>JBBGZY010000655.1:4295000-9210000 GCA_037952925.1 Lithobates clamitans
AAGGTTGGCTTCTATTTGTCCGGCCTCAGGCCCAACTGTGCCTATATAATTGGCAGAATGCTTATTTAAAAAGTTGTGCAGAATGCAGCACGATAAAATTATAAAATTAAGTTTGTATTCCGCCAAATTAATGGCTGTTTGAAACAGGCGGAACCGGCTGGCCAGAATTCCAAACGCATTCTCAACCACTCTTCTAGCTCTGGCCAGCCGGTAATTAAAAACCCTCCTCTCCGGGGTGAGGGTTCTTTGGGGGAATGGCCTCATGAGGTGCTTGCTCAGAGCGAAGGCTTCATCGGCAATGAAGACAAAGGGGAGTCCTTCCACGTTATCCTCATCAGGTGGCAATCCCAGGCCACCACTCTGGAGACGCTGGCAGAACTCCGTCTGGGCAAATACTCCTCCATCCGACATCCGGCCATTCTTCCCCACGTCCACATATAAAAAATCATAGTGTGCCGACACCACCGCCATTAAAACAATACTGTGGAACCCCTTATAATTAAAATAATATGACCCCGAATGGGGTGGTGGCACAATGTGGACATGTTTCCCATCTATAGCCCCTCCACAATTGGGAAAGTCCCAACGGCTGGCAAAATGGGATGCCACAGTCTGCCATTCCTGTGGCGTTGAAGGAAACTGGGGAATCAAACAAGAAAACCAAAATCAATTAATTTGGAAGCTAACATTGCAAGAAAATTAGACAATTAAAAACATTATTCCCCAGCATCAGTATAACATTCAATAATTTAATTCTTCTGGAATAACTAATATGGAAAAAGGCACACTTATCAGATTGCTCACCCCCTCTGATAGAACATTGATTACATTTTAGGGGGTTGTGAAATCCCTAAAAAAAATTACTTTAACAACACGCAGGAATTTAGGGACTAACAAAGGCTACAAGACTGCAGTTGTCGCACTCTGCAGGTGCAGTTGCTAACCAGCTTACAGTAAATGAGGTAATGTCAAAAGGCATTCATGTTGCAAAGAGTACACAATCACATGCAAGGGCAATTAATGAAAACACTTTGAGGCTTGCATATGATTTGATGATGGAAATCAGCAGAGCTTCTGCTCATTTACTAAAGCACTGGAACAAATGCACTTGTAGAGTGCACATACATTTTGCTAAGTGCAACATAGATTTGCTTTAGACAAATCAACACCACAGAACATTCAAGCAAATTTTAACGAGGGTGGGGGTGGGGGGGGGTTGTGAAATCTAGCTAATTGCTAATTAGCAGCACACTATTTGGAGTGAGTTCAGGTGGGGGGGGGGGTTGTGAAATCTAGCTAATTGCTAATTAGCAGCACACTATTTGGAGTGAGTTCAGGTGGGGGGGGGGGTTGTGAAATCTAGCTAATTGCTAATTATAAGCACACTAAATACACTCCAACAAAATACATTCAAAATGAGTAGACTAGGTGGATATGTTCCCATCACTTCATGCTGGGAAGGTTATTGAAGGAAACTATACATGCATGACAAAAAATAACAGGAAAAAATCCCAGCATGTGTGAGGATAAAAAGGGGACATTCACACTATATTGCAATGATGGGAAGTAGTGTTTGAAGCAAGAAATACATTACATTATCAAAGATTACATAAAAGAACATGTGATGCTAATAAAAGAAAAATATCTTACCTTAATATAGTCCTTCTGCAGGACCTGTATGATGGCAGAACAGGTCTCTGGGATAATGATCCCCAGAGCCTGGGGGGAGATGCCTGTCGAGAACTTAAGGTCCTGCAGGCTTCTCCCTGTGGCCAAATACCGCAAGGTAGCGACCAGCCTCTGCTCCGGAGTGATGGCTTGCCTCATGCAGGTATCCTGCCTGCTGATATAGGGGGTCAGCAAAGCCACCAAACGGTCAAAAACGGGGTCCGTCATCCGGAGAAAGTTCCTGAAATCCTCAGGATTATTCTCACGGATCTCACGGAGCAAAGGCATGTGACAGAACTGGTCACGCTGAAGCAACCAATTCTTCGTCCATGAACTCCTCCTCGCCCTGTTCATGGACTGGTCTTGGGCTGAAGAATAAACTACAGCACCAAGCACATACAATGCACGAGCTCTACGACGAGTACGTACAGGTAACATGGCTTCAAAACGGTCGGCTGGTCAGAACGCACTAAACAGAACGCACTGAAGAACAGCAAGGCCTGTGAAGAACGACCTGAAAATCAGGAACGAGCGGCCAATAAAACAAAGATTTCTCAATGCCAACTGACCAAACGCACTGAAAAGCAGATACAAACCTCACAAGCACAGACTGAACAACAGTTAAAACGAACTGAAAAATACGAGTCTCACAAGCGCGAATCGTCTCTCACCAAACTTCTACTAACACGAGATAAACACGAGATTAGCAGAAGGAGCCCAAAGGGTGTCGTACGGGCTATTGAACTTCCGTTTTATAGTCTCGTCGGACTTGGTGTACGTCACAGCGTACTAAGCTGGCGTACTTTTGTGTGGTCGTGTGTGGGCAAGTCCGTTCGTAAGAAAGTCTGCCCCAAGTCCGCCGAAGGTACGCCGGAAGTATGTCTGACAGGCTGTCCGACTTTTGTAGCTGCAAAGTCCGACCGTGTGTACGCGGCATAAGAGCGTCATTTCCTGTTTCTTCTTGAACGACACACAAGACAGCATGGAGACAGACAGCAGCCATGAAGCACACATGCTTTCATAAGCTTATTACAGCTTTATAACTTTTTATTCTATTGCATATATTTTTACCCACACTGAACTGAACTATTATATTTTTTACATTGTATTTATGATGCCAATTGTGTGACAATAAACTCACACTTTGTTTTAAGTCAGTTTGGCTATCAATGCTATTCATCCAGAAGCGCCGCTGAGATACAAGAATATTAGATATTAATAATATTCTTCACCACGCATGACTAAATTGGACACACAACGCCTGCGTGGTCTGGCGTCGGCATAAGCTCAAGGTGCTTTACATAGCCTTGAGCCTAATTAGGTGATACAACTTAAACACACTATCTTCTCACCTAAGTGTTATCGCTATAATAAAACTATTAACTGATTAATATATCAAAATACAGAAAAAATAATACTGAACATTGGGTTACTTTTTGGTAATGACGATTCGCTTACTGTGAACCCAGAATATAGCTCCGTGTGGAATAGAGTAATTGTAAGTTAAGAACTCAGCCAACTTGTGAGCCAGAGCTTATAGTGATGGAATGGCGTTTACGGGGAGCTTTCTGCCATTGCACTTCTGACATGTTAGAAAGCGCAGGTATATTATCCTGCCATCCAGGTAGCTCAGGTGGTTCGATGTTAAGGTCCATGCAAAATGTATCCAGATCCTCAGGAAAACGGAGAACTGCTGTTTTTCCATCCCTGTTCACTATGAGGCCCGCAGGAAATCCCCATCTGTAGTTAACCGAGGCCTTTTGTAGCTTCTCTGTGAGGGGTTTAAGTGCTCTTCTGCGCTCCAGTGTTTCCCTGACCAGGTCTGGGAAAAAGGATAACATGACACCATCAAATTCCAACGTGGTTGCTTCTCTTGCTCTCCGCATAATGAGTTCTTTCTCTTCGTAATAGTGGACACGGCATATTACGCCCCTGGGTATATCAGAGGACAGGTTGTGTGAACGAAGGGCGCGGTGAACCCTATCCAGCTTCAGGGGGTGATCAGCCAGGTTACCCAGGAGGCTATTAAATATACCGCAAACGGAATTCGCAAGATCATCTTCTCGTGTCGCCTCAGGTAGGCCTCTAATGCGGATATTGTTCCTCCTGTTATGGTTTTCATGGTCCTCGATCTTTTGTGTGCTATGGAGAGATTGCGAGTCGTAACTTGTAGATCTTTAATGGCCGTTGCGTGTCTATCAAGCCGCTACTCTGTCTCTTCTACTCTTTCCAGCACATGTGACAAGTCGGACTGTACTGCCGAAAGTTCTTTTTTAATGACCTTTTCCAGTCCCAATAACATGGAGGCCAAGTCTGTTTTAGTCGGGAGATCACTCACCAGTTCCACAACTCCCGAGTGCCTAAGCAGGCTTCTCTCTCCATCCGAGCTTCCGGAGGTTACTGGAGACCGGTGTCTGGTTTCGGGCCCATGGCAGGGGGCGGAGCCCGCTCCCGCTCCACGTGGAGAGCGGCCTAG
The DNA here is from genome assembly GCA_037952925.1 of Lithobates clamitans. Lineage (NCBI taxonomy): Eukaryota > Metazoa > Chordata > Amphibia > Anura > Ranidae > Lithobates > Lithobates clamitans. Next base: position 4,299,145 of record JBBGZY010000655.1, read on the forward strand.
GCCGTCCGACTCTAGGAAGTCCTCAGGTTCCGTAGCGGGGAAACGCTTAATGGAGCTTGCGAGGGTGCCCTTTTTAGCCAGGGTCTTACCCGATCTCTTTCCCATGTTGGCCATGTGGTTTTAGTTGCACAAGGCTGCCATTTATGTGGAAAGTTTAGATTCCGACACCGGAGCTCAGACGAGAAGCGTCCTCACCGTCTCATATCCAGGCCACACACCCCACGTCACCGCGTTCTTGACGTTCAGAATTTCCAACAAGATTTGTGTGATCGTGTGTATGCAAGACAAGTTTGAGCCAACATCCGTTGGAAAAAATCCATGGATTTTGTTGTCGGAATGTCTGATCAATGTCCGATCGTGTGTACGGGGCATTACAGTGGTTGAGGAAGGAGGGGAGAAAAATTTGCGAGATTTCTAGATTTTTTTCCAGCACAAAAACTTTTTAGTAGTGTAATCATCTATATCTCTCCTAAATTTACTAAGTTTATTAGCAATGATATGACTGATTTCTGATTGGGACTCTAAAACAAAGTTAATACTGCAGCTGCAGGAACAGATTCACAGGACTCAATCACTGTGTTTAAAATGTCCATTCAGTGAAAAATGTATTATTACATGTTATTTTATACATAGATAAGAAAGGGGTGGTGTGAGATGTTATTAAAAACTAACAAACAGAAATATGTTATTAAAAGCTAACAAATAGAAATATATTATTAAAAACTAGCGAATAGAACAATTGCAGAAGTAAAACCTTGAAAAGGGAGGGGGGAGTAGAGAGCGTTTAGTAGGAGAAGTGTCTGTGTGTTAGGTGAAGGTTACAGAACACATTTCTACAGTGAGAACAAAATGGATTCTCTTGTGCTTAAATGAACAGTACAATGAATGTCCATGTCATTTCCCCCCTTTTGTTTATTTGACACCATTCTTCTCCGCGTTACATTCAGCCGATTGCTGGTAACTCCTGTTACATTGGCGCAGAGAGACGGCGTCCTGTTCAGCTCTCTCCTAGCTTTCTCACAATAATGGGTTCATCAGGGCTGGTGGTACATTTGTTGGTACATAGCCTGATGAGGAAGTAAATAACAAACATGAGAAATAGGAACATCACAATGTAAGCGCCTAGTTTCTGTAACCATGTTACTATGCCATATAAAAAAATCACCAAAACCTCCTAAACCCTGAAAGGGGTTCCATCCATCTTTAGCAATATCTCTGGCCTTATTCTGTAGTTCTCTTATCTTAGCAAGATGCCCTTTAATAATGTCCTCGTTATCAGAAATGTATATACAACAGTCAGTGCGAAATACCTTACACATCCCACCTTGAGCTGCAGTGAGATAATTTAGCGTTAATCTGTGCTCTAATACTACTTTTTTAAGCTGAGCCATTTCTTCATTTAATAAACCTATATCAGTGGTAGTAAGGTTAATAATCTCATCTATAATTCTAGTGTAATTATTTAGTCTTTTCATTGCTTCAATTCCCCATCCTGTCCAGGAAGGGAACCATGACCATGCCATGTCACCTTCAGTGAACAGCTCTCTTTTGAACACTAAAGGGTATTCTGGACTTTGATCTGGTCGCACTGTATCTTTGCGAACAGCCAAAGCAGGTACTAACTTCCCAATATAACATGTACATGTAACATTAGTAGGAAGCCAGGTGTAAGCTTTATTTCCACATATATAATATAACCCTCTACGTATGGACGGTATGCCTGCTCCTAAAAAACTGGAAGCAATAACATGGAATCTCAGGAAACCGATATTTTCACATATTGGAAACTGTGGGCAATTTGTACTATAATGGGTTCTATTTAGTTCTGGATCTGGGATATAATAATATTGACCATAGTCTCCTCCATAAACTGTAATTTTTGCTCCGGTGCAATCTGAATTGCCCAACCGTGTACATTTAGTGTTAAACGAGCATGTAATGTTTAAACGCATCTGTGGAGTGTTTATCTGTTTCGAAACCATCAAAGTTACTGATCTGTGCTCATTAGCTGTGGAGACTATGTATGAGCCATTTAATCTGGTCCTGTTTAGATCAGTGAAATTGAGAGGCATTGCTATCATGGGTATTGTTCCTGTTTGGGGATGTAAGTGAGAACACACCCAGCAGTTACTAGCGTTGCTATGGGTTGCATACAATTTTAACATTTGGATGAAAGGGTTATTTTTCCATGTCTCAGTTCTCACAAACAACAAAAAGAAAAGAAACATCATCATAATTTTTCAAAGGATATCATCACTTTAGGATTTTCTTGCAGTGACTGGCGTGAATCCAGGTGGGCTTTCCTTCTAACTTGACAGCAGAACCGGTTGTCAAAAGCACCAAATGTGGTCCATCAAATTTTGGTTCTAGTGGCTTTCTGACGTGTCGCTTGACCACCACCCAGTCACCTGGTTGGATTCTGTGAATACCTGAAACAGAATCTGGGTCGGGGATAGATTTATAAACACCTTCATGTATTTTATTCAAATGTTCTTTGCAAAATCTGAACATATTCTAACAGATTAGAGTGAGAAGCCTGCAACTGTTGGGGAAAATATAGCTCTGTTTTGGGTGGCCCTCCAAATAAAATCTCATAGGGGGACAGCCCATGTGGTTGTTTAGGGGTAGTTCGTACAGAATATAGGGCTAATGGCAAAGCTTCCACCCATCCTTTTCCTGTATCTGCTTTAATTTTTGCACATCTGTTTTTCAAAATTCCATTAAGTCTCTCAACTTTACCACTACTTTGTGGATGATAAGGTGTATGGAAAGCTTGCTGTATGTGAAGTGCTTCCATTACCTCTTTCATTACTTCCCCAGTAAAATGGGTTCCTCTGTCACTCTCAATAGTTTCAGGAACTCCATATCTACAAACTATTTCATTCAAAATTTTCTTTGCTGTTGTTTTTGCATTTACTTTGGCTACTGGCCAGCTCTCGGGCCAACCTGAGAACATGTCAACACACACTAAAGCAAACTCATAGGCGCCTATTCTGGGCATCTGAATGTAGTCTATTTGAATTCTTTGGAAAGGGAAATCTGGCTTTGGAGAATGCCTTTGGGGAACATGAACAGGCCTCCCTGCATTGTACAGAGCACAAGTGAGACATGAAGCACAAAACCTGGCTGAAAATGCACTAAATCCAGGTGCTATCCAATAGCAGTCAGTAAGTGCCACCATCGTGCCCTTAGCAAGATGACTGACGCCATGTGCCAGTTGTGCTAAAACTGGGTACAAACTCCTGGGTAGACACCACCTGTTGTCAGCGCTCCACAGGCCCTGCTGATTTTGGGTAGCATTACATTTGATCCACTTATCCTTCTCTTCATCAGGGGCCTGGTTCTGCAACTGAATTAGAGTTTCTACATCCCACTGCTCTTGATGAGGGGAATCTGTCCCCGCTCCCTGGGCGACCCCTACAGTGGGTGTGACTCCAAATGCCATAAGGGCAGCATCCTTTGCCGCTTGGTCCGCTAAAGCATTTCTTCTGGCTGTCATGTCACTTCCCCTTGCATGCCCTTTTACCTTCAAGATGGCAACTTCTGCTGGTTTCTGAAAGGCCTCAAATAGCCGCTCTATGAGTTTTGCATGTCTCACTGGCTTCCCTGCACTAGTCAGAAAGTTCCGTGCTTTCCAGATAGGCCCAAAATCGTGGGCTATTCCAAATGCATATCTGCTGTCAGTGTAGATGTTTCCCCTTTGATTCTCTAGGAGATGACATGCTTTGACTACAGCATACAACTCAGCCTCCTGTGCTGACATCTGGGGTTTCAATGCTTCCTGATGTAAAATGGTGTCTGTAGTGGTTACAGCAAACCTTGTGTGTGGCTGACCATCATCAGTGTAAAATCTGGAACCATCTACGAATAAGTGTGTGTCACAATCTGATAAGGGCTCATCTTTTGCTGGTGTGACAGAGGCCCTTTCTACCTCCATAAGAGCCATACAATCGTGAGAAAAACTCTCAGGTTCTACATCAGTACCATTTGTTGCATCTTCCTCATCAATTATAGGAAGAAGAGTAGCCAGATTTAAAGTAACACATCGTTTGATTGTTAAATTCGATGGAGCAAAAAGAGCAGACTGGTACTTGTCAAATCTACTGGCAGACACATGTCTAGTATTTACTTGATTCATGATTTCCTGTACTGCATGTGGCACATACAGGATCAGAGCAGAATCTAGTACAAGCTCCGTTACTTTGTCTAGCAGCAAAATGCAGGCTGCTATGGCTCACATACAACTGGGGGAGCCTTTGATGACAGGGTCTAATGAGGCTGATACATACATCACAAGCCTCTGTTTATCTCCATGTAGCTGGGTGAGTACACCTGCAGCAAATCCATTGACTTCATGACAGAACAACGAGAAAGTCTTAGTATAGTCAGAAAGTCCAATGGCGGGAGCTTTAGACAAAATTTTAATAAGCTCCTTCATCTGCAATTCATTGTTCCATGTGAGTTTGAAAGGATTTCTAGTGGTAGCCTCATATAGAGGAACCATAAGTTCTGATGCATTTGGAATCCAGTCCCTACAATATCCCACTAACCCCAGGAAGGCACATAGTTGCCGTACATTTCTTGGCTTTTCAAAGTTTTGTAGAGTTTTAACTTGATCTGGGGTTAGGTGACGGATTCCATGTGAAATGCAGTGACCCAGGAAGATCACTTTCTCTTGGCAGTATTATAGCTTATCTTTGCTAACTTTGTTGTTACTGTTATAGAGAAACATGAGAAGGCTTACTGTTTCTCTGCTACAAATGTCCTTTGTATCAGAACAAATAAGCAAATCGTCTATGTACTGAAGCAAAACTGTGTCTGGGTGTGAGGGGGACCATTGGTCCAATACTTGCTTTAACGCAGTATTATATTCAGAGGGGCTACTCACACAGCCTTGGGGCAATCTTGTCCATGCTAACTTTTGGGCATCATGGGTAAATGAAAAAAGGTGCCAGCAATCTGGGTGCAGGGGCACTGAAAAGAAAGCATTTGCAAGATTAATCACTGTAAAGCAGGTGCTGGAGGCAGGTATTCCACTTAGTAAAGTGCGGGGGTTGGGCACGATCGGGGTATCTGCCTCTATTATATTGTTAATGGCTCTCAAATCATGCACCATGCGATATGTCACCTCCCCACCCTTCTTGTCTGGCTTCTTTGCAATTGGGAACAGGGGTGTATTGACCTGGGACTTAATTGGTACAACAACCCCTGCTGCTTTCAGTTGAGTGATTTGATCCTTTATCCCCTCAGTCTGAGCAATACTCAGTGGGTACTGTTTAATCTGTGGGAGATGGGCTCCTGGTTTAATTTTTATCATGACTGGGGTGCAATCCAGCAGACCTACATCATATTTGCTGGTGGCCCATAATTCAGCGGGAATCACTTTCAATTCTGGTGGAAATGGCGGAGTGGAGTCCTGGATTAAAAATACTCCACAGGCAGAATTTAAAACTTCTCCTGACAGACTACTGACCACTTGGACTCCTGTAGGAGTGTAGTCTATGTTTGCTAAAATTTGGTTCAAAGTGTCAGCTCCCAAAAGATTGGTAGGAACTGTGTCTGAAACTAACACTTTAGTGACAATTTCTGTTTGCTGTCCTAGCCTGAGTTTAAGTGGCTTGGACTCAACCAAATCAGTAGAGGTCCCGGTTAGGCCAACACCAGAGGTAACATTTGTAGATAATAATCCTGGAGGTAAGTCCTCTATATTAAAATCACTTCGGCTTGCACCAGTATCAATTAAACAGGTTAATTCTGTTTCTCCTCCAGGATAGGGGAGTTCTTGTAAAAATACTTTTACTCTGGCCTCGGGACCATTGTCTCCCCTATTTAACATGATTGATACTGGCATGCCATTTTCCTATGCATGATCCACTGCTTTTGGCAGAGAACAGGGATCAGCATGAGGTGCCTCTAAGCTCTTTTCTAGTCTACAGTCAGGAAGATGGCAGAATTTGGCTATGCGTCCTTCCCCATCACAATTGTAGCATATAATTGGTCCCCGATTGCCATGATTTCTGAAATTGCCTTTGCCTCTTCCTCTTCGCTTCCCCATGTACATAACCTTGGGTTTGCTGTCTTTTTGGTTAATCCTGTTTTCTATGGACAACAGGATAGGCAGGACGTCTCGAATAGACATATTGCCTGCCTCAGGCCTTGCTGTGAACAACTTTTCTTTCAACTGGGGTATTAAACCATCAAGAAACCTTTGTTTCACCAGTTATGTAGATGGACTTGCAGTTTCTCCCGCCTTATCTTCCTCTATTTTAATGCCTGCTTCCTCAGCCATATCACTTAACCGCCTCCAATAAGCCCCTGCTGCTTTCTCTTTCCCTTGCTTAGCATTTATAAATTCAGCATGTCTGGTTTGTCCATATATTTGGGGCAATTTTTCCTTCAATTTCTCACAAACCTCAAAAATTATGGTTTGCTCCGGAAGTTCAGACTCTATCTCTCTTTCTCTGGCCAAAGCCTTAAGTTCAGAGAGATCTAGGTTTGCATATGTGCCTTTTGATTTATGCCAATCATCTGTTTCCAGGATACGAGCCAAATCCCTCTTTGTAGGTTGATATGGGGCTGTTAAACCTCTGCTCTCCACTATATTGCATAGCTCATCTTTTGTGTGTTCCATGTAATCTAATTCTTTTGCTTTTGTGCGTGGACCCCTTAAAGCCAAACTGGCAGCCACATAAGGTGGGGGGTCCTCCTCTACAGAGTCTTCTGGCCAAACGTAGTAAATTTGGGCAGTACTTTTATTAAATATCTCCGTCAAGCCAGTTTGATTTGCTACTTTAGCTTCTGTCTCCCATGTGCAAGCTATTCTCCACGTTCCTTCACTGCACAGTAGTGGGCCATAATCGTGCAGAAAAGTTTGCCATACTTTTAAATCAAAAGTCCCTTCAGATTTTAAAGGTTTAGCTGTTCCCTTTGTCCATTCTACCCATTTATCTAGGGGCTCAGTATAGGCAGAACCGTACCTTCGGTTCATATATTCTCTAGCGCTCATCTTGCGCTGGGCATTTTCTGAAGGCCTCTCTCCCTTCATTCCCTTAATTAATTTAATGCCCATACTGACTGGCCAGTCTTCTCTCTTCTCTACTTGTGCCTATACCCTCTTGCCTCTAAAACAAATAGTACAGCAAATCTGCAGATTTACAAGAATAGTCTCCACTTATCTACGTGGATAGAAGGGGTTTATGACAATAGACAAAACACTCACTAAGAGACCCTCCTCGTCTCTTCTCTTCTCTGTGAGTTTTATCTGACCCTACCATGCGCCTCTGACCCAGGTCGCCCACAAGGAGTCAACGCAGGGAACTGCAGAGGATTTTCCCTATCCACACACAGTCCAACCCGTGAAGGGGGACACAAACACATTCACACACACACGTTACCCAACCAGAAAGGTCCAAGAGTGGTCTGGTTTCCTTGAGAACCGACAGATAGGATACATAGGAAAAGGCAGAACTATAGCAAGCTTAAGGGCAGCTTACCTAGCCGGCATTTGAGGTCTGCGTTTCCCGATGATCCCGATCGAAGCGCGGTTCCTTCTGGAGACTCTGCCAAACTCCTGTTATGGCTCGCCAAGACTGATATGACTGATTTCTGAGTGGGACTCTAAGACAAAGTTAATACTGCAGCTACAGGAACAGATTCACAGGACTCAATCACTGTGTTTAAAATGTCCGTTCAGTGAAAAATTTATTATTACATGTTATTTTATACATAGATAAGAAAGGGGTGGTGTGAGATGTTATTAAAAACTAACAAATAAAAATATATTATTAAAAACTAGCGAATAGAACAATTGCAGAAGTAAAACCTTGAAAAGGGAGGGGGGAGTAGAGAGCGTTTAGTAGGAGAAGTGTCTGTGTGTTAGGTGAAGGTTACAGAACACATTTCAACAGTGAGAACAAAATGGATTCTCTTGTGCTTAAATGAACAGTACAATGAATGTCCATGTCAGTTCATCCTCTTGTTTGATAGTGTTTCTCTTAAGTGTCCTAAACCAAGTATATGGCAATTGTGGAATACTCTGTACAATGTCAAACATATCCTTAATCTTTCGGATGAGGGTCTCATATTTCCTTTTTCTTTGTGAAATTACAATCTTCATTCATTTTTCCATACAAAATTTGGAAATATATTCCCAATCCTTCAGCGACTCTGGGTCTAAAAAGGAGTGCACTCGAAGTCCCCTACGAGTAATTTTGTGGAGGAGGTATTGCTCTAGAAAAAAGCCATCCCACCATTGCTGGTTGGCAGAAACAATTACGTCCTCTAATTTACAAAATGTGGTGCACAGGGATTTAAATAGATGACCTGAAGGGAGAGGACATTTGCTGAAGAAATGGGTTGGAAACAAAGAAAAACATTTGTCTAATATTATATTTTGCCCTTTCAATGCTCACAGTAAGCTCCATTATAACAACAAAAATGCAACCGTATGTAAAAAAAAGGGGGGGGGGGGGACGTAGGTGGACAGTTAATCAGGGGATTACGAGTGGTGCAGCACAGAAAATGGGCACAATGTTCAAGTGAAGGTAAATTGGGTATCTGGCGCTCCAGGAGGCAATGGCCTTAGTTTGTAATAATGTACATTTGATTAGTCAGTCTTTAGGTAAAAACAAATTTGAACTACGGTAAGGGGGTGATTTAAAAGGAGGCAGCCATCCTCAGAGTGTGTCCAGCAAATCTGAAAAACATAAAAGAAACAAGGGGGGGTGCCTTTCTAAGTGTAGTATTAAAACAGTATCATTCATTGCACAAGATTAAAAACACTTACAAGATATAAGTGGGAGTCATGCTCGTCATAAGTATGTAGTCCTGGCATTTCTACTGCGTCCCACAGGCTCCTCGCAAGATCTGGGTAGCTGGGAAAGATTCTGGTGTGATGTTGTGCTGAATAGCTCTACATTCATGAAAACCAGGAAGTAGTTAGCTCCATGCTGTCCAGCTTGAACCAGAAAAGAAAATGATGTCACCAGCAGGGGGCGGGAGGAAGGGGTCAGGACTGTATCTGTGGAATGAAAGGCTATGCGCTTAGAGCTCACAGCTCCTTCTACTGGCCTCTATGCGTGAGTCACTGTGGTACATTTCCAGGTGCAAAAAGTCATCGATATAGCGCCCATAAAAAATGATGTTGGCTGAGAAGGGATTATTTTGTGAAATGTACTGTAATTCCCAATACCCCATAGTGAGGTTAGAATAGCTGGGGGCAAAATTTGCCCCCATAGCTGTGCCTTGGGTTTGTAAGTAATAATTGTCCTCAAATTCAAAGTAATTATGTTTTAAGCAGAATTGTATAGCTTCCAGTATAAAATGGGCCTGCTTAGGGTTAATAAGTGGGTCTACAGAGAGGAAATGCTCGACTGCCATGAGGCCTATCTCATGAGGAACAGATGTATAAAGGGACATGACATCTAGGGACACCCACAAATATGCGGGTTGCCACCTGTAGAAAGAGAGCATCTCCAGTAGATGTGTACCATCTCTTATGTACAATGGGAGGTCCTGAGCCAAAGACTCGCAAACGCGGGTCCCACGGAGCACAGTGGAGCCTGGACTTACCAGTGGAGGAGAGGATCCGGATGGATGTTTGAAACTGCCGCCCCTGCCTGAGTGTTCTCTCCTGTCTGTGCCCATCAAACCTCCATAACAGAGGACCTACGGTTCTGGTAAGCGGCCATCTGGCATTTTTATTATTCCTTGGCTGTCTTGTGGGACTACTTAGAAAAAGATTTATTGGGGCTTTCCATCTAAAGATGCCAGGACTACATACTTATGGCGAGCATGACTCCCACTTATATCTTGTAAGTGTTTTTAATCTTGTGCAATAAATGATACTGTTTTAATACTACACTTAGAAAGGCGCCTCCCTTCCTTGTTTCTTTTATCCGTGACACACTGGTCACTCCTTCCTCAATGTACTCACTCCTGTCCTCCGTAACACACTGGTGACTCCTTCCTCAGTGTACTCACTCCTGCCCTCCGTGACACACTGGCAGGCACACGGATGAGGAGTTTTTTACTGGGGTGGGTGGTGCCTGATGGACAACTGAGAGACTAGTTCTCCATCAAGCTTGCTTTACTTTTGATTGACAGAGCATGGTAGTGGATGGATCCATAGCTGCTATTCAGTCGAATAGCAGCTTTTGAATATGTTCACTGCTGTGTGGCGACACAAAAGTAAAGTGGACCTGATGGGGAACTAGTTTCTCAGTTGCCCACCAGACTTCACCCACCCAGTGACAAGTACTTGCCCATATCTGGGTAATGACATCACTTGCATCCCTCAAGGCTTTAGCTTTCAGCTGGGGCATCTCCTAGCCGACATTTCAATGGAGTCAGGGATACATATACATGACAGCTTCCCAGCACAGGTAGGGCTAGCGCTTTAGTACTGGTGTATCTCAGTACGCCAGCTTACAGCTGATATTAAAGTGATTGTAAAGGCAGAAGGTTTTTTTTATCCTAATGCATTCTATGCATTAACCACTTAAAGACTGTCTATCGCATATATACTGCAGCAGGGTGGCGCTATTGCGCGAAACAACGAACCTGTACGTCATTTCGTGCAATAGATACTGTGTGGTTGCACAGAGGGGGAGTCAATCAGCGGGTCCAGTAGACTCGATGTCTGCCGGCCACCTACGATCACTCCACAGAGAGGCAGAATGGGAATCTTTCTATGTAAACAAGGCAGATCCCCATTCTGACAGGGAAGTACACAGATATCTTCTATTCCTTGTAAGCAGGAACATGGATCTCTGTGTTCTTCCTGTCAGTCCCTCCCCACACAGTTAGAAAATACTCCCAGGGAACACACTTAACCCTTTGATCACTTCTGATGTTAACCCCTTCCCTGCCAGTGTCATTTATCCAGTAACAGTGCATTTTTTAGCACAGAACACTGTATTGGTATTACTGGTCCCCAAAAAGTGTCAGATTTGTCTGCCGCACTGTTGCAGTCTCGCTAAAAATTGTTTATCCCCGCAATTACTAGTAAAAACAATAAAAAAAAAATTAAAAGTCCATAAATCTATCCCATCGTTTGTAGACACTATAACTTTTGCGTAAAATCGATATACGCTTATTGTGTTTTTTTACCAATACAGGCAAATCCCCGAGTTAAACGAGTTAGGGACTGTAGGTTTGTTCTTATGTCAAAAATGTTCGTAAGTCGGGAACGCATGCGCAGAACGGCAGAGACGTCGTTTTCCGATGTTTTCCGATGTTCTGTCAAGTAGCCGTGCATGAGCAGATGTCATTTTCCGATGTTTTCCGCTGTTTTCCAATGTTTTTCGATGCGAAACAGTGGCCACGCATGCACAGAAGGGCAGCTGCCTCCCGTTCCTAAGTAGTAGTCGTTCGCAAGTCGGAAGTTCGTAATTCGGGGACTGCCTGCATGTAGAAGAATACATATTGGCCTAAAATTCGATTTTTTTAATTTTTTTTTTTTTTGGATATGTATTATTGCAGAAAGTAAAAAAAATATATATATTTTTTTTCAAAATTGTCGGTCTTTTGTTTATAGCGCAAAAAATAAAAAACGCAGAGGTGATCAAATACCACCGAAAGAAAGCTCTATTTGTGGGGAAAAAAAGGACATTGATTTAATTTGGGTACATGATCGTGCAATTGTCAATTAAAACAATGCAGTGCCGAAACGCAAAAAAATGGCCTGGTCATTTAGGGGGTAAAATATGCTGAAAAACCATCTTTGGCGTGGCCAAGATGGACACCTGAGTGGATGTCTGAGCTGGAGCTCCATTGCTGTATCAGGCTGAATCCCTGCAATCCTTTCGATATCCCAGCCATCCCACCATGGCTGACACTTCCATGCGCTGCAGATCATCAGGGGCGGCAAAAGGATGGGGTAAGAAGATTTATTTCCCCCCTATACCGGAGGAAACTGTTCCGGCCTCTGTCGGCCGTGTGGACACACGAACGTGCTCCACAGTCAATATGGCATCACAGACGGAGCAGAGAGATCAGCCCTCCTCACCCCAGCCGGGACTAGCTGAGGTCCTGGTCGCAATTGCCAACTGCCAGACCTCTATAACCACCCTGACTTCAAAGGAGGATGCTGTACAACTAGATGGGGGGCTGTTCAGACAAGACATGGACAAGGTGAAGACCCCGCTATCTTTAGCAGAACAGCGCGTTAGCCAGAGGGAGGACACAGTAGCTGAGCATACCAGCAGCCTCTGGTCCCTGCAAACAAAAATACGAGCCCTGCAATACAGGGCTGAGGACGCTGAGAATTGCAACAGGAGAAACAATCTCTGTATTGTGGGCCTTGCAGAGGGGGTGGAGGGTCCCCACTCCACTGAATTTGTGGAACATTTGCTGCATACTCTTTTGCCCGGAGCCCTATTTTCACCCTTCTATGCTGTGGAAAAGGTGCATCGCATCCCTCCCATCTGGGCCCATAGGAACGCCGCCCTGCACTTTCATCCTCAAATTCCTTAATTTCAGGGACAGGGACGAGGTGCTCCGTGCTGCTCGGCTGCAGAAAAACATTAACTACCAAAACACCAAGCTTCTAATTTTTCCTGATTATTTGGTGGAGACCCAAAAGCTAAGGCGATCGTTTGATCATGTCACGGCGGCTATGCGTACACGTGGAATCCGGTACAGTGTCCCGTTTCCAGCCCGGCTAAGGGTCCAAGATGGGGAGACCACCAGATTTCTCACCTAGAGATGCATCTACCTGGTTGGATTCACTGCCTCCACATCGCTGAGAGATAAGATTCCTCACTGCAAATTTATCCATGGAATCAAACTACTGTACAATACGAACCAAAAAAGAAAAACAGTGAAGGGAAGAAAAAGGAAGATAAAAGCCTATCCCGTGAGCAATGTAATGTGTATTGATAGTCTCACAATAATGCCAACGAAGTACACCAATTTAGGTGCTGCTGCTGTAGCCAAAGACAACTAGCATATATATACACAAAGAGTCCAGGTAAACCTACCAAGACTCAAAAAGTAGCTACCTGTGCAGCAGAAATCATAAATCAGTTGGTTTAAAAAAATTTTAAATTTATTAATCAACTATGATAGATTATCGTGTTTAAACAATCACAATACAGCTCCATGTAAATTAGTTCACGGGTCTCATACACCTGATGAGTTACCCGGATATTCAAAAATTCCAAACAAACACAGGTAAACACATAAACATATCACACTGTTGCACTATCCTTGTAATGGATTGACAAGGAAGGGCACTTCACTCCCACACACACACATAAACAGCAATTGTCCAGACGTCGACTTGTAAGCATTTACCCGCAAAGGAAAAAAGGACAGCAATTTGAATAAAAATTCAGTTTGGAAAAATCCGTGGAAAGGTGATTAGGCATTGCCCTGAAAAAATTCACCGTGCTATGCTGATTTCCTGCGGGTAAACCCCCCGGGGGAAAAAATAAATAAATAAATAATCTAACTGACAATCACAGATGACCAGATCTCTTGTAGTACAATACCCCTGGCTATAATAATCAGGAAACCTGAAGTGTATACACAGGTGGGATTTGGGTCACTGGCTGAGGTGTACCGATCATAGGAAGTCACTGGTATCTTTACCCAGACAGCATGATCTCCAAAAAATATTCCAGATCAGAGGTATAGGCTGTTACACAGTTCAAGGTGGTAAGTAAGGTTGGCTAGATCAACTGGTTGTGAATCAATCCCTTGTGATTGCTATGCCGGTATGCTTACTAGTATGTAGATCTGCCCGGCGTTCGTCTCATCCCTTTCACAGTCTAGTTCCATAAACGGGTACATATACTATGTGGTGTGAAGGCGTCTTACCGCTCCGTCGGCCGACTTGGGCATCTATTTTACCCTTCTGACCACTCACACCATCTGTTGTTCTCTGTCCCCGATCGTAGAGATGACTTAAATTGATCACCGCCTTCATCCGCTAAACCAATGACGCTCGTGGATTCAACATACGTTGGATGTGTGGATAAGAAGCACAGTTGTGCTAGTCCTATGGCTTTTCCTGGTACTTCCCGTGCACGGGGGATTCCGCATGAGTCGGCGTCACATGACGGCTGTGACGTCAACGCGTTTCGCTTCCTTCAATGGGCGTAGCTTCGTCTGGACGTAGTGAGGGTGTGGACTTGTCATTCCTTATATTGAGGGGGATTACCCCTGTTGCAACCTTACATTCACAGCAGTGTTGAAAACAATTGTTTGAGTTCCGGTTTCCTGTGCTTTTTACTCAGATTCGTGCAAGACATTAGGGTTTCATCCGCTAGATGGCCAGATCTCTGAGGCTTTAGGCAAAGCTAACCTCATTTGTTTTATTCATGAGTACATGCTGTGAAATTACTATCCCACTATAGCTTTAATCCTGATGATTTTTTCATCTAATGGTTTACAGGTCTTACTCACTTCTCCTATTTGTTATCTAAATGGTCATCTTTTTATTGCCCTGTGTCTTACCGATTCACACCAACATACACATCAATTTCATTCTCATACAATCTATGAATATCTTAACCTCCTGACGCAGGGCTCCCGACGCAGGGCAGGCAGTAACAAATCCTAGGATGGATAGGGGGTCAGTTTTCCAAGAAAACTTGGAGATTCAGCTCCGTATTGAGGCCTTGGGGGGCAAGGGACCCCAAACAGCAGATCCATCTTTTTTCCTTTTGTAGAAGGATCCGATTGAAGTCACCCCGTCTTGGGGACAGTTTAAGTGAATAAATGCCCTTAACCTTTAATCCATCGGGTTTCCCCTGATGGTAGAGGGCAAAATGCCTTGCCAATGGTTTTTCTCGACTTTTTTCAGGGTTCCTTTCTTTTTCTCCTTTTATTTCCCTCAAATGCTCACCTATCCTTGTTTTTAACGCTCTCTTGGTTTTCCCAATATATATTTTTGGGCAAGGGCACGTGAGCATATAGATCACCTTACTCGTAGAGCAGTTAATGTGATCTCGTATCTCAAAAGTATGTTCCCCCTTGGCATCATGGAAGGTAGATGTTCTTATAGAACAAGTAAGGTGATCTATATGCTCACGTGCCCTTGCACGTGCCCTTTAATCCGATGGATTAAAGGTTAAGGGCATTTATTCACTTAAACTGTCCCCAAGACGGGGTGACTTCAATCGGATCCTTCTACAAAAGGAAAAAAGATGGATCTACTGTTTGGGGTCCCTTGCCCCCCAAGGCCTCAATACGGAGCTGAATCTCCAAGTTTTCTTGGAAAACTGACCCCCTATCCATCCTAGGATTTGTTACTGCCTGCCCTGCGTCGGGAGCCCTGCGTCGGGAGGTTAAGATATTCATAGATTGTATGAGAATGAAATTGATGTGTATGTTGGTGTGAATCGGTAAGACACAGGGCAATAAAAAGATGACCATTTAGATAACAAATAGGAGAAGTGAGTAAGACCTGTAAACCATTAGATGAAAAAATCATCAGGATTAAAGCTATAGTGGGATAGTAATTTCACAGCATGTACTCATGAATAAAACAAATGAGGTTAGCTTTGCCTAAAGCCTCAGAGATCTGGCCATCTAGCGGATGAAACCCTAATGTCTTGCACGAATCTGAGTAAAAAGCACAGGAAACCGGAACTCAAACAATTAATTGTTTTCAACACTGCTGTGAATGTAAGGTTGCAACAGGGGTAATCCCCCTCAATATAAGGAATGACAAGTCCACACCCTCACTACGTCCAGACGAAGCTACGCCCATTGAAGGAAGCGAAACGCGTTGACGTCACAGCCGTCATGTGACGCCGACTCATGCGGAATCCCCCGTGCACGGGAAGTACCAGGAAAAGCCATAGGACTAGCACAACTGTGCTTCTTATCCACACATCCAACGTATGTTGAATCCACGAGCGGCATTGGTTTAGCGGATGAAGGCGGTGATCAATTTAAGTCATCTCTACGATCGGGGACAGAGAACAACACATGGTGTGAGTGGTCAGAAGGGTAAAATAGATGCCCAAGTCGGCCGACGGAGCGGTAAGACGCCTTCACACCACATAGTATATGTACCCGTTTATGGAACTAGACTGTGAAAGGGATGAGACGAACGCCGGGCAGATCTACATACTAGTAAGCATACCAGCATAGCAATCACAAGGGATTGATTCACAACCAGTTGATCTAGCCGACCTTACTTACCACCTTGAACTGTGTAACAGCCTATACCTCTGATCTGGAATATTTTTTGGAGATCATGCTGTCTGGGTAAAGATACCAGTGACTTCCTATGATCGGTACACCTCAGCCAGTGACCCAAATCCCACCTGTGTATACACTTCAGGTTTCCTGATTATTATAGCCAGGGGTATTGTACTACAAGAGATCTGGTCATCTGTGATTGTCAGTTAGATTATTTATTTATTTATTTTTTTTCCCCCGGGGGGTTTACCCGCAGGAAATCAGCATAGCACGGTGAATTTTTTCAGGGCAATGCCTAATCACCTTTCCACGGATTTTTCCAAACTGAATTTTTATTCAAATTGCTGTCCTTTTTTCCTTTGCGGGTAAATGCTTACAAGTCGACGTCTGGACAATTGCTGTGTATGTGTGTGTGTGTGGGAGTGAAGTGCCCTTCCTTGTCAATCCATTACAAGGATAGTGCAACAGTGTGATATGTTTATGTGTTTACCTGTGTTTGTTTGGAATTTTTGAATATCCGGGTAACTCATCAGGTGTATGAGACCCGTGAACTAATTTACATGGAGCTGTATTGTGATTGTTTAAACACGATAATCTATCATAGTTGATTAATAAATTTAAAAAATTTTTTAAACCAACTGATTTATGATTTCTGCTGCACAGGTAGCTACTTTTTGAGTCTTGGTAGGTTTACCTGGACTCTTTGTGTATATATATACTGTACAATACCCCTAGAGCAAGGGTCCGTACTAACAACTGGCTTTCTACCCCTTTTAACCTATTTTGCGGTACGCGGCAGGGATGCCGCTCTCCCCCAGTCTGTTTGCCCTGGCACTGGCCATTTTGATCAGGTGTGCTCCGGATGTTATGGGCCTTCAGCTGGGAAAGTTGGAAGAGCGGCTGTCCTTGTATGCGGACGACGCATATCTTAATGACGCTGGCCCCTCATTATTAGCCGCTCTTCATATTTTTGACGAATTTGGTGCCTTCTCAGGTATTAGGATAAATTGGTCCAAGTTGGTCCTATTCCCCATAGATGCAGATGCGATAAAGACTGCTGCCTCCTCCCCCTTGCTGTGGGTAGAGGAATTCCGTTATTTAGGGGTAATAGTGACACAACGCCCCCCTGACTACATGGATAAGAACCTTCTCTCCCTGTTGACAACTCTAAAAGCTAAATGTAACTCCTGGGCCCACCTGCCACTCAATTTACTGGGAAGGATAAATCTCCTTAAAATGATCTTCCTTCCCAAATTCAACTATTTTTTTTAGGAACTGTCCGATATGGGTCCCGGTTTCCTTTTTTAGAGAAATTGAACAATGTGTGGGGTCCTTCCTCTGGTGTGGAGGCGTCCCCAGACTGGCACGCTCTACCCTGTGGCTTCTGGCTCGCCTGGGAAGCCTGGCCTTGCCCAACTTTAAGGTCTACTATTGGACTGCAATGCTGGTAACAGTCCAGTGGTGGTTTATTGGCTCGAGATCGAACACGGCCACTTGTTTGGAGGCGGTTTGTGTGGGTTCCCTAGCTGATTTATGCAATTTTGCATATAGAGGCCCCAAGGTGTACACGCAGGTTCCTGCACCAACAAGAGCCACATGGAGAGTGTGGGTGGCTGCTAGACGTAGACTTATACAGCCCAATCAGCTATCGCCGGCCCAACCGCTTTGGGGTAATCCCAGCTTGCAACAGTTCCGTACCCTGCCTGATCCCCAAGCTTGGGCCAGGCGAGGTGTTGTAACCCTGGGAGATGTCTTGCATTAAGGAGCTTTACTCCCCATGGATGACTTAATTCACAAATTTCAACTGTCCCAGTGGATGCAGTTTAGATATCTTCAACTGTGACATGCTGCTACAGCACAGTTTCCCCAGCCGCCGCTCCTCCAGGCTGACCCTATTGAAGACTTATGCCCCATACACACGGTCGGACTTTGTTCGGACATTCCGACAACAAAATCCTAGGATTTTTTCCGACGGATGTTGGCTCAAACTTGTCTTGCATACACACGGTCACACAAAGTTGTCGGAAAATCCGATCGTTCTGAACGCGGTGACGTAAAACACGTACGTCGGGACTATAAACGGGGCAGTGGCCAATAGCTTTCATCTCTTTATTTATTCTGAGCATGCGTGGCACTTTGTCCGTCGGCTTTGTGTACACACGATCGGAATTTCCGACAACGGATTTTGTTGTCGGAAAATTTTATCTCCTGCTCTCCAACTTTGTGTTTCGGAAAATCCGATGGAAAATGTCCGATGGAGCCCACACACGGTCGGAATTTCCGACAACACGCTCCGATCGGACATTTTCCATCGGAAAATCCGACCGTGTGTACGGGGCATAAGTCTCCCCCGGTGACTTAGATAAACCCCTATCGACCTTGTATATTGCACTTTTGGGCCCTGACTCCCCTAAGATGGAGGGGTTGTGGAAGGTGTGGCAGAGTGATCTACCGTCACTGGACAGGGAGGACTGTGATTACTGCCTGGAACAGGGACCCAGACTGGCAATCTCCTCTAGGGACAAACTTATTCAGGTTGAGTTCCTACACAGGGTATGCTACACTCCTCAGAAACTACATTGTATTTTCCCGGACTGAGACCCGATATGCCCCAAATGCAGGACACAAGTGGGGTCTTTCCTGCATTTGTTCTGGGAATGCCCGATTATAACATCTTTTTGGTCAGAGGTCTTCAGCAAAATTAATCTTAGGCTATAGTTGTCCCTTTCAGTTACACCTGAGTTAGCACTGCTGGGGGTCCATGATGATGCGCAACGTTCCCACCACTTGAAACTGCTAATATCCTACCTCCTGTTTTATGCAAAGAAGGAGATTCTCCTGAGGTGGATATCCGCCCCCCCCCCCCTTCTCTCTCCTCCTGGGAAGCTTTGATAGATGCAGCCCTACCCATATATAGATTAACCTACATTAATAGAGGATGCCAATGGAAATATGACAAGGTGTGGGTGCCATGGGCGAGCACGTGGAGACTAGAAGGGTGGGATATGGTTATGTATATGTTTACTAGCTACAAATCTCTTCTTCTGTTCAATCCTGTAGCTGTTTATCTCTGATTGCAAATGTGTAATTAATCAGTGACTGCTAATTACGGTTGTGTCTGTCCTTACCGTCTGTATGGTATACAAGCATTTTGTAAGGTTTTGTTTCAAGCTAATCTGTATGCTCTGTCTTATTCGTTTTGACAACAATAAAGCATCTTTTTTTTTTTTTTTTTAACAAAACAAGGATGAAAAACCTTCTGTGTGTCCCCACAGCCCCCCTAATATTTACATGAGGTCCACCTAAATCCAACAATGTGCACGAGAGACTCAATTGTCTGCGACTCCTCTCCTCATTGGCTAAGACAGCATTGCGGAGCCATTGGCTCCCTCTGCTGCCAAAGTCAGTGAGCCAATGAGGAGAGAAAGGGAGCAGGCTAGGCTGCAGCTCCGTGTCTGAATGGACACAGGAAGCTGTGGCTCGGCTTGTGTGCCTCTA
Source organism: Lithobates clamitans (assembly GCA_037952925.1). Lineage (NCBI taxonomy): Eukaryota > Metazoa > Chordata > Amphibia > Anura > Ranidae > Lithobates > Lithobates clamitans. Next base: position 4,318,798 of record JBBGZY010000655.1, read on the forward strand.
TAGAAAGCTGCTTGTTTTGGGGGCACTCAACAGGAGGGAGGGGCCAGGAGCAGCAAAGAGGGACCCGAGAAGAGGAGGATCTCGGCTACTCTGTGCAAAACCAACTGCACAGAGGAGGCAAGTATAACATATTTGTTTTTTTTTACCTAAAAAACCCCCAAGACTTTAGTATCACTTTAATTACCGCCAATTTCCTAATCTAAGGACTGGTGGTAATTTTTTAGGAAATAGTCGCTGCCATAGTGATAGATTCTTAAAATGATGATATTAAGAACTTCCTGAATTTGCCGCATGTGTCAGCAATGGTACCCACACTGGAGCAGGTATGCAGGTAGCTCTTAAGGGAACCACAGAAACGTGCCATTAGGGCTGTTTTGAATTTCCCTTTTACTACATCCAGTAATGCTGCACTAATGCAGCCACTACATCTAAGGACTGGTAAGCTACAATATATTACATTTTAATTTTTTGGTTTAGATATTCTTTAACTCCAAGAGCAATATAATAATCTGGAAAGAGTTTATTAAATGGTTTTTTTTTTATATCAGAGCAGAAAAAAAAAATCATAGTAATGGAGATCAGGTATTTCTGAGTAATTTGAGAAACCATTTAAAGGGTGCATGTACTCCTATGTCCCTATATTGTGTCAAGTATTTTGCTACAAAGAACTATTCTCATAACAGACTGATTTGGCTACTATGTGCCCTATTTTATACTGTAGTAGCATTTACATACAGTAAGCAGCCCTGAGTTGGGATTAGTGCTTCTCCATCATTCAGGAGAAGCCTTGTACTTTTAGTATTGAATGCAAATCTTCCTCTGATTGGCCGAGGTGAAAATCACATCATCATATGACAACCTCTCCACCTAGGCCAATAAGAGGAAGCTTTGTATTGATTGATAAAAATAGAAGGATTTTTTTTTTAATTAACACATTTTATAGATTTTTTCCACATAACAATAAAAGAAATAAGGTGTCAGACAAGGGGCATCATATAAAATCCTTAATCATCCAATAGTCCAACAGAGACATATAGCTAGGGGATATGCATAAGTCACAGTAACCAAATAATCTGCAAAAATAACAATGGTTTAACGAATAAAGCATATCAACTGGTTTAGCTGCGCAAGCTCAAGCTATTGGGCACTGTTCTCAACCGGGTCGAATAAAATTCAGTAGGGCACATGGGCAGCACCCAAGGTACCATAAGGCTTGTTTTTAATGGCAGAGAAGCAATCAGCCTGGCTCTAATTCCAGAAGTAGAAGTCACATGTACTGGTGTCGGAAAATAGTGTTGCTTACTGTATGTAGCTAAGGCTAGTACTGTCCATTACAGCACACACAGTGGTTGCATTGTTCTATGGACCAGGGGTGGCCCATCCATTAAGGGTGAATGGGTGCCACCCCCCATCCATCGCTGCCTCCCCTATCCATGCATCTGGCCACTTTCAGGATCTCGAGTGCATGGATTCCAATGCAGGGTGGGTGTTTTTTTGAAGCACTGATTAGAGCCAGAGGCTCTAATAGGCTTCAATATAGGGTGGGCTCGGGGCGCTGAGAATGCGCTCACAGCCCACCCAGGTGTGTTACAACAGCGGATGAATATTCACTATTGTAACACTGATCCTATCAGGAAGCAGTTTTTACATCAGTCACCCGATTGGCTGAAAGGACAGGTGATCCTATTGAACACCTAGGAGGAGGGGAGGAGGCGCATGCTGAGAGCCGCTGATGGAGGGGAGGACACGGAGTCGCTGCCCGCAATGATGGATAAGTGCCAGACCGACGGGCAAATAGCGGGGGGTGGGGGTTGTTTGCTGACCCCCCCCCAAAAAACACCAGCCGCCACTGCTATGGACACAGTTTGTTTAGGCCCCTTAGTCCAAACTACTTAGAATGAAATGAAACCTACACTTTTTCTTTTACCTGTTGCATGATGTATCAATGTGTCTTGTGGTATGCGTCCTAAATGTGCGCCCACCCCTAAAAAACATGGACATGACCCTTTTTCCCCCGAGCACCACAACACAGGTTTTACTGGTGTATGAGTTACAGCGCATCATAGGCTCATGTGTGTATGTGCTGAATGTAGGCACAATGAAGGCTTGTTAAGAGTTAAAGCTCAGTTCCAAGTTTCCAAACCCCACCCCTCCCCCCACCATCCGCAATTTTAAAGTAGCTCTAAAGGCAGAAGATTTTTCACCTTAATGAATTCTCAGAACTAAAGTAAAAAAGCCTTCTGCATGCAGCTCCCCCCAAACCCTTTGTGTGTCAATGGACATACAGAGCGGGGCTCGGGAGAGAGCATGCACGAGTATCCAAGTGGCATGCTATGGGGGTACTCGGCAGGGAGAAGGAGCTAGGAGCGCCAGCAGGGGACCCAAGAAAAAGGAGGATCTGGGCTTCTCTGTGCAAAACCATTTCACAGAGCAGGTAAGTATGACATGTTTATTATTTTAACCACTTGCCCCCATAAGATTTACCCCCCTTCATGACCAGGCCATATTTTGCTATACGACACTGCGTTATTTTAACTGACAACTGTGTGTTTATGCAACGCTGTCCACAAACAAATTTTATGTCATTTTTTTCCTACAAATAGAGCTTTCTTTCATGGTATTTGATCACCGCTGGGTCCCCCCCCCGCTGTAAACGAAAAAAATCACAAACATTTTTTTAAAAACAAACAATATTTTTTACTTTCTGCTATAAAACATATCCAATAAAAAGGTAAAAAAAAAATCAAATTTCTTTATATGTTTAAGCCAATATGTATTCTACTACATATTTTTGGTTAAAAAAAAAGCCTGATAAGCATATATTGATTGGTTTTACGCTATTACGCAAACATTATAGCGTCTACCTACTATGGTACAGTATATATACTGTAATTTTTTTTTTATTAGTAATGGCAGCGATCAGTGACTTATAGTGGGACTGCGATATTGCAGTAGACAATCTGACACTAACACTAATGAACACTTTGTGGGAACCAGTGACGCCAATACAGTAATCAGTGCTAAAAAATAAGCACTGTCACTGTACTAATGACACTGGCTGGAAAGGGGTTAACATCTTGGGCGATCAATGGGTTAAACGTGTGCCTAACCAGTGTTTATGTGTTTACTGTGTGCTGCTTTTACTGAGGGAAACAAAAACTGCTACACCCCACTGACAGGACAGAGCTCTGCATTGTTTACATATGCAGAGCTCTGTCCCGTCTTCCTCCTCGCCAATCAGCGGGTGCCGGCAGACGTAGGATTAGGTCACACTTTATGTGTCAATGCACACACATACTGTAGCCATTTCTGAAAAATGGTGGCCATCATTGCTGACCCTCTTCTGAAGAGGTTAGTTGCCTCACTCCTTATACTGATCCAATTATTTTACTAAAAGAAAGGGCAACAATGTAGGGACCATGGTGCTGTAGCAAATAAAATGTCATTCAGGTAGGGTTCACATCTACTTTAGAGTATATTTAAAATCAAAAATTTTCTTTTCATTTTGGTTAGAGTAGGGAAAAGTAAAAATCCCTCCCATTTTTTGCCCCCTGTGCTCCTTTGGGGAGATTTCTCTTCACTTCCTATCCTGGCTTTACATTGCCCCTTCTCTGCCCATCAACTTTGAACCATTAGCTAAATACAGTTTATAGACAATTCCAATGAAAGCTTTGGGTTTGGGTCATCTCTGATTCCTAAGCTTTGGAAGACCAGGAGTAGTAGAACTTAAGCTAGACCGATTGCTGATTAGGGCGTTCTTCAAGGGAATGTAGAATGCTTAGGAATATACTTTGATCAAAACAAACAAAAAAGGTTAGTTACATTTTATTTTATTTGCCGCCTGTCAGTGCCCATCAGTGCTGCCTATTGGTGCTGCCTATTGGTGCCACCTATCAGTGCTGCATATCAGTGCCGCCTATCGGTGCCAATCAATTCTACATATTAGTGCCTCCTCATCAGTGCCGCCTCATCAGTGCCTGTCAGTGCTGCCTCATCAGTGCCAGTCAGTGCTGCCTCATCAGTGCCAGTAAGTGCTGCCTCATCAGTGCCAGTCAGTGCTGCCTCATCAGTGCCAGTCAGTGCTGCCTCATCAGTGCCAGTCAGTGCTGCCTCATCAGTGCCCGTCAGTGAAGGAGAAAACAAAATTTTTCAACAGAAACTAAGAAAAGCTTTTTTTTTTTTTCATAAATTTCGGTCTTTTTTAGTTTGGCAAAAAAATAAAAACCCTAGTGGTGATCAAATACCACCAAAAAAGAAAGCTCTATTTGTGGGAAGAAAATTATAAAAATTTAGTTTGGGTACAGTGTTGCATGACCGCGCAATTGTCATTCAAATTGTGACAGCGATGAAAGCTGAAAATTGTCCTGGGCAGGAAGGGGGAAAGTGCCCTGTATTAAAGTGGTTAAATATGACATATTGCATTGGAATACTGCACATTCATCACACGCAGTAAACAGATGCGGACTTCAGGTTTTCTGCATTGATTTGCTACTATGTTGAGAATAGCCAAAACGGCCTGTGTAATTTGATCTACTGTAATTTCACATCTATACATAACACACACACAGATGGAGCTAAAATTGGGACCTTTACCTCCTCCCATCTGTTAACTATTATGCCCCGTACACAAGGTCGGATTTTCTGATGGAAAATGTGTGATAGGACCTTGTTGTGGGAAATTCCGACCGTGTGTAGGCTTCATCACACATTTTCCATCGGATTTTCCAACACACAAAATTTGAGCGCAGGATATAAAATTTTCCGACAACAAAATCCGTTATCGGAATTTCCGATCGCGTGTACACAAATCCGACGCACAAAGTGCCACGCATGCTCAGAATAAATAAAGAGATGAAAGCTATTGGCTACTGCCCCGTTTATAGTCCCGACGTACGTGTTTTACGTCCCCGTGTTCAGAATGATCCAATTTTCCTGACAACTTTGTGTGACCGTGTGTATGCAAGACAAGTTTGAGCCAACATCTGTCGGAAAAAATCCATGGATTTTATTGTCGGAATGTCCGAACAATGTCCGACCGTGTGTACAGGGCATTATACAACATGGATATTTAGTCACACAGATACAGTCATCCACTTAATAGGCATGCTCTGCAAACTAAATGTTCTAAAGCATCCTTTGGTAAATGTTTAGTTATAAAATAACAATTAGCTGTATAATAAATAATAATAAAATACTAAATTATATATGAGATCAGTTTATTAATAAAAAAACGTAAAATAACACTGAGCAAAAGCTATTATAGCTTCAATTTATGGTAACCATACACAAAAGGAACGGCATAAGTTGGGAATGTATAGTGCAATTTAGAATTCATCAAGGTCTAAAGAACTCCTGTAATCCAGCTTCGGATGGGATGACCTGGATTATAAAACCTCTTTAAACCTTAATGAATGTAAGGTCTAAGAGCTTCTGGTAAGTGTTATCACAAACAGTGCTGATGGTGGGGTATACAGAAGATAATTTATGCAAGCAGGAAAGTAATATAACCAACTCTCAAGTTTTAACTTGCATATATATATATATATATATATATATATATATATAGATAGATAGATAGATAGATAGATAGATAGATAGATAGATAGATAGATAGATAGATATAGAGAGAGAGAGAGAGAGAGAGTGTGTTTTTTACTGGGAAACTCTAACATTAGTTTTGAAGTATATGGACATTTATTTATTTATTTGACTTATGAACTACACCATTTTGTATAAAATAGAGTTTATGTAAATTGTAAAACGTAAATTGTTAAAAAAAAAAATCAGCATATAAACCTAAAGCAAAAAGAAAAGCAATATGTAAATTAACTTCCTAAATGGTACATCTAGCACTGCTCATGCACTTGTTGATGTTTGATTAATAAAAAACACAATTGAAATACTCGTTTTTATGTTATTAACTAAGGTCATATGACCGTTATCCATTAGCGCAGGTTCCTAGCAAAGTGAGCGGTTGGTGGAGACTTCTCCTGGACTGGCATCAATACCGGAAGCGGCATCACCGCTTCCCATATCTTACACTTGCAACTCTCTGATCACTCCTGAAAGCAAAATGAGGAGGGAACGAGGGCAGGAACTGTATGTGTGTCAGGTCTAAACATGGTTGGTGCTCAAAACTGATAATGTCTCATGTGCACTAGGATGATTGGTCCAACGTACCCGGAGTTTCTGCATACATAATTAAGCGGCTCAGCTTCTAGGTGTTAACAACGGTTGGGGATCAGCCTTTTGCACAGTGCCTAAATTCCTTTTGTAGCAGGGATGAATTAGAGTGATTCTCTCTGCTGGCACTTACCGATCAAAATAGCACTGGTACATCCTGCAAGCACTGCAGAAAGAAGGGGGAGCAGAAAAGGTATTTCAAATCCTGAGACAGGCTGAGTGGTCACTGACAGCTCATTACCCATGGAAGTAAGTACAGTGAGGATGCAGACAGCCTGCATCAGAGGCGTAACTAGAACCTTCAGGGCCCTGATGCAAGAAACAGTGATAGGCCGTCCCCCTTCCATCCGAGCTCCAGGCTTCCAATTTTGGGAGGGTATCCAACCGTGCTTCCCGCATGCCCCCTGGGACGTGCATCCAGTGAATTCACAGTGGACCTTTACCATGTGATGTCAGCTGATCACATGTAAACAGACTTGCCGATTATCCGCATCCCTTTCCTCCAGCGCTGTCTGTGTGAGGAAAGGACTGCCATTAACTGTCAAGAATGTCAGTAAATTGTTTACACTGATAATCAGTGCCCTAATCATCAGTGCCATGTATCAGTGCCCATCAATGCCGCCTATCAGTGCCCATCAATGCCGCCTACAAGTGTTACCCATCAGTGCTCATTAATGCTGCCTTTTAGTGCCCATCAAATCTGCCTATCAGCACCACCTATCAGTGCTCATTATTGCAGCCTCCATCCATGCCACCTATCGGTACTCTTCAATACTGCCCATCAGTGCCCATCAGTACTGCCTTAGTTCTGCCTATCAGTGTTCCTCAGTGCCCATCCGAGCAGCCTATGAGTTCTGCCTATCAGTGCTCATAAATGCCCATCAATGCCTCCTATCAGTGCAGCCTATCAGTGCCCCCTTTCAGTGCTCATCAGTGCCTCCTATCAGTGCCCCTATCAGTGCCTTCTAAGTGCCCCCTAGTGCCTTCTCAGTGCCCCCTATCAGTGCCTCCCTTCAGTGCTCATCAGTAAATCCCAATGGTGCCTCCCATCGGTGCCCCCTATCAGTGCTCATCAGTAAATTCTATCAGTGCCTCCCATCGGTGCCCCCTATCAGTGCCCCCTAGTGCCTTCTCAGTGCCCCCCATCAGTGCCTCCTATCATTGTCCACCAGTGCCTCCCATCAGTGCCCCCTATCAGTGCCCCCTATCAATACCTCCCTTCAGTGCCCATCAGTAAATCCTATCAGTGCCTCCCATTGGTGTCCCCTATTTGTGCCTCCCCTTCAGTGCTCACCAGTAAATCTTATCAGTGCCCCCTATCAGTGCCCATCAGAGTCCTCTATCAGAGTCCTCTGTCTTCTCAGGACAGCACGGCTCTGAGCGGAGAGCATGTCTCTCCAGTGGCATCACTAGGGTTGGTGTCACCCGGTGAGGAAAAAATTGGTGTCACCCCCCTCCACCAACTATAGCCCCCCTCAGTACAGACCCCCCTCCACTAACTGCCGACCCCCCTCTCAGTATAGACCCCCCACTAAGTACAGACCCCCCTGTCACAGTATAGATCCTCCTCACTAAGTACAGACCCCCGTCTCGCAGTATAGATCCTCCTCACTAAGTACAGACCCCATCCATCAGTATAGCCCCCCTCAATGCAGACCCCATCTATCAGTATAGCCCCCCTCAATCAGCATAGACTCCCATCCATAAGTGTAGACCCCCTTAGTGCAGACCCCCATCTATCAGTATAGACCCCCCTCAGTCCAGACCCTCATCTATCAGTATAGACCCCCTCTATCACTATAGACCCCCCTCCATCAGTGCAGACCTCCCCTCCATCATTGCAGACCCCCCTCCATCAGTGCAGACCTCCCCTCCCTCATTGCAGACCCCCCTCCATCAGTTCACAACCCCCCTCCGTACAGACCCCCTCTATCAGTGCAGACCTCCCCTCCCTCATTCCAGACCCCCTCTATCAGTTCACACCCCCCTCAGTACAGACCCCCCTCCATCACTGCAGACCTCCCCTCCCTCATTACAGACCCCCTCCATCAGTTCACACCCCCCCTCAGTACAGACCCCCCCCTCCATCAGTGCAGGCCCCCCCACAATGCAGACTCCCCTCCATCAGTGCAGACCCCCCCTCATTGCAGACCATCCCCCTCCATCAGTACACACCCCCCTCAGTGCAGACCCCCCATGGTGCAGACCCATCAATGCAGACCCCACTCAGTGCAGACCCCCCTCACTCCATCAATGCAGACCCCCCTCAGTGCAGACCCCCACCCCAACAATGCAGACCCCCCCTCAGTGCAGACCCCCACCCCATCAATGCAGACCCCCCCATCAATGCAGACACCCCCTCAGTGCAGACCACCGTCCCTCCATCAGTGCAGACCCCCCTCCCATAATGTGCCCCCTAGCACATGTCTATTTAAATAAAATCTTTACAGACCTCAGAACAGCGCGGGATAGGCACACCGGCATGTGTCCCTCGGACTCCTCCTCCTCCCACTCCATAAACAGAGAGGAGGGGGAGGTGGTTTCAGTCCGCTCCGCTGTACGCCTGTGTGTCTCTCATCTAACAGCAGAGGAGACACACCGGCATAGTTTGTTTTATTTCCCTCTCCGTGTGTCCTCTCTCGCACGGCATGACAGAGGACACACAGCTGATCTTCTCCCCCCTCCCCTCTCTGTGCTCCACAGGCAGTCAAGTGTGAAGCTAAGGAGCTCACATTTCCCGCGGAGCACACAGGAGAGGGGAGAAGATCAGGTGTGTCCTCTGTCATGCCGTGCAAGAGAGGACACACGGAGAGGGAAATAAAACAAAACTATGCCGGTGTCTCTGCTGCTGTTAGATGAGAGACACGCTCAGAGCCCTGTGAAGAGTAACCCTGGGCCCCCCCCCCCACAGTGGCAGAATGCCGGGCCCCGTCACAAGTGCGACTGTTGCGACCCCGGTAATTCCGCCACTGGTCTGCATATAGGGCCGATCATTCGTAGGTAATCACTGTTAGAGTGATTACATGCAAGCATGTAAGAGGGGCTTTGCAACTGTCTAGCATTGGCACCAAGAGCAAAAGTCCCTGTCCCTGCTCCCGTCCTGCTAGAAAATTGTTCCTCCTACTGAGGCCAAACCCTCCGCCATATTGTGCCCCACTCCATGCCGTAGGCCTCCACAGGACAGTTCCGGCCATTGACCTATATATTCCAAGGAAGGAATGTCCACACTTAGAGTTGCTGCACTTTACTGATGGCACTCAGGAAATGGCATACATCTATATATATTCCGGAGTCACTTGACATTACATGGTCAATCACATTTAGTAGAAAGTCTGCAGTCATCACATGTGAAAATATATTCCTAACCCTTCAACCATTTTAACATGTATTAAACCACCTCACTTTGAATTTGCTTCTTCCTACCTTCCTGATATTATAAAGTTCTCATTTCTCCCGTTCCAGGGGACGATGTAACTCTATTACGAAATGCTGCATAGGGCGGAGCGACGTGCTTGCGTCACCTCTCATCGCTGTTGCCGTTACCAGCAGGACGGGTTGGTCTGTGAGCTTACCGGCCGGCGCTCCAGACATTTTTAGGCGCTTACTCAGTACCATCATCATGTGAGTGCAACTATTGTTATATTTATTTTAAATAAAGGTTATTGCTTTTCCACTATAGGAGCCTTTTATTTTACGTGGTGCATCCATCTCATTGAGGGTTGGTGTCCTAATACGTACCAGCTTGAGCATCTTCACCACGGTAACAAGATCCCGGCACATGCGCACTGAAGCAATGGCACGTTCGCGGAGTTGCTTCAGTTAGTGTGCCGTTACAGGCGGCTCCCGCGTATGCACGGGAGTGACGTCATCGCGGCTTAGGCCAATAACAGCGCTGGAGCCCGCGATACCTGGAAGTAACTCCAGGAGCGATGTCACCAGTTTTTATTGTTGTCTGTGCCTCTGTTAGGGAGATTCACCCTTTCCATTTTTCCAGTTTACCTGTATCACTAAAAGTGAAAGTTAAAGAAAACCGCACATTTTGGGTTGTTCCCAGAAAAGTAATAGAGGGGAAATCTTCTAACTGGTACACTAGTTCTGGTGACCTAGGGGTCCCCGAAAAAATTCCCTTAATTTGCAGGGATTTCCTCTCACTTTCTGTTTTGACTATGGGACAGGAAGTGAAGGTAAATTTCCCCAATGAGACACAGACGGTGGGACAAAAAATCTGACGGGTTATAACCCTCCCTTACTCTATCCAAACTGAAAAAAAGGCTTTGCCTATAGTTCCACTTTAAAGCTTATTTACTGCTTATTAAATGTAAAGAGCTCATTCACACCTATGCATTGCAATAATGCAAGGTAATTCACAATACACAGGAATTTGTTATGGCACCCCAATGCCAACACCAAGGAAATACACATTGTGTTATAGTAGTCTGTGATGCTAAACCCTTTCAGTGCCTGCTAGTGCACATATTTTTTAAACCTCCAGGTCAAGTGCAACTAAGATATTGTAATGACTAGCTAGTACCCAGAACCCAGAGGCAGGATGCCATCAGTGTCACAATTTATTTATTATTGCTCAGGGAATCCTTTTTTTCCAATTATTGGAAAATGGCAGCTGAAGCTCTTGATCCAAAGCATCTATAATTCTGGTGTATATACGTGACATTCATATTAACTAACCCCTAGAGAATCACTTTGTGCCAGTGTTATAGTTAATTGCTGTGATTATTTGTATCTGGCTAGTTAATTCAATACATCTTCTGCATCTTCTGACAGTAATTACCTAATTAACACATTCACTCAAACTTGCCAGTGCAACCCTTTCGCAGACAGAATACCACAACACTTTCCAAATTAATTCCATTATAAATGGCACACATGGGCTAATTTATTCCTTAAAAATACTAATCACTAACTGATAAATCTAAGCATGCATGCATTCTGTATATATCTGCATGTTTTGCCTTATAAGCATTTTTTTTGTTAACGTAACTATCTTTATCACATTTTCATATTTTCATAATATGGATTTTTAACATTACATTGGTTATTTTGGTTCATCGTTTTAACTGTTCCTAAGAATAGTTATTAATTATGTGATACATTCAGAGGGTTCGCTTCATAGAGATTTTGAGTTCTATTAGTATTAACAGAGGTTTTAGCAGGTATGAGAGATGAGGAACAATCATAAGGCAAAATTCTGTTCAAAAAAGATTTAACAGAAGCAAATAAATGTTTTACTGGTAATTAGAGGGCAATAAGTACTTGATTGTCAATGCTGGATTATTTTTTTATTTCAAAGTATTTTTATTGGTGAGTATGAAGGCAATACAGTAATCACACATTATGTATTAAACATTTTAAATGTTACAGTCATAAGGTAAACAACAACAGAATATCCCAGCTAGTATTGATAACCACTTCCATGCTGGGTGAATTGTGAAAGGGATATATACCCAACTTATTTCTATAGTCTGGTGTTATTAAATGATAACCGACTTTCTATAGAGGTTGTATTTTGTTTGCAATAAGAGAGTCAATGTACGAGTTTTGAACAGAAAGAAACATGTAAAACTTCTGTCGTAGGTGAGATATAGTTCTTATTGGGTCTTACAGTGAGTCTGGTTAGTGAGCTTTTCGAGTATCGTCGTGATTGTTTAGAGTTCATTATGCCGATTGGGTAATTGATATGGAGGTGAAGTGGAGCAGACATTTGCCTACGTGGGTGTCTGTATGTAGGCCATGGGGAATGGGGGAGGCGAGGGGAGGTGGCAATTTAGAGGTAGGGGAGTATGGAGGGAGAGGAAGGGAAAAAGGAGGAGAGGGGGAAGAGAGAGAGAGAGAGAGAGAAAAAAAAAAAAAAGAGAAAAAAGGGGGGGGGGATGGGATTGGGGGGTCTCTGACTTCGCTTTATATATGTTATCTAGTTGTGATGTTTCAAAGGGATATCGGGTTGATTTTGGGGAAAAAACCCTGATGTAGTAAAGAAGAATCGATGGTGGAGAGTTTTAGATTTTATGACCTATAGGTCATCAGATTTAGATCTACTTTAGGTGGGTGGATTTAGCATGTTTTTGTATTCAGGTGTGGATTGGTAATGTATCCAGCAGGCCCACTTGTGACTAAATTTTGTTGGCGTGTCTCGTGAAATATGTATGAGCTGTTCCATTTCTGCTACTCTGTTTATTCTGGCGAACCATTCTTGGAGGGTGGGTATTTGTTTTGAATTCCAATGTATAGGGATACATTGTTTTGCTGCATTGATCATGTGCATCATAAGCGATTTGTGATACGTAGTGTGCGACAAAGATGAGAGGTGGAGAAGAAATTGAGCAGGTGTGAAGTCTAGGTTGTAGGTGGTAACTTGCATGATTATGCGATGGACCTCAGCCCAAAAGGTTTGCAATGGTGTGCAAGACCACCAGATATGTAGAAGGGTGCCCTTTTCTTGGTGACATCTCCAGCACGTTTCGGGGATTACAGCTTTAAATTTATGTAGCAACTCTGGGGTATGATACCATCTAGCCTGGATTTTGAACCCATTTTCTTGGGTGGTGACATTAATTGAGCCCTTATGTATGTTCAGAAATATTTGTTCCCATCTGTCTTCCGTGATGTGGATGGATAAATCATCCTCCCACTTTCTGCATGACCGGCTTTCATTTGCTTTGAGATCAGCGTATAGGAGGTTGTGTATGTAAGAGATAAGATGCGATTGTGGTGTTGTCTTGGTACATAGTGATTCAAAAGGATTGAGCGGTCTGGAACAGTGACCGCTTTTGTCTAGGATTTTGAGGTAATGGACTATCAGCATGTATGTCCATGGAGGGATAGGTGATTTCCCTGAACGGGCAGCAATTTGAGCTGCCGTGAGTAAGTTACCTTGTTAATAAAATTGGTGGGCTCTGATTTGTTCCTGCGACCAGTTGGCCGACAGATATTGGTGATGCATTCCCGGAGGGAAGTCGGGGTTCAGCTTTATTGGAGTCAGTGGGCTGGGGATAGAGGATATGGATGTTTTTTTACGTGCTTGGTGAAAGTATTGTATGGTGGGTCCTATTGTTGGGTGTGAGCGGATGTCTGGGGAGAGATGGTTTGGGGAGATCCAAGGGAGTGAGCTCAAGTTTAGTTTTGTGAAGGAAGCCTCTAACGAGACCCAGTCTTTCTGTTGAGTATGGACATTCCAGTCCACTATCCTGGCCAGGTGGGTGGCTGTGTGGTAGTGAAGAATGTTTGGGAGGCCTATGCCTCCTAGGTTTTTCGGACGGGTAAGTTGGTTGTGACCGATCCTATGTCTGTGTTTTCCCCATAAGAAGCTGGAACATATCTGTCTGTAGGTTTTAAAGAAGGAAGGAGGGATCTGTATCGGGAGCGTCTGTAAGAGATATAGGATCCTTGGTAGAGCGTTCATTTTTAATATGGCCGCCCTACCAAACCATGAGAAGATCGGTTTGTTCCAGGATTTGAGATCTGAATTTAGTTTATTGAGAAGGGGGAGGAAATTTTTGGCATATAAATCAGAGATTTTGGAAGGGATTTGAGTTCCCAAATATGTGATCGAATCATGTTTCCAAAGAAAGGGGAAATTTTCCTTGCATTGAACCACTTGACTTTGGGGTAGTGATATATTTAGGGCGAAAGATTTGGTGAAGTTGATCTTTAAGTTGGATAAGGTCTGGAAGAGCTTGAATTCGGATAAAAGTATTGGCAGAGTGGTCAGTGGTTGTGTGAGGAACAGTAATATATCATCTGCGTAGGCAGCATATTTTTACTCTTTCTTCGGAGACATAATTCCCTTTATGTCGGGGTTAGTTGTGAGTTTGCGGAGAAAGGGTTCGAGGGTGAGTGTAAAGAGAATAGGTGACAGGGGGCATCCCTGTCTGGTTCCATTGCGGATAGGGAAGGCGTTTGACAGAGTGCCATTGACCCTTACTTTAGCTGAGGGGTTGCCGTATAATGATAGGATCAGCCCAATCAACTTCGGTCCAAGGCCTATGGCTCGTAAAACCGCCGACATGTATTCCCAGGACACGCTGTCAAACGCCTTCTCCGCGTCTAGTGACAGGAAAAAGCCTTTTTGTTTTGTTAGGGACATCATGTGGTGTAGATTAATTGCTTTGATGGTGTTGTCCCTGGCTTCGCGTCCAGGGACGAAACCAACTTGATCTTGGGAGATTATGGAAGGCAATATGGCTAGCAATCTGTTGGCTAATATCTTGGAAAATATTTTTATGTCCACATTTAATAGTGAAATTGGTCTGTAATTTCCTGTTTGGGAGGGGTCTTTTCCTTCTTTTGGGATGACTACAATGTGGGCCTCCAACATTCCCTTTGTAAGAGGGTTTGTAGGGGAGAGTGAGTTAAAGGTCTTAAGAAAGGGGGTTTGGAGAATATTTAAAAATGTCTTGTAGTATACCGCTGGGAGACCGTCAGGTCCCGGGCTCTTTCCAGGTTTAAGCTGTTTAACTGCCTGCTCCCATTCCATGGGAGAAATCGGTAAGTCAAGGGATGCTATTGTTTCTTGGGGTATTTTCCCTGGGGCATAGTGCTCTAGGAATGCGTCAATGTTCAGAGTCCTTTGGGGTGCTGAGGTCGAGTCATGTGCAGAAGTACGTAAGTCGTAAAGGGAGGCATAATATGTTTCAAATTCCTTAGCTATGTCTTCATTGTGCGTGAGGAGATGTCCCTTAGCAGAATGTAATTGGTGGATGGTGTTATTGTTTTGTTTCTTACGGAGGGCCCGTGCGAGTAGGTGGCCACTCTTGTTCCCAAATTCGTAAAAGAGTTTGTGAGACAAGATGAATCTTTTTTTGAGATTTAAATGTAACTCCTCCTTAATCAGTGTGCGTATCTCCGTTAGTTCGGAATGCGTTTGTTGAGCTAGAGTATGTTTATGTAGGGTCTCAAGTTTTTTCAGTTTAGCAAATAAGTTGGATAGTGTAGCTTTCTTCGCCCTTTTGATAGAAGCAGCTAGTGATATCAGTTTGCCTCGTATGACACATTTGTAAGCTTCCCATTGTGTCTGGGGAGACGTGTCTGGGGTGTCATTGTCGATGAAATAGTCCTTTAAGCAGGAACGGATCTCCTGTACATGTGTTGCGTCTGTTAGGAGGGTAGGGTCTAATTTCCAAATGTACGTTCTGTGGTGTATGTCAGGAAAGGTAAGAGTCATAGAGATGGGATGGTGGTCCGACATTATCATGGGGTCTATAGTTGCCGCAGTCAGAGTCGGGAGGTCTTGTTGTGAGAGGAATAGATAATCAATGCGAGAGTATTTGTTGTGGGGAGCGGAAAAAAAGGTAAAGTCTTTGTCTTTTGGGTGGAGGATGCGCCATGCATCATGGAGAGAAAGTTCTTGGAGGCAACCCTTGATTTGTTTCAGGGCCCTATACGGTAAATGAGATTTGCCTGTGGAAGTGTCTATTAGAGGATCTAAGGGGACATTTAAATCACCCCCCAAGACTAAGAGGCCTTCCTGGAAGGCTGTTAGTTTCCCTATCACTGTTCTGAAAAAGGGGACTTGGGTGGTGTTGGGGCTATATAAGTTTGCGAGAGTGATCGGTCTCTTGTTAAACGTGCCTTTAAGGAAGACGAATCTGCCTTGATCATCTAGAAGAGTGTCTGTAACTTGTAAGGGTACGTTTTTGGAGAGGAGTATGGAGACTCCTTTAGTTTTTGAAGATGGGGCTGTAGCATGAAAGTGGTGGGGGAAAGAATGGTTCGCCAGTTTAGGTATATTGTTACCGTCAAAGTGGGTCTCTTGGAGGAACACCACATCTGCCTTTGCGCTTCGCATATGGGCTAGCAACTGCGAACGCTTTTCAGGCATGTTTAATCCTTTCACATTGAGAGAAATTATTTTCAGGGAGAGCTTAGCGGGTGATGTTTGGCGGTGTGCCATTGTCAGCTAGTCTGGGTATGAGCTACCTAGCTTATTGTTTAGCAGCAGGGAAGTCAGAGACGGGGGATGGAAATGGAAGATAAAAAATGTAGTGGGGGGGAGGGGAGTAGTGATAAGTGGAGGAGGGTAGGTAGTAAGGGTATTATCGGGTGAGGAGTGTGGCTGTTGGGACCGGAGGGGGCGATCTGGGAGATATACCGGTTGTGGGGATTGACCTGCAGTCCCACTTACAGAGTCTGCGGGGAACCGGTTTGGGTCAGCGGTATCTACCTGAGTCCGCTGGTGGTGGGGGTGGCAAGTGACGGTCAGCCAAGGGAGTGAGTCCCGTGTCCCAGTGAGGTCATCGGGGCTAAGTGTAAAGTTTCCTGTGTATCGTGTCAGGGTTTCCAGAGAGGTATGAAGTTGTCTCTTGAATGTTCCCGACACAAAGTGTATGATTTTTACTATGGTGAGGGAGTGTGTTATATGTTTGGGGAGAACGGAGAAGGGTGATGGGTGTGTAAGGTCCGTGAGGTGTCATAGATCTTTTTGTCATTGGGGATCTATTTGTTATTATTGTAGGGGGAGAGAGCTCACTGATGTATGGGTCATGTGAGGGTGTCATATGGTTGGGGAGCGTCGAATAGGTCAAGGTACATCCTAGACTAGAGATTAACACTATACCTTTGAGTGGTAAATATCTCGGATGTTTTATTCATTCTTGATATTGAAAATATTGAAATTATTGAAACTATTAACTGAGGGTAAACAGTCTGGTCTACCTGACATAGGGTGGAATAGAAGGCATAAGTTATGAGATAGCTTGTAGGTACAACCCTAACAGAGAGGTAATGAAATAACAGTATTGACTGCAATGCGTGCATACCTGTGAGAGAAGAAGAGAAGCTTATACAGAGCATCTCCAGGACCGAGGGGGACGTGCTCAACTGTGGTCTAATGAGTCATACCCTGCGTTTGAACCCTTGAGAACGGGAATAAGGGTGTGCTTTAAGTTTGAGTCAGGAGGAAGTGTTACTCCTCTGGACTTTATGTGTATAATGGTTGGTTGTAGTGTTTGTCCTTCTTACCTGAGCACGTCCTACTCGGTTCCCAGTTAGCTCTCCTCAGCTCTTAGTTCAAACAATTTGATATGACAGAGATATCTGTAAGAGGAGAAAGAGAAAGGGTGAATGCTTGTACAATAGATATACTATGGGGACAGTGGAGTGCATTACTTGGGAGAGATACAACAGAAGGCAAAGTAAGTGTGATAAGGGGAGAGTTATAGTAGGGTTAACACGAAAAAGTATGAGTTGGAAGAAGGAGATATGGTAGGAAGAGGGGAGATAAGGAGGAGGCAAGAGAAAGAGTGAGGAAGGAGGGAGAGGAAGGAAGGAGTTGTAGGAGGGTATTGAGATACTGCAGATGTCTTCAGAGGGGGATCCAAAGAAAGTTTCTTGATCGTGTGGTCATAAATTGGGATCCAGAGACGGTATGACATCTGTTGAATATTAATACGTCTCTCTTCCTGTTGATTCAGTGAGAGGATGAGTTCCATGCTGTAGCTCCGTTGGACGGGCAAGGTGATTAGTGGAGGATCGGAGTCGGTTTCTCAAGGAAAGGGCGGTAGGAAAGGTGGGTAGAGCAACAGCTAGGGAGTGTGTTCTCTCTCTGCGTGGGGTGATTCACCACATAGTGCAGTGACAATGTTCCCTTCCGGCTGAGTTGTGAAGATAAAGATAAGGCACTATGTGGATATGTCTTCTGGAACTTAAAATTTAGATGTCATCAGGAATTCCAAGGTGGTGTCGCAGTGTCTGGTAACAGATCCCCTGGTCTCTCACAGGCTCTGAGGGTGTACTGCCGAGAGGAGCGTAGGACTCGATGTCATCCGTCCTGTGTCAGGTAGGTTCGATAAACCAGAAGGTGAGAACGAAACATCAAAAAAAAAAAGAAAAAGGAGAAAAGGAGAAAAACCCATTAAAGCAAACATGGGCACTCCGTTTAGGCGATGCGGGCCCTGCGGTGTGCAGGGGAGGCCGTGGGGCTGCCATTCCGTGGCATTCCTGGATCTCTCAGTGGAGAGCGATGGGGCGCTGGATGTGGGCGGCGACGGCCCAGGTTAAAGTTGCCAGCTTCTGCGATGCCATCCATCGATGTGGCTCTTTGCATTTGTGGTAGGCGGAAATCGCTATACCAATCAGGTAGTGCAACTACTGGCAAGTCCAGGGTGGAACAGAAGTGTTCCAGGTCCTCTGGAACCCTGAGAAGTGCTGTGCGACCCATGTGCGTTGCTGAGAGGCCAAAAGGAAACTTCCAGCGATACACAATCGATCTGGCTCTTAGTAGGTCTAGTAGCGGTCTCAGTTCGCGCCTTCTTTGCAAAGTGATATTTGAAAGATCTTGGTATATCTTGATGCTTGAGCCTTGGAAAGAAAGTTGATTGCGACTTCTGGATGCTCGCAAGATCTCTTCCTTAAGGGGGAAATCATTGAGGCAGCAAACAGTATCTCTAGGGGGATCTGTGTCCCTTCCCCTTGGGCGTAGTGCTCTGTGGATACGTTCAAAAGCCACTGGAGTGTCTTGGGGCCTCTCGAGTAGCTCATTAAATATGGATGACACTGTTTGAGGCAGTTGATTGGGATCGATTGATTCAGGGATCCCTCTTAGGCGGAGGTTGCGGCGTCTCCCGCGGTTATCGAGATCTTCCATGTGTCGGTTAATGTCTCTCAGGTGAACTGCATGAGATTCAGTAATTTGCTGTACATGGCATAAGGCTGCATCCTGGCGTGTCTGTGTCATCTCTACCTCCTCCATTCTAATTGACATGGCCTGGAGGTCAGACCGCATGTCCGAAATGGCCGCCATGAGAGTGTTTTTAATGTCCGCAGCCACGCTGTGTAAGTCATCTAGGCTGACAGCCGGCGGTTGTCTCTGTTCTGACCCCATATCTGATGGGCTCTGGGCTCCGGAGCGGTGGGGGCTGTCACTCGGGGAGAACGACGTGCTTGCGGAGGCTGACTGTGCGGCCTGCGTCCTTCCCCTAGGCCGGGATCGGAAGATCTCGGGAATGTGTCTGTCACCCTGGGTTTCTTGGCTCCGTGGAGATCGGGACCGGGTAGCCGAGGCGCTGCGGGATGTTCTCACCATAGTAGGGGAGACTAGAGAGCTAGAAAGCTGAAGATGCCGGACCTCATGGACGGGAGCTACGGATCTACACGTCCATCTTGGAGTGGCACCAGACCATGCCCCCCCGTCAATGCTGGATTATAGCAGATCTGTTGAAAAGGTCTGGTATATTAAATTGGAACTATGGGCAGTGGCATATATTCAAAGTTATTTTTCTTTTCCTTTTTGTCCATTATTTTTTTTTTTTTGCCTTAAGGGTCTTGAGCCAAGCAGATCCACCAATTATATGTATAGTTTTTTTTTTCTTTTCCTGCTCTGCTTAACATGTACAGTGCCTTGCAAAAGTATTCACCCCCCTTGGCATTTTTCATATTTTGTTGCCTCACAACCTGGAATTAACATGGACTGTTTGAGGATTTGCATCATTTAATTTATAGAACATGCCCACAACTTTGAATATGTTTTTTTTTTTTTTATTGTGAAGCAAACAAATAGGACAAAATAACAGAAGAAGTCAACGTGCATAACTATTCACCCCCCTAAAGTCAATACTTTGTAGAGCCACCTTTTGCAGCTATTACAGCTCCAAGTCGCTTTGGATAAGTCTCTATGAGCTTGCCACATCTTACCACTGGGATTTTTGCCCATTCCTCCTTGCAAAACTGCTCCAGCTCCTTCAAGCTGGATGGTTTGCACTTGTGAACAGCAATCTTTAAGTCTGACCACAGATTTTCTATTGGATTGAGGTCTGGGCTTTGACTAGGCCATTCCAACACATTTACATGTTTCTCCTTAAACCACTTAAGTGTTGCTTAACCACTTGCCGACCGCCTACCGCATATATACTGCGGCAGAATGGCACGGGCAGGCAAAATCACGTACCCATACGTGATCTGCCTCCCGCGGGTGGGGGGTCCGATCGGACCCCCCCCCGGTGCCATAGACGGTCGGCTCTCGTTCGCGGGCGATGGGAGGTGAGGGGGAGGCCATCCATTGATGGCCACCCCCTCCCGATCGCTCCCGGCGAATGAAAACGCTTCCTTTCCCTCTGTAATGTAAACAGAGGGAAAGGAAGTGATGTCATCTCTCCTCGTGTCGGTCTTTTCGTCCGGCGCAGAGGAGAGAAGACATCCAAGTAAGTGCACCAACACTACACTAACAGTAGAACACGCAGGCACACTTTTCACCCCCCTGTCACCCCCCGATCACCCCCCTGTACCCCCTGTCACTCTGACACCAATAGCAGTGTTTTTTTTTTTTTTTGCATTGGTGTCAGTTTGTCAGTTATAAGTGTTAGGGCTGTTAGGTTAGCCCCCTTTAGGTCTAGGGTACCCCCCCTTAGGTCCAGGGTACCCCCTAACCCCCCCTAATAAAAGTTAACCCCTTGATTACCCCCCGTCACCAGTGTTGCTAAGCGATCGTTTTTCTGATCGCTGTATTAGTGACACAGGTGACGCTAGTTAGGGAGGTGAGTATATAGGTTTGCTGTCAGTGTTTTATAGCGACAGGGACCCCCATATACTACCTGCTAAAGGTTTTAACCCCCTGATTGCCCCCTAGTTAACCCTTTCACCAGCGATCGCCGTATAAGTGTTACGGGTGACGCTGGTTAGATAGTTTGTTTTTTGTAGTTTATTATAGTTTATTACAGTTTATTATAGTTTATTATAGTTTTAGGGCACCCGCCGTTTATTACCTTATAAAGGTTTAACCCCCTAATTGCCCGGCGGTGATAGAAGTTAAGTTTTTAGGATCTGATAAGGTCTGCGTCGCCCCAGGCAGCGTCAGGTTAGCGCTAGTACCGCTAAAACCCACGCACGCAGCATACACTTCCCTTAGTGCTATAGTATCTGAACGGATCGATATCTGATCCGATCAGATCTATACTCCCCAGCAGTTTAGGGTTCCCTGAAACGCAGTGTTAGCGGGATCAGCCCAGATACCTGCTAGCACCTGCGTTTTGCCCCTGCGCCCAGCCCAGCCCAGCCCACCCAAGTGCAGTATCGATCGATAACTGACACTTACAAAACACTAAGCACACATAACTGCAGCGGTCGCAGAGTCAGGCCTGATCCCTGCGATCGCTAACAGTTTTTTGGTAGCGTTTTGATACAGTCGCTAACAGTCAGGAGCTTTTTTGCCTGTGAGTCTCACTAGTGTACCCCTAAATTTAGAGGCCAAAATGGCAAATCCAAGGTACACTAGTGAAGAGGCCTACAGGATTCTGAGTATGACAGATAGTGAAGAGGAAGTCACTCATCTGTCAAGTTCAGGCTCAGAATACGAACCTGTAGAGGACAGCGGCTCCATGACAGATAGCTCTGACGACGGAGTTGTGGTCCCTGCTAGGGTCAGGCGTACCAGACCCCGAACTTCTTCTGTCCTTGAAGTGCAAGAACCGCAGGGCTCTCGTATGGAGCAGAGAAGTACTAGTGCCGCTACTCCTTCTGGTGAACTGGCAAGCACCAGCGGCCTAGTACACCCTGGTCGTACATCCAGCACTGCAGTATCACGTGGTGACGTGGCGAGTCCCATAAGTGCAGTTCAAGCTGGCGAGGTGGCAAGCAGTAGTAGTGTCCCGCTGCCACCAAGAAGAAGACGAACACAGGCCCGTCGTGCCCATAGTGCCCTTCCTGCTGCATTCGCCAATCCGAATTGGGAACCTTCCACTTCTGCAGCACCCGTACTTCCCCCTTTCACTGGCCAACCCGGAATTCAGGTGGAAACAGTTGACTTTACGCCACTGGATTTTTATTCGCTGTTTTTCACCGAAGATCTCTATAGATCTATTGTGGACCAAAGCAATTTGTACGCTGGTCAATACATCGCCACTATGCCCCAGTCCACCCTTGCCAGAGATTGGAGACCAATTACGGTCTCCGAATTTAAGACCTTTCTGGGCCTTTCCCTCCTCATGGGCATAACCAAAAAGAGTGAGTTGCGGTCATATTGGTCCACTGACCCAATTCACCATATGCCCGTGTTCTCTGCCTCCATGGCCAGGGCACGATACGAGCAGATTTTGCGGTTTATGCACTTCAACGACAATGAACTCTGTCGTCCTCGTGGAGACCCTGCATACGATCGGCTCTACAAAATTCGGCCCCTCGTAAACCACTTCAACCAACGTTTTGCAGACTTGTTTACCCCCCATCAAGTTGTCTGCGTTGATGAGTTCCTGATTAAGTTTTCTGGCCGCTTGTCATTTAAACAGTACCTTCCCAGCAAGCGTGCCAGATACGGGGTCAAGATGTATAAGCTCTGTGACAGGGCCACAGGCTATACATGTAGATTTATGGTTTACGAGGGAAAAGATAGTCGCGTAGAGCCGATAAACTGCCCTGACTACATAGGAAGCGCTGGCAAGATAGTGTGGGACTTGGTGTCACCCTTATTCGGAAAGGGGTACCACTTGTACGTGGACAATTATTATACGAGCGTGCCACTTTTAATCACTTGTTTGATCATCAGATTGGAGCATGTGGCACCGTGCGACCTAATCGCCGGGGCTTTCCCCAGCGGCTTGTAGAGTCCCGTCTTAGGCTGGGGGAGAGAGCCTGCTTGCAGTATAATAATTTGCTCGCTATGAAGTGGAGGGACAATAAGAATGTTTTCGTTCTTACCTCCCTTCATGCAGACACGACGACCCAAATTACTACGGCGACTGGTGTTGTGGAGAAACCCCTCTGTGTCCACGAATACAACCTTAATATGGGAGGGGTGGACCTCAACGACCAGTTGTTGGCGCCGTACTTAGTTGCCCGTAAGGCCAGACGCTGGTACAAAAAAGTGTCTGTTTACTTATTTCAATTGGCTTTGCTGAATGCTCATGTGCTATACAGAGCTTCAGGACGGACTGGATCCTTCCTTAAATTCCAGGAAGAGATCGTCAGAGCCCTTCTGTTTCCAGATGGTGCTCCACCTCACCTTCCCAATCCAAATGCAGTAAGCCGGCTGCATGGGAGGCATTTTCCTTATGTCCTCCAGAGTACCCCTACCCAACGAGCCCCCCAAAAAAGATGTCGTGTCTGCAGCAAGCGCGGATTTAGGCGTGACACCCGGTATTGTTGTCCCTCCTGTCCTGACAATCCTGGTCTATGCATTGGTGAATGTTTTGAACGCTACCATACACTAGTGGAGTATTAGCGTAGGGTTCAGCACGGCACAGACTAGGCACACTAACACAGGGTCTCCCAAGATGCCATCGCATTTTGAGAGACCCAAACCTGGTACAGTTACAGTTAAAAGTTAAAGTTACTAAAAAAAGTGTTAAAAAAAAAAAAAAAAATACAAAAAAAATAAAAAAATAAAAATACAAAAAAAATATAAAATAAAAAAACCAAAAATAGTTGTCGTTTTATTGTTCTCTCTCTCTATTCTCTCTCTATTGTTCTGCTCTTTTTTATTGTATTCTATACTGCAATGTTTTATTGTTATGTTTTTATCATGTTTGCTTTATAGGTATGCAATTTTTTTATACTTTTTTATTGTTAACCACTTTTTTGTTTTCAGGTACGCCATTCAGCTGCAGAGCGGATTTATTTATCTTGACAGCAACAGCGTTTGCTCCCACGATATATAAAGCCGTGACTCCAGCGCTGTCGGAGGTGATTTCACCACCACAGTTCCATACTTCAGCATATATGCCGAAGCGTGGGGGCAGTAGTGGGTGGAGGAGCAATTTGCTCCTGCCTTTTGCGGGAGGATGCCCCCATGCTTCGGCATATATATATTTTAGGTAGGCACAGGTTGCGTTAAATGTTTTATTTTTTACTATGTTTTTTTTGTATTTGCTTTGCAGGTATGGTAAGGTATACTGTTATACTGTAATGTTACTTTGTTTTTTTGTTAACCATCATTTGCTTAGCAGGTACGCCATTCAGTTGCAGCGCGGATTTATTTATCTTGACAGCAACAGCGTTTGCTCCCAC
This sequence comes from Lithobates clamitans, assembly GCA_037952925.1. Taxonomy (NCBI): domain Eukaryota; kingdom Metazoa; phylum Chordata; class Amphibia; order Anura; family Ranidae; genus Lithobates; species Lithobates clamitans. The sequence goes on from JBBGZY010000655.1 coordinate 4,342,927, forward strand.
GATATATAAAGCCGTGACTCCAGCGCTGTCGGAGGTGATTTCACCACCACAGTTCCATACTTCAGCATATATGCCGAAGCGTGGGGGCAGTAGTGGGTGGAGGAGCAATTTGCTCCTGCCTTTTGCGGGAGGATGCCCCCATGCTTCGGCATATATATATTTTAGGTAGGCACAGGTTGCGTTAAATGTTTTATTTTTTACTATGTTTTTTTTGTATTTGCTTTGCAGGTATGGTAAGGTATACTGTTATACTGTAATGTTACTTTGTTTTTTTGTTAACCATCATTTGCTTAGCAGGTACGCCATTCAGTTGCAGCGCGGATTTATTTATCTTGACAGCAACAGCGTTTGCTCCCACGATATATAAAGCCGTGACTCCAGCGCTGTCGGAGGTGATTTCACCACCACAGTTCCATACTTCAGCATATATGCCGAAGCGTGGGGGCAGTAGTGGGTGGAGGAGCAATTTGCTCCTGCCTTTTGCGGGAGGATGCCCCCATGCTTCGGCATATATATATTTTAGGTAGGCACAGGTTGCGTTAAATGTTTTATTTTTTACTATGTTTTTTTTGTATTTGCTTTGCAGGTATGGTAAGTATTACTGTTATACTGTAATGTTACTTTGTTTTTTTGCTTAGCAGGTACGCCATTCAGTTGCAGCGCGGATTTATTTATCTTGACAGCAACAGCGTTTGCTCCCACGATATATAAAGCCGTGACTCCAGCGCTGTCGGAGGTGATTTCACCACCACAGTTCCATACTTCAGCATATATGCCGAAGCGTGGGGGCAGTAGTGGGTGGAGGAGCAATTTGCGCCTGCCTTTTGCGGGAGGATGCCCCCATGCTTCGGCATATATAAATGGTGCATGTATGCCCATCATTAGAAGTGGGCGGATGAAGGGAGGTATTCTAATGGTGGGCATACCCACCGATCAATATCTTTTTTTCGTTCAGCCCACAGGCTGCATGAAAAAAAAGTTTACAATACAAGGACCAGCAACGTACTGGTATGTTGCTGGACTTTGAGTGGTTATACCAGAATGATGCCTGCAGGTTTAGGTATCATCTTGGTATCATTCTTTTCAGCCAGCGGTCGGCTTTCATGTAAAAGCAATCCTAGCGGCTAATTAGCCTCTAGACTGCTTTTACAAGCAGTGGGAGGGATTTCCCCCCCCCCCCCCACCGTCTTCCATGTTTTTCTCTGGCTCTCCTGTCCCAACAGGGAACCTGAGAATGCAGCCGGTGATTCGGCCAGCTGACCATAGAGCTGATCAGAGACCAGAATGGCTCCAATCATCTCTATCGCCTAAGAAACCGGAAGCTACGAGCATTTCATGACTTAGATTTCGCCGGATGTAAACGGCGCCATTGGGAAATTGGGAAAGCATTTTATCACACCGATCTTGGTGTGGTCAGATACTTTGAGGGCAGAGGAGAGATCAAGGGTCTAATAGACCCCAATTTTTTCAAAAAAGAGTACCTGTCACTACCTATTGCTATCATAGGGGATATTTACATTTCCTGAGATAACAATAAAAAAGATAAAAAAAAAATAAAAATGAAAGGAACAGTTTAAAAATAAGATAAAAAATCAAAAAATTAATTAAAAAAAAAAAAAAAAAAAAAAAAAAGCACCCCTGTCCCCCCCTGCTCTCGCGCAAAGGCGAACGCAAGCGTCGGTCTGGCGTCAAATGTAAACAGCAATTGCCCCATGCATGTGAGGTATCGCCGCGAAGGTCAGATCGAGGGCAGTAATTTTAGCAGTAGACCTCCTCTGTAAATCTAAAGTGGTAACCTGTAAAGGCTTTTAAAGGCTTTTTAAAATGTATTTAGTTTTTCGTCACTGCACGTTTGTGCGCAATTTAAAAGCCTGTCATGTTTGGTATCCATGTACTCGGCCTAAGATCATCTTTTTTATTTCATCAAACATTTGGGCAATATAGTGTGTTTTAGTGCATTAAAATTTTAAAAAGTGTGTTTTTTCCCCAAAAAATGCGTTTGAAAAATCGCTGCGCAAATACTGTGTGAAAAAAAAAAATGAAACACCCACCATTTTAATCTGTAGGGCATTTGCTTTAAAAAAATATATAATGTTTGGGGGTTCAAAGTAATTTTCTTGCAAAAAAAAATTATTTTTTTATGTAAACAACAAGTGTCAGAAAGGGCTTTGTCTTCAAGTGCTTAGAAGAGTGGGTAATGTGTGACATAAGCTTCTAAATGTTGTGCATAAAATGCCAGGACAGTTCAAAACCCCCCCAAATGACCCCATTTTGGAAAGTAGACACCCCAAGCTATTTGCTGAGAGGCATGTCGAGTCCATGGAATATTTTATATTGTGACACAAGTTGCGGGAAAAAGACAAATTTTTTTTTTTTTTTTTGCACAAAGTTGTCACTAAATGATATATTGCTCAAACATGCCATGGGAATATGTGAAATTACACCCCAAAATACATTCTGCTGCTTCTCCTGAGTACGGGGATACCACATGTGTGAGACTTTTTGGGAGCCTAGCCGCGCACGGGACCCCGAAAACCAAGCACCGCCTTCAGGCTTTCTAAGGGCGTAAATTTTTGATTTCACTCTTCACTGCCTATCACAGTTTCGGAGGCCATGGAATGCCCAGGTGGCACAAACCCCCCCCAAATGACCCCATTTTGGAAAGTAGACACCCCAAGCTATTTGCTGAGAGGTATAGTGAGTATTTTGCAGACCTCACTTTTTGTCACAAAGTTTTGAAAATTGAAAAAAGAAAAAAAAAATATGTTTTTATTGTCTTTCTTCATTTTCAAAAACAAATGAGAGCTGCAAAATACTCACCATGCCTCTCAGCAAATAGCTTGGGGTGTCTACTTTCCAAAATGGGGTCATTTTGGGGGGTTTTGTGCTATCTTGGCATTTTATGGCCTTCAAAACTGTGATGGGTAGTGAGGAGTAAAATCAAAAATTAACGCTCTTAGAAATCCTGAAGGCGGTGATTGGATTTTGGGGCCCGTATGAAGCTAGGCTCCCAAAAAGTGCCACTCATGTGGTATCCCCATACTCAGGAGAAGTAGCAGAATGTATTTTGGGGTGTAATTCCACATATGCCCATGGCATGTTTGAGCAATATATCATTTAGTGACAACTTTGTGCAAAAAAAAAAAAAAAAAAAAAAAATTGTCACTTTCCCGCAACTTGTGTCAAAATATAAAATATTCCATGGACTCAACATGCCTCTCAGCAAATAGCTTGGGGTGTCTACTTTCCAAAATGGGGTCATTTGGGGGGGTTTTGTGCCATCTTGGGATTTTATGGCCTTCAAAACTGTGATAGGTAGTAAGGAGTGAAATCAAGAATTTATGCCCTTAGAAATCCTGAAGGCGGTGCTTGGTTTTCGGGGCCCCGTACGCGGCTAGGCTCCCAAAAAGTCCCACACATGTGGTATCCCCGTACTCAGGAGAAGCAGCTAAATGTATTTTGGGGTGCAATTCCACATATGCCCATGGCCTGTGTGAGCAATATATCATTTAGTGACAATTTTGTGCAAAAAAAAAAAAAATTGTCACATTCCCGCAACTTGTGTTAAAAAATAAAATATTCCATGGACTCAACATGCCTCTCAGCAAATAGCTTGGGGTGTCTACTTTCCAAAATGGGGTCATTTGGGGGGGTTTTGTGCCATCTTGGCATTTTATGGCCTTCAAAACCGTGATAGGTAGTGAGGAGTGAAATCAAAAATTTATGCCCTTAGAAATCCTGAAGGCGGTGCTTGGTTTTCAGGGCCTCATACGCGGTTAGGCTCCCAAAAAGTCCCACACATGTGGTATCCATCCCCGTACTCAGGAGAAGCAGCAGAATGTATTTTGGGGTGTAATTCCACATTTGCCCATGGCATGTTTGAGCAATATATGATTTAGTGACAACTTTGTGCAAAAAAAAAAAAAAAAAAAAAAAAAAATGGTCACTTTCCCGCAACTTGTGTCAAAATATAAAATATTCCATGGACTCAACATGCCTCTCAGCAAATAGCTTGGGGTGTCTACTTTCCAAAATGGGGTCATTTGGGGGGGTTTTGTGCCATCTTGGCATTTTATGGCCTTCAAAACTGTGATAGGTAGTGAGGTGTGAAATCAAAAATTTATGCCCTTTGAAATCCTGAAGGTGGTGCTTGGTTTTCGGGGCCCCGTACGCGGCTAGGCTCCCAAAAAGTCCCACACATGTGGTATCCCCGTACTCAGGAGAAGCAGCTAAATGTATTTTGGGGTGCAATTCCACATATGCCCATGGCCTGTGTGAGCAATATATCATTTAGTGACAACTTTGTGCAAAAAAAAAAAAAATTGTCACATTCCCGCAACGTGTGTCAAAAAATAAAATATTCCATGGACTCGACATGCCTCTCAGCAAATAGCTTGGGGTGTCTACTTTCCAAAATGGGGTCATTTGGGGGGGTTTTGTGCCATCTTGGCATTTTATGGCCTTCAAAACTGTGATAGGTAGTGAGGTGTGAAATCAAAAATTTATGCCCTTTGAAATCCTGAAGGCGGTGCTTGGTTTTCGGGGCCCCGTACGCGGCTAGGCTCCCAAAAAGTCCGACACATGTGGTATCCCCGTACTCAGGAGAAGCAGCTAAATGTATTTTGGGGTGCAATTCCACATATGCACATGGCCTGTGTGAGAAATATATCATTTAGTGACAACTTTTTGTAATTTTTTTTTTTTTTTTGTCATTATTCAATCACTTGGGACAAAAAAAAAAAATATTCAATGGGTTCAACATGCCTCTCAGCAATTTCCTTGGGGTGTCTACTTTCCAAAATGGGGTCATTTGTGGGGGTTTTGTACTGCCCTGCCATTTTAGCACCTCATGAAATGACATAGGCAGTCATAAAATAAAAGCTGTGTAAATTCCAGAAAATGTACCCTAGTTTGTAGACGCTATAACTTTTGCGCAAACCAATAAATATACGCTTATTGACATTTTTTTTACCAAAGACATGTGGCCGAATACATTTTGGCCTAAATGTATGACTAAAATTGAATTTATTGGATTTTTTTTATAACAAAAAGTAGAAAATATCATTTTTTTTCAAAATTTTCGGTCTTTTTCCGTTTATAGCGCAAAAAATAAAAACGGCAGAGGTGATCAAATACCATCAAAAGAAAGCTCTATTTGTGGGAAGAAAAGGACGCAAATTTCGTTTGGGTACACCATTGCATGACCGCGCAATTAACAGTTAAAGCGACGCAGTGCCGAATTGTAAAAAGTGCTCTGGTCAGGAAGGGGGTAAAACCTTCCGGGGCTGAAGTGGTTAAGCAGTGTGTTTTGGGTCATTGTCCTGCTGGAAGGTGAACCTCCGTCTCAGCTTCAAATCACACACAGAGTGGTACAGGTTTTTCTCAAAAATATCCCTGTATTTAGAACCATCCATCTGTCCCTTAACTCTGACCAGTTTCCCAGTCCCAAATGCTGAAAAACATCCCTGCAGTATGATGCTGCCACCACCATGTTTCACTGCGGGGATTGTGTTCTTTGGGTGATGTGATGTCTTGGGTTTGCGCCAGACATAGCATTTTGTTTGAGGGACAAAAAGTTCAATTTAAGTCTCGTCAGACCAGAGCACCTTCTTCCATACATTTTGGGAGTCTCCCACATGCCTTTTCGCAAACTCAAAATATGCCATTTTGTTTTTTGCTGAAAGTAATGGCTTTCTTCTGGCCACTCTGCCATAAAGCCCAACTCTATGGAGCGTACGGCTTATTGTCGTCCTATGTACAGATACTCCAGTCTCTGCTGTGGAACTCTGCAGCTCCTCCAGGATTACAAAAGGTCTCTGTGCTGCCTCTCTGATTATTGTCCTCCTGAGTTTTGGCGTGCGGCTGTCTCTTGGCAGGTTTGCCGTTGTGCCATGTTCTTTCCATTTGGGTATGATAGATTTGATGGTGCTCCTAGGGATCATCAAAGATTTGGATATTTTTTTATAACCGAACCCTGAATTGTACTTCTCAACAACATTGTCCCTATCTTGTCTGGAGGGTTCCTTGGTCTTCATGGCAGTTTTTGGTTAGTGGTGCCTCTTGCTTTGGGGTCTTTCAAAAAGATGTGTATATGTAATGACAGATCATGTGACACTTAGATTGCACACAGGTGGACATCATTTCACTAATTATGTGACTTCTGAAGGTAATTGGTTGCACCAGAGCTTTTTATGGGCTTCATAACAAAGGGGGTGAATACATAAGCACATGCCAATTATCATTTTTTTATTTCTGAAAAATAGTTTTATGTATATATTTTTCTAATTTTACTTCACCAACTTAGACTATTGTGTTCTGATCCATCACATATAATTTAGATTAAAAAAACATTGAAATAAGGGCCGTAATGTAACAAAATAGGTAAAAAGCCTGAATACGTTTGCAAGGCACTGTAGGTATTGTACGTTATAAGTTAAAGTATATAACATAAGGGTTCATTTTAGAAGCCGGATAGTTTAAATTATAAAGGCTTAAAATGTACTGTATGTGTATTTTTTCTCTTTTTATTGAATTGTCGCTTTAAAAAAATAAAATGTGAAAAAGGAAATAACATGAATACTTACCTCTTCTGCTGGTATCGCTCAAACCACTGAGTACTGTTGATGATTCAGCAATCGACACTCCCTGAATTGGAGAAATTCTGGAAAACACTTTCGAAAAGGATTTCTTAATAACAGAGTGGCGTGGGCAGCAGAAAAGGTAAGTATTCACATTAATCTTTTCCAGGGTAAGCCTATTTCAACAAGTTTACTAAAATGGCTTAAAGAACAGCAGTTTATGTTTTTCCCCCCATAACATAGTTTTTAACCTTTTGATCTTGCCAGTAGATAGGTATTTTTCATATGCACAGTGGCAGTGTCACCCTGTGGACAGGGTAGTTTTAAATGTACGTGTAATTTTAAATAGACTAGATGTAAGTGGAAAATAAAAGCAGCTAATATTTTAGAGCAGTTAAAGCAACATTTTAACCTCTGTAACTGTTACTTTCCTGGACAAATTCAGGGAGAAAATGTGGAGAAAAATATGAATGAAAGCATGTAAAAAAAAATATATTGGATACTATCTTTACATATACAGCAATACCAATTTCTTTCTATAGTATATATTTTTTATAGTATTCATTTAATGCTCCACAAACATGATGTGTGTGTTTAAAAGCATTTTTAGTACTGTAATGATCCCAATGGGGCATCCTTCTGGTAGCTTGTGATTAGTGTCTAGTTATTGATTGTACTGTCTCTGATTAAATGGGCATTATGATTCATTACTTTGTTGGCTCTGACCTTCCCATTGCAGAAATTGTACAATTTTGTATTTTAACCCCTGGAATACAGACATTCTGGAAACTGCTTAGTGTTAGTCGCATATGACAAGCCCCAAATTACTGTGGATTTAACACAAGGAATGATTTTTTGCAAAATTCAAAGTAGGTATGAGGTTCAGGTTTGGTATTGGTTTAAGGCAAATGATCATAAAAAGGGGCCTATATTGGCACAAAAATATAACCAGCCACTTAAGTAAAACAAGAACGCCGCCACTCCGCTATCTCCTGGAGCCAGCGTGTCTTACAATGACCAGATATGCTGAGCCGGAAGTCCCTACTCTATGCGTTTTGCTGATTGATGTCTTCAGGAAGCTTTCAATGTGAGTAGCTTACCTTGTTTATGTACATGTGATTTTTACTATAATAAACATTGCACAATTATGCTTTCCCATTTTTTGCTGGCTTTTTAGTGCCAATGAGAGAGAGAGAAGAGAATATTATCCCGGGTACCCTGGATAGTGGAGGCCAAGGAGGAGAGGTGTTTTTCTTAAAAAAAGTGCACTTTGACCTGCTTATTTGTTATAAGAGGTCACAGTCACTCTGGTGAGTGAGTACTTTTACACAAGAGTCACCTGTGGTGTTCTGACATTGGGGTGGCACAGGTGTAGTGTCATGTGAAGGAGGAGTGAAATAAAGAGGAACCCAAAGGACACTTGATCACGGACAACACAAATTTATGGACCTTTGTGTGTGTCATGAGCACAAATATTATTTACAGAGGCCCAACATGCAGGGAGCACCGTCAGGCATTCTTGGAGCATAAATTACACATATAATTTCTTGACTACCTCTTACACTTTTGAAGGCCCTGGAGCACCAGGACAATAGAAACACCCCATTTTAGAAAGAAAACAACCTAAAGTATAATCTATGAGGCATAATGAGTCTTTTGAACATGTAATTTTTTTCTACAAGTTTCTGGAAAATGTGTAAAGAAAATGAAAACGCATTTTTTTTTTACCCAAAGTTCATTTATACGATATTTCTAACACATACCAAAAATTACACCACAAAATAGATTCTCCTACTCCTCCAGAGTACAGAGATACCACATGTGTGAGACTTTTACACAGCCTGGCCACACAGAGAGGCCCAACATGCAGGGAGCACCATCAGGTGTTCTAGGGGCATAAATGTCTTTCCCACTTACATTGTGGACTAAACAAGTTGCTTAAATAAGGTCTAGCCTACTATACAATATTTGTGGCCACTGTCTTTGAAATAATACAATTTATTGTTTATATTAGGCTAAATTTTGCCTTGTCTCTTCTTACATTGCAGCCTTATCAAGCTGCTTACATACTGTCCAGCCAATGTATACTATGTGTGGGTATTCTCTGAAATAATGCACTCTATTATTTATTTTAAGATTAAAACCTGCCTCATCTCTCCCATTACAGCCCTACGCTGGCCATACATGAGTCATTTTGTTTTTTCAAATCTTGTGTACTATGTCCTAACCAAGCTGCTTACATACTGTATAGTCAATAAGGAATATTTGTGGCTTTTGTCTGTAAGATGAAAACGTCTGTAAGTGCGAAGGGGTTGGTTTTGCTTTACACATTTGTCAGTGTCCTGGCCCATAGATTTTTTGTTTTCTATATAATCTACAGGAAAAAAAAAATTATATATATATATATATATATATATATATATATATATATATATAAAATGCCTCCTTTTTTAATTAAACAGGCCCCCAGGTGGTTTATTCCATAATGAGCTAGTATGCACACCATACATCAGCACACTATGATGATGTATGGTGCCTATACATTATGACATTATCAGTGTCTCCAGCACTGAGCTGTCACCGCTTCAACTAGTTTTAGGCGCTTCCATCTTCGCTCGACCAGGCCGCAATGACATCACTCCTGTGCATGGGAGTCACATCATCATGGCACAGAGTGGTGCCATAAATGCATGCTGAGATGTGTACATTACAGTTGACAAATGGGGGAAGCATTTATGACAGAAGAGTCTGATAGGATTTTGTTTTGTCATAAAAACCCTGCCTTTTAGAGTTTAGTACCACTTTAAATGTACATAAAAAATGATTTATTTTGCAATATTTTCTTTTTTGTTACGTGAAAATTCCACTTTCAAGCGCTAATTGTGCATATATAGTCATATAGCAAAGTTTGGCATATTTGAGGTAAATATATCTCTTGTGTATGTAGATGATCTACTGTATATGTATTTATCGTCCTTTGAATAATATAATACATTTTTGATAGAACTCTTATCATTGTGTCAGGAACAACTTTATATTTTATGCATAATTTTACAGAGGACAAGCACAGGTTATTTTCGGTACAACAATGTTGAAAGGATCAGTAGATCCAGAGATAAAGGCAGCTGAACTTGTATGCAAATCTCTACTTGCTAAAATTAAGCAGGGTCCTCCATCCCTTCCACAAATCCTACCTACAGGCAATCTCAATGACCACTAGGAGGACTTAAGAGCAGGAGGGGTAGGATAAAGCTCAGTTTTCCTGTACAAGTCTGAATTTTAAAAGAACACCTGCCTATATCTGATGTTTTTTTGGATTGACAGTTTTCACTGAAACTAACCTCTGGTTATCCATTTTTCCTCATATGCTCAGTTTAAATTTTCAAGGTTTGTGACAGGCTTACGTTTAGAGAATAAAAAAAGAGTGACTGAATAAGATTTGAAAAATAATGGTCGCAGTAAACAACATCCTGAGTTATGTTCCCAATGTTAGAATATATTGTACAAGCTTTTAAAAACTACAAGGGTACCATTGCAGCAAAAGAATTTGTAAACATTTCTTTAGATTTTCAATTTCTTTTCATTGGAACTTTAGTGTGTAAATAAATTAGAGATTCAGTGACCTAGGCGACCAAAATAGTAGGAACAAAAGATAGAACGCTTGAAGTGTTTACGCAAATCCACAAAATACCACACTGTTTTGAAAAGAACAATTCTCTAGCACATTCCTTTTTACAGCAAAAAATGTCTTTTTGATAGCCTTGGTGATAGAGCACAGCAGATTAAATAAATTTTCAATGTAAACGGTGCACAAAGACAAAAAAAAATACTCATGCAACCAAAATGTGTTTTTTTTTGTTAGTGTACTTATTGGGCAGATGTCCACTTACTGCCTTTTCTTTCTGGGACGCATTCTATACAAAGTGACACAATGTACAGTGTAAAGGGCTCTGATCCTCATTATGAGCCAAGTGAACAGAGTACAGTAACTTGTCAACACATAAGTGCCATTAAAGGTTGCAAGCAGTCGTTGCTATAGGAATCAAGTTACATAATATTCAATAATTATTGCCCCAGGACTATACCCTGGCATAGCACATAATTTCCGTGATATACAGCTGGTTAATCAACTGTGAGAAGCTGCATAACCTATTTTTAAAAGAGTGATTAAACATGTTGGATTGTACAGTACCAAATGTAACCACATGAAAACCAATACACAAAGTAATGTTTTAGCAATAAGATAACAATCTTATATCTATAAGTGCCCCATATGACATTGCTGAACATTCGATTAAGCAACATTCAACCCTTCTTGGATCTACCCTGCTTGATTGAATGTTGCTTAGAATTGTTGTCATACAGGGCAATATGGTTCCAATGTTCATAAAAAGGTCTAGATATATGTGAGGGAAATACAGACCAGTCAGCCTTACATTCATAGTTTGCAAGGAGTTTTAGGAAAAGCTAAGCAACGAAGAATTTGTTATGGAAAATGGTTTTATAAATAATAATGAACATTTATGAAAAACAGCACTTGTCAGATTAACCTGTTAACAATCTACAAGGAAATGAGCAGTAGTTTAGATAAAGGAACGGCAGTTAATCTAGATTTTACAAAAAATTTGACATTGTACCCCACAAACATTTAATTTACAAACTAAAGTCTATTGGGGTGGAGGAAAATAGGATTTTTATAACAGGTTACCTGTAAAATCCTTTTCTTTTGAAGTACATCACGGGACACAGAGCCATAGTAATTATTATGTGGGTTATAGTCCGCCTTCAGGTGCTGGACACTGACACACCCTAAACAGGTGGTTGCCTCTCTATATAACCCCTCCCATACCGGGAGCATCTCAGTTTTGTAGCAAAGAAATACACGTGTATACTAGAAAGAGGGGCGGGACTTCTGTGTCCATGATGTACTTCAAAAGAAAAGGATTTTACAGGTAAGCTGTTATAAAAATCCTATTTTCTTTAAATCGTACATCACGGGACACAGAGCCATAGTAATTACTATGTGGGATGTCCCAGAGCAATGTGAACTGAGGGGAGGGAGACAACAAAAGTAGGGCACCATGAGATCAGAGGACTTTTACTGCTGCCTGCAGTACACTGCGCCCAAAGGCGACATCCTCATGTCTTTTTACATCCACCTGATAGAATCTGGTAAATGTATGGATTGAAGACCAAGTTGTGGCCTTGCAGATTTGAGCCATGGAGGCTTGGTGATGCACTGCCCACGAAGCACTAACAGCCATAGAGGAGTGCGTTTTGATTTGAGAGGGTAGAAAGTACCTCTTTAAACCATAAGCTAGAAAGATTACTTGTCAAATCCATTTAGAATAGTAGATTGCTGCTGCCTGTCCTCTTTTAGGACCTTCAGGCAATACATCCGTTTTCTGAATCTGAGCAGTCGTCTTTAAGTAGACTGCTCTCACCACATCAAGAGAATGTAGTGATTTTTCTTCCATAGAACAGGGTTCTAGAAAAAAATGAAGATAGAACAATATTCTGGTTTAGATAAAAACCTGATACTACCTTTGGTAAAAAATTAGGATGAGGATGCCATACTACCTTATCCTTGTGAATAGGGATGAGCCGAACACCCCCCTGTTCGGTTCGCACCAGAACATGTGAACAGGAAAAAAGTTCGCTCGAACACGCGAACACCGTTAAAGTCAATGGGACACGAACATGAATAATCAAAAGTGCTCATTTCAAAGGCTTATATGCAAGTTATTGTCATAAAAAGTGTTTGGGGACCCGGGTCCTGCCCCAGGGGACATGGATCAATGCAAAAAAAGTTTTAAAAACGGCCGTTTTTTCAGGAGCAGTGATTTTAATAATGCTTAAAGTCAAACAATAAAAGTGTAATATCCCTTTAAATTTCGTACCTGGGGGGTGTCTATAGTATGCCTGTAAAGGGGCGCATGTTTCCCGTGTTTAGAACAGTCTGACAGCAAAATGACATTTCGAAGGAAAAAACCCATTTAAAACTACCCGCGGCTATTGCATTGCCGACAATACACATAGAAGTGCATTGATGAAAACGGCATGGGAATTCCCCACAGGGAAACCCCGAACCAAAATTAAAAAAAAAAAAAAGACGTGGGAATCCCCCTAAATTCCATACCAGGCCCTTCAGGTCTGGTATGGATATTAAGGGGAACCCCGGCCAAAAAAAAAAAAAAAAAAAATGACGTGGGGTTCCCCCTAAATTCCATACCAGACCCTTCAGGTCTGGCATGGATTTTAAGGGAAACCCCGCGCCAAAAAAAAAAAAACAAAACGGCGTGGGGTCCCCCCAAAGATCCATACCAGACCCTTATCCAAGAACGCAACCTGGCAGGCCACAGGAAAAGAGGGGGGGACGAGAGTGCACCCCCCCTCCTGAACCGTACCAGGCCACATGCCCTCAACATTGGGAGGGTGCTTTGGGGTAGCCCCCCAAAACACCTTGTCCCCATGTTGATGAGGACAAGGGCCTCATCCCCACAACCGGTGGTTGTGGGGGTCTGCGGGCGGGGGGCTTATCGGAATCTGGAAGCCCCCTTTAACAAGGGGACCCCCAGATCCCGGCCCCCCCATGTGAAATGGTAAGGGGGTACTTACCCCTACCATTTCACTAAAAAACTGTCAAAAATGTTAATGACAAGAGACAGTTTTTGACAATTCCTTTATTTAAATGCTTCTTCTTTCTTCTATCTTCCTTCATCTTCTTCTGGTTCTTCTGGCTCTTCTGGTTCTTCCACCGGCGTTCTCGTCCAGCATCTCCTCCGCGGCGTCTTCTACCTTCTTCTCCTCAGGCCGCTCCGCACCCATGGCATTGGGGAGGCTCCCGCTCTTCTCTTCATCTTCTGCTTCATCCTCTTCTCTTCTTCCTTCTTCTCTTCTTCATTTTCTTCTCCGGGCCGATCCGCACCCATGCTGGCATGGAGGGAGGCTCCCACTGTGTGACGGCGTCTCCTCGTCTGACTGTTCTTAAATAACGGGGAGGGGGCCACCCGGTGACCCCGCCCCCCTCTGACGCACGGTGACTTAACGGGACTTCGCTGTGACGTCAAGGGAATGCCACAGGCCCGGAGAAGAGGAGAAGAAGAGAAGAGGGAAGAAGAGAAGAGGATGAAGAAGAAGAAGAAGAGAAGAGCGGGAGCCTCCCCAATGCCATGGGTGCGGAGCGGCCCGAGGAGAAGAAGATAGAAGACGCCGCGGAGGAGATGCTGGACGAGAACGCCGGAGGAAGAACCAGAAGAGCCCGAAGAAGAAGATGAAGGAGGATAGAAGAAAGAAGAAGCATTTAAATAAAGGAATTGTCAAAAACTGTCTCGTCATTTTTTAACATTTTTGACAGTTTTTTAGTGAAATGGTAGGGGTAAGTACCCCCTTACCATTTCACACAGGGGGGGGACGGGATCTGGGGGTCCCCTTGTTAAAGGGGGCTTCCAGATTCCGATAAGCCCCCCGCCCGCAGACCCCCACAACCACCGGCCAGGGTTGTGGGGATGAGGCCCTTGTCCTCATCAACATGGGGACAAGGTGTTTTGGGGGGCTACCCCAAAGCACCCTCCCAATGTTGAGGGCATGTGGCCTGGTACGGTTCAGGAGGGGGGGCCGCACTCTCGTTCCCCCCTCTTTTCCTGCGGCCTGCCAGGTTGCGTGCTCGGATAAGGGTCTGGTATGGATTTTTGGGGGGACCCCACGCCGTTTTTTTTTTTTTTGGCGCGGGGTTCCCCTTAAAATCCATACCAGACCTGAAGGGCCTGGTATGGAATTTAGGGGGACTCCCACGTCTTTTTTTTTAAACTTTGTTCGGGGTTTCCCTGTGGGGAATTCCCATGCCGTTTTTATCAATGAACTTCTATGTGTATTGTCGGCAATGCAATAGCCGCGGGTAGTTTTAAAGAGTTTTTTCCTTCGAAATGTCATTTTGCTGTCAGACTGTTCTAAACACAGGAAACATGCGCCCCTTTCCAGGCATACTATAGACACCCCCCCAAGTACGAAATTTAAAGGGATATTACAATTTTATTGTTTGACTTTAAGCATTATTAAAATCACTGCTCCTGAAAAAACGGCCGTTTTTAAAACTTTTTTTTGCATTGATCCATGTCCCCTGGGGCAGGACCCGGGTCCCCAAACACTTTTTATGACAATAACTTGCATATAAGCCTTTAAAACTAGCACTTTTGATTTCTCCCATAGACTTTTAAAGTGTGTTCTACGGCAATTTTCCGCGAACACCCCAAATTGTTCGCTATTCAGCGAACTTGCGAACAGCCAATGTTCGAGTCGAACATGAGTTCGACTCGAACTCGAAGCTCATCCCTACTTGTGAACAATAATAATATGGCTCTTTACATGAAAAAGCAGGCAATTCTGATACCCTTCTTGCAGCAGATATAGTTTCCTTGTCAAAAAAGGACCAAGGGAATATGTCGTATCGGTCCAAAAAAGGCTGTTTTGTAATGCCGCCAAACTAAATTCAAGTCCCAAGGGTTCAGGGGTGACCTAACCGGGGATTAAGCCATGTTACCCCCTGAATAAAGTTACGAACCAAAGAAATCGAAGCAAGTGGTCGTTGAAATAATACTGATAAGTCCAAGACCTGTCCTTAGAAAGCACTCAAGGCCAGCTTTATTTCTCACCCCACCTGCAGAAAGTCAAGGATTCTACCTTTGACCTATTTCCTGGGGTGCAACCCCTGGTTTCACACCAGGGGACATATGCCTCCCAGACTCCATAATATATAATTATGGAGGCCGGCTCCCTTGCATTAACCAAGATAGAAACCACTAAACCTGACAGTCCATGTTTTTTCAGAGTGTGGGTCTCAATAGCCAAACCATTAAATTTAGCATTTGTAAAGTAGAATGGAATACCGGACCTTGCGAAAGAAGGTCTGGCCATGGCGGTAGGGTCCATGGGTCCCCTACTGTCATCTTTACAATCCCTGCTTACCAAGATTTCCTGCTGGAGGCCACAAGAATCACCGACTTCCCTTCCTGCTTGATCCTGCGAAGAAGTCGTGGACGCAGGCAGAATAGGAGGGAATGCATAAATCAGTGAGAACCAATTTCACGGGAATAGCAAGGCATCTGTTCCGCATGCTAGCGGATCCTTTGTTTTTGAGACAAAGTTGTTGATTTCTTTGTTAAACCTGGACGTAAACAGATCTATGTCTGTGATCCTCCATCTTTGACATATTGATAGGAAGATAGGAGAAGGAACCATTTTCATGGGAACAACTGCTGGCGACTCAAGTAGTCCGCCTGTCAAATTTCTATTACTAGAATGACGAACGCTGATAGGCAAAGTACATTGTTTTCTGCCCAAGATAGGATATGATTCACCTTTCTCTGGGCAGCACAACTTCTTGTGCCCCCTTAGTGATTAATACAGGTCATTGCTGTGGCATAGTCGGATTGAATCCTGGCAGGATAATAGCATAAACTGAACGTTCAGGTCATCAGAATCAAGTGCTCTGCCTGAATTACTAGAATGATGATGGGCAAGGTCATTTCTGATCTGGGCCACTTCCGTGGTAACTGAAGGAACGATTTTCCCCTTTGCAGATTTTTGGATATTAACCATAAAATGAGGCTCCGGCGTACCCAGCCCACAGTACCTGGTATTTCCAGGTGGTCCATCCGGGTGCTAACCAGGCCTGAACAGCTTAGCCTCGAAGGGCAGATGAGATCGGGCGCTTTCAGGGTTATGTGGCTGTAGGCTTTGGAGTCAGACACATTGGGAATCTAGAGCTTGAACTCTTTGTTCCAAGCCGATAGGATAATGTTTTGCAGCAGTCTCAAATGAAACTGAGCATAAGTAAGGGCCTTGAATGAAGCCACCATCTTTGCCAACAACCTCATGCAATGTTGAATAGAAGAATTAATCTTGTTTCGACCACCTAAATCAGTTCCTTTATGGCACTGATCTTTGCCTGGGGCAAGAATACCCTTTTCTGGGTGTACCTATGATCAGACCCAAATATCTTAGCCCTTTTCATGGTTTTAAAGAAGATTTCTCCTAGGCTGAGAAACCGGCCTAGATATTCCAGGTAGTTGAATGTGGTGACCATACTTTGGTCTAAGCGGGCTACCGACTGGACTATCAAGAACAGATCATCCAGGTAAACGATAATCGTTATACCTTGGGTCTTTAATCTGGTTAGAAGAGGGGCCAGAACCTTTTGTAAACACTCAAGGAGCAGTAATCAGACCGGAAAGCAGAGCTACACACTGAAAATGAAGATTTTCCACCTTGAAAAGTAGATATTACTAGTGAGCGAGGAAATAGGCATATGGAGGTAGTTCTCCTCCTTGTAGGATGGAGATAACTGATTGGATTGACTCCATGCGAAAAAAGAGTGGTTATATTCAGGAATTGAATTTAGATTTTTTGAGATCTAGAATGTCCATTTGGATTTAACCAAACCCCAACCTCTGCTCTTACATGGGGGCCACCATAATCACTTTATTTTTTTTATTTTTTTTAATTCTTTGAAACATTTATTGATACATCAGCAATGGAATCCAATGAGCTTAAAGTGAAACTATACTTATCTTTAGCCCAGCGATGCAGCAACCATAATCACTTTTTGCCAAAAGATGGTCCAATGCTTGAGAGAAAGACTTCTTTTTCTCTGGATCCTTGGGAGAGTTTGATCTGAGAAAACGAGGAGACGGGAACTCCAGTTTGTACCTTGGAGCCATTGAGGAAGTCCGCCATTCGTCTTGACACTCTTTCTGCCAGATCCTTGAGAACTGCAGAAGAATTCCCTCTATTGAGCGAGTGGGGATGCCTCCTCATAAGGAGGCTTCAGTATCTTGTAGGTTTCTTCTCCCAAGACCTCTTTTGTCCCTGGGGTTAACCCTGAGGATTACCTTTTAAACATGACGGCGGAAGCCGTCGTGACTGCCTGGAGGCTGATGCCCCTGGCACAGAAGGAGCTTTAAAAACGAAAATACATTTACTCCTTTTTTTAAATGGCAAAAGGGGTACTTTTTCCACTAGTATTTCTTTGGATGTATTATCCAAAACATACCCAAATAGCTGTTTAACCGCAAAAGGAAGACTAGCCAGGAGCTTCTGCATGGTGCTTAGTGAAGGGCGCAAGGCCTGAAGGATAGAATCTCTCATAGCAACTATTGCAAAAATAAAGCTGCCAGATCCTGGGCCTGCTGAGCAGGATAACCTTGAACACCTGTTTAAACTGGTCTCTCAATGATTAAGCAATTACTGTCAGCGAAGGCTGTGACACTCAATCTTCCAGAGAAAAAAGTGTTTTTTTTTGTTTTGTTTTTTAATAGGAATTCCAATTTTTTATCCATTGGATCCCTAAGTATTTGAGCATTGTCTGCCAGACAAGTCAAACTCTTATTCACAGAGGATATAACAGCATTAATTGCTGGTATACCCCACTTAGTGAATTTCCTCCACCATAGGATAAAGTGTGAAAACTTTTTAGGAGGGAAAATAATGCTTATCTGGGTGATCCTCTCAGATACAAAAAAGCTTTTCCAGCAATGAATGGACAGGAAAGGCATGCACAGCTTGAGGAAGCTTTAGCGAACCCGAACACTCAGTTAAAAGGTACATGAATCTGGAGGGGACCATTCAACAAGAAATTGCACCATCAATCTTAAGATTGAGACAGCTGATTCTCCCACATTTGACACCTTAGAAGAGGAGTCATCAGCCTCACCACAGTCCCCTGAGGGAATTCATCTTCTCCCACCCCTAGTTCCTCAGTTTGAGGGTCCTGGGCAGTGGAAGAGAACCTGTCGCATTTTGACCCATACTGGGATGCGATTAAAGTAGTTTTATTTTAATTTTTTTTTGTTTTTTTTAAAAACCTATCATGGCTGAGGAAAAAAGATATTTTTAGTAAAATAAACAGGGGCTGCAGTGTTGAAAACTGTTGCAAATATTTCATGGCCTCGATGCTCACTCTGACCAGCCACCCTCTCTCAGGGGAGGATGCCATTTATAGAAATGAGTAGAATGAATGAATGAATGAATGATTTGTAAAGCGCTGCAATTGCGAACTGAATCGCCTCAAGGCGCTAGATGTATTCTCTGTAGCCAGCTTCTAGAAAAGGAAGGTCTTTAGTTTTTTCCTGAAGGCCTGGTGGTTTTCTTCCATGCGGAGGTTGGTTGGGAGAGCATTCCATAGGCGAGGTCCTTGGACTGCAAATCTACGTTCTCCCTTTGCTTTGTAGCGGTATTTGGGAATGAGGAGGAGGTTTTGGTTAGCTGATCGAAGACTGCGAATCGGTGTGTAGTGTTTTATTTTTTCCCGGAGATATTGCGGAGCGTTTCCTTGTATGCATTTATGGGTGAGGCAGAGGGTCTTGAATATGATCCGGTTCTTCACAGTTAGCCAATGTAGGCTTTTTAGGGATGGGGAGATGGATTCCCAGGGCTTTTTTCCTGTTAACAGTCTTGCCGCCGTGTTCTGCATGAGTTGCAAGCGCGCAAGCTGATATTGGGGTAGACCTACGTAGAGGGAATTTGCGTAGTCGAGTCGGGAATTGATGATCGTTCCCACAACTGCCGCTTTGTCCTCTTCTGGGATGAAGGGGATGAGTCTGCGAAGCAGGCGGAGGAGGTGGTGGGATCCGCTCACCACCGATCCTATTTGTGCATCCATTGTCATTCCTGAGTCAAAGATGACTCCGAGACTCTTGACTTTGGTGCTGGGGGAGATGGTCTGTCCGAGGATGGGGGGTGGTGTCCACGGAGTCTTAATTTTGGAATTTTTGTTGGCTTGCAGGAGAAGAAGTTCTGTTTTTGATTCGTTAAGTAGGCTTTCGAGAGCTTGAGGGAGACCCTTTTAGCTCTTTTTTGGGGGTGTTTCAACCCCCCTTCTGACCTTAGCCCGACACACAAAGCAGAGGTACCACCAGAAGAAATCGCATCCACTGCTTGAGCAATAGTCCAGCCACTGCCGCTGCTATTAATGCTCAGCCTGATGCAAATAGTAAATGTGTCAAATAGGAAATGCCTGTGTCACCAAAACCTCTTTCATGCTCCTCTTTTTTCTTATGTCTCTCTGACAATTTTGTAGCCAGCACAAATGGAGTTTTTTTTGAAAAACACACTCCCGCGTTGGAGGACGCGAACGCCGCGCTAAGCCCCGCCCCCACCTCGCATCGCACCCCCACCTTTCTCTGTCAAAAAAAAGAGTTTTCCTCCGCAAGCACGGGCCTCCGATCTGACGGGATCGGCTTGCGAGTAAGGGAGGGTTGGTGTGGAGGAGACCTGGAAGCCGCCGCTGAGTAGGGGCAGTGAAAGAAAACAGAATTGCCGATCGTTTTCAGTTCTCGGTCTCATGAAGAGAGGAAGAGTTCAGCCCAGGTGGGGGTGTCTAGAGGAAGGAAAACCCTCCAAACTTACCGGAGTTCTGCCTGCTAGCTGGAAGAAAAAAAGTCTGCTGCTTTTGTGACACAGCGTGATCTCTGAGCAAAGCATGAGAAGGGACGTGCTCCATACAGCCCCCAGTGGTGACACTTAGGCATGACAACATTTACTTTAAAGGAGACATTTCATAAGAAAATTTACATGATTTGATTGTAGCCGTATTAGTGCAATTGTGACAGAGAAAATTGAGTTCACTATCACTGTCCGTGATACTTTTTTTATTTGCACTAACATACAATTTTTCAGGACAAGCTTTCGGGGTATGTCCCCTTCTTCAAGGTCCAAGCAGTACTGATTAGGGATGAGCCGAACACCTCCCGGTTCGGTTCGCACCAGAACCTGCGAACGGACCGAAAATTTGCACGAACATTAGAACCCCATTGATGCCTATGGGACTCGAACATTTGAAATCAAAAGTGCTCATTTTAAAGGCTAATTTGCATGGTATTGTCCTAAAAAGGGTTTGGGGATCCGGGTCCTGCCCCAAGGGAAATGTATCAATGAAAAAAAAACGTTTAAAAACGGCCGTTTTTTCGGGAGCAGTGATTTTAATGATGCTTATAGTACAAAAAAAAAAAAAAGTGAAATATTCCTTTAAATATCGTACCTGGGGGGTGTCTATAGTATGCCTGTAAAGTGGAGCATGTTTCCTGTGCTTAGAACAGTCCTTGCACAAAATATCATTTTTAAAAGGAAAAAAAGTCATTTAAAACTGCTTGCGGCTTTAATGTAATGTCGGGTTCTGGCAATATGGATGAAAATCAGTGAGACAAACAGCATGGGTACCCCCCAGTCCATTACCAGGCCCTTTGGGTCTTGTATGGACATTAAGGGGAACCCTGCACCCAAATTAAAAAAAGGAAACAGCAGTATACAGGCTCTGTACTCTGAACAGCAGTATATGGGCGGTACAAACAAGACAGGGACTGTAGGTTTGTTAAGTAGAATCTGTTTGTAATTTTGAACTGGTACATTTTTAACGTGTTTAGCTCCAGTCAAAAAGTCTATTTTAAGCTTTTTGGAAAACATAGGGAAGGGTTATCACCCCTGTGACATTTGTTTTGCTGTCTGTGCTCCTCTTCAGAAGATTTCACCTCACTTTTTGTCCCAATGACAAATGTTTTTTGAAAATTTTGGGTTTTTTGTGAAACAAGGATTGGTGATAAAGCATCAAAGGAAAGAAGAAATGTTTTTCCCATATTAACTCTTACAGGAGAGAATTTCCCTTCCTAGGGGTAGATGTCATCTCACTTCCTGTTGTCTCCTTTCGTTTGCAAGTAGGAGTCATTTGTAAGTTGGATGTTTGAAAGTAGGGGCCTGCCCTATATACTCAGCAGGAATTTGGGCCTTAGGTGTTGTTGTGGCCACAACACTGTAAGCCCTCACAGGGCCCTGCTGTGAAATAATAGATCAAGAATTGTAATTACATGCCCGTTGAACAGGGGCAGAAAAATTGGGCCTTTGGTGGTGGTGGTGGTGGTGCCACAACACTGTAAGTCCTCACTCGCTCTTGGTGGGTGCAGAAACGGGCCCTGCTGTGAAATATTAGATCAAGAATCGTAATTACATGCCCCTGTTAAACAGGGGCTGAAAAATTGGGCCTTAGGCATTGGTGCTGGTGCCACAACACTGCAACCCCACACAGATACTCTAGTTGGAACGCAGGAACCAGCCCTGCTGCAAAGTATTGCATCAAAAATTGTAATTACACACCCCTGTTGAACAGGGACTGAAAAATTGGGCCTTAGGCACTGGTGGCGGCGCCCAGAACCAAAAATGTTCTTACAAGCTATCAGCATGATCATTGAGGAGGAAGAGGATAATTACTCAGGATAGTCACTCAGCATCAGCATAGGCAGTCTTTGAAGGGATCTAAGATTTCAAAAAAAAATATTCGGTTACATCAGCATGCTTGGTAGCTGGTGGTGATCCAAGACTGATTCATTTTTATGAAGGTCAGTCGTTCGACCGAGTCGGTGGACAGACGCACCCTGTGATCGGTTACAAAGCCTCCAGCAGCACTGAATGTGCGTACCAAAAGAAAAGGTGTCCAAGTCAGATCTTGCCCCTAGGTATTCCTGCACCATGTAAAACAGATGCTGGCAATGGTTGCTGGAACCGATCATACCTTGGGGCTGCGGACTAAAATATTGTCTGAACGCATCAGTCAGACGGCCACCTTCTCCACCGCTCCATCTTTGACTTTGATCTTTGACCGAAGCCTCAGCAACACGTCCAGAAACAGGAGTTTGTAACCTCCATATCTCTGTGAGCGCATTGCACAGACCTTTCTGTAAGGCCTCCCGAAGATGTTTCATCCTCTGCTCCCTCTGCGGCGGCAAGATAAGGTCCGTAACCTTACCCTTGTAACATGGATCAAGGAGAGTTGCCAGCCAGTATTGGTCCTTCTCTCTGGGTCACTAAGGACGACATGGTCCGCAGCCACCTCCTCCCAGCCACGTACAAGTCCATGTATTTCTTGGGACTGATCCCTTAAAGACTGCTGCTGATGTTGAGTGCCCGGCTCCACCTCCATACTGACACAATCCTCCTCCTCCTGCTCCTCCTCTTCCTGTGTGATCGGCGGGCACGCAGGAACACTGTCTGGATAAAGGGGGCCTTGAGAGCTAAGGAAGTCCTCCTCTTCCTGCCTCTGTTCTGCCTCAAGTGCCCTGTCCATTATTCCACGCAGCGTGTGCTCCGACAGGTGGACAAGGGGGACAGTGTCACTGATGCATGCACTGTCACTGTTCACAATCCTCGTGGCCTCCTCAAATGGTCACAGGACAGTGCATGCATCCCTGATCATGGCCTACTGGCATGGAGAAAAAAAAACAAGCTCCCCTGACCCTGTCCTGGTGCCATAGTTGCACAGGTACTCATTGATGGCCCTCCGCTGCGTGTGCAGCCACTGCAGCATGGCCAACGTTGAGTTCCACCTGGTGAGCATGTCACAGATTAGGCGGTTCTTGGGCAGGTTAAACTCCTTTTGGAGGTCTGCCAGCCGAGCACTGGCATTATATGACCGGCGGAAATGCACACAGACTTTCCTGGCCTGCCTCAGGACATCCTGTAAGCCCGGGTACCTGCCTAAGAACCGCTGCACCACCAAGTTAAGGACGTGAGCCAAACAGGGCATATGGTTTTTTTTGTCCCTGTCGGAGGGCAGAGAGGAGGTTGCTGCCATTGTCGCAAACCACCATTCCTGCCTTAAGTTAGCTTGGCGTCAACCACCTGCCCCTGCAGAGCTGACAGAACCTCTGCCCCAGTGTGGCTCCTGTCCCCCAAGCACACCAGCTCAAGCACCGCATGGCATCTTTTGGCCTGCATACTTGCGTAGCCCCTTGAACGGCTAAGGAGCACCACTGGTTCCGAGGACAAAGCACAGGAAGAGGCCATGGAGGAAGAAGAAGAGGGTGTGGAGGAGAGTGGTGTGTCACAATCATTAGTAGTGGCTTTTTGGAGGCATGGTGGCGGAACAACCTCCAACACTACTGCACCTTGTCCTGCATCCTTCCCAGCTGCCAGCAGAGTCACCCAATGCGCTGTGAAACTTAGGTAACGTCCCTGTCCATGCCTGCTGGACCATGAGCCAGTGGTAATATGCACCTTACCGCTGACCGCCCTGTCCAGCGAGGCATGGACATTGCCTTGTAATGCTGGTAGAATCGCCTTCCATGAGAAAAAGTGGCGTTTGGGTACCTGCCACTGAGGAACCGCACATTCCACGAACTCACGGAAGGGGGCAGAGTCCACCAACTGAAAAGGCAGCAGTTGAAGTGCTAGCAATTTTGCCAAGCTAGCATTCAAATGCTGGGCATGTGGATGGCTGGGAGCGAACGTCTTTCAGCGGTGCAGCAACTGGGGCAGGGAAATTTGCCTAGTACAATCTGACGTCGGTGTACCGAAAGCAGATTGCCCACAAGTACTTGGCTGTGACACACCTAATTCTACACCTTCATTCCTCTCAGTGCAGGTCTCAGAGAGGACTGAAGGTATAGTGGGGTTGGAGATCTCAGCTGATGAGGAGCAAGGAGAGGTCCTCTTTGTTCTTTGGTGTGGGTCTTTTAAATACGCTTGCCAACGAACTGCATGGCAGGTCAACATATGTCTGGTCAAGCATGTGGTGCCCAAGCGGGAGATGTTTTGGCCATGCGAGATACGCTTGAGACATATGTTGCAAATAGCAACGGTGTGATCTGATGCACTCGTCTCAAAAAAGGCCCACACCAAAGAACTTTTGGAATAACGCACAGAGACAGCAGCGCCCTGCACATGCGGAGCTTTGGGGTGTGATGCAGTCAGTGTGCTGCCCTTAGGCTGGCCCCTGGAGGGCATCCTGCCTTGTTGGTGATGTGCTGCCTCCTCCTGTCTCCTATCAGGCACCCACGTTGAGTCAGTGACATCATCCCCTCCCTCCTCATCACTGGAGCAAACCTGGCAGTATGCTGCAGCAGGGGGAGCATGACTGCCAGATTGCTGTCCTTCTTGGGCACCCCCTCTGTCCTTGCTCACGTTACTGCCTTCATCTAGCTCAGTATCATCATCAGAGCCTTCTAAACCCTGGGCATCCTCCTGGAGCATATACCCAACACTGTGGTCAAACAGTTCGAGGGACTCCTCAGGAGGACATGGTGGGTCTAGGGAAGGAGTCACTAATGCCATTGAGCCGAGGGAAGAGGCCGCGTTGGCAGCTGCTTTACCAGACAAAGTACCCTGAGCATGGGTGAGAGAGGATGAGGAGGATGAGGACGGCTTGGTCATCCACTCGACCAAGTCTTCCGCATGTTGCGGTTCAACACGGCCAGCTGCCGACAAAACGGCCAATCGTGTCCCACAACCATGTGCTGATGAGGATGCACTGTCTCCACGACCAGCACTGTTGCGTCTAGACACAGAGCCTGCTTGCCCTCTTTTATTGGCTTGTGACTGTCTGCCTCTCCTTGTTGGCCTTCCAGACATACTAATGGCCTGTAGCTGCACTAAGCTGGGATATATATATATACTGATACTGCAGCTAGCAAAATCAACTGCCTGCCTGTAGTATGAGAACACCACCAACCTTCTACAGGTAGCTTTAGCTGAACACTGTGCAGAGCTTGCAAAAAACTAACTTGTAGCTTATTTAGCTGCCTGCGGTAGTGATAGGATCAGGAAAACACCACCAACTTTCTACAGGTAGCTTTAGGTGAACACTGTGCAGAGCTCGCAAAAAACTAACTTGTAGCTTATTTAGCTGCCTGCGGTAGTCATAGGATCAGAAAAACACCACCAACCTTCTACAGTTAGCTTTAGCTGAACACTGTGCAGAGCTCGCACTACACTAACTTGTAGTTTTAGCTGAACACTGTGAGAAGGACGCACTACACTAACTTGTAGCTTTAGCTGAACTCTGTTCAGAGGACGCACTACACTAACTTTTAGCTTTAGCTGAACACTGTGCAGAGGTTGCACTACACGAACTTGTAGTTTTAGCTGAACACAGGAAAACACCACCAACTTTCTACAGGTAGCTTTAGGTGAACACTGTGCAGAGCTCGCAAAAAAATAACTTGTAGCTTATTTAGCTGCCTGCGGTAGTGATAGGATCAGGAAAACACCACCAACCTTCTACAGGTAGCTTTAGGTGAACACTGTGCAGAGCTCGCAAAAAACTAACTTGTAGTTTTAGCTGAACACTGTGAGGAGGGCGCACTACACTAACTTGTAGCTTTAGCTGAACACTGTGCAGAGGTCGCACTACACTAACTTGTAGTTTTGGCTGAACACTGTTCAGAGAACGCACTACACTAACTTGTAGTTTTAGCTGAACACTGTGCAGAGGTCGCACTACAATAACTTGTAGTTTTAGCTGAACACTGAGGAGGACGCACTACACTAACTTGTAGATTTGGCTGAACACTGTGCTGAGGTCGCACTACACTAAATTGTAGTTTTAGCTGAACACTGTGAGAAGGACGCACTACACTAACTTGTAGCTTTAGCTGAACACTGTGCAGAGGTCGCACTACACTAACTTGTAGTTTTAGCTGAACACTGTGCGGAGGACACACTACACTAACTTGTAGCTTTAACTGAACACTGTGAGGAGGACGCACTACACTAACTGTAAATAGTCTAGCTGCCCGACTGTGGTACTAATAGGATCAAAAGAACACCAGCAATTTTCTTCAGGTAGCTGTAAATACTGTAACAAGACAAGCCTGCCTGTCAGTAGGAAGATAACAGGAACGGAATACAGTATATATATATATACACACACACACACACACAACACCTGGGATGCATATATATATATACACAATACACTGTAAGTGCAGCTAACTCACTGACTGTCCTGCCTAATCTATCTAACTTAAATCAAATGACACTTTCTCTCTCTCTATCTCTTTCAACGTCGGAACACACACTACACAGGGCCGCGGTGCAGGCGGCCTTATATAGAGTGCGGCGTGTACTAAATCCCCTGAGCCATAATTGGCCAAAGCCTCTTGGCTTTGGCCAATTACGGCTCTCTGTTCAGACGGCGCTGTGATTGGCCAAGCATGCGAGTCATAACTCATGCTTGGCCAATCATCAGCCAGCAATGCACTGCGTTTCCGCAGTGAATTATGGGCTGTGACACGCCACACGAATTTGGCGCGAATGGCCCATATCGTTCGCAATTCGGAGAACGGTCGAAAGGACGATATTCGAGTCGAACATGGGTTTGACTCGAACATGAAGCTCATCCCTAGTACTGATTCACAAATTTTTAAGCAGAATGTTAAAGAAGAAGAAGAAGAAAAAAAAAGAGAAAACCAAACACATACAAATCAATGGTAATAAAGATAGCAGCAGAGTTAGTGAGATAAGACCGAGGGAGAGCTATAGAATGCAGGGGGGATACTAGTCACAGAGGGGTCGTAAAACTTTAGCATAATGTGTAAGAAAACCAATATCTAAATTCAGGCCATTATTTTTCGTGTCAAAAAGAAGTATCATTCTCAGTTTTCCTTTCTTGGATAGTTCTGAAATTCCCTTTAAGAACTAAAACATTGAGGTCTTCTATAGTGTGGTCCGGTTGTGAGAAATGATGTCCCACAGGTGTGCATAAACTGTCTTCTTTATGTTCTTTGATGGTATGTCTGTGCAAATTCATCCTCGCTTGCAAAGGGGGTGCACTAGTTGTATTGGTGAGGGAGAAATAGTTAGAGAGGGTTTATTCCCTCATATTTTGGGCATGAACTTGTGAAAACACATTTTGATAACCCTAATCTAGACAAGGGCCACGTTAGAAGTGTCCCATTTGTCTAAACTTTTTTTGTTTTTTAGAAAAGTCATCAGGTACAGGCATATCCAGTTGCCCCTGGACGACGTAACCTATTACGAAATGCTGCGTAGGGCAGAGCGATGCGCTGACATCACCTCGCATTGTGATTGATCGTTCCAGCAGGACGGGTTGGTCTGTGTGCTACCGGCCGGCGCAGCAGACTTAAAGGCTTGTCTTTCTGCTTCTTATGTGAGTGCATTATATTTTTTTATTATTTAATAAACAGGATTTTACACTATTATTATTATACAGGATTTATATAGCGCCGACAGTTTACGCAGCGCTTTACAACATTAGGGCAGACAGTACAAGTACAATACAATTCAATACAGGAGGAATCAGAGGGCCCTGCTCGTTAGAGCTTACAATCTAGGAGACTACACTATGGAGCGTTCATTTCTTTTCCCCGCTATGTGTATTCAACCATGATCCCCAAATGGCATGAGGAGAGTTTTGAATGTTAGGAGCCTCGTTGGGGTACTTTGGAGATTGCAGCATCATCCCCACTCTACTGAGAACAGCTGATCCACTTGAGGTGTCCTGCAACGCTTTTCTATACCCAGGCTCCCCGTGATCCTCTGTAGTGGGGGATCGTGGGCTTTTGGTAAGCAGTAACCCCTTACTTACCGGTGATGGATTTCCACACGAGTTTTTTCTACTATTTGAAAAGTGGTACCAAGTACGGATAGACTTTTTAATCACGGGTGTTATTGCCGGTTAGGCTCATTTGGACACTTATTGTGGTTTATCTATATTTTTGTTTTTCGACACTGTCACAAGATTATTGTTTTTGACATTCCCACACACTGAGGTGGGGTTGTCTAACATTGATTGTCTATATCCTGTATTTATTTTGTTTATATTCTTAGTATTTTAATCACCAGATATATGACCATTCATTCATTCGATTGGTATACGAGAACACATTTATTTCACTTCTATGTTTAGCGCGATTCTAGGTTTTCTAATTTTTGTGCACTGTATTTATGTTATGTTTGTTTTTTTCTTTTTCCTATATATATATATATATATATATATATATATATATATATATAGTGGGGACGGAAAGTATTCAGACCCCCTTAAATTTTTCACTCTTATATTGCAGCCATTTGCTAAAATCATTTAAGTTCATTTTTTTCCTCATTAATGTACACACAGCACCCCATATTGACAGAATCACAGAATTGTTGACATTTTTGCAGATTTATTAAAGGAGAAAAACTAAAATATCACATGGTCCTAAATATTCAGACCCTTTTCTGTGACACTCATATATTTAACTCAGGTGCTGTCCATTTCTTCTGATCATCATTGAGATGGTTCTACACCTTCATTTGAGTCCAGCTGTGTTTGATTATACTAATTGGACTTGATTAGGAAAGCAACACAACCTGTCTATATAAGACCTTACAGCTCACAGTGCATGTCAGAGCAAATGAGAATCATAAGGTCAAAGGAACTGCCTGAAGAGCTCAGAGACAGAATTGTGGCAAGGCACAGATCTGGCCAAGGTTACAAAAAAATTTCTGCTGCACTTATGGTTCCTAAGAGCACAGTGGCCTCCATAATCCTTAAATGGAAGACGTTTGGGATGACCAGATCCCTTCCTAGAGCTGGCCGTCCAGCCAAACTGAGCTATCGGGGAAGAAGAGCCTTGGCGAGAGAGGTAAAGAAGAACGCAAAGATCACTGTGGCTGAGCTCCAGAGATGCAGTCAGGAGATGGGAGAAAGTTGTAGAAAGTCAACCATCACAGCAGCCCTCCACCAGTCGAGGATTTATGGCAGAGTGGCCCGACGGAAGCCTCTCCTCAGTGCAAGACACATGAAAGCCCGCATGGAGTTTGCTAAAAAAAAAACACCTGAAGGACTCCAAGATGGTGAGAAATAAGATTCTTTGGTCTGATGAGACAAAGATAGAACTTTTTGGCCTTAATTCTAAGCGGTATGTGTGGAGAAAACCAGGCATTGCTCATCACCTGTCCAATACAGTCCCAACAGTAAAGCATGGTGGTGGCAGCATCATGCTGTGGTGGTGTTTTTCAGCTGCAGAGACAGGATGACTGGTTGCAATCGAGGGAAAGATGAATGCGGCCATGTACAGGGATATCCTGGACGAAAACCTCCAGAGTGCTCAGGACCTCAGACTGCTTCGAAGGTTTACCTTCCATCAAGACAATGAACCTAAGCACACAGCTAAAATAACAAAGGAGTGGCTTCACAACAACTCCGTGACTGTTCTTGAATGGCCCAGCCAGAGCCCTGACTTAAACCCACTTGAGCATCTCTGCAGAGACCTAAAAATGTCTGTCCACCAACGTTTACCATCCAACCTGACAGAACTGGAGAGGATCTGCAAGGAGGAATGGCAGAGGATCCCCAAATCCAGGGTGTGAAAAACTTGTTGCATCTTTCCCCAAAAGACTCATGGCTGTATTAGATCAAAAGGGTGCTTCTACTAAATACTGAGCAAAGGTTCTGAATACTTAGGACCATGTGATATTTCAGTTTTTCTTTATTAATCAATCTGCAAAAATGTCAACAATTCTGTGTTTTTCTGTCAATATGGGGTGCTGTGTGTGTACATTGAGAAAAAAAATGAACTTATATGATTTTAGCAAATGGCTGCAATATAACAAAGAGTGAAAAAATGTAGCTGTTATATTGCTGGCTGCAATATAACAAAGAGTGAAAAAATTTAGCTGGTCTGAATACTTTCCGCCCCCACTGTATGTTATATATTTATATATTTATTTATTTTTCAAAATTGGCAGTTTTGTGAAATCAAAAAACCCAGAGGTGATCAAATACCATCAAAAGAAAGCTCAATTTGTGTGGAAAAAAAATATTGAAACTTTGAGTACGGTGTTGCGCGACTGCGCAATTATCAGGTAAAGTTGGCGGAACCACATAGCAAAAAATGGCCTGGTCATGAAGGGGAGTAAATCTTCTGGAGGGCAAGTGGTTAATTATCTCAAAGTCACATCTTGACACCGAGATCATTAGTGTAGTAGTGATTCCTCCTGTTTGTTGCAGCTGTGTTGGGCTGCCAAAGCTTAAATAGGTTTATACTTTAGTTTTATATGATGATCAGGTCAGGCTCTGTTCCAAACATTGTTTGTTTTACCATAAGAAAAATGGTATGCATGTTTGCTAAGGGACATTTTAGAGAAAAAAGGGATGGCATCCAGGCCTTTGGAGTTAAAGAGGTATTCAACTCAAAACCAAAAATGTATTATATTGCAGCTTACCAATCTTTAGATGTGGCAACTGATTTTTTTTTTCATTTTTAGGTTTTTTCCCCTCTGATTCACCTGGTGATCTGGCCTGTAACACCTCCTGTATTAGTGTGCCCCCACTCTGGATGAAGGAACACAGGGGCACTTTGGACAGCAGCGTTGTTAATCTGTGGGGAGGGGAGTGTTAGATGTTCCAGAAGATTAAGGTACACTAAAACTGAAGCCAAACTCCAGCTCACACTTAATAAGCAGTTAAAGCAAAACTTTTTTTTTTCTTTTGGGATAAAGTTTTGACACTGATTACTGTAAAGTGATAAATCTTGCAGGTGGGTAAATGGTTTGTCTCATCCCTTGCATCATCTTGACGAGAGCTTGTTCTTTTGAAAAACAGCAGACTTACTGGCCAGATCACCAGGTGAAAATATGGGAAAGAAAGTCTACAAAAGAAAATGAACGCAGCCACCACATCTAAGAATTGATAAACTGCAATGTAATACATTTTGCTTTTGGATTTGTTCCCACTTTAAGGTAGGCCAAATTCTGATTTGGAGATATATATATATTTTTTACAAAAGCATTTTCTCTCTGTGCTCCTATAAATTTCTTTCTAAATTGAGCAAATGAAAATGTTTTTTTTAAACTAAGGGATCTGCATAATGAAAGCAATGGAAAAGGTTACATTGCACATACTGCTGAACAAGTCTGTATCCAACGCCCATGCTTACTCTGGTCAGATTGGGCCAAATGGGGATCTAAATCGAGTCACAAAAGGAAAATCAACTAGTGTGCTCTCTTTACAAAACTCAATCTTCTGCAACACCTGCGCAATGGGTATTCCTTATATTTAAACACTTGCCTACTGGGCACTTTCACCTTCTTCCTGCCCAGGCCAATTTTCAACTTTCAGTGCTGTCACACTTTGAATGACAATTGCGCGTTCATGCAACACTACCCAAACAACGTTTTTTTATCATTTTTCTGAGACAGATAGAGCTTTCTTTTTGGTGGTCTTTAATCATCACTGTGTTTTTTATTTTTGCTAAACAAACAAAAAAAAGACCGAAAATTATGGGCACAACTGCCCATAGTAGCCCCGGGCTGCCCCCCTGTGGAATGGGAGAGCCCAGAAACAATGATGCACAGCACAAGGGGGAGATGGGGGGGGCTTCTGCTACTTGTAAAAGTGATTGGGTAGCTATGATCAGCTGCTCTGATCACTTTTACAAGAAACAATATCGCCGGCAGTAAAGAATATCAGGATCATGACTGCAGCTGCAACCTTGATCCTGATATCATCCCCACTTCCCAAGGACGTATACATAAATGTGTTTGGTTGGGGAAGTGGTTAAATCTGTAGCTTTAAAAAAAAAAAAAATCCCTGATGACCCTTCCATGAAGGTTCTTGTTCAGGCACTTCATGTTATAAAAGACAAATTTTGTCCCAATTGTACAAGACACAGGCAGAGTTTTCATACACCAAAAAACAGGAAGGGTGGTCAACAACAATGAGGCAGATAGAACTGTGCCAACAGGCCCAAGAACAAGCGTCAGAGAGCTGTGATGGGCCAAAAGCTGCATTACCAGAGGACTGGACATCCACCTGGTAAAACGCTGAAAAAGTAAACACAAAAGACCAGGTGAAGGCATTACACAACTGGGCTACAGTGGCTTGGTACCAAAATGCTCGGAAACGCTCTTGCAATTAACTCTTTCGCCGCCAGGTTCGTACGATGGACCCAACGGTGGGGGCTATCACACACAATCCAGTGGCTGCAGCCATCGGGACTGTGTGTGAAACTGATAGGCAGACTCCCGCCTGTCAGGTGAGAGCATCCAGTTGGCTCCGCTGCCGCCCGATCACTCTCACACCCCCCCGCCACAGCACCCCGCCCTGCTTACCGTATTTCCGCTTGCCCATTGGTGGGCCTTGGGATCTCCATGGCGGGTGCCAGTGGGTAGAGGAGAAGGAGAAGAGTGAACACATGTCCGCTCTCCTCCCCTTCTTCTTGTGACCCGGAAAGCGGCGTCTCTGACGTTACTTCCAGGTCAAGATCTTGGTGTCCCCGGCACGCTTTGTCGAGAAAGGATGTTTTGCAATAGGATCTGCATTGCAAAACATATAGTGGCGTACAGCGGAGACATGCAGGGTCTTTTAGACCCTGCATATCTCAATAAATAGAACCTGTCACCTAAAAATCATCAAATAGAGGACGATTTGTCCCCCAGGTGATAAAAAAAAAAAATCAATCCAAGCACATAAAATCCCCCCCCAAAAAAGTTGAAGCCCCCCCTTCCCCACATATACACACGCATGAACGTAAACGCGTGCGTCGGGGTACCTACATGTGAAAATGTCGATTGCGAGATACATGTTACATGTCGCAGTGTACGCTGGAGTGAGAGCAATAATTCTAACACCAGACCTCCTCCATAGCACTAAACTGATACCTATAGGGGGCCTTTAAAGTGTTGTTTATAGAAAATATAGGGTAGTGAAGTTTGTGTCAATTTTCACGGGCGCACATAAATTTAAAAGTTTGACATATTGGGTATCTATTTACTTGGTGCAACCTCGTCTTTTATATTTTACCAAAAAACTGGGTAATTTATTGTGTGTGTTTGCACTAGAATTCACTTTAGTGTGTTTTTTACTGAAATTTTGCATTTCCTAGACCTTTGCGGTAATATCCTGTGACATACAAAATTGTAACTACCACTATTTTTTTCTCTAGGGTATCTGTTTTCAGAAAATATATAATACAGTCAAGTCCATAAATATTGGGACATCGACACAATTCTAATCTTTTTGGCTCTATACACCACCACAGTGGATTTGAAATGAAACCAACAAAATGCACTTTAACTGCAGACTTTCAGCTTTAAATTGAGGGTATTTACATCCAAATCAGGTGACCGTAGTAGGAATTACAACAGTTTGTATATGTGCCTCCCACTTTTTAAGGAACCAAAAGTAATGGGACAATTGGCTGCTCCATGGCCAGGTGTGTTATCCCATTTACAAGGAGCAGACAAAAGGTCCAGAGTTCATTTCAAGTGTGCTATTTGCATTTGGAATCTGTTGCTGTCAACTCTCAATATGGGATCCAAAGAGCTGTCACTATCAGTGAAGCAAGCCTGAAAAAGGCTGAAAAAACAAAACAAACCCATCAAAGAGATAGCAAAAACATTAGGTGTGGCCAAATCAACTGTTTGGAACATCCTTAAAAAGAAAGAACACACCGGTGAGCTCAGCAACACCAAAAGACCCGGAAGGCCACGGAAAACAACTGTGGTGGATGACCGAAGAATTCTTTCTCTGGTAAAGAAAACACCCTTCACAACAGTTGGCCATATCAAGAACACTCTCCAGGAGGTAGGTGTATGTGTGTCAAAGTCAACAATCAAGAGAAGACTTCACCAGAGTGAATACAGAGGGTTCACCACAACATGTAAACCATTGGTGAGCCTCAAAAACAGGAAGGCCAGATTAGAGTTTGCCAAACAACATCTAAAAAAGTCTTCACAGTTCTGGGACAGATGAGACCAAGATCAACTTGTACCAGAGTGATGGGAAGAGAAGAGTATGGAGAAGGAAAGGAACTGCTCATGATCCAAAGCATACCACCTCATCAGTGAAGCATGGTGGTGGTAGTGTCATGGCGTGGGCATGTATGGCTGCCAATGGAACTGGTTCTCTTGTATTTATTGATGATGTGACTGCTGACAAAAGCAGCAGAATGAATTCTGAAGTGTTTAGGGCAATATTATCTGCTCATATTCAGCAAAATGCTTCAGAACTCATTGGACGGCGCTTCATAGTGCAGATGGACAATGACCCGAAGCATACTGCGAAAGCAACCAAAGAGCTTTTTAAGGATAGCTTTTTAAGGGAAAGAAGTGGAATGTTATGCAATGGCCAAGTCAATGACCTGACCTGAACAAGCAGGAACTGAAGACAGTTGCAGTAAAGGCCTGGCAGAACATCACCAGGGATGAAACCCAGCGCCTGGTGATGTCTATGCGTTCCAGACTTCAGGCTGTAATTGACTGCAAAGGATTTTCAACCAAGTATTAAAAAGTGAAAGTTTGATGGATGATTGTTAATCTGTCCCATTACTTTTGGTCCCTTAAAAAGTGGGAGGCACATATACAAACTGTTGTAATTCCTACACCGTTCACTTGATTTGGATGTAAATACCCTCAAATTAAAGCTGAAAGTCTGCAGTTAAATCTTGTTTGTTTCATTTCAAATCCATTGTGGTGGTGTATAGAGCCAAAAAGATTATATTTATGTCGATGCCCCAATATTTATGGACTTGACTGTATTTGTGGGTTTTGTGTAATCTTCAGGCCTAAAATGATTTTTTTTTAAAACGTGTGTAAAAAAACCCGCAAAAACGGCTCTGGCAGCGAAAGGGTTAAATTTCGTATGAGGAAAAGCTCTTTACAAGAAACTTGAGGGCTAAGAACATGCATACATCGTACATTCTAGGAGAACAGCTGGCTGAAACAATTGCAGAGAAGGATTTGGGTTGTTCTGGTATATCATAGACTTAATAAAAGCATGCAATATTAAGCTGCTTTTTTTAGCAAAATCCTTTCTTGTATTAATCGCCTTTGATCGGGAGCAGTGATCAGTGACATGTCACTCATAGCCACGCCCCCCACAGTTAGAATCACTCCCTAGGACACACTTAACCCCTTCCTAGCCAGCTAGTGGTTAATCCCTTCACTGCCAGTGTCATTTTTACAGAAAACAGTGCCATTTTATAGCACCGATCGCTGTAAAAATGACAATGGTCCCAAAAATGTGTCAAAATTGTCCGATGTGTTCGCCATAATGTCGCAGTCACGATAAAAAAAAAAATCGCAGAGCGCCGCCATTACTAGTAAAAAAAAAAATTATTAATAAAAATGCCATAAAACTATCCCCTATTTTGTAGACGCTATAACTTTTGTGCAAACCAAACGCTTATTGCGATTTTTTTTACCAAAAATATGTAGAAGAATACGTATTGGCCTAAACTGAGGGAAAAAAAAAAAAAATTATATATTTTTTGGGGATGTTTATTATAGCAAAAAGTAAAAAATAATGCATTTTTTTTCAAAATTATCACTATTTTTTTGTTTCTAGCGAAACAAATCAAAACCGCAAAAGGTGATCAAATACCACCAAAAGAAAACTATTTGTGGGAAAAAAGGATGTCGATTTTGTTTGGGAGCCAAGTCGCACGACCGCGCAATTGTCAGTTAAAGCAACGCAGTGCCGAATCGCAAAAAGTGCTCTGGCATTTTGCCAGCCAAATGGTTCAGGGCTGAAGTGGTTAAAAGAGCTATAGACTGCAGAGAGAGAGAGAGAGACATCGCATGCCCCTGTACAAATCAAATCAATTAGTATGACCTCATCTGGAATATGCAGTTCAGTTTTGGGCACCAGTTCCCAAAAAAGGATATCGGAGAACTGGAGAAACTGCAGAGAAAAACAACCTGTTAGGGGTATGGAGGAGCTCAGCTATGAAGAAAGATTAGCTAAACTGAATAGATTCTCTCTTGAGAAGAGGAGATTGAGGGTGGAAATGGTCAACATGTATAAATACATAAGTGGTCCAAATAGTGAACTTGGTGTAGAGTTATTCACTCTCAGGTTAATACAGAGGACAAGGGGGCACGCTTTACATCTGGAGGAAAAGAGATTTAACCTCCACATATAGAAAGGTTTCGTCACAGTAAGAGCTGTAAAAATGTGGAATAAACTTTCTAAACAGCTAGTTCTGGCCAGCTCAGTAGATTGTTTGAGTAAAGCCTGGATGCATTCCTAAAATCTCATAATCTAACTGAATATTACATTTTAGAAGTGATACAACCAGGGCTAGTTGATGCAGGGAATATCCTATTGCCTCCCAGGGGATCAGAAATAATTTTTATTTCCCACACTGGAGCAAATTCTTTCATACTTTATACCTTCCCCTGGATCAATGTAGGTATAGGATTGTGTATATGATGGGGGGGGGGGGTTTCAATATTTTTTTTCATGTTGGTTGAACTAGATGGACTAGTGTTTTTTTTCAACCGCACTAATTATGAAGGAATTGGTTTACGGATTTTACATCCAGTATGTGATTAATACCCCCCCTGCTGTGCATTGGTACAGTGAACAGGTTTGAAGAAAATCCTTTGAACCTGTCTCATAGCGGTACTGGCACAACTCCCTGGAAAAAAGAGGTGGTTCAGGGCATTCTGAAAATCTAACTGTCCTTGGGCAGTTTTTGGTTGATTTGAAAGAAAAAAAAAAAGAAAGCAGTGAGGTGGCAGTGTTGAGCTCTATTTTATACCCTTTTGAAATGGCCCTGGACACATATAGCATTTTGCAGCTAACTCAAAGCATTGCATCAAATGCCAAGGTGAGTGCCCCTGCAGAATCCAGTGCCTGAAGCAACATTGCAGGTCATCACCACAAGGGAGGGATCCAGGTACAACTACCAAGGTTTTTTTGAGAGAGAAGCTTGATTTAAGATTCAAATGATAAAATAATAAAGAAAAAAAAAAGCTAAAGTGATTACAAACGCAAATAAAAATAAATAAAAAAACGGTTATATTTACCTGCTCTGTGCAATGGAATTGCAAAGAGCGGCTCAAACCTCCTCTTCTTGGGTTCCCCAACAGTGCTCCTGGCTCCTCCTCTTCTCGATGTGCCACCATAGGAAGCCTCTTTTTATGATGGCACACCTGCAGGCTTGATCCTGAGCTGTGCTAACTGTCCATATACAGACAGCGTTGCTCTGCCCCACCCCCTCATCACAGGATCTGACTGATATTGACCAATGATGGCTTCTGCATTAAGGTTAAAAATGTTTAGGCTTTGGAACCACAAGTTAAGCGTGGATTTCTCAGTGAAGGAGAAAAGGTTCATCGCCTTCAGACACTAGAAAAAAACAGAGGACTCACAGAGTGGGTTAGGTTGTGTAATTTAAAACTTGCCAGTGCCCAATAGGTACAAACCTAGAACCCATGGTGTATGAATACTGTATCCTGTAATGTACAATTCAAATATTATAATTTACCTTAAAATACAGTAACATATTAACAGCAATGTGAAATCAGAGAAACGTTTAGATATTTCTCAAGTGTACAAAACTTACCTTTCTCAACTTACTGCTGGATTGTTTTGTGATAGGATTGCAATCACTTGTAGCAGATGTTAAACTTTCTACTGGTTTCTAAGGTTTAAAATGTCAAGGTGTTAAAATGTCCATGTAAAATTATATACTAACATTGACATGTCTACAGAGACACAAAATATCATGACACAGTTTTTTAAAATGTATTTATTTTTCCAAAACACCTCTAGTACATCAAGAGACTCAAAGGATATGTACCAACTACGAATAGAAAACTTTGGACTTTGTTTTGCGGCCTACAGTCAAAATCTAATGTGCAACCGCACCTTTTATCATAGCCCCACTCTCTGCCCCAGCAGCCCCTCCCAGTCTTACACTCAGCTGCCTCTGGTTTAGCAAGATATTAATGACTTGCTCAAACAGCCATTTGTCAAAATGTTCTTGGATGGGCCACTGCATGAGCTCTGCATTACTATTTATTCTAATAGAGCTTTCAAGCTTAAGCTCGAATTAAGCTTCATAGGAATGAGTGGAGAGTGATAAGTGTATGTGCAAGTCCCGGTTGAAATCTTTTGATAAGCTGTTGTGCGATCTAGTCAGCGAGATGCCTTTGGATGGGGAACAGGTGAGTATAAGGCCTGTGTTAATGGGCATTTTCTTGTGTCAGAACTACTTCTCTTTCCAAAAAAAGTCTATTGAATTGCAAAAGCAGCTTAGATGGAGGTCAACTGCAGGTGAGAAGGGGCTAACTGTGGGTCAAATGCACCTGTCAATGAGTTCTGAATGATCTAAGAAGCATCTTAGTTAAAGTCACATGCAAATGGAATGGAATGCAAAGCAAGCTCGATTTGCCCATCGACACAAGCCCAAAGCCTGTCAACATAGGTCCTAAAACTGGGGTGGTGTGAAATTCCATATCACATGCGTGGCAACAACTGTGCATTCTAAGATAACAGGTATCCCAGAACATGTGCAGATGTGCCGCAGTGCTCTTATGGATCTTAAGCCCTGTGGCACATCTGCAAACACGCCAGAGGCGCCAGAGACAGAATCTCGCTTAGGCAAAAAGAGTAGAAATGCTGCTTTGCAGGTAAAATGAATACAGTATATTAAAATAAAACCAAAACAATACTGTCAATTGCTAAGAGAGGAAGGGGAGGGAAGAGGAGGCGGGGGGGGCAACTTCAAAGTTAAGGCGAAGGTCCACTTTAAGACTAGGTCTTTATTGAAGTGGAAGCGTAATATCACCTTAGAAAGGATGATCTTGGACAGAAGACTACTTTTTCAATGTGACAAACTTAGGAATGGCTTTCTAGAAAAGAGCTGCTAACTGAGACATGTCTGGCAGATGTGATAGATACCAGAAAAGCCATTTACAGGAGAAGTCATCTAGGGGGATATCCTTGATGGATTCAAGGGATGGTTTCTGTGGGGCAGAGAGACAAGCTGAGATCCCATATGGGCACAAGATGCTGTAATTTAGGCCTAACATGATATATAACTTGAATGAAGATTTTGAAAAATCAGAGAAAAGCACAAGGCTTTTGAAATAGAATAGACAAGGCCAAGACCTGTGTTTTGAGACTACCTAAGAACGAATTCTGATCAAGACTTGATTGTAGAAAGTTCAGAATGCAAGGCATAGAAAAGTCTCTGGGATTGAGGTGGCGGTATTCACACTTGGCAAAAAAAGGGTTTCCAGGTAGGTGCTGGACCTTTCCGGAAATATATTTTCTTGCTTTTAAAAAGACAGGAATGACAGACTCAGCAATCCTTCTGTCCATTAAGACCTGGGCTTCAACATTCATGCTGGTACAGCCAGAGGCTAGAGAAGCAGGATGAAATAGGGGCAAAGAGAAAGTAGGTGATGCCTGTTGGGAAGAGGCCAGGGGTCATCTCCTTAAAGTCTGAGTATGCCTGTGTACCAGGTCTTTTTGACCCAGTTTGGTGCAATTGGAAACACTGTCTTGCTCTATCTTGTTGAGCAGATGGGGCTTTAAGTTAAATCGGGAAGTCAGGATTGATTACATCTGGGGTTCGCCATTTCTGACATATCAAGTTAAATACGTGTGGGTGAAGGGCTCATTCCCTCTGATTCTGGTGGTGGCAACTGAGATAGTCTGCTTTCCAGTTGTTTACTCCTGGGATGTAGACAAAAGAGATCACTAGACAGTGAGTTTCTGTTTATGAGATGATCTGGCTTGCTTCCTTCAGGGCTGCAAGACCCTTATTGCCCCCTTGCTGGTTATTGTAGACCACAGCAGCGGAATTAGCTGAATGCACCCTGAGTGGGTGTCCTTGAAGGGGTTTTCAGTGTTGCAGAACGATCATTATTGCAATGAGCTCCAAGATGTTGATGGGGAGCTTAGTTTCCATGGGTGACCATATTCCCTGTACCATCAGGGACTGGAACTCTACTCCCCAGCCTGAAAGACTGGCATCTGTTGCTATCACTTTTGCAGTGATGGGGAGGAAAGGATTTCCTCATTGTCAAGGCTGGGCTAGAGATCCACCAAGTTAGGGAATTTCAAGCCTGGCTGGATAGAACCCTAGGCAGGTCGAGAGAAGTATGCTTGTTCCAATACGACAAAATGTTTTGTTTGTGAGGTCTTGAACGGAATTGGGTGAATAGTACAGACGTGAAGGAGGCTACCATGAGGTCTAGAACACTCACAGAGAATCTGTTTGTGGGATGTCTCCTTGACCTTATTTCTTGAGGTGCAAAGACCTTTGTAAAACTTTTAGAGCAGAAGATAGGTCAAAAGGTAGTTCAACAAACTGTAACTGACTGTCACTGCCAAACACAATGAGGAGAACACCTTCACTGGGAAGAGGGCTTTGGGGAAGACTTTCTGGGCTTTTGCTCTGAAAGGACGGGCTGAACTTGGGTTTGGAAGTTGAAAGTGCTCTCTGGTTTGCAGAAGCAAAGGCTCCTGAAGGAGGGGGAGGTTGAAATCTTCCTCTGTGGAAGTAAACTCTTTCCTCCTGTGATATACTTTATGAATTGGCCAACTGCCCCCCAAATAGCCGTCTTTCTTGAAAAGACATAAGTGAGAGGCATCCTTTACAGGTGGCTTCAACTATCCAGGTTTTTAGCCACTGGATTCTGCACATATGAATGGAGATTTTCATTCTGTAAATTTGTCTCATGACATATTTTAGACTTTCTTTTGCCTGTCTTCCGCCATAGCTATGGGTGAGGGTATTTAACGTTGGGGTACTCACGATGTAGGATGTGGAATATAGGGAAAACATGTCCAAAAGGAAAATGCAGCAACCCGGGAGTAGACTGTCCTGTAATGAATCCTCAGTGGTTAGAGGGTTGGAGAAAGCACCCGAGTACCTTAAAAGGTTTTAGGCAGAAGTGGCAGTAAAATGTGAGACCTGTGGTGTGATCTCACACATGGTCATCCATCTGAGACTAAGCTTTAAACGGTTGAGTTTTAGCATCATATTTGAAAAACAAAACAAAACACTGAAGTGAATACAATTCAAATATAGGTCCAGTCTACTAGTCAGAGATACAGGGAGGCCCTGTCTTACCTGTCCACAATGTTGGACTGTATATGAAGTCTAGGATTTACCTGTCATGCTGGACACACCCATGAAGGGGTCTTCAGGGACTGGATTCCATAGCGATGGACCACAGTTTGGAGTACTCTGTGGCTGACTACATGCCTTACATTAAGTGTCGGGGTGAGCGCTCATGCATGATCCAGTGCCGGAAGCCACATTACAGGACCCTTGCGGGATGGGATCCGAGTACAGCTCCCAAAGTTTTATCAAGGCTGCACCGATATGGGTGCACTGCTACTATTTGTGGAATAAGAAAACAGTGAAGAGTTGATTTAAGAATTTAAAGATAAAATATTAAATAAATATAGTAAACTCGTTAAGCGAACAGCGATTTCACTGCGATGGAGAAGAGGTCCATCACTTTAGGTCCTCAGCAGAAAACTGAGGACTCATGGACTTCGGTGAGGTGTTGTGCTCCCGCTGGGGAGATTCACTCTCATAAAGAGAGAGTTTTCCAATGTAAGTAATTTGTTTCAATGGCAACTGTCTAGAATGGTTTTCCCTCTCTTTGGGGATATTTCCTCTCTCTCTCAGCAGACAAAAGCAGACACAAGTTTTAATCTTTTTCTATTAAGCCTAGCTTTAGCTAAACTTACAAAGGATTTTACTAAAAAAAAAAAATACACATTCTCTCTCAGACAGGGGCCTCTAAGATTTTCAAAATAAAATGCTATCCACTAACCCCCCCCCCCCCCCACATTATTTGGCATACTCAAAAAATAATTATGGTGGAGATATGATTTTTTTCGACAGAATGTGGCACTGCAGATAAATTCTGCAGTTGCAGCCACACATTCCTGTAAATAGAGAGGGGTAGTGACCGGTTTATGTTACCACACAAGTCACAGGCACATACATGGGGCTTTCCTTTTCCCTGGAAATCCCCTGTAATTTTCACTGATGATATTTACATTTACTTGAATTAAATGCGATGCATGGTGAGGAAAAATACCCGGAAGCAGGCGGATGCTTAAGTTCATGCACATTTTATTGAGTAGTAATATAAAATGCTTTTTTGTCATTGTTACACGTGCATGCTTCGATTGCCAACATTTCAGAAGTCAAATTACAAAGGCAAGGCTTTAGGCTGTAGTGAATTACTTGGGCACTTAAAACAACTGTTAGAAAATATCAATGGACTTTAATTTGATTCAATTAAATGTATTTTTGATGTTGTTAGAAGGAGTCAATAATAACCCGTAACTCATATTATAAAGGGAAAAAAAAGTGAAAAGAATTACACATTTGTGGCACATGACGTAACATAAC
Organism: Lithobates clamitans; assembly: GCA_037952925.1. Lineage (NCBI taxonomy): Eukaryota > Metazoa > Chordata > Amphibia > Anura > Ranidae > Lithobates > Lithobates clamitans. The sequence goes on from JBBGZY010000655.1 coordinate 4,385,447, forward strand.
AGAATGACCAAACTATTATGACACTAACAGTTATCATGCACTTAAAGTTTCACATGTAACCACAAACTTATTTAAAATTTCACAAGTTTTGCTAAACATGCTAACCATATATATGTGTGCACTGACAAGCGTATGTTATAAAACATTAAGAATATTCTTTTCTCTTCTTTAGATTTTTTCAAAGCTTTTTCTTTGATTACAAAATTTCAAAGGCATTAAGCGTTTTAAGAGAATATAAAGTATGCCAGTATACATACATTTCCAGTATAAGTCCAACCACTAAGCGCATTACAGTCTGATACAGGCCTATACAGCCAATTTTGTCATAAAAAACATGCATAGGCAGATTTTTACAGAATATAGATGCTTTTCACTGCACTTAATATGGTGTCTTGTTCACTATACTTAAAAATGCACCACTCATAAATATTAAAATTCAGCAAGCCACAACCAATACTTTATTTACCAAAAAAACGTAGATAGACCAGCAAAAAAATAGAATGATTATCATTATTCCAGTTTTGCTTATTAAAGAAAAAAAAAAAAAAAAAGATATTCACTGCCAAATAGTTAAGCTATGTGTTCTATAAGTAAGAAGGGCATTCAAGCACAATAATGTAACCTGAGGTAAGTATAATCTGTACAAAATTAAACTTTCCTTTTTTTGGCATCTTTAACAAATTTTTCAACATTCTTACATTTAATTTTTTTTTCTTTTTTTTTTCTTTGCTTTTGTCCTTTTCCTTGCTAAAGCAATGCACTGAAGTCCATGTCCCAGCACCAGTGACATTAAGACTTTTCAGATTCGTGGTTTGGGTTACAGATACTCTGCTGGAGAGGCTTGCAATTCATTAAAACAGAGATGCAACTGCAAGCAGCTTTGACAGAGTGAGGAGCAGTGGGGAAAACAATGAGCCAATCTGGACAAGAGTAACAAAACATCATCAATAAATAGTCCTTATTTTAGTTTGTACATTATGTTAAAAATGTTTAATGTCTATTTGTAGTTTAGAGCTGCAAATGTAAACATACAATAGTTAGTAAGAAATTAGACAAATATGTACTGTATGTTCAGTAACTAAAAGAAGGCCTTTCAGTAATGTAAAGGTTCCAATGTCATTGGAAAATATGTTCTATATAGATCAGCAATATTTTTGTTTATATTTTCTACAAGCATTTATAGGCATATCCAGATGAGGCCAGGGCCCCCACTAAAATAGATCAGACTATATTTCTTTAGATGACATTGTAAACTGAATCATTCATCACCAACCCCAGAGTAAGTAGCATTTACCCAAATCAAGATCACCCAGTTGCTGATATGCAGCAATCCTGTCATGCCTTGCAGCTACAAAAAATATATTAATAAACAGGAAGTGGTCACTGAATATTGCTGCTGGTGCTGCCATTGCTGTCAGTGCCATTGGTCTCTGAAGAAATAGCCTTGTTGATAGAGTTAAGGTTGGCATCTGAAGGAAGAGCATCTCGGCGAGGTGGCATCCTTTCGTTAATGCGGTCCAAGCCCTTGGCCTCTTCAAAGCTAGTAATCTTATGCTGTGGCGAGAATCCTTTGATTGCTACATAGAAAAGGTCAAAAGTATAAAAACAAATATTGTTAACACAATTTAAAAAAACAATTAAAAAAAGAAATAATAATTCACATGATATGAAGTGGGAAAACACTGGATTAAAAACAAACAAAAAAAAACATAATGCCACTAAAACAAAATAAAAAAAGTGCTATCCATTTGAGTTCAGCTCATTTGTTTTTCTTTTTTTTTATATTCTGCACAGTTTTAAAAAAACTTGATTTTTGTTTAAAAAAAATAAATCACAAAATAGCTTTGGTTACTTTAAAAACTGTACATACAAAATTAACAAATACTGCTGAAACACATTTTCTTCATAACAAGCTTTACTCAGAAATAATGTGAAGTACACACCATCTAAGGTTTTACACACAAGTCTAGGTTTTAAAACAAAAATAAATTCCAATGCTAACCCTGAATACATGGCTATGGAATAACAATCATTTTCTTTTTAAATATACCACTGTGTAAGTGGGTATTTGATCTTTGATGTGTTGATAGATTTACCATTTGATATGAATGATTTTAAACTCGAAACGAATGACATACCAATATTATGTCTGCAAAAAACTGTTTAATCCAAATCATGGAGTATCTACTAAGTGTGAAAAATGTGCAGTAAAGCTAAAAGGGGCAAAATATATTACTTGCTACGGACCACAGACTGACTTCATGAACATTTTAGAAAATGTATTTAACTTCATCATCCTAAATAATCCTTTAACAGCAAATTCTGTTAAAATCACAAAGCATCAATACCGAAGCACTATTTACAATGCTTCCTAAACATTAGATGCCACAGGGTGTGTCAATATAGTATCACCACAATATTTGGCCATGATTTATTTTTCAACTTGACTATGTATCATAAAAGACTTTTGAAAACACATAAAACACATATTTATGCATACAAAACAGAATTTTCAGCACATAGACTAGCATTAATATAATTACGTTAGCTACGTAATGGTTCATAATAAAACTAACCTATGGAAAAATGCTACTACAAGGTATCACATAACTTGCAAAATGACCTCTTCAGTCTTTGAGGACAATCAATGCATGATAATATATTGTTTCTGATTTCAAAAACATATAATTTAAACTTCTAATTTTCCCTAAACTCTAGTGCAGATGCGTTCAAATACACTGACTTCCATGCAACTATGCTTATCCAAGGAGTTTTTGCTTTATGGTATAAAATACAATATCTACTTGAGATGAACTCCCGTGGACAATTTATCCTATGCCGAATATAAAACAAAAATAAATGAATGACCCAACTGTTTTATACAACTCATATTATTTGTAAAAGCACACAGTAGTTAGATTAGGTTAGGAAGCATGAAAAGGAAAGGATGGAAGAAAAGCAAAGGCCATATCAAAGCTTCTTAAAGTGCCTCTTATTTTAACAAATACAAAAAAAAAAAAAAAATCATAAAAAAAAATGACGACCAACATTTTGCTTTCGGTTTTTAAATGTGAAATTTAAAAGATACATTAGATAAAAAATGGAAGCAACGTAGTAATTTTAGTCGCTATAAAAAGCTGCAGACAACTATATTCACATTTTCTGCTGGTATTGAAAATTTGAATTAAAAAAAGTTGGTCATACATTTGAAAATCCCACACAAGGGATTTCGAGAAGACAGCAATAAGCCTTGGGGGAGTGAAAAGGCCTCACTGTCGGATAAAGTGCTGTGCTAAGTTTACTGGTTATATTTGGGAACCACTTGACTACACGGCTGTAATGTAAATATAAAAAACTTTTATGTTCTCATAAAGTAAAACTATATATACTGTATGTATACACATATATTTTCTATAACAGTCATTAAAAGGCACATCATGAAAATGATTCCAGCTATTTTTAACTGTTGCAAAGAACTTACACTCACCACTTAATTTATTCAAAGTGGCATATTTTTCTTTTAAAATTAAGTATGTGGGAGTGTCTATGTAAAATCAGTAATGATCATGATCTGTTATAATCTACTTACTTACAACTTCAAAATTGTACATAATGTATTTTAACAATATACAATAACATTTTTTTTTAAATTGCAGAACATATTGGTCTGTATGTAATATAAACGGCTGCCTATGAAACTTTATGGGCATTACTTTGCTCAATTTGCGTAACATTTTCTGCAACTTAGAATAATATCTATAAATGATGTAACAATAAAACAAGCAAACGCTAAACTTTGCTCTTTAGAAAAGTGACTTACTGCCGTTTAGTAAATGAGGCCCAGAAAGTGTTAGGAATTTACACCAATATTATACTACACACAACACAGTCACAGATATCACACAAAACAGCCAAACTGGCAACAACAATGCACACTGCAAATTAGATTTTGCTGATAGGAATAGATAATTCCAACATAAATAACAGCCCAATGTGCTGCTATTTAGAGAACAGTTGTATTTTTTCTTGCTGATGGGTCTCAAAATGTTTCTTTTGACCATATTGAAGATCTTATTCCTACAGAAAACCAATCACGGCATTCAATTTGGCGTTAAAAGAGACAAAAGTTCAAGAATAAAATACAACTGACATATTGTTTTAAAGGGGAACATTTGTGGCTAAGAACAGGGAAAAAATGTGCCCATATGCTTTTTTTTTCATATTTCGAATGAAATAAACATATCTGTGAACTCCTTAAGTGTTTTGACTTGAGCTTGCGTATAGTAATTTCACCTTGATTACCTGATTAAATAAATACAACACCATCTCTGATGAGTGCTTGTGTGTTGCTTCTTTTGCCTTCTATTTAAATACATATAAGGATCGTTGTGGGCAAAAGCATAATTTCGATAGTAAGAAATGCAATTAGGTGTATGCTGTGTAATGCGTAGAAATATATATATTTTTTATAAAAGCCCGTTGAAAAGGTAAAAAAACTGAGTTTGAAGAGAAACACATTGACTCATGACTGTCACTGGTATTTTAGTAGTGGCTTTGCGCGTTATAACCTTGATGAAATATATATAAATTTTGTTAGAGAGGCAATATTTGCTATACCGATAGCAGATGTAGTACTACATTCCCCTTTAAAGCAAGCACATTTGGTTAATACTTAGCCACAATCGTTAGCCCAACACCCACACACTTTTTACAAGCTACAGCAAAATGGATACACCCAGCAGGACCCTTGTCTGCTGCAAGGGCAACAGAAAGGGGGCTTGCCAATTACCTTCATCGGCCTCTATAGCCTCAACAGTAGCTAAAGAGAAGAAAGGGTAGCAAAATGGATGAGAAAAATGAGCAGAGGATTTCAACTTATGAATAAGTCAGTGAGCAGCAAAAGATGCACGTGAACTAATGTTACAGTAAGTGCTGGATTTGGTTTGCACAAAAGACAACATAAACGCTCGACAGAAGAAAGGCTGAGCTTAGCTATTGTTTATTATTTTTCCATCCAGAAACAGTTAGATGTATACAAACAGGATATTTGCAATTAAGAAAACAGCTTTGCGGTTGTTAAAGACAGCAGCTATAAAGAACTCTCTTACTACAAACATCAAACCCAAGATTATGTAAAAGTATGTTTACAATAAACTGTTTTAGAAAGACAAAGTTTTACCTTTCAAGACTGCATTATGGCTAAAGCTAAATAGTAGAAAATAGCTCATGGTAGGCTGAGAATTAAAGTAAGCCTGTTGTCAGGCTATGGATAGTTAAAGTGATATTAAAGTCTTGTTTTTTTTTTGCTTAAAAGAAACAAACATGTTATACTTACCTGCTTTGTGCAGTGGTTTAGCCCAGATCCTCCTCTTCTTGGGTCCCTCGTCTGCACTCCTGTCCCCTCCCTCCTGCTGAGTGCCCCCACAGCAAGCAGCTTGCTATGGGGGCTCCCGAGCCAAGCCGCTGCTCTGTGTGTCCATTTAGAAACTGAGCCATGGCTCGGCGTCACCCCCTCTATCTCCTCATTGGCTCACTGACTTTGACTGACAGCAGTGGGAGTCAATGAAGAGGGAGAGTCCTGGACAGCTGAGATTCTTGTGCAACATCGCTGTAGAGATGGGGGTCAGGTAAATATTAGGGAGGCTGTTGAACACAGAAGGTTTAAAGAATGCATTAATATAAAAAACGTTCTGCTGTTAGAACCACTACATATTCTTAACAAGCAGCAAACTAGCTTTAAACAAACCCTCGCTGTTCTATGTAGCTGCAGGCACTGTGGAGCAACGTATTCTTAAAGTTCACAGCAGAAACACTAAAGTCATTGAAATCATGCTTTCAACAGTTCAGCTTACCTTGCTCCAGCTCTTAGGGCACTTTGTAATTAAATTGAAGATTACAAGAATGAATGAAAAGCTGCTGGGAACAGAGCTGCAAAGAAAACATCTTTAGTGCTTGTGCTATGAATTTTATGAGGATGAATTACTCCACAGTGACTGTAGCTACAGAGGTCAATACTAGCTTATTTTAAAGTTAATTTATCACTTGTTAAGAGTTTGGGAATACTTCAATTTCATTTTAAGGTTATGGCAAGTTGAGTCTACCAATGTAACTGTAGGGTTTCAGCAATTTATTGCAATATTTACTTGTAAGCATCCTTAATTTACTGGCCAGTACATAGTTTCCATTGTTAAAGTGCAACTTTCAGCTAAACATTTTTCTCCTGAAGGTTTAAAAACAAAACAAAAACAAATCAACTCTGGCTGCAATTCTCACTTTTAATCTCTAGCTGTCCCAGGATGTACCTCATCTCTGCCACCTGCTGTCCTCAGCCTCACTCAACCCAGTCTGGGGCATACTGTGAGTGAAGGGCATCCTGAAAGGGTTTTTGCCACTTAGCCTTGCACTTAGTGTATTGATGCAGAGAGTTGAGCTGATATCATCACACCAGTGCTGATCTCTGCATCATTGAGGACTGCTGGAAGAAAACCAAAACTCTAGCTTTACGTTTAAGATGCTATGATGGTGTGAAGATACTGGAAACAATAAAAGCCTGGCATGTTTTGATGGACTATATTCCATAGTTTTTAGTACTACTTTCAGGTCCACAATACTGTTTGCATTTTCTGTTATAGGAGTATTATGGAACTACTACATTGACTACCATCAGACTGCATAGAGATATATAACTTTAATATTCTCTTTCGGCATCCAGTAAAATTTCATGAGAATTCAGACATGTAGGATAAATTAGCAGCTGTGGAAGTGGGATATTAGTGACATGACTTGAGCCAACAGAATAGAAGCCTTCCTACAGGGGGTTAATAAGGGTTATATTCTTAGCAATACCAAGATTACTTTTAACGTGCAGCAAGTGATGCTAGGACTTCTGAACCAGAATCATACAATGTTTAATTTAAAACAATATACAAAATACACATAGTTCTTTATCAAACACATTTAGGCAGGTGACTTTGTAACACCCAACCTTTCATTACAATATGTAAGACTCTATTTCAAGTACAATTAGGACATGGTAATAAGAATATCACATACCAATGTATAAAGTATCTAGCATTAGATAAATGAGTACTTCTAGTGATTAATTTATATACCTTTGGACAGGTGGATTGCTAATTTGATATAACAAGCCATGGCTAGAATGCAAGTACGAACAGTTCAAAAAGCACACCTAATAATAAACTGAATAACAATCTACTCACAAGTGTTACTATGCCATTAAGAGAGGTAAGACTAATAGCCCTGTAACTGTATTACACAGCATGTAATGTCCAAACAGGAATGGAAGAACAAATTGCTGGTTATCATTTGACTGTTAGTAGTCATTGTTAGTATATCATCCATAATACACACACGTCTTACTTCCCTGCTCACTAATGTGGAAAAAATAGAAGAGACAAAATACAGATCAGTTTTTTCACACACATATACAAGTGCATCTAGAAAGTATTCACAGCGCTTCACTTTTTCCACATTTTGTTATATTACAGTCTTATTCCAAAATTGATTAAATTCATTATTTTCCTCAAAATTGTACAAACAATTCCCCATAATGACAACAGGAAAGAAGTTTGTTTAAAATCGTTGCAATCTTATTAAAAATTAAAAAAAAAACACATGTACATAAGGAATGCACAGCCTTTGCTTAATACTTTGTTGAAGCACCTTTGGCACCAAATACAGCCTTGAGTCTTTTTGAGTATGATGCTACAAGCTTGGCACACCTATATTTGGGCAGTTTCTCCCATTCTTCTTTGCAGGACCTCTCAACCTCCATCAGCTTGGATTGGGAGCGTCGGTGCACAGCCATTTACTGATCTCTCTAGAGATATTTAATCGGGTTCAAGTTTGGGCTCTGGCTGGGCCACTCAAGGGGAAAAAGGGTAAAGAAACTGCGCTAAGAGGATGAAAAACACACAAAATTCTAAAATATGATGCAAGCTGCAATTTTCCTGTATAAAATAAACACAGTAGGCATAAATCAGAAGAAAAATAGAATTGTGCTAAGCCTATAAAGCAATCAGTAGTTAGTAATTGCATAAATTCAAAATCGGTAAAAAAGTCCACCAGTGCTCAAATAATAATATAGTCCATCAATATGTACGATGGCGTCTCCAAACGCTGTCAAATTATGTGCTGAATCTATCACCAGATAGAAGAAATCACTTCTTACCAGCTTACCACGATCCCCCGTTACAGAGAATCAAGGAGAACATTTGTAGTCTAAACACAGCCCGGTTTCAGCACACAGTAAGCACGTTCAGTTATTCTCAAGCCGCCTCTCATAGGCTCAGACCGGTGGATGGATGGACGTGGTACATAAAAGATAAAGGCTCCAAATAGTGTAAAATCTTTTACATTTATTAAAACTTATACAAAGTGTTGTACTTACAATGTTAGCATCAATATAAGCCTTAAGTCTGATGTGCCGGCTGGCGCACAAACAGACAAACCCGTCCTTCCGGAAAACAAGATGTAAACACGAGGTGATGTTAGGTTGTCGCTCCGCTCCGTCGCTGTGAATGTCCTTGAGTGGTTGGGCCACTCAAGGACATTCACAGAGTTGTCCCGTAGCCACACCTTTGTTATCTTGGCTGTGTGCTTAGGGTCATTGTCCAGCTGGAAGATGAACCTTCACCCCAGTCTGAGGTCCAGAGCACTCTAGAGCAGGTTTTTGTCAAGGATGTTTCTGTACATTGCTGCATTCATCTTTCCCTCTATCCTGACTAGTTTCCCAGTTCCTGCCACTGAAAAACATCCCCATAGCATGATGCTGCCACCACCATGCTTCACTGTAGGGATGGTATTGGCCAGGAGATGAGCGGTGCCTGGTTTCCTCCAGACATGACGCTTGCCATTCAGGCCAAGGAGTTCAATCTTTGTTTCATCAGACCAGAGAATTTTGTTTCTCATGGTTTCAGAGTCCTTCAGGTGCCTTTTGGCAAACTCCAGGTGGGCTCTCACGTGCCTTTTACTGAAGAGTGACTTCTGTCTGGCCACTCTACCATATGGGCCTGATTGGTGCAGTGTTCTTCTGGAAGATTCTCCTCTCTCCACAGAGAAACACTGGAGCTCTGTCAGAGTGACCATTGGGTTCTTGGTCACCTCCCTAAGGCCCTTCTCCCTTGATTGCTCAGTTTGGCTGGACAGCCCACTCTAGGAAGAGTCCTGGTGGTTCCAAACGGCTTCCATTTATGGATGATGGAGGCCACTGTGCTCATTGGGGCCCTCGATGCTGCAGAACATTTTCTGTACCCTTCCCCAGATCTGTGCCATGATACAATCCTTTCTCAGAGGTCTACACAGACAATTCCTTGGACTTCATGGCTTGGTTTGTGCTCTGATATGCACTGTTAATTGTGGGACCTTATATAGACAGGAGTGTGCCTTTCGAAATCATGTCCAATCAACTGAATTTACCACAGGTGGACTCCAATCAAGCTGTAGAAACATCTCAAGGATGATCAGTGGAAACAGGATGCACCTGAGCTCAATTTTGAGTGTCATGGCAAAGGTTGTGAATACTTGTACATGTGATTTATTTCCTTTTTTATTTTTAATAAATTTGCAAAGATTTCAAACAAACTTCTCTCACATTGTCATTATGGGGTATGGTTTGTAGAATTTTGAGGAAAATAATGAATTGAATCAATTTTGGAATAAGGCTGCAACATAACAAAATGTGGAAAAAGCGAAGCACTGTGAATACTTTTCGGATGCACTGTATGTTCAGTAATTTAGAGCCATTATTACAAACATGGCCTCTAATAAATATACTGTACTTGTAAGGGGCCTTGTAAAAAGGCATGCCCATTCTTAACCAAAGTATACCAAATTACAAGCACAACTCTGCAGATTACCAGACTGTCTCTAAATCCAAAATCTATCCACACTGTACAATAGATCCTTTGACTTTAATATATTTAAACCAAAATTATTGACCAAGGACCCATTCATTGATGCCTGCACAGCATTTTGGGCTGTAGAGATGTGCGGCAGGTGGTGGAGTAATGCACATTTTTTAGCACTGCACAGATCCTTTTTTTTTCAGAACTTTGGATGAAGTATACAAAGTGACATTTCACTCAGATCACAGCACAGCAGCGGGGTGTGCTATGTTGCATAATATCACACTGCTGTGGAATGCAGTGTAACACTGCATTCTGATCAGAACATGAAATCCAGAAAACTGTTTTCTGTGTGTGACTGCAGTTACCTGCATTTTTCCATGATGACTGAATGACACATAGGTTTGTCTTATTTGGTGCTCAATTGCAATAATTAAACAATACAAATAAAAAACACTGTATCTGCTTATTTGGAGAGCTATCCCTTCCAATTATTATAATATATATATATATATATATATATATATATATATATATATATATATATATATATATATATATATTATATATATATATATATATATATATGAAAATGGAAATGCATGTGCATGTTATAAACCTAGATTGTAAGGTAAAGTTATTGTGCATAATCAGACCCTTACTAAAGCTGGCCATATACTGCTCAAATTTTGCCCAAATACTGAAAATTCAGCTGCAGTCACTGTTTGGGTATTCTTACAACCGCAGGTGCTGGCTTTAAGAATTTTACAGCTGGCAGCAGGAAATGTATCCAACCATGCGGTTTAGCTTGAATGGGGCAATCTTTATGGGCATGGCCAGCTTAACTTATTTTTTGACAATATTACCCTTTGTGCTCACTTCTTATATTTTTCATATGAATGATAATTAAAAAAATACTGACAAAATGACAAACTATAATACAAGTATGTATTTCATATTTTAGCATTACAGCCAACTTAATTTAGACAAATGTAATTGTTCAGGATACTGCTTTAAAATATCGTAGTTCTTTTCTAGAACAGATTAAGTGATATAATTTGGTAGAAACTATATAACACATTTGAACGTTAAATAAACATGTAGCCACGTTATAGAATTCAATTGTTTGCACATTATTATCAAGCAGTAAATGCCTAGTAAATAAGCTTTCACTGGCTTCTGTAATTGCAGCCACTGTTGAGCAACTCTCAATCATCCACGCAAAGTTGTATTTTTCTCAGGGAGCTCAGTTCCAACTGATATGTCTACATTCAATACTTCTGCTGTGATTGAGGATGACTTACTCTACAGTGCACGCAGCTATGAAGATCAGTAGGGCATGTTTTAAATCTGAATTACTGATTGAAATAATATGTAAATATGTGATTGTTCAAAGCCTTTACATAGTTACACTGATGGGTTAGTCTGGCCAAAACCGTTATTTCCATTTTTAGTAAGTGTTGGAAGGTTAAACCACCTCAATTTCCTTAATCTCATCTCTGTAAAACAGTGTAAGAAACTAAAAGCCTACATGCACTTTTGCATAAAGAAAATAAAAACGACTTTATGCAAAGTAGTGCACATTTTGGAGCTTTAAAAGCATTGCACACGTTCAAATGTTCAGCTTCGTGAGCTCTCTATTAATTGCTTTGCTTGTGTCTGAGATCAAACCATTATTTAGCTCTCACCTGCAGAGCACTGGACTGAGAGACCCAAGGATTAAGGGATATACAGTTTCTTCAGAGGAAATGTCAATTCTCACACTACAGACAGAGGTGATGCATTAACGATTGCAGAGCCATGCTGCAAGCCTCATTTTTTTAACACAAACTTCTGGCAAAGGAATGTGAAGATGTACTCTACTATAGACTGCGCATACAGGGCAACAAATTTAACCATGAAATTATATGATCAATGCACACTTTATGTAGGAGAAATCCACAAGGTGCAGGTAGGAAGGCTTATAATGCCTTAAAAGAGATTGGAATGTAAAATTAATGTGTCAAAGTTGAGATACAATGCCCAGGCTCCCACAATCAGATAAGCGGTTTTAAATGTGAATGCATTATCACTTATTACTTTTCATATTAAACTATAACTCTACGCTACACTGCCGGCATGTGATGATATTTCTTTGTAATATGTAGCTACTTCGAAGCAAATTCGATAAAAAAAAAAAAATATTTTTCCAAAAGGTGTTTAGTGCCAGCACATCTCTTATGGACTTCATTGGTTAGATATCTGTATTGATGCTTGATCGGTGCACCTGCAGTGGCTTTTATGGTGGGTTTTCACCATCTCTGTTTGATTGCCAACTTATTTTAAATTATAGGAAATGCAAGAGAAGGTGCTAAAATGTACAAAGGTCATTATATACACCCAAAGCTTAAAGGTGGAGAGAGACTGATTAATGGCAATATTCCATTATTGAAATATCCAAGATATAAGAAACCAGGGATTGATTCCAGACTTCACCTATAATGAAAATAACACTTTTGGGAGGACTAATCGTTTTAAAAATAAATTACATCCTAAGGTTAAGGGAATACAAATGTCATTCTCTAAGGCTTCATGTACATGGGATGTTTTTACAACCTCTCCTGAATAACTTGACAGATAGTAACCTGCGTTTAAAACATCCGTTTTGCCATGTTTGCAATTTGAAGCATTTTAAAATAAAAAAAAATTATTTTTTTTTCGTAATAGGCAAAAATGAAAAACGCCTGTAAACGAAACGTGGCTAAATGCGAGTTACTGCGTTTAGCCACGTTTAGAAGGGTTTGGCGGTTGAAATGCCTCTAAACTCAGCTTCTGAACACATTTTTTTGCATTCCAAAAAAGCATCTAAACTCAACTGCCTAGAAACCACTATAAATGACCCTGTGTACATGTACTGATAAGATAACAGAGGAGAGTTCAGGAGCAGTTGAAGAAAATGCCCAACTGCTCCTAAACGTCCCTTTAGTAGCAGCAGCGTACATAAGGCCTAACACTGTGACTGTGATATTATGAAGAGATATGTTTAAAATGTAGACAAAAATTATAGAATTTGTTTGCTCAGTCGTGGATTATCCCCGAGAAGGCATATCCGGATATCCAAAGAATGGATGACCTTTCCCCGATAGGATGTTGATTTGAAGGGATCTAGAGCAGAAATGGGCAAACATGGACTGCCTAGGAGGCAACCATTAGCCCCCAGACATACATAAAAAAGCGAGCAGTCAGAAGAGGCCCAGACCACAGAATCTGAACATGGAGCAGCTATACTAAAGAAAAGATACTCCAAGTGAGGAGTCGGATTCAGCAATCCAGACATGTAGGATCCATCCAAAGTTCTGCAGAGTCTGCACTGTCTGGTGGACATTGGCCAGCAGAGACTGAGCTAATTGTTCTCTCAGCAAGCAGTCAGCCAGACATCCCATGATGGGAACACCCTGCTGGTGGAGGAGGGCAAGAACAAATCAAAGACTGGGAACAAAGAGTTTGCAGTTTCCCTTACAGAAGAAAAACTTAGGCTTGAACTATGTACAGAATCAAACCCAGGTACTCCAAGCGATGAATTGGATCCAGCACTGATTTTGGAAATTTAGTATCCATGCACAGTTCTGCAGTGTCATTACTGTTCAGTGGACATTGGTCTGCACCAACTGTTCTCTCAGCTGAAGGTTATTTTGATATTCTACAAAAGAAACACCTTGAGTGCGGATCAGGTCACAGTCACAGTCTGTGAGCAGAGAGTTCATCCAAATGTATTAAATTTGGGCATTGCCTGGGAGTGTAATAGGGCTAACACAGGTAATAGTACCTGATGCACACACAAGGTGCTGATGACAGTCCAAATAATAGCCAGCACACCAATCCCAACACACACTTCCTATAAAAATGACTGTGCATCCAAGTGGGGCTGTAGCGACCAATGGCTGGAACCATGTCAAGTCAAAGCAAAAAATTTTGCTAAGCAAGACTAAGCAAAAATTGTCACCAGCGCACCAAAGATCTCTAGAGTGGGTCCAAAGCTTTAATTAGCGATTACATGGATACAGTAGATGGCAACATTTCGGAGCCATGCAGGACCCCTTTATCAGGCAGGTGACGATGCCATGTGATCGCTGATTAAAGCTTTGGACACACTCTGGAGAGCTTTGGTGCGCTGGTGACATTTTTTGCTTAGTCCAAATAGGAGGACACCAAATGGAAATACCGTGGACTCACAGCGAAATAAAGGAATGATCGATGTGCTGAAAAAAAATGGATGACATGCAAGTATGTGTCCTTGATGTCTACAGAGGCCAAGAAGTCCCCCTGATGGGCAGAGGCCCAGATCAATCTGGTGTAAATATTGGGCTCAAAAGTCAGAGGACCTCAAATCCAGGACAGGCTTGTCAACTGCATCTGGCATTGTTAGATGATCCTCCATCCAGGTACCAAACAGGTCCGACCCTGCATAGCCTCAGATCAGATGAGATTGAGCAATTTAATGCTAATGTGGTCAAAGGCTACATTTCCTCTAAATTCTGGAGCTGTAAAATCCTTGGAAGAAAACCCTGAAACTGTTATGCCACATGAACTGGGATGATAATGCCTTTCTTTCAAATAATTTGCATTGACCGCGTTAAATGGAAAAACAATATCCTGGGAGGGGGCGGAGAATAGAACCCTATTTGTAGCTTCCTCCCGTACCTAGGTATACTGGATGCTGCCTACGGCAGCATCCACATAAAGTGACAGACACCACCCAAATATGAAAAACAAGAAGGTATCTTAACTTGAAGAAGAGAGCCTGTGGGTTAAGATCTAGCCTTAGTGATTGAACCCTGGGAGTAGCGAAAGGATGTCTTCTTAGCCTCTGCTGGGGATGGGCACTCCCTGATAGAGGCCTGGGTTCTGGTGGGGGAGATAAAAACTAACTACCAGTGGCAACCTGGATGAAGTTGCCTGAATCAGTTCTAAAGTTGCACTGTCCCTTCGAACGGCTTGCTTAGTAAATGTTTACTGTATGCTTACTCCGCAATTCAGCGTTTCCATCAAAGAGTTCTCCATGCATTCACTAACACGAGGTTCATACAGAAAAATAGACAGGAGAATCCACATTAACTCAAAATGTTCCCTGAGATAGGATGAATGTGAAGTAGGGTTGGATGTGTTCCATGAGTTTTAATCTGTATGCTTGAAAAAAAAAAGTTTTTTTATGCATCCCAAACACCTGTCCACAGGCAAATCCTCACCCTAATCATTGCAGTGTTATAGCGGAAACAGTCTCCAGATCAAAAGAGGAAACAGTACACATAATAACTAAAGATTTACCAGAGAGCATTGGACTGAGAATGTGTACAAGAAGTAAACAGTATATAGGATGTCTATCAGTGTTTGTCCAGAATAAAAAGAAGGAACACATGCATGAGAACACTCTAACGGTGCTAAGACCCCTAGGGGACTCTATAGAGGGAGCAGTATTAGCAGAAACTACAGACTGCTCATGTGCAAGTTAGTCACTGGGAGTTATGACTTTAGAGGGAAAGTCATCCAACAATCTACTATCTTGAGAAAGGACCACGCCCTGCTCTTGCACATTACTGAACATCCTGCCCTTAACCTAGAGGGAAACAGAGGAGAGCACACTGTCCAGCGAACCTAGGAGGCCGGAGCTGAGAAAATTTTAGGGTGACAGGATCTCCCTTCATAGCAAAAATCTAATTTATAAATGTTTATAGGACCCAGAACGCTCCATAGGTTAACTGCCTGCCACTAAGAACTTCCTTTTCCCCCCCAAAGTAATCCACCTGCACCTCCTCCATCTAATTGCTCCTAAGAAACAATGGCAAGAGGGTTACTATTAGGAAAAAAGCAGCAGAACAAAGGGTCCAGCTTAATCCTCACTGCACTCATCATTGCTAAGGTGCCCCTACTGTGGGATCCTGTAACATAGCAGTACAGCTACATTAAAATAGAACCTTTCCATGTTGTAAGAATTAGCCATTACCAAAGAAATCAATATAACTAATGATTGAAGATTGGGCAGAAAATGGTGGCTTAGAGGAAGATACATGCCTGTCACACAAATGAGCCTTTGTAATAAAGGAGAGAAGGCAATTGTCTCAGCAAACCCCCCCCCAGGATTCTTTCATCTCCCTGGAAAGACCAGGTGTAAAGAACAACGGTGCACCCCAACCACTACTATAGTGTAAAAACTGCTGACCAGGGCAAAAAAACCACATCGTGCTAGGTAGGACTCATTTACAACCCTGAATGCAGCAGTCAGTGCTGCTATCCCTTCCTCTGAATTTGCCATGATGTGGATGGTAGCAGCAATCTCCCCCTCTATGCTGTCTGTACAGTTAAGCCTCTGCCACAATCAGAAGTGCATAATCCCAGGCCGTCAACAGTGATGTCATGTCATACCAAAACGGGGAACACCAAAGGCTGCAATACCGAGCACCACAAAGCACTGCAGGCCCCTCACTACAAATCCAGGGGGGAGGAAGACAGGGCTCCCAAGCCAGGGGGCTTCAGGACTAAACCCCACAAGATCTGGGGGTCAAAATCCTGGAAAGGAGCAGAAGGGGCTCACTGAATATTGCAGAAAACCAAAGCCAGGAATGCCCAGAACATCTGCATCCAGAGGGACACTACTGACCCAATGACCATTCAGTCAGGATAAAAAAGTAAACATTTTGCAGCTCCTAGACATAGTGAAAACATGATGGTAATTTATAATTATCTTTAGGAAATACTGGTTCTATAGTAACATAAACAAGACATTTTAAATTGCTGCACAGGTGATCTAGGACTCAGGTGCAGGCTGCCAGTCATTCAATGCTTTTTTTGTAGCTACATCAACTGGGCCCTGAAGGATGAACCTGGAGTTTCACAGCTAGGGCACACATGTAGTCTTGGTTTACAAAAAATATTGAACACTCTTTACCTAGATAATAAGCTTGGTAGATTTCAAACCATTAACAGTGAATCCAATATTTCTAGATTTCATATTTCTAATCCAAGTTTCTATCAAAGCTTTAAAATGGTTGTAAACCTCAGACATGAAATATGAACAAAGCATATCCCTCTATACTGTGTACTTATCTCAATTAAGAGCACTAGGTGTCATATCTGTCTGTTGACTCATTCCTCTGCTATCTGCATGAATCACTTCTGACAAGTTTTCCTTGCCTCCAAAAGGAACTTCCAGCTGATTGACAGCCTCAGCTCTGTCCCTGTGTGCTGTGTGAAGGAGAATGTGTCCCTTCCCTTCAATCAGCTCTCAGTGCTCTCCTTACTGAGCTCTGCAGGATGTAACTTCAGCTCTCCGTCCCTTTTTTTCTGACAGCTCAGACAAGCTTTTTTAATTCTGGACTTTGAATGGATGTAGAGAAGAGAATACTACAGATTGCAGATAAACAGATACAACTTTGTAGGAGGATTTGTTTTATTTCTGTGTATCACCTGGGGCTAGTCACTTCACTCGGTATATGTAAGGGTTTACAACCGCTTAAAATTTCAATTGTGTATGGATTTAGACATAATTTTATTGTCATATGTTAAAGAGAAGAATATAAAAAAGATCACCTGTATATCTCTGACATGCCTATTGGTATATTGACACCATTATCTCTGTACTGCAATCGTCATATACTTCTATAGATAGATATCATGCCTCTAGTAAGGATTTCACCAAACTTTTTATTTTCCTTTTTATTTAATTGTCATGACATATGTATGCTACCCAGTGAAATTCTGAGAGTATTCTAGAACTGTAAATAGAAAAATATGCATTTTTTCTAGAATGCAAATTAAAACTCTTACCGCTCTGGAGAGATGGTTTTCCTCCAGAAAGAACTCCACTCGGCAGCATCCCAGTAGGCGTGAGACCTTTCAAAGTCAACACACTTTCACTCTCTTCTCTGTTTTGAAAAAAAAAAAAACAATTTACGATTCATTATTGATATTTTACATCAGAAACTATGGCTCAGCTTATTGATTGGTGGGGAAACTTATCCTAGATAAAACGCCCATTAGATACAATGAACACCATGCATGACAAGAATTGAATTATGTACAGATCTACTGTGAATCAGGCTATAAAATCACCTTTGTTGGAACAAAAGTAAAACAGAAAATAACAGCCAAAACATTTTGTCTGAATCAGTAATGGATTAAGTGTTGATTGAAATAGCAAATTATTCTGACACCACACCAAAAAGTAAAAAAAAAAAAAAAAAAAGTTATATGTAACCATATTGTGTATATATACACATATATATATATATATACATATACACATATATATATATATATATATATATATATATATATATATATATATATATATATATATATATATATATACACACACATACGGTATGGCATGGGGTCAATTATGTAATGCAATCACATAATTGGTGGATCATACCCAATAGCACCTCACCGTCCAAAGAAAGCAGCATGGTGCTTTAAACAGAACATTCTGGGTTAACTTGTACAATAACATCATGATAGCGGTATTAAAAACCTGTATTGGAGGATGTGGTGACTGCAACGTGGCTTCAAAATATAGCTCTAATTATATTTAGAAAGCCAGTTAAAGTGGACGATTTTCTGCAAACTGTATAAAGGGCACTTTGAAATGCAAATGCAATCTGAATAACTGAAGAGTTTTTTCCTGGCGTATCACATAAACATACAAACTCAGATAATGTAAGCATGGCAGTTTTCTGCTAATCAGCAGCAAGGGAAGTGTGGCCAGAAAAGCTGACATATCATGGGTAAAAACTTCAACAAAAGGCATGAAATTATTCAACCATACTATATTGCATTTTTGTGGGTGGCATACTCTGCCACTGCCCATAAATATAAGAAATATTGCCCAAATCAACCAAAGAAAATGTATTTTTTATGACCACTGTTTAGATGAGTGTATGCTTATTGGTCTTGGCACTATATATACCCCAAAATATACCCCAAGAAACATAAGCTATGTCTATCATGGAATAGGCAAATGCAACACTGACAACTTGAAAATTGGCAATAGTAGAAGCTGGTAAATGAACACCAAATATTATGCGTCACCAGGACTAAATTAATTACATTTGATAAGGTAAATTCTTAAGTTTAACAATGCAAAGATTCAAGTGTTGCTTGTAAAAATTGTTTAAGCATCAGGTCCTTCTCACAGTGCTTCAGACAGTTGGAAGAGCTCAATATTGCACACACAAATTTTCCAACATTTAAATGTCAATTGCATAAGGGTGAAGTGAGCAAGAAAATGAACAGATGTCCTGCTACCTGCTGCTTTTTATGAGGCATCTGATCAGTCTATGGTCAACTTCAATTAACACATTCAGTGCCATAAGTCGAACCATTGTTAAATTTTGTAAGTGTCTTTTTGATAGGGGGATAATGTAAATATTCACAATTGGTATTTGGTTGAAGACCAAAATGTTGGAGAGCATTCTCTATTTTGCCACCCATACCACATTATATTGACTGCATGGTGATGTTTGTGACAGAAAAACATACGGCGTATGATAGAAAAGGTATTGAAATACATTAAACTCATGGCTAAGTTCTACTGTACAGAATCTACAGATCACTAAATTGCAATGCAATTATTGACAGACTAGTGATCTTGTTTATTCTCAAAAAATAAGCCCCATTATAGATCAACAGTATGGTCTTAACCAGGAAGTGCTGTTTATCTGCGTTTCCTCTATTTGCGCTGACAAGGCGCAGGTAGAGGTCAGCCAGAGGCTCAACTGACAGGGGGATCTGCGCTGATAATCAGCGCATCGATTATCAGTACAGACCCATCAAGGATGCCCACTAGGGATGCCAACCCGTGCCCACCAGAAATGCCAAACCGTGGCCATCAGGGATGCCAATCAGTGCCAATTAGGAATGCCAATCAGTGCCCATCAGTAATACCTGTCAGTGCCTGCTCATCAGTGCTGCCTATCATTGCCATCTATCAGTGCCCATCATTGCTCAGTGCCACCCATTAGTGCCGCCTATCAGTGCCCATCAGTGCCGCCTATCAGTGATGCATATTAGTGCCTCATCATCAGTGTCACCTCATCCGTGCCCGTCAGTGCAGCCTCATCAGTGCCCGTAAGTGCAGCCTCATCAGTGACCCGTCAGTGAATGAGAAATCGTACTTATTTACATTCAAATTTTCTAACAAAGAAAATTTTTTTTTTTATCTTAGCAACACATAAAAAACCCAGTGGTGATCAAATATCACCAAAAGAATGCTCTATCTGTGGTGAAAAAATGTTAAAAGTTTCACATGGGTACATAGTTGCATGATTGCGCAATTTTCATTCAAAATGCGACAGCGCTGAAAGTCAAGGCAACAATAGCTGAATTCTGGCTAGCTGTTATGAGTTACTGCACTTTGGGGTTGATTTACTAGACAAATAGACTGTGCACTTTGAAAGTGTATTTGCACTCATTTTCTCCAAAGCTTAGTGAATGTGGTGAAGCTTTGCCGATCATCATCATCCAGTCATGTACAAGTAAAAATGGTGCTTTTTAAAAAATTTACCTTGCCCCTGTTTTGGTATTCTTTACACAGCTTCACCACTTTTTCACCAAGCTCTGGGGAAAATGAGTGCAACTGCACAGTCTAGTATCCTTTAGTAAATCAACCCTGTTGTCTAACTGAATAAGTATGACATCTGTACCACCAGTTTTGTGGATATTGTACGTAATCTGGGGTTACAATATACTATAGTACAGGGGTCCCCAACCACCGGGCCACGGCCCACTACTGAGTGCAGCGAGCTGGATGACAAAGCAGGAGAGCCGATGGGCGAGCAGGATGACAGAGCCAGAAAGCGGGCAGGATGACAGAGCCGGAAAGCCGGCGGGCGCGCAGCATGACAGAGCCAAAGAGCCAGCGGGCGGGCAGGATGACAGAGCAGAGAGAGCCGGCCAGCGGACGAGAGAGATAACCAACTCTCACCGCTGTTCCGCTCTGCATCACCGCTGTTCCTCATTGTGCAGCTGTGGGCAGCAGAGAGATTACATCATCTCTCACTGCCCAACCTCTCTCTGGGACCCAGTCAATGCACATGTTCTGCATCTGGTGGCAGGTGATATGGCAAGTGACAATCCGCATTTGGTGGCAGGCGATGTGACAATTCGTATCTGGTGACAGGTGACGTGGCAAGTAACAAGCTGCATCTGGTGGCAGGCGACATGGCAAGTGACAAGCCACATCTGGTGGCAGGTGACGTGGCAAGTAACATGTTGCATCTGGTGGCAGGCGACGTGGCAAGTGACAATTTGCATCTGGTTGCAGGTGACGTGGCAAGTGACAAGCTGCATCTTATGGCAGGTGATGTGACAAGCTACATCTGGTGGCAGGCGACGTGGAAAATGACAATCCGGATCTGGTGGCAGGTAACGCGGCAAGTGACAAGCTGCATCTGGTGGCAGGCAACATGGCAAGTGACACGCTTAGGGCTCCCTCTGATTCTGCATTATGGTGAGTTGAACTATTTCATTTTATATTACAATGCAATAATAGAAATAATGCACTTCAATCAACACGGCACCATGGTTGATATGGTGTCAGGATGATTGAAGCACCAACACCAGCCATTGCCCCAACAAACTGCCGGCGAAAACCCGCATCGCCAACCCCCCCCCCCCCCGGGCCTTGGCATAATTTTCTTCTACGCAGCCTTTTCCTGGAGCCAAAAAGGTTGGGGACTGCTGCTATAGTATATCTGTTTTAACAGCCAGAGCAAATAAGTTTCCCTGGTCCCTTACAATATTTAAGAATGGAATTATATCATTTCTTTTGTTGTCACTTTTTGGCACTCAAACAGAAAAGGGCAATGTCAAAGAACTGGACGTCACCACAATCCTATCCCCTCCTTAGCCATCACAAACCAATCCCATCCAATGTACCAAATGATAAAGTGACATCAATTCTTTTTCTTGTGAACAATCACACATCTTGAAGCATGTGTGGCGTTGAAAGTCCACAAGAGTAATAAATAATATAGGTCCTGCTGCTTCCTCTGCCATTTAAAAATGGCCACTATATTTGTCTTGTATTAGTGACGAATTTGAGATGCTTTTGAGATGTTCTCCCAAGTTGCTTCAGAATTTTTTGTCACCTTTTTTCACCTACCCTTGTAATGGTGATCATTGTGTATACTAGATCATACTATATTTGTGTAATTGTTAAGGTATCTGCTGCCTCGCGCTATTTCTCGTTCCTGTTACAAAATAAAAAATTAGCGAACATTTACTAGTATGTATAAAATTCAGCAAAGGCATTGAAGTGGCCGTTTTTATAGATTGGATATTTTTTACTGACCCAAAGAAAAATGGTCACTGATAACAAAAGATAACATTATGCAAACCTTTTTACTTTTAATGACAAGCTTTTTTTCACAGTCCTCATTTAATGATCTTCCACCCTGGTTCACATTAGTGCGATCTGACACGTCAAAACGCATGTCAAATCTGCGGCAATTGCACCGTCCTGATCGGTGCGACGCCGCATCGATTTCAAAAAGGAATTTCTGTACTACATTTTGCGATTTCGGGGTGCGATTTCCTTTGACATCTATGCAGAAACCGCACAGATGTCTGTAAAATTGGAGCCGAAATCGGGACTGACATGCGGGAGTGAAATTGTGCGAGTTCAGCTGAACTCGCACGGCTTCATTCCCGCAGCTCAGTGTGAACCTGGGCTCCAAGAGATCCGGTGTTCTACAAGCAAGAACAGACCACAACTGATTATAATAAATTAAAACAGTACTAATTAAACATTTCATCCATGTGGAACCCTTGAACTTACATGGGCTTAAATCAAAGCTTTAATAAAGTGGTTGTAAAACGCAAAAAAAAAAACCTGCAAGACAAAGGCATAATGAGCTCGTATGCATAGCATACAAGCTCATTATGAAATACTCACCTTAGATCGAAGTCCCCGCAGCAGTCCCCGAACACTGCTCCGGCCGGCGACATCGCTCCTGGAGTTATTTCAGGGTATCGTGGACATCGGCGCTATAATTGGCCGGAGCTGCGATAACGTCACTCAGGCGAATGCATGCGGGAACCACCGGTAACGGCACGTCAGCTGAAGCAGCGGCACGTGACGTCGGCACATGCTGATACAGGCGATATCTCCTAAATCATGCAGGTTTAGGAGATATCCATGGTAGCTATAGGTAAGCCTCATTATAGGCTTACCTGTAGTAAAAAGTGGATTGTAAGGGTTTACAACCACTTTAATACTAATTACAATAACATTTTTTTTGTTGTTGTTGTTTTGTTTTTTAAAGAGTGGCACTTCCACGCAATGCTGTACGTATTTATATGTATGGCTAGATTCACAGCATGGAAGACGCAGCAGCTGAAAGCTATGTTTACACCTGTGATGATTGGAAGCCTGCTCTTGGCTCAGCTCCCAGAATAAATTGGAACATAATGCCAAGCGAGACCAAGGACCTAAAATAATTACTTGAAAGCACAGCAAGAGAGGCTCAGAGGAGAGTGACAGATAATCTCCCCGTGACCTCAAAGTAAAATGCACAGGTTATTGCTTACAAGATAGACACTGTGCTCAAAGAATCAGAAGGGCTTTGTAAAAAAAAAAAAAAAAAAAGAAAAAGACAACACATATATGGATGGATGGAACTAAGCTTCGCAGCTATTGTAATTATGGATATAGTAAACAGAAAAATGATACCACAGTTGACACTTCTTACATTGCTCGTATGAGTACTGTGCTACCAAGTTTGAAAAGTGTTTATTTCTAATACATTTAGGAAATATATTTTATCATGACATATTTTGTATAAAATGATTTTTTAATGCAGCCTCTTTTGTTTATGCTAGGGAAAAGGAATTATTTTTCTCAAATATTGTTTATAAACTTAAAGAGAAAATTTTGGCAAGGAATAAGTGACCGCAATTTAAAATTACATTCATGTCACAGAGCTGGCAAGTATCCAGCACATCCAACAGGCCAAGCCGTGCATTCACTTCCCCATAAGAATTGCTAAACCTCTTCCGACTATGAAGTTTTTATTTACATACAGTAGCTATGATGTCTGCTTGGTTGCTGGTTAGTAACATTGTTCCTGTGCAAATATGTAGACTGTACAGATGACCACAGGCACAAGACAGAAGTCAACAATTCATGCACAATCAATCAGATTTATTTTACAGAGGGAAGGGGTAGGAGAAGAGAGGGGAAGGGAGGTGCCGATTGCAAAACTTATATTAGAGAGAATGACAGCTTCAGTACCTGTTTTCTAACCTGTCCTATCAACTTTCCCCTTGAGAGCAGTTATCAGCCCCTGCTTACAGTCTTGAGATTGTTGCCTGAGCTGGTCAGATTGGTCAGTTTTCTCATGACTGGCAAAGAATAATGAATACTGCCAACACAGGTGACATTCCTCTCTATTGCATGCAGAATAAAAAGATCATTCCTTTCCCTAAGGGTAGCAAACCTCTCTTATATTAACCCGAACTTTCCCAATTATTCTGAATGATTTTCAAAGAAGTCATATCTTTGGCGGCTATAAAGCCATACTTTGCCACATATACAGTATTTGCAGTGTGGACGTAGGCAACTAAAGAGTACGAGTTAGATACATTTTATTTAGAAGGTTTAAGCCTAGCATTCGAAATGACAAAACTGTGCCACAGAGCATTTCTTGAAACATACAGTGAGCGTAATGCAAACTTGACCACTAAAATTAAAATGACCCAGAGCTTGCAACACTCAGTAAAAGATGCATCCTCACTTGCCAAGTAGCCTAGTCTAGTTGTCAATTTAACCTCAGTGTAAACAAGATATTTTTAAATAGCCTGATGATATGGCACAAATTTTTACTCCCCAGATCGTATACACTATATGTCCAAAAGTATGTGGACATCCCACCAAAATAATCAGTTTGAGTGCTTCCCATGAAAGGTACTGTTAATGCTACATCATACATATATTTTAGACAATTGTGCTCTTCCAACCTTGTGGCAAAAGTTTTCTGTTTCAGCATGACTGTGCAAAAGTCAAGTCCATGAAGATTTTATTCCACATGTGTGGTGCAGAGGAATATGAGTGGCCCGCACAAAGCCCTAAACTCAGCAATAATGAACAACTTTGAGATGAACTGGAATGTTGATTGTAAGCTTTGTCTTCTAGTCCAGCATCCTTACTTGACCTCACATATGCTCCTTTGGCCTAATGTGCACAAATTCCCACATGCAAATGCCAAAATCCTGCGGAAAGCCTGTTTTAGTGGCAAAGAAGGTTCCTCCCCATATTATTGCTCTTTCACTTTGCACTGCATTATTGAATGAGAGCATTAATATTTTAGGAACTAAGTCTGCACAGCTGTAAACATAAAGGGACAAAAAGTTCTGATCTTTTTTAGAGTGACAAGTATGAAAAAGAGGATACAGTAGAGATTTCCCACCTCAGTACACTGAACACTCTTGCCATTTTCCCAATAGCTCGGATCTTGTTTCTGATTACTTCCTTACGAGCTGCAGCTGTTGCTCCTGTAATTAACACAATTACAACAACCGTCAATCTCACAAACCAAAGAACATGTGAATGTACACTACATGCATTATCTTATTAACAAATTTAGCTATGCATACATGCAAAAGAAAAGAATATCTGTACATACATTACACGTATTTTGGTTAAACAACATTATGGAATATAAATGATAATGGCTGGTCACTATATACTGACCAATTAACAAGCTGACAAAAAAATTGGGTAAATTATATTTTTAGAACATGGATTCTACATTTGGTTTTCAGCAACATGATCAGACACATACAAATACTCGCTACACATTCATAACAGATTATGTCAACACCATTATTTTTTGCACACAGTCTGAAAATCATTTTTTTTTAAATAACAGTGTTGAAAGTTTTTTTTCCAGATCTTTAAGCACTGCCCCTGTTTAAAACCCCATGCCCCCTCTTTTGTTTGAATGTGGATATCATTGTATATTAAAGAATACTGCAACACTATACCAAAAACAGTCCATTCAAAATGTCAAGCCCTTCAATAAATAATAATTATTAATAATAATAATTGAGAAAATTAAATGAACACTAAATACTACAAATTCCCTCTATTCCTTTCTCTGTATTGCTAGACTAATTTACAGCTATTGCCCCAAATGGTTTTAACTATTGCTTTTTAATAGGTTACAGTATATGTTACTTTACTAACATTTGTATACATTTTACTTGCATGCGGTGAGCTGAAACCTGAACAAACAGATGAATTGTTTGATCTCAATGTGACTATTTTCTCACTCATGGTAAATCTTTGGTATAGCTTGTGCTTTTACAGAATCTGATTACATGGTCTACATATTTGTTTTATAATGCAGCACTATTACGTACTTTTTTTTGGTTGTTCTATGTGTTTGTAGTCATTATGCATTAGCTTGCAATGACAGGTGCTTATTGGTCAGCAAAGCCACATGACCATGCTGGCCAATCAGAAACACATCTGAGGCTGCGTTTGTCAGAAAGGTGTCCCAGAAGGAAGCATAATCAGGCTGACCAATGAACGCTGCTCATTGCGAGCATTATGATAGATACTCACTCCAGAGCTGTGTATTGCCATATACAGTGTACAGATGAATACACTGGCAGCATGGGGCATCACAGTCCCTATGTACAGTGGGGTCCAGATATATATATTTTTCATGAAAATGCGAACTTACCCTTTAAGGTATAGCGATGATTAACATATAAATTTACATTGTACTATTGTGCAAGACACCTGCCTGTCTTTTGGAAATGCAGTATTCTAAGAACAGTAAAGTAACTAATGGAAGAAAAAACAGTTCTCACACTTGTCTTGTATGATTGTTATAGGGAGATTCCCTTCTGTGTTCTCACTACATCAGAAAAAAGGCATCTCCTGCAGTGTCACAAAATCAGCATTTGATTCAAGTGACATGAATGAATTCAGGGTCGTTTGATAGCCAATTCAGAATTGTGTGTTGGAGATCAGTGATGTTAATGGTTCTAACCAAATGTAAACTTTTTAAAAAATAGAATTCATGCCTTGCACTTCAAAAGGACCTTGTGTATAAAAACCGAAAAAAAAAGGAAAATGCATATCTGCATATATTCTTCTAACTGCCTTCAATGCTATAAAAGCTAATATTCACTCTCATTAAATGATGTGCGAGTTGAGCATATCTGAATAACTTTAAGAGGGGAAAACAGTTGCTAGGTCAATGGCCCTAGGGAGCCCATGGGTCTGACTATATGAAGAACACTTGTTTTTGAAATAATACCCGCACCAATTAACATATCATTCTAATACCTTCGATTGTAAGTTCCAATGAGCAGGGCCCTCTGATTCCTACTGTATTAAAAATAGTATTGTAACTGTACTGTCTGCCCTTATGTTGTAAAGCTCTAAGTAAACAGTTTGGGCTATATAAATTCTGTACAACAATAATAATGTATTTATTATGTGGGAGAGACATTTGTGCTCACAATTTTAGGCATTCCTGAGAATAAATCAAGTTAAGAAAAAAAAATGCATTTAGTCAAGCTTTTCCAATTTTTTAGTCTTTCAATAGTTTTAACTTATAATGTGCAAGATTTCACAAATTTGATGTGTAAAAGTATACAGTTCTGATGACTGAATGTTTAGTCTAATTTGTAGACCTGTACATTGTAATCAACATGGACAGGCAATACATTTGATATCAGAAGATCTATTCACACATGTTGGATTTGCAAGGCTGACCTTTTTTCCTCCACAGAAAATTATTATGCCATACATTTTAGCATGCTATCAGAAACTGCGCTGTTAGTTGAAAAAGTGTATCAAATGCGGCTTTAAAAATGTGTCACCATCTCAAAATAAGTTGAAGCACAAAAAGTGCAAAGAACATAGGACCCATTAAAAGAAAACCACAAAAATTAGTGAAATGGGGGGGGGGATTGAGTTAATTGAATTAAACTGGAGTACATAGAATCTGGTGCAGCTGTGCATAGTAACCAATCAGCTTCTAGGTTTTTTTTGTCAAAGCTTAACTGAACAAGCTGATGTTAGAAGTTCATTGGTGGGTGACAAGCAAGTATGCGTAGGCTTCTCCCTTCCTAGGAGAAGTCCATACCATGCTTGCTTGTCATCCACCAACACTGCAGAGTGATATGAAGAGAAACACTGCACTTCCAGATCAATGAGCGGGTGAGAGAAGCCAATGTTGGACTCTATTTGATCTATTTGTATCCCCCTGTTGGCAGTTATTACCACTGTGTGGATCTGTCAAATGTGAGAGGGAAAGTTGCAAATTCCCTGCAATTTTAAATGCCGTTTTGTCACTTTGTGAGTATTTTATATAAGTATTTAAAAATTTTAAATTAAAGTGTTACTCTATTGTGGGCATTTTCTCCTTGATGGCAACACTGAGGACTGATGAAAGGAGGATGAAGATGGAGGCAGCTCCCAGAGTATAATTAAAATAGGAGTTCCACCCACCCCTTTAAAAATTAAAAGTCAGCAGCTACACATACTGTAGCTGCTGACTTTTAACATTAGGACACTTACCTGTCCTGGAGTCCAGCGATGTCGGCACCGCCCGGGTGCTGCCACTGGCATTGCTGGTAAGGGAACCTGGCAGTGTAGCCTTTCGGCTTTGCAGCCGGGTCCCTACTGCGCAGGCGTGAAGCGTGCTGCGTTCTCTCATTGACCTGGTAGGAGGGGGGCTGAGCTGCTGACATACTTTGCCGCGGCCCCGTCTCTCGGAAGTGTGGACAGGGTACCTGTAAAAAACAGGTACCAGCACCCCCTCCCCCCAGAAAGGTGCCAAATGTGGCACTGGACAGGGGGGGGGGGGGGGATCAGATAAGCGGAAATTCCACTTTGGGCTGGATTCACACCTATGCATTTTTAGTGCTTTTTGCATTTTGCAGATTTGCACTACAGAACGTGTTCCATAGGAAACCATGTTAAATGGACTGCAGTGCATATCTGCAAAATGCAAAAAGCACTAAAAATGCATAGGTGTGATTCCAGCCTTAGGGTGGAACTCTGCTTTAACTGCATTTAAAACCTTACAGACTTTCACGAGAATTCACATAGATACTATTTTTCAATAGTTTTTTTTACTCTTTTAATTATTTTAACATTTTGTTGTGAAACCTATTTCAAGCAATGTGAAAATAACACAGCAACATTTATTGTGAAGATCCCACTAATTTGAAAAGGGTTTCTGCTGCATTAGTAACAGAAGATCTATCCCTAAAAGGAAATATGTCAAGAGAGGATAATGGAGGCTGCCATTACTGAACTCTACTTTTGAGATGCCATTTCCTTGGCTGTCATGCGGATCCTTTGACTTCAATGATGGGTGAGTAACTGACAACTGGAACAAGTATAGATATAAGGAATTATAACACCCATCTTTAGTCAGTGACTTAAAGTACAACACAACCAGGCAGCTAGAAGTTTCAGAAAGTAGTTGGCAATGGCAGCCCCCATACTTCTTTCTTGGCATAGTCACTTTAAGTGGTAAGCAAACCTATTGTGGGAAAGTATAGACACTGGCAGTCAGAAGATGACTAACAATGTAAAAGTTTTTATCTCTGCATTCATTATTAAAGCGGAGTTCCACCCAAAAGTGGAACTTACGCTTTAAGCACTCCTCCCCCCTTACATGCCACATTTGGCATGTAATTATTTTGGGGGGTAGTGGGTGACTACTTTAGAGAGAGGGACTTCCTGTCCCACTTCCTCCTTCCGCCTATGGGCTGCCTAGACTCCTCCTCCTCTCTCCTAGGCGGTCCCTCCCTCTCGGCAATCTTCTGGGACACGTGACAGGTCCCAGAAGATTGCCTGTCCACTGGGAGAGCGCAGCGCAACTCGCGCATGCGCAGTGCGCGCCCGGCTGTGAAGCCGCAAGCTGTCACAGCCGGGTGCCCACAGTTCCAATGGATGCGCTGAGGAGAGGAGAGGGAGAGGAGCGGGGCTCCATGCGGCCGCATCGCTAGACCATGGAACAGGTGTATGTTTACTAAAAGTCAGCAGGTAAACTTTTTGTAGCTGCTGACTTTTAATAGAAAAAAAAAAGCCTGGAACTCCGCTTTAAGCTACAAACATTGGTAGTTAAAAAGTTCTGCAACCTTTCCTTTTCCAGTCATACCGAACAACATGATCTACCCCTACATACTAACCTCACATTCCTGAATTTGTTATGGTCTAAAAAAGATTATAAATTTTGAAAAAATAGAATAGTATCTTCAAAAGAAATAGGTTTTGCTTAAACAAGAATTCTTGTGACGGTGTGCAGTTCAGTTTGCTTGTATGCTATACTGTATATGAGTAGAAGATCAATTGAAGTAATCTTTTCTTACTTAAAATAACCAAAATTTTGTAAATGTCAAAATGCCTTGGTAATATTGTATATAAATAATAAACAGAAACAGTTGCAGCCTCCTGAACAGAGATGAGCCTAATGTATACTACCACAAGGAAAATTAGGGCTATATACTGCAGTAGACTATGAAGTGAGGCCAGCACAGGAAAAACAACTGAGCCCCTTCCTCTACTTTTTATTGAACTTCAAGCTGGTAAATCGAAATCTTGGATCAAATCTAGGCACTGCCTGGATTCTAGAGCGTTCTGACACTGATTAAAAAATAATGAAAAGAATTTATTAGGACTAGATCAACCAGAATGTAAAGCAGATGGCCATGACAACCAATCAGCTTCTATCTTTAAATTTCAAAGCTTAACCTAAACAAGCTGAAGATTGAATTTGATTGGTTAGTACACCCAGCTGCTCCAGCATCTGTCGCTGTAGATTTAGTAAATCACCTTCCCTCCCATTATGTTGAGCTCAGAAACCAATGTAAAATCATGGGATGAAACTAAATTTTTGAACATGCAAGTGGTGCTGCTGTGCAATGGAATTGATACTAGATACTGTTTACTAAGTAAATTCTTACTTTTGTTAGTGAATAAGGTGAAGCCATGCTACCATGCTAATTTCAATCATCCAATCGGGTTTAAAAAAAAAAATCCAGTTTTTGTTTTTAATGTTTGTTGCTCATGATCAGGTATTAACGATAAACCACACAGCTTCGCATTATTTGCTAAGCAAAGCGATCATGCACTGTACAAAGTGAACATTTACTTTGCCAAGTGAATAGCCTCTGCTCTAAAGTAAATTTGCTAGTTAATCAACCCAATGTGTAAGAGGGCCACTTGTTGAATAAATAGTCCCTATACTTTAAAGTTACACATTACTGTAAAAGTGGATCCATGCTTAAGGAAGTTTAGATCGTTCTGTGGCAGCACACTTATTTTGCAAGCTTTTTCACATAGGTTGGAGTGGGCCACAAAACAGATGCATAAAGACTACCATATTAGATTTTTACCAGCAGGCCTGTGAAGTGGGTCTCGTCAAAGATTCCGCACATGTACAGAGCAACCTAGGATTTCAGCTGTCAATGCATGCAGGTTAGGTCACAGATCTGTTCTAGGTATATGACAAAACTACAGCGACGTTAACATCAGTGCTTAGGCCAGTGGCTTGGGGTGGTTAGGGAGGAGTTCTCAGCCATGGCCAAAACATGCATACTGCAAGAAAGGATCTAAAGTGTAATTTTGAATGTAAGAGGATGCATACTTTACCCTGTAATTGTCCTGCTTTGACTTCATATCAGGCGTATGTATAACAAGATTCTTTTCAAAACCCATTAGGATTTTTATGACTAAATGAACAGAATAAGCCATACATGGCAATGCTGCTTGTGAGCTTACAAGGGACACATGGGGAGCGCCTCCCTTCTGTGCTGATAGTTTTTAGAATCAGAGGCTCTAAATGGGTAAACTATTTCATTAAGTTACAGCCCATTCATACCAAATGTGTTGGTCTGTGCTGGGCAGTCATGCCCAATGTATGGAAAGGACAATGCCTTGACCTAATTGTTCAGTCCAGGCCATTGCACTGAAAAAAGTAGGACATGCATGCGCTACACATTTAATTTACCTCAGTGAGTTACCGCATTGCAACTAAATGCAGTTCATAAAGATAAATAAAATGTAAAGTTGACTTTTTAATACAGTTGAAACAAAAAAAAAAGTGAACAGTGTGAAGTGTTGAACACAGCACATCACATCACCCTGCTCAATCCACCTGCTACATGTTGTAGTGTGCTGCTGGTGTGAACCTGTCCCTTATGCAACAATAGTTCACTATGTTATACTTATAGAAAACAAAAGAGATGAAAAGCGCAACAGATTGATAGCGTGACTAAAACCTAAAACCCTATAGTATTGTGTATGTATAGCATTATATGTATAGTGAATATAAGCTTTTGTATTAATTTCATGGGGGTGCTTTGGTGTGCTCCCACAGTATAAAACATTTTCAGTGAAATACACCTGTGTCCAGACAATGAGCATTATCTTAATAAATAGTAGAAGAGCTTTAACCACTTAAGGACCAAGCCTTTTTCTGAGATTTGTTGTTTACAAGTTAAAAACAGTTTCTTTTTTGCTATCAAATTACTTAGAACCCCAAACATTATATATATTCTTTCTAACACCCTAGAGAATAAAATGGCGGTCGTTGCAATACTTTCTGCCACACCATATTTGCGCAGCGGTCTTGCAAGAGCACTTTTTTTTGGAATAAAACCACTTTTTTGAATTAAAAAAATAAGACAACAGTAAAGTTATCCAAATTTTTTTTATATTGTGAAAGATAATGTTTACGCCAAGTAAACTGATACCAAACATGTCACTCTTCAAAACTGCGCCCGCTAGTGGAATGGCGACAAACTTTTACCCTTAAAAATCTCCATAGGCAAGGTTTAAAAAATTCTACAGGTTGCATGTTTTGAGTTACAGAGGAGGGCTAGAATTATTTCTCTCGCTCTACCGATCGCAGCAATACCTCACATGTGTGGCTTTCATATGTGGGTGCTACTCACATATGCGTTCGCTTCTGCACGCAAGTTCGGCCGGACGGGGCACGTTAAAAAAAAAAAAATTCTTATTTATTTTACCTTTTATTTTTACACTGTTCTTTAAAAAAAAAAATTGTGTCACTTTTATTCCTATTACAAGGAATGTAAACATCGCTTGTAATAGAAAAAAAGCATGACAGGACCTCTTAAATATGAGATCTGGGGTCAAAAGACCTCAGATCTCATATTTACACTAAAATGCAATTAAAAAAAAAAAGTCCCTTTAAGAGCTATGGGCGGAAGTGACGATTTGACATCGCTTCCGCCCTGCAATGATATGGAGATGGGTGGGGGCCATCTTCCCCTCACTCGTCTCCATACCAAGCCAGGAGAAGGATTCAATCCCCTCCGCCGCTACCAACGGTTCTGGTAAGTGGCGGAAGGCACCGGAGCACGGCGGGAAGGGGGGCCCCTCCCGCCGCCGATAAAAGTGATCTCGCAGCGAATCCGCTGCAGAGACCACTTTTATCTGTAAGCGGACCGCTCGCTGAAGAAGAGGATACCAGGGTTATGGCAGCTAGTCGCTGCCATAACAACAATATCCCTCTTCAAAATACCAACGTATCACGGCGGTGGTCGAGTAAGTGGTTAAAACAAGACATAACTAACCTATCTAGCTGCTTTTAATGTGAAGTAAATAATGATCAAATATCCTCTTATCACAACAAAGAGACTTCAGCTGGTTTCTAACAGCTTATAAATACAGTGGATATAAAAAGTCTACACATCCCTGTTAAAATGTCAGGTTTCTGTGATATAAAAAAATTGAGACAACGATAAATAATTCAGAACTTTTTCCAAAAATAAAATAATGTGGTTACATAAGTGTGAACACCCTCTTATAACTGGGGATTGTAGCTGTGTTCAGAATTAAGCAATCACATTCAAACTCATGTTAAATAGGAGTCAGTACACACCTGCCATCATTTAACTACTTCAATACAGGGCACTTACACCCCCTTCCTGCCCAAGCCAATTTTCAGCTTTCAGCGCTGTTTAAATAACAATTGCGCGGTCATGCTACACTGTACCCAGTGTTTTCTTTTGGTGGTATTTGATCACCTCTGCGTTTGTTTTTGTTGCTAAACAAATAAAGAAAGATCTAAAATTTTGAAAAAAAAAAAGTTTTTCTTTTGTTTCGGTTATAAAATTTTGTAAATAAGTAAGTTATCTCCTTCACTGATGGGCACTGACAAGGCGGGACTGAGGGGCACTGATAAGACAGCACCAATGAGGTGGCACTGACGATGGGCACTGATAGGCGAAACTGATGGGTACTTATGGGTGGCACTGCTGGGCACTGATACGTGGCACTGATAGGCATCACTGATGGCACTGGCAGGCATTGGGGATGGGCACTGATTGGCAGCTGCCTGGTGGTCTAGGGTGGTTGCATCCTGGTGGTCCTGGGTGGGCATTCGAGGGGGGCTGCGCTGATAAACAGTCAGCACAGACCCCCCTGTCAGGACAGCAGTCAATCGGCACTCCTCTACTTGCATCTGTCAGACACGAGTGAGGAAAAGCCGATCGATGGCTCTTCCTGTTTACATCGTGATCAGCCATGATTGACACGGCTGATCAAGTGGTAAAGAGCCTCCGTCAGAGGCTCTTTAATGAGATCTGTGTAGCCACACCGCACCACCAACCGCCGTGATGCGTGCCCCCACGGGCACGCGAGAGCGCTTGTTCTGGAGGGCCGCCATATAACGTCCACCCAGAACGAGAGCAGCGCAGCCCAGCCGTCATATGACCCCAAATAAAGTTCAGCTGTTCTAGTGGGTCTTTCCTAAAATTTTCTTAGTCGCATCCTACAGCAAAAGCCATGGTCCGCAGAGAGCTTCTAAAGCATCAGAGGGATCTCACTGTTAAGGTATCAGTCAGGAGAAGGGTACAAAAGAATGTCCAAGGCATTAGATATACCATGGAACACAATGAAGACAGTCATCAAGTGGAGAAAATATGGCACAACAGTGGCATTACCAAGAACTGGACGTCCCTCCAAAATTGATGAAAAGACGAAAAGAAAACTGGTCAGAGAGGCTGCCAAGAGGCCTACAGCAACATTAAAGGAGCTGCAGGAATATATGGCAAGTACTGGCTGTGTGGTACATGTGACAACAATCTCCCATATTCTTCATATGTCTGGCCTATGGGGTAGAGTGGCAAGACGGAAGCCTTTTCTTACGAAGAAAAACATCCAAACCCAACTAAATTTAGCAAAGACACATCTGAAGTCTCCCAAAAGCACGGAAAATGTGTTATGGTCTGATGAAACCAAGGTTGAACTTTTTGGCCATAATTCCAAAAGATATGTTTGGCGCAAAAACAAATTGCACATCACCAAAAGAACACCATACCCATCATGAAGCATTGTGGTGGCAGCATCATGCTTTGCGGCTGTTTATCTTCAGCTGAAACAGGGGCCTTAGTCAAGGTAGAGGGAATTATAAACAGTTCCAAATACAATATTTGCAATATTCAATATTTGCACAAAACCTTCAGGCTTATGTTAGAAAGCTGAATATGAAGAGGAACTTCATCTATCAGCATGAAAACGACACAATACATACATCCAAATAAACAAAGGAATGGCTTCACTAGAAGAAGATTAAAGTTTTGAAATGGCCCAGCCAGTGCCCAGATCTGAATCCCATTGAGGTTGATCTGAAGAGGGCTGTGCGCAAGAGATGCCCTCACGCTCTGACAGTGTTTCGAGTGTTTTTGCAAAGAAGAGTGGGCAAATATTGCCAAGTCAAGATGTGCAATGCTAAAAGATTTTAGTTTGTTTTTCAACTGAGTTGTACATAGGTCACATTAAAGGTGGAAAAAAGTTCTGAAATTATCTATCTTTGTCTAATTTTTTTACATCACACAAACCTGACATTTTAACAGGGGTGTGTGGACTTTTTTTCCACTGAAGCTGCTTTGTGTTTACATTAGAAGGCTGCCAGTCTGACAATATTTGGTCTCCATAGAAAAAAAGTGAAGTTTTAAATGCCTGCATTGTGATACTTTCAAATAATTTTCTCCACAATGATAAAAGATACAGAGATGAATGGGGTATATGTGTTTTTACTGCTTGCTAAGAACGTGCAAATACTTTATTGTGCAAGAACTGGGCACAGGTTCACCTGAAAAACCTTGCAAAAATTGCCTACTGTGTCCTGATTTACACAGTTAACACAGGTAAAAAGTATACTAGCTTGTAGTTTTCTACACAACACCGTGCTATCAAGCTTTAAACTGGGTTAGACAAAGTTACACAGCTCAAAGTACTTAACACCTCCTTCCATGCTTTAGGTACAGTGAAAAGCATCAGCTGGAAACGTAAATCCACACAGTTTTTATCTCTGCAAATCCAAACCATGTAATACCTTTTTTCTGTGCATAAATAAGGTGATCTTCTTATGAAAATCCAGTGGCACACACAGAATGAGAAATGAAATTGGAAGGATGAGAAAGAAAATGGAAAATGTGAAACATCTACTAAAGAAAAAAAAAGACTAAAAAGTGTCTGTAAAATAAAACAAAGTATTAGGAAAACAAAGAAAAAAAGTACAGAACACACAAAAGGTAGGTGGGTTAGGGGATGCAAAGTGTTTTAATTTTCATTAGGTAGATCTTCTGAACAAGTGAAAGCATGCAAATATCACTCTATAAATAGGTGTCTTCAGTCTCAAAGAGTGCCATTCCATATCAAATGCATGCCATTAAGTGACCCACAGCAAAAATGTGTGTATTACTACAGGCAGTCCCCGAGTTAAAAACATCTGACTTGCATACAACGCATACTTACAAATGGAGGGAAACAGGAAGTGAAAGTAAATCTACCCCTAGGAATAGAAATTCACTCCTGTAAGAGTTATCATGGGAAAAAGATTTCTCCACTGAAGCTTTATCATCAATCCTTGTGTCCACAACAACCCAAAATTTTCTAAATCCAATTGACACAGGGACAGAAAGGGAGATGATTAAAAAATAGTATTTTTACGTCATACTTACCTGTAAAATCCTTTTGAGTACATCATGGGACACAGAGTCAGGCTAATGCCGCAAACACACAAGCGGCCTTTCCGTCAGAGTAGACTCTGACGGACTTTCTGATGGAGTTCCGCTGAAACGGACTTGCCTACACACGATCACACCAAAGTCCGATCGTTTAGAACGTGATGATGTACGACGGGACTAGAAAAAGGAAGTTCAATAGCCAGTAGCCAATAGCTGCCCTTGCGTCGTTTTTGGTCCATCGGACTAGCATACAGACAAATGGTTTTCTCAATAGTAATTGAGTCCGTCGGAAAGATTTGAAGCATGTTCTATTTCTAGGTCCGTCAGAATTTGAGAAGAGAAGGTCCAATGAAGCCCACACAAGATCAGAATGTCCGACGGAATGATTCTGTAGGACGTTTTCTGCTGAAAAGTCCGGTCGTGTGTACGTGGTGAATGGACACTGGTAGACCAAATGTCTTCAGACAGGAAGTGATGCCCTATATAACCCCTCCCATACAGGAAGCACTTCAGTTTTGTAGCACTGAATCCTCAAAAAAGAGGGGAGTGATCTGTGTGTCCCATGATGTACTCAAAGAAAAGGATTTTACAGGTAAGTATGACGTAAAAATCCTATTTTAATTTCATACATCATGGAACACAGAGTCAGGCCAATATTCATTACCTGCTGGGATGTCCCAATGCAATAGCCTTGAGGGGAGGGAGACAGCCTGCCATACAATAGCCATCGAAACTTATATGGCAGCCCGCAGTACACTGCGGCCGAAAGCCGAATCCTCGGCTGCTCGAACATCCACTTGATAAAATTTTGTGAATGTATGCACTGAAGACCAGGTAGCAACCTTGCAAATCTGAGCCAGAGATACCTGATGGTGAATAGCCCAGGAGGTTCCTACACCCTTGGCAGAATGAGCTCTCGCCCTAAAGGGAGGAGCTTTATGCGACAGGCGGTAGGCCTGAATGACCAATTGACCAATTAGCAATGGAAGCTTAAGAAGCTGCCTGCCCCTTCTTGGGTCCTTTTTTTTGGTTTTGTTTTAACAAGAGTCTGATCCTCGGATCTAGATGAAGAAAACCTTGACTACCCAGACAACGTTCAAAGAATGCAGTCACCTCTCTTCCGCCAAACGAGGCTGAGAGAAAAAAGAAGGTAAAATAATGTCCTGATTTAAATGAAAGGCCGACACCACTTTTGGCAAAAAGGGTGGAACAGGTCGTAACACGAATCTGTCATGGTGAAGGATCAAGTACAGTTCCCTGCATGAAAGGGCTGGCACCCTTCTAGTCGAGGTGATAGCCATCAGGAAGGCTAGCTTGCGTGACAGCAAGTCTAATGGAATTCCCTTAATAGGTTCAAATGGTTGTTTCTGTAACACAGACAGCACCAAGTTCAGGTCCCAAGGACACATAGGTGACCTCATGGGTGGAAAGCAAGAGAGTTGCCCATTGCATAAAGGTTCGGATCAGTGAATGGGAGGCTAAAGGACGTTGGAAGAATACGGATAGGGCCTAAGTGTAACCTCTGATTGTACTCAAAGCCAATTTGATGCCCGAAACTGACTGTAGAATAGAGAGAATTCCCCTAATCACATAGTTCCTGAGGATGCCATTTTCTGGCTTCACACCAAGCAATACAAGCAATACAAGTCTTCCAGACCTTACGCTAAATCTTCCTAGTGACAGCCTTTCTAGCATTCACTAGAAGAGACACCACTGGTCCTGAGATGCCACGTATCAAAAGATACTTGTTCAGGGATCTTAGGTCCAAAATGGGCCTTGTGTCCCAGTTTCTGAACTGTAATTAGGTTGGAGTAAAACCCTGTGCCCCTTCAGATATCGGTACCTCTACAATCACTCCTTGAAGCACTAGATGTAGTACCTGAAGCAATAAGTTTATTTTTGGAGGATCCGAAGGAAAGTTGGATCTTAGAAACCTCTGAGGGGGCACCCCTCGTAACTCCAGCTTGTAAGCGCAAGATATAATTGAGGTGATCCATTCATCCTGAATTGTTGTGTTCCAAATGTCCGCAAAGTGCAGCAGCCTTCCCCCCACCCAATGGAGTGGGGGCGTCCCCTCAAAAGGAGGGCTTAGTGCTGGTTTTAGAAGTATTTTGGATGCAGGGCCTTTTCTGGCCCTGGCCTTGCAGCTTGCCCCTGGCCCTAGCGCCCTGTTGGCGGCTGAATCGCCCTGGCACTGAGACATTTGAGGAAGCAGTCCCTGGGTTTTTAAACAAGGGGCGTTTGGTGCTTTTCTTCACAGGGAGTAGAGAACTCTTCCCTCCAGAAATCTTTTGGATATATTTGTCCAAGTGATCACTGAATAAACGTTCCCCATGAAATGGGAAACCAGCCAATAACTTTTTACAAGGAAGCTCGACTGACCAGTTCTTAAGCCATAAAAGTCTGCGCATATGTACAGACAAGGGAGCCAGACGAGAAACCTGCTGTTTGAATCCTTTAAAGCATCAACAGCAAAACACTGCGCTTGAGGAATATCTGTCTTACTTTCAGGCAGATCATCTTCCTGGTTAGGCCTATCAGGCCGTTTGACCTGATCCTTTACGGACTGGCAAATACCAATTGCTGCCACAGATGGGCTGAATAGCTGAACTGGCCAAGGAAAAGGAAGCTTTTAATAATAATTACAAATTTCTTGTCAACAGGGTCTTTCAAGCCCTGTACGTTATCTACCGGACAAGTTAAGTTCTTGTTTAAGGAAGAGACTGCTGCATCTACGGCTGGCATGCTCCATTTTTTAACAAACTTTTCATCCATGGGATATAACAGGGAAAACCTTTTAGGAGGCAAAAAAGTCCTGTCAAGATGTTCCCAATCAGCATACACCACCTGTTCCAACAGGGGGTGTAGAGGAAAAGTCTGTGCGACCTGAAAAGTCTCAGAGATCCCAAAGAGGACCGGGGGGCTCAGTCACCTCTGCAAGAGGCAACTTAAAGGCAGAACGAACCATTTCAATCAGAGTCAGGATCAAAAACCTCTGTGACTGAGGCAGACATCGAGTGGATATCTTCTTGTCCAGATTGCTCGGAAGCATATTCATCTGCCGGGCACTCCACCAAATCCTGAGCTTTAAGCTTTTCCCCATCCTCAACCCATTCCTGCTCCAGAGGAGGAGACTCCGGGGAGGGGGATCTGTCACACTTCCTGCCACCCTGCGGGATGAAGGCAAGCATGCCAGAAATCCTGTGCTTTAACCCGGCTAGGGCTGAGGACAGTTCACCCTTAGTGATAAAGGGTGAAGCAGCAGCGTTGACTGTAGGCACAATACCAGATAGGTGCAGCGGCTCAGATTGCCTCTGGTCTTCAGGGGATACAACACTAGGGATACGACTAGGTTCATCAGGAACTACTGATGACATAGGTGTGCCCTTCCCTGTGGTGCTAGTGCCACTCCTCTTTTTGGAAGACATTCAGTGCCTGCAAACAAAGAGTACTTGGATGTAATTAAAACACCTCAGAAGGGAGACCCTTTAATAGGGCTCACCAAGCCCCTATGCAACAATCCTGCTAAGCAACCTTAACCTGCCATGCAACACCTGGTGATTCACTTGACCCGGGTGAGGAAAAATGAACCACTGCAAGTGTTTGTTCAGAGCCTGCTCTGTGTCCCACAGCTGTCTTCTCAAAGCACCACATGCTTGGCCTGTGCAGCTTAATAAGCTGATTGTGTGCCGGAACGTTCTAGGCGTGTGTGCACACGCATGTGCGTGGTCCTGGCGATCGGGTGTGACTATAGTCGTGTACGACGCAAATCTTCGTGCGCCCAGATAAAGGCTACGGCCCATGTGTGAAGCCGCGTGTGCCATGCCTGCCAAACAAACTGAGCCCTACGGCACTCCTGCGAATGCACGTGCGCCATGGCGAACCAAGGCACCATGGTGCGCCATGGCGAACCAAGGCACCATAGTGCGCCATCATACAGGTAAAAAACAACCAAACACAAGCAAAAAAAAGGTACACTTTGGAAACACCCACAGCTAGCCCAGAACTCCCCCCGTATGGTCACTGCAGGTGTCCAGCCTTTAGCTAGCTTGATTGTTACAATCACTGGGATACCCCACAATAATAAGATAAAGAGGTTTCATTTACCCGTCCAGGCGCAGGGCCACTTAGAAGCACCAAGGAGTCGATGCGTGTGCCCAGCGGCCGCGATGTCAGCTGGGCGATCGCTGTGTG
Organism: Lithobates clamitans; assembly: GCA_037952925.1. Taxonomy (NCBI): domain Eukaryota; kingdom Metazoa; phylum Chordata; class Amphibia; order Anura; family Ranidae; genus Lithobates; species Lithobates clamitans. The sequence continues at coordinate 4,426,513 of JBBGZY010000655.1, forward strand.
AGTAAACACACAGATCCATGTCCTGTCAGGGGAGAAGAGACAGATCATGTGTTCTAAATATAAAGGAACACCGATCGGTCTCCTCCTCTAGCCATCGCCTCACAGTTAGAATCACTCCCTAGGTAACACGTTTACCCCTTGATCGCCCTTAGTGTTAACTCCTTCCCTACCAGTGACATTTATACAGTAATCAGTGTATATTTATAGCACTGATCACTGTATAAATGTCACTGATCCCAAAATAATGTCAAAATTGTCCGATATCCGCCGCAATGTCAAAGTCCGCCATTACTAGTAAAAAAAAATAATAATAAAAAAAAAAGCCATAAATCTATCCCCTATTTTGTAGGCACTATAACCTTTGTGCAAACCAATCAATATGCGCTTATTATGATTTTTTACCAAAAATATGTAGAGGAATACATATCGGCCTAAACTGAGGAAAAAAATTATTATTAAAATTAAATTGGGATATTTATTACAGCAAAAACTAAAAAATATTGTGTTTTTTTTCAAACTTGTCACTCTTTTTTGTTTATAGCGCAAAAAATAAAAACCGCAGAGGTGATCAAATACCACCAAAAGAAAGCTCTATCTGTGGGGAAAAAAAATTATAAAAATTTCATTTGGGTACAGTGTTGCATGACCGTGCAATTGTCATTCAAAATGTTACAGGGCTGAAAGCTGCAAATTGGCCTGGGCAGGAAGGGGATGAAAATGCCCTGTATTGAGAAGTGGTTACTTTTTTTTTTTTTTTGTTTTTCACGAAAAACTGGGAGTATAGTTTAAATGCAAATTCTTTACAAAATCACAAAGAAGCATAAAAAGAGACATAAAATAACATGAAGCTTATTAAACAGTTTTTTTCATTCAGCTTGGTGGGCTTGATTAGACCCTAGATTTTTTGAGGTCTTCCTGCCACTTGGAATTTTTGGGTGCTCCTATCCATCTTCATGTCTTTCAACCTCTCCAGTTGTATTCTGCATGATACGTTATAAATAAATAATCGAAAAAGAAAAGTGGGAACCCCTTACAATAGCCATGGCAAGTGTGCTGACCCGAAAGCTCAGAGATCTCATTAACAAAGTTCCCACAGGGTAAACCAATATTAAAGAGACCCAATTATTCAGGATCTACCAAAAACTGCAATTTTAGTTGAGTGGACTGATCCTTTAAAAATAGGCCGGGTGCAGTGTACAATTTGTAGTAGCCAATAGAAACCAATTATATTTCCTCTTTCAGTGATCAAGCCTTTGAAATAGCCTTGTGTTTTACTTCACTTTGCACATCAGTGCCTTTGATTGCCTTATTGAATAATTCCAACAGTCTACCAAATACACACCTGTATTTAAAAAGCTATTTGATGGAAAACTGGATACACAGTAGCCTGCTGGCTAGATAGGAAACATGAAAGAGCAGCTGAACACATACTTTAGATACTGTTTTAATACCAGAAGAAAGCAATACATCCTGCAAAAGTAAAGTCTTTAGTGTAGACTAAGGTGCACTGCACAGGCTGAGAACCTGTAGAAATGATCAGTCTTTGCAGCATCCCTAAGGAAGTAAAAACTGCTGAACAATTTGTCCAATCGCAGCTGACAAAACATTCTGCACATGTCAAAATATCTTCATCGTTACCGCAAGATACCAGCAGGAGAAATCTGCCCAATAAAAGAGTATAAAATTTGAAAGATAATTTTGAGATCGTTTTGCAGTTCCTTCTCTAAAGTGAGTACCATGGTGTTTGTGTTTGAAAACCTGGAATTTCCTTAGCTCCTAAATGTTAGAACAAAAAATGTTAGTACAAGGGTCTTTCTAAATGCAAACAAAAAGTAATTGTTTTTTTTTTTAGGTAAGCCTTCTTAATTATCTTAGTAGATTTTTAAAAATCCTTTTGAAAAAAATTTAAATTAAAAAAAAGTGACCGTAAGAGGCATATTCTTGGGTATGGCTATGGTTGATATATTTCAGAAGAACTAAGAAAACCTGTCAATATGTCCTGTGTTCAGTAACACTGCAATATAGATGGCCCTTTTTTTCTTTTTGAAAGCTTCCACTGGGACTTATGCAAACCATGAGCATCCGCACCTATAGGAATATTCATAGGACAATGTATATTGTTCTAATCAAAGCCTATGAGCTTGTCAAAACTGATCATAGGATGTAAACACAAATTACAAGGTGCCTTATATCTAAATTGAAAAATACAATTTTTTTTAAATGCTGTCCCTCTAAGCACCCTTTTCATAGTAGTACAGTGAAGACAATGCTTTAAGAAAATAAAACTAAATATTACATTATGCATTGCACTCGAAGAACGTTATAGCTGAAGTTATAATTTTTTGAGGGAATAGCTGCTTTAAGTAAAAATCCTTGCTTTATGCCATCGGATACTTTCTAAAGTGGTGATCTTCTGATGCTGTGCTGCAGAGGGTTAACAGAAGTGACTTTGAGTGTGAGGGACAAATGGGCATAAGTCCAGTACACAATTGGACTTGCTGCTGTTAACCCCTGCAACACTGGGAAATTGCTGCTCTGTTGGCATGAGGGAAAGATTTTTACATGAAGCAGCAACTTGCAGGATACCTGGAGTTTACCTGGAGTAAACACCATAAATCATAACTTATATGTTTGGTGCTGTACACCAAAAAATAAAAAATACTGAGGCTGGGTTCACACTATTGCGAAATAGATGTGGGTTTTTCCGCATCCAATCCGCATAGCAGGAGATTGTGACTGGCTCTCTATGAAGCCTGTTCACACATCTCCACAGTGGCCAATTGCACAGAAGTCCTGTGCGTCTTTTTGTCCGTTTCAGGTCCGAATTCAGCCAAAAATTCGGGCTGAAATCGGACCTGAAACGGTGAATAGGGACGCACTGGACTCCTGCTGTGAGCCGGAGCGTGCTGCAGTGTGAACCCAGCCTCAATGTCAGTTTTAACAATTAATTTAGCAAAAAATGGAAATAATAAATGCAAAAATAGCTGTGTTAATTACTGGAAACTGATAATAACTTTAATACTTTAATACGCATGCAGCAAGCATTAGGCTGAATCTTCCCATGGATGCCATGTACTATTTTGTGTTGTAGAACTTCATTATAATACCGACTCCCTTTATATCAGTTGGTATAGATACTAATAAAACAATGAAAGCATTACGATTTCTAATAGTTACTGTCGTTAGGTAATTACCATGAATGAAAGCCTATCATCACCACTACCATAATCGAGTACATATGTGTATGATTTCTCAAATAAATGACGCTATATAAAACAGCAATAAATGGCAAAAAAAAAAAACCAAACGCCACTTTTTAATAGAAAGTATAAGATTAGCATTCTATATAGCTACTGAATTAAACAAAGTCACTGTTTAATTGTATATACATATTTTCTATGCATGTACAAAACACAAAGACTATTTTCTATGTTTCTGTAACAAGGCTGGCAGAAACCACAATGTTATTCACTAGCACTCATGATGTACAGTATAAATAGATATAAAATTACGCTTAGGAGAAATTTTTCTTTGCAAACAGTGATACATAACAGAAAGCCAGATATCAATTAACCTCTTCACGCCAACAGTACGCAATAATGCGGCCTTTTAGTGGGTGTGCCTTGACGCCGAGCGGCCGCATATTTGCATTCCAAAATGTAAACAAACCTGTGCTGAGAGCATGTGCTCCCAACACAGTTACTGGCGCCTAATGGAAAGTTCTTGATCACTATTTGCCAGCGGGAGCTTTCCGATCATGTGACTGCTGTGATAGCCAATAACAGCTTTCACAAGATCATAAACCCTGCCCCCCTGCATCAGAAACCTCTAAAGAGGCGGGAGGCGCCTGCGTTAAGGGTTAAACTAGCTATCACCTGTATTTCTATTTCCATGGGGTTGCTTATATAAATCATTTTTTTTTTTACTAAAGCCCAATTCCAGGCAAAAACAAAAAACAAAACACATGCATTGGGGATCCTGGGGTTAAATGCTTTTTAAGACTAGGGGGTAAAAGGGTAGGCTGAATTATTTAAAAGAAGAGACTGCATAAATTACCTGACTCGGGGGCTTTCCTCCTCTCCCTGAAGCTCTGGTGTGTGAGCGGTCCCTTGGTATCATCACAAACCATGCCGGGCTATTAACCCTGTATTGTATGTGGTGGGGGCAAGCATGTGACCACAGTCGAGAGCAGCTTAGACAGAAGGCTGCAGGGGACTGGTTGCACTGCTGGGTGGAGCCTGCAGGAGTGAAGATGACTGCAAGGGTATTTTTTTTCCTTTGCACATGAAGTTGGTATTTTAAGTGCATTTCAAGCAAAATAACTTTTTCTTCTAGTTTTGGGCTATAGAAGGAGGGGTTAAAACTCCTGTTTTTTTTACTGCTATCTGGTGCTCTGTAAGAGAGATTTACTCTCACTTCTTGTCCTGCTAACAGCAATTTTACCAGGCAGGAAGTGAGGGGAAAGCTTCAACATGGACACAAAAAGAAATAAAAATCTGACAAGAGTTCTAGCCTCCCCTTAACCTACTATTAAAAAAAACATTTTTATTTCTGTCTGTCTTGTGGAATTATCCCTAACAAAATCTTGCATAGCAGTAAAACCTTAACCCACTTTATTGAACAGTAGAAAAACATTTTTGGCTGGGCATACACTATAACTTGTAATTTGCAATATAAATTACATATTTTTTTTTGTTTTTATCACAAATCTTTCTTCAAATGCTGCAACTTTTCAATGTACCTACAGTAAAACCACAAGATAATTTAAAAGGAAATAATTTGGGTTTTGATTGATTTGTTTTTAATGAAGGTTATAAACTTTTGTTTTATACTTTTTATTTTAAATGATCTCTGTAAAATGTTTATTTACCAAATATTTGTTAGGGCTAAATCATGATAGTGGCCACGTTATACCACGTCCGGTGGTGTGGCGCTATGAAGGGAGCAGTGCTGATGCATTGTAAAATGACACATAGCACTATTTATATATTTTTCAACTTTATTGAAATTTCATACACAGTCCATAAGGCAAATTGCCTTGTCTATGCATTGGGACTGCATTAGGCCTGCATTGGGCAAGGCTGCCAGCACAGCTCAGCACAAATGGTGTTAACAGTCCCTCACAGTGAGCTTCCAAAACCATGAGTTCATGACTTTTAGCAGCTGTTGCAAGCTGAACTGATCAGAGAGGGCAGGTCTATGGCTCATTCAGAAGTCAATTTTATAGCACAGCAGCAGTATATTAAATAAGAACATTTAGAGAGCCCAAAACCAGCATAGGGCACCACAAGAAGGCTGCAACCATATGAAACTTTTATATTAGACTAGGTTGAAATAAAGTAAAATGTTATTTTTTGTTTTAGAACTAAACATAAAAAAGACTATATACATGTCAAAATATATAAAGCATTATTGCATGCATTTAAATAACAGTTTTATCATTGAGAGATCTTTCCGATCCCCGATTTTCTCATATAGATGCACCATTATACAGGAGATACTCGAAAAATTAGACTATCGTGCAAAAGTTCATTTATTTCACTAATGCAACTTAAAAGGTGAAACTAATATATGAGATAGACTCATTACATGCAAAGCAAGATAGTTCAAGCCATGATTTGTCATAATTGTGATGATTATGGCTTACAGCTCATGAAAACCCCAAATCCACAATCTCAGAAAATTGGAATATTATATGCAATCAATAAAAGAAGGATTGTACATAGAACAATATCAGACCTCTGAAAAGTATAAGCATGCATATGTACTCAGTACTTGGTTTGGGCCCCTTTTGCAGCAATTACTGCATCAATGCGGCGTGGCATGGAAGCTATAAGCCTGTGGCACTGCTGAGGTGTTATGGAAGACCATGATGCTTCAACAGTGGCCTTCAGCTCTTCTGCATTGTTCGGTCTCATGTTTCTCTTGGCAATGCCCCATAAATTCTCTATGGGGTTCAGGTCAGGCGAGTTTGCTGGCCAATCAAGCACAGTAATCCCACGGTCATTGAACCAGGTTTGTTGCTTTTGGCAGTGTGCCAAGTACTGCTGGAAAATGAAGTCAGCATCCCCACAGATCTCATCTGCGGAAGGAAGCATGAAGTGCTCCAAAATCTCCTGGTAGACAGCTGCATTGACCCTGGACTTAATGAAGCACAGTGGACCAACACCAGCAGATGACATGGCTCCCCAAATCAACACAGAATGTGGAAACTTCACATTGGACTTCAAGCATCTTGCAGTGCGTGCCTCTCCATTCTTCCTCCATACTCTGGGTCCCTGGTTTCCAAACGAGATGCAAAATTTGCTCTCATCAGAAAAGAGGACTTTGGACCACTGAGCAACAGAACAGGTCTGTGTTTCTTTAGCCCAGGTAAGACGCTTCTTATGTTGTTTGTTGTTCTGGAGTGTCTTGACAAGAGGAATACGACATATGAAGCCCATGTCCAGGATCCGTCTGTCTGTGGTGGCTCTTGATGCACTGACTCCAGCCTCAGTCCACTTCTTATGAAAGTCTCCAACACTTTCGAATGGCCTTTTCCTCACAATCCTCTCCAGGCTGTGGTCATCCCTGCTGCTTGTGCACCTTTTTCTTCCACACTTTTCCCTTCCACATAACTTTCTATTAATGTGCTTTGATACAGCACTTTGGGAACATCTAACTTCTTTTGCAATTAGCTTTTGAGGCTTTCCTTCATTATGGAGAGTGTCAATGATGGTTTTCTGCACAACTGTCAGGTCAGCAGTCTTTCCCATGATTGTGATTTCTACTGAACCAAACTGAGAGACCATTTAAAGGCTCAGGAACCCTTTGCAGGTAGTATGGCTTAATTAGCTGATTAGAGTGGGACACTTTGAGCCTAGAATATTGATCCTTTTCACAATATTTTAATTTTCTGAGATTGTGGATTTGGGGTTTTCATGAGCTGTAAGCCATAATCATCACAATTATGACAAATCAAGGCTTGAACTATCTTGCTTTGCATGTAATGAGTCCACCTCATATATTAGTTTCACCTTTTAAATTGCATTAGTGAAATAAATGAAGTTTTGCGCAATTTTCAAATTTTTCGAGTATCACCTGTACATTGTGAGTGTGAGGGAACATAAAGCCTTTATTTTTAAAGCCTTAGAATGGGGGTTGAACAGAAAAGTATGATTTCAGCCAGTATAAATGTTTATCTAGAGAGGCAGGCAGGGGTAGAACATGAATGCTAGGACCAAATCTGCAACATTTTAATATTTTTCACTCGTCTGTAAAATAGAGTCTATTTGGTGCATTGTAATTTCTGCACTAGGCAGTCAGTTATAATCAGATTATGATTTGTTCCACTAAATTCCTCCTATTAAATGACACAAAAGTATAAATAAATCCTACAGGGCTTACTCTTCTGGTCAATCTAGGTTAGGCTATATATTCCCCCATGTATGTTAAAAGGCGAAGTTCACCTTTGGGACATGCTACATGTTCCACCGGTATTTAGGGTGAAACATGTAATATGTTCTAGCTCCTGCCCCCTCTCCACTCGATTACACCTCCTCCTTTCTCTGTGACAGCGGACAGGGATTCGACTCCATGCACATGCTTTTTCAGTATAGCTCCGCCCACACAGCTGAGTCATTCACAGATTCCTGTGAAAGAATAAATTACGAGTACCATCTTCCACTGCTCCAGACAGACTTATAGTTTGAATGAACTGCTGGTGTGCTGATCAGCATGCTCGTAGTTCATGCACACTGGCTACAGCTCTAAAAAAGACAGTTTATACAGGGGGTATGGGCAACAGAGCTGAAGGCAGTGTGTGCAGGAGCCTGACACTGCACCTGCGAAATGCTGCTGATCACGGGTGCAACACTTTTTAGGCTCCTGCTTTAAAAAAATAATAAATGCACATTTTTTACCTCCAAAAATATATGCATTTATTATTTTTTAGAAAAAGGTGAACTTAACCTTTAAGGATAAATTTAACTCTTTTCACAAATCCCTTTCCTGGATTGTAGACAAACTATCACAGGTACCAGTATTTGACTTAGCAGAGTATGCATAGCGAATAGGTATCACCATTGGCTTGTCCCAAATGCAAATTTATATTGCAAGTGTGTGGCTTCTGATATGTACTGTAACTTTGGTAGGGATATAGGCAAGGTAAAACAAATAGTTTGTTCATAAATGTAAAATTTTGTTGCAAATATTCATTCTCATTAATCAGTAGGATCCTAACTATGTTAAGCCAAAAATGCAAATCTGTAAGTGTTAAAGACATCTAAATGATCACATTCTAGCTCTTAAATGACAATACTGCTTCAGCTGCATTCATTATAAAGTCATGCATCACACCAATGCAAGTGAATTAAGCAAGTATGGTTTATTTTCCACAAGAACTCCTCACACAAAGCATTCCAGCGAGAAAAAAAAGCTATATTGGACTACAAATAGCTAATATTAATATATTATAAAGCGTAAACAGGCTTCCAAAGTCTTTATATTCTTACCATCAGTATCTTCATCTGAAACCAGTTCATCATCGGAGCAGATGCTGAGAACATTTACCAGCATTTCTGTCACTGTTAAAAAATATATATATACATATATTACTATGCAACTACTACATACATTGTTACTGTGCAACTATTACATTTACTATCCTCGGGCTTTGTTATTTATTTAAATCTTTGAACAGAAATGTTTCCAACTAGAAATAGATCTCAAAGTAAACCTCCCAGTTCTGCACTGGCTGCAAAAATATAATTCAATGTCAAAAGTCTGGACCATCCACATGTTCCTATTATTATTATTGTAGGTGGCCAATAAGAAAAGGATTTTCACAGCTAGTTTAGCAATACAAAACTGTCAGGTGTACTTTAAAACTTTCAACTACACTTACGGTAATAATAGCTATTAGGCATTATGCACACTGGACGTTATAAAAATGGCAGTAGCTTTGCAGTGAGTTTTTCAACGTTTTTGCAATAGCGGTTTTTAGTGTTTTTTTAGCGTTTTTCTGCAGTTGCTTTTTTTTTTCAATGGATCAAAAATGTCAAAAAACGCTGGCTAGCGCATTTTTGAGCATTTATCAGCTTTTTTGACGTTAGAGTGTTTTTACAGCTGAAAATAGCTGAAAAACTCCTCTCACAAGTTTTTTTTTTTTTTTTTGCAAAAAAAAAACACCCCAGCCATGAACTGCTGATAACAGCCTATGTGTGCATGGACACATAGAATAACATGATCGGGAGTTTACTGACTGTAGAAAAAAACGTTTGAAGCCAAAAACAGCTGCTGTAAAAACATCCAGTGTGCATGAGGCCTCAAAGTTTTTGTTATTATTAACCATTCTTCTTTTTATTAGTGTTACAGAAAAAATGTCAAAAATGACAAAAAACGATAGTGCCAAAAATTCTTCATAAGCATATGTTTTGTTTTTTTTTCTTTGAGATCCAGGCTGCTGAATTGGGACACTCTGGCAGATAAAGATATCTAGCATTGTGTCAATACGGTAGAGATCGTTTCCTGCCGGCGGGGATTCAGCTGTATGATAGATCCATACATCCGCCTTATTCAGGGCGGATATCATGCAGGTATAATGTGTCAGCGGCAACCCTGTAATGGCATTTATTTGTATTTCCGTTCTTTTCTGGAACCAGACGTGACCCCAAGACACTGCGTGGGACATTATGTGCAGTCTGAGGGGAATGTCGGGGACCACACTAGGCTGGTAAGCCTTCTTCATTCTGTTTTAATTACCCCTGCGATACAGCAGGAAATAATCAGCACCTCTACTATAGAAGGGTAGCCCTCCAAGATGGCTGTGTATAGCCCTGCATGATAGAGAAGGGGGAAACCACATTGTTTTGGGCAGACATATACCGTGGCTTCTTGGGAATCTTTTCTACCACATAATAGTAAGTTGTTTTTTATGTTTACAAACTACTATTACTTTTATCACTATTCTTTATTTTTAATTTTCTAGTATTGAAGGTTCCCTTGGACAAATTTTTGCTTTTTGGTTAATCGTTATTATATATGTGGTCCTGTTTGGTGGGCGCTTCATGGTCCTATCTGGGAAGGTTATTTGGACAGATTGATTTACATTGACACAGTTTGCATTTATTTGAGTAACACTTGGTTCTTGATGGCTGTGATAATTATTTATGCAAACAAAAATTAGTGGCAACTTTCTCTATATTGCAGGGTGGTGATAACATATCCCAGATAAAGATGCTTTGAAATGCGCTGGATTTCCCTTTCCATACATAAACGGTTACTGAACCTGGTGTAATGTACAGTCTTATATGGTATTGGGTATCACTACCCAGCAAACAATTGCGTATTAAGGTTGTACTTTCATTATTGATTTTAAGAAATGTTTGAGCCTCATGGAGATCTTTTTTAATCATGAAGAATAAAATGTATACTTTTATATGAATCAAATGGTTGTATAGATTGGTTGCCATCGTAAAATCCTAATAAGAGGAACAATTTGATGCTATATGTTTTGAAAGCCTTTACAGGTTATTAGTTTTGAGTTAGCTATGGATTATGGCCCTAGATTTGCTACCTTCCCTCCAATGGTAGCAATGATACCTTACAAGTGTAGCACAATTTGTATGGGTATGGGGGGGGGGGGGGGACTTAAATACATTTGTTACATTTTTTACATTTTTTAACAAGCTTAAGGACGGGTCTTTTTTATCGCAGGGGAATGACAGCTGCTCCAATCACTACCTACTATAACTGTAGGAGCTATTTCACAAGGTCTTGGGCTGTCCAAAGGAACAGGAGAGTCCAGAAACCCTCATGGGTGGCACCTGCGGAGCCCATAAAAGTAATTGGATCACTTGTATCTGAAATCCCAAGTTCATGGCTCCAGTAGTGGTGAGCTTGCTTTAATTCTTTGTTTTCTCTGCCAACTATAATTGTACCTTGGTAGACTAATGCCCCGTACGCACAACCGGTTTTCCCGTCAGAATAAACTCTGAAGGTTTTTCACACGGAATTCCGCTCAAGCCGTCTTGCATACACACGGTCACACCAAATTCCGACTGTCCAGAACGTGGTGACGTACAACACGTACAGCAAGGCTAGAAAACGGAAGTTCAATAGCCAGTAGCCAATAGCTTCTGTCTCATACTTGCTTCAGAGCATGCGTCGTTTTTGGTATGTCGGAACAGCATACAGACGATCGGTTTTCCCGATAGGAATTAGTTCTGTCTGAAAAATTTAGAACATGTTCTCTTTCTAGGCCCGTCAGAATTTTCGACGTAAAAAGTCAGATGGGGCATACACACGATCGGAATATACGATGAAATGCTCCTGTCTGACTTTTTCTGTCGGACATTCCGCTCGTGTGTACAGGGCATAAGGGTTAAACAATGGTAAATATTTGCAAAAAAAATTGCTCCAATTTTTTGGCTAGTTGGGCATAAATGGCAAAATTATTCTTTGCCATGGCAAAGCAGCAACATTTCAACCATACAAGAAATAGTTTATTTCGTCCTCTCGTTGAAAGCATTTAATTAAATACAGCCATTTTTTAAAGGCTGAAATGTATTTAAGCATAATTTACTGATTGTCTAGCTGTGAAAGAGAACATTAAGGAATGGACTTTTTGCATACCTTTCTCTCCAACAAAAGGCAAGGACCAGGTAAAGACGTCCATGAAATTTGGAAGCCAGTATGGGTGAGGAGAACAATTGAACTGCCTTATGTTCATGACATTGTTCTCATACTTCAATACTGCAGCTAAAATACAAAGAACACAGCGACATCATTTAGATATACAGGACAGATATTTGTAGGAAACAACTCAAAGGCTTTATATTTCATTTACCTTTATATTTAATTTACCTAATATTATAAGATTGTACAGTGTTCATTACTCATATAAAAATAACCATGATCTAAGACAAAACTTTATGATAAAACAGACATCTTAGTTTTTCATACAGCTCCCACACCAAACCCACACAGTCCTGAAAACAAAAATGAGTATATTAAAATTAGTAATTGGTATGTGTACACCAATCAGTCATAACATTATGACCACTGACAGGTAAAGTAAAGAAGATTGATTATCTTACAATGGCATCTGAAAGTGGGTGGGATATATTTGGCAGCAACTGAACATGTCTCTGACATTGATAGATGAAGGCTAGTGGAATGGTATGAGGAACACAACAAGTTTGAGGTGGTTGGTTTGGCCTCCAAAATTCTCCAGATCTCAATCTAATTGAGAATCTGTGGGATGTGCTGGAAAAACAAGTCTGATTCCTTGAAACTTACAAGGCTTAAAGGATCTGCTACTGATGACTTGGTATCAGGTACCACAGCATACCTTCACAGGTCTAGTGTAGTCCATGCCTCAACGGGTTTGGTGGGTGGTTATGTTATGGCTGATAGGTGTATATCAGTCAACCATATAAAGCCACAGAAAGCCATGACAACCACTCAAATTTCAACAATATATCTGAAGAGCATTCATGTAAACGCATGGTCTATTATTATGTGCAAATCTTGTGTTTATATAGATACATAATTTCCTTAAGGATGCTAAAATAACTTGTAGAGTCAATCACCTAAAAATTTAAATCATTGATCCAACTGCTGATTCTATATGGCAATAACTGCAAGATTCTGGCTAAGAAGAAATTATAAATTTCAAATGGCTGTTGTGGTGATATCAACTGATTATGATATAGATTAAAAATCAAGGCCACCAATTGTTTGAGGACATTTTTCTTTTATTCCAGAGGCTTTGTTAGTTCATAGATGCCTCATGTACAAGAAGATGGATTTATGTGCAAAAAACACACATACTTTAAAGTAACAGAAACAAACTATTCTTAAAACAAAAGACTAAAAATAAATATTCACACTGTGTCAGCAATGGTGTAAAATGTGTTTAATCTTAGCAAGCTGATATATTCAGTCCCATTCAACCTATAATGTTTTAATAACTTGAGGTGCATGAGCCTTTATTTAATTATTCCCTAAAAATAGTATTTATGAAAATGTAAGCCTCCAACATTTTTTGTATTGAACAAGAACTCTAGAAGAACATTAATGACAATGTGTAAAAACATTGTGCTATCAACACGTTGTGCAATTGAGCTTTAGGTCATCTTCTGTAGCAAGACCAAGGGGGATGACGCAGCTTGCTGAGAGTGTGTGATGAAAAATGAAAATACTGAACAATCCTTACTTAAAATTGCCACAGTCAATTGTATTGAATTATAGTTTCTAAACATTTTGCTTGATTCACCAGTTAAGACAACAGTTTAAATGTAAAACCATGACTGGTCATATTTACTCTGGCTCTACAAGCAGCAGATGATCCTGATTATAGTGTGACAATATAAATGGGCTTCAATACATCTCCAAGCTCCTATTAACTGTGGTCTCCTTTTCAGATAGTATCCTTGATTTAGTGTTTACTGCATTAACATAAGTCAAGATATTACAAAGAAATACTTCCTAAACAGAATATGGTTATATTTCAATGCAATATTTAAAAGGCAGGTGTTGATGCAGACAAAATTGGGAATTTTCTTAAATCAGTTAAATAAACCTTTAGTTTATGAAGAGAATCTTAGCATTTGTTTAAAAGACCTAACTCTTGCAGTACCTGAGCTCTTCGATTTTCAAGTGAATCTGTCAAGACAATAAATATTGTCAACTACTTACATGATATGATTTAGCAGCAGACCAAAGCACACCAGGAGCCCTGGAGTTTTCTGGCCAGGGTGCTCTAATATGCCAATCTAGCTTAGTCAAGATAATGGACCTACAGCCCACCATCTCCTACCTAATGCACTTTCAAAAAGGAATACAGGAGGCTCAAGCCTAACCCTCCTTGTGAAAGTTAAAGCATACTTTTCACTCATACAAAACACACTTCATCCCTGCAATCCTCCTTTACCCTCCACAATCTAAAAAGCTGTGCTTTTTTGTTACACTTTACCTCACTTAACATATCACCTAGGAGAAAATGTCTCCTCTGCTCATGAAGCCTCAAGGGATACACACATAACATATCCCAGGAAACATCAGCTTCAACACAGTGGCCAGAGGAGGGTGGATCTGGTGGCACATCATCAGGGGGCCAGCTGTCTGAACCAGGAAGAGACAGTCAGCTCCTGATAATGCCAGAAAGGAAGCAGTCACTTTTATACCACCATTGCATACTAATATTGGATGTGCAGCACCTGGGACGCTTGCTTTTCTTATGCTTGAAAGTGGTATTAACAAAAAAGGTTAATTGGCAACAGGTCAGTAATCCGATTAGGTATCAAAAGATAATCTTAGAGAGTCAGAGTGTCTCCAAACTAAAATATGCAGAGATTCACCAATTTGTGAAAAGCTACATCTAAAAATTGTCGAACAATTTCAGACTTATGTTCCTCAATGTTAAATTGCAAAGTTATTTAATTATCATCTACAGTACATAATATCATAAAAAGATTCAGAGAATCTGGAGAAATCTCTGTACAAGGACAAGGCCAAAACACATTATTGAATCTAAATCACTAAAATTCACTCAAATAGCAGACACTGTTGATCAAAGGATCAAAGAATGGCAATGCTGGATTTGTGGGCATGCAAGCTATTTTTCTTAGGACAACCCAGTGGACATGGTATTAAGGTAAAGAAAAGAAAAACAAAACTGTATGCGGGGGAGTGAAGTTCCTCTTTAGGATGTACATATTAGCGAGGGTTTGGCAATTCTGAGGCACATAAAGTCATGCCAAGTTTATTAGGTTCATTAAGCAGGACTCCCTCTCCTGTATTAAGGGAGGCAAAACACCAGGTATCCACCTAACTCATATATACAAAAGCGTATAGGTGGATGCCTGGTGGTTTAGCATTTTAACAGGGGGCTTAGAACTCCTTCCCAGCCAGACAGGCTGGGATCCATTGTGAAGATCTACCAGAAGATGAGAAGGATGAACTTCCTTGATTCCAGAGCCACTAGTCTGGAGACTATCTGGTCCTCAGTGACACATGAAATTGGTCTGTCCAGGAAATTGTTTAACTTGTCCCAGATGACAGAGTGACAAAGTCAAAATAAGCAAACGG
This sequence comes from Lithobates clamitans, assembly GCA_037952925.1. Classification (NCBI taxonomy): domain Eukaryota; kingdom Metazoa; phylum Chordata; class Amphibia; order Anura; family Ranidae; genus Lithobates; species Lithobates clamitans. The sequence continues at coordinate 4,441,585 of JBBGZY010000655.1, forward strand.
AAATGCTTTGAAGGAGGCTACTATGAGGCCCAAAACACTCATTCAATCCATTCATAGGGATGATACAAGAGCACAGTGGGACTAATACTGGGGCCAGCACTTTGGTGAACACAGTGCAGACATAAGGCCAAAGGGCAGGGCAATAAACTAGTAGTGTAGGGGTCCTACAGAAAAATAAGGAAACTGACAGGCTGGAAAAAAGGGGGAATGTACGTACGCATCCCTGGCAACCACAGCCAGAAAGTCTCCCTGGTAAAAGAGAGTGATGACAGACCTAGTAGATTCCATGCAGAGTTTCCAAGCTCACATGAAGTCATTTGAAGCTTTGAGATCCAGGTTGAGCTGATGCTACCTTTGGGTTTGGGGACAGTGAATAGGTTTAATTAAAATCCTTAAAACCGTTCTGTCACAGGAACTGGGGTAATGACACCTTCATCCAGATGACCAGAGAGAGCCTGAGGGAGATCTGCTAATCTGTGTGATGACACAGGAAGGTTGGAAGTGAGAGTCCAAGGGAGAATAGGAAGGGAAACTCCAGTTTATAGGTCTGGGTTTGAGTCGGAGTTATCCAAGTGTCTGAGATGCAAGCTGTTCAAGTATCTACAAAGGTTAACAAACAACCTCCACTCTGGAAAGTGCCGAGGACGGTTTATCTGAGTATTCAGTAGACACTGAACCCCAGAAGCGAAGGAGAAGTTTCTTGACAGATAAAGTGGGAGAAGGCTTTGTAATCTGTTCCTTCTGTTTTCTCTGCTGAGGAAGTGGGTACTCTTTCCACCACTAGTCTCCTTCAAAATGATATCAAGAGTCCTTAAAACTTCATGCGGATCAAATGCTTCTTGGACAAGGGTTCCGCAGTCCAGCACTTTAGTTTAAGTGCGCTATGCATGCGCACTGACAGGAGCCCTTGTCAGAAAGAGAGTGCGTATAATCACTTACTGGTTGTTACAGGTGCATCCTCTACCACTATAGTAGTCGCTTTGTTAAGGTGGGGCACTGCCAGATCCACACTGGAGTGTACCACTTTTCTACAAAATCCACCCCAAATGGGTACCAATGTTAATAAGTGTGGGAGAGGGGAGCAAATAGCTTTTAAGAGTTTCAGAAAGGAGATGAAACAGCAGGTGTAGTGGGAAAGTCTTTGCATCCTTTGTGAAGGACCCAGAACTGCAAACACAGGTAGAAGCAAAACCCTATTTTTCACTTGCAAAAGACTAATAGATGTTGATAAGCTCCAAATATGAGAATTTATAATGGAACCACAAAAGAAAATAACAAAATCTTGCAAAATGTAAACAAATGACTCTATAGATTGTCTAACCCTTCCTGTTTAACTGCCTTGCTCTGTCAACTTGGAAATGCAGGAATTTAAAAGAAATGTGAACAAAAGGGGATAGCAAAAGGAAAATTCTTCAAATGTCAAAATGCCAGTTGTGTGCCAAAAGTGAAATAAATTTATGTTACAGCCTAAGAACTGTTTTCATTTAAATTGAGCAATTTCTTAATTAAATAAACATGCTTGCGCTAATGGTTATGTTAATCCCATTAATGAATGTCAAGAAATAAACTACTTAGGACAGTTTTCAGGCAGATGCAGTATGCTGACGACAAAGGTCAGAAATCCACTTCAATTGTAATTAACTGAATCTTTCCATAAAATAAATAATGGGCAGCTAAGCAGTTCTGTGGAAACACAGACATGGTACGATTTAAGATTATATGTAAGGTTGAATCCCAGACTAAATTAATATTGTCTACATACAAGAGGCATGTGTATTCTTATTTAAATCTTGTTATCCATTGTGTTTTTCTTCCAGACTTGCAGTAATCTGCCATGGAACAACATTTGCTCTTTGCCTCTGTGCAAGAAGTTCCTGTAATAAAGGACAATTCCTGCTGCACTCTCCCAATGGTCAGAGTGACTGGCCTTGTATCTGTCCCCTGTAGTTTTATGCAGGCAGTCTGTAGTGGGAGGACATGCTCTATCCCACCCTCAGCCCTGTTCTCTGCACTGGCTATGCACAGTTTGGTGATGTCAGTGCAACTTTTACCAGGTAAAATTTGGATTTTTAAAGGCATTAGGTGCACACAAAGTGCATTTATAGCCCGTAAGGCTATTAAGTAATTGCATAAAGTTTTTGCACCGGGAGTTCAACTATAAATGTGATTTTATTATCAATTAGTACACAATTAAAGTGTAATTCCAGCCAAATTCTAACCAAGCCTAAACCTACTTCCACCCCCATATACTTACCTATTCTGAAGTCGCTCTGGTCCAGTCATATGATTGGGTCCCAGTGTCGGCTTCAGTGAAGAGAAGGGACAGGCGACAGATGCCCCATAGTAAGCCTATGGGTGACCTTTTTGCCCAGATTGTGCTGCTGTTGTCAGCGATTTCTCTTCTACACAGAAGCCGTCGCTGGAGAGATCACGTGACTACACTTGAGGGACTTCAGAATAGGGAAGTATAAGCATCTTTTCTTTCACAGGGTAGTTAGGATTGTCTTAGAATGGGAGTGGGGGTAGGGTTAGGCTTACTTTGAATTTGACTGGAATTCCACATTAAGAACTATAATTCATCAGATACTATGGTAGTCTAGCTCAGTGTTTCTCAACTCCAGTCCTCAAGGCGCACCAACAGGTCATGTTTTCAGGATTTCCCTCAGATGAAAAGGCTGTGGTAATTACTAAGGCAGTGAAACTGATCAAATCACCTGTGCAAAATAGTGGAAATCCTGAAAACATGACCTGTTGGTACGCCTTGAGGACTGGAGTTGAGAAACACTGGTCTAGCTCAGTGGTTCTCAACCTTAGTCCTCAAGTACCCCCAAGTGGCCATGTTTTGGGAACTTCCTTTAGATGATAAGAGAGATTTTAATACAATGTCAATGATACTGATTGAAAGTAGCTGTGCAAAGTAAAAGAAAACCTGAAAACATGGCCCGTTGGCGGTACTCGAGGACTGAGGTTGAGAACCACTGGTCTAGCTTACCCATATTAAACAGTTTTAAGGGTGTATAGTGGGATCTCAATACAATATAAGATTGAGTCCATCACATAGTCATATAAAATGAGGTTTGTATAGCCAAGTCCAAAATACCTTTCCAAAGCTCTCCCTCAGTAGGCTTCAAACTCTTCTCCTATTTAGTCATAACTCTACAGGGATAAGCTTTAAAGAGTAACTCCACTTTTGTTTAGAAAATAAACATTTCCCTCTGGCTGATCTATGTACAGGGATTTTAACAAACTTTATTGCAGATTCCTACCTTTTGTTGTTCTGAAGAAATGGCATCAATATAGTTTGCCTGTGTCCATTTGCAAAGTGGATGTGAATGGGGGTGACTTTATAATCATCAATCAGTTGCTGCACTTACAGGGTTCTAATTTGGTGGCAGGGTCTGCATCTCTTTAGATATGGTTTCCTTTTGGCAGGAGTTCACCAAAAATTACATTTTTGTTGCAGGGGATGCCCAAAATCTGACTTTGTATTTTAGTGCAGTTCTGGGAAAATCAGTAAGCCAATTATACAAGCAGAAAATTATATTTCTGGGGGATGTTCTGTAGACCATTTATATACAGAACGCCTCCAGGTTGCCACATTGCATTTTACAGAAAATTACGGATTGAAAATGAAAAGGAACATTTTAATAACAAGCCAATAAAATCTGACATGTGAAGCAATTTTATATGCTATTTTTTTTCCCCATGAAAGTGGAGTTACCCAAGGTACTTTGAAAATAGCAGAGCAACAATTTGATAAAAACCTTTTGTTCGCCCTGGTACTCTGGATATGATAAAAATAGCAGAATGGCTTAGATGCCATCCATGCTCATTTATTTGGGCTTGTATAGCATGCTTAAAGTGGAACTATACTTACCTTCACTCCAGCACTGCGGTGCTCCCACTTTTTCCTGATTGGCTGAGTTTGATTGACAGCAGTGGGAGTCAATGGCGCCGGTGCGGTGCCTCAGTCAATCAGGAGGGAGAGTCCCAGACGACCAAGGCACTCGTGGACATCGCTGGATAGAGATGGGGCTCAGGTATTGGGGGGGGGGGGGCTGCTGCATACAGAAGGCTTTTTTTCTTGATGCATGAAGATAAAAAATCTGCCTTTACAACCACTTTAAATAAAATACACATTTCAGGGTCTCCAATTATTGACCTAATGATGGCAGAAGCCTGGGTTCACACCATAATTCGCTGCGGACCGCACAGGAGCGCTGTGCGTCCCTGTTCACAGTTTCAGGGACGAATCAGGGCCGATTCTATGCCTGAATTCGGCCCTGAAACGCAGCCAAAGACGCACAGCGTTTTTGTGCAGTGCGCACCGCAGCCGTCCCGGAGATATGTGAACCGGCTCCATAGGGAGCCAGTCACATTCTCCTGCTATGCGAATTAGATGTGCGGAAACGCACATCTAATTCGCATAGGTGTGAACCCGGGCTTACTGCAACATTACGTGCCCAATAACACAACGCATTGACCTAATCTGCACAAACACACAATAAAAGAAAAGGGTTCCATTACAGAAGTGTAAAACAGGTATCTTCACATGCGCTTCTTGGCACATACCAAGATTAGGAGCCAGAAAAATAAACGCAAGTCTTACCTTTATTATTGTATACATCTAGATAATTTGGTGCTGAAAATATTGTAATTAGGGAGGGGAAGCCTGTTGTTTGGCTTTTTCTATACATACGATACCTGTGAAAAAGATAACTAGATATAATGATTGTATTTTTAACATTTTCATCTAAGGAATCTTCTAGAGAAGACCCTCTCCTAAAAAATATATGAAATATTCTACCTTTAAAAAAAGATTTTACTCATTTATATGTTAAAGCTATAATCCAGGCAAACAAAAAAAAACGAAAAAAAAAAAAAAAACACAATTGCAATATGTATATGAGAGCTGTTTTACCCGCTAAAGAATTTGTATTTTCATGCATCAAGTCCTTACAAAAACCTGCCAGAGAATACAACCAGGCTGGTGACTTGACCTGTCTTCTGAAGTTAATAAAACGTGGTCATCTCCTTGCAATCAGCTGTTGATTGGCCAGCTACTGAGCAGCATTAGCCAGTCTCTTAGTTCTGTTCTCAGCAGATTACATGTCAGCATATATATGTGCAGCGGTCTATTGGAAAGTTCTGAATTGGTATCCAATTTCACAGAAATTTGATAAAGGTGAATTGAATATACATTTATTTTACCCAAAAACATTAATCTACCTGTAAAAATCATTATATGGTCAGACAATACAGTTCCTTCCCTCCCTGCCATCCTTCTGGGACCCACAGCATAAATAGCTGAGACTAGTAACAAGGGCACCTGTCCTGGTGGTAACAAAACTGCCGGAAGTAGGAGCACATTGCAACACCTTCAATTACATGTCTATTTGAAGCCAGTTCACTGTATGACGAGTCTCTGATTATACCAAAGAGGCCTCTGAACCCCATTCCTCCACCATTCTATTGTCAACTCAGTACTGGCCAATAGCAATGCACAAAACCTAATTACTGTACCACTGGTACTGCTACCAAAAAAATTTAGACATTTGTGAAAAACAATTATCTAAAGTACTATAACTGATTTTCTAAATAGCCCTTTGTTATTCTATAGACAAAAGAAAAAGAGACCCGTGCAGAGGAGCCAATAGTGTGGTATGTCAAAGCAAGGATAACTGTATTAAACGAGATAAGGTAAAATGCACTCAAGAGGGGCTGGATAGAGGGCACAAAGCAGAACAGTTCTGCAGGCAGTCAAAGTCCTTAGTAAAGCTCAACCTTGGCCAGGGGGATTGGTGAGCACCCATGATGGCAGAAGGAGCCACTGTAAAAATGAAGGAACTCCCGCCCACAGGAGTGACATAACACTGGTAGCTAGTGTTGTGCAGGGACACAATTCTGGAAAGTTTTTCCTTTCATCGACCTCTGGTTGGCTGATAAAGGTATGTCAAACCAAGGATATTTTTTAATAAAATTATGCTTGCTTTTACATACTACGCTATTCGCTCCTCTGCGCTGGTCTCCTAGCTGCAATGGACTGCCTTTAGCATCAGAATTTTACTCTAGTGCCACTACGGATTATATTTAACTATGATTTGACAGCACCTACTGTATATTTTATTATGCTTTGAGAGCACTTTTATTACCCAATTTGTTATTTTTATTAATCAATTTTTTATCCTGATAATATCATTCTTGCGTTAAAGGTTCGGCTAATATCACTATGTCTGCTCAGTGTTCTAGGTCTTCTAATGCTTCAGGTCAGATCACATTAAGTTGTTTAGCAAATCGCACACCAATTATTTTTTGGGTTGTATAATATCTTCATTTTGGCACGTGTAAGAGTCTATATTGGAATTCAGTTAATGGGTTTACCGTCAGCTCTAGATATTTAGAGCTGGGTTGATTGCGTGAAGTGTAGTTTTCTTCCTTTTGTGATTCTATAGCCTAGTCAGTAGACAATATGGAGAAGAAATTTAGTAGTCTGGGGGGTTTATTTACTAAAGGCAAATACACTTTGATCTGAGGGGAACTTGCAAGGAAAATAAACAGCATTTTTGCTTGTACGCGATTGGATGATAAAATCAGCAGAGCTTCCCCTCATTTCAGATCTTCCCCTCAGATCTAAAGCAACTGCACTTCCAAGTGCACTTGTAGTGCAAAGTGGATTTGCCTTTAGTAAATCAACCCCCTTAGTCTATTACTGATCAGAGGCAGAAGGTAAAAGAAACAAGCTATAGCCAAACATGGTGGCAAGTTTCTAGAAGAAAAAAAAAAAATCTTACCCAGCATCTTGGGCTTCATGAGCTCGAAGTATAGATAACAAGTTATTGTGCTGAAGGAATTCACAGACAGCTGGATAGCTTTTAAAAGAAAACAAACAGAGTTATTAGGATGGCGCATTCTAATTTTTCTAAATGCCATCTTAATTAACATCAGCAGTTTTTGTTATTTAGAAAAATGTGAAATCAATCCAACATTTACTGTAAGTGATTTAATTTGAACCAAGAAAGTGAATTTTGCTAAATACATTATATGCTGGTTTATCACTTGCAGTATCATCACCATCCTTATGAATAACTAATCCAATTCAAGAAATTTTTTTGAAGTTTCAAACATTTTTTTTCCCCCACATCAGTGCACCTGATCATGCACACTGACTATAACATTTCCACAGACAAGGTTCTACTTTTTAAGAAGAGAATGTGATTTTCACAAACATTCACTGGTGCAGACTCAGTAACTCCCATTTAAAAGCCTTGGGTCTGGGGGTGTGGCTTGGTGCATTGAGATGTTAGACTTGTGTAGCAGCTCCTTGTCCCTTCGGTCTCTCTAGAACACAGGTGTCAAACTGGCGGCCCTCCAGCTGTTGCAGAACTACAAGTCCCATGAGGCAATGCAAGGCTGACAGTTACAAGCATGATTTCCACAGGCAAAGGCATGATGGGACTTGTAGTCCAGCAAAAGCTGGAGGGCCGCCAGTTTGACACCCCTGCTCTAGAAGGTCCCAGCCTGACCAGACACACTCAATCTGCACAATGGGCAAGCAGCAACTGAGAGAAGAGAAGCATTGTGATGGGGGATAGACACCACAATGAGATATAAAAGATTTATCCACCCACTCCTCCACTGCTACTAAACACAATCAGCCTCCTAAGATGCCAGCTTCTTCTACTTCCCACACAGACAGAGAACAATGCAGATACAGAGGTGAGCTCCAAGGGCCCATGAGATCAGCCACACTCTCCACTCGCCCAAGAAGCTAGTCACAAACTCAAGAGATGGATGGGACTTGGTGACACATATAAAAGCATTACCTACCAAGATGGGCTTTAAATAGTATGTAAGGTGCATAGAAAACACATACAGGCAAGAGATTAACTAAAGCGGAATTTGGGCATGAGAATGGAAGATATTGAACAAACAGCTGATAGTCTTGCCAGAACTCTGAAATCACATGAGACCCTAAACAACCACAGTGTTCTCACACAACAAATAATGTATCAACAGGAGGATCTCAAAATAGAAATTGTCACAACAATATTACAATTTGGGGTGTTCCAGAATCTTCTGAAACCAAATACATAGCCCCGCTATTAAAGTCATATTTCATCAGCTTCTCCTGAAGCCCAAAGATTCACACATTGAAATTGATTGTATGCGCAGAGCCCTTGGCCCCATGAACCCATATCCTGCATTTGTCAGAGAAGTTATTTTCAGAATTCACTATTACAGGGTCAAAGAAGAATTCATGTGTGCAGATAGCACCTAAGATACCATCCTCTTTAATGAAACTCCAGTCATGCTCCTCCTTGTCTCACAAAATCCTGACCATTAGACATTCTCCTAAATCCCTCACACAAGTTCTTCAAGTTAAAGACATCAAATACAGATGTCTTTTCAGCCAATTCACCATGAAGGGTAAAACAGCTTTTTTTTCCCCACGCCCTTGGAGACCTCCCAAACTGGCCCCTTGCACCTACCACTTTGGTCTCCCAATTGTACTAACAATGGAAAAAAATGGTAACAATGGCAGCGTCAACAGAAGGAGAGGAGATCCTGTTTTTCCTCTCAAAGGGCTCTGGACAACTAATACATTTTATTATATCTCACTACCACAGTTCTCCAATCCATTTATCATTTGCTCCCGTTGCAGTATTTGGTTATTCTAGTTCATAACCACCCACTGGTTCCAATGGACTTAGTCACTACATATTGTGCTGACCCAGCTTTGAAATTGGCTGCTGTGTTGGCAATGCTGTGGATCAGGTTGTATTGTATATTAGTCACAAAGAGATCGATCCACCCCAGGGATTATAATATATATACAGGTGCTGGCTGGTAAGCCCAATACTTGCGTGCCTCCTCTCCACGGTTAGTGAAACCAGGATTTGGATGGCACATTGTTTTTCACTTTTCATACTGACGGATATGTTGCACTTTAATTGATTGATTTCTCTGACACCGCAATGCCCCCCCCCCCCCCCCCCCACACACACACACCTTTTTCCTCCTATTTGGAGCTATATTATTGGTCCTGTGACTATTCTAAAATTTTAGACATCATTTTTTTTCCTGGCAAAATATTTACCAGGACAAGCGATTAACTTGGTATTTTTTTCCCAACATGAGAGAGTTAGAATAAAACGATATAAAATAACTTTGGTGTAATTACTAAGCAGAATATAATTTTTTTCTGTTAATATGAATAATTACATCAAATTAACCATTTACCTACTTTGTTATCAACGAGACACTTACTAGCAATCCTTAACCTAGCACCCTTTCATTATTTCAAGCTGTAACCACAGGGAGGTATTAGGGAACAGCTTGTGCCATTGTGAATCTTTCCAGGTTCAAGAAGAGTTATTTGTTTTTTTAGGACTAAAGTATAATAGGTAATCACCACACTACTATTTACAATGAACTACTGGAATTGGGAGCAAAATGCTTCATGCTAAGCACTGGTATGTGCTCCCAAACCAAAAAAAAAAAAAAAAAAAAGCGCAGCGCTATTTTACTAATCAATAACTTAACAAAAAAGGTGGAATCCTCTAATACCAGGGCGTCCAAACTTTTTTCAAAGAGGGCCAGATTTGATGAAGTGAACATGCGTGAGGGCCGACCATTTTCCTGACATTCTTTCCTGGCTGTGTGTGGTGAAGAGATGAGCTCAGTTGTGTTATTTGGATATACCGTATTTATTGGCATATAACACGCACCTTCACTTTAAGAGGGACGTTTTAGAAAAAAAAAAAAAAAAAAAGGAGAAGAACTGAAGCGAAGGGTCAGTGCTCACCTGCAGCCTCACAAGTGCCATGAATGCAGCACCACCATTACCATGACTGCAGCACCCCCATTGCCATGAATGCAGCACCCCCCCATTGCCATGAATGCAGCACCCCCCCATTGCCATGAATGCAGCACCCCCCATTGCCATGAATGCAGCACCCCCCATTGCCATGAATGCAGCACCCCCCCCCATTGCCATCAGTGCAGCCTGATTGATGCCCATCTGCAGCCTTGGAGGGGACAGGGAGGGGGTGATGAGCACCAATAGATTACATACCGGAGAATGTGTTTTCTCGGCGGCCTCTTTAATACAAAGTCTGCCTCCTATGATGGACAGAATAGTCATCCAATGGCAGCGCAGGAGACGGGACTTAGTATTACAGAGGCTGCCGTTTAAACGGGAAATTCTCCTGTGTGTACGGCACTCGTCCCGCCCCCTCCCTGTCCCCTCCAAGGCAGCCAGCATTTATATCTTTTGTGGCACCCGGCACTCAGGGATTCGTTGGGGGCCACAAAACATATATGTCAAGGGATTCGTTGGGGGCCACAAAAGATATACGTCAATTTTGTTTGGGAGTCACGTCGCACGACCACGCAATTGTCAGTTAAAGTGATGCAGTGCCCAATCGCAAAAAACGCTCTGGTCAGGAAGGGGGTAAAATCTTCCGGGGCTGAAGCGGTTAATGCACTGTGTACAACATTAGCCAGAGTTTTCCTTTTTTACCATAATTACATCTAAGACTTTCAAAGCAGGTTATAATTTCATTGGTGGGAGCCAACTTGAGTCTGTTGAGGTTGTGCTTGGGAATTTCTCTCCTGCATCTATAGCAGGAATTTCCAGGGAGTAAAGTAGACTAGTGTAACGCAGCAATGCTTGAATGACAGGCTGATGCCCTGAGCATGGTAGGCTATGTCTACCTGTGTGCATCTCAAGGTTTAATTTTCAAATTTTGCTAGAGGGCATTTGTAGAGTTTTTTTTTTATCAATTGAATTTGATCTTGCTAAGTATCTAGTTTAGATAAAACTGTGCTTAGTACAGTTCTTTAAACTTCATTCCGTTCAAGTTGAAATCTCTTGTATAATAAGCAGATCAAAGTGTTGGCAGAGAGCTTACAGAGGAATATATAAAAGCTTTCACATAAAGACATGTATTAAAGCTTTCAATGCAAATTCAAATAGAATTTTAAACATAACTGTTTACAATGGACCTTTTTACTTCATGACTGCCAAGTTCGTTAAATTCTTATCATGTAGTGTTAGAACAGCAGGTGACTTGGATAGCACAGAACTGAACTCACATGCCGTTTTTATTGGCTCTAGCAGAATATTATCTAGAAAACAGTCAAACTAATACTTATGTAACCTTACAAACAACAGATTTTTAATTGCTTGGTAGACAAACTGATCTCCTTAAACCACACTGCAATTTTATTTATTTGGGAAAAAGTCATTAGAATAATTGCCTCCCTAGACGTGAATAGAACAGGCGATTATTTCCTCACTCATGACTGGGAGGCTGGTTCTTTCTTTTTCTTTTATAGCATATCTAAACATAAGAACAAAAACCAAATATTGCTTACCCTGATTTTTTTTACCTGGGGATCCTGCTAGTTGCATATTTTCTGTCATAGGATGACAATGTCCACTTTTAACCCACACCTGCAAAATCATCTACCTATTTGCAGCCACACCCATAAAATCATGCCCCCATTTGTAACATGCCCTGAAATAATTTGTCACAGACTTTTACAGACCAAATGCCTTGGGCACCACGAGCAGAGGAAGAAGGTAGCAAGCTGTGGCAAATTATGAGTGTGGCCAATTCATGTTAATAGTGGGAGGAGTTGAATATAGGTGAATATAACCTGAGTCTATGCTGCCTTGGTTTAGGAGTAAGTAACAGACAAGTAGGGTTCAGGAGTAAGTAACACCAAGAGAGTAGGTATCAGGAGTAAGTATTGCAGAGAAAGCAGGAGTAAGTAACCGAGAGACTGCAGGGGTCAGGAGTAAGTATCGCAGAAAAAGCAGTGGTGAGGAGTATGTAACATAGAGAGCGAAGGGTCAGGAGTAAATATTGCAGAGAAAGCAGGGGTGAGGGGTAAGTAAACTAGAGAGTGCAGGGGTCAGGAGTAAGCAACGTAGAGTGCAGAGATCAAGTCAGGAGTAAGTAAGGCAGAGGGAGCTGGAGTCAATTCAGAAGTTCAGAAGTAGGAGCTTGTTCCCACTAGATATGATCTCTAAAAAGTGATCTGTGTTCAGATTGCTCTTTTGTGAGCATTTGACAGGTGGTTAGAAGGTGTTGCATCACCTCCTCACTGCCTGCTTTAACCCTTTGATCCCCACACTAACACATCACAATGAGTAAATAATGCAGAGGGAGTAGGATAAGTCAGGATAAATGCATTGGTCAGGTTAGGAGCAAATAATGAACATGCTGCAAGTAAATAGATACAGCTACAGTATATTTAAAATATATAAGACCTCATCTCTTGGCTTGGTGTCGGCTCACTGGTTGTGCCTGGTTTCCTCCTATTGAAAGTCCACCACGTCCTCCTTCCCGGTGAAGCAGAAAGACAACTGCTGGTAGACCTGATGTTTTCTCCTAGGAACCTGGCAGCGTAGAATTAATCATGTAGTGCACACATGCCACGTCAATAGCTGCACTACACGTTAGTCTGGCAACTGCGCATGTGCACGTGGCTCCACCACTGCTGGTTTGCACTGACACTCGTACACTACTGTTAGGTTTGGAGTCTGTGCACTGCAAAGTTTACTGTACATTGTCTGGTTCCCAGGGATTCTCATTTTCCTGGGGACAAACCCCATGAAACTGAGATGGATGGCATACATTTATGGAGGAGCAGCATTGGCGCCCTAGGACCATAAATGTATAAAACTACTACTTAACATTTCAGTGGGGTCTACAAATCAGGATTGGCACCATTACAACAGCCACCCCTGTTCAATTGGTCTAGATCAGAGTTTCTAAACCAGACTTGTATGGAACCCTAGGGTTCCTCAAGAGGATGCTAGGGGTTCCTTGAGCGATTTCTGCCTCTCAGATAAGTTCCCACTGACAATATTTTCTTTTTAGCTATCTGCAAGGGGGTGATCCTTCCCAATGATCAGTGTAAGGAAAATTCTTTTCTTTTTAGCTATCTGCAAGGGGGTGATCCTTCCCAATGATCAGTGTAAGGAACATTCTTTCCACTGATCATCACACTAATGTATCATGAGTTGTAGATAGAGTAAATTTTTAGCAGGGTTCCCTAAAACTGGAAGTTATTTCAAGGGTTGTTCTGTGTTGAAAAGGTTGAGAAAGGCTGGTCTAGACGAAAGGAAGGTTTAATTACTAGCCAGGTCGAAATTTCCTGGCTGATAGCAACCGCAGCATTATGATTAGGCAGCATATATACAAGCAAACAATAATAACACCAACAAAGCTTGGATAACGCTCACCATTCTGAAAATGTTATGTTATTAAATACTGAACCATTTTTACTGCAGAAAATGGAACAATCCTTTCCCAATTGAAGCATATAGAATGTAACACTGAAAATGGAAATTGTTGAACTCTCAGTAATTTTTTTTTTTACTTTAACAATTATCATGACCTACAAATATACAATACTAAAAAAGCCACCTTCAAAAAAAAATGTGTTTTTTTTCTGAAGTTACAACTTTGTGCAATACTAATGTTAAATTCACAAAGTTCCATTTTTTAGCTAGAGGGCAGTATTACCTAACATGTTTTCCACTAAGCGTGTATAAATTACAGGCTAGGCTGCTACAGCCTTTTAGAAGACATGCATATGTTATCTTCAGAACCAAAAAATATGCTTTACATCCGAGGTAAACCTGATGAAAGATTGTTTCCCCATACGAGGCAGTACAGATTAATGATAAAGCTGCTTTACAGGGTTAAGCGTAAATCTTCATTTCTGACAAACCAACAAAAAAAAAAGTACTAACTATGCAGTCAGAAGGCCTAGTATAAAGCAGCCCTTCCAAATTGAAAAGGTCAATTTCCCTGGCAGCCCCATGCCATCCAAACATTTACCAGTAACAAAAGCATTAAAAGTAAAAATACTCATCTTGGTCCCAGGTCTGGAAGGCACGGTTGACTTTGTCATGCCTTACCGCTGACTCCTGGAATAGCTGGGGACTCAAACTCCTGAAAGAATGTGTCCCAGCCCTTTGCAGGAATCAATTCTTGCGGGATTTCAGGTGGCTAGGTTGAAACAGTGAGGAGTGGTGACAACATCCACACCGTCTGGAAACTGGGGCTGAGGCGGGTTGTTTTTTTTGTGTTATTTTTAATGAAATCTTTATTGTAAAAATTGTTTACAGCTTATGTCTTTAGGTGGGGAGAAGCTGGTATGGAAGGTCCACTTTGATAATCCATCAGAATTAGAATGAATTAGGTAGACCCTCACACTACAACAGCTGTTGGTACATTTTTATGTTCTCGTAGATGACATCTGAGACATAATCTGAGCATGCGTTCTCAGTATTAAAGGTGAATATTTACCCAATTACAATAAGACTGGATTCACGTGGCTGTGGTGCGCTACCGCTCACATGCAAACAAAACATGCGTTATGTTGTACATGAACATAGGGTCAGAAAGCCCATTCATTTTGAATGGGCTGACAATGCAAGAAACAGGTGCGCTACAAAGCATAGATGGTTCACATGTACATTGTGGTGCACTAAAATGCAGGTCAGTTGTGGGACAACAATGCAATTTGTGCATTATCTCCATGCAGGTGTGAATCCAACATTAAAGATCGATAGTAGAAACTCAAAATGAGCCTAAAGCGACTAGCAGCACCAACACAAATGCCTCCTTCTGATATGGACAAATTGATGTTCTCTATAAAAGGAAAGTACATTTAAAGTAGAATTAAGACTGTTTGGGACCTGAGGACTCTTGTCATAAACAGCTGAAAAAGATGGTCTATTAGCCAGTAAAAAATAAAAAAATAAAAAACTGTAGTATTGTAGTAGCAATAATAATAACCATCAGAATATTTCATACGATTACATAATTGTTAGTGCTACTGCGCCCAATTACACAACACATATACAAACTTCAAATTCTGCCTTTATTTTAAAGAACTACAAACCTCAGCTACGTAATCAGGTTTAAACCCTCGTTCACACTGAATGCGGCTTTGAAATCGTGCAACTTCATCTGAAATTAGGCAATTTCAAAGCCATGTCAATGCGACTTCAGGTGCGAATTGGAAGGCATCTGTGCGGCTTCATGCAGAGACGTCTATCCAAGTCGCACCTGAAATGACCAAACGTAGTACAGGATCTAATTTTTCAAATTGATGTGGCACCACAAAGTTGGCTTTGCACCGATTTGAACAGTGCCATTGCCGACAAGGTCAAATCGCATGACAAGTTGCTACGGTGTGAACAGGGGCTTAACTGAGGAGACATTGAAATCAAGGGTGCATTCACACCAGCAAATGAACCCACACTCTGATTAGATGCAGGAACCCCCATTAGCTGCAGGGGGCAGCCCCACTAAAAGCAATGGGAGGCTGCCGAGTTTCGCAGCCTCTTGCTTGTAATCGCTCATGCAGCGATCAAATGCGAGTGATCGGCCCTGGATGTAGAATGCCTAATCGGATTTTAGGTGCATTCACAGATGTTTGGCTTTTACTAAATTTTGCAGCATTAACAGAGGAAGACCTATGGATAGAGCTTGGTGCCAAGATAGGGGTATGAAGGGTTTAGGAAACCAGTACGCATGCATAAAATGCATCTCTAAAGTAGACTTTTTTTTTTTTTACTGCCTAAAAGGTTATCTAGAAACTATCAAGAAATTCACAATTAAAAAAAAAAAAAAAAGAAAGAAAACCATCTCATGTATTCATCAAGCACTAGTCTATTGCTTGTGATCTTCCCGTGACCAGCTAACCCAGTTTTCCTTGTCTGGCTTCTGGGTGGCCCGTTTCTGCACCCGAAAAGAAAATACATTTATTAAGTGACTCAGCTCTGAAAACTTTGCAAATCAGGTTAAACCCTGAGAGAAGAAAAGTGTTTTCTTCAAAGCAAACAAGCAAATTAGGAGAGACATCTTCTTTCATAAGTGCCAGGAACAAAGGGAAAGGCAACAGTGTATATTCTCTGATCAAAAGAAATGGTTTAAAAAGTTAAAGAAAATACATATCAGTACAGTCAGATAAAGCACTGACCTCATTATAATTTATGTGAAAATGAATTATCCGCTGGCATTTGAGTTATGGTTAAGTTGTTTAGGCATTTATAGTAAAGCATACATGGTGAAAGCTGCTTTATGCAGGTGACTACAGTTATTAAAGTGGAACTATACTTCATCTGAGCACCACAAACCAAAAATTATATTTAATCCATGTTTAACATTCAAACCAAACTCTCCCAGCCATCCATGTCTTCATGACTTATTTTTTTGAGAAATCACTTTGAAAAACACCCCCCTAGCATTTCTGGCCGTGGCCATCTTGAGTAAGGGCAGATGATTCATGCAGCATTTACTTATTGGAATCCACCTGGCCTTAGCCCAGGCATGCAAGCAGGAAAGGGTGTGCTTAGCTGAGAAAGCCCCTTCTCCCCTCCTGAGACTCCAGGGATGTATTACATTATTTGCCTAGGCCTGGAAACCAGGTAGTAACTGAAAAAATGTAAAAAAAAAAAGTTTAAAACAAGCAAATAAGATATACTTTCCTATCCATTTACCAATGCTAGGATTAATGCATAAGGGTTAAAAATAGCCAATGTTGCTTGAGAGAGTGAAGTTCCACTTTAAGCTGATTGCAGCCTTTTGCATTACTAAAAGAAACCCCCACCCCCACCCCCAAAGCAGTATTAAATCTTCAGCCCCATTCCAGAGCTCTCCATCCCAAAGATGTCTGTGGACAACCATGAGTACATGTCCAGCAAAAGGAATTAATGCACTGAGTAATGCGCATGTGCAGTGAACACATGGCGTAGTCGTCCATATCTATTTCCTACAGTATATTCTAGTACATTTCTGCCTAATCTTTTTTATTAAAAGTGTCCTGCCCCTGGACATTTTTTAAAAAAAATGAAGCTCAAAAAAGATACACGTTCATCTAGTTCAACCAATAGAAAAATAGAATAAATAAATTACAAACCTCCATATGCAGAGTTCTATACCCACAGCATGGTCCAATTTGTTTCATCTGAGAAGAAAAAAATCTAACTAAATCCCTAAGGCCCCTTTCACACTTATACGACTTCAAAGTCGCGCGATTTTACGGCCGCGATTTGACAGCAATTTGGGAGCAGTACTACTTTGTATGACTTTGCCACATTTTTGGCATTAACAAATGAAAACATACAGTAGTTGGTATGAATCATAAGGGGGAACTCCACGCCAAGTTAAATAAAAAAACTGGCGTGGGTTCCCCCCCAGGGGCATACCAGGCCCTTAGGTCTGGTATGGATTGTAAGGGAAACCCCCTACGCTGAAAAATCAGCGTGGGGGTCCCCCCAAAATCCATACCAGACCCTTATCCGAGCACGCAGCCCGGCCGTTCAGGAATGGGAGTGGGGACGAGCGAGCGCCCCCCCCCCCCCCGGACCGTACCAGGTCGCATGCCCTCAACATGGGGGGTGGGTGCTTTGGGGCATGGGGGGGCGCCCTGCAGCCCCCCCACCCCAAAGCACCTTGTCCCCATGTTGATGAGGACAAGGGCCTCTTCCCGACAACCCTGGCCGTTGGTTGTCGGGGTCTGCGGGCGGGGGGCTTATCGGAATCCAGGAGCCCCCTTTAATAAGGGGGCCCCCAGATCCCGGCCCCCCACCCTATGTGAATAAAGTATGGGGTACATGGTACCCCTACCCATTCACCTAGGCAAAAAAGTGTCAATAAAAAACACAGTACACAGGTTTTTAAAGTAATTTATTAGGCAGCTCCGGGGTCTTCTTCCGACTTCGGGGGTCTTCTTCCCACTTCGGGGGTCTTCTTCCCACTTCGGGGGGTCCTCTTCCCACTTCGGGGGGTCCTCTTCCCACTTCGGGGGGTCCTCTTCCCACTTCGGGGGGTCCTCTTCAGACTTCGGGGGTCCTCTTCCGACTTCGGAGGTCTCTCCGGCGTCTTCTCCTGGTGTCCGCATCTTCTGCCGGCTCCACCGCCATCTTCTGCCGCTCTTTTGCCAGCGGTGGTCCGGACTTCTGGATCGTCTTCTCTTCCGGAGATCCCTCTTCTCTTCCAGAGATGTTGACACAACGCTCTCTCCAGCTGCAATGGTCTCTGAACGCTCTGCAACAGACTTTTATAGGCGGTGACCACGCCCCCTTATGACGGCACAGTCCCAGCATGCCCCGGGACAGTGACCTCATAAGGGGGCGGGGTCACCACCTATATAAGTCCATTATGGAGCGTTCAGCGACCATTCCAGCTGGAGAGAGCGTTGTGTCAACATCTCTGGAAGAAAAGAAGAAGGCAGAAGTCCGGGCCACCGCAAGCAATGGAGCTGCAGAAGATAGCTGAGGAGCCGGCAGAAGATCAGGACACCGGGAGGAGACGCCGGAGAGACCCCCAAAGTCGGAAGAGGACCCCCGAAGTCGAAGTCGGAGCTGCCTAATAAATTACTTTTAAAAACCTGTGTACTGTGTTTTTTATTGACACTTTTTGCCTAGGTGAATGGGTAGGGGTACCATGTACCCCATACTCATTCACATAGGGTGGGGGGGCCGGGATCTGCGGGCCCCCTTATTAAAGGAGACTCCCGGATTCCGATAAGCCCCCCCGCCCGCAGACCCCGACAACGGGAAGAGGCCCTTGTCCTCATAAACATAGGGACAAGGTGCTTTGGGGTGGGGGGGCCCCGCAGGGTGCCCCCCATGCCCCAAAGCACCCACCCCCCCATGTTGAGGGCATGCGGCCTGGTACAGTCCAGGAGGGGGGGGGCGTTCACTCGTCCCCACCCCCATTCCTGACTGGCCGGGCTGCGTGCTCAGATAAGGGTCTGGTATGGATTTTGGGGGGACCCCACGCCGATTTTTCGGCTTAGGGGGTTCCCCTTAGATCCATACCAGACCTAAGGGCCTGCTATACCCCTGGGGGGGAACCCACGCCGTTTTTTCATTTAAAACTTGGCGCGGCATTCCCCCTCAGGATTCATACCAGACAGCTGTCAGCACTGCCTGTCGCTCATCGCGAAAGGAAAAAAAAAAGTTTTCCTTTCCCAATCAGCGAGCCAGGCTTGTGCTTACAAAGTCGTACTGAAGTCGTGTCTATATTATTCAGGCACGATTTGCATGCTACTTCAGGGTTTAACATTAAGGTCTATGGAGTACAACTCGCATAGAAGTTGGACCAAAGTAGTGCAGGGACTACTTTCAAGTCGGCACGACTTAAAGTCGTGCCAATATGAATGGTAGTCATTGAAAATCATGGAGAATGACTTGTCAAAAGATTTTGCAGTACAAAATCGTGGGACAAGTCGTATAAGTGTGAAAGGGGCCTTAGGCAGTTGGATATTCCCTGGATATCTGGTGTTATTATTTGTAAATGTAAATAGCCAGTTATATTCAGTGCATTCAGAAATGCATTAAGTACTTTTTCTTAAAAAACAAAAACAAAAAACAAACAAAAACCAGTCAACTGAGCTGGCCAGAACTAGTTTCTGAGGGAATCTAGAGTATTGCGTATTTTTACAGTTCTTACTGAGAAGTTCACTCAAGTTAAAAAAAAAATGTGCATTTTTATTTTCTAGAGCCTGCAGAGCATTGCAACCACAATCAGCAGATCATGGTGCAATGTAGGGCTCCTGTAGAATCTCAGTATAGCTGTCTGCCCCTACCTTCTTACGCAGGGCCAGAACAAGGCAGGGGCGGATCCCCTTTGCGGTACAATTTTCTGGAGGGAGGGGGGCACAGGTGAAGTGTGGTAGTGTGCTTCACAACTGTGTGTGACTGCACACACTAGCCACCAGCACCACTAATAGTTGTAACCAGGGCTGATCATGCTAGGCGGGTGCCAAAAGCAAAGTCAGGGGGGTGCCAAAGCCCAGTTGCCGCGGGTCAGAGGAGGAGAAACTGCACTGCCCCCTCCTCGCCCCTTGAGCCGCCGCTGTACAGGAGAGGGCTCTATTTCCTTCCCATTACCCCTCCTTCCTTCGGTCAGCAGAGGGGAGAGCGGCTGTGTCTCTGTGTGGAGAGAGCAGCTACCAGATCTTCTTTCTCCCCTTATGCTGCTGTACTCGGGAGCGGGCAGCGGTGCCCACTCCTTCCTATTGGGCAGAAGAAAAAACAAACAAAAAAAAGAGCCCAAAAGGAGGATCATGGGACATGCAGTCCCGAGGACTGGCCCATTGCAATCCTAAGAGGGAAACTGCAGCTCCCAGCATGCCCAACTAAAGGGGAGGGAGAGACAGCCAGGCTATGGATGGCAAGTGACACATGGCATCTGGCAGCAGGTGACGGTGGCAAGTGACACGTGGCATCTGGCAGCAGGTGATGATGGCAAGTGACATGTGGCATCAGGTGACAGTGGCAAGTGCCATCTGGCAGCAGGTGACGGTGGCAAGTGACACGTGGCATCTGGCAGCAGGTGATGGTGGCAAGTGACACGTGGCATCTGGCAGCAGGTGACGATGGTGAATGACATGTGGCATCTGGCAGCAGGTGACGATGGTAAGTAAAATGTTTCCCTGAGCCCTGTGCTGATAATCAATACAGGGCTCTTTACAGAGGGAATGATCGCTTTTTTTCTTTTTTTTTCAGGAAAAAAAACAAATCGATCTGCAGTAAAAAGCAGCATACACAGGAAACAGTTGATTATCACTGGCTCTTTCTTTACACCCGGGGGGGGGGGGGGATTGGGGTGTTGCGCAGTTTGCCCTCTTCGCCCTGGGCACTTAATGACCTTGCCCCGGCACTGTTCTTATGGGAGCCATTAACAATTTGCCCTTCTCTGCACCATCTCCAGTTCCCCAATATCCATTTTGTGAACTGGTGCCCAAAACTGAACTGCACATTCCAGGTGGAGTGTTACTTTGTACAGGGGCATAAATATATCTCTGTCTCTGGAGTCCATACCTCTTCTAGTTTATGAAAGTATTTTGTTAGCTTTAGAAATAGCAGCTTAGCATTGCATGCTGTTATTAAAATGAAAGTCCAGGCGAAGTCCTATACCAACTAGCCTGTAGAGGAAAGATGGAAGGTCTGGTCACGTAATCGGCTCCCAGCAACAACTTCAGGAGTGAGGAAAGAGCAGCGACATATCAGTTTTGAGCCATTGTGGTTCATTTGAGGTTGTGTCAATACTACCCCCCCCCCCCCCCCCCCCCATTATGGACATGAGCTTCACCATTTTCTTTCACACAATTTTTATTGGAGTTTTAACACACGAGTGTGCGAGAAGATAAAAAGTTAGAGCTAATAATAAAAGCATTTAGGAAGATGAAAAATGGAGAGGGGGGTAAATGCTCGATACAATAAACATATGGAAAACGGAATTAACGAATGAAAGTAAACTAGCATCCATGTTAAAAAGTAATAAATTCCATTTATTTTGCTTGGTTGGAATGACAGAGTCCCCATTCTCTGCCCCAGGCAGAACAAGTGATGTAGTTATAGTTATATGCATGTATATGCATGTATATGAGGTGGACATGGATTTTTAATAGTATGAATGTTACTGTGTGATTGGTACTGATATTTAATCTTGTTTTTTTCCTCTTTTTGACACATATATATCTTTCTTATGGATACAGTGAGTTGTATTAATAATTCTTTTTGATAAGGGATGGTTGCGCAAAATCAGGCTTTTTATCATGGTTGGAGCAGAACAAGAGATGACTAATCGGCAATCATGTGATCACTCAGTTCTTGGTCTTCAAGTTGGCAAGAGACAGTTGCACTGCCACACCAGTCACAAGTTGGTCTCTAAAAATTGAGTGTTAATTTTTCAGTGTGTGCTTATTTACAATTTAAATTAAATCAAGTTATGGTCACTGCTAACCAGATGTTCTTTTGTATAAACATTTTTAATAAGCTCTGCATGCTTTGAGATTATGAGGTCCAACAAAGCATCTTGTCTAGTTGCGGCTTTTATAAACTCTACCACAAATAAGTTTTTAAATTTCCACCCTTTCAAAGTTCCTTTACACCAGTCAATTTCAGGGTAGTTAAAATCTCAAATTTTTACCATTGTTCTAGCCCTTGCAGACCTTTCTATCTGTGTAAGGAATGGAGTCTCCTCAGGGGGGCCTGTAACACACTCCAATAAATAACTTTGCACAATGCACAATGCACATCCCATATGCATAATCACTCATAATACCTCAGTCCCATCACACACTCCACCAACAAGGTCCTCTATCACACTTACTTTTTACATAGAGACAGACACCCCCATCTCTTTGTTCTATCTTGTCTCTCCAAAAGAGCATAGCCAGGAATATTAACAGTCCAATCATATGAAGAATAAAGCTAAGATTCAGCAATACCAACTAAATTCTAGTGCTCTTCATGCACCAAAGCTTCCAACTCTCCAATTTTGCTTGGCAGACTTCTGGTATTGCGAACAAACACTGGAATCCATTGTCGCATTTTGAACTTGTCCATGTGTTAACCATATCTTTTTTGTGGTACAACAGAACTGTAAAAGCCAATGTTTGTTTATAATATTGGAAACTCATCATCTGCTATAGCCCTATCTCCATTCCACCCTAATTTAACATCTGACTTCTCTTCACCTATTATATATTCTAACTTTCCTTCCCCCTTAATCCTAGTTTAAATCATCTTACAAATCATTTTCCAACCTTTACATAAACCTCATAAGCTGTACCCCAATGAAAAGTCAGAGTGCTCTAAAAACCCACAACCTTCCCTCTTAAACCAGGTATTTAGCTATGTGTTTGGTTCTGTAAGCAACCACTGTCCTTTCCGTGTTGCGCATGGCACATGGAAAATTCCTGGGAATATAACCTAGGAGGCTCCTCCCTTCAACTTGTAGCCTAGTTCTTTTTTTTTTTTAAGTCAGCAGCTACAAATACTGCAGCTGCTGACTTTTAAAATATGGACACTTACCTGTCCAGGGCGTCTGCAATGTCGGCACCCGAAGCCGATCTGTCTCTCAGCTCTCGGGTGCTGCCGGAGGGATCTTTGGTAAGGGAATCAGTGAGTGAAGTCTTGCGGCTTCACTTCCTGGTTCCCTACTGAGCATGCGTGACTCGCCCTGCGCGTTCCCACTAGTCCCTGCTGTCTCCTGGGACCCGTGTGTTTCCCAGAAGGCAGCGGGGGGGGGGGTGCGTAGATACCCGTGAGTGGCGCGGGTATCTATGCCTGGAAGTGGGAGCAAGATACCTGTATTAGACAGGTATCTGTTCCCCCCTCCCCCCTGAAAGGTGCCAAATGTGACAACGGAGGGGGGGGGGGTTTCCAAAAAATGGAAGTTCCATTTTTGTGTGGAACTCTGCTTTAAAATAGATGTACAGTTAGGTCCATATACATTTGGACACAGGCACAATTTTAGTTTTTTTTTTCAGGTATTTACCAAAACATATTCAAGCTATAGTTATATAATAGATATGGGCTGAAAGTGCACACTCTCAGGTTTAATATAAGGGCATGTACATCCAAAATCAGAGGAAGGGTTTAGGAATGACAGGGTTATTAAGAATTAAGAATAGCAAGACCTCCTTTTTTTCAAAGGACCAAAAGTAATTGGATAATCGAATCAAAAGCTGTTTCATGGCCAGGTGTGGGCTACTCCTTCGTTATTTCTTCATAAATTAAGCAGGTAAAAGGTCTGGGGTTGATTCTAAGTGTTGTATTGCATTTAGAATCTATTGCTTTGAACCTACATCATGCGTCTAAAGGAGCTGTCCATGCAAGTGAAACAGGCCACTGAAAGGCTTCAAAAACAAAACAAATCCATCAAAGATAGCAGCAACATTAGATGTGGCCAATTCAACAGTTCAGTACATTCTGAGGAAAGAAGAACGCACTTATGAGCTCAGAAACATAAAAAGGCCTGGATGTCCACGGAAGACAACAGTGGTGGATGATCACAGGATCCTCTCTATGGTAAAGAAAGATCCATTCACAACATCTAGACAAGTGAAGGACACTCTCCAGGAGGTGGGTGTATCATTGTCAAAGTCTACAATCAAGAGAAGACTTCACAAGAGCAAAAAGAGGGGTCTCCTATAAGCCTGAAGAATAGCCTGAAGAAAACTTTGCCAAAAAACATCTAAAAAAGCCAGACCAGTTCTGGAAAAGCATTCTTTAGATGGATGAAACTAAGATTAATCTGTACCAGAATGATGGGAAGAAAAAAGTGTGGAGAAGGCTTGAAACAGCTCATGATCCAAAGCACACAAAGTCATCTGTAAAACATGGTGGATGCAGCGTGATGGCATGGGCATGCATAGCTTTCAGTGGCACTGGGTCATTGGTGTTTATTGATGATGTGACAGAAGTAGCTGGATGAATTCTGCACTGTTTAGAGATATACTGTCAGCCCAGATTCAGACAATTTCAGAAAAGTTGATGGGATGGCGCTTCACAGTACAGATGGACAATGATCCAAAACACACTGCAAAAGCAACTCAGGAGCTTTTGAAGGAAAAGAAGTGGAATATTCTGCAATGGCTGAGACAATCACCTGATCTCAACCCAATTGAGCATGCATTTCACTTGCTGAAGGCAAAACTAAAGGCAGAAAGACCCACAAAGAACAACTGAAGACAGCTGCAGTTAGAGCCTGGCAAAGCATCAGAAAGGAGGAAACCCAGTCTTTGGTAATGTCAATGGGTTCCAGACTTCAGGCAGTTATTAGCAGTAAATGATTCTCAACAAAATAATAAAAATGAACATTTTAATTATGATTATATTCATTTGTCCAATTACATTTGAGCCTCTGAAAATTGGGGGGGGGGGGGGGGGTGGGGCTGTGTGTACAAATGGTTGTAGTTCCTAAATTTGTACTTGATATTTATGTGCAACCCCTTGAATTAAAGCTGAAAGTCTGCACTTCAAATTCATTTGGATTGTTTGGTTTTCATTTTATTCTGGTGGCTGTGTCCAAATATATATGGACTGTAATGTAAAAACTCTCCTATAGCCAGTGAAGTGAACAGCCTCAGATGATACACAGATTAAACAAATCTCCCTACATAAGTTTTACCTGTATATCAGCTGTCTTCGGCTTTAATTATTCTTTATATTCACCCATTCCACATAGGTAGAAGAACGAAGATACTTCCAGAGCTGTGCTGTGACAAGATGAGCTCTCTGCTAATCTAGTTATAGCACCCACCCGACATAAATTTCAGGCTGGTTTTATCTCCCACAAGTGAAAAGATAAAGATAAAGAGAGTGTACACTGCGCTAAATAAACACAAAAATGGGGAGCAGCTACATACAGGGTGACAAAAACCATAAATCATATAGAGAAACAAAAAATGTAGCGCATAAAATGTGCAGAAAATGTTACGGTCAATAAAATGACTGACAAGCAAATGTCCATAAATGATTCAAACGTGGCATATTAAACTAAAAAGTCTCTAAAGGGTAGTGGATGAAGTCCAATAAATGGAGCAAAACAGCATGGGATATCCCCCTAGGAAAGGTGTAGGAATATATGAAGACAAATAATCCAAACGGACGTATCATCGAATCTTCCCCCAACACTGTGTCTCCTGACTGCATACAACTTAGTGAAGATGGTGTGTAGGAACTCTTACCAGAAGTGGTGGACTCACTTGTCAGCGACAGAGAGTCATACGAGCAGGTTGCCTCTAAGGGCCTGAAGCACGAACATCACGACTCTGCGAACCTTCCGGGTCGAACTCTGTGTGGATCTCCCGGGATTGCCAGGTAGGTCCTCCCAAAGGATGGTCAGGTTGCAAAACGGAGGAAATGGTGCTTCACATGGAAACTTGAAGTGAAGACTGGTTTGGTGTCTCAAAGGGTATGTGGAGAGAAAACAAACAGGCTCCACATGGCGTAGATAAAAAAGGTAGGATTTTTATTGCTAAAAACCAGGCAATGGTAAAATGTGATCACAAAATATAAAATCAAAGTAAGGGCAACAAGAAGGATGCTGAAAGCGCCCGACGCGTTTCGATCGATAGATCGTCTACTGGGGCATACAGCATCCCCTCCAAGTTGCCTCATATTTATGGAAAAACATTCAAAAAGGAAAATTGCATATGCTAGCAAACAGCTTTCCCCATTGGATGAATGGGGTCACCTGATCGCACGTGACTAGACTTGACAGGTGTATAACATTATTAGTGTGCATCAATGGTATAGTTAACCTGTTAGGTACCATGAAGAGGACTACTGATAAGACAGTGATTGTCTTATGTAGCCTCTGTCCCTTAAATGTTGATAAATAGACAAAGGAAATAAACCTTCTGGTTTGGTACTACCTCTGCTGACACTTTAGTACTTGTATCCGGATTGTGAAGGGGTCCGTACCAATCAGAAGTCCTATACTCAGAGACAGGCGGGGCCGACAGCCAATCGCAACCAAGACATGACGCTACTGTCGGCGCCGCCCGACTTCTGCGTGACAGAGATGAGGAAATGACGTCGGGGCGCAAGGCCCGCCCGACGTCCGTCCGCTGTCACATGACCTTCGTCTCTGATGGTTAGAGAGAAGAAAAGAGGAGGGGTGTGCGTGGGACCGGACGTTCTCAGCGTCGGTTCACACGCTCACCCCCCGTGTCACCGGAAGTGACATTCGATACAGGCAGAGACCGGGGGTCCCGCCTGGAAGATGAGGAACTGGTAATCCTTGTCTGTGGAGTGAAAATAATTACTAATAACATATAAAGTGAAACAAAATGTATGATAGGGAGCCGGACCGGGAAGGGGATGTTGTCCAAATACAACATTGTGCAGCTCTCTCTCTGAAATGCAAAATACAAAATATAAAATGCGGGGACCACAAAAACATGATCCCATAAAAGAGTAACATATCTAAAGTGACAAAGAGCCCTGAAAAGGGATTGGGAAAAAATGTCTGATCTCAGCTATGCTAGGTAAAGTAACATAAGAAAATGAATGAAAAAAATGTGATAAATGTAAAAAGGTTAACGCTGCCGCACAAGCAGTGTGAACAGTGCTGCTACCAAAGGGTGAGCCCCAAACATGGGAGAAACTATATAAAGCTCACCACACATTCCCAATGTGAGCGTGCCCCCCAAAAGCAGCGCCCCCATAGGGAAGATTGGAGAAAGACTAAATATGTAAAATAAAATATTTCACAAAGAGCATTGGTGACAGGAAAAAATAGTTAAAAGACCAGATAAGTGCAGTATAAATAGAGCTAAGATGAGTTGATGAACGAGTTGAGGTCCCACTCAACGTTCAACCCAAACGGAAAAAAGGACCTCAACTCATGTATCCAAAACGTCTCGAGGCGTGAAACCCCTCGCAGGCGTGACTCGCCTCTCCAGTGTGGTGTAAATCTGTCAATAACCTGGAACAAGGTACCCTTAGGGTCCTTGTCATGGCATTCCAAGTAATGTCGTGGTACTGTGTGCTTGTCCCTGCCTTTAATGATTGCCGTCACGTGTTCGTTGACACGAACAGAAAAAGTTCTGATCGTGCGACCCACATACTGCTTATGGCAGGGACAGGTTATCAAATAAACGATGTATTGTGAAGAGCACGTAGTGAAGTGCTTCATGTGGTAAATGCGGGAAGTGACCGTGGACTTGAATGTAAGGCTCTTGCGTCTTCCCCCTATGTTATAGAGGCAGACCCGACATTTACGACAAGGGTAATAACCCTTGCATTCCTGAAAGAAGGAAACCTTCTTGGGGGGGTCTATTATGTTTGGAGCGATCTGTCCCTGAATGGACCTTGCTCCTCTAAAGACCACCGAGGCCCGGTTAGGCAAAACGGGCCCTAGTAGTCTATCATTTTGTAATATTCCCCAATGTTTTTGAATGATACCTTTAATTTGATTGGATTGAATGGAATGAGTAGTAAAAAAGGATAACTTAGCATCGAATGTAGTATTGTCTTTGGGACGTTCTGTGAGCGTTGTCTGTCTTTCGGTGAGCAGGGCTCTATTGATTTCACTGTCTAAAAGATGAGGATCATACCCCTTGTCAAGGAATCTACCCCTGAGGATTTTTGATTGGGATATAAAATCGGAAGTTTGGGTACAGTTGCGCCTCAGTCTCAAGAACTGGCTTCGGGGCACCGACCGAAGCCACTGTTCACGATGGCAGCTATCGATCGGAATGTACCCATTCCGATCCGTGGGTTTGAAATAAGTACGGAACTCAAGATGTTGTTGCACCACTGAGATTTCCAAATCAAGGAAATGTATCTTCGTTGTACTGGCTTCAAATGTCAACGAAATCCCCCTGTCATTGGCATTGAGAGTATTCATGAAGCCCTCAAGGGATGCCAGATCTCCCTCCCAAAGGAGGAGGATGTCGTCTATGTACCTAGCCCAAAGAACCAACTCGGGTCTCTGGGCAGCATAGACGACATCCTCCTCCCACTGGGCCATAAAAAGGTTGGCGAGACTGGGGGCAAATTTAGCCCCCATAGCCACACCTCTCTGTTGCAAAAAGAAACGGTTTTGAAACCAGAAGTAGTTGTGTCTGGTTGCGAATTTTAGCAGCTGCATGATGAAGTTGCGCTGCAATGTAGGTAGTCTTCCATCTCTTGAGAGATGGTTTTCCACAGCCTCGAAACCCAGATGGTGTGGTATGCAGGTATAAAGTGCTGCTACGTCAGCTGTTACCAAAAGGGTACCTTTTCTGCAGCTGCTAAAATTCGCAACCAGACACAACTACTTCTGGTTTCAAAACCGTTTCTTTTTGCAACAGAGAGGTGTGGCTATGGGGGCTAAATTTGCCCCCAGTCTCGCCAACCTTTTTATGGCCCAGTGGGAGGAGGATGTCGTCTATGCTGCCCAGAGACCCGAGTTGGTTCTTTGGGCTAGGTACATAGACGACATCCTCCTCCTTTGGGAGGGAGATCTGGCATCCCTTGAGGGCTTCATGAATACTCTCAATGCCAATGACAGGGGGATTTCGTTGACATTTGAAGCCAGTACAACGAAGATACATTTCCTTGATTTGGAAATCTCAGTGGTGCAACAACATCTTGAGTTCCGTACTTATTTCAAACCCACGGATCGGAATGGGTACATTCCGATCGATAGCTGCCATCGTGAACAGTGGCTTCGGTCGGTGCCCCGAAGCCAGTTCTTGAGACTGAGGCGCAACTGTACCCAAACTTCCGATTTTATATCCCAATCAAAAATCCTCAGGGGTAGATTCCTTGACAAGGGGTATGATCCTCATCTTTTAGACAGTGAAATCAATAGAGCCCTGCTCACCGAAAGACAGACAACGCTCACAGAACGTCCCAAAGACAATACTACATTCGATGCTAAGTTATCCTTTTTTACTACTCATTCCATTCAATCCAATCAAATTAAAGGTATCATTCAAAAACATTGGGGAATATTACAAAATGATAGACTACTAGGGCCCGTTTTGCCTAACCGGGCCTCGGTGGTCTTTAGAGGAGCAAGGTCCATTCAGGGACAGATCGCTCCAAACATAATAGACCCCCCCAAGAAGGTTTCCTTCTTTCAGGAATGCAAGGGTTATTACCCTTGTCGTAAATGTCGGGTCTGCCTCTATAACATAGGGGGAAGACGCAAGAGCCTTACATTCAAGTCCACGGTCACTTCCCGCATTTACCACATGAAGCACTTCACTACGTGCTCTTCACAATACATCGTTTATTTGATAACCTGTCCCTGCCATAAGCAGTATGTGGGTCGCACGATCAGAACTTTTTCTGTTCGTGTCAACGAACACGTGACGGCAATCATTAAAGGCAGGGACAAGCACACAGTACCACGACATTACTTGGAATGCCATGACAAGGACCCTAAGGGTACCTTGTTCCAGGTTATTGACAGATTTACACCACACTGGAGAGGCGAGTCACGCCTGCGAGGGGTTTCACGCCTCGAGACGTTTTGGATACATGAGTTGAGGTCCTTTTTTCCGTTTGGGTTGAACGTTGAGTGGGACCTCAACTCGTTCATCAACTCATCTTAGCTCTATTTATACTGCACTTATCTGGTCTTTTAACTATTTTTTCCTGTCACCAATGCTCTTTGTGAAATATTTTATTTTACATATTTAGTCTTTCTCCAATCTTCCCTATGGGGGCGCTGCTTTTGGGGGGCACGCTCACATTGGGAATGTGTGGTGAGCTTTATATAGTTTCTCCCATGTTTGGGGCTCACCCTTTGGTAGCAGCACTGTTCACACTGCTTGTGCGGCAGCGTTAACCTTTTTACATTTATCACATTTTTTTCATTCATTTTCTTATGTTACTTTACCTAGCATAGCTGAGATCAGACATTTTTTCCCAATCCCTTTTCAGGGCTCTTTGTCACTTTAGATATGTTACTCTTTTATGGGATCATGTTTTTGTGGTCCCCGCATTTTATATTTTGTATTTTGCATTTCAGAGAGAGAGCTGCACAATGTTGTATTTGGACAACATCCCCTTCCCGGTCCGGCTCCCTATCATACATTTTGTTTCACTTTATATGTTATTAGTAATTATTTTCACTCCACAGACAAGGATTACCAGTTCCTCATCTTCCAGGCGGGACCCCCGGTCTCTGCCTGTATCGAATGTCACTTCCGGTGACACGGGGGGTGAGCGTGTGAACCGACGCTGAGAACGTCCGGTCCCACGCACACCCCTCCTCTTTTCTTCTCTCTAACCATCAGAGACGAAGGTCATGTGACAGCGGACGGACGTCGGGCGGGCCTTGCGCCCCGACGTCATTTCCTCATCTCTGTCACGCAGAAGTCGGGCGGCGCCGACAGTAGCGTCATGTCTTGGTTGCGATTGGCTGTCGGCCCCGCCTGTCTCTGAGTATAGGACTTCTGATTGGTACGGACCCCTTCACAATCCGGATACAAGTACTAAAGTGTCAGCAGAGGTAGTACCAAACCAGAAGGTTTATTTCCTTTGTCTATTTATCAACATTTAAGGGACAGAGGCTACATAAGACAATCACTGTCTTATCAGTAGTCCTCTTCATGGTACCTAACAGGTTAACTATACCATTGATGCACACTAATAATGTTATACACCTGTCAAGTCTAGTCACGTGCGATCAGGTGACCCCATTCATCCAATGGGGAAAGCTGTTTGCTAGCATATGCAATTTTCCTTTTTGAATGTTTTTCCATAAATATGAGGCAACTTGGAGGGGATGCTGTATGCCCCAGTAGACGATCTATCGATCGAAACGCGTCGGGCGCTTTCAGCATCCTTCTTGTTGCCCTTACTTTGATTTTATATTTTGTGATCACATTTTACCATTGCCTGGTTTTTAGCAATAAAAATCCTACCTTTTTTATCTACGCCATGTGGAGCCTGTTTGTTTTCTCTCCACATACCCTTTGAGACACCAAACCAGTCTTCACTTCAAGTTTCCATGTGAAGCACCATTTCCTCCGTTTTGCAACCTGACCATCCTTTGGGAGGACCTACCTGGCAATCCCGGGAGATCCACACAGAGTTCGACCCGGAAGGTTCGCAGAGTCGTGATGTTCGTGCTTCAGGCCCTTAGAGGCAACCTGCTCGTATGACTCTCTGTCGCTGACAAGTGAGTCCACCACTTCTGGTAAGAGTTCCTACACACCATCTTCACTAAGTTGTATGCAGTCAGGAGACACAGTGTTGGGGGAAGATTCGATGATACGTCCGTTTGGATTATTTGTCTTCATATATTCCTACACCTTTCCTAGGGGGATATCCCATGCTGTTTTGCTCCATTTATTGGACTTCATCCACTACCCTTTAGAGACTTTTTAGTTTAATATGCCACGTTTGAATCATTTATGGACATTTGCTTGTCAGTCATTTTATTGACCGTAACATTTTCTGCACATTTTATGCGCTACATTTTTTGTTTCTCTATATGGTTTTATCTCCCGTCTTAGAGAACTTGTCAGAAGTTATCATGCTGATAAGAAAGGAACGAAACAGCAGAAAGACACGGGACTCAGGGCTTTGGAGAGAGATAAGTAAACACTACAGATATATGTGCAAAGGTCAAATTTCATGAATCGGGTTTTCATCCACTTTAAGGATCCTCCATTTTCCATGTATTCTGTCATTAGTCCAAACACAAACCAAGACAGCTGGGTAATGCCCAGCCCCTCCCAGTAATTTGACTACTCAGTCCACCACATGCCAAACCCTGGCACCAGGGAGATAGCAAATTATTGAGTGGACCTGGACACAGAATCCAATATTTTACACTGCTTTATCATCTTCTGTCTAGTCTTCTTGTAGGAAAAGCCATGTTTGTGCCCTTTATCTCTAGTATATTTCAGTCTAATTACTAACCAAAATTATGCTGCTGCTGGTCAATTTTACACTGCTTGATCTTCTGCTTTCCAATAATTTTGTAGGGAAACACCTGCCTGTGCCCTTTGTTTCTTGCACATTTCAGCCCTGTCTTGCATTTTAAAACGGTCCTGCTGCTGAGCAAAATTTACACTGCTTTATCATCTAAAGCATCTGAATTCTTGTAGGAAAATATCTGCCTCTGCCCTGTGTTTCTAGTACATTTTAGCCTACCCTTGCACAATAAAACTGTCCTGCCGCTGGCCAATTTTAAACAGATGTATCATCTGTGAAAAAAAAAGAAGAACTTGCCTATGCCTCATATCTTTCAATTTTGGCAGATTTCCCTCATTAAAACTGTCCTGCTGCTTTTTTTACAACGCTGTATCATCTGTGGTGAAATATCGATATGAAGAAAGTAAATTTAATAAACAGGTCAATTTTACTGGCTGATTTTTAAAAATAGAATATGCTTAGTATCTAACCCTGAAGTGTCTCTTGAGCTGCAGAGAAATACTGACAGAAAGATAAAGATAACAGCTGCTCCTCTGCTCGCACATATCCTGTTCTACACAGGAGCAGTGACCTATCCAGCCACGGTTTTGTCAACTATATCTAGCACTGAGCACGCTTAATGCCTGTAAATCAGGCAATCCATATGTTTGACTAGAAGCTAATGGGGTGCCAATTGGTAATACTGAGTAAAGCAAAAAAAAAAAAAGTAGTGCAGCCAGAAATCCTATACTACATATAGGCTCTACATATAAAAGCTTAGTAAAAAAAAAAAAAAAAGGACAGAGCTTTCAGAGCTTTTGTGTAGCAATGTGTTAGAAATAGAAATTCTTTGAGCGTCCATTGGAACCTTTTTGGGCTCAGCAATAGAAGACACATTGAGAAAAGGCTAAAATGTGTCCAGTGTATGAAAATGATTTGTATCTTAGCACAATCAGATTTAATAGGGCTTGTCTTTTTTTTTTTTTATTTATCTGCATTTTTATGCACTCATCTCATAAAGTTGAAAATATTTCAAAGAGAGATCCCATTATAATTTTTGAAAACAACAAGGTATAAGTGTAAGGATTTTTAGGATCTGATCCTGCATCTTCTGCCCGTGTGTTCACCCTACTTGCTGTGCTGTCCTTTCTGTGCACTTTCTCCCTGGCTTCCTTCTATCTGCTCTCTTCTGTTCCTCAGGCTGTGCCTTGCAACCCCCTGCTCCTTTCCGTCTGCTTACACTTCTGTGTTGTTTATACCCTGCCTGTGGATATTTAAGTGTGTCTTCCCATTAGCCTAGCATTGGAACACTGTCAGACACTGTAGTCTGCCTTAAGTTGGCAATCCCAGCCCTTTGCCTTGGATAACCTTGCCTTCATTTTGATTATCTTTGCACATCTGACTTCTGCCTTCTGTTTTAGCTCGTGTTTAGCCTACTCTTTTACCCACTGTGTTTTCGACCATTCTCATTTGTTATTAACCCATTCCTCCTGTTCACAC
Source organism: Lithobates clamitans (assembly GCA_037952925.1). Lineage (NCBI taxonomy): Eukaryota > Metazoa > Chordata > Amphibia > Anura > Ranidae > Lithobates > Lithobates clamitans. Next base: position 4,475,285 of record JBBGZY010000655.1, read on the forward strand.
CTCTGCTATAAAGTAGTTGTCACTTACTATCAAACCCATTCCCCACCATCAGGGACTCTTGTGATGACAAAAACCTCCTAGATTTTAAAACTTGGTGAGAGCCTTTCATTACCAGCTTGAAAACATGATTTTACACTTTCTCTTTTCTTTGTCTACTTGATGTCCTTTTATTCAGTGGGTTCTTTCATTGATATGCCAACTTTCAACTTGGTTTTGGCTGGCTATCATCATCTTTATTTTGCTACATGTGACTGTCTTCACTTGCAGTTTCCTTGGTTCCAACACTAGGAAAATATACTCCAACTTTGACATTTAAATAATATCTATACTGAACTTGCATAACAGACTACTAACCAAAACATTTATTCTGGGAAAAAAAAAATTACTCCAACCCTGACAACTATATTTAGGTAGTAAGCTTGGGTGCATAGAAGCGACTGAGCAGACCATGTTGGAAAGCAGTGAGACCCTTAGAATGTTTTACATGTTACAAGGCAAAGCCGCTGTCTCAAAAGCAGGTGTTACACGAATATTGTATTTGCTCTTACCGTGGACTTCTGCATTATTTCTACTGATTAATATACATGTTATCATTTTTTTACAGGTTTGGACCCAGGTCCATATTCAGACAGGAAATAAACATTTCCATAAAATAAAGTTAGAAGATTTGATATTTGTTAAATAAAATATTTCTATGTGTGGGGTATTTTGTATTTGTGTGAATTGTTACAGTTAAAAAAAAAGTTGTGTGATTATTTGGGCATGTAGTCCCGTACAACCAGCCAGCCAGATATTACATGTGATTATAGCTAGCACCCCCCACCCTGGGGAGAACACAATGGCTCCACGGGAGGGACTCCCCTGTCAACACTTTCTGTGTTTGAGGGGAATTGAGCAACCTGTAGTTGCAGAAAAGATATTCGCTGCATCAATGGCTAGCCTTAGGCGACATAATAAATTATCTATATATTGTATACAGTGGGTATAGAAAAGAATCATCTCTCTTTACAATAATCACATTTTGTGGCTTTGCAGGCTGAAATGAAAGAACACAGTTTTTGTTATATCCAGCTGTATTTACTCAGGGCAACTTAGAACATCCAAATGAAAGATATAACGGCAACATAAAAAGAAAGCAAGGCAAGGTCCATAAAGACATGCGGATGAGTCCTGACCTCAACCCGATAGAACACCATTGGGATGAATTAGAGTGGAGACTGAGAGCCAGACCTTCCTGTCCAACATGAGTGCCTGACCTCACAAATGCTCTTCTGGAAGAATGGTCAAACATTCCCATAGACACGCTCTTAAATCTCGTAGAAAGCCTTCTCAGAAGAGTTGAAGCTGTTTTAGCAAAAGGGGGGCCAACTCAATATTGAACCCTACGGACTAAGACTAGGATGCCATTAAAGTTCATGTGCATGTAAAGGCAGGCATCCTAATAGGTGTATGTTACCTAGATCACATATATTTTCTTTATGTTAAGTGAATGAATGCTAATTAATGTGCAAGTATAACACCTAGGGCCGCACAGGAATACATGCCACATGCCCATGCAGTGCAAGTTTGCAGTTCATTCCTTCAAATGGGCTGCAAATTGCTCTGGAACTCAGGAAAATTAGTGCATGCACTACTTTTAAAAATGTGCCACACCAAATTGCATGGTACTGTGGTATCATGTGATTTGTGTCCACAAACACAGTGCATTTGGGGTGCAATTGACAATACATTTGCACCCAAAGCAGATCACAAGAGCAGTGTTTAAGCACAGGAAATATGCCTTTCCCGCACCAACATTCTAGTGTGAACTGGTCCTTATAGGCATTTACCTACCTGTTCTCTACAGAAGGACAAAGTCATCTTTGTTCAGGCATCATTAAAGGTCGGCATCTACTTCCTAGACTGATATATATCTTCACGTACATCCTGATGCCTCATATAGATCAGCTCCTGCTGCAGCCTCTAAAATTGTGACTAGCTACAAAATTACAATGTTACGGTCTAATAACTAGAGCAGAGGGAATTCTTCCGCCTGCCTGCAGCAGATTGATGAAATGATCTCAGCCTGAAGACATCTAGAGCAAAAGCAACTAAAAAAACACCAACAAAATACACGTAGGGAGCCTCCAGGTAGCTGGACGTCAAGTAACATTTACAGGTCTTGTCCCTATCCAGTCTAGACAATAAAAAGGCATGCACAGACTAAAGAGCTTTTCTTTTGGTCACTCCGCTCTCTCCTCCTATTAGCCTGTTCCTTGTGAGGAAAAAAAGCACTGTAACACAACTGTCTGTCTTCTTGTGCATCCCCTCCCTTTCCCAGTCTGGGCATTGATTTTACAGGGTCTGCATGAGACTGATATCATGTCAAGTATGCTTTAAATTTAAAAATACATTTCAAACTTCACAGGTTTAATAATTTATCTGAATTTAATTGTATTTGTATTTTATATCTGACTGAAGCTCAGCTCAAATCTTGAGTACTTTTTTTTTTTTTTTTTTTACTATCTAACCAACGCATGAGCAGTTCACCAGCACAAATATACAGAAAAAGAGTACAAAGAAGCTTACATGCAGATCCATTATAAATGCTCCTCTTTAGCCCATTGTTAACAGTATACGTTATTTGAAATTAAATGTAGGCCTGAGTTTTAATTGCTCTTAAAATAAAATTAAACTGATGTTCTTATGTACTGAAAGTTCTGTAAATGTGACATTGTAAGACATAGCTGTCTTCTTACAATCTGTATAACGAAACAGTCTGTTCCAGTGACAAAATGCCCTGAAACCACCAAAGATAGATAAATTATTAAAGCAGTTACCATGGTTTATTGGCTGTAATAATACTGAATTGGAGAAAAGTACAGCACAGGAACTTGTCTCACAGATCAATTTTCTGCTTAGTTTATAACCACATTTAAGACAAGGTACGGGGCTCTAATAAGTGGTTATTGTTCACTGCTATGACAGCCCTCAATGTCAATATTTGAAATCAAAGGTGTGTACTACTGGTGCTTCACATTCTGTCTATACCTTCCAACAATCTCTGAACACCTAAAGGCACAAGCAGGCATAGATTACAGAAGAAATAGATGGGAGGACATGGCTAAAACAGACATCTGCAACCAAGAAAGGAGAGAAGGACAGATGGAAAATAGGGTTGTCACTGTGTACCCAAAGGTGTGCTGTGTATCCAAACAAAATAATAGATAAACAATAGATTGTCAGAGGATCACAGGTAAGGCACAGTTAGTGACAGCTTACAATAAGTTTGCTGGCTGTCTATTGCACTTCTGTTGTTTATTGGGACTTCGTTGACAGTACAGGAAAAAACAGTGTTTTAGAGACTGAAGAAGCTCATGTAAGGAGTATTTTTTATTTGTAAATACATATCTTGAGATAGATTGATGGAGACTTTGCTGAAACTGTACAAAATTGCAATTAAGTACACACCCTTTAAACAAACGTCGTCAATTTGCTTCCTTTTGGTTGGTTAAATATAGCAATAACATTTTTAGTTATATACATTGAATACATGCAAACCAAATATATCCCCGTGGGCCTTTAAAACCTAACTATGTTCAATATCCCATTAGTTTGTTTTGGGCCAAGCTGGCCTAAACAAACTATTTACTGCACAACACGTGCGCTTACGGGGCATGCTGTGCTAAGGCCGGTGTTCTATCAGAATAGCGAACCCATCAGATTAAGTAACGGAAGTGACGTTCCGTCAGCTGAGCATGCGCGCCACCGCTACCAGGTTTGCTAATCCGACAGAACACCTGGAGTCAGAAGAAGGCGGAGCGGACATCTTACTACACCCTTTTAGCAATAAAGTGAGCGTATATAAATAAATTTAGTGTTTTGGCATCTGTGATGCTGTTTTGATGTTACATTTTGAAAGAAGCTAGACACCAGCAGTAGGAAGGTGGCGGAGGTACACACCGCACTGCTCAGCACTAAACCTTTATGCTTTCAAAATTAAACATCCAAATATCATCACAGATGTCAATATACTCTATTTATTTATATATGCTCACTTTATTTGTAGGGCTGGGAGATTTTCTCAAAAAAAAAAAAAAAAAAAACTCGATTCACGATTCGAATCGAGGTTTTTATTTTTTATTTTTGGACACCGCGCCGGTCCTGAGGAGCTGCGGGTAGCAGTTTTTAGGCGAGGCCACGGCTTCGGCCTAGTCCGCGGCCTCTGGCCTCATGGACTAGGCCGAGGCCACGGCCTCACCTAAAAACTCCTGCCCGCAGCTCTTCAGGACTGGCACGGTGTCAGCGCCGGTCCTGGGGAGCTGCAAGAGGTTTTAGGCGAGGCCACGGCTTCAGCCTAGTCCGCGGTGTCTGGCCTCGCGGATGGCAGGCTAAATGTACCAAGTTGATAATTCGATCAACTTGGGTACAACCAGCATTACGGATTCGCTTGTGGTTATTGCAAGCAGCTGCTATAGCGGCTAGCGATAATCCCTGCCTTCTCCTGGCAGGGATAGCTTCCCCTGCCCGCCTCCACTGGGAGTAGACAATGGCTCAGCAGGAGCGATTCCCCTGTCAGCACTGTGTTGATGGGGGAATCGTGTGAATTCCTTTCCTGCAACCTGTGGTAGCAGGAAAGAAATTTGCACCGTGTATGGCCTGCCTAACTGTATGTAGCCTCAGCTAGAGGGACTTCCCGTTCCTCTCCCAAAACAAAATAAGAGCTGGATGAATGAATACAGCTCCTCTGATTGGTGGTTGAGTGGAAATTGTGACATCACCCACCCGCCTCAGCCAATCACAAGGAGCTTTGTATTTATCAGAGAATACAAAGCTTCCTGTGAATGGCTGAGCAGTGCTCAGCTCGACTCGATTTGTTCCCGATGTGGGAATGGAAGTTCTCATCCTACTACTACAACTGGAACACAGCTCTGTATACTGTCTGTTGCTGAGGCTACATACAGTTAAATACAGCATGCCCAAATGCACCTGTTGGCACAGTAAATAATTTGTTTGGGCCAACATGGCCCAACCAAACTATTTAAAGGGATATTAAATGTGGAGTTAGACTTTAACTTCCTGCAGTAAGCAGACAATGCTGCACTGCAATATAAAACATTGTTATCAGATCTGCATAAGTTCTGTATGTGAATTACTGAACACCTCCCCCAAAGTTATGGAGATGATCTGTAATTCCAACACACTTCATGTCATAGGGTTACAAAAGCTGGTCCCTGCACAGATACAGTACAATCAGTGAGTGATGTCACTCATTGGACAGGAAGTATGTTATTGGCAGGATTATTGTGTGAAAATAAAGCACAAAAAAGGCTAAAAAAAGAAAAGGAATGCAGCCACTGCATCAAAGGACTAGCAAGCTGCAATGTATTACATTTTTGTTCTTCTTTACATATGCATTTATTATTTCCAAGAGGACCACCTGGTGTTGTGACATGAGCATTACATTTTTATAGTTTTATCAGAAGATCCTACTTCCTAATTTATCTGTAAAAAGCTTTTACCTCTTGTGCAAAAAGTAACATAATGGGTCATAGATATCCTGTGCATTAGCTCCAGGGGCATTTCAGAAGTAAGCAGCTGAAATGTTTGGTGTGTACAAGAACTACACTATACATGTTTGGCACAATCTCAAAAGCTATAACAAAGAAAAATATGGAAGATGAGTACTCGCAACACCTGCAGCCAGCAAACTGACAGCAACTCTGGCTAATACAGAAAAATGAGTATGCTACAGTCTCTGTTACCAGGTCTTTTTCCCCAACTGGGAACATGAAAAATACTTTAAAGTGTCACTAAACCCACATCTTAAAAAACTAACAAAAAATGTTGTATTACATGCTGTTCATACTCACTCAGGCACTATGAGATTCGTTTTCTGTATTCTGCAAAAAACCTGGTTAATCCTGGTTCGCCATCTCCCCCTTCTGTCAAGTCCCCAATTCAGCTAAGGATTTTGCAGGGCAGTGTTGGTAGCTCTGCACGTGCTCAGTTTTCAGTGAGTTTCTATGATAAGCATTTCCTCCCTATCACATCTGAGCAGCCCATGTGATTATAGAGTCAAACATGTGGGCGCATACACAGTTGTAAATGACAGCATACTCCTTCCTCCTCCATGACCACTAACCAACTATACACCATGGGGGTGGGGTATTACATGAATATTGATGGGGGCTTCACCTCCCTCCTATTCGAAGACACAGGCTGGAGGGGCGTGACACAGCCTGTAACTGATAGAAATCCGCTCACACCAGGTTTTTTGCCAAAAAATAATAAAGATTTAATTTCAAATATATTGTATATTTATATGACCATTTAAAACAGTTTATTGATATTAAATATGTATTTTACTCTGTACTCTAAAGGCTTTTTTTTATTAAACATGTGACCTTATGTTTCCCTGCAGACAGGCTGGAAAGATCTGGGTCATGTGACATCTGTATATCAATTAGAAAAAAGGTACTTTGATTCTTTTTTAATTAAAAAAATAACAGTGCCATCATCCATATAGAGAAATAGAAGGGACAATGTAAATTAAACAGTTTACATTTAGTATCACTTTAAGGGACCAGTTGGAGATTGTTTCTGCCACAAGTAAAATCAAGTGTGGCAGTGTCTTTAATGCCACTCCAAACCAGACATTTTTATTTTGGGTGATTTTTATGTATATTTTATAGATATAGGTTACAAAATGGTGCAGCAATCTGAAGCCAAGTTACATACCTGTAAAAATAAGAGCACCCTCTAACTGTGTTGTGAGTGAAATGTTCTTGGCTTTTCTCATTTCCAAAGTCTTCCAGAGGATCTGACCACAAAATATCACACATGGGTCCATATGCGGGGGGTTCTTTAAAGCGATCTAACTGAGAAAAGTGAAAGAACACAGCAATTAGTTTTCAGAATTTAACTAGAACAAATAGAATGAAATATGACGCATGCATATATGTCCTACAGATAGGGAATAGTATAGAAAGAAATGACCACTTAATGCACCTAGTATTTTTTTTCTTTTAATAACAGCAATAACCATGATTGGAATGCTCTTCCTTTATTTAAAAGGTTAAATTCTGATATCTCACAGACCAGGTCTTTTCCAATCAGATTTTTTTAGTAGACAAACACAATATGATATTTCTATTGTCCATAAAAAATTTTTAAAAAAAGACAATGCCCTTACCTGTAGTAAAAACAATAAAGAAGTCAGGATAATCAGACACACAAGTAAGCCAGGGGCAATGATATAACTAGCAAGTCTGCTTTTAAAAGTGAAAGCACATTTGCAATACATAAGTGGAGTTTCTCCAGAGAGGCACAGGAATATGTTTAACACAGGTAAGTATTTTATCAGGGGAGGCCGTTCCATTAGGGGTGCCCGGGCACCACCCCCTCTCTCCTCGCCCACCCCACCCGCCGCTGCTCCTCAGATGCCTGGTCCCCGCCGCTGCTCCTCGGATGCCTGGTCCCCGCCGCTGCTCCTCGGATGCCTGGCCCCCGCCGCTGCTCCTCGGATGCCTGGTCCCCGCCGCTGCTCCTCGGATGACCGGTCCCCGCAGCTAGCAGAGTGACCATCAGGCAATACTAATATCAAATCAAGGGGGGATTATGAGAATGATCTCTTCCTATGATGCTTCTAAATGTTCTCAGTCCCAGGATAAAATGATCCAAAAAAAAAAAAAAACAGGAGGGGGTATATAGTGTATTATATTTTATTTAGCATAAAAAAAAACGAATAAAACCATATGCACTCACATGAGAGTATTGATGTATGGGCACCAACACACACAACTAGGACTGGCTGAAGAGAGCAGTCCCGTACCACCGCTCGCTATCCCAGAGCCGGCGTGCGTTCCACAGACCCGGAATGACGTCAGGAACAAGCCCAGAAGTGGCTTCGGCAGCTCAAACCTTGGGCAGTGTGGGACTGCTCCCTTCAGCTAGTCTAGCTGTGAGTGTGTTGGAGCCCATACATCAATACTCTCATGTGAGTGTATATAGTTTTTATTTGTCTTTTTATGCCAAATAAAATATACTACACTATATACCCCCTTCTACAATTTTTTTTGGATCGTTTTATCCTGGGAATGAGAACGTTTAGGGCGATCATAGGAGAAGATCCTGCTCATAATCCCCTCTTGATTTGCATTTGATTTATGTATCGCCTAACTGTCACTATGTTGGCCGCAGAGTTCTGGTGAGTGTGGAGTGTATATGCACGTGGTGGAGCACATATACAGTGGGGCAAAAAAGTATTTAGTCAGCCACCAATTGTGCAAGTTCTCCCACTTAAAAAGATGAGAGGCCTGTAATTGTCATCATAGGTATACCTGAACTATGAGAGACAAAATGTGGAAACAAATCCAGACAATCACATTGTCTGATTTTTGAAAGAATTTATTTGCAAATTATGGTGGAAAATTTGGTCACCTACAAACAAGCAAGATTTCTGGCTCTCACAGACCTGAATCTTCTTCTTTAAGAGGCTCCTCTGTCCTCCACTCATTACCTGTATGAATGGCACCTGTTTGAACTTGTTATCAGCATAAAAGACACCTGTCCACGACCTCAAATAGTCACATTCCAAACTCCACTATGGAGAAGACCAAAGAGCTGTCGAAAGACACCAGAAACAAAATTGTAGACCTGCACCAGGCTGGGAAGACAATCTACAATAGGCAAGCAGCTTGGTGTGAAGAAATCAACTGTGGGAGCAATAATTAGAAAATGGAAGACATACAAGACCATTGATAATCTCCCTCGATCTGGGGCTCCACACAAGATCTCACCCCGTGGGGTCAAAATGATCACAAGAACGGTGAGCAAAAATCCCAGCACCACACAGAGGGACCTATTGAATGACCTGCAGAGAGCTGGGGACAATGTAACAAAGGTTACCATCAGTAACACACTACTCTGTCAGGGACTCAGATCCTGCAGTTTCAGACGTGTCCCCCTGCTTAAGCCAGTACATGTGCGGGCCCGTTTGAGGTTTGCTAGAGAGCATTTGGATGATCCAGAAGAGGATTGGGAGAATGTCATATGGTCAGATGAAACCAAAGTAGAACTGTTTGGTAGAAACACAACTCGTCGTGTTTGGAGGAGAGAGAATGCTGAGTTTCAACCAAAGAACACCATACCTACTGTGAAGCATGGGGGTGGCAACATCATGCTTTGGGGCTGTTTCTCTGCAAAGGGAACAGTACGACTGATCTGTGTACATGAAAGAATGAATGGGGCCATGTATCGTGAGATTTTGAGTGCAAACCTCCTCCCATCAGCAAGGGCATTGAAGATGAAACATGGCTGGGTCTTTCAGCATGACAATGATCCCAAACACACCGCCCGGGCAATGAAGGAGTGGCTTCGTAAGAGGCATTTCAAGGTCCCGGAGTGGCCTAGCCAGTCTCCAGATCTCAACCCCATAGAAAACCTTTGGAGGGAGTTGAAAGTCCGTGTTGCCCAGCGACAGCCCCAAAACATCACTGCTCTAGAGGAGATCTCCATGGAGGAATGGGCCAACATACCAGCAACAGTGTGTGACAACCTTGTGAAGACTTACAGAAAACGTTTGACCTCTGTCATTGCCAACAAAGGATATATAACAAAGTATTGAGATTAACTTTTGATATTGACCAAATACTTATTTTCCACCATAATTTGCAAATAAATTCTTTCAAAAATCAGACAATGTGATTGTCTGGATTTGTTTCCACATTTTGTCTCCCCTTAGTTGAGGTATACCTATGATGACAATTACAGGCCTCTCTCATCTTTTTAAGTGGGAGAACTTGCACAATTGGTGGCTGACTAAATCCTTTTTTGCGCCATTGTAAGGAAGATCCTGGCGCATTAGCACTTTTGAAAGCACAGTGTTTGGCAATAAATCACTAGACGTTTGGACTTTTTTTTATCACATATTTATGTTATAAATTTGTATACCATTTGTATACGAATTGTTTGTAGATTTCGTGTTTTTTTTTGGATTCTAAGACTTGCACCTACTTTTATTATTCACATATTATCTAGTGTAATTTTGCATTCAAAAGGGGCAGCGGCCTGGTCACTTTTTTCTGGTTATTGGTTTCTGCTTTTTGGGTTGGTTTGGTACCCTTTTATTATCTACCAGAATACATTATTCATTCTGCCCAATAAAATTAGTTAAAGCTCAAATGCTTGACTTGGATAAATGCGTTACACACTTTTACAAGCGTCAGGCGTTTCTTTTTGCCAAAATGCTGCTGCCAGGAGGAAGGCTTCTAGGAGAGTTTACAAAACATCCAGTGTGCATGAGGCCTTAAGCAAAAGAATCAATATGGCAGCCAGGCAATTAGCTTTTCAGGAAGAGACATTGGCAATGCCAGGCTACCCAGTTTTTTAATGAAATGTTATGTTTAACTAGGATTTAAAAACCTTTACAGTTCTCATTTAATACATATAAATGCAGGTGGATTAACAATTTTTCTTTGCATTCAAGTAAAGCAAAACCACCTGCTTCAAAAATACAGCACACATTGCGAATTGTCACTTGTTTCAGTGCTGTAGTCTTACCATTTTAAAGGAAACCTGCACTTCAAGAAATATGGGGCTGCCATAGATGATCCACTGTACTTCTAAAAATGAAAACTGCCTGGCTCTCTATGGATATAGTACTTTATGAGACAACGATTAGGAACAAGCACAAGGATCAGGAAAGTGAGAACCCCTAATCTGTCTGATACATTCTCAGGGATAGTGACCCAAGCAGTTAAACCACTGGACAAGAAGGCGGCAATAGCAGCCCCTTTTCTTCTTCAGTAAAAGATTCCTGTAATGCATCCTTTAGAGTGGGTATTAGGCAGGATTTTCTACTTTTACTACTATGGTTACACTAGTTACATGATCAGTCCCATCTTTGCATTAGGTTTTTTTTTTTAGTTTTATTTTGTTGACATACATTTAAAACCACTGAGAAATGGAAATCCAGATACATTTAATAATTAAATACCATTATGGGATAACTGAAAAGACAACACAGAAGGGCTGTTTTCTTTTAGGCTCCGTTCATCTGACTGAATTTTGCACTGAGCCATCCAATAATGTATCAGGCATATAGAGCTTTGTTTTATCAAAGAAGCAAACTGGAGTGCGTGAAAAAAAAAAAGCTTAAAGCTCCCCTGTTGCCTCACAGCAGAAAGCAAAATAACAACACATATCTGACTTGAAAAAAATGACTATTCATAATAAAAAAAGAAAAAAAGAAAATAAGAACAAATGCTGACAACCACCAAACTTAGGGCCCATGACAACAGCTTTCGTTAACGACCAGAACTGCTTGCCTCCCTACGCAAGACAATGGAAGACAGGTAAAAAGATGGGTCAACTGTACCACTGAATGAATTGGCAATGATCTCAGAAGCTTCTAAAATTGATCTTAAAACGCAAGCTGAATGTACTTGAAAGCCCACCTCTACCTATCGACAATTGGCTGCAGCCCCTCAACACAGATTCTTAGTGGTTCTCGTAAACATTGTTTATAGCCAACTAATGATTCTTTTTTGTACGAAGTATTGATTTTAAAACACATAGAAACTTGGAAGCCACAGGAAATCTACAATAAGGGTTCAGTTGGCAAGTCACCTTGATTTATACACTTATCAAAATCTTTAAGCCAGCCAGGAAGCAGAACAAAATATAAATAATTTAGCAATGAAACAGTGAAATTTTAACCTAGGGCTTAATAATATTTGAAAGGAATGAAGTGATATTTCATCTCTCTGACATTCAATTAAGAAGAAGAAAACTTTCATTAAAAAGATGCATTCGTAGATTCAGCTTCAAATACAGATCATAAAATATGCAATACGAAGCTGGATTTCTAAACTTATTTTAGGCTCCTAAATTATTCATGGTTTTGTAACTGAAACACTCTGGAATGAAATAATGTGTGTTGATAAATATGCAGATTGCATTCACAATTGCCAGGGACAGTCTTATTACCAACTGCACATTCCATAAAAAAGTTAATGACTCCAAGTAAATATGCAATTAAGCATGAAATCCCAGAGTAAGAATAAATAAACAATGTGGGGGTGCATTAATTTACATTTGATTAAGGTGAGCTTCCCAGCGGGAAAAAAAACAACAATCACGGACCTTTGTATCTCAGGATAAGATAAACTGTTTGGGTAGTAGATCAGCCGTGTACAACCTTTCGGAGACTGGATCTGAACATGACTACCATTAATAATCTGTTATGATTGATGCCAAAGAAGCAACCAGTTCTTAAACAGAACCACTGGTACAATTTGCCTCTGGTACTTTACATGATGAATGATGGGAGGCACGCCACTAGTTTCAAAATAATTTATTGCTTTACAGTATACAGTCTCAAATTTGTCTAGAAATTGTAGAAGCAAGAGGTTCAATTTAAAGCTGAATCTGTTCTAAAATATCTGCCAAAGAGTTTGCAGTTGTTTTTGGTACCAATCTTGTAATAAATCTTGGAATCTTGTCTAACAGCAAAACCATGGCAGAAGCAGAGACTGGTCAAGAACACACTAAGCTTGATGCCTGGAACAGATCCTCACTTTCTTCTAGCAATGGTCTTTCCTTTGCAGGATAAGCAGAAGATAGGATGTCAACCTGGATAAACTTTAAAAAGGTATGAACAGAAGACCACAACTGGGCTACAGAGGCTTGGGGCTGAAATGCCCAGGAAACTCCCACTAATCTCAGAATGGGCTTGTAAAAGCACAGGAGGAGATTTATCATTGAGAATGTAAGCTCTTGCAATCAGATTTCATATCCAATGTGCAATGTAGGACTTTAAGGCAGGGTGTCCCTTGCAGGGACCAAGAACAGGACAAACTGGGAATCCATCTGTCTGATTCTGGTAGTAGCCTTGAGGTGTACTCTAATGGCTCTCTCTACATTGTCCAGACAATGTAGAGAGATTTCCTTTGGATGTTTATGAGCAGGGTAAAAGGATTGTTAGGACAATGTCCTCACTGAAGTGAAATGCCGAGACCACCTTTAAGAGAATGGATGACCTCGGACGTAAGACAACCTTGTCACTGTGACATATGAGGAAGGAATCTTTGCAGGAAAGGGCCACCAGTTCAGAAACATCTGGCAGACAAGATAGCGACCAAAAAGGCTACTTTGCACACGAGATCCTCTAGGATATCATCCCTGATAGTTTCAAAGGGTAGTTTCTGGGCAGAGATAACCAAGTTGAGATCCCAAGGAAGCACAGGGTCCTGCAAGGGGTGCTTAAAAGGATAAGTTCACCTTTGAGAACATGTTGCATCCGAATTTAGGGTGGAACATGTAACATGTTCCCAGTGCTACGGCTGCAGCCTGCTGCTGGAATTGCCTGTTTTCCCATCGGCTAAAAAATTATTACCAGGTGTGATATACCTTCCAATGAAGAGTCATTTCTTGCTTTTAGCAAGATAGGAATCACACACTCCAAAAGCCCCCTATCCCTTAATATCTGTGTTTTGAACAGGAATGCTGTTAAATCAAGAGACTGAGAAGCAAGATGGAATAGAGAGGCTTGAGATTAAAGATCTGGCCTGCTGGAAAGAGGCCAGGGGTCGTTTGCGAGAAGTATGAGTTTGTCTGTGTACCAGATTCTTCTGGGCCAAGTTTGTGCATTTAGAATCAAAGTTTTCTTCTCGTTTAGAACGTCATAGGATTCACATTAGAGGGAAGGAGTAAATTAGCCTTAACTGAGACCGGTGGATTATCAAGGCATCTGAGGCTAGAGGAACCCCGGTTCTGGTAACTTGTTTTTGAATCTAGGGGCTAGTATGTACACATCCAGAATCTCCCATTTTTGGCACATCAGATTGAAGACATCTGGATGAAGGGCCCATTCTCTTTGATGCAGACGATGATGATTGCCCAAAAGATCATCTGGTCTGCTTACTTCAAAGCAGCCAAACTCCTAATATCCCCTTTATGGTTGAAGTAGGCCACCTCTATGGCATTGTCTGACTGTACCCTGATAGGGTGTCCCATTTAAAAGGGGGGTCTAGTGTTGCAAGGCCAACCTGACTGCTCTGAGCTCCAAGATACTGATGGGGAGTCCAAATGAAAAGAACACACCGCTCAGGGTGTAACTGATAGGCCCACTGGAACACACACACCTGAGTGCTAGCCCCGGCTCGCCTCTGTGGTAAATTGTCAAAATAAGAAATGGCTGCACCTCAGGTGGGCTCCAAGTAAAGTTTATTGGAATATGAAAATATCCAAAATGACACCAGGGGACACCAGCAGTGGTCAAAGTAGACGTGTTTCACACAACAGAAATGTGCTTAATCATTACTATCACCAAGGCCTTCAGGAGCGTTTTTTGCATTTTCTTTTTGCAGAATCTATGAAAGAAAGAACATCTTCAAAGGAGCAGTGAGATGTTTGTTTAGGACAAAGAATGCAGGATCAACTACAGGAATCCACTACACTTCTTTGCTAATTCTTTTTCCACATAATGCCAAGGCTACTGCAGACAGAAACAATGAACTTTTTAAAGTTAGCAAGCATGTTTTATGAAGCTCCCTCTTCAATATAGTGACAGTCTGGTGAAGAAAAATCTTCTGCAGCTTCCATCAATGCTGCTTCAAAACGCTCTTCATTTCCTTCTGTGTCTGTATCCTCTAGGACCAGCATATCAGGATCCAGCTCAGGTTGAGAAATGGAGTAGAAGAGGCATGAGGTTTTTAGGCCCTGAATGACTGTATTAAGGCTGTAATCTGTCAAAGGAAATGTGACATAGTTGCAGAGAATTCTGCTTTAGCCAATAGGCCACTTGTTGTACACCTGTTTAGCCAATAGGTCACTTGTTGTACAGAGCTAGAATCAGGTGCTGAGAAAGGTGTCAGAGTCAGTTCCTGCTCTGGTGCAAGATCCACATCATCACTGAGGTTGTGTGCTGTGCGGGCCTTCAACAGAGTGAATGTTTACATGTGATTCTGCAATTACTTACTTTCACCTGGTCTCCACCAAAGCTCCAGCTAAGGTTGTTCCCCTTTGGGGTACTCAAAGAATAGGGTGCAGAGTATAGTGCAACTTTGTCTATAAAAAGTATGCGGTAACCCAGGTGTAGACCAACGTATAAAGAATAATCATGGAAAAAAGGTGGGAGGACGCACCTAAGTATGGCGGTAAAGCTCTAGGTGGTAAAGTGTGCGATCAGTGGTGTGATGTAATACCTGGTCGTCCACCTGAGACTGCGCACTGTGGTTGAATTTTAGTGCCAAGTTTAAAACGTTTACAATGTAAAGTGGATATAGTCCAAATATAGCCACACTTTTCCAGTAGCAATCAGGGATACAAGATGATCCTGCCTTACCTGTCCACAATGCTGTGCTGTATATAAAGTCCAGACTTCACCCATTATGGTGGGCATACCCCCAAAAGGGTATTCAAGGAATGGGTTCTAAAGTGATGGATCATGGCCCTGGGCGTGTAAAGCACCCTGTGGCTACCTCAACACATTGCGCCAAGTGCCAAGGTGAGTGCCCATGCAGGATCCAGTGCCCAAAGAAACACTAGATGCCATCCCACAGTATGTGGCCTGGGTATGGCTCACAAGGTTTTATTAAGGTTGCCCCATTTCTAATACACCGCTTCTATGCTGCCATTAGAACACAGTGAGGGCTTGATAGAAAAATTGGATGATAAAATATTAAAGAAAAATAATAAACTAGTTAAGCTAAGGGTGATTTTCTCACATGAAGCAGAAAAGTTCCATCACCTTCAGACACTAGCACAAACCTGAGGACTCACAGAGTTAAGTAGGGTCATAGGGGAGGCACCCAGGGGGCGTGTCCTTGAAAGCATTGCAAGAGTCCAATCACCTGAAGGTACACGCCTAAAACCCATGATGTATGAATACTCTGTGTCCTGCACTGTATGATTAGGATAATAGGTATTTTTGACTTACCTGTAAAATCCTTTAATTTGAGTAAATTACAGCACACGGGGTTATTGGTTATACAGCTACCTTAACATGACTTGACACTGGGAAACAAAGCTGTAAGGACAGCAGAAAACAATAATGAGTGAATCATAAAAACAAACTTATGTTGTGTAATAAATGCTAAAAAATGATTTCACAGGTATGTGAATAATCCTATTTTCTTACTTTTACATTACAGGGCACAGGATCTTAGTCTTCGATGACTGGGATCTCCAAAAATAATGCAAACCAACAAACTTATCAAACGTGTGGCGGCAGCCTTGCAAATCAGGGAATCAGATGCCCGATGCCGAAAAGCCCATGAAAACTGACCTTTCAGATAGTATATGAATTTTAAAAATCCAGCGCTTAAATATATGCAGCTGTTTCTTCAATCAACAGGTATGTATATCCAGTAGGTTCAATCTTAAAGATTCTTACCAGATTTTCTGACCCATACATCAATCAATAGGTCTAATAAAGCTTTTTTTTCTCTAACTTGCTTGTGTTGTCCTTAAACCTCTTCACAATCTCTCCAGGGTATCCGCCAAAAAAGAAAAATTCATATAGTGCAGTATCTTCCAAACTATAATACACTTTCCACTCACGTGCTCACATGCATGTTGATTGAAGAAACAGCTACATATATTTAAGTGCTGGACTTTTTGAATTCACATACTGAAATTTGCCAGGGGGCATTATTCTGCAATTTAGCAGCTGATTGGGGACACTTGAGAGCTGGCTAAAGACCTTTACCATCTTTCAGATAGTATGCCTTAACAGGAAAGGAATAAAGTGTATCATGCAGACTGAGGAATGGCAGGCAGGATGTCCTGTACAAGAGTCCTTAGGAATGACAAGAGTGCATCGTATTGTCTAAAGGAAGCAGAGAGTTAGACACATCAGATCCAGCGCGTACCACATCCAGACAGTGGAGAGAAAAAAAATTCCTTAAATGGAACAGAGCAGCACAATGTCTTGGATAAGGTGGAAGAAAACAACTATAGAATAAAAGAGGCCTTAGGCCAAAAGACAACCTCATCCCTGAACAGGGACTTGCCTAGCTGAGGTGATAGCAATGAGTAGGAAAACTTTGAGAGTAAGGGTAGCCAGGGGAAAATTCCTGATGGGTTTCAAAGGATTTCTCAAGGGCCGAAAGAACCAGTTTGAGATCCTACGGAGTCCCTGGGGATCGTACAGGAGGGTTAATGTGAGCAACACCCCACACAAAGGAGGCAAGCAATCTTTGGAAAATGATCTATGGTCAAGATTTGACCATTGATGGTACTCAAGGCTAAGTGATGATCCAGACTAGTTTAGAGGACATGATTTGTACCATCTGGATTTGAATTCCGAAGTGCTGAAACCATGCCAAATGGACATTCCAGTTGCAAAAGTAGACTTTGAGAGAAGTCGACTTCCTACCTTACAAGAGCACAGGGATGACTGAATCAGATAGACCCCTGTCACTCAGTACATGGGTTTCAACAGCCTAGTTGTTAAAGCCAGCAACTAAGAAGCAGGAACACAAACAGAAGATCTAGATGATACAGAAGGGCCCGCAGAGAGTCTTCCGGGAATCTGAGTATATCTGGATACCACATCCTCCTGGCCCAATTTGATGCCAAGAGAATAACCAGAATTCCATCTGTCTCGATTTTGAAGAGCAGACAAGGAAAGAGCTTCAGAAGGGGAAAGGTATAGGTCAGTTGAACTGAGAATCCAATGCATGGTCTTGAGGAATCCCCCTGGTCCAGGCAACAAACCTTTTCAGTTAGTTGTTGAACCTGGACAACAGAGGCCCATGTCCCTCTAGGTGAAAACACTATTCTCTTGGATACAGACATTGATGACATAGAAAGTCTACCTCCCAGTTTTACATTCTTAAATGTGCTTAGCAGTCATGGCTGGGACATCAAAGTGATTGGAAAGGATCTTTTTAAAAAAAAAAATAAACATATAATACTTACCTGCTCGGTGCAATAGTTTTGCACAAAGCAATTTGGATCCTCATCCTCTGGGGTCCCCCGTCGGCGCTTCTGGCTACTCCTGACTTCCAAGTACTCCTCTAACAAACCGCTTGCTAGGGGAAGTACTTGTGCGGACTTGATCCCGAGCTGCACTGTGTGCGCCTATTGACACACACAGTGCATCTCATCCCTGCTCCCCCATCACTGGATTTGATTGACAGCAGCAGGAGCCAATGGCTTTCGCTGCTTTGAGTCCATTGAGGAGGGAGAAAGATTGCAGTGCTGCTACTCCTGGGCACAGCGCTGGATCAAGATCAGGCTCAGGTAAGTATTTAGGGAGGTCAGGGGAATCTGCACCCAAAAGGTTTTTTACCTTAATGCAGAGAATGCATTAACATAAAAAAAAAAAAAAAAAACTTTAGCTTTTACAACCACGTTAAGTTCTGCTCAAATCAAAATCTGGTGTGCTTTTCTTCGAACTGCCCAACATTTTGGGCCTCCCTAATTGTTGATGTGGGACACTGCCGTGGCATTGACCAGCTGAATCCTAGTTGGGTGACCTTGCAGTCAAGAAGTCCAGCAAAGAAGATATATTGATTGATCAGAAGCTGAGCTGCCTCCAATAAACACATCACCTGAACTGAGAGTGTGTCCAGGACTCCACTCCAGCCTGAGATCCATCGTCAGAACCTTTCAGGTTATCAGGAAAAAGCAACCACTCCATTTCAATGCCAGACTGACGATCCATTATTCCAGGGCAAGCCTGGTTTTGCTGGTCTGGCACAAGTGGCAATACAAAGACTTCTCTCTGCCCCACATTGCCAGAATGTTCAGTAGCAACAGCTTGGAGTGAAAATGGGCATACGGTGCTGACTCGAGGCCACTAATAACCCCAGTCCTATGGACTAAAGGGTCCTCATATCGGAACAGAGTAGAGAGCTTGTCCAGATTGACCCTGAACTAAGCCATATAGTTCCAGTGCAGATTTCTGTAGATTTATGATCCAACTTAATCTCTGCTGATTCAGCTGGTAAAGTCCATTGGACATTGGCCGAAAGGGTCGGGATTGATTGTTCCTTCAGTATGAGACAGTCCAGGTAACTGCAAGGGAATGTCCAAGGAGCGAAGCAGATCTAGGACTGATGCTAACATTTGGTAAATACTCAAGGTGCCATGAATAGGTCAAAGGGAAGGACAACAAACTGCAACAAAAACAAACACACACAAAAAAATGCAGGTACTGCTGATGCAGTAAGAAAACAAGAATGTGTAGGTAGATGTACACAGAGGCCAGATTATTCTCCCAGTGGAAGAAAAGCAATGAATGACCCGACAACATTCCAATGCGGAAGTTTTGCACTCAAAAGAACCGATTGAGAACTTTGAGCCGGGGGTCTGAAATGTGTTGGGACCAGGTGGTTCAAATGGTTGACAGGAATTCCCATACTCTAACATGTGGGGGTGCCCCCTCAAAGAGAATGGCTTGTTCCTGAACCTGGCGAGCTTAGAGTTCCAGGTGTAATGTCAGGACTGAGTTTCTGACTTGGACCCTGAGGCCTGAGAGAATTGAAAGACCTCTTGTTGGTCTTCAGGGTCACAGGCTTGCGTGCAAAAGTTTTGGCCTTTATTTTCTAGGCTAAAGGGGTACATCCCCTCTCCCATCTGACTTCCAAGGTGTAAGTGTCTAAGGAGTCACCAAAGATGTATTTCCTATTATACGACATCCTCTGAGGTGCTTCTTGCAAGGAAGTTTCGCAGACCAACACTTGAGCCAAAGCATCCGTCACATATGTAAAGACTGAATGCTCATCCTGACCATTTGGCAGATTGTAAACACTAATCAGTCAATATGCATTATTCCACCCCTATATATCGTCTCCAGATGATGGAGGACAGATGGATCCATTAAAATGGATTATTTCAACCAAAGTTCTTAGGCCTGACCAACCGACATGGTTTTAGGTTGTGTGTGTTGCATAGTCAGACCTACCTGGGAGAACAAGACCTTAAGGAGGTCTTCTAAACTTTTGTCCACAGGGGTGATGAAGACTGGTACTTTCATAACAGAGACTGTTAAGGTTTAGTTAAGGCTGGAATGGCAGAGTTCACTGACAATTTCTTTAAGAACTCCTCCCACTAGGTTATTGTTGAGCAAAACATTAGGGAATCTTTCCAGGTGAGGCCAGTCACCATACAGCACAAGCTGTAAAAGCAGGCATACAGGGAAGGTTTGGTAGACCAAAGAAAGTCCAGTGACCCTAGACTGGTGGCTTTTTTTCATGACCAATACAGACTGCTCTAAGGTAAGGCCTTTGTGCACTGTAGAATATAAATCCTATCCTTTAGCTTGAGAGCTACCATCCTCCTCCTCTTCCTCAAAAGCACTCATGAAAGCAGAGAAAAATGAGAGATGGATTCTGGGGGAGAGGATGATAGAGCTTTTTTTGTGGGCCCTGTGGTCTGATGCCTCTAAAAGGGCTGACAATCTACCAATGAGTTCAGTATGGCGAGGAGGATGTACCTGAGGGAGCTAGGGAGGCTTCTGAAGAGGATAGCAACTCTGATTGTGAACAGCAGTCAGGGTTATCATTAGTGGCACTCTGCAGGAGGGTGACTAAGGGTGGTAGCATATTTTTAAAAGTCAGAAATACATATACCAAAAAAGTAATGTGGATATGTCCCTGTCCTTGTTTTTTAAATAAGACTGTCAGCTCAGCAATCTACATCTACTCCTATGAAGATTTTGTACACACTTGGGACACATAAGTGATGTTTTTTCTATGGAAATAAAATGGAGATTTTTTTCCACATGGGTAAAATAGGAGCCTAGCCACTTCTGCGGCATCAGCTGTGCTGCTCCTAGTGAAAAGATTATAGTGGAAAAAGTACAGGAAGGCATAAGATTTGAGAGAGGGCAGTTCTAGAAAAAAAAGAGGAGGGGGGGGGGGGTCGGGGTCAGCATGTAAAGGATACCTTGTACTAAAAGTACTGTCATCCCATTAAATATGAAGCCACACTGGCTCACACAATCCCTTACTTTTTATATGCCTCAGACATTCCAGCAGCAAGATCTTCCTGCCATAATTCCTATAAATTTTACCTGAGGTTTAAGGCGTTCCTATTAATGTTTGTGTGTTACAGCTCATTTTGTTGCATTCTTCATATCATATATTAACAGAGAGCAGAACTCTTGATAATGGCCACAGCAAGTTGCAGACCCAGAAAATCAAGCATAGAGCCTGTCAATACAGTCTTCAGGAGATATAAGGTGGTTTAAGTAAATAGAAGGGGGAGTTGGGACTTTAAATGAAGCACCCAAAGGTGCCTCCATCCCAATAATGAATAGAAACCAAAAAGGGAGTTGGGACTTTAAATAAAGCAATTGGATAGTGGAGGTATATATACAATATCGAGATTTATTAAACAACATTTAAAACACATAGTTCATCTTATATATACATATATAAGATGAACTATGTGTTGTAAATGTTATTTAATAAATCTCGATATTGTATATATACCTCCACTATCCAATTGCTTCATTAAAAGTCCCAACTCCTTTTTTGGTTTCTAAGGTGGTTTAAATCTCCATGCACACTGGGCTTAAAAAACGCTTGTTACCTTGGCAGAGAAAAAAAAAACCCGCTCATATAGAGCGTTTTTTGTACATAGTTTAGGAGAATTTTGCAGGGAGGTTTTTTTGCCAGAAAGCTCCAATTGGAAATTCAAACAAGAAGGATTTTTTTTTCCTGCCTCTAAACGTTGAGTTTAAAAAATGCCTGTAATCGTCCTAATGTGCTTGGCATCGGATAACATAGAGCTGCTCCTAAAGGCAAAACAAAAAACTTTAGAAGCAGCAATTTTTAAGCCAGTGTGCATGGAGCCTTAGTCTAGTACCTATAAAAAAATAAAAAAATTGAAGTTTTAGGTAGCCTGACCTTTTCATTTTTTTGCGTTTCTCCTAATCCTTAATGTTTTTGACAATGTTCCCTTCTACATGTTAATGGAGTCAGTTGGTAATCGTGTTTCGTTGGCAAAAAAAAAAAAAAAATCTATTCTGAAAACCCAGTATGCCAACAGTAAAACTTGTTTAAGACCAAATAAGTGGGCATATACACATATGCAGCTCCTGCTATAACCCTTCTGACTGTGTTTTACATTCCCAGCATGCAGAGTTTGCATTAGGAATACATTCAGCACATTCAGGCAGGTGGCAGAACACATTGCAATGAATCGTACCAGCAGGTAGAGTAATATTTATTTTCGCAGTATGCATTCACCCATACCTTAAGGCATAGCATCTCTTGTCCCACACACACACACACTATAAAACAGAACAATAGAACAGGTATTCTGATACTGTGGATTAGTTTCATCAGCACTTACTTTCCTAATGTCGTCTAAAGTGTTGATTTCTGGAGATAAGCCACCGTGTACACAGAGGAACTGTTGGTTCATCAGAGCAGCCAAAGGAAGGCAGTCAAAGGCATCCATGCAGGCATCATATATTCTTTCTGAATATTTTATTTTACCTTTTAAATGACAGAAAAAAAATAAAAAATCACATTCAAATTTCACAAATTAAACTTCAGGAAATCTATGTCAGCGACACTACATTTTATATTCTAGTGAAATTGCCATGAAACGGTACTGGTATTCATACCATTTTTATGACCAATGGCAGTCTTCCAAACACTCAGCCAAAATAAATAAATAACCCAACGTTCAAGTAATTTTTTTACTGGGAATCCTAAGCAGTAAATATTTTAGGTTGCCATTCCCACTAGCTCTGTCACTAGGTTCTGCAGCATTTTATTCACAAGAAATCCTTCCTCTCATATAGAGATCGGTAGATGCACTTTGGTGATTTTACTGCTGACAAGATTGCCAAAAGCACAATCACGAGTGTAACATGGCTCTTATACGGCCAGCTTCAGATAGAAAGCACTACAATAAGAATTGTGTCAGTGGCCACCATAAGCACTCTTCCTCTGTCATTTTACAAGCAATGAAACCACTTCCTCTATCAACGTGATCCAGGTTTCAGCTGGTATGCCGAGAATGGTAGAGATTCAAAGGAATCCTGTAATGAAGTATGGAGGCTACCATTGTTATCCACCACCTAAAAACGCTAGGTCCCCAAAGGTCTTGCATATTTATTGTAATCAGATTAGTATTTTTAGCTGGAGATCAGAAATGATATCCCCTTATTTTTCTCAATACAGGCTTTCTTTAATATGAAGAGTGATTTAGGGTGATGATGACCAATGAGCCCAGTTTTAAATACATATATACATTATATAATCAGTGCCATATTTCATCTTTCTTAAGATGAAAGAATCATATTGTTCTACAATGCATTTTTCTGAATTAGAATGGTTTATTAGACATATTTTAAACATTTTGTGTGTGTATACAGTACATACAGTATATATATTTGAATATACACAGATTTTAAAGTTAGACGTATCTAGGATTTGGCTTTAGTCAGAAAAACATTACAAAGTGCCAAGAGCACGGATTGTACAGTAACCTCTAGCAATGCTGTGAAAAAAATAAAGAATTAAGGCGGTTATGTGTTACTGCATTACCTGTGCTCGCTGTGCTTCCTTACTGATAATACACATACTGGGGTTGATTTACTAAAACTGGAGAGTGCAAAATCAGGTGCAGCTGTGCATAGTAGCCAATCAGCTTCTAACTTAAGCTTGTTCAATCAAGCTTTGACATAAAAAAAACCTGGAAGCCGATTGGTTTCTATGCAGAGCTGAACTCTCCAGTTTTAGTAAATCAACCCCACTATGTCAATTTACTATGTACCATACTATGTCAAATGTATACTACAACAAGAGTAATGTGAAGTAGCCCACAGCAAGATATAAAAAAAAAGTCTTTATTAGCTACTGCTGTCTTCAACTACTGAAAGCTAGTTTCTAATTGCCCACTGTGGGCTACTGCATATCATTACTTTTGGCAGATTAAAACACTCTATCAAACAGGAAAATATGCTTGCTGCTTTTTAACATTATAATGAGTTGTACATTTAAAAAAATGAAGAATTTCAAGTGCAGTTTACACTGGCACCATAACGTTAGACACATTAATGAATCAACCCAGTAGAGAAGCAAAAAGCAGAAGGAACAGAAATTAAATCTGAATATTAATATCTTAAAGGAGATGTAAGGCCAAAGCTTTTTTGGCCCTACATCCCCTTTTGATCACAGGAGTGCAATTTGTTCTGCACTACTGTGACCCGTTTTCAGCCAAAAGCGGGCTAAAGCCCGCTGTCGGCTGACGTCACTCAGCCGTTCAGACTCAGTTTGATCCCAACTTTAGAGTCCGCATCAACCCAGATGCCTGGACTGGCAGCTGGCTCAGTGAGCCGCTGAGTGCCTGAGCCAGCCACTTCCACCCCTTGCACAGCCCAACGCTCCAGTGAGCGCTGGAGCTGCAGAGCAGAGAGCTGGTGACCATCTCTGCTCACTGAAGACTGAGAGCCGAACAATCATTGGTTGTGGATTACTCAGTTCTCAGTCTTAGAAGCAGTAGGGGACCAATGCATCCACCTAGGTGAATACATTTTTTTTTTTTTTTAGGAACCCATACTTATCTTGTAGTAACAGCCAGGACAGATGAATGGTACATTTTGGATTTTAGATGCAACTGTGTACAATGTGCAGTAACATACAGTATAGTAATATGAAAAACAGAAAAGGAGGTAGAGCCTATAATCAAAGATGGTATTCCAAATATATCATTTCACCAATTATGTGTTGTCACTCTAGCCTGACTGTGCACATAGAAAAAGTGATCCCTGTATCAGGTGATACTACATTCACGATTCACTTCCCCCCAGTTGGGAAATACTGTATTTCCCGACCAGGAAAGAGTGAACCCTCGATATACACTGTTTTAATTGAAAGTTTTTGATACTGATAAAATTTACTAAAAATTGTACCCAATATGTCCTATTCATTGTCGCAGGAATAGCCCCTTTTCTTCCCTATAGTAACATATAGCAACCTGTTTTTTGGTTTTACTGTGGCAAGATCAAGAAAGATCAAATACAGAATGCTCTGCATTAATACACTTTGCACAGTGATATTTGAAAAGGAACTTCATTTGGAAAGTTTTCTGTTTGGAAGGAGTGGAGGAGGGCTAAAGCCTCTGTCAAGGTTGTAGATTTTCCTTTATGGAAGGAAACAGAAATTGGATAGAAACATCTGATGTTAAGCCTTCTGTACTCCACAAATAAAAAGGTGAGTTCTATTATTGTTCCTGTCCCCACGAGAGAGATTTCGGTCTGCTTTCTGACCAGATGCCAATAGGTCAGGAGAGGAATTCTCACCAAATGGGAACAGAGCAATAAAAAAAGAGGTTCTAGCTCCTTTTTGCTCTAAAGGTTAGCCTTTTAACTTTCTATTAGATTCACTTGTTTCTAAAAAGTAGGAGAACACTAATTTACTGTAACATAACTTCCATGTACAACACTAGACACACATAATAGGTTCCCTTAGGGCAACAGATAGACCATGACCACAATAACATCCAGATGAGTAACAGGCTATCTTGGAGAGGCATGATATAATTCTCTTCCACAAAATAGGTTTCATAATAATGAAGTGAATCATAAAACTATTACTCAACATTTGCCTGTTAGCCTAAAGGTGAAATCAGTGTTGTAAATACAAAAATAGAGACATACTGTAGCTAGAAGCTGGAATAACTGATGTTCCTCTATCCTACAGGGACCCACTGGCATGTCTCAAACTAGAAACCTTTTTCTGTAGAACACGAACACCTAAAATGAAAGAGTAAGGTATACCTACATTCTTGTTTGAAGGTAAAATACTCTGTTAGATGTCTACATTCATGATTCCCACGGAGTAAAAACAGAGTTTTGGGATATAGAATTTTCAAGGCCCACAAGTACAGCACACACTGAAAGAGAAATACAACTTCATCAGTAAACTCATGACATGTCACAATGTAAACCCTTCTGTTTCCCAGAACTTAGCAGGTAAATGGAGATATGCAGTTTAGGTAGAAATGTTCCATCGGTATATAAATATGGACAAAATACTGCTGCCATTTATGGCGATGGGATGATTGCAGCCTGGCCATACAAATAATGAAAGTGAACCACTGTGTCTGGTTGCACTACGATATAAATTTCACTAGAAAGTGAAATCTATACTTGGAGTCCATAACCATGTTTGACAGAAACCGTGGGGAATTCCTTTGTGATGTTGCAAATAAACTGCAAAGCTGATTTCCAAGCAAAGCAGAACTGAAAAGGAACCAGCAAATGTGTAACTAAAATGGCATAAATGCAACTTTTTATTTTTTGTTCTTGGTATTTGGTTTTAGTCCTGGGATTCATTCACACAGTTAGTACAGCACCCCTTTTACGTGGTTCCTGTGTTCCAGTTCTGCTGCCAGCCTGTTCATTGAACAATAAATCACATTATCACACTGCAAATTGATTGTAATGTGCTCGATAGGCAGCTGAACACTTTCATTATCATCCATTCACCCTCTGCTGAATTCGCCCTCCTGTAGCAACATAATTGGTTGGCACCGCCCAACAAAGCAAATGCCTTGTTTGCCTCTGTAGATATGACCCTGCCTGTCAGTACACCCAGCACTGCAGAGGACATGCGGCCCCCGCCAGTCCAGGCCTGGTGACAGCTGGTGGGAGGGGAGGAGGAGGCGGGGAGGGTAATCCCCCTAATGACCAGAGCATTTTTTGCGATAGGGCACTGAGCCGCTTTAACTGAGAATTGCGTGGTCGCGCGGTCCTTTTTTTCAACAAATAAAGCTTTCTTTTGGTGGCATTTGATCACCTCTGAGGTTTTTATTTTCTTGTGCGATAAACAAAAAAAGACCGACAATTTTGATAAAGATGCAATATTTTTTACTTTTTGCTATAATAAATATCCCAAAAAAATATATAAAGGCCGATATGTATTCTTCTACATATTTTTGGTAAAAAAAAAAAGAAAAAATATCGCAAAACGCATATATCGATTGGTTTGCGCAAAAATTAGAGTGTCTACAAAATAGGGGATAGATTTATGGCATTTTTATTACTCATTTTATTTTAATTAGTAATGGCGGTGATCTGCAATTTTTATTGGGTCTGCGACATTGCGGCAGACAGATCAGACACTTTTAACCTCCCTGGCGGTATTCCCGAGTGTGGCTCGGGGTTAAAATTCAGGACCATTAGCGGTAACCCCGAGCCACACTCGGGATTGCATCGCAGGATCCTGGTGCCTCCTTACTTACCTTGTCCCCGGGATCCTGCGATGTCCCCCGCAGTGTCCGCGGGCTGTGTCTTGTCCCGAAGCCTCTCTGTGCCAGGCTCCGTTCCCTGCGAGCGTCGCGACGCACGGGGGCGGAGCCTGGCGGCAAATTCAAAAAAATGTAAAAAGCATAACACATACAGTACTGTAATCTTACAGATTACAGTACTGTATGAAATCATTTCACATCCCATTTGTCCCCAGTGCTCTGGCCCATGCCCTGCATGCAGTTTTATATTGCATATACTGTTCTTTCTGCCTGGAAACTGGAGATTGTCCATAGCAACCAAAAAGTGTCCCTTTACGTCAAAAATGGCTTTAGACCAGCTAGAAAACAGCGATAGTAAATTAGAACACTTGCAGAATTGAGCCATAGTGAATCGTGTGGAAATTTATTTTAATACCTTTTTTTTTTTTTTTTTTTTAATTAT
Organism: Lithobates clamitans; assembly: GCA_037952925.1. Lineage (NCBI taxonomy): Eukaryota > Metazoa > Chordata > Amphibia > Anura > Ranidae > Lithobates > Lithobates clamitans. The sequence goes on from JBBGZY010000655.1 coordinate 4,502,931, forward strand.
TATTATTTTTTTATTATATTAAAATTTATGTTTTTGTGTTTCAAACTTTATCATATCCGGGATATCTACTAGACTCTTGTTTGGACAGATTTAAGTGTGTTATTGTTAATAATTACAGACCTACAATATAAAACGCCAAATTTCCATGCAAAATAATTGTACCGCTTTCAGCACCTAAAATCAGAAAGAATCATACCGCCAGGGAGGTTAACACTATTTTGGGACCATTGACATTCATACAGCGAGCAGAGCTAAAAACAGCCACCGATTACTGTGTAAATGTCACTGGCAGGGAAGGTGTAAAACACTAGGGGGCGATCAAGGAGTGCGTGTTCCTTGAGTGTGTTCTAACTGTAGGGGGGATGAGCTACCACTGACATGACAGAGATCACTGCTCCCAATGACAGGAAGCAGTAGATCCCTGTCATGTCACTAGGCAGAACAGGGAATTTCCCTGTTTACATAGGCACTTCCCCGTTCTGCCTCTCCTTGTTGCAACTGCGGGCCACCGGCGGACATCAAGTCCGTGGGACCTGCAGGCACACTCCCGCAGTGCACGCCTGCTATCCTGCTTTTGCGGCCTGACGTATGGGTACGTCAGTTTGCGCAGGAGTGCCATTCTGCCGACGTATATAGACGTGAGCCGGTCGGCAAGCGGTTAAGGACACGGCGGCCCCACTCCTTAAGAACCAATAATTACCGACATTCATTTCTTTGCATTTCAGCTGTTAGCGGGGAAATCCCGCTGTAAGCTGAAAAAAACAAACTAGAAGGTATCGGTTCCGGATATCGGCACTGATACTGATATCGGTGCAACCCTAGTAAAACCAAAAAACGGAGAACCAAAAATGGTGAGGTCCAGAGATAACTTTATGAAGCTGTCTCACGTCTCCATTCTTACCTAATAAGATAACTAGTTTTTTAAAAAAAAAACACTGAATATGTACGTTTTGAGTTCACAAATTTTGCATTAATAACATTACCTTTCCAAGTTATAGAGTTATACCTTTCCACGGCACCCTTGTGTAGGTTTTCTTTTGACAGCTGGCATTCAGTACTTCTCTTAACATGTGACCATAGGCTTAATTCATTAAGCTTTAGTACATGGATAATTACGTTAATTGCCGCCATGTGAATAGCTTTCAAATCTCATTGCATTGGATGTAAGCAACTGTCACTTTTGTGAAAAAAGATCCTTATCCTGTTGTGTTGGCTCTGTGAGCTGAGCCTTATAACAGGACTAAAAAGTAGCAAGTGGTTCACGGGAGGGCTGGGAACTACTGGCCTATGTGATGAACACCACTTAATGGTCTTTTAAATGGTAGGGACAGTTTTCCTTGGGATAATGAAGCGGACCAAATAAAATATATGGTTATGGTGAAAGATGAGTGTTAGAAAAAAGTTTATTGCAACATACTATATAAACACGCACAGTATATAAGTGTATATATACACACACACTAAAAACAGGGTACTGTAAATGACTGTAAGGGATATATGGGGCGGTACAGTGGTGTAGTGGATAGCACTTTCACCTAGGAGTAAGAAGGGTCGCTGGTACGAATCCCAACCACGACGTTACCTGCCTGGAGTTTGCATGTTCACCCTGTGCCTGCGTGGGTTTCCTCTGGGTACTCCGGTTTCCTCCCACCCTCCAAAGACATGCTGGTAGGTTAATTGGATCCTTTCTAAATTGGCCCTAGTATGTATGAATGTGAGTTAGGGACCTTAGATTGTAAGCTCCTTGAGGGTAGGGACTGATGTGAATGTACAATGTATATGTAAAGCGCTGCGTAAATTGACGGCGCTATATAAGTACCTGAAATAAATAATAAATAAATACTAAACCTTTGATTTTTTAATTATAAAAATAACAAACATGCCTATACTGTACTTACCTGCTCTTTGCAATAGTTTTGCACAGAGCAGCCTCGATCCTCCTCTACTGGGATCCCCCACCGGTGCTCCAGGCCTCTCCTCTTCATCGGGTGCCCCCACAAAAAGACTCTTTCCCTGGGGGCGTCACTCCCAAGTACCGCCGCTGCGTTCATTGACACTGCTGTATCACAGGTTTTGATTGACAGCAGAGGGAGCCAATGGCTCCTGCTTCTAATCAATCTGCCCAATGAGGACAGGAGCCACTGCACTCATGCACATTGCTGGATCAGAAAGGATCAGGCTCAGGTAAGAAAAAAGGGGGGGGTCTGGGGGGGAGCTGCAGCACAGAAGGTTTTTCACCTTAAGGCATAGATTGCATTAAGGTAAAACCTTGAGGCTTGAAAACCACTTTAAGTACATAATGAGCTTAACAAGAGGACTGCTCCCCTGTCTAAAATGAAACGTACTAACCTAAATAAATTCAGCTTTCTTTGACAAATGGGACATATTGAGATATTTCACAGCTTTGCATTCTTCCAGCATTGGCTTCCTTTGCAGCCTTTGGGCACAAAAAACATAGAACCACAAAGTTGATTATGGCACTATGATCACAAAAAGCTATACACTAAAGGACCCAGCAGCTTTTACTGATGGTTGGGTCTCACTCTGATTGGGTATGAATGTGAGAGAATCTCCACACAGGAACACTATCCCAACATCTATCAGGCCACCTGCTCCTCCTGGGATTTCTACGTCACACAGCCCAGGAGGCAATTTATGAGATCTCGCACCTGCGCGCACACACGCCAGGTCTCTGCCAGACAAATTGCATGTCTTTGCTTGTGAGTTGTGGAAGCCATTCACTTGCACAGACTCGCTGTGGGTCTCTGTCGGATCTATAGGACCTAGGAGAGAACCACGGTATGTATGTGAATGTGTCAAATCTCGCTACAAGATAGGATCATGGAATCAGAAGCAAGGAAGACAATGCTGGAATACATGGACTAGTAAGTCATTTTTTTTTTCATACTGTGTCAACTTTTATGGCTATTAAATTTCGCTTTGGCCAGGTAGGGTATAGTTTAACTGAAACAAAAAGCTGTGAAATACATACAGGTTCACAGCTCCAGAAATCCTCTGGCTGTCTGTACCCCAACACAACCAAGGCAGCCTTATTTGTTGGCAGCAACCACAATCGTCTGATGCTGATGACCAGTATCACACAGATTTTCTTCTAATCTTGGAACAGGGGGAAGAGGTGTCTGAATAAAAGAAGTTAGGTGTATAAAAGGATTTAGGTCTGCTTTAAGGTCACATTTGTTAACTATGTTGAAGAACGCAATTTTAAGCCATTTATTGTCAATAACAGAGGGTAAACTCTACAGCAACATCAAAAGAAAACTTCAGACAAAAATCAATGGCCTGCATGATATCAGATTTTGTCTACTTGATATTCCTTTATTTTAAATGTTTCAGCAATCCCTGTAACAGAGGTTTTAAACAAATTAGAACCTCTAATTTTCTAGATTCATGGACTACATAACATATACCACACATTTTCCTGTGTTGCAAACAGGTTTGGAGTCAAAGTAGACCGAAAACTCATGCTGATTAGGTAGGAATCAGGAGAATCAGCAGCTCATCGCTTTTTGATTCTTCTTTTGAATGTTTGTAAAGCCATGTGAAAAAGCAAGAATACTCCATTGAAAATATTGACTTTTCAACATATTTAATCAAGCAAACGTTAGATCTTCATTCAACCAGTTACAGATTAAGTTGATATACTAGAACAAATTACATATAAAGTTTAAATGGTGTATTCATTCTCATAATATAAAAGAATGAAAATTCAGATTTGGAAAAAGTAAGCGCACCCCTACATTTACCACAACTTCAAATCCTTGAAATTAGAATCCGAATGTTCCAGATTTGCTGCCAATGATTAAAGCTGGCCATATGATGGTTCGAATTTTGTCTGGTTCAGCAGGGAGCGACCAAGAATCAAACCATGTATGGGCAGGCTGAATGCACCCAAGTTGATCAATCGATCAGCTTGGGTAGAACCAGCCTGTCCGATTTTACATATAATTATTGCTAACGGCTGTTATAGCCGCTAGTAACAATTAAGGATGAGCTCAGGCGTGTTCACAACCCGCACATGCAGAGCCCGCCAGGAAGTCGGCACTGCATAGCGCTAATCACAGGCAGTGAGACATTTACCCGATCCGCGGCTGCAGAGATCGAGAAATTCGAGAAAGTCTCACTGCCTGTGATTAGCGTTGTGCAGTGTCAACTTCCTGGCGGGCTCTACACGTGTGGGTTGCGAACACGCCTAAGCTTATCCTTAGTAACAATCACTGTGTTCTCCCAGCAGAGATGGCTCCCCCCTCCCGACCCACCGGGAGAACACAATGGCTCTGCAGGAAGGATTCACCCATCAACACTGACTGTTTTGATGGGGATATGAGCAAATTTCTGTCCTACAACCTCTGACTATGGCTGGCTTAAAACCTCAGTTTGGGGCAAACTAAAGACAGCATTTCAGGAGAACCACCTTATTTTAATGGTGAAGAAGGATGGTGATGGAAACATTCTGGTCTGGGGTTGCTTTGCTGCTTTAGGGCTGGGACAGCTTGTTGTCATACAGTCAACTATGTATTCTGCATAGTTAAGGTTAAACCAGACACAAATCTTTAAACACGATAATAATCTGAATCAGACTAGCAAATCAACCTTGGAATGGCCCAAAAAGAAATGGAGAGGGTTCTGGCCCAGCAGCAGTTTTAAACCCAATTAAAATGTTGTGGAGGGATTTGAAATTGGCAGTTCATGCAAAGAAACCCATAATTATCTTGCCACTGAATGAATTTTGCATGGATGTTTGGTTAAAAAAATGTCAAAGACTGGTTTGCAGTTATGCAAAAACACTACAATAAGTCATTTCTGGTAAAAGGAGCAATAGCGGCTCCTGAAGCCTAGGGTGTATTATTTTTTGTTCTACAGTACACCATTACATCTATTGATATTTTTGTTGACTAAATGATTGAAAAGGAACATTTCCCATGTTTTTTTTATTCAAGTATATCACCTGTATTCGTAGGCACTGCTTGTAAGATAAAACTATGTTGTATTTAAGAAAAATTTCCCTATTTGCATTCTATCCTTTACTATGAGGTTTTACTATTCAAAATGACTTTATGTTCGGAATCTGGTGATATACCCTGATCAAATAATTGGATTTTTGTACTTACCTGTAAAATCCATTTCTTGGAGTACATCACGGGACACAGAGCAGGCTATAAATAATGACTGGGTTATGAAATCTGGGTTATGTGCCACCTATAGGTAAACTGACACTGGCAGACCAAGTCCTCCCCTATATAATCCCTCCTACTCAGGAAACTCTTCGGATTTGTAGCAAGTAACGAACCCCCCAAAAAAGAGGGCAGGGACCTCGGTGTCCTGGTATGTACTTCAAGAAATAGATTTTACAGCTAAGTACAAAAATCCAATTTTCTTCATCATACTGCATGGGACACAAAGTAGGCTATAAATCATGGCTTTCTGGGATGTCCCAAAAGAATGCACATGAAGGGAGGGAGACAAAGCAGCCACCGTCAGGCGGCTGGGGAGAACACTTTTGTTAATACCCAAGGAGCTGTGGCCAGCTCAAAAGGCAGAGCCACAAACTGAAAGTGCTGGTCCTCCAGTGCAAAATGTAAGAATTTTTGATGCACAGGAAAAATTGGCACATGAAGATATGCATCCCTGTCTATCGATACAAGAGAATCCCCCTGCTGGAGTGAGGCCACAATGGACTGCACGACTCATGTGAAATGACCAGACCTTTGGAAATTTGTTTAAACTTTTCAGGTCCAAAATTGGTCTCACTTTCCCATTCGGCTTTGGGACCGTGAAGCTATTGGAGTAGGAGCTGAAGAACCTTTTGGCTATTGGAACCGACTTGATTACCCCTTGTGCCAACTATTGACCAAGTGCCCGAAAAAAAGAAGCTCTCTTTTACAGGTACATTCAACCTCATATACCAGGGAGAAGGAACCTCCTGAAACTCCAACCTGTACCCATGAAAGACAGTGGAAAGAACCCAATTGTCTGAAATCCCTCCTTGCCAAGCTCCCAAAAAAGCCAGCAGCCCCATCCCCACTCGCATGAGGGGCGCGCCTCCTTATAATGAAGAGGACTTTGGTTTTCTTGACTTGGCTGACCAGGCCCTCCTCTGTCCCTGATTCTGTGCTTTTCCTTTGGACCCGGTCGATTGGGAGCGCTGAAAAGACTGCCTGGATAAAGAGGCACTGGCAACTGGAGAGGCAGAAGCTCTATAAGCTGAATATTTGCCGTTTTTCTTGAGTGGCAAGAGGGAACACTTTCTGCCAGAGATCATTTGGATATACATTATTTATCCTTACTGAACGAAAGTCCTTACTGAACAGGCATTTGTCATGAAAGGAAAACCCCATCAACAACTTTTTACAGGGCAGCTCAGCAGACCAGCTCTTTAAAAGAGAAGTTTTTTTTATTTTTTATTTGATAATCATACTTATCTAGGTAGATGCAGCATCGATGCTGCAGCTGTCCCCTGGCGTCTCTGCACTGAGAACTGAGCCATCGAACACCGCCGATGGCTCGGTTCTCTTCCCTCCCCAAGCGGAGTGATCCTCCATGCTCATTGGAGCGATGAGCTGTGGAGGGAAGGGGAGCGAGCGTCTCAGCGGTTCGCTGAGACTGCCATCAGTCAAGGCTGCTGGCGGATTTAGACTTCGAAAGTCGGGATGACGCGCTGCCTCGACTGATAGCACTGATGTCAGCGGAGAGCGGACTTCAGACCGCACTCCGCTGAAGACAGGTCGCAGGAGTGCAAAACTAATTGTACTCCTGTGACGCTTAGGAGAAGCCCAGCCTAAAAAGCTCAGACTGGACATCTCCTTTAACTATAAAACCTGTGAAATAGACACCAGAGCCAAATGAGAAATCTGTTGGATAGTGTCTTTTAGGACATCCAACGCAAAGCACAAGACCCAAGCCTATTTCATTACCCCCTCAATAGTGTTGGGCTCCACATGTGCCAGGCTCCTCCTCACCAGACACTTGCAAACCTTCAGGCTTTGGCAAATACTCCACTTCTTTAAGGACTTCTCAATTGGATAAAGAAGAGAAAATCTTTTTGGTGGCACAAACACCCTATCTGGATTATCCCACTCAGGATACAACATACAGTGAATTCTGAGGCGGATGCAGTGACCCCAGGGAAGAATACTTAACTGCTGAGGTTTCAGACAAAGGTAACCTAAAGTTGGAGAGAACCACCTCAGAGAGAGATTGCACAAACACCCTCTGAGCTTGAGACACAGATGCTTCCCGGAGCTTCTCTGGCTAAGAGTCCTCAGAGCCAGACTCCACTGCTGGACCTTCCTTAAGTTCTACACCAACCACCTCATCCTCAGTGTTCCCCCACTCCTCCACCACCAGAGGGTCATCTGGTGAAGGGGACCTATCGCTTTTCACCTCCCTGTGCCATGGAAGCAATCAACAACTTTACCTTCCAGGCCTGCCAACGCTGCAGCCAGGTCATCCTCAGTGACATAACCTGAGGATAACTCCCCCCACAGTGACCACAATACCAGACAGATGAAGTAACTCAGACACACCTATCACCACTGGAGTTGCAAACACAGTGGGACTACGACTAGAGTCCTCCGGACCGGTCATAAGCAAACCTGTGCCCTTCCCAGCTATGGACCCCTCTCCCTGCTTTCTGGAAGATATCCTTCCTAAGCGTGCCGATTAAACCACAAGCTTTGCCACAAGGCTACCTTCCCAGCATAAGAGAGCGTCATCAAACAGTAAATAGGCACCCTTGGGGGATCACCCAGCTGCCAGCGTCCTTTTCCCACATGGTGTACTCACGTGCCCCTTTTTGTCAGATAGGTAGAGATGGAAAAGCCTGCTCTGTGCACTGTACCAATGACTTAAGCTTTCACCACTGCCAAAATCTCTGGAAAAAAGACACCAGCTTCTTTACTTAACTAAGATGGCTCCTGGCCCCGCCCCCATTAAGAACTTTCGGCCACTGTGCACACACACCCACTTGCAGGTGTGCCTGCCCCACTTGCGCACCCACAATTCTACGGTTATGGTCTAAAAAAAAAAACACAAATCTTGCTCTCTCCTTCTATCAGCATCAAAGAGAACAAAACAGTTCTATAGACAGCCCTTAAAATTTCCACTCGCCTGCTTGCATTTGCAAGTGGAATTTAGCAGGGGGCGAGTAAGGAGCAGGGGCAGACTGGGCTGACAGTTTCCTGGCTGATCGTCTTGGCAGAGGCGGTGCAGCCATTAGAGCGGCCTGGAGAGGGGACTCCCTGCCCCCCAGACCACTCTGAGGTCCCGTAAAAAAGGCTGCTCTGCTTCTGCCAGAAGCGATTAGCCAGGAAACTGTCAGGAGGATCTAGCAGCCAGATCACGCAGAGCGGGAATCTCCTGCTGAGTCACATCTTATATATGAATAGCCGCACTGTCAAACAAAGTCCCGCCTCCTTGACCGGCATTGCACCAGTGTGCTGTCCATTAGAGTGGCCAGTCTAGGAGGCGAGACCTCGTTTGACAGCTCAGCTATTTGTATACAAGATGTGTCTCAGCAGGTGATACCCTCTCTGCGCGATCCGGCCGCCAGATCCTCCCGATACCTCCCTGCTCCACTCTTGGGCAATGGTAGGCTGCGCACATGGCCAATGGTAGGCTGCGCACATGGCCAATGGTAGGCTGCGCACATGGCCAATGGTAGGCTGCGCACATGGCCAATGGTAGGCTGCGCACATGGCCAATGGTAGGCTGCGCACATGGCCAATGGTAGGCTGCGCACATGGCCAATGGTAGGCTGCGCACATGGCCAATGGTAGGCTGCGCACATGGCCAATGGTAGGCTGCGCACATGGCCAATGGTAGGCTGCGCACATGGCCAATGGTAGGCTGCGCACATGGCCAATGGTAGGCTGCGCACATGGCCAATGATAGGCTGCGCACATGGCCAATGATAGGCTGCGCACATGGCCAATGATAGGCTGCGCACATGGCCAATGATAGGCTGCGCACATGGCCAATGATAGGCTGCGCACATGGCCAATGATAGGCTGCGCACATGGCCAATGATAGGCTGCGCACATGGCCAATGATAGGCTGCGCACATGGCCAATGATAGGCTGCGCACATGGCCAATGATAGGCTGCGCACATGGCCAATGATAGGCTGCGCACATGGCCAATGATAGGCTGCGCACATGGCCAATGATAGGCTGCGCACATGGCCAATGATAGGCTGCGCACATGGCCAATGATAGGCTGCGCACATGGCCAATGTAAGGCTGCGCACATGGCCAATGTAAGGCTGCGCACATGGCCAATGTAAGGCTGCGCACATGGCCAATGTTAGGCTGCGCACATGGCCAATGTTAGGCTGCACAGATGGCCAATGATAGGCTGCACAGATGGCCAATGAAAGGCTGCACAGATGGCCAATAAAAGGCTGCACTGATTGGGCAATGAAAGGCTGCACTGATTGGTACCAATATGCTGCACTGATAGCCACTGATGGGGCGTAACTGATAAGCTGCACAGATGGGGTTGCACTGATAAGGCTGCACTGATATGCTGCACTGATGGCAACTGATGTGGTGGCAATAATGGGTACTGATGAGGTAGCACTCTTAAGCTGAACTGATATGCTGTACTGATGCGGCTGCACTGATGGCCACTGGTGCGGTGGCACTGATAAGCTGCACTAAAGGGCACTGATGAAGATGCACAGATAAGGCAGCATTGGTATGCTGCACTGATGGGACTGTACTGATGGGCATTGATGGAACTACACTGATGGGCACTGATGAGGCTGCACTGATCTGTTTTATGTTAATATTGTTAAAGAAGTTGTTAATATTTAATTTGGGAACTAAATTCTGTATAAAACATTTAATGGTGTAATTTCATGAGATAATTTACGAAGGTGTGTTTAGGGGTGGACTTAGGGGCAGGACAGGGTAGAGGTTGGGTAAGTTAATTGGTGGCGAGTAACTTATAAGGCCTGGCTAGTGGCTCAAGACTTGAAATTTTGAGCCCTGCTATAGATGTAATTGCACAAGGAACACCTCGCCACTGCCCCTAGAGGCCAAAAGCGGAAAAAGACACCAAAGAAAGCTGTAGCCAATTTAGCTCAAAGTGGCCCCCGCACAGACACTAACCATCTCTCACTGAAGGATCCTCACAAAAATGTCAAGGACCCACCATGGCGGGCTATGTTCTCTTGGACCTTCAGGGACTCAGTCCCCTCTTTTATCGGTGTCCACTGTCCTGGACCCGTAAAACCCTACCAAAAACACCTTGCTCAAAACTGCACAGTTATAGTGTCCACAGGGTCCAGGGCCAAAAAGCCACATTACAAGCAATCCCGCTGAACTTCCATCTCCATCGTAGAGGTACCATCTATCTTAGCATCAAGTTATATAAATGGACCTGGCCAACCAATATTCTGATCCCTGTTGGAATCATTTGAGAATTTGGTAACACCATAGAGTTGTACTTCAGTGACCATCATCCTCAAGACTGAAGAGCTGCCTGAGTACAAGAGTTAAATGGGGGGGGGGGGGGGGGGGACTTCCTTTCTGCTTGATCTGCCAGTGTTCATTCACCTATAGGTGGCACATAACCTAGGTAGTCATGATTTATAGCCTGCTCTGTGTCCCATGATGTATAATAAAAAAATTATTTTTGCCTTACTACCTTTTATTTTATTTTTTATTTTACATTAACATTGCCTTACTGTAACTGTATCAAGGCATATGCTTAGTAACAGTTTAAACAATCGATGTTGTAGCAAAGATGTAAAAGAAAGGGAAGAAAGAGCATGGTTTTGCAGATCATAGACAAGAACAGATAAAAAAATACTGGTCTGAGGCTTACTCAAAAAAAAATAAATTGCAAGTCAAAATTTGTGTCTGTGGATCACAGAGAACTGTAGATAATAGCAAACCAACAGGAAATCTAGTAAAATCAAGATGTTTACCATCAGCCACAACAAATGTCAGCATAGGCAATGAACAAGAAATTGTTGCATACGCCCGATGGAGTCATCTGGTATAGTCCTAAATTAGTGTGTTCTTTTAGCATTGTATTCAAAGATGAGGCCTTTTTTTATAAATTAGACCAAAATATTTCCAGTGTATGGCGCTTCTAAATAATTAACAACTATAGAAACAATGTATAGTAACTGCCCCTTTAAATGGAACAAACCACCTGTGGTATAAATAAAAGTCATAAAAATAGGCGCTGACTAATAAATAATAAATATATCATATGCAAGTGAAAATATATATATGAAACAATGTGAATAAAATGAGTTAATTAAAAGTCCATTGTGATAAAATCCCAACACCATGATTTCTTCAAAATCAAAGTTTTTTTTTTTCACCCCTTGTGCCCAAAAGTGTGAATGTAAGCTCACCAAAAATGTCTGACCCCTTTTTACAGGTAGGTCAAAAAGTGCTGTTTGCCCTCTAAGAAAAAATAATTTTTAGGGAATTGAATGGTGTGTTAATGCTGCCAACATCCTAAATAGCATCATAGAGAGAGCATGAAGCAAGGTGCATTGGGAGACGCCCCCTTGGACTTTTAGTGGCAGAAATAAAGTATAAAGGGTTAATGATAGATAAAAAGGCACAAAGGTGCCAACTTTATTATTGTACAAATAGTAGAAAAAATATATATATCGTTTGTAAACACAATTAGCTTTAAAATGTATTTTAACAGTGCATCAATGAATCAACATAGACAGAAAGTAGTTTTGTATGATAACCCAAGCTGGTGGAGAAAAAGGACTGGTCAAACCAAATTAAGGTCTGCAAACTAGACTTTTAGGCCCCTTTCACACGAGGCGGACTCCGCTTCCACGGAGTCCGCCTCGGTCCGCCGGCTCAGCGGGAGATCTCTCCGTTGATCTCTGCTGAGCCGGCGGATGACAGGTCCCTCTCTGCTCACTGAGCGGGGAGGGGCTTGTCAGGCGGTTGATCTGATCCCGCCTATGGAGGGATCGGATGAAAACGGACAGCATGTCCGTTTTCATCAGATCTCATCCTATGCAATAGCGACAACCTGGACGTAGGGCCATCCGTCTGCTTTTAGCGGATCGGACCGGGTCAGTTGTCAGCGGACATGTCTCCGCTGACATTCGTCGCTCTGACAGGCGGACCTGAACGGTCTGATCGTGTGAAAGGGACCTTAGACATATACCCGACATGTTTCGGAAATTATTTTTGCATTGGTATACAATTTCCTTCTTCAGGGGTAATTTTAAGGTTGGGTAGTTATGTTCGTATATATAGTAGATTCACCTCAAGTTTGCAAAGATAAAGGACAATACAAAAAAGTGGTACATGCTGGCTGCATTAATCCATACATATACACGATACAGGTGGTACAAAAGTGTATCCACAACCCAGCTGCCGGGACATGTTCACAAAAGGCGCCTGGCAATTGCCACAGCAGCAGAGTATGCACTTAGGTCTGAGGCCGTAAGCGATGCCGACACCAGATCAACAGCCGGTGAACTGAATCAAGCCCTCTAAGGTTTTCTCTCAGTTCAAAAGTTTCCAGGGGGTGGATACAGCCCCACAATCCAGCTCCTCCTTTCTTCCCTCCCTCTGGAGGACATGTGGGTGTGTTTGGTGAAGAGTTGCACACCCAAGCTGCTATCTAGAACGAGCACGTTCTTCACATGCCTCTGTTTCCATGGCAGCATGTCCCCAGCTAAAACCCAGAAGGAGAGAGAGTGTGATAAAAACAGTGAAGTCCTCACCTTTATCTGGCTGTTATCTGCAAACTCTTCTCTGTGAGACTCAAACACCTCTCCCCTGGGCTTTGATGTTCCTTCCTTTGTCCTCCAAATTCCCTCCCCCCACCACTTATTCATTCAAAGTTCATGTCAGTATCTCGTCCAGCCGATGGGGGGAGGGGAGAGAGTCAATAAAAACTTCTCATGTACAGAAATGAACACAGGTAATCTCTCTACACACAACACTGTTATATCAGAAGAGGAGACATGGTGGGGGCATAGTGACCTGTGTCTGTTCTCTGAAATGTACACAGTGCTATGTGTAGAGAACATACCTGTGTACAGTACATAGGAGACTCCCCCGCATCTAAAATGACCCCCGTTATGTCCCCAGAGTCTCCTGTATTTTACATACAAATCATCCCTCTGTCACTGATCACAGTGGAGGGGGGAGGAGCAGCTACGCTCTGTGAAGTCTCAGCAACGAGCAGAGAGCAGACATCAATCAAGCAAAATGACAGGAAAGTGGGTGGATCCAGACTCCAGAGCCAGACCATTGCCGGTATGATGCTGTATGAAAGTCTGTAGACCCTCCCACAGGTATTTAGCTTGATTTTAACAGAATGGGGGCACTTCTGAGAGGGCTTGAAATATTTTTAGATATCAGCAGCTCACATAGAATAAATGTAAGCAAAAAAAAAAGGAAACCCATACTTCTCTTTTAAATGGGCTGTAGTGCAAATCTGCAAAATGCACTAAAAATGCATAGTTGTGAATCAAGCCTTAGACTCTGATTTTTCTCTTTGCGGTGGGATTCATATGGGCATCTAGATTCTCCGACTTGCATCAAATACGTTCTGGCTCTCCAAGCCTTACCTACAAAAGTAAGTGTTCCTATCTGGGAGCGGTTGCAGCATCCTGTATGTAGAATTCAGGATAATTCAGCAACCTAAGTCTGTCTGTTAGTAAAAGCCAGTGCAACCTACAGGATGGGGTTTACTAATTATTAGCATTTTAAATTGAGAAATAAGATTTTAATTGGGATTACATTTTAGACTTCAGAATAGGTAAGTATAGGCATCATTCCTTTTACAGGGTAGATAGAATAGGTTTAGCATGGGGGGGGGGGGGGGGTAAATTTAAGCTTAGTTAGGGTCTAACTTGCCTACCACTTTAATTTACCGTTTACTAAGAATATTTGAATACTTAGCCTGACCACAGGTTCACATTATAAATGTGGTTCACAGAAGATTTTTTTACAGAACATTTCCTGTGGACTCGCACCTTTTTTTTCTTAACAGTAAAACACTGTTAATTGGATTTACAATATAAAAGGAGGGTGAGAAGGAGACCCAAAGGTGTATTTAAATATAAATGTATTGTGCCTGGATACTTCTGGGTATTACACCTTTAGCCAATTTTTGTGGTTTTCATCTATACTGGTGGCAGTATACACGACTGATATTGTATAAATACCGCTACTAACTGTGGATAGGGCGTTTATCTTAAGGTAATCAACACATAATAAACTTATATTACTATCCTGCCTTACACATTCCAAAATTAAAAAAACTAGAAAAGAAAAGTAAAAAAACAAAAACAAAAAAAATAGTAATGCACTATGAGATAAAAGCACTGAGAGAAAATGTAGTTCTGCAAACTATAATTATAATTACTTCAATGCTGAAGTATCCTCTGTCAACGTAGTCTCCCAAGAAGAGGTAACGCGTGTTGGCAGGTGATCCACCTACTTCAAATAACTTCATCAAGTCAAAAAACTGGCCATGGATATCCCCACACACTGCAAGAGAAGAATAATTGATTAGTGTTAAATACATTCAAGAAACTTGATTCAACCCCCCTGACGATCTCTATTGCAGAGTTTGCAAAATCTTTCATATAACAAGTGGAGAGACTTATCTGCTCACTCAGCTGTCAAAAGAGAACATTTGGGCAGTCTGCCAAGTTTTTAACATGAAACATTGTAACTAACTCTTTCTAGATCAAAGGAATAAACTTCTGTGTGAAAAAAAAAAAAAAAAAAACAGGCAGTCTGCCAAGTTTTTAAACAAGTGTAAATGCAGAAGTTTAACCACTTAAGGTCTAAATCTTTTTCTGACACTTAAGTTAAAATCAATATTTTTTGCTAGAAAATTACTTGGAACCCCCAAACATTATATACATTTTAGCAGAGACCCTAGGGAATAAAATCTCAATTGCTGCAATATTTTATGTCAAACTGTATTTGCCCAGCGGTCTTTCAAACGCAATTTTTTGGGAAAAAAATACACTTCAATGTACAATTAAAAAAAAAAGAAACAGTAGTTAGCCCAATTTTTTTTGTTTTAATGTGAAAGATGATGTTACGCCACAAGAGTCGTGATCTATCTTCTAAGCAAAAAAATTGTAATTCTCATTTTAGCCAGAATTGTGCAGCTCTGCTGTAAACTGTAGGAAATAAAAAAAAAAACAAAGTCCCCAAGTCCTGAAACAGCTGAATAGCAGGGTGCGCCGAAAAACTTGGCCAATTCCCGGAAAACCCAGAGCTTCTCCTCCCATCTTACATGTACATTCCTATTGTCCAACAAGTCAAACCACCACACGTATGGGCCAGTAGGAATGCAGACTGAGGAAGCGTCAGAGCTTTTCCAGTTTCGAATGACCCAGCATGCCAGAATAGAAGGGGGCAGTAAAAGTTTTAGTCATTACATTCTGTCAGGGTTTCCAAAAAAAGAAGGCCAAATTCATATATAAAGGTGTTGCACTTTATACACCACCTGCTACAGCAACTGTGCTGTGCAAAAAAGGGGGACTGTCCTGGAGAAAGAGGGACACAGGGGAACTATGTATGCTCAGGCCTACTGTTCTTTTCATATTTAAAGGCTTATTTAAAGAATTGGATGACAAAACAGGATTACAAAGCACTTCTGTCATTGATCAACTCTAAAAGCATCTTAAGCCACATTTAAAGATATAAATTATAATTTAAAGAGGCTTTAATGCATGCTTGTTTAGTCATGATATCTATCACCCAAAGTAGTTAAAACAAATGATGCTGCACTTCTTATTGCCATGACTACCTTGACTTTTAAAATTGCTTACAGATGTTTATTCTTCACTATGCAACTGTGAAAAGCCTCAAGTCTAGGTGCCTTAAAAAATATAAATGTTTTAAAAAAACTGCTGCTGGTTCTTAAAAACTGCTCAAGGAGCCATGCACAATGGGCTTAAAAAAAGCTGTTTCTGCAGGAGTTTTGCAAGGAGAGGTTTCTGCCTGTAGAAGTAACTCAATATTATCCTATGTGTCCATGCACATTAGAACATTTAGAGGTATATCTTAAGCCCTAAAATTATATAAAAGGAAACTACCTAAGGTTGGCCATACACAGAGCAAATTGATTGCAAGAAAGACATTTGCTCGATTCCCCCATCAACACAGACCGTGTTGATGCGGGAATCAATCCTGCCAGACCATTGTGTTCTCCCGGCGGGGTGAAGTTGTCCCCGCCAGGAGAAGACAGTGATTATTGCTAGCCGCTATAGCAGCGGCTAGCGATAATCGCAGGTAAAACCCAGCATGCTGGTTGTACCCAAGTTGATTGATCGATCAACTGACTTGGTACATTCAGCCTGCCCATCCTGCTGAACCGACTGGGATTTGAACCATGTATGGCCTGCCTAACACAGGGCACATTGTATTGCAAAAGTAAGAGAAAATATCTAATCTTTGGGCCCTTTCACACGGGCTGTCCAATCAGGCTCACCTGTCAGGTGGACTGATCAGACCCTCCATTCTCCCCTATAGAGCGGCAGATATCAGCAGTGACATGTCCGCTGATTTCCACCGCTATCTTATCCAATCCTGTCCACAAAATTAAGACGGATGGTGGTCCTATTTTGTATCTGTCTGGCAGATTGGATATGATCAGATGAAAATGGACAGGCGATCCTTTTTACCCAATTTTCCCATAGAGGAGAGTGGGACTGTCCCTGTCTCCGCTCTGCATAGTGAGCAGAGACAGACCTGTCATCTGCCTGCCCAGCGGGAATCAGCGGAGTGATCCCCCGCTGAGCCAGCAAATTCAGTCCCACAGAGGCGCCTTAATTAGTCCTGGGATTTACAGATTTGTTTTATGTCAGTCCCAGCAGCCTTAGAAATCATTTGCAAACCCTTGGTCTGGTCTTAGAAGATTAACGGCAAATTCTGTTTCTAGCTTGGTGCATGAGCCAAATACAGTAAAGCCAATGTTCTGTATGGACAGATGAAGCTCTTGTGCAACATTTCAGATGCTACTGGAAATGCAGGAGGAGAGTAACACAGTAAAACTGAACTTTGTCCAAAGCTGGAGACGACATGGGAAACTGGGATGTTGCTTGTTTTCTTTTTAAAGCCATGAAATGTTTCCTTGCACTGGTAACTACAGGATAGGCATAAATATCTAGAGGCAGACATCTTTTTTTTTTTTTTTTTTTTAGGCACAATAGTTGGCTTCTTACCAATGGCAGCGTGTTCTATTTACATGTTTGTACAACCCTGATTCCAAATAAAAAAAAAAGTTGGGACGCTGTGTAAAATCTACATAAAAACAGAATGCAATAATTTGAACATCTCACAAACCCATATTTGATTCACAATAGAAAACAGAAAACATATCAAATGTTTAAACTGAGAAAATGTACCATTTTAGGAAAAAAAACAAGTTCATTTTGAAGGTTGGTGGCAGCAACATGTCTCAAAAAAATTTGGGACAGGGCCATGTTTACTGCGGTGCAGCATGCCCTCCTCTTTAAACGTCACTATGTAAACATCTGGGAACTGAGGAGACAAATTGCTGGAGTTTTGGGAAAGCAATGTCATCCCATTCTTGCCTGGATAAAACCTGCATACATCTTTCAGCATCGATGGTGCCTTTCCAGATGTGCAAGCTGCCCATAACATAAGCACCCCCATACCATCAGAGATGCACGCTTTTGAACTGAGAGCTGATAACAAACCTGAAGGCCCCTCCCCTCTTTAGTCCAGAGTACATAGCGCCCATGTTTGCGAAAAAAAAAATCTAATTTCAAGTCATCAGACCACAGAACAGTTCTCCACTTGGCAACAGACCATTTTAAATTAGCTTTGGCCCAGAGAAGATGGCAGCGTTTCTGGATCATGTTTGGATATGTCTTCTTTGCATGCTAGAGCTTTAACTTGCATTTTTGGATGGCGCAGCGAATGGTGTTCACAGACAGTGATTTTTGGAAATATTTCCATGTCCATGCACTGATGGTCCATCACAGAATCATGCTTGTTTTTAATAAAGTGCCATCTGAGAGCCAGAAGATCATGAGCATTCAATATTGTGTTTTGGCATTGTCCTTTGTGCACAGAGATTTCTTCAGATTCTCTGAAACTTTTGATGATGTTATGTACTGTAGATGATGATACAGTATATTTAAAGTCTGCAATTTTATGTTGAGCAACATTATTCTGAAATTGTTTAACAATTTTTAGAAGCAGCTTTTCACAGATTGGTGAGCCCCATCTTTACTTCTAAGATACTCTGGGGTTGACAAAATCTGGTGCAACTCTGCATAGAAACCAATCAGCTTTCAATTTTGCACTATTTTGCATCAGATATTGCACTCTCCCAACCATGTTGCTGACCTGTTGCCAAATAACCTAATTAGTTTGCAAAATGTTCTTCCAGCTCTTCGTTGTTAGTAACACTTACTTTGCCAGCTTTTTGTTGCTCTGTTCCAACTTTTTTGAGATGCGTTGCTGCCATCAATTTCAAAATGTCCTTATTTTTTTGTTAAAATTGTGTATTCTCTCAGTTTAAACATTTGCTATGTTTTCTATTGTGAATAAAACAGATGTGCAAATCATTGCATTCTGTTTTTATGTAGATGTTACACAGTATCCCAATTTCTTGGAACTGGGGTTGTATCTTGTCCTGATTGAAAATATTCTGGTAAAGTGCAGCCCATAAATGATGGAAATACTGTAAGACACCCTTGCCCAACACTAGATATACACATTCAGCTGGTTTAAATCCAAAGAATAAAATTTAAGTCTGGGTTCACACTGCAGCATGGAGCTGCTCACAGCTTGGGTTAGGTGCGTCCTTGTTCAACGTTTCAGGTCCGATTTCAGAGTGAATCTTTAGCTGAATTCGGACCAGAAGACGCACAGGACTTCTGTGCAATGTGCACCGGAGCTGCTCCAGAGATGTATGAACCGGCTCCATAGAAAGCCAGTCACAATCTCCTGACATGCAAATTAGATGCGGGGAAACTGCATCCAATTCGCAATAGTGTGAACCCAGCCTAAAGCAAGGGGGGGGGGGAAGACTGCATGACGACCACACAACAGAAAAGGTTTTTTGCACTTTTAATAAAAAAAAATCCCCAATGTTATCCATCACCATTAGAACCCTGCAAACTAGGAGAATCCCTTGCCACCAGAACTAGTGTCTCCATTTGACAATTTTCTCTCTATTACTTTTCTGGGGACAACACAAAATTTGGGATTTTCATTAACTTTCACTTTCAATGATAATGGTAAACAGGAAAAATAGAGAGGGTGAATCTCCCTAATGGGGCACAGACAGCAATAAAAAAAACAAAACAAAAAAACTGACAGGTGTTCTAATCCCTCTCCACTCCAAAACTAAAGAAAAAGTTTTAATTAAAATTAAAATTGGTGCCCAAGGGATTCAACGTAGAATTAGATGTTAACAGTTTCAGAACAAATTTTATAATGATTTGTTTTTTTAATATTTAACCACTTGCCGCCTGCCATATAGCAAAATGACGGCTGCAAAGTGGTTTCAATATACTGACCGGACGTCATATGACGTGATCAGGACATTAAGCCGCTACGCGCCCCCGGGGTCGCGCATCGTGGTGATCGTGTTTGCGGTGTGTCAGTCTGATCTAGACTCTATACCACGTGATCAGCCGTGTCCAATCCCGGCTGATCATGATGTAAACAGGAAGAGCCGGTGATCGGCTTTTCCTCACTCGCGTCTGACAGACGCGAGTAGAGGAGAGCCGATCGGCTGCTCTCCTGACAGGGGGGGTCTGTGCTGATTGTTTATCAGCACAGCCCCCCCCTCGGATCCCACCCAGGACCACCAGGGAAGCCACCCAGGACCACCAGGATGGCCACCACACTGGACCACAAAGTATGCCCCCTAGACCCCCAAGGAAATACCAATCTGTGCCCAGGCAGCTGCCAATCAGTGCCCACTCCAATGCCTACCACTGCCAGTGCCACCAGGGATGCCTATCAGCAGCGTATCAGTGCCGCGTATCAGTGCCCATCAATGCCACCCATCAGTGCCCAGCAGTGCCGCCTTTCAGTGCCAACCAGTGCCACCCATGAGTGCCGCCTATCAATGCCCATCAGTGCTGCATATCAGTGCCAACCATCAGTGCCGCCTACCAGTGCCCATCATCAGTGCCGCCGTATCAGTGCTGCCGTATCAGTGCCCATCAGTGAAAGAAATAACTTACAAATTTTTTTGACAGAAACAAAAGCAAAACTTATTTTTTTCAAAATTTTCGGTCTTTTTTTATTTCTTTAGCAAAAAATAAAAACCGCAGAGGTGACCAAATACCACCAAAAGGAAGCACTATTTGTGGGAACAAAATGATAAAAATTTAGTTTGGGTACAGTGTTGTATGACCGCGCAATTGTCATTCAAACTGCGACAGCGCTGAAAGCTGAAAATTGGTCTGGGCAGGAAGGTGTATAAGTGCCCTGTATTGAAGTGGTTAATATACTTTTAATAAACGTAATACATTTTATATATTTATCAACTGTGAATTTATACAAATATGCATAATAAATGTTACACTGAGAATATTGTAATTTTATAAGTTTATAATCTTTTTTTACAGAAATGAGTAATGAAAAAAATGTATTGATGTCAATTTGTATATGCTGTTAAAGGAAATTATTAATGAGGTTTATAAGGGAATAATACAGTTTTAAGAGGCTACATAAAAGGTAGGAGATGGTGTATAATACACCTTGAGTGCATTGCGAGTATTTAGGAGTAATTTGTAAATCAGGTTACACCAATTAGGTCACCAATCTAAAGGAGAAGAATAGGGTGCATTTATATTTTGGGGGTATTAGGATAGGAATTAACAAAAATATAATCTGAGGTGCACTAATGTGGCACCAGTACCAAGTGGAAATGATTAAGGATATTCCTACGCCATACCAGCACTAACTGGGTGTACTAATATGGATGTCACTATACAGAATAATACATTTGGTGTTCAAATATGGTGACCAAAAAAAAGAGACAAGGAACAGGAAGTGAGGTATTTCTGTAGGAGGAAGTGATGCAACGAAGTGTAGTGGGAGGAATAAAAGAAAGAAGTAGGAGGGGAATTAGGTATTTAAGAAGCATTGTCACTGGCCGCCCCCAGCTTCTGAGGTGGCCCAGTGGTAGGAGTGAAACGCGCCAAGTGGGGATTGACAGTGATGTACTTCCGGTATTTGGAACGTACGCCGAAGCGGCGAGTAAATCTTTGTCACATGCCTGTATTGTAATCAGCAAATGTGAGTGTAATTGCTTTTAAAAACCTATTTTAATAAAGTCTCTAGAATTTTACATGACACACTGAAACTATATTTAACAGCATTACTGGAGGAAGAAAGAGATGAGATGCCATTCACCAGATGAGGATGCTACAACTGAGGACTGTTTTTGACTCCAAGAGTCGGTGAGTGGGGAGTACAGGCGGGGAGCAAATTTGCACTTTTAAGAGATGCTTCAGCATGAGCACTTCAATTTACACAATGGACGTTTGATTATTAACCACTTCCCTACCCGGCCATAGTAATATGACGTCCACAGATGGGATCTCCCATCCTGAGTGGACGTCATATGACGGCCTCGGGTTCCCGGCCGCCTAGGGGGCACGCGCGCGCACGCCGCGTTGCTCGGGACCTGGTGCGTGTGCCCGGCGGCCGCGATGTCCGCCGGGCACCCGCGATTGCCCGTTAACCGGGCCGGACCGTGGATGTGTGTGTGTAAACACACACATCCACGTCCTGTCAGTTCAGAGGAGAGCGATCTGTGTTCCCAGTACAGCGGAACACTGATCGGTCTCCTCCCCTTGTACGTCCCCGCCCCCTACAGTTAGAAGCATTCCCTAGGAAACACATTTAACCCCTCCCCGCCCCCTAGTGGTTAACCCCTTCACTGCCTGTCACATTTACACAGTAATCAATGCAATTTTATAGCATTGATCGCTGTATAAATGTGAATGGTCCCAAAAATGTGTCAAAAGTGTCCGATGTGTCCGCCATAATGTCGCAGTCATGAAAAAAAATCGCAATCGCCGCTATTATTAGTAAAAAAAATAAATAAATAATTTCTTTTTTTTTTTAAATGCCATAAATCTATCCCGTATTTTATAGACACTATAACTTTTGCGCAAACCAATCAATATACGCTTATTGCTATTTTTTTTACCAAAAATATGTAGGAGAATACGTATCGGCCGAAACGGAGGAAAAAATTAGTTTTGTTTTTTTTAAAAATTGGGATGTTATAGCAAAAAGTAAAAAATATTGTGTTTTTCTCAAAATTGTTGCTCTTCTTTTGTTTATAGCGCAAAAAATAAAAACCGCAGAGGTGATCAAATACCAGCAAAAGAAAGCTCTATTTGTGGGGAAAAAAGGATGTCAATTTTGTTTGGGTACAACGTCGCACGACCGCGCAATTGTCGTTTAAATTGCGACAGCGCTGAAAACTAAAAATTGGTCTGGGAAGGAAGGGGGTGAAAAGGCCCAGTATTGAACCGGTTAAGATTGATTATTAGCACAATTTTTCAGCACTAGTCACTTTTATATAGTATTTATGAATGGTTTATTTTATCAATTGTAAGCACAGTAAACAATGGCAAGAGTAGCGCTTGGTCTATCATCTTTTAAAGAAAAAGTTTTGCGTTTAAGGATATCTATTTACTATCAGGAAACGGTCTTCAGGCTATGCATACTTCCAGGCTAATGTCAGTGTGGGGGGACTTGTCTAGATCAAGACCTGCCCTTATCATTAGTGCTGCCCTGCTGATAAGCCTATCCTGAATTCTTTAACCTGCTGTACCCAGCTTACTGTGGTACATATGTCATCACAAAAAAAATAAAAAAAAAAATAAATTAAAAAAACACAGAAAAATAAAGAATAAGATTAGTTGCAAGGTAAAGAAGCAAAGAAAAATGACACAAATGATGCAAGAAAACAATGGCAAAAGAATGACTTTTTTTTTTTACCAATTTTCTCACACAGCTGCATTAAACAGATGAGATCACCAACAAAGAAAGGTAGCTGAAAGAAGCTTTCAGTGTTCTGACAACAGCTACCCCAAGTGACTCCTGAAAACAATTAGTGCATGTAGACAAAAATCCAAGCGCACCGCAATCAACTGCCTTATGTGATTTAAAAGCCTTTATAAGGCCACAGGGAATAATAGGGAACTACAGCAGCAGAAATGTGTTCATTTACCATGCTTTCAACTTAGTGATCTCATGTTTAATACACAAGCACAGCTGAATGCTGGCGATAACGGTCGTGGCCTGACTTTGCTGACACACATGGCCTTAGTTTGACTTAGCAGAAAATGGAAAAGGAGTTAAAATGGTGATGGACCTATATCAGCACATGAAGGACCTTTACCCTAGGTTTACATTGCAGTGATTTGACATGTCAAATTGCATGCCAAACAAGCGGCTATTTCCCGTCCGAACCGGTGCGACTCTGACTTAGCGGCGCTGCACCGATTCCCAAAAGTAGTTTCTGCACTACTTCTGGCGACTTCGGGTGTGATTTTTATAGACATCTGTGCAGCAACCTGCACAGATGTCTCTAAGATCGCCCCCAAAGTCAGGACTGACATGGAGGTGGGTATGAAATCCCGCTGTCAGTGTGAACCTGGGCTAAGGGCTCATGCACACTGCAGCTCAAAAAAAAAAAGCTGCTTTTACAGGCTTTTGAGCTTTTTTTTCTCTGCTTAAAAGCTTGAAAAAGCTTGTGGTTTTTTTTGCTCTTTTGCGTGTTTTTATTTAGCTTCTTTGAGCATAAGCTTTTTTTTTTTTTTTCACAAACTCTTTGCTTAGCTAATTTTTACTTTTTTTTTTGTGTGTGTGCACTTTCAAGCTTTATTTAGCTTGTGCACACGATCGGATTGTTGGCCAACAAACCCATGGACTTTTGTCTGAAGGGCGTTGGCCCAAACTTGTCTTGCATACACATGGCACACAATTGTTGGCCAACAATCACGAATGTATGCAAGACTATGTGGTTTTTCAGCTCTTTATCGCCACCCCTTGGTCTCCTGCTAATTTCGTGTTAGCAGAAGTTTGGTGAGTGTTGATTTGCGCTTTTCATTTTGCGCTTTTCATTTGGTTTCTGAACGGCCGTTGGTCAACCAGACATGTTGCGGAATCGGAGGAGATAATGTGTTATTTATTATTGGCCTTGGAGTTATTGCCTTGACATCATTTTTTTGGTTGAATAATAATGATTTGATTTGGTATATTTTCTATATTTTTGGATGCATAGAATGCACTTTTTGGTTAAGTTCTATTGGCAGATAGCATGTCTAATTTTCTTTTTCTTTTTTTTTTATGCGCAATAAAAAAATTGTGTAGAATAATACTTGGCTATGTGTTTTACTTCAAATGGCAGTTTGGGAGTAGGCAGTTACTTAAAAAAAAAATAAAATGTAAAATTGACAAGGGACACCAACATAGTTGTATCTTTGATCTTATAAACTAGGGGATACTACCCCCTTCATGAGCAGAGCATTTTTTGCTATTCAGCACTGCGCTACTTTTTACACAAACAGAGATTTATTTTGGTGTATTTGATTACCACTGTTTTTTTTTATTTTTTGTGATAAACGAAAAAAAAAAAAAAAGACTGAAAATTTTGAAGAAAAAAAAAATATTTTCTATTTTCTGTTGTTATAAAACATATCCAATAAAAAAAAAAAATCCAATTTCTTCTTAAATTTAGGCAAAAATGTATTCTGCTACATGTCTTTGGAACCCCCCCAATAAGTGTATATTAATAGGTTTATGCAAAAGTCATAGCGTCTACAAACTTTGGTGTATATAATGGAATTTACACAGCTATGACACTATACTGGTAATGGTGGTGATCAGCGACTTATAGTGGGACAATCTGGCACTAGCTGATGCTGGCTGGGAGGTACACTAACTGACATCAATAGTAACACTAATACAGTGATCAGTGCTAATATTTTACACCGTCATTGTACTGATGACACTGGCTAAGAAGGGGTTAACATTTAGGGGCAATCAAAGGGTTAACTGCATACCTAACAATGTGTACTGCTATTACTATACTATCCGTCTGTTTACAGACAAACCGCTGTTCCCTGTACACAGAGTTCTGTGTTTTTGTAATTGTGTGATTGGCCACAGCCAATCAGTTAACTTCAGCCAAAATCATAGGCCTAAATCATAAGCCAAACTTGTGCTGTGTCCAATTACAACACGGGTTGGGACGGGGGCGTGCACGCCCTGAACCCAGAAAAAAGGCTGAAATGTACAGGTATGTCATCTGGCCTAGAGCTACCGCCCACCCGCAGTACAGCTACTGTGGATAGGCAGAAAACGGTAAAAAATCTCACCAGGCCTACGGCATGTCAACCTCTTTCTACAGAATGCTGCCAGGGAACAGGATTTTCTAATTAAGCCGTGGCTGCTTCATAAAGAAAACCAGCTGGAAAATTCTGAATACATTTAGCCGATTTAAACTCTAACTGTAGTTGTGCTTTAACCGCTTGCCGACCAGCGCACGCTGATGTATGCCGGCAGAATGGCGCTGATAGGCAAAAGGGCATACAGGTACGTTCCCTTTAAGAAGCATTGTCACGGGCGCGCACCCACCGCGGACTCCGTGACCGTGGCTCCCGCGGACTCGATGTCCGCCGGGTGCCCGCGATCGTGTCGAAGAGAGGAAGAATGGGAGATGCTTTTGTAAACAAAGCATTTCCCTGTTCTGCCTAGTGACAGGACAGTGATCACAGCTCTCTGTCATCGAGAGCAGTGATCACTGTCCTGTGTGTTGTAGCCCAGCCCCCTAACAGTTAGAATCACTCCCTAGGACACATTTAACCCCTTGATCGCCCCCTAGTGGTTAACCCCTTCACTGCCAGTGTCATTTACACAGTAATCAATGCATTTTTATAGCATTGATCGCTGTATAAATGACAATGGTCCCAAAATCGTGTCAAAAATGTTCGACGTGTCCGCCATAATATCGCAGTCTCGATAAAAATCGCAGATCACCACCATTACGAATAAAAAAAAAAAAATTTAAAAATAAAAATGCCATAAAACTAACCCCTATTTTGTAGACGCTATAAAATTTGCGCAAACCAATCAATATACGTTTAATGCGTTTTTTTTACCAAAAACATGTAGAAGAATACACATCGGCCTAAACTGAGGAAAAAAATAGTTTTTTTTTTATATATTTTTGGGGGATATTTATTATAGCAAAAAGTAAAAAACTGTTTTTTTTTTCCAAAATTGTCGCTTTTTTTGTTTATAGCGCAAAAACTAAAAACCGCAGAGGCGATCAAATACCACCAAAAGAAAGCTCTATTTGTGGGAAAAAAAGGATGTCAATTTTGTTTGGGTACAACATCGCACGACCGCGCAATTGTCAGTTAAAATGACACAGTGCCGAATCGCAAAAAGTGCTCTGGTCAGGAAGGGGCTAAAATCCTCCAGGGCTGAAGAGGTTAGGTGTTAAAGTGGAACTTCACTCTGCTAATCAACACTGATTATTTTTAATCCTCATGCTTCTAGAATTAGTAAATAGATATGAAGGTATATCATATTTACTTGTTTAAACTTTTTTTTTTTACATTTCTTCAGTTACTTCCTGGTTTCTGGCCTAGGCAAATGATTTCATACATCCCAGGAGTCTTTAGGAGAGGAGGAAGGTAGGGTTGCACTGATACCACTATTTTAAGTCCGAGTACAAGTACTGACACTTTTTTTCAAGTACTCACCGATTACTAATACTTTTTTTTTTAATGTCATGTGACAATGGCACTAATATCCAGCACTGATGATGCGTGGACTGTGTCAGTAGCTTTATACTTTCTTTTTTTGTGGGTGTAGGCAGTGTCAGTGTTTTTTTTTTATTTTATGTTTAATTATTTTTACAATTTTACTTTTAAATATTTATTACAATTTTTCATTTTTTTTATTTTTTTATCAACCCTGTTGGAGGGGGGGGGGGGGCTTTGGTGAGATAAACAGACCCCTGACATTTCCCCTTTGAGACAGGAAAAGGGACTGAGGACACAGATTCACCAGTCCCTTTCTCAGCAGCCTCGGCTGCACTGAAGATGAATGAACAGGAGACAGAGGCCCCTGTTCAATCACAAACCGAGGCAGAGGAAACACAGGTTACAATGCTCAGTAACAGTTATGAATGGACAGAGTCAGTGATCACTGACTCTGCCCATTCAGAAAAGGGAGGAGCCGGTAAATGACAGATTTACCGGCTCCTTCCTCCGCTCTCCATGCTGACATTATCTGGGACGAGGGGGACTGGGGGGGTACACAGAGGGGGACCGGAGCAGCAAGGAAGAGGACACAGAGGGGGTCGGGGGAGGAGCACAGAGGGGGACCGGAGTAGCACGGAGGAGGACACAGAGGGGGACCAGAGGAGGAGCACAGAGGGGGACCGGAGCAGCATGGAGGACAGGAGGAGGATATAGGGGACAGTCAGGGGATGATCGGCGCAGCAGTGGGGGGGAGTTGCAAGCACTGATCTCCCTGCATAGATTTCAATAAAGCAGCTGAGGGGGGGGGGGGGTGTGAGCTGCTTTATTAAAATCTATACAGGGAGATCAGTGCTTATAACGGCTCCCACCGCCACACCGATCACTCCTCACTGCCCAGGTATCAGATTAGGCATCGAAGCATTTGCTCGGTATCGGCACTGATACTAGTATCGGTGCAACCCTAGAGGAGGGGGTTTTCTCAGCTAAACACACTCTCCTGTATGCATGCTTGAGCTAAAGGCAGATGTATTCTAGCAAGTAAATGCTACAAGAATCATTTGCCCTTACTCATGATGGCCACGGTCAAAAATGCTAGGGGGGTATGATTTCTCCACAAAATAAAGCATACAGACATGAATGGATGAGGGAGATTGCAGTGAATATTAAAAACAAATTAAATAGGGTTTTTGGTTTGTGGTGCTCAGATGCAGTGAAGATCCTCCTTACGTACTCACTCCTGACGTTGCTGAGAAAGGCACCTCTGAAATGTTTCATTACTTCTTTGTAAACCACCTGCTACATTAAAATGAGAAACATTCCTCTCTCACTTCCCTGTTTCTTTTTTTTTTTTTTTTTTTTTAATGTTTGTTTGTGAAGCTGCCTTAGGAGATATTCATACCGGCAATTTTTACAGTGCCTGATGTGAAGGAGCCTCTAGCCTGTCAATGTACAAAGTCCTGGGCTCAACTTAGCAACAGATGGTAGAGACATGACTGGAACTTATAATTATATCTATACTAGCAAAGTTGATGCAAGCTTTTATGGTAGATTTGTAAAGGATTTTTACTGGATTCTGTGTTTTTTTTTTGCACATGAAAAACCTACCTGTAATTCTTAAACCGAGAGATATGCCTAGGGTACGTATGCATGTTTCAACACATTGTGTGTTGGCCTACTAATATAAACACAAGGTTTATTAAAAAAAAAGCTCAGGAATTTAAATAAATAAATATTTATAGTCATCTTTGTGGTCCGATGCTGCATCTGTCCCCTACGGCCTCCAAGACTGAGAACGGAGCAATCAGAGGCCGCTGATCGCTCGATTCTCGATCTTCAGTGAACAGGGTGACTGTCATTCACTGGCTCTCTGCTCTACCCCTCCAGTGCTCGCTGTGGAGGGGTTGAGAACATGTGGCTCAGGCCCTCAGCGGCTGGTCCAGGCATCTGGGTGGATCCCAACATTAAAGAGGCTGTAACCCTAACAAAAAAAAAGATCCTATTCCTTTAAAGCAGGTTATACAGCATAGTGCTTGTGCTGTCCAATTTGTCCCTTTCTATGCAGTACAAAACCTGGTTGATCCTGCCTGTTCCTGCTCCTGATCCACGATACCATGGTCAGTTTACATGCCTCGGTTATCCCACTGTTAGAGTCACTCCTCTCTCACCCCTCTCCCCGCCTGTCAGTTCCTAGTGTGTGAGCGATCTCCAAACCCGCCCTGCCCCTATTTCGTGTGACAGTAAAGCCAGTGAATAGTATTACTGCCAGACCCTCTGTTATAACAAAATATAATACACAATGTCAATGCGTTTTAAAAAACACCGCTAAATACTTTACTTCAGAGCGCCGTTGTGCGGTCACTTAACCTCCTGCCACTATCCTCCCCTGGTCTAAGGACTACAGTGGGAGGGGCTGAGCGGACAGCACAGTGGTCACGTGACCTCCCGCCTGACGTCAGAGGAGAATCTCAGCCCCTCCCGCTGTAGTCCTTAGATCAGGGGAGATTGGCGGGACCCCACAGTGGTGCTCTAAAATATTTAGCAGCATCATTAAAAAAAAAAAACATTGACACTGTGTATTATACCCTGTTATAACAGAGAGTTGGCAGTAATGCTATTTATGGACTTTACAACAAATGTAAAGTCGGGATCGTTTCAGAGCCCGGACTGGCTGAGTGTTGTCAGCAGACTTTAGCCCACTGTTGGGCAAAAACGGGTCACAGGAATGCAGAACGAAGTGCACTCCTGTGATCCACAGAAGAAGAAGACCCAAAAGAGCTTTGTCCCTACTTCTCCTTTAAAAGGCAGTACTGCCTGTAAGCATTTCTACAGTTTTTTAAAACATTTTCTTGTTCAGCAGGATATGGCTCCTTGATCACCAGCATTTAAATGACGCATTTTGGATAATGTTGTCCAAGGTCAGCTAGCAATACGAACAGAGAAAATAGAACTTAAACAGGTAATCTGCTTTCCAGGATTGCAGAGGTCGTCAGGCCACAGTCCTTCCACCTGCCGCTTTATTGTACTTTTCTAGAATTCCAGTAAACCAAAACAAGAAAAAGGCTCCTGCGCTCACCACAAAAAATACGATAAACAATTCATCTGCAATGATTACCCACAGTTTTCATTACCTGTCCAATAGAAGCTCTTGTTGTATTACCCTACAATATTCATAATTTATCCTCAGTGGAAATCTTATGTTTAATAAAACAATTATGCATTAAGTGAACTAGTGCTTTTATCAAACATGTAATATGGGTAATAATTTTATATACATCGTTAAAGCAGATTTTCAGGTGATATTTTTGTTTATTAAAAGTCAGCAGCTACAAAAAGTGTAGCTGCCACCTGGCTGCGACAGCTTGCAGCTTCACAGCCGGGTGCCCACTGCGCATGCATGAGCGGTGCTGCGCTTTGTGACTGGTCCCGAAGCGTTCTAGCACCTGTCATGTGTCCCAGAAGACTTTGCAAGGGAGAACTTCCTCTTCCAATCTCCTAAGGCTTTTGGGTAGGGGGGGGAGCAGGTACCCGATTTTGACAGGTACCTGCTCCCCTCCTCCTACCCAAAAGCTCAGTTTCACAAACATGAGCCGGGGAGGAGGCCTTAATGTGGCAGTTCCACATTTGGGTGGAACTCCACGTTAATCTTTGGGTGAGCATATTGTTTATCTTACTTACTTGCTTTGGCTTACTTAATACTTGGGTGAATCTGTTTTTTGACTGCAGCAGCTGACAATCTTTACCAAAGTGACTGTTTTTTTGACTCTGAGCTCTGCATTTTTTTCTACATAGTTCGTCTCATTAAAAATAAAAACATATTATATTTTCAATAAAGTACAACATGCCAGTCTATTGAAGTGGTGTTATCCACTTGCTGACCAGGACATTCCTGGAACTTTTTGATGACAAGTTTAAAGGTTAAATTAGTATTTTTTTGCTCAAAAATTACTCCAAAACACCAAACGTTATAGATTTTCTTTTAGCAGAGACCCTAAAGAATAAAACGGCGATCATTGCAATATTTTACATCACACTTTATTTGTGCAGCGGTCTTTCAAACGCAATTCTTTTGGGAAAAAATACACTTTAATGGATATAAAAAAAACACAATAATTACCCCAATTGTTGTGTATAATGTGAAAGAGGATATTACGCTGAGTAAATAGAGATCTAACATGTCATGCTTTAAATTTGCACACGCTCATGGAATGACCACAAACTACAGTACCTAAAAATCTTCATAGACAACGCTTTCAAAAATGTTTTACAGGGTACCCGTTTAGAGTTAGAGGATGTCTTGGGCTAGAATTATTGTTCTCGCTCTAACGATTGCAGCAATACCTCACATGTGTTGTTTTGAGCACTGGTTACATATGCGGTTGCAACTTACATATGTGCTTGCTTCTGCGCGTGAGCACGGAGGAATGGGGCGCTTTCCGATTTTTCCTCTTCCTTATTTTACTTTTTATTTTTTAGTTTTACACTGTCCCTCTAATTCTTTTTTTTTTTAATCAATTTTATTCTTCTTACAAGGAATGTAAACAACCCCTGACATAGAAATAAGCATGGCAGATCCTCTTTATTGAGCGGACCCCATATCTCCATTTACCGTTAAAAGCAAAAAAAACCCCCCTAAAAAAAAAACAAAACAAAAAAAAACATTTTTATTTGTTCATTCCTGAGAACTGGAAGTGATGCCAGAGGTTGCTCTGGTCCTCCAAGGGCATAGAGCCGAGTAGGGGCCATCTTGCCCTTACTCAACTTCCTGCCCAGGTATCGTATCGTTTCTGGGCATTAACGACGGCTCCGGAAAGCCCGGAAATGACCTGTAAGCGGCGGGGGGGTTGCAATTGCTCCCACTCCTTCTAAAAGTGATCCCGCGTCGAACCCGCCACTGGGATCATTTTCATCAGAAAGCTGGCCCCCTAAGGGGAAAAACGATACCAGAGTTATGGCATCCAGCTGCAGCCATAACCCCAGTATTTAACGTTAAAAACATGACGTACATTCCCAGTTAGGCGGTCGGCAAGTGGTAAAGCCAATAACAAACATGTTATAATTACCTGCTCTGTGAAGGGCTTTTGCACAGAGCAGCCCTGATCCTCCTCTTCTTGGGTCCCCCACGCCAAGTGTCCCAAAAGCAAGCATATTGCAATGGGGGCTCCTGAGCCACAGCTCTGCCTGTCCATTCACATGCAAAACAGCGGTTTGCCCTGCCCCCTCTCTCCTCATTGGCTGTGATTGACAACAGCGGGAGCCAATGGCTCTCTCAGCCAATAAGGAGGAAGAGTACCTGAAGAGTCGAGGCATCGTGCACATTGCTGGATCATGATGGGGCTTAAGTATTAGGGGGCTGGGGGATCTGCTGCACACAGGTTTGTGCACACACCTTTGTGCAATAAATGCATGAAGGTATAAAACCTTTAGGATAGGTTCACACTTATGCCAATTGGATGAGGGTTTCCCCGCAACCAATTCGCATAACAGGAGAGAGTGTGACCGGCTCTCAATGAAGCTGGTTCACACAGCTCTGGGGCGGCCGTGGTCCACACAGGAAAAGGGTCCTGTGTGTCTTTGGCTCCGTTTCAGGTCCGAATTCAGGCAAAAATTCAGACCGGATTCGCCCCTGAAATGGGGAACAGGGACGCACCGGACCCCATGCTGCGAGCCGCAGATAGTGTGAACCCAGCCTTAGCCTTTACAAACACTTTGAACAAGTGTTAGAAAAACCTTGACATTTTGAGAAAATATTACACACACTAACATTGTGTCAGTATTTTATAGACTTAAAAATCTACTGCCCCCTGAACCCCTATGGTTAAGTGGCTAAAATGTATTTGATTTGGATTATGTTCTCATAAAGTAGCCACTCAATGTCCGCCACCCCTCTCTGCCAATTACCTCCACTGGCTTTTGTTTGCCCAAAATTCAAAACACTATGTATGTTTCACTCCGCCCACCAGAGCTTACTCATGGGGATGGCCTCCATCCCCATGAGTAAGCTCTGGTGGGCGGAGTGAAACATATTGGGGGCGTGGCCTGGTAGAGGGTCAAGGCTGAGACTGCCATTCACTTTCATACAGCAGGTCTTGACTTGATGTGCAGCTCCCGGAACACCTATCACTCTCTACCATTGCCCGGTGCATAGGTGAGCTCTCTTCTCGGCCAGCACTCTCAGCGCTGGGCACAGGACTTAATTCCAATACAGCCCGAGAAGCTCACACAAATATCCTTGGTTCGCAATACAGTGTCCTAATGCTGTTGCAGTCCAGTTTTACTATCAATACAAACTAAGTGGTTCCATTTACAACAAATCGAACATTTAGTGCTGATCTGGCAAAACAAAATACAATTTCTAATGATCATGAAGAGATGTTTATTAGGTGCTGAAGACAAATGTGTCTAATGGAAAATGCATATTGTTCTTTAATGGGAAAGGGTTCTGCATCTGAATACCATCATCGTTAGGAGACGATAATGACATTTTAAAACGCTTTGAGAACTGTGATGGACTAAGTTCACTGTAATACTTGCAGACTCATCATAAAAAACATTTTGCAAAGTAAATGTTAGCTTTTTCAGGCCAATTAAAAGATACACAATCTGAGCTCACATTGAACCGCTTTGCAGACAACACAATTGACACTTGGGGATTTGAGGGAGACTAGCAGCATGTAGCTGCAAAACATTCATTTCAATGCAGGATTTAGTGGAATCCTTGAATAAGGTAGCAAAAGGAGAAGATGTGATATGCCAAGTGTTGTGTCTGGTAGCAACCAGATCCATTGCAGGTTCCCGCATTGCACCCGACTCACACAACAGTTCACACTGCCATATGCGAACTGCCGGGAACGTCAATACAATGTTAATGACACCCCCATTTCAGCTCGCACTGCGAACAGACGGTTTGGACATGAATAGGATCGATTCTGGTGTTGACCAAAAAAGGGTCCTGTGCGAGTTTGGTTCGAATGCAATGCGATATCAGCCATACTATCTGTATGGCTGAAATCGAATGGCACAGACATTGCATGTGATTTGCAGTGCGGTGCGAATCACATGCGATCTCACAGAGCACAGAAGCGTGAACCAGCACTAAATGACAATTTTATAGTTAACAGGAACTTTTTTTTGATAGGTGATGTAAAGTTTGTTGTATATTTCCTTTTTTTGTAATGTAAGAAGTTTCATAATTTTAGTTAGAAATGTATAAAACGATGCTTATAAACACATCTGTGCTTTTATATCTGAACAGCAGATGGCACTCTTGGCTCCTTTTCAAAATTTTCGAGTTTCTATTTACCTCCTGGCAAACAAACATGATTGTACCCCTCATTTGCTCTAAAATGTACTTAAATGGATTTATACAGCTGTATCCCTATATAGTGCTGTCCAAGGTTTAATCCATGTGTGTTAAAAAGAACAATTATTGCTGTGTTTTTTCAAGAAATCCTAATTTCACACACAAACACTCCTTTATGTATAAATATACATACTGTGACAGAGGGAGACCCTGTCACTGTAAAAATGGAGGAGAATATAACACAGAATTCGCATTAAGGGTTAATTAATGTGAGGTTCCAGATCATTTCTGAGTGGAAAAAGCTGTTTTTGGTTTTCTTTGGATTCCGTAGTTTGGAAAGGAACCTTTAATCTGAAATTTTAAACCTGAATTTTACCAGGTGCCTGCAGCCTGAATACACAGGTATGCAGGGTTGTAATATACTCAAACCTGAGTATAGGTCAGTGCTCCCCAGTTTGGAGACAGAAAATCTCACCCATGGGGTGAGAGGAGCCCCAGCCAGGAGTCAATAGACAGGAGGTCTCATCCAGGTGGTTTGATAAGCCCTAGCCAGGAGTCAAGAGATAGAAGGTCTCACCTAGGGGGTGAGAGGAGCCCTAGCCAGGAGTCAAGAGACAGGAAGTCTCACCCAGGGGTTCAGAGGAGCCCCAGCCAGGAGTCAAGAGACAGAAGGTCTCACCCAGGGGGTAAGATGAGTCTAAGCCAGGAGTCAAAAGACAGAAGATCTCACCTATGGGGTGGGAGAAGTCCCAGCCAGGAGTCAAGAGATGGGAGGTCTCGCCCAAGTCAGGTGGGCTCCTATCGGGGGGTATTAAGAGAACCCCTATCCAGAGGCCAGGACTGGGCCATGCAGCAGCGTGCTGAGACTAAGGCTAAGAGAGCCAAGTGAACCAGTAGAGATGGACAACACAGTCAGAGGGACTGGTAAGAAAAGCAAAGGTGTTGCCAACAAGGGAGGCAGGTGACTATTGTAATTTGACTGTTCATATTGATGAGGAAGAACCCCTGCGTGAGCAACTGATGCCTATGTTAACTTTTCAGTTTATTTAATAAAAGTGGGCTACCATGCCCTAAAATACAGTTTGGACTGGCACAACTCATTAAAAAAAGCACCCACGACATGGAGTATAATCTCCCCACAATACACACAATATTAGTTTTCTTTTAAAATGGGTAACCAGTAATTGCACAAAAAATTACTAACAAATTGCACTGTATTTTAGGGTCTGAACCAACATTTTGTCTGTGCCCGTCCATCCACCTCTAACTTGCATTCAAGAGAACAGTGAAAGTTCACAAACACTTTAAATAAATCAGCCTGGTAATCCTAAACCATGAAACACAAGGTAACTTATAACTGCTGAGAAAAGTAATAATAAAGCGTTATAAGAAGAGAATTGCTAGGGCGCAGTGCAGTTCTTTCTATAAGATGATGTGAGATTTGTGCCTCAGGTTGTGATGTGTTTTTCCACTTGTTCCAATCAAATGTAGAGACACTAGTTTTCAGCTTACCTTAGGAAAGCTAAAGCATCCTAACAGCACGACTCTCATACAAGTGATCGGGGTATGGATGACATGCCCAACTGTTTAGACAGTATAAGCCATAGTTGCCAGATGTAACCAATTTCTACAGTCAGAACCCACTGGTAAATACGCAAGTGATAACGCTTTTATTACATTTCAAGTTAAACTTTCTATTCCCTATGCATATTAGCATAGTAGTACCTTCAAAATCCACTGCAGCGGTCTAAAGTTTAGTCAACATCTCCGCAAAATGAGCATCTATCCAAGATAGCAAGTAATTGAGCTGCACGTTTAAAAATTACTTTCTAAGCTATTGCTAGACTTGCCATGCTTCACAGGTTTGTTGCAAAATTGCATCCACATTGCATGACTCCAGATCAACTTTCTTTGCAAACATTCTGCAAGTCTGCTGCAAGTTCTGGTTCAGTTATGCCGTGCAATAGTTATCCCAGGACAGGGGTCGGGTCACTGTGACTTGCAGAGCTTTTGCTGTAGACTCACCACTGCAACTTTGCTCTTGCTAGAGACTTTCCACACAAATCTGACAGCCCCATAGAGAACAGCGGGGTTGTGTCTTTGTCCACTCTGCATAGTGGAGCAGACACAGACCTGTCATCTGCCTGCTTAGTGTAGGGGCCCCCTGCTGAGCAGGCAGATGCAGACTACAGAGAACACCTGTGTGAAACCAGCTTTAGGGTCTGCTTCAAACTTGTGGCTGCTATCCAAGAGCTTGAAGTGAACTCTAGAAACTGAATGCCAGCAGAAAGAGGGAAGCGCCATATTAGTGCAGCAGACCAACTAACATGTTAAAAACAGCAACTGCTGTCGCTCCGGTCCCAGGTTCCCACTATGTACCAGGCAGCCGACGGTTGTGACTCCGTGTGGATACTTTAGCAGCCACAGCCGACAAACCGGAGCCAGGAAGCGGAAGAATAATGCAATCCAGCTTGGAGTGGACCACTGGAACAGGGGCGGAAGTGACGTCACAGAGCAGTGTATGAGTGTGGATCAGATTTGTCTGCGCATGTTCCATAACGCAAAACCACCCTCATACACTGCTCGGTGCCCCTGGATTGACGTCACTTCCTCCCCTGCACCGGGGAAGCGCTCCAAGCTGGACTGCATTACTCTTAGGCTTCCTGGCTTTGGTTTGTCGGCTTTGGCTTCTACAGTATCCACACAGAGGCACAATGGTGGCTGCCTGGTACACAGTGGGAACTGGGAAAGAGAAGACACCGGTATTTAACAGTTTTTGATAAGGAAGTTGCTGTTTTTAACATGTGAGTTGCCAATTTATGAGCCTAAAAATTGTTGGTCTGCTGCACTTAGATGGAGCTTCCCTCTTTCTAATTGCACAACCAGGAAGACTTGGAATTTTTGTTTTCGAATGTTAGTGACTATATAATAGAACAAAGTGCCACCAGCAGTGGCAGCATGTAGATGAAAAGGATTTATTTTTAAGGACAATACGGGTTGCAATTTGTAATCAAACATACCAGAAAAAGCCATCACTTCAAGGTTTCCAATAACAGATCCCACAGGAGCAAAATTAGCTTAGGAAACAATGGATTCAGATTTTAAAAAAATATATATATTTTTTTTTTAAATTGTGACTTCAATCAAAAGACTGGAAGTAACTTGCACTGGACTGGAGAGAACATAAAGATCTTGCCAAAAAATGTGTTTACGGCTTGCCATATTGACACACATCGTTATTAGCGGATGACTATCCCTAACAGATAATTTAAATGAGTCATGTCTACAGCATGCTGTTAACAAAGGCATGCCATTTACGCTACCTATTTCGGAGACAAGACTAAATCAATTTATTTGATGTGTTTTCTCCTGTAACTTTGTCCCTGGGTTACTCTTTGTTAAAAATACATTATTCCAGGAAGCCGCGTCTTATTTTGCATCCCATTAAGTGGGAAAGGATGGTTGAATTTTCCGAAGAGGCATTTCAGAGTCAAATGAGGACATAAAACACAGTTCAGACAAAGTGCGGGCTGGCCTAGATGTGAAAATCCTCCAGTAAGATTGCATTACATTGTGACAAGACTGTCATAGCAGAATAAGCCATGCTGATTTTACATCACTTCCACTGCATGTCTCAAAACAAGGCTGTACCAAATCCACTAATCCTAAAATGCTATTTTATTCATAGATATTTATAGAAAAGTTAACCTGTTTGTCAGAGCACACAAAGGTCAACCAAGAATGAAGAAAGAAAGGTTTCATACATTAGCCCCTTTTCAGTTATCTCCAACGGTTGTATTACATAATTACACACATATACATATATATATATATATATATATATATATATATATATATATATATATATATATATATATATATATATATATATATATACATATATACATACATATATACATACATACATACATACACCGTATTTATCGGCGTATAACACACACTCCAATTTAGGAGGGAAGTTGAAGGGAAAAAAACTTACATTTAAATGCCCATCATTGCAGCCTTGCCCCAGTGCAGCCTTGCCCCAGTGCAGCCTTCCCCAGTGCAGCCTTGCCCCAGTGCAGCCTTCCCCAGTGCAGCCTTGCCCCAGTGCAGCCTTGCCCCAGTGCAGCCTTGCCCCAGTGCAGCCTTGCCCCAGTGCAGCCTTGCCCCAGTGCAGCCTTGCCCCAGTGCAGCCTTGCCCCAGTGCAGCCTTGCCCCAGTGCAGCCTTCGATCCTCTATCCCTGCCATCCTGGGTTCACATCTTCAAAATCGCATGAAGACATTTGTTTACGTTGAATATTTCAGTTCCTGTTAGTTTACATCACCTTTAAAGCAGAACTTTAATCAGTCTGCATACAGTGGGGATGGAAAGTATTCAGACCCCCTTAAATTTTTCACTCTTTATATTGTTATATTAAGTTACAGTAATGCCCTGTACACACGGTCGGACATTGATCGGACATTCCGACAACAAAATCCATGGATTTTTTCCGACAGATGTTGGCTCAAACTTGTCTTGCATACACACGGTCACACAAAGTTGTCGGAAAATCCGATCGTTCTGAACGCGGTGACGTAAAACACGTACGTCAGGACTATAAACGGGGCAGTAGCCAATAGCTTTCATCTCTTTATTTATTCTGAGCATGTGTGGCACTTTGTGTGTCGGATTTGTGTACACACGATCGGAAATTCCGACAACGGATTTTGTTGTCGGAAAATTTTATAGCCTGCTCTCAAACTTTGTGTGTCGGAAATTCCGATGGAAAATGTGTGATGGAGCCCACACACGGTCGGAATTTCCGACAACAAGGTCCTATCACACATTTTCCGTCGGAAAATCCGACCGTGTGTACGGGGCATTACTGTTATTGTTATATTACAGCCATTTGCTAAATCATTTAAGTTCATTTTTTTTCCTCATTAATGTACACACAGCACCCCATATTGATAAAAAAAACACAGAATTGTTGACATTTTTGCAGATTTATTAAAAAAGAAAAACTGAAATATCACGTTCCTAAGTATTCAGACCCTTTGCTGTGACACTCATATATTTAACTCAGGTGCTGTCCATTTCTTCTGATCATCCTTGAAATGGTTCTACACCTTCATTTGAGTCCAGCTGTGTTTGATTATACTGATTGGACTTGATTAGGAAAGCCACACACCTGTCTATATAAGACCTTACAGCTCACAGTGCATGTCAGAGCAAATGAGAATCATGAGGTCTAAGGAACTGCCTGAAAAGC
The DNA here is from genome assembly GCA_037952925.1 of Lithobates clamitans. NCBI lineage: Eukaryota > Metazoa > Chordata > Amphibia > Anura > Ranidae > Lithobates > Lithobates clamitans. The sequence continues at coordinate 4,542,262 of JBBGZY010000655.1, forward strand.
TCAGAGACAGAATTGTGGCAAGGCACAGATCTGGCCAAGGTTACAAAAAAAATTCTGCTGCACTTAAGGTTCCCAAGAGCACAGCAGCCTCCATAATCCTTAAACAGAAGACGTTTGGGATGACCAGAACCCTTCCTAGAGCTGGGCGTCCGGCCAAACTGAGCTATCGGGGGAGAAGAGCCTTGGTGAGAGAGGTAAAGAAGAACCCAAAGATCACTGTGGCTGAGCTCCAGAGATGCAGTCGGGAGAAGGGAGAAAGTTGTAGAAAGTCAACCATCACTGCAGCCCTCCACCAGTCGGGGCTTTATGGTAGAGTGGCCCAACGGAAGCCTCTCCTCAGTGCAAGACACATGAAAGCTCGCATGGAGTTTGCTAAAAAAAAAAAAAAAACACCTGAAGGACTCCAAGATGGTGAGAAATAAGATTCTCTGGTCTAATGAGACCAAGATAGAACTATTTGGTTTTAATTCTAAGAGATATGTGTGGAGAAAACCAGGCACTGCTCATCACCTGTCCAATACAGTCCCAACTTCGAAGCATGGTGGTGGCAGCATCATGCTGTGAGGGTGTTTTTCAGCTGCAGGGATAGGACGACTGGTTGCAATCGAGGGAAAGATTAATGCGGCCAAGTACAGGGATATCCTGGACGATAACCTTCTCCAGAGTGCTCAGAACCTAAGACTGGGCCGAAGGTTTACCTTTCAACAAGACAATGACCCTAAGCACACAGCTAAAATAACGAAGGAGTGGCTTCACAACAACTCCATGACTGTTCTTGAATGGCCCAGCCAGAGCCCTGACTTAAACCCAATTGAGCATCTTTGGCGAGACCTAAAAATGGCTGTCCACCAACGTTTACCATCCAACCTGACAGAACTGGAGAGGATCTGCAAGGAGGAATGGCAAAGGATCCCCAAATCCAGGTGTGAAAAACTTGTTGCATCTTTCCCAAAAAGACTCATGGCTGTATTAGATCAAAAGGGTGCTTCTGCTAAATACTGAGCAAAGGGTCTGAATATATAGGACCATGTGATATTTCAGTTTTTCTTTTTAAATAATTCTGAAAAATGTCAAGAATTCTGTGTTTTTCTGTCAATATGGGGTGCTGTGTGTACATTGATGAGGGGAAAAAAATGAACTTAAATGATTTTAGCAAATGGCTGCATTATAACAAAGAGTGAAAAATGTAAGGGGGTCTGAATACTTTCCGTCCCCACTGTATGCAGTAAAGCATGCTTGTTATACTCACTGTGGAACCCAAGGGGTTAATCCTCCACATTGTGTAAAAAAAGATGCTTGATCCTGTCTTCTCTGATCCTCCCCTTCTTCCACTGTACCAATACCTAATCCATCCCCTGATAAAACAGAGCCTTTGGAGTCATGCTCAGTTTGGTGTGTATTGCTAGTTTTTTTTTTCTTGGGAAGGTGCATGTGATTGGCACAGGACCAATGAGCACTGTCCAGACAGAGGGTCAGGGGTCCTGCAGCCTCATAGGACAGTCAGAAGAGAATGAAAACTCCTCCTACAACCATTAACTAGACACTGATTGAAGTCACAAGATTGCTATATACTGTTGATGAGAAAATGTATTTAGCAGTTTATATTTACTAGAAAAATTGCATTTCCATGTTCTGTGCACTGTGAAAGATCAGATATAGTAAATGCAGGGTTTAGTAACACTTTAACTACTTTTAATCTTTATGCTCATAGCATTTGTAAATAGATAGGAAAGTATGTTATATTTACTATATAATTTATATATTCTATAAAAAAATTTTTTATACATTTTTTTAGTTACTTCCTGGTTTCTGGCCTAGGCAAATGAATGTCATACATCCTATGAGTCTTTATGGGCATTTTTTTTTTCCTGCTCCGGAGGAGGGGTTTTCTCAGCTAAGGACAGATGGATTCCAGGAAGTAAATGCTACATGAATCATCTGTCCTTGCTCAAGATTGCTGTGGCTAGCAATGCTAGGGGGCTGTTTGAGTGATTTCTCAACAAAATAAAGCATTGAGACATGGATGGATGGATGGGCGAGTTTGCTTTAAATACCAAAAACAAATTAAATAGCTCTCTCAATTTGTGGTACTCGGATAAGAAGCCATCCAGGCACTAGAAGTACAAGACCTAGCCTGTTTATAATGAACAGACTTAATCTTGGATAGGTACCTGATTGAGGGGGGCTACTTCAGTTCAGTTCTGCCAGCTGGTGACAAGCTACTAAAGCTGGCCATACATTATTCCATTTCCTTTAGATTTAACTTCAACTATGTAGTGCAAGGGTATGCCTGATTACATACAAATTGAAAGTGTTTAGATTTGACCTCATATTATATGGTTTTGGTAAATCTGAAGGAAAATTGTATAAAACAAAATTGTATAATGTATGGCCATTCTAAGAAAAAGTGAAAATTAAAGTGCTTTTATTGCTGTAAACTTTGATGAACTAGTGCATGCATAACCAATTTTTTTTTTCCTTTTTGAACAGAGTAGGGAATGGTTGAAACCCCTTTTAGTAGAGTGTTTTTTTTTTTATTGCATCCATGTCCCATTCAAGAAGAAATCTCCCCAAAGTGAGGTAAATCGCCTCTTAGTATTTACTAGAATAAGTGTTCCATTTTCCCCTCCATTCTTGTTCTAGTGACAGCAAAAAGTTTTTACTTTCAATCCTGACAATAATGGTCACCAGCTGAGACACAGAGGGCCAAAAATACCTGGCAAAGGTTCTGACACCTTACCACTCTTAAAAGGTAAAAGCCATTTTACTCACCTTTCTTTGGAGGTTCATGCCACCAACTTTCACTCCATTCAAGATCTGCTACCTTCTTTAGACTCTTCAGTATTCAACACTTCCTACTGTGTGTCATGGTCCTATTGTCCAATTAAGGTCATTGTTGTGCCTAGAAGGAACGTTAAACCGGGTATACACTATCAAAATTGTCAGCTCCGGTCAGAGCCACTGTACTAACCATGCAAGGTTAGTTCAGCAATTTCCCCGGCTGAGCTGCTGTGTTCTGACAGGGGGACAGCCCCCACCAGAACACTCCGATCAGAGCTCTCTGCCATTGGCTGAGAGCACTGATCAGGAGTCAGTCGGCTGCTGGCTTTCCAGCATGAACGTCTGACAGAAGTCGGCCAAACCGACATACACACTGGCTGAATGTCGGACAGTTCTTTTTTTGAACCAGCCAATGTCTCCCGACATTTGGCCTGTGTGTACGGGGGCTTTAGGGGCCAGAGCAAGGAGGTATGGTATGCAGTGGGGTACATATGTTATCCAACACTAATGGAAGTACTGAAGAGCCTACTCTTGAACACAGTGAAGGTAGGAGACAGCAGATAGGCGAGTATAATAGCAATCCTATCGCAGATTATTGCTGCTGAGATCGTTTAAGGTGACTGGCAGGATCACTTTAAGAAATCTGATGGACTGTTCATCCATTTCCAAAGTCCTTAGTCATGAGGCATATATACTGCAAATAAGGCATGCGTCACAAAGCAAAATCAAAGCACCTCAAAAAAAAAACAAAAAAAAAACTGCCATTCTTTTACTCCAAGTCATATACTAGGGTTATGGCAGTGATGCTTCCTTTATCCAACTTTACTGCAAATTGCATTAACTCGCCAAGACTTAGCATCCGACCCAGCCTTTAGAGAAGGCCTACTTCCATGTAAGGCTTCTTAAAGTGCACCTGTACCCAAGCCAAGCACTCTAACATAAAGAGATGTTTGTTTTAACGAGTATGAAAACCCAACATTTCATATTCCTAATATGTGCCTGCTGTACCACTATTTTTTTTTAGCACAGTGGGTGAGTGTTGAGTGAAAGGAGAAAGGTCAGATTAACTGCAAAAGTAAAATACTGGACTATGGAAGGTACACCTAATAAAGATGGCTCCAATATGCTGAAAACATAATGCCCCCTTCATTTCAGAAGGAACTTATTTCCCCGCTGTATACAAGAGTGGAATAATTCCCAGAATAGCTGTGCTAAAACACTCATAACAAAGAGCAGTATTATTCTTCCTAAAAAGTTAATTGACAAAATAGTAATTGCAGTAGCATAATGAAGTTGGCGCTTAAAAAAAGCGACTGTGCCACTGTTGTTTACCAGATGAGCAACTGTATTAAAAGCCGTGGGCAATACAAGTATTGAAAAGGAAAAAAATGAGCAAACTAAACAACTCATCTCATTATTTTGTTTGTTTACCCCCAGCGTGATGGATCCAAACTATGCGCCGAATACAGCACTAGGTAAAGATGGTCTTCCATCTTGCATGCTTAAATAATAGTAATAATAATAATAATAATAAATCATCATTAAAAAAAAATTTTTGGAAAAGAGTGTTATATTTGATGTAATTTGTTAAAGCCACAAATAATTCCAAGCCACTTCTGATAACAGGCTGCAATACAATTTGATTCTAACGGCTGTTTAGAGCCATCCAAAATATATACTGTACAAGTAATCTTTTCTGCCACATGGTCTATAACATTCTTAACTTGGATCACAACATTTTTGAATTTCAGTTAAGAATGTTTAATTTTGGTCTGATCTCATATCGCACAGTATCGGATCTGACATTGTCACTCGGTTTATACCTCTAATCTTGACCGGAAAGTTTGGCACAGGGTCGAGTTTCTATTTACACACCTGTGTAGTCTCAAGCCTGCCATAGATATGATAGGATGGTCAGGCGTGCAGGCATGATCCAATTGAAAATAGGCGACTTTTTTTTTTTAGACACCTTTGCACAAGGGGCAGCAAAATTATATTCAGCATCTGTATTACTGCAGATGACTCTCAGACTTCAGGCATGCCACATGAGTCGGTTAAAGACGGCAGATGCGCAGCAAAAGGCGGTCCTACTGCAGACATGCCAAAGAAGATATGGCCACAGACGGAGGCATACCACAAGAGACAGTCGGAGACTGGAGACACACCACAGGAGATGCTTAGAGACTACATGTCACGGGTGGCTGCCAGAGACTGCAGACATGCCAAAGAAGATATGGCCATAGATGGAGGCACACCACAAGAGACAGTCAGAGACTGGAGACACACCACAGGAGATGCTTAGAGACTACATGTCACGGGTGGCTGCCAGAGACTGCAGACATGCCAAAGAAGATATGGCCATAGATGGAGGCACACCACAAGAGACAGTCGGAGACTGGAGACACACCACAGGAGATGCTTAGAGACTACATGTCACAGGTGGCTGCCAGAGACTGCAGACATGCCAAAGAAGATATGGCCATAGATGGAGGCACACCACAAGAGACAGTCAGAGACTGGAGACACACCACAGGAGATGCTTAGAGACTACATGTCACGGGTGGCTGCCAGAGACTGCAGACATGCCAAAGAAGATATGGCCATAGATGGAGGCACACCACAAGAGACAGTCGGAGACTGGAGACACACCACAGGAGATGCTTAGAGACTACATGTCACAGGTGGCTGCCAGAGACTGCAGACATGCCAAAGAAGATATGGCCATAGATGGAGGCACACCACAAGAGACAGTCGGAGACTGGAGACACACCACAGGAGATGCTTAGAGACTACATGTCACAGGTGGCTGCCAGAGACTGCAGACATGCCAAAGAAGATATGGCCATAGATGGAGGCATACCACAAGAGACAGTCGGAGACTGGGGACACACCACAGGAGATGCTTTGAGACTGCAAGCCACAGGTGGCTGCCAGAGATTGCAGACATGCCACAGACACGATGACCATATTTATCAGCCATGCCAAAGAGTCAGAGACCACAAAAATGCCACAGGTGGCTGCCAGAGACGGCAGGCATGCCAAAGAAGATACGGTCATACACGGAGACATGTCCAAAGAGACAGTCAGAGACTGCAGATATGCCAAAGAAGATCGGTCATAGACTGAGGCATACCACAAGAGATGGTTAGAGACTACAGGCGTGCCACAGACAGGATCACTATATATAGCAGACGTGCCAAATATTCAGGGACCACAAACATGCCACATGTGGCTGCCAGAGACTGTAGACATGTCCAAGAGAGAGTAGGCACACTAAAGGAGATGGTTAGAGACTACAGATGTGTCACACAAGACGGGCAGACAGTAGGCATGCCACAAGGGAAATATTATGCTATACAAGACTACACAGACCACTGCCTTCACGGCCCCCTTTAAAATAAAATGTTCTCAGATTTGGTCTTCCCTACAGCAAGATCCATTATAAACAGAAATGCAGAGCAAACCAAATTTTCCCAGTAGAAGGATGTATAGTGACAATTTTCTCTTTGTCTGCTGCTACTATGATGTTATACAGCAGTTTTCAGTAGTACAGGTATGGTGCTACAAAGAGTTTTTACTCTGACAGCCTGATAACCATGGGACTAGGCAAAGAGTAAGGAGAGACAATCCTAAGCCTTCTATATCACAGATCACAGGACATAAACCTGTCAGGAAATAGAAGGAAAGCTTCCTTTTATGCAGAGCCAAGTCCCACATGGATCAGGAGTACTGTTCAAAGCTAGTTATTGAGAGCTACACAATACAGTGCATCCGAAAATTATTCACAGTGCTTCACTTTTTCCACATTTTGTTATGTTACAGCCTTACTCCAAAATTGATTAAATTCATTATTTTCCTCAAAACTCTAATACCCCATAATGACAACGTGAAAGAAGTTTGCTTGAAATCTTTGTACATTTATTAATAATAAAAAAGGAAAAAAAAAAAAAAATCACATGTACATAAGTATTCACAGCCTTGACATGACACTTAAAATTGAGCTCAGGTGCATCCTGTTTACATTCATCATCCTGTTTAGCCTTCATCATCCATAAATGAAAGAAATTTGGAACCATCAGAACTCTTCTTAGAGCAGGCGACCTTGCCAAACTGAGCAATCGGGGGAGAAGGGCCTTAGTCAGGGAGGTTAACAAGAACCTAATGCTCACTCTAACAGAGCTCCAGCGTTTCTCTGTGGAGAGAGGAGAACCTTCCAGGTGAACAACCATCTCTGTAGAACTTCACCAATCAGGCATATATGGTAGAGTGGCCGGACGGAAGCCACAACTCAGTAAAAGGCACATGACAGCCCACCTGGAGTTTGCCAAAAGGCACCTGAGGGACTCTCAGACCATGAGAAACAAAATGATCTGGTCTGATGAAACAAAGATTGAACTCTTTGGCCTGAATAGCAAGCGTCATGTCTGGAGGGAACCAGGCACCGCTCATCACCTGGGCAATGCCGTCCTTACAGTGAGGCATGGTGGCAGCATGCTGTGGTGATGTTTCTCAGTGGCAGCACTGGGAGACTAGTCAGGATGGAATGAATGATGAAAGTAGCATGATACAGAGACATCCTTGATGAAAATCTGCTCAAGACCGCTCTGGACCTCAGACTGTGGGGAAGGTTCATCTTCCAACAGGACAACGACCCTAAGCACACAGCCAAGATAACAAAGGAGTGACTACGGGACAACTCTGTGAATGTCCTTGAGTAGCCCAGCCAGAGCCCAAACTTGAACCCGATTGAACATCCCTGGGGAGATCTGAAAGTGGCTGTGCACGACGCTCCACAACCAACCTGATGGAGCTTGAGAGGTCCTGCAAAGAAGAATGGGAGAAACTGCCTAAAAATAGGTGTGTCAAGCTTGTAGCATCATGCTCAAAGAGACTTGAGACTAATTGGTGCCAAAGGTGCTTCAACAAAATATTGAGCAAAGGCTGGGGAAACTTATGTGCATGTGATTTTTCTCATTTTTATTTTTAATAAATGTGCAAAGATTTTAAACAAACTTCCTTCACATTGTGATTATGGAGTATTGTTTGTAGAATTTTGAGGAAAATAATGAGTTTAATCCATTTTGAAATAAGGCTGTAACATAACAAAATATGGAAAAAGTGAAGCGCTGTGAATACTTTCCAGATGCACTGTAAGTACCATGGGCTACAGGTGGAGCAGCAAGGGGCTACATGCTTACTGGCATGCATCAAGCTGTTCCTGTTTTGCTGAACAAACTTCTAATGCGATTTGTACAAGAGAGCAGTCAGTGAGAGTAGTCGTCAGCTCAGACAAAGAAAGCATTGTGTCATCTTCTCCTAAAATAAGTTAACTATTACCTTCTTATTCCACTTAATCATCTCCTAAAACAAGCTTTTGACATTTGAGCCCTCCCTCCAGCAAACGAAACAGTCTAAAGGGTTCTTCACATGTGTGGTGCTCTCCAAAGAGCGATCCAAGCATGGATCTCTCTTTAGAGAACATTGGACAGGCTGTATTCTACCGCCTAATCACCCCTGCCTAACCCCTTAATCCCCGAACTAGCATGCCACAACTGTATGCAGAGTGCCCTACTCATTTAAAAAGTAACAGGGTGTATAATTCTTGCTGCAGCTGCTAAGCAAGCATCACACAAGTGGTATGTGTGCACCCCTAGCCGTTGCCTCTAATAAAAGCACAGCTTAACTGTGGGGTTTTACCAGCCATTAATCTTACATGTGAGTAAGTCCTTACTCCAAAAGGTGACCTTAAATCTTAACACCCCCCCCCCCACGCCATATTTAACCCTTTCACTGCCAGGCCCTGCGCTCCACTTTTAAACTCAGGTGGCCGAACCATTTTGGCAATTTTTTCATTGCTTTTTTATTTTTCCCTTACAGCTTTCAGAGTTTGTGAAAGACCCCCCACACCATACATTTTCTGAAAGCATGGGACTAGTAGAATAAAAAGAAGGGGCTACAGATTTTATTTTTTTTTAAGGCCCTTTGATATTTGCGCAAAAAATACACTAAAATTATTAGTGGATATATGGCAAATTTTACAAATTGCCTGATAAATTCTTACTAGTATTAAAAATTAAAACTGTTAATAACAAATATTTGTAAGTTTTATATTGCCTTTTTTTGTGAAATGGTGACAACTGAAGGTGTGCAAAACAGTAAATAAAAACAATTTACTCAAAATATCTGGAGGTTACCAATTTTTCCTATCGCTTTCAGAATTTGTAAAAGACCCCAAACCATACATTTTCTGAGAGCACATGACCTGTGGAATAAAAAGCGCTACTGATTTTTTCGGCTGCGCAAATATTTATCAAATCGCTATTTTCAATGAAAATACACTAAAATCATTATTAGTGCACACAACATAAGTTCTGCTAAATTGCTACTAAGGTCTCTTTCCCTAAAGTGTATACCCATGGAGGGCGTGTTTACCCGCATGGGGATGCACAGGCAGTCCTATTTATGTCAATTAGGATGCAACAACTGCACGGGCAAGGCCGCTGCTCCCCATCTGACATCTGCGTGAGTGTGCGGGCAGGACCCCGATCTCAGAGAGTGTGAGCTCAGGGACATGCACCTGCACCCACATGGATGTTAAACTGGGAGCAACGGCTGTGTTTATGTAGTTCCTACATCCCAAATTACATCAATGGGACGGTCTGCACAGGGATACATGGAACACCTGTGCGTCCCTGTACAGGTAAACACGGACTTGCAGGGGTGTACACTATACTATGCCCTGTGTGAACAAGGCCTTACTATGTTTTTATTTTCAACTTAATATTTTTTTGTTTTTTAATTCTTTTTGGGGTAGTGGGGTGCTTTGGTGAGAAATCAGAGGTCTAAGCAGACCCCTGGTGTCTTTTTTGAGACAGAGAAAGGGACTGAAGGCAGTCCCTTTCTCTGCAGCCTTAGCTGCATGATACATGAATGAATAGGGGTCTCTATAGAGACTCCGATTCATGCACAAGAAAAACACTGTTTACTATGTTCCAGTAATGAATGGACGCAAAAAAAGGAAAGGGGGGAGTGGTAAACACATATTTACCAACTCCCCGCCTCTCCCCCCCCCCCACTCTACATCCTAACAGCTTGTGTCCGGAAGCAGCAGCTGCAGCCGGCAGGAGGGGATGCCGGCTAGCAGCACAACAGGGACAGGTGCCGGAGCTTTGGTAAGGATGGGGGGGGGTTCATGGTCCGTGAAGTGACCATAAGCTTATAGAAGAAGCAGGAATGCAGGTCTGTACGAACCTGGCCAGCTGACAGCAGTGCTGTAGGTCCGTACGCCGTAGGTCCGTACGCCGTGTGGACCTGGCAGCAAAAGGTGCAAGCATTGATGCACCATTTTCCCAAAAAGCCTGCACTGTACAATCAAATTAAACACGTCATCTACAGAGTTTTATTTTTACTGAGATACTTCCTAAGGCTCATCCAGAGTTAAGGGATAGCTCAGGTGGTTATAGAGAAGGTAGACCTTCCCTTTTAGAAATAGGTTTGAGAAAGGTCACCGTAAAGCAAAGTTTTTTCAGAACAAAGGTTTCCGTACTATGTAATCTTTCACCATTAATGTTTGGTTTGAATACAAGGTCAAATTTCTACTTAAAATACACCTAAATTACATATTACAGCAAACAACTGCTCTGTATTCACATTTGAGATTAGAAGACTGAAATGCTTCTACTGGTAGAGGGGAGCGGGGTGAGCTGATCTGCTGCAAAAATGACGAACAACTTGAGTGCTTCTGCTGTAAACGTTGAGCATGAATTGCTCTGCAGTTCCTGCAGCTTTAGAGGTTAGTGAAGGATAAGTCTTGCTAGATCACTTTAGGCTGGCCCCTTTTGCAGGTATAGCTATGTAATCATTAAATAATAAAAGTACCTGCCCTGAGATATTACTGGATGACAAAATGTAACATATTCGGATACACAGGGCAGGTCTAGAACCTCCCTACACACAAGAATTTAAGTCGAAGTGTTTAAATATTCTCTGTAACGGTATATTGGAGCGTTACTTATTCTCACTGTAAAAAAAAAAAATTGTTGCTCGAGTTTTCTGTAAATGCTTTTTACCTTTAAATAAAAGAAACTTGGAGAAAAAAAATAATAAAAAATAAATAAAAGTACCTGTACTGTTTAAAATCCAGTAATATGCTGTCTCACCTTACTCTGCACATAATCAGTTGCTCTCTCTTTTTCGGCACTGTGCCAAAAATGTTGCCGACAGCCTAAAGATTTACTGCTGCTCAGGGGCTTCAGCTAAATGGCAGGCAGCCTCCAGCAAGAAGAAACAGGAGCAATACTGGAGGTAATTTCCAGCACACACTAATTTAGTAGCATAATTATTCATGTAGAATGTACCGTATATACTCGAGTATAAGTCGAATTTTTCAGCACATTTTTTTGTGCTGAAAGTGCCCCCCTCGACTTATACTCGAGTCAAGCACTTTACTGCAGGAAAAAATTTCATTTTCCGAACCGACTTTGGGGCCCCGTATCTCCGAGCCACTTGGTGCTAGAAACCCCAGTGGACCTGGTACCACAACATATCCAAAGCTGAAGTTCCTAGCCCTAAGTGGCCCCAAAGTACGGGGCCCCAAAATCGGTTTGGAAAATGTCTGTCTGCTGCAGAAAAGTGCTTGACATTTTCTGAACCGAATTTGGGGCCCCATATCACAGGGCTACTTGCAGCTAGGAACACCAAATTTGGTATGCAAACCCAGTGGACCTGGTACCATAACATATCCAAAGCTGGGGTTCCTAGCACCAAGTGGTCCTGAGATACGGGGCCCCAAAACTGGTTTGGAAAATGTCATTCTCTGCTGCAGAAAAGTGCTTGACATTTTCTGAACTGATTTTTGGGGCCCTGTATCTCGGGGCCCCTTGGTGCTAGAAACCCCAGCTTTGGAAATGTTATGGTGCTAGTTCCACCGGGTTTACACACCAAATTTGGGGTTCTTAGCACTAAGTGGCCCCGAGATACGGGGCCCCAAATTCAGTCAACTGTGTCTATCTGCAGCAATGTCATTTCGGGACCCTTTGGGTTCAGAGACCCCAAATTTTGGCTGCAGCTAGGGGGCATCTAGGAACCCTTAACTACCAAGTTTGAAGTTCAGGGGACCTATGGCTGCAAATGGGCACAGTGAGGCATGCAAATGGGCACAGTGATGCTGCAAATGGGCATTGTTGACCCTCTTTTCCACTTAAAGTAGCTGTGCATTTCTCACCCTCGTCTTATACTCGGGTCAATAAGTTTTTCCCATTTTTTTGGTGGTAAATTAGGGCCTCGACTTATACTCGGAATGACTTATACTCGAGTATATACGGTATGTTCCTTGCTAAAGAACATTTTTTATGGGTATGGGTATAGTTCTGCATTAAAACTTGTTAAGAATATAAAAATGCTTTAATGTTCACACTCTGGCCACAGGTTTCTTCACAATATATATATTTTTAAAATATTTATATTTCAATTCAATAAATACAATAATATGGTGACCCAAGGAGGGTACTCTAATGCCGCGTACACACGAGTGGACTTTTTTGACCGGACTGGTCCGACGGTCTATCCGACTGACTTTCCGTGGACTTCCTGAACAAGCGGACTTGCCTACACACGATCACACCAAAGTCCAAAGGATTTGTATGCAATGACATACGACTGGACTAAAATAAGGAAGTTCATAGCCAGTAGCCAATAGGTGCCCTAGCGTCGGTTTTCATCCGTTGAACTAGCATACAGACGAGCGGACTTTTCGATAGGAACTGGGTCCGGCGGAGTTCCAACGTAAAGATTTGAAACATGTTCCAAATCTAAAGTCCGTCAGATTTTCGACCGAAAAAGTCAGCTGCAGGTCCGATGAAGCCCACACACGATCGAATTGTCCGTCGGACCAGTCCTGTCGAAAAGTCCGCTCGTGTGTACGCGGCATTACAAACTCATATGTGTGATTAGCAGCAAACATCCCATTAAAAATGATGTTGCACACGAGTGCATGGACAGATATGAAACACAATTTAGAATCTTTTGTTACAACCATTCAAGGTAATCTTATGCTACTGTACGTGTACTTCTCTCATAAAACCTCAGCTAAGTGTGCCATTATTAGAGACCCGACAACTAGGACTTGAAAACCCCCTGGAGCTTTTGTATTACGCTCTGATATACACAGATCACTGTAAATAATGCAATATGATCAAGCACCACTGCTTTCTGTGATATCCTGTACATATAACAATCGATAAGGCCATTCTCTCTTTCATTACACTTCTCTAAATGCTTTGCCTAGGTATACTATACAGCTAATGCACTTTCTTTCTCCTAAACATGTTCATATATAGCGCAGAGGTAGTCGGGCATGAAAAATAGCAAATTAAACTGTATAGACAATTAAACAGACATTGACAACATTTATTTGATTTGTCACTACAGGCGTTCCGTGATTTTGTGCACATCCTCCAAATTGATTACATGCCACATTTCCTGTTCAGTGGTTTGCCTATACGGCATAGTCGTCAGCATAATGAACACATATTTGAAGCTGGTAATACAGAACAATCTACTTCTGTAATAAGCTTTAGAGGAGGATTAGAATCCATGGCTGGAAATCTAGTGCAAAGACTGTAATGTATGAAATTGGCCCAGGCAGTTAGCTGCATGTAGCAAAGATAGCCAAGGAGAAATTAAAGCTCAAATCATCTTCAAATAAAGGACTTATGTTGGATGTGTCATATTTATACTGGGTCGTTTTCAAGTTGGTGCAACAGCTCTATGTGTCACTGCTAGTATCATACCTTTCTGTATCGTATGCATCCTATATATCCAACAGTGGTAATTCATGAGATAAAGTCTTCAAAACTAAAGCTGCCATTTATAAAAGATATAAAGTAATGAGCAATGTGAGGATGTCCTAGCTACCTAATTGTTTTTTTTTACTACAAAATATTAGACAGCTTAATTGCTACTAAACCCACAACAGTAAAATCAGTCTGTATATGCAGTAAAGCATGCTCGTTATAATCACTGTGGAACCTAAGGGGTTAATCCGCTGCATTGTTTAAAAAGGCAGTTTGCCCGTGTCTTCTCTGATCCTTTCTTTCTTTCTTTTCCTGTCCTCAATCCATCCCCTGATAAAACAGAGCCTTTGTAGTCACTCTGTACATGCTCAGTTTGGTGTATATTGCTAAAGTTTTTTTTATTTTTCTTGGGAGGGTGCATGTGATCAGCACAGGGCCAATCAGCACTGTCCAGACAGAAAGTCAGGGGTCATGCAGCCTCGTAGGACAGTCAGAGGAGAACGAAAACTCCTCCTACAAGCTTTATCTAGTGCTTGGCAGGACACGGAGTCAAAAGACTGCTATATACTGCTGATGAGAAAAGGTATTTAGCAGTTTAGAGTTACTAAAACTATTGCATTTCCATGTTCTGTGTATTGTGGGAGACCGGATATAGTGAATGCAGTGTCCTGGGTTTAGCAACACTTTAAAGCAGAATGTCACCCAAAAGAGGAAGTTCGGCTTATCCTCCTCCTCTGATATATTTGGCAATTTTTTTTTTGTGGTGGTGTGGTGAGGAGGGTGCGCGAGTTCTCCATCCCCGCCCGAAGCCTTCACAGGTCCCAGAATGCTGTGGGACCATTCACAAAGCGCAGTGCGGCTCATGCATGTGCTGTGAGGCCACAAGGGGTCACAGCTGGCTTCCCACGGTTAAGATGCCAGTGCTGGGGACTGAAGATCGGTGAAGAAACCGGCTTGGGTGAGCACAACACTGGATTCCTTGGCACATGTCGGTTTATACAAAGCCAGCAGCTACAGTTTTTGTAGCGGTTAAAAAGGTAGAACATGCTGCATTTTTCCTGCACAGAACTGTACTGGAACACGGTAAAAATGCACTGTTCCCTTAGTACAGTGGAAAAAAACAGGAGTACTAAAAAATATATTCTATCAAAAAAGCAAAGATGAATAGGGATCTCATGACATGCTATCATACTTCATTAATAAATAATTATATGAATGGAAGGATGAGAGGATCATCCAACTTTTTTCTGAATAATGCATAGTCAGGTCTACACAGCTCAACAATTAAAAAAATATAAATACCTTTATAACTTTTTTTTGTATCTGCTAAAAGTGGCACCTGTCCTGGTTTGGAATAAATATGACTTGTAGTGGCACGAGTACTTTAAGCAGAAGTGATAATATACAAAGGCTCACCGCTTATATCCAAAGTATATCTCACATTACATCCTCTAAGTCACAAATAAAGTCAAAATGCAAAGGGCTCATCTAGATTATTGAGATCATGGTACCAACAGTGTCTCTCATTTAATGTCATTTAAGTTCATCCAATGAGCTGCTGTTTCTTAAAAAGGAAACTGTAGACTAGCTGTTCCCCTTTGCAGGGGCAACACTTCCCAGCAAGAGGGATGAAAGCGAAAAAGCAGGCCATACACCCAAAGATCTCTGGGTGGATGGAGAAATTTTAACAGATTCCTCCATCCACGCTGGATGAACAAAGCTCTCCCGTGGCTGTCCCAGCACTGCCAGCTGTCAGAATACCCAAACAGTGCTTTTATCTAATTGGATGCTGGTCTATGTGTAATAAGTGGTCACCAACCCAAAGGTGTTATAATTTAGGCCTGGTTCACACCTATGCATTTTTAGTGCGTTTTCAGTTTTGCAGAAACGCCCTACAGTCCATTTAACATGGTTTCCTACGGGCCACGTTCACATCTGTGCCTTTTATGGAAAGGGCCAGGGATTTTTTTTTCTGGTTTTTGGTTCTATAGACTTTAATGGATCAAAAATTGCAAAATGCACCTGGAATATGCAAACTACAGCCTGTATAGGTGTGAATCAGGCCTAAGTGAAGCTGCCCCTTTAAGTGTAAATAATACTAGATGCTTCCTGAGGACGCATGTTTGCGAAAATGCATCGAGAAGGAGTTGCTGTCATCACTTCCAGGCTGTCTCTGACGTCACATCTGGGTCTGTGGAACGCATGCTGGCTCTATGGATGTGAGCGGCGGTGCACTATCATTGTCCCTTGACTGATCTGTTTGTGTTGGTGCCTCTCAGGCACTTTTACATGTGAGTGCATATATCTTTAATTTATGTGATTCCTTTATTTTAATCAATTAATTACACTATGGGGGTTATTTACTGAGAGAGGGTGCACCGACCAATCGCCTTCAGGTCTGCTGTAGTCAGATAATAGCGTGGGAAGACCAGGCAGCGTTCGTAATGGCTGACGTATTTCAAGGGAGAACTCTCTTCATCAGAGCCAAAAGGGTGGTTTGCCAACATTTTGGCTCTGATGAAGAGGGTTCTCCCTTGAAACATGTCAGCCATTATGGACGCTGCCTGGTCTTCCCACACTATTAGCTGACTACAGCAGACCTGAAGGCAATTGTTCTCACTTGCTAAGATATGCATATACATGCCGCACATTTGTGATAATAACACTTCTTGTTTTCATTCTTAAATAAAATATATGTTGGTAATGCGCTAGGTCGGCGTACCTTCTCTTCTTGTTGTTTTGTAGTCCATAAGGATACCAATTGTCCTGGGGCCAGCAAGGCCATTGGCGCTGACGAAGAATACATATACTGTACACCTCCATACTTTCCACTCAAGCACAGGAGAGCAGCTTTTGGGTTATTTACCAAGGCTGGAGAGTGCAAAATCTGGCGCAAATCTGCAGAGAAACCAATCAGCTTACAGGTATTATTGCCAAAGCTTAATTGAACAAGCTGATTGGTTACCACGCACAGGTGCACCAGATTCTGAGTGCTCCAGGTTCAGTAAATCTCCCCCTATGAATACATTTTTTTATTTGGCTTGTGGTTTCTGTTATTTATGAAAGAAAACATGCATTGAAGTTTATGGTGATACCGCATCCAGTCCTCCTCCACCTTTGGTTTTATTTCTAAAGCTTGGCAGGCCTCTCATGGCCACAAATGTCTAGTAACTGGCTGAGATTTGCTCAGTGTATGGCCAGTTGTTGGCCATACACTGAGCAAACACAGATGGCCAAAATGTTTACTGAACTTTACTTTTGCATTATACCTTTTAACACTTTAGTGCCCTCAGAATGTGCTTTAAAACGGTCACTCACCTGTCACTGGAGCATCAATATCCAGTAAGTTTTTTTCCATGCGGAGAATTGAAGCTCCTTCTGTTATTATTCGAAGAGCCACGCTTTCTTCCAGTCTTCCCTCTTTCATTAAGTGGCCTTTTAAGACGTCTACCCGAGGTTTGCCATCATTGTCAAATATTTCTTTTGCTGTAAGCCTATGATTTGGTGGGAATGGTACAGCTAAAAAGAAAAAAAAAGGGCAAATATTAATGACATTAATAAATATCAGAGAAATATAGGCTCATGCCATTCAAATACTCCCCAATCTAAACAAGGCTCATACTTCAGTCAACCTTTACTCTGTCTTAGAACGCTTCTCCCATTCTCGGTTTACAGAATAAACAGAGTTCTGTGCAAACAGGGAGTTGCTCAAAGCTCAGATCACCTAAAATATTTCTTGTAAACTTCTAGGAAGTTCATCAGCTTTGGCTTTGTTCTTATGTGACATATAAATCAGGAGGTTTTCAAACTGGCAGATCCTGGCAACTGCTGAGAAGCTGCAGTTCAATGAAAGCACACTGTACACCAGTATTAATAACTATTCTGATCAAAGCACTTCTTTTGACATCGAATGTGCCAGCCGTACATGGCCCTCTACACCACCTGTAATAGAATCGGGAGTTATCAGCGTTTACAACTCAATGCCAGTATCTTTCAGCACAGAGCTGTAATGGTTTAGCATGGTGCCCCTGGCACAGCACGAGGCCAAACAAGGCCAAACAAGGCATAATGAAAGCTAGCCATACACTTCTTCCCCCTTGTTCAGCCCGCATGAGTAGTCAATTGATTTCTCAATCCATGCTAACAGCATGGACGGCGGAATGTCCACTGCTGTTTGTGGTTTCCTGAATACCTGAACAGCAGGGGCCGGGTCACACCATGAATGCACAGGAACAAACTGTGCGATTCACATGAAATCCAGGTGCAGTGCCATTTTATCTCATTAATTTGAATGGGCTAACATCTCGACGGACTGCACCAAAAAATAGTGAATGTACTACTTTAAACAATGCATAGTAACCAGATCGCATGGTACTACTGTATCATGCGATCCAGTGCAAGCAAACGCACTGAGTTTGCGACCTGCATTTAGGGTGTCATTAAGTAACCATTGACACCTGATGTAGATCGCAACTGCATTGCGTTTTGAACAGAGTATGGGAAAAGTGCACGGAATGCAGGTTTCCCACACCATGTTCTGGCGTGAACTGGCCCTAAATGCATCTGATAGGATGCAGTCTGTGTTTGGGTCATAATCTTCCACTGGGCTCTGCCGATTTTAAAATCCAATTTTGTCAAGCTGGGTGATGTTATTAGGGCCACCTACGGCTTGACTTTCTGCTGATTCAGCAGGAATGTGTATGGCCAGCTTTGGTGTTAGGGTTTAGTTTAAAGGTTATGCTACATTAATGAATTAAAGAGTTTATTTTAAGTTTTAGGGTTAAGGTTAGGGGACATAGAGACCTATTTTATGTTCAAATAATCACCAGTTAGTAGCTTAGGGTATTTTGTCTGAGATCTATACCCTAAGCAAGGAAACAACACGATTGCTTTGGTTTCTTTCTCTCCGTGCAAGTTAGTCTGCTTATAGTCACTACAACAATATAACCTCCAGATGACTTTTCTTGCATGTAACTTAATCTCAGTAGTTTTTTTTTATTACAGGTACTTCTATAGCGTCATCAATTTACGCAGCACTTCAAATATATATTGCATTTTCACATCAGTCCCTGCCCTCAAAGAGCTTACAATCTAAGGTCCCAAACTCAGATTCATACATATACTAGGGGCAATTTAGACAGAAGCCAATTAACCTACCAGCATGTCTTTGGAGTGTGGGAGGAAACCGGAATACCCGGAGGAAACCCAGACAGGAACAGGGAGAACGTGCAAACTCCAGGCATGGACCGCCGACCCCAGTGCTGCTAAGCAGAAGTGCCACCAGGGTGGATATAAATCAATGATTTTCTTAAAGAAAAATCATTTTTAAAATTTTTTTTTTTTTTTTAATTTAAATCTGATTTTTTTTTTTTTAAATATTCTTTTTTTATTTTTATCAAATTTATTTTAATAACATGCTTTTGGAGTAAAAATCTATCTAAAGATAGTTTTCTATTTAAGCTACATTAATAATTTAGTTTATTCAGCATGAAATGGAGCTTAGTTATGTAGCATGAGGCTGTATATTCTGCAATATTTACATTTTTGGTAAACTCATTCAATGAATCCAAGCTCTGCAAGCTGAGATAACATGCACTGCATTGATGTATCCATACAATTTCACATTAACCATGAGATAAACCTTCAGGAATATTCATTTATACCATTGTTTTGCAAATCTATGTACACTACAAACTGTATGATTGAATCGGTTCTGATATCGCTGTTTTACTAACCTGACAGCTTATTATTCTAAATAGCAAATCTCTCTTTTTTTTTTTTTGCAAATATTAAAGATTCTAACTACCAGCAAGAATAAGTCCTTACATTTAAAGAGCACCTGTCATTTCATAGCCATCATGGTAGTGCCTGTTAGCGGGCAGCCATTCACCTGCTGCAGCCACGTTGCTCACCTTGTTGTGTCACTGCCGCATCACCAGCTGTCCCAATAAAGTGAATAGGACCATCGGTGAGTCAACAGCAGGTCAGAGGAGGAGCTGCTGCGGGACAGAAATGGCAGTTGCTTTTTAAAAATTATGATTTAAATAGAGTTGATTTAAACCAAGCCTTTTTACTAGTGATTTTGATCGTGGTTTAAATTGTGATTTAAATCCACCCCGAGTGCTACCCACTTAGCTGCCCATCGTTCATGGTTGTTGCTGAAAGCAGTGTTTCACAACCATAGAGGGAGAGAGCCTACATATATTAAAACAAATTAAATCGCCAGGTAAGTAAATGGTGACCGCTATATCAAATTTTTATTTTTTTTGTAAACATGATAGTAACTCACTAATGCACTATAGTAACCCTTTCACATATAAAACATAGTGTGAGAATGAAGATCCTTCCTAGGATCCTATAAATGCTACAGACTATACCAATAAAGGTCCCACCAAAGGTCCCATCTTCTCGTCCTACCAAAGAGAATGTACGCTATTCCTATGGGGAAAGTCATGGCCTAGGCTAAGTCACTCCACATTGATCACTCCAAAATTAAAAGGAGGCACAGGCCTCCCCAACATCAGAAAACAAACATTTTTTATGCAGACCCCAACCCTTTCCAGCTTGATACCAGCAACACACACTCTTTGAATTCATTTGTCTTAAAAATCCAATTTGGCAAATCTCAAATGGGAACAATATCTATCCACAAATCTTTCAGATGAGGAATGGGAAAAATATACACATATATCCACAAAGGCTCAAAGTTCGAACCCAGGTAAAACAGCTACAAAATGTTCTCCATATGGTCTCCCACTGTTGGCGTTGTAAGGAGGAGATGGGTTCACTACCCCATATATGCTGGGATTGCCCCCCGATTCAACCCTTTTGAAAGAGGTCCATAGACTCACATGCCAGATCTCTACCATCTCACTAGATTTCTCCCTGGCCCAACTTCTGTTAAACCACTCCACCATTCCAAAATCAGTGTACGTTCGCTCACTTGCCATGCACCTGGGGTCAATGCGCTCCCCGAACCACCCCGACCATAGCAGAATGGTTCAACCGTATACAAAGAATTGCCGATATGAAAGAACTTATCCACAGAGCTAGAGACACCCCTGATAAGTATAGATCTACATGGTCCTGCTGGCAACATTTTAAAACATCGGACAATTATCAAAGACACATGCTCTAAATTTGCAAATCCATATACCGAAATAGGAGGAGAAGGTGTGGGACAACCTCTGCCCCTTACTTGCCCTCCCATACCCACTTTTAACAACCAATCAGCTTTGATACACAATTTCCCGCAGTTTCTATTTGTTTCCCATCTGTCCTGTTCCTTCCCCTACTTTCCCTCACGATATTCACCACACTATATACTGTAAGAGCTCTTAACTACACATCCCAGACATATGTGCACACCTAAGCTAAAGTATGCCCGCAACTTCCCCTCAACCTAACCACACTACCAATAACCAATAATACCAACACTTAAGTCACCACATGTGGAATTTGGCAGATCACATTAACCTTGGAGGAACCTACTGTATATGGAAACCCCACACCTAGTAAAAGCAGACTCCACATGTTACTAAGACTGAATGGTGAGCCCAACCCCTAATGACTACTGAACACAAATCCTCAAATCTCTATAAAATCAGATTGCCTATCCCTAACATGAAACTACCTGTATCAACACGCCCAACCTTTCATTGCTGATACAATGAGGGAAATGTGGTGGAAAGTGTAATCAATACTAACCGTTTATTGTTAGTTTGCAACGACATTGGAATGTGGATCCCCCCCCCCCCCAACACAGTCTGATCCCGTATGGGGTGCTGGGAGAAGGAGGAGCAACACTCTCCATTGTATGTCTAGATCAGTGTTTCTCAACTCCAGTCCTCAAGGCGCACCAACAGGTCATGTTTTCAGGATTTCCCTCATTTGAAATGTCTGTGGTAATTACTAAGGCAATGAAACTGATCAAATCACCTGTGCAAAATAGTGGAAATCCTGAAAACATGACCTGTTGGTGCGCCTTGAGGACTGGAGTTGAGAAACACTGGTCTAGATTTTTAGAGTGTTAATAATAATCTTTCCTGTTCTTTCATGATCAATATACATGTAGCACCCTGGAGTTTAGTCAGGGAGCTCCTCACAAATTTACTTGCCAGTAGTAGTTATCTTGGTCGATTGATAGAGATCTATTGATTTCTCCCCAAGTTTGGCCTTGTTGCACTTTTCTCTTCTACCACTAGGTGTCTGGGTACTTGGTGGTACTTATTATTAGAATGGCAACCCAAGATCAGGTAATGGGTATATGGAGTATCTCAGCCAATAGGCAGGGGTTTTCTTGAATCTCTTGGCTTGTTGGGAGAGCCTATATGCGGGTGAGGTCAGGTGATGTTCTGTGCCACCCGGACTGCCGTCTTGGTGGACGTGTGTCATCTGCCCTGGGCTGCTAGGCCGGAGATTGGGCCTATCCCAGAGGCATCTGGCTGCTAGGCTGTTTGAGGGCCTATCCAGAAGTGAGAGAGCAGTGCAAGGTTGGGATTGCGGCTTGCAGTCCAATCAGAAGTGACGGTCCTGTCGGCCAGAAAACCTGTCAGTGGTCGAAGGTAGAAGGGAAGCTGTCGACACGAAGGGACTAATCGACTTTACCAGGGACCACAGTGAGTAACTGAAGCAAGTACCGGAACCATATTCTCACCGAAAGGGCACGGTGAAGATCAAGTCAGGGACCCAACCAGCAGAGGAGACGCTTGCAGAGCAGCCTTGTGAGTAAAGCCAGGGACCGAGCCGGTTAGCAGGGGTGAAGCTTGAGAAGTATCTGGAGTGCCAAGCTAGGGACCCAGCAGAGAAGCAGGGGTGACGCTTGAGGGGATACCACCGCAAACCTTGGAAAAGCTCAAGGAATTCATAGTCACTAAGACCGGGAGCTCAATGTTGAAGAACTACAGGGAGCAGTTGTAGTGGAGCTGAAAGAACTGTTACGTTTGAGTTAGAAACTGTTAAAGGACAGTTACCATAGGAGACAGCATTCCTGCAAGTGAAGATGTGGCTTCTTGCTGGGGCCTTTTCCTGCACAGCTGTCCTCCTATTAAAGTCTCGGTGACTGCTAATTGAGTTTGCAACTATCTAAGTGTGTCCTGGCCCTAACCCTTTCCCCCCCCCCAAAATATATAAAAAGGATGGTCAAAGAAATAAATCCTCTTTTACATCCAGAGAGGTGTCTGGCGCCCAATGACTTTCATCATCTTTGCACCCACTATGCCTCACACCCACCACATATTGAAGGATGTCAGCTATCTTTGGCCTTGGAGGATCTCATTAGACCAAAAGAGGTAAAAGACCTTGCTACATACAAATATGTCTTCAGATATATTACACGTTTACCTTTCACATTACAAAATGTATGACAAATATCCCTGTCCCCCCCCCCCCCTTCTTTCTGTATGTCATTACAGGCTTTGTGAAAATTTTAATAAAATACTTTTGAAAAAAAAAACAAAAAAAAACACATAGTGTGACACATTAGAGACACTAGCACACTACTACATTTAGATTTAAAGATGAACTCTATGCAAAACAACTGAATACACATAAATACATATATGAGAATGGTTTAAACTTCCAAAGAAATTATATTTCTGTTCATCCAATCCTGAGATTTATACAGCTCTAGCACACAGCCCTGCCTGGCAGGGGAGGGGACCTGATCTTTCTGTACTGCAGCCTCACTTTTAAATTACAGGTTCCCCCCCTCCTTTGGCTGGACAGTAAAGCTGAATTTACACTAGAAGAGAGAGCTGCTGCAACACTTTACTACTCTTTACCATTCCCAGCTGCGGTAGGGGGCAGTGTGGTGAGCGATTCAGCACATCGCAACGCTCCCTTTTTTTTTTTCAGTACTGTACATGCATGGCAATGTACTGCTGCGCTGCAGTACATTGCCATGCAATTCCACATGGTACGCTGCAATAAAATGCAGCATGTCTCCATTTTATTGCAGGACGCTGCAGCGCAGCCATATGCTGCATTGCAGTTTAAATGGAACACCTAGGAAACAATGGTTTCCTGTGTGTCCCTGCGGTAAAAGACATTTTACATTGTAGTAGCCCTAAGGGTATCTGCACACAGTACTGATGTATGCATATCAGACATTCCTGACAAAAACAAAAAACGAGGATGGGCACTTGCATGCATTTGCTTATATACATGGAGTAAAAATTCTTCCACTTTCTCTTTAATTAAGGGAGTGTGACACACGCACCTATATGCATGTAAAATTTCTGACCAGCAACACAGATTTTTATAATTTTTTTTTTACTGATCTATACACAGTGCAAATTAAAGTGGTTGCACACCCTGTACAACCACTTTTACCTACAGGTAAGCCTATATTATGGCTTACCTCTAGGTGCTTGAAATATCTCCTAAACCTCCACAGTTTAGGAGACATTTACCAAAAAGCAGAGCGCCGATTACTACGGCGCATGCGCCCTTTAGAAAGGGCACATCGTGCTGTTTCTAATGGGGGTCATGCCGTGACTGGCGGCTCACATCACGCGACTCCGGCCAGTCACAGAGCCGGAGTTTGCGGCCTCGGAAGGAAGAGGGGTGAAGATGGACGCTCCCTGCTGGTGGGGACAATGGAGACATTGTGGGCTTGCTTCGGTGTCAGGTAAGTGACACATAATGGGCTACAATGCGATGCATAGTAGCCCATTATGCTTTACCTTTGCAGTGAAATAAAGAGGAAGTAAAATCCACCAGGGTTTACTTCCTCTTTAACGCGTCTGTGTATACAGGCCAGTTAAAAACAAACATTTAGATCAGTTAAAAAAAATAATTAAAAAAAGAAGCCCCAAATGCCTAAAAATGTGGAGTTAATAGCAGGTATGGAGGAACTGATTGCAATGTCTCAGGATAATCCTTCCAATTGCACACACACCTGGTCATGTTTGAGCTATTTCCAAACTTCTCCAGAATATCAAACAGATGGCAGACCTTCCATAATACCCAATAAGTTAAGGCTACCTAAATAAGCTTTTATCTTGGAATCTTTAGTTTGACCACCCATTTCCTCTCCAACACCTCAAGCCTTTTCACCTTTGATGTGGAAGGGGGGGAAGGGAGAATCCTAGGAACGGGGTGGCCCCTCTCTATGGTGCCCCCTCTCCCTCCCTTCAGACTCATAGCAGGGTCCTCCGATTCCTCTTGTACTAAATTGTAATGTAACTGTAATGTCTGCCTTCATTTTGTTAAGTGCTGTGCAAACTGTTGGCGGTACAGTATATACAGTGCCTTGAAAAAGTATTCATACCCCCTGAAAGTTTCCACATTTTGTCATGTTACATCCAAAAAAATAAATAAATGTATTTTATTGGGATTTTATGTGATAAACCAACACAAAGTGGCACACAATTGTGAAGTGGAAGAAAAATGATAAATAGTTTTCAAAGTTTGTTACAAATAAATATATGAAAAGTATGGCATGCATTTGTATTCAGCCCTCCTGAGTCAATACTTTGTAGAACCACCTTTCGCTGCAATTACAGCTGCAAGTCTTTTTGGGGATTTCTCTACCAGCTTTGCACATCTAGAGAGTGAAATTTTTGCCCATTCTTCTTTGCAAAATAGCTCAAGCTCTGTCAGATTGGATGGAGAGTGTCTGAACTACAATTTTTAAGTCTTGCCACAGATTCTCAATTGGATTTACGGTAGGTCTGGACTTTGTCTGGGCCATTCTAACACATGAATATGCTTTGATCCAAACCATTCTGTTGTAGCTCTGGCTGTATGTTTAGGGTCTTTTTCCTGCTGGCTGGTGAACCTCCACCCTAATCTCAAGTCTTCTGCAGACTCTAAGACCTCATACACACTATTTGATTTTCTGCAGATTTTTGTCTTCAGATTTACCAAAACCATAGAATTTGAGGTCAAACCTTAAGCGTTTCAATTTGTTTTCAATCAGGCAGGCCCCCTTGCACTACTGTACATGGTTTTGATAAATCTGAAAACTGCAGAAAAACTAAGAGTGTATATGGGGTCTAACAGGTTTTCTTTTAAGGTTGCCCTGTATTTGGCTCCATTCATCTTCCCATCAACTCTGACCAGTTTCCCTGTCCCTGCTTAAGCATCCCTGCAACATGATGCTGCTACCACCATGTTTTACGGTGGGGATGGTGTGTTCAGGGTGATGTGCAGTGTTACTTTTCCGCCACATATTTGCTTTTAGGCCAAAAAGTAAAATATTGGTCTCATCTGCCCAGAGCACCTCCTTCCACGTGTTTGCTGTGTCCTCAACGTGGCTTCTTGCAAACAGGACTTTTTATGGCTTTCTTTCAACAATGGCTTTCTTTTTGCCACTCTTCCATAAAGACCAGATTTGTGGAGTGCACGACTAATAGTTGTCCTGTGGACAGATTCTTCCACCTGAGCTGTGGATCTCTGCAGCTCCTCCAGAGTTACCATGGGCCTCTTGCCTGCTTCTCTGATTAATGCTCTCCTTGCCCGGCCTGTCAGTTTAGGTGGACGGCCATGTCTTGGAAGGTTTTCAGTTGTGACATACTCTTTCCATTTTCAGATGGATTGAACAGTGCTCTGTAAGATGTTCAAAGCGCGGGATATTTTTTTTTATAGTCTAACCCTGCTTTAAACATCTCCACAACTTTATCCCTGACCAGTCGTCTGGTGTGTTCCTTGGCCTTCATGATGCTTTTTGTTCACTAAGGTTCTTTAACAAACCTCTGAGGGCTTCACAGAACCGCTGTATTTATACTGAGATTAAATTACACACAGGTGGACTCTATTAACTAATTAGGTGACTTCCAAAGGCAATTGGTTCCACTAGATTTTAGTTAGGAGTATCAGAGTAAAGGGGGCTGAATACAAATGCACACCACACATTTTAAATATTTATTTGTAAAAAAATGTGTGCCATTTTGTGTGTCTATCACATAAAATTCCAATAAAATACATTTGTTTTTGTTTGTAACATGACAAAATGTGGAACATGTCAAGGGGTATGATTACTTTTTCAAGGCACTGTAAATCCTGTATAATAATAATAGATAATAGCCACAACTGTGTCAGCTCCATCCCTCCCCTTCATCACCCCCTTTCCCCTTCATCACGACCCTCCCTCTACCTCCCCACCATCCCTGTCCCTCCTCCGCCTTATTTTCCTCTCTCTGTACCTAACTTCCTATGTTTGCTCCCATGCATCCTTTTGGCCACCTGAAGCTTCCTGTACAGCTTGACGGTTGATAGCCCCTGATGCCTCCCTCTATCGCAAGTCTCACCAAGTAATCACCCGAGGTTTTGCCCTGCGCTCTTGCTTTACTGTAGATTTGTCTTCTATCCATTGGGCCCCTACTGCATTGGGATCATGACTCACTCCATGACCCTACCCCCTTAGCCCTCCCCACCATTTTTTTTCTCTCTATTTTATTGTCCTTTCTTTCTTCATTAGGGACCTTAATGTTCAGTCTGGCACTCTTATCTTTAATCTGCACGTGCCTCCCACTGCTACACATACTGTCATGGTTCCTGGGAGGCTGTACTGACCATCTCTTATGGAAAGACATTTTTTTTTTCTATGCAATTTGTTTACCTTTGTTATTGTATTGTTTGTTAATGGTCCTTCGGGCCCCATTACTTTCCCTGCACCCTTTGTACTTGTTATTCCACAATAAAACTTTTTGTGAAAAAAAACAAAAAAAACTTTTTTTCAGGCATCCGTGTGCAAGAGGCCTATAAAAGCAGCAGCACCCGTGCAACCCCATGCCAGTAAAAGACAGCCGTGAAAGGGGCACGCAGCTAATCTCTCTGTGTAAATGGGGCCATAGAAGTAAAATGTGTCGGAGGCACCTATCTGAAACATTTACATGCTGAATAAATGCAGAAAAGTTATTGAAAGCTTAGGGAAACTTTTAGAGAAGCTAATTTGAGATGTATTTTCCGCAATTAGGAAGCACGTCATGAACATAAAGCATCAATGATAATGGAACCTGCAGAAAGACCAGGATAAATCACCTCCTAGTTCACCAAGCTAATCCCTCTAATTCTCTCTTCAAATGCCCGCTCGCATTTTATCGAGATGTGTTTGTTGATGTCATATCAACATAAGAACGGAGCTTACCAGTGACCTTAGCTTTAATTGGACCTTCAAAGATCATGTCACCTTTAATTAGTCATTTCACTAATCTGCTGTCCTCCAGGAGGTAACCATTTACGATTCCCCACTGCTCTTTACAACAGATTTATTTTGCTGAGTGGTTAAATTTGCCATGATCTGTTTAGCCACACGGTATCTGTTATGCCCCGTACACACGGTCGGACTTTGTTCGGACATTCCGACAACAAAATCCTAGGATTTTTTCCGACGGATGTTGGCTCAAACTTGTCTTGCATACACACGGTCACACAAAGTTGTCGGAAAATGCGATCGTTCTAAACGCGGTGACGTAAAACACGTACGTCGGGACTATAAACGGGGCAGTGGCCAATAGCTTTCATCTCTTTATTTATTCTGAGCATGCGTGGCACTTTGTCCGTCGAATTTGTGTACACACGATCGGAATTTCCGACAACGGATTTTGTTGTCGGAAAATTTTATTTCCTGCTGTCCAACTTTGTGTGTCGGAAAATCCGATGGAAAATGTCCGATGGAGCCCACACACGGTCGGAATTTCCGACAACACGCTCCGATCGGACATTATCCATCGGAAAATCCAACCGTGTGTACGGGGCATTACACTCGGCCGTTTCATTTGTCCTGCCAAACGAAACCCTTATCGCCATATTGTCATCTTCAGTGAACTGTCAGTTTCCGGGCTCATTTTCTTCAAGGATATTCATCTCATCAAAGCTAGATTGCTAACAGTTCTAGAAAAAGTAATCGGAAAACGCACTGGTAGAAATATTATTTATGTAACTTGGTAGAACAGGAAGCACAAACAATTGTAAATCACCGGTCGGTTTACACAATGACAGCTGAAAATGGGCTTCAATTCAAAGGACGCAAAGCGGACTTGTAACTTTGCCCATTCGTGACAAAGAAACAGGTTCACTTCCACTACTAATATTTACCATCCCTATGATCCTCTGCCACCCTTTGAAAAATTTATTAGTTCTGTGAGCTCCTCACAGTTTGCATTAGAATTTGTAACAAGTCAGATATCCAGCATCATATAGCTCTTTCCTCCCCAGCTTTAAAGGGATTGTAAAGTCAGAAGGTTTTTTTTTTATCTTAATGCATTCTATGCATTAAGATAAAAAGCCTTCTGTGTGCAGTAGCCCCCCTAATACTTGCCTGAGCCCCATCTCAAACCAGCGATGTCCACGAGAGCGTCAGCCATCTGGGACTCTCTCTCCTGATTGGCTAAAACACAGCAGCGGTGCCATTGGCTCGCGCTGCTGTAAATCAAACTCAGCCAAACAAGAGACAGAAGGGGCGAGGCCAAACAGCATGTCCGTGTTTGAATGGATACACTGTGCTGCAGCTCGGCTCAGGTGCCCCCATAGCAAGCTGCTTGCTGTGGGGACACTCAACAGGATGGAGGGGCCAGGAGATCCAGTCAGGGACCAGAGAAGAGGAGGATCCAGGCGGCTTTGTGCAAAACCCCTGCACAGGGCAGGTAAGTATAACATGTTTGTTATTTTAATAGATAAAAAAACAAGAATTTACAAATCACTTTAAAGGTTCCCCAACCGGCGCCTTTAGTTCATTGGATTTCAGTTCTGTCAGTCATGAGGCCCAGAATCAACGTGTACAGAACCCTGCCAGCTCCTTTCATGATCTGCCTGTATAGCTATAGAAAAACTCCTCCTGGCTATGTAGTACGGCAGGGGAATGGCTATGTATTACAGCAGGGGATCGTAGCCCACTAGTCCCCTTTCCCTTCTATGTTTTTCTGTCTATTGCTTTTAAGGTTTTTTTTTTTTTGCACCTACACAGTTTTGGTACTTACTTACCCCAACTAGTAGGGTGTAGGTCCTCGGACTTGCCCTGAAAGTCTTGGTGGGGAGATTACATGGCCTTTTGGTCAGGTTCTCTCCCTTTCTTCAGGTCTCCCTTTGGGGGATTCCAACCTAGTACTTTGGTAGGCCTTGCTTCAGCAGTCCTCTCGAAGAAAGGGTCCACCCAGCTTCGGCTGGGTGGATCTTAAAGTAACCCAATCCCTTCCAGGAGCCTTGTGCCCTGGGGGATTATGGCCAGGGTCCTTTTTCTTTGGAGTGCACCCTGTGCATTTTTTTGATGCACCTGGTAAGTTTTGAGAGTGTGTTTTACTAAACCGCTGAGCATAAAAAAAAAAATAAAATTTGATAAACTTTTACAGGAAAGGCTTGATGCACACAGGAGTGCTGGGGGGTGTAAAAAGTAAAATTCAGCATACAGGTGCCCTAAGACATAACTGGCTGTAGGTATAGACAAGTACGCGTGTAAACCTGTGTATAGCATTCAGATTCCTCAAATGCAAAATGCCATATATGACTGTATATCAGTGTACAGTCATTACTCTGTACGTTTCAGTTCAGTTGGTGGGCAACAATCCTGTGAATTGTAGAGTACAGTTTGAAATGTCGATTAAAATGCTGAAAAGCGATATTTCGGTTTTCTTTGTGCTACAAAGCAGGTAACGGCAAAAGAGGAAAATGATTACTGGAAAAAAGATCCAGCTATCAAAGCTTTCAATGCACCCTGTACTACAGATTTCCTGCTGCTCAAGACTTCCTACACACGTATGCAGTCGCGCCCAGAGATTTTATTTATTTAAAAACCAATGTGTTATTTTTGTCAATTTCCAAGGAAGAGCTTTAAAAGTGCATGTTGCCTAAAATACCTGCCTTCTTAAACAAACAGATCCTCAAAAAAAAACTTATGGAAACTGTTAGTGAGCAGGTTTACTTAACAACTCAGGAAATGTGAATGTCTGCATCTAAAGAATAGACCTTTTACACAACTTATTTATTTATTACAGGAACGTATAGAGCGAATCAATTTTACACAGCGCTTTACATATATAGTACATTCACAACAGTCCTTGCCCTCAAGGAGCTTACAATCTAAGGCTAACTCACATTCATACATACATACTATGGCAAATTTAGACAGGAGCCAATTAACCTACCAGCATGTCTTTGGAGTGTGGAAAGAAAACCCACGCAGGCACAAAGAGATCATGCAATTCCAGGCATTCAGTGCTGTGGTTGGGATTTGAACTGATGACCTTAGTGCTCCTTCATAGTGTAACTTCACAAAATGAGATGACCCGGGGGTCAGCAGTTCACTTCTGCATAACACCCTTATAAACAAAAATACTATTAAAGTTTACTAGATTGATTCAAATAACTGATGGGATGAATAGTTTGCTAAACGTCATTAACTTTTCACATATTATGTGGTATGACAACAAAAGTATATACATATATATATATATATATATATATATATATATATATATATATATATATATATATATATATACACACACACACATATACATACACACACACACACACACACATATATATATATATATATATATATATACCGTATTTATCGGCGTATAACGCACTTTTTTCCCCTTAAAATCAGGGGGAAATCGCGGTTGTGTGTTATACGCCGATCCCCTGCGATTCAAAATCGCCGACCGCGATTTGAAAATGGCGCCGCCAGCACCGAAATACACAGAGCCGGTCCTCGGCTCTTCTCGGACACTTTCGGCTTCACTCGAGCGCCGCCCGAACCTAGCCGAGTGTACTCGGCTAGGTTTGGATAGCTCCGCTCACAGTCACGCCCATCCCGGGCGGGACTACGAGTGGAGCCGAAAGTGAACAAGAGCCGCCGAGAAGAGCCGAGGACCGGCTCTGTGTATTTCGGCGCCGGCTAGCGCCATTTTCAAATCGCGGTCTGCGATTTTGAAGCTCAGGATCGCAGGGGATCGCAGGGGAGCCATTTTCAAACTGCAGTGACAATGAAAAGTCACTGCAGTTTAACTGCAGCCTGAGCAAGGCTGCAAATGGACACAGAAAGCTGCAGATCAGCACTGACAAAGCTGCAAGGCTGCAAATGACACTAAGGCTGCTGACTGCAAGGCTGCAAATGACACCAAGGCTGCTGACTGCAAGGCTGCAAATGACACCAAGGCTGCTGACTGCAAGGCTGCAAATGACACTGGACAAGCATGCAGATGGACGCTGTGCAAGGCTGCATTGATGGGCATTTAAATGTAAGTTTTTTCCTTAAAACATTTTTTTCCTTATAATTCCCTCCTAAACTTGGGTGCGTGTTATACGCCGATAGATATATATATATAATGTGTTCACATTCCAGTGCTTACATCTGCCTCTCCTTGTTTATGATTAAAGTGACACTAGACTCTGATTTAAAAAGAAATGATTTTCAAATATGTATTCTTAACTAAAAAAGCACCTTCGATTGCTCTCAGCCACCTCCAAATTTTCTTTTTAGGCTGTTTTGATCAGACTTCTTGTTAGAGAATGGCTCCGTTCATTTTCCATGGTCCCGCCGTATGTAGGAATGTAGCCGCCAACTCTTGCTTGCTCCTGAGATGGACTATGTCATTTGCAGTGTGCACAGAGCGGTGCACGTGATCACAACTAATGCCGCTTACACACGGTCGGACTTTTCGACAACAAAGGTCCGACGGTCTTTCCAACAGACTTTCGACGGAGTTACGATGGACTTTCTAATGACCGGACTTGCCTACACACGATCACACCAAAGTCCGACGGATTTGTATATGATGACGTACGACCGGACCTAAATAAGGAAGTTGATAGCCAGTAGCCAATAGCTGCCCTAGCATCGTTTTTCGTCCATCAGACTAGCATGCAGACGAGCGGATTTTTCGACCGGACTCGAGTCCGTCGGAAAGATTTGAAGCATGTTCCAAATCTAAAGTCCGTCAGATTTTCGAACGAAAAAGTCCGCTGCAGGTCCGATGAAGCCCACACACAGTCAAATTGTCAGCCGGACTCGGTCCGTTGGACCAGTCCGGTCGAAAAGACCGCTCGTGCGTACACGGTATAAAAGCACACTGCTGGTTTCAAACAAACAGAAGTGAGGGGTAGAGAGAGAGAAAAAAATTCAAATAGATTACAGGGCCATTAAGTAGTTGATGTGTATGGATCAGGTTTGGAGAATAAGGATAATGTTTGGTGTCAATTTAACAGCAATCATGGGAACACCACCAGCTGCATCAGATAGAAGAAAAAAAAATAAAAAATTGGCCAAGAACCTTCAAAGTTTATGATAGCAGTAGAGATCTGACAAACGTTATAGATTTTTGTCATGGCTTTTGATTGTAATGCCTGCACTGCATTTCTAAGGGCCCTTTCACATGGGCTGTCCGATCAGGTCCACCTGTCAGTTTTTCAGTCGGACCCAATCAGACCCTCTATTCATCCCTATGGCGCGGCGGAGGTCAGTGGTGACATGGCCCCTGACATCTGCAGCTATCCGATTCAATAAAATCCAGATGGATGGTGGTCCTATTTTCCATCTGTCTGGCAAATCGCATATGATCACAGAGCTGACCCAGACTCTGCAGGAATCCCAACAATAATGTCAGGATCTGCTGAGATGCCTGCCCAGCAGCTCCCGCCCAGCAGCTCCCGCCCACTCCACAGCCTGGCGTTCAAGTGAGCACTGGAGGGGCAGAGCAGAGAGCCGGTGATTGACAGTTTCTGCTCTATGCTCAGTGGTCATGTGATAGCTCAGTTCTTGGTCTTAGAGCCGATGGGGGACAGACGAAACATCAGATCGATGCTGCATCTACATAGGCGAGTATGTACGTTTGTTTTTTTTCTTAAACCCATACTTCTCTTTTGAGTCTATTAGACACCTTTCACACTGGGTCGTTTTTGCAGGTGCCATTGCGCTAAAAATAGCGCCTGCAAACCGACCTGAAACAGCCGCTGCGGTGTCTCCAGGGGCTTTCACACTGGAGCGTGCGCTAGCAGGACGCTGAAAAAAGTACTGCTAGCAGCATCTTTGGAGCGGTGAAGGAGCTCCTAAACCGTTCCTGCCCATTGAAATCAATGGAGCACCATGGCTATACCGCCGGCAAAGTGCCTCTGCACTTTTGCGGTGGCTTTTAACTCTTTATTCTGTCTCTCACTGTTAAAATAAACCGACCATTAAAATTATAGACCGATCATTTCTTTGTCAGTGGGCAAATCAGCAGGGGATCAAATACTTTTTTTCCCTCATGGTTTCCCTCACTGTCTATACTTACCTACTGTCAAGGTGTTCTGGCCTGGTCTCTTGATCTGGCTCCCCTGTGTCAGCTAGCATTGGCTTCAGGGGAGAGGAGGGAGTGCCGACAGTGGATGGGCCTATAGGTGATGGCGCTGCTCAGGCATAACTCTCAACTGTTCCTGATTTTGAACAAAGTCCCTCTGTCCCTCATTTTGGTCTGATCTATATAGTTGTATATAAAATGTATTATTTATCTTTCAAAAAGTGTTTCCCAGTGCTAAACCTTTCATCCAATTTCTTAATTTCTGCATTGACAAATTTCAAAAGCCAGTATAAAGGAATAGTAGTGGTAAAAAAAAAAAAAAAAAAGTGGGTTTAACTAATCTTTCTTTTGTATAATTCTCCTTTAAGGGGCTGTGTCCTATGCACACATACTTTTATTAATAGATGTCCCTCATACTTAACTCAAAATATTAGGAGGTATGCTAGATAGAATGCCTCTGATGGGTATGCGCATGTGCAGTAACCAATGTCACTAACCAACGATATGTTGATCACCTGAAGTGACATCAACACGGCGCATGCGCAGATCATCATAGGCAGTATTTGACGATCTGCTGAGGACCAGGGGAGAATGTCATTGTCAGATTCTGCCTCGCTATTGTGGGGCGGGTTGTGGGCGTCTTGAAGGGCGGGTTTTGTGTGTGATTTAACCCGCTGTTAGACACAGCCAAAGCTTGCCATGCAACAGACAGAAAACACTGCAATCCATACATGCAAAACCCACCCCGCAACAGCAAGGCCGAATCTGACAAGTACTTTCTCCCCCCGCTGTTTGCATAGAGTCGCATAATGCCTCTGACCATGTGCGCATGCGCTGTGTTGACGTCACGCCAGCTGAACAAGATATCAGCTGGAGTGATGTTTGTTACTGCACATGCGTAGAACCATCGGAGGCATTTTTCAACGGGGGGCATTTCTGGATAGCACACCAGCACTGGCTGACACAGGGGAGATCATGTGACTGGACCGGAGCTGCCCCGATAATAGGAAAGTATAAGCATCTTTCTTCTATAGGGTAGTTAGTATAGGCGTTAGAAGGGGGGTGTGGGAGCAATTTTAAAATTAAATGGTTTTTATCCCGGAATTCAACATGAATGCAAACCATTTCACACAAGAAGAGGGTTATTTTGAAGTCTGTCTCTAAATAGGGGATGAGCTGAGTGCATTCAGCAAAATTGATTTCACAGTGAAATTCCTGACTTTACACACTTTTTTGTTTCTTTTTTTACAAGGGTGTCTTCAGGATAGTTCAGTATAGTCAGCGTTCTTTTTATTTGTTTTTGCCCTTCGTTGTTTATTTGATTTTTGTTTGTGAACTGTTGCTTTCATTTTTCTTTTTTTCCCACAATCTTTTTTTTTCTTTTTGCACTTTTTTCTGTCACAACTGGATTTGGTAAACGTGTGTATTGATGTTCCACCCTGGGCGCAGACAGCCTGCATCCAGGGGAGTACATCTGTACTCACATTCATGCTCATGATTCATTTGGACAGGCGGCTGCATGCCACACCTGTGGCTTCGAGCACTGAAATGCGGTCATGTTTTAGGTTATATGTCCCAATACATCCGTGTGTATGAGCCCTTAGCTGAATTTATTAAGAATGGCAATGTATCCCTAAATATCTTATGTAGGACAGGAGTAAGAAGTGTGCCCCTCTCCATGGATATAGCACTGTCCTGGTATCCCAATGTCCAAAGTTGTTAAAGTGCAACTAAAGGCAAACTTTTTTTTTTTTGGATTACAAATGGGATTTAAAACTCCTCTAATGATTATAATACCAGCCATTTAGAACGTACAACAACATTTACGTCTAAGTGGTTTATAATCGGAGATGCAGGATACAGGGTGTGATAAGCAAGAATGTGTGGGCGCATTTGTACCAGCTTGTTTTGTCCAAGCCACAGAACAAAATGTTTCCATTTATGGCATATTAAACAGAAAAGTTACTCAGGTCACAATTTACAGCTAACCACACAAAAAAATAAAAATAAATTAGTAGCAAGGTGGACCAGGGAGTAACTACAGCCACTGAAACCATGTCTGCTACTATCCAGAGGCATATCTATCTGTTCAAGTGGCAAAAGCATTTATCAAATCGTTCTGGGTGAAATAAATGCATAGACAATCATAACGTATTAGATGAAAGCAACTGTTATGTTGTGGGGTTATAGTTTTAAAATGGTAAAACATTAGACATCTTGGAACAGGGATTGACTTTAAAGTGTTTGTAACCCTAAAAAAATGTATTTATATCTCTATCTTGTTCCCTTATAGCAGGTTAAACAGCACAGTGCTTGTGCTGTCTAATCTGCCCCTCTGGAAACTAAAAATCCTGGCTGATCCTGCCAATTTCTGCCCTCCCCTCTGTAAACTGACCACAGTTTATCATGGCTACTGAGCCCTGACACCGTGGTCAGTTTACGTGCCTCTGTCATCCGCAGCTCTGCTATCCCCCCTCCCCTCCCTGTAAGCTTGGGTGTCTGCGTCTGTCTTCATCCCCTTCCCCCGCCCCACTGCTGCTAGTAAAATACAAACATTTTTTTTTTTTTAAATCGCTACCAGCCCCTATTTTAAGCTTCCATACTGCACTGTGCATTTGTTTGTTAGAAACAAAGCCTCTAAATACCTTTTTGTGAGGTATCTTCTAGCCATTCACGTGACTGCTGGACGCTCTGATCCAGGGCTACAGTGGGAGGAGCCGAGCGGCCAGCACGGCCGTCACATGACTCCCGGCTGAGATTATAGGGAGAGCTCAGCTACTCCTGCTGTAGCCCTGAATCAGAGTCACGTGACCGGTCTGAAGATACCTCACAAAAAGGGATTTAGAGGCTTGGATTTTAACAAACAATTACACAGTACAGGATGACAGCTTAAAATAGGGGGGTTAGCAGAAAATTATAATGTAGGGTTACAAACCCTTTAATACTGGACAGTCAACACGTGGCTTCAAGGCGAATTTTAAAAGCACATCAAAGCTACACTCCAGGAAAACAGCTAAATACATAATTAAAATACATATACAGTATGACCACCGATTTACCTGTCAAAAGATTTTATGTATATTCACCCGGTCTTGTGATCAAAGCACCCCTGTCAGACAGCATAATCAGGTCCTGGACCTTTGGCAACCACTACAGTTTAAACCAGGAAGAGCCCCATCAAATCAGTGGCCAATGAAAGAGCAACAGCATGCTAATGTGGTCATTCTGCTCACCATCTTCCCCGCACTGTGCATCATAACAGCCCTTACTGGTTCAGGGTGCTGTTCCACCCTCTTCCAGTGGGTTGGTGCCTAAAGAATTACAGGAAAATGATATTAAGACGCAGGTACCTTTACTAGTATTACGTATTAAAAAAAATAAAAATAAAAGGTGTTTTAATTAATACAAATTTGTGTTAAATTGGATCTGCCCAGAATAATCATTTCAATGAAAACCTGACTTATTGTTTTCGTTATAGTACCTAGGGGCCCATAGAATGTATTACTTCATTTTACACCGCTTTATAACCAAGGAAGAATTTAATACCCAGAAAGCGTGAACGCGACAATGGCGCATTAGACAATAGGCAGCTGCTTGTGTATTGTGTTTTCACTAGTATAGGTCTTATTGCAAAACACTGCCGCATTCCTGATTTAGATGCTCTGGGTTGTGATGGCTGCTTGAATTCCATGTTCTACCAGCATGAGTCTGCTACTATTCATCCATTATTCATCACACATGCTGTGGGTTGTTCGAAGGAATCCTCTGTCAGCATTTGCAGGACAATTAAAAAATAGAAGCAGCTTTAGCATCTCCTCGAACCATTGAAAACAATGGGTAAAACACTGATTCATACACACATTTAAAAGGGTGTGGTTGGAAGAGGTCACAGAGTTTTGTTTTCAAGAAATAATATGGCATAATTTCCGATTTTAGAAATTTTTTTAAATAAAATAATATTTAAGAATTAGTAAAAGGCAGTGTTTCTCGAATGCTCTATATGACCTAATTCCCATTTTATATGTTTTACACTTTTTTTTATTTTGGATCACTATGCATTTTGATTGCATACTGTGGCATGTAATTAAAAAAACAAAAACACCTCTGTCTGCTTTGCATATGTTATACCACATGAGCATTTTATTGGATTATTTATTTGTTTTAGTGGAATTCATTTCTAGGGGCCACAAATGGCACATGGATGCAGTAAAATCCATACAGACTACACTGACAGAAAATTTTGCTAGTGTATGCATGCAGCGTAGGGTGACATGGATGTAATTCCAGCTGAGAGCATGCATGCCAAAGTGGTTGCATGAGACCCTGCAAAGGAATGGAGCCACCGAAGAACAGGAACAAGAGAAGGCAACATTTTTACAGATGGATTGCACAGCAACCATAGGCCTAAGAAGAAAAGCACACAGCAATCACGGTAAGTGCCAAGGTCTGTATTTCAGGGTGACTCAAAATGACTTAGAACCCTCAAACATTATATATATATATATTTTTTTTAGCAGAGACCCTAGAAAATAAAATGGCAATTGTTGCAATATTTTATGTCACACAGTATTTGCGCAGCAATCTTTTAAACGCAATTTTTCAGGAAAAAATACACTTTAATGAAATAAAAAAAAATAAACAGTAAAGTTAGCACATTTTTTTTTAATAATGTGAAAGATGATGTTATGCTGAGTAAATAGATACCCAACAAGCCATGCTTTAAAATTGCGCACACTTGTGGAATGGTGACAAACTACGGTACTTAAAATTCTCCATAGGCGACGCTTTAAAAATTTCCACAGGTTACCAGTTTAGAGTTACAGAGGAGGTCTTGCACGAGAATTCTTGCTCTCACTCTAACTATTGCAGCGATACCTCACATGAGTGGTTTGAACACTATTTACATTTGCTTTCGCTACTTTCGTATTTGTTCGCTTCTGCACGTGAGCATGGAGGGATGGGGCACTTTAAAACATTTTTTTTTCCTCATTTAAAAAAAAAAAATTTTTTTTTTACACTGTACGTTGAAAAAAAAAATTCTGATCACTTTTATTGCTGACAAAATTTAAACATTCCTTGTAACAGTAATAGGCAGTGACAGGTACTCTTTATGGAGGGATCTGGGTCCCTCTTTGCACTTAAAAGTATTAAAAACTCCAAGTTTGACTGTTTTGAATACTGACATTTGTTTAAAATTTGGCAGCTTTAAGTCTTTTGTAGACTGGAAGTGATGTCATAACATCGCTTCCAGGTTACTACATCCGAGACCCGACAAAGCCGGCCAGCCGACGGATGTGCCGGCTGGTCGCTTGGGCCTCCCAGTGGTGATACGGTACGAGGGTGATGCGTGCAGCTACATGCATCACCCCGGTACAACCCCTTCAAGCTGAGGCCACTTATTTGTGTACGGTCAGTGGGAAGGGGTTGATTTACATTGTCTTTTCTCTTTCTGCATGTGGATGATGGCACTGTAATTTTATATCATTTAAAAAAAAAAAAAACCCATTGTGTTAAAGTTAATTAGAGGGCATGGAGGAGCATACACTGAGTGCGATCAATTCAACTTGGTGTTGTGAACAGGGCCTATCAAACAACTAGATTGTATGGAATTTAAAACTCTAAGTTCCAGATTCAATTCATTTCACTGCTATCAAATACACAGGGGAGAATTTCTAAAATCAGTGTGCACTGAAATGTTGTTTAGAGTTTTCATGCAGGTTTACAAAATGGAGATCATAGCCTATTCCACCGATTACCGCAAAAGGAGGAAAGATCCATCATATAAATAAATGGTTACGCAAAAAGAAAAAAGAGCACTGTACTTTTCCGTGAACTTCGGATGGCCGTATTTAATGAGTGATTTTACGTTCTCTGGCATTTCTGATTTGTCTAACCAGCCATCATTGTTAAACATGTCTGTTCAAGTCTACTTCTCAATGTCAATGTCATACAGCGAGGAAAAGACTAATACTAGTAATTCATGCTGTGATTGTTATCAGTGTGGGTATCAGCAAGTGCCACCTGGGAATGGCAGCACACAATCACGTTGGCACAATTACAATATCAAGCTTGGTTACAAAGCTAGAGTTAGAATAAACAGACCTGAGAGGTACTCCTAATATCCATTCATTTTCATATCAGGTTTCTTCAACATTTAGAAATATTTCAAATAAAATAAAGATATTACTAATGCCATTACAAAACAAAATTATGATGATAGTATATTTCTCTTCAAAGTTTGTTTCTTCACCATAGGTGAGCATATTTGTTTAGAATGCGAATAAAAAAAGGGAATTGTAGAATTAAATTGTAAACCCAAATGAACATCAGGCATTTGAGATCTCTACATGCTTTTATTACATTTGCTATGGATGGCCTTTATTGTTCTTCTCATCCAAATAAGCAAGACTTACATGATAATTCCGCTAGCAGCTTTAGATTCCTGGATAACAATGACAAGATACCACCTGGTTTATCATTGGCGTGATGTCCTAGTGCTTCTCCTTTATCGGTGTGCAGGATGCTGTACCCAAGTATACCTTTCCTTTATTGTTCTTCTCATCCAAATAAGCAAGACTTACCTGATAATTCCACTAGCAGCTTTAGCTTCCTGGATAATCATGACAAGATATCACCTGGTTTATCATTGGCGTGATGTCCTAGTGCTTCTCCTTTATCGGTGTGCAGGATGCTGTACCCAAGTATACCTTTCCTTTATTGTTCTTCTCATCCAAATAAGCAAGACTTACCTGATAATTCCACTAGCAGCTTTAGCTTCCTGGATAATCATGACAAGATACCACCTGGTTTATCATTGGCGTGATGTCCTAGTGCTTCTCCATTATCAGTGTGCAGGATGCAGTACCCAAGAATAGCTTTCCTGTACATTATAATATTAAAATTGTGATTTCATAAAGCACACACCTCCTGGCCCCTGCCAAGCTGTAGATCCCTTAAGGAGTATCACTAAAATACAGCAGGGTTTTGCAGAGTGCTCCCAAGCAGAAGGGGGACCTAGTGATCAAGTGCCAATAAAACAGCACCCAAAAAAAGGCAAT
The DNA here is from genome assembly GCA_037952925.1 of Lithobates clamitans. Lineage (NCBI taxonomy): Eukaryota > Metazoa > Chordata > Amphibia > Anura > Ranidae > Lithobates > Lithobates clamitans. The sequence goes on from JBBGZY010000655.1 coordinate 4,583,116, forward strand.
CCTAAATTATTATTTTAACAATTAATATCTATGTTGCTGTGTTGTTATCGTTAAACTCCATGTCAAGACTTAACTATAGGTGAGATGAGGTAGAGTTCAATCACCCTTCACCGCTATCCTTAGATCGCAGAGCAACACTGATAGACTGAATTTAATTTTCCAGGTGCGCTATTGTTGCCACTGTACATTTCAATTGTGCGCCCAGTAGAGGGCGCATGATGATGTATCTTTGTGCACTGATTTGTTTAGTAGGTTATTCATACTAAATGCAAACATTATTCGGCGAATAAATATGGTAGCTTGATAAAGAAAAAAAGAAAAAAGGCCAGGTATACAGTACTATACCTATGCCAGAGACGTGGGCAAAGCAATGAAGGAGATTTGACCCTCCACTACTCCACCCAATACTGAGAAAGTCCTTTTTGATTTTCAACAACTACCAAAAAAAAAATTATCATCAAGATATCCTTAAAATGATTAAATAGTTGGATAGCTAGACAAGAAAGTAGACTAAATTCTTCTCATAGCAGATAAAACATAGGGGTTGATTTACTAACACTGGAGAGTGCAAAATCTGTTGTAGCTCTGCATAGAAACTAATTGGCGTCCATTTTTTTGTCAAAGCTTAATGGAACAAGCTGAAATTAGAAGCCGATTGGCTACCATGCACAGCTGCACCAAATTTTGCACTCTCCAGTTTTAGTAAATCAACCTTATAGGAGTAACAAACTTAACAGATGCAATAATACTTTTTCACCCTACAGAATGTCTCCAATTAGAACAGTCTGCACATTGCCAGAAAGCAGCACTAAAAAAGAACTCATGATCTAGAGCAAGGGGTCTCCAAACTTTCTAAACAAAAGGGCCAGTTTATTGTCCTTCAGACTTTGGGGAGGGCAGTCTGTGGCCAGCAGGTGTGGAAATTTTCCACATTTGGTATTAGAAGGATCCATCGTTGGTATCATTGGGAGAAATGGTGCCCCATGGTCGGTGTCAGGGGGAGAAATGGTGCCCCATGGTCGGTGTCAGGGGGAGAAATGGTGCCCCATGGTCGGTGTCAGGGGGAGAAATGGTGCCCCATGGTCGGTGTCAGGGGGAGAAATGGTGCCCCATGGTCGGTGTCAGGGGGAGAAATGGTGCCCCATGGTCAGTGTCAGGGGGAGAAATGGTGCCCCATGGTCGGTGTCAGGGGGAGAAATGGTGCCCCATGGTCGGTGTCAGGGGGAGAAATGGTGCCCCATGGTCGGTGTCAGGGGGAGAAATGGTGCCCCATGGTCGGTGTCAGGGGGAGAAATGGTGCCCCATGGTCGGTGTCAGGGGGAGAAATGGTGCCCCATGGTCGGTGTCAGGGGGAGAAATGGTGCCCCATGGTCGGTGTCAGGGGGAGAAATGGTGCCCCATGGTTGGTGTCAGGGGGAGAAATGGTGCCCCATGGTTGTTGTCCGTTGGCAGAATAGGGTCTTCTATCAGTGGGAAGAACAGTGCACCAAGTGCCAGATAAAAGCAAGCAAAGGGCTGCATCTGGCCCTTGGGCCGTAGTTTGGAGACCACTGATCTAGAGCCAAACACCAAAACTAAAAACTTTACCCCAAATACCTACCATAGCACAAAACGAGCACTTCTCATAATTTCCAATGCTATGTTGATACCACTGTTGACTACAACAAAACACAGATGGATCCCAAAAAATAAGTGGTGGCATTTACAGAAGAAAGAAGATAGACAGTTATTCCTAGTATTTTGCAGCATGGGAACAAGGGTTTCCCCCATAGGAGGGGATATAACAGGACCTACGGATTGATCTCTTACTAAGTCGGAAGTGGCCTGCTAAACCAGTTGGATACCGATTTTTGCCACCCGCCATATGCCGCAAGGGGTTCCCTGAGCAATTTCTGCCTCTCAAACAGTTAACCATTAACAACAATGGTCTTTTTTAGCTATCTGTAAGGAGGAAATGTTCCCAATGAGCACAAATGGAAGCATTCTTCTAAGTGACCATCAAACTAATGTACGACGAGTTGTAGAAATAGTAATTATTGGCAAAGGTTCCTCAACTTCCAAAAAGTAAAAAAAAAAAAGTGTAAGGACCTCTGCGCTACTAAAAAGTGAAAAAAGTTTAATTATGGTTACAAAGAGGATGTCACGAGGTCACGTGACGTAACGCGTAGGATTTTTGCTAGCAACGCATCCAGTAGTCATTACCCTTTGACCCGGTTGTTTTTATCGCGGACCAGAAGTCTCGTACTAGGTGACGGCAGTACGCCGTCTCGCACTGTGTTACATCCCATGCAAGTTTCTGTACAGTGCCTTTTATTTTAATAAACTGGATTTTTATACTACACTATCGGAGGCCCCTCTCTTTCCCTTTTCTCTATTTGATATGGCCATTCGGATCCTGATGCAAGCCTGATGCGGCTCCACAACGGACATCCATCCACCTGATGTTATCCACCGCTATCCAGCAGCATCTACTACAGCCATCCCTATTGCCATCCAGCATTTTCTACTATTAAGGCCTTTATCGAAGTCCTTTGAGGTAAGGGCATTGTGAGCACATTTCTACACAAAGACCATCTACGTCTGCCCACATCACCCACTTCAGTCATTTAAGAATATTCATGAACAACATCCACCAGTGGCGCGGACTCACTGATGCATAATTGATTCACCCCACTCTTTAATGAACTTTTGTTGGTGCTATTTGCATATTTATGTTTATTTCACATGTTATCATTCTCATCACTATTCTTGATTTCAGTCACTGCTTTTATTTTGATCTTTATTTTTATTATTCCTTTGGGATCATTTGGACCCTTCATGAAGAATTCCATATTAGTGACCTAGTCTATGTTTTGCACATGTCATTATTTGGAAGTGGTACTGCTTTTAGTGTTCTGCGCGAAATCACTTTATTTATTCCAAAAAGTTATCTGAAGGTTTCCTCCACCTTAAGAAAATGTTGAGAAAATGAAAAAATGTTGAGAAAGTCTATTCTTGGAAAATATGTTCTCTGAGCACTATAGAGTGCTTTTTTTTTTTTTTACAGCCTTATGATACATGCATGTTTCTGACTGTACTGGCTCTCTTCATATATGTTGTAAGCACTTTTGTGTCCCCCTCTGGAGCAGGACAGTTATTTCACCATCTGGGGAGTTTGGATTGAAAGTACTTTTGTTAACAGTACAGCCAGGCCCCGGGTTACAAACAAGGTTCTGTAGGTTTGTTCTTAAGTTGAATTTGTATGTAAGTAGGAACAGGTACATTTTTTTAAGTGCAACTCCAGCCAAAAAAATTATGTTTTTTGGATGCCATAGAAAAGGGTTAACACCCTGCTAAAGTTTGTTTTGCCGTCTTTGCCCCTGTTAAGAAGATTTCACCTCACTTTCTGTCCCTGCGACGATTGGATTTAGAAAATGTTGGGGTGTTGGGGAAACAAGGATCGGCGATAAAGCTTCAGTGGAGACATCTTTTTCTCATGAGAACCCTTACAGGAGAGAATTTCCCTTCCTAGGGGTAGATTTCTTCTCACTTCCTGTTGCCTCCCTCCATTTGTAAGTAGGAGTCGTATGCAAGTCAGATGTTTGTAACTCGGGGACCGCCTGAATATGGGAGAGCTCTCCTTGGAAGGAGTTCTAGCTTGGTGTTTTAATGTAGTTTTGTACAATAAACAGTTTGGAAATGAGAACATGGCTAATGTAGGATTTTAAACATTGCTTTATTACAAATGTATCCTGAAGTCTAGAAACGTTTATTTTTTTTTTATTCTCAATACCACACAATGTTTTAATTTTTCTTTTTTTTATGTTTTAGGTTGATAAAAGGTTTATTTCATGGATCAGCAAAATTTACTACACGTACAATAACTTTGAAAAAGAATGTGGTATCTTGTACGTAGATTACCAAAGTTGAAATACTCGTGAGATTCTTTTTAAAGCCATGATGTAACTGATTAGTAAGGTGATTCACAGACTTGGTAGAAAAAAAACACTATGAACACAAAACATGTGACAATGTTTACGAAGTGAAAACATGCCAGCCTTTTGTTATATAAGGAGAAAAAATGCGTGACAAATTAAAAGTCTACGTGTTCACACCTATGACTAAAATATATTTCTCATTTTGTTTTGGTCTTTAGTTTTTTTTTCTTTTAAATAGAACACGTTATCACTTTGGAACACAAGATGTTTTCTCAGCAGCTGACAATAGCCAGACATCTATCTATACCAATCTCCAGTGAATATAAAGCTCCGTTACCTTCCAGTTAACATTCACCATTATTACTTTTCGTCAATTGCACATCCTTACCACTATTCCCTCTAATTACATAAAGGTGCACATAAACTGGAAGTTAAAAAAAATAAAAATAAAAAAAAGTTCAGTTGTAGGCAGAAAACGACTGACTTAAAAGTGTATTACCAGTTTTGCAGTCCAATTATGATAATGCATACATTATAGGCATTAAAATTTCTCATAGCATAACTCAACTAATTTTACTTTGTTTTCCCTTTTATATGTTAAGAAAATATTGTGGCATTACGTTTACCTTAATTAACCCTGCCTGTACTGTCTTGGCAGATCTGGTAATCAATTGTATGCTAGATTTGTCTAGTTCTAACAAAGGGTTTAACACATGCTTGCCCAGCCCTTGCATCTCTTTCAGACCTCCCACCGCACATATACTGCGGCAGGGCGGCCCGGCTGCGAGAATCAATGTACCCGTACGTCGTCTGCGCTTCCTGGTTTCCGCCGCACGCCGCCGGTGACCCACTCCCGCTGCGATTAAACACAGCAGGAGCCAATCAGCGGGTCTGGCAGCCGCGACAAAGAAGACCATCGCTCTGTCACAGAGGGAGAAGGAGATATGCGATTCCTACTAATCAGGAACCCCCATCTCTCTCTCCGTCTAGTGTCAGCATCCTCCACACAGTTAACGGGCAACCATTGGGAACACATTTAACCCTTTGATTGCCCCTGATGTTAACCCCTTCCCTGCCAGTGCATTTTTTTTAGCACTGATCACTGTATTGGTGTCACTGGTCCCCAAAAAGTGTCAGCGTTCAATTTGTCTGCCGAAATCCCCTAAAAATCGCTGATCACCACCATTACTAGTAAAAAAAAAAAAAATTTAAAAAGTCCCTAAATCTATCCCATAGTTTGTAGATGTGATAACTTTTGAGCAAACCAATCAATATATGCGAATTGGGATTTTTTTTACCAAAAATATGTAGCAGAATACAAATTGGCCTAAATTGATTAAGACATTTGATTTTTTACATATTTTTAATAGATTTGTTTAATAGCATAAAGTAAAAAATGTTGTTCTTTTTTTGTTTATAGCGCAAAAAATTCAAAATGCAGAGGTGATCAAATACCACCAAAAGAAAGCTCTTTGTGGGAAAAAGGACATCAATTTTGTTTGGGTACAACGTCGCAAGACCGCACAATTGTCAGCTAAAGTAACGCAGTGCTGTATCGCAAAAAATGGCCCGCTCATAAGGGGCCCATGTGACTGGCTGTCAGTGGTCACATGATGAGGAGCCCATACTGATTGCTTCTGATCATGGAGAGGCTGAGAGCAGTCTATAACAGCTTGGTCAATACACAGTGTGCACAATTATTAGTCAATTACTAGTTGGATTTGATTGACGGACGTGTTTTGGAACACGTGCACCAAGCTCCTTCTTTAAAACCCTGGGTTTTGAAGGAGCTTAGTGTGCATGCTCCAAAACGTGTCACTGCCACTTTCATGATGTCACTTCCAGCGCATGTGTTCCACCACGATTCCAGAAGAGCGGGGGCCATCTCTCCTGGTTAACCTACCCACCCTTGAGCTGCTGGACAGCACAGGTACTGGGAGACAGAAACACAGTGACAGAGCCTATTAGAGAACATATTGATGATGAGCCTACCTTATGCTTATGTCCTCTAAGTGTTTTTAACGGTGTTACCCAATAAACATTGCTGACTTTCTACACTTGGATGCGCCTTCTCTGCTCCTTTTTCTTTCATGCTAGAGTCGCTTCTGCTCCTAGAAGAGCTGCCCGAAGGCTACCCACAGCGATGACCACACTTTTTTGAACTATTATTCCCACCAAATTCAATAAAGGGCATATGTTAAAGTGTCCAGTGTCATCAAAATCGTATACAATATATTTCTTCCAGCCACTATGGGGTTCATTTTTTCTCTCAACTGCCTCTTTAAAGCTCATCTATAGAGACCATAATCAAAAAACTGCTCCATCATGTAAAACCTTTTACAAAAGCATGCAAAACAAAATGCAGTTACATTCAGAGGCCACATATAACAGGTTGCAAGCGAGAAAGCCATTGTGCAGTATGATGTCCCTGCAAACAAGCCCCTCCTTTAGGAGTCATGGCTTGGGAGGAGACAAGTTAAAGTTGGTCCTCCACATATGGTGAGTGAGCTGACTGCTGGAGTGAGGCTTCCTAACCTTTCTGATAATCAGTTCCAGTAGGCTGGGCGAGCCCTATTGGGGGCTACAACATTGGAGTCGCTACATGTTGGCGATTGGACTGGCGCTCTTTAGCTTTCCCAGGTCACAGTGAATTTTTCAGAATACATGTCTTTCTTTTTTTTCACTACTGCATTTTCGTAACAGAGAACATTTATTAAGATAATTCATCTCACGGCTTTGTTTGTGGATCAGTGGATGATGAAGAATTTTTACTCCTCCTTGACACCCATATACATACAATACATAATCCTTCAACAAGCTACTATAAGGCCAGCCATACATGGAGCAAATTTCTTTCCTGCAACAATTGGTTGCAGGAAAGAAATTAGCTTGATCCACTATCAACGCAGTCAGTGTTGACACGGGAATCCCTCCCGCTAAGCCATTGTGCTCTCCCAGGTGGGGGGGGGGGGGTTGGGGGTGAAAGGCCAGCCCTGCGGGGATAGCACAGTGATTATTGCTAGCGACTATAACCACTAAAATAATCATATATAAAATCCTGCAGGCTGGTTGTACCCAAGTTGATTGATCCATCAACTTGGGTACATTTATTTTATTTTTATTTTTTATTTCTTAAAAGGGAATTATAAAGCGCCGTCAATTTATGCAGCGCTTTACATATACATTGTACATTCACATCAGTCCCTACCCTCAATCTAAGGTCCCTAATTCACATTCTTACATATACTAGGGACAATTTAGACAGGATCCAATTAACCTACCAGCATGTCTTTGGAGTGTGGGAGGAAACCCACGCAGGCACAGGGAGAACATGCAAACTCCAGGCAGGTAGTGTCGTGGATGGGATTCAAACCAGCGACCCTTCTTACTGCTAGGCGAAAGTGCTATCCACGACACCACTGTGCCGCCACTGTGGGTACATTCATCCTGCCCACAAGGTTCGTATCTCGGCTGCTTCCTGCCAAACCGGCTGAGATTTAAAACATCTATAACTGACTTAAGGTGAGTTAAAGCATACTATTGCCAGCTGAACTATGTCACTACATTCACTTAAACACAAAAAAAAAAATGGGCTGTTGGATTTAGATTTTCTAGGGGTCACTTAAATAGTCACTGGACACAGTCTCCGGTTCAGTAGCACTCCATAAATTGGGGACTACCCTCAAAACGGAAAGGACCCAGAGTTTAGAATTCACACACATACAATGAAAGCACCAGACAAACGTTTCCCACTCCACCACCACCACTTTTAGATGGTGTCTTTTTTTTTCCTGGGAACAGGTACCTATTTATGACAGGTACACGCTCCCTTTTCTGCTTGGCTTGCCTAGGGGAGCAGAGCGGATGTTTGGACCCCCCCTTCCTCGGTCCAGGCCTGCAACCTCCTGGAACACATCACATGTCCCAGGAGGGTCCTTTCAGAAAGCACAATGAACAACTTGCACATTCGCATTAGGGAACAGTCTGAAGCGGCAGAATTTGCAGCCGGCTTTCCACAAGCAAGATGGTGGTGGGGGGGACCTGAATACCCATGATGGATAACAACAGATCCCTGGACTGGTAAGTGTACATTTTAAAAGTCAGTAGCTACAGAAACTTTTTCACGATGCCTGGAGCTCCTCTGTAAGCTTTAGTTTTGGGTCTTGTGCTTTTCATGTTAAGGTCTCCTGTACAAATTATCAACATCTCCTGGCATATTAGTGTATATAAGGTGTACATTGTGACTGCCTCAGGTGATTCAGATCCTCATTCTAAAAGGACAAAAAGAACACGTTCACAGTACAAATAAATACACCTGAATTATTAATGGGTTTAGCGAGAGAGAGGGTTTTGTTATTCTGTGCTGGTTATGGTTTGAAGCAATGACTAAAACTGGCATAAGAGCAGAACAAAGAAAACTCACAGCAGCCAATGAACCTTAAAAGCAATGTTATATAAGATTCTCTGTTTTCAGTGCGGTCATAAAGGCTTCAGCTCTCTACTCAGCTGTACACCTATCACTGATTGGATACATCACAAAAGACCTCTGTACACATATCTAAGCAGGATTAATACGGCATGAGGAAGCTACTGTGCACGAGGTAAAGCTGTCAAAACACTTTCAGTGCCAGGTCCCATAGTGGGAGGTGATTTCCTGTTAAACACCCCTTCGGGTGAATTATTTTATTAGAAACGTCCTCCCAGGAGTAGTTATTTATCTTTATCATTGGGATAAAAGGCATACCTAGCCTTACTGCTTACTGGCTATCATCCATAATTTAAAGCAGAGTTCCACCCAGAAATGGAACTTCTGCTGTTCGGATTCCTCCCCTCCTCTGGTGTCACATTTGGCACCTTTCAGGGGGGAGCAGATACCTGTCAAATCCAGGTATTTGCTCCCACTCCTGGGGAAAATCGCTGGTGGCGATCTACGCAATGTCCGGCAAATCCACCCTGAACCCCCCGCGCTGTCTTCTGGGAGACACACAGGTCCCAATCGGAACATGCAGCGCAACTTGCACATGCGCAGTAAGGAACCAGGAGTGAAGCTGAAAGTCTTTACTGCCTAGTTCCTTTACCAGGAATGGCGGCGGCAGCACCCGGGAGTCGACCCGAAGATCGGCATCAGGTGCCGACATTGCGGGGGTTCCTGGACTGGTAAGTGTCCTTATATTAAAAGTCAGCAGCTACAGTATTTGTAGCAGCTTACTTTTATTTATTTTTTCCATAAGCTCTTGCTCCAAAGAAAACGGAAGAAGGGCCCAGTCACATGACCTGACGTAGACGTTGCAGTAAACTATGGGTGCTCAACCTGTGGCCCTCCAGTAGTTGCAGAACTACAAGTCCCATGAGGCATTGCGCGCTGCTGACAGTTACAAGCATGATTTCCAAGGGCAGATGCATGATAGGACTTGTTGTTCTGCAACAGCAGAAGGGCCACAGCTTGAGCACCCATGCAGTAAACACTGCAGCATCTAGAGAAAAGCAGCTAGCAAAATAGGGCCATCCCTTCATGAAGCACCAACCCAGCTTTGAATGCCATAAAGACTGCTATCAGTGGGGATCAACATGTTTTTCCAGCCTTCTATTTCTGGGATACCAGATCTTGTACCTTTTAAGGTAACTTGGCTTCCGGACACTATGATGGCTTTGCTTTTTTCATTATAAAACATAGAAAAATAGGAGGAATAAAAAGGCAGTATTTATTACCGATGCCTTGGTCAATTAGAACTCAGGTTGGAACCACAGAATTGAATGAAGAAATTTCTGGCAGAGCTGCCTTTTTATTAGGCTCTCATAAGCATATTTGATGAACCTATTGTACTTTAGAGATCATCATTCACTCACAAATGAAATAATGCATAATAAAAACTAAATGGACTGTAAAACTGAGGATATGAATCATTAGGACACCACAATTCCACACATAAGAATATTTTGGAAACGGGAATAAGCTCAGCTTCCATAACTGTACCATCTACTCCTTACAGAACACTAGGGATTTTTCTTCTAAGCTGTAGCACATTTCTAAAATGCTACCAAAACTTCCAACATTAACAGTTTAGTGTGAGCAATTCCACAGTTGATGAATGTATACAAAGCCACCAGGAAGTATCACAATTCCCTGAGCCGAAACACCTTCATAAACCCTAATGCCGCGTACACACGGTCGGACTTTTCACCTGCAAAAGTCCGACGGACGCCGCCGGACAAAGTACGGCGGGAAGTCCGACCGTGTGTGGTCTCCATCGGACTTCCGACGGACCGTTTCGGTCGGATTTTTGCGGAAATCCGACGTACTTTAGATTTGAAGCCTGCTTCAAATCTTTACGTCGTACCTCCGCCGGACTCAGTTCCTGACGGAAAGCCCGTTCGTCTGTATGCTAGTCCGAAGGACCAGATACGACGGAGGAGCACGCCCCCTAAAACGTCACAGTCCCAGCATGCCCAGGGACTGTGACATCATATGGGGGCGGGGTCTCCGCCTATATAAGTCACAACGCAGCCCTCAGAGACCAGTCCAGCCGGAGAGAGCGTCGTGTCAACATCTGGGGGAAGAGAAGAGAAGAGAACACAAGAAGCCAAGAAGCCAAGAAGCCAAGAAGCCCAGAAGTCCGGACCTCCGCTAGCAATAGAGCTACCTGAAGATAGCGGAGGGGCCGGCCGAAGACCTGGGACACCGGGAGAAGAGGCCGGAGAGCGGAGAAGAACCAACCGGACGCCGGGAGAAGATGAACCGGAGGGACCCCCGAAGACGGAAGAAGACCCCCCCGGAGCTGTTTAATAAATTATTTTAAAAACCTGTGTTGTGTTTTATTACTGACACTTTTTACCTAGGTAAATGGGTAGGGGTACCATGTACCCCATACTCATTTACATAGGGTGGGGGGCCGGGATCTGGGGGCCCCCTTATTAAAGGGGGCTCCCAGATTCCGATAAGCCCCCGCCCGCAGACCCCGACAACCAACGGCCAGGGTTGTCGGGAAGAGGCCCTTGTCCTCATCAACATGGGGACAAGGTGCTTTGGGGGGGGGGGCGCAGGGCGCCCCCCTCCCCCAAAGCACCCACCCCCCATGTTGAGGGCATGCGGCCTGGTACGGTTCAGGAGGGGGGGGGGCGCTCGCTCGTCCCCACCCCCTTTCCTGACCGGCCAGGCTGCGTGCTCGGATCGGGGTCTGGTATGGATTTTAGGGGGACCCCACGCCGTTTTTTCGGCGTAGGGGTTCCCCTTTATAATCCATACCAGACCTAAGGGCCTGCGACGGGGCACGCAAGGTTTCAATCTCGCCAAAAAAAGCGGCGAGATTGAATTCCTTTTCTAGTCCCGTCGTACTAAAGTTAGGTTCAAAATGAACGGACTTGTCCGTGTGTGGGAAAGTCCGTTCGTTCTGAAAGTCCGTCGGAAAGACCGGATTCCGGAAAGTCCGGCCGTGTGTAGGCAAGTCCGGCCGTTCAGAAAGTCCGGCGGTAGTCCGCCGGAAGTCCGCCGGAAGTCTGGCGGCAAGTACGTCGGACCTAGCTTTCTAGAAAGTCCGACCGTGTGTACGCGGCATAAAGCTCCATTCACACGGGCTGAAACAACGTTGGGAGACAACGGCCAGTTATACAAAAAAACTGCCCGACATTCAGCCCGTGTGTATGTTGGTCTGTCCGACAGAATCTGGCTGTTCAGCTTGCTTTTGCCAGACGTGCATGCTGGAAAACCAGAAGCTGACTGACTAGCGATCAGCACTTTCAGCCAATGGCAGAGAGTGCTGATCGTAGTGTTCTGGGGTGGGGGGGCCTCTCCCCGGTCAGAACACAACAGCTCAGCCAGGGAGATCGCTCAACTAACTTTGCATGGTTAGAACAGAGGCTCCAACCGGAACTGCTAGTTTTTTTACCTGCGAAAAAAAAAAACCTGTTAATGTGTACCAGGCTTTAGAAAGTTTTCTTTTACAGTGCATTGAAATGGTGCAATAATACGTATGATAATATAAAGATAGACATTAAAGCAGTATTCCCATGATTAAGTCGGTATGACGAAACATGTCGGGGCGTGGCTGTACGGCAATCACGTGTAACATCTGAAATTGCACACTGAACGAGGAATCTAAATCGAGCCTGAGGGGCGGGCGAGAGCGAGTCTTTTGTCTGCACACCTCGGGTCCACCGTGACCACCACACATCGCTGTTATGAGTTGTTTGAAGAGCTGCTGTGATTTAACTATGTGCATTTAAAGAATTTATTTGATGTGAGTTTAATGATTGAAGATTTTTTGGAGTGTTTTAATTAAACTGGTTTTACGTTATTACACTGTCTGGAGCACTTTATTATTTACATTTGGAGAGATCCTGATTGATGTTCACGGTTGGAGTCTGAAATTTCACTTAACCCCTTTAGGTGTGGTTGAAAGCGCTGTAGCCAAACACAAAAGTGTAAGGCATTGGAAGCTGGTGAGTGTGTTATCTGAAGGGAAAGGAATCACGTCACATACTGGTGTGGTGGAAGAATTGAGAAGACACTTTATAAAGCTTAACTATGTGAAGAAATTATTCATGGACTTTTTTCTTAGTTAAATGTGTTTTTCATTATTTTTCTCACTTGCCACAGGGTGTCTTAAAATAGTTTGATGCACGTTTGATCAATATATACTTTCACTGTATTATTGAATCTAGCGCCACTATTTTATCTCTTTTTTATGCTATTGCTGTTAGAGGTTTAAATTTTGTTCACATTAAAGCAGTATTGTACCTTGAGGTTTTCTTGAGGGGGGGGGGGGGGGGTTTAAAGTGCATTTCCAGTGCCACCTTTGCAGCCAAATTGGGATAACACCAACTTTATATTTGTCACCTGTCCCCACTCACACATAGCTTAAACATATTTAAAAATTGCCACTTACATTTTTACTTACAAAGTTTTTCATGTAATGTTAAAGGAGGGCCAGGGAGTTAAAGTGGTCCTTATTGGACATGCCATTGGCATGTTTTTTTTTTTTTGTTATAAAAATAACAAAGCTTTTCAACCCCTTTAATGTTAACCATAATTAATCCTGTAAATACTGTGCTGGCTGATTCCATTATCAACTGTAAACTAGATGTAACACTATCTGACCTAACAAAGGCTTAAAGTGGTTGTAATCATTCCTATTAACAAAGTTGTCTGTCAACAAACAAAATCTAGCCTAAATAGGTAGTGATTGATTGATTGTTTTTTTTTGTTTTTGTTTAGTAAACTTGCCTTTTCACTTTATTTTGCTTCTGAACTGCAGGTCACATGACCGCTCTCAGATGCAGAGCAACGCACGGACCTTCCGGGAGGCATGTTCACTATCAGTGCATTTACATCAGAGCTGGAAATGATGATGCCGCCGAGCTTCTGCGTTTACTTGCCAATGGAACACAATTGAATCCCCCTTTTCCCCATTCAAAAGCAGGGATGGGTGGCGCTTTGTATCAACTAGTACAGTGCATCTATATCTTTCCCCAGATGACACAAAGATGTAAACTGACCACGGTAGCATGGATCGGCTGCCATGCTACCGTGGTCAGTTTACTTGTAGGAGGAGCAGCACAGGCAGGATCCACAAGGTATATTAAAGCATCGGCAGCCAGAAAAACACTAGAGACGTGAGAAATTCCATTTAAACTATTACCATGTTTTTTTCATTTTAACCTTAGAAAACACTTGAAACATCTCAAGGCTTGGGTTCTGCATTATATGGTAATGAGGGAAAAGCAGCCTATCCCAACTTTGTCCATCGACTTTCACTGTTAAATTTGTTTAGAGTAGCTTTCAGTCTGCTCAAAGGTCTACTCTAAATAAACAACTAGAAAAAGGTAAGAAAGATTGTTTTATTATTTTAAAAGGTGCGTATGGGAGCACATAACAAACTTACAGTATAATAGGGTTCTCCCAAATTTCTCTAGCTTGCCAATCAACTTTTCTTCAATGCTTGGTTCCTTATTATAATCTTGTCTCAGTTCTATTCTTTTCTGTCATCTCTTTGTAATCAGCCAACCATCGACACTTCCATTATCCTTATCCATCTTCCCCGCTACAGGTTCATTACTCAGTGTCTTGTCACAATGTATACCAGTTGCCCTCCCCCCACCCCACTTATATTATATCCTACTATAATGTTTGTCTTTTTATGCAACACCATGTTTTAGACCCACCTCTCCAAACAGCCCACATTAAATCCTGCATTGCCCTGTACATGGAGGGGCACACAATTGCTAGTTTTTACAAATGGTTTCCAATTGAAAACACAGCCAATATCCTACCGCCTACATCACCAATTATCTATAGGCGATTATTTGCACACAGAGATGATCAAAAACCATCAGTCGTGAAAATGAGAAGCTGTCGGGTCATTGTAAGGTCAGATTCATAGCTGGATACTATCCAAACAAGCAGACACAAAGATTCATTTGTAACCAGAAGCATTCAACAACGCTATCATGTCAGGGTTGAGATGAAGATCAATGTGTTACTAAACCTATGTGGATTAAAAAAAAGTGATGTACAATATGTTTCTGGAAAGATAATCATCTCAAATAAAAACATGTAGCTACTGACACAGCAAAACTGCATACAAAACCTAAAAACCTCGTACTTTATCACTGGGTTTTATATTTGTGCACAAATATGAAGGTTAAGGTTCTCAGCCAAAACAGCAAACTTATTGTTTCTCTTTCTACAAAACAGTAAGGCCAAGTTTACACGGGCAAGCAGTGGGTGGTAAAAATAGGCACTTGATATGTGCTTTTACCCCCCATCTTCCTTTTCCAACCACCCACCTACAATGTGACACGGCAGCTGCACGAGTCTGTTCACACTATTGTGCCCACAATGCATCATTTTGCAGTGCAGCCATTTTCACTTGGCATGTTAAGTTTGGCAAGTGGTCCTACTTGCCTGATCTTGCCATTGAAGTTAACAGGAATGTGCAACAACTGCGCTTCACATGCTTGGCACGGGGTTGTGGTGAGGTATTTAGATTTCAGTTTTCCCTTGGAATCGAAAGAAAACTCCCAAAAAAATAAGACATTCAGGAGGTGGATGTATTGCCTCCTGAACACCTGCAGCCTGCCCATCCACCACTTTTGAAAATGCAATTCACTGCCCTAGTGAAAGAGGCCTAACAACAACCTTGCTTACAGCTTTAAAAGTTTTGTAAAATACTGTGGACGGTAGATAAGTCTATACACCAAATAAGCGTAAACCCTATCTACCAAGTACTCACCGGCCAATAGGTATGTGCACGAGGCAGAACTGTGCAGGCAACCATAGACACTGCCTGGAAGAGTCAATTCTTATCCAATCAGAGCAGACTAGAATTTGTGCATAGTGGTAGAACTATAGGCTTCTCCAGATATCTAAAGGCACCTCTAGGGCCCTGCAATTTATACTTGTTTGCAGCCCTTTCTCTACAGGGTTCCTTTAAACAGGAATGAAGACGTACACCAGAGATTTGCAGTCTCGATATATGGCCACATTCAGATCAGTGGGGCCTAAGTGCAATGGTGCAGCTGGAACCAACGAGAATTTGATCATGCATACTGTTACACATCGGAGAAGGCATTAGTAATCCTATATAGGTAAGTAAGCAGCGTTTTACAGCAATTTTGCTTAGGAGGGCTAGAGAAGGGGTGAGTTAGCGATATTTCAAACGTAGTCCCGCAACATCTCACAAGGTCTGCTGAACAGAACAGAAGCTTAACTATGGCAAGGCTACCTGAATCAAAAGACCTGCTGAAGAAAAGCTCACTTATCGATAAAGATATAACAGCCTCTCTCAACTGGGGTTCCATGGAACCCAAGGCTTACTCCAGAAGTTCTTAGGGGTTCCTTGAGCAATTCCTGCCCTTCAGATATGTACACACCGACAACATTTTTTTTTCCTTTTAACTGTAATGGGAGATTCTTCCAAATTACCCTAAATCTAAGGAGCATTCTTCCCAATGACCACAAATCTAAAGAGCATTCTTTCCATTGACCACAAATCTAAGCAGCATTCCTCCCATGGACCATCATGCTAAAGTGCCATAAACTGTAGATATAGTAATTATTAGCATGGGTTCTCTGAGACTGGAAAGTTATTTATTATTTAGTTATTTTAATAGGAGGACATCATCCGGGGAATACACTTCTCCTTTGAAACAATGTGATTTTCTGAGATTGCTTGGTGAATGCGATTACCAGAGATTATGTGAGCCCCTTTATACATATAGCCTAGAGAATCATGCAATACAAAGTTAAAAAGTTATCCCCTCAACTGTTTAGGCTTCTAAACAGACAAAAAATACTTCTACAACTCACATCTTTTTTTTTTTTCTAGGTGCTCTTCAAAACTGTACAAAATGAAGCAACGGACATTAACTATTTGATAAGTGTTCCCCCCGCAGGAGGTAAGAAAACGCAACCCTTATTTATACAGCCACCAGATGGCTCAGCACGACATTAATGCATTAGCAACAAGATTAAAATATAATCCATGCACCATCATTATTTGTAGAAAAATGCATAAGGAGTCCTGTCAAAATACCAAATATATTAGCAAGCAACAGAATTACAAAACACAACATAACAGTATCATGAAAATTGCTGACTGTATGATCATTTGCAGCTGCTTTTCAAACAGTTTAATATTCGGGATGTGCCACCATCTTAAAAAGTTCCGAATCCCACAATAAAAAGCACATGTGTCAGACTCCCATGTATGTAAACATTAAGTTATCAGCAATGGGTAGAGGAATTTTGGGAGTTTTAGGCTAACTTTGGTGTAATTTCCAAAGCAAGATTAATAAATTGATCTTAATATTGTACTGTATTAAAAAGTAACTCCATGTCCTCCAGAAATTGTAAACACTCTTCTCATTGCCATGGTTTATGACTGTAGGTATTTGCAGGAGTCTACTAGGGTTGTATTCAAGATTTATGCTGCTTTAGACACACTCAACTGATACCCCCAACATTTACTGTAGTAACATTTGCTCTGCACAGCCGTGTGATGCCTTCACAAGAATCTTCTTGGTAGAAGGACCTCTAGATCTCGCACACCAGTGCATAGCTCAAAGCCACTGTAATCCATGTCCAGGCAAGAACTTGGACAAAATGGATGTAGGCAGTTTGTGTTCAGGGACAGCGTTTCTGGCCATATAAAACTGGACTCAGCTATTTATCCAGCTTGCATGTGGCCATAGAACAGAATGTGGCTGTATCTTATGCCGCGTACACACGAGCGGACTTTACGGCAGACTTTGCCCGGCGGACGGGATTTCGTCAGACAATTCGATCGTGTGTGGGCTCCAGCGGACTTTGTTTTCTCAAAAGTTGGACGGACTTAGATTTGAAACATGTTTCAAATCTATCCGACGGACTCGAGTCCGGTCGAAAAGTCCACTCGTCTGTATGCTAGTTCGACGGACAAAAAGCCACGCTAGGGCAGCTATTGGCTACTGGCTATGAACTTCCTTGTTTTAGTCCGGTCGTACGTCATCACGTACAAATTCAACGGACTTTGGTTGATCGTGTGTAGGCAAGTCCGTTCATTCAGAAAGTTCGTCGTAAAGTCCGCCGGGCAAAGTCTGCCGTAAAGTCCGCTCGTGTGTACGCGGCATAAATGCTGCATTTCAGCCTCCTTTAGCCATTCGTGTGACTGTAGCTTAAAGCATGAAAAACAAAAAACATTCACCAAACAAAAAAACATTCACAGTAAAGATTTTGGGATTCACTTTGCCCTCAGCATGTTTCTTGTTAGCACACAACCACTACTAATGGCTCCATATGATGCTCCTCCCTCTCCTATTCTTTAAACATATTTGAAAATTGGCCAGTGTATGTTACATAAATAATGGCAAATGGATACTAGAAGTTACCAACAATAGAAAAAACACCAAATCAGCTGACTTTAGATTCCCAGCGTTCATAATATAATCGTTATGGAGTTGACATCTAATAAATAATGCATAGCCAAAAAAAAAAATTCTGAGGTTGAGTAGGGAAGAATTATTACCCTTGTCATATTTTTGGCCCTGCCAGTGTCCCTGTTAGGTTACCAGGACAAATAGGGTGAAACAACCTTTGTCCCTATGACACAATGTGATAGGAAATCCAAATTTTTTTTAGACAAAAGGAGGAAATTTTCAATGGGCACACCTGTTTCAAGGACAATTTTTCAAGGGGGGGGATTTCCATCACTTTGTCTTTCACTTCCTGTGGCATCTCCAGGACAGGAAGTGGAGAAATCTCCCCAACTGTACACAGAGCCCAAAATATTTTACTGGAATGGGTTTCTTCCCTCCCCTATATGAAAAAGCCCCTTGTGCCTGAGAATGGTATATACCAGGGATATGCAATTAGCGGACCTCCCGCTGTTGCAAAACTACAAGTCCCATCATTGCTCTGGGTATCGTGCTTGTGGCAGTCAGAGTCTTGCTATGCCTCATGGGACTTGTAGTTCTGCAACAGTTGGAGGTCCGCTAATTGCATATCCCTGGTATATACCTTTAAAAAGGTGAACTATAGTTCATAGACTGAACATTTTAGGGACTATAAGCCACTGAAAGCTGTCAAACTTTGTTCTTTCCATTTTACACTTAGCAGGACATGCCAAGAACTGTTTTTGTTAGCATCATAAACCTGATGATGAAACTATGGTGTGTTCACGACAGCAGAAAAGCCCTTGAGATTTTTGCATATCGTTTTACAGACAGAGCCAGCAGAAGATTCAAAGCGTAGAGTCGAAACACTAAAGTGATCTCACTCTTTAGTTGAACAGCTTCAGTCAGCAGGAAGAAAAAGAAGCTGTTCTGTGTTTAGTGGTTTGACGCTACTAGGGAAGAAAAAGGCATACTCCATATGATGATTTGTACAATGCCTTTGAAAAAAATGATTAAGCCAAAATTAGAAGGAAAAAAAAAAAAAGATACCAGAAAGTGCTCATCATGGGCCTACAAAAGCAGCTTTAATCACAAGCGGTCAGTAAATGACTATTTTTAAGTCAGGTCTCTGCACAGCTGCCAATGTTATACTGCTGGATTTATCAGATGGCTCATCAGCATCACCTTTATTCTTCGTTTACTGTCAAAAACACATAAATAAATCAAGCTCAAAATCCAGCTTTGACAGGAGTATGACAGATGAAATTCAGCCAATATTAATGAGGAAAAAGTGACAGCTGAGATCACTGTATTCTGTAGTTTGGAATAAAAGCATAACATGCTGCAACAGTAATGGCAGGAAAAACAATTCTGAATGAGTATACTTATGTAAATGCTAAATCTACGCCTAATGAAGCAGAAGTATTGTCCTACTTCTACAGCTATTATTTTAACTCCATTCTATCTCCTTTTTTTATCAATGTATGCAGGGCTGCTTTGACAGAATAAAGGGGGTCTAAGGTGAATACAAGAAGAGGAGCCAAACGTACAGCTGCTGAACTGTTGGTAGGTTTCTAGAAAGTGTGGTGGGAGAGCAATAGCCTTTTAGCTTCTACAGGTTAATCAGAAGCATTATACCCAGATGTCATCCTAAAGAGTTACGGTAAGTTTGTCGGCAAAACTGAGTTTGAGCACATAGTCAAAGTTACTGTAGCTAAATTTAAATCTGAAATCAGCATATACAACTGAAAATACCAACAGAACATCAGCGTAACGCTAATGTCAAGTACAGCCTTTCTCAGCCAGGTTCTGTAGAACCCTAGTGTTCCTCCAGAGATTGCTAGGAGCAATATATAGTGGCTCGATTTCCTCCCCGATGGTGCCTGTATAGTTCAGGCGCAGTTATGGCGAACCTTCACACCATAGATGTTTTGAACCTACATGATGCTCAACTACACTGCAGAGTGCATGAGCATCATGTGAAATGTAGTTCCAAAACATCTGGGGTGCTAAGGTTCTCCATCACTGGTTCAGGGCAACATTAACGTGTAGAACCAGTGGCGATCCTCAGCTTTTCCCTCACATAATGCTACAACTGAAACAAATTATCTTTCAGCTGTCTCTAAAGCCTTGGACACATGATCAGAAAACTGGACGAAAAATTCCACTTTGGAAGCGATCTACGATAATCTGATCGTTAATGCACAGCTTTTGAGAGCCTATCAGGACATTTCATACCAAACTATCTGAAGAGACAAACACAATTTTTCTCACGATATCAGATCGTACGATTTTTGTTAAACAGTACAGTTTTCATAAGAAAATACAATACAAAACACTTCTGAAGTTGTATTCTGTTGTACGAGAATTTTCATAAGTTAAGGAACCTCTTCATTTTTGATATGAGACTAGCAAAAAAAAAAAAATGGGCGATCATTCGTCTGATATTCTCATTGTGTGCGTGTATGAGGCTTAAAGTGGTTGTAAACCCTGTACAACCACAACCACCTTTACCTACAGGTAAGCCTATATTAAGGCTTACCTATAGGTACTGGAAATATCTCCTAAGCTTACAGTTTAGGAGATATTTACCATATACGCTTGTGCCGATGTCATCGGCGCATGCACACTAAAGAAACGTGCTGTTTCTATAGGGCCTGTGCCATGATCGTCAGCTCCCACGCGCATGCGCGGTAGTGACGTCACGCGACTCGGGGCCAGTCAGAGAGCCGGAGTCCGCGGCCTCAGAAGGAAGAGGGGTGAAGATGGACGCTTCCACACAGCAGTGACATCGCTGGCTTCCTTTGCAGGTAAGTGCAACATAATGGGCTAGTATGCGATGCATACTAGCCCATTATGCTTTTACTTTGCAGGGAAAAAAAGAGGAAGTAAAACCCATCAGGGTTTACTTCCTCTTTAAGTGTGGTATTTCTCCAAAAGACCACCAATATTGGTAAGTATCCTTCCTCCCACTGACCAAAAGGGGGCCCAAAAAATTATCAATTTGGGTGTTATATACTCTAGGTAAGCCACATTCCTTGTTATAACCACAACTTGACGATACAAATGTATTGCGGCCTGTCAATGCATTTGCAGGGGTTTCTTTAGATCTGACAATGTAAAGGGTTCCTTTCACACAATACGGTTGAAAAAGTCTGGTCTAATATCACTTGTCTTATTATTTGGTTTAGTCCCCCAGTGCAGGTGAGAAGCAGGTTTACACAGAAGGGAACTATAGCAAATTATATATATATATATATATATATATATATATATATATATATATATATATATATATATATATATATATATATACATATATACACATATATATACATATATATACATATACACATATACATACACACACACATACATACATACACACACACACATACATACACACTTTACAAGCTCATGAACTTTTAATGGCATCCCAGTCTGTAGGGTTCCATATTTAGTTGGCCCACCCATTGCAGCTATAACAGCTTCATCTCTTCTGGGAAGGCTGTCCACAAGGTGTAGGAATGTTTGACCATTCTTCCAGAAGCGCATTTGTGAGGTCAAGTTGGACGAGAAGGCCTGGCTCGCAGTCTCCAATCTATTTCATCCCTAAGGTGTTCCATTAGGTTGAGGTGCAGGCCAGTCAAATTCCTCCACCCCAAACTCATTCATCCATGTCTTTATGGACCTTGCTTCGTGCTCTAGTCCAAATCATTTGGTGGAGGGGGGATCATGATGTGGGGTTGTTTTTCAGGGGTTGGGTTTGGCCTCTTAGTTCCAGTGAAGGGAACTCTTATGGCATCAGCATACCAAGACATTTTGGACAATTTAATGATCCCAATTTTGTGGGAACAGTTTGGGGATGGTCCCTTCCAGTTCCAACATGACTGCGCAGCAGTGCACAAAGCAAGGTCCATAAAGACATGGATGAGTAAGTTTGGGGTGGAGGAACTTGACTGGCCTGCACAGAGTCCTGACCTCAAACCAACAGAACTCCTTTAGGATGAATTAGAGCAGAGACAAAACTGCAAGCCAGTCCTTCTAATCCAACATCAGTGCCTGACCTCACAAATGCGCTTCTGGAAGAATAGTCAAACATTCCCATAGACACACTCCTAAACCTTGTGGACAGCCTTCCCAGAAGAGATGAAGCTGTTATAGCTGCAAAGGGTGGGCCAACTCAATATTGAACCCTACGGACTAAGACTGGGATGCCAATAAAGTTCATGTGCCTGTAAAGGCAGGCGTCCTGAAACTTTTGGTAACAGGGTGTGGATAGATAGATAGATAGATAGATAGATAGATAGATAGATAGATAGATAGATAGATAGATAGATAGATAGATAGATAGATAGATAGATAGATAGATAGATAGATAGTATTGATTTTGAAGCACAAGGAGCAGAACTCCCAAACACTTCCTTAAAAAAAAAAAAAAAACCTTCATCACCATGTAGAACTTTCCTTGTAAGAAATGTTTATTGTCCAGCCAATAAAATAAAAAATGCAACTTTAATTGCATTATTTCTTTATTGTGCAACATACGCAATTATGCAGTTCGGACTTCAATCTAACTTGACTTGCCTGGGTCTAACATACTTGTCTCAGGTGAATGTCTCAATATTGAAGTCACAGACAGCCTGGCAATTTTCATTATTAGGACGACAGCATGGCTTTCTACATAAAATCTGGTGACCTGGATAGTCACCACTTCCAGGTGTCAGCAAAAATATTCTGCTACTTAAAGTACTCCCGAAGCCTAAGGCTCGGTTCACACAGGGGCAACACGACTCTGGCCGCGACTTTGTGAGGCGACCTGGACACGACCTGAGGGCGACACCACAGCGCGACTTGGGGGCGACTTACAAGGCGACTTCAAGTCGCCTCCAGGACAGGCCTCTTTCCAGTGGCCAATCAAACTACAATCAGCTCTGGGGGAGGGAGGGGTTTGCTTGAAAAAAAACATCTTCTATTCCTGTGAAGTCGCTTCACTATAGACCACGATCTGACTTGTAGGCGACTTCCATTGAAATCAATGGGTACAAGTTGCCTAGAAGTCGCCTTGAAGTAGTACAGGGACCTTTTCTGAAGTCGGAGCGACGTCAGTAGTGTACATTAAGACGGCTCTCATTCACTTGAGTGGAATTTCTGATGTCAAGCCTCTTGGGGCGACTTGAGGTCTGACAAGTCGGATCCCAAGTCGCGGTAGTGTGAACCGGCACTTAAATCATGATCAAATTACCAT
Source organism: Lithobates clamitans (assembly GCA_037952925.1). Lineage (NCBI taxonomy): Eukaryota > Metazoa > Chordata > Amphibia > Anura > Ranidae > Lithobates > Lithobates clamitans. The sequence goes on from JBBGZY010000655.1 coordinate 4,606,147, forward strand.
TTCACGCACTCCCCTCCCAGTGCCTTGGCATTCCTATTGGCCACTGGTGCCACCCATCACATCTAATGGATAACAGTGGGTTATAGACAATGGCAATAGGGTATGGGTATATAAAGCAGTCAAACCACAATCTTTATTATGCAGTGCCCAGAGATTTAAGGCTATAGAGAAACTCTACAACGTGGATTAAATGGCCAGGTACTGGGAGATGCCTGCTATCTGAAACTGCAGATATTGTAACCCTGTTAGAAAACCCACAGCTACCCTTTAAATTAAGTGTCATTTAGTGCATATCTCCACACCATATCACATTACAGAAAAATATTCCTCTTACTTTTTTCCCCAAAGGGAAAGAGGTTTACCCTTACATATGGCGTAATAAAATTTCAGCTAGAATAGAATTTAAAATAGGAATATAATGAGCTTAGTGCAATTTCTGTTTAGAATGGAAGTATAAGCTCCTTCATTTATATTCAGAGAGCTTTGTAAAAGGTTCCCATTTTCAATTTGCGGTACATTTTCTCCACTATCTTTTTTTATCCACATTTAATGTCAAGCTATCACCTGGTTTTATTATCCATCCTTTTACACAGACAGGATAGCAGAAAAAAAATGCTTTAGATTAAACTTTCATTTACATTTCCACAGTATTGCCATGTTCGACAAATTGATTTTTATTTAAAGTCTTTCACTTTTTTATTTTTTTGGTTAAATGAACTAATTCAACTAAAATATAATAGAAGAATCAATTTCATATAGAACTGGGAATCTTGAAGATAATCTGTGAAATATTGGGAATACATTTAGGCTGTTAAAAAACAATTGGAGTGTGTGCTATAGCCATGATAATGAACACGTTTTATTTCTACAGAATGACTTGGATTAATCTCATTCTGCTGAGGTCAACTCATTCAATTCTAGTTCTTTAGCTTGAAATTGGGATAAGAAGCTATAGTTCTGTGTGAGGTAGAACATACGTAATTTTCTAAAAACTGAGGCCGATTGGCTAGCAATCAGTGGATTGACCTGTACAGTGACTAATTGGCTAGTTGGTTAGTCCCTTAGTGGACCCCTCAATAGAAAATAGAGAATCATCGACCTATAGTTTAAAAGATTTTCTGGCCAGCATCCTCTTTCTGTTCATTGAAGGTCGCCCACAGAAATGGTCTCTAGTCAAGAGATAAAAGGATGGCTGGTAAATCTCTCAAATGCAGATGTCTAAAGCAAAGCTATTGATGTAAACTGTCTAAAATTATTAAGACTTAGTGTTGGCTCCAGATAGGCTTATCCAATTTAAACTGCTGCATAGGGTATATTACACCCCAGCAAGGATAGCCAGCATATTTGGCACTGGTGCAGCACCAGCCCTGCAGACTTTGACCATATATTTTGGCATTGCCGGCTAATTAGGGAGTCCTGGACGAGGGTTACACGTACCATTCAGGCCTTAGTGACTATACCCATCCCACTTACAATTTCAGTGTGTTTACTGGGCCTGGGGGAGAAGATAGCACCACGTAGAGCCCAAAGGACTATGATATCTCTTTCATTGTTTTATGCACGTAAAGCCATCTTATTATGTTGGAAAAAACCTGAACCTCCAACGGTGTCCTACTGGAATGACATTGTAAACAAGGCACTACCTCTTTACAAAGCCACCTACCTCAGTAGTGGCTGCCCTAAAAAGGTTGAGAAGGTTTGGCAGTGCAGAGGTTTAGACCCAGTTGAAACTACAGTTAAACTTCATTTCCAAGTGTGACCAAGTAGAGGAATGTTTCCCTGAAAAGATGGGGTAATGCATGAAATTCTAGGAAAAACACTAGTTATTGTCACCAAGGTTTCTGAATTGATTATGCTCCTGTACTATATGGAATGTTGCACAGGTGATGGGGTGGGCGGAGGGGGGGAGGGATTTGGAAGGGGCGGGGGAGTTTTTGGGGGGGAGGGGGTTGGTACACAAGTTTTGTATATGTTGTACTGTAATGCCCCGTACACACGGTCGGATTTTCCAATGGAAAATGTCCGATCGGAGCGTGTTGTCGGAAATTCCGACCATGTGTGGGCTCCATCGGACATTTTCCATCGGATTTTCCGACACACAAAGTTGGACAGCAGGAGATAAAATTTTCCGACAACAAAATCCGTTGTCGGAAATTCCGATCGTGTGTACACAAATCCGACGGACAAAGTGCCACGCATGCTCAGAATAAATAAAGAGATGAAAGCTATTGGCCACTGCCCCGTTTATACTCCCGACGTACGTGTTTTACGTCACCGTGTTTAGAACGATCGGATTTTCCAACAACTTTGTGTGACCGTGTGTATGCAAGACAAGTTTGAGCCAACATCCGTCTGAAAAAATCCTAGGATTTTGTTGTCGGAATGTCCGAACAAAGTCCGACCGTGTGTACGGGGCATATGTCTAACAAAATGTTGAACAAACATAATTTTTCAAAAAAAATAATTAAGACTTGCTGTGGACACATTACTATACCACAATATGGATTAGTTGAAAAAAGTATGGCCACAAGGCTTGAAGTAGAACTTTCCTTTTAAAAAATGTTTATTGTCCAGTCAATAAAATAAAAAATGCAACTTTTATTGCTGAAAAGCCTACATCTTGCTGCCAACCCTCTAAGTTAAACAATGGATGGGGTCATTCAACCTACTTCCTTTGAGCCCAGCCTATAATGGACACGTGGGTTTGTCACCATATTAGCATGGGCTCATAGAACAATACTGCAGTGCATGCACTCCTACTGGCAGGATCACTCATGTGAAATCGTTGAAATAAGGAAAAAAAAAAAAAAAAAAAAAAAAGGAAAAGAAAACAAATGCAGCCACATCTAAGGACACCTTGAAGTGCCTTCTGGGTTCTTCAAGGGTGCATTGGCAAAATGCCTGAAAAATGCACCATATTGCCCACAAATGATCAACAAGCCGGTTGGTGAAGCCTGCCTTCTTGTTACACAAAGCCATATATTTTTATTGTGCACCATTAAAACCATGAGCACCGCCTGCGCCAGCTGTCCACATCCTAACAGCCGATGATATCATCGGTTGATTAGGAGGACTTCTGCCACCTGCACAACATTCATATTTGCCCCTCTCTGTTTGCACTGGGGTCTTGTTAGCTGAGTTAGAGGAAGAGACTGGTCACAATGACTTGTTCACAAATGACCACTTGTGCATTTAACAAATCATTTTTTTGTGTGTCATTTCTTCATGGTCTATTTAACTTGGTACATAACTGGGATGCAGGGTGGTTAATAAAATCAATGATTTTTTTGATGTTTATCAAAATTCATTTTAATAAAATGCTTTTGGAGTAAAAATCTATCTAAAGATAGTTTTCTATTTAAGATACATTAATAATTTTGTTTATTCAGCATGAAACTGAGCTTAGTTATTGCAGCATGAGGCTGTATATTCTGCAATATTTACATTTTTGGTAAACTCATCCAATGAATTCAAGCGCTGCAAGCTGAGATAACATTCACTGCATTGATGCATTCACACAATTTCACAGTAACCATGAGATAAAACAAAGTTCAGCAATATTCCTTTATCCCATAGTTTTGCATATCTATGTACACTACAAACTGTATGATTGAATTGGTTCCAATATCGCAGTTTTACTAACCTGACAGTTTATTATTCTAAATAGGAAACCTTCATTTTGTTTGCAAATATTAAAGATTCTAACTACGAGCAAGAATAAGTCCATTTAAAGAGCACCTGTCATTTCAGATCCATCATGGCAGCGCCTGTTAGCGGGCATCCACTCAACTGCTGCCGCTGTGTCCCTCACCAGCCGTCCCATTAAAGTGAATGGAACTGTCGGTGATCCAACAGCGGGTCAGAGGAGGAGCTGCTGCAGGACAGAGATGACAGTTGCTCTTTAAAAATTATGATTTAAATCAAGCCTTTTTACTAGTGATTTAAATCAAATCCACCCTGCTGGGATGTGCCCTTCACCTACATACATTCTAAGATGCCCCTCGTTATCATATCAGAAAGTTGGGAGATATGCACGTTTCCTTTACTAATTTGCTGCAACATTCCTGTTACAGCATTCAATAGACAGGACACACACAACCGAAAACCTATACTGATTTATCAATACTATAATTATGGATATATCCTATATTACATCTTTATTATTGAAAAATATATATTTAGTATCATAAAAAAACAACAGATAAATAGCATCAGCTTAAATATGTTAAACTTAAAATTAATAAAATTAAACCCACCACAAGTCAATGAGCACACATGACTTCTCTGACCAACGGTGGATTTTCTCCAATGTCCTTCCCAACATCTCTTCCCTTTTTATTACCCACAAGCCTATTAACCTGAGCTCATACATCCTACTGCCCCCAAGCACCTATAACCCCCAGACTAAAGAGCACCCACAAACCTGAACCACACCAATGACCACCGGCATCTCCTCCATCCACGAACCTGCCTCAGTGGTCCCGACATATGAACATCTGACAACACACCCTAATACAATTGGGTTGATTTATTATATTTTGTTAGTTTCAAAACAAAATTTATTTTTGCAAAGCAAGTTTTCACTTTGCTTTTTAATTTTTATTTTACTTGCACAGGATTGTGCTTTTTGCAATGTGAATTTTCCATTTTTTATTTTTCAGATGGGTAACGAAGAGAAGTGAAAACGCACTTTAAGGCTGGGTTCACACTGATGCAAATTGGATGCGGATTTCTCCACATCCAATTTGCATGACAGGAGAGTGTGACCGATTCTCAATGGCGGCCGTGGTCCGAAAAAAATTGCAGAAGGGTCCTGTGCGTCTTCTGGTTCATTTCAGGTCCGAATTCAGCCAATTCACACCTGAAAACGGTGAACAGGGACGCACTGGACACCTGCTGTGAGCCGTGGCCGCAGCTAGTGAACCAAGCCTAAAAGTGAACATGCTCTACTCCTTTAGAAAATCAGGTTAATTGAAATCTTCCCTCTTCTTCGTATACATCTATTATAAATACAAACACACTTTTGTTGGCACATTCACAATGTTCTAGTCCCCTCATATTTACAATCCATCCTCTTATTTACTGTTCATTTCCCCGTCATATAAATCATCCAAAATCATCAATTACTATTTATTCTGATTTGAAGAAATATCTTTGGCACAGTAAAACGTGAACACTTGATGTGCCTGTTTTGCGATTCAACAAACAGGGGGGGGCACGTTTGTTAATAACCATTGTAAGGATGTAAATCTTGTTTACACTATTTGATAATGTTGAATACAATACAGCAGCACTGTGAGTCCATCCCAATAATCAACTCAGCCATTCTGACCTTTTTATGCACATAATCTTTCTTGGCTTTCCTTGCTTCCAATTTCTTCCATTATCTTTCACTTACACGCAGTCATGTAGTCTCAACGACAATGAAAGAACATTCTTACATAATTTAAACATTGTGCATTATGAAATAGGTCAAACTGCGTAAACCAAGCAATTTCCAACAGAATGCTTGTCACAGAGAAGCTGTCACCAAAAAGATTTTTATTACATTAGCAGTTCATGTCTTAATAAAAAGAAGCAAGATTGGATTCGGGACCAAAGTTTAAAATTTATTTTTCTAAAATGATGTATATCTTTTTATTATTTTTATAAAATCCTTAAATTTACAAAAAACATTTAACCCCTTCGCTGCCCGGCCCTGCCCTCCACGTTTAAAGTCAGGTGGCCAGACCATTTTTGCAATTATTCCCTTTTCTTTTCTAACTTTCAGTGTTTGTAAAAGACCCTCCAAACCATACAGTTTCTGAAAGCATAGGACTAGTAGAACAAAAAGAAGGTGCGACTAATTATTAATAATGTTTAGGTCACGCAAATGTTGATCAAAATGTTTTCTTTTGTTAAATTGCCAATTGATAGGCTTTCCAATTAAGAAGGGACTCCTGTTCATATCACAAACTTCTGTCAGAACAGCTCCCCTACAAATATGAGGTTCTTCAGGGAATGGGAGAAAAAAAAAATGAAGTGTACATTGTCAGAGCCACAAAGACGCACCATTCTAAAGTTGACACATAGTTCTACCATCCACTCTAAAATGCAAGAAACAAATTATAAAATACTTATGAGGTGCTAGAGCAGGGGTGTCAAACTCAATTTCATCGTGGGCCACATCAGCATTATGATTGTCCTCAAAAGGGCCGGTTGTATCTGTAAGATTAGATGTCCAGCGCATCCCCTCCCCTTACATTAGATGTCAAGAGCCACCCCACCATCAGAAGTTGAGTCCCCTACTCTCCCTTACATCACAGTGCACCCCCTTTCCTTATGCTGCTGCTGGGAAGAAGCTGGATGCATTTCTTGAAAGCAGAAAGTAGGGGTCTAGAGGAGGACCAGAGGAGGGCTGGAGCTCTCCTGCAGCTGCAGGAGAGGTGTGAGGGCCACATGAAATGACCTGGAGGGCCGGATTCGGCCCACGGGCCTTGTGTTTGACACTTGTGTGCTAGAGTGTCCAAGACCCTAGCTTTACCATACTCTTCAGTCTCAGATAGGTGCTGGACTGGACGGGCTGTGGAATGCAAGGTTGTGGAAAAAGATAAAATTGTACTAAGTTAATCAATAACTAATATTTATCGAAGGTACACAAAACTGTAAATAAGCAACTTACTCTGAAAATCTGAAGGGTATAATTTTTCGCTTTCAGAGTTTGTAAAAGAAATTCTGTAAAACTTACTGAACTGGCCAGCTGGAAGCGGTTCCGTTCCACTGTAAGTTTAACGTTGCTGTCAGTGAAAGGGTTAAAGTGTAACTAAAGGCAATTTTATTTTTACTTTTGGATAAAGTGGAGATGGATTATAACATCTGACAGCATTGTTTTGCCATCTGTGGCCCCATTAGGGAGATTCACTCTCTCGATTTGTTCTGTTTACTATTATTAAAAGTGAAACTAAAAGGAAAATCCAAAATTTTGGGCTGTCCCCAGAAAAATAATAGAGGGGAAATCCTCCAATGAGGACACTACCCTAAATTTGTGGAGATTTCCTCTCACTTCCCGTTCTGACTATGGGACAGGACATAAAGGGAAATCTCCCCAATGGGACAAGGGTAGCAAAAAAAGGAAACTGACAGGGGTTAAACCCTACCTCTCTCTATAGCCCTTCTGGGGTTTTAAAAGTGAGTGTAGCGCCTTTTCCATACTCTCAACCTGAAACTAGCCTTGACCTACAGTTAAACAAGTTTAATGTAGTTATAGCATGTTCTACCATGCCATGAACTAGATGAGCCTCTCTCAACCTTTTTAACATGGAGGAACCCTTAAATTAACCTTCAGTCTCAGAAATTGGTCAATGCTCAAGGAATCGTAGCAAGCTCTGGAGGAACCCTAAAGTTCCACGAAAGCCTGTACTTTGTCAGCTACTACTCTCTATGAAACAGCATGTAAATATGTGGCCAATCATTACAGGAAGGGGAGTAAAGGTGATCTCACTAGAGACAGTGACCTCTTCTTGCATGAAGCTCTACAGTCATGTCACCTGTGTATTCAGCTTGTTACAGAGGGAAAATTCAGAAACACGAGAACAGCAATCAGTATGACATGACGACTTTTCCCATGAGTCTTATTAGAAATCATTTGTCTGGGAGGACACTATCACTATTTACATGTCATCAAGGTGTCTAGGGGTTGCATGAAACAGATGTTTTACAATGCAAGGGATTTCAGCACCTTCATACAATGGGGACATATTTGTGCTGGAATACCACAGCAAATGGAGTCTCTAGAAAAAAAATCAATTAAACTAGTAACGCTTTAAAATTAATCCAAAACATGTACTGTAGGTACAACATGCCTCTTTACCCAACCAACACCAAGGTTTTCACATAAAGAACTCACATAAAGTATACCAAATTATCAAGAGCTAAGCTGGTTCATTGCTATACATTGGTGGTATACTGTAAATATACTACCAATACGGCACTCATCGTGGAAGCTGTGAGAGGCAATGAACATAGTCTGACTGTCAACATAAGCACATTTTCATTTTACCACCAGCAATCAACTATTGTTTCGCATTTCGGTAAATTGACCTTAGATCTCTGGTGCCCAGCATACATCCCTTAGCCCCTAACAGTTGGTATTTTCTATGAATACTCAGACCTCATCAGCATGTGACCTTCAACAGTAAGTAGTATACCGGAACTGTGACTATGTGCCATGTGATTTAGGGAAAACCTATTACCACTTCATTTTGTCTTGTACTGGGTTTCGGGCAGATGAGCAGATCATAGAGTGTGCTCTGTAGTACTCTATAGTTATTAAAAGTACTACCACATGGTACTGCAGTACCCAGTAGTGCAAGAACTAATGTGCCCCACCAGAGTACACACACTGACAGAACCAGGACCTATGCCTCCAAAAGGAAAAATATTATTAAGACTGATTTCTACTAGTAAACCACTTTTTTTTTTACTTTCACATAGTCTCTTTTTTTGTTCATTTTATGTTTATTCATAATTATTTATAACTGATCTTGCCTCAGGACATATTAAATGCAGCAACATACATTTTTAAAGGGGCTTTAGGGAGAAAAAAAAATATGGAGTGCACCCATGTGTAAAACAGCTGGAATGGCATTGATCTCCAACATTCTCATGTAGCATGACCCCAGCCCATATGAGTATGTTTGCAATCTCCAACTTTACCTGTGGCATGTCTGCAGTCTCCAATGACTCTTTCTTTCATTATCTAAACTGAATATTATGTGTGACCCTTTGGGGATGTCAGAGGCTGCACTTGAAGTCCCTATATCTAAAAAGTTGACCACCACTGTTCTAAAAGGACAGGTGTTGCTGGCCACTGTAAAATTTCCCCCTCCTTTTAATAAAAAGAAAAAAAAAAGAAAGAGGCAAATGGAAAAGCTTATTTTAACAAGTACAAATATAAAATGAATAGATTGCAAGATAATCCTATAAAAATGTACTAATCATTCACTTTTATTTTCCAGCATGATGAAAGGTCTATGTAGCGTTATGCTAGATGAACTAGTGGTACAAAGTGGGCATTGCATGGGCAGCCTAAAACAGTTTAGCTGATATAAGCTTGTGTAAAAAGTAAACCTCTCAGTGGTCTTAATTTTGGGAAAAACTGTAGAATTTTTAATGGGATTAGTCATAATTAACTGTATTCAAAGTCGCAGAAGACAAAAAAATCAGTAGCCAACATTGCCTGTGGTCTCTCTGCAGCTGATCCTTTTTCATTACTAAATTACCAAGCCTTGATAGGCACCATGTCTGTGTGAAGGTGGTCATCTTGGTAGAGGTAGGGCTTTACTTCAAGTCAGAGCCTCCATATAAGAACAATAATCACCGCAGTACCAATGCCACCATATATCACTCCAAATCTCCCGAGACTAGCAATCAGAGGCATGGTGCCTTGAACCTCACGTTGCATATATTCAGATTTGAGGCTCTAAACCAGGGTTTCTCAACTAGGGTTCCTACAGAGGTTGCCAGGGGTTCCTTGAGCAATGAGCAATTTCTGCCTCTCAGATAAGTTCCTACTGACACCACTGATCTTTTTAGCCAACTGTAAGGGGAGTACGGTAATTCTTCTAAATGACCACAAGTATAAGGAGCATTGCTCCCACTGACCTTCACTCTAATGTATCACGAGTTGTAGCTCTAGTCATTCGTGACAGGGGTTCCCCAAGACCTGAAAGACATTTCAAGGGTTCCTCGGTGTTGAAAGGTTTGAAAAAGGCTGCCTTATGGCCCGTACACATGATCCGAATATCATAACGGTATGTATATGAAAACGGTCGTCCGAGGAAGGATCGTACGATATTCGGATTGTGTGTACACTACTTTCGACAGTCAAAAGGTGCATGCGTATAACACGCACATTCATTTTAAGGAGGGAAGTTTCAGGAAAGAAACACATTTTAAATAGGGAACTTTGAAGCAAAATAAGGGTCAGTCCCCATCTGCAGCCTCACCACTGCCATCAATGCAGCCTGATCAATGCCCATCTGCAGCCTCACAAGTGCCATCAATGCAGCCTCATCAGTCCACATCAATGCAGCCTCACCATTGCCATCAGTGCAGCAGCCTCACCATTGCAGCCTGATCGATGCACATCTGCAGCCTAGAGGGGACAAGGAGGGGGGCGGAAGAAGCGCCGACAGATTACACACAGTGAGAATCTCCTATGATAGACAGGACAGCGGTCCAATGGCGGCCCAGGATACGGGACTTCCTATTACCTATTACTGCGTTCGTCCTGCCCCCCTCCCTGTCCCCTCCGAGGCAGCTAAAATTGAAGTATTGGCATAGAACACGCACACGCTATTTGCACCTGATTTTCATGGTGAAAAAGTGAGTGTTATACGCCAATATAGTATTTATAATAGATTTTTTAATGTTCCCTATAACATGGAAAATCTTCACTTTTTGAGTTCATGCCCCCATATTTTCTATGTTTTTTTTTTAAAATTATTTCTGTTTTTAGATTTTTATTGTTGCATCAGAATTAGGAAAATCCCCCCCTTACTGTGTGAACTGAGTGACCATTTGGTTTTTAAAATGTTGTAAATTAAATAAAAATTAAAAATTCTATTTTGTGTATCCCAAGCGTCTGTATGGTACCATACAAGTCCATTGTAGCCTCAACTCAATTTTCGCAATATACAACTGTTAGGACGCAGGTACACACACCCTTCCTTCCTTCTTTTTATATTTATAAACCCCTTTTGGCACTTTACTCAAACACATAGAAAGTAAGGGCAAATCTCCCTAAAGGTAGCAAATAGAGGTTCAAATCCTTTCCAACTAAGCAAATGTAAAAATGTTTTGTCTGGAGTTCTTCCTCAATGTGACTGCTCTGTGACAGGCGAGGGGTTGGGTAACCTTATACAGCCGAGTCGCCTTAAAGTAAAAACGTAACTGTATCTAAGTACCACAAACTGAAAATGCTATTTAAAGTGGAGTTCCACCCACTTTTACAACTCTTCAGCATCCGTCACTAGACTGTGCACTCTAAACAAATTGGATATTTTTTTTTTTTTTCTCAGCACCTACCGTATATCTGCTGTATTCATTTTTCACTTCCTCCTCCCTGGCCGTGGCCCATGGCATCATTTCCTGTTTGCAATGCCTTCTGGGAAGGGGCGGCAACTTCCTGACACTGCCGTTGCTATGGAAATCTGACCTTAAACCTATTACACTGCTTGCGCTGCACTGAGCATGTGCGAGATCTGCAAGGATGAGATCCAGGAAGAAATACAGTCTGGCTTCAGATGCCCACACTTAAGATGGCCACGGCCTGCTGTAAGTTTATAAAATAACAAACTCCTACTATAAACTAACAAAACAGACCTTAGTTTACAGACTAACTTTACTAGAATACATTAAGCTTGTGTATTGTAGGGGTATTTTTATTTAAAAAGTAAAATTTCGGCAGGAACACCACTTTAATTCATTTTTAATACTCAAAGGAGTCACCTATCCCTCTATGTCCCCATGCTTTATTTTTTTGAGAAATCACTTTGAAAAACGCTCCCCTAGCATTTCTAGCCACAGCCATCTTGAGTAAGGGTAGATGAATCGTGTAACATTTACTCGTTGGAATCCATTTGCTCTTAGCTCAGGCATGCAGAAAGATGTGCTTAGCCAAGAAAGTTTTTCCTCCCCTAAGAAACGTAGAGGAAAAAAAAACAAAAACGTAAAACAAGTAATTATAATATACCTTCCTATCCATTTACTAATGCTAGCAGCATAAAGATTAAAAATAGTAAATGTTGATTTGAGAGTTTAGTTCCGCTTTACCAATGTATTCATTTCTATTTTACAAGCATTATTTGGTGGTACTTTCTAAGCCGGGTTGATAGGCACAGCATAGGGCTATGTAGAAATGATAAAACTCCACACAAGCATTTTATTTATGCCACAAGCAGTAACCATGAACTACCTCAGTGATCGCGATTAGCAGATTTTGAAATGTTTTGACTTTGTCAGATAGGATGAAGGCATCTCCTGCTACCGGACAGCACAAAGGAACAGGCAAACTGACAGAATGAGTAATGCGAGATTGTTGCGAATAATGGGTGCACTTTCAGAGAAAGCTTAATTATATGAAAAAGAAAGTTAAAAAGCCATCAGGATTATTAATACAAGAACCTTTCAAAAGCTAGTGCTGATAACAGTTCTCGTAATCCCATATTAAAGCTCTATTTGTTCCTTAAAATATCAAGCTCCCAGAACAGGAATAATGACATAATTCATGTGGCGTAATGTATATCTTGACACAAGTACTTAAAAACAATTCACTGTAGGCTTCGTGGTCATTAATATCCTGTAAATGCTATTAAAACAGAAATTAACTTTTATGTCGAGAAAAAAAAAAAAAGTAAAAAATAAATTTGAATTAAGTAAAACGACTATTACTTTGCTGTGACGATAACAAACACAACTAGTATATTTCCCTAGTGGTACTCTAATACATGACTAGCATAGGAAAAGACATACCTCTATTGGCCAGTGGCCAAATCAGCCCTATTCCAATTTGCCGATCCAACATTTCCTTCTCTAAAATAACAGTACAATGGTTCATGGTACCAAGGGCTCACCTCCGGTAGCTCTCATCATGAGGTTTTTGGTGAACCCCCCAATCCTGATCTTTCCCTGACCCTCTGGCTGACTCGGAAACTTAACTGGCCTAGGAGGCATGACTTTTTCCCCAACAACCAAAGCCTGGTACACACTATTCGGTTTTTTTCAATTCAACAAAAAAAAAAATACTGTCAGCTCCGGTCGGAGCCGCTGTACTAACGATCAGATGTTAGTACAGCGATGTCCCTCGCTGAGCTGTTGTGTTCTGACAGGGGGACGCTGCTCGCCCCCTTTGCCAGAACACTCCAATCAGCGCTCTCTGCTGACCGGGAGCCAGTCGGATGCTGATTCTACAGCATGCTCGTCCGACCAAAGCCGGCGAAGGCGGACCAAGTGCCTTACACATGGACCGAACGTTGGTCGGTTTTTATTGAACAGGTGATGGCGGGCATTCGGCCCGTAAGTCTAGGGCTTAAGGCTGGCCATATATTATACAATTTTCCTTCGAATTTATCAAAACCATATAATATGAGGTCAAATCTAAACACTTTCAATTTGTATGCAATCAGGCAGGCCCTTACACTACATAGTTGAAGGTAAACCTAAAGGAAATGGAATAAGAAAATTGTATATTGTATGGCCAGCTTAAAGCTGGTCATACATATATGAGTTTTTGTTGTGGAAGGACAAATCTCCCTCTGCGACTGTTATATTTCAACAGCTGACTTCACCATTTTCCACTAATTTTACGCTCCTTTGATTTTTCAATAGATGGATGTTGGGTGGAAGGGTGAAAACAGGGTCATTCAATGATTGAATTTCAGTTGATTGATCAGAAACTGGCTGAAATACACACACACACACACACACACACACTCTATGGTCAGTTTAAAGTGGTTGTAAAGCCTTAAGCTGTTTCACCTTAATGCATTCTATGCATTAAGATGAAAAACCTTCTGTGCTGCAGCTCTCCCCCCCAGACGCCCCCTTTTTCTTACCTGAGCATGATCCGATCGATTGATGTACACAAACGCAGCGGTTTCAGCCGATGTCCCTCTTCTTATTGGACAGATTAATAGCAGCAGGAGCCATTAAGCTCCCACTGTTGTCAATCAAGAGCTGTGACATAGCAGCGTGGGGCAGGGCCAAGTCCCACTGCCTGTGTCAATGGACGCAGCAGTGGGACTTGGGAGTGAGCATGCACGGGTGCCCCCATGGAATACGGCTTTCCGTGGGGGCACCCCATAAGGAGGAGGAGCCAGGAACGCTGGCGGGGGACCCCAGAAGAGAAGGATTAGGGCTGCCCTGTGCAAAACCATTGCAAAGAGCAGGTAAATATAGACATGTTTGTTATTTTTATTTTTAAATAATTTGAAGGTTTACAATCACTTTAAAGTCCTTAAATTAAATTCCTATAAGAATAACAAACATGTTATACTTACCTGCTCTGTTGCATTGGATTTGCACAGAGCAGCCCCGATGCTCTTCTTCTGGGGTCCCTATTCTGTGCTCCTGGCCCCTCCCTCCTGTTCAGTGCCCCCACAGCAAGCAGCTTGCTATGGGGGCACCTGAGCTGAGTCACAGCCCCCTGTGTCCATTCAGACACAGAGCCTCGACCCAGCCTGCCTCCTCTCTCTCCTGATTGGCTAGCTGACTTTGATTGACAGCAGCGGCAGCCAAAGGCGCCACTGCTGGTTCTCAGCCAATCAGAAGGGAGAATCTCGGATGGCTGAGACACTCACTGACATCGCTGGACAGAGAGAGACCTCAGGTAAATATTAGGGAGGCTGCTGCACACAGAAGGCTTTTTATCTTAATGCATAGAAAACCTTCTGCCTTTACAACTCCTTTAAGGACTCCATCACTCTTGTAGGTCCTTGTAATGAATAATAAAAAAACTAATTTTTATGCATCAAGGCATGCCGCAATAAAGTAGGTGTAAACCATAACTGGATGGCCTTACGCAGGCCAACATTTTTATTTATTTTTTCCTTTCGTTCAACCAGTGGGGTGAATAAAGAAAATGATCGGACTCGATGTGGATGGGAGAATTCTTTCAAAAATTCCCTGTTCATTGCTGTTGGCTATAGCCAGCCAGGCAGGCTGGCTGTATAGAAGTCGATCAACTTCTGTACAACCGGGTCAAAATTCGGCCGGTCTCTGCTGAACCGACCAACTTTCCATGCATGTATGGCTACCTTTAGTGTGATAAAGCACTGTGTATCATAAAACAATTGTGTTTCTCTTTTTCCCCTATTTTGCATCTAATGTCGCGTACAAGCGGTCGGATTTTCCAATGGGAAATGTTCGATAGGAGCTTGTTGTCGGAAATTCCGACCACGTGTAGGCTTCATCGGACATTTTCTGTCGGAATTTCCAACAAACAAAATTTGAGATCTGGATCTCAAATTTTCCGAAAAAAACAAAATCTGTTGTCGCAAATTCCAATCGTGTGTACAAAAATCCGACGCACAAAATTCCACTCATGCTTAGAATCAAGCAGAAGAGCCGCATTGGCTATTGAACTTCATTTTTCTCGGCTCGTCGCATGTGTTGTAAGTGACTGCGTTCTTGACGTTCGGAATTTCCGACAACATTTGTGTGACCGTGTGTATGCAAGACAAGTTTGAGCCAACATACGTTGGAAAAAAAATCATGGATGTTGTTGTTGGCAAATCGGATCGTGTGTACAGGGCATTAGTGTTGATCTTCAGCCTCTTTCAGCCACTTATTCTCTACCTGCATGTCCTCCCATGGCAGCCGTGTTTCAGTGCTCAGGGTGGGGGTTTTACTAATGATGTCAACAGCTGCCTGAACAAAGAGCATTAGCACAATTACTTATCGTCTCTGCCAAAAGCAGGACAATGTAGGAGAGCCATTGGGAGAAGGGGACACAACATTGTCACCCTATAACAAGTGAACCAGGGCCATCATGATAGGATCATCTGATTGCAAATGTAAAAGGAGTCTGAAAATTACATTAACCTGTTAAAAATTATAGGGGATGTTGTGATTGGGTTTACACAAGCATAAGGCAGCCTGATCATTTTGAATGGGCTGCCAGCACACCTAATGCATGAAAATAAAATTTACATGCATCATTTTTGCCACTGTACCACAACGCACAGTATTATGGGGAAAAAAACAACTTTAAAAGCCAATGTCAGACAAATAATTCTGCCAGGGACAAATTCCCTGAGGCATTATCACTAAAGAGGCTGCCTATCTGTTCCCAGGGAGTTGGGAATTCATTACCTGAGGCAGCGATGTTGCTCCAATGCGGTCCTGAATGCTGGTGAATCACAATAGGTATAAACTACAGTGATATGTTGCTGTCTCATTTAGAGAGGGAGTGATTTCATAGAGAGACAGATAAGAAGCCTCCAAGGCCCCATTCACACATAGGCACGTTTTTCGTGCAATAGACTAGGGCAGCCCATTCACTTGAATGAGATGCTCTACATGCAACAAGCGTGCCAAAGATGCTCCCGCGCCTTTGGGGTGGTGAGCTTTGAGCTTTTGTTGTACGACAAAACACATTTCCTAGCCATGTTTGGAGTGCCAGTAACAATTAATTCAGATTTAATTGTTTATTAACTACAGGTACTTATATAGGAACATCAATTTACATATATATTATACATCCCCATGAGTCCCTGCCCTCAAGATGCTTACAATCTAAGGTCTCTGATACAAGCAAAAGATTGGCGCTAGGAATAGGGTGTAAAAACGGGGTAGAGGTTCACAATAGGCAGTATGTCCATAAAATAGGGAAAGACCAATAAACAAGTTTGTATGTGATGTGGCTCACTTTTGTGGCAGCTCAATCTAGAGGCAAGAAGTAACTCTGTATAAATTGGGAGAAAGGAGACACAAATGCCTACTAAGTCTAGCAATTAGAGTAATTTTAATGGAAAGTAAAAAATATTATTCACAAAAGGAAGCATAAAATCAGGCACATAGCGCAGTAGAAGGAGCCTAGTCCGCAGGATGTTAGTCTGCGTCCGGGTAGAATGGAGGGGATGGGTTCACTGCTCTCATGGGTGCCAGAGGCTCGCGGTGCTTCCTTGTCCGTGGAATGCACAATCCAGTGAACGTGACGTCACAACCAGACGTGACGTAGGATGTAGCTGGCAACGCATTTGCAGAGCATGCACTCCTTTGGGCCTGCTCCGCCAACGCGTCGCCAGCTTACTTTCCATTAAGATTACTCTGTCTCCTTTCTCCCAGTCTAAGGTCTCTAACTCACACTCACATTCACATATACACATACTAGGGCCAATTTAGACAGGAGCCAATTTATCTACCAGCATGTCTTTGGTGTGTAGCCACTTAAAACTTGAAAAACGAAATACTTTGAACCACATTCAAATGTTTTTCATATGAATTTTCATTTGAAATTCTACTAGTGTATAGCCAGTCTTAGTGATTCTGCTACTGGGGATTTTTTGCTAGTGACGGAATTTCCTGTCTGATATCAGCTTAAGGCTTCTTTCACACAGAGCGAAGTCTGCACCAATAAGCATGGGACCTGTGAGCAGATTCCATGCTGATCAAAGTTGAATGGGACGGTTGTCACATCTGTGCCCAATTGGTTTCTGCCCAGTGGACACCTACAGACCCGTCAGCTCTATGGATGGCGAGGTATAAATGTACTCTGTCCATTTACATCAGACTACCTCCAATCCGGTCTGCAAAAACACAAAAAAGGACAGTCCCTTTCAGTTTATTTTTGAACGTGGATGAGCCCGGAGGTAGGTGGGTGTAAATGGACAAGTCCATTTACATCTGCCTGTCCATAGGGCTTCATGGACTTTCCGATCAGGTCCGACTGAAAAATTGACAGGTGGACCTGATCGGAATTCCCTTGAGAAGGGGCCCAAGGGTGATCATAGATAACTTGTCAGATGAGCTGGCAAGACTTTAACACCCAGAGACATATCTACTAGCTGCCTGTCTCAAACATGTTGAATCAACACACCTAACAGTATGTTTAGTTTGAAGGGTGAGGAGGAGACAAGAGGAAAGAACCACCAGGAAAACAAACATTCTCAAGCCCCTTTTTTCCTTCACAACAGTTAAGGGTTTGTTTGCTGCTTGCCAAACTTGGGACTGCCTTTTATTCCAATGAAAAAATTTATTTTTTGTTTAGAACAGAATAGGAAAGGATAGGAAACCCAATCATGTTTGTTATTATGGTCTTTGTCCATCCTCTGCATTAGCCCTGGTGACCACTATCACTAGGAAAGAAGATTATGGGACATCCAAAATGTAACAATTCTTACAGGAAAAAATGGTTCAGGGGATAACTTCCAATGGGAACTCCTCTTTATTTTGCCAACAGAACACAGACAAAAAAAATGAATAATAAAAGGATATACAGTACATACACTTTAAAAGAAATCTGTATGAGAAAAAGTATTTTTCAAAATAATTTTGCAACAAAATAAAGAATGAAGACCTGGATGGATGGATGGATGAATGGGTCTGTTTGCTTGAATATTGAAAAAGGTTTCAGAACGAACAAATTTGTTTTTCTATGCACTCTAATAACAACTATGACCTATAGATCATTAAAATCAACATATCATCCAATACTTCCACCAATACTGGATTGAATTTGTCGATAAATGATAAAATAATCACACTCACTAAACATTTGGAGCATTTAATGGTAAAAAAAAAAAAAAAGGTCTTGTCTACCTGTGTGGCACATAAGGTAATGAAGGACATTACAAGGCACCCATGCCTGCCCACAAGCTGTAGGAAATGATTGGATGAAATGCCAGATGGACAGTTAAATCCCACCTGCATAAAAAAAGCCTAAATGAGGAAAACCATCTGTCATAGTAAGCCTATTTCACTGATGTACTAGGATAAAGCAATACATGTTATTGTCACCGCTAATTGATGGAAAGTGCTGGGACGTGCACCAAAATGAAGAACTGTAGGTCTATAGCACATTCCCTCACATTCGTTCTAATTATATTATTATTGAGAATTATGTCATATAAATCTAAATCCGTTATTGGGTTACACGAATCAACATAATCTCCGGTTAAAGCCTAAACGTTAACAACTGTGACACTCTGAGGGGACAATGGCAGACATTTTGCAATTACTGAGGCTTGCAATATTTTGAAAGCAAAAATGGGAACTGGCAAAAGGACAAGAGAATTCACGCCAGCTCCACAAGAGGGGTGAGAGGTTTACCATCTGATGCTCAGTGGACGCATGAAGAAGCAGTAAGGAGCCAATTCTTGGGGTATTCACATAAGGTTAATCAAGGTCACTCTTTAATTGCCACTTTCACATATTCCGCTGTGGTCTGTACATGCTCAGTGAGGAGATTGGGCTCACGGATTCACAAAAGCAAGCTGTTTTAGGGTTAGAAATCATTTTAACTGTAGATTTTCACATCTTTCATCTAGAAATCACACACTTTTCGAGTTGAAACCAGTTTGGAAAAAATGTGTGAATCCTGGGTAAAAGTTGCATGACTCTTGTGTGAAAACATTTATAATTATAACCCAAAGGTTCCACTGCATTTTCCAAATGCCACCATTTTAGTACATACGGTTTCCAAGATGAATGTTTAAGCAGCACCAATACAGTTAAATGCTTTCATAACTATAGACCATAATATATTTTTCCCCTGAGTTTAGTTTAGATACCTTTAATTCTTGGTATACTGTGTCCGGAGGGTCGCTAAAGATCTTAGTTGTATACCACTGTTGGCTTTGATCCTCTAGCTCCGCTGCCATGAGTTCCATCATTCCTACAATAATGATATTTGGGGGGGGGGGGGTTGCTCAGTCTTTAACCCCTTATCTAGTGTTCCTTTCACAAGGCTTTCTCTGAATGGAAAAGGGGGGGGGAGTAGAAAAATGCTGCAATCTAGAACTTGTCCATTTATGGAAAGCTTTGTATTCTGTGAGAAAAATACAATATGTTTTCTGAATAGAGGGGTTGAAGAGCAAAAATGACACCCTATCATCGGTATAGGAGCAATGAAATTCATAGCAGTTAAGCAGGAAAAATGTAAAAGGTTTGGCTGTTTAAAAAATAAAAGTAACAAACATGTTATACTTACCTGCTCTGTGCAGTGGCTTTGCACAGAGCAGCATTTACATTTTACAAATTACATTTTTTGTAAACTTATTCATTGAATCCAAGCTTTGCAAGCTGAGATAACATGCACTGCATTGATGCATTCACACAATTTCACAGTAACCATGAGATAAAACAAAGTTAATGAATATTGCATTGTTTTGCAAATCTACGGTATGTACATTACAAACTGTATGATTGAATCGGTTTGGATATCGCTGTTTTACTAACCTGACAGCTTATTATTCTAAATTGGAAACCTTCATTATGTTTGCAAATATTAAAGATTCTAACTGCCAGCGAGACTGAGTCCTTACATTTAAAGAGCACCTATCATTTCAGATCCATCATGGCGGCGCCTGTTAGCGGGCATCCACTTACTTGATGCCGTCACCTCCCTCACCTTGTTGTGTCACTGCTGCATCATCAGCCGCCCTATTAAAGTGAATGGGACTGTTGGTGAGTCAACAGCGGGTCAGAGGAGGAGCTGCTGCAGGACAGAGATGACAGTTGCGCTTTAAAAATTATGATTTAAATCAAGCCTTTTTACTAGTGATTTAAATCAACTTGATTTAAACCAAATTAACCCTGTTTTTGATTGTATTAGACTCTGTATGGCAGGAGAGTATGATTAAAGTCACCATATATATATGGCTATAGTAATGTCATTAGTGTTGTCATTCTTATTACAATGCCATTTCTTTCTTTGTTTCTTTCTTTCTTTCAATAAAAACATATTAACAAAAAAAAAAAAAAAAGATTTTTTTAGCACCCCAAGCAACTATCCAAAATGTTATATTGCAAAAAGGTGTATCCAAGCACATGGCAACTTTTTTTTTTTTGTTCCACTTTAAAACATGGGACAGTTTGCTGACCAAGCTGTATTGCCCAACTTTAGCAGCAAAGAATAGTAAAGTCACCAATTTGACAGAAATAGACATGGTAAAAGAACTCACATATCTGTATTATGTATTCAGTCGTGTATTTTGTTATTTGGCCAAAGTTCAGCTAAAAGGATTTTTCAATCGACTTCAAAGCTTACTTACCTGGGTTTGAAATGGGGCTTAACACACTACTGATAGCAACTAGAAAGGTTTTAAGTAAGCAGGAACAAATTTGTTCAGTTCACAGGCCAAATGGTTTAAATTCATGTTTAGCTCTAATCTAGTTATACAAGTTAGACAAGCTTGGTTTACATTCATCCTTCCAGAAGTGTATAACGCAGCAAGAATTCATATAGACCAAATCATGAGGGAGGAGGTGGGGAGGGCTGCTAAAAGAAGCTTCCAGCTAGATGGGACCCCTAAAACAAGTGATTAGTGAGGTTTGCTGTGGAAAACATGGAATGAAATCATTAAATATGTATGTAAAGATTTACTAATGCCACTATTTATGGAAGTAATATACCATTACAGAAATCTGACCAAACAGAGGCTGCTGACAGCAAATCACGCTACAAACCTGATGAGAAAAAATACATTTCAGTTACTTGTACCTATTAGTGCAGCACATGCTACGCCATTCTGAAGTCATATGAAATAGACCGGCAAGTCCCCCCTTAGGATTTGTTCCTGCAGGTGTGGGTAATGTCATCTGCTACAGCAATGGATCAGCACTGCTAAGACCCCTTTCACACTGGAGCGTTTTGCAGGCGCTATAGTGTTAAAAATAGCACCTGCAAACCGCCCTAAAACAGGTGCTTCCATCCGAGGGCTTTCACACTGGAGCGGTGCGCTGGCAGGGCGTCAGAAAAAGTCCTGCTAGTAGCTTCTTTGGAGCGGTGAACTCACCGCTCCTCCACCGCTGCTCCCCACTGAAATCAATGGGGCAGCGTTGCGATACCATCGGCAAAACGCCGCTCCGGCGGTGTTTTGCAGGCGGATTTAACCCATTTTCGGCTGCTAGCGGGGGGTTAAAACCGCCCCCACTAGCGGCTGACTAGTGCCGCTAAAATTAGCGCCACTTTACAGCTGACGTCGGTGGCAGCACAGTGTGAAAGGGGTCTAAAGCCTTTAAAGTGGGAGTAAACTCCAATGCACAATTTGGACATATAGGTAAGCCTTAATATAGGCTTTCATATAGGTACTGTAAACATCTCCTAAAACGTACACCGTTTAGAAGATATTTCCTGTAGATGCAGGCGGTGACATCACGGGCGCAAGCGCTCTGAAGAAACGGCCGCCCAAGCCGTTCCTTCAGAGTCCTATGCCGTAAACGGCGAGTCACGAGCGGGAGTGACGTCATCATGGCTCACACAGCAGGAGTCCGCAAACCCGGAAGGAAGACGGGGTGAAGACAGGAATGCCTTTTGCGGTGACAGCACATCGCTGAAGGGCTTCGTTCCAAGGTAAGTTTCACATTATGTGCTACTATGCGATGCATACTAACACTTTAAAGAGGATGTCCCAATCCTCCACAATATGTACAGGGAGGTCAGAGGGTAGACTCCTGCAGATGCATCAAACTGGGTGCATGCATGGGTACCAGGCCCACAATACCAAGTGGTCATACAAACCTCCCCAACATCAACGGTTCAAGTGATGCTCCCAAATACTTTGCCTTAGTCCCCTTTTTGCGCAGTTTCCCCGCAGTTCAGGTGCCGTACAGTATACCACCATTTTTCGCGTAGGTTACCTGTGCTGTGCCATAGACTTCCATAGCTCGGGCACCCCCGCCTGATTTATTGAAAGTCCAAAGCGTGGGTAAACCTACACAAAAACTGCGGGTATACAGTGTTAAAAAAGACCTATAGCAGGTTGATGTCACCAGTTTGGTTGCAAGACCCACGCCACAGAAGCCTTTCACAATGGGATCCATCACATCCTGAAAAATTATTATTGCACACTGTAAACTATTGTAGCATTGCTAAGGCACCTAAAGCATATAATTTTTACAAATTCTTATACCCGAACCAAGTCCAGTACATTACATTTTCATTTAAACACCAAATTTTCATGCAACTACCTTCCTGGAGTTTGCATGTTCTCCCTGTGCCTGCGTGGGTTTCCTCCGGGTACTCCGGTTTCCTCCCACACTCCAAAGACATGCTGGTAGGTTATTTGGCTCCTGTCTAAATTGGCCCTAGTATGTATGAATGTGAGTTAGGGACCTTAGATTGTAAGATCCCTAAGAGCAGGGACTGATGTAAATACAAAATAAATATGTGGAAAGCGCTGCATAAATTGACTGCATTATACAAGTACCTGTAATAAATAAATAGAATCAAGGCTCAGTGCTGTCACTAGCACCTCATAACTAAAGCATACTACAAATATAGCAGAAAATAATGTCTCTATAGGTTTATATACAACTTACCCAACGTTCCAGTTATGATGCATTGCATGATAATATCACTAACTGCTGCTGTTACAAGGATTACCCTGAAGAGCAACCGGCTGTCAACCCGCCACAACTGGAGCACCTACATATTTAATGAGACACAATATGTGAGATTCATAACGCGTGTCGTAGCTACTCATTAGAATTCTGTCTCACGGTAGTGCGACAAATTCATGCACGCGTCGATAAGCCCCCATTTACACTTGAGCGAAATGTATGTTGGATTTTAAGGGCTATTTGCGCATTTTTTTGTACGCTTTTAGGAGTGACGTGATATACAGAAGCCTCTTTTTGGGCATTCTCATGTATGTTTGGCCCCAAGAACTTTTATTATGGGAGAGCCTGAAAAATGGGTGTAACACGCATATTTGTGTGCTCCCATTGAAGAAAAAAAAAAGTCACTTTTTGGAGCTTCAGGCATTGAGCTACAGGCACCTGAACTCTCAAACATGAACAGAGACAATTCAAAAGTTTGCGATTTTGGTTGCTGAGAAGTTTGGGAGTTTTGCGCTTCAAGCTACAAAACACTCAGGTGTCAATATAGATGTATTGCTCTCAGAACTGTCTCAGTAGAATAGTCCCAAAGATGAGACACAATTTACCTCCACTTTCCTCATTACTAATGTAGCGGTGTAGTTGCCACTAGTAACAGACAATCCACCAATTCACCCCGCTGCCAGACTTCATACATCACTTACAGAAAAATGAACAGTCTTTTGCTGGTTTTGTTTTTGTTGTTTTATTGGGGGGGGGGGGTACAACTTGGCTGGGGAAAAGGGTATATGGGATGCCCATAGGATCAATTAATTGCCATCATATTTTAAAGATTACATTCTCTAGCACATAGTTGGAGCCAGAAGAGATGATGTGTATGTATGACTGTTATGATTCTCCTCCTGCATCTCCATGCAGACTGTTGCTCCTCCTCTGCTTAACTCCCGCAGACTATTCCTTCCTAGAATTCCCCATCCATTACCGTGTAAAAGATGAGGACATCACTCTTGTTTGTGTAAAAGTGATGGTCCCAGAACTTCTTCCCCTCCTGCACAAACTTATAAATCCTGAAGTAAAGTAATGTCACATCTTCTTCTATGAGCAAGAAGGACCCACTCTGAATGAGTCCTTAAAGCTGGCTCTGGTTGCTTGCTGCTACTAGGCCTGAGGCCTGCAGCACCTCTCCCTGGAGGCCTAGTCGTTTAAAAGCATTTTCTTGGATGGTGGACTACTGTTCCCAGCCAGCCCAGCTTGCAAATCCTGTGCCCTCAGGCCACATCGATTTGACACAGACCCCCACAGTCTCTCCTCTGATCCAGGACTCCTCATCATTCACCGTGTAAATGATGAAGACTTTTCTAATGACCGTGTAGAAGCAAAGTTCCCTCAAAAAGACTTCCTGGCACATCCAGCCCTCCACTGTGGTAACACTCACCGACCTTTCTCTTCCCTGAGTCCTTGATGGAGAACTTGACCGGACCATATGTTCCGACAGCTTCACCTGCCCCTCTGCTCCAGGCTCAGAGTGTTAGGCCTCATGCACACGAGACGCTGGTGCAAACTCTGCTGAACACATGTTTTTAAAAGCTGAACCCGGCATTTAGAAATGCTTGTTTTGCCACATTTGCATGCCGTGTTTTACCGCGTTTGCGTCTAGAAGCGTCTGCAGAGCAGAGAATGACATTTTGCGACCCAACTTTGGGGTCCCGTATCTTGGGGCCACTTGGTGCTAGGAACCCCAAATTTGGTGTGCTAACACAGTGGAACTAGCACTATAAACATATTCAAATTTGGTGTTCCTAGCTACGGGGCCCCAAAGTCAGGTCGCAAAATGTCAAGCACTTCTGCAGCAGAGAATGTAATTTTCCGACCTAACTTTGAGGCCCCATATCTCGGAGCCACTTAGTGCTAGGAACCCCCAATTTGGATATGTTATAGTGTTAGTCCAACTGTGATACCAAATTTGGGGTTTCTAGCACTAAGTGGCCCTGAGATATAGAGCCCCAAAGTCGGATAGCAAAATGTCAAGCACTTTTCTGCAACAGAGATTGACATTTTGTGACCCGACTTTGGGGCCCCGTATCTCAAGGCCACTTGGTGCTAGGAACCCAAACTTGCATATGTTATAGTGTTAGTCCAACTGTGTTAGCACACCAAATTTGGGGTTCCTAGCACCAAGTGGCCCCGAGATATGGGGCCCCAAAGTCGGGTCGTAAAATGTTCCTTTAAAAACACTCATAAAACACAAACACGGCTAAACGCGGTACCAGCGTTTAGCGTCGGAAACCTGGAAAACGTTTGCGTCTGAACCCATTTTTTTGCTTCTGGAAAAATTAGGTTAAACGCAACTGCCTACAAACGCCAAAAAACGAGACTGTGTACATGGACACACAGGATAACATTGAATGGGTTCGGGGCAGTTGAAAAAAAGTGTCCAACTGCCTCTGAACGCACGTTTAACAGCGTCTGCATGAGGCCTTACCCCTCTCCCAGTCTGAGCCTGGCTATACACACTATTGATAAACATGGATATTAGGAGAGCTTTGAGTACTTTTGACAGCCATATGCTATTTTAATGAAACCATAATAGTTGATCAAAAGCTAGCTTTTAAAATTTGCCTGGAGCTGGGTTTTAACTTATACTACAACAAAAATGTCAGGACTCGCCATTAAATTTAAAATGTATATACTGTAGTAAAGATCCATTTTGCACATATATGGGAACATTTCACTTGTCATCCTGATGTACCAGATTTAAACTTAAGGCTTAATTGGAGATCTGTTACTTATGTGTTGAAGCCTTGATCTTTTAAAAACCTTGGTATTGAAATACAATGATTAAATGCTGCAAATCTTCCGTTACCATGGTTACACATTTCCATGCTTTGCACACAGATTTCACCTACAGACACTTTTTGGAAAATCATTATCTCTGTGTGATGTTTCAGCAGATGAGATTTGAGTTGTGGCCGAAGATATTTTTCGAAGAAAGGTTTTCCATGTAGGCACAGGTGCCATCAACAGCTCACAAATAGGCATATGGTCTATTGCCAAGAATGACAACTTGCCAGCTTTATATGTTCCTCTACATCTACATAAATAACTACAATACAATAAAAACAAGCTGTACTAAAAGTTATAAAAAAATAAAATACCGTAAATTGATCTCACCATACATGCTTACAGCAAATTAAGCAATCTAGATCAATCAATCCTTCTCAAACAGGGTTCCATGGTACCCTAGGGTTCCTCTAGAAGTTGCTAGGGGTTCCTTGAGCTGAAGCCGTTTAACCTCCCATCTGTGTCCAAGGGCTTGACACTGGCTGTCAATCATGACATGACACCAATGATCTATATCAATTGTCATTGTTTGTAAGGGTGCGATTGTAACAATTACTATAAGTGAGACATTCTAACCACTGCCCCCCCACCCAAACTGATTTTAGCATGGGTTCATTGAGACCTAAAAATTATTTCATGGGTTCCTAGGCTAAGAAGATTGACAAAAGCTGCTCCAGATCAGTGGCACTTTGCTTGCCTTTATCCAGCCCTTGGGGCACTATTCCTCCCACTGATATGAGACAATATTCTGCCAACTGACACCAACAATGGGGCACCATTTCTCCCAATGATACCAATGGTGGGGCACAATTCCTCCCAATGATACCAATGGTGGGGCACAATTCCTCCCAATGATACCAATGGTGGGGCACAATTCCTCCCAATGATACCAATGGTGGGGCACTATTCTCCACCCGATACAAAATGTGGTGATGTTTCCTTCCACTGCCAAGAAAATTTCCACTCCTGCTGGTCATAGTGCAGCCCCTCTAAAGTCTGAAGGACAATCAACTGGCTCTTGGTTTAAAAAGCTTGGAGACCCCTGCTTTAGATGATCAGTCCCAAAAGCTGGTCATAAATATATCTGAACAATCTTTTTTAGTTTTACCCTACAGTGTGTGTGTGTTTTCTATCTAAACAATCAACTTAATTTATATCAGGTCAGAATGCTCTTGCACTACAAGCTTTTTGGTTAATCAAACAAGGCTTGAGTTCAATGTGTGTAGCCAACTTAAAACCCAATTGCAGCACCACCACCTCAACACACCTGTGATTCAACCTAGAAGAGGACTAAAATTGGACCATGGAGCTCTTTGCTTTGAGGGTCAGCACTGAAGAGGAGGAGAGTATTGCAGCCAAAGTTGATTTGTTTTGTTTTCACAACAGCTAGGCTACATGTTTTAATGAAAAAAAAAAAAAAAAAAGTAAAAATTGGAATTAAGCCTTAAAGCAGAGCTCCACCCAAAAGGGGATGTTCAACTTTAAGCACCCCTCCCTTTCCTATGCCACATAGGCATGGCATTTTTTTTTGGGGGGGGGTGGCTACTTAGTTTTGACAGGTACCTGCTCCCACTTCCGCTCGAACTGCCCAGGGCAGTGATGGCGAACCTTGGCACCCCAGATGTTTTGGAACTACATTTCCTATGATGCTCAACTACCTTGCAGAGTGCATGAGCATCATGGGAAATGTAGTTCCAAAACATCTGGGGTGCCAAGGTTCACCATCACTGGCCTAGGGGAACCAAGCAGAAGTTCTCCTTTCCCTTGCCCTCCCTGCAATCTTCTGGGACACGCCACAGGTCCCAGAAGATTGCCTGACCATCTGAGAGGTGCAGTGCGACTAGCACATGCGTAGTGCGCACCCAGCTCTAAAGCCTCAATCGGTCACAACCGGGTGCCCACAGTTTAAAGCCGGTGCCGGTGAGAGGAGAGGGAGAGAATCAAGGGTTCGGGCAGCCACATCGATGGATCCTGGGATAGGTGAGTGTGTGTTTCACACTTTTTGTAGCTGCTAAAAACAAAAATGACTGGAACTCTGCTTTAAAGAGGAAGTAAAGTCTCAAGCATAAATTGTACCTATAGGCAAGCCTATAATAAGGCTTACCTATAGGTACTGTAAATATCTCCTGAACATGCGCCGTTCAGGAGATATTTCCTGTATATGCAGCCAATTACGTCATCGGCACATGCGCTTTGAAGGAATGACCACCCATGCCGTTTCTTCAGAAACCTGTGCCGTGACCGGCGGCTCCCACGTGCATGCACGGGAGTGACGTCACACGACTCCGGCCAGTCACATAGCCAGAGTCCGCGGGCCCAGAAGGAATACGGGAGAAGATAGATGCAGCCTCCAGCGGGGACGACGAAGGCTTTGTTTGCAGGTATGTTTAACAAAGTGTGCTAGTATGCGATGCATACTAGCACATTATGCCTTTACTTTTGCAGGTCAGAAAAAAAAAAAAAAAAAAGGGGGACTTTACTTCCTTTTTAAGTCAAAAGAAATAACAATGGTCTGAAGAAATGGGCGATTTTGAGATAAATGCTCCTCTGTTTCAGGGTCAGTTCCAGCATCAGTTCTAAGAGGTACTGTATGTCTCCAGGCTTGTACCCCTCGAATTTCATGGCATATCTGTAACAACCCAGAGACAGACTTGCAGCTCAAGTTAAGACTTTCCACCAGTTGATCCCAGAATCGCTGTTCTTACTTCTGCCTTGCAGCTTCCATTTCTAATCCCAGTCAGGACGCTATCTGCATGGAGTTTGCATGTTCTCTCTGTTCTTGCGTGCCTTTCCTCCAGGTACTCTGATTTTCTCCCATGCTACAAAGACATGCTGGTAGCTTAAGGGAATCTGTGTAAGTTGGCTTAGTATGTGTACGTGTAAGTGAGACAGGGACCTTAGATTGTAAGCTCCTTGGAGGGCAGGAACTGATGTGGATGTACAATATTATTAATAAAACAGGATTTATATAGCGCCAACAGTTTACAACATGAGGGCAAACAGTACACTTACAATACAAATCAATACAGGAGGAATCAGAGGGCCCTGCTCGTTAGAGCTTACAATATGTAAAGCACTGCATAAATTGTTGGTGCTATACAAATACCTGCAATAAATAAGATATTTCAGTTTTTGTGATAGGATCATCTCATACAGCAATTCAAAGACCTACTTACCAGGTGATTGCATCAAAAAATGGACATATCACAAAATGTATGCGGACTGTCTCATTAAAAATACTATGGGAATACCCTATAAATGTGCCTGCTAGACTGCATTCAATATATGTGTGTCTATGGATAACACAAAACTTTAATTGTGACAACAAGCCTTAATTACACAAATACATTAAAATAAAGTAGGCTGGGAAGATTGAAATGAAACTGACAGCTTGTGCTGGGTGAAGGCTGTGTGTTTTATTACAGGGGTTACGAAGACCACACTCTTCAATGGTTTAATGCTACAAAGCACACAACACCCCGCATAAAATGACCATTGCATTTCCATGACAAAAAGGATATAAAATCACATTCAAGGCAAAACAAAGGGAAAACACCCTGCATTGTAAGCAGTTATTAAAAGAAAATCAATTATTTCAACACAGTAAAACATTTTCTTCAAAAAGTGCCCTGCCTTTGTAAATTGGGGTAAAGAATGAATAGGGTTTTAGCACTTTAAAACTGCTGACATCAGACTGCAATAATACTGAGCAGGAAACTACAAGTTAAAGAAAATAATTAAAAAATATATTATTACTTACACACCTCACCCAGTTTATTAAAAATATGTAAGATGGTAACATTCAGAGGACGCCCCATGTCTACAGAACTCATTGCTCTTCATTCAGCAACACAACATTGTGTGTGTGTGTTAACATGCATTTGTGTGTATGCACAGAGAAAATTGAGTAATGTCCGTGATACTTTTTTTATTTGCACTAACATACAATTTTTCAGGACAAGCTTTCGGGGTATGTCCCCTTCTTCAAGGTCCAAGCAGTACTCTTGGACTGCTTGGACCTTGAAGAAGGGGACACACCCCGAAAGCTTGTCCTGAAAAATTGTATGTTAGTGCAAATAAATAAAGTATCACGGACAGTACTCAATTTTCTCTGTCACAATTGCACTAATACGGCTACAATCAAATCATTGTGTATGCACATTACTTTTAATCCTAACCCCCCCATTTCTGTACTATCAGAACTGATATTTTTATGGCTTGTTCAGATTGTAAACATCTCTCATGTAACAGCCTCTCTACCAGGATGCCACGGCACTCCTGGCAGCCTCAGGCGGCACCCCTGTTGAAAAAGGCTGCTGTAATGAACCATACCATCCTATTAAAATACTACATAGAATAAATAACACTGATTTAAAAAAAAAAAATAATAATAATATCAAACTACCAACATGCAAATTACACCACTTTCTCCAACCTCACCCAAAAATCATTACACCTAGTTAATCTAATACCAACATAGTATAAAAACGACATAAATATCTGGATCATGAACCAGATTAAATCCTATCCCATATCATAGTCTTAAAGCAGGCCTGCATATAGCATCTGCAGAAGTGTTAGTTTTAATACAATGTGGTATACTGAAGGACCAACATAAAGGAATTTTCCATAAAACTCCACCTATGCACCATTGGGAGGTGGACCTCCGTTGGACCTTCTCTGACTCCCAGTGGTCACAGGCACTCAGTTATTCTAATAGTGTCACCCACTGTGTAAATCATTGGGAATTAGCCCAACAGATCATAACCCATTAGTATTTATCCCCACATAGACTCTCAAAACTCTCTTCTGCCAACTCCTCTCTTTGATGGAGGGGATGTGGACAAGTAGGTATTTATTTTAACATTTGTTGGTCTTGCAAAAATCTGACTAGCTTTTGGCACAAAATGTTTTAATGAAACTCTGATATTACTGGAATATTGATTGCACCAGACCCGGCACTGGTGATGCTAAATCTGGGGATTGAGTGTTTTCCTCGGAAATGTATCACACAATACGTGTTCCTAGTGACCACATCTACGTATAATTACTACAATTTGGAGGAAACATCAAGCACTCAATACTTCAGAACTCATTACCATGGTTAAGCTTCCTCATGAATATGAAAAATCTCTTGATATTAGAGCTGGCTCACGCCACAAATTTGAGCAGGGGTGAAAGTCTTGGGTAGGTTGGTCTTATTCCTGAAATAGATTGATATATAACCACGGGATGTTGCTAATTGATTCCTTGTTCTCTTTTTCTTCTTTTATATCCGACTATTGTTAATTATGAGCCCTAGGTGGCTCTACTATACGTGAAACGGTTTTCTTTATTTAAATGTACTTTGTTCATATATGAATCTGATTCTCTGTACTATGATTTTTCTTTGCAAATTTAATATACATTTATTGGTGAAAAATATGGTATATGAAGGCACACTTCAAGTTGAATTACACTATGAAGAACATAGAGGGGGTTGTCATGCCGAGAACACAGAGCAGTTCCTGCCACTGGATCCATCCAGAAACTTTGGAAAACAGAACGTATATAAGAACTATGGGGAGCTCAATGCAGCCTAGGCTGTTGTTGTATTAGGGGGCTGGTTTTATTAAGCACTTGCTGACCGCCCTATAGCAGTAAAATTGCTAAGGATCAAATATATACAAGACCCTGCACTTCCGCCTGCAGGGGGCGTGTGCGTGGCGGCGAGACGCTTCTGCTGTAATTCTTCACAGCAAAAGCTGATCTGCGGGTGCCAGGCACTCAATGTCCCCCAGCACCCGCCGATCATCGGTAAACACAGAACGGGAATGTGTTTATGGAAACAAGGCAGATCGCCGTTCTGATGGGGTGGGGGGGAGGGATAGATTCTGTGGTACTGCAAAGCAGGGACTAGAATCCCTCTCTTCCCCTAGAAAAAGTGCCACAATGTGCATACAAAAATACTGGCTAGGCACACAGTTAACCCTTTGATCACCCTAGATGTTTAACCCCTTCCAAAGCCAGGGTCATTAGTACAATGACAGTGCATATTTTTTACACTGATCACTGTATTAGTGTAGCTGAGCCCTGCAAAGTGTCAAGTTAGTATCGGATTGTCCACCGCAATATCACAGTCCCGCTATAAGTCGCTGATCACTATTGCTAGTATCAAAAATAAAAATTCCATAAATATATACCATAGTTTGTAGATGCTATAACGTTCACGTAAACCAATCAATATACGCTTATTTGGATTTTGTTTAACAAAAAATATGTTTCAGAATACATATTGGCCTAAATATATTAAGAAATTTGAGGTTTTAAATGGATATGTTTTTACAACAGAAAGTAGAAAATATTTTTTTTTTCAAAAATTGTTGGTCTTTTTTATATATAGTGCAAAAAATAAAAAATAAAATACAGTACTGATCAAATACCAAAAGGAAAGCTCTATTTGTGGGGAAAAAAAAGTGATATACATTCTATTTGGGTACAGCGTCGCATGACTGCAAAATTGTCAGTTAAAGTAACTCAGTGCCGTATCGCAAAAATGGCCTGGTCAGGAAGGGGGGGGGGGGGTAAACCTTCTGGAGGTCAAGTGGTTTAAATGGGGTATACAGTTGTGCTCATAAGTTTACATACCCTGGCAGAATTTATGATTACTTGGCCATTTTTCTGAGAATATGAATGATAACACAAAAACTTTTCTTTCACTCATGGTTAGTGTTTGGCTGAAGCCATTTTTTATCAATCAACTGTGTTCACTCTTTTTAAAATCATAATAACAACAGAAACTACCCAAATGACCCTGATCAAAAGTTTACATACCCCAGTTCTTAATACCGTGTATTGCCCCCTTTAACATCAATGACAGCTTTAAGTCTTTTTTGGTATTTGTAGATGAGGCTCTTCTCAGATGGTAAAGCTGGCCATTCCTCTTGGAAAAAAGTATACAAGTTGCATGAACTGCACGTTTGAGATCTCCCCAGAGGGGCTCAATGATATTGAGATCAGGAGACTGAGATGGTCACTCCAGAACCTTCACTTTATTCTGCTGTAGCCAATGACTGGTCGACTTGGCCTTGTGTTTTGGATCATTGTCACGTTGGAATGTTCACGTACATCCCATGTGCAGCTTCCTGGCTGATAAATGCAAATGTTCCTCCAGTATTTTTTTGATAACATACTGCATTCATCAATTTTGACCAAATTTCCTGTGCCATTGTAGCTCACACATCCCCAAAACATCAGCGATCAATCTCCGTGTTTCACAGGAGGAATGGTGTACCTTTCATCATAGGCCTTGTTGACTCCTCTCCAAATGTAGTTTTTATGGTTGTGGCCAAAAAGCGAAATTTTCGTCTTATCACTCCAAAAGACTTTGTGCCAGGAGGTTTGTCTATGTGCTGTTTGGCGTATTGTAAGCAGAATACTTTGTGGCATTTGCGTAGTAATGGCTTTCTTCTGGCGACTCGACCATGCAACCCATCTTTCTTCAAGTGCCTCCTTATTGTGAATCTTGAAACAGCCACACCACATGTTTTCAGAGAGTCCTGTATTTCACCTAAAGTGGTTTGTGGGTTTTTCTTTGCATCCCGAACAAATTTTCCTGGTAGTTGTGGCTGAAATTTTGGTTGGTCTACCTTACCGTGGTTTGGTTTCAACAGAACCCCTCATTTTCCACTTCTTGATTAGAGTTTGAACACTGCTGATTGACATTCTAAATATCTTGGATATCTTTTTATATCCCTTTCCTGTTTTATACAGTTCAACTACCTTTTCCCACAGATCCTTTGACAATTATTTTGCTTTCCCTGTGACTCAAAATCCAGAAACGTCAGTGCAGCACTGGATGAAAGATGCAAGGGTCTGTCAGGAGTCCAGAAACTCACTGATCTTTTATACACACACACTAATTACAAGCAACCAGATCCCAGGTGAGGATGGTTACTTTTAATAGCCATTCAAACCCTTTTGTGTCAACTTTTGTGCATGTTATCAGGCCAAAATTTCCAGGGTATGTAAACTTTTGATCAGGGTCATTTGGGTAGTTTCTGTTGTCATTATAAATTAAAAAGAGTAAACACAGTTGATCGATAATAAATCGCTTCAGCCAAACACTAACCATGAGTGAAAGAAAAGTTTTTGTGCTATCATTCATATTCTCTGAAAAATGGCCAAGTACCGTATATACTCGAGTATAAGTCGTTCCGAGTATAAGTCGAGGCCCTAATTTACCACAAAAAAAATGGGAAAAACTTATTGACCCGAGTATAAGACGAGGGTGAGAAATGCACAGCTACTGTAAGTGGAAAAGTGGGTCAACAATGCCCATTTGCAGCCTCACTGTGCCCATTTGCATGCCTCACTGTGCCCATTTGCAGCCTTAGGTCCCCCGAACTTCAAACTCGGTAGTTAAGGGTTCCTAGATGCCCCCTAGCTGCAGGCAAAATTTGGGGTCTCTGAACCCAAAGTGTCCCGAAATGACATTGCTGCAGATAGACACAGTTGACTGACTTTGGGGCCCCGTATCTCGGGGCCACTTAGTGCTAGGAACCCCAAATTTGGTGTGCAAACCCAGTGGAACTAGCACCATAAACTATCCAAAGCTAGGATTTCTAGCACTAAGTGGCCACGAGATACAGGGCCCCAAAAATCGGTTCAGAAAATGTCAAGCACTTTTCTGCAGCAAAGAATGACATTTTTCGAACCTATTTTGGGGCCCCGTATCTCCGGGCCACTTGGTGCTAGGAACTCCAGCTTTGGATATGTTATGGTACCAGGTCCACTGGGTTTGCACATCAAATTTGGGGTTCCTAGCACCAAGTGGCCCTGAGATACGGGGCCCCAAAATCGGTTCAGAAAAATGAAATTTTTTGCTGCAGAAAAGTGCTTGACTCGAGTATAAGTCAAGGGGGGCACTTTCAGCACAAAAAAAATGTGCTGAAAAATTCGACTTATACTCGAGTATATACGGGTAATCATAAATTCTGCCAGGGTATGTAAACTTATGAGCAGAACTGTATGTAGGCAGCCTATAAGTAAAACACTATGAAGGTCCTATTAATGTGCCCTCTGCCACAATTATGTTACTACCCCTCTGAGACACAGAGAGTCAGCAACAAGATAAGTAGAAATGGGGGAAGGATTGCTGTCAGATGGTGGAGCTACAAAAATGAATAGAAAATTCAGATATTCATTTAAATATGCATTAACATTTAAAACAAAAAAAAATGGCAAAACCAGCTACATTGCATTTATAAACACGGATATTATAGCTGACATTAGGACAACAAGTCCGAGAAGCCCAAGATAAAAAAAAAAAAAAAAAAAAAAGAGGAAGTGTTATAAGTAAAAAGGAACTGTCCCTTGAAGATTACACAGCTCATGCTGCTAGTGTTACAACATGATAAACTGCTGAAATCCATCTGAACCCCGAGCCTTCTACAGAGCTACAGAAAACATATAGTTACAAGTTATGTCTGTACTGACCTTAGAGAAGGG
Organism: Lithobates clamitans; assembly: GCA_037952925.1. Lineage (NCBI taxonomy): Eukaryota > Metazoa > Chordata > Amphibia > Anura > Ranidae > Lithobates > Lithobates clamitans. The sequence continues at coordinate 4,641,517 of JBBGZY010000655.1, forward strand.
TTACCACATTGGATTATGTAAGTCTGCTTTCATGTGAAAAAAAAAAAAAAAAAAAACACGCTGCAAGCTTATGTGCAAATACAGCAGCCTGCATCAGAAACAAAACTGGAATTTATTTCATATATATCTACTGTTCATACACATAGCTGCATTGTGATGTAATGGCATAGCAACAGCTACTGGGCCCTTTGTGGTCCAGGTTTGACCTTAAATAAAGAAAGGATTCTTTTACCTCTGTTCTGCATCAAAGGAATTTAGGGCCTGTTTATCAGAACTGCATTTTATAGAAAATATTATTTATGCGTTTATCAATAATTTTCTATAGAAATATATCGTACTCACACATACAGATGAACAAGTTCTAGTTGAAGCTATGTCACTTATACCTGAATTAAGAATATAGCACAAATAGGTTTAATGGGTCTTCAATTATCCACCCCCTGGCTAGTTCCTCTATTGAGGACGGAACCCTGTTTGCTTGTTTAGGTGCATATATACAGTATATACAATCCAAGTAGTGGGCAAGCAGCACTTTGAAGCACAGAACTGAGTGCTATTGCAACAAGTCTGTCCTTTATAGAAATAGATCAAAAGGTTACAGCACTCATAATATTTATTGAAACACTGTCCTTGTAGCAATGCCAATATAAAGTGTTTCTCAAAGAGCAACATTTTCTAGCTAGTCCTTCACCAGACAAGAAACACTTCTGGTAACATAGTACATATATTCAAACAGGAACTGGAAACATTGGGGTTGATTTACTAAAACTGGAGTGCAAAATCTGGTGCAGCACTGCATAGAAACCAATTTTGTGTCATAGTTTAATGTGACATACTGAAGCAGAGCATGATCCCCTCCCTTCAGAGACTGGGCCACAGGGCAGTATTCCAACATGATAACGACCCCAAACACACCTCCAAGACAACCACTGCCTTGCTAAAGAAGCTGAGGGTAAAGGTGATGGACTGGCCAAGCATATCTCCAGACCTAAACCCTACTGATCATCTGTGGGGCATCCTCAAATGGAAGATGGAGGAGCACAAGGTCTCTAACATCCACCAGCTCCATGATGTCGTCATGGAGGAGTGGAAGAGGACTCCAGTGGCAACCTGTGAAGCTCTGGTGAACTCCATGCCCAAGAGGGTTAAGGCAGTGCTGGAAAAAATGGTGGCCACACAAAATATTGACACTATGGGCCCAATTTGGACATTTTCACTTAGGGGTGTACTCACTTTTGTTGCCAGCGGTTTAGGCATTAATGGCTGTGTGTTGAGTTATTTTGAGGGGACAGCAAATTTACACTGTTATACAAGCTGTACACTCACTACTTTAGATTGTAGCAAAGTGTCATTTCTTCAGTGTTGTCACATGAAAAGATAAAATATTTACAAAAATGTGAGGGGTGTACTCACTTTTGTGAGTCTCTCTCTCTCTCTCTCTCTATATATATATATACATACATACATACATACACACACACACCGTATATACAGTATATTTTTATTGGTCACCCAGGGTTCTCCGTTTTGCAGGTTGAGGGGCTTCCGGGATGTTTGTTCTGAGTGGAGAAAATGGGTTTGGCACTGGGAAAGGGTCTACTTGAACCTCAAGAAGAAGAGATCTGACCAGGCCATAGACTTTAAACCGTACACACTATACGAAAACTGGAAGTAAAATTTTGTCCGACGAATGATCTGCCGATTTTCGGACCGTTAGTATGGTGCTTTTGACAGACAAAAACTGGATATGCAGACTATAAAATTTTTGTCGTACGTGAACTCAAACGTCCAATTTTTGTTTGATCAGTATGGTTTTCCTACAAAAAAAACCCTGTAAGAACAAGACTAAGCATGTTCAGAAACAAAAGAACGCATACAAAACTATTCGACACATTACGTCACTTCTGAAGTTGTATTCTGTCGTACGAGAATTTTCTTGTGAGTAACCTCTTCATTTTCGACATGAGACTGGCATGCAACAAAAAATGGATGAACGGTCGTCCGAAAATCTGATCGTGTGTACGAGGCTTTAGAGAGGTGTTAGCAATTAGGCAGAGGAAGACCAAATTGGGCAGTTTGTTTGTCACAAGGCTGAATGAGATAACATGGTGGGCCTGTGCTGAGGCTCAGGGGTCCGGATAGCCAGGTGGCTGAAAACTTTCTGGTTTTAAATTGTGATATTGAAAACCCCTTGTGTGTGTTTTTGAATATTACTTTTGCATAAAAAGTGGACAAATAGGCCCTGCAATGTACGTCACTGGCTGGACTGAAGTTCATAAAAGGCACCACACTGGAGTAAACCCCCACAAAATACATATATTACATATCCAGCCGGACAGTACTAGAGCCTATAGGCAAGCATCACACTGGTTGTCCTACCAACAATTTACTAGAACATGTGGGGATTACAGCATTGTACAATGTCAAATACAGTATTTATACCAGTCATAAGTCAAATATAGTTAAAGCTGAACTCCAGGAATTCAGCTACTTTGTAAAAAAGCACAGGCATACTATGAATTATGTCCATTGAGGTGCATGCCACCTCCTGGACTTATTTCTATTATTTACATCTGACAGGTTTATGGAGCTCCTGGAAGACAGCAATTGCTATAGATCCAGGCGCTTTGCCACTGGATCTTCTGGTCTCAGCTCGTTCAGCAGCAGAGTTGATGTCCTCCCCTCCTCAATTGCATTTACATAGTAGGTGAGGTTAAAAAAAGACACAAGTCCATCAAGTCCAACCTATGTGTGTGATTATGTGTCAGTATTACATTACATATCCCTGTATGTTGCGGTCATTCAAGTGATTATCTAATAGTTTCTTGAAGCCATCAATGCTCCCCGCTGAGACCACCGCCTGTGGAAGGGAATTCCACATCCTTGCCGCTCTTACAGTAAAGAACCCTCTACGTAGTTTAAGGTTAAACCTCTTTTCTTCTAATTGTAATGAGTGGCCACGAGTCTTATTAAACTCTCTTCTGCGAAAAAGTTTTATCCCTATTGTGGGGTCACCAGTACAGTATTTGTAAATTGAAATCATATCCCCTCTCAAGCGTCTCGTCTCCAGAGAGAATAAGTTCAGTGCTTGCAAAATTTCCTCTTAACTAAGATCCTCCAGACCCTTTATTAGCTTTGTTGCCCTTCTTTGTACTCGCTCCATTTCCAGTACATCCTTCCTGAGGACTGGTGCCCAGAACTGGACAGCATACTCCAGGTGCGGCCGGACCAGAGTCTTGTAGAGTGGGAGAATTATCGTTTTATCTCTTGGGTTGATCCCCCTTTTAATGCATGCCAATATTCTGTTTTCTTTGTTAGCAGCAGCTTGGCATTGCATGCCATTGCTGAGCCTATCATCTACTAGGACCCCCAGGTCCTTTTCCATCCTAGATTCCCCCAGAGGTTCTCCCCCCAGTGTATAGATTGCATTCATATTTTTGCCACCCAAATGCATTATTTTACATTTTTCTACATTGAACCTCATTTGCCATGTAGTCGCCCACCCCATTAATTTGTTCAGGTCTTTTTGCAAGGTTTCCACATCCTGCAGAGAAGTTATTGCCCTGCTTAGCTTAGTATCGTCTGCAAAAGCTTAGTATCGTCTGCAAACTAAAGGCTTCTATGAACGGGCAGCCGAAGTGAGGGTCAGGCATAGCTGATGTGTGTGCTTCTCCACTCTCAGAGCCCTGAGTGTCTCTCGGAAGCACCATAAACCTGTCACATGTAAATAATAAATAATAGAGATTGGTCCAGAAGGTGGTGTGCTCCTCCCTGGACTTAACTCACAGTTTGCCTGCACTTTTTACAAAGTAGCTGAATCTCTAGAATTCAGCCTTAGTAATAATGAATGGAAAAAAACAAACACAGGACTTCAGTGGTGAACATGTCTTTGTGAAGACCAATGTCCTTTTACTCTTTTGTCTTAAATTGAGAACCTTCTGTGAAAACTGTTTTTCTGGTTAATGAACGTCCATACCGGTATAAAGGTTTATATACAGACTTTTTAGGACTGGTGTATTTGTTTTCGCTATGAAAAGTCAGTGGGTAGCAAATACATGAATGTGAATGAACTATTGTCTATGCAAAATCTCCCCTAGGGGAATTGCAAAATCCTAATCAGTTCTTGTACCATCTGCTTCCATACACTGGTCGATTCCAACCTAACAGCAATCACACACAATCATTAGTTCTTGTTCTATTTATATCACTAAAAATCATTAAAGCATATGTCAAGGCAAAATAAATACTTCAATGCAATACGTGCACATTCCCACAGGGTTTAGCCCTTTAAACATGCTGCAAGTACACAAATTAACAGTAGATGTTCTAGAAATATAATGTGCTCCTACCTACCTCTTTGACATGACAACACAGCGTATCAGTGGCTCTGAATTCCAGCCCTACCTAAAATGCCAACTAAACTCACCTAGAAAACATCCTACTTTGCCAAACCCACCCCACGCAAATGCTAAAAATGTTTATTGTACTTTTTTGTTTTCATTTCATGGATTCTGGCCCAGGCCAGGCCCTGCTGTCTCATGGGATTACAACGTTGCAGCTATTCCCGGAGGCAGTGTATTAATAAGCCACAAGTTTGTGGCACACTTGCACATGCGTGAGAGATGTCTGCTCATGCACACAAATGCTAATGGGGCACTATAGTACCCATCCATCAGAAGCTGGAGGCATTTGTGTGTGGAAATCCACTGTGTGCGTGCGCAGATGCACTACCGTTTTCTGTCAGCTTTCAAATGCTTGAAAAGAGATCGGCAGAACATTTGTTTGTGTACATGCCTTTTTTTAAAAGAGTGGTAGTGGGAACAGGGAGGGTAGTTTTGGAGCAGTTAAGTTCTGCTTTAAGTTCTGAGATGTTACAAAGGACACAGACTTCCCTTTACTTCTTTATTTACTCCCCTTCCACATGCAGAAGCAGAAAACATACAAAGTAATCAGCTCACAAATTCAATAGCTAGTTTTTGCATTTTTAGAACAGATATAACAAAAAAACATTCAATAGTATACTTTTCAAACCAAAGGAGAGCAAAAGCAGAGAAGTTCATGGTTAGGGTGTACTTACACTAACTCAATTTTGGAAGGAAACCTCCTGCAAGCAGGAAAAATTCTGGGTGGACACCAAAGTACTGCTGGTTTCTTAAGATACTAAAATCCACAGGCCTCTCCAACTTTTCTCAAAACTACAGTTAGTACTTGCATTATTTTTTATTTTGGGGGGGTAGTACATAAAGAGCAATAACTCTGGTTTCCAAGGCTGTGGTGGCCACATGTCTGAAGGCCTACAAACTTAGTCACTGAATCTCTGTGGAAGGGAAGAGGCAGAAACAGACCACTGATCCTCTTCTTCAGCAGACATCACTTGACAAAAGGTCCTAAGTCTTCACATATATAGCCAGCAGTAAAAAAAAAAGATCTTGGAGCCGCATTTTCTACAGCAAAGAAAATATTTCAACCTCTTCACACAGTTATGCCCGGTACACACGGTCGGATTTTCCGACGGAAAATGTGTGATAGGACCTTGTTGTCGGAAATTCCGACCGTGTGTAGGCTCCATCACACATTTTCCATCGGATTTTCCGACACACAAAGTTTGAGAGCAGGCTATAAAATTTTCCGACAACAAAACCCGTTGTCGGAAATTATCGATCGTGTGTACACAAATCCGACGCACAAAGTGCCACGCATGCTCAGAATAAATAAAGAGATGAAAGCTATTGGCTACTGCCCCATTTATAGTCCCGATGTATGTGTTTTACGTCACCGCGTTCAGAATGGTCGGATTTTCCGACAACTTTGTGTGACCGTGTGTATACAAGACAAGTTTGAGCCAACATCCGTCGGAAAAAATCCTAAGATTTTGTTGTCGGAATGTCCGATCAATGTCTGACCGTGTGTATGGGGCATAAGACTGATAACATTGCTTTTTTGTTAACATTTGAATATAGACCCACTCTAATATTGCACATACCTTCCTTAAAAAAAATAAAAATAGGAAACAGTACATTTTTATTAACAGCTACCAATCAGAAGTGCTTGCACATGCATTAGAAAACCCCCTAGATTGATCTGTGAGGACCAAAACCTATTGTCATTCACCATCATTCAAATGTAGACTTCAAGGAAGCAGACATTGTGGACTACACCAGTGGGCCCAAAACTACTGCCCGTGGGCCAGATGTGGCCCTTTACTTGCCTTTATCCACCCCTTGGGACACTCGTCTTCCCTCTGATTTCAACAATGGGGTATTTTTCTTCCCACTGACACCAATGATGGTGAATTCATCCTCTGATACCAAAGATGGGGCACTATTCCTCCCACTGACACCAACAATGGAGCACTATTCCTCCTAATACCAACCTAACCACAGGGGTGCTATGTACTTTTTTTTTTTTTTTTTTATTACACCCACTGACCACCAAGCCTGATGCATCATCTACTCCCACTATCCACAGTCTGACCCCCCTAAAGTCTAAATTTTGTTTAGAAAGTTTGGAGACCCCTGATCTACAACATTAATGCAAGGTATGCTCTCAATTATCAAGTACATATTTCCAGGAGCAAGTCAGTATTTGCCCTGAATTGTTGGACTTTCTGAACAAACTTGAGATATGATAAGTGTATATACAGGCACCCCTGAGCGCCCGCATTCGACTTTTCATAGCAGGTTACTTTTTTCTCCTTTTAGTGCATTAAGTATTGGAACAACAGATTGTTCCAGCTTGTACGATAGCCTAAACACTAGAGAATTGCTAAAGTGGGCCAAAGATGGTTACATTTTGGTTTGAACATTCATACAGAAATTCGAAAAAAATTGCTCAGAACATTCTTTCTTGCCGTTAAGTTAAATAATTTCACTTGAAATCCCTTACAATTTTGTCCAAACCTATTTGAATGGAGCCCCAGGTGTATTTAACAGGTTTCATTACATTATGCACAAATTTTTCCCGAATGAAAATCACATTCACAGTTCGAATTTCGTTCAAGAAAAAGTTTTTCATCCCGCTCCTTCGGATTTTCTTGTCATTATGATCAAAAATGAATGTCAATTTGATCCCACTAACCATTAAAAAAATGATACGAACATTCTAAAATAGATTTTTGATTGAAAATGCGCTAATGTGCAGCCACCTTTGAATGCTTGCAGTTGACTTTTGACCAGGTAACTGTATGCTCATTTTAGCACAGGTGCAGTTTAAGTCCTCAGAATGGTTGAAGACACATACTCAAGAAAAATGCAGAACAACAAACTGTTATTGAATGTTCCAGTAAACTATGAATTCCCATAAGAACAAGTGAACTCACCCTGGAGATCGCTGAGGGAATTGAAATACCATTAAGATAGAAAACATCACAACACTGAGATATCACTGTGATGCCACATGCTTTATCAGTATATAGTAAACATTAATAAGCTCCATGGCTACCAACTCGTACATTTTAATATGGCACCACAAAACTTACAATGTGCCATATAAAAGCTACCATGGCAATTTCTCTATCATGCTACAGAATTAACAAGAATTGCAAGTTGGACATGAAACTGATCACGAAGTTTGTAGCAAGGAACAAATAAGGTCATTTTCTACATAGATCTTGTAAATTGTACCATTTATTAAACATGGGTGCTGAACATCTGTCCATGACTACTGTAGGTCCCTGCGATACATATAGCAAGACCCATTAATGGCTTCCTACAACAGAGCTTGCATGTACTGACTATCATTGACAAGCCAGTAGACTCTTAAAAGTGACACTAGGCTCCTTGGAAATGGGACTTTCTAGGGGCAGTGCAGCTCTCTGGAATGCACAGAGCATGGGGGTACCACTTGGTACATTGTTCAGCCCTGTGCAGCGGCAGCCTGGCATACACTTTGGCAGGCTGCCTGCATTGGGGCTGGATGCTGCACCAAACCCTCCTGGGCACATGAAAACCCTAGAAGGGGCACATTACTCCTAGACAGCCCTCTATGCAAGGGGCCTGAGCGATATCCTTAGTCACCAAAAATAATTCATACACCTCCACTATACTTAAATGACCCTGTAATCTATTTCTCATTAAATGGTTTCTAATGCCTGAATGTTGCGAGATATCCAGTCAGTTAAATAAAAACTGACCAACATTCGTCCTGTGTGTATATCAGCTGATGCCACAGAAGCCGGCTGTTAGTGTGTGCCATGCTACCAGCTCCCGATCAGCTCTCTCAGACAATGGCTGAGAGCGCTGACTGGAGTATTCTGGCAGGGGGGGGGTGTCGACATGTCAGAACACAACAGCTGAGCAGGGGAGATCGCTGTACTAACGTTGAACTGTTAAGTACATGGGCTCCAACCATTAGTGTGTACCAGGGTTTACTGCGTTTTTCTGCCTCTGGAACCTCCCCTTTCTCCCTAACTTTTATTTGTTTGAAGCGAGCAATGCACATTAGGTGCGGTCATGTGCACTGCTCTATGTGAACTACAGATACCATCGTCAACCTTGGGAGGGAGCTAGAGAGGGTGACTACATTCCTATATATAGTGGGACCATGGAGAAGGAACGTAGCCACCTTAAAAACAGGAAAGTCAGATCACAGCAACAAAAATAAAGTAAAAAAAATAAATAAATAGAGAATTTGAAGATTTAGAAGAGGCTAGAAACAATAGAAGGTACTTTTTTGAGTTAAGAATACACATCTGAATAGTTTTTTCTTTAAACCAGAGGTTAATGTCATTTTAACATCAAACTTTACAAAAAAAAACGCTTTATTTCATTTTAGCGCGGGGACGGGTTAAAGACCGTTGGGTTGATTTACTAAAGGCAAATAGACTGTGTACTTTTGCAAGTGCATTTGCTCAAGAGCTTAGTAAATGAGGTAAAGCTTCACGTTACAAAGAATACCCAATCACATGCAAGAAAAATAACTTTTTAAAAAAAATGCATTTTTTCTTGCACATGATTGGATGATGGAAGTCAGCAGAGCTCTCCCTCATTTAACTAAGCTCTGGAGCAACTGCACTTGCATAAGTGCACAGTCTACTTGCCTCTTAAACTACCCCTGTGAGTAATGCATCCCTACAGAAGTTTATTTCCCTCAGGACTGGAGGTGATGGAAAATCTCTCTGAATAGGGCACAGACAAACCCCATTTTTAGTAGGGTAAGGAAGAGCAAAGGCTTCTGACAATGCTTTTATTCTTGTCCTGGTGGGAACTGCACCCAGTTATCACAGGGACAGGAAGTAGGAGTAAATCTTCCAAATAGGGTCACCTGAAAGGAATTTGAAATCTTCCTCACTCTAAAAAAAATTGGGGCGGAGTTGATGAAAAAGGACTCAACTCAGTAAGATCACTCAGATTTTTCTTATTGTGCATCTTTACAGACAAAGCAACAGAGTCAACCATCTCCACCAAAAAAGTGATTTAGAAGCCTGTAGGTACATAACCTTTGGCACCAAGAAAACACCTCTCTTTTAGGATCACCTCTACTATATGTTCTTGTTTTATTGGTCCATTACCAGTCTAAGAATGTTGTGAAATGTGTAAAGTAACTTATAAGAGGATTGCATTCCTACAAATGATGGACACAATGGGGTCGATTTACTAAAGGCAAATAGGCTGTGCACTTTGCAAAGTGCAGTTGCTCCAGAACTTAGGCCCCTTTCACACTGGGGCGGTTTACAGGCATTATTGCGCTAAAAATACCGCCTGCAAACCGCCCCTAAATAGCCTCCGCTGTTTGTTCAGTTTGAAAGCCCGAGGGCTTTCACACTGAAGCGGTGCGCTGGCAGGACGGTAAAAAAAGTCCTGCGAGCCGCATCTTTGGAGCGGTGAAGGAGCGGTGTGTTCACCGCTCCTGCCCATTGAAATCAATGGGACAGCGCGGCTATACCGCGGCTATAGCCACGCTGTATGAGCGGTTTTAACCCTTTTTCGGCCGCCAGCAGGGGTTAAAACCGCACCGCTAGCGGCCGAATACAGCCGCAAAAACGACGGTAAAACAGCGCTAAAAATAGAGCTGTTTTACCGCCGACGCCCCCACCACCCCAGTGTGAAAGGGGCCTTAGTAAATTAGGCAAAGCTTCACTTTGCAAGGTATACCTAATCACATGCATGGAAAATTTAAAAAAAACAGCATTTTTTCCTTGCACATAATTTACTAAGCTCTGGAGCAACTGTACTTTGCAAAGTTACAGTCTTTTTGCCTTTAGTAAATCAACCCCAATGTGTGGCCAATGACCATACACAGTCCAGTCAACCAGAAAACATCCAGCATACTGAAGAACTGATGTTAATAATATATAGCAAAAATATTTTTTAACACTGTGGCGCCAGCTCCTCCTGGCCCTTTAAGGGGTTTCAGATGCTGGGAGGTTATGATCATGTGACCACTGCGATTTGCTGTCACAGTGGTCACATGATCTCAAAGCTCTGACTGCAAGTAGCGATCGGGAGCTTTCCATTAGCCACCGGTAACTGCCAGGAGCGCGCAGGGCGTGCGCTCTTAGCACAGCTGCATTTACATTCTGGTACGCAAATACGCAAATTTGCGTATGCAAATATATATATATATATATATATATATCTATAGAGATATATAAATAACATGCCCAAGCTCATCTCTTCACCACACACAGCCACAAAGGCAAGAGAATTCTTGTTGGGCAGTGTATTAGTGCTCGGACGAACACACTTAGACCGAATTTTAATGGTTCAAAATGGTGGGCCCTCACACATGTTCACTTCATCAAATCTGGTCCTCCTTGAAAAAAAGTTTGGACACCCCTGATCTAAGTGATGGACTAACATTAGAAATGAACTCACTGGGATAGCAGTGTAGATACATTTTGTTCCAGAGAGAAATAGGCAATTTTTGGCTATGCATTTTAATAGGACAATTTGTGCAGTGTGTGTATACCACATCTGGCTTCTGTAAAAGCAGAAAGTCAGTCGAATTGGAGAAACATGAATATATTCGGCTTGTAAACTCATATGCATGCATAACTTTTAATAGAAGGGAAACCAGACTCCTTGTGGATAGCAGGATAGGCCGTGGCAGCCTGAAGAGCGAGCAGTGCCCTTTTCCCTGGCTGACTGAGAACAGGTGTCAAAGTCACAAGTAGATCATCTTCCACCACAACGCCCTCTTGCAACTTTCAAACAATGCCATACACAGATGAGAAGTACTAGTGCAAAGAAAGTGTTGACAATCACTTGACAAACTTGAAAAACAAGTAGTCATAATCAGGAATAAAATACAAGGGGCACCATGCAGTTTCTTAGGTTGCTTTATTTCAGTCAAGCACATCATTTGCAATAGTGCATACACAGCTGGGATGCAGCTTCAGAAACTGACCTGAGGGGGGCGCTGTAACTATAATGGGTTAGGTTAGGATCTTTACAATGGAGCTAAGAAATTATATATGTCAGCTACAATGCCTTGAAAAATGTAATTGCAGCAAAAGGTGGTTCTACAAAGTATGGACTCGGGGGCTGAATACAAATGCACGCCATGCTTTTTGGATATTTATTTGTAAAAAAAATTTGAAAACCATTTATCATTTTCCTTTCACATCACAATTATGTGCCACTTAGTTGTAACATGACAAAATGTGGAAAATTTCAAGACATATGAATACTTTTTCAAGACACTGTATATAGGGGGCTTCATAATGCATTTGGCATTTCAGTCTAATGCCCTTCAGGCAATCAGTAAATCAGTAACTCAGTAACTGTTTTTTAATGCAGCCTAATGTGTTTAGGGCCAGGGAAAGATGATAAACATTATTTACATAAATATTTAGGACCAGGCCTTTTTCTGACACTTTATTTACAAGTAAAAATCTGTTGGTTTTTTTTGCTAGATTATTATACTTTTTTTTTTTTTTTTTTTTAGCAGAGGCCCTAGAGCATAAAATGGTGGTCATTGCAATTTTTGTATGTCACACGGTATTTGCACAGCAGTTTTTCAAATTTCGGGAAAAAATACACTTTCATTAATTTTAATGCCAAAAAACACAATAGGTATCCCAATTTTTTGGTAAAATATAAAAGATGGTGTAAATAGATACCTAACATGTCACGCTTTAAATTTGCACACATTAGTACAATGGTGACAAAACACAAAAATTTCCATAGGCGATACTTTAAAATTTTTGACAGGTTAACAGTTTAGAGTTACATAGGAGGTCTAGGCACAGAACCATTGCTCTCGCTATAATGTTCACGGCGATACCACACAGGTGGTCAAAACACCATTTGCATATGCATGCGCGACCAATGTATGCATTGCATGCATTATTAAAAAAAATAAAGATTATCACTTTTTTGCCATCATAAGAAATGCAAACATCCCTTCTGATAACAATAAAGTATGACAGGTCGTTTTTATGGAGACATCTGGGGTCTATAAAATCCCAGATCTTCCTATGCCCTTGAAAGCATCCGATCCAAAAAAAAAACAACCCACACATTGATCTGATGCCCCCCCCCCCCCCCCAAAAAAAATAAAAAATAAATTGCAGTGTTTACATCTGCCAAAAGCCAGAAGTGATGTCGCTTCCAGCCTACTAGATCATAAAGGTGATCAGAGACTATCTGGTCTCGCTTCACCTCTATGGCCATCGGTGTGAGCTGCTGCACCGGATCCCGGGCTTCCTGGTGTGATGGGTGAAACACGGGCAAGAGGTGTGAGGGGCATGACTCCTCTCTCTGCTTCTAAAAGCGATCCAGTGGCTAATCGCTCAATCTGATCGCTTTTAGCAGAAACAGAATCACCGCCTGAGAAAAAAAAAAAAAAAAAAATGGGGTTACGGATGACAGCTGCAGCCATAGCCCTGATAAACCGCAATGTATAATATATATATATATATATATATATATATATATATATATATATATATATATATATATATATATATATATATATATATATATATATATATATATATATATATATATATATATATATATAAAATGTGTGTATGCGTATTGCGATCTTCAAGTGGTTTAACAATGTGTAGGCAGCAGGAGCATCATGACCTTGCATTCAGCCAGTTGGAATAACAGAATGCTGAGGTCATTCTATGCCCGTGCTTCCTCTGCCGTCTACACATGTTGATGTTTACATCTCCCCATGAACGAGTCATTCACACAGGCATAGAATGACCTAGGCAGGTATTTGGAATGACTAAAGGCCTAGGTCATTCTGCTTCTGTGAAACCCCCGCTGTATAGTGATCGAGTCATTCAGGGGAGATGTAACCATCAACAATGTGTAAGCACAGAATAGCTTTACATAGTACGCATCTCAACTCATATGGACATAATGGCGCATACGACTATATGAGCTGAGATGCAGTATGGACCACTTATTACATAGGGTCTTGCTGACAGCCAATTTTTCTTTACGGCCGTGTGCATGATGAGTGGGGAAACCAGCCAGAAGTATAGAGAAATGTTTAACAAGCATGCCATGCTCATTCCCAAAGTCCCAGTTGTTCATACCTGACTGGAGTCCATCTATCTTTAACCACTTGACCCCCAGGTCTTTACTGGTAATTTTTGTTTACATGTAATCAGTATTTTTTGCTAGAAAATTTCTTAGAACCTCCAATCATTATTTATTTTTTTTAAAGCAGAGGCCCTAGAGAATAAATTGGTGGGTTTTTGCAATTTTTATTTCACACAGCGCAGCAAAAAATCACAATACATAACCCAATCTCTTGGTAAAATATAAAAGATGTTCCACCAACTAAATGGATACCAAACATGTCACGCTTTAAAATCACGCCCATGCAATGGCAAAAAATGAAGTCAATTTTACTATCCATAGGCAGCGCTTTAAAAGCCTTTACAGGGTACCACTTTAGAGGTCTAGTGCTAGAATTACTGGCCTTCATCTGACGTTTGTGGCGATACCGCACATGCGTGGAAATATTGTCGTTTACACATGGGGATAGGGGCACTTGAAAAAATGTTTTTTTTAAATATTTTATTTTAACACTGTCGCTTTCAATTTTTTTTTTTGTTTGATCACTTTTTTTTGCTGTCACAAGGAATGTAAACATCCCTTTGTGCCAGCAATAGGCATGTGACAGATACTTTTTAGGGAGATCTGGGGGTCTAAGGGATCCCTCCTTTGCACCTAGAAGTATTTGATCGCACCAAGATCAGTGTGTTAGAACGCATTTCATTTTTGAAAATGCTGCCGTTTACATCCGGGTAAACGCATCTAAAACGCTTGTCAACTCTAGGTGTGTTTGGCGCTTCAGTGTTAATTAATTTCAATGGCCAAAATAATTTATTTGACCAGAATAAATAATTTAACACTCAACGGCTTGACACTGGTAAATGCGCAACACTTTTACAAGTGTCCAGCGCTTTTGTTTTGTTTTTTTGCCAGAACTTTGCTGCCAGGAGGAAGTCCAGTGTGCATGAGGCCTAATCTGTACTAAAACTAAGCCTCTGTTCACACCACACAGATCAAATCACATGACAATTCGCACCCTATTGTCGCCAATGGTAGTGTTCCAATCGGTGCAATGCCAACTTTCTGATGCCGCATTGCTTTAAAATAGTAGTTCCTGCACTACTTTTGCCGATTTCGGGTGCGACTTGCATGGGCATCTGTGTAAGAAGCCACACAGATGTCTTCCAAGTTGCAGCAGAAGTCGCACCGACATGCGGCTTTGAATTCAGATGAAGTTGCACTTTTTCAAAGCCGCATTCAATGTGAACGAGGGCTAAAGCAGCCCCTAGATTATTCAGGGGTTTTTTTCCCTTTCAACCAGCGAAAAAAATACTGACCCAGGTCCCCCATCCAAACATTCAAGGTGGATGGAGAAATTACTCCCTCTGAGCTATTGTATTGTGATGGTGGGGAGATTTCCTTGCCATCACAATACACTAAGAGTCACAGGCTATCTGCATTCAATTAGCCTCAGAACCTGTTTAATTCATATGTGCTCAGGTTTAAAGAGATGAGGAGACTCTTTACCACGCGAGCTGACCGCGCAATTGTCATTCAAAATGTGAGAGCGCTGAAAGCTGAAAATTGGTCTGGGCAAGAAGGTGTATAAGTGTCCAGTATTAAAGTGATATTAAACTCGTTTTTCTTTTTTTAAGCACTTTTTATCAGCTGAATAAATTCCCTTTTCTGAGTACGCTTCTTCATCTTTTAATCATTGCCTACTGTACGTTCCAGTTTAAGATGGTGCCATGACCACTGCCCCAGGTTTCCTGATCAGGTTGGCTCCTTTCTGTTGCAGCATCCTAGGGAGCCGCCTTTGCATGTAGGATCTAGAGCTGCGTCTTCATACATTGTGTGCATCAATAGAAACACATAGCTTAATAGCCTGGGATGGCTCCTCTCCCCTTCCTTCTCCAAGCTAACAGACTGGCTCAAGACTTCACTGTCCATTCAGCCCTTTCCTGTGAAGACCAGAAGTTCAGGGCAGCATCACAGAGAGCAGGAGGAAGCAAGTGGCGGGGTAAGAATTTTAACAAATAGTTTACAGTACTGGAAAAAATTAAATTTTTTTCTGCCAAGCTAAAAAAAAAAAGAACAAAAAAAACAAAAAAAACAAACAACATTGATGGATCGTTAAAAAATCGCGATCTAGATTCAACCCCCCTGACGATCTCTATTGCAGAGTTTGCCGATTATTTCATGTAACAAGCGGAGAGACTTATCTGCCCACTCAGCTGTCAAAAGAAAACATCTGGGCAGTCTGACAAGTTTTTAAACAATATGTAAATGTAGGAAGTTTAACCACTTAAAGTCTAAATCTTTTTCGAACACTTGTTCCTTAAGTTATAATCAATATTTTTTGCTAGAAAATTACTTGGAACCCCCAAACATTATATATATTTTAGCAGAGACCCTAGGGAATAAAATGTCAATTGTTGCAATATTTTATGTCACACTGTATTTGCCCAGCGGTCTTTCAAATGCAATTTTTTGGGAAAAATTACACTTCAATGAATAAAAAAAACAAAAAAACGAAACAGTAAAGTTAGTCCAATTTTTTTTTTTTTGTTTTAATGTGAAAGATGATGTTACGCCGCGAGAATCGTGAGAGAATCGTGATCTAACTTCTAAGCAAAAAAATTGCGATTCTCGTTTTAGCCAGAATTGTGCAGCTCTAGGATTTACCGTTACTTGGATTTCATTTTTTTTTTTGTGAATGGGTGGAAGGTAAAAAACACATGTTTTCAAGCCAAGTCATTTAGATTTCACGTTATTCAAAAATTAAATACTGCTTGTATGTTTTGGATATTTATTAAATCAAAACATTTCTAGTTAAATACCTTCAGAGAATATCCAATATTTATCCAACACATTCAAGAGGCAGTGGCAGAAGCATCTCATCACATTCCTCTGCCTCATCTAAATGGTAATGATTCTACTTTACTACTGAAGTGTGACTGATTTGCAGCTTCCAACACCATACCATTAATATTCCAAAAGCCAACATATTCCTCATTTGCCATTGTTTTTGCCCTGTTCTATGAAATGTTGCTAGGCAACCTTCCAGGAAAGCAGTTTAGCTGCTGATTATTACAAGACATGGGAGATTGTCTAAAGATTTGACTAAGGTACCTGCAATGTCACCCGCAACGCTTTAATCATATACACTGGATTGCGGGGGCTCTCCTGAACTTTAAAACCAAACCGAATAAGGGCAAATAATTAAAATACTGTAGATCTAATTCATAGATTTCTTCTCATGTAGATTGTGTGTTTGCATACGATTTTCTCTTCTACTTATTTAACCATTTTAGGCGTAACAGGGCTTAAAAGGGAACCGAATGATTTTCTGTAACAGCTAGTGTCATAAGCAACTCATAACAATCATAATAATAATCTAAAATACTGTAAGTTCTTACCTGGAAAAGATCATCACTCTTTGGGAGTATGGAAACCAAGTGATGATAGCATTATTAGTAACTGGAGCTTTGAGTAATAATAATAATAATAATAATAATAATAATAACAACAACAACCATGCTATTATTATTATTATTAGTAGTAGTAGTAGTAGTAGTATTATTAATAGCATGGTTATTATTGTTATTATTATAATAAATCTAGCTAAGTTATTACATGGGGGAGACCCACACCCCTTTGAAGTATGAAACCAATAGTTGAGGGATGGGACTGGATTTCTGAAAAATAATAATAAAAAATAAATAAATAATAAATAAAAGGAACACAGGATTCTGAATTATTGAACCTGAACATTAAATATTGCAGCTGGCTGGATTCATCCCACAGTTTGGAGACCCCTGGCTGTATCAGATGATATCATTATTAGTAACTGTAACTCAAGTTTACACTTTGATGAGAATAATAATAATAATAATAATAATAATAGCATTATTATTATTATTATTAAAAATCTAATTAGATTCTTACATGGGGGAGACCCACACTTCTTGGAAGTATGAAACCAATTGTTGAGGGACGGGACTGGATCTCTGAATAATAAAAAAATAAAAATGAACACAGGATTCTGTGAATTATTGAACCTAAAGATAAAATCTTGGATTTGGCCCACAGTTTGGAGACCCCCTGGCTGTATCAGATGATATTAGTACCTCAAGTTTATGCTTTGGTGAGAATAGTAATAATACTAAATAATAATAAATGCTAACTAATAAGAATATTAGCAAATTATAACTATAAATCTAATTAGGTTTTTACAAGGGGGAGACCCACACTCATTGGGAGTATGAAACCATGTGTTGAGGGACGGTGCTGGATCTCTGAATAATAAATAAAAATGAACACAGAATTCTTTGAATTATTAAACCTAAAGGTAAAATATTGCAGCTTGCTGGATTTGGCCCACAGTTTGGAAACCCCTGGATGTATCAGATGATATCATTATTAGTAACTGTAACTAGTTATTAGTAACTGTACCTCAAGTTTACGCTTTGATGATAATAATGCTAAAAAATAATGCTAACGGATAATAATAATAACAGCATTATTATTATTATACATCTAACTAGGTTCTTACATGGGGGAGACCCTTACTAAACATGGAAGAGTGACGGCAGAAAAAAAAAAAAAAAGACAGAGTGGTCCATCGATCCTGACCAATTTTTTTTTTTACATGTTTTGTATTTTTTTCGTTAACTTTTTTGTCTATTTGTCTTTTTTGAGTATAGATCTATATTTGTCCCAAGCATGATTAAAGCCATTTACGGTTGACTGTCTCACTACCTCTGCTGGAAGTTTATCCCAAGCTTCAACTACCCTTTCACTAAAATAACTTTCTAAGATTAGTTTTGAACTTTCCTCCAGTTAGTTTGAGGTCGTGTCCCTGTGTTCTTGATTTTGGCTTTTATATTGAAAAAAACTGCCCTCCTTAACCTTATTCACCCCCTTGAGGTATTTAAAGGTTTCAGTCATGTCTCCCCTTTTCCTTCTTTCCTCCAGACTGTACATAGTAAGTGGAAATGGATTCCATGTATCGGATGATAACATTATTAGTGCCCGTATATCAATTTCATGTTTTAACTGCACAAAAGCAACAGCAAAAATCTTGTTGTAGCTAGCATGGGTATTTCCGAGTTTCTAATTTATAAAAAGTTTATGCTTTATATAAAAATATGATTTAATCTTTAGGATTACCTTTCAGTTGTTCTTCCTAGCTACCCATATGTAAAATAAAACTGAGCTACTGACATCTTTTGAAGTCATACTGGTACCTAATAGGACTAATGATGAGGAAGGTGATTTGGACAGTCTAGAGCAGCCTTTCACAACACGGATTCCACAAAAGTTTTCTAGGGGCTCTTTGAGCAATGAGTAATGTCTGCCTCTAAAATGAGACACCACCGACACCAATAGCCTTTTAGCTATCTGTAACGGTTGGATTCTTCCCTAAGGACAAAAATGCAAGCAGCATTCTTCCCAATGATCATCACATTAAATGTACAATGAGCTGTAGATACTGTAATTATCAGGGGTTACTAGAACCTGGACAGTCTGGAGGGTATGGGCACATGTTGGGCAATCCACTGGAATCTGTAAAAAGGTTGAGCCTTAGCCTAGACGTACCTTTGGCTCAAAATAAACTGGAGTGCCCCAAAACCCCAGTACACCCTCAAGTTTGCTCTGTCTTTTGAGCTTTAGCCCCAAAACCCCGGTACACCCACAACTTTGCTCTTTTTTTTTTTAGCTCTAACCCCAAACCCCAGGTACACCCTCAACTTTGCTCTGTCTTTTGAGCTCTAGCCCCAAAATCCCAGTATACCCTCATCTTTGCTGTCTCTTGATCACAAGCCCCCAAACCCCAGTACACCCTCAACTTTGCTCTATCTTTTGAGCTCTAGCCCCTCCCACAACCCAATGCAGCACCTCTCTTTAGACACCTATTCTGGAATTGTTGGACAAGAACCAAGATGAATTGAAATACAGCAAATGATAAAATTATACCCAATACTTCGAAATAGTTGAACAAAACTGTAAACCGTAAACACGTATACTTATCAATACCACTAAAAAATGTTCCCATGTTCCAACTCCTAATATAAAAGAAAATCATCAGATATATAGCAAAGGTGCTGTATTTTAGAAAATATTACTAATTAAAATAAGAAATCCAGTCAAAGGAAAATTACCAATAAAATGACTGTTTATCCAAATAACACACCTGAGCTCATCCTTAGACTCTTCACCACACACAGCCACAAAGGCAAGAGAATTCTTGTTGGGCAGTGTATTAGTTAATTTGCATTTAATTTTAATGGTTCAAAGAATGTCAGGCAAAATGGTCGGTCCTCATGCATGTTCACTTCATTAAATCTGGCCCTCTATTAAAAATGTTTGGACACCCCCTGCCCTAGACCCAAGCCCACAGCCCATTGCAAGGGATAATTTTTTAGTTGTTCCGGAATTGGGCTTTAACTTTGTACCCACAATTCTTTTTTAAAAGCTCTTCAAACTCTTCAATTTGCATATTTACTATGTTACTATTCCATCTCTTTAATCTAAGCACATATTCACCGCTAAAGTATTTAGATGAATGACCTACCGATCACACACTGAGACAAAAGGTGAGATCTCACTTGCTTGGAATACTTTGGAAAATGCCTTTCCAACACCTGTATATCCACTGCAGCAATAGGTGAACTCTGAACCTCCTGTGGCTGGCGATCACAACATCCTATACCAGTGATGGCAAACCTTGGCACCCCAGATGTTTTGGAACTACATTTCCCATGATACTCAACTAGACTGCAGACTCAACTACACTGGTTCGCCATCACTGTCCTATACCCACTTCCGTGTGTCAGACTTGGACCACTGCACCAAAGCCCTGTTACCTGCTACAAGCAGGGCTGTACATAAGTATCTGCCTCTGTTCCCAATGGACTTGTACTACCTTGGAGACACTTCCTTATGAGCTCCCTACACTCAAAACGTGGAAGTGGAATACCATGCCCATGGTGCACTCTTCCAAAAAGTTTCAGTGATACAAAAAACAAGCAAATGGGCACTCAGTAGTACAAAACATAATTCAAGCTGTTTTTAAAAAGATCACCTTGTGAACAGTAAAACTGCAATAATCCCTTAAGGTATACTTAAATATTAATAAAGCTATGGTCAAAATGTAAAATTGTACATTCATTTCCACATTGCCTACTCCTATTAATCTGAACGATCTTGAAGTTTGTGACGATTACTTACTTTCTTGAATTCTGTGACATGTATTCACTGTGCCCTTTGAGTAGGCACTGCTGTGTCACACATTTCACAGAGCCTGCCTTCTGAACTACAGAGGTGCTGAGAGGAGGAGTTTCAGGAGGTGGAGTCAGAACAGGAATCCCTGCTTGCAGGTACAAGGTACCATGGGATATGTAGTCCTAAGAAACTGGAAGTAATCCAAAGCAATGTTCAGGACAGCCTAAACAAATAACATTGCTTCTTATGACACACGTTGTTTTGTTTTACAATGCATGTGTTAAATTGTTACTAAACCAACAGTAAAATCAGTCTGTATATGCAGTAAAGCATGCTTGTTATACCTCCCCTTTCCTTTTTTTCTGTTCCCAATCCATATGCTGATAGAACAGAGCCTTGGGGGCACTCTGCACATGCTCAGTTTGGTGTGTATTGCTAGTGAAAGCTTTTTTTTTTTTTTTGGAAGGGTGCATGTGATCAGCACAGTCCAGGTAGAGGGTCAGGGGTCATACAGCCTCATAGGACAGTCAGCAGAATGAAAACGCCTCCTAAAAGTTTTAATAGGTGCTTGGCTGGACAAGTATAGAAGTCATAAGACTGCCACATACTGCTGATGAGAAAAGGTATTTAGTGGTTTATAGTTACTAAAATAATTGCATTTCCATGTTCTGTGGGAGATCAGATATAGTAAACACAGGGTCCTGGGTTTAGTAACACTTTAAAACACGAAGACGTTAACCTTATGTTGAATTAGCCCGCAGTGACTAACTACAGAGATCTCAGTATGGGCCTGCATTAAATCTTATTTACTCTGGGTATTTCCGCAGCCTGGGCACAGCCCTACTTTAGGGGGTCTATGTATAAAACATTTGCTGTGCAGATGTCTTGAGCATTCACACAGGCACCAGGAATGTTAGCCATATTGTGTGTAATATTATTTTCTCCAGCGATCATCAGCTAGTGGCTATTCTCCTAAAATACATTAATGAAAATACCGGTAAGTAACGTATTATGGTCACCTGATGGAGCCGAGGAGTATAGGAGATATTACAAACAATACAGCAAACATTTGTGGTGCCTATGTGAATGCTAATGACATCCACACAACATTTTTTTTGTATGCACAGATCCCCAAGTGTATAGCATGGTGTTTGTGTTCCAAAAAGCATGTATTTGTGGTTACACTAATGAAGTGTTCCTCTTCTCCTGCTACCTGTCAGAGCAATGTTTTGGCCAAATATGTAATCTTCTATTATGCAAATCAAGTGATTTAATCAGTGTGCAATTTGTCACACATCTCGGAAGGCACTTTGCACGCAGTAAGCAGAGATCACACCTGTGTCATTTAGAAGGTCTGTCTTTCCCGTGATAACCCATCATTTATCTGCAGGGATAATCGCCACCCATTCTAGCCACGGGAGCCATCTACACTAGACAAAAATACCAAAGACACCTGAAAAGAAGAACATTTCTCCCACCTGTGATATAAGGATTCTTCACATTAAGTGCAATTTCTCTCAAGCATTTCAAAGAGGAACAATATAGCCGTGGTTAGATAAAAGCCTCCTGACTCTAGCACTCAGGAATCCCCTAAAGATCATTTAGAAGATCAGAGAAAAGAAACATGAGTGTATTTGTAGTCAGTGGCAACCAGATCGGTATTTAAAGGAGAACTCCTGTCACGATAAACACATTAGTAACGTCGCTAATAGCTGTACATAAGCTTTTGTTTTTAGCGTATACAGGCATTTTTGGTCCCAAAATCTTAAATAGGAGAACCTGTATATGTGTTTTACATGCATTTTGCATGCTTTTTTTTTATATACCCGAAGAAGATACAGTATGCTTGTTCCAGGTCTGCATCTCACTGGGTAATAGAGCTGCACGATTAATAGTTAAAAAAAAAACAAAAAAAAAAAAAAACAGAGATCGCGATTCGACTCCCCTCACGATCTTAAAACACCATTTTCTCAATTCAGTGCAGAGCCATTCTCTGCTTACAGCTGTCAAAAAACAAAACAAAAAAACAGGAAGCCTGCCAAGTTTATCACAACATCGCTTAAGCGGAGATAAAGAGAAACATTGTAACATTTAGTTCTCTTAGATCAAAGGAATGTACTTCGGTCTGTAAGACCCCTTTCACACTGAAGGCGTTTTTCAGGCATTTTAGCACAAAAAAAAAAAAGCACCTGTAAAAAGTGCTTGAAAAACGCCTCCCAATCCTCCCCAGTGTCAAAGCCTGAGTGCTTTCACACTGGGGCGGTGCGCTTGCAGGGCGTTAGAAAATGTCCTACAAGCACCATCTTTGGAGCAGTTTGAGAGCAGTGTATACACCTCTCCCAAAACGCCCTGCCCTTTAAAATGAATAGGCAGCGCTCCAAAGCGCTTCGAAAGTGCCACAATACGGAAACTTTTAACCCTTTATTCGGCCGCTAGCGGGGATTAAAAGTGCCACGCTAGCGGCTGAACAGCGCCGCTAAAGTGCAGCTGAAACTAGCGGCGCTTTACCGCTAATGCGGCTGAGTGTGAAAGGGGTCTAAATGAGGTCAATTTAACCACTTAAAGACTAAACCTTTTTCTGACACTTGTTGCTTACAAGTTAAAACCAGTATTTTCTACCACATCTAATGATTAGCTTCAATGTATTAAAGTTTGGTCTAAGTTTTAAGTTTCACCGATTGCTTTCTTTGATAGAAATGACTGGCAGTAGATGGAACACACACTCTGACATAATTCAATAGTGCAGGTTTGCTGAGCCACAAATATTAGTGTGCATTACACGATCCCTGTTACAGGAATAGGGAAAATCCCATCTCCTAATACAGCCTACCCCCCCTGGATAACGCAGGAGAAGGCTATGCCTGGCGCACATTGGAAAGCACTATCCACCCACGTGCTCATTTGACATAGTGTTGGTGGATCCAAAGGGCAATGCATTTCTGAAAAAAAACTGCAGCCATACAACATAAAAGTATGAGATATAAAAATGACCCCAATAATGAACCACCCCTCCAGTTTCAGTACACTGGGTCAAGTAACTAGAATATTGTGTGAATTCTGACCAGGTTACCTTATCTGCAGTGATTAACTTTCCACTATTCTCCATCTATAGCCAGGCATGAAATGTCTGTAATCTAATAATTCCTCATTGGCCTGGGCACTGCGGCTTACGCATATTTTGGCAAATGAGTGCAAACAAAACCCCCTGTTTTTACCCTAAACTGTGAGGGCCAATTTGGTTGTTTTGCAGGCTGGCTGGTAAGTGTGCTGGGAAATCTTTTGTTTGTGATCAGCCCCTTCAGCTGTCTTGAACTGAATAGGATTGGGGTCTCTAACAAAGAGAAGATTTACTAAAAACGGGTGCACACAGAATCTGGTGCAGCTGTGCATAGTAACCAATCAACTTCTTCCCACTGGCCGCACGCATATCGGCGGGTGGTCTTTAATGCGGAGAGGCCGCATATGCGCAGCCCTATGTAAACACAAAACTGTGCTGAGAGCGTGCGCCCTGCACGCTCCCAACACAGTCACCGTTGTGGACCAGAAAGCTCCTTAAGTATACTTGTGATCATTAGCTTTTTGATCATGTGACTACTGTGCCAGCCAATCACAGCGGTCACATGACCTGAACGCTTGCCCCCGCCTCCTGATATCTAGAAGTGCTTAAAGGGCCAGGAGGTGGTGAAAGGAAGGGGTTAAGCTTTGACATTAAAACCTAGAAGCTGATTGGTTACTATGCACAGCTGCACCAGATTCTATGTACTCCAGTTTTAGTAAATCTCCCCCAATGTGTCAAAACTAGGGTTGTTCCGATACCACTTTAAGACAAAGTACAAGTATCGATACTTTTTTCCAAGTACTCACCGGTTACCGATACTTTTTTTAAATGTCATGTGACAGTTTTCAAAGCACAATACAGACGAATGATATCTTCTGGCACTGATAAAATTAGGTGGCACTGATGGGCACTAATGAACAGTACTGATGAGCACGGATAGGTGACTGGCCTGGCATAATAAATGACATGAATGATGAAAGGAAAGGAAGGATTTTGCAATGCTATATGGCATATAGTATTACAAAATCCTTCATGTCATTTATCATATAGTATATGCTGCGACACCCATCTTGGTACACCCTGCACTCGACCGCAGTAAGCAGCAGCGGATATCTCGTTACACCCAGCCCATATAGTTTGGGCTGGGTGTAACAAGATGTCCGCTGCTGCTTACTGCGGCCGAGTGCAGGGTGTACCAAGATGGGCGTCGGGATGTTCAACCTCTGACGGAGACACAGGTCACGTCCGTTACCAAATGCGACGGCTCCGGTCACCGATTCTGATGGAATATGCGGCTGCGCCCCCGCCAGCTTACCTAGTTCCACTATCTTTAGCCTGTTGAGGACTCGCTCTCCGCTCCGCCCTCTCTGCCCGCTGACTTCTAGTTGCAAGCAATGCCGCCTCATTCCCAGGTATCGGATTCAGTATCGGGAGCATTTGTACGAGTACAAGTACTTGCACAAATGCTCAGTATCGGGACAACCCTAGGCAAAAGGGATGCAAATGAATGAGGAAAGCAGCTTCAATGTGTCCATTCTAAATTGAAGGTGCAGTCCACTTACCTGCACCCCACACACACCCCTCAGTTAAATGCTTGCATTAGCATTCAGGGTACACGTCCTCATTCGGTACCTGTGTGTCCTGCAGGTAAGCAGAGGTTAACCAGCCACCATTGCACTCCATTCACCAACAGGCGGGTTACAATGCTCTAAAAGACAATGCTCTTTGTTAAATACTGCCTATTGTCCCGTGTGTGTGTTTTTTTTTATTTGATATTTACAAGACTGCCATTTGAAGAGTACATGAGCAGCTGGACATATATTGTAAGTTAGTAGGCGACACTGAGAAAACATGACTTGAATAGTGACACCGGTGTTTCCTTGAAGCTCACATTACCCTTTGTGTGTATCACTGATGCCAGTCACTATTATAAACCATATCTGCATATACCAAAAATAAACCCAACTGGCTACTCATTACTCTTCTCATAGTGTTTACTGTAGAGAGAGATCACATCACACCAACAGAAAACCAAATCATGACTTTATCTGTACATATTATTTCAAAATTTATTTTCATCAGCTGACAATATTATATATACGCTCACCGCCCACTTTATTATTAGGTACACCTGTTCAATTGCTTGGTAACACAAATTGCTAATCAGCCAATCACATGGCCGCAACTCAATGCATTCAGGCATCTAGACGATCTGCACTCCTATGATCCATAGGAGAAGTACAGCCAAACAAGCTTTGGCTAGACTTCTACTTTAAGTAGTTGGTACCAGACGGGCTGGTCTGAGACTGAGTATTTCAAAAACTGTTGATCTACTGGGATTTTCATGCACAACCATCTCTAGGGTTTACAGAGAATGGTCTGCAAAAATGGTCAGAGAAAATATCCAGTGAGCGGCAGTTGTGTGGACGAAAATGCCTTGTTGATGTCAGAGGAGAATAGTCGGAATGGTTTAAGATGATAGAAAGGCAACAGTAACTCCAATAACCACTCGTTACAACCAAGGTATACAGAGGACCATCTCTGAACGCACAACACACCAAACCTTGGAGCAGAAGACCACAACGGGTGCCACTCCTGTCAGCTAAGAACAGGAAACTGAGGCTACAGTTCGCCCAGGCTTTCCAAAATTGGACAAATAGACAAATAGAAAAATGGAAAAACGGTCTGAAGATTCTCAATTTCACCTGCGACATTTAGACGGTAGGGTCAGAATTTGGCATAAACAACATGAAAGCACAGCCTGCCATCAACGGTTCAGGCTGGTGGTGGTGTAATGGATTTACTTGACACACTTTGGGCCAACCCGGTACTAGCAAGGTGTACCTAATAAAGCGGCCAGTGAGTGTATGCGAGAATATGTTCTCATTCAAGTGCGGTTTCATTGCCTATTTTAAAAAGCCTATGAGTGTGTTCTTGTCCACGTTCTGTTGCTGCAATGGAAGGATAGGATCTGGCTGTGCTTCATTATAGGGGGTGCCTGAAACTGGCTGACAGAATAACAAATCCAGTAAACAATTCCTGTATATGTATTGCATTTCTTTAGCTGCTGGCCTAGAGCTCAGCTTTTATCGTTTCCCATTTACCAATGACCTGTAGAGCAAATTACTGGCTGCCGAGACATTTTAAAAAAAAAATCGCATAAACACACAGATTCTATGTGAAAATACATTCAGATAGGTAAAGCAGATTCCCCTGACTCATTATTATGGAGGTCAATGAAGAAGGAGACGTTGGGGGGGGGGGGATGGTAGTTTGAATTGTGGTGTGCACCATTTATCTCGGCATTATTACCGAGCACTCTTGATCTTGCCTGTCTGCATTATTTATGTTGCTGTACTTCTGAGACTAAAACATCTCTCACAATGCACTTCCTGTCAGTGGAACTCCCATGCCTGCAGCATTCTCACTCTTAACCTAATTTTAAGAAACAAACATTCAGCCATTAGACGAAAAAAAAAAAAAAAAAACACTTAATGGGAAATGGCCTTCCTAAAATAAACAACGGTGCCATTCAATGTGAAATGCATACAGTATATTCTGATCATTAAACAATGCATCTCAGCAGCATTTGCATCCAAGATGCTAATACAAGACCAAAGGAATTTCAGAAAACGGACAACACTTTCAGCATGGGGATTTGGGCACAACGTGTGTAAACATCCGATAGTACAGGAAAGGTATGGGGCCATTCCTACTTAGCAAGGGGGAAAAGGGAAAATTTATCCCAGTTGTGTTTTTAAGAGATAACCCATGTAGAAGATGGAGATCTAACTGTTGCTGTGGCCTTTTAAATGGGTCTTTAAGCCACGGGGCGTAATTATGACAACACCGATCAGCTGTCTATCCTGCAGGCTCCCAATCATAACCAGAGCCAGGAGCCGTCAGCTTGATCAGTGTACTGGGAGTGCACAGTGAGCCTGATCTCAGCATAGAAACCTCAACCGTCATGGGCACATATGTGCACCGTGTGAGCGTTAGGGCCCACCCTATGGTTGCCACCTCATCCCTTTAAACCCGAACACATATGAATTACACAGGTTCTGTGGCTGATTAAGGTGATAATTAAACTTACTTGGTGCCTTATCTGCATTTAATTAGCCTCAGGACCCGTGTAATTCAAAGGTGTTCAGGTTTAAAAGGGATGAGGTGGCAACTCTAACCCACCCTCACATGTGTTGTGTGTTCGGCAACAGGTGAAGGATCTAAACAGCTTTGCTATTAGAAACAATAGGTAGAAGTCCCTTTTTACCATCTACATTTACTTCATAACTGTCAGGTCCAGATTTCTGGAAGGGCTAAAAGGACACAGCCAAGAGTGACAAAGCTCAGTGGACATCAGGGTACAACTATTTTCCTGCATATTAAAAGGGGCAAGAAGCAAAACACCAAGTGATGAGGCTCTAAGGGAAGCAGTCAGTCCCCAACTCTAGAAGTGACCGACTAGATTTTGAAAGTGGTTGTAATGACAGAAGGTTTTCTGCCTTACTGCATTCTATACAGAAAGGTAAAAAAAAAAAAAAAAAAAAAGAAAAAAAACACCTTCCCCGTCAGCCCCCCCTAAATACATACCCAAATGACAAGGGAGCAGGGCTCAGAAAGGCTCATAAAAAGGCACTTGGAGTGGGGGGGGGGGAGCATCAGCGGGGGACCTGAAAAGAGGGGGATTGCTGCAGCAATCTGAGCCAGAAGTTCACCCTCCTCCTTCCCCCAAAGTCTTCTGGTAGACATCAAATGTCCCAGAGAACTACGAGACCATTCACGAGGTGCAGCACAGCTCACGCATGCACAGTAAGAAACCGATTGCTAAGCCACATGGCTTCAATCCCTCTTTCCCATACTTGGGATGCCGGAACCTGCACCCAAAGCCGGTTGAAGGATCGGTTCGGGTGGACTTCACTGGATCCCTGGACAGGCAAGTGTCCTTATAATAAAAAAAGTCAGCAGCTACAGGATTTGTAATTTTTCGGGCGGAGCATAGAGCTCCTCTTTAGCTTGCTGAAAATGTTAACCTAAGAAGGAAAATTAATGTTGCTACCATTGTTTAGATATCCTTAAGGTTACATTCACACGGGCAATTAGAAGATACATTAGATTCCTGCAGTGTATGCAAACAGCTATGGGCAGACACCTGTACAAGGCAATGACTGGCTGACCGGAGCCACATCCAACGGGTACATGTTAGGAACAGATGACTGGACGTGGATGATGGCAGATTTCGCCCAGGGCCGATCATATGTCCCTAACCACAGGTAACTATGAAATGGGTGGATACACGCTGACAGTCACAGCCACGGCTCCAGTCAGCCTGTCATTGCTTTGTACAGACTTCCTGGCCGCAACTGTTTGTATCTGTGATCCCAGGCGCAGAGATCCACTGTATGCCCCTAATTTCCCCCTTGTGAATGCAACCCTAACCAAGATATCGTACTACATCCACTGAAGGTCACATTGGAGGGGGTTCCCACTTCCACTCCCTTGTGGGGAACCTAACCACAAAGCAGCTTCAGAGTCATTCATTATGGAAACGAGCAAAGACAGGTGGAAGGTGTCCCCCCACAGCAGCAAATGAGATTCTGGGTTCTATTCTCACAGCGCTAAATGAAGAAATGAAAAACCGACTAGCTGCCATGGCAACAGCTTTATTTTTCCTTTGCTCTATAATTCATAAATTAACATCAGAGGGGCCGTTTCATGAAAAGCGGATAAAAGAAAATAGGATGAAAGCCAAGTAGTTGCCAATAACAAACTAATCAGGTTTCACCTTTCATTTCAAATTCAAACAAGATTTCTTTTGAGTTGCTATGGCCAACAACTCCGCTTCTATTTCTTTTTAGGTTTATGTTCTTATTATTATGCTCTTCTTGTCTGTTTTAATTAATCAGCCTATAGTGTTAAAATTTCCACATACGCATAACTTGGACTGGTCTGCAACTTGAATATGAGTGACAGCTGTCAACTCATTACAGAATAAATTGTGCTACAGATATTGTGACACATGTGCGGTACAAAAAAAAAAAAAAAAAAGTTAGGGTCAGTCTACTGTACTCAATTATTTTGTTTTTTGGTAGATCATTTGTCAGATTATTTTATGACTGCTTAAAGAGGACCTTTATTCTTTTTTACAACTTGAGATAATATTAATGTTTTCAATTAAATGTTTTTTTTATTTTTATTTTATTTTGTAAATGCCTTTTTTTATGTTTTTTCTTCTCCTCATTTTCCTATTTCTTGCCTAGGCAAGAAAGACGTAGCCACCTGACAATACCCTAGCTATGAATGTCATATATTCTGGGAGTACTGGATGTGCATGTACCCCCATCTCACACATGTGTACCAGTGCTCTAGCTGGGGAATCATATTGTTTACATGTTGACATAGTATCGTCTACGTGTAAATGCTACAATTCAGCAGATGGAGCACATGCTCATTCAGTGCTCTACCTGCGGAATCACGTGATTTACATAAACACATGTGCTGGGTGCACATGGGCAGATTAGCGTTGCATAGGCACCCAACGCTCTAGTCATGGAGTTACTTGCGATATTTTGGCCACCTCTCCTGCCGATAGCCGATATTTCTTGCAGATATTTTATACATTTAAAAGAAAAAATTTTACACTGTCATTTCACTTTTTTTTTTTTTTTACTGTTATTGCCATGTAAACATCCCTTGTGACAATAATAGGCATGTGAGAGGTACTCTTTATCTACTTCCGGAAGAATTGGCTGCTCAATGACCAGGCAATTTTTTGCTATGCAGCACTGCGTCGCTTTAACTGACAATTGCGCGGTCGTGCGATGTTGTACGCAAACAGAATTGACGTCCTTTTTTTTCCACAAATAGAGCTTTCTTTTGGTGGTATTTGATCATCTCTGCGGTTATTATTTTTTTGCACTATAAACAAAAAAAGAGCGACAATTTTGAAAAAAAACAAAA
Organism: Lithobates clamitans; assembly: GCA_037952925.1. NCBI lineage: Eukaryota > Metazoa > Chordata > Amphibia > Anura > Ranidae > Lithobates > Lithobates clamitans. Next base: position 4,672,219 of record JBBGZY010000655.1, read on the forward strand.
AAAAAAAAACCATATTATATAATATTTTGTACTTTTTGCTGTAATAAATAGCCCCAATTAAAAAAAAAAAAAATTTCCTCAGTTTAGGCCGATATGTATTCTTTTACATATTTTTGATAATAAAAATCGCAATAAGCGTATATTGATTGGTAAACGCAAAAGTTATAGCGTCTACAAAATAGGGGATAGATTTATGGCATTTTTACACAGACAGATCTCCATTCTGTCCTCCTCAGGAGCAATTGCGGGTATTGGCGCCTACGTCATGCGGCAGGCACGTGCCCCCTATATTTCTTAAAGCGCCTGCCATACAGCTACGGCACTTTGCGCAGGAGTGCCATTCTGCCACCGTCAATCTACGCTGGGCGGGCGGCAAGTGGTTAAAGCATAACTTTTTTTTTGGACAGATTGGAGAGGGATTAGAACATCTGTCGGGTGTTAATTTCTGCCATTAGGAAGATCCTCTCTATTTGTCATACTTATGGTTATCATCATCAAACATGAAAGTAAAATAACATTTCTAAATGTGGATTGTCCCCAGTAATAGAGGGGAAATCTTTCAATGGGAACACTAGTCCTGGTGACCCAAGGGACACATAGGGATTCCATCACTTTGGAGGGACTTCTTTACACTTCCTGTTTTTTTGCTATGGGGCAGGAAGTGAAAGCAAATCTCTCCAATAGGACAAAGATGGTAAACTGACAGGAGTTATGACCCTCCCTTACTAAGTGAACCTGATCAAAAAGTGAAAAACTTTTAGGTTATAGGGGACATCCAGAATTGTTCAGTGCACTGAAATACCTACTTTATGTCTGGCATCCCTCCTGAAAAGGCCTGTGCCTAGACAATCCTGTGCCTTGAGACTCATACCTAAATCTGCAATGTGTTATCTGGTGCTGCTACCTATGCCCAGGAGACTTTAAATTTGACTAGAAATGGTAAGTCCATAATGGGTAAAGACCAGCGGCTGGCAGCCTAAAGGAAATACTGGCGACTAGTCCTTTGCCATCTGCCTGCCTTTCTTAGGCAGTTTTCACAGTTCAACTCTATTTTAATAACGCACAGCCTTGCCCTACCCTGCATGCACTTTGCTCTTCCCTAACATTAACCATGGCATATGACTATCCAGTTCCACAAAGAAAACTTCTAGAAATACTTGGGAACTTCAATATGCATTGCTGTAATAAAACACTGTTAATTTAGAGCAATTCATTTAAAATTATATCTCTAGTTTGCATCCGTGCAAAGAAAGTTAATTATTAACATTTGGTTTATTTCACCCATTCCATCACTGACTATAGATTTACTATTGAAATGCTAATGGAATTCTGCTCGAAGATTACCATGACCTCATCAATATCTAAGGACACGTCAATAACTATTTATGCAGTTCATCAACACATTCATAACACTCTTGTATATTGTAAATTAAGGAGGAAATACACCTCTACTGGTACATTTTACAAGTTGTATAAGAGAACATTTGTCTGTGTTAAAGAGATGTAGTGTCAATCTAAGCAAGGTTGGTGGATTATGGCAGGCTGCTGGCTTCGTATAAGCCCTGGATCCTCCATGAGTAAGACCTCTTGGCCATATTATGTATTTTGTCTGTTTCTGCCCACAGTATTCCCACTCATCCAGTTGAATTCCCCATTACTGAATACATGAAAAATCCAACAAAGAAGGTAAGTATCCCCTAGTAGCTGATGCAGAAAATGTGCAGAGCAGGAATTTACCGATACAGTAAAACCTTGGTTTGAGAGTAAGGCCTCTTTCACACAAAGCGGACTCCGCTTCCACGGAGTCCGCCGGCTCAGCAGGAGATCTCTCCGTTGATCTCCGCTGAGCCGGCGGATGACAGGTCCCTCTCTGCTCACTGAGTGGGGAGGGGCTTGTCAAGCGCCGCTGCCGCCTATGGAGAGATCGGACGAAAACGGACAGCATGTCCGTTTTCATCAGATCTCACCCGATCCGATAGCGACGGATCTTAACGTAGGGACCTCCGTCTGCTTTTAGCGGATCGGACGGGGTCGGATGTCAGCGGACATGTCTCCGTTGACATCCGTCGCTCCATAGGCTAACATGGAGCGCCCGTTCAGGTCCACCGTCAAAACTGACAGGTGGACCTGAACGGTCCGACAGTGTGAAAGGGGCCTAAATTGGTTTGAGAGAGTTTTGCAAGACAAGCAACATTTTTAAATAAAATTTTGACTTCATATAAAAGTAGAGTCATGTCTATAAAAGAGAAGAGAGGCACCTCTAACAGTAGTAACATGGTTACATTTAATGAAGGTACAATATTTAGCAACTCACATAGTTGAGGATTAAGAGAGGCACATCTAAGTATGCAGCATCCGGGGTAAAGCTGTCCACATAAACCATCCTCCTCATCGATGTCATCCCTTCCACTCTGCGCTACACGAGTGCTTCAAGCCTCTCTTTCAGATCGCTCTACTGCAGGGTAGTCTTTCCGGTCACGATTGCAACTGACAGCGGCATTACGGAGGACGTTCTCTGTGGACAGCTTTACCCCGGATGCTGCATACTTAGATGTGCCTTTTTTAATCATCAACTATGTGAGTTGCTAAATGTTTTACCTTCATTAAATGTAACCATATTGCTACACTTAGAGGCGCCTCTTTTCTCTTTTATACCCTGTAGCACCTGATGAATTTTGCTTATAATCCCCTTGTGGAGACTTCCATTTTCGGATGGACAATTTTATGGTTACACAACCTGGTCACATTGCTATAATCTTTTTATATGGACTATAAACTGAAGGGCCTTTGAATAAATGGTTGTGGAACGAATCGCCTGAGTTTCCATTATTTCTTATGGGGAAATTCACTTTGATATACAAACCTTTGGATTACAAGGATGTTTCTGGAACAAATTATGCTTGCAATCCAAGGTTTTACTGTAGCTCATTTCCAAAGTCCTTTATAAATAGGTAATTTAAAGTAAAAAAACCTCCAGGAAGACAGCTAAGTACACAGCTAGAATATAAACTTATTTTCTCTGCTCTCCCTGCCAAAACGCATAGCCAAATAGGTGACATCTCTGCTTCCTCCTTCAATTTGCTGTATCACATCTATCTAGAACCTCCACAATGAACATAAACCTGCATTATCATGCTGTTGATTTACTGCCCATTGAGCAGGCAGATGGCACAGGACTCTGTAAAGCCTGGCCAACACATCATAGAGTGACCTTGGTTGTACAATGTGGAGGAGCTGTATTAATCATAAGACTAGCTAAACAGAATTACAAACCCTTTGGTAAGTAACACAGTTCACATATATGCATTTCACATGTGTACTGAGCCGTTTGTGCAGAGCATCTACCGAAAACGGAAACGTTTGCATCAACTGACCTTTTAATAAGCTGGACAGTATAATCTTCCCCAATGAAGAATTCTAGGAAACACACTTTCTGGAAGTATTAAGAGCAGACCATGTCAGGTCACTTTTTAATGGTCATCCATCCATTCTGTGGGGAAGTAGGGCAGTGTCAGGAATGGGTTCACCTGCTGGTGGCACTTAGGTAGCGCTTAGCACTGTCACTCATTAGATTCACTGGTTTTGGTATAGTGGATGTGTTTATATCAGTGGCAGCCCATTTATTAAGGGCGCATAGGCGCTGCCTCCCCTATCCATCACCGCCACCCCCCATCCATGCGCCGGCCCTTTTCAGGATGTCGGGCGGATGAATTCCAATGCGGGGTGGGTTTTTTTTTGAAGCACTGATTAGAGCCAGAGGCTCTAATAGGCTTCAAAATAGGGGGGTCTTGAGGCGCTGAGAATGCGCGCTCAGAGCCCACCCAGATGTGTGAGAATAGAGAATGAATATTCCCTATTCTCACACTGAATCGCCTCTCCGCCAATCAGGAAGCGTGGGTCTGAGACCCGTTTCCGATTGCCCGAAAGGAGAAGCGTTCTGATTGGCTCTTGAGGAGAAAGAAGGAGATGGAAGCCGCCGAGTAGGGGAAGGAGAAGCTGCTTGTGATGCCTGCCTGCTATGAAATAGGGTGATGCCCGTGGAGGAGAGCCGGAGAAGCCACCCATGATTTCCCGTCATGGACGGGGTACGTGCATCGACCAACCCGACCCGACGGGGGGGGCAGATTGCCACCCGCCACCACTGGTTTATGTTGTTGTTTTATTACATTTATCTTAACGAAATCCCTTTATTTATAATCATACGTGTGCCTGGTGTTCTCTGTGTAAGTCCACACATTTCTGGTCATGCCCGTTTCATAATATACCAGTACTTGACAGGCAGCTGATACCTCGTTGTCCTGATGCAGGAAGTAGAGGTACAGCTGTTTGCTGCACCCCGTTTAGATGATGGTGTACATAAGGGGCTGTGCTTACCGCAAACACACCTCTGGCACATAGATGGAATGCTAGCGGTCATATATACATGATCAAAAATCTGTCTTTATTACAACAGCAAGGTGGCTGATGTTGCTGATCAAGGATGATCTCAGGCATGTTCAGATACTAGTCCAAACCCACCTAAACTATCCCACCACTATAACTGAGGAGCACCAATCATGAGCAGAAGTATTCCCCACCACAAAGCCAAACAAGAACACTTTCCCTGTAGAATATCTCTACCGCTTATGATTGACGGCTTCCTGGCGGGATAGCTCAGGGAGGGTTGAGACTAGTATCCAAAAACATTTCCAAGTTCATCCCTACTTTTGACATGAACAGAAGCAGAGAAAGCGAGAAGATGTAGGGCCAACACATGATGTTAAATGGGTCTGAAAGGATTGGAATTTTGATACCCATTATTTTCTATTTCCATGTGCTTAAAGTGGTTGTTAAGCCACTCAATGAAATTCCTACAATCCCCTCTGCTATATAAAATAATGCCTCCAGTGTATGGGTTTTTTTTTTTTTTTTTTTAAATGCCGCTGTGTGCCTCATTTCATAGCGCCGATCGGTGCTATGAAGGTGAGTGACCTCCCGCCTCTCTCCTCTCTCGATCTGACAGCAAAGTGGGTGGGGCTGAGAAACCCCCGCTGACATCAGCCAGGAGGAGAGAGAGGCAACCGTTCACGTGAGCGTCGCTATGAAACGAGGTACACAGCAGTATTTTTTTTTTTTTTTTTAAACATACACTGGGGATATTATTTTATATAGCAGAGGAGATTGTAGGAATGTCATTGCACTATCAGCAGGAGGGAAGCAGATCAGCACTGACACAGCTAACAGGCAAGAAGGGAGGGGAGAGGAGGAGGACAGAGGAGAGCTGCGGATGGTGGAGGCATGTAAACTGACCACGATATCAGGGCTCAGCAGCCCTGATAAACGGTGGTCAGTTTCCAGGGGGGGAGGGCAGCACCAGGCAGAATCAGCCAGGTATTTTAGGTGACAGAAAGAGCCAAATTATACAGCAAAGTACTCTGCTGTATACCATGCTTTAAAGGAACAGGATCCTTTTTTTTTTTTTTTTTAAGGTAACAAACGCTTTAATTGCTCCGCTCTTCCTAGCGGCCATCACTACAAGTTGAAAGGATACTATTATTTACCAGAAAGATCCATGTCTATATCCATATGTACTAATTTGGACAGACATTCAGCATCTTTCGAAAAGCTGCTGCAAGAAACTTAAGCCAACTAAAGGCCACATGTGGTTTCTAAGCAACTGGTTAGGGACTGGATGCAAACTGATATGGGAAAATTGCACACTGCGCCAAATTAATTTCTCTATTGGCCATTTTCTCTTTGACTTCTGGAACAGCTAGCTGAAGACCACGGGGTTTCTGAGCAACTGGTTGGGGACTGCATACAAACTGACGTTAAAAAAAAAAAAAAAAAAAAAACCTGTAGGATTGTGTCAGATCTGTTACTAAATTAATTTTGGTTTTGGATATTCTCTATCTGACACCTGAACCGTACTTGCACTTATTAAAAAACAAGCACAATAGACTAAGCCTTAAAATCTATTTGCCTACATTCTTGCGCTTTCTACAGTTCTGTGCATGTAGGCAGGTGAAAGGTTGAGGGAATTCTCTTCGTTTTCTGAAATGCTGCGGTTTCCATGGACACAGGGATAAAACCGAACAAAGACAATCTATTACGAAGGGGAAAAAAAAAAAGAAAATGGAAGCATTTACTATTACAAAACTGCATATATCTGACCCTCTGCTATAACAATTTTTTAAGGACTTCGGCTAGACCAATTAATTACAAAAAATAACCCTTATTAAAAATGTGCCGCGCACGGAAGCAGTAAGAACAGATCAAACTTCCTTTTGACATTTTGGTACTAATTAAAAAAGGAAGACAACCCCCCGTGTGCTGATGTAGACATCTGAAGCTGTGTGTAAACCCTCCCATCTTGCCCCGATCCTTCATTAGGTACGATTTATCTCCAGCTATGTAATCTTACAATTACAGCTTTCTTATGTTCCAAGCAGCCTGTACACAGCATTAGCAGGGAACATTACAATTACCAAGATTACTGTGTGAGCTGCTGCTTATTACCATCTTGCATTGTTTTACATGACCCCCTACCCCCCATTGCAAGTGTTCAATATCCACACGGAACAGGGGAAAAAAAAAAAAAAGAGGGAGGCATAAAAAAAAAAAAAAAAAAAAAAACAGGAAGAAGGACAAAAAAAAATGAAATGAAAAGAACATTAGCTTTAATCTGTAAAGTCAGTTTTGTCTGTTCAATCTGATTTTGTTAATTTGAGAAGACAAAAGACACACCGCATCACAATGACTGCTGCAGAATCGTGCCAAATGACATAATAAAAGGTAGCAGCTTAAAGAAAGAAGAAAAAGAAAAAAAAATTTTTTTTTTTTTCCAAAATGTGATTACAAGCTGAGTGTTTCTATTATTGGCTCGGGGGAAAAGAAAGCCGTTGATTTGTGGTTTATGCCAGGGAGGTCTGTGGGTGTTGTCACGAGCTATTGCCCATTAAATGCAAACACCTAGAAGACTTAGCTTTACAGCTAATCCACGCTCATTGACAAGCCCATTTTTTTTTAAAGCCTTTAGGAACGCCATATATAAAACAGTAAATAGAACATCAATAAAATCACAAGCATTCTTCCACTTCCCCAGAATATAAAAAAGTGTGAAAATGAAAACCGCCCAGGGTGAGGTCACAGGGCTTTCTAAAATAACTGATAATGATACCTCTGCTTTTATCCATTCCGAGGAGCATAATGCATGGATAGAACTTCCAACACTTTATTTTTGGCAGGAAAACTAGTACTTAGACTGGTTTGCAGATTTTGATGGTTGAGCAGGCATGGACCACACTGAATACAATGTACAATGTAGATACGTATGCTGCCGACGGCCTCCAAGCTCCAGCACTTTTTCAAACATTAGTGTGTGGCATCTTGGCTATGTTATCCTGCCTTTTCAAGACCTAGTTTACATTAGCACTGCTCTCTGAAGAGCAATCCATGTTCGGATCACTTTCCAGAAAGCATTTGGTGAGGAGGCATTGTATCGCCTCCCCAACGGCTGCTCTAACCCCTTGAAACCCACACTAGCACTCTGCAACCATATGTGTTGCAGAGAACCCCCATTTAGTTGAATGGGTCACGTTCCATGGGTGGTACCACAGCCTGCTGAACAAGACAGCGGAGATCATGTTTGCCATGCTGCAATGCAAAGCATTGTGGCCACAGCGCATTTATATTGCCCCTTTGTTGCCTTTGCAGCATAATGGAGAGCAGTAACATCATGGCTCATACTATACCAGAGTCTCCAACGCTACCACCATGCAAATTGTGAACCACATTCAGGAAATATTATAAATGATTGCTGCAGTTGTTGACGTGTTCCAAAACCCAAATGCAATAAAACTCCACACAATCAAACACAACTAAACCATATACATAGCATAGAAGTCTCTTTCACATGCATGACCACTAGGGATGGGCTCAGGCATGTTCAGATCGTAGTCCCATTCCACCTGAGCAATCGCGCCAGGAAGCCAACACTGCGCACCGCCAGTCATAGGCAGCGTGTGTATGTGCAGCTGTGGGCCAGGAAATACCTCACGGTCTAGGATTGGTGGTGTGCATTGAGGGCTTCCTGCCACGATTGCTCAGGAGGGTTGGGACCACATGCCTGAGCCCTTCCTTAATGACCACCATAGAGAACTTCTTCCTGCTTGTTTAAAGTGATTGTAAAGACTCGTTTGTTTGTTTTTGAAATAACAAACATGTTAGACTTACCTGCTCTGTTGAAGTGGTTTTGCACAGAGCAACCAGCGCTCTTGGCCCCTCCCTCCTGTCAAGTGCCCCCACAGCAAGCAGCTTGCTAAGGGGGGACCAGACCTGAGCTGCAGTTCCAGGTGTTCCATTCAGACACACAGCTGCCGGTCAGCCCCTCCCCGCTCTCTCTCCTGATTGGCTAACATACTTTGATTGACAGCCGAGGGAGTGTCTCAGCCAATGGGGGAGAGTCTCAGATGGCGGAGTGATTTGTGGACATCTCTGGACAGAGATGGGGCTCAGGTATTAGGGGGTGCTGGGGAGGCTGCTATACATAGGGGTTTTTTTCCATCTTTTTTTTTTTATCTTAAAGTGGTTGTAAACCCTTACAGACCACTTTTCACTACAGGTAAACCTATATTAAAGGCTTACCTGTAGCTACCCTGGATATCTCCTAAACCTGCACGGTTTAGGAGATATCCACTGTATCAGCATGTACTGACGTCATCGGCTCATGCGCACTGAAACAACGGCTCGTTCGTGCCGTTGCTTCAGCTGATGTGCCATTACCGGCGTTCTCCTGCGCACATGCGCAGGAGTGACGTCATCGCTGCTCCGGCTAATAACAGCGCCGGAGCCCGCGATACCTGGAAATAACTCCGGGAGACATGTCGTCGGGCAGAGCAGTGTGCCGGGACCACTGCGGGAGGCTTCGATCTAAGATAATAAAAATATATAAATGCGTAAACCACTAACTATCAAATAGTGAGTAGCTGCCAACACGGAATATGTTCCCACACAGTAAGAAATAAAAATAAATAAATGTGGCGCTTTTTCAGTGATCAAAATACTAATGATATATAAATCTTCAAATAAAATGATAACCAAATAAATAATTCATCAATGGCAAAAATAATAAAGTGCTAAGTGCAAATGATCTTCCATCCAGAAACTATTCATAAATAAGTGTAAGCATTCACAGTGCGAAGTAATGATATATAATCAAATATAATAATGCAATAATAATTCATAAATAAATACAATATACGTAAAGTGCAATAATAATGTGACAAAAGGTCCATAAAGTGCTTGGTGCAGTCAATCTTCAGTGCACCGGAATATTTCATACACAGTGTCACCGATCACAGTGCAAACCAGTATATCCAATTTCTAAATAGTGATTTCACCATCCGTGTGTACAGTGTGGCCCAGCCTCTCACCTCAAAGGAAGACCTACAGGTCTAGTCACATTAATGATGAATCTCTCATATGCATCCACAGCAGTAAGCTTTTTCCATGTGATCCTCTGCTAAATAGGACAGGGGTGTTCCCAGATACAGGCAGGAATTTTCACTAAAACATAACTATGTCCTCCACTTTTCTCCAACAAGGCTCACATGTAATAAAAAATAAGTCCCCATGTGCAGTATTCCAATGCAGATAATTTATTAAAAACGTAGCAACTCACAATTGTCAGTTTTCTCATGTGTCAGGAACTTCCGGTCTCGGCCGCGACTGGAAGTGACGTTCACCCGGCTCCTCCCGACACGTTATGTCACTGCTCACGTGACTTCATCAAGGGTAATCTAAGGTGAGTATTTCATAATAAGCTAGTATGCTATGCATACTAGCTCATTATGCCTTCATATTGCAGGTTTTTTTTCGTGGGTTTACAACCACCTTAATGCATTAAGATGAATAACCTTCTGCCTTTACGATTCCTTTAAAGAATCAATCGTTTCTACGTGCACTGGATGAAGTGCAATTATTTTGTGAGTACGATTTTAACCAGTTGTTTTAATAAGTTGATCCGGTAAGCTGATATATTGCGCAATGAGGTTCTTTTTGTTCCCTTGAGCTATTTTTGGAGGAAAGGTGTTCAAATGTGGAGAAAGACACAGATGAAAGTTTACATGGAGACAACGCCCTTTTAAAAGGCGATAGAAGATATTCAGATAATTTTTTAGTCACACAGATTTATTATTATTCATTCATGTGAAAGAGGTTTATAAGCTATGCATTTGGTTTAACATCCAGGCTCAGCCATGTGGTTTTACTGCCTCAATTAAATTAGAAGGCTAGCAGGCTGCCAACAATCTAGTGCAATAAAAGGTAATAGGGCAAGAGCTAAGATTTCAGTGCTTCTGCTGTGTAATTTAAAGAATAATTTCTCTGCAATGTCTATAGCTACAGAGGTGAATGAGTGTGCTTGTTTACAGTGCTTTTAGGCTTCATGTACATGGGACATTTTAAAACCTCTCCTAAACAATGGAACTTGACAGATAGTAACCGATGGTTAAAACGACCATTGTGCCGTGTTTACATGTCGTGTTTAGCCGCATTTGCGTTTAGAATCGTTTTTTGCATTGTAAATGGTCAAAAATGTATATCCATTAAAAACGTCTATATAAACAAAATGCGGCTAAATGTGAGTTATGGCGCTTAGAAGCGTTTGCACGCTGTTACAAGCATTTAGCATTTCAAATGCCAATAAACTTCTGTCCTGAACGCATTTTTTTTTGCTTTAAAAACCAAAAAAAAAGCCACTAAACTCAACAGTCTAAACGACTATAAACTACTCAGTGTACAAGTACTGATAATATAACAGAGGTGAGTTCGGGGGGCAGTTTAAAAAAAAAAAAAAAACGCCTAACTGCCTCTAAATGTCCGTTTATCAGCAGCAGTGTACATGAGGCCTTACTGCTTGCTCACAGCATGTGCGATAGTTTAGGCACAGGTTCACTTTTAAACACCTTGATACGCAACAAGTACTCCCTTACACAATAAATAAAATCTAAAAAAAAAAAAAAGGAGGTATTATCGATTCATCAATGTTAAAAGAGTACAAAATGGGGCCCACATAATACCTCTAAAATATATAAAAAACATTCTTAGGCTTCATGTACACTAGCAGCTCCTAAACTTGAGTTTTGGAGCTTGGCAAAAAAAACGTTTAGGTGAGGTTACACCTCCCTCTCCTGAACACGGAACAATCGCGTTCAGAATAGGAACGTTTTGACCACTGGCCACAGGAAAAAGTAAATTGCCGCAAAATCCTTGTAAAAACGCGGTTTGTGTTTGTGCCACGTTTTTCATTTTCCCATGGCTACAGTCAGTGTAGGCTAGTGTACATGTAGCCTTATGAATGTAATCTTACATATAGATGTCATGACAGATAGTTGTTGACGCTTTGAAAAGATGGGAGTGCCACATCAGCTTGTACAGACTTTTAAAAGATTTTTATTTTGAAATAGCCAATGCGTTTTCGGGGCTTGGCACTCCCCTCAGGGCTAAAAACTAGACCATAAAGAATATACATAAATAAAGAATCCTTAAAATGTGTTAAAAGCTATGAAAATATAGGAGTATAAAAAGTACAAATGCCTTAATGCAGTAATTATCAGAGCAAAAAAGGACATTACTCAAAGATTATTAGTATAAAACTAAGGACAAGGAAAACATGTTCTTATTAGTGCTACAGGGCAACACAAAAACAAAAGCAAAGTAAGGAAGAAAGACTGAATGTGTTTTCATTCTTGTTAAAGCAACAGTGTTAAAAAAAAAAAAAAGTTGCGGTAAAAAACGTGGTTTGTGTTTTTGATGCGTTTTCCTTTGGCTGCGGTCAGGGTAGGCTAGTGTACAAGTAGAATGAATGCAATGTTATACATAGATAGATGCCATGACAGATAGATGTAGCACACTTCTATTCTTTATTCAGTGAACATAGGATACAAAGTAGTAACAGTTTCAAGCTTTCCTTGCTCTTTGTCAAGCTTGACAAAGGGCATGGCATGCTTGAAACTGTTGCTGTTACTTAGTATTATATGTGTACTGAATAAAGAATAGAAGTGTGCTGTAGCGATTTGTCTGGATTTCAATACATTGGAACAAAGCTATGGCTTATCCCCCAGCATCCAGTCGGCCCTTACAGGATGAAGTGCTGAGATGACTTTCAATCATTTTATGCGTTGTTAAGGAAATACTATACCAGACATGGTATTTATGTGTGTGTGTGTGTGTGTGTTGTTCTTTGGGATACCAGTGGTGTATACACAAAAGTATGCATCCACAATCACCCTTATATGGAACGCCAGCTGAACATTAACTACTTGCCGACCAGTATCATAATACAGCGGCAGGTTGGCTCCTCTGCGCAAATCGCCGTAGCTGTACGGCGGGTGCTTTAAGGGGTAAAGGGGGCGCGCGCACCTGCCATGTGACGCAGGAGTTGTTGCTTGAGCCCGATGGCCGTGATGTCAGCTGGTCACCCGCGATCACTCCAGAGACAGAAGGGAGATCTGTCAATGTGAACAGATAGATCTCTGTTCTGTTAGGAGAGAGGAGACAGATCTGTTGTTCCTACTGATTAGGAACAATGATCGGTTTCCTCCTCCAGGCAGTCCCACCCCCCCCCCCCCCAGTTAGAAAAACTCCCTAGGACACACATTTAACCCCTTGATCTCCCCAATTGTTACCCCTTCCCTGCCAATGACATTTATACAGTAATCAGTGGCTATTTTTAGCTCTGTGTCAAAGTGTCCGATCTGTCCACCGTAATGTCCCAAAAATCGCAGATCGCTGCCATTACTAGTAAATAAAAATAAACAAAATAATAAAAATGCCATAAATCTATCCCCTATTTTGTAGACGCTATAACTTTTGCGCAAACCAATCAATATACGCTTATTGTGATTTTTTATCAAAAATATATATATCTGCCTAAACTGATTAAGAAATGTGTTTTTTTTCCTGGATTTTTTTTTATATTTATTATAGCAGAAAGTAAAAATTTTTTTTTTTTTCAAAATTGCTCTTTTTTTGTTTATAGTGCAAAAAATAAAAAAAACAGCAGATGCGATCAAATACCACCAAAAGAAAGCTCTATTTTTTGTGTATTTATTTTACATTTATTAATTTATTATTATTCGTATAATAATAAAGAAGGTAAAAAAAAAAAAATGAAATATTAAATAACCCTAACCCCCAACTCCTAATCCTAACCTAAGCTGAACTCGAACCCCTTACCTAAGGGGAAAAAAAACATAATAAAATGAAAATAAATATTAATAATAATAAAAGAATAAAAGCTAATGGAAAAGTTAAAAAAGCTGAAATACCTAGCAATAGATGATGCAACAGATAATAGTTTTCTCTATTGGCTAATAAAAAAAAAGCCAAAGCCCAAAAATGTGCCAAAATTGCATTAAAAAAATGCCCGAAAAGCGATCAAAGACGCTATACTCAGGTGTGAATGCAGCCTTAGAGCCTGCCTGTTGAACTACAGAGGGGCTGAGAGGAGTAGCTTCAGGAGGACAAGGTCAGTTCAGAAATACCTGCTTGAAAGCAATTAAGTACCATGGGACATGTAGTTCTTAGACATTGAATTTAAACAGCAAGAGGAAAAGCTGCAAAGCATGCTGGGAATCCAGGAAGTTGTGGAAAGAGATAACCAAACAAGCAAAACTCACAACATGAAAGGAGATTTTTCAAGCAAGCTTACATTGGATTGTCAAATATAACTATTGTTTGTATTGTTATTACAATGCTGATCTAATGGGATCCATGCATACTATAAGCTAAAAAAAATGACAGAAAACAGCCAGGTGAAAACCGCTCATAATAGCGTTTTTGTGCCAGCTAAATGAAAGCACATGATGGGATCATAGATAATGGCAGTAAACAGAGGTCATTTTTTTCTCACAAAGCTGCAGGTATTCTCTTTACTCCTATTACTCAATTACCTTGAGTCTGATAAACAGCTCTTCCAGTGTTTGTAGAAATAATATTTGGACTGATTTGTGTACTTTCCAGAACCTACAACCTAAAATAGCTTTCTTATTTTGCATCAGCGAAGCATGTAGAACCGTGACGATGGTAAACAAGAACAACTTCTAATTCCTTATATGCAAAGTTATCAAACCTTAATATAACTTCTAGTAAGGTAGCTCAGCAAGAATTTACTGGCTTCAATTTCAATACATGTTACTAGACACTGAACTAAATGAGAAAATACATTGTCATCACATATGGATAGCTACAACAGGCTGTTCTACAAAAAAAGCAATGCAATACCACTGCCAAATGCGTCTCTGCCAGTATCAGATCACACAATATTACGGGCCTGTGCTTAGAATATAGGCTCTCTTCATTAGGCTTCTCTTTCCTATTGGATTTCCAGATCACTTAAATGGTAACGTGGTGTAATCATCAAAAATACCATGTACTGTTCAATCTCTACAGCGCTGCAGGAGAAGAGCAAGTACAAGAAACAGGATTACCCGACTCCTTAAAGCGGTATTAAAACCAAAAATGTAACCAATTCTAAACCACTTGCCCTCCAGGCCTTTTTCTCGCACTTTTTGTTTACATATAAGAATCTTTCTTTTTTTGCTAGAAAATTAGTTAGAACCCCCAAACATTTGATTTTTTTTTTCTTCTATTCCAAAATGTTTAGTAGTTTTCCAAAAGACAAGGAATACATAGAAAAACATATACTGAACAAAGTCTTGTCAGGAGCAACAGAGATAAACAAACAATCATATAGATATATATCATTAGTTGGCCTATGCATAACGAGAGGGAGACTTTCCCAACCCCAGGAGTTCTGACTTAGCAGTGGTGCCGCCTCCCCCGACACCCCCATTGGGAACACACGGTGTCCGGGAATGACCGATGAGTCCATCCACCTAATACAAAAGGATTAACATACATCTGTCGTCCAGGGACCCTCCTGGCACTCAGACCCTGGTCATGACCTCAAGCTTAGAACTGCTCGAGTTTGGTGGAAACTGGAGGAGTCTGAGTGATGAAGGCTCCTCACTATCAAAAAAACGTCAGTACTGTACGGTAGTATTGTGAGTAGGAAAGAACCAGAGAAAGGGAGAGAGAGAGAGAGAGAGAGAAAAAGGGAGGCAAAAGAGAAAAGAAAAAAAAAAGAAGAAAGATTAGATGTGCGGATCACAGAGTCCAGGACGTCCCCTCCAGCTTACAAAGAGTTGGATCCGGGAATTAGGGAAATCCCTACATATTGGGCCCACGGTTCCCATGTCTTTTCAAATGGTTTAGTTGTTTCTAGGATAGAGTTGACTATTTTTTTTCTTGGGTCATCATTCAAGATATCTTTCTTTTGGTTTCGACAATGGAGACCCTAGGTTGCTTCCAAGCTTTAGCTATATTGATCTTTGCTCCCAGTAGGATAAAAAGTATTCGTTTTTGGGAATGTTTGGGGATTTTCATTATGGGGACATTTAGTAGAGCTGTAGACGCAGATTGTAGGATCGATAAACCAGTTACTTTGCAAATGATGTTGAACAATTTATTCCAGTAGCCCCTGATTTTCAGGCATTCCCACCATTCGTGAGCCATCGTGCCCATCATGTGACAGTCCCTAAAGCATAAGGGTGAGGAGGAAGGGAAGATGGCAGCTAACCTGGTAGGGACCAGGTACCATCTGGTGATAACCTTTACATTAGCTTCTATCTGCGTGGTATTAACTATACCTTTGAAGGCTCTAGAGAAGGATTTATGCCCTGCGTCTAGATCCCAACTGTCTTGTAAATCTTTTTCCCATGCTTCCATGTATGGGAACTTAGTTGTGTGCCTAGCAAGTGGCGAGTAGATCAGAAATATGCCACCTCTTTGCCCTGTCCCCTGGCTACATCAACGCTCGTAATCCGTAAAGTTTGGGGGGTTAAGTTCATTTTTCCAAAGTGAGGATAAAAAAAAATAAATTAAAAAAAAAAAAAAAAAATGGAAAACTTGGTAAAATATGAATTTTTCAGAATCCAGAAGATCCAAATTGTTCTTGCAATGCTGAAAGGAAAGTGGGCTTGTGCAGGATAAGTAATGTCTAATACAGTACATTCCCGTATCGAGCCACCATTGAAAGGCTTTAATGTCCATGCCTGGGCTGAATTGTGGGTTATGAAAAATGTGAGCCAAAGGATGAATTTCTGAGACCAAGGAAGGCAGATTTCTCATAGTGTCCCATAGGGATATTGAGTGGGACAAGGTAGGAGACATAACAGGGGGTCTATTTTAGGGGGGGCACCAGAGAGGGAAGTCAAGAGTGTATGTCGGCACTGCCTGTCTCTCTATGCGATTCCAGTCTGGTTTCTCTAGTCTAGAATAGATTAAGGAAAGTTAAGCCTAGTAGCCTAGCAGCTTGGTAATACCAAGCGAGGTTGGGGAGACCCATGCCTCCCTGGGATTTGGGACTGGAGCATACGCGTTGGGAGAATTTATAACCTGTCTTACCCCAAACGAATTTGGTTATTTTCCCCTGAAACAATTTGATATGATCTCTTCTGATCAGAATTTGGATAGATCAAAAAAGGTATAGCAATCTGGGGAGCAAAGTCACCTTGACTGAGTTAGTTCTAACCACCAAGGATAACTTGTACTGCGCCCAGGACCAGAGGTATGGCTCCAGTTTGCGGTACATGGGTGGGTAGTTGGCCTGGTATAGGCATTCAATCAAAGGTTTAGCCCTAGATAACGAATAGATGAGTCACTTCATTCAAACCTAAAGGAGTGTTTTAACTGTGCCACGACCGAGGGTTGGAGGGAGACATTCAACGCTTGGGACTTCGAGAGGTTGACGTGTAGGCCCGATACTTTCGCAAAGGTGTGTAGGGGTTTGCGTTGGGGATTGACGTTATTGGGGAAGTGATAAAGAGTAGAAGGTCATCCACGAATAGTGCACATTTATGTACTGTTTGACCGCAGTGAACACCCCTGATATCTGGATGTGCTCGGATGGCTATCGCCAATGTTTCGATCGCTATCGCAAATATCAAGGATGAAAGGGGGCAGCCTTGGCGAGTGCCTCTGGTGATCTTGATGGGACCAGAGTAGTAGCCTTGTAGTCTGACCCTGGCTTTTGGGCTTGGGTAAAGGGCCTCCAAGAGCCCCATGAAGTTCTTACCAAATCCCCAGCGATGCAGCACTACAAACAGGTAAGGCCAAGAGACCAAGTCAAAGGCCTTCTGCAGGTCAAGTGAGAGGAGCAGGCGACTGTAGAATTGATATTAAGTCAGTTGCTCTTCTCACCTGGTCTCTGATCAGTCTCCCAGGGATAAATCCTACCTGGTCCTTATAGTATGTATGTAGCAACTAATAAAAAAAGGAGCCAACGCAGCTTGCTAGGATTTTGGTCAGGAGCTTTAGATCGTTATTAATCAACTAAATGGGTCTATAGTTACCTACCAGCCCCGTGTCTTTATCAGGTTTGGGGACAACTGCGATGAATGCAGAGTTAAGCTAATTGTCCAATGGATCTCCCTTGGTTTGAAATGGGGCCAGGGTATCTGCAAAATTTTTATAATAAGGGACGGAGAAGCCCTCCTCCAGGCATGGGGCTCATCCCCCCCCTTTAGGTTTTTGATAACGTCAAGAACCTCCTCAGTTGCAATAGGGGCTTCCATCGTGTCTTTGTGGTCTTTCCCTATGGTCAGAATAGGAATATTTTCTAGGAACAAGTTTATACTAGGAAGGTCGACCTTATCCTCCGCTTTGTATAGTTTAGTGTAGAAAGCCTGAAAAGATTGCATTATTCTTGAGGGGTTAAAAGTTGTGGTCCCGTCTTGCAATCAGATTTTCCGGAGCACGTATGAGCGTGGTTTGGGGGACAATTTGGAGGCTAGCCAAATTTTTATTTTTTTTTTAAAGCAGAAGCCCTAGAGAATAAAATTGCGGGTTTTGCAATTTTTTATGTCACAAGGTAGCTGCGTAGCGGTTTTCTTTTTAGTGCCCCCGTTCGCTCCTCGTTGGCTCACTGGCTGTGATTAATGGCTCCCACTGCTGTCTTAGCCAAAGAGGAGGGAGAGACCCGGGAGAGACCTGAGGCTTCCGTGTACATAGCCTCATAGTTGCCTGTGCTCTCAACCAAACTGTCAAGTCATCAAATGGCTGGTGTCATAACTGATTGCATGTGCAGTTCTTTGACAGCTATAGGCTAAGATGGCAGCTTCCTTGGCTGTAAAGGATAGGAGAGTATAGTTCCGCTTTAAATGTGCCGGCTGCATTTGTTTGCTTTTTAGTCCTTTATTTCACCTGGTAATCCAGCCAGTAACACACAGTGGACGCCTCCACTCTGGATAGAGGAACAACAGAGACTCCTTTGGACAGCAAGATTGTCAATCTGGGGAGAAGCTAGTGTTAAGCTGGCCAGTGGGCTGAACAGTGGCGGCTGGTGTTTTTTTTTTGGGGGGGGGGGCGGCAGGGGTGGCAAACAAACCCCCCCACCCCCTGCTGTTTGCCAGTCGATCCGGCACTAACCCCATCGTGGCAGGCATCGTGATGCAGCGGCTCGGCTCCGAGTCCTCTCCTCCATGGCGGGTTCCAGCTCCTTTCAGGCAATCGCGTGACCAGTCGGGTGACCGGTGTCAAAAATATTTGTTCATTCACTGTTGTAACAGACCTGGGTGGGCTGAGAGCGCACTCTCTGCGACCTGAGCCCACCCTATATTTATTGAAGCCTATTAGAGCCTCTGGCTATACTGTAATCAGTGCTTCAAGAAAACAGCCCCTCCCTGTTGGAATTCATGCGCGGATGTCTTGAAAGGGGCCGGATGCATGGATAGGGGAGGTGGCGATTCCCATGCACCCTTAATGGACAGGCCGCCCCTGGGGCTGAAAAAAATAAATAAATAAAAAACTGAACCAATTCCCCCATTCAAGGTAGATGGAGGAATTCCCCCCCCCCCCCCCCCCCCGTTCTGTTGTATTCTGACAATGGGTAGACTCCCCAGCTGTCAGAATACACAGATCAGTGCTGCAGCCACAGATCAAGCAGCTTTCATCTGTCAGAGCAGTGGTCACATATGGATCAAAATTCAGCTGGTCCCTGCTGAACCGGATGAATTTCGATCCATCTATGGCCACCTTTAGTGCTTGTTCACATTTATATAGCTTCAAAAACATGCAACTTTGACAGCCGACATCCTGCTTGACTTCATTGCGGCTTTCTTGCGACTTCATTAAACAGACGTCAATGCAAGTCGTGATGAAGTCACTCCAAAGTAGTGCAGGAACCCTGTTTGAGTCGCACCAATTAGAACGGTTCAATTGCTGGTAATGGGGTACGACTTGTCATGCAACTTAGATCTCAAGTCGCGGCAGTGTGACTTGAGCTTTAGATGTAGAAGATTTAAAGAGAAACTTCACCCAAAAGGGGAAGTTCAGCTGTTCCTTTTCCTCCCCCCCTCCTCTTCAACTTTTGGTACTTTTTTTTGGGGAAGCGGGTAACTGATTTTGACAGGTACCCGCTACCACTTCTGCTCCGATCGCCTGGGCGAATTCTTCTTCAAAGCCTAACTCCAGGCAAACAGCTAAACGCACAGCTGACATACATATATAGGAGAAGTTTTTTTCCCTCTATAGGATTGTATTTCTGTCTTTCGAGATCTGAGATTTACAGAGCTCAAACAACAACCAGCTTTGTCTGGCAGAGCAGATCGGATTTTCATCTGCTTCACTTTGACAGTGAAAAAACACATTTAAATTGAGTTTACTAGGTGTAAAGCTTGGCAATTACCCTTACTGTGCCCTCTTTTTATTTTTTGCTTTTAAAATATCAGGGAATACTTTGTGACCATGCCAGTCTTCTTCCTTCTGCAACAGCTTCCATATGCCTTCTGTCAACACTAATCATGGGCTCAGACCTATGGTAGTGTTGACAGACGTGCAGTTTAGCTGGAAAAGTAAACAGCGAGGTGCCATGCCAAAGTGTGTCACAGGCTGACAAGTGTATAGGCTTGCCCTTTCCCCCCAATGAGTGACAGCGGTTCCTGTGCAGAGACCCGCTGTGCTGTAGGCACACCTCCGCCAGAGAGTCTCCGCCCCCAATATCTATGGATAGTATATAAAATAAAGGTCATGTGATGTTTTATAAAACAGCCATAAATAGGAATTAGGGCCAGTTCATAATCACAATTTCTGCATTCTGGATGATGTTTTTGATTCATTCTGGTGCATTTTTTTATGTGTTTTCAATGTGTTTTTCCCTTCTCAATTCAGGACTCATTCCAGATGCGTTCCATACAGAAAAAAAAAAAAAAAACGCAACATGTTCTACTGTTGTTGACTGCATTGGAATGCACTGCACTGGTGCAAACTAGGACCACTGGACTCCATGGAAATCACTGTGCATGCATTTTTCAATGCAGATTAAAATCACACTGGACTACATCTGGTGTGAACCAGATTTTGTTTTGTTTTTTACTTATAACATAAGCAAGAATGTTACATTATGTTATCCTATAAAGGCAAAAGATGTATTTAGGATTTTAAAATTTGGATGGAGTGTGGAGAGGGATTAGAACACCTGTGAGTTTGTATTGCTGTCTGTGTCCCCATTAGGGCCTCTCTATTTGTCCTAGTTACCAATAACATTGAAAGTGAAGGTAAAAGAAATTCCCAAATTTTGGGTTGTCCCCGGAAAAGGGGACACTAGTTTTGGTGACCAGGGGGTCCCCAAGGAATTCCTTTAATTTGAAGGGATTCCCTCTTGCTCCCTGTTTGGTTATAAGACAGGAAGTAAAGGAAAATGGTGAAAAAAAACAAGTTGGGGGAAGAAGAAAAAAGAAAAAAAGAAAAAAAAAAGAGAAACGAAAAAAGAAAAGAGAAAAGAAAAAAAAGAGAAACGAAAAAAGAGAAAAGAGAAAAGAAAAAAAAAGAGAAACGAAAAAAGAGAAAAGAGAAACGAAAAAAGAGAAAAAAGAGAAAAAAGAGAAAAGAGAAAAGAAAAAAAAGAGAAAAGAAAAAAAGAGAAAAGAGAAAAGAAAAAAAAGAGAAAAGAGAAAAGAAGAAAAGAGAAAAGAAAAAAAAAGAGAAAAGAGAAAAGCAAAAAAGAGAAAAGAAACTTCCTGATTTGGCTATGGGAAAGCAAGTGAAGGTAAATCTCCCCAGTGGGACACAGTAAAAAAAAAAAAAAAAAGTTATAACCCATCTTTTAGATTCTATGTAAAATACTTTATAACTTGATGCCATTTCCGAGGAATAAAGCATTCGGATAGGTTAGAAAACGTTGCACAGTGTTTTCCTTGGCAATGCCACCGCCCCTCACTGGAGCATTACTGTTTAGGGGAGAAACTGAACATAAAGAAAAATGAGAAATAATCATATTGTGCATGCACATCTGACGGTTCTCTAATATCTATGGCCAGCTTTTGTCTGCAAAACCAACAAGAAAGTCATTGTTCTCTATATCACGTTTTGTGATGCTGATGTAATTCATATAAAAGTGAAGTCATACAGGCTACATTGACTGATACACCTGTACTGCCTGTATGTATCATGAGAAAGGCTATGTTTCCACTATTGCGTCCCCAAAGTCGCGCAATTTACACTGCAACTTTGCTATGCGATTTGTGTTGCAATGTCATGCGACTGATAAAAGCCATGAGAACAAGTCGCACCGAAGTAGGAACAAAAGTAGTGCAAGAACCTTTTTTGGAGTCGCTGCGACTTGAGTCGCACCAATTAGAATGGGGGCCATTGAAATACATGGGTTTTGACTTGTCATGCGACTTGACATGCGTCAAGTCGCACAACATCTCGCAGTAGTGGAAACAGAGCCTAAAGGTCTCATGCACACTGGACATTATAATAATGTTATAAAAACGCCAGTAGCTTTACAATGAGTTTTTTAATGTTTTTGCAATAGTATTTTTTTTTTTCCCCTCGATGGGTCAAAAACGTTAGAGCGTTTTTACAGCTGAAAAAATGCCTCTCAAAACCCATTAGTTTTTTTTTTGTGTGTTTTTACAGTCAAAAACAGTTGATAACTGTGCATTGACACATAGGATAACATGCTGGAGAGTTTATTGACTGTAGAAAGAAATGTCTGAAGCCAAAAACAGCTGCTTTACAAAGTCCAGTGTGCATGAAGCCTAATAGTGAATATCATTGATCACTAGATCATATTTCACGAGTGGAAGCCAGATCTTCTAAAAATCATCATTAAAACACAAAGTTTTTACAACGTAACATCAGATCAAAGCCTTCCTTTAATCCCACAACATAATAAAAAACCTTTTACAATCACCCAAAAAGATGGCAATAACAGTTCATCTGCTTTCCTAGTGCCAAGGAAGTAGGTAACGGAGTTGATTGCTTAGATTTAGTTTTTTCACCCACTCTTACACTAAGCCAACAATTTTCAACTTTAGTTCTGTGGAACTCAATGGTTCCTCCAGAGGTTTTTAGGCCCCATTCACACCTGAGCATTTTGTAGCTTGATGCCTGAAGCTACAAAACGCCGGAGGGGAAAAAAATCAATTATTCTCTATGGAGATGGTTCACATCTCCACTCCAAAATGTCTGAAGCCAGAAGCTCCAAAACGCCTGAAGCTCAAACAAGTTCTGGAACTTTTTTTTTTTAGGCAGATTTGCATGTTTTTCTGCTTTTTACATTGGTGACCTTTTGACCTGTACAAAAACACGGTAAAAAAAACGCACGACTTTCTGCTGAAAACGGTACGCTCAGGTGTGAATGGGGCCTAAGGGGTTCTTGAGCTGTGGCCAAATGACCTCCCATTTGATGGTGCATGCATAGTTCTGGGGCCAACACCACTTGGTGAGCTAAATGACACCAATGATCTTTTTTTTTTGAGCTAGAATAGTGGCATTTGTCTGACTAGCCACCAGTGTAAAGGTGCATTTTTCCCACTAATGCCCAATGGACTGGTTTTATCAGAGGTTCCCAGAGACCTGAAAATAATTTTATGGGTTCCTCTGGGGTAGGACGAGAAGGGCTGCACATTTTCTTTTAACAAGTTGACTTTTCTTTAACACAGAACAAAATATTATGAGCATCTGTTCACTTGATGTCCTTAAAAACACCCTGGGGCATAAGCGACGCACACCAAAATGTACATAACACTTCATGTCCTTCAACAGACATAATAAATGTTTACAGACCATTTAAACAGGTTCAGTTATTGTTCACTCTAATGCAAGTTACCTCTCACCATTAACGTTAAAAAGTGAAAGTAAAGTGAAATTCCCAAATTTTGGGTTGTCCCCGGAAAAGGGGACACTAGTTCTGGTGACCAGGGGGTCCCCAAGGAATTCCTCTAATTTAATTTCCTTCAAATCATGCCGTCTACTATAATTATTGGCCAATTTGTTACATTCATTTTCTGACCACACGTCACATACCAATTATTCTTCTTCCTCTAAATAATGTACATTTGCAAAAGTATACATATTGCATCACTGGTCTGGGCATAAAATGGAATACATAAGCTGAAGTATAGTGCAGATTCTAAAAGGAGGCCATACACATAGATTGTTTTTTGTTTAGCCCAGGGGGTGTCAAACCTGCGGTCCACAAAATTGTAAATGTACTTAAGTTTGTAAAAATGTGATTACACTAAAGGCCCCATGTACACTGCTGCTACTAAACGGTTCAGAGACAGTTGGACACTTTTTTCAGCTGCCCCTGAACTCATCCGATGTTATCTTATGTGTACATGTACACAGGTTCGTTTACTGTTGTTTTTAGGCAGTTGCGTTTATAGGCCTGTTTTTGAAGGCAAAAAAAACGAGTTCAGATGCTGAAGTTTCTGACACCAAACATGGTAACACGCGTTTAGTTTATAGGCGTTTTTGGCCATTTGGCGTTTTTTTTTTTTAGAAACGCTTCTAAAAACGCAAAACGTGGCAAAACGCGGCATGTAAACACGACAAAACGGATGTTTTAAACGTGGGTTACTATCTGTCAAGTTAAATCGTTCAGGAGAGGTTGTAACAACATCACGTGTACATGAAGCTTAAGCAAACGCATGCAGACGTAAAAAAAAAAAAAAAAAAAAAAGAAATTGATAGCATCTCTTTATTGGACTTTTATAAGCTTTATCTTTCCAAAGAAAAATATCCCTCGCTTCACAATCACGCCCAATGGCCCGTACACACGATCCAAAAATCGGTTGAAAAATATCGCTTTCGACGCGTACGATAATCAGAACATTAGTACAGAGCTTTCGAGAGCCGATCACGTCAATTCATCCGATATTATTCGATTGGACAAGGACAAAAATTTTCCTCGTACGATACAAGATCGTACGATTTTGGTTTAGTCAGTACAGTTGTCGTCCGAAAATACAATACACATACATGACATCACTTCCGATTTTTTTTTTTTTTCTGTTCGAGAATTTTCGGGACTTTAGTAACCTATTCAATTTCTACTTGTGACTATTAAGCGAAGTTGGATGATCTGTGGTCCGATTTTCAGATCGTGTGATCGTGTGCCATTATTCTAGTCATCCGTTTTCGGCAGCACCTATATTTGTGACGAAGCACACGAAGAACAAAATTGGGACCAAAATATTTGGTGATCACCTTGAGAATTCATTGAAAACATCTACAACGTCAAACCAGATAGTGATAGTTTATCATAAAGCATGTTAAAGATCGTACTAGTTTTAGGTTGCCCTCTTTTACTTTTATAAATATTAAGTGGTGTCATCACTGTTTGCAATGCCAATCTGAGTACTTACACGCAGCCTATTTTTTGCGTCCAGGAATGGCATTTTTTTCCCGCATGCAAACCTGCAGCAACTAATCATCCACTTTATATACAGCCATAGCACAGAGTGCTGCTGAATCTACAGAGAACGTTCAGCCGCATCTGTGCGCAGAAGCCTATCTGCCCTCATTTGCTCGTCCGAATGAGACATTAGGTCTGCTTTAACAGCCACAGCATAATAATGTTTTCTGTGTCGCTGGTCCAATTTGCTCTGCTCAATCAAGGCTTCTAAACAAAATGTTGGGCCTAAGGTGAACATGGAATGCAAAGCCGACACAACGGAATGACATTTACTGTGCTAAAGCACGGTGTATGAAACAACTGATGTTTGTAAAGATAAAATGCTGGTTTTCACCTTTTTTTTGTTTTTTTGATCATTTTTATATTTTTACAGTAATTTCCTGTCTAGATACACGCAAGTTGTTTTTCAGGGCATGTTTCTGGATGGTGATAACAAAGGCAATCTGCATTTGTACACCACTTGTAGTGTAATGCAGGAATGGAGTGTTGTCACCCTATTACAGGAAGTTCCTGCACAAGGACCTTTGTGGCAGGATTCCAGTGTGGCTGTGCTGCCTGTCCTCCAATGGGTGAGACTTGTGGTGACAAGCTCCCCTGCACAGCTAATCACTGGGAAGATGAGTGTGCTGCCGTTTCTCTTCTCTCAGCTCTCTAAGCCCCGTATGCAGCTGAGAACAGAGGTTATGGTATTACTTAAAAAAAAAAAAGAAGGGGCATCTAGAAAAGGTTTTTAAAGCTACACACAAATGTTTTGCCTTTCTTTTCTATTTTAAACTGAATGGATTGTTTTACAAGGTGATGATTTTACTTTAAGATCACATGTAAAAATCTTGTCTGCTCACATGTAAAGTTTGAGCTAACATTTACATGCGTACAACCCAATGTATCTACTAGCTGCGTCGGCTGCTTCATATCAACAATAATGTACAATCTATTGTGGCCCCAGCCACCTTGCATCCTCGGTAGCCAGGATACAGGTGGCTCCTGATGCCCAGAGTCCTTGGTTGCTAGGACGCAGCTGGCTCCTGATGCCCAGAATCCTTGGTTGCCAGGACACAGGTGGCTCCTGATGCCCAGAGTCCTTGGTTGCTAGGACGCAGCTGGCTCCTGATGCCCAGAATCCTTGGTTGCCAGGACACAGGTGGCTCCAGATGCCCAGAGTCCTTGGTTGCCAGGACGCATGTGACTCCAGATGCCCAGAGTCCTTGGTTGCCAGGACGCAGGTGGCTCCCGATGCCCAGAGTCCTTGGTTGCCAGGACGCAGGTGGCTCCTGATGCCCAGAATCCTTGGTTGCCAGGACACGGGTGGCTCCTGATGCCCAGAATCCTTGGTTGTCAGGACACGGGTGGCTCCTGATGCCCAGAGTCCTTGGTTGCTAGGATGCAGGTGGCCCCTGATGCCCAGAGTCCTTGCTTGCCAGGATGCAGGTGTCTCCTGGTGCCCAGAGTCCTTGGTTGCTAGGACGCAGGTGGCTTCTGATGCCCAGAGTCCTTGGTTGCTAGGATGCAGGTGGCCCCTGATGCCCAGAGTCCTTGCTTGCCAGGATGCAGGTGTCTCCTGGTGCCCAGAGTCCTTGGTTGCTAGGATGCAGGTGGCTTCTACCCCCTGGCTGCTTGGTTGCAGGTTAGCCAATAAGAACCAGTGCTCATGGGCCCAAAGGATAAATTACAAATCTGAACGCAGAGTATTGTGAGCATGAACCCGCAAGTACAGGCTTTTCAGATTAATCCCAACATCATCAACATTTCAGTCTGCAGCACAGGTTCCAAATAGATCACTCAATGGGAAGCACCAAAAATAAACACTCGTTAATTACAACCTTTTCATAAACTGCTTAGAGCAGAAGCTCTAATAACAGCCAAAAATAAATATGTTAAAAGTTTTAGCAGAATCTCGGAACAAATGATATTTAAAACCAGGTAAGCATAATAGGGGAGTAATATTTTCCAACACAGTGCTGATGTCTTGTCAAGTAATCCCACAGAATAAAGCTACCAACTGTCCTTTTGTTGCTTCCTTTTGATTCCAACAGCAGTGTGAGAGAGAAAGATAAACCCCATTTAATGAGCGAGAACATACAATCAGTGCTGTGTGCGTTATGGGGGGAGGGAGGGGGAGGGGGATCGTCCCCTTTGCTGTGGGGAACCATTGTTTTTTAAAATGGGCACATTGCATCCCTTTAACACACAGAACATGAGGCTGTAAAGCCGGCCATAGACCAATCGGAATCAGACAGTTTAGCAGGAACCAGCCAAACTTTGATCCGTCTATGGGCAGGCTGGTTGTACTGAAGTCGATCCATCATTGTATTCTGCCGGTAAAGGATAGTGACCGTATGAAACACTCTATATGGAACTTATAACTTTAAAGTAAATGCGAACGTAACTAAAAGCAACTTAGTATGCTAAAGCAAGAAGTATCAAACAAATGCCATTTTTTAAAACAAACAGGCGTTTTCATTTTTTTTGTTATATCTCGTTTTGCACTTTAGTGCTGCTAATCTCCCGCGGCCTCTTTGCAGTCACTTCTTGTCAGTGATGACAGCATGCATTCCTCAGGGTAGTTTCCTGAAGGTGATAACAGTTCACCATGCTTGTGTAACGTGTGCGGAAATGGCCATGATCAGCAACCCGTGTGACAAGGTGACGATGCAGGAGCACAATTGGGAGAAACAGATAAAGATAATAAAAAAAGAAGTTACAATTTGCTATACTTCTCGCAGCTGTAAGCAGCCACCTGGGTACAGAAGACATGACACTTGTCTTAAAAGGTGTATAAAGTATGCTTTAAGGCAGGGGTCTCTAAACTTTCTAAGCAAGGGGCCGGTTAACGTCATTTAGGCGGGGCCAGACTGTGGCCAGTGAGAGTAGAAAATGCCCCATCATTGGTTTTAATGGGAGAAATAAATAGTGCCCCATTAATGGAGTCAGTAGAGGGATTGGTACCTGGTCATTGGTGTCAGTTAGTGGTATAGTGCCCCAAGGGCCAGATAAAAAAAACAAGAAAAGGGCCACAGTTTGGAGACCAATGCTTTAAGGCATCATTTACTACACATAACAGTATTCCCAAAGAAATGATGATAATATAGGACAACACATTCTTAAAGCTGAACTCTACATTAGAGAGTTCAATAAAAGAGTAAATTAAAAATATAGTTGTGCATTCATTATACATAATAACTGAATGCATTTTTAAATTTAACAAGTTCCTATAATTTCATCTACAAAAGCACTTACATTTTGAGAAGAGAGGGGGGTAGCACTGGAGTAAAGAATCAAATGTGCTGTATGCAAATATACTAAAAAAGTAAGAGAGGGCAGAGTGAGCAGAGGGATGATCTCTTCAGTCTGCTGCTGCTCCTTCACTGTCCAATCACTAACTAGTGGCAATAGAGTGATCAGGCATTATTTTCACTGCAGTAAAGAAAAGCGAAATCGCCAACTTGGCTGTGTTGTCTGGCAGAGATCAGAAAATCTTAGGACTGGATAGACAGGAATACAAATTCTTTGGCAAGTAAAATAGCTCCTGTGTGTTTATTTTGTCTATGTATTTAGCTGTTGTCTGGAGTTTAGCTTCTACATACATGCTTCTACTGTAAATTGAATGCCATTATTGCTCAGAGTAGTACTATAAGGCCCCTTTCACACTGGGGCGGTAGGGGGCGTCAGCGGTAAAACAGCGCTATTTTTAGCGCTGTTTTACCGTGGTATTCGGCCGCTACGGGTGCGGTTTTAACCCCCCGCTGGCGGCCGAAAAAGGGTTAAAACCCCTTGTACAGCGCGGCTATAGCCGCGGTATTACCGCGGTATAGCCGCGCTGTCCCATTGATTTCAATGGGCAGGAGCGGTGAATACAACGCTCCTTCACCGCTCCAAAGATGCGGCTCGCAGGACTTTTTTTACTTTGCCAGCGCACTGCTTCAGTGTGAAAGCCCTCGGGCTTTCACACTGAACAAACAGCGGAGGCTGTTTAGGGGCGGTTTGCAGGCGGTATTTTTAGCGCAATAACGCCTGCAAACTGCCCCAGTGTGAAAGGGGCCTAAAAGGCATGGGCATAAAAATTTTACTGACCTTATTACGCATGCTTTTATTCTAGCACAAAATAATTGGGGTTGAAGGGGAATAGATAGGGACTTTAAATGAACACATGGTCTGGTAAGGCACCATTGTTCCATCCCTCGGGACTTTATATGAAACTGCAGCCTGGTAAGGCTGCAAGTTTCCATCCCTGTCATGCTTAAAAAAGGGGAGAACAAGAGGGAAGTGGGACTTTATATGAAACACTTGGTTGCAGAAAGGTAATTAGGTGAAAAAGGAAAACGTTTTATTAATTGCCATCTAAAATAAACATTCATAGCATTTGATTACAATAGTAATGATATACATAGATACATGGTATAAATTTCATAAGAACAGTATCATGTAGAATGGCAATTAAACATCCTTCCAGAGTTCACCAATGAATTCATAGTAAAAAACAATAATGCACCGTAAAGCTTGCAAAACTCATGGTCTTGTTGATCCTAATGAAGATAAACTTGGTAATGTGGTATTGTTAATTGAAAGTAAGACGTATGGCAGCTCTACGCGTTTCGTGGCTGGAGGGCCACTCGTCAGGAGCAAGCACAAGGTATATCTATGAATAAGGGATGAGGTATTATAATGAGGTAGGTAAGTATAGTAATAGGGTATAGAACCCTCAAATAAATTACCTGTTAGTGTTGGGCATAAGTATGGTTGTGGTGCGAAAGCGGGGTACCAAACCCTCCGGATAAATACTCCCAACCGGGAGTCGCGGCGGACACACCGTCCAAGATACCCCAACAAACGCCAGCCAGAACAGGCACAAGAAGGCAAGGCAACCTGGGGAGGAAATAGAAGGTGTGCCAAGGTGAGCTGGACAGGAATGAATGGGGGTGAAAAAGAAAAGAAGGAATGGAACCAAGTGAGGGCAGTGAAAAAAACGGCCACTAGGGCCTAGAAGTGGGTGTGAAGAAAATGAGGGGAAGTGAATGATGGTGGTGACCACCAATCAGGATTGAAACGTGCGGAAAGGGGAGAGGGAAAGTGGCAAGGTGAGGACAGGGAGACAAGCGAGTGACTAGTGTGAGGGGGACGAGGGGAGAAGTGTAGTAAGGATGGATGAGTTACCTGGGTGGGGTGGCTGAATACAACAGTCATGTGTGCAGTTCAGAAGCAAAAGGTGAAGGAAGCCTTGACTACCGGCACCCGCCCTAGGGACGCCCATATAGGCGCCGGGACGATGACGCCGCCGACGTCACGCCAGCGCAGCAGAGGGGGGGGGCGGGGGAAGACCGGCGGCGGGAGGACTCCAGCGGACGCTCGATCCCTCGCCATCGGAAGTCCCCCAATTCTGCCCGCGAGCGTGGTCACCACAGACATGGGCGGGCCCGCGCTGGATAACCGCCGCCCGTCCAGTCTGGGATGCGCGACGTTGACGTGCAGTGACGGCACCCGTACCCGTCCGAGAACGGGGGGAGGGGCCGCCAGGCACGTCACGGCTCCCGGAAGTGGAAAAACAGCCGGTCAGCAGGCAATCCCGACTAGATTCACACCACCTCCAGGACTGTACCCAATTAGAGTCAGTGATGTTAAAGCATGAAGGGAGATAACTAAAGTAGGGAATGTACAAGGATCAGAAGGATTGCACATGGGAAAAAGGTTGCAAAAAAGGGGGGTGTGGCACTGATGTAGGTGCATTATTGTTTTTTACTATGAATTCATTGGTGAACTCTGGAAGGATGTTTAATTGCCATTCTACATGATACTGTTCTTATGAAATTTATACCATGTATCTATGTATATTATTACTATTGTAATCAAATGCTATGAATGTTTATTTTAGATGGCAATTAATAAAACGTTTTACTTCTTCACCTAATTACCTTTCTGCAACCAAGTGTTTCATATAAAGTCCCACTTCCCTCTTGTTCTCCCCTTTTTGATTCTAGCACAAAAGTTCCTCCATAATCGTCAGTAAATATTTGCGTACAATTATCCTGTTTTTGTTTTCCAATACCTAAACCTAGCATACCTGTATACATATGCAGATTTTTGGATTCTGTGTTACAGATCTGAATGCAGTACATGTTTACCCACCTGTGTGCACGTCACCATTGAAAACAATGCCGATTTATTCAGATCCGTAAATAACAAACTTTGGAAATGTGTTTTCTTTTTGTTTTCGCCCATGTAAATGAAGCCTCCGTGCAATTATAGAAGGATGAATCGCTATACCATTTTTTTTTTTTATGTTAAAAAAAAAAAAAATACTTTGTGGCTTGTGGCTGAAGAGACTGGGTATTACAGGAAGCTGGTATCCTCGCTCACAAAACAAACAAACTAATGAAATGATCAAAGTGGTACAGAGCAAAGTGGCATAGAGCAGAGGCATCTGCAAAATATCCCTGGAAATAAAACGGTTCACATTAGAATTGAATAAAGTAGCTGGTCTTTGCTTTCCTTTGCTTGATAAACCCCAATATCCAGGTAGCTGGTATTCTTGAAGGGTAGGTTTGAGTTGCAGTAATGTGTAGGTTTTACCCCATGGTACTGTTGCACATGGTAAGGCACCACCTTTGGTGCAGCACCCCAACAGACTAATGTTTTGGTGCAGCAGAACACACATATATTATAAAGTGATGGAGGAAAAAAAAAAAAAAGTGGAGGTGCATTGGTAGACCATTCAGAGTAAAAAAAAAAAAAAAAAAAAAAACACAGCAAAAATATGAATCCAACACAGGTGTAAGGCTAAATAGTTTACATACTTTTAAATAAAGCAATTGGTAGATTATCCACTGGAGTGAGCAGACCACTACTATGAGCAAATAGATTTAGCAGTTACTCTGCTTCCATTCTTTAATGAAGCTCTGTCATTTTAAAACCCAACCCTGGGAATTACAAAGAAAACTACCCTTACAGTACACCACCCAAAACACACACTGCAGAGGTTAAATTATTATTATTATACAGGATTTATTTAGCGCCGACAGTTTACGCAGCGCTTTACAACATTAGGGCAGACAGTACACTTACAATAGAATTCAATACAGGGGGGAATCAGAGGGCCCTGCTCTTTAGAGCTTACAATCTAGGAGTTACATGCTTATTAATCCTAAGAGATCGTTTACACTTGCTTCAAAATGTGGCATTGGACACAGTTTTTCTCCAAAGCCTCTATAGAAGTCTATGACCATGCTTGCTTACAGCACCTAAAGCCCTTGAGGGGCTCTTATTCAGCTTTAGTTTAGCTTTGTTTTTGAGGTATTGCAGTTATGAGATATTCCAGGATGCACTGGGAAACCAACAAGTGAACTGGAAAGACTGGTGCAGAGCAACTACTAGACAGCACATGTGGTGTGCAACATGGGAACGCAATAGCAAAAGGTGAGAAGAAGGTGAGCGGGCAACAGAGAGAGTGAGGTCTTCCAGCCAGATGATCAGCAGAGCTGGGGGGACTGGAGCAGGAGAAACTAGATGTCACATGTGGTGGAGCAGTGTGGGAGAAATATAGCGGGAGGTAAGTGAGGACTACAGAGCTGGGGGCTACTACTGAGTGGGACATCAGAAGAGCTGGGGGCTACTACTGAGCAGGGGTTCAGCAAAACTAGGGTATTAATGAGCTGGGGCCCAGTAGAATCCCAGCTCAGTAATACCCCCACTCAGCAGATCCCCAACTCATTGGTACCTATATTCAGCAGATCCCCAGCTCATTGGTACCTATGTTCAGCAGATCCCCAACTCATTGCTACCTATGTTCAGCAGATCCCCAGCTCATTGCTACCCATGTTCAGCAGATCCCCAGCTCATTGGTACCTATGTTCAGCAGATCCCCAGCTCATTGGTACCTATGTTCAGCAGATCCCCAGCTCATTGCTACCTATGTTCAGCAGATCCCCAGCTCATTGCTAACTATGTTCAGCAGATCCCCAATGAGCTGGGGATCTGCTGAGTGGGGGTACTACTGAGCCAGGATGTTACTAGGCCCCTTTAAAACGAATAGAAAATCAGCACACATAGGGCATTTGCCAAGCTTCAAAAAAGCATCACCAAAGCATTACAGAAACATCAAAAACATATTACAAAAAGTTGAAGTGGTGGGTGCTTTAATGTGATTAAGAAGAAGGTGAATTATTTACTTTACGCCTCACTCCAGCACTCTCCCCCACTCCAAATTGTGGGTAGTCCCTTGCTGACCTCATGTACAATGCTGGGCTATCGGCCCTGCATTGTATTTGCTGATGTTGTCATGAAATCACAGCCTGGAGGACCTTGTAGAAGAGGCTTTGGTGGACTGCTCACACAGATGGAAAGAGCCTGCTGGAGTGAGGAGCAAGGTACTACACCTTATTCTTCATTCCTATAGTTAACAAGCATTTAACCCTTGCAATTTAGGGGTACCCTGCTGCAAGAGTGTTTTTTTTTTTTTTTTTATTTCAGAGTTGGACTTAAGTAGTAACAGAGTCTCCTTTAAGTGGAATTTCAGTCATTTTTTCATCTTTCCATCTATTAAATCTTGTGCCCTTGTTGTTTTAACTTTGGATAGTAAAACTTTTTTTTTTCTGCCAGTAAATACCTTATACAGCCCACTTCCTGTTTCTTGTCTGGTAAAAAGTCTAGGTTTATGACATCATACATAGCGCTCTCTCTCACTCTGGTGAGAGTTTGCCAGGAGTGGAAGGGGGGCGAGTCATAAGAGGGCCAATGAGAGTTGCAGGTGTGCCTCTGTGTAAATCCAGGAAGTGAACAGGCAGCACCTTTTGCTGCCAACAGTTAAAATGGCTGCAGCCAGACTCAGTGGAGGGAGATTTCTGCAGCATATTTGGCAAGTACAGAATCACAGTATATATAAAATAATATGCAACGTGGTTGGAGGGAAGTATCAGAATGGCAATGACTGGGATGGAGGCGAGCATCCCTTTGGTGCTAGCCTCATTTAAAGTCCCAAATTTTCCTTTTTTTGAAAGAATGGCAAAGATGTTTTTATTACAAATTATGTGAGCAGACTGCAATTCCTCTTTAACCACTTGCTTACAGGGCACTTAAACCCCCCTCCTATCCAGACCAATTTTCAGCTTTCAGCACTGACACACTTTGAATGACAATTGCACGGTCATACAACACTGTACCCAAATGAAAATTTTATAATTTTTTCACCACAAATAGAGCTTTCTTTTGGTGGTATTTGATCACCTCTGCGGTTTTTACTTTTTGTTAAAAAAATGTAAAAAACTGAATTAAAAAAAAAAAAAAAAAAAATTATTATATTTTATATTTTGTTATAAGAAATTTAAAACTGGTCATTTTTCTCCTTCATTGATGTACGCTGATGAGGCGGCAGTGATGGGCACTGATAGGCGGCAGTGATGGGCACTGATGGGTGGCAGTGATGGGCAGCACTTTCAGGTGGCACTGATTGACACTACAGGTGGGCATTGATAGGTGGCACTTGTTGGCATTGATAGGTGGCACTGATGAGGCAGATGTGCCTCTACCACTTGGGGACCGATGTCCCTGGCATCCGAGCCGGTGATCGGCTTTTTTTTTCTACTCGCGCTGTCAGCGTGAGTAAAAAAAGAAAAAACGATTACCGATCTTTTGTTTACATCATGTGATCAGCTGTCATTGGCTGACAGCTGATCACATGGTAAAGGGCCGGGACACGGATCGGTGATCAGCCGAGTCTCAGTGACTCGGTGATCACAGCGCGCCTGGGGAGCGTGCACAGGGGAGGCCGTCATATGACGGCCTCCCGGGAATGCAGGTCCGCGCTATGGCCGTCATTCGGCCATAGCGCGGATAGCAGGTGGTTAAAGAAGGAAATTAGTTATTTCTAAACCTGCTCATTCTAGTGGACTACAAATCACTTATTTAATACAATCACAAAATATAAAAAGCAAGTAAAGAATGATGTAATTCGCATCATAAATCACTTTTAGTTAAATGGCTATAAAAACTATAATAATATTTGTACATTGAAAATGTACTTTACTTTACCTTTGACAAAGTGCACACTAATCTCCTACACACGGATTTTGGAATCTACTCTTCATGAGAATGGTCAATACTGCTTTGATCCTCGAACCAGGAGGCTTCTAGGAACACCCTAGAGTTGCCACCTCATCCCTTTAAAACCGAACACATAATGATTACACAGGTTTAGGTTCATCTAAGATGGTAATTATACACATTTGGTGCCTTATCTGAATTTAATTATCCTCAGAACCTGTGTAATTTATATGTGTTCGGGTTAAAGGGATGAGGTGGCAACTCTGGGACACCCTTCCATCTGCTTTAATCCCACTTGAAGCACAATTTCTCTAAACTCCAGTTACTTGAGTCCTAAAATACCTCTTCAACATTTTTTTTGACACCAGCTTTCTTAATACTTTAGGACAAGTAGCACTGTCAAATACCCTCCCTCCTCCTAAATAACACACATACAAGACGGAGGATCCACCCGGCATAGCAAGAAGTTCCAACAGACAGAGCCTTCAAGCAGCAATAAGCAGCACATTAGGCTGTGTGTGGACATGTGTTTACACAGGTGTTGCCTACAAGTCTGTGGATCTGACATAAACTACCGGCAAGAGCAACGCCGTCATGAGCCAGTCACCTAAAGTAGAACCATGATGACTAAATGACTTTAGCTTGCTTTAAGTATTTTTAAAAGTCAATCACTGACATGACTACATAACAATTCTGCACAGTTTATACTTCAACTTAGACCCCATACACACTATTAGATTTTCTGCAGATTTTTGTCTTCAGATTTACCAAAACCATATAATATGAGGTCAAACCTTAAGAGTTTCAACTTGTGTGCAATCAGGCAGGCCCTTTTACTACATGGTTTTGGTAAATCTGAAGACAAAAATCTAAGAGTGTGTATAGGGTCTGAATGAATCTACAATAGCTATGGCCACCTTTGGTCTAGGTTTACACTGCTGTGATACTATTTTGATTTGCCTTTCAGTGTGATTATGTAGTGCTAGTTGGATCCAACTTAAATGAAACTTTAAAAAGGTTTGTATATTCTATGGGGCCAATATTGCACTGGAATTGCACCAAAGTAGTACAGGAATCTTTTCCAATATTGCTCTGTGCTGAGTTGCATTGATGTGAATGGACACCATTGAAAAAAAAACAGTGCGATTTCCCCTGTCATGGGATTCTGTAACAACTCAAGTCACACTAGTGAGAACCAAGCCCTAGGGTCCTTTCACACGGGCGTTCCGTATGTCCGTTTTTCCTTCATCTGTTGGACATACATGTATGTCTATGGGCTAGCGGACGTTAGCGGATGATCATCAACTGACATCCGCCTCCGTTAAATTCATTTTTTTGAGACGGAAGAAAACCCTATTTTTCCTCAGTTTAAAAGAGGGAACGGACGAAAAGTGGAAGTTAGCGGATGACATCTGCTTACATTTGGTTCCGCTGACATCCAAAAACATGGGTTTCTGTTTTTTAGTTCAGTTCTGTTTTTTACAAAAAAAATAAAAAAGTTTAAAAAAGTGACCGATGTTAGCAGACATGAAAGCGTATGTAATAATTGACATCCATATCCATTTTTGATCGTTTCTTTTACAAAAATAAAAGTGATTGAACTGAATGCCCATGTGAAAGGACCCTTAGAGATCTGACTTTGTTGGGGCTCGCTTACACTTGCCATTGGAGGGCAGTAAGAACCACAAGGCTGACCTGCGTTTTTAACACCCCCCCAGCTGCTTCACCTTAAAGCAGAGCTCCACCCAAAAGGGAAAGATCCCCTTGTTTGGGACCATTCACAAAGCACAGCACGACTCGCACATGTGCAGTAGGAAACTGGCTGTGAAGCCGGAAGGCTTTACTGCCTGTTTCCCTTACTTACAATGCCGACGCCTGTACCCAAAGCCAATTGAAAATCAGTTTGGGTGCCAACATCGTGGGATCCCTGGAAAGGCAAGTGTCCTTATATTAAAAAAAGTCAGCAGCTACAGTATTTGTGGCTACTAACTTTTAATTTTATTTTTTTTGGAGACTGGAGCTCCTCTAAGCTGCAAGAGCAGTGGTCAGGGATGTATATATGCTGTGGCTTTGCTTTATAGTGGGAGATACAGTATACCCCCGTAGTTTGAACACAACCTATTTAAGTGAATGTGGCCGTGCTACAACTGTCCCACAACTGTGTGCAATGCATGTGGTTGCAGTGCGGTAGGGCAGCATTTAGAGGATGAAAACAGGTGGTGAGGAGGCGACATATTACCTCTACACCGCTTGCCAAATGTCTCTAAAAAGCAATCCCCACTCAGATCAGCAGTCCTTTTTGCAAGTGTAACTTGTAGCAAGTGCCCTTCATTTGTTACAAAGAGCGCAAGGCTAGCAGTTAACGTAGTCCTCAAATTAAAGGGTTCTTAACTCCTAAAGAGGACCCTGATCCTTGCAGCAAGCACCTTCAGATGCCTGCTTACATCATCTGAGGATCTTCATTGCACCCAGTGCAAACAGCTACTACAACTTCTAGGTAATATTTCTGACGACCTTTTCCTTCTATTCATGGCTTCCTGCTGAATATGCTGGGCAGCCTCACGGGTCAAAAGAGCCATAGAGAGCAGAAGGCCAGCCCAAACAGCTCTAGTTGCCATTTTCTCTCTGAGTTTTGGGGACAATGGAGCACAGTGAAGGTGGCCTAGCCCACATGGATGTCACATTGGGAGCAGCAGCTATGTTCTTGCAGCAACTGTGTCTCAGTTGCCACGTAACACCTAAACGTGGCTGTCACACGGGGTATGGAATCATACGTCCCATGTAAACGAGGCCTAAAGGATGCAAGTAGGTGTTAGGATCACTGGCTAGCTTGCATAAAGCAGTGCACATGACAACTAACGTGCACTGCTCGTTCCAAACAAATGGAGGGGGAAAGGCGAGGTTTGCGAGCTTATAGAGAATGTTACAAAAAGGCAGAAAAAGCGCAGTAGGTAACGACTTCCTGAAAAATAGACTACAGTGCCATTAGGTAGTGGATGTGTATTGATTATTTTAGAAGAATAAGGATATTGTATTTTTGTCCCTTTGTCTCTTCTCCCTGTACAAATAGATTTTATTGGCTATGCCAAAAAGTGACACCTTAATAGAGGAAATTGTAAGACCTATATAAAGACCAACAAGGCTTCCTCAAGAATATAGAAAATAAATGTAGGCACATTAAACATATTTAGCTTTACTGTCATACGATGACTAAGTAATAAATGTAAAGAAAGCCATGACCGTGTCCCTTTAATTGTGGTTAATCCAGAAGCAAGCGCTGAACAAGCCCTGGCGTATTCAGAAATGCCTTCCTGACTGCAAAGACAAGGAAACGCATGAATATGCAGAATTCAGAAAAAAAAAACTCTTTGTAGAATTGTGATCAGTGCCTGACAAGTTTTTCACCAAAACCCTACACACCAATTTCACAACATTAATCAACGAGTTCACTTTGATCTTTCCTATCTTATCTCTTGTCTCATAAACACTTCATACAACTTCAGAAATGTAGGTTACGCAATGCCCTTTATAGGCATACTATTTTTTTTATATATTTTTTTTAGATGTTCTACAGCTCTGCACATATACAAAAAAAAGAAGAACAGTGCTGGGTAAATAATTATAAAGATAGTCAAATAGATTTAGAAGATGAATCAAAATTGCTAGCAATTATATATTAATTGATGGGGTATGCACACTCCATTCTGAGGATCTAAAACCTGGGTGCTCAACCTGTGGCCCTACAGCTTTTGTGGAACTAAAAGTCCCATGAGGCATTGCAAGCTGCTGACAGTTACAGACATGACTCCCAAAGGTAAAGGCATGATGAGAGTTGGAGTTCTGCAACAGTTGGAGGGCCACAGGTTGGGCACCCGTGATGTCAGAGGATAATTAAAACCTAACAGGCACACAACTATGAGCGCACTTGTCATGCCGGTGGGTAGATCATGGAAGCCGTTCAATAGGCTGGTTTTACACATACCAGGCAACATTGTGCACATTCTGAGATGACAACGTGGCTATAGGCTCTGCAGAGTTATTATTATTCAGGATTTATATAGCATCAACAGTTTGCGCAGCGCTTTACAACATGAAGGCAGGCAGTACAGTTACAATACAATTCAATTCAATATGGGAGAAATCAGAGGGCCCTGCTTGTTAAAGCTTACAATCTAGAAGGGAGGACCAATTGGAACAAAAAAGTAATAACTGTGGGGATGAGATGATGGAGAAAATGAAAATACAGTTGTTAGGTGTGGGTAGGGTAGGCTTCTCTGAAGAGAAGGGTTTTCAGGGATCGTATAAAAGCTAATAGAGTAGGAAATAAATCGGACAAATTGGGGTAAGGAGTGCCATAGGATTAGAGAGGCTCTGGAAAAGTCCTGGAGATGAGCATGGGAGGAGGTGATGTGGGAGCTAGAGAGCAGGAGGTCTTGAGAAGAATGAAGAGAACAATTAGGTTGGTACTTTGAGACTAGGTCAGTGATGTACCTGGGGGCAGAGTTGTGGATGGCTTTGTAAGTAAGAGTTGTCATCCTAGTGCTGTAATGTTCCACCCTTGTCCTTCAATTTTTTTGGGCTTCCTCTGATCAAAACCAGCGTCAAACTGTCTCCTTTAACTCCTATGCCGCGTACACACGAGCGGACTTTACGTCAGACTTTGCCCGGCAGACGGGATTTCGTCGGACAATTCGATCGTGTGTGGGCTCCAGCGGACTTTATTTGCTCAAAAGTTGGACGGACTTAGATTTGAAACATGTTTTAAATCTATCCATAGAACTAGAGTCCGGTCGAAAAGTCTGCTCGTCTGTATGCTAGTTCGACGGACAAAAAGCCACGCTAGGGCAGCTATTGGCTACTGGCTATGAACTTCCTTGTTTTAGTCCGGTCGTACGTCATCACGTACGAATTCGACAGACTTTGGTGGATTGTGTGTAGGCAAGTCCGTTCGTTCAGAAAGTCCGTCGTAAAGTCCGCCGAGCAAAGTCTGCCGTAAAGTCCGCTCGTGTGTACGCGGAATTAGATATCAAAGTTTAGCAGGTGTAAGGCCAGCTTAGGACTGGAACTCCTTTACCGGTAGGATCAACAATAAGAGCTTTTTTACATTAGTGGTGCCCTCTGAAGGCTGATTCATGTTCAGATCGACATTTGACAGGCAGTGAAGAGTTGTTATATCACCTGCTCATCATCTGATTAAACCTGCGCTACCACACTGCAATTGTGTGCATTGCAGGTGCTTGTAGTGCAGCGCAGATGAACTCAATGGGCAAATTTGACAAACGGTGCACAACTCTGCGCCCCAAGTTAAAAATGCTGCAGCTGCAGTACAGCCATGACCAGCTAAATTATGACAGATCAGGTGGGTGGGCAGGGGGCAGAAAAAAAGCCTAGGTTCACACCAATATCGTGCGGAAAACCGTTCAGTGCGCTTTTTCCCCACACAGCATTCCAACTGCACTGCCCTTGTGATCGGCTGGCGGTGTCAATACAAAGTTAAACACCCAAAATGCAGTGCCATCACATGGTACAAAACAA
This sequence comes from Lithobates clamitans, assembly GCA_037952925.1. Taxonomy (NCBI): domain Eukaryota; kingdom Metazoa; phylum Chordata; class Amphibia; order Anura; family Ranidae; genus Lithobates; species Lithobates clamitans. The sequence continues at coordinate 4,712,531 of JBBGZY010000655.1, forward strand.
CCATGCAGTCCAGCTGCGGTGCAGCTCCAAAAAAAAGGTGCATGCATATCTTTGGTGCAATTTGAGCCCATTCAAAATGAATAGGCTCAAATCACACTGCACGTAAAGTGCACAGGGGTGCAATGTGGTTTCTGTACAATTCACATGTGGTTAATAGTGTGAACCAAGGGTAAGGGATAAACTGCATTTATCGGAGCGTAAGGCATAGACTGGTCAAAATTCAGCCGAATCCTGTTATGGGCAGGCTGGTTGTACTGAAGTTGTTTTATCCATGGACTTCAGTACAACCAGCCTGGCGGGTACTTCTTGTACAAATCACCGTCTGCAGCTATAGCCGCCAGCAGTGATCATTGTATTCTGATGGCGGGGAAACCTGACTGTGTTGATGGGGGCATCAAGTGATTTTCCTTCCTTTAACCCATGGTACCTTTTTTTTTTTTTTTTTTATTTTTTTTTTTTTTTAAGATTAACCACATGATTGACCTCCAGAAGATTTACCCCCCCCCCCCCCCCATGACCATGCTATTTTTTGCGATACGGCACTGCGTTACTTTAATGCGCGGTTGTGCGACACTGTATCCAAATAAAATGTACGGTATGTTTTTTTTCTTTTTCAACAAATAGAGCTTTTTGGTGGTATTTGATCACCTCTGCAGTTTGCACTGTAAAGAAAAAAAAGACTGACAATTTTGAAACAAAAACAAAAAAAAACAAAAATAAATAAATAAATAATCAAAACATTTTTTAACTTTCTGCTATAAAACACATCCAGAAAAAAAAAAAAAAAATAATAATAAATCGCAATAAGCGCCTATCTTGATTGGTTTGCGCAAAAGTTGTACAGTCTAGAAACGATGGAAAATTTTTGTAATGGCGGTGATCAGCGACTTATAGCAGAACTGCAATATTGCAGCAGACAGTCGGGACACTGACACTTTTGCAACTTTTTGGGATCAGTGACACTAATACAGTGATCGGTGCTAAAAATATGCACCGTCAATGTACTAATGACACTGGCTGGGAAGGGGTTAACATCAGGGGCGATCAAAGGGTTAAAAGTGTACCTAGCCCTGTGTTTTACTAAACTGTGGGAGGTGCTTTTACTAGCGGAAGGAAGTGATCCATGTCCCCATTTTGCAGGAACATAGGATCAATGCTGTCACTACTGACAGAATGGCAATCTGCCTTGTTTACATAGGCTGACTGCTGTTCTGCCTCTGTACCGAAGGATCGGCGGGTGCCGGTGGACATGGCGTTTGGAGGTACCCACTGATAGGCTCCTGCTGTGAATAAATCACAGTGGGAACGGACCGTCGTTGTCGCGCCCCTAACCTGGAAATGCTGGATCATGTCCTAAGTACGTGATCCAGCGCAGTAGAGCTGCCTTGCCACTGTATATCTAAGTGTTGGCAGAGAGGTTTAGTACCCTTTGTCAATTCCCAGTCATAAGTGCAAGAATATCTGTGCATGAGTTGAGTTGCATCTTGATATAGCGCTGTCCTTTACCCTGCAAGGTCCCGACGTGCTTACAAACACATACACATATACACATACTAGGGCCAATTTGTAGACAGGATCTGATTAACCTACCAGCATGTCTTTGGAGTGTGGGAGGAAACCGGAGTACCCGGAGGAAACCCACACAGACACAGGGAGAACATGCAAACTCCAGGCAGATGGTGGTTAGAAGGAACGACACACCAAATCATTTTTTTCCCCCAATTCAATCCATAGGAAAAACCTAAACAGAGTTACAGGTAGACGGCGTTTCTTTTGCAGACATTTAGAAACGAGTCTCTCTGTATGAAGAAACACAGAATTTCTGTAAGGACAAATGTCAGAAAAATAAACATGTGCTCAATTCGAATCATTTCTACATATCTTAGGACATAAACTTCACATCCAGCAGCACTGTCATTACGTATGGTTGGCAGGAAATGTCTTGCAGCCAATGGCATGAATGACAGAATCAATTGGTTTCCATTGCAGATTACAGATTGTGTGTATGGGTGACGTTTGTGCCAGTGGTTGAATTGCACAATAAAAAAAAGAGGATCACATTTATATGTACCGTAAAGTATATGTCACAGTCAGGAAACAAAAAAACAAAAAACTGCACCTTTCCCATGTTTTATCCCTTTAAACACCATACAGGTACAGAGAAATACCTGTTAACCTGCCAGAATACACTTCACTTTTAAGCTCCTTTAGGCTGGATTCACACCTATGCATTTTTAGTGCTTTTTGCACTACAGAACGTGTTCCATAGGAAACCATGGTAAATAGACTATAGTGCAAATCTGCAAAATACAAAAAGCACTAAAAATGCATAGGTGTGAATCAGGCCTTATGGCCTGACATCAGCCCTCCCAGTTGTCTTTTGCTAAACTACCCAAACACTCCCATTCTGTAGTCCAAGATCAGACCTAGGAGAGCTGTTTGGGAAAGCGTGCAGAGGACACAGGACAGCTCTGAATTTCTGTTTTTGCACTTATCAAACACATATAAACTAAATGCTTTCAAATGGTATAATAAACAGACCAAAAACATAACAAAAAAGGGAAGTTCATTGTCGGGGTTTACTTACACTTTAATGGCCATCAACACATATAAGCACTCTTTGCAGCAAGTGTGGCAATGCATTTGTGTAGGTGTGAATTGTTTCATATACCGTATATATTCCTTCTGCAAACATAATAAACTGCAGTCGATCTGAACAGGTTGCATAAGAATGAGATTTCTACCTGAAATGTATTTTCATGTAGTACAATTCATGTATGTTACTGCAGGAAAACAGAGAAGAGTGAATAGTCCCTTCGACTATGCACCTCGCCTACAAAATACACAGACAGAAAGTCCTCACCATACAGGTATGATCTGTTTATCACAGCACATGCTGCTATCTGCAATGACTGTGGATTATATACTTGCAGAAGTTACTACTTAGGCCCATTCGGCATTTAGACCCCTTTCACACTGAGGCAGTTTTCAGGCGTTTTAACGCTAGAAATAGCGCCTGTAAAGTGCCCGAAAACCGCCTCCCATTCATTTCAGTGTGACTTTTAAAACTGGGGCGGTGCGCTTGTAGGACGTTAGAAAAAAGGCCTGCAAGCAGCATCTTTGGGGTGGTTTGGGAGCGCGGCTTACAGCACTCCCAAAACGCCCCTGCCAATGGAGATGAATGGCCAGCACTTCCAAAACGCCTGAAAAGTGCTTCGGAAGCGCAGCAACACAGGTGCTTTTAACCCCTTCTTCAACCGCTAATTCTCCTTTTTACCGCTTCCTGTCCTGCCTCGTTCTTCCTCCCTTGAAGAGCAAAATAGAGGCAGGCCGTAAAAGAGACCCAGTTTGGGAATATTTACTAACCTGACAGCTTATTATTCTAAAAAGGAAGCCTTTATTTTGTTTGCAAATATTCTAAATACCAGCAAGAATAAGTCCTTAGAGCACCTGTCATTTCAGATCCATCACGACAGCGCCTGTTAGCGGGCATCCACTCACCTGCTGCTGCAGTTTCCCTCACCTTGTGTCACTGTCCCATCACCAGACGTCCCATTAACCACTTCAGCCCCGGAAAGGATTTACCCCCTTCCTGACCAGAGCACTTTTTGCGATTCGAAACTGCGTCGCTTTAACTGCTAATTGAGAGGTCATGCAATGCTGTACCCAAAAGAAATGTGTTTTTTTTTTCTTCCCACAAATAGAGCTTTCTTTTGGTGGTATTTGATCACCTCTGCGATTTTTATTTTTTGCGCTATAAACAAAATAAGAGCAACAATTTTGAAAAAAAAAAAAAAAAAAATGCATTATTTTTTACTTTTTGCTATAATAAATATCCCCTAAAAATATATAAAAAAAACATTTTTTTTCCTCAGTTTAGGCCGATACGTATTCTTCTACATATTTTTTGTAAAAAAAAAAAAAAAAAATCGCAATAAGCATTTATTGATTGGTTTGCGCAAAAGTTATAGCTTTTACAAAATAGGGGATGGTTTTATGGCATTTTTAATAAAATTTATTTTTTTACTAGTAATGACAGCGATCTTTATCGGGACTGCAACATTATGGCGGACACATCGGAAATTTTTGACACATTTTTGGGACCATTGTCATTTATACAGCAATCAGTGCTATAAAAATGCACTGATGATTCCTGTGTAAATGACACTGGCAGTGAAGGAGTTAACCACTAGGGGGCGGGGAGGGGTTAAGTGTGTCCTAGGGGAGTAATTCTAACTGTGGGGGGGGAGGGGGCTGTGTGGGACACGTCATTGATCTCTGCTCCCCACGACAGGGAGCAGAGAACAGTGACACTGTCACTAGGCAGAACGGGGAGATGCTGTTTACAACTGCATCTCCCCGTTCGTCCGCTCCATGAGGCGATCGCATGTATCCCCACGGCGATCGTGTCCACGGGACCCGCGCCCCAACTCATGGAGATCGCAGCAGGCGCGCGCACACAAGGGCAAAATAAAAGTAACGTACGGGTACGTTAATTTGCGCAGCTGTGCCATTCTGACGACGTATATCTACAGGAGCCGGTCGGGAAGCGGTTAAAGTGAATGGGACTGTCAGTGAGTCCACAGCGGGTCAGAGGAGGAGCCGCCGTGAGACAGAGATGACAGTTGCTCTTTAAAAATTGTGATTTAAAAATAGACTTGATTTAAATCAAATCCACCCTGCTTTTTTTGGATCGCATCTGATCAACATAGAATTCACTGGCACTTCCAAACTGAAGAAGGAAGATTGCAGCTCTCACCAGAGGAGAGAAGGAAACCTTATTAAAGCACAGTGCCACCCATTTTTAAAAGTTGCTTTCATCCACATGCATTGCTAAATGGATAATCTTTTTTTTTCGTAATGTCTGAATACCTTATTTTTATCTGTGTATGCGGCACATCCAGTCTGGCCGCCTAGACGATGTCATAAAGCGATTCCCTTGGACTCCTGGGATATCGGCGTCATCTATCCCAGGAGTCCAAGGGAATCTCCCAATACTGATAGCTCACACCTGACTTCCAAGTTGTCTTCTTATTGAAAGGTTACCATGGGGTGGGAACTTCCGCTGCTACCACCATTGCTACGGCAACCTGCAATCAGCAAACTGTCTCATGCAGTGTCATTACTGTGCAGGCGCGAGATCTGCAGGTGCATGCTGGGTAGCCAGCTGCACCGAATCCCGGAAGTAAACAGGAGCCGGCTTTAGATGTCCACATCCCCCAAGGCCCCTGCCTGCTGATGAGATTGTGTGATTACACATGTAACAATAACTGGTATGAATACAGTTACAACCATAACCAAATACTGTATTGCAATACAAGTAGTAACAATCATGGTGGTGCTTTTAAAAAAAAAAAATTGTTGTGGACACTGGAGCTCCACTTTAAGGAAATACCACTACATGCTTATTGGCCTAAAACTATTCAAAGAAAAAAAGTACCTCTATATAGCTATAGACACTGCCAAGAAAAAAAAAAAAGTGATGGTGCTACTCAGTCACAAGAAAAAGAAAAATAGTGGAGTCAAACTGGCTGGAGCCCATTGGCCCTGTAGCGTTTGCGGTGTCACTGAATGATGCATGCTCTCCATAAATACTCTTCTGCCAAAGCCATGGGCACCACTTAGAGTGTGAGAATGCTTTTTTTCATGGATTAATGGCATTATATAAGAAAGTAAGAGACTCTACATGACAAGTGCTAGAACATATATGTTCTCTTAAGCTAAAATGACACAATGGACAACGGAATTATTGTGCAAGTGCCAAAAATATCAGTTTTGATCATAGATCTATATGAAAAACTTTGAATGATATTTTTTGACAGGAGCTTGGACATGGGAACCCCTCCTGGGAAAACACCAGTCAGACTACTATAGAATACAAGCGAGACTTATAACATCTGTCTTAAAAGCACCCTTTCACAGTAATGGTAAACAACTGCATGTTATAAGCTGCAGTACTTTGTGAATCCAACAAAAGTTGTGGATCTTTTCAACCAGTTAAAGGAGAAGTCCAGGCTGAGCTCGTTTGGCTGGACTTCTCCTCTGGATCACAGGAGTGTAGCTGGTTTTGCACTCCTGTGACCCATTTTCAGCAGACAGCAGGCTGAAGTCCACTCTCTGCTGACGTCACCGATTTCAGTCCAGTCCACCTAGATAAGTATGTTTGGGGGAAAAAAAAACCTTTACAGCTCGCCTATTTCTCCATTGTTGATAAGTGCCACTGCAGAGGCAAATGCATAGAACATCAGTGTGAATTTATGGTGGTATGAATCTGGCTGTAATTGATCGTTGGCGCTATTTTACTATGTCTAGCCATACACTCCTATTTCCCCTTATATATTCCTCCATCCAGACTAAACAGCATGGATGGAGGAATCTCTCCTCCCCTGCCTGAATACACAAACAGTGACGTCTGATTTAATACAGTGAATGTTCGGACCTCAAACTTTCACCAGATTCCTGATTTTTCAAATAGAGTTAGTACCACAGGTGGTACCAACGGGGCAAAAGGGAAATTTACTCTGACAGGCTTAAAGTGATACTAAACACACTTGGTTTAATTTACATCCTCCCTTCTATTTCTGTGAGTGGATGATGGCACTAATCAATAAAAAAAACAAAAACAAAACAAAAAAGCTAAAAAAGTACATTTTTTCCTAATCTAGATACAGATGTCACATGACCCAGATCTTTCCCAGCCTGTCTGCATGGAAACATAAGCAGAAGGAGCTTCTGGTCCTCTGCTGCTAGTCACATCTTCAAAATAAAAAAAACTGCTTTTGGAATACAGAGTAAAAATAAATATTATATATAATAATATCAATAAAATGTTTTAAATGGTCATGCAAATAGAAGCCTGAAATCAAATATTTATTCTTTTTTGGCAATTATATAGTGAGGGCAGATTTCTGCCAGCCACAGGTGTCACGCCCCTCCAGCCTGTGTCTAAAGCTGGCCATACACCATACAATTTTCCTGTTCAATTTTCTTTAGATTTACCTTCAACTATGTAGTACAAGGGCCTGCCTGATTGCATCCAAATTGAAAGTGTTTAGGTTTGACCTCCTATTATATGGTTTTGGTAAATCTAAAGGAAAGTTGAACAGGAAAATTGAATAGTGTATGGCCAGCCTTAGAATAAGAGGGAGGTGAAGCCTCCATTAATCTACATGTAATATCCCGCCCCAGTTGTGTTTAGCTGGTTAGTGGACATGGAGGAGGAAGGGAGGAGGGAGTGGGCTGTCATTTACCACTGTGTATACACTGAAAACTGAGCATGTGCAGAGTTGCCACCACAGTTGCAAAATCCCTAGCTGAATTGGGGACATGAACAGAAGGTGAAGATGGAGAGCAGCAGGATCAACCAGGTTTTTGCAGAATACAGAAAATGAATCTCATTGTGATTGACTGAGTATCAACAGCATGTAATACAGCATTGAGCCTGGGTTCACACTGATGCGGTGTGGGACACTACATGTAATTCGAACAGGAATCGTAACACATTCCTGTGTGAATTACATGCAGTGTCTCTGGGGTGCGATTTAAACCATGGATATATATGGCTCAAAATCACTCCGCATTCACAAACTCCTACAGGACTCTCTTTTTGCTCGCACCAGAATCGGATTGCATAGGTGTGCAAACCCATGCGATCCAATTCTGCAAATCGCACTGCATTTTCTAAACTAGTGTCGTTAACATGCAATCTGCAATCGGTTTGCATGAACAGGTTGGCGATTTTGATGTGGTGTGGAATCCGCAGCGAATTTGCTGTGAATTCGCACCACATCTAGTGTGAACCCAGGCTGATTTAAACCCAGTACTCCAGCATGACCAAAAACACAGCGAGAACCAATTTTTCGGATGTTGACTAGCAGGCTCCCAAAAAATGCCTGGAAATGAGCCCCACTCACTAACAAAGACTAAGAATAGGTGAAAACCATGCTCTTACTGGAGGGAGGTATCCCACATAGGGCAGGGGTGCTCAACTTGTGGCCCTTGGAGCCCTCCGATGTGGCCCTCGACCTCCAACCAAGGAGCGTACTTCGATTATAACCTGCGGGTTTAGTGTGCATTGAGAAAGTGCACCGCACCCACAAGAAACAATAGAAGTCTATGGCAAAAGTACAGCTAACTTGCAGGAAAGCTGCAGATGCACTGCAATGCATCTGCGGTGCAGGTAAACCGCACTGCATCAGTGTGACAGTAGCCTTATAGGGGCTCAGGACAGTAAAGGCTCATTTCTATTTGCAGTTTGGGGAATGGTAAAACCCCATCGTTGAGGCCTCCCTGTCACATTCTTTTACACTTGGACAGAAGGAGCAGCATGGAACCGATCTTCTCCATTTTCCTCCTGCAACCGTTGAAAGCTGGATTCTTCTCCTCCCCTCCCTCCTGCTGGCATTCAGTGGCTGCAGGAGGAACATTTGCATTATGCTATTCAAAATTTTAAATAAAAAAAAAAAAAAAAAAAAAAAAAAAAAAATGGACATTCTGAACCATTTCATTTCATTGTGACCCACGACCAGTTACCAAATCACTTAAAAGTGGTTGCAAACGATCACCTTGTAAAACAACACATTCAGTTTAGAATAGAAATGAAAGGCAAAACATTTTTTGTATAGCTATAAAAATACATTAATACCCTTTTTCCCCCTTTTTTTATAAATGATTGCATTCCCTCTGTTCTCAGTTGCATAAGAGCTGGGTAGAAGAGGAGAAGCAGCACCACACTGAGCTTGCCAATGAATGGCTGTGCAATGGGGGCGTTTCATTGGAGAATACACTGAGTTCCCAGCTTAGCTAGAGAACTGAACACAGTGTTCTCATGCTTAGTGAGGTCAGTTTTTAATAAGAAAGCAAGGGGACTAGCAGGAACACCAGGGATTTCACACAAAAGGAAGCAACCTCAAGAGATCCGGTGTAGCGTCACATATGACGACCCATCACATTTCGCTACCCACTGGAGTGCGCATGTGCGACGCCGCCATATGTGTTCCAACACTTTTACGACAAAACAGTACACCAAAACAGATATACCGTCTGTATAATTATTGATTGTAACACACCAGTTTGCAACAGGGCCCCTCGCGGGCTTGCTTTGCTCGCCACGCTTCGGTGTTGCGCATGCGCACTCCAGCAGGTAGCGAAATGTGATGGGTCGCCATATGTGACGCTACACCGGCACCTCATCCCTTGTATTGGTAGACTAGATATAAGAGGATTTCAGTTCAGGATTAAAACAGTGCCCAAGTACATTTAGAGATAAAATTTGAATTTTTTAAGTAAAATTGTATTACATGGATAATATGACAAAACAATCATGGGTGCATAAAAACAAATAAATAAAAAAATTTTAAAAAAAGATCCGCTTTGCACCAGTAACCACCACATGCATATGGATACTTTGGCCAGTATTAATGATTTATACATTTACTCTGTCTCTTTTTTATCTTAATTTTTTTATGCACCCATGATTGTTTTGTCATATTATCTATGTAATAAAATTAGTATTTTTTTAAATAAAATTGTATCTCTAAATGTACTTGGGCACCGTTATAATCGCGAACTCAAATCCCCTTATAATTCAACCTTCGATCATCTTTTAACTTCTCAGCTGTGGGCCCCATTATTAAAACTGAGCAGAGTGAATGCGATTCATCATTTGGTTGTCGTGACCAGAAAAGAATGGTGGTAAGGCATTTTTCCCAGCTGTCTTCTCTGCACAGGCTCACAATGTACTGCATGATTTCCAGCGTGGAATGTATTTAGCAGAGAGACGGGGAATTTTGCTTTGCCACTGGGGCTCTTTCAGGTAGACGTCCTATCTTGGCAGGATGTAGCAAGTTCATCTAAGAATCTAAGGGCTACAATAACACCATGGACAGCTCAAAAAACTGAAACTTTTAGTTAATACGGCGGTTCCAGATGTTGAAACAATAGGACAATGTGATCGCACAAAAGAAAGGCAAAGCCTGTTGGTCACACCTTCAGTAGCTGGCACCCATCTAAATCAATAAAAACACAGAATACGTTCAAAACAACTTTTGTTGACCTCTCTAAGGCACGATGATAAATAGCCTGGAGCATCTGCCTTGTAACTGATGAGCTGTAAACCATTATTACAGAGCTCTAGTCCCAAAGGGAATCGCTATGCATTCTACTACCCAGAACTGCTCATAACAGAAGAAGCTTATGAGAACTTCTGCAATATAAAGCAATCCATCTCATTACATTTCAGGACCAACAGAATTCTAATAGCTTAAGATTCAAGGACACGGAATTAGCCAAGACTAGATTCAGGAAGGAATTAAAGACGCTGCACTAGTTCAGTATGTAAATGAAAAAAAAAAAAAAAAAGTTTTTTATCCTAAATATAGATACCGTATATACAGTCTAATCTGTACAGCCTCTGATCATTGCAATAACAGAAATAGGGCTCATTTATATAGGTGACTAAACACTGTGCTTAGATGCATACAGCGTATAGTTTTGAACAGTGGTGGCCCATCCATACATAATCGCACCAGATGCATGGGGCAGGGGCGCCGGATGCATGGATTCCAATGTTTGTTTTTTTGTTTTTTTTTCTTCCCCAAAGCAGATGATTAGAGTCAGAGGCTCTAATTGGCTTCAAATAGGGTGGTTTTGGGGCGCAGAGAACAGCACCCCGAGCCAACCCACTTGTGTTTCAATAGCGAATTACTATTCACTATGGTCTTCCTGATTCCCCTCCCGGCCAATCAAGAAGAGGGTACTGAGACCCAATTGGCCTAGAGGAGAAGCGACCGTATTGGCCACCAAGAAGGAAACGCAGGGGAAGCCGCCGAGGAGGAGGAGGAGAGGATCCGAAGCAGCCCGTGACCTAGATAAGGTATGTGAGGGGCTGGTGGGTGGACAGACTAGCGAGCGACAGGGCGGTGGTCGGTGGTTTGTTTGCCACCCCCTTCAAAAAATGGAGCACCAGCCGCCACTCACTTTGAATGCATCTAAACACAGCACTACTGAAATCAATAGAGCCACACACACAAACACACAAACATCTGCGTCTACAAACAAAAATGCGTGTTGTGTTTAGCAGCGAACAAGAAATATAGAAAGCAGCTCTAGCCAAGGCTGTCAATATCTGCAAATTTTATGCATGTATGTGTGTGAACGCACAAACATGTGAGCGCGTGCACGCATAAAGGAAACTGTATGCCCCTAAATGTGGGTACTTTAAGTGCCCATTTTGTGTAGGGTCTTCTGCTAGCTCTGCCAGCAAGAACCTGCTGTAGCGCACGTGTCAAACACATATTCCGCCAGGCCATTTCATATGGCCCTCGCACCTCTTCTGCGGCTGCAGAACCCCCCCTCCCCCCCACGTTGTCTCTGCAGTCGGCAGCAGAGGGGGACAGAACTCCTCTTACAGATCCTGCACCTCTCCGAAGCTGTAGCATCCCCTCATCCCTGCCTCTCCTGGTCTCAGCATTCAGCAGCTGACTCTAGCTCTCCCCTGGTCCTCCTCCAGACCATTCTGATTCCCAGTTCCACCTCTAGCTTCTTCCCAGCAGCAGCACAAGGCAAGGGGAGTGCACTGTGATGTAAGGGAAGGTGCCGGTTAATCCCATTCTCAAACTAAAACACAAACCTTGAACATTTTGGCCATCCTTCATGTATTTGAGGCTATAAGCACATACACAGTCTACAAGGCAAATCAACATCAGAAAAATTAGGTTGGTAGAAACTAATATATGCTCTATCCATAGGTTGGTCAGATACTAATATATGCTCTATCCATAGGTTGGTCAGATACTAATATATGCTCTATCCATAGGTTGGTCAGATACTAATATATGCTCTATCCATAGGTTGGTCAGATACTAATATATGCTCTATCCATAGGTTGGTCAGATACTAATATATGCTCTATCCATAGGTTGGTCAGATACTAATATATGCTATATCCATAGGTTGGTCAGATACACATGCTATAACCATAGGTTGAGCAGATACGAATATATGCTATATCCATAGGTTGGTCAGATACTAATATATGCTATATCCATAGGTTGGTCAGATACGAATACATGCTATATCCATAGGTTGGGCAGATACTAATATATGCTATATCCATAGGTTGGTCAGATACTAATATATGCTATATCCATAGGTTGGTCAGATACGAATACATGCTATATCCATAGGTTGGGCAGATACGAATATATGCTTCATCTTTGGTTGGGCAGATACTAATATAAGCTATATCCATAGGTTGTGTAGCAACTAATATAGACTAGAAGGCAAGTGAAATATTGTAGCAAGAACTGCCTTATAACATACTTAAAATTGGGTTTTTGTTTGATGAGATGCATCAAATAAAAGATTATTCAACAATTATTTCACTTTAGCTTGCAGGATTTGTATCATAATGTGTCATAGATGCGTTTCCCTGCCTGGTAAACCAACATTCACTTGATGATTGACTAGATCTGACTCATCAAATGTGCAGCTCCATGTATTTTACTCAACCACTGCTATAATAAATTACTTTTGAGTGTTTTAGATAAAAAAAAAAAAAAAAAAAAGAAGAAGGTGAATACACAGTTAATCTAGGATATAGAATGTATGATATTTAACATGCCTTCAGACATGAAATGATAGATGGCCATTGACTGTAGAAAGATTTTTCTTTCACCAAACACCCACTTACTTGTATCATGCTCTTTGTTACTAGCTTCCGTGGAAAACTATACAACATATTTGGTACATTGTATCTTGATAAAAAAGAATCCTAGCTACTAACACATTATAGACTAGAATGCAAAAAACACCAGAAGCAAGGTAGCCAATTCATGAAATACCGATTACGTTATCGTTTATTATTTTTTGCTATTTTTGCCCTACCCATAGACATCCCAACTGTCACCCAAACATACCAGAGTTGCAAGTATCACAAAATATTAATCTAAATATTTAGATTGCTATTTTGTGATACTTGCAACTTTGGTATGTCTGGGCGACAGTTGGGATGTCAGACCATATTATACACTAATTAGATCAAAACCATAAATGAACCCAGTAGGAAGGCACAATTCAAATTTTGGATAGAATGCATATATTTTTACCCTTTAATTTTAAACAATGCGTTGTCATGACGCATCACACTTTTTTTTCTTCTATTTTTGTAACTGTATTGAAATGTCGCAAAACTACTTTTATCCATCTTTATGCACCACAGCATGTTGCATCTTACTAAAAAAAAAAAAAAAAAAAAAAACACACAACAAAATGCAGCATGTCCTACATTGTTTCAGTACACATCACTGGACCCCGGTGGTGTGAACTCATCTACAAGGATATATGGCAAATTCCCTCGTCTTTGCATTGGGACTGCACTGCACATCCAGTGCAGCCCAGTGCAGCCCAATGCATATGGTGTGAATAAGTCCTTAAGGAGTAAAAGGGTTAAGAAAGGCTGAATTTGGGTAAGAGTTGTCATATTAAGAGAGAAAAGTGCATTACTGGCAGGATCACTAGGTGAAAAAAAAAAAAAAAAAAACTTGGGAAAAAAAAAAAAAAAATATGTAAAACGCGGCCACTACATCTACATGTGGAGGCTGGTAAACTGCAGTACATTCAATTTTAGTTTTTTGGGATTAAATACACTTTAAATAAATCAGTGCAGAGAGTGCTGGTGATGTGAAAAGGTGCTGTAACCCAAAGCAACTAGTCAAATGCCAATTTTCTTCAATTTAGAGCTTTAGAATGCTGGCTATTGGTTTCAGCGCTTTGCTGATTGCACTTGTCAAAGTCTGAGAGCATAGTGGATACAGAAGTCTGGTAGACGTTAGGCCTCTTTCACATGAACGATCCCTTCAGGTCCGCCTGTCAGTTTTTTAGGCGGACCTGAACGGACCCTCCATAGACCTCTATGGAGCGTCGGATGTCAGTGGTGACTGTCCGCTGACATCCGACCCGCTCCGATCCGAAAAAGTGTAACGGGGAAGAACCTACTTTTCCATCAATTTTCGGATTAGATCGGGGGACGAAGGACTCTATGGTCCGTCGTCATCTGATCCCCCATTGGGGAGAGCGGCACTCTGACAGGTCCGTCGCTGCACAGTGTGCAGAGACAGACCTGTCATCTGCCTGCTCAGCGGGGATCCACGGAGCGATCCCTGCTGAGCAGAGCAGATGTTCACAGGGCGGATCATCACGGATCTGTCCCGTGTGAAAGGACCTTTATTCAGTATGCTCCAGACCAGTGTTTCTCAACTCCAGTCCTCAAGGTGCCCCAACAGGTGATGTTTTTAGGCTCTCCATTATTTTGCACAGGTGATTTGATCGGTTTCATTGCCTTAGTAATTACCACAGCTGTTTTACCTGGGGGAAATCCTGAAAACATGACCTGTTGGGGCACCTTCAGGACTGGAGTTGAGAAACACTGCTCTAGAATAGTGGTCTCCAAACTGTGGCCCGAGGGGTCAGATGCAGCCTTTTGCTTGCCTTTATCTAACCCTTGGGACACTATTCCTTCCACAAATACAAGGCACTATTCCTCCTTCTGGACACCAACAATGGGATATCATTCCTCCCACTGACACCAATCATGGAGCATAAATTGATTGACCATTGATTGGGCACTGTTCCTCCCACTGACACCAACAACGCGGCACTATTCCTCCTCCTCCGAACCACAAGAGTGCTTTGTAATGTTTTTACTCCCGCTGGCCATGGTCCAGCCCCGTTAAACTCTAAAAGGACAGTAAACTGGCCCTTTGTTTAGAAAGTTTGGACCCCTGCTCTAGATCAATGATTTTTTTCCTTGTCTATGACTATGATAAAATTTACTACAATTAGTATAGTAAGCAAGTATCAGACAATAATTGCATGCATGTTACACTCTGCTGACGACAAACTAAAAAGGAATATGTAATCTTTGCAGTTCAGTCCAACGCATATGGTATGAATGGGTCCTTAAGGTCAATTACAGTAGGGAAGTCACCAGGAAATCCTATCCAAAATTTTGCCATGGGGCCCCATGATCTGTAGTTATGCCACTCTTTACTCACACTAAAGATTATCTTAGAACAATCATCTAGTAAAATGGTCCAGTACTAGCCGAATAAAGAAAACAAATTACTCAGAGAAGGGATTCCAATCTCATCAGTCTTTATCCAAGTTGAACTGGTATTTCAATTTAGGGTTCACATATGGACATCAGCATCAGTGCTGGACTGGATGAAAGAAATAAGCCTGGCATATAAAGCATACAGATCTCTCAAAGACAAAATTACGTTTACATGTTAGCACCACTGACAACAGTGGTTAAAGAAGCTGAATTCAGAATTTATCAAATCTGCAATGGTACAAAGATCCTGGGCTAACAGAGGCTGAGCATACAAACTCACACGTCAGTCCTTTCAAAAATTGTTTTTATGATTGCCAGAGTGGTAGTCTTGCCCTCACCAGTATCCGTTTTCTCATGTGTCAAGCAGGTTACCTGTAATTGTAAAGCCTACATTACATAAAGTGAAAAAACAGCATAGTGTACCCATGGAGAAATTTCTGCGTTTTGGAAAACAATTGTACCTAATCTTAAAACCACAAATCTATTAGGCCAATTCAATCTGAAAACAGGCCGCCAAATCAATACTAGCCGATCTTATGATCTACAGCTGTAACCATTTCTAGCGGATCCTGTTATCTTACATCAATATCTAAATTCCACATCATGACGGGGAAGAGAAGTGGCTCACAAGCAGTGTTCATTTTGGCGTCAAGTTTCCATTTAGTTTTAGTCATGGTCTTTTGATCAAAATGCCATTTTAGTCAACTAAAATTGAATGGGTTTAGTTAAATTGTAATGCATTAGTTACTAAACCCACAACAGTGAAATCTGTCTGTATGTGCAGAATGGCATGCTTGTTATACTCACTGTGGAACTTAAGAGATTCACCCTCTGCATTATGTAAATCCTGTATGGACAGATCCTCCCCCCGCCTGCAGTGTCTCTCTTGGCAAGGCCAGATAAGACACAGTGAGGGTAGTACTGCTGCACATGCTCAGTTGGGTCTCTATTGCTGGAGAGAACATTTCCTTGTTGATCAGAGCTAGCCAGGTCACATGATATTGCCATCACACATTTGGGTGTGTATACAGATCCTAAATGAGAGCCCGCTCCCTAACACAGTGGGTGGGATGTCACATCTTGACTGATGGATGATCCACCTCCCATAACAGCAGGAGGACACAGACTGTAGTGGAAATCTCCTCTTACCTGAACACTCAGCACGCGGGCAAACCCTGCAGTTTATCATGTGGCCGTGGTATACAGATCAGCCAAAAAAGGTATATAGTGGCAGTATAAAAGTCAGTAAAAAGATTCATAAACTCTGGGCACTGTGGGGAGGCAGATGAACTATTTTCATATTACTGGGTTTAGTAACACTTTTTCACACACATTTCTCTAGAATTGCCAAACTTATTTTATACTCCTAGAGTAAAAATCTAAAAACATGTTATTAATTATGGCATTAAGGTTTGAACATGCACTACAGTGTTAATTTTGATTCAGTGTTAATTTTGATTAATTTTTAGTCACAGTCTTTTGATTAAAACGCCATTTTATTTTTAGTAAACGAAAATATTTTCGCTGATGAAATTAGCACTGCTCACAAGGACCGCATATATGGTTTAGGGGGGGAATCAGGTCCTTGCAATACAATACCACCCGTATTTGACCTCCCAAATTGATATTCATTGGTGATGCGAAATACAGGTTCTAATTAAAAGGGGTGAGTAGGTGTTTATTAACAATTACCAATAAAAAGAATGTGTTAGTTTGATGGAGAGGGTGGCATTATATCACATACCTTTTATCCATGTTCAAATAGAAAAGAAAAAAGTAATATTTTGTGCACTTCTTGGCTCCATTGAAGCTTCTTTTGTTTTCCAAAGTGTCAGGCTTTGGGAATCTTCGATCACCTAGGCCAGTAAAACCCCCTGAAGTCTAAAGCCTGGTACACACGATCAGATTGTTGGCCAACAAAGCGTCAGACTTTTGTCCAAAGGGCGTGTGCCAGGAACTTGTCTTGCATACAAACGGTACACAATTGTCGGCCAACAAACATGAACGTAGTGAAGTACTACGAGGAATTTCAGCTCTTGAGCGCCACCCTTTGGGCACCTTTTGCTTATATGGTGTTTGGTGAGCATTGATTCTGAGCATGCGTGTTTGTACTTTCAACTTTTGTGTGACGCACTGTGTACAGACGATAGGAAAATCTGACAACATACCTTTGTCCGCCGAAAATTTACTAGCCTGCTATCCAACATTTGTTGGCAGAAAGTTGAACAACAATTGTCTGATGGAGCTTACTAACGGTCGGATTTTAGGCCAACAGTCTGTCATTACACAATCCCCTCCCGAAAATCTGATCGTGTGTACGAGGCTTAAGTCATGGGACTCTAAAGGCCCTATACCCAGGCTGAACAAAAGAAAATCGATTGATTTCCCCATTCATGTTGTTAGGAATCTCCACTGCTGGCTATTGTATTTAGGTACCCACAGCAATTGACCAACTATATAGTGGAGGGACAGTTCCTTCCAAAATATGTAGGGGTTTAACAACACCTACCACCAAAAACATGTTAGTTTGGGGGAAAGGGTGATAATATATAACATACCTAATATCCTTGTACTAATAGCAAAAAGTCACATTTAGTGCACTTATGAGTTTCCATGTAGCAACCTTTGTTTTCCCAAGTATCAGGCTTTGGGAATCTTGGCAAGTCAACAGGACCCCCTGAAGTCCTTGCCATTGGACTCTAAAGGCCGCCATATGCAGGCTAAACAAGAGAGAAACCAACTGATTCCCCAATCCAAACAACTATAAATTTCCACTGTTGGCTACTGTATTCCAGCAGCAATGGCATTCGAGGACCACGTATATGATGGAAGATCAGGTCTTTGCACAAGCACCTGCAAACTGTGGCCCTTTGCTTGCCATTATTTGGCCCTTGGGGCACTAATTCTCCCATGGATAAAAGACACTATTCTGCCAACTGACAATGGGGCACCATTTCTTCTAATAATACCAAATGCGGCATGGTTTATTCCTACTAATGCAAGGAAAATTTCCACTCCTGCTGGCCATAGTGCAGCCCCCCTAAAATCTGATAGAAAGTTTGCAGACCCCTGTTCTATAGCATGTATTACCCTAAGTTGATATCTGCCTGAATACAGTCATGCAGTCAAACAATCACTGTATCTTATATGTTGTAGATACTGTTTGGATGGTCATCTTCCACCTGACTCAGTTAATTTAACAGAAGGCCTTAAATCCACACTCTGGATGAACTGGGGCTCAAAAGGCAAGACAGGTTCTCGGACCACATCCACCCAAGACCCCCATATGCTGGTAATGTAAATTCAAAATAAATTCAGATTTTGATAAAAAGCAAAACAGGTTTGGTCTGTTCGTGTCATCTCATCTCACTCGCTGGCTCTCAGCCCCAGTACACATATTTTCTTGTAACAAATACGTAGGTGTTAGTCGGAAGTTATAATTACTGAATATAAACAAGACTAAAAAACACACTATACACTACATAAGCTAAAAAAGTAAAAAGACATTCCGGCTAGGAATGGGAAGTCACTAGAATAGATTTATAGCTGGCTAGGTTTTCGTCAAAACATCAATCTTATAATGTCGATAAATAAACATGACAGCGTTTACACAAACACCATTTACGTCCTTACATACAAAGATGGCATCTTCCCTTCAAATTTGTCGGCAGCAGAGTGTTTTATGTAATCATTGTCGGATACTCGCATACTATACCAGTTGTAGTAAACGGATCTCGGTCATAGACCAGGAAGAAATACATCCCCATAGATCTATAGCATCCTGATTAATGGCTCCCAGACTGCTGTATCTACTATGCTGTCAGGCTTGTTTGACAAGTGCAATCAGCAAAGTGCAGAAACCAATAGCCAAACAGCTGTCAGCATTCTAAAGCTCTAAAATTGAAGAAAGTTGGCATTTGACTAGTTGCTTTGGGTTACAGCACCTTTCACATCATCAGCGCTCTCTGCACTGACAGTGTATCTAAATCTAAAAATAAAAAAAATGACTATACTGCAGCTTACCAGTCTCTAGATGTAGATGTGGTGGCTGCGTTAGATTTTTTTCAAGCTTTTTTCCTTTATTTTCACCTGGTGATCCTGCCAGTACCATACTTCCTCTCCTAACATGACAGCTCTTACCTGAATGCAGCTTCTTTCACCCTTTTTACCCAGAACCCCTCTTATAAATTTTCAGGTCTCAGAGAAACCCTGGTCAAATAAGTTGATCTGGGGTCAATGGGAATTGTTCCATTCACCTTGCTTGGGTGGATGGAGGAATCCGTTGGGGGAAGAAAAAAAAAAAAAAAAAAGGGAAAAGCATCTGTGGTCAGCTTTAGATGTCCATTCAGTTTACTTTAACCACCTGGAAACAAAAGGCGGACCGCTGCTGCAGGTGAGTATGAGGCTTCACAGGCTGGAGGGACTGGGTGCTTGCCCCGACTTGCAACCGCGAGCATGAGATTAAACAAGGAGAAATTGGTCGCACACCTTCGCCGATCCCACAGGTTTATTAAACATGTAAAGACTGCCACCAGGACCAGGACACAGACAAGATAAGATAAGAGGTGATGCGTTTCACACCGACATTGTGCTTCTTCAAAACATTTTGACGGTTTTGAAGAAGAGCGATGTCAGTGTGACACACATCACCTCCTTCTTCAGAGAAGCCTATCCTACCCACACCCAACAACTGTATTTTCATTTTCTCCATCTGATCATCCCTCACAGTTATTACCTTTTGTTCCACCTGACCCTCCCTTCTAGATTGTAAGCTCTAATGAGCAGGACCCTCTGATCCCTCCTGTATTGAATTGTATATAACTGTAGTTTGCCCTCATGTTGGAAAGCGCTGCGCAAACTGTTGGTGCTATATAAATTCTGTATAATAAATAATGATAATAACAACAACAACAAATAAAAAAACAATCCAGCTGCCCCATGCCAACAGTGATTGCACAACACGTTAGGTATCGCTGCGAACTTTGGAGTGAGAGCAAGAAGGGTCGCTGGTTCGAATCCCAACCATGACACTACCTGCCTGGAGCTAACATGTTCTCCCTGTGCCTGCGTGGGTTTCCTCCGGGTACTCCCGTTTCTTCCCACACTCTAAAGACATGCTGGAAGATTAGTTGGTTGGTTCCTGTCTAAATTGTCCCTAGTATGTATGAATGTGAGTTAGGGACCCTTAGATTGTAAGCTCCATGAGGGTAGGGACTGGTGTGAATGTACAATATATATGTAAAGCACTGTGTAAATTGATGCCACTATATAAGTACCTGAAATAAATAAAATAAATACATTTTAGGGTGACCATTAACCCTAAACTAAAGGCTTTTAAAGCATCACTTATGGACAATTTTGGGTACGGTAGATTTTAGTCAGTCATGTCATGGTTACAAGCAATTTATAGGCTTAACATGTTTGGTATCTATTTATGAGACAGATCTTAATATTTAATCAAAAAATGGGTACAATACTGTGTTTGTGAGCAATAAAATGTATTTTAGTGTATTTTTTCCTGAAAATATATATTCAATAAACAGCTGGGCAAATATTGTGCAACATAAAAAAATTGTAGCTGCCACCATTTTATTCTGCAGGGCTTCAGCGTTCAGAAAAAAACATGGGTTTTAAGAAATTTTCTAGCAAATAATGCAGATTTTAATATGTCTGTCAAGAAAAATGCCCTAGGAAACAAAGTTGGGAACCCTGTCACCAGACTATTTATTTCGGCAACAGACTTCCTATAAAATATTATATGAGCATTTCATAGATCTTATGCATGATATTTACATATAAAACCTTCATTATGTAAACCTGCAAAAGCCTTGAAACCGCAGCTGGGTATCACCATCTTACATACAATGTCAGTAGCCCCTGCAAACTCAGAGCCGTGACTCAAGTGACCCTTTATAATTTTTCTTTTCACTCCTACCCCATTTGTATAACCTTTTATGTATGTGGTAAAGGGAGGGGCAGAGGAGCTGGGTCAGCACAAAGTAATTAGACACTCCCAGTAGAGGAGAAGGCTATGATGTACAGAGAGAGATGGGCTGTGCTATGAAAGCGACTCTTCTAAAATAGTTAAATTTGCTAGAAAATAAATTCTGAAGTATAGTGAGTCAATTAAAAAAAAAAAAAAACATTTGTCTTTGTGAGCTTCTACCAGCAGATGTTGGTGACAGGGTCTCTTTCTATGTAACCTGTCAGGACAGAAATATGGCAGCTAGGCCGTCTTTGAGATGGGCCAAGCCTATGCACATTAGGTGTTCTGACACCGAATATACACATACTTGTATGTGACTCATCCAGCCATAAAGGAAGGGTGAGGATAAAAGTCCAAGATCATTCAAGTCAGAACAAGTCAGGAATGGCAACTGTCATACTTCTATCCTGACAGGTTCACTTTACTTCTCCTTTGAAATAAATGCTTCACTATCCCTTGTAGCCAGGACAAAATAAAGGCTTGAAGTCCCTGCAGCCCTTTCTGAGAATGACAACACTGTGCATGCAAGGCTTCCTTTACACTGCAAAAGAGGTGGAGCAGAAACATGAATGGTTTGACTCATTCCTGAATGACTAGGCATATCCTCAGACTGCAGAGACCTTCTGATAAGTGGAGATGGGAATCCCTAGCCTGTAGATGCACATGGTGAGCCCAGAACATCAATTAACTGGTAACTAGCCCCATACACACTGGACATTTGCTATAGTGACTGGAAATGGTTTTCTTATCCGTATGATCATAGGAGGAGCAAACTATAGTGACTGGCAATGTTTTCCCTATCCGTATGATCATAGGAGGAGCAAACTATAGTGTGACTGGCAATGTTTTCCCTATCTGTATGATCATAGAGGAGCAAACTATAGAGACTGGCAATGTTTTCCCTATCCGTATGATCATAGAGGAGCAAACTATAGTGACTGGCAATGTTTTCCCTATCCGTATGATCATAGGAGGAGCAAACTATAGTGTGACTGGCAATGTTTTCCCTATCTGTATGATCATAGAGGAGCAAACTATAGAGACTGGCAATGTTTTCCCTATCCGTATGATCATAGAGGAGCAAACTATAGTGACTGGCAATGTTTTCCCTATCCGTATGATCATAGAGGAGCAAACTTTAGTGACTGGCAATGTTTTCCCTATCCGTATGATCATAGGAGGAGCAAACTATAGTGACTGGCAATGTTTTCCCTATCCGTATGATCATAGAGGAGCAAACTATAGTGACTGGCAATGTTTTCCCTATCCGTATGATCATAGAGGAGCAAACTATAGTGACTGGCAATGTTTTCCCTATCCGTATGATCATAGAGGAGCAAACTATAGTGACTGGCAATGTTTTCCCTATCCGTATGATCATAGAGGAGCAAACTATAGTGACTGGCAATGTTTTCCCTATCCGTATGATCATAGAGGAGCAAACTATAGTGACTGGCAATGTTTTCCCTATCCGTATGATCATAGGAGGAGCAAACTATAGTGACTGGCAATGTTTTCCCTATCCGTATGATCATAGGAGGAGCAAACTATAGTGACTGGCAATGTTTTTGTTTTTTATCTGTATGATCGCTATTTCCACAGTTGGGAAAGCATGGCCTACTAGCAGCTCACACATATTAGGAACATACACAGAACAGCTGTTGGCTACTAGATAACTTAATTTTTGTGAAGATTCATCTTACTCTAGAAATGTAGTTATGTTAGGGCTAATTTATTTTATCACTTCACTGCATAGAAATACATACATTGTATCATATCTAAATATTGGTGGTTTCACATATTAGTCAATCATGTTTTTGTTTTTTGTTTTGCCGCCCACAACAAACAAAAAGGTTAAATCTTATTGGTTGCTTTGGTTTACCTCAATTTGCACCATTGCATTAATTAAATATGCATGGGGCTTTCCTCTTCTATGAAGACTGTATGCATTAATCTTATTATATGATTCACGAGACGAAGAAGGAAATCCCTCTTGTCCTGCCGCTGTAGTATGAGTGTTACAGTCATCCCTGTAAACATCTTGTGTTCTATAATGGAGGAGAGGAGAGTTGTCCATCCTGTCCATGTGTAATTTGTAACCATGATCCATGGTCCTAATAAACATGTGCTTCTGAAAACACAACAATTCCCATGTGAACACAGCAAGGTGTAATTGCTGACAATTCAGCAGATCATTTTGCATTCTGCAGTCAGTAAATGGGAAATGCAGTAGGACAAGCACAGCAAATAGAAAGCCTATGACCTTAAATCAGCCTTCCTCAACCACGATTCCTCAAGAGGTTTCTAGGGGTTCCTTGGGCGATGAGCAATTTCTGCCGCTCACATAATCTAGCACTGATTCCAATGTTCTTTTTAGCCATCTATAAAGGGGAGGGGGGGGCATCCTTCCCTACCAGTGCGAGGGGCATGCTGCTCCCTGCCCGCCAGTGCGAGGAGAATTCTGCCCGTCAGTGCAAGGGGCATCCTGCTCTCTGCCCGCCAGTGCAAGGGGGCATTCTTCCCACTGCCCGCCAGTGCAAGGGGGCATTCTTCCCACTGCCCGCCAGTGCAAGGGGGCATTCTTCCCACTGCCCGCCAGCATGAGGAACATTTTTTCCCCCACTGGCCGCCAGCGTGAAGAGCATTTTTTCCCCCACTGGCCGCCAGCGTGAGGAGCATTTTTTCCCCCACTGGCCGCCAGCGTGAAGAGCATTTTTTCCCCCACTGGCCGCCAGCGTGAAGAGCATTTTTTCCCCCACTGGCCGCCAGCGTGAAGAGCATTTTTTCCCCCACTGGCCGCCAGCGTGAAGAGCATTTTTTCCCCCACTGGCCGCCAGCGTGAAGAGCATTTTTTCCCCCACTGGCCGCCAGCGTGAAGAGCATTTTTTCCCCCACTGGCCGCCAGTGTGAAGAGCATTTTTTCCCCCACTGGCCACCAGCGTGAAGAGCATTTTTTCCCCCACTGGCCGCCAGCGTAAAGAGCATTTTTTCCCCCACTGGCCGCCAGCGTGAAGAGCATTTTTTCCCCCACTGGCCGCCAGTGTGAAGAGCATTTTTCCCCACTGGCCGCCAGCGTGAAGAGCATTTTTTCCCCCACTGGCCGCCAGAGTGAAGAGCAATTTTCCCCCACTGGCCGCCAGTGTGAAGAGCATTTTTTCACACTGACCACCAGTGTGAAGGCCAATATTCCAAGTGACCATTGCACTAAATGCCCAGAAAGCTGTAGATATAGTAAATAATATCAGGGGTTCCCTAATGTTATTTCAAGGGTTCCCCTGTGTTAAAAAGGTTGAGAAAAGCTGTCCTAGATACTGTACATGTACAATACATAAAAACCTGATACTTCATTAAAACAAATTTTATAAAAGGAATTTTGACTGGCTTCTGCAATGTTTTTCTTGGCAATGAGCACCCATTATGAAAAGTGATGCCTCCACCTGAAATAAGGGTTAACTTCAAACCATTGTGGAATGTGGCACTGCTCCTACTTGCAGCTCTCCTTGTACTAGACTCAGGAATTCACCATGGGCTGAATCATTCTACATCACTCTTACTTAATCCAGATAGAAGCATGAAAGTATACATATAAATACAGCTACATCCATAACAGCATTAGAAAAGGAGAATATACGACATGTATCTAAAAATAATGGTACGATAGAGGCCTCTTCTGACCATCATGGGGTTAAGCAGAAAACTTAACAGAAAGTGTTAGGTATTCACACTATGTATCACTAAATCTAGTCTCCAGAGGAGACACCAATTTGAGGACATATTGACTGCAGGGTTTTTCCGAGTAATACAGCTTCCTCGAGGGCATCCTTCAATCCCTTGGTACAACATTCCTTCCCACACTGTAATAACTAAGAATTCATCACACATGATTAGCCATTGTATGGAACAGAGCACCTCCGCACTGAAATATACGGAGACTTCCACTGACAAGACACTGACCATTGGGTCAGAAAGAATAGAATGACATCACATCGCAGTGTGAGCGCTGGAATGTCAAAGGATTGTGGCAAAGGGAAATGTATTGGCAGGCCGGGCAAAAATGTGCCATTGCCATCCTTGGAGAGATCATAATAAAAAAAGGCCAATACTGGATCCTATCATGCAGACGGGGGAACCCTACCAGCCCCATGCAGACGTGGGAACCCTACCAGCCCCATGCAGACGTGGGAACCCTACCAGCCCCATGCAGACGTGGGAACCCTACCAGCCCCATGCAGACGTGGGAACCCTACCAGCCCCATGCAGACGTGGGAACCCTACCAGCCCCATGCAGACGTGGGAACCCTACCAGCCCCATGCAGACGTGGGAACGCTACCAGCCCCATGCAGACGTGGGAAAGCTACCAGCCCCATGCAGACGTGGGAAAGCTACCAGCCCCATGCAGACGTGGGAAAGCTACCAGCCCCATGCAGACGTGGGAAAGCTACCAGCCCCATGCAGACGTGGGAAAGCTACCAGCCCCATGCAGACGTGGGAAAGCTACCAGCCCCATGCAGATGTGGGAAAGCTACCAGCCCCATGCAGATGTGGGCAAGCTACCAGCCCCATGCAGATGTGGGCTGTCACTCCTGTAGCATTGTAATGCTGTACCTGTCTACTACGTACTCAAGGGGGGTTGTGTGAAATGTGGTAGAAAGGGGGGGGGGGTGAGGAGGCAGAATGGTAGCTTGTTTTCAATGTTGTGGGTTTAGGGAATGAACACGTAAGAACCTCCCATGACAACCTAATACCACACCACCCAATAAATTGATTCCAGTAGCAGCCAGCCCCCGATTCTAGAAAGAAGAGTCACTGCAGTGCCTTCACCAAACAGCACAATCCATCAGATCAGGGAAGGGGGCTCAGCACAACTGGGTCCTATAATCAGAGAAGAGGGCTGAGCACCCCAATACTGGGTCCTATCATATGATCAAAGAAAGGGGCTCAGCACCCCAATAGTAGATCCCATCATCAGAGCAGAGGGTTCTGCGCCAAATACTGGATCCCATCATCAGAACAGAGGGTTCAGCGCCCCAATAATAGATCCCATCATCAGAGCAGAGGGTTCAGCGCCCCAATACTGGATCCCATCAGAGCAGAGGGTTCAGCACCCCAATACTGGATCCCATCATCAGAGCAGAGGGTTCAGCACCCCAATACTGGATCCCATCATCAGAGCAGAGGGTTCAGCACCCCAATACTGGATCCGTTTATCAGAGCAGAGGCTTCAGCACCCCAATACTGGATCCGTTTATCAGAGCAGAGGCTTCAGCACCCCAATACTGGATCCCATCATCAGAGCAGAGGGTTCAGCACCCCAATACTGGATCCCATCATCAGAGCAGAGGCTTCAGCACCCCAATACTGGATCCCATCATCAGAGCAGAGGCTTCAGCACCCCAATACTGGATCCCATCATCAGAGCAGAGGCTTCAGCACCCCAATACTGGATCCCATCATCAGAGCAGAGGGTTCAGCACCCCAATACTGGATCCGTTTATCAGAGCAGAGGGTTCAGCACCCCAATACTGGATCCCATCATCAGAGCAGAGGGTTCAGCACCCCAACACTGGATCCCATCATCAGAGCAGAGGGTTCAGCACCCCAACACTGGATCCGTTTATCAGAGCAGAGGCTTCAGCACCCCAATACTGGATCCCATCATCAGAGCAGAGGGTTCAGCACCCCAACACTGGATCCGTTTATCAGAGCAGATGGCTCAGCACCAATAATACCATGACATAAGAAGGAAGTAAATACCGTGTAAGACCCCCCTCAATATACTGCAATGTAACACCCCCAGCCAGTCACCATCCCGGCGATCCGATCGCCCCCAGCTGTCTTACCTTTCACCGCCCTGTCTAACGTTGACATTTTGGGGTCCATCGCCCTGTGCTCAGACATGTCCAGATGGAGTGTGCACTGCAGGCTGTCACACGGTGAATGTCTTTAAATCCCGGTTCGGAGGTGAACTTGTGCCGTATTTGTCCCTCTTCAGATATGATTCACCAGCATGAAGAGAAGTCTCATGTAGATCAACAACCCTCCCCCCCAAAAATAATAAAAAATAGACACAGATTGCTGCAGTTAGCACTGAAATGCAACAGCCTATCTCCAGACAGAGACACTGCTACACTGTATTCCCTGACTGCCTGTGCACAGCCCGCACTCTCCCTCTCCCTCTCTCTCTCACACACACACATACACATACATGCAAAGGCACTAGCACTCTACACCATCAGATCTCAACCTATCCTCAGCCCAGCTTGGGTTACAACTCTGCTCCCGCCCCTTGCTCCCTGCGCGTCTCCTCCTATTGGCCCGGGAGGCCCATCAATCAGGGGGGGAAGGAACCCTTTCAGGTATTTCCCTTCCCTAAAGCTGACTGGTGTTACTATGGCTCTGTGCGCTGTCACTTTGGCTGCAGACGAGGAAGTGGAGGTGGAGTGGGCGGAGGAAAGCACAGTGCTGAGCACGGTTTGGCAGGGAGAAGCCCCGCTAATGATTCCTATGCAGCAGCAAGGCAGGGGATGCTCGGCTATGTAAAGCCCTCCTAGATTGGAGGTTGTGTCAGAGCTCCGGATTGGACGCCCGCGGGCCGCTCCTTATTGGTTTTCCGCACTGTGCGCGGCCCCGCTCACTTCCTGTCAGGTTATTATACATAGGGGGCTGACTAGAACGAGTGTGGAGAATAGTGACTGCGGCTGTTCGCTCTTTATGATTATAATGGGACAAGCCGTGTCCTCTGTACACGGGGGTTCCCTCTCACTGGGGTTACCTCACCGCCATAACCAGTCACTGGACTCATCCTATGACATAGGGGAGCACTAGAACCATCATTCTCTACCTTCTACTCGCCTATCACTCAGCATTTCCTTCTCTCATCCGGGTCTAAACATCACTTCATACATAATAATCAGTGTGCGTGTGCAGTGCATAGGGTTGACGCTTTTTCTTCAAGCTGCCATCTTTGCTTCTGTAGCGGTGTAGTTGCCACTAGTTACTAACATCCACCAAATCACTCCGCTGCCAGACCTCCATATATCACCTCAGAGACAATGAACAGTCATTTGTTTTGTTTATTGGGGGATACAACTTGGTTGGGGAAAGGGGTATATGGGATGCCCATGGATCAAATGTACTATGCCCTCATATTATAAACTTCATTTGAGCCTGAAGAAATGATGCACATGTATAACATCTACAGTCTCTTCCCTGCATCACCATGCAGATTATTGCTCCTCTGCGTAACTCCTGCAGACTATTGCTCCCAGGACCTCCACATCCATGACAGTGTAAAGATGAGGACCTGATCCATGACCGTGTAAGGGTGAAGCTCCCAAGAATCCTCTCCTCCTGCACAAACGTATCCTGTAGCACATTACTTTCTTGTAGGGCTGCAACTAACAATTATTTTCATAATCGATTAGTTGGCCGATTATTGCTTCGATTAATCGGTTAATAACCTTAAAAAAAAAGTGTGGCGTATAATTTAGTTAGTATGTAAAGTGACGGGAAAATTTGGAAATAGAAAACTTCTTGGTCAAAGGAATTTTCAGACAGTAGGTGGTTTTCATTCAGAAATTACATTCATTTTAAAAACAGAATGTTAAAGTGAAAATTTCAAACAACATTCTTTCATTCAGCGAATATACAAAGATTTTTTGTCTGAATATTCTCGTCTGAAAATTGATCGGTGTGGCCAGAATAAGGCTCGCTACACACCTAGGCAGTTTGCTTTTGATCTGTTTCTGCGGTGCTTTTTGCTGTGCGTTTTGATTTTTGCGCACATGATTTTGCGGCGATGTGCGTTTTTGCTTTTTTTTGGCCAATTTGTTGTTGGGCAGATTAAAAAACACAAATTGCTGCAAAAACGCATTAAATGCTTCTCCATTGAAGTATATTAAACCAAAAGAGCACAGTTTTTGCGTTAAAAAAAAGGCCCTGACCCTTTCCAAATACGCAATAGCTGAAAAAAGCATAGATGTGAACGTGTCCCATAGGAAACCATGTAAATGAACTGTAGTGCATTTCTGCAAAAAAGCACCAAAAAACACATAGATGTGAACCAGGTCTAAGACGTTAAGTAACATAATGGGGTTAAAAAAACTAAAATTAGCCCTTTGTAGTACAAAAAATAGATAATCACTACTGTAAGGGGTTCATTTTCCCCCCTCACCTTCCAGAACAGCTACTTGAGAGATGATTGGCTCCGCCCTCTACAGGAAACACAAATCAGATACAATTTAAAAGGCCCCTCCCTTTCCTCTGACCCTCAGTTGTCTTGTGTTTCCAGACCCTCCAGGAGCACCGACACGTTTTTTGTTTTCTTAAGGTCCAGTAACTGTGGTTGGTGGACCCCCCTTCTCTGGTTTCATCCAGGACTAGTTGTGGCCAAGTCCTAGATGATAGTCCGTACCAGAAGGGATCCCTGTTTCTAAGGGTTACTTGACTATGTGAATGGTGGCAACTCCGTTCCTTTTTTCACCCAGCGCTGCTGTGTGGAACTGTGTCCTCCTAAATGCTTCATTTCGGTGTACCAAGATGGCGTCAGGAGGACTTCCGGTCACGTGGCAAGATGGCACCGGAAGTCACATGACGCACTTCCGGACGCCGAGTTTTTAAAGGAGCATGGCGTGGAGACACTGAGGACATGCTGCAGGGGTATAGTGTGCTAAAAACACCATTCTAAGTGCAGTTTTTCAGTACAGCAGCAGTCTTCTCTATGACCGTTCTCCGCTTGCTTCAAGGAGCTTGAGGATAGGTCTGAGAATGGAGCATCCTCTCGTATTGACATACTACCCCCAAGGTAAGCCCTTGTCTGTGGATAGTCTACACCAGTGTTTCTCAACTCCAGTCCTCAAGGCGCCCCAACAGGTCATGCTTTCAGGATTTCCATTATTTTGCACAGGTGTTTTGATCAGTTTCACTGCCTTAGTAATTGCCACAGCTGTTTCATCTGAGGGAAATCCTGAAAACATGACCTGTTGGGGCGCCTTGAGGACTGGAGTTGAGAAACACTGGTCTACACCAAGGGACTTTTTGTATGGAACCTTTTTATTTATGGTTCTTGTTTCTGCTTTTTTCTAGGCCAAACCGGTGAAGAAGAAATGTGGGAACTGTAGGGCCAGGCTTTCTGATAGTTATAAAAAGCTATTTTGTGAGGATTGTATTCCACCAAGAGCTAGTTCAGTCTTCCTCTTTTAAGGAGTTAATGACTTATATGAAGGAGGTAAGTGGACTCCTTTCGGTCACTTATTGACAGGGTTACTAGTCTAGGCTCTTCCTCAGCGAGACCCATAGCCCAAGACCCTTCTAACTCTGCCAGGTCCCTTCCCTTGTTAGTATCTGAGACTATTAGTTCACGTGATACCTCTGATCTGGAAGAAGGTGAGAATCCTGTTTCTTCATCTGATGAAAAGTCTGCATCAGAGGAGGATGCAGGTAGCTCATCTAAGTATCTTTTTCCAGTCGAGGATATTGATGAACTACTAAAAGCAATATATACCTCAGAGCAGATTGAGATGCCACAACTAACCCAATCTGTACAGGATAAAATGTATAGCGGCCTACAGGGACGGAAATCAAAAACTTTTCCAGTACGCCAGTCTCTTAGGGACATGATTCTGTCTGAATGGAAAGAACCTGAAAAAAGGTTGTTCCAATCCAGGGGACACAAAAGAAGATTTCCTTTTCAGTCTGAATTTGAGGAGGTTTTCTTTAAGTGTCCTAGATTAGATGCCCCTATGTCGCAGGTGTCCAAAAGATCAGATCTTTCTTTTGAAGATTCTGGAGTCCTTAAAAATCAAATGGATAGAAAGGTTGACTCATTGCTACATAAGGCCTGGGATGCTTCAGCTTTTTCCTTAGGCCCAGCAGTAGCAACCACCTGTGTGACTAGAAATTTAGACGTATGGGTTCAGCGTCTGGATGATCTTCTTGCATCTGACACCCCCAAAGAAGAGATTGGGGAATCCCTCCCACTCATTGCCAAGTCAATCGCCTTCTTAGCTGATGCAGCAGCAGATTCAGTGAAATCCGCAGCCAGAGCTTCTGCTCTCATTAATTCAGCTAGACGAGCTATCTGGCCTAAATCTTGGGAAGGTGACCTTACTTCCAAGAATAAACTCTGTGGCATCCCCTTCAAAGGCAAACTCTTGTTCGGTTCTGCCTTAGAAGAGGTCTTAGCTCGTTCCTCTGAGAAAAGTAAACAATTCACCTTTTCCCAACGGAATAAGCCCCATAATAAGAAGCCCTTTCGTGGCTTCCAAAACAAGGCTAATTTTAAAACCAACAGGCAACAGACTAAAAAGAAATGGTCCTTTAACAAAGACAAGCAAAAAGGGGGGACTCCCTTTGCTCCTTCAGCATCTTCCAAAAATACCCAGTGACGCCAGGTTTGGGGTAGGGGGAAGATTGTGCCATTTCGTTAAGGAATGGGCAGAAATTTCCACCAATTCCTTTATCCTTCAAACTTTGGAAAAGGGTTACAGGCTGGAATTCGAAAATCTTCCTCCCCAGAAGTTTTTTCTTACCCACCTGCCAAGAGACCAGGAGAAACGGCAAGCCATGTTAAATTTGATTTCTGTGTGGGAAACAGAGGGAGTTATTTCTCCTGTCCCAGAAAGTCAAAAGTTCCGGGGATTTTATTCTCACGTCTTTCTGGTCAAGAAAGCTTCCGGCGGCTTTCGTATGGTCATAAATTTAAGCGTCCTGAACAAATACATAGTTTACAGACGTTTCCGAATGGAGAACATTTATTCGGTAAGGAATCTGTTGTTGCCAGAGGTCTTCATGGTGACCCTGGACCTTCAGGACGCTTATCTTCATGTACCAATCTGCCAGAGACACCAAAGGTTCCTCAGATTTGCAGTTCTCGTGGGAAACGAGCCATCTCACTGGCAGTTCAATGCCCTTCCTTTTGGTCTCTCGGCAGCACCAAGGATTTTTACAAAAATCATGGCCGAAGTCATTGCCTTTTTTCGGATTCAAAGTGTATCGATTGTCCCATATCTAGACGATTTTTTGATCTTTGCTTGAGACAAGGAGTCTCTTGTTCAAGACCTACAGTTGGTTTTGCGGACGTTTCAAAAATTAGGGTGGAAGGTCAACCAGCAAAAATCTTGCCTGGTACCCTCACAGAGCATACTTTTCCTGGGTTATCTAATAGACTCTGTTGCCCTAAAAATTTTTCTTCCCGAAGAGAAGATTTTGAAAATTCTTCTCTCTGTGCAGGCCTTCAAGCTGCTCCCTCAGACCTCCCTTCGGCGGATCATGCAGTTGCTGGGTCTGATGACTGCGGCCATTCCAGGGGTGCCTTGGGCCCAATTGCAATCCAGACCCCTTCAGGCTTTTCTTTTCTCCATTGGGCCTGCAGGAAGGATTCTCTGGATCAGCTGGTAAAATTACCAGAAGGGAATTTTCTCGATCTCGCCTGGTGGGAGCAGTGAGAACATCTGCAGAGAGGGAAGGATTGGACACAACATTCCCTGGTCAAAATCACCACAGACGCCAGTCTGTGGGGTTGGGGTGCTCACTCACAGGACTGGCAAGCACAGGGAGCCTGGTTGCCAGAGGAAGCAGGTCTCTCTTCAAATTTCAGAGAACTTCTGGCTGCGAGGAAAGCACTTATATCTCTGGAAGGGAGGTGTCAGGTCACCTTGAGGCTAGGTGACAGATGCACTCTGTAGGAGTCAGAAGTGCACCGCTAGGTAGTGGACCCTAGGACTGACTGCTGTGGATTGAACCCTGTGAGGTTCAGGAAGCAGGTCTACTGTATCCCTGACACAGATCCCACTGGGAGCTAGAGCATAGATTCCCCAGGGTGCGGAGTCTAAGAGCTAGCAGGTGTTCACCAGAGCCTTTAGTGGTAAGGATGGACTGCGCTCCAGTCTGGCTCCAGGTCGCGGCCCCCAGGGTCTCACAGCTCACGGTCACGGTAGACTACAGGAGAAGAGGAAGGAGGCAGCAGGCTGGAACAACAAGGAAAGTAAGGGACAAGCCAAGGTCGGGGCCACAAGCAGACAATGACAAGGTTCAGGGTCACAGGCAAACAGGGATGGTCGGGGTCACGCCAAAGGTCAGGGTCACGAGCAGTAAGGAATAGTTAAGAACAGGCCAAAGTCGGTAACTGGAATCAGACGTAGGAAACACAGCAAGTACACACGAAACATAACACACAATGGTTGATCAGCACTGCTGGCTTGCAGTGCACAGGTTAATATAGGGTTCCCTGATAGGGCCTGGGGTGGGGCCATGCTTAGAGGAGAGGTTATAAAACCAGTCAGGTGAGAGGCAGCTGGTCTTTAGAGATGAACACATGGAGACAGGTAAGCTGACAGAGAAACTATTGCATAACCATGACAAGAGGGTCTATTCAAAAGACCTATTGATATTTTCAGACAATGCCACAACAGTGGCCTACCTGAACAAGCAAGGGGGCACTCGCTCAGAATCGCTTCTGTCTCTAACACAGCAGATTCTGTCCTGGGCGGAGATCTATGTCATTTCAGTAAGGGCAGTCCACATCAAGGGATCAGAAAATGTGCTGGCAGACTATTTGAGCAGGGTGAGCATCAGTTCCAGCGGTTGGGAACTACATCAAGGCACATTCCAGGAGGTGGTGCTAAGATGGGGTCTCCCCACAGTGGATCTTTTTGCCTCCAGTCTCAACAAGAAACTGCCGGCTTTCTTCTCTCTGGAGAGAGAAACACAGTCCTTGGGGACGGATGCTCTGTCCTTCCCGTGGGACTTCACTCTGGCCTATGCCTTCCCTCCTTTTCCCCTCTTGCCCCTAGTGGTTCGGAAAATTATTCAGGACAGGGCCTTATAGCCAGATCTAGACATACTCCCAGGGTCATCAAACATGTTCCTCCCTGGGATCTGTCGTTAGTATTAAATGCACTAACAAGGGCTCCTTTCGAGCCTTTGCATGAGGCTTCCCTGAAAATTATTTCTTTGAAGTTATCCTTCCTTTTGGCTATTATGTCAGGCGAAGGATTTCTGATCTAGAGTCTCTTTCCTGTAAAGACCCCTTCCTGAGGACAGGGTAGTGATTAGACCTGATCCTCTCTATTTACCCAAAGTTTCTTCCAACTTTCATAGGTCCCAGGAGATAGTCCTTCCTAGTACCTGCACCTCTCCCAAAAATGCGGAAGAGGAAAGGTTTGGTCTTTTAGACGTAAAGAGGTGTCTTTTGCTTTATCTAGAAAAGACCACTGGGTTTAGGAGTTCCTCCCAACTGTTGGTTTTGTTTAGTGGCCCCAAGAAAGGGTGGATTAGGGGAGCTATCTGTGAGGTATATAAAGCGTCAGGTCACACCCATCCTTCTAGAATTAGGGCCCATTCAACGAGATACATGGCCACGTCATGGGAAGAAAGAGCGGGGGTTTCATGGGAAGAAATCTCTAAAGCTGCCGTCTGGTCCTCCTCTCATGCATTTGTCACGCATTATAGAGTTCAGATGCTTTCCAGCCAGGACCTTTCCTTTGGTAGGAAAGTGCTTCAGGCTGTCGTCCCTCCCTAAGGTATAAAATCTTGCTTATCCTCTCAAGTAGCTGTCCTGGAAGGTGAGGGGGGAAACCCCCCCTTAGACTTACCGGTACCGGTATTTCCAGGAACCTTCCAGGACAGCGTCTATATTCCTACCCTACTCTATTTTTTTTTCACTGTTCGACCATGTTTACCCGAGTGCACCTTTGGAGGTTACTTGATCTTCTAAACAACTGAGGGTGAGAGGAAAGGGAGGGGCCTTTTAAATTGTATCTGATTTGTGTTCCCTGTAGAGGGCGGAGCCATTCATCTCTCAAGTAGCTGTCCTGGAAGGTTCCTGGAAATACCGTTACCGGTAAGTCTAACAGGGGTTTTTTTTACTGTAGAACTGTGAAAGTAACATCTACAGTAGCGATTTTTTGCTCTTTTTGTACTATAAAGGGCTCGTTTTCGTTTTTTTAACCCCATTATGTTACTGCCTGATTAATCGATGATGAAAATAGTAACCGATTAATTTCATAATCGATTAGTTGTCGATTAATCGATTAGTTGTTTCAGCCCTACTTTCTTGTCACATCTTCTATATGCAAAAGATCCCACTCTAAATAGTCTCTAATGCCGACTCTATTTAGTTGCTGCTACTAGGCCAGAGGTCTGTAATACCTCTCCCCGGAGGCCTAGTAGTTTAATAGCATGTACTGAACGGTGGACTACTGTTCCCAGCTAGCCCAGCTTGCAAATCCTGTGCCACATTGATTTGATACTATTCCGCACAGTCTCCTCTGATCCAGGACTCCTCATCAATGACTGTGTAATGATGAGGACTTCACCAATGACCGTGTAAAGGTGAAGTTCCCTCGCAGACTTCCTGGCATGTCTCCACATCCAGCCCACCACTGTGGTACACTCACCGACCTTTCTCTGCCCCGAGTCCATGGTGAAGAACTTAACCGGACTGTACGTTCAAACAGCTTCTCCTTTCCCTCTGCTCCAGGAATTCCTCATTAATGACCTTGTAATGATGAAGACTTCACCAATGACCGTGTAAAGGTGAAGTTCCCTCACAGACTTCCTGGCATGTCTCCACATCCAGCCCTCCACTGTGGTACACTCACCGACCTTTCTCTGCCCCGAGTCCATGGTGAAGAACTCAACCAGACTGTATGTTCCGGCAGCTTCTCCTGCCCCTCTGCTCCAGGAATTCCTCATCAATGACCGTGTAAAGATGAAGCCTTCACCAATGACCGTGTAAAGGCGAAGTTCCCTCACAGCTCTCCCAGGCCTCCTCCCGCAATCTGCGCACCGCCCCCAAGATGTGGGGGTGCCCTCCTGCTGCTGTCTAGTACTCCATTCTTCACTTCTCCCGGGCGACAACTCCTCCCAGTGGCCTGTCACCTCAGCTTATATGGGAGGCCTCCCCCCTGCCAATACCAGTTGGGGATTGGTCAGGGCTCCTCACATGAGCTGCCTGCCACTCTAGTTCCAGGCCCTGCCCCTCTTCCATAACATTCTAACTGGAAGCAGGGGAGGCACCTCAGAACTGAAGTACAGGTGGTTACACCCACTGCTACACTAACCACTCCCTGCCCCCAGATCAAAACAAACAGGCCTAGCTTGCAGCATAGGCCTGCCTAAATTTACCTTTGCTGACAGTTTCCCTAGCAAAAATCTTATGCTAGCACCTACATTCACCCCCACCAAAATCACAGCTGTCCCCAGCTGTGGAAAAAAAATAAATTTACAGAAGTGCCTCCTGGGCCCAGGAGTAAAGGCATGCCATATCAATTGGTTGGATGGGGATAGGGTGAAAACTTGGATGGGGCTATGCACAAATAAATTAAGTACAAAAATATAATATGTACAATCTGTTCACATATTCACACTGTACAACTTGGACATCCTAACTACAGGTCCCTGTAACTAGGCACATACAAGTGAAGCCAGTGCATTGCTTCCTGAGAAATAATACTCTGCCTATCACAGGTCTTCATCTGTTCCCACGGTGGAGATGGACAGCCGTCACATCCCTGGCATTCCTAAAAGAAGACATAAACAACACACAACCTATCTATACAAACTAACTTCACTTCACCAGGCAGAGAGGGTTATAATCCTCCACATGGTGACAAAAGAAACACATACTTCATAACTGTACAAGGGGTGGCATGTTTTTCCCTGTTTCTCTGTCACTCCCTCAGGAGGGATCTAAGGGGACCTCCTGGTGGATACAGTCAAAACATACATGCCGATGGGCAATAAAACCTTCTGATTGCTCCTGGGTGGAGGAGTACCTCCTGAAGGTTAGGCAGCAAAAAAGGTTTGGCAGGGACAGTACACCCTAGTGTCCATGATGCTTTCCATCGGCACCCTGGGTGGAAGGCAATCACTGTCCTCTGCATAATTTTGTCTTTGAAGAAGATCACACAAGCCCTGCCCTGGTCTTGCAGTCCTTGTGACTGCTTCTATGGGGGCTGCACAACACAGCAGTCCTCCTCACATGTAGAAGCGCGGATCCGGCAACCTCCTCCGGCTATTCCCTTCTCTGATGGAGACCAAGTGGCTCCTGGTAGGCCGACCTGCCTTTACAACCAGGACCTGGTCTTTGTAAATGGTACGGCCCAACTTCCATTCCTGTTGAATGTCTTTAACCCAGGCCCAGAACTCACTTTCTGGCTCCCGGAGTGGCTTGGGCACATGCAAATAGTCCCAAACCAGGTCATCCTTCCACTGTCCCCATGAGTCTTCAATTATGTCCATGGTTCGGGCTGGAACATATGGGTAATCTAAGCCCCACTCCAAGGCAACCCTTTGTTGTATCTCCCGCTGGAAACGGGAGAGCCGAGGCAACTCTTTAAGTTTTCCTCTTCCTTGATGACCCACTGCCTGTATGTGGGTGCCCTGGTCTGGGTAGTGGTGGACTGATTTGCAAAAAGTCTGCTGGTTTGTACTGGGGTCCATGCTGGGGCTTGTGGTTCCTCCATTATTTCAGATGGGGAATCTCCTGTCTCCCACTCCTTCTCACTGGAGTCCTCTTCTGGGGAAGACCAAGAGAATAGTCTCTCCACTGACCCAAACCATTCCAGCACTCTGGGCGAACCCCAGTCTATTTTATTTATTTATTTATTTCAGTTACTTATATAGCGCCGTCAATTTACGCAGCGCTTTACATATACATTGTACATTCACATCAGTCCCTACCCCCAAGGAGCTTACAATCTAAGGTCCCTAACTCACATTCATACATATTAGGGACAATTTAAACAGGATCCAATTAACCTACCAGCATGTCTTTGGAGTGTGGGAGGAAACCCACGCAGGCACAGGGAGAACATGCAAACTTCAGGCAGGTAGTGTCGTGGTTGGGATTCGAACCAGTGACCCTTCTTACTGCTAGGCAAAAGTGCTATCCACTACACCACTGTGCCGCCCGGTCTATGGCCCAGTTTATGACCCGGCCCTCGCTCACCTTATCCAGTTCACCTGAAGGATCTCCCTCCTCCCACAGCATGGGCTCCTTCCGGATGGGCACAGCAAGGATCTTACTTGGAGCCGGCTCTTCAGGGATATTTACCTGAGGCCGCACACTGACTCCTGCAACCTCCGGGCCCCTGGCCAGGCCACGGGTCACCGCAGCAGTCTTTTCTCCCAATATGTCCCGGACCTCTGAGGTGGACATACCTGATGGCAGCTCTCGTCCATCACTGCCAGGTGGTCCTGGGTCCTGCGAGCTTCCTGTGGTTGCGATATGCACAGTCCTGTGAGCAGGTGGATAGAGTAATATCTTGATTTCCATTGCACAGGCCCTAAACGGGTTAATGGTTCTCCACTGGCCGCACCAGGCCTAGGCCTTGACCCCGATTGTCGGTATATGGCACCTGGGGCATAGCATACACCTGCTCCACTCCTCCGATCACCCCCAAGGCAAGTCCTCCACAGAGCTTCAACCGGATGCCGGTGTCAACCAGCACCCGATCCTGCGTTTCAGGCGACCACTGCATAGCGGGCATCCTCCGACTGCCCTCCACCATCTTCATCTGCCTCATGTGCACAGCACGCTAGTCTCTCTCTCACTGTTCTCCTCTGGGGTGTGACTCCGCCTACACGCTTGTTGGTTCAGCGTGCAAGGAACTGTAAGTGGGCTTCAGGCAGTGTGCGCTGTAGCGACACCTGGTGGCAGGTACTGAAGAATTGCAGGCACTGTCCAGGCTGAAGTTTAAAAAATGCGTCACTGAGGCTGGAAACTGAAGGCAGGCAAACTATGCAGCAATCACCATTAATATAGTCTCTCCTGTAACATCCTACTGTGTGGGACTGACCGTGCAGCATCCCGTCATAGACACCCCCTCGTTGCATTCCGTTACTAGGGGCAACAGCAGACATTCACAAACTCCTTTTACTGTGTTAAGCAGGATTATTAAAGTCATTTAGATTTTCTGCAATGCAGTGGGTAATGCCCGCACCGTACAGAGCGCTGGACATATTTAATCCAGAGCGTGATCACTCGCTGTGGTTGCCACGGGTGATAGCACATGGTTACAGTGACTGGTTGCAGGGCTTATTGCTGTGGTGAGTGTCCATTGAAACAAGAGGGTGCAGGTGTATGATGGCAGCGCTGGTCCTGGAAGGTTGCTATGGGCAACAACACTTGGCAACAAGCTTGGGTTTGGTTGCTAAGGGCAACAGCATGTGGCAAAAGTCAATTTTGAAGGTAAGACACAGTCCTTTCCTCGTTGTACCCCAAACTTTGGCAAAACAGGCAAAGTCCCCCCTGGCTTTTTTTTTTTTTTTTCAAATAACAATTTTTATCAAACATATACGTAGATAAGTACAAAAGACAATGAGGCTGTAATACACTGGTTACAACTGGCCAGTGACCTTGCTGATAAGTATTTAGCATCAAAAGAAGAGCAGCCAAGTACAGTAGCTTCATAGTAAATTCCAGGTAACACTTAGTGGTCAACAAGCATGTCTCAGTTTTGACCTGAACATAGTCTAAGGAGAAGAGGAGGAAAAAAGAACAGAAGGGGAAAGAATAAAAGAGGGGTAGGGTAGTGGAGAGGTGGAGGGGAAGGGGAGGCTCTACCATCGGCTCAGGGCGGGTCTTCACGTCTATGCCACTCTTCCCAGACCTTATCATGTGCCTCCAATCTATCTTGTAGTCTAGCTGTCATTTTTTCCATCAGCTCTATATCTTTTATTCTGGTGTATAGGTCCGTTTGGGTGGGTCTCGTCTTTTCCAGTGCAGGGCAATAATACATCTTGCGGCTGTAAGGACATGTCGAAGCAGTTTCCTGGAGTGTCGGGATATTTGTAGCCCAGACACTCCAAGAAGAAACAACCTCGGATCCATTGGCACCTGCACGCCTAACAGACTTAAATTCCCTTCCCCTCACCGGAATCCCATGTATATTTGGGTTTCTTCGCATGGACGCCGCCAGCGGCTCGACACAGCGCAAACGATAGCGGAGAGAGCGGACACCCCTGACGGGTCCCATTCGCGATCGGGAATGCAGGCGACAGGGTAAAAGGGGTCTTGACCTGAGATGTGGGATTAGTGTATAGATGTCTAATGGCCTGCAGAAAAGGGCCCCAAAATCCCATGCAGTTCAACGTGGCGAACAGGAAAGGCCAACCAAGGCGGTCAAAAGCCTTTTCTGCATCCAGTCCGAGAACTAACGCTTCCAGCTTGTCCCTGTTCGCCACGTCTATAAGGTCAATAATCCGTCTCGTGTTATCCCCCGCCAGACGCAGGGGGACAAAGCCCACCTGATCCTTGTGTATTAAAGAGGGGAGTATCAGGTTCAATCGCATCGAAAGGAGCTTAGTAAACATTTTCAAATCAGAGTTTAGGAGCGCGATTGGTCTGTAACTGGCACATAGTGAAGGATATTTGTCAGGTTTATGGATCAATGTGAGGAATGACCTCTGCATGTCCGAGGGAATAGTAGTTTTCTGGAAGAAGGCGTTAAACAGCTTACATATATGGGGTAGGAGAATCGTGAGAAATGTCTTGTAATATTCATATGGAAGGCCATCTGGACCGGGAGATTTATGTGAAGGCAAGATTTTAATGGTGGCTGTCAGTTCTTCTTCTGTGATAGGGGCATTGAGGGAAAGTAGGTCCGACACCTGCAGTTTGGGAAGTCCGCTTTCCTCTAGATATTGTTGCATGCGAGTGGTCAGATCAGGGTCCTGAGGGATCTCAGGGTCATTATACAGGGTTGTATAGAATTCACTAAAAGCCCGAGCTATATCTTGAGGATGTGTTAAGAGCGCTCCCTGTCTATCCTTATTTGTTGCGGGGTGGACATGTGGGAACGTTCCGAAAGTTTGCGCGCCAGGAGGGAATGGGCTTTGTTGCCTTTATCGTAATAAGTTTGTTTTAACCGAAGGAGTGCCTTCTCTATATGGCCCATTGTTAGGTCTCATAGGGTGGTACGCAAACAGACAACTTTTTTAAGGAGATGTATGGATGGTGAGGTTTGTAATTGGAGTTCTAGGGCTCTAAGATCTCTCTCAACTCGAATTTTAGACGCTATTGCATTTTTCTTCATGGCCGAGGAGAGCGCAATACACCGCCCCCTGAGGACTGCCTTTTGCGGGGTTATATCCGAGGTGTCGTTTTCTAGAAAGTAATTCTGCAACGTTGATTCTTTTTTTTTTTATAATTCTTTATTTATATAAAGGGTGTTAGAGAATACATAGTTACATCGCATTTAAACACTTACAAATACATCTATTCGATACTTTATATTTGCTTTTAGTATTATCTTAAAGTTCCTTAGTCTCTAAATAAACATTCATTGGTTATACCCTTATAATTTTACCTAAATTAGGACCTTGGTACTACAAGGCTTATTCCCAGTATCTTATTCCTTATTTAATTCTCTAATCCTCCCTTTAGTTACTTTTATTAAATACCCCAAACCCTACCTAAACAAAAAAAAAAATAAAAAACCCAATCTCCTACTTCTCCTCTCCCTATTCCCGAGATACAAAGAAGTTCTACATAAAACATTGTCATTCTTCTGTTCTATATTCCATCTTTCTCTTCCCTTCTTCTGAACATACAAATCGGTCCCATATTGACCAAGTTTGTACTTATTGTTCTTTTCTATTTTGGGCTGAGTGGACCAAGTCTTCTATGGCTCCAACTTTATTAAGCCACCTTGCAATAGAGGGTGGTCTTGTATCTTTCCAACACATAGTGACACAGGTCTTGGCAGCATTTACCAAGTGGCACAACACGGACTTTTTATATACTTGCGTCGGGATCTGTGAGCAATGGAGCAGAAAAAAAGCAGGATCATCTGGTATTAAAAAATCTGTAAGTTTTTGAGAGATTTTCTGAACCTCTAACCAATATTTTCTGATCTTAGTGCAAGACCAAAAGATATGGAGGAGTGCTCCCTCCTCTTTCCCGCATCTCCAGCATCGGTCTGAAGTTTCTGCTGTAAATTTACTGAGCCTCGACGGGGTGTAATACCATCTAGTTAACAATTTGTAATTTAATTCCTGTGTCCGTGTATTTATTGACGAGTTCATTGCCAAATAAATGATCTTCCTACGTTGAATTGGATTAAAAGTTCTATTAAGATCTCTTTCCCACTTACTAATAGATGGTAGCACAAACTCCTCCGACGGGGTATTTATCAGTGTGTAAATCTTAGAGATCACCCGAGCGAGAGGTTCCTTCTCCTCACAGTATAATTCAAATACCGTAAGTTGACGCCGGTAATTTATTGGTGGTCCCAAGGTCCCTAAGAAATGGCAAATTTGTATTGCTTGACAGAAATTTACTTCATAATCCCCTCCTGGTTTAATCAATGCTGCAATTGTTGGTCAAGCCTCCAATTGCACAAAATGTAACACTTGAAAACCTCCCTTCTCCTCCAGTTTACTAAATGCTCCCTTTTCCATTCCTGGTTGGAATTTGGAGTTTCTCAGTATAGGGTATAGAGGTGAATGGCTCTAGGAAAATCTAGGAATACTGCAAAACTTAGAACAAATTCGTAATGTAGGTCCTAAAATAGGATGTTTTTTAAGGGTGGGGGGTAACTCCTTGTAACACCAGGGTGCTCTACGTAGAGGTACGGGGCTCAGCTGTTGTTCCATGTCTACCCATTGCTTAGATTCCCCATGTCTACACCAATCCACTAATCTCCTCATATGAGCCGCTTGGTAGTACTTGAATACATGCGGGACAGCTACCCCCCCATAACACTTGGGTATCGTCATTAATCTTCTACTAATCCTAGGACTTTTCTTTGCCCATATAAATTTAGAAAAAAGTTTACTTATCTGATGAAAAAAAAACACCGGGATAGTAATGGGTAATGCTTGAAAAAGATATACAAATTTTGGTAGAATACACATCTTGATAGTGTTACAGCGGCCAAACCACGAGTGTAATCCGTGTTGCCACTTGTCTAGTAATGACCGTACTGAATTATATAATGGTATAAAATTTACCGTGAAAGTATTTCCTATATTTGATGGTACATATGTACCCAAATAATTCAGCACCGCAGGTACCCATTTAAAATTGAAATTTGGTTGTATAGCCTTTTGTATTGGAGGGGGCAG
Organism: Lithobates clamitans; assembly: GCA_037952925.1. NCBI lineage: Eukaryota > Metazoa > Chordata > Amphibia > Anura > Ranidae > Lithobates > Lithobates clamitans. The sequence goes on from JBBGZY010000655.1 coordinate 4,755,701, forward strand.
CCTCACCCCCATCGCTTCTGATTTCGCGTAATTAATTTTTAAATTTGATAGGTCGCCATAGATCTTAAATTCTTTCATAAGATTGGGCAATGAGATAAGCGGGTTAGACATGGAAAACAGCAGGTCGTCTGCATAAGCTGACACTTTATAGTTTTTATTTCCCAAGCATACCCCCTGGATATCCGGGTTTTGGCGAATCTTGTTAAGTAAGGGTTCTAACGTAAGTGCGAACAATAATGGCGACAGCGGACATCCCTGGCGCGTGCCATTTGTAATTTTAAAAGGTTTTGAAAATACTCCGTTTACTTTAACTGATGCTTGTGGTGTAGTATAAACTCCAGATATCCATTGGGTCATACGGTCTCCCGCTCCTGCATTTTTCTTCATGGCCGAGGAAAGCGCAATACACCGCCCCCTGAGGACTGCCTTTTGCGCCTCCCAGAGGGTGGAAAGGGTTATATCCGAGGTGTCGTTTTCTAGAAAGTAATTCTGCAATGTTGATTCTAATTCCGATTTAGATGGGGTATGTTGGAGGAGGAAATTATTTAATTGCCAATTGCATGGTTTACGGATAGGGTTACCTATGTCTAGGGAAACAATAACAGGAGCATGATCAGACCAGGAAATAGGTAAGATCTGAGCTGTCTTTGTGGCGCGTAGAGTGGCATTGTTGACAAAGAAGTAGTCTATCCGGGAATGCATATGGTGAGGGGCTGAAAAAAATGTATATTGTCTATCCCCGGGTGTAAAGCCCGCCATGCATCAAATAAGGCATGACGCCTGGTTATTTGACGGAATAATTTGGAGTCTCTCGCGGCACGGGTCTGTGGGGCTAATCACATGGTGATCTAGACCTACTGAGTGGGATAGATTAAAGTCCCCACCGATTATCAAATAGTCATTGGGGGATCTAAACAAACGTGCAAATACCTTAGATAGAAAGTGTATCTGACGGGTATTAGGGGCATAGAGGGTACAGATAGTGACCGCCTGCATTTGCCACTGGCCTCGTAAAATTATGTAGTGTCCCCTAGGATCTACAAAAGACTCAGAGCATTTAAATGGGGAACCACGCTTAAATGGAATAGCCACTCCTGCTCTTTTGCGGGGGCTAAATGCCTGGTAGACCTGGGGGTATTGTCTGGATGCAAAGGTAAAGGCGTCTCCCTTATTAATATGTGTTTCCTGCAACAGGACTATGTCCGCCCCAGAATGCCTGAGCTCTCTCAATGCAAGATGCCTTTTCCTGTTTGAGTTCAACCCGTGAACATTAAGTGACATAAACTTAACCATGGTCACTGGTGTATGTGCGCTCAAGATTACTTAGCTTTTCCAGCTGCGAGACCGCTACCACGTTCAAAAAACGAGGAGGCCCATAGATGGAGTACGTCCAGGTGACCGTCCCGAACCAATGGCGAGCCAGGGAAAACAAGGGGGTAGGGGGGAAAGGTATAAGAAGAAGTAGAGAAGGAAGGAAAAAAAGATTGGTTTGTAATACATCAATTAAAAATAAACATTGCGATGTAGTCCCAAGCATTCTATACTGCCCGGGATCCGTTAAGTTCCAGTAAGTTCCCCCGATCAGAGCCCCCAACAAGGGCCCAGGGCGGGGGAACATAGAGAACCGCTTTAAACAAAATCAACGGTGTTCGTAATATCTGAACAAAATAACAAAGGGGAACTTTGGTAGGTTAAACCTATAGGGGGGACTAGTGACCAGAAAAAACTACCACTATCAAGTCTCCATCAGGGGGTGCCCATTGTTCAAAACAAGTAAACAGGCTGGGGGGACCTAGGGGGAGTGCAAATAAGGTTGATGAGTGGGGCATGAGAAACAATTATGACAGTCAGCTTTTCTTAGGTTTCGTGGAGCCTCGGGGAGAGTCCTGGTCTCTGGGACGTTTAGTTGGGGGGATCTTCTGCCAGACCGTTGGAGGCAGCGTTGGCGAGTCCACTAAGTCCCAATCAGGCAGACATGGAACGGGGATCTCCAAGATGTCACAGAAGTTGTTCAAGTCCTCCGGGAAGCGTAGCACTGCTGATCTTCCCTGTCAATGAGCTGTCAAGCTAAAAGGAAATCCCCAGCGGTAAATTATATTGTTCTCTTGCAGTAAAATGAGTAGGGGTTGGAGGAGTCTTCGTTTCTGCAGGGTGATAGATATATCTGGGAACAGCTGAATTTGTGCGTTTTCAAAGACCACCTTCTTGGAGATGCGGGCTTTTCGCATGATGTCTTCCTTTAAAGGGAAGGAATGGACCCTGTATATAACATTGAGGGGTCTTGAGGCAGAGCCCTTAGGGCGTAAGGCTCGGTGTGCACGGTCCATTTCTATGGGTTTGTTTGGGGGGTCCCCCAAGAGGTCATTGAATAAGGCTTGCAGGGTTTCGTGTAAGTCTTCGGGACCCTCTGACTCCAGTAGGCCCCTGACTCGGACGTTATTTCTGCGCCCCCTATTGTCCAAGTCCTCAATATGGCGCTGCATATTCCGGAGCATTAGGTGGTGGTCAGCCCCCTGTAACTGGGTGCGATGTACGGCTAGCTTTGTCTCTTGAATTTCTTCCTCTGCCATCTCCACCCGCTCAGAAAGATGTTTAAGGTTGGCATGAATTATTTGGATTTCCGCTCGACAAGCGGATTTGACTTCCTCAATCAGGAGTTTAAAGTCCTCTTTGGTATGAATGGCTTGGAGATACTCCTGCCACGGGGGGGTTTGCTGAGGACGTGGGTCATTCCCCATGCGATACTGTGGTTGTTGTGGTGGAGTGGGTGCTCTTTGAAGGACAGGGGGAGGTGCAGGTCTCCGTGGCTCCCAGGGCTGCATTTGAGGGGCCCGCGAGCTCCCCCAGAGAGGCATCTGTGTAGGAGAGGGAGGGCCACGAGCCTGAACCTCCATAGGGGCCAAATTCGGGGAGTTGGCCACCTGGGCATATGACAGTGCCTGACCTGTGCCTTGCTCTGTGGATCTGGGAGCACTGTGGCGAGCTGGTCTCTGCGGCTGAGGGGAGTCAGGGGGGAGAAAGCACATTTGCTGGGGGGTACATCCTCCATGCTGCGCCTCACCCCCCTGGCTTTTTAGCGGTTGCTAGGGGCGACGGCCAGCAGGTTAACCGTGAAGGCGGATCTCGGTGGGACCTCCAAATGTAGCGGTGTGTTGCCACTAGTTACTAACATCCACCAAATCACCCCGCTGCCAGACCTTCATATATCACCTCAGAGACGATGAACAGTCATTTGCTTTGTTTTGTTTTTGTTTATTGGGGGATACAACTTGGTTGGGGAAAGGGATATATGGGATGCCCATAGATCAAATTTACTTTGTCCTCATATTTATAGATTATAAACTTCATTTGAGCCTGAAGAAATGATGTGCATGTATAACATCTACAGTCTGCCATGCAGATTATTGCTCCTTCTCTGCGTAACTCCTGCAGACTATTGATCCCAGGAACTCCTCATCCATGACCGTGTAAGGGTGAAGCTCCCAAGAATCCTTCCCTCCTGCACAAACTTATCCTGTAGCACATTACTTTCTTGTCACATCTTCTATATGCAAAAGATCCTACTCTGAATAGTTTCTAATGCTGACTCTGTTTAGTTGCTGCTACTAGGCCAGAGTTCTGCAGTACCTCTCCCCGGAGGCCTAGTAGTTTAATAGCATGTGCTGAACGGTGGAACGGTGTTCCCAGCTAGCCCAGCTTGCAAATCCTGTGCCCTCGGGCCACATTGATTTGACACTATTCCCCACGGTCTCTCCTAAGATCCAGGACTCCTCATCAATGACTGTGTAATGATGAGGACTTCACCAATGACCGTGTAAAGGTGAAGTTCCCTCACAGACTTTCTGGCATGTCTCCACATCCAGCCCTCTGCTGTGGTACACTCATCGACCTTTCTCTGCCCCGCGTCCATGGTGAAGAACTTAACCGGACCGTAAGTTCCGACAGCTTCTCCTTCCCCTCTGCTCCATGAATTCCTCATTAATGACCGTGTAAAGATGAAGACTTCACCAATGACCGTGTAAAGGTGAAATTCCCTCACAGCTCTCCCGGGCCTCCTCCCACGATCGGCGCACCCCCCCCCCCCCAGATGGGAGGCCTGCCCCCTGCCAATACCAGTTGGGGATTGGTCAGGGCTCCTCACATGAGCTGCCTGCCACTCCAGTTCCAGGCCCTGCCCCTCTTCCAGAACATTCTCACTGGAAGCAGGGGAGGCACCTCAGAACTGAAGTACAGGTGGTCACACCCACTGCTACACTCTTTGCCCCCAAATCAAAACAAACAGGCCTAGCTTGCAGCATAGGCCTGCCTAAATTTACCTGTGCTGACAGTTTCCCTAGCAAAAATCCTATGCTAGCACCTACCTATGGTAGAGGGTTCTACATTTTTGTTTAAAGTGATTGTAAAGTTTTGATTATTTAAAAAAAAACAACATGTCATACTTACCTCCACTGTGCAGTTTGTTTTGCACAGAGTGGCCCCGAACCTCATCTTCTGGGGTCCCTCAGCAGCTCTTGCGGCTCCTCCCCGCATCAGATAACCCCCTAGGAGAAGCACTTTCCTGAGGGGGTTACATTGCAGGCACGCTCCCGAGTCTAGCATTTGTGTCCACAGACACGAATGTATAATTCGGCCCCGGCGCCCACATCATTGGATTTGATTGACAGCAGCGGGAGCCAATGGCTGCGCTCCTATCAATCTATCCAATTAAAAGCCAAGAACCCCGGGCAGAGGGACAGCGCATCACCCGCCGGGTGAAGTTCCAGGCCTCAGGTAAGTAAAACGGGGGGGGTGGGCTGGGGGGCCAGTCACTGCCAGGTGTTTTTTCACCTTAAAGCGAAGTTCCACCCAAAAATGGAATTTCCGCTTTTCGGAATCCTCCCCCCTCCAGTGTCACATTTGGCACCTTTCAGGGGGGAGCAGATACCTGTCTAATCCAGGTATTTGCTCCCACTTCCGGGCATAGATAGCCACAGTATCCGCGGATATCTACGCTATGTCCGGCGCTTCCTCCGTCCCCCCCCCCCCGCTGTCTTCTGGGAGACACACAGGTCCCAGAAGACAGCAGGGACCAGTGAGATCGCGTAGCGCGACTTGCGCATGCACAGTAGGGACCAGGCTGTGAAGCCCCAAGGCTTCTCTTCCTGATTCCCTTACCGAAGATGCCGGCGCCTCAACCCCAAGGGACAGATCGGCTTCGGGTGCCGACATCGCGGGCACCCTGGACAGGTAAGTGTTTATAGTTTAAACATCAGCAGCTGCAGTATTTGTAGCTGCTGACTTTAAAAAAAAATTGGCGGAACTCCGCTTTAATGCATAGGATGCATTAAGGTGAAAAAACACAAGGGTTTACAACCCCTTTAATCTACAACTGTCATGATGCTGCACGTGTGATCAGTTATGACACCAGCCATTGGATGGTTTGACAGTTTGGTTGAGAGCACAACCAATGGGAGTGTTACATTTCCGGCACGTGCCGGAAATGAAACTGTTTTATGAACGGGTTTACTTCCACTTTAAGAGGTCCTGTCATGCTTTTTTTTTAAAGGGATGTTTACATTCCTTGTAATAGGAAAAAAAGTGACCACATTTTTTTTAAAAGGACAGTGTATAAATAAAAAGTAAAATAAATAGGAAAAAAATAAAATTGTTTAAAGCGCCCCTTCCTGCTGAGAGCGCGCGCAGAAGCGAAAGCATACGTAAGTCGCACCCGCATATGAAAACGGTGTTCAAACCCCACATGTGAGGTATCACCGCAAATGTTTAAGTGAGAGCAATAATTCTAACATAAGACCTCCTCTGTAACTCAAAACTGGTAACCTGTAGAAATTTTTAAATGTCGCCTATGGAGATTTTTAAGGGTAAAAGTTTGTCGCCATTCCACGAGCAGGCACAATTTTGAAGCATGACATGTTGGGTATCAATTTACTCGGCGTAACATTATCTTTCACAATTTAAAAATAAATTGGGCTAACTTTACTGACCTTTTTTTGTGTATTTTTTCCAAAAATTGCACTTGTGAGACCGCTGCGCAAATACGGTGTGACATAAAGTATTGCAATGACTGCCATTTTATTCTCTAGGGTGTCTGAAAATAATATATATAATGTTTGGGGGTTCTAAGTAATTTTCTAGCAAAAAAAAAATGATTTTAACTTGTAAACACCAAGTCTGAAAAATAGGCCTAGTCCTTAACCACTACGCGCCCGCGCTATAGCCAAAAGACGGCTACAGCGCGGCGCTGAATTGCCGGGAGGGCATCCCTGGACGTCCTCTTGTTTACTAGTTCCCCCCAAGCCGCGCATCGGTGAAAATCTGTGTTGGCCGTGTGCCTTGGACACAGCCAATCACAGCGCCAATTTAGCACTCGATCGCTGTGTCCAATGAGAGATGATCACATATGTAAACATATGAGATCATCTTTCATTGCCAGCTCTCCCTCCTCACACAGAGACCGCGTGTGAGGAGGGAGAGTGACCTGCGGCTGCAGCGTGAGTGTTTGAACATTAATACAGTGCCACACACACAAGAAACACACATGCCCACAGTACCTATCAGTGTCACCTGTCAGTGCCATCTTTCCCCAGTGCCACCTATAAGTGCCATCTGTCCCCAGTGCCACCTGTCAGTGCCATGTGTCTGTGCCATCTGTCCCCAATGCCACCTGTCAGTGCCATCTGTCAAGTAGTGAGTGAGAGCTATTGATCAAATACAATCTATTTATTGTCTATTCATCATCTATTTATTGTCTCTAATCTATCGCATCTAATCCACTGATCAATCTTATCTATCTATTGCAGTGATTCTCAACCCTGTCCTCAAGTACCCCAAACAGGCCATGTTTGCAGGTTTTCCTTTAACCACTTGCCGACCGCCTACCGCATATATACTGCGGCAGAGCGGCACGGGCAGGCAAAATCACGTACCCATACGTGATCTGCCTCCCGCGGGCGGGGGGTCCGATCGGACCCCCCCCCGGTGCCATCGGCGGTCGGCATCTGACTGGGAGCGTCGGGAGGCGAGGGGGAGACCATCCGATCGTGGCCCCCCCCTCGCGATCGCTCCCAGCCAATGGGAATGCTCCTCTGCCTGTGTGTCGTTTCACACAGGCAGAGGATGTGATGTCATCTCTCCTCGGTCTGGCAGTTTCCGTTCCAGCGCCGAGGAGAGAAGACAAGTGAGTGCACAACACACACACACACACAGTAGAACATGCCAGGCATACTTTACACCCCCGATCCCCCCCCGATCGCCCCCCGATCCCCCCCCAATCACCCCCCCCCCCTGTCACAAACTGACATTAGCAGTATTTTTTTTTTTTTTTTTTTCTGATTACTGCATAGTGTCAGTTTGTGACAGTTAGTGTTAGGGCAGTGAGTATTACCCCCCTTTAGGTCTAGGATACCCCCCTAACCCCCCCTAATAAAGTTTTAACCCCTTGATCACCCCCCCTCACCAGTGTCGCTAAGCGATCATTTTTCTGATCGCTGTATTAGTGTCGCTGGTGACGCTAGTTAGGAACGTAAATATTTAGGTTCGCCGTCAGCATTTTATAGCGACAGGGACCCCCATATACTATCTAATAAATGTTTTAACCCCTTGATTGCCCCCTAGTTAACCCTTTCACCACTGATCACCGTATAACTGTTACGGGTGACGCTGGTTAGTTTGTTTATTTTTTATAGTGTCAGGGCACCCGCCGTTTATTACCGAATAAAGGTTTAGCCCCCCGATCGCCCGGCGGTGATATGCGTCGCCCCAGGCAGCGTCAGATTAGCGCCAGTACCGCTAACACCCACGCACGCAGCATACGCCTCCCTTAGTGGTATAGTATCTGAACGGATCAATATCTGATCCGATCAGATCTATACTAGCGTCCCCAGCAGTTTAGGGTTCCCAAAAACACAGTGTTAGCGGGATCAGCCCAGATACCCGCTAGCACCTGCGTTTTGCCCCTCCGCCCAGCCCACCCAAGTGCAGTATCGATCGATCACTGTCACTTACAAAACACTAAACGCATAACTGCAGCGTTCGCAGAGTCAGGCCTGATCCCTGCGATCGCTAACAGTTTTTTTGGTAGCGTTTTGGTGAACTGGCAAGCACCAGCCCCAGGCAGCGTCAGGTTAGCGCCAGTACCGCTAACACCCACGCACGCACCGTACACCTCCCTTAGTGGTATAGTATCTGAACGGATCAATATCTGATCCGATCAGATCTATACTAGCGTCCCCAGCAGTTTAGGGTTCCCAAAAACGCAGTGTTAGCGGGATCAGCCCAGATACCTGCTAGCACCTGCGTTTTGCCCCTCCGCCCGGCCCAGCCCACCCAAGTGCAGTATCGATCGATCACTGTCACTTACAAAACACTAAACGCATAACTGCAGCGTTCGCAGAGTCAGGCCTGATCCCTGCGATCGCTAACAGTTTTTTTGGTAGCGTTTTGGTGAACTGGCAAGCACCAGCCCCAGGCAGCGTCAGATTAGCGCCAGTACCGCTAACACCCACGCACGCACCGTATACCTCCCTTAGTGGTATAGTATCTGATCGGATCAATATCTGATCCGATTAGATCTATACTAGTGTCCCCAGCAGTTTAGGGTTCCCAAAAACGCAGTGTTAGCGGGATCAGCCCAGATACCTGCTAGCACCTGCGTTTTGCCCCTCCGCCCAGCCCGGCCCAGCCCACCCAAGTGCAGTATCGATCGATCACTGTCACTTACAAAATACTAAACGCATAACTGCAGCGTTCGCAGAGTCAGGCCTGATCCCTGCGATCGCTAACAGTTTTTTTGGTAGCGTTTTGGTGAACTGGCAAGCGCCAGCGGCCTAGTACACCCCGGTCGTAGTCAAACCAGCACTGTAGTAACACGTGGTGACGTGGCGAGTCCCATAAGTGCAGTTCAAGCTGGTGAGGTGGCAAGCACAAGTAGTGTCCCGCTGCCACCAAGAAGACAAACACAGGCCCGTCGTGCCCATAGTGCCCTTCCTGCTGCATTCGCCAATCCTAATTGGGAACCCACCGCTTCTGCAGCGCCCGTACTTCCCCCATTCACATCCCCAACCAAATGCAGTCGGCTGCATGAGAGGCATTTTTATGTCCTCCCGAGTACCCCTACCCAGCGAACCCCCCAAAAAAAGATGTTGTGTCTGCAGCAAGCACGGATATAGGCGTGACACCCGCTATTATTGTCCCTCCTGTCCTGACAATCCTGGTCTTTGCATTGGTGAATGTTTTGAACGCTACCATGCACTAGTTGAGTATTAGCGTAGGGTACAGCATTGCACAGACTAGGCACACTTTCACAGGGTCTCCCAAGATGCCATCGCATTTTGAGAGACCCGAACCTGGAACCGGTTACCGTTATAAAAGTTAGTTACAAAAAAAGTGTAAAAAAAAAAAAAATATATGAAATAAAAAAAATAGTTGTTGTTTTATTGTTCTCTCTCTCTCTATTCTCTCTCTCTATTGTTCTGCTCTTTTTTACTGTATTCTATTCTGCAATGTTTTATTGTTATTGTTATTGTTATTGTTATTGTTATTATGTTTTATCATGTTTGTTTTTCAGGTGTGTAATTATTTACACTTTACTGTGCTTTATTGTTAACCATTGTTAACCATTTTTTTGTCTTCAGGTACGCCATTCACGACTTTGAGTGGTTATACCAGAATGATGCCTGCAGCTTTAGGTATCATCTTGGTATCATTCTTTTCAGCCAGCGGTCGGCTTTCATGTAAAAGCAATCCTAGTGGCTAATTAGCCTCTAGACTGTTTTTACAAGCAGTGGGAGGGAATGCCCCCCCCCCCCAACATCTTCCGTGTTTTTCTCTGGCTCTCCTGTCTCAACAGGGAACCTGAAAATGCAGCCGGTGATTCAGCCAGCTGACCATAGAGCTGATCAGAGACCAGAGTGGCTCCAAACATCTCTATGACCTAAGAAACCGGAAGCTACGAGCATTTTATGACGTAGATTTCGCCGGATGTAAACAGCGCCATTGGGAAATTGGGAAAGCATTTTATCACACCGATCTTGGTGTGATCAGATGCTTTGAGGGCAGAGGAGAAATCTAGGGTCTAATAGACCCCAATTTTTGCAAAAAAGAGTACCTGTCACTACCTATTGCTATCATAGGGGATATTTATATTCCCTGAGATAACAATAAAAATGATTTAAAAAAAAAAAAATGAAAGGAACAGTTTAAAAATAAGATAAAAAAATAATAATAATAAAGAAAAAAAAAAAAAAAAAAAAAAAAGCACCCCTGTCCCCCCTGCTCTCGCGCTAAGGTGAACGCAAGCGTTGGTCTGGCGTCAAATGTAAACAGCAATTGCACCATGCATGTGAGGTATCGCCGCGAAGGTCAGATCGAGGGCAGTAAGTTTAGCAGTAGACCTCCTCTGTAAATCTAAAGTGGTAACCTGTAAAGGCTTTTAAAGGCTTTTAAAAATGTATTTAGTTTGTCGCCACTGCACGTTTGTGCGCAATTTTAAAGCATGTCATGTTTGGTATCCATGTACTCGGCCTAAGATCATCTTTTTTATCTCATCAAACATTTTGGCAATATAGTGTGTTTTAGTGCATTAAAATGTAAAAAAGTGTGTTTTTTCCCCAAAAAATGCGTTTGAAAAATCGCTGCGCAAATACTGTGTGAAAAAAAAAAATGAAACACCCACCATTTTAATCTGTAGGGCATTTGCTTTAAAAAAAATATATAATGTTTGGGGGTTCAAAGTAATTTTCTTGCAAAAAAAAAATATTTTTTTATGTAAACAATAAGTGTCAGAAAGGGCTTTGTCTTCAAGTGGTTAGAAGAGTGGGTGATGTGTGACATAAGCTTCTAGATGTTGTGCATAAAATGCCAGGACAGTTCAAACCCCCCCCAAATGACCCCATTTTGGAAAGTAGACACCCCAAGCTATTTGCTGAGAGGCATGTCGAGTCCATGGAATAATTTATATTGTGACACAAGTTGCGGGAAAGAGACAATTTTTTATTTTTTTTATTTTTTTTTGCGCAAAGTTGTCACTAAATGATATATTGCTCAAACATGCCATGGGAATATGTGAAATTACACCCCAAAATACATTCTGTTGCTTCTCCTGAGTACGGGGATACCACATGTGTGGGACTTTTTGGGAGCCTAGCCGCGTACGGGACCCCGAAAACCAAGCACCGCCTTCAGGCTTTCTAAGGCCGTAAATTTTTGATTTCACTCTTCACTGCCTATCACAGTTTCGGAGGCCATGGAATGCCCAGGTGGCACAAAACCCCCCCAAATGACCCCATTTTGGAAAGTAGACACCCCAAGCTTTTTGATGAGAGGTATAGTGAGTATTTTGCAGACCTCACTTTTTGTCACAAAGTTTTGAAAATTGAAAAAAGAAAAAAAAAAAATTTTTTTCTCGTCTTTCTTTATTTTCAAAAACAAATGAGAGCTGCAAAATACTCACCATGCCTCTCAGCAAATAGCTTGGGGTGTCTACTTTCCAAAATGGGGTCATTTGGGGGGGGTTTGTGCCACCTGGGCATTCCATGGCCTCCGAAACTGTGATAGGCAGTGAGGAGTAAAATCAAAAATGTACGCCCTTAGAAATCCTGAAGGCGGTGCTTGGTTTTCGGGGTCCCGTACGCGGCTAGGCTCCTAAAAAGTCCCACACATGTGGTATCCCCGTACTCAGGAGAAGCAGCTAAATGTATTTTGGGGTGCAATTCCACATATGCCCATGGCCTGTGTGAGCAATATATCATTTAGTGACAACTTTGTGCAAAAAAAAATAAAAAAAAAAAAAAAATTTGTCACTTTCCCGCAACTTGTGTCAAAATATAAAACATTCCATGGACTCAACATGCCTCAAAGCAAATAGCTTGGGGTGTCTACTTTCCAAAATGGGGTCATTTGGGGGGGTTTTATGTCATCTGGGCATTTTATGGCCTTCAAAACTGTGATAGGTAGTGAGGAGTAGAATCAAAAATGTACGCCCTTAGAAATCCTGAAGGCGGTGCTTGGTTTTCGGGGCCCCGTACGCGGCTAGGCTCCCAAAAAGTCCCACACATGTGGTATCCCCGTACTCAGGAGAAGCAGCTAAATGTATTTTGGGGTGCAATTCCACATATGCCCATGGCCTGTGTGAGCAATATATCATTTAGTGACAACTTTTTGTAATTTTTTTTTTTTTTTTTTTTTTTTGTCATTCAATCACTTGGGACAAAAAAAATGAATATTCAATGGGCTCAACATGCCTCTCAGCAAATTCCTTGGGGTGTCTACTTTCCAAAATGGGGTCATTTGTGGGGGTTTTGTACTGCCCTGCCATTTTAGCACCTCAAGAAACGACATAGGCAGTCATAAATTAAAGGCTGTGTAAATTCCAGAAAATGTACCCTAGTTTGTAGACGCTATAACTTTTGCGCAAACCAATAAATATACACTTATTGACATTTTTTTTACCAAAGACATGTGGCCGAATACATTTTGGCCTAAATGTATGACTAAAATTGAGTTTATTGGATTTTTTTTAGAACAAAAAGTAGAAAATATCATTTTTTTTCAAAATTTTCGGTCTTTTTCCGCGTATAGCGCAAAAAATAAAAACGGCAGAGGTGATCAAATACCATCAAAAGAAAGCTCTATTTGTGGGAAGAAAAGGACGCAAATTTCGTTTGGGTACAGCATTGCATGACCGCGCAATTAGCAGTTAAAGCGACGCAGTGCCGAATTGTAAAAAGTGCTCTGGTCAGGAAGGGGGTAAAACCTTCCGGGGCTGAAGTGGTTAACTTGCACATGTTCTTTAAATAAGAGTCCATGGCTTGGTATTTTGGAGAGCTATTTTATCAAAGAGAAATTCCCAAAACATGGCCTGTTGTGGCAGTACTTGAGGACAGGGTTGAGAACCGCTGATCTATTGTACCTAATGATTCTATTTCCTTATCTATGTATTGTCAATCTATCTGTCTTCTCTAATCTATTTTATCTGTCTAATCTACTATGTTGATCAAATCCAATCTATTTATTGTCCATTTCTCTATCATTTAGTGTCTTTAATCAACTGATCAATCAAACTCTATCAATCTGGCCTAAGGATGGGGGAATCCTGGCCCTCCCCAGTCCTTGGCTCTGTTATGTATTGGCACAATTACAGCATTTAATAGGCCCTATGTTTGCCACCACGCATCCCACAGTGGATCAAATCCCGTCTACGACCCACATCGTACTTGCTCATGCTCGGAGAGGTTCAGTTTCAGAGGGTCTTGAGGCCCTAAGCTTTGCTAAAACCAAACAAGCTCTTTCCGACATACCGTCTCCTTCAAAAAATATGGAACAAGACTAAATACCTACAACAAGTTACAGGGTATATGAAATATAGCCAAATATGACATAATGATAACTATACAGAGCTAGCTAAATTATCTTTCTAGTCTCTAATCATTCTATCTATCGTCTCTATTCTATCAATTATCTATCAGTCTATCAAGTATCTATTATTTATTTTGTATTATTTTTTGTATCTACTGTATCTTGTAGCTATTTTGTTCTATCCCCCACAGTTTCTACGTTTTGTATCACTTGACCCCTCCCTCTTAGATTGTAAGCTCTAAGGAGCAGGGCCCTCTGATTCCTCCTGTATTGAATTGTATTGCAACTGCCCTGTCTGCTCTAATGTTGTAAAGCGCTACGCAAACTGGCGCTATATAAATCCTGTATAATAATAATAATAATAATCTATTGTCTCTAATCTGTCCATATACACTATATTGTCAAAAGTCAAAAGGGACGCCTGCATTTACACGCACATGAACTTTAATGACACCCCAGTCTTAGTCCATAGGGTTCAATATTGAGTTGGCTCACCCTTTGCAGCTATAACAGCTTCAACTCTTCTGGGAAGGCTGTCCACAATGTTTAGGAGTGTGTCTATGGGAATGTTTGACCATTCTTCCAGAAGCGCATTTGTAAGGTCAGGCACTGATGTTGGATGAGAAGGCCTGGCTCGCAGTCTCTGCTCTAATTCATCCCAAAGGTGTTCTATTGGGTTGAGGTCAGGACTCTGTGCAGGCCAGTCAAGTTCCTCTACCCCAAACTCACTCATCCATGTCTTTATGGACCTTGCTTTTTGCACTGGTGCCCAGTTATGTTGCAACAGGAAGGGGCCATCCACAAAGTTGGGAGCATGAAATTGTCCAAAATGTCTTGGTATGCTGACCCCTTATAAGAGTTTCCTTCACTGGAACTAAGAGGCTAAGCCCAACCCCTAAAAAACAACCCCGCATCATAATCCCCCCTCCACCAAATTATTTAGAAAAGTGCACAAAGCAAGTTCCATAAAGACATGGATGAGTGAGTTTTGGGTGGAGGAACTTGACTGGCCTGCACAGAGTCCTGACCTCAACCTGGTAGAACACCTTTGGAATCAATTAGAGCACAGACTGTGAGCCAGACCTTCTCATCCAACCTCAGTGCCTGATCTCACAAATGCGCTTTTGGAAGAATGGTCAAACATTCCCATATACACATTCCTAAACCTTGTGGACAGCCTTCCCAGAGGAGTTGAAGCTGTAAAGCTACGTACACATGATCGGACTTTCCGTCAGGAAATGTTTGATGACAGGCTGTTGGTGGAAAATCCGACCGTGTGTATGCTCCATCGGACAATTGTTGTGGGATTTTCCACGGACAAATGTTAGATAGCAGGCTTTAAAATTTTCCGCTGACAAAAGTGTGTTGTCGGATTTTCGGAGCATGTGTACACAAGTCCGTCGGACAAAAGTCCAAAGTACAAACATGCATGCTCGGAAGCAAGGACGAGCCAGAAGCGGTAGGTCTTGTAAACTAGCGTTCGTAATGGAGAATTAACATTCGTGACGTGGCAAATTATGAAATCTCGACATGCAGCACACATTCTTTTCTTATTTAACGGTATAATAATGAAGCTGCTTTGCTGGTGATACTGATGGAGTTATTGCAAACAAATTTTCAAAGGCTTTTTTTTTTCTAGTGATATCAAGAATAATTATATATATATATTTTGGGCAAGTTACCGCAACACCATTATGCCGTAGTTTTTAAGATCAAAGATAAAACTATGTTGGTGTTGTCAATTTTTTTAAATGTATGTCCCTTGTCAATTTTACATTTTATTTTTTTAAATGTAACTGCCTACTCCCAAACTGACATGTTAAGTAAAACACATAGCCAAGTATTATTCTCCACATTTTTTTTATTGTGCAATAAAAAAAGAAAACAAATACAATTAGTCATGCTATCTGCCAATAGAACTTAATCAAAAAGTTCTATGCATCCAAAAATATAGAAAATATACCAAATCAAATCATTATTATTCAACCAAAAAAATAAGGTCAAAGCAATAACTCCAAGGCCAATAATAAATAACACGTTATCTCCTCCGACTCCGCAACATGGCTGGTTGACAAACGGGCATTTAGAAACTAACTGAAAAGCACGAAATAAAAAGCGCGTATCAACACTCACCAAACTTCTACTAACATGAAATTAGCAGAAGGAGCCCAAAGGATGGCGCTAAAGAGCTGAAAAACCATGTAGTGCGTCACTACGTTCGTGATTGTTGGCCAACACTTGTGTGCCGTTTGTATGCAAGACAAGTTTGGGCCAATGCCCTTTGGACAAAAGTCCACGGCTTTGTTGGCCAACAATCCAATCGTGTGTATGAGGCTTTATAGCTGCAAAGGGTGGGTCAACTCAATATTAAACCCTACAGACTAAGACTGGGGTGCCATTAAAGTTAAGTGTGCGTGTAAAGGCAAGTGTCACAATACTTTTGACAACATTTTGTATACAGTTGTGCTCATAAGTTTACATACCCTGGCAGAATTTATGATTTCTTGCCCATTTTTCAGAGAATATAAATGATAACACAAAAACTTTTCTTTCACCCATGGTTAGTGTTTGGCTGAAGCCATGTATTATCAATCAACTGTGTTTAATCCTTTTAAATCATAATGGCAACAGAAACTTCCCAAATGACCCTGATCAAAAGTTTACATACCCTGGTGATTTTGGCCTGATAACATGCACACAAGTTGACACAAAGGGGTTTGAATGGCTATTAAAGGTAATCATCCTCACCTGTGATCTGTTTGCTTGTAATTAGTGTGTGTGTATAAAAGGTCAATGAGTTTCTGGACTCCTGATAGATCCTTGCATCTGGGCTGCATGGTCGAGTGACCAAGGCCTATGATAAAAGGTACGGAGGTGGATCGCTGATGTTTTGGGAATGTGTGAGCTACAAAGGCACAGGAAATTTGGTCAAAAATTGTTGGCAAGATAAATACAGTATGTTATCAAAAAATACTGGAGGAACATTTGCATTCATCAGCCAGGAAGCTGCGCATGGGACGTACTCGGACATTCCAACATGACAATGATCAAAAACACAAGGCCAAGTCGACCTGTCATTGGCTACAGCAGAATAAAGTGAAGGTTCTGGAGTGGTCATCTCAGTCTCCTGACCTCAATATCATTGAGCCACTCTGAAGAGATCTCAAACGTGCAGTTCATGTAAGACAGCCCAATAATTTACAGGAACTGGAGGCTTTTTGCCAAGAGGAATGGGCAGCTTTACCATCTCAGAAGATAAAGAGCCTCATCCAGAAATACCACAAAAGACTTCAAGCTGTCATTGATGTTAAAGGGGGCAATACACGGTATTAAGAACTGGGGTATGTAAACTTTTGATCAGGGTCATTTGGGTAGTTTCTGTTGCCATTATGATTTAAAAAGAGTAAGCACAGTTGACTGATAATAAATGGCTTCAGCCAAACACTAACCATGAGTAAAAGAAAAGTTTTTGTGTTATAATTCTTATTCTCTGAAAAATGGCCAAGAAATCATAAATTCTGCCAGGGTATGTAAACTTATGAGTACAACTGTATGTAGCGATAATACGTTCTTACGACCCCAATCTGTGTAGAGAGAATGGGGAAGTCATATTGATACCTCACTGCCATCACCAATCGCTGGGCTCATCCCATGCTCATTCCATCATTCTGTACTTCCCACATACAGTATCTATTACTTAGCATTTCCTTCTCTCCTTCCTTCCATTTGCTTTTATCAGATCAGATTGGGGTAGGGGATGTTAATGGGCACAAGTCTGTTTACATCTGCTGCTCCATAGGGGAGAATGGACTGTCCGAACGGTCTGCCTGTCTGTTTTTCTAATGTGAAAGGGGCCTTAACCTGTTTAATGTGGAAGGTGGTCTAACTTACAGAAGTACAAATTAAAGTGGTTCTAAAGGTAGAAGGTTTTTTACCCTAATGCATTCCCTGTATTAAAGTGATACTAAAGTCTTTTTTTTTTTTTTGTAAAAATAACAAACATGTTATACTGACCTGCTCTGTGCAGTGGTTTTGCACAGAGCAGCACAGATCCTCCTCTTCTCCTCCTCTTTGGAGCTCCTGGCCCCTCCTGGAGTGCCCCCACAGCAAGCAGCAGAGAATGCATAGAATGCATTAAGATAAAAAAACCTTCTGCCTTTACAACCACTTCAAGGTAAAAAAAAAACCTTCTGCAAGCAGCTCCCCCAGTGATGTGCATGAGAGCAGAGGCTCTCTCTTCAATGGCTCAGACACAGCAGCAGGAGCTAATTAAGGAGGGGGCGGAGCTGAGCTGTGTTCTGTTTGTCTTATGCACACACAGCGCTGGCTCAGGAGCGAGCACGTACGAGTGCCCCAGAAGAAGAGGATTGTTGCTCTGTGCAAAACCATTGCTAACACACACTGTCGCACAAGTTTGTCAGGAGGTTCCAGCCAATGATTTTCGGCTGAGACTTGCTGATCGGCTGTAATCACAGAACGATCCTGTGTCTTGTTTGTAAACATAGACACAGTATCTGGCTGGTTGTTCTTCTTCCTTGTACCCTTTTCAGTTTAGACACAAAAGTCCTATTGGCAAGGCATCTGGTGTCATTAAAAAGCCACAACATGCCTCTCAGCAAATAGCTTGGGGTGTCTACTTTTCAAAAAGGGGTCATTTGGGGGTGTTTGTACTGCCCTGGCATTTTAGCACCTCAAGAAATGTGTGGCAGTCAAAGTAAAAGCTGCATAAATTCCAGTACCATATATATATATATATATATATATATATATATATATATATATATATATATAATTTTCATCACAAAAAAAAAACCCAGTGATGACCAAATGGCGCCAAAAGAAAGCTCTGTTTGTCTGGAAAAAAAATGCTAAATATTTAATTTGCGTACTGTGTTACATGACTGAGCAGTTGCCAGGTAAAGAGGTTGTAAACCTCCATTTTCAAGTTGTACCTATAGGTCAGCCTATAATAAGGCTTACCTATAGGTACAGTAAATATCTCCTAAATGTACACTGTTTAGGAGACATTAACTTTGTACTGCGCCGATTATGTAATTGGCGCAATGCGCTGTGAAGAAACGGTCTTCCGCGCCGTTTCTACACTAGCGAGTGAATGTGACATCACGCGATTCCGGCCAGTCACAGAGCCAGAGTCCGCGGCCCCTGAAGGAAGATGGATGAAGATGGATGCGGCCTGCAGCAGGGACAATGCGGGCTTCGTTTGCAGGTAAGTGTCAAATAATTTGCTAGTTTGTGATGCATACCAGCACAATACGCTTTTACTTTGCAGGGAACAAAAAAGGAAGTAAAACCCATCAGGGTTTGCTTCCCCTTTAAAGTAGAGCAGTGCTGAATAGCAAAAAATTCTCCGGTCATGAAGGGGGTAAAACATTATTGAAACATCTCTGGTTTGAACAGAGTGCCCAAGTCACAATCAATGAGCTGTTTGCAGCAAGAGATTGTCTCTTTCCATCTGTTATCCCATACATACAATCCAAAGACCCCAAAAGAGATGTTGCATTTGTTCAAAAAAGGGCAAAAGAAATCACGGTACAATTGCCAGAAGTGACCTACTAATCCTGGTCTTTGCGTGAATGAGGAGTACAATACCTCTTGACCTGTTTAACCTTTTTTTTTTTTTAATGTTTTGCCCCTAGTGTTTTAAAAAATGAAAATTTCCCCTAAACGATTTCACAGAATATATATACTCTCGTTCCACTGTCTTACTGACAAATTTTACACCTAGCCAAAGCCTTGGGGGAGGAGGTATGTTTTTCTAAATGGAGTAATTTTGCAATTGTTTTTGGGGTACTGCCATTTCTGAAAAAATATGAGGCCAAAAAAAAATTCACATTGCAGTTTTCAGCCATTGACAGCCAGAATATACTTCCTTGCTTATTGGCCCTGCCATGTTCCCACCAAGCAACTAAGAAATATCATGTTTGCAAACAAATTGGGGTTTAAAGTCCACATTATACCCCCTTGCCAAAAACCTTGAGGGGTCTGCTTTGCTAATTAGAGTAATTTTTGGGTAGTTTCTGGGGTCCTGCAACTTGTGAGCCATTGTAAATACGGTACAGTACCAAAAAACTGAGATTGTAGTTTTTAGCCATTGGCAGCCAGAATGCACTCCCTTGTTTCTAGGCCCTGCCATGTTCTTTCTAAGTGAATAGGATATACTTGGGTATCCTTGTGCATGGGAGAGGTCTGACATTTTCTATTATGTTTTTTCTTTGTTTTAGAAACCGATCACTGAATTTATACTAAAAATGTTGTATTTCAATTTTTCCCTAATTGTGCTGCCAAGTGCATTTAAAAAAAATGGGGCTTATAGTTCACGTTACACCTCTTGGGAAAAACCTTGATGGGTTTACTTTTCCTAATAGTCATTTTGGGGTAGTTTTTGGGGTCCTACAACTTCTGAGCCATTGTAAATAAAGTACAGTGCCATAAACTGACCTGGCAGTTTTCTGCCTTTGACAATAAGAATGTACTCCCTTGTTTCTTGGCCCTGCCATGTTCCCACCAAATGTCAAACCTATGAGGTATACTTGTGCCAGGGAGGGGTAGCTGAAAATATAGTTGGGTGCAATTTTTACCCTGTCATCTCTGCGTTTGTGAAACCCATCACTGAGTTTTCGTTTTTGCTGAAAATTTAGTTTTTAAACTTTTCCCCTAATTTTACTGTAAAGCGCATTCTGAAAAATTTGGGCTTAAAGTCCATGTTACGCCTCTTACCCAAAACTTTGATGGGTTTATCTTTCTTAATGGAGCCATTTTGCAGTAGTTTCTGGGGTCCTGACACTTGTGAGACATTGTAAATGTGGCAGTTTCAGTCATTAACAGTCAAAATATACTCCCTTGTTTCTCGGTCCTGCAATGTTCCCACCAAGTTACTGGGGCATACTTGTATTGTACAAGGAAGAGGTAGCTGAACACATAGCTGTGTACAGTTTTTACTTGCCATCTCCATGTTTGCAAAACACGTAAAAAAAAATGTATGCTTATATTTAAAAATTTGTATTTACATTTTTTTCTAGTTTTGCCGCCAAGTGCATTCTGAAAAATTGGGGTTTAAAGTCCACGTTATATCTCTTGCTGAAAACCCTGAGGGGTGTACATTTTTAAATAGTAATTTAGGGGTTGTTTCTTGGGTCCTGTCACTTCTGAGCCCCTATAAATGCAGTATCGTTCCAGAAAACTGACAGAACAGCCAAAATGCACTCCTTTAATTTTGGGTCCTGCCATATTTTCAGTAAGTGATTAAAACATACTTATGTGGTATTCTCATGTTTAGGAGTAGTAGTACAGTATAGCATATTTTTTATCATTATCTATGTACAGTATATACTGTACTTGCTTAAACTCCATATATTTTCCACATAACTTAGGGAAAAAATGGTTGATTTGGTATTGTTTCATTCAAGACAAATTAAAAAATGTTTTTCTGTGCCTTGTATTTTACATTTTTATGTGGCCAAAATCAATAGAAAGCTGTTTTTTTTTTAATATATAATATTCACCATTTTTTCTCTTATTTCTAAAAAAATAAAAATAAATAAAGTTTAACTTCTAAAGTAAGGTATCTATAGAAAGTATTAGCTGTCCCTAAAAAATAGCTAAGTTGACTGCATAACAAAGCAGAAATTGTAAGACAATCTATTACATGTCCAAAAGCTGAAAAAAGCACTAGGACTCAAGGGGTTTTATATAGGTTAAAGGTGCTGGGATTCAAATGGTCAATTTCCTGTACAAAGGACGTTGGTGTTACCCTGTCTTCTTGCAGCACGTATTGCTGCTGCCTAATGGCTAATATTGGCAGTGCATCTTTCCATAGCAATTACTTGGCCGTTCTTATTTTTGCACTTGCCAAAGTAAAATTAGTATGAATAATACCAACAAAAGCTAAAGTAAAACTCTCTGCAATATGTACAGATCTACTAAAATAAGCAATAAAATAAACAAGCTACTATATATCTTAGGCCCCTCGACTGCCCACCTACAAGTGGATATGATGCCACTTGGATGAGTATACATTGCCCAAGTCTAAGGCACTTGGCACATTGATTAAGCTCTAATCTGTACTTGTTAAGTTAAATGAGATACGATTCAAATTTACACTACAACCTTTTATGAACTGTACAAGAAATCTTGCAAACAGAACAAGCTCTACTCCTTGATTGAAATCACTCTACAATATTATATGATGTCAAGCATTTTCGCTTTAAAAAAGGAAAAGCCAGAAACAAGTGATTACGTATAACATTTTTTAAAAGAAAAACTTATAAAACTATCAAAATACAATATTTTTAAAATATTAAATTTTGAACATAAACATCCTACAATTCTACTAACAAATGTAGGTCAAATTATGGGATTTTAAAAAGGTGCAGACTAGGGATGAGCCAGTGGTTCGAGTCGAACGTAAATTCGGGTGTTCGTTTGTTCTAAAATAAACCAAACATATGGGGCGTTCGCAGGATATTCGAGCACTGCGGAATGCCCCATAAAGCACTGCGAGATCGCAGTGTATTGCTGTATGATGATTGGCCAAATCATGCACCTGACCTGCATGCTTTGGCCAATCACAGCTCCCTCTGCTGAGAGAGTCATAATTGACCAAAGGCAGGGTGCCTTTGGCCAATCATGGCACAGGGGGACTAATTGCCCCACACACTACATAAGTCTGCTTACATAGCAGCTGTGTGTAGTGTTGTTGACGTGGACAGAGTGAGAGCTTGAGTTAGATTAAGCAGGCAGGTTATTCAGTTAGTGGCAGTGTGTATATATATATATATATATATATATATATATATATATATATATATATATATATGTATGTATATATATATATATATATATATATATACACAGTATATACTCTGCATCCAGTGTAGCCCACTGTTTATAATACACTTCAGGTGGTGTATTAATATGTATGTATATATGTGTGTGTGTGTGTGTGTGTGTGTGTGTATATGTATGTATATGTGTATATATATGTATATATATATATATACTCTGCATACAGTGTATCCGGTGGTGTACTGTTTCTAATACATTTCAGGCAGTGTATTAAAATATTAAGTTCCTTGGCGTGGGCCTTTTTCGACACGTGTGCAGCAGATCGCACTGTTGCTGTTTGCAATCTACGTCTGAAGCAGATCAAACGTGGCCAGAACAGCAACTGCTTGGGCACCACATGCTTGACCAGACATATGACGACTTGCCATGCAGTCCATTGGCAACAGCACTTGAAAGACCCACATCATAGAAAAAAGACGGACTTCTCCTTGCTCCTCATCTGGGATCTCCAACACTACTATACCTCTAGTCCTCTCAAAAACCTGCACTGAGAGGAATGAAGGTATAGCGATAGGTGTCCCAAGTACTTGCAGCCAATCTGCTAGCTGTACACCACCAATTGATTTTAGCAGGCAAATTTCCCTACCCCAGTTGCTGAACCGTAAAAATAAATTTGGTCCCAGCCATCCACATGCTCAGCATCTAAATGCTAGCTTGGCCAAATTGCTAGCACTGCAACTGATGCCTTTTCAGCTGGTAGACTCTGCCCCCTTTCGTAAATTTGTGGAATGTGTTGTACCACAGTGGCAGGTTCCAAAACGTCATTTCTTTTCACGGAAGGCCATTCTGGCTCTCTACCGGCATGTGGAAGGCAATGATTTGGCCTCGTTGGTCAGGGCGGTCATCAGTAAGGTTCATATTACCACTGACTCATGGTCCAGCAGGCATGGGTAGGGACGTTACCTTTCCTTCACGGCACACTGGGTAACTCTGCTGGCAGCTGGGAAGGATGCAGGATAGGGTTCAGTGTTGTTGGAGCTTGATCCGCCACCACGCCTCCAAAATGCTAGATTCTGCCACAGCTCTCTAGTCCACCCTGTCCTCTTCTTCTTCCTCTATGGCCTTTTCTGCAGAATTGTCCTCTGAACCAGCAGTGCTCCATAAGCGTTCAAAGGGCTACGCAAGCAGTCAGGCTAAAAGATGCCATGAGGTGCTTCAATTGGTCTGCCTAGGGGACAGAGATTCTGTCAGCTCTGCAGGGGCAGGCTCAGAGGTGGTTGACGCCACGCCAGCTTCAGCCAGGAATGGTTGTATGAGACAATGGCACCAACCTTCTCTCCGCCCTCCGACAGGGATACTTGACCCATGTTCCATGTTTGGCACACATCCTGAATTTGGTGGTGCAGCAGTTCTTGACCAGGTACCCAGGCTTACAAGATCTCCTGAGGCAGGCTAGAAAAGTCTGTGGTAATTTCTGCCGGTCATACAATGCCAGTGCTCCGCTGGATGACATTCATAGGGAATGCAACCTGCCCACCAACCGTTTCATTTGTGGCATGCCCACCAGGTGGAACTTAATGTTGGCAATGCTGCAGTGGCTGCACACACAGCAGAGGGCTATCAATGAGTACCTGTGCGAGGATGGCACCAGGGTCAGGGGAGCTTGGCTTCTTTTCGCCACACCAGTGGCTACTGATCAAAGATGCATGCACTTTCCTATCACCATTTGGGGAGGCCACAAGGATGGTGAGCAGCGACAATGCATGCATCAGTGACACTGTCCCTCTAGTGTTCCGGCTGGAGCACACGCTTCGTGGAATCATGGACAGGGCACTTGGGCCAGAACAGCGGGAGCGGAGGAAGGACTTCCTTTCCTCTCAAGGCCCCCTTTATCCAGATGGCATTCCTGCGGGCCTGCCAAACACACAGGAAGAAGAGGAGGAGGATTGTGTCAGCATGGATGTAGAGGATAACACTCAGCAGCAGTCTTCAAGGGATGGTTTTCAGTCCTCAGAAACCAAAGGAGTTGTACGTGGCTGGGAGGAGGTAGTTATGAATAATGTGATCCTTAGTGACCCAGAGGACTCAGAATGGAATGCCTCTGCAAAATTACGCTGCATGGCCTCCCTGATTCTGCAAAGCCTGCAAAAGGACCCTAGGATTCGTGGTATCAAGGAGAATGATCATTACTGGCTGGCAACTACTTCTTGATCCACATTACAAGGATAAAGTTGCAGAATAGGGCTGCAACTAACGATTATTTTCATAATCGATTAGTTGGCCGATTATTGTTTCGATTAATCGATTATTCGGTTAATAACCTAAAAAAAAGTGTGGTGTATAATTTAGTTTAATGTTTAAAGTTTAAAAAAAAGGAAATTTATTCCTAAATATCTCTATGCAGTGGTAAATATAAATGACCAACTTTATGGTTAGGGAGCAAAAGCTCTAATCCACTCTGAGAATAAGACAGAGGAGATTTACTGTAGTATATAGTATAGTATATAGTATATACAATTAGAAGAGATATACTGTATATACAATTAGAAGAGATATACTGTATATACAATTAGAAGAGATATATACTGTATATACAATTAGAGGAGATCTACTGTATATACTATTAGAGGAGATCTACTGTATATACTATTAGAGGAGATCTACTTTATAAACTATTAGAGGAGATCTACTGTACATACTATTAGAGATCTACTGTACATACTATTAGAGGAGATCTACTGTATATACTATTAGAGGAGATCTATTGTATATACAATTAGAGGAGATATACTGTATATACTATTAGAAGAGATACTTTATATACTATTAGAGGATATATACTATTAAAGGGTGAATCTGGTAAATATCATCAGACTCAGAGATCAATTTTTTTCATTCTTTCATTCAGCGAATGTACAAAGAAATTTTCGTCTGAATATTCTCATCTGAAAATTGACTTGGCTGAAAAAAGCATAGATGTGAACGTGTCCCATAGGAAACCATGTAAATGAACTGTAGTGCGTTTATGCAAAAAGCAACAAAAAACACACATAGATGTGAAGCAGGTCTAAGACGTTTAGTAACATAATGGGGTTAAAAAAAAAAAAAATTAGCCCTTTAGATAATCACTACTGTAAGGGGTTCATTTTTTTACTGTAGAACTGTGAAAGTTTGATTTACAGTAACAATTATTTGCTCTTTTTGTACTATAAAGGGCTCATTTTAGGTTTTTTTAACCCCATTATGTTACTGTCCGATTAATCGATTATGAAAATAGTAATCGATTAATTTCATAATCGATTAGTTGTCGATTAATCGATTAGTTGTTTCAGCCCTATTGCAGAACTCAACCTGCCTTCGCAGAGGGAGCAGAGGATGAAACATCTTCACGAGGCCTTGGAGAAAGGTTTGTGTAACGCATTTCCAGACCCTGGGAGGTTACCATTTCCTGGTGCTGGACAACGTGTTGCTGGGGCTTCGTTCCGTCAGAGGAAAAGCGGTGGAGAAGGTGGCCAGCTGACTGATGCCTTTAAACAATTTTTCAGTCCTCAGTGCCAAGGTCTAATCGGTTCAAGCAACCATCACCAGTGTCTGCTTTACATGGTGCAGGAATATCTAGGGGCAAGAGCAGACTTGGAGACCTTTCCAACAGAGCATCCACTAAGTTACTGGGTCTTGAGGATGGACCACTGGCCTGTCCTGCATCCAGTGTGCTGCTGGAGGTTTTGTAACCGATCAAAGAGTGCGCCTGTCCACAGACTCCGTTGATAGGCTCACATTCATGAAAATGAATCAGTCTTGGATCAGCAGCTATCAAGCACCTGATGCTGATGTAACTGATTGAATTTGCTATGGATCTGTGATCCCTTGAAGACTGCCTATGCTGACTATCCTATTCCTCCTCAATCTTGATGATGCTAGCTTCCAACAATATTTTTGATTTAGGGCACCACCACCCAAGGCCCAATTTTTCTGCCCCTGTTTAATAGGGGCATGTAATTACAATTTTTGATATAATATTTTACAGCAGGGGCGTTTCCTGCGCCCAACAAGAGTATATGTGAGGGCTTACAGTGTTGTGACACCACCACCGAAGGCCCAATTTTTCTGCCCCTGTTTAACAGGGCCATGTAATTACAATTTTTGATATGATATTTAACAGCAGGGCCTGTTCCTGCGCCCAACAAGAGTGACTGTTAGGGTGTCAGGAAATGCCCTACAGAAGGAATCTTGCTGCTGGTGCACATCTGCAAGCACCAGAGCGCATGCGCAAGCGCAGATCTCCTATTTAAACTGGGCTTGTAAATAGTCAGTGCTGTCTGATCTGCAGCTTCCTGTGACCCCTGCTACCTATAACCTGCTTTGAGATCCTGTTCCTGTGTTCTGATCCGGCTTGCCCTTGACTATCCCTGCCTACTGCCTGTACATGACCCCGGCTTGTCCCTGACTTTGATCCTGCCTCCTCCTATTATTACCTCGCTGTCCGCCTGTTGCCAACCAAGCTTGTACCCGACCTGCCTGTGCCGCTGCACCTGTCCAGTTTCTCTAACCTGTATGTGCCTGTGCCTATCTGTGCTCCAAATCTCTCAGGACTGACCTGCTGTGTACTGGTGCTGTGCTGACCCAGCTCCTCTACTGCTGCTGTGCTGACCCAGCTGCTCTGCTGCTGTGCTGACCCAGGTCCTCTACTGCTCGCTGTGCCGACATCTCATCCCACCAGCATCAGGAACTCTGGAGCAACTCTCCTGACTATTTACCTGCCAGGCACTCATACCATTCTGTACTCTCAGGTCCCCTGTCTACTCTATCAGGAGCCAGCGAATCTGATATGTAAGGGAGGCTTTTGCTCTGCATTACCGGGCTCATCTATAAGGTACGTAGAAACGTGACAGTATCAGACAGCCGAGCAAGGAACCTCCCCTATGGAAGAACACTGTCGACACCTGGCAGGTCTAATACAAGCTGTCAAAAGTCCACAAGAAGGTTACACCGAGCTTGAAGGACGGGTCCAAGCCCTGTTAACCCCTGCTAATCCTCAAGGGGTGTCAGGGCTGGGCTCAGCCCTTCCTTCTCTGAGCTGGCCGCTCAGCTGACGGCTAATTGCCAGCTCATATCTCTCCACAGTTACTCAGCAGTTGATGATATCCTGCTCATCAGTCCTACCTACTTAAGCCGTCCAGTCCAGAGGATCTCTGCCTTCGTCTTGGTCAACATCACAAATCTCCTGCGATCCTGTTCAAGACTTGCTTTGCTGACATCCTTTTTGGCTCCAGATCCTGCTTGCTGTTCCACTACATTGATCCCTGACTTCTGGCTTGGCTGTCTATCCATTTTGGTTACTAAACTTTGGCTATGTTTTGACTACATTTGTTCTTTTTACTTTTATTATTAAACAAGTGTGATTTAACTGTACTTCTGTCTGGTTTCATGGTTTCTGACAGTAGGCAAAGGCCATGAATTCAGAAGATGCAGTCAATCCACTTGTTGGTAATATTTTTTCCAGATTGGATGAACTGGATCACCGCATGGATCAGTTTGCCATGGCGTTACAAACGCTTGTGAGCCACATGGCTCACCTGGAATCTCCCACTGTGGCCGCCCGGTACAACCTATGTTGCAGGCCGACCCTGCTGCTGCTCCAGTCTCTGTGCAGGCACCTGCCTCGAGTATTACCTCTACAAGAGGTATGTCTGGTTCCGCTCCACTTCCCCAGCGATTTGGGGGTGATCCAGTCCAATGCAGAGGGTTTCTCAACCAGGTTGAAATATACTTTGAGATGCTGCCCCAGGCGTTTCCCACAGACAGAAGCAAAGTAGGTTTTGTGATATCTTTGCTTTCTGAGAGAGCCTTGGCCTGGGCAAACCCTCTTTGGGAGACACAAAAACCTGTTGTCTTGAGCTACCCTGAGTTTGTGGCTTCGTTTAAAAGGGTATTTGACGTTCCTACACGCTCCGCTTCTGCTGTCAAGTGCCTCATGTCTATCGAACAGAGTAGGAGAACTGTTGCCAACTATGCCATTGAATTCCGTACTCTGGCAGCAGAGGTTGCATAGAACAATGAGGCCCTTGTGGCTGCTTTTTCTCATGGTCTCTCGGATACCATTAAGGATGAAATAGCAGCCCGAGATATACCCACTGAGCTGGAGAAGTTGATCATGTTTGCCATCCTCATTGACTCTAGACTCAGAGAAAGACTCTCTTAAGGAGCGCTTGCAGAAGCCCCCTGTACGTTTGTCTCTGAGCTTTGCAGTTCTACCCGTGCCTCCCTCATCTCCCATGCCTCCTGGTACCGAGTCGGTCAGTGAAGGTGAACCCATGCACTTGGGTTTCATGCGTCTCTCTGCGGATGAGAGAACCTTTAGGAGGAGGGAGAGATTGTACTTTTATTGTGGCCAGGCAGGTCACTTTTTGAAGTCTTGTCCTACCTGTCCAGGGAACGCCCAAACGTTGAGGTCCTGTCACGGACAGACTTTAGGTGGTGTTGTTTCATCCCCAGTTATCCAGAAGGATAAGCCCATGGTTTCAGTCACCCTTTCTTGGGCTGAGTCGTCTGTCAATTTATAGGATCTAATCGACTCTAGGGGTGCAGGCCTGTTCATTGATGCTGCCTTTGTATCTAAGCACTCAATTCTGCTGCAGCTGCGTGACACTCCACTTGCCATTGAGGCTCTTAACGGGAGACCTCTACATCCTGCCCATGTGACTCATGAGACGGTTCCATTGTCCATGGCCGTAGGGGCTCTTCACCATGAGATAATCTAATTCCAAGTTATTTCCTCACCTAAGTTTCTGCTGGTTATTGGTTATCCTTGGTTACAGAGGCACAACCCCTCTTTTGATTGGCTCCAGCTGAGGTTCTCTCCTGGTCACCACAATGCAGTGAGACATGCTTCCAGAAGGTAGCCAAGGTCCTGTGCACCTCCTCACTCTCCTCCCTGCCGAGGAGAGCGATATTAGTGATGTCGTTGACAAAGGTCAAGCCGGTAGTTTGCCTCCACACTGGCCGAATGTTTGCGCAATTGACCTTCAACCTGGTGCCATACCCCCTCGTGGCCGTGTTTACCCTTTGTCGGTCTTGGAGGATAAGGCCATGGAGGAGTATGTTGCAGACGCACTTTCTCAAGGTTTCATCCGCAAATCCTTTTCTCCTGCTGGTGCTGGTTTCTTCTTTCTTTGTGAAGAAGATGAGTGATGAACTGAGACCTTGTATTGATTATAGGGGTCTCAATCATTTCATAATTAAGAATGCCTATACGATTCCATTGATTATGGAGTTATTTGACCGCCTCAAGGGAGCAACGGTTTTCACAAAGCTTGATTTGAGAGGGGCATACAATCTTGTGAGGATTAAGGAGGGCGACGAGTGGAAAACTGAGTTTAATACCAGAACAGGCCATTATGAGTACCTCGTAATGCCTTTGGCCTTTGTAACGCCCCGGCAGTTTTCCAGGAATTTATTAACAATGTCCTCCGAGATTTGTTGCAGTTATGTGTGGTGGTTTATCTCGATAATATCCTCATATTTTCCAAGTCCCTGGAGAGCCACCACACAGATGTCTGTCGTGTGCTTCAGAAACCAAGAGAGAACAATCTCTATTGTAAACTGGAGAAGTGCGAGTTCCAATCGTGAACAGGTTAATTCCACTGCTGGTTTTTCGATGGACCCAGAGAAACTTTTGGCAGTTCTACAGTGGCCCTGACCCATGGGTTTACGTCCTCTGCAGCATTTCCTGGGCTTTGCCAACTACTATCGGAGGTTTATTTGTAACTTCTCGTCTCTGGTCAACCCCTTGACTGATATGACCAGAAAGGACAGTAACCCACAGAGTTGGTCTCCAGAGTCTATTAAGGCCTTTGAGAGTCTCAAGGCTGCCTTTGTTTCTGCTCCTGTGTTGGCACATCCTGATCCTACGTTACCTTTTTATCCTTGAGTTTGATGCTTTTGAGACTGGTGTTGGCGCCCTTCTGTCTCATTGTCCTACTTCTGAGAGCGCTATGCATCCTTGTGGCAACTTTTCCAAGAAATTGTCACCTGCGGAGTGCAATTACAAGATTGGTGACAGAGAGCTGCTGGCGATCGTTTTAACCCTGAAAGAATGGAGACATCTCCTCGAAGGTACCACTGTGCCGGTTCTCATTCTTACTGACCATAAGAATCTCACATTCTTGTCTGAGGCTAAACACCTCTCTCTCAGAAGGGCGAGATGGGCTCTTTTCTTGTCAAGTTTCAATTACATTGTCTCATTCTTACCCGGTACTAAGAATGTAAGGGCTGACGCCTTGTCACAACAATTTTCCTCCACTTCCAAGTTGGAGTCGGTTCCGGTTCCTGTGATTCCTCCTGATCGTATTCTGTCTACGGTTCATACCAATCTCACTTCTCCTTTGGGTTTCAAAATTCTTGCTGCTCAGGTCCATGTTCCTTCCGGGAAACCTTGTGACCACTGCTTTGTCCCAGTACAGTCTCCGTACTGCCGTGCTCCAGACTGACCATTCTCCCAAGGCTGCTGGCCACCCTGGGAAGAATCAACTCTTTTGGGCCATTTCCCAACAATTCTGGTGGCCTAGTCTACGTGCTGATGTAACTGCCTCCGTAGCTGCCTGCTTAGAGTAAGACTCCAAGACACCTTCTAGTGGGCCTCTTACAACCCATACCCAATGGAGAGAGGCCCTGGACCCACCTGTCTATGGATTTCATTGTGGAGTTACCCAACTCCCAGGGCAACACAGTTATCCTTATGGTGGTTGACTGGTTCTCAAAGATGTGTCATTGTATTCCACTTAAATTGTCCACTTCTAAGGAACTGGCTTATATTTTTGCTCGGGAGATCTTTCGCTTACATGGGCTACTCAAGGTGATTGTCTCGGACAAGGTTAGTCAGTTTGTGTCCCGGTTCTGGCGAGTCTTTTGTGCACAGTTGGGAATTCAGCTTGCTTTCTCCTCTGCGTATCACCCGCAGTCTAATGGGGCCGCAGAATGAGCCAATCAGTCCTTGGTGCAATTCCTTTGTTGCTATATTTCTGACCATCATAA
The DNA here is from genome assembly GCA_037952925.1 of Lithobates clamitans. Taxonomy (NCBI): domain Eukaryota; kingdom Metazoa; phylum Chordata; class Amphibia; order Anura; family Ranidae; genus Lithobates; species Lithobates clamitans. The sequence continues at coordinate 4,786,889 of JBBGZY010000655.1, forward strand.
CAACTGGTCAGACCTATTACCATGGGCAGAGTTTGCTCACAACAGTGCCTTAAATTCTGCTTCCCGATTGTCCCCGTTTATTGCGAATTATGTTTTCCAACCTTCCATGTTGTCTGATTCGTTTTGTTCCGCAGAGTATTTCTGCATTAGAGGAGTATCTCCGTGTTCTTCGTTCCACTTGGGCACAAGTCCAGGAGGCTTTGCGACATGCTAATGATAGGTACAGACTTCATGCTGACCACAGACGCCTGCCTGCGCCTTCCTACCAGGTTGGGGACAGGGTCTGGCTGTCATCTCGCAACCTCCGACTTCGTGTTCCCTCACTGAATTCCCATCTCGGTTTATTGGGCCTTTGCATATTTTTTGCAGGATTAACCCAGTGGCTTACGCATTAGACCTTCTTTTTAATATGTGTATTTCAAATATATTTCATGTCTCCTTATTAAAACCTTTGGTCTGCAACCGCTTTACCACCTTGGTGCCACGTCCTCACCCTGTACAGGTTAAGAACCTTGAGGATTATGAAGTACAGTCCATTGTTGACTCCTGTGGGTTCCGTGGGCGTATACAGTACCTGGTGCATTGGAAAGGGTAGGGTCCCAAAGGAACGCTCTTGGGTCTCATCCTCGGACGTACATGCCCCTGTCCTCCTCCGAGATTTCCATAGATGTTTTCCCCTCAAGCCTAGTGGTCCTCCGAAGGGGAGGGGTCGTTGAGGAGGGGGTACTGTCAGGGCTGGGCTCAGCCCTTCCTTCTCTGAGCTGGCCGCTCAACTGTCAGCTAATTGCCAGATCCTATCTCTCCACAGTTACTCAGCTGTTGATGATATCCTGCTCGTCGGTCCTGCCTACTTAAGCTATCCAGTCCAGAGGATCTCTGCCTTCCCCTTGGTCAACATCACAGAAATTCCTGCGATTCTGTTCAAGACTTGCTTTGCTGACATCCCTTCTGACTCCAGATCCTGCTTACTGTTCCACTACATTGATCCCTGACTTCTGGCTTGGCTGACTATCCGTTCCGGTTACTGAACTTTGGCTATGTTTTGACTATGTTTGGTTTTTTTTACTTTTATTATTAAACAAGTGTGATTTACCCATACTTCTGTCTCAGCCTGATTTCATGGTTTCTGACAAGGGGCAACTGCTGCCAGTACATCTTCTTCACCTGCCGTGGTCATGCTCCCACTGGAACCAAGGGTACCCACGCCCGACAGATTCACTGGAGTACAGAGCGTTCCGCAACGCTTGCAAACTTTTCTTTGCCTTACAGCCCCATACCTTCTCCCTGGAAGTAACCAAGGTGGGGTTTGTCATTTCACTGCTTCAGGGTGAGCCCCAAGCCTGGGCATACTGTCTCCTGGAACAAAAAGCTGAGTCATTCACAAACCTGAGCACCTCCTTTGACGCCATGTCACAGTTGTACGAGGACCCTCAGTTAACTGCTATCGCTGAAACAGCACTACATTCTCTATAGCAAGGCTGCCGAGCGGCTGAAGATTATGTAGCCAAATTCAGGCGTTGAGAGTTCTGACACAAATTGAAATGACGCTGCCCCCCTGCTACCAATTTTGGATGGGAATATCAGATCCCCTAAAGGATGAGCTAGCACAGATAGGAGTACCCCGGACTTTAGACGCTCTTATTAATGTCTCTATACAAATCAGTCGACGCTTGAGAGACCGTCGATCTGAGAGATGTTCCAGAAAATATTGTCCAACCTGGATGTTACCTAAAGTACCCAGTTTTTCCAGTCAGGCTCCTCCAACTCTGGCCATTCCTGTTTTCGACACGTATGAGCCCATGCAGCTGGGCTTGCTTCGCCCATCTCTCACTGCGGAAGAACGCCAATGCCGCTGACAGTTCAATCTGTGCATGTATTGTGGAGAACCCGGACATTACGTGAGATCTTGCCCAGCAAAGTTATGTACAGTAAGTGCCTATCAGTTTTATCCTCTCTTACTTCTGCCTTGTCTAGCCAACCTTCTCATCTTACTCTCCCCATCCTCTTACAGCTTCCAGGAAGGAACATTAGGGTGTCCACCATTATTGACTCCAGAGCCTGTAGCTGCTTTGTGGATCAGTCCTTTGCAGCTAAACATCTGATCCCACTCCAAACAAAGAGCAAAGGACTATCTGTACATCTGGCCGATGGGACCACCATTAAGTCTGGCCCAGTTACACAGGAAACAGTCCCTCTGCCAGCCATCATCTCCAACCACCATCAAGCGGTACTTCGCCTGGATGCACTTTCATCACCTCTGTTTCCAATCATCCATGGCTACAGGCCCACAACCCTCACATCAACTGGGTCACTGGAGAAATCACATTGCCTTCTACCTATTGTCAGCAACATTGCCTACAAAAGGTCTCAGGCGACCCTTCTCCCCTGCTCTGTCTGGATTCTAATACTGAAATGCGCCAAGTAGTCCCAGTAGCGTATTACGATTTCCTAGTTGTGTTCAGTAAGAAGAGGGTAGAGACTTTTCCTCCCCACAGGTCCTATGACTGCCCGATTGAACTCCTGCCAGGAGCCGAAGTCCCTTTCAGGAGGATCTTTCCTTTGAGCTAGAACTGGGCACACTGAGGGAATATATAGACAATAATTTGAAGAAGGGATTTATTCACCCACCCACCTCTCCGGCAGGGGCAGATATTTTCTTTATTGAAAAAAAAGACCATACATTACGCCCCTATGTAGACTATCGGGAGTTGAACAAAATTACTGTGAAAAAACGCTTCCCGCTGCCTCTGGTACCCAAATTATTTCAAAGGCTAGGAGCTGCAATTATCTTCACCAACCTGGATCTCCGGGGTGCCTATAACTTAGTTCGCATAAGAGAAGGGGATGAGTGGAAGACAGCATTTCGCACCTGGTTTGGGCATTTTGAATACCTGGTCATACCCTTTGGTCTTTGTAATGCCCCAGCTACCTTCCAACATCTTCCGGGATAACCTAGACCTATTCATCATAGTATACCTGGATGATATCCTAATCTTTTCTTCCTCATTGGGTGACCACCGCAGGCATGTCAAGTGTGTGTTAACCCGGCTCCGGCAGCATGGCCTCTACACCAAGCAGGAAAAGTTTGAATTTAAGCTACAGAGTATCCAATTCCTTGGCTTAATTATCTCAGTTGAAGGCATTAAAATGGAACCACAAAAAGTTACCACCATCTTGGATTGGCCAGTATCCACGGATAAGAAAGGTATCCAGCGTTTCATTGGATTTGCCAACTTTTACAGGAAGTGCATTAGGGGGTTTTCTGCCATCATTGCCCCATCACCGAATTGACTAGGCAAGGCATACGGTTCCACTGGTCCTCTGGAGCACAGTCAGCCTTTGAAACCTTGAAAAAGCTGTTTACATCTGCATCTATCCTGAAGCATCCTGACCCGGCCCTGTCGTTCGTCCTTGAGGTTGATGCATCCAAGATAGCAGTTGGAGCAGTGCTGTCACAACGACAAGGGTCCAAAGCTCTCCTATACCCAGTTGCTTCTTCTCCCGCAAATTGTCAGCTGCTGACAGGAACTACGATATTGGGGGCTCTTGACCATCAAAGCGGCACTAGAAGAATGGCGGTACTTGTTGGAAGGAACGGCACATACAATCTTAGTCTATACAGATCACAAGAATTTGGAGTACCTGAGGACAGCAAAAAGATTGAAACCACGCCAGGCCAGGTGGGCATTATTTTTTTCAAGATTTTCATTTCACGTAACCTATAGACCCGGGTCAAAGAACACCAAACCCGACGCTTTATGCCGTATGTTCAATGACTCTAGAGAAATCACATCTCCTGACATCATCCTTCCCTCAGGTAACTTTCTTCTACTACAGGAAGACTTACTGTCCTGGATAAAACAAGCTTCCTCTGAAACTGTTTTTCCTTCTGACACCAATCTTCAGGTGAAAGATGGCCTGTTATGGCATGAAGATACCATTTTTGTACCTAGGCACATAAGGGTTGCAGTATTGGAACTCTGCAATGATTACAAGTTGGCTGGACACTTTGGCACTTTGAAGACCACGACTTGGTGCAGCGTACGTTTTGGTGGCCCCAGTTGGCAGGTGACTGTAAAAAATATGTGGAGGCTTGCACCATCTGCATCCGAAACAAAAATAGCAAGGTCAAAGCCTGGGGTCTGCTGAAACCATTGCCTGCCCCGGAAAGGCCATGGAAAATGATAATGATGGATTTTATTGTGGAGCTCCCTCCGGCAGAAGGTTTTACTACCATCTTTGTGGTGGTAGACAGATTTTCAAAGATGGCCCATTTTATACCAATGAAGGGGACAACTTCAGCTACAGAAACAGCACAAGTCTTCATTAAAGAAGTCATTAGGCTTCATGGAGTCCCAGCCAATATTGTATCTGATCATGGGGTGCAGTTCACCTCCAGGTTCTGGAAAGCTTTGTGTGGATCCCTGGAAATTGAGCTGTCCTTCTCTTTGGCATACCATCCACAGACAAACAGGCAGACAGAGAGAACCAACCAGACTCTTGAACAATACCATGGCCAAGACGCAGGAGTATAACAAAAGGATTTTTGACAAAAGGAAATGAGGAGAACTAATCTTTGAACCAGGCAACCAAGTGTGGCTATCCACGGCAAATTTTAAGCTGGCATGCCCTTCAAGGAAGTTGGGTCCAAGATTTGTGGGACCTTTCCACGTAAAAAAGAAAATTAATGATGTAGCCTACGAGTTGGAATTACCAGATTCATTCAAAATCCACCCTGTTTTTCATGTCACCTTGCTTAAACCTGTTGTCCCTGATCTTTTTCCAGAATGAAGCACTGGTCCACCAAAACCCATAATAATCAACTGAGAAGTAAAATTTGAGTTCGAAGCGATCCTGGACTGCAGAAAAAGGTACAATCAAATTCAATATTTAATTAAGTGGAAAGGTTACGGACCAGAAGATAATTCATGGGAGCCTGAAAATAATATCCATGCTAATGCAGGCGTTTTAAAAGAACCCATGCTGTAAAACTGGCCCAGTTGGGCATCCGGGGGCTGCCCTTTAGGGGAGGGGGGGCAATGTCAGGAAATGCCTTACAGTAGGAATCTTGATGCTGGTGCATGTCTGCGAGCACCAGTGCTCGTGTACGCGTCTTGGCGCCAGATCTCCTATTTAAACTGGATTTGTAAACAGAGTCAGTGCTGTCTGATCTGCAGCTTCCTGTGACCCCTGCTACCTGTAACCTGCTTTGAGATCCTGTTCCTGTGTTCTGATCCGGCTTGCCCTTGACTATCCCTGCCTGCTGCCCGGGCCGTACACCCCCCTGGCTTGTCCCTGACTTTGATCCTGCCTGCTCCTCTTATTACCTCGCTGTCTGCCTGTTGCCAACCAAGCCTGTACCCGACCTGCCTCTGCCGCTGCACCTGTCCAGTTTCTCTAACCTGTTTGTGCCTGTGCCTATCTGTGCTCCAAATCTCTCAGGACTGATTCGCTGTGTACTGTTGCTGTGCTGACCCAGCTCCTCTACTGCTGCTGTGCTGACCCAGCTTCTCTATTGCTCGCTGTGCCGACATCTCATCCCACCAGCATCAGGAACTCCGGAGCAATTCTCCTGACTATCCAACTGCCAGGCACTCATATCATTCTATAAGCAGAAAAGTCAGTGCTACTACCCATACACCATATAGATAGCAGATCTCCCAGGTGCTCGATCCACAGTTGCTGGCTGAGTAGAGAAATGTAGAAAAAATGATCCACACTCTGGTTGTTGCTCTTAAAATTACTTCATTTTATTGAATAGCCACAGTGAACAAACACAGATTAAGTCAGTTGACACATTTCAGCCTATAAGGCCTTAGTCATAACCACTTTACAGACATAAAACTTTGAAATAAATAGTAGCTCTAAAGATCACAGTCTCCACCCATTGATTGATTTAATTGACCGCAGGCAATTATCCAAAAAAGAGAATCAGCTGCAATACATATAGGGTGATCCATGTGTATGCCACTAATTTTCACACACCTTGTAGTGACAATATGCACATGTATGTACACACACGCATATACACAAGTGCATACATTTATACACGTATAGACATATGCATAAAGGAACACACCATAAAATTCAAAAAACATTAAATAAAAAATAAAATGCAAATTAATAATCCAGGTATGTGAAAAAAAAAAACCCAGAAGAGAGAAAGGAAGAGAGAGAGGAGGCTCTGGGGAGAGGCATTCTTAATGTAAGTGCAAGTCCAGATCCCACCTCAGGTTTAACCCCTAATGTAGCCAGGCAATCTGTATACTAAAGGCTGTAGGTGCCGGTCCACCCATTCTCCCAAACGCTCCAATAAGAAACCAATTCCGGCATACACATGGATCACCCTATATGTATTGCAGCTGATTCTCTTTTTTGGATAATTGCCTGCGGTCAATTAAGATAATCAATGGGTGGAGCCTGTGATCTTTAGAGCTATTATTTATTTCAAAGTTTTATGTCTGTAATATGGTTATGACTAAGGCCTTATAGGCTAAAACGCATCAACTGACTTAGTCTGCGTTTGTTCACTGTAGCTATTCAATAAAACGAAGAAATTTTAAGAGCAACAACAGAAGTGCGGATCATTTTTTTCTACATTACTCATACCATTCTGTACTCTCAGGTCCCCTGTCTACTCGTCATACTTCATATTCCCATCGCACACATTCCTGGATGAGCTCACGAATATGGGTGCTGCAGCAACAACCAGCTGGATACTGGTTCAAGTCACAATGAAGATATTTGCCAGCACACCATGGAACGACGTAGATAGCGTCCAAACGTGTAATTTAATTTACTGTCTACTCGTTAGATACGTAAGGGAGGCTTTCCTCTGCAATACCGGGCTCATCTATAATGTACGTGGAAACGTGACATAGGGTTTACAGTGTTCTGGTGCCACCAAAACCAAAGGCCCAATTTTTCTGCCCCTGTTTAACAGCGCCATGTAATTACAATTTTTGATATAATATTTAACAGCAGGGCCCATTCCTGTGCCCAACAAGAGTAACTGTGAATGGTTAGTATTCTGGTGCCACCAAAACCAAAGGCCCAATTTTTCTGCCCCTGTTTAACAGGGCCATATAATTACCATTTTTTGATATAATATTTCACAGCAGGGCCCGTTCCTGCGCCAAACAAGAGTAACTGTGAGGGGTTACAGTGTTCTGGCACCACCAACACCTAAGGCCCAGTTTTTCTGCAGAGTATATAGGGCAGGCCGTATAGTATACATATTGCTGTTCAGAGTATATAGTGCCTGGAGGACCCCCAGGCCATTGTTTTTTTTAATTTTGGTGCGGGCTTGGTATGGACTGGGGGGGAACCCACAACATTGTATTCAATGATTTTTATCTATATTGCCGGGATCTGACAATACATTACAGCCGCGAGCAGTTTTAAATGACATTTTTTCCATGTTTCCATTTGCTGTGGTACCGTTATAAACATGGAAAAGATGCGCTACTTTACAGGCAGACTAAGGAGACCCCAGCCCCCCCCCCCCCCCCGGCATGATATTTAAAGGAATATTTCATTTTTATTGTTTCACTTTAAGCATTATTTAAATCACTTCTCCCGAAAAACGTCTTTAAAACTTTTTTTTGCATTGATACATGTGCCCTAGAGCAGAACCTGGGTCCCCAAACACTTTTTATGGCAATAACTTGCATATAAGCCTTTAAAATGAGCACTTTTGATTTTTCATGTTCGCGTCCCATAGACTTTAACTGTATTCGCTTGTTCACACAATTTTTTTGCCTGTTCGCATGTTCTGCTGCGAACCGAACTGGGGGTGGGGGTGGGGGGGGGGAGTGTTCTGCTCATCCCTAGTGCAGACACTTCCTCGAAAAAAAAAAATCATCAATAAAAACAATTAAAACACAATTAGAGCACTTCATATGAAAATGCAAGATCTCAAAATGAAAGAACTACAACATACAGGTACCCCAAATGTAACTCCCACCACTCAACCTCTCATATGATACAAGAATAAACACTATATCACCATATCATAAGCAAACATATGTAAACAGTATAATTGCTGATAATTGTGAATATCCATTGATGAGGTGAGTACAAGGCAAGAGATATGTCCCAATGCGTTTCTTAGGGAGCTTCTCCGGAGAGGGGGTGATAACAAAACATGTGCACAAATTATAACATATAAGGCCAATACACCCAACTTAAAACAAAGACCCAAATTATATAGTACTCACAAAGCATTTGAATAATACAATACATAACCCAAAAGTGAGTTGGCCCTGTGTGGTGAGAGGCCCAGAGCTAAGGGGGAAAGCCATCTGGTCAAGGCAGATCCCAATATTTGCCATAAAGAATACATATTTAGGGTCCACTAAGAATCCACATATAAGAGATCATGTCTAATTTCATATAATCCAAAATTAGGAACATACCACCATACAAAGGGGAAGTCCTTCAGTAGACTGAAGCCCACTAAGCATCCAGTTCTGAAAAGCAAAAATTATAATAGAACACTTATTGAACCTTGTATGGATTACTCATATGACACTCCGACTGGCATGCATATAAAAGCCAACACACAGATATACAGAGAATCATATGAGCTTCTTGGGAGGAACGGAATTAAATCTCCTTTCTAGGCAAGAGGCCAGTACCTAATAATGCCAGTCACTGTTTCCTGTATGATTAAAGCCTCCACAGACCAACTCTCCCCCCATGCCTGCTGCTGAAAAAATGCTGTAGGAGCCCATCGTGGTTGGATGTGCCACCAGGCAAGTGCTAAGGAGCATGCATGCTTGGTGGGGGGAAATGCCAGCAAACAAGCCCCACCCTGAAACTCCAACACACAGCTGGCCACTCTGAGTATGTATGGGATGATTTCCCGTACATCGTTTCATCGTTCCCTTGACGATGTCTTCGTGAGACAAAACGTATGTCGGATGGGAGACGCGCTGACGTCATCACAGTATATCCCGTACCTCGTCCTGAACGGGTGTCCATTAGCCGGCCGGCTGCAGTGTTTTTATATGCTTTTATCTCTGGTTCACATGTAAATGCTCTTTATTTACATTAAATCTTGGTCTTAACGATTTCACACTATGGAGAGCCGTTGTTTTATATTTCTGGGTCCTGCCTATTGAATGTCGGGTTGGATTGAGCTGCCTTGTTTTGAGTCCTGGTCCCTCATTGGAAGCCGTGGTGTGAGTCCTGGTCCTTCATTGAAAGCCGTGGTGTGACGGTTCCTGTATTGACCATCAGGTTGCTGTACAAGCTTACTAAAGCTTGCCATCTGGTAAGCGCATAATACACATGGTGGTTGATGCCCTCACATGCTGGTGTTTTGTGATTGAATATTTTTATCCGTACATCTTTGGTTGGACTCCTTTCCCTCTTCTATCTGGACTGAATATCCATTTACTCACATTTTTTCACTATTTGGACTTATTTTTACCCCCCCCTATTTTTGTTTTTTTTCTGTGACCTTAATTGTGTTTCATATATGCTATTTCCGAGTCCTTTTAGGGCTTCTATCTGGACTGAATATCCATTTACTCACATTTTTTCACTATTTGGACATATTTTTACCCCCCCTTTTTTTTTCTCTGTGACCTTAATTGTGTTTTTTATATATGCTATTTACGAGTCCTTTAGGGCTCTTTTGTTTACATATATATCACTCTATATGCTTGTTCACTTAGTTTTAGCGCTGCTCACGTTTTATAATATGTATGGGATGATGCCACAACCGGTGGGCACATGCAAGCCTGTTGCCCTCTCCCTTGCTGGCCACTTAGGGAGTTATCTAGACAGGATGTATAACTAAGCCTCCACCACATAAGGCACCTTTTCAACATGTCCACCAAAGGTATATGAAGTAGAAATTGCAGATTCTAGAATATCACTTGGGAATAAGAGAGCCCACAAATCTCTGCAACACCTCCCAAAAGATATTACAAAGTACATATGGACCCATCCCACAGAAGGAGTTAAATCGAAAAATACACATGGGCACCCCACAAGTCCTTGAAAAGGACAAAAGTCCTGAAAGAAAAAAGTCCTATATTGGAAGTCACATCAGTCTTGAGGTTATGGTGCATGGCAATCTGTTCCACACAAATTCCTGCTAATATGAGACATTACTGGCAATAAATATAAATAATCACATGTGGCATTCTGAATAATGTGATGTCATTAGTCATACATGATCTGATCCATGTCTCTTGTACAGTGTTGTATGACCACGCAATTGTCAGTTAAAGTAGCACAGTGATGAATAGTAAAAAAATGGCCTACTCATGAAGGGGGCAAAACCTTTCGGAGCTCAAGCGGTTACATTTGGTGAGGCTGTGCATTTCTCCACCCACATAGGTGCGTCATTCATTCACAGGAGTCTGTAAATAAAGGATCTAAAATTTCCATGTTCCAATGGAACATGTCATCACTCTTGTAGTCCATTGAGACTTCCTCCAGCCCTGGAACTAAAGGGCAGCTGAAGGGAGTGCATCCAGTCTGAAGGTGCCAGGACACCTGCACATCCACTGATTGTTTTTTGGAATGCTTTGCAGGTTTACAAGCAAATAATAAATAAATACCTAAATAAATAAATGCACAGTTTTTGTATTATTAATCAGTATTAGTGTATTTTTGTCCTTTTTGCAAAGGTGGAATTAGTCTTTAAAAGCTAAGTTCACATTTTACTCTCAAAAAAAAAAAAGTCGTTGGAATAACAAATTCTGAAAAAAAAATGTAATTAAAAACCTGGCTTGCATCCAAGACTCTAGCTTCAATTGCATAATATAGAAATGAATTATGTGAATATTAAATAATGCCTGCCAGCTGACAATACCACTATACACATGTTAATTCCACAAAATCATATTTATTCTTATAATATAATGGAAGCTCACTGTTAAAATAACTGGCCAAAGTGTAATAACTAAAATCAATGTACTCTACCAGTACCCTCAAAAACAAACAAGCCTGTTTGTAGTGCACAATATATCAAATGACTAAATCCTCAGTGGGGTATTGACCACTTCAGCCCCGGAAGATTTGTCTGCTCAATGACCAGGCCATTTTTTGCGATACCACACTTCGCCGCTTTAACTGACAATTGTGCGGTCATGCGGCGCTGTACCCAAACAAAATTTACATCCTTTTTTTTTCACAAATAGAGCTTTCTTTTGGTGGTATTTGATCACCTCTGCGTTTTTTTTTTTTTTTTTTACGCTATAAACAAAAGAAGAGCGACAATTTTGAAAAAAACACAATGAGGTTGATTTACTAAAGGCAAATCCAATTTGCACTACAAGTACACTTGGAAGTGCAGTCGCTGTAGATTTGAGGGGAACATGCAGGGAAAATAAAAAACAGCATTTTAGCTTGCACATGATTGGATGATAAAATCAGCAGTGCTTCCCCCTCATTTCTTCCCCTCAGATCTACAGCGACTGCACTTTCAAGTGCACTTGTAGTGCAAAGTGGATTTGCCTTTAGTAAATAACCCCCAATATCTTTTACTTTTTGCTATAAAAAATATCCCAAATTTTAAAAAAAAACAAAACACATTTTTTCCTCAGTTTAGGCCAATATGTATTCTTATACATATTTTGGTAAAATAAGAAAAAAAATCGCAATAAGTGTATATTGATTGGTTTGCACAAAAGTTATAGCGTCTACAAAATAGGGGATAGATTTATGGCATTTTTATTATTTTTTTTTTTTTACTAGTAATGGCGGTGATCTGCAATTTTTATTGGGACTGCGATATTGTGGTGGACAAATTGAACACTTTTGACAAATTTTTGAGACCATTGACAATTATACAGCGATCAGTGCAATAAAAATGCACTGATTACTGTATAAATGTCACTGGCAGGGGAGGGGTTAACACTAGGGGCGATCAAGGGGTTAACTGTGTTCCTTAGGTGTGTTTTAACTGTAGGGTGGATAGGACTGACTAGGGGAGGAGAGAGATCAGTGTTCATACATAGTATGAACACCGATCTCTCTCCTATCCCCTGAGAGAACCGGGATTTGTGTGTTTACACACACAGATCCGGTTCTTGCTCTGTCACAAGCGATCGCGTGTGCCCGTCGGTCACTGCGCCCGGCAGGCACTCGCATCGGCTCCGGGCACACGTTGCGGGTGCGCGAGCGCCTCCTACAGTGTCTAACAGGGCCGACGTACAGTTACGGCGGTTCGCCCAGGGGAGCCAACCTGCCGCAGTAAAACTGTGGCGGCTGGTCTGGAACTGGTTAGTATAAACTGTGTGCCCTGTAGGACCTTTAGAAGGTCAATATATGTATCACAGGACACCCAGTGCCCTATAACAAAGGAGTGAACAACATTCTTCTATTTCTAAAACATATAAGTGATCCTGTGCTGAAGTCATATGAAGTTCCACAGCACAATTGATGATACCATCAGGCTTCCCTTAATTAGGAAGAATCTTACCAAACGTCCATTAATTCTTCCATGTTGCAGTTTCCTAATCTATTTGTACAGTATGTGTGAGCCAATAGGGGCATATCCAGGCCATAGATTGCTCAGCAAGATACTCCTAAAATCCAGCAGAAGAAGCAGGTCAAAATTTACAGAGGAAATAGAAATGTTGTAGCAGCACCATATGTTGTAAGCAAACATCCCGGCCCCACTGGATTTGGTGGGCTATGCTAACAAACGCCTCTTATGCCACGTACACACGAGCAGACTTTATGGCAGACTTTGCTCGACAGACTTTCCGAATGAACGGACTTGCCTACACACAATCCACCAAAGTCCGTCGAATTCGTACGTGATGACGTACGACCGGACTAAAACAAGGAAGTTCATAGCCAGTAGCCAACAGCTGCCCTAGCGTTGCTTTTTGTCCGTCGAACTAGCATACAGACGAGTGGCCTTTTCGACCGGACTCGAGTTCGACAGATAGATTTAAAACATGTTTCAAACCTAAGTCCGTCCAACTTTTGAGAAAACAAAGTCCGCTGGAGCCCATACACGATCGAATTGTCCGACGAAATCCCGTCCACCGGGCAAAGTCTGACGTAAAGTCCGCTCGTGTGTATGCGGCATTTGACTTGACCATAAGGGGATTACAGCTTCTAGTGCATAATAAATAGCGTCCCTCCATCTGAACATAACATTCATTGTATTGACCTTATGGAAACCAAAAGTCCAACCCCTGTGTATGCTCAAGGCTCCAAGACAGGGACAGAACTATACAGTTTATAAGATTCATATCATATTTCGTGTCCATCAAATCATAATTTGATTCTGTTCAGTAATATGTTGGTTGTTGGAATGTGAAACCCTTTCATGTAGAAATATAAATATACTGTAGTTGGAATAATTGTTTATGTCCTCTATATTATAATATAACATTTTAACACACCTTCAGCACACCCCTCAGACCCTTTGATTGTTTAAGCTATCTCTGTAAATGCTATCTTCAGGAACCAGTAAAGATGGCTGCAGTGTGCATAAGGGAGCTGTGTGCGTTATTAAATATACAGCACAATGTACAGAGTGGAGTATATAACATACAACTCAGTATGAAGAGCATTATTGTATGTAATAGAAAACACATTGGCTTTCTAGCTTTCTTTCTTTGCTTCTACACAACAGAGCATTGGAAAGTAGCTGTACTAAGTCGGGTCCTTTCCTGTCCCTCTTCCTCCCCATAGGCACACAGTAAGCTGTGGGAAGCACGAGTATGTGGGAAAGATCAAGCAGGTTTTACAGATGCACAGCTCATATCCTTAAGTGGATCTTGAGGGAGAGTCTTACTCTGGCCAGGGTTTTTGGCCACATGCTTATTTGACCTCTCTTTAATTAGAGGGTCCAATAAATGTGGTTAGCCCGCATCTTTACTAAGGTGGTGTTGTCACGATCTGGAGATCTTCTTGGTAATTGGATGTTTACTATTTCCATATGAACACGTATAAAGAGGATTGCCTTAGATTTTTATGAACTTTTTTATCACCATACTAGCTTTGTGTATTTGTACTTGGCTTTTGTCACACACGGGTGTTACACAATTGCACACATGGCATTCATATCGCTATTGCAACTCCATATTACAATTTACTTATTTTGATGTTTTAATTCATGTATCTTTGATCATCACAGTTTATAGCATGGCTCTTGTTTTGATTTATTAGTTCTGGTCTGCGAAAATATCTCGCAGCAGAGCCACTGCTTCTCATCAAATTATTTATTTATTTGTCACTTGATTTATTATTTTCCAAACGCAGTTTTTTTGTATTGTTAAAGTGATAGAAAACACATGCCTTGTGCTCAACACATGGCCCAAGGGCTCTTTTTTGCATTGCCCTCTTCATCCTGGGATGGGTCTGCTGGCACCTGCTGGGCACCTTACAGAGTGGTAGCATGGTGCCAGGTGCTGAGATGCTCTCTTTATTCCCACATTCACCCCTAAAATGAAGTTGATAGTAGAAGTATGCTTCTGGCCCTATTTACCTGAATCTCGCCCCAGGCAGAAGATGGGGGTAGGGTCCATTTTTGCATGTATTTTCAGGAAATGCAGATTGTGTGATTTTAAACGTAACTAGTGTAAGTACCTGAATCTGATTTGATATTAGCTTCTTGTAATGATATTAGCTTCTTGAAATTCCTTGCACAGTAGAGATCAGAATGGGATAGAGACAAGTGAATGAATGTAATAATAATGCAATAATGTATAATGCATAAGGAAATCGATCAGTTGTGCTGCAATGCCCATTGGCTCACAGGGAACATGTTCATAAAAGGAGAGAACAGAGTGACAGGGGAGCTGAAATGTCTGCTCCTTCATGAACACAGTCACAGGCTGGGCGAGGGACAATACCTAGTTTGTAGGTCACAGTAGAGAAAAGTTAGGTGTCCAGGCTATCTATGCTATATGGCAAGGCTATGTTAATCTCAGGAATGAATGGATAGAAATACAAATCCACTCACATACAGTATATGTAGTTCATCTGTGCATTTAGCTTTTTTCTTGCAGTTTAGCTTTAATCTAAAAAAATGCTTATTACTTTTCTGGTACATATTTTTCATTTGTAATCAGCCTTCATTCTTATCGGTAAACATTTAGTTGTATGTATGGCTATAGTTGGAGGAGTTTCATTTCAAATTTAGGACTAGGCCTTCATGCCTTACTTAACAGAGAGGTATTATGACAAGAAAATCTACACTACCAAATTTCAGGAAAGTTAAAAAACTCTCAATTTCGCTCATCACTTCTGATGATCAGTGCAGATCTTATGGACATTGCACCATGTGTCTCTTGCACTTTGGCATGTGATATCACACATTAGGCCACCTGGTCGAGAAACTCATCCATTGCTCTATGCCACTCTATAGTAGTTCCCATTAGAACTTGGGGATTTTAAGCCTTTGGGCAAACTCTGCCCAAGACTGTATCGCAACCGCCTGCGTCAACCAATTGGAAGAACTGGGCCTGCAACAACTGATAAATGCTCCCACACACGGTTCAGGACACTCTCTAGACCTCATCTTCAAACAGAATATGGACATCAACATACTCGACAACACTCCACTACCGTGGACGGACCACCACGCTATCAAATTCAAAATCACCATCAACACCACCTCCCAAAAACAGAAGCGGGCAACAACAACAAACTGGAATAGATCCCAGAAGAAACTACACTCCGAACTCTTTAAAACTACACTATCAAACAAAATACTTCTGCTAAACGCAAACCTCTCAACGGAACAAACACTCAACTCCCTAAACAAGGTATTAATACAAACAGCAGACTCAGTGGCGCCAAAACGCAGAACACCCATCCGTATTAAAAACTCGAGATGGTTTAATGCCACTCTCACCCTACTCAAGCAGGAATGTAGAAGAGCTGAAAGAGCCTGGAGAAGAAATCCCACCAAGGAAAACCGTACCAACTACAAAGAACTTACTGTGAAATACCACAAGGCAATCTTCAAAGCCAAAAAAGAACATTTCTCGGACACCATCTCAACTGCCCTAAACCGTCCGCGAGAACTTTTCAAATTAGTCACTCAATTAATGAACCCGACTTCCTTAGAGCCACCCGGTAACAATACTCAAGAATTCTGCAATGAATTATCAGATTACTTCATCGACAAAATCAACAACATCCGGAAGTCAATTCATCAGAAAAGAACAACCAACCTCACTCAACCAAAGCAAAAAGAGGATATTAACACGAACGTCACACAACCACCGAATTTTTCTTTCTCTCCTATCACCGCTGATACGACTATAAACATCATCACAAGCCTTCGCGACAGCACATCCCCAAACGACATCATTCCCACAAAACTCCTTAAAGAATGTTCCGACATCTTGGCCCCTACTCTTACACACCTCATAAATCAATCTTTCAAAGAAGGGACTGTACCAACCTCCCTCAAGCAAGGCATCGTCAAACCTCTGCTGAAGAAACCCAATCTTGACCCTAAGGACCCAAACTGCCACAGACCAAGAACAAGCCTCAACACCATCTCCAAGATTATGGAGAAAGCAGTAGTACTGCAGCTACAACGCCACCTGGACACACACCAACTCCTGGACCCACTGCAATCAGGCTTCCGCCCGGGCCATGGCACAGAAACAGCACTCCTCAAAATATGGGACGACGCCCTTGAAGCAGCAGATGATGAAGAATCCAGTCTCCTGGTACTCTTGGACCTCAGCGCAGCATTTGATACAGTGAACCACAATACTTTACTTGTCCGCCTCTCAGAAGTGGCAGGAGCCACAGGTCCGGCTCTAAAATGGTTTGCATCCTTCCTAGAGAATCGCTCTCAGATTGTGAAGCTAGGAACATTCACCTCGGAAACCCGGGCAATCTCCTGCGGAGTTCCTCAGGGCTCACCCCTGTCACCAGTACTATTCAACATATACATCCGCCCACTTCTAAATATCATCAGGAAAACCGATCTCTGCTTCCACTCATACGCTGACGACACCCAACTCTACTTTCGCATCACCGGACAAAAAAACCATCATCAACAATTAGAAGAATGTCTTACGTTAATACATGACTGGATGACCATCAGCTCCCTCAAACTTAACGGCGCAAAAACAGAACTTCTTCTTCTACATGCCAACAAAAATTCCAAAATTAAGACCCCGTGGACACCTCCCACCATCTTAGGACAGACCATCGCTCCAAGCATCAAAGCCAAGAGTCTCGGAGTCATCTTTGACTCAGGAATGACAATGGATGCACAAATAGGATCAGTGGTGAGCGGTTCCCACCATCTCCTCTGCCTCCTACGCAGACTCATCCCCTTCATCCCAGAAGAAGATAAAGCAGCAGTTGTGGGAACAATCATCAATTCCCGACTCGATTACGCAAATTCGCTCTACTTAGGACTACCCCAATATCAGCTTGCGCGCTTACAACTCATTCAAAACACGGCGGCAAGACTGTTAACAAGAAAAAAACCCTGGGAATCTATTTCACCATCCCTAAAGTCCCTACACTGGCTAACCGTAAAGAATCGGATCAAATTCAAGACCCTCTGCCTCACCCACAAATGCATACAAGGAAACGCTCCGCTATACCTTCAGGAGAAAATAAAACACTATACACCCAATCGCAGCCTTCGATCAGCTAACCAAAATCTCCTCATCATGCCTAAATATCGCTACAAAGCAAAGGGAGAACGAAGATTCGCAGTCCAAGGACCCCGACTATGGAACGCTCTTCCGACCCACATCCGCATGGAAGAAAACCATCAGGCCTTCAGGAAAAAACTAAAGACCTTCCTTTTCTAAGAGCTGGTAACAGAGAACGCACTCTAGCGCCTTGAGGCGATTCAGTTCGCATTTGCAGCGCTCTACAAATTCTTCATTCATTCATTCATTCATTCATTCATTCATTCATTCATTCAGAACTAAGGGATAATTCAGGCAGGCATTTGCACCGGTGTGGGTAACATTACTGACAGGGGCAACAAATTCAGGTAGTTCTATCTACTGCCACTTTAAGAATCTTTTACTGTAATGCCGCGTACACACGATCAGAATTTCCAACAACAAATGTTCGATGGGAGCTTGTTGTCGGAAATTGCGACCATGTGTAGGCTCCATCGGACATTTTTTGTCAGAATTTCCGACAACAAAAATTTGAGAGCTGGTTCTCAAATTTCCCAAAAACAAAATCCGTTTTCGGAAATTCCAATCGTGTGTACACAATTCCAACGCACAAAATTCCACGCATGCTCGGAATCAAGCAGAAGAGCCGCACTGGCTATTGAACTTAATTTTTCTCGGCTCGTCGTAGGTGTTGTACATCACCATTCTTGACATTTGGAATTTCCAACAACATTTGTGTGACCGTGTGTATGCAAGACAAGTTTGAGCCAACATCCGTGGGAAATAAATTCAGGATTTTGTTGTCGGAAAGTCCGATCGTGTGTACGCGACATTACAGTGACTGATTCTTAACACCTTCCGTCTGGCCTATAGTGAAATGATGGCCGGGTGAGAACATGGTTGTTCTGGGAGGATGTTATATGACATCCTCCCAGCATCACATCTCGCACACTCCTCATGGGCCATGCTCCAAAGCAATCTGTCACCCGCCATGTCCACCAAACATGGCTGATGACAGACCACTGTACGGCCCCACTGCTAGTACTATTTGAGAGCTGTGGCCAATCACAGCAAGTTACATGACAGTTGTACACAATGAAAGGCTTTGATTCATGCTTTTCATTGTGTACTTTTGTGATGAGCTTTGTGATTGGTCACAATCATCACATGGTACAGACAGGGTCAATCACAGCCAATCTGTACCATGTGATTAACTGTGGCCAATCACAGCTAATCACAGTAGTAAACACTGAATGAATAGTTTTTATGCAGAAAAAAAATGTTTGCTTATAAGGCCTAGTTTACACTTGCGTCAAAACATGGCTTTGGACATGCTTTGTTAAAGCTCTCGGTACGCCAGTCAAAGCCCCTGTGACTAAATAAAATGGTTAGCTTACAGCTTACAAGCCTGTCCGAAGCCTTGTTTTGAAGCAAGTGTAAACTAGCCAATAATGTGTGTTGAGCCAAAGTAAGTGTAAACTAGCCCTTAAATTCACAGTTATAAGCAACCATAGTGTGTAAAAAAAAATAAAAAATAATCTTGATCTCCTCCCCAGAGTAAACACAAGGAGAGAGGCACCTCTAGGTGCAGATATATGACAGGTTTAATGACACTTAGTACAGGCAACTCAAATTTGTGAAGTCAAAAATAGGCATGAACAGGTCCCAGCATGGGGATGATCTGGTGTCATCAGTGCGTTGATCTGATCCTGCGAGGAGAGGGCACGTTGCTCAGTATCCTGAGAGCCTGGTTGAACAAGCATATGAATTTTACCTCCACGGAAAACCGCCCAAGACTAGTCAACCCTTGAAGGATTGTTCCACTAGATTCATAACCACATTTCACTCACAACACAAAAAGATGGAAAACATATTGTCAAACCATTGAGACATCCTACAACAAGACCCACACCAGAAAACCATTCTTCCCGCACACCCTAGGGTTACATACCGTAGGGCTCCAAATGTGAAAAAATAAAATGGTATCAGTATAGGCACAGATGGTGGAGCTATGGTGGACTTGAATTTACTTGGAGCAATTTTATTTTTACCAATGCCGTAAAGCATTATGTAAAACATGTAAATTTGTGCAGCACGGACAAAAATCTTTTAGCACTAAGGGAAAAACCTACCCACTCAGAGACTTCTACAATTGTTCATCTGATTATGTTGTTTATGGCCTCACCTACCCTTCTGGCCTGATCTGTGTAGGCCGAACAATCTGAGCCTTAAGGCAGAGGTTCGGCGAGCATAGACGGTTCATTGAGGGCAGTGAGGACCTACACAGTGTCCCACGGCACTTCGCAGAGGTTTACCACAAATCCACCATTGGATTGAAAGTTTGGGTCATTGAATAGATCTCCAGATCCCTCTCTGCAGCTGAAAGATTCAAAAAACTGTGCGCTAGGGAGACTTACTGGATATACAATCTAGATGTTCTCTCACCAGGAGGTATCAATGAAGGGTATGAGATAGCCACTATTTTATAACATTACTTTATTCTTTACATATGATTTAGACATATTTTATTTTTTACATACACCTGTCATGTCATATACATAATAACATTTTATATCCATACTTTTTAGGTTGGTCTTCTCTTGGGGGTGGAGGGCATCTTTTGTAAGTATGGTTACGCTCCATGTTTAGTCCCCTCCTCTGATTTAGTTTAGTGTCCCTGACCCACTTGCAACAGATGTGTATGAACATTGGACTTGACTACCAGGCTTGACTACTTAGATGTGGTGTAGACAATGCACACATTGCCTGCATCTCATACATGCACTGTGTCGCACTCCCCCAACATCTATTTTGTACCCTCTCCACCCTCCCGGTAGGCCAATTGTTAGTGGCATTGATTCCATCACCTCGAGTGTCGGCAGATATATAGATCACTTTTTACAGCCATTGGTTGCCCAAACTCCATCTTATTTGAGAGATTCCACCCAAGTAATAAATGCCTTAAAATTGATACAATGGAAAGAGAATTATATACTGGCCACTGCTGACGTATTGTCTCTTTATACCATCATCTCACATCAACATGGCCGCGAAGCAGTAGATTACTATTTACATTCAGGTGAACTTAAGAGGTCTCAGAGACAATACTTGTTGAAACTCTTATGCCCCGTACACACGGTCAGATTTTCCGACGGAAAATGTGTGATAGGACCTTGTTGTCGGAAATTCCGACTGTGTGTGGGCTCCATCACACATTTTCCATCGGATTTTCCGACACACAAAGTTTGAGAGCAGGCTATAAAATTTTCCGACAACAAAATCCGTTGTCGGAATTTCCGAACCTGTGTACACAAATCCGACGCACAAAGTGCCACACATGCTCAGAATAAATAAAGAGATGAAAGCTATTGGCCACTGCCCCATTTATAGTCCCGACATACGTGTTTTACGTCACCGCGTTCAGAATGATCGGATTTTCCGACAACTTTGTGTGACCGTGTGTATGCAAGACAAGTATGAGCCAACATCCGTCAAAAAAAATCCTAGTATTTTGTTGTCGGAATGTCCGAACAAAGTCCGACCGTGTGTACGGGGCATTAGACTTCGCAATGGGCCATAATTATTTTTGGTTTGAAGTTACCTACTATTTACAAAACAGAGGAGTGGCAATGGGGGCTAAATTCGCTCCATCCATGGCTAATCTGTTTATGGCCAAATGGGAGGAGGATGTCGTCTATCAGAGACCCAGACCCAAATTGGTTCTGTGGAGAAGATATATTGACGACATCCTCCTCCTATGGGAGGACGATTTGGAATCGCTTGATTCCTATATGTCTGAACTGAATTGTAATGTTAGAGGCATTATTTTGAAACATGAGCTCAGTAAGTCTGAAATTCATTTTTTGAACTTGAATATTAAAATTGTGGATGGTAATATTATTGCTTCCACTTTTTTTAAAGAAACCGATCGTAATGCATTTATTAATGCCACCATGCTGCTTGGTTGAGGTGATGACTCCTTCAGGTTTTCCTTCTTAATCACCTACTCCAATCAACATTATTCAGTGATGCAAATTATGAAAAAAACATTGGGTGTTACTTCGTAATGACAGGGTGCTAGGACCTCATTTGCCGGAACAGCCGCAAGTGACCTTTAGGGGTGTTCATCCACTTCGGTTACAAATAGCACCAAATGTCTTTGAACCACCTAAAAAACTTTCTTTCAGAATATGGGAGTTTTTTTCCCATGTAAGAAGTGCCCTATATGTAAAATCAATGCTAACAAAAGTAGGAGGACCGAAACCTTTGAGTCCCGTTCTACTAGCGAGCAGTTCCCTATTAAGCCTTTTATCACATGCTCATCAAAGAATGTTGTATATGTCATTTGATGTCCATGTTATTGGCCATACTATTTGCATGCTTCATGTAAGGCTGAGGGAGCATGTGACCTATATAAAGAAAAGATTTCCGAAGCACAGTCTGTCCAGGCATTACGATTTATGTCATAATCGGGACCCCGGAGGCACTGTGTTCCTTGGGATTAGGGATGGGCGAACGGTTCGGTCCGAGCATAAGTTCGAGCCGAACTTTCGTTGTTCGGACGTTCGTTTAACAGCCGAACAAATGGGTCGTTTGACCGTTTGTTCAGCCCCCCAAGGCATTGCGGCACTGAACAGTGCATTGCAAGCTGTGATTGGCTGAAGCAGTGAAAGCTTCACCCAACCAGGGCACAGAGCACTGTCATGATTGGACACTGTCATCATGATTTTATCCAATCATGGCTCATTTCCGCCCCACAGTATAAAAGTATTTGTTCAATGGCAGCCATTTTCAGTGTGATTTTTTTCACGTGGAGAGAGATAGAACAGGGCTCTGTTCAGTGCTATTAGTTGGTGTGCTATCCTGTGCTATTTTGCTTCAATTGTCAGTGGAGAATATTAGTTTAGTGTCAGTCTAGGGATAGTGTGAGTGTAGCGAGGAGGACCATTGTAACGAGCCCCTGCTCACTCGATTCCACTCTCCCGACACTCCTCTGCGGCTATAGAATCAGATTGCAGATCGCAACATCTGATGGTTCGGTCATCCAATGTTCCGGGATTTGAACTACAGCTATGTGCCGATCGAATCCAGTTATGATAGTTTAGAACAAACACCAGGCAGGCTGTATGTAAGTTCAAACAGGAATCTCTTTTATTGAAAGGAATACAGGCTCTTTTATACAGTAAAAGAGGAGGTGCACTACCTGCTCATATTACTCTGAACATACACCTGTGACCAGAAACCTAATTAACATGGGCTAATTAATCCCTTTAGACAGCCTAGATGACTCAGTCACAACCTTTAGGCCAGACTGGCCGTTTTGTAGCTCAGAAAACCCAATCAACATTATCACAAATCAACACAGAACTCTTCTTCACACAATAGCAGAGTTAATTAACACAAACAACAATGGGGATCTAATGACTCTTAGATCCCATACTAGACTTATTTACAATAAACACATTCTAGCAGGCAACAGACAGACTGGTGGCTGGAATTGACATCAGAATCTCCTAACAGTAGTTGTCCCAGCATTATGTATTAGCCACTATTTCTAATATGGCAAATTCAGGGTCCCCAGAGTCTGTGTGTCCTGGGGACCAGGACCCGAATCCACAGTAATACCACCTCAAGGGTCCCCAGGCATACAACTCACAAAGAGCACCGTTCCCCCAAATGCCAGGGCCCATAATCGGACAGCAAGAGGCTTGCATTCAGTCCCCTCCAAAAGCCTCTATCCCGGGTGAGTCTGTCACAACCATCATTCAGCTTTTCATAGTGTGCAGCTAGAGTAGGGACAGCTCAGATAGTTTCAATGTAGTCTAGTGAGACCGTGTCAGTAATCTTGACATTAGTATATACTGTAGCTAGAGTAGGGACAGTTCAGATAGCTTTAGTTCAGTTGATTTCAGTTGATGCTTATAAGCAACGCCCCCTCCCTCCCAATAATGTCTGGGAGAACACCAAGGAGAGGTAAACATTCCCTTGGCACTGTAAGGGGGCCAGCAACAAATGTGTCCACAGGCAAAGGTGGACGTGGTGGTCAGTCCTCATGCAGGGCATCATTTCCTGTTTAGTGAGTTTGCCTGTGCTATCCAGCCACAGCATGCAGAGGAGGTGGTGGACTTGCTTACTAAACCTTCCTCATCCTCTGTCACACAAGCAGAGACAAGTGTGCAGTCCCCTGCAGTTGCCAGAGTGAATACACCTGCCTCCTTGTCCACATCTATTCCTGCCATAGCCCTAACATCAGCCATTGAGGAGTCAGCTGAGTTATTTGACCACAGCGTCAGCCACTTGCTCCTTGATGATGCCCAGCCGTTACTGGATGCAGATGCTGGTTCTGAGGTTGAGGATGACAGAAACATGAGCCTAGAGAGAGGGAGGAACACTGGTAGACAAATTGGCATTCATTTTCCCCAAGCCGCAACGTATTGCCAAGTTGTCACCAGTGGTAATGATGAAGATGGAGGAGATGGAGATGATGATGATGAGGTCACTGATGCGACTTGGGTGCCAGATAGAGCAGAGGAGGAAACTGAAGGTGAGGCGGCACAACCCCAAGGAGGTCGGCATCAAGAAAGAGTAGAGGGCAGCCACCCTATTCCATTACATTCTGCAGCTGTTATCTCCCGGCCCGCTCCCCACAGCTCAGCTGTCTGGGCCTTTTTCAGCACATCTGCAGCAGTTCGCACTGTTGCTATCTGCAAACTGTGTCACAGGTACATCAAACGTGGCAAAAACACCAACCTTTTGGGTACCACATGCCTAACAAGGCATTTAACGTCCAACACTCAGCCCGTTGGCAAGAGCCCCTAAAAGCCACACAAAAGGGGCACAAATCTGTCCCCCCTCCTCATCCTCACCCACTTCAGTCTGCCCCTGCGATACCGAGTCATTACCCTTCAGCAGCCTCCCCTGACAGGGATGATGGTATAGCACAGGGTGTCCAAGGTCCTAGCAGCTCATCTACCAGCAGCACACCACCAGCTGTAGACTGTAGCTGGCAAATTTCTTTGCCCCATCTTCTGCAGCGGAAAAAAAAATACAGTCTCTGCCACCCACATGCCCAGCGCCTGAATGCAAGCTTGTCAAAGCTGTTGGCTCTCCAACTTCTGCCTTTCAGCCTGATGGATTCTGCCCCTTCCGTGAATTCGCACAATGTGCTGTACCACAATGGCAGGTTCCCAGTCGATACTACTTTTCATGTAAGGCTGTTCCATCTCTCTACCATCATGTGGAAGGGAATGTTCTGGCATTGTTGGGCAAGGCAGTCAGCCGTAAAATTCAACTCACTGCTGACACGTGGTCCAGCAAGCATGAGCAGGGACAATATATTTCATTCACAGTACACTGCTTAACGCTGCTTGCAACTCGAAAGGATGCAGGACAGGGCTCAGTGCTGCAGCTTGTTGTGCCCCCATGTCTCCATAAGGCTGGTGGTGATGATGCCAGACCTGTGAGCTCTACCCCCTCCTCCTCCTCCTCCACCTCCATGCCCTCCTCTGCAAAATTTTTCTATGAACATCAGGTACCCCCTAAGTGTTCAAAGGGCTTTTCCCAGAGTCAAAAGGTGCCATGCAGTGCTTCAGCTGGTGTCTTTAGGGGACAGGAACCACACCGGAGCAGAGATTCTTGCAGCTCTGCAAGGACAGGCCCAGAGGTGGTTCACACCATGCCAGCTGGAGCCAGGAATAGTGGTGTCCGATAATAGCTCAAACCTTCTGTCCGCCCTTAGACAGGGAAAGTTGACACATGTGCCATGCCTGGCACATGTCCTCAATTTGTTGGTGCAATGTTTCCTAAGTTCGTACCCAGGTTTGCAAGATGTACTAAAGTAGGCCAGAAGAGTCTGTAGCCATTTCAAGCAGTCATACACAGCCAGTGCTCAGTTGGCTGAAATTCAATGGGAATTCCACCTGCCCGTAAACAGCCTGATTTGTGACATGCCCACAGGTGGAACACAACTTTGGGAATGCTGCAGCGGCTATACATGCAGCAGAGGGCCGTCAATGAGTACTTGTGTCAGTACTGCACGACGACAGGCTCAGGCCGCCTCTGCTTTTTTTCCCCACGCCAATGGCTGATCATTAAGGATGCATGCACTGTATTGTCACCATTTGAGGAGGCCACATGGATGGTGAGCAGTGACAGTGGATGCATCAGTGACACAATCCCTGTTGTCTACCTGCTGGAGCAGACTCTGCGTGCCATTATGGACAGATCACTGGATGGAGAGCAGGAGGAAGAGGAGGACTTCCTTTCCTCTCAAGGCCCACTTTATGCAGACACCATCATTCCTATGTCACAGAACACACAGGAGGAGAGAGGGGAGGAGGATGAGGAGGAGGATTCTGGCACTTTCATAGGCTTTTGAAGAAGAGGAAGACATGCGTCAATCTGTAAGCGATGGCTTTCCAACCCCAGGACCCTTGGGAGTAGTACGTGGCTGGGAGGAGGAAGTTCCAGATGCTGTCATCCTGAGTCACTCAGAGGAGTCTGCTTCTCAAGCCTCTGCAAATTTGAGGCACATGGGCAACCTCATGTTTCAAAGCCTGCGAAAGGACCCAAGAATACGTGGCACAAAGGAGAAGGATGATTACTGGTTGGCAACCCTCCTTGACCACCTTAATAAGGGAAAGGTCTCTGAACTCATCCCGTCCCCACAGAGAGTGCAGAGGATAAAATCTCTTGAGGACACATTAAAGAGGATTTTATTGAACATTTTTCCTGACTCTAGTAGGTTACAGTGTGGTGGAAAACGTTTTGAGTCTTCCGTTGGTCAAGAAAGGAGCGTTGGAGAAGCCATCTGCCTAAGTGAGGCATTTCGGAATTTTTTTAGTCCTGTCAGGGCTGTCAGCTTCCACATCCCATCGGCAGCGTCTGCATCACATGGTGGACGTTTACCTCGGGGCCAAAACAGAGACGGAGAGCTTTCCAGCTGACTATCCACTGGCTTACTGGGTCATGAGAATAGACCAGTGGCCAGAACTTGCCCAGTATGCTATTGAGTTGTTGGGCTGCCCTGCATCCAGTGTGCTTTCAGAACGGACAGTACTGCAGGAGGTTTTGTTACTGATCATAGAATGCGTCTGTCCACAGACTCTGTGGACCATTTGACTTTTATCAAAATGAATCAGTCCTGGATTATCAGCTATGAAGCCCCTGATGCTGATGTCACTGATTAAGTCTTTTTGGGATGTGGAATCTCTGCAGGACTTCGAGGCTGCCTAGCTTTGAGGGTGTTCAATCATTTCATCTGGAAGAATGTTTTTGGTATAAGTTTCATGGGCACAATTAACACCCAAAGACCAATTTTTCTGCACCTGTTTGACAGGTGCATATCATTGCAATTTTTTACAGCAAGGCAAGTTCTTGCTTTCATCAAGAGTACCTTTATAGGGTTACGATGGGAAAGCGCCACCGACACCCAAAGGCCAATTTTTCTGCACCTGTCTGACAGGTGCATATCATTGCAATTTTTTACAGCAAGGCAAACTCTTGCTTACATCAAGAGTACCTCTATAGGGTTATGGTGGCAAGGCGCCAGCGACAACCAAAGACCAATTTTTCAGCACCTGTTTGACAGGTGCATATCATTGCAATTTTTTACAGCAAGGCAAATTCTTGCTTTCATCAAGATTATCTCTAGCGTTACGGTGGGAAGGCGCCACCGACACCCAAAGACCAATTTTTCAGCACCTGTTTGACAGGTGCATATCATTGCAATTTTTTACAGCAAGGCAAATTCTTGCTTTCATTAAGATTATCTCTATAGGGTTACGGTGGGAAGGTGCCACCGACACCCAAAGACCAATTTTAACGCACCCGTTACTTCTATCTAAAGTCAAAGTGACACCAGAATGTATCCAAAAAATCTCTAATCTTGTTCCCAGTGCACTACATTGTGGCCTCATCATATACACTGGCTCCCCAGCTGTTGCTGAGCAAAATAAAGGCAGCTTGCAGGAAAAATGTCATTTTTGTTGGCTTTAAAAAATGCAATTATTGCTGCAGCATATTCTAGACATGGTACAGATCTGCCACTTTACAGTTAGACTAAGGGGACCCCCCTGGCACTATATTGGAATGAATTTTTCATTTTTAGGCTTTCACTTTAAAAATAAAAAAATCACTGCTCATTTAAAAATGACGTTTTTCACAAACTTTTTTTTTATTGATCCAGGTCCCCCAGGGCAGGACCCGGATCCCTGTAACCATTGTATGCCTAATTACTTGCATTTAAGCCTTCAAAATGGGCACTTTTGATATTTTACGTTTGGGTCCCATTGACTTTAATGGGGTTCGTTATTTGGGTCTGAACGTTTGCGGTGTTTGGACGTTCTGGTCCGAACCGAACTGGGGTCCGTTCGGCCCATCCCCACTTGGGATTAACAAATTTAAAAACAATTGGAGAGGTAGTAATACGATTAGAGAAATATCACGCTTAGAGACCAAGTGGATATATCGGGTTAAATACTATACTCCTTATGAAATGAATATTGAATGGAATGTTAATTCCTTCATCAATAATAGCTGATTTAGGGGGTGAGGCTTTTTGTACCCTAGGTTTGTCTTCTTTAGATTATAGGTTTAGGATTTTGAGTGTTCTTCCCTGTTTTTATATTAATGTTCTGCCATTTTAAAATTAATTAATATGTATAATTCTGTTAACCACAAGATGGAGCTGTTTCCTGGTGTGGTTGCTGTAAACATGTTAGATTTATACCATCTGATCCTTGATTAATACTAAGTTGGGTTTTAATCTAATTTGTGTGGTCTCGGATCAAGACGGTTATTTCTTTCTTTAGGTGTTATTTTAATGTGTTGCCGTTATCCGGAACACATATATCCCATCTTGTTTCCTCCATTGGATCAGTCTCTTTGGAGCGCATAGGAACTTCCTGTTTCCTTTATTGGGACGCAGAGACTAACCTGCCCTTTGGTAAGCTGTCCCATATATATATCGAGCGCAGCACACGTTCGGCCATGCCCCTGACAACATCAGTGGTGACAAAACGCATACGGAAGAGCCGGTGACGTGTGACATGACTTGTGTACTGGGATGCAGTGGCCATTTTGTTGTTTGGAAACGCCGGTTGTTTCCATCTTTTGCCTGTTATCAACTACTGAAATGTGAGTGCAACGATTTTTAAGCTTTACATTAAAAAGATGATTAGGATGTCTGCATTCTATTGGGTACTACATGTGGCGGAGGAGCTGTTTTACTCATTTCCATGTTGTTGTGGAGCTGACATTGAGAGATATCTAGGCTTGCTTTTATCTATCTGGAGGAGCTGCAGTTTTCTGTCCCCCATGCTGCTGAGGAACTGTTATTGGAAAATATCTAGGCTTGTTTAATCTACCTAAGGGTAAGAGGCAATATGTTTGGGTGTTGGTGGCGGTGTCCTTACAAGTGGATTTTGCAAGATGTACTATTGTTATTATGGATTTTAAGAGTGAAGCTGATGTATAAACCATTCAACACACTGAATGTTCATGTTCGACTATCATATAGTTCTCATTAACCTCCCTGGCGGTATGATTATTTCGGATTTTAGGTGCTAAAAGCGGTACAATTATTTTGCATGGAAATTTGGCGTTTTATATTGTAGGTCTGTAATTCTTAACAATAACACACTTAAATCTATCCAAACAAGAGTCTAGTAGATATCCCGGGTATGATAAAGTTTGAAACACAAAAACATAAATTTTAATATAATAAATAAAAATAAATAATTAAAAAAAATAAATAAAAAATAATAATAAAATAAATTTCCCCACGATTCACTATCGCTCAATTCTGCAAGTTTTCTAATTTACTATCGCTGTTTTCTAGCTGGTCTAAAGCCACTTTTGACGTAAAGGGACACTTTTTGGTTGCTATGGACAATCTTCAGTTTCCAGGCAGAAAGAACAGTATATATCACATAAAACTGCATGCAGGGCATGGGCCAAAGCACTGGGGACAAAAGGGATGTGAAATCATTTCATACAGTACTGTAATCTGTAAGATTACAGTACTGTATGTGTTGTGATTTTTACATTTTTTGAATTTGCCGCCAGGCTCCGCCCCGTGCGTCGCGACGCTCGCAGGGAACGGAGCCTGGCACAGAGAGGCTTCGGGAGGAGGACGGAGCCCACGGACACTGCGGGGGACATCGCAGGAACCCGGGGACAAGGTAAGTAAGGAGGCACCAGGATCCTGCGATGTAATCCCGAGTGTGGCTCGGGGTTACCGCTAATGGTGCTGAATTTTAACCCCGAGCCACACTCGGGAAAACCGCCAGGGAGGCTACGCGCTACACCCTTCTTTTATATAATCTTTTTTGGTATGATAGAGTGGTGACAATATGATGATTGATTTTTTAGAAGATCTGTAATTTTACAGATTCCTTTTCCATATATATTGATATTGTTCACTAGCCTTTTTAACCACTTCAGCCCCGGAAGGATTTACCCCCTTCCTGACCAGAGCACTTTTTACAATTCGGCACTGCGTCGCTTTAACTGCTAATTGCGCGGTCATGCAATGCTGTACCCAAACGAAATTTGCGTCCTTTTCTTCCCACAAATAGAGCTTTCTTTTGATGGTATT
Organism: Lithobates clamitans; assembly: GCA_037952925.1. Classification (NCBI taxonomy): domain Eukaryota; kingdom Metazoa; phylum Chordata; class Amphibia; order Anura; family Ranidae; genus Lithobates; species Lithobates clamitans. The sequence goes on from JBBGZY010000655.1 coordinate 4,817,081, forward strand.
TGATCACCTCTGCCGTTTTTATTTTTTGCGCTATACACGGAAAAAGACCGAAAATTTTGAAAAAAAATGATATTTTCTACTTTTTGTTCTAAAAAAAATCCAATAAACTCAATTTTAGTCATACATTTAGGCCAAAATGTATTCGGCCACATGTCTTTGGTAAAAAAAATGTCAATAAGTGTATATTTATTGGTTTGCGCAAAAGTTATAGCGTCTACAAACTAGGGTACATTTTCTGGAATTTACACAGCCTTTAATTTATGACTGCCTATGTCGATTCTTGAGGTGCTAAAATGGCAGGGCAGTACAAAACCCCCACAAATGACCCCATTTTGGAAAGTAGACACCCCAAGGAATTTGCTGAGAGGCATGTTGAGCCCATTGAATATTCATTTTTTTTGTCCCAAGTGATTGAATAATGACAAAAAAAAAAAAAAAAAAAAAAATTACAAAAAGTTGTCACTAAATGATATATTGCTCACACAGGCCATGGGCATATGTGGAATTGCACCCCAAAATACATTTAGCTGCTTCTCCTGAGTACGGGGATACCACATGTGTGGGACTTTTTGGGAGCCTAGCCGCGTACGGGGCCCCGAAAACCAAGCACCGCCTTCAGGATTTCTAAGGGCGTACATTTTTGATTTTACTCCTCACTACCTATCACGGTTTTGAAGGCCATAAAATGCCCAGATGACATAAACCCCCCCCAAATGACCCCATTTTGGAAAGTAGACACCCCAAGCTATTTGCTTTGAGGCATGTTGAGTCCATGGAATGTTTTATATTTTGACACAAGTTGCGGGAAAGTGACAATTTTTTTTTTTTTTTTTTTTTTTTTGCACAAAGTTGTCACTAAATGATATATTGCTCACACAGGCCATGGGCATATGTGGAATTGCACCCCAAAATACATTTAGCTGCTTCTCCTGAGTACGGGGATACCACATGTGTGGGACTTTTTGGGAGCCTAGCCGCGTACGGGACCCCGAAAACCAAGCACCGCCTTCAGGATTTCTAAGGGCGTACATTTTTGATTTTACTCCTCACTGCCTATCACAGTTTCGGAGGCCATGGAATGCCCAGGTGGCACAAACCCCCCCCAAATGACCCCATTTTGGAAAGTAGACACCCCAAGCTATTTGCTGAGAGGCATGGTGAGTATTTTGCAGCTCTCATTTGTTTTTGAAAATAAAGAAAGACGAGAAAAAAAAATTTTTTTTTTCTTTTTTCAATTTTCAAAACTTTGTGACAAAAAGTGAGGTCTGCAAAATACTCACTATACCTCTCAGCAAATAGCTTGGGGTGTCTACTTTCCAAAATGGGGTCATTTGGGGGTTTTTTTTGCCACCTGGGCATTCCATGGCCCCCGAAACTGTGATAGGCGGTGAAGAGTGAAATCAAAAATTTACGGCCTTAGAAAGCCTGAAGGCGGTGCTTGGTTTTCGGGGTCCCGTACGCGGCTAGGCTCCCAAAAAGTCTCACACATGTGGTATCCCCGTACTCAGGAGAAGCAGCAGAATGTATTTTGGGGTGTAATTTCACATATTCCCATGGCATGTTTGAGCAATATATCATTTAGTGACAACTTTGCGCAAAAAAAAATAAAAAAAATAAAAAATTGTCTCTTTCCCGCAACTTGTGTCACAATATAAATTATTCCATGGACTCAACATGACTCTCAGCAAATAGCTTGGGGTGTCTACTTTCCAAAATGGGGTCATTTGGGGGGGGTTTGAACTGTCCTGGCATTTTATGCACAACATCTAGAAGCTTATGTCACACATCACCCACTCTTCTAACCACTTGAAGACAAAGCCCTTTCTGACACTTATTGTTTACATAAAAAAATAATTTTTTTTTGCAAGAAAATTACTTTGAACCCCCAAACATTATATATTTTTTTTAAAGCAAATGCCCTACAGATTAAAATGGTGGGTGTTTCATTTTTTTTTTTCACACAGTATTTGCGCAGCGATTTTTCAAACGCATTTTTTGGGGAAAAAACACACTTTTTTACATTTTAATGCACTAAAACACACTATATTGCCCAAATGTTTGATGAGATAAAAAAGATGATCTTAGGCCGAGTACATAGATACCAAACATGACATGCTTTAAAATTGCGCACAAACGTGCAGTGGCGACAAACTAAATACATTTTTAAAAGCCTTTAAAAGCCTTTACAGGTTACCACTTTAGATTTACAGAGGAGGTCTACTGCTAAAATTACTGCCCTCGATCTGACCTTCGCGGCGATACCTCACATGCATGGTGCAATTGCTGTTTACATTTGACGCCAGACCAACGCTTGCGTTCACCTTAGCGCGAGAGCAGGGGGGACAGGGGTGCTTTTTTTTTTTTTTTTTTCTTTATTATTATTATTTTTTTATCTTATTTTTAAACTGTTCCTTTCATTTTTTTTTTTTTTAAATCATTTTTATTGTTATCTCAGGGAATGTAAATATCCCCTATGATAGCAATAGGTAGTGACAGGTACTCTTTTTTGCAAAAATTGGGGTCTATTAGACCCTAGATTTCTCCTCTGCCCTCAAAGCATCTGACCACGCCAAGATCGGTGTGATAAAATGCTTCCCCAATTTCCCAATGGCGCTGTTTACATCCGGCGAAATCTAAGTCATGAAATGCTTGTAGCTTCCGGTTTCTTAGGCCATAGAGATGTTTGGAGCCACTCTGGTCTCTGATCAGCTCTATGGTCATCTGGCTGAATCACCGGCTGCATTCTCAGGTTCCCTGTTGAGACAGGAGAGCCAGAGAAAAACACGGAAGACGTTGGGGGGGGGGGGGGCATTCCCTCCGACTGCTTGTAAAAGCAGTCTAGAGGCTAATTAGCCACTAGGATTGCTTTTACATGAAAGCTGACCGCTGGCTGAAAAGAATGATACCAAGATGATACCTAAACCTGCAGGCATCATTCTGGTATAACCACTCAAAGTCGTGAATGGCGTACCTGAAGACAAAAAAATGGTTAACAATAAAGCACAGTAAACGGTAAGGTATAAAAAATTGCATACCTGAAAAGCAAACATGATAAAACATAATAACAATAAAACATTGCAGAATAGAATACAGTAAAAAAGAGCAGAACAATAGAGAGAGAATAGAGAGAGAGAGAACAATAAAACGCCAACTATTTTTTTTTTATTTTATATTTTTGTTTGTGTTTTTTTTTTTTTTTCACTTTTTTTTGTAACTAACTTTTATAACTGTAACCGGTTCCAGGTTCAGGTCTCTCAAAATGCGATGGCATCTTGGGAGACCCTGTGAAAGTGTGCCTAGTCTGTGCAATGCTGTACCCTACGCTAATAGTCAACTAGTGAATGGTAGCATTCAAAACATTCACCAATGCAAAGACCAGGATTGTCAGGACAGGAGGGACAATAATAGCGGGTGTCACGTCTATATCCGCGCTTGCTGCAGACACAACATCTTTTTTGGGGGGTTCGCTGGGTAGGGGTACTCGGGAGGACATAAAAATGCCTCTCATGCAGCCGACTGCATTTGGTTGGGGATGTGAATGGGGGAAGTACGGGCGCTGCAGAAGCGGTGGGATCCCAATTAGGATTGGCGAATGCAGCAGGAAGGGCACTATGGGCATGACGGGCCTGTGTTTGTCTTTTTGGTGGCAGCGGGACACTACTTGTGCTTGCCACCTCACCAGCTTGAACTGCACTTATGGGACTCGCCACGTCACCACGTGTTACTGCAGTGCTGGTTTGACTACGACCGGGGTGTACTAGGCCGCTGGTGCTTGCCAGTTCACCAAAACGCTACCAAAAAAACTGTTAGCGATCGCAGGGATCAGGCCTGACTCTGCGAACGCTGCAGTTATGCGTTTAGTGTTTTGTAAGTGTCAGTGATCGATCGATACTGCACTTGGGTGGGCTGGGCCGGGCGGAGGGGCAAAACGCAGGTGCTAGCAGGTATCTGGGCTGATCCCGCTAACACTGCGTTTGTGGGAACCCTAAACTGCTGGGGACGCTAGTATAGATCTGATCGGATCAGATATTGATCCGATCAGATACTATACCACTAAGGGAGGTGTATGCTGCGTGCGCGGGTGTCAGCGGTACTGGCGCTAATCTGACGCTGCCTGGGGCTGGTGCTTGCCAGTTCACCAAAACGCTACCAAAAAAACTGTTAGCGATCGCAGGGATCAGGCCTGACTCTGCGAACGCTGCAGTTATGCGTTTAGTGTTTTGTAAGTGACAGTGATCGATCGATACTGCACTTGGGTGGGCTGGGCTGGGCCGGGCGGAGGGGCAAAACGCAGGTGCTAGCAGGTATCTGGGCTGATCCCGCTAACACTGCGTTTTTGGGAACCCTAAACTGCTGGGGACGCTAGTATAGATCTGATCGGATCAGATATTGATGCGATCAGATACTATACCACTAAGGGAGGCGCATGCTGCGTGCGTGGGTGTTAGCGGTACTGGCGCTAATCTGACGCTGCCTGGGGCTGGTGCTTGCCAGCTCACCAAAACGCTACCAAGAAAACTGTTAGCGATCGCAGGGATCAGGCCTGACTCTGCGAACGCTGCAGTTATGCGTTTAGTGCCTTGTAAGTGACAGTGATCGATCGATACTGCACTTGGGTGGGCTGGGCTGGGCCGGGCGGAGGGGCAAAACGCAGGTGCTAGCAGGTATCTGGGCTGATCCCGCTAACACTGCGTTTTTGGGAACCCTAAACTGCTGGGGACGCTAGTATAGATCTGATCGGATCAGATATTGATCCATACAGATACTATACCACTAAGGGAGGCGTATGCTGCGTGCGTGGGTGTTAGCGGTACTGGCGCTAATCTGACGCTGCCTGGGGCGACGCATATCACCGCCGGGCGATCGGGGGGCTAAACCTTTATTCGGTAATAAACGGCGGGTGCCCTGACACTATAAAAAATAAACGAACTAACCAGCGTCACCCGTAACAGTTATACGGTGATCAGTGGTGAAAGGGTTAACTAGGGGGCAATCAAGGGGTTAAAACATTTATTAGGTAGTATAGGGGGATCCCTGTCGCTATAAAACGCTGACGGCGAACCTAAATATTTACCTCACTAACTAGCGTCACCAGCGACACTAATACAGCGATCAGAAAAATGATCGCTTAGCAACACTGGTGACAGGGGGTGATCAAGGGGTTAAAACTTTATTAGGGGGGTTAGGGGGGTACCCTAGACCTAAAGGGGGCCTAAGACTCACTGCCCTAACACACTAACTGACACAAACTGACACCAATACAGTAATCAGAAAAAAAAAAAAAAAAAAAAAAAAAAAAAACCTGCTTGGTGTCAGTTTGTGACAGGGGGGGGGGTGATTGGGGGGGGATCGGGGGGGGGATCGGGGTGAAATGTATGCCTGGCATGTTCTACTGTGTGTGTGTGTTTGTGTAACTCACAGTTCAGTCTTCTCTCCTCGGCCCGGAACGGAAAATACCGAGCCGAGGAGAGATGACATCATTTCCTCTGCCTCTGTTTACAATACAGAGGCAGGGAAATGATTCCATTGGCTGGGAGCGATCGCGAGGGGGGGGCCACGAATGGATGGCCTCCCCCTCACCACCGATCGCCGGGGGACATTTGCCGACCGTCGCAGGCACCGGGGGGGGGGTCCGATCGGACCCCCCACCCGCGGGCAGGCAGGGACGTACAGGTAAGCCCTTTTGCCTGCCCGTGCCGCTTTGCCGACGTACATCGTCGTGCGGCGGTCGGCAAGTGGTTAATCCCATCAATACCTTTCACGTCCCTTAATAATAAAAAGTCCCTCCCTCTCCCCCCACCACATACATGTGTACGTGTATATATACATATACATACATATATATATACATACATTTATATATGTGTGTATGCATTCCATACATGCCTTTGCTATACAAATGAATGGATTTATAATTATTTCATTAGTCATCTACCTCAATTATTACTTTTGAGTATGGAGAATTAGCTAAAGCAACCTCCCCTCTCCCCCCTCCCCTGCCCTCCCTTTCCCCTTATCCCTCCCCCCTTTTTTTTCCCCATCACTATGCAAAAACTCCTTCCATTTTTAAAAATCTTTAAAAATCTCTAACCTCCCAATAATCCATGAACTTACTTTAATTTATTACTTCTCGGGATTAGTTTAGTTCATAATTCTTGATACTAATCGGTACTATTACTGTATTTTATTATATATACATTTTTCTTGATTCTCTTACTAATTGTTGCCTCTGTGCATTATGTTTACAATCATGTTTGTACTGTTGATTTATCAATTTTTGTCCGTTATCTGTCTATGTTTATATGATCATAATTGCTGCTGCTCATTGCATATTGTGTGTTTGTAAATTTACATCAGTGCTTTTTTAAATTTGCTTTTTAACCACTTGCCTACTGGGCACTTAAACTCCCCTCCTGCCCAGACCAATTTTCAGCTTTCAGTGCTCTCACACTTTGAATGACAATTACTCAGTCATGTATAACTGTACCCAAATGAATTGTTTGTCCTTTTTTCATACAAATAGAGCTTTCTTTTGGTGGTATTTGATCAGCTCTGGGTTTTTTATTTTTTGCGCTATAAATTAAAAAAGACCAATTTACAATTTTGCAAATTTATTAATTTTTCTTCATAAATTCTGGCCACAATTTATACTGCTTCATATCTTTGGTAAAAATAACCCAAATTAGTGGATATTATTTGGTCTGTGTGAAAGTTAGAGAGTCAACAAGCTGTGGTAAAAAACATTAAAAATTTATCACACCTGATGTACTGGTGGCCTATCTCATTTCTTGCGACCCTAACAAGCCAGGAAATACAAATACCCCCCAAATGACCCCTTTTTTAAAAGTAGACATTACAAGGAATTTAGTAAGATGCATGGTGAGGTTTTTGATGTTGTAATTTTTTTCCACAATTCTTTGCAAAATTGTCATTGTAATAGGTTATTTCTTTCACATTGCATGTGTATACCACAAATGACGCCCCAAAATACATTCTGCTGCTCCTCCTGAGTATTATGATACTACATGTGTGGGACTTTTTTACAGCCTGGCCACATAGAGAGGCCCAACATGCAGGGAGCACCATCACGTGTTCTAGGAGCATAAATTACACATCTAACTTGTTGACTACCTATTACACTTTTGAAGGCCCTGAAGCACCAGCACAATGACACGTGACACTGTGGCACTAATGACAGATGGCACTGATACGTGGCACCGATAGCACCTGACACTGATGTGGCACTGATGACAGATGGCACTAATACCTGGCACTGATGACAGGTGACACTGATGACAGATGGCACTAATATGTGGCACTGATGACACGTGACAATGATGTGGCACTGATGACAGATGGCACTAATACGTGGCACTGATGACAGATGGCACTAACAAGTGTCACTGATGACAGATGGCACTAATACGTGGCACTGATGACACGTGACACTGGTGTGGCACTGATAACAGAAGGCACTGATACGTGGCACTGATGACACGTGACACTGATAACAGATGGCATGTGACACTGACAGGTGGCACTGATGACAGATGGCACTGATATGTGGCACTGATGACACGTGACACTGATAACAGTTGGCACGTGACACTGACAGGTGGCACTGGGGACAAGTGGCACTGGGGACAGATGGCACTGACAAGTGGCACTGGGGACAGATGGCACTGACAAGTGGCACTGGGGACAGGTGGCACTGGGGACAGATGGCACTGATAGGTGGCACTGGGGACAGTTGGCACTGATAGGTGGCACTGGGGACAGATGGCACTGACAGGTGGCACTGGGGACAGCTGGCACTGACAGGTGGCACTGGGGACAGGTGGCACTGGAGACAGATGGCACTGGGGACAGATGGCACCCATAGGTACTGTGGGCACTGTGTTGTGTTAGTATGGCACTGTAATTTAGGATTTTTTCACTCACGCTGCAGCACGGAAGCTCTCCCTCCTCACACGTGGTCTTTGTATGAGCTGGGAGAGCCGGCAATGAGAGATGATCTCATGAGATCATCTTTCATTTGACAATCCGATCGAGTGCTAAATGGCTGCTGTGATTGGCCACTTAGCACAATCTGTGATTGGCTGTGTCCAAGGGATGTAATCCTTTGTCCCCTGTCTGGTACTATTTGTCACTACATGGTGTTGATCCGGCCATTGAGCCATTGCCTGGTGTGCCGCCAATCACTGTGAATTCATTATGCTGGCCACTCCCCCCCCTGTACACTTTATATTGCAGCTCTTTATTCCTTTACACTAGCTTGAAAAAGGAGCGCAGCTGCTGTGTCATCTGCAGCACAGACGCTAAAGAAACGCTTCGCTTTCCAGTGACGTCATCCCTCCTCGCCTGCTAACCATCTGCACTTCAAGCCTCGTTTTGAGTGTTCTCCACCGCGGCCAGCTTGTTACCGTCAGCGGTGTTACCGAGCAACGCACCCTCTCCTCGCAGGATCGGATCGACGCACTGATGACACCAGATCACCCCCATGCTGGGACCTGTTCATGCCTATTTTTGACTTCACAAATGGGAGTTGCCTGTACTAAGTGTCATTAAACCTGTCATATATCTGCACCCAGAGGCGCCTCTCTCCTTGTGTTTTCTCAGTGTCTGTTCCCCCCTGACGGCAGCCCTGAGTGTGGGACCCCACATTGTCACCTTATACAGTCCTTGGACTTTTCAATACTACCAAAGATCATGGACACTTTACACTTTTAACTCATGTTTACACAAATTATTATATTTTTAAAGTGGTTATAAACCCTAGGACAAGAAAAAAAAAACCTGCAAGACAAAGGCATAATGAGCTAGTATGCAAAACATACTAGCTCATTATGAATTACTTACCTGAGATTGAAGCCCCTGCGGCCGACATTGCTCCCGGAGTTACTTCTGGGCACCACGGGCTCCGGCACTGTGATTGGCCGGAGCCATGATGATGCCACTCCCGTGCATGCGCGAGGGAGACACCAGTAATGGCACACTCACTGAAGCAACGGCACATAGGTGCCATTGCTTAAGTTTGCTTCAGTGCGCATGTGCCGATGACGTCGGCACATGCAAATACAGACAGGGGATATCTCCTAAACTGTTCAGGTTTAGGAGATATCCAGGGTAGCTACAGGTAAGCCTTATTATAGGCTTACCTGTAGCAAAAAGTGTGTTGTAAGGGTTTACAACCACTTTAAAGTAACTCATTTATGGTCTATCACACTGTGGGATAATCATTTTTATAGTTCTTTGCACCTTTACTTGTATATCCTCCCCAGAGTAGTACAGTGTTACTATGGTTACATTGTATTGCTCTGGTCACTGTATGTAAAAAAAAAATTGTAAAAAAAAAGAAAAAAATGTAAATAAAATATGAAAAAAAAAATTTTTTAAATGTATTTATTCATTAATTTTTTTGACATACTGTCACCAATTAGTGTCCCTGATCACCACCACACCAGTTATATGATGACGGTACTGACAAAAAATGACAACTTCAAAAAACTCACCAAATACCTTGGACTGCCTACTTTACAAAATGGGGTCATTTGGGGGATATTTGTACTGTCCTGGTATTTTCGTGCCTCAAGAAATGAGATGGCTGTCAGTACATCAGGATTGATCGATTTTTCCGATATACAGTATCTCACAAAAGTGAGTAAACCCCTCACAATTTTGTAAATATTTTATTATGTCTTTTCATGTGACAACACTGAAGAAATGTCACTTTGCTACAATGTAAACTATTGAGTGTACAGCTTGTATAACAGTGTAAATTTGCTGACCCCTCAAAATAACTCAACACACAGCCCCTAATGTCTAAACCGCTGGCAACAAAAGTGAGTACACCCCTAAATGAAATTGTCCAAATTGGGCCCAAAGTGTCAATATTTTGTGTGGACACCATTATTTTCCAGCACTGCCTTAACCCTCTTGGACATGGAGTTCACCAGAGCTTCACAGGTTGCCACTGGAGTCCTTTTCCACTCCTCCATGACGACATCACGGAGCTCTTGGATGTTAGAGACCATTCGCTCCTCCACCTTCCGTTTGTGGATGCCCCACAGATGCTTAATAGGGTTTGAGTCTGGAGACATGCTTGGACAGTTCATCACCTTTACCCTCAGCTTCTTTAGCAAGGCAGTGGTCGTCTTGGAGGTGTGTTTGGGGTCGTTATCATGTTGGAATACTGCCCTGCGGCCCAGACTCTGAAAGGAGGGGATTATGCTCTGCTTCAGTATGTCACAGTACATGTTGGCATTCATTGTTTCCTCAATGAACTGTAGCTCCCCAGTGCCGGAAGCACTCATGCAGACTCAGGCCATGACACTCCCACCACCATGCTTGACTGTAGGCAGACACACTTGTCTTTGTACTCCTCACCTGGTTGCCGCCACACATGCTTGACACCATCTGAATCAACTAAGTTTATCTTGGTCTCATCAGACCACAGGACATGGTTCCAGTAATCCATGTCCTTAGTCTGCTTGTCTTCAGCAAACAGTTTGCAGGCTTTTTTGTGCATCATCTTTAGAAGAGGCTTCCCTCTGGAATGACAGCCATGCAGACTAAACACTTCAGTGTTGTCACATGAAAAGATATAATAAAATATTTACAAAAATGTGAGGGGTGTACTCACTTTTGTGAGATACTGTATATGTATATACCATAGTTTGTAGACTTGAAAATGTTTCAACAGACTAAATAATATACACTGATTTGGGTTATTTTCACCAAAGAAATGTAGCAGTATACTTTTGACCTAAATTTGAACGATTATTTAGTTGCAAAATGCTATAACAGAAACAAAGAAAACGCGCCTTTTTTTTCAATTTTGTTTGCCTTTTTTTGTTTGGTTTGCAAACAATAAAAAAAAAACTGTGCTGATTAAATACCCCTGAAGGAAAGTTCTACTTGTGTGAGAAAAATGATAAAATCTCATATGGGTACAGTGTTGCATGACCGTGCAATTTTCATTCAAAGTGTGAAAGCACCGAGGTATGGCACTTCTCAGAGTGGGACAAATTGGTGCTAGGAAGCTGTCATTTATGTGACAGCTTCCCACACAGGGCTCTATCCTTGGCCTCACTGAGCTGTGAGCCGGGATATTCCTTGGCTGAAACCTAAAGGTAAACAATAGAGCCCAAGATGGTGGTGATGTTATTACCCAAATATGGCAGTACCCATCACTGAGAGACTAGTTCCCCATCAGGTCCTCTTTAATTGTGATTGAAAGAGCATCGAAGTGGGCGAATTTGAAAGCCACACTGCTGTGTGCTGTAAATCAGCAGCAGATTGGTACTAGTCTTCTAGCTTCTATCAGGCTTCACTCACCACTTTTACAAAACTCCTCGTTCATGTGCCTGTCTGTGTGATGGGCGCAGTAGCCGGGGGGGGGGGGGGGAATGTGCAGTATTCACACTCTGACCTTAGTGCCTGACACCAAATTCATGCACCTGACTGTGACAGGCATGAGTCAGCCACAAGCACTGACAATTTTGGTGCTGTGGCTGATGAAATTCTAAAAGGCGTCTATGACACCCTTTTTGAATTCCCCCTCGTTCTGTTTTTTCGTGTTATTGGGGGCAGTGAAGACACATGAAATTTGACCTGTCCCTCTCCTAGAGTAGGGAATTGATCCCAGCTGACACTGTTTTGGTTCTCCCATATCTGTCATGCTATAAAGTACTGTACATTAAGTTAACCACACATACCCTCAGTATATTATATAGAATGGGAATAGTGACTTCTGCGTTTCCATGGTGTCATTATGACTCTGGGGATTTATTCAATATGGTTTGGCATTGCCCATGAGTCAGACAGTTTTGGTCTGATATTACTCGGTTTATTGAGGAGAAGCTAAATCTTCCAAATATCTGCATCCTGTACATTGTCTTTTAGGAGATTTCTCTGAGGAGGAGCTGCATGATTTACACAAAGCATTACTCTATTTTTTATTATGTTAACCACTTCATTACCCACGTATAGTCATATGACATCCGCAGGTGGGATCTCCCATCCTGGGTCCTCGGCTTCCCGGCCGTATAGGGGGTGCGCGCATGCCGCTGCGTCACGAGGGAGCCGACGCGCGTGCCCAGCGGCCATGATGTCCGCCAGGCACCCGCGATTGCTCGTCACAGAGCAGAAACGTGGATCTGTGTGTATAGAAATGCCCTGTATTGAAGTGGTTAAACAAGTCTTTGTCTTTAAAATGGAAAGAGGTAGAAACCTCCACTAACCGATTCTGGGTAGATCTTATAAACAAGGCCCTGCCTTTTTATAAAATTACATATTCATCTAGAGGCTGCCTAAAGAAATTTGATAACATTTAGTGAGGGTGGGTGTCAACAATGTCCATTACCAAGGAGACGTATATATAAAACCCTGTGTATAGTTTGTAACTGAATGTGCTTCAAGTAGGCTTCTTAAATTATGACTTTTTGGTATTCTAGCTCTGGTCCCTATGATGATTCTGTTGTAAAGTATTTGCTAAAATGCCAAGTTTCCAGATTGCCTATATGTGAACATGTTACTCTATGGGGTTGATTTACTAAGAAAAGCAGGAAGTAATGGAAGCTCTGCATTTAATGACGCCCAATTAAGCCAATTAAGACTTCAACTAGGTGAACATGCGAATGAAAAAGCGTGCTAATTCCAGCGAACATGCCTTTTGTAAATGTCAAACCAGCATATCCGTGAATTTGCAAGTGCCAATTGCTACCGAGTTTGCAACCATGGTCACATGAATGTGAATAAAATATTTGTATGTGAGATGTGCTCTACCTCGTATGCATCTATTTATGTATATTCCAATTAGTATTCCTAGTTTGTTTTCTTCTTTTTCTAATGAATGCAGTTATGAATGAGTATTACTGAGTAATGTCTGCTATTCTGTAAAGTTACATATATTAAAGATTTACAGTTACATATCTGTTATCTTTGTTTTTCATTTTAATTTAGTTTTTTATGAGACTATAAAGCAGTAATTATTTATGTTCATTCTTTAATCATACTACACTATTATGCATGTCTCAGTGTACTTAGCACAATGGCTTAGTGGTTTGCACTGATGTTTACAAAGCACTCAGTATATGAGTTCAAATCCCAGCCAACCTACCATCCACCTAAGGTAGCTGTGTTGATTTTTCCAGTGCACAAGTGAATAAAAAAAATGTAAACTAACACCCTGCACGTTAACTAGTGTGTGATTTTTGGAATTCCACACCATAATATTTATGAATACTTGCATACCATTGCCTGCATTTGAAGAGTTAATAATATGAAATCAAACAAACTGATGTACAATGCAATGCAATACAATGCAAGCTTTAAGTAGGTGGTACCATCTGTGGCATCTGAACCCCCTATCCATGCGTCTGGCTCCTAATCCATATACAGGCGCTGGATGCATGGATTCCAATGGGGGACTGTTTTTTTTTTTTTTTTGAAGCATGTGATTAGAGCCAGAGGCTCCTATCCCACCGACTCCTTATCCAGAATTACTCCTTCCGTAGCCCCACCACCATGCATGTTGAGGTCACCAGAATTATTCGACCATAGTGTCAGTTACATGCTGCTGGAGGATGCGCAGCAATTTGAAGGCTCCGATGTTGGTTACCAGGTTGAGGAAGGGAGTAACGTGAGCCTAGAGAGAGGGGGTGCCAAAGAAGGCCAAGAAACTGGCAGTCATGTTCCCCCAGCTGCAGCATACTGCCAAGTTTGCTCCAGTGATGAGGAGGGAGGGGATGATGAGGTCACTGACTGTACTTATGAGCCTGAAAGAAGATAGGAGGAAAGTGAGGAGGAGGAGGAGGCACAACTCAAACAAGGAAGGATGTCCTCCAGGGGTCAGCTTAAGGGCAGCCACCCTATTGCATCACACCACAGAGCTCCACAGGTGCAGGGCGCTGCCGACTCCCCGCTGACTTGCAAAATTCCTTGGTGTGGGCTTTTTTCAACACTTGTACAGTAGATCGCACCATTGCTGTTTGCAATCTATGTCTGAAGCAGATCAAGCATGGCCAGAACAGCAGCCACTTGGGCACCACATGCTTGACAAGACATATGACGACCTGCCATGCAGCCCATTGGCAACAGCACCTTAAAGATCCACATCATAGAAGAAGGCGGACTTCTCTCGCTCCTCATCTAGGATCTTCAACCCTACTATACCTCCAGTCCTCTCAAAAACCTGCACTAACAGGAATGAAGGTATAGCAATAGGTGCCACAAGTACTTGCAGTCAATCTGCTAGCAGTACAACAATAGTTGATTTCAGCTGACAAATTTCGCTACCCCAATTGCTGAATCATAAAAAAAAACCTCTGTCCCAGCCATCCACATGCTCAGCGTCTAAATGCTAGCTTGGCCAAATTGCTAGCACTGCAACTGCTGCCTTTTCAGCTGGTAGACTCTGCCCCTTTCGTGAATTTGTGGTATGTGCTGTACCACAGTGGCAGGTTCTAAAACTACATTTTTTTCACGTAAGGCCTTTCCAGCTCTCTACATTCATGTGGAAGGCAATGTTTTGGCCTCGTTGGACAGGGCGGTCAGCAGCAAGGTTCATATTACCGCTGACTCATGGTCCAGCAGGCATGGTCAGGGACATTACCTTTTCTTCACGGTGCACTGGGTAACTCTGCTGGCAGCTGGGAAGGATGCGGGACAGGGTTCATTGTTGGAGCTTGTTCCGCCACAATGCCTCCAAAAAGCTAGTGGTGATTCTGCCACATCTGTATGCTCCGCTCCCTCCTCTTATTCTTCCTCTATGGCCTCTTCTGCAGAATCGTCCTCTGTACCAGCAGTGCTCTGTAAGCGCTCAAGGGGCTACACAAGCAGTCAGGCTAAAAGATGCCATGTGGTCCTTCAGTTGGTCTGCCTAGGGGACGGGAGCCACACTGGGGCAGACATTCTGTCAGCTCTGCAGGGGCAGGCTCAAAGGTGGTTGACGCCAGGGCAGCTTGAGCCAGGAATGGTTGTATGCGACAATGGCACCAACCTTCTCTCCGCCCTCTGACAGGGACACTTGACCCATGTTCCATGCTTGGCACTCATCCTGAATTTGGTGGTGCAGCATCTCTTGACTGGATACCCAGGCTTACAAGATCTCCTGAGGCAGGCCAGAAAAGTCTGTGGTCATTTCCGGCAGTCATTCAATGCCAGTGCTTGGCTGGCTGACAATACTGCAGCGGCTGCACACACAACAAAGGGCCATCAATAAGTATCTGTGTGAGTATGGCACCAGGACAGGGTCAGGGGAGCTTGGCTTCTATTTGCCACACCAGTGGCTACTAAGGATGAGCCGAACACCCCCCCGGTTCGGTTCGCACCAGAACTTGCGAACAGACCAAAACTTCGCAAGAACATTAGAACCCCATTGAAGTCTATGGGACTCGAACGTTCAAAATCAAAAGTGCTCATTTGAAAGGCTAATTTGCATGGTATTGTCCTAAAAAGGGTTTGGGAACCCAGGTCCTGCCCCAGGGGACATGGATCAAAATTTTTTTTTTAAAAACGGACGTTTTTTCGGGAGCAGTGATTTTAATAATGCTTAAAGTCAAACAATAAAAGTGTAATATTCCTTTAAATTTCGTACCTGGGGGCGTGTCTATAGTATGCCTGTAAAGGGGCACGTGTTTCCCGTGTTTAGAACAGTCTGACAGCAAAATAACATTTCAAAGGAAAAAAGTCATTTAAAACTACTCGCGGCTATTAATGAATTGCCGGTCCGACAATACACATAAAAGTTCATTGATAAAAACAGCATGGGAATTCCCCACAGGGGAACCCCGAACCAAAATTTAAAAAAAAAAATGATGTGGGGGTCCCCCTAAATTCAATACCAGGCCCTTCAGGTCTGGTATGGATATTAAGGGGAACCCCGGTCCAAAAATTTAAAAAAAAATGACGTAGGGGTCCCCCTCAAAAGTCATACCAGAGGATTTTAAGGGGAACCCCGCGCCAAAATTCCCAAAAAAATTGGTGTGGGGTCCCCCCAAAAATCCATACCAGACCCTTATCCGAGCACGCAACCTGGCAGGCCGCAGAAAAAGAGGGGGGTTCTCGTCCAGCATCTTCTTCCGCAGCGTCTCCTTCTCTTTATCTTCTTTTCTTCATCTTCATCTCCAGGCCGCTCCACATCCATGATGGCATGGAGGAAGGTTCCTGCTGTGTGACGCTTCTCCTCTTCTGACGGTTCTTAAATAACGAAGGGCAGGGCCACCCGGTGGCCCCGCCCCCTCTGACGCACGGGGACTTCCCTGTGGCATTCCCCGTGACGTCAGAGGGGGGCGGGGTCACCCACCCTCCGTTACTTAAGAACCGTCAGAAGAGGAGAAGCGTCACACAGTGGGAGCCTCCCATCCAATCGTGGATGCAGAGCGGCCTGAGAAAAGAAGATGAAGAGAAGAAGGCGCCACTGAGGAAGATGCTGGACGAGAACACCGGAGGAAGAACCAGAAGATCCAGAAGAACCAGAAGAAGAAGAAGATGGAGAAAGAAACTGAAGGAAGATAGAAGATAGAAGAAAGAAGTAGCATTTAAATAAAGGAATTGTTAAAAACTGTCTCTTGTCATTTTTAACATTTTGACTTTTTTTGTGAAATGGTAGTAGCAGTTTTTATCAATGAACTTTTATGTGTATTGTCGGACCGGCAATTCATTATTAGCCGCGAGTAGTTTTAAATGACTTTTTAAATGACTTTTTTACTTTGAAATGTCATTTTGCTGTCAGACTGTTCTAAACACGGGAAACACGGGAAACATGCGCCCCTTTACAGGCATACTATAGACACCCCCCAGGTACATAATTTAAAGGAATATTACACTTTTATTGTTTTTTTTGCATTGATCCATGTCCCCTGGGGCAGGACCCAGGTCCCCAAACATTTTTTATGACAATACCATGCATATAAGTCTTTAAAATTAGCACTTTTGATTTCTCCCATAGATTTTTAAAGGGTGTTCCGCGGCATTCGAATTTGCCGCGAACACCCCAAATTGTTCGCTGTTCGGCGAACTGGCGAACAGCCGATGTTCGAGTCGAACATGAGTTCGACTAGAACTCGAAGTTCATCCCTAGTGGCTACTGATCAAGGATGAATGCACTGTCCTGTCACCATTTGAGGAGGCCACAAGGATGGTGAGCAGCGACAATGCATGCATCAGTAACACTGTACCTCTAGTCTTCCTGCTGGAGCACACGCTTCATGGAATCATTTATAGGGCACTTGAGGCAGAACAGCGGGAGGAAGAGGAGGATTTCCTTACCTCTCAAGGCCCCCTTTATGCAGATAGCATTCCTGCGGGGCCACCAAACACACAGGAAGAAGAGGAGAAGGATTGTGTCAGCATGGATGTAGAGGATAACACGCAGTAATCTTCAAAGAATGGTTTTCAGTCCCCAGAAACCCAAGGAGTTGTACGTGGCTGGGAGAAGGTAGTTACGGATAACGTTATCCTTAGTGACCCAGAGGACTCAGAATGTAATGCCTCTGCAGACTTACACTGTATTGCCTCCCTAATTCTGCAAAACCTGCGAAAGGACCCTAGAATTTGTGGTATCAAGGAGAGGGATCATTATGGGCTGGAAACCCTTCTTGATCCACGTTACAAGGGTAAAGTTGCAGAACTCATCCTGCCTTCGCAGAGGGAGCAGAGGATGAAACATCTTCAGGAAGCCTTGAAGAAAGGTTTGTGTAACGCCTTTCAAGACCCTGAGAGGTTACCATTTCCTGGTGCTGGACAATGTGTTTCTGAGGGTTTGTTCGGTGAGAGGAAGAGCGGTGGAGAAGGTGGCCGGCTCGCCGATGCCTTTAAACAGTTTTTCATTCCTCAGCGCCAAGGTCTGATAGGTTCAAGCAACCATCGCCAGCGTCTGCATTATATGGTGCAGGAATATCTAGGGGCAAGAGCAGACTTGGAGACTTTTCCAACAGAGCATCCACTGGCTTACTGGGTCTTGAGGATGGACCACTGACTAGAACTTGCTCAATATGCAATCGAGCTACTGGCCTGTCCTGCATCCAGGGTCTGATAGGTTCAAGCAACCATCGCCAGCGTCTGCATTATATGGCGCAGGAATATCTAGGGGCAAGAGCAGACTTGGAACTTGCTCAATAAGCAATCGAGCTACTGGCCTGTCCTGCATCCAGCATGCTTTCTGAATGCACATTCGGTGTTGCACAGACCACAGACTTCGTTGAGAGGCTCACATTTATAAAAACGAATCAGTCCTGGATCAGCAGCTATTAAGCCCCTGATGCTGATGTAACTGATTTAATTTGCTATGGATCTGGGATCCCTTGAAGACTGCCTATGCTGCCTATCCTATTCCTCCTGAATCCTGATGATGGGCCCGAAGGGCCTGGTATGGACTGGGGGGGAACCCACACCAATTTTTTCATCGATTTTTATCTATATTGCCAGAATCCGGCAATACATTACAGCCGCGAGCAATTTTAAATGAAATTTTTTCCTTTAGAAATGTAAATTTTCTGCGGCACAGTAAAACATACCAGAAAGATGCGCCACTTTACAGGAAGACTAAGGGGACCCCTCCCTGGCATGATATTTAAAGGAATATTTCATTTTTATTGTTTCACTTTAAGCATTATTAAAATCACTGCTCCTGAAAAAATGTCAGTTTTAAAAACTTTTTTTTGCATTAATACATGTCCCCTGGGGCAGTACCCAGGTCCCCATACACTTTTTATGGCAATAACTTGCATATAAGCCATTAAAATTAACACTTTAGATTTTTCATGTTTGTGTCACATAGACTTTAACAGTGTTTGCATGTTCGCACAAACTTTTTGCCTGTTCGCATGTTCTGGTGCGAACCGAACCGGGGGGTTTTCATCCCTACAAGGGACCTGGAATATCTAATAATGGTGCCCTCTAGCCCCTGTAGGGTTTTAGCCATCTGGTGAGTGTGCGATTTTGGAAGGGGGAGCACGAGTGACCTCACCTGTTTACCTACCAGTTATACCATGCACTAACATTAAAGCACCAGTCACTTTATATGGACTTAGGAAGTTTTAATTTTAAACATATTTATGCATATGTTATTTATATTGATTATTTTTTATTTACATATTTGTTGGACGGTTATATTTTTTACCCTTTGGTATGCACATATTTAAGTATTATTGCACTATAGCACTTTAATATTGTTCCCGGAGGGGAATTTATCTCTTTACACCTTTGGATGATTTTCACTTTTGAGAGTACATTACAATAAGGTTGGCACACATTTTCTTCCCTGTTGGGGGATACACTTTTTACAAAGCACACTCATTGATTTATTAAGAGGAAGGACACATTTCAGTTTGCACACAGCACTGATAATTGGAAGCACAACTTACACCCTTTTTTACATGTTATTTTTATATCACATTCTACCTATTGGTAGGAGAGCTGAGGTAAGGCAGCAGCCAGATTATAGATCCATTATTACCTGGATAACCCTGTAGTGCTCTGGTCACAGTATGTAAAAAAAAAAAAATCTCAAAAAAAGAACAAAAATGTAAAAAAATTAAAAAAGGAAAAAAAAATTGAAAAAAATTATTTTTTTTAAAATATACTGTAAGCAGTGTGTCCCTGATCACTGCCACACCAGTCATATAGTGACGCTGTACTGGTCTGGTGACAATTAAAAAAAAACAAATATTATTCAATTTGTTAATTTTCCAAAAAATAGTGACAAAAAAATTACATTAAAATTTTTTTTACCATGCCTCTTACTAAATACCTTGGACTGTCTAATTTCCAAAAAGGGGTCATTTGGAGGGTATTTGTACTGTCCTGGCATTTTGTGGCCTCAAGAACTGAAATAGGCCATCAGTGCATCAGGAGTGATCAATTTTCATATATATATATATATATATATATATATATATATATATATATATATATATATATATATACCATAGTTTGTAGACTCTATAACTTTCCTACAGACTAAAAAATATACACTGATTTGGGTTATTTTGCCAAGGAAATGTAGCAGACTACATTTTAGCCTAAATTTATGAAGCAAGATTATTTATTTGTAACATTTTATATTTGTTTTATCTCAAAATGTTTGGTATTTTTTCATTTATTTAGCAAAAAACAAAAATACCCAGTGGTGATTAAATACATCAAAAGAAAGCACTACCAGGCTAAAAAAAAATGATACAAATTTCATATGGGTATAGTGTTGCACGACTGAGTAATTGTCATTCAAATTGTGACAGTGCTGAAATCTGAAAATTGGCCTTGGCAGGTAGGGGGTTAAAGTGGTTGTAAAGCCATAAAGGAGTTGTAAAGTTAGAAGGTTCTTTTTATCTGAATGCATTCTATGCATTCAGATAAAAAGCCTTCTGTGTGCAGCAGCCCCCCCAGCACCCCCTAATACTTACCTGAGCCCCATCTCTATCCAGCGATGTCCATGAGTCCCTCGGCCGTCCCTGACTCTCCCTCCTGATTGGCTGAGACATAACAGCGGCGCCATTGGCTCCCATGACTGTCAATTAAAGTCAGTTAGGCAATCAGAGGAAAGATGGGGCAAGGCCTGAACGGCAGCTCTGTGTCTGAATGGAAACAGGGTACAAAGACATATTTGGGGGGAACACCCTACAATGCGTTTAAATTCAAGATGGTGCTGCTATAAGATCTACAAACAGTACAAAATATTTTACAGCGCACACATACAAGAATGACATTTCCTGCAAGGCTAGTTAAAAACACCTGAACATATTCAAAAAATACGGGGGTTTGGTCACACTATATGGTCATATAGTGCTAAGCCCACTTACTGCGACAAAGTACCCCGAATTAGTGGGTCCTACACTAGTAATAGAATGGAAGATCCTTTGTCTCAACCATGGGAGCAAAACTCCTCTATGTGGGAGAACTAAAGGGGATACACCTTTATTTTTTTAATATGTTCAGGTGTTTTTAACTAGCCTTGCAGGAAATGTAATTCTTCTAAATGTGCGCTGTAAAATATTTCGTACTGTTTGTAGGTCTTATAGCAGCACCATCTTGAATTTAAACACATTGTAGGGTGTGCCCCCCAAATATGTTTTTGTATATTGTAATAGACCCTAACCAGGTTTTTTGGGCTGAAGCACCCCTCCCCCTCCTCATTACCTCTTATTTAGTGGCCACCAGTGCATAGGATGTATCCCCTTCAGTTCTCCCACATAGAGGAGTTCAGCTCCCATGGTTGAGACAAAGGATCTTCCATTCTATTACTAGTGTAGGACCCACTAATTCGGGGTACTTTGTCGCAGTAAGTGGGCTTAGCACTATATGACCATATAGTGTGACCAAACCCCCGTATTTTTTTGAATATGTTCAGGTGTTTTTAACTAGCCTTGCAGGAAATGTCATTCTTTTATGTGTGCGCTGTAAAATATTTTGTACTGAATGGAAACAGGGAGCTGCAGCTTGGCTCGGGTGGCCCCATAGCAAGCTGCTTGCTGTGGGGGCACTCAATAATAGGGAGGGGCCAGGAGCAGTGAAGAAGGACCCGAGAAGAGGAGGATCAGGGCTGCTCTGTGCAAAACCACTGCACATAGCAGGTAAGTGTTGTTATTTTTATTTATTTATTTATTTTAACAAAGAAAGGTGTTTTATTGTTGTCATATAGGTTGAATAAAAAAAGCATATCCATAGGTACAGTACATATCATCACATGGAATACATTTGTGTACATACAGGTCCAGAAAATATAGTGAACAAGTACAACATGCAGCAAAAGCTCGCATACAGGGTAGCATGTGGACTAGGTTAATACAAACCGCGTAGGTGTCTAGTAATATACCTTTTACAGTTACCTATCTTAGGATATGAGATGCTCACCAGTACGCTAGTCCGAGGTCCATGGGGCCCAAACTTTTTCATATTTCCACTTACAGCCTCTGTTCAAATATGTAATCCTATACATGGGTAGTGCAGCTTTGATCAGTGCCTTCCAGGAAGAGATGGAGGAGGGGTCTGGTATGATCCATTTGAGGAGGATTTCTTTTTTGGCATAAAAAAATGGGTATGCAATTAGTAGTTTTAAATGGTGTGGTCTTTGCTTGTCATTGTGAACTCCCAGTAATGCCAACTCAGGTGACATTGGGAGTTCCAGTTGCATTCTGGAGTTAACTTCTCTAAAGACCTTCGTCCAGTAAGTGGAAATGACAGGACAGTCCCAGAACATGTGGAAGAAGGTTCCTATATGTGCTTTACATCTGGGACACTCTGGGTCTTTGTCTGGGTACATCCTGTGAAGTCTTTTGGGCGTATAATATATCCTATCCAAAAATTTTACCTGTATTAGCTTATCTCTAGAGGAGATGACTAATTTGGGGCCATACTCCAGGCAGTCCACCCATCCCTCCCTATCTAATGAGGGTATGTCACTGTGCCATGTTTCCCACAAATGTTCTATTTTGGGGGACTCA
Source organism: Lithobates clamitans (assembly GCA_037952925.1). NCBI lineage: Eukaryota > Metazoa > Chordata > Amphibia > Anura > Ranidae > Lithobates > Lithobates clamitans. The sequence continues at coordinate 4,839,523 of JBBGZY010000655.1, forward strand.
TTGCCCAATAACGCACTATACAGAGTAGAAGGAGGCTTGGTTAGAGTCAATAGTTCCTCTATAGGATTAGCTTTGAGTGTGATCGGCCGGGGGAATTGGGCTCTAGTGGCATGTTTAAGCTGTATGTATCTGAATGCCATCCAGATTGGTAAATTATATTTAGCCTTCAGATCCACAAACTTCAGTAGGGTACCTTGGGGCATGATGTGGTCCAGTGTCGTGATGCCAAACCTGGCCCACAACTGTGGATCCGGAATGGAACAAAGTTGTGATAGGGTGGGATTGCCCCATAAACGCTGTGCCGGAGACCACTGATCCGGCTGCAAAAAGCACCGCCGGGCAGTGGTCCACACCCGTCACGTCACCCTGGTTGGTCCCGGTGTCGTCTCATATGCCCGGGGACCCCTGTATGGAAAGCTGCGGAGCCTAGCGAGGGAGCCCAAGCAGTTCGCCTCCAGGCATACCACCGCATTGGATCTATCCCTTTGGTACCACCACTGGACTGTCGCTAGCACCGCCGCCCAGTAATAAACTTGAAAATTGGGTAGGGCCTACCCCCCCAGGTGGGCAGGTAGCCAGAGCGTGGATCTGGCCAACCGCGGTATCGCCCCATTCCATTGTTTATCTCTTTGAAGAAGCTGACTGGGATCCATATAGGCAGATTCTGAATAAATAATTCAATTTGGGTAATATGATAATGTTTAGTAGGTTAATGCGGCCTATCAAATTTAGCGGCAAATTTGACCATGTTGAACACTTGGATCTAAGGGTCGACAGGACAGGCATCAAATTTTTCCCCAAGAAGTCTGAGTGATGTTTCGTCACCTGGACCCCCAAATAACGAAATTCCTCAACCCAGCGGAGAGGAGTGGAGGCCGCCCCACGGACGGCTCCCTCATCTAGGGGGAAAAGTATTGACTTGGCCCAGTTAATCCTTATACCTGAGTACCCTCCAAATGTGTCAAAAATACGTAGGGCAGCTAAGAGCGAGGGGCCCGCATCGTTAAGGTATAGTAATGCGTCCGCATACAGGGACAGCCGCTCTTCCAGCTTACCCAGCCGCAAGCCCAGCACATCTGTAGCACTCCTGACCAAAATGGCCAGGGGCTCCAGGGCCAAGGCAAAGAGGCCGGGGAGAGCGGGCAACCCTGTCTCGTGCCACGAAAAGGGCAAATGGCTCTGACAGCCAGTTGTTCGTGCGAACTCGTGCCCTCGGTGCCCAATATAGGAGCTGGATACCATTAATAAATTTAGGGCCGAAGCCTAATCGACGCAAGACCTCCCACAGATAGGTCCATTCGACTGCCTTTTCATCGTCTAATGAGGCAATTACCCTTGTGGCTTGATTATCATGTGTTATGGATGTGTTAAGAAAGAGCCTTCTAATATTAGCAAGGATTTTTGCAAAAATCTTTGCATCCACTGTCAGAGAGTCCCTCAGAGCAGACGCAGTGCTAGTATGCGTCGGTGTGCGTTGGGGCGCGCATGCCCGTGTGCGCCGCTGCGGGTGCTGGCATGCGGGCGAGTGCGTGTGTGCGTGGCCGCTCGCCGGCGCACGTCGGCGTGCACGCGCGCACGGCATTTGGCGCCAATCTGCCTATTTAGGCTGTCAGCACATTTGGCTCCGTGCAGTCCAATCTGCAGCTCCCTGTATCCTTGCACCTGCTACCTGTTGAACGTCTGATCTCCTGACTACCCGGCTTGCCCTTTGATTATCCTTGTCTTCTGCCTGCAACTGCCTGACTACGAATCTGCCTGCTCCTCTGTACCACACTGCCCGCCCGTAGCCAACCCTGCCTGTGACCCGACCTGCCTGCTCCTCTCCTGCTCTGCACCTGCTGCCTGTGCTTCAGTTGTCTGGTGATCTCCAAAACCACCTTCACCGGGATCCTCCCGCTGCTGACCCGCCAGGCCCTCATACCATTCTGTGCTTCCGTGCCTCCTGTCCATACTACCAGGGGCCAGGAATCAGATACGTAAGGGAGGCCTTCCCCTGCTACATCGGGCTCATCGGTCAGGTACGTGGAAGTCTGACAGTATCGGACAGCCATGTCCGAGCCTGAGCAGGGAACCTCCCCCATGGAGGAACTGTGTAGACACCTGGTGGGTCTCACACAAGCCGTGAAGAGCCTTCAGGAAGGCTATACAAGGTTGGAAGAACGAGTCCAAGTCCTGTCTGCTCCAACCAACCCTCAAGTTGCTTCGTCTGCCAGGGCGTCATCTGCACCCTCAGTAGTAATGCTACCTCCTGAGCCCAGGGTACCTATACCCGAAAGATTTTCTGGGGACCTCAGTAAATACCGGGTTTTTTGCAATGCCTGCGAACTATACTTCGCCCTGCAGCCACGCACCTTTTCTTTGGAGGCAACCATTGTGCCTTATGAGAGGCACAAAGGAGAAATCTCAACCATTACACATCAATCAAGAATGAGTGTGACACTAAAAAATATCTGAAAAGAGTAAATAATAAATATACAAAGACTGTGATTAAAGTCCATAAAGTAAAACAATAAAGAAAAAAGTTCATCAGCATGAGGAAATCCCATCCACCTTAGATTAGACCATCATCCGTATGATTTGAAGAGAGGAAATAGGGATAAATAGATGTGACTTCACTTGCAGTAAATCCAAAAAGGAAATAATAAACCCCCCTATTAGCGAGGTCTTACAAGCATGCAGATTTCGCCCCTTTTGCTTGGTATACCAGTACACATTTCACATATCATATTATTTGTGATTAGATATATTTTATTTCACTTTTATTTAATTTATTTGAACCTTGTTTTATGTATAAAGTTTATTTTTTAATATTTTTTCATTCATCACTTGTGTATACAGATTGTAAGCGCACTTTTCACAAAGTTTTGTTTTTTTACACGGATATTGGTGTTTTATTCGTGCAGCTATCATTCTGTTCTCTATTTAGGCTCTGTAGCGCGTTTTTTCCAACTAGTATCATGATCCTGCTACTCACCTTGCTCTCTCCATCATCTTACAGCTTCCAGGAAGGAATATTCCAGTCACTATCATAATTGACTCAGGAGCTTGCAGCTGTTTTATTGACCTGACCTTCGCTGCCAACCATCACATTCCTCTTCAGTCTAAAAATCGGGGACTCGCTGTACATCTCGCTGATGGCTCCTCTCTTTGTTCCAGGCCTGTCACGCAGGAGACCGTCCCTTTGCTGGCCACCATGGGCTCCAACCACCAAGAACTCCTGCATTTGGATGACATCTCTTCTCCTCTTCTTTCCCATCATCCTGGGGATGCCGTGGTTGCAGGCCCATAACCCCAGCATTGACTGGACCAGTGGGGAAGTCAAGTTCCTCTCCAAATATTGCCAGCAGCACTGTCTACACATGAGTCCTGTTGAATCTACCCAGCTACTCTGCCTGGACACTGACTCCAAATTACAGCAGGTGATCCCTGCGCCCTATCAGGACTTTCTTGATGTATTTAGTAAGAAGGGAGTAGAGACTCTTCCACCTCATAGGCCTTACGATTGCCCGATAGAGCTTTTACCTGGAACGGAAGTTCCCTTTGGGAGGATTTTTCCATTAACAGAGCAGGAGTTGGATACCTTAAAAATCTACATCGATGAGAACCTGAAGAAAGGTTTTATTCATCCATCCACCTCTCCGGCTGGTGCTGGCATATTATTCGTAGAGAAGAAGGATCATTCCCTACATCCTTGTATTGATTACCGGGAACTAAACAAGATAACTATCAAAAACCGTTATCCTCTACCCCTAGTGCCCGAACTCTTCCAAAGACTGGGATCCGCAGTAATTTTCACCAAATTAGATCTCCGTGGTGCCTACAATTTAATTCGTATTCGGGAAGGAGAAGAGTGGAAAGCAGCTTTCCGCACCAGAATCGGGCATTTTGAATACCTTGTTATGCCCTTCGGCCTATGCAACGCACCAGCAACGTTTCAACATTTTGTTAATGACATTTTCCGTGACTTCCTGGACTTATATGTTATTGTTTATCTAGACGATATCCTGATCTTCTCCTCCTCAGTTTCCGATCATCGCAGGCACATCCGAAATGTCTTAGCTCGACTCAGGCAGCATGGACTTTACGCTAAACCGGAAAAATGTCAATTTGAACTTCAATGCATCCAATTTCTAGGCTTAATTATCTCTGTCGAAGGTATTAAAATGGACCCCCAAAAGGTATCTGCCATTTTGGAGTGGCCTGCTCGCTCCGATAAGAAAGGAGTTCAAAGGTTCATTGACTTCTCCAACTTTTATAGAACGTTCATTAGGGGCTTCTCTGCAATAATTGCCCCCATCACCGAATTAACTAAGCAAGGGAACGGTTTTCATTGGTTTCCTAAGGCACAATCCGCCTTCGAAAAACTCAAAGAGCTATTCACCTCTGCTTCTATATTGAAACACCCGGATCCTGCTTTACCATTCGTTCTCAAAGTGGATGCCTCAGAGATTGCAGTCGGAGCTGTACTGTCCCAACGGCAAGGCACCAAGGCCCTTCTCTACCCAGTGGCTTTTTTCTCTCGCAAGCTCTCCACAGCGGAGAGAAATTATGATGTTGGAGATCGGGAGCTTCTGGCCATCAAGGCCGCTTTGGATGAGTGGCGTTACTTACTGGAGGGTGCAGCACATCCCATTCTGGTCTACACGGACCACAAGAACCTGCAGTACCTTAGAACGGCCAAGAGATTGAAACCACGGCAGGCAAGGTGGGCTCTATTTTTCTCAAGATTTCAGTTCCATATCACGTACAGACCAGGTTCCAAAAATATCAAACCGGATGCACTATCCCGTATGTTCCTTGATTCCAGCAAATCTGCGCATCCGGACACTATTCTTCCGTCCGGAAATTTTCTTCTACTCCAAGGGGATCTTCTATCCCGAATAAAACAAGCCTCCTTGGATTGGATCCCGCTTTCCGGAGATAAGGTGAGGGCCCAAGATGTCTTATTCTGGCACAAGGGCAAAATTGTGGTCCCTGAGGATCTGAGGGTGGCAGTGTTAGAGCTCTGCCATGATCAAAAAGATTGCCGGACATTTTGGTGTGCTAAAAACGGCAGAGTTGATACAGTGCACATTCTGGTGGCCTCAGTTGGCAAATGATCCACACAAATGTGACTATCAACTGTGCAACGTAATAGTGTATAGCTAAATACAGAAAACCAGATATAATATTATGGTGAGTCCATGATTATATCAGCGACCAATAACGTGGACATTATGGTCATATGAATGTTCAATGAAGGTGAACAGTATGAATATTGGATGAGTGAGAGGTTTCTCAAAGGTGATACGTGGTTCACAGAGGTGGTGTTCCAGTACTCAGTATCCACAGCAAAAAATAAATGGAGCAAATACGCTTACCGGAACTGGTGGACAGGTTTGCCGTACGGCTAGGTGTCATACAGGCTTGAGGATCCACAAAGAGGCTCCACATAGTGCTTAAATCCGAGAAAGCAGGTTTATTAAAAACCAAACAGGGTAAAGAAATCCAAATAACAGCAGCCAGGATAAAAGTGATCACTATAGAGAATAGCGTGGTACCAGGAACAAAAATCAATTGCAACCCGACATGTTTCGGACTAGAGGTCCTTCTACTGGGGCATGCCTCTTTTTCCTTTCCTATGTCTCTATGGGGGCTATGTGAAAGGTGTATTCCTCCAATACACACCCGTTGGAGAAGTGCCTGTAACTGGACTTTGAACAGCCGCTGTCCCCAGGCCGTTTACCAGTGCTACTAAGGAACCAGTGGAACCTGCCGTGTACGCCTCTACACCCATTTGGATCGATCGATCCTCAAGCCTGTATGACACCTAGCCGTACGGCAAACGTGTCCACCAGTTCCGGTAAGCGTATTTGCTCCATTTATTTTTTGCTGTGGATACTGAGTACTGGAACACCACCTCTGTGAACCACGTATCACCTTTGAGAAACCTCTCACTCATCCAATATTCATACTGTTCACCTTCATTGAACATTCATATGACCATAATGTCTACGTTATTGGTCGCTGATATGATCATGGACTCACCGTAATATTATATCTGGTTTTCTGTATTTAGCTATACACTATCACGTTGCACAGTTGATAGTCACATTTGTGTGGATCACTCACCCCTGAATTTTATGTTTAGCGCTGCATTGTTTTTTCTTTTTATTGTTCACATTGTCACTACTTTGTTGATGCTGGCTGCTACATGTGTCAATTGACCCTTTTTTTACAGTAGCGCAACCACACTGTTATTTTATATTCAGTTGGCAAATGACTGTAAAAGCTATGTAGAATCCTGTACTACCTGTGCACGGAGCTAGAATAGCCGGACAAGAGCCTTTGCTAAGACCATTACCCGTCCCAGAAAGACCTTGGAAAATGATTTCGATGGATTTCATCGTTGAGCTTCCCCAGGCAGAAGGCTTTTCCACCATCTTCGTCGTCGTAGACAGGCTATCCAAAATGGCTCATTTTCTGCCTATGAAAGGCACGCCCTCGGCTATGGAGACAGCAAGGGTCTTCATCAAGGAAATTGTTAGGACTTTAAAGAATCCCAAAGTACTGGGGGGGGGGGCTGAGTCAGTATTTTCAGTCCAGTAGTTGCATATGGATGCTGTAATAGGCTCCTGGAGCTTCTCCTCTGCTGCCCAATAGCTAGAAAGTCGCCATAGGCGGGACCCAGAGGGAACAGTTAGTGTTAAAGAAAGACACAAGGGAGCGTGGTCAGAGATCCCTCTGGGAAGCATAGAGATGTCCTGGACACATTGTAGGGCCAATCTAGATCCAAACGCCAGGTCAATTCTAGATAGTGTTTTAAAGGTGGAGGAGTGGCAGGTATATTCTCTATCTGTCGGGTGCGTGTGTCTCCACACATCCGTAAGGGTGAACGTGTTCGCCCACTGCCGGAGGTGAGGAGAGTCACGGGTCGATGCACACATCCTATCCACATCAGAGCATGGAACCATATTAAAATCACCCATCAGAAGTACTAAGCCGGTGTCCATCTGGACTACCTCCTGCATAATGTCATGAAGGATTTGGACTGATGCTGGCGGGGGAAGATACAATCCAATCAGTACAATATCTCTATCATAAATGTTTGCGTGTACTATGACATACCTGCCCTCCTTATCAGTCTTTATAGCAATGGGTTTAAAGGGTAGGGATTTCCAGACCAGGATGCTGACCCCATGAGCATATGTAGAATAAGTGGTGTGATTGACCCCATGAGCATATGTAGAATAAGTGGTGTGATAGTTTAACCCCACCCATGATCTTTTCAATGAGATTGTCTTATGGCCCTGAAGGTGGGTCTCTTGTAGAATGCAAATGTCAGGATTATGTTTCTTCAGAAAACGGAACACCAGGGATCGATTGACCGCTGAGTTTAGACCCCTAACATTCCAAGAAATTACTGTAATTGGAGCCATTTGAGGTATATGGGAGAAATCAGTGTAGGGTTAGAAGGCTCGTGGGGCAGCTTCCTGGCCCCATGCATGAGAAACACTGTAGCACATATGACACTGTACCAAATTACCTTAAGTTCAGACATCACAAAACACCTGAGGTGACAAAAAAAATCTTTAACATTCCCAACCCTTTCCCTAACCCTCCCTGCATCCCAATCCCCAACCTAGGAATGCTAAGAACCTCAAACATTATACACCCAATACTAGGGGGCGTGTACCAGTGGGCGTATATATACACTGAGGGGGGAGCGACCCTGCAGATCGGGAGAGCCTCCACCGCCAGTGCATGAGAGGATCAACACAAATATTAGGTTTCATCTCCATAGCATCTCCAATAGCATACGAGTAGACCCCAGGAGAAAAACAATCCCATCCCCCTGAATATCAGTCCTTTAGGTCAGGGCCAAGGAATAAACCTGCTGCATCTATATTTCACAGTGTGCACAGGAGTACAGGGCTACAGTACCTTTTACCCGACAAGTTAGTGTAACATAAGTCTGTCCGTTTTGGTCCCTCTTCAGCAGGAGGAGTGAGACCCTGTGCAAGCGAAAAAACAACAGATAAGGCAAACTCTGCATCAGGAAATGACATCTGGGCAGATCGGGGGGAGGCTCTACCTCCATTGTAGGGGAATATCAATAAAAATGTTAAGTCTCATGCTTCCGGGAAACATACAAGAATTATTAAAATTAGTTTTAGTATTATTAGAACCCTTTCTGCATATGAACATAAGCAGAGGGGGGGGACTGCACGAGAGTAAATCCACAGAGCAAAAATCCCCCCCAACCCCCTGAAGACCGACCCTGTAGATCGAGATTAGGGAGTAAACCTTCTGCAGCTGTACTTCAGAGTCTGCACAGGAATGCAGGCTGCAGTACCCTTTACCGGACACTAGAGTCTACTAGTGAGTCAGAAGTTAGTGTAAAGGAAGTTTTTCCAGTTTGGGAACTTTGCAGCAGGAGGAATGAGACTCTGTGCAGGCAAAAAAAAAAAAAAAACAACATATAAGGCAAACCCTGCAGCAGCAGGAAATATCATTTCGGCATGAGCCATAAAATCTGGAGTACGTAATGGTGAACGGAAACCTGAGTGTGCCTAGCAGCACAACTTCACCTGGTCTATCCAGGGGCACTTTCTTCAAAAGTTGCAAACAAGTAGGTCAGGCACAACAGGTGCAACAGAAGTAGAAGTCAACCTCACACCTGGAGGATGATTGATCTCCCCTAGATATCCGGCCCGGGGTCCTCCCGCCAGGTAGTTATGAACAGGAGAGGGGGGCTGCAATACTGGGGTAAGATAAGAGGTTGCTAAGTGTGGGGAGACCAGCAGCCATCAGCGGTGCGGAGGGAGGGACTCTAGCCAGGCGGATGCATGGCTGGGAGAAGTAAAAAATCTCGAAGTTTTGCCATCTTGAACCTGCAGTCTTGCCGGGAACAGGATACTATATTTGATGCCCTTTACTCGCAAAGCAGCTTTTACCTGGTCAAAAGAGCGCTTCGTTTTTTGCGTTTCCACTGAGTAGTCTGGAAAAATCAAAAGTTTGCTGTTTTGGTATGTCAGTTTACCCTGCACTCTGGCTGCGCGGAGCACCTTATCCCTATCCCTGAAGTTCAGGAATTTGAGTATAAAAGTGCACGGTGGGGATCCCGGTGGGCCCGCTTTAGGGGGAATGCGGTGCGCATGTTCCACTGTGTAGAAAAGTGAAAATTGTGCCAGAGGCAGCAGGGTTTTTCGCAAATTCAGTCGGGTGTGAACCCTTTAGACCCTCCGCCATGCTGACAATGCGGAGGTTGTTTCTCCGATTGCGATTTTCGGCATTATTCAAGGGCTTTAATTTTGATGTGCAGCATTCGTAGGTCAGTGGTATGGCCCTCCACTGTGTCTTCCACATGAATTATGCGCTGTTCTGCTGTATGGATTCTGGAGCGCATTTTGTCCATGTCCTGCCTGATTAACCCCACATCAAGCTGCACAGCATCTACTTTAGTGGTTAGGGAGGTAACAGAGGCATGACAGTTTGTGATGGCAGCGAGGACCTCTGCAAGACTAGTTACAGGCGGCAAGGGCTGCTCCTGGCTCTCCGCCTGGGACGCCATGGTCGTGGATGGGCACCTTCCAGGCCCCACGCGGTCCTTGCAGACCGGGACAGATTCCTCCGGCATGGGGGGGGGAAATTATACTTCTTACCCCGTCCTCTCGATGCCCGGGATGATTATCGTCTCATGGAGATGTCCACTGCCTCTGTGGGTGTACTCTGGCCGACAGGAGGAGGGAGGAAAGCCTCGGATGCCGGCGGAGCTCACTCAGAGACGTCCACTCAGTTCGCCATCTTGGACACTCCCCCGCCGCTCTTAAAGTGTGTGTAGGCTGTGGATGTGCCTTGGCAGAAATTGCAGGCAGCCCGGAGGCCCCTCCAGGAGGGGGTGGATTGCAAAACAGTTAGGAAGGCTAGGAGAACTCACCAGGGCCGGCGCCTGGTGGAGCAAGATGGCTGCCATTCTGGGAGGTAGGCTGGGAGGTAGGCTGGCGCCGCAGCCTGTCCGTAGGGAGATACAGGGCGCGGATGCACAGCAGTAGCAGCCTCAGGTAGTCCGGAGGTGATTCCAGAAGAGGATCAAGCTCTGTGTAGTCACGGAGGCCCCAAAAAGCTTGCCTGGGCCGCCGCCGGATGGAGCAAGATGGCCGCCGCTCCGGAGACTAGGCCGAAGCCGCGGCCTTTCCTAGGGCTAGTGCTGATCCGGACAACTTCACTGTAGCAGTCTCGGGTGGAATTCTAACGAGCTGACAGGCTCCAGAGGCAGCGGAGAAAGCATGGTAGATCCCCAGGTGTAGTGGATGGTAGCAGATGAGCAGGATGCAAGCAGGATGTTTGGGCAGTGGAGCTCACACAACCTGTGACCTACTCCATTGCTCTCCAGGCCACGCCCCCATTTTTTTAAACGAGACTTTACAATCACTTTAAGGTTTTTCACCTTAATGCATTCTATGTATTAAGGTGAAAAACCTTCTGTGCTGAAGCTCCCCCCCAGACCCCCCCCTTTCTGTTACCTGAACCTGATCCGATCCAGCAATATGCATGAGCGCAGCCATTGGCTCCCGCTGCTGTCAATAAATTCCTGTGACACAAAAGTGGGGGCGAGTCCCACTGTCTACGTCAATAGAAACAGCAGCAGGGCTCGGGAGCGATCCCACATGGGTGCCCCCAGGGAAAGCAGCTTTCCCTGGGGGCACCAAATGAAGGGGAGGGGCCTGGAGCGCTGGCGGGGGACCCCAGAAAAAGAGGATTGGGGCTGCTCTGTGCAAAGCCATTGCACAGAGCAGGTAAGTATAGGCATGTTTGTTATTTTTATTTAAAAAAACATGAAGGTTTACAACCACTTTAAAGTGTCCGGTATTGAGGTGATTAAAGGTAAATGAAAAAAGTGGAATGAGCGAAAAATAAAAGTATAGATGTTGACCACCTTTAGATACTTGCAGGCAACTGTGTTTTACTTCAAAAGTGCTTCAGGATACCAAAACCCTAAAGAACCCTAATACAGAAATAGTAAAAGGAGCTATCATGGGTACACTCTGGCCCACCTTATCCCACCTACTGAACGTTAAGACGATACTTCCAATTTAGTAACTTATTAGAGCATGTTTGGTTCTAGGGATCCTGGAGTGCTCTGGAAATAGTCTGCCAATCTTCTAAGCATGCCATATTGTATGTTTTATTAATTCAATTTGGTTAAGAAAATAAATAGTAATTGTAGGTTAAAATTTGCAGAAGTTTAGGTTTATTTCCTGCGTATAATAAAAGGAACCCTAAGAGATTCAGGGGCCGATTCTCTAAAAATGAAAATGTCCTTGCCTTTTCTGGCTTCAGTTCTCTGTTCTTGGGTTACTGACTCAAAAGTAAGCATGCAGGTTATAGTGAATTTAGAACTCCTGATCTAAATATTGCTCTAGCTTAGTTACTGAGGCCACTGGATCAGCAAAAGAAGTCTTCGTATTTTCTTTATGAAGATTTCCCTTACTGTATTTATACTGCAAAAAGAATGAATTTGCCTGTAGTTCTCAATAAAAAAAATTAACCTAGTTTAATGTTGTTTGTTGCCAACAAAATAATAAATATTTCATTAGTCCTCACCAACCATGGCCACCATAAAAGTTTAAGACTTTAACTTGCTGTGCTTGGATTGATTTAGCCTCTTCCTATGATGTCACTGAGCTGTTTTTCTCAGCAGTTTTTTTTTCGGTCCAGTAATTGCATTTGTGATTCTGAAGTATATTCACAGCTGTATTTGCCCTATATATTCAACTTATGTTTCTTTCTAACCTCTCTTACATTTTACTGGTTAGCATTGGCATATGTTGATTTGACACCTGTGTCAGATTTTTTTTTTTTAAACCAGTGCTCCCCTTCCTCCCACACTTCTCTATGTTCACTAATAATAATGAAATAAATTAATAATAATTAGCAGAAAAAAACAGTGAACATTTTATACATTCAAATGTTTAAATCATTTTAGAAAAAAAAAATCAAGAGTTTAATTGAAGCACGCAGACTGTACGGGGCAAAACATTGGATTAGAAAGAACATACTTAAAAAAGCAATTAAGGGATTCAATAGCAGAACACTTAGGGGTGCATTTATGAAAAATTTGCATAGCTATTTGTCCATCGGAACCGTATGTAAATTCATTCTGTGTACAATTCTGTGGGACAAAATCAAATGTTTTCTGGCTATAGTCTCTTTAATTCAAATTTGTAAATGCAGAAAAATATTGAATTATGGCCAGTAGATGGCCATCACAAAAAAAACCATCATAGGAAATAAGTATGCTACTCAATAAAGGAAACACACATGAATTGGAGTCAGCCGCACACCCCAATAAATTGTAGAAAGAAGATTGGAAAATTCCCCCAGGGGGGCTTTTTAGCGGCATAATAATGTATGAATCATATGGTAAAAATATATTAAAATCATTTATTGATACAAACGGCAACATACGGACTATTGATCAACTATACAAAAGAATATGTACTCTGGTTACAGGCATGTCTCAAAGAATGTTATATCTATGTATGGAAATACAGTACATTTAAGATATTAAATATTAAAAATTAATTGATATCCACATGAATACCCCGACCCGTTTCGACCAATGATGCGGTCTTCTTCAGCTGATTTGTATTCTAGTGAAATACATCAAAGAGAAGGTTTCATTATTCCAACACATTGTAACGTACTAGCATCTATGTATATGTAATGTTCTATTGGTATAATTACCACTTAAAAAATGGATTCCAAAAAAGTTTAGCCAGAAGCTAGACCTGTTTGTTTTGATCTGTAGGCTGGGAGTGGCTTAGAGTAGGCCGGTGACTCACAGCTAGTTTCATCTTTCTGTTACCTCCCTTCTGCTTCTAGATGCTTCTAGAAGGAAGGTGGGGAAGAGAGGTGGAACTGTCTGGAGTGATCTAAGGAGCCCTGATCAATCCCCAATCTGGATGGGTAGGGGGCAGGCCTCCTTAAATACCCTGGGTCAGCCCAGCTAGGGAGGAGTTGTTTGGGTGAAAAAACTGGAGATGGAATATTAGGCTGTCGGGGCCTTAGAAGGAGCCCCATACTCTGGGGGGATGACCTTGGGCCAGGGGCTCGGAGCTGAACAGGAACCCCACACAACCCAAGGGGTATCTTGATCAGGAGCAGGAGAGGACAGCGAGCAATACTGCTGGGCAAGTCTCCAGGAGGGATCAATCAGGTGTTGGTGAGTGGCAGGCACAGTCGGGAGAGCTGGGAGAGGCATGCCGAGGAAGACTGGGAGTCTGCAGTCAGAGATGGATGTAGAGCCAGCGGGAGAGACTGTGATGTTACTGACAGTGTAGTCAGGCCGCTGCAGTCAGGAGGCCTGTCAGGGTCTGCGAAGGGCTGACTGGGATCAGTAGTCCACCAAAGAGGGAAGCTAGCACCAGCACTTTCCTTTGCTACACTACAGGGGCCCATGGTCACTGCCTGTAATAAGGAACTTTGCTAAGGCCTAGCTGAAACCAGAGTTGGGCTTAACCGTGTGCTAGCTGCACCTGAAGAATTGTGCTATATTGTGCAGCTATAAGGACCGGACACCGACCAACACATCCCAGTATGCTACCAAATCTGAGGAAGGGCGACAGGGGACACGGGCACAGAGCGGCAACAGGCATCAATCAAACTCCAGTGGAATAAAAACCCCCACAAATTGCCAAACCTTTACAGAATTGGTTTGTAACTGATCCCCTCATTCAAGCCAGGGTGTCGGGTCATTTGTAACAAATAAATCCACCTGGTTTCTAGTTGTAAACATTTCCTATCAATGTCACCCCCACGTTCATGATGGGGTGACTCGGTGTGCGCATGGGTGTGGGTGCAGATAATGGTACCCTCTTGGGGTCAGTGATAGTACCAGAGTTAAAGATAGGTGCCGTGCGTATGTCAACAGGGGGACCTTGCGTTTGTGTTGTTCAATTGTCTGATGAGACAATGGTCTCGCAGGTAGTGATACTGAATTAATGACGACTGTGGGTGAGGCGAGTGACATTAGTAAGTGATTTAATACAGTACCTGACATTGGTGTATTTGGTGTAGTTCAATTCTGTGAATGCTGGGAACATGATCTTTTATCTTTATTAGAGGCATGCGCTATTTTAGCCTGCCCATGTGACCCGGTTTCAGCTTCATTCTCCCTCTTCTTTGATGCATTACGCGTGCCATTAAAATGTGTACCTATTGGGACATATGACGTTGAGCATAATGATGAGGTATCTGATTCAATTAAATTAAGATTGATCTCTTGGGACCCTGATTATAGTGGCCACTATGCCGAGTATGTGTCCCTTGCTGTGTCCAATTGTATGCTTGTTCATAATCATAAGCTTTTTTATCCCTAGTAAATGTATTCTTTTTTGTTTTAATGAGGTTAGTGGCATATTTAGTGAGATGTTCTTTCAATTTTTTTATCTTTGTCTAGGAAGCCTGTATAGGAGACCATGTTACCACGGTCTTCCTGCCATTTTAGAGTCATATTGATCACAGAGAATCTGCATTATTTTGAGAGAACATAGTTGTAAATTAAATTCCCAAGCTTTTTTTACATTCGGTTCTACCCTCTTCATATTGGGGAATATCTGAATACGCAAGTCCCAAGGTACAACTTGATTTTCTGCGTATTTACCAAAGAATTCCCTGTGCCAAAAGAGACGGGCTTTCTCCACCAGTCTCTGAAGTCCAAGGAAATAACTGTCTACATCTGCCTCTGTTATATCGTCCTTGGAGCGTACCTGTTTGATCTCCAACACAAAACCCTCCCATGCCTGCCCACAATAGTCCGTCATGTCCCCGGCCGCTCACCAAAGATGATTCCCAAAGATGGAAAGTTGGGAATATACCACTGAAGATATGGATATCGGAAACCAGTCCAAGCTGCTACCATGAAGAAACTACTGTGCAGAGAAAAAAAAAGAAAATATACTTCTAATCAATTTAAATTACTAAAAAAACAATTTCATTTAAATTTATACAATTATTGTAACAAAAAATTGAAATAATTAACGCTGGTGTCTGACCATAATGGGGTGTATCTTGGGTGTGTTATCCACCCTGTTTAAAAATGGTCAAATATATGGACAGAGGCCAGCATCAAAATCTACAAACAGTATGGCACCAACATCCCTTTAGAAATAGAGAGAAGATTTTTTGGAGATATGGGACTTTATGGGTGCATTACAACGCATAAAATTACTCAAGAATGTATGTAAAAATATATACAAAATTTTCTATAAAATAAACAATGTCATAAAACCGATGCATACAATACAGTCATAGCCATAGGTGTGCGCAAACATCCTATTATTGACAATGATTTACTGTAATCGCATTTGTGTTTTCAGCACGTTTATGTTTTCTACATGTTTCGCCGTATGGCTTCCTCAGGAAAGAACCTAAAGATTAATTTATTAGATATGAAAACCTATAATCAATCAACTTTAAATGTGCACAAGAAATCAAGAAACAAAGAATTAGTACACAAAGAATAAACAGGTCATGTATTTTTTTATACACATATGGCTGCAGTTGTACACATGGTGAGTAAAAAGTTATGTTCCTACCTCATTGACTGAGTATGGGAGCTTGGATGAAATTTAAAATGGGAATAGGGAGTGGGATCCCATAATGCAGTGCATCCGCACAGCCAAAAACCGCCCAGAAGTTGCCAGGTCTCCCGTAGGGAGGGGTGTAAAACGTTATAATCAAGAGCAGTTATGAAGATTACCTGTCAATATAAACATACGATAGTCACATCAAATTGGACTGGGTAAGGGTGAAAAATGAGAATTCATAGCAGACTTATAAATACAAACTCAACTCACTCAAACCCAACTTCTCATCAAGAGTGGTATAAACTGGGAGCCTTGGTTGCTGACAAATGACACCAAATGCCTAGTGGTTTAGATGACCATTACGTAAATCTATGGATACATAAAAGTATAGAGAGCGACCCTTGTCATACAGCATTCATAGTGCAATAAATCCTATTAAGGAGCTTAATTTAAATATCAAATAAACTTGCCTCAATTTTGAGTCAAACATCTGATTTTCAAAAGTCTCTGAAGATCTGCCTTAGCAAACACTGCTATATAGAAAAGTGATGGATGAATTTTCTCTTTCTTGTTTCCAGTTCAGTATGTCAAAGTGAAAAGGAAAATCTGCATAAATCACTTAAATACATGCAAATGGTGTTCTCAATCCTGTATATAGTGTATATAATACTAAACAGCCATTTCACTTTAGATGGGTGAGACAAATTTTCTATTTTCAACAAGCACAAATAAAATGCAAATTACACCCTTGGGAATTAATTAAAGATGCGCCAAACCATATCTTTTTGAAAAGTGTAAGACCAATATGTATGTCATATCATATTTTCTTAAATATAATCGCAAAACTGAAATAAAAACAGCTATTAAAATACAACAGTACCACATAATTCCCAACCTTTCTGCTGATTGTAAAAGAGGAAACTACCTGGAACTTGAATGCTTCTACCATAATTGCTAAAGGGGATCCTGTATTTACAGCTAACCTCTACCTCTTCACCTAGACCAGTACAGGCAGTCCCCGAGTTACAAACTCCTGAGTTACGAACGACTCCTACTTACAAACCAACCTCAATGCCGGCCGTTTGTACTCCGTGCTGGTCCTGGATACCTCTGAGCAGCTATCTTGCAGCACCGGACACATCCCACACTGCAGTACTACATGTACTGCATGCCCAGAAGTGCCCGGAACATCCCACATCCCTGCACAGGCTAAAATTGTACTTAAAAATGCACTGCTCCAACTTACACACAAATTCCACTTAAGAACAAACCTACAATCCCTATTGTGTTCGTAACCCGGGACTGCCTGTACATCCTAATCAGTGATATACCTATAGCTTGGAAATACCAATAAACCATACACTTTTAAAAATTCCAGGATTCCTAGGAGCCTTCCTGGGGCAACTACATAAAGAAATGCACACACTTAAGCAACCTTGATCAGCTATTATGGACTTGCACCTGTGAAGCCTCTTTCTGGCAACAGACATTTGAGTTCATGACGCATCTTACAGGACGCAATAAGAGAATGTCTCCCATTTTAGCCCTTTTCCACTCTAAACATGACTCACAAATTCCCACCCCTACCCCAACCCCACCAACCTCAAACACCTTTACATCCTAGTAGTACAAAAATAGTTCATTTAAAACTGGTTGAAACCCAAGCAAATGTCAGGTATTATATACTTTGAGATATATGAAATCTCTCTATTTTACAATGTTTTTCTATTGTTACAGTTGTCAAACTGTTTAAAACTGTATACAATATAAGAACTATGTTAGAAGTAGAGTTTGGCCAAACCCCCCCCCCCCGGTTCAGTTCACGCCAGAACTCTCAAACATCGCAAAAGTTCGGACCCAAACTTTGAAGTTTTTTGGGATCCGAATTAGAAAAATCGAAAAGTCCCCATTTTTGGAGGCTTATATGCAAGTTATTGGTCATAAAAAGGGTATGGGGGCCCAGGTACTGCCCGGGGAACATGTATTAATGCAAACATAGTGCCCGGGGGTCCCCTTAGTCTGCCTGTAAACTGGTACATCTGTACCGTGTATAGAATCTGCTGCAGCAAAACTGACATTTATAAAGAAAAGAAAATGACATTTAAATTGCCAGCAATATAAAAATGTTAAAAAATCGTCGTGGAGGTCCCCCCCAATCCATACCAGGCACTTTGGGTCTAGTATGGATTTTAAGGAGAACCCCACGCCAAAATGTAAAAAACAAAATGGCGTGGGGACACCCCCAAAATACATACTAGACCCTTATCCAAGCATGCAGCCTGGCAGGACAGGAAAGGGGGGAACAGGTGAGCGCCCCCCCTCCTGAACCATATCAGAACACATGCCTTCAACATGGGGGTCCTTTGAGATGGGGGGGCCTGGGCTGTGGTTGTGGGGGTCTGCAGGCAGGGGGCTTATCGGAATCTGGAAGCCCCCTTTAACAAGGGGGCTCCCAGATCCTAGCCCATTCCCTATGTGAATGAGTATGGGGTACCCCTACCCATTACCAAAAAAAGTGTCAAAAATAAAGACAGGGGGCAGTTTTTGACAATCCCTTTATTAAAAAAAAAAAAATGTCCCCTGATGTAGATCCATCGTCTCTCACAATGCCGCTGCTCCGACAGACCTGAAGAACAAAAAAAGCTCTGCCCGCGACGAAGGCTGACCGCACAATGCCTGCTCCGCTGCTTGACAGTCCTTAAATAGGTAAGGGGGGGCCACCTGGTGATAAACCCTGATTGGGCAAAGCTTTGCCCAATCAAGGTTTAGAATGCCTAGTGCAGTGCAAATTCAGGTGTTCGCCGAACTTTTGCTCGGTTCGGACTGTCCGCCCAACTCTAATTAGAAGAAGAATGTACTGTGAGGAGAAAAGTTTGTGTACCTTTACTTGTCACACAAATTTTTTTTACGCATTGTAAACCATACACACAGTTTTCTGTTAAAACTGTAGTTTACTCATCCAATTAAAAACTACCGTATTTATCAGCGTATAACACGCACTTTTTTCCCCTTAAAATCAGGGGAAAGTCGCAGGTGCGTGTTATACGCCGATCCCCTGCGATCCCCTGCCGACCGCGATTTGAAAATGGCGCTGCCGGTGCCGAAATACATAGAGCCGGTCCTCGGCTCTTTTCGGCGGCTCTCGTTTACTTTCGGCTCCACTCGTAGTCCCGAGCGGAGCTATCCGAACCTACTCGGCTAGGTTCGGATAGCTCCGCTCGGGACTACGAGTGGAGCCGAAAGTGAACGAGAGCCGCCGGAAAGAGCCGAGGACCGGCTCTGTGTATTTCGGCGCCGGCGGCGCCAATTTCAAATCGCGGTCGCGATTTTAAAGCCCAGGACAGAGGATCGAAGGCTGCACTGGGGAAGGCTTCACTGGGGAAGGCTGCACTGGGGAAGGCTGCACTGGGAAAGGCTGCACTGGGGAAGGCTGCACTGGGGAAGGCTGCACTGACATGGCTGTACTGACATGGCTGTACTGACAAGGCTGTACTAACAAGGCTGCACTGACAAGGCTGCACTGGGGAAGGCTGCACTGACATGGCTGCACTGAGAAGGCTGCACTGACATGGCTGCACTAACAAGGCTGCACTGGGGAAGGCTGCACTGACATGGCTGCACTGAGAAGGCTGCAATGATGGGCATTTAAATGTAAGTTTTTTTCCCTTCAACTTCCCTCCTAAAAGTTTTTGTTCCTTAAAATTCCCTCCTAAATTGGGGTGCGTGTTATACGCCGGTGCGTGTTATACGCCGATAAATACGGTATTTTACATTAATACAAAAAAATGAAAACAAAAAATAAAAATATTCTTTCTGCTAAATGTCAAAGAATATTAGGTTAGTAAATAAAAAGGAAACTATTTTACTTTAGTAAAGAAATTGACAACCTGAATGGTAAAACCTTTACTATGCCCCTTGTTTAGTGTTTAACTAGAATGATTTCATAAAATCATTCTTAAATATATTATGTATGTGGGAATACGAATATTGTGTAGTATAATGGCAGCATTATCGCTGGTGTTCTAAATGTCTAGATCTGTTTATTAGTGGGTGTTTAGAAATAATATGTGTGTATTAAATTCTGTATTAAAAAAAAAAAAAAAAATTTCTGTTTTTTTGTAAGTTTATTTTATTTTTCTCAGAAATTACACTGTACATGGGCCCGCATTAGAGAGGTTTTAAGCTCGTTATGGGCTCGTAGAGTAAGCAGGTGGCCATCAAGCTGTGGGGATGTAGGGCTGTGTATGTATTCAGCCTGATCCAAGTATAAAGTGATTATGTACTTCACCTCTAGCAGACACATTTTCCATAGCCTCCCTGGCGGTTTTCCCGAGTGTGGCTCGGGGTTAAAATTCAGGACCATTAGCGGTAACCCTGAGCCACACTCGGGATTACATCGCAGGATCCTGGTGTGGCTTTACTTACCTTGTCCCCGGGATCCTGCGATGTCCCCCGCAGTGTCCGTGGGCTCCGTCCTCTGCCCGAAGCCTCTCCGTGCCAGGCTCCGTTCCCTGCGAGCGTCGCGACGCATGGGGGCGGAGCCTGGCAGCAAATTAAAAAAAAGTAAAAATCATAACACATACAGTACTGTAATCTTACAGATTACAGTACTGTATGAAATGATTTCACATCCCTTTTGTCCCCAGTGCTTTGGCCCATGCCCTGCATGCAGTTTTATGTTATATATACTGTTCTTTCTGTCTGGAAACTGGAGATTGTCCATAGCAACCAAAAAGTGTCCCTTTACGTCAAAAGTGGCTTTAGACCAGCTATAAAACAGCGATAGTAAATTAGAACACTTGAAGAATTGAGCGATAGTGAATCGTGGGGAAATTTATTTTATTATTATTATTTTTTTATTTATTTTTTATTATTTATTTTTATTTATTATATTATAATTTATGTTTTTGTGTTTCAAACTTTATCATACCCGGGATATCTACTAGACTCTTGTTTGGACAGATTTAAGTGTGTTATTGTTAAGAATTACAGACCTACAATATAAAACGCCAAATTTCCATGCAAAATAATTGTACCGCTTTCAGCACCTAAAATCTGAAATAATCATACCGCCAGGGAGGTTAAGGCCAGTGCACCTACGGGTACCCGGATGCCCCAAGGACTTGATTTGCATACCCATGCCATTAATATGTTGCTAACAGGCCAACAGAGAAATGTACTGTTAGCAGGAGTAGGGAGAGAAGACTGTAGCAAGGACATCGGGCAAGGGAGTATCCAGTAAATGTAGTCCAGGTCAGGATGGGCAGCAGACAAAAGAGTAATCCAGTATACATAGCCAAGGTAAGTACAAAGTCAGATCATTCAGGAGTGCACTTAAATAGGCTAGGAACAATATTGCAAGCACTGAGCAATGTGTGATGATGTTTAACTACTTCAGCCCCGGAAGGATTTACCCCCTTCCTGACCAGAGACTCGGCACTGCGTCGCTTTAGCTGACAATTGCGCGATTGTGCGACGTTGTACCCAAACAAAATTGACGTCCTTTTTTCCCCACAAATAGAGCTTTCTTTTGGTGGTATTTGATCACCTCTGTGGTTTTTATTTTTTGCGCTATAAACCAAAAAAAAAAGAAACAACAATTTTGAAAAAAAACTATATTTTTTACTTTTTGCTATAATAAATATCCCCAAAAAATATATAAAAAAAAAACACATTTCTTCCACAGTTTAGGCCGATATGTATTGTTCTACATATTTTTGGTAAAAAAAAGTGTATATTGATTGGTTTGCACAAAAGTTATAGCGTCTACAAAACAGGGGATAGATTTATGGCACTTTTATTATAATTTTGTTTTTACTAGTAATGGCGGTGATCTGCAATTTTTATCGGGACTGCGACATTATGGCAGACAGATTGGACACTTTTGACACTATTTTGGGACCATTGACATTTATACAGTGATCAGAGCTACAAATAGCCACTGATTACTGTATAAATGACACTGGCAGGGAAGAGGTTAAACACTTGGGGGCGATCAAGGGGTTAAGTGTGTTCCCTGGATGGGTTCTAACTGTAGGGGGATGGGCTCACTACAACATGACAGAGATCACTGCTCCCAATGACAGGGAGCAGTAGATCCCTGTCATGTTGTGAGGCAGAACAGGGAAATGCCTTGTTTACATAGGCATCTTCCCGTTCTGCCTCTCCTCGCTGCAATCGTGGGCCACCGATGAACAACAAGTGTGCGCGCCCTCTAGGCGGCAAATTCAAAGAGACGTACGGGTACGCCTTTTTGCCTGCCTGTGCCATTCTGCCATCGTGAATCGGCGTATAGAAGTTGGCAAGTGGTTAAAATAGGTGCCACAGGAACGGAAAGCCACTCAGTGCTGGGGAAATGTAGCACTAAGCTGAAGGCAGGCTCTGCCTCATTGTCTACAACTGGGATACATACAGTATAGGAGAAGACCATGCCAGTGGCCCTGCTGCCCCTCAACATTCCTATTAGCCCATCAATAATATGGGCCAGCTTTCTGGCCATTACAATGGATGTGAGAAGGAAGGGGCAGGCAAGCCCCATCACTATCAGGAAATGCCAGAGCTTTTCTCACTAATAATGGCCAGGCATTAGGACATTAGGACATTGCCTAGAGCAAAGAATACTACTGCAGGTTTGTAAAGGTACTTCTAGATGCCTATACTTTACACCTGCTAGCAGATTTTTTTTTTACTTTCAAAATCTAAAAATGCCTCATGTTAGGAACACCATGATAGTATTATTGCACCCCTAAATCCTACAATTCCTTTTTATTTGGCTCATAAAAACAGAAGATTCTAAACCTACAGTATATTATGCACCTAAATACATTTATTGGTTTGTTCAGTAACACAATGAGTAATGTGCAAATACCCATAGCAACCAATCCAGATTTATCTTTCACAGAACTGACTGTAGTACATTGAAGATTGGGATGATTACACTTTGCAGATGGACCTTGTATTCTCCACTGCTTCACCGATTAAGCCCTATAGCCAGCTGCATATGCAGTAACATCAGTAATAAAGGTCACTATGTACAAAATTAGTTTTTGCCTTTCAACTAAGGTATCGATTGATTCTGAAGCCAAGTTTCTCATGTGTTGCTTGAAAAGACCTTCAAAGAAAAAAACTTACTTCCGCAGTCATTTGAACTAAACAAATACCCTTTGATGCAATAGTATCATTGAAAACATGGCTCAAATAGTTTCTTTTTTTTTTAGTTTTTCTATTTTAGAGTATTGTAGTATTTGCTGTAGATTACAGTTATATAACGGTTTAGGGTCCACTTACACTTCTGCATCCTCGTAACAAATATGATACCGCAACACGATGTTACACACTTAACATATTACTGCATTGGTGTCCCTTTCATTTTTAATGTCACCCCAACGTACTTAGGCAATGCATCTATGCTGTATTAAGCCACAACAAATAGCAACAAGTTCTAGTGTGCTACAATACATTACAAAAAAAAGGGTCAGATATGATTTTTATCATGTAAGAGCTGCCTCAGCACAATGCATTCTAACACACAACATAACCCAGAGAAGTAAAGGCTGACTGTATTGGCAATTGTCGGCTTGTCAAATATATCATTAATCCTTTTGCTGCTAGAGAAGACATTTTTGTGCTTTTTGCATAAATGTTGTGTGCATATTCCAGGGGTCAGGTGATCTGATGACTGTACAACCACCAAATTACTTCAATCAGAAAGCCAACAGATGGTTTGTGAAATGTACATGCATTCCAGGCTGCTGTAACAGTCGTGTGTGTGTATAAAGCCCCCCTTCCCCCTCTGTTGCCAATGTGTGACATATGTTGGTGGCAGTAAAAGTGTTAAGGGCCTGTTCACACCTTACTACACATAGAAACTCACTATAAAGTTTTAAAAACACATGTGCATTGATGTGCATTTATCATATGTTTTCATGCACGTTGCAAGCGACAGGGTATTTTTTCCTTGAAGGGTCAAATAACTAAAAGCTATTTATTTTCTAATTCTCTTCTTTCATTTGCATTTCATGCATTCATGTGCATTGTTTTGGGGTGACACAGATGAACACAGGTCCCTGCATCTGGTATGAATAGTCCCTTGCATTGAAACTACCATTTTCCCGAAAAGAAACCTGTATTTGAATCACTTTTCAGAGACCTTTGACAGGTGGTGAGGAGGCGATATGATACCTCCTCACTGCCTGTTTTAACCCTGTAAATGCTGCAGAAATGCGCAGCAACCCCGTTTTGTAGGGTGATTGCAGCTCATCCCCATTAGTGTGAATGGGACATTGTTGTTGTTTGGCAGTACCGTCCACCAAACGTAACAAGAAAAAAGCAATCATTTTTGCTGCAGGCACAAAAGCAAAGCATCATGGTGTGTTAACATTGGAGGGGGGCTAATTGAATCAGTGCAACACTAATTTCAGCATTCAACCTCGAAGGAGCCACTAAGTTTGTTTGGGCCCCACCAGCCTTTCTGGGGATGGAGTTATATAGCTGCAACAAAGCCCTTAGCACCCTACCAATGGTGACCGATTGATTGACTTTAACAGTATTGATTTTTTGCTTGGAGAGAATTTATTTAGCAACTTTGATGGAGAAAAGGCTAGGGCACAGGACACCCCTGACGTCACAGCAGACTCCAGAGGTTGTACAAAACAAAATACTCACAGGTAAGGAACATTTAAGCCAACCCAGAATCCTGTGATTTCAAGTTACTAGCTGTAGAGTAGATTGGTAGTAGTAACCCACCCCCACCCCCACCCTGGTATAGCTCTCTGGGAAGATTGCATCCAGCAGGGCACTATGAGCTTAGGTCCCAGACTTTGGCCTTGTGTCTTCCCTAGGCAGCAGGAAGAACAGACATGCACACCCCCCCCCCCCCCGACAGGAGCCCAGAGGGAAGAGACCTTCCCAAGGTCACACCCAAACAATTATACCCTTTTCCAGTTGCCAGGCATTAAACCTCCTAGTGATTGGCCAGGGGGACATAAAAATGTATAACCCAGTATTACAGGGTTATAGTTACATACTTACATACATAGGTTTAAAAAAAACACACAGGTATATCCAGTTAAGCCTATGTGTTTGTCATTTTTATTCTTTTAACAATTCGAATAGCCTTGTATATTCTTCTTCCTGAAAAAGACATCTAAAAGTTTTTGGAAGTGGCCAACACTCAGCTACCACCACTTTATGGGGGAGGGAATTCCAGATTTTTTTTTTATCACTCGAACAGAAAAGAACCCTTTTCTGTAATCTAAGATAAAGCCTCTTTTATTCTAACCTCAAATCATGGCCACTTGTCCTCTTCAGGACCTTAGAGTAAACAGTTTATTATTGTTACAGAAATTACCTTTGATATATTTGAAGATTGTAATCATATCCCCTCATAAGCACCTCTTCTCCAGAGTGAATAACATGTAATCTACATAAATGATGCTCATAGCTGACATGCTTCTAGCTGACACGCTCTATCTCTGTTATTTATTTGTGGCCCTTTGCTGAACTGTGTCTAACACAGCAATGTCTTTCCTGAAGACTGGTCACCAAAACGGAGCTGCATGTTCAAAATAAGGCCAAACCTGTGTTTTGTAAAAGGGTAGAATTATTGATTTAGCTTTTCAAGGTATACCCTTTTTTAGTGCATGAGATTATTTTGTTAGCTCTGTTTCCTGCATATTGGCATTGCATGCTATTACTAAGTCTGTGATCTACAAGCACCCCTAGATCCTTTTCCATCGCTGACTCTCCCAGGGAAGCTTCTCCCAATCAATATTTTGCATGTTGTATTTTTGGCTTCTAAGTGCATAACTTTACATTTCTTAATACTGAACCTCATCTGCAATGTAATTGCTCAACCCCCTATTTTGTCAAGGCCTCAATCTTCCTCTAATGCCAGGGACTTACCCAAAAAATAGGCAGAATCAAACAATAACATTGGGCCTAAGGAAGACCAAATAAATACAGATCTATCAGTCTCATTTATATTAGCCTTATATAACGGTATAAGGCTGTTCAGAAAGCATATTTGCTTAAACAGACCCCTGTCACCAAATACATTTCAGGTAAAGGCACAGACAAATCAAATGCATTCATTGCTTACTTGCAGAGTTTTTCCTTTTCATAACCATTTTAATGCCACTTTTACCCCCTTCCTGCCCAGGCCAATTTTCAAATTTCAATTACTTGTCCTGCAACAGTGTACCCAAATGAAATTTTTATCATTTATTTGTGACAGATAAAGCTTTCTTTTGGTGATATTTAATCGCCATTGGGTTTTTTTTATTGTTTGCTCTTTTAAAATTTTGCAAATAAATAATCTTTCTCCATAAATTTAGGCCTAAATGCATTCTGCTACATTTCTTTGGTAAAAATAACCCAAATCAGTGTGTATTATTTAGTCTGTAGGAAAGATATATAGTTTTCAAATTATGGTATATATATATTTGAAAATTGATCAGTGCTGATGTACTGACTGCCTATCTCATTTCTCGAGGCCCTAAACTGACAGGACACTACAAATAACCCCCAAATGACCACTTTTTGGAAATTAGACAACCCAAGGTATTTAGCAAGAGGCATGGTGAGTTTTTAAAGTTGTAATTTTTGTCACAATTGTTTGGAAAATAAAGAACATTAATGCATTTTTTCCACAATTTTTTTTTTTTTTTTTTTGCAGATTGCCACCAGAGCAGTACAGCGTTATCATATGACTGGTGTGAATGTGATCAGGGACACTGACTGGTGTCAGTATGTAAAAAATAAAAATACATATATTTTTGTTACATACTTGTGACCTGAGCAGTACAGTGTTACCATAGTGACACTGTACTGCTCTGGGGAGGTGATCAGGATTTTTTTTCGGTACACTATGATTGCTTATGACAGTGATTATCACTGTTATAAGAGAACAATCTATGAGTGGCATTCATTCATTCAGTGTGTACTACTGCAAAAGATGTGATTGGCCACATCTATCACATGGTACAGATCTGTGATTTACCATGTCTGTACCATGCGATCACTGTGACTAATCACATAGGTCATCACAATAGTACACACTGAATGGGCATGAATGAAATCCATTCATTGTGTGCAACTGTCATATGATTGCTGTGATTTGTCACAGTGATCACATGGTTCTGGGGTCGGCCCGGTACTATGATTGGTTATCTGTTGTGTACGGTGGTACTGATACAACAGCATGTAAAAGGAAAGGGGAGTTCCTATATTAGACAGTTGTCACTGGAACATCGAAACAGTGCCCTTACTCAATTTAGGATTTCCACTTTCTGTTTAAGTGACAATGCTTTTCAGAACAAATAAGGGGTGAATCTCCCCAAAGAGACCACAGAAAAAACTTGAGAGGGTATAACCCTTTCCTACTGTATCCAAAACCAGAAAAGTTTTACCTTTACACCCACATTAACTATAGTAAAGACAGTCAGGCCACTAGAATGTCTATGCTATGTAGTAGGACAGTATAAATCACAGGACTGGATGGAAAAAAGCCAAAGCCAATCCAGGACAGGAACCACATGTTTATTGTGACTGTGTATTTAGCTGTTTACCTTGGTTTTAATTAGAGGTAGCATATCTTAATTGTATACCACAGAAACACTTGTTTGAAAAAATGAAAGTGGTTTATATAATTTAAATTATTTAATGCAACATTATTAGTGTGGTGGTCATTATTCTGTAACATATGGTTGAATTCCTTCCCAGAAATTTCACTGAAGGACAATACAACTTAGCTTTCTACTTAAGCTTGACTCCCATCTCTTCCACTACAGGAAGTACAAGTCACATTCTAACAATGAAAATAAACTTTTAAATGCATAGAAGAAACATACTCTACCTTCTTATTAGTCCAGTAATTCATTCAGGCATAGCTATAGTGGGCACCTCATTCCCTTATTTATGTCAAAAGTCTTGTGATCTTGGAGCCTGTTTTAATTGTTACTAGGTAGTCGTAACACAAGAGTGCTCTTTCAAAATATACCCACTGAAGGCTTCAGGCTGGCTTTCACATACTGTGTGTAGCCCAATTTGTAACATAACAGCCACATAGGGCCCTATGGTACTTACTGTGCATCCCTCGGACTCCAGAGACTGTTAGCTGTGGTCTTCCTTGCTAGGAGTGTTCTCCAATCCGGTCAACACAAGTCTTGGAACAATATAGGGGTCCATATCAATGGGTTTTGTTAGACAAGTTTTATATTCCCAATGGACTAGAGGTATGCTGCTGTGTCCGGGTTTCAGGAGGACAGAAACCTGGCACAAGTGTCAAAACCCGGACTTTCTGGGTCATTCCTGTTGTGAGTGTGGTATGGAATCTTAATTAAGATCTCAGTGTTTTGTTTCTCAGTGCCTACAACCTTACGGTAATTTTGTGAACGTAGTTCGTAATATCAGTGCATACCACAATCCTTTCCTGAGTTTAATTTATGGGGTTTTCTTACAAAAGTATAAATATCTCCCAACAAATTGAATAAGTAAATAATTTGACTTTATTAATTAACGAGTATAATTATACAATGTCATACAGAAATAGATTTTCTGGTGATTGATATTCCACACATACATTATCAAAACATCAACACAGCAATGAAACGATATCTGAATATCTAATCACTCAGGGGAGTCCAAATTGGTCTGCTGGAAAAATATGTGCGATAATTTACGCTTTAAATTCAATAACGCAATATCCCTTGTCGCTCGGAGAAACAGTTCTCTGAATTTATCCGGCCGGAAGGAATCCAAAGTATGTCTCACAAAGTCAACAGAACAATATTGCCAATTTAAAATAAGTATTAAACCAACAGAGCTACTTATTAAATTGAGCAATAAAACTCTCCCTGGGACCACAGAATTATAAATTGATGTAAATATGTTTGTCTGAGATCCCCTAAACAAGGTTACAATAATGCACGGCCTAGACAGTCAATAAATGTCAATACATAAACTATAAAATATAATCCCTACAATTTTGAGAGAGAGGATGAAATAGAATCTGTATGATCTGTATCTTACCAATCTGCTTAAAAGGGGAAGATGTCCACCAATATCTAAGCACATCGAGTGGTTCCAGTCACAAGGTCCAGCAGGATGGGGAATGCGAATATCAGCAGACTTCTTGATCATCTAGGTGCATCTGGTGTATGGGTCTGTGATCCCTTCCTTATGACCCTCACACCTTTATACCATTTTGGGACAATAAGCTCATAAAATTATCATAAACTCAGCCCAGAAGGTTTGGCTCATTCTCCATTGGTTGGGGAATTCTAATCATTTACCTGAAAAATGTTAGGTAGTATCATCTTCAGCCACTGGGGGGGGGTGTCTGAGGACAGAAAATGTTTTATAAACTTATTTTGTTAAAAGAAGGAATGCGTTTTCTTTTATAATGATTATTTATCCATATTTTGGGGATATGAATATATGTCTATACTGTTTAGGGATCCCCAGTATTTGGTACAAAATATAAACATTAGTATAGATATGATCAATTGGAATCACACACAATGGATATTTATATGAACAACTGCATGACTCCTGTATCTCCTATGCAAACCTATTTATCTTGAGACAACACATGTAATATGGGTATTTTCATATAGATGCGGTCACGGTTTCTATGTCTTTACCACCATGATGGGTATCTAAACACAATTTTTCATTTGTACTATATTAAATTATATATTTTTACTTTTAGGATCACATATATTGACAATGTCACATGTATACAGGTTTCCAGTGTTTTCTTACAGCGTCTAAAATGAACCTTGAACATTTCAGACACCTTTCCATTATTTACTATTCTGATATTGGTGTCTTATTTGTCTTTTTGGTGTAACCATTAACTTCGTATCTTAGCCATTGTCT
This sequence comes from Lithobates clamitans, assembly GCA_037952925.1. Classification (NCBI taxonomy): domain Eukaryota; kingdom Metazoa; phylum Chordata; class Amphibia; order Anura; family Ranidae; genus Lithobates; species Lithobates clamitans. Next base: position 4,868,976 of record JBBGZY010000655.1, read on the forward strand.
ATAAGACAGCTTAAGTCCACATTGGGGTTGACTTAAGGATATAAATTTCCCTTTTGATACAATGTGTTTATCTGTCCTGGTGGTGGCGGGAGGGGGGGGGGGCGTCATCAGGTTGATTTACGCACAGTGGTCTTGTCAATTCTGCTCATGTTCCCATACTTAGGTAGGCACAGAGGGGTATTGTTGTTCTCATGTCTGGTTGTCTGTCATTTCTCTAGTTTGTGTTCTCAGGTTGGGCTGTTTTGGCATCCATACTGTTATCAACCATGCTTGCACTCACTTTCATCAGTCCTGCCCATTGTTGGGGCTTATTTATTGGTGCAGATGTCATTTCGCCACTGGGCTCACCCTTGGGTCCGAAGCAGTCGTCAATCTTCTTTCAGTTGACGTCCTGTTGCTTAGAGGCCCTGGTCACCAGGGTTTCATAGTCTCTCTCAGGGTGCGTGCTGAGCCACGTCCCCCTGATGGTCCTTAAGTGGTAGGTTGGGCAAACGTCGTCATGTTTATGGATTCCACTCTCGCTCTGATCTCTTGTCTAGGATGTTGCCTGGTGAACTGCTCAGGGACGTCAGTCCAGTCATCTTTTCCGATCCCCAGCCTGTTTCTGGGGGGCTTCAGTTACTTTGGGTATGTCTGTATCATGCCATGGGACTTATTTCCCCGGGATGGAGTCTGGCCCTCCTGCCTCGGTTCAGGATTCTGACTCGGTTGTCAGGTCACAGGCTGATACACGACCCAATCGAATCAGGTGGGACCAATGTTCTGTGTCTGGCATGGTTTCTCCATGTTGACAATGCTTATTGCCATAGTGCATGGGCCTCATCCACCTACTCCATCACATCCTTCAGGTATTCAGCATTTTGAACTCCTGCCAGTTGTCCTTTTGCACTCACCCTCGCACTTCCCCATACCAAGTATGGGTAGGCCAGGGGTTGGGGGCTTTCACTGAGCACTTCACTGGTGTCCGTTTGAAGTTTTAATCTTCTAGGCCATCATTTTGCAGGGGCTCCTCGGGCCAGCCATTGCTTCCCTTCCCCCACGTATCCTCTCATTCACAAGCAGTTCATTCTCATGTCTAGGTTGTCTCGGGCTTCAGGCTTTATCCAATCTTTCATGGGACATTTATTTGGGTTCTGGGTAGCTTCGCAGGTTCTATAGGGGGTTCCGTCTCATCACCAAGTCAGGAGTTGGGGGGAATTTCTCCTGTCATAGTGGATACTTTTCGGTTATATACTGTTGCCATTCGGGCACACGCTACTCCACTTGATGGATTGTTACCTTCCCTTCTTCACCTAAATTTGTGTCTTTTTGCCCTCTTTCAGGCATACTGACCAGCCAGGCCAAGGCACACCTCAGGCCTTGGTGCTTAGGAGTATCACTTTCTCACTTTCTCACTCGAAGCCTCTGACTACAAGTGTAAAGGCTAGCCGGAGGCTAGCCTGCATTTGTGGGAGGAGTCTGAGAGGGCTATTTAAGCCTCCTCCTCTGTCAGGCCAGGGCTCGTCTGCATTTCTGGGTTCCCACCCACTCGTTTCCCCCATTCTTCATACATACTCATAATACTTTTTCTTATTCTTACATTCAGGGTATGCCCTCTTTCAGGCATACTGACCAGCCAGGCCAAGGCACACCTCAGGCCTTGGTGCTTAGGAGTATCACTTTCTAACTTTCTCACTCGAAGACTCTGACTACAAATGAATAAATAAAACTTTGGTGCAAATGTGCAATGTGTGATAAGTGAGTTCATTAAAGGGCACAACGTTCATTTGATTACTTCATCCCAAAGTGCTCTAAAGAAACTATGATTTTCAGTCTTCAATAAAATAAAAAAGCAGCATCAGGTAATTTATCAGCAGCATACCTTTTTCCTGAGAGCTCCATGTCAGCCTACTACTGGGTATGCTCCGCCCAAACCCCCACCTGTAGGACCTAACTCATAAATTTGATGCCAGTGTTCCTTTCTTTTTCTCCTCACCTAGTAGGACCAAGCAAATCCTTTACCTGGCTGCAAAAAACTTATGGCCATCCACCTGTTTCTCCCCAGGTGCAGACCCTGCTGTACGGACCCTTAAATAGGCTTCTTGAGGGGGTGTTATGGCTGGCATTGGGATTAATGCCCCGCTAAATGCACAGCTGTTCCCAGAGGTGACACCATGGCTGCAGCTATCTGGCATGTAACTCTGCCTGGTTTTATTGCCTTTTTGTCTCTGTGATGCATGCTGCATCTTCCTTCACTCAGTGATGTTTCTCTAGATGGAATGGATCCCCATATGGCAGCTGGGATGTTTTTTGAGTTCCATAGCAGCCTGGTGTTGTATAAGGCACCTGCTTTTGGGCTTGAGGTGTACTTCACTTTTGTTAAAATGTGCAATGGTAATAAATACTATTCCCTTGGGTGATCTGTGTACACTGCAGAATATTATCATAATCTGTTACAGAACCCTACCTTTTGGTTTCTGTTCTGAACAAAACTTTTTTCATTGTCCTGCTTCTGTCATGACTGGGTCTTGATGAACAAATCACCTGGTGAATGTCTGAGCTGGTCTGGGAGGCTGCAGTATTTAGCCCTCCTTCGCAGTAGTTAACCCCTTAGAGGGGTATTCTCAAGCACACTAATTCCAATTGCATTGAATTTGTTTTTGTACTGCTTTTTTGGTCTGCAGGGCTGTACTTTGAAGTAGATGGGTAACTTTTAAACCTCTTAGTTATCTTAAGTTACCAGGTGACTTGGGTAGCATTGCACATGTTGTATTTTATTCCTAATGTGGAGTTCTTCTTTAGACTTGCTCAGTATTCCTGCTTGTCAGGGACTGATTTTTACTGAGACAAGTCCTTGTGCAGCAAGCAGTAAAACTGTGTACTGTTACCTCCTTGTACAGTATTTCTTGCTGCCGGTTTGCTGCAAAGCCATGAGTGTCACCTCATCCTAGTAGCCAGTCGTTATAAAGAAGGTACACATTTTTCAGGTAAGAGTTTTTCTTTTAGGTGTATGGGAAGCGAACTATGGCCCTTGCCATTAAGTCCCTCTGGAATGGCAGGCATCATGCACCGCCTAAATTGAGCTTGTGCCACTCATCCCTGTATGTGGGCCATACACTCTAAAGGAGTGTTTCCACTCACCCTGTAAAAATGGCTACCGAACAGTCCTCTTCAGACTTTTCTAAAGAGAATATATGAACTAATGCTGCGTACACACGATCAGAAATGCTGCCAGCAAAACTCAGATGAGAGCTTTTTGTCGGAAAATGCAACCGTGTGTATGCTCCATCCGTCTTTTGCTGGCGGAATTCCAACCAGCAAAAGATTGAGAGCATGTTCTCTATTTTTCGGTTGGGAAAAGTTCCTATCCGAAAATGCGATCGTCTGTACAAATTCCGACACGCAAAATTCCTACACATGCTCGGAAACAATTCAACACATGCTCGGAATCATTGAACTATATTTTCTCGGCTCGTTGTAGTGTTGTACATCACCGCGTTCTTGACGGTCGAAAGTTCAGAGAACTGTGTATGCAAGGCAAGCTTGAGCGGAATTCCGTGGGAAAAACCATCCAAGTTTTTACAGATGGAAAATCTGCTCGTGTGTACGGGGCATAACATTACTGCAAGAATGCTGCCTTGTTCAAGCAACCAAGGATAAAGATGACTACACCTAACAGGTTGTCACATTCATTAAGCCTGTGGTCAATACACTCTAAAGGAGTGTGTCCACTCACCCATGTGAAAGGGTTACTGGGCAGTCTCCAAGCCTTCCCAGGCAAACAATCCTCTTCAGACTCTTCCATAGAGAAGATACGAATAAACATAACTGCAAGAATGCTGTCTTGTTCCAGAAACCAAGGCTAAAGATGACGACAACACCTAACAAGTTATCACATTCATTAAGCATGTGGTCAGTACACTCTAAAGGAGTCGTTTCCACTTACCTTGTGAAGGAACAGGATCCAGGAAATTGGCACGTCTCCTACCTAGCTTGTATAAAGTTCGGGCTGTCCATCCTGGGATGTGGTTCCTGTGTTCACATGCTAAATGCATAGTTTATCAGGGAGCTCCTCTGCTGGTCTCTGGGGCAGTATACGAGGTGTAAATTACTCTCAATGGGGAAGCAGTGCAATATCATGGCTGGAATAGACACTTGCCTTAATATTACGGAGATACTGAGCTTCATTATGGATGAGGCACTGCACTGCTGCTTAATAGTCATTGAACAAGCTCAATGTTTGTTGCCTGCCTTCTGCAGCAAAACAAATGCCAACCTCAAATAAAGACCAGCGCTACCAAAGAAGGTAGGGGACAGTGCCCATTTGCTTTCTAGGCAAGCAGCCCTCTTCAAACTCTTCCAGAGAGAGAGAGAGAGAGACGTGAATGAACATGTCTGGATGAATCCTGCCTTGTTCAAGCAGTCAGTGATGGAGATGGCAAGGACCAAATGGTTGTCACAATTCACTAAGCATGTGGTCAAAAGATTCTAAATGAGTTGTATGAACTCCCCTTTGTGCAAGAGTCATCCAGAGTCAACCAGTAAATGGTCTCAAGAACTTTCTCAGGCCAACCAACCTTCTTCAGACTCTTCCAAAGAATAAGATGCAGGTAAAGATGACCTTTATCCAGTTTTTCCAGTGAGATGCCTCAAGATAGAAGGAAAGCAGTGGAAGTATTTTTCAAGTGCCACTAAAGACCGCTTTGCAAATTCTCAATGGTGACTGAATTAAGGCTCATTCTAGAAGAATGGAGCAAAAAGCATGTTTTCACAGCAGATGTCAAAATAATGCCTCTGTGAAGAGAGGTGTCCAGCATTTGGAGTCACCACTTCTGTCGGTGTGTCCCTTATGGGATTGACCTAGTGCATTACCACTGATAAAACTTTATAAGTTTTATCAGTGGTAATACACTAGGTCGGTGCGCCCTCCCTTTCTCTTTTTTCTTTAGCTTGTGAATACCCAACTGTTCTGAGGAGGGCTGCAGGAAGGCAGATACTACTGAATGTATTCGGTCACACCACATATTGAGGAACTAGACACCTGAGCACAGGAGAGTTTTCTTTTGTGTTTTCTTTATGGGATTGACCAGATACATCATCTTCTAATGGTAAAGGAATGTATGTGGCCTTCAAGGAAGAACTCATTCACTGCATTTGTTCAAGATTCTGTGATTGTGGACAGTCTGGTTTCCTGCCTCAAGATACATGTCTGAGTTAGTGGTTGGCGAATAAAGAACAGGGTCACCTGACCCCTACATAGTCCTTCTGTAACTAGAAGCCTAACTAATCATGGTTCAAAGTATGCCTTTATCTGCTGATAGAGAACATACCGGTGGTAAGGTACTGAATTGTCCTGGTGTTTCCCTCTTCACCTGTCAGCGTCTTCATGCATGGTGACTATCAGGACCATGGTCTCTCCTGTATTTGTGTTGAGTGGCTCAGTGTAGAAAATACCCTTTCCAGGGGTTTTTCTTCAAGAGTGGATATGCACCAAACTATTTATATCTCAGACACCTAGTACAAAGCTTCTCAATTGCCAGACAGTGGCACAAGGTCAAGTTCTCCATCCAGCTCCAGAGAAGCTCAAGTTATCGGCCTGGATTTTGAGAGGCGAAGGTTCGCAAACTTAGGTTGCTCATTGAGAATGGTAGATGCCTCATGAGAGCATGGAAGAGCAGCATGAACAAAGTTTTCAACAAAGTCTAGCAAGATTGCAAGAATATGCAACGTCAGAAGTTTTTTCTCTAGCGAAGCAAGAGTTTGTCAGGTCCTCTGTTTTCTTCAAAGAGATCTCAACATGGGCCTGAGTGCAAGCACACTCAAAGCACACATGTCTTCCACGTTGGCCCTTAGCAGGACTCAGTGCACCTCTTCAATTCTTAAGGCCGTAGTAAAACTAAGGCCTCCCAGGGCCCCCACATTTCTACATGGGACCTCACATTTGTACTTAACTACCTGTCTGCTCCAAAATCCATGATGGAGTTGTCGCTATGGGAATTGTCATTAAAGATCGCTTTCCTGGTAGCCAAAGCCTCAGCTAGGAGGGTTTGTGAGTTGGAGGCTTTAGGGTATAAAGAACCCTATACACGAAGTCCTTCCTGGCGGACAGCGTTATTCTGCTCCCGATGCTGGATTTTATTCCAAAAGTTGCCTCAACATTCCATCTAGGTCAAGAAATCGTGTGCCTACTTTTCATTTGGAGGATGGACAAAAAGTCCTTTAGCTGTCGGGGAGACACTGAAGATGTATATCCATGCTACTCCAACTTTCAGGGCATCAGATTGCCTGTTTGTGGTTCTCAGAGGTTCACGCAAGGGGGCCAGAGCTTCGAGCAGACTGATTGCTTCTTGGATAGTGAAAGTGATCTCCCTCTCATATAAGGATAGGGCGTTTGGCCCTTTCAGAAGAAATGACGCCGTGTTCCACAAGAAGCGTCGCAACCTCCTAGGCAGCTACCTGTAGAGACTCAATGAAGTCAATATGCAAGGCTACAATGTGGTCATCCATACAAACCTTTATTTCTCAGTATCTCATAGATCCGCCATTATTGACAACTAAGTGGTTAACAGGCCACATCAGTCTGTTGAGTTTGTTTCTCTGGTGTTGGAAAATGGAAAATTGAATATCAAATACTTACTACAATTTTCCTTTCCTGACGAGCTCCATGTCAGCCTACTACTGGGTATGACCTAACTCATAAATTTGACTCCCATCCTCAGGCCAGCATTCCATAACTCGATTTCCGCACTTGGTTGGGAGTCTGTGCTGACATGGAGCTCGTCAGGAAAATTGTGGTAAGTATTTGATATTCAATTATCCATTTTCCAACACCAAAGAAACAAACTCAACAGACTGATGTGGCCTGTTAACCACTTAAGGACCGAGCCTCTTTCTGAGATTTGTTGTTTACAAGTTAAAAACAGTTTTTTTTGCTAGAAAATTACTTAGAACCCCCAAACATTATACATTTTTTTTCTAAAACCCTAGAGAATAAAATGGCGGTCATTGCAATACTTTCTGTCACACCGTATTTGAGCAGCAGTTTTACAAGCGCACTTTTTTTGGAAAAAATAAATTTTTTTGAATTAAAAAAATAAGACAACAGTAAAGTTAGCCCAATTTTTTTTATATTGTGAAAGATAATGTTAGGCCAAGTAAATTGATACCTAACATGTCACGCTTCAAAATTGCGCCCGCTCGTGGAATGGCGACAAACTTTTACCCTTAAAAATCTCCATAGGCGACGTTCAAAAAATTCTACAGGGGGGGCGCATGCGCGGCGCGAACCGAGAAGGAAGCAAGGGCTGAGAGCTCCGTGAGCCACGAAGGAGAACGGCACTTCCCCGGGGCCTTACACGCAGGATTCTGACCCAATTCTTCCTAACACCCCCGGTGGAACTTCCAGCGCATGCCGGGACCCAAAAATCGCCGCTCCAAACCGGCTCAGAGATCCCTAACTACATATTTACTGAGAGTGAGAGAGCGGAACATGCAGGCCCAAGATGGCGCCCGGAGGACACAGCCACAGGCAAGCCCTCCTGCTGCAGCTACTTCACCGGCACACTCCCAAGGAGAATGTGAGTACTCACTACAATTAACCAAGGCGGACTTAGATGCCAGTCTAACCCTGATGTATGACAAAATTGCCCAAAAGTTTCAATCTGAGCTGCATAAGTCCACGAATACCCTGTCTCTAGAGATTGCAGCTCTGGGCAACAGAACGGACTTGCTTGAGACTAAACATGATGAGCTGTCCCTAGGGTACTCTGATCTCAGGAAAGAGCATGAATCTTTATCAGAAACGGTCCTGCAATTGCAAGCACACATAGAGGACCTCGACAACAGAAATAGGCGTAACAATCTTAGGGTGCGTGGGGTCCCCGAATCAGTGACAGAGTTGCTGCCAGCCATTCAAAGGCTATTTCAAACTCTCCTGCCTGACTCCCCATTGACTGCCTTTTCCTGTGACAGGATTCACAGGGCCTTACGCCCTCCTCCACCCCCAGAGAAGCCTCCTAGGGACATTGTGCTATGCCTCAAGGACTTCCTGATTAAAGAGGATATCCTCAGGGCCTCAAGAAACACTCCCAGCATTCGGTTGGATGGGACCCCGGTCCAAATTTACCCGGACATCTCCCCCACCACCCTGGACAAACGCAGGAAGATGAAGGAGGTTACATCAGTGCTGCAGTCGGCAAGTATTCGTTACCGATGGGGCTTCCCTTTCAAGCTACAGGTGCCTCATAATGGCACGACTTACACTGTTACCACGCTGGCTGAAGGCAAGGAGGTGCTTGTGAAACTGGGCCTCCTTGATGCTGCTTCTCTGCCTAGGCTACCATCCACACCAAGACACTCAGCAATTTGGGCTACCCCTCCACCCAGAAGAGACCGCCGGGATCAACGTCGGGACTGACGGAAGCAGCGGCACTTAATTTTTGGTTTTGCTTTTTATCCTCTTTCCCCCTTCTTATTTTTAAGTTCTACTCTCGCTGCTATGTTTGGTTTTTCTCACGGAAGGCTGAGAACTTTGATCCTCTCCTGCTATGCTTTGAATGCACCTAGAATCTCCAGGCTCCACGCGGATTCCAGGTCGCGCCCGCTTGTGAGACCCCACACTCACCATTATTGGGGACTGGTCAGCTCTTCATCTGTTTAGTGATGTCGGAGCTGACAGACCCATCACAGGTAAACCCTCCGGATATGTCTGCATACGTGCAGATCACACGGACACTACGGCATAGAGTGTTGGACCTTTGGGTCCGAATGGACACCATCTTTTGGGTACATGGGATGTCTTTCCCCATTGCCCCCCAGGACTATTGTTGGCCATTTTTCGGCCTAGTTTTCAAGTTTTTTAAATTGATTACTATCTTATTTTATCTTTTTATTTTTTTTGCTTTTTTTACTTATTTTGTGCTACCCATCTCAGAAGGTACTATCATTATGATGCATACACTGCCATCTCAGATACTGCAAGTTTATATTATGCGGGGGATGTACTTCCTGGCTGGATCTCACCTTGGGGATCTATATGCTGATGGGGAGCCCACTCTTGACCTGGACCTGATTCTAATCTTAAAGCTACCCCTTTGGACCCGCTATGGGTATCAAGATTATATCTCATAATGTGAAAGGGTTTAATACCCCTCATAAACGAAGGAAAGCATTTAAAGCCTATAAGTCACTTGGCGCGGACATTATACTGCTCCAAGAGACACATTTCTCCAGGGATAACCACCCATCATACTTTGATAAAACATTTAAACAATGCTTTTTTACAACCTATGGGTCCAGGTCTAGAGGGGCTGCTATCTTTATCAGGAATTCAGTATTATTTCAGGTCCAACAGTCATACAAAGATCCAGACAGTCGGTTTGTGATCATTCAGGGCACCATCCAACACAAACAATTGACCCTAGCCTCAATATATGCCCCTAATGCCTCACAGGCTACATTTTTTAAAGAATTTTTCCAGATCCTGGAAAGGTTTCATTCCCCCCATCTGTTAATTGGAGGGGATTTTAACCTGGTAGCCCACTCAGGACTGGACAGAAGTAGAACATGCCCAACCTCTAAAGCGTTCCCCAAATCTCTTCAGTACTCCTTGCGCTCCTCTCAATTGATAGATATATGGAGGGCCCATAATGTAGGTTCGAAAGAATACACCTTTTATTCCCACCCCCACGATAGTTACTCTCGTCTGGACTATGTTTTTTGCACTCCTTCTCTGGCAGTTAATTCCACCTCAGCCAATATACACATATGCCCTTGGTCGGACCATCACATGGTTTCCACAAATATTTCTTGTTTAGGGATCCCCCACTCGTCTAGATCTTGGCGTTTAAACGAGTCACTTCTTACAGATCCGGTGATTTTGGCCCAACTGGTAGATCGCCTGAAAGAGTATTTTAGAACCAACAATGTGGAGGATATATCCCCAATCACCCTATGGGCTGCTCATAAGGCTGTTATGAGAGGCCACCTAATAGAAATCTCTACAACACAAAAACGCCAAAGACAACAAGACACACATAAACTTACATTAGAACTAGAACGTTTATATCACAGTCACACTCAGACACCTTCCACAGAGTTGCTCCAGCAGATTACTGAAAAGAGAAGGGCCCTTGATGATATTCTTTCTGGACACATAGAGAAATCCCTTCGGTGGTCCAAAGCTCGTTTTCTCCTCCACAGTAACTCCGCCTCCACGATGTTTGCCCGTAAGCTAAAACAATCTTCCCAACCGACCCACCTCTATAAGTTGAAAGATAAAAATGGCTACATTACCTCCCACCCTAAACAGGTTTTGAATATCTTTTCCTCCTTCTATCAGAAACTATTTTCAGGCCCAGATCCCTCCCGTTCCCCACCAGTGCAATCATGGTTAGACACTCTCTTGCTTCCCCAGTTGACTGAGGAGCATCTTGATATCCTCAATGCTCCTTGTTCTTCAGAGGAAGTGGCATCAATCATATCCTCCCTTAAGCTATCTAAGGCCCCAGGCCCAGACGGGTTTTCAGCAGTCTATTATAAAAAATTGGCGGACTCTCTACTCCCCACACTAACTAACATGTACAATCAGATCCTCGAAGGAAAGCAATTCCCTGAGGAAATGCTGTTGGCCAACATGTCCCTCATACCCAAACCGAACAAAGACCATACTCTCCCTCAAAACTTTCGCCCCATATCGGTTATAAATAATGACCTTAAAATATTTGGAAAGCTCTTGGCGGATAGACTAGCTAAAGTGATACAGTCTCTGATCTCTCCCGACCAAACCGGTTTCATCCCATCGAGACAGATCACAGATAATATTCGCTTAGCCACCAACATTGTGCAGGACGCCCATGTGCGCTCAAATCAGGTACTACTCTTAAGTTTAGATATAAACAAAGCATTTGACAGCGTTATGTGGTCATATCTAGACACAGTATTGCTAAAATTTGGATTTAGGGGGGCATTTCTAAAAGGCTTTAAAGCCCTTTACCATCATCCTAAGACCCGCATAAAGCTGCCGGGGTGTAATTCAGACTATTTTTCGCTGCAGTGTGGTACAAGACAGGGGTGTCCTCTCTCCCCTTTATTATTTGCACTCGCCATGGAGCCCCTGTCTAGGTCCATCTCCACAAACCAAAACATTAAAGGGTACATAAAAGGGAACCAAGAATTTAAACTTAGCCTCTACGCGGACGATGTACTTTTATTTATCACGGACCCATTGATCTCCCTCCCCAACCTCATATCCACTCTGAATTCCTTCCAAAACTTAACAGGCCTTGGAATCAATCCCAGCAAATGTACTGCGATGCCCATCCACCTTCCACAACATTTATTATCTACACTCCAAGACAAATTCAAATTCACATGGAACTACACCTCCTTACAATATCTAGGCATCAAACTGGCCCCCTCTCTCAAACAAATATACTCCTTAAATTATCCCCCGGCTTTCACTAAAATTAAATCTCTCTTAAATCAGTGGTCTTCATACCGTATATCATTTCTAGGTAGGATTCAAGCAATTAAAATGAATATCCTTCCAAAGCTACTATTCCTATTTAGATCTCTACCTCTATATGTTTCTCGCTCCTACCTGTTGATGGTGCAGTCGACTCTGCTCAGGTTTGTATGGCAAAACAAAAAACCCCGAATTGGACGACTAATGATGTATAGAACACAGACAAGGGGGGGATTGGGTTGCCCAGACCTTTGGAAGTACTATCTGGCATCTCGCCTTACTCAACTGGCACAATGGCATACCCCCCCACCTCTATACCATGGCTGCAGTTTGAGCAGATCTCGATTGCACCGTTTCATCTTCCAGGTATATTATGGTCTCGCTCTATAACCCCAAAGGATATCACCCCACTCAACTCTATAGTAGGTCAGTCACTGTACCTTTGGTCCCTTTACTCCAAGAAATTTAAGTTACAATCAGATAGACCCCTATTGTCCTCCTTTCTAGGAGAGCCGTCCTTCCCCCCGGCCTTCTCGTCCAAATTATCATTCTGTGGTTGGATCGCTAGGGGCTTGGTGAACCTTGAATCCTTGCTGCAAAACGCCTCCTTTTGCTCTTATACTCACCTGCAGCAAACACATGATATGGGACGATTTGAGTTTCACCAATACCTACAAATAAGACACTTTTACTCAGCACTAATCTCGGGTGGAGTAGACTTGTCTAAGACCACGTTTGAGTCGTTGTGTGGAGAGGCATCAAGAGATAGAGGGACTATTTCCATTCTATATAGACACCTTAATGACCTTAACTCTCCTCAAAAATCTAAGGCAATGGAGGAGTGGGAAACAGAGATGGCCCAAGAGTTCTCTGCGGAGGACTGGCGGGATATGATAGCTAATATGCACAAATGCACGAGATCTATATCTATTAAAGAGACAACTCTTAAAATTCACACCAGGTGGTATTACACTCCTGATCGTCTCCACAGATTCTATCCCCTGGTGCCTGGCACATGCTTTAGAGGATGCCAGGACAGGGGAACGATGTTGCACACTTTCTGGAGTTGTAAGGCCCTGGACACCATATGGCAAAAGACTACGTCTCTCATATCACTTATCTCTGGTATCTCGATTACACTAACCTCTCCAATGTGTCTGCTTTTCGCAGAACTCCCAGAGGTCCCCATCCCATTACAGAAATGATTTCACACTCTTTTTAGTGCTATTCAATGGGCAATAGCCTTGAATTGGAAAAGACCCCAGGTGCCTTGGTCGCAGGTGATCTCGCGTATGGAGTCCATCAGGACTATGGAATTAGTGCACCATACTCTCCTGGACTCCATACACATATTCGATCGTAAATGGAACATTTGGACGGCTCACCTGCTAAGTGACAGACTAAATGATCCTTCCGCCCCAATAACTGACTCACAATAAAAGCGTCTACGTTCTCCAAAAGATAGACTCAGAATGAGAATGTACCTTTAATAGCGACATAGCCTCCTGATTTCAGGTATAGGATCTCACAACACCCACATGGAATTTAGGTTATAATAATATGTATGGGATGCACATTTATCACATTATTGTGTTTCTATTTCTTTTCCCTTTTCTTTTTCTTTTTTTGTATGATTTCTCTCATTATGTTTCTTATTGCTCTGATTTATTGGGTGCTCTATGATTGAATTGTACAATGAGATATATTTGCTAGTATTTTATTGTGGAGCTGTTACTGACTGTATTACCATTATACCTCATGTACCCTCAACACTTGTTCACCCTGATACTATATTTTCCTGCAATAAAAACGTTTGTAAACGAAAAAATTCTACAGGTTGCATGTTTTAAGTTACAGAGGAGGTCTAGGGCTAGAATTATTGCTCTTGCTCTACCGATCACGGTGATACCTCACATGTGTGGTTTGAACACCGTTTTCATATGACGGCGCTATTCGCGTATGTTTTTCTTATTTATTTTACCTTTTATTTTTTACTTTTGCACTGTTTTTTTTTTTTTAAATGTAAACATCCCTTGTAATAGAAAAAAGCATGACAGGACCTCTTAAATATGTGATCTGGGGTCAAAAAGACCTCAGTTCTCATATTTAGACTAAAATGCAATAGGAGAAAAAAATTTTGTCATTTAAAAAGAAAAAGAAAAAAAAAATGGCCCTTTATGAGCTGTGGGCGGAAGGGACGTTTTGACGTCGCTTCCGCCCAGCAATTGTATGAAGATGGGTGACCATCTTCCCCTCACTCATCTCCATACTGAGCCAGCAAGAGGACCTGATCGCCTCCGCCGCTACCGACAGCTCCAGTAAGCGGCGGAGGGCACCAGTAAGCAGGGCCCTCTCACGCCACCGATAAAAGTGATCTTGCGGCGAATCTGCCACAGAGACCACTTTTATCTTGTAACGGACCGCCCGCTGAAAAGGAGGATACTGGGTTTATGGCAGCTAGCTGCTGCCATAACAATGATATCCTCCTTCAAACAGCTGACGTAAAACTGCGGAGGGCGGTCCGTAAGTAGTTAACTGAAGTTGGTCAAAAATGCTTAGATTCACTACTCCTTTTAGTATCTCTGGTCACAGGCTCTGGGATACATCATTCAATGTACAATTAAACTGAAGCAGATCATAAGGGAAAACAGTTTAATAAAATTAGCATCACGTAAAAAGCATAAAAACACTCACAGCAGCAGTGCTTTATCTCCCCCTCCAATAGATGATGACGTCAGTGTGTAGCTCTGCCCAATACATTTATTCATTGGTTGACTTCATTAGAAGCAGCCCACCTATAGCAACATCACCTTCCTTAAATCCCCCCATTAAAACAGTAAAGTAAAGTAATTTTCCAATCAGAAATCTTGGATGAACGGGACGTGTGGATCTTGTTAAGGGAGAAGAGTGTGGCTTTTGGATCAGGAAATAAGGATGATATATATATATATATATATATATATATATATATATATAATATATATATATATACATATAGTGGATATAAAAAGTCTACAGACCCCTGGTAAAATGTCAGGTTTCTGTGATGTAAAAAAATGAGACAAAGATAAATCATTTCAGAGCTTTTTCCACCTTTAATGTGACCTATAAATTGTACAACTCCGTTGAACAACAAACTAAAATCTTTTAGGTGGAGGGAAGTAAAAATAAAAAAATTAAATAATATGATTGCATAAGTGTGCACACCCTTAAACTAATACTTTGTTGAAGCATCTTTTGATTTTATTACAGCGCTCAGTCTTTTTGGGTATGAGTCTATCAGCATGGCACATCTTGACTTGACAATATTTGCCCACTCTTCTTTGCAAAAACACTCCAAATCTGTCAGATTGTGAGGGCATCTCCTGTACACAGCCCTCTACAGATCTCCCCACAGATTTTCAATCGGATTCAGGTCTGGGCTCTGGCTGGGCCATTCCAAAACTTTAATCTTTTTCTGTTGAAGCCATTCTTTTGTAGATTTGGACGTATGCTTTGGGTTGTTACCATGCTGAAAGATGACGTTCCCCTTCATGTTCAGCTTTCTAGCAGAAGCCTGAAGGTTTTGTGCCAATATTGACTGGTATTTGGAATGGTTCATAATTCCCTCTACCTTGACTAAGGCCATCACCATGCTTCACGGTGGGTATGGTGTTCTTTTTGTGATGTGCAGTGTTGATTTTGCACCAAACATATCTTTTTGAAATAAAAAAAGTTCAACCTTGGTTTCATCAAACCATAACACATTTTCCCACTCGCTTTTGGGAGACTTTAGGTGTGTTTTTGAAAAATTTAGCCAGGCTTGGATCTTTTTCTTTGTAAGAAAAGGCTTCCATCTTGCCACTCTACCCCATAGCCCAGACATATGAAGAATACAGGAATACGGGAGATTGTTGTCACATGTACCACACAGCCAGTGCATCCCAGATATTCTTGCAGCTCCTTTAATGCTGCTGTAGGCCTCTTGGCAGCCTCCCTGACCAGTTTTCTTCTTGTCTTTTCATCAATTTTGGAGGGACGTCCAGTTCTTGGTAATGTCACCGTTTTGCCATATTTTCTCCACTTGATGATGACTGTCTTCACTGTGCTCCATGGTATATATAATGCCTTGAAAATTATTTTGTACCCTTCTCCTGACTGAAACCTTTTAACAATGAGATCCCTCTGATGCTTTGGAAGCTCTCTACGGACCATGGGTTTTGCTGAAGGATGCGACTAAAAAAATGTCAGGAAAAACCTACTAGAACAGCTGAACTGTATTTAGGGTTAATCAGAGGAACTTTAAATGATGGCAGGTGTGTGCTGACTCCTATTTGACATGAGTTTGAATGTGATTGCTTAATTCTGAACACAGATACATCCCCAGTTATAAGAGGGTGTGCACACCTATGCAGCCACATTATTTTAGGAACTGCAGTCCCAGCTTTTCTTTTCTAGTTTTCTATAGAGCAGGGAAGCGTTGAAACTAGGGATGGGCAGAGTGTTTTAGGTGAAAATATTGATTTCTCTGTGAAATTGATTTTGCATTAGGTTACAGTTTAGTAAAGCAAAAACTCCCAATTTCACTCATTGAGCTGTTTAGGTAAATTTTCTTGGGAAAAAGAAGAATCCACCATTTTAGTGTTTTTTTTACAGGGCTTATTTAAGGTAGTTAAGTTTATTTTATTTCATTTAACATTATTGCATTTGTATTTGTGTTTTATAGTGTTTTTGTTTTTTTTTTACTTTTTTGCTGTGTTCGGTAAGGGGACTTTTGTTAGCACAAGAACAAATCTAGGATAGTTGAAGGGGGGCAGTCAGAAGCCTTTTAATATCCATTGATTCCTTAAAATCCATCTTCATTTCTTCTTCCCTATTGACTTAAAGGCATTTCATCAACATTTTGAAAGTTTACTGAAATCTCCTAACTTTTGCGTAAATATTGGGAAATTAAAAAGTTAATTTTTGCGTATTTCTAGTTAAAACTCTTGACATGTTTTATTGTTGTATGTGCTATCATTGGGTACAATAAACCTGGCTATACACAGATTGCAATTTAAATTTCATGCCATCTATGGGCAGGTTGGTTATACTGAAGTGAATCAGCCTCTCCTTTTTTTTTTTTTTTTTTTGCCTGGTTAATGCTATAGTTACCACCAGTGATCATAGTATGCTGCCAGTGGGGAAGGCTCCCTGCCAACAGAACACAATAGCGCTGCAGTAGTTCCCCCATCAGCACTGACTGTTGCATAATAACCTGCTTAACAAAAAAAAAGTTAAGGACTAAACCTGAAAGTCTCACATGAGTCTCAGGCTGGGTTCACACTGCCGGGGGGGGGGGCACAGCAGGGGGTCCAGTGCATTCCTGTTTCACTGTTGTCTCACTTGAGAGCTGGTCACAGTCTCTCCTGTCATGCAAATTGGACGTGGGGAAACCCCACAAACCCCCTATTTGCAATAGGGTGAACTCAGCCTAAAGGCTAAAAGAAAACTTGCAATATGCCAGAGGAAGGAACCTCTGCTTTCTATCCCTTGTCCCATTCCTCATTGGTTTTGGTTCAAACACCTGCATTCAGGGTGTAGCTGCTTACATTGCTGTAATCAGTTCATCTCCTGCAGAATCTAGTCTCCTATAAGTCCTTTCCCGTCATTGAAACTAAGCGGCATGACCTCTTCCCATACAAACAGTTGGTCTGAAAAATGCCAGCCAAGAGTAAAGCCATCTGTTTCTATGGGGAAAGAGTAGATCTATAAAAAGTCGAATACTGTATGATTTATTTGCAAATCTCATACAATAAACTCAATGCATTGAATGCTACAGTGTATTAAATATATAATATATAAATATAATATTTAAAATACAAAAGACTAAACCAATAATATCATCCAAGGCACTTTTGTAAAATGTCAATTTAGTTTACCATGTATGCTTTTCTCACTGTCTGTAACAAACAAATAAAAATATGTATTGCCTCCTTTAACTCTGGATTGTGCTGAGTGGCTTGCCTACCAGAAAAGGATGATGAATGGCAAGTATAAATCCACCTGTTTTTTAAAGGTAACTCCTCTTAATAAACAATGCAGAACATTTCTCTCTCAAGCAACATTTGTTACCTTTAATCCTTATGCTGCTCGCATTAGTAAATAGATAGGAAAGTATATCATATTTACTTGTTTTAAACTTTTTTTTACATTTCTTTAAAACTTATGTCATATATGCAGGAGATTTCAAGAGGATTTTTTTCTTTCAGCTGGAGGAGGGGAGAAAGAACTTTCTCAGCTAAGCACACCCTTCTGCCTGCATGCCTGAGCTAAGGGCAGATGGATTCCAGGAAGTAAATGCTACATGAATCATCTGCCCTTACTCAAGATGGCCTCAGATAGAACTGTTAGAGGGGTGTTTTTCAAAGTGATTTCACAACACAATTAAGCATGGACGGGAGGTGAGTTTACTTTTAATATTAAATATAAATTAAAGTGGTGTTCCGGCCGAAATTATACTTTTTAAATGAAAATACCCCTATAATACACAAGCTTAATGTATTCTAGTAAAGTTAGTCTGTAAACTAAGGTCTGTTATGTTAATTTATAGCAGTAGTTTATTATTTTATAAACTTGCAGCAGGCCGTGGCCATCTTAAGTGTGGGCATCTGAAGCCAGACTGTATTTCTTCCCAGATCTCATCCTTGGAGATCTCGCACATGCTCAGTGCAGCACAAGCAGTGTAATAGGTTTCAGGTCAGGTTTCCATAGCAACGGCAGTGTCAGAGGAAGTTGCCGCCCCTTCCCAGAAGGCATTGCAAACAGAAAATGATGCGATGGGCCACGGCCAGGGAGGAGGAAGTGAAAAATGAATACAGCAGATATACAGTAGGTGCTGAGAAAACAAATTAAAAAATATCCAATTTGTTTAGAGTGCACAGTTTAGTGAGGGATGCTGAAGAGTTGTAAAAGTGGGTGGAACTCCACTTTAAATAGTATTTTTCAGTTTGATACTCAGATACTGTTAAAGCAGTATTAGATCCAAAAGCAAATATTTATTATATTGTAGCTTACCAATTTTTAGATGTGATGGCTGTATTAGTTAAATTTTTTAGGCTTTCTCTCTTATTTTTACCTGGTGATCCTGCCAATAAGTCTATGGTTGTTAGACAGAACAAGCTGTCCTGCAGATGTAGCAGTTAGGGGATTGAGACAAACCATTTACCACTGACAGGGGTGCTTACAATGATCAACTTGTATTCATTTATTTAAAGTCTTTATTCCCAAAGGAAAAAAAAACTGTTGATTTAACAGCTTAAAAAGTGTGAGCTGGAGTTTGGCCAAAATGTGTTAGCGTGTCTAAATCTGCTACTACATCTAACACTACCCTCCCCCCAGCCTGGCAATGCTGCTGTCCATCTGTGTCTCTGTTGCTCCTTTTTCAGAGTGTAGACATTCTAATACAGGAAGTGTGTTTTTGGCCAGATCACCAGGTTGAAAAAAGAGGAAAAAAGCAAGAACATTGATGCAGCCACCACATCTAATGGTTGGTAAGATGCAATATATTACATTTTAAACTTTTGGGTTATTACCGCTTTAAGTGCCGCTTTAAAGCCAAATATTTTTCTGTGTGATCAACATCATCAACATCATGCTTCACTGTATACAGTTTGGTTAAGGAAATTATGTTTTTGGAATTTTTTTGCAGCAAAGATTCTTACCTGCAGATCCTGCCAGTAACAGCACTTCCTGTTGCAAGTTGACAGCTCTAAAGCTGGCCATACATTATACAATTTTCTTGCTCAACTTTTTCTAAATTTCCCTTCAACTATGTAGTGCAAGGGCCTGCCTGATTGCGTACTAATTGAAAGTGCTTAGGTTTGACCTGATATTATATGGTTTTGGTAAATTGTACAAGAAAATTGTATAAAGTATGGCCAGACTAACTCACTGTCTTGAAAATTTACAGCAAAGCTGTCATTCTGCTGTGCAAGTTGGCAGTTGGGATGACTATCAGCTTTGTCAGAGAGGCAGACCAATGGTTAACTGAAGAAGCGCATAGAGTAGGCTGACAACAGTGCTACTAATTGTGAGACAGCAGAGATTTAGGGTTTACATACACTTTAAAGGGGTTGTTAAGACAATGCACACAAGCACTGCCAGCCCCTCTGCTAGGATAACATGTATATACTGTATGCCGTTTTGTAAAATTCATCTTCCAAGTAACTTATCCTTTTTCGATCACTCTCTTCCTCCAAGATGGCTACAAGCTACAAGCGGCCATTTACCGCGATCTGTGAAGACCCGGCGGTCATGGATATTTGCGGGAGCGCACTCCAGGGGGCGCGCAAGAGCAACATTCTGGGAGGACGTCCCGCGGGCGCCCACCCAGAATAAGCCGACCGCGCTGTAGCCATCTTTCGGCTATGGCCCGGTCCACAAGTGGTTAAATGCAGATACGTGTATTACTTATGAAGGGTAAGCTATAGTCACTCTTCATATATACAAATCTCTTTTTTCACTGTAATTGATTTAATGGTTATTGATATTCTTATTAGTGGCTCATTTACTTACTATCTGTTTCTCCCTTTTTGTTTTATATTTCAGTCATCATATTCCAGGCATATTCACATAAAAACATAGTCTCTCCTTGCTTGATTGAATCCTTTTCGGGCCTTTCAGCGCCCCTGTGTTAGATTTGTTTTATATATATTGGGTAGGTGTTGAGGCCATGTTGGCCCTCCTCATTGGGACATTTATTGGCTCTAAATGAGCTAAATGTCTCCATCCAATATCCTTTCTGTGTCATTTTAGTTTTATTGGTCACTTTTTGCCCCCTGCAGCCACACTACGGTGGTGTCAGGTTGCCACCCTCAGGGCGGACCCCGTACCGACCTTGCCGGCGGGCATACTGGGGTAGGTATTGGGATCCATCGGGGTAGTGGGGTGTTGATTTTCTATCAATGGGTGGGTTGGATCTTCAATGCCAAGTCATTGTTTTTTTCTTTTCATAGAGCTATCTCTTAAATATCGATCACACCTTAATTCCCTGAGGAAGCCAATGTCTTGGCGAAACATGTAGGGAAGACCTGACCTATAACAATACACAGCCCTATACTACTCTGGCCAATTGTAAAACTAGAAGAGCTCCTTTATTTTTAATTCCTATTTGAATATTTGCTAATGTATATTATTTGTTCTTTGATACCATGTAATAAAATTTATATATTTTTTAATATTTTTTAACTGAATCATTTTGGCACTGCAATAATCCCCACCCTCTCTACTTCCCTTTTCTATAGCATGGCAGAATATTAAAGGAACTGTGCGAGTTAAAGCCCTCACTGGACCCCACCAACCTGAACAACTTAAGACCTATCTCATTGCTTCCATTCACCTCTAAACTTCTAGAATGCTTAGTCTACAACCGTCTTAGCTCCTACCTCAGTGAAAATAACCTTCTTGACCCCTTACAGTTTGGCTTTCACTCGCAGCACTCCACGGAAACTGCCTTACTAAAACTCACTAACGATTTACTAACTGCTAAAACCAACAGCCAGTACTCCATACTCCTACTACTTGACCTCTCTGCGGCCTTTGATACTGTTGACCACCTGCTCCTTCTCAATAAACTACATTCCCTTGGCCTCTGAGATTCTGCTCTATCCTGGTTCTCTGCCTACCTATTAGAGCGCTCCTTTAGTGTTACCTACAACTCTGTCTCCTCCTCTCCATTGCCCCTTTCTGTGGGGGTCCCCCAAGACTCTGTTCTTGGACCCCTTCTCTTCTCTATCCACACCTCCTCCCTTGGTCACTTGATAACCGCCCACGGCTTCCAATACCACTTATACGCCGATGACACTCAAATCTATCTGTCTACTCCTCACCTCACTCCTTCAGTCTCCTCTCGCATTACTAACTTACTAACTGACATATCAGCATGGATGTCGCACCACTTCCTTAAACTAAATCACTCTAAAACTGAGCTATTAATATCCCCCCCGCCCGTGCCCCCTTCATGACTTTTCCATCAAAATCAACAATGCAACTACCAGTCCCTCCCATCACACCAGGGTACTAGGTGTAATCTTAGACTCTGACTTGTCATTTCAGCCTCAAGTCCAATCGTTGTCAAAAGTTTGTAGAATTCACCTCTGTAACATCTCTAAAATTCATCCCTTTTTAACAAATTAAACCACCAAGCTCCTCATTCACTCCTTCGTTATCTCTTGCCTTGACTATTGCAACTCCCTTCTCATTGGCCTGACTCTCCATAGGCTACCCCCTCTTCAGTCTATCATGAATGCTGCTGCCAGACTTATCCATCTTACCAACCGCTTAGTGTCTGCCAACCCTCTCCTCCAATCCCTGCACTGGCTCCCAATCACCCAGCGAATTAAATTCAAAATACTAACCACAACATACAAAGCCATTCACAACTCTGCCCCAAGCTACATCACCAATCTTGTCTCCAAATATCACCCAAATCGTCCTCTCCGCTCTTCTCAAGACCTCCTACTCTCAAACTCTTTCATCTCCTCCTCCCATGCTCATCTCCAGGATTTCTCCAGAGCCTCTCCCATCCTCTGGAACATGCTACCTCCACCTGTCCGGCTATCCCCTACTCTTGCTACCTTCAGGTGATGCCTGAAAACTCATCTCTTCAGGAAAGCCTATCGAGTCTCCAACTAATCTTATACCATTTCCATCAGCTCATTCCCCACAGTTATAACCTTTTGTACCACCTGCCTCACCCTATTAGATTGTAAGCTCTTTTGAGCAGGGCCCACTTAATCCTCTTGTATTTTATTGTATTATAACTGTATTGTCTCCCTTTTATATTGCAAAGTGCTGCGTAAACTGTTGGCGCTATATAAATCCTGTATAATAATAATAATAAGAATAATAAAGCAGTAGTTGGACAAGGAAACACACGCCAGAAGGGAGAAATCAGAAGGTTATTGGTGATTTAAAGAAGCAGATAGGAAACATTAAAATGGAGAAAGAATAGACTGGTGGAGGAGCTTACTTCTCAAGAGTCCGTAATGTAGGACTTGGAAGGTGAATTGTATAAGAAGAAAGTCTCTGTCAAGGAATTAACTGTAACTAAAAGGCTATTGTCAGAAAGGCAAGAGTCTTTAGATGAGGAAATAAGTATGTTATCTTCACAAGTAAGTGATTTTCTGACAGAAAAATCTCAGAGGAACAGAGAATACAATTGTAGCGCTGACAACTTTTGTTTTTAGCCATATGTGTGTTATACAGGACATAAGTTGTTATAGTGCCATCTTGTGGACAATTGAAAAGATACAATACTGTTATGTTTCACGATTAAGAGAAGTGACATGGAAGTAATTGATTGTTTACTT
Organism: Lithobates clamitans; assembly: GCA_037952925.1. Classification (NCBI taxonomy): domain Eukaryota; kingdom Metazoa; phylum Chordata; class Amphibia; order Anura; family Ranidae; genus Lithobates; species Lithobates clamitans. Next base: position 4,891,749 of record JBBGZY010000655.1, read on the forward strand.
CTGAACTTAAACTATGACCTACCCACAATGCTCCTGGACAAGAGGAGAACTGAACTGCATTGTGGGAGGTTATAAAAGGGCTGGGAGCGGCCATCTTGGGTCTCTTGTTCCTGGGACGCGTGGGCTGCCTGCAGAACTCTGTGGGTGTGTGTGTCCCACAGGGTGGCGGCCTACCTTGCGGAGGAGCAGCAGCAGGGATCCTGTCATCGTATCACAGTGTGCTGGAGCAGCAGAAGTGATCGTTCCGGAGACCCGTGGAGGAGGTAACTGAGGACTCCTGGTCGTTAGTGAACGGAGCAGTGTGGCGGTGGTTCCATACGGACTGAGAACTGTTGAAACAGAAGCATCCATCCGCCTGGATCCCGTGTGGTGAGAGGGTTAACACCCAGAAGTTTGTTTAAATATACACACACTTAGAACTGTTACAGAGTGTTGCTGGGACTGATAGTCCCACGGAACAAGTTAAGTTGGAGAGCTTTACATCTGAATAGACTTCAGTATTCAAGAATGGATGCTAGAGGTTTGTCTTCTTCATATAAGAACACTTAGTGAATCTGCTGGATTATAATTGCCTTAGTGTATTACATTACACTGTGCAACACCCAGGAGGAACCCTTTGTGGATTACAATTACAAAAGCTAGCGAAGACTGAAGACGTCTGGACTATCTCTTTTATTGCAGGGCCCTGCATTTAGTTACCAAGGATAGTGACTTTACAGTTTAGAGCAGGGGGAGCTCCCTGGTATAGATATATATAATAAGGTATATTTGTGTATGTTACCAATTGTCATAACTATTTACTATACTATTGCACTACGTTGGTGTGATAGTGGAGTCCTTGTAAAACCCGTTTACATAAATATATTTACACAAAGAAAGAAATTATTTTTGGTTATTACTGAAGTTTGTGTGCAGTGTTGTTATTTCTCCTGCAGGTGGAGCTACAGACACCCAGGTAGAGGTAAATATAAACATAAGTGTATATTGTGGGTTAAAGTCAATACTCATACCATTACGACACTGCACTACAGCTGTGCCAAGGGGATTGAACAATTTAAGAGGAGTAAAGAGATAAGAGGACAGGCCCGCTTTAAACCAGCAGCTCCACCGAGAGTTATTGCTACATGTGGGGGCTTGTCCAGGATAACTGTCACTCTGAAATCAAGCACCCCCTTTAGAACCATGGAATGGATCCCACCACTGTGGCACAGTGGTGTGAGGCGGAAGGCACCCGCTCAGAATCGAGCGTGGCCATGGAACTCTGGGGAGATATCTGGGAGAAAGAACACATTAACCGAGTGGTAAAAACACTATCCCCAGAACAAAGAGCCAAGGTGGTCGCAGTAAGACCCAATCATGAGACATTCCGCACTTATGCATTATTGGAGTGGAGGAAGGGAGTTCCGGATAATTTCAAGGGTGCAAGTGTTGAACTCGCTGACAAGACCAAATTTTATCTGACCCACCCAAGGGAAGAAGGAGAGAATCTTGCCACCTTCCCCCAGATGAGTTCAGCAGAAATCAAGGTTCCATCACAGTCAGCACAGGCTGCAATTGAGCCAGAACTCATCACGGCCCTATGAAATTTGGTGTCCCAATGTCAAAAAGAGAACCCAACATGTTCAGGGACTGGATACCAAAAACTGGGCATTTTCTCGGGCCAACGGCCTGTACCCAAAGGAGAAGACACCTTTGAAGAGTGGTTGGAACAGGCCACGCAAGTGTTGGATGAGTGGGACATCCCTGAAACGCAAAAGAGACAGCGGATTACTGAGAGTCTAAAAGGACCTGCTTCTGAGGCCATTCGAAAATTAAAGCTCAGTAAACAGAACTGTGTAGCCCAAGACTACTTAGATATCCTGCAAGATGTGTTCGGACGTACCGAGAAGGTTTCTAACCTAATTTATCAATTAGAACACACCTATCAAGAAACAGGAGAGAAGCTGTCAGAATATATGAGACGGTTAGACAAGGTCATCCACCAAATATTGTTGAAGGGATTAGATCCCAGTAAGGTGGATGAAATTCGAGCCAAGCAAGTCTTAAGGGGTGCCCAGCCTTTGGACCCCATCACCCACCAGTTAAGAACTCGCAAAGATAGAGGCATCTTGAAGTACCCAGATCTAATTCGGATTGTACGAGAGGAAGAAGCTATTCTAGAAAGGAAGAAGGAGAACATTCAAGAACCAAACCACACTGTTGGAGTCCGAACAGTTAGTGTGATGGAGGATTATCCCCAGATTGAGCTTCTTAAGACCCCCAAATCCGCCCAATGGAAAAAAAAATTGAAGAGAGTGTCAGGCTCCACCTTCAGAAGCCAATTTGGACTTTGTTTCAACTGTGGAGGGGTTGGACATTTCGGGAACGTGTGCCCAAGTCCAAGGGCAGCAGTACAATGTCAAAAGCCGGCGGAAAACTTCAAAGGGCCCCAGTGAAGGAGTCAACTGGGTGCCCTGTAACTGTCGTCAGCTCCAACGAAACCCAAGTTCCCAAAGTTTTGAGAGTAAGAGGAGGAATGAAGTTGAGTGAGCGTCCATGGAAACGAGGAGTCAAGATGCGCACTAACAAGCAAAGGAAGCCACACACTCATGGTGAATTTCCCCTCAACTTAGTGGGGCCCTCTCCGATCATCCCCATCCAGGTAGAAGGAATCTATGCCAAGGCACTTCTGGATACTGGAGCCCAAGTGACCTTATTGTATAAAGATTTCTACATGAAGCATCTCAAGCATCTGCCCCTGCAAAAGTTGGAAGAATTGGAGATATGGGGCCTAGGTACCCAGAACTTCCCCTATGAGGGGTATATCCCTATCAAACTTGCCTTTGACCCGAGTGTGGCCGGAAAGGTGGAGACTTTCGACACCCTGGCAGATGTGTGTCCTCGGTCCCCTGGGGCTCATAAAAGTTCCCTTATCATCGGAACACATTCTGATCTGGTCAGAAGACTCCTGACACCGCTTGTACAGAGGGAAAGTGCCCCGGCAATGAAGGTGCATCCCATGCCAAGTGTACAAGAATATAGTACACGAACAGAAGGCCCCACCAGAAGGGGTGGGAAAAGTTTGGTGTTTAGACCGAGGTGAAGAACTGCTACTACCGGGTGAAGTGGTATGCATGAGAGCCTCTGTCAAGTTGAGTTGGAGACAACCCGGTCCTTTTATTGTCTTGGAGATGGACACTCAGGAAGAAGATGTGGGCCTGGAGATACTCCCAAAAGTGTTATCTACTAAGGCACTTAAGAGAAGCAGGGGGAGAGTCTCAGTTAGTGTTTGGAACACCACAGCCTTGCCTGTGAAGATACCAGCAAGAATGCTGCTTGGGCAGGTGAATCAAGCGACCCCGGTTTCGCCAAGAGATGTGATAAGGGGGCCAGAAGAGGAGATTCCCATAGAAAATTTTTACCCGAAAAACACCTCCCTTAGGCCTGCGTGGATGGAGAGGGCCAAAGCCCAGCTCATGAGATGGAAAGAAGTTTTCTCAAAGAGTGAGTTTGATGTGGGGTATGCCAAGAGTGCAGAGCACAAGATCCGGCTGGAAGAAGACAAACCTTTTCGGGAAAGGGTCAGGAGGATCCCATTGGGAGATCTTGAAGATCTCTGAGAACAGCTGCTGAGCTGAAAAGGACTGGGATTATCAAGGAGTCCAGCAGTCCATACGCCTCTCCGATAGTGGTGGTGAGGAAGAAAAATGGGTCACTCCGGCTGTGTATCGACTACAGGACTCTGAACCGACGGACTATTCCTGATCAATACACTACCCCCCGTATAGAAGATGCCCTACAGAGCCTGACAGGGGCAAAGAGGTTCAGTGTATTAGATTTGAAGAGTGGCTATTATCAGATCCCCATGAGTCCTGAGGATAAGGAGAAGACTGCTTTCATCACCCCCGTGGGGTTCTATGAATTCAACCGGATGCCACAAGGTCTGTCTGGGGCCCCTGCAACTTTCCAGCGGCTCATGGAGAAGACAGTAGGCGACATGAACTTGATTAAGGTCTTAGTATACTTAGACGATATCATTGTATTTGGCCGAACTGTTGAAGAACATGAAGAGCGACTGGAAAAGGTTCTAAAGAGCTTACAGGTAGAGGGTTTGAAACTATCAATGGAGAAATGTCAGTTCTATCAATCCTCAGTGAACTATCTATGGCACATTGTGTCTGAAGAAGGGATAGCAACTGACCCTGAGAAATTGGAAGCTGTTACCTTTTGGCCAAGGCCCACGAATGTGACTGAGCTCAGGGCATTCCTAGGATTCTGCTCCTACTACCGGAGGTTTGTGGAGGGGTTCGCAAAGATAGCCCACCCACTCACAGAACTACTGAAGAATCAGGAAGAGGCTGATGTGGTTTCAGAGAAACCTGGGAGGCAAAAAGAAGGGCCCCGGAAGAAAAAGGAATCTATCCTGAATCAGTGGACTCAGGAATGTGAAGAGACATTCAGTCAATTGAAGAAGAGTCTTACAGTTGAGTCTGCTCCAGTGTTAGCTTATGTGGATCCTACCAAGCCCTATGAACTGCATGTGGATGCCAGCCGAGATGGGCTGGGCGGAGTGCTCTATCAAGATCATAATGGACATTTAAGGCCTGTTGCTTATGTGAGCCGGAGCCTATCTCCTGCTGAGAAGAACTACCCTACTCATAAGCTTGAGTTTCTGGCTTTGAAGTGGGTCGTGGTAGAGAGATTATCTGTATGGTGCCGAATTTGTAGTTAAAACAGATAACAACCCCCTCACATATTTACTTACCACCGCAAAATTGGATGGCACAGGCCATAGGTGGTTGGCTGCTCTCTCAACATTCTCCTTCAGCCTGAAATACCGACCGGGAGTGGGCAACAGAGATGCAGATGCGCTGTTAAGAAGACCCCACAGTCCCCTGAGCTCCCAAGAGGATTGGACTCAACTTGCCCCCGAAGGGGTAAGAGCCCTTTGTGAAGTAGCAGAAAAGCAGGAGAAAGGAGGAGCCAGAGCTGAAGAGATTGGATTGACTACAGCAGGAGTACCCAGGTATTACTGTAATGTCTCCCAGATTGCTGCAGAGGGTTTACCTAAGTTATCAAGGAAAGATCTTAGGAAAGATCAACAAGAAGATCCACTCTGCAGTCTGGTATTGGAAGCTCTGGAGGGTAAACACCCTGATTTACTTTTGAGAAGCGCCCGGAAAGAAGCTCTGTTGTTACATAAAGAGTGGGATCGGTTGCAGTTGTTACAAGGGGTGGTCTACTGAAGGGGCCCCTCTGAAGATCTGGAGGAGAAGTGGCAACTGCTTCTGCCAGAGAAGCATAGAGAGCCAGTGTTAACCGCTCTACATGATTGTCATGGACATCTGGGGTCAGAAAGAACTCTTCAATTAATACGAGATAGATTCTACTGGCCTTATATGAGGAGAGAAGTGGAGAATTATTGTCACTCTTGCTATAGGTGCATCCAGAGAAAGACCCTACCACAACGGGCAGCCCCGATGGGTCATTTGTCAAGCCAAGGTCCCATGGATTTAGTTTTCATTGATTTGCTGTGTCTAGAATCTGACTTGAGTGGGCAATGAAATATTCTGGTAGTCACAGACCATTTTACCAGGTATGCTCAAGCTTTCTCCACCAAAGATCAGAAGCCAGTCACAGTGGCGAAGACGCTGGTGGAGAAGTTTTTCGTCCATTATGGCTTACCACAGAGGATCCATTTAGACCAGGGATGGGACTTTGAGAGTACACTTATCAGGAGATTGCTGGATCTATTGGGAATTCAAAAGTCCAGAACTACACCCTATCACCCGCAAGGAGATCCTCAGCCGGAGAGGTTTAATAGAACCCTTCTTAATATGTTAGGGACAATGACCTCTGAGCAAAAGCCCAATTGGAGTAAGCATATCACTGCTTTAGTGCATGCATATAACAGCACCAAGAGTGACATCACAGGATATTCACCTTATCGGTTGATGTTTGGGTGAGAGGCTAGATTACCAGTGGACTTGGCTTTCGGAACTTCTCTGGACCACACCTCAGAGACTTCTCACCAAGGATATGCAAATAGACTGAGAAAGAGTCTGAAGATTGCTTATGAGAAGGCTCGGACTATGTCAGACAGCAGAGGGAATAGAAATAAAAGAAACTTTGACCTCAAGGTAAGGGTTCAAGATCTTCAACCCGGTGACCGAGTCCTATTAAGGAATTTGGGTATTCCTGGCAAACACAAGTTGGCGAATCGCTGGAGATCACAGCCATACATTGTTTGTAAACAGCTCCCAGGACTTCCAGTATTTGAAATTAGGCCAGAAGGAAGTGCTGGACCATATAAGATTTGGCATCGGAATCACCTTTTGCCCCTTACTGATGCAGTCAGGATAATCCCCGAGGAGGAGTTATCATCTACGTCAGAAGTTGCACAACGGCCTGTAACTAGGTCCCAGTCTGGGCCTTTGACAACTGCAGACAGTAAGGAGAGAGAGATGGACATTAGCTGATTGTGGTCATCTAATATACCCAAAGCTGAAGAGAGTGTTTCATCACCAACAACCAAAGAGGGTAGTGAGGCCCTTAGGCCAGAAGCTTCAGAGTTTGTACCATTGTCCGAAAGAGTTGAGAAGTGTTTATCTCCCACTGCAGTAGAAGAGAATAGTGTCCATCCAGAAATAGAGGACACACCAAAAGAACAAAGGGGAAAGAGGAACATTCGCCCACCTAAGAGACTAACCTATGATACTTTGGGCGAGTGTTCTGAGACAACAAAGGTTACCAGCAAAAGGAATGTTGATGAGCCTAATTCCTCCTCAGTCAATCTGGACAATGAGAGCCCTGTTTCACCCCTTGGCACACCTGTATCTGATACTAAGGTGACAGTTGTGGGTACACAGAATAGCTTTCTAACACCTGAGAATCGGTGGGAGGCTCCTCTGTCGGTCCTGTGCACTCGTTTAGAGGCTAAGATGTGTACCAGGAACAAGGTCTTACATATCTTTGGGGACCAAAGATTTAAAGCAGGGGGAGTATGTAGCGCTGACAACTTTTGTTTTTAGCCATATGTGTGTTATACAGGACATAAGTTGTTATAGTGCCATCTTGTGGACAATTGAAAAGGTACAATACTGTTATGTTTCATGATTAAGAGAAGTGACATGGAAGTAATTGATTGTTTACTTCTGAACTTTAACTATGACCTACCCACAATGCTCCTGGACAAGAGGAGAACTGAACTGCATTGTGGGAGGTTATAAAAGGGCTGGGAGCAGTCATCTTGGGTCTCTTGTTCCTGGGACGCGTGGGCTGCCTGCAGAACTCTGTGGGTGTGTGTGTCCCACAGGGTGGCGGCCTACCTTGCGGAGGAGCAGCAGCAGGGATCCTGTCATCGTATCACAGTGTGCTGGAGCAGCAGAAGTGATCGTTCCGGAGACCCGTGGAGGAGGTAACTGAGGACTCCTGGTCGTTAGTGAACGGAGCAGTGTGACGGCGTGGCGGTGGTTCCATACGGACTGAGAACTGTTGAAACAGAGGCATCCATTCGCCCGGATCCTGTGTGGTGAGAGGGTTAACACCCAGAAGTTTGTTTAAATATACACACACACACTTAGAACTGTTACAGAGTGTTGCAGGGACTGATAGTCCCACGGAACAAGTTAAGTTGGAGAGCTTTACATCTGAATAGACTTCAGTATTCAAGAACGGATGCTAGAGGTTTGTCTTCTTCATATAAGAACACTTAGTCAATCTGCTGGATTATAACTGCCTTAGTGTATTACATTACACTGTGCAACACCCAGGAGGAACCCTTTGTGGATTACAATTACAAAAGCTAGCGAAGACTGAAGATGTCTGGACTATCTCTTTTATTGCAGGGCCCTGCATTTAGTTATCAAGGATAGTGACTTTACAGTTTAGAGCAGGGGGAGCTCCCTGGTATAGATATATATAATTAGGTATACTTGTGTATGTTACCAATTGTCATAACTATTTACTATACTATTGCACTACGTTGGTGTGATAGTGTAGTCCTTGTAATAACCTTTTACATAAATATATTATTTACACAAAGAAAGAAATTATTTTTGGTAATTACTGAAGTTTGTGTGCAGTGTTGTTATTTCTCCTGCAGGTGGAGCTACAGACACCCAGGTAGAGGTAAATATAAACATAAGTGTATATTGTGGGTTAAAGTCAATACTCATACCATTACAACACTGCACTAAAGCTGTGCCAAGGGGATTGAACAATTTAAGAGGGGTAAAGAGATAAGAGGACAGGCCCGCTTTAAACCAGCAGCTCCACCGAGAGTTATTGCTACACAATAATGGAGGTTTCAGGAAAGGCTGTAAGAATGCTGTTGTGATGGGACTTAATCAACAAGGAAACGGTTAATGGCAAGGGGAGGGTATTTGAATGGGCTTTGCTGAGAGAAGTGTGCAGTAGCATTGAAGCCCAGAGAAGTAAAACCAGGAAATGTTTTAATTGTGGTAAAATTGGGCATCTTGCCCAGAGGTGCAGATGCAAAGGAATATTGTGAACAAGATTCTCTTTCTCTGTTGAAATATCCCAGTGAACAGAATTGCAGGGTGTCAAAGGACAAGGTACAATGATGCAGACCTCATGTGAAATTCCTTGGTCACTGTCTAGGCCCTGGAACCAAACACATTAACATTGAAAAGAGCAAAGGACAAAACATTTGTCAGCAGCAAGGCTGAGCATATATGTAGCAATCATGCTTGAATCAGGAGAAATAGAAGTGAAAAGATGTACTACAATCAATCTTGCCAGCTTTCTCCCAGAGAGGAAAGAAGACCTTGAAGAGCAGGGTGACCACAACTGCTTAAAACTTATAGAAGAAGAAATGCAGCAAATATCCCCAGTAAAAGACACTCCTCTTAAATCCTGATCTGATCCTGTTTTTTGACGGTTCACGCCTGTACAAAGATGGAGTCCCAAGAACGGCATATGCGGTGACAACATTGGAGGAAGTGATTGAGACCCAACTACTCCCTTCATCACTTTCAGAGCAGGTTGCCAAAGTGGCAGCCTCACCAGGGCCTGTGAGGCCGCAAAGGATCAAACAGCCAACATCTACACTAATAGCAGGTATGCTTTCTGAGTAGTCCATGATTATGGACCCATATGGAAGAACAAAGGATTCACAACTGCTGCAGGAGAACCAATTCAAGACTGGAAATATGTTCAAGAACTTTTTGAAGCAGTCAACTTCCCAAGGAAGTAGCCACCCTGAAGGTTAAGGCACATACTGAAGGACAAACCATGGAAGAAAAAGGAAACCAGCTGGCTGATCATACTGCCAGGAAGACCGCTTAAACATCAATGGAAGCGATCATGACCCAAATTATTTTGCAAAGGAAGAAGAAGAAGCCCATAAAAGATTGGAGGAAAGAAGAGAACAAATAAAGAAAGTGAAAGACTGATTAAGAAATTGCAAGAATCTGCACCTGATCACTGGAATGAAATCATGGAAAGGGACGGAGCAAAGAAAGACCAAGATGGGCTCTTGTACAAGGAAAATGCAATATGTGTCCCACCTCAAATGGAGAAGATGATCATGCAACTAGCCCATGGACCAGGTCATGTAGGCCCTAAGACAATGGAAAGAAACATTAAAAAGGCTGGTTGGTTTATTCAATACTCCAGAAACGCATGCCAAGATTTTGTTGAGGGATGCATAATTTGTGCTAAAAATAATCCAGGAAAACCGACCAGAGTAACACAAAGACATTTGGCCAAGCCACTTTTCCCTTTCCAAAGACTTCAAATTGATTACATCCAATTGCCCAAATTAGGCCAATACCAATATGTTTTGGTGTGCGTAGACATGTTTTTGGGATGGATAGATGCCTGGCCGGCGATTTAAAGCAAATGCCAAGACAACAGCAAGGAAGCTCCTTTCTGAAATAATATGTCGTTTTGTCCCTGAACGATACTCCTATGGTCTCAGATCGTGGTAACCAGTGGAAAGTGTCAGCAAAGAGATAAACGCCACATAGTGTAAATCCTTAAAATTAGGATTTATTCAAATAATGCACTGACATGCCATTACATTGAAAGAAAAAACTTTTTCAGCCAAAACAATGGGCTCAATCCAAACATGAAAACAGGAAACGATGCCTGGGTAATCCATGTGACAGTTGAATGATCCCTCCTTGGATGGAGCATATGAGATTTTATAAAACCTTTTGGCCACCCGTAATAAGTGGTCAACACTCTCTGGTAAGAGTACATACTAACTTATCTTGGTGGTTTATTCACATGGTGGAGGAGCTGAGTGAATAAGAACTTCTGCACAGATTCATATTGTGAAGGTATTTCATTGGTGCCGTTTTGAAGATACATGGACTGATTTGTTTTTTGTATTTTTTATTTAAAAAAAAACATGTTTTTTTTTAACTGTTTATTTAAGATTTTACAGAGAAACAACAAAGGAAATGAGTATGTAAATAATCGTCCAAATATATAATGGTTATATAAGAAAGTCAACTGAAGAGTAACTATGCAGTATTTATGTTCAGTTCTTGTTGTAACTTGAGTAATGCTTGGTATCAGTTGGTAATCACATATGTAGATCTGTGCTATCAAAATGTGTTACTAGGTGCACAATGCTAATAAATGTGTATTACCCACAGTATATCGGATAGGGAAATAGAAGGTGCTTCGGGGGTTTAGAGTCAGGATAGGCAGTCCAGATTTATGCTTCTGGAGTCCATGAGCCATGGTTCCCAAGTATTGTAAAACTTTGCGGTGGAGAGCTTGGCTTTGGAGAAGAAGTATTCCATTTTGAGTTGGTTATTTAAGGTTGTAATTACGTCTTGGAGAGAAGGAGGTTGAGGAGATTTCCATTTTCTGGCTATCGCCAATCTTGCAGCAATAAGGATGTGTGTGGCCACGGTTTGAAATTGAACAAGCCACGTGGGAATTGATAGGCCAAGTAGAAAATCCATTGAGGATAAGTCAGTTGTCATATGGGTGATTGAGCGGAGGAGAGTTCGCATTTGTGTCCAGAAATTTTGTAGAGTTGGGCACTCCCACCAAATGTAGAGTAGAGTACCTGGCAGACCGCAGTTTCTCCAGCACAAGTGAGTGGTGTTGGGGTAAATCTTAGAAAGTCTGGTAAGTGTATAATACCATTGTTGAAATAGTTTTTGCAATGACTCCCAGTGTGTAATACAGTGAGAGAGTCTCAAGGGAAGCGATAATGCTTTGTACCATTGGTTCAGTGAGGGGACTGAGGTAATGTGCGTTGACCAGAAAGTTATTTGTTTCTGGATGGAGTCATCAGATGATTGTGAAAGGAGATCATAGATGTGTGAGATACCTTTGAGTTGTTTATTGGGAGAATTGTAGATTTGTATCAGGGGGTGTAAGATGGTGTCTTGTGTAATCCAACAGGTTTTTGTAAGCAAAGATCTAATTCTGAGGTATACATAGAACGTATTTGTAGAAAGGCCATACTTGGTTTGGAGATTTGCAAAGGACAGTAAGCCAGCTGAGTTGAAGAAGTTTCCTATAGTGTCGATACCCGCATTTATCCATGGTTGTAATTGTATATCCGGGGTGATGAGTGAAATGGAGTTAAGTGATAAACGCGACAGGATCGCTTGGGGTATGTCTTTTAACATTTGCGGGATAGCTGACCATACTCTCAAGGAGGCTGTAATTGTGTCTAATGGGAAATGTCCAGGCGTTGGATCTAAGAGTAAGGCACTAAGGAACAGTTTTGGATCTTTGGTTAGTATTACTGATTCTATTTGTTTCCAATTGGATTGAGTAGATGTTGTCCACCAGCTTTTAAGTTGATCCAGCAGAACTGCTCGGTAATATAGGCGTATGTTCGGGGCTCCCATTCCTCCCATTCGTGATGGGGTCATCATATTGGCTTTTTTTATCCTTGGGCGTTTCTGTTGCCATATAAAGGTATTAATAAGAGCTTGGATAGGTCTTATGTGTACAAGCAGGAATGGAATAGGTAACGTCCGGAAAATGTATAAAATATGTGGAAGCAGAAACATTTTGGCTAGAGCAATTCTACCCGCCCAAGACACAAAAGGATGGTGTAATTCTTTAGATATACATTTAAGCTTTTCTATGAGGTCTGCTAAGTTGGAGTGTAAGAGAGTTCTACTAGGTGAGGTTAGGCGGATTCCTAGGTACGATATGGTGGAGTCACGGGACCATGAGAATGGAGAGTGCTGTGTAATGTATTGTATATCGTGTTTATCCAAGCCAAGAGCTAGCATAAAGGACTTACTATGATTTATTTTATATAAAGATCTGGCACTGAATTGGTCAAGGATATGTTGTATTTCAAGGAGAGAGTGTTTTGGGTTTGTAAGGGCAATTATGACATCATCCGCATATAGACCGATTTTATGTTCTGTGGTGCCTATATTTATGCCTGTGACCATGGGTGTGGAGCGGATCTTTTGAGCCAGGGGTGCCATAATCATGGCAAATATGGGGATAGCGGGCACCCCTGTATTGTGCCATTTGTGATGTTAAAGGGATTAGAGACAACCCCTGAGGTCCAAACTTTTGCACTTGGGGATGAGTATAGGCTAAGAATGGCATTCAGAAACATTCCAGATAGACCAAATTTGCATAGGACAGCTTTGAGGTAAGTCCACTGCACTCTATCAAATGCCTTCTCTGCATCCAGAGATAGGAGCAGAGAAGGCGTTCTGGTGTGTTCCACCCATTGTATGATGTCTATGAATCGTCGGGTCCCGTCTGAAGTTTGTCTGCCGGGAATAAAGCCGACCTGATCAATATGTATGATTTGGGGCATAATCAATGAGAGGCAGAGGGCTAAAAGTTTTGCATAGAGCTTTGTGTCTGTATTTAATAAGGATATGGGTCTGTAATTTGCCGGGGATTCTGATGATTTACCCGGTTTAGGAAGTGTTACTATTATGGCTTCCAGGGATTCCCTAGGGATTTTCCCAGAGGATGCATAGTGATTATATGTGGTACATAAATGAGGGGATAAAATATCATTAAAGTGTTTATAGTATTCAGTGGGGAATCCGCCCGGACCCGGGGCTTTGTGGAGGGGGAGGGTTTTGATGGCTTTGCGAACTTCATCTTGGGTGAAGGGGGCTGATAAGGCTGTAAGTTCTTCGCTGGATATTGAAGGTAGTTGTATAGAGGAGAGAAAAGCATGTATATCTTCAGTGCATGGAGGGGTGGTATCGTTTGTGTCTTTTAAATTGTACAATTTGGCATAAAAGGATGCAAATGTGTTAGCTATGTCTAAAGGGTTTGTCATGCGTGTGTTTTGCAGATTTAGAAGGAAGGGAATTTTCGATTGGATTTGTTGTTTTTTAACCTGTTTTGCTAGGAATGCTCCGGATTTGTTGCTTAGTGAGTATGATTGAAGTTTTAATCGTTTGACGTAATAGTCAAACCTGCGATGTAGGATTTCTCCTAATTTGTATCTTTGGAATTTAAGTTCATTAGTGGTTATTTGATTGGGTAAGGCCTTATTTGTTTGTTCTAGGAATTTAATCTGACGTAATAGTGAGTCTATCTCATTTGATTGTCATTTACATTCTTGAGCTCCAAACTTGATAAGAATACCTCGTAGAAAAGCTTTGTGGGCCAGCCATACCATGGATTGATCCTCAACAGATTCACAATTCGTTTTGAAGTAGTTCCCTAGTTCGGATTTGATCTGTTGCTCATAGCGTTGGTTATTTAGGAGAGATGAATTCAATCACCAAAGTGTGTGTTTTGTCAGTCGAGAGTGTGGGAACAATTTAATAGATATGGGGGCGTGGTCTGACCAAGTAATGACACCTATGCAAGATTCAGAGGTAGCCAATAGGATTTTTTTGTTTGTGAGGAAAAGATCAATCCGAGAGTAGGAACCACTAGTAGGAGAATAAAATGTATAATCACGTTCAACGTCATGCATGCATCTCCAAGGATCGTATAGGTCCTCATTGTTTATAAAGGATGTAAGGGCTGACGGTTGGCGTCTGTCAGGGTTTGTGGAGTCTAATGAGGGGTCGATGATAGCATTAAAGTCACCACAAAGTACCAATGGAGTGTTTTTGTATGGCTGAAGTCTATCCTTTAATTTTTTGTAAAATGTTCGTTGGGAGGTGTTGGGTGCATAGACGTTCACTAAAGTCAGGGGATGATTATTGAAAATGGCTGAGAGAATTATGAATCTGCCATCATCATCTGTTTCCACATTTTGAAGTGTAAAGGATAATTTGGTGCTGATAGCTATCATTACTCCACATTTTTTTTTCTCAGCGTTTGCAAAGAAATATTGGGAATATTTTTTGTGTGTAGAAGAGGGGGGTTTGGCTTTAGAGAAATTAGTTTCTTGGACATATAATATATCTGCGTTTTGGGAAGACGCCTCCTTCCAGAGGAGGTTCCTCTTAAATGGTGAATTAAGCCCTTTAGCATTGATGGATGTAATATTGATGGACATATTAATAGGTTTTAGAGGTTGGACTGCAGTATTTGAACGAGATTATAGCCCCCTTTACACTGTATTAGTAAGAAGTCTTTTGGGATATCGCAAGTTGAAAATTATAGCTAAGTCACAAATATATGTTAATGTCAAGAGCACCACAATTGTGATGTAGTTCACACTACGTAACTTATGTTATGCAAATATGCAACAAAAAACATATGCAACAAAGAAATAAAATAAAATAAAGTATATCAGAGGATAAATTGAGTGAGGAAACTGTAGATGGTAATGTTCACCTGACTGTGCCTTGCACACTATTCAGTTGGGGGTAAGGTGGAAGTCGTACGTGTCGCTCAGGCAGGGTATCTCCATGCTAGGGACAAGCACCTCTTGGATGACGATTATCCTTTGTCCGCGTGGTTTGGTTTAGGTTGCGGAGGATATGAAGAAATGGCGTGGTTGCTTGAGGCTGGGGATGAGGCAGAGATGGGTAGAAGGCCCCAGTTAGTTAGCTTTTTGTAACCATCTTTAGGTGACAGGATTGGGATGATTTTTTGTTTGTACGTGATCAATAGTTTGGTGGGGTAGCCCCAACGGTAGATTATTTTCCGTTCTTGGAGGATTGATGTGATAGGTGCGTATGACCTGCGTAGCGCCATTGTGACAGGAGAGAGATCCATGAAGAGAGACAGTTTGGAATAGGGTGCAGGTAGAGATTTAGTGGCTTTGGTTGTATAAAGAATTTGCTCTTTTATATGAAAGAAATGAATTCTGGCCAGGACGTCCCTGGGCGTTTCCGCAGGTAGGTGTTCTGGTTTTGCGATTCTATGTGCACGATCGATGAGCAGGTCGCGAGGAGGAATATTCGGAAGAAGAGTGGAGAAGAGCTGTTGTAGGTATTTTTTGAGCTCATTGGGGGGTACTGTCTCTGGGATACCTCTGAATTTTATATTGTTTCGTCTCGACCTGTCTTCGAGGTCGGCGAGTTTCAGGTTAAATCTTTGGATCTCATCGGAGTGATGGTCATGCGCGTCAAGGAGCTCATTGTGCGCTTTGCTCATTTCAGACATGTGTGACTCTTATGTGTAATTTCTCTCCTCTAAGCAATCAATCCTCTCATGCATTTGGAACAGAGACAGCTGTAGCCCCCTATGTAAATCCTGTTGTAATGTGAGCAGCATGGATTTTAACATGCTTTCAGATACTGGGTTGTCAGTGACTGGCATGGCAGCTAATGTGGACACATGAGAGGGTTCCTGAGTCATGAGGTCTGAGGCATTACTGTGAAGTCTTTTGGCCAGAGGAGTTTTATTAGGAGAAAAAGCTGGAGAGGTGGCAGTCCTCTTACCTCTATCCGTTGGGACATCTGCAGGGTTTGTGGGTGCAGGAGGGAGACTGTCCATCTCCTCTAGTTCATTCAGGGCTGAGGGCTCAGAGCGCCGCTGTGACTGCGCGCAGTCACCGAGAGCCTGTCTGTGTGTAGTGGCTGAGGAAGACGAGCAGCCAGCGCCATTTTGGCTAGATCGCAGCTCCATGAGGGGGAAGTATTGAGTGAGACGGCACGGTGGAGGTGGCGGGTGTCTCCTCAGAGACATTCCTGGCAGTGTCCCGCTGTCTTCCCCTCACAGAACGAGGGAGAGGGGAAGATCTAGTAGCTGTGAGTAGCCGAATACCGCTGCCGTTAAGCAGAGCTCTTGTCTCAGGCAGCCATCCTGATCCGTGGCTAGCCACGCCCCCCAAACACATGTTTTTTTTTTCTTGTCTATGTGATTATATCTCACGTCAGTGGTGCTGCTTTTTACACGTTTAGTTACTCACGAGCGTAGTTTTCCTGTTTTCTAAATACCAGTATGTCTAGAAATACTATAAATGTTCTATTCTTGTGAAAATACATCTTATGCTAAATATAACCTAAGGCCTTTGGGATATCCCCATGTTTAATAAGGAAAAAAAAAGGTATACAATGTGGCAAATATGACAACCCCAGATTACACTTTGTTTAGAGATGGTAAATTGTCATGGATTCAACAAATTATTTTTGTCCTCATAGGAATCATTGTTATAGGATTGCTTGTTTTTTTGTTTTTCAGGTGTGCTGAATGTGAAATACAAAAGATTACTGCAATGGCAGTTAGAACTCAGGAAGATGACCCCAAGGGAGAGATAGTGTTATCAGATTAGCAGATTCATGTAATGTCGATATGGGTGATGCAATGAGTAAAGATATGTATCCACATACACCCTAAGAAGAGCTTTACTCCACTTAGCAGTGAAGTAGTACTGTGGACCCTCTGGTATCATACTAGGCAGAGAAGATATGGTAGTGACCCCTCCATAGGGGTCAAGAGGAGGGAAATGAGTAGAATTATAGGGATCTGATAATGCTGATATATATATATATATATATATATATATATATAATGTGAGGGGTGTACTCACTGTGAGATACTGTGTATATGTATATATATATATATATATATATATATATATATATATATATATATATACACACACACACATACATACACACACATACACACACACACACACACACACACACACACACACACACACACACACACACACACACACACACATACATACACACACACACTGTATATAAAGTATATATATATACAGTGTCTCACAGTGAGTACACCCCTCACATTATTGTGAATTTTTTATTATATCTTTTCATGTGACAACACTGAAGAAATTACATTTTGCGACAATGTAAACTAGTGAGTGTACAGCTTGTATAACAGTGTAAATTTGCTGTCCCCTCAAAATAACTCAACACACATCCATTGATGTCTAAACCACTGGCAACAAAAGTGAGTACACCCCTAAGTGAAAATGTCCAAATTGGGCCCAATTAGCCATTTTCCCTCCCCGGTGTCCTGTGACTCGTAAGTGTTACAAGGTCTCAGGTGTGAATGGTGAGCAGGTGTGTTAAACTTGATGTTATCGCTCTCACTCTCTCATACTGGTCACTGGAAGTTCAACATGGCACCTCATGGCAAAGAACTGTCGAGGAATTGTTCCTCTACATAAAGATGGCCTAGGCTATAAGAAGATTGCCAAGACCCTGAAACTGAGCTACAGCACAGTGGCCAAGACCCAACAGTGGTTTAACAGGACAGGTTTCACTCAGAACAGGCCTCTCCATGGTCAACTCAGGAAGTTGAGTGCACATGTTCAGCGTCATATCCAGAGGTTGTCTTTGGTAAATAGACGTATGAGTGCTACCAGCATTGCTGCAGGGGTTGAAGGGGTGGGGGGTCAGCCTGTCAGTTCTCAGACCATACGCCGCACACTGCATCAAATTGGTCTGCATGGCTATCGTCCCAGAAGGAAGCCTCTTCTAAAGATGATGCACAAGACAGCCCGCAATCAGTTTGCTGAAGACAAGCAGACTAGGGGCGTAGATTACTGGAACCATGTTCTGCGGTCTGATGAGAACAAGATAAACTTATTTGGTTCAGATGGTGTCGAGCGTGTCTGTCGACAACCAGGAGAGGAGTACAAAGACAAGTGTGTCTTGCTTACAGTCAAGCATGGTGGTGGGAGTGTCATGGTCTGGGGCTGCATGAGTGCTGCCGGCACTGTGGAGCTACAGTTTATTGAGGAAACAATGAATGCCAACATGTACTGTAACATATTGAAGCAGAACATGATCCCCTCCCTTTGAAGACTGGGCTGCAGGGCAGTATTCCAACATGATAATGACCCAAACACACCTCCAAGATGACCGCTGCCTTGCTAAAGAAGCTGAGGGTAAAAGTGATAGACTGCATGTCTCCAGACCTAAACCCTATTGAGCATCTGTGGGGCATCCTCAAACGGAAGGTGGAGGAGCGCAAGGTCTCAAACATCCACCAGCTCTGTGATGTTTTCATGGAGGAGTGTAATAGGACTCCAGTGGCTACCTGTGAAGCTCTGGTGAACTCCATGTCCAAGAGGGTTAAGGCAGAGCTGGAAAATAATGCTGGTCACACAACATATTGACACTTTGGGCCCAATTTGGACATTATCACTTAGGGGTGTACTCACTTTTGTTGCCAGCGGTTTAGACATTAATGGCTGTGTGTTGAGTTATTTTGAGGGGACAGAAAATTTACACTGTTATACAAGCTTTTGGGGGACCCCAAAACACTCTCCCCATGTTGAGGGCATGTGGCCTAGTATGGTTCAGGAGGGGGGGCTCTCTCTCTTTTTTCCTGCTAGTTATACCATGACCTTATTGCTGCCTAATCAATACTGTCCAATCACTGTACAATATGTGTTGCTATTACCTTTGATGGTATGGATGGGAGGAGGGAGTTGTAGTAGTTGGAGTGCACTTTTTTTTTTAGCGTTTAATTAAACTTTTAAGACAATACAGTGTGGTACTGCAAAAAAAAAAAAAAAAAAAGAAGCTTACAGACTATATTACTACTTTTTTTCCACTAGCTTATTTGTACAATGGTGAGGGCTTTATTTTTTTAAGAGTATATTTTTCTATAGGTGTTAGATCTGTTGTTGCTGCCACTTCCACCACTTATGTCATGCCCATTGCTGCTGCAGCTATATTTGAGCTGAGTTATAATGTTAAAGAAAAGAAATCAATTACAGGTTCAGAATATCTGATGGCAGAATATGGTGTCTCTGATGCCGTCCTTGAATGTCATACTCTTCTGTAACACCACATACAGCTTAAAGGCATCCCTCTAGCATGTAATTGTAGGAATGGTGTTTTTCCTATGTTGTACGATAAATCACATTAAAAAGAGAACCCTTTCTGGGGTTTTTTTGCATTGGTTTATTTCCCCCATGGCAGTGCCTAGCTTACCATGTGCCTTTTGACAGTTCCTTGCCTATTAGCTTTGAAAGTATTCAAGATCCCCCCCATACTAGACTTTAATGGTGTTCAATTTTATGTTTGGAATTTTCTGACGTGACAAAGGATTCAATGAACACCCCACAAGACAAACAAGGGCACATTTGCACATCCCTATTTTAAAGGCATAAGAAGAACCTTGCTATTTTTCAGAAGGAATTTAAGACAAATGGTAATTTTTCTGGGTATTACTTAGGTGCAACATTTCTAATTTTATATATTCACTAACATGGCAGACCTTAGTTTTTTGGGTTTAGGTCCACATTACAGTTTATGTCATGTTTTGTAGCATTAAAACAAATATCCTTGATATATTTTGTCTATAAATACAGTAATCTTCAAAGACAGAATGTCTACAAGTGTAGATTGTTAATACGTAGTTGTTAATCTTTCTTTTCATTACGAAGAGACTAATCTGTAACTAAACTTCAGTGCTGTGTGTACAACGTAATCCATTCAATTGAACTGTTAAATATGGTGACTGATTTCAACAAAAGGCAAATAATCCTCACCATATGTACTACACTGAAAATTCCATCTATCATCCTGCTCAATTAGAAATGAAGCTACAGTATTTGCTAACATATTTATATAGAGTATTTTGTGGGTTCATTTAAGGTAAAATTAGCAGTAAAGGTGGAGAGTTTGGAAGGCTATTCCTCAAGCTTAAAGTTGACTTGTTTTTTTTAGCCTAATGTATTTAACCGCTTCAGCCCCGGAAGATTTTACCCCCTTCCTGACCAGAGCGTTTTTTGCGATTCGGCACTGCGTCGCTCTAACTGACAAATGCGTGGTCGTGCGACGTGTCTCCCAAACAAAATTTACGTCCTTTTTTCCCCACAAATAGAGCTTTCTTCTGGTGGTATTTGATCGCCTCTGCATATTATATTTTTTGCGCTATAAACAAAATAAGAGCGACAATTTTGAAAAAAACGCATTATTTTTTACATTTTGCTATAATAGATATCCCCCAAAAATATATAAAAAAATGTTTTTTCCTCAGTTTAGGCTGATTGTATTTTTCTAGATATTTTTGGTAAAAAAAATCGCAATAAGCGTTTATTGATTGGTTTGCGCAAAAGTTATAGCGTTTACAAAATAGGAGATAGTTTTATGGCATTTTTATTAATAATTTTTTTTTACTAGTAATGGCGGCGATCAGCGATTTTTATTGTGACTGTGACGTTATGGCGGACATGTCGGACATTTTTGACACATTTTTGGGACCATTGTCATTTATACAGCGATCAGTGCGATTAAAAATGCACTGATTACTGGGTAAATGACACTGGCAGTGAAGGGGTTAACTACTAGGGGGCGGGGAGGGGTTAAGTATGTCCTAGGGGAGTGATTACTAACTGTAGGGGGGATGGGCTAGCAGTGTCATTACTCTGATCACTGCTCCCGATGACAGGGAGCTATGATCAGTGACACTTGTCACTAGGCAGAACGGGGAGATGCTGTTTACATCAGCATCTCCCCGTTCGTCCTCTCCGTGAGGCGATCGTGGGTATCCCCGCGGCGATCGAGTCCGCGGGACCCGCGACCTGACTCACGGAGCTCCCGGACGGCCGGCACGGGCACCGGCGGCGCGCACGCAATGGCACGGCGGGGAATTCAAATGGACGTACCTGTAAGTCCCTTTGCCCAGCCGTGCCATTCTGCTGACGTACATCGGTGTGCGCCAGTCAGGAAGGGGTTATATATATTTAGAAATATATATTCTCCTATGTGTGTGTGGATACATACTGTATGTGATCCTGCCTGCCCGTGCCACTCTGCTGCCGGGCAGAAAGCGGTTAAGTTCTTTTTATAATCCTGCTCCAAATAAACAATAGAAAGAAAATAAATGTTTTTTTTTATTATTTTTGGTATGCTTTGTGAATGGGAACACATAACAAACATATAGTAGGGGTTTCTCCAATTTGACTGCAAAGGTAGAAATACACTTTCATCTTACAGTGACACTAAATGATATCCTTATTCACTAAAATCAACAGTCATGTGATGTCTATGTCCCAAGCCTTTTCTCTCTCTGTGGGAAGTATGAGAAAAACAAAGCCTAGAGCTAAAATAGATTGGGACTTTATATGAGGCAATAGTAACATATACCTCCATCCCCGATAAACTGAGCAAAAGAGGAAAAAATGGTGGGACTTTATATGAAGCACATAACTCAGTCAAATGAACCAATCAATGTATAACATGGTTATTTATTACAAAAGGTGTACATACACATGTAAGGTAATAAAAAATAATAAATATAATGATATAATATTAGATCTCGTTAAATAAATAGAATTCTAAACAATTCATAATAGAAATGTCTCGACATAGTGTGTGCATAGTAGTTATGGTATAATATAGTAGTGGGTTTCAATAAATAAGATCTAAACAATTCATAATATAATATAAGACACTTGTCTCGACATCTTGGTGTATGGTAGTAAACCTAGGGTATGTAGACTGCAATTGTAATGGTAACATATAGGCATAATAGCAATGAGGAATTGGTTCATTGTAGTAGACTGTGATATGGTAGATATTAAACATAAAAACTGTGACGTAGCATCATGGAAAAGCTCTACGCGTTTCGTGGTTACATTACCACTCGTCAGGAGCAGATGCATAGTTTTGGGGGTATCTATAATAGAAAATGTTAAAATAATAAGATAGTAGAAAAGGATGTAAAACACAGAAGAAAGAGGGGGAACAGAAAATGTCCCAAACACTCTCACCTATCTGTAGTGTATGGGTACGGCTGTTGGTAGTATTAATGGTAGAAGGCACTGTAGGAGACGTTGTTCCCGGGAGCTGAGGCGGTAGCACTAGAGGCACGGCTTAGAAACCAACAACCAAGATGAGAAAAGGATAACCAGATTCCAGCTGAGGTATTGGTGTTTGATAGTGTACATGGTTCACATTGTAGGTAATTACCAAGGGTATCTGTAAAAATCAATAAAGTAACAGTAAACTAATACCACAACTAATGTACTAGAGAACAGACACCCAAATATGTGTCTAGAGGGAGAAATTCCTATAAAGGTGGAATAGAGAAAGTAGTCTCCTACAGTTCCTTCTACCATTAATACTACCAACATCCGTACCCATACACTACAGATAGGTGAGAGTGTTTGGTTTTATTGTTTTATGTTCCCCCTCTTTCTTCTGTGTTTTACATCCTTTTCTACTATCTTATTATTTTAGAATTTTCTATTATAGATACCCCCAAAACTATGCATCTGCTCCTGACGAGTGGTAATGTAACCACGAAACGCGTAGAGATTCTACATGATGCTACGTCACAGTTTTTATGTTTAATATCTACCATATCACAGTCCACTATAATGAACCAATTCCTTATTGCTATTATGCCTATATGCTACCATTACAATTGCAGTCTACATACCCTAGGTTTACTACCATACACCAAGATGTCGAGACAAGTGTCTTACATTATATTATGACTTGTTTAGATGTTATTTATTGAAACCCACTAATATATTATACCATAACTACTATGCACACTATGTCGAGACATTTGTTCTATTATTAATTGTTTAGAATTCTATTTATTTAATGAGATCTAATATTATATCACTGTATTTATTATTTTTTATTACCTTACATGTGTATGTACAGCTTTTGTAATAAATAACCATGTTTTACATTGATTGGTTCATTTGACTGAGTTATGTGCTTCATATAAAGTCCCACCATTTTTTCCTCTTTTGCTCTGTGGGAAGTAGGTGTGGTCCTTCAAGTGTCCACATCACTGCCCACATGACATGGACACTTCCTATTGGTTGCTAGGCACAGGGTTCCTTTCGGGACCTAGACAAAAGTATGCCGGGGTTGATATGCGGGAGGAGAATTGGGGACAAGCTGCCATCGACACATCTGCAGGGCTGGATTACTGGCCCCATGTACCAATGAGGTTCCTAGATGGTGCACTCAGATGAGGAAAGAGCTTCTTTATTTGAGTATTTAAAAATCATGGGAGGGGTGGGGGTGGTGAGTAGGGGGTTTCATTTTTGTATCTTGTACCTTTAATGTCTGAACATTGGCTCTTGAATAACGATGAGCTGAGAGTTCAGTCCAAACCTAAGTTTGCACCAAATTTTAGCTGTTCTAACATTTAGACAAAATCTGAATGTATCATAACGCATTGCATACAACTGTCATTGGTCAAAGCCTTGCACCTGGCATCTGGTCAGGTGCAAGACTTTGGCCAATGATGGTTGCAGCCCTTTGTCAGTGTGTTGGGAGATTAGCATGAGGGACAGCTGATGAATGTTGAGAGTTGAGTGTTGTTATTGAGAGTCTCTAGTGTGGTGTGCTACTGCAGCTATACAGTGCTATATATACAGTACTACATTGCTGTATATTTTCACAAATAATTTGCATTAAATTGGAGAGTGCAGTATTAGCTGCCCTGACTTCATTGTGCTTTCATTATACCCACTAGTTCCTTTACAACAATTTTTCGTTTTTTTGGGCATGTATCTCAGCTGTTTGTTTTTTGTTTTTTTGTCTTTTGCTAGACCAACAAAAATGTCTGAAGATTTGGGGGAAAAAAACATTTTTTTTTAGTTTCTGTTATAATATTTTGCAAATAAGTATTTTTTCTTCTTCACTGATGGACGCTGATGAGATTGCACTGATGGCCACTGGTGAAGTTACACTGATAGGCACTGGTGAGGCTATACTGATGGGCACTGGTAAGGCTGCACTGATGAGGCTGCACTGATGGGCATTGATGAGGCTGTACTGAGGGGCACTGGTGAGGCTGCACTGATGAGGCTGCACTGATGGGCAGTGAGGAGGCTACACTGATGGGCACTGTTGAGGCTACACTGATGGGAACTGGTAAGGCTGCACTAATGGGCAGTGATGAGGCTGCACTGATGGACACTGGTGAATCTACACTGATGGGCACTGATGAGGCATGGTTCCTGCTCAGAGTGGGATGAGTTTCTACACAAGTTTTGAAGTGTCACTTAGATAGTGTGTGCAAACCCTGCCCAAACCCAGGGGGGTTTGGCTCATCCCTACTCTGCAAGAGTATTTTTACTTGCATTGGTGATTAATGTTTGCATTTCATTACAGTGCATCGTCATTAAAAATGGCCAACACTATGTTTCTGCACTGTTCTCTTTAGTTTTGAAAATGTTCTGACATTCATGCAAGCTTTATCATATTGTTTGTATTGATCTTATAATTAGATTTTGCTCAGCTGTTCTGTATGATTTATAAATTAAGTATCTGAAAACTAACAATGGAATTGAATACAAATGAAACAGCGTCTTCGAAAAAAAAACTACCGGTATTTATTTTTGGCTGAAATTTTGACTTCTCCCAGCTTCTAGAATTTTCTTGGATTAAAAAAGATGTGTTTCTGTGCATCAGATCTGTTAAATGTTTATATATTATTTGAGGAACAATATTTTCATTTCATATTTCTGTCTGATAATTGCCTACTCCCTGCCACTCAAAATGGATATTAAAAAGGATAACATTCGGTGCCTCAAATGTGTACAATGTTTATACAGTGTCTATGAAAAAAAAAAACCCATACTGGCTGAATAGATTGTAGTGTCGGCGGTTCTCCCTGGGATACTGGACGTTGGCACTACAATCTATTCAGCCAACATGGGATGTGTGATGTTTACATGGCTCTAATCAATTGTGGAGTCACCTTACTACAGCTGTGTTCGTATGCAACCCACACATCTCTTGAATCCCATGGAAGATTTATATACCCTGGTGTGTTAATCTGCCCTGATTGGCGTGGTAGTTTGTTATACACCTTGGGAGTCTCTTTTATGAATTTTACCGTCTCCTTGCCCCCCCTTTCTGTTGGTATCTCTCACATGTTGATACTTTGACTGCAGCCCCCCTTGCCTCCTTGATACTCCGGAGCCCACCCAGGGGGCATACGCACTGTGCACAAGCATGTACGTTTTCATTGCTATCCTTCTCATTTGTTCTGAAGAAGCAGAAATGGGAAACATGTCAACCCGTGAGGACTTATTTCCACTCAACAGTTTTTATAATGCAACCAGCTGTTGTGTGAATATAATAGTTATAATGAAACTGTGCTAGAGGTTGATGTTGTGATAAACGGGCCTATCACACAAGATTATAAATATATATATCCAAATTTGATTATAACACACCAAGGTGTAAAAACAATATATAAATAAATAAATAATTAAATAATAAATAGTCCATAAATTGTAAAACATCAGTGGACTCTTGAATTATCTTCAAACCACCACCATGAATCCATCCACCACCACCACATAAAGTGCGTGCTTACCGGAAGGCAAGCTGTTATAAGCTTGCAGGCTAATACCCAGCCAAGACCTTTATCCAGGGAGTATATACCACCAACTCGGAATAACTTGATTGATAGGATGGATTAAAACAGCAAAAAAGACCAGGGAACTCGATCACTCAGGGGTCAGGATAAATGACCAGGCATTATCCAAAAATGGAGACGAGCTCACCATAGTGTAAATAGTTTCATACAAGAATTTATTAAAACTTAAAAGTTGCACTCACAAAAGTAGAAAATAAAATATCACGGTTTGTTAAAAGCCAGCCGGCTAGCGAACACCCGTCCTCTAAACAGTTAGATGATTTCAGCACGCCACTCCTCCTGACGCGTGTTTCGTCACACACCGACATCATCCCCGTGCCCCAGGACAACGTCAGTGTGTGACTCGATAGACTACTCAGTCTTTTTCTCCTGTCACTTTTCTATGTTTCTAGTTACAGTACATATAACACCTGCAAAGGTATTCTATCTTCCATTGTTGCTTAGTAAAAACAGTTCCATGGTGTGCATGTGACATAATAAATGGATTTTTTTTCAGAATAATATATTTCTCCCTTCTTCCCCTAACATAGTGCCCAATTGCAAATGTTTGCATAAAGTGCAGTGAATCTGTACAGTATTCAAACAGTTTTTTCTTTAAAAAACAAAAAAAAACTTTTATCAAGGAGGGGAAAAAAGGGCACATACCCTTGGCACAACATTTATATGTTAAGGAGGGTGCACTAGGAGCTCCATTCTTTGGCACCTCACTGACAGGAGTAACTGCAGCGTTGTATTGTTCAGATGTCAAACTGAGGCACATCTGACCTCCATTCATGGTCAACTTTTCATTCACCATAATAACCATAATTCACCATAATAACATAAAGAACACCATAATAATGATTCTATTATTATTTAAAATTATGGTTTGCATTTAGAAGAGGAGCAATGCTCAACGTGTAATAATAAAAACAAGGGGTATAGACCTAAATCTAAACTCTGGGCGAGCAGCTAAATCCATTGATGAAATACATGCAGTACATGGGAGCTGTTATATATGCCATATTATTTGTATTTCTGCCCACTCTTTTCTGTGATTTACAAACAGGCCAGCCAGCCTGGCGAAATTACCTTTGTCTTCTGAAGTTAAGCAATAGAGCCTTGTAACCTCCCTGTGACCAGCCTGTTATAGGAGTAGTGTAGTCAGCTCTCAAACACTGATCTCAGAGCTACTGTATCAGGGGAAAGAGCATGTGATGGGGTTGGAATCAGAGGAAAAGCTCACTCCTGTGAAGGTGAGCAGTAACGACTAGGCCTCACTTGGCAATGTCCGAGTAACTCCCTGGGAATATTCCAATAAGGCTTCCGGAGGTATGCAAATGGCCTACACCTAAAGCAAGGGCATTATTAAAGTTTAGCCAGAGCTGCACAGTTTGTTTTATTTTACAAATGCCCTTTAACTGAAAAGGAAGTTTTATTGTAAAGATGAACTAACCCTTTAAACATACCATAAAGCATATATAAAAGAAAAAGAGGGGCAAGTGGGACTTTAAATGAAGCATGTCAATTGAAAGTATAATAATGAATACATGTGAGTAGGTAAAATGATTGGATTTAATTTATAGTCAAGTCCATGATTTTGATGCATACAGTACCAATAAAGTAGTATAGATACAGACATAATTGCATGAATCGCATGAATTGATATATAAGCATATTTAGCAATAACAATCATTGAAAACTCAGTAGTGTAAACAAATCAATGGACATACATATATGCAATTCATAACAGAAATACATGAATTAAAATCGCCAATCAAAATCACAAAATCGCATGAAATGAGAAAACTCGATAAAAAATTGATAAATGTCAGGGATATGATGTAGGCTTGATAGGGCATCCTTAGTTTGCGAACCCGACGCGTTTCTTGGCTTCTTGCCAGTCATCAGGGGTGGGATGCATAATTTAACTGAGAAAAACAAAGGAATATCATAAATATTGATACATGTGTAACCTCCGGCTAATAGAGAAAATCGTATCAGAAATGTCCAAATTGTCTACTATGAATGGAAAAGCTACTTACAAAATAGCCCAAAAGTCAAGAAGAGTCACCAGCAATGGGAACTGTTAGGGTGTGAGATATAACCGTCTCAACCGGGGTTGAGGCAGGGCACCGACCATCCTCCCAAAGTGATTGGAGGGTGGGCCAGGAGAAACCACAGCCGACTGATTCCTGAGCCCTCAATATACTGGTCAATGAGTTGTAAATAGGAAAATCTGCAGAAAATTGAGAAAAATGGGATGTGTCAAAGAAAGTAAAACTGGAGTAGAATGTGTTGGATGAATAGAATGACTGAAAGAAATGTGTACTTGGTGCATATGAAAAAGGTATGAAAAATGAGATAATAAGGGGGAATGAAAATAAAATGGATGCATAAAAATGCACGTGAGAAAAGATAGGAAAAGAAATCCATAGGAAATGTGTGAAAATAGAGGGTGTTGTGCACTAGGTAAATAGGTGAGAGGATGGGAATGTGTGTACTGTAAGCAGAAAAAAAGATGTAAAAAATATATATTAATTACCCATGTGTTGAATAGTGGCTGCTTAACAGAGCGGTCCCTTCCTAGCAAAGCACAGTGAGGGAGTGAACCGTCAGTCTGTCGGTCCCAGCTGATATACTCTGGCCCTGGGCGGGTCCCTGCCAGCGTCATGCATGACGTCATTGGCAGCTGAGAGACGAGAGAGCAATCACAGCTGAGAGTAACTCAGTGGATGTCTGCTCATCATAGCTGTAGGCGTCAGATGGAAAAAAAAACAAAAAAAAACCCGGCTCCCACCTTGTGGCGTCAATTGACGCTGCTCGGGGGGCCAATTTGTGCATGGCGCCGATGCGTTGAGATCGGGCCCCAGCCGCCCCGAAATAAATGAGGGGAGGTGGGGAGGGAGCTGAGCGCATCGCAACCCCGGACAGAGAGACTGCAAAATATCAAAGCACCCCAGCCCATATGCTGGATTTAAATCAATAAGTGGATTCCAGGGAATAAAAACCTTGGAATTGGTACAAAATAGTTCTCAATAAACTCAAGGGAACACATGTAAAAATATGTTATATAGTCACGGACTGTTACTGTGTTGGAAAATTGGTAACGGAGTTAGGATAAAGATACAAAAAGATATTTGAACTAAGGATGAACAAAAATTAATGATGGTGCGATTTGGTCACCGAGGGAGCGGGTGTCCTCCACCCAAATATAAATATAAACAAAAGAAAGTGACCAGTCGCATAACTAAATATCAATGGCATGCTTCCATCCCGGATTCATATATAAAAGAAAAAGAGGGGCAAGTGGGACTTTAAATGAAGCATGTCAATTGAAAGTATTATAATGAATACATGTGAGTAGGTAAAATGATTGGATTTAATTTATAGTCAAGTCCATGATTTTGATGCATACAGTACCAATAAAGTAGTATAGATACAGACATAGTCGCATGAATTGATATATAAGCATATTTAGCAATAACAATCATTGAAAACTCAGTAGTGTAAACAAATCAATGGACATACATATATGCAATTCATAACAGAAATACATGAATTAAAATCGCCAATCAAAATCACAAAATCGCATGAAATGAGAAAACTCAATAAAAAATTGATAAATGTCAGGGATATGATTTAGGCTTGATAGGGCATCCTTAGTTTGCGAACCCGACGCGTTTCTTGGCTTCTTGCCAGTCATCAGGGGTGGGATGCATAATTTAACTGAGAAAAACAAAGGAATATCATAAATATTGATACATGTGTAACCTCCGGCTAATAGAGAAAATCGTATCAGAAATGTCCAAATTGTCTACTATGAATGGAAAAGCTACTTACAAAATAGCCCAAAAGTCAAGAAGAGTCACCAGCAATGGGAACTGTTAGGGTGTGAGATATAACCGTCTCAACCGGGGTTGAGGCAGGGCACCGACCATCCTCCCAAAGTGATTGGAGGGTGGGCCAGGAGAAACCACAGCCGACTGATTCCTGAGCCCTCAATATACTGGTCAATGAGTTGTAAATAGGAAAATCTGCAGAAAATTGAGAAAAATGGGATGTGTCAAAGAAAGTAAAACTGGAGTAGAATGTGTTGGATGAATAGAATGACTGAAAGAAATGTGTACTTGGTGCATATGAAAAAGGTATGAAAAATGAGATAATAAGGGGGAATGAAAATAAAATGGATGCATAAAAATGCACGTTTCGAGTTTTCTCATTTCATGCGATTTTGTGATTTTGATTGGCGATTTTAATTCATGTATTTCTGTTATGAATTGCATATATGTATGTCCATTGATTTGTTTACACTACTGAGTTTTCAATGATTGTTATTGCTAAATATGCTTATATATCAATTCATGCGACTATGTCTGTATCTATACTACTTTATTGGTACTGTATGCATCAAAATCATGGACTTGACTATAAATTAAATCCAATCATTTTACCTACTCACATGTATTCATTATAATACTTTCAATTGACATGCTTCATTTAAAGTCCCACTTGCCCCTCTTTTTCTTTTATATATGAATCCGGGATGGAAGCATGCCATTGATATTTAGTTATGCGACTGGTCACTTTCTTTTGTTTATATTTATATTTGGGTGGAGGACACCCGCTCCCTCGGTGACCAAATCGCACCATCATTAATTTTTGTTCATCCTTAGTTCAAATATCTTTTTGTATCTTTATCCTAACTCCGTTACCAATTTTCCAACACAGTAACAGTCCGTGACTATATAACATATTTTTACATGTGTTCCCTTGAGTTTATTGAGAACTATTTTGTACCAATTCCAAGGTTTTTATTCCCTGGAATCCACTTATTGATTTAAATCCAGCATATGGGCTGGGGTGCTTTGATATTTTGCAGTCTCTCTGTCCGGGGTTGCGATGCCCTCAGCTCCCTCCCCACCTCCCCTCATTTATTTCCGGGCGGCTGGGGCCCGATCTCAACGCATCGGCGCCATGCACAAATTGGCCCCCCGAGCAGCGTCAATTGACGCCACAAGGTGGGAGCCTGGTTTTTTTTTTTTTTTTTTTTCCATCTGACGCCTACAGCTGTGATGAGCAGACATCCACTGAGTTACTCTCAGCTGTGATTGCTCTCTCGTCTCTCAGCTGCCAATGACGTCATGCATGACGCTGGCAGGGACCCGCCCAGGGCCAGAGTATATCAGCTGGGACCGACAGACTGACGGTTCACTCCCTCACTGTGCTTTGCTAGGAAGGGACCGCTCTGTTAAGCAGCCACTATTCAACACATGGGTAATTAATATATATTTTTTACATCTTTTTTTCTGCTTACAGTACACACATTCCCATCCTCTCACCTATTTACCTAGTGCACGACACCCTCTATTTTCACACATTTCCTATGGATTTCTTTTCCTTTCTTTTCTCACGTGCATTTTTATGCATCCATTTTATTTTCATTCCCCCTTATTATCTCATTTTTCATACCTTTTTCATATGCACCAAGTACACATTTCTTTCAGTCATTCTATTCATCCAACACATTCTACTCCAGTTTTACTTTCTTTGACACATCCCATTTTTCTCAATTTTCTGCAGATTTTCCTATTTACAACTCATTGACCAGTATATTGAGGGCTCAGGAATCAGTCGGCTGTGGTTTCTCCTGGCCCACCCTCCAATCACTTTGGGAGGATGGTCGG
Organism: Lithobates clamitans; assembly: GCA_037952925.1. Taxonomy (NCBI): domain Eukaryota; kingdom Metazoa; phylum Chordata; class Amphibia; order Anura; family Ranidae; genus Lithobates; species Lithobates clamitans. Next base: position 4,923,089 of record JBBGZY010000655.1, read on the forward strand.
TGCCCTGCCTCTACCCCGGTTGAGACGGTTATATCTCCCACCCTAACAGTTCCCATTGCTGGTGACTCTTCTTGACTTTTGGGCTATTTTGTAAGTAGCTTTTCCATTCATAGTAGACAATTTGGACATTTCTGATACGATTTTCTCTATTAGCCGGAGGTTACACATGTATCAATATTTATGATATTCCTTTGTTTTTCTCAGTTAAATTATGCATCCCACCCCTGATGACTGGCAAGAAGCCAAGAAATGCATCGGGTTCGCAAACTAAGGATGCCCTATCAAGCCTAAATCATATCCCTGACATTTATTAATTTTTTATCGAGTTTTCTCATTTCATGCGATTTTGTGATTTTGATTGGCGATTTTAATTCATGTATTTCTGTTATGAATTGCATATATGTATGTCCATTGATTTGTTTACACTACTGAGTTTTCAATGATTGTTATTGCTAAATATGCTTATATATCAATTCATGCGACTATGTCTGTATCTATACTACTTTATTGGTACTGTATGCATCAAAATCATGGACTTGACTATAAATTAAATCCAATCATTTTACCTACTCACATGTATTCATTATTATACTTTCAATTGACATGCTTCATTTAAAGTCCCACTTGCCCCTCTTTTTCTTTTATATATGAATCCGGGATGGAAGCATGCCATTGATATTTAGTTATGCGACTGGTCACTTTCTTTTGTTTATACCATAAAGCATAAACCAATGGATATCTCTCTTTAATTTTTTTTTGTTATGATATTGCTTCTACTATTTTTTTACATTTATCATTTACATTATACAATAAGACAAGCCAAATAACCTTTGAAATGAGCCATATGCCGAACAATTTTGTAAATAAGTCTTATTTACCGAAATTATGTTTTATTCTGCATTGATCCATGTGTGGTAATTGCCATAGTAAATAATTATATTTATTATTCAAAACCACCAAAGTAAATAACTTTCCTAATGTTTCCCACAATACATATGTCCTCAAGTGCTTTTATGGTATATTTGTTCAAGGGTATAGCATCATGCAACATTTTGTTGGCCCCTGTTTCTTGCACCATATGTTCCTAAAACCAACTAACACATTGTCAGCCATATGCAGTCTTTTAGCTGTTATGTTATCATATCTCTCTTAAAAAGAGTACAGTAGATAGTGGAAAGATAAAGTATGCCCATAGTCAAATCGAACTATGAAATTATTGAAATATAAACATCAACTAGTTTTACCTCTATTTTCAGTTGAATGTTTATTCCTTGCAAAGTCACCTTCTTCAATTTATGAACAATGCTGATATAATTTTTAAAATGTGCAGTACGTAAACTAAATGATTTTATTCTGTTTACACAGTGTGAATTGTTCGCTTAGCATATACTGTCACATTGCTGTGGGGAACACAAAGACAAGAATTCAAAACAGAAGATGCCGAAAAATTGGTCCAAAGAGATCTTGATGTTATTACTTGTAGCTAATAAAACCTGTTATAAATGACATTAGTTAAACCTCAGTGATGCATGCTGCTTTGTGCTTGTAGGAGACATGGGGACACAGGAGTGTCCCCAGAAAGTCTTTTCTTGCATAGGAATACATAAATCCTGTAGCAAACTCTCTTTGAGATACTGCAAAATTAATCTTTCAGACAGCCTTATGGTTAGCAATAACCACAATTCATGGTGTGTCTCAACTGTATGGTGTGAGTGGAATATATTTCTTTAGACTCTACTAACCAGTCTTCTCTGACAGAAACACCTTTACCCTCAACAGCACAGTCATGAAAAGAGTCACCAGACCTAATGGCGCTGGTCCCAATGCTGAATGCTGACTTTTATTACACTTTGCCAGAAATAGAACTATGGAAAATCTAGCCCTACCATTCTATCTTACACATGCAAAACCCCTAGAAACCAAACATATCAAACATACCAAGCAACACAAAATAATGTATCTGTAATTTTAATTTGTCAGGATAATTTTCCTTCATCCACATCAAGTAGTGTCTGCTTAAAATCTTAAGCTTAAACTCAATAAATCTAAAGACTTGGACAAAGTGTGAGCAAATGGAATCCTCAACTGATGGATGAAAAGTTCTTGACTGCTGAAATTTTATACTTTGTAAGGCAAGATGGTTTGTGGAAAGAGGAAACTATGTTGCCTATTATTGGATAAAAGGATATGTGACATTAAAAAAATAATAATTATGAAGCCTGTAGAGCATTGCACCCATGATCAGCAGATCACAGGTACAATCTCAGGCTCCTGCAGACACTTTTAGCATAGCTGTCTGTTTGTATCTCGTATGGGAAGAGCGTTACCCAAGAGCAGGAAGATCAATGAACTACCAGAAAGCTCACCAGTGCCCTCACAGGTCATTGAGAACTACAAGCTATCCTTTTTCTACAAAAGTTGCAATTTTCTTCCCCCTCACAAAAAGCTGCCTGTTATACTAAAATTGGAGGCGGAGCTTTCACAATGCTTCACAATAGGCCAATGGCTTAGAGCTGTGAGCTATAATAGTAAATTTTAATCCTGTATTGATCATTGAGACAACTCCCAGAAAATTCTACAAAGGTGGTACCTGACTCCTTTTAGGCTTCACAAACTACAACCCATGCCATCTCCATTATGCTGGAGAAATTGTCAACAAGTAGGCAATTTACTTAATGTTTTCCTTGTCAAAAGAAGTTTATTGAGTATACAATGTTATAAAGATACATAAAATAAGTTTACAAGGATCTATAAAGTAAGCTCATTGTTTTACAGTAGGGTTTATATAGGTAAATATCATGAAATTTCAAATATTAAACATTGGGTTCACGTAAACCTAAATTAAAGATATATATCATTTCCTTAGTTACTTTTGTAGGTATTTAAATGATTTATACCTACTATACATATTGTTTACAAGTAGAGTGTATATAGGTCAAATAAATTCTGATAATGAGCTTTAATCGTAAGGTGGAGAAAAGGAAAGAGAAAGAAGAAAAAGGGTTGAAAGGTAGAGGTATGGTCCACAAGGTTGTCCTGCTCGTCAGTTTATTATTCTTTTTAGTTCTCTTTGAAGCCTTAAAATGGGTGTCTCTGTAAGTCATTTAATCTGTTACCATGGCAACAGGACAGAGTCATTGAAATTTGACAGGAACTGTTGTTTTATCCAAGGGTGCCAAAGTTTTTCAAATTTTGGAATTTGATTTTGATCGATGGCTACCATCTTAGCATGGGACATTGTATTATTCATTCTGTGAATTGTTTCTGCTAGTACCAATGTAGGAGATTTCCATGCCTTGGCCACTGTTTGTTTTGCAGCCGTTATTAGTTGGATCATGAGTTTGAATTGAGAGAGTGTTAACCATTCCGGTTTTAGATTAAGTAAAGTTAAATATGGATCTGGTTGTATTATTTTTTTAAATATTTTAGATGCAATCACGAAAACTTCCTTCCAGAAGGTTTGGATTACTGGGCACGTCCACCATATGTTTAAATATGTGCCTATTTCTGGGCATCCTCGAAAACAAAGAGCTGAGGTATTAGGTGAATATTTTGCCACTCTAGCGGGTACAAGGTACCAGCGAGTTAGGACTTTATAATTTGTCTCCAGTGCTAAGATGTTGGGTGAAGATGACTTAGATGTGAGCCATATGTTAGACCAGTCTGTGTCTTCTAAAGTTCGTCCCAGGTCCTCCTCCCACCTCTGAATGTAAGAGGGTCTATTAAGATTTGCTACTCCATATAATTGATTATAAAGTGATGAAATTGTACCTTTAGCAAATGGATCTTTTGTACAGATTGATTCAAAAATGGATAATTGGGATAATGGTGTATCCCCCTTTAGGAATGGTGTATAGAAATTTTTGATTTGGAGATATCTAAATATCTCAGAGTTTGGTAGATCATATTTTTCTCTAAGCGATGGGAATGAAAGGAATGATTTAGATGCTATGAAGTCATTTAGTGTCTGAATGCCTGATGTTGTCCAAGCTTTAAAAGAATTTGGGTAGATCCATGCCGGATAAAAGGCCGGATTTCTGATAAAAGAAAGGAGAGGATTGTGTGGAGATTGTAACTGATATTTGGTTTTTAGTGTATCCCAGAGAGATAAGAAGTGTTTAGTTATGGGATTATGAATTTTAAAGCGGTCTTTAGGATCAAGCCATAATAAATTTGATATTAATAGAGGGTCATTTTCTGAAGTCTCTATAAATACCCATAATGGGATTTCCTGTTTTGCATGGTATTTGGACAGACTGGCCAAATGTGCTGCTCTGTAGTAGTTAGTAAAATTAGGGTATCCCAGGCCTCCTTTATTTTTGGGAAGATGTAGTGTGTGTATAGGTATACGTGGTTTAGAAGAGCCCCATATAAACGAAGTTGCTTTTTTTTGTACTATTCTCAAAAAATAGGAAGGAATTGGAATAGGGAGGACTCTGAATAGATAAAGCAATTTGGGTAGAATAGTCATTTTGATTGCATTAATTTTCCCTATCCAGGATAAAGGAAGTTGCGACCATTGTTTTATTAGATTTGTGATCTGTCTTAATACAGGAGGATAATTGGTTGAGAATAAGTCAGAATGAGATGCTGTTAAATGAATTCCATGATATGGGATTGATTTTTCTGCCCATGTGAATGGGAGTGCAGCCCTAGCCGGGATCAATTCCATGTTTGTGAGTGAAATATTAAGCACTAGGCATTTCTTAGGATTAATCATAAGGCCGGATAGGGCTGCAAATCCATCAAGAGCTGGTATTAAGTTAGGACCAGAGACCTGTGGTGATGATAGAAAAAGTAATATATCGTCTGCAAATATACATAATTTGTGTGTAATACCTCCTACTTCAATGCCAGTTATAGTTTGGTTTGTTCTGATGTATTGGGCCATGGGTTCGAGTATAAGGGCAAATAATAAGGGAGATAATGGGCAACCCTGTCGGGTACCTCTTTCGATATTAAAGGCTTCAGATTTGTATCCAGCATATTTTATATAGGCTTTGGGTTTATTATATAATGCTTTGATCCATGTTAAAAAGTGGGGTCCAAAACCCCATTTTTGTAATGAATATTGCATATATTGCCAGGATACTGTGTCAAATGCCCTCTTAATATCGAGAGATAGAAAACATAAAGGGATTTTCTGTTTTTTAGCAATATGTGCCAATAACACTGCCCTGCGTATATTATCGCCTGCCTGTCTATTTGGCATGAAGCCTACTTGATCTCTATGTATTAATTTTCCTATAATGCTATTGAGGCGTTTTGCTATTATTTTTGCTAATAATTTAATATCGAGGTTTAACAGAGAGATAAGCCGATAATTCACACAGGAAGTATCATCAGAAAGGGGTTTTGGGATCATTCAAACAATTGCCATTAGTGTTTCTTGCCGAAAAGAATGTCCATCTAGAAGTTTGTTAAAAGTTTCAGTGAGAATGGGAGAGAGTATTTCTGAGAATGTTTTATAGTATAAAGCCGAGTAGCCGTCTGGGCCTGGTCTTTTGTTAAGTTTTAGGTCTTTTATGGCGTTAGCAACTTCATCTATAGTTATAGGCTCATCCAAACTGCTTTTTTGATTCTGAGATAACTCAGGTAAGTTTATTTTTGAGAAGAAGGATTCAGCTTCTGTAGGATTAAATTCATTGTTTGTCTTGTATAAAGTTGCGAGATGTGAGTGAAATTTATGGACTATTTTAACTGGATTACAAGTGTAAACATTTTTTGATAATTTCAAATGTATTGGTTTGAAAGATTTGTTAGTTGAATTTAATGCCCGAGCCAAATATGTACCTGGTTTGTTTGTATTCATGTAGAAATTGTGTTTGGAGCGTTTGAGGGATTTATCAACTGACTCAGTGAGAAATAGATCGTATTCCAATCTAGATTTTTCCAGATGAGATTTTGTACTCTGAGATGGATTATCTTGAAATGATATGTAGGCTGCATTAAAATTGAGTTCTAGTTTTTTTGCTAGATTTTTGCGTTCCCGTTTAAATAGTGCCATTTGTCTTTGTATTGTACCACGCAAGACAGGCTTATGAGCTTCCCACAGTGTTATTGGGGAGATGTCTGTTGTGTTATTAATTGATATGTATTCCTTTAAAGCTTGTTCAATGGCCATCTGATGTAGTGGGTGTTTGAGCATTATGTCCGGTAAGTACCACGTTGGGTCATGCACTTTTGGTATGGCTGAGGCTATAGTAGTGTATACTGCATTATGGTCAGACCACGGAATCGGAATTATATCTGATGCAATAATTTCTGGTATCATTCCTATTGTTAGAAAAATATGATCTATTCTGGTGAAGGTTTGATGAGGGTGCGAGAAATAAGTGAATTTCATTTTCATTGGGTTACTTTCTCTCCATGAATCTACCAGATTGTATTTGGAAAGAAGTTGAGAAAAAGGTAATCTAGAGGTTATTTTGGATGGTGTAAAAGGTGATTTATCTAGAAATGGGAGGAGGACCTGGTTCGAATCCCCACACATTATCACTGTTCCTATTTTGTGTATTAATCACTTGTAATATATGTGAGAGGAATGGTGTAGGTTGTTTGTTAGGAGCGTAGTAGGAAATCACCGTGATTGCTGTATCCATTATATAACCCATGAGTATCAGGTATCTACCTTCTGGGTCTTTAATTTCTGATGATAAGGTGAATGGTGTGGATCGGTGAAATGCAATTAGAGTTCCCCTTTGCTTGGTACAGGCAGAAGCCGTGTAAATTTGTTGATAAAAAGGAGAAATATATTTTGGAGTAGAATCTTTGGTGAAGTGTGTTTCTTGGAGGCATACTATGTGAGCCTTCTTGTTATGGAAAGTACGGAAGGCTTTGGTCCTTTTTTGAGGGACATTTATTCCCTGAACATTCAGGGAAAGTATATTCAGTGGTGCCATGGCAATAGATCAAATAGTTTTGACTTACTTTTTGTTATGCAGAGCTGACTGCGCAGATCAACCTGTGTGGACTGAAGAGATGAATAGATAGAAAAGAAACCAGTGAATTCTGGAGTAAAGAGTAAACAAAAAACAACATATGAGATTGAATGATACATTGTATAAATTATTTTTTGCAAGTAATCACAATTTACCCGTGAAAGAGAATAAATATCTCTCTCAGGGGAATAAGTGCCTTCGTCACACTCCCACATAATATGGTTGGGAGAATGAGGAGGGCTAATGGGGGTACACGGATCTTCCGCTTACAGGAGAGAAGTGCTATGTCAAAAGACATCAAAATGATGTTTCATTAATTGGAGTGCAGAATATAGTTTTTGTTGAAATTATTTATTCCAGGGGGGTTGTATATGGTTAGTCTTGCCCTAGGCTAAATAATTCAGTTAGAAAGGTACTGTTAATAACTTTGGTATTGATGAAGATAGTTTGAATTATTTTGGGATTTTAACCCTTTTAGAGTAAACAATTACATATTTTATTCATATGTAACTGTTTAGATATGTTAACTCATAAAATTGAGGTTGTATTGCTTCAGATTAGAATAAACAAAAACATAATTCTAGGAACTAGTTGGGTAATAATATATTTGTTTTAAGAAAAGAAAGAAAAAGCTTCCATTACTTCTGGATTATTGAACATATTTGTCCTAAAAAGTAATAAATCTATTGTTATTACCTGATAATATATAACTGAACAAGAATTTCCTTATTTCGCTTATATATTCTAAGGCTATATGAATCAGAAGTAAAAAGAAATATAACTGGAATGTAACATGATCCCACACAGAATGCAGTTACATTCAGTTATAAATATAGTTTTTTTAAAGAGAACCATCTCTTAGTATAATAAATGAAGAGATATCAGGAATTAGGATGTCAGTCCATTGAATCTTCTTGGTTCATGGATGATGTGGCATAACGGCCTCTTTTGTGAGAATGATGATTCCCATTTTGTTCTGAAATTTTCTGGGTGCTGCCTGAAGGTGAAGATGACGCCATTCTTCTGCGTGTGGGAGAGTTGCTGCTTGTGGGTTCTGTCAGATTTAATTTTAAAAGGGTTTGTTGTAGTTCATCTGCTGATCTGCTTCTGTAAATTGTACCTTGGTAGTTAAATCTGACTGAAAAGGGGAAGCCCCATTGATACATAATGTTGTGGCGTTGCAGTTCCATTAGTTGGGGTTTCATGGATCGTCTTTTAGTAATAGTAAGTTGGGATAGGTCAGCAAAAATTTGATAATCGTGTCCTTGAAAATTAAGTTCCTTTTTTTCTCTTGCAGCAAGTAGTATTTGTTCTTTCGTTCTGTAATAATGAAATTTTGTGATTATATCACGTGGGGTTCCATCTTTCTTTTTGGCTGTGAGGGCTCTGTGTACTCTGTCCAGTTCTAAACGTTCAATAGGGATATTTGGCTTTAGTTCTTGTAATAGAGCAGTAATAGTAGATTGCAGGTCTGTCACAGTTTCAGGTATTCCCCTTATGCGCAAGTTTGAACGTCTGGCTCGATTTTCGTAATCTTCGAGCTTAGTTTGAAGTATTAAATTCTCTTTTTTTAATTGTTCCAATTCTGTTATATTTTCTTGGGTTGTAATTTCAATTTCATCCATTTTTATCTCTAAGGCTGCGGTGCGGTTTCCCAGCTCTCTTATTTCTTTGGTTAGGCTTTTTGTTATTTGGTCTGAGGTTTGATTTAAAGCCTTATGAAGCATCTTTTCAAACTGTAATAATATTACTGGGGATACTGAGGAGGCTTGTGGAGAAGTTTGTGAGAGGATTTGTTCTGTATCTGACTCAAATGGAGAGTCTTGCTGTGACATTTTCTGTCTGTGAGAGCGCCCTGATGCTGTATATTGTGAGGTGACTGGAGCTGCTTCAGCTGCAGTGAGTGCCTGTGAGCTCTTTGTGAGGTGATTTTTATTTCTGCCATGGTTTCCTCCCAGTACCATATTTCCTGCCCAAACTTTCACAGTTTGTTCCCTGGGGCAAAAAGGTTCAAATGGATACCTTTTGAGCCTGCAGGCTCCGCTTTGTCCTTCTCTTCTCTCCTCAGCGGTGTGGAGCTCTAACAATGCATGTCTGCTCCGCTAGGCTCCGCCTCCTCGTCATCTTACTTAATGTTTTATGGCATTGCTTCCGGAACTCAATCTCAGGAGTTTTTATTCAGCTTACACCTGCTCTAGCTCTCCTAAGCTAGGGATTAGAGGCCTATCCACCACGATTTCAAACAGCTGTATTCCACATTCTTTATGCCTCACGTCTAACATGCACTCAAAACTGGTGTGCGGTCTCAGCTCCCAGCCTATTGTCCATGATCTCCAGGCTAAATATACAAGGCCAGTATGAAAAGATGTTCGACTATAAGGAGCAGAGGGTGCAAAAATTCCTCAAAAATTGGTTGCCCTTGTTGGGACACCCCCAGGCATTCTCATGATTTATTAATTTCACTGGACTCACTCCCCTAGGCCAAGGGAGGTGGAGTGGGGTTCCTCTTATCCCCCCAAAGCACCTTCCAGGTTATTCACTCCCCTCCCTCTCTTTCCCTCTCATCATTTGAAGCTCACTTTATACGTCTATTCTCTCCTACTTCCCTAACAATTGCTGTGATCTACTGGCCCCCTGGACCATTATCGACTTTCCTTGATGAGTTCTCTGCCTGGCTACCCTACTTTCTCTCTTCGGAAATTGCCACAATCCTTCTCGGTGATTTCAACATCCCTGCTAATACAAACACTCCTGCTACCTCTAAACTGGGTACAGCAATGGGTACAGGCTTCTACTCACTCTGATGGCAACACCCTTGACCTTGTATTCTCTTACCTTTGCACTCCATGCAACTTCTCAAACAATCCTTTTCCTCTCTCCGACCATCACCTTATTCGTTTTTCTCTCTCCCTGTCTTCCACCACCTTTCCCTCCAATCGCCTAACCATCACCCGGAGAAACTTTCGCAACTTCAACTCTTCTATCCTCTATTCTGCTACTTACCACCAATACAATACAATAACAACTGCATAAATCTTGGTAAAAATGGTGTGTAAGGAACTCTTACCAGATACATTGGACTCCCTTGTCAGCGACAGGGAATCACTCGAGCAGATTGCCTCTCAAGGCCTGGAAGCGGACATCACGACTCAGGGAACCTTCTTTATCAAACTTTGCATGGATCTCCCGGGGCCGCCAGGTAGGTCCCCACACAGGATGGTCAAGGTACGGATCTGAGGAGACGGTGCGTCACGCTTGAAACTGGAGTAGAAACTGGATTTTCTCTCAGATGGTATGTGGAGAAAAAATAAACAGGCTCCACATAGTGTACATAAGCACGGAGGGTTTTTTATTGCTAAAAAGCCTGGTTACAATAAAAATGTGATCACAAAGTATAAAAACAAAAATGAGCAACAAGGAGGATGCTGAAAGCGCCCGACGCGTTTCGATCAATGGATCATCTACTGGGGCATACGTATGACCATCCTGTGTGGGGACCTACCTGGCGGCCCCGGGAGATCCATGCAAAGTTTGATAAAGCAGGTTCCCTGAGTCGTGATGTCCACTTCCAGGCCTTGAGAGGCAATCTGCTCGAGTGATTCCCTGTCGCTGACAAGGGAGTCCAAAGTATCTGGTAAGAGTTTCTTACACACCATTTTTACCATTTATGCAGTTGTTGGATACAGTTCCTCTGGAAGACTTAAAGATCTACCTGTGTTTGAACATTTGCTGTTGTACACATTCACTTATCATTCCCAGTGGGACACTCTACACAAAAAAAATTTTTTAATCACTTATTGGACTTTATTCACCCTATGTTATGAGACTCACGAGTCATTTTTTTGATGTGGACACTATTCATTAAGTGTTATTATCGAGCTGTTTCCCGGAAGGGGGACTTTTTCACAATTTATGCGCTACATTTTTTCACAGTATTTGTTTGGTTGTTGTCACTTTGTATGTAGCGGCTCCTTACGTTTATTTTTGTTCACCTTTCTTAGCGCAGTGTATACATTTAATTTACTCCACAGAAACTGCTCTTTTAAAACTCACAAATGACCTACTAACTGCAAAAACCAATGGACACTATTCTGTACTCTTACTTCTGGACCTTTCAGCTGCCTTTGACACGGTTGACCACCCCCTTTTCCTCAAAAAACTTTACTCCCTTGTTCTCCGTGACTGTGCTCTTCAGTGGCTCTCATCCTACCTATCCCAACGCACCTTCAGTGTCACTTACAATTCTACTCCCTCCACTCCTCTGCCCTTCTCTGTCAGAGTCCCCTAAGGTTCTGTTCTTGGACCTCTTTTATTTTCAATCTACACCTCTTCCCTGGGTCAGCTGATAGCCTCTCACGGCTTTCAATATCATTTCTACGCTGACGACACACAATTCTATCTCTCCACCCCTCAACTCACTCCATTAGTCTCCTCACGCATCACTAACTTACTAACAGACATATCTGTATGGATGTCACACCACTTCCTCAAACTCAACTTGTCCTAAACCAAACTTATAATGTTTCCTCCCCCACGTGCCTCTTCCCCTGACTTATCTGTCAAGAGCAATGGCACAACCATCCACCCATCCCCACATGTCAGTGTGCTAGGTGTTATCCTGGACTCTGAACTCTCCTTTCAGCCCAACATTCAATCACTTTCCAAAGCTTGTCGCCTCAACCTCCGCAACATCTCTAAACTACGTCCCTTTCCAACCAATGAAACCACAAAGCTCCTGATTCACTCCCTGCTTATCTCTCGACTTGACTACTGCAACTCCCTCCTCATTGGCTTACCTTTAAATAGACTATCCCCCCCTTCAGTACATCATGAATGCTGCTGCCAGACTCATCCACCTTACAAACCGCACAGTTTCTGCTAACCCTCTATGCCAATCCCTCCATTGGCTGCCACTTGCCCAACAAATTAAATTAAAAATACTAACAATAAGTTACAAAGCCATCCACAACTCTGCCCCCAGCTACATCACTAGCTTAGTCTCAAAATACCAACCTAATCGCCCTCTTCGTTCCTCCCAAGACCTCCTGCTCTCTACCTCCCTCATCACCTCCTCCCATATCCACCTCCAGGACTTCTCCCGAGCCTCGCCCATCCTCTGGAATTCGCTACCCCAATCTGTCAGACTGTCTCCAAACGTATCCACTTTTAGGCGATCCCTGAAAACTTTCCTCTTTAGAGAAGCTTATCCTGCCTCCATCTAACAACTGCACTATTTTCTCCATTAGCTCATCCCCCACAGCTATTACCCTTTTGTATAACTTGACCCTCCCTCCTAGATTGTAAGCTCTAACCAGCAGGGCTCTTTGATTACCCCCTGTATCGAATTGTATTGTAATTGTACTGTCTGCCCTAATGTTGTAAAGCGCTGCGTAAACTGTTGGCGCTATATAAATCCTGTATAATAATAATAATAATTAATTTAATGGAATATTATTGCTACAGGATAGGATTAATGTGTTTCTTTATGACTTTTTGTAATTCTCTCCAAACTTTATGCCCTAGACTGATCAGGCTGTAGTTCCTTGTGTTAGGGACTATTAGAGTTGCTTTGGTTGGGTCAGCCTGTTCACCGTCAGATTCCTTTTGGGGTGGCTGGCTTGACCTCCATCAAGGGTTTCGATGTTGATTAGTTCTATAGCTGTATGCTTACTCAACTTGCAACTTCATTGTACCCAATGTGACTTATAATGCTTTTTTATGCTTTGTACCTAATGAATTCATTTTTCTTCTCCAATAAAAGTATAAAGTTAAAAGAAAAAGAGAACAACAAGCTGCCAGTCTCAATGACTGATGATACTTATAGGCATTCCTTCATAGGAGACTGTGAATGAATGGCATGGCCATGTGAGCAGAGTCCCACAATGCTGAAAATTGTGACAACCGGAGCGGAGAGAGGTTCCCCTGCTCACTGTCACAGGGAGGGGGGATCAGTGGAAAGAGGCTACAGGTGTTGGAACATGTTACATGTTCCACCCTAAAAATGGGTGGAACGTGTAACATGTTCCAAAGATGTACTTATCCTTTAAAGAGAAACAAGAGGCATAGGGAATTGAATCTGAACATGAGTTGGGGTGAAAAGTTGACTGTAATTCAACCTTGTGTTCTGTGTATCAGTGCTATCTCTAAAGAGGCAGACAAGGTTTGGTGTACAAGGTTGGTAAGGGCTTAATAGTGAATGAAAAGCATTAAAGAGGTGTATGGCAAAGGCCAAAGTGTCTGACAGTATTGTGTTATAACTTGGTTGAACAAGAGACAAAGACATTATGGTAAAAAGAGTTGGTGGAGAGTACACAAAAAACATGTAAAGTAATGGATTTTAGGTGATAGTTGGCATAAACTTTTTTTTTACTCTGAATGTGTACAGAAGATAGGATTTCAGGGTGTAAATGAGAAGGAAAATGTATTATTTTAAAGAAGGAACCTTATAAAAACCCAACAATTTTAAATGTGGGGAAATTATTGGAAAGACTAGAACAGTATGTTAAAATAGAAGTATTTTTTTTCCTAACCATACTTACCTCGGTGGATGGAGCATCAGACTGATGCTGCAGCTGTCCCCCCGGTGGCTCTGCACTGAGAACCAAGCCCTGAACACCGCCAATGGCTCGGTTCTCACTCCTCCCCGAGCAGAGCGATGCTGACTTTCAGTCAGCATCGCTCCTGCTCTGCTTCTCCACGCTCATTGTAGCAATGAGTTGTGGAGGGGCGGGGAGAGGCCGTCGCTGAGCCGCTGAGACTGCCATCAATCAAGGCAGTTGGCGGATCTAGACTTGAGAAGTCGGGATGACGTGCTGCCTGGACTGATCTGTGTGACGTCAGCGGGGAGCGAACTTCAGACCGCTCTCCGCTAAAAACGGGTCAGTGGAGTGCAAAGCAAATTGCACTCCTGTGACCCTTAGGAGAAGCCCAGCCTAAAAAGCTCAGGCTTCTCCTTTAATTCTAATAATTTTTTAGACAATATAAGTCATGATTATGGAAGGGTGAGATTGAGTTGTTTCTATTACCCTAAATATTGAGCCATTTCTGCAAAATGTAGCCATTTTGGCCAACTGCATTTGAATAAGGGAATAGGAAAGACGAAATTATGATAATTGTTATTGGTGCTATGGGCTTCTGAGAAAAAATTTGTTTGTTTTCGTTTCATTCTTTTTTTTGCTTTTTTCGGACATTCGGAAACTTGAAAATTTAGAATTCGGAAATTCAGAAATCCAAAAATTCGGATTTCCGAATTTCCAATTTCCGAATTTCAAATTTCTGAATTTTGAATTTTCGAATTTCCAAATTTCTGAATTTTCGAATTTCCAAATTTTCGGATTTTTGGAATTCAAAAATTCGAAAATCCAAAAAAAAGAGAGAAAATCAGTAAAATTTGAAATAATAACTAACTATTAAATTATAGGTATTGGAATTTCCTTTCAAATTTGGCTGTTTGTGAACGTAACAAATACAAATTTATCTGAAGTTACGAATTATCCAAAATAACAAATGCCGCATCTAAACAAATGGAACGGAACAAATTAATAATAAATAATAATAATAAAAAGGTTTTATTATTATTATTATTGTTATTTATTATTATTAGATTATGTAATGGAAATTTGTAAGTTCTGTATATAATTGTATTCTATTTTGTATGTATTGTACATTGCCCTCACTGTGCACACGGCACTAATAATGTTTTCAGTACATTTCCATTCTTTCGAGCCCTGATTAGAATTAGCCTGCCTGTGTAACGCCCCTTGTTACCATAAACGTACAATTGTAATATTACTGTGATACCTACGTAATCATGTGTATAAAAAAACCTTCAATTGCGTCATAATAAAGCAGAACAGTTATTTGGAAAGATGCTGAGCATATCTTTTGTGTCTGTTCCCTACTGCAGTAGTTATTATTAATTTGGAACCACTAATCAATATGAGGATAGGAGTTGCCTATCATCAATTTAACCATGTCAACGTGGCAAGCTTAGCCTGGGAGGGGTGACCCTGAGTATCCGAAACGAGGAGCTTATGACGATCTGGGAATTTCTGATAATCAGCCGGCTGAGGTAAGCCTTTTGCTTACATTTGAGTTATCAGACTTCCTTGATCGGTAAGGCATTTTTGGGACAAAGGGTATATATTTTACTCCCCTTAATCGAACTGTATTGATTGGTGGTTATATGTTATGTTGTCACTGTCTACTGTCCATCGGAGTGTTATAGATAAGAAAGGGAAGAATAGTGCTGTTCACAGGTATATGTAGTACATCTGCTAGATAAAGTAGTTTAGAGGCAAGAGGGTATAGGCACATGTAGAGAAGACTGGCCAGTCATTATGGGCATTAAATTAAGTAAGGGAATGAAGGGTAAGAGACCCTCAAAAATGCCTAGCGCAAGAGGAGCGCTATATATGAACCGAAGGTGCGGTTCCGCCTATACTGAGCCCCTAGATTAATGGTTAAAGTGAACAGTGATCCACAATGGGTAACGGGGTTACCAAGGTTCACAGGGACTAAGAATCATGCAGAGTAAACAGCTAGAGCAGCAGCTATCTATGTGAGCAGGATGGATCAAGGGTGACATTAACACTAGACAGAAAGGGACAATTTCATGTGAAGTTGTGGGATGAATTTGGGGTCAGGCACTACAACTAGTAAAGTCAAGAAGCAGGGAATTATTAAAGAGTTAAAATGTAAGTGATTTAAGAGAGATATTCATGTATGTGTGTGTGAATGCTGGGACCTTTAGTTCTATTACTTGTGTGTGTCATGTACGCAGATGTGACCCCCTCCTTTGCGCTCTCATGAAAGAATGTGGCTAGGATGAGAGGTCAGTGATAAGCTGGAAGGACACCATGCCAATTCCAGTTTTTTAGACAAAACATGTGTAACAAAATGTGCCAGGTTAACGAATCTAATGATAAACAATATGATCACAATTATTTTGAATCTGTTTTCCAGACATGGTAAAAGGAAGGTTACATTTAACTGTGTATTACACAAATTGAATATCCTTTGATAGTGGAAACAGTGCATTTAAAAAGGAAAATTAAGTAATAATGAGTATTCATTTCTAATATGAGTTAACAATTTTATTAATAATATAAATATATTGAAACTGGTTTAGACAACCTTTGGTTGGAAATGAAATCCAGGTTATTGGGGAAATTTGTAAAAATTGGATTAGTTTAGATTAAGATAACAATTTTGTAATTTTACATTTATACAACAAGCCCTTATTGAGAGAAACAAAGATTAAGATGAGGTTGTTATTTGGAATACAGCTGCCATAATATTTAACAAAGCCAAGATGGATGGGATACATAAGAAGTTTTTCTACAAAAATGAAATTTTAAGGTTCTTGATAATAACTTGATGTGCGGTCCATGATGTGAGAGTTATAATAAATACAATTTAAATATAACAGACCCATCACATCAAGTCCACACACCCTGTTAGGATAGATGCCACCTGCAGCCAGTTGTTTTATAGTTTTTGATGCTTTCTGGTCCATCATACAGATTGTTAGTCCTTTTGTTTTTATTTATTTTTATTTTTGAAATCCAAAGCACAATGTGTGGATCGTGAAATGATTCGTGAAATGATGTGCCCCTTTTCCTTGTAAGTGCAGTGGTATAAGCAGAAGAATATTTTGGATTTATGGACATCTATCCATGACCGCAGGGTATTGTTATCATTTATTATAATATTGCCAGGAAAAAGTTGTCTTTTTGAAACATGAAACTGGAGTTCTTACACAAACAGCATGATAGAAAACAAGCCATTGTAATATATTTATGCAAGCTGGACCCAGTAATGAAGGGTTCATCCCGACATATCAGAGCTGTAGCTTTATGCAAAAGTGATATTAGACAAAGTTAGATATTGTTTTGGTCAAACATTTAATTTTTAATGGTCCAACATTCTGCGCAACAAATATACAGCTAACTAAATGTTTGTCTAATGAAAGGTTTAAAATAATGAGTTTGTTTATGTACAAATCTAACAACGAAAAATGCGTACATTTGAATCCAGCCACCTTATTGCCTCTATTGGAGGAGGGTGGAGACAAAGGAAGCCACATGTGTTAAATTGATGGTGTAGGAATCAGCTGCTGTGAGCCCAGTGCAGGACACACCCTCTGAAGACCCAGATATTTAATTTTTTGTAGATTTGAGTATGCAGTTTATCACCCAGAAGGATACTCTGTATTCAAAGTCATTGGATCCTTTTTCCCCAGCTCAAGAAGCAAAGCTTCATGTTTTAGCAAAGCCTGTGAGCTATAAAAAGAGTGTATATTTATATAGATAGTCGAGATATCGAGAGCTTTTGGTTCCATTTGAAGGGCCAGAAGTTTGTTTTTACTTCAGCAGGTAAACCAATCAAGCATGCCAAGTTAATTTGATTGGCTTTTTTCAGCCTTCCTGGTTTTTGCTGAGGTAGCCATACTAACCTTAAAACTCACACATGAAAGCAGACAAGGCAACTAAGGATGCTGCATTTACAGCCTCGGACACTTGATGGGTCTGTTCAACTCACAGATTCCACCCTAGTTCTGGCCCAGTATAGCTGGGATTAATTATTCAACTTTAAGGACCCCAGAACGAGAACAACAAGTGGTCCAACTTCTTATTAAACAGGACTTTGGAAAAGTTGATCATTTATGTCAACAAATTTAATATCCCTACCTTTTACACGATACCAAAGCTCCATAAGTCAATCACCAAACCCCCAGGGAGGCCGATCGTCTCGGCCATCAAAGGTCCATTAGAGAGGATCGGAAAATTTGTTGATGCCCTGATCAAAGACTTGGTCTGCGAACTTCCATCATTTGTTCAGGACACCCGTGATGTACTCCAAAAATTAGACAAAGTTTCAGTGCCATCTGGAGCCATCCTGGTTGGAATCGATGTTGAATCGCTTTATATGTCGATTCCACACATCTGGGGTTTAAAGGCAGTACATCACTTTCTGGATAATAAGTTCCCCCTGTTGGCCACACAAAATGAATTTATCATAGATCTATTGCAGTTTATGTTGGAACATAACTGTTTCCAATTCCTGGGAAAAAACTATCGACAAATCAGAGGCACCTCGATGGGCGCCCCATGGGCCCCCGCATATGCATGCTTGCACTTGGGACTGTGGGAGGCGGAATGTGTATATCCCTCGTCACAGTACCTCAGCCACTGTCTCCTGTGGCTGAGGTACATTGAAGACGTGATCATGGTATGGGGGGGCACACCCCCAGAATTGATTTCCTTCATTGACGAGCTTAATGACAATGATAGGAACATCAGACTCACCTATTCTCATGACTCAGCTATTTTGCCTTTCCTGGACCTCACAATACAGGTCAAGGATGGTAGACTCTTTACAAAAGCATACAGGAAAGAGACGGCAGCTAACACCCTTCTGCTGGCCTCCAGCCACCATCCCAGGTCACTGATACAGGGAATCCCGGTCGGGCAGTTTCTCCGATCTAGGAGAAACTGCTCAGAAGAATCGGAATTTAGAAGCGAGGCACATGAACTGTATGGGAGATTCCGTGATCGCGGTTGCTCCCATACATGTATCAGAAGGGCAAACAAAAGGGCCTTACAAACTAACAGATCATCCCTACTTGTTGACACTAAGAAGGAAAAACAACCAGACAACCACAACTGTACCCCGATCAGGATTATCACCAAGTTTGGGGTGCAATGGGAGCAGACTAGAAAAGTACTTGGTCGCCATTGGCACATACTAGCAGAGGCCCCCATACTTGGTGGCATTGTTGGAGATCGGCCCCTACTTACAGCAAGAAGAGCTACCAAACTCAGGGACTGTCTAGTTCACTCTGAATACCATAGACCGGAGAGACGGGATTGGCTCACCAGCCTCCCCCCACTCAAGGGCATGTATCCCTGCGGCAGATGCCATATTTGTAAATCTGTAGAAAAAACTGACACGTTCGCCAGTTCTGATGGTAACAAACATTTTAATATCTATAATTTCATAAACTGTCTAACAACACGTGTCATTTACATACTTACCTGTCCATGTGGATTGATCTACGTGGGAAAGACAAAAAGGCAACTAAAAATCAGGATTGGCGAACATGTACAGAGTATCATTAACAAAGATGATGATCGCCCCCTATCCCTGCATTTCCTGAAAAAGCATGGAGGCGACCCAAAGGGTCTAAAAAATATTACTTCAAAAAGAAAAAATGTGGATCTTTACCTTGAACAGCATGCATCCTCGCGGCTTGAACAATGAATGCAATTTATCTGTTTTCCTAGAGCAATAACCAGGTTATAACGACTTGCATATGTCCTACATAATTCCCCCCTTCCTTCCTTCCCTTCTTTCTCCCAGTTACTTCCCTCCCATCCCTTCACCTACCTTCCCTATACACCCCCCCATATTTCTTCTTCCCCTTCCCCCCCCTCCCTCCCCCCCTTTTTTTCCTTCCCCCCTTTTTTTCCTTTCCCTCCCCCCTCATTCTTCCTTCCCACTTTACCCACTGGGGGACTTAGATGGACCCTGCATAAGACCATTAAGCCGTCTCTGGTATTGTATGTACATATATGAGTGGTAGCCACGAATACCCTAGATCCCCTAATGGACATGAGGAACATGCCACTGTGGCTAGGGAGGACCATCTATATGAGAGGTGGTCATAAATATTCCAGGATTTACGTCCTCAGACGATTGCTGTAATTGAATGTCTACTGTTACAAATTTCCCTCTTTTTATACCTAGGTTTTTCCCCCCTAACGTTTGTTATGTTTTTCAGTTTTTTAGTCCTTTATTTTTTTATTTTTTTATTTTTCATTTGCTTTTGTACTCAGGAACTAATTTTCACACTGGGACCTTTGTATATGTGTATATCTGTACGCGTACATATCTATGCGGGTATATATATATATATATATATATATATATGTATGTATATTAAATGCTGATCGCCCCTGTATGTTATAGTGTGTTTGCACTGTGGGTGAATGATACCTTGATAGAATTGCAGTGTGTTGAGAACGTCCCTAATGGGAACTAATTACTTCTAATTTACCCAATTATTTAAACAAGGACTTTGAACCACTGCGCATGCTCTGAAGAAGCTTGATGTCAAGCGAAACATGTAAGCATTATACCATCATGGTGTCCGTGGTGAAGACATGGTGAACCCCACCATTCACTGTGACCCCCCCCCCCAGCTCATCCTGAGCTGTTATATACCATCAATTGCTGACTTCAATTATGTCTATCGTGCTGCTCTGGTCCGTGACTTTGGATACATCTCTGCAATTGTTGAAGCCCTAGGATCCGGGATTACTAACCCTTACAACCACCTAAGGGTGGAACCATCCCCACTGGATATCCTGTATCTGGCTCCTAATGCAGCCGGCATGACGAGAGGTGATTGAAACTGAGACAAGACCGCAGAGGTTATGACTATCTACACAGAGGAGGTTAAACGGTGGGCTGTATTTCATTCCTATCATCACCGTTTTTCATCTGTACTTAGTCATCTCCTATTGTACCTGTTTGTTGTCTCCAATTCACAATCAAAGTGCCCTCCTCATTGCCAACTCACGGACCTCTATGTACAGCATCCACAGTCAGTTAATACTCGGGGAGATCTCTACACATGATAAACATTCTGTCCACATCTCTATGGGAACATTTTACTGAACATAAGTAGCATCCTGCTGAACCACTTGGGATATAGCTTTACAATACCATATACATCCTTCATAAGGAAGTTATTTTTCCATGTCTTACCCCTTTTTACTTCATGTTCTCAGGATCCCATCCCCAGATCCGACCTTAGGATCGGTGTGTGTCTGCATGTGTGTGTGATTGCAATGGAGTGTGCGATCCAGACACGGTGGCCACCTGTCTTTCATCTAGACGTTTAGTCTCATTTTAGGTTATGTGTTGGAGGTTGGTGTTTATGAAATTTTCTTAATATTTATGTGTTTGATATAGTTCATCTGCATAATCAATAAATGATATTTAGCATTTCACCCGTTTGTCCTCTTTGAAGAAATTCTTTGGGTTTTCCCAATCTTTATATGCTGACAATTTAAATTTCAGAGGACAACCACCCCTAGAGGTCTTTTATAAATTTTTCATTATATACCTCAGGCTGACGGTGAAAGCGGATCTCTGTACCGGGTAAGGCTAATTGTTGGCTTAATTTCTTTAACCCCATCAGATCCGTCCTAGATTGGATGAGCCCCAGGTCCTTCTTCCGTTTCTTTTTGAAGGTGATCATTTATGTCTGCCAGCCACTCTTTTCCCTGCAGCTTGACACATTGACTGTGTCATCACTCACAAGCAGTTATGGCTGCCTTAGTAAATGAGCGTGGGATAGAGCCAGGGTTCACAGTTGTTTTTATAACATACCACTTCTTGTTTTACCAAAAGCTGAATATCCCTTCCAGAGATTACAAAAAGATATATCCAGATGCCCAAGTCAGGATCTTACGAGTATGCATTTTGTCTGTATGGACATGTTTTCTGGATGTCCAGTGGCAAATGCTACTGCAAAGGCCACAGTAAAAAGTGTTATCAAAAGTAGTTTGTAAATATAGAGTGCAGAATCTACAGAGAGTAACAGGGAAATCATTTTTATAGGAAAGTCCTTACTAGAAGTTTTGATGTTTTATTTTTACACTCCCTACTGTCTACAATGTAGCGGACAAAGTAGAGTAAGAAATTAGAAAACTTTTGCCTGATTGTTTTTTTTTATATTATATCAAGCCCCCTAGGGGGGGATGTTGGACTCTCTCCCTATGGGATTTGGTTTGGGAGTGTGTTAGTCACTTGCTTATATTTTGTCTCAGCAGCTGAGGTGCTCCATTCGGTACTCACAGAGAATGTTGCTGATCTTTTAAGGTTTTTGACAAACTCTTTTATGTGTTTTCTCCCCAATTCCAGATCCTAAAAGTTTGGAAAGATCTAAAACTAAGGCCAGGTGACTTGTGGATTGTTAAGAGACATTTATATATAAGGAAATGTTTGGAGACTCAATACAGCATCTATTTCATGTACAGTTTTTGCAAAACTTGAAGGAAACGTCACCTGGATCCACACCAGACACTGCAAAAATTACTAAATTGAAGAAATCTCTGTGTTTGATTTGTTTCCCTCTTGCTATCACAGTCTAGGGTACTTTTTGATTCAATTACTTTAATTGTAAGGGATATATATATATATTTGAAAAGTAGTTTAGCCATGTTGAAATCATATTTGTCTTTTGTACGTCTTCCATTTTATGTAGAATTGTCTGTGTTTACATATGCTGATAAGTCAGCATGCCGACAATTCAGCTAGAAGGCCATTCTGGCCACAGGAGTGTACAGCCAGTACTCTGTAAATATGTCTTATCAATCATCTGTTTTTCACAATGAAAAGTCATTTTGTAATGAAAAAAAAGCTGCTCAGCTATTATTTTCTCCACAATGGAGTTTTTTCCCTCTTTGGCCAGGACTACCTCCACCTAAGCATGTGGAGGTTCCAGGTGAAGGTGATAGCAGGTATGGTTAGTGATCAAAATATTGATCAAAAGAGGGGAGACTGTAATGGAAATTTGTAAGTTCTGTATATAATTGTATTGTATTTTGTATGTTTTGCACACTGCCCTCACTGTGTACACGGCACTAATAATGTTTTCAGTACATGTTTACATTCTTTCAAGTCCTGATTAGAATTAGCCTGTCTATGTAACGTCCCTTGTTACCATATACATACAATTGTAATATTAATAGGATACCTACGTAATCATGTGTATAAAAACCTTCAATTGCGTCATAATAAAGCAGAACAGTTATTTGGAAAGATGCTGAGCGTATCTTTTGTGTCTGTTCCCTACTGCAGTAGTTATTATAAATTTGGAACCACTAATCAATGCGAGGATAGGAGTTGCCTATCCTCAATTTAACCAAGTCAATCGTTACGTTCCATTTGCTACGTTTGCTATTATTTCGAATTTTACTGATTTTCTTTCTTTTTTTCAGATTTTCGGATTTTCAAATTTTTGAATTTCCGAATTTTCAAATTTCGAAAATTCGGAAATCCGAAATTCAAAAATTCTGAAATTTGAAATTCAGAAATTCGAAATTCGGAAATTTGACATTTCGGAAATTGAAAAGTTCGTAAATTCGGAGATTTTGGAATTAACGAATTTGTCACAATTCGTTAAACTAATTCGGAACTAAACGAATTGCACATGTCTAATGGGCTTTAAATGGCATCTGAGGGCTAGAGAAGCTTCTTTGAACTGTTATGGACCCTCATTAGCCTCATTATTTTACATTTTTGTAACAGAAATAAAAAAATTTTGTTAAAAAGGCAAAATAATCA
Source organism: Lithobates clamitans (assembly GCA_037952925.1). Lineage (NCBI taxonomy): Eukaryota > Metazoa > Chordata > Amphibia > Anura > Ranidae > Lithobates > Lithobates clamitans. Next base: position 4,946,389 of record JBBGZY010000655.1, read on the forward strand.
AAGGCCAGTACACAAATAATGATCAAGAACACATAAAAAGGAAAAAAAAAAGCACAAATATGAAGAACGCTAAATGACATAAGCTAACCTACCTAAATGCATAAATAAAACACAGCCTCTAAAAAAAATAGATTTAGACATATTTCACCTAAGGAATTAAACTACTCATGGTGAGTGATGGGATGGGAATGTCAGGGGATGTCTGGATGTAAAAGTGGTCAAGGAAGTAGCTTGATAACTGTAAACGTAATTGCTGGTTTAGTAGGCAATGATTTTACAGAATCTAAATAAGGACTCATGCTGATGGAAGTTGTCTTCCTGCATTTGACATGCATTTGGAAAGGATGTAGGTCAGAAAAATCACATTGAACTTATTTGAGCAGTACACATGGCTGATCTGAGGCTGCTATTGGCCTGCCTTGTGTTGCAGACTGCTTCCAAAACATTTAGGTGCACTTACAGTCCTTCTTCTTCAACATAATAAGGCCTCATGCACACTGGAAGTTTTTTCAGCTGCACCTTGGGGTGGCATATTTCTTCCTGCCTCTAAATGGCCCTGCATGTTAGCCTACGTGTCCATGCACAGATAGACTTTTAGAGGAGTTTAGAGGCCACCCACTGCCAGTGTGTCCAAAAGCAGTTGCGTTTTAGCAGAAAGAACACTTGACGCAATTAAATGCGTCTAAACATGCATTAATGCTAGGCGCATTTAGTGCTTGAGCATTAAAGGGGTTGTAAAGGTAAAAATTTTTTCACCTTAATGCATTCTATGCATTAAGGTGAAAAAACTTTTGACAATACCGCCGCCCCCAGCCCCCCCGTTTTACTTACCTGACGCCTCGAATCTTCGCTGCTCGTTCTCGTCATCTTCATTGCAGCTCAGCCTGGTCGCTGATTGGCTGCAGTGGATGGATTGAAAGCAGCGCAGCCATTGGCTCGCGCTGCTGTCAATCACATCCGATGACGCGGCGCGCCGGGGGGGGGGCCGAGTGATACAGCGAGCGGCTATAGCCGCCGGCTGTATCACGGGAGCGCGCCTGCAAGCACTCACCACCATGCGAGGGAGCTCGCATTAAGGTGGTGAATGCATGCGGGGAGGAGCTGAAACAGCCGCCGAGGGACCCCAGAAGACCAGGTTCGGGGCCACTCTGTGCAGAACGAGCTGCACAGTGAAGGTAAGTATAACATGTTTGTTATTTTTTTTTATTTTTTTAAAATTACCTTTACAACCCCTTTAATTCATTTCAGTGGCCAAAATAAATTATTATTCTGCCCATTGAAATGGATTAACGCCAAAATGCTTGAAGTGGCTAAATATGCCTAAATGCATTAAACGTGTTTACAAATGTTACACATTTTTTTCTGCTAAAACACTGCTGCCAGGAGGAAAGGTGTCTAGGAGAGATAGAGAAATGTCCAGTGTGCATGAGTCCTAACTGAACAGAAAGTACCATCATTCCACCAATGTGGTGCTATATGCTCACATAGAAACTTAAAATCTCAAATGGCCTACCTAAATGATAATTCTATTTTCTATTTCAATTTTTTTATTAAATATTTTAACAAAAGGTATAAGATAGACAAATTACCAATAGTAATCTAAAGGCATAAAAACTGACAATTAAGTGGAATCTCCATTGGACAAAGCATATGCGTAAGGAGAACACAGTAACTCTATTTTCAAGAAAAAAATTGAACAAATTTAAAAATATATATTATAGCATATACCAGGGATATGCAATTAGCGGACCTCCAGCTGTTGCAGAACTACAAGTCCCATGAGGCATAGCAAGACTCCGACAGCCACAAGCATGACACCCAGAGGCAGAGGCATGATGGGACTTGTAGTTTTGCAACAGCTGGAGGTCCGCTAATTGCATATCCCTGCCATATACAATAACTACACAAGTCATTTTAGAATTTAATGCTTATAAACATTACCTTTCCTGTTCAATATGCAGCACTGTAATGTTCTGTAAAATTCAGTGCAATATGGCAACCTAGAGGTGTTCTGTACAGTTTTTGTACAGAAAGCCCCCAGAAATGTAATTTACTATTCATGATACAAGTCATTAAAATACAAGTCCATTTAAAAAAAAATTCTGTAATTGAAACCTCAGTTTTGGGGAGCTACTCCCCAAAGGTTAAATATTTCTAATGGGATACAGACACTGCAGCTTTCCTCATAAGAACACAGCAAATACACCAGCTGATTAACAAACCAGTCACTCCCATTTAAAATCAGTATGCAATCAGTCTGGTGAAACAAACAGCTGTTTCTTCACAGTAACTAAAGTTAGGAATCTGCTACAAAAGTTTAAATCCCAGAATCATACGTTAATCACCCAGATTGTTTTTTTTTTTCTCAACAAAAGTGGAGTTGCTCTTTAACCACATGCCGACCGGGCTATAGCTGAAAGACGGCTGCAGCGTGGTTGGCTTATTCTGGGAGGGCGTCCATGGACATCCTCCCAGAATCTTACTCCCGCGCGCCCCCTGGGGCACGCACCTGGGAATATCAATAACCGTCAGGTCCAGAGGATCACGGATCACGGTAAATGGCCGCTGACAGCGGCCGTTTACCACGTGATCGCTCCATCTGAAACTGAATCTACCACATAGTGTGAGATACATTTTTAAAGTAGAACACCAGCATGTGTCCCCAGCATGTGGAAACAACATTCTCCACCTATTGTATCACAGTGGATATTCAGCAGATGGAACACCTGACAGATGCCCTTGGGGACAGGATGGAGGAACACAACACACGCTGGCTATTTTAGGATATGTTCCGGTTTTTGGATGAATACTTGACATATACTTCAGCAGCTTCCTCAACAGGATTTTTAAGCCATGCGCCATCGACCCCGTCTAAGCTCTTTATCTTCCCTCCTCTTTTACTCCCTTCCTACGGTCTCCTTTCCTTCTTACTTCACTTCTAGACACCTAGGGTGTCATCCCTTTTTTCTAATACCCAAAAAAATCTCCCGGCATGTGTTGATCAATGGGTGCCGCTACCGTGAGGATGGGGCTGAGAGCCATATTTTGTACACTAACCGTGTTTTTCTCCCTACCTCACGATGGTTCGGTACCTGCTAGTTAGTTTTCTTCCCATTTTATGTTTATGACAAATAAACCTATATTTTGGGTTCCCAGCACACTACAAGTTAAAAAACAGGATATATTTGTTGTAGAGGCTATTGCCCACAGTTTACAAATGCCTTATACTGCTGGAATTGGAACCTTGCCTTTTATTTAGTTGATATCCATTGACTCTTTGACATGTTGGTATTACTGTCTATTAATGGATTTCATTGACTATGATGTGTTATGCCATACCGTTATGTTCAACCACATACCTTAAATAAAGAATTTAAAGTAGAACACCAACCAAATCACATGGACAAGAGTTAAAATATATGTCAAGTTTATATTGCTGTATCACTATATTGTGTTCCCACTGGGAAGAATCACTTTTAGTTCTGGTGACTGAAGGAAAAGCCAAATTTTTTCAATTGTCACTGGAATAGAACTAGAGAGAACATCTTTTGATGAATGCACCTGTCCCAGAGACAACTGTCTAAAATGGGTTTTCCCCTTTAGCTCGGTTCACACTGGTGTGACACACGCTCCGACTTTGGGAGCACAAATCAGTACAAATCAGTGGTTCCCTATGAGAGCTGTCTTAACAGGTCTGACACAAGTGGGTCCGACTTTAGAAAAGGTTCAGGCACTACTTCGGTCCGACTTTGGTCTGTTTTCAGCCCATTCAATATCATTGAAGTCAGATTAAAGTTGGATCCTCGTCCTAACCATCCGACTTGTGACATCCGACATGGTGATTACAGCAGCAGGAAAAGGAATTTATGTCACACTGGGATTGTTTTGATTGGTCAAAGGACAAGTTGGTTTATCTCAAAGTCGGAGTAAAATCGTATCCTGTTCATTCAAGTCGGATGGAAGTAGGACCGAAGTAGGACTGATGAAGGACCCATGTCACAGGACAAAGTAGGATGACAATCATCTAACAGCTGTGTTGTACGAACCCGGCCTTACTTGGGGAACAGGATGCAAGTGAAAATCTCTCCAGTGGGCACAGCACTGAAATCAAAAGTATATCCAAAACAAGAAACAAAGCTTTGGCTGGAATAACATAATATTGATAACTTGTATTTATTTTTTATGTTTATCGTTTTTAAATAATATGAATCTGTTTTATACCATATATATACGTTGTTCTACAATTACATATTTTAAACATAACAAACTATTCCCAAAAAACAAAGGGTTTTCTAAGGCAAGCCATAAATAAGAAGATTTCTTTCATTCAACCAGTGGGCTGAAGGAAATAAAATGAAACGATTCCCCTATCCACATCGAGTGTGTGGATGGGGGAATCTATCAATTTTCTTTCATTCAGCCCTGTGGTTGAATGAAAGAAAATTACTCATTTATGGCCTGCCTTAGAATCCTGCCCACAGAGCAATTGTTTTCTAACAGCAGGGAGAGTTCTCTGTCATCAGAGTACACTCATTAGCACTATAGCCGGCAGCACTGATCGAGTGAATATTTTCCAACAGGTTGGTTGTACAGAATTCAATTGAGAAATTGACTTCTGTACAGCCAGCCTGCCCATAGATGGATCAAAATTCAGCTGGTCTCTGATGAACTAACTAAATGTCAATCCATCTATCTCCTTTCAGACACTATGCGCCTGTTTTAAACTCCAGATATATATTTATGGAGGGAGGAGGAGACAGATATATAAGTTTGTGCTCTGAATTATTTACCAGGGTTTTATACATGTCAGCTTGAGCTTTCAAATGCTGTAGATAAGAAGCTTTTATACAATGAATTAAGGATAAACTGGAAATCATGAAAAAGAGTCAACTACTGGCTGAAAATAAGAACATATAATACTAATATGCAATGTTCCATATTTATCTAAGAATGAAAAGGAAAATTTTTATTTTAATGTTTTTGTCTTGGCCTAGGGCCTATACATGTAAACAAAAACTATAGTACAATGAAACACTGAAAAAACCCTGCAAGTTGCAGAGGTGTCCAGATCAGGGAGAAAAATCTCAGGAAGTCATCAACTTGATTAGAAAGTAAATTTTATCGAACACCATAAGACTTGTTGTGGCCGACTGCTACTTCTTCAGACACAGACTCTGCAGTAAAGAGGAAAAATAACAAAAGTAGAGAAAAAATAGAACACCAGGTGTTTCCACCATACCAAGACATGGTTGGTGGTTGCCACATCCCTGGGTATCAGAAAAATAATACAATTCCCCCTCAGATGGGATTTTAAACTGCAACAACACCACCAAAGTTATATAAAATGAATGTTTATTAGAACATATTTAAAAATATGATCACTCACACAAGTGATGATCTTTAAAACCACATAGAACAAAATTAAATTGCATAGTCATTCCAAACATTTCAAAGTACATAACTATACATATGTTGTCCAAATTCTCTCCAGTATTCCGAGAAGAATCTGCGGTTACCGATGAGTTTCAGGTCCAAGCCCTTTGTCATGAGTATTTATACAGGAGAATATACGTTCAACAACTTATCTAATAAATAAAGAAAGCAAAATGTTGTGATACAGACACAGAATAAAAAATATATTGAATAAGCGCCCCTTCCATGCTCGAGGGTACCTACCAACATAAGATGAATGATACAATGCTCAGATATGCAATTGTTCAGACAGGGACTAGAGGTCACTGCCACAGATGGCGTAATTGGAGGTATGGTGCGGCCCCCAAACCAGACAGGATACCCCATGGAGGTGAAATACGTTGGGTATCAAAGATTCTTTTTTGGAATACTTGAGAGAATTTGGACAACATATGTATATTTATACAAATGAAATGTTTGGAATGACTATGCAATTTAATTTTGTTCTATGTGGTCTTACAGATCACTGTAAAGATTTATAACATGCCCAAAATGCAGATTAAAATGTGTGTGGTTCATATGGGATTATGCCTTTTAAATTTATTTTTGTAAAGTTAATATACAATCCATTGAAGTATTATGTTGTCAAATAATTAAAAATGATAAGATAAGCTGAAAAAAAGAACTATCTATAGTAGGCAATAAACATTACAATATATATAGGAGTGTTTTTGGACAGATTCTAGAGACAGAGTATTGCATCCACATCCCTGATGTAGAGTAAATAGAAGAAATTTCAGAGAGAGCAGATAAAAATCTGTCCCTCAAGGATACTTGGGATTTTTAAGGATGCCTTTTAAGGATGCCTTAATGTCTGTCATAAGGCAAGCCATGTTATGTCTGTCATAAGGCAAGCACAACCACAAAAGGTAATACAAAAATATAATTTATTACAAAATATACAGTTTAAAACAGTATTAGTCATAAAAACAAATGACAAAGATTAATATTCATTTTCAAAAAGTTTGAACAGATGCTTTGATATATTGGGTAGCCAACGTGTTTCGCATTCTAAGTTGCTGCTTCTTCAGGGCTGTTCCCCATGCATCCAAATATTCTGACATTGATCATGTCGCAACACCGGCAAGAGCAGACACCATCCCGTGACAAACAGGCGATGTCAGAATCATCTATATGGTTTTGTGGATGTCGAACCATATATACAGGTTGAAAGAATCTAGTATGTAGCCAATAAGTACTGGAGATTCAATAAGCGATATTAAGAATGGAGTGAAAGAAGTGAATCACTCCAAAAACAAAGACCGGTTGTATCAGTCCCGTTCGTCCTAGCTGGGGATAAGGATAAAGCTTATGTCCTCCACTGGCGTACACGGTGCGTCCTTCCCAGCTGCCATGATGTGAGGTAATAAACATTGAAAATCTACTAGCATTTTACTATACAAGAAATGTCTAAACAATGTGCACAAAGTTACAACGTTTTCTGCAACGTGTGAGTCAGGCTGGGCATGGATAGTAGGACAATAGAAGACAATAGATTTTAAGTGCAGAGCGCTCAGCGGCAATAACAAGCATGTGAATGGGACCACTAGTATGGAAGCCAGCTGGAGTGCGTTCGGGTGTGCCTATTCTTTCTTGGTGTCCTTTCCAACTCTGAGGGGTTGCTGCTTGGTTTATACAGAATACTATGTAGACTTTCAGTGCTCACTGACACAGAGCAGCACCAGGGGTAGTTAAAAGGGGTTTGAAAAGAAATGCATTAGACATAGAGGGATGATAGTGGGTAATACGGAATGAGGAAAAGACAGGGAGAATTAAAAAATCAGGAAGAAAAGAAGTTTATGGGGAATGAGGATTTTATGAGGGGACTAAATGCTTAGAATTCTGATCAGTGGGATTACAGAAAGTATTAATAAAATTCTAGATTGTAAGCTCTAATGAGCAGGGCCCTCTGATCCCTCCTGTATTGATTTGTATTGTAAGTGTACTGTCTGCCCTCATGTTGTAAAGCGATGTGTAAACTGTTGGCGCTATATAAATCCTGTATAATAATAATAATAATAATAATAAAACGCAAGATAATCTCAGAGGTTCCAATATGGTATAAAAATAGTATATTATAATACTGTATGCTAATAAAAATACATATAACAACCATGTAATGGTACAACGGTATGAGATTTTTTTTATATCTTGGACTGACGTGAATAAAATGCCTGAATCTAAAAAAGAGAATTACAGAGCAATAATTATTTCTATATGATAAAGGGCATTATGAAGAATAGAAAGAGGAAAGAACCCCAGAACGTTATGTAAATCAGTCAGCTGATTCTATGATCTCTTTCATCCATCTTAGTACAGTGTTTTAATTTAAAGATCAGATAGGGATTTTGATTCAATATGACATATTGATCACAGCAGCATGGATGACATCGGAACTACTTGGATAATTTCTATATTGCTTACGTACAAAGGAATACTGTTGACAGTCCCAAACAAACCCACTTAAAGAGGAAGATAAGGCTAATAATTATTCCTAAAAATGATGCCTCCCCCTTTTCCCACCTGTCCTGCATAGCCTGTATAAAAAAAGGCAGTGTTACGTATCCTGGATACGCTTTATTCTCATCCACGAGCCAAGATAAAAATGATGGGATACCACTCTGATCCCATCTCTATTAAAAGGTGCACACAGCGGGGGTGTCCATTGTCTCTGCTGCTTTTTGCTATTGCAATTTAGACAGTGGCTATAGCTATTCGAGAAGACTCAAACATTCAGGGGGTGCAGTGTGGTCCTCATATGCATAAGTGTGCATTATTTGCAGACGATATGTTGCTTTTCGTAACCTCTCCCATTACCTCACTTCCAAATATACTTTGGACCCTGCATGATTTTGGTAAGGTGTCTGGGCTCAAAGTAAACAAGACAAAATCTTTTGCCATGAATAATAACATTCCTGACTCGTTGCTTTCTCGCTTACGGGACTCTTTCCCATTTCAAGGGCACGATACAGCTTCCCCATATTTGGGAGTTAATCTGCCCCATTTGTACTCGACCTTATACGTGGTTAATCACCCTTCTTGCTTTCTGCGTTTGGAACAACTACTTTCTAGCTGGGCCTTATACGATCTCTTGTGGCAGGGTTGAATACATGCAGTCAAAATGACCCTTCTGCCTAAACTCTTATATTTATTTAATTCCTTGCTGGTATCGGTCTCTAGATCAGACCTACTCCATTTTCAATCTAATGTGTTCAAATTCATTTGGGGGCACTAAGGCTCATAGACTGGCGCGCTTTACTCTGTTTGCTCCCTGGATGAATGGAGGTCTTGGTGTGCCCGACTTGTATGCATGTCAGGTCACCTTGAGGCTAAGTGACAGATGCACACTGTTGGGATCAGGAGTGCACCGCAAGGTAGTGGACCCTATGGCTGACTGCTGCGGATGGAAGTCAGGGTGGTAAGGAAGGCAGGGCCGCTGGAACACCAACACAGATCCCACCGGGGTTAGAGCGTAAGATTCCCTGGGGCACGGAGTCTAAGAGCCAGCAGGTGTTCACCAGAGCCTCTAGTTGTGAGGATGGACTGGGCTGCAACTGGCTCCAGGTCGTGACCCCCAGGGTCCCCCAGCTCATACCCACAATAGGCAACAGGAGGATAGGGATAGTAAGGGAATAAGCCAAGGTCAGGGCCACAAGCAGACAAGGACAACAGAGTTCACGGAAAGGTTCAGGGTCACGGGCAAACAGGGATAGAACACGCCAAAGGTCAGGGTCATGAGCAGACAGGAATAGTTGAGAACACGCCAAGGTCGGTAACAGAAACAAATGTAGAGCACACAGCAGGCAGGAACAGCAAGCCAAAACACACAAAGGTTTATCAGCCCTGCTGGCTTGCAGTGCACAGGTTAATATAGGGTTCCCTGAGAGGGCTGGGGTGGGGCCATGCTTAGAGGAGAGGTTATAAAACCAGGTGTGAGTGGCTGGCCTCTTAGTCTGAACACATGAGGAGAAGGTAAGCTGACCTAAGAGAAAGATTACTGCATAACCATGACAATGCATATTATAATATGTCACAATATTACATATTATCACCTACCCTATCCCACTCCTTTGCTTTATGGGATCGTTTGCGACCCAACCCACTGCTAACCTCTGTATTCACCCCTTTGGCACATATATTTCATAATCCCGACTTTCCCCCCAGTATAGACATTGAAGCGTTCAAGTGGTGGACAGATAAGGACCTATATCGTATCAGTCACTTTTTCACTCATGGTGGCCCCTTCACCCTTTCCCACTGTTCCTTGGTTCTAGAGATGCCTATTTCGGAAAGGTTCCATTTCTATCAAAACGCTAATTTTTACGTTCAATTTGGCCACCTGGAGAACCACCATCTCTAACAGCATGCTAACAATGGTGAAGTAGGGACCAGGGAACTGGAGGGGCCATCTCCATGGTGTATGAGTCGCTGCTCACCCCGTCGCAGAAACAGCCATACATGCTAGCCTGGGAGAGAGACCTCAATTGTGACGAGGACTTGGAGTCTTGATCATCCAGGCTCCAGGTCGCTTATAAAGGTTTTCTTAACGTCTCCTTTATAGAGGCTGGACTTAAAATACTAACCACTTGGTCCCTGTTCGCCTGGATAGGATGTATAACAGAGCTACTATGGGATGCTTTTAGGGCTGAATGTTGCAAGGTTTCTATACTTCATGTCTAGTGGTAATGCTCTAAAATTAGGCATTTCTGGAACAGGGTGTTTTCGATGCACCGAAAAGTGATGGGGCTCTCTACTGAACAACAACTTCGCCTAGCTCTACTTAATGACTTGCCACCCAGGTGGTCGAGCCCTTTGAAACTCCTGATCAATTTTATCCTGCTGGCGGCCAAAGTTACTATAGCAGGAGCATGGAAGACATCCTCAGTATCTTTTGGACGACTCAAACACAAGAAATTGTGGATCATGATTCATGCAAAAGTTGCTAGTATTAATAATGACCGAAGCAATCTGTTCGAATGAACTTGGAAACCCTGGGCATCATATATACACGTTCCCTCGTGACTCCTGGTGCTATACGACCTCCGGGTTCTTCCTCTCTCAGTTTACTCACGCTTATGACCTAGCTCTCCCTGCGGGGATCCTCTTCCCCTACCATTACCTCTTTTTTCTCTTCTTTCCTTTCTTCTACCTTTCTCCTTTTCTCTCCTTTTTTCCCTCTTGGGTTCTTTAATTGCCTTTTCTCAAGGTTAATTGTGGCATTTTATTTTAGTACTATTGTTTGTGACTGCTTGAATTATATGTGATCTCAGACTGTACAGCGAATGTCTTCTTTGTAGAGGATTTGCTGGAATTACCAAATTCTTCATAATTATGTCAGTGTTAATGTCTCTCTGTTTTGGCAATTTTATTTATTTATTTTTTTGCTTTACTGTAAACTTCATTATATTGTCATCGTTGTGGTAATCTTTATGTTGAAAACAATAAAAATGTACTGAACGTAGAAAAAAAGCTGTGTAAATCCTTTTTTTTCCAGTCTGGTTTGGTTACAGGAGTCAGCAGCTCCTGCATCTCTGTGTCAAGGAGCGGCTGCTGCAGGGAAGAGGAGGGAGCAACCACATCAGAAAGGCATGGCGGCTGGTGGGTGACATCACGGTTCTGGGAGTTCACAGCTGTTGTCAAACACTTCTGTACACAGGGGAGCTGGAGCTGCTGTGTCACCTTACTGGACAGGATTAACAGGTTCACATCTATGCGGCTACGCTTAATGCGTTTTTTCGGGTACATTTTGCAGTGCATTTTGCATTTTGAAACCAGCGTTTTCTTTATGTGTTTTTGTATGCAGTTTTCATGCATTTTAAGTTTTTTTCCCTCTTTTAACGCACTGTAAACACACTGTATATAGCTGGTTGCTAAGAAGGGCGCCGCGTCCTTAACAACTGACGAGTCATCAGTTGTCAGCAGCTTCCCTGCTAAAAGCTGAATGTAAAAAAAAAACATTGCCGGCAAAAAAAAATTGCGAAAATTTAAAAAAAAAAAAATGGTGTGGGGTCCCCCCCAAAATCTATACCCTTATCCAAGCATGACACCCGGCAGGTCAGGAAAGAGAGGGGATGAGCGAGTGCCCCCCTTCTGAACCATACCAGGCTGCATGCCCTTAACATGGGGGGTGACTCTGCGCCCCCCACCCCAAAGCAACCCTCCATGTTAATGAGGTCAGGGGCATCTTCCCGACAACACTAGCCGGTGGTTGTCGTTCGGGGTCTGCGGGTGGGGGCTTATCGAAATCTGGAAGCCCCCGTTATAAAGGGGGTCCCCAGATCCCGCCCCCCCCATGTGAATGGGTATCGGGTCTTCTCCCGATACCCATCTCTCCCGAGATGGGAGAGCTGTCTTCTCCCGCCGCCATCTCTCCCGATGCCGTCTCTCCTGGTGCCCTCTTCTTCTTCCACTGCTGTCTTCTCCCCGGTGCTGTCTTCTCCACAAGCCGTCATCTCCTGGTGTCTTCTTCTTCCTCGCCGCCGATGTCTTCTTCCTCACCGCCCGCGTCTTCTTCATCACCACCAGTTACCTGCAAAAAAACAAAAAAAGCTGGTCTTGTTGTGAAGCTGTCTTTCTCCATTGTGATGTTCCCGCTGTCCAGCACTTCTTATATAGGCATGGGGCATGGCCAACCAATGATGTCGCCCGGAGAGCCCGCCCCTTAAGACGTCAAGTGACGTCACAAGGGACGGGCTCTCCGGGTGACGTCATTGGATGACCACGCCCTTGCCTATATTAGAGGTGACGGACAGTGGGAACATCACAACGGAGAAAGACAGCTTCACAACAAGACAAGCCTTTTTTTGTTTTTTGCGGGTAACCGGCAGTGAAGAAGAAGAAGACGGCAGCGGCGAGAAAGAAGGAGACGGCAGCAGCAAGGAAGAAAACGATGGCGGTGGCGAGGAAGAAGAAGATGGCGGCATGAGGAAGAAGAAGACAGCAGCGGCGAGGAAGAAGAAGACGCAGCGGTGAGGAAGAAGAAGAAGACAGCATCAGGGAGGAAGAAGACGACACAGGGAGATGACGGCTCGGGTAGAAGACAGCACCAGGGAGAATATGGCGGTGGAAGAAGACGACGGCACTGAGAGAGACAGAACCAGGAGAGATGGCACCAGGAAAGACGGCGGCTGGAAAAGACAGCTCAGAGCTATTTTACTAATAAAGGACTTGCCAAAAAATGTTTTGTTGTTTTTTTTTACATTTCACTGCTTTTTCAGGCGAATGGGTAGGGGTACGATGTGGGGGGAGGTGGGATCTGGGGCCCCCCTTCGTAAAGGGCGGCTTTCAGATTATGATTATCCCCCCGCCCACAGACCCCGACAACCACCGGCCAGGGTTGTCGGGAAGAGGCCCTTGCCCTGATCAACATGGGAGCAAGGTGCTTTACGGTGCCTGCCCCAAAGCACCCTCCCCCTCATGTTGAGGGCATGCGGCCTGGTATAGTTCAGGAGGGGGGTACTCGCTCGGATAACGGCCTGGTGTGTTTTTTGGGGGGAGCCCACGCTATTGGAAAAAAAATTGTCGGGGGGGCGGAACCCCATACCCCGTGGTATAGACCAGGGGGACCCCATGCCGTTTTTTTCACAATATTTTTTTTTTGCATTCAGCTGTCAGCTGGGAACCCCGCTGGCAGCTGATGACTCATCGGTTGTTAAGGACGCAGCGCCCGACTTCCCGGCCCCCTGCTTAGCACTCAGCTATATTTAGTTTTAAAATGAAAAATGCAACAGTGGATGTGGACACTTGTCTAAATAGCTGCATCTAGGAATGTGAATGCATGAATATTCCCTGTGGTTCTTCAACTGTGTCTTTACAACTTAAAGTGGAAGTCCACCCTAACACTTAAATTCTCCCCTGCAATCAATAATGTGAGCTAAGTTCAGCCTTATGTCTCAAAATGAAAACAATTCCAGTTTTTCTACCTTTATTTTTCAGTATCCAGTGCCGTCACATGACTTTAATTCTACTTCCTTTTGAGTCTAAAAACAGCCAGTGGGCGTGGTTACTGAAAGCTAGCGACATCACTTCCAGGGAGGGACACTGTTCCTGTGTAGCCAATGGGAATATACAGGATGGGAGGATCTGATCATTGGTTTCTGGCCAGTATTTTCTCATTTTACTACCTAATTCATGAGAAAACGAAGAAATAAAAAAGCCCCATCCACACAGGACACAGGAAGAGGTGCAGTGCACATATACAGTATAACTGTGCAGGGCTTTGAATGAAGACTAGCACAGGAGAAGGGAACTGGATGCAGGGGAAACTGGCAGTGTAGCTGGAAGTGCTCTGGGGTCTCAGCTCACAGTCTACAATGATCATAGTACAGGCAACCACACTAAGGCTCCGTTTTCACTAGTATGACTTGTCATGTGACTTTGGACACATAAAGTCACATGATAAGTCACAGCCCATTGATTTCAATGGCACCCGTTCCCATCTATGTGACTTTGAAAATCAGCGACTCTGAAGACCTGCAATACTTTGATGCAACTTTTGATGCGACTTTGATCCAGAGAGTAAAATATAAAAAGTAGGGAGTGGCGCTGTGCATAAAAGATTTGTTGGCATATATTAATTATCTTAATTATAGTGATGGGTGTGTCTGTGTGAAATTCTATAGGAACGGCAATAAACGATAAAACTTTGGATGCAATAGTGTATATCCCACATAAAAATTGGTAAGTGCTGATTAATAAACATAAAAATAAAAATATTAATACTGACTCAAATTAATATTTGGTGTAACCCTAATCCCATATGCAAAGATTAACACTAGTGATCTCTAGTAGTGAAGTATAATGTAAGTATCGGTCTGTTATATGACTAGACAGACCCCAAAAAAGTGATAAGTGCAAAAGTGTCAGGTCCAGTCCAATTAACAGTGTTCCAGCACCTGCTGAATGGTGAAAGTAAACTACAAATAATGTATAAGGTAGAAAGTGTCCACACCCCTCTGTGGTGAAGTGCTGGAGATGCTCAAAAAATGTGTATGAATATATATATATATAAGATATATATATATAAGTGAAATTTAATAAATATTGAATAAATATGGAAATAAAAAAATATTGTTAATAAATTAATATATATGCTTCTCTAATAGACTCGCTGTTAATAAATTAATATATATGCTTCTCTAATAGACTCGTTGTGATTTCAATTAATAACAACAATAAAAAGTCTCATGTGAAATAGCAAGTGTTCATATGATGTCTTCCACCCGAATTCTTCCCGATTTTAAGCACACTCCCCCTGATGTGATTCCACTCACCAGAGCGCTATACCCCTGCAGGGGTATAAGCATAAGATGTTTGTATTCCAGGTGCCGATCAAATCCGGGTGCCGATCGAATCCTTAAGTGTTGGTATCCTTTCCAATCCGGTTCCTCGATCTGGATCATCCACTCATGCAAAGGAAGGAGATGGGGGGAAGGTGATACTCCCCTGTTGCAATCCTATTTCCAGCCGAACATCCGCTCCAACGTATTATGTGAAAATAAAGAAGTGATCCACATAGCGTAACTCCATTTAAATAAGTTTATTTATAAATGCTCATAGAATCCAAGGAGCGTAGCCAGTTCCAAGGAATGAAGTATAGATTTTAAAAATAGAGGAGGGAGCGTACAAGCTCTCTATCTCCCCTTACTGTCCCGGGACGCAGCGCTGTTCGCAACTACCGCTTGCGTTCCACCGGTCAATTAGCAGAAACCACAATAACAGGAAGTGACGTTGTGCGTGCCAAGATAGTCCCGCCTTACGCATTTCGTCACACGGACGTCATCGGAGGCGCTGCCATCTTGGCCCTCTCAACGTCTTATATCTGGGTGCAATACATGCAATACATGCTGCGGCCAATCCCACGTCAGATGTTAAATAACAAGCATCGTGCAGGTCCAATCAGAAAATTTGCTCAATTATGGAGATGAGAGCCATGATCTATTCACTTTCAATCTCATTACCCAAAGGGAAATGCTATGTGAATGGGTAGGATCTCCTTGAGCGCCATCTAGTGGAATTTTTGTAGATGATATTCTAGTTAACGTGGAGTGGCGGCCATGAAAAAAATGTGTTTTGCAAACCAGATACTATCTAGTAAAGCTTTATACAACATATAAAATTTTTTATCAAATGGCAGTCAGATAACTTAAACCCAAAAGGGGAGGTGTAAATATATTAGTTCTCATTTCCTCAGGAGGTTTTATTTAAAAAATAATATAATATAAGATAAAGAGAAAGATTATTTTGTATAAATAAAAAATAGATAAAAAATATATAAAAAAAATATATGAAAAAAATTATATGAAAAAAATATGAATAAAATCAGAATTGGAATAAAAATGAAAAAAATTCCTATATAAAAATATTAAAAATATTAAAATATGAAAACGTATTAGACATAGTCAACAAGAGTGTATTATATAATCGGAGCAGATGTAGAACGAGAGAGAGGGGGGATGGGTTAGTTTACCATACATATAAGAAAACCCCCGTTAAAAAACCCATCTAAAACTATTCTATCAACTCTTTACTTTATGTTGGAATTATAATAAAGGGAATTTAGAGGAATAAATAATATGTGTAAAAAATCTTAAATCTCTTCGGGAATTTCGGAGGTAAGGTAGGGACACGTATAAAATCCACCTATTTAAAAATTAGATAAGAAGCAATTCAGAAGCAATTTCGGAAGTAAGATAGGGACACGTATAAAATCCACCTATTTAAAAATTAGATAAGAAGCAATTCAGATCGATGTCCACATTCAACCCTCTAGGGACCAGACTCCCTAGGCGGTATATCCACTTAGTTTCATTCTGGGACACTTTTATTCTTTTGTTACCGCCTCTCCAGTGGTCTTTGATCAGATCTATACCTTAAAAAATTAATCCTGTAGGGTTTCTATTGTGGACCTCGTCAAAGTGCCTAGAGAGGTTATGCTTTGGAAAGCCTTTTTTAATATTATTAACATGTTCTGTAATCCTAACACGGAGAGGCCTAGTGGTTCTTCCCACATACTGTAACCGACAGGGACATTCGATCACATATGTAACGTGAGTACTTTGACAGGTAATTAATTCCCTGATTTGGTACTCTCTCCCTGTTCTCGACTTGAAGGATAATTTTTTCTTTGACTGTTTTTTACTCACGCGGCAGGTTAGGCACTTTTGGCATCTATAAAAACCTTTCATTTCAGGGAACAATTTAACCGTTTTTGGTGGGTCGATCACATTATGTACCAACTGGTTCCTCAAATTGGGGGCCTGTTTGTAAATGAATCTTGGTTTTTTTAAAAGTATCTTTGCCAAGATTCTATCGGATTTTAAAATTGGCCAATACTTTCTAATAATGTGTTCGACCGAACGGTATTGGTTATTAAAACCAGTAATAAAGGCCATATCCATCTTGGAATAGTTGTCAGCTTTCTCCTTTTTTCTCAATAGGAGGTCCCGATCCAGACCCCCTATGTCCATCACATGCCTCATTAAGGGTTCTTTTTGGTATCCTTTGTCAATAAATTTTTTGATTAAAGTGTCGGCTTGTGTGTAATAATCGTCTATCCTGTGGCAATTTCTTCGTAGCCTCATTAATTGACCTTTCGGAATGTTCTCCTTCCACTTAGGATGGTGACAACTGGATGTTGGGATATAGCCGTTGCGATCCGTAGCTTTAAAAAAAGTTCTAGTGTGTAATTCATTGTTCTCTTTGAAGATCTGTACATCTAGGTAATCTATCTCTTGAGGATCGCATTTCCCACTGAAAGAGATGCCATATTTATTCTGATTCATTGCTCTTAAAAAGTCCTGAAATGAGTCTGCCGTGCCCCTCCACACTATGATCAAGTCATCAATATAGCGACGGTAAAATTCAATCTCCCGGCGTGGACTCCTATATATGTTTTCTTCTTCCCACATGTCCATAAATAAATTTGCCACGCTCGGGGCATATCTGGCTCCCATGGCGACGCCCTTAGTCTGAACATAGTAGTCCAGTAGTAGTAGTAGTTGATCCAGAGAGTGTAAAGTTGGATCAAAGCTGCACTCAAAGTTGCACTCTAAATCATGCAACTTTGGGGTCGCAAAAGTGGAAACGTGACTTGTCATGTGACTATGTGTCCAAAGTCACATGATAAGTCACAACCCATTGATTTTAATGGTACCTGTTCCCATCTACTGTATGCGGCTTTGAAAATCAGCAGCTTTGAAAAGGTACCTACAATGCTTTGATGTGACTTTTGAATCGACTTTGATCCAGAGAGTGTAAAGTTGGATCAAAGCTGCAATCAAAGTTGCATCAAAGTCACACTTCAAAGTCACACTCTAACCTTAGGCTACGTTTCCACTAGTGCGACTCCAAAGCTGTGCAATTTAAAGTGTGACTTTGAGTGCAGCTTTGATCCAACTTTACACTCTAGATCAGTCGCATTAAAAGTCGCATCAAAGTAGTGCAGGTACCTTTTCAAAGTCGCATAGACGGGAACGTTTGCCATTGAAATCAATGGGCTGTGACTTGTAATGTGACTTTATGTGTCCAAACAAAGATAGACTTGGGGGGCACAACCTAAAATTGCATAACATTAAAGCTGGTGCAGCTATAAGACCGGCAAACAGAAGAAAATATTACAGCACACACATGCTAAAATGACATTTAAGTTCTGCAAGGGTATTTATTCAACTTAACCACTTGCCGACCGCTTTCAGCACATATACATCAGCAAAATGGCACGTCTGGGCAAAGTAACATACCTGTACGTTACTTTAAATTTCCCGCCGTGCACGCGCGCACCGCTGCCGGCACACCCGCGCTCCTGCCGCAAGATCCGTGACCAAACCCGCGGGACCTGCGGACTCGATCGCCGCTGGGATACCCTCGATTGTGTCATGGAGCTGAAGAATGGGGAGATGCCGATGTAAACAGCATCTTCCCGTTCTGCCTAGTGACAGGACACTGATCGTCTGCTCCCTGTCATCGGGAGCAGCGAACAGTGTCATGTCACTGCTAGCCCATCCCCCCCACAGTTACAATCACTGCCCAGGACACACTTAACCCCTCCCCGCCCCCTAGTGGTTAACCCCTTCACTGCCAGTGACATTTTTACAGTAATCAATGCAATTTTATAGCATTGATCGCTGTATTAATGCCAATGGTCCCAAAAATGTGTCAAAATTGTCCGATGTGTCTGCAATAATGTCGCAGTCATGATAAAAATCACTGATCGCCGCCATTACTAGTAAAAAGAAAATATTAATAAAAATGCCATAAAATATCCCCTATTTTGCAGACGCTATAACTTTTGCGCAAACCAATCAATAAACACTTAATGCGATTTTTTGTACCAAAAATATGTCGAAGAATATGTATCGGCCTAAACTGCGGAAAGAAAATGTTTTTTTATATATTTTTTTGGGGGGGGGGGGTTTTATGGCAAAAAGTAAAAAATAATGCGTTTTTTTCAAAATTGTCGCTATTTTTTGTTTATAGCGCAAAAAATAAAAACCGCAGAGGTGATCAAATACCACCAAAAGAAAGCTCTATTTGTGGTAAAAAAAGGACGTCAATATTGTTTGGGAGCCACGTCGCACGACGGCGCAATTATCAGTTAAAGTGACGCAGTGCCGAATCGCAAAAAGTGCTCTGATCAGGAAGGGGGTAAATTCTTCCGGGGCTGAAGTGGTTAAGTCCAGAGCCTCTTTCTGAGATTTGGTGTTTACAAGTTAAAAACTGTTTTGTTTTTTTTTTTGCTAAAAAAAACTTAGAACCCCCAAACATTATATATATGTTATGTTCTAGAGAATAAAATGGCGGTCGTTGCAATACTTACTGTAACACTGTATTTGCGCAGCGGTCTTACAAGCGCATTTTTTTGGGAAAAAACACACTTTTTTGAAATACAAAATAAGACAACAGTAAAGTTAGCCCAGTTTATATCACGGTTTATATTGTGAAAGATAATGTTACGCCGAGTAAATTGATACCCATGTCACGCTTCAAAATTGCACCCGCTAGTGGAATGGCAACAAACTTTTACCCTTAAAAATCTCCATAGTTGATGTTTAAAAAATTTAAGTTACAGAGGAGGTCTAGGGCTAGAATTATTGCTCTCGCTCTAACGATCGTGGTGATTCCTCACATGTGTGGTTTTCAAATGCGGGCGCTACTCACGTATGCGTTCGATTCTGCATGTGAGATCGGCAGGATGGGTTGCGTTTAAAAAAAATTTTTTTCTTATTTATTTTATCTTTTATTTTTTATTTTTACACTGTTCTTTAAAAAAAAATTGTGTCACTTTTATTGCTATTACAAGGAATGTAAACATCCCTTGTAATAGAAAAAAAGCATGACAGGACCTCTTAAATATAAGATCTGAGGTCAAAAAGACCTCAGATCTCATATTTACACTAAAATGCAACAAAAATAAAAATAAAATTAAATGTCATTTGATAAAAAAAATAAAAATGTCTCTTTAAGAGCTTTGGGTGGAAGTGACGTTTTGACGTCGCTTCCGTCCTGCAATAGTGTGGAGACGGGTGGGGGCCATCTTCCCCTCCCTCATCCCCATACCACACACGGAAGAGGCCCCTCTCCCTCCGCTGATAAAAGTGATCTCTCCGGCGAATCCGCTGCAGAGACCACTTTTATCTGAAAGCGGACCGCCCCCTGAAGAAGAGGATACCGGGGTTATGGTAGCTAGCTGCTGCCATAACAACGATATCCTTCATATTCAGCAAATAAGCAAAAAATATGGGGATTTGGTCACACTATAAACCCACTGCTTCAAAGTACCCCATTATCAGTGGGTCCTACACTATTCATAGAATGAAAGATCCTGCGTCTGAACCATGGGAGAAATACATTCCTCTATATGGGAGAAATAAAGGACTCCTCCTATAACGCAGGTGGACACTCATAAGAGGTAATGGTGGGGAGTTGGGGTGCTCCAGCCCAAGGGACCTGGTCAGGATCCATTACCTCTTATGAGTGTCCACCTGTGTTACATTGGGAGGACATTTGTGGTGTATATTCCTCCATTGATGAATATGTAAACCCTGGACACTTATGGGACATGAAAAGAAATACTATGAACTCTAGCGGTGGAGCTAATGAACTATTCAGTTCTTGGTGCTGCACACCTTTGGATACCTATGTTTTAGAGCTGTATTGCTGAACAAGGGTGTTTTAAGTGCTGTTTTGGAAGGAGGTTTTTCCAGACTGATAAATCATGTAATGCAATCACACTCCAAATTCCTAATCTACAATCCCTGCCACACCACTACAAAAAGTTCCATTTCACAAATTCGGTGTATGACCTTTTTCACAGTCCAGTATATATCAACATTACAGTGCCTAGACCCGCTCAAAGCATTTCATTTGCAATGTTGTCTGGTGTGACAAAACGTACCTGCGACAGGGCTAGACACTGTAGCACTGATGCATACACAGAAGGGTGTCTGCATGCACTTGGATTGTGAATTTGGTATTTTTGCAATGGTGTAAAACTTGGGAGACATTTGCTGTTTATCCTGAGTGCTGGGTTAAGCACTTTGCGAGTATGATTTGTTTTTAACTTATTGTTTTAATAAAGCTTCATTGTTGCCCTATGGGCTTATTTTTCTCTGTGCTTTAAAGGATCCATGAGGGAATAATATTGGAACCAGGAAGCCATCCATCTCCCTGCTTATCTACAATTATTACACAACCCTGTTTGAGCATATTATACTGTGAGGTCAAACAACTCTGGTAAGTGATCCCAAGTTTACTGGCAATAAACGTTAAAAGTGTGAAGCGCCTGCAATTTATTAAAGTGTTTTTTTTTTTGGGGGGGGGGGGGGGGAATTTCTGCTTCAAATGGATAATGATATTGTTATATTATTTTTATTAATATGAATGTTAAGCACTATCATTTTATATAATTGTGAGAAGCTATACATATATCATTTTGCACTATTTGTTTTAATGGCCACTGAATTATTTAATGGTTTTAATATTATTCGTATTGTTTTATTGATTTGTATTTTATTCATTTATTTACATGTAGTCAGGAGGTTATGCACCTAATTAAATCTTGTTGTGGGTGTTATATAAATCAATGCAATGCAATCTTGTTCTTTTTTCATGGCATCTTGATGCATGTTTACTAGACATGTGCACTGCTGAAAAATGTGTTCATTTTCTTTTCATTTGTTTTTTTTTTTTCTTTTTCGGGTCATTCGTTATGATCGCAATTTGTAAATTTTTAAATTTGAAAATGTGAAAATTTGAAAATCCGTAAATCTGAAAATTAAAAAATTTGAAAATCCAAGAATAAGAAAGAAAATCCGAAAATTTGAAAGAATAACTAACTAATAATAACTAACTGTTAAATTATAGGTATTGGAATTTCTTTTCAAATTTGGCTGTTAGTGAAAGTAGCAAATACGAATATATCCAATGTTACGAATTATCCAAAATAACGAATGCCGAATCTAAACAAATGAAACGGAACAAATTAATAATAAATAATAAAACATTTTTATTATTATTATTGTTATTTATTATTATTAATTCATTATGTTCCATTCGTTTAGATACGGCATTCGTTATTTCAGATAATTTCTGAATTGTTAAAGGTATGAATTTACGAATTTTCTAATATTAGAATTTATGAATATTCTGAAAAATTAATTAAACGGGTTTTCATTAATTCGGATATTTCCAAATGAGCAAAATTGTCAAACTTTGTTAAGAAACTAATTCGGAATGAAACAAATTGCACATGTCTAATGTTTACTTTCAATGGTGCTGAATTATTTCATTGGTATTGCACATATTGTGCACATGCCCCCTTTTTTGGACAGAAAAATTTGCTGTCTTGGGACTGACAGTAGAATATTTTAAAACTGCACACAGGAGAGCTCTCCCTGTATTGGGGGATACAGTATAAAGGGGGGAATTTGGGACTTTAAATAAAGCACATATGGAGTGTGCCTCCATCCCGGGTTCAAATACATAAAGAAGGAATTTAGAACTTTAACCACTTCAATACCGGGCTATAGTCATATGAAGTCCGCAGATGGGATCTCCCATCCTGGGCGGGCGTCATATGACGTCCTCGGTATCTCGCCACTCCTGTGGGCCCCTGGGGGCCCACAGCGCGGCGATCATGGATGAGGTGTGTCCCTCGCACACAGCCCATCCCAGATCTGTGTAAAGAGCCAATAAAAAATGGCTCTTTACCACATGACAGGCTGTGTCCAATCACAGCCGGTCACATGTACTGTCTACGTGCACAGCGCTTGTGCATGCCCCTAGGGTGCATGCAGAGCGGCGATTGGGGACAAGGCTTGTCACCCTGACACAGCCCAATTACAGTAAAGAGCCAATTAAATTGTCTCTTTACCACGTGACCGGCTGTGTCCAATCACAGCCGGTCACAGAATGTCAACAAACCGCGGTAACAAGATGTTACCGGGTTCTCTTTCTCACACACTGATCGTGTATGAGAAGGAGATTGAGGTAACATTTCGTTACCGCTTAGTGTAGACCAACCACACTGATTAACCCCCCCCCAATAAAGAGGATCTGTCCCCAGCCATCAAAGTACCTGTCACCAGCCATCAAAGTACCTGTCACCAGCCATCAAAGTACCTGTCATCACCCATCAAAGTACCTGTCACCACCCATCAAAGTACCCGAGTACCTGTTACAGTCCATCTGAGTACCTGAGTAACTGTGACAGCCCACCTGAGTACCTGAGTACCTCTCACAGCCCATCTGAGTACCCGAGTACCTGAGTACCTGTCACAGTCCATCTGAGTACCCGAGTACCTGACTACCTGTCACAGTCCATCTGAGTACCTGAGTACCTGTCACAGTCCATCTGAGTACCCGAGTACCTGAGTACCTGTCGCAGTCCATCTGAGTACCCAAGTACCTGAGTACCTGTCACAGTTCATCTGAGTACCCAAGTACCTGAGTACCTGTGACAGTCCATCTGAGTACCCGAGTACCTGAGTACCTGTCACAGTCCATCTGAGTACCTGAGTACCTGTCACAGTTCATCTGAGTACCGAGTACCTGAGTAACTGTCACAGTCCATCTGAGTACCCGAGTACCTGAGTACCTGTCACAGTTCATCTTAGTACCCAAGTACCTGTCACAGTCCATCTGAGTACCTGTCACAGTTCATCTGAGTACCCGAGTACCTGCGTACCTGTCACAGTTCATCTGAGCATCCGAGTACCTGAGTACCTGTCACAGTCCATCTGAGTACCTGTCACAGTTCATCTGAGTACACAAGTACCTGAGTACCTGAGTACTTGTCACAGTCCATTTGAGTACCTGAGTACCTGTCACAGTCCATCTGAGTACCCGAGTACCTGAGTGCCTGTCACAGCCCATCTGACTACCCGAGTACCTGAGAACCTGTCACAGTTCACCTGAGTACCCAAGTACCTGAGTAACTGTCACAGTCCATCTGAGTACCCGAGTACCTGAGTACCTGTCACAGCCCATCTGAGTACTTGAGTACCTTTGACAGCCCATCTGAGTACCCGAGTACCTGAGTACCTGTCACAGTTCATCTGAGTACCCGAGTACCTGTCACGGTCCATCTGAGTGCCTGTCACAGTTTATCTGAGTATCCGAGTACCTGAGTTCCTGTCACAGTTCATCTGAGTACCCGAGTACCTGTCACAGTCCATCTGAGTACCTGAGTACCTGTCACAGCCCATCTGAGTACTTGAGTACCTTTCACAGCCCATCTGAGTACCCGAGTACCTGAGTACCTGTCACAGTCCATCTGAGTACCCGAGTACCTGAGTACCTGTCGCAGTCCATCTGAGTACCCAAGTACCTGAGTACCTGTCACAGTTCATCTGAGTACCCAAGTACCTGAGTACCTGTGACAGTCCATCTGAGTACCCGAGTACCTGAGTACCTGTCACAGTCCATCTGAGTACCTGAGTACCTGTCACAGTTCATCTGAGTACCGAGTACCTGAGTAACTGTCACAGTCCATCTGAGTACCCGAGTACCTGAGTACCTGTCACAGTTCATCTTAGTACCCAAGTACCTGTCACAGTCCATCTGAGTACCTGTCACAGTTCATCTGAGTACCCGAGTACCTGCGTACCTGTCACAGTTCATCTGAGCATCCGAGTACCTGAGTACCTGTCACAGTCCATCTGAGTACCTGTCACAGTTCATCTGAGTACACAAGTACCTGAGTACCTGAGTACTTGTCACAGTCCATTTGAGTACCTGAGTACCTGTCACAGTCCATCTGAGTACCCGAGTACCTGAGTGCCTGTCACAGCCCATCTGACTACCCGAGTACCTGAGAACCTGTCACAGTTCACCTGAGTACCCAAGTACCTGAGTAACTGTCACAGTCCATCTGAGTACCCGAGTACCTGAGTACCTGTCACAGCCCATCTGAGTACTTGAGTACCTTTGACAGCCCATCTGAGTACCCGAGTACCTGAGTACCTGTCACAGTTCATCTGAGTACCCGAGTACCTGTCACGGTCCATCTGAGTGCCTGTCACAGTTTATCTGAGTATCCGAGTACCTGAGTTCCTGTCACAGTTCATCTGAGTACCCGAGTACCTGTCACAGTCCATCTGAGTACCTGAGTACCTGTCACAGCCCATCTGAGTACTTGAGTACCTTTCACAGCCCATCTGAGTACCCGAGTACCTGAGTACCTGTCACAGTTCATCTGAGTACCCGAGTACCTGTCACAGTCCATCTGAGTACCTGTCACAGTTTATCTGAGTATCTGAGTACCTGAGTTCCTGTCACAGTTCATCTGAGTACCTGAGTACCTGTCACAGTCCATCTGAGTACCTGAGTACCTGTCACAGTCCATCTGAGTACCTGAGTACCTGTCACAGTTCACCTGAGTACCCAAGTACCCGAGTACCTGAGTACCTGTCACAGTTCACCTGAGTACCTGAGTACCTGTCACAGTTCATCTGAGTACCCAAGTACCTGAGTACCTGTCACAGTCCATCCGAGTACCTGAGTACCTGGGTACCTGTCACAGTTCATCTGAGTACCTAAGTACCTATCACAGTTCATCTGAGTACATGAGTACCTGAGCACCTGTCACAGCCCATCTGAGTATCTGTCACAGTTCATCTGAGTACCTGTCACAGTTCATCTGAGTACATGAGTACCTCAGCACCTGTCACAGCCCATCTGAGTATCTGTCACAGTTCATCTGAGTACCTGTCACAGTTCATCTGAGAACCTATCACAGCCCATCTGAGTACCTGAGTACCTGTTACAGCCCATTTGAGTACCTGAGTACCTGTCACAGCCCATCTGAGTACCTGTCACCACCCATCAGAGTACCCGAGTACCAGTCACCAACTCTTCAGAGTACCCGAGTACCTATCTGTAGCCCATCAGAGTACCCGAGTACCTATCTGCACCCCATGCCTCATAGAATATATGTTGGGGTGTTTGCTTTCCAAAATAGGGTCATTTTGTAGGTAATTCCATTGTCCTGGTGCTCCAGGACCTTCAAAAATGTGATAGGGATAGGTAGGAATGAAATGAGATGTGTAATTTATGCTCCTAGAATGCCTGAAGGTATTACTTAAATGTTGGGCTTCTGTATGTGGCCAGGCTGTGTAAAAGTCTCACACATGTAGTATCGCCATACTCAGGAGGAGTAGCAGAATGTGTTTTGGGGTGTAATTTTTGCTATATACATGATATGTGTTAGAAATATCTTATAAATTGATAACTTTGTGTAAAAAAAAAAAAGATTTTCATTTTCTTTCCACGTTTTCTGAAGACTTGTGGAAAAAAATTAACTGTTCAAAAGACTCATTATGCCTCATAGAATAGACGTTGGGGTGTTTGCTTTCCAAAATAGGGTCATTTTGTGGGTAATTCCACTGTCCTGGTGCTCCAGGGCCTTCACAAATGTAATAGGTAGTTTGGAAATTAGAGGTGTAATTTATGCTCCTAGAACCCCTGACGGTGCTCCCTGCATGTTGGACCTCTCTGTGTGGCCAGGCTGTGTAAAAGTCACACACATGTGGTATCACCATACTCGGGAGGAGTAGCAGAATGTATTTTGGGGTGTAATTGGAAGTATGCATATGCTGTGTGTGAGAAATAACTTGTTTTTATGACAATTTTGTGAAAAAAAAAATTCTTCATTTTCCCAAGAATTGTGGGAAAAAATTACAACTTCAAAAAACTCACCACGCCTCTTACTAAATACCTTGGACTGTCTACTTTTTAAAAAGGGGTAATTTGGGGGGTATTTATACTTATTTATACTTTCCTGACATTTCAGAGCCTCAAGAAATTAAATAGGCGGTCAGTGCATCAGGTGTG
Source organism: Lithobates clamitans (assembly GCA_037952925.1). Lineage (NCBI taxonomy): Eukaryota > Metazoa > Chordata > Amphibia > Anura > Ranidae > Lithobates > Lithobates clamitans. The sequence continues at coordinate 4,973,191 of JBBGZY010000655.1, forward strand.
ATCAGATGTGATCAATTTTCAATGATTTGCACCATTGCTTGTAGACTCTATGACTTTCCCAGAGACTAAATAATATCCACTAATTTGGGTTATTTTTACCAAAGAGATGTAGTAGTATAAATTTTGGCCCAAATTTATGAACAAAATTTTATCATAGAAACTAAAAAAAAAGTGTTTTTTTTTTCAAAATTTTCGATCTTTTTTTACTTGTGTCACAAAAAATCAAAAACCCAGTGGTGATTAAATATTACCAAAAGAAAGCTCTATTTGTATGAAAAAATGATAAAAAATTTGTTTGGGTACAGTGTTGCATGACTGTAGTTGGCATTCAAAGTGTGGGAGCGCTGAAAGCTAAAAATTGGTCTGGGAAGGAAGAGTGTATAAATGCCCTGTATTGAAGTGGTTAAATGAAACTAATGACATTGTGGAGGTAGGTTGATAGAAGAACATATTTAATAACATGCAAAGATGTAAAAATACATACCAATAATACAAAACAAGTAAAAATTATGGATCATGTGTGTAGATACATGCATCTGCATGTGTACTTATCATCAAGAATACATATAGTATATATCAACTTGGCAACACATGGTAATGTAGAAAAATTAGTGAATAGATTCTGTAAATTCATATATATATATATACAAACATCATATAGGTGGCACATTGCAATAGAAGTAAGTAATATAGAATAGAACAAACATGATTAATGTAGATGATGAACTGGAGTAGTTTCTGATGCAGGCATGTATGGCTGACGCGTTTCATGTATGAACACTCATCAGGGGCGAAAGTTCAAGAATATCTTTAAAGAGTAAATATAATTAATCTCATATGGCACTAAACATAAAAGGAAAAGGCAAGTGTGCCAGTCCTGAATACTTGCATATAATTAAATGCGATAAAGTATGGTGAGTGGGGGGCCAGGGCCAGAAGGGTAGTCAGTCCCAGGAGCTGAGGTATTTTGGAGTCGCGTGACAGCAGGGTACACACACCGAGCCCCCCAAAACACAGATAGCCAGTCTTCACGGTGAATCAAAATAATAGATAGTTGGTGACTGTCGGAGAGTCTATAATTAATAAAATCTGTATCACTGTGCAATATAACATTGGTAAGAAAATACAGTGAAGATGAAAAGTAACCATTTAAAATGGTGAAAATAATAAGGAACGAGGCTCCCGGCTGTGTCGGCTGAATTGGAAAAACTTAACGCCACATGTCATGACACCTGAAGGAGGTCCCACGTGAGGCACGGTGACGTAGCGCCAATGCACTATGGGTGCTCGCCCAACCCCCCACGGCACACGGCCCCAGGCAGGGCGGTAGGAAGAAACCTCACATCTTTTGGCTAGTCAGCCACCTCTCTCTCCAACTTGTTTGGTGACGTGGGACTGACAATGATGCCTCTGCACATCTCTCTTTATAATATTGCTCTCGCAAACTGGGTCTTTTGGTAAGTTATCATGCACACTGTTTCCTTATTATTTTCACCATTTTAAATGGTTACTTTTCATCTTCACTGTAGTTTCTTACTCTTACTTTCAATATTATATAGCACAGTGATACCCTTTTTATTTATTATAGACTCTCCAACAGTCACCACCTATCTATTACTTTAATTCACCATGAAGACTGGCTATCTGTGTTCTGGGGGGCTCTGTGTGTGGGCCCTGCTGGCACGCGGCTCCAAACTACCTCAGCTCCCGGGACTGACTACCCTTCTGGCCTTGGCCCCACACTCACCATACTTTATCACATTTAATCATATGTAAGTATTTAGGACTGGCACACTTGCCTTTTCCTGTTATGTTTAGTGCCATACGAGATTAAATATATTTATTCTTTATAGATACTCTTGAACTTTCACCCCTGATGAGTGTTCATATACGAAACGCGTCAGCAATTTAGGAGGCAGATACATGCCTGCATCAGAAACTACTCCAGTTCCTCATCTACATTAATCATGTTTATACTATTCTATATTACTTACCTCTATTGCAATGTGCCGCCTACATGATGTTTGTATATATATGAATTTACAAAATCTATTTACTAATTTTTCTACATTACCATGTGTTGCCAAGTTGATATATACTCAAGTATCCTTGATGTTGCATGTGTCCACACACATGATCAATACTTTTTACTTGTTTTGTATCATTGATATATATTTTTACATCTTTGCATGTTATTAAATATGTTCTTCTATCAACCTACTTCCACAATGTCATTAGTTTCATTTAAAGTCCCAAATTCCCCCCTTTATTTTATATACAATAGGGATGGAGGCTTTTTGACTGATCTGGCAGTGTTCCCCTGCCGGCCATGTGTGAGGTTTTAAAGCCCTGGTGTGGCTACGCACCACATCTGGGGCTTTAACGCTTGGGACATTAATACATTATGTCCATGTCACCAGGCAGCATGTGTTGTATTACCTTAATAGTCCATCAGTAAGTTTAAATTGTCCTTCAATCCGGGCTGTGTCGATGTCATGTCTCTTGCCCGGGAGATGCGATGCGCTCTGCGCGTCCTCCCTTTCCCCCTTCCTACCGCCCTGGCTGGGGCCGTGAGGTGTGGGGCGTTGGGCGGGCACCCACAGCGCATCTGCGCTACCTCACTGTGCCTCACGTGGGACGTCCTTCAAGCGTCATGACTGTGGTGCGAGTTTTCACATTCAGCCGACAGAGCCGGGAGCCTCGTTTGTGGGCGGTGTTTACTGCCTGAGTCGAGGCCCCTCCCTGTACATTACGTGCTCATAGCGTGGCGCTGCTAAGAGCCGGGGTGCGTACGGGGCGTATATATGGTGCCTCCCCGGACACAGCTTTTCTTGCCACACATTCTAAGGTGCCCTACGTCACAGAAGCACTTGCACTTCGTTATATATATCAAGGTAACTATACCGTCACCCCTCACATCTTTTGGCTAGCCAGCCACCTCTCTCTCCAACTTGTCCTGGTGATGTGGGACTGTCTCTGATGCCTCTGCACATCTCTCTTTATATTATTACTCTCGCGAACTGGGTCTTTTGGTATATCATCACGCACACTGTTTCCTTATTATTTTCACCATTTTAAATGGTTACTTTTCATCTTCGCTGCAGTTTCTTATCAATATTATGTAGCACAGTGATACCCTTTTTATTTATTATAGACTCTCCGACAGTCACCACATATCTTTTACTTTGATTAACCGTAAATACTGGCTATCTGTGTCCTGAGGGGGCTTTGTGTGTGCCCCCTGCTGGCACGTGGCTTCAAACTACCTCAGCTCCCGGGACTGACTACCCTGCTGGCCCTGGCCCCACACTCACCATACTTTATCGCATTTAACCACTTCCTGACCAGCCGCCACAGTTTTACTGCGGCAGAATGGCACGGGTGGGCGAATCGCCATCATGTTACGGAGGCTGCGACGATTGGATTCAATACAGAACCGATCAAACCCCAGGCCAATGATATCTGGCCTGGACCTGGTGATCACTCTTGACGAATGAGATCCTTCCACTGCATGTGTAAGTGTAAACACTGCAGGGGAAGTGATGTCATCTCTCCTCGTGGAAGTCTTTTCATTCTAGAGAGAGGAGAGATAACATCTAACCTTGAGTTGCACCAACACGACACTGACATCAGTGCACATAGGCATATATTTCACCCCCGATCACCCCCTGATAGCCCCCCCCTGTTAACCCCTTCACTCCCTGTCACTGTGTCACCCAGTGCAGTGTTCATATTTTTTTTGATCACTGTATCACTGTGGTGTTATTAGTATTATTAGTGTTATTAGTGACACTAATCAGCGTTAGGGTACTTAGTGTAGGACCAGATAGGTCTAGGGACCCCCCAACCCCCCAATAAAGGTTTAACCCCTTGATCACCCCCTGTCACCAGCGATCACTGTATAAGTGTCACGGGTGATGCTGGTTAGCTAGATTTTTTTTTATAGTGTCAGGGCACCCGCTGTATATTACCCAATAAAGGTTTAACCCCCAATCACCCGGCGGGTGACATCAGTTAGGTTTTAGCGTCAGTCAGGGTCTGCGTTGCCCCAGGCAGCGTCAGATTGGTGCCAGTATAGCGCTAACACCCACACACACACCATAAACCTCCCTTAGTAGTATAGTGTCAACGGATCAATATCTGATCTGATCAGAACTATATTAGCATCCCCAGCAGTTTAAGATGCCCAAAAACGCAGTGTTAGTGGGATCAGCCCAGATACCTGCTAGCACCTACGTTCAGCCCCTCCGCCCAGCCCAGCCCACCCAAATGCAGTATCAATCGATCACTGTCACTTACAAAATACACAACACACATAACTGCAGCGTTCGAAGAGTCAGGCCTGATCCCTGTGAACACTAACGTTTTTTTTGGTAGCGTTTGAATCAGTTGCTGACAGTCAGGTGCTTTTTTTCCTGTGAGTCTCACTACTGTACCAGTAAATTTAGAGACCAAAATGTCAAATCGAAGGTACAGTAGTAAAGAGGCCTACACTTTTCTGAGCATGACAGATAGTGAAGAGGAAGTCATTCATCGGTCAGATTCAGGCTCAGAATATGAACCAGTAGACAGCAGCAGCAACCTGACAGATAGCTCTGACGACGGAGTTGACCCCATTCTTCTGCTGTCGTTGAGGTGCAAGAACCGCAGGGCTCTCGTATGGAGCAGAGAGCCAGTACTAGTGCCGCTCATCCTTCTGGTGAACTGGCAAGCACCAGCGGTCTAGTACATCCTGGTCATACATCCGGCACTGCAGTATCACATGGTGATGTGGCGAGTCCCATAAGTGCAGTTCAAGCTGGTGAGGTGGCAAGCACAAGTAGAGTTCCACAACCACCAAGAAGACAAATACAGGCCCATCAAGCCCATAGTGCCCTTCCTGCTGCTTTTGCCAATCCTAATTGGGAGCCCACCACTTCTGCAGCACCCGTACTTCCCCCATTCACTGGCCAACCCGGAATTCAGGTGGAAACAGTTGATTTTACGTCACTTGATTTTTTTTCCGCTTTTTTCACGGAAGATCTCTATAGATCTATTGTGGACCAAAGCTATTAATATGCTGGTCAATTCATCACCGCTAATCCCCAGCTGACCCTTGCCAGAGATTGGAAACCTATTGCAGTTTTCGAATTTAAGACCTTCCTGGGCCTATCCCTCTTCATGAGCATAACTAAAAAGAGTGAGTTGCGGTCATATTGGTCCACTGACCCAATTCACCATATGCCCGTGTTCTCTGCCTCCATGACCAGGACAAGATACAAGCAGATCTTGCGGTTTATGCACTTTAATGATATGAACTCTTTCGTCCTCGGGATGACCCTGGATTTCATCGGCTCTACAAAATTCGGCCCCTCGTAAACCACTTCAACCAACAGTTTGCAGCCTTGTTTACTCCCCATCAAGTTGTCTGCGTTGATGAGTCCCTGATTAAGTTTTCTTGCCGCTTGTCATTCAAACAGTATCTTCCCAGCAAGTGTGCCAGATATTGGGTCAAGGTGTATAAGCTCTTTGACAGGGCCACAGGCTATACATATATTAAAAACTAAAAAAGAAAAAGGATGTGGGACTTTGAGTGAGGAACACGGGAGCAGAAGTCAAACTAGAATAAAGTTTCAATTTTTTAATATGAAGTAATACATAAATTCACAAGTTTACATTTGTAAGCACATAGCTCAATAAATATATTTTGTATTCAATCATAAAATACATTCCAACAAGGACTTCTATGTAAACATATGAGGATATGAATAAAAAATGCATAACAGTAAATATGTGGCACGCAGTGTCACTAGAAAAAAGTGGCAAAGACAAAATGCAATAACAATGGAATGTCCATACATAGCTAATAATGGTGTATGAATAAAGGTAGTTGTAAGCTCTACCTTATAGCCACTCATCAGGAGCATAACCGTATTAATCACCTATAAATAGGGGAAATTAGCAATATTTAGGAGTAGTTTAAAGGACGAGTGGGCAAATGTAAAACATAAAATTCCACATTCTTCCACAAAGACCATGAACTTAGAAATGTGTCCGTGCAAAGGCGGCGCAGCCCTGAATGCAGAGCCCAACCACAATGCCAGGGTCCGAAGCTGAGGGAGCGTGTCCAGGCAGCAGACCCGGCAACGAGAAACCCCCAGAGTGGGTCAGAGTGTGACGGGGTGACCTCGGTGGAAGGGGGAAAAAAAGGACCTAAAAAGCAAAAACATGAAGTGAATAGGTAAGAATAGTGTGAAAAAAATGAAGGGAGAATATGAAGCAGTGAAAATGGGTTGGAGTAAAAAACGAATAAAAGAAAGAGAAGGAAAAAAGTGAAGAAATAAAAGAAAAAAAGTTCAGAGAAAGAGAGAATAGAATATGAGAGAAATAACCAAGATAGTACAGAAAAAGACCAGGGAAGGGGGATGGTGAAACAAAAGAGGAAAACTGAGTGAAAGAAAAGGGGGTGAAGAAAGACCGTAGCTGTGAAGAAAAAGACCTGAAAAACGGAAACACGAAGTGAATAGGTGAGAATAGTGTGAAAAAAATGGAGAAAAGAGTATAAAGCAATGAAAATGGGTTGGAGTGAAAAGGGTGAAAGAAAGAGAAAGAGAAAAATGAAAAAGAAGTTTAGAAAAGGAGAGAATAGAATATGAGAGAAACGACCAAAATAGTTCAGAAAGAGACCAGGGAAGGGGGATGGTAGAACAAAAGAAGGAAAGTGAGTGAAAAAAAAGGGGGTGAAGAAAGACCTATTTCACACCTTGATTGTCCCTATATGGAGTCAATCACTAGTAAGTCATCTCAGGTGTTTTGCCCCTTTATAATTCAGTGTTTGCAGTTGTGTCCGTGCAATGTTGGTTTTGGCTGCTGTCTGTCTTGGCCTGCCCTTTCTGCCACACTCCGGAGCTGCGACGCGTACTGGGGATCCCTCCTCCGCCTTGTTGTGGGGTGGGCAGGGCCTCCTCCACTGCGCGTCGACGTCATGCCTTCCGCGCCGGCTGTTCAGCGTCTTTATGACACCCCATAGCAGCAGCGTGTTTTCCATCTCCAGCGCTTGGTGGGGTCGGTTTGGCGCTCGCGGTCGGCCAGCTCGGTCACCTGGCTGGTGGGTCTGCGGCGCCTCCCGGTCCCCTTTGGTTTGCTGGTTGCATGACGTTGGGGGCGTGCTCTGCGGCGGCACTTCCCGCTTTGGCTTCCCAGTGAGATGTCTCCCAATCCAGGCTTTATCCGTACACCATCAAGCAGCCACACACTTTTGGCAACCATGCCCCTACTCCCTCCTTCACAGGTATGGTCTTTCTTCACCCCCTTTTTTTTCACTCACTTTCCTTCTTTTGTTCTACCATCCCCCTTCCCTGGTCTCTTTCTGAACTATTTTGGTCGTTTCTCTCATATTCTATTCTCTCCTTTTCTAAACTTCTTTTTACTTTTTCATTTTTCTCTTTCTCTTTCTTTCACCCTTTTCACTCCAACCCATTCTCACTCTTTTCTCCATTTTTTTCACACTATTCTCACCTATTCACTTCGTGTTTCCGTTTTTCAGGTCCTTTTCTTTCACTCAGTTTTCCTCTTTTGTTTCACCATCCCCCTTCCCTGGTCTTTTTCTGTACTATCTTGGTTATTTCTCTCATATTCTATTCTCTGAACTTTTTTTCTTTTATTTCTTCACTTTTTTCCTTCTCTTTCTTTTATTCGTTTTTTACTCCAACCCATTTTCACTGCTTCATATTCTCCCTTCATTTTTTTCACACTATTCTTACCTACTCACTTCGTGTTTTTGCTTTTTAGGTCCTTTTTTTCCCCCTTCCACTGAGGTCACCCCGTCACACTCTGAACCAATCTGGGGGTTTCTCGTTGCCGGGTCTGCTGCCTGGACACGCTCCCTCAGCTTCGGACCCTGGCATTGTGGGTGGGCTCTGCATTCAGGGCTGCGCCGCCTTTGCACGGACGCATTTGTAAGTTCATGGTCTTTGTGGAAGAATGTGGAATTTTATGTTTTACATTTGCCCACTCGTCCTTTAAACTACTCCTAAATATTGCTAATTTCCCCTATTTATAGGTGATTAATACGGTTATGCTCCTGATGAGTGGCTATAAGGTCCCGAAACGGCGTAGAGCTTACAACTACCGTTATTCATACACCATTATTAGCTATGTATGGACGTTCCATTGTTATTGCATTTTGTCCTTGCCACTTTTTTCTAGTGACACTGCGTGCCACATATTTACTGTTATGCATTTTTTATTCATATCCTCATATGTTTACATAGAAGTCCTTGTTGGAATGTATTTTATGATTGAATACAAATTATATTTATTGAGCTATGTGCCTACAAATGTAAACTTATGAATTTATGTATTACTTCATATTAAAAAATTGAAACTTTATTCTAGTTTGACTTCTGCTCCGGTGTGCCTCACTCAAAGTCCCACATCCTTTTTCTTTTTTAGTTTTTAATATTGAACCAGGATGGAGGAGGGGTATGAACGGCCCCACTATCCTCCTTTAAAGTCCCAATACTACTGATTTCTCTCCTTTTAATCAGGCTATACATATAGTTTTATGGTTTACGAGAAAAGAGAAAGTTATGTAGAGCCAGAGAACTGCCCAGACTACATAGGGAGCGCTGGTAAGATTGTGTGGGACTTGGTGTCACCCTTATTCGGAAAGAGCATGCCACTTTTTAGTCACTTGTTTAATCATGGAATTGACGCATGTGGCACCGTGTGATCTAATCCCCGGGGCTTATCCCAGTGGCTTGTAGATTCCCATCTTAGGCTGGGGGAGAGAGCCTGCTTGAAGTGTAATAATTTGCTCGCTGTGAAGTGGAGGGATAATAAGAATGTTTTCGTTCTGTCCTCCCTTCACGCAGACACGACGGTCCAAATTCCTACAGCAAAAGGGGGTTGTGGAGAAACCCCTCTGTGTCCACGAATATAACCTTAATATGGGAGGGGTGGACCTCCACAACCAGTTGTTGGCGCCGTACCTAATTGCCCGTAAGGCCAGACGCTGGTACAAAAAAGTGTCTGTATACTTATTTCAATTGGCTCTGCTGAATGCTTATGTGCTACATAAAGCTTCAGGATGAACTGGATCCTTCCTTAAATTCCAGGAAGACATCATCACAGCCCTTCTGTTTCCAGACGGTGCTGTGGCCCAACTTCCCAATCCAAATGCAGTGAGCTGGCTGCATAAGAGGCATTTTCCGCATGTCCTCTCTGGTACCCCTACCCAAAGAACACCCCAAAGAAGATGTCATGTCTGTTGAAAGCGCAGATATAGGCATGAAAGACGCTTTTATTGTCCCTCCTGTCCCGACCAACCTGGTCTTTGCATTGGTGACGGTTTTGAACGCTACCACACACAGTGGAGTATTAGCATAGGGTACAGCATTGCACAGTCCTAGGCATACTAACACAGGGTCTCGAAAGATGAGATGGCCATCACATTTTGACAGACCCTAATCGGGAACATTTACAGTTTACTGTTTATATAAAAGTGCAAAAAAAAAATATAAAAAATTAAAAAGGCAAAAATAGTTGTGGTTTTATTTTTCTTCTCTCTATTGTTCTCTCTCTTACGTTCACTCTCTATTGTCTGCTCTATTGTTCTCTCTTTTGTTACTGTATTTTAGAACTGTAATGTTTTATTTTTACTATGTTTTGTTGTATTTGCTTTGCAGGTATGGTAAGTCTTATGCCCCGTACACACGGTCGGACATTGATCGAACATTCCGACAACAAAATCCTAGGATTTTTTCCGACGGATGTTGGCTCAAACTTGTCTTGCATACACACGGTCACACAAAGTTGTCGGAAAATCCGATCATTCTGAACGTGGTGGCGTAAAACACGTACGTCGGGACTATAAACGGGGCAGTAACCAATAGCTTTAATCTCTTTATTTATTCTGAGCATGCATGGCCCTTTGTGCGTCGGATTTGTGTACACACGATCGGAAATACCGACAACGGATTTTGTTGTCGGAAAATTTTATAGCCTGCTCTCAAACTTTGTGTGTCGGAAAATCCGATGGAAAATGTGTGATGGAGCCTACACACGATCGGAATTTCCGACAACAAGGTCCTATCATACATTTTCTGTCGGAAAATCCGACCGTGTGTACGGGGCATTACTGTTATACTATTATTGTTAACCATCATTTGCTTAGCAGGAACACCATTCAGATGCAGCACGGGTTTATTTATTCTGACAGCAACAGCATTTTCACTCACGATACGTAAAGATGTGACTCCACCGCTGTCGGAGGTGATTTCACCACCACAGTTAAAAAAAAGAGCATATATGCCGAAGCATGGGGTCAGGGGTGGAGGAGTGATTTGCTCTTAACATTAGGGGCGGATTTCCCCCATGCTTCGGCATATATTTTTTAGGCACAGATTGCATTAAAAAAAAATTTATTCTAACTATGTTTTATTGTACTTGCTTTGCAGGTATGGTAAGTCCTACTGTTATACTGTAATGTTACTTTGTTTTATTGTTAACCATCATTTGCTTAGCAGGTACGCCATTCAGCTGCAGCACTGATTTATTTATCTTGACAGCAACAACGTTTGCTCCCACAATATGTAAATCAACAACTCCAGCGCTGTAGGAGGTGATTTCATGACCACAGTTAAAAAAAAGATGCCTGTATGCCCATCATTAGAAGTGGGTGAATGAAGGGCGGTATTCTAATGGTGGGCATACCCACTGATCAATCTCTTTTTTTTAGTGCAGCCCACAGGCTGCATGAAAAAGAGAACATTACAATATATGCCTAACAAGGACCAGCAACGTACCTGTATGTTGCTGGACTTTGAGTGGTTATACCAGAATGATCATCTTGGTATCATTTTTTTCAGCCATAAATGCAACTCTCATTTATTTTTGAAAATAAAGAAAGGAAAGAAAAATTTTTTTTTTCTTTTTTCAATTTTCAAAACTTTCTGACAAAAAGCGAGATCTGCAAAATACACAACATGCCTCTCAGCAACTAGCTTGGGGTGTCTACTTTCCAAAATGGGGTCATTTGGGGGGGGTTGTGGTATATGGGCATTTCATGGCCTCCGAAACTGTGATAGGCAGTGAGGAGTGAAATAAAAAATTTACGCCCTTAGAAAGCCTGAAGGCGGTGATTGGTTTTCGGGGTCCTGTACGCGGTTAGACTGCCAAAAAGTTTCACACATGTGGTATCCCCGTACTCAGGTGAAGCAGAAGAATGTATTTTGGGGTATAATTTCACATATGCCAATGGCATGTTTGAGCAATGTATCATTTAGTGACAACTTTGTGTAAAAAAAAAAAAAAAATTATTTTCTCGAAACTTGTGGCAAACTATAAAATATTCCATGGACTCAACATGCCTATCATCAAATAGCTTGGGGTGTCTACTTTCCAAAATGGGGTCATTTGGGGGGGGGGGGGGGGGTTGTGCTATGTTGGCATTTTATGGCCTTCGAAACTGTGATAGGTAGTGAGGAGTGAAATCAAAAATTTACGCCCTTAGAAATCCTCAAGGCGGTGCTTGGATTTCAGGGTCCTGTACACGGCTAGGCTCCCAAAAAGTCTCACACATGAGATATCCCCATACTCAGGAAAAGTAGCAGAATGTATTTTGGGGTGTAATTCCACATATAACCATGGCACGTGTGAGCAATATATCATTTAGTGACAATGTTTTTTTTTTTTGTTGCTATTTTTCAATCACTTGTGACAAAAAAATAAGATATTCAATGAGCTCAACATGCCTCTCAGCAATTTCCTTGGGGTGTCTACTTTCCAAAATTGTGTCATTTGGGGTGGGGGGGTTGTACTGCCCTGCCATTTTAGCACCTCAAGAAATGAGATAGGTAGTCATAAACTAAAAGCTGCGTAAATTCCAGAAAATGTATCCTAGTTTGTAGACGCTATAACTTTTGTGCAAACCAATATACACTTATTGACTTTTTTTTACCAAAGACGTGTGGCTGAATACATGTTGACTTAAATATATGATAAAATTGAGTTTATTGGATTATTTTTATAACAAAAAAAATATAATTTTTTTCTAAATTTTCGGTCTTTCAAAAGGCAATCAAATACCATCAAAAGAAAGCTATATTTGTGGGGAAAAAAGGACGCAAATTTTGTTTGGGTACAGCATTGCATGACCACGCATTTACCAGTTAAAGCAGCGCAGTGCCAAATTGTAAAAAGTGCTCTGGTCATTGAGCAGCCAAATCCTCCGGGGCTGAAGTGATTAATCATATGTAAGTATTCAGGATTGGCATACTTGCCTTTTCCTGTTATGTTTAATGCCATATGAGATGAATTATATTTATTCTTTATAGATACTCTTGAACTTTCGCCCCTGATGAGTGTTCATACAAGAAATGCGTCGGCATACATGCCTGCATCAGAAACTACTCCAGTTTATCTTTTACATTAATCATGTTTATACTATTCTATATTACTTACTTCTATTGCAATGTGCCGCCTACATGATGTTTGTATATATATATGAATTTACAGAATCTATTTACTAATTTTTCTACATTACTATGTGTTGCCAAGTTGATATATACTCATGTATCCTTGATGTTTAGTACACATGCAGATGCATGTGTCTACACACATGATCCATACTTTTTACTTGTTTTGTATCATTGATATGTATGTTTACATCTTTGCATGTTATTAAATATGTTCTTCTATCAACCTACCTCCACAATGTCATTAGTTTCATTTAAAGTCCCAAATTCCTTCTTTATGTAGTTGGCGGATACAGTGGGTGGGAGTTTAATGGGGGTTGACATACCATCGTTTTTTTATACTTTGTTATAATAAATGTTCTTAAGATGGGGACATGGCTATTGTAATGTTGTTTGTTATATAATTTATACAAACATTTTTTGTAATAATTTTGTTTATAAATACTATACTACTACTACTGTACTACTAAACAAATTATAGTGTTATACAGAAACCGTCCACTGAAGCCTAGTATTGTTTTTTTTAATTTAATGTAAAATTGCTATAGACATTGGACAGGTTACTGTTTGAGGGGTTTGTAGTCTTATGCCCTGTACACATGCTCGGACATTGATCGGACATTCCGACAACAAAATCCATGGATTTTTTCAGACGGATGTTGGCTCAAACTTGTCTTGCATACACACGGTCACACAAAGTTGTCTGAAAATCTGATCGTTCTGAACGCGGTGGCATAAAACACGTACGTTGGGACTATAAACGGGGCAGTAGCCAATAGCTTTCGTCTCTTAATTTATTCTGAGCATGCGTGGCACTTTGTTCGTCGGATTTGTGTACACACGATCGGAATTTCCGACAACGGATTTTGTTGTCGGAAAATTTTATAGCAAGCTCTCAAACTTTGTGTGTCGGAAATTACGATTGGAAAATGTGTGATGGAGCCCACACATAGTCAGAATTTCCGACAAGAAGGTCCTATCACACATTTTCCGTCGGAAAATCCGACCGTGTGTACAGGGCATTAGAATAAGAGGAAAGAATAAGGAGAAATTGCATCTCTCCCAAAAGATCAGCGTGGATACAGATATATCCTCCACATATGAATCCCTAAGGTTGCAGACACTATTTACAGTATACGGTCCACAGCTGCCTTACTAAATGTGAATTATCCCATTCTACTTTAATTTCTCACACAATCATTCTTAAATTTTGCATTAGCAGGAGTACACTAGAAGGCCTCTCCTGCCTTCTCTCTCATTTTTTTCTGTATGCAAGTCTCTCATAAATTTGCATTCCCTGCATTAAGGTAAAAAACATTTTGCCACTTTCTGTGCCCATCTGCTGGTCATCTTTACTCTCTCCCCTCTCTCACAAGCTTGGCTGAGAAACCCTCATCTTCTTGGTTCCTGCCACTGTCAGTCAAATCCTGTGAGCAGAGAGCAGGGGGCGGGCCTGAGCCACACCGCGTGTGTCAACAGACGCACACATTCTAGCTTGGGATTGAGCCTGCATATCTGCCTCCAGAGCAAGTACTTGCTATGGGGGCAGGCACAGAAGAGGAGGAACCAAGATTGTTGAAAGGGGACCCCAAAAGAAGAGGTTCAGGGCTTCTTTATGCAATACAATTGCACAAAGCAGGTGAGTAAGATAGCATAGTATTACCGCACAAATTCCAAAATTACAAAATTACAAAAATTCCTGATGCCAAAGAGTGACAAAACATAACACCTGTATACTTTGCTATTAATTAGGTAGTGTTCTTATGCAGAAGATGAGTTACAGTATATTCTATGGTAATATGGTGCTTGATCTGATTATGTAAACATAACATTTACAGTACAATTCAGCATTGCATTTTTTCTTATTATTTTCTATTTAAATTCTATTAAATAAAATTATTATTTGTTAACTGTGAAGTCTCCCCAACATTGATAAAACTATTTTACATAAACCAACCCATCTCAAACAACACAAAAAACACTCTTGTACAACGTAGGTATTAAGTGGTTACACATGGTTATAGATGGGTCAGTCCATTCCTGAAGAAGCCCAAGCCTTGATAATTATAACTGCTTTTAGATCATTGTATTTAAAGGGAAATTGTCATGAAAGAAATACCTGTGTGGCCATTCAAGAAGCTTAGTCTAAAAATACTTGCTGCTTTATTGCCATGCTGATCCTTCGTCTTCATAGAAATAAAGCAAAATAATAACGATATTTTAAAATCACCCCAATGTACTATAACAGTAGATGGCAATGCTCTGACCTGCAGCACACCACATTGCACTTGTAGTGTTTTTGTTGCAGCTTATAGTCCTGTTTTTGGTCAAATAAGTAAAAAATGAATGGGCTTGACACCGTGGGGTTCATTTACTAAAACTGGAGAGTGCAAAATCTGGTATAGCTCTACATAGGAACCAATCAGCTTTAATTTTTTTTGTCAACGCTTAATTGAACAAGCTGAGGATAGAAGCTGATTGGCTATGGCTACCTGTCAGGAACCATGAATCAGACTGAGACAGAAGTGCAGTAAAAATCACACTTTAATAAAATGGTAAAATAGTACAAACAAAATAAATGTGGTCAAACGTAGCCAGGGTTCAGTAACCAGAGAGGGTATTAGGAACAAGCCAGTAAAACAGGAATCCAGAGATCAGCGTAGTCAGAAGCAGCAAATGGAGTCAGGAACCAGAAGGGAAGTCATCCAGGCAAAAGTTTTTAACAGGAAAACACAGCAGAAAGTATCCTGATATGTTGACGATGGCGAAGGCAGAGGAGATCTGATCCAGGCAGTTTAAATAGCCAGCAAGGCTGACTGACGAGCAGGATATGATCATCAGGTGAGTCAGTGTGGAATGATGAGTACTGACAAATAACCGACAGCTGAGCAGCCTGAGCTCTAAAAAGGGAAGGCTGAGCCCATCCTTGACAGTACCCCCTCCTCAAGGACCCCCCCCCCCTCGGAGGACCACCAGATTTGAGGGGAAAAGCATGAAAGAGGACAGGAGCATGTACTTCCGAGGATGAGACCCAACAGCGCTCCTCCGGATCGTACCCTTTCCAATGAACCAGGTACTGTATGCACCCATGAAACCTCTTGGTTCTCAACCTGAACTGGGTGAGGACGTGGTACAGAGGTGGTGAAGCGGTTGCATACCAGAGGTTTTAATAAAGAGACATGGAATACATTTGAAATACGCATATTAGAAGGAATTTCTAAAGCATAAGCCTCTGGGCTGATCTTACGGAAAATATAGAAAGGCCCAATAAACTGTGGTGCCAGGTTCAGTAAAGGGAACACAGAGTTGGAGATTACGAGATGACAGCCAGACCATAGCCAGGCGGCTATGGTCAGCATGGAGTACCTATCATTTGCACGTTGCAAGGACTCTTGAAGTTGTGGAACGAAGACCACGGAGATGTTCCTCTAACGCAGGAATTCTCGGAGGAACAAATGAGTCAGGCAACATGGATCGTTGGAAAACATAGTTCGCCATGAACAGAGACAATCAGGAAGCGGTATTAACGGAACATTTGTGAGCAAACTCCACCCAAGGTAAGAGGTCTGACCAGTTGTTATGGTGGTCAGAAAAATAGCAACGTAGAAACTGGTCCAAGGACTGGTTGGCTCATTTGCGGCCCCATTGGACTGCAGATGATACGCAGAAGAGAAGGAAAGCTGAATTCCCAACTGTGCACAAAAGACCCGCCAAAACCTGGACACAAACTGGCTACCCCTGTCTGAGACGATAACCTTGGGTAGCCCATGTAAGCGAAAGATCTCCCTCACAAAAATGGGTGCCAGTTCTTTGGACGTGGGCAACTTCTTAAGTGGAATACAATGTGACATTTCCGAGAACTGGTCAACCACCATTAGAATAAGTGTGTTGCCCTGGGAGTTGGGTAACTCCACAATAAAATCCAAAGTCAGGTGGGTCCAAGGCCTCTTCCCATCGGATATGGGTTGTAGGAGGCCCACTGGAAGGTGTTGTGGTGTCTTACTCTGAGCACACACGGAACAAGCAGCTACGAAAGTGGCTACATCAGCACGGAGACTAGGCCACCAGAATTGTTGGGAAATAGCCCAAATGAGTTAATTCTTGGGTGGCCAGCAGCCTTGGGAGAATGGTAAGTCTGGAGCACAGCAGTGCGTAGACTCTCAGGGACAAAGCAGCGGTCACAAAGTTTCTCGAGTGGAGAATGGATCTGAGCGGCTAGAATTTTGTCACCCAAAGGTGAAGTGAGACTGGTATGAACCGCAGCCAGAATATGATCTGGAGGTATCACAGGAACAGGAACCGACTCCACCTTGGAAGCAGAAGAAAACTGTTGCAACAATGCATCAGCCTTTACATTCTTAGTACCGGGTAAGAATGAGACTATGTAATTGAAGCTTGACAAAAAAAGAGCTCATCTTCCCCTCTGGGAGAGAGGCATTTAGCCTCAGACAAGAACGTGAGATTCTTATGGTCAGTCAAAATGAGAACTGGCACAGTGGCACCCTCAAGGAGGTGCCTCCATTCTTTAAGAGCTAAAATGATCGCTAACAACTCTCTGTCCCCAATCTCGTAATTGCATTCCGCAGGAGACAATTTCTTGGAAAAGTAACCACACGGATGCATAGTGCTCTCAGAGGTAGGACGTTGAGACAGAAGGGCACCAACTCCAGTCTCGGATGCATCAACTTCAAGGAATTAAGGGTAATCTGGGATCAGGATGTGCCAGGACAGGAGCTGAAACAAAGGCAGCCTTGATAGACTCAAAGGCTTTAATGGAATCCGGAGACCAATTTTGTGGGTTACTGTCCTTTCTGGTCATATCAGTCAGGTTTGACCAGAGACGGGAAGTTACGAAAAAACTACCGATAATTGGCAAAGCCAAGAAAATGTTGTAGTGGACGTAAACCCACAGGTCGGGGCCACTGTAGAACTCCCGATAGTTTTTCTGGGTCCATTGAAAAACCAGCAGTGGAAATGACACAATCCAGAAATTTAACCTGTTCACTATGGAACTCGCACTTCTCCAATTTACAATACAGGTTATTATCTCTCAGCCTCTGAAGCACACAGCAGACATCTGTGTGGTGGCTCTCCAGGGACTTGGAATATATGAGGATATCGTTGAGATAAACCACCACAAATTGCTGCAACAAATCTCGAAGGACATAGTTGATGAATTCCTGAAAAACTGCCGGAGCGTTGCAAAGACCAAACAGCATTAAGAGGTATTCGTAATGGCCTGTCCTGGTATTAAGCGCAGTTTTCCATTCATTGCCCTCCTTGATCCTCACAAGATTGTATGCCCCTCTCAGATCAAGCTTTGTGAAAACTGTTGCTCCCTTGAGGCGGTCAAATAACTCTGTAATCTAGAGAATCGGATAAGCATTCTTAATCGTGAAGCAATTGAGAACCCTATAATAGATACAAGGTCTCAGTTCGCCACTCTTCTTTTTCACAAAGAAGAAACCAGCACCAGCAGGAGATGAGGATTTGCATATGAACTCTCAAGAGAGTGCATCAGCAACATAGCCCTCTGTGGCTTTATCCTCCGTGACAGACAAAGGGTAAACCCGGCCACGAGGCACCAGGTTGGAGGTCAATTGCGCAAACATAAGACTGGTGTGGAGGCAAACTACCAGCTTGACCTTTATCAAAGACATCGCTAAATTTGTGGTACTCCTCCGGCAGGAAGGAGAGTGAAGAGGTGCACAAGACCTTAGCCACTTTCTGAAAACATGCCTTACTGCATTGTGGCAACCAGGAAAGAACCTCAGCATGAAGCCAATCAAAATAGGGGTTGTGCCTCTGTAACCAAGGATAAGCAATAACTACCGGGAAATGAGGTGAGGAAATGACTTGGAATTGGATTACCTCATAGCGAGGAGCCTGTATGGCCATGGCAAATGGAGTGGTATGAAGCTGAAGCAGAATCAACTGCTTAGACAAACTGACATGTGTTCCCACAAACAAGGCAAAGGCACAGTAGATCTGATCCAGGCAGATAAATAGCCAGCAAGGCTGACTGACGAGCAGGATATGTTCATCAGGTGAGTCACTGTGGATTGATGAGTACTGGCAATTAACCAACAGCTGAGCAGCCTGAGCTCTAAAAAGAGAGGGCTGAGCTCAGCCCTGACACTACCATGCAAAGCTGCACCAGATTTTGCACTTCAGTTTTAGTAAATCAACCCCTCTGTGCCTTCAAGCCCAAAGTGAAATAGCACACTGTCCTTTAAAAAAAAAAAAAAAAAGAATGTACCTGTTTTCAAACATTTGGGAAATCACTGTTTTTGTGATTTATAACATCTAATCTTGTTGAATCTTTTAGCCTATTTTGACTTATTTTCATGCATACATCTTTTTTGTAACCCAAATTTCTCACATGCCACAATCCCGAAAAATATGATACCACTAGTGTACTGTTACAAAAACTTGTCAGCAGTCAGCTAGCAGTGACATGTGTTCCCACATCCACCTATAATTTTACCTATTAGGCCCCTTGAACACGGGTGCAATAATTTGATGTTTACTCAGGAACTTGTTGACAGAAAGTCAGTGAGTAAAAAAGTATTGGAGAGTAAAGGTATTACATAGTTACATAGTTAGTCAGGTTGAAAAAAGACACAAGTCCATCTAGTTCAACCAAAAATAAAAATAAATACAATCCCATATACACGATCCTTCACTCACAGTTGATCCAGAGGAAGGCGAAAAACCCCAGTTTGCTACAGCAGGGAAAAAAATTCCTTCCTGATCCCCCAAGAGGCAATCAGATTTTCCCTGGATCAACTTTACCTATAAATGTTAGTACCCAGATATATTATGTACATTTAGGAAAGAATCCAGGCCTTTTTTAAAGCAATCTCTGAGCTGGCCAGAACCACCTCCGGAGGGAGTCTATTCCACATTTTCACAGCTCTTACTGTGAAGAAAACTTTCCGTATTTGGAGAATAAATCTTTTTTCCTCTAGATGTAAAGAGTGTCCCCTTGTCCTCTGTGATGACCTTAAAGTGAATAACACAACACCAAGTTCACTGTATGGACCACTTATGGATTTGTATTTGTTAATCATATCCCCCCCTAAATCTCCTCTTTTCAAGAGAGAAAAAATTCAGTTCCTCTAATCTTTCCTCATAGCTGAGCTCCTCCATGCCTCTTATCAGTTTGGTTGCCCTTCTCTGCACTTTCTCCAGTTCCCCGATATCCTTTTTGAGAACTGGTGCCCAAAACTGAACTGCATATTCCAGATGTGGTCTTACTAATGATTTGTACAGGGCAAAATGATATCTCTCTCTCTGGAGTCCACACCTCTCTTAATACAAGAAAGGACTTTGCTCGCTTTGGAAATCGCAGCTTGGCATTGCATGCTATTATTCAGCTTATGATCTACCAAAACCTGCAGATCCTTCTCCTCCATTGGTTCCCCCAGTTGTACTCCCCCTAGTATGTATGATGCATGCATAATTGCATATTCTTCGCCCCCAAGTGCATAACTTTCCATTTATCAACATTAAGCCTCATTTGTCACTTAGTTGCCAAATGGACAGTGCATTGAGGTCGGCTTGTCAGTTGGAGACATCTATTCCTGTAAGGACGTTATTCCACTGCATAACTTGGTGTCATCTGCAAAGACAGAAATGTTACTTTTAATCCCAGACCCTATATCATTTATAAAGATATTAAAAAGTAAGGGTCCCAACACTGAACCTTGGGGTACATGCTGATAACCTTAGACCATTCAGAGTAAGAGTCATCATTAACCACCACTCTCTGAATTCTGTCTTTTAGCCAGTTTTATATCCATTTACAAATTGATCTTTCCAGGCCTGTAGACTTTACCTTACACATGAGCCGTGGGTGGGGAACTGTATCGAACGCTATTGCAAAATCCAGGTATACCACGGCCACAGCCACCCCTCTGTCCAAGATTTTACTTACCTCCTCATAAAAAGAAATCAGGTTTGTTTGACAACTTCTGTCTTTCATAAATGCATGCTGTCTGTTGTTTAAAATATTTTTTTAGCAAGTACTCATTTATGTGGTCTTTTGTATGTGGTGTGTAAGCATATACTGTAGACAAGTGAAATTCTTCTTCATTCTCAGTGTTGTAATATACTCATTTATGCGCGTGTAAACATGCTTATACACAAGTAAACATGTGTATGCAAGTAAATTACTGCACTCAAATGTACAATTTTCTATTTTTGTTGTTAATTACTGGATTTTGTCTAAAATATCCAAATTAATAAAATAGTAATATAATCGTGTTAATAAATAATGTGTCTAAATAAACACATCAAGTGTAAAGACCACCAATAAATAGTTCCAACTTTTCTCAGTAGTTCAATCAGGCCAACTTCAGTGCTCACAAGAAATTAAAGTGCTTATTGCTGTAAACCAAAATTCTCTCCATGTGCTTCACCCTTGTGCTCACAATGCGCTCACCGCTGTTTTTGACCCATAAATATTTTATAGGTCAAATTTGCGCCTTCCCCTTTAAGAGGTTACAAATAGGCTCTTCTCTCCTGTGGGACTTTTACCTTCAAATCCACTTTCTACCATATGAGACAATCAGGAACCTTTTTTTCTGTAAGTAGGTAGTAGCTCCAACCTCCTTTTAGTGACAATCCACCTGCTAAAAATAAACACATGCCAATCATAGCACTTTCTGTGTAACTTTCACTTTATTAAAGCAAAAACAAAAAACATGCACTCACTTGCATCTGTGCACTAATCCTGTCCACTGAGGAAAAATACATGCATGTGTCCCCTTAAGAGTTATACAAATCGTGAAGAGCACCACTCTGCCTGCTGCCTGTCCACGTTCGGTAATAGCGAGATGACGCCCCTGACTCCACCCTTACGCATTACATCATATCAACATATCACTTCTTCAGAGGATCACTTTTTTTATTATTCACTTGCCTTGTTTTTGTCTCCCATGTTCATTACATTAAAATTGAATTAAGTAAAATATGTTCTGGTTTTGCAGATACACATAATTCTAATTAAATAATTTTTGGTATTTCATTTATAATATGAAACTTTTTTTTAGCTCAAAAGCATTGTTTCTGGGAAGGGATTACATTACAATTTAAAAATTTTTTTTAATATTTAATTTCATTTTTTTACTCATGATGATTACCGTTCCTACTAACAACAGGAAAACACTATTTTACTGAGTAAGGTATTGTATACCTTACAAAGCACATATTATGACCTTGTTTCCTAATAGGTTAGAGGTCTATCACACATCACCCCATAGAAGCTCAACCACTTGAGCAAAATGATGGCGGCAAAGTGGTTTCAATATCCTGACCGGACGTCATATGACGTGATCAGGATATTGAGCCGCTGCGCGCCCCCCCACACCGCAACTCCGATCTAGGTAAAGAGTCTCTGATGAAAACTCTTTACCACGTGATCAGCCGTGTCCAATCATGGCTGATCACGATGTAAATAGGAAGAGCCGGTGATCGGCTTTTCCTCACTCGCGTCTGACAGATGCGAGTAGAGGAGAGCCGATCGGTTGCTCTCCTGACAGAGGGGCTGTGCTGATTGTTTATCAGCACAGCCCCCCCACCTCATATCTCGCCAGGGCCACCAGGGAAGCCGCTCAGACCACCAGGATGGCCACCGCACCACCACACCACCAGGTATTCCCCCTAGACCCCCAGGGAAATACCAATATGTGCCCAGGAAGCTGCAAATCTGTGCCCAGGCAGCTGCCAATCAGTGCCCACTCCAATGCCTACCACTGTCAATGCCACCAGGGATGCCTATCAGTGCCTCATATCAGTGCTGCGTATCAGTGCCCAACAGTGCCGCCTATCAGTGCCCATCAGTGCCCAGCAGTGCAGCCTATCAGTGCCACCCTATCAGTGCCCATCAGTGCCACCTTTCAGTGCCCATCAGTGCTGCCTATCAGTGCCAACCAGTGCCACCCAGTGCCACCAATGAGTGCCCATCAGTGCCGCCTATCAATGCCCATCAGTGCTGCATATCAGTGCCACCCATCAGTGCCACCTACCAGTGCCCATCAGTGCCGCCTACCAGTGCCCATCGTCAGAACCCATCAGTGCCCGCTCATTGGTGCCACCTCATCAGTGCCGCCGTATCAGTGCCTGTCAGTGCCGCCTTATCAGTGCCCATCAGTGAAAGAGAAAACGTACTTATTTACAAATTTTTTTAACAGAAACAAAAGCAAAACTTTTATTTTTTTCAAAATTTTCTGTCTTTTTTTATTTGTTTAGCAAAAAATAAAAACCACAGAGGTGATCAAATACCACCAAAATAAAACTCTATTTGTGGGAACAAAATTATAAAAATATAGTTTGAGTACAGTGTAGCATGACCGCGCAATTGTCATTCAAACTGCGACAGCGCTGAAAGCTGAAAATTGGTCTGGGCAGGAAGGTGTATAAGTGCCCTGTATTGAAGTGGTTAAATATAAAGGTTGTGTGTTGAATGTATTTATTTTAAAATACATTTCTCTGACTGACTAGGGTTAACTACATCTCATTTTCTGAAGGTGCACTGCTTGAGATGTTAGTGGCCATGGCAACATTTATTGTTCCTTGACACATAAATCATAAAGGTTTCTGCTTACTAATTCTCCCATTTTCCATATAGCAACTGTTGCTTGGTATAATGCACTCGTACGTCATGCATTACATAGAAACACGTTGTACAGAGAGTCCTTAAGTGTTATCGAGCAAGCGCCATCTAAATATACAACATTGCCATGAAATCAGGGACATAAAAATATCACACCGCACTGTTTAACAGAAAACAGTCTGTGTAATCCTATAACAACATTGTGAAAAATTCAAAGGTTGTACACATTTCCTTTACTAAATTTATTATAAGAAACCTGTGCTGAGAGAAGAATGCTTGCTTCTATTAGAGTCTATTAGACCTTCTTCTAAATTTGCTAGTTTTCTGGCTCTCTCTGTTTGTTTTCTGAATAGCTTACTTAGAAAAAGCATGCAGCAGCAAGTAGAAACGGCATACTTGCTTTGGATTATTGACTCAGAATGTATTAAAGTTATGGGATAAACACGACTTTCTGGCAACTAACTAGTATTTTCAAAATAAGAATAGCAAAGACAACCTCCAAGGTTAGGTTTCCGTTAAAACAACTGAACTATCGTTTGTAAAATTTAAATTGCCCAACAATCATGCTGATCCAAGGACTTCACTATTTTTTGAGTCTCCAACACAAAAAGGGGATGTTTTAAGTAATTGCAGAGCATACATGTTCAGGATCAGTGACTCAGAAAGTATTAAAGCTGTTGAATCAGCATGACAATATTTTCTAATATTATTTTACTAGTAGAATTTTACTAGTATTTTCAGAATGATGCTGGTAATAGGAGACTACACACTCTCAGGTCAAGTTGTCTTTAAATGAAACCTGTATGATAAAATACATAGACTGTCAACACTCAATTCTACTTAAAAAAAAATAAACTTGCTAGTTGCTTGACTATCATGCTGATCCAAAACGCTTCAATGCTCACCCAAAACAGGTATTCAGTTCAGAAGTAGTAATTTTCCTCTGGTTTTACTAGCAGCATGTTTTGGTCAATATACTCATAATGTAATGGGGCCAAGGACAACCAGACAACTGAAACTCTTTAATCAAAGATTTCCTTTAGAACAAAGAGATATAAAATTATACTGTTTTTACTGATATATTATATGTAGTAATACATTTTTTATGCCAATTCTTGTGCCACTGGCTAGTGGTGTAGACAGAGCCTCTTGCTCAGGTCTTAATGATATTGTATATCAATATATTATTGTGAAGTGCTTTGTCATTGCCTGGTGTTTGCTCACTTTTCCTTCCTTACGGGGCTTTTGCCCATTAATAAAGCCCATTTAAACCGTATTACAGGTGTGTTGGTGTTCTTAGACCCAGGAATAGGTGGATCAACACAGATGCAGAACAAAGGGACCCAAAGCATCCACCAGCTCCTACAACAAGGATAACGCTACTTCGGAAAAAATATATGTGTATATATGTGTATAGTTGCCACAGTGTAGGTAACTTGTGCAATAACCTGCAAAGTTATTACTATAATTGCACAGGTCATGGTGGTGATAAATGTTTGACTAAAGTTTGGGAATCAACTGTGTAGATAACAAAAGGCACACTAGCATGTAAAAAAAGCATTATTGTATTGTTCAAAAAAAGTCTTTTACGTTTATCAAAATCTTTACATACAAAAATGCTTATTAAATATCAACACATTATACACACCTTTTATTTGGTATAAAATATAGTACATTCTGTTACACCACAGAGAAAGCTCTAAAAGCCTCTGTGTGCAGTGCCGGCGCTAGCAGGAGGGAAAGTATGGCATTCACATCTAATCCCAGTTTTAAAAAGTCATATTGTTTTCTTCTGTTACAATTTCATTATTTCATCAAATGCTAGTCACCTGTAGTGAGGTGTGCAGTGTTTACAATATAATCATTCCGTTTGCTTCCATGATGTATAATACCAAAATAGCAGGCTTAAAATCATCATTATTCATTACATCTACATGAAAATGAATGCCTATAGTTTTAGCATGTTAGCTCTACCAAGGATCAGTATTATTGGGTCAATTTCCTGTATTTTTAATGTTATTATGCAAAAATTAAATACAATATAGACATTTATGTAAGGCAGTGGTTCTCAACTCCTGTCCTCAGGACCCACTAACAGGCCAGATTTTAAGTATTACCTTGGGGAGATGCAGATTAGAATACTGCAATCACTGAGTAGCAAATGATATCACCTGTGATGTATTTCAGTTTTCCTGGTCGTCCTCCCGTCAGCACACAATGGGTTAACTGTTCCTCATTAACCATCAGGACCACCTTCTTCCAGTGTTATAAATCCCTGTCCTCCCCTCCCCCTCGTGTTCTTTTTTCATTGGTCGCCAGGCCACCAGACTGAGTTCCAGCTACACCCCCCTACCAAACCACCCCCCCCCCCAGGTTGAGCCTCTCCTGGTGCTGGAAGATCCAGAAAATATAGAGGTAAATCCTCTTAAGACACTGGAGGCCTGAGTGCTGGGGCTGTGGGCATCTGTTGTCTAAAGGACACACAGGCTGTGGCGAGCTGAAGAGGAATTAAAAAGTTACCTGCAAAAGGCTCCCAGGCTCTAGGACTGCGCCAACTCCCTCTCTTGAGCTGAATTACATCACGAGGGGCTTAGTGGGAGCCAAGTGGGGTAACCAGCACACCATAAAACTTAATATCACGGCGGCAGCGGTGCCGAGCACTGTGGACTTCATAAGCAGTGAATCCAGTAGGTGGTATCGCCGCCCTCCTCCCCAAACTCCATAGGTCGGTTTATGTGTTGTTCACACACTCTTTCTCTCTGCTCTTCCCTCCCAGCCAGGTTTGGCTGAAGTGCCCTACTGCTGCTGCGCTCGGCCCTCTCTGTCATCCTGCACTTCTCAGTTGGTTTGCTGCAGGTAAGGTGGCCGACGATGTAAAGGGGCAGCATACACACACAAAAAAAATGTCTTTTTAAAGAAAGCTATAAAATAAGTTGACTGGGAGGGAGTGAAAGAGGATAATTACCAGATTTGTCTATTACTAAAAGTATTTTTCTCGTTCCGTCTGTAGCCATGAGCTCGCCACAGCAGGCACGAAGATCTGTGGAAAGGTAGGAGGGTTCTACGAGGAATAGAACTGTAAAAGAGGGCCGCACATGTAAGTAAGCTTAATCTTTTTAGGAACAGGAGCCCTAAAAAAAGACATTCCTGGAACGAAAAGTCCCTGCAACCAAGGTCCCATTCCAAGCAGAGGGATCGATCTCCCAGTGTTCCAAGCTGCAGTAAATCTCTAGCAGTAGAACCATGGCAGTCCGGGAGACTGGTAGATGGCCTATGCTGGGCTTGCACGGCACTGGCTGTTGTTGGGAAGCTTCTATGTGCTGAATGCATGAAGGATGTGGCCATGGATAAGGAAGCAGAAGCTCGGAAGTTTAAGGACTATATTCATGAGGCAGTGGCCAAAAGCATACAGCTAGCCTCTGGCGCAGCATGTTCTAGAGAAGAACTTAAATCAGGCACCTCCACAGATCAAGGCCGAAAACTGCCAAGGATCTGTGAGATCTTATTAGGCTTTTTGTCAGAGGTAGAAGACACGCCCGAGCATTTGTTCGATTTCCATCTGATTGAGCCATACCTCCAGAGAAGGTTAAGAGATTTTTTCCAAATACAAGGAAGCAAGGGCCCTCCTTTCCATTTATGGAGGAAATCCAGGAATGAATGGAGGATGAATTGGAGAAGCTGGAGAGAAAGGCGAGAATCTAAAATTGCTTTACTAAACTCTATCCCTTTAATACATTGGATGCCACTTTCTAGGAGTCGGCGCCAGGGATAGATGCAGCCATAAAGTGCCTTACAAGGCATGTCTCCCTTCCGCTGGAGGATTTCACCACATTTAGGGATCCGATGGATAGGAAGACAGATGCGGATCTTAAAAAGATATACGCTAGTGCAGGGGCAGCCTGTTGCCCATCCATAGCCCTAACATCGATCTCAAGGGCCTAAAGGTCTGGGATACAAATGTGGAGATGGCACTGTGGGCTGGAGTGGAGACAGCTCAATTAATCGAGGCTCTGGAGGAACTCAACCTGACAGCAGCTTTTCTGGCCGAGTCTTCTATAGATCTTGTAAGATTACTGGCTAGGTTAATGGCACATGCAGTGACCACAAAAAGGGCACTATGGCTCTGACATTGGACCGCAGATGTGGCATCTAAACAGGCATTATGCAACATTCCATATAACGGTAAGATGCTGTTCGGAAAGTCCCTGGAGGAGGCAATCAAGCGGGTCACAGGTGGAAAATCGGGCCTATTATCTCAGACCTCTAGGAAGAGACAGCAACCCTTCCGGTCAGGCCAGTTCAATTCCAGAAGGGGCCCAAGGCCAAATCATATAGGCCAGGCCAGGAATACACCAGACCTCAATGGAGGGGGACAATGGAGAGCTCCTCCCTCCTGTGCAAGGTGAAGTCGACCGCAGGGCAGGAGGCAAAAAAAACTGAGAAATCTTTTTGATGGTCCAGACTTTCCAAGTTGGAGCCAGGTTAGCAAGATACTGGAAGGAGTGGACAACGAATGTGAAGGACCGCTGGATCTGATAGATTGTAAAGCATGGATACAATATAAGATTTAAATAGAAACCTTTGAATATCTTTGTCCGAACACATTACCCACAGGATCAGAAGAAACACAAGTGTTTGCAGGAAAACGTTGCTACAGGGGTGCCAGGGGAAGGGAGTATATTTTCTGATATTGGCTGCTACCCAAAGCATCCGGAGAGCTCAGGTGTTGGACCTGAGGTCCCTAAAACTTTTCTTCGTTCCCAAAAGATTCAGGATGGAGTCAATATATACAATAACATCAGTGGTTCAACTAGGGGATTGGTTAATCTCAATCGATTTGGCAGATGCCTATTTACATGTCCTATTCTACAAACACCATCAAAAGTACCTCAGATTCACAATAGAAGAAAGACAATATCAGTTCAAATGTCTGCCCTTCTGCATCAACACACCTCCCAGGATTTTCTCCAAGATCCTGTTGGTGACCAATTGCAGGGGATAAAAAAATTTCATTATTTAGACGACATTCTTGTCATGGCACATTCAAGCAAGCAGCTGGCACTTCAGCGCGACAAGGTGATAACGATCCTGTCCAACTTCGGATAGCTGATAAACAGTCAAAAGAGCAATCTCATTCCTGCCCAACGGATAGAGTATTCAGGCATGGTGTTCGACACCCAGTCAGGTTGGATTCTTCTGCCATATCGCAAGGTGGCCAAGCTAAAGGCCTGTGTCTACAAGGTGATGGAGGCTCTGATGCTTTCAGCAAGAGACTGCATGACAATGTTGGGGATGTTCACTGCAGCTATCCCGGCGATACCCTGGGCAAGGTTCCATATGAGAGCCTTTCAGATGTCCTTTCTGGGACAATGGGATGGCCGGACATTGGACCAGAAGATCTGGATACCAGGACGAATCTGACAGAGTCTAAGCTGCTGGACCTTGCCGGAGACCCTGTCACAGGGCATGCCTCTCAGCCCGGGAGACTGGATTGTAATTACCTTGGACGCCAGCCTCCAGGGCGGTTGGGCTCACTGCCTCAGCAGGCAGGTTCAAGGCAGTGGAGCATGACGGAGACCAGATACTCCAATCTACTGGAGCTACAGGCAGCATACATGGCCCTGATGACATTCAAGGGGATGATTCAGGGAGCTTGAGTCAAACTCCGATTAGACAACCAGACAGTGGTATTATATATCAACAAACAGGGAGGAACCAAGAGTCTGGCGTTACTCCAATTAGCAACCAAGATTCTCCACTGGGCCGAGACTCATGTGGAGGAATTAACAGTGTACATTCCAGGCAGGCAAAACCAGATAGCAGGCCGACTGAGCCAGGGGTTTCCCAGCCATGTAGAATGGGCAATCAGCAGTCACTATACTCAACTGATTTTCGCCAGATGGTGGACACCCAATGTAGACCTGATGGCTACACCAGGGAATGTGCAGGTGTCAGAGTTCGCCGCAAGGTTCAGGTACAATGAGGCGAGAGTCCAGGATGCCTTCTCGCTCTTATGGCGATTTCCCCTAGTGTACCTGTTTTCTCCAATCCCATTAATCATGAGGACCCTGCTGAAGATCACGAAGGAGGAGGTGCATGCCATCCTAATTGTACCATTCTGGCTAAGGAAGCCATGGTTTATTTTATAAACAATTAAAGTTCAAATGTCAGCCATGTCCTGCTTCTCCGGACATAGATGGGCTAATGAGCCTTTGATAAAGCAATTCCTCAGAGCCGCAATAAGAGTGCGGCCACCAAAGAGGAACCTCTTCCCAACTTGTGACTTGGGCACGGTCCTAAAGGCACTGTTGCAGCCCCCATTCAGCCTGACTAAATCATGTACACTTGGATTTCGAACAATCAAACTGGTCTTCTTGACGGCCATTATGCATTATTTATCCAGACAGAGTGACCCTGAGACTCACTTCAGCTTTGGCCCCTAAGGTGGTCTCAAGGTTTTATGTAAACTGGGAGGCAGTGTTACCTCGCTTTACGCAGCCTCCAGATCAGGAGAACCAGTTGGATTTGAGACCTCTGGACAGGTCAGCTTAATATCAACATATCTTCAAAGGGCACAACAGATGCACAATTCGAATAATCTGTTCATCTTCCCTTCGGGACCCAAGAAAGGGGAGGCAGCACCATTAGGGTCTTGTCCACTTGGATCACTGGATCACAAGAACTATTTCCTTAGCATACAAGCAGCAGGGCTTGCTCCCCCGCAGACTATATGGGCTCATTCTACAAGAGGGATGGCAGCTTCATGGGCATCCGTGGCAAAGATCCCATGGAAGACATATGCAGGACCGTTAGCTGGAGTTCCTGTGAAACTTTTGCTCGGCACTATAAACTGGATGTGGTCGCCATTAGTTCTTTGATGTTTGGAGCGACGGTAGTGTCGACGCTTTTGACCAGTTAATTAATTAAAGTGTGGTGAAGCATGAAATTGGGCGAGTTTTTGTCGTTTTTTTCCCACCTTATATTGGCTTGGGTATATCCCATAGTGTGCTGGCGGGAGGACAACTAGGAAAAAAGAAAATTGTTATTAATATTCACCATAATTTTCCTTTCCTGGTCTGTCCTCAAGTCAACACAACTTTACTTCCCTCCCTAAGTGGCCTGTCACAGCTACAAAAGAACACAAGGGGGGGGGGGACAGGGATTTATAACGCTGGACGAGGATGGTTCTGAGGGTTAATGAGGAACAGTTAACCCATAGTGTGCTGACGTGAGAACGGACAAGGAAAGGAAAATTACTGTGAGTATTAATAACCATTTTCCCTTATCTTGCAAACCTGGCCTGTTAGTGAGTCCTGAGAACAGGAGTTGAGAACCATTGATGTAAGATAAGCTGATACCATTTTACATAATAGTTGGTCTCTGTCAAGGCTGCATATATCTTTTTTAAAGAAGAACTTCCAACACACAGCTAACACGAAGTGTGTATATATATATACAGTCTATATATGGTTAGGTCCATATATATTTGGACACAGGCACAATTTTCATACTTTTGGCTCTGTATGCCACCAGAATAAAAGTAAAACAAAACAATCCAAATGAATTTGAAGTGCAGACTTTCAGCTTTAGGGGTTGAACATAAATATTAAGTACAAATTTTAGCTGCAACCATTTTTTTACACAGTCCCCCCATTTTCAGGGGCTCAAATGTAATTGGACAAATTATTATAATAATAAATAAAATGTTCATTTTTACAATTTTGTTGAGAATCCTTTACTGGCAATGACTGCCTGAAGTCTGGAACCCATGGACATTACCAAATACTGGGTTTCCTCCTTTCTGATGCTTTGCCAAGCTCTAACTGCAGCTGTTTGTTTGCGGATCTTTCTGCCTTTTGTTTTGCCTTCAGCAAGTGAAATGCATGCTCAATTGAGTTGAGATCAGGTGATTGACTCAGCTATTGCAGAATATTCCACTTCTTTTCCTTCAAAAGCTCCAGGATTATTTTTGCAGTGTTTTTTGGATCATTGCCCATCAGTACAGTGATGCACTATCCAACCAACTTTGCTGCATTTGGCTGAATCTGGGCTGACAATATATCTCTAAACACTGCAGAATTCATCCGGCTGCTTCTGTCTTCTGTCACATCATCAATAAACACCAATGACCCGGTGCTACTGGAAGCCATGCATGCCAATGCCATCACACTGCCTCCACCATGTTTTACAGATGACGTTGTTTGCTTTGGATCATGAGCTGTTCCATGCCTTCTCCACACTTTTTTTTCCCCATCATTCTGGTACAGATTAATCTTAGTTTTATCCGTCCAAAGAATGCTTTTCCAGAACTGGTCTGGCTTTTTTAGATGTTTTTTGGCAAAGTCTAATCTGGTTTTTCTATTCTTCAGGCTTATGAATTGTTTGCACCTTGTGGTTAACCCTCTGTATTTGCTCTCGTGAAGTCTTCTCTTGATTGACAATGATACACCCACCTCCTGGAGAGTGTCCTTAACTTGTCTGGATGTTGTGAATGTTTTTTTCTTTACCATAGAGAGGATCCTGCAATCATCCACCACTGTTGTCTTCCGTGGACATCCAGGCCTTTTTATGTTGCTGAGCTCACCAGTGCGTTCTTCTTTCCTCAGAATGTACCAAACGGTTGATTTGGCCACTCCTAATGTTGCTGCTATCTCTCTGATGGATTTGTTTAGTTTTTGAAGCCTTACAATGGATCACTTGCATAGACAGCTCTTTTGAACGCATGATGTTGGTTCACAGCAAT
Source organism: Lithobates clamitans (assembly GCA_037952925.1). Classification (NCBI taxonomy): domain Eukaryota; kingdom Metazoa; phylum Chordata; class Amphibia; order Anura; family Ranidae; genus Lithobates; species Lithobates clamitans. Next base: position 5,005,010 of record JBBGZY010000655.1, read on the forward strand.
AGATTCCAAATGCAATACTTAGAATCAACTCCAGACTTTTTACCTACTTAATTGATGAAGAAATAATGAATGAGTAGCTCACACCTGCCCATGAAAAAGCTTTTGATTCAATTGTCCAATTACTTTTGGTCCCTTGAAAAAGGGGGGTGGCTATTCTTAAGATCCCTTTCACACTGGGGCCACCGCGTGTTAGCAGTAAAGTAACGTAGAAGGGGCTAAAAGCGCCCATGTTGTGGCGCTTCCGAATTGCTTTTCAGGCACTTTGGAAGGGCTGCCCATTCATTTAAATTGGAAGGGCATTTTGGGAGCGCTGTATACAGCGCTCCAAAATCGCCCCAAAGATGCTGCTTGCAGAACTTTTCCTAACGTCCCGGAAGCGCACCGCCCCCAGTATGAAAAGTCACACTGAAATTAATGGGATGCGGGTTTCAGGCGCTTTACAGGCACTATTTCTAGCTATTTTCTCAGTATGAACGGGGTCCAATAGATGTAATTCCTAAACCCTTCTCCCGATTAGGATGTATATACCCACAAATTAAACCTGAGAGTGTGCTCTTTCAGCCCATACCCATTATATAACTATAGCTTGAATATGTTTTGGTAAATGCCTGAAAAAAAAAAATTGTGCCTGTGTCCAAATATATATGGACCTAACTGTATGTATATTGTAATAGTGAGAGTCTCTGGGAAAATGGGGTTAAAAAGGGCACAGAGTGTCTATGTCTGCTGACTGCAAGGCTACAGAGGATACATTTTAAATGGAGAAAACTGCTCTGGCAGCTTTCTCCGGAGTTTCCTATTTCTGGATGGGACTCTGTAGTTTGGAGTACCCTAATGCCGCGTACACACGGCTGGACTTCCCGACAGAAAAAGTCAGATGGGAGCTTTTGGTCGGACATTCCGACTGTGTGTATGCTCCATCGGACTTTTTCTGTCAGCATTTCCGACGGACTCAGATATAGAACATGTTCCAAATCTTTCCATCGGAAATGCAGACGGAGTTTAGCCCGTTGGCAAGCCCGGCTGTGTGTACGCGGCATGAGAGTCTTGGGTGGGATGGGCTTTCCGACCCTGTGTCTGGGTGTTGGGACAGCCAGCAGGGTATGTGTCCAGATGCACACAGTCAATATAACGAGGGGCTGGTGAGCGCAGTAGGGGGTAGAAGGTGGAGTGTGAGCAGCTTGCTGCTGTTTGAAGACAGACCCCTGTCAGAAAAACGGTCTGCCCTGTGGGCGACTGCAGCCCGTGTTAGGGGGATTCTATGCCCAGGGACTGGGAAAGGCTGGCCAGCTTTTAGAGTCGGGGAGACCAAAGAAACCAGTGAGTCCAGGGGGCTGCAAGGAATCAAGAAGTCTGTTGTGAGAAGGCGAGGAACTGCTGAGAAGAAAGCCAGATGGCTCGGTAGGTTTCATTTATGAGTGCTAAATGAAGTTTGAACCCCTGCGTGGGAATCCTGAATGGACTTTTGTTTTGTTTACCTTTTTAATAAACGTGGGCTACCAGGCCCTTAATGATAATGCCTGTGTGACGTGGACTCACTGCACAAAAGGAGCATCTACACCTGTGCTAAACACCCCCAATATCACAATATATATTAGAAAACAAAGCCCTTTATCCTCTATTTTTTAACAGTACAACAATTTCGGACCTCACACGGATCCTTCATCGAGTACAAGGAGCATAAAAGAGCATAATATAAATGTGTTTAACCCTTTCGCTGCCAGGGCCGTTTTTTGCATTTTTTGCACATATGTTTAAAAAATAATTTTAGGCCTGAAGATTACACAGAATCCCCAAACATTATAGATTTTCTGAAATCAGACACCCTAGAGAATAAAATAGTGGTAGCTCCAATTTCTTTTATGTCACACAATATTACCATAAGTGAATTTTAGGGCACACAAATGCAATAAACTACTATAATTGTTGGTAAGATATAAAAGACCACATTGCGCCAAATAAATAGATACCCAACATGTCAAACCTTAAATTTGTGTGCGCCCATGAAATGGCGACAAACTTCAGTACCCTATATTTTCTCTTCATAAGCCCCCTATAGGTATTAGTTTAGTGTTACGGAGGAGGTCTTGTGTTCGAATTATTGCTCTCACTCCGGCGTGCGCGGCGATATTTAAAATGTGTATCGCAATTGATGTTTTCACGTGTAGGCGGCCCCCACACATGCGTTTACGTTGGTATGTGTGTATATGTGAGGGGCCTCAAAAAAATTTTGGGGGGATTTTATGTGCTTTGGTGTAACATTTTTTTTTTCCCAAAAAAATTTCTTCTTGGCTTTTTTTTTTATTTTTAGGTGGCAGGTTCTCTTTAATGAGACATGCAGGGTCTAAAAGACCCTGCATGTCTCCTTTGGACTCCACTGAATGTTATGCAATGCACATCGCATTGCAAAACATCCTTTCCTGGCTAAGCTAGCCAGGAACATGGAGCGGCTGTCCAGGAAGTGACATCATAGAAATCGCTTTCTGGGTCACAACAAGAAGGGGAGGAGGCGTGTGTCCACTCTTCTCCTTCCCCTCCAGCCAACAGCACCCACCATGTCACTCCCGGGCCCGCAGATGGGCAAGAAGAGCTCAGAAAATATGTCGGGCATGCCGCCCAAATGCTTTTACCTGACAGGCAGAGGCTGCAACCACTGGATTGTGTGTGATATCCCCTGCTGTCAGGTCCATATGATGTATGAACCTTGCAGTGAAATATATATTCAACTGACCAGGAATAAGAAGCAGATCACATGCATTTATTCACAGACATCGCTGAGCCTAGGTTCACACATGTCCTGTGCGTACTTCCCCTCAGTTTTCACTGTGAATTTCCAAAGCAGCTGTTCAGTGGTTCAGCTGCAATTTAGATGCGGTTTAGATGTGAATTTTTGGAACCAGCGGCCACCGGCATCTTTAACAGTAGCTGGTTGTTAAGGAGCGGGCCAGGAAGCTTGCTGCTGCGTCCTTAACAATAGATGACTCATCAGCTGTCAGTGGAGTTCCTGAATTAAAAAAAAACAACATTGCCGGCAATGAAAAATTGTGAAAAGAATGGCGTGGAGTCCCCCCTCCAATCCATACCAGGCCTTTTGGGTCTGGTATGAGTTTTAGGGGAACCCCACGCTTAAATGAAAAAAAGAAATGATGTGGGGTCTGCCCCAAATCCATAGCAGACCCTGCTATGAATTTTGAGGGGAACCCCATGCCATAATTTAAAAAAAATGGTGTGGGGTCCCCCCAAATTCCATATCAGACCCTTATCTGAGCACGCAGCCCCTCTCCTTAACCATACCAGGCCACATACCCTCAACATGGGGGGTGCCTAAAGGTCTGGTATGGATTTGGAGGGGGAGCCCATTTTCTTTTTTTCCGTAATATTAGTGTGGGGTTCTACCTACAACCCGTACCAGACCCGAAAGGGTCTGGTATAGATTGGGGGGGGACCCCCACGCTGTTTTTTCTTTTTTTTGGATCAAATTTGTGTTCAAAACTGATCAGATGTGTGATTCAGATGTGTTTCCATAGAAGGCAATGAGCCTGGAATTTACATCTGAATCGCACCGCACTACTCAGAAAACGCACAGGACTCTTTTTAATTTTGCAGCGTATTCATACTGCTGCTGCAGCTCATATATGTGAACCGGCTTCATAGAAAGCCAGTTTGATTCACATGTCATGCGAATCGGATGCGCTTAAAAATGCATCCAATTCGCATATATGTGAACTAAATTGAACCAGCAAACAAGTCCTAGGAATTACTACAATGTTACCAGCACATTCCCTCTTCCCCTTAAAATCAAACAAAAAATAAACACAATATAAACAATGTGTGAACAAACTATAACTAATATGCATCTTATAAAAAAGATTATAATACATGATCTATTACCATAAACGTGAGTTGCACTGGTGTATGTCCACATGGTTTGAAATGCCATGCAACTGGCAAATCAGATTTAGGGGATCCAATAAATGACTTACAGTATGATGTGAAATTCTATCTCCCTTACAAAATAAAGGCCACATGGTTGCTTTAAAATGTAGACTACAAAAAACTCTGGCACGTGTAAAAACCTTTAGGCCTCATGCACACAGGGCATTTTTACAGCTGCTTTTAGCAGCATCAGACCTTTATTTGCAGCTTAAAAATGTCTCTCCATGTTATTCTATAGCCTCATGCACACAAAGTCTTTTATTAGCTGTAAGTGGCATAGGCGTTTTCAAGCTTCAAAAAAACCCAGGGCCAGCGCGCTCTGAGGACCGGCCTTACAGCTGTAAAAAAAAAAAAAACGTCTGACGCTGCTAAACGTGGCTTAATGCTGGAAACAGCGTTAAGCCACATCAGACTTTTTTTATGTCAAAATCAATGGTTTTCTAAGAGAGCCCATTGATTTGAATAGAAGTCGCATCCAAGTTGGAACATGATGATCCGACTTGTGGTGAGACTTGTGCTCTGAGCATTTTGAAGTGGAACCCCACACCAAAATGAAAAAAAAAACGTTGTGGGGTCCCCCCAAGATCCATACTAGACCCCTCGGTCTGGTATGGATTTTGAGGGAACCCCCCCATGCCAAAAAAATGGAATGGGATCCCCCAAAATCCATACCAGACCCTTATCCGAGCATGCAGCCCGGCAGGTCAGGTAAGGGGGGGCGAGCGAGAGTCCCCCCTCCTGGACCATACCAGGCCACACGCACTCAACATGGGGAGTGCTCAGATAAGGGTCTGGTATGGATTTTGGGAGAAATCCACTCCATTTTTTTGGCATGGGGGGGTTCCCTCAAAATCCATACCAGACCGAGGGGTCTGGTATGGATCTAGGGGGGGACCCCAAACCGTTTTTGCTGTGGGGTTCTCCTCAAAATCCATACCAGACCGAAGGGTCTGGTATGAATCTAGGGGGGACCCCAAACCGTTTTTTTTTTTACATTTTGGCGTGGGGTTCCCCTTCAAGATCCTCAGAGCACAAGTCTCACCACAAGTCGGATCATCATGATCCGACTTGGATGTGACTTATATTCAAATCAATAGGCTCTCATAGGGAACCATTGATTTTGAATAGAGGCAGAGAAACGATGCTAAAAGCTAGCGCGGCTAATTGCGCATTAACGCCAATGCAAAAAGCTACTAAAAACAAGTTTTTACAGCTGCTTTTTCCTGGCATTGGCAGTGGCTTTGCAGTTTTTTTTTTTTTAATGCCCTGCGTGCATGAGGCCTTAATGCAAATATTCCTCCAAGTATGGGGATATCCAGAGACTGAATTAACATTTGAGAGAACCAGAGTATTGGGGGGGGGGGGGGTAATTTTTCCTTTGCATTTAGGAAGGACGGGTAGATCTTCCATTTATATTACATTTCTGGAACCTACAAGCAATGGGTCATTTCAATGTTTAACATATAGTTACATAGTAGGCGAGGTTGAAAAAAGACACAAGTCCATCAAGTCCAACCTGTGTGTGATTTTATGTCAGTTACATTGTATATCCTTGTATGTCTTGGTCGTTCAGATGCATATCTAATTGTCTTTTAAAATTATCGATGCTCCCCGCTGAAACCACTGCCTGTGAGAATTCCACATCCTAACCGCTCTTACAGTAAGGAATCCTCTATGCAGTTTAAGGTTAAACCACTTTTCTTCTAGTTTTAGCGAATGGCTGCGTGTCTTATTAAATTCCCTTTCACTGAAAAGTTTTATCCGTATTGTGGGGTCACCAGTACAGTATTTGTACATTGAAATCATATCCCCTCTCAAGCGTTTCCTCTACAGAGAGAACAAGTTCAGTGCTCATAACCTATCCTCATAACTAAAGTCCTCCAGTCCCTTTATTAGTTTTGTTGCCCTTCTCTGGACTCTCTCCAGTTCCAGCACATCCTTCCTGAGGTCTGGTGCTCATAACTGGACAGCATACTCCAGGTGCGGCCGGACCAGAGTCTTGTAGAGTGGGAGAATTATTGTTTTATCTCTGGAGTTAATCCCCTTTTTAATGCATGCCAATATTCTGTTTGCTTTGCTTGCAGCAGCTTGTCATCTACTAGGACCCCCAGGTCCTTTTCCATCCTAGATTCTCCCAGAGGTTCTCCCCCTAGTGAGTAAATTGCATTCATATTTTTGCCACCTAAATGCATTTTTTTAAATTTTTCTACATTAAACCTCATTTGCCATGTAGTTACCCACCCCATTAATTTGTTCAGATCTTCTTGCAAGGTTTCCACTTCCTGCTGAGAAGTTATTGCCCTGCTTAGCTTAATATCGTCCACAAATACAGAGATGTTTATCCCAACCTCCAGGTCATTTATGAATAAATTAAATAGGATTGGTCCCAGGACAAAACTCTAGGGGACCCCACTTTTCACCCCAGACCATTCTGAGTACTCCCCATTTATCACTACCCTCTGAACCCTTCCCTGTAGCCAGTTTTCAATCCATGTACTCACCCTATGGTCCATGCCAATGGACCTTACTTTGTACAATAAACATTTATGGGGAACTGTATCCAATGCTTTTGCAAAATCCAGATACACCACGTCTATGGGCCTTCCTTTATCTAGATGGCAGCTCACCTCCTCGTAGAAGGTTAATAGATTGGTTTGGCAAGAACAATTCTTCATGAATCCATGCTGATTACTGCTAATGATACCGTTGTCATTACTAAAATCTTGTATATAGCATTTTATTTTCCCTTCCAAGAGCTTGCATACAATTGATGTCAGGCTAACTGGTCTGTAATTTCCAGGGATGTAACTTGGCCCTATTTTAAAAATTGGTGCTACATTGGCTTTCTCCAATCAGCTGGTACTATTCCAGTCAGTCAACTGTTAGTAAAAATTAGGAACAATGGTCTGGCAATTACTTGACTGAGTTCCTTAAGGACCCTCGGGTGCAAGCCATCTGGTCCCGGTGACTTATTAATGTTAATAGTGCAAACTTAATCTCTTCTCCAGCTATTATGTTGTGCTGTGGGTCTGCAACACACACACAATGTTATTGGTGTTAATGTATGTAATGCATTAATGATAAAAATATTCATCCTTTTCAACGCCTTGTATTAATTGCTTGGAGTCCCTAAAATGGCTTGCTTTTGGTACATTTTACAGAACAGTGGGGGTTATTTACTAAAGGCAAATCCACTTTGTACTACAAGTGCACTGCAAGTGCACTTGGAAGTGTACTGAGAGTGTACTTGTAATGCAAAGTGGATTTGCCTTTAGTAAATAACCCCCATTGTCACTGTAACTACACCAACTTAACAAATAAACTGGTATTGAGCATTGAAATAAGAAGCCACACATTGTTGAGAATAAAACATTTTACTCCAAGCACATTCACATGTGCGTTATAAACGGTTTTGGAATAAACCAACATCTTGGTGTATAACATGTATGTTTGACATAAATTTGCCTTTTTTGGGGCTAAACAGGCATGTTCAAAAACATAACATACACATCCCCTACTCAGGAACTTACAAAGTTCGACTTTGCTAAAGTGAAGGCCATATGAGACATTAGTATGTCAAAACTGTGTTGATCTTGCCCTCATCAGATGGGGATGGATCTCACTCCTCTAAAAGACAAATTTTGAAGATGCACACAAATTGGGTCTCAAAATTTGGATTTCCAAATTGATCCCATGCCTAAATTGTGTGTCTTATCCCTACATCTATTTTGCTAAAGCCACAAAACACACAGTGTGTCAACATGTGCTATCTCCCATCGTGGGATATCAATGTACGCGTTTTGTGGGTGCAACCCCTTCCTCCAAACTAAAGTAGGTGAGAGGAAGGGGTTGCACCCCCGAAACACATCCATTGATCCCCAATAATGGGAGCTAGCACATGTTGACACACTGGGGCTTATTTCAGAAAGGACAATCCACTTTTCCCTTGCATTACACTTGTAGTTCAAAGTGGTTTTGCCTTTTTGAAATAAGCCCCAATGTGTCAACATGTGCTAGCTCCCATCATGGAGGATCAATGGACGTGTTTCGGGGGTGCAACCCCTTCCTCTCACCTACTTTAGTTTGGAGGAAGGGGTTCATCTTTTCCAAATCACGACTGCACACCATGATCTCACTGATCAGGATTTGTGCACTTGCACTGCTGAAATGAATTTCTTCTTCCACAACATTTATATCACCTAACAATAAAAAACACACCATGTATTAGAAATAATCAGGCTTCCATCTATTACCTGAAGCTGTGGTCTCAGACACTGACCTGTTGTCAACACCATTTCTACCACTTCACCCAGCACTTCCTGAACATCCACATCTTCAGAGTGTATGATGAGTTGCCTTTCTTTATTTGGTGTGGGGTTACTCGTGTCCTCAGATGTCCCTATTCTTTTCTCCCCTATGTGAATACAAAAAAGGTATACTTAGCAGACAGATATGATAGGCTAGAAATAGTAATATGAAACATTGCTTGGAAGTGTCTTCCAATTGTCTGTTTTGGCAGAGTTCCAAGCTGAATACCTGATTTTTTCTCTTTCAAAAGCTGTAATACTTACCTGTTTTGTGCAAGTTTCACACATGGAGAGACCCCTAGTATCCACTGGAGCACCTGCGTGGGACACCATAACAAGGGTATTATGGTGTCCCACACTAGTGCTCCTGCGTCCAGATGTGTAAACAGCTGCTGAGTGTCCTCTCCTGACACTGAATAAAGTTGTCATTTCATTATAGTTTCAAACACATCTAGACAACAATGTAATAAACTTATTTTAATCAAAATAGGCCTGAACAAATGTAGTTAAAGCGGAGCGCCACCGAAAAATTTTTTTTTAAAAGTCAGCAGCAAATACTGCAGCTGCTGACTTTTAAAACATGGACACTTACCTGTCCCGGGCGCCCGCGATGTCGGCACCCGAGGCCGAAGCGTCTCTTCGTCCTCGGGTGCTGCCGCCTCCATCTTCGGTAAGGGAATCAGGAAGTGAAGCCGCACGGTTCCCTACTGCGCATGTGCGAGTCGCGCAGCGCAATATGGATGGTCCCTGCTGCCTCTGGGACCCGTGTGTTTCCCAGCAGGCAGCGGGGAGGGAGCAGGAAGTGGCGTAAATAACCGCAGATTCTGCGGCTATCTATGCCGGAAGTGGGTACAGATACCTGTAATAAACAGGTATCTGTACCCCCCTCCCCCCTGAAAGGTGCCAACTGTGTCACCGGAGGGGGGGAGGAATCTGATGAGTGGAAGTTCCACTTTTGGGTGGAACTCCACTTTAACCTGCATCTGCCAAAAACGACGTATTAGCAGTCAAACGAACAATGTTTAATACGAATGATTTCTGTATTCACGAACCTCAAACTTGGCATTTTAAACTGTACAACAGTAAAGAAAAGCACATGGACCAGCACAAAACTGATGATAATAATAATAGGAACACACGACAAATACTTACTTTTTTGCAGGACTTTCCTGATCTTTCTATACTGATCTTGCTCCCTCAGTTTCAGGTCTAACCAGCGTTTCCTCAGTTAAGCCTTGGATCGTCATACCCCAAAATTCCTGTGCAGATTTCTGACAACTTTAGCCATGATTTTGGCCTTTCTCACATTAGGGTTTTTTGTACGGCCCATGATTCCCCTCATAGTCTGTCCTCTTTAAGATGTCCACCATCTCCACCATCTCTTCAAAGGACATATTTGAGGCCTTATATCTCCTCCTGGATCTGGAACTGCCTTGCTCCGGGCTTTCGTTGTTGCTGATAACAACACACACCTGCTCTGTCTCCGCCATGTGCTCTCCCACTGCCCGGAAAGAGAAGAGGCGGGGAATACACTAGAAAGAAGGACAGGGGCAGAGTTTCACGCATGCACAGTGTATATAAAGCATAACACGCGGGTGATGTAACGGACGTACGTACGATCTGGAGGACGGTGGATCATTATCGCCGATTGTTCAAATGAAGGTACAATTGTAACGGGGCATCAGTGGTTAGTGACCTATACGGCTTATAGATTAAGACCTATATTGGGACAAGATTAGGAGAGTTTAGTCTGACATTAGGGTTTGTCTTGTGTTGTGTCTTGCAAATAAAATGGTTGATAAATTTACAGCCCCTGATTTCCTGCCAGACTTTTTTGACAAATACAGGGAGCTGCCATGTCTCTGGCAAGTACAATGCAGGGACTATTCAAACAAGCTAAAGAGGAAGGCAGCGATGGGGAAACTTTTGGAATTAGTGAAGCCTGTGTATCCCACGGCAGACATCAACTATTTGAAGGCCAAAATTTGTAGCCTGAGGAGCACATATAATAGGGAACACAAGAAAGTCCAGGATTCCCAGAGATCCGGAGCATCAGCAGATGACATATCTGTCCCCAGGCTGTGGTACTACCACAGCCTGCATTTTTTGTATGACCAGACGGAACCCAGGCCATCGCTCTCAACACTTCAACATCAGCTGAGGCTCCTGAGGTCCAACCTGGGCCTTCCACCCAGGAAGAAGATGTGGAGGATCCCAGCTTGACCCAGGTATAGCATTGTTGAACATATTTCCTGTCAAAAATTGAATGATGTTAACTAGATGTTATTGATCACAAATTTCTGATTTAACAAAGTGGTTTACATATCAATAGACAGTAGTAGCCAAAAATCATTGGGACAAGAATGAAAAATGCTGGGGTCAGAATGTTAGTCTTTTCTATTTGTTAACACTGAATTTGCAACAGCCATGAGCTCAAAATTGTGTGATTGACCAAAAACCTAAAACGATGTACCATTTTCATACACAGGAAATTCTAAGCCAGGAGGAGGCCGTGGCAAGCAGCCTGACCGAATCACAGGTTCCTCCCCTCTGCCCTCCAACCAAGAGGACCAGGAAGGCAAAGAACCTGGAGGAGGCCACGGCTGCTTTCCTTCGACATGCTACTGCGGCTATTAGCACCACCCCTGATGGCCAGGAGGCATTTGGAGGCGTCACAGCCAATAAATTAAAGCAGATGGAGGAGAGTCAGCGTACTATATGTGTGGAGATAATTCTGCAGGCCCTAAACAAGGGGACGAGGGGCAAACTCACCCATTAAACACACCTCTGTGAGTTGGACCATGCTCCTCCACCACCTGCACCAACAACACAGCCACCCCACCCACCACAGCAGCATGGAAGGAAGTCTGGAAGGAAGTGTTGATAGTGATGGCCTAGGTTTGGTGTGGTCTGGCAAAAACGCAGGCTGTTGGAAGACCAAAGCCTCGGGACATATATGTCATCTGCTGCTGCTCCCGATCTCTCTGAGTCCTGGACTGTATTGTGCTTCCTATTAAATGGACTCCTCAGGTTACCAATTTGGACAGTCAAATAATTGATGTCTGCCCTGGGGTACAAAGCCTTCACTAATTCCAACTGTTTCTCCATCGTTGCCTCCTCTTGTGCTCCCTAATAAATTAAAAATTTTTGTTTTGACAAATACTTGGCTATGTGTTTTACTTCAAAAAGGACAGTTTGTTTGTGAGAAGGCAGGTACATTTCAAAATACAATGTCAAATTAACAAGGGACACCAACATAGTTGTATCTTTGAGGTTAAAAAATACAAGATAATAATGGTGTTGTGGTAACTTGACACACAAAATGAAAAAAGAAAAATTATTCTGGAGGTCACTAGAAAAAAATAATATTATTCTGGAGATCACTAGAAAAAAAAAACCCAAAAATATATTATTCTGAAAAAAAAATTTAAAAAAAATATTATTTTGGAGATCAAAAAAAATAAATAAAAAAAAATAAAATATTATTCTGGAGATCACTAGAAAAAAAAAAGAAATATGTTTGTCAGAACTCTGTGAATATCAGCAGCAAAGCAGCTTTATTATTATACCATTATAAAGAAGAAGAGAATGTGCTGCATTAAGAGATTTCATAATTTGCTGCATCACGAATGTGATATCTCCATTACGAATGCTAGTTTTACAAGACTAAGCGCTTCCGGCTCGTCCTTGATTCCGAGCATGCGTGTTTGTACTTTGGACTTTTGTCTGACAGACTTGTGTACACACGATCGGAAAGTCAAAGACAAACATTTGTTGGCAGAAAAATTGAGATCAAGCTAGCCAACATTTGTTGGCGGAAAGTCCGACAACAAATGTCTGATGGAGGATACACACGGTCGGACTTACCGGCAACAAGCTCACATCCAACATTTACCATCGGAAAATCCGATCATGTGTATGCGGTATTGCTTCGACAGAATCAACTAGGAAATAAAGGAGGAATTAACTGAACAATGTTTGAAGTAAGGGGATAAGAAAGCAGGGCGTGAGAAAGTTTCCAGAGAAGATCACTAGTTTAAAATAGTAAATATTGGATAGAGCAGTGCTGTAGGTTATGGATCAAACGTCTTCAAGGAAGTAATAACGTGTCATCAAATCCTGGAGGTATGAAATGCTCAAACCATGGTTTCCATAGGGCTTCATATTTGAATACATTGTCAAGTAAGATTTCTTCTGTATTTGCGTGAATCATGGACTGAGTAAATCTATTTTTGACTGACAAAATGCAAAATGAGTCAGATTTCCATGCTTTTGCAATGGTCTGTTTTGCCGCTGTGGTTACGAAGAGCATGAGTTTGAACTGGCGGTGGGATAAGGTATGTAGTTTGTTGTTTAGGAGTGCTATGGTTGAATGAGGAGACAGAAGTTATTTTGAACATTGTGGAAAGTATTTTAAACACTTCTGACCAAAAAGATTTGACTATTTTGCATTTCCACCAGATATGTATTTGTGTTCCCAGGGTTGAGCATCCTCGGAAGCAGTGGAAAGGATACTGTGGGGAAAATTTAGAAATTCTGGCAGGGACCAGGTACCATCTAGTGAGTACTTTGTAGTTGGTTTTGAGAGCTACTATATTAGGTGAGACTGATTTGGTGGTTTGCCAGATTTGGGTCCAATTTATTTGTTCTGGTTGTAGTTGGAGGTCATTTTCCCATTTTTTTGGTATAGATTGGTGGAGAAGAAGAGTTGTGTGAGAGTAGTTGGATATATAGATCAGAAATGAGTCCCCGTCTATGAGGGTCAGTTTTACAGGCTTGTTCAAATATAGTGAAACTAGGTGTTGTTGAGTCTGAGTGTGCGTTATTGATCAAAAAAAATTTAATTTGTAAGTATCTGAATGTTTCTGAGAGTGAAAGATTACAGGTTTCACGTAGGGTTGGAAATGGTGTAATGGTCGTGGATTTATAGCAATGGAGGGCACATGTCAATCCTGCTTTTAACCAGGCTAAGGAGGAGGTTGTGGATGACCAGGCCTGGTAGAATGATGGGTTATGGAGAAAAGAGAGAAGAGGATTGTGTCTAGATTGTAGGCCAAATCAGGTTTTTAGTCTGTCCCAAATAGAATGGCTGTGTTTGGTAAAGGGGTTAGTAATTGTCTGACGTTGTGCAGGAGAGAACCATAAAAGATTCTCTGTGAAAAGTTGGTCACAGTCAACTGACTCCAATGCTACCCATAGTGGGGTTTCAGATGTAGCATGGTATTTGGGTAATTGTGACAATTGGGCTGCACAGTAGTACTTGGTAACCTCTGGTACGCTGAGACCTCCTCGAATTCTGGGAGAATATAAGGTAGGTTTAGGTAATCAGTGTCTAGTTTTGCCCCAGATGAATTGCAAGGTTTTACGTTGTAAGATGCATGTCAGGTCACCTGGGACCAGGTGACAGATGCACTCTGTAGGAGTCGGAAGTGCACCGCTAAGGTAGTGGACCCTAGGACTGACTGCTGCGGATTGAACCCTGGAAGGTTCAGGAAGCAGGTCTACAGGATAACTAACATGGATCCCAGTGGGAGCTAGAGCATAGATTCTCCAGGGTGTGGAGTCTAAGAGCCAGCGGGTGTTCACCAGAGCCTCTAGTGGTGAGTATGGACTGCGCTGCAGTCTGGCTCCAGGTCGCGGCCCCCAGGGTCTCACAGCTCACGCTCACCGTAGACTACAGGAGAAGAGGAAGGAGGCGGCAGGCTGGAACGACAGGGAAGAAAGGGGTAAGCCAAAGGTCAGGGCGACTAGCAGACAAGGGTAAACATAACACGCCAAAGGTCAGGGTAACAAGCAGACAGGGAGAGTCGAGAACAGGCCAAAGTCGGTAACAGGAATCAGACGTAGGAAACACAGCAAGTACACACGGAGGCTAACACACAATGGTTGATCAGCACTGCTGGCTTGCAGTGAACAGGTTAATATAGGGTTCCCTGATAGGACGTGGGGTAGGGCCATGCTAGAGGAGAGGATATAAAACCAGTCAGGTGAGAGGCAGCTGGTCTTTAGAGATGAACACATGGAGACAGGTAAGCTGACAGAGAAAACTCTATTGCATAACCATGACAATGCGTAAGAAATACAATGGGATCGTGATAGGAAGGACTCTGAAAAGATATAACATTTTTGGAAGGATAGACATTTTTATCACTGTAATTCTACCCATCCATGCCAAAGGTAAAGTTGACCAATTTGTGAGGAGTTTATTAAGTTGTAATAACATCGGTGGGTAGTTTGTAGCATAAAGTTCCATTGATTTGGCCATGAAGTTAATTCCCAAATAGATATAGATGTTGGTAACGACGCAAATGGTAAGGAATTAATCAATTAGGTTTGGAGGTCAGGTGGTAGTGAAATATTTAGGGCTTTTGATTTGTATGGATTTATTGAGAAGCCTGATACTCATTCAAATTTGGAGAGGATATCTAGAAGAGTTGTGCTGATACTATGGGTGAGGTTAAGAATATTAGGACATCATCCGCAAACATACATAATTAATGATGGTAGCCACCAAGTTCTAGTCCTCTAATGTTGGAATTGGATCTAATGAGTTGGGCTAGGGGTTCGATTGCTAGAGCAAAATGGAGAGGGGAAAGGGGGCAACCTTGTCTAGTTCCTCTCTCAATATTGAAAGAGTCAGATTCAGGGGCGTAACTAGAAATAGCAGGGCCCCATAGCAAAATGTTGTATGGGGCCCCCCTGCAAACAGCCCCCCCCACAGCTGCCCTAGTGTCAATGCAGCGTGACCTGTGCCACATACAGTGTGACCTGTGCCCAATGCAGCGTGACCTGTGCCCAATACAGCGTGACCTGGGCCCAATACAGCGTGACCTGTGCCCCATACAGCGTGACCTGTGCCCAATACAGCCTGGTCTGCCTGTGGCCCATACAGCCCCACCTATGCAGAGAAAGAGGCAAGCCACCCGGATCAGCAGAGAGCGAGATTGCCCGCTGTAATAGCTTTCATTTGAATTTCCTGTCTTCCCGGGGCTCATCGTCACATAGCCCCACCTCTTGGCCCGACGCCTTTGATGACGTCACATGTCCCGCATTGGATCGGCATTCTATCTATCAAAGGCACCGGGCCAAAAGGTGGAGCTATGTGACGTGAGCCCCGGGAACACTGGAAGTTCTAATGAAAGCTCTTACATCGGACAATTCAGCTCTCTGCTGATACGGACAGCTCCCCTCTCCCCTCTGTGCCAGCGGTGCTCTTATCCTCACTGGGCCCCACTCGGCTGCGGGCCCCATAGCGCCCGCATGGGTCGCTATGGTGGTAGTTACGCCCCTGGTCAGATTTAAATCCTGAATATGAAATGAATGCTTTTGGGTGTTGATATAAGGTAGTGATCCATCTTAGGAAATGCGGTCCAAATCCCCATTGGTTAGGGATAGAGTGTAGAGAAGGCCATGATAATGAGTCAAATGCCGTTCGTATGTCTAATGAAAGGAAACATGTAGGAATACGGCGGGAAGGGGCTACATGAGCTAGGAGTGTAGCTAGGCGTATATTGTCACCTGCTTGTCTTAAGGGGATAAATCCAGTTTGACCTTTAAGTATTAGGGAGCCAATAATGGGGTTAAGTCTGGAAGAGAGAATTTTGGCTAGGATCTTGATCTCAATGTTAAGGATGGATATTTGTCTATAATTAGACCAAGATGTGTCGTCTGTATTGGGTTTAGGAATCATGGAGATGGAGGCAGTGAGTGATTCCGTATGGAAATAGTGATCATTAAGGAGGAAGTTAAAGGCATCAACCATGAGGGGAGACAGTAATGATTGAAAGCTTTTGTAGTAAGTGTCCGATAGACCATCAATACCAGGGCGTTTGTGTAACTTAAGTGATTTAATAGCGGTTTGTATTTATTTTTCAGTAATAGGTTTCTCAAGAGATTCTTGTTGGGTTTGGGAGAGTGAGGGGAGGTGAATTGTAGATAAAAGTGTGATCAGATGAGATTGGTTGAATATGTTAGTTCCTTTGTACAATTCTGTTAGTTTTTTATGAAATTCGTTAAGAATTTTCAGTGGGTTGCTAGTATAGGTATCTTTGGTAAGTTTTAAACGGATAGGTTTCGGGGTATAATTAATCTTTCGTAATGCTAAAGCCAGGAAAATGTTTGGTCAATTAGCTTGCATGTAAAAAGTGTGTTTAGATTTGCGGAGCATTTTCTCAGCAGAATCTGTCAAAAAAAGATCAAATTCTAGGAGTGATTTATCATAATTAAGTTTATTAAGCGGGGATGGTGAGGTGTGAAAATTTTCAGAAGCTTTATAAAATGCTTATTCTAGGCGTTTATGGAGTTGTTGCTTTTTTTTTACGGAGGTAAGTTGCTTTTCTACAAAAATAGAAGCAGATACTGTAAGTAATACATTTTACAAAGAAGAGTTGTATATATTCGATATTTCCTGCCCTGCATGCAATTAGAACACCACTTGTTGTAATTTATAACTATAATAAAACATTCCAGAAATAAATGGGGAACGAATTCCCAAGCCAATGTTACGGTTTGTGAATGTAAGATGACGAATTGTGGGTCAAATTGCAGATCCGGGTAGGGTTGACATGTTGCGTGTCTGAAAAACGCTTCTTCAGGAGCTAGGGAAAATTCTGCTGGATGTACATAAAATGCATCAATAAGTATATATAAAATATAATCACAAAACATATTTCAGGGTAAAATACAAGATATTAAATAAGATATAAAATATGCTCCGACCAAGTATGATAGTCGCATGGAAACCCCATACAGGAACCCATAGGAAGAGTATCAAGGGTAAGTATTGATAGGGTACTGGGAAGACGGTATTTCTATCATAGTTGATGAGTTAAAATTAGTATATATTTGGAGGAAATAAATCTAGTATAATAATGGATGCAGGCAGTTTAAAAGAGATTTAACCACTTGCTTACAGGGCACTTAAACCCCCTCCTATCCAGACCAATTTTCAGCTTTTAGCGCTGATGCACTTTGAATGATAATTGCGCAGTCATACAACACTGTACCCAAATGAAATTTTTATCATTTTTTCACCACAAATAGAGCTTTCTTTTGATGGTATTTGATCACCTCTGTAGTTTTTACCTTTTGTTAAAAAAATGTAAAAAACTGAATTAAAAAAAAAAAAATTTTTCATTTTTTTATATTTTGTTATAAAAAATTTTAAACAGGTAATTTTTCTCCTTCATTGATGTACGCTGATGAGGCGGCAGTGATGGGCACTGATAGACGGCAGTGATGGGCACTGATAGGCGGCAGTGATGGGCACTGATCGGTGGCAGTGATGGGCACTGATGTTGGCATCGGCTGTTCGATCGTTCGTCGAATTGCGAACGATATGGGCCGTTCGCGCCAAATTCGTGTGGCGCGTCACGGCCCATAATTCACTGCGGCATCGCAGTGCATTGCTGGCTGATGATTGGCCAAGCATGCACTATGACCCGCATGTTTGGCCAATCACAGCGTCGTCGATAGAGAGAGGGTGGCTTTGGCCAATTATGGCTCAGGGAGTTTAGAACACGCCCCACACTAAATAAGGCCGCCTGCACGGCGGCCCTGTGTAGTGTGTTCCGACGTGCTTAGATAGAGAGAGAGAGACAGTGTAATTTCATTTGAGTTAGCTAGATTAGGCAGGACAGTCAGTGAGTTAGCTGCACTTACAGTGTATTGTGTATATATATGCATCCCAGGTGTTGCATATATATATATATATATATATATATATATATATATATATACACTGTATTCAGTTTACCTAGATCCATTCCTGTTATCTTCCTACTGACAGACAGGCTTGTCTTGTTACAGTATTTACAGCTACCTGAAGAAAATTGCTGGTGTTCTTTTGATCCTATTAGTACCAAAGTCAGGCAGCTAGACTATTTACAGTTAGTGTAGTGCGTCCTGCTCACAGTGTTCAGCTAAAACTACAAGTTAGTGTAGTGAGACCTCTGCACAGTGTTCATCTAAAGCTACAAGTTAGTGTAGTGCGTCCTGCTCACAGTGTTCAGCTAAAACTACAAGTTATGCCGCGTACACATGAGCGGACTTTACGGCGGACTTTGCCCGGCGGACTTTTCGACGTACTTTCCGACGGACTTTCTGAATGAACGGACTTGCCTACACACAATCCACCAAAGTCCGTCGAATTCGTACGTGATGACGTACGACCGGACTAAAACAAGGAAGTTCATAGCCAGTAGCCAATAGCTGCCCTAGCGTGGCTTTTTGTCCGTCGAACTAGCATACAGACGAGCGGACTTTTCGACCGGACTCGATTTCAACGGATAAATTTTAAACAAGTTTCAAATCTAAGTCCGTCCAACTTTTGAGCAAACAAAGTCCGCTGGAGCTCACACACATCGAATTGTCCGACGAAATCCAGTCCGCCGGGCAAAGTCCGCCGTAAAGTCCGCTCGTGTGTACGCGGCATTAGTGTAGTGAGACCTCTGCACAGTGTTCATCTAAAGCTACAAGTTAGTGTAGTGCGTCCTGCTCACAGTGTTCAGCTAAAACTACAAGTTAGTGTAGTGAGACCTCTGCACAGTGTTCATCTAAAGCTACAAGTTAGTGTAGTGTGTCCTGCTCACAGTGTTCAGCTAAAACTACAAGTTAGTGTAGTGAGACCTCTGCACAGTGTTCATCTAAAGCTACAAGTTAGTGTAGTGCGTCCTGCTCACAGTGTTCAGCTAAAACTACAAGTTAGTGTAGTGAGACCTCTACACAGTGTTCATCTAAAGCTACAAGTTAGTGTAGTGCGTCCTGCTCACAGTGTTCAGCTAAAACTACAAGTTAGTGTGGTGCTTCCTCCTTACAGTGTTCAGCTAAACCTACAAGTTATTTTTTTGTGAGCTCTGCACAGTGTTCAGCTAAAGCTACCTGTAGAATGTTGGTGGTGTTTTCCTGATCCTATCACTACCGCAGGCAGCTAAATAAGCTGCAAGTTATTTTTTTGTGAGCTCTGCACAGTGTTCAGCTAAAGCTACCTGTAGAAGGTTGGTGGTGTTTTCCTGATCCTATCACTACCGCAGGCAGCTAAATAAGCTGCAAGTTATTTTTTTGCGAGCTCTGCACAGTGTTCAGCTAAAGCTACCTGTAGAAGGTTGGTGGTGTTTTCCTGATCCTATCACTACCGCAGGCAGCTAAATAAGCTGGAAGTTATTTTTTTGCGAGCTCTGCACAGTGTTCAGCTAAAGCTACCTGTGGAAGGTTGGTGGTGTTTTCCTGATCCTATCACTACCGCAGGCAGCTAAATAAGCTGCAAGTTATTTTTTTTGCGAGCTCTGCACAGTGTCCAGCTAAAGCTACCTGTAGAAGGTTGGTGGTGTTTTCCTGATCCTATCACTACCGCAGGCAACTAAATAAGCTGCAAGTTATTTTTTTGCGAGCTCTGCACAATGTTCAGCTAAAGCTACCTGTAGAAGGTTGGTGGTGTTTTCCTGATCCTATCACTACCGCAGGCAGCTAAATAAGCTGCAAGTTATTTTTTTGCGAGCTCTACACAGTGTTCAGCTAAAGCTACCTGTAGAAGGTTGGTGGTGTTTTCCTGATCCTATCACTATCGCAGGCAGCTAAATAGGCTGCAAGTTATTTTTTTGCGAGCTCTGCACAGTGTTCAGCTAAAGCTACCTGTAGAAGGTTGGTGGTGTTTTCCTAATCCTATCACTATCGCAGGCAGCTAAATAAGCTGCAAGTTATTTTTTTGCGAGCTCTGCACAGTGTTCAGCTGAAGCTAATGTAGAAGGTTGGTGGTGTTTTCCTGATCCTATCACTACCGCAGGCAGCTAAATAAGCGGCAAGTTATTTTTTTGCGAGCTCTGCACAGTGTTCACCTAAAGCTACCTGTAGAAGGTTGGTGGTATTTTCCTGATCCTATCACTACCGCAGGCAGCTAAAAAAGCTACAAGTTAGTTTTTCACGAGCTCTGCACAGTGTTCAGCTAAAGCTACCTGTAGAAGGTGGGTGGTGTTCTCATACTACAGGCAGGCAGTTAATTTTGCTAGCTGCAGTATCAGTACATATATATATATATATATATATATATATATATATATATATATATATATATATATATCCCTGCTTAGTGCAGCTACAGGCCATTAGTATGTCTGGAAGGCCAACTAGGAGAGGCAGACAGTCACAAGCTAATAAAAGAGGGAAAGCAGGCTCTGTGTCTAGTGCTGGTCGTGGAGACGGTGCATCCTCATCAGCACGTGGCCGTGGGACACGCTTGGCCTTTTTTTCCGTAGCTGGCCATGTTGAACCGCAACATGCGGAAGACTTGGTCGGGTGGATGACCAAGCCGTCCTCATCCTCCTCATCCTCTCTCACCTGTGCTCAGGGTACTTTGTCTGGCAAAGCAGCGGCCTCTTCCCTCGGCTCAATGTCATCAGTGACTCCTTCCCTAGCCCCACCATGTCCTCCTGAGGAGTCCCTCGAACTGTTTGACCACAGTGTTGGGTACATGCTCCAGGAGGATGCCCAGCGTTTGGAAGGCTCTGATGATGATACTGAGCTAGATGAAGGCAGTAACGTGAGCACGGACAGAGGGGGTGCCCAAGAAGCACAGAAATCTGGCAGTCATGCTCCCCCTGCTGCACCATACTGCCAGGTTTGCTCCAGTGATGAGGAGGGAGGGGATGATGAGGTCACTGACTCAACGTGGGTGCCTGATAGGAGAGAGGAGGAGGAGGAGGAGGCAGCACATCAGCAACGAGGCAGGATGCCCTCCAGGGGCCAGCCTAAGGGCAGCACATTGACTGCATCACACCCCAAAGCTCCACATGTGCAGGGCGCTGCAGTCTCTGCACGTTATTCAAAAAGTTCTTTGGTGTGGGACTTTTTTGAGACAAGTGCATCAGATCGCACCGCTGCTATTTGCAACATATGTCTCAAGTGTATCTCGCATGGCCAAAACATCTCCCGCTTGGGTACCACATGCTTGACCAGACATATGTTGACCTGCCATGCAGTTTTTTGGCAAGCGTATCTAAAAGACCCACACCAAAGAACAAAGAGGACCTCTCCTTGCTCCTCATCAGCTGAGATCTCCAACCCCACTATACCTTCAGTCCTCTCTGAGACCTGCACTGAGAGGAATGAAGGTGTAGAATTAGGTGTGTCACAGCCAAGTACTTGTGGGCAATCTGCTTTCGGTACACCGACGTCAGATTGTACCAGGCAAATTTCCCTGCCCCAGCTGCTGCACCGCCGAAAGAAGTTTGCTCCCAGCCATCCACATGCCCAGCGGTTGAATGCTAGCTTGGCAAAATTGCTAGCACTTCAACAGGTTAGGCTCAACGAACATATTACCAACATTTTGACAGGTTTTAAAAACCATTCGGTCTTGAAACATTACCGGTTGGTTCATAACAGAGACCCTTCTAACACTTTATTTTTGGGGATTGACCGTTACAAACCCCATTGGCGGTGTAGCTCCTTGGTACGAGAGATTTCCAAATCCGAAATGTCTTGGATCCATAGGATTAAAAGCTACACGCCCCACGGTCTAAATATAGATGTGGATGTCAATTCGTTCATTGACAGTTCCTGAATACTGTAGTTTTTCTGTGGAATTTTTTTTTGGAAAAACCTTTTAGTGGAACAGACATACCCAGCTTTGGGCATGACTCCAACCTTTTCTTTCTTAGCCTACCCTTATGGATGGCGTTTTGGTTGAAATACGCTCTGGTGTGGGCCCCTGATAGGGTTCCGGTTTTGGTCTCTATATTTTCATTTATATAGGCATATCATATGGGCAGTCATATTACCACTGTTCTTAATTTTTTGGTGGGCCCCCTACTAGTAATAAGTAATTCAGCTGTTAATCTATAAGGTTTCCTTAGAGTATATATTGGTCTGTGTCCTTCATATGTATCCATTTTATTCTTTTTATTTTATTTTATTTTTTGCTCTAAATCACCCTTTACATCTAAGGAGGTTAATCACACTACAAGTGTGTGACTAGGAAGGTAACCCGCAGTTCATGGGGTGCAATATACAAGTTCATGTTTTATTTTATTTCATTTATTTATAAGGTATAGGCCTATCAGCTTTGGTACCAGTAATACATTATATACATGTTTTGTCCATATTTATGTTTTGATGTATATATGCAAACATTTTTTATGAGGAACCCAATGGGGCCATGTGCTATTAAGCTCTTAATTAGTTAATTTATGCCATTTGTTCCCATATGGCCAAATGTCCAGGGTTTTGACTGATATGTTGTCCATTCATCAGGGACACTGCTGCTTGGATATTCATATCTGACCACTGAGGTTGGTCCTCCTATATCTGGCTACTGAGGTCCGCCCTCGTTATATAGAGGGCGCTAGTAACATCAGTCCTTATTTTAACTTTTGCAATGTTAAGTGTTCTCAGTCCTTATGTGCCAGATATACTTTAAAAGGGATGAGAATTGGCTGATGTTTTTCGCCGCTGTTTGTTTCTATTCCCACAATTTGCTAATATCCATGCCCACACCAAAGATGGCGCTCTGTGTTTCACCTTTTGGGTCCCAGAGCGAGGCTTTGTGTCTGCATATAGTGTGGTGGCTCAGCGCGCTGCCCGTTCCCCATTGAGAACATCAACCTGTGACAAAACGCGTCTGGGAGGGACGTGCTGACGTCACCACGTCGCCCTGTTGTGGACGGGAGCTGTCTGAGTGCCGGCCGGCATTGCTGTTATTCGCTGTTTTAATGTGAGTGTTGCTTATTTTAATAAATCGGAGTCTCAACGTTATCACGCTATTGGCTGTTTTTCCTTTTGGAATCTTATGCATATTGAGCCTGTGAAGAGTCTGCCAGGACGGGATCGCGGTGACTCCGCCAAGGTTTCGTTTTGGGCTATTTCCAATCAACCTTCTGGTGAGCAGGAACCCCTACGGGTTCGAATAAGTTTATATTCTGGGTCACACAGAGGCAGTAAGCCCACAGCTGAATGTACCTTCACTAGTTTGCCATCTGGTAAGCGGCCTCGTGTGTCTGTGCACTTGGTGTGTTTTCTGATTTTTGGCGACATTCGTTTGCTCTTCCCTCTGGTAAGCGGATACACTTGGTGCTATAAATTTCACATCCAAAGGCACTACTCATTGCATGTTGCATGTCACCAATTTCACGTTCCTGTATATGCTGTGCATACAGGGTGTATATATGATTTTCATGATTATGTGTGAGAATAAATTTTTCCCCTTTTTTTGATTTATTGCATTATTATGTCAGTATCACGCTATGGTCTTTGCATTTTTTTCTGATTAAACCCCACGCGGACCCGTTTTGCTGCACGAGCGCGACGGATCCTGTCTATTGGAACGCTTCTAAAGGCCTGGGCTGGGTTTAAGCCATCTGTCTGATTTGGCTTACGTTCTGGTAAGCAGTTCACCACACAGTTATATTTCAAGTGTATTAATTTCTCCCCACCTCATCACATAGAGAAGTCTACTATTATTGACTGTTTTGTTCTGGACTATAATTGGACTTTATTCATCGATCGATAATTGGACTTTATTCATTAGTGTTTCAGCGCGGTTTTCTGTTTTACATATTCTATTGGTGTGCCCCACTTATAACCGCAGCTGTATAGAATTTAATTATTTCATTTTTTCACTGTAAATTTCTCACGATATAATTTTTCATTGTATGTACCTAGTAGTTAATTTATCCTTACTCACACTTTGATTCTTTTTTCTTCATTGTTTTTTATTTTATTCCAAGCGCAATTTTATTAAATTTTATTGTAGAATTAGGTGTGTCACAGCCAAGTACTTGTGGGCAATCTGCTTTCGTTACACCGACATCAGATTGTACCAGGCAAATTTCCCTGCCCCAGCTGCTGCACCACCGAAAGAAGTTTGCTCCCAGCCATCCACATGCCCAGCGGTTGAATGCTAGCTTGGCAAAATTGCTAGCACTTCAACTGCTGCCTTTTCAGTTGGTAGACTCTGCCCCCTTCCGTGAGTTTGTGTAATGTGCGGTTCCTCAGTGGCAGGTACCCAAACGCCACTTTTTCTCACGGAAGGCAATTCCGGCTCTCTACCGGCATGTGGAAGGCAATGTCCATGCCTCGCTGGACAGGGCGGTCAGCGGTAAGGTGCATATTACCGCTGACTCATGGTCCAGCAGGCATGGACAGGGACGTTATCTAAGTTTCACGCCGCATTGGGTGACTCTGCTGGCAGCTGGGAAGGATGCAGGACAAGGTGCAGTAGTGTTGGAGGTTGTTCCGCCACCACGCCTCCAAAATGCCACTACTAACGTTTGTGACACACCTCTCTCCTCCATCCCCTCCTCTTCTTCTTCCTCCATGGCCTCTTCCTGTGCTTTGACCTCGGAACCAGCGGTGCTCCGTAGGCGTTCAAGGGGCTACGCAAGTATGCAGGCCAAAAGATGCCATGCGGTGCTTGAGCTGGTGTGCTTGGGGGACAGGAGCCACACTGGGGCAAAGGTTCTGTCAGCTCTGCAGGGGCAGGTTCAGAGGTGGTTGACGCCATGCCAACTTAAGGCAGGAATGGTGGTTTGCGACAATGGCACCAACCTCTTCTCTGCCCTCCGACAGGGACAAATGACCCTTGTGCCCTCTTTGGCTCACGTCCATAACTTGGTGGTGCAGCGGTTCTTGGGCAGGTACCTGGGCTTACAGGATGTCCTGAGGCAGGCCAGGAAAGTCTGTGTGCATTTCCGCCGGTCATATAATGCGAGTGCTCAGCTGGCGGACCTGCAAAAGGAGTTTAACCTGCCCAAGAACCGCCTAATCTGTGACATGCCCACCAGGTGGAACTCAACGTTGGCCATGCTGCAGCGGCTGCACACGCAGCAGAGGGCCATCAATGAGTACCTGTGCGACTATGGCACCAGGACAGGGTTGGGGGAGCTTGTTTTTTTTTCCCCACGCCAGTGGGCCATGATCAGGGATGCATGCACTGTCCTGTCACCATTTGAGGAGGCCACGAGGATGGTGAGCAATGACAGTGCATGCATCAGTGACACTGTCCCCCTTGTCCACCTGTTGGAGCACACGCTGCGTGGAATAATGGACAGGGCACTTGAGGCAGAACAGAGGCAGGAAGAGGAGGACTTCCTTAGCTCTCAAGGCCCCCTTTATCCAGACAGTGTTCCTGCGTTTCCGCCGATCACACAGGAAGAGGACGAGGAGAAGGAGGAGGAGGTGGACGAGGAGGAGGATTGTGTCAGTATGGAGGTGGAGTCTGGCACTCAGCATCAGCAGCAGTCTTTAAGGGATCAGTCCCAAGAAACATATGGACTTGTACGTGGCTGGGAGGAGGTGGCTGCGGACCATGTCGTCCTTAGTGACCCAGAGGACTCCGGACTGAATGCCTCAGCAAACCTACACTGCATGGCCTCCCTGATCCTGCAAAGCCTGCGTAAGGATCCTCGTATTCGTGGTATCAAGGAGAAGGATCAGTACTGGCTGGCAACCCCCCTTGATCCACGTTACAAGGGTAAGGTTGCAGACCTTATCTTGCCATCGCAGAGGGAGCAGAGGATGAAACATCTTCGGGAGGCCTTGCAGAAAGGTCTGTGCAACGCGTTCCCAGAGACTGGGAGGTTACAAACTCCTGTTTCTGGACAACGTGTTTCTGAGGCTTCGGTCAGTCATAGAAGGAGTGGTGGAGAAGGTGGCCGTCTGACCGATGCATTTAGACAATTTTTTGGTCCGCAGCCCCAAGGTATGATCGGTTCCAGCGACCATCGCCAGTGTCTGTTTTACATGGTGCAGGAATACCTAGGGGCAAGATCTGACTTGGACACCTTTCCCACCGAAAATCCTCTGGGTTACTGGGTCTTGAGGATGGATCACTGGCCAGAGCTTGCACAGTATGCAATTGAGCTACTGGCCTGTCCTGCATCCAGCGTTCTTTTGGAACGCACATTCAGTGCTGCTGGAGGCTTTGTAACCGATCACAGGGTGCTTCTGTCCACCAACTCGGTCGATCGACTGACCTTCATAAAAAGGAATCAGTCTTGGATCACCACCAGCTACCAAGCACCTGATGCTGATGTAACTGAATAATTTTTTTTGAAATCTCAGATCCCTTCAAAGACTGCCTATGCTGATGCTAAGTGACTATCCTGAGTAATTATCCTCTTCCTCCTCAATGAACACGCTGATAGCTTGTAAGAACATTTTTGGTTCTGGGCGCCACCACCAGTGCCTAAGGCCCAATTTTTCAGCCCCTGTTTAACAGGGGCGTGTAATTACAATTTTTGATGCAATAATTTGCAGCAGGGCTCGTTCCTGCGTTCCAACTAGAGTATCTGTGAGGGGTTGCAGTGTTGTGGCACCAGCACCAGTGCCTAAGGCCTAATTTTTCAGCCCCTGTTCAACAGGGGCATGTAATTACAATTCTTGATCTAATATTTCACAGCAGGACCCATTTCTGCGTCCACCAAGAGCGAGTGAGGACTTACAGTGTTGTGGCACCAGCACCACCACCACCACCAAAGGCCCAATTTTTCTGCCCTTGTTCAACAGAGGCATGTAATTACAATTCTTGATCTAATATTTCACAGCAGGGCCCATTTCTGCACCCACCAAGAGCGAGTGAGGACTTACAGTGTCGTGGCACCAGCACCACCACCACCACCAAAGGCCCAATTTGTCTGCCCTTGTTCAACAGGTGCATGTAATTACAATTCTTGATCTAATATTTCACAGCAGGGCCCTGTGAGGGCTTACAGTGTTGTGGCCACAACAACACCTAAGGCCCAAATTTCTGCTGAGTATATAGGGCAGGCCCCTACTTTCAAACATCTAACTTACAAATGACTCCTACTTGCAAATGGAAGGAGACAACAGGAAGTGAGATGAAATCTACCCCTAGGAAGGGAAATTCTCTCCTTTCCACTGATGCTTTCCAATCCTTGTTCCACAAAAAACCCCAAATTTTCGAAACACATTTGTCATTGGGACAAAAAGTGAGGTGAAATCTTCTGAAGAGGAGGACAGACAGCAAAACAAATGTCACAGGGGTGATAACCCTTCCCTATGTTTTCCAAAAAGCTTAAAAAAGATTTTTTGGCTGGAGCTAAACACGTTAAAAATGTACCCGTTCAAAATTACAAACAGAATCTACTTAACAACAAACCTACAGTCCCTGTCTTGTTTGCACCGCCTGTATACTGCTGTTCAGAGTATATAGGGCCTGGTGGCCCCACACCTTTCCTTATTTTAATTTGGGTGCGGGGTTCCCCTTAATATCCATACAAGACCCAAAGGGCCTGGTAATGGACTGGGGGGTACCCATGCCGTTTGTCTCACTGATTTTCATCCATATTGCCAGGACCCGACATTACATTAAAGCCGCAAGCAGTTTTAAATGACTTTTTTTCCTTTAAAAATGACATTTTGTGCAGGGACTGTTCTAAGCATGGGAAACACGCACCACTTTACAGGCATACTATAGACACCCCCCAGGTACGATATTTAAAGGAATATTTCACTTTTTTTTTTTACTTTAAGCATCATTAAAATCACTGCTCCCGAAAAAACGTCCGTTTTTAAAAGTTTTTTTTGCATTGATACATGTCCCCTGGGGCAGGACCCAGGTCCCCAAACCCTTTTATGGATAATAACATGCAAATTAGCCTTTAAAATGAGCACTTTTGATTTTGAACGTTCGAGTCCCATAGACGTCAATGGGGTTCTAACTTTCGTGTGAATTTTCGGTCCGTTCGCAGATTCTGGTGCGAACCAAACTGGGGGGTGTTCGGCTCATCCCTACTCACGAGACACCCTCACTCTCAGCCACTAAATTCAAACCTAGATCTAAACAATTTCCTGACTTATCTTCAAACCCCCAGGCCTGGACCTTTTTACAAAATGTCGTTAGCGACATTAAACGCATGCGTATCCTCCCCAAGAAAAGAAATTTAACTTCGACACAACGTCAAACCATTCTGAAAATACAAAACCACCCTGATGTTGTCGTTAAGGCGGCTGATAAAGGTGGCAATATAGTCCTTATGACTAGGAATTTCTATGAAACTATGTGTCTCAACATCTTGTCTAATCATCACTGGTACCAACAGATTTCTATATCACGCACTTCCTCTTTTAGAAATGAATTTCCTGACATCATCAACGACGCCTACTCCAGGGGTCTGATCAACCAAGATGTCTACGATTACCTGAATGTTCGGTCCCCCAGGGTGGCGATGTTCTATGCACTCCCAAAAGTGCATAAGGACCCTTTTTTTCGCCCCCTGGGAAACCGATAATTTCAGGCATCGGCAGTCTTACCGAAAATGGCAGCAAACTGGTAGATTCTGTTTTAATGCCACATGTTATGGCCCTACCCTCATATGCCAAAGATACGCTAGATTTACTCAAGCAAATTGAGGGACTTTCGGTCCCTCCCTACTCCCTGCTCGTGACATTGGATGTGGAGGCTTTGTACTCCAGCATCCCTCACGAGCGGGGAGTCGAGACGGTCCGCACCTTCCTTTATGAGGAGGACCATCATCATTGGAATTATAATGATTTCATTTTGAAGTTACTAGGTTTCATCCTAACCCACAATTGGTTTGAATTTATGGACTCCCATAACACTTGCTGTGCCCCTGGCTACGCCAATCTGTACCTGGGGGTGTATGAGCACCATCTGTTTTCCTATGAGCCTTTGACAGAATTTACTGACCATATCCTGTGTTGGAAATGATACATAGATGACGTTTTCATTATTTGGACGGACACCCATAAATCTCTTGATAAGTTTATTCAAATTTTAAACACCAATCAATTCAACTTAAAATTTACCTACAATTGTGATATCAGAACAACCAATTTCTTAGACCTTGTCATTTACAAGGATGCAAACAACACTCTAGCAAGAAACCTGTTTCGCAAAACGACAGCTGGAAACACATTACTGCACGCCGCCAGTGCGCATCCTCCAGCACTTATTCGAAGCATACCATACGCACAATACATTCGATTGCGCCACAACTGTACACATGCATCAGATTTTCAACATCAAGCTAACCTGTTAAAATCACGCTTACTGGCACGAGGATATAGTCGATCCTTGTTGCGCCAGGCCTATAACAAAGCTATACGTAAAACACGCAATGATCTATTATACAAAACCAGGATCCCTTCTAAAGAACCCACTATTAAATTAATCACTAAATTCTCATCCCACCATGAGGATATTAGGAAAATTATGGGCACGCATTGGCATCTTCTACAGGAAAACCCAATTTTAAGAAAATATATTAGTACGCATCCGGAAATTGTATTTAGACGTACCAATTCCCTTAGAGATAGACTTGTGTCCAGTCACTACACCACCTACAATTCATCTATACCCAAATTACCACTGGGCACATCACGTTGTGGTAACTGTACATTCTGCCCATGGGTATTGCCTGGACATCAAGTCTTACTCCCCAATGGTGAGGTTTACTACCCCAAATTTTCTGCCACATGTAGTACACAGGGCGTGATATATCTTATGACATGTAAATGTGGGGCCTTTTATGTAGGGAAGACGGCCAGACAGCTGAGACAGAGGATCAATGACCATCTATATTATTCGGGAACAGCAAAATGCTTACTCCCATTAGCCGACACCTTGACTTTTACCATCGTTTCGATACCTCCTCTGTCTCTTTCACTGTTCTGGCCGTCGTCCCTAAGAATCCCAGAGGGGGCGAATGGGATAAATTTATCTTACAAAAAGAGACTCTGTAGATAGAGCGCCTGAACGCCACTCGAGCGCCAGGGCTCAATGAGACCCAGTCTTTTAAACCTTTCCTTTAAATGCACCCTACCCGGTAAAGGGGGACCCTTACCAATACATATACTTTAAACACTTCAATGTCTGGTTTAGCTCTATTCAGAATAAACATTGACAATTTTACAGTCTTTAATTCTTCATCATTTTGCCTTATGTAATTGTATAAATACCTCATATGCTTCACCAAACTCATATTATAGTTAAAATCAACTAAGTGATAAAAACCAACCTGCAGTCACTTTTCCATTTTTAATATATAATAAAACACCAATTATGCTTAGGACTACCTATTCTACAAAGAAGTTTGCTTTGACGTATAAATTTACTATTCATCTCATCTAGCTATATATTTGGATACCAATATTTCTTGAGTACTATGTAATTTTTATAAGTATAATTATTTTGTATTTGCTACATTGTTCATTTCTACCTGTGGTTTTTGCAATCTGTCCTATTTATTTGTTCCTCCCCTGTTCATGGTCCCATGGCCCTTTCCCCTGGTCCTGGTAGTTTGGCTGGCTTTATGGTCCTCGGCCGGTAAACTCGACCGCACAGCGCCACACATCCGATCCTCTCCTCCGTCCGGATGTGCGGCGACTGACGGGGACATGGGGCGCCCTCGGGCTCCCTTCTAGTCCCCGCCTTTGCTGTTGTTGCATTGGCCGAGCGCCGCTGTACCGGTGATGTCACTCGGCATATGCGCAGTAGCCAGCGGGTTCCCCCAAGTCCCCGCCTCTGCTGCTGTCGCATTGGCCGAGCGCTGCTGTGTCGGCGGCGTTGCCCGGCGCATACGCAGCAGCCGGCGGTCAGACCGAGAAGCGCCGAGCCCATCTGGGCCCGTCGCATTTCCGGTGGGGAGATCTATTTAACCACTTCAGCCCCGGAAGAATTTACCCCCTTCCTGACCAGAGCACTTTTTACAATTTGGCACTGCGTCGCTTTAACTGCTAATTGTGCAGTCATGCAATGCTGTACCCAAACAAAATTTGCGTCCTTTTCTTCCCACAAATAGAGCTTTCTTTTGATGGTATTTGATCACCTCTGCCATTTTTATTTTTTGCGCTATACATGGAAAAAGACCGAACATTTTGAAAAAAAATGATATTTTCTACTTTGTGTTCTAAAAAAAACCCAATAAACTCAATTTTAGTCATACATTTAGGCCAAAATGTATTTGGCCACATGTCTTTGGTAAAAAGAATGTCAATAAGTGTATATTTATTGGTTTGCGCAGAAGTTATAGCGCCTACAAACTAGGGTACATTTTCTGGAATTTACACAGCCTTTAATTTATGACTGCCTATGTCGTTTCTTGAGGTGCTAAAATGGCAGGGCAGTACAAAACCCCCACAAATGACCCCATTTTGGAAAGTAGACACCCCAAGGAAATTGCTGAGAGGCATGTTGAGCCCATTGAATATTCATGTTTTTGTCCCAAGTGATTGAATAATGAAAAAAAAAATTACAAAAAGTTGTCACTAAATGATATATTGCTCACACAGGCCATGGGCATATGTGGAATTGCACCCCAAAATACATTTAGCTGCTTCTCCTGAGTATGGGGATACCACATGTGTGGGACTTTTTGGGAGCCTAGCCGCGTACGGGGCCCCGAAAACCAATCACTGCCTTCAGGATTTCTAAGGGCGTAAATTTTTGATTTTACTCCTCACTACCTATCACAGTTTTGAAGGCCATAAAATGCCCAGATGGCATAAAACCCCCCCAAATGACCCCATTTTGGAAAGTAGACACCCCAAGCTATTTGCTTTGAGGCATGTTGAGTCCATGGAATATTTTATATTTTGACACAAGTTGCGGGAAAGTGACAAATTTTTTATTTTATTAAACTTTGTGCAAAAAAAAAAAAAATGTGTCTCTTTCCCGCAACTTGTGTCACAATATAAAATATTCAATGGACTCAACATGCCTCTCAGCAAATAGCTTGGGGTGTCTACTTTCCAAAATGGGGTCATTTGGGGGGGTTTTGAACTGTCCTGGCATTTTATGCACAACATTTAGAAGCTTATGTCACACATCACCCACTCTTCTAACCACTTGAAGACAAAGCCCTTTCTGACACTTTTTGATTACATGAAAAAATGATTTTTTTTGCAAGAAAATTACTTTGAACCCCCAAACATTATATATTTTTTTAAAGCAAATGCCCTACAGATTAAAATGGTGGGTGTTTCATTTTTTTTTTTCACACAGTATTTGCGCAGCGATTTTTCAAACGCATTTTTTGGGGAAAAAACACACTTTTTTAAAATTTTAATGCACTAAAACACACTATATTGCCCAAATGTTTGATGAAATACAAAAGATGATCTTAGGCCGAGTACATGGATACCAAACATGACATGCTTTAAAATTGCGCACAAACGTGCAGTGGCAACAAAATTAATACATTTTTAAAAGCCTTTAAAAGCCTTTACAGGTTACCACTTTCGATTTACAGAGGAGGTCTACTGCTAAAATTACTGCCCTCAATCTGACCTTCGCGGTGATACCTCACATGCATGGTGCAATTGCTGTTTACATTTGACGCCAGACCGATGCTTGCGTTCGCCTTAGTGCGAGAGCAGGGGGGACAGGGGTGCTTTTTTTTTTTTTTCCTTTATTATTTTTTTGCTTTTTTATCTTATTTTTAAACTGTTCCTTTCATTTTTTTTAAAATCATTTTTATTGTTATCTCAGGGAATGTAAATATCCCCTATGATAGCAATAGGTAGTGACAGGTACTCTTTTTTGAAAAAATTGGGGTCTATTAGACCCTAGATTTCTCCTCTGCCCTCAAAGCATCTGACCACACCAAGATCGGTGTGATAAAATGCTTCCCCAATTTCCCAATGGCGCTGTTTACATCCGGCGAAATCTAAGTCATAAAATACTCGTAGCTTCTGGTTTCTTAGGCCATAGATATGATTGGAGCCACTCTGGTCTCTGATCAGCTCTATGGTCAGCTGGCTGAATCACCGGCTGCATTCTCAGGTTCCCTGTTGAGACAGGAGAGCCAGAGAAAAACACGGAAGACGGTGGGGGGGGGGCATTCCCTCCCACTGCTTGTAAAAGCAGTCTAGAGGCTAATTAGCTGCTAGGATTGCTTTTACATGAAAGCCGACCGCTGGCTGAAAAGAATGATACCAAGATGATACCTAAACCTGCAGGCATCATTCTGGTATAACCACTCAAAGTCATGAATAGCGTACCTGAAGACAAAAAAATGGTTAACAATAAAGCACAGTAAACGGTAAAGTATAAAAAATTGCATACCTGAAAAGCAAACATGATAAAACATAATGATAATAAAACATTGCAGAATAGAATACAGTAAAAAAGAGCAGAACAATAGAGAGAATAGAGAGAGAGAGAACAGTAAAACGACAACTATTTTTTTTTATTTTATATTTTTGTTTGTGTTTTTTCTTTTTACACTTTTTTTTGTAACTGTAACTTTTATATCTGTAACCGGTTCCAGGTTCGGGTCTCTCAAAATGCGATGGCATCTTGGGAGACCCTGTGAAAGTGCGCCTAGTCTGTGGAATGCTGTACCCTACGCTAATACTCAACTAGTGCATGGTAGCGTTCAAAACATTCACCAATGCAAAGACCAGGATTGTCAGGACAGGAGGGACAATAATAGCAGGTGTCACGCCTATATCCGCGCTTGCTGCAGACACAACATCTTTTTTGGCAGGGTTCGTTGGGTAGGGGTACTCAGGAGGACATAAAAAAAATGCCTCTCATGCAGCCGACTGCATTTGGTTGGGGATGTGAATGGGGGAATTATGGGTGCTGCAGAAGCGGTGGGTTACCAATTAGGATTGACGAATGCAGCACGAAGGGCATTATGGGCACGACGGGCCTGTGTTTGTCTTTTTGGTGGCAGCGGGACACTACTTGTGCTTGCCACCTCACCAGCTTGAACTGCACTTATGGGACTCGCCACGTCGCCAAGTGTTACTGCAGTGCTGGTTTGACTACGACTGGGGTGTACTAGGCCGCTGATGCTTGCCAGTTCACCAAAACGCTACCAAAAAAACTATTAGCGATCGCAGGGATCAGACCTAACTCTGCGACGCTGCAGTTATGCGTTTAGTGTTTTGTAAGTGTCAGTGATCGATCAATACTGCACTTGGGTGGGCTGGGCTGAGCCGGGCGGAGGGGCAAAACGCAGGTGCTAGCAGGTATCTGGGCTGATCCCGATAACACTGCGTTTTTGGGAACCCTAAACTGCTGGGGACGCCAGTATAGATCTGATCGGATCAGATATTGATCCGTTCAGATACTATACCACTAAGGGAGGTGTATGGTGCGTGCGTGGGTGTTAGCGCTACTGGCACTAACCTGACGCTGCCTGGGGCTGGTGCTTGCCAGTTCACCAAAACGCTACCAAAAAAACTGTTAGCGATCGCAGGGATCAGGCCTGACTCTGCGAACGCTGCAGTTATGCATTTAGTGTTTTGTAAGTGACAGTGATCGATCGATACTGCACTTGGGTGGGCTGGGCTATGCCGGGCGGAGGGGCAAAACGCAGGTGCTAGCAGGTATCTGGGCTGATCCCGCTAACACTGTGTTTTTGGGAACCCTAAACTGCTGGGGACGCTAGTATAGATCTGATCGGATCAGATATTGATCCGTTCAGATACTGTACCACTAAGGGAGGCGTATGCTGCGTGCGTGGGTGTTTGCGGTACTGGCGCTAACCTGATGCTGCTTGGGGCTGGTGCTTGCCAGTTCACCAAAACGCTACCAAAAAAACTGTTAGCGATTGCAGGGATCAGGCCTGACTCTGCAAACGCTGCAGTTATGCGTTTAGTGTTTAGTAAGTGACAGTGATCGATCGATACTGCACTTGGGTGGGCTGGGCCGGGCGAAGGGGAAAAACGCAGGTGCTAGCAGGTACCTGGGCTGATCCCGCTAACACTGCGTTTTTGGGAACCCTAAACTGCTGGGGACGCTAGTATAGATCTGATCGGATCAGGTATTGATCCGTTCAGATACTATACCACTAAGGGAGGCGTATGCTGCGTGTGTGGGTGTTAGCGGTACTGGCGCTAATCTGACGCTGCCTGGGGCGACGCATATCACCGCCGGGCGATCAGGGGGCTAAACCTTTATTCGGTAATAAACGGCGGGTGCCCTGACACTATAAAAAATAAACTAACTAACCAGCGTCAACCGTAACGGTTATACGGTGATCAGTGGTGAAACAGTTAACTAGGGGGCAATCAAGGGGTTAAAACCTTTATTAGGTAGTATATGGGGGTCCCTGTCGCTATAAAACGCTGACGGCGAACCTAAATATTTACGTCCCTA
Source organism: Lithobates clamitans (assembly GCA_037952925.1). Lineage (NCBI taxonomy): Eukaryota > Metazoa > Chordata > Amphibia > Anura > Ranidae > Lithobates > Lithobates clamitans. Next base: position 5,040,332 of record JBBGZY010000655.1, read on the forward strand.
ACTAGCGTCACCAGTGACACTAATACAGCGATCAGAAAAATGATCGCTTAGCGACACTGGTGACGGGGGGTGATCAAGGGGTTAAAACTTTATTAGGGGGGGTTAGTGGGATATCCTAGACCTAAAGGGGGCTAACCCTAACTGCCCTACCACTTCTAACTGTCACAAACTGACACCATGCAGTAATCAAAAAATAAATAAAACTGCTTGGTGTCAGTGTGACAGGGGGGGGAGGGGTGATTGGGGGGTGATCGGGGGGCGATCGGGGGGGGTCGGGGGTGTAAAGTATGCCTGGCATGTTCTACTGTGTGTGTGTTTGTGCACTCACTCAGATGTCTTCTCTCCTCGGCGCCGGAATGGAAACTGCCGAGCCGAGGAGAGATGACATCACATCCCCTGCCTCTGTGTACTACACAGAGGCAGGGGACGATTCTCATTGGCTGGGAGCGATCGCGAGGGGGGGGCCACGAATGGATGGCCTCCCCCTCATCACTGAACGCTCCCAAACCAAAACCGACCGCCTCAGGCACCGGGGGGGTCCGGTCGGACCCCCCGCCCGCGGGAAGGCAATCACGTACCAGGTACGTGATTTTGCCTGCCCGTGCCATTCTGCAGACGTATATCTGCGCTAGGCAGTCGGCAAGTGGTTAAACACACACAGCTCTGCCTTATAGTCAGCAGACGCTGTTCTACTAGAGGGAGCTGCACCATATCTTATAGCCCTCCCATAACAAACTTGAGGTAAGCCATTACCACTGAAGCTTATTACTTTTTGACCTTGATTTACATTGAAGGATTGCTAATACTAAAAGACTTTATACCATCTCTCTCTGTTTTTCACCTTATAAATAGTAGCCTTCTCAAGCTATTAACCTACTGCTACCTCCAAGACTTCCTACTAACGCCTACCTTCAAATCGGGAGCTTTGGCTATATTGGTGCCCCCGCAACGCCCTGTATATACTGCCAATTTTTAACACAAGTGACTATCCAGCTTACCAGCTGAAACACCATATCTATATGTTCTTCATCATGTCTGACTATATAGGGTAAGCTGTGTGCATATACTTTTTGGCTATCTTTAAATCTCTTTTAAACTGCCTGTATCCATTAGTATACTAGATTTATTTCCTCCTAATTTATACTAATTTTAACTCATCAACTATGGTAGAAATACCGTCTTCCCAGTACCCTATCAATACTTACCCTTGATACTCTTCTTATGGGACTTGGAGGAATAAATAATCTACTTTATACTAGGCTATACGAGCTGATACCTTAATACATATATATATATGCATACTATATAATAGGTTCCCCAGTTACCTGGCTTTACCGTTTGTCCCCGGGTGACCAGTTCCTGTATGGGGTTTCCATGCGACCATCATACTTGGTCGGAGCATATTTTATATCTTATTTAATATCTTGTATTCTACCCTGAAATATGTTTTGTGTTTATATTTTATATATACTTATTGATGCTTTTTATGTACATCCAGCAGAATTTTTCTTAGCTCCTGAAGAAGCGTTTTTGAGACGCGCAACATGTCGAGCTACTAAGAAAATACCTACCCGGATCTGCAATTTGACCCACAATTCGTCATCTTACATTCACAAACCGTAACATTGGTTTGGGAATTCGTTCTCCATTTATTTCTGGAATGTTTTATTATAGTTATAAATTACAACAAGTGGTGTTCTAATTGCATGCAGGGCAGGAAATATCGAATATATACAACTCTTCTTTGTAAAATGTATTACTTACAGTATCTGCTTCTATTTTTGTAGATTAAAATTAAATAAAATCATTTTTACTTTTTATAATTAAATACCCGTGTGCCTTGAAAGTCCATTTTTCTAGCTATTAATTCTATTAATCTAACATAGGGACGCTGGCACACTATTATAGAGGTACCTACAGTGTCACCCTTTGTTTAGGTACACATTCATTTGGGAATTCCTCAATTAAATTAAGTATGCCAAATGAGAGAGATCTTACAGTGAAGATTTACCCTATTGACAAATTTGGAGTATAGCTTTCTATGTTGTGTTACCTCTAAAGTATAACACGTGTTATGTTTGAGAGAGAAAATTGTGTTGATAAGAAAAGAAATGAAAACATAGGTATCACCCATTTAGAGTACATCAGTCTGTAATGTTTACTTCTTCAGGAGGAGGTTAAGCAAAGTGTCCTCTTTTGTGGGGGTTAAGTGGGACCTGAGCTGCTTGGGGGTTCTGGAGGTTTTGGAGCTGTTGAGGGGGTTAAGAGTTCATTCGACGTTTGGGTCCATCTGTAGTTGTTTCTGGAGTTGACAGGCGAAGGTCTTTAATAGTGGTGAGAAGATCATCTGTTGATTTACATGTATATAAAGTTTCTTAATAGGAAAAGCGAAGAGAAAAGGGAAAACCCCAACGATAAGATATGCGGTGGTAATGGAGAACTTGCAAATGTGGTTTCATTTCTTTGCACTTAATAAATGTAAATTGAGATAGATCTTGGAAGATTTGATATCTATGTCCCTGAAAAATCAAGGAATCTTTGTTTCTTGCAGCCTCCATCAGTTGTTCTTTAGTGTTAAAATAGTGCATTTTCATTATTATATCTCTAGGAGAGAAGTTAGGGCTCTGAGGATTCTGTCTATTTCTTGACGTTCGATCGGGATTGATGAAGCAAGTTCTTGAAAGAGTGCTGTAATTGTTGATTGTAGATCTTCTATTTCTTCAGGAATAACACGGATTCGCAGATTAGCTCTTCTGGCCCTATTCTCGAAGTCTTCAAGGCGGGTTTGAAGGTTAGTATAATCTTCTTTAAGGGATTCCAATTCTTCTGTATGTGTTGAGGTAGTGATATTAAATTCATCTACTCTCTGTTCTAGAATTGAGGTGCGTCGGCCTACTTCACAAATCTTGCGTGTTAATTTATCTGTAATGGCATCTGAGGTGTTCTGTAGTGCCTAATGGAGGACCCTTTCAAATTGGGCAAGCAGGTCAGGGCCAATAGGAGAGTTTTGTAGGGGAAGAGCTGCACGATTAATCGTCAAGAATCGTTATCACAATATTTTCCCCATTGCGATCTTGAAAAAAGTGTTTCACGATTCTTGCTATGCAAAGTATTCTCTCTGCTCTTCTGAAGCCACAGCCGTCAAAAGAAAGGAGGAAAACAAACGGGCAGTCTGCCAAGAATTAGAACATTCTTTAGCAGTGAACTTAACTAGAAACATTGTAACAATTTGTCAATGGAATAGACTTCTGTGTAAGTGAGTAAATTTTAACAACTTTTTCTGACATTTTTTGGTTTCATGTTAAAATAATTTTTTGCTAGAAAACTACTTAGAACCCCCTGAACATTATATATATATTTTTTAGTAGAGACCCTAGAGAATAAAATTGTGGTTGTTGCAATATTTTATGTCATACTGTATTTGCGCAGCAGCCTTTCAAATGCAATTTAAAAAAAAAAATACTTTAATTAATTAAAAAAAAAACAAAAAAAACAAAACTAACCAGTAAAGTTATCCCATTTTTTTTGGATAATGTGAAAGATTTTATGTCACGAGAATCGTAATGTTTTTATTCTAAGCAAAAAAATTGTAATTCTCATTTTGGCCAGAATCGTGCAGCTCTAGTAAAGGGTGTCATACCTAAATCATAATCAGGCTCTCTGCGCTATGCTGAAGAGGGAGACCTGTAATGTTTCTGTGAATCAGGCTGTGAGGTGACGTAAGACGGCGCCGCCGCCATTTTAGATGCGGCTCTTGTCAGCGCTTCTTGAGGCTTTGCTGATTTTAATTTCGATTTTCTTCTGCCGTACATGCCACCAGAATATGCCCACTTACTCCGGAGGTAAACTAGGCACTTATGTTGAGGTATCAGTCTGGTTTGACTCAGTATAAGAGGCCGCCGGGGGCCGGTCAGTGCAGAGCTCTAAGCAGACATGGCTTGCTCAGACAGCTTCACCTATGCGCCCTCTGGAGAAAAATAAATTCAGTACCTTCGCCATCTCTCCATCCTTAGTAACCAGATTCCCTTCATCATTCTTTATGGGACCAATATAATTTGACCTCCCTTTCCTACTATTTATGTACTTAAAGAATTTCTTGGGATTTTTCTTACTCTCCTCCGCTATGTGCCTTTCGTGTGCAATGCTCTAGTTTGATAAAACGTACCACTTTTACACATCCTTGTACTGGGAGGAATATTTGCATTAAAGATTTTTACACATACCAGAGTTCATTTTTAGACTACATTTTAAGTGCCTTTGTGGCCTTAATTATGTAGGGGAGACTACACAGAACGTTAAAGATCACATTTTTCTACATAAGGCATATATTAGATCCCCTCAATCTAATTTCCTGGTTGCACGGCATTTCAAACAATGCGGATATACACCAGTGCAACTCAGGTTTATGAACATCCTAATTGATGTGTGCTGTAACAGCACATTGCACTGCCCCTGACTGTCCCTACACAACAGACACTAGCCCCCAACTTTTTAGCATGCAAGCTGGTGTGAATGAGCCTTGAAAGTCAAAGTCTTTCAAATAGTTGTAGATAGCTTGCTTAGTTACCAATAGATGTGGGGTTACAAACACTCCATAAGAGCATGCTGTGCTGCTCCCTCCCACAAACAAATTGGGCTTATCATCCATCATTTTCCAAGTTCAGCCAGCATATGATAGATGTTTTGTAACTCCAAGATCCCGAAGTCATTACAGTGGACCTGTGCTTTCCTCAAGCAGGACATAGCAACAGGTTCACTTTAATACTAGTCCCTCCAGCATCTTTTACTTATCACCCCTTCATTTGCTTGCTACTCTGGCTGCAGGGAGGGAAGAGAATTAGCCATGTATAAATTTGAATTGACAACTTACATTTCTCTGCATTCCCATGTTATAATGCTGGGTGCCTGAGTGGCAAATGAACAAGCGTGATTGGAAGTATGTCACATGTTCTCCATACTATGGAAGTATTAGATATTTTACATTGCTTTTGACAACTAGAGTGCTGATGGTGGTGAGAGTGGCGGGTGAAATGAAGTTAAGAATATGTTGCTAGTGTGCTGTTTGTTTATACAGGTATTTTGCAAATGAACAACTACGCAGATATTCATTTTATTAGTTCCAACAGTTGGTGACATAAATGTTGCAGCAGGTTGGAAAGTTTTTTTTTCGCATTTGCTATTTTTCTATGGTATTAAAAACATAATTTGGAGAGGTTTGTGAATATCTCAGCCCGGTTTACTCTGTGTGTTCTGATTGCACATTGATTTTAAATAAATAGAGGTTCATCTAGGGGTCTTATGATTTGGATGCAAATGATTAGATCCCATATGTATAACCAGTTTAGGATGAGTACTTTTTCTAAAGTGAAAATAAAAATGCCTCTCAGGAGTATCCCCAAGTGACTGACATCATGTATAATTATTGTGTGAAGTTGATACAGGTCTTCTTGGTAGATGTTAATGTTGTTGCCTAGGCTGCTGCATATAATCATCTAGATTTCAGCTGTATGTTTTTATTGTAGCGAAATGCTGCCATTTTTTAAAGGAAATATCTTTACTACGTTTGTTTTTTCCACATTTCATGCTGATAAAAAGCGTGAAATGCTGGCATCTTTTAATGATTTTTTCTATAGAATGACATATGTATATAATTACCAGTGTTTATCTGAAACCTTGCAATGCTCTACAAGTGGAATACCACTATTAATCCATCAGGACTGTTTTTTGTGCCCATTATACTCAACATCCTAACCTTTTACTGAAACAGCAACGCCTTCTCTGTAATTAACTAATTTGTCAGGCTGATTACACATGATTCAATATTACTTCGTTTTCATCCAAATTGTTATTTTGGCAAATATCAATGAATGGTGAAAATTATCTCCATGTTACATAAGTCATTCATAATTTATTGAGAAGAAATGTTGACAACCAGACCTCAGTAGGCTCTGCAAGTGCAACCAGCTGTATTTGGAGCATAGGACATAATTAAATGTCTGCATATGATATCCCATGCTCCAGTTAAAGTGGATTTTACCAATAAATGCATTAACTATTTGTCCACTTATCTGCTTAACTGCTGTGGTCTGCAACAGAGAGTATAGTGAATTCTTCAACAACCCCTGGAAGCTCAAATGAAACAGTCCAATATTTTCTCAAAGAGAACCTGTGGTTTGCACATGCTTTGATCCTCCCCTCAACATCAGCGCATGTACTTACCTTCCTTTCATTCACTGACCACTCCTTCAAAGCTTACACTTTTTCCATCCCCTATGTCACAGGACTCAGACAACCATCACATGCTCATCCATACTAGGAACCACTGGGTATTTCCTAGCTCCTAGCAGTCTAATGGAGCTGTGGGGTATTGAAGCTTCCTGAAGCTGAAGCTTTTGAAAATGCCCAATGGGAGGGGTGAAAGGTGTCAAGCAGGGACGTACTGTGACAAGATTTTTGACAGCTGGAACGCATGCTGAGGCGGTGATCCAACTTGAATAGATGCTTATATTGCAGACGTGATTGTAAGTGTGATTGCTTTACACCTTTTAATAAAGTTAAACAATATTATGCTTTGGAGATTCTTTTTATGATCCTTCCTTATTGTACGGTATACTACATTGATCCCGGCCACCACAGTGAAGGAGTGGAAGAAAATAAAGGGGAATAGCCACCCAATTTAACTGTATAGAAAAGGGTAAGTACAGCGCTGCGCCGAAAATAGAACTAAAACAGCAACCTACACACCCGTAGACTCAGGGTCATAATAGCAACAGAAAATTCAAAGTGTGGTGCTATAAGCTCCATAAATATATGTGATGAATAAATATATCAAAATAATATAGAAATTATATAAAAATGTGTAACTTCAGAAAAACTTCTCAGTGTGAACCATAGTGTGCCACGTAAGCAAATATGACAGTGACTATTGAACAAAGCAGTAACACTTATATACATTCACCACTTTGAATGGTAAGTGAAAAAACATCAAAAATTATATATGGAGTCCATATCAAAATAAGTGGAATATTAGTGAAAAAAACAAAAAGTCTGTGGTAACAGTGCATAGGCAATGATGGACAGATGTCTCCCGAACGTGCAGAGGGATTGTTAGACCCAACCTGGCAGGTAAGTGGACTGTGGGGAGACCAAAAGTGCACGGAAGATTAAAACCAGTGCCAGGACCATCACCAGAAATTGTGGAGGCTTACCAGAATTAGTGGCCTGAAATAGCATATGCTATCTCCCCGGAAATATTCCTCCTCTTTCCCACACACTCCTCTCCCGGCAACAACAAAGCAGCCTGCGACTCTCCTAATTAGGAATTAGAAGAGTCGCAGGCTGCTTTGTTGTTGCCGGGAGAGGAGTGTTTGGGAAAGAGGAGGAAGTGGAAATGGAATTACAGTAGCTAAAGAAGACGCCACCTGTTACAATGGACAGAAGACATCAAAGCTCTGAAATTGAAGCCGTGCTGTTATTTCCCCCTTACCGTGTGGTGATGACATCTGACCAGATAAAATATCCAGACCTGTTGGTCATCAAGCCTTTTTGACCTGTATGGCATATGCTATTTCAGGCCACTAATTCTGGTAAGCCTTCACAATTTCTGGTGATGGTCCTGGCACTGGTTTTAATCTTCCGTGCACTTTTGGTCTCCCCACGGTCCACTTACCTGCCAGGTTGGGTCTAACAATCCCTCTGCACGTTCGGGAGATATCTGTCCATCATCGCCTATGCACTGTTACCACAGACTTTTTGTTTTTTTCACTAAAATTTCACTTATTTTGATATGGACTCTATATATAATTTTTGATGTTTTTTCACTTACCAATTCGAAGTGGTGAATGTATATAAGTGTTACTGCTTTGTTCAATAGTCACTGTCATATTTGCTTACGTGGCACACTATGGTTCACACTGAGAAGTTTTTCTGAAGTTACTAATTTTTATATAATTTCTATATTATTTTGATATATTTATTTATCACATATATTTACGGAGCTTATAGCACCACACTTTGAATTTTCTGTTGCACCCAATTTAACTGGACATCAATATGCTCATTTGATTCAGAGAGTCAACTACCATTGGTGAGGGGGGGAAAACATGGGAGGGAAGCACGCCACTGTGGAACCTGCATGGAAAAATGTATATTTTTACCAGCACTTTGAAACAGCACTTATCACTTTATATGTGTATTTATAGACTTTAAGAACTGTGGTTTGCACTAGTGCACTTGAGAATAATTTATATGGATTTTTGGATATAAGAGTTACAATTTATATATATTTAATTTAGGAGTTTAGTTTTTTTAGAGCACATGGATTTATGCACAAAAGCACTTTATACATTTGAATCTATACATTTTGATATTTTTTGACATATTTATAAGAACACATGAATTTGTGTATGTAACTAGGAGTAGCACTGTGGTTTTAAAGTTGGTAACCACCACATGTGATGGAGGATGCGGGCAACTTCCTGAGCAAGTCGAAAGATGGAGGACGCGATTAGAGCTTTGCTGTCTCAGCTGCTAGTAGGACATATAATGCTGCTCCCACTAGCACTTGGCATGTCAGTGTTTTGATTGCCATCCTTGGTGCCAGATTCTTATGCCTGTGTATCCTGCTCCTGAGCTAGCCTTTCATCCTGCACCCTGCTCCTTGTTCTTGTACCCAGTCTTGATTCCCCCCTTCTTTGCATCTCTAGTATTCCCTGTTACTCATGTCCATCATTTTATATATATTTTGTATATAGTTAGTTGTTAGGTCTCTGTTAGGTTAATTAGGTATTTTGCCACTGGGGTTTCTTCATGTTTACTGTTTGCTGGAGTGTGATTGTCTTTTGTTTCACTGTAAATAAATCTCACTTTAAAGAAATATACATATGGTCTGGTCCCAGTTTCTTTGTGTAGCTACATATATCTGGTCTTCTCCTAGCTGCTCACTCCTGACACTACCCCTGCAGGGTAAACACCTAAACTCACTCCTGACCCATTTTGAAGGGGTAGATACTTTTCCTTTCTTTGTATTGGCTGGGGAGCAGGAGGAATGTGAATTTCACACATATCTTAGGAGTAATGAACAGGTAATTATCCTTGACTCTAATATTAAGAGTAGACAGGATGTGGTGCCTGACTCAGAAGTCAGAAAAAATTATGTTTGTGTCAAACAACTCAAGTCAGGGGCCATTACTATGTACTGGAAATACTGGATTATACCACATGGTATCCTGAAGCTATTCCCTTGCGTATTATATCAGCTAAGGCTGTTGCCAAAGAGCTTGCTCAGATATATAGTCACGTGGACATTTAGAAAGAAATAAAAAGTGAAATGTGTAGTGCTCTACAATATGCAAACCTGCATTTATTCAGAAACATACCCCCATTGCTTTCTTCAATTAAATCAACACTTGTGCACATCTAAAAATAAAATCAATATCCAAAACTTTAAACAAATTTTTCTTAAAACCATAAGGTGCTGCATGGATAAATATTTAATCTGTCACCATCAGGTATAGAAGGGCCACAAAGGGGGGGCTTTTGGATAGATCTTTATAAAAAGAAGTAGCTTTGGGAAAAGGATATGCAAAAACTGTCAAACTGCATATCGAGAGATTAGGCTCTGTTAGGAAACTGTATTTTAATTCTAATGCCCCGTACACACGGTCGGACATTGATCGGACATTCCGACAACAAAATCCTAGGATTTTTTCCGACGGATGTTTGCTCAAACTTGTCTTGCATACACACGGTCACACAAAGTTGTCAGAAAATCCGATCATTCTGAACGCGGTGACGTAAAACACGTACGTCGGGACTATAAACGGGGCAGTAGCCAATAGCTTTCATCTCTTTATTTATTCTGAGCATGTGTGGCACTTTGTGTGTCAGATTTGTGTACACACGATCGGAAATTGTCGGAAAATTTTTATAGCCTGCTCTCAAACTTTGTGTGTCGGAAAATCCGATGGAAAAAGTCCGATGGAGCCCACGCACGGTCGGAATTTCCAACAACACGCTCCGATCGCACATTTTCCGTCAGAACGGGGCGGGGCATAATAGTTTGCTCTTTTGACAATGCACCCCGATTTGTTGGTTGTTATTTCTAATATTGGGTGCTTCTTTTTATTCTGTGTTTGATTTGGGGTCAGTGGTCACTTTTTTCTGCAAGATTTCTTTTTTTTTTACTTTTGTTTTGGGGGGGGGGGGGGGGGGTTTTGGGGGTTATAATTTATTTGGAAGTATATTGTTTTTTAATTTGTACTGATAGGGCTGTTAATATATATATTTTTTTGCAGGCACATAATGTCATTGTGACATCATGGTGTTGGTGATTTGTGATTTCTTATTGGTGCTTCATCTGTAATGATATATCTGTATTATCTGTTGTTTTGCTTCATTAATTGTGCTGTGAAAGGGTTTATTTACTGAATTACAGATATATAGAACGTTAACCATGTTCAAAGGCACAGAGGAAAATCAATGAATCTATCCACACATAAGCAATCAACTGTACCTTTTATACCCCAGTTTAGCCCTGGTTAACACTGAACTGCAGGAATGAAGCCATGTGAGTTCAGCTGAACACCCAAGTCACAATTTTACTCCCGCATGTCAGTCCCTATATCGGCGATGATTTCACAGACATCTGTGTGGGTTTCTGCACAGATGTCAATGGAAATAGCACCCCAAAATCGCAAAAAGTAATACAGAAACGACTTTTTGAAATCGGTGCGGCACCACAAATGCAGCGTCGCACCAATTAAGACGGTGCCATTGCCAGAAATTGCTGCCGAATTGACATGCGATTTGACATGTCAAATCACACATCAAATCGCACCAATGTGAACCAGGGCTAAAGCATATAACAATAATGTGCACAATTAGTTCTCATTTAGCTTCATATTAGGGACCTCAATCAATTCTGCTAGTTGATGCATGCTTGAAGATCAGGATCTTTTGGTTGCTCAAGGAGCATGGTCATAGCTGGTTGAGCTCTTCCTTCTGTCTCCTTCTAGACTCCCCAGTCTGTGTACATCACATGACTGTTATCTGATTTCTTGCTTCCCCCATTCCCTGCTAACATCACTTACTGTTTAACTTGTCTTTATGAACCAGTTAATCCATTTAATTATCACTTGAAGAGTGGAAGTTGAGCTTCTGAATGCCAAATGGTAGCTAAAATGTATTAATTCATATATTTATGCTTTAAAAAAATCATTAAAATAGCCATAGCAACACATTCCACCTCCTATTTTTTTTTGTAGTATAATATAGGGAAAATTAGAAACATATTTTTCGTCAGCCTTTGTCCAGAAAAGGGATAAATAATTCAACACTCAGATGAAAGTCGGGCAATAATCAGGAAATCATCTGTGCCTTCCTTGTGTTCTCATCTCATCTTCCAGTCTGCCTAATCTGGCTTTGTCATCTGTAAAAGATAAAAAGAAGAGTAAAAGATACCCTGAGGTACCTAATACCTGCTGGAGATGTAACCATCACAAGGGTATTTTCTACCATGTTTTTTGGCAATATAGTCTTATACAACCATCTTGGGTAACTGTAATCCAAATACTTAAAGCGGAGTTCCACACAAAAATCCGAAGCGGAACTTCCGCTTTTCAGAATTCTCCCCCCCTCTGGTGTCACGTTTGGCACCTTTCAGGGGGGAGGGGGTGCAGATACCTGTATAATACAGGTATTTGCACCCACTTCCGGGCATAGACTCCCATGGTGGGTCTATGCCACTTCCGGTCCCCCCGCTGGCTGCTGTGAGACACACAGGTCCCAGAGACAGCAGGGACCATTCGACTCGCGCATGCGCAGTAGGGAACCAGGAAGTGAAGCCGCAAGGCTTCACTTCCTGATTCCCTTACCGAAGATGGCGGCGGCAGCACCCGAGGACCGAGGTACGGTTCGGCCTCGGGTGCCGACATAGCGGGTGCCCTGGACAGGTAAGTGTCCTTATTTTTAAAGTCAGCAGCTGCAGTATTTGTAGCTGCTGACTTTAAAAAAAAAAAAAATTTGGCCGACCTCCTCTTTAACCACTTCCCGACCGGCGCACGCCGATGTACGTCGGCAGAATGGCACGGCTGGGCAAATGGACTTACAGGTACGTCCATTTGAATTCCCTGCTGTGCCAATGCGTGCGTGCCGCCGGCGGCGCGGGTCCCGCGGACTCAATCACCGCGGGGACACCCGCGATCGCCTCATGGAGAGGACGAACGGGGAGATGCTGATGTCACTGATCACAGCTCCCTGTCATCGGGAGCTGTGATCAGCGTAGTGACAGACACAGCCCATCCCCCCTACAGTTAGAATCACTCCCCTAGGACATACTTAAAGTGGTGTTCCGGCCGAAATTATACTTTTTGAATAAAAATACCCCTATAATACACAAGCTTAATGTATTCTAGTAAAGTTAGTCTGTAAACTAAGGTCTGTTTTGTCAGTTTATAGCAGTAGTTTGTTATTTTATAAACTTACAGCAGGCTGTGGCCATCTTAAGTGTGGGCATCTGAAGCCAGACTGTATTTCTTCCTGGATCTCATCCTTTCATATCTCGCACATGCTCAGTGCAGCACAAGCAGTGTAATAGGTTTCAGGTCAGGTTTCCATAGCAACGGCAGTGTCAGAGGAAGTTGCCGCCCCTTCCCAGAAGGCATTGCAAACAGGAAATGATGCGATGGGCCACGGCCAGGGAGGAGGAAGTGAAAAATGAATACAGCAGCTATACAGTAAGCGCTGAGAAAAAAAAAAATCCAATTCGTTTACAGTGCACAGTTTAGTGAAGGATGCTGAAGAGTTGTAAAAGTGGATGGAACTCCACTTTAACCCCTCCCCGCCCCCTAGTGGTTAACCCCTTCACTGCCAGTGTCATTTACACAGTAATCAGTGCATTTTTAATCGCACTGATTGCTGTATAAATGACAATGGTCCCAAAAATGTGTCAAAAATGTTCGACATGTCCGCCATAACATTGCAGTCACAATAAAAATCGCTGATCGCCGCCATTACTAGTAAAAAAATATAATTAATAAAAATTACATAAAGCTATCCCCTATTTTGTAAACGCTATAACTTTTGCGCAAACCAATCAATAAACGCTTATTGCGATTTTTTTTTACCAAAAATATGTAGAAGAATACGATCGGCCTAAACTGAGGAAAAAAAATGTTTTTTTAAATATTTTTGGGGAATATTTATTATAGCAAAATGTAAAAAATAATGCGTTTTTTTCAAAATTGTCGCTCTTATTTTGTTTATAGCGCAAAAAATAAAAATCGCAGAGGTGATCAAATAACACCAAAAGAAAACTCTATTTGTGGGAAAAAAAGGACGTCAATTTTGTTTGAGAGCCACATTGCATGACCGCGCAATTGTCAGTTAAAGCGACGCAGTGCCGAATCGCAAAAAGTGCTCTGGTCAGGAAGGGGGTAAAATCTTCCGGAGCTGAAGCGGTTAATAGGATCTTAGATGCTTCTCTCCCACTAGACCCCCTTCATTGTCTACTAGGTTTGCCATACCCAAGCCTCTCAAAAACTTCTAAGATGTTAGCTGCTCATATTTTAACTTTGGCCAGAAGGCTTTTACCGATTCATTGGTGAACGACTGTAATGCCGCTTAAGATGCAATTTCCTACTGCTATAGCTGAGGTAAGGATAATGGAATGCCTTACTGCAATAGTAGGCGACAAGATGGATTCTTTTACTAAGACAAGGCTCCTGTGGGACTCTTTTCCTATAGTTTCCCATAATTACATATCGCCTCCCCTAGTGATACATACAGCTGCAGACTATAATGGCCTACCCCCCCCCCCCCCATAGAATAGAATGCATTCAGATAAAAAACTTCTGCTTTTACAACCAATTTAAGTGATTTGTAACCTCATTTTCTACTGATATCACAACCTGTTCTGGTATTTAACTGATAGACTTTGATATCACTTCACTTACCTATCTAGACTATTAATGAGCATGTATGTTAGACTTTTAAGTTTGTCATATTATCCTGTACATTGTTTTGTGCCTACTTGCTTCACTGTTCTTTTGTTGCTCTTTTTGCAATTTTTAAAACCTTGTAAACATTTTATAAAAAATACTATTATAATAAAAGAGTAAAAGATAAGGTAGATTCTATATTCCTTTCAACTGTGCCAAAACACATAGCTCACTGCTCACATTTCTCTATCTGCCCATTTCTGACTGCAAACACATTGTAGGGTGCCCACTGTTGCTTTGTAATATTCTTATGGAAAGGCATAGATTTTCAGTGGAAAGAATAATCCTTCATCTCTCTTTCTGCTGTCCTGAGTACACTGGCCTGCTTCTGGTCAATCTTCACAGCATGGCACTCTATAGCTACAGTATGTGCCCCAGTTTATGACAACAAAACAAAAAACGAATGTGACTGAATTTACCATTCCAAGCCACGTGCTTCCACCCCTAAAGAAAAACTGATGTAGAAATCTCATATATTTTCTTTAAAATCTTCAGCTTTGCCTGCAGTGGTCTGAACACACTTTAAAGCAATGGCAAGTTTGAGCATCCTACTTTATAAATAATTTGCTTTGCTAGCAGTGTCTTGCTACCACTTGGTTGCCGCTGCGAGTTTCTCTTTCAATAACCCTTGTTCTACCTCTGCCTATCTCCTCATTTCAGATTCTGTATGTAGAGCATGAAGGTAGTGCCAACAAATCAAAACTACTGACCATATCTCTCCTTTACTGAAACCAAAACTTTTAGGACTAAAATCTGAGGACAAATTTGAGTCTCCATCACCCCAACCTTAGTTAAAAGAAGGAACATACCTAGCAAGCTCCCTTGCAACAGACATCAATGGACTGTCTCTAGCCCAAGCAGGCAGGTTGTGCAACCTGAAAATCAGTGTGATCCCGGACAAGCCCCCAGATATTTTGCTTTAATAAATTTCTGTCTCAGGTTGTACAGCAATCTTCGAGGAAGGTTGCATGGGAAGACTTGCATGGAAGTGCAAAACCCATCTGACGTGCATATACAGTACTTGTGCCTTGCAGTTTGACACATGTTCATGGCTCACAAATGTCCCAGGGACAGTCTCCCGCTTTTGGAATAAATTCTATTTGTCCCTCTTTCCTCCTCAATTGCCCCTCATTTTGGTCTGATGCATAGACCTCTACAAATATTTATTATTTAACCACTTCAGCCCCAGAAGATTTGGCTGCTGAATGACCTGGCCATTTATGCGATTTGGCACTGCGTCGCTTTAACAGACAATTGCGCGGTTGTGCGACGCTGCATCTAAAGAAAATTGACGTCCTTTTTTAATGACAAATAGAGCTTTCTTTTGGTGGTATTTGATCGCCTCTGCAGTTTTTATTTTTTGCGCTTTAACCACTTCAGTCCTTGAAGGATTTACCCCCTTCCTGACCAGAGCACTTTTTACAATTTGGCACTGCTTCGCTTTAACTGCTAATTGCGCGGTCATGCAATGCTATACCCAAACGAAATTTGCGTCCTTTTCTTCCCACAAATGGAGCTTTCTTTTGATGGTATTTGATCACCTCTGCGGTTTTTATTTTTTGCGCTATAAACGGAAAAAGACCGAAAATTTTGAAAAAAAATGATATTTTCTACTTTTTGTAATAAAAAAAATCCAATAAACTCAATTTTAGTCATACATTTAGGCCAAAATGTATTCGGCCACATGTCTTTGGTAAAGAAAATGTCAATAAGCGTATATTTATTGGTTTGCACAAAAGTTAAGGCGTCTACAAGCTAGGGTACATTTTCTGGAATTTACACAGCTTTTAGTTTATGACTGCCTATGTCATTTCTTGAGGTGCTAAAATGGCAGGGCAGTACAGACCCCCCCAAATGACCCCATTTTGGAAAGTAGACACCCCAAGGAATCTGCTGAGAGGCATGTTGAGCCCATTGAATATTATTTTTTTTTGTCTCAAGTGATTGAATAATGACAAATAGAAAAAAAAAATCCAAAAAGTTGTCACTAAATGATATATTGCTCACACAGGCCATGGGCATATGTGGAATTGCACCCCAAAATATATTCAGCTGCTTCTCCTGAGTACGGGGATACCACATGTGTGGGACTTTTTGGGAGCCTAGCCGCGTACAGGGCCCTGAAAACCAATCACCGCCTTCAGGATTTCTAAGGGTGCAAATTTTTGATTTCACTCTTCACTGCCTATCACAGTTTCGGAGGCCATGGAATACCCAGGTGGCACGAAACCCCCCTAAATGACCCCATTTTGGAAAGTAGACACCCCAAGCTATTTGCTGAGAGGCATGGTGAGTATTTTGCAGCTCTCATTTGTTTTTGAAAATGAAGAAAGACAAGAAAAAACATTTTTTTTTCTTTTTTCAATTTTCAAAACTTTGTGACAAAAAGTGAGGTCAGCAAAATACTCACTATACCTCTCAGCAAATAGCTTGGGGTGTCTACTTTCCAAAATGGGGTCATTTGGGGGGGGGGGGGGTGTTGAACTGTCCTGGAATTTTATGCACAACATTTAGAAGCTTATGTCACACATCACCCACTCTTCTAACCACTTGTAGACAAAGCCCTTTCTGACACTTTTTGTTTACATGGAAAAAATTTTTTTGCAAGAAAATTACTTTAAAACCCCCAAACATTATATATATTTTTTAAAGCAAATGCCCTACAGATTAAAATGGTGGGTGTTCCATTTTTTTTTTTCACACAGTATTTGTGCAGCGATTTTTCAAATGCATTTTTTTTGGGAAAAAACACACTTTTTAAAATTTTATTGCACTAAAACACACTATATTGCCCAAATGTTTGATGAAATAAAAAAGATGATCTTAGGCCGAGTACATGGATACCAAACATGATGACATGCTTTACAATTGCGCACAAACGTGCAGTGGCAACAAAATAAATACATTTTTAAAAGCCTTCAAAAGCCTTTACAGGTTACCACTTTAGATTTACAGAGGAGGTCTACTGCTAAAATTACTGCCCTCGATCTGACCTTTGCGTTGATATCTCACATGCACGGTGCAATTGCTGTTTACATTTGACGACAGACCGACGCTTGCGTTCGCCTTAGCGCGAGAGCAGGGGGCGACAGGGGTGCTTTTTTTTTTTTTTTCTTTATTATTTTTTTGCTTTTTTATCTTATTTTTAAACTGTTTAAAAATTCAAAGAATCCTCAAAAGCAGCTGAGATGTGGACCACTTAGACCAGAGTGGGGGTTCGCTCTAGTGCAAGACATTCTCGCTCTAGGGGCAGATAGGATGAGATAATAGGAGACTGGAGGAGAAGAAAGAGGGGAGATAGATGGGGTACGGTCTCGGGGGGGGGGAGGGGAGGGGGAGAGTTTTCAGGAGGGAAGTAATCGGAACTTGTTGAGTAAATACTTTTTGTAATGTGTTGGTTTAGTCTATCAAATGAATTTATATAGCCACTATGATGTGATGATAAGATGGGAAAATTTTGAATTTTAAATAATTGAAAAATTGATTCCTGGGGAAAACCTTAAACCTTCTCGCTGAGGTGGCAAAAAAA
The DNA here is from genome assembly GCA_037952925.1 of Lithobates clamitans. Taxonomy (NCBI): domain Eukaryota; kingdom Metazoa; phylum Chordata; class Amphibia; order Anura; family Ranidae; genus Lithobates; species Lithobates clamitans. Next base: position 5,057,858 of record JBBGZY010000655.1, read on the forward strand.
AAAAAAAAAAAAGAAAGAAAGAAAAGAAAAGGTACTCTTTTTTGAAAAAATTGGGGTCTATTAGACCCTAGATCTCTCCTCTGCCCTCAAAGCATCTGAACACACCAAGATCGGTGTGATAAAATGCTTTCCCAATTTCCCAATGGCGCTGTTTACATCCGGCGAAATCTAAGTCATGAAATGCTCGTAGCTTCCGGTTTCTTAGGCCATAGAGATGTTTGGAGCCACTCTGGTCTCTGATCAGCTCTATGGTCAGCTGGCTGAATCACCGGCAGCATTCACAGGTTCCCTGTTGGGACAGGAGAGCCAGAGAAAAACACGGAAGACAGTGGGGGCATTCCCTCCCACTGCTTGTAAAAGCAGTCTAAAGGCTAATTAGCCGCTAGGATTGCTTTTACATGAAAGCCGACCGCTGGCTGAAAAGAATGATACCAAGATGATACCTAAACCTGCAGGCATCATTTTGGTATAACCACTCAAAGTCGTGAATGGCGTACCTGAAGACAAAAAAAATGGTTAACAATAAAACACAGTAAACGGTAAAGTATAAAAAATTGCATACCTGAAAAGCAAACATGATAAAACATAATAACAATAAAACATTGCAGAATAGAATATAGTAAAAAAGAGCAGAACAATAGAGAGAGAATAGAGAGAGAGAGAACAATAAAACAACAACTTTTTTTAAATTTTATAAATTTTTTTTTTTTGTAACTGTAATTTTTATAACTGTAACCGGTTCCAGGTTCGGGTCTCAAAATGCGATGGCATCTTGGGAGACCCTGTGAAAGTGTGCCTAGTCTGTGCAATGCTGTACCCTGCGCTAATGCCGCGTACACACGGTCGGACTTTTCGGCTACAAAAGTCCGACAGCCCGTCCGACAGACTTTCGACGGACTTTTGACGGACTTGCGGCGGACTTGCGGCAGACTTTCTAACGAACAGACTTGCCTACATACGATCACATTAAAGTCCGACGGATTCGTACGTGATGACGTACACCGGACTAAAATAAGTAAGTTGATAGCCAGTAGACAATAGCTGCCCTAGCGTGGGTTTTTGTCCGTCGGACTAGCATACAGACGAGCGGATTTATGGGTCTGGCGTAGTTACGACGTAAAGATTTGAAGCATGTTTCAAATCTAAAGTCCGTCAGATTTGCGGCTGGAAAAGTCCGCTGAAAGTCCAGGGAAGCCCACACACGATCGGATTGTCAGCCGGCTTTGGTCCGTCGGCGTCCGTCTGACTTTTGTAGACGAAAAGTCCGACCGTGTGTACGCGGCATTATACTCAACTAGTGAATGGTAGCGTTCAAAACATTCACCAATGCAAAGACCAGGATTGTCAGGACAGGAGGGACAATAATAGTGGATGTCACGCCTATATCCGCGCTTGCTGCAGACACAACATCATTTTTGGGGGGGCTCCTTAGGTAGGGGTACTGGGGAGGACATAAAGAAAATGCCTCTCATGCAGCCAACTGCATTTGGTTGGGAATGTGAATGGGGGAAGTACGGGCGCTGCAGAAGTGGTGGGTTCCCAATTAGGATTGGCGAATGCAGCAGGAAGGGCACTATGGGCACAACGGGCCTGTTTGTCTTCTTCTTGGTGGCAGCTGGACACTACGTGTGCTTGCCACCTCACCAACTTGAACTGCACTTATGGGACTCGCCACGTCACCAAGTGTTACTGCAGCGCTGGTTTGACTACGACCGGGGTGTATTAGGCCGCTGGTGCTTGCCAGTTCACCAAAACGCTACCAAAAAAACTATTAGCGATCGCAGGAATCAGGCCTGACTCTGCGAACGCTGCAGTTATGCGTTTAGTGTTTTGTAAGTGACAGTGATCGATTGATACTGGACTTGGGTGGGCTGGGCTGGGCTGGGCTGGGCGAAGGGGCAAAACGCAGGTGCTAGCAGGTATCTGGGCTGATCCCGCTAACACTGCGTTTTTGGGAACCCTAAACTGCTGGGGACGCTAGTATAAATCTGATTGGATCAGATATTGATCCGTTCAGATACTATACCACTAAGGGAGGTGTACGGTGCGTGCGTGGGTGTTAGCGCTACTGGCACTAACCTGACACTGCCTGGGGCTGGTGCTTTCCAGTTCACCAAAACGCTACCAAAAAAACTGTTAGCGATCGCAGGGATCAGGCCTGACTCTGCGAACGCTGCAGTTATGCGTTTATTGTTTTGTAAGTGACAGTGATCGATCGATACTGCACTTGGGTGGGCTGGGCTGGGCCGGGCGGAGGGGCAAAATGCAGGTGCTAGCAGGTATCTGGGCTGATCCCGCTAACACTGCGTTTTTGGGAACCCTAAACTGCTGGGGACGCTAGTATAGATCTGATCGGATCAGATATTGATCCGATCAGATACTATACGACTAAGGGAGGTGTACGGTGCGTGCGTGGGTGTTAGCGGTACTGGTGCTAACCTGACACTGCCTGGGGCTGGTGCTTGCCAGTTCACCAAAATGCTACCAAAAAAACTGTTAGCGATCGCAGGGATCAGGCCTGACTCTGCGAACGCTGCAATTATGCGTTTAGTGTTTTGTAAGTGACAGTGATCGATCGATACTGCACTTGGGTGGGCTGGGCTGGGCCGGGCAAAACGCAGGTGCTAGCAGGTATCTGGGCTGATCCCGCTAACACTGCATTTTTGGGAACCCTAAACTGCTGGGGACGCCAGTATAGATCTGATCAGATCAGATATTGATCCGTTCACATACTATACCACTAAGGGAGGCGTATGCTGCGTGCGTGGGTGTTAGCGGTACTGGCGCTAATCTGACGCTGCCTGGGGCGATGCATATCACCGCCGGGCGATCAGGGGGCTAAACCTTTATTCGGTAATAAACGGCAGGGTGCCCTGACACTCTAAAAAATAAACAAACTAACCAGCGTCACCCGTAACGGTTATACGGTGATCAGTGGTGAAAGGGTTAACTAGGGGGCAATCAAGGGGTTAAAACATTTATTAGGTAGTATATGGGGGTCCCCGACGCTATAAAACGCTGACGGCGAACCTAAATATTTACCTCCCTAACTAGCGTCACCAGTGACACTAATACAGCGATCAGAAAAATGATCGCTTAGTGACACTGGCGACAGGGGGTGATCAAGGGGTTAAAACTTTATTAGGGGGGGTTAGGGGGGTATCCTAGACCTTAAAGGGGCTAATACTAACTGCCCTACCACACTAACTGTCACAAACTGACACCATGCAGTTATTTAGAAAAAAAACAAAAAAAAAACAAAAAACTGCTTGGTGTCAGTGTGACGGGGGGGGGGGGGGGGTGATCGGGGGGTAAAGGGGGGTGTTTTGTGTGCCTGGCATGTTCTACTGCATGTGTGTTTTACACTCACATTGCAGTCTTCTCTCCTTGGCGCCGGAACGGAAAATACCGAGCCGAGGAGAGATGACATCATTTCCTTTGCTGCTGTTTAGCATACAGCAGCAGAGGAATGATTCTATTGGCCGGCAGCGATCACGAGGGGGGGCCACGAATGGATGGCCTCCCCCTCACCTCCGATCGCCGCTGGACAAAAGCCGACCGCCTCGGGCACCGGGGGGGTCTGTCCGGACCCCCCACCCGCGGGAGGCAGATCACGTATAGGTACATGATTCTGCCTGCCCGTGCCATTCTGCCGACGTATATTGTCGTGAGGCGGTCGGCAAGTGGTTAAACAAAAAAAGAGCGACAATTTTGAAAAAAAAACACAATATTTTGTACTTTTTGCTGTAATAAATATCCCCATTTTTTTTTTTTAAAAGCAAATTTTTTCTCAGTTTAGGCCGATATGTATTCTACATACTTTTGGTAAAAAAATCGCAATAAGCGTATATTGATTGGTTTGCGCAAAAGTTATAGCGTCTACCAAATAGGCGATAGATTTATAGCATTTTTATTATTATTATATTTTCTCACTAGTAATGGCGGCGATCTGCGATTTTTATCGGGACTGCGACATTATGGCAGCCACATCAGACACTTTTTTTTGTAAAACTTTTTTTATTGGGTTCAGTCACAGCTTAACAATTAGGTAAGACTTGTTCTTAACAGTGACAAACATTTTATCTTTTTCAACAAGACAGCGAAAAAGGATAGCAGAAGCGATTATGACATGTCGAAGGTTATTCTTAAGAGTAAGGTGGATGGCCTACATGCCCTCACCAGTTATCTAATCTCAGCGCGGTCAAGGCCCAGCTATCTTCATGGGAAGAATCCACCTTAGGTAGTTCCAGGGGTGGCCCTGCCCCAGCTCCGCGCCGAAGGAAGGGTGGAAGTTAAGGCCTCCAACTAACCTCCTCCAAAGTCACAGCGATGGCGCCGTCACTCAGAGTGCATATGTATGAGCTTTTGGCCTTGCCGCGCATAACCATCTTAGCATTTCAGAGGTGTCTACCATCAATTTTATCAACAGTACAACCTTTGCAGTCTTTAACCTGGTCTCTAACATCTTTCCAGAAAGGTGCAATTATTTGGCATTCTCACCACAAATGCAGTAGGGTTCCTCGACCTCCGCACCCCGCCAGCATAACTCAGAGCCGGTAGGGTACATCCGTGCCAGATCCACGGGGACTCTGTACCAGCGAGACATTAATTTGTAGTTTGTCTCTTGCATTTTAGAGTTGGCCAACCTGGAGTGGGTCAGCTGATATAAGTGTGTCAGTTCAGGACCTGTGAGCTCCTGCCCCAGGTCTCTCTCCCATGCCCGTATATAGATGGGTTTGGATGCCGAGGCCGAGGACCCCAGTAGTTGGTATAACTCTGAGACCATTCGTGGGATTGGTTCGTCTGCTATGAATAGGCCTTCAAAAGGTGTGAGTAATGTGATATCTCTTATGAAGCTACCATGTGTCTCAAAAAAGTGGTGCAACTGTCTATATCTCCAAAAGTTCATCTGTGGTCTCCCGGGTCTGCCCGTTAAAGAATCAAAGGGTATTATTTTGCCATCTCTTAACAGTTTCCCACAGCTAGCGTTCCTGTCATCAACCCATGTTCCAAAAAAGTCTACGCTTTCCCCAGGGGGAAACCAAAGGTACCCTCCCAGTGGCGCCAGTGGGGACACAGGGGGGGCCAGGCCTAGTGCTCGGTTGATTTTATCCCACATCCTGAGCGACAGATGCATCCGGGGGGACGTGTCTTCCGACAGCCCCCTGTGTTCCCTCGAGAGCCACAGGGCATATGCCAAATTCCTCCCAGCCACGTATTTCTCCATAGTAACCCACAATTTGGATGTAATCAAGAGGGGGGAGAGAGTTTGGGGCTTTAAATGAGGCACAATTTGGATTAGTCATGAAAGTGCCAATTGAGGAGCCTCTGAAGGGCTATAGCCTGATAATATCTCTGTATGTCTGGAACGCCCAAACCACCAGAGCGCTTAGGACGTTTCAGGAACCTTAGGGCTATGCGTGATTTCTGAGAGTTCCATATGAACTTAGTGAAAGAAGGCAAAGAAGGTTCTGGGTAGCAATATAGGGAGCATTTGCATGTAGAACAATATCCTAGGTAAAACATTCATTTTTATAATATTCACTCTCCCTAGCCATGTGAAGGTGGTTTTCGTCCAGTGTTGCAAATCCTGTTTGACCGTGGATATCAACTTAGGGTGGTTCGTCATGTATAGTGTGTCAAAACTGTCTGTTAATTGTATGCCTAGATATCATAGGTAGGTCACAGCCCATGTAAAGGGGAATGCTGTTTTCAGTCTGTCGGTCATGGTTGGGGATAATTATATGGGCAGGATTTCAGACTTTGCGTAGTTGATTTTAAAGTTCGAGATTGTCCCGAAATGTTCAAGTTCCTTCAGCAGGACTGGCAACGAGATCAGGGGGTTCGTTAGATGGAATAGTACATCATCTGCAATGGTTGAAAGCTTATGCTCTATGTTACCCACTGTTAGGCCTCTTATGTCCGTGTTCACCCTCACCCTGCGCAACAAAGGCTCTAAAGCTAATGCGAAGAGGAGGGGTGAAAGCGGGCACCCCTGTCTCGTGTCATTCCCAATCAGGAACTTGGATGAAAAAGTGCCATTTACTTTGACCTATTGGAGCCTAAACCCAATGTGTCAAGTACTGCACGCATATAGGACCAATCTGTCAGAGTCCTGGATGTGAGGCCGAATTGCAGAGGGGGCGCCCCTTGCGGCTAAGTGCAGCGTAACCCTGGGAGTGAGACAGGGAGTACGGTGCCCAAAGGTGCACGGGTTGCCAGATCGCTGTTGCTGAGTAGCAGATAGCAGGGAGCTGCTAGGGTGCGCAGGTAAGGTTGAAGGGCAACCGTGCAAGGAGGGATTCCAGGTATGGAGCCGTGGAGCAACCAGGAGCGGAGTCAGAGCCAGGCCAATGGTCATTCAGCACAGGAATCAGTCCAAGGTGAGGTACAGCAGGATAATCAGGAACAGAGAAGGTAGCCGAGCCGGGGGTCAAACACAGGAGGACGATCAAGGTACAAATGCGGAGCCGAAGAATAGTCAGATACAAGCCGGGGTCAATGCAGGCGGAATACTGGAGCAGTCAGGCGAGCCGAGTAGTAACAGGAAGCAGATATCACAACAGGAACCAGGAACACAGGAACAAGGAAAACAGGAAGCTGATGATAATCCAGCAACCAGCATGAACCAGCAGCAGGCTTAAATAGGCAGAAGGGCGCCACCATGAGGAATACTGGCAGAATTACCCGTCCTACGGTTATCACCCTGACAGTGCCCCCCCCTAGGGGCAGCCTCCGGATGCCCAATCTGGCCCATTTTTCAGGGTATCGGGCTTGAAACCTCTGCAACAGTCTAGGGGCATGAATGTTATCTGCTGGTTCCCAAGAATTATCTTCTACAGAGTAACCTTTCCATTTAACAAGAAGTTGAACAGTCCTACCTCTCCGACGGCAGTCCAGAATGGCTTCTACTTCGTATTCTGTTTCATTGTCCACCAAGATTGGAGGGGGCGGAGCTTCTTCTCTCCCTGGAAAAGGACTGGAGACAACAGATTTTAATAAAGAAACATGGAATACTGGGTGGATTTTATAGGAACTTGGTAAAGACAATTCAAATGCCACTGGGTTAATTTCCTTCTTAATTGTGAATGGACCGATAAACCTTGGTCCTAACTTCCGGGAGGGGCAAGGCAGCTTAAGATTTGTTGAGGAAAGCCACACTCTATCTCCAACCTTAAAGACGGGATCTCTCCTCCCCTTGTCATAATGTTTCTTATAATTCTCTTGGGCTTTCTGCATAGTTGCCTGGAGAGTTAGGAAATTAGCCTGAATGGCGTTTATCCTGTCCTGGACTGCGGGGACTGAGGTCTCTGGTATAACATTAGGCAAGAATGAGGGATGGAAACCGTAGTTTGCCCAGAAAGGTGACTGATTGGTGGAAGCGTGGATTGAGTTGTTGTATGCAAACTCCGCACACGGGAGTAGCAAGGACCAGTCATCCTGGGAGAAGGAGCAGAAGCAACGTAAGTACTGTTCTAAAGTTTGATTAGTTCTTTCGGTTTGGCCGTTGCTCTGAGGATGGTAAGCTGAAGATAGGCACACTCTAATGGAAAGCGTTTTGCAGAGCTCCTTCCAGAACTTAGAGGTGAATTGCACCCCTCTGTCGGACACAATGTTGCTCGGTAGGCCGTGAAGTCTGACTATCTCCTTTATGAAGATCTTCGCCGTGTCAGCAGCAGATGGTGTACCCATCATGGGCAAGAAATGCGCCATCTTGGACAGGCGGTCAACGACTACCAAGATGGTTGTAAATTTCTCCGAAGGTGGTAACTCTACTATGAAATCCATAGATATTTCTTTCCATGGTTGCTCCGGCACAGGCAATGGGCGTAGTAGACCCCAAGATCTGACGTTAGACCCCTTGTTACGTTGACAAATGGTGCAGGAACTGACATATTCCCTGCAGTCAGGCTTTAGAGTGGGCCACCAAAAAGATCGTTGAACAAGCTCCAAAGTCTTTCGTACCCCGAAGTGACCAGCAAGTTGGTGGTCATGTAAAGTCTTTAGGACCTGGGCTCTGGCTTGTTGCGGAACAAAAATTTTGTTCTGATACCAAAGAAAACCTTCCTGATTTCTTAAAGACAGTGCTTCTGGTTCAGAGCATTGGGAGGAAGCTTGTTTCAGTGAGGAACTCAGGTCGGTCTGAATCACGAGAAAATTCTGTGGAGATAATATAGTGCTAGGAGTAATTTCTTCGGGAGTGTCAGGAAACATCCGGGACAAGGCATCGGCCTTCCCGTTCTTAGACCCCGGGCGGAAGGATATATGAAAATTGAATCTGGCAAAAAACAAGGCCCATCGAGCTTGTCGGGGTCTCAATCGTTTAGCCGTGCGAAGATACTCCAGGTTTCTGTGATCCGTGAATATCATGATGGGATGCTGAGCACCTTCAAGGAGGTACCGCCATTCCTCCAGGGCAGTTTTAATAGCCAAGAGCTCTCGATCTCCCACATCATAATTCCTTTCAGACGAACTCATCTTCCGCGAGGAGAAGGCCACAGGATGGAGTAACGACTTAGAACCCTGACGTTGGGATAAGACTGCTCCTGTGGCAACTTCAGAGGCGTCAACCTCTAAGATGTAAGGGAGGGCCGGATCAGGATGTTGCAGGATAGGTGCGGAGGTAAAGAGGGATTTGAGCTTATCAAAAGCTGATTGGGCTTCTGAAGACCACAGGAACCGAGTATGTAAACGGGTAACTTGGGTGATTGGTGAGATGATGGAGGAAAAGTTCTTTATAAACCTCCTATAAAAGTTTGCAAACCCCACAAATCTTTGTACTCCCTTTTTATCCGATGGAGTTGGCCAGTCCAAGATTGCCTGTACCTTTTGCGGGTCCATGGCAACACCACCAGTTGAGATAATTAGCCCCAGGAATTGTATTGACTCTTTTTCGAAATCACACTTCTCTGCTTTTACATAGAGTTTGTGCTTACGTAGAGTGTGCAGAACTGTCCTTACATGTGTACGATGGAGCTCCAGGGTGGTTGAAAATATCAGGATATCATCCAGGTAGATGATGACGAAGTAATCCAGAAATTCTCGAAAGATATCGTTTACAAAATGTTGGAATGTGGCCGGGGCGTTGCACAATCCAAATGGCATCACTAAGTACTCGAAATGTCCAAAGCGAGTTCTAAATGCTGTCTTCCATTCGTCACCCTCTCGGATGCGAACGAGATTGTAGGCTCCTCGAAGGTCAAGCTTAGTGAATATTCGGGCAGTACGGAGTCTCTGGAAAAGTTCCGGAACTAGAGGAAGAGGGTAACGGTTTTTTATAGTGATTTTATTGAGCTCCCTGTAATCCACACATGGTCTTAGGGATTTGTCCCTTTTTTCGACAAAAAAGATTCCGGCTCCAGCAGGAGAAGAGGAGGAACGGATGAAGCCTTTCTCCAGGTTTTCATCAATGTATTGTCGCAATGTTCCTAGTTCCACCTCCGAGAGGGGGAATATGCGACCGAATGGGATTTCGGCTCCTGGGAGTAATTCAATTGGACAATCGTATGACCGGTGTGGTGGCAGGACATCAGCCTTTTTCTTGTCAAAGACATCTGCAAACTCCTGGTAGGCCGGTGGAATACTCTGGTTGTTGACAGGTACAGGTTGGACTGACAGGCAACTGGCTAGATTACTGGTTTCAGGGGCAAGACAGTGCTGTAGGCAATAAGGTGAAGTGAATGAAATTTCTTTCCTGATCCAGTTGATCTGGGGGTTGTGGGCTTGAAGCCATGGGGTACCCAAGATGACGGGGAACATAGGTGAGCTTAGAATGTCGAAACGTATGAATTCCTGATGACCATCAGGAGTAGTAACCAAAAGAGGAGTGGTCTCTTGTGTCACAGGACCGGAACTAGGCAGGGTGCCATCAGCCAGGAGAACTTCCAATCTACGGTTCTTGGGAAGAAGGGCCAGACCGAGCTTTAGTGCTAAGTCCAAGTCCAAGAAACAACTGCATGCCCCGGAGTCGACTATGGCCTGAAGCTGAACCCCCTTGTCGGCCAACTGTAGCGTGATGGAAAGGATAAGGTGAGAAGTGGAAGTTCCGGACATCTGGAAGTACACTGGAGAGTTCTTGGGTACCTTGCTGGGCCTTATGGGGCAGTTGCTCAGGAAATGTCCGTTTCGGCCGCAATAGAGACAGAGATTGGCTTGACGCCGACGCTGCTTTTCCTCAGGAGTCAGTGCGGATCGCACCAAACCAACAGGCATAGCGCCGATCTCTGGTACCTGCACCTTGGGAGTCTGAGAACGTTCAGCCTGGCGCTCCCGAAGGCGTCTATCCAACTGGATGGATAGTTGAATGAGCCCCTCGAGGGTAGCAGGGATGCCGACCCTGGCCAACTCGTCCTTAAGGGATTCAGAAAGCCCCAGGCGAAACTGGTATTTCAACGCAGCCTCATTCCAGTCTGTATCGGCAGACCACCGGCGGAAGTCCACAGCATAGTCTTCCACTGGGCGCCGTTTCTGTTGAAGAGAATGCAGAGCGGCCTCAGCGGTGGCTGTACGCTGGGGGTCATCATACAATTGCGACAGGGCCGTAAAGAACGTTTCCACTGAACTAGTAGCTGGGTCCTTCTGTTCCCATAACCTGTGGGCCCATGCCTGGGGTTCATTGGTCAGCAGGGAGATAAGAAAGCCAACTTTGACAGTCTCAGTGGAAAAGGTACGGGGTTGCAGAGCCAGATATAACAGGCAGGAATTCTTGAAGGATCTGAATTTCTGCCGGTCTCCAGAGAAACGTTCAGGGGTAGGTACCCGCGGTTCTGGGGGCAAAGTCAGTACCGAAGAGGCCGTAGCAGGGAGATTGGTGGAGGAGGAACCAGGATCCAAAAAGGCAGATGGTAGGATAAAATGTTGGAGTTTTCCTTCTAGTTGAAGGTATCTTTCCTGAAGAACTTGGACCACTCGTGTAAGGGTAGCGGCCTGTTGGCATAAAGTCTCTATTGGGGACGCACCTCTGCCGGCCTCAGTCATGGCTGGATTATACTGTCAGAGTCCTGGATGTGAGGCCGAATTGCAGAGGGGGCGCCCCTTGCGGCTAAGTGCAGCGTAACCCTGGGAGTGAGACAGGGAGTACGGTGCCCAAAGGTGCACGGGTTGCCAGATCGCTGTTGCTGAGTAGCAGATAGCAGGGAGCTGCTAGGGTGCGCTGGTAAGGTTGAAGGGCAACCGTGCAAGGAGGGATTCCAGGTATGGAGCCGTGGAGCAACCAGGAGCGGAGTCAGAGCCAGGCCAATGGTCATTCAGCACAGGAATCAGTCCAAGGTGAGGTACAGCAGGATAATCAGGAACAGAGAAGGTAGCCGAGCCGGGGGTCAAACACAGGAGGACGATCAAGGTACAAATGCGGAGCCGAAGAATAGTCAGATACAAGCCGGGGTCAATGCAGGCGGAATACTGGAGCAGTCAGGCGAGCCGAGTAGTAACAGGAAGCAGATATCACAACAGGAACCAGGAACACAGGAACAAGGAAAACAGGAAGCTGATGATAATCCAGCAACCAGCATGAACCAGCAGCAGGCTTAAATAGGCAGAAGGGCGCCACCATGAGGAATACTGGCAGAATTACCCGTCCTACGGTTATCACCCTGACACAATCAATGCGGTTAAATGCTTTCTCTGCGTCTGTAGAAAGTATTAAGTAGGAAAGGGGGTCTTCCTGTTTCTTGGCCCAGTGGATGAGCTGAATCACTCGTATAGAGTTATCTCTGGCCTCTCTTCCTGTGATAAAACCTGTTTGGTCGGGGTGGATTACTTGGGGTATAAGATATTTCAGTTGGTTTGCCAGAATTTTGCCAATATTTTCACGTCGGTGTTCAGTAGGGATATGGAGCGGTAGCTTTGTGGTGTGGTGGGGTCTTTCCCTTCCTTCAGTATTACTGAAATGTGTGCTAGTAGGGCCTCTGGGGTATACAGTTACATTTTGTCAGGGCGTTGAAGTATTTGCACATCTGACTGGCGAGTATCTGGGAAAATTTTTTATAGTAAGCTTTAGTGTACCCGTCTGGGCCTGGGCTTTTCCCATTGGGCAGTGATTTAATGGTGGTTTCGATCTCTTCAACTGTTATGGGGAAGTCTAAGTCAGTTTGTTGGTCCTTAGTCAGGGGCGGTAATCCATTCGTGGTCAGATATTCACGGATTCTACACATTTTGTCAGTCTTGTCTTTTGGGGTTATATCAGCGGCAAGGTTGTAGAGGGCAGCATAATAGTCGGGAAACCCCACAGCTATCTGGGAGGATTTAAACATCAATTCCCCCGATGGGGAGCAAAGTTTGTATATTTGTGTCTGGGCCCTTTTTTTACGTAGTGCTCTCGCCAACATACGGCCACATTTAGTGCCATGTTCATAATACCTGTGTGATAGGTATCTCAATTGTCTTTCCAGCAAGCGCAAAAACAATTCTCTAAGCTCGGTCAACTTCTTCAAATCCTTGGGGTCTCCTTCAGTTTTATGTTTAAGTTCAGCCTGCTGGAGTGCGGCAAGCACTCTATAGAAGTCTGCCTGTCGTTCCCTTTTAATTTTTGTGCCCAGGGCGATAAGCTTGCCTCGTACTACCGCATTGTGGCATTCCCAAGTTGTTCCCTCTCTCAAGTCTTCAGTGGTATTTTCTTGAAAGTAGTGCTGCAATGCTTCTGATATCTTTGACTCTAATGCCGCGCACACACGGTCGGACTTTTCGTCTACAAAAGTCCGACGGACGCCGACAGACCAAATCCGGCAGACAATTCGACCGTGTGTGGGCTTCATCGGACCTGCAGCGGACTTTTTCGGTCGAAAATCTGACGGACTTTAGATTTGGAACATGCTTCAAATCTTTCCGACGGACTCGAGTCTGGTCGAAAAATCCGTTCGTCTGTATGCTAGTCTGACAGACAAAAACCCACGCTAGGGCAGCTATTGGCTACTGGCTATCAACTTCCTTATTTTAGTCTGGTGTACGTCATCACGTACGAATCCGTCGGACTTTTGTGTGATCGTATGTAGGCAAGTCCGTTCGTTAGAAAGTCCGCCGCAAGTCCGCCGCAAGTCCGCCGCAAGTCCGCCAAAAGTCCGTCGAAAGTCTGTCGGACAGGCTGTCGGGCTTTTGTAGCCGAAAAGTCCGACTGTGTGTACGCGGCATTACACTGGGTTGTCCAACAGATTTTCTTTGAGTCACCAAGTCCAGGCCCTATGGGTGCCCGAGGGTAAGGCGAGGGTAACGGTGATCAGAGCATGGTCTGAAATTGTTATATTTCTGATAGACAAGCACTGTAGCAGTTCCAAAGTGGGCCGGTCAACATAGAGCAGATCTATTCTGGTGTAGACATTGTATACCTTTGAATAGTAACTGTAGTCCCTATCCGTGGGGTGGAGCATCCTCCAGTTATCTACTAAACCTGTAACCTGAAGGGATTTATGGAAGTGTTTTAGGAAGGCATGTGAGTGTGTGGGTCGTCTGTGCGATGTATCCTGTGAGGGGTCTGGGCTAACGTTAAAGTCGCCGCCTAAAATCAGGGAGCCTTTCTTGAACTCTGCCAGGCGGTCCAGGACAGTGTCTAGGAAGGTCAGTTGGTTTGAGTTAGGGGCATAAATGTTATCAAAAGTGTATTTATTACCTGCAATGGATCTCTTTAAAAAAACATGTCGTCCCTGTGGGTCTATGAGATTACTGGCGTGCTGTAAGGGGCAGTTTTTGTGGACAGCTATCACTGTACCTCTGGATTTGCTAACCGGGAGACGTGCTGATATACCACTGGTTGTATAGGTGGGTGGGCAATTTAGGTATGGATTGGTGAGTGAAATGCGTCTCCTGTAGGAAAACAACTTGTGCCTTCAGCTTCTTTAGTTCCCACCATAGTTTGCTACGCTTACTTGGGGAGCAGTGACCACGGACATTATATGAAATTACCTTCATTTCTGCCATGATAACACAGTGTGGCGGGCTGACTTTGATCCTGGCGGTCTGGTCTGGTGCAGGCGGTGATGGTCTGAGTAGGTCCTGTCTGAGGAAAAGGTGAGAAATAAAATAGACAAGAGAAAAAAGAAGGGATGGGAAGGAAAGAGATAAACAATAGCATCAATAAAAACAGTATCAAAGTAAACTATTGCAAAAAAACAAAGGTTGGAAATAACTACAGGCCGGGACCTGGGGCTGTCCCTGATACAGGGGACTCGCCTGGTCTGGGCCTGTTGTCCCAAACGGGACCAATACCTGTATGTGTGTGTCCTACATGGGGGTCGTGGACCAGCATGGAGGTAGGTACGAGGAAGGGGTCTACTCCGCCTCCATCTTTTGGAAGTTGTTCTGGGACACCGGGTGTCCGGATGTGGGTGCTTAGGGGAGTTCAGGGGTGCGGGTGCAACCTAAGGGGTCCGGGCTAAAGGGGATAGGGCCCTATGGATGAGGTCTAAGCCCGGTCAGAGTGTTTCTAAAGCAGACCCGTGCCAGTCCTTCGGGGCAGTCTGATTTCCCAACAAAAACTAGTTCTACTGTGGGGACCCAGAGCAAGTGTCCAGCTTCTGTCCCACAGGGAAAGTGGATGACATGGTCCAGGTTGGTTCTAAATGGTTAGGTAGAGTTGACATGTGATGACATGTTCTTAAATTTTGAAGATATTCAATGTATATTATAGAACCAACTATCCCCCTGATGATGACCGTACACAGGTCGAAACGTGTCCGGGATTTATACCGTCAACAGCCCGGATATGTATGACTGTATATAATTTTGTATGACTGTATATAATTTTGTGTAAAGGTGTGTCGATTTTATATTGTGGAATATGTATTGTACCATTTGGCCAGCGCTTATGTTATAATGCCAATTGAATCACAACACTACATTTGTTTTTGGTTCAAATAAATGCACTTACTGCTTACATATTTTCTATTATTCTTGATTTCAGGATATTGCTGTCTAAAGCCCCACCGGGGAAACTGTCCATTCTTTATCACTCTCTAGTGAGAAGTGACCATATGTGTCTTTTAATGTCCCCATCTTCCTTAAAGTCAGCAATATCAGATCCCCCTGCTCTAGAGACAGTGGATCCAGAGGAAGCCAGAGGTGCAGAGTCACTCACCAGTTCTGGGGATGGTTGTGGCAATGCTGACTGCGGTGAGGTTGCTGACTGTGCAGGCTGTGTCTGTGGCGCCGCATGTGTCTTGGAAGTTCTCCCAGCCAGCGCCATCTTGGATTTCTCGGGCGCCTTGCTGCGGTCACAGGAAAGTTAGTGTCCAGCTGCCCTTGTTGGGTTTTATCTGCCCCCGGGTCCTGGCTTGTGTTCCGCCATCTTTGGGACATGTCCTGAGCCATTTTCAGGCTTAGGATCGCCGGTGTGCTACTGTTTAAGCTGCGGTGGATGTGGAGCAGGGATCAGACACGTACTCACTGCTCCATGTCCAGCACATGCCCCCACATCAGACACTTTTGACACATTTTTGGGACCATTGGCATTTATACATCGATCATTGCTATAAAAATCCATTGATTACTGTAAAAATGTCACTGGCAGGGAAGGGGTTTACACTAAGGGGCGATCAAGGGGTTAACTGTGTTCCCTGGGAGGTGATTCTAACTGAAGGGGGAGGGGACTGACTAGAGTAAGTGACGGATCGTGGTTCCTAGCTAATAGGAACACACGATCTGTCACTCCTCTCAGAACAGAACAGGGATTTGTGTGTTTATATACACACACTTCCATGTTCTGTCTCTGGTGCTCGCGATCGCTCGTGGCCAGCGGTTTTAACGACCATTGGCCACAAGCATCGGCACCCCCACTGTGCATCGAGCACGTGCGCGCGCCCGCTATCCCGATCCCACGAGCCGATGTATAGCTACGACGGTTCGTGGGATCGTGCCGACCTGCTGCAGTAAAAATGACGGCAGCTGGTCGGCAAGCGGTTAACTACCTAAATTGTTATACTACATTAAAAAAAATGCATCCAACCTCTAGATTATTACATTTAAATTTTGAAAACCCAGTAAAAAGAAAAATGTATTGGTGAAAAAAGCACTTGTGGGTTTAACCGCTTCAGCCCCGGAAGATTTTACCCCCTTCCTGACCAGAGCACTTTTGCGATTTGGCACTGCGTCGCTTTAACTGACAATTGCGCGGTCGTGCGACGTTGCACCCAAACAAAATTGACGTCCTTTTTTTCCCACAAATAGAGCTTTCTTTTGGTGGTATTCGATCACCTCTGCGGTTTTTATTTTTTGTACTATAAACAAAAAAAGAGCGACCATTTTAGAAAAAAAACACAATATTTTTTACTTTTTGCTATAATAAATATCCCCCAAAAATATATAAAAAAACTATTTTTTTCCTCAGGTTAGGCCGATATGTATTCTTCTACATATTTTTGGGAAAAAAATCGCAATAAGTGTATATTGATTGGTTTGTGCAACAGTTATAGCGTCTACAAAATAGGGGATAGTTTTATGGCTTTTTTATTATTAGTTTTTGAAGTGGAATCAAACGGTATTTCTATATACCTGACAAGACCAGCTAGGTATAATCACGGCAATTACCACACTCACAAGACCCACTCAGTACTGCACTACTGAGGAGATAACTTCTTTGTGAACACAAGAAGAGATGAGTCAAAGTCGATGTTCAAAGCTATCTGATTTAATACTGGCTGGGTATACAACTTAAATACGTTATCATTAGCCAATCATAATATGGAAAATGGGCGGGGTTAATACAGAGGTGTACATTACATATCATTACATATCATTAATATGCAATCTGCTTTCATGACTCATAGTCATGAGTTCCGCTTCCCTGTGTCATGTCTCATGACACAGGAAGGGGCCCAGACATATTGAGTAAAAAATCTTTATTTAGACGGTACAGAATAAAATCGCTTACACAAGTTATATTTTCCTATAGGTGTGCTTTATAGAGAACCTGTTATCAACTAGTTGACTAGAGTCTGAATATACAAGTTAAGATATATGAACCCAAAATGGAGTCACCTCTGTTCAGTCATATTACTACAGGTTTTTTTTATTAGTAATGGCAGCGATCTGCGATTTTTATCGGGACTGTGACATTATGACGGACACATCAGACATTTTTTACACTATTTTGGGACCATTTGTCATTTATACAGCGATCAGTGCTATAAAAATGAATTGATTACTGTGCAAATGACACTGGCAGTGAAGGGGTTAACCACTAGGGGGCGATGAAGGGGTTAAGTGTGCCCTAGGGAGTGATTCAAACAGTCGGGGGATGGGCTTCAACCCACATGACAGCGATCACTGCTCTCGATGACAGAGAGCAGTGATCTCTGTCATGACACAAGGCAGAATGGGGAAATGCCTTGTTTACATAGGCACTTCCCCGCTCTGAGGCTCCGTGACACGATTGCTGGGAGACCGGTGGACACCAAGTCCACCGGTCCCGTGGGCATGGTAACGCTGTACGCAGCGCGCCTGCTAGCCCTGGCTCTTAAAGGGAAAGTACAGGTACGCCCATTTATCCACCGCTGCCATTGTACATACATTGGCGTGTGGCAAGTGGTTAAACAATCATTTTCCAATTTTTTATTTTTTTTTGGGCTTGTTTGTTGCCTTCATACTTTATACTAAAAGATGCCCCACTTTCTCATCTCAGAAAGTTGGAAGGTATGCTTTTTTCTCACTAAAAGTACTAAAAGTTGAATAGCTAATCAGCCAAATGAACATATAGGTAACAACTGTAACTTGCAGTTTATTAAAAAGGCAAAATGTGAAGTAATAATGTAAAACAAGATTAGATTAGCAAAGAGCATGCATGCACTGCAGAATATTACAAACAGTAAAAAAGCTGCAAAATAAGAACTTTTCACAGCTATGTCTCTGTGGAAAACCATGTAGCTGTACATATAGCATAGTCTCTACCATGGGCGTAGCGTCAGGGATCGCAGGGGTTGCCATGGCGACCCGGCCCCTGCTTCAAGGGGGCTTGTGTGGGGTCCCTGTCACATCAGATTTTATGCCGCTGTGTCTGTGTGGGGGGCGGCGGGGTTACTTGAGAAGCCTTTACGTGAGGAATAATATGTGACAGACCACTCCCCTCCGGCGTCAGGTGAAACGGAGCAGCTGAGTTGAATGGGCGGGCCATCAGCTCTCCATTCTCTTCCACAGAACGTCGCATCCTAGCTGCCTCCAAGCAGTGTGAGTGATCTCCCTGTCCCTGCTGCTCTGTGAGCTGGTTCCGCCCCCTCCACCCCTTACATCTCTCGCTGCAAGTCCATGCATACTTATCTCTCCTCACTTCCCTCATCTCTCATTGCCTCCCCCTCACCTGTCCTCAGTCATGACGGGGCCCGGCTGGGGATACGTGCTTTTAAGCTGGAGCCATTAGGAGATGGGGATACTGCAAGCAAGTTCATCAACAGGTCATATGCGGGGGGGGGGGGGGGTATGTGGAGGGAGTTTGAGCATTCTAAAGTCCAGGACATTGACATGGCTGGGGGGGCTTCTATACATTAAGTGGGACTGAGACTTCTATGAACTCCCCCTGTACTGGGAACATCCCATATGTGAGGAAGTGACAGGAACCCAGCATGGGGGAGGGGGAGGGGTGAGTCCTGGACATGCTGGGACTTGTAGTGACTGTGTGGCTTTCCCTAATTCTGTGCTGCAAGAGGTTCAGATGAATGTACAAATAAGCAAATAACATAAGGAACATCAGTAACAGAGATCAATAATACCCTACTGGATATTACAACTAAAATCACCAGTGCTGCACATGATTAAAAAAGTGCAAACAAAGTGGAATAAATAGATACAAAAGTAAAAATTCCATATATACAGATCAAATTTATCAATAAAGTTCAAGTGAATGTCCAAATAACAAATAAATATATAAAACACAAAAATCAATAGTACCCTACTGGATATTGAACCCAATGGCACCAGTGATGTAAAAAATGAAGCGTCTTGGTGTGAAGTGAGCTGTTAGAACACACGGAGTGATCACACCATCATTTATGCCTATCACTACTGGGATGTGTTTGATTTATTTATTTACTTGGACACATTGATGTGGGATGTGAAACACAAAAAAGGACACTTTATTGATGAACTTTTTTATCCTATGAAATGTATTTGGTTTACCTATTCGCCATATTTGCACATATTTTGATTTCTTACAGCACTGGTGCAATTGGTTGCAATACCCAGCAGGGTCATCTTATTTGGATATTGCTACCGCATTAATGAACTTTATCTGCATGTGGAATTATCTTGCTATGTTTGCACAATTTTTAATATTTGCAGCACTGGTGCTTTTGGTTGCAATATCCAGCAGGGTACTATTGATTTTTATGTCTTATTTATTTGCACATTCAATTGAACTTCATTGATGAATTTGATCTGTATATATGGTATTTTTCCTTTTTATCTATTTATTCCTCTTTGTTTGCACATTTTTAATTATGTGCAGCACTGATGTTTTTAGTTGTAATATCCATTAGAGTATTAATGATCTCTGTTATTGATGTTCCTTACATTATTTGCTTATTTGTACATTCATCTGAACCTCTTGTAGCACTGGGGTTTTGATTTAGTACCCAATAGTTATTTTTGTGTTATGTATTTTTACACTTTGTTTTATTGAATTAGGGATAGCGCCAAACTTTTTATTTTTAGTAAGTGTGGGGACACATTATAGTGTTGCCATTGGCTGTTTTCTTGTCATATTAGTTGGTATTGGTTAGCGCATAAGTAATCACATTCTCTTTATCCACTGCCCTACTAACGCCTTCCACTGCTGTACTGACGCCTTCCGCTGCTGTATTGCCATCGTTCACTGCTGTACTGCCACCGTCCACTGCTGTACTGCCACCGTCCACTGCTGTACTGCCACCATCCACTGCTCTACTGACACCTTCCACTGCTCTACTGACACCTTCCACTGCTCTACTGACACCTTCCACTGCTCTACTGACACCTTCCACTGCTCTACTGACACCTCCCACTGCTCTACTGACACCTTCTACTGCTCTACTGACACCTCCCACTGCTCTACTGACACCTCCCAATGCTCTGCTGACAGACACCATCCACTGCTCTACTGACACCTTCCACTGCTCTACTGACTGACACATTTATATTTTTACAGTGACATTTTTTAAAAATGTCCTTACTGTTTAGTTAGGGCTTGCTTGATAATTTCTTAAAAAAGGTGCTGAACCCCGATGATCTCTGATCTGTTTCGTGTTCAGGTAGATCTGCACCTCTCAAAGGTTGTCTACACCAGCTCTAGGCTATTCAAAAGATTTTGGAGAAACTGTTGACATTTTGACATACCTCTCCAATTCTTTTCAATTACCCTCTCAATATGTAAATACAGATCTGAAATAACTGTTTAGCCACTTGGAGTATCTTGGCGCGAGGTGGCAGGTTTTAGTGGGAGGCCCCAGGTCAACTTTTCCATCTGGGCCCACAAGCTTTAAGCTATGCCTCTGGTCTCTATAAAATGTATAATATAGAGTATAACAGAGAGCCTAACTGAGAATCACTACTGCAGTAAAACAGTTCAGAAAATACACAGCTACTTGGGATTACCCTCATCAACAGAATTTCAGAGTGATGTCCATGGTAGCTCTGGGAACACAGGTGTACAGTAAGGATGGGCCAAACGGACCCCTGTTCGGTTCGCACCAGAACTTTTGAACAACGCAAAAGTTTGGACCCGAATAACAAACCCCATTAAAGTCAATGGGACCCGAACATCAAAAATCAAAAGTGCCCATTTTTAAGGCTTATATGCAAGCAATACAATGGTTATAGGGGTTTGGGTCCTGCACTGGGAGACATGTATCAAAAAAAAAAGTTTGTGAAAAATGTAATTTTTAAATGAGCAGTGATTTTTAGATTTTTAAAGTGAAAGCATAAAAATGAAAAATTCCTTCCAATCAAGGGTCTGGGGAGTCCCCGTAATCTACCTGTATAGTGGCAGATCCATACCATGTTTAGTATCTGCTGCAGCAATAATTGCATTTATAAAGCCAAAAAAAATGATATTTTTCCTGCAAGCTGCCTTTATTTTGCTCAGCAACAGCTGGGGAGCCAGTGTGTATGATGAGGCCACAATGTAGTGCACTGTGAACAAGATTAGAAATTTTTTGGATACATTCTGGTGTCACTTGGATAGAAATGCGTAAAAATTGGTCTTTAGGTGTTGGTGGCACCTTCCCCCCGTAACCCTATAGAGGTAATCTTGATGAAAGCAAGAATTTGCTTTGCTGTAAAAAATTGCAATGATATGCACCTGTCAAACAGGTGCAGAAAAATTGGTCTTTGGGTGTCGGTGGCACTTTCCCCACGTAACCCTATAGAGGTACTCTTGATAAAAGCAAGAATTGGCCTTGCTGTAAAAAAACTGCAATGATATGCACCTGTCAAACAGGTGCAGAAAAATTGGTCTTTGGGTGTTGGTGGCGCCTTCCCACCGTAACCCTATAGAGGTACTCTTGATCTTTATCTTCTGCACTCTGTGGGGACGGGATGAGTTCTGAGACCTTCCCCTTTAACAGTGGTCAAGGAGGGTTGCCAACCTGTAACCATCATTCTCCTTTATGCCACATATTCTTGGGTCCTCGCAGGCTTTGAAGCATGAGGTTGCCCATGCACCTCAAATTTGCGGAGGCTTGAGAAGCAGACTCCTCGGGTCACTCAGGATGACAGCATCTGGAACTTCCTTTTCCCAGCCACGTACTACTCCCAAGGGTCCTGGGGTTGGGAAGCCATCGCTTACAGATTGACACGTCTTCCTCTTCTTCGAAGCCTATGAAAGTGCCAGAATCCTCCTCCTCATCTTCCTCCACTCTCTCCTCCTGTGTGTTCTGTGACATAGGAATGATGGTGTCTGGATAAAGTGGGCCTTGAGAGGAAAGGAAGTCCTCCTCTTCCACCTGCTGCTCTGCCTCCAGTGCCCTGTCCATAATGCCACGCACAGTCTGCTCCAGCAGGAACACAACAGGGATTGTGTCACTGATGCATGCACTGTCACTGCTCACCATCCTTGTGGCCTGCTCAAATGGTGACAATACAGTGCATGCATCCTTAAAGAGGAGTTCCAGTCAAAAAAAAAAATTAAAAGTCAGCAGCTACAAATACTGCAGCTGCTGACTTTTAATTGGACACTTACCTGTCCCTGGGTCCAGCGATGCGGGGGATTGAAGCCCCGCTCATATCCCCCTCCATTCGGCAGTGCCGGCATTGCAACTGTGGGCGCCTGGCTGTGGCTGCACAGCCTGGCACCCACTGCGCATGCACGAGGGGCGCCGAGCGCCGTGATTGGCTGCTCAGTCACCTGGGACCTGTAATGAGTCCCAGATGATTGACAGGAGAGAGGAGCAGAGCTGAGCCCTTCCTGTGCCGAGGGGGAAGTGATGTCACCAGCCCAGGTACTGGAAGAGGCAGACTACGAGGGACCCCCTAGCAACAGGCATTTAGAGGTGAGTAAAAAAAAAAAAAAATATCCAAATGTTTTTTTGTATTTTTTTTAGGATTTTTCTTGTAGTTTTTTTTTTTTTTGGGTAGAACCCCACTTTAATGATCAGCCATTGGTGTGGGGGAAAAAAAGCAGAGGCGGCCTGAGCCTGTCGTCGTGCCGTATTCGCACAGGTACTCGTTGATGGCCCTCTACTGCATGTATAGCCGCTGCAGCATTGACAAAGTCGAGTTCCACCTGGTCGGCATGTCACAAATCAGGCGGTTTACGGGCAGGTGAATTTCCCCCTGAATTTCAGCCAACCGAGCACTGGCTGTGTATGACCGCCTGAAATGGCTACAGACTCTTCTGGCCAGCTTTAGCACATCTTGCAACCAAGGGTTGCAAGATGTATTTAGGAAATGCTGCACCACCAAATTGAGGACATATGCCAGGCGTAGCACATGTGTCAACTTTCCCTGTCTAAGGGCGGACAGGAGGTTTGAGCCATCATGGCACAACACCATTCCTGGCTTCAGCTAGCATGGTATGAAACACCTCTGGGCCTGTCCCTGCAGAGCTGCAAGAATCTCTGCTCCAGTGTGGTTCCTGTCCCCTTAACACACCAGCTGAAGCACTGCATGGCACCTTTTAGCCTGACTCTTGGAATACCTGATGTTAATAGGACAACTCTGCAGAGGAGGGCATGGAGGTGGCAGAGAAGGAAGAGGAGGAGGTAGAGCTCACAGGTCTGGCATCATCACCACCAGCTGTATGGAGATGTGTGGGCAAAACAAGCTGCAGCACCGAGCCCTGTCCTGCATCCTTTCGAGTTGCAAGCAGCGTTACCCAGTGTTCTGTGAACAAAATATATCATCCCTGCCCATGCTTGTTGGACCACGTGTCAGCAGTAAGTTGAATTTTACGGCTGACTGCCTTGCCCAACAATGCCAGAACATTCCCTGGAACGGCCTTACATGAAAAGTAGGAGCGACTGGGAACCTGCCATTGTGGTACAGCGCATTGTGTGAATTCACGGAAGGGGGCAGAATCCACCATTCTGAAAGGCAGAAGTTGAAGAGCCAACAGCTTTGACAAGCTTGCATTTAGGCGCTGGGAATGTGGGTGGCAGGGACTGTATTTTTTTTTCTGGCTAACTAAGAACAGATGTGACCAGCCATGCCTAGCACTTACACGCCTCCATCCTTGTTATATAGATATGTAGAAAAGAAAGGAAATGGTGGGACTTTACATGAGGCGTGTCTGTGCATTTGGTAATAGAGAATAAATGATGTATATAATATGATGGAAATTGATATGGACATGATGTAATGCATTGATTTCGCAGAACACTACAAAGCCACCGCATGCATCAAATAAATTTGTAAATGTCGTTTGATTGTGATACAATGATATGATAACAATAATACGTTACTACTAATAATGTTAATACTCATAATAATAGTAATAATAATAATGATAGTAATAACATTAACTCTAGTATTGATATGCTTTAATTAAAAACCCGTCAATTTACAGTCAGATAATGAAAAGCATTATTGGTACAGAAATGAAATATTGGTAATCAAGGAAAAGCATATATAATCACATAGACATGATCAACATAGCAGATCCAAAATAGCATCATACATCCAAAATACACCTCAATATAATAAAATATTATATTAAAATCCATGATTGTGACAAGCTTGTCTTAGCACCCTGGTTGTAGACTCTACACATTTCGTAGCCTGTAGCTACTCATCAGGAGTAGGATGCAATGGTAAAACTAAAATTAAATGAATAAAAAGAGAGGTCTATTAACACATGATGTCCTCAAAAGGACACAACTATGTAATAGGAGCCACACGTTTAATCAAAAACTTACAGTTCTGCTCGTGGACTATGCCCAACTCCAAGATGGAGGGGCGAGGGGCCCGGACGGAGTGTCTCACCCAGGGTTGAGATGGGAGGTTCCCCACCCCTTCTCCACCTATTTTGAAAAAAGGAGAGGAATATGATGTCCTGGGGAAGCAGCCACCACATCACACCCCCACGTGTGTGTCGAATACATGCAGTTGCAGGTGGTGAGCCTGCAAGATAAAAGGATATATGTATATATGTGAATAATGAAGACTCAGTCTTCATTATTCACATATATACATATATCCTTTTATCTTGCAGGCTCATCACCTGCAACTGCATGTATTCGACGCACACGTGCCAAGGGAACATCTGCCTCTCCTTGTTGTCCTCCCAGGCATTATTGGGAGAGAGGGGGGGTGCTTATAAGCAAATGTAAAGAAGAAGTGGAAACCTGTATGTAGATGCACTTTAATCAATGTAAAGTGGTGTTTGGTGCACTTTAATTTGAGTACTCACACTACACAGACACACTCCACGGATACATTATAATATACTGCAATATAATGCGCCAAACGTACAGTGACGCACAGAACTATATGGCATTAAACTTGCAGTAATGCACACAGAACTATATGGCGTTAAACTGGCAGTAACGCGCAACAGAACTATATGGCGTTAAACTGGCAGTAATGCACACTGAACTATATGGCGTTAAACTGGCAGTAATGCAAACAAAACTATATGGCGTTAAACTGGCAGTAACGCACGCAGAACTATATGGCGTTAAACTGGCAGTAACACACAAAACCATATGGCGTTAAACTTGCAGTAACGCACACTGAAGTAAATGGCGTTAAACTGTCAGTAACGCACACAGAACTATATGGCATTAAGCTGGCAGTAATGCACACAAAACTATATGGCGTTAAACTGGCAGTAACACACACAGAAGTAAATGGCATTAAACTTGCAGTAACGCACATTACTATATGGCGTTAAACTGCCAGTAACACACACAGAACTATATGGCGTTAAACTGGCAGTAACGCACACAAAACTATATGATGTTAAACTTGCAGTAACGCACACAGAACTATATGGCGTTAAACTGGCAGTAATGCACATAAAACTATATGGCGTTAAGCTGGCAGTAACGCACACAGAAGTAAATGGCGTTAAACTGGCAGTAACGCAATCAAATAGACGGTGTTCAACCGTCACTACACTGGCGCTATCTGAACTGTCCCTACTCTAGCTATACACTAATGTCAAAATTACTGACACGGTCTCACTACACTATCTGAGCTGTCCCTACTCTAGCTGCACACTATGCAAAGCTAAATGATGGTCCTCCTCACTACACTCACACTATCCCTAGACCGACACTAAACTAATATTCTACACTGACAATTGAAGCAAAATAGCACAGTATAGCAAGCTAACTAACTAATAGCACTGAACAGAGCCCTGTTCTATCTTTCTCCACACCGATATCACACTGAAAATGGCTGCCATTGAAAGAATACTTTTATACTGTGGGGCAGGAATGAGCCATGATTGGATAAAGTCATGATGACAGTGTCCAATCATGACTCTGACAGTGCTCTGTGCCCTGTTCAGCGCCGCAATGCATTGTGATCGGTTTGGGGGGGGCGAACAACTGTTAGCTGACCTTCCGAACAACAAAAGTTTGGCCCGAACCTATGCTTGGGCCGATCCATTCGCCCATCCCTAGTGAACAGCTGGAGAGATCCAAGGCCTAAGGAAGCAGGGGGCCACTGGAAGTGTAGTACTCTGGTAACAATTTGAGAGTTTCTTTTCACAGTAGCTGGGTCCTCTGCGTTTAGACTTCTGCCTAACTGCCTTTATCCTGCTTTTGAAAGTGAAGGGCTGCTCCCCTGGCTGCTGTCCAGCAATCTTTTCCATATCAAGTGTGGCCTTTCTGAGCTGCTGAGGGAGGGAAGCAGAAGAACTTATCTTCTTTGAGTATGTACAAGAAAACAAAGCAGTTGTGGAAAATTAAGTTAAAGGAGTCTACACCTGAATCCATAGTGAAGGATTGTTTTGCAATTTCTAAACTTCTAGAGTCAGACAAACACAATTTTTTATACCACAATTGTGCTTGACTGCCTTTCTCTTATGTATAGAAGACAAGCACTTACATAACAGTCTTTTATTTCAGTTTTACTGTCAAAAGTGTTAAACTAAGGTAGCAAACACAGCCAGAAGACAACTGTTACTTCCTCGCTTTTTCTCATCAGTAGGCAGTCAGAGGACAAGTCAAGGCAATTTTTAAAATTGGAAACAATTTCTTTTTACTAACCGTGCAGAGGCCAAAGTGCAAACTGACAAGAGAGTCTATAAATTACACTATGTGCCTCTCTGGCTTGTCAAATATTCTCATGGTGATCAATGCTTATTATAAGGCTTCTGTTGAAAGTGTTACTGTTTGTACCTGCAAGAACATTTAGAACAGTCTTCCTTATTGTTTGCCTCCCTGGCTGGTCCAAGATTGGTAGTAAATATAATACCTTGATTTGCTGTGGTGATGTTAGAGCACATACCGTAAAAAACAATTCAAATAATTCATCTTCCTACATTTGATTCCTGACAGGTCCTCATTTGGATGTCAGTAATTCTTTGCTTTTGGGCTGCCCAGTTTAGTGAATAACTGTAGAGTTTATCTTACCTGGTGTAAAGAGACATATTCAAGAGAATTCAATAAAACAATTACAACATGCTTTTGGTGCTGTGGCTCTTTTTAATTGGTGTGCATCTAAATCAGAAAAGCTTTGCATCAGTTTTATTAAGCTTTCCAACATGTGTGCCAGATTCAGGTACTTCCTATTAAAGCCACTTTTAGAATTTGACTCTATGGCTGCAACAGATTTATAAATGATTACTGCCATTTGGCAGATAAACAAACTGATGGTTATTAAGACCAACTCTGAGCTGGCATACAGAGAGATGCCAGTGCTCAGAGTGGGGCATGGATGTGCTGGGAAGCTGTCAAGTGACAGCTTCCCACAGAGGGGTTGTGGTTGCTAAGACACCAATGACTCATCCCAAAATCTTCCCATTTCCATATTACTAGAGTGCAATGTGTACACTTTTGTTTTTGCTGCAGCTCATAGAAGACATCATCACATTAAGTTGAACACCTATTTTTAAGTTTGATCATTTTATTGTCACCATTCCATTATTTCTCAGATTAGCGGGAGGGACATTTTCACTTTTAGAATGACTCATCCCTGTTCATTTTAGCTGCCAGCTGGGAGATTTCCTAGCCCACAGTTGCATGTAAACACAGGGATCGGGAATGCTGGTGATGTCTTTACCGAAATAAGCCAATGACTATATTTGAACAGTGACAGAAACCTCTCAACCAGCAGCTGAATAGAACCTGGAATGAGTCATTGATTGCTATGTTGTTGTCCATTGCATGGAGCTGCATATGCACTTAGGATTTATGTCCAGTATGGACACTCTGACCTCACTGCCACCCCCCACTATGCCTCCATGGAACAAATTCATGTACCTGTTCTGACAGGTACATGAATTTGTTGCAAGTAACAACGCTTGTAGTGTTGTTGCAAGGAAGAATTTTAAAGATTATCTATGGCACTCTTTATGAATTGTAGGGATTCCGTTTAATATGTCTACTGCCATCTCAATCAGGTTTATTATATTTGTTGTGTGTTCAATAAACTTGCTGTTGTCATCTAAGTCTCATAAAACACGTTGTCAACTAAGCTAAACTAAGCAGGTAAGCTAAGAAGAACTTTGTTAGCTACTAAAGTACCCAAAAATAACAAAACCTTTTCATTAATACTGTCCCAGCATCTATGAACACATATCAGAAGAAAATGGCTGCACCCAATCTACCACCTCCAAATGCTATGGATTGTACAGGAGTCATGGCAGGAAACTGGGCCTTCTTCAGATCACAATGGGGGGATTATGAGGGTGACTATTGAACTGGAAAACAAAGACCATAAGTTAAGGATGGTTACTTTACATTCAGTAATGGGATGCAGAATGTCTGCAAATTTATCAGCACCTCATGCTGTCTGAAGATGATAAGCAAGATGTGCAAATGACTCTGGATGCATTAAACATCATATATGACAGATACATTTTCAAAACTACAGATCACGATCAGTCAAAGACTGGGATTTTATGTGACAGACCAACACAAAGTGGCACATAATTGTGAAGTGTAAGGAAAATGATAAATGGTTTTCAATTTTTTTTACAAACAAATATGTGAAAAGTGTGGCGTGCTTTTGAGTCAATACTTTGTAGAACCACCTTTCACTGCAATTATAGCTGCAAGTTTTTTTGGGTATGTCTCTACCAGCTTTGCACATCTAAAGAGTGAAATTTTGCCCATTCTTCTTTGCAAAATAGCTCAAGCTCTGTCAGATTGGATGGAGAGTGTCTGTGAACAGCAGTTTTTAAGTTTTGCCACAGATTCTCAATCATATTTAGGTCTGGACTTTCACAGGGTCATTCTAACACATGAATATGCTTTGATCTAAACCATTCCATTGTAGCTCTGGCTGTATGTTTAGGATCTTTGTCCTGCTGGAAGGTGAACCTCCACCCCAGTCTCAAGTCTTTTGCAGACTCTAACAGGTTTTCTTCTAAGATTGCCCTGTATTTGACTCCTTGCATCTTCCCATCAACTCTGACCAGCTTCCCTGTCCCTGCTGAAGAAAAGCATCCCCACAACATGATGATGCCACCACAATGTTTTACGATGGGGATGGTGTGTTCAGGGTGATGTGCAGTGTTAATTTTCCACCAAACATAGCGTTTTGCTTTTAGGCTAAAAAGTTCAATTTTGGTCTCATCTGACCAGAGCACCTTCTTCCACATGTTTGCTGTGTCCCCCACATGGCTTCTCGCAAACTGCGAATGGGACTTCTTATGGCTTTCTTTCAACAATGACTTTCTTTTTTGCCACTCTTCCATAAAGGCCATATTTGTGGAATGCACAACTAATAGTTGTCCTGTGGACAGATTCTCCCACCTGAGCTGTGGATCTCTGCAGCTCCTCCAGAGTTACCATGGGCCTTTTAGCTGCTTCTCTGATGAATGCTCTCCTTGCCCGGCCTGTCAGTTTAGGTGGATGGCCATGTCTTGGTAGGTTTGCAGTTGTGTCATTCTCTTTCCATTCACGGATGATGGATTGAACAGTACTCCATGAGACGTTCAAAGCTATTTTTGAACATCAAATATTTTTTTAAACCCAACCCTCCTATAAACCACTCCACAACTTTATCCCTGACCTGTCTGGTGTGTTCCTTGGCCTTTATGATGCTGTTTGTTCAGTTAGGTTCTCTAACAAACCTCTGAGGGATTCACAGAACAGCTGTATTTATACTGAGGTTAAATCCACACAGGTGGATTCTATTTACTAATTAGGTGACTTTTAAAGGGAATTGGTTCCACTAGATTTTAGTTAGGGGTATCAGGGTAAAGAGGGCTGAATACAAATGCACGCCACACTCAGATATTTATTTGTAAAACATTTTGAAAACCATTTATAATTTTCCTTTCACTTCACAATTATGTGCCACTTGTGCAGTATATGACATAAAATCCCAATAAAATACATGTATGTTTTTGACTGTAACATGACAAAATGTGGAAAATGTCAAGGGGTATGAATACTTTTTCAAGGCAATGTATGTAAAAGAATACCATAAGCTGGTTCCAAAAAATCTCATCATTACCTAACCAATTTGCAGGGAGTACCCTATACGCAGATGTTTCACAAGCAATAATTGCATAAAGGAGGAAATTACTGACTAGAAGCTCCTTAGAAGCTGAGATATCATTCTAGTCACTGTAAGCATATACAAAAGCCCGCTGCACAAAATAACACCTGAATGGAAGTCCTCCTCTCACAGATCTGTGAAATCTAATGCCATGTACACACGATCTGAATTTCGGCCCGCAAAAGACCGATGAGAGTTTTTCGTCGGAAAATGCAACCGTGTGTATGCTCTATCGGACTTTTGCTGGCCGAATTCCAGACAGCAAAAGATTGGGAGCATGTTCTTAATTTTTCGGTCGGGAAAAGTTCCTATCCGAAAATGCGATCGTCTGTGGCAATTCCGGCGTGCAAAATTCATACGCATGCTCGAAAACAATTCAACACCATGCTCAGAAGCCTTAAAACTTCATTTTCTCAGCTCGTCGTAGTGTTGTACGCCATCGCGTTCTTGACGGTCACAAGTTCAGTAAACTTTTGCGTGACCGTGTGTATGCTAGGCAAACTTGAGCGGAATCCCGTCGGAAAAGCCGTCATATCTTTTTCCAAAGAGAAGTCCGATCGTGTGTATGCGGCATTAGAAAAGATTTCCTCTCAAATTAAGTACTCAAAACATATCTTATGCTATAAACACTCTCCGGCCACTTTATTAGGTAATCAAAAAATGTTTTTACTGCGCTATCCCAAAAGTAATAATATATAAGATTCAACTTAAATACTGTGAACTAGCTGCAACTAACAAATGCAAGACACATGCATTCAAAATAACATACCAAATAATAAGCTGCGCTATAAATTGATTTGAAATCCTCTACAAAAACCTTTGCAAGTTGTGTGGATATACATATGTACATATATATAGTATCACATAGACATTCACTATCACCAGTGATAAGTGCACAAAAAACAAACAGTGAAAAATAAATGCCAAAAATTGAAGCAAAAAAATATGTATAAAATATTATTATAAATGTCCACTCAAATAAACAAAAATAAAAAGTCTACTATTATAGACAGTCCTCTGAGGGGTGACTAAATGTTCTTCTATAAACGGTGACATGCAATTCCAACACTGGAGGTGGTATGTGTAGGGGTACAGTACAAAAAGTGCCTCCACCACGAGAAATGCTGCCGCTTACCAGCTCCCTAGATCTCTTTTTACGGAGATCTAACGTGCCTTAGGCTTCTAACCCAGCCTCGGGTGTTGCGGTGGCTGTCAGCGCTAAGAGGATTCCCCACGGACTCAGCATGAGATGTCATCTCGTGTGGCAAGCAATCGTTCATAAGCCGTGAAATGATATAAATCTTCCATAGTGTATTACGTTTTAAAAGGTTTATCAAATGAAAAAATATTGCACTTACAATTATGCAGATAGTTTTCAGCGATGGATAAAATCAAAGACACGAGCCGGCCGGCTCTCGTATGCTGCCCGTAGCTTCCGAGTCCAGCGTATGTGATGATGTCAGCACGCCGCTCCTCCCTATGCCGTTTCGTCACAGATGACGTCTTCCAGGGGTACCCCTGAGAAGAGATCTGGTGACTGTGGAGGCAATAGGAGTACAGTGAACTCATATTCATGAAACCAAAATAAGATGGGTACATTGTAGTCATAAAGGGATGGACATGGTTAGCAACAATACTCAGGTCATGGCATTTAAATTATGCTCTTTTGGTACTAAGGGGCCCAAAGTATCCCCCACACCATTACACCACTAGCCTGAACCGTTGATACAAGGCAGGATGGATCCATGCTTTCATGTTGTTTACGCCAAATTCTGACCCTACCATCTGAATGTCATAGCTGAAATCGAGACTCATCAGACCAAGCAACATTTTTCCAATCTTCTATTGTGCAATTTTGGTGAGCCTGTGTGAATTGTAGCCGCAGTTTCCTGTTCTTAGCTGACAGGAGTGGCACCGTTGTGGTCTTCTGCTGCTGTAGCCCATCTGCTTCAAGATTCGATGTGTTGTGCATTCAGAGATAGTATTCTGCATACCTTGGTTGTAACGAGTGGTTATTTGAGTCTTTCTATCATCTCAAACCAGTCTGCCCATTCTTCTCTGACCTGTTACATTGACAAGGCATTTTCTTTCACACAATAGCCACTCACTGGATATTTCTCTTTTTCAGACCTTTCTCTGTAAACCCTAGAGATGGTTGTGCGTGAAAATCTTTTTTTTTGAAATACTCAGATCAGCTCGTCTGGCACCAATAACCATGCCACGTTCAAAGTAGGGCTGCAACTAACGATTATTTTCATAATCGAATAGTTGGTCGATTATTGTTTCAATTAATCGATTAATCGGATAATAACCTTAAAAAAAAGTGTGGTGTATAATTTAATATGTAAAGTTTAAA
The DNA here is from genome assembly GCA_037952925.1 of Lithobates clamitans. Lineage (NCBI taxonomy): Eukaryota > Metazoa > Chordata > Amphibia > Anura > Ranidae > Lithobates > Lithobates clamitans. Next base: position 5,090,280 of record JBBGZY010000655.1, read on the forward strand.
AAAATGTATTCTTAAAAATCTCTATGCAGTGGTAAATATAAATAACCAACTATATGTTTAGGGAGAAAAATCTCTAATCCACTCTGAGAATAACAGACACAAGAGATATACTGTATATAATATTGGAGGTTGAATCTGGTAAATATCAGACTAGGAGATCACATTTTTTATTTGGACCCCTTTCACACCGGGGCGCGTGTAATGATCCCTGCCTCCTTGTAATGTTCCCTGCCTCCTTGTAATGTGCCCTGTTCCCATGTGCCCTGCCTGCATGTAATATGCCCTGCTCCCACGTAATGTAGCTTGCCTCCATTTAAAAGTTATATCAGCCTTCACCTTCTCTGGGTTCAGATGCTCAGTCTTTAAAGTATTTTTTTTAAAACAACAAAAATGTTATATTTACCTGCTCTGTGTAATGGGTTTGCACAGACAGCCCAGATTCTTCTCTTCTGGGGTTCCTCACCGATGCTTCTGGCTCCTCCTGCCTTCAGAGTGCCCCAATAGCAAGCTACAAATTATAGTATAGTGTGCCCCTATTACAAGGTAAAAAAACTTCTGCTTTTACACCCACTCACTTATTGCCCAGGACTACATGTTCCATGAGGCATTGCTCCTCACACATTCACAAGTTCTCAGGCACTTACTGCCATGTATGGACGGTGTACTGAGCTGTATGTGTGCTGCACTGTATTTCCTGATATGTAAACAAATATTGCCTTCTGTATGCAGGCCAACTAATCGGCAGGCCGATTAATCGATTATGAAAATAGTTGACAACTATTTTCATAATCGATTAGTTGTCGATTAATCGATTAGTTGTTTCAGCCCTAGTTCAAAGTCACTTAAATCCCCTTCCTTCCCCGTTCTGATACTCAGTTTGAACTTCAGCAAGTTGTCTTCACCACGTATAGATGCCTAAATGCATTGAGTTGCTGCCATGTGATTGGCTGAGTGATCAGCTATTTGTGTTACCAAGCAATTGAACAGATGTACCTAATAAAGTGGCCAGTGAGTGTAGCGTTGCCGGTACATTAGGACCCTTTAAAAACCTATGGGGCTTTAGATCCCACACTTGCACCTACATTGGAATATTATTTCCCCCCTTACCTTCTTAGCTAAAAGATGTAATATTGGAAATCCATGTTGGATTTAGTTTCTTTTTTTTTTTAATTTACTATAGTTTTATATGCACCAAAAAAAAATAGGACATCTTAGTAGCCATCAAAAACTCTTGCTTTTCAACTGTGAGGACTAATGACAGAGTTCAACAAAGATTATCCTAGTATGTGATATTAACAATACTACCTAGACAATTGTCAATGTATACGCATACGCTTAATAGGGACCATATAAAAAGATAAAACAAGGGCATTTGTTATTGTGTGGACACTTTAATTCTGTGCCTGATCAATCCATCAATCCATAAATGTCTCAACAACTCACCCCTTTACAAAAAATATCGCTTAATCCTTTCCTTCCTAAAGAAGAACTCCGTAGATATCTGTGGATGCGTCCGTTGATTCAAGGATGATTTTTACTTCTCATCACAGTTCTCATTGTCTTAATTTATTTTGTACAGAAAAATGGCTTTTGCAAGCAAAAAAAAAATCACGGCTCTTTAACCACTTCAGCCCCGGAAGGATTTCCCCCCTTCCTGACCAGGCCATATTTTGCGATACGGCACTGCATCGCTTTTACTGACAACTGCGAGGTCGTGCAATGCTGTACCCAAACAAAATTTCACCTCCTGCAGTTTTTATTTTTTGCACTATAAACAAAACAAGACCGACAATTAAAAAAAAAAAAAACTATATTTTTTACTTTTTGCTAAAATAAATATCCCAAATAAAAAAACAAAAAACAAATTTCTTCCTCAGTTTAGGCCAGTATATATTCTTCTACATATTTTTGGTAAAAAAAAAAAAATCGCAATAAGCATATATTGGTTGGTTTGCGCAAAAGTTATAGTGTCTACAAAATAGGGGATAGATTTATGGCATTTGTTATTATTTTTTTTACTAGTAATGGCAATGATCTGCGATTTTTATTGGGACTGCGACATTGCGGCTCGGACAGATCGGACACTTTTGACCATTTTTTGGGATTATTGACATCTATACAGATCAGAGCTAAAAATAGCCACTGATTACTGTATAAATGTCACTGGCAGGGAAGGGGTTAACACCAGGGGGCAATCGAGGGGTTAAATGTGTTCCCTCAGTGTGTTCTAACTGTAGAAGGGATGGGACTGCCTGGGGGAGGAGACCGATCGTTGTTCCTATATACTAGGAACACATGATCTGTCTCCCCTCCCCTGCCAGAATAGGGATGTGTGTGTTTACAACGGGGTGCATCTGTCACCCGTAATCAGGTGACCTGGCACTGACGTTTGGTAACTCAAACCTTCAGCTGCTTCCAGATATTTTCTATGGGATTAAGGTCTGGAGACTGGCTAGGCCACTCCAGGACCTTAATGTGCTTCTTCTTGAGAACTCCTTTGTTGCCTTGGCCGTGAGTTTTGGGTCATTATCATGCTGGAATGCCCATCCACGACCCAATTTCAATGCCCTGGCTGAGGGAAGGAGGTTCTCACACAGGGTTTGACGGTACATGGCCCTGTCCATCGTCTCTTTGATGAGGTGAAGTTGTCCTGTTCCCTTAGCAGAAAGACAACCCAAAGCACAATGTTTCCACCTCCATGTTTGACGGTGGGGACGGTGTTTTTGGGGTCACAGGCAGCATTCCTCCTCCTGCAAACATGGCAAGTTGATGCCAAAGAGCTCGATTTTGGTCTCATCTGACCAAAACACTTTCACCCAGTTCTCTTCTGAATCATTCAGATGTTCATTAGCAAACTTCAGACGGGTCTGTACATGTGCTTTCCTGAGCAGGGGGACCCTGCGGGCACTGCAGAATTTCAATCCTTCATGCCGTAATGGGTTACCAATTGTTCTTGGTAACTATGGTCCCAGCTGCCTTGAGATCATTGACAAGATTCTCCTGTGTAGTTCTGGGCTGATTCCTCATCGTTTTCATGATCATTGAAACTCCATGAGGTGAGATCTTGCATGGGGCCCCAGACTGAGGGAGATTGACAGTTATTTTGTGTTTCTTTCATTTGCGAATAATTGCACCAGCTGTTGTCACCCTCTCACCAAGCCGCTTGGCGATGGTCTTGTAGCCCAATCCAGTCTTGTGTAGGTCTACAAACTTGTCCCTGACATCCTTGGACAGCTCTTTGGTCTTGGCCATGGTGGAGAGATTGGAATCTGATTGATTGATTGCTTCTGTGGACAGGTGTCTTTTATACAGGTAACAAGCTGAGATTAGGAGCACTCCCTTTAGCCCAGGTTCACACTGACAGCGGGAATGAAACCGTGCGAGTTCAGTCGAACTCGCACAATTTCATTCCTGCATGTCAGTCCCAACTTTGGGGGCAATTTCAGAAACATCTGTGTGGGTTGCTGAACATATGTCTATGGAAATCGCACCCAAAGTCGCCAAAAGTAGTACAGAAACTACTTTTGGGAATGCAGCGTCGCACCGATTCGGACAGTGCCATTGCCAGCAATTGCAGCCGATTTGGCATGCGATTTGACATGTCTCAAATGGCTCCAATGTGAACCTAGGCTTAAGAGAGTGCTCCTAATCTCAGCTCGTTACCTGTATCAAAGACACCTGAGAGCCAGAAATCTTGCTGATTAATAGGGAATTAAATATTTATTTCACTCATTAAAATGCAAATCAATTTATGACTTTTTTGAAATGCGTTTTTCTGGATATTTATGTTGTTATTCTGTCTCTCACTGTTAAAATAAACCTACCATTAACATGATAGATTGATAATTTCTTTGTCAGTGGGCGAATCTACAAAATCAGCAGGGGATCAAGTATTTTTTCCCTCACCATAAGGCTGACCTATAAGAAGGTGGGTTGGCTGCTACATTTGTGTTTATCCACTTGAGTCCCCTGTCCTCTTTCTCTCTAAAGCTCCTTGAGTCCTAAAGCATTTATTTTTTCATTTTAGAGATGTCTTAGTTCTACACACTATGAAAACTATACTAGCATTTGTAGTCTATACTTACATATTATATAACGTACATACTTTTTTAATTTGTGACAGATAGGGCTTTAATCTGTAAATACTGATACATATATTTTGATTTCCTTGGTTTTTCTTGTGAATAAGTTATACAAATATAGAAAAAAGTGCATTTCTTGTCATTTTTCCTAGTGCAACATTTATGTGTACCCCCATATATTTTCTATTTTTTATATTCAATAGTTTTATTAATGTTTAGATAGAAGACTTCATACAGAGATTATCACACTCATATTTTCTACAAAATATAATCAATAAAGTCTGATGATTGAAATGATATCACATTAATGTCACTTTTATGTAATTTAGTGGAGTGGTAAAACTCAAAGTGAACATAGTATGTGTTTTACTTTAGATGAGGTTTATTCTCTTTTTGACACCACATCAAAACATGAGCAGGGGAAAAAGTTTGAAATAAATTGTTAGGGTAATATTAAGAAAGGATTAAATCTGGTTGACAAAGGCACAAACTAGCATGACAGTGACTTTTCACAGGCTTGCGCTTGTTAAAAATTTGATGCTTGCGCAATAAACACAAATGTCATCCAGATCATTCCCCATTATTGTTGCAACCTGGGGATTCATATAGAGAAGGTATATTTTTAATTAATTTTAGATTTTACAAATTCAATAGTTAACAATCAGTCAGTGCAGAAATACAACAAATGGAAAATCTTACTTTGACAATGAAAGACCAAGATGAGAAGTACCGGACAACATGGGCCCCATATTTGGACTATAGGAAGAAAAGGGACTGAAGTGGGGAGAGATGGAGGTGAGGGGAGAGGGAGGGGTCCAGAGGAGTTCCTTTTTTTTTTTTTTTTTTTTTATTATTACTCCGGGATAGGGAGGGGGTAAAAGGGGATTTTTTTTTTCTTTTTGGAGCAATGGGTTAATAGTAGAAAAAGGGAATTCACAAGGAATTAAAGTGTCAATTAAAGGTAACATATGATGTGTAGATGAATAGATTTACTTAAGACGTATTAAACTGGCACTATATGAGTGCAATGAATTGTATTGTGAAACCCATGAAAAATAAAGAATTAAAAAAAAAACAAAAAAAAATAACAATGAGTCAGTGCTCTGGGGATGTATGATAGATCTGCCAACACAGCATATGTTTTCTAGCAGCCGCAGATCTATCACACAGCCCCACCAGCACTGACTGTTCATTCATAAATTCAATAGTAAACAGTCAATGCTACAGGGCTGTGTAATATATCCTTAGCTGCCAGTAAATGTCACTGCACTATAGATTTGTCACACAACCCCACAGTGCTGGCTGATAGTTAACTATTGAAATTGTGAATAAACAGTTAGTTCTGTGGGGCTACTAATATTGAGAATTTTAGATAGGGAGTGGTGACTATAGTGCTGTGCTGTAATTCCTCCGAAAGGAATGCCCATAAATTGGGCCTCAGTCTGGGGTGGAGCTACAGCACAAACAGAAGTAAAACTGTGCTTTTAATGCACAAAGGCACCAAGGATCAGAACTACATGCAGTTGCTCTCCTGGGAGATTAAATAAAGGTTTACAAAATTAAGTGATACCCCTCCTTTAAGGAATAATTTGTGGTACAAGGACTGCACCATATGTGTGCAATATCTAGACTAAGTAGGCTCAAGTTTTTTATAACCATTCTTTTTAATCATTCTCCTTTAAGGCACTCCAACTGTGCGATCTGTCTGCACCCGCTGTTTGACACCATGTTTTCGCCCCTTTTTTATTGATGTGTTAGTCTGGTAGGCATGGGCCAATGCACATTACTTTTAATTACATAGGGTTGTAACAGGGTAACACAATTAGTTAAAGTGTAATTGTTGTAGGACTCAAAGTAAAAAGTAAAAGCATTCCAATAATTTTACACATATTACATGTGCACATTTGACAAAGAATTTATATGCTACTCTGTCACAGAACATTATCTCAAATCTTGTCTTCATAGTGCGCATAGCATTTTACTGCCTGTACCGGTCACTGACAATCAAGGAAACAAAATTTGGAGAATAAGTGGTTGAACTTTTGTTTGCATTATAGAAAATTACACTGTCTGCTAGCTGCCTTAATGTTTGTAGAGCAGTATCCTAACAGATTGGATTTTTATACCTTTTTCTTGAAACCAGCTTTCCGTGATGACTTTTTTGTTCAATACAGAAAGACATCTGGATATCTCATAGAAAGTTAGGCACAACAACAGACATCCCTGTTTTTCTGAAAGCCACTGATGCAATACAAATTGCTTTGTACAATCAGTGGAAAAAGAGTGTCTGAAATAATACCAAGAGATTAAAGTGTACAGTTGCAATAAAAAGTATGTGAACCCTTTTGGAATGATATGGATTTTTGCACAAATTGGTCATAAAATGTGATCTGATTTTCATCTAAGTCACAACAATAGACAATCACAGTCTGCTTAAACTATTAACACACAAAGAATTAAATGTTACCATGTTTTTATTGAACACACCATGTAAACATTCATAGTGCAGGTGGAAAAAGTATGTGAACCCCTAGACTAATGAGATCTCCAAGAGCTAATTGGAGTGAGGTGTCAGCCAACTAGAGTCCAATCAATGAGATGAGATTGGAGGTGTTGGTTACAGCTGCCCTGCCTTATAAAAAACACACACTAGTTCTGGCTTTGCTTTTCACATGAAGCATTGCCTGATGTGAATAATGCCTCGCACAAAAGAGCTCTCAGAAGACCTACGATTAAGAATTGTTGACTTGCATAAAGCTGGAAAGGGTTATAAAAGTATCTCCAAAAGCCTTGCTGTTCATCAGTCCACAGTAAGACAAATTGTTTATAAATGGAGAAAGTTCAGCACTGCTGCTACTCTCCCTAGGAGTGGGCTTCTTGTAAAGATGACTGCAAGAGCACAGTGCAGACTGCTCAATAAGGTGAAGAAGAATCCTAGAGTGTCAGCTAAAGACTTACAAAAGTCTCTGGCATATGCTAACATCCCTGTTAGCGAATCTATGATACGTAAAACACTAAACAAGAATGGATTTCATGGGAGGATACCACAGAGGAAGCCACTGCTGTCCAAAAAAACATTGCTGCACGTTTACAGTTTGCACAAGAGCAGTTGGATGTTCCACAGCAGTACTGGGCAAAATATTCTGTGGACAGATGAAACCAAAGTTGAGTTGTTTGGAAGAAACACACAACACTATGTGTGGAGAAAAAGAGGCACAGCACACCAACATCAAAACCTCATCCCAACTGTGAAGTATGGTGGTGGGGGCATCATGGTTTGGCTGCTTTACTGCATCAGGGCCTGGACAGATTGCTATCATTGAAGGAAAAATGAATTCCCAAGTTTATCAAGACATTTTGCAGGAGAACTTAAAGCCATCTGTCTACCAGCTGAAGCTCAACAGAAGATGGGTGTTGCAACAGGACAACGACTCAAAGCATAGAAGTAAATCAACAACAGAATGGCTTAAACAGAAGAAAATACACCTTCTGGAGTGGCCCAGTCAGAGTCCTGACCTCAACCCAATTGAGATGCTGTGGCATGACCTCAAGAAAGCGATTCACACCAGACATCCCAAGAATATCTGAACTGAAACAGTTCTGTAAAGAGGAATGGTCAAGGATTACTCCTGACCGTTGTGCATGGCTGATCTGCAACTACAGGAAACGTTTGGTTGAAGTTATTGCTGCCAAAGGAGGTTCAACCAGTTATTAAATCCAAGGGTTCACATACTTTTTCCACCTGCACTGTGAATGTTTACATGGTGTGTTCAATAAAGACATGGTAACATTTAATTTTTCTGTGTGTTTTTAAGCAGACTGTGATTGTCTATTGTTGTGACTTAGATGAAGATCAGATCACATTTTATGACCAATTTGTGCAAAAGGGTTCACATACTTTTTTATTGCAACTGTACCTCTAGTCAATACATTTTTATTCAGTTTTTTTGGGAGATTTTGTCATCAATTCTTGTCCCAGAGAAACATCAAGACGTGAGATGAAATTTCCTAAAAGTGAAAAAGAAAAATCCACTGACTGATGATACCATTATAAGGACCACTATTGTAAAAAATATATCTTCCTGTGTGCGATTTTTCCATGTAAGGACAGTATTCAGTGTAGTATGTTTTTTAACTTGCCATTAATAATAATTTTCTCTAAATCTACATGCAGACTAAGCAATATATTAATTATTTATATAACTAAGATAAAGTGTGAATTTCCACAGTGCTACCCATGGCAATAGCAAATCAAGTATTTGGATCAAGTGGCTGTTCAGGCTGGTATCATCGCTGCGGGATGATACCGGCCTGAATAGCCACTTTATCCGACCTACTCCTGTGGGATGATACCGGCCTGAACAGCCACTTGATCCGACCTACTCCTGTGCCATCTATCAAATATACATCTATGAACATCAACTGTTGAGCCACCTCCAGGGGTTGCCTCTCGGCCTCAGTGGAGCCTCAAGTACCCTATTTACGCCCATATATATTTGTTTTGGGCTTTCTTTTCTTTTTGAAGAGAACAACATGTATATACTTTTTGTGGAGTAAACCCCATTTCCACCTATATACAGACCTACACCACCCTCAATACATAGATGTCTGTTTATGTCGGAATCAGGAGCATACTGGGCAGACAGACTTTGTCATTGTCGCTGCTTTTAATAAAAAAAAACTTTATGGAATGTCAAGTCAGCCAACACAGTGTTTAATAATAATCTCAAATGTACATCACCCCTGAGGAAGGAGTTTAACTGACTCTGAAATGCGTCGGGTGCAAGAGTACTGCCTCAAAACACTGTATACGTATTACTGTAACATTGATTGACCTACATTTCTAACAATAGATTATATAGTTTTGTTATATTTTATTGTGTCAATTTAATAAATTATATTTGTACTAAGTATACCTTTCTATGGTTTTTACATGTGCCTAAAAAGTCCACCAATAGGGGACCCCTTTTGTTGTTGTTTATAAATAATCTTGGATGTGGCACAAGTTTACAGTCAGACGCTGATCTACACTATACATTATGACTTCATAGTGATAGTTATTCAAAAGGGGCTGATTTATTAAAGTAAATATGGCTGTAACAAAAATTCACCAAGGCGGACAATCAGGAAAATCCAATACAAATCTGCCCTCCAAAAATACTAGTCTTTCCTCCACACTGCCAAGCAGACCTATTTTACAACTCTTATTAACACCTTATCATCCAGTCCCCATAAACTTTCCTCTATCTTCCACTCTCTACTTCGTCCTCCACCGCCTCCACCCACTGACTTACTCACTGCCCAGGAGATTGCTTCAAAAACAAGATTGATACAATTCGTGATGAAATCTCCACTCTACAGGTATCTCCCCCAGTTAAGACCCCATATCAACAGGTACAATTGACACTCCCCTTATTCAAATCTACTACTACAGACGAAGTTGCTAAACTCCTAACGCCCACCTAACCACCTGCCCCCTGGACTCTATTCCCTCTCAAACACTACGGTCACCCTCTGACTCTATCCTACACTCTCTAACCCACATCTTCAATCTCTCCCTCACCTCTGGCATTTTCCCCAATGCTCTAGAACATGCACTGGTCACCCTCATACTTAAAAAGCCATCCTTGGACCCTACCAATGTTAACAACCTACGCTCTATCTCCTTGCTCCCCTTTTCCTCTAAACTCCTTGAACGCCTGGTTTACAACCAACTGAGTAACCACCTCATTAAGAACAACCTTCTTGATCCCCTTCAATCTGGAATTTCGCCCTCAACACTCCACAGAAACTGCTCTTTTAAAACTCACAAATGACCTACTAACTGCAAAAACCAACAGATACTATTCTGTACTCCTACTTCTGGACCATTCAGCTGCCTTTGACACAGTTGATTATCCCCTCCTCCTCAAAAAACTTTACTCCCTTGATCTCTGTGACTGTGCTCTTCAGTGGCTCATATGCCCTGTACACACGATCGGACATTGATCGGACATTCCGACAACAAAATCCATTGGATTTTTTCAGACGGATTTTGGGCCAAACTTGTCTTGCATACACACGGTCGCACAAAGTTGTCGGAAAATCCGATCGTTCTGAACGTGGTGACGTAAAACACGTACGTCGGGACTATAAACGGGGCAGTAGCCAATAGCTTTCGTCTCTTAATTTATTCTGAGCATACGTGGCACTTTGTGCGTCGGATTTATGTACACACGATCAGAATTTAAACGATCGGATTTTGTTGTCGGAAAATTTTATATCCTGCTCTCAAACTTTGTGTGTCGGAAGCTCCGACAGAAAAAGTCTGATGGAGCCCACACACGATCGGAATTCCTGACAACACAATCCGATCACACTTTTTCCATCGGAAAATCCGACCGCGTGTACAGGGCATCATCCTACCTATCTCAACGCACCTTCAGTGTCACTTACAATTCTACCTCCTCCATTCCTCTTCCCTTCTCCATCGGGGTCCCCCAAGGTTCTGTTCTTGGACATCTGTTATTTTCAATCTACACCTCTTCTCTGGGTCAGCTGATACTCTCTCACGGCTTTCAATATCATTTCTACGCTGACAACTCACAAATATATCTCTCCACCCCTCAAATCACTCCATCAGTCTCCTCACGCATCACTAACTTACTAACAGACATATCTGTATGGATGTCACACCACTTCCTCAAACTTAACTTGTCCAAAACTGAGCTTATAATAATTCCTCCCCCACGTGCCTCTTCCCCTGATTTATCTGTCAAGAACAATGGCACAACCATCCACCCATCCCCACACGTCAGCGTGCTAGGTGTTATCCTGGACTTTGAACTCTCCTTTCAGCCCCATATCCAATCACTTTCCAAAGCTTGCCGCCTCAACCTCTGCAACATCTCCAAACTACGTCCCTTTCTAACCAATGAAACCACAAAGCTCCTGATTCACTCCCTGGTTATCTCTCGCCTTGACTACTGCAACTCCCTCCTCATTGGCTTACCTTTAACCACTTGCCGACCGGGCCATTGCCGAAAGACGGCAACAGCGCGGTCGGCTAGTTCTGGGTGGCAACATCTCCAAACTACGTCCCTTTCTAACCAATGAAACCACAAAGCTCCTGATTCACTCCCTGGTTATCTCTCGCCTTGACTACTGCAACTCCCTCCTCATTGGCTTACCTTTAACCACTTGCCGACCGGGCCATTGCCGAAAAACGGCAACAGCGCGGTCGGCTAGTTCTGGGTGGACGTCCATGGACGTCATTCCAGAATGTTGCTCCCGCGCGCCCCCTGGGGCGCGCACTCGGGATCATCCGTGGTAAATAGCCGCTGATCGCGGCCGTTTACCATGTGATTGTTCCGTCAAATGTAAACATGAACATGTAAACATGACGCCGGTTCCTCCCTCCCCTCTCTGTACCGATCGGTACAGTGCGAGGGGAGAGGGGGAGAGATGGCAGCACTGTGGGCTGGATGTTTAGTGCCCACGGCGCTGCTCAATATAAATAATGGCAATACTCTGCAACACTGCAATAGTCTGCAATACTGCAATACTCTGCAACACTGTGCAACACTCTGCAATACTCTGCAACACTGTGCAATACTCTGCAACACTGTGCTATACTCTGCAACACTGTGCTATACTCTGCAATACTTGGCAACATTGTGCAATACTCTGCCAATACTCTGCAACGCTGCAAAACTCTGCCAATACTCGCCAATACTTTACCAATACTCATCAATACTCTGCCAATACTCTGCCAATACTCTGCCAATACTCGCCAATACTGGCCAATACTAGCCAATACTCTGCCAATACTCCACAATAAATTTTAACAGAAACAAAGATTTATTTATTTTTTATCTAATTTTTAGTGTTTTTTGATTTATAGCGCAAAAAATAAAAAACCCAGCGGTGATTAAATACCACCAAAAGAAAGCTCTATTTGTGTGAAAAAAATGACATAAATTTCATATGGGTACAGTGTTGCATGACTGAGTAATTGTCATTCAAAATGTGAGAGCACCGAAAGCTGAAAAATGGTCTGGTTAGGAAGGGGGTTTAAGTGCCCAGTTGTCAAGTGGTCAAATAGACTATCCCCCTTCAGTCCATCATGAATGCTGCTGCCAGACTCATCCACCTTACAAACCGCACAGTGTCTGCTACCCCTCTCTGCCAATCCCTCCATTGGCTGCCACTTGCCCAACAAATTAAATTCAAAATACTAACAATAAGTTACAAAGCCATCCACAACTCTGCCCCCAGCTACATCACTAGCCTAGTCTCAAAATACCAACCTAATCGCCCTCTTCGTTCCTCTCAAGACCTTCTGCTCTCTAGTTCCCTCATCACCTCTACCCATATCCGCCTCCAGGATTTCTCCCGAGCCTCGCCCATCCTCTGGAATTCACTACCCCAATCTATCACACTGTCTCCAAATGTATCCACTTTTAGGCGATCCCTGAAAACTTTCCTCCTCAGAGAAGCCTATCCTGCCTCCATCTAACAACTGCACTATTTTCTCTATTAGCTCATCCCCCACAGCTATTACCCTTTTGTATTACTTGACCCTCCCTCCTAGATTGAAAGCTCTAACGAGCAGAGCCCTCTGATTCCCCCTTGTATTGAATTGTATTGTAATTATACTGTCTGCCCTAATGTTGTAAAGCACTGCGTAAACTGTCGGCATTATATAAATCCTGTATATTAATAATAATAATAATAATAATAAGTCAAAAGGGGCTGATTTATTAAAGTAAATATGGCTGTGACAAAAATTCACCAAGGCGGACAATCAGGAAATTACACTTTCAGACATTTATCAATCTGCACAGGACTGGTGCTAATTTGTCTCCTGGTAATGATACACCCAACTTACGAACCTTAAAGCGTAACTTCGCTTTTGTTGAGAAACAAACATTCCCCTCTGGGTGATCTATGTACATTGCAAGGATTATAACAACCTTTGTGCAGATTCCTACCTTTTGTTATTCTGATGAAATCACTGTTTGTTCCTCTGTGCCTTTGTTCTGAGTGTATCTAATAGGAGTGGTTTCATAATTATCTGTCAGCTGTGCAGCTGCAGAGCTCTAATGAGAAAAGCTGCTGGGCCTGAATCCTCTTAGACGTGTTCCTACTGGAAGTATCTCATCAAAAATTACAGGAAGCCTGAAATCTGACTTGTATCTTAGGCAGAATTCTGGGAAAATTGGTGAGCCAATCACACAAGCAGGAATTATGTTTCTGGGGGTGGTCAGTATACATTCTGTGTACAGAACAACTCCAGGTAGCCATATTCCATTGCATTTTTAGAAAATTAGAGCAGCTGCAGATTGAAAAGGAAAGGTAATTTTTAAAAACATTCAATTACAATATGACTTGATTGCAATTGTATACGCTATATTATTTTTTCTTTATTTGCTATTTTTTTCCCATAAAAGTGGAATTATCCTTTAAGGAAATCTTTGTAAAGCAACAGACAACATAGCACAGACAAATGCAACTTTTTTAACCTTAGTGTAGGAGCTGTTTAAGGTGGAAGTTAGCCCAAGTACAAATTAAATTAATATAAGTGATCAAAGCATGAGCAATTTACTTGTATATAAAAGGCTTTCATGAAAAGAGGAGAGCTACATGAGCTTCACACAGGCGTAGTAAGTGACTAATGAAATTATACTGGGTTATGGCTTGCTTCTTCAGTGTAAAATGGTATTTCTTCCTGAATTCTCATACATATAATGGTGGTGTTGCCTTGCCATCATGGCACACACACTGCCACCTATGGCTATTATTAGTGGTGCGTGTTGCTATAGCAATTTATTAGAGATTCTTTATTGTTATATTAGCCAAAGTAAAATTAGCTTGTGTCTGCATGCATTATTATTACTGATGATGAACACTTAATTATAAATATTTACTATTAGGACAACTTAGGGAGGCAAGCTGTGGCCATACATTTTTTTAAGTTTTCTTTTTCTTAACTCAAATAGTTTTATTTGTTTTGTTTTGTTTTATTTGAGAAGCTTTATCTTGTAAATTTTGAAGTTAGAATGTGCAGAAAATACAAACCATATTTTCATGTTACTCATGCAAATATCAAATCATTATAGGCAAGGTATAAGGTTAAGTGTACAAAGTATGCAATACCACAGAAATCCACTGAAAGTAATATTTGGTAAGCAGTAATAATATCAAATCCAAGAAAATGTGCATTGAAACAGTTAGTAAAGGAAAACTTGATATATTGTCACCCGATAAGATAGGTAAAGAGGTAAGCATTAAAATGGATTACCAAAGGCAATAAATGTCAGAAACCATGAAACCAGACCGAGACAGAAGTACAGATAAATCACACTTGTTTAATAATAATAGTAAAAATAACAAACGTATTCAAAACATAGCCAAGGTTCACTAACCGGAACTGATAATCAGCCAAGCCAGAAGTCAGGAAACAATGTAGTGGAACAGCAAGCAGGATCTGGAGCCAGAAGGGATGTCAGCTATGCAAGTCTTTAAACAGGAATGTAGGCGATAGTCTCTTGTGATGTGGACCAAGGCGAAGGCAGAGATCCACTGGGCTGAACGGCTTAAGTAGGCAGGACTGACGAGCAGGATATTATCAACAGCTGAGTAACTGTGGAGAGATAGGAGCTGGCAATTAGCCGACAGCTGAGCGGCCAGCTCTAAGAAGGAACACAATTTAAGGGGTGATTAGTAATAAGGACTAGGCATAAGATGACAATTGGCGCCCAGATCAGCACAAACAGTAGCAAGGTCATCTGAAGTGCAGTGGTGGGCAGTAAAAAAAAAAAGCCCAATTTACCAAATACAAGAGGATGTGCACTGTCCATAAAAAGGAAAGAAAGCGGGAGAAGGATCCCTTCTTAATCTGAAAGGAACTTGCCGGATGGTTTCACTGGAGGGTCAGCCTTTTATGTTGTTCTTCTGCCAGCTATCGTTGGGGCCCTTTAAAAAGTAGTGGTGCAGTTTTAGTAACTGGCTGGCAGGTGAATATTTGGATAGAGGTTCTCTCCTCCCTCTCTCTCCTAGGTGCCAAGAGAGAGAACTTTCCCAGGCAGTTTAATAAAAATGCTCTCTCTACTTCTCCTACTACACAGTGTCTATTGGAATCTGTAGTCCAAAGAGTCTATGGGTCCCTTTATATTACTGCCATCTGAAACCACTACTCTCAGTATTTTTAGCACTCTGCATGGGAGTCTATGGGCTTGCTTGGCTTTAAGTCTCCCCCTGCTGGCCAGAGGAGAATGGTGCAGCATAACATCAATATCTCAGTAAAAAGTGAAAGTAAACTGAGTGTAAAGTGGGAAATGTCTTCTCCTAATGTTTCTGTAATCTAGCATCTGGGTACAATGTTGTTAATTTTGGTGTCCGTTTTTGAAGCAGTGAAAAATATTCACTGCTCCATTCTCTGGAGCTTGCCAGTTTGTAAAGCAGTATAGATCGCTTCTCCTTTTGAGGAGTGAAGCAATCTACAAACGCTTCAAACAGTGGAGAACGCCACCTAATACTGGAATCTTGTGAGACATAACAAGATTACAATACCAGAAATTCACCGAAACACTCGAGGTGTCCGTGTATTAAACAGTGATAAATTATCACTGCTCAGTACATGGACATTCCTGGAGGAGACTGCCCACCTAGTTAATAAAATATCTGTCCCCCTGCACTATATGCGGCCCAGTCTCCGAAGGGAAGGGATCATGCTCTGCTTCAGTATGTCACAGTACATGTTGGCATTCATGGTTCCCTTAATGAACTGTAGCTCCCCAGTGCCAGCAGCACTCATGCAGCCCCAGACCATGACACTCCCACCACACTTGTCTTTGTTCTCCTCACCTGGTTGCCACTACACACGCTTGACACCATCTGAACCAAATATGTATATCTTGATCCCATCAGAACACAAGACATGGTTCCAGTATTCCATGTCCATCTTGTACATCGTCTTTAGAAGAGGCTTCCTTCTGGGATGACAGCCATGCAGACCAAATTGATGCAGTGTGCAGCGTATGGTCTGAACACTGACAGGCTGACCCCCCACCCTTTCAACCCCTGCAGCAATTCTGGCAGCACTCATACGTCTCTTTCCCAAAGACAACCTCTGGATATGAGGCTGAGCACATGCACTCAACTTCTTTGGTCGACCACGGAGAGGCCAGTTCTGAGTGGAACCTGTCCTGTTAAACCACTGTATGGTTTTGGCCACCGTGCTGCAGCTCAGTTTCAAGGTCTTGGGATTCTTCTTATAGTCTAGGCATTCTTTATGTAGAGCAACAATTCTTCTTTTCAGATCCTCAAAGAGTTCTTTGCCATGAGGTGCCACTGTGAACTTCCGGTGACCAGTATGAGAGAATGAGAGCGATAATTCCAAATTTTCCAACTGCTCCCCATTCAAACCTGAGACCTTGTAACACTAACGAGTCACATGACACCGGGGAGGGAAAATGGCTAATTGGGCCCAATTTTGACATTTTCACTTAGGGGTGTACTCACTTTTGTTGCCAGTGGTTTAGACATTAATGGCTATCTGTTGAGCTATTTTGAGGGGACAGCAAATTTACACTGTTATACAAGCTGTTCACTCACTACTTTACATTGTAGCAAAGTGTAATTTCTTTAGTGTTGTCACATGAAAAGATATAATAAAATGTTTACAAAATGTGAGGGGTGTGAGATACGGTACTGTATATATACAATAGACATGGCAGGTTACTGTCTTGGGGGGTCTGATCGAGGAAGGAGGAAGTCAAAAATCTTCCTCCCTACCCTGGGATTCTCTCTTCACTCCCCGATTCACAATCTCTGAGCTTGTGAATCAGGGAGTGTGAATTCTGACACAGCATCTCTGTGTGCAGAGATCATCGGCGGAGAACATGTTCTCCCCCGATCATCTCTGTTTCATTAACCGTTAATGGACTGAGATCAGCGGCGATGCTCGAGATCACCGCTGTTCAGTTTCATAAACGGACACCTTTGTATGGAAGTTATGTACATCACTCTATTTCGTCGCCCCCTCTCTCCAGCCATCCCCTTTATGACCAATGGATAGATTCATGCATTGCATGAATCTATCCATGGCCGCCGCTGCCACCCCCTATTCGGGCGCCGGGCGCCTGAATTACAGTGGCAGGGGCTGTTTTTGAAGCACCTGATTAAAGCCATAGGCTTCAAAAAAGGTGACCTGGGAGCAGCATGCTTGCTGCTCGCAGTTCACCCAGGTGTGTTAGAACAGTGAATGAATATTCGCTGTCCTAACACTGAACTGCCTCTCCGCCAATCAGGTGCTTGGATCTGTTACCCGTCACCTGATAGGCTGAAACAACAGGCGCTATGTTTGGATGCCTGACAGGAGGAGAGGACGGGAGGAGAGGACAGGAAGAGGCACATGAAGACACCGCTCACTGCTGTCACCTTCTGCCCCACTGAGACAGGGTAAGTACCGGGCAGACGGCGAGCGGGCGGGGGGTCACAGTAGCGGCATTGGATGGCACAGTGGCAGCATTTGATGGGCACAGTGGCAGCATTCGATGGCCACAGTAGCAGCATTCGATGGCACAGTGGCAGTATTTGATGGGCACAGTGGCATCATTTGATGGGCACAGTGGCAGCATTTGATGGGCACAGTGGCCACTTTTGATGGCACAGTGACAGCGCTTGATGGGCACAGTTCCAGTGTTTGATGGGCACAGCGGCAGAATTTGATGGCACAGTGGCAGCATTTGATGGGCACAGTGGCAGCGTTTGATGGCACAGTGGCAGCGTTTGATGGGCATAGTGGCAGCGTTTGATGGCACAGTGGCAGCCTTTAAAGGGCACATTGGCTGCAATTGATGGGCACAGTGGCTGCAATTGATGGGCACAGTGGTGGCGTTTAATAGCACAGTGGATGCGTTTGATGGGCAGAATGGCAGCATTTGATGGGCACAGTGGCAGCATTTGATGGGCACAGTGGCAGCATTTGATGGGCACAGTGTCAGCGTTTGATGGGCACAGTGGCAGCATTTTATGGTGCAGTGGCAGCATTTGATGGCACAGTGGCAGCCTTTAAAGGGCACATTGGCTGCAATTTGATGAGCACAGTGGCTGCAATTGATGGACACAGTGGTGGCATTTGATGGGCACAATGGCTGTGTTTGATGTCACATTGGCTGCGTTTGATGGCACAGTGGCTGCAATTGATGTTTTTTTTTTCTCAATATTTTTTCAGTTTGTTTGCGCCCCCCCCCCCCCCCCCCCATAATTTTGAGCACCAGCCGCCACTACATGTAACATGTTTCAAAGGTTAACCTATAGCTTAAAACAAAAAACAAAAAAAAACAAAACAAAAAAAACTTCTAAAATTACCATGCGTTGGCCTTGCTACATTGTTTTAGCTGCACATATATGCCTGATACGGCTTTCGTCATGCCGCCTTTGGCAGGCCCCCTGTCATTTTGTTTAAAGGTCCTCAGTTGTTTGTTTCCTTTCACCAAAGTATACTAGTTTGTCAACTGCTTTCTTGGTATGCATGCATTTACTTTATGCTACTAAATATGAGCTTCATCCTGCTGTAAAGTAATGAGAAATCTGTCATCTCTTGTATTGCTGCATACTTTGTCACTTTGTAATTTATGTTTAAGACCTTTTAAAACTTGTTTTTTTACATTGCATGCTTGCATAATCTTGCTATTTCTCCCTTAGGGTAGACACCCTAAACCACCCGCAGCCAAAACTTAATGATCTTTAAAAAGGCATGGGACTGCCATTCATTCTTAATGTCACCCCCATGCAGTTGCGAGTACGGGAACCCCTTGGAAATTGCATGGTGCTTTTTTTAAAAATGGTGCAGGAACCTTTTTTTTACCTAAAACAGCAGCCCATTCAAATGACTTGGCTTGGCTTGCAGAGCTGCAATAGAGTGAACCAGGCCTTAGGAAGCCTGCTTTAGATCTTACAAGGTATTACATGCATATTTAGACTTTATTTTTTCACTCCATAATTTAGACTCTACTACTTTCATGCAATTCCTTCTTGGACACAACAACCTAATGCTTGGAAGCAATGTACATGTATGTATTTTTTTTGCAAAGCATCCTTCATTTTTAGGAAAAATAACAATATGAAATAAATATGAGTGTTTTAATAAAATGGTTTAACAGTGTTTATGTGTGTTTATTTTCATACATTACAGGAAGTACAGTCGGCGACACCCTCACCATCCCTTTCCTCTATGTGGCTGCTGCATAATAGTTTCTCTGCTCAGCCAGAGTCTGCTATGAATCTCCACATGGTATCCCAACTTGCATGTGGGAAAAAACACAGTTGGACAGGAGCAAGGGACAGTTTCAGTTTGCATTGCTTTTTTATTATTCTGGCTTTCATTAACAAAACATTTGTTTTGTAAAGGTTTTTTCATTTTCTGTCACTATTGGTATCTTTACACATCTTAAGTTTTACAAATTCCAAATCCTTTTCCAAATAACACACTTGTAAAAGAACCCAGGCTGGGAGATCACAAAAATTTAGCAAAGCAAGCATGCTGCCCCCTCTTGCTGTCAACATTGGTGGGTTACCTTGGTAGGGGTGACACCTAAGGCCTCTACCCATATGGTAACTTTTTATCATTTTGTGGAGACTCATCACAACATTCCATCGACCAAAAAGAATATGGAGATTTGTGGAGGAAAAGTTACAGGTTACCACTATGGAATAAGGGAATCAACACATCTGTGCAACACCACCCTCCCATCTCCCCCCCCCCCGACCAAAGAAAATTATTTTAAGTACATAAGACATCCTTCTAACGCTTTCACAGAAATTTAAAAACGTATACAGAGACTTGTCAAAAGTCCTTTACTTAAAGGAAAATATACCAAATAGAAAATATTGTTCCACACAGTGGAAAGTCACATTATGGCCATATGTACCTCATAGATTCTGACTAGTATATGAACCATTTCTGGCAGTGCATCATGTGTGGCATCCAGAATAATGTGATGCCATTAGTCATACATGATCTGCTCCTCTTTTGGTTTCCATTTAGCAAAATTTATCACAGAAAATCAAGAGAGAGTTTCTAATTAATTCAAAGAACAGTCAGAGATCAAGGAAGAGTCACTTGCAGTGGCGGACCATAATGCAGGGCGCAGGGGCACCACCCCCCTAATCCATGCGTTTTTTTTTCAGAAGCACATGATTAGAGCCAGAGGCTCTAATAGGCTTCAAAAAAGGGTGGGCTTGGGATGTAGAGCACTACGCCCCGAGCCCATCCAGTTGTGTGACAATAGCAAATTAATATTCACTATTGTTATCCTGATTCTCCTCCTGGCCAATCAGGAAGTGGGTCCTGAGACCCATCACCGATTGGCCAAGAGGAGAAGCGATCCCATTGGCCTCCGAGGAGGAGGAGGGAGAAGACGCAGGTGAAGCCGCTGTGAAGCACCAGGTGGAGGAGACGCTGCCCACAGCCCATCCACCACCGCCTGGAGGAAGTTCTGCCTCCAATCCTAAATGGGGTAAGTGCGAGGCTGGTGACCGATCAGCCGCCACTGGTCACTTGACAAACAACATCAAGAATGTGCTTTATTTGACCAATGAAAGAGACGTTTTAAAAGTTTAAGTTTATGAAACAGTAGTCATTTTTCTAAGAAAAAGCATATAAGGAAAAGACACCAAAATAAACACATTTTAAGCAGTATAAATCAAAAAAATGCACTTGTCTGACCCTGCATCTTGCTCATCCAGCCTACAGTCTGCCAAGTTCCATGCCATCTCTTCTTCTACTACCAGCCTACTTGCTGCCACATCCATCTGCTGACTGCTGCCATGCAGACTACTGCACTAATTACAGCCACTCCTACACTTATGTGCTCCTGTGGCTGCTGTCTCGCTATCAGTGGCTCCTGAGCCAGAGCTGAACGAGGGGCCCTCTACATGTCAGGATCACTGACCAGGTATGTGACAAGGACACCGTGGCTGAGCATCAGGGGAGACATTCTCACAGGCACAGATGTGGGAAAAGACTGTTATTGTGGAGCTGAGCAGCAGGTGTTAAGCCTGCCAGATAGGAATGTGCAGTAGAAGAGGATTGTGGGAAGTTTAGTTCCTTACAGACTGAGCTGGCTTGGTGGGCTGGAAGGAGAAAACTGCAGATACAATGAGGGACTTGGGCAAAGAGGATTGGCAGTTTTGTATTACTTTGCCTGGTATGAGTATGGATGTTGTTCAGAGGGACTGAATGCACTTAAGGCTGCTAGCAGACTGCTCACCACTGCACCTAATGCCGCGTACACATGAGCGACTTTACGGCAGAAAAGGTCCAAAAGGACAAATCCGTCAGACATTACGATCGTGTGTGGGCTTCGTCGGACCTTTTTTGTCGAAAAATTTGATGGACCTTAGAAATAGAACATGTTTCAAATCTTTCCGACGGACTCGACTCCTATCGAAAAAAACGTTCATCTGTATGCTAGACCAACGGACCGAAAACGACGCAAGGGCAGCAATTGGCTACTAGCTATTGAACTTCCGTTTCTAGTCTGGTCGTACTTCATCACGTTTGAAACGATCGGATTTTGGTGGGATCGTGTGTAGGCAAGTCCGTTTCGTCGGAACTCCATTGGAACTCTGTTGAAAAGTCCTTCGGAGTTCAGTCTGACGAGAAGTCCACTCGTGTGTACGAGGCATTAGAGGGCGAGAGGAGCAAGGACAGATATTCTGGGATATCAGACAGTGCTAGTTGAGGCTGCAGTCTGATTGAGGGGAAGGATGCTGTGGGCACTGCTGGATGTGCTGCCAACAGTAAACAGAGGGTGAACACCTGCTAAAACAGGAGGTGGCAAGAGGCCCTTGGCCAAAACCCCACTACGCTTTGACAAATAAGGGACAGTGCTGCCTGCAAGTATCACAGAGCCAGTACATTTATCAGTGCTTAAAGGGACATTATCCTGAGCACTCCAACATAACAGGCCCCAACGAGCTGCCCAGCAGAAGGCAGAGTATATTACAGACTTCTGAGCTGTTGGAGTGGCATAGCTCTCCTTAGCTAGGATTGCCCCGGTATAGTGTTTAGGAGTGCTTTCTGCACCAATTTTTTTCTACAGTGTAATTTTTTCTACTGTTCACCTAATTACATTATGTATTTCTTGCATAGTTTATCTCGGTTGCCATTGGAGTACTGCATATACATCTGCAATAAATATTCCCCTACACAGCCTGGTATGTTAAAGTGCATGCTACTATTTGCAGAGACATGGGCACAGGAACAGTGAACCTGAGAAACAGTGGCCTTTTCAGAGTGAGCACTACACTTGCTTGGGTAAAGTGTGCTACTTCCTTTTGTGAATCAGCCTGATTATCCTTGTTTTCATAAGCACATCTTTTTGTCTGCTGAAGGCTAACAATGTATATTAACTGTTGAAAGAATCTTTGCTACAGCATGTTCATATATCTACATTCTATTTTATTTAAATTCATTTACTCTGCCTTGCAGCAGCAATACTTTTAATTCACCCTGGGGCAATCTAAAAAGTGAATGAATAAGCAAGGCAGTTTTCTTTGTTGCCTGTACAGTTGCTATGGAAATCAGTTGTATTTATTCTCACTGCAGGGAGCCCACATAAGATTATGTTAAAATTGATATCTAGAAAATAAAGATATCATTCACCAATATAGAACTGATGAAAGATAAGACTGTGTAAAATACAGTGACTCAAAAACACACTTGAATGCAAACATTTACACAAATTTATATATTTGCAAGGAAACATTTGTGAACCCTTTGGGAATTATGTGGATGTCTGCATGAATGCTTCCTAAAATGTGGTCTGATCTTCAGCTAAGTTAGCAGACAAACACAATCTGGTTAAAGTGTATATATATATATAGATGCAGTACATTTCTCTAATACTGAACATTGCATCCCTCTAAAGTAATTGGGGTTGATTTACTAAAACTGGAAAGTGCAAAATCTCATGCAGCTGTGCGTGGTAATTAATCAGCTTTTAACTTCAGCTTGTTCCATTACGCTTTGTAGAAAAACCTGCTAAATGATTGGTTTTTATGCAGTGCTGCACCTGATTTTGCGCTTTCCAGTTTTAGTTGATCAACCCCATTGTTTATGCAGAAAAATACCTGTTGATTTTCCATAAATCCAGTGTGCTTCTAATTTTTTGTTTGTGCTAAAAACCCAGTGGGGTTGATTTAGTAAAGGCAAATAGACTGTGCACTTTGCAAAGTGCAGTTGCTCCACAGCTTAGTAAATGAGATAAAGGTTCACTTTGCAAAGAATACCTAATCACATGCAAGTAAGATTTAAAAAACAGCATTTTTGCTTGGTCATGATTGGATGATGGAAGTCAGCAGAGCTTCTGCTCATTTACTAAGCTCTGGAGCAACTGCTCTTGCATAGTGCAACTGCACTTTGCTAAGTGCACAGTTTCTTTGCTTTTAGTAAATCAACCCTAGAGTGTCTACAGCACTTAAATTCAAATTATTGTTATCAGCCATGCCTGCTTGACTACAGAAATTCATTGCTCCCTCACCCATTTCTGTCCCACTCTGCATGTGTTTTAAATGGAGGACAGGTTAGCTAGGGATGTACCTAGATAGATAGATAGATAGATACTATTTGAATATTACAAAATAGAACACTGATAAGCCATCACGAAGAATGCCTTCTGCTTTGCATGCCCTATAAATAAGCACTGTCCAATTCAATGTTACAGTAAAAGATGACATCACTAAGGGAGCAAGATAGGAGGTGGAATACTTACGGGTTGAGCAGCAAAGGGATGAAACTAAGGGGAAAGTAATCCTGGGAGTATGCTATAGGCCCCCTAGCCAGAGGAAGGAGGCAGAGGCGGTCCTCCTATCACAAATTGGAATAGCGGCAAGGATGGGAAGTGTCATCATAATGGAGGATTTTCATTATTCATACATAAACTGGGCGGAAGGAACCACGCATTCATCTAAGGCTCTCCAGTTCCAAAATGTCTTGCAGGACAATTTAATGGGTCAGATGGTAAACGCACCAACTAGAAACAAAGCGTTACTAGACCTACTGATTGCCAACAATACAGACCTGATCACGGATGTGGAAATACGGGGCAATTTAGGAAACAGCGATCACAGGTCAATTAGTTTCAGTATAAATCATACTAATAGGAAACAAGGGGAATACAAAGACACTGATTTTCAAAAGAGCCAACTTCCCTGAACTACGAGCCTTGCTAGAAGATACAAATTGGGATAAAATCTTAGGAACAAAGAACACGGAGGAGAAATGGGTATGCTTTAAGAGCAAATTAAATAAAGGCATTAGCCAGTGCATCCCAAATGGAAATAAATTTAAAAGATCTAATAAAAGTCCTGGGTGGCTTAACCACGTCAATACAGGGCACTTTCGTACCTTCCTGCCCAGGCCAATTTTCAGCTTTCAGCGCTGTCACTTTTTGAATGACAATTGCGTGGTCATGCTACACTGTACCCAAACTAAATTTCTATAATTTTGTTCCCACAAATAGAGCTTTCTTTTGGCGGTATTTAATCCCCTCTGCGGTTTTTATTTTTTGCTTAACGAATAAAAAAAGACAGAAAAAATGTTTTTAAAAAAAGTTTTTCTTTGTTTTTGTTATAAAGTTTTGTAAATAAGTACGTTTTCTCTTTCACTGATGGGCACTGATAAGCTGCACTGATGGGCACTGATAAGGCGGCACCGATTAAGTGGCACCAATGAGATGGCACTGATGAGGTGGCACTGAAGGGTACTGACGATGGGCTCTGATAGGCAGCACTGATAGGTGGCACTGATATGCGGCACTGATGGGTGTTGATAGGCAGCACTGATGGGCGCTCAAAGGTGGCACGAGTGGGCACTGATGGGCAATGATAGGTGACACTGATGGGCACTGAAAGGCTGCACTGATAGGTACTTAAGGGTGGCACTAATAGACGGCACTGCTGGGCACTGATAGGCACTGAAAGGCGGCACTGATGGGCATTGATGGGCACTGATGGCTGGCACTGGATTTCACTGATAGGCATCACTGGTGGCACTGGAACTGGTAGGCATGTTTCACTGGCACTGATTGGCAGCTGCCTGGGCACTGATTGGCATTTCCCTGGTGGTCTAGGGTGTCATATCTGGTGGTCCAGTGTCGCGGCCATCCCTGGTGTTCCTGGCAGCATCCTGGTGGTCCTGAGCAGGCATCCGAGGGGGGGCTGTGCTGATAAACAATCAGCACAGACCCACCTGTCAGGATAGCAGCTGATCAGCCCTCTACTAGCGTCTGTCAGACGCGAGTGAGGAAAAGCCGATCGATGGCTCTTTCTGTTTACATCGTGATCACGTGGTAGAGTCTCTGTCAGACAGACAGTGTCTTTAGTAAATCAACCCCAATGACTTTAGAGGGATGCAATGTTCAGTATTAGAGAAACGTACTGAATATATATATATATATATATATATATATATATATATATATATATATATCCACTGCATACAGTTTAGCTATATCTGACTGCAAGCCGTTTCTGGGGTACTTTTTCTAATATACTTCTGGCAGGCAGGTCATTCAGTTAGCTGCAGTGTATTTAATACATATATACAGACAGTCTCGTATATATATATAATTATACAGTGGGGACGGAAAGTATTCAGACCCCCTTAAATTTTTCACTCTTTCCTTTCACACTGGGGCGGGGGCGTTGTCAGCGGTAAAGCGCCGCTATTGTAAGCGGCGCTTTACCGTCGGTATGTGGCCGCTAGCGGGGCGGTTTTACCCCCCTGCTAGCGGGCGAGAAAGGGTTAAAACCACCGCAAAGCACCTCTGCAGAGGCGCTTTGCCGGTGGTATAGCCGCGCCGTCCCATTGATTTCAATGAGCAGGAGCAGTAAAGGAGCGGTATACACTCCGCTCCTTCACCGCTCCGAAGATGCTGCTGGCAGGACTTTTTTTCCCATCCTGCCAGCGCATCGCTCCAGTGTGAAAGCCCTAGAGCTGGCCATCCAGCCAAACTGAGCTATCGGGGGAGAAGAGCCTTGGTGAGAGAGGTAAAGAGGAAGCCAAAGATCACTGTGGCTGAGCTCCAGAGATGCAGTCGGGAGATGGGAGAAAGTTGTAGAAAGTCAACCATCACTGCAGCCCTCCACCAGTCGGGGCTTTATGGCAGAGTGGACCGACGGAAGCCTCTCCTCAGTGCAAGACACATGAAAGCCCGCATGGAGTTTGCTAAAAAACACCTGAGGGACTCCAAGATAGTGAGAAATAAGATTCTTTGGTCTGTTGAGACCAAGATAGAACTTTTTGGCCTTAATTCTATACAGTATATGTGGAGAAAACCAGGCACTGCTCATCACCTGTCCAATACAGTCCCAACAGTGAAGCATGGTGGTAGCAGCATCATGCTGTGGGGGTGCTTTTCAGCTGCAGGGACAGGATGACTGGTTGCAATCGAAGGAAAGATGAATGCGGCCAAGAACAGGGATATCCTGGATGAAAACCAGTGCTCAGGACCTCAGACTGGGCTGAAGGTTTACCTTCTAACAAGACAATGACCCTAAGTACACAGCTAAAATAACGAAGGAGTGGCTTCACAAAAACTTCGTTACTGTTCTTGAATGGCCCAGCCAGAGCCCTGACTTAAACCCATTTGAGCATCTCTGGAGAGACCTAAAAATGGCTTTCCACCAACATTTACCATCCAACCTGACAGAACTGGAGAGGATCTGCAAGGAGGAATGGCCTAGGATCCCCAAATCCAGGTGTGAAAAACTTGTTGCATCTTTCCCAAAAAGACTCATGGCTGTATTAGATCAAAAGGGTGCTTCTACTAAATACTGAGCAAAGGGTCTGAATACTTAGGACCATGTGATATTTCAATTTTTCTTTTTTAATAAATCTGCAAAAATGTCAACAATTCTGTGTTTTTCTATCAGTATGGGGTGCTGTGTGTACATTAATAAGGAAAAAAAATGTACTTAAATGATTTTAGCAAATGGCTGCAATATAACAAAAAGTGAAAAATTTAAGGGGGTCTGAATACTTTCCATCCCCACTGTATATATATATATATATATGTACGGTATATATAAATATATATCCACTGTATCCAGTTTAGCTATATCTGACTGCAAGCCGTTCCTGGTATACTTTTTCTAATATACTTCAGGCAGGCAGGTTATTCAGATAGCTGCAGTGTATTTAATATATGCAGTATCTCACAAAAGTGAATACACCCCTAAAGTAGTGAGTGTACAGCTTGTATAACAGTGTAAATTTGCTGTCCCCTCAAAATAACTCAACACACAGCCATTAAAGTCTAAACCACTGGCAACAAAAGTGAGTATACCCCTAAGTGAAAATGTCCAAATTGGGCCCAATTAGCCATTTTCTTTCCCCGGTGTCATGTGACTCGTTAGTGTTACAAGGTCTCAGGTGTGAATAGGGAGCAGGTGTGTTAAATTTGGTGTTAATGCTTTCACTCTCTCATACTGGTCACTGGAAGTTCACCATGGCACCTCATGGCAAAGAACTCTGAGGATCTGAAAAAAAGAATTGTTGCTCTACATAAAGATGGCCTAGGCTGTACGAAGATTGCCAAGACCCTGAAACTGAGCTGTAACACGGTGGCCAAGACCATACAGCGGTTTAACAGGACAGGTTCCACTCAGAGCAGGCCTTGCCATGGTAGACCAAAGAAGTTGAGTGCACATGCGCAGTGTCATAACCAGAGGTTCCCTTTGGGAAATAGACGTATGAGTGCTGCCAGCATTGCTGGAGAGGTTGAAGGTGTGTCGGGTCAGCTTGTCAGTGCTCAGACCATACGCCGCACACTGCATCAAATTGGTCTGTATGGCTGTCGTTCCAGAAGGAAGCCTCTTCTAAAGATGATGCATAAGAAAGCCAGCAGACAGTTTGCTGAAGACAAGCAGACTAAGGACATGGATTACTGGAACCATGTCCTGTGGTCTGATGAGACCAAGATAAACTCATTTGGTGTCAAGTGTGAGTGGCGGCAACCAGGTGATGAGTACAAAGACAAGTGTGTCTTGCCTAGAGTCAAGCATGGTAGTAGGAGTGTCATGTTCTGGGGCTGCATGAGTGCTGCCGACACTGGGGAGCTACAGTTCATTGAGGGAACCATGAATGCTAACATTTACTGTGACATACTGAAGCAGAGCATGATCCCCTCCCTTCAGGGATTGGGCCACAGGGCAGTATTCCAACATGATAACGACCCCAAACACATCTCCAAGACGACCACTGCCTTGCTAAAGAAGCTAAGGGTAAAGGTGATGGACTGGCCAAGCATGTCTCCAGACCCAAACCCTATTAAGCATCTGTGGGACATCCACAAACGGAACGTGGAAGAGCGCATGGTCTCTAACATCCACCAGCTCCGTGATGCCGTCATGGAGGAGTGGAATAGGACTCCAGTGGCAACCTGTGAAGCTCTGGTGAACCCCATGCCCAAGAGGGTTAAAGCAGTGCTGGAAAATAATGGTGGCCACACAAAATATTGACACTTTGGGCCCAATTTGGACATTTTCACTTAGGGGTGTACTTACTTTTGTTGCCAGCAGTTTAGACATTAATGGCTGTGTGTTGAGTTATTTTGAGGGAACACCAAATTTACACTGTTATACAAGCTGTACACTCACTACTTTACATTGTTGCAAAGTGATTTCTTCAATGTTGTCACATGAAAAGATATAATAAAATATTTACAAAAATGTGAGGGGTGTACTCACTTTTGTGGGATACTGTATATACAGACAGTCTCGTATATATATATATATATGTATATATATATATATATATATATATATATATATATATATATATATATATATATATATCCACTGTATCCAGTTTAGCTATATCTGACTGCAGGCCATTCCTGATGTACTTTTTCTAATATACTTCAGGCGGTGTACACAGTACACAGTACTGTGCACCCATAGTGCAGTTGCTACTACTTTTCTGGTGGTGTACACAGTACACCCATAGTTGTTATTACACTCCTATTGGTGTACACAGTACCGTGCACCCATAGTGCAGTTGCTATTACTTTTCTGGGGGTGTACACAATACAGCACACCCATAGTTGTTATTACACTTCTGTTGGTATACACAGTACTGTGCAACCCTAGTGCAGTTGCTACTACTTTTCTTGTGGTGTACACAATACAGTATACCCATAGTTGTTATTACACTTCTGTTGGTGCACGGTACACAGTACCGTGCACCCCTAGTGCAGTTGCTACTACTTGCCTGGTGGTGTACACAGTACACAATACATATAGTGCACCCATAGTTGCTATTAGACTTCTGGTGGTGTACACAATACTGTTCACCCCTAGTGCAGTTGCTACTACTTTTCTGGTGGTGTACACAATACAGTACACCCATAGTTGTTATTACACTTCTGTTGATGTACACAGTACAGTGCACCGTAGTGCAGTTGCTAGTGTTACTACTTTTCTGGTGGTGTACACAGTACACAATACATACAGTGCACCCATAGTTGTTATTACACTTCTGTTGGTGTGCACAGTACCGTGCAACCCTAGTGCAGTTGCTACTACTTTCCTGGTGGTGTACACAATACAGTACACCCATAGTTGTTATTACACTTCTGTTGGTGTACACAGTACCGTGCACCCCTAGTGCAGTTGCTATTACTTTTCTGGTGGTGTACACAATACATGCAGTACACCCATAGTTGTTATTACACTTCTGTTAGTGTACACAGTACCGTGCACCCCTAGTGCAGTTGCTATTACTTTTCTGGTGGTGTACACAATACATGCAGTACACCCATAGTTGTTATTACACTTCTGTTAGTGTACACAGTACCGTGCACCCATAGTACAGTTGCTAGTGCTACTACTTTTCTGGTGGTGTACACAGTACACAATACATACAGTGCACCCATAGTTGTTATTAAACTTCTGCTGATGTACACAGTACAGTGCACCGTAGTGCAGTTGCTAGTGTTACTACTTTTCTGGTGGTGTACACAGTACACAATACATACAGTGCACCCATAGTTGTTATTACACTTCTGTTGGTGTGCACAGTACTGTGCACCCCTAGTGCAGTTGCTACTACTTTCCTGGTGGTGTACACAATACAGTACACCCATAGTTGTTATTACACTTCTGTTGGTGTACACAGTACCGTGCACCCCTAGTGCAGTTGCTATTACTTTTCTGGTGGTGTACACAATACATACAGTACACCCATAGTTGTTATTACACTTCTGTTAGTGTACACAGTACCGTGCACCCGTAGTGCAGTTGCTAGTGCTACTACTTTTCTGGTGGTGTACACAGTACACAATACATACAGTGCACCCATAGTTGTTATTAAACTTCTGTTGGTGTACACAGTACCGTGCACCCCTAGTGCAGTTGCTACTACTTTGCTGGTGGTGTACACAATACATACAGTGCACCCATAGTTGTTATTACTCTTCTGTTGGTGTACACAGTACCGTGCACCCCTAGTGCAGTTGCTACTACTTTTCTGGTGGTGTACACAGTACACAATACATACAGTGCACCCATAGTTGTTATTACACTTCTGTTGGTGTACACAGTACCGTGCACACCTAATGCAGTTGCTACTACTTTTCTGGTGGTGTACACAGTACACAATACAATGTAGTGTGGTTTTTCTAAACAAATTTTACAGCGTGTCCATAAGGCCACCAAGGAGAGGCAAACGCTCATAGGCCACTAAAAGAGGGCAAGCAGGCTCTGTGTCTACAGTCAACAGTGCTGATCGTGGACACAGTGCATCCTCAGCACATGGTCGTGGGGCACGCTTGTCCTTTTTTTCTACAGCTGGCCGTGTTATTGAGCCGCAACAGAAGAGTTGGTGAAATGGATAACAAAGCCCTCCTCATCCTCCTCATCCTCTGTCACCCAGGCTCAGAGTAGTTTGCCTGCCAATGCAGCTGCCAAAGCGACCTATTCCATCGGCTCTATGTAAACAGTTACTCCTTCCCTAGCCTCAGCATCATGCACGGAGGAGTCCCCCAAACTATTCGACCACAGTGTCAGGTATATGCTGCAGGAGGATGCGCATCGATTTCAAGGCTCCAATGATGATACCCAGGCTCCAATGATGGTAACGTAAGCCTAGAGAGAGGGGGTGCCCAAGAAGGTCAAGAAACTGGAAGTCATGTTCCCCCAGCTGCAGCATACTGCCAAGTTTGCTCCAGTGACGAGGAGGGAGGGGATGATGAGGTGACTGACTCTACTTGGGTGCCTGATAGAAAAGAGGAGGAGGAGGAGGCATATCTCCAACGAGGCAGGATGCCCTCCAGGGAGCAGCTTAAGGGCAGGCACCCTATTGCATCACACCGCAGAGCTAAGCAGGTGCAGGGCGCTGCTGACTCCCCACATATTTTGAAAAGTTCTTTGGTGTGGGCCTTTTTTGACACGTGTGCAGCAGATTGCACCATTGCTGTTTGCAACATATGTCTGAAGCGTATCAAGCGTGGCCAAAACAGCAGCCGCTTGGGCACCACATGCTTGACCAGACATATGACGACCTCCCATGCAGTCCGTTGGCAACAGCACTTAAAAGACCCACATCAAAGAACAAGGTGGACCTCTCCTTGCTCCTCATCAGCTGGAATCTCCAACCCCCCTATACCTCCAGTCCTCTCAAAAACCTGCACTGAGAGGAATGAAGGTATAGAAATAGGTGTCCCAAGTACTTGCGGCCAATCTGCTAGTGGTACACCAACATCCGATTTTAGCAGGCAAATTTCCCTACCCCAGTTGCTAAACCGTCAAAAGAAATTCCGTCCCAGCCATCCACATGCTCAGCGTCTGAATGCTAGCTTGGCCAAATTGCTAGCACTGCAACTGCTGCCTTTTCAGCTGGTAGACACAGCCCCCTTTCATGAATTTGTGGAATGTGCGGTACCTCAGTGGCAGGTTTCCAAACACCATTTCTTTTCACAGAAGGCCATTACGGCTCTCTACCAGCATGTGGAAAGCAATGTCTTGGTCTCGTTGGACAGCAGTAAGGTGCATGTTACTGCTGACTCATGGTCCAGCAGGCATGGACAGGGACGTTACCTTTCTTTCACGGTGCACTGGGTAACTCTGCTGGCAGCTGGGAGGGATTCAGGATAGGGTTCAGTATTGTTGGAGCTTGTTCCGCCACCACGCCTTCAAAATGGTAGTGGTGATTTTGCCACAGCTCTTTCCTCCTCTCCCCTCCTCTTCTTCTTCCTCTATGGCCTCTTCCTCTGCAGATTTCTCCTCTGAACCAGCGGTGCTCCATAGGCGTTCAAGGGGCTACGCAAACACTCCATGTGGTGCTTGAGTTGGTCTGCTTAGGGGACAGGAGCCACACTGGGGCAGAGATTCTGTCAGCTCTGCAGGGGCAGGCTTAGAGGTGGTTGACGCTAGGCCAGCTTCAGCCAGGAATAGTTGTATGCGACAATGGCACCAACCACCTCTCTGCCCTCTGACAAGGACACTTGACCCATGTTCCCTGTTTGGCTCATGTCCTGAATTTGGTAGTGCAGTGGTTCTTGAGCAGGTACCCTGGCTTACAGGATCTCCTGAGGCAGGCCAGGAAAGTCTGTGGTGATTTCCACCGGTCATATAATGACAGTGCTAGGCTGGCTGACATTCAAAGAGAATGCAACCTGCCCAAGAACCACCTGATTGGTGACATGCCCACCAGGTAGAACTCAACGTTGGCAATGCTGCAGCGACTGCACACACAGCAGAGGGCCATCAATGAGTACCTGTGTGAGTATGGCACCAGGACAGGGTCAGGGGAGTTTGGCTTTTTTTGAGGAGGCCAAGAGGATAGTTAGCAGTGACAGTGCATGCATCAGTGATACTGTCCCTCTTGTCTTCCTGTTGGAGCACAAGCTTCATGGAATAATGGACAGGGCACTTGAGGCAGAACAGCGGGAGGAAGAGGAGGACTTCCTTACCTCTCAAGGCCCCCTTTATCTAGATACTAGTATTCCTGCAGGCCCACCCATAAGACAGAAAGAAGAAGAGGAGGAGGAGGATTGTGTCAGCATGGAGGTGGAGGATAACACTCAGCATCAGCAGCAGGCTTCAAGGGATTGTTTGCAGTCCCCAGAAACCCATGGACTTGTACGTGGCTGGGAGGAGGTGGTCGAGGATCATGTGATCCTTAGTGACCTAGAGGACTTCGGATAGAATGCCTCTGCAAACTTACGCTGCATGGCCTCCCTGACCCTGCAAAGCCTGCGAAAGGACCCTAGGATTCGTGGTACCAAGGAGAGGGCTCATTACTGGCTGGCAACCCTTCGTGATCCACATTACTAAGGTAAGGTTGCAGAACTTATCCAGCCTTTGCAGAGGGAGCAGAGGATGAAACATCTTCGGGAGGCCTTGCAGAAAGGTTTGTGCAACGGTCAGTGTCCGCAACATAACAGCCTTGCCTGTGAAGATGCCGGATCGGATGTTGCTGGGGCAAGTGAATCCGGCCACCCCAGTCTCACCAGCCAATTTGGTGGGGGGAACGAAGGATGGAATCCCTGTCGAGGCGTTCTATCCAAAGAATACTCCTCTCTCACCCAAAGGGAAGGAAAGGGCCAAGACTCAGCTCCTGAGATGGCAGGCTGCATTCTCCAAGAGTGAGTTCGATGTGGGGTGTGCAAAAAGCGCCCAATGCTGATTCCGTCTTTAAGAGGATAAGCCCTTCAGAGAGATGGATTCTTTTGGGGGACTTGGAAGACCTGCGTAAACAGCTTGCAAAACTAAAGAGGGCAGATATCATCCAAGAGTCCCGGAGTCCATACGCTTCCCCGATAGTGGTGGTGTGGAAGAAAAACTGGTCCCTGAGGTTGTGCATCAACTATCGAACCGAAGGACCATTCCCAACCAATATACCACCCCATGGATATAAGATGCCCTGCAGAGCCTGTCAGGGGTGAAGTGGTTCAGCGTGCTGGATTTGAAGAGTGGGTACTACCAAATCCCCATGCACCCTGAAGATTGGGAGAAGACAGCTTTCATTACCCCAGTGGGGTTCTTTGAATTTGATGTCTCAAGGCCTGTCTGGGGCCCCAGCCTCCTTCCAAAGGCTAATGAACAAGACGGTGAGGGACATGAACCTGATCGAGGTGTTGGTGTACCTAGACAACATCATCATCTTCGGCAAGACTCTGGAAGAGCATGAAGAGCATCTGGAGAAGGTCCTGAAGAGACTCCATGATGAGGGATTGAAGCTGTCTCTATCAACCCCCAGTCAACTATCTTGGCCACTAGGGATGAGCCGAACACCCCTCTGTTCGGTTTGCACTAGAACATGCGAACAGGCAAAAAATTTGTTCAAACACGCGAACACCGTTAAAGTCTATGGGACTCGAACATGAATAAAGTGCTAATTTTAAAGGCTTATATGCAAGTTATTATCATAAAAAGTGTTTGGGGACCCGGGTCCTGCCCCAGGGGACATGTAAAAAAAGTTTTAAAACGGCCAGTTTTTCGCGAGCAGTGATTTTAATAATGCTTAAAGTGAAACAATAAAAGTGTAATATTCCTTTAAATTTTGTATCTGGGGGGGTGTCTATAGCATGCCTGTAAAGGGGCACATGTTTCCCGTGTTTAGAACAGTCTGACAGCAAAATTACATTTCAAAGGAAAAAAAGTCATTTAAAACTACTCGTGGCTATTAATGAATTGTCGGTCCGACAATACACATAAAAGTTCATTAATAAAAACGGCATTAGATTACCCCACAGGGGAACCCCGAGCCAAAATTTTTAAAAAAAATGGCGTGAGGGTCCCCCTCAAAATCCATACCAGACCCTCCAGGTCTGGTATAGGTTTTAAGGGGAACCTCGTGCCAAAATTTTTTTAAAAAATGGCGTGGGGGTCCCCCAAAAATCCATACCAGACCCTTATTCGAACACGCACCCTGGCAGGCCGCAGGAAAAGAGGGGGGGATGAGAGAGCGCCCCCCTCCTTAACCGTACCAGGCCACATGCCCTCAACATTGGGAGGGTGCTTTAGGGTAGCGGCTCCCCAAAGGGCCTCATTCCCACAACCCTTGGCCGGTGGTTGTGGGGGTCTGCGG
The DNA here is from genome assembly GCA_037952925.1 of Lithobates clamitans. Taxonomy (NCBI): domain Eukaryota; kingdom Metazoa; phylum Chordata; class Amphibia; order Anura; family Ranidae; genus Lithobates; species Lithobates clamitans. The sequence continues at coordinate 5,125,446 of JBBGZY010000655.1, forward strand.
GCGGGGGGCTTATCGAAATCTGGAAGCCCCCTTTAACAAACTTTCCCCATGACTTCAGAGGGGCGGGGTCACCCAGTTACATAACGGGTGACCCCGCCCCCTATGACATCACGGGGAAATCCACAGGGAAGTCCCTGTCAAGTCCCCGTGCGTCAGAGGGGGCGGGGTCACCGGGTGGCCCCGCCCTCCATTATTTAAGAAGTGTCAGAAGAAGAGAAGCGTCACACAGCGGGAGCCTCCCATGGATGCGGAGCGGCCCAAGAAGGAAGCAGGGAAGAAGACGCCGCGGAGGAAGATGCCAGACGAGAACACCGGAGTAAGAAGCAGAGGATCGAAGGAAGAACCAGAGGAAGAAGAAGATGGAGGAAGAAAGGAAGACGACCCGAAGAAGATGGAAAGAAGAAGACTTTAAATAAAGGAATTGTCAAAAACTGTCTCTTGTCATTTTTAACATTTTTGACACTTTTTTTGGGAAATGGTAGGGGTACTTTTGTACCCCCTTTCCATTTCACACAGGGGGGGGGATCTTTGGGGTCCCCTTGTTAAAGGGGGCTTCCAGATTCCGATAAGCCCCCTGCCCACAGACCCCCACAACCACCGGCCAAGGGTTGTGTGGATGAGGCTCTTGTCCTCATCAACATGGGGACAAGGTACTTTGGGGGGCCGCTTGTGGGCATGTGGCCTGGTGTGGTTCAGGAGGGGGGGCGCTCTCTCAGCCCTCCCCTCCTTTCCTGTGGCCTGCCAGGTTGCGTGCTCGCATAAGGGTCTGGTATGGATTTTTGGGGGGACCCCACGCCATTTTTTTTCTTTTATTGGTGCAGGGTTCTCCTTAAAATCCATACCAGACCTGAAGGGTCTGGTATGGATTTTGTGAGGGACCCCCACGCCATTTAAAAAAAAAAATTGGCGTGGGGTTCCCCTTAATATCCATACCAGACCTGAAGGGCATGGTATGGAATTTAGGGGGACCCCCACGCCATTTTTTTTAAAAATTTTGGTTCGGGGTTCCCCTGTGGGGAAATCCCATGCCGTTTTTATCAATTAACTTTTATGCGTATTGTCGGACCGACAATTTATTAATAGCCGCGAGTAGTTTTTAATGACTTTTTTTCCTTTGAAATGTCATTTTGCTGTCAGACTGTTCTAAACACAGAAAACATGCGCTCCTTTACAGGCATACTATAGACACCCCCCAGGTACGAAATCTAAAGGAATATTACACTTTTATTGTTTCACTTTAAGCATTATTAAAATCACTGCTCCCGAAAAAACGGACGTGTTTAAAACTTTTTTTTGCATTGATACATGTCCCCTGGAGCAGGACCTAGGCCCCCAAACACTTTTTATGACAATACCATGCATATAAGCCTTTAAAATTAGCACTTTTGATTTCTCCCATAGACTTTTAAAGGGTGTTTTGCGGCTTTCGAATTTGCCGCAAACACCCCAAATTGTTCGGTGAACTGGCGAACAGCCAATGTTCGTGTCGAACCTGAGTTCGACTCGAACTCAAAGCTCATCCCTATTGGCCACATTGTGTCTGCAGAAGGAGTGGCCACTGACCAAACAAATAGCCCCTGCCCCCACCTATAACTGCCCTTCACAGCAAGGAGCACATGGAAGGGCTATCACACAAGACAAAAACAGAACATTCCATAGCTCAACTCACCAATCAGTCTGCCAACTGACCAAATTAACCTGTCCAACAGTCTGTGTTAAAAACAGGGGTTTAGTTAGCACGCATTTGCAAGCGCATGCATAAGCTGCAAGGCCTCTTCACGGCACCCTGTGTATGCTTGGAGTCCTAACGCTACTGAATTTATAAGCGTCTCCACAATTGAAGCACATGCATTAAATGGATAGATGAGGGGCAGGTGGGCCTGGAGGCAGCCCAATCCCCCTTAAAGGAACAGGAACACACTGGACACCCACCGAGCTGGAGAGGTTGATCACGTTTGCCATCCTCATTGACTCCAGACTCAGAGAAAGATTCTCTTTTAAGGAGCGCTTGCGGAAGCCTCCTGTATATTTGTCTCCAAGCTTTGCAGTCCCACCTTTGCCTCCCTTAACTCCCATGCCTCCTGGTACCGAGTCGGCCAGTGAAGATGAACACATGCACTTGGGCTTCACTCATTTCTCTGCGGACCTACAGCCTGGTGACCGAATTCTGCTAAGAAACATGGGTGTCCCCGGAAAACTCAAGTTGGCTGCCTGCTCACAGCCCTATGGTATCTGCAAGCAGCTGCCAGGACTCCCAATATATCAGATGCGGCCAAAGGGAAGCAGAGACCCACTGAAGACTTGGCATCACAATCCTCTGTTGCCCCTGTCAGAAGCAGTTCATTGGCCACTACAACCAGATCCACAGTCCACACCCACCTCCCAGAGATCCCGACTAGTGACTAGGTCTCAGTCTGTGGCCCTTGATGTGGAAGATGAGGACAGCGAGGATGATAAGATGGGAATCGATTGGCTGTGGCCATCTCAAATGCCAGGGCCTGGCACCCCCCTTCTTCTCCTCCCAAGGTGACCGACGCTAGGCTTCTCAGGCCAGAGGCTCCTGAATTTGTGCCTCAGAGTCCACCCTTCAAAGTTTTGGAAGCCTCTCAATCTTCTCTGCCAGCAGCAGATTCCGAGGACTTCCCTTGCTTCAGGGAAGAAGAAGCTGAAATGCAAGAAGCTGATGGGCAGAAGGAAGTGGTCATGGGTGAGGAGGAGACCAGTCAGCCTGTAATACTAAGGCCTAGAGAACAAAGAGAGAGAAGGGTTATTCACCAACCCAAGAAACTAACTTATGATGCTTTGGGTGAAAGCTCTGAGGGGGTTATTTTCACTTCAAAAATGACTCTTGAGGCATCTAGTCCTTCCACCACAGATTTGGTGGAGGACAACCCCAACTCACCGCCTGGCACATCTATGTGGGTCACCCCAGTATCAATGGCTTGTGGACAGAACAACCTCCTCTCTTAGGACAATTGGTGGGAGGTTTCTCTGTCAATTGTGTGTCATGATATGAGCTGTTTGAGCCCTTCTTATACAAATGTAAATTGTTTGATTTCTTGTGTGAATTGACCTGCTTTTCCTCCGCGTGTTTATATAAAGCATGTAACAGGTCACAGACTCTTTACCTCCTTTGGAGGACCAAAGACTCTTTGTTGGGGGTGTGTAGTGGGCGCCTAGTCAAGCTGGTTGTGGCCAGATTGAATGCTGAAAGGCAGAGAGGGAGAACTTGCCTGTCAGCGTCTGGAGGGGGATTCCCACCCTTTCTCTCATCTCACACACAGGTAGCTGCTCACTCTGCACCCTCCCCTGTGTCCCTATTGGCAGGAGGATGAGAGCCTATTATAGGAGCAATTACAGGAGCCAATCAGAGGAACTTTAACAAGTAGCAGCAGCTGCAAAGCATTCTGGAATATGTATTCTCTATCACAAATGGTCCCATAGTCTTGTATGGGGGTAGGAACTATTAAGACCAACAATCTCTGGAGGAAAGGAAGTGGAGACTCCATCTTGCTTATCTGAGGAGAGGGGGAGATCACAAGAGAGATTAAGAGAGAGAGACAGATTTGTCCCGGGAACCTGCAGTGAGCCACAGAGAAGCTATCCGTCCAAAGGCTCCAGTGACAGTCCAAAGACAGTCCAGAGACGGTAGCAGAGATGGTTCCAGAGACGGCTTCTGTCTGAGTCGCAGAACTGCTGAGAGGGCATTGTGCCCACTTTAAAGTCACACTACCCCCTTCTTGAATACTGCATACAGACTGCTTAGTTACAGATTGCCAAGAGGACCTGTCACTTATCCCCTTAAATCTCTTTATGCTGATTACTGACTCCACTTGTTGCATGTTGAGGATTCCCTATCTTTTCTGAGCTCCAACTACCGGTGAAGATAACCGCAAGGCCTTGCATTCTGAACACTGACACTTTGTTGCTCTTAAAGGGGACACATTAACAGTATTTACATCACCTCATCCCCCATTAGGATTTAAGGTGTTATAGGCCAACCCGGGGTTCCCCTTTAGCAGTGGTAATACTTACAGCAATTAATAGTCTCCCTTTGGAACCCAGTTACTAATTGTTCTTTATTGTGTATATTGGTATTATTCACTTATTGTTGCAAATTGTTATTGACTGCTCTGAGAACTATTTCAACTGAGTCTTGGCTGTTTATCCACGACTTGGTTGACCAATTCCCTTTTAAGTCTCTTCTCTTAATTGAGTAAACCTGAGAGAGCTAAAATAGTTTGAACAGTGTCTGTGTGTCATTTATTGTGCTATCTCACTAACTCTGTTGCTAGGTGTGCCAGGGGGTCTGAGACGGTTCTTGGGGTTGAAAGGCAGAGTAACGTGCTGAACAAACTCAAGTGGCTCCTACGGGGGTAGCGCTACATAGGGATTTGTTAGATCCAGGAGTTGCTGAGCAAAGCTTTCCCTTGTAAACATAGAAGGTGTCTGTGTTTACAAGTGACAGCGGGGAGCAGGAGCAGAGGGTGGGAGCTGGAGGTGGCAGAATGAAGTTCTGCCACATTCTGGCTGCAATACTGGGTGCGAGGGCCACATGACAAGGCCTGGAGGGCCAGATTTGGCCCATGGGCCTTGTGTCTGACATGTGCCTTAAAGTAAGGTCAGGTAATAAATAGGACAACCCCTCAATCTCTTAAGAAATATATAGGGCAGCATATATTTAACATTAACAAGTATAAAATGTTTTCCTTAGCATTTTTTAAAGCACATGACAAAAATCGGATTGGTTGGTTAAAATAGATAGTGTTTTCTGGTACAGTCTTTGGTTTTAAACACATTTAACTTTGTGCTCCAATCAATTTACTCAATTTAATAAACTGTATCAAGCTGCTCTTTTTGTTTGGTGTGCATATACCTAAGTGACACAAGTTAGAGTAGTAAAGACTGGTGAACAATGAGATTAAGCCCACGTTCACACTGAGGGCCGGTTTGAAATCGTGAGAGTTCAGCTGAACTCGCACGATTTCAAACTGGCTTTTCAGTCTGACTTCGGGGGTGATTTGACAGACACCTGTGCGGGTTCATGCACAGATGTCTATTCAAATCGCCCCTGAAGTTGGCAAATAGTAGTAGTAGTAGTACAGGAACTACTTTTGGGAATTGGTGCGGCGCCGCAAAGTCGGCGTTGCACTGATTCAGACGGTGTCATTGCCGGCAATAGGCGACGATTTGACATGTCAAATCGCATGTCAAAACGGCCCGATGTGAACGTGGGCTTAATATACGTGTGCATATGACTTTATATTTAAAAGGTCTACCACTGACAAATAAAAAATACAAAAACAAAAAAAAAACACTTCTAGCTTTTATTCAATGTCTCAGTTAATGTCATAATTACATAGTCACATAGTAGGTGAGGTTGAAAAAAGTCCATCAAGTGCAACCTACGTGTGTGATTATATGTCAGTATTACATTGTATATCCCTGTATGTTGCGATCGTTCAGGTGCTTATCTAATAGTTTTTTGAAACTATCGATGCTCCCAGCTGAGACCACCGCCTGTGGAAGGGAATTCCACATCCTTGTCACTCTAATGCCCCGTACACACGATCGGACATTGATCAGACATTCTGACAACAAAATCCATGGATTTTTTCCGACGGATGTTAGCTCAAACTTGTTTTGCGTACACACGGTCGCACAAAGTTGTCGGAATTTCCGATCGCCAAGAGCGCGGTGATGTACACCACATACGATGAGACTAGAAAAGGCCAGTTCAGAACCAAGCGCGGCACTCTTTGGGCTCCTTTTGCTAATCTCGTGTTAGTAAAAGTTTGGTGAGAGACAATTCGCGCTTTTTCAGACTCGTGGTTTTCAGATCGTTTTCTGCTGTTCAGTTTGTGCTTGTTGGTTTGTATCTGCTCTTCAGTGCGTGCAGCAAGCTACGCATGACTCTGTCATTGTGTTCTTGTTCGTTCATTACTGTTTTTCAGGTCGCTCTTCACAGGCCTTGCTGTTCTTCAGTGCGTTCTGTTACTTCGTTCTGAGCAGCCGACCATTTTCTAGCCATGTTGCGTATACATACTCCTCGTAGAGTTCGTGCTGTGCGGGGGCTTGGTGCTGGGGTCCTTACCTTGACACAAGCCCAGTCCATGAACAGGGTTTGGAGGAGATCATGGACCAAGAATTGGTTGCTCCAGTGTGACCAGTTCTGTCATATGCCTTTGCTCCGTGAGATCCGTGAGAATAATCCTGATGATTTCAGGAACTTTCTCAGGATGACGGACCCCATATTTCACCGTTTGTTGGCTTTGCTGACCCCCTATATCAGCAGGCAGGATACCTGCATGAGGCAAGTCATCACTCCGGAGCAAAGGCTAGTCGCCACTCTGCGGTACTTGGCGACGGGGAGAAGCCTGCAGGACTTGAAGTTCTCGACAGGCATCTCCCCCCAGGCTCTGGGGATCATTATCCCAAAGACCTGTTCTGCCATCATCCAGGTCCTGCAGAAGGAGTATATTAAGGTAAGATTTTTATCCTTTAACATCACATTTAATTGTATGGAATGTTTGATAATATATTGTATTTCTTTCCTTATTCCCTAATTACCATGATTGTAATATGCTGTGAATGTGCCCTTTGTTCTCATGCATGCTGGATTTTTATGTAATTATTTTTTTCTCCTTCATACATATTTGCCTTCACTTATCTCCCCAGCATGGTCTCCTGGCCCTATATTCACCTCATGTAGTCACTTAACAATGTATTTTGTCAGCTCCATAGTAGTGCTTTACCCTAAATACCCCCTAAAATGTTTATAAATGTGATTTGTGCTTTAAATTCAGGCAGAGTGCCAGAGGCTTTTTTTGGGGGGTCCCCAAATCATTTTTAACCCTCCCTCCAGCCAACTGCTAAGTCAGCTGATACCAATTCTCTATCTATCCTCAATCATCTATCTGCAGACTTTGCCAAACCCGTACACACTATACCCATCTCTTTTGTGGTCAGATGTATGGATGAATTCCCCAAAGCATGTATTGCAAGGGCCTGCCTGTATACTTTCAAATGGTACTGTTTAAAGTTTTTGTATCTTATTATTATCTTGATAGGTAAAAGCAGAATGTCCAAATGTGCTCAAATGTGTACAGTGTGTATTTAAATCTTTGTATTATGACACTTCTTACCTGTCCAGTGGGCTGCCAATAGTGTAACTAAGGAGGGGCTGTTCAAAGCAATACCCATTATTTAGGCATTCATCTCTCAATGAAGTGGAGAGGGTTACCTGTCCAAGATTCCCCCCCCCATAATGTTAGAAATGGCCCATGAGAGGGGGAGGGAAATCTGATAGGTGTACCTTATACTTTGGTCTTTAAAAACTCCCTCAAATAAATGTTATCTTGATGTTGGCCAAGAATGTTTGTATCCAATCTGCTTTCCCTGTTTATGTGCAAAATAAATAATTGTTTTTTTTTGGTTTGACTCCACAGTTTCCTTCCACACCACAGGAATGGCAGACTGTGGCCTCCCACTTTGCCCAGCGGTGGAACTTTCCTAACTGCGGAGGGGCAATTTATGGGAAACACGTCCACATCATCCCACCACCCAACTTGGGGTCGTACTATTATAATTATAAGGGGTTCAATAGTATTGTGATGTTGGTGGTGGTGTCGGCTACTTATGAGTTCCTGTATGTGGACGTGGGGAAGAATGGCCGGATGTCCGATGGTGGAGTCATCACCCAGACGGAGATCTACAGGCGTCCCCAGAATGGCAGCTTGGACTTGCCACCTCCAGAAGACAATGTGAAAGTACTCCCATTTGTATTTGTTGCGGATGAAGCATTTGCGCTGGGGGACCATCTTATGCGGCCATTCCCAATGAGGACCCTCACCCCGGACCAGAGGGTTTTTAATTACCGGCTGGCCAGAGCCAGAAGAGTGGTGGAGAACACAATTGGAATCATGGCCAGCCGGTTCCGCCTATTTCTTACACCCATACACATGGCGGAGTACAAACTGAATCATATTATCCTGGCGTGCTGTGTTCTACACAACTTTTTACAGCAACATTCTGCCAACTATGCTGGCTCAGATGGGCCTGAGGCTGGAATTCCAAATGAACCAACCCTGACGGCGCTTGAAAGTGGCCATCCTGGCTTGCCCCCCCTGAGTGCCCGTGATGTCTGGCTAAGATACCTTGAATACTTTGCGGGTAGGGGGGTTATCAATATGCCAGACAATGTCTAAAACCTTTTTCAAATAAAAAAAACTACTCAAATCTTTGGTGACATTTACTGCTTGTGTTTGTTTTAGCTGACCCTGACAGAAATGTGGTGAGTCCTGAAAATGGTGTGATTGTGTAACCTTACAAACCACTGTTGGGTGTTATTTACTAAAGGTAAAGACACTTTGCACTACAAGTGCACTTGAAACTGCACTGAAACTGCACTTGTAGTGCAAAGTGGATTTGCCCTTAGGAAATAACACCCATTGTCACAGAAAACACCAATTAGAGCACCACAAAAGTGTTGTAGCGTTGAGACAATAATCCACACATTCTTGATTAACAATCTTTTTAATACCAGCACAATCACATGTGCATTTAGAAAAGGTTTTTAAAACAAACCAACATGTTTGTTGTATAACAATTTTTGGGGTCACATTAGAAAAAGTAGAAATGTCCATTTAAGATAAAACAGGCATTTTTAAAACCAACAAGAAAGACACAAATCTTGAACTTACAAAGTTCACATTTGGTAGAACTTGGAGGCAATATCAGACATGAGTATTTACAAATAGTGTTTGATATTGCGTTCAGATGGGGTGAAGTCACCCCAGGAAAAGCCAAATTTTGAAGATGCACACAAATTTACAAATGTCAACATGTGCTACCTGCCATCAAGGGACGTGTTTGGGGGGTACAACCCCTTCCTCACAGCTACTTTATTATTGAGGAAGGGGTTGCACCCCCAAAACGCTTCCATTGATCTCCCGTGATGGCAGATAGCACATGTTAACACACTGTGTGCCTCTTCAAAATTTGTCTTTTCTCAAATTTGGCAAAAAATGTCAAAAATTTGTAGCACACAAAAAACAAAGGGATTTGGAGGGGTTTTAAACTCTCCCTAAAACATCAATGATGTTCTACACTATCTCCCCGATCAGGATCTGTGCACTTTCAGAGGTGAAAGGATCTGGATCCACAACATCACGATCACCTAAAAAGATAGAAACTAAAAAACACCATGTATTATAAATATGCCGGCATCCATCTCTTACCTGAGCCTGTGGTCGCAGACACTCACCTGTTGTGGTGCCAATTTCTACCACGTCTTCCTCCTCCTTGTCTTCGGTGGATTTTCCCTTCTTCCAGAGGTGGGGGGTCTGTGGTCTCCTCGGATGAGGGGTGTCCTCCGAGTCTTTTCTCCCCTCCCATGTAAAAAAAAATTGGTATACTTAGCACACAGATATTTGATGGCAGAACTATAAATATGAAACATTGCTTGTAAGTGGGGTACAATTGTCTATTTTGGCAGAGTTCCAAGATGTAGAATTTTTAGTGTCCTTTGTCAAGCTTCAATACTTGACCTGTTTTGTCCAAGCTTCACAGATGGAGAAACCCCTATAGTATACACTGGAGCACCTGTGTGGGCCCCCTAATAAAAAGGGTGTTCTTGTGTCCCACACTAGTGCTCCAGCATCCAGATGTGTAACCAGCTGCTGAGTATCCTCTCTTTACACAGAATCTAGTTTGCATTTCATTCTAGTAACAAACACATCTACACAACCAAATTAGTTTCAGACATGTAGGCCCTAAATAATGTTGGCAAATGCATATGGCCAAAACAATGGTGTTTTCTAGGCCGAACGAACAATGTTTTATACGAACGAATAAGAACATGAAAGTTGCCTTTTGAAACTGGATAACAGTTAAGAAAAGCAAATGGAGCAGCACGAACGTAATAAACATAAAGAATAGGAACACAGGACAACTACTTACTTTTTTGCAGCCCTCTCCGGATCTTTAGGTACTGCTCATGCTCTCTTCATTTCAGGTCCGACCACCGCTTCCTGAGCTGATCTTTCGATCGTCGTACTCCGAAATTCCGGTGCAGACTCTTGACTACTTTCGCCATGATCTTGGCCTTTCTGACATTGGGGTTTGGGTAAGGTCCATACTTCCCGTCATAGTCGGCCTTCTTCAGGATGTCGACCATCTCCAACATCTCCCCAAAGGACATATTCGATGCCTTAAATCTTCTCCTTCTGGATGCAGACGTTTCAGGCTCCGGGCTTTCTTCGCCCTCCTCCTCATTGCTGTAATTAGCACGCACCTGCTGTGTCTCCACCATGTGCTCTTCCCCCACTGCGCTGAACGAAAAGGGTGGGGAATAGACTAGAAAGAACGTCAGGGGGGCGGAGTTACACGCATGCGCAGTGTGTATAAAGCGTAACACGTGTGCGTAGTACGTACGATCTGTGAGTGGAGGAAGGAGTATCGGAGGCGCCGACCGTGATAACGAAGGTAAGATCTAAACTTGGGCCTATACGGCTTCTAGATTGAGGCCTATATTGTAACAAGATTAGGAGAGTTTTGCCTGACATTAGGGTTTGTCTCGTGTTGTGTCTTGCAGATAAAATGGATGGCTTCAATGACCACAACTTCCTCCCCCTGTTCATAGACAAGTACAGGGAGCTGCCCTGTCTGTGGCAGGTGAAACATCCACATTAAAATCATAAACATAAGAGGCAGACAGCGCTGGAGAAACTGCTGGAGTTGGTGAAGCCGGTGGTCCCCACAGCAACCTTCCCCTATTTAAAAGCCAAAATTGGTGGCCTGAGGAGCACTTATCTTAGGGAGCGCAAGAAGGTCACGGATTCCCAGAGATCTGGAGCTGCAGCAGATGACATTTATGTCCCCAGGCTGTGGTACTATGAGAGACTGCGATTTCTGTCAGACCAGACTGGAGTCAGGGAATCCCTCTCCACTCTTCCTTCCACTCTTCCTTCCACCCCAGCTGAGGCTTCCGATGTCCAACCTGGGACTTCCAGCCAGGAAGAAGTGGAGGAGCCCAGCTTGAGCCAGGTATAGCATTCTTCTACAGATTTCCGGTCAATAAATAAATGATGTTTACTATTATTAATCACTAATTGCTGATTTAATACAGTTTTTTACATATCAATAGAGTAGTGGGCAAAAATAATTGGGACAAGAATGAAAAATGCTTGGCTCAGAAGGATAGTCTGTTATATTTGTTAACATTCAATTTGCAACAGTCATGAGGTGAAAATTGTGTGTGATTGATGAAGAAAAAACTAAAACTATGTCCCTTTTTCATACACAGGAAGACCTCAGCCAGGATGAGGCTCTGGAATGTGGCACACAGGAGGAGGCTGTGGAATGTGGCAGTCGGGAGGAGGCGGGGGTTAGTGGCAGCCAGGAGGAGGCGGGGCTAAGTGGCAACCAGGAGAAGCCTGGGACCAGTAGGAGCCTGACAGAATCGCAGGTTCCTCCCCTCCGCCTTCCAAACAAAAGACCCAGGAAGGGGAGTCACATGCAGGATTCAGCACTCAGGCTCATTCAGGAGGCTTCGGCATCCCTCAGAGCCTTACCCACTCCTGAAGAGGCCTTTTCCTGCATGGCTGCCACCAAACTGAAGGGCATGCAGGAGGGTCAACACCTCATGTGTAAGAAACTTCTTTATAAAGTCCTAACTAAGGGGGTGAGTGGCGAAATAACACCCAATACCGACGTGATTGAGTTGGACCATCCTCCTCCTGCCACAACTACACCACCACAGCCACAGCATGGAAGGAAGCGTGGAAGGAAGACCAGAGAGAGATGACCCTGGGTTCAGTCTGGTGTGACAAAAGATGCAGTCTCTTGTATGACCACAGCCTGGGGACACAGATGTCATCTGCTGCTTTCAGGATCTCTGGGACTTCTGGACCAGACTGCACTCCCTTATATATGGACTCCTCAGGCCACCAATTTTGCTGGAAAAGAATTGATGTGTGCCCTGGGGGTCAAAGGCTTCACAAATTTCTGCTGTTTCTCCAGCGTTGCCTCCCTCTTTGTTTGGTTCTGAGCCCTTAATAAAGGAATTTTTGTTTCAATTATACTCGCCTATGTGTGTTTCCCTTCAAAAAGGACAGTTTGTTTGTGAGGAGGCAGGTACATTTGTAAACTACAATGTGAAATTAACAAGGGACACCAACACCAAGCAACCTCCTTGAGATTAAATAAAACAAGATAATAATGGTGTTGTGGTAACTTGACACACAAAACACACACAAAAATATTATGGAGTAAAACCCCAAAAAATACATCAGCCTGGAAAAAAATACAAACACAAAAAAAAAAATAATCAGCCTTGAAAAAAATACAAAACAAAAATAAAACAACAAAAAAGAAATTTGGTCAGATGTGACAAATCAAAATATATTGAGGGAATCACAATAAATACTAAAGAAAGAAGTTTGTGAGAAGTCTGTGCGAATATGAGCAGCAAAACTACTTCATTCTTCTCACATTATAAAGAAGAAGAGAGTGCGCTGTATTAAACAATTTAAAACATTGCAGCGTGATGAAAGTGCTGTATCCATTCCGAATGCTAATTTTACCAGACCGAGCTGTTCTGTCTCAGAATTTCTTCTGAGCATGCGTGACAGTTTTTGCGCCGGAATTGGCCACACACGGTCGGAATTGACGCAATCGGAAAATTTTATAGCCTGCTCTCAAACTTTGTGTGTTGGAAAATCCGATGGAAAATGTCCGATGGAGCCCACACACGGTCGGAATTTCCGACAACACGCTCCGATCGCACATTTTCCGTCAGAAACTCTGACCGTGTGTACGGGGCATTACAGTAAAGAACCCTCTACATAGTTTAGGTTAAACCTATTTTCCTCTAATTTTAATGATTGTCCACGTGTCTTGTTAAACTCCCTTCCGCGAAAAAGTTTTATCCCTATTGTGGGGTCACAAGTACGGTATTTATAAATTGAAATCATATCCCCTCTCAAGCGTCTCTTCTCCAGAGAGAATAAGTTCAGTGCTCACAACCTTTCCTCATAACTAATATCCTCCAGTCCCTTTATTAGCTTTGTTGCCCTTCTTTGTACTCGCTCCATTTCCAGTACATCCTTCTTGAGGACTGGTTCCCAGAACTGGACAGCATACTCTAGGTGCAGCCGGACCAGAGTCTTGTAGAGCGGGAAAATTATCATTTTATCCCTGGAGTTGATCTCGTTTTTAATGCATGCCAATGTTCTGTTTGCTTTGTTAGCAGCAGCTTGGCATTGCCTGCCATTGCTGAGTCGATAATCTACTAGGACCCCCAGGATCCCCCCAGAGGTTCACCCCCCCAGTGTATAGATTGCATTCATATTTTTGCCACCCAAATGCATTATTTTACATTTTCCTACTTTAAACCTCATTTGCGATGTAGTTGCTCACCCTATTAATTTGTTCAGATCTTTTTGTAAGGTTTCCACATCCTGTGGAGAAGTTATTGACCTGCTTAGCTTAGTATCGACCTCAAATACAGAGATTGAACTGTTTACGCCATCCTCCAGGTTGTTTATGAACAAAATAAATAGGATTGGTCCCAGCACGGAACCCCCGGGGGACCCCACTACCCACCTCTGACCATTTCAAGTACTCCCCATTTATCACTACCCTCTGAACCATCCCCTGTAGCCAGTTTTCAATTCATGTACTCACCCTATGGTCCATGCCAACGGACCTTACTTTGTACAGTAAACGTTTATAGGGAACTGTGTCAAATGCTTTTTCAATATACAGATACACCACGTCTACGAGCCTTCCTTTATCTAGATGGCAACTCACCTCCTCATAGAAGGTTAATAGATTGGTTTGGAAATAGGGATGAACCGAACACCCCCAGGTTTGGTTCATAGCAGAACATGCGAACATGCAAAAAATTTGTTCGAACATGCGAACACTGTTAAAATCTATGGGACACGAACGTGAAAAATCAAAAGTGCTAATTTTAAAGGCGTATATGCAAGTTATTGCCATAAAAAGTGTTTGGGGACCCGGAGTCCTGCCCCAGCGCACATGTATCAATGCAAAAAAAGTTTTTAAAACGGCCGTTTTTTCGGGAGCAGTGATTTTAAGAATGCTTAAAGTGAAACAATAAAAATTAAATATTCCTTTAAATATTGTGCCTGGGGGTGTCTATAGTATGCCTGTAAAGTGGCACCGTTTTCCCGTGTTTAGAACAATACCACAGCAAAATGACATTTCTAAAGGGAAAAAAATTCATTAAAAGCTGCTTGCGGCTGTATTGAATTGTCGGGTCTCGGCAAGATAGATAAAAATCAGTGAGAAGTATGGCATGGCTTCCCCCAGCACATTACCAGGCTCTTTGGGTCTGGTATAGATATTAAGGGGAACCCTGCACCCAAATTTTAAAAAAATGGCGTGGGGGGCCCCCAGGCACTATATTCTCTGAACAGAAGTATATATACTATACGGCCTGCCCTATATACTCTGCAGAAAATTGGGCCTTAGGTGTTAGTGGTACCAGAACACTGGAACCCCTCACAGATACTCTTGGTGAGTGCAGGAACGGGCCCTGCTGTGAAATATTAGATCGAAAATTGTAATTACAATACAGTGCAGCCATAGTGAAGTTGCTACTACTTTTCTGGTGATATACACAGTACACAATACAGTGTAGTGTGGTGTTGCAAAACAAAATATACATCATGTCCAGAAGGCCACCAAGGAAAGGCAGATGCTCACAGGCCACTAAAAGAGGGCAAGCAGGCTCTGTGTCTACAGTCAACAGTGCTGGTTGTGGACATGGTGCATCCTCTGCAGGTGGCCGTGGGGCACGCTTGTCCTATTTCTCTGCTGCTGGCCGTGTTATTGAGCCAGAACATGCAGAAGAGTTGGTGGAGTGGATAACAAAGCTGTCCTCATCCTCCTCATCCTCTGTCACCCAGGCTCAGAGTAGTTTGCCCTCCTATACAGCTGCCAAAGCGGCCTATTCCACCGGCTTTTTGTCCACAGTCACTCCTTCCATAGCCCCACCATCATGCACGGAGGAGTCCCCCGAACTATTCGACCACAGTGTCGGGTACATGCTGCTGGAGGATGCGCAGAGATTTAAAGGCTCCGATGTTGGTTCCCAGGTTCAGGAAGAAAGTAACGTGAGCCTAGAGAGAGGGTGTGCCCAAGAAGGACAAGAAACTGGCAGTCATGTTCCCCCAGCTGCAGCATAGTGCCAAGTTTGCTCCAGTGACAAGGAGGGAGGGGATGATGAGGTCACTGACTCTACTTGGGTGTCTGATAGAAGAGAGGAGGAGGAGGCACAACTCCAACAAGGCAGGATGTCCTCTAGGGGGCAGCTTAAGGTCAGCCACCCTACTGCATCACACCGCAGAGCTCCGCAGGTGCAGGGCGCTGCTGACTCCCCACTGATTTTGAAAAGTTCCTTGGTGTGGGCCTTTTTTGGCATGTGTGCAGCAGATCGCACCGTTGCTGTTTGCAACCTATGTCTGAAGCGGATCAAGCGTGGCCACAACAGCAGCCACTTGGGCACCACATGCTTGACCAGACATATGACGACCTCCCATGCAGTCTGTTTGCCGTATACTATATTTGAGATTTAATATCTCTCAGATATGATTTGCGTTAGAGTTCTTTGACCATGAGTGAAAGCTTTAACACAATAACAACATTTATTGGTAAGTAGTTGAAAGTCTATCTAATACACAACCATCAGTGATGGCCCATCCATAGGGGGCACCCACCTAGGCGCCGCCCCGCCCCCTCCAGGCAGTCACAAAAAAAAAGTGTCAAAAATTTTTTTTAAAGCTGGCCCTTTAAAAAAAAATACAAAAAAGGTCCTTAAGTGCACTGTGTTTGGATGCCGGACACAGTGCACTTATGGGAAGCACCATGTCTATGCAATCACGAGATTGCATACGTGGCGCTTCATTTGCGGGCGTTTAGCCCGCCTTTCGGCGCTTTCTGAAGCGCCGAGTAGCTTTCGCCTGGCGCTAGTATCTATTACTATGGCTGGGCAGTTTGATTGACATCTGAGTATGATGTCACTTCCTGTCTCTCTCTCCAATTGCGCCCAGGAGAGAGAAACAGGAAGTATGAGAAGAACTGACCTCTCCAGAGGAGACACTGCTGGAGAGGACACAGCAAGGTAAGTAACCGGGGGAAGGGGGGGTTTGATGGTGACACACGCTGCTGCACTTTGGTGACACATGCTGCTGCAATTTGGTGACACATGCTGCAATTTGATGACACACGATGCTGCAATTTGGTGACACACGCTGCTGCAATTAGGTGACACATGCTGCAATTTGGAGACACATGGTGCTGCAATTTGGTGACACATGCTGCTGCAATTTGGTGACACACGCTGCTGCAATTTGGTGACACATGCTGCAATTTGGTGACACATGCTGCTGCAATTTGGTGACACATGCTGCAATTTGGTGACATATGCTTCTGCAATTAGGTGACACATGCTGCTGCAATTTGGTGACACATTCTGCTGCAATTTGGTGACACATGCTGCTGCAATTTGGTGACACATGCTGCTGCAATTTGGTGACACATGCTGCTGCAATTTAGTGACACATGCTGCAATTTGGTGACACATGCTGCTGCAATTTGGTGACAAATGCTGCAATTTGGTGACATATGCTGCAATTTGGTGACACATGCTGCTGCAATTTGGTGACACACGCTGCTGCAATTTGGTGACACATGCTGCAATTTGGTGACACATGCTGTTGCAATTTGATGACACACGCTGTTGCAATTTGGTGATACACGCTGCTGGAATTTGGTGACACATGCTGCTGGAATTTGGTGACACACGCTGCTGCAATTTGGTGACACATGCTGCTGCAATTTGGTGACACGCTGCTGCAATTTGGTAACACATGCTGCAATTTGGTGACACATGCTGCTGCAATTTGGTGACACACGCTGCTGCAATTTGGTGACACATGCTGCAATTTGGTGACACATGCTGCTGCAATTTGGTGACACACGCTGCTGCAATTTGGTGAAACATGCTGCTATTTGGTGACACATGCTGCTGCAATTTGGTGACACATGCTGCTGCAATTGGTGGTGATACATGCTGCTGCAATTTGGTGGTGACACATGCTGCTGCAATTTGGTGGTGACACATGCTGCTGCAATTTGGTGGTGACACATGCTGCTGCATATGGTGGGACACAGGCTGCATTTTAAGTGACATAAGCTGCATGTAAGGAGGGACTCCGCTGGGGGCACCTGATGTAAGGAGGGTTCTGCTGGGGACACCTGATGGCATCTGGTGGCAGGCGACGTGGCTAGTGACAAGCTCAGGGCTCCCACTGATTCTGAATTATGGTGAGTTGAATAATTTAATTTTATATTACAATGTAATAATAGAAATAATGCGCTTCAATCATCCTGACACCATGACAACCATGGTGCCGGAATGATTGAAGTGCTAAAACCAGGTGTTTGGAGTATCTTTATCTGCTGATTGTTAAACTTTCTAGAATACACATATTTCTATTGCTGTGTAGGATCTGGGCCTGCTGTCCCTTCATCCATCTCTCTCTCTCCCTCCATCCCTTGTTCATCTCAGACACTAACCACACCACCTTAGAGCCAGGCCCACTATTTTGCTGAAACCATGCCCATTTTCACCAAGTGGGAGGGGTCAAAAAGGAAGGGCGGGGCCTGGCGCCCCCCATCCTAAAACTTCACCAGCCGCTACTGACAACCATCTATCTATAGGCTACACCAAGGAAGAAAATATTAGGTTAAAATAAGAGAATTACATGAAGGAATACAGAGTACATTCCTTAAAACATTAATCTACAAACATATTTAGTTACAAGTAAAATGCAGACCTTTCCCATAATTACCCTTTGCACCAAGGTTCCATTCTGATGGCTGCTCTCTCCCATAAAACTGTGTGTTTCCCTCCCATCTAGTCTGTGTATATCATTACAGGCTGATGCCTCATTGGTTGGCATAGTGTGGCTCTGATTGGTGAGCTTCCCAATTCCTGGTTAAGGACTGGCTACATCTACAATCCCTATACTTTGCATAAGTCAGCCCCCTTTAATGCAAATCCTTGTGGCTATTCTGAGCAGGAGATTAACTTGAATTTTCCCGGGAAGGTACGTATTGATTACGGGTTGGCCTCCCTTCATTGCATATCCCAGCATGGGATCCTTTGAAGTGAGTATGTGTAAAACAATCCAAAAGGTTTGGATCCCATTGTTTGTATACACAAGCCTAGGCACCAACTTGTCTGGTCTACCAGAGATTTCTGTGAAGATAATATGTTCCACCCTACATAGATACAAGCTAAATGAAATATATTTATAATTATAATATTTTACAGCTATTAATGGAGATTTCACATAAACTCATAAGGTAACAAGTCCATTGGCAACAGCACTTGAAAGACCCACATCAAAGAAAAAGGCGGACTTCTCCTTGGTCCTCATCTGGGATCTCCAACCCTACTATACCTCCAGTCCTCTCAAAAACCTGCACTGAGAGGAATGATGGTATAGCAATACGTGTCCCAAGTACTTGCAGCCAATCTGCTAGCAGTACACCACCATCTGATTCTAGCAGGCAAATTTCCCTACCCCAGTTGCTAAACCGTAAAAAGAAATTCGGTCCCAGCCATCCACATGCTCAGCATCTGAATGCTAGCTTGGCCAAATTGCTAGCACTGCAACTGCTGCTTTTTCAGCTGGTAGACTCAGCCCCCTTTCATAAATTTGTGGAATGTGCTGTACCTCAGTTGCAGGTTCTAAAACGCCATTTCATTTCATGGAAGGCCATTCCGGCTCTCTACCAGCATGTGGAAGGCAATGTTTTGGTCTCGTTTGACAGGGCGGTCAGCCGTAAGGTGCATATTACCGCTGACTCATGGTCTAGCAGGCAGTTACCTTTCCTTCACGGTGCACTGGGTAACTCTGCTGGCAGCTGGGAAGGATGCAGGACAGGGTTCAGTATTGTTGTTCCGCCACCATGCCTCCAAAATGCTAGTGGTGATTCTGCCACAGCTCTCTCCTCCACCCCCTCCTCTTCTTCTTCCTCTATGGCCTCTTCTGCAGATTTGTACTCTGAACCTGCAGTGCTCCATAAGTGTTCAAGGGGCTACGCAAGCACTCAGGCAAAAAGATGCCAATGTGGTGCTTGAGTTGGTCTGCTTAGGGGACAGGAGCCACAGTGGGGCAGAGATTCTGTCAGCTCTGCAGGGGCAGGCTCAGAGGTGGTTGACGCCACGCCAGCTTCAGCCAGAAATGGTTGTATGCGACAATGGCACCAACCTTCTCTCCGCCCTCCAACAGGGACACTTGACCCATGTTCCATGTTTGGCACACATCCTGAATTTGGTGGTGCAGCGGTTCTTGAGCAGGTACCCAGACTTATAAGATCTCCTGAGGCGGGCCAGAAAAGTCTGCGGTCATTTCCACTGGTCATACAATGCCAGTGCTCGGCTGGCTGACATTTAAAGGGAATGCAACCTGCCCACCAACCGCCTCATTTGTGACATGCCCACCAGGTGGAACTTAACGCTGGCAATGCTGCAGCGGTTGCACACGCAGCAGAGGGCCATCAATGAGTACCTGTGTGAGTATGGCACCAGGACAGGGTCAGGGGAGCTTGGCTTCTTTTTGCCACACCAGTGGCTACTGGTCAATAGGGATGGGCTGTCTGTTCGGGTCAAACATGAGTTAGACTCGAACATTGGCTGTTCGCTGCATAGCGAACAATTTGGGGTGTTCGCGGCAAATTGGACAGCCGTGGAACACCCTTTAAAAGTCTATAGGAGAAATCAAAAGTGCTAATTTTAAAGGTTAATATGCAAGCTATTGTCATAAAAAGTTTTTGGGGACCTGGGTCCTGCCCCAGGGGACATGTATCAATACAAAAACAAGTTTTAAAAATGGCCGTTTTTTCAGGAGCAGTGATTTTAATAATGCTTAAAGTGAAACAATAAAAGTGAAATATTCCTTTAAATGTTGTACCTGGGGAGTGTCTATAGTATGCCTGTAAAGTGGCACATGTTTCCTGTGTTTACAACAGTCCGAGAGCAAAATGACATTTCTAAAGAAAAAGGTCATTTAAAAGTACTAGCGGTAGCGCCGGCAGCTATAATGAATTGTCGGGTTTCTGCAATACTCATAAAAGGCATTGAAAAAAACGGTCTGGGGTTCCCCCACAGTGCATTACCAGGCCCTTTGGGTCTGGTATGAATAATAAGGGGAACCCCGAACCGAAATAAAAAAAACAAAAATATGTGGGGGTCCCCCTCAAAATCCATACCAGACCCTTCAGGTCTGGTATGGATTTTAAGGGGAACTCCGCGCCAAAATTTTTTTAAAAAATGGCGTGGGGTCCCCCTAAAAATCCATACCAGACCTTTTATCTGAGCACGCAACCTGGCAGGCCGCAGGAAAAGAGGGGGGGCGAGAGAGCGCCCCCCCTCCTGAACCGTACCAGGCCACATGCCCTCAACATGGGGAGGATGTCCCCATGTTGATGGGGACAAGGGCCTCATCCCCACAACCCTTGCTCGGTGGTTGTGGGGGTATGCGGGCGGGGGGCTTATTGGAATCTGGAAGCCCCTTTTAACAAGGGGACCCCCAGATCCCGGCCTCCCCGTGTGAAATGGTAATGGGGTTCAAATGTACCCCTACCGTTTCACAAAAAAAGTGTCAAAAATGTTAAAAAAGACAAGAGATGGTTTTTGACAATTCCTTTATTAATGTCTTCTTCTTTCCCCTCTTCTTCTTCCATCTTCTTCTGGTCTTGATTCGGTTTTCTTCCTCCATCTTGTTCTTCTCCGATCCTCCCCCGATCCGATCCTCTGCTTCTTCCTTCGGTCTTCTCATCCGCATCTTCCTCCGGCGTTTTCTTCCCCGCTTCATTCTTCTGATGATCCACATCCATGGGAGGTTCCTGCTGTGTGACGCTTCTGTTCTTCTGACAGTTCTTATGTAACTGAGGGCGGGGCCACCCGGTGACCCCACCCCCGTCTGACACACGGGGACTTCACGGGGACTTCCCTATGGTTTTCCTCTAGGTGTCAGTGGGGGCGGGGTCACCAGTTACGTAACCGGGTGACCCCGCCCCTTCTGACATCACAGACTCCGTTGATAGGCTCACATTCATAAAAATGAATCAGTCTTGGGTCAGCAGCTATCAAGCATCTGATGCTGGTGTAACTGATTAATTTTTTTTTAGATGTGGGATCCCTTGAAGACTGCCTATGCTGAGTGACTATCCTATTCCTCCTCAATCTTGGTGATGCTAGCTTCCAACAATATTTTTGGTTTGGGGCACCACCACCACTGCCTAAGGTCCAATTTTTCTGTCCCTGTTTAACAGGGGCATGTAATTACAATTTTTGATCTAATATTTCACAGCATTCCTGAGCCCAACAAAAGTATTTGTGAGGGGTTACAGTGTTGTGGCTACACCACCACCAAAGACCCAATTTTTCTTCCCCTGCATCAGCAGCAGAAAAAGGACAAGCATGCCCCAGCACTGTTGACTGTAGACACAGAGCTTGCTTGCCCTCTTTTAGTGGCCTGTGAGCGTCTGCCTCTCCTTGGTGACCTTCCGGACATGATGGGGATTTTATTTTGCAAAACCACACTACACTGCCCTGTGTACTGTGTACACCACCAGAAAAGTGGTAGCAACTGTACTATGGCTGCACTGTATTGTGTACTGTGTACACCACCAGAAAAGTAGTAGAAACAGTACACCACAGGATGCACTGTAGATATAGGCTACACTGGATGCTGCAGAGTATATATATTTATATATTAGACTGTCTGTATATGTATATATATATCAAATACACCACCTGAAGTAGATTATAAATAGTACACCACAGAATGCACTGTAAAATGTAGATATAGGCTACACTGACTGGATGCTGCAGAGTATATATACAGTATCTCACAAAAGTGAGTACACCCCTCACATTTTTGTAATTATTTTTATTTTATTCTATCTTTTCATGTGACAACGCTGAAGAAATGACACTTTGCTACAATGTAAAGTAGTGAGTGTACAGCTTGTATAACAGTGTAAATTTGCTGTCCCCTCAAAATAACTCAACACACAGCCATTAATGTCTAAACTGCTGCAACAAAAGTGAGTACACCCCTAAGCGAAATTGTCCTAATTGGGCCCAAAGTGTCAATATTTTGTGTGGCCACCATTATTTTCCAGCACTGCCTTAACCCTCTTGGGCATGGAGTTCACCAGAGCTTCACAGGTTGCCACTGGAGTTCTCTTCCACTCCTCCATGACAACATCACAGAGCTGGTGGATGTTAGAGACCTTGCGCTCCTCCACCTTCCATTTGATAATGCTCCACAGATGCTCAATGAGATTTAGGTCTGGAGGCATGCTTGGCCGGTCCATCACCTTTACCCTCAGCTTCTTTAGTAAGGCAGTGGTCGTCTTGGAGGTGTGTTTGGGGTCGTTATCATATTGGAATACTGCCCTGCGGCCCAGTCTCTGAAGGGAGGGGATCATGCTCTGCTTTAGTATGTCACAGTACATGATGGCTTTCATGGTTCCCTCAATGAACTGTAGCTCCCCAGTGCCGGCAGCACTCATGCAGCCCCATACCATGATACTCCCACCACCATGCTTGACTGTAGGCAAGACACGCATGTCTTTGTACTCCTCACCTGGTTGCCGCCACACACACTTGACACCATCTGAACCAAACAAGTTTATCTTGGCCTCATCAAACCACAGGACATGGTTCCAGTAATCCATGACCTTAGTCTGCTTGTCTTCAGCAAACTGTTTGAGGGCTTTCTTGTGCATCATCTTTAGAAGAGACTTCCTTCTGGTACGACAGCCATGCAGATCAATTTTATGCAGTGTGTGGCATATGGTCGGAGCACTGATAGGCTGACCCCCCACCTCTTCAACCTCTGCAGCAATGCTGGCAGCACTCATACGTCTATTTTCCAAAGACAACCTCTGGATATGACACTGAGCATGTGCACTCAACTTCTTTGGTGGACCATGGTGAGGCCTGTTCTGAGTGGAACCTGTCCTGTTAAACCACTGTATGGTCTTGGCCACCCTGCTGCAGCTGAGTTTCAGGGTCTTGGCAATCTTCTTACAGCCTGGGCCATCTTTATGTTGAGCAACAATTCTTTTTTTCAGATCCTCAGAGAGTTCTTTGCCATAAGGTGCCATGTTGAACTTCTAGTGACCAGTATAAAAGAGTGAGAGCGATAAAACCACACCCGAGAGCCTTGTAACACTAACGAGTCACATGACATGAAATCGCTATTTGGGCCCAATTTGGACATTTTCCCTTAGGGGTGTACTCACTTTTGTTGCCAGCGGTTTATACATTAATGGCTGTGTGTTGAGTTATTTTGAAGGGAGAGCAAATGTACACTGTTATACAAGCTGTACACTCACTACTTTACATAGTAGCAAAGTGTCATTTCTTCAGTGTTGTCAAATTAAAAGAAATAATAAAATATTTACAAAAATATGAGGGGTGTACTCACTTTTGTGAGATACTGTGTGTGTGTGTGTATATATATATATATATATATATATATATATATATATATATATATATATATATACAGACAGTCTAGTATATACAGTCAGTGTAGCCTATATCTACATTCTACAGTGCATTCTGTGGTGTACTATTTCTAATCTACTTCAAGCGGTGTATTTGACAGTGGGGACGGAAAGTATTCAGACCCCCTTAAATTTTTTACTCTTTGTTATATTGCAGCCATTTGCTAAAATCATTTAAGTTCATTTTTTCCTCATTAATGTACACACAGTACCCCATATTGACAGAAAAACACAGAATTGTTGACATTTTTGCAGATTTATTAAAAAAGAAAAACTGAAATATCACATGGTTCTAAGTATTCAGACCCTTTGCTGTGACACTCATATATTTAACTCAGGTGCTGTCCATTTCTTCTGATCATCCTTGAGATGGTTCTACACCTTCATTTGAGTCCAGCTGTGTTTGATTATACTGATTGGACTTGATTAGGAAAGCCACACACCTGTCTATATAAGACCTTACAGCTCACAGTGCATGTCAGAGCAAATGAGAATCATGAGGTCAAAGGAACTGCCTGAAGAGCTCAGAGACAGAATTGTGGCAAGGCACAGATCTGGCCAAGGTTACAAAAAAATTTCTGCTGCACTTAAGGTTCCTAAGAGCACAGTGGCCTCCATAATCCTTAAATGGAAGATGTTTAGGACGACCAGAACCCTTCCTAGAGCTGGCCGTCTGGCCAAACTGAGCTATCGGGGGAGAAGAGCCTTGGTGAGAGAGGTAAAGAAGAACCCAAAGATCACTGTGACTGAGCTCCAGAGATGCGGTCGGGAGATGGGAGAAAGTTGTAGAAAGTCAACTATCACTGCAGCCCTCCACCAGCCGGGGCTCTATGGCAGAGTGGCCCGAAGGAAGCCTCTCCTCAGTGCAAGACACATAAAAGCCCGCATGGAGTTTGCTAAAAAAAAACACCTGAAGGACTCCAAGATGGTGAGAAATAAGATTCTTTGGTCTGATGAGACCGAGAGAGAACTTTTTGGCCTTAATTCTAAGTGGTACTGTATGTGTGGAGAAAACTAGGCACTGCTCATCACCTGTCCAATACAGTCCCAACAGTGAGGCATGGTGGTGGCAGCATCATGCTGTGGGGGTGTTTTTCAGCTGCAGGGACAGGACGACTGGTTGCAATTGAGGGAAAGATGAATGCAGCTAAGTACAGGGATATCCTGGACAAAAACCTTCTTCAGAGTGCTCAGGACCTTAGACTGGGCTGAAGGTTTACCTTCCAACAAGACGATGTCCCTAAGCACACAGCTAAAATAATGAAGGAGTGGCTTCACAACTCCGTGACTGTTTTTTAATGGCCAAGCCAGAGCCATGACTTAAACCCAATTGAGCATCTCTGGAGAGACCTAAAAATGGCTGTCCACCAACGTTTACCATCCAACCTGACAAGACTGGAGAGGATCTGCAAGGAGGAATGGCAGAGGATCCCCAAATCTAGGTGTGAAAAACTTGTTGCATCGTTCCCAAAACGACTCATGGCTGTATTAGATCAAAAGGGTGCTTCTACTAAATACTGAGCAAAGGGTCTGAATACTAAGGACCATGTGATATTCCAGTTTTTCTTTTTTAATAAATCTGCAAAAATGTCAACAATTCTGTGTTTTTCTGTCAATATGGGGTGCTTTGTGTACATTAATGAGGAAAAAAAATGAACTTAAATGATTTTAGCAAATGGCTGCAATATAACAAAGAGTGAAAAATTTAAGGGGGTCTGAATACTTTCCGTTCCCACTGTATACTCTGCAGTATCCAGTCAGTGTAGCCTACATCTACATTGTACAGTGCATTCCATGGTGTACTATTTCTAATCTACTTCAGGCAGTGTATCTTATATGTATAAGATATCTTTTATCTCAAATACACTGCCTGAAGTAGATTAGAAATGGTACACCATGGAATGCACTGTAGAATGTAGATCTAGGATACACTGACAGGAAGCTGCAGAGTATATATATATATATATATATATATATACATACTAGACTGACTGTATATATATATGTATATATATATATATATATATATATATATATATATATAGATTTATATCTATATATATATCAAATACAATGCCACTAACTGAATAACCTGCCTGCTTAATCTAAATCACACTATCTCTCCATCCACGCCAACAACACTACACAGGGCCACCGTGTAGGCAGCCTTATATAGTGTGGGGTGTGGACTTAGTCCCCCTGAGCCATGATTGGCCAAAGGCACCCTGCCTTTGGCTTATTATGGCTCTCTTAGCAGAGGGCGCTGTGATTGGCCAAAGTATCCAGGTCAGGTGCATGCTTTGGCCAATCATCATACAGCAATGCACTGCGATCTCGCAGTGCATTATGGGGTGTTTCACGGGCACTCGAATTTCCCGCGAATGCCCCATTATGTTCATTCTTCGGCGAACGGGCGAACACCCGATGTTCGAGTCAAACTTATGTTCAACCCGAACATCGAGCTCATCCCTATTTGGCAAGAACGATTCTTCATGAATCCATGCTGATTACTGCTAATGATACCGTTCTCGTTACTAAAATCTTGTAGCCAGATTTCAATCCATGTACTCACCCTATGGTCCATGCCAATGGACCTTACTTTGTACAGTAAAGGTTTATGGGGAACTGTGTCAAATGCTTTTGCAAAATCCAGATACACCACGTCTATGGGCCTTCCTTTATCTAGATGGCACCTCACATCCTCATAGAAGGTTAATAGATTGGTTTGGCAAGAACAATTCTTCATCCATGCTGATTACTGCTAATGATACTGTTCTCGTTACTAAAATCTTGTATATAGTCCCTGTATTGTCTGTATAGTTGAAATTTCAATATTTCTAATATTCCTGCAAAATTCCTTTCTCTAGCTTTACTGTCATGCCAGTTTTCTTCCACCTCTAACCCCCTTTCTTCAACCTTTCAACTATGCTTCCCCCCAGTGCAGCTGCACCCTTACCATTAAATTACACCAAATTCTTCCCAAGAACCTGTGAATGAATGAAAATTATGCATATCTCCATAACATTATTTTAGTATACCTTCCACTTTTCCCCGTCATGAAGACAGACTATCCAGTTAAGAGCCTTCTACTATCACCATTTCCCTTTGTTGTGCTACCCCCATGCTTGATGAAGTATCCATTTGTTTGCTAGGGGACATATCTTGTTGCAGCACTGTTACCCTTGAAATTACATAAAGTATAAGCAAATTTATTGTTTTTTGCTCCCTAGTATTATCCTGTTTTGTTTTTTCAACTCTGATATAGCTATCTACAACTGATGTGCAAAAAGTTAGCACTATCCCAGGTTAGTTCCTACTACAATCTTAGTGCATAACTTCGGTGCTGATCTGGCTCATTCCCAGCTAGCTTGATATCCCTAACTGAAAAGATAATATCACGTTAAGTTGATTTTTTTATACAATATTAGCCCAGAGGTCTATACACAGTGGCGGAACTACCAGGGTCGCAAAGGTCGCACTTGCTACTGGGCCCTGGCATTGTGCCACGGTGAGGGGGCCCCAAGATGGCAGGAAGGGGGCCCGCTGCAGAAATGTGAAAGGCTCCTGATGCAGGACCATAAAAAAAGGGCCTCAAGATTATTGGGAACGACTCTAGGCTCGGAGGGAGTTGACCTAGGACCCGAGGAAAGGTCTCTAGGACCAATGCGAAGGGCCCTGGGACCAATAGTGGGGGGGGGGGGGGCTTTATGGTTTCTTGCACTGGAGCCCTGACAGTTCTAGTTACACCTCTGTCTTTACACATTTTACACCACATACATTCTTTTCTGCATGATAACATATAATCATAGGCCCCGCTTTCCATATGATTCACTAATATATTGTAGAGTTGCTCCAGCAAGCAATGGACATTTTATGGTATATATTTATATGTCAAATGCATTTTATGAGTAGCTATTTGTTCTGACAAATTTTCATTTGTAGTTTTGGTCCTTGCAGTTTGCATAAAACAACCAAATTACTTTTATAACAATTGCATTTGATTTGTTTGTTAGGTAAAAATTCACATCTTGTTTTACAGTGTGTACAGATTTCTGAATGCAAATACGATTCCCTATTAAAAGTCTTTGTTTTCACCCTATTGTAATATGCAGAGATGTTAAAAGTGACAAACGGTTCTGTTTACAACATAAATTACCCAACACAAAGTAGCAACTTTTTGATAGGTTTTATTATCCAAGGAAAGTGTAAAAGAACATTTCAGCAGACATATTTTGGTTAGATATATTTTAATTATTTTTATTATAACGTACATAACTTGATACTATGGGCCTGGGTACATCAAATCCAGTGAGGTGAATTGTATTTATATAATAATTGTCACTCAAATGTGCATGCTAGCAACAGCAATGCCAACTGATTATTAGAAACACTATCCCACAATCGGGTTTGCTGGAAATGAATGATAATTAGTAGTATATACTATGGTCTTCAGTGCTGAACCTGTGTTGTTACAGGATCCAAATGTGTTGCTTTTGTCCTGCTTGCAACTTAAAAGAAGAACAATATGGCAATTAAGGCTGTATTCTTAATGCCTAAACCCAATATGATTAACTGCTTGCACATGAAGGTAATGTGGCACTGTTTAATTTCTGGCAGTGTGTGGTCATACACAAAGATCACAGCAACAGAGAAATATATGATATTTTAACATATATAGTGTATATGTTACACTGCCCACTTGGATGATCCTCTACAGTACTCCAATGATGTCTTGATGCCTTGAGTCAAATGTTAGCCACTTGACCACTGGGCACTTAAACCCCCTTCCTAACCAGACCAATTTTCAGCTTTCGGTGCTCTCACATTTTGAATGACAATTACTCAGTCATGCAACATTGTACCTATATAAAATTTTTGTCCTTTTTTTCACACAAAAAGGGCTTTCTTTTGGTGGTATTTAATCACCTCTTGGTATTTTATTTTTTGCGCTATAAAAGAAAAAAGATCGAAAATTCTGTAAAAAAATTCATTTTTCTTAGTTTCCGTTATAAAATTTTGCAAATTAGGATTTTTCTTCATAAATTTTAGCAAAATTTATACTGCTACATTTCTTTGGTAAAAATAACCCAAATCAGTGTATATTATTTGATCTTTGTGAAAGTTATAGAGTCTACAAGCTATGGTGCCAATCTCTGAAAATTGATCTCACCCGATGTACTGACTTTATTGAGACCCTAACAAGCCAGGAAAGTACAAATACCCCCCAAATGACCCCTTTTTGGAAAGTAGACATTCCAAGGTATATTTCCCACAATTCTTTGCAAAATTAAGATTTTTTTTCTTTTTTTTTCACAAAATTGTTATATTAGCAGGTTATTTCTCACACACAGCATATGCATAGCACAAATTACACCCCAAAACACATTCTACTACTCCTCCTCAGTATGGCGATACCACATGTGTGAGACTTTTACACATCGTGGCCACATACAGAGGCGCAACATGCAGGGAGCATGTCAGGCGTTCTTGGAGCATAAATTACACCTCTAATATCTTTACTACCTCTTATGCCGCGTACACACAACCGGACTTTCCGGCAGGCTAGGTCCGACGGTCTTCCTGACGGACTTTCGGTGGACTTCCAACGGACTTTCCGAACGAACGGACTTGCCCACACACGACCGGACTTTCTGGCAGACTAGGTCCGACGGCTTTCCAGATGGACTTTCGGCGGAGTTATGGCGGCGTTACGGCGGACTTCCGAACGAACGGACTTGTCCACACACAGACTACAGTCCGTTCATTTTGAACGTGATGAGGTACAACGGGACTAGAAAAGGAAGTCAATTTTGCCGATTTTATCGACGAGATTGACACCTTGCGAGCCCCGTCGCAGGCCCTTAGGTCTGGTATGGATTTTAAGGGGAACCCCCTACGCCAAAAATACGGTATGGGGGTCCCCCCATAATCCATACCAGACCCTTATCTGAGCATGCAGCCCGGCTGGTCAGGAAAGGGGGTGGGGACAAGCGAGCGCCCCCCCGCTGAACCATACCAGGCCACATGCCCTCAACATGGGAGGTGGGTGCTTTGGGGAAGGGGGGGCGCCCTGCGGCTCCCCCCACCCCAAAGCACCTTGTCCCCATGTTGATGAGGACAAGGGCCTCTTCCCAACAACCCTGGCCGTTGGTTGTCGGGGGGCGCTCGCTTCTTCCCACCCCCTTTCCTGACCGGCCGGGCTGCGTGCTCGGATAAGGGTCTGGTATGGATTTTGGGGGGACCCCCCACACCGTTTTTTTCGGCGTAGGGGGTTCCCCTTAAAATCCATACCAGACTTAAGGGACTTTGTCGCCTCTTTCTCGTGCTCACTGCAATAGGAAAATGTGTTTTTCCCATTGCAGCGAGCACGAGATGTACAGTACCCTGTCGCCGAGAACCAGCGCGATAGGATCGCGCTGGAAACATTCTTGCGGGCAGGTGCTGTAGCTGCCCTTGCGTCGTATTTGGTCCGTCGGACCAGCATACAGACGAACGGATTTCCTGATAGGAACTGGTTTCAGGGGAGTTCCGTGGGATGATTTGAAACATGTTTCAAATCAAAAGTCCGTCTGATTTTTGACCGAAAAGGTACGTCGGAAGTCCGATGAAGCCCACACACGGTCGGATTGTCCGACGGCCGAAGTTTGGTCGAAAAGTCCGCCTGTGTGTACAGGGCACTTTTAAAAGCCCTGGAGCACCAGGACAATGGAAACGCTCCAAAAATTACCCCATTTTGGAAAGAAAACACCCCAACATATAATCTACAAGGCATAAGGAGTCTTTTGAACGTGTCATTTTTTCTACAAGTTTCTGGAAAATGTGTAAAGAAAATGAAAACGCATTTTTTTTACACAAGGTTGTCAATTTATACAATATTTCTAACACATAGCATGTACATATCAAAAATTACACCCCAAAGATTCTCCTACTCCTCCTGAGTATAGCGATACCACATGTGGGAGGCTTTTACACAGCCTGGCCACATACAGAGGCGCAACATGCAGGGAACACCATCAGGCGTGATAGGGGCATAAATATCAAATCTAATTTGACTACCTATTATACTTTTGTGAGGCACTCTAGTGGCATGGATGTGGCATGGATGAAAACTGATGTGGCATGGATTAGAACTGATGTAGCATGGATGAGCATGAATGGGGATGAATGAGCCGTGGATGGGGATGGCTGAGTATGGATGGGATGACTGAGCATGAATGAGTATGGCTGGGTACGACTGGGTACGGATGGGATGGCTGGGTACGGCTGAGTATGGATGGGTATTGCTGGGGCTGGTATAGATGGCTGGCTGAGCATGGATGGATAGATGAGTATTGCTAAGTATGGATGAATGGAAGAGCATGGATGGATGAGTATTGCTGAGTATGGATGGATGGCTGAGCATGGATGAGTATTGCTGAGTATGGATGGCTGGCTGAGTATGGGTGGCTGGATGGGTGGCTGAGCATGGATGGATGGCTGGCTGAGCATGGATGGAAGGATGGCTGGCTGAGCATGGATGGCTGGCTGAGTGTGGATGAGTGGATGAATGGATGGCTGGCCGAGTATGGATGGCTGGCTGAGTATGGATGGATGGATGGCTGGCTGAGGATGCATGGCTGGCTGAGCATGGATGGATGGATGGCTGGAGTGGGCACAAATCAGCGCTGTGGGCACTACACATCCAACCCACAGCACTGCAGCAGCATCTGATCTCTCCCCTCTCCCCTCTCTGTACGGATCTGTACAGAGCGGGGAGAGAGGAACTGGACGTGACGCCAGTTTGTTTACAAGTGATCGCTCCGTCATTTGACAGAGTGATCACCTGGTAAACGGCCGCTGTCAGTGACCATTTACTGTGATCCATGATGTGCCCTGTCCTCCAGACCCAGGGTCACAAATGTTCCCGGGTGCGTGCCCCAGGGGGCGCGCGGGTGCAAGATTCTAGGAGGACTTCAATGTACGCCCTCCCAGAGTTACCGAGCCGCGTTGTAGCCGTCATTCGACTATAGTGCGGTCGTTAAGTAGTTAAGCACTTTACCAAACATCTGATCCCACTATATAAGAGGTCTGCAGACTTTCTCCCGCAACACCTTTGCTTTGTTGTTGGGGGAGGTCTGCTGCCCTCTCATGTCAGACTATTATATTTTTATCTGTAGGAATACAATGTTTATTTGTATTTAATGCAACAACTACATCAAAATAAGTATTCCGTACAGATATATTTTTCAACCAGTAGATGGCAGTGTTTAGAAGTTTGTAGCCGATCTCTGTGGTAAAACTCTTTGTCTTTTATCTGATAATAAAAGTTCCTTTTCCTGTCTTCAGTCAAGCAGCAAAGCCCATGTGGACTGTGCACTGTCTGTTCTGTAGGGCTATATACAGATTTTTTAAAAGGTTATGGGCTCAGACATAGCCCAGACACCCACCGAGAGAAAGGCTGAGAACCCCGTCATAGCCTGCTTCAGCAGATAGGTGCAATATACAGCAAAAGAAAACACTGCAACAGAATATAAAAGAAAATGGGCAGTAACAAAGCTACAACAAAGATTTCATTTGCAAATCTGACAAACTAGAACTACCAGTCTTGGAAATTCAAGATGAAAATGCTGTTAATAGGAGAAGGTACATGGAAATGTATAAATGAAATCAGCCTAGAACAGTGTTTCTCAACCTTTTATGTGAAGTACCCCTGCAGGTCTAAAAAAAATTCCTAAGTACCCCTCTATCTTGAGAAAGTAATTTCTGTTGTTTAGGTGTCATGGTTTCTGTGTGTGTAATGTCAGTCTGTGTTTGTGATGATTTCTGTGTGTGTTTGTGATGGTTTTTGTTTTTGTGCAATATCATTGTATCAGTGTGCATGATTTGCAATGACAGACACACACACACACACACATACAGTATATTGATAAACACACACAATCACAAATTGACACAATGATACCCACACATACAATCCCAAATGAACACATTGACACCCCACAATCCCAAACTAACACACTTGCAGGCACACAAATACCCACAAAATCCCCAAAAAACAGACTGGCAGACACACACATTGCCAAATTAACACACTAGCAGACACACATAACCCCACATTAACACACTTATGCCGCGTACGCACGATCAGACATTCCAAGAACAAAATCCATGTTTTTTTCCGACGGATGTTGGCTTAAACTTGTCATGCATACACACGATCACACAAATCTTGTCGGAAATTCCGAACGTCTAGAACGCGGTGACGTACAACACGTACGACGGCACTAGAAAAGGGAAGTTTAATACCAAGTGTGCCACCCTTTGGGCTCCTTCTGCTAATCTCGTGTTAGTAGAAGTTTGGTGAGAGATGATTTGCGCTTTTCGGCCTCGTGCTTTTCGAATCGTTACTGCTCTTTAGTTTGTGCTTGTGGGTTCGTATCTGGTTTTCAGTGCTTGCCCCCCCCCCAAAGCACACGCGAGGTCCGTATAAAATATATGGAGTACTTTGCGGGTAGGGGGGTCATTGATATGCCAGAAAATGTTTAATAAACATTAAAAAAAAAAATTATATTTAAACTGAAATAATATTTCCTTTGATTTACTGCTTGTGTTTCATTTAACTGTCTCCTAGGTTCTCCAATGGGCTTTTATTTTTTCACATTTTCTTCAATAGTGCAAACGTAATTTATTTGATACATGAGGTAACAATCTCTTCTTCAGCGAACTGTTATTATGTTGTGGGTCTGCTACACACACACACCTTGTTTTTGTTGTTAATGTATGTAATGCATTACAGTTAAAACTATACATCATTTTCAGCACCATGAATGAATTTTGCAGAGTCACGGAAATGGCATGATTGTGGCAAGTTATAAAGCACTGTGGGAGTTTTTTAATAAAGGAAAATCCACTTTGCACTACAAAGTGCACTTTGTAGTGCAAAGTGAATTTGCTTTTAGGAAATAACCCACATTGTCACTGTAAACAACAACTTACTCCAAAAACTGCTATTGGGCATTGAAAGAAGAAGCCACACATTGTTGAGTCTTTAAATTTTTACTCTGTGCACATTCACATGTGCGTTAGAAAAGGGTTTTTGAACAAACCAACATATTTTAGGAATAACATTTTTGGCATAGACAGTACAAATTTTTTGTGTTAAATAAAAACCATAAAACAATACCCAATCAGCAACTTACAAGGTTCAACTTTGAAAAAATGAAGGCAAGATCAGACATTAGTATGTCCAAACTGTGTTGATCTTGCCTTCATCAGATGGGGTGATGTCACCCCTGTGAAAGCCAAATTTTGAAGATGCACACAAATTGAGAGTCAAAATGGGGATTTCCCTCTTGATCCCATGCCTAATGTCAACATGTGCTAGCTCCCATCATGGGGGATCAATGGACGTATTTTGGGGGTGCAACCCCTTCCTCTCAGCTAATTTAGTTGCGAGGAAGGGGTTGCACCCACCAAACGCGTACACTGATATCCCGTGATGGCAGATAGCACATGTTGACACACTGTGTGCATCTTCAAAATTTGGCTTTCAAGATACTTAAAAAATTGGTGAAAAATACCAAAAAATGAAGACTTTAGGTGTTTTTTAGATTTGGCCTAAAACGTCAATGATGTTTTTGAGTCTTTTTTCAATATCATTGATGTCTTCCTTGATCTTTTGTAAATCACGATTGCACACCATGATCTCCCTGAAGAGGACGTGTGCACTTGCACTTGTGAAATGCGAATCTTCTTCCACAACATCCACATCACCTAAAATTAAAAAACACACCATGTATTAGAAATATGCAGGCATCCATCTATTACCTGAAGCTGTGTCTCAGACACTCACCTGTTGTGGTCACTTTTTTGCCCGCTTCATAAACCTCTTCTTCCTCGACATCTTCTGGTTGTCTTGTGGGGATTTGCTTTTCTTTTGGAGGTGGGGGGTCCCTGGTGTCCTCAGATGTCCTGAGTCTATTCTCCCCTATGTGAATAAAAAAAAAGTATACTTAGCACACAGATATTTGAGGCCAGAAATAGTAATATGAAACATTGCTTGGAAGGGTCGTACAATTGTCTTTTTTTTGGCAGAGTTCCAAGCTTAAGACATATTTTTTTCCCTTTCTAAAGCTGGAATACTTACCTTTTTTTTTTATAATTTTCACAGAGACACCCCCAGTATCCACTGGAGCACCTGTGTGGGACACCCTAAAAAGTTTGTTCTGGTGTCCCACACTAGTGCTCCTGCATCCAGATGTGTAAACAGCTGCTGACTGTCCTCTCCTTACACTGAATCAAGTTTGCATTTCATACTAGTACAAACCCATCAAGACAACAATGTACAAAACTTCTTTTACTACAAATAGGCCTGAACAAATGTAGTTAAGGTGTATCTGCCAAGAACGATGTTTACTACGAACGATTACTGTGCCCACGAACCTGAAAGTTGCCATTTTAAACTGTACAACAGTAAAGGAAAGCACATGGAGCAGCATGCAAGTAATGATAATAATAGAACACACGACAACTACTTACTTTTTTTAAGAACTCTCTTGATCTTTTCTGTACTGATCCTGCTCCCCCAATTTCAGGTCTGACCAGCATTTCCTCAATTGATCCTTGGATCGCCGTACCCCAAAATTCCTTTGCAGACTTTTCATAACTTTAGTCATGATGTTGGCCTTTCTGACATTTGGGTTTCGGTAAGATTCATGCTTCCCATCATAGTTGGCCCTCTTAAAGTTGTCCACCATCTCCACCATCTCTATAAAGGACATATTTGCGGCCTTAAATCTCCTCCGGGATCAGGACGTTTGTGGCTCTGGGCTTTCATCGTTGCTGCTGCTCTCCTCTGCATGCACTTGCTCTTTCTCTGCCATGTGCTCTCCCACTGCGCCTAAAGAGAAGGGGCTGGGAATAGACTAGAAAGAACGTCAGGGGCGGGCGGAGTTTCATGCATGCGCAGTGTATATAAAGCATAACACGCATGCGTCGTACGTACGATCTGTGAGAGGAAGAAGGTGTATGGGAAGCGCCAATCATTTGAACAAAGGTACAATTTTAACTTGGTGCATCAGTTGCCTATACTGCTTCTAGATTGAGGCCTATATTGGGACAAGATTAGAAGAGTTTAGCCTGATATTAGGGTTTGTCTTGTGTTGTGTCTTGCAGAGATAAATGGATCTATTGAATGATCAGGACTTTATCCCCATATTCATTGACATGTACAGGGAGCTGCCCTGTCTGTGGCAGGTAAACCACCCCTTTTCTAACAATCAAACAAAGAGGAAGGCAGCACTGGATCAATTACTGGAATTTGTGAAGCCGGTGATCCCCACGGCAGACATCCCCTATTTGAAGGCCCTAATTGGTGGCATGTGGAGCACTTATAATAGGAAGCGCAAGAAGGTCCAGGATTCCCAGAGATTAGGAGCTACAGCAGATGACATTTATGTACCCAGGCTGTGATATTAAGACAGACTGCATTTTCTGGCAGGCCAGACTGAACCCAGGCCAGCACTCTCCAGTCTTCCTTCAAGGCTTCCTTCCACCTCAGCTGAGGCTTCCGATGTCCAACCTGGGCCTTCCAGTCAGGCAGATGTGGAGGAGCCCAGCTTGAGCCAGGTATAGCATTGTATAACATATTTCTTATCAAATAATTAATGATGTTAACTAGATGTTATTATTGATCAGTAATTTCAGATTTTACAAAGTGTTTTACATATCAATAGACATTAGTGGCCACAAATGATTGGGACAAGAATGAAAAATGCTGGGGTCAGAATGATAGTCTTTTCTATTTATTAACATTCAATTTGCAACAGTCATGAGCTGAAAATTGTGTGTGATTGATGAACCAAAAACTAAAACTATGTCCCTTTTTCATACACAGGAAAGTCTCAGCCAGGAGGAGGCTGTGGAAAGTGGCAGCCAGGAGGTGGCAGGGGTAAGTGGCAGCCAGGAGGTGGCCGGGCCCAGTAGCCTGCCCGAATCCCAGGTCCCTCCCCTTCGCCTTCCAAAAAAAAGGCCCTGGAAGAGGAGAAACCTGGAGGAGGCAGCAATTGGCCTATTTCGGAAGGCTACTGCGGCCCTCAGAACCCCCCCCCCAATATTCAATTGGACTATGCCTACATGGCAGCCTGCAAAATGCAGAAAATGGAGGAGGGCCAACGCCTCTTATGTGAGGAAGTTAGCTTGCAAGCCCTAAATAAGGGGTTGAGGGGCCAACTCACAAGCCAAAGCCACGCTTGTGAGTTAAACCATGGTCCTCCTCCTCCTCCTGCCACAACTACAACACCAGAGCCACAGCCTGGAAGCACGCATGGAAGGAAGCGTGGAAGGAAGACAAGAGTGTGATGGCCTGGGTTTAGTCTGGTCTGACAAAAGACGTAGGCT
This sequence comes from Lithobates clamitans, assembly GCA_037952925.1. NCBI lineage: Eukaryota > Metazoa > Chordata > Amphibia > Anura > Ranidae > Lithobates > Lithobates clamitans. Next base: position 5,162,448 of record JBBGZY010000655.1, read on the forward strand.
GTTGTAAGACCACAGCCTGGGGACAGATATGTTATCTGCTGCTGTTCCTGATCTCTTGTAGTCCTGGACCGGATTGTGCTCACTATTATAAGGACTCCTCAAGAAACCAATTTTGACTGTAAAATAATTGATGTCTGCCCTGGGGTACAAAGGCTTTGCAAATTTCACCAGTTTCTCCAGCGTTGCCTTCCTCTTTATTTTGTTATGACCCATAACAAATGGCTACTTATTTTTCGCAAATACTTGCCTATGTGTTTTACTTCAAAAAGGACAGTTTGTTTGTGAGTAGGCAGGCACATTTCAAAAGTACAATGTCAAATTAACAAGGGACACCAACACCAACCTCCTTGAGGTTAAAAAATACAGCATAATAGTGGTGTTATGGTAACATGACACAAAACGAAAGCAAAAATTATGGAGATCACTATAAAAAAAAACAAAATAAAAATAGGAGATCTGGATAAAAAAAAAATATTAAAAAAATGCAAAACATTATTATGGAGATCTGACGAGAAAAAAAAAAAAAATATTCGTGAGATCACGAAAAATACTAAAGATATCAGTTTGTCAGAACTCTGTGAATATCAGCGGCAAAACAACTTCATTATTCTAGCATTATAAAGAAGAAGAGAATGCGCTGCATTAAAAGATTTTAAAATTTGCAGCGTGACGAATGTGCTATCTCCATTACAAATGCTAGTTTTACCAGTACGAGCGCTTCCGTCTCGTACTTGATTGAGAGCATGCGTGGAACTTTGTGCATCGGAATTGTGTACACATGATTGGAACTTACTAGGATTTTGATGTCGGAAAATTTGAGATCCAGATCTCAAATTTTGTGTGACGGAAATTCAGATAGAAAATGTCCGATGGAGCCTACACACGGTCGGAATTTCCGACAACAAGCTCCCATCGAACACTTTCCGTCAGAAAATCCGACCGTGTGTACAGGGCATTAGAGATACACACATAATCCCAAATTAGCACACTTGCAGACACACACACTTAATCCCAAATGAACACACTGGCAGACACACATATAATGCTAAATTAACACACTGGCAGACACACAAACACACACGGAATTCCAATTTAATACACTTGCAGACACACACACATAATCCAAAATAAACACAGGTAGACACATGCACACACATGAAGCCTACCAGTGCAGTGCCCACCAAATGCAGACTCATCAATGCAGTGCCAATGAAATGCAACCTTATCAGTGCAATGCCCACCAAATGCAGCCTCATCAGTGCAGTGCCCACCAAATGCAGTCTACCAGTGCAGTTCCCACCAAATGCAGCCTACAAGTGCAGTGCCCACCAAATGCAGCCTCATCGGTGCAGTGTCAACCAAATGCAGCCTCATCAGTGCAGTTCCCACCATATGCAGCCTACCAGTGCAGTGCCCACCAAATGCAGTCTACCAGTGCAGTGCCCACCAAATGCAGCCTCATCAGTGAAGTGCCCACCAAATGCAGCCTCATCAGTGCAGTGCCCACCAAATGCAACCTCATCAGTGCAGTGCCAATCAAATGCAGCCTCATCAGTGCCATGCTCACCAAATGCAGCTTACCAGTGCCTGGCTCATGATCTCCTGCTGTGTCACGGAGCTTGGATTTGAATTGCCCGCCCGAGTGGCTGCTGTAACATCTGGCTCCTGTGATACACGTCACACTGATTCAATTTCCCGGAATTGGATCAGTGTTCGGTCTATCACAAGAGCAGGTCTAGGAGGCAGGACTTTGTTACACCGGCTGCCCGGGAATTTCAGACCCAATCTCTGTAACGTAGTGGGAGATACCAGCTATATGTCCCACACACGAGGATGAGGGAGGGGAGGACCAGTGGTGTCAATAGGGTTGGTGTCACCTGGTGTGGTAAAACATGGTGTCACCCCTACACCAACTATAGTCGCCCCTCGGTAGAGACCCCCCTCTCTCAGTACAGACCCCTCTCCACTAAGTATAGACACCCCACCATCAGTACAAACCATCCCCTCCATCAGTACAGCCCCCCTTTAGGATAAACCACCCCCTCCTTCATCAGTGCGGACTCCCCTCAGGATAAACAACTCCCTCTCCATCTCCATCAGTACAGACCCCCCTCCCTTCATGCACCTGGGCGGCAGAGGATTCAGTGTGTAGCCACCCGGAGAGTTGCTTGCTCAGACTGTCAGTCTCTGGGCGGCCACGGCGGGCTTGTGTATTGTCAAAGGAGGCAGCAGGAGTGAGTAAGTGAGGAGTCTCACTCAGAGCGATTGTGGCACCGACATGCTCTCCAGGACCCTTCCGCCGCCCTCAAGTAGTGTCACCCCTTTGCAGGTGTCATCCAGGTGCTGGCGGCATCCTCCCTATCGCATATCGGCTGATAAGAATTTCATTTAAGAGGATCTTTCCAAGGTTTTAGTATCAAAATAATGAATGTCTCTCTCATAGAGGGAGGGAGAACTCCATCTCGCAGGGCCCCAATATGCATATTGAGTAGGATAGGACCCAAGAGGTGCTGAAAGTGTGTATACTATTCAGCTGGAAAGCTGTCTAAGTCTGGTGTCTTAAGCAAGTGAGTGTCAAAATTGCAAGGGAGAGCTTTTCAACAGAAAGTGGTTTGTCTAGTTCATCTCGGTCTTGGTCTGACAATTGGGGAAGGGCTGTTTGAGTCAGGTTTTTGTCAAGTTGGGCATAAGAGTGGTGGGCCCTAGTAGTATAAAGGTCGCGGTAAAAAGATAGAAAGACATCTGTTATATCCTGAGGGACGTCACTGATCTTTTCTTGGGAGGTCAGGATCCTGGGAATAGAGATGGGAGTGCGGTCCGATCTGTTTAGGTAGGCAAGTAGGCGACCTGCCTTATTGCCATGTTCAAACATCTTGTGGGTAACATAGAGCATACATTTTTTAGTAGAGTCCAGAAAGCGGAGCTCATACTCTGTACGGCTATGCAGCCACAAGGTTCGCGTAGCTGTACCAGGGTTCTTAGCATAGGCTGCCTCTGCAACCACCATTGTATTTTCAAGTTCCTCAGTGCGCTGTTGGATATTCTTGCCCAAAATGCCAGTAATGGACATAAAGGTGCCTCTCAGCACAGCCTTAGAGGCCTCCCAGGCAGTGGAGGACCCAACAGTGTCCTGATTTGCACGCCAGTAGTCAACAATACCTTTCTGGCATTCATTCTGAGGGCCCGAGTTTGGCAAGGGGAGGAGATCCACAGAAAGAGGGGCATGATCAGATACCCCCCTGGGTAGATAGGAGACTGTCTGAACAATAGGGAGTACTTTAACAGAGGTAAATGCCATATCTATGTGAGACATGGTGTGGAAGGAGTCAGAGTGGCAGGAGAAGTGATGCTCATCTGGGTGCTTCCACCGCCATATCTCAGTAAGGCCATATACTTGAGTCCATTCAACAAATGAGGGATAGGGCCTGCCCCCCGCTTTAAGTTGTCCATGGCAGGGTCAAGTATAGCATTAAAGTCTCCAATGTAAAGTAGAGGGGCCAGGGGATCTAGATAGTAGTAAAAGGGACAAGTGAGAGAGTACATCTGGGGAAAATGGAGAAGGGACAAATAGGTTAACTATAGGTTAACTAATGTAAAAACTTTGGCGACAATACGAATAGTAATTATAATGAATCTCCCATCGGAGTCTGTCTTAACCGTCAGAATTTCTGCCTGGAGGGACTTCGCTAGCAGGATAGAAACCCAGCGGGAGTAGTTAGTGTGGGTGGCATGGTACTGTGTAGACACCCAGGGACGCTTAAGGGACCGCAGTGTGGCATTGGTGAGGTGGGTTTCTTGAAGACAGATAATATGGGGTTTCTATTTTTTAGGAAAGAAAAATACCAGGGACCACTTTTGAGGTGAGTTCAGACCCCTAACATTCCAAGAAATCAGTTTTAACACTTTAGCTATAAGAATCTATTCAAAACATAGCAGCATAGGAAGGTTCTGAATAAATGCAATACATAATATATGACATTGCTCATAGTAGAACCTGGGATGAAATTGCAGTGTTATCAGAGGAGGAGCACCCATAGGAACAGAAAAAACAACAGAAAAAAACAAGGTCCAGTCATTCTCAGCAACCAAAGCGTGAGAAGGGCTCAGAGAAAAAAAACAAAAAATACCCCCCCCCCCCCAACTCTGCTCAACCATCCCAAATATAGTGATCTTTGGTTCCCTGAACAGAAAAAAACCCTCAGCAACAGTTATGAGAGGGAACATAAAAACATGTGGCCTCGCCACCTACTGGTATGGGGGGAGTAGTAGGTCCAGTATGGCTCTCAGAAAAGGTGTATGCATTCATCCTGTAGGATATGGGATTCACCTGTAATATAAGGCACAACAGCAACAGTCATGAAAGGCAAAACAGGAATGAACGTCAGGGAGAATAAGTGGTAGAATTGTAAAAGGCATCTACCAGGTCTGCAGCAGGGGCAATGTAAAGCATCCAGTAGGAAGGGATAGGAAAAGTACATTCCACAGGATATCCACAGCAGTAGGGGTTTAGGTGCTAATCAGAGGGGTAAGAAATCCCTTTGGTGCTCAAGTAAGCAGCAGGTAGGGTAGGCATAGTGGTAGGGAGAACTAAAGGAACATTAGAAAGCAGCATCAGTTGCGGCGTTGTCTGGGTTGTTTTCCAAAGCGATCCTCCAACCAGGCCATGGCTTCTTTTGGACAGGAGCAGAAGTGTGCTTTACCTTCATGGATGATGCTCAGCTTAGCAGGGAAGAGCACTGCATAAGGTAGGCCTTCAGTGTGGAGACGGTCTTTCATCACCGCAAAGGATATGCACTGGCGTTGAACTTCAGCTGAAAAGTCAGGGTATATGGAGATATTGTTGCCATTAAACTTGAGCGAGCCAGCTCACTACTTTCATCAGAGCTGAGGGCTCTTGAAAGGGATACTGAGTCAGGGTGCTATAAAGTTTTTCAGAAAGTCTGATAGTATCACTGGGTCTTAAACAGAGGTTCCCAACATTACTGTACTGACACTGCCAAAAACATCTCCACAGATATGCAACCAGTACTTTACTGACACCACTATAAGCATGTCCACAAATATACTTTCAGTACCTTACTATCACTGTCATAAACATATCCACAGATATAAATTATATTGTGAAACACTGGTTTAAAATAGGGTATGTAGTTAAAATATAAATATTGTATTTAAATGTTTCATTAGTATGTCGAAGAAGGGGGGAAGGGGGAACCAAGCAATGCAAAATACAAGCAGATTAATCCTCAGCTTTAAGATCTGTATATATTATGAAGATAATCATATGGAATACGGTCTAAAGAAGCAGAATAATAATAAATCCTTATAAATGTTAAAGTTGTGCTCCAAATGTCACTTTATTTAAATAAATTTAAATAAGGAGGAGGCCGTACATTCTCTGATGCATAGCACATCAGAATTTTTGTGCATGTAGACATCAGCCAGGTAGTTATTAAAACACACAGCGTAAGGTAAAAGCACTTTTGTACACAGTTCTCATTTTCTCACTTAGCTAAGAGTATACTATAAATAGACAGAAATGTTAAAACAGATGGCCCCACTGACTTTGTTGCTCCCTCATCCTCCCACATTCATGGTGATTTTATTTAATGCAACAATTGAATAATATGGGCTTACTGCTTACATATTACTGAGAATGAGCCAAGAAATGTAGGCCCACATTGCCACTGGGAATCCAGTACCCCAAACTGTGCTCATCCTAAACCTGCTATTTTCTAGTATGAGCAGTTCACCATATGCCACTTTACACCCTGATCTAGACCTTATTTACAAGCTTAATTAGAATACTTGTCATGGGAAATATACTTACATAAAGTAATGTAGAAAATTACATAAATGCAATTCATCTTCAATATGCTACTCATGTTATGCCATTTTTACAAATCAGGAATTTAACCACAACAAGCACAATGCATTATGCTAAATATGTGATTAAAGACTAAGAGGTGATCTCACTGCCTAAGTACTAGATGATCATCATGACTTTAGCAATACACGTCAAATATGTGTGTTTATCATGCCCGTAAGTACACACATTTTTGTTCCATTATCATAGCATATACACAGGCAACGTGAACCAATTTTTAAAATCTTTTTTACTAGTCATAAGGGATTACTTTTGAGTTAAATCTAAATACTGTAAATACTGTGTATATATATATATATATATATATATATATATATATATATATATATATATATAGCAGGAGGTTTTGAGGCATATATGAGGCATATATATAAAGCAGGAGGGTTTGAGGCAGAAGAGGAAATTACGTAGGATGGAAATACTCCTTAGTACTTTAAATAAGTATAAAAAAAATGAATATATATATGAATATATACAAAAACAAGGGGATGGGGTGGTCTTTAGTTTAAGACCTATTTGTATAGTTGGGTGGAACGCAGCTTTAAAGTACAAGTTCACCTTTTAAAAAAAGTAATCTATGTGAATTTTTTTGCAGGAGCCTTTTTTACTAAGGAGCCTGCACAGCATTGCACCCACGATCAGCAGAGAGGCTGTAGATGCTAGAAAATGTTACATATTCCACCTGAAAAACAGGTAGAACATGTAGCATGTTCCAAAAGTGAACTTATCCGTTAAACTTATCTTATAAAGGGGCAGGGCTTTTTTCAGCAGGAACGTGGGGTAACGCAGTTCCGGCATCTCCAGCACTGAATGTATGTGATGGCAAGGGGTGCTGAGTTGTGCTACAGTGTCTATTGATGCTGGCTGCTGGGCGAGATATATTGTAAGGAATCTATTTTTACAGGGGGAAGGTCTATTGTTGCTGGGGAGGTATATTTTTGCTGCTGTTGATGTGGTGGGTCTTATATTGCTGGGGGGTCAGTTGTTGCCTGGAGGGATCTACTGTTGAGGGAGCATTCTATTGTAGCTAGCTGCTGGAGGGTCTAGTGATGCTGTCTGTGGGAAGATCTGTTGTTGTTGCCAGAGGTCTGTTGTTGCTGGGGGGGGGGGGGGGGTTGTTGAGGGTGGTCCATTGTTGCTGGGGGTTATATTGTGGCACTCTTTGAAATGGCTGATGCACTTGCATCATCAGACTAACATCAACAACCTGCAGGACATTTTTAAAGAAAATTTGAAATAATAACTCTTGAACAAAGTGCCGCCAAGCTGTTATTTGTTTACCCTTAAATCCTTAAAGTAGAAATGTGGCCAAGCTTTGGACATTCAACTGTACAAATATTCTTAACAAGTAGTTAAAATACTTTAACACAACCACTTACTGTACTGACCTCTCCAACTGCAAACAGAGTGGACAATTTTAATCAGCAATTTTAGGCTCAAAGTTCCTAGAGATGAAGAGAACAGATATCGATTTTAATACAATATTGAAGAGACTACAGAGCGTACAACAATGGAAAATATCAATTGTAGGCCTAAAGTTTTTAATAAAAAGAATGATGAGACCTCAGAAGATATAGCAACAGAAAAATATGCCAGCAACATTACAATTTTAAATAGTGATTTGGGACCCAAAATTTCTAGAAATAAAGGCCACCAGAATGTTTTTTATTACAGGAAAAAAGAGACCACAGATGATACAATAATAGAATATAGGCCAGCAGCTGGACACTTTCAAATGGCAATTTTAGACCCAAAGTTACTAGACACAAAGAGCACATTTGTTTTGTTTTTTTAAAGCAATTTTAGGCCAAAGTCACTGGAGGCAAGAAGCACAGGTACAGATTTTAATACAAGAACAAACAGACTGCAGCGGATAAAGCAGTCTCATTTCCAGCAAGCAAGCATCAGGACAACTTTACTGTAAATAGCATATTTAGGTCCAAAGTTACTAGTTGTCAGGAGCAAAAGTAGGCATTTTAATACAAGAATGAAGAGACCACATAGGATACAGCAGTGGAAAATAGGACAGCAGAAAGACAATTTCAAATAGCATATCTAGGCCCAAAGTTACTTGAAAAAAAGGCTTTAGAAGGGGTTTTACAAGAATGAAAAGACTACAGAGGATACAGCAGTGTAAATTTGGCCTACAGAAATTTTAGGAATAAATTTACTAGAGACAGAGCTCAAGTAGGTTTTACCACAATAATTAAGATATTGGGAAGGATACAGCAGTGTAAAATTGGTGGGAAGCAGGACAGTTTCAATAAGGAATAGTATGCTTAACTAATGTATGCCCATACAGGAGAAACAAGCAAATACTGTGCTTGGAGCACTTCAAATTTAAGACCAAAAGTCATCTGTGCATAGGAAAATCAAGAAAACCCCAAAAGAAACATAAACCATACAGATACAGGGGTTCCTGAACTTGGCAAACGGAACACCGGAGAAAAAAACCTAGGCTGATCTGATGAGTTTCCAGGAAAGGGGAATTACGGTAAATACGATAATTTTCTGTATTGACTGGGAAATAGCTAGCAGAAAATCAAGGTAGGAAAGAAAATAACAAACAATAAAAAAAACAAACCTTAAACAGAATGCAAGAAAAAAGGTTTAATAAGCACAAACTTTAAACATCCAGAGCCACCGAGAGGCTCCTATGGACTGAGAAGAGCTGTGTTCAACGTCAAACTGATAATGGCTGATGAAGCCTTACAGGGACTTCCAGCTTCAAACTTTGAAAACCACTTCAGCCAAAACCTTTGTACAAACTTGCCCGAACAGCCCTTTTGGAGTGTGCAGAAACCTCCTCTAGAGGGGAAACACCCAAGAACCTGTAGGCTTGCTGGATAACTTGGGTTATCCGAACTGAGATGACCCTTGTTGAAGCTGCCTGACTTTTTTTGTGACCTAATGGTAGAATGAAGATATTCTGAAGTCTTTTGTTGAATGGAGACATGTAGTAATGACCTGGAGTAGATCCAATCTCACCCTCGCCCTCTGGTTCAACAAGTAAGCAGCAGGCGCTGGAAAAGGCAGGGCAATTTCCCAGTTCAAGTGAAATGTTGTAGCCACCTTTGGGAGGAAAAACAGAGATGGGTGTAGGAGAATATGGAGGAGTTACCTTCGTCCTAGGAGTCTTTCACCCTAGAGAGGCTGAACCAGGGCAGGAAGGTGAGTAATCTTTTTTGTCTCAGAGCCAGGACAACTTTTTTAACCACTTTCCTACAGGGCACATACACCCCCTTCCTGCCCAGGCCATTTTTCAGCTTTCAACGCTGTCGCAGTTTAAATGACAATTGTGCGGTCATGCAACACTGTACCCAAATTACATTTTTATCATTTTCTTCACACAAATAGAGTTTTCTTTTGGTGGTATTTAATCACTGCTGGGTTTTTTATTTTTACAAAAAAAAGACCAAAAATTGTGAAAATATTTTTTTTTACTTGGTTTCTGTCAGTAAATTTTGTAAATAAATAATTTTTCTCCTTCACTGATGTGCGCTGATGAGGAGGCACTGATGGGCACTGAATAGGAAAAATCCTACCAGCCACAATGTACCTTATGCTTAGATAATAACACTACTCAGCTGCATGCGTTGAACACGTCTCATATATCGTGCAAAATAGAAAAAGCAAAAGGAAATACGCTGCGCTAAAGTGTGCTATAATATACTAAATAATGAATCAAAATATGTGTGTGTCCATGGACATAAATATAACTATATAATGGATACCCCCCCTGGGTGAAACATAAAAATATTGAATAATAAATATTATTAATGTGATGATAATTTTAAAACAAATTACTAAATATTAGAACACAAATCAAACATAAAATGTATATAAGCACACTAAGGTACAGTATACACGACCAATTCAACCATACACTAAGGTGCAAAATGTATAATCAATTCAAACAAGCATGCTACAATGAAACAAAATATTATAAATAAATGATTCCAAAAGTGCTTAGTGCCACACAATACACGTGAAAAAAACAGTCCTCAATAAAACAATATAATAAGTGATTAGTGAAATCTGGTAAATCGATATAAAAAAAGTGCTTTAGTGTCCAATGATGTTATTTTCCAGCATGCTCATAGTTTTCTTTGTGCCGCAAACCATACTTTGGTGCAATGCAGTGCCCCCCAGGTAATATGCCCACCTCAGGGCGTGAGACTCAGCTGCTACACTAAGTCAAAACACGCCTTTAAACCACCCCAGGGCTCAATACAGGTCATCGGATCCCAGGTTCCAATGCGATATGCAGAGATATATAAGAAAAAAGCGCTTGATAGTGTGATATCATTTTAAAATTTATTAAATCAGTATAAAAAACACTCCCTAAATGGGGTACTCACAATCTTAAGGTGCGTCAGTGCACCGCTCTATTCAAAACATACAATCAATGAATCGGTAAAGGAGTATGGTATGCGTCTCATCTATGGCGGATCCACAACCTCTCGCTCCATCCTGGCCCCTCCCCTACACGTGTCTTCATCAGGGTGATTGTGATTGGACGGCCGCTCTGTTGTTTAAATATAGCACTTGCGGCCATTTTGTCATGGTCCGTGGACAGGTCTGACCACTAAAGATATGTTTGCAATACCTGCTGTCACGCAGGCAGGAATATATCAGAGATTTACATTATAATAGCACTCATCAATCAGATAGGAGTTCTTCAAGTCTTGACTTAGAGATAAGTATAATGATTTTAAAATATAATTTAATAAAAGAAAAGCAAAACTGCGCATAAAAATTATTTAGAGAAAAGAATATTACAAAGAAAATAGAAAATAGTACAACAGCAAAACAAAAGATATTAACAATGAAAGTATTTGATCAAAGTCTTGGATTCTGTAGCTTCTGGCGGAGTACAGTCAATTGGCATTAAATGGATCAGAGTCGTTGGGGTTGATTTACAAAAGGCAAATAGACTGTGCAATTTGCAAGTGCAGCTGCACTCTGCAAGAGCAGTTGATCCAGAGCTTAGTAAATGAGACTATTAGAATTCTTTACGAAATACCGTTATCGGCTGTAAACAGCTATAAGAACCAGGGTTAAAAGTAACTATGGCTACACTAATTACAACAATACAGAAACATGTTTTTTTTTCACACAATGATACAGTATGCACTTCCATGAGCAGTAATTATTTGGCAATGGATTCATTGCTTTTTGCACCTTGCACTAAATTACTATTAATTGTCTAAATGATCTAATATACCTAAATGTATGCTATTATACCTTAACATCTGTGCATTCTACTGTACTTAATACACAAGGTGTACAATGCTAATAAGCCTCTTATCATTTACAGTGCTAATCACCTCTGAAACAATTTTGGACGTCATTACTGTATAGAAATACATAGAAGGAGTACCTAGCTCTGTACCTTTACTGAGTGCCTTATGTTTGACATTAACCATTTCATGTTTTGAGGTAATTAAAGTGGATATAAACCATCTCCTATACCCAGCGAAGTGAACAGCCTCAGTTGATACACAGGGATGAAACAAATCTCCCTAGACTGTCTTTCCCTTTCTATATCCTTGAGACAGTGCACATTGTGTTAGAAAATTTTCTTCCTGTTTTGGCAGCACATAGGGGTGGAAGGGGAGTCTGGGCTTTAACTGTGTGTGAGCTGATTGGATGAAAGGCACACCCCCCCCCCCCCTCAACATAGGCAGAGGAATGAAGAAATTTGCAGAGCAGTACTGTGGGTAGACAAGCCAAGTCTGCTAATCTATCTCAAAGTTCCCTCCCCAACACAAATTTCCAGCTGCTTTTATCTCCTGTGTCGGAGAGCTTGTCAAAAGTTATCATACTGATAACAGAGGAACAAAGCAGCAGAAAGACGCAGGACTTAGAGCTTTGGAGAGAGATAAGTAAACACTACAGATATATGTGCCCAGGTAAGATTTCCTGAATGGGGTTTACATCCACTTTAAAGTGGTTTTAAAGTCATTTTGTGAAATCATGTAATCCGCTGTGCTACATGATAATATAAAATCCAGTGTGTGTTTTTGTGTAAAATGTTAATTACGTATTTATCTCATCAGTTTACACAAAAAAACACACTGGATGTTATATTATCATGTAACACAGCAAAGTACATGATTTCTCAATAGTAATATTATACACTTCTGAGCTGACAGGCAGGGAGGGGGGGAGCTGTTTGGAACAACCTACGTGCCGAGTTCCTTGAAAAACTGTGTGCAAGTATACCTAGAAGGACTGATGCTGTTTTGAAGGCAAAGGGTGGTCACACCAAATATTGATTTGATTCGGATTTCTCTTCTGTTCATTTATTTTCCATTTTGTTAGCTGATACTAATAATCAATTAACCCCTCTAGTTATAAAAGCATTCTTATCAATGGTGGGGGTGCCACCCCTTGATCCATGCACCCAGCCCCTAATCTACATGCAGGGCACTGGACGCATGGATTCCAATGGGTTTTTTTTTTTGAAGCACATGATTAGAGCAAGTGATCAAAAAAGGGTGGGCTTGAGGCGCAGAGCACTGCGTCCTGAGCCCACCCGGTTGTGTGACAATAACAAATTAATATTCGCTATTGTCTTTCTGCTTTTCCTCCAATCAGGAAGCGGGTCCTGAGACCCGATTGGCTGGGAGTCCTAAGTCCTGATTGGTCAGGAGGAGAAGCAACTGCCGGGACTCTTTCTGCCGGGAGGAGATGCAGGCCTGAATGGGGTAAGTGCAGGGCTGGCAGGGGACCTGATGGGCGGAGTGGCGATCGATCGAACGACAGGGTGTAGGGGTGGTTGGCTAGCTGGGGGAAGAGGGGGGTGTTGCTGGTTGGGTGGGGGCCACGGGCCGCCCCCCCAAGAAAGTTATGCACCAGCCGCCACTGATATATGTGTTTTTTACATACTGTCACAAAAGCAAGTACAGATTCCATATGGTGATATTGTATACTGTATTAATATATTCACTGATATCACTGTATGTCAGTGAAGCCAGTCATTGTCTTTGATCACTGCCATAACAGTACAATGCCATCAGACCAGTGCAGCCAGTTACAGTGTCCCCAGTCACCACCACACCAGTCCCAGGGTCAACATAAGGCTCATTCACATGTGCAGCTATCTCTGAAAAGCTGTCTGTATTCCGATCACTCTTTAGAGAGCATTTCACAGATGGTAAAGAGGTTGTAACGTACCTGGTGATGGAGCCTGAAGTGTAGAGGAAGGCCTCTCTTGCAGCTCTGGCTCAGGAGCCCTGGTAGTGTAACAGGGAACGCAGTAGCACAGAGTGGCATGAGTGCCTGATAAGACTTCTGCTGGAGAGTGCTGATGTGCATCTGGATAAGCAGGAGCAGCTGGCAGGAAGCACGCTGATAGGAGAGCAGGAACTAATGACAGGTACAGCACGGCTGAATCAGGTGTGGGAAGAAGAGCCAAGGCAAGGTTAGACAGTCTAGGTTGGCAACTAACAGGCAGCAGGCAGAAGAGTAGTCAGAAGTCAGGCTGGGTTCGGTAATATCACGTCAGGTAAGCAGAAGGATAAGGCAGAAGCGTAGTCCAGAGGCGAGCCAGGGGTCAGTGCAGGCAGAGTTCAAGGTCAGGTGCAGATCTGGTAGGCAATGGGTGAGCAATACAGGAACATATGCACAGATGCTTCAGAAACGTAATAGACCAACAGACACAAGGCACTAGTGCATTTTAAAAAGCCCGCCTGGTGCCAATGTGCATTCACGAATGCGCACGCTCGCGAACCTGTCTGTGCGATCATGCACGTGAACATGCATGCGCACCAGCACGCACACCTGCTAAATGCCCACGAACAGGACTTACAGGGACCATGAGCCTGTGCACATGCATGTGTCTTCCCTGACAGAGGCAATGTATCACCTCCTCAACCCCTGCTTTAGCCCCTTGGATCCTACAAAAATGTGATAGGTAGTCAGGAAGTTAGATGTATAATTTATGCCCCTAGAACGCCTGAAAGTGCTCCTTGGATTTTGGGCCCCTCTCTGGGGCTAGGCTGTGAAAAAGTCTCACACATGTAGTATCGTCATACTTGGGAGGAGTAGCAGAATGTTTTTTGAGGTATAAATCTAAATATGCCTATGTATGTGTTCGAAATAAAGTACATTTTTATTTTCTTTCCTGCGTTTTCTAAAAATTTGTGGCAAAAAAATGAAGTTTTTAAAAGACTCCCTATACCTTTCAGAAAATATCTTGAGTTGTTTGCATTCCTAAATGTGGTCATTTTATGGGTATTTGTCCTGCCCTGGCACTCAACAAATATGATAGGTAGTCAGGAAAATAGACATGTAATTCAGGCTCCTTGAAAGCCTGAATGTACTATTTTGATTCTGGGCCTGTCTGTTCTTCTAGGCCAGGCATCACTAAATGGCAGACCGTGGTCCAGATCAGGACCAAGTCACTATCCAATCCAGACTCATTGCGGTTGCACCATTTAGGAGCCAGTTCTCCCCCTCAGCTGCTGCTACACAGAGCTTACATCAGGAGGCAGCACAACATTGGATGGAGGGCGGGAGCTGCCCCAGTTTAATGATTGGTTGCTGGGGTGCATGCCGGTCCTAGCAACCCATTACAAGCTGGCTAACAGGAAAAGTTATGCAACTCCGGTCCTCCATCTAGAAATAAAATAGGAAAGAAATCAGCGCGTGTATGACAATAAGCAGCTGAACACCAGGGTCAATCAATCAAATCCCTTAAGTAAAATGTAAAAAATGGTGCAGCGCTGAATAAGCTGAACTAAACATCAAGGGATATTAAATGCAGTTGAAAGAGTAAATCCTCATACAGCATAAAATAGAAGCATTTTAAATGCAAATCAAAAGTCCAAAAAGTCCATAAAAAACTTTGTAAAAATCTATTAAGAAATTCCACCAAGTGATCGTGATGTCATGCTGATATGGGTGACCGATGTGCCCTTCACCGGTATCTGAAATAGCCTCTCACCTGACGGCCAGGACCCTTTAATTACAGAGGGTCATGCAAGCCTTCCCTTACGGGTCATAAACGTGGATGGTGTTCAGAATCAGGGACCAAGAGCTCCGTCACACACCGGGTGGAAAATTCCAGATATTCCAATGGTATCTAGGTGGATGCAGCATCTGTCCCACACCGCTTCTTCACACAGAACTGAGCCACCAAACATCGCCAATGGCTCGGTTCGCTCCCCTTCCAGAGCAGAGAGCTGCTGTCATCCACCTAGATACCATTGGAATATCTGGAATTTTCCACCCGGTGTGTGACGGAGCTCTTGGTCCCTGATTCTGAACACCATCCACGTTTATGACCCGTAAGGGAAGGCTTGCATGACCCTCTGTAATTAAAGGGTCCTGGCCGTCAGGTGAGAGGCTATTTCAGATACCGGTGAAGGGCACATCAGTCACCCATATCAGCATGACATCACGATCACTTGGTGGAATTTCTTAATAGATTTTTACAAAGTTTTTTATGGACTTTTTGGACTTTTGATTTGCATTTAAAATGCTTCTATTTTATGCTGTATGAGGATTTACTCTTTCAACTGCATTTAATATCCCTTGATGTTTAGTTCTACTTTTTACACTCCATCTAGAAATGTCCTACCTCCCAATGTCAGCTCTAGACATCCTGTGCCTCCCAACCTCTGCCCTGTGTAAGGTAGAACAGGGAGGAGGGCTATGTCACTGTTTTGAAGGATGAGGGGGAAAGCTGGGCGTGATGTCAAGGGGGCCCAGAGACTGCAATGTGAAGGAGGAGGGGAGGTAATACAAAAGATAGATGGACAGGAATGTGAAGTGGGCTGGGGACTGCAATCTGTGAGGGTTCTTATAAAAGCAGGGAGGAGACGAATTTGAAGGGGAGTGATATGAAGGGGGCCTGGGGACTGCAATGTGAGGGAGGGGGGTGATATAAAGGAGTGGTAAGGACAGAAATGTGAAGGGGGCTTGGGACTGCGATATGAAGTGGGGTGCTATAAAGGGGGTGAGGACAGGAGTGTGATAGGGGAGTGGTTGATATGAAGGGGGGCTGTGGACTGCAATGTGAAGGAGGGGGGAGATATAAAGGGGGCCGTGGACAGAAATTTAAAGGTGGTGGTGATATGAAGGGGGGGTGGAGGACACTGCTATGAAGGGAGACTGATGTGAAATGGGGGACTATGATGTAAAGGGGGATCTTGATGCGGAGGGGGGCAGTGATATAAAGGAGGGGGTTATGATGTGCAGGGGGGACTGAGCGTCCTGGATACCACATGATCGCTGTGTTATCACATGACACTTAGTAAACAACAGTAATGAATGGAGTGAATGGAGTCCATTCATGACATCATTGTTTACTACTGTGTGTGATCTGTGATTGGTCACTGGTAACCACATGTTACCTGGGACAATCACAGTGGCTAAGTTTTTAGCACTTCCACTTAGCAGCACAAATCCCAACCACTGCACTGCCTTGAGTTTACGTGTTCTCCCTGTGCCTGCGTGGGTTTCCTCCCACACTCCAAAGACATGCAGGTAGGTTTTTTGGCTCCTGTCTAAATTGTCCCTAGTATGTGTATGTATAAATGTGAGTTAGGGACCTTGGATTGTAAGCTCCTTGAGGTCATGGACTGATGCATAATACTGTGTATATGTAAAGCGATACGTAAATTGACAGCGCTATAGAAGTACCTGAAATATAATAATAAACACTGTCAGGGCTGGACTGGGACAAAAATTTGGCCCTGGACTTCCTCATGACCGGCCCACTTTAATTTTGAGTGTCCCCAACATCGTCCCCTTACATCAGAGTGTCTCCAACAGCGTCCCCCTTACATCAGAGTGTCCCCAACAGCATCCCCCTTACATCAGAGTGTGCCCAACAGCGTCCCCCTTACATCAGAGTGTCCCCAACAGCATCCCCCTTACATCAGAGAGTCCCAATCAGCAGCTTTCTTCACAGAGAGTCCCAATCAGCAGCCCACTTCACATCAGAGTCCCCATCAGAGAGTCCCTACCAGCAGCTCCCTTCACATCAGTGTGTGCCCATCAGAAGTCCTTCACATCAGAGTCCCCATCAGAAGCCCTTTACATCAGAGTCCCCACCAGCAGCCCACTTCACATCAGTGTCCCCACCAGCAGCTCCCTTCACATCAGTGTGTCCCCATCAGAAGCCCTTCACATCAGAGAGCCCCCATCAGCAGTCCCCTTCACATCAGAGTGTCCTCCCCCAGCCACATGTACTCACAGTTTTGAAGGCAGCTTCTCATTTCTCTCTCCAGTCATGTGATAACAAGTGATAAGGGGAGAGAGGAAGGAAAGTCTGCCGTTGGTCTATCTCGCCCTGCAGGCTGGAGGGAGCATGACGTCTAATGCTCTCTCCAGCATATGACGGAAGCTGCTCCTCCTGACAGGAGTGAAATTGCGATCACTCACTGTCAGAGAGGAGCGGCTCCAGGACCGCACCTGACTGGCCCACTGAGCCATCGGCCCACCAGGAATCTTCCGGTAGTCCCGATGGCCAGTACATGCCTGAACACTGCTGTAATAACGGGATTGTGATGTGAAGGATCTGAGGCTAGGCTCACATCATTGCATTCTGCGTACAGGCAGCCTATTCATTTCAATGGGCTGCCTCATACGCAGAAACACAAAGAAAGAATTCCCTTTGTTTGTTTTTTGTTATGCTGGAAACTCAGGCTGCTCTCCTTCATGACCAGTGTAGATAAGATGTCTCCAAACCTTCTTGAGGTCTGCCCGACCACTCGTACTCACCCCACCCCTTAAGGTTACCTAAATTAACGAGACCACACTTAAAAAATGGAGTATAAATGGCCATAGCAGCCATTTATTAACCAAAATTATTTAAATTAAGATTCTTTAACACATCAAACATCTGAAAACAAACTAAACAGTTACTCAGCCTGTTGGTCTTTGATGGCAACCCAAATTCCAGATATGTTCCACTTCTACACTGTGGGACCTTTTCCATGATAGGCCTCCAGCCGTAACACACCAGCTCGGAGACAACCCGCTACCCGCAGTGCAACCATTACCATATTCCAGCTAAACCATGTTAACTGGAATACACCAGAGGGGCACATACTACCGATGAGTCCCCAAAATTCCATCTCGTAAGTGTTTTCTTATACCATCAAAGACCAACCACCACCACAGCCCACTAGGTTGACACCTTACCCTTGGGGGCCCCTCCACACCCGCAATGCACTCTGAATCCCATCCTGCAGCCCCAGGGACCATAAATCTATACCCACTGCAGATAAGTGTACACCATCCCCCCTGAGGTATAACCTGGTAGACTGCAATTCCATATGGCGGATGACCATGCCCCCATTTCAAATAAAATTTGGCCCACCACTTTATTGACATGTTGAGCCTTGCCACCGACCTCACCAGGCGCCAAGTCATTTGAGCCACTATGTCGGACCACAAGACCAGCATGTCAGGAAAAGCTGTGCGGAGCCACAGAAAATCCTACTTGACATCCATAATGAGCTCCCTACTGGAATGAACCCCCAGGTCGTTCCCGCCCACATGGAGTACCAGAATGGCAGGTAGCCTATCAAGGCATGCAAAACGATCCACCTCAGGCACAACCCTACTCCACATCATCCCCGGAACCCCCAACCAACAAACACACACCTCCTTCTCAGAAATATCCAGCTGCCTGCCATCCAGCCTAACGTCAGCCCGCCTGGCCCCCCAAAAACATATGCGTGGCCCATGATCCAGATGATCCAAAGCCCTGAGTACTGGCCAAAGGTGTCTATTATACTCATTACTTTTCCCAATGTGCTCTGCATACCCTGCATATACAGTATAATATCGTCAGCGTAAAGTCCAAGCTGTTCTATATTATCATCCAACTCTATCCCCTGATATTCTTCATTTTGCCGAAACCACAGGGCCAAGGACTCTATTGTAATAACAAACAAAAGAGGGGATAGTGGGCATCCCTGCCTCATGCCCCTAAATAAGTTTATTGACGGAATCAATATTCCATCAATCAATAATTTTGATCGTGGGTCTGCATATAGTATTTTAACCCACTGTTTAAATCCATTACCAAAGCCAAACTTCCCCAGTGTTGCCTGCAAGAATCTCCACTCTACAGAGTCGAAGACTCTAGCTGTATCAAGAGATGCCAGAGCTCCCATCACTGGGATATTCTGCCTCATTTGTGCCACCAGTTGCGTTCTGCGAATATTTATTGATGTTGATTTACCTGGTATGAAACCTGTCTGGTCTGTATGGATTATAAATGTTATTACGGTGTTCAATCTCCTGGCCAATATCCTGGCCAAAATGTTATAATCGCAATTTAATAAGGATATTGGCCTATACGAGGTACATTCATATGGATCCGGTTTTAGAATTAAAATTATCATTACCTCATACATTGAATATGGAAGTTCCCACCTAATAAAGGCCTCTCTATATACCCTAGTTAGTATTGGGGCTACCAAGTCTACATATCGACTATACATATCGACTATACACTTCCAGAGGTATACCATCTGGTCCTGGGGATTTACCACTAGCTAATGAGGAGATCGCCTCCCTTACTCTTCCTCCATAATCTCCCCATCCATTAATTTTGCATTTTCTCTTGATATTTCAGGATACTCTAGCTCCTCCAGATAGCCCTCTATATCCTCCACTGTACATGTTAATGAAGTGGTATACATTTTAACATAATACTCATAAAAGCATTTCAGAATTTCTTCTATTGTACAGGCTATTCTCCCCTCTTCATTTCATACTTTGGAAATCGCCGAGGTTGTTGTTTGGCAATAAATGCCAATAGTCTACTAGACTGATTTCCTTGTTCAAAAAAATTCTACCTCATAAAAAATTGTTTCCGTTTAGCCTTTATTTCTAGCTGACCTTTATATAGCCTAATGCCGCATACACACGACCGGACTATACGGCATACTTGGTCTGGTGAACCAGAGTCCATCGGACAATTTGATCGTGTGTGGGCTCCAGCTGACTTTTTTTTCTCAAAAGTTTGACGGACCTAGAAATGTAACATGTTTCAAATCTGTCCGACGGACTTGAGTCCGGCCTAAAAGTCCGCTCGTCTGTATGCTAGTCCGACGGACAAAAACCGACACTAGGGCAGCTATTGGCTACTGGCTATGAACTTCCTTGTTTTAGTCCGGTCGTACGTCATCACGTACGAATCTGTCGGACTTTGGTTGATCGTGTGTAGGCAAGTCCGTTCATTCGGAAAGTCTGTCGTAAAGTCCGTTGAGAAGTCCGCAGGAAAAAGTCTGCCGTAAAGTCCGCAGGAAAAAGTCTGTCGTAAAGTCCGCTCGTGTGTACGCGGCATTAGAAGACTTTCCCATCTTGCCTGATTCTCACTCGAGGGATTAGATAAAAAATTCATCCTCTCCTTCCCTACTGGATTGTTTAATATAGGATATGGTTGACTTCAGTACCCCCCGCAAGTATGCCTGAAATGCACCTCACAACATGCCACCCACTGCGTGATTCTCATATTTCTCAAAAAAGACATTTAGCTGGTCTGGGATACGATTGTTGGGCCCAATCTGAGATAGCCAATATGGATGCATTTTCCAAGTTGGATAGCTCCCCCTGGGGCCAATATTTAACCTGAACATTAATGGAGAGTGTAAAAATAATAAATGTGCCTGCGCTAAAAAATGTGTTAAAATATCGTGTATATATAGTAAATTAATCCGCTGTAAATGAACTGTGAAATCATATATGTATATTACAAAAGTGCAAAATCAAGACTCAAAGTGCATATGACATTGTGCAAAAAACAACAAAACCCATTGAAAGTGCACCATGCATAAATGAAAACAACAACAAGTGCACAGGTATCCTGTGTATTACAAGTGTCCAGCTCAATCCACAGGTTAAAATCCAAATAAATGTATGCAAACAGTGTCCATAAGAAAAAATTCCTCCGAGATCTTCTAAAAAGGTGCTCAAATCACAGCAAACAATATGTGCTCGCCCGTGACACCCCACATGTGTTTGCGCTCACCTCTACTCGTGTGACCCAGTATTTAAACTGTGTCAATACACGCAGTGGGGCCAATCCTGGGCTCCCTCAGGCTGGAATACTGGGAATACAATCCTCACAGGTGCAGTCA
This sequence comes from Lithobates clamitans, assembly GCA_037952925.1. Classification (NCBI taxonomy): domain Eukaryota; kingdom Metazoa; phylum Chordata; class Amphibia; order Anura; family Ranidae; genus Lithobates; species Lithobates clamitans. The sequence continues at coordinate 5,183,445 of JBBGZY010000655.1, forward strand.
ATATCCACATGTATAGGAGAAAAATAAGAACTCCATAGTGTGATAAAGCAGGGATATTTTATTAAACCAAACGAAAATCCTCCAGGAGGGTACTCACATTCAGTGGGTGCTTCAGTGCACCAAACTTAACAAGCATATAACAACAAGCTGCGATCCAGATGGTGTGCGGTGTGGTGTGTGATGTCTCCTCCACGAATGTGGAGGAGACATCACACACCACACCGCACACCATCTGGATCGCAGCTTGTTGTTATATGCTTGTTAAGTTTGGTGCACTGAAGCACCCACTGAATGTGAGTACCCTCCTGGAGGATTTTCGTTTGGTTTAATAAAATATCCCTGCTTTATCACACTATGGAGTTCTTATTTTTCTCCTATACATGTGGATATTGACTGCACCTGTGAGGATTGTATTCCCAGTATTCCAGCCTGAGGGAGCCCAGGATTGGCCCCACTGCGTGTATTGACACAGTTTAAATACTGGGTCACACGAGTAGAGGTGAGCGCAAACACATGTGGGGTGTCACGGGCGAGCACATATTGTTTGCTGTGATTTGAGCACCTTTTTAGAAGATCTCGGAGGAATTTTTTCTTATGGACACTGTTTGCATACATTTATTTGGATTTTAACCTGTGGATTGAGCTGGACACTTGTAATACACAGGATACCTGTGCACTTGTTGTTGTTTTCATTTATGCATGGTGCACTTTCAATGGGTTTTGTTGTTTTTTGCACAATGTCATATGCACTTTGAGTCTTGATTTTGCACTTTTGTAATATACATATATGATTTCACAGTTCATTTACAGCGGATTAATTTACTATATATACACGATATTTTAACACATTTTTTAGCGCAGGCACATTTATTATTTTTATGCTTTATATTACACGATATGAAACGTGGTTGAGTGTTTGCTGCTAATTAATTAATGATTATCACCCCTTAGAGGCTTAGATCCGTTTGTGGCTCGCAGGATATTCCTATTTCTCATTAATGGAGAGTGATCAGATATATCCCCCCCTCCGTGGGAGGTAGACGATTGACTGCATCAGTGGTTGTACTTTTCCATTCCCACGTGCCATATCTATTCGGGATAAACACCTTCCTCCTGGAGCTGACCATGAGTACCTCCTAGTTTGTGGGTTCCCGATTCTCCATAGGTCAGACCACCCTATCTCAGCAAGGAATTTTTTTAGCGTATTCTCTCTATTCACCCTATTATGGGATACACCTCCACACCTGTCTAAGACTGGGACCAATAGCATATTAAAATGCCCCATACATATCACATAGGCATCAGAGTTGTGAGCCATAAACAGCACTGCATCCTTTACTACCTCTATACCCGTATGTGGTGGGTTATAAATTCCCAAAATTCCCATGAGTACAAATGGCAAAGAATATAATATTGCATGTATTAATACATATCTACCCTCAGAGTCACATTTATAGCTAATACACTCCCATTGTCCTGAACAGTGTATCAGCATTGACACTCCCCTTGAGTAGGATGTGTGATATGAGTGATAGATATGATTGACCCATGGTTTCTTAGAATAATTTAAACTATCTGTTGTCATATGCGTTTCTTGTAAACATATTATTTTTGCCTTATGCCGCGTACACACGGTCGGACTTTTCATCTACAAAAGTCCGACAGCCGTCCGACAGACTTTCGGCGGACTTGCGGCGGACTTGCCGCGGACTTGTTGCAGACTTTCTAACGAACGGACTTGCCTACACACGACCACACAAAAGTCCGACGGATTCGTACGTGATGACGTACACCGGACTAAAATAAGGAAGTTGATAGCCAGTAGCCAATAGCTGCCCTAGCGTGGCTTTTTGTCCGTCGGACTAGCACACAGACGAGCGGATTTCGGGGTCCGTCGTAGTTACGACGTAAAGATTTGAAGCATGTTTCAAATCTAAAGTACGTCAGATTTGAGGCTAAAAAAGTACGTTGAAGGTCCGGAGAAGCCCACACACGATCGGATTACCAGCCAGCTTTAGTCCGTCAGCGTCCGTTGGACTTTTGTAGCTGAAAAGTCCGACCGTGTGTACGCGGCTTTAGTCTGTCGAATGATTGAAAATACCCGACTTCTCTGCTTGATTTCTAAACCCGTCACTCGAAGACTCTTCTGGAAAACGCCCACGAACTGAAACGTAGACAACAGAGACCCATCCCCATTTAACAATAGCGGCGCTTCCCTGACCAGGCGAACCTCTAAAAACTCCTTAACCACCCCCACTGGGCACACCAGGGAACCTGGCAGAGGAAACAGCTGCACCCACGTGCCCTTGCCTGCCTGGCCTGTCTTGGACCTGCGCAGCATTATCTATACCCGGCCCCCCTACTAACTTCATCCTGCACTAATATTCCCCCCAAAACCCTCTTGGATGGACTGACCAGTTCGTAAATCCGAAACGCTCCAAAAAAAGGCCAGGGAAAACGTTGCTTTTAATAAGGAGACCTCATACCTTGATGTACTAAGGAACCCAGTTGAATGAAAATGGCCTGCAAATTAGCAAAGGACATGGGTCTCCTAGCATCCTTGCGCTTATGCAACCTACGATAACCTTTAACAGCTAACAGACGAACCCCAAAAATCTTCTGTAAAATCCACCCAGCCCTGTAGTTTACAGAAAAACACCAAGCTAGCCAGTTTTCACTCAATGGCAGATACCGACACACCCTGCTCCAGGTTCCTGGAAACAAAGTAAAGGACCATCAGCCTTACCTCCGACTCACTTTGATCTGCCCCAGCTTGCCGAACCATACCCAACCATTCCTGTCATACCTTAGCGTAGGCCGTCCACATGGCCTCCCTCATCAACCACCTGATCCATCCAGCGACAACGCCAAGGATAGAAGTATAGCACACACATTAGAAGAAGGTGGCCCCACGCAAAGGAAGTCATTCAAGTAATGAATGATGGAATTAACCTCTGATACATAATGAATCACCCATTCAACAAGGGATTTGAACGTCTCGAACAGAGCGCAGGAAATGGAGCAGCCCATGGGAAAGCAGCGATCCATGTAAAATTTTTGTCCTCGCCAACAGCACTCCAGCTGGTGGAACTGTCCAGATGGACTGGGAGCAAATATCGGATTCCACCATTAAAGCCCCTTTACCTTAGCCAACTGCCGTGTCAAAGGAAGTATAAGACACCATACACCCTTTCGGATCTATGGCGTCGTTGACAGAACCTCCTCTTGGGAAAGACAAGTGGTGGATAAGGCGAAACTTGTGTGGCTCCTTCTTAGGCACCACCCCCAGGGACAAGATTAACAAAGCTGGCAAAGGCTTGACTGAGAAAGGCCCACCCATGCGACCCAGAGCCGCCTCCTTAGCCAATTTGTCAGCTACCACCCCAGGATTTTGCAATGCAGAATGCAAATTCTGCACCATAGGCGGCACAGCCGCCAAGGCACGTGGGATCCGAAAACCCTCCAAGAATCCCACCCCCAATAGAGGTGAAGCATCCCGAGATATCCATTTAGGAAAGGTTGCATCCTTTCCCCCCCTCACCAGCATCATCCCCCTTGTTTGCGAACTCTCTGGTACGGCCCTTGCCTTTTTTTTTTTAAAGCAGCGGGACATGAGATGAGAACCTCCGCAGCCGGAGCACTAATGTTTAAAATGGCATGATCCCCCAAACCTACATGATCCCTCGTTTTACTGCTAAATGAGACCCCATTTCTTAGCGGCCGGTTGTCCAGGGGAGGGTGTACCACCGGCCCCTCCTGGCAAAAAACTGGTTCAGGGGCCGCGCCAGAGGCTAATGTCCATGTGGTCCTAGCGGAGGGACGGACGGACAGCCCTATGCTGCCGAAACTACTCGTCATACTTTAACCAAGCTGATCCCCCATAGACTCTATGAGCCTCGCCGATGGCGTCCATGTAACAAAACAGCACCGAACAGTGTTCTGGGTTCTTCTCTCCAATGACGCTCGCCTCAAGAGGTAGCAAGGAGAAGATCTCCACATACTCAACCAATGCAAATATTTTCTCGGACTTTCTGTTTTAAATGTGCCCCTAATGGCCCCTCAAAGCACACGTAAACCTTCCATTTTGCTGCGGCGGCAATTCTCACAGCATCCGTTTTTTCCTGGAACATCCTGCGACAATCTGGCCTTCTCCCCTAACACCGCAACTGCAGCCCCAGTGGTCGTGGGAGATACTGCAAGCCCTGTGGCGACTGGGGGGCGACCACTGTGTCTGGAGGGGGGAACTACGCCGGAGACCATACCTGCCCCATCTGCAACCGACCCACCACCCGGCGGGACCCACAGCAACACCTTTCCCCTGCAAACCGTTCCACTAAATCCTGCAGACCTCCCAGTAAATCCTGCAGCTGCGCATCTGGCCCGGAAGTGGCAGGTGGAATACCCATACCCTGCGGGCCAGCCGCCGATCCCCCCGGTAGCCACTGAATCACTCCCGCCCCCTACCCCCAACAAGCTACCCAATGCAGCACTGAAAGAACTATTAGGTAAATAAGATGACTTACTAGACTGACCAGGGATGCCCCACACAGCCATTGCTCCCGAATCCACCGGTGCAGGATGGCTCCGTGACTCCTCCTCCTCCGAGCATGACAGCTCACCCTCTGACCACTCTCCTGGAGACTGTTGGTCTTCCATCCCTAACATCCCAGGTAAGGAGGGCCTGGATGCTGTGGATCTGTGCCATTTCTGGCCCCTCCTCCCAGCACCGGATCCGCTCACCATTTCCTGTGCCCCATGTACTCGCTGTCATTATGTTGGCTATTCTGCTGCTTTTTCTTCCTCCCCTCTCCCAGTGGGGGGATCCACCATCACTCTGGAGCCTCCGGCCCCGTCTGGTAACGGCCCGATGGCCATGACTTCACTTCTTCCCCGCAGAGACTCCCCCATCGCCAAAGCCTCAGAGGAGGAGTAGTCCGCTGGCTCCCGACAATGCCGCAGAGCACGGCAGAATCCTCCCGTGCCCCGCCCGCCGAGCTCCGCCTACAGGGAGGATTCCGTCCAGGCCCCCAACCCGTGGAATCCGGTGGCCATTTCGCCAGTGGGCCTGATGGGTCCCGTACAGGGTTCCCTCCTCAGCGCAAAGGTCAGGGGGAGGACCCAGGTGAAAAACACTCCAGAGGCCGAGACCTCTGAGCGCATTGGATTTCCTGCCCCCTGCCTGGACCCGGATGCCTGGTCTGCTAGCAGGGATGACACCTGGCTGTGCAGCCACTCTGGTCCCCTCGCCACGGCTGCCGCAGTTGACTCAGGAGCTTGTCTATGTTGGCCATGCTGTTTGTACACCGCAGCAGCATGAAAACTGCCTACTTTACACCTGCCCCTCCACTGATGCTCGGGAAACCTGCCCCCCTTACATAAAGGAAACCCCTCCCTATCCTGCTGTTCCCAGCCAATCCTACTATCCCCCTTTCTGAATACACCTTTTTTTCCTTTTTTAACGCCATATTTGTTTCCCCTTCTCACCCTGTCATGCCCGGCCCTTCACTGTTTGTCATTTTATTTCTCTCGCTCCAGGCCTCTCTATAATGAGACTTGTCCTGAGACACCCACACTGCACATGCTTTCACTGGGAAGCTCAGTGTGTTGGTGTTTCTCCTCCCTGGCTCTTATGCAGCTGAGAACAGAGGGAACGTGATCACTTATAAAAAAGGGAAAAAAAGAGATTAATAATGTTATTTATATCTATACACATGTTTTACCTTTCATTTCTGTTTTAAACTGAATGGGTTATTTTAAAAGGTGACGGTTTACAATCACTTTAAAAGCAAAGAAACAAGAGATTATTGGATTGCTCATTCCCAGGGCAGGTTAAATCTTTCTCACACTTCCCTGATGCCCCATTTACCCTCCAGGGACAAGTAGTATAATTGGTACTTATAAGTATAAAAACTTGGTTCTCTTACCTTGCTTCTGCTTTTTGCCTCTCTTACCTTGCTCCTGCCATTAATTACCTTGTCCAGATAAAATTGGTTAACAGTTCTAAATGAAGAATATGCATAGAACATTTCCAATTAGAATACTAATCTGAAGTAACAAATTCAAAATTAGTAAATTACCTAGTAAACCAGGATGAAGCAGCACTAAATAGAGAATATATGCTTTAATTATAGTGGCCAAAAAGTTGGCAATTTAGAAAATTAGCTTTAAAGCACCACAAGTTTAAATAGCTTCTTGGTCTCCACTCTCCAATAATGAAACAAGCAAACCTGGTATGATGATAGATCAAAACTAATTTCCAACTGCCACTACAATAATTTTGACTTATTTTCAGTAAATGTTTGATTGTTTTGTGGTTATAAAGTTGATGAAAAGCTACAAAATTGAGAAGTAAATGGCTAACAAAACATTTATCTATGTTTTTTTTATCCAAACAAATTTTATTTAAAAAGAAAGGAATGGGTTACAATGGTCTAATAGTTGGACAAAACAAGGACTAACACAATATTCAAAAGAAACAAAATCAGAATGTTTGAGTATATAAGTATTTTAACAGTTATGCAAATTTTCTAAAGGCATTGCACATGTAAACATGTAAATATAATCAAAGCGTAAACTTACTGATGGATCCAGGGGTTGAACTATGTCAGTTCATACGCATGCTGGATTAAGCAGGGGGAGAGAAAAGTGGGTGGGAAATACTAAAGATAGTTAAAAAGGGAAGAAAGAGGAAAGAGAAGGAAGAGGCAGAGAGAGGAAGAAAGAAAGGGGAAAAAAAAAAGAAAAAAGGGATGGGAGGGAGGTTAATAATTTAGTGAGTGGGTGACACCTTAAATAGGGGAGGTATACCCATTATGTTTCAGATGGGTCTGCTTTTGGGAGGCTTTTTTTTGCATAAATGATAGAGATAGTAAGGTTATAGAGAGTATGTCAGTCTGGGGGTAACAAGTGCAGGAGCAGATGTCATTCAGATGCCCTGTTTAGATTGGTTGCATGTGGATACACCTGGTTCTTGAAGATAGTCATCCGTAGATCAAAAGTGGAGACAGCAGGCCCAGGTAGAACTGAATTTGGAAGGTGTGTCTTTCGAAACAGAAATTAGTTCTTCCATGTCAGAAATCTTGTTTATTCTTTTGTACCATTCAGCTGTTTTTGTTTCTGTGAAATATACTTTGTCTGACTACTGAACTAAATATACTTTAACTACCGTATTTATCGGCGTATAACACACACAGGCGTATAACACGCACATTCATTTTAAGAGGGAAATTTCAGGAAAAAAACTTAAATTTTAAATAAGGAACTTTGAAGCAAAATAAGGGTCAGTGCCCATCTGCAGCCTCACCATTGCCATCAATGCAGCCTGATCAATGCCCATCTGCAGCCTCACAAGTGCCATCAGTACAGCTTCGCCATTGCCATCAATGCAGCAGCCTTGCCATTGCCTTCAATGCAGCAGCCTCACCATTGCCTTCAATGCAGCAGCCTCACCATTGCCTTCAATGCAGCAGCCTCACCATTGTCTTCAATGCAGCAGCTTCACCATTGCCATCAGTGCAGCCTGATCGATGCCCATCTGCAGCAAGTGGAGACAGGGAGGGGGGCGGGATGAGTGCCGACAGATTACATGCAGTGAGAATCCTATGATAGACAGAACAGTGGTCCAATGGCGGCCCAGGAGACGGGACTTCCTATTACAGAGGCTGCCAAGTAAACAGGAGATTCTCACTGCATGAAATCTGACAGCGCTCATCCCGCCCCACTCCCTGTCCCCTCTGAGGCAGCTAAAATTTAAGTATTGGCGTATAACACGCACATGCTATTTGCACCCGATTTTCATGGTGAAAAAGTGAGTGTTATACGCCAATAAATACAGTACTTGCCAACCAACCACCATCGTTATATGGCGGTAGGTTGGCTCCATTGTGCGAATCGCTGTACCTGTACGGCGAATGCTTTAAGGGCTGTAGGGGGAGCGCCCGCATGCCCGCAGCATCATGCCAGAGCCGATGCGCATGGCCGGGGGCCGCAATGTCCACTGGCCAGCCGCAATTGCTCCACAGAGAGCCAGAACAGGGATCTCCGTTCTGACAGGGGAGGGGAGAGAGATCTGCTGTTCCTAGTGATCAGGAACAGTGATCTCTCTCCTCCTCCAGTCACTACACTGCCCTCACAGTTAGAAACACCTCCGTAAAGAACACTTAACCCCTTGATTGCCCCCTAGTCTTAACCCCTTCCCTGCCATTGACATTCATACAGTAATCAGTGGCTATTTTTAGCTCTGATAGCTGTATAAATGTCACTGGTCCCAAAAAAGTATCAAAAGTGTCTGATCTGTCCACCGCAATGTCACAGTCCCGCTAAAAATCATTGATTGCCACCATAACAACTAAAAAATGTATAAAAAATAAAAATTCCATAAATCCATCCCTTATTTTGAAGATGCTATAACTTTTGTACAAACCAATCAATATAAGCTTATTACCATTTTTTTTACCAAAAATATTTAGAAGAATACACATTGGCCTAAACTGATGAAGAAATTTGTTTTTCTATATTTTTTTTGGATATTTATTATAACAAAAAGTAAAAAATATTGGTTTTTTTTCAAAATTTTCGCTCTTTTTTTGTCTCCCCTCTGGAAGTCTTGTTCACACTCTGGCTTTTCTCCTTACACATGCACATCATGTCTCAGAGCTTTTCCTCGTGCAATATCACCAGATAGCTATCCCTGTGATTTCCTCTCTATCACCAAGACTGCACACCGCTTTGTTTTTCTTCACCCTTTCCCCTTTGAGGCATTGCATGATTTTTATGCGATTTTTCACTTTTTAATTTCTTTTCTCTTTGTGATATATGATTCCCTTCACTTTGTATCTACTACGCTTTTCACTTTTATCACTTTTTTGTGCAATAATGGGTGTTGGCTTAAAGTTCTTGAATACTGTATGTATATACTGGTACCATTCACACATATTGGACCAATATCATTTACTCTACAGATGTATCTGAATTTTTCACCTTTGCCTATTACGTTTGGAGGGAGATCCCGCTCGCTTCCTCCTTTGGTTCATTCCCTCAGCTCCTGGGATAGACTTGATTTGCAGATCCTAACTTGCAACACTGCTTATTTAGAACTATTTATACGTAAGTATTCCAGGAAGATGCATATCTTGTTTCCCATTGCCACTACCTTCTTTATCACTATCTGGGCAAAACATTAGATCCTATTTTCATTTTTTTCAGATACACTATGTGTTCGCTCCTGATGAGTGGCAACTGGCCACAAAACGCATCGAGCCTATCAATGACATCATGTTCCCAACACATAGTTTGACCTCACCTGTAAATCATTTATATCCTATAACCCAATTGTATTCTTTACTCAATAAGCATTGTCTTTTTTATACTAGTTACTTCTATGGTATACTATGCGATTTCAGATGTATGTACATACATGAATTCTTCTTTTTTGTATCCATCACCTTATATATAGATAAAAATACTCATGTTCAACGCTTTGTTTATATGCCAATTAAACAATTTTACAATTTCTCCTACCACCTGTCTTGTGCCTCACTCAAAGTCCCAAAAACTCTTTTCTTATTTCTCATATAGGGATGGAGGTACATGTTATCATTCACCTCATTTAAAGTCCCAGAACCCCCTTGCTTCCTCTTTTTTTGTGTTTTTAGCGTTAAAAATAAAAAAATGCAGAGGTGAATAAATACCACCAAAAGAAAGCTCTATTTGTGGGAAAAAAAGCATATAAATTTTGTTTGGGTACCACGTCGCATGACTGCGCAATTAAAGCGACGCAGTGCTGTATCGCGAAAAATGGCATGGTCATTAAAGTGGAGTTCCACCCACTTTTACAACTCTTCAGCATCCTTCACTAAACTGTGCACTGTAAACGAATTGGATATATATATATATATTTTTTTTTTTCTCAGCACTTACTGTTTATCTGCTGTATTCATTTTTCACTTCCTCATCCCTGGCCGCGGCCCATCGCATCATTTCCTGTTTGCAATGCCTTCTGGGAAGAGGCAGCAACTTCCTCTGACGCTGCCGTTGCTATGGAAACCTGATCTGAAACCTATTACACTGCTTGGGCTGCACTGAGCATGTGCAAGGTCTGCAAGGATGAGATCCAGGAAGAAATACAGTCTGGCTTCAGATGCTCAGACTTAAGATGGCCACGGCCTGCTGTAAGTTTATAAAATAACAAACTACTGCTATAAACTAAAAAAACAGACCTTAGTTTACAGACTAACTTTACTAGAATACATTAAGCTTGTGTATTATAGGGGTATTTTTTTTTAAAAAGTATAATTTCGGCCGGAACACCACTTTAAGGGGGCAAAACCTTCCGGTCCTTAAGTGGTTAAAGTATCTTCTGTAACTGTGTCTTAGTTCTTATAACACATGCTGATGACATAGTGATGGCTGTTGAGATAGCTGAATTGAATCCTGAGCGTTAACGCCTCTAAAAGATACCATCAGCATACTATCTCAATTTCAAATGATATGTTATTAATATTACAAAGCTTAAAGGCAATCTAAACTGTAAAACTCAGATTAGGTTCACTGTATATGGAAACCTATCAGATGAATCATGAGGGGAGACACAAATTTTTTTTTTTCAAAAGATTTTATTGAGATTTTACAGGTTAACATGTAATGTTTGCCATACATCTTAGATAAAGAAACAAACAATCAATGGGTAGCATGCACTTATAGAACAGCAGAGTATAAACATGAGCCAATATATACCTTAGTAATCATGCATGAGGCTCAACAGTCTAACAAAGTAGGGATCGCCACTTACCACTATGGAGGCAAATGCAGATAGAGAGTGAGCGGGTGTGGTTTGCAGAGCAGGGCCAGACCGCCTTATAAGCAATCCCGCTTCCGTTCACCCCTGACGGGATCTTAGCTGTGAACGAGAACGGGATACCTGACAAGGCATGAATAGTAGTTAACCGAACGGTCTGTTGCCTGGAATGCAAAACCAGTACGAGGAGTTGAGGTCGTCCAAGGTGTAGGGCGGACCGAGGATGAATCAGTCGCTCGAAGGGGGAATCTATGAAGTCTCTGTTGAGTAAAGGCGTGTATGATATGCATGTATACGGCAAGCATTAGGTTTCCTGAGAATGTCAGGTCTATATCTTTGGTGGGGGGAGGTATAGGGAGAGGGGGGACAGTAGGGGCGGGTGTGTTAACAAAAGTGGACACTAGTGCACTTGTCGTGTGTGCCTCTCAGGGGGTCTGAGGGGTTGGTGGGGCCAAGGCCTGTTGCTTTTGTGAGCTTCTATACTCAGTCCAACAGGCCCACGTGGCCTGAAATTTGGTAGGAGTATCCGCTGCTTGAGCGATGAGTTGCTCCATTTCCGCTATTCGGTCTACCCTGCGAGTCCATTCTTGAACTGTGGGGGGGAGGGGTTCCTCCAACGTGCCGGTATGCAAAGGTTGGCTGCATTAATCAGGTGTATAGTTAGGGTCTTTTTGTAGGAGGAGGGGGACCCTCGTCTGTGGTGCAATAAGTATCTGGCGGGGGAGAAGTCTGGAGTATATGTGGTGATTCGGGAGATTAATTCATGAATGTCTGACCAGAAGGGTTGGAGAAGGGGGCACTCCCACCAGATGTGAAGTAGAGTACCTCTAGCGGTATTACACCTCCAGCAGGTAGAAGGGACAGAGGGGTGGAAGTGGTGTATTTTGTCGGGGGTCCGGTACCATTTTGAGAAAATTTTGTATCTATTCTCCTGCGTCGTGACATTAATGGAGCCCTTGTGCATGAGGGTAAATATGTGTTCCCACTCTGAGGGGGTGAGGTCTATGGCTAGGTCTTTTTCCCATTGTTGTGTAAGGGTGTCATCTTTAATTTTGTGGCCTGAGAACAATAGTGCGTAATTTGAGGAAATGAGATGGCCTTGTGGTTCTGTTGAGGCGCAAAGCAATTCGAGGGGAGACACAAATTATCTTTGAAGATAGATGTGGTGTGAAACATATTCTCTGGCATGCACATTTGCAGATATACAAACTGGCTAATTTATGACCATATATTTTTCAAATATACTGTATCTATATCTATATATATATATGTCTATATATCTATATGTATTGCAGCAGAGCGTCCCAGAGAGAGACGTGAAAAGTCCTGTTCGGGGTTTATACGTCTCCCAGGCTCCAATCATACACTTTCAGAGATCTCTGATCCATGGTCCAGTTCGGATCTTGGTCCTCTTCCCCCAGGCTAATTTAAGCTCACTTGAGACAGACAGCCTTTGCTCTCTGCCTGGGAAACATAGACAACTCTGGTCTGTGAGAGCAAAAGGTTGGTAAAAAGCTGTTTCTGTGGAAGCTGACAAGCTGTAGGCTTGCTCAGACTGGTAGTTAGGACCTGTATATATTGTATAGTTAGAGCCGAGACACGGCTAGGTTTTTTTTTTGCTATTCCTATTTGTTTTCTGGAACACTATACATCACCTGTATATAACACAAATAAACACTGCACTGTTTGTCACTACCTCACTGGATTTGGTATCTGTGCCTGCTCATCCCAGGGAGCTTTGTACCTGCTACCTGCCTGTCCCCCAGGTTACAATAATCATATACATATATATATTGTGGCATGGCGTAGCCCTGCCAGGGTCTAGAAGGAGGTTGTGACCCACAATTCTCAACCAGACGGGTTGAGGGGCTCCAGGGAGCTTGTAACATGAAGAGGAAACTGGCCTTTCAGTTTCCTCAGTATTTTGCAAAGTCCACTTTGTGATCTGGAGCTCGAGGATTTCTGAGAGATCCGGGTGGGATGAATTTGATTTTGAGAACAGCCAGCATACTGATTGGTCAGGTGTGTGCTGGGCTTTTAGTAGTAACCTGACCATGGTTCTGGGCTCCACCCCGGCAGATAGGAAGTCTGAGTACCAGGAGTCAGGAGGGTTCCACATGGGAGCCAGTGCCGCAAGAGGCTGCTAGCTATATGCACCAAGGTGGTTGGTGAAATCTGTGTGTGCAGGTGAGGAGAACCTGCAAGAGAAAGGTAACTAGCCTTAAAGAGACAGTGCTCCAATTTGTTGCCGAACTGTGCAAAGTTATTCTGGAGTGACTGTGAGTATGGGGCGGTCAAAGCTCCTAAAAGAAGCATGGATGGCTGAGATGATAGATAGAGCTCTGTGACTGGAGGGATTGTTACCGCCTGATCAAACCCCATACATGCCTGAACAGAGTTTTACAAGGAGAAAGAGGGCTGGTGTTGTCCCTAGCAACACTGGTGCAATGAGTGCACAGGTGACTGCAAGTATGGAGAGTCCACCAAAATCTGAGTCTGCAGTGGATTGGTGCAAGCGGCACCTGGCAGCACTGAACCAAGTTAAAGAGGAGAGCAACCCAACCCTTAATGCAAGGATAGAGCGGCTGGATACCTAGGAGAGGGGTGCTGTTGCCCCTGGCAACGCTGGTGCAAGTAGGCAGCTTGAAAGCAGATGCAATGTGGGAAACCCTGATAAAAACCAAGTGCTCTGTTTGCGGTACAGTGAGTGGGGGCATGCTGTCTCCAAGTGCCCTTTGTTCCAGGCTCCAGTGCAAAGCTACCTAGCAAAGCAAAAGTCTGCATCTGTGTCTGGGAAACCATCACTCAGTGCAAGGAGTGAGCAGATGGGTGTGGTTGCCCGTGGCAACAAAGGATAAATCTGTGCTGAGGTTGTGATAACTGCTTCCTACAGAGGATGGCCAAAAGGTCACTGGGTTGAATTGGTGCAACCATTTCTGATGGAGGAGTACCAAGAGGTGTACTGCTGGATGGGTCATAAGCGAGATGATTATGACAATTTCCTAGGAGCAATACAATCTAAAGAGCACTGGAAAAAGTCAATGGGGAGAACGTGGTCTCCCATAGCAACCGGAGAAAGTGTGTTTGCAGCAAGGAGGAGCCACAGCAGAGATGTGGCTCAAATTTTGAGTGAAGATGTTGGTGCAAAAGTGTCTGTTGTCGCCCCTGGCAACCGTGGTGAACATTTTGTTGAGTCTGCAGGGGGTGACAAGAAGCACAAGAAACCAGTGCTTTCATCTTATGGCGGCTTGTGTGAAGTAGTCAGCCCAGAGAAGAGTGCACCGTATCCAGCATCCTGTAAGGGGTATGACCAGGTGTGTGGGTCTGCTGTTACCCCTGGCAACAGGAAATCTCTTTGGCCTCCAGGCGGTGTTGGAAAATCTAAGAAGCATGCAATGTTGCCCTGTTTCCATGTGGGGGCATCAGCTTGTGAAAGCGCAGCAAAGAAGGGACAACGCCCTCAATTGAAGCTTTCAACGCCTGCCAAAGGGAATGATAAGACTGTTGCTGTTGAAGTCATGGGAAAGACTGAAGTGGAAGTGATCCCAGAGTGGAGATCCACTGTTGGTGCAGAAAAGGACTTGCCTCACTGCAGTGCCCTGTCCAGTGTCAAAATTGAATGTGATAATGTGAAACTTATTGAGGAGTATGATCATAATGGTATTTATTTAACTAATGCTGATAATGTGATGCCTAATGAGGTAGGGGTGATCGCTAAGCAGGATGGGCTATTCCCCTTAGCAACAGTATATAAGGCTGCAGAGGTGTCCCTAAAAACCTCAAGGGAGCTCTGTGTGTTGGAGCTTGAGGTTGCCCGGGACAACTGTGGTGCCACTCTGATGTATAAGAGGGTACTTGACCTTGGTGTTAATGTGTCAAATGGTAAAACTAAAATCTCTGAAATTACTTGTGGTGATAATAGGTTACTGCGGTCTGTCACTGCTGACAGCAAAAGTCTTCATGAGTTTAATGAAGCTCCACCCGAGCAAGATGGTGAAGTTATGGTATTGCAGCCTGCCGTGTTCAAAAATATTTTGCCACAGGTTAGTTTAAACAAAAGTGATATGTGCAATGTGCCTGCTGTGGAGCCACTCTGTCCTGTGTCTCCTTTGGCAGCTGGAGCAGTACTGCGTAGTACCTCTGATGGGAGCACAGAGAAAATAGACTGGAACGGATGGGCAACAAGTCTGTTGGCTTTATTGAAAGAAGTCTCGGTGTGTAACAATGGAGCGGACACCATTTCTGCTGTGCTAAATGGAGGGATTTCAGAGCAGCTTCTGGACCAGGGCTCATTTGCTGCTGTTGCAGAGGAAATTCCTCAGGAGATGGAAGGGCCAAGAGAGATTGAGCACATAGCAGAGGTTGATGTGACAACACTGAGGAAATTACACATTGCTACAATGTAAAGTAGTGAGTGTACAGCTTGTATAACAGTGTAAATTTGCTGTCCCCTCAAAATAACTCACACACAGCCATTAATGTCTAAACTGCTGGCAACAAAAGTGAGTACACCCCCAAGTGAAAATGTCCAAATTGGGCCCAAATAGCCACCCCCCCCCCCAGTGTCATGTGATTCGTTAGTGTTACAAGGTCTCAAGTGTGAATGGGGAACAGGTGTGTTAAATTTGGTGTCATCTCTCTCGCTCTCTCATACTGGTCACTGCAAGTTCAACATGGCACCTCATGGCAAAGAACTCTCTGAGGATCTGAAAAAAAGAATTGTTGCTCTATATGAAGATGGCTTAGGCTATAAGAAGATTGCCAAGACCCTGAAACTGAGCTGCAGCACGGTGGCCAAGACCATGCAGCGGTTTAACAGGACAGGTTCCACTCAGAACAGGCCTCGCCATGGTCGATCAAAGAAGTTGAGTGCACATGCTCAGCGTCATATCCAGAGGTTATCTTTAGGAAATAGACGTATGAGTGCTGCCAGCATTGCTGGCAGCATTGCATTGTTGTGCTGCCAGCATTGCATTGTTGAAGGGGTGGGGGGTTAGCCTGTCAATGCTCGGGCCATACGCCGCACACTGCAGCAAATTGGTCTGCATGGCTGTTATCCCAGAAGGAAGCCTCTTCTAAAGATGATGCACAAGAAAGCCGTTTGCTGAAGACAAGCAGACTAAAGACATGGATTACTGGAACCTTGTCCTGTGGTCTGATGAGACCAAAATAAACTTATTTGGTTCAGATGGTGTCAAGCGTGTGTGGTGGCAACCAAGTGAGGAGTAGGGATGAGCCCGATGTTCGAGTCGAACGTAAGTTCGCCGATGTTCGCCGAATAGCGAACAATTTGGGGTGTTCGCGGCAAATTCGAAAATCACGAAACACCCTTTAAAAGTCTATAGGAGAAATCAAAAGTGCTAATTTTAAAGGCTTCTATGCATGGTATTGTCATAAAAAGTGTTTGGGGACCTGAGTCCTGCCCCAGGGGACATGTATCAATGCAAAAAAAGTTTTCAAAATGGCCATTTTTTCGGGAGCAGTGATTTTAATAGTGCTTAAAGCGAAACAATAAGTGAAGTATTCCTTTCAATTTTGTACCTGGGGGTGTCTATAGTATGCCTGTAAAGTGGCGCATGTTTCCTGTGTTTACAACAGTCCCTGCACAAAATGACATTCCTAAAGGAAAAAAAGTAATTTAAAAGTACTCACGGCTATAATGAATTGTCGGTCCCGGCAATACACATAAAAATCATTGAAAAAAATTTCATGGGATTCCTCCACAGTCCATTACCAGGCCCTTTGGGTCTGGTATGAATATTAAGGGGAACCCCGAACCAAAATGTAGAAAAAAAATTGCGTGGGGTCCCCCCCAAATTCCATACCAGGCCCTTCAGGTCTCGCATGGATATTAAGGGGAACCCCGCACCAAAAAAAAAAAAAATGGTTTGGGCCCCCCCCCTCAAAATCCATACCAGGAACCCCACGCCAAAATTAAAAAAATTATGGTGTGGGGGGGCCCCCCAAAAATCCATGCCAGACCTTATCCGAGCATGCAACCTGGCAGGCCACAGGAAAAGAGGGGGGATGAGAGAGCGCCCCCCCTCCTGAACCATACCAGGCCACATGCCCTCAACATGGGGAGGGTGCTTTGGGGGTAGCCCCCCAAAGCACCTTGTCCCCATGTTGATGGGGACAAGGACCTCATCCCCACAACCCTTGCCCGGTGGTTGTGGGGGTCTGTGGGTGGTGGGCTTATTAGAATCTGGAATCCCCCTTTAACAAGGGGACCCCCAGATCCCAGCCTCCCCCCTGTGTGAAATGATAACGGGGTACAAATGTACCCCTACCATTTCATAAAAAGTGTGAATATGTTAAAAATTACATGACATGGCTTGGGGACAAGTCCTTTATTAAAAAATAAAAAAATAAAACTGTCCCATGTAGTCTTCTTCTTCTCTTGCTCCGCCGACGGACCGAAAAAGAAAAAAAACGCCGTAATGACAGTCTTCTCAAGTGGCAGCTCTTTTATAACTGAGGGCGGGGCCACATGGTGACATCGCCGGATGACCCCACCCCCCTCTGACATACAGGGACATCCCTATGGCTTCCCCGTAGCGTCAGAGGGGGGCGGGACCACCCAGGTACGTGCTACGGGGAAGCCATAGGGATGTCCTGCGTCAGAGGGGGGCGGGGTCACCCGGCGACGTCACCATGTAGCCCCGCCCTCAGTTATAAAAGAGCTGTCACCTGAGAGGACCGTCATTATGGCCGTTGCCTCCCATGTAGGCGGGTCGGTCGCGGTATTTTTTAATAAAGGACTTGTCCCCAAGCCGTGTCATGTCATTTTTAAAATTTTCACACTTTTTTGTGAAATGGTAGGGGTACATTTGTACCTCGTTACCATTTCACACAGGGGGGAGGCCGGGATCTGGGGGTCCCCTTGTTAAAGGGGGGTTCCAGATTCTGATAAGCCCCCCCGCCCGCAGACCCCCACAACCACCGGGCAAGGGTTGTGGGGATGAGGCCCTTGTCCCCATCAACATGGGGACAAGGTGCTGTGGGGGGCTACCCCAAAGCACCCCAAAGCACCCTACCCATGTTGAGGGCATGTGGCCTGGTACGGTTCAGGAGGTGAGGGGCGCCCCCCTCTTTTCATGCGGCGTGCCAGGTTGCGTGCTCGGATAAGGGTCTGGTATGGATTTTTGGGGGGACTCCCACACCATTTTTTTTGTGGCACGGGTTCCCCTTAAAATCCATACCAGACCTGAAGGGCCTGCTATGGAATTTGGGGGATCCCCACGCAATTTTTTTTTTTTTAAATTTTGGTTTGGGGTTCTCCTTAATATTCATACCAGACCCAAAGGGCCTGGTAATGGACTGTGGGGAAATCCCATGCCATTTTTTTCAATGACATTTATGTGTATTGTCGGGACCAACAATTCATTATAGCCGTGAGTACTTTTTTAAATGACTTTTTTTCCTTTAGAAATGTCATTTTGTGCAGGGACTGTAAACACGGGAAACATGCGCCACTTTACAGGTATATTATAGACACCCCCTTGGTACGAAATTTAAAGGAATATTTCACTTTTATTGTTTCACTTCAAGCATTATTAAAATCACTGCTCCTGAAAAAACGTCCGTTTTTAAAACTTTTTTTGCATTGATACATGTCCCCTGGGGCAGGACCCAGGTCCCCAAACACTTTTTATGACAATAACTTGCATATAAGCCTTTAAAATTAGCACTTTTGATTTTTCATGTTTGTGTCCCATAGACTTTAATGGTGTTTGCGTGTTCGAACAAATTTTTTGCCTGTTCGCATGTTCTGCTGCGAACCAAACTGGGGGGTGTTCAGCTCATCCCTAGTGAGGAGTACAAAGACAAGTGTGTTTTGCCTACAGTCAAGCAAGGTGGTAGGAGTGTCATGGTCTGGGGCTGCATGAGTGCTGCTGGCACTGGGGAGCTACAGTTCATTGAGAGAACCACGAATGCCAACATGTAGTGTGACATACTGAAGCAGAACATGATCCCCTCTCTTCGGAGACTCTGCAGCACGGCAAAATGCCAACATAACGACCCCAAACACACCTCCAAGACGACCGCTGCCTTGCTAAAGAAGCTGAGGGTAAAGGTGATGGACTGGCCAAGCCTGTCTCCAGATCTAAACCCTATTGAGCATCTGTGGGGCATCCTCAAACAGAAGGTGGAGGAGCGCAAGGTCTCTAACATCCACCAGCTCCTTGATGTCGTCATGGAGGAGTGGAAGATGACTCCAGTGGCAACCTGTGAAGCTCTGGTGAACTCCATGCCCAGGAGGGTTAAGGCAGTGCTGGAAAATAATGGTGGCCACACAAAATATTGACACTTTGGGCCCAGTTTGGATATTTTCACTTAGGGGTCTACTCACTTTTGTTGCCAGCGGTTTAGACATTAATGGCTGTGTGTTGAGTTATTTTGAGGGGATGGCAAATTTACACTGTTAAACAAGCTCTACACTCACTAATTTACATTGTAGCAAAGTGTCATTTCTTCAGTGTTGTCACATGAAAAGATATAATGAAATATTTACAAAAATGTGAGAGGTGTACTCACTTTTGTGAGATACCGTATGTGTGTATATAAGATATATATATATATATATATATATATATATATATATATATAATCACTGCAGAGTATTTATGATTATTTATTTTAGTCAAATTTTAAAAGCAAGTTCTTGATTGGTTGCTGTTTTTTTTTAATTTATTTAGTTACATCACTAGTTTTCATTCCTCACTATGTATAACTGTTAGCTATAAAAGATATGTTGGTTTCCATTCATTCATACATAAGAAATTTGTTGGTACTGAGGGTAATGGGAGTACCTTACATATAAGTAAATAAATCCATATGAGCAGGGTCATTTCGATCATGTTACCATGAGCACCTTAGAGCTCCTACACACAGGGGGTGATTTACTAAGAAGTAGGCACTGCACCAGTTCATACATTAATTGGGGCGCCAGAAAAGTCATCAATCGAACGTGCGAACTGGCGCACATTGAAGCGCAAATAGCATTAATAAATACCCACATATGTAAACTGCAACTGTCGCTAGGGTAACTGTGGTTTTCTCATTGATAATAGTGCATGCCCAATACAATTGGTTAATTTCATCTCATTGGATGTGTCTTGTTAGGCAATTAGTAGGTGTTCTCAGTTAATTAACCCTTTTGATGCTAATCTCATTCCTATCACTTCTAATATATCTTTTGAAATGTGTTTTTTTTTTTTTCTTTTTTTACCCAAATCTTTCAAAGAACATAGAAGTGTTTCCAAACCCCATAAATTAATTTTTTCAGATCTTGATCTTTAACCACTTGACCACTGGGCACTTAAACCCCTTAAAACCAGACTAATTTTCAGCTTTTGGTGCTCTCACATTTTGAATGACAATTACTCAGTCATGCAACACTGTATCTAGATTAAATTTTTGTCCTTTTTTTTTTACACAAATAAAGCTTTCTTTTGGTGGTATTTAATCACCGCTGGGTTCTTTATTTTTTGCGCTATAAAAGAAAAAAGACCGAAAAATCTGCATTTTACTTCGTTTCTGTTATAAAATTTTGCAAATCAGTAATTTTTCTTCATACGTTTTAGCCAAAATTTATACTGCTACATATCTTTGATAAAAATAACCCAAATCGGTGGATATTATTTGGTCTTTGTGAAAGTTATAGAGTCCAAAAGCTATGGTGCCAATCTCTGAAAATTGATCACACCTGAATTACTGACGGCCTATCTAATTTCTTGAGACCCTAACATGCCAGAAAAGTACAAATACCCCCCAAATGACCCCTTTTTGGAAAGAAGACATTCCAAGGTATTTAGAAAGATGCATGGTGAGTTTTTTGAAGTTGTCATTTTTTCCCACAATTCTTTGCAAACAAGTTTTTTTTTTTTTTTTTCTTTTTCACAAAATTGTCATATTAGCAGGTTATTTCTCACACACAGCATATGCATACCACAAATTACACCCAAAACACATTCTGCTATTACTCCCGAGTATGACGATACCACATGTGTGAGACACAGTGTGGCCACATCCACAGACCCAACATGCAGGGAGCAACTTCAGGCGTTCTGGAGCACCCAGGCCAATTCTGACATTTCTCTCCTACATGTAAAAATCATCATTTATTTGCTAGAAAACTACATAGAACCCCAAAACATTATATATATATTTTTTTTTAGCAAAGACCCTAGAAAATACAACGGCGGTCATTGCAACTTTTTATTTCGCACGGTATTTGCGCAGCAATTTTTCGAACGCGTTTTTTTGGAAAAAAAAACAGTTTTGTTCTTTAAAAAAACCAAAACAGTAAGGTTAGCTCCATGTTTTTGCATAATGGGAAAGATGAAGTTACGCTGAGTAAGGAGATACCCAACATGTCACCTTTCAAAATTGCACATGCTTGTGGAATGGCGCCAAACTTCGCTACTTAAAAATCCCCATAGGCAACGCTTTAAATTTTTTTTACTGGTTACATGTTTTGAGTTACAGAGGAGGTCTATGGCCAAAATTATTGCTCTCGCTCTACCGATCGCAGCGATACCTCACATGTGTGGTTTGAACACCGTTTTCATATGTGGGCGGGACTTACATATGCTTTCGCTTCTGCATGCAAGCACACGGGGACAGGGGAGCTTTAAATTTTTTTTTTTTTTTATTGTTCATTTTACTTTATTTATTTTAGTTTGACGCTTTTTTCCAAAAAAACATTTTTTTGATCACTTTTATTCCTATTACAAGGAATGTAAACATCCCTTGTAATAGGAATATGGTATGACAGGTCCTCTTTACAGTAAGATATGGGGTCAATAAGACCCCACATCTCACCTCTAGGCTGGGTATCCTGAAATAAAAAAATAAAAAAAGACCTTGGCTTTGATCGTAGCGGTGAGTCGGTAGAAGCACCGGAGGGCGGCGGGGGGGGGACATCCCCTCTCGCCTCCAGTAAGAATGATCAAGCAGTGGAACAGCCGCTAAGATCATTCTTATGGTGTAGGTAATCGCCGGCTGAAAAAGCTGATATCTGAATGATGCCTGTAGCTGCAGGCATCATTCAGATATCCCCGCACAAAGTCAAGGACGTCGTATGACGGCGGGCGGGAAGTGGTTAAAACGCATTTTTTTTTTTTACTTTTAACACAAAGTTGTCCACTTATACAATATTTCTAACACATAGCATGTACATACCAAAAATTACACCCCAAAATAGATTCTCCTACTCCTCCTGAGTACGGCGATACCACATGTGTGAGACTTCCACAGCCTGGCCACATACAGAGGTCCAGTACAGCCGAGTATGGCTGAGCATGGCTGGGCATAGCTGGGTATGGCTGAGTATGGCAGGGTATCGCCGAGTATGACTGGGTATGGCTGGGTATGGCAGAGTATTGCAGAGTTTTGCTGGGTATGGCTGGGTATTGCCGAGTATGGCTGGGTATTGCGGGGTATGGCAGAGTATTGCGGGGTATGGCAGAGTATTGCGGGGTATGGCGGGGTATTGCAGAGTATTGTGGGGTATTGCAGGGCATTGAGGGATGGCTGAGGATGGATAGGTGGCAGTTGTCACTGAGCAGCGCTGTGGGCACCACAGATGCAGCCCACAGCGCTGCTGCCATCTGATCCTTCACCCTCTCCGCTCACAGTGTACCGATCGGTACAGAGAGGGGAGGAGAGAAACTGGCGTCATGAGATGACGCCGGTTTGTTTACATGTGATCGCTCCGCCATGTGATGGAGTGATCACATGGTAAACAGCCGCGATTAGCAGCCATTTACCGGGATCCGTGATGCACCGGGTCCTCTGGACCCAGCGGTCACGGATGCTCTCGGGTGTGCGCCCCAGGGGAGGACATCACTGTACGCCCTCCCAGAGTTAAGCAACCACCCTGTAGCCTTCATTTGGCTATGGGCCGGTTGTTAAGTGGTAGGTGGCCATACACTGCAATCAGTTAGATCTTAAATTAGCTTTAGTGTAAGAACCTGTTTGATTTCTTATAATTTGAATTAATTCTTCAAGTGTGTGTTCCTATTACCTATTTTGCTTAAATATTGAGTTGTGCAGAGATTGGCCAATCAGATTGCATAGTGCATGACCATCTTAAGTGCCAAATTTGGAATGTAGATGTGCCATGATCCACTTATATTTTCCAAATGATATTTCTTGGGCATTATACAAGTGTAGCACCCTCTACCATAGGTAGGTGCTAGCATAGGATTTTTTGCTAGGGAAACTGTCAGCATAGGTAAATTTAGGCAGGCCTATGGTTTGAGCTAGGCCTGTCTGTTTTGATCTGGGGACAGGGAGTGGTTAGTGTAGCAGTGGGTGTGACCACCTTTGCTTTGGTTTTGAGGCGCCTCCCCTGCTTCCAGGGAGAACATTCTGGAAGAGGGGCAGGGCCTGGAACTGGAGTGGCAGGCAGCTCATGTGGGAGCCCTGGCCAATCCCCAACTGGAATTGGCAGGGGGCAGGCTTCCTATATAAGCTGAGTTAACAGACCATTGGGGAGGAGTTGTCTGCCAGGAGAAGGGGAGAATGTAATACTAGACAGCAGCAGGAGGGCACTCCCATCTGGGGGGGGGGTGCACCGATCGCAGGAGGAGGCCCAGGGAGAACTGTGAGGGAACTTCACCCTTACACGGTCAAGGGTGAAGTCTTCATTATTACATGGTCATTGATGAGGAATTCCTGGAGCAGAGGGGCAGGTGAAGCTGTCGGAACGTACGGTCTGGTTAAGTTCTCCATCAAGGACTCGGGCCAGAGAAAGGTCGGTGAGTGTACCACAGTGGAGGGCTGGATGTGGAGACATGCCAGGAAGCCCGTGAGGGAACTTCACCTTTACACGGTCATTGGTGAAGTCCTCATCATTACACGGTCATTGATGAGGAGTCCTGGATGAGAGGAAAGACTGTGGGGAATAGTGTCAAATCGATGTGGCCCAAGGGCACAGGATTTGCAAGCTGGGCTAGCTGGGAACAGTAGTCCACCATTCAGCACATGCTATTAAACTACTAAGCTTTCAGGAAGAGGTACTGCAGGTCTCTGGACTAGTAGCAGCAATCAGAGTCAGCACTAGAAACTATTCAGAGTGGGTTCTTTTGCATACAGAAGATGTGACAAGAAATTATTGTGCTACAGTTTAAGTTTGTGCAGGAGGAGAGGATTTCTGGGAACTTCACCCTTACACGGTCATGGGTGAAGTCGTCATCTTTACATGGTCATTGATGAGGAGTTTCTGGGAGCAATAGTCTGCAGGAGTTACACAGAGGAGGAGAAATAGTCTGCATGGTGATGCAGGGAAGAGACAGTAGCCGTTATACATGTGTATAATTCCTTCAGGCTCAAAGCGAAGTTCTAATCTATAAATATGATGGCAAAGTATTTTTGATCTATGGGCATCCCATATACCTTTACCCCCAACCAAGTTATATCCCCCAATAAACAAAAACAAAGCAAATGACTGTTCATTGTCTCAGAGGTGATATTTGGAGGTCTGGCAGCAGGGTGATATGGTGGATGTTAGTAACTAGTGGCAACTACACTGCTGCACAAGGCACATGATAAACCACCTTATTTCAAGATATGCTAGAGTGATCAGGAATCTTCAAACTATGGCTCTCCAGCTGTTGCGGAACTACACATCCCATGAGGCATTGTAAAACTCCAACATTCACAGACATGACAAGGTATGATGGGAATTGTAGTTCCTGAACAACTGGTTTGAAGACCCCTGTGCTAAACCATTATTATGCCTCCAGAATTGGGAGTGTGGCATCTCCCCAACTTCTCTCTGCTGGTGGACACAAGAACCTACATCTATAGATATATATCTATATATACACACACTTAAGCAGAAAGCAATATACCTTGGCCCATAAGTGATTCTGTACACAGGAAGTAGGTGTGTGTTTTGAGGCCAAATCATTTAGCCATACACACATGACCCATATAAACACCACCCCATGTAAAAATAAATAAAAAATTATCTTAATTTGCAAATAAGGATCATCTCTTCCTCAGAGAACAGTGAGCGGGTCATGGTGGTGGGAAGAAATTAGCAGCAGTACACGCAACTTCCTGGAGGGGTGTGATGTCATTCCTGTGTGCTGGCCACCGCTTCCGGGAACCAGATACGCGCCACAGGTACATACCTCCGCGCACACAGCAGTTGCGCATCTCACCTACACAGTGGTGGCGTATCTAGCTACAGGAACCCAATTTTTATGGAAATTAATACATAAATTAATAGTAAAGCAGATGCAGATTTCCAGGACTGGACTAACACATGTTTCTAGTGAAAGAAAACTGGTGTTTTCTATTAAACAAGGTCTAAGTGGGCCATTGACATGCATCACAGTTGAACTTAGGAATGTGTCTTTGCAAAGTTAAACTAAATGAAATAATTTCTTATTTTTGCTTGGGGATAGAGTGATTAGAAGTCTTGTCAGTTTTTGGGGATGTCTGCACCCCTGATAGGGTGAAGACACCTCCCAAATTTTGTCAGTTTCTAGTTCAAATTTATTCACTTCCTGTCACATAGCCAAACAGGAAGTGAGGGTAAAACCCTACCAATGTCTTTCCTTGGGGACACACAGGTCAATCTAAATAGTTTCCTCATTAGGTAAATTGCACTCTAGCATTTTGCTGTGTACACCCCAATTTATTAGGTATATTGGACTTTGGGGTTTATTTACTAAAAGCAAATACACTTTGCACTACAAGTGCACTTGGAAGTGCAGTTGCTGGAGATTTGAGGGGGACATTCAAGGAAAATAAAAAAAAGCATCTTTGCTTCTACATGACTGGATGATAAAATCACCAGTGCTCCCCCCCTTTGCCTTTAATAAACCCCAAAATACCTAATAATTTGGGGTGTACACAACAAACTAATGGGGAAACTTCCTGTTTGGCTATGTGACAGGAAGTGAAGCCAATTTTCAGAAAAGGGACACAAAGCCCTACCTAAAAAAGACAAGCAGGGGTTCTAACACTCACTTGGTTTCCCTCAAATGCCCACAATTAGAATAGGATTATCTTGAGCTAGATTTTAGCTCAGTGCTCTAAATCAGTGCTTCTCAACCCTGTCCTCAAGCACCCCCAACAGGCCATTTTTGCAGGTTTTCCTTCATCTTGCACAGGTCCTTTAAATCAGAGTCAATTGGTATTTTGGACAGCTATTTTAGCTAAGATAACGTCCCAAAACATGTCCTGTCGGGGGGTACTTAAGGACTGAGCCTGAGAACTAGACATGTGCGCCGTCAATAAATTTTCATTCCATTCCATATTAAAATTAATTCGTAATTCGTGTCCGAAATTCAATTCGGATTCATACGAAATACGAATTTTCGCTAGGTTCGGAAACTTTTCGTAACAATAACGAAAGTTCGCTATGATAAATTTATCATTATGAAGGGCTCCCACCATCCCTGTGCTGACTTCCTGTGGTTTTTAACTTTTAGGTTAGTTAACTTTTCGTAACAATAATGAATGTTCATTATGATAAATTTATCATTATGAGGGGCTCACACCATCATTGTGCTGTGCTGACTTCCTGGGGTTTTTACCTTTTAGGTTCTTTAACCTTTCGTAACAATAATGAATGTTCGTTATGATAAATACGGGGGCTTTACGGAATGTGGAAAGCCCCTTTAAACTAGTGGGTACAAGGTGCTTTGTGGTTGGTATTGGGCTGAGCCCAACATGCCCAAAGCACTAAAGAAATTACACTTTGCTACAATGTAAAGTAGTGAGTGTTCAGCTTGTATAACAGTGTAAATTTGTTGTCCCCTCAAAATAACTCAACACACAGTTATTATTGTCTAAAACAATGGCAACAAAAGTGAGTACACCCCTAAGTGAAAATGTCCAAACTGGGTCCAATTAGCCATGTTCCCTCCCCGGTGTCATGTGACTCGTTAGTGTTACAAGGTCCCAGGTGTGAATGGGAAGCAGGTGTGTCAAATTTGGTGTTATCGCTCTTACTCTGTCATACTGATCACTGGAAATTCAACATGGCACCTCATGGCATAGAACGCTCTAAAGATGACCTAGGTTATAAGAAGATTGCCAAGACCCTGAAACTGAGCTGCAACACGGTGGCCAAGACCATACAGACCATACAGTGGGGCCCAACATGCCCCAAAGGCAGCCAACTATGTTGAGAGCATGTGGCCTTGTATGGTTCAGGAGAGGGATGGGCGATCACTCTTCTCGCCCATTTCCTAGCTGGCCCTGTTGTATGCTCTAAAAAAGGATGTGGTTTGGAAGGCAGCTCACAGCCTTTTGAGAATGGAGTGGAGTGTGGAGTTCCCCTTTTAAAAGCAAAATCTAACCCATGGAAATCCAAGGGCTTAGAGGGGGGAGACAAGAGTATTGGAGAATGGAGTGTGGAGTTCCCCTTCAAAAGCAAAAGTTAGCTCATGGAAATCCAAGGGGTTAGAGGGGGGAGTCAAGAGCATTGGAGAATGGAGTGTGGAGTTCCCCTTTAAAAGCAAAAGCTAGCCCAATGAAATCATATGCATTAGAGGGGAAAGGTTAAACGCCCATTTAGGAGGAGCTAGAGGAGCGAGAGACTTTTTAAATAGTTTTAACAAGGTGCATGTCACATGTAACATGCTAACATGACCTGTGTGCAAATCTGCTTAAAAAAAATACATACAGGTGAACCAGCGTAAAAAAAATTTGTCAAGTTTTAGAGGTGTGCTCGTTCAACCCATGCAATTGCATGTACGTTTCTTAACATTTACTAAGATTTTGGTCGCGCAGTGAACTAACTCATGTGAACGAGCGCAAGAGCCGCTTGCGCATGGTCACTGCTTACATTTGATCTCACGCAGTTCTAAACGAACTTGCAGACACAGCAGGCTTTCTCTGAAAAAGTTACTTTCTCATTCTATTTTGGACATATTTGTTACTTGGGCAGTTGTTACTAAACTTCCTCACATCACCCCTTAATATTGGCACCTCCATCTTCTGTCAATATTGAATTGGAGATGCCGCGCGCCATGTCCATAGTGGCGCACAGATTGCATTCTCCTGTGTACCAAGATCGCTATAATAAATGGGGGATTCACGCTCTGTTACCGGTGCACCATTTCGCAAATATGGAAATGTGCGCCTTGCCATGCGTCTCTACTGACAGACTTAGTTTTCTTGCAAAGCACCTCACTAACCCTAAAATCTGGTGTACTGTATTAGGATAAAAAGCAAACAGCTGTGCAGTTTACTCCTTCCTACTATTCCTTCTTCACTACTGGGTACAAAGTATAACGGCCATCCTCACTGGCTATTCGAGAGGTGAGGCTATAATGAAGCGTGGGGAGACAACATAGTGACTATTCGATATCTGGTCTCATTTTTCCTAATGCATCACCATGGATTTTAAAGTTAGAAGATAGCACAGTTTCCAAACCGCAACAGGATTAATTTAAGCACATTGAAGCATCTACAGATCTACCAAAACAAATAATTATGTCGATTTTAAGGTATAATGTCTTGGGAATTAGTTACTGTCAGCGATAAAAAAATGAAGAAATACATTTAAAGCCCAATTGTAGCTTCAGGTTTAAAAAGTTGATTAAAATCAGTGTGCTTAAAAGGTTAAAGTAAATTGACTATGCACTCTGCTGCTGCTTTTAATGGGTGAAATGTTTTATATATAACATTTGGACTGCTCTGCTTTAATTGTTTTACTGATGCTATTGTATATCATACAGTGGGGTGATGGGGGAAGCAGAAGGTTATACTAGCCATACACCAGTTGAAAAAGTGATTGAATGCGTTTTTGAAAAAAACTAACACATGGTCATGAGATCAAACAATATTGCTATCATGTAATGACCAATTTTCGAACAATAAATCGTTTTTATTATTGCATTATCTTGGTCTTCTTCTTAATTAAATTTTTTCAGGGAACATTCACAGAAAAAAAGGGTATATAAAAATTGCCTATCTTGATGGTTGTATGTTTCTTGTGTGTGCTATTGCTATGCTCTTTATTTTAGACATGACCATTCTTTGACACGAAAGAACATGTGCAGTACCAACAGTTCATTTTTAAACAGACAAGAAACACATTAACCTTTCAATTTATTGTCCGTTCTGCAGTTTTCCAAATTTTTCCTTCCATTTTTTGGCTCAAAAACTGACTATCGATTTGTGCCTATCAGAGGTGGGGGAAATTTTGCCTGTGGAAAAGCCAGTTTGTGTACATTTTACATGGCGGTACTCTGAAGAAGGGTTATACATAGTTAAACCATGTATACTTATACTTTGAGGAATTTGTAGGACTTCCTTTAGGTAAACATACCTGCTGTGTTCCTGCTTTCACAGCATGTTATGGTATAAGGTTGTCATGATACTTCCTTTAGGTAAATACAGTATCTCACAAAAGTGAGTACACCCCTCACATTTTTGTAAATATTGTATTATATCTTTTCATGTGACAGCACTAAAGAAATGACACTTTGCTACAATGTAAAGTAGTGAGTGTTCAGCTTGTATAACAGTGTAAATTTGTTGTCCCCTCAAAATAACTCAACACACAGTTATTATTGTCTAAAACAATGGCAACAAAAGTGAGTACACCCCTAAGTGAAAATGTCCAAACTGGGTCCAATTAGCCATTTTCCCTCCCCGGTGTCATGTGACTCGTTAGTGTTACAAGGTCCCAGGTGTGAATGGGAAGCAGGTGTGTCAAATTTGGTGTTATCGCTCTCACTCTGTCATACTGATCACTGGAAGTTCAACATGGCACCTCATGGCATAGAACTCTCCAAAGATGACCTAGGCTATAAGAAGATTGCCAAGACCCTGAAACTGAGCTGCAGCACGGTGGCCAAGACCATACAGTGGCTTAACAGGACAGGTTCCACTCAGAACAGGCCTTGCCATAGTCGACCAAAGAAGTTTAGTGCACGTGCTCAGCATCATATCCAGAGGTTGTCTTTTGGAAATAGACGTATAAGTGCTGCTAGCATTGCTGCAAAGGTTAAAGGGGTGGGGAGGGGTCATCCTGTCAGTGCTCAGACCATACCCCACACACTGCATCAAATTGGTCTGCATGGCTGTCTTCCCAGAAGGAAACCTCTTCTAAAGATGATGCACAAGAAAGCCTGCAAACAGCTTGCTGAAGAAAGGCAGACTAAGGACATGGATTACTGGAACCATGTCCTGTGGTGTGATGAGACCAAGATAAACTTATTTGGTTTAGATGGTGTCAAGCGTGTGTGGCGGCAACCAGGTGAGGAGTACAAAGACAAGTGTGTCTTGCCTACAGTCAAGCATGGTGGTGGGAGTGTCATGGTCTGGGGCTGCATGAGTGCTGCTGGCACTGGGGAGCTACAGTTCATTGAGGGAACCATGAATGCCAACATGTACTGTGACATACTGAAGCAGAACATGATCCCCTCCCTTTGGAGACTGGGCCACAGGGCAGTATTCCAACATGATAACGACCCCAAACACACCTCCAAGATGACCACTGCCTTGCTAAAGAAGCTGAGGGTAAAGGTGACGGACTGGCCAAGCATGTCTCCAGACCTAAACCCTATTGAGCATCTGTGGGGCATCCTGAAATGGAAGGTAGAGGAGCGCAAGGTCTCTAACATCCACCAGCTCCGTGATGTCGTCATGGAGGAGTGGAAGATGACTCCAGTGGCAACCTGTGAAGCTCTGGTGAACTCCATGCCCAAGAAGGTTAAGGCAGTGCTGGAAAATAATGGTAATAACAGAAAAAACAGAAAAAATTCACGCTGAACCAAAAAAAGGAAGCAGCCAGCAAAGTTTGTTGATATCAAACAAAAGTCACATTAAAAAATTATTGCGGCGCTAAAGGAAGTCTGAAGAGTGGGAGGAATCAAATCACCAGATGCAGTGTGAAGATGTAGAGAAGTCACTTATCACCACGTGATAATGTAGTCTGCTTACCAGAAGGTAAAAAGGATTAGGCATGAATGGTTATCTCTAGTGCCCCGTACACACGGTCGGATTTTCCGACGGAAAATGTGTGATAGGACCTTGTTGTCGGAAATTCCGACCGTGTGTGGGCTCCATCACACATTTTCCATCGGATTTTCCGACACACAAAGTTTGAGAGCAGGATATAAAATTTTCCGACAACAAAATCCATTGTCGGAAATTCCGATCGTGTGTACACAAATCCGACGGACAAAGTCCCACGCATGCTCAGAATAAAGAGATGAAAGCTATTGGCCACTGCCCCGTTTATTGTCCCAACGTACGTGTTTTACGTCACCGCGTTCAGAACGATCGGATATTCCGACAACTTTGGCTGACCGTGTGTATGCAAGACAAGTTTGAGCCAACATCCGTCGGAAAAAATCCTAGGATTTTGTTGTCGGAATGTCCGCTCAATGTCTGACCGTGTGTACGGGGCATTAGTGTCATCCAGCAAATCCAGCCAACCGGAACCCCTCGTCAGACAACAACCTCCGTGTAACTTTGTTCATGTGTATACAACTCCCAATAATCACTTCAGAATTGAGGCTTTCAGGCATGTAGTCATCATAAACAATTGAAGTTCAAAACAGCATGCATCAAAGAAAGGACAATCGGCTGCAGCAATCAGCGTACGGATGTCAGCTTGCCTGACATGTTTCTTCCAAACGAGTGTCTTCAGAGGCATGGCCACAACTGCAACCGCACGCTATATATAAATGAAAATTGGTGGGTGGATCAGAGGGGATATGATCCATCTAACCACCAACAGCTGGGCAGAGTGTGTGTCTAACGTGCGGCGCGCTGTGCGCACGCGTACGCACGCGTACGAGATACACAAACACTGACAAGTGAGGAGATAACATTATGTTCCTCCGCACGCAGTTGAAAGCAATCTACTGCGCATGTCTGCTCCCAAAAAGCTAACTTGGTTGGCAACAGATGACGCAACAGCGCTCGGCCAATCAGAAAAAAGAAGCACAAAAAAAGGATAAGGATGGCAACAGATGACACCATCTTTGATGCATGCTGTTTTGAACTTCAATTGTTTATGATGACTACATGCCTGAAAGCCTCAATTCTGAAGTGATTATTGGGAGTTGTATACACATGAAGAAAGTTACACGGAGGTTGTTGGCTGACAAGGGGTTCCGGTTGGCTGGATTTGCTGGATGACACTTATGCCGCGTACACACGGTCGGACTTTCCGGCATACTTGGTCCGGCGGACCAGAGTCCGCCGCACAATCCGACTGTGTGTAGGCTCAGGCGGACTTTTTTTCCCCAAAAGTCCACCGTACCTAGATTTAAAGCATGCTTTAAATCCTAGTCCGCCGGACTCAGTTTCTGACGGAAAGCCTGTTCGTCTGCATGCGTCTGTATGATGGTCCGACGGACCAGATACGACGCAAGGGCAGAGTACTGCATCTCGCGCTCGCTGCAATAGGAAAACAAATTTTCCTATTGCGGTGAGTGCGGGGCATCCCAGGCCCTTAGGTCTGGTATGGATCTTAAGGGGAACCCCCTACGCCGAAAAATGGGACTGTGACGACATAAGGGGGCATGGTCACCGGGTGATGTTGACCACGCCCCCTTATGCCATCACAGTCCCAGCATGCCCAGGGACTGTGACGGCATAAGGGGGCGGGGTCTCCGCCTATTTAAGTCACATCGGAGCTCTCAGAGACCATTCCAGCCAGAGAGACCGTCGTGTCAACATGGGAAGAAGAGAAGAGAGAAGAAGCCCAGAAGCCCAGAGGCCAGAAGTCCGGACCTCCGCTGGCAAGAGAGCGGCATGAAGACAGCGGAGGAGCCGGCCGAAGAACTGGAACACCGGGAGAAGAGGACAGAGAGAGCGGAGAAGAACCAACCGGACACCGGGAGAAGAGGAACCGGAGGGACCCCCGAAGTCGGAAGAAGACCCGGAGCTGTCTAAGAAATTACTTCAAAAACCTGTGTAGTGTGTTTTATTATTGACACTTTTTCCCTAGGTGAATGGGTAGAGGTACCATGTACCCCATACTCACTCACATAGGGTGGGGGGCCAGGATCTGGGGGCCCTCTTATTATAGGGGGCTCCCGGATTCTGATAAGCCCCCGCCCACAGACCCCGACAACCAACGGCCAGGGTTGTCGGGAAGAGGCCCTTGTCCTCATCAACATGGGGACAAGGTGTTTTGGGGGGGCCCCGCAGGGCCAAAACACCCACCCCCCCATGTTGAGGGCATGCGGCCTGGTACAGTTCAGGAGGGGGGGCGCTCGCTCGTCCCCACCCCCTTTCCAGATCGGCAGGGCTGCGTGCTCGGATCGGGGTCTGGTATGGATTTTGAGGGGGACACCACGCCAATTTTTCGGCGTAAGGGGTTCCCCTTAAGATCCATACCAGACCTAAGGGCCTGGGATGCCCCGCACTCGCTGCAATAGGAAAATTTGTTTTCCTATTGCAGCGAGCGCGAGATGCAGTACTCTGCCCTTGCATCGTATCTGGTCCGTCGGACCAGCATACAGACGCATACAGACGAACAGGCTTTCAGTCAGAAAGCATGAAAGCATGCTTTAAATCTAGGTACGGCAGACTTTTGGGGAAAAAAAGTGTGTACGCAGCATAAGTGTCATCCAGCAAATCCAGCCAACCGGAACCCCTCGTCAGACAACAACCTCCGTGTAACTTTCTTCATGTGTATACAACTCCCAATAATCACTTCAGAATTGAGGCTTTCAGGCATGTAGTCGTCATAAACAATTGAAGCTCAAAACAGCATGGTGATTTGATTCCTCCCGCTCTTCAGACTTCCTTTAGCGCCGCAATAATTTTTTAATGGAAAATAATGGTGGCCACACAAAATATTGACACTTTGGGCCCAATTTGGACATTTTTCACTTAGGGGTGTACCCAGAAAGCCAAGATCTGTGAAGGTGAATTTGTGCTTGGTCTGCTGCAGGCTTCTTTTTCATGGGCATGTGCCTTGGTCTGCTATAATATCCAGGACAGATAGCCGAGATCTGCGAATTGTGCTTAGTCTGCTCCTGGTTCCTCTCTCGTTGGTCTTTGTCCTGATCTTTCATTATACCTAGAAGAGAAAGCCAAAATCTGTGATAGTGACTTGTACTTAATCTGCTCCAGGCTCCTGTCTAGTGGGTTTGTGCCCTGGTTTGCTGTGATAACTGGGGCAGAGGGCCAAGATCTGGGAATTGTTATCAGTGTGCTCCAGGCTCCTCTCTGGTGGTTATATGCTCTGGTCTGCTAATATACCCAAGACAGAGTGAAAGATCTGTGAAATGTGATCAGTCTGCTAAAGCGTCCTATCTGGTGGGTCTGTGCCCTGGTCTGCTATAATACCCGGAAAAGAGGGGCAAAATTTCTAAAGGTGAATTGTGCTTGGACTTTTCCAGACTCCTCTGTAGTGGGTCTGTGCCCTGGTCTGCTATGATACCTGGAACAGAGGGGCAAAATCTATGAATGGTGTTCATTCTGCTGTGGACTCCCTTTTTGTAAAACATGGTATATTTCTGTATAGGGAATTATCTGCTGTTTATTAGTTCTGCTTTGGATGGGAACTGGGTTTCTTAGCCAGGGCGTCAGCACTCTCTCCTTTTCCAGGGGACGTGCAGAGAATCCTCCAGTGAGCAGACAAGAAATAGCTTTTTTAGGGCATGAAGGTGATAATGGCTATGGGGGGGGGAAGGGGTGTCCTGCTAACACAGAGCACCAAATATAAACTCGAAGTTGTGTTTTCGGAGTGTTGTGTTCATCCAACTGTCACACTGACAGACATTTTATATAACATAAACATCTTGAATATAAATGGGGTGCCCAGTAACCACAATTCCCCATGAGAGGTTTTGGGGTCCTTGTACACAAGACTTTACTTATAAACATCCTGAAAATAAATGGAATGTCCAGTAACCACACTTCCTCATGAGTGGTATTGGGGTCATTGTACACAAGACTTTCCCTATAAACATCTAAACAATAATATTGTCCAATGACCCCACTTTCCTTCATCAAGCATTCATTCACAGAGTTCTGAGAATGGGGGAACTAAAACTACCTGTGTAGTTCTCAATGAACTACCAGAGTGCTGATGTGCACTCTAGATAGTTCATTGAATCTTCCTGTCATTCAGTAACTGCCTGTCCATACAGGCAGATAGCTACACTGACAGTCTGTAGGAGCCTGAAATTGCACACTCACGCAATGCTTTAAATGCTCCCAATAGAAAAAAAAAAAACAAATGCACAATTTTTACATGCAATAAGATGTGCATTTATCTTTTTTTTTTTTTAAAGGTGAACTTATCCTTTAAATGAACAGTGGGATTCTGATTTAAGAGAAGGTAGGTGGTGGTATCATGGAGTTGTCTCAATGCTTCTGCCTGATATTGGGCAGAGCTGAGTACCACCTCCCCCCCCCCCCCCCCTTATTTGCCTCCCTTATAACCAGATCATGATTGTTTTTCAAGCTTTCTATTGCTGTGATATTAGATTTTACTTTTTTTTTTGTAAAAAATATATGCATCTCTCTTTCTACAATTCTCTAAAAAGCCTCCATGGCTGCTCCTCTAACATGATGTCATGGTCAGGGGTCAGGCTTAGAGACCAGTAGAGGGACTCCCATTGACCAGCAGGATAGGTATACAAGTAGGTTACCCTGGCAAATAATGCAGACTCACCTGATGTGCAGAATCTAAGTACTAACTCGTATTCATCAGAGCTTCTGATGGTGGAGATGTGTTTGGCTGTGTGTGAGTACAAGGTCGGGTCTTTAGGATCTTTCCACCAGGAGGTGAGCACGCTGGGGTCCAGTAGCAGATATAGCAGGTAAGGATCAAACAGAAGCATAGTCAGTAAACAAGCCAAAGGTCGGTAAGATGTAGTTGCAGGTTGGGATTAAGCAGAAGCGTAGTCGAGGAACAAGCCAAAGGTCAATAGCGAAGATACGGACGGCAGCAGGAGAGA
This sequence comes from Lithobates clamitans, assembly GCA_037952925.1. NCBI lineage: Eukaryota > Metazoa > Chordata > Amphibia > Anura > Ranidae > Lithobates > Lithobates clamitans. The sequence continues at coordinate 5,219,151 of JBBGZY010000655.1, forward strand.
CAAAAGCGAGATATTGGCTAAAGAGAGTAAAATATTCTGCTGAACAGGAAGTGCAGAGACATGGCTTAAATCAGGAAGTTCATGGGAGGAGCAAAGATTTCAAGGTTCAAGACAAACAAGATTCAAGGCAGGATCATCCAGGGTACTGTCTAGTATTCCAGGTGGCTCAGCAAGAAGTAATGTTGCCTGACATAGCAGAGGTTTCATGTTCAAATCCAGGTACTGACACATGCACTGAATAAAAATATTTATTACTCTTATTGAAGGCACTGCTAGTAACACCATGCACACCAGAATATAACTGCTCCAGTCTAAGCTTAGTATAGAATTCCTGAAAATGTGAAGTAGACTCAGTATCTATGTGTGCTATCTCTCTCTAATAACTCTCTCCCCAGACTGCTATCATCATCCTCATCTACACCTAAGTGTTTTTATGGAGATGCAAAGGTGTATTTTAGAAGCACAGAGAAAATATTGGATCAATCACGTTGGAACACTGGGGATCTGGCTGCTAGCATGTAGTCAAGTTGCTCAGTCACTGAGCAATGTGCATGCTAGCTTTTTAAAAGAGTGCTCCCTCTGAGACTGGCTGGGAGAAAGTGGCTGGACAGAGGTAAAGACCCAGTCCTGGAACATGGAGCAAGAGTGTGACATGGTGAACAGTGAACAATGGAGAAATTGGTAAATTTTTATGATTGAGCAGGATTATGGTCTAAATGGAAGCAGTGTGCTGTATGCCAAAAAGTCACTATCATCTTGCCCATGCAGGACAAGGTGACAAATCCTCTGCAAAAGGATCTCCCCTTGACTCCCTATACTCACTGTACCAGCCATCCCTTGCCACTCCTTCCTGCTCCACAGCTGGAAAAAAATCACTGTGTCAGCAATATGGCAGTGTCTTGTCCTAGCAATTAGCAGCTTGACCCGAGCACCATAACGTTAAAGAAGGTCACAGGTTTCTTAATATCTAGAAGATCTAGGTATTTTGAACAGTTGCAAAAGAGAAATTAGCTATTTTTTTCTTTCTGCCATCCAACCAATACGTAGCAACAAGTTACGACGGCAGTGAGATGGCATAGGGAATAAGGAGGGCAGAAATATGTACTTTTTCCACGCTAGCTTTGGTTCTTTATATCTTCACACTCTATTTGTCCTTGTGAGCAAGTGAAAGAAAATCCAAAATTTTAAGCTGTCACTGGAACAGGAAATTGTCCACTAGACACACAACTATCTACGAGGGCATTTCTTTCACTTTAGAGAGATATCCTCTCACTTCCTGTTAAACAGAGCAGAAAGTTAAAGCCCATCTCTGGGTAAAGGTTGTGCCCTCCCCTCCTTCCCAATCCTCACTGCTCCCCATCCTTCCACCAATTACAAATTTAAAAAAATAATAATAATATAACACATATTTTTTTCACTTGAGTCAATTATCATGTAACCCTCTGTGCCGTTGTGGGACTGGAAACTAATGATCCAGCACTGCAGTAGAACAAGTTTTATTGCCATCCCTCATCACATTGCCACAGTCTTCTAAAGCCTAAGAGGACACCACTGTTGAACCAATAGAAAGTATCCACATCGTGCAGGCAGAGATGTTGGCACTCAGAGAGGGACCCTCTAACACTGCTGTTCTAAAGTAAAAGGGGATTTTAGATATTTTTTTAAAAGCAAACCCAGCAATTAGTAATGGGGAGCTAAAGCGTTGTGGGGGTCTGTTCCCAGATATGATCTTTAAAATGTTTGTAAAGCAGAACTTTTAGAAAAATAGAATAGGGAAGGGTTAATACCCCTAGCGAGTTTAGGGATGATCTGCCGGTTTAGCCCAAACTCAGCCCAAGGTTTAGACTGAATTTTGCTTATTTGGAGGCTTGGCAAATGGCAAAATTAAAGAGGTGTTCAAACTTACAGTGGCAGTGGGAAGTGAGCCATATAGCAGCGGTATTACAACTACTGCTAAATGTGAGAGCTTCCCCTCTGGCTGGTAACAATCATTACTCATCCCCACCACCTCATTCAGCTTTGAGCTTGCAATTCACCATGGGCATAAAACCTGGAAACATGGACATAATCATATTTGTTCTATGACATCAGGGATGGTATTTAGGCATGGTATTTAGAAGAATGTTGCCCATTAAAGTGGTAGTAAACCTCAACATTAAAAAGAAAAAAAAAATCCCCTGCAAAGCAATGGCTTAATGTGCTAGTGTGCATTGCATGTCACCACTGACAGGGCTTCCATCTTCCCCCCATCTTCCGTCCAGTTTCACGGGCTCCGGCTGTATGAGTGGCCGGGGCCATGATGAGCTCTGAAGGTCTGGCATACCATGCCAGGTCCCGGTGACGTCATCAGCTTTATGCAGGAGATATTCACTGTACCTACAGGTAAGCCTCATTATAGGCTTACCTGTAGGTACAATAAAAAAAAAGACTTTACTACTACTACAGCGTTATTGATAATGCTGCTTCCTGCCAAATTAATTTTCTTTATGTAGCCATGCCCCCGTAGGGGTTGCTGAATGTTGTGGTTCGCCCATCACCCTGCCCAGCCTGACATCCATCTCTCAGGCATTTAAAGACATAGAACAGTCCATAAGCTTTGTTTGTTTTTGTTTTTATTGAGGGGATTAACTTGGATGGGTAAAGGGCAGTTATGGGGTGCCCAGCATGATTCAGCACAACTTGCTTGGGACTTCTATATACACTCCAGTATATACACTCTAGTCTTCTCTCCAGCACAAACACTTGCTCAAGACCTCTTTTCCTTCACTCCTCCAGCACTTCACTTGCTGAATAACATTACTCCTCCAGCACTTCCTTTGCTATAGACTGTTACTCCTCCAGACTAGCTAGCACTGCATGGTTAGGCCTAACACTAACTCAGCCAGGCCTCAGTGGATTGCCTTTTGCGGGCAGAGACATTGGACTCCTGTGGTGTAGAAATAGGTCTGGTGCTAACTGTCCTCTATTCAGCTACCACTCCCAGATAGCTCTCTTCAGCCTCTGCCAGCCAGCCTGGCTGCAGTGACCTCCCTCCACTGCCCTTCTCACAGTCCTCTCTTCTGGTTCTGCACCCATCTCAAACTGCAAACTCCCAGTTCTCTCAGGCATGCCTCCTCAGTCCTCCCGACTGTGCTTCGCTCACCAGCCCTCCTGGCTGCGAACAGTTGTCCTCCCTGGAGTCTCTTAGCAGTGTTCTCTCCCACTGTCCTTTCCTTGCTCTCTTATGTGCCTCTCTTCCAGGATCTCTTCTCTCTTCCTGGATGCACCCGAGCCCAGCCCAGGGTCACCCCCCCAGACTCCACACTCTCTCACTCCAGATCTTCCACCCGACAACTCCTCCCTAGCTGGGCTGAACCTGGGTATTTGAGGAGGCCTGCCCTCTGCCAATCCAAATTGGGGATTGGTCAGGGCTCCCCAAGACACCCCAGACAGCTCCACCTCTCCTCCCCTCCCCACTTTCCAGATCTTTCTAGCCGACTCTAGAAAGAAGAGGGAGGTCCCAGTGATGCTGCCTGTGAGTCACCAGCTGTGACCCTGAACCACTCCCAGCCCAAAATGAAAACAAAACAGGCCTAGCCACCAGCTAGGCCTATAAAAATATATAATTATCTTGCGCCTCATTAGAAAAATATTTTTGCAAAAAAATTAAAACTAAGCTGTTATCTCCAAAACTTAGTGAATAGATCACTAGTACAAATTGAAAGTGTTGAGCTAATGAGAACAATCAGGTGAATAGATTCAACTCATAAAATTAGGAAATTATTTTATGTGAATTAAATATATGAGAAATCTATGTAATTGTCTTAATTTTAAATTTGTAATAAATATCAATTTCTTATAAAGAATGTGTTATGCCTAAAAAGTCCATCATCCAAAACCGTTTTCTATACAAGGGGAAAACCACACAACCAGCCAAGCTGAAACAGAACCAGAATTTACAATGATTGCAGTCTGAGCTAAACTACAGCTTCAGACAACTAAATTTTCACTTATAGCGTCTGTATTAAAAATACCAGTGCGACATCAATTTTTTATGTCCGCTCATGACGGGCATTGAGGCTATTAAACATATAGATCTCCTCCTCGATGATATTCAGCCAAACACTATTTAAGACCACACCTCTGGTGACCAAGTACGCTTCCTGAAGACGTGTAAACGAAACGTACGTTGAGGCGGTACTTGGACACGTGATTACATAATTTCCGGTCCCTCTGGTTGTTCGCCGTCAGAGGTGGAATGCACGCTAGCCAACAGTCTTCACTGCAGGACTAATATCCACTCCTTTGTTGCGCAATCCAGCCTCAGTGCCGGTCTAGGGCACAAGCAATGTAAGCAGCCACTTGGCACTTTGTATTGTTTTTACATTTTTTTTATTAAACGGGATTACACTATTTTGGTTTCCGACATCTTTTTCACATATCCCACCTGATACTCCCAATGGTGTGAGGGGCTGATCCAGTCCACAATCTCCAACATTGCAGCAAGCATTATCTTGCGAAAGCCCATTTGACCTTCTTTTCATTAAAAAGGTCAACATCCTCTGGTAAGCTGACATCCATATACTGAGCACTTTGGGTGATATTGAAGCTGGTGAAGGAGGTGCATTTATCTCCAGGATTGGAAGATTTCTCAACAGAGTTTACCACACTGAACTTTTATTCACTTACATGTTTGACAATTTTGTTTCTTTGGACCAATAAGCACATTTGATTTTCCATATTGTTTCTACACATTGTTGTTTAATTCCAGATCACGCAGACTCTGTGTGTGCACAATTGTTTTTTTTTCAGTGTAAGGAATCCTCCCATTGTATCCATGCCTATTGTCCCATAAACACTGGTCCCTTAGACACTAGGTTTCTGGCAGAGTCTCCTCTTGGCAACTGCGCCGCACAGATAGCAGGGACAGGCACGGATACAATGGGAGGATTCCTTACATTGAACAAGCCAGCATTTTAATAGTAGTCCTGTGTACCATATTTTACCTTCAAGACCACTTTCTAATTGTTGACATTGGCATAGAACTACCCTGTAGATTAAAGCTATATAGTTCCTGAAGTGTTACCCGCCTCTGAATTGTTGTGAATTTCTACCATCATCGAGGATATTACTCTCTGCCTCATCCCTTCTCTTTCTTTTTTACCTATGATTAAATAATTTGTCTTAGCTCCTGAAGAAGCGTTTCCTTACGGTAACATGTAGAGCAGAGTTGAGCACTTTATGACACGCTACCTCGTCAAGCTCTATCATTCCAATAGTGATCAGTCCGGCCCTTCGGGGTTTGACCTTATTGTTTATAGGTTGTGTGCCTTTCATGCTCATAGGCTAGTTTATGTGAATGAAATATATGAGAAATCCATGTAATTGTCTTGATTTTAAATTTGTAATACATATCAATTTCTTGTAAAGAATGTGTTATGCCTAAAAAGTCCATCATCCAAAACCTTTTTCTTATACTCTAAATATCGGGACGTGGCAAAATAATTTTAACTTAGTATCGTATCCACAGTACCACTCTGTGGAGATACGGTGAGGAAAATAATCGTTCAATTATACTGGTTTTCCCCTTGGCCTAGGGATGGCGCCCTATTATTTCAGCCAAGGTTGGAAATTGCAACAAGCTGGGTGTATTGAGTGCCTCCTTGCCGGAAACAGTCAGTGGGTGTGGTCTGCCTGCTGTGCATTCTGGGAGGGGGTACTTAAGGGACTGACCCCGTGACATGGAGTAGTTCCGACCTGATGGCCCTCCTGGCCTAAGGTGTGTCGCTGTCGCCAAATTGTCTCGGGGGCCGGCTGGCGCGAGGTGTCGTTGCTGAAGGTAGGCCCAAAAGTCTTTGGGCCTACTGATCCAGGGATGGTTCTGTGCTGTCTTGCCTGCGGGAAGAAGCCGAGCGACTGGAGGATCCAGGGGAGGACTCTTCAGCAGAGGACCGCGCAATAAGGCTGGTGCCTTTAGAAGAGCCTGGGGACTCAGTTGGAGGATGCATCCCGGGTCACCTACCGTACAGTACCGTAGGTTCGAAATAAGGGAACTGGTACTGTGTGATCAAGCCTTGATATTGCAACAAGTCGCTAATTACCCAATCCTGTGGCAGAGGATTGTGTAACAGTTATACCAAATCTTAAAGTCTGTGGCAGAGACTATGACCGAGCATCGCATCGGTTGCTAGGTCAGTGAGAGAGGCCTATCCGGTGGTTGCTGAATCCAGTTATGGAGCTGTTGTCCTCTGGATCAAAGGAAGTGTTCCTGATCTGCAATTTTAAGGTTCCTGAATTACCCTAAACCTTTCATCCCTCTATTGCATGTTGTCTTTCTTAAATAAAGCATTGAAGAAAGAGACTGTGTGTCGGAGCTAAAATTACTAAAAAGAAGTCTTTAATCGGACCCCTATGACGGATATGGTGAAACAGTAAAGGAACGGTAAGCCCAATCAAATACCAGCAGCTCCTTCGTGGGTAAGTGCTATACTGACATTAGAATACAGGCTAATAACACTCAAGCTTTATCAATCATAACCACAATGATAAATAATAACGCCGGAATATTTTTTTTTTTGTAAATACCGTATTTATCGGCGTATAACACGCACAGGCCTATAACACGCACATTCATTTTAAGAGGGAAGTTTCAGGAAAAAAAACCTACATTTTAAATAAGGAACTTTAAAGCAAAATAAGGGTCAGTGCCCATCTGCAGCCTGACCAATGCCATCAAATGAGCCTGATCAATGCCTATCTGCAGCCTCACAAGTGCCATCAATGCAGCAGCCTCACCATTGCCATCAATGCAGCAGCCTCACCATTGCCATCAGTGCAGCAGCCTCACCATTGCCATCAGTGCAGCAGCCTCACCATTGCCTTCAATTCAGCAGCCTCACCATTGCCATCAGTGCAGCCTGATCGAACAGAACAGTGGTCCAATGGCCGCCCAGGAGACGGGGCTTTCTATTACAAAGGCCGCCAAGTAAACAGGAGATTCTTACTGAATGTAATCTGAGAGCGCTCATCCTGCCCCGCTCCCTGTCCCCTCCGAGGCAGCTAAAATTGAAGTATTGGCGTATAACACGCACACGCTATTTGCACCCAATTTTCATGGTGAAAAAGTGAGTGTTATACGCCAATAAATACAGTAACTTATGTCTAACACACAAGGGTGGAACATATTGTGATTCAAATACTGTTCTCCATTTATAATGTATAAAACAATATAAGAATAAAATAAAGAATTAGGGAATTATAAAAATTGGTAATAAAAATAAATTGGTAACTTTCTCTGAAGAAGATGGAGGAAGATGAATTTATTATTCGTTGGTCAGGAAACAATTATGATCCAACTCAATGTTTAGACCCAGTGGCTGCATAGTTCGTAAACGATATAGCCACTGGGTCTCATTTTGGAAGATGGCCTTCTTGAGGTCAGTACCCCTCCAGTGTTGAGTTATTCTATCTATCCCATAAAAAGTGAGTTGGCGAGGATCCCTATCATCGTACTGACAGAAATGCTGGGAAACACTATGATTCAAAAAACCTTTAGAGATATTGGCAACATGTTCGTTTATCCATACCCTTAATTCCTGTGTGGTTCTACCCACATATTGAAGGGAGCAAGGGCACTTCAGCACATATGTCACATGGTTAGAGTAACAGGTTATCAAAAGAAATGGAAACAGTAATGGAAACCTGATGCATCCAAAAATGTGGAAGGTTTTTTAGGAGGGTCTGGGACATTAGGTGCGATCATATTGCTTATTCCTGGGGCACTCCTATAAATACATTTTTTTCTGTCTGAGAGGTAGTGTAGTTTGTAGGTCTTTATCTTTTAAAAGTATGGGCCAAAATTTTTTAAAAATGTTCTCTACACTTTTGTACTGTCTATGAAAGCCTGAAACAAAAGCTAGATCCCCCTGAAAGGGAGTTTTATTCTTTGTGGTCAAGAGTGTTTCCCTATCCATGGTCAAAACTGCCTTTTTGGTTTTGATGAGCATTTGTTGGGAGTATCCCTCCTGATTCGCATGTACTGGCCTTTGGGAACCGCCCCAAGCCATTGTGGGTGGTGGCAACTATTAATTGGCACAAAGCCATTTCTATCCGTTGCCTTAAAAAATGTCTTTGTGCCGATCCTATTCTTATTTTTTACCAAAGTGAGATCCAGATAGTTAATTGTCACCAGACTCCATTCTGCCGTAAACTTAAGGTTATATTTATTATTATTCAGGTGTTTTAAAAACGTCTCCAACTCTAACTGGGAACCATCCCACAAGAGGATGACGTCATCTATATATCTTTTGTAGTACAAAAGTGCCTTGTTGGATTCTCTATAGATGATTTCCCGTTCCCATTTATATAACACTATATTTGCTATACTCGGGACATAGCGAGCCCCCATCGCTAATCCTTTGATTTGGTTGTAGAAATGGTCTTGACCCCAAAAATAGTTGTTCCCCATAGCTTGTTTAAGTCCTTCAACATATAAATTGATTTGGAGCTTTTTCAACTTGGATTCTTCCTTAAGGGCCAATTTTACTGCAATAAGGGCGTCATGTTGTTTTATGTTGGTATAAGGTGACTCGATGTCAACGGTAACTATGGTAGTAGTGTCTGACACTTCTATACTTTGCAGCACTTTTATACATAGTTACATAGTAGGTGAGGTTGAAAAAAGACACAAGTCCATCAAGTCCAACCTATGTGTGTGATTATGTGTCAGTATTTCATTACATATCCCTGTATGTTGCGGTCATTCAGGTGATTATTTAATAGTTTCTTGAAGCTATCAATGCTCCCCGCTGAGACCACCGCCTGTGGAAGGGAATTCCACATCCTTGCCGCTCTTACAGTAAAGAACCCTCTACGTAGTTTAAGGTTAAACCTCTTTTCTTCTAATTGTAATGAGTGGCCACGAGTCTTATTAAACTCTCTTCTGCGAAACAGTTTCATCCCTATTGTGGGGTCACCAGTACAGTATTTGTAAATTGAAATCATATCCCTTCTCAAGCGTCTCTTCTCCAGAGAGAATAAGTTCAGAGCTCGCAACCTTTCCTCATAACTAAGATCCTCCAGACCCTTTATTAGCTTTGTTGCCCTTCTTTGTACTCGCTCCATTTCCAGTACATCCCTCCTGAGGACTGGTGCCCAAAACTGGACAGCTATTTGCTTTGAGGCATGTTGAGTCCATGGAATATTTTATATTTTGACACAAGTTGCGGGAAAGTGACACATTCTTTTTTTTTTTGCACAAAGTTGTCACTAAATGATATATTGCTCAAACATGCAATGGACATATGTGGAATTACACCCCAAAATACATTCTGCTGCTTCTCCTGAGTACGGGGATACCACATGTGTGGGACTTTTTGGGAACCTAGCTGCGTACGGGGCCCCAAAACCAAGCACCGCCTTCAAGATTTCTAAGGGCGTAAATTTTTGATTTCACTCCTCACTACCTATCACAGTTTTGAAGGCCATAAAATGCCAAGATGGCACACCCCCCCCAATGACCCCATTTTGGAAAGTAGACACCCCAAGCTATTTGCTAAGAGGCATGTTGAGTCCATGGAATATTTTATATTTTGCCACAAGTTGCAGGAAAATGACAAACTTTTTTTTTTTTTTGCACAAAGTTGTCACTAAATGATATATTGCTCACACTGGCCATGGGCATATGTAGAATTGCACCCCAAAATACATTCTGCTGATTCTCCTGAGTACGGGGATACCATATGTGTGGGACTTTTTGGGAGCCTAGCCGCGTACGGGGCCCCGAAAACCAAGCACCGCCTTCAGGATTTCTAAGGGCGTAAAGTTTTGATTTCACTCCTCCACTACCTATCACAGTTTTGAAGGCCATAAAATGCCCAGATGGCACAAACCCCCCCAAATGACCCCATTTTGGAAAGTAGACATCCCAAGCTATTTGCTGAGAGGTATAGTGAGTATTTTGCAGACCTCGCTTTTTGTCACAAAGTTTTGAAAATTGAAAAAAGAAAAAAAAATTTCTTGTCTTTCTTCATTTTCAAAAACAAATATATCATTTAGTGACAACTTTGTGCAAAAAAAAAAAAAAAATGGGGTCATTTGGGGGGTTTGAACTGTCCTGGCATTTTATGCACAACATTTAGAAGCTTATGTCACACATCACCCACTCTTCTAACCACTTGAAGACAAAGCCCTTTCTGACACTTTTTGTTTACATGAAAAAATAATTTTTTTTTGCAAAAAAATTACTTTGAACCCCCAAACAGTATATATTTTTTTAAAGCAAATGCCCTACAGATTAAAATGGTGGGTGTTTAATTTTTTTTCACACAGTATTTGCGCAGCGATTTTTCAAACGCATTTTTTTGGGAAAAAACACACTTTTTTAAATTTTAACGCACTAAAACACACTATATTGCCCAAATGTTTGATGAAATAAAAAAGATGATCTTAGACCGAGTACATGGATAACAAACATGACATGCTTTAAAATTGCGCACAAACGTGCAGTGGCGACAAACTAAATATATTTTTAAAAGCCTTTATAGGTTACCACTTTAGATTTACAGAGGAGGTCTACTGCTAAAATTACTGCCCTCGATCTGACCTTTGCGGTGATACCTCATGCATGGTGCAATTGCTGTTTACATTTGACGCCAGACCGACGCTTGCGTTCACCTTTGCGCGAGAGCAGGGGGGGACAGGGGTGCTTTTTTTTTTTTTCTTTATTATTTTTTTGATTTTTTTTATCTTATTTTTAAACTGTTCCTTTAATTTTTTTTTAATCATTTTTATTGTTATCTCAGGGAATGTAAATATCCCCTATGATAGCAATATGTAGTGACAGGTACTCTTTTTTGAAAAAACTGGGGTCTATTAGACCCTAGATCTCTCCCCTGCCCTCAGAGCATTTGACCACACCAAGATCGGTGTAATAAAATGCTTTCCCAATTTCCCAATGGCGCTGTTTACATCTGGCGAAATCTAAGTCATGAAATGCTCATAGCTTCCGGTTTCTTGGGCCATAGAGATGTTTGGAGCCACTCTGGTCTCTGATCAGTTCTATGGTCAGCTGGCTGAATCACCGGCTGCATTCTCAGGTTTCCTGTTGGGACAGGAGAGCCAGAGAAAAACATGGAAGACGGTGGGGGGGGATTCCCTCCCACTGCTTGTAAAAGCAGTCTAGAGGCTAATTAGCCACTAGGATTGCTTTTACATGAAAGCCGACCGTTGGCTGAAAAGAATGATACCAAGATGATACCTAAACCTGCAGGCATCATTCTGGTATAACCACTCAAAGTCCAGCAGCATACCAGTACGTTGCTGGTCCTTGTTGGGCATATATTGTAAACTTTTCTTCATGCAGCCTGTGGGCTGAACGAAAAAAAGTGATCGGTGGGTATGCCCACCATTAGAATACCTCCCTTCATCCACCCACTTCTAATGATGGGCATACATGCACCGTATATATATGCTGAAGCATGGGGTCATCCTCCCGCAAAAGGTAGGAGCAAATCGCTCCTCCACCCTCTGCTGCCCCCACGCTTTGGCATATATGCTGACGTATGTAACTGTGGTGGTGAAATCACCTCCGACATCGCTGGAGTCACGGCTTTATATATCGTGGGAGCAAACGCTGTTGCTGTCAAGATAAATAAATCCGCGCTGCAACTGAATGGCGTACCTGCTAAGCAAATGATGGTTAACAATAAAACAAAGTAACAGTACAGTATAACAGTAAGACTTACCATACCTGCAAAGCAAATACAAAAAAACAGTAAAAAATAAAGCATTTAACGCAGTCTGTGCCTAAAATATATATATATATATATATATATATATATATATATATATATATATATATATATATATATATATGCCGAAGCATGGGGGCATCCTCCCACAAAAGGCAGGAGCAAATCGCTCCTCCACCCACTGCTGCCCCCACGCTTCGGCATATATGCCGAAGCATGGGGGCATCCTCCCACAAAAGGTAGGAGCAAATCGCTCCTCCACCCACTGCTGCCCCCACGCTTCGGCATATATGCTGAAGTATGTAACTGTGGTGGTAAAATCACCTCCGACAGCGCTGGAGTCATGGCTTTATGTATCGTGGGAGCAAACGCTTTTGCTGTCAAGATAAATAAATCCGCTCTGCAGCTGAATGGCGTACCTGAAAACAAAAAAATGGTTACCAATAAAACACAGTAAACAGGAAAAGTATAAAAAAATGCATATCTGAAAAGCAAACATGGTAACATAATAACAATAAAACATTGCAGAATAGAATACAGTAAAAAAGAGCAGAACAATAGAGAGAGAATATAGAGAGAGAGAACAATAGAAGGACAACTATTTTTGTTTTTTTCATTTTATATTTTTTTTGTGTTTATTTTTTTTTACACTTTTTTTTAGTAACTTTAACTTTTGTAACTGGTACCAGGTTTGGGTCTCTCAAAATGCGATGGCATCTTGGGAGACCCTGTGAAAGTGTGTTCTAGTCTGTGCAGTGCTGTACCCTACGCTAATACTCAACTAGTGAATGGTAGCGTTCAAAACATTCACCAATGCATAGACCAGGATTGTCAGGACAGGAGCGACAATAATACCGGGTGTCACGCCTATATCCACGCTTGCTGCAGACACATCTTCTTTGGGGGGCTCGTTGGGTAGGGGTACTCGGGAGGACATAAGGAAAATGCCTCTCATGCAGCCGGCTTACTGCATTTGGTTGGGGAAGGTGAGGTGGAGCACCGTCTGGAAACAGAAGGGCTCTGACGCTCTCTTCCTGGAATTTAAGGAAGGATCCAGTCCATCCTGAAGCTCTGTATAGCACATGAGCGTTCAGCAAAGCCAATTGAAATAAATAAACAGACACTTTCTTGTACCAGCGTCTGGCATTACGGGCAACTAGGTACAGCGCCAACAACTGGTCGTTGAGGTCCACCCCTCCCATATTTTTGTTATATTCGTGGACACAGAGGGGTTTCTCCACAACACCAGTCGCCGTAGTAATTTGGACCGTCGTGTCTGCATGAAGGGAGGTAAGAACGAAAACATTCTTATTATCCCTCCACTTCATAGCGAGCAAGTTATTACACTGCAAGCAGGCTCTCTCCCCCAGCCTAAGACGGAATCTACAAGCCGCTGGGGAAAGCCCCGACGATTAGGTCGCATGGTGCCACATGCTCCAATCTGTTGATCAAAAAGGTGACTAAAAAGTGGCACGCTCGTGTAATAATTGTCCACGTACAAGTGGTACCCCTTTCCGAATAAGGGTGACACCAAGTCCCACACAATCTTGCCAGCGCTTCCTATGTAGTCAGGGCAGTTTGTCGGCTCTACGTGACTATCTTTGCACTCGTAAACCATAAAACTACATGTATAGCCTGTGGCCCTGTCACAGAGCTTATACATCTTGACCCCATATCTGGCATGCTTGCTGGGAAGGTACTGTTTGAATGACAAGCGGCCAGAAAATGTAATCAGGGACTCATCAACGCAGACAACTTGATGGGGAGTAAACAAGTCTGCAAAACACTGGTTGAAGTGGTTTACGAGGGGCCGAATTTTGAAGAGCCGATCGTATTCAGGGTCTCCACGAGGACGACAGAGTTAATTGTTGTTGAAGTGCATGAACCGCAAAATCTGCTCATATCGTGCCCTGGTCATGGAGGCAGAGAACAAGGGCATATGGTGAATTGGGTCAGTGGACCAATATGACCGCAACTCACTCTTTTTGTTTATGCCCATGTTGAGGGAAAGGCCCAGAAAGATCTTAAATTCGGAGACCGTAATTGGTCTCCAATCTCTGGCAAAGGAGGACTGGGGAATAGTGGCGATGTGTTGATCAGCGTATAAATTGCTTTGGTCCACAATAGATCTATAGAGATCTTCGGTGAAAAACAGCGAATAAAAATCCAGTGGCGTAAAATCAACTATTTCCACCTGAATTCCGGGTTGGCCAGTGAATGGGGGAAGTACTGGTGCTGCAGAAGTGGTGGGTTCCCAATTCGGATTGGCGAATGCAGCAGGAAGAGCACTATGGGCACGACGGGCCTGTGTTCGTCTTCTTGGTGGCAGTGGGACACTACTAGTGCTTGCCACCTCGTCAGCTTGAACTTTGCACTTATGGGACTCGCCACGTCACCACGTGATACTGCAGTGCTGGATGTACGACCAGGGTGTACTAGGCCGCTGGTGCTTGCCAGTTCACCAGAAGGAATAGCAGCGCTAGTACTGCTCTGCTCCATACGAGGGACCTGCGGTTCTTGCACTTTAAGGACAGAAGAAGAAGTTTGGGGTCTGGTACACCTGACCTTGGCAGGAACCACAACTCCTTCATCAGAGCTATCTGTCATGGAGCCGCTGTCCTCTACAAGATCGTATTTTGAGCCTGACTCTGACAGATGAGTGACTTCCTCTTCACTATCTGTCATGCTCAGAAACGTGTAGGCCTCTTCACTAGTGTACCTTCGATTTGCCATTCTGGGCTCTAAATTTAGGGGTACACTAGTGAGACTCACAGGCAAAAAAACTCCTGACTGTTAGCGACTGATTCAAAATGCGATCGCAGGGATCAGGCCTGACTCTGCGAACGCTGCAGTTATGTGTGCTTAGTGTTTTGTAAGTGTCAGTGATCGATCGATACTGCACTTGGGTGGGCTGGGCAGGGCTGGGGCGAGGGGAAAAACGCAGGTGCTAGCAGGTATCTGGGCTGATCCCGCTAACACTGTGTTTATGGGAACCCTAAACTGCTGGGGACGCTAGTATAGATCTGATCGGATCAGATATTGATCCGTTCAGATACTATAGCACTAAGGGAGGTGTATGCTGCATGCGTGGGTGTTAGCGGTACTGGCGCTAACCTGACGCTGCCTGGGGCAATGCAGACCTTATCTGACCCTAAAAACGTAACTTATATCACCGCCAGGCAATTAGGGGGTTAAACCTTTATTGGGTAAAAAACGGCGGGTGCCCTAAAACTATAATAAACTATAATAAACAAACTAACCAGCGTCACCCGTAACAGTTATACGGTGATCACTGGTGAAAGGGTTAACTAGGGGGCAATCAGGGGGTTAAAACCTTTAGTAGGTAGTATATGGGGGTCCCTGTCGCTATAAAACGCTGACGGCGAACCTATATACTTACCTCCCTAACTAGCGTCACCTGTGTCACTAATACAGCGATCAGAAAAACGATCGCTTAGTGACACTGGCGACGGGGGGTGATCAAGGGGTTAACCTTTGTTAGGGGGGTACCCTAACTGCCCTAACACTTATAACTGTCACAAACTGACACCAATGCAAAAAAAAAAAAAACTGCTATTGGTGTCACTGTGACAGGGGGTACAGGGGGGTGATCGGGGGGTGATCGGGGGGTGAAAAGTGTGCCTAGTGATTTCTACTGAAAGTGTAGTGTTGGTGCAACTCACATTGATGTCTTCTCTGCTCGGCGCCAGGACGAAAAGACCGGCTCGAGGAGAGATGACATCACTTCCTCTGCCTCTGTTTACATTACAGAGGCAGAGGAATGATTCCATTAGCCGGGAGCGATCGCGAGGGGGTGGCCACAAATGGATGGCCTGCCCCTCACCTCTGATCACCGGGGATGACATGCCGACCGCCTCGGGCACCAGGGGGGTGCGATCGGACCCCCCGCCCGCGGGAGGCAGATCACGTACAGGTACCTGATTCTGCCTGCCCGTGCCATTCTGCCGACGTATATCGTCGTAAGGCGGTCGGCAACTGGTTAAATGCCCAGTTTGAGGAACAAGGCCTGGTGGAATACCCCTTTGTATCAAAAAATCGTTAGCCCTGGAAAGAGTAGGGGATTTATATCTGACACATAAGAGTAGGGGGAAATGGGAGGAGGATCTAGGGACAATACCGGACGGATAATGGAGGAGGATATTAGAGAGAGGACACTTAGTGTCGGTCTCGCCCGCACAGAAGGTTTCATTTTTGATGCTGGTTCATAGGACACACTATACACCTAAGAGAATGTTTGAGTTTGGATGGAGAGTAGATTCTGGGTGCCCTAGTTGTTAAGGCACAGGGGACTTGCTGCATATGATATGGAGGTGCCCTAAGTTGTTTCGATATTGGACAGAGATCCTTGAAACCATAAATACGATATATAATACTAGACTGGAGATGGATCCCAGACTCTGCATCTTGGGGTTGGGGGAGGGAATAGATGGAAAAGCTGGAGTAACTAAAGCAGTGCTGAGGTGTCTTTTCCAAGCAAGAAAATGAATAGCACAAAGATGGCAAGCAAAAAAAACCCCATCGGTAAGAGACTGGGTCAGCATAGTAACAGAGATGATATGGAGAGAGAAAACAGTGTTGGATATTTGGATATTCTGAACTCTCTATTAGACGAAAATTTAGGATATAGCGATGAGGCCAATACATCAACTAAGCGAACAGTTGATTTAAAAATTAAATCACAAAAAATGCCCCCTCTGTCCAAACATAGGTGGTTAAGCCTCTTTCTTGAGATGGTTCAGACCGACCTCGAGAAAGTGAATTGGAATAAAAGAGGCACAGATAACTTAACCGAAGGCGAAAGAATCGCCCTCGATGACCTCAAAAGGAGGAAAAACATAGTAATAAAAAACAGTGATAAAGGGGGCAATGTGGTCATCTTGGATGACACACATTATGAAAAAATGGCCAAGAAACTACTAAATGATGACACCACTTATCGTAGATTAGATCACAATCCTTTTCCCACTCTAATTCAGGAATTAAATCGTATACTCACCTTTGCTAAAGATGAGGGACTGCTGACCACGCGTGAACACCAGTATCTTTCAGTTCAGGAGTTCAACACACCCACCTTTTATGTAATTCCCAAACTGCATAAAAACTTGAAAGATCCTCCGGGAAGACCGATTGTATCGGCCTGTCAAGGCCATTTTGAACGTATCGGTGGGTGTCTTGATCTCCTACTGAAGGACATGGTCAGGGGCCAAAAATCTTTCGTACAAGACACACGTCATGTCCTAGCCAAATTAACGGAATTCCAAAATCTTGACCAGCTGGGTGAAATATGGCTCGTCGGCATTGACGTCGAGTCATTATATACCTCAATACCCCATGAGCAAGGGATCAGAGCAGTCGAGACCTTTCTGAATACCTTTTACCCCGAGTCAGGACCACAAAATGAGTTTCTGGTGGACCTCCTAAGATTCATGTTGGGCAACAATTACTTCCAATTTCTGGCGGTTTACTACCAGCAAATTCGCGGCACGTCTATGGGGGCAGCAGGGGCACCTTCATATGCGTGCCTTCATTTGAGTTTTTGGGAGGAGATGATGGTATTCCCTTTGTCGGTGTACCCTGACCACATTCATGCCTGGTTACGGTACATCGTTGATATTTTCATGATTTGGCGGGGCACTCAGACCAAAATGTTGGAGTTCATTAATGAGCTGAATGATAATACACTCAATATACACTTGACATATTCTTTCAGCCAAACAAAACTGTCCTTTCTTGATCTGCAAATTCATTTTGAGAATGGACAACTGCATACTTCGACTTTCCGCAAGGAAACGGCGGCAAACACCTTTTTGAGTGCCACCAGTCACCATCCCCACTGGGTAAAAAATGGCATTCCGGTGGGTCAATTCCTACATCTCAAAAGAAACTGCTCAAAAGCCAGCGATTACCGAAAGGAAAGCCAGGATCTCACATGGAAAGGGATCATTTAAAATTCACGATCTAATTAATTGCTCTACATCCCGATTAATTTACATGATCACATGCCCATGTCCCAAAATTTATATCGGAAAAACAAAAAGACAGTTAAAAATCCGCATTGGAGAACATCTGCAAGAAATCAATGATAAAACAAAAATTCCCGAGAAACCTCTGGCAAAGCATTTTGATAAATTTCTTGGGAGTAGCTCGTGCGGGATGTTGGTAAAAGGCATCTGCGCTCTAAAATTGCCCCCTAGACGTGGCGACTTTGATCGCATACTACTTCAAAAAGAAAAATGGTGGGTCTACCGTCTAAATTGCTAGTTCCGGTAGGGCTAAACACCGAATTAAATTTCCAGCCCTTTCTACCCACTTAAACAACAATCCTAGATCATATTTGGTGCTTTACTCCAATCACACCAGCGAGTCAACATTATATATGAATAAAAAACGGACATGGTTGGGAACACTACAATATATCCATTTTTCAGGAAGTTTATTATTATTATCATTATCATTTCTATTATTTTTTATTTTTTATTTTTTCCTATTTTTTCATTTTCAGTGTTTAACTTTATTTATACTTAACATGCAGTATTTTCAACTTTTCATTTAATTTTTGTTTTATTCGTATGCTCATTTTGTTGTTCCACCTTTCCTCTTGTTCTCCTTCCTTATTATTCACCATACTAGGTGAGGGATCCGTTACTCAATGTGAAAAATATAGCTGTAATTAAGGATTATTAAAATCAAAAACTCTCACTTCCACTGTTTACTGTATCCATTATCCCCTAACTACCCTTCACAAACAACAAACGGAAGCTTCCTGACAGAAACATTCAAATGTGATTAATCCATTGAGATCTACATGTGTCAAAACTCAAACATTTCAGGGCGGTGACTGATCGCAGCCGACGATACAAGAGGAGCACCCTCACCGGCCCTGCAGTCGTCCGAGATGATGCTACGCTATCGGCAATAGCGAAACGCATTGACGTCATCAACGCTGACACGCCGCAGGCGCTGGGCACTGTGTGTGTGTGGGATTATGCGATGAGACGTTGTGATAGGTAGCTGCTGACAGCTGACTGCTCCGACCGGCCTATCTCACTAATACTAATCTGGCATCCGCACGAATGTGATTTCCTCCCCTAACTGGCAGTGGACCCAAGCCCCAAGGGGGAACACCAGGAGCCGGAGGACTTCCATCAGTAGGCGGCTATAAACAGCAGTGATCCAACCAGGAGGTAGAGATTGCGGTGTACACATCCCGCTGTCCCTCCAGCTGCTGCTACTTTCTTCGGAGCCGTATCCTCTCACTAACTCTCCGTCTCATAAAGAGGGCAGCATCATGAATGATCAACCCAGAGCGGACTTCAGAGGATGATTGATGCCACCAATGGTAAAGTCCTATATCAATTTTCATCCGAGTAAAGTTTGATTAAGCTTTATATCTTCATTCACCTGAGAATTTCTCTATAATTATCATGTTATTACCAGTGACTTTTACCATCATTTCCTTATTGCATCCTCTCTATTAACATCTTTGATCCATCCATGAACTCATCCAGGATTTGGTCATCATTAATGTGGTTTTCTACTGCTTTCTAACCATAATAAATAGCCTAGAAATTTCATTGCTTAGTACTAATAGCTAAGCCGGCAGTAGTTAGTATCACCTAACCCCCTCTCCCACCACCAATCCCACCTATTCCCAAAGGATCTTTCCTGCTGCTGACAGGTATCTTTCGGCCAATAGTGTATATTAATGTAATATTAACTGACTCCAACAGCCATATCAACCTTATTATCCTTTTACCTGTCGGCTACTAGCAAGATCCTTACAGCGTCTGGGCGCTGCCATCTGTTGTATGTTTATTGTTTTTGTTTTGTGTATTTTGTATTTTTTGTTTGTTTTGTCAGGCCTATCCATTTACCAAAGTCGCAGCAACAAGGGCCCTTTTGGTCCTACTGCGCTCTTTTGACGTACATTTTAATTCAGTGTGTTGCCCAATGTTTAATGTATTTTAACCATTCAAATAAAGTGAATTATTTAAAAAAAAAAAAATTTTGGCAACCCACCCATTTTGTGATTGATAATAAATAAGCGTTGCTAAGGTAACCCCTTACCCGGACACTAGTACCGGGTGCCCTTCTTTCTTTTTGTATTATCATGGTTACAGCATCAGTTCATTTACGAACTTTTTGGTCACCCTAATCTGACCACTCCATAAATGTTTCTTGTTCCCTTCCCTTTTTCCCAATTTAATTTACCTCCCTAACTAGCGTCACCTGTGTCACTAATACAGCGATCGCTTAGTGACACTGGCGACGGGGGGTGATCAAGGGGTTAACCTTTGTTAGGGGGGTACCCTAACTGCCCTAACACTTATAACTGTCACAAACTGACACCAATGCAAAAAAAAAAAAAAACTGCTATTGGTGTCACTGTGACAGGGGGTACAGGGGGGTGATCGGGGGGTGATCGGGGGGTGATCGGGGGGGGGGGTGAAAAGTGTGCCTAGTGTGTTCTACTGAAAGTGTAGTGTTGGTGCAACTCACATTGATGTCTTCTCTCCTCGGCGCCGGAACGAAAAGACCGGCTCGAGGAGAGATGACATCACTTCCTCTACCTCTGTTTACATTACAGAGGCAGAGGAATGATTCCATTGGCCGGGAGTGATCGCGAGGGGGTGGCCACAAATGGATGGCCTCCCCCTCACCTCTGATCGCCAGGGATGACATGCCGACCGCCTCGGGCACCAGGGGGGGTGCGATCGGACCCCCGCCCGCGGGAGGCAGATCACATACAGGTACGTGATTCTGCCTGCCCGTGCCATTCTGCCGACGTATATCGTCGTGAGGCGGTCGGCAACTGGTTAAATGCCCAGTTTGAGGAACAAGGCCCGGTCTGGTGGAATACCCCTTTGTATCAAAAAATCGTTAGCCCTGGAAAGAGTAGGGGATTTATATCTGACACATAAGAGTAGGGGGAAATGGGAGGAGGATCTAGGGACAATACCGGACGGATAATGGAGGAGGATATTAGAGAGAGGACACTTAGTGTCGGTCTCGCCCGCACAGAAGGTTTCATTTTTGATGCTGGTTCATAGGACATACTATACACCTAAGAGAATGTTTGAGTTTGGATGGAGAGTAGATTCTGGGTGCCCTAGATGTTAAGGCACAGGGGACTTGATGCATATGATATGGAGGTGCCCTAAGTTGTTTCGATATTGGTCAGAGATCCTTGAAACCATAAATACGATATATACTACTAGACTGGAGATGGATCCCAGACTCTGCATCTTGGGGTTGGGGGAGGGAATAGATGGAATAGCTGGAGTAACTAAAGCAGTGCTGAGGTATCTTTTCCAAGCAAGAAAATGAATAGCACAAAGATGGCAAGCAAAAAAAACCCCATCGGTAAGAGACTGGGTCAGTATAGTAACAGAGATGATATGGAGAGAGAAAACAGTGTATGCAAGGAGAAGAAATATTAAAGAATTAAAAAAAAACGTGGAAACCCTGGTTGGAGAAGATGGGATATCCTATGTAAAGCATTAAAAGAGAGGCTATGGAAGGTTCTGTGGAAATAAATATACAAGGGTTTGAGAAAGTAAGACCCAAAATATATGCAAGGAGGGGAGGGAAGGGATAAAAGGGGGTAGCAAATAAAATAGGGGGATAAAGGGGTTAAATACTGTGAAATGCTTTCAATTTTATCCTGTATTACTTTTAATGTGGTTATTTTTTTATATATATATATATATATATATATATATAAGTGCCAAGTGGCTGTGTCACGTACCTGAAGGGAGACTGAATTGATGAGGTCAGCCTCTCTTGTATCTCCAGTCCAAGTCCCACTGAGAGTGAAACAGAAGGAGCCAAGGAACAGGAGGCACACAAGTGCCTGCAGGTGGAAACCAGGAACCCTGTTGCAGGAAGTCGCAGCTGGTCGCAGGACTGTAGTTGCAGAGCAGGAAGTCGCAGCTGGTTGCAGGGCTGTAATTGCAGAGCAGGAAGTCGCAGCTGGTCACAGGACTGTAGTTGCAGACACTCGGGTAGTTGGGCTGGGCCAAGCTGGGCACCAGGGCCAGGTTACAGGGATAACTGGGTTCGTCAACAGGCGGGCAGCAGGGTACCGGAACATCAGGCAGAGACGGGCCAGATGGGAAGCCGGGATCAGGAACCAGAGATCAGGTATAACAGAGTTCGGAGCCGGGTAAACAGGAGCCAAGGTCAGCAACAGGAATAAGGCAGAATAACACAGGTTCAAAGTAACAGGGACACAGCTGAAGACCAGTCAGCACCGATCAGTTGCTGGGGCCTCCTTTAAATAGGCCCACTGGCTCCAACTGGCGCTAGGGCACGCTCTTGCGCACGCACGCCGCGCGTCGCGCATACGCATAAGCACGCACGGGCATCTTTGGTCTCCCGCGCGCGGCGCATGCGCACCAGTGCGCGCCAGGCAATTTCTGCTGGTTTCCTTACAGGCTGCTTACATTGTTAGTGCCCTAGCCCGGCACTGAGGCTGGATTGCAGTGATTGCCAACAGTGAAGACTGTTGGCTGACATGCGTTCCACCTCTGACGGCAAACAACCAGAGGGGCTGGAAATGATGTAAAGGGAACCAATCCCACTCACTATGGGTTGACCTGGGGGCTTGTCCCTACATTTATGGATTTTAGGCACCCTATATAGGACCGAGATACATGGAACCTGTGGGATAAGATAATTGGCCTCTTTTTATCCAAAATTTGTGTATTAATTCCCTTGGTGACCCAAAGTGTTAATTCGGTTTTTAATTTGACTGTGGGATCTGATGAAAGTAATTTATAAGTGGTTGTGTCATCTAATAATCTTTGGATCTCTGAATAGTAACTTTCTTTGGTTCCCAAAGGCCAGTACATGCGAATCAGGAGAAACTGTGACAATTTGACCGATTTCCATGCACAAGCAGATGTACTCACCAATAGGTTTAATGGAAAGGGATACTCCCAACAAATGCTCATCAAAACCAAAAATGCAGTTTTGACCATGGATAGGGAAACACTCTTGACCACAAAAAATAAAACTCCCTTTCAGGGGGAAACAGCTTTTGTTTCAGGCTTTCATAGACAGTACAAAAGTGTAGAGAAAAATTAAAAAAAAATTTGGCCCATACTTTTAAAAGATAAAAACCTACAAACTACTCTACCTCTCAGACCGAAATTTATATATAGGAGGGCCCCAGGACTAAGGAATATGATCCCACCTAATGTCCCAGCCCCTCCTAAAAAATCTTCCACCTTTTTGCATGGATCAGGTTTCCCTTACTGTACGAGGTGCAAGGCATGTCGTACCACTAACAGACGGGAAAAGAAAATTAGCAAATTTCAATCCTTGGTTACACAACAAGAGTATACTATTAAACCTTTGATAACCTGTTACTCCAACCATGTGACATATGTGCTGGAGTGCCCTTGCTCCCTTCAATATGTGGGTAGA
The DNA here is from genome assembly GCA_037952925.1 of Lithobates clamitans. Lineage (NCBI taxonomy): Eukaryota > Metazoa > Chordata > Amphibia > Anura > Ranidae > Lithobates > Lithobates clamitans. The sequence continues at coordinate 5,242,331 of JBBGZY010000655.1, forward strand.
ACCACACAGGAATTAAGGGTACGGATAAACGAACATGTTGCCAATATCGCTAAAGGTTTTTTGAGTCATAGTGTTTCACCCCATTTCCGTCAGTACCATGATAGGGATCCTCGCCAACTCACTTTTTATGGGATAGATAGAATAACTCAACACTGGAAGGGTACTGACCTTAAGAAGGCCATCTCCCAAAATGAGACCCAGTAGCTACATCGTTTACGAACTATGCTGCCACTGGGTCTAAACATTGAGTTGGATCCTAATTTTTTAGTTTCTTGACCAGCGAATAATAAATTCATCTTCCTCCATTTTCTTTAGAGGAAGTTACCAATTTATTTTTAATACCAATTTTTTTAACTGTCTAATTCTTTATTTTATTCCTATATCGTTTTATACATTATAAATGGAGTACTGTGTTTGAATCACAATATGTTCCACCCTTGTGTGTTAGACATAAGTTATTTAAAAAAAAAAAACAATTATTCCGGCATTATTATTTATCATTGTGGCTATGATTGATAAAGCTTGAGTGTTATTAGCCGGTATTCTAATGTCGGTTTTTATGTCCGCTCATGACCGGCATTGAGGCTGTTAAACATGTAGATCTCCTTCCTGATGATATTCAGCCAAACACTATTTAAGGCCACACCTCTGGTGACCAAGTATTCTTCCTGAAGACGTGTAAACGAAACGTACGTCGAGGCAGTACTTGGTCACGCGATTACGTAATTTCCGGTCCCTCTGGTTGTTCGCCGTCGGAGGTGGAACGCATGCCAGCCAACAGTCTTCACTGCAGGACAGACATCCACTCCTTTGTTATGCAATCCAGCCTCAGTGCCGGGGTAGGGCACTAACAATGTAAGCAGCCACTTGGCACTTTGTATTGTTTTTAATTTTTTTTATTAAACAGGATTACACTATTTTGGTTTCCTACATCTTTTTCACATATCCCACCTGATACTCCCAACGGTGTGAGGGGCTGATCCAGTCCACAATCTCCAACATTCTAGCAAGCATTATCTTGCTAAAGCCCATTTGACCTTCTTTTCATTAACCCCCCTGGCGATATTCCCGAGTCTGGCTCGGGGTGGATTTTCAATACCAAAAGCAGTAACCCCGAGCCAGACTAGGGATCGCATCGCAGGATCCATGTAGAGGTTACTTACCTTGTCTCGTGGATCCTGCGATGTCTCCCGCTGTGATCTGCGAGCTGACGTGTCTCGCTTGATTCACAGTGCCGAGCTCCGTTCCCTGCGAGTGGTGCGACGCACGGGAACGGAGTTCGGCGCCAAATTAAAAAAGTAAAACACACAGTATAGATACAGTATACTGTAATCTTACAGATTACAGTACTTTATCAAATAATTACACGTCCCCTTTGTCCCTAGTGGTTTGTCCAGTGTCCTGCATGCACTTTTATATTATAAATACTGTTCTTTTTGCCAGGAAACTGGAGATTGTCCATAGCAACCAAAAAATGTCCGTTTACGTCAAAAGTGCTTTTAGACCAGCTAGAAAACAGCGATAATAAATTAGAATCACTTGCAGAATTGAGCGATAGTGATTTGTGGGGAGATCCGTCATCAAACACTGAAAGTAACGAAAGCGACAATTCTGCAACTGAGCAAATTTCAGTGTTTTTGATTTGATTTCATTATTGAATAATTTTTATTATTATTATATTATTATTTATTATAATCATTTATAGTTATATATTATATTATAATTTTTTATTTCATTTTTCAAACTTTATCATACAGATTTAAGTGAGTTATTCCTAATGCCCTGTACACACGGTCAGATTTTCCGACGGAAAATGTGTGATCGGAGCTTGTGTGGGCTCCTTCGGACTTTTTCCATCGGATTTTCCGCCACACAAAGTTTGAGAGCAGGCTATAAAATTTTCCGATAACAAAATCCGATCTCATCAATTCCGACCGTGTGTGAACAATTCCGACACACAAAGTGCCACGCATGCTCAGAATAAATTCCGAGACGGAACTGCTCAGTCTGGTAAAATTAGCGTTCGGAATGGATATAGCACTTACGTCACGCTGCAATGTTTTAACCACTTGCCGACCGCCTCACGCCTATATACGTGAGCAGAGCGGCACGGGCAGGCAAAATCACGTACCTGAAACGTGATTGCCTTCCCGCGGGTGGGGGGTCCGATCGGACCCCCCCCCCGGTGCCAGCTGCGGTCGGCATTTGGTTGGAAGCGATGACAGACGAGGGGGAGGCCATCCGATCGTGGCCCCCCCCTCGCGATCACTCCCAGCCAATGAGAAACATCCCCTGCCTCTGTATAGTACACAGAGGCAGAGGATGTGATGTCATCTCTCCTCGGTCTGGCAGTTTCCGTTCCAGCGCCGAGGAGAGATGACATGTAAGTGCACCAAACACACACACACACACAGTAGAACATGCCAGGCATACATTACACCCCCGATCCCCCCCCGATCGCCCCCCCGATCCCCCCCCAATCACCCCCCCCCGTCACAAACTGACACCAAGCAGGTTTTTTTTTTTTTTTTCCTGATTACTGCATAGTGTCAGTTTGTGACAGTTAGCAGTGGTGGGACAGTTAGTATTACCCCCCTGTAGGTCTAGGGTACCCCCCTTACCCCCCCTAATAAAGTTTTAACCCCTTGATCACCCCCCCTCACCAGTGTCGCTAAGCGATCATTTTTCTGATCGCTGTATTAGTGTCGCTGGTGACGGTAGTTAGGGACGTAAATATTGAGGTTCGCCGTCAGTGTTTTATAGCGACAGGGACCCCCATATACTGCCTAATAAATGTTTTAACCCCTTGATTGCCCCCTAGTTAACCCTTTCACCACTGATCACCGTATAACCGTTACGGGTGACGCTGGTTAGTTCGTTTATTTTTTATAGTGTCAGGGCACCCGCCGTTTATTACCGAATAAAGGTTTAGCCCCCTGATCGCCCGGCGGTGATATGCGTCGCCCTAGGCAGCGTCAGATTAGCGCCAGTACCGCGAACACCCACGCACGCACCGTACACGCACCGTACACCTCCCTTAGTGGTATAGTATCTGAACGCATCAATATCTGATCCGATCAGATCTATACTAGCGTCCCCAGCAGTTTAGGGTTCCCAAAAACGCAGTGTTAGCGGGATCAGCCCAGATACCTGCTAGCACCTGCGTTTTGCCCCTCCGCCCGGCCCAGCCCAGTCCAGCCCACCCAAGTGCAGTATCGATCGATCACTGACACTTTTCTTTGTAGCGTTTTGGTGAACTGGCAAGCACCAGCGGCGTAGTACACCCCGGTCGTAATCAAAACAGCACTGCAGTAACACTTGGTGAATGTTTTGAACGCTACCATGCACTAGTTGACTATTAGCGTAGGGTACAGCATTGCACAGACTAGGCACACTTTCACAGGGTCTCCCAAGATGCCATCGCATTTTGAGAGACTCGAACCTGGAACCGGTTACAGTTATAAAAGTTACAGTTACAAAAAAAAAGTGTAAAAAAAAAAAAAAACACAAACAAAAATAAAAAAAAAATAGTTGTCGTTTTATTGTTCTCTCTCTCTCTCTATTCTCTCTCTATTGTTCTGCTCTTTTTTACTGTATTCTATTCTGCAATGTTTTATTGTTATTATGTTTTATCATGTTTGCTTTTCAGGTATGTAATTATTTATACTTTACCGTTTACTGTGCTTTATTGTTAACCATTTTTTTGTCTTCAGGTACGCCATTCACGACTTTGAGTGGTTATACCAGAATGATGCCTGCAGGTTTAGGTATCATCTTGGTATCATTCTTTTTAGCCAGCGGTCGGCTTTCATGTAAAAGCAATCCTAGCGGCTAATTAGCCTCTAGACTGCTTTTACAAGCAGTGGGAGGGAATGCCCCCCCCCACCGTCTTCCGTGTTTTTCTCTGGCTCTCCTGTCTCAACAGGGAACCTGAGAATGCAGCCGGTGATTCAGCCAGCTGACCATAGAGCTGATCAGAGACCAGAGTGGCTCCAAACATCTCTATGGCCTAAGAAACCGGAAGCTACGAGCATTTTATGACTTAGATTTCGCCGGATGTAAATAGCGCCATTGGGAAATTGGGGAAGCATTTTATCACACCGATCTTGGTGTGGTCAGATGCTTTGAGGGCAGAGGAGAGATCTAGGGTCTAATAGACCCCAATTTTTTCAAAAAAGAGTATCTGTCACTACCTATTGCTATCATAGGGGATATTTACATTCCCTGAGATAACAATAAAAATGATTTAAAAAAAAAAATGAAAGGAACAGTTTAAAAATAAGATAAAAAAGCAAAAAAAAATAAATAAAAAAAATAAATAAAAAAAAAAGCACCCCTGTCGCCCCCTGCTCTCGCGCTAAGGCGAACGCAAGCGGCGGTCTGGCGTCAAACGTAAACAGCAATTGCACCATGCATGTGAGGTATCACCGCGAAGGTCAGATTGAGGGCAGTAATTTTAGCAGTAGACCTCCTCTGTAAATCTAAAGTGGTAACCTGTAAAGGCTTTTAAAGGCTTTTAAAAATGTAGTAATTTTGTTGCCACTGCACGTTTGTGCGCAATTTTAAAGCATGTCATGTTTGGTATCCATGTACTCGGCCTAAGATCATCTTTTTTATTTCATCAAACATTTGGGCAATATAGTGTGTTTTAGTGCATTAAAATTTAAAAAAGTGTGTTTTTTCCCCAAAAAATGCGTTTGAAAATCGCTGCGCAAATACTGTGTGAAAAAAAAAAAATGAAACACCCACCATTTTAATCTGTAGGGCAATTGCTTTAAAATAATATATAATGTTTGGGGGTTCAAAGTAATTTTCTTGCAAAAAAAAATAACTTTTTCATGTAAACAATAAGTGTCAGAAAGGGCTTTGTCTTCAAGTGGTTAGAAGAGTGGGTGATGTGTGACATAAGCTTCTAAATGTTGTGCATAAAATGCCAGGACAGTTCTAACCCCCCCCAAATGACCCCATTTTGGAAAGTAGACACCCCAAGCTATTTGCTGAGAGGCATGTCGAGTCCATGGAATATTTTATATTGTGACACAAGTTGCGGGAAAGAGACAATTTTTTTTTTTTGCACAAAGTTGTCACTAAATGTTATATTGCTCAAACATGCCATGGGAATATGTGAAATTACACCCCAAAATACATTCTGTTGCTTCTCCTGAGTACGGGGATACCACATGTGTGGGACTTTTTGGGAGCCTAGCCGCGCACGGGACCCCGAAAACCAAGCACCGCCTTCAGGCTTTCTAAGGCCGTAAATTTTTGATTTCACTCCTCACTACCTATCACAGTTTCGGAGGCCATGGAATGCCCAGGTGGCACAACCCCCCCCCCCCCCCAAATTACCCCATTTTGGAAAGTAGACACCCCAAGCTATTTGCTGAGAGGTATAGTGAGTATTTTGCAGACCTCACTTTTTGTCACAAAGTTTTGAAAATTGAAAAAAGAAAAAAAAAAATTTTTTTTCTGGTCTTTCTTCATTTTCAAAAACAAATGAGAGCTGCAAAATACTCACCATGCCTCTCAGCAAATAGCTTGGGGTGTCTACTTTCCAAAATGGGGTCATTTGGGGGGGGTTTGTGCCATCTTGGCATTTTATGGCCTTCAAAACTGTGATAGGTAGTGAGGATTAAAATCAAAAATGTATGCCCTTAGAAATCCTGAAGGTGGTGCTGGGTTTTCGGGGCCCCGTACGCGGCTAGGCTCCCAAAAAGTGCCACACATGTGGTATCCCTGTACTCAGGAGAAGCAGCTGAATGTATTTTGGGGTGCAATTCCACATATGCCCATGGCCTGTGTGAGCAATATATCATTTAGTGACAACTTTTTGTAATTTTTTTTTTTTTTTCTTTTTTTTGTCATTATTCAATCACTTGGGACAAAAAAAATAAATATTCAATGGGCTCAACATGCCTCTCAGCAATTTCCTTGGGGTGTCTACTTTCCAAAATGGGGTCATTTGGGGGGGTTTTGTACTGCCCTGCCATTTTAGCACCTCAAGAAATGACATAGGCAGTCAGAAACTAAAAGCTGTGTAAATTCCAGAAAATGTACCCTAGTTTGTAGACGCTATAACTTTTGCGCAAACCAATAAATATACGCTTATTGACATTTTTTTTACCAAAGACATGTGGCCGAATACATTTTGGCCTAAATGTATGACTAAAATTTAGTTTATTGGATTTTTTTTATAACAAAAAGTAGAAAATATCATTTTTTTTCAAAATTTTCAGTCTTTTTCCGTTTATAGCGCAAAAAATAAAAACCGCAGAGGTGATCAAATACCATCAAAAGAAAGCTCTATTTGTGGGAAGAAAAGGACGCAAATTTCGTTTGGGTAGAGCATTGCATGACCGCGCAATTAGCAGTTAAAGCGACGCAGTGCCGAATTGTAAAAAGTGCTCTGGTCAGGAAGGGGGTAAATCCTTCCGGGGCTGAAGTGGTTAAATTGTTTACTGCAGCGCACTCTCTTCTTCTTTATAATGCTAGAAGAATGAAGTAGTTTTGCTGCTCATATTCACACAGACTTCTCACAAACTTATTTCTTTATTATTTCTCGTGATTTCATCAATATAATTTTTTTATTTGTCACTTCTCCCAGAAAAAATAATATATTTTGGATTTTTTTATATTACATTTTTTGGGGGGGGGGGGATTTTTTTAAAGCCTGATCTTGTGTTTTATTTCTCTTCTTTTTTTTTTTAATCCAGAATAGTTTTGGGTGTGTTTTGTGTGTCAAGTTACCACAACACCATTATTATCTTGTATTATTTAATCTCAAGGAGATTGCTTGGTGTTGGTGTCTCTTGTTAATTTCACATTGTATTTTTGAAATGTACCTGCCTCCTCACAAACAAACTGTCCTTTTTGAAGGAAAACACACATAGGCGAGTATAATAAAACAAACCAAAAATTTATTAAGGGCTCATAACCAAAGAAAGAGGGAGGCAACGCTGGAGAAAGAGCAGAAATTGGTGAAGCCTTTGGCCCCCAGGGCAGACATCAATTATTTTCTTGCCAAATTGCTGGCCTGAGGAGTCCATATATAAGGGAGTTCAATCTGGTCCAGAAGTCCAAGAGAATCATGAACAGCAGCAGATGACATGTATGTCCCCAGGCTGTGGTCATACAAGAACCTGCATCTTTTGTCAGACCAGACTGAACACAGGTCATCACTCTCTGGTCTTCCTTCCACGCTTCCTTCCACGTTGTGTCTGTGGTGGTGGAGTTGTGGCAGGAGGAGGATGCAACTCACTCAGGTGGGTATTGGGTGTGATTTCGCCCCTCAACCCCTTATTTAAGGCTTGATAAATGAGTTCCTCAAACATGAGGCGTTGGCCCTCCTGCATGCCCTGCAGTTTGGTGGCAGCCATGCAGGCAAAGGCCTCTTTAGGAGTGGGGGTGGCTCTGAGTGACGCAGAAGCCTCCTAAATCAGCCTGAGTGCTGAATCTTGCACGTTACTCCCCTTCCTGGGTCTTTTGTTTGGAAGGCGGAGGGGAGGGACCTGCAATTCTGTCAGGCTCCTGATGGGCCCGGCCTTCTCCTGGCTTCCACTAAGCTCCGCCTCCTCCTGGCTGCCACTAACCCCCGCCTCCTTCTGGCTGCCACATTCCACAGTCTCCTTCTGTGTGCCACATTCCACAGCCTCCTCCTGGCTGAGGTCTTCCTGTGTATGAAAAAGGGACATCATTTTAGTTTTTTCTTCATCAATCACACACAATTTTCAGCTCATGACTGTTGCAAATTGAATGTTAACAAATATAACAGACTATTATTCTGAGGCCAGCATTTTTCATTCTTGTCCCAAATATTTTTGACCACTACTGTCTATTGATGTCAAACACTTTATTAAATCAGCAATTAGTGATCAATAATAACATCTAGTAAACATCATTTATTTATTGACCAGAAATCTGTAGAAGAATGCTATACCTGGCTCCAACTGGGTTCCTCCACTTCTTCCTGGCTGGAAGTCCCAGGTTGGACATCGGAAGCCTCAGCTGTGGTGGAAGATAGAGTGGAAGGAAGAGTGGAGAGGGATTCCCTGACTTCAGTCTGGTCTGACAGAAAAAAAAGTCTCTCATAGTACCACAGCCTGGGGACATAAACGTCATCTGCTGCAGCTCCTGAAATCTGGGAATCCTGGACCTTCTTGCGCTCCCTAAGATAAGTGCTCCTCAGGCCACCAATTTTGGCTTTTAAATAGGGGATGGTTGGCGTGGGGACCACCGGCTTCACCAACTCCAGCAGTTTCTCCAGCGCTGCCTGCCTCTTTTGTTTATGATTATACTGCGGGTGTTTCACCTGACACAGACAGGGCAGCTCCCTGTATTTGTCTATGAACAGGGGGAGGAAATTGTGGTCATTGAAGCGATCCATTTTATCTGCAATACACAAGACAAACCCTAATGTCAGGCTAAAGTCTCCTAATCTTGTCCCAATATAGGACTCAGTCTAGAAACAGTATAGGGCCAAGTTGAAATGTTAATAAGTAAGGGGATTTCCGCGCTCACAGACTTAAGGTGTGCAGCCTCCCCTTAGACAGCCCTACTAGAGGGTGGCTAATACTGGAGAATCTTTGCAAAATTTAGGGGTACGTGGCGCTACCTTTTTTGGGGTATCTGATGTAAGAATATGTTGTAATTGTATAATTGAGAGCAACCCGCTCTAAGGAATAAATCAAAAATAAATATAAAATAAACTAGTGCATAAATGTGTCCCCACCTGTTTGTGAAAAAAAGGGGGGATCTAATCTTCAGACGTCCCCTTTAAGGATATGTGTATCAAACTAGTTGGTTAATCATACGTGAAAACATGTATTCAATACCCTCCATCCATCCAAGGACCTAATAGGTAATTGATGAGAGGAGTATTAAATAATAAATCATAAATCAGCAGACCATATAAAACAGACCAATTAATAAAAGTGCCTAGTGATCACATAAAACATACAAAGTCCATATGAATTTAAAAGTCCATTCCCACATGTGAAAAAATACTGTAAATTATATATAAATGTTCCAGTAGAAAAAAAATTTTTTAACAGTCCCAACGTGACTTGTATAAAAAGGTTTCAACAGAGAAGTGTGTCTATGATGTATTCCAGCAGTGTTCCAACAATATTCTTTATAGTTTGTGACTTTTGTGCAGATATTCAACTATCATCCAGTGACTTGCGGTGCTCCCCCTCAAGGGTCCCCACTCACCAGCTCCCTACACCCCTGCAGGGGTAATAGGCATGTAGTGTTACACTCTGGTATGGTATCCTAGACTCCAATGAGGTTGTTCCTGAGTCCTCCCGCTTCAGCCCGTCCGTAGTAAGGTAATCCACATAGGAAAAGAAACAGGGCTCCCGTAGTGTAATACGTTTAAAAATGTATTTATTTAAAAATTTAAACATACGGGATAAATAAAATAAAATAAAAAACAAAGCCAAGCTATCACACTGCGTTTAGTGGTGTCCGCAAAGAGAGCTAGTGTGTCCCAGACCGTCAGCTGAGCGGCGTGCGCCTCAGCTGCGTTCCACACTCTCTTCCACTTCCGCGTGTGACGTAATCGCGTAGCTCCGCCTTACGCGTTTCGTCATCGACGTTGTCAAAGGCGTAGCTAGCGTCCATCCTACTAGGCTATATGTAGGGTATGCAGCTAATAACCTGGAGAAATTAAAACTGGAAATAATGAAAATGGACAGGAAGACTCTATTTAATAACACCAACAAGAGAAAGAAAGATAAAGGAGAGATCCTGTTTATTACAGGATATAACAACCAATACAAAGAAGTGGAACGCATTATCAACAGATATTGGCCAATACTGCAAGAGGATAGGGTACTATCAAAAATCTTACCTAGTAGACCTAAATTTGTGTACAGGAGAGCACCCAGCCTCCGAAACTATCTAGTACACAATGCTATAGACCCCCCTAAACAAGTTAAAATCAATAGTGACCTGAGGGGATTCTACAAATGTCGAAGATGTTTGCCCTGTAGGGTCAGTAAACCACAACCTAGAAAGAAAGAATCATTCAAATCTGCAGTGGACCATAAAGAATACAAAATAAAAAAGGTAATTACATGCCAGAGTACACATGTGACATATGTCATAGAGTGCCCTTGCCACCTCCAGTACGTGGGGAGAACTACGCGGCCTCTAGCTGTCAGAATAAGGGAACATATCAATAACATCAGGAAAGGGTTCCCTAAGCACCATTTATCTAGGCACTTTGATGAGGTACATCAAAGAGACCCCACGGGGCTTGTATTCTATGGCATAGATCATGTAGAGGACCACTGGAGGGGGAGTAACAAACTAACACTTATCTCCCAAAACGAGACAGGGTGGATCTATCGTCTGCAATCTCTGGCCCCTAAAGGGTTAAACTTAGACATAGATCTAAACTGTTTTATAGCAAATCCCTAATGGGGTATGGGGGTATCACTCACCTACATTTATGGGAGGTTTTGTATTGGATAATGGGTTAACTATACAGAGGATTGGAGATAAGGGCCATCCGCCGGATTCTACCTGGCTAGACGGAAAGTTAAAATAATTTCTCAAACACACATACAACAACATGTGAAGTGGAAATTTACAAGGGCTTATGCCTCCTCCCTCTGTGTAGGTGTTTCTACCCTCTCTGTTTGAATCGAACTTAATATTCTCTCCTTACACTATTATTCTCTTGTAATTCAGATATATAGATTCTTCTAATTATCCCCCTCATAGGGATACACTATGTATATGTGTATATATATGCATAATCCCCCTCCCTTCCTTCCCCCCGCTTTTGGGATTTACACCAGTTAGGGTATGAGGGGGATCCTGTATATGGGTAAACAAAACCTATTCCCTATGTATAGGGGTTTATGATACATATATATATGTATATGGTGATTATGGTAACTCCCTGACCTAAATGACATATATGGGAATGCAACCAAGCGTATAACAAACTGATAGGGATTGATGATGAGGATATATGATGATACAAGTACCTCTGTTACAGCCCTATATATGCCTAGAACTTCTTGGTATGTGGAGTGGTAGTACACAAACTCACCCATAGGGGCCTCTCCCTTGTAGGTAAAGGTCTCCCCTATGACTTTATAATGTAAGTGCATAGATTAGGGAAATGGTATATCCAAATTGACAATCTGAATCAGTGGAAAATTAATAAGATGTGGATTGAACCTATTTTTCTTGTTTGAGAGCATATTATACTAATATACATGTTTGCCTTATATGATGGTAAGCGGGAATATGAGGTTTTAAAATCTATGAATATCCCAAGGAAACCCCTATATAGAATGAAGCAGCCCAGTAGGATGGGATCCGTGGGTTAATTTCTGCCCATGGGAGGAGCATTGGTGGAACTGGATATCCCCGCTTGCCTACATATAGCCTAGTAGGATGGACGCTAGCTACGCCTTTGACAACGTCGATGACGAAACGCGTAAGGCGGAGCTACGCGATTACCTCACACGCGGAAGTGGAAGAGAGTGTGGAACGCAGCTGAGGCGCACGCCGCTCAGCTGACGGTCTGGGACACACTAGCTCTCTTTGCGGACACCACTAAACGCAGTGTGATAGCTTGGCTTTGTTTTTTATTTTATTTTATTTATCCCGTATGTTTAAATTTTTAAATAAATACATTTTTAAACGTATTTACACTACGGGAGCCCTGTTTCTTTTCCTATGTGGATTACCTTACTACGGACGGGCTGAAGCGGGAGGACTCAGGAACAACCTCATTGGAGTCTAGGATACCATACCAGAGTGTAACACTACATGCCTATTACCCCTGCAGGGGTGTAGGGAGCTGGTGAGTGGGGACCCTTGAGGGGGAGCACCGCAAGTCACTGGATGATAGTTGAATATCTGCACAAAAGTCACAAACTATAAAGAATATTTTTGGAACACTGCTGGAATACATCATAGACACACTTCTCTGTTGAAACCTTTTTATACAAGTCACGTTGGGACTGTTAAAAAAAATTTTTTCTACTGGAACATTTATATATAATTTACAATATTTTTTCACATGTGGGAATGGACTTTTAAATTCATATGGACTTTGTATGTTTTATGTGATCACTAGGCACTTTTATTAATTGGTCTGTTTTATATGGTCTGCTGATTTATGATTTATTATTTAATACTCCTCTCATCAATTACCTATTAGGTCCTTGGATGGATGGAGGGTATTGAATACATGTTTTCACGTATGATTAACCAACTAGTTTGATACACATATCCTTAAAGGGGACATCTGAAGATTAGATCCCCCCTTTTTTTCACAAACAGGTGGGGACACATTTATGCACTAGTTTATTTTATATTTATTTTTGATTTATTCCTTAGAGCGGGTTGCTCTCAATTATACAATTACCACATATTCTTACATCAGATACCCCAAAAAAGGTAGCGCCACGTACCCCTAAATTTTGCAAAGATTCCCCAAGTTGAAATGTTACCTTCATTATCACGATCGGCGCCTCCGATACTCCTTCCTCCGCTCACAGATAGTACGTACTACTCACGCGTGTTACGCTTTATATACACTGCGCATGCGTGAAACTCCTCCCGCCCCTGACGTTCTTTCTAGTCTATTCCCCGCCCCTTCTCGTTCGGCGCAGTGGGGGAAGAACACATGGCGGAGACAGAGCAGGTGTGTGCTAATTACACCAATGAGGAGGAGGAAAGCCCAGAGCCAGGAACGTCTGATCCCGGAGGAGACGGTTTAAGGCCTCAAATATGGCCTTTGTTGAGATGGTGGAGATGGTCGACATAATGAAGAGGGCCGACTATGACGGGAAGTATGGACCTTACCCCAACCCCAATGTCAGAAAGGCCAAGATCATGGCAAAAGTTGTGAAGAGTCTGCACAGAAATTTTGGGGTACGACGATCCAAGGATCAACTGAGGAAGCGGTGGTCGGACCTTAAATTAAGGGAGCAGGATCAGTATAGAAGGATCAGGAGAGTGCTGCAAAAAAGTAAGTAGTTGTCCTGTGTTCCTATTCGTTATTTTTCTAACGTTCGTGCTGCTCCATGTGCTTTTCTTTACTGTTGTACAGTTTAAAATGTCAACTTTCATGTTCATGGGCACATTATTCGTTCGTAGGAAACATTGTTCGTTCGGCCAATAAAACACCATGTTTTGGCCAGATGCATTTCAGTACATTTTTTCTGGCCTACTTCTCTTAAAATAATTTTGTGGTCTAGATGGGTTTGTAACTAGAATTAAATGCAAACTAGAGGACACTCAGCAACTGTTTACACATCTGGACACTGGAGCACTAGTGTGGGACACAAGAACACCCTTTTTATTAGGGGGTCCCACATAGGTGCTCCAGTGTATACTATAGGGGTGATTCCATCTGTGAAGCTTGTACAAAACAGGTAAGTATTCAAGCTTGACAAAGGAAAACAATATTTCTTCATCTTGCAACTCTGCCAAAACAGACAATTGTACCCCACTTCCAGGCAATGTTTGAGATTCCTATTTCTGCCATCAAATATCTGTGTGCTAAGTATACCTATTTTTTTTTAACATAGGAGAGAAAAGACTCGGAGGACACCACTCATCAGAGACCACAGACCCCCCACCTCATGAAGAAGTGGAAATGCCACAAAGTCAACAGGAGGAGGAGGGGGACGTGGTGGAAATAGCCACCACAACAGGTGAGTGTCTGCGACCACAGGCTTAGGTAAGAAATGGATGCCGGCATATTTCTAATACATGGTGTATTTTTGTTTATATATTTTTAGGTGATCGTGATGTTGTGGATGAAGGTGCCCAGATCCTGATCAGGGAGATCATGGGGTGTAATAGGGACTTGGAAAACATCAAGCAAAACATCAATGATGTTCAAAACAAAATGAAGAACATCATTGATGCTTTAGGGAGAGTTTAAAACCCCTCGAAATCCCTAATATTGTTGCCTTTTTTTCATGAAAATTTTTGACACATTTTAATATATATTCTGGAAAAGCCAAATTTTGAAGATGAACACAGTGTGTCAACATGTGCTATCTGCCATCACGGGAGATCAATGTATGCGTTTTGGGGGTGCAACCCCTTCCTCAATAATAAAGTAGCTGAAAGGAAGGGGTTGCACCCACAAAACATGTCCATTGATCCCCCATGATGGCAGCTAGCACATGTTGACATTCGGCAATTTGTGTGCATCTACAAAATTTGGCTTTTCCAGGGGTGACTTCACCCCATCTGCTGAACGCAATATCAAACACAGTTTATAAATACTCATGTCTGATATTGCCTTCACTTTCTACAAAAGTTGAACTTTGTAAGTTCCAGATTTGTGTATTTCTTGTTGGTTTGAAACATGCCTGTTTTACCTTAAAAGGACATTTCTACTTTTATTAATGTGACCAAAAAATTTGTTATACAACAAACATGTTGGTTTGTTTTAAAAACCTTTTATAAATGCACATATGATTGTGCTTTGATTAAAAAGATTGATAATCAACAATGTGTGGCTTCTTCTTTCAATAGTCATAAACTTTTTTGTGGTAAAATTGATGTTTTCAGTGACAATGGGGGTTATTTCCTAAGGGCAAATCCACTTTGCACTACAAGTGCAGTATCAGTGCAGTCTCAAGTGCACTTGTAGTGCAAAGTGTCTTTGCCTTTAGTAAATAACACCCAACAGTGCTTTTTAATTTTACACAATCACGCCATTTTCAGGACTCCCCAAATTTCTGTCATGGTCAGCTAAAAGAAAGACAAGCAGTAAATGTAAGCAAATATTTGTTCATTTTCAAAAAAAAATTTATTTAAAAAATGTCTCAGACATTGTCTGGCATATCGATGGCCCCCAAAGTATTCCATGTATCTTATACGGACCTCGCGGGCACTCAGGGTGGGCAAGCCAGGACGGCCAGCTTCAAGCCCTGTCAGGGTTGGTTCATTTAGATTAATTCCGGCTTCAGGCCCAACTGAGCCAGCATAGTTCACAGAATTTCTCCTTAAAAAGTTGTGGAGAACACAGCAAGCCAGGATGATGTGATTGAGTTTATACTCCGCCATGTGTATGGGTGTGAGAAATAGGCGGAACCGGCTGGCCATTATTCCAAACGTGTTCTCCACCACTCTTCTGGCTCTGGCCAGCTGGTAATTAAAAACCCTCTGGTCTGAGGTGAGGGTCCTCATAGGGAATGGCCGCATAAGATGGTCCCCCAGCGCAAACGCTTCATCTGCAACGAAGACGAATGGGAGTCCTTCCGCATCGTCTTCTGGAGGTGGCAAGCCCAAGCTGCCATTCTGGAGATGCCTGTAGAACTCTGTGTGGGTGATGACTCCACCATCTGACATCCGGCCATTCTTCCCCACGTCCACATACAGGTACTCGTAAGTAGCCGACACCACTGCCAACATCACAATACTATTGAACCCCTTGTAGTTGTAATAGTATGACCCCGAGTTCGGTGGTGGGATGATGTGGACGTGTTTCCCATCAATTGCCCCTCCACAGTTAGGAAAGTCCCACCACTGGGCAAAGTGGGAGGCCACAGTCTGCCATTCCTGTGGGTTGGAAGGAAACTGTGGAGTCAAACAAGAAAAAAAATTTTCATTTTGCACATAAACATGGAAAGCAGATTAGACACAAACATTCTTGGCCAACATCAGTATAACATTTTTTTTAGGGATTATTTAAAGACAAAGGTATAAGGTCCACCTATCAGATTCCCCCCCCCCCCCTCTCATGGGCCATTTAAAAAATGTATGGGGGGGAGATGTTTTGGACAGGTAACCCTCTCCACTTCATTGAGAGATGAATGCCTAAATAATGTGTATTACTTTGGCCAGCCCCTCCTTACTTTACACTAATGGCAGCCCACTGGACAGGTAAGAAGTGTCATAATACAAAGAGATAAATACACACTGTACACATTTTAGCACATTTTTACATTCTGCTATTACCTATCAAGATAAGAATAGGATCCAAAAACTTTCAACAGTACCATTTGAAAGTATTCAGGCAGGCCCTTGCACTACATGCTTTGGAGAATTCATCCATAAATCTGACCACAAAAGAGGTGGGTATATAGTGTGTATGGGTTTGACAAAGTCAGCAGATAGAGGATTGGTATCAGCTGACTTAGCAGGTGGGGGGAGGGAGGGTTCCAAATGATTTTGGGACCCCAAAAATGTAGCCTCTGGCACTCTGCACACATCACATTTTAGGGGTAAATCACTACAATGGAGCAGAAAAAATAAATTGTTAAGTGATTACACTAGGTGAATATAGGCCCAGGAGAGCATACTGGGGAGGTTAGTGAATGCAAATATGTATGAAGGCCAAAAAAAATTACATTAAAATCCAGCATGCATGAGGACAAAGGGGACATTCACAGCATATTACAACCATTGTAATTAGGAAATGAGGAAAGAAATACAATATAATAACAAACATTAAATACAATGAAATGTGATGTTAAAGGATAAAAATCTTACCTTAATATACTCCTTCTGCAGGACCTTTATAATGGCAGAACAGGTTTCTGGGATAATGATCCCCAGAGCCTGGAGGGAGATGCCTGTCGAGAACTTAAGGTCCTGCAGGCTTCTCCCCGTCTCCAAGTACCGCAGGGTGGAGACTAGCCTCTGCTCCGGAGTGATGGCTTGCCTCATGCAGGTATCCTGCCTGCTGATATAGGGGGTCAGCAAAGCCAACAAACAGTGAAATACAGGGTCCGTCATCCGGAGAAAGTTTCTGAAATCATCAGGATTATTCTCACGGATCTCACGGAGCAAAGGCATGTGACAGAACTGGTCACGCTGGAGCAACCAATTCTTGGTCCATGAACTCCTCCCCACCCTGTTCATGGACTGGGCTTGTGTCAAAGTAAGGACCCCAACACCAAGCCCCCGCACAGCATGAACTCTACGATGAGTACGTACACGCAACATGGCTAGAAAATGGTCAGCTGCTCAGAACGAAGTAACAGAACGCACTGAAGAACAGCAAGGCCTGTGAAGAGCGACCTGAAAATCAGTAACGAACGAACAAGAACACAATGACAAGTCAATATGAACTCGCTGCACGCACTGAAGAACAGATACAAACGCACAAGCACAAACTGAACAGCAGAAATACGATCTGAAAACCACGAGTCTGAAAAAGTGCGAATCGTCTCTCAACAAACTTTTACTAACACAAGATTAGCAAAAGGAGCCCAAAGGGTGACGTGCTTGGTACTGAACTGCCCTTTTATAGTCTCGTCGTACGTGGTGTACGTGACCGCGTTCTTGGCGTTCGTAAATTCCGACAACTTTGTGCAACCGCGTGTTTGCAAAACAAGTTTGAGCCAACATCTGTCGGAAAAAATCCATGGATTTTGTTGTCGGAATGTCCGATCAATGTCCGACCGTGTGTACGGGGCATTAGAATTACAGGCCTACAATATAAAATGCCAAATTTCCGCGCAAAATAATTGTACCGCTTTCAGCATCAAAAATCTGAAATAATCATACCGCCAGGGAGGTTAAAAAGGTCAACATCCTCTGGTAAGCTGACATCCATATACTGAGCACTTTGGGTGATATTGTAGCCGGTGAAGGTGGTGCATTTATCTCCAGGATTGCAAGATTTCTCAACATAGTTTACCACATTGAACTTTTATTCACTTACATGTGTGACAATTTTGTTTCTTTGGACCAATAAGGACATTTGATTTGACATATTGTTTCTACACATTGTTGTTTAATTCCAGATCACACAGACTCTGTGTGTGTGCACAGTTGTTTTTTACAATAATTGGGGATTAATTGCCAGCAGGCTCCCTGTTTTTTGTTTGATAATCACTATGTTATATTTTGTATCCAGTTTGGTTGGTGTGCTTGCATTTATCCACTATTATATACTTAATTAGGAACTATTTCCTAATTTTATGAGTTGAATCTCTTCACCTGATTGTTCTCATTAGCACCCCCTATCAACACTTTCACCAGCTAGGCCTGCCTACATATTCCTACTCTGCTACAAAAATCCTCACTCTAGCATCTACCAAACTAGAGAGTGCTACATTTCTTTTATTTGCCTTGGTACAAGTTCACCAGGGCAGTACCCAGTCCCTTGTGCCGTTTGTTTACCAACCCCTTGCCTATTAGTCTATAAATTGGCCATTACTCTTTTTTAACATTCAGCTTTCATTGACTTAGGTAGGGTTCAGATTCTGCGCCTGAACTTCAGTATTGTTCTTCAAACCTGCCTCAAACTGAATCCAAGTATGTTTGGCGTATCCTTAATTGTGTTATTTTTTTCTATCTGTGTCCAGCTTGGGAGATGCCCCTTTACATCCTGTCCTGAAGATGAACATGAAATAAGATAAAACCTGTCTACAGTGAGGGGAATTCACAGGATCTAGTGTCGCTACTGGAAGATTTCCTCTCGACTAATGCTCCGATGTTAAAATGTTTGGATTTCCCCTAATTTTCCTTCTTTGAAAATTAGTAGTAGATCTATCGGCTAGGATGGATGAGGTCAGGAAAAAGAAAGCAGCTCTTCTGGGCCCACCACCAGTAGCAATTTGCAGCCACATGGTCTGCCCTTATCTACTCTTGGTGGTAAGTTGGTGGTAAGAGAAACTGCTAATATACTGTTAAAGCCCATTCCTGGGAACACTCACCCAGCCCTAGCTCCACTCTACTACTGTAGCACATACCCCTCCAGTGTCAAAATATGTGTTGTGTGGTCCCACACTTTGAGTGTGAAAATCAGAGGCTGGGACCATGCTATGCATTTCTCACCACTAGAAAGGTGTTTTCGGCTATGTGCCCCAGAAAGGAGGTGGAACTTAAGGATTGGTGGGAGAAGTGAGTGTACCTGTTGGAGCCGGGAAAGAGCTGCTAGAGTTATGGATGAATGCTGGAAGGAAGCAGAGATAAATGTGCTGGTGTGTATTTACTAAGGACAATTAGAAAGTGGCGTGTATACTGGAAGGGGTGGAAAAAAGGGGTGTGTATATTACTGTGAGAAGGGGATGTACTGCAGAGACTGGTATTTACTGTATAATGCTTTGGATGGGTGGAAGTTTTTATATAGTATTTTGTACATGGGTGACATACTGCTCTAGGGTTGTTGTATATGAATTGGAATAGAGAGGTTAATTTACTGTTCTGGAGGGGTGGCAGTCTATATACTTTTGGGAAGGAGTCAATACAGTACACAGCAAACTTTGATACTTCAAAAATGAACATACAGTTTTCATAGAGCTGAAGTCCATTTTAAAAAGTTTCTGAGCCTGTTCACTTCAGGCCATTGCAGTGTAGTGCTATTCCCATAGGAGCCACTGAATTGCACACCCAAAGTTGACACCACTCAATCACCCAGCACTTACCAACACACCTTAAGATATTTTAAACTATTTATTGGGTCAAGCATAGCCTAATGCCGCGTACACACGACCAGTTTTGCCATCAGAATAAACTCCCAAGCTTTCTCCGACGGAATTCCGACAGAATTCCGCTCAAGTGGTCTTGCATGCACACGGTCACACCAATGTCTGACCGTCCAGAACGAGGTGACGTACAACACATACAACGGGACTAGAAAAAGGAAGTTCAATAGCCAGTAGCCAATAGCTTCCGTCTCATACTTGCTTCAGAGCATGCGTTGTTTTTGGTCTGTCGGAACAGCATACAGACGAGCGATTTTTCCCGATAGGAATTGGTTCCGTCGGAAATATTTAGAACATGTTCCATTTCTAGGTCCCTCAGAATTTTCAAAAAAAAAGTCCGATGAGGCATACACACAATCGGAATAGATGACGAAAAGCTTCCGTCTGACTTTTTCTGTCGGACATTCCGCTCGTGTGTACGTGGCTTAAGAGATGATAGGATTAGCAAGTGCACTTATACAAAAAAATCAATAAGATAATATCATTACTCTAATGCCCCGTACACACAGTCGGACATTGATCGGACATTCCGACAACAAAATCCTAGGATTTTTTCCCACGGATGTTGGCTCAAACTTGGCTTGCATACACACGGTCACACAAAGTTGTCGGAAAATCCGATCATTCTGAACGCGGTGACGTAAAACACGTATGTCGGGACTATAAACGGGGCAGTAGCCAACAGTTTTCATCTCTTTATTTATTCTGAGCATGCGTGGCATGCGTCGGATTTGTGTACACACGATCGGAAATTCTGACAACGGATTTTGTTGTCGGAAAATTTTATAGCCTGCTCTCAAACTGTGTGTCGGAAAATCCAATGGAAAATGTGTGATTGAGCTTACACACGGTCGGAATTTCCGACAACAAGGTCCTATCACACATTTTCCGCCGGAAAATCCGACCGCGTGTACAGGGCATAAGAGGTATGGTTAAACACCTATTCTAACAATAATTAACAGAACTGAACTGCATTTACATACCAACAGTATATAAGGACATTCATAACTTGCTATAACAGTCCCTATTTTGTCACACTGATCAGTGAATGATGAAAAAAATAAAGTTGGCCAGCAAAGATGGGACTTTGAAGAAAGCACAACAGCTCCCAGCGGACCCACAACGAACAAATTAACTTGTATGTTGTTAGTCCCTTTCCAGACCCAAGGCACCCTCTTCTGGGTCTCCAGATACATGCTCTGATTCAATAAATGTCAAGTTTAAGTCAGACAGGGATAGAAGTTGATGTGATCTCTCTCTCTCTCTCTCTCTCTCTCTCTCAATCCTGCTTAGACAGTCCCTCCTTTCCTTTCGTACAAGTGGTGGGCATGCTCTTTAGTACAATTTGATCTCACCAGGCATCCAAATCACACCCACCCAGGGAGAAGGTTCTTAGTCTCTTTGCTTCTCTGAATTTTCACTCAATTGTGGTCAGCTTTGGTAGGGATCCATTCATACAAAAGCAGGAGCAGCTCAGTCTCTTTCCCACATACCTTCTTGTTTCAAGATAGCCCCCTTCCCTTTCCTCACCAGCCTGCTTACCACCCTTCTCCTTGCTCTGTTGCATCAGCCAATCACCCTCCTTCCAGGCTCAAATCAGAACCAGCCAAGAGGGCTGCACCCTGCACTGGTGACATTCCAAAGATCAGCATTGGAAAGTGGTATCCTTAAAGATGACTGCTGCACTTTTGCATTAATTAATATTCCATGTTACCCTGTCCACATTGCAGAAGGATAATACAGCAAGAAGAAAGAAAGAAGTTCTGCAGCAGTTATCAGCTACAGTCCAGTTTACAGCAGCAATGCTAGTTATGTGCATTGTGGTGACATTATTTTCAAAGGCACCCCAACATACCTCCACAACACATATCCAGAAATGCACCATAACCCACCACAGCAGATGTTTTTTCTTAATTCACCACTCTATATACTTTTATTATGCAAAATTAGCTCATATGTGGCCAGATTAAAACACAATCTTAAAGCAATTATCCCATTTATTTTAGTACCAATTATGCCAATAACTAGGCAATGATATTGTATATAGCACATTAACATTTCTTATTATTCCTAAATTCTTAATCTCAGAAGGTATACTAATATATTACGAGTCTTTTCTTTCTTTAAATATTGCTTTCATTTTTCAATGCAAAATATTGTACCTATGAATCTGGCTTTTTGCCTGTCACAACATAGAACTATCAGTTTCCCAGTGCTCTCGTAATATCAAAAGCTTATCAGGCAATGAAAATCTAGAGATGTTCTCCAGCAGCAGGAAATTGCATCTTATTGTGATTATATGATATCATCCCAATCCAACATCTCAAACACAATTGTGAAGTTTATTTTTATTGCTTTTATATTTGCTGACTATATCTGAAAATACTTGATATCTGATTATTTATTTAGCAGAACACAACTTTTGTCTTCATACTGTAAAATTTGGATTTTCATTCACTTTCTGTCTTGGTGACAATGGTCACCAGGACAAACAGAAATGATTAATCTACCCAACGGGGACACAGACAGCAATCATTTCATACTAAAAAACTAGGAAAAATGTTTTGTCTATAGATACACTTTAGGCTACATTCACTTGGCCGTAAACATTTTACTAATGTTTACTAGGGATGAGCTTGATGTTCGGGTCGAACATAAATTTGACTCGAACATCGGGTGTTCGCATAGACTATATATTCAGTGTTTACTCTATATTCAGTTAGTGCAGGCAATGTATTAATATATATATATATATATATATATATATATATATCCACAGTATCTCACAAAAGTGAGTACGCCCCTCACATCTTTTCATGTGACAACACTGAAGAAATTACACTTTGCTACAATGTAAAGTAGTGAGTGTACAGCTTGTATAACGGTGTAAATTTGCTGTCCCCTCAATATAACTCAACACAGCCATTAATGACAAAAGAAAATGTATACTCAGCGCTGCCTCTCTAAACCATAAATGTACATACACCCACATCTAATATGTGTCATATAACAGCATGTATAACAAAGTGCCAATATAGTGCCAAAAAAGTGCATACAATAAAATTCAATAAAGTGCAAAATAAGGTGCAATCAATAAAGTTTATTTAGTGTGAGGTACGGGGCTGGTGACACGTTGATGTAATCTTGGTGACTTCCTGTGCTCCCCTCCTGGGTCCCCACTCACCAGATAGAGATGATAAATACGCCTGTGTATATCAAGATGGTGTCTCCTGTCCAGCAGATATGTAGATTGGTTGTATATAGGCAATAATGAATCAATTAAATTAGATAAATATATAAATACACAATTATAAATATATAAATATATAAAGCGTCTCTTCAGTATTGCAGCAGCGCTGTGCACCCCAATTGAACAGGGTCTCTTTCTTAATCTAATTCAGAAAGTTCAAACACGGATCTGATAGCCAGAGTCCCACCAATAAATAATCAAGATGTATTCTGTGAGGGTAGTAATCCTTTCACCAAACGATACACCACGTGCTGGGGTCCCCAATGAAAACTCACTCACCAGAAATCAGATCAATAAAAGCCTTGATTAATAGTAGTAAATCTGCATGAATATCCAAAGCGACCACCAGATGTCAGTATTATTCCCAGTAGTTCCAATAGGATATGTAGAAGAAACAAAAATGCTCACATAGCGTGATACTGCTAAACATCTTTATTTGAACCATCCAAACATCCCCTTAAAACCATGCGTACCAAAATTTAATAAACATTGAGCAAAGATAAAAAAGTGCACTGTGCCTGATTGCGTCCTCCAGTCGTGAAAACCTGTCAGGAGCGCTCCCTGTGTGTAGCCACAGTCACACGCTTCCTGGTTCCTCGGTTGGTGGAGCGCATGCGTCACTTCCTGTGCGACACGTCCCTAACATTTCGTCACTTCCTGGACTTCTTCTGAGGGCGTGACACACCAGAAAGGAGGCCGGTATTTATATAAGTGGCAGGCGGAACAACCAATCAGCAGAAGCAAACACCCCGCCCCTAATGCTAAATACTGTCAGCAATGCGTGAAATAACATCATCCGGACATTCTGCTCCCACAGGTCGTATTTAGCATGACAATACCGGTTCTAGTAGAAGATGTCCTAATGCATAAAAAAACAAGTACCTTGAATACCTGCAATCATTCAGTGCATGCGGCGCGGACATTGATCCGCAGCTCTGTCACTGAGTAAGCACACTTTCGGTATTCATTAAAACTGATTAAAATATTCACTCTCAAAATATAAAAGTTTTCAGTAAACAAGAATTGTCTAGCAATTTTACATCATACATTGCTTATCCTATGAATAAAGATAAAAACTGTGATTTCCTAGCACGTATTGAATAATCACATACGCTAAATTGCACCTGATAAACATATGTTGGAATATTAAAATAAATATATATTAAAATTGTATATCTAAAATGTATATATGTATATATATGAACATATGACAATCCACATGTAAACATATGTACATAAAACATCTATATATAAAAAAAATGATCATATTGGAGTCAAAATTTCATTATAATAAAACATTACACTGTGATGAAAAGAAACTGGAACCATACCCCAGGGTATGTCTATGTGTCACTGATGAAACAATTTATGTCAAGCTCTATGTTAAGACCCTTGGGGGCAATCACATCCACAGAATAGATCCAATGGGTTTCACGTTTGGATAACTCTCGGATGCGATTTATGCCGCTCCAATGGGACTGGAGATGTTCAACCCCCCAAAATTCCAATCCCGTCGGGTCACTATTATGTTTTAATTTAAAATGCAGTGAGACGTTATGATCCTTATAGCCTATTTTTATGTTGTTTATGTGTTCAGCTATTCTCACCCGTAATAGCCTTTTTGTACGGCCTATATAGATTAAACCGCAAGGACATTTCAATGCGTACACCACAAAGGTGCTGTTGCATGTAATGAATTGTTTAATCCCGAAACTGCGATTATTAATCGGGGGAAAGGAAACTGTCAATTCCTCTAAGAGGTCTGGAGACCTCCCTGAAAGCTTTGCATCTCCTGCACGCAAAAAAGCCGTTGCGACCCCAAAATGTCGGAGGACGTTTAGGAGAGTCAATCACTTTCTTCACCACTCTGTCTCCAAAACTCATGTTTTTTCTATAAATGAACTGAGGCTCAGAAGGTAATACTGAGGTGAGTTTCTTATCTAACCGGAGTATATGCCAGTGTCTTCTGAAGATCTCCTCCACTTCCTTGTATTGAGTATGAAATTGGGAACTAAAACCCCACTCTTTATTACGATTTTTTTCTGTTAGTACTACCTCAGAACCCACTGGCCTTGATTCTTGTAAGCATGTAATTCTAGGTATTTCAGCCACTTCCTCCACCACCTTCTTCAGTTTCTTCGGGTCATATCCCTTGGCTTCAAATCTCTCTGTAAGGACTTTAGATTGAATCCAGAATTGTGTATCTTCAGAGCAGTTTCTTCTTACTCTCATAATCTGTCCTTTTGGGATATTCCGGAGCCATAATGGATGATGACCACTTGAAATGGGCAAATAACTGTTCCTGTCTGGTTTTTTTTAAATAAACTCTTGTTTCTAATTTGTCGTTCACCCTATAAATGGTGACGTCCAAAAAGTTTATTTCTTCTTTAAGCCATTCTGAAGTAAGCTTAATATTGTTGATATTACTATTCAGGGCCTGTAATAATGCTCCTAACGACTCAGATGTACCATTCCAGATAAAAAACAGGTCATCAATAAAGCATTTGTAAAATATAAGTTCCAGCCTTTGTTCTCTAAAAATGGTCTTATCCTCCCACTCCGCCATGAACAAATTGTCTATGCTGGGCGCAAATTTTGCGCCCATCGCAACGCCTCTTTGTTGTGAGTAGAATGTACCGTCATACCAAAAATAGTTATGACTAAGGCAGAAATCCAAGGCATTCCTAAGGAAAATCTTTTAGTTGTGGGGGAGATCCTCTCTTTGACTAAGGGCCCAATTGAGCGCCAATAAGGCATCATCATGCTGTATGATGGAGTAAAGAGAGGAAACGTCGGCTGTGACCAAGATTGCCTGCTCTCTTCCTATCAGGCTCACATTCTGCAAACAATTAAAAAAATTCTTAGTGTCCCTTATATATGAATGGGTATTAGTGACACTCTTTTGCAAGAACCGGTCCAAATACTGACCCAATCTGGCAGAGACCGAATCAATACTGTTGACAATAGGTCTTGCTGGAGGATTAGAGGGGTCTTTGTGAATCTTCGGCAAGGTGTAAAGCGTGGTGATCCGACTGCTGGTAGGTAATAGGAACCTATTCTCTTTGTCCGTTAGTACCCCGCTTTTTGAACCCATGTGTACCAGAATATCCAATTCATCCCTATAGGGCAGGGTGGGGTCATTTTTTAGACGTTTATATGTTACTTCATCTGAGAGCATCTCCATAATCTAGTTATGATAGAACTCCTTTGAGAGTATTACTACCCCACCCCCCTTATCGGCTGGTCTTATGATGATATCTTTTCGTTTCTCCAACATGGTAATCCCCTCACTAATATGCCTTACATTCATTTGCTTATTGGGTTTCAGATGTTCCAGATCTCGTAGTATTAACCCTTTGAATACCTCAACTTGATGGTTGGGATTGTTGAGGGGGTTAAATAGGGACTTATTTTTAAGACCACTATTGACCACCTCCCCTGGCTTATGAGTTACCACTGATATATTAGGGGTGCATCCCAAAAAATACTTTTTAATATTTATCTTCCTAATATAATTGTGGATGTCAATGAAGACATCGAACTTATTCATTGGTTTTTTCAAGCCACATTTTAGGCCTAGATTCAGAATGTTCATCTCTTTGTGTGTTCGTTGTTTGTCAGTCAGATTGAAGATGCCCTCTACTCCGACTCCCTTCTTTTTTTGGGGGGTCCTAGATCCTGCTCTGCAACCACAATATTTTCTTCCTTTGATTGTGGGTATTGCGGAGGGTCCCTCTTTCGTTGCGGATGTTGATTCTTCCAATATGGGGTATTGGGGTTGTTCTGGGGTTGCTGGTCCCTGTATTGAACCCACGGATGGGGTCTCCCTCCACGCGGGGGTTGGTTCCGACCTCTGGACGAGCGACCCCTTCCTCTCCCTAAAAAAGGACGGGGATGTGGGTGATTGTTAGCATAATTCTCTTGATTATTTTGATATTCCTGCAGGGGCTGAAACCTGCTGTGTGTGGGTATGTCATAGGTGTTGGGTTGTGGATATCCGTTCTGATTAGAATGTCTTCCATTCCCCTTTTAGTTTCCTTCCTCCTTTCTGTATGGGAGTGGAACACCTAATCAGTGAATTTGCATACGTGGTGTTCCCTGCACGATCATTCGTATATACCGGATGGTTAACCAATGGTAATCCTGGTATTAGTCGCCGGATCTGCTGTGGAGGTGATCTCCTGCCTCATTTCTACAAGGCACTTGTTGCCACGAGTAAATGGAATTCTTTTTGAAGTCCTCCAAATCCCTATGGTATTTCTTCAGTTTCTTTTTTTTGTGTCTCTCTATCAACTTTTTCCAATTTCTTTTGTATTCTGTCATTAAACTCTATAATTTGTTGACTATCTTTTATTGGGTCTAATTGCTGTTGTAGATCATTAATTCTTGACTCCAAATAGGCCATTTTGCGTTTTTTTTCTTTGTAGGACTAACTGTTGTAGCTTGAAACCCACACCGTTAAAAAAGTTCAACCATTCTTGTATGGAACCTTGGTCATCCAACCCATCCTGTGGGGTGACATCCCATCTAAGGCTCCTAATGATGACTTTTTCCTTTATGTATTGTTCAAGACTACATATGTCCCACCAAGTCCGTACTTGTTTTTCTAACACATGGCCCAGTGCTGACATTGCTCTATCAGACAGGAACAGTTATTTGCCCATTTCAAGTGGTCATCATTCATTATGGCTCCGCAATATCCCAAAAGGACAGATTATGAGAGTAAGAAGAAACTGCTCTGAAGATACACAATTCTGGATTCAATCTAAAGTCCTTACAGAGAGATTTGAAGCCAAGGGATATAACCCGAAGAAACTGAAGAAGGTGGTGGAGGAAGTGGCTGAAATACCTAGAATTACATGCTTACAAGAATCACGGCCGGTTGGTTCTGAGGTAGTACCAACAGAAAAAAATCGTAATAAAGAGTGGGGTTTTACTTCTGAATTTCATACTCAATACAAGGAAGTGGAGGAGATCTTCAGAAGACACTGGCATATATTCCGGTTAGATAAGAAACTCACCTCAGTATTACCTTCTGAGCCCCAGTTCATTTATAGAAAAACCATGAGTTTTGGAGACAGAGTGGTGAAGAAAGTGATTGACCCTCCTAAACGTCCTCCGACATTTTGGGATCGCAACGGCTTTTTTGCGTGCAGGAGATGCAAAGCTTTCAGGGAGGTCTCCAGACCTCTTAGAGGAATTGATAGTTTCCTTTCCCCGATTAATAATCGCAGTTTCGGGATTAAACAATTCATTACATGCAACAGCACCTTTGTGGTGTACGCATTGAAATGTCCTTGCGGTTTAATCTATATAGGCCGTACAAAAAGGCTATTACGGGTGAGAATAGCTGAACACATAAACAACATAAAAATAGGCTATAAGGATCATAACGTCTCACTGCATTTTAAATTAAAACATAATAGTGACCCGACGGGATTGGAATTTTGGGGGGTTGAACATCTCCAGTCCCATTGGAGGGGCATAAATCGCATCCGAGAGTTATCCAAACGTGAAACCCATTGCATCTATTCTGTGGATGTGATTGCCCCCAAGGGTCTTAACATAGAGCTTGACATAAATTGTTTCATCAGTGACACATAGACATACCCTGGGGTATGGTTCCAGTTTCTTTTTATCACAGTGTAATGTTTTATTATAATGAAATTTTGACTCCAATATGATCATTTTTTTTATATATAGATGTTTTATGTACATATGTTTACATGTGGATTGTCATATGTTCATATATATATATACATATATACATTTTAGATATACAATTTAAATATATATTTATTTTAATATTCCAACTTATGTTTATCAGGTGCAATTTAGCGTATGCGATTATTCAATACGTGCTAGGAAATCGCTATGCAGTTTTTATCTTTATTCATAGGATAAGCAATGTATGATGTAAAATTGCTAGACAATACATTTATTTTTCCAACATATGTTCATCAGGTGCAATTTAGCGTATGCGATTATTCAATACGTGCTAGGAAATCGCTATGCAGTTTTTATCTTTATTCATAGGATAAGCAATGTATGATGTAAAATTGCTAGACAATTCTTGTTTACTGAAAACTTTTATATTTTGAGAGTGAATATTTTAATCAGTTTTAATGAATACCGAAAGTGTGCTTGCTCAGTGATAGCGCTGCGGATGATTGCAGGTATTCAAGGTACTTGTTTTTTATGCATTAGGTCATCTTCCACTAGAACCGGTATTGTCATGCTTAATACGACCTGTGGGAGCAGAATGTCCGGATGATGTTATTTCACGCATTGCTGACAGTATTTAGCATTAGGGGCGGGGATGTGTGGGTCATCCGGGCGTTTGCTTCTGCTGATTGGTTGTTCCGCCTGCCACTTATATAAATACCGGCCTCCTTTCTGGTGTGTCACGCCCTCAGAAGAAGTCCAGGAAGTGACGAAACGTTAGGGACGTGTCGCACAGGAAGTGACGCATGCGCATGCGCGGCATTAAGGTTTGACCTCATATTCTATGGTTTTTGGTAAATCTGAAGACAAAAATCTGCAGAAAATCTATATAGTGTGTATGGGGCCATAGGCTAACATGGAGGGGCGTTTAGAGGCAGGAGAAAAAAACCTCAGACACCCCTAGGAGCAGCTGCAAAAATGTCTAGTGTGCATCTTTCCATCTATTAAATCTTCTGCCCTTGTTGTTTTAACTTTCAATAGTAAAACATTTTTTTTTCTGCCAGTAAATGCTTTATACAGCCCACTTCCTCTTTCTTGTCTGGTAAAAAGCCTAGGCTTATGACATCATGTACAGCTCTCCCTCTCACTCTTAAGCCTCGTACACACGATCGGATTTTCCAACGGGAAATGTGTGATGACAGGCTGTTGGCGGAAAATCCGACCGTGTGTATGCTCCATTGAACAATTGTTGTTGGATTTTCCACGGACAAATGGAGGGCAGGTTTTAAAATTTTCCGCGGACAAACGTCTGTTGTTGGATTTTCCGAGCGTGTCTACACAAGTCCATCGGACAAAAGTCCAAAGTACAAATACGCATGCTCGGAAGCAAGGACGACCCAGAAGCGGTCTTGTAAGTCGGTCTTGTAAACCAGAATTCGTAATGGAGAATTAACATTCGTGACGCGGCAAATTATGAAATCTCGAAATGCAGCACACAATTCTCTTCTTCTTTAACCCCCCTGGCGGTATTCCCGAGTCTGGCTCGGGGTGGATTTTAGATACCAAAAGCGGTATCCCCGAGCCAGACTCGGGCTTGCATCGCAGGATCCAGGAAGAGTTTACTTACCTTGTCCCCTGGATCCTGCGATGTCTCCCCGCTGTGATCGGCGAGCCGCTGTGTCTCGCTCGATTAACAGTGCCGAGCTCCGTTCCCTGCGAGCGTTGCGACGCACGGGGACGGAGTTCGGCGGTAAATTCAAAATTGAAACACACAGTATAGATACAGCATACTGTAATCTTACAGATTACAGTACTGTATCAAATAACTACACATCCCCTTTGTCCCTAGTGGTCTGCCCAGTGTCCTGCATGCAGTTTTATATATATAAAACTGTTCTTTCTGCCAGGAAACTGGAGATTGTCCATAGCAACCAAAACTGTCTCTTTACATCAAAAGTGGTTTTAGACCAACTAGAAAAAAGCGATAATAAATTATAATCACTTGCAGAATTGAGCGATAGTGATTTGTGGGGAGATCCGTCATCAAACACTAAAAGTAATAAAAGCTAAAATTCTGCAACTGAGCAAATTTCAGTGTTTTTGATTTGATTACATTATTATATAATTTTTATTATTATTATATTATTATGTGTTTTAATTATTTATAGTTATTTATTATATTATAATTTTTTATTTCGTTTTTCAAACTTTATCATACCCGGGATGTCTACTAGACTCTTGTTTGGACAGATTTAAGTTACTATTCCTAAGAATTACAGACCTACAATATAAAACGCCAAATTTCTGTGCAAAATAATGGTACCTCTTTCAGCACCTAAAATCTGAAATAATCATACCGCCAGGGAGGTTAATGGGATAATATAGAAGCTGCTTTGCTGGTGATACTGATGGAGTTATTGCAAACAAATTTTCAAAGGCTTTTTGTCATGGTTATGCAATAGAGTTTCTCTGTCAGCTTACCTGTCTCCATGTGTTCCATGTGACTGGTTTTATAACCTCTCCTCTAAGCATGGCCCCACCCCAGGCCCTATCAGGGAACCCTATATTAACCTGTGCACTGCAAGCCAGCAGTGCTGATCAACCATTGTGTGTTAGCTTTCGTGTGTACTTGCTGTGTTTCCTACTTCTGATTCCAGTTACCGACTTTGGCCTGTTCTTAACTATTCCTGTCTGCTCGTGACCCTGACCTTTGGCGTGTCCCCAACCATCCCTGTTTGCCTGTGACCCTGTACCTTGGCGTGAACTCTGTTGTCCTTGTCTGCTTGTGGCCCTGACCTTGGCTTGTCCCTTACTTTCCTTGTTGTTCCAGCCTGCTGCCTCCTTCCTCTTCTCCTGTAGTCTACCGTGAGTGTGAGCTGTGAGACCCTAGGGGCCACGACCTGGAGCCAGACTGCAGCGCAGTCCATCCTCACCACTAGGGGCTCTGGTGAACACCTGCTAGCTCTTAGAATCCGCGCCCTGGGAAATCTATGCTCTAGCTCCCAGTGGGATCTGTGTCAGTGATCCAGTAGACCTGCTTCCTGAACCTCCCAGGGTTCAATCCGCAGCAGTCAGTCCTAGGGTCCACTACCTAGCGGTGCATTTCTGACTCCTACTGAGTACATCTGTCACCTAGCCTCAAGGTGACCTGACACTTTTTTTTTCTAGTAATATCAAGAATAATATTATTTATTTTATTTTTATTTGGGCAAGTTACCACAACACTACTATCCCATAGTTTTTAAGATCAAAGATACAACTATGTTGGTGTCCCTTGTTAATTTTACATTGTATTTTTTTAAATGTAACTGCCTACTGCCAAACTGTCATTTGACGTAAAACACATAGCCAAGTATTATTCTCCACAATTTTTTTATTGTGCATTAAAAAAAGAAAACAAATACAATTAGACATGCTATCTGCCAATAGAACCAAAAAGTGCATTCTTTGCATCCAAAAATATAGAAAATATACTAAATCAAATCATTATTCAACCAAAAAAATGTCAAAGCAATAACTCCAAGGCCAATAATAAATAACACGTTACCTCCTCCGATTCTGCAACATGTCTGGTTGACGAGCGGCCGTTCAGAAACGAACTGAAAAGCACGAAATGAAAGGCGCAAAATGAAAAGCACGAATCAACACTCACCAAACTTCTACTAACATGAAATTAGCAGCCCAAAGGGTGGCACTAAAGAGCTGAAAAACCATGTAGTACCTCACTACTTTCATGATTGTTGGCCAACAATTGTGTGGCGGTGTGTATGCAAGACAAGTTTGGACCAACGCCCTTCGGACAAAAGTCCACGGTTTTGTTGGCTAACAATCCGATCGTGTGTACGAGGCTTAACTCTCGTGAGAGTTTGCCAGGAAGGGAGGAGGGGGGTGAGTCATAGGAGGACAATGAGAGCTGCAGATCTAGACGTGTGCCTCTGTGTGTTTTTGTAAGTCCAGGAAGTGAACAGGCAGCAGCTTCAGTTGCCCACAGTAAAAATGGTTGCACCCAGACTCAGTCCAGGGAGATTTCTGCAGCATATTTGGCAAGTACAGAATCACAGTATATATAAAATAATATGCAAAGTGGTTGGAGGGAAGCTTCAAAAGGGCAAAGATGCTTTTATTACAAATTATGTGAGCAGACTGCAGTTCCTCTTTGAGCTTTGATGCTCTTGAATTGTTTAAGTTTGGTCTGTTCTTTGTATTAACACATGTTTATTTTATTTTTTTGGGTGGGTGGATCCAATAAAAGCGTGGAGGGATAGAAAAGGAATGAATTGTGTGGGTGGCTGTGGAAAGATTTTGCCAACTTTTTGGTGTTTTTCTTTTTTATATGGGGAGGGGCGGTTATATATAAAGTATGTGAAAGGGTGGGGGAGGTAATATAATAAGTTATGCTTGTATTTTGAATTTATTTTGAGCTATGCAAATTACTTCTTCAAAATGATGTTATGTAGGTCGATTTTATTTTGTAAAATTTTAAGAAAAGAAAAAAAAAAATGTTTCCCCTCAGTTCCTATTTTATTAACAACTGTAACGTTTTGAACTTCCTGTTTTGGTGACAATGGACAACAGGACAAAAAGAGTGAATCCCCCCAACAGGGACAAAGAAAACTGGTCATGATGAGAGAACTGAGTATGATTGCTTGCTATTTTAGTGCAGCATAGGCAGACTGAACAAAAGAAATTACAAATATATACTCCATGTATTGAGGCGCTGGCTATGTGTTAAAACGTCATAAGTGTGTATGTGAATTCATGCATTCAAAGTGAATCACAACCCGATAAATGACTATCACCAAGTTAATTCCAAAACGCCATACGCAAAAAAACTCATATATAGAGAAACTCTTGTGATAAAAAACAAGAGTTTTGAACAAAAATAATAATAAGTCCTTGTATGTAATGTGTCTCTTCAAATCCACTTCTTTTAATTTCACCATGTGTATATTAGTGATACATGCTGTTCTTAATACACTGTGCTCTTCTTAAATAATGTGCACCACCACCACCACCTAAGTTAAGGGGGGCCACTGACCAGATCGCTTTGTGGCCACCAGGGCCCTCACCGCTTTTGAGGATTTGGTCTTTATGTTTGGTATATCCTGGACATCCGCACACTAAATGTTAACCTTCAGTGTCTCCACTAGGATTATTTAAGAATGAGAAAACAATACTCAATAATCGTGCAATATGTTTATTAAAATAGGCTAAAAAAAATTAAAATAGCACTGGAGCGGCACACACTATGCAGAGCCTTGTATAATAAAATTATCGCAGCCGTTCGTGTCTCTGAGCTGGCGTGAGTTCCACCTGGGCCGGACGTGACATCAATGGCAACTCAAAACTTCCCCCACTATTCAGACCTCAATGCATTTCACTGGAAGGCATCATCAGGAAGTCGTCAATGCATAGCCGTGCTGGCTCAATACATGGAGTATATATTTATAGGTTTTTTTTGGGCATTAGCCTAAAATTGAAGGCTTATTGTCAGAAATTAAATCATTGTCAGAAATTGCACATTGGGAGCGCAGCATTATTTTTACATTTCTAGTCAAAATAAATTACAAGCTCACTGGATTTCTGGCAGGTACAACCAACACTTGCAGCATGTTTCAAGAGACAAAACATTAGGGTGTGAATGTATTGTTCAGTTATACTGACTTTTTTAAAATGTTGTTCATACATATAGTTAAAGAGGAATTTCACTCGGTTTTAAAAAATAAAAGTCAGCAGCTATAAATACTGTGGCTGCTGACTTTTCAAAATCAGGTCCTTACCAGTGCCTGAAGCCCAGTGCCAGCCATCTTGGGTTTGGGAGCTGTCTGTAACTTCCTGAGGAATCATAGCCAACACCCCATTGCTCATGCACAAGATTGGATGGTACAGTAAGACTGGCCCTGCACCTTTTTTGGGACATGTGATGTGTCCCAGGAGGCTGCAGATGGGGAGTTGGGCAGGACAAGCCCAATCAATCTCACCTAGGTGAGAATTAAGGAAGTGGAAGAAGGTACTGTACCTTTCAAAAAAAGTATATTTGAGTGAAGGTCCACTTTAAAATGTACTAAGAGAGTAAACTAAAACGTTTTTAGAAAACAAGCCAGCATAAGGTGCCAAAGGGTATTCCATCTTTTATTTCCCCATTGGTCCTTCCATGGAGACCCTGGTCCTGCCCCCCAAAATGTAAATATCAGAAATGAGAGTGAGATTGAGAGCATAGACCAGTGTTTCTCAACTCCAGTCCTCAAGGCGCACCAACAGGTCATGTTTTCAGGATTTCCACTATTTTGCACAGGTGATTTGATCAGTTTTCACTGCCTTAGTAATTACCACAGCCGTTTCATCTGAGGAAATCCTGAAAACATGACCTGTTGGTGCGCCTTGAGGACTGGAGTTGAGAAACACTGGCATAGACACACCATACCTCCCAACATTTTGAGATGGGAATGAGGGACACCTACTAGCAAACATATGTAGGCATAGAACACGCCCCCTGCCACACCCCCTCAAAGGAGAATTAACCCTCCCCCCCAAAAAAAGTTAATTATATCCACAAGGGCTTTTTTTTACCACTACTTTTCCTTTATATTGGCTTTTGAATGCAGCAATTTAGAATTTGGATGAAAGGTTTAGCACTGGGAATCACTTTTTGAAAAATAAAAAGTGCATTTTATGTACAACTATATGGATCAGACCAAAATGAGGGACAAATGAGGGGGGGAGAGGGACAGAGGGACATTGCTCCAAATCAGGGACAGTCCTTCCAAATCAGGGACAGTTGGGAGCTATGGACACACCCACAGGTTGATTGGCGTCAAGTGGAGCTATTCGGCTTCGGCATGACCAATCATAATAGGGGGTATGAGTTCCTGGGCTTCACTTTCAGAAAATGTGTATAGGCACGTTTGTGGGGTTCCGCTTTCTGCAGTGCTTAGAATCGTTCAGTAGTGAAATATAAGTGATCCCTTTTCCACTCTTATAATATTAGTATACATTATAATACTACATGTACACTTTAATAAAGAACATGCTCTCTGGCTAAATTCAAAATACTAATTGGTAAAGATTGTTTGCTACATGCGTCTTATCTTTCTATACATGTATTTACCGCACAGAAAAATATGATTTGCTTATCTGTCAGCACCTGACAAAAGACACAGATGAATGAACGTATATTTCAGCCAATACTTCATGTGGTGTCACTTTTTTAACTCATGTATACAAATTTACAGCAACTTCTTCTTTGTTCTGCTGTACACTTTCAGGAAGTATGCTCTGTTAGTTAATAACGCCAGGAAAGGGAGCTATAGATCTCCTGCAAGACAAGTCCACTGAACAATAATTTACTGATCAGGCTGAAGACTGTATTTTTTCGATATTGGCTGAACCGAAAATGACAGGTATGTTTTTGTTGAAACAAATCTAGTTTGCTTGTAAAGTTGCATTCACATACAATGAACAAACTAAGGTTTCCTTATTAGAGAAGTGTTGGTTTACAGCAGCGTAAATGCAGGCTATGTAAAAGTCACTTCTCTATATCAATAAGAAGCTGTATTGGAATACCAGTGTATCTTGTAATGACCAGCAGATGTTTATGAGGTTTAGGCATTTTCTTACTTATTTGCTCATATCTTTGTTATGATACCAAAATGTTAATTCTGCCATTTTTTGCTATTTTCTATCAATAATCATTATATTTAATGTATCCTCTTTCTGTCTCTCTACACCTTCCTTTCTCATCCTTTTAACATGGAGGAACCCTTGAAACAAATTTCTGGTCTCAAGAGTTACCTGCTAATAATTACCATATCTACAGTTCAGCATATATTGGTGTAATAGTAACTTGGAAGAATGTGACTTACATTATAGTAATTGGGAAGAATCCCCCCTTACAGATAGATGAGATCATTAGTGACAGTGGTTACTTATCTGTGAGGCAGAAATTGCGGCTTGCTCAACCTGACCTAGCATCCTCTCGTGAGACTCTAAAGTTCCACGGAACCCTGGTTGAGAAAAGATGCTTTATACTGTACATTTGCGTAAAAAAGGAGGCTATTGCAGGACTTTTGAAGTAAAAAAGGCAAAAGAGGGTTTTTTGGGATCATCATTATGGTGGGGTATGGCCTAAATCAGTACAAATGCTTTTTGTTGGTTTTTCTTCAACAGTCCAGTAAATGAAGGCTTACCAGAAAAGCATGACTTGTGTTATATAGAAGTCATGTATCGCATATCTGATATCAGTCCTGTAAATGCTTCTTTTGTTGACACAAATACTACAAGATACACTTATGCTAGTTTCTACCTTGTATGTATATATATATATATATATATATATATATATATATATATATACACACACAAGGATATATGTATACTAATATGTATATATATATATATACACAAGGAGATATGGATATGTTTATATATATTATAAATTAAAATGTTGATATGCAAAATTTTAAAACCTGGGGTCCATTCACACCTATGTGTTTTAATGTATGTCTAAAACATTTTAGTCGACTAAAATACGACTAAAAGTAAAACAATTGAGATGACTAAAATACGACTAAAACTAAAAGCCATTTTAGTCAAAAGACTAAAATGAGACTAAAACTAAAATGCCATTTTAGTCCTAAGACTAAAATTAACACTGGTGCATTTAAAGAGCATATTGATATCAACAATAGCACATGATTGTTAATAACACACATGAAAATGCATTAAAAAAAAACATGAAAAAGTGTAGACCAAGCATTATTCAGCTAAGAATTCTTTTACTTAAGAGCAAATTTTTAAGTTCAGTAACCAATAGAAACCAACCAGAACCTGTCATGTGCTCATCTTATTTAATTGCTCTGGGTTGCCAACTCAGGGATGACCCCTTAGGAAATATAATTCTTTACGGAATAAGCCACAGATGTGACACTGAAGCGTTGATAGATGTTTCTATTGTTTTAACAAGAAGGGATGCATGTATCCAAACGCACAGTGTCTGCATTCGGATCTGTTTACCCACTTCAATAGGTGAAGCTTTCTGGTGGGTGCAGATGCACCAAAAAGTGGCTCAGCATACAGGACCTGTCTCAGCGCCTGTCTGAATGAGCTCTTAGGGGAATTTATCAAAGCTAGAGCAGACAGAATCTGGAGCAGCTGTACATCGCAACCAATCAGCTCAAAGCTTTCATTTTCAAAGCTTAACAAGCTGAAGATAGAAGCTGATTGGTTGTCATGTGCAGCTGTTCCAGATTCTGATTGCACCAGTTTTGATAAATTCCCCTCACTGTATTTTATATTTTTTTACTCCTGACTACTGCATTCTAAGTATAGCACATGCTTTGTTAAAGTGGTTGTAAAGGCACAAGGTTTTTTAGTCTCCCCAGCCCCACCTAATACTTACCTAAGCCCCCTCTCGATCCAGCGATGTCCACAAGAGCCTTGGCTCTCCGGGGGCTCGGATTGGCTTTTGGTAGCAGCGGGAGCCATTGGCCATTGGCTGGACCCTGCGAGCCAACGTACAGCTACGTGGTTTCGTGCAGGGGAGCCAACCTGCCGCAGTATAACTGTAGCAGCTGGTCCGGAAGCGGTTAATATGATTATTTTTATAATAAGGCTCCAATATCTGAAACATTAAACAGCAGGTTAAAGTGTTACTAAACCCAGGACCCTGCATTCACTATATCTAGTCTCCCACAGTACACAGAACATGGAAATCCAATTAAATGCAGTAAACATAAACTGCTAAATACCTTTTCTCATCAGCATTCTTATGACTTCTATCAGTGTCTAGTTCAAGCTTCTAGGAGGAGTTTTCATTCTACTATGACTGTCCTATGAGGCTGCAGGACCCCTGACCCTCTGTCTGGACAGTGCCGATTGGCCCTATGCTGATCACATGCACCCTCCCAAGAAGCAAAAATGCTCTAGCAATACACATCAAACTGAGCATGTGCAGAGTGCCCCCAATGCTCTGTACTATGAGCAGATGGATTGGGGACAGTGGAAAAAGGGGGGGATCAGAGAAGACAGGATCAAACAGCTTTTTTACACAATGCACACGATTAACCACCTAGGTTCCACAGTGAGTAAAACAAGCATCATTTACTGAATACTGAATATACAGACTGATTTGACTGTTGTGGGTTTAATAACACTTTAAATAATACAATCTTCAGACAAAACAAAATCAAATACATGATACATGAGAAAAAGAGGGCTATACCCAACTAAGGCTAAAAGAGATAGGCAACACCAGATTACTACAGGCAAATAGGCTGTTCTGTTTGCAAGGGAATTTTCCCCAGAGCTTAGTTAATGAGGTTAAACTCTGCTGACTTCCACCATCAACTCTTGTTTAAGTAAATATGTTTGTTTTTTATGTTTCTTGCATGTGATTAGATATTCTTAGCAAAGTGAAATTTCACCTCAGTCACTAAGCTCTGAGTTAAATTTCCCTGCAAAGCGAACAGTCTACTTGCATTAGTAAATCTAACCCTATAGGTAAGGGAGATAGCTTGAGAGGGTACAAAGAAAAATGGGGAGGTTTTTTTGCTAGAAAATTATGTAGAACCCCCAAACATAATATTTTTTTTTCCTAACACCTAAAATGGCGGTCATTGCAATACTTTCTGTCACACCGTATTTGCGCAACAGTCTTACAAGCGCACTTTTTTTGGAAAAAATACACTTTTTTGAATTAAAAAATAAGACAACAGTAAAGTTGTTTAATTTTTTTTTCTTATTTATTTTACCTTTTATTTTTTATTTTGACACTGTTTGTTTAAAAAAAAAAAAAATTAGTCACTTTTATTCCTATTACAAGGAATGTGAACATCCCTTGTAATAGAAAAAAAAAAGCATGACAGGATCTCTTAAATATAAGATCTGGGGTCAAAAAGACCTCAGATCTCATATTTACAGTAAAATGCAATAAAAAAAATAATTTTGTCATTTAAAAATGTTTTTAAAAAATTGTCCCTTTAAGAGCTACGGGCGGAAGTGACGTTTTGACGTCGTTTCCGCCCAGGAATGGTATGGAGACAGGTGGGGGCCATCTTCCCCTCACTCATCTCCATACCCAGCATAGATGAACATCCGACCGCCTCCACCGCTGCCGATGGCTCCGGTAAACGGCGGAGGGCACCAGAGCGCGTGGGGGGGTCCTGCTCCCGCCGCCGATAAAAGTGAATTAGCCGCAGAGACCACTATGATTGGAAACTGGACCGCTGGCTGAAAAAGAGGATACCGGGGTTATGGCAGCTAGCTGCTGCCATAACAACAATATTCCTCTTCAAACTTAGGACGTATATCGGCGAGTGGCGGTCCGGAAGTCTTTAAAGAGATGGTTGTTAAAGCTGTAGAAGGTCTAATAGGATAAAGAAAAAAATCCAGACCATAAAAACTGCCTGAGAGAAGTCTTGGAGTTGTACACAAGCTAAGTTAATAATATATTGAGCAGGACAGCAACCATAGAGAGAGAGAGAGAGAGAATGACTTTGGGTTTTTTTATGTAAGAGATCAGAAATAGAAGTGGGACATAAGCTGTACAGTGATCTATTGGGAAAGTGGATGAGGTGTGGTGGGAAGAGTAGATACATCCTCCAGTAACTTGCCTGATATATTGTAGAGGTGACGTCATGAAATATTTTGCACAGATTCAGTTTGAGCAGGGGCTGGGGTAGTGGGGCACAAAAATGGGCTTAGTGGCAGTCATACAGGCAGTACAAATCTTTGGTAAAAACAGCTCCCTTATACAGTATGTATTTCATTTGTGTACTTAGTTGTTTGCCTGGAGTCTTGTTTTAACGTGATTGTAAAGGTTT
Organism: Lithobates clamitans; assembly: GCA_037952925.1. Taxonomy (NCBI): domain Eukaryota; kingdom Metazoa; phylum Chordata; class Amphibia; order Anura; family Ranidae; genus Lithobates; species Lithobates clamitans. The sequence goes on from JBBGZY010000655.1 coordinate 5,282,491, forward strand.
AAGGTTTTTTACCTTCATGCACTCTATGCATGAAGGTAAAACCTTCAGTATGCAGCTCCCCCATCAGCCCCCCTAATACCTACCCAAGCTTGATCCTGATCCAGCAATGTCCACGAGAGCGGCTGCTCTCCTGGGCCTCTGCCTCCTCATTGGCTGAGACATGGCTGTTGGTGGCGTTTGGGCACCCTTGGGTGATATTGGAATAAACTTATGTTGCTGCGCTATCCTTCAGCAACATAGCCTTGTGGTTAAGTGTTCAATCTCACTTTTTGGTGGAAAGGTTCTCACGCTTGTATTTTGAAGCTGGTGAAGGAAGTCCCACAGATGTGGAGTGAAGTTTATTTATCATATTCACACAAGAAGTTGCACGGACTTGAAGTGAACTGTTTGTTTTCACATTGTATATTTAATTACTTTGGAAGATTTTTATTGATGCAATAGTTGACATACATATATATATATATATATATATATATATATATATATATATATATATATATATATATATATATATATATATATATATATGTATATGTTTTTTTTTTTGTTTTTGTTTTTATTTGTATTCACGAGCATTGCCATTTAATTTTTGTTACATACGAGACACTGCTTTTATTGGTTCGGGATGAAGATGAGCATCCTCCCAGTACTCAGTGATGATTATCCACAATGCGCATCAATGGCCTACGTGGCGTGCTGCGATTGGCTCTGACCCACGCTACTAAGCAATGGGGACGCCTGGTCCCCCTGATTGTGCCGCGATCAGTACACATCTCGTTGATGTGCCTGATCTCTATGGAGCAACTGCACATTGAGGGGCTTGCTGGGGCCTCCTTTATTAATTAAATAGTACACAAGGACACTGCCTTGATGTACATAAATATATGTTTGTTTTACAATATATTATGGCCTTTTGACGGGAATACGACATCATGTGACATCAGAGGAGGGGGTGTAACTTCTTTCCTTGATTTTGATTGGTGGTAGGTTATTTATATTCTGTTTCCACTGTATGCACTCTATCACAAGCCTGATGAAGGGTCCTACATGGCTCGCAAATGTTGCACTTATTCTGTTGTGATGTGATCTCTCTGCAATAAAAGTTTTGGACTGCAATGCATGATCCATGGTGTGCTGGTAAACGTGTATTTAACTGCTTTCATTGCTTTGGGTAAACAGAAGTATACTGTACTGTACATTTCTCAGTTAGCATTACAACTTGCCTGCTTCAGGGCCATAGGCCTAATTTTTACTTCTAAAACTTTATTCATTGGTTGCAGAGGATAAATGTTCAGTGGAATAAGGGGGTTGTCTGTATGTTATGGTCATGTCAGGGACCACGTGATTCATTTCTTTAACCAGTTAAGGACCAGCCGCCTCAGTTGTACTGCGGCAGGTTGGCTCTCCTGGGTGAATAACCGTCATTGTACGTCGGCCACTTTAAAACCACTAGGGGGTCCGCCGGCCACCCGCAATCACTCCTGAGAGAGACAGAATGAGAATCTGTCAATGTAAACAGACAGATCTCCATTCTGTCAGGGGAGGATAGACAGATCTTCTGTTCCTAGTGATTAGGAACAGCACTCTGTCTCCTCCTCCAGTCGCTACACTGCCCCCACAGTTAGAAACACCTCCCTAGGGAACACTTAACCCCTTGATCACCCGCTAATGTTAACCTCTTCCCTACCAGTGACATTTACACAGTAATCAGTGGCTATTTTTAACACTGATCGCTGTATAAATGTCAATGATCCCAAAAAAGTGTCAAAGGTGTCTGATCTGTCCGACTCAATGTCGCAGTCCCACTAAAAATCGCAGATCACCGCCATTACTAGTAAAAAAAAAAAAAATCAACAATAAAAATGCCATAAATCTATCCCCTATTTTGTAGACGCTATAAATTTTGTGCAAACCAATCAATATACGCTTATTGCTATTTTTTTTTTTTTTTTTTACCAAAAATGTGTAGAAGAATACATATTGGCCTAAACTGATGAAGAAGCTTGTTTTTTTTTACATTTTTTTTTTTGGGGGGGGGGGGTATTTATTATAGCAAAAAGTAAAAAATATTGTTTTTTTTCGAAATTGTCGGTCTTTATTTGTTTATAGCGCAAAAAAAAAAAGGTGATCAAATACCATCAAAAGAAAGCTCTATTTGTGGGGAAAAAAGGACGTCAATTTTTATTTAGGCACAACGTCTCACGACTGCACAATTTTCAGTTACAGTGCTGTATCGCAAAAAAATGGCCTGGTCATTAAGGGGGCAAATCCTTCCGGTCCTTATGTGGTTAGTGGATTGGTACTGTGAAAGACTTTGCATTTTGATGATATATGGAGTTAGTATACAGAGCCCATATTATTGGCAGGAGACTTTAATGTATTCCTAAATACAATGACTACACATAGGTGCTCTTTAACACTAACTGATCAATTACAAATTGTAGCCAGCTGAATAAATCTCTCCACAGTGCACAAAGGCATGCTGAATCTATGCGGTGTATCAGAGAAGTAGAGTTTGTGCTTCACAAGTATATGAAAATAAGGTGGTCTGTGGTCCTATAGTAGCTGTCTGGACTTCTAAGGCTGTAGTAGTTATGCTCTTGTAGTTATGCCCAGTAAGCTTGGTATTCAACATTCCTTTATATCTCACACCTTTCTTTAAAATGTTCTCCGCATTATTATGGAGACCAAACTGTCTGAGAAGATGACAATAGATGGGACAAACTATAAAAATGATCTTGTATTTATATGATTTAAAAAAACTTGAAAAAAATGGCCTTATAACTGCTCAACATCCCTGGCAGTGATATTGTTTGTTTAAATCAAAATACTGAACACTATTATTATAGAATACAGTTATTTGAGTACAGTGTTTTTATTTTTCTCATTAATGGTCCTATAGGACAGGTAGTAAGCATAGGGGCTCATTCACACCAACAGCTGCTGTATCAGGAACAGTGCTGTTACCTCCTCCTGTGCTTGCCTCCAGGACTTCTCCAGAGCCTCTCCCATCCTCTGGAACTCCCTGCCCCAGTATATTCGGTCAGCCCCTACCCTGTCCACCTTTAGGCGATCCCTGAAAACTCATTTTATTCAGGAAAGCCTAAGAACTGTACCTGAGCCACCTCCATCAGCTCATTTCCTACAGCTATTACCTTTTGTACCATCTCCCCCTCTCTTTAGAATGTAAGCTCTACGAGCAGGGCCTGTCCCTTCTGTATTAAACTGTATTGTAATTGTATTGTCCCCCTCCACATTGTAATGTGCTGACAACAAACTGTTGGAGCTATATAAATCCTGTATAATAATAATAATAATAATAATAATAATAATATTAATAATAATATACTGTTTTCATTGATGCACTGCAGCTTTTTTTTTCTTTTTACTTTATTGACTTGTCACAAGGTGACATTCCTTTAACACCACTTCAATACAGGGCCCCTTCCTGCCCAGGACAATTTTCAGCTTTCAGCGTTGTCGCACTTTGAATGACAATTGCGCGGTCATGCAACACTGAGCCCAAACTAAATTTATATATTTTTCTTCCCACAAGTAGAGCTTTCTCTTGGGGGTATTTGATCACCACTGGAGTTTTTATTTTTTGCTAAACAAACTTAAAAAGAACTAAATATTTGAAAAAAAATAAGTTTTTCTTCGTTTCGGTTATAAGAAAAAAAAATTCTTCACTGATGGGGGCACTGATGAGGCAGCACTGATGGGAACTGATAAGTTGGCACTGATGGGCACTGATGAGGAGGCACTGATATGTAGAATTGATGGGCACTGAAAGGCGGCACTGATATGCACCATCGATGGGCATCAATAGGCGGCACTAATATGCAGCACTAATGGGCACTGATAGGCGGCACTGATGGGCACTGATAGGTGGCACTGATGGGCACTAATAGGCGGCTGTGATGGGCACTGACAGGCAGCTGTGATGGGCACTGACAGGCAGCACTGATTGGCACTGATAGGCAGTAATGATTGGCACTGACAGGTGGCACTGATAGGCAGCACTGATGATGAGGTACTGATGAGGTACTGACAGGTGTTACTGCTGGGCACTGATTGGCACTGTGATGGGCACTGATTGGCACTGTAGGGGCACTAATTGGCACTGATATGGACACTGATTGGCACTGATATGGGCACTGACATCCGTTTCTGACTGGCAGGTGATGGGCACTTACTGTGATGGCACATCTGATGGGGCTGTGCTGATAATCAATGTGTTGATTATCAGCACAGACCCCCCTCTGATAGGGAGAGCCGTCGAGCGGCTCTCCCTGTCGGTGCGAACCGAGGAATGCCGTTATCGGAACTTCCTGTTTCACGCGATGATCAGCTGTGATTGGTCACAGCTGATCACCTGGTATGAAGCCTCCATCAGAGGCTCCATACCACGCTCGGTGATGCAGTGTGTCAGACTTACAAACAGCGCCCAGTCAGGATAACAGAGCCAGAACCAGTCAGGAAGTGGTTAAGTTCTTTTCACCACAACGGCATTGCAATACGATGTACTATGTTGCAACATGCTGTAGTGAAAAAAGTAATGCATGCGGTGCTCTTTTTTCTGTGCAGCACCACAGTGATGGGAACAGATCTCATTTCAAATAAGGCAAATTGCTGATCTAGTATCCCTGTTAGAAGGGAGATCTGGCCAAAACTAACATGTCAGCTTTAAAGTCATTCTAAAGGCAGAAGGTTGTTTAGCTTAATGCATTCTATGCATTAAGTTAAAAAAAACCTTCTGTGTGCAGCAGCCCCCCCTCAGCCCCCCTAATACCTTCCTGAGCCTCATATGGATCCAGCGATGTGCACGAGTGTCTCACCCCTAGCGGCGACAAAGCGCCGCCTAAACAGCGGTAAAGCGCCGCTAAAACAACACCTTTGGGATGAATTACAGTGGAGAATGTGAGCCGGGCCTTCTCGTGCACATTTGTGCCTGACCTCACAAATGCGCTTCCTAAAGAATGGTCAAACATCCCCATAGACACTCCTAAACCTTGTGGACAGCCTTCCCAGAAGAGTTGAAGCTGTTATAGCTGCAAAGGGTGGGCGAAATCAATATTGAACCCTACGGACTAAGACTGGGATGCCAGTAAAGTTCATGTGTGTGTAAAGGCAGGTGTCCCAATACTTTTGGTAAGTATATATATCTATATATATAGATCTATAGATCTATAGATATATCTATATCTATATCTATAGATCTATAGATCTATATATATATATATATATATATATATATATATATATATATATAGATCTATATATAGATCTATATATATAGATCTATATATATAGATATATATATATATACATATATATATATATATATATATATATATATATATATCTATATATATATATCTATATATATATATATATATATCTCTTTACCTGGATCAGAGCAGGCACATTTAACGTCATAGTAATATGCCTGCTCAGGAACCAGTGCTTCCTCCGGCAGATGGGCAGTGGTTGCTTCCATTCCCACATAGGAACCTTGGTTGAGCCAAGAGACAGCTATTTTACGATATTTCCTTTATTATGCAATATTTAAAGATATAAAAAGCTTTGGAATTTATAGAAATACTTTTTTAACCAAAGTTATGACGTAATGATTGCTGTTACATTGTGGGTAGGCTCATTCAAAGTTTATCAGAAAAAAATGATAGTATTGAATTGTGGTGGTAAGCAAGCAGCTGTATGTTGAGTAGACTTTGCCTTTGGTACCAACATGTACTGCCAATCTTGCACAGTTGTACTCTCCTACACTAAAAATATTTACTTCACTGCACACTGTGCATGTCTCGCAGTGTGCGTTAGAAGCTGCAGCAGGTCACAGAGTACCAACCTCATCTCCTGGCTCGAGGGCATCAAGAATCATCGAATTCTTTCCTCCCCAATTGTACTCTCCTTGGCCTACCTCTTTTATTTATTAGATTTGGGATTTTTAATCAGGGAGGCTCAGCATCACATGTGGGCTTTACCTAGTGTAGTCTGCATAGAGTTTCAGCCTGCCTAGAAACACTCACTCCTTCAACTTGACAACGAGGCAGGGTGTGGCGATGTTTATTTCATAGAGAAGCACAGAGAGCTAGTAATAATTTTTATCTAAAACACTCATTGGCAAGCTGATGAGGGTGGATGGAAAGAACCAGGGGAGGCAAATTAAAAGCAGATTAAACTTCAGCTTTAAAAACATTTAGTTCAGGAAATGCCTGTTTTTATGTACTTTCAACCAAGTACATTTATATACTGTACAGGCTTACTAAAACTGTACTAAGGACATGTGACTGGTCTATTTCCTGAGATTAGTGTTCCATATCATGTAGCATCACAGTTGGTCTACCACTTCCTGAAAAACGAGAATGCACTACACTAGAAAATAGAAGAAGAACAGTCAAGGAGAAGCGTTTGCTAAGGCCAGTATCCTGGCACATGTTCTGTTGTGCAGACAATTCTATGCAAAAAGAGAGAATGAGTTTTAACCCTCATGCACACTGGACATTAAAATAACGTTATAAAAACTTCAGTAGCTTTGCAGTGTGTTTTTCAACTTTTTTCAACGTTTTTGCAATAGTGTTTATTAGCGTTTATTAGCGGTATTCAGTGTTAGCGTTTTTAGCTTTTTTTTTTTTTTGAAGAAAAAAAACATTTTTTTTCAATGGATCCAAAACATTATTAGCGTTTATTAGCAGTTTTCAGCGTTAGCGTTTTTAGCTTTTTTTTTTTTGAAGAAAAAAAATTTTTTTTTTCAATGGATCCAAAACGTTAAAAAACACTGGTAAGAGACGTTTTTGAGCGTTTATCTACGTTTATTAGCGTTTATCAGCATTAGAGCGTTTTTACAGCTGGAAAACGTCTCTCAGAACCCACTAGTTTTGGGGTTTTTTTTTTACTGCTCAAAAATGCCACTGCCCAAAACTGCTGATAACAGCCTATGTGTGCATTGAAACATAGGATAACATGATGGAGAGTTTAATGACTGTAGAGAAAAACATCTACAGCCAAAAACAGCTGCCGTAAAAACGTCAAAAAACGTCCAGTGTGCATGAGGCCTTAAAATGAGAATTTTTCAACATGTTAGTAATTTTTCATATGTAATAATCTGCTATTCTGATACCTATTGTTGCTTAGGAGTCAGCCTGTCTGTTTCCAAATATAAGGCTCCCTATAAGGTCATTCATAATTAAAATTTTTGAAGAATTTGCTGTGTAAAATTTTTGAGTTATACTAAAATGTTTTGTTGTTGAAATTAGGATGTTTTATAGTTCCTAATGACATTGTATTGTCTTATTTTCTGACGGTAAGATTCTTGTTACGAAGTAAGTTAAATGGTATTTTAAACAGAAAACCAGAACAAAGTGGGCGTAAGAGGAACCATGCTTATCACCAAAATTACATCATCTTGCTTGACATATGAACACATCTTTTTTCTTTGTTTGCAATTCTTACCTGCAAAATGTTGTCATGTTAACCGCTTGCCGACCAGTGCACGATGATAAACGTCGGCACAATGGCACGGCTGTGTAAACGGGCTTACCTGTACGTCCCCTTTAAGACGTGGCATTGTGGGCGCGCGCGCCGCTGGCCGCGTTCTCCGTGTCCGTGGGTCCCGCAGACTCGATGTCCGCCGGTGTCCCGCGATCGTGTCACGGAGCGGCAGAATGGGTTGATGCCTATGTAAACAAAGCATTTCCTTGTTATGCCTAGTGACATGACAGAGATCTACTGCTCCCTGTCATCGGGAGAAGTGATCGCTGTCATGTCAGTGGTAGCCCATCCCCCCCCACAGTTAGAATCACTCCCTAGGACACACGTAACCCCTTGATCGCCCCCTAGTGTTTAACCCCTTCCTTGCCAGTGTCACTAATACAGTAATCAGTGTATTTTTATAGCACTGATCGCTGTATAAATGATAATGGTCCCGAAATAGTGTCAAAAGTGTCCGATGTGTCCGCCATAATGTCGCAATCACGATAAAAATCGCAGATCGCCACCATTACTACTAAAAAAAAAAATTTAATAATAAAAATGCCATAAACCTATCCCATATTTTGTAGACGCTATAACTTTTGCGCAAACCAATCAATATACGATTTTTTTTTTTTACCAAAAATATGTAGAAGAATACATATCGGCTTAAACTAAGAAAGAAATGTGTTTGTTTGTTTGTTTGTTTTTTATATATTTTTTGGGGATATTTATTATAGCAAAAAGTTAAAAATATTGCTTTTTTTTTTCAAAATTGTCACTCTTTTTTTGTTTATAGCGCAAAAAAATAAAAACCCGCAGAGATGATCAAATACCACCAAAAGAAAGCTCTATTTGTGTGGAAAAAAGGATGTCAATTTTGTTTTGGTGCAACGTCTCATGACCGCGCAATTGCCAGTTAAAGCGACGCAGTGCCACATCGCAAAAAGTGCTCTGGTCAGGAAGGGGGTAAATTCTTCCGGGGCTGAAGTGGTTAAAGAGGAACTGTGCTTTAGAAACTGTGCCCAAAAAAAGACATGCAGGGGACAAAGGACTAGTCACCAGTGTTGCCTGTGTTCTCCCTGCAGCTGATCTTTTCCCCATCACCACGTCTTCTTCTGTACTGTGTCTGCCTTGAGGCAACCATCTTTGTAGAAGACTTTGCTTCCTCATCTTAGAACTTACAGCAATAAGAACAGTGAGCAGCACAGTAGTGACATCCACAAATCTAATTCCAAATCTGGTGAGATCATCTCAACAAAGGAAAATAAAACTAAGTTGCTCACCATCTTAAAGACTAACATGGGCTATTTTTGGTTTTAACCAATAAAAAGGCTATTCCATCTGCTCTTCTGCCCACTAACATTTTTTGCTCCTAGGAACTTAAAATATAAGTAAAGACAAAACTTTATTATAGTTTTTGGATCGAAGGGAGATGGATTAAAACACCTGTCTGTTTTTATTGCTGGGTAAATAAAGTGTTGCGTTTTTATACCTGAAGACAATATGTAACATATATGAAAACTGCTCAAAGGTGAAGTCCAAAAATTCAATCAGTCCTATTAAATGGTGGTGAAAAGTAGTATAGTAGATCTTGAAACCAAGGATCAGCGATGAAATGAATCACACTCCCTCCACCGCAGAAGTTGACCACCACCAAAAAGATAAGATATGCTCTTACCAGAAGGCCAGGATACCATTGACAGTAAGGTCAAACATGCTGTGGGGACTCCCCTTATTAAGCACACTCCAGCAAGTATAGTAGAAAAAAATGGAGGTACCATCTCAGGGTATAATTCACAATAGAAGCCACTGACTCCCAAATGCACAATATACTGTAAGTGGATAAAAACACTATATATCGTAAAACCTTTAAAACTAATATTTATTAAAAAGAATAACACTTACATAGTACGATGAAAACTGTGCATGTATCAGTAAACATCCAGGCAGGAAAGTGGCATCCACTTTCACTCCTGGGTAGCACGATGACGTAGACAAGTAGCTCCGCCCTAGGAGTTTGTTCGCTGATTAATGTTGACACAAGCGCAGTATTTTCTTTTTATTACTTTTATTTTTTATTGCTCTCTATGTCCCCGTTTCACCCTCTCTATTTGTCCTGTTTACATTGTCATTGAAAGTGAAAGTAAAAGAAAATCACAAATTTTGTGTTGTCCCCAGAAAAGCATTAGAGGGAAAAAGTCTTCCAATGGGGAGGCTAGTTCTAGTGACCTGGGGATTTCCAAGAGATTCCCTTAATTTTCAGGGATTTCCTCTCACTTCCTGTTTGGCTATGGGACAGGAAGTGAAGGGAAATCCCACAATGGGACCAACATGGGAAAAATAAACCGTACAAGGGAGATAACCCTCCCTTACTCTATCCAAAATGAAAGGTTTGCCTATAGTTCTACTTTAATCAAATCTGGTGAAGCCAGTAGTCTGAGGCAACAGTGCCTGAGATTCACAGTGCAGATACAGTGCCTTGAAAAAGTATTCATACTCCTTGACATTTTCCACATTTTGTAATGCTACAACCAAAAATATATAAGTATTTTATTGGGATTTTATGTGATAAACAAGCACAAAGTGGCACATAAATGTGAAGTGAAAGAAAAATGACAAATTGTTTTCAAAATTTTTTTTCAAATAAATATGTGAAAAGTGTGGCGTGCATTTGTATTCAGTCCCCTTTACTCTGATACCCCTAACTAAAATCTAGTGGAACCAATTGCCTTCAGAAGTCACTTAATTAGTACATAGAGGCCACCTGTGTGTAATTTAATCTCAGTATAAAGACAGCTGTTCTATGAAGCCCTCAGAAGTTTGTTAGAGAACCTTAGTGAACAAACAGCATCATGAAGGCCAAAGAACACACCAAACAGGCCATGGATAAAGTTGTGGAGAACTTTAAAACAGGGTTAGGTTATAAAAAAATATCCCAAGCTTTGAACATCTCACAGAGCACTGTTCAATCCATCATCTGAAAATGGAAAGAGTATGTCACAACTGCAAACCTACCAAGACATGGCTGTCCACTTAAACTGACAGGCCGGACAAAGAGAGCATTAATCAGAGAAGCAGCCAAGAGGCCCATGGTAACTGGGCCTCTTGGCTGCAGAGATCCACAGCTCAGGTGGAAGACTCTGTCCACAGGACAGTTATTAGTCATGTACTCCACAAATCTGGTCTTTATGGAAGAGTGGCAAGAAGAAAGTCATTGTTGAAAGAAAGCCATAAGAAGTTCCATTTACAGTTTGCGAGAAGCCATGTGGGGGACACAGCAAACATGTGGAAGAAGGTGCCCTGGTCAGATGAGACGAAAATTTAACTTTTTGGCCTAAAAGCAAAATGCTATGTGTGGCGAAAAACGAGCACTGCACATACCCTGAACACACCATCCCCACCGTATAACATGGTGGTGGCAGCATCATGTTGTGGGGATGCTTTTCTTCAGCAGGGACAGGGACGCTGGTCAGGGTTGATAGGAAGATGGATGGAATGCTGAGCAATCTTAGAAAAAAACCTGTTATGCCCCGTACACACGGTCGGACTTTGTTCGGACATTCCGACAACAAAATCCTAGGATTTTTTCCGACGGATGTTGGCTCAAACTTGTCTTGCATACACACGGTCACACAAAGTTGTCGGAAAATCCGATCGTTCTGAACACGGTGACGTAAAACACGTACATCGGGACTATAAACGGGGCAGTGGCCAATAGCTTTCATCTATTTATTCTGAGCATGCGTGGCACTTTGTCCGTCGGATTTGTGTACACACGATCGGAATTTCCGACAACGGATTCTGTTGTCGGAAAATTTTATATCCTGCTCTCAAACTTTGTGTGTCGGAAAATCCGATGGAAAATTTGTGATGGAGCCTACACACGGCCGGAATTTCCGACAACAAGGTCCTATCACACATTTTCCGTCGGAAAATCCGACCGTGTGTACGGGGCATTAGAGTCTGCAAAAGATTTGAGACGGGGGCGGAGGTTCACCTTCCAGCATGACAATGACCCTAAACATACAGCCAGAGCTACAATGGAATGGTTTAGATCGGGGATGTGCAATTAGCGGACCTCCAGCTGTTGCAGAACTACAAGTCCCATGAGGCATAGCAAGACTCTGACAGCCACATGACACCCAGAGGCAGAGGCATGATGGGACTTGTAGTTTTGCAACAGCTGGAGGTCCGCTAATTGCATATCCCTGGTTTAGATCAAAGAATATTCATGTATGAGAATGGCCCAGACCTAAATCCAGTTGAGAATCTGTGGCACGACTTGAAAGTTGCTGTTCACAGACGCTCTCCATCCAATCTGACAGAGATTGAGCTATTTTGCAAAGAAGAAGAGGCAAAAATTTCACTCGCTAGATTTGTAAAGCTGGTAGAGACATCCCCAAAAAAGACTTGCAGCTGTAAATGCAGCGAAAGGTGGTTCTAGGAAGTATGGGGGGGGGGGGGGGGCTGAGCCACACTTTTCACATATTTATTTGTAAAAAATGTTGAAAACCATTTATCATTTTCCTTCCACTTCACAATTATGTGCCACTTTGTGTTGGTCTATCACATAAAATCCCAATAAAATACATTTCATTTTTTGGTTGTAACATGACAAAATGTGTAAAATTTCAAGGGGTATGAAAACTTTTTCAAGGCACTGTATGCACCTGAAGGCTAAAGATGCAGTAGTATCTATGTACTGGAAGATTTGTGGGTCACTGCTTAGGGACAATTAACATTTCTAAATATTATCTTTAGCATAGCATCTTCGCTTTTTGAGTTCAGGTTCACGTTAGGAAGAATGCATGACCAGCTTTGTCATTCTTTTTCTACTCCTCCTATATGTGTATGGTATATTTTTTTTACCAAAAGGGATGTTGTTTTCTGATATTACATTGGACTAGTTTTGTTTTAGCAGGTAATCTTCATTAATCACTTAAACGTCATGGAAGTGACAAGGGCTTACCTTGTATATCTTGTGCTCCCCCCCAGCTGTAGATGCAACCACTGAGACCTACCTATCAATGTGGCGACAGAGGTCATGGCCTGTGTTGTAGAAGTGCTCACATTTGGTCCTGTATGAATAAAGAGTGTAAAAGCTGTTAAGGCAGAAACACATGGGTGATTTTTAGTAGTTCAATCATGCTATTAAATTGCAGGACAGCATCTGATCGCTGCATAGATGCATCAAATTGCTCCCCATGGTGTTGGTTATACAAGCAGCTTGTAGTGGTGATTAATCACTTTACGATCACACTAAGGCCTCATGCACCCAGGCACACAGCATATTTTTCAAGCTTCTAAACACAATTCTATGTTAGTCTATGTGGCCATGCACATCAGGCATTTTAGTATTTGAAGAGCAGCATTTCGAGGCATAAAAAAATAGATCAAAGCTGCATTCATAGAGGGGCTTATGAATATAATAATACGCGCGTACAAGCATAAACATATGTAAATGTGCATAAACGTGCGCCAATAACTGTATTCTTTTGGCCAGAATAAATTAACATTCTGGTAAGTAGAATGTATATAGGCCCCATTCACACCTGAGTGTAGCGGTTTACTGGCGTTTTTGCAGCTTTTTACAAGCGTTTTTAAGCGTATTATGAGCGTTTTATAGCTTCAGCCATTTTTGTTTCGAAATAGAAAGCACTAGTGGGAGGAGAGGGAGAGGAAATTAGGGGTGGAGAGCTGCTTTCTCAGCAAAAAACGAGATACAAAATGCTCATAAAGCACTCAAGTCAGGCGTTTCTATTGAAGTTTATGGGGCCAAAAATCTGCCAAAAAGAAGCTCATGTACTTTTTTTAAACGACAGGTGTTTTGCTTAAGTTGACAGAACACTCAGATGTGAACAGGGGCTATTGAAATGAATGGGATTTGGCTTGTTGAGCTTGTAGAGCTTGTTGAGCTACAAGCTTCAAGCAGAAAATCTCTCAGGTGAGAATGGGGCCTTACGCTCAACGCCATATGCACATAAACATGCATAAATACACACGATCAGGTTCTGTCAGAAAATAAAATCTAGTATATTTGGAGCATAAATTCCTACACCTGTGTGCATGAGGCCTTTACTGGCACTAAAAATCACCCTGTGTGCCCCTGCCTTTAACCTGTCGCCGCCCGCCCACCGTCATATGACGTGATGGACTTTAAGCGGGGATATCTGAATGATGCCTGTAGCTACAGACATCATTCAGATATTGCCGTTTTCAGCCGGCGATTCCCTACACCATAAGAATGATCATAGTGGCTGTTCCGCTGCTTGATCGTTCTTACGGGAGGGGATGTCCCCCCCCCTCCTGCCACCCTGCGGCGCTTCTACTGCCACGATCGGCGAGTCGGAGACAGGATGCGCCGGCCCCGGATGTCGATCATTGTGATTTCTGGCGGACCAAATGGTCGCCGGAGTCTCTATGATCGTCGGGGGCCGGGCGCGATGTTATGACGTCACACCCGGCCTCTGCATTCAATAAAAACGGCGCGGCCTCGGCTGGGAAGCCGTGATCATTTTTTTTTTTTTTTATTATTATTTCAGGCTTCCCAGCCTAGTGGTGAGATGTGGGGTCTTATTGACCCCATATCTCACTGTAAAGAGGACCGATCATGTCATATTCCTATTACAAGGGATGTTTACATTCCTTGTAATAGGAATAAAAGTGAACAGAATTTTATTTTTTTCAAAAAAGTTGCAAACTAAAAAAAAGAAAGTAAAATTAACAATAAAAAAAAAAAAAAAAAATTTAAAGCGCCCCTGTCCCCGTGCACGCAGAAGCGAATGCATGCGTAAGTGCCGCCCACATATGAAAACGGTGTTCAAACCATACATGTAAGGTATCGCCGCGAACGTTGGAGCGAGAGCAATCATTTTGTCCCTAGACATCCTCTGTAACTCAAAACATGTAACCTGTAAAAAAATTTCAAGTGTCGCCTATGGGGATTTTTAAGTACCAAACTTTGGCGCCATTTCACAAGCGTGTGCAATTTTGAAGCGTGACATGTTAGGTATCTATTTACTCGGCGTAACTTCATCTTTCACAATATGCAAAAACATTGGGCTAACTTTGTGTAGAAAAGAGTGCAGCGCTGGAAGACTACTACTGCAGTAGACAGTGAAATTATGTTCAAAAGAAAACAAAAACCTATATGTTAACAAACCATGCACATAAATATTCCACTAATTGACTGAAGTGGATCAGTGGGTGTTGTTCATATAGAATTATATTATTAAAATAGTAATATTAATAATAAACACCAAATACAAAACGTGCTTATTTGTGTAGTGTCCACCAATTAACATGAAATAACGTGTGTGAATAATCCGCTGGGTAGATCCGTGACTTCCACCATTGACAGAAACCGTCACCACAGAAAAATGGAGGCTTACCAGATAGCCATTATAAAACAGCATGAGATATCCTCCTCTTATGGAAGTTGTCCTCCCTGTGGAAGGTTCTTGATAGGGAGCGCTGTGATGGTGGTTCCCAGACTGAACATCAGTAGTGGAGGGGTAGGGAGGGGAAATCCCCTCTCAGCAGTGATGGAAATCCAAAAAGGAAGAGAAAAACTCCAATAGTGTAAAAAAGTTTTGCTTCTTTTTATTTATTTAAATTGCCAGCAGGCATCCATAGATAAAAGTTCCTTGCAAGGAATTTAAAACAGCTCGAGTGAAACCGAAAGTCCGCGCATGCGCAGTCCGTGCGTGCGTGTCTACCCTACGGCCGTTTCGTCAGAAATGACATCATCAGGGGCACGCCCACACGTCCGCGCATGCGCATTAAATACCCGAACGGCGGAACGAAAAGATTCAGCCATTAGTCACCGGAGCTGACAAAAACAGCTGAAATAACAGCAAGAAGAGAGCGCTAATTGGTTCAGATGATACTTAGCCTAATTGAAACACCTACGGCCACCCAACCCGTTATAGTGCCATCTTGTGGACAACTAACATATGACCACAAGAATACAATTCATTTTGAACAAAAATTTGTGTTCAAAATTAATTGTATTCTTGTGGTCATATGTTAGTTGTCCACAAGATGGCACTATAACGGGTTGGGTGGCCGTAGGTGTTTCAATTAGGCTAAGTATCATCTGAACCAATTAGCGCTCTCTTCTTGCTGTTATTTCAGCTGTTTTTGTCAGCTCCGGTGACTAATGGCTGAATCTTTTCGTTCCGCCGTTCGGGTATTTAATGCGCATGCGCGGACGTGTGGGCGTGCCCCTGATTATGTCATTTCTGACGAAACGGCCGTAGGGTAGACACGCACGCACGGACTGCGCATGCGCGGACTTTCGGTTTCACTCGAGCTGTTTTAAATTCCTTGCAAGGAACTTTTATCTATGGATGCCTGCTGGCAATTTAAATAAATAAAAAGAAGCAAAACTTTTTTACACTATTGGAGTTTTTCCCTTCCTTTTTGGATTTCCATCACTGCTGAGAGGGGATTTCCCCTCCCTACCCCTCCACTACTGATGTTCAGTCTGGGAACCACCATCACAGCGCTCCCTATCAAGAACCTTCCACAGGGAGGACAACTTCCATAAGAGGAGGATATCTCATGCTGTTTTATAATGGCTATCCGGTAAGCCTCCATTTTTCTGTGGTGACGGTTTCTGTCAATGGTGGAAGTCACGGATCTACCCAGCGGATTATTCACACACGTTATTTCATGTTAATTGGTGGACACTACACAAATAAGCACGTTTTGTATTTGGTGTTTATTATTAATATTACTATTTTAATAATATAATTCTATATGAACAACACCCACTGATCCACTTCAGTCAATTAGTGGAATATTTATGTGCATGGTTTGTTAACATATAGGTTTTTGTTTTCTTTTGAACATAATTTCACTGTCTACTGCAGTAGTAGTCTTCCAGCGCTGCACTCTTTTCTACACATATTTTGTTTTGTGCCCCATATCAGGGTTATAGTGTTTCAGCCGCAGGATATTCAAACTTAATAATAATTTTTTCACATTTCTTCTGTCACAATTTTTTGCACACCTAGCGCAAATTTTCTTTTTAGATAGATTGGGCTAACTTTACTGTTTTGTTTTTTTTTTTTGAAGCACAAAACTGTTTTTTTCCCCAAAACAAAATGCGTTCGAAAAATTGCTGCGCAAATACCGTGCGAGATAAAAAGTTGCAACAGCCACCATTGTATTCTCTATTGTCTTTGCTAAAAAAAAAATTAATATATATAATGTTTGGGGGTTCTATGTAATGTTCTAGCAAAAAAAAAATGCTGATTTTTACATGTAGGAGAGAAATGTCAGAATTGGCCTGGGTGGCAAGTGGTTAACTCCTTTGCAGCCAGAGCCTTGTCTGTATTTTTTTGCACACATGGTTAAAAATAAATTTTATTCCTGAAGATTATTTAAAAGCCCCAAAATATTATATTGTTTTCTGAAATCAGAGGACTTAAAGAATAAAATAGCGGTAGTTCCAAATTTGTATGTCATGCAATATTAGCACAGTGATTTCAGTGAAAAAAAAAAAAAAAACTAAGGATAATTTTAGGGAACACAAACACAATATAATAATATATTTTTTTGGTAAAATATAAAAGATGAGGTTGTGCTGAGTAAATATATATAAATTGCTCAATATGTCAAACCTTGAAACAATGTGCGCCCTTGAAACTGTGACAAGGTTCAGTACCTTAAATCTTTCATAGGTGATGCTTTAAAAGCCCCTACCTGACATTAGTTTAGAGTTAAAAATATTTTTTTTTTGGGGGGGGGGGCGGGGTTAAGGGCTTTGGTGTAACTTTAATTTTTGGCAACTATTTTTTAAACTTTATTTTTCATCAGGTAGGGGACAAAAAGTTTTTTTGGTGACAGGTTCTCTTTAATGTGTGTGTACAGCTGCCAAATCACTTACATCTGACAGCCGACAGTCAGCTTGTCAGGTTTACACACATTCCCGACTGCTGTAGCACCCGGGAGTGTTTGTAAAACCCCCTGCTGCTGCCAATGTATGTCATATGTTAGTGGCAGCAAAAAGGTTAAAGTGGGTTAAGGCAAAATCTAAAATTACAACTATGATGCAGTCTGTCACTAGCATTAAAAAACAGTTTGTTTTTCTGATTTCCTCCTGTTTGTTTTATCACCTGTTGTCCTGTTGTTGACCAACCCAAAGTGGAAGTTAGAGGGTTGAGAAAAAACATTTAACACTGACAGGGGTGCCTAAAATGATCAGTTTTTTTTAATTTAATTAACCACTTCCAGACCGCCCACCTCAGATATACTGTGCCAGATCACATTCCTAGTACGTTATCTGACACTTCCGGGTCTGGGGCGTGCACACGCGCCGCCGGTGACTAGCAGAGGGTACCCACGGACTCTATCTCTGCCGGCACACGCCAATCGTAGGGTACACAGGCAGAGTGGCGGCCTGCCAATGTATACAAGGCAGATTGCTGTTCTGTCATTATGAAAGGTATTGATCCTGTGTTCCTGCAAAGCAGGAACATGGATCAATGCCTTTCCATAGTAAAAGCACCTCCCACACAGTGAGAAAGCACAGGCTAGGCACACAGTTAACCCTTTGATTGCCCCTGATATTAACACCTTGCCTAGCAGTGTCAGTACAGTGACAGTGCATATTTTTTAGTGTATTAGTGTCACTGGTCTCCAAAAAGTGTCAATACTGTCAGTTAATGTCCGATTTGTCTGCCACAATATCGCAGTCCCACTATAAGTCGCTGATCGCCGCCATTACTAGTAAAAATAATAAAATAAATAAATAAAAATATCCCGTAGTTTGTAGACGCTAAAACTTTTACGCAAACCAATAAATATAGTGTACGCTTAATGGGGTTTTTTTTAATCAAAAATATGTAGCAGAATACATATTGGCCTAAATTGATGAAGAAATTAGATTTTTTACATTTTTTTATTGGATATGTTTTATAGCGGAAAGTAAAAAATATATATATTTGTTTTTCAAAATGATCAGTCTTTTTTTGTTTATAGCGCAAAAAAAAAAGCAAAAAACGCAGAGGTGATCAAATATCACCAAAAGAAAGCTCTATTTGTGGAGGGAAAAAAAAGGGCATAAATTTTATTTGGGTACAGCGTCCCCACGACCACGCAATTGTCAGTTAAAGTAACACAGTGCCATATCGCAAAAAAATGTCAAAGGCGTCTTTGACAACGTCAATGACGAAACGCATAAGGCGGAGCTACGTACCTACGTCATATGCGGAAGTCGGAGAGAGTGTGGAACGCAGCTGAGGCGCACGCCACTCAGCTGATAGCTTACATCCACGAGCTCCTCTCCGGGCTTGATCTCCCTTACGCAGTGTGATACTTTCACTCCCTTGCAGGAGTGTTAATCGGTCTTTTAAACTTTTAATTTTTATTTACTTTTATATATTGGTCGTTGTACCTAGCAAACTTTTATTAAATATACTACGGTATCACACTATGGGAGCCCTGTTTTCTTTCATATGAGGATAAAGCGTAACCCTGAAGGATATTTACACCTGGAGCGGAAGCCCCCTAGGGACAACCCCATTGGATTCCAAGACAACATCGAGGATATTCGATGCCTATTACCCCTGCAGGGGTGCAGGGAGCTGGTGAGTGGGGACCCTTGAGGGGGAGCACCTAAGTCACTGGATATCAATTGCTGCCATCACTAAAGTCACCTCACGCAGGAACTCTTGAATGAATTGTCTTCAAGCTAGGACTTTCACAATACTGATTTTTATTATTTAATTTTATTTTGTATTTTTTATATTTTTGTCACATTTGTTATATCTTTGGCACATTCAATTTTTTTCATTTTTTTCATTTTGTCATATATATTTTTTGTCACATTTTACACTTGGTCCCTATTAATATTGCCTGTTTTCCATGGTAAAGAAGGGGGCTGTGATTGTTTCACCAGCATAACATGTTATTTGTGCACAGTGGAGATATAGTGGTAATACTCAACCAGTATATGGCATTGGCTGTGGACTGATCATAGACTCATTACCAGTCAGTGCAACAGCTGGAAGGACGATTTGGTTATTATATGGTTAACCCCTTATACATCAGTAGGGGGGTGTGTACTGCTACACTTATTATTTAGAATTAGTGTCACCACCACCGATGATTTTTTTTGCTATACCTGTATATATTTGTTTGCACCCTCTGGTACGGGATATTAATCCCATTGGGCACATATACACTTTATAATACTTATTTCTGAACAAGTGCATTTTTTAGCCCACATTTATGAGAGTACACAGTTAATATATAGCTATGCAGCTAACACACAACTGTTACGTATCCAACATAGGTAGCGCCACTTGCCCCTATTCACATATACCTTTCTTAATGTTTTGCAGGCTCCCAATAAAAAAAAATAATAAATACACATTTTTTTACCTGCTATAAGATGTGCAATTATTTTATTTTTTTTTAAAGGTGAACTTATCCTGTAATGATTATGTACACATATAATATAGCCAAATAGGTAAGGAAAATTTCTTACAGCGTTCAGTGTTTCAGTCTCTTGTCTTAAAATGTCAGCTTTGACAAAAAAAACAACAATCATTTTCATGATCTCTAATAAAACCCCTTAAAGCAAACAACATAATTGTTACAGTATCATCATTATGTTCTACAACATTGCAATGCACCATTTAACAAAGCAAATCGGTAATTTTGATACTATATTTTTTATGATATTTAGCATTACCTAAACCCATATTTATCACACAAAATGTGATTGTATTGCAGGTACGCCCATATAATTATATTGGCATTTGTAAGGTGGAAAAGGATTTGTTTCTGGACCTTCTTTTCTGTAAATAAATATATTGTTTGGTATAGCAGTTATTAAACTAAATGTAAAGACAAAATTGTTTTTCAGTAGAGAAAGTACACCAGTATTTTATATTTTTTTATATATATATATATATATATATATATATATATATATATATATATAATCAGGTCCATAAATATTGGGACATTGACACAATTCTAACCTTTTTGGCTCTATACACCACCACAATGGATTTGAAATTAAATGAACAAGATGTGCTTTAACTGCAGACTTTTAGCTTTAATATGAGGGTATTTACATCCAAATCAGGTGAACGGTGTAGGAATTACAACAGTTTGTATATGTGCCTCCCACTTTTTAAGGGACCAAAAGTAATGGGACAAATGGCTGCTCAGCTGTTCCATGGCCAGGTGTGTGTTATTCCCTCATTATCCCATTTACAAGGAACAGATAAAAGGTCCAGAGTTCATTTCAAGTGTGCTATTTGCATTTGGAATCTGTTGCTGTCAACTCTCAATATGAGATCCAAAGAGCTGTCACTATCAGTGAAGCAAGCCATCATTAGGCTGGAAAAACAAAACAAACCCATCAGAGAGATAGCAAAAACATTAGGTGTGGCCAAATCAACTGTTTGGAACATCCTTAAAAAGAAAGAACGCACCGGTGAGCTCAGCAACACCAAAAGACCCGGAAGACCATGGAAAACAACTGTGGTGGATGACCGAAGAATTATTTCGCTGGTGCAGAAAACACCCTTCACAACAGTTGGCCAGATCAAGAACACTCTCCAGGAGGTAGGTGTATGTGTGTCAAAGTCAACAATCAAGAGAAGACTTCACCAGAGTGAATGCAGAGGGTTCACCACAAGATGTAAACCATTGGTGAGCCTCAAAAACAGGAAGGCCAGATTAGAGTTTGCCAAACAACATCTAAAAAAGCCTTCACAGTTCTGGAACAACATCCTATGGACAGATGAGACCAAGATCAACTTGTACCAGAGTGATGGGAAGAGAAGAGTATGGAGAAGGAAAGAACTGCTCATGATCCAAAGCATATCACCTCATCAGTGAAACATGGTGGTGGTAGTGTCATGGGCATGTATGGCTGCCAATGGAACTGGTTCTCTTGTATTTATTGATGATGTGACTGCTGACAAAAGCAGCAGGATGAATTCTGAAGTGTTTCGGACAATATTATCTGCTCATATTCAGCAAAATGCTTCAGAACTCATTGGACAGCTCTTCACAGTGCAGATGGACAATGACCCGAAGCATACTGCGAAAGCAACCAAAGAGTTTTTTAAGGGAAAGAAGTGGAATGTTATGCAATGGCCAAGTCAATCACCTGACCTGAATCTGATTGAGCATGCATTTCACTTGCTGAAGACAAAACTGAAGGGAAAATGCACCAAGAACAAGCAGGAACTGAAAACAGTTGCAGTAGAGGCCTGGCAGAGCATCACCAGGGATGAAACCCAGTGACTGGTGATGTCTATGCGTTCCAGATTTCAGGCTGTAATTGACTGCAAAGGATTTGCAACCAAGTATTAAAAAGTGAAAGTTTGAAGAATAATTGTTAATCTGTCCCATTACTTTTGGTCCCTTAAAAAGTGGAAGGCACATATACAAACTGTTGTAATTCCTACACCGTTCACCTGATTTGGATGTAAATACCCTCAAATTAAAGCTGAATGTCGGCAGTTAAAGCACATCTTGTTCGTTTCATTTCAAATCCATTGTGGTGGTGTATAGAGCCAAAAAGATTAGAATTGTGTCGATGTACCAATATTTATGGACCTGACTGTATATACAATATCTCACAAAAGTGAGTACACCCCTCACATTTTTGTAAATATTTTATTTTATCTTTTCATGTGACAACACTGAAGGAATGACACGTTGCTACAATGTAAAGTAGTGAGTGTCCAGCTTGTATAACAGTGTAAATTTGCTGTCCCCTCAAAATAACTCTACACACAGCCATTAATGTCTAAACCACAGGCAACAAAAGTGAGTACACCCCTAAGTGAAAATGTCCAATTTGGGCCCAAGGTGTCATTATTTTGTGTGGCCATCATTATTTTCCAGCACTGCCTTAACCCTCCTGTGCATGAAGTGCACCAGAGCTTCACAGGTTACCACTGTAGTCCTCTTCCACTCATCCATGATGACATTACGGAGCTGGTGGATGTTAGAGACCTTGCGCTCCTCCACCTTCCATTTTGAGAATGCCCCACAGATGCTCAATAAGGTTTAGGTCTGGAGCAGGGGCGAATTGATCATTCGAGCACTCAGGCGATGCCCGAGGGCCTCATGCCACTAAGGGGCCCCATCAGGGTTGCCAGCCTCAATAAAACCAGGGACAGTATGTAATAATCTGTGTTTTTTTTTAAATCCCAAGATTATAGCTGCCCCGCCTCTCCAGTACCTTTTCAGTGTGTGTATGTGTATTCTGTGTGTGTATATTGTGTGTCTGTGTGTGTATACTGTATGTGTGTGTGTATACTGTGTGGCCCCATAATCTATTGCCTGGGGGACCCATAATCTCCTATTGCCTGGGGGCCCCATAATCTCCTCCTATTGCCCGGGGGCCCCATGAGTTGTCAGTCCGCCCCTGGTCTGGAGACATGCTTGGCCAGTCCATCACCTTTATCCTCAGCTTCTTTAGCATGGCAATGTTAGTCTTGGAGGTGTGTTTGGGGTCGTTATCATGTTGAAACTGTCCCGTGGCCCAGTCTCCGAAGGGAGGAGATCATGCTCTGCTTCAGTTTGTCACAGTACATGTTGGCATTCATGGTTACTTCAATGAACTGTCGCTCCCCAGTGCCGGCAGCACTCATACAGCCCCAGACCACGACACGCCCACCACCATGCTTGACTGTAAACAAGACACACTTGTCTTTGTACTCCCCACCTGGTTGCCGCGACACACGTTTGACACCATCTGAACCAAAAAAGGACATGGTTCCAGTAATCCATGTCCTTAGTCTGCTTGTCTTCAGCAAACTGTTTGCGGGCTTTCTTGTGCATCATCTTTAGAAGAGGCTTACTTCTGGGACGACAGCCATGCATACCAATTTGATGCAGTGTGTGACGTATGGTCTGAGCACCAACAGGCTGACCCCCCCCCACCCCTTCATCCTCTGCAGCAATGCTGCAGCATGTGCACTCAACTGCTTTGGTCGACCATGGCGAGGCCTGTTCTGAGTGGAATCTTTCCTGTTAAACCGCTGTATAGTCTTGGCCACCATGCTACAGCTCAGTTTTAGGGTCTTGGCAGACTTTTTATAGCCTAGGCCATCTTTATGTAGAGCAACAATTCTTTTTTTTCACATTCTCAGGCTCCATTCACACTAGCGCGTTTTTTGATGCATTTTGCATTTTGCAGAAATGCACGGGAATTTTTTAACATGGGTTCCTATGGAACATGTTCACATCAATGCCTTTTTGTTTCTCTGCATTTTTGGAAAGGGTCAGGGACTTTTTTTCATGCAAAATGCAGCGTTTTGCATGTAATAGAATTCAATGGACAAGCATCAAAAACGCAAGTGCACCGTTTTTGCAGCGTTTTTGATGCGTTTTTGATGCGTTTTTGGTGCGTTTTTGCCTTTTTAAAAAAATTTTTTTTTAAGACTGTAAAAAAAAACTGTAAAAAAAACCAAAAAAAAACGCAAAACGCAAATCGCCGCAAAAACGCCGCAAAAACGCTGCTCAAAAACGTGGCAAGCATGAGAAAAAAACCTCCAAAAACGCTCAAAAGCAACATGCATAGGTGTGAATCGAGCCTCAGAGAGTTTTTTGCCATGTGGCGCTGTGTTGAACTTCCAGTGACCAGTATGAGAGAGTGAGAGCGATAACATCAAATTTAACACACCTTCTCCCCATTTACACCTGAGACCTTGTAACACTAACAAGTCACATGACGCCGGGGAGGGAAAATGGCTGATTAGGCCCAATTTGGACATTTTCACTTAGGGGTGTACTCACTTTTGTTGCCAGCGGTTTAGACATTAATGGCTGTGTGTTGAGTTATTTTGAGGGAACAGCAAATTTACACTGTTATACAAGCTGTACACTCACTAATTTACATTGTAGCAAAGTATAATTTCTTCAGTGTTGTCCCATGAGAAGATATAATAAAATATTTACAAAAATGTGAGGGGTGTACTCATTTCTGTGAGATACTGTGTGTATATATATATATATATATATATATATATATATTTTTTTTTTAATGATGTATGTTTTGCTTCCATTAGGTGCAGGGTAAAGTACAACAATGGACCCAAGTTAGCAATGTTTTCACACAGAAATTAAAAATATTCTACTACACTTTTTTAAAAAAAGGAAATGTGGCTTGCGGTCAATGTACTCTGTCAGTGGTTTGATAAGCAGGCGATTTGCAGACACCTACTTGTTTGTCCAAGAGAGCTACATTGTCGCTTCAGAACCACAGATTTCCCCCCGAAAAGACCAGAATGTTTTCTTTTTTAACAAATGTGTCAATTTTGTGGCAATTAACATGTTCCATAATAATTTTGAATCTATGGCTTGGGGACATATAGGAATTTAATTTAGTAGAAGATCTGGACACATCTAATTTTATTTAATAGGAAATAATAGGAAAGAAAGGGAAAAGTACATTCTCCAGTAAAGCTGCTTTTAAATACAGTAAGTAGCTAAAGCCCAGATATTCACACTGATGGATAACTGATAAAGTCTCCTGATTGCAAGGATACAACATAAATGCAATTTATTTTTCACATGCAATGGTAAAGCCCTAAGTCAAAGTTTGTATTTCAGTTTAGGAGAACCTTTTCCCTCTCATTAATATGTAGTGCACACTATAAGGAGCCGCAAGTAGACTAGGATTCCCCCACCCTGCACAGCCAGGTACACCGAATTTTCACAGGCACTCCAGAGTCAGAGAAAAGTCTATGACTTTTTTTTGTTATTTATTGAGGGATAATAACTCGGATTGGGATGGAAGGTTATGGGATGCCTGCATGACTTCAACAACAACTTCCTATATACAGTCTTTATATACAGCTCCACTTCTTCCTCCTGCACTCAATTGCTTGCAGAACCCAGCAGGTACACTGTGAATATCTGACAGTAACTTTAAAGAAGCCAGATTAAAACAATGACCCATTACAGGCAAGAACCTGAGGCCCCTTGGTTGTGTAGCAGAATTTCAGTGTCCAGCTTGCATCACTCCTGTGGCTACCGATCCCAGCACCTCCTCTTCAGGCACTACCAACCCAACTGGCTGCGGCTGCCCCTTTCACTAGCCCTCCAGGCTAACTTCTCCCCACAGTCCTCCAGACTGACACTTACAAGCCCACACCGCTGACTCTTAGGAGATCGACTTAACGTGCTGACCTGCTCCTGCTGTCTTCTCTCCTTGCTCCCATGCCTCCAGTAATGGCTTACTCCGTGTGTTTTGGTAGCATCCTTCCAGCATCCGAGCCCCGGCCCAAGGTCACCCCCCAGACTAGGGGGCACCCTCAAGGGCCATGACAACCTCCTCAGCACTCCATCTCTATCTTCCACTCAACTCCCCCTCCTGGAAAGACTCATGCCTATTTATTAGGTGGCCTCCCCCCTGCCAGCCCTTTACTGGGGATTGGCTAAGGCCCTCATAAATATTCCAAGTAGCTTCTCCTAACCTCAACCCATTATGTCTAGAACATTCTCCAATGTCCCAGAAAACCGGGGGAAGAATCAGAGAAGCTGCTAGGATGAGTCACCCAGCTCTGAGTCACTAGACTCTGACCCAGATTCATAGCTCAGGCTTAACCCTGAGCTAAACTTAAATTTTCCAGCACTAACAGCTACACAAAACTTAGCACTACTAGAGGGTACTACAAAAATATCACAACACACATGGGTAAAGCAAACTATAAGTGCTTCTGACCTACAGTTGACTTACTTCTGATCTACGTTTGACCTGCTTCAAGCTGCCTTTGCAGTCCTACAGACTTTTATGGGGAAAGAAACAATTCTAACATGAAGAAAAGCCTATTGACACAGATTCCTAGTGTACCTAAGATTCAAGTTTGTGCAGTGTGAGAAATCTTTCTTGTAGGTTTGCAATTGCATAAAATGAAACTAACAAAGTGCAGACTTGCTATGTTAATAGGGATTATCTATAAGCATTAATTGTGCCTACAAAGTACCTTAGAAAATGAATCTTTTGTTTTAAAATCCTCTGAAAAATAGTGGTGCACTACCTGATATGAGAGTTTTCTTATGCAGCGTACACACGGTTAGACTTTTCTACCGGACTTGTCCGACGGATGCCGACGGACCAAATCTGGCGGACAAATCGATCGTGTGTGGGCTTCACCGGACCTTCAGCAGACTTTTCCAGTCGCAAATCTGATGGACTTTAGATTTGGAACATGCTTCAAATCTTTACGTCGTAACTCCGCTGGACCAAGAAATCCGCTCGTCTGTATGCTAGTCCGACGGGCAAAAACCGACGCTAGGGCAGCTATTGGCTACTGGCTATCAACTTCCTTATTTTAGTCCGGTGTACATCATCACATACGAAGCCGTCGGACTTTGATGTGATCGTGTGTAGGCAAGTCCGTTCATTAAAGAGTCCATCAGAAGTCCGTCAAAAGTCCGTCGAAAGTCCGCTGAAAAGTCTGTCGGACAAGTTTGGTCGAAAAGTCCGCCAGTGTGTACGCGGCCTTAGATATTCCTGTGCATAGAGACTCATAGCTGTATATCTGCAGTGTTGGAACTAAGACACTGCTGTCTTTCAGTGCTAGTGTCATGGGATTTGGAGTGAAATGTTACACTGTACTGTTCGCTGTTCTCTTGCTGAAAGTTCTGAGATGAGGAAACAAAATGATTCTGCCAAGATACAGTAGTTACCTCCATAGGAAGACACAGTGCAGAACAAGGCATGGTAAGTCAGCAACTGGGAAAGATCTGTTGCATTGGAAACACAAGCAGCACTGGTGACTAGTCCTCTGACACCTGCTTTTTTGGCACAGTTTCTAGAATTTAATTGCTCTTCAAATGCTAAACGTTAGCAAGCAAGCTTACAACAGTCATGAGGGTCATGCAATAAGCTATTTTTTTTTTAAATCCTATTAAATATGGTCATTTATATTGCATCAACAACTTACCCAGTGCTTTACATACTGTACATTCACATCAGTCCCTGCTCTGACGGAGCTTACAAATCAAAGTCCCTATCTCACATGCATACATACACATACTGCTTTAATTAAACTGGCCAGCATGTCATTGAGATATAAGAGGAAATAGGAGTACACCCACATAAACAATATATGAAAAACCCTATGCAGATAATGTCCTCATCAGGGTTCAATGCTGGGACCTCATTGCCAAGTCAGAAGGTCTAACCACTAAGCAACTGTGCTGCCCTTTCTTCACTGTGTGTTGTGGGAGAGGTCTTGGAGAAACTGGATTAAGTAGGACTGTCCATTTCCAGTCCCTCACCCATGCACTTTTGATTTATCAAGTCACTTATAATAATGTTCTATTGCAGGGATCCTCAAACTTCGGCCCTCCAGCTGTTGCGGAACTACACATCCCATGAGGCATTGTAAAACTCTGACATTCACAGACATGACTAGGCATGATGGGAATTGTAGTTCCTGAACAACTGGAGGGCCATAGTTTGAAGACCCCTGTTCTATTGCTTACTGTTATCAGTCAGCAATATGTTAGATTTGCAGTTACCAGTTGCAAAGGAGGAAGGTACACATGAGCTGTGTAAGCTTTGCAAATTATCAAGATGGCTCCAGAACTAAGGAAATACTTAGTCCTATCCTATCCACGGGTACCCATGGATATCAATGCCCGGAAGTGGGAGCAAATACCTGGATTATACAGGTATGTGCCCTCCCCCCCCCCCCCCCCGAAAGGTGCCAAATGTGACACCGGAGGGGGGGAGGATTCTGAAAAGCGGAAGTTCCATTTTTGGGTGGAATTCCTCTTTAAGCTATAACTGGAGATGACGTCACTGGGATTTACCATGTAACTACAATGTGGAAACTTTGTGATTACTACAGGGCACTTTGTAGCTAGATTAGAGGTGAAAGAGATGATCTAGTTCCTTCGTTGAACTCTGGATCCTGGCTGTTGCTTACTGAGATCAGTTTAAGTACAAACATGCACCGTGGCCTGCTTCTGCCATAATAAATCTCCTTTATGGTCGGCAGCAGCTTCTATAGTACTATATTAAAAGAAACAGTTTCACAAAAGTAACTAGAAAAGCAGTCTACACAAGAAACCATACAAATGATATTTTCATGTGTCTTAATTACCATTCTATAATAATAATTGCACACAATACATAAATGCATTTCATGTACCTGGAGTCCTCATTACAGTTATATCTGGTATTGTCTCATTTGGGTTTAATGTACAATTGTCTTGTCATTCATTAGTATTTTAACAACAATAGAGCATACAAAACTCTTTACAACAAAGAAATCAGGCACGTTTATCTCTTCTCTATTGGGAGCCTAAAGCGGGCCTTACATTATTCATTATTTTTCTTTAAACCAGCAGGTTGCATAAAAAAAATGACCTGATTCCCCCATCCACACATTTGAGGTGGAAGGTAGTATCACTCTCACTGTGCTATTGTGTTCTGATGGCGGGGACCATCCTTCACCATCAGAACACACTGATAAGTCCTGCTGATTATAGCCAGTGGCACTGATCTTTCAGGAAAACCAAACAGCCTACTTGTACAGAAGTTGATCTGTGGATCAACTTCTGTACAACCAGGGTGCCCATACATGGATCGAAATTCGGCCGGTCCCTGCTGAACCATCTGATTTTCGATCCATGTATGGCCTGGCCACCTAAACGGAGCTCAGTAATTCTCCTGCAAGGAAATTAGTTCACCTATGTTGGTTGTAGTTTGACAGTTTGACAGGTAGTAGTAATTTATTAATGTGTCATATAACCTATATAAGGATTTCTTCTTATATAGACACAAACTGATGTCTGGTTTAATAATATGCCAACCAAGCAGTGCAAAAGCCACCCTAAAAGGGAATATACTGTATAGTTGTTTTTATGCATTTTCTTGTATACCAAAAAGTTTTTGTTTTTTTCAAAAAGAACTTATTTGTAAACCAGTTAAGGGGGCAGGCTAGCAAACTTGACCCAGTTCTTATTTTTCCTTAATAAGCCGGAGTCCTCCTCGCTGTACTGCCTCTTCCCCTCTCCAAGTTTAGTTGAGGCAAGCTTACACATTCAAAGAATACCTTAAAGTTCACTAATGACATTTTTTACTGAAGGTAATTGGACCTCACAGCTCCAGAATAGCCATGTAAACATCTTATGTGCCATATAATGTCTATGAGCTTTCTTAAATACATTTTGCTGTTTAATTCTTCTGAAAAGGACAATGCTTCATAAGAGAGTAGAGTGTAGAATCCTCTGCAAGGTTTAAAAATTAACTTTCATTGAAGACTTGGCTGCAATGTTATTCTAAATAACCTTTGCATAAACTAGTATTCAGATAAATCCATGAGTATTTCTTTGTTGACAGTATATTAAAATATTATGTGCAGTGCCAGGACAAGGTGCTCTGGGCACTCAAGGCAAAGATGCCAAAATGAGCCTTCCCCCATGTCCCCAACATATTTAATTCAGTGCTATATACGAATACACATTTAAAACTGTGAAAGAGAATAAAAAAGGTAAAAATTGGAATGAAGGAGTTAATCAAAATAAGGGTTTACTAAAATCTTTTCTACAAATATTAGGGTTAAAAAAAAACTATTCTGGTACAAAACATTTTTTTAAATGTGGTGCTGCAAGCATCAATAAATGCAAATTTAAAATATTTACATATACAAGATTTAAAAAAAGCAGCAAATCGTTTTATAAAAAGTAATTTTGGTGTACTGGCGATAAAGGGCTCAAATATTGTTTACATTTTTTTTCACACATTTTTTTTTTATTCACACAGTAATTCATGAATGAAAGCTGCAAAAAAAGAAATGAATAGAATATACAAATCCATATATTAAAATTGGTACCACACACAACAAACGCACCTAAAATCACACATACACACCTCTCTCTAATGGCAAAAAAACACATTCCCATGTATGCAAATTAGCTATAATCTATATACATATATATAATTTATAATATGTGTTTATGGGATAGGGCTGGTGATCATAATAATGGATGGAGTTAAATTCTGGTCACAAATGGGTTCTTGTGTATGTAAGTAACAGTTCATTGCACCCATCCAAAGATAGCATTTCTATCAAGCAACATAATTCAAGTTCCAAGGATTAATCCAAGCTATATGGTTAGATGATGAGCAAAACCTCAGTTAGTTTGTGAATCAAGGTATGATGTGGTCTAGAGGAGGATCAATGTTCACTGGTTGTACAATTGTATCAGCTTCAGAGATATATAGGCATATAGCCACAACAGTAATACATCAGCCAAGAAATATGTGTAAACATGGATATCGCCTTCCTCGCACATCAATCTTGTTCCTGGTAACACAAAGTGGGTTTGTTCCAACACTAACTTGGACATGAATACTTAATGTCTTAAATGTCCATTTGTGTCACAAAGACCAGAATATCATGGAATGTTCCATAGGATGCATGAATGCATGTTAGCAGTACAGACATCTCTGAAGATATAAGACCAGAATTGCCATTTCAGGAATATTCCTGCTTGGATGTTGAGATCCCAGGTCACAGAGATGGGGATCACCAATGCCCCAGGGGAGAGGGTGAATGTGGAAAGCAAGATTAAGCCTGCAGTTGTTTGACTTTGTGAAGATCACTGATTCTCTCAACAGCAACCATTTAGTAATGTCTTGTTTTGTTCTGGCTACCACATATGCATATAGAGTCTCATCAATAACTGGAAAATTACCATATTTATTTGGCAATTCAGCTGTTGTTTACAGCAAACACATTGTGGAAGACCAGCTGAAATAATCATCAGTGTCTTTAACATGGTTTACAGAAAAGAGAAAGGGAAGGCGTGTGGCCTGATGCATGAATCCTTTTAAAACTTTTATTTAAAACAAAATGGTATATACAGAAAATACTACGTATTTGTAAAAGTGGATGAATTACAATATTATTACCACTTATTTGAACAGTATTAAAAAATGATTCCCATATAAGGGATAAAAGGTGAATGACCTTCTAACGCGTTTCAAGGATTTTCCTCTTCCTCAGAGCCTTAGGATACCAGGTCTGGTCTGCATGTTAAAATTTAGAGGACTGGATGAGTGGTATATCACTGGGTGAGTGGTCAACCCTTACTGGTGGTGGATTATCTTTTGCTGTACGGATGTTGCTTCTACATCACAGCGCTCTACATTGAACAAACACCGAACAGATATAGATAGAATTGCAGACTCTATTCCAAATGCTAAAAGGCATATAATATAAAAATAATAAATATATCTATATGTATATTAAAACAATGCCTCATACAGCTTAATAAAAGGTATGTATAAATCAGAACAATTATTATTAATTGATCACATATATTGTTGCGAACATGAACCACTATAGCTGAACTACTACAGATGTCCTCTTTGATTGAATAGTATATTTATATATATATATATATATATATATATATATATATATATATATATATATATATATATATATAAATAATGTATAGTTTAAGTTATCTTTAAAAACACACAAGTACATACACAGAATTGCGTTGAAAGATTTCAATATGAACTCCATCGTAATTCAAATAAGAAAACATGCCATATAAATATAAATGAAAGTAAAGATGATAAAATACATAAAAATTAATATGAATGTATGGGAGAATTGAAATGGAAATGGAGGTGGTAATGGCATTCAGGGCCATCTTTAATATTGATTGGAACCTGGGCAAACATTTTCTTGGGCCCCTCTCCATGCAATTTCGCTCTCCACATACTCTGAGACATACAATAAATAGCAGCTAGACTCAAAATCAGTTTACTGAATCAGATCAGGCAGCGATTGTGATTGGTTACCAGATGTTACACTGACTGACTGGTTGCTAGAGGTTACAGCACACATTACAGCTCACTGATTAGTTGCTAGAGGTTACAGCACATGATTTCTGGTTGGTTTGCTAGAGATTACTGTACATCAATACTGCTCACTGATTGGTTGCTAGAGGTTACGGCACATCATCTTCTCACTGCCTGCACACCATGGACTGGGGTGGTGAGAGGACCCATCAATAGACAGAAAACTCCTAGGGATCCTAGAACTCCTGGTATCAGTGGCAATGCTGGGGGGAGGGGTGGGTGTGATCATTGTCAATGCTGATTTTTTTGCTGACTACCAATATAAAGAGAAGTTTTAACACTGACCACCAATGTAATAGGGGTTTACACTGACTACTAATGTATGGGGGACCTTCACACTGGCCGCTAGTGTGAATGAAAGAATTGTAAACCGAGCCCCAATGTAATGAGAAGATTTACACTGACCAGATACACAGCAGTGCCATTTAATATTAATGACACCCTCACACATCTGCTGATGTGCTGTGGAACCGTGTGGTTTTGAAAAAGCATTAGGGACTTTCTTCCACATTTCTAGAGCAGAAAGCTGCCCATTGAAATTAATAGGCTGTCCTACACGCGACCTACATCTTTATGCACCCAGCACCCTGTCAGTACACCTTTGCATCCTAAAACCCCTGCTATAGTATACATATGAATGCCGCCTTTATTTATATATCATTGCCGCTGTTCCAGGGCTATTTACATATGAATGCCGGTTATTTACATGTAAACATTGAGTCTGCTGCTGAGTCATCTGTGCACAACAATAGGGCAGAGCTGGGCAGCATTAGTAGCAGCACTTCACACTGAGATATTGGCACACAGCCCAGGACTAAAACTTCAAGGGACAAGGGAATTTAAACTGGGATAGTTGGCAAATATGAGGCAGCTACTTTGGGCCCCAGAACATTGATGGGGCCCAGGGCAGCTGCCCCTTTTGCCCTGCCTTAAAGATGGCCCTGATGGCATTGCAGACCTGACTCTCTGCACGAAACTATGGTACCGCAATACCACTGGGATTAACAAACCATAGCAAATATTATTATAGCTGGGGTTATTGTAGCATAAGGGATACATTAACTCCAGGGGGAGCGGACATGTGGGAATTCATAGTACTAGAAAATGATGGTATATAAGGGGAGTATATGATGGGGGTGTACAGGTGGACCTGACCTACCTCAGCACCATGGGAAGATAAAGGGATCAAATGGTCTGTCGGTCTTGGAGACCTATGGATGCAACATAATGTAATAAATGAAGCCCCTAGAAGATGGACTTAGCTAAATAGTGCTTAACTGTGTAATTATAATCGACAGACTCTGTGTAACAGGGTATGTCTAAAAGTAGCCAGATATGCTAATATGGTGAAATATACTTAGATATGACAGATTTGAGTGTGGGTTCAATGAAAAGTATATGCTACTGACCTACCCAGTGGTTAGTGCTCGTATTGCAGCCTCTCTCCTATAGTGATTCGTATCTGGATGTCCAAGTGGGGACTAGGATATCCTGACAGTGAACCTTTAGTGAAGCTGTGTATGTTCCCCTATGATGTTGCAGCTGTGCGGCACTCTGTATCGTTACCACTCGCAATTTGTGTAATCTGAGGGGTAGAGGTGTGCGGCTACGGACTGCGGCCGTATGACGTGTGAGCAGGATAGCAAAGGTACTTCTTCTGGCTGCTGGAACACACGGCATCATCTAAACGAGATGTGGGCGGGGTGATGCGTTCCAGCAAGGACCGCAATAGCGTCCTATGACCTGCCGGATAATGGCAGGTCAGGAAGAAGGTGCTTATTCCGGCTTCTGGAATGCACGCCACAATCTAGACGAGATGTGGGCAGGGTGATGCATTCCAGCAAGGACCGCAATAGCGTCCTATGACCTGCCAGACTCCAGGAAGCCTGTCTGTGGGTGGACCTGCATGCATGACTTGTCAGAGGTCATGTACTATAGAGCAAAAATGGAGAGGATGGAAGCACATTCTGTAGTGTACTTGATAACCATGGTATTACTATCATAATTGTCTGTATAGATAAGTGAAAGGAAAATTAAATTGATACTATAAATGTTATTACTAGTACAAATAATGCTGCTGGTGACCCTGTGTGTATGAAAGTTGATACATGAAGGGTAACAAACTAATGGGGCATATGATGGTGAAAGAGCAAAGGGGTATGAACTCCAAACATGTAGCAACCAGAGCAGAGCTCATCTCATGCGGGGTGGCTGGGGTTAGGGGAAGACTTCTCCAACCATTAGACAACCCCATGGACCTCTAGTTCTTCGTTCATTCCATCAGGAGCCAAGGAACCAAGGGGGAAGATCTTTAAACATGGTTTACCTAGCTTGGGCTAAAGTGTACCATTAGCCAAAACATTTCTTTTGTTTTTTTTGTTTTTTGAATAGGGAAAGTTGAAAGGATAAGTTCACTTTTACAAAAAAATGTAAAATAAATGCACATTTTTTTGCAGGTAAAAAATATGTATTTTTGTTTTTTTTTTGTTAACCTACCAACAGCGATCAACAGCGCTTTTGTAATTAATTAAGAACTACAAGCTGACAGCCACAAAGGCTGTTGCGACTTGTAGTTTTCCCATTAACAGAACACTGTGAATGAATGAAGCAGCTAGGTAGGCACAGTTTCATTTAGAAAGGAGAAGACCCCCTACTCACTGTCAAAAAGGGAACTCGGGGGTAGGTGCAGGGGGCGGTACATTTGTAACATGTTACACCTTATATATGGGTGTAACATGTTACAAAAGGGGAACTTTACCTTTAAAGCTTCTCTTCTGTCAATATTTTATGGTTGTCTCAGTTTAAGCGATTTTTCTTGCTTATTGCCTGTTTCAATGGTGCCAGATGAAACAAGTGAAAATCACCCCGATCACCCAATGGTAACAACTTTTCTATTATATAATAATATATCAGTTCACATAATATGGTTATATTATAGTATAGTATTGGCAAACTCAGATTTCTTATAACTTACACGTATACTCTGAATGAATGAATGAATGAATGATTTGTAAAGCGCTGCAATTGCGAACTGAATCGCCTCAAGGCGCTAGATGTATTCTCTGTAGCCAGCTTCTAGAAAAGGAAGGTCTTTAGTTTTTTCCTGAAGGCCTGGTGGTTTTCTTCCATGCGGAGGTTGGTTGGGAGGGCATTCCATAGTCGAGGTCCTTGGACTGCAAATCTACGTTCTCCCTTTGCTTTGTAGCGGTATTTGGGAATGAGGAGGAGGTTTTGGTTAGCTGATCGAAGACTGCGATTCGGTGTGTAGTGTTTTATTTTTTCCCGGAGATATTGCGGAGCGTTTCCTTGTATGCATTTATGGGTGAGGCAGAGGGTCTTGAATGTGATCCGATTCTTCACAGTTAGCCAATGTAGGCTTTTTAGGGATGGGGAGATGGATTCCCAGGGCTTTTTCCCTGTTAACAGCCTTGCCGCCGTGTTCTGCATGAGTTGCAAGCGCGCAAGCTGGTATTGGGGTAGACCTACGTAGAGGGAATTTGCGTAGTCGAGTCGGGAATTGATGATCGTTCCCACAACTGCCGCTTTGTCCTCTTCTGGGATGAAGGGGATGAGTCTGCGAAGCAGGCGGAGGAGGTGGTGAGATCCGCTCACCACCGATCCTATTTGTGCATCCATTGTCATTCCTGAGTCAAAGATGACTCCGAGACTCTTGACTTTGGTGCTGGGGGAGATGGTCTGTCCGAGGATGGAGGGTGGTGTCCACGGAGTCTCAATTTTGGAATTTTTGTTGGCTTGCAGGAGAAGAAGTTCTGTTTTTGATTCGTTAAGTTTGAGGGAGCTAGCGGTCATCCAGTCATTGATTAAAGTGAGGCATTTCTGTAGTTGCTGATGATGATCTTTTTGTCCATTAATGCGAAAGTAGAGTTGGGTGTCGTCTGCATATGAGTGGAAGCAGAGGTCCGTTTTCCTGATGATATTGAGAAGCGGGCGGATGTAGATGTTAAATAGCACTGGTGACAAGGGTGAGCCCTGAGGGACTCCACAGGAGACTGCCCGAGATTCCGAGGTGAATGTTCCCAGTTTCACTGTCTGAGAGCGATTCTCTAAGAAGGATGTAAACCATTTTAGGGCAGAATCTGTGGCTCCTGCAACTTCTGAGAGGCGGACAAGTAAAGTATTGTGGTCCACTGTATCGAATGCTGCGCTGAGGTCTAACAGTACCAGGAGACTCGGTTCCCCGTCATCTGCTGCTTCAAGGGCGTCGTCCCATATTTTGAGAAGTGCTGTTTCTGTGCCATGGCCTGGGCGGAAGCCTGATTGCAGAGGGTCCAGGAGGTGGTGTGTCTCCAGGTGGTGTTGTAGCTGCTGTACTACTGCTTTCTCTATAATCTTGGAGATGGTGTTGAGGCTTGTTATTGGTCTGCGGCAGTTAGGGTCTTTAGGGTCGAGATTAGGTTTCTTTAGCAGGGGTTTGACGATGCCTTGCTTGAGGGAGGTTGGCACAGTCCCTTCTTTGAATGATTGATTTATGAGATGTGTTAGGGTGGGGGCCAGGATGTCGGAACATGCTTTGAACAATTTGGTGGGGATGATGTCGTTCGGTGATGTGCTGTCGCGAAGGCTTCTGATGATGTTTTTAGTCGTGTCCATGGTGATTGGGGACAAAGAGAACTTTGGTGGTTGAGTGATGTTCGTGTCGATATCCTCTTTTTGCATTGGTTGGGTGAGGTTGGTTGTTATTTTCTGATGAATTGCTTTCCGAATGTTGTCGATTTTGTCGATGAAGAAATCTGCTTGGCCCACAACTAGAAAAACATTTTCCAATGTGGCAGTCTGGTACGAGAGGCTTACAACATTGTCAGGTGTAAAATCTGGGCAGGGAAAGAGCAAAGAGAGAACAAAAAGCCTCATGACTTCCAATACCACAAATTTATCTCCACTCCTCAGCTCACTCCTTCAGTTTCCTCACCTATGACTAACAGACATATCAGTCTAGATGTCACACCACTTCCTCAAACGCAATCTATCCAAAACCAAGCTCATATTATTTTCTCCCCAACGTGCCCTTTCCCCTGATCTCTCTGTCAAGATCGATGGTACAACTATCAGCCCATCCCCTGATGCCAAGGTTCTAGGTGTAATCTTGGACTCTGATCTATCTTTTTGAGGCCCCATGTCCAATCACTGACCAAATCTTGCCATCTCAACATCTCCAAAATACGTCCCTTTCTAACCAATGACACCACAAAGATCCTATCCACTCCCTGGTCATCTCTCATCTCGACTACTGCAACTCCCTTCTCACTTACATTTACATAGGGTAGGCTATCCCCCCTTCAGTGCATTATGAATGCTGCTGCCAGACTTATCCACCTTACCAACTGCTTCATGTCTGCTAATCCACTCTGTCAATCCCTCCATTGGCTGTTACTCACCCAACAAATAAAATTCAAAATACTAACAACAACTTACAAAGCCATCCATAACTCTGCCCCAGCTACATCACTAATCTAGCCTCAAAATACCAACCAAATCATTCTCTTCATTCCTCCCAAGACCTCCTGCTCTCTAGCTTCCTCGCTCCCTTGTCACCTCCTCCCATGCTTGCCTCGAGGACTTTTCCAGAGCATCTCCCATCCTTTGTAACTCCCTACCCCAATCTGTCCAATTATCTTCTTCTCTGTTTGCTGTTAGACAATCCCTGAAAACCCTCCTCTTCAGAGAAGCCTATCCTTCCCACACCTAACAACTGTACTTTTATTTTTTCCATCAACTCACCCCCTACAGTTATCACTTTTTGTATCGCTTGACCCTCCCTTCTAGATTGTATGTTCTAACAAGCAGGGTCCTCTGATTACTCCTGTATTCAATTGTATTGTAACTGTAATGTCTGCCCTCATGTTGTAAAGTGCTGCGAAAACTGTTGGTGCTATATAAATCCTGTATAATAATATTAATAATAATAAAAAAAACAGTAGTATATACAAGCTGTGGGAAGACATAAAAGAGATTTGTGTCATAAGAAGATCTCCATACAAGGATTATTATGGTTACTGACATATTTAGCTGCTAAATTAGAGATGGGATATATCCTCAGCTCAGTCCTAACTTTTTGCCTCCTTATCTTCTCCCTGTCATGTCTACCCCAACACAGGTGGTCAGACACTATAGCTGGCTACTGTGTTCTTCACCTATAGAAACCCCCTTTACCATAAGGCAAGCAGGTCTACTGGTACTCGGTTGCCCCCAGGTCTTATACATAATGCTATAGTGCCTGGCCACCACGCAAGGGAAGAACTGAGCAAAGCAAACAGGTACTTGCGGTTGGGCAGACAGGTAGCTTGGTTCTATAACAGTCCTGGTAAAAGGCAGGCTGAATTCAGGGAATAGTCCAAAATCCGGTCCAAGGTCATACACAGGGAAATCCAATCTGGCA
This sequence comes from Lithobates clamitans, assembly GCA_037952925.1. Taxonomy (NCBI): domain Eukaryota; kingdom Metazoa; phylum Chordata; class Amphibia; order Anura; family Ranidae; genus Lithobates; species Lithobates clamitans. The sequence goes on from JBBGZY010000655.1 coordinate 5,321,262, forward strand.
GAGCAGGGCAGACAGACAGGGGGCTTGATCAGGAATAACACACATATCACTCTTTATTGCAAGCATGTGAGTGAGGATGTGGCTGGCTTATAACAGGTTTGATTTGCATCCAGAGACTGATCACATTAATCCCCTTGCAGGTGGGCAGATAGACAAGGAGAGTGCCCTAGCCCAAACCCTGGATGCTGGAATGAGGAGCAGGAGCACTAGATGCTCCTGACACTCCCCTACAACTACAACCACATCTATGTGAAAGAAATTGTTAATTTAGGGTCACCTATAGGATGACACATGGCTTTTGCCATTATTACAAAAGAAAATAATATACACTACATATATTATGGTTAAATGTATGATTAATGTGATAAGTTGACTTTGAAATGAACTTATGCTCATTGATCTGAGATCATATTACTTGGATAATGTTTATGATGATGGGTGTACATATTGTCATTATTTGTACTAATAGATTTTCCCATGTGGCCTGTGGTTTGATCAGTTTGGCACAAGGGGGAGCTGCTCCAGCATGTTTAGTCCCTGTGGAGTTTCCATGGGGACTATGGGTTTAGTCTCATGGCTGGGTAATGGTCTGGTCCTTGCTATTGCCCACATTTATCTCCCAACCGTGGGGTGAAAACTGTTCCTCTCAGCCTGCCTGGATAGGTGCAGAGGAGATGAGGCTATGGTCAGACTAGTTCATGAAGAGCCATGGGTGGCACACGGTGATGTCAGCCCAGTACTGGCACTGCGTGTGCCATGCACTGATGTCATGTAAGCAGCAGAGCTCCAGTGTTGGCATGTATTTGTGCATGTGGTGGGGGTATAGAAGGGGGGTGATAGCAGTGCTGGTGATCATGCAGCAGCACACACAAAGAGAGGATTCTGGAGAAGGCACATGTGTACAAGAGAGGCCTTTTCTAAATACTTGCCAGTTGGTGTTGTTTTTTGAGCGGTACAAGGCTGGAACATTAATGGAAGAGTTATTGTGTTTTCTTATTTTTGGGATTATTAAGCTGCCATTAGTACCACTAATGGGAGAAGTAGGGTACGGTGTGCATTTGGTTGTCAGTAACTGCCACTTCACTAGTGGTAAGACATATGTAACTCACATTATTGCAGTACATGAGATTGGATGCCTTAGGGATGAAATTTATTTCTACCTATACAGATATCACTCTAATCTCCATTTGGGAAGGCAGGGATTGCATGATATAGAAATAGAAGATGCATTGCTGTAAGACAAAATACATAGGCAGGCCTTTTTTTTCTCAGAGAATAGGTGCAGAAACTCCTCCCTTCTGAGTCACCCATTGTCTATGCCCCCTACCCACCTCTGGGCACCGTCCCTTGGTTCCACCCCTTTCACACCTCCCAATACTACCCCTTTTAGAGAATACAGAACCAAGTATCATTTTGTGGTGCTAAATAATGTATTGTATGGAATTTCTTAATGATAATAAGAAATGCAGTAAAATAGATCCTCTAGTAACAACAGATACCCCCCCAGCAACAATAGACCCCACACACATCAACAAGGGACCACCCACAACAAAATACCACACCCAGCAACAAAAGATCCACCCCAGCAACATTATATCCTGCCCAGCAGTAACAACAGATCTCCCAGCAGCCATCATAAATAGACAACCAGCAGCCAGCAACAATAGACCTCTCCCTCAACAGTACATCCCTTGGAGCAACATAACACTCCCCGCAGCAATAATAGATCACCTACCAGCAAAAATAGATCCTCACACAAAAACAGATCCCCACTAAGGATGGTCCCGATGTTCGAGTCGAAAGTAAGTTTGACTCGAACATCAGGTGTTCGCCTGCTCGCCGAATAGCGAACAATTTGGGGTGTTCGCGGAAAATTTGAAAGCCACGGAACACCCTTTAAAAGTCTATGCGATAAATTAAAAGTGCTAGTTTTAAAGACTTATATGCATGGTATTGTCATAAAAAGTGTTTGGGAACCTGGGTCCTGCCCCAGGGGACATCATCGCAAAAAAAGTTTTAAAAACGGGCGTTTTTTTGGGAGCAGTGATTTTAATAATGCTTAAAGTGAAACAATAAAAGTGTAATATTACTTTAAATTTCGTACCTGGGGGGTGTCTATAGTAGGCCTGTAAAGTGGCACATGTTTCCTGTGTTTACAAAAGTCCAAAAGCAAAATGACATTTCTAAAGGAAAAAAAGTCATTTAAGTACTTGTGACTATAATGAATTATCGGTCCCGGCAATACACATAAAAGTTCATTGATAAAAACAGCATGGGATTCCCCCACAGGGGAACCCCAAACCAAATTTTTTTTAAAAATGTGTTGGGGTCCCCACAAGTTCCATACTCGGCCCTTCAGGTCTGGTATGGATATTAAGGGGAACCGCAAGTACTTTTAAATGACTTTTTTTTCTTTAGAAATGTAATTTTGCTCTCGGACTGTAAACACAGGAAACATGCATCACTTTACAGGCCTACTATAGACACCCCCCAGGTATGAAATTTAAAGGAATATTACACTTTTATTGTTTCACTTTAAGCATTATTAAAATCACTGCTCCTGAAAAAAACGCTGTTTTTAAAACTTTTTTTTGCATTGATACATGTCCCCTGGGGCAGGACCCAGGTCCCCAAACACTTTTTAAGACAGTACCATGCATATAATCCTTTAAAATTAGCACTTTTGATTTTTCATGTTCGTGTCTCATAGACTTTAACGGTGTTCGCGCGTTTGAACACATTTTTTGCCTGTTCGCATGTTCTGGTGTGAACTGAACCGGGGGGTGTTCGGACCATCCCTAATCCCCACCAATGACAATAAATCCCCCAGCAGCCAGCATCAATAGACCCTCCAGCACACCCCTTGCTATGACATACATTCAGTGCTGTAGGTGCCGGCACTGCGTTCCCCTGCGTTCCCGCTGAAAAAAAGCTCTGTACTTAGGTACAACAACCATATTAGAAATGGCATCTACAAGTAAAAGTTTGGCCGAATTACTAATTTTTTTTGTCATCTACTGTAGGGTTAATCCATTTATCCCCTTCCTTGTGAGAAGCCTAGCTTTGGGAAGAGTCATTTTTGAATGTATGTCCTGAGATAAAGAATGGTAATTTGACTGTGTTTGATTTTCAAGATATGTATGATAGATCAAAAGTGAAACAATTGGAGAATTAAATAAAGGAGGGGGTCCTGTAGTAATGAAGATATATAAAAAAAAGGATTTTTTTAATCCCATACAGGCAAGAAGTCTAGCTGTAGAGATCTTTCAGAAAAGGATGAAATAGGAACTAATGAACCTGAAAGTTAAGAAGTGTAGAGAGAGTTAGAATAATATCACAGTGGCTGAATAAGCTTCAATAAAAAAATCTGAAAGAAAGAAAAGGTAACTAGGTAATCAATAATACAGATAAAGGGAGTGCTGTAGTTATCTTCAGGTAGAAACTTTTTAGACTTTTTCTAATATTTATTCTGTAAGGTAGATATAATTTTAACTTTGTAATTATGATCCCCAACTTCCTCATCTTTTTTATTCTTCTTTTATTTTTTGAAGGTTCTATAATCATGCTTTCTAAATTAGCTCCCATTGTGATTGGTTTCTTCCATGGCATCTTTGTTTTCCTAATGATGCATGACTTTTAAGGTGAGATAGAGAGATAGAGATCTTAGCTAACTTCAATCTTTTCAGTGCTTTGACACAGGAAAAAACACCTCAAGGCCAAAACTTGTCTTTCTATGTCAGAAATATGATAGGATGATAAAATTATGATTGCTCGATTGTTTTGTCTGTCAATACTGTGATTCTGAATTGTTTCTTCCCATTCTATCTATGATGTGCCTAAAAAAGAGGGGAGTTTGGGTATAGCTTCTATACAGGGTTTGCTGCCGCAATGCTTCATGTGTTATTTTTTCCTATCAAACTAGATATGAGTAAGTGTAAGTTTGTGATCCCCACCATCTTGTGACATACTAGAATTTGCAGTACCAGTTGTGCTATGATTAGTCACAAACTGATTGTGATTAGATGTGGGACATTTTGATACTTGTATCCACCCTTGTGAAATACCCATCACCTTTAGATTGTTTGCCTCCTTGCTGAGTATGATCACTCCTATGTGAAGCCTGTGTAGGAAAAAAGATGAGTGAGACAAACTATCAACTACTTTTCTTATTCCTTAATTTTTTTTGAACCTGGGAAAGAAATTTAGCTACAGTACAATAAATATCCAAAGAAGGGGAAGGAAGGCAAAGAAAAACAAAAAGAAATACAGGGTAAGGAGAAAAAGAGCAAAAAAGCAAACATCATCCACTAATTGTAATACTAAAAAAGTATACATTGAGGTTAATAGTGTAATGAATTTGTCAGGAATTGAATCAACAGTTTTTCCTGTTTACCGTTTTGATATCTTTAATATCCTACTTGATGTTAATAGACTTGTTAGAAATGTAATATTTTGTAAACATTTTTGAACATACAGTAGATAAAAATGAAGAATTGGTTAATGTATGTCCTGAGGTAGAGAACATTAATTTGACTATGTTTGATAGATTAAAGTATAACTAAAGGCAAAACTTTTTTTTAGTTTTGGATAGAGTGGAAAGCCCCTATAAGCCCCCATTAGTGAGATTCACCCTCTCTATTAGTCCTGTTTACCATTATGATTGAAAGTGAATGAAAATCACAAATTTTGGGTTGTCCCCGGGAAAGTAATAGAGAGGAAATCTTCCAATGGGGACACTAATTCTGGTTACCTGCGGGTCCCCAAAGGATTCCCTTACTTTGCCAGGATTTCCTCTTTGTTTCTGTTTAGCTATGGTACAAGAAGTGAAGGGAAATCTCCACAGTGGGACACAGAAGGCGAAAAAAAAAAAATTGACATGGATTATAACCTTCCTTGCTCTATCCAAAATGAAAAAAAAAGTTTTGCCTATAGTTCCACTTTTAATTGATTGTAAAGTCTTTTTTTTTTTTTAACCGCTTCAGCCCCGGAAGATTTTACCTGACCAGAGCACTTTTTGCGATTCGGCACTGCACCGCTTTAACCCCACTAGCGGTATTCCCGAGTCTGGCTCGGGGTGGATTTTCAATACCAAAAGTGGTATCCCCGAGCCAGATTGCATCACAAGATCCTTGTAGAGGTTACTTACCTTGTCCACTGGATCTTGCAACGTCTCTCCGCTGTGATCTGCGACCCGCTGTGTCTCGCTCGATTCACAGTGCCGAGCTCCGTTCCCTGCGAGCGTTGCAATGCACGGGAACGGAGTTCGGCGCCAAATTCAAAAAGTATAACACACAGTAAAGATACAGTACACTGTAATTGTACAGATTACAGTACTGTATCAAATAATTACACATCCCCTTTGTCCCTAGTGGTCTGTCCAGTGTCCTGCATGCAGTTTTATATTATAAAAACTGTTCTTTCTGCCTTTAAACTGGAGATTGTCCATAGCAACCAAAACCGTCCCTTTACATCACCAGCTAGAAAACAGCAATAATAAATTAGAATCACTCGCAGAATTGAGCGATAGTGATTTGTGGGGAAATCCGTCATCAAACACTAAAAGTAACGAAAGCGACAATTCTGTAACTTAGCAAATTTCAGTGTTTTTGATTTGATTACATTATTGAATAATTTTTATTATTATTATATTATTATTTGTTATAATTATTTATAGTTATTTATTATATTATAATTTTTGAATTTATTTTTCAAACTTTATCATACCCGGGATGTCTACTAGACTCTTGTTTGGACAGATTTAAGTGAGTTATTCCTAAGAATTACAGGCCTATAATATAATACGCCAAATTTCTGTGCAAAATAATTGTACCGCTTTCAGCATCAAAAATCTGAGATAATCATACTGACAGGGAGGTTAACTGACAATTGCGCGGTCATGCGACGTTGCACCCAAACAAAATTGACGTCCTTTTTTTCACACAAATAGAGCTTTCTTTTGGTGGTATTTGATCACCTCTGTGGTTTTTATTTTTTGCACTATAAACAAAAAAAAGAGCAACAATTTTGAAAAAAACGCATTACTTTTCACACTTTGCTATAATAAATATCCCTCAAAAATATATAAAAAACTATTTTTTTCCTCAGTTTAGGCCGATATGTATTCTTCTACATATTTTTGGTAAAAAAAGATCGCAATAAGTGTATATTGATTGGTTTGCGCAAAAGTTATAGCGTCTACAAAATAGGAGATAGTTTTATGGCATTTTTATTATTAATTTTTTTTTACTAGTAATGACGGCGATCTGCGATTTTTATCGGGACTGTGACATTATGGCGGACACGTCACGGACAATTTTGACACATTTTTGGGAGCATTGATTACTGTAAAAATGTCACTGGCAGGGAAGGGGTTAACACTAGTGGGCGATCAAGGGGTTAATTGTATTCCCTAGTGTGTGTTCTAACTGAAGGGGGGAGGGGATTGTGTAGGGGAAGAGATAGATCACTTCTCCCCTCAGAGAACCGGAAACTGTGTGTTTACACACACAGATCCCATTTCTCCGTGTGCCCTGAGCGATCGCGGGAGCCCGGCGGTGATCACGACCGCCGGGCACTCGCATCGGCTCCGTGGGTGAGCAGTGGACAAAAGCAGAACCGACGTAACATGACGCCGAGCCATGTTAACGCAATACAACGGCGGCTGGTCGGCAAGCAGTTAAATAACAAACATGTTATACTTACCTGCTCTGTGCAGTTGGTTTTGCACAGAGCAGCCCAGATCCTTCTCTTCTCGGGTCCCTCTTCGCTGCTCCTGGCCCCTCCCTCCTGTCGAGTGCCCCCACAGCATGCAGCTTGCTATGGGGGCACCCAAGCCGAGCTACAGCTCTGTGTGTCCATTTAGACACACAGAGCCATTCGGCCCTGCCCCTCTCTCCCCTGATTGGATAACTGAATTTGATTGACAGCCGCGGGAGCCAATGGCGCCACTGATGTGTCTCAGCCAATTAGGAGGGACAGTCCCGGATGACCGAGGGACTCATGGACAGAGATGGGGCTCAGGTAAGTATTAGGGGGGCTGGGGAGGCTGCTACACACAGAAGAATTTTATTCTTAATGCATAAAATGCATTAAGATAAAAAAAAAAACCTTCTGCCTTTATAACTCCTTTAATATTGAAACAATTGGTGAATAAAATAAAGAAGGGGGTCCTGCAGTAATGAAGATATTTAAAAAAAACTTTAAAAAAACAAGGGAGGATTTTTTGAAATCCCATACAGGCAAGGAGTCTATCTGTATAAATCTTTCAGAAAACCATGAAACAGGAACTAATGAACCTAAAAGATAAGAAGAGTAGAGAGAGTTAGAATAATATGAATGTGGCTGAATAAGCTTCAATAAAAAGTCTACATGAAAGAAAAGACTAGGTAATCAATAATGCAGATAAAGAGAAGACTGTAGTTATCCTCAGTGCCTGGGAGAATGAATTAGATGCCCCTTTTCAACTTCAAGACACTAAAGTTTATCAGGTCCGGAATGGAGAAGGTAGAGAGAAGTAGAGCAAGGGAGCCACTCAGTGACCTAGCAGGATGGCCTAGCTGTCAAACAAGGATAATCTTGCAGCTGCTATTTTCACTATTCAATTCAAGCATATTACTGCTTAATAAAAAAAAAATCAGATTGGGACATTTCTGATTTATTTAAGTCAAGCTAAATGTAAAAGTTAAAAAATCAATTACACGTCCAAAATATGTGAGGTCAAACCATGGTGTCATCTATGCTTTATGTGAAAATGGTACTGTTCTGGAACACCACCACATTCACAACAAGGCAGCTGCTAAACATGTAATTTAAAGGACTGGTGTTTTTTCATGTAAATCTTGAACCCGCTCTAAAAAGCCCCTTATCCCACTGTACAGTATTTAAAAAAATGTTTTGATTTGTTACATGTCCCCTATGGCAGTTCCCAGAACCTTGTGCCACTTTCTTATAATAGCTTGCCTAGTTGCCCATAACTGACCAGAATATACCAGCAGGATTCACTTCATATAGACTTTAATGGTATTTCCCACAAAATTTGTGTTCGCCATCTGGCTGATCAAAAAAATAATGAATCACCTATAGCCAGCATACGATTTTCAGTTATTTGTAATAAACCATGCCTAAAGGCAGAAACTAAAGGGCATATTTATAAAGCAGAGTATCTGACATTCACCGATCATTAACTGTAAATGAATATTCCAGGTGCATGTTTTGTAAATGACAATGATTTATTTAACACCTTTGAATGTTTGGTAAGAACTACATTTACTGTTTCATAAATGCAGTATGCCTCTTTTTTGAAAGCTTGTATCTCAAAATATATTCAGTTAGCCACATGAAAGGCATCCCCTACAATTTTACTTTTCTAATAGTACACTTTTTTGACCCAGAAATGTAGTACTAGCCCACAAGAACTTCCATAACTTCTTCTGGCAATAGTCAGACTGTCCAACAATGTTCTCTCTCTCTCTCCCTCTCTTTTTTTTGTTTTAACCACTTGCTTACTGGGCACGTAAACAGTGGCGTATCTAGTGTATGGCAGCCATGGCAAGGGGGCGCCATGGGGGGGCGGCAAAGAGCCGCCCGCACAATAAAAAAGTCCCACCCGTCCTCTTGCGGCCACCTTCCGCACTAATCTAGTCCCCGGGGCCACGGCCGGCCTGCTGGAGCGCGGCCCCTGCACAGCACTTCACTAGCAAGAGAGGAGGGAAGCGACAGGCGCCCCCATGACAGCCGATGAGTTGACTCTAGCCAGAGTGTTGTTTACGTAGCCGTAGGGTAACTGGCAGAGGCGGAGCCTAATGCTCTGCCTACCCTCCTCTGCACAGCTGCTTCATCTTCTTCCCAGAGCGTGGTCTCCCAGGTCTGTGTGACGTCACGTGACTGTGACGTGGTCGGTGACGTGACGATGAGGAATCTGGAGGAGAACCTGTAGGCTGGTGAAGAGAACACTAGAGAGAAGTTCGAACGCACATTACTAGAGAGAAGAGAAAAAATTGGAACCCCCAAGCAGCATTTATGGGTGCTGATGTTACTGCATTTTTGGGTGCTGGTAAGGCCACATTTATAGGTGCTGCTGTTACTGCATTTATGGGTGCTGGTGAGGCCGCATTTATGGGTACTGATGTTACTGCATCTTTGGGTGCTGGTAAGGTCGCAATTTTCACTAGATACGCCTCTGCACCTAAACCCCCCTCCTGCCCAGACATATTTTTAGCTTTTAGTGCTGTCTCTACGACAATTGCGCAGTCATACAACACTGTACCCAAATTAAATTTTTATAATTTTTTTCCCACAAATAGAGCTTTCTTTTGGTGGTATTTGATCACCTCTGCATTTTTTATTTTTTGTTAAAGGAATTAAAAAAGACCGAAATTAAAAAAAAAAATACAAAACCGCTTTATATTTTTTTAATAAATTTTGCAAACAGGTCATTTTTCTCCTTCATTGATGTACGCTGATGAAGCTGCATTGATGGGAACTGATAGGCTGCACTTAGGGGCACCGATTGGCTGCATTGTTAGGCACTGATAAGGCAGCACTGATGGGCACTAATAGGCGGCACTGGTGGGAACTGATAGGTGGCACTGGTGGGCACTGATAGGTGGCATTGGTGGGCACTGAGAGGTGGCACTGATGGGTGGCACTGATGGGTGGCACTGATGGGCAGCACTAATGGGGACTAATAGGTGGCACTGATAGGTGGCACTGATGGGTGACAGTGATGGCCACTGATCGGCACTGGTAGGTGACACTGATAGGCAGCACTTCTAGGTGGCACTGATGAGGCACTGATTGGCACTACTGGTGGGCATTGATAGGTGGAACTCGTGGGCATTGATAGGTGGCACTGATTGCTGGCACTGTTATGTACTGGTGGGCACTGTGGGCACTGATTCATGGCACTGTGGGCACTGGCAGGTGACACTGGCAGGCGATACTGGTGGACATAGATGAGGCGACTGTGCCTCTTCCTCTTCGGGACCGATGTCCCTTCAACAGAAGCCGGTAATCACACTGTCAGCAATCTTCTGTTTACATCACATGATCAGCTGTCATTGGCTGATGGCTGATCATGTGGTAAGGGGCCGGGATCGACCCCTTACTTGGATTTTTGACCACCCGAGTCTCTTTGACTCGGTGATCACAGCATGCGCCTTGCAGGGGGCGCGTGGGGAGCGTGCAAAGGGGAGGACATCTATTGATGGCCTCCCAGCAAAGTAGATCCCCGCTGTATTCGGCATTCGGCTATAGTGTGGATCTGAAGGGGTTAATAAAGATCTGAGAGCGGTAGATCATGCATTTGTTCCCCAATGACATTTCTTTTTCCAAAGCAAAGAGAAAGAGTATTGGGGCTTTGGATGAGGCATGTCATTACAATTGATGATACCTAGAATAAATATAAACATTTATAAAGTTTATTAGTGCCATCATATTAAGCATTCAGTAATCTTAAATAAACATGTTGAATAAATAAATAATTGTGTAATGTAATCAAAAGACTAACATTTTAAATATAATAATACATTACAAATATTCAAAAACACGATTAATACAATGAATGCAATATGGGTAATAACAATCATCAATAGACATAATTGGCAAAATATAATTCATATGTAAAAGTATGAATCAGCACGAATACGTGTAACAATGCTCAGCAGCTGAACACCAGGGTCAACAATCAAATCCCTAGAATAAATATATAAGCAAATGGTGCAGCGCTAAATAAGGACAAATCAAAAAAAAAATGAAAATAAACATACAAAATAACATGCAATGCAGAGAATATACGATGTATGTCATGAAATGAATAACACAAATATAAAATGACTACGTGCTGTTAATGTTTCAGTTTCCACAGAACACAATGAAAATTAAATCTCTCAAAGTTCAAAGCAGCACAGAAAGTCCATGAGTCATCCAGTGAATCCAAACAATCATGTGTGATCAAACAGCATGCCGGAAAAGGTGACAAATTGACCTGCCCACCACCATTATGCAGAGTGGCCTCTCACCTGACAACGAGGACCCTTTAATTATAGAGGGTCATAATAGGCATTCCCTTATGGGTCATACAGGTATGGAGCACAGCGGTTCAGCGTACACAACTTCCGCCATAAGACTGGATCAGGACACTCTCGGATAATACAGTGGCATATGGAACAGAGAATAATGGCAAAGATAGTGCTCTTCGTATAAACAATTTATTTCAAAAGATAAAAAAGATACATTCACAAGTGGAGCACTTAAGCAGTGCAAGTAAGCAGGCAAGAGCGAGGATGTAAACACAACTCTCTGAGGATGCACGATGGCCGCGGGTGATGTCACGACGTATCTTCGTTCTGGACGCGTTGCGTCCCAGTGGGCGGGGACTTCTTCAGCAGATGGAGATAAGTCATGGGCACCCGCGCTTTATACTAGGTGAGTAACCATGGCATTAATAAACAAACCATGGCCGGCGTATCCAAGACCAGGAAAACAATTCCAGAAGTGTCCCCCTACAGCGTAAAGTGAACTAACGGAAACTGGTCTGTGTACACCAATGGTAAACATATATAAATAATAACATAAAAATAGCACTAATGAATTAATTAAATGCATCTTTCCACATAGGATATGTGCAATTGTAAAAACATTATATTATATATAGAGGATTGGGATATAATCCCCAAAATAAAAATAATACTATTTAAAATATATTATAAAAAAATATATATGATTAAAAATGGACGTAAATGTATATGTCATCCGCGGCCATCGATTGCTCCTACAATTTATAATACATCAATGATCAGAAATAAAACAATTAGTATCAAAATCTACATTTAGCCCTTCAGGGCAAAGAACTCTGGTTTCGTATATCCAGTAAGACTCCCTTTTACTTAGTTGTTTAATAAAATTTCCACCCCTCCAGTGCTTAGTAACCCTTTCGATTCCCCAGAATTTCAAACTCTTAGGATTCTGTTGATGGACTAATTTGAAATGTCTGGACACATTATGGGATTCAAGGCCTTTTTTAATATTGTTAACATGCTCAGCCTACCTTACATGTAGGGGTCTATAAGTTCAGCCAATATACTGGAGCCCGCAACCACACTCCAGCATATAGACAACACCTACAGTATCGCAATTGATTAATTGCTTGATATTATACTCCTTGTTGGTGGCTGATGCAAGAAATTTTTTACGTTTTTTAATATTTCCTTTGGCATGCATACATGGGACACATCTTCCACATGCATAAAAGCCTCCCAAAAATGAAAATAACCTATCCGAAGAGGGGACTGGGGGATTTAAAACACCTGGAGCCAAACGATCCCTTAATGAGGGGGCTTTTTTGTAAATAAATTGTGGTCGGTCTGGTAGTACAGGGCCTAAGATTCTGTCCTGCTTAAGAATAGACCAATTCTTTTGTATGATCCTCTCAAATTTGCAATATTGTACATTATAATCCAACACTATTTTAAAATTGTGGTTATCTACATTAGAGTCCTTGATGGCGTTGGAAATCAATGTGCTTCTATCCAACGATCTGTCTCTAGTAATTTTTTCTTCTAAGACAAGTCGATCATAACCTTTTTGCTCAAACCTAGAAGTAAGGACTTGAGACTGCATAACAAAATCGTCCTCAGTGGTACAGTTACGACGTAATCTAATAAACTGTCCCCTGGGGATGTTGCACAACCAAGAGCGGTGATGGTAACTCCCTAGGGGGATATAAGAGTTACGATCGGTGGGTTTGAAATAGTTGGTAAGTGAAAAATGATCATGATTGATACTAATGGTCAGATCCAGGAAGACAACCTTTTCAGGATCAATCGTCCATGTCAAAGATATATTCCTTTGATTGTTATTCAGAGATTCGATGAAATCATCAAGCTTTGATCTGTCACCTTTCCAGATCAGGATGAGATCATCAATAAATCTCCCATAACAAATAAGTTCAGGGGGTCGATTAGGAAATAAAGCTTCTTCCTTCCAGTGGGCCATAAAAATATTAGCCACACTGGGAGCAAAACGAGCCCCCATGGCAACTCCCCTCGTTTGCAAATAAAATTCCCTGTTGTACCAGAAATAGTTCCTGGTTAAACAAAAGTTAAGGCAACTTAAAAGGAATTCTTGATGTCTACCCGATAGGGAAGACGAGGAGAGAGCCCATTCAACGGAAGACATGGCATCCTTATGACCAATAATGGTATACAGCGAACTTACGTCCGCTGTCACCAAAGGGGGGGAGGGAGAGCATTCAAGGGATTCTAAAATCTGAATGATATGCTTAGTATCCTTTAAAAATGCAGGGCTTTTCATAACAAGCGGCTGTAATAAGAAATCAATATATTGTCCAAGCCTCGCAGAAACAGAATCGATCCCATTGACAATGGGTCGTCCGGGGGGGAGGACACTACCAACCCTAGAGAATACAATGGCGGTTGTTACAACTTTTTATCTCACACGGTATTTGCGCAAGAATTTTTCAAACGCGATTTTTGGGGGAAAAAAACAGTCTTGTGTTTTAAAAAAAAAACAAAACAGTAAAGTTAGCCCAATGTTTTTGCATATTGTGAAAGATGAAGTTACGCCGAGTAAATAGATACCTAACATGTCACGCTTCAAAATTGCACACGCTCGTAGAATGGCGCCAATGTTCGGTACTTAAAAATCCCCATAGGCGACACTTGAAATTTTTTTACTGGTTACATGTTTTGAGTTACAGAGGAGGTCTAATGACAAAATGATTGCTCTCGCTCCAATGTTCGTGGCGATACCTCACATGTATGGTTTGAACACCGTTTTCATATGTGGGCGGGACTTACGTATGCGTTCGCTTCTGCGTGCGAGCACACGGGGACAGCGGCGCTTTAAAATTTTTTATTTTTTTTTAATTGATAATTATATATTTTTTTTTGACACTTTTTTGAAAAAAAAATTTTTTTTGATCACTTTTATTCCTATTTCAAGGTATGTAAACATCCCTTGTAATAGGAATATAACATGACAGGTCCTCTTAATAGTGAGATATGGGGTCAATAAGACCCCATATCTCACCACTAGGCTGGGAAGCCTGAAATAAAAAAAGAAATAAAACGATCACCGCTTCCCAGCCGAAGCGGCGCCGTTTTTTTGAACGGAGAGGTCAGGCTTGACGTCATAACATCGCGCCCGGCCTCCAATGATCATAGAGACTCCAGCGACCATCTGGTCCGCCGGAAATCTCTATGATCTAAATCCGGCGGCGGCGGATCCGCTCTCCGCCTCACCGATCATAACGGTGAGTCGGAGCAAGCACCGGAGGGTGGCGGGAGGGGGGGGACGTCCCCTCTTGCCTCCCATAGGAACGATCAAGCGGTGGAACGGCCACTATGATCGTTCCTATGGTGTAGAGATTCGCTGGCTGAAACCGGCAATATCTGAATGATGTCTGTAACTACAGGCATCATTCAGATATACCCGCCCAAAGCCCAGGACGTCATATGACGTCTGCGGGCGGGAAGTGGTTAACCAGGAACTATTTCTGGTACAACAGGGAATTTTATTTGCAAACGAGGGGAGTTGCCATGGGGGCTCGTTTTGCTCCCAGTGTGGCTAATATTTTTATGGCCCACTGGGAGGAAGAAACTTTATTTCTTAATCGACCCCCTGAACTTATTTGTTATCGGAGATTTATTGATGATCTCATCCTGATCTGGAAAGTGACAGATCAAAGCTTGATGATTTCATCGAATCTCTGAATAACAATCAAAGGAATATATCTTTGACATGGACGATTGATCCTGAAAAGGTTGTCTTCCTGGATCTGACCATTAGTATCAATCATGATCATTTTTCACTTACCAACTATTTCAAACCCACCGATCGTAACTCTTATATCCCCATAGGGAGTTGCCATCACCGCTCTTGGTTGTGCAACATCCCCAGGGGACAGTTTATTAGATTACGTCGTAACTGTACCACTGAGGACGATTTTGTTATGCAGTCTCAAGTCCTTACTTCTAGGTTTGAGCAAAAAGGTTATGATCGACTTGTCTTAGAAGAAGAAATTACTAGAGTCAGATCGTTGGATAGAAGCACATTGATTTCCAACGCCATCAAGGACTCTAATGTAGATAACCACAATTTTAAAATAGTGTTGGATTATAATGTACAATATCGCAAATTTGAGAGGATCATACAAAAGAATTGGTCTATTCTTAAGCAGGACAGAATCTTAGGAACTGTATTACCAGACCGACCACAATTTATTTACAAAAAATCCTCCTCATTAAGGGATCGTTTGGCTCCTGGTGTTTTAAATCCCCCAGTCCCCTCTTCGGATAGGTTATTTTCCTTTTTGGGAGGCTTTTATGCATGTGGAAGATGTGTCCCATGTATGCATGCCAAAGGAAGTATTAAAAAGCGTAAAAAATTTCTTGCATCAGCCACCAACAAGGAGTATGATATCAAGCAATTAATCACTTGCGATACTGTAGTTGTTGTCTATATGCTGGAGTGAGGTTGCGGGCTCCAGTATATTGGCAGAACTTCTAGACCACTACATGTAAGGTAGGCTGAGCATGTTAACAATATTAAAAAAGGCCTTAAATCCCATAATGTGTCCAGACATTTCAAATTAGTCCATCAACAGAATCCTAAGAGTTTGAAATTGTGGGGAATCGAAAGGGTTACTAAGCACTGGGGGGTGGAAATTTTATTAGACAACTAAGTAAAAGGGAGTCTTACTGGATATACGAAACCAGAGTTCTTTGCCCTGAAGGGTTAAATGTAGATTTTGATACTAATTGTTTTATTTCTGATCGTTGATGCATTAATATTGTAGGAGCAATCGATGGCAGCGGATGACATATACATTTACGTCCATTTTTAATCATATATATTTTTTTATAATATATTTAAATAGTATTATTTTTATTTTGGGGATTATATCCCAATCCTCTATATATAATATAATGTTTTTACAATTGCACATATCCTATGTGGAAAGATGCATTTAATTAATTCATTAGTGCTATTTTTATGTTATTATTTATATATGTTTACCATTGGTATACACAGACCAGTTTCCGTTTGTTCACTTTACGCTGTAGGGGGACACATCCGGAATTGTTTTCCTGGTCTTGGATACGCCGGCCATGGTTTGTTTAATAATGCCATGGTTACTCACCTTGTATAAAGCGCGGGTGCCCAGGACGTATCTCCATCTGCTGAAGAAGTCCCCGCCCACTGGGACGCAACGCATCCAGAACGAGGATACGTTGTGACGTCACCCGCGGCCATCGCACATCCTCAGAGAGTTGTGTTTACATCATCGCTCTTGCTTGCTTACAGCCTTATGACGGAAGTTGTGTACGCTGAACCGCTGTGCTCCATACCTGTATGACCCATAAGGGAATGCCTATTATGACCCTCTATAATTAAAGGGTCCTCGTTGTCAGGTGAGAGGCCACTCTGCATAATGGTGGTGGACACGTTGATTTGTCACCTTTTCCGGCATGCTGTTTGATCACACATGATTGTTTGGATTCACTAGATGACTCATGGACTTTCTGTGCTGCTTTGAACTTTGAGAGATTTAATTTTCATTGTGTTCTGTGGAAACTGACACAATCACAGCATGTAGTCATATTATATTTGTGTTATTCATTTCATGACATACATCATATATTCTCTGCATTGCATGTTATTTTGTATGTTTATTTTCATTTTTTTTGATTTGTCCTTATTTAGCGCTGCACCATTTGCTTATATAAAAATATAATTCATAGGTTACTCGTACATTAATTGTCAAATGTACAGACAAACATAATATAATGCGTATTGTTAAACCAGACTTGTCTTGGCACCCTTGTTGGAAACTCTACGCGTTTTGTGACGTTACAGCCACTCATCTGGAGTATGATGCAAGTTTATACCATAGGATAGATAGATAAAGTATCTGTTAGTATATAAGCCCTTTAGGATATTTATTTTTCCTTATAAGTGTAAGAAATAAAACTAAGCAACCCAACTGAGAAATAATATTTTCTTAGGAGGAAAAAGCATTAGCCATCAAACAGAAGTGAAAGGCATTTTATAAATAAGTTACTTACTTACCTTTACCGGAAAATACAGTTACATGGAAACTCCCTGACAGAATTTGTATTTGAAAGGTTTTTACTTATTATAGGTGAGTCATAGGTTTCCACTTACATTTATTTTTATATACCTGAAATACTGTAAAATATTTTACGGCAAAGAAAAGGGCCCAATCTCTCTTTCCAGAACTTCTTATTCCTTTTTTGCTTGTCAAAAAAGTAAAATGTACATTGTCCTCAGTTCCGGGAGAAGGCACTTTTAAATGTAAGCAGCCAATTGGCATTTGTTGTGCATGATATTTTTTAATAAATGGTTTTACACTATGACACTTTCTCCATCTTATTTTTAATGGGTTACCTCGGTGGAGAGGAGGTTGTAGTTTGAAACATTCCCTGATTCATCTCCAGCTACCACAGAAGCAAGTTTAAAGACCCATAAACAAAAGTCCATTGCGACCTTCTTTTTAGTTAAGGAGGTCATGATCTTCTGGTGAGTAGGAAATTTAATCACACACATCGGGTGCAACTGCCAAGTGTCTGCAAATGGTGATGGTGTTGAGCTTTAAAAATATCACTTTGTTTGAATCACTGGACTTTGTTTGAATCACTGTATTATTTATGATTTGTACATTGTTGTATATGTTATTACTTTGTATAGAGCACTTTATTAAGTCTATCAGGAAAGTACCACTTGTTGTTTGACAGTTGTTAAATTAACTCACTAGTGCCCCCTACCACTATCACAAAGCTGGGAATGGACATCTTGGGGTCCAGATGGAGGGAAGAGAGAGAGAGGGAGAGAGAGAGAGAGAGAGAGAGAGAGAAAAAAGTTCTGGACATAGGGACCAAGTAGGGAAACTTCTTCATGCTGTGAATTACAATTCCCCTGTTGAATAAGGAGCCCTCCACAGGAGTGACAGCACTCCTATTCCAGCCAACATTGTTCATATTAATTAGACTGGACAGTGAGACACTGTCCGATGTAGAAGTAGCAGTTCATATATAGGATAGAAAGTAACTCTCAGTTTTCTAACCTTTATAAGTAGTATTCCAGGTCTCAGAACGAGCATCCAGCATGTTCTAATTAATTCGATTGATGTTTATTACTGTAGGTTTCTCCTGTTTGAGTTGTTTGCATTAATGTGTGCTTTATTTACCAATCTGTGCAATTGATTAAATGTTTACAACAAAAATAATTGTTGTACTTTATATATGCCTCCAATAGTAAAACAAACTCATTTACAAATATATTTTATTGATACAAATATTAACAGCATTCACAACATATAAATAAACCATTATTACATTCCTGGACTTTTGAGGTCACAATTAACAACCAGCCCAGCTTGGGGTACATAATGGTTGCTTTGTTTGGACCACGCGTTGTGCTGAAAAGTCGGCTTCCTCGTTATCTCATGGACCTCTTTTATATGTCCATGCAGCTATGATGCAGCTTTTAGAACTAGGAATAGACAAAATATAACATAATTATAAACAAACAAATCATAATACATTGTATATATTATATGATAATACAGACAAAAAAAAAGTTTTTACCTCTAGGGAGGACAGAACATAGGAAAAACGAGAAAAAAATATATATATATATACAGTGCCTTGAAAAAGTATTCACACCCCTTGAAATTTTCCGCATTTTGTCATGTTACAACCAAAAACGTAAATATATTTTATTGAGTATTTATGTGATAGATCAGCACAAAATGGCACATAATTGAAGTGGAAGGAAAATGATAAATGGTTTTTAACATTTTTCACAAATAAATATGTGAAAAGTGTGGCGTGCATTTGTATTTATCCCCTCTGAGTCATAACTTTGTAGAACCACCTTTCACTGCAATTAGAGCTGCAAGTCTTTTTGGGGATTTCTCTACCAGCTTTGCACATCTAGAGAGTGACATTTTTGTCCAAATCTTCTTGGCAAAATATCTCAAGCTCTGTCAGATTGGATGGAGAGTGTCTGTGAACCGCAATTTTCAAGTCTTGCCACAGATTCTCAATTGGATTTAGGTCTTGACTTTGACTGGGCCATTCTAACACATAAAAAAAAGATAGAAAACTGTGCTCTAAGACTATAGATAGCAGCTGGCACTCACTAGACATAAAGTGCAAACATGTAAACAATAAATAATAGCGCAGCACTCGATGTTGTGTATGAGTGTGAAGGAATGATAAATGCAATCCACAAGTATTAAAATCAACTAAGATGACAATAAAATCATTAAGCTGATATAATACATAAAAAATTCCAAAATGTAAAGTCCATCAATAGAAATTGAAGTAATGAAAAACAGTGCTATAAACAATAACATCCAAAGTACACGAATGCATGAACGTTCAATAAAAAGTAAAAAAATTGTCCACCATGAAATTGAAATCCTTGAAGTGAAAGTGAAGACACCAATGTGAGGGCACAGTGGACTAAAACACTTCTCACTTAGTGTGTGAGATGCACCACCATAGAGTAAAATGGGCACACTTACCAGAGAATGTGGACTCATATATTGGTGTGTGTTGAGTCAAACGAGCATATGTGAGGTAATACCTCAACCACGACCATCTGTATTGGATGGATGGTATGCGATAACCCCGTCACCAATTAAATGGAGAAGTTCCACTTTAAATGAACGGACTCCCAATGCACAGCAGACATCAATAAAAAAGACTGCTCCTGAACATATATGTAGGGAATAAAGGGCCACACATAGTGTAAAATTGTATAAAATTGTTTTATTGTAAAAACATATGTAATTGCAATGACTCCACGAGCGTTACCCGATGTGTGTCAGTCCTATTGGACATCATCTGGGGTAAGAGGGTCCTGTGCAGTCACTGCAGTGTAAATAAGTTAGGTATCCAATAAGAAATGGCAAATGGGGACACGGGAGGGAGCGCATGATCAGACCGGAAATGAAACATTCACGTGCCCCCTGTGGTCTTGGAAAGGCCATAGAGATAAACAATGTCCTCCAAGCTTTGCTGTGGACACAGACATCACATGCAGTACATAAAACAATGCCTTATTGTAAATCCTATCGAATCCATTGAGGCTGAAAGCTAAAAAGCCAGCCAAGCTCTTATAAACAGATAATGTTAATTAAAAAACTGGAATACAATGACGTATTAATACCATAAACAATGTTGTTAGGGCGCCAAAAGACATTGAAGCACCATCTAGTGGAATAACAACATTAATATTTACATGGGATTACAATGTCTCCAAAATAAATATAATATAATGTATAGTTAAAAAATGATATAGAAAATAACTATAAAGGCATCCCAAATGACTAAATGAATAGTGACCAAAGGAATAAAGAACTATAAATGATTAGAAAAATGGTTTTTAAGTTAAAAAATGTGAAATAACAGGAGTAAAGAACCTCATATAAAAATGGCATATATATATGCTGATTCCACAAGATTTGCCTAAATTTGCCCAATGTATTTCAAACGTGAAAGAACAATCATCTTCCATATAAGGATTAAAGCTCCAAATGCTGGTATGTACTAAAATAACTCCTATATATATCTCAGAATATAGTTAAGACCGTGGAGTGGGCACAGCAAGCTCGATTATTAAACGCATTGATGTCCGACTCCACGTTCATACCATGAGGATAATATGATTTGAGCTCATAGATCCAATAGATTTCCAATTGTGAAACCCCTCTCTTAACTGAACCACCTCGCCAAGGTGGAATATATTTATCTATCACCAAAAATTGGGTTCCTCTAGGGTCCCTTTTATGGAATTGGGCATAGTGTTTAGGAACACTATGATTGGTTTTGCCCTTTTTCATGTTAGAAATATGTTCATTAACTCTGATGGAAAAATTGTGAATAGTCCTTCCTATGTCATGTTTGCCACAAGGAAAAATTATTAGATAATCTACGTTCCTGATAGCACAAGTAACAAACTGTTTAATCAGGTAAGAATAAAGAGTGACATTGGATCTGAATGATTCAGTTTTTCTTCTCACATGTGTGTTATGAAGACACACATTGCACTTTTTACATGGATAGTAACTTATAAGGTTATGAAAAAAGGTGGGTCTAGAGGTGGGATTGATGACATTAGGAGCAACTTTTATCTGTAATGACAGAGGACCTATATATATGAAACCAGCTCAGGTAATAATGGCCCTATAATTTTTCAAACATTCCAGTGTTTATTAAGAATGTTTTTGATTTGACGATGTTGGATTGAAAAAGACGTAAAAAATGACCATTTAGGGTCAGTAGAGTTACGTTTCCACAAATTGGCTTGGAACAATTTACATCTGTCTAGATTACGTACTTTCTGGATCTCCTGATCGAGATCAACATGAGAGTACCCCTTTTCTAAAAAATGTTTTTGATTGTAATCACTTGTACTTCAAAATCATGGGCACTAGTACAATTACATTGTAATCTTAAAAATTGACTGCATGGAAAAGAACATAACCAATTCTGATGGTGATAACTGGAATGATAGAATTCCTGTCTGTCGGTTTGAAATATGTGCTAGTGATGAGCTTGTTACCTTCCACTTTGATCTCCAAGTCTAAGAAGTGAATCCTCACTGGGATAGCCTTAAATGCCAGTACGATGCCTATAGTATTGGCATTGAGAGAGGCCATGTAAAAATGAAGAGAATCCGAACTGCCATTCCAAAGGAGGAGGATGACGTCTTTGTATCAAGCCCAGAGGACATCCTCTTCCATAAATAAATTAGCCAAACTGGGGGCAAATTTGGCCCCCATGACTACACCTTTCTTTTGAAGATAATATTGGCCATTAAACCAGAAAAAAATTATGGCTAGCGAAGGACAATAGTTCAATAATAAATAGTTTTTGGATATATTGCAATGTTTTCTCCTTAGATAGATAATACTGTACTGCATCAAATCCTAACTGATGGGAGATGCAAGTTTACAATGATGCAACATCTGCAGTTGCTAACAAACAACCTTCTCTAATCTCAATATTATCTAAAAGTTGGATTGTGTCTTTAGTATCTTTTAACCACTTCAGCCCCGGAAGATTTGGCTGCTCAATGACCAGGCCATTTTTGCGATACGGCACTGCGTTGCTTTAACTGATAATTGCACGGTCGTGCGACGCTGTACCCAAACAAAATTGATGTCTTTTTCTCCCACAAATATAGTTTTCTTTTGGTGGTATTTGATCACCTCTGCGGTTTTTATTTTTTGTGCTATAAACAAAAGAAGAGTGACAATTTTGGAAAAAACACAATGGGGGTTTTTTACGAAAGGCAAATCCACTTTGCACTACAAGTGCAGTCGCTGTAGATCCAAGGGAGACATGCAAGGAAAATAAAAAACATTTTAGCTTGCACATGATTGGATGATAAAATCAGCAGTGCTTCCCCTCATTTCAGGTCTACCCCTCAGATTTACAGCGACTGTACTTCCAAGTGCACTTTCAGTGCAATTTCAAGTGCTCCTGACGATCGCAGCGATACCACATATGTGTATGTTAGTTTTTGTTTGTACCCGTAGTACAGCCAAAAACAATAGTGTGTATTTTATTTTTTTATCCTACTTAAAACACACTGACAATAACTGACACTGATACTAATTTAAAAAAAAGAAAAAATCCTGTCCAAACAAATACTGACCTGACCCTTGACCCAGGCCTTTTACGGTAACCTTGACTTTTGACGCTGACCTAGACCCAAGCCCTTAATAAATGATTTTATTTTTTTAATCTTATTTTATTTTACAAGTAATTAAAAAAATAAAAGTCACTTTATTTTATATTTATATATAAAGGCGTATGTTTTGGACAATGTTACTGAAGTATTAGCTATCAATATTCAGGGCATGTTTATTCTATGTATTTGCGGTAACATGTTGCAGCATTCTGAATCGCACTTCAATCCAGCTGCAGATGGACATGCATTGCAGCACTGGTCAAAAAATGGTGCATGTGCTACTTCCTTTTCAGCGCACTGCACCACAACGCAGTGCATTTTAATATATTACTGCGTACTGTGCTGCAATTCATTTCTATTCTAGGGTGCCAAAACATTTAGGCCTTGTTTACACTTACAGCAAGTGGCCAGTAAAAATAGCTGGTTGAGCCACAAGTGCCCACCTTAACCTAACATGGCTGCCAGGTAGAGTGGTACACACCCCACTAACACAATGCCTTGCCTTGCAACAATGAAAAAAAATGATATCCCATGTCATGTTTGGCAGACAATACCACTGCCAAACATGACCCATTCAAGTGAATGGGGCCATGCTGCAATCGTGTGTAATGGATGTGGCTGCGGGGTGGTGAGTAGTATTTCAAGAGTTAGTGATAAGGAAGCAACATATCACCTCCCAGCTGCATGGGAAGTGTTCTTTGAAGAGCTACCCATCACAGATCCTTTTTCAGAGGGTTGGTGAACAACACTGCAAGCATAAACAAGCTCAAATGTGACTTGCCACATACACATTGTTACCGCAAATGAATGGTTTATTATGTCTTATGCCGTGTACACACTGTCGGATTTTCGGACTGAAAAAGTGCGATCGGATTGTGTTGTCAGAAATTCTGATCGTGTGTGGGCTCCATCAGACTTTTTCCGTTGGAATTTCCGACACACAAAGTTTGAGAGCAGGCTATAAAATTTTCCGACAACAAAATCCAATCGGTTAAATTCTGATCGTGTGTACACAAATCCAACGCACAAAGTGCCACGCATGCTCAGAATAAATTAAGAGATGAAAGCTATTGGCTATTGCCCCGTTTATAGTCCCAACGTACGTGTTTTACATCACCACGATAAGAGCGATTGGATTTTCCAACAACTTTGTGCGACCGTGTGTATGCAAGACAAGTTTGAGCCAATATTCGTTGGAAAAAATCCATGGATTTTGTTGTCGGAATGTCCGATCAATGTCCCGATCGTGTCTACAGGGCATTAGAGAGATGTCTGCTCAATGCATGTTTTAATAGTAGTAATAGCAGTAGTAATAAAAAAAAGACATTATACTATACCCATTTGGAGACAA
The DNA here is from genome assembly GCA_037952925.1 of Lithobates clamitans. Lineage (NCBI taxonomy): Eukaryota > Metazoa > Chordata > Amphibia > Anura > Ranidae > Lithobates > Lithobates clamitans. The sequence continues at coordinate 5,345,362 of JBBGZY010000655.1, forward strand.
AGCATTAACTATATGTAGAAAAAAACCCTTAGGAGCCATTGGTTGTATCAGGCTTTTCTGTCCTCCACTTTGGTTGTAATACACTCCAACACACCCTAACACACCCTAATGTTTTTATAAACATTTAATAAATAAATCTGGTGATCCTCACATGACCTTTTAAAAGAGGCTCCTTTATCCCTTTACAGTGTTCCAAAAGACTTAAAGACCATAATTGTGGGACTTTATATATGCCTTGTAGAAAAAAACCCTTAGGAGCCATTGGTTGTATCAGGCTTTTCTGTCCTCCACTTTGGTTGTAATACACTCCAACACACCCTAATGTTTTTATAAACATTTAATAAATAAATCTGGTGATCCTCACATGACCTTTTAAAAGAGGCTCCTTTATCCCCTTACAGTGTTCCAAAAGACTTAAAGACCATAATTGTGGGACTTTATATATGCCTTCAATAGTTAACAAATTCATTTAAAAATATCGACAAATTTTATTAATACAAATGTTAAAGGAGAAGTACAGCCAAAGCTTGCATGGCTGTACTTCCCCTGTGGATCACAACAGAAGTGCAGTCCGTCCTAGACTCCTGTGACCCGTTTTCAGCAGACAGCGGGCTGAAGTCCACTGTCTGCTGAAATCACAGAGCCGGTCAAGGCTCAGGAAAAATCGCAACAATGAGGTCAGGATCCGCTGAGAGCCTGAGCAGGCCGCTCCCCCCCCTCCATGGCCCAGTGCTCCAGTGGGGGGGGGCAGAGCAGAGAGCGGTGACTGACGGTCAGCAGCTCTCTGCTCGGGGAGCCTTGAGAACCAAGCAATCTGCAGTGCTTGATCACTTGGCTCTCAGTGTTAGAGCCAGCGAGGGACAGATGCAGCATCCAGCTAGGTAAGTATGGTTAGAAAACAAAAACGGCCCGACTGATAAAGGGGGGGGGGTGTCATTGTAGTTTTGGACAAATGCGATTATGTAGGAGAAATACTTAAAATATTGAGTGATCAGGACACCTATCAAGAAGGTTATGGCGGTAGTAAGGTAGGTTATGGTAGTAGTAAGAAATATACAGCTAAGTTTAAAAAAATACTTTTTTTTGTACTATTTTGGGCCAGTTTAGTTTTGTTCATAAAATAAAAAAAATCAGGAGAAATTTTATTACCATATACCACCAAATGAAAGCCCAATTTTTCTGTACAAAATGCAGTAAAACCCACCTGGATAGACAAAATAGTTGTCATAATATGAACAGTTTTACTAACACGTGCCATATGTCAAAGTTGCAAAATTGTGCTTAGGCATTAAATCCGTGTACAGACTACACAAAAAAAAACCTGACAGCTCCGGTCAGAGCCGCTATACTAATCATGCAAGGTTAGTCAAGCGATCTCCCCCCCCCGGTGAGCTGTTGTGTTATGACAGGGAGAAGCCCCCTCCCACCAGAACACTCCGATCAGAGTTCTCTGCCATTGGTTGAGAGCGCTGATCCGGAGTCAGTAGGCTGCTGGTTTTCCAGCATGCACGTCCGACATACACACAGGCCGAATGTCAGCTGTTTTTTTTTTTAACCGGCTGTTGTCTCCCGACATTTGGCCCATGTGTACGGGGCTTAAGATTTGTTTTACCCTTAGGCACGAAGGGGTTAAAAAGCACCTCCCAAAAACAAAACGTCTATTACAAGAGATTAATGAAATTTGATCTGTCTCAGAGAAAAAAAGATTTTGGCACCAATTTCTAGTAATCTGCATTTTTGGGCCTTGAAAAAAAATATTTAACAAATCATAAATTTAAGTAAAAAAAAATAAAGAAATGAAAGGAAAGGAAATGTGGTGGCACTACCATTTGCAACCAATCCGATTCTTGCAATAATTTGTTTCATCAAAGAGAAAAAAATGGAAGCCTGCACTCAAGGCTTGTAACACTTTCATCTGCTTTGGAACAATATATATACAGTATATATATATATATATATATATATATATATATATATATATATATATATACAGTGCCTTGAAAAAGTATTCATACCCCTTGAAATTTTCCACATTTTGTCATGTTACAACCAAAAACGTAGATGTAATTTATTGGGATTTTATGTGATAGACCAACACACAGTGGCACATAATTGTGAAGTGGAAGGAAAATCATAAATGGTTTTCAAAAATGTTTACAAATCAATATGTGAAAAGTGTAGCGTGCATTTGTGTTCAGCCCCCTTTACTCTGATATCCATAAGTAAAATCTAATGGAACCAATTGCCTTCAGAAGTCACCTAACTAGTAAACAGAGTTCGCCTGTGTGTAATTTAATCTCAGTATAAATGCAGCTGTTCTGTGAAGCCCTTAGAGGTTTGTTAGAGAATCTTAGTGAATAAACGGCATCATGAAGGCCAAGGAACACACCAGACAGGTCAGAGATAAAGTTGTGGAGAACTTTAAAGGAGGGTTAGGTTATAAAAAAATATCCCAAGCTTTGAACATATCCATCAATCCATCATCCGAAAATGGGAAAAGTATGGCACAATTGCAAACCTACCAAGACATGGCTGTCCACCTAAACTGACAGGCCGGGCATAGAGAGCATTCATCAGAGAAGCAGCCTAGAGGCCCATGGTAACTCTGGAGGAGCTGCGGAGATCCACAGCTCAGGTGGGAGAATCTGTCCACAGGACAATTATTATTCACAAATCTGCCTTATATGGAAGAGTGGCAAGAAGAAAGTCATTGTTGAAAGAAAGCCATAAGAAGTTCCGTTTGCAGTTTGCGAGAAGCCATGTGGAGGACATAGCAAACATGTAGTAGAAGGTGCTCTGGTCAGATGAGACCAAAATTGAACTTTTTGGTCTAAAAGCAAAACACTATGTGTGGCGGTAAACTAACACTGCACGTCACCCTGAACACACCATCCCCACCGTAAAACATGGTGGTGGCAGCATCATGTTGTGGGGATGCTTTTCTTCAGCAGGGACAGGGAAGCTGGTCAGAGTTGATGGGAAGATGGATGGAGCCAAATACAGGGCAACCTTAGAAGAAAACCTGCTAGAGTCTGCAAAAGACTTGAGACTAGGGAGGAGGTTCATCTTCCAGCAGTACAATGACCCTAAACATACAGCCAGAGCTACAATGGAATGGTTTAGATCAAAGCATATTCCTGTATTAGAATGGCCCAGTCAAAGTCCAGACCTAAATCCAAACAAGAATCTGTGCCAAGACTTGAAAATTGCTGTTTACAAACGCTCTCCATCCAATCTGACAGAGCTTGAGCTATTTTCTAAGGAAGAATGGGCAAAAATGTCACTCTCTAGATGTGCAAAGCTGGTAGAAACATACCTAAAAAGACTTTCAGCTTTAATTGCAGTGAAAGGTGGTTCTACAAAGTATTGACTCAGGGGGGCTAAATACAAATGCACGCCACACTTTTTACATATTTATTTGTAAAAACATTTTGAAAACCATTCATTATTTTCCTTCCACTTCACAATTATGTGCCACTTTGTGTCGGTCTATCACATAAAATTCCAATAAAATACATTTACGTTTTTGGTTGTAACGTGACAAAATGTGGAAAATATCAAGGGGTATGAATACTTTATCAAGGTACTGTAAATATATTTATTCCAACATATACTTAGACCTAAAATAGCTTTTTATTTTTCTAAATCTCTCAATAGTCATGCTGCACAATTTTGTAGTCTGTTAGCTTAACAAGAATCGCTGTTCACTAGTGAGTTAAAAATCGATGGCATTTTCAGTATAATATGTTAGGATTTGACACAGACAAATGGAACATCTCTCTACTGTGCATTGAAGATGTGTACATTGATTAAGCTGTTTCCTGCCTTTAGAATTTGTTTGTGGTTTTGGGCAGTCTACAATGTATATTTATAGCCTATTGCCTTGTACACATATACTGTACATCAAACGCCAAGTGACCCCTGATGTAGGAGCTTAAAAGATGCATATAATCAAATGGGGCAATACAATTCCTTTTTATACAGTAAGTTGGTACATCACTTGTAGAGTTTGAGTCAAATTTGAATCAGCATTCATGGTCCATGCCTGTGGTGTAGCATGTGCTTATTCCTGTTTTTGCTGTTAAAGAGATCAGTCAAAGAATAAATTATACATACATGTATATGTATACTGTTCAGATCACCATGCAACATTGCTGCACTCTTTTGTGCAGAAATTATTTCACAACATTATTTTATGCATTCATTTGCATTCAATGTCACTAGGAATTAATATTAGGTCATAATAACCAGTGTTTTGGCTTGTAAAATACGCCCTAGTTTTTTATTCTAATAATGTCTATAGTAACTTTTATTTCTTTTGGATCCTGAAAGAACCCAGGCTTTACTAACAAGTTAGGGTATTGCAATACTGAATCTTACCCCATCCCAGTGGCGTAGCGTAGGTTGTCAGCACCCGGGGCAAGGTAAGTAATTTGCGCCCCCTAACACGTGGCCCTTTAGCACTCAATGAGTCCCTTCGAGCTAGAGCTCTAAAGTCACCAAGACCTCTAAAGGATAACTACAATGTCAGCACTGAGGGTCAGGATGGTGTGTCCCCCCAGAAGTGCAGGTAAGATAGTGAGACTCACCGAGCGGAAGTTCCCTTAAACTTGAAGGCCTTGGCGCTGTTCTTCAACGTGCACACACTGACTGCAGTCCCAGTAGTCTTTGTCTGAAGAGGGCTTCGGCTGCTGCTTCGGTCTGTGGAGAAGACACACATGGATCAGACACACAACAAGGTCTCATCTACTGGTGGCTGACTATACTACACTACACTGTCCACCATACTACACTACACTGACCACTATACTACACTGACCACCATACTACATTACACTGACCACCATACTGCACTACACTGACCACTATACTACACTACGCTGTCCACCATACTACACGACACTGCTCACCATACTACACAACACTGACCACCATACTACACTACGCTGACCACCATACTACACTAAACTGACCACCATACTACACTACACTGTCCACCATACTACACTACACTGACCACCATACTACACTACACTGACCACCATGCTACACTACACTGACCACCATACTACACTACACTGACCACCATACTACACTACACTGACCACCATACTACACTACACTGACCACCATACTACACTACACTGACCAACATACTACACTGACCACCATACTACATTACACTGACCACCATACTACACTACACTGTCCACCATACTACAATACACTGTCCACCATACTACACTAAACTGACCACCATACTACACTACACTGACCACCATACTACACTACACTACACTGTCCACCATACTTCACTACACTGACCACCATACTACACTACACTGTCCACCATACTACACTACACTGACCACCATACTACACTACACTGACCACCATACTACACTACACTGTCCACTACACTGACCACTATACTACACTACACTGACCACCATACTACACTACACTGACCACTATACTACACTACACTGACCAGCATACTACACTACACTGACCACCATACTACACTACACTGTCCACTACACTGACCACAATACTACACTACACTGAACACTATACTACACTACACTGTCCACCATACTACACTACACTGACCACCAGTCATTTTTTCATCTTTCCTTCTATTAAATCTTCTGCCCTTGTTGTTTTAACTTTGGATAGTGAAACATTTTTGTTTCTGCCAGTAAATACATTATACAGCCCACTTCCTGTTTCTTGTCTGGTAAAAAGCCTAGGTTTATGACAGCATTGACAGCTCTCTCTCTCTCACTCTCATGAGAATTTGCCAGGAACGGAGTATAGCGGTTCCGAGTATGAAATGTAAAAGGTGTTACACAATTCTCACCTCTGGACCCTGCATGCTGTACTCTGAACTGAACTCTGTATACTTTACTGTCCCTCGGCAAATTTCCCTGGTCTTCCCCAAGCAAAAATTCCCCTTCCCTCAAGTATCCCCCCTCCAAAAAAGTAAACATCAAATCTTCACCTCTGCACACCTCTTTGCTTACCTCTGCATCCCTCATCCACAGCTTACCTTTTCTTTCCCCTGTCCACAGCTCCACTCTGCACCCCTATCCACACTTCACCTTAACACCGCCCCATCCACAATTCACCTTTGCCCCCCATTTACACAGCTTACACCCCCAGTCCACAACTCACCTCTGCATCTGCACCCCCTTCCACATTATTTCTGTCCCTCTTCTGCACCCCCATCTAGAGTTTACCCCAATCCACAGATCTCACCTGTGCCACCCCCATGTTTCACCTCTGAACCCCCAACATTCCCCACAGCTCTCACCTCTGCACAACCCCACCCTCTACATCTCTCACTTTGTACAACCTGGCTTCTGCCCTCTGAAGCTCTCACTTCTGCACAAAGCTACCAATTCCAAATTCTCTTCTCTGCTAAGTTCCCCCCAGCTCTACTCTCTGCACAAACCCCCCTCCACCACACACACTCTTTCCCAGCTCTACTCTTTGCACAAATCCCCCCAGTCCTCCTCTCTGAAAAATCCACCCCCAGTTCTCCTCTCTGCACAAATCCCTCCAGTTCTCCTCTCTGCACACATCCCCCCAGTTCTCCTTTCTGCATATCTCCCAACCATCCCGGATTTGGCGGGACTGTCCTGAAATTTCAAGTAAATCCCAGTGTCCCACGAATCTGGCCTAAGTCCCGCAGTGGAGCCCAGTGCCCGAAATTGTTACTACTCCCCCTGTCCGGTGTGGCTGGACCTCGCTCAGTGCCAAGCAACACAGTCCCCCCACCTCTACCACCCTCTCATATGCCCGCCGGCTGGCCTGCTGCACATCCCTCGCCTGCTGCACATCCCCACCCGCTGTACATCCCCTGTCCACTGTATATCCCATTAGAGGAGAGAAAAGGAGGTAGGCTAGTTCTGCCCCACCATCCCCCATGTCCCCCTTGTGCTCACCCATAATCCCTGCATGCAGCCAATCTGTGACTGGGAAGGGGGTGTGGGCTGGAGATTTCAAAGCAACCAGTGCTCCTGTCCTGATGTCTCCTTGAGCCTCTAAAGACAATGCAGCCCCGGGTGAGTGGACTCTCCCCTCTCTCCCTTCCATGTGCCATAGTCTTCCTGCTTTCCATGTGCCATAGTCTTCCCGCCTTCCATGTGCCATAGTGATCCTTCCTTCCTGCCTTCCATGTACCATAGTGATCCTTTGTACCTTTCATATGCCATAGTGGTCTTTCCTTCCTGCCTTCCATGTGCACACACTCAGTGAGATATTTCTTTTAGATATCGTTTACACTTTTCGTAGGCATTAAAAATGCATTGCTGAGCCACATCTTTCAAACACTCTCCCTTATGCTGCAAAGGCACTGTTGAACGTATTCCAGTAGTGGGGGGTGTTTACACACTGCACACGACTGCAGCTGCTGGGAAAGTCTGTAAAGCCTCCTGCCACCACTGTTGTACATAGTGCCTTTGCAGTATAAGGGGGGGGGGGGGGTGTGACTGGGGTGGTGGGCAGTAAAAACATGATCCATTCATGCATTTTTAATGCCCACCAAAAACAAGTGTAAATGAGACCTAAAAGAAAGCATCCCACTGTGCTTATAATCAACATCATTATCATGATGATGATCATAGTACAGCAGGTGCTTGTGGCTGTCTGTATATGGCTGTTTGCAATGAATTGCCACATGCAGCACTAATGTGTACATTTGCTGTTTATGTCTCTGCACCTTCAAAAACTGCTGGGCAGTTTAGTTGTGCCACCTGCCTGTGTACTGTAAGAGGCTGGCCAGGACTAATTGAAGCATCGGCTTTATCTACCTGCATCCGAAATTAAAAAATAGTTCCCTCTCTGCTCCTGATTCCTGGGCCCCTTTGCAGGCCTGTTGGGGCCCAGGGAAATGTAATTGAATTCTTTGCAAGCCTAGGAGCCTGGATCAACCTAGTAGGGATCTATTTAAAATAGCTGCACCATATAGATGAACAGTAAAGCAGCCCGGGCCCTCCTGTTGAACTGATGGTGCCAGGTACTGGAGGACCTGTTGTGTTGCCTTATCAGCGGCCCTGCCTGTCAGGAGAGAGCGGGGGGCATGGCCAAGCCACACTGTGTGTCTATAGGTGGACACAGCCCTGCATGAGAGTGCACCCACATGGCTACCCACTCAGCACACAGCTTTCTGAGGGGGCACCTGCAGGAAAGGAGGCGCAGACAGCACAGGTGGGGGCCTCCAGAAAAGCAGACAAGGGGTAGCTCTGTGCAATATGACTGCACAGAACAGGTACGTTTAACATTTTTTTTACTTTAGCCCCCCAAAAAAACCCGTAATATTTCCTTTCCCCCAGAGGTTAATATTAAACATTACGTGTTAGCAAGAACATGCGTAATACATAGATGACTGAGTGAGCTGAATTTAATATTTAATTTGCATAGCTAGCAGATCTGAATTATTTTCAGCATTAAAGCTAAATTACAAATCTGTATTTTAATGAAGTAATTAAAGTTACAACATTAATTATGAATGTGATGTTGCACAAGTATTGAAATGTTTCGCTCCGTTACATGGAATGCGTAGGAGCAATTACAATTACAATTTAGTCTTCAGCATCACTGCTGCTTTGTTTTTTTACTCTAATTTATAGTTTTGCTTTCATCAAAGGGAAACACTGGTGTCAGAGGTGTCATCGTTGTGTTGGTTTATTACGGACATTATTTGTTTTAAAGCACTGCCGCGATAACTCATTATTTATGAATTTTCTAGTTACTGTACATAGTACATAAACTTTTTTTACCTGGTATACTGTATAAACTAAAGTGTAAAGCTAAAGTCCTAACATGCCGCTAACATTCTGTAAATGTTAATTATCAAAGTTCAAGTCTAGTTTTCACTCTGTACAACTTGCAGTTAGCTGCATTTTTATGCAATGTCAAGATCTGGCATATGTGATAAAAAAAGGGAAAAGATAATGGTTTTGGACCAAATTTTATTTACATTTTTTGGCGTACAACTTTTTAAGGACTGTTTAGGGATCCCCTTTTTGAGCTATGATCGCACAGGTAAATTGACAGTTGCATATAAAAATAAAGCTAAAATAACATTCCTTCTTCCCTTGAAAAAAAATGCTGCTATAGGCTCCCATACATGTGTGAAAGCCTAGGCAGGCACTCAGTGTTGTAATCTCTCCACTGATTTAAGAAGATGACTGTAGACTTGCTGGAGCTTGCGAAGGCTGCATTGCTTTAAGGAGGCCGTTGATTTGAGATCAATGGTGGTGGTGGTGGTGGGGGGGAGGGTTATAATAGGAAGGGAGAAGATGATGATTAAAGGATGACACCATTTTTTTTAAAGTCAATTTATCCATTAAGCAGTGTCAAATAGTAATACAGTGAAATATTCTTAAAAAAAATCTTTCTTCTTAGGATAGTACGATTTCAATTTATGTACAGTATTTGAGCTGATAATAATGCTAAAAGAAAACATATGACTGGTTGCTAAATGCAATACCATCAATTAAGTTTATACACATCCTCCTGTATGGATATCTTGATTTCAAGTTGAGAATGTAAATTCAGTTTGAAGCACAAAAAAAGTTTGGAATTCTTTTCTTCCAGAAATGGACTGGCAGAAAGGCGACATTTGTTTTCCTTTTTAACAAGGAACAGTGGTTTGGATGATGTTTGGAGATCTCCTGACAGCATTTTGCGGCTGACAAAAGGGCATATTATTCTTTTATGTCTGAATGCATCATTTCTCAGATGTATTTTTACAGTAGTACCACACGGGAAGAAATAAAAAATAGCAATTTCAGTCTGAAGCCTTGTAACTCCTACCTTTATTGAGAAAAAGTTAAATGTAAAAAAAAAAAACTTTTGCTGCAATTTTGTTAGAAATATTTGTTTAATCCAAACTCTTTTCTTATGTTCACCAAGCAAATATGTTTTCCTGGTGCATCATGGCAGCATACAATGGGTTGTGGTTCCGCTCCCACAACCTGATAGGACTGGTTAACTATAAATCAAAGACAAACCCAGCTCGCAGCATTTTCCTTTTTGTCCTTACCTGATCAGGACTGGAGTTGCGAGGTATCCCTTACTGATGGTCGCCCCAACCAGGTTCAGCCTCTGCTGGGTGGAAGTCCTTCTTATACAGCCACTAAATGAGCTATATGGTTGGAGCCCCATTCTGGTGGTCTGGGGGGCATAGCTCAGCCTCTTCTGGGTGGAAGTCCTTCTTGTATAGCCTCTACATGAGCTATATGGTTGGAGCCCCATTCTGGTGGTGCAGGCCTGTCAAAGAAAGCTTTAAACAAGCTTTGGCATAATTGGCAGCTTTTTTCTTTGCTTTCCATATGCTTTTAACTTATTTTCTCTGTGTGCATTGTGGGTGATTGCCATTTCCAAGATGGCTGCAGCAGAGCAAATACACTCTGAACATGAAAGGCAGGAAGTGATGCGGCCTCTGGGGCCAGTTTCCTGGCCTACCCTTTTCCAAGATGGCGATCATGGCATGCTCAGGCACTGATATCATCAGTAATGACCAAATGTGCCAGTTTTAAATGTTTTTATGGCATTTATGGGGAACACATGGTGGAGTTCTCTACTCATGCATGCTGAATGCTTATGTGGTCATTATTTACAGGTATGTTTACCCTTTTTATGGCATTCACCTGGGCTTTTCCTATCTCCTTCTCAGTGTTGCTCTGGGATCACTGTGCTCTTTTGGCATTCACCTCGGCTCTTCCTATCTCCTTCTCAATGCTTGTTCTGGGATCACTGTGTCATGCTATAGGGAAAGCTGCCCAGTCAGACCACCTATTGCTTTTAAGGTAAAGGGATTAGGTAAGTAGTGAAGATATTGAGAAAAAGAGAGCCAATATCTACAGCTCTGTAAGAACCTGAAGATTGAGGGAGCTCTCTAAAGGTCAAGACAAGTCACCATCTAAGAGCAGACATCCAGGCAAGGTTGATCAAGGTCATCATCTCACCTCTCATTAGCATTGCTCCCTGTCTACAAACATCACAGCTTACCAGCCTTAATAGTTGCTGCATTTGTGGTGGAAAGTCATTGCCTGATAAGTATGTCAAGTCTGCCTGGAGCAAGCAGCATACAGCCCTGCAAGGACCTCAAGATGGAGGGATCCCTCTAAAGGGCAGAACAGTCACCATTTAGGCACAGACATTCAGGCAACATTGATCAAGGTCATAATCTTGCCTTTCATTATTATTGCTCCCCATTTACAAACACCACAGGTCACCAGCCCTAATAGTTGCTGCGTTTGCGGTGGAAAGTCATTGCCTGACAAGCTAGTATGTCAAATCCGCTCGCAACTGATAATAAAGGGAGTCGATACATGAAGCCTGTACTCCTCAGTCAGCAGCTGAATTGTCTAGCACTTCCAACCAGAGTCAGTAGGCGGTGTCCAAATTGGAAAGCTTGTCAGAGGACGAAGGCATAAAGGGGCCACAGGCCTTGACGTTTGACCAATAGAGACTTTTACAAGGGAAGTTAAGGAAGCAATTGCTTGGGGTGAAGTGAAGGAAACTCTCCAGAAGGTTAGAAAGTACTAATTTCCCTTCACTGAATGACTGGAGGAATTAATCCAGGAAGAATGGAAGGGGTCTGTAAAAATGGAAAAGGCCTGTATACATGTTGTCAAAACTGTATCCCCTGAAAAAGCCAAAGGTCAACCTGCTGCTGTATCCTCCAATGGTGGAGGCATCATTAATGCAACTGGCAAGACACAACACCTTGCGGTGACATTCAAGGAGGCTCTAGTCTGAAAATTAGATCTAGATCTGAAGTGCTCCTGCATAATGTAGTATCTGCAGGAGCCTGCAGACCAGCAATAACCAGCCCATGTGCACGGTAAGTCCAGTGGGAGTGGTTTCAGAATTATCAGCCAGCTGCTGCACCTGCAGGGCTCTAATGAGGAAAGTGGAATGGTCTGCATCCTTTTAGACATGATTTCCTATTGGGAGTATCTTACCAAAAATTATTTTTGTTGCAGTGGATGTCAAAAATCTGATTTGTATCTTAGTGAAGACTTCTGGAAAAATCTGTGAGCCAATCACACAAGCAGGAAATTATGTTTCTGCTGGGTGTTCTGTACACATTACGTGTACAGAACACCTCCAGATAGCTATATTGCATTGCATTTTACAGAAAATTACAGCCCTGCAGATTGAAAAGGAAAGTGGAGTTACCCTTTAGAGAAGCCCTTCTCGAGGAAGTGAAGAGAGACAAGGTGGTAACAGCTTTGTAAGAGCTGAAATTGTTTGGAGACTCTGTGGCAGAGGTGTCAGTAGATGTCAATAGATGTTTTTCAAGAGCGATGTTGCCCGCAGTTACGGTGAGGGGGGCAATATGGCTGAAGCCATGGTCATTGGATCCTGCCTTAAAAATAAAACTGGTTCAAGATACCAGACGATGGATCCAATCTATTTGGGAGTACACAGAATACAGCCATCTCAAGGGTGACCACTGGCAGGTCAGGGTGGATATCATCTAACAAAAACAGAAAAATCAGAAAGGTCCAGCATACAGGCGGCAAGTTCCAGGTAGATACGAGGAGCAGTGTTGCCAACCGTCAGTATTTTTACTGGCAGCCAGTAAAAAGCAAGCAATTTTCTCCTGCCAATAAATGCCAGTAAAAGTAAAAGGTTGCCAGTAAAAAATATGGCTGTGATGCTCGGCTTGGTCCGGAGTTGGCTGAGTCCATTCCAGTGCCTGGTACAGTGTGATGGGGCGGCTCTGGCGGAGGCGGTGCCTGGGCATGTTGTGTGATATCATGGTGCAATGGAGCCAAGCAGAGCGGCCAGAGCCTCGTGTGTGGGTCTGCGGTATTGGAGCAAGGCAAGCTGGGACTGGGACCGTCAGTGCTGTTTAGACTGGAGTGGACTGGAGGGAGCGCTTGGCTTGGAGAGAGACTGACACTGTGACTCCGGAGGGGAAGTGTTGTGTCAGAGAGGTCTCATCATCATCTGTGCTGCTGCACACTGCTGTCAGTGTCACTGTGAGAGTGAATTTAATGTGTGTGTGCGCCCATTCTAATTTCTTAGAGTTCTGCCCCTGAGCTACTTACTATATCGAAAATAAAATAAGAAATATGTTTTTTTGCCTTATCTATTTTAAATCATATTGCTAATTGGATATTTTATTTGTAGCCTAAATACACTCATTTGCACTTAAAACTGTAATTTTGTAACTTTTGGAAATGTTAGTAAAAACTTGGCTGTGTCAGTAAATTTTGGGTGTTGTGTCAGTAAATTTCAGTCTGGTAGGTTGGCAACACTGACGAGGAGGCAAAATCCTACGGACCAGGAAAAGATTACTAAAGGAACCCGAGAAGTACCCAATCCTCCTCATTATTTGAAGCCTTAAAAATCTAAGGCACCTGTCTTGGTAGAACAGCAGATGTCCTTTTAAGGGTGTACTCATCCAGGGGGTTCCCGTGTGCCTTTGCGCACACACCTGGATGGAAAATATTCAGGATCAGTAGGCCCTATCAGCTTTATTGGTGTGACATTAGTGGAAGTTTAAGGGATCCACCTTCCGATCTCCTCCAGCCAGCCAGGCTACCACATATGATTGAAAAGTAAAAATTTCCAGTATAGTTTGTAGTCGAATTAAATAAAAATCAGAAATCGTAAAGGTTCCAAGTGCCCAGAGGAGATGAGGATTCAGTTCACCTCTGTTCCTAGTAAAAAAAAAAAAAAAGCAATCTGTGCCCAGTGCTAAATTTGAAAAAACTCAACCAAGTTGAAAATTAACCTGGCAAATTATGATAACTTCATAGTTATAATAATTAGAGTTGACATTATCTGAACGTTACCATTGTGAAAACAGTTAAAAACAATTAAGAGGAAGACATTTTCTCTCTCTCTCTCTCTCTCTCTCTCTCTCTCTCTCTCTCTCTCTCTATCTATATATATATATATATATATATATATATATATATATATATATATATATATATATATATATATATATTCTCATTAACTTTGCCTCATAGTAAAACAAGTTTTTTTTAACCAATTTATTCAAGTAGCCCAGGTAGGATATGCCATCTATTCAGTGTATATGTTACTACCATATCACAAGAGACTTATACTAAGCATTCCTGAGAAGCACACATTCAGCATGTTGCATGTATAACACATGTACAGTATATAGTGAAGAAACTCTATAAGATCTTATAAGCTATGTCACAGCCAACATGGACTGCGACTGGCAAGACCATGAAAATGTTTTCTTCCTCTTAATTGTTTTTAACTTTTTTCACCGGGTGAGCCCTAGTTCATAATTAGTGTAAACTTCTAATTAATAAAATGTTTTCTATTTTTGTACATTAGTTTATTCGGTGATTTGTCTGAGAACACCCAAAGCTTTTTTTCTTTAATTAAAACCCTTATTAAAGTTTTAATTTGAAGTCAGGCCATTCTCTACTTTTGTTTTTCTATCATATATATTTTTTTTTAAATATTTTCAAAGGGGCAATCTATAAAGGCTACAATGCCTCTCATCTTGTGTTTGCTTTTAATATCCAGCAGTGAACCCTGCACCAGGTATGGTTTACCACAGAGCTCTCTAATTAACCATGGTATCTACCTCCGTGAAAAGTGTTAATTCTGGGCCTTGTGTAGCTCTTAATACTTGTCTATTCTGTCATGGACAGTCTTTTTTACAATAACCTTCTCTACAATCCTTCAAATTAGGTAAATTTTAACATGTATTCATGAGGTATTGCAGAAGAATGAATATGCACAAACCTACCTTTTTAGTGGTAGAGAATAGAAAATTTTAATTGCATGACCATATATAGCAAGCAGAAAATAATATATCATCAGTTTTAATTTCACATTTTATTTTACAGAGACAACTAAAGAGCTTTTAGTGATTTTTGAGAAGAATGGAGAAGAATGGGCCACATATCTAAAGAAACTACTGAAAACACATTTAAACACTGATGCAGTATTTCTTTGTAATTTGGACTGTGAATCAGAGGAAATGCTGGAACTTCTCAGCCAGTCCAATTATCAGTGTAAACTGTTAATACTGACAAGTTATCTTCTAGAAACCTTCTGCAGAAACCAATGTGCTTATTTCTTTCATCTTCTACAACCATCGCACAGAGTGATTCTCCTGCTTTGTGGTGTGGAATCCCCAGAAGGGTTTTATGAAATATTTCCATTGGAAAAAGACTGTCACGTGATTCTAAGTGATGAAGACCCAAATGAATACATTTCTGTTGTATCCACAGTCATGAATACAGGTAATTTGATTACCAATGTAGAAGAGAACATAAAATAAGCCTGGTAATAATGCCGCGTACACACGGTCGGACTTTCTATCCTACTTGGTCCGCAGGGCGCCCCCCTCCCCCAAAGCACCCACCCCCCATGTTGAGGGCATGCGGCCTGGTACGGTTCAGGAGGGGGGGGGGGCGCTCGCTCGTCCCCACCCCCTTTCCTGACCGGCCAGGCTGCGTGCTCGGATCGGGGTCTGGTATGGATTTTAGGGGGGACCCCACGCCGTTTTTTCGGCGTAGGGGGCTCCCTTTATAATCCATACCAGACCTAAGGGCCTGGTATGCCCCGCGCTCGCCGCAATAGGAAAATTTGTTTTTCCTATTGCAGCGAGCGCGAGATGCAATACCCTGCCATCGTGTAGTATCTGGTCCGTCGGACCAGCATACACACGAGTGGGCTTTCCGTCGGACCAGCACACACACGAGCGGACTTTCCGCCCGAAACTGAGTCCGGCGGAAAGATTTAAAACTTTTTTTAAATCTAGGTCCGGCGGGCTTTTGGGAAAAAGTCCGCCGGAAAAGTCCGCCGGCGCCCACACACGGGCGGATTGTCCGGCACACTCTGGTCCGCCGGACCAAGTATGCCGGAAAGTCCGACCGTGTGTACGCGGCATAAGTCCAGCCAAGCTCTTTGTCATTTAGTTTTGGATAGAGTAAGGAAGGTTAAAAACCCAATAAGATTTTTACTGCTACCTGGATCGGTAGCAAAATATACCATCTTTTCCTGTCCTGGTGACAATCTTTTCACAGGAATGCAGACAGCAACAAAAAAGCATGTAGGAGTTCTCTTACCCTACTTTTTAAAAAAATTTGTATGTGTTGTCATGGGAAATCTTTCTTTATTTCTGGTGTAATTGTTGTCACCAGGACAAGAAATGATGGAAACCTCTCCAATGGAGACTTGGATAGCAATATAACCTTAATTTTATACTTTCCCACTCTATCTAAAATGAAACAAAAAAGTATCCTGGACATACACTTCAAATTTATGTTGGGTCAAATGCTGAATATGTCTAGGATTTAGTGAATGTTCATGTTTAATTAGGGATACTGCTGAGCTCTCAAACATTTGGGGCATCCTATGGCTCCCTTAATAGTGTATGGAAGAGACTTATTTGTAGCCATGCAACAAAGGGTAAGTATGGTGTACATTTTAGTGAATGTCTAATAACTCAACCTAAGTCCCATGGTATAAATGGGCATCATAAATAAAAGTATTAAGTTTGATGTGATTCACAAGTTTTAATTATGTATGGTTTTGCAATATGACCACATCAGTGAGAATAATCTCTTAATGTTTGCAGTACTTGCTCCATTCCCCCAGGGGTTTATCTAGAGGACAAGTACTGAAGTTGCACTCCTGTTTAAACATCTGCCACCCATATTTTAGATAACCTTGATATAATATCCACCCTGAAATGCAATTCAACTTGTTAATAAATTGATCAACAATATATCCATAACACAAGGTGGTTAATTCACTAACCCAGTGCACTGTAATTGCAATCTAATCCATCTCTGCACTGTGTGAGATTGCCATCACTTAAAGCTCCAACTAGTTGCTTTTGCAATGCTTATTCTCAGTTGCTCTAAGCTTCCCGAGAGTCTCTCCCCCCTGTTTTTGCAGTTTCTGTAAGTTAGAAAACTTTCACATAATGTTCCTTACTTTCACTTCAGGATCCCCCTTAACATTAGGAGCTCCATCAGAATGCACCCTTTCATATCAAAAGGCTCTTTCATTTACATCACGAACATCCCTTTACATGAGAGTCCCCATTTCACATCAGGACCCTCCTTTACATCAAGGGAATCCCTTCACATTAGAGTCCTCAGAGCCCTCTCAGATCAGAGTCTACATAGCCCCCTCACATCAGAGTCCTCAGAGCCCCCTCACATCAAAGTTCTCAGAGCCCCCCTCACATCAGAGTGGGCTGGCCCACTTACACCATATAAATACATGATGCTGTATGGTGCCATTAAATAGAAGACGGCATTGACCTACTAATCTGAGGGTGAATGGGGGTGCTGGCAGAACTATAGCACTCCTTCAAGTGGCACCCAGTGCATGTACCATACGTTCCATACCCTGCAAATAACATTCTCCCCCACACATATTATTGACTTTGTTGGCATCTCTGCAATGACTTTGCAGAACCATGATCGTAACTACACAATGCTTCTTCACTCATGTCTCATAAATTCTGGTTGTAAATAAGTACATTCTGTAAGGGTAGATTTGGACATGCATCTAAATCTAACTGTCAGTGCTATCTTAAGAGCATTATCCCTTTCGCGCCTAAGCCTATTTCTGACATTTGGTGTTTACAAGTTAAAATCCATATTTTTTGCTAGAAAATTAATTAGAACCCCCAAACATTATATATTTTTTAGCAGAGACCCTAGAGAATAAAATGGCGATTGTTACAATATTTTATGTCACACAGTATTTGTGTAGCGGTGTTTTAAATGCAACTTTTTGGGGAAAGGGACATTTCATGAATTTTAAGAAAACTAAATAGTAAGTTAGCCTGATTTTTTTGTAAAATGTGAAAGATGATGTTACGCAGAGTAAATAGATACCAAACATGTCACGCTTTATAATTGCACGCACACTTGGAATGGTGACAAACTACGGTACCTAAAAATCTCCATAGGCGACGCTTTAAAAATTTTTTTGGTTACCAGGTTAGAGTTACAGAGGAGGTCTAGTGCTAGAAATATTGCTCTTGCTCTGACGATCACGGCGATACCTCACATGTGTGATTTGAACACTGTTTACATATGCGGGCGCGACTTCCGTATGCGTTTTCTTTGCTGCGCGAAAATTTTTGTTTCTTATTTATTTTATTTATTTTTATATCATTAAATTGTTTTTTTTTTTTTTTTTTAAATAATCTGATCACTTTTATTGCTGTCGCAAGGAATGTAAACATCCCTTGTGACAGTAATAGGTGGTGACAGGTACTCTTTATGGAGGGATCGCGGGAGTAAAAGACCTCCAATCCCTCCTTTGCACTTCAAAGTATTCAGATTGCCAAAAACGGTGATTCTGAATACTGTATATTTTTTTAATCCGGTGCCATTGGCAGCCGAGTAAACAGGAGGTAATGTTGTGACGTCGTTTCCGTGTTTACATTCAGGAGACTGGAACAAAGCCATTTCCGGCTTCGTGCCAGTCTCTCTCTAGCCACCCGAAGTGGCGGATCAAGGATCGGGTCTCCCGATGGGACAAGAGGCCCGGTCAGAGCGGCGGGAGGTGGAGGGAGGGGGGGATGTTCCCTCCCGCTCCTCCGGGATAACAATCGAGCGGCTTTTAGCCGCATCGGTTGTTATCCCTGGATAGCCGATCGCCCAATCTAAAAAACGGTACCGGGATGATGCCTGCAACTGCGGGCATCATCCCGGTATAACCCCCGAAACCCGAGGCTGCATATCTGCGTACACTCGCCGGGAAGGGGTTAAAGGCCCCCGGACACTACAGTGCACTGGGGCCCAGTCTACACAATCACCCACAAGAATAAAAATGCAAATTATCAATAAGGCTATATTTAATGGTACAGTACTTCCAACAAAATCAGTGTTTAAACAAGGAGCTGGCAAAGGTAATAAAAAAAACAGTACCCTAGGACCTGTGAAATATAAAAAAAAAGAAAAAAACAGTTCCCCAGGACCAGAATAACCATACAAATTATAATCTGAGCACAATCTACTTTAGACCTACTAACAACTATAGATCTATATAGGGCATGTTTCATACACATTGATTGGTTCGTTTACGTAGGCCCTCATAATTACATAGTTTTGATCAATCTAAAACTGTATAAAAAAGTTGGATTGCAAAAATGTATGGAGCATTCTATCAAAGTAATAAACCAATATTGGGGATTGGGGTGGAGGAGGCTGCTGTGACCAGGAAGTTATTTGCAGGAGAAAAGCGCACTAATATTCAGGGATCCTGGAGGCTGGATTACTGGACAGAAGAACAGAAATGTCAAGTATCAGGGTTTTTTTTTTTTGTAATTTACCCACTCTTGCCACTGGCACACTACTTGTCCAGTAAAACAACTCCTTTATTTCTGGATTCACCTACCGTTTCATGTGGCAGAGCCAGGCAAAATATCCGACCGCGGCGCAGCAACGATGGGAGTTGTAGCACGCGGTAGGCTGGCTGCGCTGCTCTCCTCAGAGTGACTGACTCCACCACCTGGGAGCAGAGAGCTTGAGCACGCAGCCACCGATGCGGACTACAACTCCCATAAGCAGCAGCGGCGGCCGTCTCAAGGGACGCCACCTGACAGACTGACAGTTAGTCAATAGTGAGTCATGATTCAGCGGGCAGAAACTCGGACAGCCGCGGCGTTGCCCGTCGGCCATTGTTTTGGCTATACAAACAGACAGTACAGTACTTAACTTGGGGGAGCACACAGCAAAACTGAGGGGACGTGACCCCCTCAGGCCCCACCCTGGTGACGCCATTGAGCACTGGCACAATGCGGCAGCGAACTTTGTGACATCTGAAAGATTAGGGCTCAAAATTTCAAGTTCTGAGCTACTAGCCAGGCCTCAGGGGTTACTCGCCACCAGTTGCCCCGCCCAACCCTACCATGCCCCGCCCCTAATCCCACCCCTAAACACGCCCTCATAAATTATCTCATAAAATGACACCTAAATGTTTTATGCAGAAAAATGACATTATAAAAATAGATATTAACAACTTTATCTGTGTCCCCAATGCAGCTTGTGTCCCCATTGCAGCTATGTGTCCCCAATGCAGCTATGTGTCACCAGTGCAGCCTGTGTCCATCAGGGCAGCCTGTGTCACCAATGCAACCTGTGCCCGCCAGTGCAGCCTGTGCCCACCAATGCAGCCTGTGTCTGCCAGTGCAGCCTGTGTCCCTATTGCAGCCTGTGTCCCCAATGCAGCTATGTGTCCCCAATGCAGCCATGTGTCCCCAGTGCAGCCTGTACCCGCTAGTGCAGCCTGTGTCACCAATGCAACCTGTGCCCACCAGTGCAGCCTGTGTCACCAGTGCAGCCTGTGTCCGCCAGTGCAGCCTGTGTCACCAGTGCAGGCTGTGTCCCCAATGCAGCTCTGTGGCCCCAATGCAGCCATGTGTCCCCATTGCAGCCATGTGTCTCCAATGCAGCCTTGTGTCCCCATTGCAGCCATGTGTCCCCAATGCAGCTCTGTGTCCCCAATGCAGCTCTGTGTCTCCATTGCAGCCATGTGTCCCCAATGCAGCTCTGTGTCCCCATTGCAACCATGTGTCCCCAATGCAGCTCTGTGTCCCCATTGCAGCCATGTGTCCCCAATGCAGCCCCATGTCCCCAAAGCAGCTCTGTGTCCCCAATGCAGTTCTGTGTCCCCATTGCAGCCATGTGTCCCCAATACAGCCCTGTGTCCCAATGCAGTTCTGTGTCCCCAATACAGCCATGTGTCCCCAATGCAGCCTACCTGTGTAGGGGAAGGGAGAGGAGTGCCACCGTCTGGTTGATAAGAGCACGTGGAACATAGCAGGTTTCATTTCATTAGCTGTGTGTTCCCCGCCGTGCGCCGTTGTATACAGCCCCTCCCCCTTGTCCGGGCACTTTGATAGACAGATCACCCAGCCAATCCTGGGATGAATGATCTGTCTATTAAAGTGCCCAGAAAAGGGGGAGGGGCTGTATACGATGGCGCGCGGCGGGGAACACACAGCTATTGAAGGAAAGCTGTTATGTTCCCCACGCTCTGATCAACCAGGCGGCGGCGGCTCTCCTCTCCCTTTCCCCTACGATCGCTCTGACAAACCCAGGCTGCCGGCGGTGCTCGCCCCCAGGCAGCCCAAACTCTTTTTTGAGGGCTGTGAATGGGATCGCTGGGCAGATGGGGCCCCCCAGGCAAGTGGGGCCCCCGGGCAACTGCCCAGCATGCCCATGCTAACCGTTCATCTGAAGCATGATCTGCCATGTGACACCTCCTCACGGACTGTTTTAACCTCACTTTTGCTGTCAAATGTGTTGTAACCACATGGATTTAGGGATGAAGCCCTTGCACCCCTTCAATAGGGCACAAGCTGTCTTGCAAGGGTGGGAGACTTTGCTGCCCCCCCTATGAGAGTGTGTGCTCACTGCTCCCCTTTTCCTAGTAAATCACATGCTGCTTTTTTCTCTTAAAAGGCCAGCATACCCATCTCTCCTCCGTGTTCTTTGTTCCTAAGATTTTATCCCAATTCATGCCTTCACGTGCAGGTTCCCTAAGCTTGTTATTTAAATGGTTTATGTATTTTCAATGTTGCCCTTTAAGCCACATTAAAAGTCCATCTCCCTGTTGAGTGTTTTTTTTTCCTTTTTAATTTTTTTTGCATTTGTACACTCATGGCAGTACTTATCTATCTATGTCACTTTTTTAAACAAATGCTTATAAACTAGCCTTCAAAAAGGCACAAGATTCAGCTCCTGTAGGCTTCATTTGGACTTATCGTAATGTTTGAGTTAGTATATTTTTTCCAGGGTCAGCATGAGTCATTTCTGACAGGTTTTCCTGACACTAGGAGAAAAAAGGTGATGGGGAGCTCCAGCACACAGCCTGTGATTGACAGCCTCAGTCTTAGTCTTTCCCTCCAGTCAGCTTTCACAGCCCTTCTCACTCAGATCTGCGGAGTGTAACTTCAGCTCCCCGCCCCTTCCTTCCAGTAGCTATTCCCTAAGGATAATCACTTCACTGGGTGTATGTAAGGATTTACAACCACTACAACCACTTTAACCAGTTCCTGCACACAGTACATTTACTGTATTACATACATGTATGTCACCAGCTGAGGGACATGGTGGATTGTGGCCCTCAGTACCCAGCCAGTTTGAACACAAGATCACAATGTAAACACAACTGTTATGAATGGGTTTCATTCGTGAAAGCTGTGCTTAGTATTGTGATGCTGTTATTGGCCCACAGCTGTCACATGGTACATGGGACAATCACAGCACCCTGTACCATGTGATAGCTGTGGGCCAATCACAGAACACAATAGAAATCACAGCTGTTATGAATGTAACCCATTCATGACTGTTGAAAACATTGCTGTTACAGTTCAGAATCAGTGTACCAATGTATAAATAAAATCCATGATCACCCCCAGAGCAGTACAGTGTCACTATGGTGACACTGAACTACTCTGACGAAAGTATGTAAAAACAATAATTAGAAAAAAAAATGTTAGTAACATTTTATTTAATTTCTTAATTTTAAAATAAAATTGTGCCAAAAATAAATTTGCCATGCCTCTTACTAATACCTTAGACTGTCTACGTTCCAAAAATGGGTCATTTAGGAGGTATTTGTACTGTCTTGGCATTTTAAGGGCCTCAGGAAATTAGATAGGCCAGTATATCAGGATTGATCAATTTTCAAATATAGTGTATATACCATAGTTTGTAGACGCTACAACTTTTACACAAACCACATCATATGCACTTATGGGGATTTTTTTTCCCCCAAAGACATGTAGCAGAATACATTTTGGAATAAATGTATGAAGAAATTAGATTTTATTGGATATATTTTATAACAGACGGTAGAAAATATTGTTTTGTTTTTTTTCAAAATTCTTTTTTAGTTTATATAGCAAAAAATAAAAAAACCCAGTGGTGATCAAATACCACCAAACAAAAGCTCTATTTCTGTAAAAAGAAAATGGTATAAATTTCAATTGTGTACAAGGTTGCATGACCGCGCAATTGGCAGTTAAAGTAGCCCAGTGCTAAATAACAAAACGTGGCCTGGCCATGAAGGGAGTAAAGCCTTCTTGAGGTCAAGTAGTTAAGTGAGAAATGCGTGATCGAAAACAATAAACATGCATACTCACCTAGATGACTGCAGCATCAATCCAAAGCTGCGCTTCTCCCCCTCTGGCTTTAAGACTGAGAACTGAGTGATGGCATGACCACTGATTGCTCAGGTCTCGGTCTTTACTGAGCAGTGAGGGATTACTGTCAGTCCCCAGCTCTCTGCTCCACCCCTCCAGCACCCACTAGAGCTCTGGGCTGTGAAGAGGGCAAGAGCTGGCTCAGGCTCTTATCAGCTTGCCGAGAGGCTGAATCAGCTGCCGGTCAGGCATCTGGGTGGATCCTGACATTATTGACGTCATTATTTAGCCCACTGGCGGCAGAATCTGGGTCACAGGAAAGCAGAAATAATTACACTCCTGTGGCAAAACAAGTTTTGGCCATACTTCTCTATTAAACATAAAATAACAATTTACTAGAATACACATAATAAAACTCCATAACACATATAGGAGATTGGTTAAAAAAAAAAAAAAAAATCTTCCAATATTTCTTCACATAGGGTATACATTATATTTCTTTATCCATTCCATCATATTGCTTTTAAAGATGTTTTCATATAATCAAGTCAACAAACAAAGCACATCCCATATCTCAATGTGTTTCATGAACATAAATTCACCTCCTCAGGAGTGGTGCTACTGACCAGATCTCTATAGAATACAGCAAAGAGAAATAGCAGAAGTATGAGACACTTGAAAATTAGCTTGAAAATAAAACTGCAATACTTCTGGAGGAAAATCACCAAAGATGTCTGCCCCAGGAGCTGTGGGGGTTTAGAACCCAAAAGCAGGGGGGGCAAGGGGGCAAAGAAGCACAAGATGTAATGTTTATCTGGCCACAGGAATTGAAGATGAATCCATGAAAAGTAACAATATCTAGCAAATAAATTAGTATACAGTATATGCAGATACATAAGTTTTCACAAATCAAGATAGAAATCCGAAATATTAATGAGATACAATCCCTTTAGCTTTATGTGTAGACAACTTGAGCTTAACAAGTACAGCAACACTAAAGAAAGGAAGTGATCTGAGAACTGTGACCCAGCTACAAACGTTATGCCCTGTACACACGATCGGACATTGATCGGAGATTCCAACAACAAAATCCATGGATTTTTTCAGACGGATGTTGGCTAAAACTTGTCTTGCATACACACGGTCGCACAAAGTTGTCGGAAAATCCAATCGTTCTGAACGCGGTGACGTAAAACGCGTACGTCGGGACTATAAATGGGGCAGTAGCCAATAGCTTTCGTCTCTTAATTTATTCTGAGCATGTGTGGCACTTTGTGCGTCGGATTTGTGTACACACGATCGGAATTTAACCGATCGGATTTTGTTGGCGGAAAATTTTATAGCCTGCTCTCAAACTTTGTGTGTCGGAAATTCCGATGGAAAAAGTCCAATGGAGCCCACACACGATTGGAATTTCCGACAACACAATCCGATCACACTTTTTCCATCGGAAATTCCGACCGTGTGTACAGGGCATAAAAGCTCCTGAATAAGGCAGCATAAGAAATTGAAAATACTGTATAACCAGAATAATATACGTGAGTGCTGTACAAGATTAGAAGCATCCCCTTCCACATAAAATCCATGCTCCATATTGAGCCCCATTGCAATAGTACAAACGATGCTCAATATTCCTTCAGGATACCTGTGGCCCAGTTGAATTACCAGGAATGTTTCCCAGGCAAAAAGGAGCCCATCCTAATTACCCCCAATATTTATAGGTTCCAGGTTCCACCCAAACGTAAGGAGGCACCGTCTTTGGGGGAAAAAAAAACATATACCCCGCCGGCTGATCATGTGGCCAAAATGGCATCAAGGCAAATGTGCCTTGCATTAGAGGATGATGATGTCCAGAGTGTACGCACACACAAAACATGATGTAGGCCGCTTTTATTACGTGAATGGGTGGTGCATCATAATGCCGATATGTAGTTGTGTAAGGTGTCACAAATCCGGAAGCAATGAGGCAAACAACAGCACCCTGGGAAATCTACCCAAAACATAAAAGAAAAACAAAAAGAACAACAAACAATTATTAGGACCACAAAAACAACATCTGAAAGGAAAAAAATAATGTAATAAAGAACACAAAATGAAAAAAAACATTAAATAAAAAATATAAGACGTCTTGGTCGATTAAAAATTACATCTTGTACCATCTTTTCCCTCTCTGTTTTTGGGGTTTTGACCCCCCTCCCCCCACCGCTCCCAATCTCTTTGCTGATTTCCATCCTGAATTATTGCGGTTTTATTTTAAAGCTGATTTGTAAATGTCTTGCACTTTTGCTTTATGGGATGGACCCCCTGGCAAATCTCTTTATTAATGATTACATGATTTAATTATTTTTTCTTTGCGGTATTCTTTTAAAATCTTGTCAGTAGCATCCACTTTTAAACCGGCCATAGATGGTTTGAATCTCAACTGGTTCAACAGGGACCGGCTGAGATTTGAACCATGTATGAGCAGTCTGAATGTACCCAGGTTGATCGATTTTACATTTGATTATTGCTAGCGGCTATTATACACCCCAGATGGGTGTCTATTGTGTT
Source organism: Lithobates clamitans (assembly GCA_037952925.1). Classification (NCBI taxonomy): domain Eukaryota; kingdom Metazoa; phylum Chordata; class Amphibia; order Anura; family Ranidae; genus Lithobates; species Lithobates clamitans. The sequence continues at coordinate 5,371,058 of JBBGZY010000655.1, forward strand.
CCTATACCTTTAAGGAAGGGTGGGCTTCCTCCAGGCATACCTGCACTTAATCTATCCATTATTATATATGTACTCCAACTTAGGACTGCAGTAAACTAGGGTGTCCTGAAGTGGCCCTGCAGCTAACGCATATATTTGCAAATGTGTGCAAATTAACCCCCTGGTTTTAACGTGAATTGTTAGGATGGTTGGTAAGTGAGCTGGGAATTTTTCTTTGTTGTGTTTTGACATGGGTCGCCCTTCCAAGTGCTTCTTGTTGCAAAGGCCAGTTATAGGTTGAGGTGGTTGCCTTTTGTTTGTAGTGTTGGTGAGTTGGTGGGGGGACGCACTAGTTACCTTCTTTGCCATTGTGCTATTGCTGGGTGTCCAGGCTGTTCCTATACATTTAAGCAGGGCTGTAGATAATATTTTTTCCTGGGGGGGTTCAGCCTTGAGTACCCAGAGAATAATATTTAGCACGCCTGCCATGCTGTGACAAATTGTAGTGTATAAATACAGTATATACAGTGCCCCCAACAGGGACATCTGTTAGTGAAGCAAATAGTAAACTTAGGCTTCAATGTCTGGTTTCTAAAGCGGTCAGTCTGTAAGGCTGTTTATAGAGGGACTTTTCTTTATATTTAGGGCTGAGATTCTGGATAATTGGGGTGTCCTAACCGTGTACAGAGAGAGCTGCTTTGCCTCTGTGTATACACAGGCTTTACCATTGCTTCCAGGTGTTTTTTCCTACACAGCTGCTCTCTCCCCTGGCTTTCACTCCTCATGCCTCACCTAGTTTTGTACACAGCACTCTCTGCTGCAGTTCTTTCTCCAACCAACATCTCCTGTTCCACAGGTCGCTTGCTCTCCAGCCCCTGCTGGCGTTCTCTGCATGCTCCTGCTTATGGGTCCCACCAATAAGTTCTACTTTCCAAAATGCCTCCCCCTGAACTTTCTTCTTGCCACTGGGTGCAGCCAAATCAGGCTGTCGATGCAGTGAATCAGAGTTATTCTCTCCACTGTCCTATCATCAGGGCCACTATTAGAAATCGTAGGGCCCTGTATAGACAGGGTGTGCTATGTGCAGAGTTCAGGGTGTGCTACGTGCAGAGTTCAGGGTGTGCTTATACACCATACTATAGTGCCTGGCCACTATGCCAAGGCAGATGCGTACTGAGCAAAGCAAACAGATACTTTCAGTTTAGCAGACAGATAGCGTAGTCCTATGACCGTACAGGTAAAAGGCAGGCTGAGTTCAGGGAATAGTCCAATATCTAAGTCATACACAGGAAAATCAAAACTCGTAAAGCAGGGCAGACAGACGGAAAGCTTAATCAGGAACAACACACGTATCACTTTCTATCACAAGCAAGAGACTGAGCGTTTGGCTTGCTTATAACAGGTGACTGACCATATCAATCACCTTGCAGTTGGACACAGACAGGGAGAATTCAATAGCCAAAACCTGGATGCTGCACACTGAAAACAGACAGAGAGGTAACAGTTTATCTGAGCCAACCTTAAAGAAGAACTTCTTTAAAATAGGAACTGCTTAGCAACCAACAACTGTTGTGATTATAAGCAATGTGGTCAGACACGTGTATTGTACAATATAATGTATATAGTATAGGCCTCTGTTAGGCTGGCCATAGAGGGCTAGTTCTTTCTTTTGCAGCCAGCTGGCTGCACAAGAAAACACAGATTCGTACATCCACAAAAATTAGGTGGATGGAGGAATCCTTCCCACTGGGACATTGTACCCCTGAGGTCAGTCTGTCTCATGGTACAAAATCCCAATATCCTCCCAGGTCAGTCTGTTCCCCAGTATAATAAATCCCCAGGTCAGTCTGTTCCCCAGTTCAATATACCCCCCCAGGTCACTCTTTCCCCCAGTACAATATCCCCCCAAGGTCAATTTGTCCCCAAGTACAACACCCCCCCAGCTCAGTCTGCCCTTCAGTACAATATCCCCCCCCACCCCCAAGATCAGTCTTTCCTCCAGTACAATCCCTCTCTCTCCAGGTCCATCTGTCCCCTAGTACATTAATTACACCCATCCAGCACCCAGCTCAGTCTGTCACAGTCTGCACAATCTGCCCCCCTCTCTAAATTCACAGATCTCACCTCACATACATTTCAAGCATGTGAGATTTCCTTTCTCCTGGGCTCCAGTGGTTACATCAGCGCTCAGCAACCCCCCCCCCCCCCCCCCATGGCAGCTGCCCACAGCTCCAGCAACAGGATCTGTCAGGATTTAGGAAGCGGGCAGTGACAGGTACAGCTGCAATGTCCCAGTCTGCTCCATGGGTGCAGTGTGGGTCAGAGCACAGTGGGCCCCATCCCTCTTGGGGCCCATGTGCACTGACAACATTGAGGCTTTCATTGCATTGCATTGGGTTAAAGACTAAAACTTAAGCTATCTTCCGTAGAGAAGTAAGAAATGGTATACTCCACATTTCTATTTATTTTTTTAAGAAAACTAAAACACGAGGAGGTTAATTAACCTTTATCTGCTTCACCAAAAGACATTGAAACACAATGTAGACAGCTGAATCATCGTTCTTGAAGGTTTGTTGTTCACTTCAGGAGATTCCTGTGTACCTGAGGGAGGAAAAATCAGAGGCATTCATTTTATTCAGCCTCCAGCTGATTACTTTGGCTGAGCATCATTAGGTATTGGAAATTATTCCTAATGTGTAGATATGGCTCAATGTAGCAATCTCTGCAGGCTTTTTGCTTGTAGCTGCTTACATCCTGCAGACACTATACACCCACACAATATATAAAGATCTGCTTCAATAGATGGAAGGGAATTTTGTGACATACCAACGTATTAAATTACAGAATATAACTTGCATGATTTCAGTTACATGTTAGCAGAAATATTCTGTCCTTTTGTAGTGCTACCCCTGCAGGATTTTCCCCACTCACAGCATGCACAGCAAGGCACACAGCATTTTTAGCATTCTTCTGTTAGCTCAAGAATCAGTCTAGGGGTTTCTTTTAGGGGTTTTCTTTTTGGGAACAGGAACTTGGATAGGGATGGGGAGCATGGGATACCCCAAAGCTGTAGAACATGAGGACTTCTGGCTCTGTAAAAACTCTTGGCTGTACTGAGCATACTTTAGCAGTATTGCACGCTCCTGGCTGTCTTGCACAACTCCTGGCTGCACAGCACTTGCTTGTGAGATAAACCAACCCACAGGCTTCCTACACAAACTCTTCTCTAGCTCTGCTCAGTCTCTAGACCAGACTCTCTTCTGTAGGCCACCCAGCTAAGCCTGGATGATCCCTCAATGTATTTTCTCTGTCTTTCTCTCTCTGCCCCAGGGGCAGAGCCACTGAACAGGGGTCTCCGCCAGAAGGCTGCACCCTGGATTCCAGGCCTCCGATTATTTTGGGCTTTCCCTTCACTTTCTAGGCACATCTCTCCAGGGATTGGCTGGAATCCCATAAATATTCAGGCTGCCTGTCCTGGTCTTCCCACTATCCCTTTTAGAAGTCTCTAGAAGACAGGGGGAAGTAGCAGAACAAAAAAAAGCGACAATTTTGAAAAAAAAAACACAATATTTTGTACTTTTTGCTATAATAAATATCCCAATTTTTTTTTTTTTTTTAAAAAGCCAATTTTTTCTCAGTTTAGGCCGATATGTATTCTTCTACATATTTTTGATTAAAAAAAATCGCAATAATATTTAACAATATATATTGATTGGTTTGCGCAAAGTTATAGCGTCTACAAAATAGGGGATAGATTTATAGCATTTTTATTATTTTTTTTTTTTACTGGTGTAGCACCCTCTACCTAAAGGTAGGTGCTAGAATAATATTTTCTTTAGCTCAGGGCCCAAGTGCAGGTAAATTTAGCCAGGCCTGTGCTTTAGGCTGGGCCTGATTGTTTTGATTTGGGACTGGGAGTGTTCAGTCCAGTGGTGGGTGTGGCCACCTGTGCTCTGACTCAGAGGTGCCTCTCCTGCTTTCAGAAGGATTGTTCTGGAAGAGGGGTTGGAGCTGATGTTTGAGTGGCAGGCAGCTCATGTGAGGAGCTCTGACTAATTACCCTTTGGTATTGGCAGGGGGCAGGCCTCTAATATAAGCTGGGGTCACATGCTGCCAGGGAGGAGTTCTGGAGGGTAGGAACAGGCAGAATGGAGTACTGAGTTGCTGTTCCGGTTGTCCCCACGGGGGATGCACCGAGCGTGGAGGAGGACTTGTACAAGGAAAGAAGAAGCAACAGTCTGTGTCAAAGTTATTCAAATGAAGGAGACTGGGGTGCAAGGAGTGTATCCAGTTTTGCAAGGCCAAGGCCACTGAATAACTTCATACAATGTGCTAAAGGCTATGGGCATCTCATATCATCCTTTCCCCAATTCAAGTTGTATCCTACAATAAACGCAACAAAATAGTGCAAGTGACTGTTCATTGTCTTAACTGATCATGGGGAGTCTGGCAGCAGGGTGATTGGCAGATTGCTAAGTAACCAAATCAGAAGCCCTTACGAGGGTACCGCTACACTAGTAATGGCGGCGATCTATGATTTTTATCGTGACTGCAACATTATGGCGGACACATCTGACAATTTTGACACATTTTTGGGACCATTGGCATTAATACAGCGATCAATGCTATACAAATGCATTGATTACTGTAAAAATGTTACTGGCAGTGAAGGGGTTAACACTGGGGGGCAATCAAGGGGTTAACTGTGTTCCCTGGGAGGTGATTCTAACTGAAGGGGGAAGGGACTGACTAGAGGAAGTGATGGATCCTAGCTAATAGGAACACACGATCTGTCATTCCTCTCAGAACAGAACAGGGAAGTGTGTGTTTACATACACTTGTCCCTGTTCTGTGTCTCCTGCTCATGATCGCTCATGGCCGGCGGTCATTGCGACCGTCAACCACAAGCATCGGCATTCCTGCTGTGCAGCGGGCATGGGCGCGCACGCGCCTGCTATGCCGGCTCCGCGAGCCGACATATAGCTACGACGGCTCACGCAGGGGAGCCAACTTCTTTAAAAAAGGACCAATATATATCCCTGGGAACTACAGACCAGTTAGCCTAACATTAATAGTATGCAAGCTCTTGGAAGGGATGATAAGGGACTATATGCAAGATTATAGTAATGAAAACGGTAGCATTAGCAGTAATCAGCAGGTATTCATGAAAAATCGTTCTTGCCAAACAAATCTATTTACCTTCAATGAGGAGGTGAGCTGCCATCTCAATGAAGGAAGGCCAGTAGACGTAGTGTATCTGGATTTTGCAAAAGCATTTGATACAGTTCCCCACAAACATTTACTATACAAGCTAAGGTCTGTCGGCATGGACCAAAGGGTGAGTACCTGGGTTGAAAACTGGCTACAAGGGCGAGTTCAGAGGGTAGTGATAAATGAGGAGTACTCTGAATGGTCAAATGTGGAAAGTGGGGTCTGTCCTGGGACCAATCCTATTTAATTTATTCATATATGATCTGGAGGATGGGATAAACAGCTCAATCTCAGTATTTGCGGATGATACTAAGCTAAGCAGGGCAATAGCTTCTCCGCAGGATGTGGAAACCTTGCAAGAAGATCTGAACAAATTAATGAGGTGGGCAACTACATGGCAAATGAGGTTTCATGTAGAAAAATGTATAATAATGCATTTAGGTGGCAAAAACATGAATGCAGGGTGGAAAAGGACCTGGGGGTCCTAATAGATCACAGGCTCAGCAACGGCATGCAATGACAAGCTGCTGCAAGCAAAGCCAATAGAATATTGGCATGCATTAAAAAGGGAATTAACTCCAGAGATAAAACGAAAATACTCCCACTCTACAAGACTCTGGTCCGGCTGCACCTGGAGTATGCCATCCAGTTCTGGGTTCCAGTCCTCAGGATCGATGTGCTGGAAATGGAACGAGTACAGAGAAGGGCAACAAAGCTAATAAAGGGACAGGAGGATCTTAGTTATTAGGAAAGATTACAAGCACTGAACGTATTCTCTCTGGAGAATGGAGGCTTGAGAGGGGATATGACCCCACAATAGGGATAAAACTTTTCCGCCAAAGGGCATTTAAAAAGACTCGCGGCCATTCACTAAAATTAGAGGAAAGGCGATTTAACAGGAAATCGCATAAAGGGTTCTTTACGGTAAGAGTGGTAAGAATGTGGAATTCTCTTCCACATGCAGTGGTTTCAGCAGGGAGCATAGTTAATTTAAAAAACTATTAGATAGGCACCTAAACGACCAAAACATACAGGGATATACAATGTAATATTGATATAAAAGCGCACACACACAAGTTGGACTTGATGGACTTGTGTCTTTTTTCAACCTTACCAACTATATGTAACTATGTGTTGTATATAAGAAAGCCATTTAGGACCCGAGCACAGGCACATGACTTCCTGCTCTCTGTGCAGATCCACTTCTGTAGGATCACTGACAATAAACCTTACCTTGTGGAATCTTCCACACCTTATTCCTAGCTTTGTTTTGAAAAGCATGAAAACAATACATAAGGAATGTTATGGTGTGGAAAGAGCAGGGCGAAAGCGCCAGATGTACAGTTAAAGGGTATTACCACTTTATTGTGCAAAGTTTCCCTAAAAATACTCAACTGAGCTAAAAGGCAGGTTTTTACACACAAGAGAGGGAACATATCTTATAAGAGAACAATAACAAAAATATCGATATGTACAGTACATACATACTGTATATGAACCTTGACAACAATATTCTCCCAAAGCTTTTTTCCATATTATACACACCTCCTAGCATAGCTATGGTTAACTTTGCATCAGTGTTAAACCTACATCCTTGGTTAAAACACAGGTCACACCACTCAAGAAGTAAATATAGCACTCAGGAGATAAGGTATCCAAAAAAAGAGATCCCAAATCCTGCCTTAGGCTAAATTACACATTGTAGGGTTATGGGGGGGGGCATTCAACATCCTCTGTCTGTGGATGCATGGAGAAAGTGAAGGACCCCATAGCTCCTTTCTACCTAACTCTCCTGCCAAATGTCCACATCGCACGTTCAGTGATGCCACGATGTGAGCACAGCATCACACTATTGAACTAAGTAAACATTTATTTTTCATAGCTAATTTGAACACCTTATATTACTATGTCTCTAGTAGGGATGGGTGAACGGTTCGGCCCGAGCATGAGTTCGTTGTTCGGCTGTTCGGCGTACAGCCGAACCAACGGTCATTCGACGTTTGTTCACCCCCCCCCCCCGAACCGACCACAATGAATTGTGGTGCTGAACAGTGCATTGCAAGCCCTGATTGGCTGAAGCAGTGAAAGCTTCAGCCAATCAGGGCACAGAGCACTGTCAGAGTCATGATTGAACACTGTCATCATGACTTTATCCAATCATGGCTCATTCCCGCCCCACAGTATAAAAGTATTCTTTCAATGGCAGCCATGTTCAGGGTTATTTCGGCGCGGAGAGAGATAGAACAGGGCTCTGTTCAGTGCTATTAGTTAGCTAGTGTGCTATACTGTGCTATTTTGCTTCAATCGACAGCGTAGAATATTAGTTTAGTGTCAGTCTTTAATGCCATATAGTTCTGTGTGTGATACTGCCAGTTTAATGCCATATCGTTTTGTGTGAGTTACTGCCAGTTTAACGCCATATCGTTTTGCGTGCGTTACTGCCAGTTTAACACCATATAGTTCCGTGTACATTACTGCCAGTTTAACGCCATATAGTTTTGTGCGTTACTGCCAGTTTAACACCACATAGTTTTGCATGTGTTACTACCAGTTTAACACCATTTACTTCTGTGTGCGTTACTGCCAGTTTAACGCCATATAGTTTTGTGCATTAGGCCAGTTTAACGCCACATAGTTTTGCATGTGTTACTACCAGTTTAACACCATTTACTTCTGTGTGTGTTACTGCCAGTTTAACGCCAGATCATTTTGTGTGCGTTACTGCCAGTTTAACGCCATTTACTTCTATGTGCGTTACTGCCAATTTAACGCCATATCGTTTTGTGTGCGTTACTGCCAGTTTAACACCATATAGTTCTGTGTGCATTACTGCCAGTTTAACGCCATATAGTTTTGTGTGCGTTACTGCCGGTTTAACGCCATATAGTTCTGTGCGTCACTGTTCGTTTGGCGCATTATGTTGCAGTATATTATAGTGTATCCTTGGAGTGTGTGTGTAGTTTGAGTACTCAAATTAAAGTGCACCAAACACCTCTTTACATTGATTAAAGTGCATCTACGTACAGATTTCAACTTCTTCTTTACATTTGCTTATAAATACCACCCCTTCCCTCCCAATAATGTCTGGGAGGTCAACAGGGAGAGGCAGACATTTCCTTGGCACTGCAATGGGGCCAGCAACAAATGTGTCGTCAGGCAAAGGTGGACGTGGTGGTCAGTCCTCAGGCAGGGCATAATTTCCTCTGTTTAGTGAGTTTGCCCGTGCTATCCAACCACAGTATGCAGAGGAGATGGTGGACTGGCTTACCAAACCTTTCTCATCCTCCTCATCCTCTGTCATGCAAGCAGAGACAAGTGTGCAGTCCCCTGCAGTTGCCAGAGTGTATAAACCTGCCTCCTTGTCCACATCTTTTCCTGCCATAGCCTCAACATCAGCCACTGAAGAGTCAGCTGAGTTATTTGGCCACAGCGTCAGCCACTTACTCCTTATATGATGCCCAGCCATTACTGGATTCAGATGTTGGTTCTGAGGTGAGGATGACAGGAACATGAGCCTAAAGAGAGGGAGGAACACTAGTAGACAAATTGGTATTCATGTTCCCCAAGCCGGAGCGTATTGCCAAGTTGTCTCCAGTGGTAATGATGAAGATGGAGGAGATGGAGCCAGATAGAGCAGAGGGAAAACTGAAACAACCCCAAGGAGGCCGACATCAAGAAAGAGTAGAGAGCAGCCACCCTATTCCATCACATTCTGCAGCTGTTATCTCCCGGCCCACTCCCCAAAGCTCAGCTGTCTGGGCCTTTTTCAGCACATCTGCAGCAGATTGCACTGTTGCTATCTGCAAACTGTGTCTCAGGCACATCAAACATGGCAAAAACACCAACCATTTGGGTACTACATGCTTAACAAGGCATTTAACGTCCAACCACTCAGCCCATTGGCAAGAGCACCTAAAATCCACACAAAATTGGCACAAATCTGTCCCTCCTCCTCCTCCTTACCCACTTCAGTCTGCCCCTGCGATACCGAGTCGTTACCTCTTAGCAGCCTCTACTGACCGGGATGATGGTATAGCACAGGGTGTCCCTGTCCTAGCAGCAAATCTGCCAGCAGCACACCACCAGCTGTAGACTGTAGCTGGCAAATTTCTCTGCCCCATCTGCTGCAGCGAAAAAAAAATACAGCCCCTGTCTTCCACATACCCAGCGTCTGAATGCAAGCTTGTCAAAGCTGTTGGCTCTCCAACTTTTGCCTTTCAGCCTAGTGGATTCTGCCCCCTTCCATGAATTTGCACAATGTGCTGTACCACAATGACAGGTTCCCAGTCGCTACTACTTTTCACGTAAGGCTGTCCCATCTCTCTACCATCATGGAAGGGAATGTTTTGGCATCGTTAGGCAAGGCAGTCAGACGTAAAATCCACCTTACTGCTGACACGTGGTCCAGCAAGCATGGGCAGGGATGATATATTTAGTTTCACAGCACACTGGGTAAGGCTGCTTGCAACTTGAAAGGATGCAGGACAGGGCTCGGTGCTGCAGCTTGTTGTGCCCCCATGTCTCCATACAGCTGGTGGTGATGATGTCAGACCTGTGAGCTCTACCCTTCCCCCTCCTCCTCTGCCACCTCCATGCCCTCCTCTGCAGAATTTTCCTATGAACATCAGGTACCCCCTAAACGTTCAAAGGGCTATTCCCAGAGTCAGGTGCCATGCAGTGCTTCAGCTGGTGTGTTTAGGGGACAGGAACCACACTGGAGCAGAGATTCTTGCAGCTCTGCAGGGACAGGCCCAGAGGTGGTTCAGACCATGCCAGCTGGAGCCAGGAATCGTGGTGTCCGATAATGGCTCAAACCTCCTGTCCGCCCTTAGACAGGGAAAGTTGACACATGTGCCATACCTGGCACATGTCCTTAATTTGGTGGTGCAGCGTTTCCTAAGTACGTACCCAGGGTTGCAAGATGTACTAAAGCAGGCCAAAAGGGTCTGTAGCCATTTTAGGTGGTCATCACAGCCAGTGCTCAGTTGGCTGAAATTCAGCTGGAATTCTTCCTGCCCATAAACCGCCTGATTTGTGACATGCATACCAGGTGGAACTCAACTTTGGGAATGCTGCAGAGGTTATACATGCAGCAGAGGGCCGTCAACGAGTACCTGTGCCAGTAGAGCACGGAGACAGGCTTAAGCCACCTCGGATTTTCCCCCCCGTCAATGGCTGATCATTAAGAATGCATGCACTGTATTGTCACCATTTGAGGAGGCCACAAGGATGGTGAGCAGTGACAGTGCATGCATCAGTGACACAATCCCTGTTGTATTCCTGCTGGAGCAGACTCTGCGTGGCATTATGGACAGGGCACTGGAGGCAGAGCAGCAGAAGGAAGAGGAGGACTACCTTTCCTCTCAAGGCCCACTTTATCCAGACACCATCATTCCTATGTCACAGAACACACAGGAGGAGAAAGGGGAGGAGGATGATGGGGAGGATTCTGGCACTATCATAAGCTTCGAAGAAGAGGAAGACATGTGTCAATCTGTAAGCGATGGCTTTCCAACCTCAGGGCCCTTGGGAGTAGTACGTGGTTGCGAGGAGGAAGTTCCAGATGCTGTCATCCTGAGTGACCCAAAGGAGTCTGCTTCTCAAGCCTTGGCAAATTTGAGGCGCATGGGCAACCTCATACTTCAAAGCCTGCGAAAGCACCCAAGAATACGTGGCATAAAGGAGAAGGATGACTACTGGTCGCAACCCACCTTGACCACCGTTATAAGGGGAAGGTCTCAGAACTCATCCCGTCCCAGAGAGTGCAGAGGATAAAATCTCTTAAGGACACCTTAAAGAGGATTTTTTTGAATGTTTTTCCTGTATCCAGTAGGTTACAGTGTCGTGGAAAATGTAGTTTTGGGTCTTCTGTTGGTCAGGAGGGGAGCATTGGAGAAGACGCCCGTCTAAGTGAGGCATTTCGGATTTTTTTTAGTCCTCGCCGCCCAGGGCTGTCAGTTTCCACATCCCATAAGCAGCATCTGCATCACATGGTGGACGATTAACTCGGGGTCAAAACAGAGATGGAGAGCTTTCCAGCTGACGATCCACTGACTTACTGGGTCTTGAGAATAAACCACTGGCCAGAACTTGCCTAGTATGCTGTTGAGTTGTTGGGCTGTCCTGCATCCAGCGTGCTTTCAGAATGGGCATTCAGTGCTGCAGGAGGTTTCGTTACTGATCATAGAATGCGCCTGTCCACAGACTTTGTGGACTGTTTGACTTTTATAAAAATGAATCAGTCCTGGTTTACCAGCTATGAAGCCCCTGATGCCGATGTCACTGATTAAGTCTTTTTGGGATGTGGAATCTCTGCAGGACTTCGAGGCTTTTGAGGGTGTTCAATCATTTCATCTGGAAGAATGTTTTTAGTGTAGGTTTCATGGGCACAATTAACACCCAAAGACCAATTTTTCAGCACCTGTTTGACAGGTGCATATCATTGCAATTTTTTACAGCAAGGCCAATTCTTGCTTTGATCAAGAGTACCTCTATAGGGTTACGGTGGGAAGACACCACCAACACCCAAAGACCAATATTTCTGCACCTGTTTGACAGGTGCATATCATTACAATTTTTTACAGCAAGGCCAATTCTTGCTTTCATCAAGATTACCTCTATAGGGTTACGGTGGGAAGGCGCCACCGACACCCAAAGACCAATTTTTACGCACCCGTTACTTCTATCCAAAGTCAAAGTGACACCAGAATGTATCCAAAAAATCTCTAATCTTGTTCCCAGTGCACTACATTGTGGCCTCATCATACACACTAGCTCCCCAGCTGTTGCTGAGCAAAATAAAGGCAGCTTGCAAGGAAAATTTCATTTTTTTGGGCTTTATAAATGCAATTATTGCTGCAGCCGATTCTAGACATGGTACAGATCTGCCACTTTAGAGGTAGAGTAAGGGGACCCCACCAAGCACTATATTGGAAGGAATTTTCCATTTTTATGCTTTCACTATAAAAATCAAAAAATCACTGCTCATTTAAAAATGATGTTTTTCATAAACTTTTTTTATTGATACATGTCCCCCAGGGCAGGACCCAAACCCATATAACCATTGTTTGCCCAATTATTTGCATATAAGCCTTCAAAATGGGCACTTTTGATTTTTGATGTTCGGGTCCCATTGTATTTATTAGGGTTTGTTATTCGGATCCAAAGTTTCACGGTGTTCGAAAGTTCTGGTGCAAACCGAACAGGGGTCCGTTCGGCCCATCCTTAGTCTCTAGCAGGTTGTACTATTTCTACCTAATGATATTCTTTTTTTGTACATGATAGACTAATGAAGTCAGTCAGCACTCACTGGTGCAATGTTGAATACTTCTGTAATTTGCTGAAGATGGCTGTTTTCTTTCTTCCTGGTTAGAATGTTTTGCAGCCCTATACACAGTATTGTATTATAGTGCATGCTGGCTGCAAACTTCTTTGTTCATACCCATATAACTTTTTTCTCTTATGCTGAAACAGACCAATTACTGTATTTATTGGCGTATAACACTCACTTTTTCACCATGAAAATCGGGTGCAAATAGTGTATGCGTGTTATACGCCAATACTTCAATTTTAGCTGCCTCGAAGGTGACAGGGAGGGGGCGGGACGAGTGCCATCAGATTACATACAGTGAGAATCTCCTGTTTACTTGGCGGCCTCTGTAAAAGGAAGTCCCGTCTCCTGGGCCGCCATTGGACCACTGTTCTGTCTATCATAGAAGATTCTCACTGTATGTAATCTGTCGACGCTCGTCCCGCCCCCCTCCCTGTCCCCTCTAGGCTGCAGATGGGCATCGATCAGACTGCATTGATGGCAATGGTGAGGCTGCTGCATTGATGTGGACTGATGAGGCTGCAGATGGATATTGATCAGGCTGCATTGATGCCAATGGTGAGGCTGCAGATGGGCACTGACCCTTATTTTGCTTCAAAGTTCCTTATTTAAAATTTTTAAGTTTTTTTTTTTTTCCTGAAACTTCCCTCTTAAAATGAATGTGCGTGTTATACGCCTGTGCGTGTTATACTCCGATAAATACGGTATATCACTTCTTCCCTGTTCTGCTACCTGAGGTTAGCCTGCTGTGTGACCATTTATAGACACATGTTATGCTTGTGTATTTTTTACTTTTTTACTTCACCACAGTTGCTCAGACCATGAATTCCAAATCTAAATTAAAATTTTAAATTTAAATTCCCTCCCTCTTCTATTTAAAGTATTGATAATATATAATACATATATATATATATATATTGTCTCCTCTTCCTCTCTGTGTTCCTTACAAGCCAATATTTGCCTATACTTTGCCTTAATGTGCACCGATGGAGCATTACTGGGCATGTTCAAATATTGTGGTTGAGAAGTGGATTGCAAAAAAAACAAAACAAGTTTGAGTAAGCAGTCACTGTACGGATGTAAGAAATCTGGCACATGCCCATGCATTGTATTACGGAGAAAGTGCTCACTAAACTCCAACTTGTAGTGGTCTACAAAACTGGCCACAGCTCTGCCGTCATATTTTTGTGGCACTAGAAATGGATTTCACCTGTGGTGTTGTCTTCTGTTTTGCTTGGTCCTCCTCCATATATTTGTGGTCTGTCGAAAAGTAGCAAAGCTGTTAAATTACACCAATTTCACCAATCGCAACAATTTCCCAAGCAGTGTATAATGCCTCTGTTACTGCTTACATTACATCTATTCTGAATTACCCATTCGAGAAAAGGGTCCAATATATATATATATAGATATATATATATATCTATATATATATATACAGTGGAGACGGAAAGTATTCAGACCCCCATAACTCTTTGTTATATTGCAGCCATTTGCTAAAATCATTTAAGTTCATTTTTTTCCTCATTAATGTACACACAGTACCCCATATTGACAGGAAAACACAGAATTGTTGACATTTTTGCAGATTTATTAAAAAAGAAAAACTGAAATATCACATGGCCCTAAGTATTCAGACCCTTTGCTCAGTATTTAGTAGAAGCACCCTTTTGATCTAATACAGCCATGAGTCTTTTTGGGAAAGATGCAACAAGTTTTTCACACCTGGATTTGGGGATCCTCTGCCATTTCTCCTTGCAGATCCTCTCCAGTTCTGTCAGGTTGGATAGTAAATGTTGGTGGACAGCCATTTTTAGGTCTCTCCAGAGATGCTCGATTGGGTTTAAGTCAGGGCTCTGGCTGGGCCATTCAAAAACAGTCACAGAGTTGTTGTGAAGCCACTCCTTCATTATTTTAGCTGTGTGCTTAGGGTCATTGTCTTGTCGGAAGGTAAACCTTCGGCCCAGTCTGAGGTCCTGAGCACTCTGGAGAAGGTTTTTGTCCAGGATATCCCTGTCCATCTTTCCCTTGATTGCAACCAGTCGTCCTGTCCCTGCAGCTGAAAAACTCGCCCACAGCATGATGCTGCCACCACCATGCTTCACTGTTGGGACTATATTGGACAGGTGATGAGCAGTGCCTGGTTTTCTCCACACATATAGATATAGATATAGATATATATTATATCTATTCCTGATGTTATGTTCTATTCTAGCCTCTGCTCCTGCTGCCCCCCCCCCCCCCAAAAAAAAAAGTAAGAAAAGGGTTCTCATATCTTATCTGCTGCTGTCACTTCTCCATTGTTGCAGGGTTTTTTTCCTTACTAAACATGCCAGTTACCCTTTAATTGCATCCATATTTTCATGTAAAGAGTAAATATGAGAGTAAATGATGAATACCTCTAAAGATGTTTGCCTTTTTAAACCCACTTAACAAAAGGACCCCATTTTGAGGCTTCTTTGTGACCTTTGTTTACTTTAGTCTCATAATAGATGGGTCTTTGCAAGGTTGTTTCCTCTTTGATTTTACAATAAGTATTTCAATATCTGAAATTTATTTTTAGATTGTGAAGATAAAACAGAAATGCCCTTACAAAATACCACTGAAGACATTATTTGGAACAATCCTGAGCATGAAGATATACAGTATATAACAAAATCATCTGTAATATTATTACCTAAACGGATATCATGTGAGGTAAGGATGAATTTCTATACTGACTATACTGACTTCAAACAGCATACATTTAGTTTTTCAGTGTTGCCTAAAAATATCAGTTGGTACACCATGGTGTATTTTGGAAGCTCAGAGTTATAACTATGATTATAGCTTGGACCCAGGACAAGCAACTTAGTGATGACCACAAGCAACACAGCGGAGTACTGTACATGACACAGTTTCTGAAGAGACTTCAGCCAACAATTTTTCTTTAATAGAGCACTATTTGGTGATGTGGGAATCGGAACAGGTATTTACCTTCTTCGTTGCCGAGTCAGTGCTTATTCAGGATATTATTTTGGCTCTTTAAATGTGTGATGCTGCATACAGTATAATTGTGGCTGATTATTAGAAGAGCTAAACAAGGTGCTTGATGGAGATGTTTAGTACTGTAGCTCAAACATTGCACTTGTACCTTTTTACATTTTTATTGTACCCTTTTAAAGGTTAATTCAAGTTGTTTTTAACTACCTTACTGTCTGACCGGACTTTCCATTTAGTTAGAGGTTTTGTGTTTTCAGATCTTACAAAAAGATATTAGTAGTTCTGTGCAAATCACTTATCTGTACTTATATAATCAAAGTAAACAACCAGCAATCACATATAATCAAGCAGGGTGACCATCTGTAGTCAACGTAAGAGCGTACGAGAGAGTAGATTCTGTAGCTGTGAGAATTATTTTCTATCCCACAACTTTCCAGCTACTGCTAAACTACTATTTCCTGCTGCTCTGTTTAAAATTCTTTTATTAAAAATTGCCAAATAAAATGAAATTATCGATTGTAAAACATCTATAGATATCTATATGCCAGGTGGAGTATTCTGAATTATTATTCTATCTGTAAGCATCTCTACTTCAGTATGCAATGGTTAAAGAGGTCTGAAACAGGAAAAAACTCAGTTCCCATGGTGCAATAAAAGCTTTTAGCAACCTACTTTGTGCAAAATGTGCTGCATGTTAGCATAATATGGTAAAGAGAGTGCATGCATACAACAGCATGTAAAAGAGTTGGGAATTTTAGCTGTTCTACTATTGCATGTATGGTGAGCTCATGTGTTAATTGGTTGCATTTCACATTTTTTTTAAATAAAAATTTGCTTTCGCGTTTACTCAGAGGTCTTCTCTTAATTTACATATCTTGAAAAACTCCATCACAAAACAAATTTACTTGGAAAAAAGAAAACATGGCATTGGGGAATATAGTATCATCAGCTCTGCCCAGAAAAAAAGTTGACTGTTGGAGAACAGAGAAATTACTTTGATGGAGGTATTTAGACTGACAGCTGGCTAAAGACACATTTTCATTTCAATGATTGCAATAATCATCTGGTTTTAAGAGAGCTACCTATCTATTAATAAATATATTGCTTCAATTATTATGTTGAGTACACACGATCTGAATTTCTCATGAAAAATGTTGGATGGGAGCTTGTTGTCGGAAATTGCAACCGTGTGTAGGGTCCATCGGCCATTTTTTGTCGGAATTTCTGACAACAAAAATTTGAGAGCTGATTCTCAAATTTTCCCACAACAAGATCCGTTGTCAGAAATTCTGATCATGTGTACACAATTCCGACGCACAAAATTCCACGCATGCTCGGAATCAAGCAGAAGAGCCGCACTGGTTATTGAACTTCACTTTTCTCGGCTCATCGTACGTGTTGTACGTCACCACGTTCTTGACGTTCGGAATTTCCAACAACATTTGTGTGACCGTGTGTATGCAAGAAAAGTTTGAGCCAACATCCATCGGAAATAAATACAGGATTTTGTTGTCGGAATGTCCGATCATGTGTACGCAGCATTAAACAGAAATTTGGTGGTGATAAAACTGTGTACCACTTCTCTACTTACTATTTCCATTCTTAAATACAATCCTTATAGACCTGTGTGTGTTTGTGTCTCTCTCTCACGTTGTATATATAGATAAAGGTGTTCTATCGGGTTGAGGTCAGGACTCTGTGCAGGCAAGTCAAGTTCCTCCACCCCAAACTCACTCATTCATGTCTTTATGGACCTTGCTTTGTGCACTGGTCCAAATCATTGGTGGAGGGGGGATTATGGTATGGAGTTGTTTTTCAGGGGTTGGGCTTGGCCTCTTAGTTCCAGTGAAGAGAACTCTTAAGCCATTAGCATACCAAGACATTTTGGACAAGTTAATGCTCCCAACTTTGGAGATATCCCATTCCTGTTCCAACAGATATGGATGAGAAAGTTTAGGGTGGAGGTACTTGACTGTCCTGCACAGAGTCCTGACCCCAACCCGATAGAACACCTTTGGGAGAAATTAGAGCAGAGACTGCAAGCCAGGCTCTCTCGTCCAATATCAGTGCCTGACCTCAGAAATGCGCTTCTGGAAGAATGGTCAAACATTCCTATAGACACACTCCTAAACCTTGTGGATAGCCTTCTCAGAAGAGTTGAAGCTGTTATAGATGCAAAGGGTGGGCCAACTCAATATTGAACCCTACGGACTAAGACTGGGATATCATTAAAGGTCATGTGTGTGGAAAGGCAGGTGTCCCAATACTTTTGACTATATATATATATATATATATATATATATATATATATATATATATATATATATATATATATATGCAGTGGGGCAAAAAAGTATTTAGTCAGCCACCAATTGTGCAAGTTCTCCCACTTAAAAAGATGAGAGAGGCCTGTAATTGTCATCATAAGTATACCTCAACTATGAGAGACAAAATGTGGAAACAAATCCAGACAATCACATTGTCTGATTTTTTAAATAATTTATTTGCAAATCATGGTGGAAAATAAGTATTTGGTCACCGACAAACAAGCAAGATTTCTGTCTCTCACAGACCTGTATCTTATTCTTTTAGCCTCGGTTCACACCAGAGGCGGCACGACTTGCAGGTCGCCTCACCGAGGCGACCTGCACACGACTGCCATGGCGACTTGCAAAACGACTTCTGTATAGAAGTCTATGCAAGTCGCCCCAAGTTGCCCCCAAAGTTGTACAGGAACCTTTTTCTAAGTCGGAGCGACTTGCGTCGCTCCGATTAGAACGGTTCCATTGTACTGAACGGGACGCTACTTGTCAGGTGACCTAGGTCGCCTGACAAGTCGTCCCTGTGTGAACCGAGGCTAAGAGGCTCCTCTGTCCTCCACTCATTACCTGCATTAATGGCACCTGTTTGAACTTGTTATCAGTATAAAAGACACCTGTCCACAACCTCAAACAGTCACACTCCAAACTCCACAATGGTGAAGACCAAAGAGCTGACGAAGAACACCAGAAACAAATTGTAGACCTGCACCAGGCTGGGAAGACTGAATCTGCAATAGGCAAGCAGTTTGGTGTGAAGACATCAACTGTGGGAGCAATAATTAGAAAATGGAAAACATACAAGACCACTGATTATCTCCCTCGATCTGGGGCTCCATGCAAGATCTCACCCCGTGGGGTCAAAATGATCACAAGAACGGTGAGCAAAAATCCCAGAACCACACGGGGGGACCTAGTGAATGACCTGCAGAGAGCTGGGACCAACGTAACAAAGGCTACCATCAGTAACATACTACGCTGCCAGGGACTCAGATCCTGCAGTGCCAGACGTGTCCCCCTGATTAAGTCAGTACATGTCCGGGCCCATCTGAGGTTTGCTATAGAGCATTTGGATGATCCAGAAGAGGATTGGGAGAATGTCATATGGTCAGATGAAACCAAAGTAGAACTGTTTGGTAGAAACACAACTCGTCGTGTTTGGAGGAGAGAGAATGATAAGTTGCAACCAAAGAACACCATACCTAATGTGAAGCATGGGGGTGACAACATCATGCTTTGGGGCTGTTTCTCTGCAAAGGGAACAGGACGACTGATCCGTGTACATGAAAGAATGAATGGAGCCATGTATCGTGAGATTTTGAGTGCAAACCTCCTCCCATCAGCAAGGGCATTGAAGATGAAACGTGGCTGGGTCTTTCAGCATGACAATGATCCCAAACACACTGCCCGGGCAACGAAGGTGTGGCTTCGTAAGAAGCATTTCAAGGTCCTGAAGTGGCCTAGCCAGACTCCAGATCTCAACCCTATAGAAAACCTTTGGAGGGAGTTGAAAGTCTGTGTTGCCCAGCGACAGCCACAAAACATCACTGCTCTAGAGGAGATCTGCATGGAGGAATGGGCCAACATACCAGCAACAGTGTGTGACAACCTTGTAAAGACTTACAGAAAACGTTTGACCTCTGTCATTGCCAACAAAGGATATATAACAAAGTATTGAGATGAACTTTTGATATTGACCAAATACTTATTTTCCACCATAATTTGCAAATAATTTCTTTCAAAAATCAGACAATGTGATTGTCTGGATTTGTTTCCACATTTTGTCTCTCATAGTTGAGGTATACCTATGATGACAATTACAGGCCTCTCTCATCCTTTTAAGTGGGAGAAGTTGCACAATTGGTGGCTGACTAAATACTTTTTTCCCCCACTGTATATATATATATATATGTATACATACATACATACACACACACTGTAATGATTTAATTTTGCTTGAAGGTTGTATGAAAAGGACATTGGTGCAGAAATATCAATCTATAAAAAAAAAAAAAACATTTAAAACTGTCTTAGAATAAAAAAGTCCTTAACCTAAGTCTAACCGAGTATAAACTTTTTGGGGTGAATTTACTAAAGGCAAATAGACTGCACCTTGCAAGTGCAGTTGTACTCATTTTCCACTGGGGCCTAGTGAATGTGGTGAAGCTTCGCTTTGTAAAGAATACCCAACCAAGTGCAAGGAAAAAAAAGTGCATTTTTGCTGATTTGATGATGGAAATCAGTAGAACTTTAGGACAAAAGATATTTGACTAACTAATTGGGAGAGAGAGAGAGGTTCAGGTCCACATTTCCAATACAATATTTAAAACCAAAGTTCCTCAAAAAATGGGACTTTAGAGGATATTGAACACTACATGAACACTCAGAAGAATAGAAGTTTTATATAAAATTATACAAATTTATTACAAAGAGTAAATAATATGATACAACGCGATTGAGACTAAAACACATGATATACAAAAACAGTCCAGAGACTGACAAATGG
This sequence comes from Lithobates clamitans, assembly GCA_037952925.1. NCBI lineage: Eukaryota > Metazoa > Chordata > Amphibia > Anura > Ranidae > Lithobates > Lithobates clamitans. The sequence continues at coordinate 5,391,384 of JBBGZY010000655.1, forward strand.
AAGAGGCCCAAACCAACTGTCGAGGAGACAGATGAAATCCAATGTGTTTCAGCCAGTAAGGTAAGGGTCTTCTTCATGGTAAGAGAATGGGCTGAGAACTTCCAGATGAATACAAACAATCTACAATATTAATATAAACATAATTACACATAGAATTCAAAATATAACATATTTTGTAGGCTAATAATCTTAATCATTATCTATAAAAGTAGAGCAAAAAACATAGATGTTGGTATCAGTACTGACCTCATGCTCAACATAGAAGAAGAAAACAGAGACGCCCAAAAGACGTCAAACAGGCCAAAGCAAGATGGAGATAAATCATGCCCATGTGGAACCCTCCTGCATCTGAGAACTGCCTCCCACAAGGGGGGCCGGAGCAGTCACAGAGGACAGAACAACACGGATCTGAATATAAGACAGAAAAATAAAAATGAAAACAAAGGAAAAATGTCATGAACCAATGTACAAACTGAATGGATGCTCACTAGCGTCCACCATATATATGCAAATGCACATACCTATCACTTTAGAGTTTGTGGATTAAATCTTGCAATGCAAAAGGTTCTTACATAGAACCGCATCACCTAACAATGGCCACTAATGATGAGATAAGACTCCACCGCAGAAGGAATCATATAGACATCCTATTTTGAAGGTTGGTGCCCCGAATATACGGAAGTCAGCTGGATAACCAGCAATCAACCTAAGAGCAAACAGTCAAATATAATATGCATTTATATAATGCAGGGAAATTTATCCCAGCATAACTATTACACAGAGGAAATTACCCCATCATTGCAAAGAGGTATGAGGAAGTGCTGGCTCTGAAACTTACCTAAGGGGTGTCACAGGTGCAGGGATGCCCTATGTCTCCAGAATGAAGCAGGGCTGATACTGAGCTGCCCAAGTTTATATAGTGGCCGTAATGAGGGGGGGGGTGTGTTGAAGATGGAGATTTATCTCCATCTTGCTTTGGCCTGCTTGACGTCCTTTGGGCGTCTCTATTTTCTTCTCCTATGTTAAGCATATGATCTCCATTATTTGTAACACGTAACACACATGAGGTCAGTACTGATACAACATCTATGTTTTTTGCTCTACTTTTATAGATAATGATTAAGATGATTAGTCTACAAAATATGTTATATTTTGAATTCTGTGTGTAATTATGTTTATATTAATATTGTAGATTGTTTGTATTCATCTGGCAGTTTTCAGCCCATTTTCTCTCCCCGAAGAAGACCCTTACCTTACTGGTTGAAATGCATTGGATTTCATCTGTTTCCTCGACAGTTGGTTTGGGCCTCTTCCACGTCAGTATTTGGACTGTTTTTGTATATCATGTGTTTTAGTCTTATTCGTGTTGTATCATTTACTCTTTGTAATACATTTGTATAATTTTATATAAAACTTCTATTCTTCTGAGTGTTCAAGTCCCATTTTTTGAGAAACTTTGGTTTTACATCAGTAGAACTTTACAACATTTACTAAGCTCTGGGGAAAGTGATTGTAACTGCACTTGAAAAAGGCACAGTCTATTTGCCTTGAGTAAATCCACCCCTTAATTTACAATTAAGGGAGAGGGAATAAAAATTATCTGATGCACCCATAAAACCATTTATCATGCCATCAGTATATAATAGGCAAACATTTATTCACTGATTCACTTGCTAACTGAAGACTAGTAAAAGTCACTTTAAGTAAGTGGAAGAAACCATGAATCAGACCAAGACAGAAGTACAGTTAAATCACACTTGTTTAATAATAAAAGTAAATAGAACAAACGTAGTCGAAACATAGCCAAAGTTCGGTAACCAGAATGGATAGTCAGACAAGTCAGAAAGTCAGGAAGCCAGGGAACAGTGTAGTGGAACAGCAAGCAGGATCTTGAGCCAAAAGGAATGTCAGCCAAGCAAGTCTTTAACAGGAACGCAGGAGATGGTCTCTGTGATGTTGGCCAAGGTGAAGGCAGAGATCATCTGGGCTGGACGGCATAAGTAGGCAGGACTAACGAGCAGGATATCATCAACAGGTGGTCACTGTGGAGGGAGAGGAGCTGGCAACAATTAGCCAACAGCTGTGCGGCCAGCGCAGAGAAGGAAGGGCTGAGCCCAGCCCTGACAGTAAGCAATTCTTTTTTTAAACTCTTTAGATAGATTGCAAATTTCACAAACATATATGCACAATTATCTGCATACAACATGTACTTTTACAGTGACTTAACAGGGAAACACTTTTTATTACAGATTTATGCAGATTGTAAGTTCCCATAACCATTGCCTCTCCAGCCATTAAGACAGCTGAGCTATGTATTAACAGAGTAAAACATCAGTATTCTGATGAAACTGATCCAAGGATATACAACGCTCCAACATTTATTACAATAATATCACCATGTTGGATTCTAGTCATTAAACACAGAGATCATAAAAGTGATAGATTATGAAATTATTATGAGATCAGCACTTTTACAGGCATGAATAAATACCTTCATGTACTTTGTTTTATACAATTTCTGCAGTTTTTGCTTTGCAATGCATTCCTTTGCATTAAGACATGAAGAAAATGTCCACACACATAATATATATAGTCAAAGTGACAGTGGGAGACCCTGCCACTGTGTAAGAATAGGCAAAAGTGACACAGGATTCGCAGGAATGCAGAGTGTGGGGCTACGGAATATTGATTCTGAATAGAGATAACTGTTTTCTCTGGGTTTTGTCATTCACAGATTATGGTCTGAAGTTTATAGTATTGGGAGGGATGATGCTTCCAACCCAGTGTTCAGGTCTTGCAGGGTGTGGGTGCAGGAGTGCACAGCTCTTGTAATCATAGACCTGGGTATAGCTCAAGACTCCATAAAGGTGACAGGTGCACTCCACTTAGGAAACAGGACTTCTCCATGCAGGAGTCAGGGTGTTCCCTGTTGAGAGGCCAGGAAGTGGGCCAGTTTAGCAAAATGCTGAGAGAGCTGAGGAATCTGTGAAAGATACAAGTATTTTATGAAAACACAGGGGTGCTGTGAGGCAATCTGAGGCTGAGGAACCATACCAGAAACCTAAGCTTAAGTCCTCAGCAGCGGCACTGCAAAAGGAAGCCAGGAGGCAGTTTTCTTCTACTTGTGAGAAGAATGGTCCTAAAGAGTATCATACAGCTGGTGGAAGGAAAGTGTAAGATTTCCATAACTTCCCAGAACAGGAACACATCGGAATAAGGGAGAAGAAGAGGCTTTGATGGATTTGGGGGGGGGGGGGGGGGGGTCATAATCAATTAGTAATGAAGTAAGAGCTTTTGAGCATTCATCTTAATGCTTTGGATTCTGAAGGTACATGTGCATATCACCAGACCTGTGCACCAGACCTTCCCATGGAAAGGTTTGCCATGGTCAGTGGTTTGAATTGCAAGAATGATAGTGGCATCCAGATTGGTAATACATTTCAACCCTTAAAGAGTCCTGTCATCCCAGCCTGATCCTGTACCGGTGGCAAGTAGAGTATGACTGATGATGAACACTCCATAATATTATGAGATGTAGAAAACTTAAAAACACACCTTGTCAGCCTATATATATAGCCTGGATCTTGGCATCAGTGTACATGTATCTGTATGCCATTATAGAAAATAATTGTAAGCCTACCTGCTTCAAACATGCAGGTTGATAACTGTATACAAGTTTTCAATACAGTTTTCACGCAATGGGATTTTCCAGTCCTTGTGGGCAGTATTCCACTGTATACCTATCCAGTGGAAAGTTGGGACTAGACCAGGGGTGTCCAACCTATTGACCTTCCTGGGCCACATTGGAAAAAGAGGAATTGTCTTGGGCCACACATATAAAATACACTAACAAGAAGAATAGCTGTTAATCAGAAAAAGTCGGGCAGATTACAAGTTAACGATTACTGATATAGATAATGTACCTACCTGAGTAATAAAATACATCTTTTATGTAGTATTTTGTTAATTTTTTTATTATAAAAGTAAAAGAGGGGAACTTAAAACTAGTGAGATATTTGACTCATAAACAAATAAACGAATGCATCAATATCTGGTTCCATGGATGTAGTAGAAATTCTCAACCAATTCTGGTGCTCAACAGATATTTTGGTTCTAGTTTTGCCCTTTGTTTGCTGCATCCTTGAAAATAGTTGCTCACAAATATAGGTGCTGTCAAAAACCGATGACATGAGTAAGGTGTGATTGTGAAGAGTGGGATTTTTTTTGGGGGAAGAGAAAACATATAAAAGTCCAGTAAACTCAATTTTACAAACAATTCTCCCCAAAAATCAACATTTTTAAGTAAGTTTACGATTTTGTGTTGGGCTGCATTCATAGCCATTTGGGGCCACATACAGCCCTTAAGCGCAGGTTGGATACCCCTGGACTACACTATGTTTGTGGCAGCTACAGCCCAATTATATAACTTTAAAGAACTGCTATTTTATATGCTGTGTGTGGGCACTTTAAAGCAAACCTCTCCTGAGAGAAAAGCAGAGGCTGCCTTGGCTGATTTCCTCTTCTGAAAATGCTAGTTGCCAGCTATCATTCTGTCCCCCTTACTTTAATATAGTGAGTCACAGTTCTGGGACTTTCATGATCTGCAGTTTTTTTTTCCAGGTCAGTGATTTAGAAAGTTCTGAAACTAGAAGATCAACAAAACAACCAGTATCTAGCTTTTCAGAAAGAGGTCAACAATGACAGCTCAGTATATCAGATTTACTTTAGATGTTGCTGCAGTGAATAGCTATTCTATTGTTCTATACGAAAACAATAAGTTTAGTAATTAAAGTAATGCCATTTTCAATTCAATCATACAAATCATGTGCAGGTAAATATATATATATATATATATATATATATATATATATATATATATATATATACATACATATATATATATATATATATATATATATATATATATATATATATATATATAATTCTGTATTCAAGGGCATTATAGCTTCACACTATTTACAAAGCTCAGTGCACATTCACCTTGCTGAGTACTCTCTACTCTGCATAATATGGAAATGCAATAGTTTAATTAAATATAAACTGCTAAATACCTTTTCTCAGCAGCAGTATAAACCAGTCTTTTGACTTCTATCAGTGTCTGATTAAAGCTTGTAGGAGAGGTTTTCATACTGTTCTAGCTGTCCTATGAGAATGCAGGACCCCTGACCCTCTGTCTGGACAGTGCCGATTGGCACTGTGCTGATTACATGCCCTCTCCCAAGAAAAAAAAAAAAACTCTAGCAATACACACCCAACTGAGCATGTGCAGCTTGTCCCCTACCCTCTATACCATCCAGAGATGACTTGGGGACACTTGAAGAAGGTGAGGATCAGAGGAGACAGAATTAAAAAGCCTTTTTACACAATGCAGAGGATTAGCCCCTTAGGTACAGACTGATTTTATTGTTGTGGGTTTAGTAACACTTTAAGTACCTGTTTACTGAACTAATACTCAAAGATATTGCTCTAGCTTCTCAACATTTTAAGTCTTGTTTACTTATTAAAAGTTATCAAACTCAATTAAGAGTTCATTCTGAAATTTGAAATCCATTGGAGAGATTCCTTCACTTCCTGTCTGGTTGTCCCCAAAAACATGAAGTGAGGGGAAACCTCTCCAACAGATATACAGACAGAAGTAAAAGGTCCTTTGAAAACAGTTTAATTAAATAGGGGAATGCCAGAAATTCTGTCAGCTTTTCATTGTTGTTTGTTTCCTGGGTGCAAATGTTTCTGTGACAGACCTAGCCGGGAAAGAGACTTTTGGAGGGGACTGTATGCTAGCCTCTTGCCGATCGATCGGGGGCCCTGGCATTTGGGGGAACGGTGCTCTTTGTGAGCTGTATGTCTGGGGACCCTGGATTTGCCATATTGGAATAGTGGCTGATTCATAATGCTGGGACAGATACTGTTAGGAGATGCTGATGTAAATTCCAACACCTGTCTGTCTACCTTCTGCTAAAATGTGTATTGTAAATAAGTCTACTATGGGATCTAAGAGTCATTAGATCCCCATTGTTATTTGTGTTAATAAACTCTGCTATTGTGTGAAGAAGAGTCTATGTTGATTGTGATAATGTTGATTGGATTTTCTGAACTACAAGACGGCCAGTCTGGCCTAACGGTCATGTCTGAGTCATCTAGGCTGTCTAAAGGGATTAGTTAATTAGCTCATGTTAATTAGGTTAATTAGATTACAGCTGTATTGTTAGAGTAATATGAGCAGGAGGTCTGCACCTCCACTTTGAGTGTATAAAAGCCTGTATTTTGTCAATAAAGATAGATTCCTGGTTGAACTTACATACAGCCTGCCTGGTGTTTGTTCTGAGCTATCACAACTGGGTTAGAATGGCACATAGCTGTAGTTCTAATCCCGGAACATTGGATGACCGAACAATCAGACGTTGCGATCTGCAATCTGATACTATAGCTGTGGAGGAGTGTCGGGAGAGTGGAACCAAGCGAGCAAGGGGCTCGTTACAGTTTCCTCTCTCCCTATCTGGAAAAAATTTGCCCCCAGAACAGAAAGTGAGGGGGAAATCTCTCAACAGAACCTCAGATAGCAGCAAAACCTGATATGGGTTCTACCAGTTCCATATTTGATATAACACAACCCCAACAAAAGTTTTAAGCTTACCTACCCTTTGGAGCTGAGAGTCAGATTTTGCATATGGAACTCTCCAGGTTCAGGCATCATGAGGTACACAGTAGGACACATTGGTACACACAATGTCAGCCAGTGTTTTTGGTGCCAACATTTTGGCACGGGAACATTTTGGTGCAGAAGAGTTAACCTTTAGTCGGTTTATAGTGAATGACAAGTTAAATATGGGGTTCAGCTAGCAGTGAGAATTAGTTTAAGAACTGGTTGTAAACCCTTACATATACCTAGTAAAGTGACAGGCCTCAGGTGATACTCAGAGCTGAAACAAATCTTCCTACAGAAGTTGTACCTGTTATTTAATGCTGATAGCAGAGGAATGAAGCAGCAGATAGAAATGACACTTAGTGCTCGTAATTGAGGCAAGTAAACACTATAGAGGGATATGCTTTGTTCATATTTCATGTCTGAAGTGTAGAACCACTTTAAGATTATGTTTGGTGTTAAGATATTAACTGGTAATGGTAAGGGTTAATTGTACGTGTCATGTTAAGGGTTAATGTTAGAGTTAGGAGTTGAGATTGGGGGGTGAAGTAAACTGGTCAGTTTTGAACACAAATCTAACATGACATTACAAAAGTAGACATCTAGAAGTCTCTGTACCTACCTTTGACAGTTTCCTAAGTCCACTGGAAGCCCTGGCTATTGGATCTCTGTAATATACAACTTTCATTATTTCTTAGGTGTTTTGAGAGTTCTGGCTCACCCAATTCTGTACTTCCTAGTGGCCAGTAAGTCAGTTCATCTAATTGATGGTCCAATTGCAAGGTTCAGGGTGTGGGTAGGAGGAACACCCCTCACTGCTGAAAGAAATAGTCAAATGTACTTATAACAGCATTAGGCAAATTGAAAAGACCTACACAGCATGTGCTAGGCACGACTAAGTGCCTACTTTTTGGTAATGGGGTCAGTTTAGATGGAACTGACAAGTGTACTTTATGTGTTACATGTTATCTTCAGAAGTTGGGTTTTGTTTTAGGACTCAAGTGACTGTAGAATTAAAGTGATTATAAAGTCTTGTTTTTTTTTTTTTTCTATTAAAATAACAAACATGTTATACTTACCTGCTCTGTGTAATGATTTTGCACAGGGCAGCCTGGATCCTCCTCTTCTCAGGTTCCTGGCTGGAGGTCCTGGCCCCACCTTCCTGTTGAGTGCCCCCACAGCTAGCAGCTTGCTATGGGGGCACCCGAGCCGAGCTGCGGTTCCGTGTATCCATTCAGAGACGGAGCTGCGGTTCCCCCCCATCGCTCTCCTGATTGGCTAACTGATTTTGATTCAAAGCAACAGGAGCCAATGGCGCCACTTCTGTGTCTTGGGAAATCAGGAGGGAGAGTCCCAGATGGCGTGGGGCCGCCCCAAACATGTGTGAACCGGCTCCATTGATTGCCAGTCCGATTCACATGTTATGCGCATCCAATTTTCATATATGTGGACCAAGCCTTACAGATCTTTAAGCAGCTGTTTGCAATGGCCCATAGAAAACAATACACTTGTGTTAAAAAAAATGCCGAATGCCTAAAAATGCTGTATTTTGTCACCTGTGTGCAACTACAAGAGCCCTGATACCACAAAAGGTGTATTTTATTTACAGTGTGTTTTAATAGGCCAACTGACAATCAATGTGCTTTTGGTGTTTTCCTTTGATGTATATTATCTTAATTTATTCTTATATTTCCTTTTTAGAATCCAGGTGAATTATTTATTATTTTACAAGATGAAATGCCCAAAAATTCAAATATTCAAGTTGAATTCTGTACAGAAAATCAGGTTATTAGGAGAACACCACTGCAGTGGAATGAAAAGATACTGTGTTTAAAGGCTCTGGGTAAGAAAAGGCAACTTAATTCAATCTTTACTGTATGACCAAATGTTTTCCTGGAATATACTGTACATACATTAAGTATAAGGAACAGAATGCATTACAGTGCTGACATCAATTTACACTTATAACCCCATTTCATTTTATATTTTGAAAGATTCAGCTTAACTCATTCTTATCTAGATGTATAAGCTAGGCTGAAAATAAATAATAAAAATAAATAATAAATAATATGTAATATCAGTGTGAGCTTTCATGTAAATAGATATATATTTGGATAAATCAAGCAGCAGAACTGAAAGGTAGCTTTAGTCACAAGATGGTCTAGCTCATGCAAAGCACACTTATCAACTGTATCTCTATAGGCTCACAACTGATGGATTTGGTTTCAGTAGGGAATTGTAAATAACAAGATGTGCTGCCACAAACAATATCATTTGATTTTAATTTATATTCACGTATTATTAGTAGTTCCTAAACTCTAGGAAAATATAATATATGTGTCTTAGTCTGCACAGAGGGGCATACATTTAAATGAACATTAAATGTGCAAGCTTGAAAAATGTTACATATGTAAATAAGAAATAAATATCTGTCAAAACTAGAATTTTTGGGTGTAAAATCCCAAACCTTTTACCAAAAACTTTTATCTTTGGGCTCAACCATTTGCCCTGAAATTATTTTTTTTTTGTTAAAGTGTGTCAAAGCAACAAAAAAATGCAAGTACAGAAAAATACCTGATCTGGCAAAAACAAGTTCCTAACTCCCTTTTGGGCTAACAACTCAGTGCCTTTGTTTCACTGTAATTTTGTAGTGGAGTATCTTTTTGCTCAACATGCAGGTGCAGGCCCCTTTAACTCCATATTCCACATTTCCCTGAGTTCCTAGATAGGCCCACAAAAGATAAGTTCCTCAGCTTCCCTCCATCAACAGCTCAGAGAGACTACACCTGATGAGACAGAGGTAGCTGGGCCAGTGACCTACAACCAGGTAAGAAGTCCTCCATTGTCAAAACTAGTGTGTGGGCAGCCAGGTGAAAGCCTAATAGGCTACTGTGGGTAGCCCCTCTCCCAATTGCTACCTGAGTACCAGAGTTGCTCCAGTGGGTTGTCCTTTGCCCTTGGGCCATGAATCCCTCTAGCTGTTTACCCGTGTTCGCTTGTGTTACCAGAAGAATCACAAGTAGCGGTGTTCTGTACTGTTTTACTAAAGTAGTAAGTCTCAGTCTGAGTCTAGGTTGTGGTAGTGTTTTAGAGATACTATGCTATACAGCCACAATGTTACCCCAAATAAGACACAGAGACATTGCTATGAAGATTTCCTTTATCTGCATAGTATGCATAGTTTTTTAGCCATTATGAACATGTTTTTCATTATTTCTCCTACCATTGCACCTGTTTAATAATCAGTAGATGACAATTACTTTCTGTCTAATCACCCATTCTGCTAAAATCAACCTAGCGTTGTAAGCCCTGCCTTCCGAACTACAGAACTCCACCTATCTTTAATCCATCTCTGCCCCACTCCCAGAAAAAAACATTGCTATTACCTTAACTCCCAAGTGCCTGCCCACACAACGTGTTTAGGGTAAGGGCTCTTGGGAGGTGTAGTTCTGGTCTAATGCTTAAATCAGTAGTAAATGACCTATTGGCAGGTGCTCCTGCAAGAACTTATCACACCTAGTAATGATGTCACAGAGAGTAATAAACACTGTTTCTTGGTACAAGATAAAAGAAAATATTCATGCTACTGCATGCTCCAGAGAAGGAGGTTTGGGGGTAAATGTAGGTAGTGCCTGGACACACACAGGGGCAACACGACTTGCAGGCCGACTCTGTGAGGCAACCTGCACACGACTTCAGCAGCGACTTGCAAAACGACTTCTGTATAGAAGTCAATGCAAGTCACCTGAAGTCGCCCCAAAGGTAGTACAGGAACCTTTTTCTAAGTTGGAGTGACTTGAGTCGCTCCTATTAGAATGGTTCGATTGTACAGAACGGGACACGACTTGTCAGGCGGCTAAGTCACCTGACAAGTCGCCCCTGTGTGAACCGGGGCTAAAAGGAATGCATGCATAACATATTGTTACTGCATTAAATAAATATTTTTGTTTCATTGTCAAATGACTGTTTAAAGACTGTCATTTTTGTCTCTTACTTTTTTAACCTCTGTACAAAAACATAAGGGTAACATGAAAAACCTTTTTTTTTTTTTAGGGTAAAATGAAAAACCTTTTTTTTTTCTAAATAAAAAATAGCTGACAAAAAAAAAAGATATTAATCGATTAGCCTGTAGAAGCAGGAGAGATAAGCAGCTGCATTGTGTTTTTGAATATATTCTCTTTACGTGTTATGCTCAGGACAGAGAAAAAAGCATTTTTTGGGTTTTTTTTCTGGGATAAACATGATTATTTTTTTTTCTTTGTTGAACTGGGATGACTTGTGTTTTTCTCAGCCAAATTAACTATGTGTTTATGTAATTATGGGCTTGATTTACCAAAACTGAAGAGTACAAAATCTGGTGCAGCTCTGTACAGAAACCAGTTTCCAGGTTTTTTGTCAAGGCTTAATTGAACAAGCTGCAGTTAGAAGCTGATTGGCTGACATGCACAGCTGCACCAGATTTTGCATTCTCCAGTTTTAGTAAATCAACCTCTATGTAACTGCATGAACTTTTCATGGTTATGACTTTCAGCCAACAGATAAAGCTCTAAAATCATTTTCACATGTTTACCATGTGATTTAATCTTCACTGCTTTGATGAAATATGCTTTACACAGTTTACAAAGCTCAGTAGCTGAAGCTCGGCTTACACACACAGTCAAGTCATAGAAGTTACTTTTCCTCACTACCTCCTTACTCTGTATGGCTCTATCTAGAGTTTCTATCAGAGAAATGTACTGTAGATAGAAAGGATTATTGCTGCAGATTTTTTTTATTTAAAACCATAATATTTTGCAAGACTAGCGTCATTGGTGTATGCTGTATGAAAAAATTGATTTGCAAATAAAAACATTTGATATAAATAGTAAACAAAATAAAGTAGTTTAATGTAGTAACTTAAAAAACTTTAAAAAATTGTATTTCTTTAACTACAATATAGTTCAAATTATAAGTATCACTTACAATAATCTGCTAGCAGATATTGTAGAGCATAAAATGACTTATTCCTGCTAAAATCTGCTTAGATATGCTATATTTTTCAGTGTTGCTGAAGGTTTTTTTCTCTAAGAAAACAATGTGTAAATAATTCAGAAAACATGTCAATTAATCAGAATTTTTTTGCTTAAGGTTCATCATTTTTAGATCTTCTTTTTTTCCCCATATTTATACTTTTAGGTAGAACAAATTTGCTTATGCTGCACTTTGGATAGTTTGTTGCAGAGAAGTTTATTGACAATATAATTATATACTTTTTTTAGCAGCTAGCTCAGGAATTATGAAATGAATAAAAATTATATTAGTAATCAGTATAGTGGCAATATGAAATATATTTTTCATATGTCTGATGGCAGAGAAAGTTATATTTCAATTTTTATGTACATATAAAAAAGACCAGGTTTTGACCAATTGGATTTCAATTAAAGGAAAATATATTATCGAAATATTATTATTATACAGGATTTATATAGCGCCAACAGTTTTCGCAGCACTTTACAACATGAGGGCCCGACCGACAATTCATTATAGCCGCGAGTAGTTTTAAATTACTTTTTTTCCTTTAGAAATGTCATTTTGCTCTCGGACTGTTGTAAACACTGGAAACATGCGCCACTTTACAGGCATACTATAGACACCCCCCAGGTACGAAATTTAAAGGAATATTACACTTTTATTGTTTCACTTTAACCACTTGCCGACCGCCTCACGCCTATATACGTGAGCAGAGCGGCACGGGCAGGCAAAATCACGTACCTGAAACGTGATTGCCTTCCCGCGGGTGGGGGGTCCGATCGGACCCCCCCCCCTGTGCCAGCTGCGGTCGGCATTTGGTTGGGAGCGATGAGAGACGAGGGGGAGACCATCCGATCGTGGCCCCCCCCTCGCGATCGCTCCCAGCCAATGAGAGACATCCCCTGCCTCTGTATAGTACACAGAGGCAGAGGATGTGATGTCATCTCTCCTCGGCTGTCAGTTTCCGTTCCAGCGCCGAGGAGAGATGACATGTAAGTAAGTGCACAACACAAACACACACAGTAGAACATGCCAGGCATACATTACACCCCCGATCCCCCCCCGATCGCCCCCCGATCCCCCCCCAATCACCCCCCCCCCCTGTCACAAACTGACACCAAGCAGGTTTTTTTTTTTTTTTTTTCCTGATTACTGCATAGTGTCAGTTTGTGACAGTTAGCAGTGTTAGGACAGTTACTGTAACCCCCCTGTAGGTCTAGGGTACCCCCCTTACCCCCCCTAATAAAGTTTTAACCCCTTGATCACCCCCCCTCACCAGTGTCGCTAAGCGATCATTTTTCTGATCGCTGTATTAGTGTCGCTGGTGACGGTAGTTAGGGACGTAAATATTTAGGTTCGCCGTCAGTGTTTTATAGCGACAGGGACCCCCATATACTATCTAATAAATGTTTTAACCCCTTGATTGCCCCCTAGTTAACCCTTTCACCACTGATCACCGTATAACCGTTACGGGTGACGCTGGTTAGTTAGTTTATTTTTTATAGTGTCAGGGCACCCGCCGTTTATTACCGAATAAAGGTTTAGCCCCCTGATCGCCCGGCGGTGATATGCGTCGCCCCAGGCAGCGTCAGATTAGCGCCAGTACCCCCCCTAATAAAGTTTTAACCCCTTGATCACCCCCTGTCGCCAGTGTCGCTAAGCGATCATTTTTCTGATCGCTGTATTAGTGTCGCTGGTGACGCTAGTTAGGGACGTAAATATTTAGGTTCGCCATCAGTGTTTTATAGCGACAGGGACCCCCATATACTATCTAATAAATGTTTTAACCCCTTGATTGCCCCCTAGTTAACCCTTTCACCACTGATCACCGTATAACTGTTACGGGTGACGCTGGTTAGTTAGTTTATTTTTTATAGTGTCAGGGCACCCGCCGTTTATTACCGAATAAAGGTTTAGCCCCCTGATCGCCCGGCGGTGATATGCGTTGCCCCAGGCAGCGTCAGATTAGCGCCAGTACCGCGAACACCCACGCACGCACCGTACACGCACCATACACCTCCCTTAGTGGTATAGTATCTGATCGGATCAATATCTGATCCGATCAGATCTATACTAGCGTCCCCAGCAGTTTAGGGTTCCCAAAAACGCAGTGTTAGCGGGATCAGCCCAGATACCTGCTAGCACCTGCGTTTTGCCCCTCCGCCCAGGCGAGCCCAGCCCACCCAAGTGCAGTATCGATCGATCACTGTCACTTACAAAACACTAAACGCATAACTGCAGCGTTCGCAGAGTCAGGCCTGATCCCTGCGATCGCTAACAGTTTTTTTGGTAGCATTTTGGTGAACTGGCAAGCACCAGCCCCAGGCAGCGTCAGGTTAGCGCCAGTACCGCTAACACCCACGCACGCAGCGTACACCTCCCTTAGTGGTATAGTATCTGAACAGATCAATATCTGATCCGATCAGATCTATACTAGCGTCCCCAGCAGTTTAGGGTTCCCAAAAACGCAGTGTTAGCGGGATCAGCCCAGATACCTGCTAGCACCTGCGTTTTGCCCCTCCGCCCGGCCCGGCCCAGCCCACCCAAGTGCAGTATCGATCGATCACTGTCACTTACAAAACTCTAAACGCATAACTGCAGCGTTCGCAGAGTCAGGCCTGATCCCTGCGATCGCTAACAGTTTTTTTTGTAGCGTCTTGGTGAACTGGCAAGCACCAGAGGCCTAGTACACCCCGGTCGTAGTCAAACCAGCACTGCAGTAACACGTGGTGACGTGGCGAGTCCCATAAGTGCAGTTCAAGCTGGTGAGGTGGCAAGCACAAGTAGTGTCCCGCTGCCACCAAAAAGACAAACACAGGCCCGTCATGCCCATAGTGCCCTTCCTGCTGCATTCGCCAATCCTAATTGGGAACCCACCGCTTCTGCAGCGCCCGTACTTCCCCCATTCACATCCCCAACCAAATGCAGTCGGCTGCATGAGAGGCATTTTCTTTATGTCCTCCCGAGTACCCCTACCCAGCGAACCCCCCAAAAAATATGTTGTGTCTGCAGCAAGCGCGGATATAGGCGTGACACCCGCTATTATTGTCCCTCCTGTCCTGACAATCCTGGTCTTTGCATTGGTGAATGTTTTGAACGCTACCATGCACTAGTTGAGTATTAGCGTAGGGTACAGCATTGCACAGACTAGGCACACTTTCACAGGGTCTCCCGAGATGCCATCGCATTTTGAGAGACCCGAACCTGGAACCGGTTACAGTTATTATAGTTAGTTACAAAAAAAAGTGTAAAAAAAAAAAAAACACAAACAAAAATATAAAATAAAAATAGTTGTCGTTTTATTGTTCTCTCTCTCTCTATTCTCTCTCTATTGTTCTGCTCTTTTTTACTGTATTCTATTCTGCAATGTTTTATTGTTATTATGTTTTATCATGTTTGCTTTTCAGGTATGCAATTTTTTTATACCTTACCGTTTACTGTGCTTTATTGTTAACCATTTTTTTGTCTTCAGGTATGCCATTCACGACTTTGAGTGGTTATACCAGAATGATGCCTGCAGGTTTAGGTATCATCTTGGTATCATTCTTTTCAGCCAGCGGTCGGCTTTCATGTAAAAGCAATCCTAGTGGCTAATTAGCCTCTAGACTGCTTTTACAAGCAGTGGGAGGGAATGCCCCCCCCCCCCAACATCTTCCGTGTTTTTCTCTGGCTCTCCTGTCTCAACAGGGAACCTGAAAATGCAGCCGGTGATTCAGCCAGCTGACCATAGAGCTGATCAGAGACCAGAGTGGCTCCAAACATCTCTATGACCTAAGAAACCGGAAGCTACGAGCATTTTATGACGTAGATTTCGCCGGATGTAAACAGCGCCATTGGGAAATTGGGAAAGCATTTTATCACACCGATCTTGGTGTGATCAGATGCTTTGAGGGCAGAGGAGAAATCTAGGGTCTAATAGACCCCAATTTTTGCAAAAAAGAGTACCTGTCACTACCTATTGCTATCATAGGGGATATTTACATTCCCTGAGATAACAATAAAAATGATTAAAAAAAAAAAAAATGAAAGGAACAGTTTAAAAATAAGATAAAAAAATAATAATAATAAAGAAAAAAAAAAAAAAAAAAAAAAAAAGCACCCCTGTCCCCCCTGCTCTCACGCTAAGGTGAACGCAAGCGTTGGTCTGGCGTCAAATGTAAACAGCAATTGCACCATGCATGTGAGGTATCGCCGCGAAGGTCAGATCGAGGGCAGTAATTTTAGCAGTAGACCTCCTCTGTAAATCTAAAGTGGTAACCTGTAAAGGCTTTTAAAGGCTTTTAAAAATGTATTTAGTTTGTCGCCACTGCACGTTTGTGTGCAATTTTAAAGCATGTCATGTTTGGTATCTATGTACTCGGCCTAAGATCATCTTTTTTATCTCATCAAACATTTGGGCAATATAGCGTGTTTTAGTGCATTAAAATGTAAAAAAGTGTGTTTTTTCCCCAAAAAATGCGTTTGAAAAATCGCTGCGCAAATACTGTGTGAAAAAAAAAAATGAAACACCCACCATTTTAATCTGTAGGGCATTTGCTTTAAAAAAAATATATAATGTTTGGGGGTTCAAAGTAATTTTCTTGCAAAAAAAAATTATTTTTTTATGTAAACAATAAGTGTCAGAAAGGGCTTTGTTTTTAAGTGGTTAGAAGAGTGGGTGATGTGTGACATAAGCTTCTAGATGTTGTGCATAAAATGCCAGGACAGTTCAAACCCCCCCCAAATGACTCCATTTTGGAAAGTAGACACCCCAAGCTATTTGCTGAGAGTCATGTTGAGTCCATGGAATAATTTATATTGTGACACAAGTTGCGGGAAAGAGACAATTATTTATTTTTTTTATTTTTTTTTCCGCAAAGTTGTCACTAAATGATATATTGCTCAAACATGCCATGGGAATATGTGAAATTACACCCCAAAATACATTCTGCTGCTTCTCCTGAGTACGGGGATACCACATGTGTGAGACTTTTTGGGAGCCTAGCCGCGTACGGGACCCCGAAAACCAAGCACCGCCTTCAGGCTTTCTAAGGCCGTAAATTTTTGATTTCACTCTTCACCGCCTATCACAGTTTCGGGGGCCATGGAATGCCCAGGTGGCAAAAAAACCCCCCAAATGACCCCATTTTGGAAAGTAGACACCCCAAGCTATTTGATGAGAGGTATAGTGAGTATTTTGCAGACCTCACTTTTTGTCACAAAGTTTTGAAAATTGAAAAAAGAAAAAAAAAACATTTTTTTTTCTCGTCTTTCTTTATTTTCAAAAACAAATGAGAGCTGCAAAATACTCACCATGCCTCTCAGCAAATAGCTTGGGGTGTCTACTTTCCAAAATGGGGTCATTTGGGGGGGGTTTGTGCCACCTGGGCATTCCATGGCCTCCGAAACTGTGATAGGCAGTGAGGAGTAAAATCAAAAATGTACGCCCTTAGAAATCCTGAAGGCGGTGCTTGGTTTTCGGGGTCCCGTACGCGGCTAGGCTCCTAAAAAGTCCCACACATGTGGTATCCCCGTACTCAGGAGAAGCAGCTAAATGTATTTTGGGGTGCAATTCCACATATGCCCATGGCCTGTGTGAGCAATATATCATTTAGTGACAACTTTGTGCAAAAAAAAAAAAAAAAAAATTGTCACTTTCCCGCAACTTGTGTCAAAATATAAAACATTCCATGGACTCAACATGCCTCAAAGCAAATAGCTTGGGGTGTCTACTTTCCAAAATGGGGTCATTTGGGGGGGGTTTATGTCATCTGGGCATTTTATGGCCTTCAAAACCGTGATAGGTAGTGAGGAGTAAAATCAAAAATGTACGCCCTTAGAAATCCTGAAGGCGGTGCTTGGTTTTCGGGGCCCCGTATGCGGCTAGGCTCCCAAAAAGTCCCACACATGTGGTATCCCCGTACTCAGGAGAAGCAGCTAAATGTATTTTGGGGTGCAATTCCACATATGCCCATGGCCTGTGTGAGCAATATATCATTTAGTGACAACTTTTTGTAATTTTTTTTTTTTTTTGTCATTATTCAATCACTTGGGACAAAAAAAATGAATATTCAATGGGCTCAACATGCCTCTCAGCAAATTCCTTGGGGTGTCTACTTTCCAAAATGGGGTCATTTGTGGGGGTTTTGTACTGCCCTGCCATTTTAGCACCTCAAGAATCGACATAGGCAGTCATAAATTAAAGGCTGTGTAAATTCCAGAAAATGTACCCTAGTTTGTAGACGCTATAACTTTTGCGCAAACCAATAAATATACACTTATTGACATTTTTTTTACCAAAGACATGTGGCCGAATACATTTTGGCCTAAATGTATGACTAAAATTGAGTTTATTGGATTTTTTTTAGAACAAAAAGTAGAAAATATCATTTTTTTTCAAAATTTTCGGTCTTTTTCCGTGTATAGCGCAAAAAATAAAAACGGCAGAGGTGATCAAATACCATCAAAAGAAAGCTCTATTTGTGGGAAGAAAAGGACGCAAATTTCGTTTGGGTACAGCATTGCATGACCGCGCAATTAGCAGTTAAAGCGACGCAGTGCCGAATTGTAAAAAGTGCTCTGGTCAGGAAGGGGGTAAATCCTTCCGGGGCTGAAGTGGTTAAGCATTATTAAAATCGCTGCTCCTGAAAAAACAGCCATTTTTGAAACTTTTTTTTGCATTGATAAATGTCCCCTGGGGCAGGACCGAAGTCCCCAAACACTTTTTATAACAATACCATAAAATTAGCACTTTTTATTTCTCCCATAGACGTTTAACCACTTGACATCCGTGCTATGGCCGAATGACGGCCACAGCGCGGACCTGAATTCCCGGGACCCTGTGCACGTGCCCTGCAGAGCGCGCGCCCAGCGCACTGTGATTGTCATGTCACTGAGACTTGGGTGATCACCGATCCAAGTAAGGGGCTGGTCCCAGCCCCTTACCATGTGATCAGCTATCAGCCAATGACAGCTGATCACATGATGTAAAGAAAAGATCGGTAATCGTTCTTTTTTTCTACTCACGCTGATAGCGTGAGTAGAAAAAAAGCCGATCACCGGCTCAGATGCGAGGGACATCGATCCCGAAGTGGAAGAGGGACATCTGCCTCATCTGTGCCACCTAACAGTGCCCACAGTGCCACCTAACAGTGCCCACAAGTGCCACCTAACAGTGCCCACAGTGCCACCTATTAATGTCCACAAGTGTCACCTATCAATGCCCACCAGTAGTGACAATCAGTGCCATCTAGCAGTGCTGCCTATAAGTGTAACTGATCAGTGCCCATTATTGCCACCCATCAGTGCCCATCACTGCCACCCATCAGTGCACTTTAGTGCCGCCTCATCAGCGTACATCAATGAAGGAGAAAAATTACCTGGTTTTAATTTTTTATAACAAAATATAAAAAATATATATATTTTTTTTTTTAATTCAGTCTTTTTACATTTTTTTAACAAAAAATAAAAACCGCAGAGGTGATCAAATACCAAAAAAAGAAAGCTCTATTTGTGGGGGAAAAAAATTATAAAAATTTCATTTGGGTACAGTGTTGTATGACTGCGCAATTGTCATTCAAAGTGCGTCAGTGCTGAAAGCTGAAAATTGGTCTGGATAGGAGGGGGGTTTAAGTACCCGGTAAGCAAGTGGTTAAAGGGTGTTCCGCGGCTTTCGAATTTGCCGCGAACACCCCAAATTGTTCGCTATTCGGCGAACAGGCAAACACCCAATGTTCGAGTCATCCCTAGTGTTAAGGTATATGTATATATGTAAATCTGTGGGGGCTAAAATGTGAGAAATGTGAGAAAAAACAAAGAATAAACATTCAAACTATATGGCGAGTAGGGCTTCCAACCTGGGATTCAGTGACATTGTTGTTAAGATGCATGAGTTTGTCGTGAGTACCAATGCGTTGTGTTGTTTCTACTGGGTCAGGTTTATTGTTTATGCTTTTATGTATCATTATATCTAAAACTCACTTATCACACTAGTGGTCTATGAGCTGTAGATCAGAAAATTATTTCAGGGGTTCCCTGAAAAAAATGTCACGGGTTCCTCAAATGTAAAGAGATTGAGAAAGGCTGGTCTACAGAACTTGTAAATAGAACAGGTAGAACAGTTAAGTTATACATATAATGAGAGTGGGATTTATTTACTAAAGGAGTAAAGAATGTTCACTTAGCAATTTGAATGTTTATTAAGCTTTCTTGCACATGGTTGAACGATGAAAGTGAAGGCAACTACTTATGTATTATTTCACAAGAAAGAATACAAAAGTTATGACAAAGAACGCGTATCTCCCGCAATGTAAAATACATACTGAAGGGGTAAAAGACCAAACATTTCTAAACATGAAGGAACATATAAAAGGGCGTTCTTCTAAAAATCTTCACAGATTGTACTGATTGTACTATCAGTGTGGGGTAACCCCAGAACTTGTTCAAAACTCTAAATGTTACATTAACAAGGCACATCTCAGGCTCGTTTAACATTAAAGGACAGAGCAGCTACATATTGCTTTCCCAAGCTTAGGGTCAGCTCGGAAACCTTAGTGGATTAGAGATGCACCTGGCAGTAGCTGTATACATACGTGAAAGGGAACCTATACCTCCAGGAAGAGGAAGCCGTATCCCTCTTCCTCCAGAAACTCATCTTCACTCTGAGGAAGTAGTCAGGTTTATAGGGAATAGGCGAGAAGTGAAAATCTCTGCATCTCTACTAAGTCAAGCCCAGTGTGTACTTTTACAGACAATGAATGATGGAGTACATTTAGACAAATTAGTTACCAATGTGATTATCCTAGGCCAGATCATATGTTTAGCTAAAAGACAGAGTGTGAAGACTTGTCTTGAAGTTTAGAGGGGTTGGTTAGCTTTGATGAATAGCAATGTTGGAGTGAAAATGGTCATTTGCAGAGAAAAATGCGAAATTTGGTAGAGCTCCACTGCTTTTATTAGTAATTTAGAAGAAGGTTGGTTTTATGCACATGGAAGAATGTACACAATAATTCTGCGCTGCCCTAAAAACATAGACTAGCAGCTAACACGGCCAACAGGATATATGCCAATACAAAAGGAAACAAAATAAGTGTAGCGCTAAAAAAAAAAAAAATTAAATGTCCAATGTCAAGACAAAGGGTGAACCAACAGTTCTAGATGTAGAGTATGAAAAGAGATCCTCCATGTATATATTGATCCTAATAATAGGGAGTCCTCGGAAGTTGTATAACTTCAGACAAAGGGCACATCAATAGGTGTACAACATCTGGAGTGAAGACAGACACACCACCACCAAAAATGAAGAGGCTTACCGGATACAATGGACCCAAAGCGGCATACGCCGAGTTGGGTCAGACAAAGCTTAGGTGCTGAGTGGCTGTAGATGATCCAGAGAGATGGTGTTCTTGAGATGAACCAT
This sequence comes from Lithobates clamitans, assembly GCA_037952925.1. NCBI lineage: Eukaryota > Metazoa > Chordata > Amphibia > Anura > Ranidae > Lithobates > Lithobates clamitans. The sequence goes on from JBBGZY010000655.1 coordinate 5,412,455, forward strand.
AATCTGGTATGTCCCTCAGAATGGTATTGGGAACAAGTGGTGGTGGTGACAAATAGGAAGGAAGGAGGAAAGGCCACATAGTGTAAATCCATAAACAATCGTAAAATTTATTAAAAGTTAAGAAATACACTCACATGTAAATCCTTTTAAAGACAGCGCTGTGAAAATATGGCGGCAGTGGGGTCCTACCCAACGCGTTTCGTCCTCTTAGACGTTGTCAGTGGAGGGAAGGAGTGAAAAGTTATTGGAAGAACATAGTAAAGACAAAGAGTAGTAAAACATGAATACAGCCTATAAATATCTTGATTTATTTGCATACTCCAACCTCAAAGCCAGTTTATCAAGCTTACACTTTGTTGGATCAGATTACCTTCATGAAGGGAACATTAATTACCTAAATCTGTTTGATTTCTACACAGTCACTTGTGTTTTAGCAATACCTACTCAGATCAGTTTAAGTTGGATTTCTTAAGTGCAGATATTTTAGACTGTTACTATGAAGTTAAAAGGGTCATAGTAAATGTACGGTACATACAATATGGTAAATATGGTCAATTGTGCTCAACAATGTGCAAGTGAAAAAAAAAAAGTAGGACGTTTGCTTGCGCATGATTGTTGATTGAAGTAGACATAACTTTTTATTTTATTTACTAAGCTCTGTGAACCATGTTTGTATGCATCTAAGTATGTATGCATGTTTTGTATTTTTATTAATACATTTATTGATTTCATGTTATTTGATTTTAAGACTTTCCTCCTGGCCCAGTCATTGTGAATATTTACAATGGAGAAAACATCACAGCAAGCACACAGATTGAGTATTACTCTGCAATTCAAGACCTGAAATATCTGCTTTGCAAAGTGGTAGATCCAATAACATTTATTTGTCAGGTAAATATGCATATTACAACTTATAGGTCGTAAATTCATATTGGAATGCTGTCAAAGTCAATATTATATATTTCATATGTAATATACAATATTAAATATGTATGCGCATGTGATCTGGCTAAAAGCTCATTTTTATTACCTTTAGGCAAGTCATTTAAATTGAAAGTCCAGTTTACATTTTTTAAAGCATTTTTGTTTTTAGGTTTGGATGGAGTAGGAATGAGGAAACGGTTTAGTTTTGGCTTGAGCAGAAGTCACGGCCCTGTGTAGTGCCTGAGACTTAAATTTAGGGACTCCATAAGGACAGTGATTAATCTGATGACTTTTTTTTTCCTTCCAAAGGACCACTTACCAGTTCACTTTGGCAATAGTATAGTGGCAGCTCCCCCTTTTTTCAACAAGAAGCCTGCACTCCAAAGGGATGCTCTTTCTGTGACATAATTGCCCTGACAAGTAATATTCACTACCTTGGTCATGACATCGCATGGGCAGGAGAACAGCTTTTTGACTATGGGCTTCCTCTATAGGGGTCATTACGCAGTTTTTCAGTAATTAATTGGGAAGAGGGGGAGTTTTATCAGTTCACTAACACATGGATCAAATAATATATATACCCATATATACCTAACAAAGTGAGGAAAGGACACAGCTCCTCTGCCAAAACAAAAATACAGCAGATTTTTTCATATCATTAGGGAAAATCATCTTTTAACCAAATGAAGAAAAACATATATGTACAATTGGTCTACACTTGCCATATTTGTGATGCCTTCACTTAGGATTATATAACATGTTACTGCATAGAAATAAATGTCCTCATAAGCTTCTATAGTTTGTAAATTGACTACATCTCTTCTGTTACTGCATATACAGTAAATACATGTCCTCATAAGCTTCTATAGTATGTACAATGTCTACATCTCTTCTTAAGAAAGTTCCTTTTTTTTTTTTTGCTAAAAGGACAAATATAGAAATGGCTATTTTATGCAAACACAGTTGTGTTTGTTTTTCATAAGCAAGGGAAGCAGTGTAGGGTATTACAGTAAAGCAATATCATTGTGACTGTAACAGGACATCAATAAGCAATAAAAACTAAAATGCCACTTTTTCTAAGCAACAGCTTGAAAAATATAGCATCTTATCGCATTCAGAGGAATTAATACTTCCATTTGCAGCAAATCAGTTCTTCAAGTATGGCTCGCTTTAAAAAACAAGAGCTCACTTTACATGGTTACAGTAAGAATTTAAAGAATAAATTCACCTTTGTTCACTTTTTTTTTCAGAAATTCCAACTCCCCTATGTATCAATATAGCATTAATGTACTTTTTTTGCAAAATTATAAATGCTTTCCATTAATTCTACATACACTTACTTTATTTGTCCTCATCCATGTTTCCAGACCTATCCATTTGTAATGTCTTACCTCCTGTTCAGACTATAGGTTATGACACCGGAAGGAGTTGACCAGCTGACCTCATTAGCACACACCCTGCATCATCCACCCTCCCACCTACCCACCCATTCCCAACTGCACGTTTTTAAATGAAATGCAATCAATCAGTGATCACCCTTCTCACTAAATACACAGTATTTATTATAGCAAAAAGTAAAAAATATTGTTTTTTTTCAAAATTGTCGCTCTTTTTTTGTATATAGTGCAAAAAATAAAAACCGCAGAGGTGATCAATTACCACCAAAAGAAAGCTCTTTTTGTGGGAAAAAAAGGATGTCAATTTTGTTTGAGCACAGCGCTGAATGAGTGCACAATTGATAGTTAAAACATAGTAGTGCCGTAGCGCAAAAAATGGCCTGGTCATTAAGGGAGAAAATCTTCCGGTCCTTAAGTGGTTAATGAAGGAATTCTTCAATAGACTATTTCTACCTTCTCTATGTTTTTGAATTATGGCCGTTTATTGCTGTTTCAAGTAAACAAAGAAAAAGCAATCAGGCCAATGGATGATTTGCATGAATAGCACATGCCTTTTATTTTTTTTATTTTTCTTTTACCTGACATTTTACATTGCATTAATTCAATGCATTATAACCACTTCAGCTCCGGAAGGTTTAATTTTAAACCACCCCCCCCCCCCTTCAGGACCAGACCATTTATTGGTATTTAGCAATACTTCAACTGGTAATTGTGTGGTCATGCAACGTTGTACCCAAATAAAATTTATATCATTTTTATCACACAAATAGAGCTTTCTTTTGGTGGTATTTGATAATCACTGGGTTTTTTAGAATATAGAAAAAAAGACAGAAAATTTTGAAAAAAAAAAACACTATATTTTTTACTTTCTGCTATAAAACATAACCAGTATAAAAAGAATCAAATGTCTTCATAAATTTAGGCCAAAATGTATTCTGCTACACGTCTTTGGTAGAAAAAAAAATCCCAATAAGTGTTTATTGATTGGTTTTGCCTGAAAATTATAGCATCTACAAACTGTGGTATATATACTGGAATTTTTTTTTTTATACTAGTAATGGTGGTGATCAGCGACTTATTGTGGGACTGTGAGTGCAGTGGGCAATCTGATACTAACTGACTAACTGACATCCATAATACACGATAATACTATACACTGTCACTGTACTAATGACACTGGCTGGGAATGGGATAACATCTTAGGTAATCAAGGGGTTAAATGTGAGCCTAACAAATATTGTTAATGTGTGCTGCTTTTTATTAAATATCTCTTTGTTTTTTCTCCCTGCTTTGCAGGGAAAGACACAGAGAGATTGTTCCCTCTGTACAGAGCTCTTGGTTGATTGTCAAGACAGGGTTCTGGGCTGTTATTGGACAATCACAGCAGGAGTCGGCAGGCAGGGTCACGTGCCCTGTACCCGGAAGAGGCCAGCAGAGTACAGGTACGTCGCTGTGCCTGTACGGGCCGCCTGTCTGCAGTACATTGTGACCTGACGGTCCATGGTTAAAACAATAAAAGTCACTGATGACAAAAATGTTTCAAACCTAACATTTGGTAAGCATATACATTCACAGTCACCACAAACAACACCCCTTCCTCAGTTCCTACTGACCAACCCCACCAAATCTTTTAATTGACATGATACAGGCCTTGGCTGGATTCTTTTAAGCCTTGGTTTAAAACAACACTGTAGCTGATACCTTTTGGACATCTACATGTGTTGGTGATTTTAAGTGTGTGTCTGCAAGAGTCAATGCCTAGCAGAACACAATAGTATTCTTTGAATTACCCATTGGATTTTGATCTTGAAATCTAAATTTAAAGTCTAAAGCTGGCCACACATTTCTGATTCTAATTTTAATACATTTCTGTACAATCCCCATAGATTTTTCTGCAACTATGTAGTGCAAGGTCCTTACCAGAAAAAAAAACATTAAAATGATACTCACTGCATAGTTGCTGGTATATTTAAAGAAACAATTAGGTCACATTGGGGTTTATTTACTAAAGCTAGAGAATGCAAAATCTCACTTCTGCATAGAAACCAATCAGCTTCCAGGTTTTATTGCCAAAGCTTAATTGAACAAGCTGAGGTTAGAAGCTGATTGGTTTGTATGTAGAAGTGAGCCTGCTTTTGCACTCTCCAGTTTTAGTAAATAAACCCCATTGTGACAGGTGTGGACAGAGGCGGCTCTAGACTTTGTGAGGCCTTAGGCAAAACTTAGACATGAGGCCCCACTCACGCCCATAATGGTAAAAAAAACTTCAAGTAATAAAAATAGCTGCAGAAAGATGCATGGATCTAGCGCACAGTTCATCAGCACCACTTCCAGGGCACTCTCCTCACCCATCAGACATATGCAGCCAATAAAATATCTGGGACCCAGCAAGGTGACAATCGCTCTAGGAATTTCCCCTGTGCCTTGGGAGAATTTGGAGGGGTGTCACTGAGTCATTCGTCATCCACAGGGGAAGGCTAGTGGGGGGATCACAGCACAGGGAAAGAGGAGAGAGAGGGGGGAGAGAGAGAGGAGGGAGTGAGGGGGGAGAGAAAGAGAGAGAGAGGAGGGAGTGAGGGGGGAAAGAGAGAGAGGAGGGAGTGAGGGGGGAGAGAAAGAGAGAGAGAGGAGGGAGTGAGGGGGAGAGAAAGAGAGAGAGAGGAGGGAGTGATGGGGGAGAGAAAGAGCGAGAGAGGAGGGAGTGAGGGGGGAGAGAGTGAGAGAGAAAGAGAGGGGGAGAGAGAGAGATGGGGAGAGAGAATGGGGGTGAGAGAGTGAGAGAGAGGTGGGAGAGAGAGGGGGGAGAGAGGGGGGGTGAGAGAGGGGGTGAGGGAGAAAGAGATCCCTAGCTCTGTCCCTGTCTGCAGCCCCTCCTGTGCCTCATGTCCCAGTCTGCAGTCCCTGTATGTGAGAAGGTGTGTGTGTGTGATGCTCGGTATGGTATCTTTCATGCCAGTGGCAGCAGCAGGGCCTGTTCTCGTTTTGGATGGGGACAGTGTTCTGCTCCTTCCAAAGGATCTGTTTGGTGTGAGATGGAGTGGGCCCTGGCCACTTGCACTTTCTGCCCATCCTCATTTTCCAGCCCTAGTCAGCATGTCCTGGGAGGTCTTCAGAGCTCTTCTCCCTCCAAGGCTATCAGTGTTTGCTGCCCTTGCTGCTCATCTTCCTTGCAAGGCACGCCCTGGGACAAGAAAATAGGCCTAGTATGAGCAGCCCATGATACCGGTCCCTTCCCTGCTCTCAATGCTGACAGATCCCCAGAGAAAGGGGGTGGGGGGGACCTAGCAGAGCTGCAGTGAGTAAGGGGGCCAGGAAAGAGCACAGGGGTGGTGGAAAGAACTGGGGGAGTGGAGAGAACTGGGGGGAGCTTGAGAGCACTGGGGAGGAGCCAAAAAGAACAGGGGTGGAGATGCAGCAGGGTGGAGAGCACTGGGGAAGACTAAGAGTGTGGGGAGGCGAGGAGCACTGGGGGGAGCTTGAGAGCACTGGGGGGGGCAGAAAGATCCGGGTGGAGAGCAGGGGGGCTAGAGAGCATTCTGGGGGAGCTGAGCTGGAGAGCACTGGGGGGTGGAGAGCACAAGGGTGGGGGCTGGAGAGCAATGGGGGGAGTTTGAGAGCACTGAGAGGCAGAAAGAACAGGGGTGAAGAGCATTGGGGGCTGGAGAGAACTGTGGGGGAGTGGAGAGCACTGGGGGGGATGGAGAGCACAGGGGTGGGGGCTGGTGAGGACAGGGGTGAAGGCTGGAGAGCACAAGAGGGAGGCTGGGGAGTGATGGGGAGAGCTGGAGAGCACTGGGGGGGGGGGCAGAAAGAACAGGGGTGGAGAGCAGGGGGGGCTGGAGAGCACTGGGGGGACAAAGAGCAGGGGGGAGCAAAGAGCACTGGGGGGGTGGAGAGCACAGGGGTGATGGGGAGAGCTGGAGAGCAATGGGGAGAAGAAAGAATAGGGGTAGAGAGCAGCCGGGAGCAGAGAGAGCACCGGGGGGCTGGAGAGCACTATAGGGGGAGGACATGGGGGGCAGAGAGCACTGGGGGAGGAACCAGGGAGCACAAGGAGGGGCTGGAGAGCACAGAGGGGACAGCAAAAGAAGCTGGATAGGAGGAGAAGCAGGGCGGCTGCATATAGAGGAATTGAGCTTTCCATATTCCTCCATGCAGCCACTGAATGCTTGATTCTCCTCCTCTCCCTCCTGCAAGCACTCAGCAGCCACCCCGTCGCTCCTTCTATCCAGGCACATGGGGGTTTGCACAGTGCATGGGCACTTACTTTCTCATCAGTCGCAGGTGGTCAGCCAGGCAGCATCAAGAGATTGGAACTCTGTCCTTCCTCTTCACAGTCATGGAGACTGCTGACTCAAATAGGCGGCCGGGCAGGTGTGGAGCGGCTGGGTGAGCAGCATGGGCTGAAGGAGCAGTCCCAGCTGCCTTAGGGCCTCACATGGTCTGATGATTTTTTTTTCCTTCCAAAGGACCACTTTCCAGTTCACTTTGGCAATAGTATAGTGGAAGCTCCCTCTTTTTTCAACAAGAAGCCTGCACTCCAAAGGGATGCTCTTTCTGTGACATAATTGCCCTAGCAAGTAATATTCACTACCTTGGTCATGACATCGCATGGGCAGGAGAACAGCTATTTGACTATGGGCTTCCTCTATAGGGGCCATTACGCAGTTTTTCAGTATTTAATTGGGAAGTGGGGGAGTTTTATCAGTTCATTAATACATGGAGCAAATAATATATATACCCATATATACCTAACAAAATGAGGAAAGGACACAGCTCCTCTGCCAAAACATAATTACAACAGATTTTTTCATCTCATTAGGGAAAATCTTTTACCCAAATGAAGAAAAACATATATGTATAATGGGTTTACACTCATTATATTTGTGATGCCTTCACTTAGGATTATATAACATGTTACTACATATACATAAATTTCCTCATAGGCTTCTATGATATGTACATTGGCTACATCTCTTCTGTTATTGCATATACAGTAAATAAATGTCCTCATAAGCTTATATAGTATGTACAATGTCTACATCTCTTCTTAAGAAAGTTCCCTTTTTTTTTTTGCTAAAAGGACAAATATAGAAATGGCTATTTTATGCAAACACAGTTGTGTTTGTTTTACATAATAGCAAGGGAAGCAGTGTAGGGTATTACAGTAAAGCAATATCATTGTGACTGTAAACAGGACATCAATAAGCAATAAAAACTAAAACGTCACTTCTGCTTTTCTAAGCAACAACTTGAAAAATATAGCATCTTATCCAATTCAGAGGAATTAATACTTCCACTTGCAGCAAATAAGTTCTTCAAGTATGGCTTGCTTTAAAAAACAAGAGCTGCACAAATCTATTAATATAAGAGTGTCTCTCTACATGTTTATAGAGGGAGGTTCCAGTCAGACTTTAAAGGATAAATTCACCTTTGTTCCTTTGAAATTCACCCCCCTATGTACCAATATAGCATTAATGTATTTTTTTGCAAAATTATCAATGCTTTCCATTAATTCTACATACACTTACTTATTTTGTCCTCATCCATGTTTCCAGACAAATCCATTTGTAATGTCTTACCTCCTGGTCAGACTATAGGTTATGACACTGGAAGGAGTTGACCAGCTGACCTCATTAGCACACACCCTGCATCATCCACCCTCCCATCACCCTTCTCACTAAATACACAATATTTATTATAGCAAAAAGTATAAAATATTGTTTTTTTTTCAAAATTGTCGCTCTTTTTTGTTTATAGCACAAAAAATAAAAACCACAGAGGTGATCAAATACCACCAAAAAAAAGCTCAATTTGTGGGAAAAAAGGACGTCAATTCTGTTTGAGTACAGCGCCGCACAACTGCGCAATTATCAGTTAAAACGATGTAGTGCCGTAGGGCAAAAAATGACCTGGTCATTAAGGGAGAAAATCTTCCAGTCCTCAAGTGGTTAATGAAGGAATTCTTCAAGAGACTATTTCTACCTCCTCTATGTTTAGTCTCAAGTCACTCCGTACAGTCACAATACTCACTTTTAAAAACAGTAATGGCCATTCATTGCTGTTTCAAGTAAACAAAAAAAAAGTAATCAGGCCAATGGATGATTTGCATGAATAGCACATGCCTTTTACTTTTATTACGGTATTTATTGGTGTATTACACGCACTTTTTTCCCCTTAAAATCAGGGGGAAATCGTGGGTACGTGTTATACGCCGATCCCCCGCTGTCTGTGGGCAAGAGGAGCGCCGCCGACATTGACCGAGCCGAGTGTACTGTGTACTCGTGTACTCGGCTCCGCTCGCAGTCACGCCCAGTCCCGCCTCCTAGCCTTTACGTCCCGCCATTGGACTGGTGTTATGTCTATCATAGGAGCTGGGCCACGGGGTGGGACGGGGGTGGGACAGGGGCGTGACTGCGAGCGGAGCCGAGTAGCCGAGTACACAGTACACTCGGCTCAGCTCACTCTATGTCAGCAATGAGAGGAGCCGAATATCTCGGTGGCAAATTTAAAAACCAAACATGCTGCCTTTTTGGGCAAGGCTGCAGATGGACACTTAGGAAGGCTGCAGGTCAACACTGGGCAAGGCAGCAGACGGACATTGGGGAAGGCTGCAGATGGAGGCTGCAGGTGGACACTGGACAAGGCTGCAGATGGACACTGGACATGGCTGCAGATGGTCACTGTGCAAGGCTGCAGATGGACATTGCAAGGCTGCAGATGGTCGCTGTGCAAGGCTGCAGATGGACACTGCAAGGCTGCAGATGGTCGATGTGCAAGGCTGCATTGATGGGCATTTAAAATGTAAGTTTTTTTCCTTAAACTTCCCTCCTAAACTTGGGGTGCATGTTATACGCCGCCGCGTGTTATATGCCGATAAATATGGTATTTTTTTTTTACCTGATATTTTACATTGCATTAATTCAATGCATTCTAACCACTTCAGCTCTGGAAGGTTTCATTTTAACCCCCCCTTCAAGACCAGACCATTTATTGGTATTTAACAATACTTCAACTGGTAACTGTGTGGTCATGCAACCTTGTACCCATATAAAATTTATATCATTTTTATCACACAAATAGAGCTTTCTTTTGGTGGTATTTGATCAGCACTGGGTTTTTTATTTTTTGTTAAAAAAACAAAAAAAAGACCAACAATTTTGAAAAAACAAACAAAACAGTTTTCTGCTTTATTATAAAATTTTGCAAACAGGTAATTTTTGCTCATTTATTGATGTATGCTGATGAGGCTGCACTTATAGGCTGCACTTTTAGGCACTGATAGGCTGCACTGATGGGTACTGATAAGGCAGCACTGGTGGACACTGATAGGTGGCACTGCTGGACACTGATGAGGCGGCACTGGTGGGCACTGATAGGTGGCACTGGTGTGCACTGAGAGGTGGCAATGAGAGGTGGCACTGATGGGCGGCACTGAAGGGCATTGATAGGTGGCACTGAAGGGCACTGATATGTGGCACTGTTGGGTGGCAGCTATGGGTACTGATGGGTAATGGTAGGTGACACTGATAGGCAGCACTGCTAGGTGGCACTGATGATGAGGCACTGATGTGCACTGATTGGCAACACTGGTGGGCATTGATAGGTGGCATGGTGGGCATTGATAGGTGCCACTGATTGGTGGCACTGAGATGCACTGGTGGGCACTGATTGGTGGCACTAATATGGACTGGTGGGCACACATGATGTGGCTGTGCCTCTTCCATGCCTCTTCTGTGCCTCTTCCATAGAAAAAAAGACCAACATTTTTGAAAAAAATACTATATTTTTTACTTTCTGCTATAAAACATAACCAATAAAAAAAAGAATCAAATTTCTTCATAAATGTAGGCCAAAATGTATTCTGCTACATGTCTTTGGTAGAAAAAAAATCCCAATAAGTGTATATTGATTGGTTTTGCCTGAAAGATATAGCATCTACAAACTGTGGTATATATACTGGAATTTTTTTTATACTAGTAATGGTGGTGATCAGCAACTTATAGTGGGACTGTGAGTGCGGTGAGCAATGTGATACTAACTGACTAACTGACATCCATAATACACAATAATACTATACACTGTCACTGTACTAATGACACTGCCTGGTCTGGGAAGGGGGTAACATCTCAGGTAATCAAGGGGTTAAATGTGAGCTTAACATATATTGTTAAGACACAGAGAGATTGTTCCCTCTGTACAGAGCTCTTGGTTGATTGTCAAGACAGGTCTCTGGCCTCTTATTGGACAATCACAGCAGGAGTCGGCAGGCAGGGTCATGTGCCCTGTACCCGGAAGAGGCCAGCAGAGTACAGGTATGTCGCTTTGCCTGTACAGGCCGCCTGTCTGCAGTACATTGTGACCTGACGGTCCATGGTTAAAACAATAAAAGACACTGATGACAAAAATGTTTCAAACCTAACATTTGGTAAGCATATACATTCACAGTCACCACAAACAACACCTCTTCTTCAGTTCCTACTGACCAATCCCACCAAAGCTTTTAATTGACATGATACAGGCCTTGGCTGGATTCTTTTAAGCCTTGGTTTAAAACAACACTGTAGCTGATACCTTTTGGACATCTACATGTGTTGGTGATTTTAAGTGTGTTTCTGCAAGAGTCAATGCCTAGCAGAACACAATAGTATTCTTTGAATTTCCCATTGGATTTTGATCTTGAAATCTAAATGTAAAGTCTAAAGCTGGCCACACATTTCTGATTCTAATTTTAATACATTTCTGTACAATCCCCATAGATTTTTTCAGCCACTGTGTAGTGCAAGGTCCTTACCAGAAAAAAAAAACATTAAAATGATACTCACTGCATAGTTGCTGGTATATTTAAAGAAACAATTAGGTCACATTGGGGTTTATTTACTAAAGCTAGAGAATGCAAAATCTCACTTCTGCATAGAAACCAATCAGCTTCCAGGTTTTATTGCCAAAGCTTAATTGAACAAGCTGAGGTTAGAAGCTGATTGGTTTCTATGTAGAAGTGAGCCTGCTTTTGCACTCTCCAGTTTTAGTAAATAAACCCCATTGTGACAGGTGTAGACAGAGGCAGCTCTAGGCTTTATGAGGCCCTAGGCAAAACTTAGACATGAGGCTCCACTCACTCCCATAATGGTAAAAAAACTTCAAGTAATAAAAATGGCTGCAGAAAGATGCATGGATCTAGCGCACAGTTCATCAGCACCACTTCCAGGGCACTCTCCTCACCCATCAGACATATGCAGCCAATAAAACATCTGGGACCCAGCAAGGTAGCAATTGCTCTAGGAATTTTCCCTGTGCCTTGGGAGAATTTGTAGGGGTGTCACTGAGTCATTCGTCATCCATAGGGGAAGGCGATTGGGGGGATCACAGCACAGCGCAGGGAGAGAGAAGGGAGAGAGGAGGGGGAGAGAGAGGAGGGAGTGAGGAGGAGAGAGAGGAGGGAGTGAGGGGGAGAGTGATTTCCTTTTTACACGAATCACCGCTGCGTGCAGTTGTACGCATGCGCTGGCATCTCACACCGGCATATATAGACGGGGAGTGAGCCACTTGATTGTAGGCATTGATCCGGCCACTACACGCCATACAGGAAACTGCTACATTTGTCGGGCATTTGGGCATTGATATTGTATGCTAATTATGTGTACAACATTTGTTTAACTTTCCATGTAACATACGTTGTGCATCTTTGTCATGTGTGGATTTCACACGTTTTTTATTCCATATCATTAAAGATTGTGTTTTACATATTTTTTGAGTGAGTGGTCTGTTAAAGTCCCAATTTAAAGGGTTATCGTTTTTGTTCATATTGATCGGGATGGGACCACCATGCTCTATGGGATATGATGGGAGTCTCTTTCTTTTTTCTAAGAGATGCTGGGGCTTTGAACTGAATTTGTACAAAGTAGTGGGAGAACAAAAACATTCAAAGAGCTCATTGGCTCAGGTTTGGCTGCTCACAACAGACAGGGCTACTCTCCTGAGGGTACCCGGCAGGTTACCGAAAAAAGAAAAAAGCATGCAGCAATGGAAGGAGTGCTAGGCCAAAGGATAAAAAAATCCAAATGTATTTATTAGTTTAAACTTAAAAACAGACAATGCGTTTCAGGAGTCAGAAAAATCTCCCTTTCATTAGGGCTTCAGTTAAAATAGGAGCCTTGAATGGACTTAAAATAGAGCTTCCCTGTGTTGGGAAGTTAATTGCAGAATCAGGAGAGTTAGGCAAGCCATAGATGAATCCAGTGGTGGCTGGGGCTCAATTTTCTTGAGGGGGCAGCCCGCGGCCCCCATCCAGCCAGCCACCCCCCCCAGCCAGCCAACTACCCCCCACTCCCAGTGCTTGATCGATCGATCACCGTTTACCCGTTGCTCGATCGTTAGCCACTTTGCTCGCCCGTTGCCCGCCAAGCCCCCGCCAGCCCGCACTTACCCCATCCAGGTCATGACTTCCCCACTGCGTCTCCTCCCGAGTCCCGGCATTCGCTTCTCCTCCTGGCCCGACAGGACTTAGAACTTGCAGCCAATCGGGTCTTAGGACCGCTTCCTGATTGGCATTGGCAGGAAGACATTAGTGAATCTTAATATGCTAATGTCACACAACTGGGTGAAATCGGGGCGTAGTGCTCTCTGCCCCAAGCCTACCCTTTTTGAAGCCAATTAGAGCCTCAGGCTCTAATCATTTAAATACATAATATAAATAAAAATGTAAATACATGCGTCTGGCGCCCTGCATGTGGATTAGGGACCGGGTGCATGTATTAGACAGGCGGCGCCCCTGCACCCTGTATGAGCTGCCGCCATTGGATGATTCGACCTTCTTTCCTTCCACCATGGGTGGAAGCAAAAGGAAATTAGGGATGGGCCAAATACCCCCCTGTTCGGTTCGCATCCAGAACATGCGAACAGGCAAAAAATTTGTTATGGATTTTTGGGGGGAACCCCACGCCATTTTTTTTTTTGAATTTTGGCAAGAAGTTGCCCTTAATATCCATACCATACCTGAAGGGCCTGGTAATGGAATTTTGGGGAACCCCCACGCATTTTTTTTTTTCAATGACTTTCAATGACTTTTATGTGTATTGTCGGGACCGACACTAGCTCTAGCACTTTTAAATTACTTTTTTTTCCTTTAGTAATGTCATTTTGCTCTCGGACTGTTATAAACACGGGAAACATGTGCTACTTTACAGGCATACTATAGACACCCCCCAGGAATATTTCACTTTTATTGTTTCACTTTATGCATTATTAAAACCACTGCTCCCGTCCGTTTTTAAAACTTTTTTTGCATTGATACATGTCCCCTGGGGAAGGACCCGGGTCCCCAAGCACCTTTTATGACAATAACTTGCATATTAACCTTTAAAATTAGCACTTTAGATTTCTCCCATATAATTTTAAAGGGTATTCCGCAGCTTTTCAAATTTGCCGCGAACACCCAAAATTTTTTGCTGTTCAGGGAACGGGCAAACAGCCAATGTTCGAGTCGAACTCATGTTCGACTTAAATAGATAGCCCATCTCTTAAGAAAATCACTTGATTCCCGGACAACACATTCAGTGTTGATGGGGGAATACCTCCTGCAGAATTATTGTGTTCTGTCGGTGGGGAACATTTCCAGCTGGCAGAACACAGTAATTACTGCTAGCGGCTATTGCCACCGGCAGTAATCACAGGTTGTACCCAAGTTGATTGATGGGTACAACCAGCCTGTTCGTAGATGGATCAAATCTCGGTCAGTCCCTGCTGAACCGGCCGAGATTCGACCCATCTATGGCCGGCTTTACTGGCCAGCAGTATCTGAGAGAAATCAAGATAAAAACATTGTGATAGGTGTGGCCACCCTAATAGTAAATGTGAACTCCAGGCAGATATAAAGGACACATGCCTCAACCTCCGCAACATCTCCAAAATACGCCCCTTTCTAACCAATGACACAACAAAACTCTTAATTCACTCACTGGTCATCTCTAGCCTCGACTACTGCAACTCCCTTCTCATTGGCTTACCTCTTCATAGTCTATTACCTCTTCAATCCATCATGAATGCTGCTGCCAGACTCCTACATCTTACCAATCGCGCTGTGTCTGCTACCCCTCTCTGTCAATCCCTCCACTGGCTCCCGCTCAGCCAAAGAACTGAATTCAAAATACTAACAACTACTTTCAAAGCCATCCACAATTTAGCCCCCAGCTACATCACTAGCATAGTCTCTAAATACCAACCTACTCGCTCTCTTTGTTCCTCTCAAGACCTCCTGCTCTCTAGCTTCCTCGTCACCTCCTCCCATGCTCGCCTCCAGGACTTTTCCAAAGCCTCTCCAATCCTGTGGAATGCCTTACTCAAATCTGTCCGCTTATGTCCTACTCTATTATCTTTTAGACGATCCCTGAAAACCCTTCTCTTCAGAGAAGCCTATCCTACCCACACCTAACAACTATATTCTCATTTTCTCTATGAGCTCTCCCCCCACAGTTATTACCTTTTGCTTCCACTTGACCCTCTCTTCTAGATTGTAAGCTCTAATGAGCAGGCCCCTCTGATCCCTCCTGTATTGATTTGTATTGTAAATGTACTGTCTGCCCTCATGTTGTATAGCACTGCGCAAAGTGTTGGCGCCACATAAATCCTGTATAATAATAATAATAATAATTACAGCAGCAAGGTATTAAACAATAAAACAAAATGAAATGTCTTTTTCAATTAAATTCAACTGCTGTGAATACCTGAATTTGACTTGGCATTGTGCTCTTTCAATCCCCTATAAAACAACACGGGGATAGGGTGGAGAATATATAGGAGCCAACCAGGCATGTTACATGCAAATATGCTGAAAAGGAAATCGTAATAGGAAGAAAGCGCAGACAGGCAGATGATATTTGCTTGAAAATCTCTGCAAAGTATTACACAATGCAGGAATCTAGCCAAACATGATTCATGAATTTTGTGACTGGACAAAACTGTATGCATCATTATTCCAGGAATATCGCTGAAAAGATGTTCACATTATTTTGATCTGTGTTTAGAGGCTGCAAAAGGTGCTGTATTTATCATCATGTTAAAAGTTTGAATTGGGCCGTAAACGTATGCAGTGTTTGCATACATAAATAGGGAGGCACATGGGTTAAGCAAAGTGGTGATTGAGGAGAAGAAATACTAACAGCAATATAATAATATTTTTAAAAACTTTATTTCTCTGATGGCTCCATGTCAGCACAGCTGGGTATGGGCCCTGCACCCTATGCTTACAGGACCATCTCATAAATTTGAGCCCACCTGCACCCTGAGCGTTCTGTAACTAGTTCTACCAAGGTGAGTGGGAATTGTGCTGACATGGAGCTTGTCAGGAAAGGAAATTGACTAAGTATCTGTCATTCAATTTTCCATTTTCCCTGATGGCTCCATGTCAGCACAGCTAGGAACTAACTAGCCACACAGGGGAAGGATAATGCTACACATGCCTTAATTCTGGCTAAAAGCTGAAGCCAGGATGCCTCTGCCAAACTCAGTTGTCATTAAGGCTGCTTCTATACAGTAACGAGCCGTGAACGTATTGACACCCAGAAGTCGCCTTGATGTAACATCCAATGGGCCAACTTCTTGGGTACTCCCCAAGAGGGATATAGGAAGGAAACTTCTTGTGTGATATGGACTCTGAAGGCTACTTTTAGGCACAAATTCGAGCATGAGTACAACCCTCTCTGGGAAGAACGTGAGAAAGGGTTCTTTAAACCCCAAAGCTGCTAATACAGACACTCTTCTGGCTGATGTAATTGCCACCAGGAAAGCAGTTTTCAATGAGAGGTACCACAGGGGGCCACTTTAATTGAAGGCATCTGATGCAAAAAGGTCCAACAACAAGAGGAAATCCCACTTCGGGAACAACAATCTCAGGTTGAGGTTTCAACCAAATTGCAGCTCGTCAGGAAAGGAAAATTACGGAAAGTATTTGTCATTCAATTTTCCAGTATTGTGATAGTAAGATGTAGAAAAATGCATTTATTGAGCAAAACGAAGAAACTTTTGAGTGTGATTGTCAGATAAAAAATAAAAACGCTATAGCAATTCTACCAAAAGGTCCAACGCTAAAGTAAAGGTCACTGAGTACACTGTCAATTATGCAAGAGCTGTGCTTGCTCATGGCAGTATAATCAAATAATGCATATGTCTTTGCAAACTGAAAAGGTAACACAGGAATATAAGTTGAGAAGAAAATATAGCTCTTGTTTTTCCAGTTGTTTCAGACGTCATTCAAATGACTGCACATGACATTGATTTCTTGAGCTGAAAAGGAAAACTCATTCCCCTCTTTTATTGTGTTTAATCATTACATGGCAAAACAAAGATGTGTAATTTTATGTAGTATATTTAGTTAGTGACCTTGCCAAATACAGATACATAATAACAAACTGAGGGCAATCTAGGGAAAACACAATAAATAAACATTAATGTTTTTAAACCTTACAAGCTTATTGAAAAATACAGAAGCACCGTGGTAGGCGATATTTGGTGAATGCTCTTTAATCACTTGCCAACCAGCCGCAACAGTTGTACTGCGGCAGAATGGCACGGCTGGGCGAAACAACCTTATGTAATGTCACTTCGCCCTGTGGCCACTAGGTGCGAGTGCCCCCTGCTCACCCCCTGAGCCAATGCGAGTGCCCGGCGGTCACGATTACCACCGGGCTCCCGCAATCGCTGCTGACACACGGAGAACTGGGATCTGTGTGTGTAAACACACAGGTACCGGTTCTCTGAGGGGAGAACAGACAGATCGTCTGTTCATACAGAGTATGAACAGCAATCTGTCATCTACCCTGCACAGTCCCCATCCCCCTTCAGTTAGAACACATACTAGGGAACACATTAACCCCTTGATCGCCCCCTAGTGGTTAACCTCTTCGCTGCTAGTGACATTTTTACAGTAATCAATGCATTTTTATAGCATTGATCGCTGTATTAATGCCAATGGTCCCAAAAATGTGTCAAAATTGTCCGATGTGTCCACCATAATGTCGCAGTCGCATAAAATCGCAGATCGCCACCATTACTAGTAAAAAAAAAATTATAAATAAAAATGCCATAAAACTATCCCCTATTTTGAAAACGCTATAACTTTTGCACAAACCAATCAATATACGCTTATTGCGTTTTTTTTTTTTACCAAAAATATGTAGAAGAATACATATCAGCCTAAACTGATATAATTATGGGGGATGTTATAATAGCAAAAAGTGAAAAAATAATGCGTTTTTTTTTTTCAAAATTGTCGCTCTTTTTTTGTTTATCGCGCAAGGTGATCAAATACCATCAAAAGAAAGCTCTACTTGTGGGAAAAAAGACATCAATTTTGTTTGGGTGCAACATCGCACGACCGCACAATTGTCAGTTAAAGCAATGCAGTGCCGAATCACAAAAAGTGCTCTGGTCAGGAAGGGGGTAAAATCTTCCGGGGCTGAAGCGGTTAAAGGGGTTGTAAAGCATTAAGGTTTTTCACCTTAATGCATTGTATGCATTAAGGTGAAAAACCTTCAGTGATGCAGCTCCCCCATAAACCCCCTTTTTTTCTTACCTGAGCCTGAACCGATCCAGCGGCATGCACGAGCCCGGCATCTCCAGCCGCTATCTCCCTCCTCATTGGACATTTGGTTCCCACTGTTGTCAATGAAAAGCTGTGACACAGGACCTGGGGATGGAGCCGAGTCCCGCTGTCTGTGTCAATGGATGCAGCAGGGGGACTTGGGAGCAAGCATGCACGGGTGCCCTATGGAAAGGGGTCTCTCGCCAAAGAGTAGGGGCCTGTAGTGTGGGTCGATGAGGGTAGATGATGCAGGGTGTGTGCTAATGAGATCTGCTGGTCAACTCCTTCCTGCGTCATGGCCTAAAGTATGTTCAGGAAGTAAGGCAGAAGTAATAGAGAAGGGTTTTTAAACATGCATGAAGAGAGTGAGGTACACGTGGGTAGAATAAATGGAAAGATGTTTTATTTTTGCAAAAGAAGTACATTAATGTTATATTGCGTACATAGGGGAGCTGGAATTTAGAAAAAAAAGGTGAACTTAGCCTTTAGGTATATGGTCTGCAATGGGTGGTCAGTCACAAATGTTCTTGACCTCAACAGACCTAAAATATAGCATAAAGAATATGGTAAAAATAATATTATAAAATTTAGTTTAACTGCTTGCTGCCCACCCATCGCCAAATGATGCAGGGACGGTGCAGCTCTCATTCTGGGAGGATGTCATATGACGGCGTCCCAGAATGGCCGTTCCTGTGGGGGCACGCAGCACGGCGATCGTGGCCACGCCATGCTGCTAGGACACAGCGTGACCACCATCTCTGTAAAGAGCTGTGGCCCCCGGCTCTTTAACCATGTGATCGGCTGTGTCCAATCAGAGCCGGTCATATGTAAATAGGGAAGTGCCCTGAATCTGCTCCCCTCGCCTCACACTGACAGAGTGTGTGGCGAGGAGTGCCGATCAGTGGCATCTCCTCACAGAGGAGACCTGGGCAGGTAATCAGGGCACTGATCATTAGTGCCCTGATTACAGGAAAGCCCCAGCAGTGCCTATCAGTACCACCAATCAGTGCTCATCAGTGCCACCAATCAGTGCCCATAAGAGCCACCAATGAGTGCCCATAAGTGATGCCAGTCAGTGCCTCTCATCAGTGCCTGCTTATCAGTGCTTCACAACAGTGCCTCCATTCAGTGCCCATCAGTGCTGCCCATCAGCCCCACCCATCAGTGCCCATCAATGCTGCCTATCCATGGTGCCTATGAGTGCCCATCAGTGCTGCCCATCAGTGCCCACCACTGCCACCTATCAGTGCCCACCAGTGCCACATATCAGTGCTCATTAGTGCCACATATCAGTGCCGCCCATCAGTTGGGCATATTAGTGCCTCCTCATCAGTGCCCATGAGTGCCGCCTCATCAGTGTCCATAAATGCCACCTCATCAGTGCCCATAAGTGCAGCCTATCCGTGCCCATCAGTGCAGCCTCATCAGTGCAGCCTCATCAGTACAGCCTCATCAGCACACATCAGTGAAGAAGAAAAATTACTTATTTACAAAATTCCCTGACAGAAAATAAGAAAACTTTTTTTTTTTTTTACAATATTTTTTACAATTTCCGGTCTTTTTTCTTTTGTTTAGTAAAAAAAAAAAAAAATCCCAGCAGTGATTAAATACCACCCAAAGAAAGCTCTATTTTTGTGAAGAAAAAGAAAAAAAAATTCATTTGGGTACAGTGTTGCATGACCGCGCAATTGTCATTCAAAGTGCAACAGCGCTGGAAGCTAAAAAATGGCCAGGGCAGGAAGGGTATGAAAGTGCCCTGTATTGAGATGGTTAATCATTTGGTTTTTGTTTAGTGTTATTCTTAGATGTATGGAAAATGTAATGTTAACTTTAGGCATTAATGTATAATGCCTACCACAAAGGCTTGTGTAAACTAGGAAGCAGACCTCTCATAAATGGCCGCACTTGTTCATGATTCTGGACATTTCAGTCACAATGAATGTAACTAGTTATCCTACTGACCGCTAATGGCTGCAGAAAAGGCATAATGCATTACATCACTGTGATAACCACACCACTGCTTTCAAACAAATAAACAATAAATACGGGATCATTTTTCTTGGACATTGTTAAATTGTAAACTATTATAAATAAAGCTTATGAGAATTTGCCAGTGATGCATATAATCTGCTGGGGAAACTTGATTTTTAAGGTTTTAGCATATGACCCCTTACACCTAGCAGGGCCATGAACTTATCCTTAAACAAACTCTTTTGGTGGGGGAAGGTTTTGAGAAATGACCCTCCCCAAACAGGATAGCGCGCTAAACCTGTAGGTAGACAATAGAACCAGAACCTTCTCTAAGTGAAAAAGTGGAGTTGATAATAAAATTGGCAGTGCCTCCACCCAGGACAGGGCCTCAAAGTAATTAGGATTCAAGGAACTGCTGCAACTAGCATACAACATTAACCACAACCTGTTAACATACAGCAAGGTGACCACTACACATGCACACTGTATCACAAGGCTTACCTATCTGGTAATAGTGCATATGAGAAAACAACAAGGGAACAGATATACTTCTGTTACCAGTCTTTAGATATTATGTATACCCAGAAGATATGGGCAATAGTAAATAATTTCACATAGGAACACTTGCCTAATAACCCCTGCTTCTGGCCTGGATTCAGCCCAGCTCATTTCTCTCTCCACTTCCTACTTTTGGGGTTTTCAACCCGACCTCTCAGAGACAGTAAGTGCATACATGATTAATTCTGCATATGAAGAGCACAGGTATTCACAAATAGTGCTGGGCAAACAGTTCAAGCCGAGTAAAAGTTCGGCCCGAACATCGCCTGTTTGCCCTTTCGGTGGACACCCGAATTTCGCTCGCCGAGCACCTCACAATGGGTATCTAACCGGCCTGCAACTTTGGAGACATGGATGCTAAAAATAGAATTATTGCATTTGAAAAAATTACATATTACTCTAGGGATTCAACCTGTAAACACTCACTACTTTGGCCTTTTTGGCTAGGCTACTTGACTTCTGTATCGATGCCCCTCTGATCTCCCCCTCCCAAGCCTTTCTGGGGACAATGTTTTAGATCTCTACATAATGCTTTATTTTCTGAATGGGTGTCCCACTGGGACTTCTCAGGTAAATATTGTCTCTTTTATACACTGTTGTTTTAGTGGGTACTGCACACACACTCAAAAACTATATGGCGTTAAACTGGCAGTAAATCACACAAAACTATATGGCGTTAAACTGGCAGTAACACACACAGAAGTAAATGGTGTTAAACTATCAGTAACGCACACAGAACTATATGGAGTTAAACTGGCAGTAACGCGCACAAAACTATATGGCGTTAATCGGGCAGTAACGCACACAGAAGTAAATGGCTTTAAACTGACAGTAATGCACACAGAAGTAAATGGCGTTAAACTGGCAGTAACGCAATCAAATAGACGGTGTTCAACCATCACTACACTGACGCTATCTGAACTGTCCCTACTCTAGCTATACACTAATGTCAAGATTACTGACATGGTCTCACTACACTACACTGAAACTATCTGAGCTGTCCCTACTCTACACTAATGTATGTATGAATGACATGATCTCACTACACTACAGTGAAACTATCTGAGCTGTCCCTACTCTAGCTGCACACTATGCAAAGCTGAATGATGGTCCTCCTCACTACACTCACACTATCCCTAGACTGACACTAAACTAATGTTCTACACTGACAATTGAAGCAAAATAGCACAGTATAGCACACTAACTAATAGCACTGAACAGAGCCCTGTTCTATCTCTCTCCATGCCAAAATCACACTGAAAATGGATGCCATTGAAAGAATACTTTTATACTGTGGGGCGGGAATGAACCATGATTGGATAAAGTCATGATGACAGTGTCCAATCATGACTCTGACGGTGCTTTGTGCCATGCTTGGCTGAAGCTTTCACTGCTTCAGCCAATCAGGGCTTGCAATGCACTGTTCAGCGCCGCAATGCATTGTGGTCAGTTCGGGGGGGGGGGAACTTATGCTCGGGCCGAACCGTTCGCCCATCCCTAATTACTATGTATGTATGTAATATATATGAGCTGTATTTTTCTTTGTTTTGCTTGACCTGTTTGTATTATTTGGTTTGTTAAAAAAAATTATAAAATGATGGTACTTATCTTAAATTTACATCTCAGGCAACTTACATTTTAGGCATTTGATGTTTACACATTGGAGGACCTTGATAAGGTGCTGGCAAAATCACTGCGGAACAAGATTTCATCTAATGAATTTAGCCTGCATGAGATTAATCAACAAGTATTAAGTAAGTCTTTTGTCTGTAACAATTCCAATTGCTCATGTACTGCATTGATAATGTGCTTGCTAAATATATACTCTCAATATTTGGATATTATGATATTAAGAAGATATCTTATGGAGTATAATACACGTTTCTGAGATATTTGTGTATTCCTGCTACACTGGAATACTACTAGTGCCATGGTGGAAAGACAGCAGCACAGGGGACACATCTTTTGTGCTGATTTGTATTTATTTATATTTACTGCAATTTTGCTTTAAAAGACCACTAGCACATTACAAACTGCCATTTTTCAGCTGCATGATAAGTGGGTTTCTCTAGTGCTGATGCTTGCTAAAGTCAACAAAACATTATATCTTCATTTATTAAGCATTCAGCGAACATGCCTCTTCGCAGGAAACATGTTAGCAAAGAAAAGTCAGTATTCAGAAAGGTTTGCACCCCCTTTCTGAATATTAGAGCCTCCTGATTCTAGTTTTCATGTTTGTTTTAAATTTGGCTAATAGTCTTATGTTTCCTCTGTCCACTGCTGCTCTCTTCTTCTTTGGAGGTAAAATCCTTAGCTAGTTTACATCAGTATCTTAGGCTTTGTAAGTTTATTATTATTCTTTACTGTATGATAGCTATAAATTCCATGACTTTTCCCAATATTCTTTAGATTATGCATCGTATTATTATTATAAATTATAATAAGTTTGAATATACTTTTCTTCTACTGCTTCATCTATCCTTTACTGATTAACAGTAAGCTAAGCAGCAACACTCAATACCAAACATCAGCAGCTGCAAAAGCATATAAAAGGAATCAAAAACACTTGATGCAAGTACTGTATTGACTTGTATAAATGTGTTGTAATTCCACAACTTGAATAGGAAATCTAGTTTTGTGCACTGTTATGTAAAAAGAAGAGGGCAGATTTACAGAGGGCACACAGGTGTGCAACTAAAAAAGTGAACTGGGAACCTCACTTCAAACTTCTATCCCCAAAAAGAGAATACAGTGGTTGTAAAGCTTCTTTTTTTCTGAAAATAATAAACATGCTATGAAAATCTAAAGTAGTGCTCCCGCACTATCACTATAGGAAGGTAAAAACAAACTGCTGCAAACACCGATAGGCGAAATCCGTGGCCAATGGAATGTAAGATAAATAGTAATGTGTGATGCTGCGCTATTAGACGTAAATGATAAATATGAAGAAGTAAGTGAACAACAATCCTAAAACTGAATCAATAAAGCATAAAAAACTGTCATAGTCAGTGCAAAAACTTCTACAATCTGTAAATAGGTGGTATATCATCAAATGTTGAATACACAAAAAATCAAAGGTGCAGAAATCCTAAATCACGACAAGAACTAAAAATAGTCAATAGGTGCTAATAATGTAAATAATAACATCACAATGTCGGCCAAGAAAACCTTGTGTGGCCCGTTCAGCTGTTGTATATTTTGGATCTGACTGTTGAAACAGTTTTTGTGTGGATTATGTGACGGCAGTTACACACCACCTTTATATCCAGCGGCAATTACTACATTGGACACTTGTTATATCCCTGTCTCTAATAACACAGGAAGATACTTTTGGATGGACTTACATCTCAGGATATAAATTTCTACCAGGCGGAATCAGGCCCCTTTGTTTCATCCTATATTACAGTACTTTATCATATATATTTCTTGTCCTTCCATTGTTTTTTGTTTCTGTCCAATTTGTTCCAATTTTTTACCACCCATTTTTTACCACCCATTTTTTCTTTTGACTGACTGACTGACTGCAGATACCATGGCTAGCCATTGAGCTGTTTGTGTCTGGGAACAGCGTGAATATCTAGTGCATTTGCATTATCACGCTGTCCCTTCAGGAACTGTATGGTTCAGCCTGCCATTTCATTTAGCAGGGGGTTTCATAGGTGCTATAGGGGTGTGCTATCTATTGGGGTAGGGAGGAACCTCCCCCACTTGCAGGCTTCCTTGCTTTTCTAGGAGGGATTATATACTGTTTACAGGGAGGGTACAGATAGATTGGTGGGATCCCCGACCGGTATTCCCACCATATGTCTTTTAGGGGTGGTTGTGTACTATTTTTTCTGTGTTCAGCTTTGCATAGCTTAATAAACTTTTTTGTAGTTTACTCTGTTTGGTGTGCCTTGGTCATTTAGTTTTTTATTTTTATTTTTCCTTTTCATATATAGTTTTTTGATCACACCCCCTTTAATATATGTGGTGAGTACTACTATATTCCTATCCTGACGGGATTCCCATTCTTTCATATTTTTCGATTATGTGACTACTGGTGCCTAAACCTACAAAGGGATATTGAGGAAGCCATAAGACGAGAACTACTTGGATCAATCATTGCTACTTACCTGCCTGGTTTGAATATAGAAAGTGTAACGACACCCCGAGTATGAAAGGGGTTAAAGTCGTTTAGGACATTTCAAACCCAAACACAAAGGCAGCTACCGAACACTCCAATCAGCCGAACAAGGAACCCATACAAATAATCCACCTCAAAAACGAGACACGGCTCTGTCTTCAGGTTCCAAGCAGGAATGAATCTTTATTCCAAAAAAACACATGTTATACAGATCCCACTTCAAAACATTTCCCCCCCACCCTTGGAAAACAGGGCGGGTTAAACTGTCCAATAACAATGGACACACAGGTCAGGTGTGCTTAACTTCTAATCAGTAAACAGTCTTAAGAGGGGGGCTGCTGGAGGAATCCCCCCTCCCTCTTTCCTCACAGCAATACACATCCTGTGATCCAAGGCAGACAAACACAATAGAACATTGGAATACAGCCCCACCCCAAACTAGCAAAGCAAACAGTACACAACACAATGAGACAGCACACTTTATATATACACACATATACAGCATTGAGTCTCTGACTAGCACAGATCACAGCGGGGCTCCCACTCACCCTGTGCCCCACCAGCGACTCCCGTCACAGAAAGCATTAGCCAAATCATCTCCTTGCTGCTTGTTGACACTGGTTCATGCTATCAGCACAGTTTTTTTTCCCTATGTTACGAGCTAATGAGACTGGCAGTGGTATCAGAGCTAGAATGATCAGACAATTGAGGGACACGCATCAACCATTCAGGAGATCTGACTGGGATATTGACAAAGTTGCCTCTCTGGAGTTCCCTGTTAATTGTAAACATACCCAATAAGCGTTTACCCTTCATTGATCTGGTGAGTGTGAATTTTGTAGGGAGTGGAATCACGCGGTGCAGTGAAGGTGGTTATTACTACATATCCGTCAAGCCCCCTTTAAAACATTCAACCGAGTATGTTCTAGCTGGACTTACTTGTCACAAGGTGCATTACCCTTAAACTGTGTTAATTTTCTGTGTATAATACACTTAAGGGTGCTGCTTTAGTCTTACGGATTACTAGAGATGAACTTTTAAGACTTATGATATATATGTATTTGTTATTAACCTCCCTGGCGGTATGATTATTTCTGATTTTAGGTGCTGAAAGCGGTACAATTATTTTGCACAGAAATTTGGCGTTTTATATTGTAGGCCTGTAATTCTTAGGAATAGTTCACTTAAATCTGTCCAAACAAGAGTCTAGCAGACATCCCGGGTATGATAAAGTTTGAAAAACGAAATAAAAAATTATAATATAATAAATAACTATAAATAATTATAACAAATAATAATATAATAATAATAAAAATTATATAATAATGTAATCAAATCAAAAACACTGAAATTTGCTCAGTTGCAGAATTGTCACTTTTGTTACTTTTAGTGTTTGGTGACGGATTTCCCCACAAATCACTATCGATCAATTCTGCGAGTGATTCCAATTTATTATCGCTTTTTTCTAGCTGGTCTAAAAGCACTTTTGATGTAAAGAGACAGTTTTGGTTGCTATGGACAATCTCCAGTTTCCTGGCAGAAAGAACAGTTTTATATATATAAAACTGCATGCAGGACACTGGGCAGACCACTAGGGACCAAGGGGGATGTGTAGTTATTTGATACAGTACTGTAATCTGTAAGATTACAGTATGCTGTATCTATACTATGTGTTTCACTTTTGAATTTACCGCCGAACTCCGTCCCCGTGCGTCGCAACGCTCGCAGGGAACGGAGATCGGCACTGTGAATCGAGCGAGACACAGCGGCTCGCCGATCACAGCGGGGAGACATCGCAGGATCCAGGGGACAAGGTGAGTATGCTCTTCCTGGATCCTGCGATGCGATCCCGAGTCTGGCTCGGGGTTACCGCTTTTGGTATGAAAAAACCAACCCGAGCCAGACTCGGGAATACCGCCAGGGGGGTTAAAGCAGCAGCCTGTTTGTTCTAATTGTAGATTTTTTTTACCTAAGCACTGGATAAGTGATATTGTTTGCTTTAAGATTTAAATAACGTGACTAAATGAATAAAACATTAAAAAAAGTCCATAAATTGTGAAGACCTAGAAAAAATCCAGTATCAGAAGTGATAAATTCTCCCACTGTGCGAAGATAAATTAAAACAAAAGTGACAAGTGTCTCTTCTTTCAGTGCAGTGACACCTCTGTGCAGATTGGCCTCTCACCTTACTGCTGTAAGGTAACGGCATATGTGAATGATCTGGTAGGCTCCAATGGCTTTAAATTACCCTCCTATGGTTTTCCTGGCTAGTGGCTCTCTCAGACAGATAATTACAGCTGCCTATAGGGGTCATCTCCTCTTTGGCCCAGTATATGACTCTCTAAGATGGATGTTAACTCTTCAGTGAAGGTCTTGAAGTCTGGAGGTCCTCCCAGACTCACCCATGTAGTATATAAAAGAAAAGGATTCCCGTATAGTTTAGTAACGTTTAGTAAATCAGATCCCCTTATGAAGTCACATGGATGTGACAATACACGTCGGGATTGATCGACAGGCACACTGGAAGTGACGTGAGAATACAAGCTCGCTGCTCGTGGATTTTTTGCTGTTTGTTACCTTGTCAATGTGTTAAAACTAGCTGTTTTTATCTAATAAATCTATCAAACATTACTACACTATACAGGAATCCTTTTCTTCTGAGTTGAGATCTTACAAAAGTGTTACTGGGGGAGCAGCTTTTGAAAGTTTTTTTACACTAATGCAGAGGATGCATTAAGGTAAAAAAAAACATTTTGCCTTTATAACCACTTTAACTGTCCTTTTTTGATTTGGAAAACACATCTTGGAGGGGACCTAATTAACATGTCTAACTATATCCTGGCTCAGCATAAAGATCTGCCATATTCATGTTTTATGCAGAAGACTGTAAACAGGACATGGGGATATCTGCTATTGATCTATGAAAGCTAATGTTGCCAAGAATATACTAAGGAATTCCTCACAGTAAGAACCATTACTCTTTAGAATGCACTGCCTCTGCAGATATTAATGTACAATTAGTATCAGAAATTGAAAAAATGTTTGGATGATTTTCTAATCACAACAATGACTAATGTTAATCAAATGTATAATTACATGGAAAGTAGCATTTTGATTCAAGATGTTGCTCTAATCTTAGCCTTATTGGGAAAGAGTTCCTCCATCCCCAATGAGACAAAGCTGCCATAGTTGTCCAGTGCGTTTTTGCTTTGCCTTCTTTTAGAATGAAGCTTAAATTTGCTCAACAGATGGTGAGGAATATGAATGGCCTCAGCTTTGAACTCCTCCTAAGCCTTGCAACTCTGATACATTTTGCCCTGCCTACCGGGACTTAATCATAGAGGTCCTTGATGAAGAAGCCCATGTAGACGGGGTGAAGTGCATCAGAGGGGCGTGGCTTATGAGGAGTTCAAGGCTGAGGCCATTCACATTCCTCTCCACCAGTTTAGGTAGTGATGTGTGATGTCTCTCATCCCCTCATGCTTCACTTCTTTCTGGATCAAGCATAAGACAGTCTGCACCCTTACATTGCTGTGAGACACCAGATTATTTACCAGTAGAGCGCCTTAAGCAGCACTATATGTCGTTACGTTGTATTGTGAAGTTTGTGTTTATTCAGTCTAATCTGTGAGTTCTTTTTTATGCTTACAATTAAAATGTAATTCTTCAATTTACTATTTTTTATTACAAATTGGATATTATTTTGATAAAAAACTGTTTCATGAATAAAAAAAAAAACACTAAAGTCGGCCAATTTTTTTGTATAATGTGAAAGATGATGTTACACCAAGTAAATAGATACCTAACATGTCACACTTTAAAATCTCCATAGCCAATGCTTTAATTTTTTTACAGGTTACTTAGAGTTAGAGAGGAGGTCTTGGGATAGAATTGTTGCTCTCGCTCTAGCGTTCGTGGCTATACCTCACATGTGTGGATTGAACGCTGATTACATATGTAGGCACGACATACGAATGCGTTCGCTTCTGCGTGCGAGTACGTGGCAATGGGGGCACTTTAAAACATTTTTTATTATTGTTTATTTTATTTTCATTTTTTTTTTACACTTTCCCTTTAAATTTTTTATTTTTTTGATCACTTTTATTCCTATTACAAGGAATGTAAACATCCCTTGTAATAGGAATAGGGCATGACATGTCCTCTTTATGGAGAGATGTGGGGTCAATAAGACCCCATATCTCTCCTCCATGCTTTCCAGCCGAGTACATGGCAGTATTTACAACTGCCAGGCCGGATGTGACGTCATAACATCACACCCTGGCCTCCGAGAGTCATAGAGACTGCCGGGGACCATCTAGTCCCCGGTATTCTCTATTGTGAACTTCCGCCACCGGCTTATTCTTCTCCAGCTCACCAATCACACGGGTGAGCCAGTAGGAATACAAGAGGGCGACGGGAGGGGAAAAGCCCCTATGAACATCGGCTATTGTTCTTACGGTGCAGGGAAACACCGAATAAATAAAAAATGATATCTGAATGAAGCCTGCAGCTGCAGGCATCATTCAGATATCCCCACTCAAAGCCCAGGACATCATATAACATACCGTGGGCGGCAAGTGGGTAAATACCAAATATGTCAAGCCTCAAAATTATGTGTGCCCACAAAATGGCATAAAAGTACAGTACCTAAAGTTCAAAGCCTTTACAGGGCTGGGTTCATACTACCTTGAGAAGATCAGCAAATTGGTGTTGTATATACTTGTAATATTATTACCGATATTATTATTATTATACAGGATTTATATATCGCCAACAGTTTGCGCAGCGCTTTACAACATGGGGCAGACAGTACACTTACATTACAAATCAATACAGAGGGATAAGAGGGCCTGCTTACAATTTAGAAGGGAGGGTCAAGTGGAACAAATGGTAATAACTGTGGGGGATGAGCTGATGTAGAAAATGAAAATACAGTTGTTGTGTGGGTAGGGTAGGCTTCTCTGAAGAGAGGGGTTTTCACGGATCATCTAAAAGCTAATAGAGTAAGAGATACTTGGACATATTGGGGTAAGGCATTCCATAGGATTGGAGAGGCTCTGGAAAAGTCCTGGAGGCGAGCATGGGAGAAGGTGACAAGGGAGCTAGAGAGCAGGAGGTCTTGAGAGGAACGAAGAGAACGGGTAGGTTGGTATTTAGAGACTGGGCTAGTGATGTAGCTTGGGGCTAAATTGTGGATGGCTTTCTAAGTAGTTGTTAGTATTTTGAATTTAATTTGTTGGGTGAGCGGAAGCAGGTGGAGTGATTGACAGAGAGGGGTAGCTGACACAGAGCAATTGGTAAGGTGAATGACTCTGGCAGCAGCATTCATGATGAATTGAAGGGGTGATAGACTATGTAGAGGTAAGCCAATGAGAAGGGAGTTGCAGTAGTCGAGGCGAGAGATGACCAGGATGTGAATTAAGAGCTTTGTTGTGTCATTGGTTAGAAAGGGGCGTATTTTGGAGATGTTGCGGAGGTTGAGGTGGCAAGATTTGGACACTGATTGGATGTGGGGCTTAACCTCCCTGGCGGTATGATTATTTCGGATTTTAGGTGCTGAAAGCGGTACAATTATTTTGCATGGAAATTTGGCGTTTTATATTGTAGGTCTGTAAATCTTAACAATAACACACCTAAATCTGTCCAAACCAGAGTCTAGTTGATATCCCGGGTATGATAAAGTTTGAAACACAAAAACATAAATTATAATATAATAAATAAAAATAAATAATTAAAAAAAATAAAAATAAATAGTAATAAAATTAATTTCCCCACAATTCACTATCGCTCAATTCTGCAAGTGTTCTAATTTACTATCGCTGTTTTCTAGCTGGTCTAAAGCCACTTTTGACGTAAAAGGGACACTTTTTGGTTGCTATGGACAATCTCCAGTTTCCAGGCAGAAAGAACAGTAAATATCATGTAAAACTGCATGCAGGGCATGGGCCAAAGCACTGGGGACAAAAGGGATGTGAAATAATTTCATACAGTACTGTAATCTGTAAGATAACAGTACTGTATGTGTTATGATTTTTACTTTTTTTTTAATTTGCCGCCAGGCTCCGCCCCCGTGCGTTGCGACGCTCGCAGGGAACGGAGCCTAGCACGGAGAGGCTTCGGAGGAGGACGGAGCCCTCGGACACTGCGGGGGACATCGCAGGATCCCGGGGACTAGGTAAGTAAGGAGGCACCAGGATCCTGCGATGTAATCCCAATGGTCCTGAATTTTAACCCCGAGCCACACTCGGGAAAACCACCAGGGAGGTTAAAGGAGAGTTCAGAGTCCAGGACTACACCTAGAACCTTGGCATGCGGGGATGGGCTTATAGTTGTGCCATTGATTTTGACAGAGAGCTGTAATACATACATGCTAACAGTAGACTGCATACATTTACCTATGTGGCAAACGTTTCTTTTTTTAAAGTTTACATACTTCCAGGGTTCGTAAATACCTGCCTCCACCACAGCTTGCTATGGTTTCTCCTTCCAGCTCATATGTTACTATAGGACGTACAAGCCAGTGGGAACCACAGTAAGTGGCCCATGTGCTGACAGGATCACTTTGAAGATATAGCAACATGTTTGAAGCAGGTGAAGATCCCTACATATCGGACTCCATATTTCTGACCAGATATTAAACTTGCGATCAAAAGCATATAATCTCAAGGCACTGAAATATCATGATAGCGAGAACTAACCCTTTAATGCAAGTTTCTAATATTTTGGAATCAAATACGCTAGCTTTTTTTTAGTTCTAGTTAAAGTGAAGGCAATTAGAGAATACCTATTAACCTGGAGAACCTCTGTTCTTTTTGCACAATGATCATAAGTGTCATGTAAATGCAACTTCTGTTTCATTTGTTTAATCCTTCTAACTTTCCACCACAACACAAGAGCAAGGAAAGAAAAATTATGTTTGGCTGATTGCAAAGATACACAAAATAAATTTTGCAAACCGCTCATGCATGTCTTAAAACAGCTAAAAAACCACAAGAAAGTTAAAGAACTCTAAATGAGGTCAAATTGCTATTTGATGATAAACTCTAAGTAATGGCTCAGTGAAAGACTGTAAAATTGTAGCTTGGGGCACAGAGTGTTTCTATCAAAATGTGTTGTGTAATGAATTGGCTGGGAACTAAATGGCTGGGAAAGCTTTGCTTTGAATAGTGTGCTGAAAATAGTAACTCAACATATGGTTCACTTTCCTGTGCTTACACAAAATATATAGGTTTTCAGGGTCAGCAGGAGTAATTAAGTGTAATCATAGTGTTAGAATCTGACGAACAAATGTAAATACTGTCCATTCATGAAGAAAAATTTGAGGGGGATTTACAGCCATACATGCACTTTATATAATAAGTAAAATACATGTGCCTAGATGTGAATATTGTTCAACAGAAACATTATTATAGCAATATGAAGGAGGCTTGTTATTAAACTGTCTTGCTGTTTTTTTGTTGCTGGTCATCAAATAAATGTATAAGGTTTTCGGTAGCATGCTTAAAAAATAAGCCAAAGTCTACATTCCTTGCAGTAACCTCTGCTCCCCTCCTCTTACCTCAAGCCGGCAGGGAATAGTGTCCACTTAACTGGCCAGTTGCCCAGAGTGAAAAAGGAACATGTCAGTGCTAAGCTGATGTGTGCTGCGAGCATTTGAGATGCAGCTTTAACCTCCTTGTGGGCTTTTAGTGAGGAATTGAGTATCATTGTCATGCTGCTGTGTGTTTAGCTTTATTCAGGGGATGCCAGTTCAAATCCCAGGGTGAAACTTTTACTGGCCTCCAAGATGGACAGCATTGGATCACGCTAAATGGGGAAGCTATACTCATCATATTCGTGGGTGGAGTGACGGAACTCAGCGGAACATAATCGTGCTACTGTTCTTGGCTTTGTACATATTTTTACATACTTTACACTACCAGACTGCTTTTTTATTACTTGGCTAAGTAGGCCTTTTGTGTATATTACTGTATCCACTCAGAGGCTCTTAGAGTTATTTCTCTGTTAATCAAACATGCTGGTTTTGTCTTCATAAATACTTTTATGAATGTATATTTTTGTCACTGGCACCCTTTATGTTGCTGCTATTATAGGTTTCCTTAAACATCCTTGATCCTAAACCTAAACCAAAAATAATATTTATATACAATGGAATAGTGCAGCGCAAATATACCCAACACAATAGGATTCATGTATTATCCACAAAATGCATTTATATAAATATAGATAAGTGAATAAAGTTTATAAAAGTTCTTAGATAAAAGACACAATGATCCCAGATGATGTGAAGCTGTGCATCAAGGCAAATAAACAGGTGTCTGAATCCGTGCAACATTCCAACCATAGATGTGTGTGGCCGCTCTCCTGACATATATGACCCCTGAACCAACAAGATGGTCATACAAGCATACCCGTATCATGGTCAGCCATCGAAGTCCCGCCCAGGACGTAACGTGTACGGGAGAGGAGTCACGTATGACATCACCCACGGCCATCTTTTTGGTTTGCTATGTATTTTGCTTGATTTTGCTTGCACTTCGGATAAGTGCCAGATTTGTAAGTTACATTTTATCATTTTAATAAACTGTTGTCCAGCAGACAGCACTATATTCTCTTAACCCCCCTGGCGGTATTCCCGAGTCTGGCTCGGGTTGGATTTTTTATACCAAAAGCGGTATCCCCGAGCCAGACTCGGGCTTGCATCGCAGGATCCAGGAAGAGCATACTTACCTTGTCCCCTGGATCCTGCGATGTCTCCCCGCTGTGATCGGCGAGCCGCTGTGTCTCGCTCGATTCACAGTGCCGAGCTCCGTTCCCTGCGAGCGTTGCGACGCACGGGGACAGAGTTCGGCGGTAAATTCAAATAGTGAAACACACAGTATAGATACAGCATACTGTAATCTTACAGATTACAGTACTGTATCAAATAACTACACATCCCCTTTGTCCCTAGTGGTTTGCCCAGTGTCCTGCATGCAGTTTTATATATATAAAACTGTTCTTTCTGCCGGGAAACTGGAGATTGCCCATAGCAACCAAAACTGTCCCTTTACATCAAAAGTGGTTTTAGAGCAGCTAGAAAAAAGCGATAATAAATTAGAATCACTCGCAGAATTGAGCGATAGTGATTTGTGAGGAGATCCGTCATCAAACACTAAAAGTAACAAAAGCTAAAATTCTGCAACTGAGCAAATTTCAGTGTTTTTGATTTGATTACATTATTATATAATTTTTATTATTATTATATTATTATTTGTTATAATTATTTATAGTTATTTATTATATTATAATTTTTTGTTTCGTTTTTCAAACTTTATCATACCCGGGATGTCTACTAGACTCTTGTTTGGACAGATTTAAGTGAACTATTCCTAAGAATTACAGGCCTACAATATAAAACGCCAAATTTCTGTGCAAAATAATTGTACCGCTTTCAGCACCTAAAATCAGAAATAATCATACCGCCAGGGAGGTTAATTTGTTTTATACAGGTTCCGCCACCAGCATGGAGGGATCATCTTGCCTCAGTTTTATATTGGCCTTAAGGAGATTTGAGATTTGAGACCCTGATATGGGCATGCTTGTATGACCATCCTGTTGGTTTAGGGGTCATATATTTCACGTGAGCAGCCACACACATCTATGATGGAAGTGTTGCATGGATTCAGACACCTGTTTATTTGCCTTGATGCACAGATTCACATCATCTGGGATCTTCACTTCTTTTATCTAAGAACCTTTATGAACTCCATTCATTTATCTATATTTATATAAATGCATTTTGTGGATAATACATTAATTTTATTGTGTTGGATATATTTGCGCTGCACTATTCCATTGTATGTGTTTTGCTTTGAGGCATTGTAATATTAGCCTTGTGTGTTTACCTGCTATTTAGTAGTAGGTTTGTTTGCGTTGATTATTTTCTGTTTTTAATTGTAAAATAATATTTAACCTTCAGTGAACACTGTACCATGATAAAACCAGCAGTTCTTCCTATTCCTGATCAGCACAATCCCTTTAGTCCTTTAAAAAGCCACACCAGTTTTAGTAACCCCAAACTTCCATTTGTCCCTATAAATTTACTAAAAAAGCAATATTTATGATATTCATTTATATTCGAAAACAGTTTACACATTTCCAACACTGCAGTAGTTGATACAACCAGACAGAAGTTATCTTTCATTTTCCAATCTCCACTACAAAATTAATGCTACGACCTGACCGGATGCAATAATAAATCACTGTTTATTTTACAATATATTTATCAAATGTAATTTTCAGTTACCTTATGTTTCTGCTCACTAATATAAATGGCAAGCAGCTCTTTTTCTTCTCAGTATTGGGTTAATAAATTATAGATTCAAATTTAAAAGAAGAAAGATGAATCGATCAGGAAACTTTGAACAATGCAGTAATGCAGCTTCACATTTCTGAGCTATGTTTTTACAAGCAAACAATATCAGTTTTGTTAAATCATCTTTACTCTTTTCCTTTTATTAACAGCCATGAATAAGGGCAAACTCGCTCGAGAGCTATTACATAAAATATTGTTACAGAGTAACCAAAAGATAAATTTTTGCACCCATTAAATACTTATTTCCATTCATAAATATTCAATAGCTTCCTACCCAGAAATACTGTAATGTTTAGTACTTTTAGCCTAGAAATTTTAGATGCTGAGCCTCGCAGCTTAATGATGTTGATCATTACATATTTCAATTCATTTCAGAACACTTAAAAAATAACACTAACCATGTGCTTACCTTCACCAAATTGCAACAATTAGAGCTGATATTGATTATTCTAGGAAAACAAACCCAAAATGCAGCAATTCTAAATGTGTCAAGCTGTGATCAGCTTAAGACTTATAAGTGCTTTTGGTCTGATTGATTCTGTTTAATTAACATTATCTGAGTTATTGATCACTCATTGAGATATTACCTGCAAGGAAATAGCATTGAATAAAATGTGACTATAAAGTGATATAGTGCATTGTATTTCTGATGTTATATTACTGCTATTCTGATGTTTATTACTCATATCGATGATGCATTAAGACTCACTTTTTTCCTTTATATGTGCTCTTCCCTAGCATTTAAGTAACATTTACAAAGAAACATTTTAATATTCATATTGCAAACTAGAATTTTTGGTTCAGTTGTGGGTTTGTCATATTTAGCTGCTTGACTCACCAAACACAAAAAAATATTAACAACTATATTGCCCAGAAAAATAATACAAGTTAATTATCGTACTACACTGAACAGTTCACCCTTAGGAAATTGCAGTGATGTTAAGGTTATTTTTCTTTATTATGAAATAAAATCATCTAAATAGGGTTTCAGTCATTAGTAAGCTTATTAATTGGGAGCATACATATCTATAAATCATTTACAGACTAAAGCATGGTCGTTGTACTTATAACCCATGTAATTCGGAGTTTAAGGTGAGCTTAAATAATTATTACACTCATTGTAGCAACTTTGAAGCATTAGCAATTAGAAGCAATCATTTTTAGCACACAAACAGTTTTTTTTTCCCAAATATCATTTTTTTCGCAACCATATATCACTGTCATGTGACATAAAGTAGGTTCTCCTCAATGTAATTTGAGATCAGGGGGCACAGCAAGCTGGAAATCTCGAATGAAACCTGCAATTGTCAATGCCTGAAGTTGACGGTATTCTGATAATAGACTGGCGGCGAGGCTCCCAATTACATTCCCCCCAATGCCATACCCACCCCTCAAGCTTCAGCAGTGTGTTTCACATGGGTGGCTAGCATTGAAGAAACCTCTACTAATATTTCCTGCTGGAGCTGCCCTGTAAGCAAACACAGATGGTCATGCGAGGAGGAAAGCAGGGAAGAAGGAGCAGATGCCATGCATCCTGCTAGAGCTGCCCCTCAGGCTGATAAAAAGAGTCATGTGTGGCGACATCCAGAGAAGAAAGAAGGACATGAAAAGTTTCCTCTCTGGAAACCTCTGGAATGTGCATACTGACACTGGCAACCCGACAGATAGGGGATTGACTGCTAAAGCATTGCTGCTGACAATAAGGAAGCCCATGGAAACAGAAGGATCAACCACTAAGAAGCACTAAGAAAATAATGTCTGTCTGGAAAATAATGTAAAAGGTTTTAAACAATTTTACACAATGAAAAAAGTTGTACAGAAGCCTGAAGTTCACATGAGCTACAAATTGCCTGAAATAAATGCATAGCATTACCATGTACCACATAGAAGATTCCAAGCCCACCTGGAATCAGCACACTTTCTGATTATCAAACAATTTAACTGTTTAAAACTGTTTTTGAGTAGCATGAAGCGGAAATTTAATTAATTAAATTAAATTTAATTAATTAAATTTAACTTAATTGTGACCTGAGATACCTGGTTGTTCTCTCTGGACTGCATTTTCAATCTGTTTCTATGAAAACTTAATTAGGTAGCCATGATTCAAAGATTATGCCTGTGTGTGCGATGGGGTGAGATGTCCCAATCAGAGGTATGGACAGAGGTAAAAACCTGTCAGAAAAAAATCATAGGTCATGCCAAGAAGTGACAAACAAAAAGAGGTATAGTTACCCTTTAAGCAGTGAGTCATTACCTAGGCAGAATATAGTAAGTATAGTACTGCTAAAGTAGTTAACCTTTACTGAGATATCATTATACCGGTGTACATCAATTGCTGGCTATTCCAACAGTTAAATAATGCAGCCATGGACACAAAGGATGTTGTGGTCTCTACTTTTTAACCACTTCAGCCCCGGAAGATTTTCCCCCTTTATGATCAGGCCATTTTTTTGTGATATGTCACTGCATCGCTTTAACCGACAATTGCGTGATTTGTACGATGCTGTACCCAAACAAGATTGACATCCTTTTTTTCCCACAAATAGAGCTTTCTTTTGGGGGTATTTGATCACCTCTGCGGTTTTTATTTTTTTTGCGCTATAAACAAAAAAGCCTGACAATTTAGAAAAAAAAACAATTTTTTACTTTTTGATATAATAAATATAAAAAAAACTAAAAAAAAAACTAATTTCTTCATCAGTTTAGCCAATATTTATTCTTCTACATATTTTTGGTAAAAAAAATTGCAATAAGCGTATATTGTGGTTTGTAGCAAGGGATATGCACCGTTGGATCACTGATCCTGTTGCTTGCTGTGCTTGCTGTGGATTTGTTCAAAGGCTTTTTTGTTTCAGTTTAAAAGTGAGCGTAACCATTGAAGTGTGTTTGGAGTGATTTTAATAAATCAGTCAAAGCGTTATTACGCTATATGGAGCACTTTATTCATTTTTTCACATATGGAGCTGGCTTGATTGTAGTCATGTTTCATCCCATGTAACCCAGGTGTGGTTCAACTGCTGTTTTGCCGAACACGAGAGTGGGAGGCTATACAATCTGGTGAGTGCGCTCTTCAGAGGGAGTGGTGTCACTATCACGGTGGTGTGATAGAAGATTTATCACACAAGAATATTGAAAAGCAACTGATGGGCTTGATTATTTACGCATTTATTTTTTGCAATTTATTATCTATAGTGACACTTTTCACTGGGTGTTGAATTTTAAATATTTCATGATATTAATTTTTGTATGTAGAATTAGAGGGTCATAAGCATCATGCTGTTCTGACTCATTTTTCACAATTTATATTAGCACCACTATCTCTATCTGTACACATGTGAGAAGTATAGCTTTGGGATTCTGAACAATAAGCGTATATTGATTAGTTTGCGAAAAAGTTATAGCATCTACAAAATAGGGGATAGAGTTATGGCATTTTTTTATTATTATTTTTTTACTCGTAATGGTGGTGATTTTTAGCAGGACTGTGACATTGCAGTGGACAGATCAGACATTCTAGACACTATTTTGGGACCAGTGACGTTTATACAGCGATCAGTGCTATAAAAATGCACTGATTACTGTATGAATGACACTGGCAGGGAAGGGGTTAACACTAGGGGGCGATCAAGCTGTTAAATGTGTTCCCTGGGAGGTGTTCTAACTCTGGGGGGAGGGGACTGACTGGGTGTACAGAGAGATCGCTGTTCCTAATCACTAGGAACAGACGATCACTCTGTACTTCCCTGTCAGAACGGGGATCTGTTTGTGTACATTGATAGATCCCTGTTCTAGCTCTCTGTGGAGTGATTGCAGGTAGCTGGCGGACATCGTGGCCACCGGATACACACATCAGCTCCCCCGCCGTGCAACGGGCGCATGTGTGCCTGCTATAGCTGTTAAAGGGACCTATGTATAGCTACGGCGATTCGCAGGAACGAGCCGACCTGCCGCAGTATAATGACGGCGGCTAGTCGGCAAGCAGTTGAACAAAAAAAAGAAACGCTGTCATATTTGATGCACATTTGGACTTCACACACCACTGATGGTATTTCTATAGAAATTTACAAACAATTTCTCTATCTAGTTAGTATAACCCAGAGCTTGTACATTTCCTCACTGTTCACTGTGACTCTCAGGGATTTCACCCTGAAACAGCAACTGCAAATATCTGATGTTTGGTATTTTAAATATCTTAAGCTCAGACATCTAGCCTTATTTTTTAGATTATATGCTAATCTGCTATGAGGAAAACCCTCTAAAAACCTAATTTCATGGAAGGGAACTCATACAGCGGTAATATTTTGATATAACTTTTTTTTTACCCCAGTTACTGTAGTTTATTTCACATAGGGATAGGAAATACATCTACCTGCCATAAAATGTCAACTGGGAGTGATAGAGACATGTTTCACTTGGCATGGGGGTGCATTAGACCTGTTTTGTGACAAAAAACAAATTATCACCATCACAAGCATATGAAACCCAAAGTGGTATCTACCTGGTATCTTTTGGTGAGATTGACCTACATGACCTACATACACCCCCCCCCCAAAAAAACAAAAAACAAAAAACAAACTTGTTTTACCCCTATTGCTTTTTTATGCAAGGAAAAGTATAATACTACACTGGAAATCTAGGGGTTGATTTACTAAAGGCAAAGTGGCTGTTCACTGTGCATACCTAATCATATGAAAGGAAAAAAAACAGCATTTTTAATTGCACAAAAAAGGGTGATGGAAGTCAGAATTTCACCTTATTCATTAAGCTCTGAGGGAAAATTCCCTTGCAAAGTGCAACTTCACTTGCAAAATTAACAGTCTACTTGCCTTTAGTAAATCGACCCCCTAATGTGAAGCTAAAAATTAATTTATGGAAACAAGTGGTTGACAAAATACTGGCCCTTAATAGAATAACCTATGAACCCCCTTTCTATTCCTATAATCACAAACACACTCACACTCTATTCATCTACATGAGTTTGCATTTCCTTCAAAAAATGATACCATTCATTTGGTTACTGTGAATTTTCTTGATCAAGAATTTCTACTTAGACCAAAATCATTTTGGCCACTGAACAGAACTACTTTTTTTTTCTTCATTTGTATTTTCTGTTTTTCAGTATTAATTGTTTAAACAATAGAAAATACAAAATTAAATGAATCCTACATTATATCGGAGCTTTACCTTGCTACATGCTTGTATAAGTCTGCTTGGTGTACTTTTAGTAAACTTTACAACAAAAAAAATAAAGTAGTCAAACTTCACTTGATTTATTGATGTTGGACCAAACCAAGTACTAACAGGGACATGAGATCTTGGAAAGCACAAACTGTTGCATGAACAAATTATGAAGATAAGTAAAACAAATGCAGAAATACTACATATAAATATTTAGCATTATTGCACCATGAATAGAGATGTATGTGTAAGGATGCATTATAAGAATGTTTAGTGTACAAGCTAAATATATGTTAACATATGTAAACTTGACATTTTAAAATCTGTCTCCATCAAGAATTCATTCATATTTTTGCCAGCTTTGTTCACTTGTTTGATTATGACAATCCATAAGGGCCTTGCCTTCTTGGTGAATGAATTTATGTAACCTCGGTATAAATATTTTACAGCTTGAAATGTCAGAATATTGAATGTCCTGTTTATTCCATTTGTTGACAGGTT
This sequence comes from Lithobates clamitans, assembly GCA_037952925.1. Classification (NCBI taxonomy): domain Eukaryota; kingdom Metazoa; phylum Chordata; class Amphibia; order Anura; family Ranidae; genus Lithobates; species Lithobates clamitans. The sequence continues at coordinate 5,453,044 of JBBGZY010000655.1, forward strand.
GGCCAACCCTAGAGTATTAAGCACATCCACAGCATGCTATATGTGCTCAGATTTAGAGATAATCACTGTTTATGAGATGCTTGCTGGCTAATGAAATGACATTTGCATAGTATTTTTTCAACTGTGAAGTATAAAATAGCTGTGTAAATGACTTAAATGAGGATTTTCAAAACCAGAAGATTCCTTATCAAACTATGTAATGGGATAAGTTTATCTCGTTAAAAGAGAATTGCATTGTTAACTGTTAATACAATTTTCTGTTTTTATATTTTTTATTTGGCAAAATTGCACTTATCAAAGCTGCAAGTAAAGTTTCCTAAAACTCAAATGTAACTTTCAGTTTAAATCAGCTAAATGCATTCCTAGTGCATCATAAGAACAGACATGTAATGTTATAGAGTTTGTTTTTTCTGCATCACAACCACCGCCTGAGTAGAAAAGCATGCTCCCTGCAAGCATGCTATAGAAAAGGACCCTTGCAATCTATGTGGAAGCTGTGGTCTCTTTGCAAAGGTCTAAGGAACCCCTGATAACTCAGAGATGGTCCTCTAATGAGCATTGAAACATGAGCTTTACCGATTCCAGAGCTTTAGGTCTTACTCAGCTGGGGGTGTTTCTGACCTATGCTGAGAGGCTATTGCTTCCATATGGGAAGAAATGGTTATTTTCAGCAGCGTGACTTTAATTTGGATGCACCTGGATGATACATTGCTTATTTAAACTGAAAGTTTAATTGGACTATAATGAATATGCTAGTTTATTGGCATTTGGTGACCAACAGATCGATTTGTAATTGATAGTTCAAACATTTTAGGCATGTTTGTGAAACAACACAAATGGGGTTGGAGGTAACATTTCTGTAAAATACAGCTTTTGTCAGAGATAGTATTTCAGTTGCAAAAAATTAGAGTCACCCATGCAAAGCCAATAAAAGATATAGGTGTACTTTTGTTTGACTGTGTTTTTTTTTTTAATCAAGAAATAAATAACCCATCTGTACTGAATAGTTTATAGTAAAGACACATACAGTACCATAGTTATATTTTCTTAATTATATTTCAGATGCCAGCTCTGTTGAAATACCTACCATACTGCATTGTGCAGCTAAACTTGGTCTTAAAGAGGTCACACATCTGTTGTTGCAAAGCCCAGAGGCAGATTATATTTGTCAAATCACCAATAAGAATGGGGATGATCCAGCTACAATTGCTGAGAAACATGGACATAAAGACATTCAAGAAATCATCCTTCAGCGAGCAGTAAGTCTAAATAGTATTTTGGTTTTGACATGGCAGGTGAAAAGTAGTATTGGTTATGAGCTATGTACTTAGGGCTTTATATTGCTATAGATATCTGTTACAATTAGCAGTGTTCATAGCTTATAGCAGCCATCAGTTTTACATTTTGATTCTTCCTTTCTGTCCAACAAAAATGCAAGAGAAAACCTGGGTGCTATAGGTTCTATTGAAAAATTCTAGTCACATTTGTCATTTGATAAATTAGACTTACTGTAATGCCCCGTACACACGATCGGACATTGATCGGACATTCCGACAATAAAATCAATGGATTTTTTTCCGACGGATGTTGGCTCAAACTTGTCTTGCATACACATGGTCACACAAAGTTGTCGGAAAATCCGATCGTTCTGAACGCGTGACGTAAAACACGTACGTCGGGACTATAAACGGGGCAGTAGCCAATAGCTTTCGTTTCTTAATTTATTCTGAGCATGCGTGGCACTTTGTGCGTTGGATTTGTGTACACACGATCGGAATTTCCGACAACGGGTTTTGTTGTCGGAAAATTTTATAGCCTGCTCTCAAACTTTGTGTGTCGGAAAATCCGATGGAAAAAGTCCGATGGAGCCCACACACGGTCGGAATTTCCGACAACACGCTCCGATCGCACATTTTCCGTCGGAAAATCCGACCGTGTGTACGGGGCATGAGTGTTCTGTTTTAGCAAGCTATGGTGAAATATTTTTTCATTTTAGTAAAAGTAGAGTGGACCATTCTATACCAAGTTCACTATAGCAGTTCAACTTAACCATCTACAGTATTTTGTACTAAAATGTCATTGCTTACATCCTATAAGATTGTGTCCTAAATAGATTAGGTGATGGTTGGTCTACATTTCTATTTCCCCACTTGTGCTATTAGTTACACGTTTAATTGGAATATACATTTTAATGTGAGATGCATAGCCCATCTCTAGTTGTTAGAAGACCAAGACGAGCCTCACCACTTTCAGCCTCCAGAACTCTGTCCTCCAGAGTGAGCACACCTGATGCCGGTCACTGGCGCTGTGTGCAGACACTATTCAAAAGACAAAGGTAGCACACTGGTGGTGTCAACTCCTTCAAAAGTCTTTATGCAAGCAAAAGGATTGAGTCTTATAGGTGAGGATTCCAATGTGCTCTGTCTTGCTTGAATAAAGTCACTTCTTTTGAATGTCATTTTGGAAAAGCTGTCTCTTATTGTATTTAGCAATTTTTCTGAAAAAATCAACAATATTTTTTGGCAAATTGCACAACAACAGTTAAAACTAGAAGAATGTTAGGGAAATATTTTTAAAGCTAACTTTATTTTGCTCAAGAGGCTGCTCATTGGTTTAAAATGTAACTAGGAAAAACTGGGTAATGAATGTAGTCTGGTGCATAGCAGGAATACGCAGCATTTGTGGGGGAATATAATCACTGAGGACTTTATTTTTGCCCACAAAATTATGGCATGAATCATTTATATAAAGTATTGATAGCCTCGGTGTCACCCTTTGTACATACATATGTTTGAGGCATATTGTTCTACTGGAATTGTGGCTTGTAGATATACACTAATACTCTTATTAGTATTACTACTATGAACATTCACCCCACAGGGTTATTTAAATGCCCACCCTTTGAGGACCCACATAGCTTTAGACTTTTGTACTTTAGTAACTTCTGGTTGCGTGGGCTTATCTCGGACCTGTCGCCTTCTTATCTGCTCCTATGTCCACTCCCAAGACCAATATTTGTAGGCTTGTAACATGCCTAAAGCAGTGGTCATCAACCCTGCCCTCAGGGCCCACTAACAGGCCATGTATTATGTATTAACTTGGGGAGATGCAGACTAGAATACTGCAATCACTGAGCAGCAAATGATATCACCTGTGATGTATTTCAGTTATCTTGCAAACCTGGCCTGTTGGTGGACCCTGAGGACAGGGTTGATGACCACTGTCCTAAAGGAAAATATATCCATAGCGAAACGTGTTGACAACCTGGATTTGGAGTAAAAATTGAGCACAAATTTTCCAGCCATATACTATGTGTATCATCAGTATTAATATTTAACTGTTAAGATAGCCATAATCCACTCCAGAGTTGGGTACTGCTGTGAAATATGAATTACCCTTTTTGGGGGTTTATATTTTTATATATAAATTATATTTTAGTGTTCGTAATAAAACCTTGTGACTTTTTAACTTGTATGCCTCCTGTTGTGCCATAAAAGTCCGCTATGCAAAACAGTATGTCTAAATAATCAAACTTTAGTCTACCCAGTAATTCAAAAGTTAGCAGAGAAAAAGTTCAAGCCTAGTTCTGTTCACAGTTTTGATTCAGAAAGCACTTCTTGAAAAAGAAAAAAGTTAAGTTACTTTATCCAGTAATGTGAGTGACAGTAGGATGGAGGTCACAGTGGTGCTACAGAAGGTGGTGATCCCACTCGGTTATCCGAAATATAAATATTGGATGTTACATATAATGATTTTTGAACATGTAGTTTTTTTAATAAAAGTTCAGCAGAGAATAAACAGTAAGATTTCAAGAAATACTTTTCAATAGGTGTTATTTTCTTTTGATTTTAAACAATGTTGGAATATGTTTAAAGGTTCATGTTAATGGATTGCAAAGGACAATTTATGTATATTGACAATTAACATATTGTGTATTGATGCTTATGCATTCAGTCCATTACTTTAATTATACTAAGGTCATAAAGCACATTTTCAAACAGCAATTAACGAATGAATGAACATGCAGACATAGAACTATGTTATCCTAATTTTATATTATGTATGACTGGCTTCCTAAATACATCAAAATGGAAATGTGCTAGCAAATGATAAAGGGACATTATTACAAAGCTGTCTTTACTTTCAATATAGTGTGACTTATTTGTAAAAACTGGGTAATGTAAATAATGCTCAAGCTGATGTCTGCTTCAATTTTCACAACAGTACTAGAAAAAAATGTCAGCTGACCTCTAGATCCGCTATGTTTTATATGTCACATTTTTTCCTGACTAGTTTTGATCTTTGCAGAGCAACAAAGGGTACTAATGCTATCACTGTGTGTATGTGTGGGTGGACTCCTACAGTGCAGGAATGTCTGGTTGTAGGGATGGGCAATGCAGAGGCATGGGGGGGGGGGGGTTGATGAATCAGGTGCTGCAGCTGGGGCCACACTCCAACTGTTCCCACAAAGTACTTTGGGAGAAAGGCTCTCCATATGTAATCTGTGGGGTCAGTTGGCATTTTGACAAACAGGTCCCACTCTGTGTATCAGGAGATCTAACATAAGCTCCAGTATTAATAAATAAAAAGAGATTGCAGGCTTCAATCAGAAGTTTATTGTAACAATATTATTAGAATGCATTTTGTTTCTCAGCCTTTATGAATGAAGCCTGTTAACATTGCAAATTCATTCTTAAATCATTTAATACAATATTATTTTACTTTTTTGTTAGTCCTGTACACGTGAGACATTTTTATATACCGTATTTTTATCATTTCAGCAAACCTGGAATTGTGGGGAAAAGAATGTTTTTTTTTTTGTTTTGTTTTAATAAAAATTGTTCCCATTGTACTTTTTCCACAATACTGCTATGCTTCTACCCCAATTTCTATTCCTCTAACAGATACGTTAATAGTCAATTTCTTAGAACACTAGAAAAGTGAAAGATTGCTAAAATAGATTAAAAGGCAATGTGTACATATCCCTACATGCTCACACATTGCTCGTTCCACCAAAAAATAATGAGCACAGGGCCCTAAACAAAATAGTACCTAAAGAATGTCCTTAGTATATTAAAGTTACATGGGTGATGCCCACTCTCAGTATACATAGTATTCCTTGTCGGTACTGGATAATGTAAAATTCTCCTCCATATACCAAACAAATTGATTCTCCCGACTAACAAACATGGAACTGAACAATACTGCATATTGTATGACTTCATTCAGAACTACATGGAATCTCCCCTTCAGGGATTTTTATGCATGTGTTGGACTGTCATTGTAGAATTCCATAATCATAGATAGCTCCTGAACTATACAAAGTGGACAGTACATACTTTTCCACACCATTTATTAGGGTTGTACAGCCATTTTAGATACTATGCCTTAAAAAGTAGGACATGCCCAGTAAGTTCCATGCACCATGACACTATCCAACAACGACAAAAGATGGGGACTGTAACCACAAATGGTTGCAAACTCTTATCAATATATTCAGTGACCTGCTCAGTCAGGGAACTCCTTCCTGAGATAATAGGTCTCCTGGTGGGGACTGATTGTACACTTTAGGTAAAGCATAAAAAATGGAATGGTGGGACATTCCACATTCAGGAATTCCACTATCTTTTTATCAATATTTCCATCCTGAAATGCTCTTTCAATAAATCCCAATTTTTTTGTAAACCCTCTAAACCCACAGGAGGTGTCTTGGTGTACCATTCATTGTCTCGGTTACATGAATGTATGGACAGCCCATCTTGTTGAAAGCCAATGCATTTATGTCCTTACTTCTATGGATCACATGAGTACAGGTTGTTCTGCACTCCTGTTTTCTGTTTTCAGTTGATAGCGGGCTAAAGGCCAAGAGTATTACTAATAATTACTAATGCTTAACATAAGTAGTATCCAGATGTCTGTAATCTTTATATATTATATATGTAATTATGTATTTGCTTACTTCAAGCTACAACTCCAGTACAACATGCAAGGGTAATTAAAAATATGTATAACTTTGCATTATTTTCCAGATCCACTTTAAAGATACTTTAAAAAACCAATTCACTTTCTTCCTACATCCCTTGACACAGTGCATAAAAATCAATTTACTTTCCTCCATTCCTACCTCTCTGAGGATGTACCTGATATATCATCACTGACATAACAATTCTAAAAATGTGCTCTTCAGCATATTTACTTAAATTATTTGTGCTGTTTTTAACTAAGAACCATTAAGGTTACTAATAGGACAAGTAATCTTCAGACACTTTCAAATAAATGAAAAGAAACTGTAAGATGCTGGTCATGTGTAAGCAAAGATGTGGTTATATGTCAAGTATTATTCAGGACACAAACTCGATGACCACTGTCACAAATTTGTATGCAGCAAATCTCTCAGAAATCAATATATTTCTTAATTCTTTTTTGCAAAGTGATGACTTTAAATGTAAATTGGTACATAAAGCAAATAAGAAAGTACAGTTGGTGTATTCTCCTGGGAAGTGGGTGAGTGGCATGAGTTCTTTGATTTAATGAGGGCTTCAACAGTATAGCAAAAGTACACAAAGACTATACAATAATTATAACCTAAAATGATTATAAAACATGACCGTTGAACAATCATTCTTGTCAGCTTCCATGAGTAGATAAGGACTTTCTAAACACCTCCCTGGTGATTGCTAAAAAACCCTATTTGGTATTTAAGATCAACGGTACCAAGCAGAATATTCATCAAGAAGTATTATATTGTCTGCCTTTTCAGTGGTGAAACAACATCTACAAGGTGCAGATTTCCTAAATATCCTAATTTCTTAACTGCTTCAGCCCCGGAAGATTTCACCCCCTTCCTGACCAGAGCATTTTTTGCGATTCGGCACTGCGTCGCTTTAACTGACAATTGCATGGTCGGGCAACGTTGCACCCAAACAAAATTGATGTCCTTTTTTTCCCACAAATAGAGCTTTCTTTTGGTGGTATTTGATCACCTCTGCAGTTTTTATTTTTTTGCGCTATAAACAAAAAAAGAGCGACAATAATAAAACTTTTTGCTATAATAAATACCCCCAAAAAATATATAAAAAAAACAAATTTTTTCCTCAGTTTAGGCCGATATGTATTCTTCTACATATTTTTGGTAAAAAAAATCCCAATAAGCGTATATTGATTGGTTTGCGCAAAAGTTATAGCGTCTACAAAATAGGGGATAGTTTTATGGCATTTTTATTATCTATTTTTGTTTATTAGTAATGGTGGCGATCTGTGATTTTTAGCATGACTGCAACATTATGGTGGACACATCGGACACTTTTGACACTATTTTGGGACCATTGTCATTTATACAGTGATCAGTGCTATAAAAATGCACTGATTACTGTGTAAATGACACTGGCAGGGAAGGGGTTATACACTAGGGGTCGATCAAGGGGTTAAGTGTGTCCTAGAAAGTGATTCTAACTGTGGGGGGATGGGCTTCCACTCACTTGACAGAGATTACTGCTCCCGATGAAAAGGAGCAGTGATCTCTGTCATGTCACAAGGCAGAACGGGGAAATGCCTTGTTTACATAGACATCTCCCCGTTCTGCGGCTCCATGACACGTCGCTGGGACACCGGTGGACATCGAGTCTGCGGGTCTCGCAGGCGCGGTCGCTACCCCGCCAATTAAAGGGGACGTATATCGGCGTGCAGCGGTCGGCAAGTGGTTAATCAAAACCATATAAATGGATTCTTATGGTACACAGAACAGAGTCAGTAATAAAACTCTAAAGCCTCCAAGAATTGCAGATGCAGAGCTGCCTGAGTCATGACCTAATAAATATATAGGTTCACAGGAAAAGCGTGCAAAAGAAGCAAATAAAGGAACAAAACACCACTCGGATACAATACAAAGCAGAGTATGTGAAGTGTGTTAATAAAGAATGAAAGTACAGGATCAAGGAAAAGGAGTAAGGAAAAATATCTTTGACGTGGTTTAACCTGGTCCAAGGATCATAGAAGTATTAGAAATTCTGAACTAGATACAGGCATACCCCACCTTTAAGTACACAATGGGATTTATTTACTAAAGCTGGAAAGTGAAAAATCAGGCTCACTTCCGCATATAAACCAATGAGCTTCCAGGTTTTATTACAAAAGCTTAACTGAACAAGCTGGGGTTAAAAGCTCATTGGTTTCTATGCAGAAGTGAGTCTGATTTTGCACTTTCCAGCTTTAGTAAATAAACCCCATTGTGTACGCAGCCTCCCTGACGTTTTTCCCAAGTGTGGCTCGGGGTTAAATTTCAGTCCCATTAGCGGTAACCCCAAGCCACACTCGGGATCGCATTGCAGGATCCTGTTGCGGCTTTACTTACCTTGTCCCCAGGATCCTGCGATGTCCCCCGCTGTGTCTGCGGGCTCCGTCCTCCTCCGAAGCCTCTCTGTGCCAGGCTCCGTTCCCTGGGAGCGTCGCGATGCACGGGGGCGGAGCCTGGCGGCAAATTCAAAAAAATTTAAAAACCATAACACATACAGTACTGTAATCTTACAGATTACAGTACTGTATGAAATGATTTCACATCCCTTTTGTCCCCAGTGCTTTGGCCCATGCCCTGCATGCAGTTTTATGTTATATATACTGTTCTTTCTGCCTGGAAACTGGAGATTGTCCATAGCAACCAAAAAGTGTCCCTTTACGTCAAAAGTGGCTTTAGACAGCTAGAAAACAGCGATAGTAAATTAGAACACTTGCAGAATTGAGTGATAGTGAATCGTGGGGAAATTTATTATATTATTATTATATTATTATTTTTTTTAATTATTTATATTTATTTATTATATTATAATTTATGTTTTTATGTTTCAAACTTCATCATACCCGGGACATCTACTAGACTCTTGTTTGGACAGATTTAAGTGTGTTATTGTTAAGAATTACAGACCTACAATATAAAACGCCAAATTTCCATGCAAAATAATTGTACCGCTTTCAGCACCTAAAATCCGAAATAATCATACCGCCAGGGAGTTTAAAGGTGGGGTATGCCTGAATATGTTTTTTTCGAATAATCTCCTTTCATCCTCTATGTCCACTACTGTGGCATATTTATAATTCAAAGGTCATGTTCCAGCTCCACTGGAATGATTCCCAGGTATCTAAAATAAGTGCATTGAACATATATTCAGTCTGTAAAGTGACATTATTCCAGGTTCTGACCCACATGTAGGTGGTTTCTCTATGTGGGGGTTTTACACCTGAGTTCTTCTGGCCGAATAAAACTCTGCTGGCTCTGTGTGTTATTAAAAAATAAGGTATTAGTTTAAGGCATCATAGAGAAGGATTTGGGCTGTGAAATGGACAGAAAACAAAGAATATATGTTGTATGGTGTATGCCACTTTAACTATAAAGCACAGTGAAAACAGCAAGCAATCCCTAATAATAGAAGTTCAAATTATAATGAAAAAAAAATTGTTCAATCTAACCTGCCTGGAGGAATTACCTGTTAGACTAGATAACCTAAAAGCTAGCACAAATTGTATAATTCCATTTTAGATTTCCTACAGCAGACTAACCACTTCTGTGATGTGTGATGGTACCACTATGTATTTATATTCTTTAGTTTTTTACAAATGAAATTCTATCTGCCAATCGTTTCCATTTGTTCTTTTATTTTTTCTTGTTAAACAAAGGGTAAAATGGAAAATAAGAGAAATATACACTGTATACTACCAATACAGTACATACAGTAAAGTCTAAGCGTTATGACTTAAGAAAAAAATAGAAGTATTATACCTTTGACTCGTGGCTTTAGCTATATTTAGATTTTTGCAATAAAAAATCCAGTGGAAGTGAAAGGATCAGATCACCAGACGTATAAGTTAACTTTGCAAAAAACTAGTAATAGCATTTATTAATATATATGTATAAGCTTCCACACCTAACAGAAAACACACTTACCTATGCTACCAACTGTACTATCCAGTTTTATATGTTAGTATTACAGACAGGCTAATGTCCCATCAAGAGAAGCTGCACCTTTTATCTGAATTTATTTGTATGTAATTTTTATATGCAGCAGTTTGTTGCAACACATTACAGCATATTTGAATGTGTTGCATTACACAGAAATTCAACATGTCTTCCTTTTTTCAGTGTACACCAATACCACTTAACACTGCCGGAGTGCTTAAATATGTGAGCTGCATATACTTGTAGTGCCGTTATAAGCAAAAAAGAAGATATATTTTGTTCCACTGCTGCTCTGGAATGGGGTGCCGGCATGAAATATCACCATCCAGTATCATGTAGTATGCTTAGAAAAATCACCACTCTCCCAGTCCAGTCTATGTTGTTAACATGTGTAAGATGGCCTCAACCTTACACCACTCAAGTGAGGTGGGCAAAACGTGTCAGAGGCCGTGGCTTGTGGAGCGGTGTAAGGTTGAGGCCATCTCACACATGTTAACAACATAGACTGGACTGGGAGAGTGGTGATTTTTCTAAGTGCTTAAATATGTAGTCTGTCTGAATGTTATGAGATCAGGGTCAAGTTTTTTCCTTACTAGGAATAAATGCTGAATTGTTGGATTGATGGGTTTTACCACAGTATTAGAGCAAACCTTTGAATTAGAGAGCTCTACCTTCTACTTCAGGTTTTATCATCTTGGTGACATAACCTTGCCCTTTGCCTTTTTGCCCTTCATTGGAACCTTATCTTCCTTCTGTTGATGCCTTCATTGTGTTAGAATATTGAATTCTACATGCTGGATACGTGATTGACATTAAGTTTTAATGGTCAGTTTTCATTTTACACAGAACCTTGTTATGGTTGAAATTTGGAAACAAATCTGTTTAAACAAATCTGTTTAACCGGTTCCCGACTGGCGCACGCCAATGTACGTCGGCAGAATGGCACGGCTGGGCAAATGGGTGCACTCGTACGTCTCTTTGAATCTGCTGCCGTGCCATTGCGTGCGCGCCGGCGGCGGCGCACACGCGCCAGGCGGGAGCTCCGTGAGTTGGGTAGCCGGTCCCACGGACTCGATCGTGAGGCAGTCGTGGGTCCCGCGGACTCGATCACCACGGGGATACCCGCAATCGCCTCATGGAGAGGACGAACGGGGAGATGCTAATGTAAACAAGCATCTCCCCGTTCTGCCTAGTTACAGTGTCACTGATCTCTGCTCCCTGTGATCGGGATCAGAGATCAGTGACATGTCACATGTAGCCACGCCCCCCACAGTTAGTAACTGTGGTTAACCCCTTCACTGCCAGTGTCATTTACACAGGAATCAGTGCATTTGTATAGCACTGATTGCTGTATAAATGACAATGGTCCCAAAAATTGCGATTTTTTTTTTTTATCAAAAATATGTAGAAGAATACGTATCGGCCTAAACTGAGGGAAAAAAAATGTTTTTTAAATATTTTTGGGGGATATTTATTATAGCAAAAAGTAAAAAATAATGCATTTTTTTCAAAATTGTCGCTATTTTTTTGTTTATAGCTCAAAAAATAAAAACCGCAGAGGTGATCAAATACCACCAAAAGAAAGCTCTATTTGTGGGAAAAAAAGGACGTCAATTTTGTTTGGGAGCCACGTCGCACGATCACGCAATTGTCAGTTAAAGTGACGCAGTGCCGAATCACAAAAAACGCACTGGTCAGGAAGGGGGTAAATTTTTCCGGGGCTGAAGTAGTTAAATCTCACCCTGTCCTATCCTACAGGCCCTGTTGCAGACAACCGGTCTGGGTCCTGCTTGCATTATTTGAACATTTGTGAGACCTTAAGTAGTTCTTAAAGGAAATCTATGGTCACAGCAAACCCTTTCATTTCTATAACATCAGCATTGTAATAACAATGCAAACAATAGTTATACTGTGCATTGTATTTGGTAATACAATACAGTATTGGAGAGAGCAAGGAAAAAAAATGTAAACGCTGTCTCAGTCTCCAGGGGCCCAAGGAAGCCAGGTTTAGGACAAGTGTCCTACTCCTTGCGAGTAACGCGGTTAAGGAGTGTTTTGAAGTACGAGTTATTTTTATTTAAAATTCCTGACTTGGTTTGCATTAGCATTGTCTCGCAAAACGAGCAGGATTCAAGCCTCTGCGGTGTGCGGTACCGCATTTGGTCAGAGGTGCAGGGGCGCGGTGACATCTGGAGCCGCTCGGATGCACTCGGAGCCATGGGAACCGAGTGTTTCCGAGCCTCTCCAAGTGTTTCTGAATGAATCCGAGTGGTTTGCTTAAATACAAAAATCTACTTGCATGTTGTGCATGCTGCCTCTCTGTTGGTCATCTCTTTCCACAATGTCCTGGATTCCCTGTATGCTTTTCCGCTTCTCCTTCTCTGTTTACTTTCAATTTATAAGGACTACATATCCCATGGTACCTTGCTGCCTGCAAGCACTGATTCCTGTACTGACTCCGCCTCCTGAAACTCCTCTTCTCAGCACTTCTGTAGTTCAGAAGGCAGGCTCTGTGAAATGTTGGACACAGCAATGCCTAATAACAGTGCATAGTGAATATGTGTCACAGAATTTAAAGAAGTAAATGTGTGGGATCTTCACAAAATAAGTTTATAAGCTTCAAGATCATTCAGAGTAATAGGAGTGGGCTAAAAATAGTTGAAATACAATGCAAAACATAAATATATGTTAGTACATTTTGACCATAGATACACTTTAAGATGATGATGCTTTGTTCTTTTCAATCAAACAGCACACATAGTTATAATCATAGTGCTGATTTCAAATGAGTCATTTTTGATCGTTTTTATAAATGTTCCTTAACCACTTCAATACAGGGCATTTTCACCCCCTTCCTGCCCAGGCCAATTTTCAGCTTTCAGCGCTATCACACTTTGAATGACAATTGTGCGGTCGTGCGACGTTGTACCCAAATTTAATTTTGATCATTTTTTCTCCCCCAAATAGAGCTTTATTTTGGTGGTATTTGATCACCTCTGCATTTTTTTATTTTTTGCGCTATAAACAAAAAAAGAGCAACAATTTTGAAAAAAACACAATATTTTTTACTTTTTGCTATAATAAATATTCCAATTTTTTTCCTCAGTTTAGGCTGATATGTATTCTTCTACATATTTTTGGTAAAAAAAAAAGCGCATATTGATTGGTTTGCAAAAAAAAGTTATAGCGTCTACAAAATAGGGGATAGATTTATGTCATTTTTATTATTTTTTTTTTTTTTACTACTAATGACGGCGATCTGCGATTTTTATCGTGACTATAACATTGCGGCGATCATATCGGATACTTTTAACACTATTTTAGGACCACTGACATTTATAAAGCGATCAGTGCTCTAAAAATGCACTTATTACTGTATAAATGTCACTGGCAGAGAAGGGGTTAACACTAGGGGGCGATCAAGGGGTTAAATGTGTGTCCTAGGGAGTGATTCTAACTGTGGGGGGAGGGGACTGATGAGAGGAGGAGACCGATCGGTGTATATACAAGGAACATACGATCAGTTCTCCTTTCCCCTGACAGGACGTGTTTACACACACAGATCCACATCCCTGGTCTGTGATGAGCAATCGCGGGTGCCTGGAGGACATCGCAGCTGCCAGGCACGCGCAGCAGGTCCCCAGTGATGCGGCGAGCACGTGTGCGCGCCGGCGGTGTGCTTGCACTCTTCACAATGCCTGGAAGCCAAGGACGTCACATGAAGGCCACCCGGAGGGACGAAGGGTTCCTGCGGGCCGTCATATTACAATACTGCGGTAAGAAATTGGTTAAGTACCCGTACACAAACAACCCCACCTGTAACTCATCTAATGAGATAAAAGCACATTTTTATATTAAACTTTCTCCTGACTAGGTTTATTCATCTTCTGATGGTACAGCATCTACTTCTAGGTGATGCCCACAACCACTGGCTTTTAACAGCCATTTTGTTAAAGCCTGAGCCCTGATTTCCAGCTATTCAGTACAAAAAGCCTAATTAAACTATTTTAAGATACTAATTTACAGAGTTTTATTTTTTTTTAATTCTGAGTGATTGCCATTGTTGCTTTTCCAGAAGATGCATTTACATCTGGGACTTGGACCCCTAACTGCAGCCTCACCCAAAGGATCTAGCTAATTATCTAATGCCTCTGAATGTAGACTGCAAATGCAAGCATGTCATTACATTAATACAAAATAATCTATACAGCTATGACAAACAATCATTATTCATATGCCACGCAATATATTAAAAAGGTTTAAACCTGACGTATCATGCTGTTTGTCATTCTCATGTTAGAAATAGCATAGTATAGTATAGTATAGTATAGTATAATAGTAAAACAACATTCAAAATGCATCTAGTTCTAATTACTGTAAACAGAGCGTGCAAACGGTAGGTACTAAGGTTTCCAACAACTCATATCAAAGAGCTCATATTCTGTAGCCATGACTCGTAGACTCTGCCATTGAATTAAAGCAAATTGTAAAGCTTCATTTTCTTAAATGAATTAACTAATGTACAGTGAATACTCTTGCCTGGTAAAGTGCTGAATAGCAGTTGAAATGAAAAGTGGACACATTTAGAGGATCCATTTTCTTTGGAAATGATTAATCACATTGAAAGGTGAATATCTAATTTATTCCACTATAGTTTTATTTGAAAAATAAAACAGTATTTAGCATTTAATATCATATTCTGCGCTGTTACAGAATAGCACAAGTAGTAATTTACAGTCTTTGACGTTTACCAAGTTCTTCCCAGGGTATAACTGAATTATAGTTATGAACTCTGAAAAGCCATAGAGGCCTCTCAGATTGTTCCACTTAGCCCTGCAGATATGGGATACAAAGCCATAAACAATCATGGGCATGGCCACCAAAAAAACGTAACTACTTTCCTAAATATGGCATAAAATGTTAAATTACACAGATGTTGTTTATGTAGAATTCAGAAACATTATGCTTGGGTCTATATTCAGACATCATGCACTCTTTTGGCATCATTGACACTCTTTTGCAGCAGCTTAGCTCCATATGTTAACCCCTTGACCTCCGGAGGATTTATCCCCCTTCATGACCAGGCCATTTTTTGCAATAAGGCACTGCATTACGTTAACTGAGAATTGCGCCGTCATGCAACGCTGTGGGCTAATAACATTTATGTCATTTTTTTCTCCACAAATAGAGCGTTCTTTTAGTGGTATTTGATCACCACTGCGTTTTTTTAAATTTTGCGCTAAAAACAAAAAAGAACTTAGAAAAAAAAATATATATATATTTTTTTAGTTTCTGCTATAAAACATATCCAATATAAAAATGTAAATAAATCAAATTTCTTCATAAATTTAGGTCAATATGTATTTTGCTACATATTTTTGGTAAAAAAAAAATCCCAATAAGGGAATCTTTATTTATGTATTTTTTTATTAAAAAAACAAAAAGCTCAAAGGCTGAAGCTGCTCTAGAAAATAAAGAGTGAGTAACAAATAATGAAAAATAAAGCAGCCAGCACCTAAAAGTCTAGTATCAAACTCCAAAAACACAAATAAAAACACAAAAGATGCAGCTCTAAAATAACATGTGAAAAACTTGATGTGAAAACAAGTTGAGACCAAAAAAAACTAAGGCAGAGTCTCATTGAGATACCAACATAATAAGTAATCAATGATAAATAATTGCATGAACCATAATCATGTGAACAATGATAAATGAGCATATGTAAAAAAAAACTTTACAGGTGCGATGTATAAAGAAATAAAGTTCCTTTAAATATTAGTCCATGAATAAACAAAAGAATAATACCCATCCGTGAAAATACAGGAAAAAGCAGGAAAAGAAGGGGTATCCTCAGTGTGACTTCACACCCAAGGTGAGTAAATGACTCTGCTTACCAGATGGCGATGACTGCTATTACAGCAGTCTCACCCAGCGCATTGAAATCGGTCTCCCCAAAACCCAAGCCACAGTACTGGAACAGCAACTAGTGGCAGATGATTCTCGGGAATATAAAACAAGAAATATAGTGCAGTATGTACAAAAA
Source organism: Lithobates clamitans (assembly GCA_037952925.1). Classification (NCBI taxonomy): domain Eukaryota; kingdom Metazoa; phylum Chordata; class Amphibia; order Anura; family Ranidae; genus Lithobates; species Lithobates clamitans. Next base: position 5,469,033 of record JBBGZY010000655.1, read on the forward strand.
GGTTAAGTTAAGAGCGGTAAGATAACATAAAAGCAGGTCGCGGTGTCTCTACGTCTGCTGTACTTCACTTCCTATGTCCGTTTGTTAGCGCATCCAAAAACTTACTGATGTTACCATCGCAGGCTCCTCCCTACGCGTTTCGTTACGATAGGACGTCGTCTGGGGATTGGCCACCGCGGAGGCTGAGAAACTCTGAAAAGCCATAGAGGCCTCTCAGATTGTTCCACTTAGCCCTGCAGATATGGGATACAAAGCCATAAACAATCATGGGCATGGCCACCAAAAAAACGTAACTACTTTCCTAAATATGGCATAAAATGTTAAATTACACAGATGTTGTTTATGTAGAATTCAGAAACATTATGCTTGGGTCTATATTCAGACATCATGCACTCTTTTGGCATCATTGACACTCTTTTGCAGCAGCTTAGCTCCATATGTTAACCCCTTGACCTCCGGAGGATTTATCCCCCTTCATGACCAGGCCATTTTTTGCAATAAGGCACTGCATTACGTTAACTGAGAATTGCGCCGTCATGCAACGCTGTGGGCTAATAACATTTATGTCATTTTTTTCTCCACAAATAGAGCGTTCTTTTAGTGGTATTTGATCACCACTGCGTTTTTTTAAATTTTGCGCTAAAAACAAAAAAGAACTTAGAAAAAAAAATATATATATATTTTTTTAGTTTCTGCTATAAAACATATCCAATATAAAAATGTAAATAAATCAAATTTCTTCATAAATTTAGGTCAATATGTATTTTGCTACATATTTTTGGTAAAAAAAAAATCCCAATAAGGGAATCTTTATTTATGTATTTTTTTATTAAAAAAACAAAAAGCTCAAAGGCTGAAGCTGCTCTAGAAAATAAAGAGTGAGTAACAAATAATGAAAAATAAAGCAGCCAGCACCTAAAAGTCTAGTATCAAACTCCAAAAACACAAATAAAAACACAAAAGATGCAGCTCTAAAATAACATGTGAAAAACTTGATGTGAAAACAAGTTGAGACCAAAAAAAACTAAGGCAGAGTCTCATTGAGATACCAACATAATAAGTAATCAATGATAAATAATTGCATGAACCATAATCATGTGAACAATGATAAATGAGCATATGTAAAAAAAAACTTTACAGGTGCGATGTATAAAGAAATAAAGTTCCTTTAAATATTAGTCCATGAATAAACAAAAGAATAATACCCATCCGTGAAAATACAGGAAAAAGCAGGAAAAGAAGGGGTATCCTCAGTGTGACTTCACACCCAAGGTGAGTAAATGACTCTGCTTACCAGATGGCGATGACTGCTATTACAGCAGTCTCACCCAGCGCATTGAAATCGGTCTCCCCAAAACCCAAGCCACAGTACTGGAACAGCAACTAGTGGCAGATGATTCTCGGGAATATAAAACAAGAAATATAGTGCAGTATGTACAAAAAGGTTAAGTTAAGAGCGGTAAGATAACATAAAAGCAGGTCGCGGTGTCTCTACGTCTGCTGTACTTCACTTCCTATGTCCGTTTGTTAGCGCATCCAAAAACTTACTGATGTTACCATCGCAGGCTCCTCCCTACGCGTTTCGTTACGATAGGACGTCGTCTGGGGATTGGCCACCGCGGAGGCTGAGAAACTCTGAAAAGCCATAGAGGCCTCTCAGATTGTTCCACTTAGCCCTGCAGATATGGGATACAAAGCCATAAACAATCATGGGCATGGCCACCAAAAAAACGTAACTACTTTCCTAAATATGGCATAAAATGTTAAATTACACAGATGTTGTTTATGTAGAATTCAGAAACATTATGCTTGGGTCTATATTCAGACATCATGCACTCTTTTGGCATCATTGACACTCTTTTGCAGCAGCTTAGCTCCATATGTTAACCCCTTGACCTCCGGAGGATTTATCCCCCTTCATGACCAGGCCATTTTTTGCAATAAGGCACTGCATTACGTTAACTGAGAATTGCGCCGTCATGCAACGCTGTGGGCTAATAACATTTATGTCATTTTTTTCTCCACAAATAGAGCGTTCTTTTAGTGGTATTTGATCACCACTGCGTTTTTTTAAATTTTGCGCTAAAAACAAAAAAGAACTTAGAAAAAAAAATATATATATATTTTTTTAGTTTCTGCTATAAAACATATCCAATATAAAAATGTAAATAAATCAAATTTCTTCATAAATTTAGGTCAATATGTATTTTGCTACATATTTTTGGTAAAAAAAAAATCCCAATAAGGGAATCTTTATTTATGTATTTTTTTATTAAAAAAACAAAAAGCTCAAAGGCTGAAGCTGCTCTAGAAAATAAAGAGTGAGTAACAAATAATGAAAAATAAAGCAGCCAGCACCTAAAAGTCTAGTATCAAACTCCAAAAACACAAATAAAAACACAAAAGATGCAGCTCTAAAATAACATGTGAAAAACTTGATGTGAAAACAAGTTGAGACCAAAAAAAACTAAGGCAGAGTCTCATTGAGATACCAACATAATAAGTAATCAATGATAAATAATTGCATGAACCATAATCATGTGAACAATGATAAATGAGCATATGTAAAAAAAAACTTTACAGGTGCGATGTATAAAGAAATAAAGTTCCTTTAAATATTAGTCCATGAATAAACAAAAGAATAATACCCATCCGTGAAAATACAGGAAAAAGCAGGAAAAGAAGGGGTATCCTCAGTGTGACTTCACACCCAAGGTGAGTAAATGACTCTGCTTACCAGATGGCGATGACTGCTATTACAGCAGTCTCACCCAGCGCATTGAAATCGGTCTCCCCAAAACCCAAGCCACAGTACTGGAACAGCAACTAGTGGCAGATGATTCTCGGGAATATAAAACAAGAAATATAGTGCAGTATGTACAAAAAGGTTAAGTTAAGAGCGGTAAGATAACATAAAAGCAGGTCGCGGTGTCTCTACGTCTGCTGTACTTCACTTCCTATGTCCGTTTGTTAGCGCATCCAAAAACTTACTGATGTTACCATCGCAGGCTCCTCCCTACGCGTTTCGTTACGATAGGACGTCGTCTGGGGATTGGCCACCGCGGAGGCTGAGAAACTCTGAAAAGCCATAGAGGCCTCTCAGATTGTTCCACTTAGCCCTGCAGATATGGGATACAAAGCCATAAACAATCATGGGCATGGCCACCAAAAAAACGTAACTACTTTCCTAAATATGGCATAAAATGTTAAATTACACAGATGTTGTTTATGTAGAATTCAGAAACATTATGCTTGGGTCTATATTCAGACATCATGCACTCTTTTGGCATCATTGACACTCTTTTGCAGCAGCTTAGCTCCATATGTTAACCCCTTGACCTCCGGAGGATTTATCCCCCTTCATGACCAGGCCATTTTTTGCAATAAGGCACTGCATTACGTTAACTGAGAATTGCGCCGTCATGCAACGCTGTGGGCTAATAACATTTATGTCATTTTTTTCTCCACAAATAGAGCGTTCTTTTAGTGGTATTTGATCACCACTGCGTTTTTTTAAATTTTGCGCTAAAAACAAAAAAGAACTTAGAAAAAAAAATATATATATATTTTTTTAGTTTCTGCTATAAAACATATCCAATATAAAAATGTAAATAAATCAAATTTCTTCATAAATTTAGGTCAATATGTATTTTGCTACATATTTTTGGTAAAAAAAAAATCCCAATAAGGGAATCTTTATTTATGTATTTTTTTATTAAAAAAACAAAAAGCTCAAAGGCTGAAGCTGCTCTAGAAAATAAAGAGTGAGTAACAAATAATGAAAAATAAAGCAGCCAGCACCTAAAAGTCTAGTATCAAACTCCAAAAACACAAATAAAAACACAAAAGATGCAGCTCTAAAATAACATGTGAAAAACTTGATGTGAAAACAAGTTGAGACCAAAAAAAACTAAGGCAGAGTCTCATTGAGATACCAACATAATAAGTAATCAATGATAAATAATTGCATGAACCATAATCATGTGAACAATGATAAATGAGCATATGTAAAAAAAAACTTTACAGGTGCGATGTATAAAGAAATAAAGTTCCTTTAAATATTAGTCCATGAATAAACAAAAGAATAATACCCATCCGTGAAAATACAGGAAAAAGCAGGAAAAGAAGGGGTATCCTCAGTGTGACTTCACACCCAAGGTGAGTAAATGACTCTGCTTACCAGATGGCGATGACTGCTATTACAGCAGTCTCACCCAGCGCATTGAAATCGGTCTCCCCAAAACCCAAGCCACAGTACTGGAACAGCAACTAGTGGCAGATGATTCTCGGGAATATAAAACAAGAAATATAGTGCAGTATGTACAAAAAGGTTAAGTTAAGAGCGGTAAGATAACATAAAAGCAGGTCGCGGTGTCTCTACGTCTGCTGTACTTCACTTCCTATGTCCGTTTGTTAGCGCATCCAAAAACTTACTGATGTTACCATCGCAGGCTCCTCCCTACGCGTTTCGTTACGATAGGACGTCGTCTGGGGATTGGCCACCGCGGAGGCTGAGAAACCGCAACCTGCTTTTATGTTATCTTACCGCTCTTATCTGACTGCAATATTGTAAGTGTGATTCTTTTTTATTTTAAATAAATGACCTTTTTGTACATACTGTTGTATGTACTGTTTTCACATCAAGTTTTTCACATGTTATTTTACCGCTGCATCTTTTGTGTTTTTATATGTATTTTTTTATACTAATAATGGCGGCAATCCGTGACTTATAGCAGGACTGCGATATTGTGCAGACAATCAGGCACTAACTGAAACTTTTGACACTTTGCGGGAGCCAGTGACACTATAACAGTGATCAATGCAAAAAATTTGCACTATCACCGTACTAATGACACTGGCTGGGAAGGGGTTAACATCCAGGGCGATCAAAGGGTTAACTGTGTGCCTAGCCAGTGTTTATGTGTACTGTATGTGCTGCTTTTACTAGGGGAAGGGATACATTTTATTCTCTGCTTTGCAGGGATACAAAATCCAGCCCTTCCCCTCTGTCAGAATGAATATCTGCCTTGTTTACAGGCTGATATCCATTCTGTGTGTATTACCGATGATCGGCGGGTTCCAGCGGACATCCAGTGCTTAGCACCTGCAGATCGGCTTCTGCTGTGATTAATTACAGTGGTGGTGTGCAAGTGGGCCCCCTAAGCGCAAGTGCAGAATCATGTATATATACGTGATCCTGCACAGGAGGGCCTCCCTGTAGCAGTAAATCTGCTATAGGGCAGTCCGGAAGTGCTTATAGACTAGAATGCGCTGTACAAAGCAGCCTAAAATTTGCTTTATATACAAAATTACTTTTTTAACTGTAAAAATGTCCAAAGAAGGTTCTGTGTTTCCTGTTTTCTTTTTCTTTTTTTTTCTATTCTAATAAAGTTTTTATGAGAGGATGCAGAATAAACAGTAATATGCAGCATGTATCTCACAACAGTTTCTGTGTTTTCTGAACAATGGTGGCTCATCTCGACTTATCTCTACGTCTCCAGTACTCTCATTTGCCTACAGTTCTCTTGCTGTATTTAGCTGCAATGGAGAAGAAAAGGAGAAACAAAAGAAGGAAAAAAGTTAAATTTACCAGCTTGGTGTTGTCCCCTCTAACTATGTTGCTCTAGACACTGGAGCAGGAGTACCTTACAGCATAGCTCCCAACTGTCCCTCATTTGGAGGGACTGTCCCTGATTTGGAGCAATGTTCCTCTGTCCCTCTTTCCTTCTCATCTGTCCTTCATTTTGGTCTGATCTATATAGTTGTATATTTTATCTTTCAAAAAGTGTTTCCCTGTGCTAAACCTTCCATCCAAATTCTAAATTGCTGCATTTGTAAATTTTAAAAGCCAATATAAAGGAATAGTAGTGGTAAAAAAAGCCCTTGTGGATTTAATTAACCTTTTTTTTGGTTAATTCTCCTTTAAGGGGGTGTGGCAGGAGGCGTGTCCTATGCCTACATACGTTTGCTAGTAGGTGTCCCTCATTCCCATCTCAAAATGTTGGGAGGTATGCTTACAGTAAAAGCCACCATGATCACTATAGGGTATAGTAGCTGAGGACTGACTGTGTGCCTTTTTGGAGGAATTTATGAGAAGTGCAAATGAGTAACTATTGGTACAAAAAACTGGTGATTTGTGGTACTACCTTCTTTGATGTTAAATTTAACTGTATATTCCTTACATTGTTTTGATGTCCTGTCTACAAGGAAATCCTTTAACCACTTCAGCCTCGGAAGATTTGGCTGCTCAATGACCAGGCCATTTTCTGCGATACGGTCGTTCGACGCTGTACCCAAACAAAATTGACATCCTTTTATTCCCACAAAAAGAGCTTTCTTTTGGTGGTATTTGATCGCCTCTGCGTTTTTTATTTTTTGCGCTATAAACAAAAGAAGAGCGACAATTTAAAAAAAAAACACAATATCTTTTACTTTTTGCTATAATAAATATCCCACATTTTTTAATCAAACAAACAATTTTTTTCCTCAGTTTAGACTGATATGTATTCTTCTACATATTTTTGGTTAAAAAAAAATCGCAATAAGCGTATATTGATTGGTTTGGGCAAAAGTTATACAAAATATGGGATAGATTTATGGCATTTTTATTATTATTTATTTTTTTACTAGTAATGGCAACGACTGCGATATTGTGGTAGACATATCGGGCACATTTGACACATTTTTGGGACCTTTGACAATCATACAGCGATCAGTGCTATAAAAAAGTGTTCCCTCGCTGTTATAACTGTAGGGGAGATGGGACTCTCTAGGAGGAGAGAGAGATCGGTGTTCATACATAGTATGAACACACAATCTCTCTCTACTCCCCTGAAAGAACCGGGATCTGTGTGTTTACACACACACAGATCCCGGTTCTTGCTCTGTCGCGGGAGCCCGGCAGTCATCGTGCCTGCCGGGCACTCGCATCGCCTCCAGGCACACGCTGCCGGCAAGCACCCCTAGTGGCCAAAAGGCAAAGCGACATAAGCTAACATCGTTTAGCACAGCCGTGCCATTCTGCCACAGTAAAACTGCGGCGGCTGGTCGGCAAGAGGTTAAAGCGGTTGTAAACTGCTGGACATTTTATATATTTTTTTTAACCTGCAAGATAAAGCCATAAAGTGCTACTATGCATCGCATACTAGCACATTATGTTAAACTTACCTTAAAATGAGATGTCAGAGATGGAGGCCGCTTCCATGTTCACCTGGCTTGCTTCCTTGCATGCATGCGGGAGCCGCCGGTAACGACACAGGACTCTAAAGGAACGGCACAGGTGGCCGTTCCTTCAGTGCGCATGTGCCAGTGATGTTACTGGCTGCATGTACAGTAAATATCTCCTAAACAGTGTACGTTTTAGGAGATATTTACACTACCTATAGGTAAGCCTTATAGGTAAATGTCAGCGATGGAAGTTTACTTCCACTTTAAACACATTACAGTGAGCTAAAATGATTCAGCGTCTTGATATGGTTAGATATAGGAATGTAAAAAAAAGTTTTGTTTACCCTTAAAAAACAATACCCTCCACTGTACCAATTTCTCTTGTACCTAAAGTAACCCAAAGTTTTTTTTTTTAATTATTCCAAACAAAAGTTTGTCTAGTAGTAGGATGAACGTAGGGTAGCATATGGGTTTATTATTAGTTTATTTTTCTCTCTTCCTTTATTTCTTAATGACATAATATCAAGCAATTACTGGAAAAAAAACAAAAAAACAAGGTCCCAACTTTTTTTTTTGCTGTACCACTTAAACAAGTTTAATGAGTTTAGTGTTTAGATGGAGCCATGCTTCGGGCTGTCTCTTGTATTTGGGCCTTTCTGTGAAATATGCATGCTCATTTCAAAATCAAATAATAAAAAGAACATGTGATTAAGACCCCTTTCACACTGAGGCAGTTTTCAGGCGTTTTAGCGCTAGAAATAACGCCTGTAAAGTGCCTGAAAACTGCCTCCAATGCTGCCCGAATGTGAAAGCCAGAGTGCTTTCACACTGGAGCAGTAAAAGTCCTGCAAGTAGCATCTTTGGGGCGGTTTTGGGAGCACTGTATACAGCGCTCCCAAAACATCCTGCCCATTGGAATTAATGGGCAGCGCTTCGGAAGCACCTGAAAAGCGCTTCCGAAGCACCGCAATACGGGCGCTTTTAACCCCTTTTTCAGCCGCTAGCGGGGGTTAAAAGAGCCCCTCGCTAGCGGCCAAAAAGCGCTGCTTAAACAGCGCTAAAGCGCCTCTAAAACGAGCTGCGATTTAGCGCTAAAGCTTGGGCGGCCCCATTTGAAAGGAGCCAAGTAATGAAGCAGGGAAGATAAGATGTTTCCATACCTCCCAACTTTTTGAGATGGGAATGAGGAACACCTATTAGCAAAAGTATGTAGGCATAGGACACACCCCCTGCCACACCCCCTTAAAGGAGAATTATACAAAAGAAAAAAGGTTAGTTAAACCCACAAATGCTTTTTTACCACTACTATTTATTGATATTGGCTTTTGAAATTTACAAATGCAACATTTTAGAAATTGGATGAAAGGTTTAGCTCTGTGAAACACTTTAAAAGATAAGTAGTACATTTTATATACAACTTTGTAGATCAGACCAAAATGAGGGACAGATGAAGAGAAAAGAGGGACAGAGGGACTTTGATCCAAGTCAGAGACAGTCCCTCGAAATCAGAGACAGTTGGGAGCTATGTGTTTCTGAACACACCCAAGAACTGCAAAGGCACAATGATTTATATGATTGTATTATCTCTGAGCCAGCACAGGAAGCAGATGCTGACCCTAAATCAGTCTGCTGCAGCATTTCTTTAGTTTCTTCTACCCTAGTAATTTCTCCCACAGTAAGATTGTACCTTTGTAGGAAGTCACATGATTAGTCATAGGGGTCATCCGTGTGAGACACCTATACACTCAGCCCAAAATATAAAGCCTACTGCACAGGAACAAGAATTTACATGATTTTGACAACTAAGGGATAGATTTTGGAAAAAGTTATGCTGACACTGGATGATGCCTGGATAAAGATGGCAACACCATTTTGGGTAGAAAGGAGTATAAACCAATTGTTACGCTTTCATATAACGTAGCGTGCATGCACTAAGTATTAAAATATATCTCATGCTAGTCTGCTTTAACTTTTCTTCAAATAGCAAAGTATAAGAGAGAAGTCGTTAGTTTTTTGAAATTCTTCCTTTTATGGTGGAGTAGTGCTGACGTGAAGTATTTTTTAGAACTGATTAAACATGATTAATTAAAGAACCTTGCTACAGTTAGAAATTAATAAAAAAAAACTCCTTTTTACTTATCTTACCACCCTGTTTTGTCAAAACATTCCCTATAATTACCGCTAATTGTTTATATACTGTTAGCTGCTAGAGTGAATGTAGCAAACAGCTGATTAGCAAATTATTTTTGTTTCTATACATATTAAAACAAACTTAAGTATATTTCTAATGAGAAGTTTAGAAGTACTTTTTTTGCAGACACAAAACCCTAAAATTAAAATCTAAATTAATAGATGACTCATATGAAGCTTCATTTTGCACTTATATATTGTGCTTAGCATCATTTAATTTGTGATCTAAATTAACATTAATACAGTGACTTGTAACCACCAAAAGATTTTCAAAAATGTACCACACTGTTTGTAATTATGTAACTGTTTGCCACACTGCAGACTATGCACAATGGAGTGTCCATCCATGGACTGATTTGTTTCAGGTCTGCGCCCAGCTCCAGCCAAAAATATATTTTTGGATGGAGGAAAAGACAGAACTTCTGTCAAGTTTTCATATCTGCTTGTGTCCCCAATGGGAAGATGCCCCCTTACTTTCTTTCCGCCAAGACAAGAAATATGGGAAACCGAAGGCACCAGGGTAGAAAGACACAGACATCTAACAGAGGTTCTGATCCTTCACAATTCTAGTTGCACATATTTTTATCTGCAATACACTTCATGAGTAGTTTGCTCTCTAAAATATATATTCTTGGATTCCAAAGTCCAGGCACTGCTGATGAGCAATGTTTTCATACTTCTGGATAGTATCTGAACTTCCACACATTCCTATTGGTCAATCACTACAATGGACAGCCATATTCCAACAGGGATGTTTAGGAAGTAGGAAGGGATGGGAAATCTTTGGCACTAGCAGTAAATGCCTAAGCTATGCCGATCATAATGACCTGAGATTCAGCAATGAAAGGAAGGTTTCAGAGGCCGCTGCAGGTATGTGCTTCACCTGTATGTACCTACACTTCATACTTGCCCCCCCCCACCTCCCAGTTACAGTCTTTTTGAAGATGAGACAGTTTAAAGTGAAGCAAACTTTTACACTATATTTGCCTGGATTTCCCTGAAGAAGTTAGGATCCTGAGCAACTGCTTAGTTTGCCCCCTACTCCTCCATGATGGCCATAATCACACTTCCTTCAACTTAACCCCTTCTCACCCACCCTGGCATCCCTTTAAATGGAATATTATGCCCAGGGTGTGGGAAGGTCTGCCTAATCATAGGACCCCTGTGATTGGCTGTCACAGTGGTCCCATGATCGGGAGCTGCTCCCGCCGGTTCCTGGTCGTGGATGCAGACTGAGAGTTGTCTTTGAAAATTCAGTCTCTGTGCTGGGCTCTCAGAACAGAAACCTATGCCACCCATAGACACACTGTGTTGGGTGCCCACCCTGTTTGCTGACACGCATATGCATTACATGGGCAGAAAGAGGTTAAATCAATTGGTTGTCATGGTTGGTTTAATTTGAAACTCTTAGGTATAAATGGAATGCGTAGAAAACTGTAGCACCCTCCTAGTTAGGCTGCTAAGTAGAGTTAGTTTTGGCTCTTGCTGTGATCAAAGGAGTGGTGGTTGTTAAGTTTGATCTGCTCGGGGCTTCACAGGCTGGAAGTCTGATTTTTTTCCTCATGCCTCTAGAGGAGGTTTCTGTAGTTTAGGGAGGGAGAATTCAAATAGCCAGCCTGAATATTGAGCAGGGCCTAGCTAATCCCTGGGAGGATGTGTTCAGTTGGTGGCTGGGATGCTGTTAAATAGTCTGAAGCCCTGAGGAGATTGTTTTTCTCCATTATATGGAATAGATCAGTGAGAGGAGGAGGAGGGGGCTGCTTGCCTCTGGCACCCTGGGACTGGAAGCTGGAGTATTTATACCGTATGGACTAATCCCGATCTAGGCTTCTGTAAGTAGAGCCCCCTTTCTGTGCTTCACCTTAAAGTTACTGCATGGTCCCCAGCCGTGAACCTATAGACTGTCCCAATCTAACTACAGTATATCTATTCTCCAAACAACTTCATGGTCCCCACCTATTAACCTATACGCTATACCAGTCTAGCTGTACCTGTTCTGCGAGCTACTTCATGGTCCCCAGGGGTGAACCTATAGACTGTCACATTTTAGCTATACCTGTTCTGCAAGTTACTTCATTTTCCCCAGCCATGAACCTATAAATTGTTTCAGTTTAGCTATACCTGTTCTGCAATCAACTTCATGGTCCCCAGCAGTGAACCTATAGATTATACCAATCTAGCTATACATGTTCTGCCATCTACTCTTTTGTCCCCAGCCATGAACCTATAGATTGTTCCAGTCTAGCTATATTTGTTCTGCAAGCTACTTCATGGTCCCTAGATGTGAACCTATAGACTGTTCCAGTCTAGCTATACTTGTTCTACAATCTATCTCATAGTTCCCAGCTGGATGAGTGAAAAGACTGTCGCTCTCTTTAAGAGAGAGTTGTCCTCTGCAGAATTGCTCTCAAGAGTTTTGGAGTATCTCACATCACCCCACATCCCATTCCCAGTTCTTACAAACAATACAATCTAGAAAAATATAAACCCCTAGACTGTTTATTGAGCCAGAGTGGATGGACTGTTGCTCTGTGCCTGGCTGTCTCTGCACTGTTAAAGGGAGAGAACCTATTGAAACCAAGAGGCTCCTTCAGGTGTAGCGGTACAGAATTAACAAAAAGAAGAAACAAGCAGAACATTTTCCATTATGCCCCTTCTTTGTATAGTGAATATGACACACATGTAGAATGATTAATTAGGTTGATAAAGCATATTGTTGACCAGAATTTGCGTTTATGGAAAGCTCATAGATACTTATAAAAATGTTGCTATGGCTATAGAGAACACAAAGAAGATCAACGAATAAAGGCCAACAATTGTATAATATGGCACTTTAAAAAATCCAGGCTGTAACACCTTTAGCACTTTTAATAATAGAAGGCACAAGAGAAAGTTTATTTTATGTTAATGTATGCTTTTAATACAATGCTGGCTGTCCTTTGTAGTTACTATAGTAACCTTTGTAGTAATTACCGAGACTCAGTAAGCTACTCAATTTAAGAGAATTTTACCAATTACAAAGAAAGAAGCAGTTCAGTTAGCTTCACCTCTTGGCCCATTCACAATGCTTCTAAAATCTAACTTATTATTTAAACAGACATAAAAATGATGGACATTAGTGCACTAAAATATTACCATAGTGGCATTTTCCTATTTAAACCATTCTCTTCGAATCGTCCTTCTTAAAAGCTGAACTAGGTTTCCATTTTTTTTTTAGCCATTAATATGTGTTCTTGTTCAGTCAGATGATATAGCATTTAATTCACTGAAAAGTTCATGCTACAAATAAAGTCATCTTCACTGAAGCTTCAAATCACAATTCCTGACTTTAAACAGAACCAGTCACACGTAGGCTAATGAAAGAATTTGAATATTTAATGTATCATTTATTATAAGAATGAAGCCTCATTTGAAGATGTAGACCCTTATTTGCCATGATTTACTTTGAGCCTGACACTTCTGCTTGTTGCAGGAGGTCACCTGGCAGTTGCTACCATGCAGCTGCCTACACAGTGTTGTGTTTGCAATGTCAAAGTGTATGCTATCAAAGGTGGTCTCACAGAGCCTTTGTCAAAGCACATAAAAACGAAATAGCTGTGAGAACAAAGTTGGCACCCTATGAAATGAAATGTTTGTTATCTTACTTTGGAGGACTTTTATGCAATGGTACTTTACTTAATATTGGTTTTATCAACAGACTTCAATAAATATGCAGACTGGTGCCCACTTCTTGTTTCATTTATTACATTAGTGAGAATTATAATACCAAGCACTTAAAGCAAGCAATTATGATCAGGCTTTGGTGGCCTAATGCCAATACTTTGCTCCATGATGGAGTTCAAAGAATCACAATTTACTATTTAACAACTTTCTTTTCTCTAATGGCCTTATATGTCATTACATTCACAAAGGAAAAACAGGAAAGCAATTCCCTAACGGAAATATATGAGTGTACTACATTTAAGCTTAAGATACATATTAATACAAATTCTCACATGGAGACATAATAATAAAAAAAGGTGTTAAAATTGATAGACCACCTCATGTAGAGCACTCATAGAGGGGAGATATTTGGGGGCTATGTCTGCCAGTATGATCCTATCCTTATGGCTTTTTTGGGGAAGAATATCAAAATGTAACCAAAAATATTTATTACCCTATATATACTGTATATATTATATTCTCAACCACCTTCTACTTACAAAGCAGGTTCAATAGGATGGAGTCAAGAACTAATAATAAAGTTGCATTTAGCCCCAAACCAAAAATTTGTATATATTGCATCCTAGCACCTATTAGATGTGGTGGCTGCATTAGGTTTCATCTTTTGGGCTTTTTCTCCCTCTGTTTTCACCTAGTGATCTGTCCAGTAACACACCTTCTGTATTAGAGTGCTCCCACGCTGGATGAATGAGCACAAGAGGCACAGCAGCATTATCAGTCCAGGGGGTGGGGGGTGTTAAATGTTTTAGCCAATTTAAATACACTAACAAAATGATGTTAAATTCCAACACACACGCTTTCTAATTAGTTACAGAAAACAGTTGTTTTTCTTTTAGGATAATGTTTTTACATGAATAAAAAAAAGCTGATCATTGTAAGCATCTGCCAGTGTTACATGGTTTTTCCCATTCTTGTAAATTGATACATCTGGAAGAGAGCTTAGTCTTTTGAAAAACAACAGGCATACTGGCTAGATCACCTAATGAAAATATAAAAAGAAAGCCTAACAAAGAAAATGAATGCAGCCACCACATCCAAGAATTGGTAAGCTGCAGTATAATAATAGCTTACTTTTGGGTTTAATACTGATTTACTTTTACTATGACATAATAATATTGTATGCCAAACAGGAACATCAAAACATCCTTTAAAGTGGAGGTCCGCCCCAAAAAAAAGAAATTAAAAGCCAACAGCTACACACACTGCCGCTGCTGGCTTTTAATAATAAGACACTTACCTGTCCTGGAGTCCAGCGATGTTGGCACCGCAGCTGATGTTTCCATCAGCTGTCAGGTGCTGCCGCCGCAATTGCATGTAAGGGGTCCCGGCAGTGTATCCTTGCGGTTTCACGCCAGGAACCCTACTGCGCATGCATGAGGCCCCACTCCTTTCTCTTAATGGCCCGGTGACAGGGGGAGGAGGAGGGAGGAGGAGGGAGCCCCGCGGTGGCGTCATGGTCCGTGGCTCGGACTTCCAAAAGTGGGAACAAGATACCTGTCAAAGACAGGTATCCTGTCCCCACTCCCCCCTGAAAGGTTCCAATTGTGGCACCGGAGGGGGAGAGGAGACACATGAGCAGAAGTTCGACTATTGGGTGGAACTCTGATTTAAAAATATGGAAAGTGTAACTCAGAAAGTAAATGACTTTTGAACAGTTTCCTCTGCCTTGTTTTCCCTGCCAGTGAAGGTTGCAGGGCTAATTAGTAACTAATGGACAAACTCAGAAGACACAGTCCCAGAACATAAATATAGAGCAGGTTTTGATCATAACTATGGAGCAGCTTTGGGGTGGGATGGGGTGGGGGGCAGGGTTCAGGTGCCATTCTTCCTTTAAAGTGCAATGGTGCCAGGCTATGAGTAAGAATTATCCGGGGCAGCAAAACAGAGCAGGGCCAGTGCTGCTTTATATGGTTACTGCATAATAAAAGAAAGCAAGATAATAGAAAAATCGGGGGCTTCACTTACAATCAATGCAAAGTGTCCCTTGTGATGCTGGCTGCAGTTTTAGTTGAAATCCTATGATCTCCCCGTACCCCTGAAGCTGTAATCTTCCAGTGCAGCAGAGATTAACGTGAGCCAAGGGACCAGCCAGTGCTGATTATGCCTGCACTTTCAACCCCCTTTCTCCATTCATAGAAGCTGTACTATAGTTTCCATGATTGCTAAAGTAACCTATAAATGAAGGACCAGTGGATGGATTAAAAGTCTGTCTCATCCATTCATAGTTTAGTACAAAAGTATTTCTTGTTTAGGTTCATGTTTTTAATTTTTTAAATAATATGTTGTTTACTGCAGTTTTTAACTAGTAAAAGGGGATGGCCCATAGACAGATACCATTTAAACTGGTAATCATTCCATAAAATAGCAACTTGGGTTGTTGGGATGCTCAGGTGATTTCCAGGAGATTTACACTGATATGATGGCACTTGGAGAAAGGGTCATTTTACAATATTTGGCACCCACCCATGAATGTGCTTTACAGCTAGAGTCAAACTGACAGTAAAAGAAAGTGCTAGACATGCAGTTGCCAAGTAGCTCATTAATAACATTTGCAAGAAGTGGACTGAGCCAAAAGGCTCACTTTAGACTTGCAAGCCTGTGTGTAGTGTGGAGTGTGGTGTGGCTTAGCTGTCTAAATGAATTTTATGGTAAAACCATAGTTGCCATATGGTCTATGTATTAGATTTCTCCTCCCACACCAGAAGTTCGAATTGCTTGCCGGTTGATTGCTGTCCAGACAACTTGGGTGCTAGATACTCTTCTGCATCCAGTGCCTGTGTCAATCCAGTTTAAGCTTTAAACTCAAGACTAGTATTACATGGTGACTGCTGCTACAATTTTACAAGGCAAGGTCTATGCCATAGTTTATTTTTTTGTATCCACTGTGGCCTCTAAATCCTCAAAAAAATATTTTTGCAAAAATGTGTTACCAGTGATATTTTGACAGTGGAAGCAGGGGATACTTTTTTAATACAGGTTATAAGCACTTCTTGGTTATTGGTGGCTGGTTATGTTCAAGCTCCATGCCATCATAGAGCTTGGAATGTAACCACCAATCTGCTCACTCCTGAAATAGAACTACAGATAGGATGTTACAACAGAGGATGTGCTGACGTATACTATACTACAATGCCAGTGTTTTTCCCACCTTTGGACAGTCTACTATCTGCTTTGACAGTGGTTCTCCGAAGGGGGGCCTGGACATACAAATGTGCAATGCATTATGGAACATGTAGACCCAAACAGGGGCTGAACAGTGCTGTCTGTGGGCATGCCGTGAACCAGGAAGCCATGCAGCAAGAAAGACACAAAATTTACATTTGACAAATTATACTTGCCCCTTTCCTACCACTGACCAAAAAGTCATTAGTCTTTAGTACCAGTTTAATAGGCTAGGTTTCTTTGCAGTTTACATAGGCCTTGACCATTCCTAGAAGAAGGAACTGCATTCTAGCATAACAATACATTGAAAATGGTTATTGTAACCTACATAACACATAGCACTGCAGGAATGCTCTGACAATGCAAGTATGTTTTGTAAAATATATTGTTTAGTACCTTGCTTTTGAGAAACCATGGTATACCAATTGGCAAGGTTAATTGTCTATCAATCTAGTGTAACCTTAGCAACTGCTCAGCTGAGCTAGGAGCAGAATTTATAGTGAATGCACAACAAAATCAAAACTTATCAATGTTAAATAGGAAATATAAAGATTACAGAAAACACACTATATACAATGAGCTTCTGTTGCGATTAGCTGGAAAATCAGCAGTTTATTTTTATTTTATTTTTTTCATTTTCCTGGCCTGTTTATAATATGCTGCATGATGTTGTGTTGGTAATAGGTTTGAGCGAAAAGGTCAATATCTCTGGATGATCGACAAACCTAGTGAAGCCATTGAAGTCTACAGGGTTTTTTTCTGTCCTTTTTAAAGGGTTAGTTCACCTTTCCAAAAAACTGTCTATGCAGGTAAGGGGTGTTTGTAGATTAAAAACAAACTCTGCAGCTCTGACTAAACTTAAATAATGTCCTTGCTATAGGTGTAGGCCATTTACTTAGCTCCCAAAGCCTGACTGGAATACTCCCAGAATGTTGTTAGGACATTGATAAGTAAGGCCTAGGCCCAGTTACTTCTCACCTGCACCATAACAGGAGTGAGCTTTTTCTCTGATCCACACCCCCTCACATGCTCTTTATCTCCCCTGTTGCAGTAGCTCTGAGCTCAGCATTATAAAGTACACTTCTGTGATGGTGGAGGTGAGCAGGAGCGACTTGACCTTACTTACTGTAGCAATGTCCTAGCAAGGCCTGGGAGTATTCCGATCAGGCTTCAGAAGATATATAAATGTCTTTCACTTCTGGATCAACTGTGGGTATAGGATTGGATATATGGGATTGTATGATATTTTTTATTTTATTTATTTTTATTTTTTTATGGTTGAACTAGATGGACTTGTGTCTTTTTTCAACCTGACTAACTATGTAACTATAGAGAGGATATTATTCAACTTTAGTCAGAGCTGCATAGTTTTTTTTTTATCACAGACGCCCCTTATCTGCACAGGCAGTTTTTTAGTGAAGGTGAACTATCCCTTTAAGGTTAATTTGTAAGGTTTTTTGTTTTTTTTGTATAGCTAGGCACTCCCATGGGTTGACATGTACATATGTATATTTTAAAAAATATCATTCAGTGGAAAGAGGCTATTTTAATGCAGCTTACAGGGAAACATAAAAAAATACATCAATCATTTATACATGTATGGAGATGTCTTAAAGCTGCAAGTGAAGTTAACCATTTAAGGAACGAGCCTCTTTCTGAGATTTATTGTTTACAAGTTAAAAACTGTTTTATTTGCTAGAAAATTATTTAGAACCCCCAAACATTGTAAATTATGTTTCTAACACCCTAGAGAATAAAATGTTGTTGCAATAATTTCTGTCACACCGTATTTGCACAGTGGTCTTACAAGCGCACTTTTTTTTGAAAAAATACACTTTTTTTGAATTAAAAAATAGGACAACAGATTGCAAGGAATCAGCCGCAGAGACCACTATTATCGGAAACTGGTCCGCCGGCCGAAGAAGAGGATACCAGGGTTATGCCAGAACAAAGATATCCCTTTTCAAAGTTAGGACATATATCGGCGTGCGGCGGTCTGGAAGTTGTTAAGGAGCAGTGTGATTTAACCCTTTAAATGTGACTGGCCTGTTTACAAACAGCAACTGGGGACCTGTCATTTAGTGGTGGTAGCATTAATTCTGGTAAATGATAGATTCCTGGGTGGCTTCTTTCATGACGATATTTGGTCAAATAAATCACCCAGGATCCCCAGCTGGGCTGTTTGTAAACACCAGCCAGCCCGGGATCTGTCATTTGTAGCAGGAGTAGTGGCAGGCCAGCATAAAGAGGTGGCAGGTCATTGTGGCAGCATGGAAACATCGGCAGGGTCTGGTCATCATAAATGATGAGGATCTATGTCACTGGGTGATATGATTGACCTTGAATGTACATCAGGAGGCATTGTTTATCTTTTTTTTTTAATAAATAACTTTTTAACTGTGGGGGGTGTCTTTATTTATTTTTTATATTTTGGGGGGGAATGAGCAACAAGGGGCAAAATGTATCTCTCTTAGGGACTGTATGTAAGGACGAGGCCCTTTTACTCAACATGGGGTCAAGGTGCCTTGCAAGAGAAAAAGGCTTCACCCCCCCCCACAAGGTTTACTCCCACTGCTGAAGGCATATAGCCTGGTATGGTTTAGAGGGGAAGCATGCTCATTGCCCTACCTTTCCTGGCCACCCAGCCTGCATGCCTTGACAAGGGTATGGATTTTAGGGGGCGCCATATGCTTAATGTATGCTTTTCTTAAAAAAAAAGAAGAAAAGAAAGAAAGAAAGAAAGAAAGAAAGAAAGAAAGAAAGAAAGAAAGAAAGAAAGAAAGAAAGAAAGAAAGAAAGAAAGAAAGAAAGAAAAAAAGCACAGGTTTCCCTTATTTATACCAGACCCTTATTATGGCATGTAGCCTGAGTCTTCAGGAAGGGGGAGGGGGGAAGCAAGCTTGTGCCTCAACATTGGGAGGGTACCTTGAAAGAGAGGTGTCCAAGTGTTCAACTCCTGCAAGGCACCTTGTCAACATGTTGAGGGGACAAGGATCTCATCTGTGCAGCCACCGCAATGTAGGGGTTTGCAGCTTTAAAATAAGGGGGCCCCCAATATCCACTCCATTAGGGGAATGTGAACAGAGTACATTAACAACCCTTTTTATTCATTCTCTCTCACAAAGTTATAAAGCAAACAAAACATACATGTAGCAGTCTTTTATTTGATTTATTTATTCCCCAGATCCAAATCCAACATCAATCCTGTTAGTGTAGACCCTCTTACATTACGATGACTCATCGCCCAATGATGTTGACCCACCAACACAATGATCCACGGACAATGCTCAGGTGCCAACCCGGCCTGCTGCTGTATTTATAATCTTGTTGGGAATCCTAAATAATGTCAGTGACCAGATGACCAAATTTGGTCAATGACCTCAACCATGATTCCTAGTTGGTTTGTTTGCAAACACCAGCCAACCAGGGATCTGTAATTTTGTGGTTATATCTATTGCTTTTTACAAAGAACACAGTATTTCCCTGACAATGCTTTTATTTACTTTAATTTTCTAATGGACGGGACCATCTTTGTTCAGAAATCATCCAGGATCAGCATCTACTTCTTAAACGGAGATGCCTGCGATGACTCAATCATGTAAATCGTGTGCAGTTTCTAGCTGTGTGTACAAATTTCTGATACAGATCAGCCCTGATGTAACTTTGCAGCTTGTGATATGCTACAAACATGCAATGTTGCAGTCTGAGCCCTGGGGAAGATGAAATGGAGGAAAGATTTCCTCCTGCCTACTGCCATTCATAGGTATGACTTTTATTACCTAATTTTGCTGGTATTTTGCTAACTAGTGCATACAAATCCATGCATCTGATTCTGAGGACAGTGGCATCACATATTTGTTCAAATAGAACTATAGGAAAAATGTTTTATTTTCCCCCAGGTTGGTAAAACTAGTGTCCCCAATTTGAAAGACTTTACCACTATTACTGTTCTAGGGACAACCCTTTAATTTTTTATGATAATGGTAAACAGGACAAGTACAGAGGGTGAAACTCCAGGGGGCAGAGATAGCAATACAAACCTAACAAGTGTTCTAATAATCGATCTTCACTCTGTCCAAAACCAAAAAAAAAGTTTTGACTTTAGTTATACTTTAAGCAACATACTTCCCCATTATCAT
Source organism: Lithobates clamitans (assembly GCA_037952925.1). Classification (NCBI taxonomy): domain Eukaryota; kingdom Metazoa; phylum Chordata; class Amphibia; order Anura; family Ranidae; genus Lithobates; species Lithobates clamitans. Next base: position 5,489,414 of record JBBGZY010000655.1, read on the forward strand.
TAGCAATACTTTGATCTTTAGCACACCAATACACTCTATTGCAGGAAACCGATCACTTTTCATATTTCATTTTTTTCTTCAACCAAACTGTACTAAGATATCATTAATTCTATTCTCCATCAATCCACATGTCTAGTTTCCTTTCCGTCTTTTTATTAATAAATTCAAGAATTCAAGTACATTTTGCTATCGTCTTTTGTTTCCATATGTTAATTAAATGTATTCTTTAGAGAATAGGAATTTAGAATCATAATATGCATTTATTTAAAGTTACATTTTTGTTGGGAGAATTGATGATCAAAGCTGAGAAGCTAAAAAAGGGGTATTAGATTTAAGTGTATGAAAGTGGATGCTGTTTCTAGGCAACAGATAAATTAGGTGAATTTCCAGTACTGGAGGGGATAATGGACAATACAGATGTAAATAGGAACAACAATGCTACATAGAACACAAGTACTCCAATAACCACCACCACAATTTTGAAAAACAATTGACTTAATATTTATATATGCTTTTTAGTCAATGGTGTATTTAAATAGAACACTTGAGTGTATTCTTGTCCTCTACATTTTGCACCCGAAACTGGTTTGTATCATGTTTAACCACTTGTCTACCAATATACCTTTGTAAGTGTCCTGGTATTCAAGGGATTAAACTTTTTTCAGACAGTCGACTGTCTTTCAAGTAAAAACCTTGAACTAGATTACTTCTGGGTTCTGATGCTTAGCTACTGTAAAAGGCAGGGGAGACATTGGGGGCCTAATAGATCCCTAATGTCTCCATAAAGAGAACTTGTCACCTGCCCATTATATCAAAAAGTTCAAAAAGATATATATATATATATATATATATATATATATATATATATATATATATATATATATATATATATATACACATATATATATATATATATACACATATATATATATATACACATATATATATATATATATATACACATATATATATATATATATACACATATATATATATATGAGAAGTTTTCAAAATTTTGAAAAAAAAAAAAGAAAAAGATGTAGAAGCACACCTGTAACCCCCGTACATACCAACATGCAAACACCACGCGTATGTATGTAAACGCAAATTGCACCACACACATTTTTGGGGGGAGAAATGGGGCTTTCTTGTGATCCTAAGGTCTTCTTAGATTTTTTTAAATTGATTTACATTTTAAGAAGAAAAAGTTTTATCAGCAATATTTTGAACACAAGTAGCATTACAGTGCAGAAAACATATACATTTTATTCTGCTACGTGTCCTAGTTACCTTAAGGCTGCTTTCACACTTTCACACATCTATTTTACTTCCTCTTTTGCGTTTAAAAAACTGGAAGAAAGACTTGTGTCCATTATTCCTATGGAACTTTTCACACTGATCCGTTGCAGGTCTGCTGCATTTTTAAACATCCTGCTTTCTGCATTTTTGGTGCAGGTTTGGTGCTGTAGAAAAACGAAACACAAAATAAATCAGGCAATGATCTATGCTAAAATGGAAGCAATTCACCTAGACAGGGTTTCACACTTTGAGGCGTAGAGGCGTCGGGGGACCGATGCTGCATCTATCCCCCGGCGCCTCTACCCTGAGAACCGAGCGATCGAACATCGCCGATGGTTTGGTTCTCACAGCTCCCAGAGCAAAGAGCTGCTGACCGTCAATCAGCACCTCTCCGCTCTGCTCCTCCACACTCACTGGAGTGCTGAGCTGTGATGGGGCTGGAAGCAGCCGTCTCAGGCTCTCAGCAGCTATATAGAGATTAATTTATCAAGTTTTTTATTGAGTCATTTATCTATCAATTAAAGAGACTTTTTAAAGTACTGCACTATGAGGCGTTTCCCTTGTCATGTTTAAATATAAATCTATGCTGGAGAGAGCGGACTCGAGTAGAGGCATAGGTGTGCATTCCAGGTGTGGGGACACAGCTACTGTATTTTACTGACAGGGTCACAGAGCTTTTGGAAGGTCTGATGGTGAGAGTGTTGGCCTTCTGTGTGGACATAAAGCACTTGTCATCTCTATAGTTCAAGATCATTCCTGTCTGGTAAGAGGCCTTAATATCCGAAAAGCGCTTTCAGCACTGGAACACTTTTATGATTTATTTGAGCACTGAGCACTTCAAATATTTGAATATGGACTTTATTCACATTTAAAATGAATATCATTTTTGATTTTTTTAATTAATTTTCTTTTGTTGTTTAAGGAAATATTTTGATTATCCATATTATTTATTGGATATCATGGTTTTACATCTACATTGATTATGGGTATTGATTTGCACATTTTATAATAAGTATATAATATTGAATTTTTTTATTGATCATCCACCTTTATGAATTATTTGTATGGATTAAAAAATATGTTGATATTGATTTATTAGTTTGTTTGATACTTAAACGGACAGTACATACTTTTAAATTAAGTGTATTGTTTAAATCCAGTATTCAGGATTAGTAAATTGCAGCAGTCTGAATTTTTTTAACGAAGCACACGATTTTGGTATATTAAAATATATTATATCTGAGACACTCACAAAACTGAATTCAAACATATGTATGGGGAAGCAAGAATTAAAAGGTACTTAAAACTATTTATAAACTAAAATAATGCAGATTTCATATCACCAGGCATTAAATTACACAACCAATCAGAAGCAAAGAGAAGGCCTAGAAACTTTGACATAAATGTCAAATATAATTTGAACTTCTGAAACATTTGAAGAATTACTAATGTTTTAGGCAAGGGCGTTAGTATTTAACTGTCAGATAAAGCTTCACTTTTCCTTCTGATTAGCTCAGATGGAACATGGATACACATGACATCTCTACTGACTAGTCACATAATCTTTTTGGAGGGTCAAACTAGGTGAATTTTAATTTTCATTGCCATCCTTTGTATTCTTGAGACATTAGATAAAGTATTTGCAATCGTTTATTCTTTCAGATCTGTGTTTTGCTCCAATTCTTACAATAACCCTGCCATCAGAGGCCTTGTCAAGCATTTGCTTTAAATGCAGAATTAATAAAGACATTGCCACCCTTAGTTATTTCAAGTGCAATATAAGTACAGGCAGAATGGAAAGATAAAAAAACTAACATGGTGTTCTTTAGCACTAATAGAGAAGATAAGCACTAATGCCACACAGCACATGGCAGTTTCTGTGTACTTAAGTTAAAATGTTTGTATTCTACATTAGCAGTTAGTAAACAAATAAAAGAAAAGCTGCCCTAAAAACTGTCAATTCACTATAAAGTTCTGCTGTGTTTACCTCAAAATGCTGAAAACGCTCAGTAAATACCACATGACAGGTGTTAAATTCATATGACAGAATGAAATAAATAATAAAATGTATGTAGTAATTAAGTAGTGGTCGATGCATGCAGTATTTAAGGAATGTGTACTGGTTGTTAAAGAGCGGGTGGTTGCCGTGTCCTTAAGAACTGGTGATGACTCATCAGATGTCAGCGAGGTTCCCCGCTGACAGCTGAATGTAAAAAAATTGCCGGCATTGAGAAATTAGAAAAAAAAAACAGCGTTGGGTCCCCCCAAATCCACACCAGACCCAAAGTGACTTGTGAGATCACTGACCAAACATGCCCTGGTTGGTGTCATCACAAGGGGTCGAGATGTGGTATTTTAGTAGCGTTCTTTACTGAATGTCAACTTTTTTTTTTGTTTTTTGTGCAGCAACATGTGTTGCTGCCAAAAAAAGTATTGGGCCCCTTTCACACACGCAGAGCTTTCATTTCATCAGTTCAGTCACGTCTTTTCAAAGAAAAAAAGGGGTGAAGTTTTCATCCATTTTTCATCAGGTTTTCATCAGTTTTTCATCAAGTTCATCAAGTTTCATCAAGTTTTCATCAGTATTTCATCAGTTTAATGGACAGAAAATAGAACTTTGATCTGTTTAAAAAAACAGATGTTGATGGATGTGGATGTAAGCTGATGTAAATAGATGATCATCAATTTACATCCGTTTTTTCCATAGAGATGCATTGATGTCCATTGTTCATCTGGATGGATGAAAAACAGACAAATGGACTGCATGTGTGGAAGGGGCCTTATTTTTAAGCTAAAATGAATCAGGTTGGGGTGGTGTTGTCTGTAAACCAAGCTAATTGTGTTGTGAAAAAATTATGAGCCAAGTATGCAGTGCCACTGTACATTGTTGCTTTAAAGCACCCCCCCCCCCCCCCCAAGCATGTTGTTTACAGGATTTATGAATTTTCATTGTTGCCCCCAAAGCCGTATGAAAAGATCCTCTCCACATTGTGCATTATTTCACCACTTACCAAAACCTCCAAGACGACCACTGCCTTGCTAATAAAGCTGAGGTAAAGGTGATGGACTGGCCAAGCATGTCTCCAGACCTAAACCCTATTGAGCATTTGTGTCGCTTCCTCAAATGGAAGGTGGAGGAGCGCAAGGTCTCTAACATCCACCAGCTCCATGATGTCATCATGGAGGAGTGGAAGAGGACTCCAGTGACATCCTGTGAAGCTCTGGTGAACTCCATGCCCAAGAGGGTTAAGGCAGTGCTGGAAAATAATGGTGGCCACACAAAATATTGAAACTTTTGGACCAATTTAGACCTTTTCACTTAGGGGTGTACTCAATTTTGTTGCCAGCGGTTTAGACATTAATGACTGTGTGTTGAGTTATTTTGAGGGGACAGCAAATTTACACTGGTATACAAGCTGTACACTCACTAATTTACATTGTAGCAAAGTGTAATTTCTTCAGTGTTATCACATGAAAAGATATAATAAATATATACAAAAATGTGAGGGGTGTACTCACTTTTGTGAGATACTGTATATAGGTACATTTAATATTAGTGAAAATCCAAAATATTGTCTGAAAATCTGTAAAATTTAATGGATGTATTGATATAAGCATATTTGAAATTAAGTTGGGATTAAAGTCAAATATATATTTGTAAACATAGCTAACTGTAGAATGATTTTAAGGTGCTGTTTGTCCACAGTCTGAAATAGAAATATGCTTAGATATATAGTAAATATAAATATGATATGGCTGATTCAATAAAACTGAAAAAATGAATAAACTTAGAGGTATTGCACATAGCAACCAATCAAAATTTATATTGAAATCTTCTATAAAAGGTGACACTTAATTGTTCACTTTAGGCAACAATTTTTTTTCTAATTTTTCTTCATGAGGTATGAGCGACTCTTATGGCAGGAGTAGACCAAATATTTAAAGCAACATTCCAGTTTTGTTACAGGAATTTTTAGCTAGCTCTGTAGTAGATTCCCACCTATTTGTTTCACTATGTCCTTTACAGACTGATTCTGAATAGGATAGACTGGTTCCTTATAATTAACTGGTGTGTTTTCTGTGTTCTGATGAGAAAAGCTGCAGGGTCTGCATCCCTTTAGTAATATTTAGTACTTTGGAAGTATCTCACCAAAGCTGAAGTTCCTATTGCAGGATGTATCTAAAATTCACTTAAATCTTCTGGAAAAATCAGTGCACAATTTTAAAGGGTTAAACTCTATTACTTATTGTTTGTATGTTAACCCTTTAAAATTGTGCACTGATTTTTCCAGAAGATTTAAGTGAATTTTAGCTTGGTTTAAAGGTTGATTACAGATGATATAATAGATGAATACCGCATCACTCAAGTTCAGGGGAGCCCATTATTTCGTTTGAAATACCTGGAAGTGACAGTCCTCTTTTCCCAGGCACTCCATTCTTGGACCCGGGTGAACTCAACTAGTCTGTTTTCCACCAATTCTACCTATTTTATTGCAGGGTTCTTAACTTGTAAGCTAGTTTTCACTAAACAACGATGAAAACAGAAAGGAATGTGATAATATCACTCTTACTGGAACCCTACTCTTTTTTTTATAACAGTATACATTTTACCTACATTTTTTCAGATTACAAGGGGATAAAATACAAAGATACATTCCACATATTTAAGACAGCACTGGGAAATAAATACAGGAGGGGAAACTGTATAGGTATGCCTTTTTAGAATCAAGTCATAGCAAGTTGTTAGTGTCAGTAAACATGCCCCACATTGCTAGTCTTTTTGAAGATAATTAGCCATTGTTTAGTTGGGGCAGTTGGGACAGAGGGGGAGGGTGTCATACAGTGCTTGCCAATATGAAGCAATTTTTTCCATATTTAGTCAGGCAACCTCTATTAATTTATGTTAACTGATACATTGGAAGTGCAAACAGTCGAACAACAGTTTAGCATGTTTGGAAATAGCTAGGGTGTCATATATGTCCATAAGGAACACCAAGGGTTCTGGAATCAAAAGTAAGTTTGAAATGTTGACTTTAAAAAAATTGAATCTGAGGGCTGTTGATTGGAAAGGGTGGAAGTTTAACATTAGAAGCCACTGAACCACTAATTATAGCTATGGCTAGACTAGAGGCTTGTGGTTGTGGAGGCCCAGAGAAATATTGTACTTATTGCTCCCCCTCCCTACACATGTAGGCAGGTAGAAGTAGAAAGAGGTCCCCTATGGGTTGCACCTTCTACTGGGGAAGTGCTTTGTGGGTAACTCTTTATAAGGTAGATGGAGCTTGTTCTTGGGACTAATTTTAGCATTTTAGGAGACATTTAGAGTAGGAAGCTTTACTGAGGATGTTCATGCTGTTCCCTTCGGGGAGGGGCTGGAGACAGGGGCGGATCCAGAGTCTAGTCTCGGGAGGGGCACTGCCAGAAAATATATTTTTTTGGGGTAAATCTATCGGGAAATGGCTGGTGTTGGCGCTTCAATCATCACAGCACCATAGTTGTTATGGTGTCAGGATGATTGAAGCGCATTATTACTATTATTACATTGTTATAAAAAATTAAATAGTTTAACTCACCATAATGCAGAATTAGTGGGAGCCCCGAGTGTGTCACTTGCCACGTCACCTGTCACCAGATGCAGATTGTCACTTGCCACGTCGCCTGCCACACGTTGCGGATTGTCACTTGCCACGTCGCCTGTCACCAGATGCAGATTGTCACTTGCCACGTCACTTACCATGTCACCTGTCACCAGATGCAGATTGTCACATGCCACGTCGCCTGCCACACGTTGCGGATTGTCACTTGCCACATCGCCTGCCACCAAATGCGGATTGTCACTTGCCACGTCACCTGTCAGATGCAGACTGTCACTTGCCACGTCACCTGCCACCAAATGCGGATTGTCACTTGCCACGTCGCCTGTCACCAGATGCAGATTGTCACTTGCCACGTCACTTACCATGTCACCTGTCACCAGATGCAGATTGTCACATGCCACGTCGCCTGCCACACGTTGCGGATTGTCACTTGCCACATCGCCTGCCACCAAATGCGGATTGTCACTTGCCACGTCACCTGTCAGATGCAGACTGTCACTTGCCACGTCACCTGCCACCAAATGCGGATTGTCACTTGCCACGTCACCTGTCAGATGAAGACTGTCACTTGCCACGTCACCTGTCACCAGATGCAGATTGTCACATGCCACGTCGCCTGCCACACGTTGCGGATTGTCACTTGCCACATCGCCTGCCACCAAATGCAGATTGTCACTTGCCACGTCACCTGTCAGATGCAGACTGTCACTTGCCACGTCACCTGCCACCAAATGTGGATTGTCACTTGCCACGTCGCCTGCCACCAAATGCGGATTGTCACTTGCCACGTCGCCTGTCACCAGATGCAGATTGTCACTTGCCACGTCGCCTGCCACCAAATGCGTATTGTCACTTGCCACATCGCCTGTCACCAGATGCAGATTGTCACATGCCATGTTGCCTGTCACCAGATGCAGATTATCACGTCACCTGCCACACATTGCAGATTGACAGTCACTTGCTCTGTCACTTTCCTGCTAAGGTGGTCTCTTGTGTCCCAGAGTCAGGCAGCAGAATACCAGTCAGGCAGCAGAAAGATGATGTAATCCGTGGAGCCACCCGCCAGCTCTCTCACCTATGGAGCCGCCCGCCGGCTCTCTTATCACCCTCATTCTCGGAGGGGGCAATTGCCCCATTGCCCCCCCGATCCGCCCCTGGCTGGAGAGGGGTTCTTGCCTCTGTTAGCTTAAGGATGGAGAATAGTAAGGAAAGAGAGAGAAGCTAAAAAAGGATACTGCTGAGAGATAGAGGAAAGGAGCTTGGTTTATCTCCTTGCTCTCCCCTTCAGGAGAACTGGACTGTTTAGGGAGCTTACAGCCCTGGGAGAAATAGGAAGGTTGTATTACAACTGCTAAGAGCTACAAGCTCCCCAATGCCAATGCGTAACTATTTCAAGCAACTACTTGGAAAATTCTAATGTCATTATTTGGACAGTTCTGCTCTAATTGCTGCAATTAAGCAAATAAATAGGTTTTGTTGCAACTACAAGCCTCCATGTGATTATCCAATGAAAGAAGTGCCTTTACAGTCAATACCTATGGAGTGGAGTTGTGTTAACTGTGAAGAGTCATGTTAACTGTAAGTGAACAGCGCAAACCTGGCTGTGGTTGGAGGAATTGTCACCCTCCTGGTGGCGAGAAATGACCCAAATAACAAGCATCGGGTGCTTTAGACCCTTGTCTGGTACATGATCCAAGTGTTGGGATGGACTTTGGGAGCTCAAACCTGGACTGTGATTAAGTCATCGGCCTGTGATAGTATGTGCTCTGGGCATAAGGGGGTTAAGCAGCAGTGACTATGAGGATGGTAATTGGAGGACTAAGGCTGCCATCTATGCACGGTAGAGTTACTGCGTAGGACAGAACAGCTTTTGATGCCTCACAAAATGTATGTTTAGGGGTACCCTGGCTGTACGTCATGGGCACATGGAATCCAGCCAGGTCTCGCCTACACGCACACTCACACACATACACTTTAATCTAGTCTTGTGTGTAGTTATAGGGGTTGTGTATCTTTGCCATTTTGGAATTTTGATTAAAACTGAATAGGGTTGATTTATTAAAGGCAAATAGGCAGTTCACGTTTCAATAGAAACTTTCAATTTGCAAGGTAATTTCCCCCTTACATTTATGAGTGAGGTGAAACTCAGCTGACTTCCATCATCCAATCATGTGCAAGAAAATAAGAGAAAATTCCCTTGCAAAGTTAACAGCCTATTTTCTTTTAGTAAATGATCCTCCAATATGTAAAGATGTGCTGCTATTTACTATCTACTGATCATTGTTGCAGTTTGTGATTTACATTTAACATTTTTTTTTTCACGTCTGAGTTATCGACTATAAAAAAAGCATAATAAATGTACAAATGAGAAGCTATTAAATTAAAAAAAAAATGAACAGAGGAATAACAGGGTTGCTAAATGTTATAGACATTTAACTTTATGAAGAGCAAGTTTAAACATTTTATCTGTCCGGCCCTTGCTTGCAGTGAATCATGTACCATCTACTTGCAGCATCTATAAAAAAGATGAAAAATACTGCAAATTATCGAGGACACCAAAATCATTTTTTAAAAGATGTCATATCAGCATTTTTTGGAACTGACTTTAAAGTATGGCTTAGGGCCATCAATATAACTTTGCTAAGCAAAGAGTATTAATTTCAATTACCAAGTCATGGTTTAGATTTTTGGCCTCAATTGTCTAAATCCCTATATTATCAGAAATGTATAAACAAATGCAGGAAAACAGTAAAATTAGAAATGCTAAATAAAATATTTCCCTTTAATTGTTATATTTACATTAAACAACCAGAATACATGTTATTATACTGTAGTTATTTTTTATAACTATTATAATTTTCAAAAAAAATGCATCTTTATCATGACTTTATAATGGACTCTTGGTGTAAACACTTAGATTTACAGTTTTGGGTGTTCAGGATTTTAGACAAGTTATAAACTAGGAAAAAAGTTCAGACTTTAGGCAGGTGACAGGTCCTATTCCATCAGGCTAGTAAAACAGAGAGTGACATGGCAATTCAGGATCAGTGAGTAACATTCTGATTGTTGCACAGTAGTTAACAAAACAGTCATGTAACTGCTGCTTGCTAGGCTGGGTGCTGGGGGAACCAGGCATAGGACTAATGTGTGCTCTGTCATGGGTTCTGGTTTCCATTTTGGGAGAGCCTGAGTCTAATTGAAAACAGAGTTCTCCTGGGTTTTCCGATCAGGTGGTGATCTCATGCCTGTGAGGCATAGTGCTCAATAGAGATCAAGGTAACACCATTTAACCAGATTAGAATACATAGCATGATTGCTACTTCCTTATTAAAATCCAGGGCTCCCTCTTTCTTGCTTCCCCCTGTACTATTCTATATATTGACATAAACTTGAGCAAATATGTTTGAGTTTTTTGTGCTGTTCTTTTGGTGTGGAGTATTATTCACAAAAGCATCAGTATATAAGTATGAAAGGACTGCTATAACTTTTTTTTATTTCAATTGTAAAGCTGAAGGATAACTTAAAACCATAAATCCTAGCCATTGTTACTAACTAAGGGAACTATCAGAAGGCATTCTGGTTTCCAGAATGAGCCACTGGAGATGAGCATGTGCAATGTGTGTGTGGATGAGTGTGCATGCATGCTCATTGCAAATAGTGTCACCAAGTAGACTGTTTAGGACTGAGACTTGCAACACAGCTGTACTTCTGTGACTGGTGATTCTGTATCTGATCCTGATCTCCTTTATCAACCCAGCATGTTCCTTGAGTCTTCTGTGGTTTTCCTCTTTATGCTTGTCTGCTCCTGTATTGATCCTACCTTGTTTGTTGCCTGTGAGTTACTGACCTGACTTGTCCCTGACTCAATCTCTGCCTGTTGTTTTGATACTATCTCTTCCACTTGTTGCTGATCCATGCGTGTGCCTGTTCTCCGCCACCCATCAGCACTCAAATAATCCTTTGTCCCTGCACTCACTGTCCCACTACCTAGAGCTGCTTGGACTGAAGTGGCCACCCTCCTCATCTCAGGCTCCCATCAAGGTACATTACAGGAGCTTTTCTTTTGCTTGAACAAAAAATGACCTCTTGGGGAAGACCTTTTCCCAAAATTTTAGCCATAAAATGTCTGAAATACATCCCCCTTCTTTTATATATGGTATATTTCTTATAACATTTATTGAGTTTAAAAATACCTTGTAATATACTTCTAAGCTCTTGTTTGTTAGATTGATGGGAGATACATTTTAAAAGAAAAAAACATTCTATTTTAGAGCTGAAGTTTAGTTATAAAAATAAATATGATTGCGCTCCAGGGGGAGGAGCAAAATGTATTGGGGGCGTGGCCTGGCTGTGGTCTAGGCTGAGGCTGCCATTCATCAAACTTCATGCACATGGGTCTGCTTCATGATGTGCAGCTTATGGACCTTTTCCTTTGACATTCTGATACCTATGGGACCATAGTAAGCAAATTTCAACACCAAATCATAACATCTAATCATAGTTTATCCACCTTATCCTGCCTTACACACTTTCCTTTGGCCTACATGACAAGTGCTATAGCTTAGTGAATTGAGCCATGCAAATTCCTTTTTTTTTGGAGGGGGGGGATGTGTGCTTTTAAGTGTTGCTAATGTTCTTAACAAATAAAACATCTCTTCATCCTTAGAACCACTCTACCTTGTATCTTATGTGAAAAAGTTGCTTCCTTTGTATTTATTATATATAATATATCAGCACTTGAGACCTAAAAAAGTGACAAATTCTCTTCGTACGACTTACCTCACCCCCCAACCCTCCTGATACTTACATTTCCCATGCCACTCAGCTCATTTGTTGGAACCTTGAGTAGCATTCCCTGTGTTGGCCCATATTAGAATATTAGAAATTAAAGAAGGCTAAGCACTTTACCCTACTACATGATGGTGCAGATAAGTTACCATGGAAGGGGGGGAGAAGGTCACATACTCCCCCAATCCAGTAGGCTTAAGCAAGTAAACTGTGCAGCTAGGGAGCAAAAATATTAAATATATATATATATATATATATATATATATATATATTAGTAGTATTATATATATATCAAATATATTAGTGGGAAGAGGGGTGTCTTTGCCCTGAATGGGCAAAGTGACAAGAAAGGTTGGATAATAGGAAAAATAAATGATTCTCTTCATTCACGGCCCATATATCAAATGCTTCAAATACTCTATGCTCTTTGTTTTAACAACAAAAGGTGTTAAAAATGCAAACGTCATTACCAACACTGCATAGTCTGTTTATACTAAATGTATTTAATTTATATTGAAAGCGGTTTTTCAATTAACTTAAATATGGTAATAGTTTTAAAAGAGTAATTAAAGTCCACTGCACACAGACAATGATGTGAATGAATTTTAACTAAGTCATATGATAATAATTGCATGCAGAATGTAATCTAGATTTCTCAATTTCTTCTCTTCTTGGAAAAAGTGATCAGGATTGTAAATGAACAATTACAATCAAAATTAGTTAATATTGTACTATAATATTCAGCAAAAGACTAGAAGGGTTGGAGAATAGAAAAAGGTAATATTTCTGTAATATGTGCACATTCATTGGAGGTTAAAGGGCAATTGTATGAGCATTTTTTGATTTATTATTTTGATGTGAGTTTTACATCCTACATGCGTGTGTCTCAATATGTTTGTAATAGTATTAAATATAGAGATTTGTAACTTAGCCACTAGAGAAAAGAGAAGAGAGCAAACATGCAAATTGCAATCACTGCCACCCATGTTAACTGTTGAAATAAGATATCTGCCTACACATCCAATGAAGTCACATACGCGGATTTGTATGTCACTGCTTACAACCTACGTTGTAAAATTTGACTTGCATTTGCTTCTACTCCCCTTTCATATATTGTTTTCTTTTTTTCTTATTCTTTCTATGTATGGGAGTCAAATGTACTTATGTGTCAATCCTACTCTCTTTTGTAAACCCCCCCTTTTTTTTATTTATTGGAAAATAATAAAAGATTATTGGAAAAGAATGGCTCTATAGGCAGCAAGCACAAAATATGATCTACAATGTGGTCAGAAATATAAAACAATGTGCTATGCTGAATTAGTAAATAATATCTCCATAAATCCTCTATATAAACATGAAATGTGTCACCATAAAAAGCATTCAATGTATCATCTCAAGAATCCCACTTAGTGTCAGTGAGAATTTATAATGCCATCTGTGAGTTAAATCACCCATGAGTGGCACTCCTGATGATGTCACCATCTGATAAAATGCATTAGGTGGTGCGAGATGCGCTGACATCACTACAAACAATGGGAGCTGCCAATGGGGTCTGTCTGTATGCATAGAGCTATGTTTTTTCATCACTGAGTGTTTTTAGTCATTTTAACCACTTCAGCCCCGGAAGAATTTACCCCCTTCCTGACCAGAGCACCTTTTGCGATCCGGCACTGCATCGTTTAACTGACAATTGATGTTGTACCCAAACAAAATTGACCTCCTTTTTTTCCCACAAATAGAGCTTTCTTTTGGTGGTAGTTGATCGCCTCTGCGTTTTTTTTTTTTTTGCTCTATAAACAAAAAAAGAGCGCCAATTTTGAAAAAAAAACACAATATTTTGTACTTTTTGCTATAATAAATATCACCATTTTTTTTTTTAAAAAGCTATTTTTTTCTCAGTTTAGGCCGATATGTATTCTTCTACATATTTTTGGTAAAAAAAAAAATCGCAATAAGCGTATATTGATTGGCTTGCGCAAAAGTTATAGCGTCTACAAAATAGAGGATAGATTTATAGCATTTTTATTATTATTCTTTTTTTACTAGTAATCTGTGACTTTTATCATGACTGCGACATTATGGCGGACACATCGGACAATTTTGACACATTTTTGGGACCATTGGCATGAATACAGCGATCAATGCTATAAAAATGCATTGATTACTTTAAAAATGTCACTGGCAGTGAAGGGGTTAACACTAGGGGGCGATCTAGGAGTTAACTGTGTTCCCTGGGATTCTAACTGAAGGGGGAGGGGACTGACTAGAGGAAGTGACAGATCATAGTTCCTAGCTAATAGGAACACACGATCTGTCACTCCTGTCAGAACACAATAGGGAAGTGTGTGTTTACACACACTCGTCCCTGTCCTGGTTCTCCTGGTCACGATCGCTCGTGGCTGGCGGTCATAGAGACCGTCGGCCACGAGCATCGACGCCCCCACTGTGCAGTGGGCACGCGGGCCTGCTATCTATACCCCGCGAGCCGACGTATAGCTACAACGGCTCGCGCAGGGGAGCCAACCTGCTGCAGTATAACTGCAGCGGTTGGTCGGAAAGCGGTTAAATAAATTGTTTACTTGTTGATCTACACCATTAGAGTATTTTGTGTTATTATTTCTCCTGCACATATTCTGTGCCTCTGTGAGGGACTTGCTTACAAGGAGGAGGAGTACTTGATGTTTCTAATCATCTGTTTGTGATAAAGTACATGCTGTTTATCATGCATCTCTTGGTAAGCTTGCATTTGTTGGTGGATTCACTCGCTAATTTAAAGGGGTATTGAAACCAAAAGCAAACATTTATTATATTGCAGCTTACAAATTCTTATGCCGCGTACACATGACCGGTTTTGCCGTCGGAAGAAACTCCGAAGGTTTCTCCGACAGAACTCGAAAATTCCATTAAAGCGGTCTTGCCCTACACACGGTCAAACCAAAGTCCGACCAAAGTCCAACCGTCCAGAACGCGGTGACGTACAACACTTACGACAGAACTAGAAAAAGGAAGTTCAATAGCCAGTAGCCAATAGCTTCCATCTCGTACTTGCTTCAGAGCATGCGTCGTCAAGCGGTCTTGCATACACACGGTCAAACCAAAGTCCGACCGTCAAGAACGCAGTGACGTACAACACGTACGACGGGACTAAAAAAAGGACGTTCAATAGCCAGTAGCCAATAGCTTCCGTCTCATACTTGCTTCAGAGCATGCGTCGTTTTTGGTCCATCGGAACAGCATACAGACGAGCGGTTTTCCCGATAGGAATTAGTTCTGTCGGAAATATTTAGAACATGTTCTATTTCTAGGTCCGTCAGAATTTTCAAAAAAAAAGTCAGATGAGGCACACACGATCGGAATAGACGATGAAAAGCTTCCGTCAGACTTTTTCTGTCGGACATTCCGCTCGTCCGTACACGGCTTTAGATGCAGTGGCTGCATTAGTTTTCTTTTTTAGACTTTCTTTGCTTTAATTTCACCTAATGATCCAGCCAGGAAGTCTGTTATTTTTATAACAGGACAAGCTCTCCTCCAAATGTAGCAGTTTGGAGGGGTAATACCAACAATTTACCACTCACAGGGGTGCTTACAAGTTTTATTTATTCATGTAAACCGCAATATATTACATTTTTGGTTTTGAGTTTAATACCGGAGATATGATGAATTCTCAGTGGAACTAAGCAGGTCTCTTGAAAGTTTTCAGTGTTTTAACTGGGACTTTACATTTATATTATTTCTGATGATATGTTGAATGTTTTTTTAGGATACCTGTGGAGGTGTGAGGCTGGGTTCACACCATTGCGAATTGGATGCGGGTTCCCTGCATCCAATAGCAGGAGATTGTGCTGGCTCTCTATGGAGCTGGTTCACATATCTCTGCTGCGGCTCTGGTGCTAATTTGCACAGGAGTCCTGTGCGTCTTTTGGTCCGTTTCAGGTCCGAATTCAGCCAAAAATTTGGGCTGAAATTGGACCTGAAACAGTGAACGGGGACACACAGGACTCCTGCTGGGAGCCTTATCAGTATTAGGTGGTGTGAACCCAGCCTCAAGGTAGTAAGGTAAACGAGAAGTCCTGGACAGCCGCACGCAAAACTAATCTTTGATCTTTATTTAAATATGATCATAAAAATACATGCCACAGCATCACAAAGCAGGAAAGCTGACGCGTTTCACACTGTAGTAGCTATGATTAAGCACTGACTACAGTGTGAAACACGTCGGCTTTCCTGCTTTGTGATGCTGTGGCATGTATTTTTATGATCATATTTAAATAAAGATTGAAGATTACTTTTGAGTGCGGCTGTCCAGGATTTCTCATTTACCTCTCAATTACCAGCATTGCCTGCACCTGTTACTTCCAGCATAGAGAAAATGTTTGTTCCTCACAGACCTCCTTCAGAGCGGTGATATTTTTCTCTTTCAAGGTAGTAAGGGTAAGACCCTGAGGAAGGGGCTAATGATGGCACATGTAACATTGTGTAATGAAGTGTAGGCAAAATAGGGTCATTGTGGCAATTTTAAAGGGCTTAATGGCAGTGAAACATGGTGATAATGCTTATCGACCTGTTGGAACTGCTCTAAGTTCCTTATAGATCATACAATAACCTCAACCACACCTATGGCTTAAAATCATGCAGTGGTGTTATTTTCATTTCACACTGACAATCATAATACCATTTTACAATATAGTATGGCACAGACTGAAATCCTAAATAAGAGATTGTTTTCCCCATGTAGAGTATTTGTATGGAAATGTATAGTGCTTGTGTGCAGATACCCCCCCCCCCCCCGACTTGTTTTAAAGCATTGTGAAGTCAGTTTACTATGCAGATGTTAGGGTAAAATTGACTCCATTGCCCCCTTACTTAACTACATTTCAAAGATGTTTTATTCCTGGATAGCTTTTGGTGTTATCTGCTTAAGTCTTCTGCAGGGACCCACAGCAACTTGATTAAATTTAAAACAGAATGTGATTGAATTCAAACAATCACTGCATGCACAATACAGGACGCTATAAATCGACGCTTAAGACAGGATAGCAGCCAATATTAGTCTCGTAGATCACAGTCTTAAATCCAATTGACTGAATCAATGTACTTTCTTTATTGACTTAGAACTGGATGGCATTGGTTACATGTCAGTGTAGTATTGTATCAATCATGCCAAAGTGTTGTGCTAAACATTCCAGGTTTATTGATTTTCCCAAGATGAAAAAGCACAGTGGTATGCAAGAACAAAATTCAGTATGCACTAACCCTTGAACATAAATGGACATACAAATTCTACATTATCATAATATATTTATTAGCAAAGAGAAATTTAAATACTGTATGTCCATCATCTCGTAACACTTTTCCAAGGTTGAAGGATTGAAAGAAAAGCTATGTTTATCAGCTTTCCATGTCTGTAACAGTCACAGACATGTGGAAGAATTCAGGACATTAGGAGCCACACCCCTCAGCATATCATAATAACCAGGATCGGGTTGGAGCGAGAATAATTTACTCTAAAGCCGCGTACACACGAGCGGAATGTCCGACAGAAAAAGTCAGACGGAAGCTTTTCATCGTCTATTCCGATCATGTGTATGCCTCATCGGACTTTTTTTTTTTTAAATTCTGACGGACCTAGAAATGGAACATGTTCTAAATATTTCCGACTGAACCAATTCCTATCGGGAAAACCGCTCGTCTGTATGCTGTTCCGACGGACCAAAAACAACGCATGCTCTGAAGCAAGTACGAGACGGAAGCTATTGGCTACTGGCTATTGAACTTCCTTTTTCTAGTCCCGTCGTAAGTGTTGTACGTCACCGCGTTCTGGATGGTCAGACTTTGGTTTGACCGTGTGTACGCAAGACCGCTTGAATAGAATTTCCTTTGGAGTTCCGTTGGAGAAACCTTTGGAGTTTATTCCAATGGCAAAACCAGTCGTGTGTACACGGCAAAACCCTCCCCACCCACCAATGATTTTAAAATAGTGTTGGTACGCGCTAAAATTATTCCACTTATCTGGTTTGTTAGATCACATGATTTACTTATTAGCAGCCATTCTATATTCAGGAACTAAGAGAAAAAATGACCAGGCTATTTTAAATGATATATACAGTGCAGCCAAGGTTTTTGTTGAGGCTGGTTCACGAGCCTTACCTATCTGTTTACCAGCACTCTTTCCCTCTTCCATCAGTCCTGGTTCACACCAGTGCGGCTTTGAAATTGCACTTCTTCAGTGTGATTTCAAAGCCACAGATCACTGCGATATGGATCTCCGATTTCATTCAACTTCATTTAACAGAAGTCAATACAAGTCGCAAGGAAATTGCTGAAAAGTAGTGCAGGAACCTTTTTCAAAATCACTACGACTTGAGTTGCAACAATTTGAACGATCATTTTAATCATTTAACGTGGTAGTAAACTGCCGAAAAAAAACCCCTACAAGACAATAGCATACTGTGCTAGTATGCATCTCATACTAGCAAATTATGAAATACTTACCTTAGAACAAAGCTGCCGCAGCACGCACGGTCACCGCTGAGGGGGCCAGTATGTTCCTTCTGCATTTCTTCTGGGTTCGTGGGCTCCGGCGCTGTGAGTGGCCGGAGCCATTCTGGCAAGTTCTGGTACGATCCACTGGACCTTTAGAGCGCATGCGCTGCTGACATCAGCGGCTGCATTCAGGGTGAATATCTCTTAAACCGTACAGCTTTAGGATGTATTCATTTTACCTACAGGTAAGCCTTATTATATGTTTACCTGTAGAAAAAAATGGCCAAGCGTGGTATACAACCTCTTTAACCTCCTTAGCGGTATTCCTGAGTGTGACTTGGGGTGGATTTTCAGTACCAAAAGTGGTAACCCCAAGCCACACTCGGGATCGCATCGCAGGATCCAGGCAAAGTTACTTACCTTGTCCCCAGGATCCTGCAATGTCTCCCCGCTGTGTGTGTGAGCCGTGTCCTCTGCCAGATCTATCACAGTACCGAGCTCCATTCGCTGCGAGCGTTGCGACGCACGGGGATGGAGCACGGCGCCAAATTCAAAAAGTTAAAAACACATCACACACAGTACACTGTAATCTTACAGATTACATTACTGTATCAAATTATTTTACATCCCTTTTTGTCCCTAGTGGTTTGTCCAATGCCCTGCATGCAGTTTTATATTATAAAAACTGTTCTTTCTGCCTGGAAACTGGAGATTGTCCATAGCAACCAAAAACTGTCCCTTTACACCAAAAGCAGTTTTAGAGCAGCTAGAAAACAGCGATAATAAATTAGAATCACTCGCAGAATTGAGCGATAGTGGTTTGTGGGGAGATCCGTCATCAAACACTGAAAAGTAATGACAGCGACAATTCTGCAACTGAGCAAATTTCAGTGTTTTTGAGTTGAATAAATTATTGAATAATTTTATTATTATTATATTATTATTTGTTATAATTATTTATAGTTATTTATTATATTATAATTTATGATTTCATGTTTCAAACTTTATCATACCCGAGATGTCTACTAGACTCTTGTTTTGGACAGATTTAAGTGTGTTATTCCTAAGAATTACAGACCACAATATAAAACATCAAATTTCCATGCAAAACATTGTACCGCTTTGAGCATAAAAAATCTGAAATAATTATACCGCCAGGGAGGATAACACTGACAGGGGTGCTTACAATGATCAGCTTTTATTTATTTATGTAAAAGCTTTATCCCAAAAGTAAAAAAACGTTTGCTGTAACTGATTGAAAAGTGTTAGCTGAAGCTTGGCTTCAGTTTCTTAATATATCTAAATCTGCTAGTGCATCTAACACTACCCTCCACCCAAGCTGGCAATGCTGCTGTGCAAAGGTGCCCCCAGTGCCCATTCATCCAGACAGTCTAATACAGGAGTTGTATTCCGGCCAGATTTTTTGTTATTCATTGTTTTTGTTAGTTTGTTTTTTTTTTCTCTTGTGAAAGTTCTAGATGAATAAGTTAGAGATACCTTAGTAAAATGCATATATCAACATAGGAAAAAGGCATGTAATGTGATCACCGATTGTTTTGATATTGTACGATGGAATATTTAAAAAAATATATATATATATATTATAAAAAAAAAATAATGATTGGTAAGCTGCAATACAATACATTTTTGGTTTTGGGTTTAATACCGCTTTAATATCTAACACTTTCTGAAAACATGGGCAAATAAATTAGTTGTTTTAAATGGGTTTGCCCTCCATTACTGGAAAGCCTAGGACTCCCAGTTAAAGTGCCTTTTCAGCAACCAGCCAGTGGCATTGCTATGGGGGTGTGGACCGCACCCGGGGGACACCACCAAGTAGGAACTTATATCCGATTGCAATGGTGTCACCCCCATCCGTGACAGTGAAACTTACCTGCAGGCTAGACAGGAGAGAGCCCGATGGGCATGACACCAGAGGGCCTGATTGGGGGGGGGGTGACGCCATGCTTTACCGCACCAGGTGACACCAACCCTAGTGACATCACTGCAGCCAGCAAATTCACATTCAACATATTAATAACAAAATATATACAAAAGTCATTTGATCTGCCCCATCTTCATTTCTCATTCTGTTGTGTGTCCTCTTCTACTTGTACATGCTACAGTTTGCCGTTTTTTTGAAAGAGTGTAATTTGTCTACCATATAATAAATTGAGTTTATACATAATATTCTTTGCTAAACTCTTGGATGTATTAAACTTGCATCACCTGCCACATTTTCAGACTTATCACTTGGCTGATCCGATTCACAAGCTACATCATCCAAATCAAGGCCAAAACATTAACACTGTGTTTCGTTAGTAAGTGAACATATAATTAATTGTCTGATCTTTTGTTTTACATCCTGCCATGGATAGATCCAGCTTATCAAACACTATTTTTTTGCACATTGTAAAAATTTCCATGACTGCAATATCTAAAAGTGTTTTATTTTTTTAATTTTTCTTCCTACATATTCTGAAGATCTGTAAGTGCATATGCCTAATGTCTGTTTCAGCTTGGCAGTCTAGTAAGGGCAGATGCTTAAGCTACAGACATTACATAGTAAAGCAGGAAAACATTTTAAATTAATCCATTATTGAGCAAAATTGAATCCAGTGGTAAACATTTTTACTTCTACCAGAAAACAACATTTTTATAATCAGCAAATCACTAGGTGAGAAAATTCCTCTCTTTGTTGTCCAATGATTAAAATGATTTCAAGTCAAGAAATGCAGTAATTACATAACTTGGCACAATGCAATTTGGCACTAAAGTAGCCTATTCCAGTTTTCAAAATTACATACATTGATTTTCTGACACAAACTAGAAATTAAATCATACATCTATAATGAGTCTCCTGAACAACTAATTGCTAGCAAGAAAATAATAGGTTTGTAAAAATATTATTTTAAAATGTATTTCATACAGTACTTCCAAACTATACAGTATATTCGCATTCCCCCATGTTTTATCATTTTAAATACAACAGTACAAAAAAAATGATGGTCGATGTACCAGAAATTTAATGTGCTTCTACCTTTACTTTGAGAAGACAATGCAGTGGGGCTGATTTACTAAAACTGGAGAGTGAAAAATCTGCTGCAGCTCTGCATAGAAACCAATCAGCTTTCAGGTGTTTTTGTTAAAAGTTATCTGAACGAGCTGAAGTTAGAAGCTGATTGGCTACCATGCACAGCTGCACCCGATTTTACACTGTCCAGTTTTAGTAAATCAACCCCAGTGTATTTTTGGCTCTAAATTCCAACGCACATGGTTTTTAGTCTTGCCTACTTCATTTCTGATGTATGACAAAAAACACCAGAGCATAAAGCTGTGAATATTATCTACAGAGCAGGTCAGTGGCAATATGGAAAAAAGGATAAATGAAAAATGAAAAATAAGCAGTAAAATACTGTTAGTAGGGTATTCAGCAATGGGGCCAAATTAAATTGGTGGTATTAGTGCCAACACTATAGGGTTGATTTACTACAACTGAAGAGTGCAAAATCTGGTGCAGCTCTGCATGGTAGCCAATCAGCTTCTAACGCTTGTTTAAAAACTTCCCGCCAGGAGGGCGTACATGGATGTTCTCCCATTTCAGTGGTTATGCCGGGATGATGCCTACACCTACAGGCATCATCCCGATATTGATCTTTTCGGCCGGCAATTCTCCTCAAGGCAGAAGTGATCTGAGTGGCTAATTAGCCAATCGATCACTTCTGCTGCTGTTGCCTCTCCCGGGCTCTCCGGTCCCATCGCGGAGGCGGCGGTGGCTGCCCTGTACAGAGAGAGAGGAACTGATATCGTTCTCCTCTCCCTGTAACCTCAGAAACCGGGAGCGATGAGCAGTTCGCCACTTCCAGTTCCGCCCCTTTGCTTACCTGGCCAGCAACGGCCAGGGAAGTAGCCGATCAGACTGATCTGTGTCTGATCGGCCACATGGGGGGCCAGAGAGTAGCTATCATGGCCCATGCTATCACAAGGGATGTTGTTCATCCCTTGTGATGGCAATAAAGTTAGTACAAGAAAAAAAATTGTAAAAAAAAATATTTTTGTAAAAAATAAATAAATAAATAATAATTAAAAAAAATGTGCCTCCTGTTCTTATGCGCAAATGCGAACGCATACGTTACTCTCGCACGCATATGTAAACGGCGATCGAGCCACACATGTGAAATATTGTCGCGACCGTTAGAGCGACAGCAATAATTCTAGCACCAGACCACCTGTGCAACTCTAAACTGGTAACCTGTAAAGGCCATTCCACAGGCAGATGCAATATTAAAGCATGACATATTAAGTATCTATTTACTCGGTGTAATGACATCTTTTCCATTATGCAAAAAAAATGGGCTAAATTTAGTGTTTTGTTTTTTTTTAATTCATTAATTCATTTAATTCATTTTTTTTCTAAAAAAATTGCGATTGAAAAACCATTGCGCAAATACCGCGTGGCAAATAATTGCAACACTTACCATTATATTCTATAGGGTCTCTGAAAAAAAAAAATATATAATGTGTGGGGGTTCTAAGTAATTTTCTAGCAAAAAAAAGATTTGTACATGTAGGAATGAAGCATCAGAAATGGCCCAGATGGCAAGTGGTTTATTAAGCTTTGACAAAAAACCGGGAAGCAGATTGGTTTCTATGCAGCGCTGCACCAGATTTTGGACTCTGCAGTTTTAGTAAAACAGCCAGAGGCGGCCCGTCCATTAGGGGCACCACCTCCTCTATCCACGGCCGCCCCGTCTATCCAGGAATCTCACCCTTTTCAGGACACCGGATGCATGAATTCAAACGGGGGGGTTTGAAGCACCTGCTCTAATAGGCTTCAAAATAGGGTGGGCTCGGGGGAAAAAGAGCATTGCTCTACGAGCCCACCCAGGTGTGTTACAATAGCGAATGAATATTTGCTATCAAAACACTGATTCTCCTCCCGGCCAATCAGGAAGCGGGTATGAGACCAGTTTCCCGATTGGCCAAAAAGAGAATCGTCCCGATTGGCCGCTGAAGAGGAGGGAGGAAACGGAAGCCGCAGAGAGCAGGGGAAGCCGCCGCTGTGATGCCCACGGAGAGCAGGGGAAGGGGTAGCCACCGCCGCCTTGATGCCCGCAGAGAGCAGGGGAAGCCCGGAAGGAGCGCTGCCTGCAAATAGATGGGGTAAGTGCTTCATACCCGACCGACCGGGGGGTGGGGGGATGGTGGTGGCACTGTTTTCTGCCCCCCCCAAAAAAAAATTACCACCGGCTGCCACTGGATTCAGCCCGTATCTTTTTTACTGAAAGTCCCTAGTAAAAACATTGAAACGCAATTTTACTGCACTGTGACACAAGCAGAACTTCTTAAAGTGGAACTTCCCTCTCACAATCAACATTGAGTAATTTTAATCCTCATGCTGCTAGCATTAGTAAATAGATAGGAAAGTATACCATATTTACTTGTTTTAAACTTTTTTTTTTTACATTTCTTCAGCTACTTCCTGGTTTCTTGCCTAGGCAAATGATGTCATACATCCCAGGAGTCTTCAGGCGGGTCAACAACTGGGTTAATTTTTTAAGTAACCCAGGGGTCTTCAGGAGGGGAGGAGAGGAGGAGGGGTTTTCTTAGCTGAACACACACTCTCCTGCATGCATGCTTGAGCAAAAGGCAGATGGATGGATGGGGGAGTTTTCTTTGAATTTTTAAATTTAATTAAATAATGTTTTTGGTTTGTGGTGCTCAGATACAGTGAAGATTTGCTTTAAGTCAATATATTTTTTACTTTTGTAGCACTGTCTCAATGGGGGTTGCTGAGTATAGACTTCCCTGGGCCCCCCACTAATTATCCTGCATCCAGTTACACTGTATTTTCACACAGCCAGGTGCTCTCACTCTTTCGCTCTTTGTCTCCAATGACCAGTCTAGGGCACTTGTTTTTATGTTTATTTGGAGAACTTGGATAGGAGAAGGGAATCAGTAGGATACTCCAAATTAACTATGCACAAGCGACGACAACTCTTTCTGTACATCTGTGGAGCAGATTATCTGCTGAACCATACAGCATCTGTATGGAAAAACAAGTTCCTATGTAGAAGAAGCAACTCAGTGGACTTTAAATCTTTAAGACACTAGCCAATGTCCCCTTTAGCTCACACACCCAATATGCTGACTTCTAGGACCAGACGGGGATTTCAGCAACACACTAATGCCTCGTACACATGATCAGACTTTCCGCCAACAAAACCGTGGAATTTTGTCCGAAGGGTGTTGGCTCAAACTTGTCTTGTATACACACGGTCACACAAATGTTGGCCAACAATTACAAAAGCAGTGATGTACTAGACGTATTACATGGTTTTTCAGCTCTTTATCGCCACCCTTTGGACTCCTGCTAATTTTGTGTTAGTAAAAGTTTGGTGAGTGTTGATTCACACTTTTCTTTTCGCGCTTTTTATTTCGTGCTTTTCAGTTCATTTCTGAACGGCCGTTCGTCAACCAGACATGTTGCAGAATCGGAAGAGATGACATGTTTTTTATCATTGGCCTTGAAGTTATTGCTTTGACATTTTTTTGGTAGAATAATGATTTGATTTGGTATATTTTCTATATTTTTGGATGCATAGAATGCACTTTTTGGTTAAGTTCTATGGGCAGATAGTCTAATTTTTTTTTTTAATGCACAATAAAAAAATTGTGGAGAATAATACTAATGGTGTTGTGGTAACTTGCACAAATAAAAAAAAACAAACATAATAATATTATTCTTGATATCACTAGAAAAAAAAATCCTTCGAAAATTTGTTTCCAATAACTCCATCAGTATTACCAGCAAAGCAGCTTCATTATTATCCCATTAAAGAAGAAGAGAATTGTGCGCTACATTTGGAGATTTCATAATTTGCCACGTCACGAATGTTAATTCTCCATTACGAATGCTAGTTTACAAGACCGACCGCTTCTGCTTCCGAGCATGCATGTTTGTACTTTGGACTTTTGTCTGACGGACCTGTGTACACATGATCAGAAAATCCGACAACACACATTTGTTGCAGAAAATTTGAAGACATGCTAGCCAACATTTGTTGGCGGAAAGTCCGACAACAAATGTCTGATGGAGCATACACACAGTTGGATTTACCGCCAACAGTCTGACATCCAACATATCCCGTCGGAAAATTTGATCGTGTGTATGGGGCTTCAGTCTAAGGGATCCCTTCTGGGGATCTGGACTCACAAAATGTCCTGGGACAGCTAGTAGCCTCCTTCCAACTTCCAAGTGACACTCTATACCAGTGACATCAGACCCGATCCATAGACTTCTTCCCTCAGTCAGCTTGCATGGGAACCCTGGGTGGTAGCTTCAAGACTTCAGGCCCTCAGGTCAGGTACCTGAGGCCACATGGCAGCCTATGCTGGTGAGAGGCAGCTGTCTCCTCCCCACCTGAACCTCTTTCCCCAGAGGTGGGCTGGGCTGGAACCCCAAGCCCATGTGCTCCTCAGACTTAAATACAGGCTCCCAGCATTCATTGGGGGCACATGCCCTTCTAATTGGCCAGGGCTGTATCTACATCCGTGCTCTCACCTGCTGGGTTTCATCCCACTATCCAATAGCTATTGGATCAGTTTGAAATATCAAGTCAGCATGAGCAGCACCAGAGCACACTGAGCAGACCTCACTCATCAATCACTGCTCTCTGTTAAGCAGACAGCCCCTAAATTTGCCTGTCTGTTTCTCTGTTAAGCAGGAAAACCAAAAACTATATACACTCTCTAGCACCTACCTAAGAGGATGCTACATCTTAATGCATTTACCTTAATGAATTAAGGTAAAAAATGTCCAAGTAATTTTATTGACCTCCTTCCCCCACCTCACTAAACATTCTATTGATCGAGCACTGATCCCATCTGCAGCGGCACTCCCCTCTTCCTCTACTCACACGACACAGAGGCACAGAGGCAGCAGCGGGAGCCATTGGCTCCTGCTATTGTCAATCAAAGCCTGATAGGGAGGAGCAGGGGGCAGGGCCGAGCTGCACTGTGTGTCTATGGATGCACACAGCCTGGCTTGTGCATCCATCCATACTCCCACACGAGTGCCCCCATAGCTATGGGGCACTTGCAGAAGAGCTGGCTGGGGAGCTCAAAAGAGGAGGTAAGGGACTTCTCTGTGCAATAGCATTGCACGGAGCAGGTAAGTATAACATATTTCTTTTTTTCAGGGGGAATAAAACAAGCTTTTATAACCAAGTTGATAGAACTGTCTCCTTGACTAGGGAAGTGTTTTGTGACAATGGGCCACACAAGTTTTATGTCTAATACTCTGGTTCAGCAAAATCATTAAATTGAAATGTCACAAGAGGGTATTAAAGCACAGAGTGATCACCTGTTCAAAATAAGAATAGTTTCTGAAACACACACAGTGCAGCAATAAGGCGTAATGGAGAGGAAGAGAAAGTGCTGTACTGCGGTCTGAGTGGTCTAAGAAACACAGCAATTACATACTGTATATAAAGATAGGGACAGAAGGATGAATCACATCTATATGGGACAGGGACATGTATACTGTATAAAATACATAATGTAATAATTATTTATTATGTTTAATTTAACCACTTGCCGAGCACTCTGTAGCAGATTTATTGCTACAGGGTGTCTGTTCTGTGCAGAATCCCATAAATGTAAGAGAAGAGGTATGAATAATCAAGAATGTAAATAAAATACATTTGTTTTTCCTTGAAGCATGAAATATCATCTATAGTGTACCAAAACTTTGTTTTGTTTTTAGGGCTCGTTCACATGGGAATGTGGTGCAAGAAAGTCACATAGGAATCGCACAGGGACACAGACCGTATCCCTGTGCAATTTAGGTGTGAATGAGCCTTTAAAAAAAGATTATTCTTTTCGGTCTCCTGAATACAGGTGTAATCATTTACTGATGTTGGTTACAGGCAGGATCTTGCTGGCAGAAGCTGGCAGAAAGACCCCGAATAAAAAAAGAAAGTTATGTTCTTAAAGACCTTGGGTATACACGTGTACAATAGAGAAAACGTACCTACATGTATAGACATTTAAATTCTTCTTCAGCTTCTTATATTCTTACTTACGTCTTGCTGCCTTATGAGTTTATGTGAAATCTCTATTAATAGCTGCAAAATATTATAATTATGAATATATTTAATTTAGAGTAGTATCTATGTGGGTGTGTAACATAGCTTCCCAGAAGTCCTTGTTATACAGACGATTCAGTGCCTACGCTTGTTTATCTAAACAATGGGACCCAAACCTCATTGTTCTACAAATATTCACTTCAAAGGATTCCTTGTTTAGATGTGCAATGAAGGTGGTCAGCCTGTCATCAATACTTAACTTCCCTGAAAAGGTCACGTACCTACAAGTTAAATCTCACACTCAAAATAGTCGGTGCCAAGGATTCGCATTAAAGGGGGCTGACTTATGCAAAGTATACAGATTGGAGATTTAGCCACACCATGCCAACCAATGAGGCATCATCCTGTAATGATATACAAAGACTAGATGGGAGGGGAGAGTGCACACTCTCTGGTAGAGTGACTTAGTCACCAGAATGGAGCTTTTGTGGGCAGTAGCATGGTAACTATGGAATATCTCCCACGTACTTGTATCCTAATGTTTGTCTTATGTCTTTTCTGTCTTGTTGTTTGTAGATTCTTGTCTTGAGTATTATACTCTGTATTCCTTCATGTAATCCATGATTATTACCCTTTTCATGTACAATAGATAGATTTCTGTGTATTAGTTTAGGCCTCCTTACTATTTACCAATACATTTTTGTTATTGTGCATGAAAAGGGTAAAAATCACAGATTACATGAAGGAATATAGAGTATAATACTCAAAACATTAATCTACAAAACAACTGGATAGAAAAGACATAAGACAAACATGTAGATACAAGTACACGGGAGATATTCCATAGTTACCATGCTACTGCCCACAAAAGCTCCATTCTGGTGACCGTCAGGGCTTCCTTCTCAGAGCACGCCGCCCAGCTGTGGGTTAATTGCCAGCTCTAAATCTTTCCACAGTGACTCACCTGTTGATGATAACCTGTTCGTCAGTCCTGCTGGTTACTTAAGCTGTCAGATCATCTCTGCCTTCGCCTTGGTAAACACATCCAGAGGCTCTATCCTGTGTACCTGTTGAAGACTCACTTGGCTGACGTCCCTTTTGGTTCCTGATCCTGCTTGCTGTTCCACTACGCTGATTCTCCGGTTTCCTGATTTCCTGGCCTGTCCTGAAGTATGTTGATCTCTGGCTCCCTGATGTCCTGGCTTGTCTGACTATCCGTTCCAGGTACCGAACTCTGGCTATGATTTGACTACGTTGCTCTGTTTACCTTTTACTATTATTATTAAACAAGTGTGATTTTAACTGCCCTTCTGTCTCAGTCTGATTCATCATTTCTGACAGTAGGCAAAGGCCATGAATTCAGAAGATGCAGTCAATCAACTTGTTGGTAATATTTTGGGTTATAAAAGGTCAGATGAGCAGGATCACCGTATGGAAGACGCAAAAACCCATTGTCCTGAGTTACCCAGAGTTTTCGGCTTCCTTTAAAAGGGTATTTGACGTTCCCGCATGCTCCACTTTTGCTGCCAAGTGCCTCATGTCCATCAAACAGAGTACGAGAACTGTTGCTGATTACGCCATTGAATTCCGTACTCTGGCAGCAGAGGTTGCGTGGAACAATGAGGCCCTCATGGCTGATTTTTCTCATGGTCTCTCAGATACCATCAAAGATGAGATAGCAGCCCGAGATATACGCACTGAGCTGGAGAAGTTGATCCCCTTGGCTATCCTCATTGACTCCACACTCAGAGAAAGACTCTCTTTTAAGGAGCGCTTGCAGAAGCCGCCTGAACGTTTGTCTCTGAACTTTGCAGTCCCACCCTTGCCTCCCTCACCTCCTACTCCTCCTGGTACAGAGTCGGTCAGTGAAGGTGAACCCATGCATTAGGGCTTCACACGTCTCTCTGCGGATGAGGGAGCCCTTAGGAGGAGGGAGAGATTGTGCCTTTATTGTGGCCAGGCAGGTCACTTTTTAAAGTCTTGTCCTACCCGTCCAGGGAACATCCGTACCTTGAGGTCTTGTAACGGACAGACCTTAGGTGCCATTGTTTTGTCCCCAGTTATCCAAAAGGATAATCCCTTGGTTCCGGTTACCCTTTCTTGGTCTGAGTCGTCCGTCGAGATACAGGCTCTAATCGACTCTGGGGCTGCAGGCTTGCACATTGATGCTGCCTTTGTATCTAAGCACTCATTTCAGCCACATCTGCGTGCCACTCCACTTGCCATTGAGGCTCTTGATGGGAGACCTCTACAGCCTGCCCATCTGACTCATGAGACTGCCCTGTTGTCCATGGCCGGAGGGGCTCTTCATCATGAGATAATCCAATTCCAAGTTATTTCCTCACCTAACTTTTCGCTGGTTATTGGTTATCCTTGGTTACAGAGGCACAATCCATCTTTTGATTGGCTTCATGCTGAGGTTCTCTCCTGATCACCACAATGTAGCAAGACATGTTTCCAGAATGTCCTATGCACCTCTTCACTCTCCTCCCTGCCGGAGGAGTACCGCGATTTTAGCAATGTCTTTGACAAAGGTCAAGCCGGTAGTTTGCCTTCACATCGGTCATATGATTGCATAATTGACCTTCCACCTGGTGCCATACCCCCTTGTGGCCGGGTTTACCCTTTGTCGGTCTCAAAGGATAAGGCCATGGAGGAGTTTGTTACAGACGCACTTTCTCGAGGATTTATCCGCAAGTCCTCGTCTCCTGCTTGTGCTGGTCTCTTCTTTGTGAAGAAGAAGAGCGGTGAACTGAGACCCTGTATTGATTATAGGGGTCTCAATAATTTCCCGATTAAGAATGCTTATCCAATTCCATTGATTACGGAGTTATTTGACCGCCTCCAGGGAGCAACGGTTTTAACGAAGCTTGATTTGAGAGAAGCATACAATCTCATGAGGATCAAGGAGGGCAACGCATGGAAAACTGCGTTTAATACCACAACAGACCATTATGAGTACCTCATAATGCCATTTAGCCTTTGCAACGCTCCGGCAGTTTTCCACGAATTTATCAACAATGTCCTCCGAGATATGTTGCAGCTATGTGTGGTGGTTTATCTCGACGATATCCTCATTTTTTCCAAGACCCTAGAGAGCCACCACACAGATGTCTGTCGTGTGCTTCAGAAGCTGAGAGAGAACAATCACTATTGTAAATTGGAGAAGTGCAAGTTCCATCGTGAACAGGTTAAATTCTTGGGTTATGTCATTTCCACTGCTGGTTTTTTGATGGACCCAGAGAAACTTTCAACAGTTCTACAGTGGCCCCAACCTGTGGGTATACATCCTCTGCAACGTTTTCTTGGCTTTGCCAATTATTATTAAAAGTTTATTTGTAACTTCTCGTCTCTGGTCAAGCCCATGACTGATATGACCAGAAAGGATGGTAACCCACAGAGTTGGTCTCCATAATCCATTAAAGGGGTTGTAAACCCTCGTGTTTTTTCACCTTAATGCATCCTATGCATTAAGGTGAAAAAACACCTGGCAGTCACTGGCCCCCCAGCCCCCCATTTTACTTACATGAGCCCCTTCATCTCCTCGGCGGGGATGCGCTGTCCCTCTCTCCACGGAGTCCCAGTCACCTCTTGATTGGACAGATTGATAGCAGCACAGCCATTGGCTCCCGCTGCTGTCAATCAAATCCAATGACTCGGGCACGGGGGAGGGCAGGGCTGAGTCCAGCATTTCTGTCTGTGGACGCAAAAGCTGGACTCGGGAGCAATCCTGCAGGATAACCCCCTCGGGAGAGCACTTCTCCTAGGGAGATATCTGATGCAGGTACGAGCCGCGAGAGCCGCCGGGGGACCTCAGAAGAGGATGTTCAGGGCCACTCTGTGCAAAACGAGCTGCACAGTGGAGGTAAGTATGATATGTTTGTTATTTTTAAAAAATAAAAAATGATCTTTTACAATCACTTTAAGGCCTTTTGAAAATCTCAAGCCTGCGTTTGTTTCTGCTCCTTTGTTGGCACATCCTGATCCTACGTTACCCTATATCCTTGAGGTTGATGGTTCTGAGACTGGAATTGGCGACATTCTGTCTCAACGTCATACCTCTGAGAACGCTATGCATCCTTGTGGCTACTTTTCCAAGAAATTGTCACCTGTGGAGTGCAATCATGAGATTGGGGACAGATTGTTGTTAGTGATCGTTTTAGCTCTTTAAGAATGGAGGCATCTCCTCGAAGGTACCACTGTGCCGATTCTCATTCTTACTGACCATAAGAATCTCATATTCTTGTCTGAGGCTAAAAGCCTCTCTCCCAGAAGGGGCGCGATGGGCTCTTTTCTTGTCAAGTTTCAATGACATTGTCTCTATCTTACCCGGTACTAAGAATGTAAGGGCTGGCGCTTTGTCGCAACAATTTTCCTCCACTTCCAAGATGGAATCGGTTCTTGTTCCTGTGATTCCTGCTGATCGTATTCTGGCTACAGTTTGCACCAGTCTCACTTTTCCATTGAGTGACAAAATTCTTGCTGCTCAGGTCCATGCTCCTCCTGAGAAACCTTGTGACCGCTGCTTTGTACCCGAGAGTCTCTGTACTGCCATGCTCCAGACTTACCATTCTCCCAAGGCTGCTGACCACCCTGGGAAGAATCAACTCTTTTGGGCCATTTCCCAACAATTCTGGTGGCCTAGTCGACGTGCT
Source organism: Lithobates clamitans (assembly GCA_037952925.1). Classification (NCBI taxonomy): domain Eukaryota; kingdom Metazoa; phylum Chordata; class Amphibia; order Anura; family Ranidae; genus Lithobates; species Lithobates clamitans. The sequence goes on from JBBGZY010000655.1 coordinate 5,521,325, forward strand.
GATGTAGCCAATTCGTAGCTGCTTGTTCCGTGTGTGCTCAGACACCATGACACCTTCCAGTGGGCCTCCTACAACCCATACCCAATGGAGAGAGACCCACCTGTCCATGGATTTAATTGTGGAGTTACCCAACTCTCAGGGCAACACAGAACACAGTTATCCTTATGGTGGTTGATCGGTTCTCGAAGATGTCTCATCGTATTCCACTGAAGAAGTTGCCCACATTTAAGGAACTGGCTTTTATTTTTGCTTGGGAGATGTTTCGTTTACATGGGCTACCCAAGACAGGGGTAGTCAGTTTGTGTCCTGGTTCTGGCAAACCTTTTGTGCACAGTTGGGAATTTAGCTTTCTTTCTCCTCTGCGTATCACCGCAGTCTAATGGGGCCGCAGAACGAGCCAACCAGTCCTTGGAGCAGTTTCTATGTTGCTATATTTCTGACCATCATAACAACTGGTCAGACCTCTTACCTTGGGCAGAGTTTGCTCACTATAGTGTCTTGAATTCTGCTTCTCGATTGTCCCCGTTTGTTTCCAATCATCCATGCTGCCTGACTCATTTGTTTCGCAGAGCATTCCTGCGTTACAGGAGCATCTCCGTGGTCTTTGTGCCACCAGGAGGCCATGCGACATGCCAGTGATAGGTATGGACTCCATGCTGACTGCAGACACCTGCTTGCGCCTTCCTGCCAAGTTGGGGACAGGGTCTGGCTGTCATCTCACAACCTCCGACTCCGTGTTCCCTCACTAAAGTTGGCTCCTCAGTTTATTGGGCTTTTCAGTATTCTCTGCAGGATTAACCCAGTGGCTTACACTGTACACCTTTCCTCCAATATGCGTATCTCAAATGTATACTATGTCTTCTTATTAAAACCTTTGGTCTGCAACTGCTTCACCACCTTCGTGCCATGTCCTCAACCAATACAGGTTGAGAACCATGAGGAGTAGGAAATACAGATCATTGTTGACTCCCGTAGGTTTTGTGGGCGCATACAGTACCTGGTGCATTGGAAAGGGTACGGTTCGGAGGAACGCTCTTGGGTCTCATCCTCAGACGTACATGCCCCTGTCCTCCTCTGTGCTTTCCATAGACGTCTTCCCCTCAAACCTGGTGGTCCTCCGAGGGGGACGAGGGGGTATTGTCAGGGCTGGACTCAGCTGTTCCTTCTCAGAGCAGGCCGCTCAGCTGTCGGTTAATTGCCAGCTCTAAATCTTTCTAGAATGACTCACCTGTTGATGATATCGTGTTCGTCAGTCCTGCTGATTATTTAAGCTTTTAAGCTGTTCAGTTCATATCATCTCTGCCTTTGCCTTGGTCAACACATCCAGAGACTCTCTCCTGTATACCCGTTGAAGACTCGCTTGGCTGACGTCCCTTCTGGTACCTGATCCTGCTTGCTCTTCCACTACCCTGATTCTCCAGTTTCCTGATTTCCTGGCCTGTCCTGAAGTGCGCTGATCTCTGGCTCCTTGATATCCTGGCTTGTCTGACTATCCCTTCCGGTTTCTGGACTCTGGCTATGATTTGACTACGTTGCTCTGTTTACCTTTTACTATTATTATTATTATTATTATTATTATTAAACAAATGTGATTTTAACTGCACTTCTGTCTCTGTCTGATTCATGGTTTCTGACTCTGTTCTACCAGAGAGTGTGCACTCTCCCCTCCTATCTAGTCTATGTATATCATTACAGGCTGATGCCTCATTGGTTGGCATGGCATGGCTCTGATTGGTGGGCCTCCCTATTCTTGGTTAAGGATTGGCTAAATCTCCAATCCCTATACTTTGCATAAGTCAGCCCCCTTTAATGAAAATCCTTGGCATCGACTATTTTTAATGGGAGATTTAACTTGTAGGTACATGACCTTTTCAGGGAAGTTAGGTATTGATGACAGGCTGGCCACCTTCATTGCATATCTAAACGAGGGATCCTTTGAAGTGAATATTTGTAGAACAATGAGGTTTGGGTCCCATTGTTTAGATAAACAAGCGTAGGCACCGAATCATCTGAATAACGGGGACTTCTGGGAAGCTATGTTACACACCTGAATAGATATCACTCTAAATGAAAAATATTCATAATTACAATATTTTACAGCTATTAATGGGTATTTCATATAAACTCATAAGGCAACAGTGTATGTGTAGATTACTGTAACCGTACAGCACAAGTCTAATCATTGGAGGAGAGCAGGCTGAGTTCCTAGCGCAGTCAGAAAACTGACCACCTTGGGAAGATGTGCTCTCATGCCTAGTCTGGTCAGTTTTTAATAGGAAAGCAGAGGGACTGGCAGGAACACCAAGTATTTGACACAAAGGAAGCAATACAAAAGGGAACAGGAAACCTTTTCATACAAGTACATGGTACAGCAGGCACATATCAGGAATTTGAAATGTTGTGGTAACATATTCTTTCATTTTGACTGGAGAGTTACTTCAAATAAAGTCAATTGAGAAACTGGCATGAGGACGCTGGTAGCCAGCTACTTTTATGAATAGCATTATTCACCATGTTCAAGGCAGGGCCATTAGTTAAATAGTCTGTGCGTGTTTTTTTCTAACTCAAGATTGCAGATTCAGTTTTCTAGTTCATGCATAATGTATAAAAAATACACAGAGTTTTCATCTTATATAAATCCAAGACAGAAGAAAATTTGAAATATAAAAAGGGTTAAAGACTATCAGGTTACAATAAAAAAAAACGGTGTAGCATCTCCAGTAACCTTCCTGTTTTTAATTACATTTTTATTTCCGCTCTGATGCAACCTATGGCCCAGCCGGCAGCCTGCACCACTGGAGAAGTGAGCAGGAATTTTCATCAAAATCTTTCTTTACACTGAGATTTACACTTAATGAGATTTCTGTTTCAATATTTTGCAGCAACAGCCGAGAGCCGCTAAAGTTTCCTTTCAGCTGTTAAATGATCTAGAGAAACCCTAATTAGAATTAATGTAAAGTAAATATTAGCAGCACAAAAAGTGTATCGCACAGAAAAAAAAACTTTCAGTGTAACCACTCCACATATTCTGTAACATCAGAACATTAACTCAAAAATAAAAACAGTATAATATTCAATATGAATCATAGATACTTTGATATATATCTATACTTTTTGTCTGAAGAAGGGCGCTACCGAAACTGTTACCTTGCATAACATGGAAAGCATGTAACTTTTTTCATTTTTTTTTTAATAAACATTCTATTTGTGCAGTAATCCCTCTCATCTTTCTCTCTCCCTCTCTCTCTCTCTCTCTCTCTCTCTCTCTCTCTTTCTCTCTCTCTCTCCCTCCCCCTCTCTCTCTTTCTCTCTCTCTCTATATATATACAGTGGGGACACGGAAAGTATTCAGACTTATACAGTGGGGACAGATTTAGTAGAAGCACCCTTTTGATCTAATACAGCCATGAGTCTTTTTGGGAAAGATGCAACATGTTTTTCACACCTGGATTTGGGGATCCTCTGCCATTCCTACTTGCAGATCCTCTCCAGTTCTGTCAGGTTGGATGGTAAACATTGGTGGACAGACATGTTTAGGTCTCTCCAGAGATGCTCAATTGGGTTTAAGTCAGGGCTCTGGCTGGGCCATTCAAGATCAGTTAAGGAGTTGTTGTGAAGCCACTCCTTCGTTATTTTAGCTGTGTGCGTAGGGTCATTGTCTTGTTGGAAGATAAACCTTCGGCCCAGTCTGAGGTCCTGAGCACTCTGGAGAGGGTTTTTGTCCAGGATATCCCTGCGCTTGGCCGCATTAATCTTTCCCTCAATTGCAACCAGTCATCCTGTCCCTGCAGCTGAAAAACTCCCCCACAGCTTGATGCTGCCACCACCATGCTTTACTGTTGGGGCTGTATTAGACAGGTGATGAGCAGTGCCTGGTTTTCTCCACACATACCGCTTAGAATTAAGGCCAAAACTCCATGCGGGCTTTCATGTGTCTTGCACTGAGGAGAGGCTTCCGTTGGGCCACTCTGCCATAAAGCCCTGACTGGTGGAGGGCTGCAGTGATGGTTGACTTTCTACAACTTTCTCCCATCTCCCGACTGCATCTCTGGAGCTCAGCCACAGTGATCTTTGGGTTCTTCTTTATCTCTCTCATCAAGGCTCTTCTCCCCGATAGCTCAGTTTGGCTGGACGGCCAGCTCTAGGAAGGGTTCTGGTCATCCCAAACGTCTTCCATTTAAGGATTATGGAGGCCACTGTGATCTTAGGAACCTTAAGTGCAGCAGAAATTTTTTGTAACCTTGGCCAGATCTGTAATTTGCCACAATTCTGTCTCTGAGCACTTCCGGCAGTTCCTTTGACCTCATGATTCTCATTTGCTCTGACATGCACTGTGAGCTGTAAGGTCTTATATAGACAGGTGTGTGGCTTTCCTAATCAAGTCCAATCAGTATAATCAAACACAGCTGGACTCAAATGAAGGTGTAGAACCATCTCAAGGATGATCAGAAGAAATGGACAGCACCTGAGTTAAATATATGAGTGTCACAGCAAAGGGTCTGAATACTTAAGACCGTGTGATATTTCAGTTTTTCTTTTTTAATAAATCTGCAAAAATGTCAACAATTCTGTGTTTTTCTGTCAATATGGGGTGCTGTGTGTACATTAATGAGGAAAAAAAATGAACTTAAATGATTTTAGCAAATGGCTGCAATATAACAAAGAGTGAAAAGTTTAAGGGGGTCTGAATACTTTCCGTCCCCACTGTATTTATTACTGTATATATATATATGCACACATATGTATTAAGAAACAAACAGCTCTTCAAAATAAAGTCAACCCACGTGCATCAAATAAATCAAATCCATCACCTACAAAATCTAAATTGATGGCAAATCTTACATTGTGTGGATATATACCACCACCCAATGTGATGGACACTCACCAGAATTAAAGCTACAAATAATCTAGCAATCACTGCATGTTTCTCTCAGTCAAGCTTGGATAGCAAAGAGAAGCTGTGATAACAAAGCTCACACTAGAGCACATAAAATTTGGCAAAATTGCAGTATTTTATTAAAAGAACGCATCAAACATAATAAACAACTGATCTTTCATATAACTAATGCACAGGACAAAACAAAGCTGGTCAAGACTTACATCCAAAGCTGCTGCTGCATTTAAAGTCTTCCCTAGTATGTGGCTGGCTCTTAAAGTAGTGACATCTTTATTGCTGCTACTCTTCTTGTGTTGTGAATGACCCTGATTTGGAGAAAGCACAAATAAAGGCATAGTCATTTCAATGCCACCCTCTATGTAAGCTTACTTTGATTTTCACCATATGCACAGCAGAGAATTATGTAGTAAGAGGCTGCAGCTCAACCTGGAAGTTAATTGAAAAGCCAACTGGTTATATTGGACTTTTCTTGGATTAAGGTAAACAGAAATTATTGCAAAGAAGCCGAACTATGTTGGGTTATTGAGATCCATGTCTTGAAATGCCACTGTGATGCTGCTTCCTAGACAATGCAGGTATTCAACACCTCTGGATGTGTGAACACTTGCTACTCCATTGCATGCAGTGGTCCCTTTCGCTAGCTCGTACATCACTACAGGACATAGAACCACTGCATGCAGCAGGGGAAAAAAGTGTTTGACTTATCCAAGTGGTTGAATGCTTGCAAAGGCTGGGAAGCAGCAGCCAGGGAGCAGCATCAGAGTTTCAAGACACAGACCACCAGAAAGATAAATATAGTGCCTCTTCTTTATACAGGTATGTCTGTTTGCTGTTTCGACTCTGTAGTGCCAAGGTCACTTTAACACAATAATTATTGTGGTTGTATACCCTTTTTATAAATTTTTTTAACTACAGATATTAACTTTGCATGCAGCCGCTGATGTCAGCGGCGCATGCGCTGTGAAGGTCCGGCAGACGCTGCCAGACCTTGCCAGAAAGAAGACTCCTGCGCGCATGCTTGGAAGCGACAACATCGCGGCGGTGGCCACTCACAGCGCCTGAGCTGCGAACTTACTTTCTCACGCACTTTTTACACTTCTACACTTCCCCCCTCTCCCTAACCTGCCTGCTTGGAATGCTGTGGCTGTGCTGGAACAATCACACCTGGCTGTGAGTGGAGTCAGAGAGGATTCCTAATACTACGCCCTGGTTGTCAGTTGATAACACAAAGCATGTTTGACTCATAGAACGTATGTTCTTTTGAGTTCAAACTATTTGGTAAGCTTACATCTGTCTCGGTGAAGGTTTTTCTGCACTGGTGTTCTCAGCCCCTTTTCTGTTTAAATATCGGATTGGATGTTTAAGTGGTGATTTAGAATTTTCTTTCTATTCAATCAACACTGTGGATCGATCATTTTTTCACGGACACATCTATTTGCAATTTTCCTTTTTTACCATCACTTTTTTGCAATATTTAACCTTCAGTTATTTATATGTGTGGAATTTTGTGATTTATTCATTTATTTTTTACACATTGTATTAATTATCACTTTATAGGGTCACATATCAATTAATTTACGGTCATTTGGTTCAGCCAATTTTAAACAATTTAGTGCTACACTTAGTTACTTTTACAATTAGCAAAATTATCTGTTTGTTGTGTTAGCTGCTATCACTTACTTTTTTAAAAATATAATCTACTATGCACTTATCCAAGGAATAAGTGCATAGTAGCATGACCTCTCTGTGGTTACTGCCATGCCCTCCCAGCCTTTAATTCTTAGCAAGGCTAGGGTTATCACCATAAATACTATTTAGCAACAATTGTAAAGTAACATACATTTAATAAATATAGACAGCCAAGCTGTAATTAATTGTGAAGTGTAGAAATGTGCAATAGTATTTTCTAATGCTATTTAGTAAGGCATACCCTACTTGCCTATCTCTTCAGCAAATCTATGAAACAGTCTACGTTGCCATTTTATTCAATGCCTTACGCAGAATGTTACCAGAATATCTTGGCATTTATGCTTTATGTGCACACAGAAGTGTGCCTAGCACAAACTACTGGCTATGTCAGAGACAAAACTCCCACAGTATTGGTAGTTTCCATGGCAACCCCCAATGTCAAGAGAAACGAAAAAACTATATACAAACACACACAAACATGCACATACATCTCAATCACATTACATCCTTACCTCATTTTATGGCACAATTTCTTGTTTTATTCCTTAAGGGAATTTTAATAGCATCATCTGTTTGGCAGTCTGTTATTTATAAAGGAAAAAAACTTTCAGATCTCTAAAATTAATTAATTTTATGAGGTTTGAGGAAACAATTGATGATAATTTAACTGCTGATTAAATTTGTTTTGTTTTTGTTTTTTTTATCTTGCAATATACAAAAATCATTGTATTAAAATATTATAACTGTATTGCTTTTGCACAATACATTTTATTTGATAGGAAAAATGATCTATAGAATTGTATTTTAAAATTGCATAGAATACATATATCTAAAAATGTAGCAATTAGATAAAACAGCATGATGAATAATTATACACAGTGTCCAGGCACAGAGCATTGTAAAACATTAACACACAAAGATAAGATTGTTTACGCACCGTAAAAGGTACACTCCATTAATAATTGAAAATTAAACCTTGAGATGCATTCCAGCAGCAAAGCCGATCTGCACAGTACTTCTATTTTCAAACAGGAACTATTCAATGAAATCATGATTTATTGTTACATGAATGCCGTACATTATTTAATAATGTTAAAAGACACAAAGATGCATTATGGTTCATTATGGTTCACAGTAGCCAATGAGATAATAGCTATAACATCAATAGGTTAGCATTTCTCCCTCTTCCAGTTCTTTGATCGCATACCACACATTCCACTGGTAGATGACAATTTTACTTACATTGTTTTCAGGAATATTATTATTAGGAAATGTATCATCATTTTTTCAACAAGCTGTTGCGTGGATACTAAAAGGAAAACCCTACTAAACCACCGTTGTCGACTTGGGGTTGTGCGGGCATTTAGACTTATTTCTAGCTCCCTTGTCACCTCCTCCCATGCTCGCCTCCAGGCCTTTTCCAAAGCCTCTCCAATCCTATGGAATGCCCTACCCCAATCTGTCCGCTTATCTCCTACTTTATTAGCTTTCAGACGATCCCTGAAAACCCTTCTCTTCAGAGAAGCCTATCCTACCCACACCTAACAACTGTATTTTCATTTTCTCCATCAGCTCACCCCCACAGTTATTACCTTTTGTTTCCACTTGACCCTCCCCTCTAGATTGTAAGCTCTAACGAGCAGGGCCCTCTGATCCTTCCTGTATTGATTTGTATTGTAAGTGTACTGTCTGCCCCATGTTGTAAAGCGCTGTGCAAACTGTTGGCGCTATATAAATCCTGTATAATAATAATAATAATTTCTTGTGATGGTCAACTGATCTATAGTCTTAAAGTTCACCTCCAGTCAACACTTTTCATTTTAATTATTTTGGTTAGAGCAGGGAAGGGTTGGAACACAAAAAACAAAAACACATATTCACAGGTTCAAGAAACAAAGAAACATCTCCAGAATAGGGTGAAAGACAGAGATACAAATCTGACAGAATTGTTAAATATTATTCTGCCCACGCTGCTCCTATCTCGGATCTTTGCTCTCTCAAAGAGCAACTCTGGCTGAAAAATCTTTAGCATCCAACACACATCAGGGAGTGTTGAATGACTGGTCCTTTGCTGCATACTGTTGTCTCACCCACAAGACTAGATATATAAAAAAAATTAACCACTTGCTGACCAGCCGCCATCATTATACTGCGGCAAGGTGGCACGACCCCGCAAAACGCCGCAGCTGTACGTCGGCTCGGGAACTTGCTTTTGTGGGCGTGCATTGGCCAGCGGGAGAGCCAATAATCGGGTCCGGCGAACTCCTCCGGCCACCCGCGATTCTTCCCCGTGGTGACATAACGGGAATCTGCCTGTGTAAACAAGGCAGATCTCCGTTCTGACAGGGGAGATTACACAGATCCTGTCTTTCTGCTAAGTATTCAATCAGTTTCTAGGTTCTGCATGAGCTAACAGATTATATATATATATATATATATTTTAGATTTTGTATCCAAAAGCCTCATAGGTAGCAGATGTTTGGAAAAAAAAAAAACAATTGTGTCATCTTTCATAAAGCCTTCATTATGAAGAAAAATGTGTATACGTTACATCTTTTAAACAATCCTTACTGAGAATCATTTTTTTTTACAAATCCTGTCATCAGACAACGCAGTGTGGAAAACAAAAAAATCACTAGAATCAGCTTAGTCATCCGCAGGAATGAAATCCATTGCATCAGCATCCAAGTTAAGGGGGAGTAATGAATCAGTCTCAGACTGGTTCAATAACCATTAGCACTTGAAATGCTGCCCTTTCTGATTCATTTTGCTGAGAAACAAAATATAATATGCAAATACTTTTTGGACATTTGTTTTAACATAGCCAAAGAAAAAATGTACATATATGAGGACATTTCCAAATGTGCTGCAATTAGCATTGTGTTTTTTACACACTGCAGAGTAAAACTGGGTGGTAAGCACAACACTAGTACTCAACATAATAATTGGGAAAACAATATGAAGCATAGTGCTTTTTTATGTTCCACACACTGGCCTGGCGATTGCTTTAGCTACCCACTGTGCATTTAAAGGTCTGCTAGGTAAAAATATCATCTGATTATTTACATAAATAACTACAGTCTGCCCAGCACTATTGTCCGATACTAACTAGGCATGCCATTTTTACATCAAGTGCTTACATTGGGCCCTATAAATAAATTTATTATAAAAAATTCAGTACATGGATAATATGTGTAGCATCACCCCCGAAGGAGCCGCTTGGTGATTTTGGGTTCTCTGTTCTATGCCTCAACTCAAGGAATGGCCTCAGCCCCTCTGACACACCTGGTTAGATATAACATTTCTGCAAATGCTTTTAAAGACACATGTGGAAAATACTGTTATCCTGGCTGTGGATTATCACCAAAAACAGACACACATTTGGTAGTAATAAACAAATTGAACATATTATCACAGTTTAAAGCATATGGAAGCTTACAGCACTGTTAAACCTTTCTGCAAAGAATTAATACATTAGAAAAGACAACCTTCAATACTTAACAACTGTAAATTTAGAAAAGGGCAGTAATCTATATGCCCATAACACAGACGCTGAGAGGGAGGAAAGACAATCTATCAACTTCTCAGCTCCTTCTGGGCCACAAACACCATCAAGAGTAACAATACAAAAACAAGAAATGGGTTAACAGATAGAGTAAGCACAGTTCTGTAACCTTACAGGTCCTGAGTTGAAGAGTACTAGTGTCTTCTGCTAGCAAACGTCGGGGCCCTTTGTAAAGAATGTAGGTTTAATCAATCAAAAGTGAGACAGTAATCCTCTAGGAAATGCCGTTAGGTAGTGGTTTGAAAGATCAGAATGGCTAAAAGTAGCAGCTCCAAACAAGCATCTTCTGACAGTAGAAAGGGGAATAGGTGTCTGCATGCAGTGTCTGTACTGTGCTAAGAAAGATGCTGGGTTTACACCCGCTCACCAATCCTCTGGGTGATGACACAACAGAAGTCCCAAATGGTGGTTCAGGTTTCTGGCAATGTTGTAAGGCACTGGATCACCTCATGTCGGCTGATCAGGATGACTGGTAGCTGAACTGGCAGGGTGATGGGACAACGGCCAACAGGACACCTGGATGGGTCTTGTGATCCCTGAAGCAGTGTGTGGGTTGTCTCCTCGGTGCTAGATGGCGCTGAGTTGCTGAGCAGGGTCCCTGGGCTGAATGGTGGAGGACCGTGAGGGTGACACTGTTCCTGGTTCCTTTATCCTCAGTCTCTTGGCAGCAGTCACAGGTGTGGCTCTCTCTCAGATGCTGGTAGACAGTGTGTCTCTCTCTCTCCTAGGTGGAGTTCCACCACACACTCCCGTCACCTCATCACTCCTGTCCTCTAAACCCTCTCCTCATGGTAACTCTCCCTGGTAGTCTCAAGAGAAACGCGGCTTTCTCTCCTTCTGTTGGGTCACACAGTCCCTGATGTCAGTGTGTGTCTCTCTCCTCAATCAGATGCTGGTACCCCAGACCGTTCTCCTCACTCTTCTCAGACAGCCCTCCTCAGATCTTCTGTAGTGCTGTGTGGAAAACCTGTCTCTCTCTCTTTCAATCATCTCAGCACTTCCCTCTCTTCAGTCTCCTGTCACCACTTTCTTTGTAATGCTGTGTGGAAAACCTGTCTCTCTCTCTTTTCTCTCACCTTAGCACTTCTCTCTCTTCAGTCTCTTCAGCACTTCCTGAAACTTACCTTTTTTCCAGTGTGCTTTGTGTCTCTGAGTTTTCTGGAAGGACAAGACAGAATCTCTCTGTCACCATCTTGTGGCCAAAAGGAGAAATTGCATTACAACATGCCTGCTACATATGTTTCGAGAAAATATAATTAGAACATAGAAAATAACAACAACAGCAACAAAAAAAGTTGCACAAAATGATGAAAGGGTTATGGCAGTCAGCTTATAGTAAGTCTATATTTGGAAGTAGAGAAGACAAAATCCTACGAGTTCAATCCTTCTGGTAAGCCTTCATTTTGTCCTTATGTGGAGGGTCCATCACACTTTTGCATGTGTTATCCACGTGGTGAATAAGGAACTATACATACCTTTGGACTAACATCAGTCCTTTTCAGCTTTTAAAACATCTGAAGAACATCAGAGACTCTTTTTTTTTTTTTATTTGTCAAGCTAACACATTTTATAACTTCTGCTGTTTGACATAGACGTTTTCCTTTATTCTTATATTTTTATAAGTTTTTAAACCCACAGCGCTACACTTGTATATGCATTTGTATATTTGGAAGTACTCAGCTGGTTATTTTAGTGTTCTATTTCAACTTCTCAGCCAGGGTTCCTCGAGATGTTGTACATGCATAGTTTTGCACCCAATTTTCCAGAGTTATAGGACCAGTAGAGTCTCCCATCTCAGCTCTCTTCTCACTTAGCACCAATTTAACCTGCATTATTCCCCCTGACCACCTGTATAATGAGGTTTTTCTCTTACAAACCAACAATGTAAAGGGGCCATGACACGGACCACCAAGTGAGATGGTAGAGGTTTCTTCCCACTTAGCACCAATTTAAGTGATATTAATTCCCCTGATCACCCGCATAAGTAGTTTCTTTTCTCATTGGCCACCAATGTAAAGGGGGCTTTACACTGACCACCAAGGTAGGTGGACATTACATTTACCAATATTGTAAGAAGAGATTTCTCCACTGATAACTAATGTTAAGGGACCTTACAGATTTTGACTGCCTGCATTTCCTATCTGGCCATGAATACTTTTATGTAGAAAGAACAGATCATGCTAATGTATCATGGACTGTGGATATTATAATTTTAGCAGGGATTCCCAGAGGTCTGAAAATTATTTCAAGGGTTTCTCTGCAGCGAAAAAATGTTTAGAAAGGATGTTTTTCATGTTAGAAAGCATGTGGTCTAGTTGGATACAGGATGAGGATGATTTCTGTCTTTTCTTTCCTAATCACCCAACCTGCATGACTGGATAAGGGGATGTTTGAATTTCAAGCAGAACCCCGAGTACATATAAATAAATAAAAAAATACAGTGTGTGTAAGTCTTTTAGCTTGGGTGGCCAGAAAAGGAAAGGCAGTGAGCATGCAGCCCTACATCCTGTACCATACCAGTCAACATGCCTTTCAACATTGATTGAGTACCCTGTATGGGAGGGGTGGCAGAGCCTCCCCCTTACAAGGCACATTGTCCTAATGTTGAGGCACAAGGGCCTCTTCCTCACACTCAAATTCCCAAGGGTATATGGGATTTGTAGGGAGGACTTTATAATAAGGGAGCCCCGAATACAGTATATGCATCCCCAGGGGAATAAATGCAGGGGTACATTAGTTAAACAACAAAGAGTTAAAAGGAAATAAAGACACACCATGAAAAAATCCTTTATTGCAAAGAAAAGTAAATAATGTTGCCCAATGTAAATCCAATTTGAATCAGGTCATCCAGAAATATAGATTTTAGTGACAGTACACATAAGAAATATGGTCAATAACATCACCCAGGATCTCTGGATGTTTGTTTTCATTCTAGCTGCCAGGAATATTTCATTCCATGTGGTTAGCCTAGTGTGGAAGTATCTTTGGGAGGCAGGTTGTCGTGGCAGTGGGGAAACAAAATGGGCTGCAGAAAAACATCACTGGGTGGTGAGTCATAGTGATTGACTATATACTGTATCTATATCACTGGACAATTATGTGATTGATGATGGATGGCAGTTCTGGAAGCCACTTTGTGGGGGGGAATAGTGTATATTAAAAAAATAGCTATCCTTAATCTCATTCTCTTAGTTACCGACTAGTTCCCTCTGTTTTGATACTGTTGATATATCTACATCTGTGCACAAGTCCTGTCCTCCTCCCTCCTGCCCAACTAATTGGAGCTATAATTCTAAGGATGATACAAAAATGCTGGCCTGGCTGACAATGCTTATTCATGGAAAATGTGAAAATGAAAAGTGGAGTTGAAGTGATGTTAAGTGAGGGTATAAAAGGTGATGTGCTGATGAGAGATAAAATGCTCCACCCTTGGTTGATATAATAATTCTCCATTGTTAGATTAAATTTGCCAATTCTAGTTGATATAAGGAGTCATCGTAGAGTGAGTTAATTTGCCTAGGGCCCAATTTGACCTGAATCCAGCCCTGATTATTACTGATATACTATATGATCTAACTAACTGAACCTTACCTTAATATATATATATATATATATATATATATATATATATATAGATATAGATATAGATATAGATATAGATATATATATATATATATATATATATATATATATATATATATATATATATATATATATATATATATATATACATATACATATATATATATATATATATATATATATATATATATATATATATATATATATACACATTATCTTACAAAAGTGAGTACACCCATCACATTTTTGTTAATATTTTATTCTATCTTTTCATGTGACAACACTGAAGAAATTACACTTTGCTACAATGTAAAGTAGTGAGTGTACAGCTTGTATAACAGTGTAAATTTGCTGTCCCCTCAAAATAACTCAACACACAATCATTAATGTCTGAACCGCTGGCAACAAAAGTGAGTACGCCTCTAAGTGAAAATGTCCAAATTGGGCCCAATTAGCCATTTTCCCTCCCCGGTGTCATGTGACTCGTTAGTGCTACAAGGGTTCAGGTGTGAATGGGGAGCAGGTGTGTTAAATTTGGTGTTATTGCTCTCACTCTCTCATACTTGTCACTGGAAGTTCAACATGGTACCTCATGGCAAAGAACTCTCTGAGGATCTGAAAAAAAGAATTGTTACTCTACATAAAGATGGCCTAGGCTATAAGAAGATTGCCAAGACCCTGAAAATGAGCAGCAGCACAGTGGCCAGGACCATACAGCGGTTTAACAGGACAAGTTCCACTCAGAACAGGCCTCACCATGGTTGACCAAAGAAGTTGAGTGCACGTGCTCAGCCAGAGGTCTATTTCCCAAAGACAACCTCATCCATCCAGAGGTTGCCTTTGGAAAATAGACGTATGAGTGCTTCCAGCATAGCTGCAGAGGTTGAAGGGGTGGGGGGTCAGCCTGTCAGTGCTCAGAATATACACCGTACATTGCATCAAATTAGTCTGCATGGTTGTCATTCCAGAAGAAAGCCTCTTCTAAAGATGATGCACAAGAAAGCCTGCAAACAGTTTGCTGAAGACAAGCAGACTAAGGACACAGATTACTGGAACCATGTCCTTTGGTCTTTTAAAACCAAGATAAACTTATTTAGTTCCAATGGTTTCAATCATGTGTAGCGGCAACCAGGGGAGGAGTACAAAGACACGTATGTCTTGCCTACAGTCAAGCAGGTTGGTGTGAGTGTCATGGTTTGGGGCTGCATGAGTGCTGCCAGTACTGGGGAGCTACAGTTCATTGAGGGAATAATGAATACCTACATGTACTGTGTCATACTGAAGCAGAGCATGATCCCCTCCCTTCAGAAACTGTGCCGCAGGGCAGTATTCCAACATGATAACGACCCCAAACACACCTCTAAGACATTGGAAAATGGAAAAGAAACTGCGCTAAGATATATAAAAAGGATATGAAAAATAAATACACCCAACACGATGTACCTAAACAGTAGAGAGATTTCTATGCGAAATAATGGAAGCAGCAATTCTCCTGTATAACACTAATACAGTGAGTGGAATGAAAAAATATATAGAATCACACTTATCCTATAAATATAAAGTAAATGTGAGCCACAAACAGATAGTCAAGACACACCGATCCTGGAGGTATCCAGAGTTTGACGTGAATCAAACATAAATATACCAATGCCTGTACATAAGGTCTAAAACTATTATGCCCCGTACACCGTGTGTGGGCTCCATCGGACATTTTCCATCGGATTTTCTGACACACAAAGTTGGAGAGCAGGAGATAAAATTTTCCGACAACAAAATCCGTTGTCGGAAATTCCGATCGTGTGTACACAAATCCGACAGACAAAGTGCCACACATGCTCAGAATAAATAAAGAGATGAAAGCTATTGGCCACTGCCCCGTTTATAGTCCCGACGTACGTGTTTTACGTCACCGCGTTCAGAACGATCGGATTTTCCGACAACTTTGTGTGACCGTGTGTATGCAAGACAAGTTTGAGCCAACATCCGTCGGAAAAAATCCATGGATTTTGTTGTCGGAATGTCCGAACAAAGTCCGACCGTGTGTACGCCCTATTATTCTCAAAAACATGAGTAAAACACCATAAATGAAATAAAATGTATATGTGACATATATAGGTGAAATATGGTCATAAAAAAAGTCCAATCATTTATGCAAAATTAAAGTATATGTGACATCCACCTGTGCAAAATTAAATTGAAATAAAGTCTGTCCACAAGTAGAATGAATCTTCCGAAACTGATATAAAGAAGACTGTCTTGAATCCACCACTGTTTAGTAGAGAGTTACTTTTTACCAGAAACCCATGATCCCCCGTTACAGAGGATCAAGGGAAGCCTGCAATAATGGTACAATTTCCAGGACACCCCAAGCAAAACCGCTGCTCTTTGGAATGCCTGTGGTAGTAATACAATCTCCAGAGCGCACCAAGCAGGACCACTACTCTTCAACTACTCTTCAAACCATCTCATTGTATTCAAGCCCATGAGCGGGTGTGCGTGGCATGTAAAAACATAAATGCTCCAATAGTGTAAAAACTTTAAATTTATTAAAACAGATAAACAAAGTATTGCACTTACAATGTATTGACAGTAAAAGCGCCTGAAGTCTGGTGCGCCGGCCGGCACACACCCTACACATTTTGTAAGAGAATTACGTCATCCAGGAGCCCCTGGACGACGTAATTCTTTTATGAAACGCGGCCCCTGGATGACGTAATTCTCTTGCGAAATGCGTAGGGTGGAGCGATGCGCTGACGTCACCTCGTACTTGCTGTTTCTGTACCCAGATGGTCGGGTTTGTCTGGGTGTGTGCCGGCCGGCGCACCAGACTTCAGGCGCTTTTACTGCTAATACATTGTAAGTGCAATACTTTGTTTATCTGTTTTAGGAAATTTAAAGGTTTTACACTATTGGAGCATTTATGTTTTTACATGCCACGCACACCCGCTCATGGGCTTGAATACAATGAGATGGTTTGAAGAGTAGTGGTCCTGCTTGGTGCGCTCTGGAGATTGTATTACTACCACAGGCGATCCGAAGAGCAGCGGTTTTGCTTGGGGTGTCCTGGAAATTGTACCATTATTGCAGGCTTCCCTTGATCCTCTGGGATCATGGTCATGGGTTTCTGGTAAGAAGTAACTCTCTACTAAATGGTGGTGGATTCAACACAGTCTTCTTTATATCTAGATATTTAGATAGTTCTTAATGACATTGGCTGTATGTTTGGGGGTCATTGTCCTGCTGCAGAATACATTTGGTGCCAATCACATGCCTCCCTGATGGTAAAGCATGATGACATGATGGATATATATCTGCCTGTATTTGAGGACACCATTGATTCTGACCAAATCTCTAACTCCATTTGCAGAAATGCAGCCCCAAACCATGCTTCACTGTTGTCTGCAGACACTTATTGTTGTACTGCTCCCAGGCCCTTCACAAACATACTGCTTCCTGCAACAGCCAATTATTTCAATTTTAACTCATCAGTACCTGCTACCATTTTTCTGCACCCCAGTCCTATGTTTTAATGCTTAGGATGTGGAAACAAGGTTGACCAACACAAATATGCACGAAAACATAGGAACTGGGGTGCAGAAAAATGGCAGCACATGCTCTGGACTGATAAGTCAGAATTTGAAATATTTGGCTGTAGCAGGGGGCAGTTTGTTCACGAAGATATGGAGAGCAGTACAATAATGTGTGTTTAACAGGCAACAATGAAGCACAGTGGAAGTTCCTAGCAAAGTTTGGGGCTGCTTTTCTGCAAATGGAGTTGGAGATTTGGTCAGGATCAATATTATCCTCATGGTAAGAAATACTTATAACTTATGACAGATACTTATGCATCATGTCATACCATCAAGAAGGCATGTGAAACAACCTACCTGCCAAAAACTGTGCAAGTGTACCTAGAAAAATTGAAGAATTAAAGCTGTTTTGAAAGCAAAGAGCATTCACACCAAATATTGGTTTAATTTGGATTCCTGTTCTGTTCATTTACTTTCCATTTTGTTCGTTGATAAAAATGAAGTATTAACAGTATTTCTGTTAACAGTATACTTAATTTACAGCCTTTTTCACACCTGCCTAAAACCTTTGCACAGTACTGTGTATATATTTATAATCTCTGTCATCATCTATACTTCTTCCGACTGCCAAATAGGCCAGGGCCACTTTTGTCCTAAATATGGCTGTATTTAAAGTAAAAGCACACCTTTTTGCTTAGCACTGCTTCCATAATCCAGACAAGAAATGATTTAGCTGCTTGTTGCCTATGTCCACGTGCTGATGAACATTATTGCCATCCACACATTGTCCACGGCCTTTTTTATATGCCTCACACTTGCTTAGAGAAAAACATCTGTAAATTCATTTACTGTTTCTGTTCTCTGAAAAATGCTTTATTTGTGACTATGAAGGAAGCTGTGCGGTACACTTTTTCCTAATCATTTTCTATAAAGCATAAAAATCGTTACTCATGTGGTAGTTAACATCTTATGATTTATAGCAGAGCCCAGGAAATACACACAATATAGCGCAGTAAGAGACGGTACAAAAGTCTGCAGTATTGACCTCACTCCAATTATGCTGATGGCATTCGGTATGTCTGAATCTAACTCCCTCAAAAACGGTGGATATTTAACTAAGCTCTGTAGCTCCATCTTATGCTGCAACCAGTATATGTCTGTATTAAGGTAATATAATTTTTTTTTACATGTTTTTGGAGAGACCTGCAAGTCCAACTTAAAGTATATGTAAACCTCTTAAAAGCTTTAGCATATTAATATAATTTCAAAAAGTGTGATCAATCTTTCTAAATCTGCAACTTTCATGAATACAATACCCAAGCTTTTTGTGCAAGCACTTCCTGTAAACACAATGTCAACTGTTTCCTATTTTTGCTGCTGTGTTGTCACTTGTCACCCTGTCACATACTCCCTTGGTGGGAACAACAAGCAGCTGTTTCAACACACATTGACCTGCCGTTGTCACTATCAGGAAGATCGTGAACAGCAATAACACTGATACAAGTTCACGTAGAAAGGAAGTGGCTAAAAAAAGCAAACGGAATATAGCACCACTGAAATAAATATATTATGTTGGTTAAAACTCAGATTATTACCTCTGTATGACCTAACCTGTTTGACTCCACCTAAGGCCAAAATTAGCCTCTCCAACAGGTTCTTCAGGGACTGTAGGAATTCCTCCAACTTACAGAACAGTTGTAAATTTTACTGTAACATCAGTCCTTTCTTTTCAAGGTCAGAGCGGCAAAAGGTTCACATTGTAATATCACTGCTACAAGGGAGCCCACAGGCATGTGCCTTCCACCTTGAACCTTTGCATCCAGCCTTACCTTTAGTGGACACTTTTTTCAAGACACTTGGACTTCTGTATGAGGACCCTGGTTGGGTATCCACTGCTGAGACTGCTTACTGCAACCTTCACCAGGGGAACAAGACAGTAGAATCTTACTGCATACATCCCTCAGTCTGGTTGGAATGACCCTGCTCTCCACAGCCATTTTCAGATATGACTATCCAAGGCTAGAATGGACTCTTTAGTAAATCGGCAATTGCCCTCCAAGCTATCTGACTTGCCATTCACATTGACCACTGGCTGAGGTAAAGGTATTGTGAAAAACTCTTTCTGACCAAGCAGTAATTCTGCCATCAGCTTCACTTACCTCTACCTAGGGCTTACCAGGTACCAAGACACCCATGCAATACAAAAGTTATCCCCGCACTAGTTTAGGTCTCACCAGGTGTAAAGCTGATCTTGCTCTCCAGAGATGAGAGGTTCCAGGTGCTGGCTCATGCTATTAGAGACTATGTGCAAACAAGAAGATCTGGACAGCCGCACTCCAGGAAGTAATAATCCAAGTTTCTTTATTTTAAAATCAGGAACACATCAGATACAGGACATCATAAAAAGAGTGTACAGACCATAGGCTAACGCGTTTCACACTTGTCCAAGAGCTTACTCATAGCTTGGGTCCACAGACCTCTTTGTTGAAGAAAGACTGTATTGCAGAACACAGAGCCACGTCCTGTGTTTTTTCCCCCAAATTTCCAGGGAATTGTAGGTGGTTGCAAAGAGGCCACTCCTGTCTCTGACTATTGTCTTCTGATTCTTGCTACCATTGTCTCCCCTTCAGAGCCATTTTACAGATCAGCCCTCATTAAGAACAAATTCACACCAGCCGCTGCATTACAATGCAGTGGTTGGTGTGCCGTGCAATCCGGCGGGATCAGCCCAGAGCCAATGTGCCAATCTCCCCCCAATGCACTATTTATTTATTTTTTCTAATTAACTTTATTGAATTACTGACCGTGGCCAGAGAAGGGGCGGCGTAAGCAGGGGGAACACTGAGCCGCTCTGCCTCACTTCCTCTAACAGCCGCTCTGGAGCTGACATAGGGAGAAGAGAGATGAGTGGAATCCGGCACATACAGCCCACAGCTTGTCTCTCCCCTGTCACACTCAACTGGCCAGGAGAGCAAGCAGGGAATCAGCTGCACCCGCTAGGGTCGCTACAGGGGGCGAACATTTGCAGGCAAGGTGGGCTCAAGGAGCAGTTGCTTTGGGGACCCCCAACAATGATTGGGCCCTGGGCAACTGTCCCTTCTGCCCCGTGTTAAAGACGGCCCTGATTGGCCCCTGTTACCAGACATGCTCAGATGTTATAAAAAAGTGAATGAGTGACCTCCATTAGCAACCTTCTAGTGAATTGGAAAAGACCATACAGTCAGATAATCTAGATTCTGGACACTTCCACCAGATGTAATCAGTGTCACCAGCGCTCCCTCTGATGTAACTATCCACACTTTTCTCCAGCAGTCCCCTGGTGGGGCTATCTGGGTCCTTTCCTCATGCTTCTCGTTTACTTGCGGTTTATGTTGTGCACACATGGATAAGTTTTACAGCCGAACTGATAACATTTCTGCCCCTCTTCCATGATCAGCACATTCCCACATGTCGGACAGAACAACAACATGTTTAGGGAGCCGGCTCCCTAGTGCCCAGAATGTGGAAACCAGTTTTTTATTTTAAAAAAAGCGTTATCTGACTGTATGGTCTTTTCCTAAGGTTGGTAGCTAATTCACTAGAAGGTGGCTGGTGGAGGTAACTCATTCACTTTTTTATAACATTTGAGCACGTCTGGTAACAGAGGCCAATTGATTGTGACTAAAGCCCCTGCATGTTTTTTGGACTATCACATTATATATTTGATATGGTTCTTGAAACAAACTTTTTGAATACAATTTACTTTGGATTTATTTTTAAGTATTAACATCGCCCATTCAAAAGAACATTTTGTAGTATTATAAGTTTTTTTTTAAATTATTTATTTTAAATTTCAGTTCATGGTATAGTATTTCACTGTTAATTGGTATAGAAGGGTTCTGAACGAGCGCACCATTCACGCATTCATTGTACAAGAATGTATTCAGGAAGCCCAAGAACAGGGCTTCATATACCCTTAACACTTCACCAGCAGGGCCTGGGTTGTTTTTTTTTGTGCAAAAGAAAAAAAAAAGCCTCAAACAGATATTAATTACTGTTCCCAATCAGTATTTACTACCACTCATTACTAGACTGTTCTCTTAATTTTAGGGTGGTAAAATTTTCATCAAATTTGATCTCAGAGGTGCTTGTAACTTTCTTTTGAAATGGCTCATGTATAATGTATACAACCTATTACAGAGAAACTATAATTTACAAAAAAATGCTGTTTAATTTGCAGGTAAATGACAGTTTCCAGCTGCTTCCTTCTGTTTTTAATAAAAGTGGCCTGGAATTCTCTCTTTCTATACTGGACCCTTTTCCTAGATGAGGTCTGGTATAATTATAAATCTTAATATGGAGCCCCACACAAAAGTGATGCTCAGATCTTCAGGCATGGCTATGTACTCGATCTTTCTGAAATCTTGGCATGCAGTTTGTGGTCCGATTTTGGAGAGCTCTCTGTAATTAAATCGACATTTAGCTATCCTGATCCTCAGTCTACCATCCAGAGATTAACTGGCAGATAGAAAGGACTTATAATACAAGAGAAACATTTTTTTGCTGTCAGCTATGTGATGATCAGCCAGAATTGTATGATCTACTACCACAAGCTGCAATTTCATTTAACAACTGCCCCAATGCTCCTGCTGGGTACTCCTCATTGTTCTGTGTATATGATCTCCATCCCTGTGTTTGCTCATTTTATCTACGGTACTTCCTTTACAGACAGTGTGAGTTCAGGGACACGCACCCACATGGATGTCAAATTGTCAGCTGTGTCTGTGCAGCCGCTCCATCTTAATTGACATAAAGACATAAATGGGACTGGCTGCCTGTGGATGAACGGAAAACCAGTGAATCCCTATTAGGCAAAGCACAGCCAACACACAGGTGCACGTTTAAGTATGCCCATGTGAACTAGACCCATGTGAACTATTCCTGTTTACTTTGACTACCCAATCATGTGCAGATGGAGTATTTGAACAGGAATCTACTTTTTACATGATCCTAAAAACTAATAAATTGTGTGAAGATTCCCAATTTCCTTAGTAAACTAGCCTCCTTGTCTTCTATGTAGTCTTTTGTATCCATCCCATCATTTAACCATTTATTGTAATGTGGGTCACTGAAGGAGTTGGCTAACTATGTAGCCTAGATTCTACAGACTTCACATTTACAGCCTAATTTAAATTTACAATGAATTTTCGTGCAGCAACATTTGTCAATAATTCTTCGGTAAGGTTCTGCACCACAATTTCCTCTGCATTAGATATCTAAAAAAAAAAAATCCTAAGAGACAAAGGTTTATGCAGGACTTCCACAAGCTCTAATATGCCAAAAGAATGCTTGTCTTCTTCATTATTGCAGATAAAATGTTACAGAAAAACTGGAGAATCCCTTTAAATTCTATTTTCAATGATCAAGCCACACAGTTACTGCAGAATAATGCAGTGTTCGAGGCTGCAGCAGATTACTGTTTCACTTCAAACCATCTATAAATCAAGCTCGCAAAAGCTTTCATGAGCACACTAATTTAATCAGTTGGTAGATGGGTATGTGCTGTGTTAAATTGAAGAAGGGATAGAGCCATTTGAGGACACTTGATAAGCACTACCTTTGCCTCTGGCTACAGTAGAGCAGCTGTCTTCACTCAGGAAATGTGTGCAATTTAATTGTACATACCTACAGCATTATTATCTGTGTACTATGTGGATCTTTAGCTATATTGTTGCAGTGCTCCTTTATATTAAAAAAGTAAGGCAAGCTGTTTCACAGTATTGTTTTATCAATTAAACAGACCCAATATGACTCTGTTTTGAAAAAAAAGAATGCATACATTTCATTTCTGTTTTATATATGCTTTGAGCAGAAGATATGGAGGTTGATTTACTAAAACTGGAGAGCGTAAAATCTGTTGCAGCTGTGCATTATAGCCAATCGGCTTCTAACTTCAGCTTGTTCAATTAAGATATGCCAATGAAACCTAGAAGCTCGTTGGTTTCTATCCAGAGCTGAACCAGATTTTGCACTCTCCAGTTTTAGTAAATCAACCCCAATGTTTATTGATTCAGCCTTTCGGTATACATTTTCATTTTAATTACAAAAATTCAATTGTTTATAGGGTTTTTCAAAAGAAATATATATGTAACTCGTAATAGATTACGTTATATACATCCAGTTGTAAGGCTAGTAGCTATTTGAACAATAAGAAGAAGGCTATACTCTAGGCTTATGCCGCGTACACATGATCGGAAATTCCGCCAGCAAAACTCAGATGAGAACTTTTTTTTTACGGGAAATGCGACCGCGTGTATGCTCCATCTGTCTTTTGCTGGCAAAATTCCAGTCAGCAAAAGATTGAGAGCATGTTCTCTATTTTTCAGTCGGGAAAAGTTCCTATCCAAAAATGCGATCGTCTGTACAAATTCCGATGCGCAAAATTTCTACGCATGCTCTAAAACATTTTAACGCATGCTCGGAAGCATTAAACTTCATTTTCTCAGCTCGTCATAGTGTTGTACATCACCGCGTTCTTGATGGTCGAACGTTCAGTGAACTTTTGTGTGACAGTGTGTATGCAAGGCAAGCTTGAGCGGAATTCCGTCGGAAAAACCATCCTATTTTTTTCCGACGTAAAATCCGCTCGTGCGTATGCAAGGCAAGCTTGAGCGGAATTCCATTGGAAAAACCATCCAAGTTTTTTCCATCGGAAAATCCGCTAGTGTGTACGGGGCATTACAATGATTTCCAAAGACTTCAGCTGCCTTTTTCATGATTTTGTTACAGCTTGTTCCTTGTTAAAATTCTTGACCATGGTCTGCTTGACATTAAGACCTCTTTCACACTGAGGCGCTTTACAGGCGTTTTTGCGCTAAAAATAACGCCTGTAAAGCGCCTGTAAACTGCCTCTTCTGCAGCCTCAGTGTGAAAGACTGAGTGCTTTTACACTGGGTGGTGCACTTGCAGGACGGGAAAAAAAGTCCTGCAAGCAGCTCCCTTGGGGAGGTTTGGGAATGGTGTATACACTGCTCCTCCACCGCCCCTGCCCATTGAAATGAATGAGTACCTTAAAAGCTGTTTGAAAGCAGTGCTAAGCGGGCCCTGTTAACCCCTTTTTAACCCCTTCTGGGGGGTTAAAAGCACCATAACAGCGATAAAGCGCCGCTAAAACTAGCAGCGCTTTCCCGCTAATACCCGCACTGCCCCAGTGTGAAATGGGCCACCAACATTGCTTAAGGCATGGCATATTACAAAGCCTGCAATTGGGCTGATCTTCAAAGGCCTCATGCACACAGGTGTATGAATTTGGCTTCAATTTTGCTGGATTTTTTTCTGCCAGAACCGTGCAGAAAAAATGCCTATAATGTTGCGTATGTATGCACGTTTATGCATGTATGGTGTTGAGCATAACTACATTCTACTGGCCAGAATATTAATTTATTCTGACCTTTGGAATAAATGTACGCCTAGGCTGGGTTCACATATGTGTGACTTGGATGTGGCTTTCTCCGCATCCAATTTGCATGACATGCGAGTGTGATCGGCTTGCCGCGGTCCACATTCCAAAAGGGTCCTGTGCATCTTAAGGTCTGGTTCGTGTGCAAATTCAGGCAGAAATTTGGACCTGAATCTCACCTAAACAGGTGAACAGGGATGCATCGGACCCCATGCTGGGAAACATGGCTGCACACATGTGAAACCAGCCTTATACGTGCGCTTTTATGCGCATTGTCAAGCATTTTTGCTCATACGCGCGTAAATTATGCTCATACACTCCTCTCCAAATGCATACTTGGTGCCTTTTTATGCTTCTAAATGCTGCTCTTAAAATATTGAGCTAAACACCTGATGTGCATGGACACATAGGTTTATTTATTACTGGTACTTACAGTGTCTCACAAAAGTGAGTACACACCTCACATTTTTGTAAATATTTTATTATATCATTTCATGTGACAACACTGAAAAAATGCTACAATGTAAAGTAGTGAGTGTACAGCTTGTATATCAGTGTACATTTGCTGTCCCCTCAAAATAACTCAACACACAGCCAATAATGTCTAAACCGCTGGCAACGAAAGTGAGTACACCCCTAAGTGAAAATGTCCACATTGGGCCCAAAGTGTCAATATTTTGTGTGGCCACCATTATTTTCCAGCACTGCCTGAACCCTCTTAGGCATGGAGTTCACCAGAGCTTCACAGGTTGCCACTGGAGTCCTCTTCCACTCCTCCATGACGCCATCACAGAGCTGGTGGGTGTTAGAGACCTTGCACTCCTCCACCTTCGGTTTGAGGATGCCCCACAGACACTTAATAGGGTTTAGGTCTGGAGACATGGTCAGCCAGTCCATTACCTTAAGGCAACTTTCACACTGGGGCGGGTGGGCGCGGGCGGTAAAGCTGCGCTATTTATAGCGTGGCTTTACTGTGGTTTTAGCGGCACTATTTGGCCACTAGCGGGGCAGTTTTAACCCCCCGCTAGCCACCCAAAAAGGGTTAAAACCACCCGCATAGCGCCGCTGCTTTTTTGACCATCCTGAGGGCTTTCACACTGGAGACACAGGAGAGGCTCTTTACAGGCGCTACACAGGCGCTATTTTTAGCGCCGTAGCACCTGTAAAGCGCCTCAGTGTGAAAGTAGCTTTACCCTCAGCTTCTTTAGCAAGGCAGTGGTCATCTTGGAGGTGTGTTTGGGTCGTTATCATGTTGGAATACTGCCCTGCGGCCCAGTCTCTGAAAGAAGGGATCATGCTCTGCTTCAGTATTTCACAGTACATGTTGGCATTCATGGTTCCCTCAATGAACCCAGTGCCAGCAGCACTCATGTAGCCCCAGACCATGACACTCCCACCACCATGCTTGACTGTAGGCAAGACTCACTTGTCTTTGTACTCCTCCCCTGGTTGCCCCCACACACGCTTGACACCATCTGAACCAAATAAGTTTATCTTGGTCTTATCAGACCACAGGACATGGTTCCAGTAATCCATGTGCTTAGTCTGCTTGTCTTCAGCAAACTGTTTGTGAGCTTTCTTGTGCATCATCTTTAGAAGAGGCTTCCTTCTGGGACGACAGCCATGCAGACCATTTAATGCAGTGTGCGGCGTATGGTCGGAGCACTGACAGGCTGACCCCCCACCCCTTCAACCTCTGTAGCAATGCTGGCAGCAATCATATGTCTATTTCCCAAAGGCAACCTCTGGATATAACGCTGAGCATGTGCACTCAACTCCTTTGGTCGACCATGGCGATGCCTGCTCTGAATGGAACCTGTCCTGTTAAACCGCTGTATGGTCTTGGCCATCATGCTGCAGCTCAGTTTCAGGGTCTTGGCAATCTTCTTAAAGCCTAGGCCAACTTTATGTAGAGCAACAATTCTTTTTTTCAGATCCTCAGAGAGTTCTTTGCCATGAGATGCTGTGTTGAACTTCCTGTGACCAGTATAAGAGAGTGAGCGCCATGACACCAAATTTGACACACCTGCTCCCCATTCACACCTGAGACCTTGTAGCACTAACGAGTCACATGACACCGGGGAGGGAAAATGGCTAATTGGGCCAAATTTGGACATTTTCACTTAGGGGTGTACTCACTTTTGTTAATGGGAAATGGAAAAAATACTGCGCTACCAATTTGCAAAAAAAACCCCAAAGAGCAGCAGTTTATCTGTGAGATGTACACCAAAAATATCAAATGTAAAGAAAAAAACTGCGCTAAACCGTGAATTAAATGTGAATGTACATAAGTAAATCATACATATCATGAGATCATGTAATATAAATTAAAAGATTCCTCTTATAAAAACACAACACCAAAGAAAAACCAAAAAATGTGCAAAAATCAAATATATCATAAAAGATCAGTGATAACCAAGACAAACAAAATTATGAGTCAGTATATGCATATGATCTTGGCTGAAGAGAAATAGAGACCTCAAGTGAAATGAGAAAAAGTCCCAAAAGCAAGCCCCTCAATATTGTACCAAGAGGACTCGATTGTGAAGATTACAATGACACACCGCTCACAGTGATCTTTCACCACATAGATTTTGCGCTTACCAAAAAGCAAGCAATAAAAGCTTGTGTGCAGTCCAAGCAAGGAATGTCCAGCTGGCAGTATGACTTGTCTGTGTGCAGCGTAGCTACGGAAGTGCAACAGGGAATCCGAACACTCGAGCTCAAAAGCATGTGGACAAAGGAGAAATGGCCATAGTGTAATTCTGATATGACATTTTATTTTAAAAGGTAGAAAACTTACATAAAACAGGATAAAAACAGCAATTCGCTGGCCGGCATGGCGAGCACCCGTTCACACAGAGATAGCAATGACGTCAGAGCGTCAACCTCCAAAAATTAAACCTTTATTGGGTAATAAACGGCAGGTATAAAAAACAAAAAAACAAACTAACTAACCAGTGTCACCCGTAACACTTATACGGTGATCACTGGTGAAAGGGTTAACTAGGGGGCAATCAGGGGGTTAAAACCTTTATTAGGTAGTATATGGGGGTGATAAAAACCAATAAAAGCTGCGCTCAAAGGGTACTGAATAAAAGAATAAAATTTGTGAAAAAAAGCAGCCAGCACCAAAGGTCTAGTCCCAAAAAACCCACAATGCAATAAAAATAAAAAAGATGCGGCGCTAAAAATTATTATGAAACAAAAACCACAAACAAAAGGAACAAGAACTAATAAAAGGTCTGATCCACATCCAATATAAAACCTCATAATTACTTAGCAATGCCACATTTGCATCTTTTCTCAGTCCACACAAACCTAGCAATGTTTATGTTTATTTTTTAGTATATGGGGGTAACTGACACTATAAAAAGCTGACGTGAACCTAAATACTTACCTTACTACCTAGCGTCACTTGTGACACTAATACGCGATCACTGGGGACAGGGGATGAAAGGGTTAACTAGGAGGCAATCAGGGGGTTAAAACCTGTATTAGGTAGTAGTATATGGGGGTACCTGATGCTATAAAAAGCTGACGGTGAACCTAAATAACTAACAGGCTAACTAGCATCACCTGTGACACCAATACGACGATCAGAAAAATGATCGATTAGTGACACTGGTAACAGGGGGTGAAGGGGTTAACTGGGGGTGATCAAGGGGTTAAA
Source organism: Lithobates clamitans (assembly GCA_037952925.1). Lineage (NCBI taxonomy): Eukaryota > Metazoa > Chordata > Amphibia > Anura > Ranidae > Lithobates > Lithobates clamitans. The sequence goes on from JBBGZY010000655.1 coordinate 5,549,699, forward strand.
CCTTTATTAGGGGGGGTTAGGGGTTTACCCTAGACCTAAAAGGGCCTACCACTAATTGCCCTAACACTTATAACAGTCACAAAATGACACCAATGCAGTGATCAGTAAAAAATGAAAACTGCTATTGGTGTCACTGTGACAGGGGGTGCAGGGGGGATGACCAGGGGGTGATCGGGGGTGATTGGGGGGTGATTTATGTGCGTATGTGTACTTGTGTTAATGTGCTGTTGGTGCAAACTCACATTGATGTCTTCTCTCCTCGGGAGCCAGAAACGAAAAGGCTCCACGAGGAGAGATGACATCACTTCCTCTGCTGCTGTTTACATTTCAGAAGCAGAGGAAGCTTCCCAATCATCAGGAGCGATCGTGAGGGAGAGGCCATGAATCAGTGGCCTCCCCCTCAGGACGGATCGCTCCTGCAATGATATCGACTGCCTCAGGAACCGGGGGGCGCGATCGCGCCCCCTGCCCGCGGGAGGGGAGTAACGTACCCATACGTTACTCTGCCTGCCCATGCCATTCTGCCAATGTATATCGTTGTGAGGCGGTCGGCAAGTGGTTAACGGTGTCCGCGTGTTCACACAGATTTTATGCCTGTTCACAAGTTCTGGTGCGAACCAAACCACGGGGTTGGTCAGCTCATCCCTAGGGCCTGTTAGGAATTTTGGAGGGCTCCATGCCATTTTGTTTTTTGGACTCTTCCCTATGCCGAGAGGGGATAAGCAGGTGCCAGATCCATAAAAAACAGAAAGAAGCTGTCACATTTAAATGTGGTAAGAATACCACAGCTAAACGTTTTACACTGCAGATGCAGGAAACTATTATGCACATATTACAAACATTACGGGTATTATGCATTACGTTAAGTCATTCGCAAAGCAATTTTTTGTATAAACCCCTCAGTGTTTACCTGCACTTGAATTAAAACCAAGGGAATTTTCAACTCAACCTGCTTACAAAGATATTACTGACCAATATTTTCAAAGGACCAGGGAAATTAGCAAAACATTGGGTATGTTACCATGGTGGGCCATGACATGGTACTTTTTCACTGTGGCAATTGGTTGATCTAAAGTTACCATGAGGAAAATATGAGGATTAGCAGTCTGAATATATGGCTGATAAAAAGTAAACAAAGGACCCTTCAAATGATATTTTAATACATTTATTATAAATGCGTCTTGTTATTTTTAAAATGTAATTTGAAATGTTTTATGGACATTCAGATTAGTGAATAAATAATGACCTCCTGACTTTGTGCTTGTATTTACAAGGAGTCTAGCTTTAAAATGCTTTATTTCTGCTGGTGACTATTATGCTCCCTGTTATTTTCTAGACTAAAGTGAAAGCTAATCACAGAGATATAGCCGGAGAAGAAGAGAAGTCAGAGTTCGAAGATGTTTATGTAGACATGGTCAAGGGTGCAGGTAAATAGCATTTCTTTTCTATCTATTATTTGTCTGATTGCTTTACCTTGAAATAAAGAAAATACTTTTATTTTCATGCCTTTCCATTATAGTTCTTAAATTCTGGTAGCACCTCTAAAGGTTATTGATAGCTTCACTGTGTTAGGAAAATGTCAACAATCTTAAAAGATGGTAAGAAAATGTTTGCTGCAATAGTGTAAAGCTGACAGCTTTTAAATAACTGCAGTATGTCACGTCCACAGTTTTGATCTTAGAAAACCTAAAACAGAATTAGAAAAAAATAAAATAAATATATATATATATATATATATATATATATATATATATATATATATATATATATATATATATATATATATATATATATATATATATATATATATATATATATATATATATATATATATATATATATATGTATATTCACAAAATGATTGTAGACATGCTCATTTTTTTTACAGTAAAGGTAAAGTAACACATTTGTGGTAATTTTATAATAAAAGTATTCAAAAAGATTTGCCAAATTTGTTTAAAATTTGCAAAATATGAATCATAGCTTTTTCTTTATCTTTTCGTTATAACACCCGCCATGCTCACATATTACTGCAAAGATATGATATGCTTTTAAGCATACAAAATACTAGCTAAACACACCCTATACTTGTGAAAAGATTTGAGCACGTTTAAAGCAGTATTAAATCCAAAAGCAAATATTTATTTTATTGCAGCCTAAAAATTCTGCTACTGCATCTAACACTCCACTTTCCCCAGACTGGCAAAGTTGCTGTCCAAAGGTGCCCATGTGCTCCTTCATTCAGTGCAGGTATTCCAATACAGGAGGGAGTTTATTTACTAAAACTGGAGAGTGCAAAATCGGGTGCAGCTGTGCATGGTAGCCAATCAGCTTCTAACTTCAGCTTGCTCAATTAGGCCCCTTTCACGCCTCGGTCCGCCGGCTCAGCAGGAGATCAGTCCGTTGATCTCCGCTGAGCCGGCGGATGACAGGTCCCTCTCTGCTCACAGAGCTGGGAGGGGCTTGTCAGGCGCCACTGCCGCCTATGGAGGGATCGGACGAAAACGGACAGCGTGTCCGTTTTCGTCAGATCTCCCCCGATCCGATCTGCCAGCGACGGACCTGGACGTAGAGCCATCCGTCTGCTTATCAGCGGATCGGACTGGGTCGGATGTCAGCGAACATGTCTCCGCTGACATCCGACGCTCCATAGACTAACATGGAGCGCCCATTCAGGTCCGCCGTCAAAACTGACAGGCGGACCTGAACGGTCCGATCGTGTGAAAGGGGCCTTAAGCCTTGACAAAACAACCTGGAAGCTAATTGTTTTCTATGCAGAGCTGCACCAGCTTTTTTACGCTCCAGTTTTAGTACATCAATCCTGAGGCATGTTACTGGCCAGATCACCAGGTGAAAACAGAGGGGAAAATGCCAAAAAAAATAAAGAATTAATTACATTTTTGCTTTTGGGTTTAGTACTGCTTTAAATCAGGATAAGATATAGGTCCCGTAGGGCCATGGTCCATCTCTGTGCCACTGGCATAATAAAATACAGTACATACTGTAGAAATATAAATCTGGAGTCAATGTTAAAGTAAAAGAGCTAATAACTTGCTTTAAGCAATAGGGAAGACCTCTATTTTGCCTTAAAGTGGTTGGAAAGTATCATTTTTTTAAAAGAACAAATGTTATACTTACCTGCTCTGTGCAATAGAATGACACAAAGCAGATCTGATCCTCTTCTTTCTCCCATGCTGGCACTCCTGGCTCCTTCTCTTCTTGGTGTGGCACCATAGGAGGCCACTTCCTATTGTGGCACACTTGCGGGCTCGATCCTGAACTGCGCTGCCTGCGTCCATAGACATAGCTCTGCCCTGCCCTTGCTTCCTCATTACAGGTTTGGACTGACTGGCAAAGCCTGTGAGAGCAGGGAGAGCTGCTACAGTTGTGTACTGGATGGATTGAGAGCTCAGACAAGTATGGGGGAGAGTTAGAGGGCGATACTAATACCTAAACAATTTTAACTTAATTCAGAGAATGCATTAAGGATAAAATGTTTGGGCCTTAGAACCACTTTAAGAACAATGTAGGCTTTCACATTGTGATGAGAATGTTATACAATCAACTTAATATTATCACATAATATCCAGTAGGAACAATTTCCTAGGAAAGTCTCAGACCTTTAGTCATTCAAAATTTTACAAGCAACATTGCTAGGCAGCTGTTTTTTTAAATATTAATATGTGGATTCCCTATATAGTTTTATTACAGTTTTCTTTCCACATAGTTCATGTTCTATTCTATAACCATTATAGATGCAGATCAGCATTCTACCAATGACGCATATGGAAATGGATATGAGGAGTGTGTCAACAAGGCCTATGAAAGTGAACAGGGTGCACTGGAGTATCCTGCAGTTAACAGCAAGGAGGTGAATGATGAGGAGCATCCAGAACATCTTGTTTCTGATGGGACATCAGGAATAATTGATGAATATTGCTGCTCAATACAAGCTGACTATTCTTCAGGGCCTTTTATAAATGATGAACTTCCTAATGTATTGCAAGGTAAGGAGCAAAGTATTATATCTAAAGTTTTAGTAGTTTAGACATTTTTCTACTAATATGTGTACTGTAAAAAATACATAGAGACCCTCATGCTTTTTGCATCTGTGCTTGAAGCATCGCTAATATTTTAAAACAAATTAAACACATTGCTAAACAGCTACTAGTATCCAGCAAACACAGCTGTATGACAGAAAGTCCACTCATTTTACCTTTATCTTAGTGCCGTGTAAGCCACTCTTGCCATAATTCACAAAATTCCTAACATTTTCTGTACAAGGGTCTGCATCTTGGACTTTTCTTTTTTGACTCATCACTATTCAGATTCAAATCTCTGGCAAGTCTGAATCTGTCTGCCAGCTGTGAGAAACATTTTAGCATTGATCATAGGCGTGCGCAGGGGGTGTGCCGGGTGTGCCTAGGCATACCCTAATCACCTCGTGTGGCACAGATTTCCCCTGCTGATAGTTCACCAAAGCCCCTAAACAGGGCTCGCAAAAAGAATTGTAAAAAAAAAATAAATAAATAAAAATAAAAACCTACTGACACCATCCACTGCCCTACTGAAACCAACCTCTGCCCTACTGACAAGTCCCCTGCTCTACTAACACTGTCCATGTTTTATTACATTTGAGGTGCACACCCTAATGCAATAGGCTGCGCACACCTATGACATTGATACTTTAACGCATAGGTCTTTCATTATGTGAGAAAAGGCAAGGAGTCTTCAATTGGTACCTTTGTACATACCTCTCCAGTATTCCAAATGGGTAAGCTAAAAGATTCTCGGATTACTGAAAAAAGGAAGTACCGTAGTATGGACTGGTGCCCTATGCTTATGCTGAACACCTAAGCAGGTAGGCTGTGTACTCTAGAAGCAATTCAAGGCTTTGTTTCCAATTTGATTGTAGTGTATATTTATGTACATTTTTAATAGCCGAATACATGCTGTCTTATTTCCATTTCGATAAGAAGTACCAGCAAAGCAGAAATTATGGTGAATGGCCATCTTCATACTGAGCACTCTTGGTGGAAGAACTAGAATAGGGAAGATTTAGTGTTGGGATTTATCACTTATGGACTTTTTGCTTGCTATTATGACAATTTATTTCATTAGTGTGCACATTTAGGTTTGATGCATTGTATATTTATTCTTTGTGCAAAGTTTTTTATGAGCGTGTATGCGCCAAATCCTTTATTTCAATATTTTACACAGTTTAGTGATTTGTTCACTTTTAAAGGGGCAGCTGTTTGTTATATGTTCTCATCCCCACAGGGCGCCATTATTGTTACATATTTTTCAAAGCAGAAATTAGATGGGAGGAAGCAAAAAGACAGTTATAAAGCAGAAATCATTCATATATCTAGGATTCTATAACCACTTGTCGACCGTGCTATAGCCAAAACACAGCTACAGCGTGGCCATACAGTCCTGGGAGGGCGTCTATTGATGTCAGCCCAGAACCCTGCCCCCCCCCCCCTGCACTCCCTTTTGACACAGCTGATCACAGATCGTAAAGGGCCAATCATAGTGGCTCTTTACCATGTGATCTCATCACATGTAAACAAATGACGGTTATAGATTTCCTTTCCTCAGTGATGTCACTGTCTGAGGAAAGGAAAGCTGATAACCAGCTATCCTGTGACAGGGGACATTTACATTGATAATTAGGGCACTGACCATCAGTGCCCTAATTATCAGTGCAGCCCCATCAGTAGCAATAAGTGTCCATCAGTGCAGCATATCAGCGCCAATAAGTGCAGTATGTCAGTGCCCATCAGTGACAGCTATCAGTGCCCATCAGTGCTGCCTATCAGTGCCGTCTTATCAGTGTCTCCTTATCAGTGCCGCCCCATCTGTGCGTCTCATCCGTGCCCATCAGTGCAGCCTCATCAGTGACTATCAGCGCAGCCTCATCAGAGCCCATCAGTGTACATCAGTGCCCATCAGTGCATCCATCAGTGCCCATCAGTGCACATCAGATTTTTTTTTCTGTCTTTTTTTGTTTGTTTAGCAAAAAATATAAAACCCAGTGTGATTAAATACCACCAAAAGAAAGCTCTGTTTGTGTGAAAAAAATTATAAAAATATCATATGGGTGCAGTAACCCCGGTTAACTTCGGTCAGCCCTGGCCGGTCTGTGGAGGGTCCCGGGCGCCTCTGGGAGCCAGATTGACTGCAAGACTGTGCAATTGTCATTCAAAGTGTGACAGCACTGAAAGCTGAAAATTTGGCTGGTCTGGAAGGGGGTGAAAGTCCCCAGTAGGCAAGTGGTTAAACTAAGGAATTACCCATTAAATCCACAGACTTAACTGTTTCCCAAAAGTTACATTCAGGGCATGAGTTTATGGCCACCCATACATCCAGAACCACTGGAATATAGTAAAGCATAACCAAATACATCACACTTAGTAGAGATCCTAATTACAAAGGCAGCTGTACACTCATTACGCCTTTTGTATCTATACCCAAAGATTAAATAACCAACTTGCATACAATTTTAGGCTTACTAACTGATTTTACTGGCAGAAGGTACAGCCACACTTCTACTCAAGAACAATGGACAGAAAGAGATCTGCATTCCCATTTCATGAACTGTTGTAATACTCTTCCACTTTTCGCAATGTAACATTTTTACTGGAGGAAGGTGTATTATCACTGATCTGAAGGAAATCTATTTGTCCAAGAGTGAACACTTTTGAAGCTCAGATTTGCATATGTTTTGGAAGGACTTCCTTATGCTGCTATATTATCGCAACTGATGCTCACATCTAACTCATTCCTTGAGAAAACATCTTAGCTATGGCTGACTATAGACTTACAATGCAGCCACTCAAAACAAGCATGATGAGAGAAATGATGTGGTTTAAATTATAGTTTTCGCACATATGGTATATAAGGATAACAATTTTAAGTGTTAGAATTCAAAAATTTCAAATCAAAAAGCCTCTTTCATTATTACCTTTCACGTTTGATCGTGTAAATACTATCATACTGCAGAAAGTGAACTATTGACAGTAACAAAAATAGATGTAATAACATCTATGAAAAGATCATGTCAAGAAGTAATAGTCTTTTATCTTTCATGTCTTAAATGCCAAGAAGAACGAGGCACAGTATTTTTGTTAAATAGCTAAATTCATAGTTCAAATACATATACATAAGTTGTTTTGCTTACCGCACATTATAGTGATTTCAGTTCTTCCTTTTTTCCACTGCAATTAGGAAACATAGCTTAGTTACCAAGTTGCCAAGAAGCAACACACTGATGTGGTCAGCCACAGTTTAAAGCGTACTACAGCGTCTACCTGCGCAAGTTCTGTGTTTGACAGTTGTATGGATGCACAGCCCCAAACGCACACTGTCTGCGTTCGAGTCCGTGCATAGGCAAGGCTGTTAAATTGGAAGCAGTAGCTGTGTTGTCTGTGCAGTCGCTGCATCCCATTTGATATGAATGGGATTTTCTGCAGAAGGATGCACAGAAAACCTTTCCATCCTTGTGTGACCCTCACATTGGTCAACAATGTAGCACACTCATGTGAACAAAGCCTTAATACCGTACTCTGAATGTCTCAGAGTTCTGACATTGCCTCACCCAGTTTGAGTGCTGTTGTGATTGGCAGAACTTAATAGAAGATGAAGAACAGATTTGTGTATTCATGGTACTTATTTAAAATTGATTGAATTTTTTTTAACATATACCGTAACTAGGTTCAATTGTGCATTTTATCTGCCTGTCTATCTACCTTAAACACTGAAAGCCAAAAATGTTGATGTAAATATATAGAAGCATTTAGTATTTTGGCAACTGGACATAAGGGTGTCTTTGCATTAAAAGATATAGTTGAAGTATACAAACAATTGAACAATGTTAGTGAGTATGGAACACTAGCAATTGCATTGGGTGGGTTGTTCTTGGCTTCTACTAATAGATAAATATACAATATTGAGGAGAAAATACCATTCATGAGGCAAGGTGTAAACGTGCTTCACATGTTTCATGTGAAGGATTTAGTCTTAATATACATAGGCATGAATCCCATCTAGGTTGACACATCCACTCAGCTTTGATGGCCATAAATAGTGCAACAGAACCTCTGTTGACTTCATCAGACATCATTGGTTGTTATAATAATGTCAGAGCTACAAAGCATTTCAGAGAGTGTAGGTTAAAAATTACAAAGATCCTGCGCTTATGCTTCTATTATGGTGTCCCTACACCTTGGCGGCTGCTAGCACTGTGGCCCATATACCACTGATCTAAGTGGATAACAGTTGTTTTGTGACAAATACTATAAAGTGCTGCGCTTCCCTTATATATATAAGTACTGTGCCCTTATAATCAAAGTAAAACATGGAAAAATCTATTCATAATGATAGCCATACAAGATATTCATAATGATAGCCATACAAGATATTCATAATGATGGCCATACAAGATATTGACACTTTGGGCCCAATTTGGACATTTTCACTTAGGGGTGTGCTCACTTTTGTTGCCAGCGGTTTAGACATTAATGGCTGTGTGTTGAGTTATTTTGAGGGGGCAGCAAATTTAAATTGTTATACAAACTGTACCCTCACTACTTTACATTGTAGCAAAGTGTCATTTCTTCAGTGTTGTCACATGAAAAGATATAATAAAATATTTACATAAATGTGAGGGGTGTACTCACTGAGAAAGATGGACTGAGCTTCATCTAATTGTTGACAATACAAACACTGCTGTTTTCTGATCTTCCTCCTCTGCAATACCCGTGATTGCCTCTAAATCTGTTTTGGATTTGTATGGATTTCTTTGTGGGTGAGCACCTGGGCATTTACTTCAAGCATAGAGTGCAGTGGCTACACTTGGAAATATATATTTCTATCTATCTATCTATCTATCTATCTATCTATCTATCTATCTATCTATCTATCTATCTATCTATCTATCTATCTATCTATCTATCTATCTATTTATTGTCACATGTCAGAAAGTATGACAGACCCAATCGGGATAGGGGCTTTTGGAGGAGACAAGGGGCTAGCCTTCTTCCCACTGATTAGGGCCCATGGAGGAGACTGGGGATATTGTTTGCTTCTCCCGGTTAGAGCATGGAAAAGAGCTCAGTTCAGCCTCTGATGCCATGGAGAGAGCAGGTCATTCTCTAATGATGGACAACAACATGATGAACGTTGAGAGTGAGGCTTGGATTAATTCTCTGAGTGAGGACAATAAAGCTTCCCTTCTGGAGTAGATAGAAAGGTGTGATATTAGTTTTCTACAGGTTAATGGTCAGAGGATATATGGTGGCCCTCCTGCAGACTGAGTTGGAGAAGCTCCTCCACTTGGGACAAAAATATTTATCAACAATCTCCCTCAAGAAATCTATGATGATAAATGAATTCCACTTTTTCAGACTGCTGTAACATTGCATGAGATTTGTCTTATGATTAATTGTCTAGTGGATAGATTACAGAAGTGAAAGCTGGTTAATGTGATTTGGCAGTCCTGGATCTTCTTTCTGGGGAACTGGTGCCGAATTGTCTAGGTGGGCACTGACCTGAGTCATCTAGGCTTTTCTCGGTGACTAGTTGTTAATTAGCTTGCTGTTAATTAGATCACTGTTAGCTATTGGCTGTTCCTTAGATGTGCTGGTGATATTACTGTTTACAGTTTGCATTGTTTAGGATAATGCGATCAAATTCTTACCTGATTTTGTGTGGTATATAAACTGTATGAGTTTACAGTAAAGTCATTTCCAGCTTGCACCTAAGCTAGTGTCATCTAGTTCTTGGGTGCAATGCTCAGCTATAATACCTGGTTTCTGGTTCCAGAGTGGAGGAATTTGTATCTTGGTGGAGGCACCCAGGCTGGGTGCCAGGCAATTGGTCACAGTGAACATAACCTGCTCAAAGATACATACCTGTATCCGTCAAAGTCGTAAGGTGTCCCCATTACAACAGCCTTCATCTAAAGAAGTTAATGTGGGCCTTCAGTGCCACTGATAGCTTTTAAAACAAGATATACAGTATACAAGTGTCAAGCTTCTTGTTTTTTATCCCTGTGTACTTCAAGTTTTAGGATGTATGCTGACAATCTTTTCAGTTTACTGTTAATTACTATCATCATCTTCATCATCATCATGATTCGGCTTATACAAGCTAATAAAAAGACTATGCTTAAATGAACACAGTAAATTGTACCATAAAATGCCAGTTAGGAAGTTACTGAAAATTATTTAATCACAAGATATCAGCCAGAAGAAGACAAGCAGTTATGAGCTTTGATAACTTCTTTCTAACAGCCATTTTGTTGCATTTTAGACCCATTTTCAACACGTTAGTAAGCAAGCTAGAATTTCTATTATCTACAGCATAACTGTCAATCTACATTTGAGGAAGCATTTTTTATAGAGCGAGAGGACATCTAATCTACAATATTTATCATGCTGGATGCTATCAGTTGTGTACATTCTTCCCTTTGGCTGACTTGAGCATGCTAATCTCACAGAAACACTGACAGGACTAAAGTAAAAACTAAGAAGACATGACAACTGAATCCAGGACTTCACTAGTTGTTTGTAAAGATATTTTTACCAGATAATTTTATTCTGAAGCTCAGATGACTTTTTAATGATTAAAAAATCCAATACATCACTTCTGTTACATTCATGTGTGACACGATTTTAAAACCAGAAAGATCCATTGACTTCCATCGTTACTTCTGATTTGTTTTCGACAAAAGCTTACAACTTAATTAACTAAGTTGAAAATCCAATTAGTTTCAATGTTTTCTGTAGACAAGATAATACAGCATCAATATGGTTCATCATAGCTTTAGTGTTACAAGTCATCTCAGAGCAGTCGGCAATCATTCCTTCTAATTTACCACCTGCAAAATTTAGAGATGAGTTATCTACAGCTCAAACAGATCCAGCATACATTTATTCAAAGAACTGTTAGTAATGTTATTTATTTTTTACTATGTGATAGTTAATAGTTTGCTCTTTGTAGAATGTACTTAGCAAATCTAGGTGACAAAATATATTTACAAGATCAATTTTGTATTAAGCAGTTTTACCACTTCTAGAAATTATTACACAAACATAGTACTGGAGGCAGGGGAAAATTGCACATTTTTAGTTAAAAATGATAGTAAATGTTGTTTATTCAGCAGAAAAATGCATTGATTCCTGTAAAAATGTCACTGGAATTAAAGGGGTTATCAAGGGGTTAACTGTGTTCCCTGCTAAGTGTTCTAACTGAAGAGGGGATGGGACTTGCTAGGGGAAGAGATAGATTGGTGTTCATACTTCGTATGAACACATGATCTGTCTCTTCTCCCCTCAGAGAAGCAGGATCTCTGTGTTTACACACAGAGATCCCTTTCTCGTCATGTCACGAGCGATTGCGGGAGCCCGGCGGTCATCGTGACCGCCGGGCACTCGCATCTGCTCCGGGGGCGAGCAGCGGGCGCTCGCGCACTCCTAGTGGCCACAAATAGAATCGGCGTAACATGACGGCGATTCGCGCAGCCGAGCCATGTTGCTGCAGTACAACTGCGGCAGCTGGCCGGCAAGCGGTTAAAAATGCTGTCATTTACCATTTATTGCAGGTGGATCTTCCTGGTACATGCATTTTTCTATTATAGTGAATGATTAACCACCTGCAAATCTTTGGTTAATATCACATTCACTGCTTTTTAAATATGACCCTATGTAATCTGATTGCAGCTAATTTAAAATGTATTTATCTTAATTTACAATTCAAGACACAGAACTAGTATCATGGATCAAGGGTTACAGTATATGCTGCTACCTTCAAGTGATTAGACACTGGAATTTTTTTTGCTATGGCATACCAATATAACCCCACCCATTCAATGAGGCTCTAGTTTTTTGCTAATGGATCTGGTCCCCTCTAGATAAGTAAAGTATATGTTGTTTTTTTTTTAAATCCTTGAATTTTTTTCATATGAAAAATATTCTCTCAACATCTGGCTGCTTATTACCTTTTACTACGTAGCAATTTCCGGATTGGTTACCCTTAGTGTGTACCTCGGGGAACATACCCAAAACCCACTGTGTAGGGCTGGCCTGTAATTTTTGATTCACGCATTAGGTGCTCACCTTGGCATTAAGTGCAATTTGTGATGTTAGCTGTAGGGTGCTAAGCAGGTCCAGGGCTGCGGTAAATTTCTATGGTTCTCAGACCCTAAAAACCTCTTAGAAGGTATTCCACCGTAACGGGCGAAGCTTGGACCTTATCAGGCCCAGTGTTGTGGTTAAGGTAAGACAGGGTTTCCCTCTATATGGACATCTTTAAACAGCCATATCCGCAGGGCATAGCACATTATGTGTTTTATTGGGCATTGGTTTGGGGTGTTTTCACATTATTGTGGTAACCCCTCCCCTTTTGTCTCTCACCTTTCTCAGCAAGCTCTTGGGTCCCCACTCTTCCCAGCCCCCACCTAATAAAAAATAAAAAAAAATAGATATCAACAGTATGCTAGCTCTGTATAAAAGGTTGTAGGTAATAGGTAAAGGCTTGTAGGTAATATTTGAAAATGTCCATTCCCCAAGCTACACAGTAATCACCCAGGAATGATCCTTGCAGCAAAGTGGCAGTTTACAGTTGCTTTAGATGTGCAGATTTTAAAAGAATGTTTAAGTTGGGGAATCTCTTTTAAATCTAGTTTTATTTACCTCTGTCTGTTTGTCTGTCTGTCGGTCCATCTGTCTCACTATCTTTCACTTTTCAATCCTCCTTCTGTTAATTTGGCAGTAAATGGATTCCAATCACAATACATCCATCCTGCCAGGACATTTTACCTAGTTAGTTCTGCATAGTGGCTGCTCTTTCAGCTGTTATTTAACGAATTATAGAGGTAGAGGTTCTTGTAGTGTGAGCTGTATGTCCCTTTAGGTCTGGCTGTTGCTTTTGCCACTACAGGGCTTCTGTCAAACATGTCTGACGGGTCTAAAAATGTTACAGTACATGTATTGCTTTGACAGCTCTGTATTAATGTACTGTACATATATAAGTTGTGCACACAATGAATATGAGGGCCAGTGTGGATGCCATCATGGATGGAGAGCATAAAATCAGTTTACAACTCCTGGTCTCCAGATGCAGCCACCAAGAGGGTTGAAACCAGTAGAGTTATGCTGGTGAATCATGCACCATCATCATAGATTAGATAAAAACCCTCTGAATCAATGACATTATAGTGTTGCACACATTATTAAGCTGATGTTATGTGTAGAGACTGATGCTTTTGTAATCTTTGGATTATGTGACTCTTTGAATGGTGCTATAGATCAGCACTGTGTTGATATACTGAATTAATTTTGGGTGTTACATACAGCATGGTGAAACTGGCAAATGAGTTCAGTCTTCATTTATCTATATCCATAAGAGGATTTCATTTGAGCTGTATTGAGCATATTTAAATGGTTTCCTCTTCTGTTATGGCGATTCTAGACATTTGAAAATTTGTATCAATTTCCACATGAAAATGAGAAACAACTGCCATGTGTCATCAGATGATTGACAAACAAGAAGATATTATTATTTAATGCAATTAGGGCTGATTATTATATGTGGATCATTGTCTGTGGTTATCATTCCATATGTGCCCTTTAATGTTTAAAGTGATGTTAAACCCAAAAGCAAACATTTATTTTATTGTAACTTATCAACTCTTAGATGTGATGGCTACATTCGTTTTCTTTTTTAGACTTCCTTTCCTTTGTTTTCATCTGGTGATTCAGCCAGTAAGTCAGTTTTTTTCAACAGAACAGGCTCTCTTATAAATGTATCAGTTAAGAGTGTTAATAGAGACAAACCATTTACCACTGACATGAGGAGGTTAATTATATTATTATTATACAGGATTTATATAGCGCCAACAGTTTACGCAGCGCTTTAAAATATAAAAGGGACAATACAGTTATAATACAATAAAATACAAGAGGATTAAGAGGGCCCTGCTCAGAAGAGCTTACAATCTAATAGGGTGGGGCAGGTGGTACAAAAGGTTGTAACTGCGGGGAATGAGCTGGTGGAAGTGGTAGGAGATTAGTTGGAGACGTGATAGGCTTTCCTGAAGAGATGAGTTTTCAGGGATCGCCTGAAGGTAGCAAGAGTAGGGGATAGACGGATAGATGAAGGTAGCGAGTTCCAGAGGATGGGAGAGGCTCTGGAGAAATCCTGGAGACGAGCATGGGAGGAGGAGATGAGAGAGCTTGAAAGCAGGAGGTCTTGAGAAGAGCGGAGAGGTCGATTTGGGTGATATTTGGAGACAAGATTAGTGATGTAGCTCGGGGCAGAGTTGTGAATGGCTTTGTATGTTGTGGTTAGTACTTTGAATTTAATTCGCTGGGTGATTGGGAGCCAGTGTAGGGATTGGAGTAGAGGGTTGTCAGACACTGAGCGGTTGGTAAGGTGGATAAGTCTGGCAGCAGCATTCATGATAGACTGAAGAGGGGATAGCCAATGGAGAGGGAGGCCAATGAGAAGGGAGTTGCAATAGTCAAGGCAAGAGATAACAAGGGAGTGAATGAGGAGCTTGTTGGTTTCATTTGTTAAAAAGGGGCGAACTTTAGAGATGTTACGGAGGTGAATTCTACAAACTTTTGTCAAAGTCTAGGATTACACCTAGTATCCTGGCGTGAGGGGAGGGATGGTTGCATTGTTGATTTTGATGGAAAAGTCATGGAGGGGGGCACGGGCAGGGGGGAATAATAATAGCTCAGTTTTAGAGAGATTTAGTTTAAGGAAGTGGTGTGACATCCATGCTGATATGTCAGTTAGTAAGTTAGTAATGCGAGAGGAGACAGAAGGAGTGAGGTAGATAGATTTGGGTGTCATCAGCGTATAAGTGGTATTGGAAGCCATGGGAGGTTATTAAGTGACCAAGGGAGGAGGTGTAGATAGAGAAGAGAAGGGGTCCAAGAACCGAGCCTTGGGGGACCCCCACAGAAAGGGGCAATGGAGAGGAGGAGACAGAGTTGTAGGTGACACTGAAGGAGAGCTGTGATAAAAAGGCAGAGAACCAGGATAGAGCAGAATCTCGGAGGCCAAGGGAATGTAGTTTATTGAGAAGGAGCGGGTGGTCAACAGTATCAAAGGTCACAGAGAGGTCAAGTAGTAGGAGTATGGAGTACTGGCTGTTGGTTTTAGCAGTTAGTAAATCATTAGTAAGTTTTAGTAAGGCAGTTTCCGTGGAGTGCTGCGAGCGAAAGCCAGACTGTAAGGGGTCAAGAAGGTTATTTTCACTGAGGTAGGAGCTAAGACGGTTGTAGACTAAGCGTTCTAGAAGATGTAGAAAAGAACAGTCAAAAGACCTGCGTAACCAGGTAATGAAACTTTACAAAGATGGAAAAGGATATAAAAAGATATCCAAAGCCTTGAATATGCCAGTCAGTACTGTTCAATCACTTAATAGGAAGTGGAAAATTTGGGGATCTCTTGATTCCAAGCCAAGGTCAGGTAGATCAAGGAAGATTTCAGCCACAACTGCCACAGGAACTGTTTGGGATACAAAGAAAAACCCAAAGGTAACCTTAGGAGAAATACAGGCTGCTCTGGAAAAAGATGGTGTGGATGTTTTTAGGGAGAACAATACGATGATACTTGAACAAAAAAGAGCTGCATGGTCAAGTTGCCAGAAAGAAGCCTTTACTGTACAAGTTCCACAAAAAAGCCTGGTTACAAAATGGCCAACAACACCTTGACATGCCTCATTGGCTTTTTTGTGGCATCGGCGCAGTAAAAGCTTCCTTCTGGCAGCTAAACCATGCAGCTCTTTTCTGTTCAAGTATTGTTGAATTGTGCTCCTTAAAAACAACCACACTGTCTTTTTGGAGAGCAGCCTGTATTTCTCCTGCAGTTACCTGTGGGTTTTTCTTTGTATCCTGAGCAATTCTTCCACCAGTTGTGGCTGCAATCTTTGTTGGTCTACCTGACCTTGGCTTGGTATCAAAAGAGCCCCTCATTTTCCACTTCTTAATAAGTGATCAAACAGTGCTGACTAGCATATTCAAGGTTTTGGATATCTTTTTAGATTCTTTTCCGTCTTTGTAAAGTTTTATTACCTTGTTATGCAGGTCTTTTGACTGTTCTTTTCTACCTCCTCATGGCTCAGTGTCTAGCCTGCTAAGTGCATCCATGTGAGAGCTAACAGACTCATTCACTATTTATACATTGACACTAATTGTGATTTAAAAAGCCACAAAAGTGCAAAATTAAAGTTTAATTGCCATTTTAACCTGTGTGTACCACCTTCTGTGTCTGTACCAAGGCCAAACATTCCAGGGTATGTACACTTTTTATCAGGGCCATTTGCGTGATTTCTGTTATCATTATGATTTAAAAAGGATCAAAAACACTATGTGATAATAAATGGCTTCATATGATTGCTATCCTTAAATAAAAGACAGTTTTTTGGCATGATCAGCCATATTTTCAATATTAATGGCAAAATGTCACAATTTCTGCCAGGGTATGCAAACTTTTGAGCACAACTGTATATACTAGACTGTAGTTATATATATATATATATATATATATATATATATATATATATATATATATATATATATATATATATATATATATATATATATATATATATATATATATATATATATATATATATATATATATATATATATATATATATATATAACTACAGTCTATATCAAATACACTGCCTGCATGCCACTAACTAAGCTGCCTAATCTCTCTTCATTCATTACACTATATGGCCACCGTGTAAGCAGCAGCCTTATATAGTGTGGGGTGTGGACTTAGCCCCTGAGTCATGATTGGCGGAAAATGAAGACACCAGGCAATATTATCTGAGAGGAGTGTCAGGAAATATGAAACAAACAAAAAATACTACATTTAGCTCATATTCCCTTTCATTTGGGTACCTAAACTGTGATTCTCTTCACGTCATGGACCTATAAATTATATAGCAGTTCAACTGTTCAAAAGTCAGCATCGACAAAGACCAGACACAGCTCCCTAATGTAATTCACAGGTTGTAGGCTATGATTCTGATTAAATCAAGGGTAAACTTGGTGAAATTACTTTATTACGTTTATTTTTTTCATTTTTAAATTGCTATGACTTTTATTATAGGACTCACACGTGACCTTAGTTTGATGGTGTCTGTGAGACTAGTACCTACCAAGAAAAATGTCATTAGGCATTACTGCAATTTTTTCTACAAAATAACATTTCCATTTTCAACTTTATTTAAAATGTAATACTGTTTAGAAAATTAATATTGGTTAAAGATGGGAAGGAAGAAACAGTTAGCAATTATCTTTAAGAGTGGATATTATTATCTTTAAGAGTGGATATTATTATCTTTAAGAGTGGATTTTTGCAGATAAATCCACAAACACTGTTATGAAATTAGTCAGAAGATTAAAAGAAGTCTAGAGATTATAGTTTAATCGGATAAGCCAATTAAAAAAAATTAATATCTTATGCTTTAAAGTGTTTTTTTTTTTTTTTTTTAAGATGGGAAAAAAATCTAATGAGTCTTAAATATAATGGTGGCAATTGGCTCTGGCAATGAAAAATAGAAATACTACTAAACCTGCTTTGAATTTTGATAGAAATATTTTTTAAAAATATGATTAAATCTATTTTTGCATACAACTAACATAAGCACCTCTTTTTTTTACCTAGTTACCTATGAAATGACATTAGACCTATGGTTGTAGAATGGTATTTTTATTATTTCATATAATTATTGCATTACCTAGCTCCTATCGTTCTCTTTTCTGAGGTTGTGATGTTTTTGAATATACCGAAACATTTGCAGACATTAGGTGTTCTACACACGCCCCCAAAAAACTTAATAGAAGTACACATGGCTTGTGTAGCACTTGTGCATGCACACTTTCTCACAATACCAGGCTTTCATTTTGATATACAGCAGCTATTACAGCCACTGCTTCAAAAAAATGAACCTGATGACTCAGTGTTTTTTTTTCAACACTGTTCATACATAGGGGATTCAGAGACACAAAGTAACATTATTTTTACTTAGTATTTACACTATTTCATTCATGTGCGGATCTAACAAGGGAGCTCTGATCTGTATATAATGTCAGTTAAATTTGAACTCCGGGCACACAAACTTTTATTTAAATACTGTATATTTCTTAATAGTGACAAAGGATATAAATCCCTTTTGTGTGCACCAAATGCCTTTACAAACCTATTTTTCACCTTGGAAAAGTAGTGGTGACAGCATCATTGTCCTGCATGTAGCCTGTATAGATATCAAAACTGTGGGAGGAGTCCAGCAGGGCAGCCCTGCTGCAGGCTGCCTACAGGAAACTACCGGAGACTGTGGAGACAAGACCAGTAACCCAGTACAAGGAAAGAGAGCAGCAGTAACTGGTTTTTATTACAGGAAACTCCTGCACAGTGGATTACTGAACAGATCTGAAAGAAATACACAAAGCACACCACGATTCAAGTAACAGTACACATATGTCTTGTATTTAGACAATATTTGCTTATTCCAGAGTTCAGCTTTAAAACAAAGTAAAAAAAAAATAGTGTTCCTATTGGACCCCTTGGTTTATCCTAATCTGCCCTAAATGACCCCTGCTTCCTCTTTCCACCCTACCTTTTATTTTCCTCCTGATTTTTGTGTAAATTTTTATTTTTGTAACTATTATATTTTAAACTGTTTTTGTGTGTAAAAAAAATGAAAAAAAAAACCCTAAAACAGAACGGAACAGAAATTAGGCTTTGACAAAAAAACTTTAAGCTGATTGGTTTGTATACAGAGCTATACCAGATTGTGCACTCTCCAGCTTTAGCAAATCAACCCCACTATCTCCCTGCCTAAGCAGGCCCAAGTGACAGTGTCTCAGTCTGAAAAGATCCTCCTCTGCCCAATCTCTTAAGCCTGGTACACACTGAGTTTGTAGGGTTGAACGAAAAAATACTGTCAGCTCTGGTTGGAACCACTGTACTAATGATCCAACATTAGCACAGTAGTCTCCCTTGCTGAGCTGTTGTGCTGTGACAGGGGGGTGCCCCCCTGACCCCCTCCCCCGCCAGAACACCATTGGCTGAGAGCGCTGATCGGCAGCCAATCTGCTGCTTTTCCGGCATGCTTGTCTGACAGAAACCGGCCAAACGGGCAGCTTCTGTTGAACCGGCTGCCATACACAGGGGCCCAATGTTGGCCGTTTTTTATTGAAACGGCCAATGTTGCCCAGCATTCGGCCTGTGTATACGGTGCTTAACACTCACTTTACCAGCTTTCCCCTGCAGCTCCTTCCTCCTTTGCAGACACAGCTTGTAACCTCCTCCTAGATGACAGTTTATCCAATTGCTATGCCTCAGCACTGTCACATGCCTAGTTAAGTGGTGTCACCACTCCCCCAGGTAGCCGACCAGTCATTTCAGTGTTGGCTTCGGAGCAACAAAGGAGCGTTGTTAAGGTGAGTATAGGGGATTAAGCAGAACCCTTTGACGAAACAGTGTAACATGTTGTGCCCTACATGTGGAAGGCAACAGTGTCTTTTATAAGTGTATACCCAGGCATTATCCAAAAGTGTATATCCAGAGAGTGTTGTACTTGGCACCTCTAGTGACCAAATGCAAAGATTTCATGCAACTGTTTAGCATTGAATCTAAACTCACTTGGCTTCTCAGCATATGAAAATCAGCTGGCAAGCTTTTCGGCAGAAACAACAGTATTTATTTTTTGAACAGATATAACAAAACACTTTTCAATAGTATATTTAACAGATCATTGGCTGACATAGTCAGGACCAACACCTAGACCAACAACAATACTTGTCCTGCTGTATTAAACAATATGTCAGGAAAAAAAATCAGACCATCCCTGTAATATATGCACACTTCTAGTTAGGGATGAGCCAGCGGTTCGACTCGAACATCGTATGTTCGTTTGTTCTAAAACGAATTGAACATATGGGACGTTCGCAGGATATACAAGGGACGCCCCATAAGGCACTGCGAGATCGCAGTGCATCACTGTATGATGATTGGCCAAAGCATGCACCTGACCTGCATGCTTTGGCCAATCACAGCGCGCTGTGAGAGCCATAATTGGGCAAAGGCAGGGTGGCTTTGGCCAATCATGGCTCAGGAGGACTAAGTCCACGCCCCACACTATATAAGGCTGCTTACATAGTGGCCCTGTGTAGTGTTGTTGGCATAGACAGAGAGATAGCTTGAGTTAGATTAAGCAGGCGGGTTATTCAGTTATTGGCAGTGTATTTGATATATGTATACAGTCAGTCTAGTATATATATATATATATATATATATATATACTCTGCATTTAGCATAGACTTTATATTTAGTGTGTACTCTATATTCAGTCAGTGCAGGCAGTGTATTAATATATATATACTCTGCATTCAGTGTAGCCTATATATAAAGTGCATTCAGTGGTGTATAGTTTCTAATACTAATATATAATACAGTGTAGCGTGGTGTTGCAAAACAAAAAATACATCATATCCGGAAGGCCACCAAGGAGAGGCAGACACTCACAGGCCACTAAAAGAGGGCAAGCAGCCTCTGTGTCTACAGTCAACAGTGGTGGTCGTGGACATGGTGCATTCTCTGCAGGTGGCTTGTCATTTTTTTCTGCTGCTGGTTATTGAGCCACAACATGCAGGAGAGTTGGCGGAAAATCATCCTCCTCATCCTCTGTCACCAGGCTCAGAGTAATTTGCCTTCCAATGCAGCTGCCAAAGCAGCCTATTCCACCGGCTCCTTGTTCACAGTCACTCCTTCCATAGCCCCACCATCATGCACGGAGGAGTCCCCAGATTTATTCAACCACAGTGTCGGTTATATGCTGCTGATGTTGGTTCACAGGTTGAGGAAGGGAGTAACGTGAGCTTAGGGAGAGTGGGTGCCACAGAAGGTCAAGAAACTGGCAGTCATGTTCCCCCAGCTGCAGCATACTGGCACGTTTGATCCAGTGACAAGGAGGGAGGGGATGATGAGGTCACTGACTGTACTTAGGTGCCTAAGAGAAGAGAGGAGGAAGAGGCACAACTCCAAAGAGGCAGGATGTCCTTTAGGGGGCAGCTTAAGGGTAGTCACCCTATTGCTTCACACCGCAGAGCTCCGCGGGTGCAGGGCGCTGCTGACTCTCCACTGACTTTTAAAAGTTCCTTGGTGTGGGCCTTTTTTAACACATGCCCAGCAGATCGCACCATTGCTGTTTGCAACCTATGTCTGAAGCGGATCAAGTGTGGCCAGAACAGCAGTCCCTTTGGCACCACATGCTTGACCAGACATATGATGACCTGCTATGCAGTCCATTGGCAACAACACTTGAAAGACCGACATCATAGAAAAAGGCAGACTTCTCCTTGCCCCCCCTCTAGGATCTCCAACCAATTGGTGGTGTACTGCTAGCAGATTGGCTGCAAGTACTTGGGACACCTATTGCTATACCTCCAGTCCTCTTAAAAACCTGCACTGAGAGGAATGTAGGCATAGCAATAGGTGTCCCAAGTACTTGCAGCCAATCTGCTAGCAGTACACCACCAATTGATTTTAGCAGGCAAATTTCCCTACCCCAGTTGCTAAACTGTAAAAAAAAAAATTGGTCCCAGCAATCCACATGTTCAGCGTCTAAATGCTAGCTTGGCCAAATTGCTAGCACTGCAACTGCTGCCTTTTCAGCTGGTAGACTCTGCCCTCTTTTGTGAATTTGAGGAATGTGCTGTACCTCAGTGGCAGGTTCCAAAATGCCATTTCTTTTCACTGAAGGCCATTCCGGCTCTCTGCCAGCATGTGAAATGCAATGTTTTTTCCTCGTTGGACAGGGTGGTCAGCAGTAAGGTTCATATTACCGACTCATGGTCCAGCAGGCATGGGCAAGGACGTTACCTTTCCTTCACAGCACACTGGGTAACTCTGCTGTCAGCTGGGAAGGATGCAGGACAGGGTTCAGTGTTGTTGGAGCTTGTTCCGCCACCACGCCTCCAAAATGTTAGTGGTGATTCTGCCACAGCTCTCTTTTCCACCCCCTCCTCTTCTTCCTCTATGTCCTCTTCTGCAGATTTGTTCTCTGAACCAGCAGTGCTCCGTAAGCGTTCAAGGGGCTACGCAAGCAGTCAGGCTAAAAGATGCCATGCGGTACTTGAGTTGGTCTGCCTAAGGGACAGGAGCCACACTGGGGCAGAGATTCTCTCAGCTCTGCAGGGGCAGGCTCAGAGGTGGCTGACGCCATGCCAGCTTCAGCCAGAAATGGTTGTATGTGATAATGACACCAACTTTCTCTCCACCCTCCGACAGGGACACTTGACCCATGTTCCATGTTTGGCACACGTCCTGAATTTGGTGGTGCAGCGGTTCTTGACCAGGTACCCAGGCTTAAAAGATCTCCTGGGGCAGGCCAGAAAAGTCTATGGTCATTTCTGCCAGTCATACAATGCCTGGCTGACATTCAAAGGGAATGCAACCTGCCCACCAACCGCCTCATTTGTGACATTCCCAGCAGGTGGAACTCAACTTTGGCAATGCTGCAGCGGCTGCACACACAGCAGAGGGCCATCAATGTGTACCTGTGCCAGTATCGGACCAGGACAGGCTCAGGGGAGCTTGGCTTCTTTTCGCCATACCAGTGGCTACTGATCAAGGATGCATGCACTGTTCTGTCACAATTTGAGGAGGCCACAAGGATGGTGAGCAGCGACAATGCATGCATCAGTGACACTGTCCCTCTGGTCTTCCTGCTCATGGATGGAGAACTAGAGGCAGAACAGAGGAAGAGGAAAACTTCCTTTCCTCTCAAGGCCCCTTTATCCAGATAGCATTCCTGCGGTCCCACCAAACACATAGGAAGAAGAGGAGGAGGATTGTGTCAGCACCCATCGGAGAGGTCATCAAAGATGACCATACTGTTTCCCTGCTCATCTGCAGCCGTCTAGAGACATACATATACTGCTCTTATTAACACTTTAGATACCAGACGCAAGCAGGAGCTTACACTGGAATATGTCAAAGACAAATTAATTGATGAATATGACAGAAGGAAAGAAAATACGCACCATGATGACACAGTACTTAAGATGTACAAAGGCACAAAGCACAACTAAGAAAGCAGAGCCCGTTTTCACTGTAAAAGGACTGGTCATTTAAAAAAGGACTGTTCTATCTGGAAAACCAAGCAGCAAAAGCTAGAGCTATCCACAAAAGAAAGAGTCAAAGCAGCCACAAAGGAAACTGAAGACACAGAACAGCAAGCCACGCGGCTGGTGCATAGACTCAGGTGCGACTAGCGATGAGACCTTCTTTACAAACATTAATTACAGTGCAAAAGACAAAGTTTTCCTAGCAAACAGGAAAAGTATCACTGCAGAAGGTAAAGGCCAGGGCTTCCTGAACTGCATTACACTACAAGGCAAGCAAATTATTCTTGTAAAGAAAGTGTTGTATGTTCCAGAATTAGAAGGCAGCCTTCTATCAGTGAAAAGTCTTGCAAACAACGGTCTCACAGTTAAGTTCCAGGGTGATGAATGCACAATTCCCAATAATAAGTGATTCCACGCAAAAGGAAAACTGGATGATCACCTATACAGGCTCATCACCACAGACCAGCAAGCCAATATAGTCTCTAATGATCTACACAGCAAATGTATTCATTAATGGCACAGGCAACTGGGGCACAGAAGTCCAGAAGCTATACATGACATTATAAAGAGGGGCTTATTAGAAGATTTAACAGTAGCGCCTTGCAAAGTGCTCATGAAACGCAAGTGCTGTATTGAAACAAAAGCCACAAGTGCTCACCTTCCATAGGCTTCTCAAAGAAAAACTACCCACCCCCTGCAGCTCATACACAGTGATGTATGCGGTCCACTGAAAACTCCCAGGTCAGGCGGGAACAGATATCTACTGACTTTTATTGATGATTATTCCAGGTAACTACTTATCTGATGAAACAAAGAGAAACTTCAAGAGTTCGTTTCCATGTCCAGCAACAACTTCCAATGGAAACCAGGAATAATATGCACCGACAATGGGGGAGAATACATAAGCAAAGAAGTGGCCTCATATCTGAAGAGACAAGGAATAGTACAACAGACAACCACACCATACACTCCTGAGCAAAACGGTGTAGCAGAAAGGAAAAATCGGACTCTTATATAAATGACCAGGTGCATGTTGTCGGGTGCCAAGGATCAAAGCCTAGCATAGGACACATCAGAGTGTTTGGAAGTAAAGCATATGCCTATATTCCATGTGAAAAGCGATCCAAGCTGGAGAACAGAGCCATAGAGGGTATTCTAGCAGCTTACAGCGAGCAAACTAAGGGTTACAGAATCCTACACCCAAAGACTGACAGAGTGGCAATAAGCAATAGTGTTTATTTTGACGAGAGCCCATCATCAGAAAAACCAATCCCTGAAAGCTGTGAAGGTAATATACTGTACCCAGCAAACCAGAAGAAAAGTTTGACCAAAGGGAACCTGTGCATGAGTCAGAACAAGAGGTGGAACTCACAGTATCTAAATCAAGTTCCCCACCAGATCCTACTGAACTGTCTGAAGTCAGAAGATCAACTTGGAGTACAAAGGGGATACCACACCGCAAGCTGTCATACACTGTCAAAATTCACAGCATACTTGAACCAACATCCTGGGAAGACATAGAAAAACTGCCAAAACGTGAAGCCAATAAATAGAGAAAGGCAGAAGAAGAATTTAAGTCACTTCAAGAAAATAAAACCTGGACACTCACAGAGCTCCCTCCTAACCGCAAAACTATAGGAAGTAAGTGAACTTTCAAAGTAAAGTCAGATGCAGAAGGGAATATCCACAAATACAAAGCCAGACTAGTTGCCAAGGGTTACTCCCAGAAATTTGGTGAAGATTACAATGAAACATTCTCTCCCGTCGTAAAACATTCCCCCATCAGAGCGCTTCTTAGCGTTGCAGCTGGGAAGGTCATGCAAGTCAAACACCTATACTTTAAAACTGCTTTCCTATATGGAGACATTGAAGAAGATCTCTACATGGAGAAACCACCAGGGTTTGAGCAAGGGGACAACCTAGTGTGTAAACTTTAGGAGCGCTTCTACGGTCTTAAGCAATCTGCAAGGATGTGGAATGAGAAAGTGAACAAAGTGCTTACCAGAGAGGGATTCTCAAGAAGTAAAGCAGTCCCCTGTCTGTACTCCAAGAATTAATAAGACAGATGGATATACATCCCTATCTATGTTGATGACTTTATAACCTGTTTTGAACAATTAGGGGATTATAATCAGATAGTTTACAAGCTGAAAGAAAATTTTGAAACCAAAGACCTAGAGAACATTAGCTACTATCTGGGAATCCAAATAGGGAGAGAAGAAGACGGAAGTTATCTTTTCAACCAATCTCAGAAAATCTCTGAAATCTTGGAACAATTCCATATGCAAGATGCAAAGGAAGTGAAAACTCCTTTGGAACCAGGCTATCAAAAGAGCAATGAAGCAGAAAACTTGATATCCAACAATGACATGTATCGCAGGGCAATCGGTAAGCTGCTATATGTTGCCTCTGTGACAAGACCAGACATAGCCGCAGCAGTGGGCATACTATGCAGGAAAGTCTCAGCTCCCTGACAGCGTGACTGGAACGCTATAAAAAGAGTGATACAATACCTTAAAGAAACGATTCAGATGAAGTTACGGTTACCAGCAGCATCGAATCCAACAGTGGTTGGATATGTGGATGCTGATGCAGATGAAGTTACGGGGACTGCACAGACCACAAATCCACATGTGGATTTATCTTCCAGTATGGGGAAGGAACCATAAGTTGGTCTAGTCAAAAGCAAGCAACTGTGGCTCTATCTTCAACTGAAACATGGTGCATTGCAGCAGCACACGCATGTCGAGAAGCTATATGGAGTCGTCAACTTTTTGTGGACATTGGGATAGACATGTCAAAACAAATTCCCATTTTTGAAGACAACCACGGTTGTATAAAATGTTCGCAATCAGAAAGGGTCAATCCTAGGACCAAACACATCAATGTCAAGTATCACCTACTGAGGGATAATCAAGAGCATGGTGTTATTGACATTCAATACAGCCCGTAAGGGGAGATGACTGCACTCACCAAGCCTTTGTTGAAGGAACGTCATAGTTATATCCAGAAGAAGCTGAATATAATTTGACAAAGCACATGCAGATGAGAAGAGGTGTTGGAATAACAACAGCATAGTAGCTTTATATACCGCAAACTATACATATGCATTATACCTGTCTATACCAGCAGGTGGCGCTGCAGTATTATAGTGTGTATCTACAATATGATGTAATGGGAGGAAGTACTGTTTTTCCTTTGTTTATACTTGTTTCTTATTCAGTTCCTGTTTCATGTTTCTCATGCTGTAAGACATAATCTAATGTCCTCTATGAAAGTAAAGTATTCTCTGCATCCAAGAAGCTTCCAGCGCATATTTTTACTACTCATCTAATAATCCATACATTATACTACAGAGACTGTCTGTTTTAGGTATATTAGTTTTAGGAGAGGCTGGACCAAAATATCTATGTTATCTCCCCCAATCTGGGAATACAGTGGATTTCTGGCAGATCAACTGGTATTTTTCTGTATTTGCAGCACTTTATAAGATATAAAATAAGGGAATGTGTATTTATTGCATGGGTGTACTATATAAATTTTTTGCTTTTCTTTTGCACTAGCATACACTCTAAATCCTGGTAATCTATTATTCCATTTCTCTTTGGGTTTACTCTTATAAAAAAACAATTTTTGGTTTTATTAAAATTCCATCTTGAATCTCAAGATTATTCATACAGTAACATATTTTTGACACATGTTGAGGATGTTCTCTTTGACAGTGACCTGTCCACATAGTATATTTCAAGGCCATATCCCTGCATAAACAAACAATTTGTATGACACATGGAATTGACACATGGGTTACAACTCTTCAAATTTGAATTTCTCGGATATAGAATTGTCCCTTCAGGAAGCTCTCTTTTATTCTGATCATAAACCAACTGATATCAATAATTTACTCTATTGGTTATTGGTACCCAGAACATGCAAAGATAGAAAAAGAAGGATTAATGGTTCCTCCAATGACAGACACTTATGCAACATTCACCATCATGTTTTTTTTTTTACTTGAAATGCAAACATATACAGGTCTGTATATACATATACAGATTCCACAAAAGAATAGATCATTAAAATGTAAGGTTTTCCTGTAGATATACAGTATATATTACTGGTGGCATTACTAGAATTGTAAAACGTCCTTGAACAACCTTGTACACCCTGAGGAGAGCAGCAAATGTTGGATATTATCCAATTTTGATAACAATGTGTGGATCTTAAAGTGGTATGCTAATTAAAACCTAACCTAAAGCCTGGTACACACTACTATTTTGTTCCCGTTCAACTCAGTGTGTTGAACGAAAAAAAAACTGTCAGCTCCGGTCAGAGCCGCTATACCAACATTGTGAAGTTAGTATAGCGATCTCCCCTTCTGAGCTGTTGTGTTCTGACAGGGGGGCGGCCTCCCCGCTAAAACACTGTGATCAGCGCTCTTTGGCATTGGCTAAGAGCGTTAATCGAGAGTCGGTCGGCTGCTTGTTTTCCACACTGACATACACACGGGCCGAATGTCAGCCTTTTTTTTTTAACCGGAAAATGTCTTCCAAGATTCGTCCTGTGTACCCGGCTTTACTCTACTTTGGGTGAAAAGCAAGCAATGCACAGAGTGCAAGAGTCAAGAATAAATAACACACTGAATGCAGGGATCAGGAGCGCATAATGCACAGACTCTAGAGGTCAGAAATGTCTAATGCTCAGAGCCAGGGGTCAGGGGTAAGTAATACACCAGATGATTGATTTACTAAAGGCACATAAACTGTTCACTTTGCATCTGAGAGCTTAGTGATTGTGGTAAAATTTCACTTTGTAAAAAAAAATACCCAACCACATGCAAGAGAAATAAAATAACGGCATTTTTGCTTGCATATAACTGGATTTCCTTTGCAAAGTGATCAGTCTGCTTGCCTTTAGTAAATCAACCACAAGTGTAATGCCGCGTACACACGGTCGGACTTTTCGTCTACAAAAGTCCAACGGACGCTGACGGACTAAAGCTGGCTGGTAATCCGATCGTGTGTGGGCTTCTCCGGACTTTCAACGTACTTTTTTAGCCTCAAATCCGACGTACTTTAGATTTGAAACATGCTTCAAATCTTTACGTCGTAACTACGACGGACCCCGAAGTCCGCTCGTCTGTATGCTAGTCCTACGGACAAAAACCCACGCTAGGGCAGCTATTGGCTACTGGCTATGAACTTCCTTATTTTAGTCTTGTGTACGTCATCACGTACGAATCCGTCGGACTTTTGTGTGGTCGTGTGTAGGCAAGTCCGTTCGTTAGAAAGTCTGCCACAAGTCCGCCGCAAGTCTGCCGAAAGTCCGCCGGAAGTCTGTCGGACAGGCTGTCGGACTTTTGTAGCTGAAAAGTCCGACCGTGTGTACGCGGCATAAGGGTTAGGAGTGAGTAATACACAGAGTGCAGGGGTCAGGAATGCATAATGCCCAGAGCACATGGGGTCATAAGTGCATAATGCACAGTGTGCCAAGATCAGGGGCAAGTAATTCAGAGTGCAGAGGTAAGAGATAAGTAACGCATTAAAGGGGTTGTGAACCCTCGTTGTTTTCAAAAATAAAAATAACAAACATGCCTATACTTGCCTTCTCTGTACAATGGTTTTGAACAGAACAGCCCCGATCCTCTTTTTCTGGGGTACCCTGCTGGCGCTCCAGGCCCCTCCTCTTCATTGGGTGCCCCCACGAAAAGCTGTTTTCCCTGGGGCCACTCGTGCGGGCTCTCTCCTGAGTTCATTGACGCAGACTGCATGACTCGACTCCGCTCCCGTGCCACTGGATTTGATTGACAGCAGCGGGAGCTACTGTCAATCTGTTCAATGAGGAGGCAGCTGGAACAGATTGGGCTGAGAACCGGTACCTTTGTGGTGCAATTTGAGCCCATAAAAAATTAATGGGCTCAAAATGGGCTCAAATTGCACAAATAATTGCATGTGATTTGAACAGGAAAGCAGTACGATGCCTCTCAAAATCGCATGCAGTTTCCTGCATTGCTCCTTTGTGAACCTAGCCTGAAGTCACAAGCTTGGGTTCACACAAGTGCGGTGGGGAAAACGGCATGTGATTCGGACGGATTCTTTGCAGTACAATTTGAGCCCATTCATTTTCTGTGGGCTCAAAATGGAGAAGCATGGCCCAACTCACAGATGTGTGTTTGAGGTGTGAGTTTGCCCCTCATCCCCTTGTTTAGGGCCTTGGCAATAATCTCTTCGCATATAGTGCGTTGGGCCTCCTCCATCTTTTTTTAATTTGCTGGTAGTGACGCATCCAAATGCCTCATGGACACCAGGGGTCGTGGTAATTGCCGCAGTAGCCTGTTTTAGGAAAGCAGCCGCGGACCCCTCAAGGTTCCTTGCCTTCCTGGTCCTTTTGGTTAGATTGTGGAGGGGAGGAACCTGGGATTCGGTCAGGCTGCTTGCCACGGCCTCCTCCTGGCTGAGACTTTCCTGTGTATAAAAATGGTACATAGTTTTTGTTTTTTGGTCATCAATCACACACAGTTTTGAGCTCATGACTGTTGCAAATTGAATGTTAACAAATAGAAAAGACTATCATTATATAATAAATGGATATGATGTACACACAAAACCAATTTAAAGTGCCTCGTGCATAACTGTGTTTAAAACCATAAACATAAACAAATAACATATAGAAAAAGTGCTCCTGTGCAATATATAGTGTCCAAATATGTCATAAATGACCGTGCTGAA
Source organism: Lithobates clamitans (assembly GCA_037952925.1). Taxonomy (NCBI): domain Eukaryota; kingdom Metazoa; phylum Chordata; class Amphibia; order Anura; family Ranidae; genus Lithobates; species Lithobates clamitans. Next base: position 5,579,586 of record JBBGZY010000655.1, read on the forward strand.
AATAAACAACACTGCAGGGGATATGTGATTCAGATCAAAAGACAAAGTGCTCATGTGCATATAAATTGCTTCCGAATCACATCCAACTGCGTCTCTAGTAACGTGATTAAAGTTTGTGTAATATATATATAGTGTCCAAATATGTCGTAAATGACCTGCTCAAAATAAACAACACTGCAGGGGATATGTGATTCAGACCAAAATACAAAGTGCTCATGTGTATATAAATTGCATCCAAATCGCATACAACTGCGTCTCTAGTAATGTGATAAAAGTTTGTGTAATTCAGAAACAATAAAAAGTGTGATCCAAGAAGTGCTGGGGTGTCTTCACTCAGGTGTCCCCCTTAGGTAGTAAACGCTCACCTTGGGGCGTGCGACTTTGCGATTAAGCTAAGTCAAAGCAAGCATGTCAACCACCTCTGGGCTCTTTAGAATGTCAGGCTCCTGTGTTCCTCAGCATAGTTATCTGGGATATGTGAAAGGAAAAACTTGATAGTGCAATGACGTTTTAAACAATTTATTTTACCTAAAGCAAAGATCTCCATCTGGGGTACTCACATATATCAGGTGCGGAAGTGCACCATTCTATATTCTATGATGAACATGTAGCAGATTATACCAGGGTGGTATCGGGATGATACGAGCGTCCTCCTTAGCTTACAAGATGTCTTGTCGTGCCGTCCTGACCCCTCCCTAACTAGTGTCGATACAGGGATATCGTATCTGCTTCAGGGGGAAATATGATGATAGTAGGTGGGCACTGTACCCCGGGCCCAACCTTTTTCAAGCCAACTAGAGCCTCAGGCTCTAATCATGTGTTTGGAAAAAAAAAACTCTGGAACCCCGCATGCATCCCCGCATGCAAACTAGGGGGGACAGAGTCCCTGTACCCCTAATGGACCAGACGCTCTTGGTACCAATGCAAAAATAAATATAAATATTATTCAGCTGGGAGCAGCTTTTATGATAGCGCTTAAAGCAGAATATTAAACAGGTACTCCTGCAGAGCTTTGAGTGAGACAACCCTTGGCTTTGTAGGGACTCTTGAACAGTTCACCATTCAGGAAACCCAAGACACATGCCAAGACACCTATGGCAGTTAGAGAATGATCTGTTGAGTGTGCACTCTTGGAGTGAAAAAAAGATACAGTTCTACCACCTTGGACTGTATGTACATTTCCATAAATATTCCAGGCATATCCTGCTATATTTGGGCAAAATCAAACATACATTTGCTAAACCCCTAGACCAGTGATGGCAAACCTTGGCATCCCAGATGTTTTGGAACTACATTTCCCATGATGCTCAACTACACTGCAGAGTGCATGAGCATCATGGGAATTGTAGTTCCAAAACATCTGGGGTGCCAAGGTTCGCCATCACTGCCCTAGACCGTTGTTCTCCTACTAAAATCTAAACTCTCCAAATAGTAACAATCATTTTAGTAAATATAACATTATATTATACAGGGTATTCTAGATATTTATATTACTTCTGTTTTTATAAAACTAGAACGATGTTTCGAAAGCAAGATTGTTTAAAATAATATACTGTAAAAATCACAAATAAATAATCAGTAACCCTTTCACCTACTTTCTGTGCAATGAGAGATCAGCCTGTATCCAGTTCCAAAGCCTGCCTGTCCACCACATCATGATTATTACTAGTGCAAGTGAGTGCAACAGCAGGACATACAATAGAGATATTATAAGGGTATTATTTTTATTTAAAGGAGAAGTACAGCCAAAGCTTGTTTGGCTGTACTTGTCCTGTGGATCACAGGAGTGCAGTTCATTCTGCACTCTTGTCACCCGTTTTCAGCAGACAGTGGGCTAAAGCCCGCTGTTGGCTGATGTCACTCAGCCAATCCAGGCTCTGGAAAGATCGCAAACCATATGGTCAGGATCCGCCCACATGCCTGGACCGACACCTGGCTCAGCCTCTCAGCGAGCCCCTGAAAACCTGAGTCACCCGCTCCCGCCCTCCTCCACTGCCCAGCACTCCAATGAGTTCCGGTGGGCCGGAGCAGACAGTGGTGACTGACAGTCACCAGCTCTTTGCTCAGGGAACTGTTAGAACCAAACGCTCTGCGGTGTTTGATTGCTTGGTTCTCAGCCTTAGAGCCAGCGGGGGACAGATGCAGCATTGGACTGCTGCTGCATCCACCTAGGTAAGTATGATTCTAAAATAAAACCAATTCCCTTACTTCTCTTTTAATCCTGAAGAAGAGCAGTGGTCACACACAGAAACAATGTTTTTTTTTGTTTTTGTTTGTTTACAGAAAGTAATTTGTTTTATTAACTGTTTTACTTTTACATAAATACATTCAGAACCAGTCCCCTCAGAAGACAAAAATAAATGAATAGCAGGTGGCATTTTATTGAAATGTGTATATGATTTTTTAATTTTATTTTAGCTGGCCTAGAACAGAATATATCTGATCTATAAAACGCCACATGCAATCTCCAGTACTTTTATTTATTGTGCAGGACCTTATTCAAATTAATATTGACATATCATCGATATTTCTATATCTGGATGGTTGTCTGTTTCAGAATATTGGTCACTGAACTGCTGATGACAAGGTTCATCAAATAGCACTCAACAGCAAATTGCATTCTTTCATTCTTGTCATTAAATCGGGAAAGTCTAATATATATATATATATATATATATATATATACCATGTAGCATAATCCTTAGAGACTGCCAATCTGTTGAAGAAAATAAGGCAGATAAATCATATGCATGAAAAAAAAAGACTTACGGGTGCTGAATGATATGATATGCAGATCACAATTCAGGGGTCCTTTGTTCATCCTTCAGTCTCACTTAAATCCAGCCGAAGGGAATAGGCTTCTCTCTATCTTATTCCAAACTGGCTGGATGGAGATGGTCCAAGAGATGTATCATGCTGATGAACTATCTGCTTTCCAACAAGAATGTCATCTCATCAATATAACCGTGCAGCCTAAGAAATATTAAGACATTGACATACAATGAGGATTAGGGTGATATTGTTTCATTGATTTTTGAGTTGTCAGTGGATATCATTTCACTTTGCTGGAACGATGAATTTTAACAGGGCCCCAAAGAAAATATAGTCCTTATGTTAGGTTAAATGGACTGTATTTAAAAAACCCACATGCACACATACATGTAATTTTCACCTGAATCCATTCTACTGAATTTTCACTTCAGCATAATGGAACAAAATATGAAAACTTTTGTACCATTAACTAAGAAAGGAATAAAAAAGTATATATTTTACATGACCATGTAATGGGGCTACATGTGAAGATAACACGTGATAGAAGAGACTTGCAATGACACAGAGTTATAAGGTTGTTAACAGGCTTTTTATCTGTACCATTCAAAAGGGATAACAATCCAGGCAGAAGCTGGTAAAGATGTTTCAGAAATAACAATACTATTTTGCAGTAAACTTTGCAGACCTGGTCTGTTCAATAGAGAATAGAGAATACCTAGCAGATCACAAAAGATGATAACAATTCTCTTCCTTTATTTGACACTTCTGTTCATTTTAGCAATGTTTGACCCTACCAGTAAGGATGAGCCGAACACCCCCCCAGTTCGGTTCGCACCAGAACATCCGAACAGGCAAAAAATTTGGAACACACGAACACCGTTAAAGTCTATGGGACACGAACATGAAAAATCAAAAGTGCTCATTTTAAAGTCTTATATGCAAGTTATTGTCATAAAAAGTGTTTGGGGACACGGGTCCTGCCCCAGGGGACATGTATTATTGCGAAAAAAAAATTTCGGGAGCAGTGATTTTTTAATGCTTAAAGTGAAACAATAAAAATGAAATATTCCTTTAAATATCATGCCTGGGGGGTGTCTATAGTATGCCTGTAAAGCGGTGCATTTTTCCCGTGTTTAGAATAGTACCACAGCAAAATTACATTACTAAAAGGAAAAATTGTCATTTAAAACTGATTGTGGCTGTAATGAATTGCCGGGTCACGGCAATATAGATAAAACTCATGGAAAAAAAGGGCATGGGTCCCCCCCAGTCCATTACCAGGCCCTTTGGGTCTGGTATGAATATTAAGGGGAACCCCAAACCAAAATTTAAAAAAAAAATTGTGTGGGGGAACCTTGCGCCAAAATAAAAAAAAAAAACGGCATAGGGGTCCCCCCAAAATTCATACCAGACCCTTATCCGAGCAGGCAACCTTGCAGGCCGCAGGAAAAGAGGGGGGTGAGAGAGAGCCCCCCTCCTGAACCGTACCAGGCCACATGCCCTCAACATGGGGAGGGGGCTTTGGGGTCTGACCCGTTGATGGGGACAAGGGCCTCATCCCCACAACCCTTGCCCTGTGGATGTGGGGGTATGCGGGCGGGGGGCTTATCAGAATCTGGAAGCCCCCTTTAACAAGGGGACCCCCAGATCCTGGCCCCCCTATGTGAATTGGTAATGGGGTACATTGTACCCCTACCATTTCACAAAAAAAGTGTCAAAAATGGTAAAAAAGACAAGCTTGGGACAAGTCTTTTATTAAAAAAACAAACAAATATCAGGCGATGTAAATTCACGCCACCCAAATGACCAAAAAAGAAAAAATATAGAAAAGCCTCAATAGTTCCACCTCCATGGGAGGCTCCCACTGAGTGACGCTTCTTCTGGGTGACAGCTGTTATATAGCTGAGGGCGGGGTCATCCGATGATGTAAATGGGTGACCCCGCCCCCCTCTGACACCACGGGGGCTTCCCTATGGCTTCCCCAAGGATCTGGGGGTCCCCTTGTTAAAGGGGGCTTCCAGATTCCAATAAGACCCCCGCATACCCCCACAACCACTGGGCAAGGGTTGTGGGGATGAGGCCCTTGTCCCCATCAACATGGGGACATGGTGCTTTGGGGTCACCCTCCCCATGTTGAGGGTATGTGGCCTAGTATGATTCAGGAGGGGGGGCTCTCTCGCCCCCCTCTTTCTCTGCAGCCTGCCAGGTTTCATGCTCAGAAAAGGGTCTGGTATAGATTTTGGGGGGCCCCTATGCCATTTTTTTAAAATTTTGGCACAGGGTTCCCCTTAAAATCCATACCAGACCTGAAGGGCCTGGTATAGATTTTGGGGGGACCCCCATGCAATTTGATTTTTTATTTTTGCTTTAGGGTTCCCCATAATATTTATACCAGACCCAAAGGGCCTGGTAAAGGACTGGGGGGGAACCCTTGCCCTTTTTTTCAATGTGTTTTGTCTATATTGCCGAGACCCAACAATTCATTACAGCCACGCTCAGTTTTAAATTACATTTTTTCCTTTAGAAATGTCAGTTGCTGTGGCACTGTTCTAAACATGGGAAAAATGTACTTTACAGGCATAATATAGACACCCCCCAGGCATGATATTTAGAGGAATATTTCATTTTTATTGTTTCGCTTTAAGTATTAAAAAGATCACTGCTCCCGAAAAAAACAGCCATTTAAAAAAAAAAATGTTTATACAATGCCCACGGAGGGCAGGACCCAGGTCCCCAAACACTTTTTATGACAATAACTTGCATATAAGCCTTTAAAATGAGCACTTTTGATTTTTCTTGTTCGTGTCCCATAGACTTTAACGATGTTCTGGCTTTCGAATTTGCATCCAGCACCGCATATTGTTCGGTGTTGGCCGAACATCCGAACAACCAAAGTTCGGCACGAACTTATGCTTGGGCCGAACCGTTCACCTATCTCTACCTACCAGTACTTGAATGTAGACTCACAGTCTTCTCGTTAGTGGAATGTGCTTCCAATTCTCTCTTAACTGATCACTTGTTCCCTCTTTACAGATAGCCTGTCTTTCTTCCCCTGTTCCTGTGTTTTCATGTCCCTCATGATTGTCTACAGGCTTTTCCTAAGCCTCAAATTGGGTCCTGAAAGACCAAATGCTCAGTCAGTATTAGAACACAAATGCCTTGTATTCAATATTATTCTTACAGGACCCCTCATTCAATTTAGATTACTTTCAGTTATGTCATTAAGAGTAAATGGTTATGTATTTGTATAAATTTATACCTAAATGAAAAAACAATAATAATTTGAAGAAATAAAAAAAATAATAGGGCTATAATATGTTCAATACACAGAGGATCTGCAATGAAGTTCTTTTGACTGTACTGCAAATATGAGAGTGGCACATCAAGGGTGTTGATTGGCAGGTTTGTTGGTTAAAAGAAAAATAAATAAAAAGACATTAAAGTATAACTAAAGGCAAAACTTTTTTTTTTTTTTTTGGATAGATTGAAGAGGGATTAAAACACCTGTCTGTTTTTATTGCTGTCTATGCCCCCATTAAGGAGATTCGCCCTCTCTATTTGTCCTATTTATCATTTTTTGGGTTGTCCCCAGAAAAGTAAAATAGAGAAAATCTTCCAATGAAGACACTAGTTGTGGTGACCTGGCGGTCTCCAAGGAATTTCCTATATTTGCAGGGATTTCCCCTCACTTCCTGTTTGGCTATAGGACATGATGTGAAGGGAAATCTTCACAATGGGACACAGATGGCGAACAAAAATCTGACAGGGGTTATAACCCTCCCTTGCTCTATCCAACATGAAAAAAAAAGTACTATTTTAAGAAAAACAGTAAGCTTAAGTCAAATTTAAAACCACATAAAACCTATAAACCATAAGACCCCTGAGCGACAGAACATACCTGTAGTTTAACTCTTATGCCGCGTACACACGACCGGACTTCCATCGGACAATTTGATCGTGTGTGGGCTCCAGCTGACTTTTTTTCCCCCAAACTTCGACGGACCTAGAAATGAAACATGTTTTAAATCTTTCCGACGGACTCGAGTCCGGTCGAAAAGTCCGTTCGTCTGTATGCTAGTACGACGGACAAAAACTGACGCTAGGGCAGCTATTGGCTACTGGCTATGAACTTCCTTGTTTTAGTCCGGTCATACGTCATCACGTACGAATCCGTCGGACTTTGGTTGATCGTGTGTAGGCAAGTCCGTTGATTTGTAAAGTCGATCAAAAAGTCCGCCGGACAAAGTCTGCCATAAAGTCCGCTTGTGTGTACGCGGCATTAGACCTCAGAGCCTCCCCAGAGCCCACCAAAATGTATATCTATGGATAGTCAGAGCAAATACACATCTCCAACCACATCTTAGATTATAACGCTTGTAACTTGGGTGACCTATAGCCTTGCCAGGTATTAACACATAGAAGACATGAAAGAGTTTGTGGTTTTTAACAACTTAAAACAGTTTGTATATAACACAGAATCTCATAAAACCACAGGAATCAAACTAGAGCTAGCATTTGTCTGGTGTTTTTTATTCATAGTTTAATAGCTAGATGGAAGTCTGACAATGCATAATAAATCAAATGTTTTTTCACAATAGGCAGTCTTTGCCTACAGCCAAACAGCCATGTGCATCAGTTTGATCATAGACCTAGAATACTGGTTCTTCTTAATAGGAGATTTCAATCAATTGCCCTTTCACTCCCTACACATTTAAAAATGCAGATGTCAAAAGTGGTGACTGTATATGAATAAATAACCTGGAAATGCCTGATGGCAAGAGATATGGTTAGTTGAATTTCAGTGAAGTTTGAATGCAATGGAAAGCCATTTTAAAAATATATAAACAGTGATAAAGCACTGTAATGCTGTATCACAGTACACATACTTTGAGTTAAATAAACATTTTTGAGATCATAATTCTAACTTATCTTTCCTTGAATAGAATCTCTCTGTGTGAAAAAATGTTTTATTCTATTTGGACTTTCTCAAATGAAAAGGGCTTATGCAATGTAAATGATGTACAGTAATAGGATATGTCTCTAAATTGTTCTTGACAGTTGGCTACCTTATAATAATCCATATAAATAATGTAGGGTTTATGTATGTGAGACACAGCCACAATTCTTTTTTAATGTCTTTTTGGAAACAGTTACCTATGTTTGCCATTTGTATTAGGTAAAGTTACATCATATAAATGTACAGACAGAGGTCAGTGAGCTGGATTAGATGGACATACATTCAATACAGATTACCCTGATTTTCTGTGAATCTCATCATTTTAGTGACACTTTGTTTTAATTCATCTTTATATTGGTATGCAGAGTAGTCTGATCTGCAGAGACTTACAGAATCCATAAAGCCATGATTCATGAATTGCATTATTCTTTGTGCACTGGACACAGCATGCATATACACAACATGCATATACACAGAAATACAACTATGCAGCCTTAAAGGAAAGCAGTACATAAATGCTTCAGAATTTGCCAAAAGAATAATTGAATGTAAATTTTGCTTGGATACCTTCCTTAACATGGCCATAGACATGTTATTAAATTATGCAGCTGACATTTGAAAATTCCAGATTTTTAGGGCAGTGCCAGTGCAAGGTCCACAGTTTTATTATATTCACCTCTCAGTGCAGGAATCCTTAAACAACTAAAGTTGCTTACATGTAGAGACACTGGGGATTATTAATAACATTTAGCAAAAATGTAATTGGAGCAAACGTTAGAGCTCTTACTTAACCACTTGCCTACTGGGCACTTTTATCCCCTTCCTGCCTATGCCAATTTTCAGCTTTCAGTGCTGTCCCACTTTAAATGATTTTTTTTCACACAAATAGAGCTTTCTTTTGGTGGTATTTATTCACCACTGTTTTTTTATTTTTTGTTAAACAAATGAAAAAAGTCTGAACATTTTGAAAAAAATAACAAACATTTTTAAATTTTGTTATAAAATTTTTCAAACAGGTAATTTTTCTCCTTCATTGATGTGCGCTGATGGGGCTGCCCTGATGTGCACTGACAGGCTGCAATGATGGGCACTGATGAGCACTGATAGGTGGCACTGATGGGCACTAATAGTTGGCACTGATGGGCTCTGATAGGTGGCACTGAAGGGAACTGATAGGCAGCACTGATAGGCACTGGTAGGCGGCAATAATGGGCATTGATAGGAAGCACTGATAGTAGACACTGATGAGGAGACACTGATGGGCACTGATTGGCAGCTCTGATGGGCACTGTTGGGACTGCACTGATAATCAGGACACTGATAATCAGTGCCCTGATTATCAGTGTCAATGTCCCTTTAACACAAGCCAGTTATCAGCTCTCTTCTTCTCTCCTCATGCTGTCAGTGTGAGGAAAGAAAAGCTGAAAACCAGCTTGTGTTTACATCTGTGATCAGCTGTTGTTGGACACAGCTGATCACATGGTAAAGGGCCACTGTGATTGGCCCTTTACCTCGTTCTGTGACCAGCTGAGTCAGCGTGGACAACGCAATCACAGAGAACGTCCATGTACGCCCTGCTGGCAAAGTATGCTCGTGCTGGGCAGGAAGTGGTTAAAGTGGTTCTACAGTCAAGAAGTTTTTACCTTAATGCATTCCCTGGTTTAGGGTAAAAATGATCTTGCTACTCCCCCCCCCCCCCTCCCAAACTACTTACTTTACTTACCTGAGTCCTGCCCTGGTCCAGCACTGAGCCAATTAGCACTGGTCCCTCTCCATCTTCTCACAGGACAGATTGATAGCAGCAAGAGCCATTGTATCATGTACCTGGAAGCAGAGCCTGATATGATGAGGAAGGCCTGTTTTACACCTCTGACTTGGGGCCCCTAATAGTGTAAACAAGAGGCGCAGGACTACAGAATGTCGCAAGAGCCTGTAGGACCTCCTAACAGCAAAACAGATGTCAATGCCAGGCAGGGGTCTTCAGTGGTCTTCAATGAAGCAAGCAAACTGGATTGCAACTAGGAACAAGCAGACTGAAGTGAGTTGGTACTGGCGACAGCAGGTAGAAGAAGCATATACTGGCAGCAGACAGTAGACAAGCAGACACAGCTGGATGGTAGGCAGGAACCGGTGTCAGTAGGAGGAATAGCCAAGTCAGGCAGGCTGGGTCATACACTGGCAGGACAGATCAGGTACTGAGGCACAGGCAAGAGCTTGGTCAGTGGAGCAGTAGCAAATGAAGCAGGAAGAAGCGGTGGTCAGAAGACAAGCCAAGGTCAGTGCAGCGGAGTTCAGGGAGTAGTCAGGACTAGCTGGGCCAATAACTGAAGTCAGGATACAAGAAAACAGGGTCTTAGGTTACACGGATGGCTGAAGACAAAGCAGCACTGAACCTGAGCACTAGCTCAGTTTATATAGTCCATTTTGCACCATATGGATACATGCATGTGTGCGCGCATGCGCATTAGCTTTTACCCAATTCCTATGTCCGCGAGAAGGAATATGCATTAGCCTGTGAAGATGCACAGAAGTTCACCCAGAGGGCCATCTTTTCTACTGGCATGCCCTTCCTGACACATTGGCTCCCGCTGATGTCAATCGAATCAGGTGAGGTGGTAGTGGGGGGGGGGGGGCAGAGCTGCACTAAACAGTACATGTTTATGGAAGCACACATCCCAGCTCGGGAGGTCGCATGCATGAGTGCCTTTCTATGAGGGCACTCAGAGAAGAGGAGTAGCAAACAGCGCCGGTGGGGTAACCCAGAAGAGGAGGTTCAGGCAGCTCTGCTACAGAGCAGGTAAGTATAATATGTTTATTATTTTAACAAAAAGATCCTTTATATTCACTTGGCAATTTGGTTCCTAGAGGCAACTAAGGGCAACTGCTGATATTTGATTCTGTCTACTCTGTCTTAGTTCTTCTAAATCAAATACTGTACTGTTTATACTTTGATTCACTGGGATTGATTTACTAGAGGTAAATAGATTGTTCACTTTGCAAGGGAATAAGAGTTTAGGGAATGTGGTGAAATGTTATTTAAATTTTCCTTGCATGTGATTTGGTATTCTTTGCAAAGTGAAATTTTACCACATTCATGAAGCTCTGGGGAAAATCTCCTTGCATTATGCAACTTCCCTTGCAAAGTGAACAGCTTATTTGCCTTTAGTTAATCAACCCACTGTTTTCCCTGACGCTGATGTCTGTATAGGAATATACATTAAAAGAAAGTACATTTAGCCCTGCCCTTTTTTAAGTAACCTATATTTAGTTTATATTTGAATCTGGTACATTGAAAAATGATCGCTTTATAATATTCCAGATGATGAGTACAAGAAAGGTATCGATGAGAAATGTCTCTGTGAAGATGTGAGCAAATACGACGATGAAGATGAGCAAAGTCTGGAAAAGACAGAGTATGAGCAGAGTTTAGGATCCAGACGTGGAAATGTATATGTTCCTCTGCCGGCTCGTTCTGGCATTGAGAATGTGCCTGTTCAGGTAGACTGCAGCTCTGCCACTACTTCTCTTCTTCCAGGAGACACTCCACCACAGCAGTTTCACTCTTCACAAGGTACTGTTTGTTCATTCATTTGAACTATGTGTGTGTTTTTTTTAAAGGGGCATTGACCAGGAAAATTATATCAAGTAGAATACCTGAAAAATTATAGCTCTCTAAAAGCTAAAGAGTGCACGGTGGAGGTTGGAAGGGGACTAGCTGTCCTGTGGCTGGATACTGGAAGGAGGAATCTGGCTATCCTGTGACATTATGAGTATGAACCTGAGCTCCAGGCCCTAGTGACTGGGTGCTGGTGTCCTTTGGGTGAGAGTGCCAGTTGTGATTCTGGCTGGGACAGCCATAGCAAGGTCCCAGCTCTGGCAATCCTACTTTGCTCCTGGTGTAAAGACTGTTCAGAGAAGCTTAGCAGTGTACTGTGTCTTCCTGTTCCTACATAGTGTTTCCAGAGTATCCCATACCACCCTACACCCTCTCCATATTTATTCAGCAATAAATACAAAAAAAACTCCCTAAACTATTTATTGAGCATGTGGATTGTTGCTGTGTGCCTGGCTGCCTCTGCACTATTTCCAGAAAAAAACACTTAAATTTCAGTCACTCCTGCGGGGATAGCGCTAGTGACTGGGTGCTGGTGTCCTTTGGGTGAGAGTGCCAGTTGTGATTCTGGCTGGGACAGCCATAGCAAGGTCCCAGCTCTGGCAATCCTACTTTGCTCCTGGTGTAAAGACTGTTCAGAGAAGCTTAGCAGTGTACTGTGTCTTCCTGTTCCTACATAGTGTTTCCAGAGTATCCCATACCACCCTACACCCTCTCCATATTTATTCAGCAATAAATACAAAAAAAATTCCCTAAACTATTTATTGAGCATGTGGATTGTTGCTGTGTGCCTGGCTGCCTCTGCACTATTTCCAGAAAAAAACACTTAAATTTCAGTCACTCCTGCGGGGATAGCGCTACATATACACACCATACTGGCAGTTACTTGAATCTGTCGTGAACTGTGCCAAGTGCCACAGACATTTGTTGCACAGACAAGTGCCGGATTTGTAAAAAGCATGTACAAAACTCTTTCTAAATTTGTGGAATAGTGTTGTTGTACTTGTTTTGTTTGCTATGTTTTAGAATACATTTAGGGTTCATTTACTCCATGTCCTTTGAGCTGCATTGATCTACATAGGTCAACACAGGTTCAATGCAAGGACACATAAAAAACTTTGGCAATGGCTCTCACTGCCCCTACATAGCACACACCAGTACCCATACATTATAAGGTATGGGCTGCTGTGAATCAGTCCATAAACATGAATTTGAATTTCTTTTTACTCAGGTTAAAATTTAATTTTGCATATCGATATTTAATAATTGCCATGTCTAGCCAATGTGGTACAATCAAGTCAGATCTCCAATTATTTACTTATTTGCTGTGAATCCTTCAAATCATTTACCTAGCATTCAGAACACACTCCAGTGAATAAGCTGGAGAAACAAAAAAAACCCAGCATAACCAGTTGGTCAGCAGAAAAGAAAGTCTAAACTGTTTCAAACATTTGCTTTAAAAACAGAGTTTTTGTTGCCTAGCTTTGCAAATATCCTGGGATTTATATAGCAATGAAAAAATTGTCTTTGCCCCACTGGGAAGATTTGCTCCCCTATTTGTCCTGGTGACCGTTGACCAAAAGACAGAAAGGGTAAATCAATTTGGAGTTCTCATGAGAGCGGGAAGTGGGAGGAAACGACCCAACAGGAACAAATGTCTTGGCAACAACTGTCTAACTTGGGAATTCACGTTTTCTTTATTGTTCAGTATGGCACACAGGACAGTTAGTCTTATAAAATGTGTAAGACATTTCTGGACCACACTGATCTGAAGATATGAGTACTGAGTGGAATGTATCCTTCAGGGTCTGCCTGTGAGGCATCCCAGACCTAATGTGTTAGTTAGCCACAGAGGGCTTTAAAGGTCCAGAACAATGGTACAGCCTTTGGTGTGGCCCAGTCTCTGCTTGGTAGTTGTAGAGTACTTACAGTGCCTTGAAAAAGTATTCATACCCCTTAAAATTTTCTACTTTTTGTCATGTTACAACCAAAACCGTAAATGCATTTTATTGGGATTTTATGTGATAGACCAACACAAAGTGGCACATAATTGTGAAGTGGAAGGAAAATGATTAATGGTTTTCAAAATATTTTAATATTTTATTAATATCTGAAAAGTGTGGCGTGCATTTGTATTCAGCCCCCTTGAGTCAATACTTTGTAGAACCACCTTTCACTGCAATTACAGCTGCAAGTCTTTTTAGGTATGTTTCTACCAACTTGGCATATCTAGAGAGTGACATTTTTGCCCATTCTTCTTTGCAAAATAGCTCAAGCTCTGTCAGATTGGATGGAGAGTGTATGTGAACAGCAATTTTCAAGTCTTTCCACAGATTCTCAATTGGATTTAGGTCTTGACTTTGAATGGGCCATTCTAACACATGAATATGCTTTGGTCCAAACCATTCCAAGGTAGCTCTGGCTGTATGTTTAGGGTCGTTGTCCTGCTGTAAGGTGAACCTCTGCCCCAATCTCAAGTCTTTTGCACACTCTAACAGGTTTTCTTCTAAGATTGCCCTGTATTTGGCTCCATCCATCTTCCCATCAACTTTGACCAGCTTCCCTGTCCCTGCTGAAGAAAAGCTTTCCCACAACATGATGCTAGCACCAACATGATTCACGGTGGTCATGGTGTGTTCAGGGTGATGTGCAGTGTTAGTTTTCCGCCACACATAGCATTTTGCTTTTAGGCCAGAGAAAATTGAGTACTGTCCGTGATACTTTTTTTATTTGCACTAACATACAATTTTTCAGGACAAGCTTTCGGGGTATGTCCCCTTCTTAAAGGTCCAAGCAGTACTGATTCACAAATTTTTAAGCAGAATGTTAAAGAAGGAAAAAAAAAAAAAAAGAAAAAAAAAAAAAGAAAACAAAACACATACAAATCAATGGCAAAAAAGATAGCACCAGAGTTAGTGAGATAAGACAGAGGGAGAGCTAGGGAGGGAATGCAGGGGGGGATGCTGGTCACAGAGCGGTCATAAAACTTTAGCATAATGTGTAAGGAAACCAATATCTAAATCCAGGCCATTATTCTTCGTGTCAAAAAGAAGTATCATTCTTAGTTCAAACGTTTTCCTTTCCTGGATAGTTCTGAAATTCCCTTTAAGAACTAAGACATTGAGGTCTTCTATAGTGTGGTCCGATTTTGAGAAATGATGTCCCACAGGTGTGCATAAACTGTCTTCTTTATGTTCTTTGATGGTATGTCTGTGCAAATTCATCCTCGCTTGCAACTTCTGTCCTGTTTCACCAACATAAGATCCTTTGCTGCACCTTTTGCATTGGATGAGGTACACAACATTACTTGAGGTACAGCTGTAAGATCCCATGATATTGAAGGTCCCATTTGTGTGTGTAACACTTTTGGATAGATTTATCTGGTTGCATAGTTTGCAGCGTTTTTTATTGCAGGGTTTGCTACCATTATTTGTGACTTCATAATCAGAGTGAAGTTTCCTGCTGATTAGTTTGTGTCTGAGGTTGGGTGGTTGTCTGAAAGCCAATAATGGGGGTTGTTGGAATATTCCTTTCAGAGTTTCATCCTCTGTTATAATGGGTTGTAAATCTTTGATTATCTTTTTAAACCCTTCAAGTGCTGGGTTGTATGTGGTGACTAGAGGTACTCGGTTATTTGTTTTTTTCTCTGTGTATTGGAGGAGATTTTCTCTTCGGGTTTTCAAGGCTGTGTTTATGCTGTTGTTGATGGTTTTGTCTTTGTAACCTTTCTTATGGAAGGAGTCTGCCAGTGTTCTGAGATGTTTATCTCTGTCTTCTGGGTCTGAACAAATTCGGTGGTATCTGATGGCCTGGCTGTGTATGATGGCCCGTTTGGTGTGTTGGGGGTGAAAACTGGAACTGTGAAGATGCATCGGTCAGTCAGTTTTCTGTATATCGACGTGTGTAGCTTGTCATCCCTGAAGTATACTGTGGTGTCCAGGAAGTTGACATGTGTGTTCGAATAGTCCATTTTTAGTTTGATAGATGGGTGAAAAGTGTTGATCAATGAGAAGAATTGGTTTAGATTTTCTTCACCTTCAGTCCATATCATGAATATATCATCAATATAGCGATAATATCTGTATGGCTTTTGTTGTATGCTGTTCAGAAATTTGTCCTCCAGGTCAGCCATAAATAAATTTGCATATTGGGGTGCCATTTTGCTGCCCATAGCAGTACCCATACACTGGAGATAGATGTCATTATTGAAAGTGAAGTAGTTGTGTGTAAGAATGAATTCAATGAGCCGTGTCACATCCTCAGCAGTGTATTTGTGGTCTGGTGAGGATGATAAGAATCTGTGACATGCCGCCAACCCATCCTTGAGAGGGATGTTACTGTACAGAGATTCTACATCCATAGTGACTAGAAGTGTATTAGGTGGTAATTGTTGTATATTGTTAAGCTTGTTCAGAAAATCAGTGGTGTCTTGCAGGAAACTTGCAGTGTTCATGACTAAAGGTTTTAACATGTTTTCTACAAGGCCTGAGATATGTTCAGTAAGTGTATTCATACCTGTTATAATGGGTCTGCCTGGATTTCCTGGCTTGTGGATCTTGGGCATCATGTAGAAGTCTCCAATTTCTGGATTATCCGGAATCGCATTGATGAGTTCTGAATGTAGGTGGCTTGGTATTGTCGCAATGAGACCTTTTAATTGCTGAGTAAAATCCTGGGTCGGATTATAATCCAGTTTTTTGTAGTAAGTAGTATTTGCCAGCTGCCTCTGGCCCTCTTGTATATATTTGTCTGTATCCATCACAACGACTGCTCCCCCTTTATCTGCTGGTTTGATGGTTATGGCCTGACTATTGCGCAGATCATGTACAGCTCTTCGCTCCAGTGGTGAAAGGTTGTATAATATTTTCTTTTGCTGGGTGGATATCAGAGATGTAACTCGCAGCCTGAAGCTGTCAATATAGATATCCAGTTTGGGGTTGCGTCCTTGTGGAGGTGTGAAGTTGCTGTTCTTTTTACTTTTGTAACCTCCTATTGTCCTAGGACTCCTTTCCTTACTGTCAAAATATTCCTTGAGCCTTAGTCTCCTAAAGAATTCCTCCATATCTGACCATACCTGTAATTTATCCAATTTGGTGGTTGGGCAGAATGTGAGGCCTTTGGAGAGGACTGTTGTTGCTGGTGTAGTAAGTTGATGATTTGACAAATTTATGATTCCGAGTTCCTCTGTTGTATCCACATTTTCTGTAAAGTCAGCATTTGCACAAGGGATACCTTGGGATTCTGGATTGGCTTCCAAGATGCTGATAGCAGGAATTATAGAAGTTGTGTTTGTTTTGTGTTGTTTAGGTTGTATCCAAAAGGTCTGCTCTTGGTGTAGCTTTTGGAGTTTTTTTTGCTTCCTGTTCATGGCAAGTTTTTGCAGTTGTCTTTGTAAGGTTTCAATTTCATCCTTAATTTGGTTGATGCTTGTGGGGTCCAATGGTGTTGAGGTTTCAAACACCAAC
Organism: Lithobates clamitans; assembly: GCA_037952925.1. Classification (NCBI taxonomy): domain Eukaryota; kingdom Metazoa; phylum Chordata; class Amphibia; order Anura; family Ranidae; genus Lithobates; species Lithobates clamitans. The sequence continues at coordinate 5,596,393 of JBBGZY010000655.1, forward strand.
TGCTTTTGTTTCCGGATTGTTTCCCTTTTACCATAGAGTTTATGAATGAGGTTGTTCCTTAACCTTTCGCTGGTACGTCTGCAGAGTCCTTCTGCATGAGGAGAGTTCAGTGTATTTGCACAAGGATTTTTAATCCGGAGACCCTGTGGTATGAGATTCCTCTTTTTGCATCTTGAGAGAAAAAAGATGTCGCTGTTGACCTGTGTTTCCTTTGTGATCAGGTTGGTTAACTGCTTCTTTATGCGGCTATATGCAGTATCTTCCATTATACTTGATTTGATTGTAGCCGTATTAGTGCAATTGTGACAGAGAAAATTGAGTACTGTCCGTGATACTTTTTTTATTTGCACTAACATACAATTTTTCAGGACAAGCTTTCGGGGTATGTCCCCTTCTTCAAGGTCCAAGCAGTACTGATTCACAATTTTTTAAGCAGAATGTTAAAGAAGGAAAAAAAAAAGAACATTTTAGACAAAAAAGTTAAACTGGTCTCATCTGACAGAGCACCTTCTTCCACAAGTTTGCTGTGTCCCTCACATGGCTTGTCGCAAACTGCAAACAAGACTTTTTATTGCTTTCTTTCAACAATGGCTTTCTTCTTGCCACTCCTCCATAAAGGCCAGATTTGTGGAGTGCACAACTAATAGTTGTCCTGTGGGCCGATTCTCCCACTTGAGCTGTGGATCTCTGCAGCTCCTCCAGAGTTATCATGGGCCTCTTGCCTGCTTCTCTGATTAATGCTCTCCTTGCCCGGCCTGTCAGTTTAGGTGGACGGCCATGTATTGTGAGGTTTGCAGTTGTGCCATACTCTTTCCATTTTCAGATGATGGATTGAACAGTGCTCTGTGAGATGTTCAAAGCTTGGGATATTTTTTTTATAACCTAACCCTGATTTAAACTTCTCCACAACTTTATCCCTCACCTGTCTGGTGTGTTCCTTGGCCTTCACGATGCTGTTTGTTCACTAAGGTTCTCTAACAAACCTCTGAGGGCTTCACAGAACAGCTGTATTTATACTGAGATTAAATTACCCACAAGTAAAATGTATTTACTAATTAGGTGACTTCTGAAGGCAATTGGTTCCACTAAATTTTGGTTAGGGTTATCAGAGTAAAGGGGGCTGAATACAAATGCACAACACACTGTTCAGATATTTATTTGTAAAAAGTTTTGAAAACCATTTATCATTTTCCTTTCACTTCACAATTATGTGCCATTTTTGTGTTGGTCTATCACATAAAATCCCAATAAAATACATTTACGTTTTTGGTTGTAACATGACAAATTGTGGAAAATGTCAAGGGGTATGAATACTTTTTCAAGGCACTGTAGAGTTTTTACATCAACCCTACAATATCACATTGATGTCTTAGTTGATACTGTATTATCTTTCCCAAATGAGTCTCCTGTCTGTCAATAATAGGAGGTCTCCTTGGCTGAAATGTTAGTCTGCAGAACAACAATGTTAAAAATGCTTGCTGACAAAAACAGTAATAATCTCCTGCGCTTGGGAGTTTAGTCTATAAGTAACCAATGGTAGAATTTTATTAAAAGCATAAACACAATGTTTATACTCACAAACGCATGCAAAAGAGGCTTGTGAATTGGTAATACTGCGTCTCTAGACACCTGCAACCCGGACCTGATGTTGAGGGGATCAGATGATATCCCAAATGGCTGACGCGTTTCAAGGGCATACCCTTTTCCTCAGAGCCTAAGCGATCAATGGCTCATCTCTCCTAGTTGCCCCTGTATGTATTCATGTGCCCACGCCCCAAATAGCACACACCAGAACAAGTCACGCCCCTCCATGTGGACTAGCTCCACCTGTTGGCTCAGATAATTCACATGCCTATCCTCTTATAGGATAGAAAAGCCCCCATCCAGAATTCATAGATGTATTGTGGACTGGGATCAATATGGGTATAATTCCCCCCAAGGGTGTTCTGCCGCATCTTACCTCAACATCACAGTCCCTGTAGGTCAATGGGAGGAGGGGTATAAAGAAAATTCCTGCCGGATGATAGGCACTGTAAAGCCTGTATGATACAGGAACCGCCAGGTACGCCGTCCTATAGCCAGGAAGTGTGGGTGTATTTGCATTCTACTAACCACTTCCGGCCGTCCACTGCGTTACTTCCGTTCCTGCGCACACATCCAGCCAATGCTGTGTACACAGGAGACGCGGCCAGGAAGTGCTGGTGTGTTTGGGTTCCACCCGCCACTTCCGGCTGCTTATGACGTCGATTCCACCCGGGGATTTTCACCACTTTAAGCACTTCCCAGGGCTGCAGTTGTGTGAGCGCGCGCACACTCACATGCACGCACACCAACACTAGCCTACTATTCTAATACCTCCCCCTCCACTGGCCCAGTAAGGAATTACATCAAGGCAATTCTGCCTTAGGTTGACAAAGGCATGTCGGTGTATGCTTAAACTGGGCTTTCCTCCATGTGCAATCTTGGCACGCGGACCCACAGAGAAGGCCTAAACAGCCCCCCCCACAAAAAAATGAACTAATGCCATTGAACAACAGACTACCACACCCATGTGGCACAGTACCCAGGCAACAGCTAATATTAATTTCGAACAACAAAGTATGCAATATAGTGTATGCAGCCCCTGAAGGACACACATTGCTGACCTCAGTGGCGATGCGTCCATAGAGGGGGCAGGAGCGCTGCCCCCTCTCTCCTGCACCCGTCAATCTCCAATAGATAGATTCATGCATTGCATGAATCTATCTATTGTCGCCACTGCTGCCCCCTATCCAGGTTTCCGGCCCTTTGTCAGGTGCTAGGCATCTGAATTACAGTGGTGAGGGTGTTTTTGGAAGTGCCTGATTAGAGCCGTCGGCTCTAATAGGCTTCCAAATTGGTAAACAGCGGGTGCACTGCTGTGCGTTCACTGCTTACGTAGTGTTGTGTTAGGGAATCAAATAAATCGCTTCCCTAACACTGACCCACCTCTCAGCCAATCAGGTGCACCGGGTCTGGTTACCTGTCACCTGATTGGCTGAAGTGACAGGCGCTGTGATTGGACGCCTATCAGACGTCCAATCATAGCAGTAGAGGACGGGAGAAGACATTGAGGACTCGGAGGGAGTGTGGAGGACAGCGCTGACCCGAGACAGGTAAGTGTCAGGCAGTGGGGCACACTGGCAGCAATTGATGGGGTAAACTGGCGACAATTGATGGGGCACACTGGCGGCAATTGATGGGGCACACTGGCCGCAATTAATGGGGCACACTGGTGGCAACTGATGGGGCAAACTGGCGGCAATTGATGGGCACACTGGCGGCAATTGATGGGGCAAACTGGCGGCAATAGATGGGGCACACTGGCAGCAATTGATGGTTAGAGTAGCTGCGTTTGATGGCACAGTGGCGGCAATTAATGGGTACAGTGGCTGCGGTTGATGGGCACAGTGGCTGTGCTTGATGGCACAGTGGCAGCGTTTGATGTGCACAGTGGTGGAAATTTATGGGTACAGTGGCTGCGTTTGATGGCACAGTGGCCGCTGTATGCGGCTGCATGTGTCGGGACATAACTGGACTTGCGGTGTCTGGGAGGCTTAACAGTAAACTTACATTCCTCATCCTCACCCAGGGGCCGATCCAGAGTCTCGGGAGGGACACTACCAGAAAATACAATTTTTTGCGGGCAATTTATTTAGGAAATGGCTAGTGTTAACGCTTCAATCATCACAGCACCATGGTTGTTATGGTATCAGGATGATTGTAGCACATTATTTCTATCATTACATTGTTATAGAAAATTAAATAGTTCAACTCACCATAATGCAGAATCAGTGGGAGCCCCAAGTGTGTCACCATCGCCTGCCACCATATGCAGGTTGTCACTTGCCACCGTCGCCTGCCACCAGATGCAGGTTGTCCCTTGCCACTGTCGCCTGCCACCAAATGCAGATTGTCACATGCCACGAGTTGTGGATTGTCACTTGCCACGTCACCTGTCACACGTTGTGGATTGTCCAATTGTCACACATTGCAGATTGTCACTTGCCACGTCACCTGCCACATGTTGCGGATTGTCCACTTGTCACACATTGCAGATTGTCACTTGCCATGTCACCTGCCACAAGTTGTGAATTGTCCACTTTCCACGTCACCTGCCACAAGTTGCGGATTGTCCACTTGCCTCGTCACCTGCCATACATTGCGGATTGTCCCCTTGCCACGTCACCTGCCACAAGTTGCAAATTGTCCATTTGCCACGTCACCTGCCACAAGTTGTGGATTGTCCACTTGCCACATCACCTGCCACAAGTTGCGGATTGTCACTTGCCACAAGTTGCGGATTGTCCACTTGCCACGCCACCTGCCACACATTGCGGATTGTCCACTTGCCACATCACCTGCCACACACTGCGGATTGTCCACTTGCCACGTTACCTGCCACACATTGCGGATTGTCCACTTGCCACGTCACCTGCCACATATTGCGGATTGTCCACTTGCCATGTCACCTGCCACAAGTTGCGGATTGTCACTTGCCATGTCACCTGCCACAAGTTGCGGATTGTCACTTGCCACGTCACCTGTCACAAGTTGCAAATTGTCCACTTGCCACATCACCTGCCAAGTTGCGGATTGTCACTTTCCTGTTAAGGTGGGTAATGGGGATTGTCACTTCCTGTGTCCCAGTCTGAGTCAGGCAGCAGAGAGATGATGTAATCTCTGCTGCCTGCACAGTAAGTGAGGGCGGAACTGCCGGGATGTAGGCCGGGCGCCGGGCGGTGAGAGATGATGTCATCTCTCTGCTCTGCCACCCGCTGATCGGCCAGTCCACCCACCGAGCCCCCCAGCTGGCAGCTTCCTGTCCGCTCTCTCACCCACCCACCGAGCCACCCAGCTGCGTATGCTCGCACACTCAGTATGACTGTGCGAGCCCCGAGTGGATGGGCAGCTCAGCGGCTCACCCACAGCGCCGCCCGCACTGCACGCCGACTCACCAGGCCCCACTCGGCTGCGGGCCCCATAGCACCCGCGTGGGTCGCTATGGCGGTAGTTCCGCCACTGCCCCCATGTCATTCTTGTAGATCTTTTAAACTAAGGAGTTATTGCCATTGTGCTAGCAGTGGAAATGCTTCAGGGTTTTTACTCAAAACATTTCACTGTTCCAAATACAAACAAAAAGGCTTTTTCTCCATTTTGGATCTGAAGGCCTTAAATTACTTCATTTGGCTCCAAAAATTCTGCATTGAATCCATCAAATCTGGTCATAGCCTCGATCCACCAGAGAAAGCTTCTAGCCCCTGTGGACATCAAGGATGCATGCTTGCATATCCCAGTTTTTCTATCAGATGAATGCTATCTCCATTTTGTTCTGGGCACTCATCACTTCAGTCAAATGCCATTTTGTCTTCTGCACCCCAAGTGTTCACCAAGATATTGGCACCAGTGCTAGCTTTACAATACTCCAGGGTAATCTACTGTGGATTGCCTAAACAGCCTTCTTTTCAGGGAACAGCGAGCTAAAATACTGACCAACAATGTGACACAGACACTCCTTATGTATGTTCAGTTGATTCCCAAACCTTCAGAAATCAATGCTGAAGCTGACACATCAATTGGAGTATCTGGGCTCTATCCTAGGTATACCCCAGGCTAAAGTGTTTTCACCCTCAAGAAATATTTCTGAATCTATACTCCCAAACTTAGACTGTATAGTCCAGGAGATGTCCATCTTTGTGATACTGCAGTTTCCTTCATGGCAGTTTTCGTTAAACCAATAAATAGCAAGAAAAAGATAAAAGGATCTGATGTCTTTTGGTCTGTCTGTCTGCCGGTCACTGTTAGTGGGTTGTGAGTGTTTGGGTGCAGGTCAGGTCACCAGTAAGGATAGGAAGAGAACTTGTTAAAAATCCAGCAGCTCCTTTTGGGGTCGTTGCTACATTGGATTTCACAGCCTAATGGATTTCATCTGATTTAAATTGCAATATATACAAAAATTGTATTATGTACACATATTTTTTAGAAATTATATATTTTGATGCTGGAAAAAAATGTAGACATGAAACACAATTTATACCTGCAACATTTGTAATTTATGTAGGTTACAAAAAGGATGATCAGTAGTAAAATGTTTTCAAATTTTTGTATGACAGAGGAAGAGGCTGATAATGAAAGTATGACATACCAAGGACTGACTGAACATCTGGATGAAGAACAAGGCAATGAGTGTAATGAGGAACCATTGGTATTTGCCTGCACTGAGGATGATGTGTACATTGTATTTGAAACCAACACTAAAGATATACAAAGAGGACAACAGTCCTTCAATATGCATAATGCAACCGTTCCAAAGAAAACCACTTACAAAATTCATGGTAAGCCAAAACGTTAAATTATTTGTAATAACAACATTTGCCCTTGTTATTTTGTGCATATATAATATATTTTGAAATACGTCAGCTTATTAGCCCATTAGACCACAAGCATTAGGGACTGTACACAGGACTAGAGATGAGTTTAGTGTTCGGTTCGAACGCGGACCAAACTCTGCCTGTTTGGGTGTTTGAACACCGAACATTTATGGTGTTCGACATGAAGGAATATGGCTCTGGCTGTCAATGGTTGCTAAGGAACCTTATCATGCACTGACGTCACCAGCCCATTCACTTACATGGCTGGGTATCCCTGATCATGTAAGGAAATGGGCAGGGAGTGGAGTCTTACATTATTGCCTAAATATGGCCATATGGCCTGATTTGGACAATCATGTCACTACTAGCACTCAGGGAGCTGTCATTTGGCTAGTGTTACCATTCAGGATCATCAAATTTCTTTTTATTGGCAATTCAGCTGTGAGGGCATTGTGATAGACAATGAGGAACGTTTTTGGGGATGTTTATTTTTTAATAAAGTCCTTGTGAAACATTTAGGTGCCTTTATTGCTAGTGTAGCACCCACTAGTGTGCTAGGTGTAAATAGGTTAGTTGTTAGAGCAGGGACATTTATTTTTAGCTCAGGGCTAAGCCTGAGCTGTGAATTTGGGTCAGGGTTTAGTGACTCAGGGGCTGGATGACTCATCTGGCAGGTCTCTTTGGCACTTTCCCCTGGTCTGGAAGTTGGTGGAAACTTCCAGAGCTGGAGGGTGGGAGTAAGGAGAGGCTGCCTTGCATATTTTTGAGGCCTCAGCCAATCCCCAGCTTTGGGCTGGCAGGGAGCAGAGCTCATAAATTGACATGAGCCATGCCCGAAGGGCAGTTGGGTGGAAGGTGGAGTGCTGAGGAGGCTGTCGTGGCCCTTTAGGGTGTCCCCTAGTCTGGGGGTGACCTTGGGCCTGGGGCTCGGGTGCTGGAATATTCCTCTTAAAACACATGGAGGAAACCCTTCCTGGAGGCATGGGAGCAAGGGGATAGGACAGCGGGAGCAGGTCAGCACATTTGGTAGATCTCATGAGAGTCAGCCAGGTAGGCTGGTGAATGTCAGTCTGAAGGACTTTGGGGAGACGTTAGCCTGGAGGGCTAGTGAAAGGGGCAGCTGGGTTGGCAGTGCCTGAAGAGGTGGTGCTGGGATTAGTAGCCACAGGAGGAATGTAAGCTGGACACTGAACTTTGATACACAATCAAGAGGCCTTGGGATCCTGTCTGTAATGAGCTATTGCTTCAATCTTGACTGAGTGATTGTCAGACATACACAGTGTACCAGCTGGGTTCTGCAAGCAAGTGAGTGTTGGAGAAAGGAGGGAAGCTATATATAAAGACTGATTATAGGAAGAGTTGTCAATGAAGTTTGTTCTGGAGTCATGTGGGCATCCTATATTCTCCTTTCCTTACCCAAGTTATTATCATTTAATAAATAACAAAAACAAAGTCAAGAACTGTTCTCTGACTCTGGAGTGCCTGTGAAAATTTGGTGTGCCCATCTGCAGCCTCTAAGGGGGTGTGCTACACTAGGTTACATTTTTTTTTTTTTTTTGTGAATAATTAGGGATACTCCATACCCATTCACGTGGGGGTGGTGTGGTACCTGAGGGCCCCCTTATTATTAAAGGGGGCTTCCATTTTCTGATAAGCCCCATCTGCCCGCAATGGTTATGGGAAAGAGGAAGCTACAAGTTGAGGGCATGTGGCTTGGTGTGGATCAAGGGGAGAGAGCTTTGCCCCCTTTCCTGGCAAGCCAGGCTACATGTTCATATTAAGGATCTTGTATGAATTTTTTAGGGGGGGCCCATACTTTTTTTATTTTTATTTTTGTGTGTTAGGTACCCCTCTTAAAATCCATACCAGGCTCAAAGGATCATTCTTGCTGTTCATTCTTTGGCTACAGCAAAACAAAATATTACAGTTTAAATTGCCGACAAAGAAGACTTTCCGGCAATTTAACCTGTTGCTTTCTTTAAAAAAACACAGCACACAAACCCCTCCAAAGTTCCCCCACAATACATAACATATCAATTAAGGTTGAATGAGAGGGACATGTCATTTGCCAGGTTTATTTCCTTTGAAAAATGTCATGTCAATCACTGGTTCTGGCTACATGGATTTTTTTTTTGCATTAGTACTTGTTCCTCAGGGTAGTTCCCATCCCCATGCTATTTTTACACGCTCTTGCCTACTAGCACAGAAAATTGTCATTGGGGTTTGGGTTCAGCATTTGAACATCTTGACATCTCGTGAACCTTTGCTGAACCTAACTCAGGGTAGGATGGTTCATCACTGCACATGACTCTGCCATGTGCAGGATGTCTGCCATGTGCCCCCTTATATATATAGGTGAAGCTGCAGTCCTAAGGAATAAAGCTTTGATAAAGTGTGTTTAAAAAGGAGGTCACAAACCAAAACACATCTAGTCAATGGTCCAACAGAACACAAAATGACATGTAAAAAACGTTCAAAAGTCACGGCTGCTTTTATAAGCCCATTGAAGACTGCTAAGCTTAAGCAACACCACTAAAATGCAGCATATAAACAGCAGGAAACAACAAACATCTTTGTATTAAAATACTTCATGCATCTTAGGGAGTGGTGACTTTTTAAACATTGACTCCTCCGTGGCTGGTACCCCAATTACAGAAACCATCTAGAGTGCTCACATTACAGAGGAGAGGCATAAAAACCTTTTTCCAATGGAAGGCATTGATTCAGGTGGGTTTACCCTTAAGCTTGATGGCTGTCAAAGTTGTTAGCAATACATGGAAAGGCCTGCCCTAGCAAAAATGCAGAGACTTGACAAAATAATACGTAATCACTCCCTGGTCTCTGGTACTTAGCTCAGGGTTTGGCAATGGAGAAAACCTTTGAGAGCACAGATCAGAGTGTATGATAGAAACACATTACAAGTTCAGTCAAATGATCCACAAGAAGAGAAAAATGATTTAAATCATGATGAAACCAGAGATCAGTCTTTGTGCTTAACCAAACAGTAATTAAAAAGGTGAATTATTCAAAGGCTTTGTATGTGGCTAATGAAATTAAGTGCTAAAGTCAGTGAGTCAGTCCATTTCAATTATGTAGCTTGCAAAATGTTAGCAAATGTATTTTATAAAGTGTGATGTTGAGGGGGGGGGAGCAAACCCCCTCCCCCCCGCAATTTATTTTACATAACTTTAATTCTAAGGCTGTTATCCATCCCAGAAAACACTTCCACACACACTAACCCTTACATATTCAAAAAGTTAAGTCTTTGATCGAATGTAAAAAATAACTCTCCTGAAAAGAATACAGTCTCCTTGACAGCTGTATCAGCTTCTCATCTTATGTATAAGAAAGTGCAGCACGAAAATGAGTTCCAATGAATAATGGGTCAAGGAATAATGTGACAGTAATCGATGCAAAGTATAGTCCAAAAAGTCTGTATAAAAAACATAAAAGAAATAGATCAGATACAACCACTCCAGTGAATATAAAGCTGTCACTCAGACAGTGTCCAAATAGCTGACCACCACCATCAAGGGAATTGCAAACTCACCAGAACCAATAGCTGCCATCATAGCGGAATGCACACCTTTCAGCATAAATGGAAAAAATCCCTAGGTAGATGACTGCGATAAGCTTCCTCTAGTGAGGTCCCACTGTGAATACATAAAGTTCGCCTGGAGCCTATATGGAAATTTCATAGTGCAGGAGGTTTATTGTTCCAAAGTTATAACAGACAATAAAAACACAAAATACGTGACTTGCATAAAAAGCCCGTGGCGACCTGGAATTGCTTAGCGGTGAGATGTCAGCAACAAATAGCCTGCCCTGATGTGTTTTGTCCTAAAGGACGTTATCACAGGGATTTTTGTCACAGCTTCTCATCTTAAACAACACCCCGTCCTTATACTTTTTTCTGTGCTGCATTAAAATCATTCTCCAAATAAAGTTAATTAAATAAAAATATAATAACTTCTTAAGTCATATTGTATGATATGGCATTTGTCATTATTCACATTTACAGGTAAAAGAATTAACTTGGATTCTCCTTACATATTGCCAATAAATAAACTCTTTCTTGGTCTGTAATTCAAAACAGACAATAACACTTCAGCATCAGATTTGATTCAATACCCATCCTGAAGGAATCTAAGCTTGTATACATACAAATTATTATTATTATTATTATTCAGGATTTATATAGCGCCAACAGTTTACGCAGCGCTTTACAATATAAAATGGAGACAATACAGTTATAATACAATACAATACAATAGGATTAAGAGGGCCCTGCTCAGAAGAGCTTACAATCTAATAGGGTGGGGCAGGTGGTACAAAAGGTTGTAACTGTGGGGAATGAGCTGGTGAATACAATCAGCCATTTTTTGCAGTTCTCTAAAACCACTGCCAGTTATCAAAAGAGTATTATTTAGATTAGCTGTCAAGATGATGTTGAATGAATGTGGGAACCTCTCCAAAATTCAACAGATTAAATATTGTTTATCTGCTACACACACACTTGTATGCACATTTTCAGTTTAATTTAAAAACCTAAATAAGGAACACTTACGTCAAATCCCACCTCCACAGTTGGAAGGTAAAGAAGAGAAATAGGTACAATTTATTCTGCCATCTACACAATGCCACACACAAACGGCAACCCTGGCATCTAATACATCATTCCTCTTCTCCCCTATTTTCCTCTCTGTAGCTAAAGAGACCATCGCTTAAAACTCAGGCATGACAGGTTGTTGCACCTTATTAATGTACAGGAGGTAGTGCTTACATTTTTTCTTGAACTCAACAAACAGAAGGAACATTCCTTCTTTAGCTCTCTGTTTCTCAGCAATATTACTCATCTACTGTTTTCAATATTGTATATAAGTATCACTTCTAGAAAGAACCAGGAGCCATCTTCTCAGAATTGTATCATCATGGCCTCAACAGAATGTCCAAAAACCAGCATATTAAATAAATTATAGTAAAGCAGTTAAACGTGTTTTAATCTCATCTCTTTTTTCTCTCAGTTGAACAGAGCTTCAAAGTTGCAGACTGGTCTGTTTACAACAAGATCGAAAGGGGGGCAAAATACTCAATTAACCTAAAGCAGGGTTCCACTCCCCAAATTAATTTTTTATTTAATAGCTTGCCTACTGGTCACTTTTAGCCCCTTCCTGCCCGGGCCAATTTTCAGCTTTTAGCGCTATTGCACTTTGAATGACAATTGCGATTTCTTTGGGTGGTATTTAATCATCACTGGGTTTTTTTCTTGCTAAAAAACAAAAAAAGACTGACAATTTTGAAAATAAAAGTTTCTGTTATAAAATTTAGTAAATAAGTCATTTTTCTCTTTTACTGATTTGCGCTGATGAGGCTGCACTGATGGGCACTAATAGGCTGCACTGATGGACTCTGATAGGCTGCACTAAATGGCACTGATGAGGTGGCACTAATGAAAAGGCACTAATATGCAGCACTGATGGGCACTAATATGCAGCACTAGTGAGCACTGATAGGTGGCACTGATGGGCACCTAGGCACTGATGAGCAGGCACTGATGGGCACTGAAAGGCAGCACTGACTGGCACCACTGATGGGCACTGTTTGGCATCAATGCTGGGCACTGTTATGGCTGCACTGATAATCAGGGTACTGATAATAAGGAACCAGCAATTCCTTGTTTACATGTGATCAGCTGTGATTGAACAACACAAATTGCAATTGAACAAGTGTACCTAATAAAATGGCCGGTGAGTGTATAGCATAGACTCATTATCCAAAAGCGGAGTGAATAGGCTGTCAGTTTAGTGAGACAAATAATTTTGTTGACTTCAATACCATTTACAAGACCCCACTTGCTTAAACAAAAAAATCACATACATTTGCACTGAAATCTGGTTTAATGACAGGACTAGTGTAAACATACAAATTAGTCAAATAGAGAGCATTAGGATGCGCCATATTAGTAGAAACAACAAAGCATCCCAAGCGCTATCTCCTATGGGGAATCACACTGTCCACTACCCAAGGGCCAATCAGATGCAGCTCTCAGAAATAGTACACCTAGTGACTGGAATTGCAAACAAGAAATTGACAGCGCTATCTTGATGTGAGTGGTTGACATGGAATCCTCAGAATGTATAACACAGCAAGCTGATGGTGAAGGCTAAAATAGGTGATTTATTGTTAATAGAAAGTTTAAAACCGTAACAGATAGTACAATACCAAGCCGGTATGGACGGATGTGGATGGGTTGATATCCGCTGGGTCCAGTGGGATAAGAGATGAAGAGAGTCCACCGTGATGTACAGCCTCCGCTACACAGAGCCACAGACGCTCAGGGGCCAAGCTGGAGTCCACCGGCACTCCCATATGACATCATTACGACACAAGGGCAGAAATGCCGGACCGGAGTGGATTGCCAATCAAACCAGGCTGGAAGGCAAGGGGAACTGTTGCCGTGATGACGAGTTTCGCGAGCATGTGCTTTGTCAAACCTGTGAGAAATGTGTAGTCACAGCAACAGTTCCCCTTGCTTTCGAGCCTGGTTTTATTGTCAATAACCAGAATTTCCTTGTTTACATGTGATCAGCTGTAATTGAACACAGCTGATCACATGGGTAAAGATCCTTGACATCGGCTCTTTACTGAGATTGGTGATGCTTCATGTCCCAGGGGCTGCACTGCATTAAATGACGTACTCCCAGAACGAGCGAGCCGCCGCCCGCCCGTCAATTGACAACACTGCGGGAGGTGCTTAAATGCTCTCCCATCATTGTTACCACTCCGACTTTAACATTTGGATAATGTCACTAACGTGTTCCTTCTTGTTTCTTTGATATCATTAAAATCTAACCTGATCTCGGAAACAGGCAAGGTCCTTCGCGGTTGTGGGCATCTGAGGCCCGCTTGTCTTTATTTCTGGGATTCATTGTTGGCTACCCAGCCCTTGGACTTGACAAAGCGTATGTGCGTGAACCGCATTGTCATGGGAACATTTACCCTTGTGTTCCAGCCTGGTTTGATTGGCAATCCACTCCGGTCTGGTATTTCCGCCCTTGTGTCTTGGTGATGTCAAATGTAAGTGCCGGCGGACCCTGGCTCTGCTCTGAGCCTCTGTGGCTCTGTGTAGCGGAGGCTGTACATTAGGGTGGACTCTCTTCATCTCTTAGCCCACCGGACCCAGCGGATATCAGCCCAATCACATCCGTCCATACTGGCTTGGTATTGTATTATCTGCTATGGTTTTAAACTTTTTCTGTGAACAATAAATCACCTATCTGAGCCGCCACCATTAGCTTGCTGTGTTATACATTCTGAGGATTCCATGTCAACCACTCACATCTAGATAGCGCTGTCAATTTTTTGTTTGCCGTATTAGTAGATCAGTAAATCTTAAAAAAAAAAAAGTCTGTGACTGGGCATGAATTAAGCAAATCCAAGTCTAGATATTTTTTCTTTCTTTTTTTACCCTCCCCTGTGGACAGATTCTTTTCAGACTTATCATACTATTAAGTTTAATTGTGACACTTTAAAACCACTGAATTCAGTATTCAACATTTGTTTTAAAATCATAACTGCTTTTCTGTATTGACGGAAACAAATTGCATGCCTCTATACTAGTTTATAATGAATGCAATTTACAATAATAACATAACTTACATTTCTGCCATGACAGAGGAAATAAAGGACAGCGACAATGGTGATGTCACATCTGCTGTAGCAGATGAATATACTGAAGAAGCAGATGATAATGAATATAATGAAGAGCCACTGCTAGTCGCTTCTATGGAGGACGATGTGTACATTGTATTTGAAACGGGCACTACTGAGACACAACAAAGACAAAGCTCTTCTATTTCACACAATCCAGCAGCTTCAGCGATCACATCTAACCGCACAATACAAAGTGTTCCATCATATAATATGCAAGGTATATGATTTGTCATGACCAACCCTAGTCAAACTGTCTTTGTTAAAATTGATTTTATCCATCTCCCTTTTCAGGACAACAGATGAGGAAAAGCAGTTTTCACTGACAAAATCTGTGTCTTTATTATGCTGCATTATGTTTAGAGAAAGACCAAATCCAGTAAAATTGTAATTAATGGTTCATCATTTGAGAGCCTGTGTCAGCACTTAGTTATTCACATTCATTTCTTGGATTTCTTATTCCATGTAATCAAACAATATTGTGTATCATCAAAAGAAACAATTAAAAACGTGCAACATTACTCATCGAGTGTGCAAATATCGGTGCCTTATAAACAGTATAATTTTATAACAAAATTTGAAATACAATTTATATTAATAATATTAAATAAATAAGTGCAGTTCATAAAGTGCACTAAGGTGACCAATAGTGTGCCAACAATGTCCTTATATTATGCAATTGAAGTATATCTTTGTGAAAAAGTGCTCCAAACTCCAAAGGGTGTCACCGCTCCCATGCTCCCCCTCTCCCCCACAGAGTGGTTATCCTCACCTCTGGGCGTGTGACCGCACAATTACGTTTGGTCAGTAACGCTGTTGAACCACCCCTGGGTTCTGTGATATAAAGACTTTGCAGATTCCTGAGCTGTTCTGATGGTAGTACATATATAAAGAGACAAGCTTTATAGTGCTTTAACGTTTAAAAACATGTTTATTTAAAACTTCTCATATAGGGTACTCACACATCCAAGGTGCTTGTAGTGCACCACACTATATCCAGCAGACCTGTATATAATCCAATTCCAACCGTATGTCTGTTCATTTGCCCGCGGTAGCTCATCCAGCTGATCATCCAAAAGCCTCATTGCCCTAATTGATCATCCAATAGCAATCCCCCTGAGGAAGACATGCAATCCCTGTGTCGACATGTGTTGGGGAGGAGACTGGACAGTGTAGGCAGTGGCAGCTTTCCTGGACAAGCTGCCACGGGCAAACGAACAGACATACGGTTGAAATTCGATTATATACAGATCTGCTGGATATAGTGTGGTGTGCTACAAGCACCTTGGCTGTGTGAGTACCCTATATGAGAAGTTTTAAATAAATGTTTTTTTAAAAGTTAAAGCACTATAAAGCTTATCTCTTTATATATGTACTGAGGATATACCATCAGAATCACAGAATCCAGGGGTGGTTTAACAGCGTTACTGACCAAATTTAATTGTGCGGTCACACACCCGGAGGTGAGGATAACCACTCTGTGGGGGGGGGGTTGAGCACGGGAGCGGTGACACCCTTTGGAGTTTGGAGCACTTTTTCACAAAGATCTACTTCAATTGAATAATATAAGGACATTGTTGGCACAGTATTGGTCACCTTAGTGCACTTTATGGACTGCACTTATTTATTTAATATTATTAATATAAATTGTATTTCACATTTTGGTTTCACACTATGTATTGTTTGATTACATGGAATAGGATTTGGAACACTGCATATGCATTTCTGCACATAAATGTTGAACACTTGGATTGTATAGTATAGTGCGGCACATTGATATATTATTTAATTATTAGCACAATTATATGGGAATGTGAACAGTGCCTGCAGCCAGTGGCGTAGCGTGGGTTGTCAGCACCCGGGGCAAGGCAAGTAATTTGCGCCCCCCCCTAACCTAAGGACTTTTATCACTCCCCGAGTCCCTTCAAATACAATAGTACTGACCTACCTGATTCCTATACTGACCACTACACTAACCTACTTGATTTCAACACTGACCAACCTGATTCCTTTACTGACCATTACACACTACACTGACCACTATACTATACTGTCCACTACACTGAGAACAACATTGACCACTATACTGTCCACTACACTACACTGACCACTATACTGTCCACTACATTGACCACTATACTATACTGTCCACTACACTAAGAACTACACTGACCACTATACTGTCCACTACACTACACTGACCACTATACTGTCCACTACACTCACCACTATACTACACTGACCACTATACTGTCCACTACACTGACCACTATACTGACCACTACACTGAGAACTACACTGTCCACTATACTACACTGACCACTACACTACAATGACCACTACACTATACAGACCACAATACTACACTGACCACTACACTACACTGTCCACTACACTATACTGACCACTACACTATACAGACTACAATACTACACTGTCCACTATACTACACTGTCCACTATACTACACTGTCCACTACACTACACTGTCCACTACACTATACTGACCACAATACTACACTGACCACTACACTACACTACACTGTCCACTACACTATACAGACTACAATACTACACTGTCCACTATACTACACTGTCCACTACACTACACTGTACACTATACTACACTGTCCACTACACTACACTGTCCACTACACTATACTGACCACAATACTACACTGACCATTACACTACACTGTCCACTACACTATACAGACTACAATACTACACTGTCCACTATACTACACTGACCACTACACTACACTGTCCACTACACTACACTGTCCACTACACTATACTGACCACTATACTACACTGTCCACTACATTGTCCACTACACTAGACTGTCCACTACACTAGACTGTCCACTACACTATACTAACCACTATACTACACTGTCCAGTCCACTACACTACACTGACCACTACACTACACTGTCCACTACACTACACTGTCCACTACACTACACTGATCACTACACTATACTGACCACTACACTACACTGTCCATTACACTACACTGTCCACTACACTACACTGACCACTATACTACACTGACCACTATACTACACTGTCCACTACACTACACTGACCACTACACTATACTGACCACAATACTACACTGACCACTACACTACACTGTCCACTACACTATACCGACTACAATACTACACTGTCCATTATACTACACTGACCACTATACTACACTGTCCACTACACTACACTGTCCACTACACTACACTGACCACTACACAATACTGACCACAATACTACACTGTCCACTACACTACACTGTCCACTATACTACACTGTCCACTACACTATACTGACCACTTCACTACACTGTCCACTACACTATACTGACCACAATCCTAAACTGTCCACTACACTATACTGTCCTGCCTAGTCTTCCTATAATTTTGGTTTCTTGGCTTTCTACCAGCTTCCAAAACAGCAACTACAATGGTTAACTAACATTTTTAATCTTTTGCCTAAAGCCACCTCTTGCTGTTTAATCACTTCAACACCAGACACTTTTACCCATTTCCTGTCCAGGCTTTTCAGCTTTGAGCGCTGTCGCACTTTGAATGACAATTGTGCGGTCATGCAACACTGTACCCATATGTAACTTTTTTCATTTTTTTCACACAAATAGAGCTTTCTTTCTCACCACTTTGTTTTTTATTTTTTGCAAAACAAATTTAAAAAGACCCCCAAAAAAAGGGGGGAAATGTGTTTTCCTTTGCTTCTGTTATAAAATGTTATTTGTTTATTTATCTTTCTTCGTGAATTTAGGCCAAAATGTATACTGCAACATTTCTTTGGTGAAAATAACCCAAATAAGTGTATATTATTTAGTCTGCAGGAGAGTTATAGAGTTCACAAACTATGGTATATTTTACTGAAAATTGAGGAATCCTGATGTACTGACCGCCTATCTCATTTCTTGAGGCCTGAAAATGCCAGGACAGTATAAATATCCTCCTAATGACCCCTTTTTAGAAAGTAAGCAGTTCAAGGCATTTAGTAGGAGGCATAGCATTTTTTTTAAAGTTGTAATTTTTTGTCACAATTTAAATTAAAATTTAAAAAATTTAAAAAAAATGTAAAAAAATATATTTTTAAAACATTTTTAAACTATGGTTGCTTATAACTGTGAGTTTTACAGTTAAAAGCAACATTTTTTTCTGAATGAAAACCACTCATTCAGTGTTTACTATTGTGATTAGCTATGATTGGCCACAGTTAATCAGATGGTACAGACGGGCTATGATTGGCCCTATCTGCATCATGTGATGACTGTGAACAATCACAGAGCTCATCACAATAGTATACAATGAAAGGCATGAATCAAAGAATCAAAGCCTTTCATTGTGTACAACTGTCATGTGCTCTGCTGTGGTTGGCCACAGCGTTCACATGGTAGCGGAAGCAGGCTTGTACAGTGATACGGTGGACACGGTGGGTGACAGATCACGCTGGATTGCAGCCTGGGGAAGTCATATGACGTCCTCCCAGATTTACAGTGCTCCCACCAGGCCGTCATTTTACAATAGACCTGGTGGGAAGGTGTTAAAAATGTAAACTGCAATAGAAGACATTTTATACTGACCTGTCCTGCTACTGATTCCTTATAACTTTGCTCTATACATAGGCTGTGGCATCAGACAGAATCTTCACTTTTGGGAGTGTTAGATATCTGCTCCCCCATCATGCTGTGGTTTCTTCAGCCAGCTCCTACATCACTACAGGACACACATAGAACCAGAGCATTTAAGAGGTCCCCTAGCATCTGGGATGTTAAGCCAGTTCCCAGACCTAAAGATAGCCCCACTTGTACCACAGCTCCTCAGGGACAGCAGGCTGTCCCAGACTAGTCCCACTGGTTCCAAAGCATTAAAGTGATTGCAAAGGCTTCCCTTTTAAAATTATAAACATTTTCCACTTACCTGCTCTGTGCAATGTTATTGCACAGAGCAGCCCCAATCCTCCTCTTTCTCGGGTTCCCCCGCTGGCACTGTAGGCTCCTCCTCTTCTTTGTCTGCCACCATAGGAGGTCACTTCCTATAGGGGCGCACCTGCAGGCTTGCTCCTAAGCTTGGCTGCATGCATCTCAGCCCCGCCCTACGCTCCCTCTTTACAGGATGTGCCTATATGAAGAGGGAAAGTGCTAGCTCTAGGCAGGCACAGCACTGGACTGATATAGGACTCAGGAAAATATACAGGGAGAAGAGGGAGATAAACTTACTGAGACGTTATTTACATTAATGCCTGTAGAACTGCTTTAAGCACAGGTTCTATTTCTCGGGCAATAAACCAAGATAGCAGTATACAGTTGTTATTAACATAGAGGCCTCATGATACCATAGCTACAGACACAGTTATCAGGAAGCCTTCACCTATCCGCGGGACCAGTGAAACATGGGTGCCCAGTAATAATGGCGGATGCTCTGGGAAAACCTCCTAGTCACTGGAGTCAAGCAATTCACTGCAACCACCCACCACCACTCCTATCCCCATCTGGGGAACCCAAGTTGTACTACAGTTCTGTTATCATCCAGCATACGTTTAAGGCTTCACTGCTGTGACTGAATGCAATTAGACTCATTTTCATGCTGCCACTTACATAGAATTTAGGCAGGCCATAGATTAAGTGCTATTTTCCCATGGTTGCAGGAATGAAAATTGTTTGATTCCCCCATCAACACGACTGATCGTGGAACCATTGTGTTTTCCCGGCGGGGGATGAAGGAGGCGCTGGAAGCCGTCCCTGCCCGGAGAACACAGTGATTACTGCTATACACTACTGGATTGTGCTATTTAATGCTACCACTTCATTCTTGAGCACCAGCAGGACCATACATATTTCCCTTTTTTGCTTAGAGCGGCACTTTAAGTATAAGCAGTTCTAAACACACAAAATGGCATGGGATTCCCCCAAAAAAATCATACCCAACCCTTATCTTTTATGAAGGTTGAGTATGGATGTTAAGGGAGACACCATGCAAAAGAAAAAGAGGCATGGTCCCCCCCCAAAAAATACATACCAGACCCTTAGGGCCCTTTCACAGTGGGGTGGTTTGCAGGCGCTATTGCGCTAATAATAACGCCTGTAAACCGACCAGAAAGTGCCGCTGCTTTGTCTCCAGTGTGAAACCCCCGAGGGCTTTCACACTGGAGCGGTGCGCTAGCAGGACGGGAAAAAAAGTCCTGCTAGCAGCATCTTCGGAGCGGTGAAGGAGCGGAGTGTATACCGCTCCTTCACCGCTCCTGCCCATTGATATTTTTTATTTCTGCAGGTAAACAGTCATCATTCTCTGTGATTGATGAGGATCTGCTTTGGAGAATTTGTATTTTTTATTAATGGACTTGTCAAAAGGTCTGAGTCTTTATTTACAATTTAGTTTTTTTTTGTGAATGAGTACTATGTACCCCTTGCTTTTTCACATAGGGAGGGTGGTACTAGGGGGGGCTGATATTTTTAATGGGGGCTTCCGGATTCCAACAAGCCCCCCACCTACAGACTTCTACAACCACTGGGCAGGGGTTGTGGCAAAGAGACCTTTTTCCTCATTAACAAGGTAGTTTACTTGGTGGGTGCCCCTGGCAAGGTACCCTCTCCATGTTGAGGGCATGTATCCTGGTATGGTTCAGGAGGGGGCATGTACAATCACGCCCCTTTTCCTGGCCTACTAGATAAGGGTCTGGTTAAGAATTTGAGGATCCCCCATGCTTTTTTTGTTTTGCTTAGTTTTTTTTATATAGCATTCATCTTGAAATGTAGACCTGAAAAGTCTGGTATAAATTTTGAGGGGCTCACATGAGCTGTGCAGAGATAAATTGCTGGTTTCTAGGATGCTGGCAGCCATCTGATCCCAGCTCAGAGACAGAGGTTTGGTTTAGTCAAACACCCAATTATTTTGGCCATTTGACAAACCTCCAAACAAGCAAAATTCAATATGAACATGAGGAAGACCTGGAAGCTCATCCTTTATGTATTACAAGCATGTGGCAGGAAACACAGGTGGCCACCACTCAGATGACCTGGTACCCATACTGGGCACAGTAATAAGTCCGCTTTACAGGCCAAGTGCACCCCCATCTTTTTTTCAGCCACAACAACCTGAAGAGATAACTGGTACTTTCAAATATAGGAGAGCATGTGACACTCCCTCTGCCTCCCCCCTGTCCAGTGCTAGGTACCTAAGAGGTCAATGGCCAGTCCCAAGTGCTGCAATGTGTATGTAGAGGGAGTCTGAATAACCTGTGCAAGATTCAACTAAGCTAAAAGTTGCACAACAATGTGGGTGCTCTGGCAATGGATCTCTGTGGTGTGAGTGCATGTACAGTAACTCAAAGAGTTACACCCCTCACATTTTTGTAAATATTTCATTATATCTTTTCATGTGACAACAATGAAGAAATGACACTTTGCTACAATGTAAAGTAGTGAGTATACAGCTTGTATAACAGTGTATATTTGCTGTCCTCTCAAAATAACTCAACAGACAGCCGTTAATGTCTAAACCTCTGGCAACAAAAGTGAGTACACCCCTAAGTGAAAATGTCCAAATTGGGCCCAGTTAGACATTTCCCTTCCCAGTGTCATGTGACTCGTTAGTGTTACAAGGTCTCAGGTGTAAATGGGGAGCAGGTGTGGTATATTTGGTGTTATCACTCTCACTCTCTCATACTGGTCACTGGAAGTTCAACATGGTACCTCATGGCAAAGAACTCTCTGAGGATCTGAAAAAAAGAATTGCTGCTCTACATAAAGATGGCCTAGGCTATAAGAAGATTGCCAAGACCCTGAAACTGAGCTGCAGCATGGAGGCCAAGACTATAGAGCGGTTTAACAGGACAGGTTCCACTCAGAACAGGCCTCGCCATGGTCAACCAAAGAAGTTGAGTGCACGTGCTCAGCATCATATCCAGAGGTTGTCTTTGGGAAATAGATGTATGAGTGCTGCCAGCATTGCTGCAGAGGTTGAAGGGGTGGGGAGTCAGCCTGTCAGTGCTCAGACCATACACCGCACACAGCATCAAATTAGTCTGCATGGCTGGTTGGCCCTTCTCTAAAATATTATTGATAGCTCACTTACTTTCTTTACTTATGCATTCATTTTAAAGTGGGGTTCCACCCAAAAAACAAAAATACCTGGAAAAAAAAAAAAAAAAAAAAAAAAAAACATTTGGATATTTTTTTTTTCACTTACCTCTAAATGCCTGTTGCTAGGTGGTCCCTCGTAGTCTGCCTGTTCCTTTGCCTGGGCTGGTGACATCACTTCCCCCCAGGCACAGGAAGGGCTCCGCTCTGCTCCCTCCCTCCTGTCAATCATCTGGGACCCATTACAGGTCCCAGGTGATTAAGCGGCCAATCACGGCGCGCGGCGCCGCTCGCGCATGCGCAGTGGGTGCCAGGCTGTGAAGCCACAGCCCGGCGCCCACAGTTGAAATGCCGGCGCCGACGAGCGGAGGGGGGGGACGAGCGGGGCCTCGATCCCCCGCATCGCTGGACCCAGGGACAGGTGAGTGTCCAATTAAAAGTCAGCAGCTGCAGTATTTGTAGCTGCTGACTTTTAATTTTTTTTTTTTTTGATGGCCCTCTGGGTGAAACTCCTCTTTAAGTGCAGATCTTCCATTTTTCACCTTAGGTTTTATCGACCCCCTATGCAAGTGTATCCTTAATACATCCTTTTCTAATATAACTGTATTTATTTGTTGCAGAAGTGAGAAATCATGACAGCTTTAGTGAACATTATATTTGGGATGAAACTATGGATGAAAGCATCGAAGAAGATCCATACAGTCTTACCTCCCATGAAAATGAATATATGGAGCTACCTTTTGAACCTGCTGATGAAGTGAACCAAAGAATAAAAAAGTCTTTTATTGTGCATAGAGCTCCCCTTCCAGCACCCAGGCCACAGGCAGCTGCCATTCCCGAACCAGAAGACTCCTACATTTCTAAAGGTAAGAATGGATCACCTCTGTACACAGCTCTAACACAGCTTGACATGTTAAAGGGGAGGTTCTGCATGTTAGTGGCTGAGCAGCTAAAGAAAAGCAAAGTTGCTTTTGTGTTGAGAGTTTATAAGCAGAAATACCTTACGGACTTTACCATCAACAAATCAGCATGGCTGCTGCTATGATGGTGTGGATGAGACACAAGCTTGCAGATACCAATAGTCCTTTAAAAGAACTAATTTATGACCTCATAGTTCTTAATTGGCTTGATAGCATAGGCATTGTAAACAGGTTTGGCATTCATATGGAAGGTCATAAGAAAAGAAGAAAAGTAAACTAGTCTGTATTAGTATTGCAGTTTTTTTTGCTATTTTAATATTATTGCCACAATACTATTTTAATCATACTTACTGGTCTTTCCGATGAAAATGTCACATTTAAAGCTTGATTGCTTGGTTCATATTTTGGTTTGCAAAACAATATTTTTATATATTACTGATGTTGAAGCTAAGACAATGTTTTTCTTTTAATTATTATCAACATTCCAAAAGAGAATGATGTTGTGCATTGACCAGTAGACCTGTTTGCCGGGTTTAAAATAAGACACCTCTTACTCACCTTTAAAACAGTAGTAAACCGCGTAAAAAAAACAACAACTGACCCCCCCCCCCACAGGCTCATGTCATAATGTGCTAGTATGCATCGCAATGTACTTAAAAAGCGGGTCCCTCCAGCAGCATGCTGTCACGGTTGACAGGGAATACATCTTCACCCGATCTTCTGACGTGTTCGCTGGCTCCGGCTGTTTGAATGGCCGCATTGCAATGACGTCACTCATGGGAGTCATGGCCATCCATTGAGTGCATAGTGCGCCGGGGCCATCACAGGCTGCTACACATGTAAATATCACCTAAACGGTGCACATTTAGGAGATATTTACTGTACCTACAGGTAAGCCTTATTATAGGCTTATCTGTAGGTACAAGATAAGCATTGTAGTTCACTACCACTTTAATTGAATGATTGCAGCAAACACAAGTGTTTCGGATTGGCATAAAGTTAAAACACAAAATTGGTAACATCAAAGAAGGGATTTCAACCTGACCTTAGATTAACTTTTGTAGGTTTCACAATACCCACTGATATCTATATCTGATATCTGTGAAACAGAACCTAAAGAACAGATGCCAATGAGAAAATAGCACACACATAGACATATGCAGTCAAAATACCATCTTCCATCCCAATGATTTCCTTCTGAAGCCCTTTTTGCCTACAGACAATTTTTGCTTTACAATGGCCTGAACTACAACAAACATTTGCCTGTGTTTGGCAGTATATCATCATGAAAGTTTCAGGCACTGTTTATTAAAGTACAACTTCAGTTTCCGTGAAGTTATATATTATACACCCACCTACCCCGTATGCAAAAAAATGACCTTTCCACAATCTAAAGTTCTTTATTGTGCGGCCCTGCCTAGCACCATGCAGCGTGCACATATACTGTGCCCCTATTCATTCCTGGTCCTGATTCCACCCAATGCAGCCCACATCCATGCACTGTGCATGGGACCTGACTAGGATGTTTCTGTGTGGTGCTAGGCAATGCTGCACAATAAAGAACTGGGAAGTGGGGATAAATGTAAGTAGGCTACACTGTGGGGGGTGAGGTGAATATTTCAAGGAAAGCTAAAAGGGAAGTTATTTTTTAATCTTTGCCGTGTTAAAGAAACAAGCACCGTAAAATGTACTCTTTATTACATCTATCATAGTACTGCTTTATTTAGTTTTTAGTACTGTTGATTCAAAGGTGACCAGAGAAACAATGGCAGATCGATGGAGAAGAGGGAGCAGGTTCAGGAGGTTCACTCATGAGGATTTTCATAGCAATGTACTATTTTCCCTCATGATACAAGATAAAATCTTTCAAGCATTCTCTTGTGGACATATAGGTTGATACATAAAATCTCAGCAGCTAATTAAGGAGTACAGTTCAGGAGCAGAACACTAAGCTGTCTCACCAGCATCTGTCTCCTCACACTCCAGGGAGCTTACAAAAAAAAAAAAAAAAGAACAAAAAGTATGTCACAGATTCAAAATTCCCTGAGATGTAAAAATATTCTTTTCAGATACAAAATATGAATCAAACAGTTGTCAAATCAAGTTTGAAATGAGACAGTCTACAGCTGAAAGACCAGTAAGTATATTTAGCGCACATGGGCAAGGATTTTTGTCCCGGTTGTACTAAATAAGCAGAAATGAAAACCAAGATATTCCCTTTTCCTTTTTAAATACAGAGAAATCTCATGTACTTTGATTTGGAAGACCAGTTATTTGACATTTTCAAAACATTTTTAATGATTTTATTATCTTTTTAGACAGATACTGGCATAAAATGCATTTGCTTTTTTTTTTTGATTTCTGAAATCTGAAATGTTTTTTTGTGAAAATCCAGCATTGTCAAATTCAGCATGTTAAGTTAACAGGCCAAATTTGGCAAATGATATATCAACATTTACTGATGCTGTGCTTTCAGGGAAACAGGGAATGCAGGGTTTGAAAAAGTTAAACAACTTAAGTTATTTATTTTTAACACAGTTTACATTATTCATAGATACTAGAGAGTTGAGCCACCTATTGGGGCGTACACACAGTCGGACTTTTCGGCTACAAAATCCGGTGGACAATCCGATCGTGTGTGGGCTTCTCCGGACTTTCAGCGGACCTTTCCAGTCGCAAATCTGACGGACTTTAGATTTGGAACTTGCTTCAAATCTTTTGTCGTTTGTCGGATGGGCTGTCGGACTTTTGTAGTCGAAAAGTCCGACCGTGTGTACGCCCCTTATATCTTTTGGAGACTTCGTTAATGTGATATCTGCACTTAAGTTCCTAAGTCTGCTTCAGCTGTGAACATCCTAGGGTGTCCTACTCTGCCTGTTTTTGTTTTGTTTTTAATTAATAATATGGAATATAATAGGAAGAGCTGAAACACAAAAGCAGGGTTGCTAACTGTCAGTAAATTTACGGACAGTTTGTAAAAATCAATGATTTTTGCAACTGTCTGTAAATATCCAGGGGCTGATAATTCATCAGGCTGTGTTGACTTTTTAAGTGTAAACCCGGCAAATTCGTTGCTATGGGTATTGTCAGTGTTTCCATGTTTTGTTTATACTATTTAACCACTTTGAGACCAGAAGATTTTCCCCCTTAATGACCAGGCCATTTTTTGTGATACGGCACTGCGTTGCTTTAACTGACAATTGCGCGGTCGTGCGATGCTGTACCCAAACAAAAATGACATCCTTTTTTTCCCACAAATAGAGCTTTCTTTTGTTGGTATTCGAGCTTTCTTTTGGTTGGTATTTTATTTTTTGCGCTATTAACATAAAAAGAGCGTCAATTTAAAAATAATAAAACAATATTTTTGATTTTTTTGGTATAAAAAACATCCCCCCCAAAAAAAAAATTCTTCATCCGTTTAGGCCAAAATGTATTCTTCTACATATTTTTGGTAAAAAAAAAAATTGCAATAAGCGCATATTAATTGGTTTGCGCAAAAGTTATAGCGTCTACAAAATAGGGGATAGATTTATGGCATTTTTATTATTATTTTTTTTTTACTTGTAATGACGGAGATCTGCAATATTTTAGTGGGACTGCGAAATTGCGGCGGACAGATCGGACACTTTTGACACTTTTTTGGGACCATTGACATTTATACAGTGATAAAAATACACTGATTACTATGTAAATGCCACTGGCAGGAAAGGGGTTAAACTAGGGGGCGATCAAGGGGTTAAATGTGTTCCCTGGGAGGTGTTTCTAACTGTGAGGGGAGGGGACTGACTGGAGGAGGAGAGAGATTGCTGTTCCTAATCACTAGGAACAGCAGATCTCTCTCTCCTCCCCTGCCAGAATGGGGATCTGTTTGTTTACATTGACAGATCCCCCATCTGGCTCTCGTTCCCATGAGCGAGGGTGGCCGGCTGACATCACGGCTGCCGACTTCATGCATCGGGTCCCCCCCAACGTGCGTGCACCTGCTATGGCTCTTAGAGGAGCCAACGTACACCTACGGCGATTTGAGGGAACAAGCCGACCTGCCGCTGTATAATGATGGCGGCTGATCGGCAAGTGGTTAAAGTGGAGTTCCACCCACTTTTACAACTCTTTAGCATTGCTCACCAAACTGTGCACTGTAAACGAATTGGATATTTTTAATTTTTTTTTCTCAGCACCTACTGTATATCTGCTGTATTCATTTTTCACTTCCTCCTCCCTGGCCGTGGCCCATCGCATCATTTCCTGTTTGCAATGCCTTCTGGGAACTGACAACTTCCTCTGAAACTGCCGTTGCTATGGAAACCTGACCTGAAACCTATTACACTGCTTGTGCTGCACTGAGCATGTGCGAGATCTGCAAGGATGAGATCCAGGAAGAAATACAGTCTGGCTTCAGATGCCCAGACTTAAGATGGCCACGGCCTGCTGAAAGTTTATAAAATAACAAACTACTGCTATAAACTAACAAGACAGACCTTAGTTTACAGACTAACTTTACTAGAATACATTAAGCTTGTGTATTATAGGGGTATTTTTATTTAAAAAGTATAATTTCGGCCGGAACACCACTTTAAATAACAATTGTCTTCGTTCTTAATAGGTGTTTTGTCATTTTTCAGGTTATCAGTAAAAAATGTGCGGTGTCAGTAAATTGTACATGTTTTGACAGTTAAAAATGCTGCAAGAGGTTGGCAACACTTCACAAAAGGATGATAGGAAACAGAAATATCAGGAAAATCTTGCTAGTAAAGTGTCAAAGTGACCAACTGAACTAATATTGATACCAATCACAATTCCACACCAATTTTAGGCTATATTTGCACTATATACTGGCAGTTCTGGATGTGCATTTTGCCACTAAGGCACAAAGAAATTATTTTCATGGCTCTGCTCACTGTCCCAAAATTAGGTATAATCTTCTTATATTATTATCTATATATGAAGAAATAAGATGCATGAATACCTTCTGTTCTAGGAAAACTCTACTGTGTTACACAATACTACAGTATCTTGAAACAATCAATTCAAAATGAACACAGAATTTAGGTTTTCTATTAACATGTCAAAAAATGTACCAGACAGTAACCTAAAAAGATTAGATGTGTCTTATACTGGATGAACATTCATTTTTGAATAACTTTCAAAATATAAAAATGCACTTATTTGACAAACCTGTTACATATATCCAATAAGTCCAATAAAATGGTGGCTTTTCAAGTTTTCAATGTGATCTTAAAAGCATAATCTGCAAAAAATTGTTTCATGTGTTCATTTAGTAGTAGTTTTTTTTGCATAGACCAAGTGCAGAAAACAAAGATTCGACTTTGTTTACAACCCATTGTAACTCAAAGAGTTTATTGACCTTTTGCATACAGAAGTTCACAAAAAGCACAGAATCATTATATTTGAGATCCAGATGCATCATGGCGTTTTTGTTTTTTTTTCCTTCAAACTTTGTCTAAAAGATCACATACTGTACTTTAACTGTTCATAATAAACATAAGCAGGCAGGAAAAAAACATAGTCTAACTCTATTTATTCAAATGAATAAAAAACAAGCAGATCCACTCACTTATGGAAAGTGCACCATGTATCGCATATGTTGCTATATCCCTAGCAACATTTACAGAGACCAGCACTTGGACTGGCTGTTAGCAGTGCACTCAATCCAACCTCTTCCTAGTCGACCAGATCAACCAGACCAGATCAAGTGTAGGGATAAGCAGTATGAAAAAAAATGTCTACTGTGTAGTTCCTCCCTACCAATTTTGTCACATGCCTACACCAGTGGCGCACTTCTTGTAAATTATTGGGTTTGCTTATTTTCATTGCCTATGCCATAAGTGGGTACATTTGTTTATTTTTTATTCTTAGTTTAAATAAATAGATGAACTACAGTATATTATGTGATCATGTAGAGTCTAGGAAGAAAAATTGTCAAATATAAATATTAAGATTCTGCACTTTTCTGACCATCTGTAATTAAAAGGTCAATTAACTCTGGTAAGTTGCTCCCACAATCCGGGGATTTATCTTTGTTTTCTGAATTGGGTGTATGCAAGGAAAACAGCACAATATCTACATAGACAGCCACATTTATGTCCCAAAAAGCGGACAAGATCACTTTGTCACCAAAATGACTGACATCTTGTTAGAATTCTCCAAAGGCCAGGTACTACTAGAGGGAGATTTCAATGTTCCACTAATCCCCTCAGAGGACACATCAACGGGACATTCCTCAATCACCCCTGGTGTTAGGAAACGCATTGCGCGCTCACTTCATAAAGCACAGTTAATTGATGCCTGGAGACTTATCCACCCCACTGAAAGGGATTACACCTTTTATTCAACACCACATAAACAATATTCGAGGATCGATTACTTCCTGGTCCCTTATTCCCAACTACATGCAGTTAGGGACTCCTCAATTGGATCCATCACGTGGTCTGATCATGCTCCTGTTCTATTGACCTATGCCCTGACTGACATTTTCACCTCCAAAACGAGAACCTGGAGGTTAAATGAGAGCCTTCTCCAGGACAAAGAGATACTTCAAGACGTAGTCAGGGAGTTGGACTTCTATTTCCAAACCAATGATACTCCTGATAGTATTCCCGGCATTGTGTGGGCAATGATCCGTGGAGTACTCATTAAGCATGGTTCACGCATTAAGAGACAGCGTGCAGAACAGATGGCATCGCTTTTAAACCAATTGAGCCTTGCTGAAGCCCGACACAAACATGCCCAGACCCAATCTCTAGAGGCAGAAATTTTGATACTCCGTAACAAAATTACCGACTTAATGCAATTTCGAGCTAAAGCCGAAAGTTGGCTCTTTTGAAATTCAGTGTCTTTGTGTTCCCTTCATGTTTCCTATTTGTGTGATTTATACTGAAACTAATTGACCTGTGATCACTGTTACCTAAATTGTCCCGTATTTCCACATCCGTGATCAGGTCTGTATTGTTGGTAATCAGTAGATCCAGTAATGTTTTATTTCTAGTTGGTGCGTCTACCATCTGACCCATAAAATTGTCCTGCAAGACATTAAGGAACTGGCGAGCCTTAAATGAATGCGCGGTTCCCTCCGCCCAGTCTATGTCTGGATAATTAAAATCCCCCATTATGATAACACTTCCCATCCTTGCTGCTAATCTAATTTGTGATAGGAGATCCGTCTCCACTTCCTCCCTCAGGTTAGGGGGCCTATAGCATACTCCCAGTACTACTTTGGATAAAGTCACTGTATGGTGATCCCTCAGCTCGTGTCCGTGCCAATGGGATATTGTCGGAGCCCCTAGAGATTAAGAACAGAACACGCCAAGGGTGCCCTTTGTCCCCGCTCCTTTTCGCCCTGTCACTGGAACCATTTCTGCGTACCGTGAGAGCCAATCCAGACATCACTGGAGTATTTATGGGAGAATCACATCAGAAGATTGCCGCGTACGCGGATGATATGTTGTTCTCACTTACCAATCCATCGATCTCTCTCCCAAACCTCCTAAAAAAATTTAAAACATATGGTAACCTTTCAAACTTGAAGATTAATTTCAGTAAGTCCGAAGCAATGAGCATAGCAGTCCCCCCACGTCATCTCACAGCCTTCCAATCCAGTTTTAAATTTAAATGTACAACCTCAGCCTTAAAATACCTTGGCACATATATCCCCTCCAAAATCTCACAGCTTTTCCCTCTGAATTTCCCCCCTTCGCTGACTAAAGTTCGGGCTCTCCTTGCCAAACGGCAAACAGGACTACATTCGTGGTTTGGGAGATGCAATATCCTTAAGATGTGCATTCTACCTAAATTCCTCTATCTTCTCCAAGCCCTCCCGATCCAAATTCCCTCTAGTTACTTTGTCCAGACCAGAGCCTTATTCTTCGACTTCATATGGGCCCATAAAAGACCTAGACTTAACAGAAGACAGCTTATGTTACCCAAGCAATATGGGGGACTGGCGGTACCAGACCTTCCCAAGTATCACCAAGCGACTTACTTAACAAAACTTATTGACTGGAACCGACACCAATCCACGAAACTATGGACCAGTTTGGAACAGACCCAATGTGATATACCCCTAAACAACTGTACAAATATGCTCAACGCTCTTTGTACGTTCTGGCCTTGTGTCACTAAAATCCCCTCTTTGTCCGGTATTAGGAAACCCAGAGTTTGCTCCAGGTCACACGGACCCTATCTTTCGCGCAATGAGAACAGTAGGTTATTTCCAAGCTTCCCATTTCATGGTTAATGGTAAGTGGCCATCAGTGACAGATCTCATAAATGTAGACGGTCCCTTTCATTTAGATTTTTGGAGAGCTCACCAACTCTGTCATTTCCTTAAATCATTGCCTCTACCCAGTAGCTCTGACCAAACTCTAACCAACCTAGAGACCTACTGCTCGGAAGAGGGTGCTATGTCCCACACGTTATTGGCCATCCACCAATTGTTGATCACACCACCAGATGGCCATCGTCTCCACTGCCTAGATAAGTGGGAAAGGGATATACAGTGCACCCTTACGTCACGGAAAAAACAAAATATCCTCCACTTCACGTATAAATCCTCAATTTGCTCGAAGACACAAGAGACTAACTATAAAATAGTTACCAGATTGTACAATACCCCGGCAAAGTTACAAAAGATCTTTCCCGCTGTCACTGACCTTTGCTGGAGATGTCAGAGAGAATGTGGAACGATTTTCCACATCTTCTGGACTTGTCCCCTGTTGGAGAGGTTTTGGAAAACCATTCAACATTACGGGCTAAGGCTAAGCTCATCTTACTGTGTGATATCTTGTCCATGTATGACTTCGAAATGATGTATTTCATGTGTCTTTAAAAAATTTGAAAGAAAAGCCACATTTTATAGGACTTATATTTTTTTGTGGTTTATGTATTCTTGTAGTGTGTGGATTTATGTTACAGGTTTGTGAATAAATGCTGTTTTACAGTATATTCTGAAATTTGACTAAATTGAAAGGGATTAAATTGTGTATACAATCAGTGCAGCCTCATAAATGCCCATCAGTGCAGCCTCATCAGCGCACATCAGTGTAGCCTCATCAGCGTACATCAGTGAAGAAGAAACATTACTTATTTGCAAAATTTCATAACAGAACTAAGAAAAAAAGGTTTTCTTTTCAAACTGTTCAGTCTTTTTTCATTTGTTTAGCAAAAAAATAACCCAGTGGTGATTAAATACCATCAAAAGAAAGCTCTATCTGTCTCCAAAAAATGATAAAAATGTAAGTTGGGTACAGTGTTGCATGATCGCGCAATTGTCATTCACTGTGTGAACGTGCTGAAATCTAAAAATTGGCCTTGGCAGAAAGTGGGTGAAAGTGGCTGGTATTGAAGTGGTTAAAAGAGAAAATACTTCACATGATTAAATTTTGCATATCTTGTATAAATATTTTAAAGGAGAAGTATAGCCAAAGCTCATTTGCATTGCAATTTGTTTTGCACTCCTCTGACCCGTTTTCAGCAGAGAGCGGACTGAAGTCTGCTCTCTGCTGACGTCACCAACATCAGAAATGACACCCGAGCCGCTGAGAGCCTGAGACAGCCGCTCCGCCACCCTCAACAGCTCAGTGCTCCAATGAGCGAGGAGGGAGAAGAGCAGAGAGCTGTGACTGACAGTCTGCAGGTCTCTGCTCATGGAGCTGTGAAAACAGAGAGATCTGTGATGTTCAATCGATTGGTTCTCAGAGTAGAGACGTCGGGGGACAGATGCAGCATTGGACCAATGCTGCATCCACCTAGGTAAGTATTAATCAGGAAAAAAAATGCTTTCCTTTACTTCTATTTTAACTTTCATTCATCACTTTTTGGGGTGCAGCAAGTAACATGTTCCCACTCTTGCAGTGGCTTGGTAATTCAAGCCCTGTGTGTGACAGCAGTGGGGGAGAAGTTCCCCATGCCAGCTATCACATTTTGAATAGAACACGACTGTGTGGGAGGAGCCCCGCACCACCGCGCCATTCATTCACAGAGTTCTGTGAATGAATAAACTACAAGTACTGACATCTGTTGCGGCTGTCGGCTTGTAGTTCTCAATGAACTGCCATGACGCTGATAAGTTACATAGTAAGTGAGGTCGAAAAAAGACACAAGTCCATCAAGTCCAACCTATGTGTGTGATTATATGTCAATATTACATTGTATATCCCTGCATGTTGCGGCCGTTCAGATGCTTATCTAATAGTTTCTTGAAACTATCGATACCCCCCCCCCCCCCTTGAGACCACCACCTGTGGAAGGGAATTCCACATCCTTGCCGCTCTTACAGTAACGAACCCTCTACGTAGTTTAAGGTTAAACCTCTTTTCTTCTAATTTTAATGGGTGCCCACGAGTCTTGTTAAACTCCCTTCTGCAAAAAAGTTTTATCCCTATTGTGGGGTCACTAGTATGGTATTTGTATATTGACATCATATCCCCTCTCAAGCGTCTCTTCTCCAGAGAAAATAAGGTCAGTGCTTGCAACCTTTCCTCATAACTAATATCCTCCAGACCCTTTATTAGCTTTGTTTGTATTCTTCTTTGTATTTACTCCATTGCGGCTGGACCAGAGCGGGAGAATTATGCATTATGTACTGACAGCTCACATGGAAAGTCTGCAGGAGACCTACCTGGCACCAATTATTTGCCAATTGCTGGTACAATGCTTTCCAGGCTCCTTAAAAAAAAAAATAGTAAATGCTCACATTTTTTTACCTGCAAACAAATATGCATTTATTTTTTATTTTTTGAAAGGTTAAAATAGAAGCATGTTTTTTAAAATTATTCATACTTACCTAGGTAGACGCAGCATCGGTACCATGCTGCATCGGCCCCCAATGCACTGAGAACCGAGCGATCGAACACCGCCGATTGCTCAGTTCTCACAGGTCCCAGAGCTAGGGTTGCCACACCATCCCTTCAATCCAGGACACACATTAATTACACAGATTCTGGGGCCGATTAAGGTGGTAATTAAACTCACTTGGTGCCTTATCTGCATTAAATCAGCCTCAGAACCTGCGTAATTAATATGTGTCCTGGATGAAAGGGATGATGTGGCAACCTTACCCCGAGCAGAGAGCTTGTGATTGTCAGCCACAGCTCTCTCCATGGCTCCTCCTCGCTCACTGCAGTGCTGGGCTGTGGAGCGGGCGGGAACAGCCAGCTGAGGCTCTCAGTGGCTCACTGAGAGGTTGAGCTGGGTGTTGGTCCAGGGATCTAGACGGATCCCGACTCCATGGTCATGATGAGGCGGCGCCTGGGCCAAGCTGCACTCCTGTGATCCATAGGAGAAGTACAGCCAAATGAGCTTTGACTGTACTTCTCCTTTAATAAATAATCAATTATTTAAAATAAAATAAATATGTTAAAGAATTGATTACATTGTTATGTCCCTATGTTTAAGCTGTTGCATAGTGCAGAGGATGTTTTTTTCAGTCTTCTTAAATATCAAAAAAAATATTCATTTTCCTAGCACTGTGTTTCCTGGTGGATGAAACTAGAATTACTAATTAACATCATCTGGTTGGGAATGACATGGCTAGGGCTCAGCTTAACCATCATACAGCAACACATATGGGGGTTACATGGAACATACTAAAGCTCAAACACTGCAAGCAATTTAAAAATGAGCTTCAGGCTCCTTAGGAAATTTTTTTAAAGTAAACAGCTACAAATACTATTAATATTTTAATGTTAGGACACTTACCTGTCCATGAATCCAGCGGTGTCTTCCCCCCCCTGCCAATTTCTCAGTCAGCTCTTGGGTGCTGCCGCCACAACTTCTTGTGATACACACCTCCAGTGAAGCCTTGTGGCTTCACAGCCGGTTCCCTACTGTGCATGCGCGAAGCACGCTGCGCTTTGTAAATGGCCCAGGGGCAGGGGGGAAAGAGGAGGGGGAGACACACTTCTGAGTGACTTTGCAGCTGCGAGATCAGGCAAAAGTGGGAGCAGGTACCTGTCAAAAATAAGGGGCCCGCTCCCCCCCCCCCCCCCCCCGAAATGTGCGTGGCAGCAGAGAGGGGAGGAGGCAAACAAGCAGAGCTTCCCCTTTTGGATGAAGCTCCGCTTTAACATCAGGTTAGTGTGACATTGCACAGTTTACAAGCATCACCTAAGGTTACAAGCATCACCCAAGGCCTAGTATTCTAGGAGTAGAAGACTGGGGAAAAATATTATTTATCAAACTTAAAATACACATCTAGAGTGGTCAGTATAAACTTGCGGGCAATTCCCTGAGTTCTGGGATAGTATTCCTAGATGAGGAGGACATTGATGTGCCAGCTATCATCCTGAGGCATGTAAATTACCGATCTACAGCACTCTGCAATTGTCTCTTATCCAGGGAAGGTTAGTGAAGAGTGGTGCTCATGTAGCCGAAGAAAAAAAACACAAAACCTTTCAATTACAGGCTTGGGCAATGTCTATGTGGTGTTATGAAACAGCAAAAGTGTTAAGGATGGCCTTAGCATCAGTGTGCTCTGACAGCATATATTTAACTGTGGAAATATTTTTTTCTTTTGAATCAGATTAGCGTACATACAACAGCAGCACCTCAATGTGGTTTACATGAAGCTGTAATAGACCCGTTTTGACCGATAGATAGAGGTTTGCCAGTAGTTCCCTGAGGCTGTCACTGTGTTCGCTGATGCAAAACAAAAGTGTTTTTACACAATGGCTACAAAACCGAACCTCATCTCATCCCTATTGAATGTATAGTTTGTAATCATTTCTGGCTTGGATTGTTTGACTATGGGTGTATAGTCAGCTAAATTGAAAATATTGACTTGATAATTCATACACAAGTGATGCGTATCAATAGTTTTTTCAATACACTTGTACCACATTTTTAGTCTGGCTATATCTGTACATGCACATGGAGCTAAGAAGGACAGAGAATCAGCCATAACACTGAACAATATTCTTCTAGGGACATTGGTAAAAAAGATATGCAGTATCTGTTCATAGGTCACTTCATTATAAAATGTTCTTCCTAAATCTTTGCATCACTAAGGTTTGGACATTTTGTTTCTGAAATTCAGATGTGTAAAAGAGAAGAGATTATTTGAAATAATGGGCAATATTAAAAGGTGAGGCAAGTGAAACTTAAAACAGGGTATTGTCCTTCACATAAAGAAACACAGCTGAGGGCTGATACTGGTGCTCCGATGTGCTCTTTGGGATCAGGATACCTGAGCTTGTGTGCATCAGTCAGATAAACAAGCTGGGGTTATTGGGGATTGAAAGCAGGGTCCCAGTATATATGTCGAGACAAGCTGTGGCAGGGGCACTGTGTGAAGGAGAGAAAGAAAGGAATATCTATTAACACAAGCACCTATTCAGCAGGAACAAAACAAATTGCAAGATGGGTAAACATAAAAAGATAATTAAATAGTTTTGAGGGGGAAATAACAATTGATAAAAGCATCTACAAAACTGTACAAATGTATATGGAAAAAAATATGATGTGAAGGCCTTTGAATCAATAAATGAATTTTCGTGTATAGAAAATGCACCTACAGCAATAAAATCACATAAATAACAAAGACGAATTGCATGAAAAAAAGATAATAAAATACAATAATCAAAACTGACTTAAAGAAATGAAGCTGCCATTTTAGACCCCTAGGTCTAAGAAACCAAATTACTGTAAATAAACATAAATAAACTCTACATAGTGCAACTATAAGATGCATCATAAAACGTGTCCAACTAATGAAAAAAAGAAAAAAAAAATAGCGAAAAAAGAAAAAAAAAATCAGCTGTGAAGGAAGACTGTAGGATTTAGGGTCTGCATGGAGATTATGAGGAGACAAACTATTCATGTGAAATCCAAAATGTTTCACATGCACACAAAAGCCTAGCATGTTCACCCTCTGGTAAATTTGTACTTATGGTTTCTATCTTAACAAATATTTGGCCGCAATCTTCATTGTGGTGTTCCAACGGTGTGGGATAATATGGTCTTCTTTTTTATTGATATTCGTTCTTTTATAATCGCCAACTCTGGTCCCAATTGTGCAAAATGTTGAGCCTACAAAAAAGTCTGCAAGAGCATGTCAGGTAATAGATAACATAAGGGGAAGAATAAATTAGGAATTGAACTCTACATTTATTATTGGTGAACCAATGTTTCAGTATACAATATAATTACATGTGCCACAAATAAACTCTCCACATTTGAAGGTTCGATAGATATTTAAAAATGATTAAAACAAAAGATGACGATGGGCAAACGGTTGTTTTTAACATAATGGGTGCAATTACACTAGAAAAAATATTGTTTAGAATGGGATCCCTTTATAGAATGCCTCGGTGCCTGTCAAGTATATGGACATATATATATGCCACTCCTCTCTGCCAATCCCTCCACTGGCTTCCGCTCGGCCAAAGAATTAAATTCAAAATTCTAACAACTACTTACAAAGCCATCCACAATTTCGCCCCCAGCTACATCACTAGCTTAGTCACTAAATACCAACCTACTCGCTCTCTTAATTCCTCTCAAGGCCTCCTGCTCTCTAGCTCCCTTGTCACCTCCTTCCATGCTCACCTCCAGGCCTTTTTCAAATCCTATGGAATGCCCTACCCCAATCTGTCCGCTTATCTCCTACTTTATTAGCTTTCAGACGATCCCTGAAAACCCTTCTCTTCAGAGAAGCCTATCCTACCCACAACTAAACATCTGTATTTTCATTTTTTCCATCAGCTCATCCCCCACAGTTATTACCTTTTGTTTCCGCTTGACCCTCCCTTCTAGATTGTAAGCTCTAATGAGCAGGGCCCTCTGATCCCTCCTGTATTGATTTATATTGTAAGTGTACTGTCTGCCCCCATGTTCTAAAGCGATGCGCAAACTGTTGGCGCTATATAAATCCTGTATAATAATAATATATATATATATATATATATAAGTGTCTGTGTTGTATTGAGTGAACAGTATACCAAAAGTATTATTATTACAGAATGCTGCAAAGTTTGAAATGGGAGATGAAGGACACTTTTAAAGGAGCAGGATACCTCAAATATATCAAATGTAGAAGGTGAGGTTTGCTACAAATGGATTGTTGGACTAGATGTAAAGGTCCTCCTAGTAACCCATTAAGAGATGTATATGTAAAATATTTCCCTGTGTAGCTACCCAACACCACTAATCATCTGCTGGCAGAGCTAGCCAATACCAAGACGTACAGTATATCATATACAGTATCCCACAAAAGTGAGTATACTCCTCACATTTTTGTAAATATTTTATTATATCTTTTCATGTGACAACACTGAAGAAATTACACTTTGCTACAATGTAAAGTAGTGAGTGTACAGCTTGTATAACAGTTTAAATTTGCTCTCCCCTCAAAACAACTCAACACACAGCCATTAATGTCTAAACTGCTGGCAACAAGAGGGAGTACACCCCTAAGTGAAAATGTCCAAATTAGGCCCAATTAGCCATTTTCCCTCCCCGGTGTCATGTGACTTGTTAGTGTTAAAAGGTCTCAGGTGTGAATGGGGAGCAGGTGTGTTAAATTTGATGTTTAGTCATAAACGTCTACACAAAAGTGAGTACACCCCTAAGTGAAAATGTCCAAATTGGGCCCAAAGTGTCAATATTTTGTGTGGCCACCATTATTTTCCAGCACTGCCCTAACCCCCTTGGGCATGGAGTTGACCAGAGCTTCACGGGTTGCCACTGGAGTCCTCCATGACGACATCACGGGGCTGGTGGATGTTAGAGACCTTGCGCTCCTCCACCTTCCATTTGAGGATGCACCACAGATGCTCAATAGGGTTTAGATCTGGAGACATGCTTGGCCAGTCCATCACCTGGTGTGTGTTTGGGGTCGTTATCATGTTGGAATACTGCCCTGCGGCCCAGTCTCCAAAGGGAAGGGATCATGCTCTGCTTCAGTATGTCACAGTACATGTTGGCATTCATGGTGGGACCTTCAATATCATGGGATCTTACAACTGTACCTCCAGTAATGTTGTGTACCTCATCCAATGCAAAAGGTGCAGCAAAGGATCTTATGTTGGTGAAACAGGACAGAAGTTGCAAGCGAGGATGAATTTGAACAGACATACCATCAAGGAACATAAAGAAGACAGTTTATGCACACCTGTGGGACATCACTTCTCACAACCGGACCACACTATAGAAGACCTCAATGTTTTAGTTCTTAAAGGGAATTTCAGAACTATCCAGGAAAGGAGAAGGTTTGAACTAAGAATGATACTTCTTTTTGACATGAAAAATAATGGTCTGAATTTAGATATTGGTTTCCTTATGCCGCGTACACATGACCGGACTTTACGGCAGACTTTGTCCGGCGGACTTTTCGACGGACTTTACGTCGGACTTTACGACTGAACAGACTTGACTACACATGATCACACCAAAGTCCGACGGATTCGTACGTGATGACGTACGACCGGACTAAAACAAGGATGTTCATAGCCAGTAGCCAATAGCTGCCCTAGCATCAGCTTTTGTCCGTCGGACTAGCATACAGACGAGCGGACTCAAGTCCGTCGAAAAGATTTGAAACATTTTTCATTTCTAGGTCCGTCAAACTTTTGGGGAAAAAAAGTCAGCTGGAGCCCACACACGATCGAATTGTCCGACGGACTCCGGTCCGCAGGACCAAGTATGCTGTAAAGTCCGGTCGTGTGTACGCGGCATTACCCATTATGCTAAAGTTTTACGACCCCCTCTGTGACTAGTATCTCCCCCCTCCATTCTATAGCTCCCACTCTGTCTTATCTCACTAACTCTGCTGCTATCTTTATTACCATTGATTTGTATGTGTTTTGTTTTTCTCTTTTTTTTGCTCTCTCCTTTCCCTCAGAGATGTGTTTGTTTGTTTTTTTCTTAACAATCTGCTTAAAAATTTGTGAATCAGTACTACTTGGACCTTGAAGAAGGGGACATACCCCGAAAGCGTGTCCTGAAAAATTGTATGTTAGTGCAAATAAAAAAAGTATCACGGACAGTACTCAATTTTCTCTGTCACAATAGCACTAATACGGCTACAATCAAATCAAGCACAACTGATCCCCTAGGGAGCTATTTGAGAATGAAGTTGATAATGATTTGGCTTGTTTGTGTGCTAGATGCTATTCTAAATGCTTATAGATAGGGGAAAAGAGCAGTCATTTATGAGATCTAGAGTTGAATGTTTGCAAAATAAAAAGTATTAACAAAGTTATATTAATTTCATAACCTTTGACACCACATATTTCAGTGAATACAACAGAATTGTGGGTATTATAAAATAGAGTCTTCCTGTGCTTTACACTGATGCCCATATAAAATGTAAAAAAGAAGTTTGTAGGTTTGTGAGCTGTACATTCACAAAACAGAAATTGGCTGACCATGCAGGGGTCTTATAGGTGTGGTGTATCCCTATGCAGGCATAGTGGAGTGCATACAAAATGAGTGTGTCCGTGAATATATATCCTATTAAACAGTATGACACTAAGAACATAGTTTACACTGTTGTTTGATCTGAGTGTCACAATATGTGGGATTCACCACTGGGCACCTTAGGACTTAAATCGGGGAACACTTTTTTGAGAATAGGAACCTGTCTGCATCTTGCCCTTCCAAGGTATCCCACCAATTTCAGATTATTATAAACTACTGGGGACATGACTTCCTTGTCATTGTAGGGGTTATGCTTCATTCAAGGAGGGTGATATACATCAAAGATTGCTGGAATACGAGATCCTGTGGATCTTTAGGCTTCAGTCTGGGATTTCACAATGCCTGAATCATAGATGGGATGTCAGCTTATACCTTAAATAATAAATTACATTTGATTGATTTTTAAATTTTAATTTTAATTGATTTGTATTATTTTAATTATTGTATTGTTTTTTATTTCTGTTTTACTTTGATATTCCTTCTTTGACAGCTTTGTTGCTTCCCTCACTGTTTTTACCTGTATCATGAATGTATATTAGCCCTGATTACTGGCCTGTCTCTGTGGAAAGCTGTTTTAACAATGTTTCAATTTGCCACAACTAGCTATGACTAAGGTAGTGTAGGCAGAAATACATAATCTGTTGTACGGTGTGTTCAGGAATTACCTTCAATACAGAAATACCGGGGGAGATTCTGAGTGCCAGTAATTGTTGTTTTGCATTCCAAAAGAAAGGTTGATTTTGTAGAATCAAGATCTAAAAAAAGGAAAGAAAAAAAATGAAATGTAGAAAATATTGTACCCAAGTCATGAGAGATGCAGGTGAAATATGTATTTTCTTGAATAGTTTTACATCTTGTGACTAGCCCCCCTTTATAACCTGCCTGACAAGTTTTTGGCTTGACAGCTACTGGTACCTGCAAGGGTAAAAAGAATTTAATACTGGGAAAATTAAGCACTCAAAAAATTGTTACACGGGTTATTATCTGTTTAGGTAGGGAAATCCCCCCTCTCTGATCTCTGGGTAGTAGTTAAGTTTTCTAATATCTGAGGACCCTCCTGAGTGGTACATTCGTACTTGGGGTTACCCCTATTTATGCAGTATGATTGATATTCTTATAAGCCAAGTTCTGAATTATTATTTGTAAGATAGTTTTTATCTGTAGCTCTATGTACATGTGGCAGTGTATGATCATTTGAAAGATCTATATGTAGCGCACCCCCTTAAGGTGAACTGGGATCCCCCACCCTGCACAGCCAGGCACACCGAACCTTCACAATCACTCCAAGTCTGTGACTTTGTTTTTTTGTTATTTATTGGAAGGATTAGAACTTGGATGGGGTTTGGGAATTATGGGATGCTCATTTGACTTCTGAACAAGCTTCAGGGACACTTCTCCTATATACAGTCTATATACAGCTCCAACTTCTTCCTCCAGCACACACTTGCTTGGTTCACAGCTGTGTCACTCTAAAAAGGATTTGTAGCAATGGCCCATTACAGGCAGATACTCACAGCCCCTATACTTAAAGAACGTTGGAGTGACACAGCTAACACATTTCCAGCACTTCCTTCCATGGTCACTGAGCCAAGCACCACCTCTTCAGGCACTGCCAGCCCGCCTGGCTCTAGCTCTCCTGGCTAACTTTCTCCATAGTCCTCCCAGACTGTTACTCTTTCCACAGTCATCCCAGACTGAACACTCACCAGCCCACCTAGCTGACTTCTCAGGAGATCTCCTAGACACGCTGACCTGCTCCCCCTGTCTTTCCCCTCCATGCTCCTGTGTCTCCAGGAAGGGGTTCCTCCATGTATTGTGGGAGATCCTTCCAGCACATGAGCCCCAGGCCCAAGGTCACCCCCCGCCACCCTCAAGGGCCATCGACAGCCTCCTCAGTACTCCATCTCCATCTTCCACCCGACTGCCTCTGCTGGCATGACTTATGCCTATTTTAGAGGTGTCTACCCCCTTCCAACCCCTTTGCTAGGGATTGGCTGGGGCACTCATAAATATGCCAAGCAGCTCCTCCTAGCTTCTGCAGACTACATCTGGAAGCTTCTCGAAGGTTCCAGAAAACAGGGGGAGGCACCAGAGGTGCTGCTTGCTCAATCATCCAGCCTCCCTGAGCCACTGAACCCTGACCCAGATTCAGCCTAGGCCTGCCTCTCAGCCAAACCAAATTTTCATACACTAACAAACCTATTTACATATAGCACACTAGCTAGAGGGTGCTACATATAGGGTATACAAGGATAGTGAATAATGTATTCACTGTGGGCAGTATTTTTACTGCCAGTGTCTAGAGAAGTCTTACATAGCTAATTGGATGATGTAGGTATATTATTCTTAGTTATATTTTTATTGTTATTTTTGTTTCCAGTTTTATTGCTGGTTTGGAAAGTCTAATGATGATGAGTCTGAGTAATCACTGGGCTGTGAGAGGAAGTTTTTCCTATGAAAACAGGATGATAGTTGTGTAGCATCTGTCTGTGAACTGTAAGGATTTTTTTTTTTTATTATTTATCAGTATTTTTCAGTTATTATTGAAGTAATTAACCCCATTATTACAAATAGAATAACCCAGTAGATTGAAATATTGTACAAAATAATCAGAAAGGGCATCAATATAAGGAATACAGATTAAAGAGAAAAGTTCCCTCACAACAGTCCTGACTAAAACCAGTCCAAAGAGTTTATATCTTCTTCGAGGTTGGTACGGTTGTTGATTCTCAAACCCCTAGGGTTCAGATTCCACACAAATAAATTTCATGACCAATTTCCTGATATCTGGCCTTTTTAATCCTTGTGACTTAAATAAAGAGAAGGATGACATTATGAGCTGGGGCAGCGAGATCAAAGCCTCAGGAAACAGTTACTAAATTCTTCAATTGTACAGATTTTCACTATAACCAAGGCAAATCTCCCTCTATCAACTCTGTACATATACAAAGGCTTAAAAGTATGAACAAGGAATTTCTGTAATTCTCATAAGAATTAAATGGTGTGAGGTGTAGTGTAATAACATGGTACAAAGTATATTATGTGTTATTAATACCAGGTGACGAATTTTAGACACCATGAGTTTCATAGTATATGTTATATGCCACCTGGTATCAATAGCACAATATATGTCCTTACAGCACCTATATTACATGATATATTAGTAACACTGTGTACTGTAAAGTTACATAGCATCTTTGTTAAGTGTCTTCTATGGTAGCGTTGTACACCAAGAAATGCTGCTTCTCTCATAGCACTGGTCCTCCAGTAGGGCAGCGCTGATTCTAGCTGTGGTAGTATTGTTCTCTTTGCTTATATTTGTACTTAACCACTTCAGCTCCGGACGAATTTACCCCCTTCCTGACTGGGCCATTTTTTGCGATACGGCACTGCATCACTTTAACTGACAATTACGCGGTCGTGTAACGCTGTACCTGAACAAAATGTATGTCCTTTTTTCCCGCAAATAGAGCTTTCTTTTGGTGGTATTTGATCACCTCTGCGGTTTTTATTTTTTGCGCTATAAACAAAAAAAGAGCAACAATTTTGAAAAAAATGCAATATTTTTTTACTTTTTGCTATAATAAATATCCCAAATTTAATTAAAAAAAACTATTTTTTTCCTCAGTTTTGGCTGATATGTATTCTTCTACATATTTTTGGTAAAATAATCGCAATAAGCGTATATTGATTGGTTTGCGCAAAAGTTATAGTGCCTACAAAATAGGTTATTGATTTATGGCCTTTTTATTTATTTATTTTTTTTACTAGTAATGGCGGCGATCTGCGATTTTTATCAGGACCGCCACATTGCGGCGGACAGACCGGATACTTTTGACACATTTTTTAAACCAGTGACATTTATACAGCAATCAGTGCTATAAATAGCCACTGATTACTGTATAAATGTCACTGGCAGGGAAGGGGTT
The DNA here is from genome assembly GCA_037952925.1 of Lithobates clamitans. Taxonomy (NCBI): domain Eukaryota; kingdom Metazoa; phylum Chordata; class Amphibia; order Anura; family Ranidae; genus Lithobates; species Lithobates clamitans. Next base: position 5,640,879 of record JBBGZY010000655.1, read on the forward strand.
AACATTAGGGGTTAAATGTGTTCCCTTACTGTGTGTTCTAACTGTGGGGGGATGGGACTGACTGGGGGAGGAGACCGATCGGTGTTCCTATGTACAAGGAAAACATAATCTGTCTCCTCTCCCCTAACAGAACATGGATTTGTGTGTTTACACACACACAGATCCACGTTTCTGCTCTGTCAGGAGCGATCGCAGGTGCCATGGGGACATTGCGGCCTCTGGGCACGCGCAACGGCTCCTCCAGTGGCGCACACGACCCTCTATACTGGTGGGAAGCAGAAGACGTCATATGACGCTCGCCCAGGATAGGAGAACCCACGTCATTTGACTATATGCTGGGAATGAAGGGGTTAAAATATATGCCCAGCCAAAACTTTATTCATAGTATAGGGAAGGGTTAAAACTCCTGTTGGGTTTTACTGCTCTCTGGGATTCCATTAGAGAGTTTTTTTCTCTCACTTCCTGTTCTGCTGACAACTTTCTGCTGACATTTTTAGATAGGAAGTGAGGGAAATTCTAAAACAGGGGCACTTTCTTTACTGGAGTCAAGGATAGCAGGAAAGCCAGCAAGAGTTCTAACCCTTCCCCACTCTATTACTCAAAAAATAAATAAAAATAACAAATTGGACATACACACACTGTACTTGGCAGTTATTTTAAAACAGGTTTAATGTGTGAGGTTTATAGCACCATAGATGATGTCCCTATGTAACAATAAATATTGCCTCTGACCTAAAGATGTACCTGGAAGGCAACCAACACAGGAATAGCACAGCATCTAAGATAACTTACCAATGTCAGAGTAGGAGCAGTGAGTGGTTCATTTGCAAAGTGCTTCTAAAGGATTTTCTGGGGCAGTATAGAGACTTAGAGAGCATTTCCCAATCCTTCTTCAAGCTGTAGTAAACCTGCAAAAAAATCTTCTCCCTGCAAATTAATTACATCGCATACTAGCACATTATGAAAATTTTACCTGAAAATGAAGCCCTCCCGCGGCATGCTGTCACCGCTAACAGGGCTTCCATCTTTACCAGGTCTTCCTTTCATTTCCCGTCAGCCAAGCTGAGATGTTGTCACTCAAGCGCATGCGCCCCGAAGTCGCGGCCACGGCACAGCTCTCTCTTTGGACAGCACGCCATCCACTGAGGGTGCAGTTCGCATGCGCCAGTGCATGTTTAGGAGATATTTACTGTACCTGCAGGTAAGTCTTATTATAGGCTTATCTGTGGGTATAAATTTAAAAAAAGCCTTTGCTACCACTTTTAGTCACAGCACCCCTAAATGTATGCATAGGTGAATTAAAGATTGAATCAGGCTACTCCTGGAGACATCCGGGAAGTGACAAACGCATAGGGGCGGAGCCTTTTGGTTACGCAACTTTCGCCAGCAGGTCACTCGAGTGCCAGGGGAGCACCAGAGCTTGTGTGTGTAATACTTTTATGTGGATTTGAGTCATTTTATTAAAGCATAATGCACTATATTACATTTTTTGGTTCCTTTCTCTATTAAACCTATGGGCCTAGAGTACTTGTGAATGGTGGAGATTGCAAAAAAGACCAGTGATTACAAGCGCTTTTTCACTATCCTATGTGTTTGCCTAGGTGGTCAACTGCATTTGGTAAGTGCATTTCTAAGTAGGGGCACCAGTGGTGTGGTTATATTGGATATCACATGTTGCTTAATTTTTGGTTTGGCACTAATACTTTGTTTGGAGTATTTAGTCTTTGCATAGTATGTGTAGCTCTGCATTTTAGTTTAGACAAATCTCTCGTTTTACCTTGGAATTGTGGCCTTTATATGCCGCTTATTAGAGGTAGATTCTGAATTCTCAGCCTCCTTGTGCCAGTAGTTCCCTGACTGGGGGTTTTGCCTAAACAACAGTAGTTTTACTTTGGATTTGTAACTGAAATAGCTTTCTCTAATGTGGGCTGAGTTTGTTTTTCCTACTAGTTGGTCTGTTAGCATTTAATCTGTTAGAGCACCAAACTCACAGGCATTCTTAGATTCTTAATAGTTATAGAGTGTTTAATCATTTAAATTAGTAATCCATAGATATTATAACTGAAACAGGAAATAACTTGTCAGAGTATCGAAAGCATTATACATGTAACAGCTGAAAAACCTAAAGTCTAGAGCAGGGGTCTCTGACGTTTCTAAGCAAAGGGACAGTTTACTGTCCTTCAGGCTTTAAGGAGGCCAGACTTTGGCTAGTGGGAGTAGAAAATGCCCGAACATCAGTTCCCCATCATTGGTTTTAATGGGAAAACTAGTGCCCCATTGTTGGTGTCAATGGAAGAATAGTGCCTCAATGATGATGTCAGTAGGGGGAATGGTGCCCCATCATTGGTGTCAGTTGTAGAAATGGTACCCCAAGGGTCAGATTAAAGCAAGCAAAGGGCCACATCCAGCCCCTGGGCCACAGTTTGGAGACCACTGGTCTAGAGCTATAAACATCACAGCCCAAGCTGCCCCATTTATTTTGGTGCCAGGCCCAAAATAACCAATATACTTAATGCAACCTTGTATAGCACAGAAGTTCATGAAGGGTTTAGCATACATGGCACCTATAAGTACATTAGCCCGTTTTTACTTAAAAGTTTAACATTACTGCAAATTAAATATAAATATATGAGGCAGCTTTTAGGAATACCAGTATTTCTGTTCAAATAAAGATGCGCATATTTTTTCTACACCTGATTATAATATAACATACACGTTTAAAACAGCACAACAGCTTTATGTCACCACCATTAAAACCATACATGTCTGACAATTTATGGTGCAGAGTAAAATAGATAGATTGTTAACTAGGAGAAAATATATGCATTACCTTAAATGTTAAAAAGCAATGTATAATTTATAAGTAAAATCACTTCACTTCATGTTGAAAAAAAATGTATTATTTAGTATTCCTCTCAGGGAGACGTAAAGCCACTACAACAGATCTTTACCAAGTATGTGGCCAGAGAGCGATTTGTATTCATATTGCCAGTTCAGCTCCAACCTTCAGGTTTTCTTGACCTAGGAGGTAGATTGTATCTAAGCTAACACAACAATTCTTTGCTTTATGTTTCTAATTTCCACAGTTGACACACTTGTAGCTACAGTGTCAAAAATTCAGCATATACACATTCACAAGAAATAATATGCACGCCAATAGACTTTAGGTAGGCTACAGCTCACAAATAAATAATTTTATGAGTTATTTTCCAACTCACTAATACATTTTTTATGAATTATTTTCTAAAGATTTTCATTGTCATTGAAATATGGAAGTTTCGTCAAAAACACCTAGGAGATGAGGGAAGCATATCAAATATTTACAAAGGGAGCAAATATATATTTCAGAGAATATGCATTCGGTTGGCCTCTAACGATGGAAAAAGGGGTTACATTTTAATATGCTGTTTGGTAACAGTGTTTTTTCATGAGATCTATTCTACCTGCAGAACCAGGGGGTATGCCAGCCAGAACAAGCAGGACAAGAAATCAGGGGAGCCACTGTAACACAAAGACACAGACAGTAATAATAACCAGGCAGAGGTTTATGGCCCTTTTTAGTGAAATTCTTTTTTCAGTCTTTGTCCCCACTGGACCGATTTCCTTACGTTTCCTGAGACAACAGGACAAAATAATAATCTTCACATTGGAAACACAGAACGCAGTACCCTTTTGGCTTGCTAGGGGATGTAAATCCTATCAATAAACATATTTTATTTGTTCCCTTTAAGTCTGTTAAATATACAATAAAAAAATTCTTGATATCTGTTTGATAAATGCAAAATAAATACCGGTTGAATGTGCAGGAAATCCTGTGGGCTTGTAACTTTCTGTACAGGTTGCCTTTGCTGCACTAAAATCTCAAGTAGAGTTATCAGCTTTAACTAGTTCACGTCTGTGAACTACAGAACACTTTTCACCATGCTATAGTGATAAGGAAAAGGGGAAGTGTTCTGTTGGCTAAATCACCCTGTGGCAAGAAGTATGTTGCTGGCAGGATCACCAATTGGAAAAAATTGAAATAAAATTACAAGGGGAAAGAAAACTAATGCAGCCACCATATCTAAAGATTGGTAAGCAGCTATCCTTTCAATTATTTTCTTGGGTTTAGATACACTTTAAGGAATTACTTTGTGTGAGTGTCTCGTACATTGCTTAGTTAAATACTATTTGCATCTAAAACTGCCACATAACACCATTTATTATATTTTAGAAAACTTAAGATATTCCTGCCAAAATAAATTCTTACTTTCTGCACATTTTGCTCTCACTTCAATATACATGTGCAGAAATACTTAACAATGCCAAAAACATCAGCTGCCCCAAGCAATGGGAGCTTTCTTTTCTCTGTACCTCCATCAGTCAGCAAAATGTAGTGCAGGGGATCCAGATATATTGTATAGTTTGTAAGGAGTCGAGTATTTCTGTATTTTTGCCTTTTTGTGTTCTGAAGATATTGATGTGCACTTTCTAAAACTCACTACTATGGGAAGAGTTCTAAATCTCCCTTGCCTCTGAAGCCTGATCCTCTTCTGGATAGCACTCCAGAGGCTACAAACAGGCAATGAGCAAGAGATGCGATGCCTCCTCACCACCTGTTTTAGCCCCATTGTTGCCAACATCCAAACCGCAACTGCATGCATTGCACGTGGTTAGGGTTGCCATTTTTTTCTTCAAGCCAACCCCGAACACTTTAGCGCCGCACCGCAAAAACATTTTTTTTAATATTCACTATAGGATTGTAACAGACCTAGGACACCTTTGGGCGCTCCAAAGAGAATAGTAATGCTGTGCACATAGTGCCCTCTCACTCTCCTATCAGGCCCTGTTCTGAGCCACATTCCTGTCTGAATCATGTGTCCAGGTTTCGGTCCGTCTGAAACCCTGACACATAATTCAAAACCCGAACTGTCTGGGTGAATTCTGGACAGATGGCAACCCTACACATGGTTGTGGGGCATATGCAGCACTTCCCCATTGGCTTGAATGTGTAGCATTCAGCAGGCTTGTCGCCCACTGTTCGCTACATGTCAGGTCATCTTAGCATCGTGGCTGCAGCACTTAAACAACCTCCCCCAACCGCAAGTCTAAATGAGGCCTAAGTGGGTCTGCTTTCATTATGACCACCTGATTAGTTTAGGTGTCCTTTAAGCCAGATGACCTTTTGGAACTCCTTTTGCCTGAGATCAGGGCCGGTGCCAGACTATTTTGCGCCCTAGGCGAGACCAGCTACTTGCGCCCCCCCCCCAAAAAATAATCAAAATGGATTCAATAATTTTAACACCAGAACTCCTGGTGCAGGGATGGAGCCGGGGGGGGGGGGGGTGGAGCCAGGATGGGGAATGGAGCCAGGTGGAGGGATGGAGCCAGGTGGAGGGATGGAGCCAGATGGAGGGATGGGCCAGGTGGAGGGATGGAGGGATGAAGCCAGGTGGAGGGATGAAGCCAGGTAGAGGGATGAAGCCAGGTGGAGGGATGAAGCGATGGAGCCAGGTGGAGGGATGGAGCCAGGTGGAGGGATGAAGCGATGGAGCCAGGTGGAGGGATGGAGCCAGGTGGAGGGATGGAGCCAGGTGGAGGGATGGAACTAGGTGGAGGGATGGAGTGATGAAGCCAGGTGGAGGGATGGAGCCAGGTGGAGGGATGGAGCCAGGTGGAGGGATGGAGTGATGAAGCCAGGTGGAGGGATGGAGCCAGGTGGAGGGATGGAGGGATGAAGCCAGGTGGAGGGATGAAGCGATGGAGCCAGGTGGAGGGATGGAGCCAGGTGCAGGGATGGAGTGATGAATCCAGGTGGAGGGATGGAGCCAGGTGGAGGGATGGAATGATGAAGCCAGATGGAGGGAGGAGCCAGGTGGAGGGATAAAGCCAGGTGGAGGGATAGAGGGATGGAGCCATGTGGAGGGATGGAGGGATGAGCCAGGTGGAGGGATGGAACTAGGTGGAGGGGTGGAGTGATGAAGCCAGGTGGAGGGATGGAGCCAGGTGGAGGGATGGAGCCAGGTGGAGGGATGGAGTGATGAAGCCAGGTGGAGGGATGGAGCCAGGTGGAGGGATTGAGCCAGGTGGAGGGATGGAGTGATGAAGCCAGGTGGAGGGATGGAGCCAGGCGGAGGGATGGAGGGATGAAGCCAGGTGGAGGGATGGAGCCAGGTGGAGGGATGGAGCCAGGTGGAGGGATGAGGACAGGTGGAGGGATGAAGCGATAGAGCCAGGTGGAGGAATGGAGCCAGGTGGAGGGATGGAGCCAGGTGGAGGGATGAAGCCAGGTGGAGGGATGAAGCGATGGAGCCAGGTGGAGGGATGGAGCCAGGTGGGGGGATGGAGTGATGAAGCCAGGTGGAGGGATTGAGCCAGGTGGAGGGATGGAGTGATGAAGCCAGATGGAGGGAGGAGCCAGGTGGAGGGATAGAGGGATGGAGCCATGTGGAGGGATGGAGGGATGAGCCAGGTGGAGGGATAGAGCCAGGTGAAGGGATGAGCTAGGTGGAGGGATGAGTCAGGTGGAGGGATGGAGCCAGGTGGAGGGATGGAGGGATGAGTCAGGTGGAGGGATGGAGCCAGGTGGACAGGAGGGGGTGGAGCCAGGTGGAAAGGAGAAGGGGTGCAGCCAAGTGGAAGGGGTCACACACCAGTGATAAGGTCTGGAAGTCTTTATCCCCAGCGCCCCCCCCCCACCACCTGAAAAGTTCTTACCTTGGGTCACTGGCACATGTCAGGCAGCTGTCACAGGAGATGGGGTTTTCTACAGGCTGCGACTCACTGCTCATGCACGGGAAACCTCCTCCAGCTCCTTGCCCATCAGATCAGCTTATCATTCGGTTCCACCCCCGGGCTTTGGCGGACGGCCGCGGAGAGACTGGTGAAGCAGGGCTGGCTGCTGTAGCAGCTTTGCTTTGGGCTCCTCGCTCCTCCAGGACAAGTGACCCGGCGTCCTCAGTCCAGTGAGTGTCCTATAGCCAGTCCGGACCTGGGTGGATCTATCCCGGTTGTCTTTGTGCAGAATGCCACCCGTCCTGCTCATCCAATGGCTGCACATCACTCAAGGTGGGAGGCGGGCTGAGAGATGAAACCCATGACTGCTGGACACCGGCATGGTCGCCCCTGGGGAAGGGGGTGGGGGAAATCTGCCTGCACCTTCTCCCCGCACAGCAACTATGCAGCCAGCTAGATGGAGCCGCCTCCCGCACCGCACTGCACCGCACCAGCCACCATCTGCCAGGGGGATCCGATCCTCTGCAGGGGACCAAGTGCCTGTGGTTGCGCCCCTAGGCGGCAGTGCGCTCTAGGCAGCTGCCTAGTTCGCCTAGTGGGAGCACCGGCCCTGCCTGAGATGTCTCAATTATTTTGCCAACTTTAGGGATCAACACTAAGTTACAAGCACGCAGAAGCTTAATTAAGCCTGTTGGCAGCTTAAGCCTGGGTTCACACATGTGCGGTGCGAACTGAAGCTCAGGTTTCACTGGGATGATAAAAATCAGTTGTTCAAAGGTTTCACTGTGTTGTAGCTGTGGATCAGTGAGCAGGGAGAGGGGGAGGGAGGGGGGGTGTAGTGAGGAGAAGGAGAAAATCCTTGTTCAGAACGCAATGCATCTGCGAATCAGATGCGTTCCCATAGGAGATAATAGGCTTGTAGTTCACGCCGCAATGCCCAAAAAACGCACACGTTTTTTGTGCAATGCGCAGTGCGAATGCAACGCACATATGTGAACCAGTTACATTCAAATGAATGTATTTTAAAATGTCCTGCGAATTGGATGCGGTGTAAGCCGCATCTAATTCGCATAGGTGTGAACGGGGGCTTAAAGTTACAGCCAGCACTAGCATTAAGATCTGTGTTTCACTTTAGCTTTATAAGCTCTTAAAAGAACTCTGTCCCACGGAAGTGAAAGGGTCTGCCATTGCTGACACCACCTTTGAGAATGTTAGTTCCTTGTCTGTCATGCTAATGCAGGTCCCTGACTTGCCACAAGTATAGGAATTCAGAACTCTGACACTTTTCTGGCACTCAGTTAAAGATGGTTGTTCTGGGTGTGTGACTCAAAAACATCAAAACCAGACACAACCAAAAAACTAGCATTTTCAAAAGAGGTCACGCAATGGCAGTCTCCAAATTTTTGTTAGGAGAGAGCCACTTTAAAGGGTTGCAAATGCTGCAAGTGCACCCGCAAGTGCACTAAAAGTGCAGTTGTTTAAGATCTGAGGGGAATGTGCAAGGAAAATAAAAAACAGCATTTTTGTTTGCACATGTGTACCGCACCCCTTAAGAGCCGCTTATGAATAGGGATCCCCCAGCCTGCCAAGCCAGGCACACTGAATTTCCACAGTCACTTCTGAGTCAGAGAACAGTCTGTGACTTTGTTTTTTTTTTTGTTTTATTGAGGGATAAAACTTGGATAGGGATTGAAGATTATGGGATGCCCACTTGACTTCAGAAAAACTTCAGGGACAACTCTTCCTATATACAGCCCTTTATACAGTATCTATGTACAATCCACTTCTTTGTCCAGCACCCACTTGCTTGCAGAAACCCAGCTGGGACACGTGAAAAATCTGACAATTCACTCAGTCAGATTAGAGCAACAGCCTGTTATAACCCGAGGCCCCTTGGTTGTGTAGGAAAGTTCAGTGTCCAACTTACATTCCTCCTGTGGCTACTGATCCCAGCACCACCTCTTTAAGCACTGCCAACCCACCTAGCATCAGCAGTTTCCCCTTTCACTAGCCATCCAGGCTAACTTATCTCTGTGGTCAGTCCTCCAGACTGACAACCTCTCCACAGTCCTCCAGACTGACACTCACCAGCTCACCCGGCTGACTCTCAGGAGATCTCCCAGACTTGCTGACCTGCTCCTGCTGTTTTCTCACCTGCTCCCATGCCTCCAGGAAGGGTTTCCTCCATGTGTTGTAGGGGAATTCTCCCAGCACCTGAGTCCCAGGCCCAAGGTCACCCCCCCACCCACACTAGGGGGGCACCCTCGAGAGCCACCGACAACTTCCTCAGCACGTCATCTCTATCTTCCACCCAACTGCCCCTGCTGGCATGACTCATGTCTATTTATGAGGTGGCCCCCCCTTTCCAGACCCTTTTTGATGGGGTTTGGTCGAGGACCTCTAAATATGTCAAACAGCCCCTCCTAGCTTCCACTCACTACATCTAGAACCTTCTCCAAGGTTCCAGAAAACAGGGGGAGGTACCAGAAGAGCTGTTTGAGTGAGACATCTAGCCTCCCTGAGTCACTAAACGCTGACCCAGATTCAACCCAGGCCTGGCTCTAAGCCAAGCTACTTTGCCTACTCTAACAACTAACCTATTTACACTAGCACACTAGCTAGAGGGTGCTACATATGATTGGGTGAGAAGGGCCCTCTGATTCCTCTGGATTGAATTGTATTGTACTTGTACTGTCTGCCCTCATGTTATAAAGCACTGCGCAAACTGTTGGCGGTATATAAATCCTGTATAACAATAATAATGATAGAAATCAGCAGAGCTTTCCCTCATTTCAGAGCTTCCCCTCAGATCTAGTGCAGCTGCTCTTGCAGTGTACTTGAAGTGCACACTGTATTTGCCTTTAGTAAATCAACCTCCCTGTGTACAAGGCATTGAAGTGGCTTTAAGTGAACTTTACCCATAACAACTTGATAAAAAATAATATTCTTTAGCAAGGAACATACATTCCACATGAATTTTTATGCTACCTAAATAAGTGTGTGCTGTAAATTGCCTCCAGTATTGTTTCTTTTTTGCTGGAGGCTGGAGAGCAACTGAGCAGGTGCAGAGGAGGGTAATGTTTTGATCTAGCAGGCCTTAATTTTCTGACTAAAGTTCCACTTTAAGTAATGGTTTTATATCTGTGTATAGCTCTTATGTCAGAGCATTGCTGTTAACTGCAGCTGACTGAGAGGGCTATGCTAAAGGTTTAAGAAAAAAATACAATTACTGTTTTCATGCCTTATTCTTAAAGCGACTTGTTTCCAAAAACAAAATCCAAAAAAAGTCTTCTGCAATAGATGACTCAGAATACTTTCCTCTCTGGTGGGTGTAGAATCTGAACTCTTATCCTTCAGAGATAAACCCTCCAACAGAACCTTCACATTTGACACACTTCTGTGTGTGTTGGATGCCTGGCCTGTAATCTGTGATCAATGCTTATTCAATCTGGCCCCTGAAATACTACTGTGCTCTGTAATGATGTAGGGCCAGCAAATGGAACTGCAATACAAGGCAGGGGACATAGACATCTGACATTTCTGAACCTATTAAATACTGAAAATTCTGCTGAAGGCTGTAGTTCTTGAACTCTTGAACGCCTACCAGAAATGTCATTATTCAGAGGCTACTTTCATTGGAAGAATTTTTTTGATTTTTTTTTTAAGTGAGCTCTAATGAGGGTTTATATAGCTGAAAAAAACATTTTAAATATATATATTTGAAATGTTTTTTTACACCATATAATCAAGCAATAAAAGTGCTCAACCTCCTCTCCCTTTTTTTGCAAAATGCAGATGCAGCAGAAAGGCTCCTTCAAGCCACATGGGAAATAATACATAGTTGAGAACCGCCAGCACATATCTAAAGATCTATAGCCAAAGCTTATTATTTTAAAAGACAAGTGAATCCATACACGACCAAGATGCTAACACGTTTCAACTGTTAAAGTCATCATCCGGAAGATCTCAACTTTGGATGCTTTTTACACCATTGCCCTTCACTGAATACTCTAAAAAAGGAATAGCCATGGAAGTTATTACTGAAAGAAACATTAATCTACATACTGCTGAACAATCCTTAGGACTCATAAGGGTTTCTTACATGCTGACCAAACAAAGAACTGGTATATCTTGGATGATCCCTAGACATTGCTCTCACAATGGTCTGCTTATATAAGTAGCCTGCCACAAAACAGAATTTAAATTTTCTTGTCCTTTTTCTGCCTTTATTTAATATCAAATAAATATGTAATATTAAGATTATTTTTCAACATCAATATTTTTTTCTACAGTGTTTCGCCAGAAGGAAGAAGAGAAAAAAATATACAGCACCGGCCTCTATCAAAGTAAGTTTTTTTATTTCTTTTTATAGACCTACCAGCACATAATAGAAATAATAATAACAATAATACATATTAAACAATAATAAATAGTAAAAGAAAGAGAAAGTGCAGACGTGGTGTAGTCCGCAGAAAATAATGACATGTATGACTCTTTATTTCTAATCTGACACCTGTCAACTGGAGAGGAAACTAGTGGACATCTCTCCATTAGGGTCCCAGAGATCAAATAAAGATGACAGACATTTAGATCCAGATCATAGTAATGCCTTGCGTGTCACTGGAATAGGAAATAATGGGAATTCTCCCCTACAATGACATAGCAATAAAAAAGGGCGCCTACCCTTTCCCACTTTTTATAAAGACCTGAGAGCATGAGTGTTGTTTATTGAAGCCCAGTAGCTGTGATTACATATAGGCTTTCAGGCTACTTGGGGCAGACTCACATAGCAGCAGTGGTCCTGATCTTCAAGGTGCTGCAGAGGAGATTAGGATACAACTTGAAGCACTAGCTTTTGAAACCTTACTATACCATTAACTTTTGAAAACTTATCTTTTTTATAGCATCAGGGTGCTGAAAAAAAGTAACGAAACAAGGGTGCAATTAGTGTTTTTGGGGGCTTTATTTCCAAACTTGCTAATTCAATGCTGTATGTCATCATGAGAAATTAAATACACTCTACATAAACATGTTTAGATAAATGCAGGCCCTTTTTTCTGTGCCTTTAGATCGGTTGTATAGGGCTGCTAATCTACCGATGATGCAGCTAATAAAAAAATAATATGCTTTCGGATTGTGAGTTCAGAGGTGCCAGAACGACAAGGGAGAGAGAGCTTTCTGAATCACGGAAGAAGAGGAGCAGTGCTGTATCTTGTCTACTTTACAAGCATCTTTGTGCCAGGATGTTAACGCTATTTTCTGGCACAGAACTGTCATTTATCAGTTGTCTGTGATTAAGTGAAGAAATAGTGCTTTAAGTGTGTGTTAGATCTGGTGCTACAAATTAGCAAAGTACTATTTTTACCCGAAGTGACCCTGTCATCTAATCAAAAGTGTGCAAGCCCATAAGTATATGCACAACAATATGACTGCACATATCTACCAGTCTTAGAAATGATTCTTCTGTGTAGCTAGGGAGCCCGTAACCTTGGTATATTCTGCCTGCTACCCTTAATACAGCTCTAGGTCAGAATTCTAGAATCCTGTGCTTCTCTCAGAACAAAGCAGCTCCTGACTGTTAAGGCTGCTTTTGAGGTGGTCACAGTGCCTATGGCAGGGGCAGGTCAGAACTTCAATTTGGCACCTGCTCTAATGGACTTTTACTAGTTGAACAATTCCCATTGGGTAAATGCTTTAAGCCATAGTGCACACTTTGCTAATTATATCACAGTATCCATGCAAAGATATGCCCAGTGTGACCACGCTAAATGCTGATATACAATTTCATACACTGCTGCATCTAAGAAGTTTCCAATGCTAGATCAAATGCTTTTTTTTGCAAACTAGGACTGCACTGTATGCATTTCACATATCATTCTCACCTAAACTTGTGTGTTCACGCAAGCCTGTGTTTTAAGCGTACCATACAATTTATCCCTGCACTTGTTCATTTTCTTTAGTAAATTAGGCCCGATGAGTAGCCAGTTTTTTGAAAATACATTTTCATGGTAGTCAGAATAGTGCTCCTGGAGCTCGGGCACTGTGACATCTGCATAGTTACTAAGATCCTTTCTTTGTCAACTATGTTTAAATCCAGACCACAATTGTTTGACTTGCCTCCAATATAATAGGTTTTCAGCAATAAAAGATGTCACTTGAAATCTCAAATGAGCAATTTCACAAGGTTTCGAAAAGACAGCAAATGTTACACTTGAAAAATATTCAAATGGTTGGTAACATCAAACTCTTTGTCAGTGAGTGTCTACACTGGGATGGCAGTTTATATGCTGCTTTCAGATTTTGTCGTGTTAGATTAAATAATTGAGGATTTAAAAATGTGTGTTTTACCTCATTTTTGTACTAAAAGATATACACGGTGCCACTATTATACTGGCAGTGGCAGACTAAGTTCATAAAGAATAACCTTTTAGACAAGCACATATGTTGGAAGTTATATAGCATGTACTGTTTGAAGGCTTACAAGTAAAATAATCATTTCTAACTATGCAAATAATTTTTACCCTTAGTCATCTTGTAGTTTCATTACCTTCTTTGCTACTAGCATCAAACTAAGTGAATAAAACCAAGAACTTAACCAGGTGCTTTTAAAAACAGACGATTAGCAATTCCGTTTTAGAATTGATAATACATCATTTATGTCAATGGGTTATTTTGATAATGATTTCCCTGCATTTCCTGCTTTCTTTGAAATGTTGTTAGCTGCCGCCCTTCCCCCGGCATTTTACCTTCACTAGAACAAACATTTATGTTAGGTTTTATATAGAGGGACACTAAAAGATATAAGCTGGTATGATTACCTAAACATCCAGACATACTGTATTTATTGGCGTATAAAACTCTAAAAAATCGGGTGCAAATAGTGTGTGCGTGTTATACGCCTATACTGCAAGATATAATAAAATATTTACAAAAATGTGAGGGGTGTACTCACTTTTGTGAGATACTGTAGATGAATGAATAATGAGTTCATGGTCTATACTTCTAAACAATTAATAAACAACAAAAAAAGTGAAAACAATAAAAATGATGACAAAGTCCTCTGAAAAGGGATTCGCAATCTTCCAAAAAAGTACTAGATAATAAAGTGCTCTGTGAGGTTAACAAAAAATAAAGGATAAAGTGACCTCCTTTCTTCTATGCAAACACCATATAAAGTGCAGTGTGCTTTTCTTTACTGGTGACGCCCTTCCGTGTTGTGCACTGTGATGATGGCGCTCGTGGTTTGATGACTGTAATTTACTTTGTGAATGTTAGTACCTGTATCTACCGTTTTTATTAAATAGGACTGTGAATAGCTTTTCAGAGGACTTTGTTATTATTTTTATTTAATTTTTTTTATTTGTTCATTGTTTACTAATTGTTTACTAGCACAGAATATTAACTCATTATTCATTCATCTATATATGGTATATGTGTGGCACATATTGATTTATCAGTAGTCATTGTCCATTGTACATGTGGATATATTAGGTAATTTACCACATATTATTCACAGTATATTGTCACTCCAACAGTGCAGCACTATATTTCATTGTTAATTTTCCTTGTGGTTGTGGTATGACCTCTCAGTGCTTTGCAGCAGTTATTTAGTTGTAGTTTTTTTCTTTGATACAGCGTGGGAATACTTACTTGATAATCGATGTATCTGTGCCACAATTATAGGTACACTGACAAAACATCCACTGAAAAGCTATGGTGCTCCCATCCCCCTAGGTACAGGTTAGCATAGGACAGGTTACAACACATTCACATCGCCACTCCCTGCACATAAAAGTAATGGGACCACCCAAACTAATGCTGTCATACAAAATGAACTCCAAAGCTTCCAAAATGAAAGCATTGTCCATTGCTTGTCCTCCTTTTTTTTAAAGCCCACGGTGATGAAAGTTCTTGAATCAAAAAGGGCTGGCAACTCGGATGGGTTGGCGCGTTTTGGCTAAGAAGCCTTCATCAAAGCAATGCTTTGATGAATGCAACAATTGAGAGTATCTCTACACAGAGTGGCCCTGTGGATACATAAATATAAAAAAGTGCCACGTCCTATAATTGTTGCGACAAAAGAAAAAATCTAGGGGACTTCGGACTTTGTAGGCACAGTAACATCACATGATATTAATTAAAAAGACTAATTTATTGAAAAAACATATACATAGAAAATACGTTTAAAAGCCACAGATCACAAAAACTATATCTGATAAGAGATATTTGACAGACCAGGTGCTATACAAGACCATCTATTTAATACAACTCAGACATAAAGGTGATCATCCCGGGTAACGATTAGTCCGAGGCGACGGTTGAATAGCAGGTCATAAGATATAAGGTACGTGTCATAAAGATGCTCAACTAGTTGCGCGTGTCCTCACGCTTCTTCAGGAGCGAACAGCTGTGGCGTAATGAAAATAAGTATAGATAAATCATACAATAACCCGCAATGGTTGATAGTAGAGCTCACGGTGCAAAATGATACCACACGCAGCAGTTTCAATATAGATCAACAATTCCGTTAATAGAGTAATCTAGACCATATATCATGTAGGTAGAAGTACAGGGACCAAGCTTCATATAGCCAGTAGTTATAGGAATGCCATAGCTATAGTATTTACATCCTCCTCTGGTTTGCAGAAGGAGAAGGATTTCGACGTGTGGTGTCCACCGTGAGTTGGAGTCCACCGCTCCAACTCACGGTGGACACCACACGTCGAAATCCTTCTCCTTCTGCAAACCAGAGGAGGATGTAAATACTATAGCTATGGCATTCCTATAACTACTGGCTATATGAAGCTTGGTCCCTGTACTTCTACCTACATGATATATGGTCTAGATCAGTGTTTCTCAACTCCGGTCCTCAAGGCGCCCCAACAGGTCATGTTTTCAGGATTACCCTCAGATGAAATGGATGTGGTAATTACTAAGGCAGTGAAACTGATCAAATCACCTGTGCAAACTAATGGAAAGCCTGAAAACATGACCTGTTGGGGCGCCTTGAGGACTGGAGTTGAGAAACACTGGTCTAGATTACTCTATTAACGGAATTGTTGATCTATATTGAAACTGCTGCGTGTGGTATCATTTTGCACCGTGAGCTCTACTATCAACCATTGCGGGTTATTGTATGATTTATCTATACTTATTTTCATTACGCCACAGCTGTTCGCTCCTGAAGAAGCGTGAGGACACGCGCAACTAGTTGAGCATCTTTATGACACGTACCTTATATCTTATGACCTGCTATTCAACCGTCGCCTCGGACTAATCGTTACCCGGGATGATCACCTTTATGTCTGAGTTGTATTAAATAGATGGTCTTGTATAGCACCTGGTCTGTCAAATATCTCTTATCAGATATAGTTTTTGTGATCTGTGGCTTTTAAACGTATTTTCTATGTATATGTTTTTTTCAATAAATTAGTCTTTTTAATTAATATCATGTGATGTTACTGTGCCTACAAAGTCCGAAGTCCCCTAGATTTTTTCTTTTGTCGCAATGCTTTGATGAAGGCTTCTTAGCCGAAACGTGTCAGCGTATAGTCTGTACCCATGTAACCAATAAAGGACTTTTATTCAAGAGCATCCAAGTTGCCAGCCCTTTTTGATTCAAGAATTATATTTGGGGCCTGAACATCCTGGCTAGAGCACCGGATCACAGCTCGTGGACTTTCATATTGGCAGTGGAGCTGGGGTAACATTTTGTTTCTCCACAGAGATGAAAGACGTAAGAAAGTAACTAGCAGAAATTAGGGTAGTGCAGGGCAAATATTTAACATAATGAGTTTTCTTACAAGGAAAAGTAACATTTGTATGGTGCGTGACATGTCTACTGCTTCTTAATCCTGATCCTTATTGTATTCATTATATTCACTGCAGGCAGAGCACAAATAACAAAGAACGATGTTCATGTTACACAGCAACCTTACCTGCCTAGCGGGCAAGATGAGCTGATACTATTACAAGAAAAAGTGAAGATGGGAATTATCACCATGGATGAAGCAATTCAAAAATTCCAGCAGTGGCAGACTGAAAAGAGTGGTCTGGATCTCCTTCAACAGGTAAAAAAGATGGGATTTATTGCGTTATGTGAGAAGGGGAAAAAAGTGGTACAACACAGAGAGAAGATTTATTCAAAATAAGATGCAGAACTGCATATACTACATATTGCTTTTACACATCTTTGTTTTCATTAATAGATGTATAATGCCACAATTATCGTGCACAATTTTAATAACTAGTTTACAAATAGAAATACTTTCTTAGGCATCGATATAAACTATAATGAGACCATTGTACACATATATTAAATATTAAATGTTCTCTTTCTGTCTTATTAGAAAAAGTTGCAGCAACTTCGTGACAATATTATTGGAGATAAACCAGATGATGGTAAGCCTGACCTATATATATATATATATATATATATATATATATATATATATATATATATATATATATATATATATATATATATAATTATTATTATTATTATTATTATTATTATTATTATTATTATTATTATTATACTGTATGTATTAAAGTTGAACTTCAAACAGCTAAAAAAAAGTGCAGTTATGTATTAGAAAAAATTGCAGCATAAACCAGATGATGGTAAGCCTGACCAACAAATATATATATATAGATATAGATATATATCTATATCTATATCTATAGATATAGATATAGATATAGATATAGATATAGATATAGATATATCTATATATAGATATATTTATACAGATATGTCTATATCTATATAGATATAGATATATAATTGTTATTATTAGTATTATACTGTATGTATTAAAGTTGAACTTCTAACAGCTTAAAAAAAAGTGCAGTTATGTATTCAATGAGAATCATTTTCATCTATTTTAAACGTAACTATTTAAATGTAAATTCCTGAATTTGATTTAGTATAAACCTTTTCTTAAAATCTGATAATAAGATCTCAAAATGAGAAATTGGGGGGAAGCCCTGGGTACCAATTTCTTGTGCTGCATTGAAGTGTGCTGATAGGAGATCAATATGAAGCTATTCCTTCACTGTCCAATGACAAGCAGGGGGCAAGAAGGTGATACAACTGTATTGCTTTACTGCAGTACAGAACAGTCAGGCCACCAACTTTCCTCTGTTGTCTGGTAGGGCTGTGAATATCTCAAGAATGGATTGACAGAAATACAAAAACTTTTGCAGGTAGAACAGCTTCTTTATTTGTACCATATTTCAATGATGTAGTTAGCTGTTTGACTGTAATTCAGCTTTTAAATACACTCTGCATTAGAATATTTTTTCTATTTTCCCACCATGGTTATTTTTGTTTCTTATTTTCCTTTTTTTAACAGATAAACTGACCATTGTCCATCAGCCAAGTCGTAAGTGTCTGAAACAATAATAAAAAACAATCCATTCAATAACTGATAATATTACAGCTTGCTACTAAAAATATAACTTGAAATATATTTGTAAGGATCTTGCTTTAATATATACATTTTGAAAGGCATACCAGTTGCATACATGCAGTAGAACTATTCAGTAAATGCTGAACTGACAGTATGCAGGGTTTAGGTTTTATTGTCAAAGCCTAATTACAAAAAGCTTAAGTTAGAAGCTGATTTGTTGCTGTACACAGCTGCACCTGATTCTGTGTGCACCAGTTTTAGTAAATCTCTCCCAGTGAGTTTGTCCATCATGCTGTGTCTAATGCAGCCGGTGAGTCTAATTGTGCTGTACATTAATACACCTTCTTATACCCCCATTCTTATATAAAGTCTAATATATTTACCCAAATAAGCATACTAAATGTCGTAAAACAGTCCACTACAACTCTGCATAGAGAGGGATTTTACCAGAATATTATATATATTTCTCTCGAAGTGTAGTTTAAAAAAAAAAAATTGCAAGGATTATAAGGATGATATTGCAGATCATTATCTAATTCAGTTTTTTGAAAGTTGAGCAATACTAATTCAGTATACTTGTTGAACTAATTCGAAGTGGGAGCTTTTGCCTACTGTGATTATATGATTCGTCCCTGGCATCCTATCCATAGAACAGGCAAGTAGTTAAGGGCTGTAACTGTTAGCTAGGTTGTTTAAGCTACCAGGGAGAACATTAGATATAGGGGTTTAGCTTAATAAAAGCACCTGGGCTGTTCACTTTGCAAGGAAATTTACATATAGCTTAGTGAATGAGGCAAAGCTCTGTTGACTTTCACCATCCAATTATGTGCAAGAAAAAAATCCTGTTATTTTTTCCTTGATTGTAACTGAGTATTCTTTTGCAAAGTGAAAATAACTTTCCACAGTGTTTATCCACGACACATTTAATAAATCATCCCGCCCTCCAAAGTTTTGGGCTTTTGGTCTTCTTTTTTATGATACTCCATCTGAGGAGTGGATGTGGAGGTAGTAGAGAGTTACACGTATCTGGGGGTAAACATAGATAATAAGCTGGACTGGAGCAAGAACACTGAGGTGTTCTATAGGAAGGGCCAGAGCCGCCTCTACTTTTTGAGAAGAGTTCTTTAACCACTTCAGCCCTGGAAGAATTTACCCCCTTCCTGACCAGAGCACTTTTTGCGATTCGGCACTGCACCACTTTAACTGACAACACGCACTTGTGCCATGTTGCACCCAAACAAAATTGAGGTCCTTTTTTTCCCACAAATAGAGCTTTCTTTTGGTGGTATTTGATCACCTCTGTGGTTTTTATTATTTGTGTTGTAAAAAAAGAGTGACAATTTTGAACAAAACATTTTTGAATTTTGCTATAATAAATATCCCCCCAAAAAATCTAAAAAAACAAATTTCTTTCTCAGTTTAGGCTGATATGTATTCTTCTACATATTTTTGGTAAAATAATCACAATAAGCGTAATGTTGATTGGTTTGCGCAAAAGTTATAGCGTCTACAAAATAGGGGATAGATTTATGGCATTTTTATTATTATTTTTTTTATTAGTAATGACAGTGATCTGCGATTTTTATCATGACTGCAACATTGCGGCGGACACATCGGACACTTTTGACACTATTTCATAACCATTGACATTTATACAGCGATCAGTGCTATAAAAATGCACTGATTACTGTGTAAATGACACTGGCAGGAAAGGGGTTAAACACTAGGGAGCGATCAAGGGCTTTAGTGTGTCCTAGGGAGTGATTCTAACTGTGGGCGGATAGGCTCACTACAACATGACAGAGATCTCTGCTCCCAATGATAGGGAGCAGTAGATCCCTGTCATGTTGCTAGGCAGAACAAAGAAATGCCATGTTTACAAAAGGGATCTCCCCATTCTGCCGCTCTGTGTCATGATCATGGGCCCCCGGCGGACATTGAGTCCGCGGGATCTACAGACAGGGTCACGGAGTACGCGGCGGGCGCGTGCACCCACTAAACCGCATCTTAAAGGGAACGTACAAGTACGCCCATTTGCCCAGCCATGCCATTGTGCGGACGTACATCATTGTGCGCTGGTCGGCAAAGGGGTTAACATCTGCCGGACGATGCTGAAGGTGTTTTTTGAGTCTGTGGTGGCCAGCGCTCTTCTGTATGCAGTGGCATGCTGGGGAAGCAAGCTTAGGGTATCCAACACCAACAGACTCAACAAACTTTGCAAATTTGCAAGGCCAGCGATGTTGTTGGATTGGAATTGGAGTGTTTAAGAACAGTGTTGGAGAGGAAAATGTTGTTCAAGGTACGGTCAATCTTGGACAGCTCCTCCCACCCACTCCACAATACGCTGGTCAGTCTGCGGAATACCATTAGTGACAGATTGTTACAAACACAATGCACCACAGAGTGACACAGGAAATCATTTTTGCCTGCGGCCATCAAGTTTTATAATTCTTCTCTGTGAGGGCTGGAGGTGAAGATTTAATTCTGGTTTTTGATCTGGATTGTATGTTGTTTTTATAGTATGTTGGTATTATGTTAATTATTATTTGGGGTAGTGTTAGAGAAAGTGTTGTATTATTTGCATTGGGTAGTTTCATTTTCTCTTATGTTATTCTGTGTTATGTATTCTATGTTGAACTTTATTTGTAGTGTAGTTTTGTTTTATTTGAAGCTAATGGCTTTTATTGGTAATTTTGTTGTGTTTTTTTATCTTGTTCTGTTCATTGTTGTGATCTTGTGATGTCTTTGTTGAGTGTGGCTGTGTCACAACAATTTCCCAATTTCCCTTTGGGATTAATAAAGTAATTTGTATTCTGTGTATTCTGTATTATTATTTGGAAATATTGTGTTATGGATTTTCTGACACAACTTCGAAAGATGTATTAGTTAATTACAGTGTTAGGTATGTGGTTTAATAAATAATATCAACAGCAGACCAGTTTGTTTTCATATCTCTATTTACTTTGATTGATCAGAAGCATCCATGTTATCTCTGGGGAGGATCTTAGGCCTCCAGAGAGATTAAGAAGGCTGCAGATGCCTTACAATCTTTAAATATCCTATGTATTTCAATATAAAACCTAATAAATCATTAGGATTGAAGAATTTTATTCTTTGGAGATTGCTGTCACTGAATCACATATGACAACCGATCAATTTACTCACATTTCCATATTCAATCATCGTGCTAAAAACACAAAGGTTTTTATGCATGAAGCATTTCTTGTGAGCATGAAAGGTCTGTGAAAATGTTAATGACAGTGACACCACTGAAATAGCCAGAATTTATAAATGTTCCCTTATAACTTAAAGGAAAACTACAATGGCTTTCGGTTATGGTTTAAGTTTATAAGTATAGCAATGGCTGTTTTATATATTTTTGATTTTTAAAATCTTTTTTTTTTTAATAAATATTATAAACAAAAGCAGACTATAGACTGTTTGCTTTCAGAATTTCTTCCCCTAAGTAAACCTTCTATATACAGCAAGGGGAGGGGGCAAAATATAATGTCAATGTGATTCAGTTGTGGGTGTGAATTGGAGCTTGAGTTATTGAGCTCTGCAATCAGCAGGCTTTTGCTCACAATGCAGGTATGACTAGTCAAGCAAATGTAGGGAGCACATTGCCTCACGTATTGTCTGAAAATTAAATTATTAAATATTAAAATGCAGTATTTTATATTCTCCCAAATAAAAAATGTTTTTAGTCCTATCAAGGAACAAGAGAAAAATATATGTCAACCACTTTACAGTCCCCTTAAATGTCCAAGTTTTCTAAAACATGGAATTATTTTTAATTACATATTGAGAGTATAGCAAAAAATGTGTACATGAGTTAGAAATTGAGACCTCTAAGATAATTCTCATCTAATAATGTATGGAGAATACTTTGCAACATTCAGCTCTTTTCCTGTCCAGCAATTTTTACTGAAAGACATTGCTGTCACTGTCTCGCCAGCCCCTTCCCGTGATAAAATAGACTAAAACTGACTTCTTCTTATAAAATATTTGAAATGTTCTATCTGTGCTCATATACAATATGTTGATCAATTTTTTTTTTATGTATGTCCATTTGTTATTTAGATTTAATGGGCCAAACATTCAGGGTCTAGCTAAGGGTGCTGAGTGTATATACACTATAATTGTGATCCTCACTCTGGGATTTCACCCATGTATGTACTCATGATCCACATATCTCTAGTTTTAAATACAGTGTACAATATTCTTACTTAAAAAAATATTCTCAGATTCCGCTGCCAAATTGTTCCACTATTTAATTTACATGGGCTGAGGAAATAGGGAACCAAGACAACCATGTTCTTGTAGCAAACAGAGATGAAGGAAAAGGTATGTGAAAGGACTTGCCTTCAATTTCACTAATTTATCCAGAGAAGATATCTGGGATATCTGTGATCAGGCAACCCATGGCATGACCCAAGACATTTGGCTATTTCAGTGCTACCAGTAAAGGTTATAATCTGCTGCAATACCTTTAAATTGAATCTAAAGAACAAACATTGTCTTTCTTATTTCAGAAAGAGTTGTGAATAGTTAGAATCCCTGTCATGTTTTTATTGCTGTCTGTGTCCCTGCTAGGAAGATTCACTTTCTCTCTATATGCCCTATTGACCACTGTTACCAGGACATAAATTCATAATTTTGATTTATTACCAGAACAAAAACAGAAGGCTAATCTTTCAATGGGAATACAAATGTCTAAGCAGAGATTTCCTTCCACACATCCTATTGTGCCTACAGGACAGGTTGTAGGGGGTGGTATCCTATGGTAGGAGAACTGTTTAGAGTTAGTTAGAAAATCATATCTGTCCAATACGCTAGTTTGGTAATTCGAGTGCCTGTGTAAGAATAAATGTACTCACTTGGATCTTTTTTATGTATTTAGAAGCCAATGTGGCACTGTGACTGTCTTCTGCAGAATAAAATCAACATATTAATTATGCCTGTAATTAAGTAATATCATATATTTTATTTATATGTATTTATATTTACTTCAGCAATCTCTGCAAAGCAGATAGCAACTTATGGAATGTTCGATAACAGCATTTATCAGAAGGCACGTCCAGCAGTAGTAAGTGTACCCTTCTTATATTATTATTTTATATCTAACAAGTTCTGTTTTCATATCATAGCTAATACATTTTAGTAATGTGTATTTCTTAAACAGTATAATGTAATGAAAATATGTCTAATCTAAAATCTTTCTTTAACCTAATCTTAATCTTTAATCTAATCTTTCAATTTAATTTTTTTTGTGGTAAAAATTTCACAGCCATGCCTAGCTATGGGAGACAAAATTGAGCAGTCTAATCTGCAATGGGCTGCCTGGCTAAAATCCTTCCTTGCCATATTTGGTTCAAGCTCATCATTGCTGTGCTACCCAGTGCAATACGATGCTTTAATTCTTGACTACAATCACCCCTTTGATTAATATACGATCTCAAGAAGGTGAAATCCTGCATTCAATCTCCTCACCGTCGAATTTTGAAATAACCATTTCTTGCAGTGTTTATGATTTTGACCTTTTTTGGTGTTCAAGAGGAGGCCAAACTTTTCACTTTCTTCTTTGATCCTGTTGATCAGATGTTTCAAGCCATCTTCATTTTCTGGGAGGAGGGTTATGTCATCAGTGTATCAAAGATTATTGATGTTCCTTCCTCTAGTCTTTACTTACACTTGACTTTACACTTTTTGATTCTTCAATCTTTATCTTTCACATGATCATTTCCTCATACAGGTGTAACAAGAAGTGGAAAACAATGCAATCTTGCAATATTCCCCTCTCTATCTTGAACTTATCAGTGTCCCCATATGGTGTTCAAACAGGGGGTCATTTACTATAACTCCAAGAAGTACTGGGCACTATGGCAAATAATAGATCCAATTTTAGCCAAATGGAAACAAAACGGCGAATTTGCACATGCAAATCAGCGATATAAGTGGAGAACAAACGTTTGAAAGTTCTAAATTGCCGCTAATTAGCGCTTCCGCGTATATACAAATGCCAATTCTTATCAAGTTGTTATATAGCAGTGTACTGTAGCCATGATCCATGTATGTGAAAGAAACATTTTTATGTGAGATGTGCTCTACCTCGTGTGCATCTATTGATGTATGTTGCAATTAGTATTCCTATTTCTTTCCTTCTTTTGCTAACTAATGCAGTTATGAATGATTATTACATAGTAATGTCTGCTATTCTGTAAAGTTACATGTATTAAACATTTAGGTTACCTATTTGTTGTATGTTGTTTTTTATTTTTTAATTTAGGTGACTATAAAGCGGTAATTATTTATATTCATTCTTTAATCATACTACACTATTATGTAGGTCTCATACTTAGCACAATGGCTTAGTAGTCTGCTCAGATGTTTCCACAGCACTCACGGTACAAGTTCAAATACCAGCCAACCTACCATCCCCCAGCTGTGTTTATTTTTTCAGTGCACAAGCGAATTAAAATGAACAAACAAAAAAATGTAATCTGCCCATTAGTTAGTGTGTGGTGTTTGGAATTTCACACCATAATAGTATTGAATACTTACATATCATTGCATGCATTTGAAGAGTTAATATAATCAGCCAAATTTAAAGTGCATTGGCTAATTGGCATTCACCTATTTTCAGCATATGCTACTTTGGCTAATTGGCTAATAGTCATTTGCTTTTTTTTTCACCAATTCAATCTTTTAGTATTTCTCTGTGGGATTTGAACCCATGAGTTCTTCAAGGTAGAAGTGCTGACTGCTAGCCTATTGGGTGTAGCACAGTCATAAATAGAAAATACATAGAAAATACATTCACTAGTGTTTGATGTTTCTTCTCCCCGAGCTGTCTCTCCTGCTGCCACCATCTTCCCCCGCTGATGTGTTCTTCAGCGCAGCCGGTTACCCACTAATAAAAAAAAAAGCCGCTCTTCTTGTGGCGGTCTTCTGTGGCCATCCGATAATGTCACCCGGAGAGTCCGCTCCATGGCTATGTAAGAGACGCCACACAGCGGGTGACAACACAGCAGAGGAAGACCACCATGGAAAAAGAGCAGCTTTTTTTTTATTAGCGGGTAACCAGCGGTGCGGAAGAAGACAGCAGATGGAGAACATGGCAGCGGCAGGAGAGACGGCTCTGGGAGAATACAGCACGGGGAGAAAATGGAGGAGGGAGAGACAGCGTCTGGAGAAGATGGCCAAGGGAAGAAGACAGCTCGGAGCTATTTTACAATAAAGGACTTGTCAAAAACCGGCTATTGATTTTTTTTACATTTCACTGCTTTTTTTGGTGAATGGGTAGGGGTAAAATGTACCCTATACCTATTCACATAGGGGGCAGGATCTGGGAGCCGACTTTTTAAAGGGGGCTTCCAGATTCTGATAAACCCCCTGCCTGCAGACCGACAACCACCGACCAGGGTTGTCGGGAAGAGGCCCTTGTCCCCATCAACATGGGGAAAAGGTGCTTTGGGGCATGTGGCCTGGTAAGGTTCAGAAGGGGAGGGTGCTCACTCGTCCCCCCCTATCCTGACCTCCAGGCTGCATGCTCGGATAAGGGTATGGTATGGATTTTGGGGGGCCCCACATCAAATTTATTTTACAATTTGGTGTGGGGTTCCCCTTAAAGTCCATACCGAAGGGCCTGGTATGTACTGGGGGGGACCCTACGACATTTTTTTCCTTGAATTTTGGAATTCCATACCATAATATTATTGAATAAGTACATACCATTGCATGCATTTGAACAGTTAAAATATGGAATAAAGCAAGCTGATGTGCTTTGGCTAATTATGCTTCTGAGTACAATGCACACTTCTAGAAGGTAATGCTGTCAGTGGGATTTGAATTCATGACTTGAACTTTTGGGGGCAGCAGGGTATACCGCTATGCTACAGAGCTGAGCACTTACCTACAGAGAAAATACATTTACTAATGTTTGATTCAATACAATAATGTTTTGCATTTCAGGCATTAATATTATAGTAACAACCATGCTCATGCCGATGTGCCGATGTGGCATTGGCTAATAGGCGTTCGCCTCTTTTCAGCATACGCTGCTGAGTACAATGCAAGCTTTCAGTAGGTGATACCATCTGTGTGATTTTCAGCCATTTGAGCACAATTATATTGAGAACATATGTTTACTAGTGTTTGATGGTGGGACTACTTTATATTCTAGGTATAAAATAGCACTCAGCACAGTGACTTAGGCACCTTTCACACTTGTGCGACCTGAAAGTTGCGAGATTTTAATGCGACTTTAAGCAATGCCTGTGTAATCTTGAGGTCTATGGACGCAGGAGTCGCAGGGAAAGACACGCAACTTTCCCACGATTTTGCATCAGCAATTTTGCCGCAATTCCAGGGAATGCCTGTGTAAACTTGAGGTCTATGGACCTCAACTCGCATCAAAGTCAGACCAAAGTAGTACAGGGACTACGTTGAAGTCAGTGTTACTTGAAGTCGCACAGATATGAATGGTACACATTGAAAATCATGGGGTATGACTTGTCATACGACTCTGATGTCCAAAGAGACTTTCAGAGACATCAGTGCACTTTCCTGCACAAATGTCTAGTGAAATCACATAGGTCCCAACTGTTCTCCTTTAAGAAGGTGTCCTATGCCTACCTACTTTTGCTAATAGGTGTCCCTTATACCCATCTCAAAAAGTTGGGAGGTAAGAAATCGCCCCCTGAAGTCGCCCAAAGTAGTGCAGGAACTACTTTTGGGAATTGTTGTGGCGTCGCACCAATTTGGACAGTTCCATTGCCATCAATAGGCGCCGATTTGGCCTACAATTTGACATGTCAATTCAGACCTATGTGAACATGGGTGAAGTTGCATAGATATTAGAGCTGCACGGTTCTGGCCAAAATGAGAATCACAATTTTTTTGCTTAGAATAAAAAGATCACGATTCTCGTGACATAAAATCTTTCACATTATCCCACAAGAAATTGGGCTAACTTTTCTTTTTTTTTTTTTAAATCATTAAAGTAATTTTTTCCAAAAAAAATTGCATTTGAAAGGCGCAAATACAGTGTGACATAAAATATTGTAACAACCACCATTTTATTCTCTAGGGTCTCTACTAAAAATATATATATAATGTTGGGGGGTTTTAAGTAATTTTCTAGCAAAAAAAAAATGATTTTAACCTGAAACCAACAAATGTCAGAAAAATGTTTAGTGTTTAAGTGGTTAAACTTTCCTCACTTACACAGAATTCTATTTAATTGACAAATTGTTACAAGGTTTCTAGTCAAATTCACTGATAAAGAATGTTCTAATTCTTGGCAGACTTCCTGGTTTTTCGGCTGTGGCTTCAGAAGAGCAGAGAGAGTTCTTTGCAATAGCAAGAATCGTGAAACGCTTTTTTCAAGATCGTAAAGGGGAAAAAAATTACGATGACGATTAATTGTGCAGCTCCATTAAATATTAATGGAAATCAAGGGGGACAACTTTTCATGTGACTCTGAGGTCCAAAGCTCCATGAAAAGTCACCCAAGTGTGAAAGTAACCTAATGCGATTAATTGATAACACCTTTGAATAAGGCCCCATTTGCACAGCTTTGTCATGACTTGAAGCAATGTCTGTGTAATCTTGTGGTGTATGGACCTCAAATTGCATCAGTCAAACCAAGGTAGTGCAGGGACGAATTTGCTACACTTTCAGGATGCACAAGTGACAATAGGGCCAAATTCAAAGGTGTTATCCTTGAATCTCATTCACACTGCTGCGACCTGAAAGTCACACTATTTTGCTGCCACTTTGCCGCTGCAACTTGGCCCCAACTTCTGGGAATGCCTGTGTAATATTGTACCCGATATACCTCAAGTCACACCAAAGTAGTACAGGGACTACTTTGAAGTTGGTGCGACTTAAAGTAGCACAGATATGAATGGTTGTCATTGAGAATCATGGGGTACAACTTGCCATGCAACTCAGAGGTCCAAATTTGCTGGAAAATTCGCCCAGCTGTGAAACAAGTCATATATATTTTAATAAAAGGATCTCTCATTTATACTTGCATAGTCCTTACTGATTTACATCAGCAGAACAAATGCAGGAAGTGATGTGTGCACATGGGACCGAAGCAAATGTGTGGTGATGCCAAACAAATCAATGAACCCCACCCACACCAAATCTAACTATGACATCCACCCCTACATTGATTAAGTACAAGTACATATCCTACACTTACCCAGCCAATGAGCAGCGCCTCCTCTCTGCTAAAGAGACCTCGCCATGTCCACCTAGATTGAGATCCTGACCAGCACAAGAACTTCCGGGTGCATACAATGACTAATTTCCAGGTCAGAAGGTGAAACCACACTTTTGATTGCAGCTGCGAATATTTGATCTCAACCATGATTAGTATTTTTTTATTTTCAGATATGCAAATCTGTATTTCTACATATATTTGAAGGTAAACTTAAGGGAGTTTGCTAAGAAATGGTGTCCCTGGGTTAGCAGCAGGTGAATTACAAAGGCAAAAGGCCCAGTTTGAGCCCTGGTTCACACTGACAGCAGGAGGAAAGCGTTCAGCTGAACTCCCACAATTTCATTTCTGCATGTCAGTCCCGACTGTGGGGGCAACATCAGAGACATCGTTGCAGGTTTCTGCACCAATATCAATACAAATCGCACTAATTAGAACAGTGCAATTGCCACAGATTTGACATGTCAAATCACACCAATGTGAACCAGAGCTGACACATTCAAACACTGCCTATCCACCAGCTGAATTCATTACCTGCAATTCTCCACAGCTGTTAATCATAAAGGTGGAATCTTTATATATAACTTGCAGTTGTGCAGAAGCCTAGGTTTACATTGGAGCGATTGGTCATGCGATTTGAGAGATCAAATCGCGTGACTATTGGCAATGGCACTGGCACTGTTCCAATTGATGCAACATTTTTTTTGTGGCACCGCATCAATTTGCTAAAGTAGTTCCTGCACTATTTTTGCCGATTTCAGGTGCGACTTCAATAGACATTTGTGTATGAAGCCACCTGAAATCACGCTGACCTTGCTACTTTGAAATCATGCTACTTCAAGTGAAGTAGCACAATTTCAAAGTAGCATGTGAACCAGGGCAAAGAGATTAGTTTTTTGGTGCACAAATACATATTGAAATAAAATATAAAAGAGATATTGCACTTTCCCAAAACCACCACCCACAAAAACTAAAGAAAGAAAAGTAGAAGGAAAAAAAAAACCCCCACACACCACAACAAGAGCTCAATGTACTTTATTTTACCAGCAGAAAAAAAATAAATTTACATTTATTAGCTTCAAAAAAATTTGGACAGGATATATGGTACTACATTTAGCAACGGAATTTTAAGGGCCCTGCTCATAGGAGCTTACAATCTAAAATTAGACAAAACCTTAGAGTGGACACAGCTTTAATTTCAGTGTATAACGGGCAACACATCACATTATTATCTGAAAGATTATAGAAACATACTTAACAGTCATTCTTACAAAGCATTCCAACATAATATTGCAAAAGACTTATTCAAAACACCCACCACTAGGGATGAGCCGAACACCCCCCGGTTCGGTTCGCACCAGAACCCGCGAACGGACCGCAAGTTCGCACGAACGTTAGAACCCCATTGACGTCTATGGGACTCGAACGTTCGAAATCAAAAGTGCTCATTTTAAAGGCTAATTTGCATGGTATTGTCCTAAAAAGGGTTTGGGGACCCGGGTCCTACCCCAGGGGACATGTATCAATGCAAAAAAAACTTTTAAAAACGGCCGTTTTTTCGGGAGCAGTGATTTTAATGATGCTTAAAGTAAAAAAAAAAAAGTGAAATATTCCTTTAAATATCGTACCTGGGGGGTGTCTATAGTATGCCTGTAAAGTGACGCGTGTTTCCCATGTTTAGAACAGTCCCTGCACCAAATGTCATTTTTAAAGGAAAAAATCTCATTTAAAACTGCTTGCGGGTTTAATGTCATGTCGGGTCATGGCAATATGGATGAAAATCAGTGAGACAAACGGCATGGGTACCCCCCAGTCCATTACCAGGCCCTTTGGGTCTTGTATGGATATTAAGGGGAACCCCGCACCCAAATTAAAATAAGGAAAGGTCCCTATATACTCTGAACAGCAGTATTCAGGCGGTGCAAACAAGACAGGGACTGTAGGTTTGTTGTTAAGTAGAATCTGTTTGTAATTTTGAACATTTTTAATGTGTTTAGCTCAGGCCAAAAAATCTTTTCTAAGCTTTTTGGAAAACATAGGGAAGGGTTATCACCCCTGTGACATTTGTTTTGCGTCTTTCCTCCTCTTCAGAAGATTTCACCTCACTTTTTTGTCCCAATGAAAAATGTTTTTGGAAAATTTGGGTTTTTTTGTGGAACAAGGATTGGAAAGCATCAGTGGAAAGGAGAAATTGTTTTCCCATATTAACTCTTACAGGAGAGAATTTCCCTTCCTTAGGGGTAGATTTCATCTCACTTCCTGTTGTCTCCTTCCGTTTGCAAGTAGGAGTCGTTTGTAAGTTAGATGTTTGAAAGTAGGGTCCTGCCCTATATACTCAGCAGAAATTTGGGCCTTAGGTGTTGCTGTGGCCAAAACACTGTAAGCCCTCACAGGGCCCTGCTGTGAAATATTAGATCAAGAATTGTAATTACATGCCCCTGTTGAACAGGAGCTGAAAAATTAGGCCTTAGGCACTGGTGCTGGTGCCACAACACTGCAACCCCTCACAGACACTCTAGTTGGAACGCAGGAACGAGCCCTGCTGCAAAGTATTGCATCAAAAATTGTAATTACACGCCCCTGTTAGACAGGGGCAGAAAAATTGGGTCTTAGGCACTGGTGCTGGTGCCACAACACTGCAACCCCTCACAGACACTCTAGTTGAAACGCAGGAACAAGCCCTGCTGCAAAGTATTGCATCAAAAATTGTAATTACACGCCCCTGTTAGACAGGGGCAGAAAAATTGGGTCTTAGGCACTGGTGCTGGTGCCACAACACTGCAACCCCTCACAGACACTCTAGTTGAAACGCAGGAACAAGCCCTGCTGCAAAGTATTGCATCAAAAATTGTAATTACACGCCCCTGTTAGACAGGGGCTGAAAAATTGGGTCTTAGGCACTGGTGCTGGTGCCACAACACTGCAACCCCTCACAGACACTCTAGTTGGAATGCAGGAACGAGCCCTGCTGCAAAGTATTACATCAAAAATTGTAATTACACGCCCCTGTTAAACAGGGGCTGAAAAATTGTGCCTTAGGCACTGGTGGTGGCGCCCAGAACCAAAAATGTTCTTACAAGCTATCAGCGTGATGATTGAGGAGGAAGAGGATAATTACTCAGGGATAGTCACTCAGCATCAGCATAGGCAGTCTTTGAAGGGATCTGAGATTTCAAAAAAAATTATTCGGTTACATCTGCATCAGGTGCTTGGTAGCTGGTGGTGATCCAAGACTGATTCATTTTTATGAAGGTCAGCCGATCGACCGAGTCGGTGGACAGACGCACCCTGTGATCGGTTACCACGCCTCCAGCAGCACTGAATGTGCGTTCCGAAAGAACGCTGGATGCAGGACAGGCCAGTAGCTCAATTGCATACTGTGCAAGCTCTGGCCAGTGATCCATCCTCAAGACCCAGTAACCCAGAGGATTTTCGGTGGGAAAGGTGTCCAAGTCTGATCTTGCCCCTAGGTATTCCTGCACCATGTAAAACAGATGCTGGCGATGGTTGCTGGAACCGATCATACCTTGGGGCTGCGGACCAAAAAATTGTCTGAACGCATCGGTCAGACGGCCACCTTCTCCACCGCTCCTTCTTTGACTGACCGAAGCCTCAGCAACACGTTGTCCAGAAACAGGAGTTTGTAACCTCCCAGTCTCTGGGAACGCGTTGCACAGACCTTTCTGCAAGGCCTCCCGAAGATGTTTCATCCTCTGCTCCCTCTGCGATGGCAAGATAAGGTCCGCAACCTTACCCTTGTAACGTGGATCAAGGAGGGTTGCCAGCCAGTATTGGTCCTTCTCCTTGATACCACGAATACGAGGATCCTTACGCAGGCTTTGCAGGATCAGGGAGGCCATGCAGCGTAGGTTTGCTGAGGCATTCGGTCCGGAGTCCTCTGGGTCACTAAGGACAACAACGTCCGCAGCCACCTCCTCCCAGCCACGTACAAGTCCATGTGTTCCTTGGGACTGATCCCTTAAAGACTGCTGATGCTGAGTGCCAGGCTCCACCTCCATACTGACACAATCTTCCTCCTCCTCCTCCTCCTCCTCCTCGTCCTCTTCCTGTGTGATCGGCGGGCACGCAGGAACACTGTCTGGATAAAGGGGGCCTTGAGAGCTAAGGAAGTCCTCCTCTTCCTGCCTCTGTTCTGCCTCAAGTGCCCTGTCCATTATTCCACGCAGCGTGTGCTCCAACAGGTGGACAAGGGGGACAGTGTCACTGATGCATGCACTGTCAGTGCTCACCATCCTCGTGGCCTCCTCGAATGGTGACAGGACAGTGCATGCATCCCTGATCATGGCCCACTGGCGTGGGGAAAAAAAACCAAGGTCCCCTGACCCTGTCCTGGTGCCATAGTCGCACAGGTACTCATTGATGGCCCTCTGCTGCGTGTGCAGCCGCTGCAGCATGGCCAACGTCGAGTTCCACCTGGTGGGCATGTCACAGATTAGGCGGTTCTTGGGCAGGTTAAACTCCTTTTGGAGGTCCGTCAGCCGAGCACTGGCATTATATGACCGGCGGAAATGCACAGAGACTTTCCTGGCCTGCCTCAGGACATCCTGTAAGCCCGGGTACCTGCCCAAGAACCGCTGCACCACCAAGTTAAGGACGTGAGCCAAACAGGGCACATGGGTCAGTTGTCCCTGTCGGAGGGCAGAGAGGAGGTTGGTGCCATTGTCGCAAACCACCATTCCTGCCTTAAGTTGGCGTGGCGTCAACCACCTCTGAACCTGCCCCTGCAGAGCTGACAGAACCTCTGCCCCAGTGTGGCTCCTGTCCCCCAAGCACACCAGCTCAAGCACCGCATGGCATCTTTTGGCCTGCGTACTTGCGTAGCCCCTTGAACGCCTACGGAGCACCGCTGGTTCCGAGGAAGAGGCCATGGAGGAAGAAGAAGAGGAGGGGGTGGAGGAGAGAGGTGTGTCACAATCAGCATTTTGGAGGCGTGGTGGCGGAACAACCTCCAACACTACTGCACCTTGTCCTGCATCCTTCCCAGCTGCCAGCAGAGTCACCCAATGCGCCGTGAAACTTAAGTAACGTCCCTGTCCATGCCTGCTGGACCATGAGTCAGCGGTAATATGCACCTTACCGCTGACCGCCCTGTCCAGCGAGGCATGGACATTGCCTTCCACATGCCGGTAGAGAGCCGGAATCGCCTTCCGTGAGAAAAAGTGGCGTTTGGGTACCTGCCACTGAGGAACCGCACATTCCACAAACTCACGGAAGGGGGCAGAGTCTACCAACTGAAAAGGCAGCAGTTGAAGTGCTAGCAATTTTGCCAAGCTAGCATTCAACCGCTGGGCATGTGGATGGCTGGGAGCAAACTTCTTTCGGCGGTGCAGCAGCTGGGGCAGGGAAATTTGCCTGGTACAATCTGACGTCGGTGTACCAAAAGCAGATTGCCCACAAGTACTTGGCTGTGACACACCTAATTCTACACCTTCATTCCTCTCACTGCAGGTCGCAGAGAGGACTGAAGGTCTAGTGGGGTTGGAAATCTCAGCTGATGAGGAGCAAGGAGAGATCGTCTTTGTTCTTTGGTGTGGGTCTTTTAGATACGCTTGCCAACGAACTGCATGGCAGGTCAACATATGTCTGGTCAAGCATGTGGTACCCAAGCGGGAGATGTTTTGGCCACGCGAGATACGCTTGAGACATATGTTGCAAATAGCAGCGGTGCGATCTGATGCACTCGTCTCAAAAAAGGCCCACACCAAAGAACTTTTTGAATAACGCGCAGAGACTGCAGCGCCCTGCACATGTGGAGCTTTGGGGTGTGATGCAGTCAATGTGCTGCCCTTAGGCTGGCCCCTGGAGGGCATCCTGCCTAGTTGGTGATGTGCCACCTCCTCCTCCTCCTCCTCTC
This sequence comes from Lithobates clamitans, assembly GCA_037952925.1. Taxonomy (NCBI): domain Eukaryota; kingdom Metazoa; phylum Chordata; class Amphibia; order Anura; family Ranidae; genus Lithobates; species Lithobates clamitans. Next base: position 5,675,113 of record JBBGZY010000655.1, read on the forward strand.
TCCTATCAGGCACCCACGTTGAGTCAGTGACCTCATCATCCCCTCCCTCCTCATCACTGGAGCAAACCTGGCAGTATGCTGCAGCAGGGGGAGCATGACTGCCAGATTGCTGTCCTTCTTGGGCACCCCCTCTGTCCGTGCTCATGTTACTGCCTTCATTGAGCTCAGTATCATCATCAGAGCCTTCCAAACGCTGGGCATCCTCCTGGAGCATGTACCCAACACTGTGGTCAAACAGTTCGAGGGAATCCTCATGAGGACATGGTGGAGCTAGGGAAGGAGTCACTGATGACATTGAGCTGAGGGAAGAGGCCGCTGCTTTGCCAGACAAAGCACCCTGGGCATGGGTGAGAGAGGATGAGGAGGATGAGGACGGCTTGGTCATCCACTCGACCAAGTCTTCCGCATGTTGCGGCTCAACACGGCCAGCTGCCGAAAAAAAGGCCAAGCGTGTCCCATGGCCACGTGCTGATGAGGATGCACCGTCTCCACGACCAGCACTAGACACAGAGCCTGCTTGCCCTCTCTTATTGGCTTGTGACTGTCTGCCTCTCCTTCTTGGCCTTCCAGACATACTAATGGCCTGTAGCTGCACTAAGCTGGGATAGAACACCTGTAATTTTCTTCAGGTAGCTTTATATACTGTAACCAGACAAGCCTGCCTGTCAGTAGGAAGATAACAGGAACGGATCTAGCTGAACACTGTGAGCAGGACGTACTGCACTAAATGTATATAGCAGGAACGGATCTAGCTGAACACTGTGAGCAGGACGCACTGCACTGAATGTAAATACAAGGAACGGATCTAGCTGAACACTGTGAGCAGGACGCACTGCACTGAATGTAAATACCAGGAACGGATCTAGCTGAACACTGTGAGCAGGACGCACTGCACTGAATGTAAATAGTCTAGCTGCCTGACCGTGGTACTAATAGGATCAAAAAGAACACCTGTAATTTTCTTAAGGTAGCTTTATATACTGTAACCAGACAAGCCTGCCTGTCAGTAGGAAGATAACAGGAACGGATCTAGCTGAACACTGTGAGCAGGACACACTGTACTAAATGTAAATAGTCTAGCTGCCTGACCATGTTACTAATAGGATCAAAAAGAACACCTGTAATTTTCTTAAGGTAGCTTTATATACTGTAACCAGACAAGCCTGCCTGTCAGTAGGAAGATAACAGGAACGGATCTAGCTGAACACTGTGAGCAGGACACACTGTACTAAATGTAAATAGTCTAGCTGCCTGACCGTGGTACTAATAGGATCAAAAAGAACACCTGTAATTTTCTTAAGGTAGCTTTATATACTGTAACCAGACAAGCCTGCCTGTCAGTAGGAAGATAACAGGAACGGATCTAGCTGAACACTGTGAGCAGGACACACTGTACTAAATGTAAATAGTCTAGCTGCCTGACCGTGGTACTAATAGGATCAAAAAGAACACCTGTAATTTTCTTCAGGTAGCTTTATATACTGTAACCAGACAAGCCTGCCTGTCAGTAGGAAGATAACAGGAACGGATCTAGCTGAACACTGTGAGCAGGACGTACTGCACTAAATGTATATAGCAGGAACGGATCTAGCTGAACACTGTGAGCAGGACGCACTGCACTGAATGTAAATAGCAGGAACGGATCTAGCTGAACACTGTGAGCAGGACGCACTGCACTGAATGTAAATAGCAGGAACGGATCTAGCTGAACACTGTGAGCAGGACGCACTGCACTGAATGTAAATAGCAGGAACGGATCTAGCTGAACACTGTGAGCAGGACGCACTGCACTGAATGTAAATAGCAGGAATGGATCTAGCTGAACACTGTGAGCAGGACGCACTGCACTGAATGTAAACAGCAGGAACGGATGTAGCTGAACACTGTGAGCAGGACGCACTGCACTGAATGTAAATAGCAGGAACGGATCTAGCTGAACACTGTGAGCAGGACGCACTGCACTGAATGTAAACAGCAGGAACGGATGTAGCTGAACACTGTGAGCAGGACGCACTGCACTGAATGTAAATAGCAGGAACGGATCTAGCTGAACACTGTGAGCAGGACGCACTGCACTGAATGTAAATAGCAGGAACGGATGTAGCTGAACACTGTGAGCAGGACGCACTGCACTGAATGTAAATACCAGGAACGGATCTAGCTGAACACTGTGAGCAGGACGCACTGCACTGAATGTAAATAGCAGGAACGGATCTAGCTGAACACTGTGAGCAGGACGCACTGCACTAAATGTAAATACCAGGAACGGATCTAGCTGAACACTGTGAGCAGGACGCACTGCACTGAATGTAAATAGCAGGAACGGATCTAGCTGAACACTGTGAGCAGGACGCACTGCACTGAATGTAAATAGCAGGAACGGATCTAGCTGAACACTGTGAGCAGGACGCACTGCACTGAATGTAAATAGCAGGAACGGATCTAGCTGAACACTGTGAGCAGGACGCACTGCACTGAATGTAAATAGCAGGAACGGATCTAGCTGAACACTGTGAGCAGGACGCACTGCACTGAATGTAAATAGCAGGAACGGATCTAGCTGAACACTGTGAGCAGGACACACTGCACTGAATGTAAATAGCAGGAACGGATCTAGCTGAACACTGTGAGCAGGACGCACTGCACTGAATGTAAATAGCAGGAACGGATCTAGCTGAACACTGTGAGCAGGACGCACTGCACTGAATGTAAATAGCAGGAACGGATCTAGCTGAACACTGTGAGCAGGACACACTGCACTAAATGTAAATAGTCTAGATAGAAGATAACAGGAACGGATCTAGCTAAACTGAATACAGTGTATATATATATATGCAACACCTGGGATGCATATATATACACAATACACTGTAAGTGCAGCTAACTGACTGACTGTTCTGCCTAATCTATCTAACTCAAATCAAATGACACTGTCTCTCTCTCTCTCTATCTCTCAGCACACCGGAACACACACTACACAGGGCCGCCGTGCAGGCGGCCTTATATAGTGTGGGGTGTGTACTAAATCCCCTGAGCCATAATTGGCCAAAGCCACCCTGGCTTTGGCCAATTACAGCTCTCTCTACTGACGGCGCTGTGATTGGCCAAGCATGCGGGTCATAGTGCATGCTTGGCCAATCATCAGCCAGCAATGCACTGCGATGCCGCAGTGAATTATGGGCCGTGACGCGCCACACGAATTTGGCGCGAACGGCCCATATCGTTCGCAATTCGACGGACGGTCGAACAGCCGATGTTCGAGTCGAACATGGGTTCGACTCGAACACGAAGCTCATCCCTACCCACCACCAGCCCACAATCCACACATACATACATTGGTGACCATGTTCTACTGGAAGCTGCATTTCGGTGTACACAATTAAACAAGATCAAAAATAGTAGGTCAGCAGATGCTTCCAAACGATGTTTGCATGATCAGACAGGAACAATACACATACAACATTGACAGCATGGCCACATAAACCCACTTTTGATTGAAAAAATGCACAAGAATTTCATCAAATCTCCCAATATCATTCCTTCTCCATCACAACAAAAAACCTGACCTTCTCAGGCCAAACGAACCTCCTACTGCAGGCCTTTATATAAGAGAGGTTGTATTGTTAGCACACTGACACACCCAATAGAAGTACACGCCCACCAGTATCTTTCAATCTGTCTCTTCATGTATGTCTAAAGTGATTGCACCTGATGAGCAGGAACACATAATAGTATTCGCAACTGTGTTAGCCTTGGCTATGTGCATCAAATCTCCAACTACAGGACAAAGATCAAAGTCCATTTGCATCCACATAAACAAAGCAAAAGTTTTCTAAGCATATGTACCTGTGCAGTGTAAACCCTAAAATTTGAAATGTCCAAGTCCCTGGGCATGATTAGTGCTAATAAACATTAACATCAGTCCCTGGCTGCAATGAGCTTCCAATATAAAGTCCAAAATTAACTTTCTTACATTAGAACCTATTTCGACAGGAGACAAATAAGATGCCAGCATGTCTTTAGATTGTGGTGAGAAACCCACATAGGGAGAACATATAAACTTCAACACAAGCATTAGCATGTTGGTGGAAGTGAACCAACATCCCAGGTGCTGCTAGACAGAACTGCTACCCACTTAGCCACCAGGGCAGACCCACACATGTTCTCTGCATCTCTGTGGTGTGAACCAGCCCTAAGTCCATAGCCATGCTCAGTGTCACAAGCAATATACAGTATATTGGCGTAAGTATTGGGATGCCTGCCTTTAAACACACATGAACTGTAATGGCATCCCAGTATTAGTATTGGGTTCAAAACTCATTTGGCCCACCCTTTGCAGCTATAACAGCTTCAACTTTTCTTGTCCACAAGGTTTAGGAGTGTGTCTATGGGAATGTTTGACCATTCTTCCAAGTGCATTTGTGAGGTCAGTCACTGAAGTTGGACAAGAAGGCCTGACCTACAGTCTCCTCTCTAATTTATCCCCAAGGTGTTCTGTTGTGTTGACGTCAGGACTCTGTGCAGGCTAGTCAAGTTCCTCCACCCCAAAATCACTCATCCATGTCTTTATGGACCTTGCTTTGTGCACTGGTCCAAATGATTTGGTGGAGGGGGATTATGGTGCAGGGTTGTTTTTCAGGGGTTGGGCTTGGCCTCTTAGTTTCAGATAAGGGAACTCTTAAGGCGTCAGCATACCAAGACAATTTGGACAATTTCATGCTCCCAACTTTGTGGGGACAGTTTGGGGAAAGCCCCTTCCTGTTCCAACATGACTGCACACCAGTACACAAAGCAAGGTCCATAAAGACATGGATGAGCAAGTTTGGGGTGGAGAAACTTGACTGGCCTGCACAGAGTCCTGGCCTCAACCCGATAGAACACCCTTTGGCTGAATTAGAGTAGAGACTGCAAGCCAGGCCTTCTCATCCAACATCAGTGCCTGGCCTCACAAATGCACTTCTGGAAGAATGATCAAACATTCCCATAGGCAGACTAAACCTTGTGGACAGCCTTCCTAGAAGCTGTTCTAGCTGCAAAGGGTGGGCCAAATCAAATTTTAACCCTACGGACTAAGACTGGGCTGCCATTAAAGTTCATGTGTGTGTAAAGGCAGGCGTCCCAATACTTTTGGCTATATAGTGTATCTGGAAAAGACTTACAATGGTGGTGGAACCCTCCTACACATAACTACTACAATTAGACATAGTTATAGGACCTGGGAAATGAGACAACTTCTCTACATGAAGTAACATGGTTGGGATTTGAACCCAGACCCTCAGAAATACTAAGCAGAAGTTCTAACCTCTAAGCCACAGAGCTGCCACGTGTGAGACCCTCCTACACATAACTACACATAAAAACACATAAATACTGCATTTCTATGGACATACAGGTGATGGAATTACATTACTCAAGAGTTATTCTTCTTGATTTATTCTGTGATATTTGGTGTTTTTTTGTGGGTGAGAGTAGAATATTACCCTCAAATTTTTGGGAATTACATTTTGATTTCTGATGTTGGTACACATATCACATTTTTGGGCTCAAATTATGAGTATTTGGAAATAATAAAAAGCACAAAAAATTGTGATTCATTTTAAATTTTCATCAGCAATGGTATTGTTTGTGGATTGTAAAGACGCCTGTGTGCGTTTGGGGTAAAGATGGTTGTGAGATGAAGAAAAACAAGTGAAAGTGACAGAGAAAAATATATTTACCAAAACATCAAAACATTCCACATTGTAGCATTCTTAAAATCAAAATATTTTAAGTAGAAGCAACAATGTTGCAAAGGAAAATGTATTTCACAGAAAGATACATTTCATCTCAACATTAAAAGGGTTTTTTTGTGAAAGTTAGAATTGTTCCATTAGAATCAGTGACTGAAACTTCATTTGGACTAAATTAGAGCAGATTTTAACTCCCAAAAAATGTTCTCTAATTAGCTCTCATTTTGGTATTTACTATACCTCCAGGTAAAAAAGACACTTGAGTTAAAATGAGAGTTATTTTCAGGTCTGAGCATGCTCAGTTGTGTTGGCACCTAGTTGTCCAAAACGGGGAATTTTTCACTTTTCAGACTTTTAAAGATATTTCAGTGTAGAAATCACTTTTTCACACAGTTTAAAAGCAGATAATCTTTAAATAATATACCGCATATTTCAGTACCATTTAGGCAATTATATCATGCTCTAAAAATTATTCCCATGTGCAATTCTCTAGGTTTTAGCAGAGTAAGGGTTTTGGCTCTATTTAGTTTCAGGGAGCTATAGTAAATTCGATTTTGGGAGAATTTTCTCACCAGCGCTATAGTGAATACCGTTTTCGCGCGAATTACCGCTATTAGCGCTAATTCGCGCTAAATTGCCGCGAATTAGCGCTAAATTGCCGCGAATTAGCGCTAATTCGCGGCAATTTGCGCGAATTAGCGCCATAGCGCTATAGTAAATGACCCCCACAGTGGCTTCTTGTAAAGAATATACTTTTAATTAAAGTAAAGGATCTTAAACAAACATACATTTTGTATTTGTCAAATCAATGTAACATATGTTTATTATTGTGCTCCCTTATCCACCTCCTAAAACGCAGCTCCAAGCACCTATACAAAACTTCTTTGGCGATCCACTACTCCTGGGTGGTATCATCTAAAGCACTCATGTTATGCAATACACCATCAGAAAAAATAAACAAGACATGTTCAATATAACAGATTTCGGAGTCTATGATATATTGGACATGAAAGATGAAAAAACTGCTGTATATGAACAAAAGAAATTAAAGAAGACTGATGAAAAAAATGGTATATTCAAAAATCCCCCCAAAACTCTAGCCCATTACAAGACATGCATTTATCAATTTATTGGAAAAACACTTAACCCCCCCCAAAAATGTTTCTCTTGTGAATCTTCTCTAACCATTTCCGAAACGCGGCACACCGATATACGTCCTAACTTTGAAGAGGAATATTGTTGTTATGGCAGCAGCTAGCTGCCGTAACCCTGGTATCCTCTTCGGCGGCAGTCCGGTTTCCGATAATAGTGGTCTCTACGGCAGATTCATTGCAAGATCACTTTTATCAGTGGTGGGAGAGGGCCCCCCTCCCGCCGCGGTCCTGTGCCCACTGCCACTTACCGGAGCCGTCGGTAGTGGCGGAGGCGATCGGATCCTCTTCCTTGCTGGGTATGGAGACTAGTGAGGGGAAGATGGCCCCCACACCATTGCAGGGCGGAAGCGACGTCAAAACATCACTTCCGCCCATAGCTCTTAAAGGGCCTTTTTTTTGAAATGACAAAATATAATTTTTTTTTTGTATTTTAGTGTAAATATGAGATCTGAGGTCTTTTTGACCCCAGATCTCATATTTAAGAGGTACTGTCATACTTTTTTTCTATTAGAAGGGATGTTTACATTACTTGTAATAGGAATAAAAGTGACACCATTTTTTTTAAATAACAGTGTAAAAATAAAAAATAAAAGGCAAAATAAATAAGCAAAAAAAAGATTTTTTTTTTAAACACGCCCCATCCCGCCGAGCTCACGGGCAGAAGCGAACGCATATGTGGGTAGCACCCGCATATGAAAACGGTGTTCGAACCACACATGTGAGGTATCGCCGTGATATAGCGAGAGCAATAATTCTAGCCCTAGACCTCCTCTGTAACTCAAAACATGCAACCTGTAGAATTTTTTAAACGTCGCTTATAGAGTTTTTTAAGGGTAAAAGTTTGCCGCCATTCCACAAGCGGGCGCAATTTTGAAGCGTGACATGTTGGGTATCAATTTACTCGGCATAACATTATCTTTCACATTATAAAAAAAATTGGGCTAACTTTACTGTTGTCTTATTTTTTAATTCAAAAAAGTGTATTTTATCGAAAAAAGTGCGCTTGTAAGACCGCTGCGCAAATACAGTGTGACAGAAAGTATTGCAACGACCGCTATTTTATCTCTAGGGTGTTAGAAAAAAAAATGTATAATGTTTGGGGGTTCTAAGTAATTTAATAACAAAAAAAACTGTTTTTAACTTGTAAACAACAAATCTCAAAAAAGAGGCTAGATCCTTAAGTGGCTAATCTATTATTCCTAAATTCGTCTAGGCCTCCTTATATGAAGTTGTCTCAGACTTATGCCTTTGCGAGATATTGCCTATACAAATTACACATGCAAATAGTTCTTGTTAATGAATGTGTTCAAGCAAAGTCCATGCAAAAAAAAAAAAAATCTAGCATTTCTTTCTCTCTCCCACACTCTATCTATCTATCTTTCTCTCTCCCACACTCTATCTATCTATCTATCTATCTATCTATCTATCTATCTATCTATCTATCTATCTATCTATCTATCTATCTATCTATCTATCTATCTATCTATCTATCTATCTATCTATCTATCTATCTATCTTTAAAATAATAATAATATTTTCACAGCAAATTTCCAATATTATATACTGTTCTTATATTGGAACATGTACAATAGTACTATCTTCAACTTCTGTTTGAAAATTACCTGCTGTCAATCAAGAGATAATGAGACCCATAGAACTTGCATGGGAACATTATTCAGTTCTGCTGAGAGGCAGAAAATTCTACTACATATATTGTAACATTGCTTTGTAACACTAGTTAGAATGTTCCTGGTTCTTTCAGGACCCTAGCAATGACCCTGTATAATGACAGTAAAAAAAAGTATCAATGTGTTTGTGTTTTTAAAAAAAATACTATTAACATTTTTATTAAAGTTGTAGTAAACTCTCCCACTTTCATGCTTCTTTTCATCTAGTCCATTATAATCAATTATTATCAAACTGTAGCCATTGTAATTCAGCCCCAATCACATATTACTGTATTTATTGGAGTATAACACGCACTTTTTCACCCTAAAAATCAGGTGCAAATAGCGTGTGCGTGTTATACGCTGATGCTTCAATTTTAGTTGCCTCGGGGGGGACAGGGAGAGGGGGACGGGACAAGCGCCGTCAGATTACATACAGTGAGAATCTCCTTTTTACTTGGCGGCCTCTGTAATAGGAAATCCCGTCTCCTGGGCCGCCATTGGACCACTGTCCTGTCTATCATAGGAGATTCTCACTGTATATAATCTGTCGGCACTCATCCCGCCCCCCCTCCCTGTCTCCTTTAGGCCGCAGATGGGCATCGATCAGTCTGCACTGATGGCAATGGTGAGGCTGCTGCATTAAAGGCAATGGTGAGGCTGCTGCATTGATGGCAATGGTGAGGCTGCTGCATTGATGGCACTTGTGAGGCTGCAGATGGGCATTGATCAGTCTGCATTGATGGCAATGGTGAGGCTGCAGATGGGCACTGACCCTTATTTTGCTTCAAAGTTCCTTATTTAAAATTTAAGTTTTTTTCCTGAAACTTCCCTCTTAAAATGAACGTGCGTGTTATATGCCTGTGCGTGTTAAACGCCGATAAATATAGTACTTACTCTTTTTTTTTTTTAACTTTTAAAAATCGTGTCTCCAGGAGTAAGCCAGTGCCATCTTAGGTATTGTTTTCTGAGTCTGCATTAGAGTGTATTTCCACCCTTTCATGTAGCCCTTGCTGTACCCTTGCACATGCGCAATCGTGTTTTAGCCAAGCATCGTTCTAAATCCGACGTTTCTATGGCAACCGTGCTCCACCGCCCATAGCCGACTTGTTTTACTCCACAGTATATTTACTTGTGCCGATCTTGTAATATTTGCCTGTGTCAGTGTTATAAAGTCCGCTGTATGCTGCGGCTGATCTCAACTACAGTATGCAGTCCGATGCCCAGGTTTACACCCCATGTGATGTCACACGGTCACATGGGGTGTAGAGGGAAGCTTTGAATGATCCTGCATTCTCGCAGGGTTTGAGTGCTGTGTGTGTGTAAATCACAGACACAGCATCCTGTCAATGGACAGACAGCACACAGAGCGTGCTGTGAATCATGGGAGAAATGTGCATGCGCCGGTGACGACTCTATAAAGAACGGGACGGATTACAACAACGCTGAGCAAGTAAGGAGACATCTACAAGCAGTGATTATTAGGGTGTTTTTATGCTGATTTTAATGTGATAAAGTTGTGGGGGAGAGTTTACTACCACTTTAATAATATTTGAATATATTGATACTATTTTTATTAATATTAAGTATTTTAGAGAATTAAATACTGTATTAACGCAAGCAACAAAAATGCTGTTTATTAACATAGAACACAGGAAGCCTTGCAGTCTTGCAACAACTGGTTTTGTTTTCTTGAAATGCTAAACATATCAAGGCCTAAATAAGTTTTGTGCAAAAATGAATAAACATTTAGGATTATTTGATGAAGCAATTTTTAGAACAGTGATGCTATGAACAGTACAGTAACCCAGAGCGACCAATGACATAAAGACTATGGAAGTCAGATCAGTGAAAATGATATCTGATTGGAAGGTTTGGGTTTACTGTATTTTGCACACTCCTATTTACACACACATCATGCTCTGGGCTTGATTTACTAAATGAGTACAGATTGTGCACTTAGTAAAAACAATTGTAAATGTGGCTTTATGTGCAATGGCAAAATGTTTTTTTTTTTTTTTTTACATTCTCCAGCAGATGATTAGCCTAGTCTTTCCATAGTAAGTTGAATGACCATTCTTTATATCTTCAGTTAGTCCAATCCGTTTGCAGGTTCCATTCACTTGTTTTCTTTTGCAGAGATTCATTTTTAATTACATTTTTTTTTCTATTTTTAAAGCAACCACCTCCCAATAATCCCAAAAAAGAATATGGAACATATGGGAAATTGCCACATAACAAGTGAAGGTGAGTGTGCTGTATTTTTAGAAATGCAGGTTTTCTAACACTTTAGAAATTGAAAAATGTAACTGTTTATGCCAGCCCGAATACCCACATTACAGTGTACTGTCATTGTTCAGCAACGGATTCTGAGTCCAGGGAAATGTTAAATTGCCCTGCCTATCCTTTTTACTTCTCCTAATGCCTCCAAATGATTTTTTTATATGGGTCATGGTAAACTCCTCACATTCATACACATCTAATTTTTGGGAAATTAAAACTTGAAATAATAACACATAGGGGGTTATTCACTAAAGGAAAATCCACTTTGCACTGCAAGTTCACTTGAAAGTGCACTGAAAGTGCACTTGGAAGTGCAGTCGCTGTAGATCCGAGGGGGACATGCGAGGAAAATAAAAAAACAGCATTTTAGCTTGCACATGATTGGATGATAAAATCAGCAGAGCTTCGCCTCATTTCAGATCTACCCCTTAGATTTAGAGTGACTGCACTTCCAAGTGCACTTTCAGTGCAAAGTAGATTTGCTTTTCGTAAAAAACCCCCATAGAGTTTAATTTACTAAAACTGGAGAGTGCACAATCTGGTGCAGCTGCACATGGTAGCCAATCAGCTTTTAACTTCAGCTTGTTCAATTAAACTTTGACAAAAAAAAAAAAACTGGAAGCCAAATAGCTTCTATGCAGATCTGCTCCAAAATTTGCACTCTCCAGTTTTAGTAAATCAACCCAGTGTTACATAGTGTCTGTCCTTCCCACAATTTCAAAGTTTTTATGATTCTGTTCATTGGCAGATGCTTTCCCTAATATAACCATCTGCTGGTGTTATTCGGTATCGCAGCTTAAGCATAAAAATATTGGCCAAATAATTGGCTTGTATGGTAGATATTTGCTATGTTTGTTACCAGGGGTAGATCTCACAGTTTGGTGCCAATAACCATATGTATTAGCGTTGTTTCCTATAATTACTATATTTGACAGCTTTCTTCCTCCACAATCAGTGTTAAGTGGGAAAACAACACTTCATTAATTATTAGTGACAGCACCAGGCCTCATTCATGTGTGGGTGAGTGTTTGTAGGGGGCGGGGGGGGGGGTGATTTCTGATTTCATTTCTTAATTTTGTATTATTATTTTTACAATACTGTCACATTTTTAGATGCAGAGTCCCCAGTCTACTGTGTGGCCTTGCACTTACTAATGAACAGGGAAATGCTCGGTACAGAGTATTTCTTGTTCTTTCACAAACAGAATGACTACTGAGCACTACTGTGTTTGTTCAAGGTCTCTTTAAACAGGATTCCATCTCTTTAAACGTGATGCCCCCCCCCCCCCCCGTGCACAATCGCCATCTGTAAACACCCATTTATCTCGCTGTGTGCATGCAGGTAGCAGCAGTGGGTAGAGCAGCAGGGGTAAGAGTGGGACCAAGAACACAGAGAGCCTGGGTGAGAGCGTGGTTGATGATGGAAGGCTGGCCATACACTAGTAGACTGTATAAACAATTGTATGAAAATTTGAATTCTAATCAGTATATCCAATGATATTACAAATGTATTTTGAAAGTACTTCAAAAAATATTTGCTTTTAAAGTTTTATTTTGGAGTGACAAGCAAGGAACATAGCAAGTGGGTGGGTGCAGAGCTACAATAGTGGCGGGGGGGAGCAGATCAGAGAACACAGAGAGCCCGGGAAATTGGAAGACACAATGGGGTGGGAGAGCAGTGGGCACACAGTGGACACAGAAAATGACTGAGTGCAGACAGAGACAAGGGAGGAAGGAAAGTGACAGGTGGGCAGCAGTGCAGAATTCCAGTGGACACTCACAGGAGCCAAGGAATTGAGAGAAGTCTGGAGGGATTGAAATGTAGCACACTGGGGTGGGCAAGAGCAATGGGAACACAAATAACCATCAGCTTATACATAATTGTGCACCCCAAAGCTCAAACACAGAGCAACAGAGGCAGTGTCTAGGAGTGTGTACATGAAATGGCTGTGATGCTATGCTTCGCAGCTATGGCAGAAATGCAAAGCACATGTGAACAAGTCCTTAATTATTTTAATTATTTTTATATATTTTTTTTCTTTTTTTTTAACTTTTATTTATTTTTTACTTTTTTAACTGCCCTTTTGGGGGTCTGAAATATCAGGGTTCTAAACAAACCCCTGATGTTATGCATTTACATTTACATTCACAGGATGGGGGGAGTGTAGCTGGAGGGAGGGAGAGGAGGAGAGGCTCCCAGCGTTGCAGGGGGAGGAACAAGAGCATCAGTATCTGCAATCCCCCCTCCCCGTTTGAACACAAGGACATGGGTCCGGTACAGGAAGGCAGGCTGTACTGCCTTATTATCGGCTTATGTGAACAGTGAACACCCAGCACACCCCCACCGCCTATGAGCTTATAACAGAAGGGTAAAATGCAGCCTGATATGGCTAGCTGAAATTAGTTCATTCTGTTCCTCTGTATGCCTTACATGGTAGCGAAAAGGTTAAACTGCATTTTTTTTCAGCTAACATGACTAAAGTGCCACATCCAAAGTCCACTGAAGTCAATGAGAGGCGAATGTTAAAAACAGTTCTGGATATTTCCTAGGCTAAAAGGGAAGGAATTGTCAAACAATGACAAGGGGTGCTGGGCACTGCTCGGAGGAGCATGGAGTAGAGCAAGAAAAACCTTTTTAAAAATTCTGTTTGGTGGGAGCAGACTTTTTAGTAATGTTCAAAGTGAAATATTAAAAATGCACAGTACCTCTCAACAACATGTCTGGGAATGCGCTTAACACAAAAAAATGTTTGAGGTCTCCCCAAATTTGCTTGATGGATTCTAAAGGGGAATTCCATGTAATGATCAAGGGAAAAAGCATAAGGTCACACAAAAGTTCACACCAGAACCTTATGTGAGTATCTCATGTGTGCATCCTCCCTCGTGAACTATACCAGGCCACATGCCCTCAACTAGTGGGGGTGACTTTACTAAGGGGAGACCCCTTTGACAATCCCTTGATCATTAGCCTAGAAAATCGCCACTAATATCTAAGATCGGGCTCCAGCTAACTTCACCAGGGTTAGGTTTCAGCACTCTGGGCTGGTGTGATGAGAAAGAGGGCCAGAGGACACCACTGTGGGAGGGGGGTATTTGGAGGGGCAGAGGACAGCGCTGTTGAGGACGGAGGGTGATGTGAAGTGGACAGAGAACACTGCTTTGAAGGGGAAACTGTGATGTCAAGTGGGGGACTGTGATGTAAAGGGAGGATTATGATATGCAGGAGGTACTGAAGAGACCCATGTAAAAACATGATTGTGATATAAGAAAAGGGGCTGTGGTGTGAAGGATTGCTCAAATATGTAATTCGGTCCTTGGCTGGAGGAAAAGTTTACTGATCGGACCTCCATAAATTTTAATTTAGTACGCCTGAATTAGGTGATGCCCATATTTTTATAGCTCATATTGAAAATGACCAGACAGGGTTTTACTAGAGTGCTGTAAGAAGTGTGTTCATGTTACTACAAATACATTACAAGTAGGGTTTTTTATTTTCTTGGTTATCCCTCTTAAAAAAAAATTACACTGTTGCAATCTGATTTATAAGCCACATACCATATCAAGTTTTTTTTCTAGTACTGGGTAACAGTCTTTTTTTTTCTTTACAGGCTACAGGCTTTGGTCAGAAAGACAGACTTTGTGGAGAAGCTGATATACAAAATTGGACCAACCATTGCTTACTTACAGCATTGACACAGGCTACCTTCTTCAGCCTAATTGCACTATACTTGTGTTTGGCAGAAAAGAGAGACAACAGTAGGAGATCTGGACCATGGGTCACAGAGCTTGCTTTGTCTTCTCAGCACTTTGTATGACATTAATTTATTATATTCTTTATAGAAGTATTTGAAGTATATAAGGAATTCATATTAAAGCATAACTCCAGTTTACAAATTATTTATTACCCCTGGCCCAAGCACCCCATTTCCCCCAAAACCTCACCCCGGCCTCGTTCAACATATGTTAATTTTGTTTATCTTAAATTTCTCTATAGTTACTTTTTTAACCAATATAAAATTGCAGTCCTGGGATTGCTCTGTTCCCATTCCTCCTTTGGTTATCATTGGGTTTGTTGCTGATCATAAGATTAAGTGGCAAGTTAAATGGAAGAACTTGCACATTCATCATTTGGCAGACTATGTGAATATCTATGTGTGCGAATAAGATTATTTAAATTGCTTTTTAATGTTTTATGGATAAATTTGAATATTATTAATATTAATTTAGTGCTAATCGAAAATAGTTGATGCTTCATGGTTTTTGTGTGACTATACAGTATATAAAACAGATAGCAACAGAATTCTTGTTCACAATTGTGGTAAATCAAATATTGCAAGATAAGCCACTTAGTGCATATGTGTTATTCCAAACCACGTAACCTGACACAGAAAGGTTTTGCCGAGGGGCAGTGTAAAATAAATTTTTAATTAGAGTAGTATCTAGACTGTCAATGACATAGAGAAAGTAAAGGGCAAGAATTGTACCATGATATTAAACAGAAAGCACATATATGAGGATCAAAGATGGCTATTCCATGTACACATCTATTTCAATATATACAGTAAATATAAGCAATCCCTTAAAACAATTTGCCAATGTATTATTTATTTTAAGATGAACAAATTTCGATTGATTAACTAAAAAACTATTAGATTTCTTTTTTCACAACATTCCATCCAATATTTAAAACATTTTCTCTCATTTATGATTTCAAATACCCTTTTATCAGTTGGAACGAAGGAAAGCACATTCAACTATTAATTATATCTGCCTAAAATGAAGCACATAATAGCGTAAAGCTAACAGAATAGCATAAAACCAAGATTAATTCAGAAAACAAATGAACTACTTGAAACCCACTGGGTCTGCCTACAAAGCAAAGAAGAAGAATTTCCATTGAACGGTTGTAGTACTGTATATTAGGCTCTCAGGACAGTCATGGAAATAGAATTAGCTCTAATGCATGGTTAAAAAGTCAGGACCCTGTCTGATAATAAAGATAAGTAAAAAAGAAATACAAAATGAAGTTCTGCTTAAATGGTACTTGTGTATAAAGGTATAATTTGGTTGGTTGCTGAGCTTGAGATTAGGTGGCAAGTTAAATGGTGAAACTTGCACATTCATCATTTGGCAAACTGAATGTGTATGTGTGTGAGTAAGGTTATTTTAATTGTTTTTTAGTGTTTTAAAGATAAATGTCCCCAGGACAGTCTGGGGATTACAATATCCTGATGACTGACAAGATAACCCAAACAACAATAAAGAAAGAAGTTCTAATTATGGGTCACTTCCATATGGAGGACATTAACTGGAGTTTTCAAAGAGTGCTCACAAGCAGGAGCAAAAATTAGTTGGAGGCATTGAAAGGCTTTCTCTAAAACAGTTGATAAAAAGCCAAACCAGAGGGGATTCAATTTTAGAACTGGCACTGACCAATAGGAGTTTGAGCACCTGGTGCTGAATTGGGAGAAGATGTGGGTTCTAGTGATCACCAATTTCTTTGGTTTGATATTAGAACAAAAATGAAGAAAGCATGCATAAAAGCAAAAGTTATAGATTTTAAAAGGAAATGGAAGTCAGTAATCCGTGGGCACTGGTGATTTGTAAATTAAGGGTGTTACATAGGTAAATTGAATAGTAAAGGAGAATTGTGCATATACAATTAATAAATTATGTCACCATGACATGGCTATTATGGACATAAAAAG
The DNA here is from genome assembly GCA_037952925.1 of Lithobates clamitans. Taxonomy (NCBI): domain Eukaryota; kingdom Metazoa; phylum Chordata; class Amphibia; order Anura; family Ranidae; genus Lithobates; species Lithobates clamitans. The sequence continues at coordinate 5,691,653 of JBBGZY010000655.1, forward strand.
TGATACACTATGCCTCATCCCTAAATAATACAGAACAAAATAGAGACCACAGAAAATGTGACTTTTTAGGCACTGTATCGAAGACACAAAATCGTATGTATATGTAAATTACAACAACAATTTAACCACTTCAGCCCCGGAAGATTTGGCTGCTCAATGACCAGGCCGTTTTTTGCGATTCGGAACTGCATCGCTTTTACTGACAATTGCGCGGTCGTGCGACACTGTACCCTAACAAAATTTACGTCTTTTTTTTCTCACAAGTAGAGCTTTCTTTTGGTGGAATTTGATCATCTCTGTGGTTTTTATTTTTTGTGCCATAAACAAAAAAAGAGCAACTATTTTGAAAAAAACACAATATTTTGTACTTTTTGCTATAATAAATATCCCCAATTATTTTTTTAAAATAAAACTATTTTTTTCCTCAGTTTAGGCTGATATGTATTCTTCTACATATTTTTGGTAATAAAAATCGCAATAAGCGTATATGATTGGTTTGTGCAAAAGTTATAGCGTCTACAAAATAGGGGATTGAATTATGCCATTTTTATTATTATTTTTATTTTTACCAGTAATGGTGGTGATCTGCAATTTTTATCGGGACTGCGACATTATGGCGGACACATTGGACACTTTTGACACATTTTTGAAACCATTGGCAATTATACAGCGATCAGTGCTATAAAAATGCACTGATTACTGTGTAAATGTCACTGGCAGGGAAGGGGTTAACACTAGGGGGCGATCAAGGGGTTAAATGTGTTCCCTAGTGTGTGTTCTAACTGTAGGGGGAGGGAACTGACTGTAGAAGATGACAGATCGTGGTTTCTAGCTATTAGGAACTCACCATCTGACTCTCCTCACAGAACAGGGATTTGTGTGTTTTACACACACACGTCCCTGTTCTGCCTCTCATGCTCACGATCACGCGTAGTCTGCGGTCATCGCAGCCACGAGCATCAGCACCCCCGGAGTGCAGCGGGCACGCCTGCCTCCGGCACCTGCTATCCCTCTGAAAGGAGCCGATGTACAGCTACGCTGGCTTGCAGGATCACGCCGACCTGCCGCAGTATAATGATGGCGGTTGGTCGGCAAGTGGTTAAAACTATTAGATAGTATTAACCCAAACTAGTGTGTGAGCATACACACCCCATGTATACAAGTAGGGAGCCTCAAAAGTATTGACACTGGCACATACGTAATGAAACAAATACAATCACCAAGGACAAATAATATAGCGGGGGGCTATCTCTGTGCGTCGCCTCACACTAGGCAGACAGGGCTGTGCTCAACATGTTTCGTGTTGACAAATAACGCTTCTTCTGGAGCGTAAAGGGTTAATTACAGTGTTAAACCAAGCAAAATATGTGGACCACAAAAGAGCAGAGCCAGTGGATCAAAAGGCTAAATCTATGAAGGAGACAAAACCTTTTTTTTTTTAAATCAGTGACAAACAGAAAGATGGGATCACACAAATTAAAACTGGGTATTTTAATGTTTTTGAAGAGGACAATACCGTGGACATAGCCAACCTCAATTTCAGCAAAGCATTTGGTATGGTTTCACATAATGAGCTCATAAAAAGTTGCACAAGTTAGGACTTATCCCTTGGGTGGTTCAGTGGATATAAAGCTAACTAAATTATAGGTACCAGAGTATGACTGAAAATGGGGTTCATTCAGAACAGAGACCAGTCATAAGTGGTGTACCAAAAGGCTCTGTACTAGGTCCTGTTCTATATAATCTGTTTGCAACTGATACAAGTAAAGGTTTGTTGGGTAGGTCTTTTCGCTGATGACACAAAAGTGTGCAATAGGGTTAATATTCCTGGAGCTAAATGCAGCATGGGACATGATTTAGCATTGCTGAAAGACTGGTGAAAGCACTGCACTTCAATCTTTTTTAAATGAAAGAAAGCACTTAGGAAAAAAAATAATCATCTGAGAGTATAATATTAGGGGTACAGTTTTGGCCATAACTACAAAGAAAAATATTTGAGGTGCTTATTTCACAGAATTGCAAGATGAGCAAGCAGTGTGTCCTATCAGTGAAAAAAGCCAATAGAAACCTGTAAATCTATACTGGACAATTTTTTTTTTAAAGTGACAGACTTGATGGACTACTTTTTGTTTTGTAACTGATGTTCTATGTTTCTATGACATGACAGTAAATTTTGTAAGCAAAATTACAAGAGCAAATGCTAAAATGTGTTTACAAGAATTCGATAAAATATCTGCAAGGCCCAGTTTAAACAGAGTTTCTAGACCAGATGTCCTGTCATACAGTTTAAAAAATAGTTCCAATTTACCTTTGTCACCCATAATCAGTTTAACTCTTTCTCAAAGGTAACTCAACGTCCTCTGTACATGTCTGTCTCTGTAATACTTAAACTAAGAAAATTTTATAACTTTTTTTGCTTTAGTTTGTACTGATCCTAATTTTTAGGTTTTTAAAGTTGTGTAATTTTTATCATTTTATTCAGGAAAACCTTAGAATCTCAATTTTAAAATCTTTACATTGATTAGGCTCAAACACACAAACACACACACATTATATTGTATATAGGGAATATTTTCCAAATCGCTAATACATTACTAAATTTTCCAAATCACTAATATATTATTAGTTAGGAAATACCTTTGAACTTTCTAAACTTTCAAAGCAAATTTCAGTTTCCCATTTTTTCACAGGAAATAATGCAATGATTTCTTCTTGCAGACAGGTTCATTGCCAGGTTATAAAAAACTCCCCAATTTATTCAAAATGCTGCCAATAATTTTGCCACCTTACACCAGGCATAATCCATTAGTAGCAATAGAGAGAAAATAGCTGAGAACAATTATCCCTCTATTTTTTATAACAGTCTGCTTCTTTCTCACTATTTATTCCCATTTCACTTTAGCATCATTACTTATCATTTACAAAATGTATAAAATGGAGAAGAATTTAGCTAAATAGATTAAACTGAAAGCGCAGCAAAATTAAAAGCATTTATTTCACTGATTTGTGAAGAAAAATCTTATGCAGCCTAGTTTTCTGTGCCCTATATAAAAAGAGAAAATATAAAATAATTATTTATCCCTATCTAGTATTGGTAATGCTTCAGAACTAATAACCGATTGCAATAGGTAGTGTGACTACTTACTGGGAATGTTTGTCTACTTACCATTTTACCTCTCTGGCAAACTAAATTAGTTTTGGCGTCTGAATCAGTTAAATGCTCCTAGGTACCTACAATGAGCAACTCTTCACAACATCTCTTCACAACATCTCTTCATTGTGTTTTCACAAATTTTGCTGAATTGAGCTGTAGATTCATGGACATGGGAAGCAAACTATATGATATGTTCACACAGATATGGCTACAGAAGGGGGAGATATCGTAATACTTAAGCACTCAGAATCTGATGCAGCTATGTATAGCAGATTTTGCTCACTTTTTCAGTTTGAGCAAATCCCTCAAATGAAACATTTCAGGGTGCAAAAAGTGTCATGGAAAGTGTATAATATAAAACAAATCAATATATATATATAATCGATTATGTTTGCTCTTTTTCCTCATTTGATTTTTTTTAGATTTTCTGTAACATACAGTAAGCAATATTTATAGGTTTATGTTGTTATTAATAAACATTACGAGAACTGTTGATGTAACTATTGTCTTGATGTTGTTTATTGACCTGATTTTTTCCTTTCTGATAACATTTTTACTAAAAAAGTTCTAAAAATTGCAATATTATGTAATTAGGAATTCAAAAAATATGTATATTTAAAAATAAAAGCTGAATAAATATATGAATATTCTGATTATTTATATTAACATATTTCCACCGTGTACATGAGATGCTTATATGTTGTAAAGCTACAATATATGTGTAAAAGAAAAATAAGTTTATAAATTTCATTATTCATTTTATTTTTTATTTTTTGACAGGTAAACGTCAGCTGTTAGGAAAGACGTAAAAATTATAGAGCAACAGTTATATGTTCTATTCTCTAACATACCCATACATTCATTGAGAATTGATGCTATCATGTGTATGCCTGTCTATATACCCATGTCCAAAATGGCCTGCAAATATTGTGTTAGATAGGCATATCATTACAAAGGTAGAAAATACAGTAGTTTTGATGTGTGCAAAGCCAAAGTATTTTGAAGCTTTGGATAGAATGATAAGATATTGTAATTGTCATCTGTGTCTCCCATAGCTAAATGCACTCGCTCTATTTGTCCTGGTGACCACTATCATTAGAAATGAAAGTAAAAGATAAATGTAAAAATCTGAGTTTTCACCAAATCAGGAACATAAGTCTTCCAATGAGAAATCCAAGTGATACGTTCTTTAATTACTACTGACCTACCACAACTTGTCCTGCACTGTGTTGCTTGTGGAGGTGGCCATCTTGGAAGAATATGGCTTTACTCACTCAGGTCAGAGCTTCTTTGGGGAAAAGTGAGCAACACAGTAGAGACATTACAGAATCTCACATAACATCTCCTGTGACTACCAGTCATAGGCAGCAGTGCTTCAGATCTTACATGGCTAACATAGAGATATGAAGCTAAAGGTACAGAAGTACCTAAGCACTCTAACATACCAGGAGGAGCACTGCAATTTTCAGGAGGAATTCCAGACAGAAAGCTCTTTAAGGTATGGCTTAAATTTAGCGAATTTTCACTTTTTTTAATTCAGGTCCACTTTAAGAAAAATGATTTGACTTCACATATGCTTTAACTATGCGGATGGGTTTCAGTATGTGCAGAAGGTCGATTATAGAAGCTGTTTTTTTAAGTTTTGGAAAAAGGATAGCTAGTTTTTGTGTATCACAGCTAAAATGACATATGCCAATGGAACACCTTATCAGCCACTTTTAATATACTTGTGCACACAGATGTTTTCCTTATGATACTATTGATGGATACACGAACAAAAACAGAAAAGAAGAAGCTGGAATTTTCTTTTTCTCTTTCACACACAAGCATTTTTATGTTTTATTTTTCTTTTGTAGTATTATTTTTCTTTTGTAGTATTCTCCTGAAAAGTAACAAACACTAACAAAAAATGTAATTATGTAACACTATAAATTTTATGCAGTGCTTTACATTTATATTGTACATTCACATCAGTCCCTGCCCTCAAGCAGCTTACAATCTAAGGTCCCGAAATCACATTCATACACATATTAGGGCCAATTTAGACAATAACTATCTAACCTACTACCATGTCTTTGGAGTGTGGGAGGAGACTGATGCAGACACAGGGAGAACATGCAAACTCCAGGCCAGGCAGGTAATGCCGTCGTTGGGATTTGAACCGATGGTCCTAGTGCTGCTAGGTGGAAGATGCTAACCACTTAGCCATTGTGCTGGCCCTATCCTTCTTTTGTAAACAACTTTACCATGCTTTGTGCTAGGAACTGTAGTGTCAGGACAAATAGAAGAACTAGCAAAATGCATCTGTACTATGGCAAAATTACTACTGGTTGCAACTGGAAAATGTTTAATTTTTTTTTTCAATTTGTCATAAAAATACATAGAAAGTTAAATCATTTTAGGGAGATGTCACCCTAAGAACATCTTGTTTATCCCCAAAAAACATACATATTACTTTTATTTCATCAGATAACAAAGTTATTGGTAAATGAATAGGCTACTGAATTGTAAATAGTGACCCTGGTACACAAGGGGTAGACAACTGATGGTAATGGAGTGAATAATAATAATGTTAAACATAATAATGGGATGTGTTAACTTAAGGTCCCACGGTCATTGAAAACAGTTTAATCATGTGCTAATTAGACTATGAAACAACTGTATGTCCCATTTATTACAAATTATAGGTTTAAAGTAGACTGAATTATGATTTATATATTTTGTCAGCACTGTTTAAATTATTCAATCTACTGGCACTGGCTACCGAATATCCTGTAATAATTAGATAATGACAGTGATAAGAGTGAATTCAATCCTAACACTTGGAAGAATAACCTTTATACGTCCCACAATCTGGTGGGATATACGGTCAAGATTCTCCTAGTGGAGAGGGAAGATAACCAATGTTTATCCCTCCCGTCTGACACCAATGGTAGGCCAACCAAATTTCACCCCCGGCCTAACTGATGAGCCCTGCCATCCCTTAATTGCAACATGCAAAATCCACGAAGAGTTATAAACCCTTAAAGCAACTTCAGTATGTGACCGATACTCCCCTTCCCTTCTGGAGTGCAGTGCAATTATAACACTTTCTCTCAAGCATGGGGAAACCAGTTTTGCCACTTCCCCCAACCCCCTTTAACAAACTTTGAAAAATTGGCCCACAAGATGCTGGCCACTTCTTCCACTTCTCAGGATCCATCTTACATCTCCAGATGGGAATCGGACCTGGGGGTTGACTTTTCGGAAAAACGAGAAAAATGTATCATCTGCTTCACACACACACGTGGTCTGTGTCTTCAATGTAATACAGGAAACAGTTTTTAAAATACTGACTTGTTGGTACAAAACTTCGGCACAAAATGTTTCCTCAAATTTTGTTGGAGATGCCTTAACCAGGACCTCCATATCTTCTGAACCTGCTCAGTTCTGTCACAATTCTGGTCACAGGTTAGAGATCTAATCTACAGATTGATAGATGTACAACTGGGGAACAATCCAGTGTCTTACCTGCTACATCTGGTGCTCATGTCATCCAAGCAATACAAATGCTCTCCCGCTTTACACCGAATAAATTCAGCTAAGGCATGTATTTCACTGTTCTGGATACAGACAATCCCACCCCCTATGGGGACCCGGTTGTACAAAATTGGTGATATTTGTACAATGGAAGAGCTCTTGGTGTCTACCAACCACAGGGAAGACAAATTTCGCAAATATGGTATTATTGGTTCGACTATACCTTTTCTGTGAGCTACTCAGCTGATCTGGCTCGATGAGAATTTTCTTGTTCCCATTCCTGGGAATACCCCTGGACACACCATGAACCTTAATCCCCTGATTTTTTTTTCACTTCTTTGTGCCCCCTTATTTTTTTTTTTATCAGCCCTGCAATCCCATGGACATGACAGGCTGCCCTGTGCTCTTTGTCCTAACTCCTGTGGTGACAGCTATGACACATGTCTTATTCGAGTTGTATTTCGGCTACACCCCTTCACCTATTGGCCTAGTTGAGCCATTAGAGTTAACTAGACACTATTCTTCATTATGTGTCACTTTTGAGGAGTGTTTTTTGTTCTTTTTGCATATTTGCTCCTGTTTACATATGTGGCACACAATATGTGTTGATTTTTTGTATAATGCTTTTTTTCTCCCCTATTGTATACTCTGAAAATCTTATATAAAGAAAAAAACCTTTACCTTTGCACTGCAATGGTTAACTGATCATTTTTCCTTGGTGATAATAAATAAGGTGACATCATAACTTACTCCCTCTGCAGTCTGTGCTTTCCCCTGCTGTCTGACAATCCCACATTATGGGTGGTCCTCTGCATCCTTACATAAAATATAAGACTGCTGAAATGTTTGGTATGATATCAGAGAGTTGTGACTTGCGACTTTGAGGGACCAGTCACAAAAAAGGAGTTCAGCTTTAGGGGAATTTTAATTAGTCAAAACACTTCAAGTTTAAGTAGTTTAAAAACAAATGATAGTAAGAAGCAGTACTCCCTATAATATAGTATATTAATCTGAACCCAGTGATAAAATTACTGTTTTCCTAATAAGCAATTGTTGTAAACAACTATACAGACATGCTTGATAGATCACCACTAATCACTAATGTGTGGCTAAAGCTATAAAATAAGGTCTTAAAATGGCTGACAAAGATGCTTTAAAAATAAATTATGCATGATTCAATAAAAGGGAGCATAGAGTAATGGTGCTAGAGCATAAATCAACCTAATTAATTATGTACCAGCAACTGAAAAATAGCATATCAGCAGAAAGCTTTAGTATATAGAAACTATCACTAGATCTATTTTCTTGGTTATATCTCTGCTTAGATTGGCTGTATGCAGCTTAAAAATATTTAAATATAATAAAAAAACTAAACATTTTGTAAAGCTAAAATGTGGATAGATCGGTATATAAGACATACATCAGTGCAGGTCTAGATTTATTAATGCATCAAAGTATTTTTAAAGACAAAATCAATGCATTAAATACAGCCAATGCATTTTGGGGAAAGGCCTCTCCGCTCTTCAGGTCTTGAGCGGTAGATGTTAGGATCACAATGAAATGCACTAGGGGACCTATGTTGAGGCTTGATACAAATTATTTGATGTTCTTAACTAATAAACATTTCAAAAATACCTTTAAGTAATATACATTTTTGTACTAGGCACTCCTTGGTACCCATCAAAAAGAGATGTGCTTATGAGTCTGTTGTTTGTCCTTTCACTGGCCAGTCACAGATCTATCTATCTATCGTGTTACAACCAAAAACGTAAATGTATTTTATTATTTGGATTTTATGTGATAGACCAACACCAAGTGGCACATAATTGTGAAGTGGAAGGAAAATGATAAATGTTTTTTAAAATTGTTTACAAATAAATATGTGAAAAGTGTGGTGTACATTTGTATTCAGCCCCCCTGAGTCAATACTTTGTAGAACCACCTTTCACTGCAATTACAGCTGGAAGTCTTTTTGGGTATGTCTCTATCAGCTTTGCACATTTAAAAAGTGACATTTTTGCCCATTCTTCTTTGCAAAATAGCTCAAGTTCTGTCAGATTGGATGGAGAGTGTCTGCGAACAGCAATTTTCAAGTCTTGCCACAGATTCTCAATTGGATTTAGGTCTGGACTTTGATTGGGCCATTCTAACACATGAATATGCTTTGATCTAAACCATTCCATTGTATCTCTGGCTGTATGTTTAGGGTAATTGTGCTGCTGGAAGGTGAACCCCAGTCTCAAGTCTTTTGCAGACTCTAATGCCGTGTACACACGATCAGAAATTTGGCCAGCAAAAGACCGATGAGAGCTTGCGACCGTGCATATACATGCACGCATATACATGTGACCGTGTATATGCTCCATCGGACTGGCCAAATTCCAGCCAGCAAAAGATTGAGAACATGTTCTCAATTTTTCGGTCGGAAAAAGTTCCTATCCGAAAATGCGATTGTCTGTAGCAATTCCGACGCGCAAAATTCCTACGCATGCTCAGAAACAATTCGACGCATGCTCGGAAGCATTGAACTTCATTTTCTCGGCTCGTCTTAGTGTTGTACGTCACCGCGCTCTTGACGGTCGAAAGTTCAGCAAACTTTTGTGTGACCGTGTGTATGCAAGGCAAGCTTAAGCGGAATCCCATCGGAAAAGCCATCATATCTTTTTCCAATGAGAAGTCCGATTGTGTGTACACGGCATTAGAGGTTTGCTTCTAAAATTGCCCTGTATTTGGCTCCACCCATCTTCCCATCAACTTTGACCAGCTTCCCTTTCCCTGCTGAAAAAAGCATCCCTACAACATGATGCTGCTACCACCATGTTTCACGGTGAGGGTAGTGTGTTCAGGGTGATGTGCAGTGTTTGTTTTCCACCACACATAGCATTTTGCTTTTAGACCAAAAAGTGAAATTTTGGTCTCATCTGACCAGAGCATCTTCTTCTACACGTTTTCTGTGTCCCACACATGACTTCTCACAAACTGCAAATTGGACTACTTTTGACTTTCTTTCAACAATGGCTTTCTTCTTGCCACTCCTCCATAAAGGCCAGATTTGTGGAGTGCACGACTAATAGTTGTCTTGTGGAAAGATTCTCCCACCTGAGCTGTGGATCTCTGCAGCTCCTCCAAAGTTACCATGGACCTCTTGGCTGCTTCTCTGATTAATGCTCTCCTTGCCCAACCTGTGAGTTTAGGTGGACGGCCATGTCTTGGTAGGTTTGCAGTTGTGCCATACTCTTTCTATTTTCGGATGATGGATTGAACAGTGCTCTGTGAGATGTTCAAAGCTTGGGATATTTTTTTATAACCTAACTTCTCCACAACTTTATCCCTGAGCTGTCTGGTGTGTTCCTTGGCCTTTATGATGCTGTTTGTTCACTAAGGTTCTCTAACAAACCTCTAAGGGCTTCACAGATCAGCTGGATTTTTTACTGATATTAAATTACACACAGGTGAACTTTATTTACTAATTAGGTGACTTCTGAAGGCCATTGGTTCCATTAGATTTTAGTTAGGGGTATCAAAGTAAAGGGGGGTGAATACAAATGCACGCCACATTTTTTGAGAAATGTATTTGTAAAAAAAATTGAAAACCATTTATCATTTTCCTTCCACTTCACAATTATGTGCCACTTTGTGTTGGTCTATCACAGGGGTAGGCAACCCCCAGCACTGGTGCCGCCAGCGGCACTCAGAGCCTCTTTTGCCGGCACTTGACTCCCTTCCCATCAGCAGAGCAGCGCAGGGAAGTGTCAGTGAGACACTAATGCATTCCAATTTCATAATTCCCCATGCCGCACCTGCACTGAGAGGGAGGCACTGTGCCCCCACACATTGGAAAAGATTGGAAACATTGTTTGGTTGTCTAACTTTGCTGTAGCTGTGATCGTCAGCTTTTGTGATGGGAAAGAGATTGGGTGCAGTTCTGCTGGGGGAGGGTCCCTGTTTCCAGGAGGAGGAGGACTGTCATTGGCCACTGCTAAACCAATCACAGTCCTGCTAGCTCCGTCCACCACCTGGAGGAAGATGACTCACTTGGTTGCCACTACCAATATCAGAAAGAAGGGATTTTACTATGTTTGACTAAACCACAATTAGGTGACAGTTTGTGGAATCACTGTTGAGCTTCTGGGAATTTTGTTTAAATCATTCCTGAACCTTTGTGTCACTTACTACTGAACCCCTGCACTCTGTGTCCCTTTAAGCCACAGCCAGTGTTTTTGATAAAGGAGGGAAGGGTTATAGCCTCTGCCAGCTCTTAAAGTTGTCTGTGTTCTCACAGAGGTAATTTCCCTTCCTGTTCACTCTGACACCCATCATCTGGACAGGAAACTGGGAAAATCTTACTCATAAGAGAAACAGCAAAAAATCCTGAGAGAGTATTAAACTAAGAAAACAAAAAAGATACAATTGTCATGACAAATAAAACAGTGCAGTCCAAAAAGAGCCACCAGTTCCAAGCATGGAAGTGGCGGCTTGACGTCATTGCATGTCATTGCATGTCTCTGCTCCAACGTGTTTCATACGTGCATTATGGCACTTCTATTTGCTGGTATTTAGATAAAGCTTTTTACCTTTTTACCTTTATTAAATATACTGCGCTGTGTGGTCCTTTGCTTGTGGCTCCGTGCGGTGAGCGCTTTTCTCCCTACATAATATCAAGCAAACCTTCTGACTGTCCCCAGTGGTGAGAGGTGGTACTGTCCCCATTGTGATGATAGAGCTGGTTGACCATGTGTGAGGGATCCTATTGATTTAACCGCACATGTCATGGCTTCCCTTTGGCAGCTTTAATGTAAGTGAGTGCATTTTAGTTCTGTTGCTCACATGTGGTGGAAAGGATTTCCAGTAGCTGGTGGAAGACACTCTTCTGTGGTGATATTTATCACACATTTGGACTTTCTTTCTAGTGGACTTTTATTTATACTGACATTTTTTTTATTAATACATTTTTTTTATATATTTTTTTTGCTGTTGCAAATGTTTTTTGCACACGGTGATTATTGTATTGAATGTGAGTGCATGTTTGTAATATTTGGATTTGGATATTTTTATTATATCATTTCAGTACTGTATATTTACTTGCTGCAAGCTGCCTATTCCTTTTCTTTAGCACTGATCCTTTCATTTTTTTTTTCAAATTAAGGATGAGTAAATGTATTTTATTTTGGTGAATAGGAAAGCCAAAATTAAAGTGGCTTTTAGGTTTATAATTAACTTTATACTGGTCCTGAGGATTACATAGGTTCCTTCCAACTATCCTAGACCTATATGAGTGTATGTTAGCTGCGCTAATAGTCAAACACCAAATTTGCAAAAATGAAAATCTGTGAATCACTCTTCCAAGTGTGTGGATCACTTTTCAGTGTCCTCAATCGGACAATGAATTTGTGGTGAATAAATATGTGCAGTTAAGTAAACCACTATTCAAGGATAATGTGAACGAATGAAAATTAATAAAGATGATAAAGAAAAAAACAAATCTGTGAATCAGATTTATACAATCTTCGCAATGTGACAGTGACTCACAACACGACAATCCCTCTACCATATAAAATTCAAGCTTACCAGACAGTAAGCTGTGTATCGCTTGTGGCTAATAACCCTGCCTGGGCCTTTATTTACCAGTAGAATCGAACAGCAACTCTCATCCAGAGGGCCAATATGACGTCGCCCTGGGGCATGGGTGGCATGCTGACTCACCGCTTAAATAATAAATACAATTAGAACCACGCCTCAGTTTGAACCTCAGGCGGGCAAACCTAAAATCTCCATATTGGAAAAGGGAAAACTATGCTTAAGGGAAAGACCAAATAAGGCCTAAATGACTAGGAATTACCCTTATGTCTCAACCCCAACCAATTTAATACTAGGTAAAACAGAACAGAAAAAATATATCTAAAAATTAAAAAACACTGTCAGGTCACCTGGGACCAGGTGACAGATGCACTCTGTAGGAGTCGGAAGTGCACTGCTAAGGTAGTGGACCCTAGGACTGACTGCTGCTAATTGAACCCTAGAAGGTTCAGGAAGCAGGTCTACAGGATAACTAACATGGATCCCAGTGGGAGCTAGAGCATAGATTCCCCAGGGCGTGGAGTCTAAGAGTCGGCGGGTGTTCACCAGAGCCTCTAGTGGTGAGGATTGACTGCGCTGCTGTCTGGCTCCAGGTCGCGGCCCCCAGTTTCTCACAGCTCACGATCACCGTAGACTACAGAAGAAGAGGAAGGAGGCAGCAGGCTGGAACTACAGGGAAGTAAGTGGTAAGCCAAAGGTCAGGGCGACTAGCAGACAAGGATAAACATAACACGCCAAAGGTCAGGGTAACAAGCAGACAGGGAGAGTCGAGAACAGGCCAAAGTCGGTAACAGGAATCAGACGTAGGAAACACAGCAAATACACAGAAAGAAAGCAATGAGCAGTGACAAAAGTAAAATGAAAAAATAATTAATTAATTAGTAGTTATTATAATGATGATGTAAGTACTCTTCCGCAGCAACCCACTTCTTCCAGAGAGATGCACTTTATTGACTTCCAACACAGACCAAAGTCCACAGATGACAAAAATCCAACAGAGTAAATATAACTTAGAGTCCCATTTTTCCTAGATCTGCGCCTTCATAGTCACACACAGACACGACTGACTGCTAGCTTGAATAGTCCCCCCTGAAATACCAGTACCCTAGGAGAGAGTTTCTGCTAGGTCAACCCAAAATACTCTTTGATATTATTGTTACCCCCTCAAGTCTAATTACCATCAATAAATACTTCTTCTATGGTTCTTTAAACAATGTACCCTTTGAAATGTTCGATTAGGTTAACAGGCCATACCTCACACACCTAGGTAGACTTGCATAAGATCAACATATCAAAGGGTCAACAACTGTCCCTTTAAAATGTTAAAATTGAGTTGGCTTGGACAGCTAAACCATTGTCAAATGAATTCTGGCATGGTCAATATTGTTCTGTATGTGTACATATATAATAATATAAAATCCCACATTATCAACATATTACAACATGCATATGTTTTAAATGACAGTGATTGATTCATTACCAGTGAATGTTTGGTGAAAGTCACATTCATTGTTTTATAAATGTGCCCCTAAATGAAATAAATTGCATTAACCCAAATACAAAATGAATACACCTTCTACGTATAGAGTAGGAATGAGCCAAACATACCTGGGTTCGGCATGAGCAGAGTTTGTCTAACATTATTAAAGTTTGGGTGCCGATTACAAACCCCATTGAAGTCAATGGGAGCTGAATGTTAAATAAAAAATATGAATGGCCATTTATTTAGGCCAATAGGCAAGGGAGTGTCCAACAAATGGTATGGGAGTTGGGCATTGCACTGGGGAGCATCTACCCAAGCAAAAAACATTTCTAAAGATTTCAGTTTAGTGAGTAGCAGCGATTTTAACCAAGCTTTGAAGTGTAACCTTAGGCATAACTTTTTTTTTTTTTAGGTTTTGGATAGAGTGGAGAAGGGGATATTAGGTGAAGGTAAATGGGATACAGATGGCCAAAAAAAAAAACGGCATGGGGATTCCCCTAAAAAGACACACCCAACTCTTATCCTGATGGGGGTCTGGTAAAGTACTACGCTCTCTTTAGATCGGGGAAGGAGAGTGGAGGAGGTCACGTGACAGCACAGAGGTGCTGTGAGAGAACGTATTTGGGATTAGAATTTAAAAGAAAACAGACACACAGTACTTTATATCTTGATAAAACATAGGGGATGGCAGTTAACGATTGTTCTAACTTTACAACCACTTTAAGTGGCATCAGTCTGAAATGTCTTTTTGAATAAAGGTCTTAAATACTCTCCCTCATGGAAACTTTGTAAGTTTGGAACATTTATGGATTTAAAGAAATCTGTTGAAAAGTTGCAAATTAAAAGACATTATTTGGGTAATCCTGGCAATGGAAATGGAGTTTGGTTAAAGAAGAGCAAATAATGATACATATGAATTTATACAATGCTTCTCTCTTCAACCCCCTGGGGAGTCTACCCTCTTCTTTGGCAGTCTTCCAAAACATAGTACAAGGATATTGAACAGTTTAGAGTACGAGACAGTTCTGATATCCACATACAGCGTGGAATAAAAAACACGCTTCTCCTCACTGGGTGGGTGGACCGAGGCAGCATGAAGGCTTTTGCGGAGATTGATTTGCTGATGCCATAAGGGCCAGTTTTCATAGTCCATTGCAGTCTACTGAGAAAACATATTATCGTGGTTCGGTTGTCTATGGGAGCTTCTTGCCTGGAGATGGAGTTTATGCAATCTCGATCCCTGTAATTCGGGATCAATACTGTTTGGTAGGTGGCCATTCTTTTTCTTTTGAAGGAGCACCTTTGAGTACACAAGCACCGTTAAAAAGAAATTTCATAGGACTGAGCCCTTTAATCACCATCAACTGTACAAGGACTCTGCATTGTAACAGGCGTCTTTTTGTGGTGGTCCTTTTATTATTTAGAGACTATAGTTACTGTATTGTATTTGCATATTTTGGACTTTATTCACTTATTGCTTATTTTGCACTATTGCTTTTATTTGCACATTTTGAACTTTATTTACATATTGCTTATTTTACACATATTTTATGATTTCATATATCAGTAATTTTTAGCACTCATTTGTTTCATTACACGTATTTGTTTATTTATAAATTTAAAAAGACAGTGCACTTTTTTGTATTTGAGAGTCCAGTTCATATTAGCTCTTTCCTTTTTTTGAGCTGAGTGCAAAAATTCTCTTTTTTATACAGCAATATTTTAAAAAGTGACATGTTCTGGCTTCTAAATTACCTAGAGTCCATCTATTATTTTTAGGAAGGTTCCTAGCCTCAAAAATAGAATTGCCCCAAATGCGGTTGAGCAACCTCAATGGGTTAGTAAGTTCAGAGACTTAAATAGTTTTTTTTCCTTGCAGAAAATGTTGTAAGTGTGGGGGGCACAACATTGTTAGGACTAAGACCCTTTCTTCTGAAAAAGAGTATCTAATATTTCACAATTTATTACTTCCTCAACCACTCATGTGGTTTATTTCCTGCAGTTCCTTGTAGCCTGCAATTTGTCAGTAGAACCACGCGGGCATTGCAGGTGAGGGTTAACGAGCATGTGGCCAGTATTAAGACGGCTTTTGAGGACATAACCTTTCGAGGCATTATGGTATTCGCCATGCTAAGGATCCCTCAAATTTAAAAATGATCAGTACAAATAGGTTGTATCACATTGTTGTGGGTGTAATATGACAAGAGAAATCTCTCGCCTGTAAACCTGATGGATGTTTGAACTTAAGTCTTATGTTCCTTTCAGAATAAATGTCGAGAGGGACCTTAATTGTTTTAATAATTCTAGCTAAATTATGAATTTTGGTTTAATATATTATTTTTTTATATATTTAATGGATTCTAACAGATTTTAACGTTTATTGCAATGCTACTCCTGTGATCATGGTTTTTGGATGTTGAGATATGATTTATTTTTCTGTCCACTAGAGATGCTAGTGGGTTACCTTTTATTAATAATTAAAGATAAATTGGATTGAGTATTATTTAATACATATATATATTTTTTTAGTGAACATGTTCTGTTTACTGATTATTGATTTATGTGAGCATTTTGAAATACAAATATAGCAATAGTTTATGGTTTATAAGTTGGCATTTATGTACGTGATCAAGGAGTGCCATCCATGGATTGTAATAAGCTAATATAGCAGTCAGCACTATCAACCGACCCCTTGAGAAAGTTTTCTATGATGAAACACATCAGGGTGGAGCATTATGCTGATGTCATTACACCTGCTATGGGGGTTTTTCTGCTGTGTCTCAATTTTAATGTGAGTATTTTTCGTTTATGAAATAAAATGTGCTGGTGGAACACGATGGAGCGTCTATATCTATTTTATATTTAATGGTGGTCTGTGTAGAAGCTGGTTATATCCTAATGGTTACTCCGGGGGTTCATGGCTGCTTTCATAATCATTATAAAGGTGGCTAGGCTTCTACTGTGTTCATGAGACCTCATACAGTGTGGGGGTCTATTATTTTGGTAAGCTGCAGATATATTCTTTGATGTAGGAACACACAAGGGGATATGCACAGAATAGTATGAGTGTCATCCTGGTCACATTTGTGGGTTGATTAAATGAACTTATGTGATTTATGATTTTTTACTTATGTGATTTATTTATTTTTTTGCATGGGGTCCCCCTTAAAATCCAGAGCTGAGGGGTTTGGTATGAATATTGGTGGTGGGCCCACACTGATTTTCTTTTTTTTAATACAATTCCCACCACTTTGCTTGGAGTTTTAACCCAACTGAATGTTAATTTAGTTCAACCATTTGCTGAACCTTCAAAGAAGCAAGATTCAGCCTAAACCTAAATCAGTAAAAGCTGTAATTTCATTCATACCTTTTTTTGACCTTTTGTGCTGTAACAGAAAATGTGTTTAAGTTGATGCCTATGTAAGGGGAATTTTTTTTTTACTTCCTGCTTTGCTTGACATCTGTTACATACACAGGAAATAAGAAGATAATTCCCAAATTAGGACACAGATAACACTGAAAAGTTCAAATACGTGACCAAACTGGGCTCTGGATTCTGATTTTCTAAGGTTCACTGAAATTGTCACTGGACACACTAACACCAATTCAGCAGCACTGCACAAATTGGGGATTCCCTTTAGGAAAAGGGAAGGGTCCAAGATGTCCAAGGGGCAAAGGCTTTTAATGGTAAAATTGATTCATGCTGTATACTCTATCACTGGAACAACTTGCCCGCCAGATACTTTTCAGGCAGTAAATCACATTGCAGATCTGTTTGGTATGCTTGGTATCTGCTCACCTGAGACAATTTAGGCTCACTGAAAATCCTTAAGCCCTAAAGAAGGGGGAGTGTGTTTGACCCTCAAAACACTCATATCATTAAAATATCTTGAATGCTTGGACATTTGCTCTCATTGGATAGTAATAATGAAAAGATGACAGGGGTTTTAATCTTCCCCCCTATTCAAAACAAAAAATAAAATTTTCTGGCTAATGGATGCCTGACATAGCTTTACATCTTTTTCCTATTTTCCCCAGGAGCTCTGAACTTATGTTTCCAGTGTATATACTTTGTGTTCCACAGAAGTGAAATAATTTTTTAGCCTTCAGTTTACCCTAAAGGTAATTTAAATTACAGATGTTTTGTATGTTTCTAATAAACTATAGAGATATGACAAATGAGACTCATTAAGGACACAGAATATAGCCTTAAACTGTATAGCATATACAATAGTATTATTACACTCTTACAACGTTGCACTGTACATTCTGCAGAAATCTCTAAAGTACAAATCATAGAATCATAAATATTTTATTGTGCCATCTGTTCATTTGCCTGGCTCATTTTACAGTGTGTAGAGCTTAGTGACAAAGCAGATAAAAAGAATCCTAAAAGCAGTACAGTCTACATTTCTGTCTAACATAGGGCAATGTACCTTCTGTCAGGCAATCGCTTACTTTTACAATGTGTTACCTAATCACACACAGAGCCAGTGAGGGACTGGCTAAACCTAATGAATATTAGAGCAGTGTTGTCCTTAGTAAGGGGCCATACCGTGTCTATACCACATGCTTAAAGTGCCATTATATTCAGAAAATTTTTAATTGTACACATCTGTAAAAATAGGCAGTGTACTTTTTAGCAGAACCTTGCAATCTTTCATGTTTTCTACATTTGTTAATTCCTGATTGCTCCTGTCATTTCTCTTTACTTTCTAACTGTTGGATGGGAACCTAAATGAAGCCGATTGCCCAGCTAAGCATTGCGACACTCAATGCACATGCCCCACTATTGTATTCAGAGAAATCGATTCACTTCAATTTTTCTTGCTTCAAACTGCCCCATGTGACTTTTATTTAGCTGCAGGGGCAGCTAGAGCACTCAAATTTGCATGTTCTCCTTCCCCCTGCTGCCCAACATGATCATTGTGTCATCTAGCAGGGTGGATCAAGCTGGAATAATTGATAAAGCTTTCTCCCTGCTAGCCGTTCCACGTGACACAGATTACCCAAGCTGCAGAGACATGTAAAACATTGTGATTGGCAGCAGCTCCTCCTTTTTTTGTAACACGTGACCACAACAGTGCCAGTCAGCATCATGTGGGTGTGAAAAGACCCTGGAGCAACATTTGATAGCTGCATCAGAGGATTACTGCTTGCTTATTCTCCAGATCCCATAGTGTGGCGGGTAAGGATATACAGATGTCACAGGAAAAGGTATCTGGGCCATTTATTTTGCTGCATAATATATATTTTTCATTTCAGTGTATAAAATCTACATGAAATTGGTGCTCTGTGTTTAACTACTTCCTATTCCCAAGACCGTTTATAAATGGCCTGGGTTGAAGTGGTTGTACCAGGATCATGAC
The DNA here is from genome assembly GCA_037952925.1 of Lithobates clamitans. Lineage (NCBI taxonomy): Eukaryota > Metazoa > Chordata > Amphibia > Anura > Ranidae > Lithobates > Lithobates clamitans. The sequence continues at coordinate 5,710,755 of JBBGZY010000655.1, forward strand.
TGCAACTACAGTCATGATCTTGGTATTGTTCTTTTTAGTTCTTTTCACTTTTAGGTAAAAGTGATCCAAGCTGCTATGCAGCCGCTGGATCACTTTTACAGGCTGCAGAAGGTCCCCCCCCCCCCCGAAACCAGGCCCTTCTGTTTCATCTGGGAGCCTAGCAAGGACGTGACCGTGCCATTGGCTTTCCCAGACAAAGTGAGAGGAACTGATGCTGTTCATCCTACTGTGTGACATCAGAAACTGGAAGGGACAAGGATTTTGTCACTTCCAGGTTTGGTCTGATGTAAACAAGGCGTTACTGGCTTGTGAAAGCATCTAATCAATTTAAAGTGACCCCCCCTTGTACTGAAGTACAAAATGCAAAGGTCCCACACGCATATGTAAACGGTGATCACACCACATATCTGAGGTATCTCACAGGAGTGAGCTCTTTCTTTGAGTGGTACTAACAGTATTAGGCAACAGAAAAAAAAAAACAGAAAGTCAAGGTTTTAGGAGGATTTTGAAAACCATGAACACATTTGGGAGGATTAATAAAAAGCATCTTTCAGCTGGTACTATTGTCAATATCAACTAATCAGCTCCCATTTTGCATTTTTTCCACACAGCTTAGAAAATGAAAAATCTAAAAGGTGATTGGGCAGTTGAGAAAAAAATTGTCTCAGTCCTTTTTTTTTATGAATTCATCCCATTGAGTTTGTGAGTACCAAAAATTGAAATGGTTCCATTATAAAACAAACAAAAAAAGCTGTCTACACAGCATTTTGTATTTCCTATTATCACACTACTCAGTGTGAATCTGGCTGCAGAATCCTAAAGCAAACAGAACACAATTTTTAAAGGACACAGAATAGATTTTTATCACCTAGGAGACATTATTAAACTCCCCAAAAATGTGCAAATATGCAAGAAGAAAAACACGTGTAGTTGACAAGGGCTAGCAAAATATTGGAGGTTATTTACGAAAGGCAAATCCACTTTGCACTAAAAGTGCAAACTACAAGTGCAAAGTGCACTTGAAATTGCACTGAAAGTGCACTTGGAAGTGCAGTCGCTGTAAATCTGAGGGGAAGATCTGAAATAAGGGGAAGCTCTGCTGATTTTATCATCCAATCATGTGCAAGCTAAAATGCTATTTTTCATTTTTCTTGCATGTCCCTCTCGGATCTACAGCGACTGCACTTCCAAGTGCACTTTCAGTGCAATTTCAAGTGCACTTGTAGTTTGCACTTGTAGTGCAAAGTGGATTTGCCTTTAGTAAATAACCCCCATTGCATCAGTAACCTCTTGTTACTGATAGTACATAACAAAGCTCACTAACCATATCTGGTAGGTGTAAGAATCAGTATTTAATCTGAACATTGTGCCATATTTTTTACATTCTGATACTTTTTAGATATTAAAATGACGAACATCAAAATTAGGCAGCAGTCATCTAACGGTTTAAATTTATGCCATGTTCTTGAAATACAGGGCGCCGATCTGTCATCTCATATTACATTTCAAATATATTATGAACAATGTACTCTGTTCTGATGGCCGTATTAAAATTGAAATATCTCAGCAGTGTTTAGATTTAATCTCCAGGAAAGGTTCACGTTTCACATTTTTCTTAACTGTTCCTGAAACATCAATCTGAGAGCCTCCATTTTCTTGCTAATATTCTTTATTGCACAACGATGTATCCTGTCCTGCAAAAAGGAATCCAGTTGAGTATACCATTGTCTCATCCACTCTGTTTCTTTTCCATTGCAAAGGCTAAGTCCTCTGTAAACTTTAGTCAGGAAAGAGACAATTTTCTCATCATTGCACATTTTGCAACGTTGAAATATCCAATCCCACCATCCTTCCCAAAACACCTGGCCAAAATTCTCATCTATCTGGGCAGCGATGACGCTTTTTAGAGAATTTTTCTTCAAAGCTGTAATGTCATCTGCTTGGAGATTATTTCCTAGAAGCCTAAATGAAAAAAAAAAAAAACAAGATGGGGGTAAAACATTTAAAATATTTAAAGATGATTTACTGAAAGGGGAATACTTACTTTATTGGTTATTTATTGGGTGTTTATTATATAAATCAAATTTAAATGCAAATTAAAATCACATTAGGAGGGAAAAAAATGAAATAACGCTAAAGCTAAAATTTCTCCCTTAGTTAAAGAAGTTACAGAGCCCAATTATCAGTAACAAATGCTGTATCAGTTACTATGAACTGATTCTTCTTTAAAAAGAAAAACACAAATGTGTTAGTCCAATTTAGTCTTGATATAGCAATGGAAAGTCCATAATCCATCTGTGCTGTACACAGAAAGGCTTTTTGCTTTATGTATGTCAAATGCATAATTCACTAAACCAAATCCTAAAGTGATTGTAAAGTATTGTTTAAAAAACAAAACAAAAAAACAAACATGTTATACTTACCTCCTCTGTGCAGTTGGTTTTGCACAGAGCAGCCCTGATCCTTCTCTTCTCGGGTCCTTCTTTGCTGCTCCTGGCCCATCCCTCCTGTAGATTGCCTCCTCAGCCAGCAGCTTTCTACGGGGGCCGAGTCAGAGCTCCGTGTATCCATGCAGACACGGAGCCCTGACCTGGCCCCGCCCCCTTTCTCCCCTAATTGGCTGACTGATTTTAATTGACAGCCACGGGAGCCAATGGCACCACTGCTGTGTCTCAGCCAATCAGGAGGAGTGTCCCAGATGGCTTAGACATACATGGACATCGCTGGAGTGAGAAGGGGCTCAGGTAAGTAATTAGGGGGGTGCTGGGGAGGCTGCTACACACAGACATTTTTTTTTTATCTTAATGTATAGAATACATTAAGATAAAAAACCTTCTGCCTTTACAACGCCTTTAATACAAGTCAGGCTTAAAATCTCAAATCCAGTTTCATATTTTTAAATAGTTGTCAATTTTTTTTATTTTTTTTTATAAAAAGCAGCTTTCACTGCATTACCTTCTGTATGGTATTGTCCCGTGCTCTGCAATCCAGCACCAGGCTCAATGGTGCCAAGCCTAATTCAGCCTAATACCTGTGAGTGCAAGGCGTCATAAGTCCCTCCTCACTATGACTTCCTGCACATACAGTACAATGATGCAGAGCACATTGCTGACAACATTATCTTGGCATTGCTTTCTCCATTATTGAGGACCATCAGAGATAAAGGATCTTACCTCTCTTATAACTGGCTTGAAGACATCTTAAAAAGGTAAGTGTACCTACAGTGCCTTGAAAAAGTATTCATACCCCTTGAAATTTTAGTAAAATAATAGTTGTCCTGTGGACAGATTCTTCCACCTGAGCTGTGGATCTCTGAAGCTCCTCCAGAGTTACCATGGGCCTCTTGCCTGCTTCTCTGATTAATGCTCTCCTTGCCTATCCTATTGGGAGTACAGAGAGAACGCTGTTCCTAATCACTAGGAACAGACAATCACACTGTACTCCCCTGACAGAATTGGGATCTTTTTTTTTCTTTACACTGGTGGATCCCCATTCTGTCTCTATGAGGAGCGATCGCGGGTGGCTGGCGGACATCATGGCTGCCGGACTCACGCATCGGCTTCCCCGCTGTGCAGTGCATGCACCCACAGGTTACGGGTACGTCGTTTTTCGCAATAGGGCTGCCCTGCCGCAGCATATATGCGTTGGGCGGTCCTTAAGTGGTTGGTTAAATTTCTCCACAACTTTCTCCCTGATCTGTCTGGTGTGTTACTTGGCCTTCATGATGCTGTTCATTCACTAAGGTTCTCTAACAAACCTCTGAGGGCTTCACAGATCAGCTGTATTTATACTGAAATTAAATTACACACAGGTAGACTCTATTTACTAATTAGGTGACTTCTGAAGGCAATTGGTTCCACTTCATTCTAGTTAGGGGTATCAGAGTAAAGGGGGCTGAATACAAATGTACGCCACACTGGGTTAAAACTTTAACTTTCTAGATGTGCAAAGCTGGTAGAGACATACCCAAAAAGACTTGCAGCTGTAATTGCAGCCAAAGGTGGTCCTACAAAGTATTGACTCAGGGGGGCTGAATAAAAAATGCACGCCACACTTTTCAAATATTTATTTGTAAAAAAATTTAAAAACCATTGATCATTTTCCTCCCACTTCACAATTATGTGCCACTTTGTGTTGGTCTATCACATAAAATCCCCAAAAATGTATTTATATTTTTGGTTGTAACATGACAAAATGTGGAAAAGGTCAAGGAGTATGAATACTTTTTCAAGGCACTGTATACCCAAAACTTTTTTTGTTATTTTTTAGATAAAATGAGAAAAGGTTAGAAGCCCTGTTTGGTTTTAGTGTATCTGTTACATAGATTTCTGCTCTGGGGACAGCATTTTTCCCACATCTGCAACAGGGAAACAGACAACAATAAAATGCAAGACAGAGATTCTAGCATTCCCCTACTTAACTTTTAAAAAATGTTTTTGCTTCTGTCTGTGTTGCTGTTAAAAATATTTTCCCTCACAGGAAGTGAAGGAATCTCTCCAATGAAACCTTCGCTGGCAGTAAAATGTGTCATGAGTTCTAATCCTTCCACACTCTATCCAAAACTAAAAAAGAGTTTTGGCTATTGACACATTTTGGCTTTCCAAAACCCTTAACAGGTTTGGCCATTCAAGCCTAGTGTATGTTAAATTCTTAATGATTCAGGCCAGGTTCACATATGTCTGACTGCCATTTGCAGCCCAGGGTCCGGTGCGTTCCTGTTCAATGGTTCAGGTGCAAATCAGGTCAGAATTTAATCCTGAATTCACACCTGACTTGGACCCAAACACGCACAGGACCCTCTTGGAATCTGGACCGCAGCCGCGCCAGACATGTGTGAACCGGCTCCATTGTATGTCATGAATGCAGTTTTCACCACACCATGGATGTGGTGAAAACTGCATCCAAATTGCACATATGTGAACCCGGCCTCAGTCATTCTTTACAAATGCTGTACTTCTGGATCATCAGGGAAGGTAGGTTGGGCCAATAAAAATGTGGATACATAGCTAAATGGAGTGTTCATTCAAACAGATACAAACTGATTTTCCCACCTAACAGCATTTTCATGCAAAAGCAAATGGGAAGGAAAGTCAGGCATTCTCCATATATACAGGTATGTCATATGTATGGACACTTTAACACGTTAACACATTACTTATTACTAAGAAAAGCACAATGGTTTTCCAACAGTTAAAAAACATGGATACTTACACAATATGTTGTAAGTTAGAGTTGACAGAAGATATGTCAGAAATTTGTTCAATGGCCTTGTAACTGATATTATTACCTTCAAGCCTGTGAATAAACATTTTTGAAAGTTTATTGGTGCTCTTCATGCCAATATTATGAAAGGTTATTTCTTCAAAAAGCCTTGAGTATACTTAAATAGCTCTCCTATTCTGATTCTGTTTGGTCAATAAATCTCATCCATCTAATCCATACAAATTCACATTTTAGATGCTTCACTCTATGTATAATGCTTTTATTTTAATAAAAATAGGTTCTTTTGTTGAAAAGATCATGGTACAAGTAATCACAACAAAGATGTTAGTTATCAGACTGTAGGCTAATTTGGCTGCGCATGTAGGTGGTCACAGTGGGACTGTACACTGTCACTTTGAAATCTTGTGCCAATTTTAGATGGCTTTGTATTTACAGATCTGGTTTTGTCATTGAGTATGTGGATATTAAGTTAAAATGCAGAGAACAATTTCTGAAACAGAACCATGCTTACACCCTAATAAAGCTTAGTTTCCATTCCATACAGTGACAAATGTGTCAAACTCAGATGGTTCACTGTGTTTTTTGTATATATACTGTATATATGTTGTAGGTGGGTATTTAGGAACCTCAATACATTTTCAAAATAAAACATTTTTAAACAACTTACACTGCATTCACACTTAAGCTGGGCATCTTTGGGTATTTTGCAGACTTTTTCTTCAGCATTCATGCAGGTGTTTTTGCTAGCATCTAAGGCTTAAGCATTTTTTAAAATAATTTTTAAGCAATGAAAAGCTAGTCACTAGGGAATAAAAACACATGATAAGGGTGTTCTTGTGTGTTTTTTCACCCATATTCGGTCAGTTTTCAGGTGCTCCTATCGAAATCTATTGGGGACAAAAACACTTGAAGCGAAGCTTGAAGCGCAAAAGAAGGTCAGGTACTTTTTTAAGCAACAAGCTTTAAGTTTTGAATGTTGAACATTTTGAAGCTTCACGTTCTCTCTCTGGTATGGATGGAGTCTTACTATTTATGCATCCCAACAGCCAACTGCCATAACACAATTATTTTCCTGTAATCCGCTCTATTTAAGACGTGCTATCCTTCACCTCTGTGTAGTACAGAGTCAGAATTTTATCATAGGTGCTGGTAGGCACAGAACTTTTGGTGCCCTATTTAACAGGTCTCTATTAGTAGGATCAAGCTTTTGCGTGGAGCTTTTCCTTGTTTTCCTGGTCCTAACTCAGCTTAGAATAATATGATAATATGTAAATAACCTTATATGAGATCACCATTCCTATTAATGATGGAAATGTGTGGCCAATAATTATACATGGAAAAGCTGCCTCTTTGCCTCTGGTGCCTTAAAGTAAAGGCATACTAATTGTAAGACCAGTCCTGCCATCAGGTATAAACAGTTTTCAGCAGTTCCTTACTTAATATAATACCTGTATTTTGCTTTTCCATTAAACAGTTTTTTTTTTTAAGTTGGCTTGTACTACATTGTACTACATTTAAACATTTGGAAGTAAGAGTCCTGTCTATGATCACACACCAGAAGATACCTGCTATTTATTAGCCAAAAAGGCCACTTCTGTGACCTTCTCAGATTTTGTTTCACGTCTTGCTGTGGCCTGACTACCATTCCGCTGTCCAAAAAGACCACCTCAATTCTGGATCAGTGATTCAGAAAGTACTGAAGCCATTGTATCATCACGACAGCCAAGTACCTTGAATTTTCAAGTGATATTAGCAATTGGAATATTTCTCACCATTGAACTCCTTATTAAAAATAAATTTAATAATTACTCTACATCTGAGCAACCTTGATTTAATAATACAAACTGTATATCAAAAGAAAAAAAAAACACTGCACTAACTAGTAATAAAAAAAGCAGCTACATACAATGTGACAAGCAAATAAGTGAAAAATAGAAAAAATGTAGCGCATATGGAAATAATTTTGTATTGGTCCGAAGGGCCAATACCTATCCACAAATTGATGTGAATAAAGTGTGCAGGGAAGGCAATCCGTGAGAAAAAAATGTATAAATAACACACAATATAAATGAATATAAAAAGACTAAAGTCTCTGAAGAATAGGTGTAAACAAAGTCTCTCAGCAACGGTGGATATTCTGAGTGTTGAAAGGAGACAGTCTCCTTTCAACACTCAGAATATCCACCGTTGCTCAGAGACTTTGTTTACACCTATTTTTCGGATACTTTAGTCTTTTTATATTCATTTATATTGTGTGTTATTTATACATTTTTTTCTCACGGATTGCCTTCCCTGCACACTTTATTCACATCACTTTGTGGATAGGTATTGGCCCTTCGGACCAATACAAAATTATTTCCATATGCGCTACATTTTTTCTATTTTTTAATAATACAAACTGGCCACTTTATTGCAGTTTTTCAATTTCTTGAAAAAAATATTAGCAGAGCTCATAATGGTTAAAATGGCACTAATTATCTCTGGCACTGTACACTATTTTAAAATGAACCTACAGATACAAGTTTAAGTTAGATTAAAGGCTCCAAGTGACAATCTGCCTGTATTAAATGAAGGATTTTTAGAAACTTGGCAAAAACTCAGCCATGGGCACAACCCAATTATACTTTCAAAGCTGAATTCTAAACTAACATTTATCAGCTCCACAATGAACCGCATGGTATTATTTACTGAAATATATTATGTTACTGTCATAAATGCAGAGTTTTCTCCTGTGTTGTTACTTCATTTTCTCTTTGTCTCTCATTATTATTTACAGCATATGCAAAAGCACCAAGAACTTAATATTTATTTCTTAGTATTTAAGTTTTATTAAAAGGTTTCCCGTATCCATAAAATTATTGCTTTTTATATTTGTATCTTTGTATGGAATTTCTAGCCATTTTTGCTAGCCATAATAAGACACGTATGGCCTTCTGGATTTTTTTTTTTCCAAAATCTTTTTTTATTGGTTTTTAAAAAGAGAAACAAAAACAGATAAAGAGAACAAACAGTTAAACATACATTGGTCTAATATGATGTCTATGTGATCCTTGCAGGAATCACGCTGTCACCTTATTCATGAAAAATATATTATGAAATCAGTCATGGCGGTACAGTTTACTGGGTCATGAGGTGGTGCTATGTGCAGTTGTACATGGTACAATAGCATATTGTAGATTATTGTGTACACCTGGCACCCGCTTGGGAGCTACTTTGTGATTGGGGTCTACTGAGAGGCCTCTGAAGCGGTGGAGGGATCTGCCAGCCACTTAGACCAGACTTTGTTATATTTGTTGGGGCAGCCTCTGTTGTCATATGTGTCTTTATACAGAGGTAAGCTATTGTTGATTCATTGTTTCCACAGGGAGAGAGGAGGGGGGGTTGGTTTGCGCCAACTAAGGGCTATAGCTTTACGGGCATAGAACAGGAGCAATCCCACCAGTGTGCGTCCCGCCACCGTAGGAATTAGTTGTTCTACCAGGCCTAGTATGCAGATTGACATTGATGGTTGTAGTGGCACAGAGGTGATTTGTGTGATAAAGTCCAATATCTCCCTCCAGTATCCGACAATTGCCGGACAGGTCCAGAAGATGTGGGTGAAGTCCCCAGGAGTCCCACCACATCTCCAACATCCGGGAGGGGAGTCGGGGTTCATTTTGTGTAGTCTGTGAGGGGTAAAATATGCCCGATGGACTATCTTGAATTGGATCAGGCGATCTCTCAGAGAGACCAGGGAGCTAAATGGGAAATCCCATATGTCATCCCAGTCATCGTTGTCAAAATTGGGGATGTCATGGGACCATTTAGATCTTAGCTTTTCCATAGTCGGGAGGGAGGTGACAGTCAGGTGTGAACATAATTGAGAAGTGGGTTTTTTCGTACAATCTGATCTAAGAAGGTCCTCCAGTGAAGATTGGACTAGTTGAGGAGGGGAGTTGGAGAATTGGTGACTGAAGGCATGGGAAAGTTGAAGGAATCGGAAAAAATAGGACTGTGGTATATTAAAATCGGAGTTTAGTTTGGAGAGCGGGACTAGGGATTGATTGGAGATAATCTGTGCCACCGTTTTAATGTTAAATTTGGTCCAGGCATGAGGCTCAGGTAGTTTATAGATGTGCTCCAGGGTTGGGTTTATCCAAAGGGGAGCATTGGGTGAGATTGCCTGTTGAGGGTATTTTTCTAATTTGAGACCTGCCCCCCATGCACGCAGTGTAGTGCGCATGGAGGGTTTCAGTGGATAAGGGGCTCGAGGGCCTCGAAAAAGCAAAAATTTGAGCGCCTCTAGGGATCCCAGCACTGCCGTCTCGACCTGGGTAGCTGGGTTGGAGGTGTCCGGATTGAGCCACCAAGCAGCTGTTACTAGCTGGGCGGCCAGATAGTACTTGTATAGATCCGGACACGCCAAGCCACCTTGGGAGGTCGGGCGTATCAGTGTTGACCAGCTGTATCTGGGGGATTGGGACCCCCATAGGAAAGAGGCGAGGAGGCGATGTAGTTGTTTGAAAAAGGATTTAGGAATCCACTGTGGAGAGTGGCGAAATAAGTATGTAAATTTGGGGAGTATTTTTATTTTAAACAAATTAATGCGTCCCAACAGTGAAAGAGGCAACGATTCCCACGCCTTCAGCCGTTGCCGAGTCTCCTGAACCACCGGGGACAAGTTGAGGGGTAAGAACTCAGAAGCCTGCCTGGAGACCACCACCCCTAAGTATTTAAAATTCTCGACCCATTGTAGAGGGATGTCCGTGGGAGCTGTGTCACGGGCTGCAGGATCCACGGGGAACAGGAGAGATTTTGTCCAGTTAACCCTGAGGCCCGTGACAGAGGAGAAGGAGTTGAGGACCTGTAGGGCTCCCTCGAGAGATGGACCCGCGTCATTGAGGAAGAGTAGGAGGTCATCCGCATACAGGGCGACCCTCTCCTCCAGCCAGCCAACCCGCAGTCCCCTAATGTGAGGAGAGGTGCGAAGGGCCTCAGCAAGTGGCTCCAGGCCTTCTGGATTTTAAAGTGAACTTATGCTTTGCCCATGCAGGGCAAAGTAACAGGTTCACTTTATGATCCTCTACCCAATTATACAGTACATGATCACCTCTCCTTCTGGGTATGAGAGTGCATGCCATTATGATATCACTGGTGCTTGGTGGTTTGTACATGGGGGTGGTAAGAGAGTTCTCAGTCCTGTGTAAGCTCAAAGTCACAACCTGGAACCTACACAGTGTTTTTTCTCCTCCCAGCTGAACACAGCAGAAGGACATGTAGGAAAGGTATGTGCTGTTGGGAAAGGGCAGAAGTTAGGTGAACCTGTTGCTTTGCCCTGCACTGTCCTTTTAACACAGCTGAGGGGCATTAGGGATCTTGACACACACTAGTAGAACTTTTTTACCAAAGTGTTTGAGAAAATAATGAAAGAACTGCCACATTTTCACAGGTGTACCCATCTGTACATCAATGAAAAGGGCCATCCTTGCCTGCATAGGATGCACAGGTGTTAAAACCGTCTGCATTTGGGGACACACACCTGCACCTCTATGACTGTCAAACTTGGAACAGCGGCTGCTTCCTTGCTGCCGCTGCTTTCCAATAGGCATGAATGGGACTACATGCATGTGGATGCATGAGACACCTGTGCATGTCGTGCGTTGTACAGATAGGTACGCCCATGTGAATGAGGCCAAAGACAGCCAGCACTTTACTAAAGACATACCTCCCAACTGTCCCTCATTGAGAGGGACTGTCCCTCCTTTGTAACCAAGTGTTGGTCCCTTTTTCCTTCTCTGTTCCCCCTCATTTTGGACAGATGTGTAGGCCTCTATAATAATGCTTAACAAAAAAAAGTGTTACACTACACTAAAACATTTACGCCAGTACAAAGGAAACATAGTGAAGAAAAAAGTAGTTGTGAGTTTAGCCAATACATTTTTATATGAATTCTTCATAGGTCACAAAACTGGGGATATGGCAGGAGTGTGTCCTTCGCCTGCACACTTTGTGTTAAAGGGTGTCCCTCTTTTTCATCTCAGAAATGTGGGAGGTATGCTAAAGATGCCAAGCTGATTCAAAGCTTTATTTTGCAGCACCCATTTTTCAGTTCATATTTCATCTTGATTATTTGATCTGCTGATGTGTTGATTAATGTGGTCAGTGAGGAAGCTGACATGGTGCAAATACCTTCCTGTGCGCTTCAATAATGTAGAAAGTCTCTATGATATGTGTATGAAAAACTGCACTTTTCTTTGTAACTCCATGCAACAAGGTTATTCCGGTGAAGTGCTAAAAAAAAATCTATTAAATGTACTTAATTTCATACACTTCTAAAAATTGATCATATATTATTAGTAAATTTATATAATTTAGGTTTATGTGAGATATAACATTGCATGTAACAAAATGTAAAAACAACAACAAAAATAAAAAAGAAGAAGAAATATAAATTTCTTTGGGATTTGACTAAATAGATGACCTAAGCATTTGTTTAGCGCTTTAAACATAAAATAACTTGATAGGTTACTGAAGTATTAATTGAATTAAATGTGATATAATCACCACTTCATATTTATGTTGGGATATGATAGTTCATGATGACAGACTGTACATGGCAACAAATTGCCTGGGTATTTTCTGTCCCAAGTTATACAAAACAGGGGATTTAGGGAGATACCTTGCATCTGGTTGCTTCTAATTGTCACTAGTTATTACCTTACATGTTACAAAATAAAACTAATCTCAGTTTCTTCATGCAAACCTTTTGGGGTTATACTACACAAAAGTCTAGTATGTTTCTCTTGGGCAAAGTTAAGAAAAATGTTCTTTTTCTGTTAAATTTGTAGAAATGGCCCCATTACCAAAGTCAATCCTTTTCTATCACTTTATTAGTGAACTAAGTAATGCCTATGTACTGTATGATCCAGGCTGCCTTGTTCAATCAGCCGCTCAATACTGCGGAAGTACTAAGCTTGTTTACTTATCCATGTGCTGTATGAAAGATCTTCATCTGCTGCTTTTAGTATCCTGAAAGTCTTTTTATTATTAATGAATTTTAATTATTGATGAATTGTATTTTTGATCAACTATGGAGATCGATATTGCCAAAAAAACTTTTAAAAATGAGGCTAACAGTATCTTAATCACATGTTCAGCTACCATTCAATTTGCACAACAGGGAGTACAGTAATCCCCAAAAGATAAGATCTTTGAAAATTAGAGGAAAAATTATTTCCAAATATGTCAAATTTGGAAGTCACATATAATTATGACACAGCCCTATGGGGGGACATCACTTTTTTAAAGTGATATCAACAATATATCAAGGGTAAGGCTTAGATTTTAGGGGTCTTAGTAACTAAAAATATTGTGTGATCCTTGACCAGGATCTCAAAGAAACATGGGTAAAAGCTTCATCTCTATGCACAGCACAATGGATGGAGATTTTGTTTAAGGAGAGAGTATATATTACAATATATTAAAAAAAACAAAGCTACTAATAATAACAATTTCACTGTCAGTTGTTTTTGCTTTTTTTTTTTTTTTTTTTTTAATAAAACCTTGAAAAGTTTTCTGAAATTGGAATCCATGTAAAATAAAATGGAGGTATTTCCAATTATAAGTAACATGATATTACACTTTTTATATTTAGCACACACAAACACAATATATTACTCAATTTTTTTTTAAGATAAGGTTACAGCAAATACATTGATACCCAATATGTCAAGTCTTAAATTTGTGTACCCCTGTGAAACAGCACCACACTTCAGTACCCTAAAATGTCCATAGGTGATGCTTTAAAAGTCCCAAAAGGTCATCAGTTTAGCATTAACTATCAATTATTGGCCTAGAATTATTGCTCTCACTCCAGTGTGCGTAACATGTGTAGCACAATAAACATTTTCAAATAAAGGTGCACCCAAGGCTTGTTTCCATCTCTATGTGGGCTTGGGATAGGCTCAATTTTTTTTTTGGGTGGTGTTAGGTGCTTGGGTGTAACTTTGTTTTTTTACACTTTTGTTTTCACTTAGCTTTATTATGTGAACTGATTTTGTTGTGACGGGTTCTCTTTAATGAGGTATCAAGGGTCAGAAAGAACCAGTCTCACCTGTCCTCAACTGAAACTAATATAGTGCAGATCATGCTCTACCAGTCTCTTCCCTGGCCACAGCTGCCAGGGAAAGTGATAGTTAAACCCAGAATGATGTAATCCACATCACCTCCTGGGGTATTAATAGGTAGGGGAGACCAAGAAACATACATTCGCTGGTCTCTTTCCTTTGTAACCAGTGGCATTCACAATGAAAGTCCCAGGTTTGCAGATGGGAGTGCAGAATCCATAAAACATGGCAGGAGCACCCGGGAAGGGGGGGGTGGTAAACATTGTAGGAGTGCATGGAAGCGATCACTGCCACTTCCATTTGACAGCCACCAGTCGGCTTGTCAGATTTACACATGTGTGTGTAAAATCCCGCATTACTGCCAATGTATGCCATATGTTGGTGCCATTGAAGGGGTGGGTGCCCTCAAAACGTATAAATAGGTACCCAGCTTTAGTAAATGTACATAGCTCATTACACAATGCACTAAACCATTGAAGATATTTAAATTGCCAAGAAACAATATAATATTAAAAGGGACAAAGATTATTGTCAAAATTGTTGCATTTTCAATGGAAAGGTGACAGAAAAGAAAATAGGAGTTGCAAGGTACATAATCACATCAATCACAATCAAACTCACCCCCTCCCCCTATATTTGCAAAAGTAGTCATCATAATCCAAATCATAACAATAAATACAAAATCATCTTCTAGGAAGAATCACTGAAATCTGATCAAGGAGAAAGCCAGTGGGAAAAAAAGGATCCTCATGTACTCCTGATGTTGTTCATCCAGATAAAATTCTGCAACATTAATCACAGACCCAGCGACATGGGAAGACATGTGGATCCACCTCCAATAATGGCATCCTTCTACCTGATCCCTCCCAATTTCAAAACAGAGGGAAATATCCCTGCATACAATGTTCTAGTTTCTAATTCTAATTCAAGATTTAGAGGTAAATCAATTGGATAAAGAAGATAAGAAGGTAGTCTTATGATTTCATTACTAAAAACTGAATTTATTAGACACCTTTCAGCATTACAGTTGGGATCCTGGATATATTTGGTTATCCCTTTATATTAGTTCACGCTATACTTCCATTTCTCACGAAGCTGGACTTGCAGCATTGAATAGTTTCCAGTCCATTAATGATAATATGAACTCTCTAGAATCCCAATTAATTTCCAACTGTACTTAACTTTCCACCCATTTTGCTTTAGAGCATAATTATTAAAATTTTTAGACAATTACTTTTTACAGAAAATTGGCACAGCTGTGAGTGCCAACTTCACGCTCAGCTATGCCAGTTTATTTATGTGACTTATGTGAAATAGTATGTTTGGTCCAGTGGTCCCTTTTCAAGTGGTCCCTTTGCAATACATTGGTCATATTGTGGTCATCATATATTATTAGTACAATACTGTACAAAAAAGTACAGTATTGTACTAATAATCCATACAATATTAATTTCACATATGTGTCAGATCCCCATTCTCTAATGATTCTGGACTTAGTATTAATCACTGATAAAGTCTCTAATATCATTTTCAAATAAAAAAAAAAACAGCTGGCAACTCCTTATTACATAGAAAAAAAGTCGCATTATCCAGTGGAAAAGAAACATCCCATTCAGCCAGTTCCAGTGGCATAGAAGAAATTGTAGGAAAGCCCAGGACTATTTGGAACAAAGTATTATACTCAAAACAATATTAATGGAATAAGGATATAACTAACCTTTGGAAAACTCCTTGTAAGTAATCATATCCTACTTGTAGTGATAACAACTTTACATCTGTTACCAAACATAATAATCATTATTGGGCAATTTAAAAAGTAATTAATAAGCATTGGTCTATACTATTACAAGATTTTAATTTAGACAAAGTTCTCCCAAAAAACAAAAACAAAACAGTGTTTAGGAGAGCTAGTAATTTCAAAAATCTCATTGCTCCCGTAAACTAAAATGGTCTAAAACATCTATTTTCCATGGGCAAAAGAGTTTAATGGACACAACTTGTTATATATGGCCTGAGATGTCCATGTGGTCTAATACAGTATATGCAGGGCTGACAATCAAAGCTGTGTAAGCTAGGTTTAGAGAACAGAGGAGGCAGATTGGACAAGGAAGACCATATACAGCGGGTAAAATAAGTATTGAACATGTCACCATTTTTCTAGGTAAATATATTTCTAAACGTGCTATTGACATAAAATTTTCACCACATGTTGGTAAGAACACATGCAATCCATACATACAAAAACAAATACGTTCAGAAATTAAGTTATGTGTAATAAAATGGAATGACGAAGGGAAAAAGTGTTGAACATGCTAACTGAAATTTATTTAACACTTGGTACAAAATCCTTTGTTGGTAATGACGGCTTCAAGATGACTCCTGTATGGAGAAACTATTCACATGCATTGTCAGGTGTGGTTTTGGCCCTTTCTTCCACACAAGCAGTCTTCAAATCTTGAAGGTTCCCTGTCTATTAACACGGATCTTTAGTTCTTTCCATAGATTTTCTATTGGATTCAAGTCAGGTGATTAGCTGGGCCATTCTAGTAGCTTTATTGTCTTTCTTTGAAACCAATTGAGAGTTTCTTAGGCTTTGTGTTTGGGATCATTGTCTTGCTGAAATGTCCACCCTCATTTTATTTTCATCATTCAGCAAATAGGCAGCAGATTATTATCAAGAATGTCTTGGTACATTTTTCATTCATCCTTCCATCAATGATATGAAGTTTGACAGTACTGTATGCTGAAAAACAGCCCCACACTATGATGTTCTCACCTCCAAACTTCACTGTTGGTATGGGGTGTTTTTGGGGTGATGAGCAGTTCCATTTGACCTCCAAACATGGTGTGTATTATGGCATTCAAGGAGTTCAATTGTGGTATCATCTGACCAGACTATCTTCTCCTAGTATTTCTTTCACATTGTCTAAACGTTGTGCAGCAAACTTTAAACCTACTTCAACATGTTTTTCCCTCAGCAATGAAGTGGTGCGTGGTGAGCGTGCATACAGTCCGTGGCGATTGAGTGCATTAGTTATGGTTTTCTTAGAAACAGTTGTACCTAATTCCAGGTCTTTCTGTCGCTCTCCAAAAGTGGTCCTTGGCTCTTAGACAACTCTTCTGATAATTCTTTTCACTCCTCTGTCAGAAATCTTGGGAGGAGCACCTGGTCGTGGAGAGTTTGTGGTGAAATGATATCCTTTCCACTTCTGGATTTGGCCCCAACAGTGCTCACTGGAACATTCAGAAGTTTAGAAATCCTTTTGTAACCAATGCGATCAGTATGTTTTGCAACAATAAGGTTGCAAAGGTCTTGAGAGGGCTCTTAGCTTTTACCCATCGTGAGATGTTTTTTGTGTGACACCTTGGTAATGAGATACCATTATATTATATTGGCCAATCAGTTAATGCCACGACAACAAATGTTTGAGAGCTGGTTCTCAAATTTTCTGACAACAAAACTTGTTGTCGGAAATTCCGAGCGTGTGTACACAATTCCGAAGCACAAAATTCCACGCATGCTCGGAATCAAGCAGAAGAGCCACACTGGCTGTTGAACTTCATTTTTCTTGGCTCGTCGTACCTGTTGAAAGTCACCGCGTTCTTGACATTCGTAATTTCCGACAACATTTGTGTGACCGTGTGTATGCAAGACAAGTTTGAGCCAACATCCATCGGAAAAAAATCCACGGTTTTGTTTTCGGAATGTCTGATGTATCATGTATGGCAAGATTCATCTGTGTATTCCATATGAAGATTTCCAAGCCCTCTGATGGAAGCAGATATGAGCAAGACTTTCACTGATCAGTCTCCCATTTTACGGATATACAGTATGTGGGAATATACTCATTACCTAGGGTATATGGGTCCACATTTTCTGGTGAGCCTCATTTTTGGTGGTGGATCACTGAATTGAAATGGAAATCATGGAATGATTGCTTATAGATGCTCGCTCATTGTCACTTATATGGACTTATAATTTTGGGGAGGTACTTTAGTGAACCCCATATTGTAGATCTTCACGTTTCATGATTTTGGACTTATTGAATTGTCAAATCTCCTATTTACAGTATCTCATAAAAGAGAGTACATCTCTCACATTTTTGTAAATATTTAATTATATCTTTTCATGTGACAACACTAAAGAAATTACACTTTGCTACAACGTAAAGTAGTGAGTGTACAGCTTGTATAACAGTGTAAATTTGCTGTCCCCTCAAAATAACTCAACACACAACCGTTAATATCTAAACCGTTGGCAACAAAAGTGAATACACCCCTAAGTCAAAATGTCCAAATAGGGCCCAATTAGTCATTTCCCTCCCTGGTGTCATGTGACTCGTTAGTATTACAAGGTCTCTGGTGTGAATGGGGAGCATGTGTGTTAAATTTGGTGCTATCGCTCTCACTCTCTCATACTGGTCTCTGGAAGTTCAACATGGCACCTTATGGCAAAGAACCCTCTGAGGATCCGAAAAAAAGAATTGTTGCTCTACATAAAGATGGCCTAGGCTATAAGAAGATTGCCAAGACCCTGAAACTGAGCTGCAGCATGGTGGCCAAGACCATACAGCAGTTTAACAGGACAGGTTCCACTCAGAACAGGTCTCAGCATGGTCGACCAAAGAAGTTGAGTGCACATGCTCAGCGTCATATCCAGAGGTTGTCTTTGTGAAATAGAAGTATGAGTGCTGCCAGCATTGCTGCAGAGGTTGAAGGGGGGTCAGCCGGTTAGTGTTCAGACCATATGCCGCACACTGCATCAAATTGGTCTGCATGGCTGCCGTCCCAGAAGGAAGCCTCTTCTAAAGATGATGCACAAGAAAGCCCATAAACAGTTTGCTGAAGACAAGCAGACTAAGAACATTAATTACTGGAACCATGTCCTGTGTCCTGATGAGACCAAGATAAACTTATTTGTTTTAGATGGTGTTAAGTGTGTGTGGCGGCAACCAGGTGAGGAGTACAAAGACAAGTGTGTCTTGCCTACAGTCAAGCATGATGGTGGGAGTGTCATGGTCTGGGGCTGCATGAGTGCTGCCAGCACTGGGGAGCTACAGTTCATTGAGGGAATCATGAATGTCAACATGTACTGTGACATACTGAAGCAAAGCATGATCCCTTCCCTTCGGAGACTGGACCGCAGGGCAGTATTTCAACATGATGATGACCCAAACACACCTCCAAGTTGTTCACTGCCTTGCTAAAGAAGCTAAAGCTAAAGGTGATGCACTGGCCAAGCATGTCTCCAGACCTAAACCCTATTGAGCATCTGTGGGGCATCCTCAAATGGAAGGTGGAGGAACGCAAGGTCTCTAACAACCACCAGCTCTGTGATGTCATAATGGAGGAGTGGAAGAGGACTCCAGTGGCCACCTTTGAAGCTCTGGTGAACTCCATGCCCAGGAAGGTTAAGGCAGTGCTGGAAAATAATAGTGGCCACACAAAATATTGACACTTTGGGCCCAATTTGGACATGTTCACTTGTGTACTCACTTTTGTTGGCAGCAGTTTAGACATTAATGGCTGTGTGTTGAGTTATTTTGAGGGGACAGAAAATTTACACAGTTATACAAGCTGTACACTCACTACTTTACATTGTAGCAAAGTATCATTTCTTCAGTGTTTTCACATGAAAAGATATAATAAAATATTTACAAAAATGTGAGGGGTGTACTCACTTTTGTGAAATACTGTATATAGCGTTCTATGTTAGCGCAGCACTGTTTTTTTTAGATTTTATTATATGATTACCTAGCCTTAATGTTATTTTGTATTGCTATAGCATGTCTGTTATAGTCATGCTTTATATTTTGTCTATGAAGGTTTAGAGCAGCACGGTTTATTTATGAAATGAGCTTTTTTAACTCATAATCACCCTGTTGGGGACTGCCTCTCTGGTTTGTTCTATATGACCTGATGTTGAGGAGAAGAGGAGGGAGAACAGATCTGGAGAAAACCCAGAGGGGTAAAAGTGGACTCTGATTGGAGTGGGAGAGGGAGTGTCTTAAAGCACAAATAAACCCGCTGATTGTAGTCATGGAATGCTGGTGAGTGCAGTCCAGAAAGGGGGGAGAACATGTGAACACGAGCACAAGTGTGTGAAAATGGCACCTTAATCTAAGAGCAAGTTAATATGGACTTTAGCACAAGTGCTGGTTGATGGACTTTTTATAAGTTAATATATATCTTTAATAAAGGTTTTTACAGAGAGATACCAGTCATCTGCACATAGCATGTTAATATTTTGGTACAGGTTTTATAGCAAATGCACTTTAAGATATTGGGAAAGAAGTGTACTATAGAACAGCTAGTTTTTTTAATACAATTTACTCATAGGTTTTATGGATTGATTTATTCATGTGGTTTAAATATTTTGCACACATAGTTGTGGGTTATTGTAAAAGGAGGGAAGTGCATTGTAGTGCTTCACCTGTACAGTATATATTGTATTTTACACTTTTTTTTATCCCTCTGAAAGGGTATATAACAAGGTGTGTGAGCAGCTATACTAAATGCACGCAGTTGGTAACACCACAGTGTGGGAATATTTATATAATGTCAGGAAAATGCCACATTATGGCCACTAGATGGAACTGACGATTATAGAAAAGAAACTTATTTAGACACATTACAGGAATTATTCACAATGGCTGTGCTGATGTTAGGACAGTTGCACAGCCTAATTTTTTTATAAAAAGATCCTAAGTGTAATGTTCATCTGAAACCAATATTTACTTATGTTTGAATTGACATATTCACCCACTGGCTTTCAGTGTCTTTAAGGGACTTTGACTTTGCATTCCATCTATGGTCAAATGCTACAAGCTAATTTGATAAAAGATAAAAAGGCACATCTGTAAAGAAGCACACTTCCTATAGTTCACAGACTTACAAAACGCAAGCTGTGTAAGGTAAAAACTTGACAAAACAATAGGTGAACTTCATTGAGCATCTCACCGCTAGCTCTCAGTACAAAGCAGACTGCCTAATACATTTTATTATGCAAGACGCACTCCAGAGAATGGATTTTTGTAAAGAACGATGTTGCACGTCCTTTCATCAATAATGTATGTATATGTTCCGCAGCAACATCTCTATTGTATTGCAAACAACGATCTGCATAAAATCCACATAAGGTGTTAAAGGAAAGGGGGGAAATTCTAAAAAGGCCTGTTTGACATGCACAAGCACATTCTACAGGCAGGGCCACATTATGTTTAGACATTGGGGATGTTTTATTCATAGTACATCTTCAGTGGTGGCCAGGATCCGATTTAAAACATGCTGCAGACAACATCTAGTGACTTAAATAGGCTGCTGAAAGTGGAAATGTTTAAAGTAATCTCAATTAGAGTGTGTTCTCTTTCTTACCATAATCCTGTCAAGGAGCGATTGTGTGGGAGACATTTGAAAAGTTCTAAAAATTCTTCATCTTCTAACTGTGTCCACCCAAGACTATAAAATAAAATAAATTACATGGTACATGGTTAGTGCCATCATTTGTAATACACTAATATTAAGGTGGACATGTAATAGTTTTTCAGTTTCTTTCACTTAAATTGTAACAGTGTGCTACAAAATAAATGGAGTATAAAAAATAAAGGTTTCCAGTCAAGGGACTCTCACACCGAATGCAGGTCTATGCATTGCTGCATCAAAGTAAAGGATCGCTTAAAACTGTACTTACACTATATTGTCAAAAGTATTGTGACGCCTGCTTTTACACGCACATGAACTTTAATGACATCCCAGTCTTAGCCCGTAGGGTTCAATATTGAGTTGGCCCACCCTTTGCAGCTATAATATCTTCAACTCTTCTGGGAAGGCTGTCCACAAGGGTTAGGAATGTGTCTATGGGAATGTTTGACCATTCTTCTGGAGCGCATTTTTGAGGTCAGGCACTGATGTGGACGAGAAGGCCTGGCTCCCAGTCTCTGCTCTAATTCATCCCAAAGGTGTTCTATCAGGTTGAGGTCAGTCAAGTTCCTCCACCCCAAACTCGCTCATTCATGTCTTTATGAACCTTGCTTTGTGCACTGGTGTGCAGTCATGTTGGAACAGGAAGGGGTCATCCCCAAACTGTTCCCACAAAGTTAGGAGCATGAAATTGTCCAAAATGTCTTAGTATGATGACACCTTAGGAGTTCCCTTCACTGGAACTAATGGGGCAAGCCCAACCCCTGAAAAACAACCCCACACCATAATCCCCCCTTCACCAAATGATTTGGACCAGTGCACAAAACAAAGTCCATGGAGACATGGATGAGCAAGTTTGGGGTGAAGGAACTTGACTGGCCTGCACAGAGTCCTGACTTAAACCCGATAGAGTACTTTTGGGATGAATTAGAGTGCAGACAGTGAGCCAGGCCTTCTCATTCAACATCAGTGCATGGCCTCACAAATGCGCTTCTGGAGGAATGGTCAAACATTCCCATAGACACACTCCTAAACCTTGTGGATAGCCTTTCCAGAAGAGTTGAAGTGGTTATAGCTGCAAAGGGTGTGTCAGTTTAATATTGAACCCTACAGACCAAGACGGGATGCCACTAAAGTTTATGTACGTGTAAAGGCAGGCGTCCAAATACTTTTGACAATATAGTGTATGTTAAAAAGTGTAAAAGGGAAGTATGGCTTTAAAGAAAACAAAAAAAACAAAACAATCATACTAACCTAAATGGCTGCAGCACTGATCCCAGCTGCAGCTGTCCCCTGCTGCCTCTAAGACCAAGAACTGAGCAATCAAAGACTGCTGATCACTCAGTTCTTCAGCCTGCAGAGAGCTGGTGACTGCCAGTCATCGGCGCTCTGCTCTGCCCCTCCAGTGCTCACTGGAGCGCCAGGCTGTGCAGGTGGGGGGAGCGGCTGGTTCAGTCTCCCAGGGGCTACTTTAATACACTGAAATGCATTTAACAGAGCTTTTTTACCTACCATCTAGTTCTGAGATTTATACAGTTCTGTCACATAGCACTGTCCATATCAGTGTAAAAGATCTGGTATTTCTCTGCTGTGGCTAAATAACACTTGCAGGTTTTGTCTCTCCTCAGTCTGTGACTGGACACTAAAATGAGAGGCAGCAGAATGATGAGTTCATCTCCCGATCACTTTGCTCCAATGTCCCCTGATAGCACATGAACACTGCATCACAACTAACTGGCTTGTTGTGCTGCTTATTTCATGTTACTAAGGCAGGAAGGCATGAATAGTAATAAACACGTGATTAGAAGTTGTAACACTTCCTCCCCTTATGTTTGTCTGCGTCTCCATTGAAGAGAATTTACCACCTATGCCTATCCTACCAGGGACCAAGGGGAATATTCCCCCAACAGGGACACTGTGCAATAAAAAAATTGACAGAGGTTCTAACCCTTTACTGGTCTATCCAATAAAAATAAATAAACATTTTGTTTGGATCTGATTTAATCAATTTATGCAGCTTTTCATTTCAAAATTCTGTTTCAATAACCATAGATCATTTAATTATTTATTTATTTATTTATTTTATTTATTATTATTTTTTTATTTTTTTATTTTTTTTTTAACCGCTGATAAAAAAAAAAATCCCTGGATAAAAATTATTTATACATTGTTTTGTTATTTCTGTACTTCATTTGCCTCTTTAGGTAGAGTGGTTGATTTACATGCAGCTTATCATGTTCAGGATCCACTTAGTCACAGACTGTTGATATGTATGCTATGTATACATTTGGCTTGTTATACCTAAAACAACCTTTTTTACTTTGCTAGCATAAATCATGCAATAAGCTCTGAGGCTAAGGGCAGGAAAAGCAAGGGCACTGTACACTTAGCCTTGATCATGTTATCTTCTTCTTGGCAAAAAACGTCAACAGCCTTGCTAGTAAATATAGTATAATGACAGGGTGGCTAGCAATTTTAAAATAAAAAAAGGGATGTTCTATATATTCAACTAAAAAGAGAGAAGGCCATATTGGTAACTAGTTGGTTCGCTGCAAAATATCAGCAGGTATTCCTGTTAATGATAAGCCATTAAAAGAAATATTGCAGAAAAAATGAGGGTACTGCAAGCAGACATAAGTTCAAGGTAAGAACCTCTAAAGAGAAAATGATTTATTTATAGACCATGGGGTGAAAGGAAAAAAAAAACTTTACAATGTATTGCTCAGTATTTACTTGAACACACAATCCACACAAATTAGTTTTTATATACTGTATGTATTGGCCAATTATGGGGATGTTCCTGTAAAAAAAAATCAGCTTTGAGCAGTTGTAATGACCAATATCTACCTATAAAATGAATGTATATTTATGCAAACTTGTCAGCTATTAAATTTTTATAAGTGTCCAAGAGCAGATATCATGAGATGTCAAACGTAAGCATTATTAGTCGGAAAACTATCCTCTTTGTTACCTCTATGGAATTACAGTAGTTTGGAAAAAAATTGCTATTTAGGTGGTTTTAATAATACCTGAATTTTTTTATCAAGCATTAAAAGGGCTGAATTGATATGCGGAAGTAGTGGCCACAACAGATTTAAAAGCTATACGAAAGTGTACTCCTAAAAAAATAAAGCTTGAGCCCTCAACTTTGCACAAATTGGCCACTGGCACAGCAGTTTCATAGTATAGTGTTTGATAGTATAGTGTGTGAGGTTCTTTTTTCGCAGTATCACACTGAATTCTTTTCAAAGATTAATAAACTGTCAAAACAGATTGCACAAAACCACAACACCATATTCCCCAAATCTACTTCCATCTCTGTATTCCTAGTGGTTATTTTAAAACCACAACGCCACATTCCCCAAATCTGATTCCATCTCTGTTTCCCCAATGATTGCCAAAATATTTACAAAATAGACTTCAGGTTGGTGTACAAAGGGAGCAACCCACTCTGAGGATTTGTAGCAAAGAATTTCTTTACTGTATTGCCTGATGGTGGCTGGATCGACCACACTGTAGGCATAGCTGAAGGGGGATAACTCAAGACTGGTTGCTCTTCCACTGGCTGGCTTTGGTCTGACCCATTTTGCTAAAAAAGACAAAGCGGCCTTTTGTCGTATGCTCCAAAGCCCCTCTTATTTCTTTCCCCGTTTTGCCATAACTGCCATTACATTTATTAAATCTGTTGTCTGGCTCCCCTGCACTAGAGGCAAAACTGCAGGTGGGGGACCAAAGGGCATAGACTGGTTGCCCTCTCACAAGGTGGCTTTGGTTCCATAATTGTTGCTAAAATAGACAAAGTTGCCCCTGTATGTGGCTCATCATCACAACAGAGGTATCCTCCAAAGCACCCCCTTTTACATTTTAACTATGTTTATTCTTTAATGGGTTCCTTGCAAGATAAGACCAGTACACAACCCGATAGAGGTGTGGTTGGTGACAAGGGGTTCTGATGGTGTTATCTGCACATGGTTCTCAGACTAGCTCTTTGATTTTGCCTCAATTATTCCCCTAGGCTCTTATGACAATGGGGAGCTTATTGATAGTGTAATGAAAATGGTGAACACTGCTATTTCAAAGGAGTTGGATGTCTCATCCAAGTAACCCAACGAAAGAGAACAGAAAATCATCATTAATGCATACAACAGGGTTTTAAACTAGATCAATGTGGAGAGTTATCTTATTTAACCCATCAAATAGAACTGTATATCCAGTATTAAAAAAAGCCAGAAATATTGTGCACTCAATGCACAATAGGTAAGCAGCTAACTCCTAAATGAAAGTAAAATTGAGGAAATCCTCAAGAAGGAAAACACAAAACAAAAACAGACCATCAATTCCTGATATAAAATAAATGCTCAGCTCACCACCAGTAACACTTGTCCCTTAAAAGTGTTTTCTGAAAGATCCCACCTGCCTCAGGGGTCCCAAAGAGGAGGTCCCCACAGTCCAGCAACCATGTCTCACTCACAAGCCAGTTTACAAAGCTCGTTGTTGTAACAATAGGTGATGCAAATGACGTAAAAAGTGACTACAGTGAATAGATAGCATGAATCAAAAAATATAAAAAATATGAAATCAGACAATGAGTCTAAAAAACATACATGTGTAATAAATCAAATGATATAGTCCATAAAAAATTGACAATTATATTAAAGATAAAATAGTGGAATAGAAAACCACCACCAAAAAATCCATAAATATTAAAGTGCCAAAAAAATAGAAAGAAACTCCTGGGATTTCCACGTAAACGAAATGGTTCACTTCTGGCAGATGGATAAGGAGGAAATCGCAGATGGGTGGAAGATCAAAATAAGTGACAGGACCATCACCGGAGCATCAAAAGAGGCTTACCAGAATCAGATGACTTGAGAAGACATACGTCTTACAAGTCTCAGAAAGCGTGATGACCACCAGGTCTGGCGAGATGAATCGTCAAATTATCCTCAGCTTCCGTTTTATTTTTTACCGTTAGCATATTTTTTCCTTTAAATGTGCGGTGTCTTTAAATACTGAGACTCATCAATCATTGTCTTTGTTAATTTAAATACAGTATGAACACACTCCATTGAGAGATTTAATATTTTAGTATAATTTATGTTCATACCAGCAAGGATCTTGTTCATATCTGAGTGTATTGACTGTAATTATAGCACTTTTCAGCAGCATGCATAGGATGGCAGAAATCTCTCCCTGCCAACACTATGTGATTTATCCCTATTTACTCCAAGTGTCTCCAACATACACTGATGATAAATTACGTACTTTTGGCAGCTCTATATAGATAATACTATTTTTTTCCAGCACTGCCTTAAACCTCTTGGGCATGGAGTTCACCAGAGCTTCACAGGTTGCCACTGGAGTCATCTTCCACTCCTCCATGACATCACGGAGCTGGTGGATGTTAGAGACCTTGCACTCCTCCACCTCCCGTCGGAGTATGCCCAACAGATGCTTATTAGGGTTTAGGTCTGGAGACATGCTTGGCCAGTCCATCACCTTTACCCTAGTGAACTTCTAGTGACCAATATGAGAGAGTGAGAGCGCCTGCTGCCCATTCACACCTGAGACCTTGTAACATTAACGAGTCACATGACACCGGGGAGGGAAAATGGCTAATTGGGCTCAATTTGGACATTTCCAATTAGGGGTGTACTCACTTTTGTTGCCAGTGGTTTAGACATTAATGGATGTGTGTTGAGTTATTTTGAGGGGACAGCAAATTTACTCTGTTATACAAGCTGTACACTCACTACTTTACATTGTAACAAAGTGCCATTTCTTCACTGTTGTCACATGAAAAGATAGAATAAAATATTTACAAAAATGTGAGGGGTGTACTCACTTTTGTTATATACTGTATCTCTCCCTGCAAACACTCCATGCCCAGATGGCGAGGATAACTTTCCGCAAATTTGTGGCAGTGTTGAATAGTAAGTCTTGTTAACATTTTAACTGGCAAGTTGTAAACTTGCAGAGCACTCGAAGCACAAGTTCTAGTTGACGCTTTTCCAATTTGTAGCAAATATGCGTGGCAAGTCTCTAGCAAGAGCAAAACTGCAGTCATGAATCTACAGCAAAAGCTCTGCAAGTGGTAGGATGACTATTGCACAACATAACTAAACCAGAACTTGCAGCAGATTTGCAGAATGTTTGCAAAGAAAGTTGATCTGGAGTCATGCAATGCGGACTTGCTGCAATTGTGTGTAGCACTAACTCACGGTGGAGCTGCTAATTTAAGCGGGCTGTTACCGTCACCTTGTTACCTGTAATTTCACCAACACCGGATCTAGGGGTCTCCGTTGAGTTTACTGCGAGGCAATGTAGGCACCAGTCACTTAAGTACTTTTTCAATGCTTTAATGGGGATCACTGGAAGAAGTAGCAGGAAAGAGGTAGAAGGAGAGTTGCAGGGGTGTTCAAATAATTTTCTTGGCGTAGCGTCAAGGAATTTAAATCTTTAGGATGAATGTATTCTCAGCTTAGGATTTAATCTTTGCCCGCCCGGATAGGTTTCTCTCACTGACCTAACAGCCAGAACGCAGCACGAACAAAAAGTCTCTGCCACAGACTTTGGTGGAACAAACTCATATGATCCTCTGCCACAGGATGTAGTAGTTTTCGATGAACAGCAAATACAGTACCGAACCTTTAAGCCGACCCGGCAGTACTTGTGTGGTAGGGCAATATAGGATGCGTCCTCCAATTGAGTCACCAGGCCCCTCTCCAGACCAGCGCTCTGCATGGTCCCTTCCAAGATGGGTCCTCCCCTGGATTCTTCTCAATTGTCCGAATTCTTCCCGCAGGACAGACAGCACAGGATCATCCCAGCAGTAGCAGGCTCCAGACAGACTTCTGGGCCTACCCGCCCGGCTGCAGCGGCGTAACTCTCCAAGCCAGAGGGCTACGAGATAGCACTCACTGACACATACCTCTAGGCTAGGAGGGCCACGAGGCAAAAAGCTCCCCGAAACATGGCGTCTGCCCCATAAATACCCTCTCCCAGAATGCAACTCGGAGGACCACCTCCGCCGAGTTATCTCCAGGACAGAAGAGCACTCATACACTTCAGCTTGTTGCTTTCCAACATTGACCCACAATGACAACGACACCCACAGGCGCAATGTGGAACTGCACGCAACACAGCCAAGCTGGAACAGAGGCTAAACTGACCTTAGATTAAACCTGAACAATGTATAGCACAGATGATCCATTAAATTTACCTATAAGCGGTAGATTATAAATCTACCAGCGCTAAATGTGCAACAAACTTGTGAAGCCTGGCAAGTCTAGCAATAGCTTAGCAAGTCATTTTCAAACTTGCAGCTCACTTGCTTGCTATCTGGGTGATCTATCCCCATTGGACTGAGTAGCAGCTATAAATTCGCCCACTGCTGTGCACTGGCATTCAAAAGTAAAGTGCACCTGATGGGCAACTCATCTCCCAGTTTCCAGCAGACTCCACCCACCCCTACTAAAAACTCTTGGGCATGTGCCTGTCAGTGTGATGGGGGCAGTGGCTGGTTGGGGGGTGGGAAAACACCAAGAAATGAGTGTCCAGAATGAACACTTTGGCATCAGTGTTGGGCTTACTCCGATTTATGTACCTGTTTCTGACAGGTGCATGAAGCGAGCTCAAACATGAACACTTTCAGAGCAGGGATGATGGATATCTAACTGACTGTAAACATTGCATGTTTCAGCAGTACTATATAGGATGGTACACACTGTGTGATCTGTCCCTATTTTCTCTAAGCCTTCTTCCAACACCGTTTGGCAAAATGTTGCTGGGAACCCTGACTTTTATAGGGAAGGGGCTCATGGCTCCTCCCCGCATCGGGAAACCCCCTAGGAAAAGCGCTCTCCCTGGGGGTTACAGTACAGGCATGCTCTTGAGTCCAGCATTTGCATCCATAGACACAGAATGCCGACTCAGCCCTGCCCGGTGCCCGCGTCATTGGATTTGATTGACAGCCGCGGGAGCCAATCGCTGCACTGCTATCAATCTATCCAATCGAGAGCCAAGTCAATGGGCAGAGAGGTAGAGCACGTCTCCACCGTGGGAACAAATGGGCTCAGGTGAGTAAAACGGGGGGGGGGGGGGGGGGGGCTGGTGGGCTGTTCAGTGTCATAAGTTTTTTCACCTTAATGCATAGGATGCATTAAGGTGAAAAAACACGAGGCTTTACAACCCCTTTACTTGGCCCTTCTAAGCCATTTTGTGTAAATAATCAATCTGCGCAATCCAATACTATATCTATGAAATTCATTTTAAAAAGTAGCAATCCAACACCCACAAGTGATTCAAACCTTAGTGAGCTAATATATACAACAGAATGATGTAGCAGAACTTACGAAAGATAACCACAATATAATAAAAATGCAAACAATTGTGCGAAAAATGTGTACAATATATATATATAACTATATATATATATATATATATATATATATACAGTATCTCACAAAAGTGAGTACAACCCTCACATTTTTGTAAATATTTCATTGTATCTTTTCATGTGACAACACTGAAGAAATTACATTTTGCTACAATGCAAAGTACTGAGTGTACAGCTTGTATAACAGTGTAAATTTGCTGTCCCCTCAAAATAACTAAACACGCAGCCATTAATGTCTAAATCGCTGGCAACAAAACTGAGTACACCCCTAAGTGAAAATGTCCAAATTGGGCCCAATTAGCCATTTTTCCTCTCCGGTGTCATGTGACTCGTTAGTGTTACAAGGTCTCAGGTGTGAATGGGGAGCAAGAGTGTTAAATTTGGTTTTATCGCTCTCACTCTCTCATACTGGTCACTGGAAGTTCAACATGGCACCTCATGGCAAAGAACTCTCTGAGGATCTGAAAAAAAGAAATGTTGCTCTACATAAAGATGGCCTAGGCTATTAGAAGATTGCCAAGACCCTGAAACTGAGCTGCAGCACGGTGGCCAAGACCATACAGCGGTATAACAGGACAGATTCCACTCAGGACAGGCCTCGCCATTGTCCGACCAAAGAAGTTGAGTGCACGTGCTCAGCAGCATATCCAGAGATTGTTTTTGGGAAATAGACGTATGAGTGCTGCCAGCATTGCTGCAGAAGTTGAAGGGGGGTGGGGGTCAGCCTGTCACTGCTCAGACCATACACCGCACCCTGCATCAAATTGTTCTGCATGGCTGTCGTCCCAGAAGGAAGCCTCTTTTAAAGATGATGAACAAGAAAGTCCACAAACAGTTTGCAGAAGACAAGCAGACTAAGGACATGGATTACTGGAACCATGTCCTGTGGTCTGATGAGACCAAGATAAACTTATTTGGTTCAGATGGTGTCAAGGATGTGTGGCGGCAACCAGGTGAGGAGTACAAAGACAAGTGTGTCTTGCCTACAGTCAAGCATAGTGGTGGGAGTGTCATGGTCTGGGGCTGCATGAGTGCTGCCGACACTGGGGAGCTACAGTTCATTGAGTGGACCATGAATAACAACATATACTGTGACATACTGAAGCAGAGCATGATCCCCTCCCTTCGGAGACTGGGCCGCAGGGCAGTATTCCAACATAACTACCACAAACACGCCTCCAAGACAACCACTGACTTGCTAAAGAAGCTGAGGGTAAAGGTGATGGACTGACCAAGCATGTCTCCAGACCCAAACTCTATTGAGCATCTGTGGGGCATCCTCAAATGGAAGGTGGAGGAGCGCAAGGTCTCTAACAACCACCAGCTCCCATATGTCGTCAAGGAGGAGTGGAAGAGGACTCCAGTGGCAACCTGTGAAGCTCTTGTGAACTCCATGTCCAAGAGGGTTAAGGCAGTGTTGGAAAATAATGGGGGCCACACAAAATATTGACACTTTGGACATTTTCACTTAGGGGTGTACTCACTTTTCTTGACAGCGGTTTAGACATTAATGGCTGTGTGTTGAGTTATTTTGAGGGGACAGAAAATTTACACTGTTATACAAGCTGTACACTCACTACTTTACATTGTAGCAAAGTGTAATTTCTTCAGTGTTGTCACATGAAAAGATATAATAAAATATTTATAAAAATGTGAGGTGTGTACTCACTTTTGTGAGTTACTGTATAGATATATATTTTGTATATATATATATATATATATATATATATATATATATATATATAGTTTTTTGTGTACACATTTTTAGCACAATTGTTTGCACGTTTATTATATTGTGGTTGCTTCTAAGCCATTTGACTACAGCTCATAAGCCAGGAAGTGCATTGTTGATAATTGTTTGATATAGAAGTCAATAGCTGAATTGATTTATTTGATCAAACTCATGGTAAACCCAAACCCAACGCTCTTCCCTATTGTCAATCTCCCAACTCATGAGAGTGCCACAGTGCCAATAAAAGTACTCTCCTTGGACAAAGGAGTACCTAGACCTAAAGTCACACCACTGGTTTGAAAATATTTAACTGGTTTCAGAAATGCACAGGGTTGTCTGTCTAAAAAATATAATGGCAGGCATTTTGTGGTGTCTGCTCCTAAACAAGGCTCTCATTTTTAAGAGTTTAACCCTTTAGCTGCCAGGTCCGTATGGCGTACAGACCTACAATACTGCCCGCAGGTGGCCAAGTCTGTACGCCGTACGGACCTCATTTCTCCCTCTGCTATAAGATCATGTTCAGGTCAGTGACCATGAACTTATAGCATAAATGTTCAGCAGATGCTACTGAACAAACTGATAGCTCTGATAGTTGGCTAATAAGCCACTGATTAGAACAATTTAAGTCAAATGTGACCCCCCCCTCCTGCCGCTGCAGCTCTGCCGCTATGTCTCCCAACCCTCCACCTTCCTATGCTGACATCTAACGTGCCCCCCACCCTCACTCTAACTCTCTTTTACACTGCCTTACCCTTCCTGCTCTAATCCCCCCCCCCTCCCCAGCACCGATTCCCCCCCTCTGTGGCTGTCCTGCAGTTGTCAGATTCGGTCCTCTGCCCTTCCGCCCACTGTTTGTGTTCCGGGGCAGCCACAGAGGGATGGAACTGCAAAAAGAGATATCCCCCCAGTGCTGCTTTGACCCCCCCTCCAGTGCCTCCAGTGCCCCCCTACTTGCCTAATGCCCAGGTGCCGCCTGCCCTCCAGCTGCTAGCCTGCTCTCCCACCTCCCCCTCTCGCTGGATTCCGTGCTGCAGGACAGGCACAGAGAGATCAGTTTTTTTAAAAAACTACTCTCCTGCATTGCTCCACCACACACGCTGCCCGGGCACCCCCTCCATCCTGCTAGCCGGCTCTCCCCTCCTTCCCTCATGTCGGCTGCAGCTGCTGACAGATCGCAGTCAGCATGGAGGGGGGTGTTGCGGGAGATCGGGTGTTGGGGGGGGGGGGCTGGTAAACATGTGTTTTACCAGCCCCCTTCCTTTCCTGAAAGAATGCAGCTCAGTGATTATTACAGATCGCTCCTGCATTTTTTCATCACTTTCATCAGTCAGTTTGTGAATGGGACAATGTTTCTTTTTTTGAATCAATAGTCTATACAAACTCCTTATTTATTCATATACAGTGCAGCTCAGGTTGCAGAGAAAGGAAAAAAAAACTAAAAAAAATCATTAGTAAGGGTACATTTAGACATGTGTCTAAATCTCCCTTGTCTCTGAAGCCCAATCCACATTTGGATCGAGCTTCAGAAGCTACGGACAGGTGGTGAGAAAGCAATGCGACGCCTCCTCAACGCCAACTTTAGCCTCATTTTACCAACAAATGCACCACAACCGCATGCATTGCACAAGATTACGGGGAGTTTGTGGCTCATCCCCTTGACATGAATGTATATTGTTCGGCAGAAGACATCGCTACAAGTTGGGTCAAGTTTGCCGCGGGCACAAAGCATTGCGGCATCAGCACCCTGTCCACTGCCTATTACAGCTTAAACCAGAGCTCTACCCAAAAGGGTTTGCACCCTCCTCCACTCCACTGTCACATTTGGTACCTTTTGGGGGGGAGCAGGTACCTGGTTTTGACAGGTACCCACTCCCACTTCAGCGTAGGATCGCTGCAGCAATCTACAAAGCTGTTTGGCCCCTCCTCCTTCCCCCTGCAGCCTTGTGAGACATACACTGAAGAATGCAGGACCATTCACAAAGTGCAGCGCGACTCACTCATGCGTAAAAGGAAACCGCCTGTGAAGCCGAAAGGCTTCACTGGCCGGTTTCCCTTAGTCAAGATGCCGACACCTGCACCCGAAGCAGGGGGGGGCTTTTGGCAGGCAGCAA
The DNA here is from genome assembly GCA_037952925.1 of Lithobates clamitans. Taxonomy (NCBI): domain Eukaryota; kingdom Metazoa; phylum Chordata; class Amphibia; order Anura; family Ranidae; genus Lithobates; species Lithobates clamitans. Next base: position 5,743,743 of record JBBGZY010000655.1, read on the forward strand.
AAACGCAGCTTAACCGCGCATTTTTCTCTCCCCCAACTGCAAGTCTAAACAAGGCCACAGGCCTTGTTCATGTGGGGTATTTTACAGCAAGGCTATCTTTAGCTGCACAGGGATGCAATGGTGTTCCATGCATCCCATGCAGGCAATCCTATTGCTGTCTATTGAGACACAACGGCTGCACAAAAATGCACAGGTGTTCCGTGCACGTGCGGGTAAACACAGCCCTTCATGGACGTACGATGTAGCGCACCCCATTAGTTGAGGACTTAGTAGGAATTTAGCAGAAATTTTGTAAGTTATGTTGTGATTTTATGTGCAAATAAGTATTTTTTTTAGCGTTTTTTTAGTGAAAATAGTGATCTGATAAACATTTGCGCAAGTATTGCGGGGCTAAAAAAATCAGTAGCACCTTCTTTTTATTCTATAGGTCATGTGCTTTCACAAAATGTATGGTTGGGGGGGGGGGGGTCTTTTTCAAAATCTGAAAGCTATAAGTGATAAATGAAAACATCCAAAATTTTAGAAACATTTTTGCGTACGTTTGATTTTCGCCATTTCGCAAAAAGGTGCAATTAAAAATTTACAAATATTTGTGTGTTTTAATCTGATAATAATGGTTGTAGTGTATTTTTAGCGACAATATTGTCTTGCTAAACATTTGCGCGAATACCGCGGGCCTTAAAAATCAGTAGCACCTTTTTTTTTATTCTAGAGGTCATATGCTTTCAGAAAATATTATGGTTTGGGGGGTCTTTCAAAAATTCTAAAAGCTGTAAGGGAGAAATGAAAACCTTTAGATTTTTAGAGAAATTTGAATATTTACATTTTTGCGTACGTTTGATATTCACCATTTTGTAAAAAGGCGCAATGTAAAAATTAAATTTTTTTTTGTTATTTATTCCATACAGTTTAAGCTTTTAGAATTAGTAGGGATTTTGCAGGAATTTTGAAAAAATAGCTGTGTTTTTATCTGTTAATAGTGGTTTTAGTGTATTTTTAGAGAATATATTGTTTTGATAAACATTTGCGCAAATACTGCGGGGCCTAAAAAATCAATAGTACATTCTTTTTGTTCTAGAGGTCATATGCTTTCAGAAAATATTTGGTGTTGGGGGTCTTTCACAAATTCTGAAAGGGAAAAATAAAAACCTTCAGATTTTTTGAGAACTTTGGATATTTAAACTTTTGTTTCTTTTTGATTTTCACCATTTCGCAAAAAAGGCACAATTTAAAAGTTATAAATATTTGTTTTTAATTAACTCAATACAGGTTAAGCGTTTATATTTAGTAGGAATTTTGTAAAATGTGCTGTGCTTTTATTGGCTAATAATGATTTTAGTGGATTTTCAGCAAAAATATTGTTTTGATACACATTTGCGCAAATATCGTGGGACCTTAAAAATCAGTAGCATCTTCTTTTCATTCTATTGAAGGTAAATTGGGTATCTGGTGCTCTAGGTGGTAATGCCCTTAGTTTGTAATAGTGTACATTTGATTAGTCAGTCTTTAGGTAGAAACAAATTTGAACCACAATAAGGGGGTCATTTAAGAAGAGGCAGCCATCCTCAGAGTGTGTCCAGCAACTCTCCAAAACATATAAAAGAAACAAGGGGGGGAGGTGACTCTCTAAGTGTAGTTAGTATTAAAACAGTATCATTTATTGCACAAGATTAAAAACACTTAGATATAAGTGGTCATGCTCGTGATAAATATGTAGTCCTGGCAGTTCTACTGCATCCCACAGTAGTCTCGCATGATCCGGATAGCTGGGAAAGGTTCTGGTGTGATGTTGTGCTGAATAGCTGTACAGAACCGGAAGAGGAAATGATGTCACCAGCAGGGGGCGGGAGGAAGGGGTCAGGACTGTCTCTGTGGAATGAAAGACTACGCGCTCAGAGCTCACAGCTACTTCTACTGGCCAGTTATTCAGCTATTCAGCACATCACACCAGAACCTTTCCCAGCTACCCAGATCATGCGAGGGGAGCCTGTGGGACGCGGTAGAACTGCCAGGACTACATACTTATGACGAGCATGACTCGCACTTTTTATCTTCAAGTGTATCTTCAAGTGTTTTTAATCTTGTGCAATAAATGACACTGTTTTAATACTACTCTTGTTGAGAGACGCCCCCCCCCTCTTGTTTTTTTTTATATATTTTTAGTCTAATGGTCATATGCTTTCAGAAAATATATGGTTTGGGAGTCTTTTACAAACTCTAATGCCCAGTACACACGATCAGACATTGTTCGGACATTCCGACAACAAAATCCTAGGATTTTTTCCGACGGATGTTGGCTCAAACTTGTCTTGCATACACACGGTCACACAAAGTTGTCGGAAAATCCGATCGTTCTGAACGTGGTGACGTAAAACACGTACGTCAGGACTATAAACGGGGCAGTGGCCAATAGCTTTCATCTCTTTATTTATTCTGAGCATGCGTGGCACTTTGTCCGTCGGATTTATGTACACACGATCGGAATTTCTTGTCGGAAAATTTTATATCCTGCTCTCAAACTTTGTGTGTCGGAAAATCCGATGGAAAATGTGTGATGGAGCCTACACACGGTCGGAATTTCCGACAACAAGGTCCTATCACACATTTTCCGTCGGAAAATCCGACCGTGTGTACGGGGCATAAAAGCTATAAGTGAAAAATAAAGAAATAAAGGTAAAATTGCAAAAATGGTCTGGCCAACTAAGTGTAAAAATGGAGCACAGGGCCAGGCAGCGAAAGGGTTAGAATGGCAAGAGGTTCACTTTAAGAGCTATGACTCATTTTTGGAATCTGAAATTGTTTCACTACCACTTCAGCTTCCTGACACACACTCTCTGAACACCTCCATGTTCACTGCAGATCTAGCTTGACAATTATGTAAAGGCTTTTGCCTATAAAATATGCATTTCTTGGGCCATTAAGACATTAAAGAACCTTACATACTGACTGAAGGTCCCTTAGCATGTTGCTGTGTTACAACAGACATCCTCTTTTCGTAAGGGTGTACTTGGCATCCAGGAAATATTGTAAATTTTGCCCCCAGCAACAAAACGTAATATTTCTAGTTATCAGGTAGAGTTTGCATTTGTTACATACGTAGATTTACTGGACTTATAAGAGTGACTTTGATTTATGTATTTTTAGAAGTGAGAAAAATAAAGCGAGAGAGGTTAAAACATGAAAAAAATTGTTTGCAGAGACATTTGTACAGAGGCGTCACCATAGAAACACAGTGGGTAAAGAATGGGATAAAAATACACAAGAAGCACATTTTATTGTATGTATTGTACAACCAGCAATGCAGATGTGATTTCAGTTCATCCAGGCCAAAATGTTTTCTTGCATAAGTTCTAGTCATGGTATTTTTATTAAGGCTAGACAAAACAGTTTTGACTTGTAATGTTATATGCCGCATCATTTTCAATTGTGCTTTTACTTTAAGGCCTCATGCACATTAGATGTTTTTCCTATCTCTCCTAGATGCCTTTCCACCTGGCAGCATTGTTCTGGCAGAAAAAATGCTTGATGTGCACAATGCGTTTAGGCATATTTAGGAGCGTCAAACACTTGGGCATTAATTCATTTTATTGGCCAGAATAATAATTTAATAATGTACACGCATATACAGGTGTCAAGCACTTTTTCTGCCAAAACACTACTGCTCCTGGATGAGCTGGCTGTGTTTTTTTCTGCCTCTAAACACCCCTGCCTGTAAACTACTGTAAACACCTACAGTATCTTACAAAAGTGAGTACACCCCTCACATGTTTGTAAATATTTTATTATATCTTTTCATGTGACAACACTGAAGAAATGGCACGTTGCTACAATGTAAAGTAGTGAGTGTACGGCTTGTATAACAGTGTAAATTTGCTGTCCCCTCAAAATAACTCAACACACAGCCATTAATGTCTAAACCACTGGCAACAAAAGTGAGTACACCCCTAAGTGAAAATGTCCAAATTGGGCCCAAAGTGTCAATATTTTGTGTGGCCACCATTATTTTCCAGCACTGCCTTAACATTCCTGGGCTTGGAGTTCACCAGAGCTTCACAGGTTGCCACTGGAGTCCTCTTCCACTCCTCCATGATGACATCACAGAGCTCAGGTATGTTAGAGACCTTGCGCTCCTCCACCTTACATTTGAGGATGCCCCACAGATGCTTAACAGGGTTTGGGTCTGGAGACATGCTTGGCCAGTCCATCACCTTTACCCTCAGCTTCTTTAGCAAGGCAGTGGTTGTCTTGGAGGTGTGTTTGTAGTCGTTATCATGTGGGAATCCTGCCCTGCGGCCCAGTCTCTGAAGGGAGGGGATCATGCTCTTCTTTAGTATGTCACAGTACATGTTGGCATTCATGGTTCCCTCAATGAACTGTAGCTCCCCAGTGCCGGCAGTACTCATGCAGCGCCAGACCATGACACTCCCACCACCATGCTTGACTGTAGGCAAGACACACTTGTCTTTGTACTCCTCACCTGGTTGCCGCCACACACGTTTGACACCATCTGAACCAAATAAGTTTATCTTGGTCTCATCAGACCACAGGACATGGTTCCAGTAATCCATGTCCTTAGTCTGCTTGTCTTCTGCAAACTGTTTGTGGACTTTCTTGTTCATAACCTTTAAAAGTGGCTTCCTTCTGGGACGACAGCCATGCAGAACAATTTGATGCAGTGTGCGGTGTATGGTCTGAGCAGTGACAGGCTGACCCCTACCCCCCTTCAACCTCTGCAGCAATGCTGGCAGCACTCATACGTCTATTTCCCAAAGACAATCTCTGGATATGCCGCTGAGCACGTGCACTCAACTTCTTTGGTCGGACAATGGCGAGGCCTGTCCTGAGTGGAACCTGTCCTGTTATACCGCTGTATGGTCTTGGCCACTGTGCTGCAGCTCAGTTTCAGGGTCTGACAGGCAATGACACTCACACCTGAGACCTTGTAACACTAACGAGTCACATGACACCGGGGAGGGAAAATGGTTAATTGGGCCCAATTTGGACATTTTCACTTAGGGGTGTACTCACTTTTGTTGCCAGCGGTTTAGACATTAATGACTGTGTGTTAAGTTATTTTGAGGGGACAGCAAATTTACACTGGTATACAAGCTGTACACACATTACTTTACATTTTAGCAAAGTGTCATTTCTTTAGTGTTGTCACATGAAAAGTATAATAGAATATTTACAAAAATGTGAGGGGGGTACTCACTTTTGTGAGATACTGTATATGTATATATATATATATATATATATATATATATATATATATATAAATAAAGGTAAAAAGACCGAAAGTTTGTTTGTTTTATAAAACGTTGCAAATAAATAATCTTTCTTCATAAATTAAAGTTAAAATGTATTCTGCTACATTTCCTTGGTGAAAAAAACAAATAAACAAATTGGTGTATATTATTTTGTCTGTGTGAAGGATATAGAGTCTGCAAACCATGGGATATACAATAGAATTTAAAATTGAGCAATCCTAATGTACGGACCATCTTATTTCGTGAGGCCCTACAATGCCAGGACAGTACAGATACCCACAAAATTACCTCTTTTTGGAAAGTAGAAATTCCAAGGTATTTAGGAAGAGGCATTGTGAATTATTGGAAGTTGTAATATTTTGAATATTTTGTCAGTATTTTTTGGAAAATATTGAAATAGTACCTTCAAGGGTTTTAGGAGCACAAATTACACATCTCATTTCTCAAGCACCTATTATATTTTAAAGGCCCTGGAGCACCAGAACAATGGAAACGCCCACAAAATGACCCCATTTTGGAAAGGTAACACCCCAACGTATAATCTATAAGGCATAATGAGTCTTTTGAACTTTTCATTTTTTTCCAGAAGTTTTTGGAAAATGTGGGAAAAAAAGGAAACCGCATTTTTTTTTACACAAAGTTGTCCATTTATAAGATATTTTCAATACATAGCATGTACATAGCAAAAATTACACCCCAAAATACATTCTGCTTCTCCTCCTGAGTATGGCAATATCACATGCGTGAGACTTTTACACAGCCTGGCCACATACAGAGGACCAACATGCAAGGAACCAACATGCAAGGAAAACAGTCCAGGGTCAGTTTCAGGTCAGGCAGAGGTATGTATAGAATCAGTAGGCAGAAGCGTGGTCGAATAACAAGCCAGGGTCAGTTCCAGATCAGGCAGAGGTATGAACAGAATCGGTAGGCAGAAGTGTGGTCGAATAACAAGCCAGGGTCAGTTACAGAGCAAGTAGAGGCATAAGGGGTGTGAAGGTAAATGGCAGGAAGTGAGGGTTATGTTTACCATACTTCACTAATAATTTAGTGAAGTATGGTAAAAGCGAAAACAGTCAATTATGCCTGGTTGGGAAGTACATTGGGGACAATGATAAGTGGTGTCTCTTATAACTCCTTCTCTGGTGCACACCCGGCATTTTTTCTGACATTTTTGTCCTGTTGGTCTGGGAGGGATTTTATCAGAAAAGTGGCGTTCGGAGAGTCTGCTAATCACATCGGATCAAATGTTGTCTGGTGGGCCATTCGGGAATATAAGGGCAGTGGTGATTTCCTCCTGGTAGCCAAGGAAGGATTTGGGGCTTTCAGTGGAGTTGCAATAGATAACGTAGTTGTTGTATATGGCCAAATTAAACAAATAAATTTAAACTTTTTTATACCATTGGTATGTTCGTCTTGTGGCAAGGTAGGGTTTGAGCATTTGGTCGTTGAAGTCGACACCCCCCATGAACATATTGTATTAGTGGATACATGTTGGTTTTTGGATTGGGCCATTCCTCCTGGTGATCTCAACTAATGTATTGTTGTGGATCGAAGAAAGCACATAGACATCCCTTCTGTCCCTCCACTTCACAGCCAGAATTTCCTCATTCCATAAACTTCTCCCCTCTTCTTGGCTTCTTGTTAACGAGGCTTTGAGGAAAGTATACACTTTAGCACTTGTATAAAAGTTATCTACATACAAATGGTAGCCTTTCTCCAAGAGTGGGTTTATGAGTTCCCAAATGACTTTCCCACTTGATCCCATGTAGTCTGGGCAATTAGGGGGATGCAGCTGGGTGTCCTTCCCTTTGTATACCATGAAGGCATATATATACCCTGAGATATCTGGTTCTGGGCATTACTGAGGAAAAGATTGGCATGTGGTGGATGGGGAGGGTTGACCAATATGAACGTAATTCATTTTTTTTGGTTAGTCCCATACAGAATGTGAGGCCCAAAAATTTTTTAAACTCCTCCACTGTTAGGGCTCTCCACTCGTAGGGATGGGCTTAATAGGACGTTGGGTTACTTGCTATAAATTGTTGCGCATACAGGTTGCACTGCGCCACTATTGATGCTAGCATGTCCTCAGTAAAAATTAAATGGAAAAAATCAATTGGGGAAAAATTTTCTGTGTCCACCTGGACTCCTGGCTGGGCAGTGAAAGGGGGAATGTTAGCTTCACCTGAATTAGGAGGAGGCCCCAAGGGGTTCTGAAGGGAATAGGGAAGGCTGGCATGGGACCTAACCCTTTGGGACTGAGGTGACACCCCACTGGTACGTGGCATTTTCCGAGGTACTGCGGTGCTGGTGGGTGGCACTGCGGTGCTGATGGATGGCACTGCGGTGCTGGTGGTTGGCACTGCCTCCTCACCAGAACGCCTTGGTCTGGCGGGCGGACTCTCATCCTCCTCTGAGGCTGTCAGTGTTCCACTGCTTAGGACAGGCTTGTAGTCAATGTCAGAATCAGAATCTGAATTTCAGGAGGAATCCGAAGCGGAGAGCTCCCCGTTGCTCTCGTGGGCTGCAAGAATATTGTACGCCTCCTCGGCTGAAAATAATCTTCTAGACATTGTTGGTGATGACAGAAGGCACTAATGACACATGACACTGATGACAAATGGCATCAATTACGTGACACTGATGACAGATGGCACTAATATATGGCACTGATGACACGTGAAACTGATGTGACACTGATGACAGATGGCACTGATACGTGGCACTGATGACACATGACACTGATGGCAGATGGCACTGATACGTGGCACTAATGACACGTGACACTGATGGCAGATGGCACTGATACTTGGCACTGATGACATGTGACACTGATGGCAGATGGCACTGATACGTGGCACTGATGGCAGATGGCACATGACACTGACAGGTGGCACTGATGACATATGGCACTGACAGGTGGCACTGATGACAGATGGCATTGACAGGTGGCGATGACTGATGGCACTGACAGGTGGCGATGACAGATGGCACTGATGACAGGTGGCACTGATGACAGGTGGCACTGACAGTTGGCACTGACAGATGGCACTGATATGTACTGTGGGCACTGTATTTACTTTTTTTACTGTTGAACTCACAAGCTGCAGCACAGGTCACTCTCCCTCCTCACATGCGGTCTCTGTGTGAGGAGGGAGAGCCGGCAATGAGAGATGATCTCATATGTTTACACTTGAGATATATATATATATATATGTGTGTGTGTGTGTGCGCACACCACCGGCTCGCCACTTCTGCTGCAGTTAGTCACAGCAGAAGCCGATCAGTGGAATAGGAAAGTACAGGAAACGCAAGGCAGAGCTCTGTTCTGACAGCGGGGATGTGATGGATTTTCTTTCCTGCAAAGCATTGAAAGAAAATCATCACATCCCTTAGTGAAAGCACCACAGAAAGTACACAAGTACACACTGGCTAGGCACACATTTAACCCTTTGATCGTCCTAGATGTTTGACCCTTCCCAGCCAGTGTCATTAGTACAGTGACAGGGCATATTTTTAGCACTGGTCACTGTGTTAGTGTCACTGGTCCCCAAAAAGTGTCACTTAGTGTCCGATTTCGCCATTAGTAGCAAAAATAAAACTGTATTAGTGTCACTGGTTCCCACAAAGTATCAAAAGTGTCAGTTAATGTCCGATTGTCCACGGCAATGACGCAGTAGCTGATCGCCGTCATTACTAGTATGAAAAAAAAATTCCAGTATATATCCCATAGTTTGAAGATGCTATAATGTTTGGACAAACCAATCAATACACGCTTATGGAGATTTTTTTAACAAAAATATAAAACAGAATACACATTGGCCTAAATTTATAAAGAAATTTGAATTTTAAAATCTTTTTATTGGATATGTTTTAAAGCATAAAGTAAAAAAACATTTTTTTTTCTAAATTGTCAGTATTTTATCGTTTATAGTGCAAAAAAAAAATGCAGTGGTGATCAAATACCACCAAAAGAAAGCTCTATTTGTGAAAATAAATTGTACTTTGGTACAGCGATGCATGACCGCGCAATTGTCGCCGTATTACAAAAAATGGCCTGGTCATGAAGTGGGGGGATGTAGAAAGTGGTTTCTACATTCAGAGGCTTCACTTGTTCCTTAGTTTTCAAAACCACTGTCTGCTCCATGAATGCACACTCAGCATAGACAGTTAAACAGCAAGCAAAGCCCACACATTTGTATGCAATTCTCAGCAGGAGTCTGCTCAGTCAGCAGCTAGATCTGCTAGCTCAGACATCTAAACAGTGATTTAAACAGTTGCACTGCAGTTACACCTTCATTTACAATTGATCATTATCTGTAGATGGAAGGATGTACCGAGTGTTGGTTGCACGGCCCCACAGATTTACAAAATAGCACTCTGCTTTTTTCCCTACGCACGCATGCGCAGTCTGCTTTATTTCTCCCCCCCCCCCCCAGTACAGCACTCTCCAAGTGTGAAAGAAAGCAGATTGTGTATGCTTAGGTACAGAATTAAGCTGAGTGTCTATTTGTGAGTTTCCTGGGCCATAGATTCAACGCTCCTGCCAATCTGCAGGACAGAGAGGGAAGAGCAATGAACTGAGCAGCTGAAAGAATAAGCATTATTTATTTTTTTTTGCATAGTACTGCATTGTAATGTAATGAAAGTGCTGTAATGTTTGGGGATGTCTTTGGAAAAAAGCTAGTAAAGGGGAACTAACCCTTTAATGAAAAGAGGGGGAAACAGTAAAAGGGAATATTGCTGTACTGCTGATGGGATTCAAATCTGAAAGTTTAATTAGGTGACAGACAAGGGTCTCTTTTAGCATAGAGGGAATGGCTCCTAAGATACTTTATTAAATCTATGGATCGCTGGACAGCTTTGTTACTTCAGAATAATGTTAACAAGGCAAAAAAAAAGTGCTATTTCACCTAGACCTTGTCAGCATTTAATGTGTGGTCAGTACTTTTATTTTATTACTTATGCCCATCTATTCACAGTTCAATAAAGAAAAACGCTGTATGGACACTTGGACAGGTACTGTGCACCATCCAGTGGAAAGTTTGTATACTACAGGCCAAAGATAAAGTGACTACATTTTTTCTTTAGCATATCAAGGCATATCATACTTTCAGCTATAATAGCATACAATGCTCTGTCATGCTGCAGAAAGTATGTTATTTTAAATAGAAATAAAAGACGAGTGAGTCAAAATTTACTATTACAATTTTACCATCGTTCCTGCAATTAGAGGGAATAGATCTTCAGCAAATGACATTGCACAAGCTCACAAGCTCACAACCTCCAGCATCTACAATGTATCAATATATACTCCTGGAAAACATTGCATCTTGTATAGGAAAATTTATGAGAATTTTTGTCCAGGTTTATGAAAAAGTGGCCACAAAGGGATGTTTTAGACAAGCGGTAAGCTTACTGAAAAATAATCTGCAGTGGATCATTTTAAAGAGGGCAGTATACCAATGACTAATGCCACGTACACGCGACCAGACTTTCCGGCAGAAAAGGTCAGATCTAAAAAAGTCTTTCTAAAATTCTGACGGACCTAGAAATAGAACATGTTTTAAATCTTTCCGACGGAATCAATTCCTATCGGGAAAACCGCTCGTCTGTATGCTATTCCGACAGACTAAAAACGGCGCAAGAGCAGGTATTGGCTACTGACTATTGAACTTGCTTTTTCTAGTCCCGTCGTACATCATCGCGTTCTAAGCGATCGGCCTTTGGTGTGATCGTGTGTAGGCAAGTCCATTTCAGCGGAACTCCGTCTGAACTTCATCGGGAAGACCGTCGGAGTCTATTCTGACGGAAAGTCCGGACATGTGTACGCGGCATAAGAGGCATGCAAGAGGCACTACTGATACCTTCTGATGTTTTCTCATTTTTGAATTTTTTTTTTTTTTAATCGCCGAATGGCAACTTTAAATTGCCGAACTGCACAATATTGCATAACAATGTGCAACACAAGTGTGAAAGAATGCTCGGGTTCAATATGGCATAGAGTAGGCTTAGAGCCTAAGAAAGCTATGAAGTCAGAAGAAAAAGGTTGAAAATTAGAGATAAGAGAGATAAGAGAGATGAGGTGATCAAGTGGGAAAAAGTTGGATTCAGGGAGGAGAAAGAGGATGTGATGTGAAATGAGTAAGTAGCGACATATCAAGAGGCTGGAGTGTTATGGGGCATAAAATATCATAGGTAGCTGAGATACACATTGTTTAATAAAGTTATAGCATATTGGATTTGGAGGTCCCAAAGTTTTAGGAACTTGCTGTTAGAATAAATTGCTTAAAGAATATGTAAACCCATCATTTCATATTCCGGATATGTGCCTGCTGTACTATGTACTTGTATGAAAAAATATCCTGTTCTCCTTGTATTGCTTCCTTTGTGTAAAATCCCTGGTGTTCTGCCAGTCCTGCTGCTTTCCTAATAAAAACTGACCACACTAAGCAAGAGAACACAGCGTGGTCAGTTCTCTAGCAATGCTGGGAACTCAGCCTGCTCTCCTCCAATGACTTCTCCTGACACGCCTCCCTACACAGTCATTCACTGGGAAGCTTGGTGCACTGCTAAAAAAGGGAAAAAATGTATATACATTTTTATATGTAGCCAGGTGCTGGCTAATGCTGACTGAATTGTCAGGAGCCACTGAGCAGCATTGCTGCTGTGGAGCTGTTCCCTCATAGTGTTCAGCCGGGACTCTGTGTTGTTACAGTCAGGTCCATAAATATTGGGACATCGACACAATTCTAATCTTTTTGGCTCTATACACCACCACAATGGATTTGAAATGAAACCAACAAGATGTGCTTTAACTGCAGACTTTCAGCTTTAATTTGAGGGCATTTACATCCAAATCAGGTGAACGTGAACGGTATAGGAAATGCAACAGTTTGTATGTGTGCCTCCCACTTTTTAAGGGACCAAAAGTAATGGGACAATTGGCTGCTCAGCTGTTCCATGGCCAGGTGTGTGTTATTCCCTCATTATCCCATTTACAAGGAGAAGATAAAAAGTCCAGAGTTCATTTCAAGTGTGCTATTTGCATTTGGAATCTGTTGCTGTCAACTCTCAATATGAGATCCAAAGAGCTGTCACTATCAGTGAAGCAAGCCATAATTAGGCTGAAAAAACAAAACAAACCCATCAGAGAGATAGCAAAAACATTAGGTGTGGTCAAATCAACTGTTTGGAACATCCTTAAAAAGAAAGAAAGCACCGGTGAGCTTAGCAACACCAAAAGACCCGGAAGACCATGGAAAACAACTGTGGTGGATGACCGAAGAATTCTTTCCCTGGTGAAGAAAACACCCTTCACAACAGTTGGCCAGATCAAGAACACTCTCCAGGAGGTAGGTGTATGTGTGTCAAAGTCAACAATCAAGAGAAGACTTCACCAGAGTGAATGCAGAGGGTTCACCACAAGATGTAAACCATTGGTGAGCCTCAAAAACAGGAAGGCCAGATTAACGTTTGCCAAACAACATCTAAAAAAGCCTTCACAGTTCTGGAACAACATCCTATGGACAGATGAGACCAAGATGAACTTGTACCACAGTGAGGGAAGAGAAGAGTATGGAGAAGGAAAGGAACTGCTCATGATCCGAAGCATACCACCTCATCAGTGAAGCATGGGGGTGGTAGTGCCATGGAGTGGGCATGTATGGCTGCCAATGGAACTGGTTCTCTTGTATTTATTGATGATGTGACTGCTGACAAAAGCAGCAGGATGAATTCTGAAGTGTTCCAGGCAATATTATCTGCTCATATTCAGCAAAATGCTTCAGAACTCATTGGACGGTGCTTCACAGTGCAGATGGACAATGACCCGAAGCATACTGTAAAAGCAACCAAAGAGTTTTTTAAGGGAAAGAAGTGGAATGTTATGCCATGGCCAAGTCAATCACCTGACCTGAATCCGATTGAGTATGCATTTCACTTGCTGAAGACAAAACTGAAGGGAAAATGCCCCAAGAACAAGCAGGAACTGAAGACAGTTGCAGTAGAGGCCTGGCAGAGCACCACCAGGGATGAAACCCAACGTCTGGTGATGTCTATGCATTCCAGACTTCAGGCTGTAATTGACTGCAAAGGATTTGCAACCAAGTATTAAAAAGTGAAAGTTTGATGGATTATTGTTAATCTGTCCCATTACTTTTGGTCCCTTAAAAAGTGGGAGACACATATACAAACTGTTGTAATTCCTATACCGTTCATCTGATTTGGATGTAAATACACTCAAATTAAAGCTGAAAGCCTGCGGTTAAAGCACATCTTGTTCGTTTCATTTCAAATCCATTGTGGTGGTGAATAGAGCCAAAAAGATTAAAATTGTGTTGATGTCCCAATATTTATGGACCTGACTGTATGTCCTGAAGATAGAGGAAATGAGTTCTATGAGTAAAGCAAAGCATCTTCGGATGTGTAGTCTATAGAGTCAAGATTTGCACTCAGCTGGACTATTTTGAACTATAACAACCAGCCGGCTGGGGAAGAAGTACAGAATGCTGGTAGAGGTGATAAAAGGCCTGTGTGCAGATGGGATCTTCCTCTTGGGACCCCCGGCCTGGAACTGCTAGCAAATGACTGTGTCAGTGTGTCCTGTGGCCGAGTAGTGGCCTGTGCTGCAGAGACAGAGAGAGAGAGAGTCATTACCTAAGGGTGCAGGAGCATCCACTGCCAGCTACTTCTGATCAACCAACATCAACCTGGAGGCTGCTCTTCACATGTCCACACGAGATCCAGCCGAACTGAAGTGCGGTGTGTCACCGAACTGCTTTACCCCTTGAGCAGGGCTCCACCGAGGTCTATCGCTAGGACCTACTTCCATTACCAAGAATCATTGGGACTGGTGAGCGGTCACTAGCCTATTCTTTCACTACAAGAGACACTGCAAGCAGACATCACTGTTGTTCCTTTGCCTAAGCCTGTAGGACCTGGTGCTACACTGACTCTTTGTGGAGCAGCAGCAGCGTTCCTCTTTTACAGGACATCACAAGTACACTTTGCTACACTTTGCCTGTTAAGGTATCTCCAGGCTACTTCACCTCCTCCTAAATACCGGGATATCTCAAGTAATTCACTAAACAGCTAGCTCAAGACCAAATGCTTCTTTCTTCTGAGAAATTACAACATATCCTCCCCCACTAAGGGACTAATCAATTAGTAACATAAGTGAAAATACCTACACCCAAGACTCTATTTACTGATTGAACAGGTTTAAGTATTCAAGAGTTAATAGTTCCATTAACTATGGATAATAAGGATAATAATGTAACTTTCTGTTTCATCTGACCTGTGGGGTTGAGGCACAGAAGGGAGTGGTTTGACATAAGAGCTGTCACTCCTCTGCCCTTCTCCTGCCGGTTCAGCTCACATAGGTTTTCAACTGAATAGAGTGTTGTTTGAAAAGTCTTTATATCCTGCAATCAGTTATTGTTTCTGTTTTACTTTTTTTATATCATTGCTATCTTTGCTCTTGTGAAACTTCTCCATGGACTAAGTTTATATCCCTGGGAATTAATGATTATAACTAGGGTTGTCCCGATACCGATACTAGTATCGGTATCGGCACCGATACCGAGCATTTGCCCAAGTACTTGTACTCGGGCAAATGCTCCCGATGCTTCCCCCGATACCTAGAGGACAGCTGTGATTGGCGCATGGGGGAGTTACAAGATTCTCCCCCAGCGGCTTTCACCAGTTTTAGTGACATACAGCGGTGATCGGTCACCGCTGTATGTCACTGCATCCTCCTCCATGCCCCCTCTGTTCCTCTGTGCCTCTCCGCTGTCCCCTTCATTCCTCTCTCCTTATCTGTCCCCCTCCGTTCTCCCCCTCCGTTCCGCTCTCCTTATCTCTCCCCCTCCATTCCTCTATCCTTATCTGTCCCCTGCATTCCTCTCTCCTTATCTGTCCCCTCCGTTCTCCCCCTCAGTTCCTCCGTCCTCCCCCTCCTTCCTTTGTGTATGGATAGAGTCAGCTGACTCTGTCCATTCACATAACTGAAACATTGTAATCTCCTGTGATTACAATGTGTCAGTTTATGAATGAAGAGAAGCCGCTGTCTTCTCTCCATTCATTCTCAGTGCAGCTGACGCTGCAGAGAAAGGGACTGGGGAATCTCTATCCTCTGTCTTTCTCTGTCTCAAGGGGGGAGATATCAGAGGTCTGTTAAGACCCCTGATATCTCACCAAAGCCCCCCAACAGGGCTAATTAAAAAAATAAATAAATAAATAAAGAATAAAAAAATATTATTGTAAAAAATAAAAATTGTAAAAAAAAAAAAAAAAAAAACACACACACATACAACGTTCACCCCCCCCCCCCCCAAAAAAAAGCAAAAAAAAAACTGTCACGTGACATTAAAAAAAAAGTATCGGTAATCGGTATCGGCGAGTACTTGAAAAAAAGTATCGGTACTTGTACTCGGTCCTAAAAAAGTGGTATCGGGACAACCCTAATTATAACCTTCCAGTAAACAGGACTCAACTTTTCACTTAAATTGTGTATGTTTCTTTAACTCTTTGATTATCACTAAAAATGTCTGAACCCAGGGTGTCAGAGGGCTTGCATTGTCGGGGCCAACCACATTCAGCAATCGGCTCTAATGGGGGGGGGGGGTAGCGCTACATGTGCGCTACATATACACAAATATTTTGCCTTTCATTTCTATTTTAAACTGAATGGGTTGTTTTATAAGGTGATCTTATACAATCACTTTATGTAAGTTTGCCATGGGCCGAACATTTGTTAATTCAACTTTTCATGCATTGGTGTATACTTTATCTTTTTTTAGGGATTTGTCAAGGTTTGCTAACTGCTAGGAAAATAAAGGAGGCTATCATTTTTTGGCTTGGAGTTAGGCCATCTATAGCAGGGGTCATCAACCCCTGGGCCACGGCCCACTGCCGGGCCGTGGCCTGTTTTCAGCCGGGCCGCGAAGGCTGCACTGTTTGATGAGCGTCGGCGGCGAGCGAGCAGAGAGATGACATCATCTCTCACCGCCCGCCCGCATCACCGCTGTTCAGTGCTCACAGCGGGGCCGGTATACTGAGTCGAGTGAGCAGAGAGATGAGATCATCTCTCACCGCCCGCCTGCATCGCCGCTCCTTCACACTCACAGCAGGGCTATGCTTTAATGCTGGAGGTGAGGCGGGGGAGCAGAGAGCTGAGATCATCTCTCACTGCCCGCCCACATCACTGCTCCTCCGCCAACACAGCGTGGAAGAACACCAATACACTGCTGGAGGTGAAGCAGATCATCTCTCAATACCTGTGCCCCCCCATTACCGCTGTTCTCCCTCACTACCCATTACTTCAGGCTTGCCTCTGAACTAATGCGCACACCTGTGCTGCCACCACTGCAGTGAAAATCTTCCTGTGGTGGCAGGTGACGTGGCAAATGACAAGCTGCATCTGATGGCAGGTGACGTGGCAAGTGACAATCCAAATCTGGTGGCAGGTGACGTGGCAAGGAACAAAATGCATCTGGTAGCAGGTGACATGGCAAGTGACAAACTACATATGAAGGCAGGCGACGTGGCAAGTGACAATCCACATCTGGTGGCAGGTGACATAGCAAGGGACAAAAAAGCATCTGGTGGCAGGCAACGTTGTAAGTGACAAGCTGCACATGAAAGCAGGTGACGTGGCAAGTGACAATCCGCATCTGGCGGCAGGTGACGTGGCAAGGGACATAAAGCATCTAGTGGCAGGCAACGTGGCAAGGGAAAAATGCATCTGGTAACAAGCAACGTGGCAAGTGACAAGCTGCATATGAAGGCAGTTGATGTGGCAAGTGACAATCCGCATCTGGTGGCAGGTGACGTGGCAAGGGACAAAAAGCATTTGGTGGCAGGCAACGTGGAAAGTGACAAGCTGCATCTGAAGGCAGGTGACGTGGAAAGTGACAATCTGCATCTGATGGCAAGCGACGTGGCAAGTGACACTCTGGCACATTCTGCATTATGGTGAGTTGAACTATTTCATTATATATTACAATGTAATAATAGAAATAATGCGCTTCAATCATCCTGACACCATATCAATGATGGTGCCGGGATGATTGAAGCACCAACACCAGCCATTGCCCCGATAAATTGCCCACGAAAAGCTGCATACGCACCCCCCCCCCCCCCCACCGGGCCTTGGCACAATTTTCTTCAACAGCGCCGGTCCCCGGTGCCAAAAAGGTTGGGGACCACTGATCTATAGGATAGTGGAAAAGGGATGCACATGGGTTCATGGGGACTACTATGTGAAAAGAAGTGTGAATTAATCCCAAAATTTTGGACCAGTAGGGAAATCATTTTGGAAAGTACTATCGTGTACGGATAATGATAGTACTCCATTAGATCTCTTCCTAGGATGTAAATTGTCAGGCTTTAATAAAATAATATGATAGGCCCAAGGGGGAATAATGGATTATGTGTGAATGGTAGAAGGGAAGGGAAGTGTCAGGAACATCATGTGAGTCATCTGGAGCATTGTGTGAGCTGTCACACTTCTTACATAAGTATGTAAGAAGAAGAAGAAAACCCGCTCTAGGCATCTGTACCTGAATAACACCTTCCTTTCCAAGGGTGCTGGCTCAGTATGTAGAATGCATATGAGCAAATAAAGATCTGGATAGCCACACTCCAAGAATAGTAGTTTCCTTTAATTAAGCACCAGTGAGAGCGATGTGAAACGCGTTAGCAGTTTGCAATTTTAATCTGTTTTCTACAGTAAAGGAAACGACTGTTCTTGGAGTGTGGCTATCCGGATCTTTATTTGCTCATATACATAAGTATGTACATTTTAATGTGTGGAATAGCCCAAGAAGACCTATGAGTATGTGCACATACTATGGCATGTGTGTACACATCATGGTGTGCATGCTTGTCCACCACAGATACTGGCACCAAGTGGACTATTTAAACCTGATTTTTGCATAGGCTCATTGCTGAATGGCCTTTCAGTCTGTGTTCCTGTAATTATTGATTCTGAATGCATACCTGACCTTCGTTGTTGACCCAAATTCCATTTGAACTGCTCCTGGATCAACTTTATCTGCTCAGGACTCCTATTCATCTCTGTTACTCCAGTCAGGATTTCTGATCATGATTCTGCTTATCAACTTGGTACCTTAATACCTGGACGCTGCCAACCGCTGCTTGTGCCTGACCTTGACTCTGCTTACGATTTGGTGCTTAGCTGCTCACCAGTAGATGACAACGGCTAGTGACCCAACTTAACTCACACCTAGAATTGGTGCATCCGCAGTGTATTCCAAGCTTTACTTCTGCATATCCAATTCCAGTGCTTTCAAATTAACAGTTTATGGACCCTTGCGGGACATGTCTCTACTTACAGGGTTGCTTGGACAGGAGTTGTGCAAGAGGCCACCCTCATCATCTCTGGCTCCTCATACAGCTACATGACAGTGTAGAGTTAAGATTTGTGGATTATTTATGTCCCAAGTTTTTAGACTGTGCGACATCAACAGACTTAGGTTGGGGGTAGCAAGTTAGAGGAGGGAACCAAAGCATTTATTGGTATATATTCAAGGGAGTTGTCAAAGCTCAAATAAAGGATCCTTGATTGGACTTTTTGGGCTGCTTTTTAATGGAGGATTCCTTTTTTATATGAAGTTTTTATATTGAGTTCATAGTTCTGCTTTTAGGTGGTTTAAAACCTCTATATATACCCAGTAAAGCGACTAGCATCAGGTGATACACAGAGATGAAACAAATACTCCTACAAGTTGTGCCTGTTTATCTGCACCTCTCCCTTCTCTATAGCCTTCCCAAACACAAATTTTCACAAGATTTTCCAGCTCTGAAAAGCAGGGCTCAGAGATCTGAAGCCTCACACTGCAGACCTTAGTAAGGAGAGCTCTGAGCCCTGATGGGAATGAAGGAACACTCCACCCTCCTCACAGTACATGGGGAATTTGCTCAGATGTGGCTGTTAATCACAGGCTGTGTGTTGGAGCTCTTCCACTCATCACTAATTACCTCTTGGAGTTGGGACACAGATAACAGAGCAACAAGACAGCAGGGAGAAATCACACTCGGTGCTTTGGATAAAGACAAATACACAGTGTAGAAGGATGTGCTTTGTTCATATTTCATGTCTGAGGTTTACAACCACTTTAAGTGGGCTTTAGTGTTGGATAAGATAGAGTTATAAGTATTTCTTAACTTAACTTTCACAGAAAAATGAGAGTTAATAATTAGGAATCCTGTTGAAGAATAAAAGAAGTAACTAAAAGCTATTGGGGCCAGGTTTTAAATTAGAACATCCCAGATGGTAAAAATCTATTGTCGGACTTACCATGCCTGTGAACTATTGTCCTTTAGACTTAAATAGAGCCTAGCTCCTGCAGTCTAGATACATTCCATTCAAGTCTATACAATGCTAGTGTGTAGGCAACTTGGCGCTAGATTTTAACTGGATAAAATGTAGAAAATGCAGTAGGCCATTTTAGTGGAGGGAGATAAATAAGAAACTGACTGTGGGTAAATATTGGTTTAACTCAGTGTGTTTAGGAGCTACGGGGGGGGGGGGGGGGGGGGGGGGTTGGCTGCTGGACGACGTCCCTTAGGCAGGCATTGAAATGAAATAATAGGCAGCACAAAATTGTAGTTCTTCATGTTCCTACCCTCAGCATCTCAGCAACAAATGAAACTATGGTGCCCTGTCACGCTGATCCTAGTTGCACGCATGTGAAGGATGCCCCCACTAACATGTTTCAGGGCTCTTCCCCTTCTTCAGAGAGCCTAGGACCAGTCTGTTAGAATTTAAGACTTGTGAAATGGGATTTTGTGCTGTCTTTTTTTATTTTTTTCTTGTTTTTTTTTCATTTTTTTCATTTTAATGCCAGCTTCAAGTTGGTGTTTGTCAGTGCATTTTATATATTATTATTACATAATCAATAAGAAAATGATCTGCACAATTCAGTGTGTTTGTGTTCTGTGTTCTGATATACAGGTTGGCATTGTGTCCACAGGAGCATTTACAGTGGCAAAGCAGAGTAGGACTGGCTAAAGAGGGATTACTTTGACACATTTGGGCAACTTAAACATGTATTGCAATATATGTGAACTAAATATCCTTATTTTTTCATTGCAAAGTTTGCTTGAAAGGGTATAGCAGTATGCAGAGGGTTCACAGAATTTTTAGTTTTATTATGTGGTCACACCCCTTTAGCACCTGGTAGAATGTATGCATGTACAAGCTATTGGGATCACAGCACAGCTATTGGATGAGCACAGGTATATCTTGTTTCCGAAATACAGGTTTTCTCCCCTTGGATTTGTTCTATTATTATTGCTTACGCATGAAATATGATCTGATGGATGATTCTAAAATGCAGTGAAAAAGCAGAAGCAAGGAAACCACAATATTAAACAGGAAACCAGTTGAAGTTAACTAGTTAAAGAGCGTGCCAACAAAGCACCTGAAGTTTCAGAGTACAGTTGCATAGCTGTAACTGAAATTTCACATGTTCAATTCACTGGAACTAATAAAACAATACATGTCTATGGCTGTTATTATAAAAGAGCAAAAAGGTTAGAATATCAGAAAAGCTGTACACACAAATTTAAGGAGACGTACTGAAAGAGGTAGCGAGGCTACCTTCTTCCAAAAATATTAGTTGCCTGGCTGCTTCTGGCCTTCAGTATTTTTTTATTTACAGACCTGGGTCAAGCATGCAACCAGTGAAGTCACAGCAAAGACAGAATGGCTAATCTACGTATTTGTTGCAGATCATTTGCTCAAAAGAAGCCGATAAATGGGTTTTTAGGTAACATTTTTAGAAGGAGAGATCAGCAATGGCAGCTGTCACATTTCCACAATTTGGAGTCCACTTTAAACCTTGATCTAAAAACAAAACTTGGAGAAAGGTACCAATGGTCGCCACAACAACTAAGAAAGGAGTCTAGTGTACAGTTAATTGCACAATGAACCACGCTGTCCATCTTAAGCTCCCGCGGGTTCAGTAAAAACTGCAAGTGTTATGCTCAGCTGTCCCAGATCCAGCAAGATATCGACCATGAAGCCATCAAGCCTCTTGTCAAAATCTGCTGAACCAGGTCTGTGCACATGCAGTGCACTTCTCATTCAGTCCTATGAAGAGTTCATATTCCATGTTATTTGCTCAAAAGAGAAGTGGATATAATATAATAATGTTGATCATTTCATGTCATGGTTATATTGGAGAATATAGTGCACATGTTATGTCAGCATATCTTAATTACACATAACTACAGACTCAGAAAGAGGGCACAGCAGGAACCACTGTAGTGATAGGTTAGTGGGGGCCCACGAGATTGAGGTTTCTGAAGACACTTCAGGGGATGATTTCTCTTCATTTGAGGGGCGTTTTACAGTTGGAAAGGTATTTATTTCTTTTACGAAGAGACAGTTTTTATTTTCTGTCTCAGTTTAGTGATTGAGTCACTTAAAACAGCATTTTGCTACAAAATTACAAGTGTTCTTTAAAGACTTTGTTACCCCAACATTTCTTGTTCCTGATATGTGTCTGTTGTACCATGTATTGTGTTAAAAAGTATCCTTTTCTCTTTGTATTTTTCAGTTCTATGAAATACCTGGTGATCCTTTCAGCCTCTCTGCTTTCCTATTGGAAACTGACTACAGGGGAACTAGGCGAACACATGCTTCCCACTGTGGTCAGTTTTCTGGTTGTGCAGGGACAACAGTCTGCCTGTCCTCTAATGGGAAGACTTGTGCCGACATGCCCCCCCCCCACGCACGCACGCACGCACGCACGCACGCACACACACACACACACACACACACACACACACACACACAGGCATTTACTGGGAAGATCAGTGTTCTACAGCTTGTCCACTCCCAGCTTTCTAGGTCCCTTTTACAGCTAAGAACAGAGGTTATGAAAAAAAATATATTTTTAATGATATATATATACACACACAAATGTTTTGCCTTTCATTTCTACTTTAACCAGTTCCAGCTGACAGTACTGTGGGCTGGCTGCACAGGCAGGCTGGATCACGTACATGTACTTCATCCAGCCTGTTCTGGGTTAAAGCGGGACTTTGTCACCAGGTCCCGGCTAATGATTTATGGCTAACACCTGTTGCTCGGCTGTAGCCAATCACAGCACAGAGTCCTGTGTTTACAAACACACAGGGCTCTGTACACAGATCAGCGATCTGGCTGTTTGTTCTCCCTGCTAAGCAGGGAGAAGAAAACATCAGGATCTCTTAGTAAAAGCAACACATATTACACACATTACACTTGTTAGGCACACAGTTAACCCCTTGATTTCCCCTTGATGTTTAGACCTTCTCAGCCAGTGTCATTTCTACAGTGTACAGTATTATATCTGATCACTGTATTAGTGTTACTATTGATGTCAGTGTCAGTTAGTCAGTTAGTGTACCTCCCAGCGAGGGTCTGTTAGCGTCAGATTGCCCCCCACACTATGACAGTCCCATTATAAGACATTAATCACTGCCATTACCAGTATAGCATCAGACCTGCATAAATTCCAGTATAACAGTATATACCATTGTTTGTAGACGCTATAACTTTCACACAAACCAATTAATATACACCTATTGGCATTTTTTTTTACCAAAGACATATAGCAGAATACATTTTGGCCTAAAATTTATGGGGAAAAAAGGTATTTTTTTTTTCAAGAATGTCTCTCTTTATTTATATAAAAAAAATTAAAAAAAAACAACAGTGGTGATCAAATACCACCAAAAGTAAACTCTATTTGTTTGAAAAAATGATATAAATAATAGAAATTTAATTTGGGTACAGTGTTGCATGACCATGTGATTGTCAATTTAAGAAGTGCAGTGCTAAATAGCAAAAAATACCCTGGTCATGAAGGGAGTAAAACCTTTCGGAGGTCAAGTGGTTAAACTGAATGGGTTGTTTTACAAGGTTAGGGTCCACATATATGTAGCACCCTGGAGTTTAGGCAGGGTTGATCCTCACAAATTTACTTGCCAGGAATAGCCATCCTGGTTGATTGTTGGAGATCTATTGAGTTCTCCCTAAGTTTGGCCTTGTTGCACTTTTCTCTTCTACCACTAGGTGGTCGGGCACTTGGTGGTACTAGATATGAGAAGGGCAACACAAGGTCAAGTTATGGGTATTTGGGGTGTCTCAGCCAATGGGCAGGGGTTTTCTTGGATCCCTTGGCCTGCTGGGAGGGCCTATATATATTTGGGTGAGGTCAGGTGATCTGTGATCTGTGCCACCTGGACGGCTGTCTGGGTGGACGTGTGTTGTACTGTACGGCCAGAGATTGGGCCTATCCCAGGCACATCTGGCTGCTAGGCTGTCTGAGGGCCTATCCAGAAGCAGGAGAGCAGTGCAGGGTTGGGACTGCAATCCAACTTGCAGTCCAACCAAAAGTGATGGCTCTGCGGGTCAGAGAACCTGTCGTGGTTGGAGGTAGAGGGAAATCTGTTGCCACTAAGGGAACAACCACCTTATTACCAGGGACCACAGTGAGTAACTGAAACAAGTACTGGAGCAGCATTCTCACCAACCGGGGATGGTGAAGAATCAGGAAACTTCAGTGGGTATCAAGCCAGGGACCCAACCAGCAGAGGTGAAGCTTGCAGAGCAGCCTTGTGTGTCAAGCCAGGGACCAAGCAGGCCGGTGGGGTGAAGCTTGAGAGGTATCTTGAGTGCCAAGCTAGGGACCCAGCAGAGAGGCAGGGGTGACGCTTGAGGAAGATAGTACCATAAAGATTGGAGGAGCTCAAGGGATTCAGTGTCAGTGAATCAGTGGGTCTAGTTAAAGAGCGGAAGCTCAGTGAGCTGAAGAACCACAAGTAGTAATTGTAGTGGAAGTGAAAGGAACTGTTGCGCTTTGTGTTAGGAACTGTTAAAGACTGTTGCCATAGGAGACAGCATTCTTGCACATGCAGATGTGGCGTCTTGCTGGATGCCTTTCCCTGCATGGCTATCCTCCTACTGAAGTCTCGTGTCTGTCAGTTAAACTTGCAACTACCTAAGGGTGTCATGGCCCTAACCCTTTCTCCCCCAAAAGTTTGTTAAGAGAAATAAAAATCTCTTTTGCATTCAAGAAGTGTCTGGCGCCCAATGACTTTAATCACCTTGCACCCACTATGCCTCACAACCCACCATATACAGAAGTATGTCAGCTATCTCTGGCCCTGGAGGTTCTCATTAGACCAAAGGAGGCCTGGGACCTTGCTACATATACTTTAACAAAAGAGAATCTGTATGTGATCCCTGTAACAAACACTTCTTTTTCACTTGTACTTCTTTCAGTACTCTACCATGTGGGGTAACAAGCTTTGCAGAGTTTACAAGGAAAGTTAGTTTACCACATATCTGAATAGTTGTAAAGGGGGTTGCAAAGACATTTTACGGGGAAAAATAAATGGAGAAATGTCACCTTCAAAGGAGAATTCCAGCCTGAACTCATTTGGCTGGGCTCCTCCTATGGGTCACAGGAGTGCAATCCGTTTTGCACTCCTGTGACGCGTTTTCAGCAGGGAGTGGTCTGAAGTCCGCTCTGTGCTGACGTCACCAAGATCAATCCATGCGATTCTGGAAGTCTGGATCCGCCAGGTGCCTGGACTGATGGCAGTCTCAGCCTCTCAGCTAGCCACTGAGATGGCAGCTCCCCACCCCTCCACAGCTCAATGCTCCAGTGAGCGTAGAGGAGCACAGCAGGAGAGCTGCTGATTGACAGGCAGCAGCTCTCTGCTCAGGGAGCAGAGAGAACCGAGCCATCGGCGATGTTCGGTGGCTCGGTTCTCAGTGAAGAGGCAGCGGGGGACAGATGTAGCATCGGACAGATGCTGCATCCACCTAGGTTAGTATAATTATGGGGGAAAAAAATCCCATACTTCTCTTTTAAAAATTCCCTGTGCTTGTTGCAGTATTATGACTGGGTTTTTTGAATAAGTAGTAGAAACAGTGACAATGAATTTGACTTCACTTACAGTATTTCAAGTTAAGGCTTGATTTCTCTTGGTTGCTATGGGTTGTTCCACTTTCCACAACTTTGCTGCATTTTGCACTCCCTAAATTGGGACTATAAATGCCTCCTAAATTCCTGGCCACCATATGCATGTCTCCACTAGTTATGCATTATGAGAACAGAAACAGTTGTCTGCTCTGTCCATGTTACAACTAACTGTACCCTCAGAAAAAAATTCAAATCCTTAACATTGTAGTTCAATTTTACTCTTTAGCAAGTGCTTACGGTGATAGTGGGTATCATATAGGTTGCATTTCCATGTCTTGTTTCTAAAGATGACCTTACTCTTTAACCACTTAAGGACCAGGCCTATTTTTCAAACTTGTTACACAGAGTGAATTGATACCCAACATGTCATGCTTCAAAATTGTGCCCATTCGTAGAATGGCAACAAACTTTGACCCTTAAAAATCTCCATAGGCAATGTTTAAAAATTTCTACAGGTTACCAGTTTTGAGTTACAGAGGAGGCCTTTTACTAGAATTATTGCTTTCACTCTAACGATCATGACGATACCTCACATGTGCGGTTTGAACACCGTTTACATATGCGGGCGTTTTAAAAAAAAAATGTTTTCTTATTTCTTTATTTTACTTTTTATTTTTACACTGTCCCTTTAAAAAAAAATTCTGGATCACTTTTATTCCTATTACAAGGAGTGTAAACATCCCTTGTAATAGAAAAATAGCATGACAGGACGTCTTTAATGTGAGATCTGAGGTCAAAAAGATCTCACATTTACACTTAAATTCAATAGAAAAAAAATGTCTTAAAAAAAAATTCCCTTTAAGACCGTTGGGCGGAAGTGACATTTGACGTAGCTTCTGTCAACCAACGTCACTGAGTCGAGTGGGGGGCATCATTCCCTCACTCGACACAGTGCCTCAGAGGGGAAAGGATTGGCTCGCCTCCGCCACTACCAGCGGCTCCGGTAAGCAGCAGAGACAACCGGAACGCGTTGGGAGGGGGGTGTGGGCACCTCTACTGCCGCCGATAAAAGTGATCTCATGAATCCGCCGCAGAGACCACTTTTATCCAAAAGCGGATCACCCGGCGTTTAACAATATAACGGGATTATGGCAGCTATCTGCTGCCATAATCCTGGTGTTTAACGTCGAAATACCGATGTATAACGACGGCGGGAGGTCCGGAAGGGGTTAAATTAAATATGGACCTGACTTTTATGTTTCATTGATTGTTGTATTTTTCACTTTGTTAAGCTAACCATACACAATTTTCAGCCAATTTTTCCTGAAAATGTAGGCCATTGGTGGCCCAGGAGGAAGCACCTGGCTCCGCTCAGGTCTATTTAAAAATAGACTGAGCTGGATGGAAAAACTCAGATGGAGCTGCTTGAATATAATAGCTGGCAGAGAAGATTCACCAGCTTGGATGGGGAAATTGAGTGATTTCTGACATTCAGCCTGCAAGCTAAACAAGAGAAATGTAAATGTGTATGGCTAGCCTTACACACTGGCACAGTCTGGATGTGGGTCCTATCCAGAAATGGCATGCACTCTTTTGTTTCCAAACATACTGTGAATACAATAAAACACAAAACATGCAAACCTTGTAGCCTTACCCCAAAAGATTGACCTTGCAGTCTGGTGATAGTAGTATATTGCAGATAATCCTGATTGCCTTTAAATCAAGGTTATTTTCACCAAGCCTTTAAAAAAATGAAAAACAGGAGGATTTATATATAGACAGTTAAGACCACATTAGCAAAAAAAAAAAAATATGCATAAAACGTATTAGGACTGGAAACGGAACACAGTGGGACAGTGTTGGCACTTTGAATAAGCATGGTCACTTTTACCCAAGGATATGGATATCAATTACTGTATTAACCACTAATTTTAGGCAGTATTATCACTAGAGTCTGCAGTGTGGCATTTTGTATTATAGTCACCCTTTCGTTGTTCCAGTACCCCTTTCTCTCTCTTTATGAGATATCCAAGAGTCTCTCAACAATATTCACAATACATTGATACATGGTCACTTACTCTCTGACATCCATTACCATCATTATGCAACTTCCTTTTTTTCAGTTCCCTGGATTTAACTAGATTCTTTTGCTTTGTGTTCTTTTTGAATTCTGATCATTACTTCATATATTTTTATTCTTATTCATTTTTTTTTTTTTTTTTTACTTTTAATTTCTGCCCCTATTTTTTTCATTTATAATTACATTATTCTTAAGAACAGAGGGTCTTGCTAGAGTTTCCCTTTCATTTATTCAATTAATTTAGTCACAATTTAGTAACATAAACATTAGTAAATAGACCTATAAGGTTAGCTTTTCTCATTAGGATTTTTTTTGGTAATTTCTTAATAATGTTTTTAAAAGATATATTATTTAAGATTTTTGATTTTTAATGGGGGGTAGAACATTTGCATTTCAGCCTTATCATCACACTCCTGAACATTTGTTTCTTCACACACATCTTGCAAGAGGCTGGCCATTTAAGACTTCTTTGCAACCAGATCTTCTATGGTTGCTCTGTGTATGCACTTGCTTAAACACGCAACATCTATGACCAGTCCTTCACAACTTCTTTACACACCTGATAATTATTTTCGCTGTGTGGTGGCCGAAAATACATTATTATCTTCCACCTGGAAACTTCATCCCCATGAATAAGCCCCGGTGGACGGAGTGAAAGGTGTTGAGGGCGTGGCCTGGTGGAGGTCCAGACCGAGACTGCTACTCACTATTATACAGCAGGTCGTGACTTAATGTGCGGCTCCCCGGACATCTAGTCACTCTCTACCATTTCCTGAAGGATAGACAAGTTCCCTTCCTGGTCGGCACTCACAGCAGTGGGCACAGGACTTAAATTCCATTCAGCCTGAAGGGCTCACACACATATCCTTGGTTTACACTTATTACCACTAACATCCGGTGCCTCAGTGCCATGTTTGCTCCTGGAACCAGTAATACTAAGTAATAATAGGAGGGCTGCAAGATGGCTACATGTTTGTTGCATGCAAAACAAAGTCAAAAGGACAGTGTAGATTCAGTGAAAGTCTAGGACACTTGAAAAGCTAGGAGATTCCTCCATCCATGCTACAGTATATAGGCTATTTTATCTAGAGAGCCACCCCTGTCAGCTGTTAAAATACCTGAATAGCAGCTGCATTTGTCACCTGCATTCCTAAATCTTTACATTGAGATATTTTGAACAGAATGGTGGCTGACAGGGCCAGCCAACTTAGTGAATTCCTCAAAAACAATATACTTGATTGTAGCCATATTAGTGCAATTGTGACAGAGAAAATTGAGTACTGTCTGTGATACTTTTTTTATTTGCACTAACATACAATTTTTCAGGACAAGCTTTCGAGGTGAGTCCCCTTCTTCAAGGTCCAAGCAGTACTCTTGGACCTTGAAGAAGGGGACAAACCCCGAAAGCTTGTCCTGAAAAATTGTATGTTAGTGCAAATAAAAAAAGTATCACGGACATTACTCAATTTTCTCAGTATGAAATTTGTGTATAGCCAGCTTTTTGCTAAACTGTTGGAGCTTTAATTATCCTTTTCTCCTATTCCAGGCTTATTATTAACAATATAACCACTGCTGTACATTTTAAGGACACAAGGACTCAGTTAGTTCAATGGCCATATACAGTACATATCTAACTAGTGTCTGTTATTCCTCTTACTTGGTTAGGTTACCTTTTTATTGGGATGCCTGTTTGGGTGCTGTTTTCTAGTTTTCTCATTACATTACTCTGATAAGCTTGATAAGTTATTCCATGTATATTTTTACACAAAGAAAGCATTCATTTATACATGTACAGGTTCACTACTAACCATAAATGACTGCATCGATAAAGGTATGGCTGCAGTTTTTCCAAACAGTCTGCATTCACATGAGTGGCAGTCAAGTCAAGTTCATCAATTTCCATATGAACCAGGTCTAAGAAATATACCAATACATCTAAGTCAATAGGTGAGAACACATTATCACTAATATTAAGACGTAGAGCAGATGGTGTTATCCTACTGGCCAGGTCACTGTTCTGTTGCTCAAATAAACAGTGAAGCAAGTTCAGGATATATCTCCCATTTTCACAGTTCTCAATAATTGATTTTATCAGCCATGAGGTATACATTTCGTACTTCTTGGTTGCGTGAAGGCCCAGATGTTTCTGTAGTAAAGTTTGGTTTCTAACTGATAGCAATCCAGAAACAAACCTTAGAAATAAATCCAGATATCCAGAATCAATGTCAAGTTTTTTCTGCACATCCAAATCCATGATGTCATCTAAGGGTTCCTCTACATGAACGTAATAGAAAGCTGCAAAAAATTCCTGGATGGTGAAATGGGTGAAGGACAGTACGTTCTCAACATATCCTAATTCAGACACACAAGTCTTATCAAGAAAACTATTTACAATGTCACTTGGGAGTGTGTTAAACATTTCAAAATCAGCCTCATAAAACAAGGTTTCATGCTTTAGGAGGGAGCCGTACGCAATCTGTCCCAAACCAAAAACTCCATTTAGTGCCAATTCATTTTTCGTGAAATTGACTTGATGGGCATGGTATTTTAGTAAAACGATAAGGTAGTGGCAGTAAATATCTGTCATTGTTTTTGGCCTTTCAATATGAAGATTAGAACATCCTTTTATAACACTGCAGACAATCCAGCAAAAAGCTGGGATATAACACAGTGTAAACAAAAAATGGTTCTCCTTAACCATCACAAATTGTTCACTTCCCACTTCCTTGTCTCCAAAAAATTTTTGAAAGTAATCTTCAATTTCTGTAACAGAGAATCCAGTAATTATCACAAAGCGATCAATAAAATCAACTGGAATGTGGTTAATGACTGTTGGCCTGCTAGTGAGCACAATACTGGCACTGGAGAGAAGTTCTCCTTTGATCAAGCTCCCAATTAACAGAGGTAATTCCGCTTGCTTATCTGGATCAATCACATATTCATCTAATTCTAGCTGGTTGGAGGACTTAAACTCATCAAATCCATCTAAGATCACAAGCAACTTATCACTGTTTTTGAAAATGTCATCTAAAATCTGTGACAAATGTCCATGTTTTTTTAGTATAATTTCTCGCAAAGTTACCGGTTTATTTATTAAGTTGAGGTCCCTGAAAGTAAAATTCAGCACAAATTCAAAATTATGATGTGATACTCTATTAGAGAAATCAAAAATTAGTTTTTGAACAAAAACTGTTTTTCCAATCCCAGCTACACCACTAACAAGGATTTTCTTGGGCAGTCTCCTCCCGTTTGGCTTTTCAAACAGCTGGCTCAGTTTTAGCTTATTTTCTCTTTTGTTCTGGAGGTCTATACGTTGTTGGCCAAATGTCAACAATTCATTTTTCTTAATTTCTAGGCTGTAGTGTCCATTGACAAGAAGAAGGTTTACAAAATAGTCAGAGAAGACTAATTTCTCCCCAAGTCTGCAGTTGTATGTCTTCATGCACTCACTCCTCCGCAAAAGAACATCTCTGTGTTTCTGTATACTCTTTGAATACTCTGCAAAACAAAAAAAGAACAACTAATTAGGTCACCTGAAAAATTATTATCACATAAAATAAAGTGAATCTTTCTCTTTGCCCATGCAGAGCAAAGTACATGGTTTACCTAGCTTTTCCCAGCAGCACATATTTACAGAGAACCCTTGTTGCTCCATTCAAGAACTGGAAACAAGCAAAGAAAGGCTTGTGTAAGTCCCAAACCTACTTGTCGGAAATTACATAGGCTATTGGACTTCTTACTTGGTCCCTTGTAACAGCACTGGGTTTATCACAAGGCACCAGAGCTATCACAGTAGAGAGGGGGAGTAACATGCTCATCCATGCTCAGAATCAGCAGGCATTTCACTTAGCCCCCGTTCACACCTATGCGATATAGATGCGGCTTACCCCGCATCCAATTCGCAGCATATTTTAACATACAATCATTTGAACGTATTTGGCTCACATACATGCGTTGCATTCACACTGTGCATTGCACAAAATACGTGTGCGTTTTCTGGGCATTACGGTGCGAATTACAAGCCCATTATCTTCTATGGGAACGCATCTTATTCGCAGATGCATTCCATTCTAAACATGAATTCTCTCCTTCTCCCCACTACACCTCCCCCTCTCCCCCTCTCTCCCTGCTCACTGATCCGCAGAGGAACCTCTGAACAACTGATTTTTATCTTCGCAGTGAAAACTGAGCTTCAATTCGCACCGCACATGTGTGAACCCAGCCTTAGCTATTAGCCCCCGACGGAGTAGCAGGGGTGCAAAAAACATTATATGCTTCCCTGGGGAGCAAGTTAAATCTTTTCTGTGCCCTGCATGATCAAAGAAATGGCTCATTTTAAAAGATTATATAGTCATCACTTACAAACACATAAGTATAGACAGCTACTAGGGCCCACAGAGGATAACAGCAGGAAAGGGAGAAGGGATAAGGTCAGGAGAGTGCAAAGGAGGAGACTATGTTACTTGTTGGCTATTATGACCGTAGTTCGGCCACTGCATATTATTCCTATTATTTTATTTAATTGAGGGCACTATATGTCACTCCTCCTGTCCCTTTCCTGAGTAGACATGCTCTGAGAATTGTACAGGTACTCTTGATTTAATTTCCAAAAGCATCTGAAACAGAAATTTTCTCAGACATCCTTTATTGTCCAAGCACAAAAAACATACTTTCCTTTTTCTCCTTTTCATTTTTCCATACTGAAGATATAATCTGATATTGATGTCAGACCATTTTACTGAATTGCATTCAAAAATGATAAATTCTGTTTGGGTTATGTTCAAGGGATTCACAAAACAACAAAGCACTCAGTAGTAGCTAATGCTAAAACCAATGAGTCATAATAAAAAGGACATATTTCCATGTTGTAAATAGAACCAGTTATAAGTCAGCTTACATAAGATTCTGGATATGAAACCTTAAGGTGGTTGTAAACCCTTACCTATAACCCAGTGAAGTGAACAGCCTCAGATTATACACAGAGATGAAACAAATCCTGCTACATACATTTTACTTGTTTAACTGTTGTTTACAACTCTTCAAAGTGCTGATTTGTGATAAAAATTATTCTGCATCTGTGAGGAGTACAGAGGAGGGGGTGGAGACCTGCAGTTATACTGTGTGAGAGCTGATTGGAGGAAAGGGACACCCCCTCCCCACCACATAGGTAGAGGAATGAAGGACCATGCAGAGCTGTATTCTGAATAGACAAGCTGTGTGCTCATCTCCCTCCTGTAGCTCATGTTATCTCATGTGTCTGGAAAACTTGTCAGAAGTGACTCATGCTGATAACAGAGAAACTAAGTACCAGAGTGAAACGACACTAAGAGCTTTGGAGAGAGACAAGTAAACACTACAGATATATGTGCTTAGTCCAAATTTAATGACTGGGGTTAACAAGGCTTACTAGATCTACTGATTACCAACAATACAGACCTGATCACGGATGTGGAAATATGGGGCAGTTTAGGAAACAGCGATCACAGGTCAATTAGGAAACACAAGGAGAACACAAAGACACTGAATTTCAAAAGATCCAACTTCCCTAAACTATGAACCTTGTTAGAAGATTTAAATTGGGATTAAAGAACACGGAGGAGAGATGGGTTTGCTTTAAGAGCATATTAAATAAGGGCATTAGCCAGTGCATCCCATTGGGAAAAAAATGTAAAAGAGCAAACAAAAGTCCTGGACGGATTAACTCTAATGTAAAAATGCATTTAAAAGCAAAGGAGAAGGCCTTCAAAAAATACAAGGCTGCGTTATCATCATCAGCATTCAGACTTTACAAAGAATGCAACAAGATATGTAAGGGTGCAATTAGGGCGGCTAAACGAAAGACACATAGCGGAGGAGAGCAAAAAAAATCCCCAAAAAATCTTTAAGTATATAAACAGTAAAAAAGGGAGGACAGACCATATTGGCCCCATAAAGAATGAGGAAGGACATCTGGTTACAAAGGATGGAGAGATGGAGAAGGTATTACATTTATTCTTCTCAGTCTTTACGAGGGAATCGGAAGGGCTTCAGTAAACAAAACTGCAGTGTTTGTCCTCACGAGGGTACTTAGGGAAGTCAGTCAAGTAATTGCCAGACCATTGTTCCTAATTGTTACTGACAGTCTACTGACTAGAATGGTACCAGCTGATTGGAGAAAAGCCAATGTAGCACCAATATTTAAAAAAGGGCAAAAATACATCCCTGGGAATTACAGACCAGTTAGCTTAACATCAATAGTATGCAAGCACTTTGAAGGAACAATAAGGGACTATATACAAGATTTTAGTCATGAAAACAGTATCATTAGCAGTAATCAGCATTGATTCATGAAGAATCGTTCTTGCCAAACCAATCTATTAACTTTCTATGAGGAGGTGAGCTGCCATCTAGATAAAGGAAGGCCCGTAGACGAGGTGTATCTGGATTTTGCAAAAGCATTTGACACAGTTCCCCATAAACGTTTATTGTACAAAGTAAGGTCCGTTGGCATGGACCATAGGGTGAGTACATGGATTGAAAACTGGCTACAATTGAGAGTTCAGAGGGTGGTGATAAATGGGGAATACGCAGAATGGTCAGGGGTGGGAAGTGGGGTCTCCCAGGGTTCTGTGCTGGGACCAATCCTGTTTAATTTGTTCATAAACGACCTGGAGGATGGGATAAACAGTTCAATATCTGTATTTGCAGATGACACTAAGCTAAGCAGTGCAATAACTTCTCCGCAGGATGTGGAAACCTTGCAAGAAGATCTGAACAAATTAATGGGGTGGGCAAATACATGGCAAATGAGGTTTAATGTAGAAAAATGTAAAATAACGCATTTGGGTGGCAAAAATATGAATGCAATCTATACACTGGGGGTAGAACCTCTGGGGGAATCTAGGATGGAAAAGGACCTGGGGGTCCTAGTAGATGATAGGCTCAGCAATGGCATGAAATGCCAAGCTGCTGCTAAAAAAGCAAACACAATATTGGCATGCATTAAGAAGGGGATTAACTCCAGGGATAAAGCGATAATTCTCCCACTCTACAAGACTTTGGTCCGTCCTCACCTGGAGTATGCTGTCCAGTTCTGGGCACCAGTCCTCAGGAAGGATGTACTGGAAATGGAGCAAGTACAAAGCAGGGCAACAAAGCTAATAAAGGGTCTGGAGGATATTAGTTATGAAGAAAGGTTGCGAAAACTGAACTTATTCTCTCTGGAGACGAGATGCTTGAGAGGGGATATGATTTCAATTTATACATACCATACTGGTGACCCCACAATAGGGATAAAACCTTTTTGCAGAAGGGAGTTTAACCACTTCAATACCAGGCACTTATACAGCTTCCTGCCCATGCCAATTTTCAGCTTTCTGCGCTGTCGCTGTTTAAATGATAATTGCGCGTTCATGCTACACTGTACCCAAACAGAATTTTTATCATTTTGTTCCCACAAATAGAGCTTTCTTTTTGTGGTATTTGATCACCTCTGCGTTTTTTATTTTTTGCTAAACAAATAAAAAAAGACAGAAAATTTTGAAAAAAATAAAAATTTTACTTTTGTTTCTGTTATAAAATTTTGTAAATAAGTAAGTTTTCTCCTTCACTGATGGGCACTGATAAGACGGCACTGACAGGCACTGATAAGGTGGCACCGATGAGGTGGCACCAGTGAGCGGGCACTGACAGGCACCGACGATGGGCACTGATATGCGGCATTGATGGGCACTGGTAGGCGGCACTGATGGGTGGCACTGATAGGCAGCACTGAAGGGCATTGATAGGTGGCACTGGTGGGCACTGATAGGCGACACTGAAAGGCTGCAAAGATGGGTACTTATGGGTGGCACTGATAGGCGGCACTGCTGGGCACTGATGGGTACTGATAGCCAGCACTGCTGGGCACTGATGGGCATTGATACGTGGCACTGATGGGCACTGATACGTGGCACTGATAGGCATCCCTGGTGGCACTGGCAGTGGCATTGTGAGTGGGCACTAATTGACAGCTGTCTGGGCATTGATTGCCAGCTGCCTTGGCACAGATTTGCATTTCCCTGGTGGCCTAGGGGGGTATACCTGGTGGTCCAGTGTGGATGGCCATCCTGGTGGTCCTGGGCGGCATGAAGGTGGTCCTTTGCCGGGATCCGAGGGGGGGTTGCACAGACCCCCCCTGTCAGGAGAGCCGCCGACCGGCTCTCCTCTACTCGCGTTTGTCAGACGCAAGTGAGGAAATGCCGATCAACGGCTCTTCCTGTTTACATCGTGATCAGCCGTGATCGGACACGGCTGATCACGTGGTAAAGAGCCTCCGTTGGAAGTATAGGAGGCTCTTTACCGAGATCGGTGCAGCGGTGTGTCAGACTGACACACCTCACCACCAATAGCCACGATGCGCGCCACCCAGTCAGGATAACTGAACCACCTCCCAGCCGTCATTCTGCTATAGGCCTGGCGGGAAGTGGCTAATAAGACATGTGGCCACTCACTAAAATTAAAAAAAAGAAAAGAGGTTTAACCTTAAACTGCGTAGAGGGTTCTATACTGTAAGAGCGGCAAGGATGTGGAATTGATAGTTTCAAGAAACTATTAGATAAGCACCTGAATGACCGCAACATACAGGGATATAAAATGTAATACTGACATATAATCACACACATAGGTTGGACTTGATGGGCTTGTGTCTTTTTTCAAGCTCACCTACTATGTAACCATATGTAACAACTTTAATGTACAATAACTGATCAAGCTTACATGTGAAAATATATATTTGCCCCTTCTTTAGATTTAATTTTTGCCTTTAACACCTTTGATTGAAGTGAACCTTACTCGGTTGTAAACATTTAAAAGTAAAGATTCTGTCTAACAGCAGACATTGCAAGATGCCCTATTATATTAATAGTCAGAAAATCTTTTTCTGTGCACTCAAGTTTCACTTTTTTCTGTGGCCTGCCATCGCCTTTCCAGCAAGAGTGCTTTTCTGGACAGGGAGGCAATCTCACTGGACAATGGAAATGTGGTTGTCATGGCTTAGCCAATAAGGCCGAGGGAGTCAGACCATAGTAATAAAGTGAAACTATATAAGAGAGGATCACAGAAGATGCTTTTTTAGGGTAATAAAGATAACAGCAAGCAACCTTTAGTGTTATGTAATGCTTAGTATCCCATTCTTCTTCTGCTCTGATTGTGGGTGGTCCTGGATGATACAGTGTGGAACTCTCAGAGAGCGGCTGTCTGCATCATTATACTACGAAGGAAGGGCACACCAGCGAGCCCCCTCATGGGGCAGGCCAATGATGCCCTACATTCAAAATATCTCCTATTTCTTCAGTCTTCTTGGTTGACTGATGCAGGGAATTTATTAGACCTGTAGAAAAGAGGACATCTTATTGAGAAAAATAAGTATTGTTAGGGACACCTACGGATTGAACATAAGATTCCAGCTTGGGCTGTTTTTTTATTTTGAATACCTGCTGGGTGTTGCCCAGAGATGGGCCCAATTTTAAACAGAAATTTCAGAGTCTAACATGTTGTGGCCAGCTGCAGACTTTATTTCATCATATGTAAGAATTAGATATGCACTTACCATTTTCTGAGGCCATACAATTTTTAGAGTTTTTAATCTGAATGAAGAGATCACAAAAGACTGACGCATTTTCTTCCCCAAGGCAGTCAATAATATCCAATAATCTTCTGACTTGTTTCCTGTGCCCTGCTCCATGGGTGACCTCCTCAAAGTCATCTTTTGTCAGTAATTTTTTTTGTCTTGCCTGGTCAAGAATAGAATCAATACAATCTTCTAGTTCTTCCACAAGCTCTACACGGTGCTTCTGTAAAAACAACAGTGAAGATTCCCTAGAAAAAAAAATTGAATTATCAACAAATGAAACAATTCAGCTCTTGCATCTGTATACCCCTTATGGACTAGAGCATTTTTTGTAACCACAAGACCAGCCTGTGTCTCTCTTGCTGGCCAACAGAGACAAAGCCCCCTATACTCTCATTGTTCAGTGGCAGCACAGCCCTCGAAAGGCATCCCTGTTATTATGCATACACCCCTGGCACTGTCTTCTCCCCTAATTACCTGCAGCGCTGAGGTGCTTTATTAAAGCATCACAAGCCCAGAGCTTTGATCTTGAGAGCATTTAGCTACCTAGCTCCTGACTCTTGCCTAGTAAGTTCTTGTTTGCCATGGCTTGCTGTTTGGATTCATCTGTTATTGACCCTTTGCAGAAATACAAACTACTCTTCTGGATTGCTGCCTGCCTTTTGACCTCAGTCTGTTTTTAGATTATGCTTTTCTACTACTTGCCTTGACCTCAAAGTGTTTCTGGATAATGCTGTGCCTGTTACTTGCCCTGACCTCAGATAGTCTCTGGATCATGCTTACCGTCTACCACCATCAGCCTCTGAACATTTGTATGGATATTCTCCTGCCAAGCTATGCCTCAGGTCAGATCCTCTTGATTATTCTTTCCTGCTTCCTACACAGAGTCCCATGTTCAAACAGGCTGAAACTACAGCATTGTGAATCAAGTACAAGCAGGCCTGCTTGCCTTAAGGAAATGGGGGCTTCTTAAGGTGAAGCGGGACATGGCCTCCACGGCAGTGCCCTGCTTCTGCATATTAGCCTTGAAAAAAAGTTACAAAATTCAGCAATTCAGCTCCCCTAAACCTAAGGAGATCTGGACGCCATGTTTGGGATTCCTGGATTTACTGCTAGGACATCCAGTGAACCGAACCTACAGATATTGCATTTTCCAAAGTTCCACAAGTAACGTACACAAGTAACGCCAAAAAATACCTGGTAAAAGCACACTAGAATGCAATGCAGTATACTCGCCTAACAAGTACAAATTTATATCAAGAATGCAGCAAATTCCCCTTTTTCCCCTTTATGTCTATGCAAGTATCTGTCCACATGTAAAGCTTTAGAAGAAGCTACAGTATGTCTCTTTCAGCCTTGATTAAAAAAAAAAGTCCTTTTTGTTTTATCTAATCTTTTTTATTGGTGGGGTAATACAGCAGCATTTGCCATAAGGTACAAGTATGAAAAACTTACTTCAGGGTTTAACCTTCTCCAACACTGAAAGCTCTGACATCCCCTTCACTGCTCCTT
This sequence comes from Lithobates clamitans, assembly GCA_037952925.1. Classification (NCBI taxonomy): domain Eukaryota; kingdom Metazoa; phylum Chordata; class Amphibia; order Anura; family Ranidae; genus Lithobates; species Lithobates clamitans. The sequence continues at coordinate 5,782,143 of JBBGZY010000655.1, forward strand.
ATTCACTGCTGCCATCATATACATTTCTTCTTCTGGGCCTGACATCGTCTCTTTTCAGCTTTAGGATGGCCACTGATCATTTAAGTTCTATGCTAGGGCACTGGAGTTACTTTGTCCCCACACTTTGCTCCATTCTCAGCATTTTGCAGATGCGAGGAATGAGCTAAGAGCAAGAACTGCACTGCTCATGTGCTGCGGACAATGCACACAAGAAAAAATTGCTAGGAGAAAAGGTGTGACGTTTTTTGGCAAAGGAGATATGCAAAGTTTCTCCTACCAAAATACTCTACCTGCTAGCAATTTTTTTTAAGCAGGACTAAACCCATCAATTTAATTGTTTCCTAAAAACGTTACATTCAAGGCATGCTTCGAATGATAACTGTTATGGTTGATTGTGTGCTCAACTGAACTGTCAAACCATCATATGGCTGGTGTCACATGTACACCACCATGGCAACTGCAGACCAAACAAAGACTATGATGACAGCCTCCTTGGCTGTAAAGAATAGGAGGGTTTAGTTCTGCTTTAAGCAGTCTGATAAACGAGGGGTAAACTGAGATCCTTTCCTGATCTCAAAAGTGCCTACTCACTACCGGGGTGAATGTTGTTTTGATACTACCAACTTCGACATGCGTATAGGGAACAGTTCCCAGTGCAACTTATACTGAAATCAGACTCTGTGGAGGGACTACTTACTGCCAAGATCATAGATAAACCCCTCTCCTCCCTGTATTTCCACTTGTCCATAGCTCCTTTGAAGAAACTTGAAAAAAACCTAGATAAGTGGAAATTAGACATCCCAGATCTGTCAGAGGAGGAATGGGAGACATGTGTATCTTCCTTTGTCACTAACATGATCCCGGCCAGAGTCGATTCATGCAGGTCAAGTTCCTCCACAGAGCCTACTACACTCCAAAGCGGTTAACAATTATGAATCCTAACACCTCTAGGGCCCGTCCTAGATGTGATCAGAGCTCCGCCTCCTTCTTTCATATGATTAGGTCCTGTCCCCGCCTTTGGTCAGAAATAGCTGACATCCTTAGCCGGATTACCTCCCTGGAGCTGGGAACAGACCCGAAAATGATGCTGCCAAATGTTTTTGACTCTAGGGTAAGCGGCAAATATACTGGACTATTCCTGAATTATGCTACTTTTTATGCCCGCAGAGAGATATTCCTCCATTGGAAGGACGCTACGCCTCCCAGGGTGTCCTCATGGCGCCTAACACTGAACTCGGTGTTTCCATTGTATAAGCTTACCTATGCCAACTGAATCTGCCCTGACAAATTTGACAAGATGTGGTTGGGATGGATAGATGCCTGGGGCACAGAAATGGCGGATGACCACTGAGATATTGCTGCTGGACCTGCCCTGCAATAGTGTACCACTGCTATGATCTTCTGTCTAATCATTGTTTGAGCTCAGAGAACTTAGCAAAGTAGATGAGGTCCCTCCTTCGCTCCCCTCCCTCCTCCTCCCCCCCTCCTCCACCCCCTCTTCCCCTCCCACCCCCGCCCTTTTATCTTCCGCATATCCTGCCTTTCCCGGATCCCCCGCCCTCCCCAGGACCTCCTTAAATAGTATTGCTGAAATTTACTACCTCCGAACCCATATCCAAATGTGATGTAACTTAACAGCTCTGCACATCTTTCTTCTGTTTAAATGCGCAACCCAATCATTCTGTGACAACATTTCTGTGAACAACTGTGTATATGCATCGCTTGTACTGTAAAAATAGAATAAACATTTTTTTCTTGTAAAAAGAAACAGTCTGATAAACGCACAGCTAAACTGGTAACGAATGTGAGTCAGTATGACAGTGTTGGGTTAGTCCACCAGGCCAGTAATGCACAAAATCATGGGCTTGCCAGTGCCAGGTTTAGGAGTACAAAGCTTAGGAGTAGAAGCTGCCCTGGGCACATTGTGGGAGTGGGGTGCCAGGTTGCAAGCATGCTGAAGAACCTGTGTACAAAATACTTGGGCTGTTACAGAACTCCACACCCCAGCCTCTGTTGCGCTAAAGCCTTGCCAAAAACAGAACCGAGGATGTGCCCATACCTCTCGCCGGCTTCCTCTCTATGGCAGCAGCCACACCCCTTTTCAGAAAGGAGAAGCGCACTCTCTCACAGGGTTACTGTCAGGCTGGCCAGCTGGATCGGGGCTGTAACACTAGGAGCTTCAGTACAGCTAGATGGAGCAAGCAAGATAACATTACTCTGCAGCTCTAATTACTGTTTCCTGCCCAGCAGACATCAGGGCTCAGCCCAGGGCAGACTGAATGTAACAGAGGACAGATTCCAGACTTCACATTCCTACACCTGTGAGTGACGACCTGTTCTGCCTTCCAAACTGTTTATTGTTGTACTGTAAACCTGTACTGCACCTGTTTACTGAAATAAAAAGTAAAAGTCTTGAATAGGGTAGGAATATATTGGGACTTCCCAGGCTCTACATAGATGTTTTCTACATACACACTATATCTTATTTAAAAAAATAATTATTTTTAATAAGATATAGAGATTGATTTACTAAAACTGGAGAGTGAAAAATCTGGTGCAGCTATGTATAGTAGCCAATCTGCTTCTAACTTCAGCTTGTTCAATTAAGGTGGGAGTAAACCCCCATGCATGAATGTTACCTATAATAAGGCTTACCTATATGTACTGTAAATCTCTCCTAAACATGCACTGTTTAGGAGATATTTACTGTAGATGTAGCCAGTGCCGTGAATGAGTATGTGATGCATACTTCACATTATGACATTGCCTTTCAGGTTTAAAAAAAAAAAAAACACCCAGCGGTTTACTACCACTTTAAGGTTTGACAAAAAACCCTGGGAGATGACTGGTTTCTATGCAGAGCTGCACCAAATTTTACACTCTAGCAAAAGTTTTAGCAAATAAACCTTGTGGTGTATATGTGAAAGAGTATCTATGAAGAGCCTGAAAAGTCCCAGTATATTCCTAACCTTTTCAAATATATGAACGTAAACGGCAAGGGATGTGATGCCATAATATAGCCCAAGTCTTGCAGGGTTTTGCACAGAGCGGCCCCGATCCTCCTTTCTTGGGGTCCCCTGGTGGCGCTTCAGGCCCCTCCTCTTCATTGGGTGCCCCAACGGAGACTCGCATTCCAAGGGTCACCCGTGTGGGTGTTCTCCCCGAGTCATGCTGCTGCGTCCATTGACACAGACAGCAGGACTTGCCCCCCCCCCCCTGCACCAGTGTCACTGGATTTGATTGACAGAAGCAGGAGCCAATGGGGACCCTGGGCTCTTACTCGTCGCTGGAACGATCGGTTCCGGGTAAGAAAAAGGGAGGCTCTGGGGGGCTGCCACAGCACAGAAGGTTTTTCGCCTTAATGCATTAGGTGAAAAACCTTGAGACTTTACAACTCTTTTAAGTAGTTTTACCTTAATTTTCTGCCCCTAGACTAAATGAGCATTTAACCCATGTAGTACAAGAAGCCACACTGCAAATGTGGATTTTGTTTCCTGCAGTTGGTATTTAACCCTTTATCATTAAAGAGAAAGTTAGAGAAGACAATTGGGTCAGACGGGTACATAAATAGGTGGTTCTATGTATATATGTGAGTATGTATGCATACCTCTCAACCATCTTTCCCTCATTCGGAACAAAGTCCCCCTGTCCCTTTTTCCTCCTCATTTGTCTCTCATTTTGGTCTAATATATATAGTTTTATATAAAATGCACCACTTATCTATAAAAAAGTGTTTTACAGTGCTAAACCTTTCATCCATTTTCTAAATTGCTGCATTTGTAAATTCAAAAGGCCAATATAAAGGAATAGTAGAGGTAAAAAAGAACTTCTATGGGTTTAAAGCAGAGTTCCACACAAAAAATGGAACTTCCGCTTTTTGGAACCCTCCCCCTCTCCGGTGTCACATTTGGCACCTATCGGGGGGGGGTGCAGATACCTGTATGATACAGGTATTTGCACCCACTTTTGGGCATAGACTTCCGCAGGAGGGGTTCTCGCCACTTCCCGTCCCTGTCCCCCCCGCTGGGAGACACACGGGTCCCAGAGACAGCAGGGACCATTCAGATTGCGCAGCGCGACTCGCGCATGCGCAGTAAGGAACCAGGAAGTAGAGCCGCTTCACTTCCTAATTCCCTTACCGAAGATGGCGGTGGCAGCACCCGAGGACCAAGTTTTGAAAGTCAGCAGCTGCAGTATTTGTAGCTGCTGACTTTTAAAGAAAAAAAAATTTGGCAGACCTCCGCTTTAACCAATCATTTTTTTTGTACAATTCTGCTTTAAGGGAGGCATGGCAGGGGGCGTGTCCCATACCTACATACTTTTACTAATAGTTGTCCCTCACTCCCATTTCAGAAGGTTGGGAGGTATGTGTTTGTGCGTGTGTATATATGTATGTGTGAAAAGCCTCATTGGGGGTGCTGCTGTGCACTAGGGTGTATATACTCCTGGTCTCTGCACTCCCTATTTTACTCACTCTTAACTCTTGCATATAGTATATAACATATTCCTTACCCCTGGACTCATACGTCATTTGCTCCTTATTATTTTTGCTCCTGACTCTTGCACTTTGTAATTTATTCAGTCCTGACCTTTGCACTCTACACATAGGTATAATGATCAGGTGCAGTTATCAGGCATGGGTTAGACGATTGGTCATGCACAACACTGTTGGCATGTCTCCTGTCCCAGCACTGTGTACAAGCCCTGTGTCCTTTCTAATTCCATTTATATAGTGGCTGAGACTTGCATTGCCACACAAACTTCAGCCCCCAGTCTTTGGGGTATGGGTGATGCAGCTCAAGACATTTGGCAAAGCAGGTAAGGAAATATAGTAAATAAAGTAACTGCATTTTTTTTTCTTTTTAATTTTCTTTTTTTTAGATATGAATTTTTAATTGACATGAACACAGCTTCCCCTAGTTTACTAAACTCAGTGAACATTCACCGTGCTACGTGAACAGCATCTACCGATTTAGTAAATCAGCCCTACATGTTCCTTTTGGGAAACAGTGTGTTTCTAAATACGGTTTTCAGTCCAATAAGCACAGCAAGCACCTTGATGCTGTTTCTGCTGTTGTTTACAAACAAATTATACTATGTGAAAATAAATTAAGGCCCCTTTCACACTTGTGCAACCCGAAATTTGCAATATTTTGCAGCAATATTTTGCAGCAGTTTTTGCCATGATTTTGCCACGATTTTGATGCGTCTTGAAACAATGACTGTGTAATCTTGAGGTCTATGGACCTCAAGTGCCATCAAAGTCGGACCACAGTAGTGCAGGGACTACTTTGAAGTATGAATATAGATATGAATGGTACTCATTGAAAATCATGGGGTACGACTTGTCCTGCGACTTTGCAGTCCCAGGACAAGTCGCACAAGTGTGAAAGGGGCCTTAGTCTACTCTTCTTTCTTGGGTTTCTTTGAGTTGAACTTCTAAAAATATGACCTGCTTCCTTAAAATATACATAATTCATTTACTGAGAAAAAGGTGTCCTAAAATAACACTATATTCAAATACCATATTATCGCATCCTGTCAAAGATTATTTTTATGTAATAGATGTGTGTATGAGTATACAATCTGCCTTAGGCCCCTTTCACACTTGTAAGACACGACAGTCGTATGACTGTGAATCCGACTTTGCCCTTCAACTTGAAGTCCGTCATGCACTTGACTTCAATGAACAGGGATCCGACTTTGATCCCTACAATACCAGGCACTGTCTGCTATGAATCTTTAGGGGGAACTCCACTCACAATGTAAAAAAAAGGGCATGGGTTCCCCCTCCAAGAGCATACCAGGCCCTTCGGTCTAGTATGGATTTTAAGGGAAACCCATAAACGGAAAAAATAGCATGGGGGTCCCCTCTAAAATGCATACCAGAGCCTTATCCGAGCACACAGCCTGGCAGGTCGGTCAGGAAAGGGGGTGGGGAAAACCGAGCGCCCCCCTCCTGAACCGTACCAGGCCGAATGCCCTCAACATGGGGGGGTGAGTGCTTTGGGGCAGGGGGGTTCTGCGTCCCCCACCCCAAAACACCTTGTCCCCATGTTGATGTGGACAAGGGCCTCGTCCCGACAACCCTGGCCATTGATTGTCAGTTTCTGCTGGCGGGAAGCTTATCGGAATCTGGAAGCCACCTTTAACAAGGGGGGCCCTGCTCCCCTGCCCCAAAGCACCTTGTCCCCATGTTGATGAGGACATGGGCCTCTTCCCAACATCCCTGGCCATTGGTAGTCGGAGTCTGCGGGCGGGGAGCGTACTGGAATCTGGAAGCCCTCTTTAACAAAACACAGTACACAGGTTTTTAAAGTAATTTATTAGGCAGCTCTAACGACTTCTTCTCCCCTCTCTGACTCTTCTCCCTCTTCTGGTGACGTCTTCTGCCTCTACTGGTTCTTCTCCCCTCTCTGGGTCTTTTTCTCTCCGCTGCTGTCTTCTAGCCCTTTCCAGTTCTTCTCCCTCTGTCTTCTGCCTCTGCCGGGTCTTCTCCACTGTCTTCTCGCTCTTTTGCCGGGTATTTTCCTCTGTTCTCCCTCTGTTCTTCTTCCGATGTTAACACAACGCTTTCTCCCGCTCTAATGCTGGGTACGCAGTGTGCCACTACTTATATTGGCATGGGGAAGATTCACCGGAGGCCCGCCCCTTATGATGTCACCGCCCATCATGCCCTGGGTGGTGACATCATAAGGGACAGGCCTCCGGTGACCCTGCCCCATGCCAATATAAGTAGTGGCACATATAAGTAGTGGCACACCACGCACGGGAGCAGGAGAAAGCATTGTGTCAATATTGGAAAAAGAACAGAGGGAGAAGACAGTGGGGAAGACGCGGCAAAAGAGCGAGAAGACACCAGAGAAGACCCGGCAGAGGCAGAAGACAGTGGACAGAGGGAGAAGAACCGGAGGGGGCTAGAAGACATCAGCAGAGAGCGGAGAAGACCCGGAGAGGGGAGAAGAACCGGCAGAGGCAGAAGAAATCAGTGGAGCAGGCAGAAGATGTTGCCAGAAGAGGGAGAAGAGCCAGAGAGGGGAGAAGAAGTCAGAAGAGACCTCGGAGCTGCCTAATTACTTTCAAAACCTGTGTACTGTGTTTTATTTTTTACACTCTTTTTTAAGTGAATGGGTAGGGGTACAATGTACCCCATACTCATTCACATAGGGTGGAGGGCCGGGATCTGGGGGCCTCCTTGTTGCTCCGCAGACCCCGACAACCAGTGGCCAGAGTTGTCAGGAAGAGGCTCTTGTCCTTATCAGCATGGGGACAAGGTGCTTTGGGGTGAGGGGCGCAGGGCCCCCCTGCTCCAAAGCACCCACCCCCCCATGTTGATGGCATGCGGCCTGGTACAGTTCAGTAGGGGGGGCGCTCACTCGTCCACACCCCCTTTTCTGACCTGCCGGCTTTGTGTGCTTGGATTAGGGTCTGGTATGGATTTTGGGGGGGAGCCCCGCGCAGTTTTTTTGGCGTGTGGGTTCCCCTTAAAATCCATACCAGACAAAAGGGCCTGGTATGCTCTTGGAGGGGGAACCAATGTCGTTTTCTTTGTACATTTTGAGTGGAGTTCCCCTTCAAGATCATTAGAGCACAAGTCGCATGCCAAAGTCGGATCAGTTAAGATGGCGATCTGACTTTGATCCGACTTCAGTGATATTCGATGGCCTGAAGTAGGATCAAAGCCAGACCCAAGTAATGCAGGGACTACTTTGAAGTCGGTACGACTTGAAATCATACTAATATGAATGGTAGTTATTGGAAATCATGGGAAACGTCTTGTCATATGACTTTACAGTCCCAAGTCGTAGGACAAGTCGTACAAGTGTGAAAGATGCCTTAAGCAGAAGTGTCTTAAATTTAGTTTTGCATAGCTGCAGTCAGCCAATGACTAGTCTGTGTCTTGTACAGCTTCCCCTAAATTCAGCCTGGCTCAGTTCCCCCTTCTGTGAATAGGTGGCACTGTCACCTGGTATTATTGTGAGTTCTTACAGTAGGTCTAGATCAGGGTTTTTGCAACTGCGGTACCGCAGGAAAATTACATACAGCCCTGTACTGTCCGATCATTATAGATTTTCACTGTTGACACCTGTGTACCAAACAGCAGGAGAGATCACATCCGGAATTCTCCCGGCTCTCTTCTCCTCTATGTTGTTCTCTGTACTTTTGCTGGCAAAACTGACAGCTATGCAAGCCGCAGCCCGTGTCCTACCAACCGATTATGTCATCGGTTGCTATGGGGAGGTTGGGCGGCTGGCATAGCTTTCAGTTTTGGCAGCAAAAGTACAGAGAACAACATAGAAAAGACCAATAAATAATGATCAGTCGGTATCGGGCTGTGTGTAATTTCTGTGGCAAGGGCAGGGTATTTTTGCTAGTTGGGCAAATTTTGGAGGGGATTTGTGCTAGGAGGAGAGTTTTGTGCTGGGGGGGGGGATTTACTATTGGGGGGATTTGTGCTAGGAGGGGAGACTTGTGCTAGGGGTATTTATGATTGAGGTGGAAATTGTGCTAGGAGGGAAGATTTGTGCTGGAGGGGTTTAGGATTTGGGGGAAATTGTGCTAGGAGGGGAGATTTTGCTGGGGTGATTTAGGATTGGGGGGGAATTTGTGCTGGGGGGGATTTATACTATGAGGGGGTGATTTTGGAGGGAAGATTTGTACTAGGAGGGGTGATTTGTATTAGCAGGGGGGGCTGTGGAGATTTACAACCTTACAACCTTTACAACCTTACAATGTTTAAATTTGCCTTGCAAACTACATCACCAGGTGCAGTGCGGTAATGTGTGTGAAAATACGCATTTTCCCGCAAAATGCATTGCCTTTTACAGATGTATGTGGGTGCCATTAATGGCACCGCCACACAGCCACCAATTGCATGTATGTTTGCACCTACTAAAACGCATGCTATCACAGTTTTATTACTTAATTTATAAAATTATGCCAGCATATTTTTGCGTCTTTCACAAACATAGAGCAGCCCAATAAAAAATGCAACATGCACGAATAGGCAAAAAAACGCTCACGCTCGGACGCACCTCCTTGTCCAGACTGAATTCTGTACAGTTCTAAAGGGTACCTCGACTGAAACAAGGTTGAAAAACACTGGTCTAGATTATGAATATGCATATATTTTCCCAACCCATCACTAGGAGTTTTCTGTGCAGTGGTGCATTATGGGAAAGGGTATAAATATTTGGCAATGGCTGATGCATGCTATATTCCTCCCTTGCATCTAAACTGGCTATATTACATAATCACAGAACAAACATAAAACAATTCCTTATTTCATAAAATCAAGCACATATATTATTTATAGAATCCCAATGGCACTAACAATCATAAGTATGAAGAAGAACTGAAACATTTCAAGTAAACCTGTCACTTGAACATCTCAAAACAAGCATATGAAGAAAAGATGCAAGTGTATTTAAAATGATCAGTTAGTGCAGAGTTAAGCATCTGGAGTTAGGTATATGCAAATCTCAACTTTTCCTGTAAAAGTCAGCCCTTTTTCTGCTTCTTGAGGCCCCCTTTTGGCCCTGTATTGTAAAAGGTGGACTCAATGACCAACTAAAAAAAAGGCTCAGAAGTAGATGGAACCAAACTTAAAGCCCGACTTAAAGCGGAGGTCCACCCACACCGCCAAAAAAAAAAAATATTAAAAGCCAGCAGCTACAAATACTGCAGCTGCTGACTTTTAATACATGGCCACTTACCTGTCCCAGGGTCCAGCGGTGTCGGCAGGCGACGCCGAGAACCCGCTTGGTTCTCGGCAGCTGCCGCCACCATCCTAGGTGAGGGAATCAGGAAGTGAAGCGTTGCGGCTTCACTTCCCGGTTCCCTACTGCGCATGCACGAGTCGCGCTGCGCGTTCCAAGTGGTCCCCGCTCTCTCCTGGGAGCTGTGTGTTTCCCAGGAGACAGCGCGGTGGGGACGGGAAGAGGCGTAGACTCCCATGGGAGTCTATGCCGAAAGTGGGTGCAAATACCTGTCTTAGACAGGTATCTGCACCCCCCTCCCCCCTGAAAGGTGCCAAATGTGACACGGGAGGGGGGGAGGGTTCCGAAAAGCGGAATTCCATTTTTGTGTGGAACTCCGCTTTAATCTATTCCTGCCAACTGTATGCATATATGCAGCCTCACTGAAGTGGGTCTTATTTGGGCAGACAGTATATATATGTATACCTGTGTTTGTCCTGGCAGCGTGCTGCACAGCTCGTTCCCAGCACTGAGAGCCCTGGGTCCTATACTAACAGTCAGGAACTGGAAAGCTCAGTTCCCAATCACCTGATCACTGTGATAGCCTCTGAATGGCTATCACAGTGAACAATCACTGCGTATGCTTTCTCTTCTGAACAGAGAGTAAGATACATTGTATCTTTCTCTCTTTGCCAGAAGAGAAAAATGTGAATAAAACAAGTGTGTATAAAATAAATAAATACATAAATAAATAAAAAAATAGCTGAATCAAGGTTTGATCTAGGTCAGTGCCAGGGTTGGAGTTAGGGTCAAATTTAGAGTCAAAGTCAAAGGTCAAGGTCAGCATATTTTAGGTAGAATAAAACAAAATAGTTATCAGTGTCAGTTAGAGTCGGTTCACACTGAGGCAGCACGACTTGCAGCGCGACTGCCTCAGGCGACCTGAACACGACAGCAACGGCAACTTGCAAAACAACATCTATATAGAAGTCAATGCAAGTCGCCTCAAGTCGCCCCCAAAGTTGTACAGGACCTTGCGTCGCTCCTATTAGACCGGTTCCATAGTACAGAACGGGACGCAACTTGTCAGGCAGCTAAGTCGCCTGACAAGTCGTCCCAGTGTGAACCGGCTCTTAGTGTCAGTGTGTTTTAGGTAGAATAAAAAAGAAACAAAATGTGCACTACTGTTTCTTGGTGATAGGTTATGGAAGTAGCAAGAAAAAAGACAGCACAATTTTAAAATATGATAATTTTTTACTATTTTGTGCCAGTTTTAGACCACTGTGCATAATGTAAATCCACTGTTTCACTGTTGTAAGTAACCATTTTTTCTGAATGAAAGCTATTCATTCTGTGTTTACTATTGTGGTTAGCTGTGATTGGCCACAGCTAATCACATGGTACAGATGAGCTGTGATTGGCCATGTCTGTACCATGTGATCACTGTGACCAATCATAAAAATCAACACGATATTACGCAATGAATGGCATAACTGGAAGCCATTCATTGTGTACAATTGTCATGTGATCTGCTGTGATTAATCACAGGGATCAGATGGTACCAGCAGCAGTCCGGTACACTGATCTGTCATCCGCTGCGTCCGGTTGACACAGCGGGTGACAGATCGCGCTGCAGCACAGCTTGTCATATGATGTTCACCCAGAAAAAAAGAGCTCCCGCCCAGTCATCATTTGACTATGACAGAAAGGTACTATCAGTTCAATTTGCATTTGATTTTGTTTCTAGTGTTATAAGTAAAAATTGTTTTGGTTTACTCAATTTTGGTTTTCACAGATGTGCACATTTTGACTTTATAGAGCACAGTTTTATTACAACCTTTTTAATTTAGGGTGATGACCCATTCGCACTATGCAGTATTTTAAGACGCCTGTCTTCCCTTAATACACCATGAAATATACTTTTTTTTAGTAATGATTCATTTATATTAACTGGCACATGTGATAAATAGAGTTAGTTCCCTGAAAATGAAAAAACAAAAACAAAAAACAAGTGAAACAAGAAAGGAGTAATGGGCATATAGCCTCAGTCATCTTGCTGTGTTTCACTGGATTTTCTACGAAAAACCACAATTGTAAAAAAAAAAAAAAAAAAAGAAAAGCAAAAATGATCTTTTCTACTTCCTGTTAATGTTGGCAGAGGATTCTCATATCCATTCAGATTCCCCACTGCTTCCTATGTTCAGTATTGCACTTCCCTCTATTGTGGCTTCTTCTCCCCTGACTCACTTATCCTGTCTGTCTGCTCCAACATTCTGAGCCTATTCTTCAGGTGTTTTCCTCAATGCACTCCCTCCCTTACTTTGTTCCTGCTCATTATTCAGGTTCTCAGTCTTAACTTCTCATCTTACTATCACTGATCTCTTCATCTGCACACACTCTGTTCTTTTTACTTGAAGTCAGGTGTTATGAGTATTTCCCTCTTCTTCTCTCTCTGCTCATCCCAAGGTCATCAATCTCCCTCCTCCTATCGCCTTCTTCCCAGTGTCATCAGTGCTCCCCACTTCTGCATCAGTCTCCCTCCTTCTATCTGCTCCTTCTCCCCAGGGTCATCAGTGTCTCCCTCTTCTACACTCCCTGATTCTTTTTTTTTGCCCTTAGTGTCATAAGTGCCTCCCTCTTCTGCATTCTATGCTCCTTTTTCCCCAATGTCACAAGTGTCTTTCTTTTCTGCCCATTCTTGCTTCTTAACTCTAATGCTCTCTAATGATCACTACTGCCTATGCTCTCCCTTTTTCACCCAAGTCATTTAACCGCTTGCCGACCGGCTCACACCGATATACGGTGGCAGAATGGTTCCGCTGGGCAAAACAACGTATGGGTATGTTGTTCCCAAAAGCCGCCGGGGGCGCCCGCTGCATGGCGGGGGACCCAATGCACGTGGCCGGCGGGTGCGATCCCTGCCAGCCACCCACGATAACGGGCATGAGAGACAGCACAGGGATTTGGGTGTATAAACACCCAAATCCCTGTTCTGTCAGGGGAGAGGAGACATATTGTTTGTTCCTACTAATTAGGAACAACAATATGTCTCCTCCCCCAGTCAGTCCTATCCCCATACAGTTAGAACACATCCAGGGAACACATATTTAACCCCTTGATCGCCCCCTATTGTTAGCCCATTCCCTACCTGTGACATTTACACAGTAATCAGTGCATTTTTATAGCTCTGATCGCTGTATAAATGTCATTGGTCCCAAAAATGTGTCAAAAGTGTCCGATCTGTCCAGTACCGCTAAAAATTGCAGATCACCGCCATTACTAGTAAAAAATAAAAAAAATAATAAAAATGCCATAAATCTTTCCCAAAGTTTGTAGACGATATAACTTTTGTGCAAACCAATCAATATACGTTTATTGTGGGGTTTTTTTACCAAACATATGTAGAAGAATACATATTGGCCTAAACTGATGAAGAAATTTGTTATTTTTGGGGGGGGATATTTATTATAGCAAAAAGTAAAAAATATTGTTTTTCTTTCAAAATTGTCGCTCTTTTTTAATTTATAGTACAAAAAATAAAAACGGCAGAGGTGATCAAATACCACCAAAATAAAGCTCTATTTGTGGGGAAAAAGGACGCATTTCGTTACCCTCTTCATCACTGATGATTTGATGGCCAATAGAGGAATTTTCAAGCAGTAACAGGATTAGTGCAGAAAGCACTGACCCCCAGAATGAAATAGGAGCAAGGAGATCCTTGCACTGCAGCTTTCTTTTTTAGCAACTGTGAGCAGTACAGTGGTGGCATCACCAAATATCACTCCATCTCTCATGAGCCACAGTCTCAAACAGCAGTGGCCTCTCATAGTGTAGATATTCAGCTATAAGGCTCAAGACACAGTGTCTAAACACAATAATTTCCTGTGTAATATCTCACATTTACAATGTGCCCTCTCTCTCCCTCTTCCAGAACTCGTTGAGAGAAAGAAACCACGTATGGACATGGTCCCATTGAAAAAAAAATTCCTGAGGCCACATTGAAAAGGAAGTAGTTGGACAGGCTAGAAATTCAACAGGGCTCTAATATTTTTAGTAGAAACTATTTTTTTTTCTGTCATTCGCTCATGTAAAAAAAAAAAAATTATCAAATAGAAATTATTATGATTACAATAATACTTTAACCACTTCAGCCCCGGAAGGATTTGCCCCCTTAATAACCAGGCCATTTTTTGTGATATGGCACTGCGTCGCTTTAACTGACAATTGCGCAGTTGTGCGACGTTGTACCCAAACAAAATTGACGTCCTTTCTTACACACATTTTTTGTGCTATAAACAAAAAAAGTCCGACAATTTTACTATAAAACATATCCAAAAAAATATATATATAAAAAAAAAAACAAATGTATTCATCACTTTAGGCTGATATATATTCTTCTACATATTTTTGGTAAAAAAAAACAAAAAACGCAATAGGCATATATTGATTGGTTTGCGCAAAAGTTATCACATCTACAAACTACAGGATAGATTTAGGGACTTTTATTTTTTTATTGCTTTTACTGATAATGGCGGCGATATGTGATTTTTAGCAGGACTGGAACCTTGCGGCGGACAAATCTAACCCCAAATTACACTTTTTGGGGACCAGTGACATTATTACATTGATCAGTGCTATAAAAAAGCACTGATCAATGTAAAAATGACACTGACAGGGAAGGGGTTAATACTAGGGGGCGATCAAGTGGTTAAGTGTGTTCCCTGGGTGCGTTCTAACTGTAGGGGGGATGGGCTCACTGGAACATGACAGAGATCACTGTTCCCGATCACTAGTCAATGCCATTAGGCAGAATGGGGAATTGTTTACATAGGCAGTTCCCCATTCTGCCTCTGTACACAGTGATCGCGGGTTGCCAGCAGACATCGAGAATGCGGGACCCGCGGGCATGCTCCAGCGGCATGCGTGCCCCCTATCCTGCTTGCACGGAGCAATGTAAATGTACATGACCAGGTTGGCAAGTGGTTAAATTGCAATAACGGAAGCCAGTAAATATAAATGTAGCAGAAAAAATGCTTCATAACACTGGAAAAATGAAATCTAAGATAAATACGTAATTACTATACTCATGTAAGCATAATTGTAAAGGTAATAATATCAAATCCAAAATATATGAATTAAAAACCATGTAGTAAACAAACTTTAAGGGGGACAGGGCCAGTAGTATGACTGGTAACAAAGTCTTAGGCTCGGTTCACACTGCCACGACTTGGGATCCACCTTGTGAGACCCCAAGTTGCGTGACATGTGAAATCTCATGTTAGTCAAACACAGCTGTCTTAATTAGCACTACTGAAGTCGCTCTGACATTAGAAAATGTTACTTTCCTGACAGACTCCATGGCAGCCTACGTGTGGGTTAACCCCGCCTCCTCTCCAATGCTATAGGACCCCCTACCCTATAATATTGACCTTGTCTATATTGATGTGATGTGGATCCAACATTACAGGAAGGTTACCCAGGCATTCCCGAAAGTTGCTTCTAAAGTGACATTAAGTCGCATCAAAGTAGGAATTCACGAAAGTTGCTTCTAAAGTGGCATTAAGTCGCATCAAAGTAGGAATTCACGAAAGTTGCTTCTAAAGTGGCATTAAGTCTCATCAAAGTAGTACTCGGACTGCATTCACACTTCAGCATATTGAATCGTGGGCTAATTTTGCAGCGATTCTGCCCACGATTTCAAAGCGCTGATGTGTGAACGAAAAATCAGGGGACTCACATTTGAGATGCCATTCATCTGAATAACACCTAATATCACAGTGCGGGTCCGACGCGATTGTCGCGCGATAAATTGCACTGCAATTGCGGCAACCCGCATTGCGTGAAGCTTGTCGCCCAAAAAAAGTTCAACAGCTGCTTTTGGGTGACATGCTTCACATGATGCGGGTTGTTGCGATTGCAGCATGATTTGTTGCGCAACAATTGCGGCAGACCCACACCGCAATTTTAGGTGTCATTCAAATGAATGGCATCTCAAATGTGAGTCCCGCGATTTGTCATCCACACATCAGCGCTTTGAAATCGCTGATAGAATCATGGCAAAACTGCCCGCAATTGAAATCCCTGAAGTGTAAATGCAGTCTCAAGTTGCCAGGAAGTCACCTGCCAAGGTTGCACCGTAAGTCGCGTGACTTTCAGGTTGCAGTAGTGTGAACGGAGCCTTAGGCCTCATGCACACTGGACATTTTTGGACGTTTTTACAGCAGCTGTTTTTGGCTTCAGATGTTTTTTTCTACAGTCGATAAACTCCCCATCATGTTATCATATGTGTCCCGCACACATAGGCTGTTATCATCCGTTTTTTGGCTGGGGCATTTTTTGGCTTTAAAAAACAAAACTATTGTGTTCTGAGAGGAGTTATTCAGCTGTTTTCAGCTGTAAAAACGCTATAACACCAAAAAACGCTGATAAACGCTGATAAACACTCAAAAACGTGGCTCACCAGCCTTTTTGATCCATTGGAAAAAAAAGAAAAAAAAGTTTAAAAAAAAACGCTAAAAAATACTAACATGGAAAAATGCTAAAAAACGCTAGTAATCGCTAAAAAACGCTATTGCAAAAACGTTGAAAAAACTCACTGCAAAGCTACTGGCATTTTTATAATGTTATTTTAACGTCCAGTGTGCATGAGGCCTTAAACGTATTTGAACAAGATTCCAGTGGATTTTTGTGTTTATTGTGCCAGTGCATGGACTTACACAAGATAAACATAAAGTTCTTACATTTAATCTAAATGTAGTGTTTGTGTTCAATTTAGTATGTGCTAAAACAATATTTTTTATTATACTGTATATTGGGATTGCAAGTGAAACCCCAGACAAAACATTTTTTTTCCTAATTTTAATTAAAATAAGGATAGAAAATAGTAGAACATTTCAGGTTTTACTGCTGTGGCGTGTTGGGGAAATTCACTCTCAGTGTTTGACCTCAGGACTGTTGTCACCGAGAGAGGAAATGAAAAAGATTCCAAAATCCTTTAGCTGTAAACAGAACAGGTGGTGAAGAGCAACTTTCTAATTAAGAAACCTGTTCTAATGACATTTGTCAAAGGGAGGGATTTCCCCATATTTTAGGGAGATTTCTCCTCTATGTGTGCTCTCCGAGAAAGAAGATGAAGGAAAAAGCATCTCAACAGGAATACAGTCAGTAATAAATAGTTATGCATAGGGTCTTCAAAAAGTTTCTGCACTTTTTTTAATTTGATAGAGTTTAAAAAAGTGCGGAAAATGTTTGAAGAACCTTCGTATTTCACTATGTCAAATACTAAAATAAATAAATATTTTGTTTGGATTTGGATTTTACTACTGATTTACAGGTGCACTAAAAAAAAAAAGTTTTCCCTGGACTTGCTCTCTTATCACAAATATAGGGTCTTAATACAGCTGAGAAAGGAATACAGATGATACATTAAAGTGTAAGTGCACCTTAACACTAAAATCTCTACATCTACAGACATCCCCGATCGAACACTAACCTATCTAGACCTGTAAAGAAGAAACCAGTATATTATATACCTTTTCTGAAACCGATCCGACCCGGTCTCCAGTGGTGGAAGCTCTGCATAGGACACAGCCGACAACGGCTGTGAAATGAATGAGGAGGGACGTCACCCTTAGACTTACTGCGGGGCTTCCACTGTCGGCTGCCTCCTCTGCACCCGCCTCCACAGCAAAGCGCGGGATTGGACCGGATCGGCTTCAAAAAAGGTATGTATGCTGATTTCTGCTAAATAGGTTATTGTTAGGGCTAAATAGGTTATTGTTAGATTGTGGATGTCTGTAGATGTAGGGATTTTAGTGTTAGGGTGGATTTCTACTTTCCACCATGATGCATCTATAAATATTTACATACAATAAAGCAGTGGCATTCCCTCTATAAGGGGCGCGCAGGTAACACCCCCCCCCCCCATTCGTCCGGCCTCTAATCTACATGCAGGGCGCCAGATGCATGGATATCAATGGGGGGGGGAAGATTAGAGCCAGATGCTCTAATAGGCTTCAAAAGCCCATCCGGTTGTGTGACACTAGCAAATGAATATTCGCTAGTGTCACACTAATTCTTTTTCTGGCCAATCAGAAAGTGGGTCTGAGACCTGTTCCCTGCTTGGCCGAAAGGAGAAGCTACTCTGGCCGCCGGGAGGAGGAGGGAGGAGATGCGAGAAGATGCAGGGGAAGCTACCCGGCTGGCCATCCCTCGCCCAGATGGAAGCCCGAGGAGAAGCTATGCTGGCCACCATAAGGAGGAGGGAGGAGATGCCAGGAGAGGAGAGCGACCTTCTGGGGGAGGTGCAGGTGACCTCGACCGGAGGGGGTCTGCCTGTCTGCCTGTGTACTGTTTGCCGCCCCCCCCCCCAAACAAAATACCACCGGCCACCACTGCAAAAAAGGAATGGGAGGCTCTGGCAGCATTATTTATTTTACACACATTTTTGTAGAATTTAGAAACATACACATGGTTTAAAACAGGTCTTTGTTACTCTTGGTGAATAGTACAGTTTTTATTGTAGACTCTGGACTTTTGAGGAATTTGGAGACCATCAGGTCATAAAAAGATAGACCTAACTACCCCTGGCTTGCTGTAAACACAGTCAGTTAATCATATTTTACATCACCCTCATAAAACAGTAGCATGAACTTCAATTTAGCTCTCTAAACAAACTTGCCAGTGGGAAAGGAATCATAACTTCCCTTTCCTACTCCCGAGACCTGCAATCACGCTTTCCTTAGTCTAATTATTCAGCCGAATTACAAAGGTTTATTAAACCCTACTGTAAGAAACAAATGCAGTACTCCTATTCATTTACAAATTTGAATATACATTTTAAAGAAGTTCTTTTGAAGTCACTATGGAGTTGATTTACTAAAGGCAGATCCACTTTGCACCACACGTGCACTTGGAAGTGCAGTCACTTTAGATCTGAGGGGAAGAGCTAAAATGAGGGGAAGCTCTGCCGATTTTATCATCCAATACTGTACAAGCAAAAATGCTGTTTTTTATTTTCCTTGCATGTCCCCCTGGGATCTACAGCGACTGCACTTCCAGTGGACTTGTGGTGCAAAGTGGAGTTGCCTTTAGTAAATAAACCCCTATGTCTGATGTAGAATTTTGTCTCTCAAGAGAGCAAACATTACGACACTCGAGTCTTGAATGTAAATGCAATTCTTCTCTACCATGACATATCACATGACACTTACCCTCTGCTGTGCCAATTGTTTAACACGGTGTTATTCCCTCCACTGCCTGGCAGTTCTTCACCCATATATTGTGCTGGAAATGGAAGTCTGATCGGTTGATGATGGTAGCAACCAGGCTTTTGTGTCTCAGTCCAAATAGGATCGTCCTGGTTTCCTAAGTTCAGAACTCAGGAGAGAAAAAAAGAAATCATCAGTGTGAAACTATGCTTTCCTCTTTTCTAGCACCTCTCTCGAATCATGTGACAGACTCATTCGTTGTCCACTGACACACCCAGAGCTGCCACAGTGACTCATTTTAAGCTCATAAAGGAATGCAGTATGAACCACTTCACATAATCAAGATAAGGTGACAACTGCATATATCTACCCTTATGGGTTGAGGTGAATTTAGCATTATTAGTATACTTTTTAGTCCTAGCAGTACTATGTCTAACAGAAATCTTCACTATTAACCCCTTCCCACAGTGTGTGCACATATACAGTGCCTTGCAAAAGTATTCTCCCCCTTGGCATTTTTCGTGTTTTTTTGCCTCACAACCTGGAATTAACATGGATTGTTTGAGGATTTGCATAATTTAATTTACAGAACATGTCCACAACTTTGAAGATTTTTTTTTTGTTATTGTGAAGCAAACAACAAATAGGACAGAATAACAGAAAAAGTCAATGTGCCTAACTATTCATCCCCCTAAAGTCAATACTTTGTAGAGCCTTTTGCGGTTATCACAGCTCCAAGTCGCTTTGGATAAGTCTTGCCACAGATAAAGCTTGCCACATCTTGCCACTTGGATTTTTGCCCGTTCCTCCTTGCAAAACTGCTCCAGCTCCTTCAAGTTGGATGGTTTGCTCTTGTGAACAGCAATCTTTAAGTCTGACCACAGATTTCCTATTGGATTGGGGTCTGGGCTTTACATGTTTCCCCTTAAACCACTCAAGTGTTGCTTTAGCAATGTGTTTGGGGTCATTGTCCTGCTGGAAGATGAACCTCCGTCCTAGCCTCAAATCACACACAGAACATACTTCCCAAAATTTTGAGATGGGAATGAGGGACACCTACTAGCAAATGTATGTAGGCATAGGACATGCCCCCGTCACACCCCCTTGAAGGAGAATTAACCAAAAAAAAGGTTAATTAAATCCACCATGGCTTTTTTTTCACCCTTACTATTCCTTTATATTGGCTTTTAAAATGTACAAATGCAGCAATTTAGAAAATGGATGAAAGGTTTAGCACTGGGAAACACTTTTTGAAAGATAAAAAGTGCATTTTACATACAACTATATAGATCAGACCAAAATGAGGGACACATGATGGGGAAAGAGGGGCAGAGGGACATTGCTCCAAATCAGGGACAGTCCCTCAAAATCAGGGACAGATGGGAGCTATGCACAGAGTGGTACAGGTTTTGCTCAAGAATATCCCTGTATTTAGCACCATCCATCTTTTTCTCAACTCTGACCAGTTTCCCAGTCCCGACTGCTGAAAAACATCCCCACAGCATGATGCTACCACCGCCATGTTTCACTGTGGGGATGGTGTTCTTTGGGTGATGTGATGTGTTGGATTTGCGCCAGACATAGCGTTTTCTTTGATGGCCAAAAAGTTCAATTTAGTCTCATCAGACCAGAGCACCTTTCTCCATACATTTTTGGGAGTCTCCCACATGCCTTTTTGCAAACTCAAAACATGCCATTTTGTTTTTTTGCTGAAAGTAATGGCTTTTTTCTGGCCACTCTGCCATAAAGCCCAACTCTATGGAGCGTACGGCTTATTGTCGTCCTATGTACAGATACTCCAGTCTCTGCTGTGGAACTCTTCAGCTCCTCCAGGGTTACCTTAGGTCTCTGTGCTGCCTCTCTGATTAATGCCCTCCTTGCCCAGTCCATGAGTTCTGGTGTGCGGCCGTCTCTTGGCAGGTTTGCTGTTGTGCCATGTTCTTTCCATTTGGTTATGATAGATTGAATGGTGCTCAAAAAGGTGTGTATATGTAATGACAGATCATGTGACACTTCAATTGCACACAGGTGGACATGACTTCACTAATTATGTGACTTCTGAAGGTAATTGGTTGCACCAGAGCTTTTTATGAGCTTCATAACAAAGGGGGTGAATACATACGCACATCGCAATTATCTGTTTTTTATTTCTGTAAAATAGTTTTATGTATATATTTTTCTAATTTTACTACACCAACTTTGTGTCCTGATCCATCACATATAATTGGGATTAAAAAAACATGAACTAAAGGCTGTAATGTAACAAAATAGGTAAAAAGCCAAGGGGGTGAATACTTATGCAAGGAACTGTATGTCCCACAGTACGTACACATCAAGCAGCCTCACAGAGGTGGGTCTTCTTACATGGGCCTGCATATGTACATACATGTGTTTGTGCAGAGAGTGCGCAGAGCACTTCAAAAGTGGAGACTGAGCTGTCACTGACAGCCTCGGGTCTCATGCTAATGATCTGGAGCCAGGAGGACCAGCTCTTGATTGCATGATCACTGCGATAGTTTGCGATTGGGTATAAAGGTGATCAGTCACTGTACAGCCCACCCCTGTGTTCTTTCTCCTTTTGAATGGAGGAAAAGATTCTTTCTGGAGAGTTGTCTCAAGTGGCATGGGCCACAGTAATCAAGCAGATTGACCTCCCAGATAGCAAGCAATTGTGCTGCAAGTTTGAAAATGACTTGCTAAGGTAATGTTAGACTTGCCAGGCTTCAAAAGTTTGTTGCACAATTGCAGAAATTCCGCATTGCATGACTTCAGATTAACTTTCTTTACAAACATTCTGCAAGTCTACTGCAAGTTCTGGTTCAGTTATGTTGTGTAATAGTCATCCCACCCTAGGGGTCATTGTGGCTGAATTTTCATGCTGTAGATTTGCAGAGCTTTTGCTGTAGACTCACCACTGCAACTTTTGCTCTTGCTAGAGACTTGCAACGCAAATTTGCTACAAATAGGGAAAGTGTCAACTGGAACTTGGGCTTCAAGCGCTCTGCAAGTTTACGACTTGCCAATAAAAATGTACAGCAAGTTAACCACTTCTAGACCTGCTCACGCCGATATATGTCTGCTCTTTGAAGAGGGATATTGTTGTTATTGCAGCAGCTAGTTACCATAACCCCGGTATTCTCTTCTTCAGTGAGCAGTCCAGTTTCAGATAAAAGGGGTCTCTGCGGCAGATTTGCCGCAAGATTACTTTTACGGGCGGCGGGAGAGGGCCCGCCGCTCTCTGGTCCCCTCCGCTGCTGGAGCCCTCCGATACCGGAGCCGTCGGTATCGGCGGAGGCGATCTGGTCCTTTCCCTGGCTTGGTATGGAGACGCCCACTTCTGCCCATAGCTCTTAAAGCAACATTTTTATTTTATTTATTTTTAAATGACATTTAATTTTTTCTAAATTGCATTTTAGTGTAAATATGAGATCTGAGATCTTTTTGACCCCAGATCTCATATTTAAGAGGTCCTGTCATGCTTTTTTTCTATTTCAAGGGATGTTTACATTTCTTGTATTAAGAATAAGAGTGACACATTTTTTTTTTAAAAGAACAGTATAAAAGGTAAAATAAATAAGAAAAATATTTTTTTAAACGCTCCTCGTCCCGCCGAGCTCACGTGCAGAAGCGAACGCATACATGAGCATACATGAGCAGCCTCCGCATATGAAAACGGTATTCAAACCACACATGTGAGGTATCGCCGCAATCGTTAGAGCGAGAGCAATAATTCCAGCCCTAGACCTCCTCTGTAACTCAAAACATGCAACCTGTGGAATTTTTAAGGGTAAAAGTTTGTCGCCATTCCACGAGCGGTATCAATTTACTCGGCGTAACATTATCTTTCAAAATATAAAAAAATTGAGCTAACTTTACTGTCGTCTTATTTTTTAATTCAAAAAAGTGTATTTTTTCCAAAAGAAATGTGCTTGTAAGACCGCTGCGCAAATACGGTCTGACATAAAGTATTGCAACGACCGCCATTTTATTCTCTAGGGTGTTAGGAAAAAAAAAAAAAAAAAAATATATATATATATATATACCGTATTTATCGGCGTATAACACGCACTTTTTTCCCCTTACAGTCAGGGGAAAAGCGTGGGTGCGTGTTATACGCCGATCCCTGTCGATCCCCGCTAATTGTGATCTATCAGCGGCGATCGCCGCCGACATTCACATAGCGTGTTGTTTTAAATATGGCGCCGCGGAGTTCGGAGGGACTCGGCGGAGCTGAACGAGCGCCGCCGAAATCACAGTGACTGGGCGGAGCCGAGATACACATAGTCGAGTGTATTCTGCTCTTTCCGGCACCGCTCACAGTCACGCCCAGTCCCGCCATTGGACCTGTGTTATGTCCATCATAGGGCGGGACTGGGCGGGCCGGAAAGAGCCGAATACACTCGACTATGTGTATCTCTGCGGCGTTCGTTCAGCTCCGCCGAGTCTCTCCGAACTCCGCGGCGCCATATTTAAAACTACATGCAGCTATGTGTATGTCGGCGGCGATCTGTCCAAGCATGGACACTGGGGGCAAGGCTGCACTGACCACTGGGGCAAAGCTGCACTGACAAGGCTGCACTGACAAGGCTGCACTGACAAGGCTGCACTGGGGCAAAGCTGCACTGACAAGACTGCACTGGGGCAAAGCTGCACTGACAAGGCTGCAATGGACACTGAGGCAAGGCTGCACTGACACTGAAAAGGCTGCAATGACACTAACAAGGCTGCAGATGAACACTGATGAGGCTGCATTGATGGGCATTTTAATGTAAGCTTTTTTTCCTTAAACTTCCCTCCTAAAAGTTTTTTTCCTTAAAATTCTCTCCTAAACTTGGGGTGCGTGTTATACGCCGATAAATACGGTATATATATATATATATATATAAAATGTTTGGGGGTTCTAAGTAATTTTATAGCAAAAAAAACTGTTTTTAACTTGTAAACACCAAATCTCAGAAAGAGGCTCGGTCCTTAAGTGGTTAATAGACTTACAATTCAACAATGTCACAAATGTGTCGCAAGTTATCCTTGCTATCTGGGCTGTTGCATCCTCTGCACCCCCCCCCCCCCAGATTCCCATCCACAACTCCCCCCCCTGCACTCCCTGACTGCAGCTCACTTCCACACACTTCATTTACCTCTCTCACAGCTCACCTCTGCACCCCTGGTCATAGATAAACCCTGCTGTGCACAGCTCACTTCTGCATCCTCAGTTTATCTCTTGCAGCCCCCCTCTTCCCCTACAGATAAGCTCTTCAGCCCCCTTCCACAGCTCCTTCCATTGAATCGCCCATACATACAGTGGGGACGGAAAGTATTCAGACCCCCTTCAATTTTTCACTCTTTGTTATATTGCAGCCATTTGCTAAAATAATTTAGGTTCATTTTTTTTCCTCATTAATATACACACAGCACCCCATATTGACAGAAAAACACAGAATTGTTGGCTTTTTTGCAGATTTATTAAAAAAGACTAAACTAAAATATTACATGGTCCTAAGTATTCAGACCCTTTACTGTGTCATATATTTAACTCAGGTGCTGTCCATTTCTTCTGATCATCCTTGAGATGGTTCTACACCTTCATTTGAGTCCAGCTGTGTTTGATTATACTGATTGGACTTGATTAGGAAAGCCACACACCTGTCTATATAAGACCTTACAGCTCACAGTGCATGTCAGAGCAAATGAGAATCATGAGGTCAAAAGGAACTGCCTGAAGAGCTCAGAGACAGAATTGTGGCAAGGCACAGATCTGGCCAAGGTTACAAAAAAAGTCTGCTGCACTTAAGGTAAAAAGTCAACAATTCTGTGTTTTTCTGTCAATATGGGGTGCTGTGTGTACATTAATGTGGAAAAAAATGAACTTAAATGATTTTAGCAAATGGCTGCAATATAACAAAGAGTGAAAAATTTAAGGGGGTCTGAATACTTTCCATCCCCACTGTATGTTACTTGTGCACCCCTCCACGGCTCTGACCTCTGCACCCCAAAAGCCCTCCCCTTTGCACTTCCCACCCTCCACTGCCTTGCTCACTTCTACAAAAAGCACCTCTCAGCAGCCATGGCAGCTCTAGTACCTCTCATAGCTTGTTTTACTCACAAAGTGCACCAAGTCCACTTTCCTACATTGGCAAGCAGCTGTGGCAAGATCATTGGGTGGGGGTGTTGGCATCCAGGCACCAGGCTGCAGTGATGCCCACCTTCTCGTGTATGCACACACTGCACCCAGGCAGCTGCCCCTTCCTTAAAATAATGCAATGAACCTCTGCGCCTCTGGAAATAATGCAAAAAATAGAATGTTGTAAACTGCTGTACACCTCCTATTTCCAACTGAGAAATAGTAAAGCAGTACAAATATAGTTGGGTTGGTGCAGAGTTCTCAACAAAGACTAAACTAAACTCAAATATACCAAATCAAAACTTTTAAAAATCCACTTAAATTTGCTACACGTGGTTGCCAACTATTACCTTGTAAAACCGTGGACTATTAACGTTAGAGTGATGTGTGAAACAAAACCTAAAAAATGGTAAAAACCTTGCTGGTGCTATTTGCATACAATTAGTAATCTGCTGTTGACAGCTATTACCTTGTAAAACTCAAATTCCAACCTAAACCATAAATGTATATTAGCTTAAAATGGCAATATGTATGACAATATGTATGACAACTACAAATCCACTTCTACCAGTCTTTAATATAAAGTGCTCATGCTGTGTGAAACTTCTCAACGTCCAATATATAACCAGTCCAAATAAAGTGCTTCCATTAATTGTGCTTGTCCACCATACCAAAAGTGCTCTCCACCTCTCCTTTTTTGGAAAAGGTCAAGATAACAGGACATAAAGATCTGGTGAGTGGATGGGGCATGGTCAGGTATGACAGCGCGGGGTCAGGTCGGACAGGGGTGGCAAAAAAGAAAAATCCACTGCAACCACAACACATTTAAAACGTGGTCATTAACACTTTTTTGAGTCATCAGCAGTGACAATTCATTCACTTTGCCACTTCATTGGGCTTATGGCCCAGATTTCAAGCTCATCAGTTCAGCACCCTGTGTTTTTCATTTTAGTGTTCCCACCAATCACACTTTCCAAGACAATATTGTAATGCATAAAATAAGCCCCTTTCCCTAATCATTTTTATATGGGTTCAGCACCACAGAAACAGCATCATGGAGTGGGCAGAAAAAAAGAGAATTAGAAATGTTTTTCTAAGGCGTATAATCACATCATCACAAATCACCCTGCAAAGCCAGCGATGAAGAAGATAAAAATAGAATTAATATTTTATGTGAATTAATGAGAATAACTGCATTTTGAAACTGGATGCACAAGCTGGATATCTGTTTATTTTTATTTTTGAGAATTCATTTTGAATTTTCCAGAAATTACATATACAGTACTTTGCAGTTTGGACCTAATAAAGCAGTGATGTAACTGTGAACCACAGGAAGTATTGTACTTATGTATAGCCTTCCTGTGTATTGGAAGTCATTAAATGCCCCTTTTTTACAGAATTCACTAACACTTCTCACAGTAGTAGCCCTTTGCAAACATTTAGTGATTGTTGTACTTATTTATTTATTGTATTACTACAGTAACTACACTCTTTATGCATTGATAAAAGCTTCCCGATTTCTATTGATTTCACTAATTCACACTTTATTATTGGCTGGCAAATGATGCACAAAGTTTGGAAACATTTGACACATACTTAAAGTACCTCTTCTGTGCAACTCAGCTCAGGCACTCCTAAGCGGCCCACATACAGGTAGCACTATTTATCTTTCCTCAATGGCAAGGAAACCACATACAGGTAGCACTATTTATCATTCCTCAAAGGCAAGGAAACATACACTATATTACCAAAAGTATTGGGATGCCTGCCTTCACATGAACTTTAATGGCATCCCAGTCTTAGTCTGTAGGGTTTAATATTGAGTTGGCCCACCCTTTGCAGCTATAACAGCTTCAACTCTCAGGGAAGGCTGTCCTCAAGGTTTAGGAGTGTGTATGGGAATGTTTGACCATTCTTTCAGAAGTGCACTTGTGAGGTCAGGCACTGATGTGGACGAGAAGGTCTGTCTTTCAGTCCCTGCTCTAATGCCCTGTACACACGATATGATTTTCCGACAACAAAATCCATGTTTTTTTTACGATGGATGTTGGCTCAAACTTGTCTTGCATACACACGGTCACACAAAGTTGGTCGGAAATTCCGAACGTCAAGAACGCAGTGACATACAACACATACGACGAGCTGAGAAAAATTAAGTTCAATAGCCAGTGCTGCTCTTCTGCTTGATTCCGAGCATGCATGGAACTTTGTGTGTCGGAATTGTATACACAAAATCGGAATTTCCAGATTTTGTTGTCGGAAAATTTGAGAACCAGCTCTCCAATTTTGTGGGATGGAAATTCCAATGGAAAATGTCCGATGGAGCCTACACTTGGTCAGAATTTCCGACAACAAGCTCCTATCAAACATTTTCAGTCGGAAAATCCTATCGTGTGTACGGGACAAAAAGCCTTCCAAAGGTTTTCTATTGGGGTGTCAGGACTCTATGCAGGCCAGTCAAGTTCCTCCACCCCAAACTTGCTCTTCCATGTCTTTATGAACCTTGTTTGTGCCAGGCCTTCTCATCTACATCAGTGCCTGACCTCACAAATGCGCTTCTGAAAAAATGGTCAAACATTCCCAAAGACACACTCCTAAACCTTGTGGACAGCCTTCCCAGAAGATTTGAAGCTGTTATAGCTGCAAAAGGTGGGCCAACTCAATATTGAACCTCACGGACTAAGACTGGGATGCCATTAAAGTTTATGTCCGTGTAAAGGCAGGTGTCCCAATACTTTTGGTAATATAGTGTATTTCTCAACCACTTGCGAACTCTTTCTGTGGATATTGTCACAATTTTGCCCATTAGGGAATACCTATATGGCTAAATTATCACAGGTGATGGTCAGGACTAAGATCTGGGTTCAGAATGAACTTTGGCTGTTTGGGCATTCATACAAATGCTGGACTTTTTGCTTGGTATTTCTTGCATACTATATATGAGAGATTTCCTTCCTGTCCATGGTTGCTAAGGAAGGTGCAGGTGTGGGCACCCACTGTGTCCATTGTAGCCAGTGACATCACATGGACCCATCCATTTACTGGAATTTTAAGAGTAAGCACACCACATAACAAGAATACTTTTTCAATAAAGTTGTATTCAGCATATAAGCATTATTATACGAAAGGTAAAAATATCTAAGTATGTCATATCACATTAAGCATAATACAGCATGGGTATTTGCTCCACTGTTAATAACAATCTATAACCGAATGCATGCGTGTACATAAGTGAGCACCACTTAGTCATATACCAGCTGCTGTTCAGAAATAAATACAGAATTCGGTATCCAAAATGAAATAATGAAAAGGAGAACAGAGCCAGACACTGGTGAAAAGAGAAGTAAGAACCCAACATTTTGGGGATGTAGGAACCCCTTTCTCAAGTACCTCCTGATAGGCAAACTAGTTTGATGACAGACTAGAACTGAAACTTGACCTTGAAAAATTCTTTTGCACATTAAGATTTTGTTGATCATGGTAATATTTTAAATCTAGCACAAATCAAACTCAATCATCAGGTTTTTCTCTCCTTGGGATTGATCTTAAGATTTACAGGAAACCAAGTAACTTTTGCTAAGTTGGTGCAGAGGGATGTTTAAAGGGATTCTAAAGGTTCAATTCTTCTTTTTTTTTTAAAACAAACATGTCATGCTGACCTGCATTGCACAGAGCAGCCCCAATCCTCTTCTTCTGGGGTGCCCCTCTCCTGGGGGATCTCCTGGCTCCCTCCCCTGCCAAGTGTCTCCATAGCAAGTTGCTTCCTATGGGGGCACTCATGCGCGCTCGCTTCTAAACTGGCTCTGTGTGTCCATAAGACACAGAGCGTGGCCTGACCCTGCCCTCTGCTCCCTCCTCACTGGCTGTGGCACATCACTGGCACATTGCTGGATCAAGATCAAGCTCAGGTAAGTATTTAGGGGGGGCACTGAGGGGAGCTGTTTGCTGAAGGTTTTTACCTTAATGCATAGAATGTTTGATCCTCCATGGACCCCACATCAGGAATGCCCATAATGTTTAATAGCGACTGTAAATGTAAACTCGCTACTTGTTTAGTTTGGACTTAAGCAATAGATGTTTCTATCATATGAGCAATTGTTTTTTCTCTTCATAGGAAAGCATCACTCTGAATTGTGGAAAATTTATCATGGATTCTGCACTTCGCCATCTCTTTACACCAGGACTGTTCCTGTTAAAATTTAGCCTGCTCTCACCAGAGCACTGAAATCAGGACTTTCAAGTCAAGCTGCATTTACTTGTACAGTAAATGTTATTGTGACATGATTGTCTTTCTTACAAATGTAATGTTGAAAAAAAACAAGGAAATGCAAGTATGCGTTAAATGAATCCATTCTTAGTGACTTTCACTTTCCCAGCTAAGGCAAAAAAGAAACTGATGCTTTTTGTACTATATTGCAGGTATCATTCACAGTTACTAGTGGTGGTAGAACAGCTGTCACAGAACACATAGCATCCAAGAGACACAAAAGTGCAATGCATGGACAAAGTACCAGTCAGAAAGTTGATTTGTTTCTTTATTTTGTTTACAATCGGTTTTTATTGTAGGAAAGGTCATAGTACAAAATATATACAATGAAGAAAAAGTACAGGTGGGGGGGTAATCTTTGATTACACTCGAGTATATGTTATATCATGAGAGAAATAACAGGATTTATGATAGTGGGTACATAATACAATTGTTAAGTATGGCTTTGGTAGGTATCAGAAGGTGGTATTTAAGTGACTATTATGAATATCACAATAGAATTAAATCCTAAACCAGTAGTGCTGTTTCCCATGGTGTCCATTTCTTTTTATATATATGCATGGTGTCGTACAGTGTATGGTGTATTCTTTCTGATAATTTGATATTTACCATATGGTTTACTACTTGGTTCCATAGGATGTTGGATGATCGCCAGTTAAATGCAATAGTCCAGTGGATAGAGCTACATAAGGTATGGCTTAATCTAGAACTGGCTATTGGGATATCTTGTATGGGGGGTGAATAACAGGCACATTTGAGGTGTTAAGGGAATATTTCTGCCTGTAATTCTTTCTATCATGGTACCAGCCTTGTGCCAGATATTTTTGAGGTGAGCACAATCCCAAAACATATGCAATAGTGTTCCTTGTATGGTGTAACCCCTGAAACATAGGGGTGATGTTGAGGGATAGAATGTGTTGATTTTATCGGGGGTAAGATACCATCTATAGAGTAGTTTTGTGGCTGATTCTCTAATGGAAGTTGTTTTAGTGCACTTATGTAGATTTTCAAATATAGTATCCCATTGTTTGAGTGAGAAGGAAAGATCTAAGTCAGATTCCCATTGAAGCATGGGGTGTGATTTTTATGGCATATTGAGTTTGTTTAGATTTTTATAAATTCTTGATATTAAAGTGGATGTAAACCCGATTTTTTTTTTTTTAATATCATACTGTAGAGTATAAGATTTCCTATCATTTGAGCTCAGTCTTGTCACACAGAGTTAATCCATCTCTGAGCAATCCCATTTTATTGTTCAGTGAGAGAAATCTTGACAAACTGACAAAAACTTTGTCAAATACTCCCCCTTGCTGTGAGTGACAGGTGATTTACATATCTTGTGCACTAGCCTAAGACACTGGCATGATTTTTTTAATTCCCTCCCCCCCTCAGGATTGGCTGTTCCACACCTCAGCATGATTTGGCATGCTGAAGTCATGTGGTTACTTTCCTGTCTCTGGATGTTAGAGATCATAGCAGAAGTTCAATGTAAGAAATACACAGGAGAAAATGCATATTGACAAGGGGAGTGTAGAGGTGAGCGGGGAGTCTACTGACATCACGACTCCACCCACTGAGCTCCAGACAACAGACCCACCCACAGAATATGCAGTTTTTCGGGTCTCATAACAGACAGAGGGGAGACATTTGATAGGTAAAGATACATGCAGGAGGCATGTATATCCTTATAGATAACCCCTATGGCAGTAGTTTAGAAAGGATAACATTGGGTTTACATCCACTTTAAGCCTCTGTCATGTGGGGAAGAAATACAAATTTGTTCAAAAACTGAAAAGCAGGATTGGAGGGTAAGGGAGAAGTATTTTTGGTAGAAGTGTTTGATTTTTAGGCAGTTCTCATGTTCTGTTTGTGTGATGTTATATTTTGATTGGAGATCAGTAAATTAATAAAATTCATTGTTATGAGTGAGTGAGTTTAGATTTGTTAGATTGTGAAATTGCCATATGATTAATGAATTTTGGTTAATGTCTAGAGTTGAGAAGTGGGGGTCTCCTAGGTATGATGCTAAGGGAGGGATGTCTGAGGACATGTTAAATTTATTATTGTGTCTGTTCCATAGTTGTAGGGAATGTGTTAAAACTATATTTAATGGTCTCATTTTCTGTGGTAAGACAGACTTGGTCCATAGTAGACCTTGTAGGTGGTATGGCAGGATTGATTGTTGTTTAAATGAGAGCCACAGGATATGTGTGGCGGGAGCGTACCATTGTGCTAGTTGGGTAAATCTGGCTGAGAGATAATATAGCCATAGGTTTGGGATATTTAGTCCTCTTTTAAGTTGAGGCCTAAACATCAGGGAGTAGCTAAATCAGTTTTTTTTGTTTTGCCAGATAAATTAGATATCTTTTTGGAGTGCATCTAATGTGTTTTTGGGTATTAGAAGGGAAAGTGATCTGAAAAAAAAATAAAATTTTGGGTAATATAACCATTTTGGTGGCTACGATTCTTCCCATGAATGAGATATGGTACGGTGACCATAGTTTAAGTATATTTTTAATGTTGTTAAATAATGGTGGGCAGTTAGCATGAAATAAGGTTTTGTATGAGGGGGTTATATGGATTCCTAGGTATCTAAATGAGTCTGATTGCCAATTGAATGGGAATCTATCCTTGAGAACTGAAATTAGTGCTGGTGGGATGTTTATTGGAAGAGCATTTAGATAAGTTTACGCTTAATCCTGTAAGGTCATGAAATATTTCTAATGTTTTTGTCAAATTAGGTAAGGATATAAGTGGTTCAGTTAGGAAAAGAAGGACATTGTATATAGGCTTAATTTGTATTCTTTGGGACCTTCAGTGTATCCTTTGATGTCTATGTTGTTTCTGATTGCACAAGCAAGGGGCTCTATGGCCAAGGCGAAAAGGAGTGGACAACCTTGCCTGGTGCCTTACTTAGTGGGAAGAAGTCTGAATTGTTGCCGGGGAGTTTAATGCGTGTTTGTGGGTCATGATATAGGGCTTTAAAACCGTGTAGGAATTTGTTGCCTATACCATATCTAGGGAGCAATGTGTCAAGGTATGACCAGCTAACGCTATCGAAAGCTTTATGAATATCAAGACTGAGTAGGAGTGTAGATCTGGAGTGTAAATTGGAATCTTGGGTGATATTTGTGGTTAATGTTATATTGTCTGTTATGTGTCTGTTTGGGATGAATCCTGTTTGGTCTGGATGGATTAAGGGGGAAATAACTGAAGCTAATCTATCTGCTAACATACGCCCAAATATTTTAAGATCATTGTCTATGACTGAGATAGGGCGGTAATTTTGTGGTATAGAGTGATCTTTATTTGGTTTAGGTAAAAGGGACATGTTTGCTAGGTGCATTTCTGAGGGGGATTGGTTTCCTTGAAAGATATGGTTATATAATTTTGTAAGGTGGGGGGGTTAGTGTGGAAGCAATTATAGGTTGTGGAGTAGCCGTCTGGGCCTGGGACTGTTGAGGTTTTTAGCAAACCTATAATTCTGTTGATTTCCGTGTCTGAGCAAGGGGAGTTGAGGGATTATATTTTTTTGGTTGGTGAGAGTGGGGAGTGTAATATCATTAAGCCAGTGTGGGGAGGATTGTTTAGGTGGTGATTGAGGGGTGGAGAGGAGTTTTTTGTAGAAGTCTAGAAATATGTTCATCACTCTTTTGGGGTGGGATATTAAGTTGCCTGATGAATTCCTTAGTTTATAGGTGTGAGGGGGTTTTCTAGTTTGGTTTAATTTTCTAGCAAACATAGTGGAATATGTATTGCTGTGTAGTAAAAAATCTGGCTTTAGACCATCTAAGAGCTTTTTCCGTATCTGATGTTAGTAGGGTGTCTAGTGCAATGCATTTTTCTTAGATTTGGTTAAGGAGATCGCTAGATGGGTTTTGATTGTTTTTATAGTATAGGCGGTCTAGGTCTTTGGTAAGAGACTTTATATCTGCTAATTTGGACTTTTTTGGACGTTTTTTGATGATGCTATGTTAATTAAATGGCCTCTCATGACTGCCTTATGTGCCATCCATAGTGTGGTGAGTGGCATGTCTGGGGCTATGTTATGTGCGAAATAATGTTCTAGGTGAAATGAGAGTTGTTGAGTAATTATTTGGTCCATTAGGAGGGAATCGTTTATGCGCCATGTATGTGTTGTGGCTGCTAGGCCTATATGTGTAGTGGTAAAGAAGACTATGTGGTGATCTGACCAGGGACAAGAATGAATCTCTGCTTTTTAGGAGTTGGCTAGGACAGGAGTACAAAAATGTAGTCCAGACGTGCAAAACTATCATGTGGATGAGAGTAAAATGTGTAAGATTTGACTCCTACATTATGTGCTTTCCACTAGTCTACAAGTTGGTGATTATTTATGGTGCGGTTTAAAGATCTAGGGAATGCTTTAGAAGAAGGAACCACTCTGCTCCTATCTAGTGCTGAGTGGGCTGTTAAGTTGAAATCGCCCCCTACTATTATATGCGGGGAGTGGTATTTATCTAAGCTGTCAAAAAATTTTGCAAAAATAGCTTGATTGTGCTTCATTAGGAGCGTATACTGATGCAATTGTGATCAGACGTCCTTTTATTGAGCCTTTTTTTAATCAAATATCGACTGTCAGGATCTCTAAAGATACTGTGGGTTTTGAAAACCACCGAATTCTTTAAAAAGATTGCTACACCTCTGGATTTGGTGTTGAATACTGTACGTCTTGTCAAAGAACTTGGGGTGTCTGTCTGTGGCAAAGTGAGTTTCTTGTATTAAAATTATATCAGCCCCCAATCTTTTGTAGTGACGGAATGCTTTTTTCTTTTTTGGGGTGAATTTATGCCCTGGGCATTGTGAGACATCACCCTAAGACCCATTTGTTAGATAGCGGATATCTGAGGTGCTTATAGGTTGATAGGCGAGGGTCACAACGTCCAGGGCATTGCTGAGTATACCAATAATATGATATAGAACAGTGGTTCTCAACTCCAGTCCTCAGGACCCGCTAACAGGCCAGGTTTGCAAGATAACTGAAATACATCACAGGTGATATCATTTACTGCTCAGTGATTGCAGGATTCTAGTCTGCATCTCCCCAAGGTAATACTTAAAATCTGGCCTGTTAGTGGGTCCTGAGGACAGGAGTTGAGAACCACTGATATAGAAAGATCACCTTCAATCCCAACGTTGTTGTTAAAATTGTTGTATGACTGGGGAAGGAAAATGATCTGAAGGGAATCTCTCCCATGACAAAGTATAATCTGTCACCTGTATATATCATAATCAAATATAGAAAACTAGACTGTAAATTGTATAAACTTGTACAAAAACTTAATATAAGTGTTAAGAAACCTATAACTTGAAAACTGGAGGTCAAACTGAAAAAAGCAGTTCGGCCTAAAAACAAAAAAACTTGGACTATAATGTCCATTACTCACCCAGGGAGTCCAATCATGAAGGACTAAAATGAGCGAGGTCAGAAGCAATAAAATGAGTGCTGACCAATACATGAGTAGACTTCCCAGCATGAGTTGGGGGTCGATCAAACAGAGGCGGAGAGAAAAAGCATGTCCCCTATTCTTATATATGCAGGTTGAAAAAAGCGTGCATACTATAACATATGTTATCCCTTTAAACATTAAGACTTATATATTGAAATGTATGGTCTGCATTAAATACCTGACTCACAAAAAGGAGAAAAAAAAAGGGGGAGGGGAATCGGGGTAGTCCTGTAGCATATCACACAAAATTGTGGAATATTTGGTGGTAGTCCTGATGTTGCGAAGGGAAAAAAAAGGGGGGCCTCTAGTCTGCATCTCCCCAAGGTAATACTTAAAATCTGGCCTGTTAGTGGGTCCTGAGGACAGGAGTTGAGAACCACTGATATAGA
Source organism: Lithobates clamitans (assembly GCA_037952925.1). Lineage (NCBI taxonomy): Eukaryota > Metazoa > Chordata > Amphibia > Anura > Ranidae > Lithobates > Lithobates clamitans. Next base: position 5,817,295 of record JBBGZY010000655.1, read on the forward strand.
AAGATCACCTTCAATCCCAACGTTGTTGTTAAAATTGTTGTATGACTGGGGAAGGAAAATGATCTGAAGGGAATCTCTCCCATGACAAAGTATAATCTGTCACCTGTATATATCATAATCAAATATAGAAAACTAGACTGTAAATTGTATAAACTTGTACAAAAACTTAATATAAGTGTTAAGAAACCTATAACTTGAAAACTGGAGGTCAAACTGAAAAAAGCAGTTCGGCCTAAAAACAAAAAAACTTGGACTATAATGTCCATTACTCACCCGGGGAGTCCAATCATGAAGGACTAAAATGAGCGAGGTCAGAAGCAATAAAATGAGTGCTGACCAATACATGAGTAGACTTCCCGGCATGAGTTGGGGGTCGATCAAACAGAGGCGGAGAGCAAAAGCATGTCTCCTATTCTTATATATGCAGGTTGAAAAAAGCGTGCATACTATAACATATGTTATCCCTTTAAACATTAAGACTTATATATTGAAATGTATGGTCTGCATTAAATACCTGACTCACAAAAAGGAGAAAAAAAAAAGGGGGAGGGGAACCGGGGTAGTCCTGTAGCATATCACACAAAATTGTGGAATATTTGGTGGTAGTCCTGATGTTGCGAAGGGAAAAAAAAGGGGGGCCTCGTTGTGGTCCTTTGGTGACTTCCTTGTGACGAACTTTATGTCATATAGGAAGTTCTGGGTAGCATAAGGTAAAAAAAAAAATCTTCTTTTAAATTTCCTTATCTTTCTTATCTGAATCTGGAAGGACTTTCAATTTGCTTGGAGATGGTTCTAAGGGAACACATTTTTTAAAGATTGTATCATTCCTCTTTGGTCTCTTCTTGAAGAAGGGGTAGCCCAGATGGGAGATGATAATGGTGTAGATGGAGTTCTTGGATTTAATTCTGGATCAAGCAAACTCAATTTGACCAAAAGATCTTTGCCTTCTGCGACATTCAGGACTGTGTATGTAGTGCCATTATGGGGCACCGTTAATTTAAACGGAAATCCCCATCTGTATCTTATGTGGGCAGACTGTAGAACAGAAGTGATTTCCCTCATCTTGCGTCTTCTTTCAAGTGTATTGAGATATATCTGGGAAAATCTGAATCTTTGTGCCATTTAACTCTATGTTGTGTGAGTTTCTTGAGGCTCTTAAGATATTCTCTTTTGTAATGAAGTGCTTCATGCAGAGTATGATATCTCTTGGGGGTTTATCAGGAGGAGGTTTAGGACGAAGGGCTCTGTGTATCCTATCACACACAAATGAACATGGAGGATTGTCAGGAAGGAGAGATTGAAATAGCTTGAAAACAGCAGGCATCAATTCTGTGACTGATTCAGGGATTCCACGGAGTCTTAAATTGTTCCTGCAATTTCTGTTGTTCAAATCTTGAACTTGAGATTGGAGGTAGGAGTAATTATCAGCTAAAAGTTCAAAATCTTTCCTTAAATCATTGTGTGCTAGGGATAGTTCGTCATGTTTAGTCTCTAATATGTCTGTGTGTCCTCCCATGGAAGCTATCTCCTGCTTTAGTGAGCTGGTTGTTTTGTGCAATTCAGACTGGATTTTGTTAGCCTGTTTATCATACAGTATCTCACAAAAGTGAGTACACCCCTCACATTTTTGTAAGTATTTTGATATATCTTTTCATGTGACAACACTGAAGAAATTACACTTTTCTACAATGTAAAGTAGTGAGTGTACAGCTTGTATAACAATGTATATTTGCTGCCCCCTCATAATAATTCAACACACAGCCATTAATGTCTAAACCACTGGCAACAAAAGTGAGTACACCCTTAAGTGAAAATGTCCAAATTGGGCCCAAAGTATCAATATTTTGTGTGGCCACCATTATTTTCCAACACGTCCTTAACCCCCTTGGGCATGGAGTTCACCAGAGCTTCACAGGTTGCCAATGGAATCCCCTTCCACTCCTCCATGACAACATCACAGAGCTGGTGGAAGTTAGAGACCTAATACTTCTTCACCTTCCGTTTGAGAATGCCCCAAAGATGCTCAATAGGGTTTAGGTCTGGAGACATGCTTGGCCAGTCCATCACCTTTACCCTCAACTTCTTTAGCAAGGCAGTGGTAGTCTTGGAGGTGTGTTTGGGGTCGTTATGTTGGAATACTGCCCTGCGGCCCAGTCGCTGAAGGGAGGGGATCATGCTTTGCTTCAGTATATCAAAATACATGTTGGCATTCATGGTCCCCTCAATGAACTGTAGCTCCCCAGTGCCGGCAGCATTCATGCATCCCCAGACCATGACACTCCCACCACCATGCTTGACTGTAGGCAAAACACACTTGTCTTTGTACTCCTCACCTGTTTGCCACCACACACGCTTGACACCATCTGAACCAAATAAGTTTATCTTGGTCTCATCAGACCACAGGACATGGTTCCAGTAATCCATGTGCATAGTCTGCTTGTCTTCAGCAAACTGTTTCTGGGCTTTCTTGTGCAGCATCTTTAGAAGAGGCTTCCTTCTGGGACGACAGCCATGCAGACCAATTTGAAGCAGTGTGCGGCATATGGTCTGAGCACTGACAGGCTGACCCCCCTCCCCTTCAACCTCTGCAGCAATGCTGGTAGCACTCGTAGGTCTTTTTCCCAAAGACAACCTCTGGATATGATGCTGAGTATGTGCACTCATCTTCTTTGGTCGACCATTGTGAGGCCTGTTCTGAGTGGGACCTGTCCTGTTAAATCGCTGTATGGTCTTGGCCACCATGCTACAGCTCAGTTTCAGAGTCTTGGCAATCTTCTTAAAGCCTGGACCATCTTTATGTAGAGAAACAATTCTTTTTTTCAGATCCTCAGAGAGTTCTTAGCCATGAGGTGCCATGTTGAACTTCCAGTGACCTGTATGAGAGAGTGAGAGCGATAACACCAAATTTAACACACCTGCTCCCCATTCACACCTGAGACCTTGTAACACTAATGCCGCGTACACACGGTCGGACTTTCTATCCTACTTGGTCCGGCACACTTTCCGACGGACTTTGTCCGCCAGGTGCGCCGGACTTTAAAACGAACGGACTTGCCCACACACGCCGGGATTTTCCGGCGGGCTAAGTCCGCCCGTCTTTCCGACGGACTTTCGCCGGAGTTCCGGCGGACTTTCAGAATGAACGGACTTGCCCACACACGGACAAGTCCGTTCATTTTGAACGTGACTCAGGTGCGACGGGACTAGAAAAGGATGTCAATCTTGCCGCTTTTATCGGCTAGATTGACATCTTGCGAGCCCCGTCGCGGGGCATACCAGGCCCTTAGGTCTGGTATGGATTATAAAGGGGAACCCCTACGCCGAAAAAACGGCGTGGGGCCCCCCTAAAATCCATACCAGACCCCGATCCGAGCACGCAGCCTGGCCGGTCAGGAAAGGGGGTGGGGACGAGCGAGCGCCCCCCCCCCTCCTGAACCGTACCAGGCCGCATGCCCTCAACATGGGGGGTGGGTGCTTTGGGGGAGGGGGGCGCCCTGCGCCCCCCCCCCCCAAAGCACCTTGTCCCCATGTTGATGAGGACAAGGGCCTCTTCCCGACAACCCTGGCCGTTGGTTGTCGGGGTCTGCGGGCGGGGGCTTATCGGAATCTGGGAGCCCCCTTTAATAAGGGGGCCCCCAGATCCCGGCCCCCCACCCTATGTAAATGAGTATGGGGTACATGGTACCCCTACCCATTTACCTAGGAAAAAAGTGTAAGTAATAAAACACACCACACAGGTTTTTAAAATATTTTATTACACAGCTCCGGGGGGGGGGGATCTTCCTCCGGCTTCGGGGGTCTTCTTCCGGCTTCGGGGGTCCCTCCGCTTCATCTTCTCCCGGCGTCCGGTTGGTTCTTCTCCGCTCTCCGGCCTCTTCTCCCGGTGTCGCAGGTCTTCGGCCGGCCCCCTCCGCTGTCTTCATGTAGCTCTATTGCAAGCGGAGGTCCGGACTTCTTGGCTTCTTGGCTTCTCTTCTCTTCTCTTCCCCCAGATGTTGACACGACGCTCTCTCCGGCTGGACTGGTCTCTGAGGGCTGCGTTGTGACTTATATAGGCGGAGACCCCGCCCCCATATGATGTCACAGTCCCTGGGCATGCTGGGACTGTGACGTTTTAGGGGGCGTGGTCGACCACGCCCCCTAAAACGTCACAGTCCCAGCATGCCCAAGGACTGTGACATCATATGGGGGCGGGGTCTCCGCCTATATAAGTCACAACGCAGCCCTCAGAGACCAGTCCAGCCGGAGAGAGCGTCGTGTCAACATCTGGGGGAAGAGAAGAGAAGAGAAGCCAAGAAGCCAAGAAGTCCGGACCTCCGCTTGCAATAGAGCTACATGAAGACAGCGGAGGGGGCCGGCCGAAGACCTGCGACACCGGGAGAAGAGGCCGGAGAGCGGAGAAGAACCAACCGGACGCCGGGAGAAGATGAAGCGGAGGGACCCCCGAAGCCGGAAGAAGACCCCCGAAGCCGGAGGAAGATCCCCCCCCCCCCCCGGAGCTGTGTAATAAAATATTTTAAAAACCTGTGTGGTGTGTTTTATTACTTACACTTTTTTCCTAGGTAAATGGGTAGGGGTACCATGTACCCCATACTCATTTACATGGGGTGGGGGGCCGGGATCTGGGGGCCCCCTTATTAAAGGGGGCTCCCAGATTCCGATAAGCCCCCGCCCGCAGACCCCGACAACCAACGGCCAGGGTTGTCGGGAAGAGGCCCTTGTCCTCATCAACATGGGGACAAGGTGCTTTGGGGGGGGGGGCACAGGGCGCCCCCCTCCCCCAAAGCACCCACCCCCCATGTTGAGGGCATGCGGCCTGGTACGGTTCAGGAGGGGGGGGGGGCGCTCGCTCGTCCCCACCCCCTTTCCTGACCGGCCAGGCTGCGTGCTCGGATCGGGGTCTGGTATGGATCTTAGGGGGGGCCCCACGCCGTTTTTTCGGCGTAGGGGTTCCCCTTTATAATCCATACCAGACCTAAGGGCCTGGTATGCCCCGCGCTCGCCGCAATAGGAAGATTTGTTTTTCCTATTGCAGCGAGCGCGAAATGCAATACCCTGCCCTCGTGTCGTATTTGGTCTGTCGGACCAGCCTACACACGAGCGGGCTATCCGTCGGACCAGCACACACACGAGCGGACTTTCCGCCCGAAACTGAGTCCGACGGAAAGATTTGAAACTTTCTTCAAATCTAGGTCCAGCGGGCTTTTGGGAAGAAGTCCGCCGGAAAAGTCCGCCGCCGCCCACACACGGGCGGATTGTCTGGCACACTCTGGTCCGCCGGACCAAGTATGCCGGAAAGTCCGACCGTGTGTACGCGGCATAATGAGTCACATGACAACGGGGAGGGAAAATGGCTAATTGGGCCCAATTTGGAAATTTTCACTTAGAGGTGTACTGACTTTTGTTGTCAGCGGTTTAGACATTAATGGCTGTGTGTTGAGTTATTTTGAGGGGACAGCAAATTTACACTGTTATACAAGTTGTACACTCACTACTTTAAATGGTAAAAAAGTGTCATTTCTTCAGTGTTGTTACTTAACAAGATATAATAAAATATTTACAAAAATGTGAGGGGCGTACTCACTTTTGTGAGATACTGTATATACAGCAGAGAGAAACCTCTTTCTATAGCAAACCATGCACCATACAATCAGACTGAACAATTTCTGCATGATCCCCTACAGATTCACCCAGACTGCGTATTATGTGGACCTGCAGTACCTTGAAAAAGTATTTATACCCCTTGAAATTTTCCACATTTTGTCATGTTAGAACCAAAAAGATAAATGCATTTTATTGTGATTTTATGTGATAGACCAACACAAGGTGTCACATAATTGTGAAGTGGAAGGAAAATGATAAATGGTTTTAAAATTTTTTTACAAATAAATGTGTGAAAAGTGTGGCGTGCATTTGTATTCAGCCCCCCTGAGTCAATACTTTGTAGAACCACCTTTCGCTGCAAATCTTGTTGGGTATGTCTCTACTAACTTTACACATCTAGAGAGTGAAATTTTTGTCCATTCTTCTTTGCTAAAATAGCTCAAGTTCTGTCAGATTGGATAGAGTGTGTCTGTGAACAGCAATTTTCAAGTCTTGCCACAGATTCTCAATTGGATTTAGGTCTGGACTTTGACTGGTCCATTCTAACACATGAATATGATTTAACCTCTTGCCGACCAGCCGCCGTCATTATACTGCGACATGTCGGCTATCCTGCACAAACCGCCGTAGGTGTACGTCGGTCTGTGCAGGGAGGCTAGCGAGGACTATTCCCCGTTCTGCCTAGTGACATGTCAGAGATCTTCTGTTCCCAGTGGTCAGGAACAGTGCTCTCTGTCACGTCCTAGGTAGCCTTAAAAAAGGCACTTATTCAAAACATAACATCCGCCACCACCCCACAAATCCACACACATACATACATTGGTGACCATGTTCTGCTGGAAGCTGCATTTTTGTGTACATTATTAATAAATAAGATCAAAGAGTAGAAGGTCAGCACATGCTCCCAAATCAAGTTTGCATGGTCAGACAGGAACAATACACAGACAACATTGACAGCATGGCCACATAAGCCCACTTTTGATGGAAAAAAAGCACAAGCAAACAACCCTGGTGGGGCATTTGTCAATCTGCACAATATCATTCCTTCTCCCCCACAAATCACAGCAAAATACCTGGCCTCTTCTCAGGCCAAACGAATCCCCCTACTGCAGGCCTTTATATAAGAGAGGTTGTATTGTTAGCACACTGACACACCCAATAGAAGTACACGCCCAACAGTATCTTTCAATCTGTCTCTTCATGTATGTCTAAAGTGGTTGCACCTGATGAGCAGGAACACATAATTCTATTTGCAACTGTGTTAGCCCTTGGCTATGTGCATCAAATCTCCAACTACAGGCCAAAGATCGAAATCCATTTGCATCCACATAAACAAAGCAACAGTTTTCTAAACATATGTACATGTGCAGTGTAAACCCTACAATTTTAAATGTCCAAGTCCCTGGGCATGATTAGTGCTAACAAACATTGGGGGTTATTTACGAAAGGCAAATCCACTTTGCACTACAAGTACAAACTACAAGTGCAAAGTGCACTTGAAAAGACACTACAAGTGCACTTGGAAGTGCAGTCGCTGTAAATCCGAGGGGGACATGCAAGGAAAATAAAAAACAGCATTTTAGCTTGCACATGATTGGATGATACAATCAGCAAAGCCTCACCTCATTTCAGATCTTCCCTTCAGATCTACAGGGACTGCACTTCCAAGTGCACTTTCAGTGCAATTTGCACTTGTAGTGGAAAGTGGTTTTGCCTTTCGTAAATAACCCCCATTAACACCAGTCCCTGGCTGCAATGAGCTTCCAATCTAAAGTCCAAAACTAACTTTCTTACATTAGAGACTATTTCGACAGGAGACAAATAAAATACCAGCATGTCTTTGGATTGTTGTAAGAAACCCACACAGGGAGAACAAATAAACTTCAACACAAGCATTAGGATGTTGGGGAATTGAACCAGCAACTACAGTGCCGCTAGACAGAATTGATATCCACTTAGACATCAGGCAGCCTCACACATGTTCTCTGCATCTCTGTGGTGTGAACCAGCCCTAAATCCATAGCCATGCTCAGTGTTACAAGCAATATACAATATATTGTCCTAAGAATTGGAACGCCTGCCTTTAAACGCACATGAACTGTAATGGCGTCTCAGTCCGTAGGGTTCAATATTGAGTTGGCCCACCTTTTGCAGTTACAACAGCTTCAACTCTTCTTTGAAGGCTGTCCACAAGGTTTAGGAGTTTGTCTATGGGAATGTTTGACCATTCTTCCAAGTGCATTTGTGAGGTCAGGCACTGATGTTGGACGAGAAGACCTGGATAACAGTCTCCACTCTAATTCATCCCAAAGGTGTTCTGTTGTGTTGAGGTCAGGACTCTGTCCAGGCCAGTCAAGTTCCTCCACCCCAAACCCACTCATCCATGTCTTTATGGACCTTGCTTTGTGCACTGGTCCAAAATATTTGGTGGAGGGGGGATTATAGTGTAGGGTTGTTTTTCAAGGGTTGGGCTTGCCCCCTTAGTTCCAGTGAAGGGAACTCTTAAGGCATCATCATACCAAGACATTTTGAACAATTTCATGCTCCCAACTTTGTGGGAACAGTTTGGGGATGACCCCTTCCTGTTATAACATGACTGCACACCAGTGCACAAAGCAAGGTCCATAAAGACATAGATGAGAGAGTTTGGGGTGGAGGAACTTGACTGGCCTGCACATGGCCTCCTGACCTCAACCCAATAGAACACCTTTTGGCTGAATTAGAGTAGAAACTGGGAGCCAGGCCTTCTCATCCAACATCAGTGCCTGGCCTCACAAATGCACTTCTGGAAGAATTGTCAAACGTTCCCATAGACACACTAAACCTTGTGGACAGGCTTCCCAGAAGCTTCTAGCTGCAAAGGGTGGGCCAAATCAAATCTTAACCCTACAGACTAAGACTGGTCTGCCATTAAAGGTCATGTGTGTGTAAAGGCAGATGTCCCAATTGACTAGATAGTGTATCTGGCAAGATTTACAATGGTGGTGGAACCCTCCTACACATAAATACTACATTTAGACATAGTTATAAGACCTGGGAGATGAGACAACTTCTCTACGTGAAGCGGCATGTTTGGGATCCAAACCCATATGCTCAGGGATGCTAAGCAGAAGTTCGAACCTCTAAGCCACGGAGCTGCCACATGTGAGAGCCTCCTGCACATAACTACACATAAATACACATAAATACTGCTTTTCTTTGGACATACAGGTGATGGCATTACATTACTCAAGAGTTATTCTTCTTGATTTATTCTGTGATATTTGGTGGTTCTTTGTGGGTGAGTGTATAGTGATATTAGTAGTGAATAGTGATATTATCCTCAAATTTTTGGGAATTGCATTTTGCTTTCTGATGTTGGTACACATATCACATTTTTTGGGCTCAAATTATGAATATTTGGAAATAACAAAAAGCACAAAAAATTGTGATTCATTTTATATTTGCATCAGCAATGGTATCGTTTGTGGATTGTAAAGACACCTGTGTGAGTTTGGGGTAAAGATTGTTGTGAGATGGAGAGTAACAAGTGAAAGTGACAGAGAAAAATATATTTTACCAAAACATCAAAACATTTCACATTCTAGTATTCTTAAAAACAAAATAGATGAGAAAAAACAAAATAGAAGCAGCAACATTGTTGCAAGGAACATTTATTTCAGAGAAAGATACATTTCATTTTAACATAAAAAGTATTTATTTATTGTACCATTGGAATCAGTGGCGGAAATTTGCATTGGACTATAATAGCGCCGATTTTCATTCTCAAAAACGCATTTTAGCCAAGTGCTAATTTTGGTATTTACTATAGCGCCTGGTAAAAAAGACACTGGAGCTAAAATGAGAGCTGTTTGCAGGTCTGAGCATGCTCAGTTGTGTTGGCACCTAGTTGTACAGAAATGGGGAATTTATCTCTTCTCAGACTTTTAAAGATATTTCAGAGTAGAAATCACTTTTTCATGCAGTTTAAAAGCAGATTATCTTTAAATAATATACCACACATTTCAGTACTATTTAGGCAATTATATCATGCTCTAAACATTATTTCCATGTGCAATTCTCCAGCTTTTAGAAGAGTAAGGATTTGGGCACTATTTAGTTTTAGGGAGCTATAGTAAATTCGATTTTGGGAGTATTTGCTCACCAGCGCTATAGTGAATACCGTTTAAGCGCTAATTGAAGCTAATTGCGGCAAATTAACACTAATTCATGGCAATCAGCGTGAATTAGCGCCGCGGCAATATAGTAAATGACCCCCAGTTAAATCCCGTTCATCCATAGTTATAGTTAGACTAAACTTTGAGCCCAGATCGTATCTTGCATGGTGACCTTTAGAACTGCATACTTGACAGTGTGATCTATGACTGTCCATGAATACATTTAATGGGATGATATTTAGGTAGATAGTAAATAAGCTAAATACCCTTTACAAATGCAAGGAAATTTGTTTTAATTTAAAGATAAGTACAAAGGGAAATAAAGATATATGAAAACAATATTCCCCAAAAAGCCATGTGTTAAAGCGGGGGTTCACCCACACCGCCAGAAAAAAAAAATATTAAAAGCCAGCAGCTACAAATACTGCAGCTGCTGACTTTTAGTACAAGGCCACTTACCTGTCCCAGGGTCCAGTGATGTCGGCAGGGGACGCCGAGAACCCGCTCGGTTCTTGGCAGCTGCCGCCGCCATCCTAGGTGAGGGAATCAGGAAGTGAAGCGTTGCGGCTTCACTTCCCAGTTCCCTACTGCGCATGCGCGAGTCGCGCTGCACGTCCCAAATGGTCCCCGCTCTCTCCTGGGAGCTGTGTGTTCCCAGCAGACAGCGCGGTCGGGACGGGAAGAGGCATAGACTCCCATGGGAGTCTATGCCGGAAGTGGGTGCAAATACCTTTCTTAGACAGGTATCTGCACCCCCCTCCCCCCTGAAAGGTGCCAAATGTGACACCGGAGGGGGGGAGGGTTCCGAAAAGCGGAAGTTCCATTTTTGTGTGGAACTCCGCTTTAAATCTAAACACAGCTGTTATAGTCATAACTGAACAATAAGATTGCAAACAAAAATAAAAATCTTTGGTTATAAAAGAACAGTAACTTGCTTAGTGGCACAGTCCCTGGTTGGTCTTCATGAGAAAAGTATGTAAACTTTGATAAAGAAGCTCTATGACCACATATTAATAACAGATACTTTATAAGTAAAACAAAAAAGAATGTGTGTGGACAAAATTTTGAATTGTGCAACTTTTGAAAGCCATAGAGGAAAAAGTTAGAAAGAAATGTAAGAGAATACAAAGAGAAAGGGTAAAAGAACTGTCAGAGTATATACCTCCCAGCTGAGATGAAGAAGTTTATTTTCTTCTTTCACTCTGCTAAGAAGAGTGACCAGTTCATACCTAGAGAGTAGATAAATTGGATCCATGGTGTCGAGGCCCTCCAAACTATTTTGTGGGTATTCTTAGAAATGACTTTTTCATGATTCATACAACTCATGATTTTATTAACTTCCTGAAATGTAAGATTTTGATACAGTATATCTAGGCTTGTGTAATAATGACCATCTGGTGGATGTAAATATCTACTTCAACAAAGTTGCTCTTTTACTGAGAAGGGCTTCCTGTAAATTTTAACTTATCCTTGAATTGTGTTTATTGGATTAAAGGCTGCAAACCAAGCTAGTATAGTCCATGCTACCAAATATGCTGCATGGTGCCTATGACAAGACAGCTCCTGAAACATCTGAGGAAATAAACTGTTACATATTTAGCTATACCTTGAAGGAATATGAAGTCAAAAATAGCAATGCTTTACTCACATATTTAATGTCCTATAGTCCACCTACAGCAGAAATCCAATGTTTTGGCACCACAGAAAGTCACTTTGTCACAATATAGACATAAATGAAAATGGGCATTCCGTAGTCCTTAAAGCTGAAGCTTAAGTATGACAATTTTTACATAGTTACATTGGATCAGCTTTAGGGTTGCCACCTGTATGGAGTAGACCCGGACAGTCCGTGTTTTGACACTTGTGGTTTATGCTCACCTGAAATCCAGACACAACATTAGTCCCAGCCTGTCAGCTAAATCTGTCCTAGGATCAGGGCTCTTTGACAGCTTGTCTCCCTGAGTGCAGTGCACTGACAAGGGAGATGCTGGCACCCCAGGTACTACTGTCATGGACAGGAGGGGGCATCAGTAGGTAGGCTGCTCCTTCTCTGATCCTGGTGCCTGGATGTCGAGGCCCCGGATGATCTGGCTGCAGAGAGGCAGGTCTTGCAGTGTGGGGGATGTGCTATAGCCGGCACAGCACTATTAGTACAGCAATGGTAAGGCATGTACAAGATTGGGGAGCTTTTAAGGGAGGGGGAGAAGATGAAGGCAGTAGAGGGGGTGTAAAAAAATGAATAAAAACCAAGCGCTGATGTGGAAAGATATGTGTGATATAAATAAATTGTGCTTAAAAATATATATATACCAATATAGTTAGTGCTATGAAGAAATCAGTAAATTAAAGCTGCTATCAATATAGGGTGATCAGATAACCAAACAAATAGTACTAAGTATAAAATTGATGCGCTTTAAATAAATAGTGCACAATATGCTGCTGCGACTAAGCTTAAATCCAGGAATAAAAAATGCATACATGTGAATAAAATAAATTAATAATTATGGTGCTAATACATGTGTTAAAATTGCCAAAATAAATCTTCAAATTGGTGATGTGACGGTGAATATAAATAAAATAATAATGACACACTGAGTACAACGTCCAGGCAGAGATAAATAGTGGGAGAAAGTAAAAATAATTAAACAGTTCCTTCCCTTAATCCAGATTGATTGACTCACTGGGTTAGATCGTTTGTACCAGGATATTTAGTTTTTCTTGTATCCCACTTCAGCAGTTACACTGCTGGTGATTCGGCTCTCAGGTTTTATGCAAAGCAAGCAAAGAAAAAATAGATCATTGTGCAGTGAACTTACTAGATAGTACACAAACAAAACAGGGACAAGAGATACACTCACAAACTCCCGGTCTATTAGAAGCATTCAAATAAGCAGATTGCAGTCAGCCGCTGTGGACGAGGTTTCCCATAGAGAAACAGCTGCTGTTAACCTTCAGGTGTATTGCAGCACTGAACGTCCTAAGCTCCTCCCACGCGTTACATCACTGACACGTGACTTTTTCAAGTGCACTGACAAGGGAGATGCTGGCACCCCAGGTACTACTGTCATGGACAGGAGGGGGCATCAGTAGGTAGGCTGCTCCTTCTCTGATCCTGGTGCCTGGATGTCGAGGCCCCGGATGATCTGGCTGCAGAGAGGCAGGTCTTGCAGTGTGGGGGATGGGCTATAGCCGGCACAGCACTATTAGTACAGCAATGGTAAGGCATGTACAAGATTGGGGAGCTTTTAAGGGAGGGGGAGAAGATGAAGGCAGTAGAGGGGGTGTAAACATGGGTCAGAGCTGAGGAGGGGTAGATAGAAATCATGTGAATGAGAACACAGTGGAAAAGGGTGGTGGAAGAGAACCATACCCTGCACTCTGTACAGTTGTACATACCCTGGCAGAATTTATGATTTCTTTCCCATTTTTCAGAGAATATGAATAATAACACAAAAACATTTCTTTCACTCATGGTTAGTGTCTGGCTGAAACCATTTATTATCAATCAACTCTGTTTACTATTTTTAAATCATAATCACAACAGAAACTACCCAAATGACCCTGATCAAAAGTTTACATACCCCAGTTCTTAATACTGCATATTGCCCCCTTTAAGCTTGAAGTATTTTGTGGTATTTGTGGAAGAGGCTCTTTATCTTCTCAGATGGTAAAGCTGCCCATTCCTCTTGACAAGAAGCCTCCAGTTCCTGTAAATTCTTGGGTTGTCTTGCATGAACTGCATGAAATCTCCCCAGAGTGGCTGTTACATACCTTACAGCTGAGTCCGAAATGCTGAGGGTGGCCTCTTGCACGGTTCCGGTCCCAACACCCCTGGTAGTGGGGACAGGGAGTGCTGGGTCAACGAAAGGGTGCAGGTGTCTGCAGGCTGAAGGCTGGAGCTTGGAATTACAGGATCCTCTCGGAGGAAGGCGTGAAGACTGAACACCAGAACTGTTCAGCCAGGCAGGTAAGTATGGATTCAGGAACAACTGCAACGTCAGGAACAGGCAAAGGTTGGCAACTGGCTGGCAACAAGGTACATAAACGGAAGGCAAGTTTGTAGTCAAGGACAGGCAGAGGTTTGCAGCGGGCTGGCAGCGAGGTACAGAATCAGGAAGTAGAGCCGTAGTAGAGCCAAGGTCTGTGTAATCCGTAGAGGTAGATAACAGGCAGGGGTGATCCAGGAGAATGGTCAAGGAAGCCGGGTTTGTCAGGAGCAAGGTAACAGGTCAAACAGCAATCAGGAACTCAGGAACAAGCTGAAGACGATCCAGCACTGGTATCAGGCAGAGACTCTGTTTATATAGGGCGCCATGCGCCAGGATTGGTGAACACGAATGTGAGTGCGGGAGCGCGCACACGTTCGTATGGGTGAGCGAGTGCACATGTTCGTTCCGGAACTCATTCGCCTCTGTCGGAGACACCGTGCATGCCCATTGGCATTAGCGGAATGGGAATTAGCCACTGCTGCATGGAGACAGGCATTAGCACTGTGAGTTCTCTGACAATGCCCATTGGCATTAGCGGAATGGGAATTAGCCACTGCTGCACGGAGACGGGCATTAGCACTGTGAGTTCTCTGACAGTGGATCAATGATATTGAGATCAGGAGACAGAGATGGCCACTCCAGAACCTTCACTTTATTCTGCTGTAGCCAATGACAGGTCAACTTGGCCTTGTGTTTTGAATCGTTGTCATGTTGGAATATGGAAGTACGTCCCATGCGCAGCTTCCTGGCTGATGCATGCAAATGTTCCTCCAGTATTTTTTGATAACATACTGCATTCATCTTGCCATCAATTTTGACCAAATTTCCTGTGCCTTTGTAGCTCACACATCCCCAAAACATTAGCGACCCACCTCCTTGTTTCACAGTAGGAATGGTGTACCTTTCATCATAGGCCTTGTTGACTCCTCTCCAAACGAAGTGATTATGGTTGTGGCTAAAAAGCTACGTTTTGGTCTCATCACTCCAAATGACTTTGTGCCAGAAAGTTTGAGGCTTTTCTCTGTGCTGTTTGGCACATTGTAAGCGGGATACTTTGTGGCATTTGCATTTTTGCGCTGTAATGGCTTTCTTCTGGCTACTTGACCATGCAGCCCCATCTTTCTTCAACTGCCTCCTTATTGTGCATCTTGAAACTGCCACACCACATGTTTTCAGAGAGTCCTGTACTTCACCTGAAGTTATTTGTGGGTTTTTCTTTGCATCACGAACAATTTTCCTGGCAGTTGTGGCTGAAACTTTAGTTGGTCTATCTGACTGTGGTTTGGTTTCAACAGAACCCCTCATTTTCCACTTCTTGACTAGAGTTGGAACACTGCTGTTTGGCATTCTCAATTCCTTGGATATCTTTTTATATCCCTTTCCTATTTTATACAGTTCAACTACCTTTTCCCACAGATCCTTTGACAATTCTTTTGCTTTCCCCATGACTCAGAATCCAAAAATGTCAGTGCAGCACTGGATGAAAGATGCAAGGGTCTGTCAGGAGTCCACAAACTCATTGACCTTTTATACACACACACTAATTACAAGTAAACAGATCACCAATGAGGATGGTTACCTTTAATAGCCATTCAAACCCCTTTGTGTCAACTTGTGTGCATGTTATCAGGCCAAAGTCACCAGGGTATATAAACTTTTGATCAAGGTCCTTTGGGTAGTTTCTGTTGTGATTATGATTTAAAAAGAGTAAACACAGTTGATTGATAATAAATGGCTTCAGCCAAACACTAACCATGAGTGAAAGAAATGTTTTTGTGTTATCATTCATATTCTCTGAAAAATGACCAAGAAATCATAAATTCTGCCAGGGTATGTAAACTTATAAGCACAACTGTATGTACTGCGACCTGAACATGTATGTACTGCACCCTGAACCCTGTACTCTGTATGTACTGCGCCCAAACCCTGCATTCTGTATGTACTGCACCCTGAACCATGCACTTTGTATGTACTGCCCCCTGAACCCAGCATTCTGTATGTAATGCACCCCTGAATTCTGCAATCTTTCTGTAGAGTGCTTCTGATCTCTGCAATCTATACGTAATGCACTCTTGGTATTTAATCCCCCTTTAAGACGCTCCCACTGCAATTTAGCCAAACCCACTATTTTTACCTCATGTATGTAACGTTAGGTCCATATACAATACAGCCAGAAAGTATTCACAGCGCTTCACTTTTTCCACATTTTGTTATGTTAGAGCCTTATTCCAAAAATTTATTAAAATTGATTAAATTAATTATTTTCCTCAAAATTCTACAAACAATACCCTTTAATGACAATGTGAAAGACGTTTGTTTGAAATCTTTGCAAATTTATTAAAAATAAAAAACAAACAAATCCCATACATAGGTATTCACGGCATTTGCTCAATATTTTGGTGAAGCATCTTTGCCACCAATTACAGCCTCAAGTCTTTTTGAGTATTATGCTACAAGCTTGACAGACCTATTTGTGGGCATTTTCTCCCATTCTTCTTTTCAGGACCTCTCAAGCTCCATCAGGTTGGATGAGGAGCATCGGTGCACAGATATTTTCAGATCTCTCGAGAGATGTTCAATTGGGTTCAAGTCTGGGCTCTGGCTGGGCCACTCAAAGACATTCACAGAGTTGTCCCGTAGCGACTCCTTTGTTATCTTGGCTGTGTGCTTAGGGTTGTTGTCCTGTTGGAAGATGAACCTTCACCCCAGTCTGAGGTACAGCATGCTCTGGAGCAGGTTTTCATCAAGGATGTCTCTGTACATTGCTGATCTTTCCCTCGATCTTGACTAGTCTCCCAGTTCTTGCTGCTGAAAAACATCTCTACAGCTTGATGCTGCCACCATGCTTCACTGTAGGGATGGTACTGGCCAGGTGATGAGCGGTGCCTGGTTTCATCCAGAAATGACGCTTGCCATTCAGGCAAAAAAGTTCAATCTTTGTTTCATCAGACCAGAGAATTTTGTTTCTCATGGTCTGAGAGTCCTTCAGGTGCATTTTGGCAAACTCCAGGCGGGCTGTCATGTGCCTTTTACTGGGGAGTGGCTTCTGTCTGGCCACTCTACTATACAGGCCTGATTGGTGGAGTGCTGCATAGATGATTGTTCTTGTCAAAGGCTCTCCGCTCTCCACAGAGAAATGCTCCCCTCCCTGACTAAGACCCTTCTCCCTGATCGGTCAGTTTGGCCGGGCAGCAGACTCTAGGAAGAGTCTTGGTGGTTCCAAATTTCTTTCATTTATGGATGATGGAGGCCACTGTGCTCATTGGAACCTTCAATGCTGCAGAAATTTTTCTGTACCCTTCCCCAGATCTGTGTCTCCATACAATCCTGTCTACAGACAATTCCTTGGACTTCATGGCTTGGTTTGTGCTCTGACACGCACTGTAAACTGTGGGACCTTATATAGACAGGTGTGTGCCTTTCCAAATCGTGTCCAAACAACTGAATTTACAACAGGTGGACTCCAATCAAGTTGTAGAAACATCTCAAGGATGATCAGTGGAAACAGGATGCACTTGAGCTCAATTTTGAGTGTCATGGCAAAGGCTGTGAATACTATATGTGATTTTTTTCATTTTTTATTTTGAATAAATTTGCAAAGATTTCAAACAAACTTCCTAATTGTATTGTTTGTCGAATTTTGAGGAAAATAATGAATTTATTCCATTTTGGAATAAGGCTAAAACATAACAAAATGTGGAAAAAATGAAGCACTGTGAATACTTTCCGGGTGCACTGTATATTTGGACATAGGCACAATTTTTATACTTTGGACTCTGTATGCCACCAGAATAAAATTAAAATGAAACAATCCAAATTAATTTGAAGTGCAGACTTTCGGCTTTATTTCAAGGGGTTGAACATAAATATAAGTACAAATTATAGGACCTGCAACCATTTTTATACACATTCCCCCCATTTTCAGCGGCTCAAATGTAATTGGACAAATGAATATACTCATATATAAAATGTTTATTTTTAATATTTAGACATTACCAAAGACTGGGTTTACTCCTTTCTGATGCTTTGCCAGGCTCTAACTGTAGCTTAATTCAGTTGTTCTTTGTTTGTGGGTCTTCAGCAAGGGAAATGCATGCACAATTGAGTTGAGATCAAGTTATTGACTCGGCCATTGCAGAATATTCCACTTCTTTTCCTTTAAAAGCTCCTGGCTTGCTTTTGCAGTGTGTTTTGGATCATTGTCCATCTGTACTGTGAAGCGCCATTCAATCAACTTTGCTGCATTTGGCTGCATCTGGGCTGACAGTATATCTCTAAAAAAACGGCAGAATTAATCCAGCTGCTTCTTTCTTCTGTCACATCATCAATAAACACCAATGACCCAGTGTCACTGGAAGTCATGCATCCCCATGCCATCACACTGCCTCCACCATGTTTTAAAGATGACATTGTGTGCATTGGATCATGTGCTGTTCCAAGCCTTCTCCACACTTTTTCTTTCTGTCATTCTGGTACAGATTAATCTTAGTTTCATTGGTTCCCCCCTCTCCCTCCCCTTTCCCCTCCCCTTTCCCTTCCCCTTTCCCCTCCCCTCTACCTTCCCTTCTCCTTTCCCCGCTTCCTTCCCCACTCCCTTCCCTTTCCCTTTGTTTTAATTGTGACTATTACGTATTTTTCCATCTCTTCTAAGCTGTAATTGTGATGCTGTTGCTAGTTCGGGTGGACTCCCAGCCCTGCCCGTGTCTGCCCACTGCCTGTGGGCTAGTTGGAGTCCCACCAAGGGTCTGGATGCCATTCTCCATCTGGATGCCACAGAGGTGTTCTCGCAAGCAATCTTCTTTCCAACTGGGGACACTGGTATGGGGCGACTTCTGGGCTGCATCACTTCCGGTCCCCGCACGCCTGCTTGCCTGGAACGCAACGTCTATGATGCACGCTCACACGTGTGTCACTTCCAGCATCACGCCGATCATGGCCTCACCGCCGCCCAGCCCCCTCTCTCCTCACGGTCAAAGATCTTGGGAACCGCCTCCTTTTTCAACCTAGGAATGTGCAGTGATGGTTTGCGGATCCGGGGCCGCACACGCAACTCTCAAGCCTGTGCGACACGGGAGGCCTCAGGGATCCCTCCCCCTTGTGCTTCCAGACGAATAATGGCGGACCCTCTCCCTACATATACTATATACACCATCTGCCTCCCCTCAGCGGTCCATCCCTCCACGTTGGAGGTGCTGAGAAGAGACACATATACATACAGAAAATCAGGTAATATTCTTCTCTCCCTACAACATATCTAACTGACGATTAAGTACATCATATGCCATTCTAAAGGCAGGCATTATCTCCCTTTTGCCTTTTTCTTAGCTGTGCACTCTTTCTCTTTTTGGGATTTTCCCATCGGACTTCATTAAAGTCTTTGCACATCTTGTCCCACTATGCTGGGTTTGAACTCCAAGACACAGAGGTGTGCTCCATTTTATCTGCCTCTTAATATCATTATGACAGCATTGGCAATTTGCGTTTAAACTATGCAACTGCACATAAACCCATGCTCTGCAATCTAGGTAAGATATTCTTAAACACACTTAACATCCCCCACCCCCCTCTTCCCTTCCCATCCCTTGCCCCCCCCCACCCCCCCTCATCCCCACCCCCCTTCCCTCCCCGCTCCCCCTTCCACCATTTCCTCCCCCCCCCCCTTTTCCATCCCCCTTCTTTTCTTTTTTCCCCTTCTTCTTTTTTCTCCCTCCACCTCCACTTCTTTCCCTTCCCCATTCCTCTCCCTTCCTCCCCACACCCTCTTTCCCTTCCTAGCTAACACTATACCACATCAGCATCTTTTTCAACACCTTCATTAACATTTACATGGATATTTACAGTATTGCTATTCATATATAGGGATCCGCCCTGATTCTCCTCCGACAGCACCTGGTAGGGTATCCCCACGGGCCTCCCAGGCTCATTATTCCCCCCGGACTGATACACTACCTGCACAGTCTGAAGGTAAACCATAGATGAATATATCTAGCTTAATAGTTTTAACATCTAAACCTATAACCAGATTACCCACCTCTCTCCCCCTCTCCCTTTTTGGATTATTCTTGTGTTTGTGAGACACCACTGCACATGAAAAAGTATAATTTGTAACTGCACTTTAGTCAAATTTCTATGATGATGTATTTGCACCTTATTAATAGAGAACCATAAATGCCCCACAATGATGTAGAAGTTGTACAGAAATGTACTCATATGTTGCATATGTAATTCGATATTTTACCTAATACCATTTTATAATATAGCTAAATCTGTAACTATGTATCTTCAGGACATTTCTAATATTTGTATGCTGTCTGTGCTGCTATAAAGGAACTGACGAAGCAGGGCTTTCCGCGAAAAGCATAGGCCTTATCTCTGACATCTTACACCGGGACCTGCACATCCTGGACTAAAGAAAAAGTAGACTGTATTCTTCTTTAGACTATAATATATTAAGAAAAAAAAATTCAGAAATAATATCACTACTGGCTGTCGCCTCCTAATTTTAAGTTCCTGTGTCCCCCGCGCTCCAGCAGCCATGTTCAGTGTCAGTCGCCCTGTGATTGGACGTATGGGGGTCATGTGAGTGCTCCTGAAGTCCCGCCTCTGCACATGACCCCCATACGCGGCCGCTGTCTTCTCCTCCTCCTATCCTCTGGAGGGACCGATGCAGGACAGGACAAGGTGAGTGAGACTCCCTCGAGTTGTGTTACTGGCCCCAGGGGCAGGGGGCAATAAGAGAGAGAGAAATGTAGGCTGTAGGCAGCCAGCCACTGGACAGTATAGTGTAGTATGTTTATATGGATTATCCCTGCGCTACCTTGGAAACAGCGGTGTGTACGGACAGCTGCAAGCACAGAGTGGGATCAAACAAAGCCCATGAATAGTGCAAAACAAAAGTGGAAAGTGCTGCGCTAATCCAGTGTGATATGTTTGTGTAACAGTGTTTATTTAAGAAAATTAAATCAACAAATGAAAAAATGGGGTGTACAGGTGCTATGTCTGTGTGCACAGTATCCTGTATTTATACACTAAATCTGAGTGAAAAAACCCAATCCTATATGCTGTTGAACCTGTAGAAGGGATGCAAAAGTGCTCTGTGTGTAGGGTGCAAATAAACCCTTAAAGTGCTGTCGTGCCTGTGCAAAAAGGGGTATTAGAATAGAAAAGTGAAAAAAGGTATGCGGGTACTGTGTTTGTATGCACAGTATCCTGTGAAGAAAGTATATAGATATATAACACAATTCCTTATGAAATGGAGTGTACGGGTGCTACGTCTGTGTGCACAGTATCCTGTATATACACTAAATCTGAGTGGAAAGAACAGAAGACAAAAAACAAATCCTATATTACGTTGAACCTATGAAAAGGATGCGACAGTGCACTGTGTGTGGGGAACCAATGCAAATGGTTCTCATACACACCTAATAACTTGTGCAAATACACTCTTAAAGTGCTGTCGTGCCTGTGCAAGGAGAAAATTCCGGATGAAAGCGAAAAAAAGAAAAAATCTGACATAAAGAATCGTGTTATATATTTATATACTTTTTCCACAGGATACTGTGCATACAAACACAGTACCCGCATACCTTTTTTTTTTTTCTTTTTTTCGCTTTCATCCGGAATTTTCTCCTTGCACAGGCACGACAGCACTTTAAGAGTGTATTTGCACAAGTTATTAGGTGTGTATGAAAACCATTTGCATTGGTTCCCCACACACAGTGCACTGTCGCATCCTTTTCATAGGTTCAACGTAATATAGGATTTGTTTTTTGTCTTCTGTTCTTTCCACTCAGATTTAGTGTATATACAGGATACTGTGCACACAGACGTAGCACCCGTACACTCCATTTCATAAGGAATTGTGTTATATATCTATATACTTTCTTCACAGGATACTGTGCATACAAACACAGTACCCGCATACCTTTTTTCACTTTTCTATTCTAATACCCCTTTTTGCACAGGCACGACAGCACTTTAAGGGTTTATTTGCACCCTACACACAGAGCACTTTTGCATCCCTTCTACAGGTTCAACAGCATATAGGATTGGGTTTTTTCACTCAGATTTAGTGTATAAATACAGGATACTGTGCACACAGACATAGCACCTGTACACCCCATTTTTTAATTTGTTGATTTAATTTTCTTAAATAAACACTGTTACACAAACATATCACACTGGATTAGCGCAGCACTTTCCACTTTTATAGTGTAGTATGTATGGTGGTCAGTCAGTCCTCCAAGGAGTTTCTCTTCCCTTCTCATGGCTTTAAATGTTGTGAAAGTGTCCATAAATGCACATGGCACTTCAGACATAAAATAGTAAACCCATCACTACAATATATGATCACCACTCAGTGGTTTATCATTTTCTTAGATTAAGTGCTGCGCCTGCTAGGGTGATTTTTGACATTTGCTCAACGTGTGGATTTTTTTTGCTTTAATTAATCAGCAGCTTACCATAATAATATTGGTCTGTGTATCTCTTACTTCCAGGAGCGCAAAGTAATGTGTATAGAATTTTGGATTGTTTTATCCTTCTTGTTGGGGGGTGTATAAAAATAAGGGGGCGCCTAATAATAAATAATAAATTAACAGGGATCAATTATACATAATCGTTGTGAACAATACTGAACAGATATCAACATGAAATAATTAATAATATAATGTGCATCAGAAAACAGCCAGTAATAGAATCATAGCAGATGTGTTAAACACACCTGCCTGCAAATTGGAACAAACCACACATAGGTTAATAGTGTGGAATTAACTGGTCTGTTGCCCCATCATATGCATCAACATAAATAAACACTTATACAAATATAAAGTGCAATGTGCATCATGAAACCGCTGAGAAATGTGCAAAAATAATAATGTTCATATGTGGGTTGTTCTGTTCTTTTAAACCATCACCATTGACAAATAACGATTCTGAATATCAGCAAAACCCGGTGAGTAAAGGTAAGTAACCTACCTACCAGACTACCATGACCCCTTTACTCAAAAAGATAAGTCAGGTAGCACTGTGTGTAACAGTGGTCTGGGATCTGGGTTGATGTCAAGTGGATCAGCCAGAAAAAATACTCCACCGGAATGGTAGTGGAAAAGCAATGACATAGCATAATTCCGTTTATTAAAAGTAGATAAAACAAAGAACAGGCCAAGAGGCCGCTTACTTTAAAAAGTGCCTTTCCTCGGCACTAAAGCTATCAGGTATGGCAGCGTCAGATAGAGTGTGAACAGCAGCCTCCTCCTATGCTCACGCTGGTGTGGCTTGGCGTGCGTTCCACCGCCTGATCAGCTGAAACTGAAATACTGTAGGCAGCCGCAGGACACTATAGTGTAGTATGTATGGTGGTCAGTCAGTGTAGTATATAGTGGACAACAGTATAGTGTAGTATGGTGGTCAGTCAGTGCAGTGTAGTGTGGTGTCAGTATAGTGTAGTATGGTGGTCAGTCAGTGCAGTGTAGTGTGGTGTCAGTATAGTGTAGTATGGTGGTCAGTGTAGTATGGTGATCAGCATAGTGTAGTATGGTGGTCAGTGTAGTGTAGTATGGTGGTCAGTGTAGTGTAGTATGGTGGTCAGTATAGTGTAGTATGGTGGTCAGTGTAGTGTAGTATATGGTGGTCAGTATAGTGTAGTATGGTGGTCAGTGTAGTATGGTGGTGCCAGTATAGTGTAGTATGGTGGTGTCAGTATAGTGTAGTATGGTGGTGTCAGTATAGTGTAGTATGGTGGTCAGTGTAGTGTAGTATGGTGGTCAGTATAGTGTAGTATGGTGGTCAGTGTAGTGTAGTATATGGTGGTCAGTATAGTATAGTATGGTGGTCAGTGTAGTATGGTGGTGTCAGTATAGTGTAGTATGGTGGTGTCAGTATAGTGTAGTATGGTGTTGTCAGTATAGTGTAGTATGGTGGTGTCAGTATAGTGTAGTATGGTGGTCAGTGTAGTGTAGTATGGTAGTCAGTATAGTGTAGTATGGTGGTCAGTGTAGTATAGTATATGGGGGTCAGTATAGTGTAGTATGGTGGTCAGTGTAGTATGGTGGTGTCAGTATAGTGAAGTATGGTGGTGTCAGTATAGTGTCGTATGGTGGTCAGTGTAGTGTAGTGTGGTGGTCAGTGTAGTGTAGTATGGTGGTCAGTGTAGTATGGTGGTGTCAGTGTAGTATAGTGCTCAGTATAGTGTAGTATGGTGGTCAGTGTAGTGTAGTATGGTGGTCAGTATAGTGTAGTATGGTGGTCAGTGTAGTGTAGTATGGTGGTCAGTATAGTGTAGTAAAGTCAGCCACCAGTAGATGAGACCTTGTTGTGTGTCTTCTCCACAGACCGAAGCAGCAGCCGAAGCCCTCTTCAGACAAAGACTACTTGGACTGCAGTCAGTGTGTGCACCTAGAAGAAGTTTAAGGGAACTTCCACCGGGTGAGTCTCACTTCTCCTGCCACCATATTACCTGCACTTCCGGGGACACACACCATCCTGACCCTCAGTGCTGACATTGTAGTTATCCTTTAGAGCTCTAGGTGAGCATTGCCAGGGGACGCTGTCCAGGGAGGAGGCGGTCAGTTGGCAATGTAGTTGCGCCACCAGCAGACCAGATCTTGTGTGCCATTGATCTCCTTACAAAGGCATCTGAAAGTGGGTGGGACAGACATATTAGGAGGCAATTGAACATGATGTTGTCTTTGTAGTTGATGTGTTGAGAGCAGAAAAATGGAAAAGTAATTGACTTTGACAAGGGACAGGGTCATATGTGTATTGGCTAGATGACTGGATCAGAGCATCCGCAAAACTGAATAGATGGATTAAAGTTTGTTTGGTTCAGCAGGGACCAGCCAGATTTTGTTCCATATGTGGCTGTTCCGGCTTGACAGAAGTTGACCCAGTGGTCTAGTAAATTTTATATATTTTTATATATATATATATATATATATATATATATATATATATATATATATATATATATATATATATATATTATCATTTTTATTTTTTTTAACTTTGAAGTTTTTTAAGGGTAAAAGTTTGACGCCATTCCACGAGCGGGCGCAATTTTGAAGCGTGACATGTTGGGTATCAATTTACTCAGCGTAACATTATCTTTCACAATATATATATATATATATATATATATATATATATATATATATATATATAATCATTTTTTTTTTTTTACTTTGAAGTTTTTTAAGGGTAAAAGTTTGACGCCATTCCACGACTGGGCGCAATTTTGAAGCGTGACATGTTGGGTATCAATTTACTCAGCGTAATATTATCTTTCACAATCTAAAATAAAATTGGGCTAACTTTACTGCCTCCAGGCTCACCCACCCCACATCTATCCATTCCATGCGTGTTCTTCTACTGTGGAGACACTTAGAAATTTGTAGTGTTAGGACTGCAAGCAACACAGGGTACCATGACGAGGCCTTGCAGCTTTTACATGAATTTGAAAGTGTGTGCTAACTAAACCCCTGCTTTTAACAGAAGGTTAGACATGTTAATTTGGTTGGTCAGCAGACTGGTTGGTGAGTTGAGCTATGGAATTGTTTTTCGCTTACATGTATATGGCCCTCCATGTGCTCCTTGAGGTGAAGGCCAGTTATAGGTGGGGGCGGTGGCCAGTTTTTTTTTTTTTCTAATTTTACTATTGTCTTTTTTTTTTTTATTCAAAAAAGTGATTTTTTTTTCCAAAAAAACTGCGCTTGTAAGACCGCTGCGCAAATACGGTGTGACAAAAAAGTATTGCAATGACCGCCATTTTATTCTCTAGGGTGTTAGAAAAAAGAAAGTATAATGTTTGAGGCTTCTAAGTAATTTTCTAGCAAAAAAAAACTGTTTTTAACTTGTAAACACCGAGTCTGAAAAAGAGGCTCGGTCTTTAAGTGGATACATTTTCATGGTATACAAGACATACAACGTAGTGGTCTTCCTTATGTGCTAGCATTCTTTCCATGAGGCTTTGTGAGTTCACTCTATCAATAACCTCTCTAATGTTGGGGGGAGTAGTTGACTTCCATTTTTTTGCTATGGAAATGAGTGCTGCAAACAGAATGTGTACCATCACTTTCCTGTGTAGGAAGAAAAAGCGTCTATCCCCAGGCTAGGTAACGCTAGTGCTGGGGAGGGAGTACACATTGTTTTGGTAGTCTTCGATAGTAGGGAGAATACATCCTTCCAGAGGGTTTGTAAGGCTTTGCAGTGCCATATAATATGTAACATAATGGCTATAATGGGGGTCTATAGTGTGTAGTACCACCTGTGGAGTATTTTATGTGAGTTGTCCCAGTGGTCTACACAGGCTGAAGAGGTGCATTTTTTTTTTAAGCAGCAAAAAGAGAAAGGCAATAGGCATAAAGATGAATAAACATTACAGTGAAAGTAAAAAGAAATAGTTACACAATGAAGGGGTGGTAAAAGTGCAGCAAGGCAAGAAAGTGATTACACTTATTTTTTTTTTTTTCAGAATTTTCACCGAATACTACTCAATATATACCATGCCAAACAAAAAAGAATCAGGTGCACAAGGCAGGAAAAGGAGGAAGATAGAGAAAGAGCAACAAGTTAAGCTAGCTGGAAGCCTTAACGAGTTTCTTGTTGTGAACACTGCTGAAATTGCAGCATCCTCATTGGCAGCAACACAGGAGACTCATGTCCCTGATCCAGTTTCTGTGGACATTCCTGTTCTTGCTTTAAGAGCAGAGACAGCCTTACCTGAAGATGTTTCTACTCAGCCAAATATTCTGCCAGAAAATATTGACCAAAAAGTTTTCACCGATATTGGCTATTGGCCTAAAACTGTGGATGAAACTTTGAAAACTGAACTTGTCAAGCGAGGAACAGTGGAACTGCAGAATAAGGATGCATTGTTTCCAAGAGACAGTCATGGCAGGTAATTTTCCAAGGACTGGTTCTGCATGAATTTGGAGAATGGTGAGACTGTGTTAAGGACATGGTTAGTGTTTTCTCCGGTAAACAATGCTGCATATTGCTTTCCTTGCACACTTTTTTAGAAGGCTAAAGGGAAAAGTTGTTTTGGAAAGCCAAGTGGCTTTAATGCATGGAGAAAGCTAAGCCCCAGATTACTAGAGCACGAGCGCAGTTCATATCAATTCAGTGCATTTACAATGTGGAAAGAATTTGAAATGCGGCTGCAGAAACAGGAGACTATTGATGCCGCTGCCCAGCTTGCACAACGGAGGTCATTTGACAAATGGAAGGCAATCTTAGTCAGAATACTGGATTGTGTGCTGTATCTAGCCAGGCAAACCAGGCGTCTTGCCCCAAACTGGATGAAAGAGCCAGGAGGTCAGAGAGGATTCAAAGAGGTCTACAGCTTCTGAGACTGGGGCACTGGCCAGGTTAAAAGAAAAGGCATTGATAAAGCCTTTCATTTTATTTTTTTTATTTTTATTTTTGGATCCATCTCTTGACTTGTACATGTCCACAACTGTATTTGCCTTGGCACCCATAGTTGATTGTTTTCTTCAGTTGCACTACCAGGGACTGAAGTGGTCCAGGAAAGCTCTTTTACATGCTGAACTGATCAAAATGACCACAGCTGAAAGTCAAATGGCTTTGTGTGCCATTGGGAAGATGATTAGTAATTTTTAGGAGGGGTGGGATCATTTGTCCAACACTTTGTTATAAATTGCACTGAATAAATACACCTGGATAAAACAAAAACTGTCTGTCTCCATTTCAGGCTGCAAAGGAACAAAGTGTTATTATTTTAAAGGTGGGGTGATTCTTTACTATACCCACTGTAGCTCTACCTGCAAAATGGCCCAGCCTGAAGTGATCTAGCAGAACTTAACTTTCTGTTCCACAATTTTCTGTTAGTACCATCTTAAAGTGGAACGTTATGTGCACTAATCTTATTTTTGTAAAAATTATCATATTTCTTGTTTATTCTTCCAGAGACCCTCTCACGAGGGTTAGGGCTTAGCTGTGTGCTGACCCCAGGTAACGACCCCCGGGTTCACCCTGCTCACGAGGAGAGTACCAGAAGACACTGCCAGACACGGATGGATGGATCGCGAGGAGAGTACCAGAAGACACTGTCAGACATGGATGGATCGCGAGGAGAGTACCAGAAGACACTGTCAGACACGGATGGATGGATCACGAGGAGAGTACCAGAAGACACTGCCAGACACGGATGGATGGATCGCGAGGAGAGTACCAAAAGACACTGTCAGACATGGATGGATCGCGAGGAGAGTACCAGAAGACACTGTCAGACACAGATGGATGGATCACGAGGAGAGTACCAGAAGACACTGTCAGACATGGATGGATGGATGGATGAAGCAAAAGGAGAGCTGGATAGCGAGTCAAGGTTAGGGCGGGCAGCAGACAGCGTAATCAGGAGACCTAGCCGAGTCAGTACACAAGGGATCAGTTCACGAGAAGTCAGTTTAAGCACGCTCAGGAACAAGGGTTGCTCAAGCTCAAGAAACTAGTCTGAATGGAATTTAAATAGCGAGGCACATGGGCGGCTGGACAGGAAGTAGCAAGAAGGAATAATATATTAAGCAACAGGTGAATCTGGCGACACCCATAGCTGCTGAGTGCAGCCAGAGCTGAACACAAGCTAGTGGAACAACAGGTGTCAGCCGACCTACAGCAGTAAAGGTAAGACACAGATCAGCTTCGCAGCTGATCGGTGACATAGGGGGTAAGGGGTTTTAAACTGTACAAGTTGAAGGGACTCATTGAGTGCTAAAAGTCCACGCGTTAGGGGGCGCAAATTACTTGCCTTGCCCCGGGCACTGACAACCCACTGGGCACAAGTCCCACTCTACTTCCTTTTGAATTTGAATTTCATCTGTCCAAAGAACGCTTTTCCAGAACTGGTCTGGTTTTTTAGATTTTTTTGGCAAAGTCTAATCTGGCTTTTCTATTCTTCAGGCTTATGAATGGTTTGCACCTTGTGGTGAACACTCTGTATTTGCTCTCGTGAAGTCTCCTCTTGATTGTAGATTTTGCCAATGATACGCCCACCTCCTGGAGAGTGTCCTTCACTTGTCTGGATGTTGTGAATGGGTTTTTCTTTACCATAGAGAGGATCCTGCGATCATCCACCCTTGTTGTCTTTCATGGACGTCCTGTACTTTTTATGTTGCTGAGCTCACAAGTGCATTCTTCTTTGCTCAGAATGTACCAAACTGTTGCTTTGGCTACTCCCAATGTTGCTGCTATCTCTCTGATGGATTTGTTTCGATGTAATTCTTAAACCCTTCCTCTGATTTGGATGTACATATCCTCAAATTAAACCTGAGAGTGTGCACTTTCAGCCCATATCCATTATATAACTATAGCTTGAATATGTTTTGGTAAATACCTGAAAAAAATCTAAAATTGTACCTGTGTCCACATATATATTTGAACCTAACTGTATATGAAATGAGGCAATGATTTGCGGGATTTATTTATTGCAGTATTTGCACAACTTTTTTTGAGGGTAAGAATTTGTTCCTTAAAGTGGAACTAACTTAAAGTGTTACTAAACCCACAACAGTAAAATCGGTTTGTATATGCAGTAAAGCATGCTTGTTATACTCACTGTGGATTCTAAGTGATTAATCCTCTGCATTGTGTCAAAAGGCTGTTTGATCCTGTCGTCTCGGATCCTCCCCTTCTTATACTGTCCACAATCCATCTGCTGAAAGAACAGAGCCCTAGGAGGCACTCTGCACATGCTCAGTTACTTGTGCATTGCTAGAGAGTTTCTCTTTTGGGGGGGGGGGGTGCATCAGCACAGGGCTATGATCCTGCAGCCTCATAGGACAGTCAGAGGAGAATGAAAACTCCTACAAACTTTAACCAGTGCTTGGGCAGACACTGATAGAAATTGCAGGACTGCTATATACTGCTGATGAGAAAGGGTATTTAGCAGTTTACTAAAATAATTGCATTTCCAAGTTCTGTGTACTGTGGGAGACCAGATATAGTGAATGCAGGGTCCTGGGATTAGTAACACTTCAAAGTAGTAAAAACTGTAATCAGGCAGCTCTTTATTGCAGAAGAGACATGCTATGTCCCACAATAAAGGCAAGATTTTCAATAAGAAAAAAATATATTTTTTTCTTAGCACACAGAAATAAAATATAAACTTCAAAATGATCAATAAATAAAAATGCTGAGACTTTGCCAACTTGATTGTTTTTGATGCCTTCTCTGCTTTTGGCCAATGTACAGTGCCTTGCAAAAGTATTCGGCCCCCTTGAAATTTTCAACCTTTTGCCATTTCAGGCTTCAAACATAAAGATATAAAATTTTAATTTTTTGTGAAGAATCACCAACAAGTGGGACACAATTGTGAAGTGGAACGAAATCTATTGGATATTTTAAACTTTTTTAGCAATTAAAAAACTGAAAAGTGGTGCGTGCAAAATTATTCGGCCCCTTTACTTTCAGTGCAGCAAACTCACTCCAGAAGTTCAGCGAGGATCTCTGAATGATCCAATATTGTCCTAAATGACTGATGGTGATAAATAGAATCCACCTGTGTGTAATCAAGTCTCTGTATAAATGCACCTGCTCTGTGATAGTCTCAGGGTTCTGTTGAGCATCATGAAGACCAAGGAACACACCAGGCAGGTCCGTAATACTGTTGTGGAGAAGTTTAAAGCCGGATTTGGATACAAAAAGATTTCCCAAGCTTTAAACATCCCAAGGAGCACTGTGCAAGCGATCATTTTGAAATGGAAGGAGTATCAGACCACTGCAAATCTACCAAGACCTGGCTGTCCCTCTAAACTTTCAGCTCAGACAAGGAGAAGACTGATCAGAGATGCAGCCAAGAGGCCCATGATCACTCTGGATGAACTGCAGAGAACTACAGCTGAGGTGGGAGAGTCTGTCCATAGGACAACAATCAGTCGTACACTGCACAAATCTGGCCTTTATGGAAGAGTGGCAAGAAGAAAGCCATTTCTCAAAGATATCCATAAACAGTCTCGTCTAAAGTTTGCCACAAGCCACCTGGGAGACACACCAAACATGTGGAAGAAGGTGCTCTGGTCCGATGAAACCAAAATCGAACTTTTTGGCCACAATGCAAAACGATATGTTTGGCGTAAAAGCAACACAGCTCATCACACTCAACACACCATCCCCACTGTCAAACATGGTGGTGGCAGCATCATGGTTTGGGCCTGCTTTTCTTCAGCAGGGACAGGGAAGATGGTTAAAATTGAGGGGAAGATGGATGTAGCCAAATACAGGACCATTCTGGATGAAAACCTGTTGGAGTCTGCAAAAGACCTGAAACTGGGACGGAGATTTATCTTCCAACAAGACAATGATCCCAAACATACAGCAAAATCTACAAAGGAATGGTTCACAAATAAACGTATCCAGGTGTTAGAATGGCCAAGTCAAAGTCCAGACCTGAATCCAATCGAGAATCTGTGGAAAGAGCTGAAAACTGCTGTTCACAAACGCTCTCCATCCAACCTCACTGAGCTCGAGCTGTTTTGCAAGGAAGAATGGGCTAGAATTTCAGTCTCTCGATGTACAAAACTGATAGAGACATACCCCAAGCGACTTGCAGCTGTAATCGCAGCAAAAGGTGGCTCTACAAAGTATTAACGCAAGGAGGCTGAATAATTTTGCACGCCCCACTTTTCATTTTTTTATTAGTTAAAAAAGTTTCAACAATCCAATAGATTTCGTTCCACTTCACAATTGTGTCCCACTTGTTGGTGATTCTTCACAAAAAATAAAAATTTTATATCTTTATGTTTGAAGCCTGAAATGTGGCAAAAGGTTGAAAAGTTCAAGGGGGCCGAATACTTTCGCAAGGCACTGTAGATAACAAAACCCCCTAGGTAGACTGGTGCCACCAGTTCTCTAAACCACTTAATTTACTGATCTCTTCCAGTTATCTACCCTAATGTAATCTAATGTAGTCCTGGATTTGCAAACGAGAAGGAGGAAAGTGGCAGCAGATGGGGGAAGGGAAGTGAGAGCAGGTGGCATCAGTAGGTTGGAAGCTAATAGAATCCTTCCCCATAGAGCAACATAGATATAAAACTGGATAAAAACTTACAAACGTTAAAAAATAAAAAAAAGTAAACTTATACTGATGCAAAAACATAATGAATTACTCTTAAGTGGTTGCTTCCTCAACCTGCAATGCAATGTGCTTTTGCTGCTGATAAGGAGACAGCCCTGTATTTAAAATTAAATTTACTGTATTTATCGGCGTATAACACGCACTTTTTTTCCCTTAAAATCAGGGGAAAATCGCAGGTGCATGTTATACGCCGATCCTCTGCGATCCCCCGCTGACCGCAAGCGGAGCGATTGCCGGCCGAGTTTGAAAATGGCGCAGCCGGCGCCGAAATACTTGCGGCGTCTCTTCGGCCACTTTCGGCTCCACTCGTAGTCCCACCCAGGATGGGCGTGACTGTGA
Source organism: Lithobates clamitans (assembly GCA_037952925.1). Classification (NCBI taxonomy): domain Eukaryota; kingdom Metazoa; phylum Chordata; class Amphibia; order Anura; family Ranidae; genus Lithobates; species Lithobates clamitans. Next base: position 5,849,472 of record JBBGZY010000655.1, read on the forward strand.
GCGGAGCGAGCGCCGCCCATATACAGATAGCCAAGTGTACTCGGCTAGGTTCGGCTAGCTCTGCTCACAGTCACGCCCAGTCCCGCCCTATGATGGACACAGGGACTGGGCATGACTGTGAGCGGAGCTAGCCGAACCTAGCCGAGTACACCCATCCCGGGCGGGACTACGAGTGGAGCCGAAAGTGGCCGAAGAGACGCCGCAAGTCACGGCTATGTATTTCGGCGCCGGCGGCGCCATTTTCAAACTGCAGTGACACTGACAGGTCACTGCAGTTTAACTGCAGCCTGGCAAAGCTGCAAGGCTGCAAATGGACACTGATAAGGCGGAAAATGACTGCAAGGCTGCAAATGACACCAAGGCTGCAAGGCTGCAAATTACACCTAGGCTGCAAATGACACTGGACAAGCATGCAGATGGACGCTGTGCAAGGCTGCATTGATGGGCATTTAAATGTAAGTTTTTTTTCTTAAAACATTTTTTTTCTTGAAATTCACTCCTAAACTTGGGGTGTGTGTTATACGCCGGCGCGTGTTATACGCCAATAAATAATCATGATCATCTAATAGTTTATATTTTAAAGCTCTACCATATTTGCTGGTTTCATTTATTTATATGCCAGATGAGCAATATCACTTTATATAAACAAGAGTTCTACTAAACTAAGGAAAGAGGAGAGAGTGCATTTCAATTGTCAATAACTGTACAATAATTTTTATTAACAAAATGATTTCTTCTCTATACTAGTACTATGTTTAATGGCTTCTAGTATGCTTTCACTAAAAATAAAACAGACAAAATTTTAAAAAGGCATCACAAACTGGAGTGGTGTGTTTTGCAAATAGTTCATATCAAACCCCTTTACAAATATTGCCTTCAATAATGGAATGCCTAGTGTAACAAAAGCCCACCATATTACAAGAAACTGCTAGATGCAAGATGCTATTACAAACTGCTACCATGTTGAATGAGACTGCTACAGATCACTTATAAGGCTCCAATACCAACAACTAAATAGCCTGTAATTAAAAAATTAGAAAATATTATAATGCATAGTTCAGAATGAATGAATTCAAATGACCAGATTTTCTTTAAAGTGGATGTAAACCCGGAAATTTCTTTTTTTTTTGGATATCATACTGTAGAGTATAAGATTTGCTATCATTTGAGCCCAGTCTTGCCACACAGAGTTAATCCATCTCTGAGCAATCCTCTTTTATTGTTCAGTGAGAAAAATCTTGACAAACTGAGAAAAACTTTGTCAAATACTCCCCCTTGCTGTGAGTGACAGGTGATTTACATCTCGTGCACTAGCCTAAGACACAGGCATTATTTTTTAATTCTCTCCCCCACTCCTTTCTTCAGCAGCTCTGTAAGGATTGGCTGTTCCACACCTCAGCATGATTTGGTATTCTGCAGTCATGTGGTTACTTTCCTGTCTTTTCACTGGATGTTAGAGATCATAGTAGAAGTTCAGTGTAAGAAATACACAGGAGAAAATGCATATTGACAAGGTAAGTGTAGAGGTGGGCGGGGAGTCTACTGACATCACGACTCCACCCACCGAGCTCCAGACAACAGACCCACCCACAGAATATGCAGTTTTGCAGCCCTCATAACAGACAGAGGGGAGACATTTGACAGGTAAAGATACATGCAGGAGGGCGTGGCCGGGATGTAAGAGAGAGAGGACGTGTAGAGACTGAGCTCCGCTCCAACATCCATCCTGATCACTTTTCTAGCGCCGATTCTTCTGAGATCCGGCTCTATTCAGGCACCCTGGGGTCCAGAAAGGCTCACGGAACACCGCGGGGTCCCCCCATATCTCCGGGTAAGCTCCGGTCCTCCTCTTCTTCCTGCGCCGCCAAGTCCGCCGCTGCCATCTTGCCCACGAGGCCTCCTGGAGGAAATATGTCGGTCGGCACACAGACGCTCTCCGACTCTGCCTCCTCATCTGCAGCCTCTCATGCTGAGCTGCTGGCGGCAATCAAGGCAGGGAACGACCTGGTAATGGTCAAAATAGATCACCTGGCCACAGATATCAGCTTAATCCGGCATGATATGGACAAATTCAGATCCCGCTTTGCAGAGGCTGAAGGCCGGATATCACAGCTAGAGGATGAAACTAGGGCAGATTCCAGGGACCTCCGTGCACTACAATTGCAAGTAAAGGCTCTACAGGAGAAATCTGTGGACACAGAAAATCGCCTGAGGAGAAACAACATTAGGATTATAGGCCTCCCTGAGAAAACAGAAGGTAATAAACCTGCTGAATTTGCGGAATCCTTCCTCATTTCATTGTTGGATCTACCTGCTATGCCTCCCACTTTTGTGGTGGAAAGGGCACTCAGAGTCCCGCCAACCCCTCCAATCCCTGGTAACCCTCCTGGTGCTTGGACTCATTGAAGCGTGATATCCCCTCCTAGGGGTATATATACAGTTTGTAGCTTGTTGTTGGTTTTTTGGGTAAAACTATTCCCAACTCTCCTCTCTGTTTTTTTTTCCCCTTTTTTGGAGAGGAGATGGGATTTAGTAAGATAAGCACTCAGTGATTGGGTATTTTAGGTTATATTTTGATTGATTCCTCCTGCCAGCCTTTGTGGTTATGGCTCCCTAAACCTACATGGCTACCTCCCTAGCTGAAACATTCACTGTCCTCTCATGGAATGTCAGAGGCCTCAATTCCAAATATAAACGTGCGCTGCTGACAAGATATCTAAAATCCCATTTCCCACATCTCATTCTTCTACAAGAAACTCACCTTACAGGCAGCAAGGTCCTAACCCTTAAAAAACCCTGGATCCAGAGGGCCATACACGCTACTTACTCTTCCTATGCCAGGGGGGTCTCGATTTTAATACATAAGAAATTTCCTTGTACGTTTGAGGATGTGTGCACGGACCCCCAAGGCAAATTTTCTATCGTGGTGTTTACATATTGGTCTCAAAGGTATATTATTATTAATGTTTATATTCCCCCACCCTTTTCACCTGATTTGCAGTATAAGGTCTTGGAAAAGGCTGCACCCTTTTGTCCGGGGAAATTATTAGTAACTGGTGACTTCAATGCTATTATCTCCCCGGACTTAGATAGACCTGTCCTACCTAAGAGTCATAGTGCTGTACTATCTACTTGGGCCAAGGCTATGGGGCTAGAGGAGATATGGAGATGAAGACACCCTACCATTAGAGCATATTCATTTTTCTCGGCTTCCCACAAGACTGCCTCGCGAATTGATTTGGCCTTTTCTAACCCGGCTCTGCTGGCGGACGTAAAAGAAGCCACGTACTTACCTAGTGGGCTGTCCGATCATAGCCCATTGGCTATAGTGTTTCGCTCTCCCGCATACCGTGATGCAGCCTTGTGGAGGCTGGGGGCACAGTGGATCTCTCACCCTGAGGTGGCTGACACTATTCCACCCAGGTTGGCAGAGTTTTGGGATCATAATGAAGGCTCCTCATCCCCGCAGGTGGTTTGGGATGCGTTCAAGGCCTATACTAGAGGGCAATACATTTCAATCATTGCGAGTGTCAAGAGGCAGCAAGGCCAGGAAACCCATTTACTACAACAGTCAGTGGTAGATCAAGCAGCGACATATAGCGCAGACCCCACACCAGCTCACTTCGATTCGCTAAGTGCTGCTCAGAGCTCACTAAATTTACATTTGACAGAGGTCACAAGACTAGATATGCATAAAGGAAGGCAGCGGTTTTTTGAGCAGGGAGACAAAAATGGTCGTTTTTTGGCCATGTTGGCGCAGCATGAACATCCATTTACAGTGGTTTCTAGTCTGCGGTCTCCAGCTGGGGACACGGTGACTTCTCAGACGGAAATTCTACAATTGTTCAATGCCTTTTATGAAACGCTCTACGCCTCTACTCTCCCCCCCGATTTCCAGCCCGAGTCATTGCAAAATCTCTTATGCCCCGTACACACGGTCGCACTTTGTTCGGACATTCCGACAACAAAATCCTAGGATTTTTTCCGACGGATGTTGGCTCAAACTTGTTTTGCCTACACACGGTCGCACAAAGTTGTCGGAATTTCCGATCGACAACCACGCGGTCACGTACACCACGTACGACGAGACTAGAAAAGGCCGGTTCAGAACCAAGCGCGGCACCTTTTGGGCTCCTTTTGCTAATCTCGTGTTAGTAAAAGTTTGGTGAGAGACGATTCGCGCTTTTTCAGACTCGTGGCTTTCAGATCGTTTTCTGCCGTTCAGTTTGTGCTTGTGGGTTTGTATCTGCTCTTCAGTGCGTGCAGTCAGTTCGTATCAGAGTTTTCTGTGTGATCTTGCCTGCTCGTTGCTGTTTTTCAGGTCGCTCTTCACAGGCCTTGCTGTTCTTCAGTGCGTTCTGTTACTTCGTTCTGAGCAGCCGACCGTTTTCTAGCCATGTTTCATATGCGTACTCCTCGTAGAGTTCGTGCTGTGCGGGGGCTTGGTGTTGGGGTCCTGACCTTGACTCAAGTCCAGTCCATGAACAGGGTGAGGAGGAGTTCATGGACCAAGAATTGGTTGCTTCAGCGCGACCAGTTCTGTCATATGCCTTTGCTCCGTGAGATCCGTGAGAATAATCCTGATGATTTCAGGAACTTTCTCAGGATGACGGACCCGTGTTTCACCGTCTGTTGGCTTCGCTGACCCCCTATATCAGCAGGCAGGATACCTGCATGAGGCAAGCCATCACTCCGGAGCAGAGGTTGGTCGCTACCTTGCGGTATTTGGCCACAGGGAGAAGTCTGCAGGACTTGAAGTTCTCGACAGGCATCTCCCCCCAGGCTCTGGGTATCATTATCCCAGAGACCTGTTCTGCCATCATACAGGTGCTGCAGAAGGAGTATATGAAGGTAAGATTTTTATCCTTTTATATCACATTTTATTGTATTGAATGTTTGCTAATATCTTGTATTTCTTTCCTCATTCCCTAATTACCATGCTTGTAATATGCTGTGAATGTCCCCTTTGTTCTCATGCATGCTGGATTTTTATGTAATTATTATTTTATGTCCTTCATACATATTTGCCCTTCAATAACCTCTCCAGCATGGTGTCTCCTGCCCTATATTCACCTCATGTAGTCACTTAACAATGTATTTTATCAGCTCTATAGTAGTGCTTTACCCCAAACACCCCCTAAAATGTTTGGAAATGTTATTTTTGATTTAAATTCAGGCAGAGTGCCAGAGGCTTTTTTTTGTGGTGTCCCCAAATTTTTTGTAACCCTCCCTCCCCCCAACTGCTAAGTCAGCTGATCCCAATTCTCTATCCTCAATCATCTATCTGCTGACTTTGCCAAACCCATTGTCACGTACCTGGTAGGTGGAGCCCGGAATGCAGAGAACGGCCTCTCGTATACCTCTGACTTAAGAACCCCTGAAGGTGTGAACAGGGACTCGAAAGTACAGAGGGGCACAAGTGCCTGACTGGAACACTGAAGCAGAAGGCAGGATCCTGTAGTCAGCAGGGAGGTGCACTGTAGTCCCGTAGCAGGTTGCAGACAGCAGGGAGGTGCACTGTAGTCCCGTAGCAGGTTGCAGACAGCAGGGAGGTGCACTGTAGTCCCATAGCAGGTTGCAGACAGCAAGGAGGTGCACTGTAGTCCCGTAGCAGGTTGCAGACAGCAGGGAGGTGCACTGTAGTCCCGTAGCAGGTTGCAGACAGCAGGGAGGTGCACTGTAGTCCCGTAGCAGGTTGCAGACAGCAAGGAGGTGCACTGTAGTCCCGTAGCAGGTTGCAGACAGCAGGGAGGTGCACTGTAGTCCCGTAGCAGGTTGCAGACAGCAGGGAGGTGCACTGTAGTCCCGTAGCAGGTTGCAGACAGCAGGGAGGTGCACTGTAGTCCCGTAGCTGGTTGCAGACAGCAGGGAGGTGCACTGTAGTCCCGTAGCAGGTTGCAGACAGCAGGGAGATGCAGACAAGCCGGGTCAAGGTACTGGCGGGCAGATCAGGTACAGAAGGGCAAACCAAGAGAATAGTCAAAGTCCAAGCCAAGATCGGGGCGGGCAGCAAGCAGGTAAGTCAGGAACAAGCCAAGTAAATACTGGATACAGGAAAACTGGTAACAAGGTAGCAGGGGTCTCAGGAAACGCTGTAGACCGGACAGCAAGGCAGCATTGAAACAGTCTTCTTTAAATAGCCTATCTTTGGCGCCAAGTGGCGCTATTGCGCATGCGCACGTTAGCGCTAGTGGTGCTATTGCGCATGCGCGTACGTTTGTTAGCACTATTGGAGCTATTGGCACTATTGCGCTTGTGCGTACGTTTGTTAGCACTATTACCGCTATTGCGCGCCCGCGAGCGCCGGATGGCGCTTCTATGCACAGGCATTCGTTTAATCCTCAATCCGCTGGGAAAACTGCAAGAGGGCTTTTCCTGACACCCATACACACTATACCCATCTCTTTACTGGTCAGATTTATAGATGAATTCGCCAAAGCATGTAGTGCAAGGGCCTGCCTGTATACTTTCCAATGGTACTGTTTAAAGTTTTTGTATCCTATTATTATCTTGATAGGTAATAGCAGAATGTTCAAATGTGCTCAAATGTGTACAGTGTGTATTTATATCTTTGTATTATGACACTTCTTACCTGTCCAGTGGTCTGCCAATAGTGTAACTTAGGAGGGGCTGTTCCAAGTAATACCCATTATTTAGGCATTCATCTCTCAATGAAGTGAAGAGGGTTACCTGTCCAAGAGTTCCCCCCCCTATAATGTTAGAAATGGCCCATGAGATGGGGGAGGGGGAATATGATAGGTGTACCTTATACTTTGTTGTTGTTAAATTCCCCTTAATAAATGCTATCTGGAGGTTGCCCCATAATGTTTGTGTCTAATCTGCTTGCCATGTTTCTGTGAAAAAATAGTAATGTTTATTGTTTTTTCCTCAACAGTTTCCTTCAACGCCACAGGAATGGCAGACTGTGGCCTCCCACTTTGCCCAGCGGTGGGACTTTCCTAACTGCGGAGGGGCAATTGATGGGAAACACATCCACATCGTCCCACCACCCAACTCGGGGTCGTACTATTATAATTACAAGGGGTTTAATAGTACAGTGATGTTGGCGGTGGTGTCGGCTAATTACGAGTTCCTGTATGTGGACATGGGGAAGAATGGCCGGATGTCCGATGGTGGAGTCATCGCCCAGACGGAGTTCTACAGGCGTCTCCATAATGGCAGCTTGGACTTGCCACCTCCAGAGGACAATGTTGAAGGTCTCCCATTTGTGTTCGTTGCTGATGAAGCATTTGCGCTGGGGGACCACCTGATGCGGCCATTCCCGATGAGGACCCTCACCCCGGAACAGAGGGTTTTTAATTACCGGCTGGCCAGAGCCCGAAGAGTGGTGGAGAACACATTTGGAATCCTGGCCAGCCGGTTCCAAATATTTCTGACACCCATCCATATGGCGGAGTATAAACTGAACCATATAATACTTGCCTGCTGTGTTCTCCATAATTTTTTAACAATACATTCAGCCAACTATGCTGGCTCAGTTGGGCCTGAGGCCGGAATCCCAAATCCATCAACACTGACGGCGCTTGAAAGTGGCCGTCCTGGCTTGCCCTCCCTGAGTGCCCGTGATGTCCGGTTACGATACCTTACGATATCTGGAGTTCTTTGCGGGTAGGGGGGCTATCAATATGCCAGACAATAAAAATAATATTAAACAAAGATCAGCCTTGGAAAAAATCCAAACATTAAAGAAAAAAAAAGGCTTAAAATCCAAAAAAAAAAAAAAAACTAATATAAAACTGTCAGATGTGACAACTAATAACAATATATTCAGGGAATCCCACTAAAAAAACACAAATAAAAGTTTGTAAGAAGTGTGTGTGAATATGAGCAGCAAAACTACTTAATTCTTGTCACATTATAAAGAAGAAGAGAGTGCGCTGTATTAAACCATTTTGAACATTGCAGCGTGACGAAAGTGCTGTATCCATTGCGAACGCTAAGTTTACCAGAACGAGCTGTCCTGTGTCGGAATTTCTTCTGAGCATGCGTGGCACTTTGTGCGTCGGAACAGGCCACACACGGTCGGAATTGACGCGATCGGATTTTGTCCATCGGAAAATCCGACCGTGTGTACGGGGCTATTAGACCCGTTGGCACTTGGCTGGCTATCGGATGAGGAGCGAGAGTCGCTGGTCCGACCATTTACGGCATTAGAGGTTTCAAATGTCATCCGGTCCTTTCACACAGGAAAGGCACCAGGGCCGGATGGCCTACCAATAGATTTCTATAGAACACATGCTGAACTATTAGCACCCATATTAGCCCAATTGTACACTGTCTGTCTGTCCAAAGGTGATTTGCCCCCATCAATGTATCAGGCCTTACCCTGATTTATAAGGACCCCAAGGACCCAGAGTTGTGTGCCTCATATAGACTGATTGCTTTATTAAATAACGATCTCAAAATTTTAACTAAACTGTTGGCCACCCACTTATACCCACTGCTACCTACGGTCATTGATCCCGATCAAACAGGATTTATGCCCAAAAGGTCCACTGATGTCAATCTCAGGAGACTCTTCACTAACATCCATGCCCAACACCACAACTCCGGTACAAGCGCCATAGCCTTATTAGATATAGAAAAGGCGTTTGATACAGTAGAGTGGCCCTTCCTGTGGGAGACCCTATGTAGAATGGGTTTTCCATTGCGGTTTATTTCGTGGTTGCAGGTGATATACAAGAGTCCTACCTCATCGATACGCCTGGGCTCTAGACTATCGACTCCATTCCGACTTTTCAGGGGAACTAGACAGGGCTGCCCTCTCTCTCCGGCTTTATTTGCTCTAGCCATAGAGCCGGTTGCAGAGGCCCTGCGTACATCACCTTACATCAAAGGGCTTCGTATTGGTATGCTGGAGGAGAGGGTAGCCCTGTACGCTGATGATATGGTCCTTTTTCTCAGGGATGCTGGCCCATCACTCCAAGGTGCATTGTCGGTCCTTAATACATTCTCCGCAGTAACGGGCCTTCGGGTTAATTGGTCAAAATCCACTTTATTCCCAATAGACCAGGCAGCCAGAACCACATCCTCCCCAGACAGCCCGTTGAAATGGGTTGAAACCTTTAAATACCTGGGGGTCCATGTCTCCGCTCAAGCCTCAGATTTCCTCAAATTAAATTTAGATCTGGTGGTGGGGGATATGAAAGTAAAACTTAAAGCATGGAGTAACTTGCCCTTATCCGTTTGGGGCAGAGTTAATCTCCTCAAAATGAAGGTCATCCCCAAATTCACTTACCTATTTTGCCATTCTCCATAGTGGATTCCCAAATCCTTCTTTACTAAACTCAACCAACGATTTTCAGAGTTTCTTTGGGGCCCCTCCCCACCCAGATACCGGCTGTCGACCCTGATGAGGCCAATGTCGCAAGGTGGCATGGCTTTCCCGGACTGCCAAAAATATTTTTTGGCGGCACAGCTGGTGACTGTGGTATGGTGGTTGAACCCTGACAAAACCAACGCGGCTTCCGCTTTGGAGGCCACGGTGGTGGGTTCTTGGGAAACCCTCCAATTTCTAATTTATAGAGGCCCACATGCCCCTTACCCACTAACCCCTTCCATGCTTACCACCATGCGGGCCAGGAGAATGGGCCTAATTATAGAAAAACACAACCAGTCAGAAATTTCCCCCAACGCCCCCTTGTGGCTAAACCCCAATTAACCACATCTTAACAAACTCACAGACCCTCAGGTATGGACCAGATACGGCATAAAATTAATTTCGCAGGTGGTGTCAGCCCAGTCCGGGCTGAAGAAGACACTTAGATCTGGTTGTACGGAGAAACCCACATCGCGCTTATATGCGCATCTGGTTTATGTGTCTTTGCCACCTCTGGACGGCCTCTGGTCCCGTTGGCAACGCGATATTCCCGCGTTGGATGACGACGTCTGGGATGATGTCTGGGACTTCCCCTTCAGGTCGCTAGTTTCTATATGTGACAGATTAGTACAATTTAAAATAGTGCACAGGGCTTACTTTACCCCACACAGACTTCATCTGATGAACCCTGCTCACTCTCCCGAGTGTTGGAGATGTGGCACTACCCCAGAAGACTTCTCTCACATTTTCTGGCACTGCCCAAAGATACAACAATTTTGGGGGGAGGTGCTTGCTCTAACGAACAAAGTGGCATCAACTAACTTACCACTGTCAATGGAAATTTGCCTGTTGGGCCTAATAGAAAACCTTGTTCCCACAATAGCTAAACGCACGATGATTGGGTTGTTATTATTTTATGCTAGGAAAATCATTGCACTGCAGTGGAAAAAACCTAATCCCCCTTCAAGTGCTCAGTGGAAACGTCTGGTCAATGAGAGTCTCCTGCTATACAAAGATACCTATGCTAACAGAGGTTGCCCGTTGAAATTTGATAAAGTCTGGTGTAAGTGGATGGAGGAATTGAATATCGCCCAGTGAATATCAATTGGTTACAGATACTATGCTATAGGGTTAATAAGTATAAATAGTTCGTAGATACACATAATTTGTCCTGTAGGCCCCTTTTTGACTAATAACCTAGCTGAAGACTACCGCTAGTAGGAGGAAAGTGATATATTTACCCTGTCTATACGTTATGGTTTGTAACTCATTCTGAATACTGGATGTATAATTCCGGCTGTTATACCTGTACAATATAAGCAACCAAGTTGTACGTGTTTTGTGTGTTTTAAAATTGAATAAAAATAAATTTTTAAAGATACATGCAGGAGGCATGTATATCCTTATAGATAACCCCTATGGCAGTAGTTTAGAAAGGATGACATTGGGTTTACATCCACTTTAAAGCCAAACTTTACCTGTAACAACTTAATAAAGAATAATGTTCTTTAGCAAAGAACATATTTTCCACATTAATAATTATGCTACCAAAAAATAGTGGGTGGTGTAGTTTGCTTCCAGCATTGTTTCTGTTTCTTCATGCTGTAGGCTGCCATTTTGCTGAAGCCTAGAGCCACTGATCAGCAGTAAATCTTTAGGCTGTCAGCAGGTTGGCTTCTGGTGGCTCTGATTTTTGGCACAGTGCATAAAAATAGAGAACAACTGAGCATGTGCAGAGCAGGGTGAGACAGTGTATTACTTGATTTAAAAAAAAGTATAGGCCTTATTTTTATGTTTTACATAGCATACCACTCAACTTTTTGAGATGCCACGCCACTTAAAGGAGAGTTACAAAAATAAATAAAAAAGATTAGTAAAACCCACAAGGGCTTTTTTTTACCTCACTAGAACAAGAGTTCTACTAAACTAAGGGAAGAGGACAAGAGAGTGCATTTATATTGTCAATAACTGTACAAGAATTTTTATTAACAAAATTATTTATTCTCTATACTAGTATTATGTCTAAAGGCTTCTAGTATGCTTTCCCTAAAAATAAAACAGACAACATTTTAATAAGGCATCATCACAAACTGGTGTGGTGTTTTTTTGCAAATAATTCAGATCAAACCCCCTTTACAAATATTGCCTTTAATAATGGAATGCCAAGGGATATTATGAAATACCTAAACAGGAGAGAATTGCTTCACCAGCACTTGCAGAGGAAATTACTCCATCAGATATAAACACTTATATTAAAAAAAAATAAAATAGCTGAAGCCTACAGATCTTTGAACATCATAAATGTCAGCAGAAGACAACACGTAATAGGTACAGGGACAGTGGCAAAAACTAATTTAACTGCCAAAGAAATTCCAATAGCTTCATCAAACTTAAATACTGCACAACAAAAAGCAAAATGGAATCTAATAAACGTGATAGTCAAGAGGAAAGAACTTTTCCAATTACCTAGAAGTGCTTTAAAGTAATGCTTGAGTTTTTGGCAAGCACTCTTTAGATATGATTGAGGGAAACTGTGCAAGGAGAAGTTGACAAAGTTAGACATAAATAAAGTAATTAAAGACCTGAACGCTATGACTGAATCGCTCAATATGAAATTGATGGCAGTGTTAAAAATGATACTATTAGCTAGAAAAACAACACAAACATTTGTAAATAACTCATCAAGTGTGATAATCAGAAATACAAGATTAAAATGAACATAAGTATTCCAAAATTAATTCAAAATAAAGACCATGGAGTTTTTCCCAATATTTTTTACTATTAATATTGATTTAGGAAAATCTGTAAAAGTTAAATTGACAGGACACAGCCTTCACGAGAAAAGATGGTCTAATGTAAGGTTTAAGATCTTTAGAATCCATCACAGGAGATGACTGTGAAAAGCATGATTAATTAAAGAGACTTTTTAAAAAAAAACTATATAAAAATATAACACTTTCAGGATATTTAGCTTCTGTTCCAGCATTGGCTGTGTTGCGTGTAGTTCCACACTGTTGTCTGTAGGTGTCGTTGTCACCACAGACCACTGTTGGAAGAGCAACAGGCTGAAGTGTATTGAGTGCTCTTCTTTTTCAGAAGTAACCCAGTGGGGGTGGTCCACCGCTGTACATTCTGGGACAGGGTACGTAAGGGGCAGACGCCATTTTTTCGCACTCTTACCTCCTGGCCCTCCTGGCCTAAGGTATGTGGTGACTTTTCTCCTGCCTCGGGGCCACGCTGGCCCGAGGCTATGTGACTACAAGTAGGCCCAGAAGCCTGTCTGGGGCCTACTACCGCAGAGGTGGTCCTTAGGCTGTCTTGCCTGTTAGGAAGAAGCCGAGCCAAGCTGAGGAGATCCAGGGGAGGACCCTTGCTGGAGAGAGCCAGGATGAAGGCTGGTTTCTCGGGAGGGCCTGGTAATTTACTTGGAGGATGCACCTATACTTAATTAACCTGCCTCACAGTACTGCCGGGTCGGCTTAAAGGTTCTGGTACTGTGTTTGCTGTTCATCTAATACTAAATCCTGTGGCAGAGGATCGTTCAACTAATACTACATCCTGTGGCAGAGGATCGTACAACTACTTTGTTCTTCTCAAGTCTGTGGCAGAGACTTTTCGTCCGTGCGCCATTCCGGCTGCTAGGTCAGTGAGAGAGGCCTATAAAAGATCTGTTGACTGAAGGTGTGTTTGTCTTCAGGATCTCAAATTTCTCAGTGATCTGCATAAGGTATCTGAAAGCTCCTGCAACTCCCTTTCTACCTCTTTACTGCTACTTCTTCAAAAGTTTTGCAATAAAGCATTGGAAACATAATGAAGTGACTGGTGCATACATTGGTGGGCGTAAAGCCTAATACAGACTCTAAATCCCATGTCTGGTGGAAATACAGGTAAGGGGGTGACGTCAAAGACCCAATTTAAATCAGCCGCTCCTTCGGGGGTAAGCGCTACACCTGTATATAAAAAGAAATCAACAAGAGGTTAGGCTACCCTCACTCCTGAGAAATTCCCTGTCAACCCAGTCGAAGGCCTTCTCCATATCCATAGATATGAGCATTAGGGGGGTAGCCTTTGATCAGGCAGAGTGAATAAATATTCATTGATATGTGCATTAGGGTGGTAGCCTTTGACCGGGCAGAGTGGATACATATTCATAGATATGTGAATTAGGGTGGTAGATTTTGACTGGGGAGAGTGGATAAGATCTATGACTTGGATAGTGTTGTCTCTAGCTTCTTATTTAGGGTAAATATGACTTGATTTACATACAGTACTTAATTTAAGTGAGATTGTGTAGGAGTCTTGGCTAAAATTTTGTAGAAAAATGTTAAATCAAAATTGAGAAGATAGCTACCGCATTGGGTAGGGTTTTGGTCCACTTTTGAAAGTACCTTGATAATTACCCTAAGTGGGTGAGGTGGGGGTAATGACCTTCTGTAATTGAATTATAGGCCTGCAGAAAGTATGACAAAATGGGGTCTTTAAAAATGTATAGTAGTTGAGGGATAGACCATCACCAACTGGAGCTTTCCACAATCTAAGAAGAGGATATGGCTAAGTTGAATTCCTCCTGGGTAAGAGGTTTTTCAATTGCTCTCTCTGAGGAAACAGTGAGAGATCCAAAGATTTGAGGTAAAATTCTATAAGACGTTTGTAGGAGGACTAAGGGGTGAACACGGGATCCCAGGGATTAGAGAGCTTTTTAGTAAAGATGCTGAAACTCTTACATAGGGGTCAAGGAGATAGTGGTATTTTGAGGGCCTTTCAGGGCTCTTTCTAGCATTTTGCCTGGCATGTTGCTAAGTTTTTGGAAAGTTTGTTCCCCCTGTAGTAAGTTAGTTTTATCAGTGTGGTATAATGGAGAGTCTATTCTTTCCCATAGAGTCTGTAGGTCTCTATTTATTGAAATAGATTGTGACTTTTCATGGATAGCCTCTAGTTTCTGAATTTGAGTAATAAGGGAGGGGCATCTTGTATATTGTTAGTCTGAAAATAGAAAGTCACTTCCGTTATGGTGGCCTGATCCTGGAGGAGAACTTTGTTCAGTTTACAGAATGACACTAGAGTTGGACTATGAAAGAGCTAACATAAGGTGGACCAGGGCATGATATAACAGCAATATTGGGCCTATTGATAAGTTCATGATATTAGATCATTACATAATCATGACAGGTACATCTTTGTGAGGGAATAGTAGTGCGGACATTATGTGTGATGTGTTGGGGGAAAGAATGTATAGTCACAATCGCTGAAATATGTAAAGCACCACATGTTTACCAGGTATGCCAAGCAGAGATCAGTCTTCAGCTTCTTGAGGTAAGAGAAAGAAATCAGGGAACCTCCCCCAATCAAGAAGGGCTGTATTGGAAATTAAAGTCAATGCCTAGGGCCAAGAGACCTTTCACTGTGTTCTAACTGTGAGAGTTGTTTGGGGCAAGAGAGTTTGTCATTGTTGAAAAGATAAATGTTGACTGAAGTGAGAGTGGTGGCACCAACTTTCTGTTTCACAAGTAAGTATAGCTAATTTTTATCAGATATGTGGGTTAATCATTTTACTGCCAGGTCCATACGCCGTACGGACCTAAAAAGTGCCCGCAGGTGGCCAAAGTCAGTACCCTGTATGGACCTAATTTCTCCCTCTCCTATAAGTTTATGGTCACTTCAATGACCATAAGCTTATATCAGAATTGTTCAGCAGACTCTGCTGAACAATTATATAACTCTGATCAGCGAGTTATTAACCTCTAATGTGACCGCCCCACCCATGCCGCCGCTTCCCTGCCCCCTGCTTCTCCACCTCGCGCTGCTAACTTTCATCTTAAATTGCCTCCCCACTCTCCTTTCCTATCCCCTTCACCCCCTTCTTCCCTCCCAGCACTGATTCTCCTTCCTCCACCCAATCCGACCCCAGACCCCATCCGCTGCAGCTAACATCATTAGCCGGCATCCCTCCTCTGCTGCTCCAGCCGGCTTCAGGTGCTGCATGGGGCTTGGGGGGGATCCAGATGTGTCCCTCCGCCAGTCAGATCACCCCCATACTGCCCCCACACCCCTGATCCATGGCCACTCCGAGCAGTATCTCTCCTTCCCTTCTGCCGCCTGCAGCTTCTCCCTGCACTGATCTCTACGATCTGTCAGGCTGGGGAGAGCGGTGGGGGGAGGGAGCGGTGTGGGTGGTGGTGAAGTTGCGGGGTTGTCACTAGTAACAAACATCTACGAATTCACCCTGCTGCCAGACTCCCATATATCACTTGCAGAGACAATGAACAGTCTTTTGCTGGTTTTGTTTTTGTTTGTTTATTGGGGGTACAACTTGGTTGGGGAAAGGGGTATATGGGATGCCCGTAAGATGGTACAATTTGCCACCATTTTTAGAGATTTTAGTTTAGCACATAGTTTGAGCTTGAAGAATGATGTGCATTGTTTTAAACAGTTCTAATCTTTCCCCTGCATCACCATGCAGACTATTGCCCCTCCTCTGCGCAACTATTTCTGACGTCATCAGGAATCCCTGATGACGTCAGAACGTACTGACGAAACCGGTCAGATTTACCGATCGTGACACGCCACTTCTGCTTGCTACATAGCCTCGTAGCTACGTTCATTGTTTGATTGTCCGCATAGACCCACATGTGGCTCATGCGTTTTTTTTAGCCTGTTTTAATACATTTTTGGCTTATTTCATGATGGGAGCTTTCCAGTCATTTTCTTTCCATTTATGGCATTAATGGTCTTCAAATCCATCCAGTGTCTATTCAGCCACAGCGTTCCTGATTTCCAGCACCTGGACCAAGCCGTGAGCGTGCAAACCTTTCTGGCATGTCTATGAAGCGCTTTTGACTCCTGTAATGGGAGTCACTACAATCTGGTGAGTAGGCTGTGTGGCCTGTTCCCTTGATGTTTGCCGAATACTAGGAGTATTTTCCAGAAGTTTTGAAAATCTACATCAGTTTTTAAACACTATTTGTTTTTGAATCTTTGATTTTTTGCTTTCACAGCTTGATATTTCAACACTTTTCAATGCTCTTTGACTGGACTCTAGCCGAAAGCTATTTATGGTTGTCACTATTGACACAATATTTCCTACATCTTTGTGATTATTACTTTTCACTTGCAATTTTATTTGCAACTTTTGTGATTGTTAGTTATATATTTGCATATATAATATATATATATATATATATATATATATATATATATATATATATATATATATATATATTTGTTATAGAGATATCTCCAATTGGAGTCGAACATTTATGAATTCCTCTATAGCGGGCCAGTATCTGGAGAGTCTAGGACAATTCCAGAACATATGGATATAGTCACTATCTGGTGATTGGCACCGCGGGCAATTCGGGGACTTCTGTGGAAATATTCTGTGTAATCTCTGAGGCGTAAAGTATATTCTGTGTAGGAACTTGGCTTGAATTAATTTATCCCTAGAGGAGATCATTATTTGGAGGATATTTTCAAAGCACTCCTCCCATGATTCCCTGTCTAAAGCCGGGATATCCGACTTCCGTCCATAGTGCCTCCATCTTGGGCGAGTCTTTCTTAAGTAATGTCAAGTACAGCGTAGACAGGGGTTTATGCAGAGTTTCTTGAGACAGTAGCTCCTCAACCACATCAGCCTGAAGGACAGGCGGAAGCGGGAACTGTGCACGGAAGGCATGTCGCAACTGATAGTAGCGAAATAACATCCACCCAGGAAGATTGTGTCTGCCCGCAAGTGCGCGAAAGGGAGTAAGGGACCCTGACGAAACAACATCCCTCAACACTCTGATACCACGCCGGGCCCACACCTGCGGGTCCGGAATGGTCCTAAAGTGCGGGAGGGCCGAATTCCCCCACAACGGGCAATATGGAGACCATTGGTTGGAAGACAAGAACCTTCGCCTAGCCACTCCCCAGACACGCAGGGTAGCCCCAGTAGGAGCAGGCAAAGAAGGGTATGATGAAGCTCCGCGATATGCCAGGTTATTTAGCTTGGTGAGGGACCCCACAATAGCTGCTTCAAGGCAGACCGCCGCGTTGGCCCTGGATTGTACAAACCACCACCTAATTGTGACCAAAACGGCTGCCCAATAGTACACCATCAGGTTAGGTAAGGCTAGACCCCCACAACTCACAGGGAGTTGTAAAGTCGATCGTGCCACACGCGGAGTCGATCCCCGCCACAGGAAGGAGCCAACACATGTGTCTAAATCCCTGAAGAAGGCCTGGGGTATCCATGTCGGGCAATTCCGAAATATGTTGTTGAGCTTGGGTAGATAAATCATTTTTATGACATTGATTCTCCCCAGGAGATTTAGGGGTAAATTGGCCCAACGGGAACAGTGGTCTTTCATTTGCGCAACTATGGGTAGAAGGTTAAGATGCTGGAATGCCTGGGGCTCCCTTTTAATCTTAATGCCAAGATACGTAAATTCCTCCACCCACCGCAGTGCTGTCTGGGGCGCCAAATCCCTCACCCGCGCATCTAGAGGGAAAAGGACTGACTTGGACCAATTTATACGTATCCCAGAGAATTGTCCAAATTCATCGAAGGCTGCGAGAGCAGCCTCCAGTGAAGCATTGGCATCTTGTAAGTATAGTAGGGTATCATCTGCGTATAATGATATCTTCTCCTCCAGAGGGCCGACCCTCAATCCCACAATACAGTTGGATTCTCTGACTAAAATTGCCAAGGGCTCTAAGGCCAATGCAAATAAGCTGGGAGACAGGGGGCAACCCTGTCGGATCCCCCTCTGAAGGAGAAAGAAATCTGAAAGGGTGTCATTCACACGAATCCTTGCCCTAGGAGCTTTGTACAAAATACTAAGCCTGTGCATAAATCTAGGTCCTACTCCAAATTTTCGCAGTACCGCCCACAAGTATTCCCATTCAACAGAATCAAAAGCCTTTTTCTGCATCCAGAAAGGCTATGACTCTAGTGCCTCTAGTGCTTCTAGTACCAATGTGAGTCACAGTATACCTCCCCTTTGCCAACCAGGCCAACAATCTTCCATTCTTATCTCCGAATTCAAAAACCCTTTGTGCACTGTCTAGCATAGATTTTTGCGTTAGTTCAACCCTAATGCCCCGTACACACGGTTGGATTTTCCAATGGAAAATGTCCGATCGGAGCGTGTTGTCGGAAATTCAGACCGTGTGTGGGCTCCATCGGACATTTTCCATCGGATTTTCCGACACACAAAGTTTGAGAGCAGGATATAAAATTTTCCGACAACAAAATCCGTTGTCGGAAATTCCGATCGTGTTTACACAAATCCGACGGACAAAGTGCCACGCATGCTCAGAATAAATAAAGAGATAAAAGCTATTGGCCACTGCCCCGTTTATAGTCCCGACGTACGTGTTTTACCTCACCGCGTTTAGAACGATCGGATTTTCCGACAACTTTGTGTGACTGTGTGTATACAAGACAAGTTTGAGCCAACATCCGTCGGAAAAAATCCTAGGATTTTGTTGTCGGAATGACCGAACAAAGTCCGACCGTGTGTACGGGGCATTAGAAGGGACAGTTCCCTCAGAGAATCCTACCATAGCACATAGTGAGCCTGGTCAGGAGTTTGTACATATGTAGCTTCTTTCAATCTCGCCTGTTCCTCCAGATGCCTCAGAGACTGCACAGAACCTCGTTTTTTAACTGCTATGCGGGCCATGTATTCCCCCCTGAGCCAAGATTTAAATGAATCCCACAGTACCAGTGGTCCAGTGGACTCATCATTGTTTAACCAGAAATTACTTACAGTCTCAAGTAGCCCTTCCTGAATCTCATGGTCCATAATCCAGTATTTAGACAATCGCCACACTCTGTCGCCCACCACATGAGAGATCTGGATAGTAACCGATACCGGAGCATGATCCGAGATGCCTCTGGAAAGGATTTCTGAAGATTCTACCCTATGAAGTAATGCAGAGGAGGCAGAAACCAAATCAATGCGGGACATGGTCCGGTATGTTGTAGAAAGGCATGTGTATGCTTTATCCGACGGGTGAAAATGGCTCCAGACATCTGTCATGTGGAAGGCGAAGGCCAATGAGAGAGTCCATGCTGGGGTGGGCCCGAAGGATGCAGTCTGTCAATGTCTCTAGAGGGGGCTAAATTAAAATCACCCATAAATAATACATTTTCAACGTTGTATATTGTAACTTGTTGCATAAGCTCGTGAAGGATATTAACGTCAGCAGGGGGGGGACAGATATATTCCCACTATTACAAAAGGAATCTCTGAGATTAAACCATGTAGGAGAATGTACCTGCCTCCCGGGTCCCTCCTGCTGCTGTCTAGTATTCCATTCTCCACTTCACTCAGCCGACAACTCCCCCCCAGTGGCATGTTACCTCAGCTTATATAGGAGGCCCGCCCCCTGCCAATTCCAGTTTGGGATTGGTCAGGGCTCCCACATGAGCTGCCTGCCACTCCAGTTCCAGGCCCTGCTCCTCTTCCAGAACATTCTCCCTGGAAGCAGGGGAGGCACCTCAGAAATAGAGCACAGGTGATCACACCCACTGCTACTCTAACCACTCCCAGCCCCCAGATCAAAACAGACAGGCCTAGCTTGCAGCATAGGCCTGCCTAAATTTACCTGTGTTGAAAGTCTTTCTAGCAAAAATCCTATTACTAGCACCTACCTATTGGTAGAGGGTGCTGTATTCAGCCCCCACCAAAATCACAGCTGTCCTCAGCTGTGGAAAATACATTTTCAAAAATACCTCCTGGGCCCAGGAGTATAGCCATTCCATATTATTAGGTTGGATGGGGAAAAGGGTGAAAACTTGGACGGGGTTTTGTATAAAAGTACAAAAATAGACTATATACAATCTGATCATATATTTACATTGCACATTTATACACATCGTAACTACAGGTCCCTGTAGCTAAATACATACAAGTGAAAAACAGAGCACTACTCCCTTGGGAGAAATACTCTGCTTAAAACAGGTCTTCATCTGTTCCCGCTGTGGAGATGGACAGCCGTCACATCCCTGGCGTTCCTAAGAGAAGTCATAAAACACACAAATACCACGGGGTCTAAAAAATCAGTAGCACCTTATTTTTATTCTAGAAGTCATATGCTTTCAGAAAATATATGGTTTGGGGGGTCTTTCACAAATTCTGAAAGCTGTAAGGGAAAATTAAAACCTTCAGATTTTTTGAGAAATTTGGATATTTACACTTTTGCGTCTGTTCAATTTTCACCATTTTGCAAAAAGGTGCAAATTAAAAGTTACAAATATTTATTATTTATTAACTCAATACAGGTTAAGCTTTTATATTTAGTAGGAATTTTGTAATATTGTCTGTGTATTTATCTGCTAATCATGATTTTAGTGGATTTTTAGCAAAAATATTGTTTTGATAAACATTTGCACAAATATCGTGGGACCATAAAAATCAATAGCACCTTCTTTTTATTCTACTGGTCATGTGCTTTTAAAAAATATATGGTTTGGGGAGGCTTTTTGCAAACTCTGAAAGCTATAAGTGAAAAATAAAAAAGCAAAGGAAAAATTGCAAAAATGGTCTGGCCACCTGAGTGTAAAAATGGAGCACCGGGCCTGGCAGCGAAAGGGTTTAAGGACTACAAGTATGATAAATATGGGCAGTAGGGATTGTCAAATTAAACACACAAGATAATAATTATCTTAGCGCCAGAAATTTTAAAACAAGACCTAATCATTGCAGAAACTATAGGCTTATTGCAAGTATAAATAACCATTTTATATTATATGCAAAATGTTAGCATACTACATAAAAAGACATATAGATTGTTAGATGGCATTTACCAAACAGATTTCATGGACAATAGAGTAGAGCAGTGTTTTTCATCCTTTTTTCAGCCAATGCACCCTTTAAAATCTGGCATAATCTCGGGGCACACCAGTCAAAAATGGAATCAAATTTATATGTTATTTAGCATCAATGGGAGACCTTAGCCTGGGACGATACACACCTACTCTATTCTGGCAGGAATGGAGGAGAGACAGACACCAGGCTTAGT
This sequence comes from Lithobates clamitans, assembly GCA_037952925.1. Classification (NCBI taxonomy): domain Eukaryota; kingdom Metazoa; phylum Chordata; class Amphibia; order Anura; family Ranidae; genus Lithobates; species Lithobates clamitans. The sequence goes on from JBBGZY010000655.1 coordinate 5,870,821, forward strand.
AATTTGTAATGCAGAGATCAATAGTTTGTAAGGCAGGCAAATGCCTTACAAACAAGTGAACTATGTGTTACAAACTGCTCAACTCTGAAATTTGCATTATCGACAACTACTGAACTCTGAAATTTTGCGTTATCAACAACTACTGAACTCTGCTTTACAAACTATTGAACTCTGAACGCACAGTTCAGAGTTCAGTAACTTGTAACGCAGAGTTCAGTCATTTGTAAGGGTTCAGAGTTTTGTAGTTTGTAAGACAGAAATATTTTTCAATGCATTGATAAAGTAAAGTTGTTTGATAAAGTTGTCTGGTTTTTTATAAGGTCCTGGTTTTGATATACCTTTATACTTTTATAAAAAATTCCTTTCGGAAAGTTAAAGGGACCCTGTCACCGGATATTTTATTTCAATAACCGTGATCCATAATATTATATGCACATTCACATATTTTAGGCATTTTATAACTGTAAAAACCTCCCTTGTGTGGACATCTAAAAGCCCTGAGACTACTGCTGGGTGCCGCCATCTTGAATTTGATGTCAGCAGTCCTAGCAAATGCAGAGCTGTCACTCAAGTCATATTGTACTTTTTTAACATAAAGGAGCCCTTGATATAATTTTCATATGTCAGGGAACCCTTACTAAATTCTTACATCCACAGCTCATGATTCATGAGCACTATCAGTAAGTTTTAACCATAAAAATAATAAATAAAAAGAATGTGACTTTTGTAGCATAATAATGGGCAATAAAGAAACACAAACTGTGAGAATTGTAGTGCCCCCTTAACCACTTCAGCCCCGGAAGAATTTACCCCCTTAATGACCAGGCCATTTTTTGCTTTAGCTGACAATTGTGTGGTCGTGCCACATTGTACCCAAACAAAAATGATCTCTCCCTCCTCCCCTGTCAGAACGGGGATCAACCTTGTTTACATAGGCAGATCCCCATTCTGCCTTTTTTGCTGCATTTAATGCACAGACGACGTTCAGGTATGTCGGTTTACGCAGCCGGGCCGCCATGCCGCAGTATATGTACGGTAGGTGGTCCAGAAGTGGTTACATTGGTGTTAAGTGCAGTGGCGGACACTTGTGCAGGGTGCAGGGGCGGTGCCCCCCCCCCCCCAATCAATGCTCCCAGACCCTAACTACATGCAGGGAGCTTGAATGCATGGATTTTTTTTTCCTTTAGAAGAACATGATTAGAGCTGAAGGCTTAAATGTCCTGTGATCCCACGTGTACTTGGAGCACCATTCAAAGCTGGAGGCTAACAGGTGTCCCTACCGGCATCCGGAAAGTGGGAGCAGGCATCAGGCACTAATTCAGAAGCATGGACATATGAGGAGTAAGATGCTGCTCAAAACCAACCTCGTGCTTTAGATGTGGATATGGTTGTGTATGGCCTCAGACAGCTTTCCCCAGCCATGCTCCCTGACATGTATCGCCGTGCCTAACGGGGCTTGGTCACAGAGCCATACACATACACAGCCATATCGACATCTGAAGCATGAGGATGGCTTTGAGTTGCGTCTTACCCCACATATGCTAAAATTTCCTAATTGGGTTAAAGTGGATGTAAACCCTCACATATACCCAGTGACATGAACAGCCTCAGATGATACACAGAGATGAAACAAATCTCCCTACATAAGTTTTACATGTATATCTGCTGCCTTCAGCTTTCTACATTCTTTAGAAAGTGCACATCTTATTAGAAAATTTTACTTCCTGTTTCAGCAGTGGGAGGGGAGTCTGGGCATACACTATGTGTGAGAAAGGCACCCCCCTCCTCCACATAGGCAGTGGAACGAAGAAACTTGCAGAGCTGTACTCTGAATAGACAAGCTCTCTGCTAATCTATATCTTAGTTACCTCCCTGACTCAAATTACCAGCTGCTTTTATCTCCTGTGTGGAGAGCTTGTCAGAAGTTATCATGCTGATAACAGAGGAACGGAGCAACAGAAAGACACAGGACTTAGGGCTTTGGAGAGAGATAAGTACAGTATTTCATTAATGAGGTTTACATCCACTTTAAACAAATCAGAAATGTTGCCTTTAAATCTAAAACAAAAATTGCAATGGCGTGGGTGATTACACTACAACAAATCACTGTAATTTATCTAGGAGATAAATCCTGTTTGTCTTAAATAGATGTATTTTTTTTGAACAACATAAAAATATGTGTTAAAGCTGAATAAATCTATCTCTTACTTTACTAGAGATAATAACAATAATTAAAATAAAGACGTTCATTATTATTCTTAGCAAAAAAAATGTACCCCTATTATTCCCAAAATATATTTTTTTAGAAAAATGGATGAAATAATACTTAGCTATTTAAGTGGAAGTAAGAAACCTAAAACATAATAATCTACATATTGCAGACATAAACAGCAAGCTGGCATCACAGTACCATTATGTGATTACACATTTATTTTAATTCCTGGGTCAGAGCACCCCTGACAGAAAAACACATTTAAATTATGTAAAGTATGTAAAAAATGTAAGACACATATAAACCATTGTAATCTCCAAAATTAGAAGAAAGGTTTGATGTGATTCCAATGAATTCTTAGCTGGCTAATCAAATAAATATGTCTTATCTATATTTAAAGTGACTTATTTAGTCTATTTATGAAATCTTCCAGCATAAGGTTAACATTTTTTAATCAAAATAATTTTATCAAATCACAGCTTCCTGTCATACAAAATTAGTACAGAGGGCAGTATAAATATCAATATATGTTGGGCTGGTGGCCCTGAATAGAGATAGTTACCATTCGGAAACACGGCAAACACAGCAAACACAGCAGAAATTACAGTCAATGCTAGATGATAAGTATTAAAAAGTGCCTGTTCCTATTTTAAACCTGTGATCACAGAGTCTAGCAGAAGAAAGTCTTCTAGCACCAATTTCATTTGTGGCTCGAGCTCGGATATGTCATGTGGCTGAATTCAGAGAACCACAATGGAAGCCTATTGTGCTCTGACATCAATAAGGTCAAAAGGAATCTTTTTTTCCATGCCTCATCGAGCATTTTGCAGAAACAATACTGGAACTCAAAAAGAGGAATGAAGTTACATTATAGAATATAGAGAATGCACAGAAAATTGAGTGTAATTAAAACAATGATCACAGGGTGGCAGCATAACCATAAACAAATAAAGCGGAGCTGCAGGCTCCTGCAAAAATTAAAAGTCAGCAGCTACAAATACTGTAGCTGCTGACTTTTAATATTAGGACACTTACCTGTCCACAAATCCATCTTCACCCTAGCCGATTTTTCAGTCGGCTCTCGGGTGCTGCCGCCGCCATTTTTTGTAAGGGAAACTGGCAATGAAGCCTTGCGGCTTTACAGTCGGCCCCCTACAGTGCATGTGCAAATCATGTGCACTTTGTTACTGGCCCAGAGGCAGGGAAAAGAGGAGGGGGGCCGAACTCCCGGGTGACTTCACCGCGGAAAGTCACACAGAAGTGGGAGCGGGTAACTGTAAAAACCAGGTACCACTCTCCCCCGAAAGGTGCCAAATGTGAGAGTGGAGGGGGGTAGGATGCAAACAAGCAGAGCTTCCCCTTTTGTGTGGAGCTCCGCTTTAACTTAGTAAAAGAACAAAACAAATAAGCATAGATGCAACTGCATTGCCCTTATAACTGCTGGAGGCAGCACACTGTAGTTCCACAAAGGAGCAAACGTTATATTTATATATGTTATCAGAATCTGATATAGTTGACATGTCTTCACTTTACAGCCCTCATCAATGCTACTGATAAGGCAGAACTGGTCCTCCAATCAGGGCTGGTGCTTGACTATTTTGCGCCCTATGTAAGACTAACACACCAATCCCCCATGCCCCCCTACGCTAGTCTTGCCTAGGGCACAAGTGTTTACAACAGGGAACAGGGTCAGAGCAGACTCACCAGGCAAGATAGTTTCGTCCAGGCCCGGAGAACTGATGGCGCCTGCCTCCCCAGCTGTGCCCACCTCAACCAGCTCCCCATGATTCTCTCCCCGCTGTCTTCCTCCACCTCCTCAGCTGTGTCTGGCTCCCCATGATCCTCTCCCAGCTGTCTTCCTCCACCTCCTCAGCTGTGTCTGGCTCCCTTTGATCCTCTCGCCGCTGTCTTCCTCCGCCTCCACAGCTGTGTCCAACTCCCCAAGACCCTCTAGCCGCTGTCTTCCTCCACCTCCTCAGCTGTTTCTGGCTCCCCAAGATCCTTGAGCCGCTGTCTTCCTCCACCTGCTTCAGCTGTGTCCTGCTCCCCTATATCCCCTAGCCACTGTGTTTCTCCTCCTCCTCAGCTGTGTTTGGCTCCCGATGATCCTCTAGCCGCTGTCTTCCTCCGCCTCCTCAGCTGTGTCCAGCTCCCCATGATCCTCTAGCCACTGTCTTCCTCCACCTCCTCAGCTGTGTCCGACTCCCCGTCATCCTCTAGCCGCTGTCTTCCTCCTCCTCAGCTATGTCCGGCTCCGCATGATCCTCTAGCCGCTGTCTTTCTACACCTCCTCAGCTGTGTCCCGCTCCCCATCATCCTCTAGCCGCTGTCTTCCTCCGCCTCCTCAGCTGTGTCCGGATCCCCGTCATCCTCTAGCCACTGTCTTCCTCCACCTCCTCAGCTGTGTCTGGCTCCCCATGATCCTGTAGCCACTGTCTTCCTCCTCCTCCTCAGCTGTGTCCTGTTCCCTATGATCCTCCAGCCGCTGTCTTCCTCCGCCTCCTCAGCTGTGTCCAGCTCCCCATGATCCTTGAGCTGCTGTCTTCCTCCACCTCCTTCAGCTGTGTCCGGCTCCCCATGATCCTCTAGCCGCTGTCTTCCTCCTCCTCCTCAGCTGTGTCCGGATCCCCATCATCCTCTAGCCGCTGTCTTCCTTCACCTCAGCTGTGCCCGGCTCCCTATGATCCTCTAGCCGCTGTCTTTCTCCACTTCCTCAGCTGTGCCCTGCTCCCCATCATCCTCTAGCCACTGTCTTCCTGTGCCTCTTCAGCTGTGTCCGGATCCCTGTCATCCTCTAGCCACTGTCTTCCTCCACCTCCTCAGCTGTGTCCGGCTCCCCATGATCCTCTAGCCGCTGTCTTCCTTCACCTCCTCAGCTGTGTCCGGTTCCCCATGATCCTTTAGCCATCGTCTTCCTCGTCTCCTCAGCTGTGTCCAGCTCCCCATCATCTTTTAGCCACTGTCTTCTTCCTCCTCCTCAGCTGTGTCCGGATCCCGTAATCCTCTAGCCGCTGGCTTTCTCCGCCTCCTCAGCTATGTCTGGTTCCCCATGATCCAGTAGCCGCCGTCTTTCTCTGTCTCCTCAGCTGTGTCCCGCTCCCCATCATCCTCTAGCCGATGTCTTCCTCTGCCTCCTCAGCTGTGTCCGGATCCCCGTCATCCTCTATCCGCTGTCTTCCTCCTCCTCCTCAGCTGTGTCCGGTTCCCCATGATCTTCTAGCCGCTGTCTTCCTCCTCCTCCTCAGCTATGTCCCGCTTCCCATGATCCTCTGGCCACTGTCTTCTGCCACCTCCTCAGCTATGTAGGGCTCCCAATAAACCTCTAGCTGCTGTCTTTCTCCACCTCCTCAGCTGTGTCCCGCTCCCCATCATCCTCTAGCCGCTGCCTTTCTCCGCCTCCTCAGCTGTGTCTGGATCCCCTCCATCCCCTACCTGCTGTCTTCCTCCACCTCCTCAGCTGTGTCTGGCTCCCCATGGTCCTCTAGCCGCTGTCTTTCTCCACCTCCTCAGCTTTGTCCGGTTCCCCATGATCCTCTAGCCACCATCTTCCTCCTGCTCAGCTATGTCCAGCTCCCCATGATCCTCTAGCCGCTGTCTTCCTCTGGCCCCTCAGCTGTGTCTGGATCCCCGTCATCCTCTAGCCGATGTCTTCCTCCACCTCTTCAGCTGCGTCTGGCTCCCCATGATCCTCTAGCCACTGTCTTCCTTTGCCTCCTCAGCTCTGTCTGGCTCCCCATGATCCTCTAGCCGCTGTCTTCCCCTGGCCCCTCAGCTGTGTCTGGATCTCCGTCATCCTGTAGCCGCTGTCTTCCTCCGCCTCCTCATCTGTGTCTGGCTCCCCATGATCCTCTAGCCGCTGTCATCCTCTGCCTCCTCAGCTGTGTTTGGCTCCCCATGATCTTCTAACCGCTGACTTCTTCTGCCTCCTTAGCTATGTCTGGCTCCCCATGATCCTCTAGTGGCTGTCTTCCTCTGCCTTCTCAGCTGTGTCTGGCTCCCCAGGATCCTTTAACCACTGTCTTCTTCCATCTTCTCAGCTGTGTCTGGCTCCCCATGATCCTCTCCCTGCTGTTCTCCGTCTCCCCAGCTGTGCCCACAGGACATTTTGCAGCCCCTTTTGTTCCCCAGCCAGGCTAGAGGGGAAAAATATGTATATGTGTTGAATGCGCTACTCTAAAACACACCACTCTGTGATATTCCAAACTTACGCAATCATTATTCCCCCCCAAAATTCTACATACAGTAGTGTCCCAAATACTCACCCTACTGGGTGTACTTTACATACAACATAAATATATACAAAAATTGGTGCGTGACATTTATAACCAGACTAAAATGTCCAAATTCATGTGCAAAGTGCAATGTGCAATAGTTGCCAAGATCTCTGTAGTATATATCATCCGTGACTTTCCGTGACCCCTTCACCACTTTAGTGCCAAGAACACCACCACCTGGATTGGCCACTCACCAGATGCCGGTTAAACTGCACCTTTGGTTCATTTATTTGGGATAACCACTCCACATATTCCGTATTGTTGCTGACCCCAATGCGCTATATATAGACCATGTCCTCCTCATGAGAAACAGACAACGATCATTGCGCAATATATAAAAAATATTTTATTAACCACTTAAGGACCAGCCTCATTTTGGATTTTAGGTGTTTACATGTTTAAAACAGTATTTTTTTGCTAGAAAATTACTTAGAACCCCCAAACATTATATATGTTTTTTTTCTAACACCCTAGAGAATAAAATGGCGGTTGTTGCAATACTTTTTTTTTGCACCATATTTGCGCAACGGTCTTATAAGCTTACTTTTTTTGGAAAAAAATCACTTTTTTGAATAAAAAATAAGACAACAGTAAAGTTAGTCATTTTTTTTTATATTGTGAAATATAATGTTACGCCAAGTAAATTGATACCCAACATGTCACGCTTCAAAATTGCGCCTGCTCGTGGAATGACATCAAACTTTTACCCTCAAAAATCTCCATAGGCGACGTTTAAAAAATTCTACAGGTTGCATGTTTTGCGTTACAGAGGAGGTCTAGGGCTAGAATTATTGCTCTCACTCTACCCGTCGCGGCGATACCTCACATGTTTGGTTTGACCACCGTTTTCATATGCGGGCGCTACTCGCGTATGCGTTCGCTTCTGCGCGCCAGCTCGTCGGGACGGGGGGTTTTTAAAAAAAATTTTATTTTTATTATTTATTTTACATTATTTTATTTATTTTTTTTTTACACTATTTAAAAAAAAAATTGTGTCACTTTTATTCCTATTACAAGGAATGTAAACATCCCTTGTAATAGAAAAAAGCATGACAGGACCTCTTAAATATGAGATCTGGGGTCAAAAAGACCTCAGATCTTATATTTACACTAAAATGCAATAAAAAAAAAAGTCATAAAAAAATGACATTTAAAAAAATATGCCTTTAAGAGGCGTGGGCGGAAAATTCCGCCCAGCAGTGTCATGGAGACGACTGGGCGCCATCTTAGCCTCACTCGTCAGCAGGCACAGGACGGATGCGATTGCCTCCGCCGCTACCGACGGCTTCCGGTAAGCGGCAGAGGGCACCAGATCGCAGTGGGAGGGGGGACCCCTCTCCTGCCACCGATAAAAGTGATCTCGTGGCTGCACGGACCACTTTTATCAGAAAGCTGGCCGCTGCACGAAAACAGGGATAACGGGGTTATGGCAGCTAGCTGCTGCCATAACAACGATATACCCCTTCAAAGTTTGTACGTACATCGTCGTGCGGCGGTCGGGAAGTGATTAATACTCAGTTTAAAAAGGAAATATTACACTCACATTTCCAGGTGCCCATAAGCTGGCACCAAGCTATTCCAGCAGTTGGTAATGGGTGTATTGATGGCGCCGTGTGAATCCCGTGTCGGCGTGCGATGCAAGCCTCGTTTGCAGCCGGCTTGCGCTTCAGCTCTCGCTTTGGCCTAGCACAGAAGTGACGTATTGGCGTGACAAAAATCTCCCAGCAGCTTCTACGCATTTCGCATCATAGTATGCGTCATCAGGAAGCTTCCTGATGATGCATCATTTGTAGGCTAGAGGGGAAGACAGCAGCCATGGCTGCGCCTCCCTAGGCAGCAGTGTGCCCTAGGTGGCTGCCTAGTTTGCCTAGTGGAAGCGCCAGCCCTGCCTTCACTACAGGGCCCCATTAGCTCAAAAGGGGTGCCCGGGCAGCTTTACTGTTCATCTATATGGTGCAGCAGTTTTAAATAGATCACCAGGTTAATTCCAGGCTTGCCAGGAATTCAATTACATTTCCCTGAGCCCCAACAGTGCTGCAGAGGTGCCCAGGAATCAGGAGCAAGGAGGGGACTATTTTTTCATTTTTGGGGGCAGGCGGCTAAAGCTTCAATTAGTCCTGGCCAGCCTCTCACTGTGTTGAAGTGATCTACCTACCTCCCTCAGTAAGTGCTGAGGCGAAAGAAGGGCAAGAATGTAGCCGGGTGGCGGGAGATCACAAAACACAGTGGTTGCTGAGGGATCCCAGTGCACAGACAAGAGGCACAAATGAGAGTTATTAAAGGTACAGAGACATATACAGCACATGTACACATGTATTAGTACTGCATGTGGCAATTAATTGCAAACAGCCATACACAAACAGCCACCAGCATCTGCTGTACTATGATCATCATCATGATACACTGGAACCTCGGATTGCGAGTAACACGGTTTACGAGCGTTTCGCAATACGAGCTATTTTTTTTTAAATCCTGACTCGATTTGCGATCGTTGTCTTGCAAGATGAGCAAGATTTATGCCACTGGTGTGTGCATTTGCGTATTTGGTCAGAGGTCTGGGGGCGCTGGTGGCTCCCAGCGCTTCGTGGAGAACTCTGAGACACTCAGAAACACTCTGTTACCGTGTGTCTCCGAGTGTCTCTGAGCGTCACTGGCACCCCCGCACCTCTGGCCACAAATGTGGTACTGCATACACCGGCGCCCTGCACCTCTGGCCACATACAGTACTGCATGGACCAGCAGTGGCTGTGGAACGGATTATCTGAGTTTCCTTTATTTCCTATGGGGAAACTCGGAAACTAGCTTTGATATACAAGTGCTTTGGATCCAAGGTATTACTGTAATTATAAGGATTATAAGCACAATGAGATGCTTCCTATAGGTCTTGTTTACACTTGTGTTTGGTGGGCATTAAAAATGCATGACTGAGTCATATTTTTACTACCCCCCCCCCCGCCACTCCCCCTTATAGTGCATGAAAACTACATACAACGGCGACAGGAGGTCTCGCAGACATTCCCAGCGGCTGCAGTCGCTGGGAGTGTGCGTGAACCCCCCAGTGCTGGACTACGTTCAACAGTGCCTTTACAGGGGGGAATGGTTGAAAGCGTTAAAGATGTAGCTCAGAAATCCATTTTTAATGCCCACCAAACACAAGCGTAAACAGGTCCTAAAAGAAAGTATTTCAATGAGTAAATGTAAATCTGACAAAACAACTGTCAACTGTCAGATGGAAACACCAGATTGCCTCCCCTTGAGAGACAGGCTATGTCCATTAGCAAACCCAGGACTGACATGGTGGGTGCCACTGAATAGAGGGGAGGGGGGTGAGCGAATGTCTGTTTTCTGGTCTGCCCTTCCTGTTTAAAGAGAAACGTAAAACATCACTTTTAGGTCCTGGTGTCACTTTGTGCACTCCATTAGCTACATTGGAGGGCAGGTGAGACATCAGGGGTCTAAAAGACCCCTGATGCCTCATTAACAGAGAACCTATTACCAAAAAATGCATTACATAGGGGACAAATGTGTAAAACGTTACATATCACTGCGCACACCAGAGTGAGATCAATAAATCTAGGCCCATTGTTCACAGTTATCTCTAAACTAATGACCCATAGGGGCTTTTAAAGGGTTGTCTATGAAATATATAGCGTACTGAAGTATGTTGCAGTTTCACAGGTGCATGCAATTTTAATACTTAACATGTTAGGTATCTATTTATTATGAGCAACCTCATTTTCTTATATTCTACCAAAAATATATTGCTATTGTGTGCCCTAAAATTTATTTTATAATATTTTTTATTGAAATGTTGGGTTTATAATATCCCATATCATGTGATGTGACATAAAAATTTGGAACTACCACTATTTTATTCTCTAGGGTATCTGCTTTCAGAAAATATAGAATGTTTGGGGGTTTTACATAGTCTTCCGACCTAAAATTATTTTTTAAACATACGTGCATAAAATGCAAAAATGGATGTGACAGCGAAATGGCATAATAGATGTACTTTAAGAGTACATATTAGGTCTTAAAGTCAGCTGCAGCATTCTCATTAGCAGAGATGGGTTAAGGTGTGTTTGGATTCTAGTCTAAACGGGCCTGAGCTATCCCGCCAGGAAGATGTCACTGCACACTGACAATCATAAGCCGTCGAGACATTCCCTGCCCCACAGCCCTACATATACATTCCTCTTGTGTACGGGAATGCCGGAAATGATTTGCAGGCACTGTAATAGAGGGAGGGCCCTGTCATATAGGCTGTACGGGGCTCCATGATTTCTAACAGCAGCCCTGGCCCCCATTATCTATTCTCCACTCCTCTCCCTCCTTCTACTGTTGGTTTCATTGACTCGGTTGTCCCCCTCCTTCATAATCTTGTCTTACTGACCCTGCCCACAAACTTGCTAACTACTGCCACTTCTGTTGCTTCCCCCTCATGAAGCAGTCTCACTGCCTCCTCTCTAAGCTGCATTCACTCCTATGTAGGTGCAACAGAGTGTTCACGTAAGGGTAGGGTGATGTGGTGGTTGTCACATCCTCAATGTTTCACTCCTCGTTGGGCTGTACAGGGGTGGAGGGGGGGTGTTACAGCCAGAAAACCGATCACGCTGGGATGGATGTACTTCCATGCCCTGTTGTAGTCAGTTTGAAAAAGGAAAGCAGAGGGACTGGCAGGATCACCAGGCATTTCACATAAAAGAAAGTAATACAAAGAGAACAGGATACTTTTTAATACAAGTACATGGTAACACATACACATATGTGGAATATGAAATGTTAGGGTAACATACACTTAAGGAAAATACCCACCTTTCACAATATGCATCAATCACTGCATCTTTATGTCGTTCTTTGTATAATGCACTTTTTTTTAGCTCACATGAAATGTAAGAAAAAAGCCTGTTGCTTGTGTTTACCCTCAAAGTCCTTTAACCACTTATGTACAGTACTTCCATGTATTACTGAAAGGGCAAAGTGGTGGACGCTTATTTCTGAAGTGACATTTTAAAATAACCCTCCAGAAATCACCCTCAGGTGGCCAGTGCACCCGTTTAAGCCACTAAGCCATAATTCAAGCCATCATTTGATGACTCAGTTCACATATACAATTTACAGAGTTGCTATGGTTAGGCAGGGTTGCTAGTAAATTTACCTGCCAGGTATAGTTGCCTTGGCCAATTGATAGGAGATCAATTGATTTCACCCTAATTCTGCAATTGCTGCACTTCTCTCTTCTGTCACTAGATGGCTGGGTATCTGGTGACATTAGATAAGACAAGGGCACTGCAAGGACAGATTAGGAATAGGTGGGGTATCTTAGCCAATGGGCAAGGATTTTCTTGGGTCCCTTGGCCAGGTAACTGGGTTTCTGTGTCACCTGGACAACACCAGCAACTTTTTATCTTGCACGGTATTTGCACATCAATTTTTCGAACGCGTTTCTTTTTGAAAAAAAAAAACAGTTATGTGCTTTGAAAAAAAAAACAGTAAAGTTAGCCCAATTTGTTTGCATAATGTGAAAGATGAAGTCTTTTACGCCGAGTAAATAGATATCTAACATGTCACGCTTCAAAATTGCACGCGCTCGTGGAATGGCACCAAATTTCGGTACTTAAAAATCCCCATTTTTTCTGGTTACTTATTTTGAGTTACAGAGGAAGTCTAGGGCTAGAATTATTGTTCTCACTCTAACGTTCACAGCGATACATCACATGTGTGGTTTGAACACCATTTTCATATGTGGGCGGGATTTATGTATGCGTTCGCTTCTGTGTGCAAGGGGGAATTTACAATTTTTTTTTATTATTGTTAATTTTACTGTTTTTTTAATGTAAAAAAAAAAAAAATTGATCACTTTTATTCCTATTACAAGGAATGTAAACATCCCTTGTAATAGGAATATGGCATGATTGGTCCTCTTTACAGAGCGATATGGGGTCAATAAGACCCCACATCTCACCTCTAGGCTGGGAAGCCTGAAATCCCAAAAAAAGAAAAAAAAAAAATCGATGGAAGAGGGTGGCGGGAGGGGGGGTTGTCCCCTCTCACTGCCCGTAAGAATGATCAAGTGGTAGAACAGCCACTATGATCATTCTTATGGTGTAGGGAATCGCTGGCTGAAAAAGCTAATATCTGAATGCTGGCTGTAGCTGCAGGCATCATACAGATATACGCACTCAAACTCAAGGACGTCATATGACGGCCGGCGGGCGGGAAGTGGCTAGTTGGAAATCTCCTTCCCACTCCCGTGGCAGTAATAAAGTAAAGTGGGGAAACAAATAAAGATAATAAAATAATTAAATAGTAAAAAACAATTCTATCTATAAGCAATACACCCAGGCACATTTACCATGTATGTAAAGGTCAAACTTTTTTTAGTTAGAGTAAGGAATTGTTAAAACATCATGCTATTTTTTGCTGTGTGTGTCATTGCAAAGTTTCTCTTCACTTCCTGCCCTGGAGACGGTCAAGGAAATGAGAGAAAATGAGAGCAGAATTCCCATCTTGGATAAATGTCACTGGATAATTTACACTTACTTCCTGCTCTGATGACAGCTCTCAAATCTTGGATTTCCCTTTCCCTCCACCTCGAGCAGTGCCCCCAGAGAAAGTCACTTGCCCTGGGGGCATCGCTGCATGCTTGCTCTTGAGCCGCTGCTCTATGCATCCATAGGACACATAGAGCCACAGCTCGTCCCCGCCCCCCGCTCTCTACTTATTGGCTCATTGGCTCATTGTAAATAAATGACTGCACCAGCTCAAAGGTAGCAAGAAACAAAAGGCAAAATTCAACAAGCGGAATCATTTTCCCTGTTAATTTTTTTTTTACAAAAGGATTTTGTCAGGAAAAAAAGTATGGTAAAACACTGAAATTCCAGTTAAAATCACCAGCTTCAGCTAAACCTGCACTATGTATTAACTAGCTAAGGAAAGTGTTGCACTGTATATACAGACACCATAGACAATTCTTCCTTTTTCACTTCCTGATATGAAACACGCCAACACAAATAAAAATAGTAATTTTGTATAGGCTCCCAGGGTGCCAACTTACCTGCAATAGAGTGTAACATTTTACTTGAAATCGTTTACACAGAGTACAAGCAGAAAAGTTTCAATGTCACCCCTTAATAAAGAGGCTCCAAAGTCTTGATTATATCCATTTACAGCAATATACAGTGTTTGGAAGAGATTTTCTTAAAAAAATTAAAATACTTTGGCTTGGCTTAAAAAAGTTGTTGTTTGTTGACATTTTATTATTATTTTTATTAATATTAAAAGTATAAAAATATGCACAATATACTGTGGAGTCCATTTTTCATGTGGATGAACTAAGGCAGTCACTGTTGTAACGTCATTATTTTTATTGCTTTTCAGTGCAAAAAAAAAAGGACAATCAAAAAAGATCAGTGACAACATATAGCATTGATCTTGAAAAAGTTCATATACAAAAAAAAAAAGCTTTTTATTTAATTTTTTTACAAAATGACAGTGATTTGGACACGAGCCCATTCATTTTCCAAAATCACATGTATTAATGAGGCAAACACTGCCAGTACTGTATATAAAGCATACCCTGTAACACCTTGGCTCACTATAACACTGTACAGGTAAAACCTGGTGTACTCACTTTGCAAACATATACAAATATCTTTTCATTTAAAAATAGCAGCAGTTTGTTGCTTGTGCCTTGAATCTGCTTTCAAAGTAATTTCATCTAAGTGTGCATTAAAAAAAATATCTCTTGAGGTTTGAAGATAGAAGGTATAAGGCCACGTTATATTTTTTTTTCTCTTGTAGCATCTTGGGTATTTAGTCCTCGGAGGAACATATACTATTCCAGTGTAATGTTTCCAGCATAAAGGGTTATTAATAGAATGATAGCAAACCCAGAAAGCAATCCAGCATTCTGAATGGCAAAAAAGATCATGTCAGTTTTTCTTCCTTTTATCTTATCACTGAGCATTTCATTCATTTCAGGAAACTGAAAGAGAAATAAAGTACACATAAATGACATGCTAAGACCTTCTATCATCAGGCAAGTCAGCTATCTTTTCCCAAACACACTCTAGGTGGCAGCATCCACAAGGTTCTTACATTGTTTTGCATCTCAAGGGCTTGTCATTTTAACAATTCAAGTTGGAAGAATGTTTAAGTAGCAGAATATAGACAAACTGAAATGGACATAGTTAAAATATAAATAATAAAGTTTTTTTACCTGTGTGAGTATGGCACAAGGACAGGCTCAGGGGAGCTTGGCTTTTTTTCCCCATGCCAATGGCTGCTGATAAAGGATGCATGCACTGTACTGCCACCATTTGAGGAGGCGACAAGGATGATGAGCCTTGACAATGCATGCATCAGTGACACAATTCCTCTTGTGTTCCTGCTGGAGCATACTCTGCGTGGCATTATCGCCAGGGCACTCAAGGTAGAGCAGCCGGAGGAAGAGGAGGACTTGCTTTCCTCTCAAGACCCGCTTTATGCAGATGCCATTCTTGCGATGCCACGGAACCAATGGCGTCCCTAGGTGGGGCCAGAGGGGGCCCTGACCCCCCCCCAAACATTATGCTGTGCCCCACCATGTGCCCCCCCAATTAAGAAAATTTTTTTTTATTTTACAAAAAGGCAATGTCTTTTTGTTTGCATTTGTAGCAGATGCGTCACATCTTACTCAGGCCGCCACTGGAGTAACACAGTTTCTATTGAGAGGGCGAGCGTCCCCAGTCACCTCCTGTGGGTGATTCCTCCCCCCTCCCTCTGCTCGCTGACACTGCATAATGCGAGCACTCACACAACCACGGCCGCCCGATCTGCTCCTTCCCCTGCATCCTCATTGGCAGGGAGAAGAGAGAGTTGCAGGAAGGACTCCACCAGGACTCTCCAGTTACTGAAAAAACAGACTGATTTCTTCCGTCCTTAGGACAGGAGAACCGGCCTGTAAATTCCAAGAGATGCCAGACCAGCGCTGTCAATAGCAGGGGCAGGACAGCAAGAGGAGGCTGGGGAACCCCACAGTGGCAGAACACCAGGGCCCGGTGGCAAGACAACCTTTGCAACCCTGATAGTTCTCCCACTGCTTTGGACCCTTATATTTTCTTGGTATGTTGGTGACATATATCTCTTGTTTTCTGCCACCTTGGGGGGGGCCCAATACAGTAGGAAGGGAGCTCACTGCAAAACATGTGAAAGGGCCTGTTGTGGGATCGTAGTAAAGGGCCCCAGGAGATATATATATATAATTGCATTTTATAGTCGCCCCCCTACTTTTGTCCCTGTCCCCCCATGTGCCCCCCCCAAATATGAAAGCTCACGACACCACTGCACGGAACACAAAAGAGGAGAGGAAGAAAGAGGAGGATTCTGGCAGTTTTGGAGACATTGAAGCAGAGGAAGACATCTTGTCAAACCTTAAGAGATGGTTCCCAGTCCCCAGAAACCTTGGGAGTAGTACATGGCTGGGAGGAGGCAGTTCCAGATATTGTAATCCTCAGTGACCCTTGAGGACTCTTCTTCTCATGCCTCCGCAAACTTGCAGTGCATGGGCTCCCTTATTCTTTGAAGCCTGCGAAAGACCTGAGAATTCATGGCATCAGGGAGAAGGATCATTATTGGTTGGCAACCCTCCTTGACCATCGTTACAAGGGGAAGGTCTCAGAACTCATCCTGCCCTCGCAGAGGGAGCACAGGATGAAATATCTTGAGGACACCCTAAAAAAAAGGAGTTTATGTAACACCTTTCCAGACTCTGGTAGGTTACAGTCTTGTGGAAAAGGTAGTTTTGAGGCTTCTGTTGGTCAAAGGAGGACAGGTGGAGAAGGGGGCCTCCTAAGTGATGCATTTCAAATTTCTTTTAGTCCTCAGTGCCCAGGGCTGTCAGCTTCAACATCCCATCGGCAGCATCTGCATCATATGGTGGAAGATTATCTATGGCTGAAAACAGACATGAAGAGCTTTCTAGTAGACGATCCACTGGGTTACTGGGTCATGAGAATAGACCACTGGTGAGAACTTGCCCAGTATGCAATGATCTTTCATTGGTTGGTTCTCTCTTCTTTTCTCAATAATTTCTAGGTTACAGTGTGAAGGCACCACCAACACCCAAAGACCAATTTTTCTGCAACTGTTTGACCGGGGCATATAATTTCAATTTTTTACAGCAAGGCCAATTCTAGCAGACATCCCCCTATCTGTTCTCCTGCAGCTGGGCTACCAGTACACGGTATCATACACTCCCAGATTGCTCCCAGGTAACCTTTCTGTGTTGAATGATTTTCAACAAACACTACTTTTTCATGGAAGGATGTTCAGTTTACCTAAAGAATATCAAGCTCTACAGTTATTTGACATCCTTACTGCGCATCTGCCTTTATGTTTTTCTATCAATCTATGATATCATTAAAGCATAGCAGAGAAATTGTTTATAAGCCCCTGAAGAAGCAGTCCTCAAGAAACATGTAGAGCTTGCTCCATTGTTACTTACCCTTGTCTCTTTCTGTTCGGGCTGTTATTCCTCGATACATCTGACATCAACGGCTATCATTGGAGACATCCAGTTTTGCACTGTAGATTGCTACAGTCTTTTTAAATGTCATTTTTAAAATTGCATGTATAAATCGTTATAAATAAAATTAGTTTTTTTATCATTAGTGCCTAAAAAAGTAAATTTTTCCCCCTTCTCCAATTTATATTGTTTCAGTTCTTGCTTTCATCAACAGTACCTTTATACGGTAATGGTTTGAAGGCACCACCAACCCCCAAAGACCAATTTTTCTGCAAATGTTTGACCGGGGCATATACTTTTAATTTTTTACAGCAATGCTAACTCTTGCTTTCATCAAGAATACCTTTATAGCAGGCATGTCCAAAGTCCGGCCCACGGGCCAATCCCGGCCCACAGGTCAGTCGCGGCCTGTGTTCCGGTTTCGAACTGCCCGCCTGGTTATTTGGACATATATATCTTTTTGTGGCCCCCAACAATCTCCCAACAGGGCCACAAAAGATATATATGCTGGCTGCCTCAGAGGGGACAGGGAGGAGGCGGGATGAGTGCTGTACACACAGGAGTATTTCCTGTTCACCCAGCAGCCTCTGTAATAGAAAGTCCCGTCTCTGGCGCTGCCATTGGACGACTGTTCTGCCCATCGAAGGAGGCAGGACTTTCTATTAAAGAGGCTGCCGAGAAAGCGGGCGTTTTTACTGTATGTAATCTTTGGCACTTGTCCCGCCCCCTCCCTGTCCCCTCCAAGGCTGCAGATGGATGGGCATCAATCAGGCTGCACTGATGGCAATGGTGAGTCTGCATTCATGGCAATGGGGGTGCTGCATTCCTGGCAATGGTGGGTGCTGCATTCCTGGCAATGAGGGCGTTGCATTCCTGGCAATGGTGGGTGCTGCATTCCTGGCAATGGTGGGTGTTGCATTCCTGGCAATGGTGGGGCTGCATTCATGGCAATGGTGGGTGCTGCATTCATGGCAATGGGGGTGCTGCATTCCTGGCAATGAGGGTGCTGCATTCATGGCAATGGTGGGACTGCATTCATGGCACTTGTGAGGCTGCAGATGGGCACTGACCCTTCTTTTGCTCCACAGTTCTTTATTTAAAATTTAAGTTTTTTTCCTGAAACTTCCCTCTTAAATTGAAGGTGCGTGTTATATGCCAATAAATACGATATATCAAAATAACATGCCCGAGCTCATCTCTTTACTCACACACAGCCACAAAGGCAAAAGAATTCTTGTTGGGCAGTGTATTAGTGCTCGAATGAACACACTTAGACCAAATTTTAATGGTTCAGAGAATGTCAGGCAAAATGGTTGGCCCTCACACATGTTCACTTCATCTAATCTGGCCCTCTTTGAAAAAAGTTTGGACACCCCTGCTCTATAGGGTTATGATGTGAAGGCACCACCAACATCCAAAGACCAATTTTTCCCCACTTGTAACTGCTATCCAAAGTCTGCAAAGGAGACACCAGACTTTATCTTAAAAAATATGTTATTCTTGGCCTCAGTGTACTATAATGTGGCTTCTTCACATAAGGCTTGCTCACTGTGGTGCAAAACGTAGTTTTTTCCATCCAAAGTCTGCCAAAGAGACACCAGAATACATCCAAAAAATCTCTAATCTTGTTCTGAGTGCCCTAAATTGTGGGCTCATTATACAGACTGCCTCCCCAAGCTGTTGTTTACAAAATAAAGAAAGCTTGCAGAGAAAATCAAATTAAATGTCTTTTTTTTCTTTATAAATGTCAGTGTTGCTGCAGCAGGTTCTATACACAGTACATATGCTCCACTTTACAGGCAGACTTAGAGGACCCCCAGGCACTATATTTAAATTAATTTTAATTTGTATTGTTTCACTTTAAGCATCATTAAAATCACTGCTCCTTCAAAAACAATATTTAAAAAAAAACTTTTTTTTGCATTGATACATGTTCCCCAGGGCAGTACCCTGGGCCAGCATACCCTTTTTAGGGCCAATAACTTGCATATAAGCCTTCAAAATGGGGGACTTTTGATTTTTCAAGTTCGGGTCCCAAAGACTTTAATAGGGTTCGCGTCCGAACTTTTGCAATGTTCGAGAGTTCTGGCGCAAACCAAACTGGATGTGTTTGGGCCATCTCTAATCTCCACTTCAGACGTTTAATTAATTCCTTACGTCTAATTTTCCTGCACATCACTGGATGTTAGCGTTAGGGTTACAGGGAGGGTTTAGTGTAAGGTTTGGTGTCGGGGTTACAGGCAGGGTTAGTGTGATGATTAGTGTGAGGGTTACAGGCAGGGTTAGTGTAAGGGCTTGTGTAAGGGTTGCAGGCAGGAATAGTGTAAAGTTTAGTGTTGGGGTTACAGGCAGAGTTAGTGTGAGTGTAACAGGCAGGGTTAGTGTGAGGGTTGCAAGAAGGACTAGTGTGAGGGTTAGAGTTACAGGCAGAGCTAGTGTGAGAGTTTTAGGCAAAGCTAACCTGAGGGCTAGAATTAAGGCTATAGTCAATAATAGTGTGGGGATTAGTGTTAGGGTTACAAGCAAGGTTTGTGTGAGGGGGGCTTCTCTCAATGCCAAGAGCTCTGAGACAAAAAGTACCAGAGGCACTGAAAGCTAATGTAATGTAGTTTCAGTTATGCAAAACAATCTCTGTACACGCGGGAAAAACAAAAGTTTTGTCTTACCATATCAGCCAGTCCAATATACAGAAACATTCCTCCAGCAAGTCCAAATATAATATTTGGTTCAAAGTTGTTGCCCACTAGAATCCCAATAATCATACCAAAGTAACACGTGCAAGCAGAAATAAAATTGAAGAACAGAGCTTGGGGGATACTCATTCCTGCATTCAGCAAGATTGCAAAATCACCTACAAAAAAAATCACCAAGTCAAAAACTTTACACATTTAATTGCTTCATACAGTCATCTGCTTTCGCAAATTTGTTTGTACTAGATTCAATATTTTAAAAATATTATTAAATCCCGGTAATAATAATTGATATATTTAAATTTACACAAAAATGTAGGTGAGAAACTATTATAAACATTGTAACTGTACTCGTGTGACACCAACAGGGTGCCACCACAAATGTAACAACAAACTTCATTGTAAAAAAAAAAAACACTATTTCCACCCCTTTCCATCCAAAAAAATGAGAAACTGGATCTGGGGTACCATAATATATGCAGGGAATGAAGAGGGTGGGAAGCTCAGAGGTAAAGGATACAAGGATAAGGGGTGGTAAGGAGGTAAAGAGAGAGTGGGGGGGGCGGGGTAAGGAATAGAAATTTAGAGATATGGGCTATGAAGGAGTTTGTATTGTAAAACCAATGATATTGAGGAACCTGGATGACAATAAAAATATAGTGACAAAAAATGTATTGTTGACAACATGCATAATAGTTTCATGGCGGAGTATAGTTCAATTGGATAGCTGATGTAATAGATGCCCAGTCAAGACTGTATAAGTCAACCAGCTAACCCATATCTCATAAAAGCTGGTATACTGTATGTGCAGAATTTTTTGCATAATATTTCTTCCATATTCCAATACTGTTTGACCCATGCAAGCTATTAACTCAGATTGGGGCTGTGGGTTGTTACCAGTACTTAGGCCCCAGTCACACATACTGGAAGAATGTAAGCCACTGCAAGGACACATAGAAAACAATTGTTTCCTGTTTCTCCTTTTTCACACCACCATGCTGGTGTTACGTGCAGCGTGGTACATTGTGTTAAAATGCTAAATGTAAATGCATGTGAGATAAAAAAATTAGAAAAAAGCTTTTCATTATTTTGACCCTTCCAAGGACCCATAGCAATTTAAATCACATAAAAACGGGTGTCAACACAAGTTAAAAAACATGCCAACGCATCAATAAAAATGCACACCAATGGATGACAATAAACATAATATTTTTTGCATTTTCATGCACTTTTATGTGTGAACAGGCCCTTAGGAACGACATTTTTCGGTATGTTCAAGAGTTACGCAATGGATAGTTGAGTGAAAGTCAATTACCAAAGGGTCTGAATTACAGGAAGACCTTCTAATATTTGCTTCCAAAAAGTCTGTACAATGAGACAAGATCACCAGAAGGCAATATGGCCACATCCTTCAACATTTATCAGGTAGATGAGGCCAGATTTTAAGTATAATTCTTTGTCATCTTCCACTCATTGTAGATGGAATTATTTTTCATCTTCCAAACAACTGATAGATTCTTCAATTTTGTGCAAATTGAGAAGACATGTACTAGGGCAAACACTTTCTGAGATTTTTTTGTGCAAGTTCAAATTCCCTTTAACAACAGAGATTTACTTAAGAAGGGAGAATAAATCTATGGACAGTAAAATTTTGTAAAGCATTGAAAGTTCCTCCAAGTTCTGTAACAGGTATGGGAAAGCTTCTCTAAAGGGTTGAAATCTGCGGTAGATTGCGGTATTCTAGTAGGAAATGTGATCCCGTAATTAACATTACAAAGGGTTATGGGACAAATATTGCACCCCACTCTTTGACATAACTATACTAAATATTAATATACTTACTGTATAGGATACCAAATATTGCTAGGAATGAGCGTTAGGTTCAGATCGATGAGCTGAATGCTAGCTGTTCAAGGCTCGCCAAATGGGTAAACTAAATGGCCATATTTGGCCTGTTCACACAAGTAGAACCTCTGGTTGCTGCTGCTGCAGCCATTCATTTAATTAATTGAGGTATTATTATTGCCACTAGAGGAAGTGACTTGCTTCACATAGTAAACAAGTCAGAGGGTATCCTGGGTGAAGTTGTTGACCAAATACTGTGATGAAAATATTTGGTCATTGACATCTGACATACCTCCCAACTGTCCCTGATTTCGAGGGACTGTCCCTGATTTGGAGCAATGTCCCTCTGTCCCACATTCCTCCTCATTTTTCCCTCATTTTGGTCTGATCCATATAGTTGTATATAAAATGCACTATTTATCTTTCAATAAGTGTTTCCCAGTGCTAAACCTTTCATCCAATTTCTAAATTGCTGCATTTGTACATTTTAAAAGCCAATATAAAGGAATAGCAGTGGTAAAAAAAGCACATTGTGGATTTCATTAACCTTTTTTTGGGGGTTGATTCTCCTTTAAGGGGGTGTGGTAGGGGACGTGTCCTATGCCTACATACATTTGCTAATAGGTATCCCTCATTCAAATCTCAAAATGTTGGGAGGTATGACATCAGGCAGCATCACCAGCCAGATTTTTTACACTGAGCAGTTTGTCAGTTGCCGAGTCTTTCAGCCACAGGATTGTCATGTGGGGGTCATTAGGTTATTGTCAGCAGATCATCAGGCATAGTTCATCAGAACTGATGATGGATCTACATAACTAAACATGTTGGTTGATGTTGGATTTTTTTATGTTTTTATGTTTATTTACTTTTTTAGTGAATGAGTAAAAAAAAAAATGACCTCCCCAAATATGTATACTGTTTCCCAGGACACTCAGTGGCCATGAAACGCCTACTGAGTGGCTGAGAGAAATATGCATTTTCTTATCTCAGTTTGACTGCAACTCATCATACTAATGCCAAAGGTACCAGTAACACCTACTGGCAAAAGGGAGGAACTACAACCACACTAAGCATAGGGGAAAACCCAAATGATCGCAAAGACTACAAATCAACCAGGTTAACTACAGCCCATAGCAAAGCTAAATTTACTGGTAGCCCCAGTTTTAGACAAGGGTCATATACATATTATTCATTTCACAGCACAGACAGCAACATATTCCAACCCATCATCCCTGTTTTTACTAATCCCTCTGTCTCCATTTTGTAGCATTTCCAATAATTCTTATCCCTGTGACACCATGTTAACAGGAAAAGCAATTAATGAAATTTTGCCCGGTGGATACACTGGCTGAGAAAAAAAAGAGTTTCTATCCTTTCCCACTACAAATTGTTTCTCGATTGATTTTGAAGTAAAGACATTTTAAAAAATTGATTACTTAATATTACAGGATGCTTACATTTACATTTATTTTTAAGGGGAGTATGCATTCTATTTTTGTAAATACTCTCTGACACCAAAAATTACACTGTTTGGGATGGTTGCCTCTAAAGTTGCAACACACCAGCAAATTCCCAAAGCTGTTTGTTCTCCCTGCAAGATTTGGGTCAAAAATGTTGATGCTGAACGCTAATGAAAGTCCAAATTAAAGTTTTACCTTACAAAGAGAAGAAAACCAGTACACATCTTCTCCCCTTTGATGAAAGGTACAGATCTCCCCTACTCAGAACCCCAACCAGTCAGCTGGCAATAGTGCTGTCTATTGTACTGACATTTAACATCTCTCCATGGGATACCAAGCCTGCCGGAACCTGCACTGTGCAGTTCATTTGGAAAAACTGTGGTTGGCCATATCATGAAGTAGAAAGCTAAGAAGAGGTATTAAGAAAAACAATTCAGTAACAGCGATACATAGTAGCCTAGCAGCTCCTAGTAGTAGTACTATTCAAACTGCTGATCAGTGGGAATCAGGAGCAAGATCTATAACCTTAGGCATTTAGAATACATTTCACTTACCAAACTCATGGGGAAACTCCTCACACACAATGGCGATAGATGTACTCAGCCCTTGCAAAGGAGATAATGTAAATGAAGCCCCAATGGCGAGCCCATCAATAAAGTTATGCAGGGCATCACTAAATGTAATCATCCATGCTAATGTTCCAATCTCCTTCATTGGAGTCCATTTCCTTATTTTGCAGCAACATTTTCCTTCATCTATTTCCTATAAGAAACAACACATATCCGTGAGAACTACATCTTATAATATGCACATTAAAACATCTTTCCCTACCTTCCTCTTCTATCCAGAAACAACATGATTATTTGATTGTCAGATTCATTGCTGATTCTCATTAAATAAGGAGAACTACCTTTTTTCTGGTAAAATATTTATTTTCTTCTACAACTCCGGAGACAAATGCTGGATTGTATATTTGATCCATACTATGAGCAATTTACACCTGTGTTTCTAATAGAGGATTTGTTTGGCTTACCTATCCTTAATAGGCTCTTATAAAAGATGGAAAATGCAAATAAAAACTGACAAAAACAAGCCACCAAAAAACAACTACTAGTTATGGAGTCTATAAAAATGTTACATTTACATTTGCATACATTGAATAAGTAACTTAATTAGTATTAATATCATCCTACTGAAACCACTTGCACATCACCCAGCATGATGAGGAAAAGAGCAATTCAGGTTCTCATGAACTGCATTCATAGCATTGTTTCTTAGGCTATAGGTACACTAGCCTACCCTGACCGCGGCTGCGGGAAAATGCAAAACGTGACAAAAATGCAAAATGCATTTTTCAGTTTAGGCTGTTGTAAGTTCCAAGCCATGCGTTGAGTAACTGTAGTGCAGACTGCAGAGCAGCAAAAAACAGTATGTATTTCAACTGCACATTTACCTTTTGCCTACAGTTTTAAAATTGTATTTCGCATTTCTTGTAAATTCTATAGTAAGTATATTCAAATGCAAGAGACACCCATGTAGATAATCCATCATCTGCACTAAACTTGTTGAGTTCATACTTTACAATATATATATATATATATATATATATATATATATATATATATATATATATATATATATATATATATGTTTTCTTTATTATATACACAATTGTAGGAATCAAATCCACCAAATATACAAGCATATAAATAAAAGGTCAGCAGATTTTTTACAGAAAAATGTGCAATGATTGTCAGTAAAGGGAATGTAAGCCACAGGAAACAAGCCTTGTAAATGTTTTTGGGAAAAAAAAAAGATATATAGAAATACAAGCTTACAAGGCTAAGACCTTTCACACAATATGCCAATATTGGTTTGTTCATGACGCAGATTCTTTATATGTGCTGTACAACGTTTTGCTGCTACAGCAGTTTCTAATAGTATAATTAAACCTGACATTTAGCAACACATGTACTATGCTGTCAAAATGATATAAACTATAAAAAGCATCTTAACACCTTCAAGTATTTTAGTGGTTTATTGCAGACAGCATTTTGTCAGCATTAACCTAATCTACTGTAAAACTTTAATTATAATGACTCTCAGGATCTTATCTTTTTTATTGTCAAATGTAAAAAAAAGTTGCTGATAAAAGGTGTATACTTTACTGAATACAAAAATAGACACCCTGAGAATGCTGGGTATATTCTTCAATGTAACAAAAGACATTACAGCAGTGTACAGTTACAAAAAGAAAACATTTGAACGTAAAATCAAGAAGATAATAATAAAAAAAAATAAAAAATTAGTCACACGACCACTGGTCCCCAGGACAAATTACATAGGTCTCAAAACTAGAGTATGAAGACTCTGTATGACAAATCTGTCAATCATGTAAAAAACAAAATGGTTAAAGAGCCCCGTTAGCAAGACCATCATAAAGGAGAACACATAATAAAGATCAAACCCTGTTACCCAAAAAAACGGTACATGGAGGCTTAATAAAGACTGGGTACAAGGGATACTACCATCTTGCAATCCTAGCTCCATGGAAGTCTGGGTGACCAGTGAACAGAAAAAAAAAAGAGGGGGGGGGAGACCAAGGAGGAGAAGAAAGGGGGGTTAGAGTGGGAAACAGAAAGGAAAAGGGGGAGGGGGGAAAGGGGTGGGCATGGAGAAGAAGAGAAAGGGGAAGAGAGAAGAAAAAGAAGGAGGTGGAATCCAACTTCCCAGTGGGGCCAAGGAGAGGTAGTTAGATATACCTGGCTGGCCGGTGGCAATAGCTAATAATGCCATTACAGAGCACATTTGTGTTAGGAAATGCCATAAATAAAGCTGAGAGGGTCTGCAGAAGGTCTTGAATTTTAATCATTGATGGTAAAGTGGTTTTACTATGGCAGCTGTGCACTGTATTGGTGCAAACATTTTTCTTATTAGCTTTTATGTCTTGTTTTATCAGAGGTGTTGGCCAACCATGAACCTGCCCAGCCACTGAAGAGAAGGAGTAAGGACTGGTTCACACCTATGCATTTTTTTTGTGCATTTTCAGTTTTGCAGAAACACACTGCAGTCCATTTAACATGGTTTACTATGGATGTAGTTCACATCTGTGTATTTTATGGAAAGGGCCAGGGACTTTTTTCTGTTTTTTGGTTCCATAGACTTTAATGGATCAAAAGCGTGAATTAAAAAACGCAAAATACACCTGCAATATGCAAACTGCAACTTGCATAGGTGTGAATCATGCATCAATTGCTACTGATTTCTCCAGGCAATGGTTTGATTTTACTTATGCAAACAATGCATGGGAGAGAGGAAGGGTTCTTTATATTTTGTGCCCCAAGCTATGGTGCCTAATGTCAAATTCAGTCCTTTCAAATTGCCTGTTTTTTGTTGATGGGTTTGTCTGGATAAAAACTCTTGTTGCAATTGAATAGCTGACATCAGTAAAATTATTGCTGCAGCAATGACTTCTGGCCTGTGAAAACTCGTATGCCTCGCTGATCCTGATCCTGATTATCTACAGGTAGACTGGACATGTCTTGTTTTATCAGAGGTGTTGGCCAACCATGAAACTGCCCAGCTACTGAAGAAAAGGGGTTTTACGAGTGAACATTATCTTTTTGTCCCCGTGACTAATTTTAATAGAACTAAGGTTGTTGGTTCAACTCCCAAGCACAGCAACTACCTGCCTAGAATTTGCATGTTCTCCCTGTGTCTGCGTGGGTTTCCTCTGGGTATTGCGGTTTCTTACCACACTCCAAAGACATGCTGGTAGGTAAATTGGCTCCTGTCTAAATTGGCCCTAGTATGTGTATGTACGGTATCTCACAAAAGTGAGTACACCCCTCACATTTTTGTAAATTTTTATTATATATTTTCATGACAACACTGAAGAAATGACACTTTGCTACAATGTAAAGTAGTGAGTGTACAGCTTGTATAACAGTGTAAATTTGCTGTCCCCTCAAAATAACTCAACACACAGCCATTAATGTCTAAACCGCTGGCAACAAAAGTGAGTACACCCCTAAGTGAAAATGTACAAATTGGGCCCAATTAGCCATTTTCCCTCCCCGATGTCATGTGACTTGTTAGTGTTAGAAGGTCTCAGGTGTAAATGGGGAGCAGGTGTGTTAAATTTGGTGTTATCGCTCTCAATCTCTCATGCTGGTCACTGGAAGTTCAACATGGCACTTCATGGCAAATAACTCTCTGAGGATCTGAAAAAAAGAACAGGCTGCGCTATGATCGACCAAAGAAGTTGAGTGAACGTGCTCAGCGTCATATCCAGAGGTTGTCTTTGGGAAGTAGACTTATGAGTGCTGCCAGAATTGCTGCATATGTTGAAGGGGTGGGGGGTCAGCCCGTCAGTGCTCAGACCATACGCTGCACACTGCATCAAATTGGTCTGCATGGCTGTCATCCCAGAAGGAAGCCTCTTCTAAAGATGATGCACAAAAAAGCCCGCAAACAGTTTGCTGAAGACAAGCAGACTAAGGACATGGATTACTGGAACCATGTCCTTTGGTCTGATGAGACCAAGATAAACTTATTTGGTTCAGGTGGTGTCAAGCGTGTGTGGTGGCAACCAGGTGAGTACAAAGACAAGTGTGTCTTGCCTACAGTCAAGCATGGTGGTGGGAGTGTCATGGTCTAGGGCTGCATGAGTGCTGCCGGCACTGGGGAGCTACAGTTCATTGAGGGATCCATGAATGGCAACATGTACTGTGACATACTGAATCAGAGCATGATCCCCTCCCTTCAGAGACTGGGCCGCAGGGCAGTATTCCAACATAACTACCCCAAACACACCTCCAAGACGACCACTGCCTTGCTAAAGAAGCTGAGGTTAAAGGTGATGGACTGGCCAAGCATGTCTCCAGACCTAAACCCTATTGAGCATCTGTGGGGCATCCTCAAACAGAAGGTGGAGGAGCGCAAGTTCTCTAACATCCACCAGCTCTGTGATGTCATCATGGAGGAGTGGAAGAGGACTCCATTGGCAACCTGTGAAGCTCTGGTGAACTCCATGCCCAAGAGGGTTAAGGCAGTGCTGGAAAATAATGGTGGCCACAGAAAATATTAACACTTTGGACATTTTCACTTAGGGGAGTACTCACTTTTATTGCCAGCGGTTTAGACAATAATGGCTGTGTGTTGAGTTATTTTGAGGGGACAGCATGTTTACACTGTTATACAAGCTGTACACTCACTACTTTATATTGTAGCAATGTGTCATTTCTTCAGTGTTGTCACATGAAAAGACATAATAAAATATTTACAAAAATGTGAGGGGTGTACTCACTTTTGTGAGATACTGTATGAATGTGAGTTAGGGACCCACATAGGGACTAATGTATATATATATATATATATATATATATATATATATATATATATATATATATATACATATATATTATATATATATATGTATGTAAAGTGCTGCTTAAATTGATGGCACTATATAAGCACCTGTAATAAATAAATACATTTGTATAAGCCAAGTATGGCCTCCTACCAGAATATGTAGTTAGTGTTGTTGTTTGAGAGGTATAGGATCTTTGGTATATATAGACCCCTTTCCCCCATCCTCCTCATCAAATATTATTATTTATATGCACATAAGGATTCCAATGTATGCTGAGTAGGGGTTTAATTAAGAACCAAAATGATAATGATTGCTGCTATATCTGCAACTGTTATGGGACACTGAACAAGAATGCCTTTTAAAGATAAGGACCCTTTGATAGGAAAACTCATTTTATGTTCGCCCCACCTTTATTCAGAAATTTGGAAATACATGTATATATGATATAATGTTTATGCCGTGTACACACGACCGGACTTTTCGTCGGACTGAACTCCAAAGGACTTTTCAAAGGAGTTCCAAGGAAACGGACTTGCCTACACACGATCACATCAAAGTCTGACCATTTTGTACGTCATAACGTACGACCAGACTAGAATAAGGAAGTTCATAGCCAGTAGCCAATAGCTGCCCTTGTGTCCTTTTTTTGTCCGTCGGACTAGCATACAGATGAATGGATTTTTCGATCGGACTCGAGTCCGTCGGAAAGATTTGAAACATGTTCTATTTCTAAACTTCGACAGATTTTTCAACAGAAAAGGTCCGATGTAGCCCACACACGATCGAATTGTCCGACGGATTCATTCCGTCGGACCAGTTCGGTGGAAAAGTCCGGTCGTGTGTACACGGCATTAGAGTCAGCCAATGCAAAAAGATAAATATTTAGGACCAAAAGAATGTTTATGTCCTCCAGCATGCACAGCTTTTTAAAATAATGTGCCTTCCTAAGGTTCATTTATTATTCCAAGGATCAGATTCCAATAATCAAAATTCCAAGGACCATGTGTCAAGCTAAAGGGAAATGCTAGAAAGCTTTGTTCGATCAGAGACCGCAACCAATTAGCTGCATCTGCTGATCAGTGTATTATGGCAGTGGTCAATGAAGGAATATGTTATTTATTTTTTATCTATGGCCAGCTTTAGGGAGACAGTCGTTAATATATGGCTTTCAAGAGGTAATTATGGCTTTATTTGCGGTATTGTCTTTCAGGAGTTAAAGAGGAGCTCCAGCCACCCCACTAAAAAATTTAAAGTAGCAGCTACAAATACTGTAGCTGCTGACTTTTATTATTAGGACATTTACCTGTCCAGGGATACCGCAATGTCTGCACCCCAGTCGATTTTTCAAACCGCTCTCGGGTGCTGCCGCTGCCATTCCTTGTATGGGAAACCGGCGGTTCCCTACTGCTCATGCACGAAGCGTGCTGCACTTTGTGAATGGCCCAGCAGCAGGAAAAAAAGAAGGGGGGGCAAACTTCTGGGGGGCCTCCCAGAAGTAGGGACAGGTAACTGTCAAAAACATGTACCTGCTCCTCCCTCCCCCTGAAAGCAAACAAGTGGAGCTTCCTCTTTTGGGTAAAGCTCTGCTTTAATCCATTTTTCTAATTGTCATAAAGTCAGGAATAATTAAAAATAGGAAAACATGTTTTTTTTCCAGTTTGACCAGTTGAGTTTTAAAACAACTAGTACAAATTTAATAGTCATGTTTAAAATGATGTTTCTGGTGCAACATATAATGAAGTAATTTCCAAATAAAAGAAATTGTTTTTTTTTTATTGTTTCTATGCTTTAACATAGAAAAATGAATAAACATAACACACATTTTGAGTATGAGCAATAGAAAAAAATATTTTTATGAGTTATGTAGGGATTAATCAAGATAAAGATTTTTTTCCCCTTTAAGTTTTACTTTTTAGGTTTCTGCAGATGATGTAAGGCCTCACACACACTGGACATTTTTTCTACTGCTCCTAGGGGCATATGACGTTTGTTTTCCGGCTCATGCATGTTAGCCTATATGTCCTGGCACAGATAGGTTTTCAGAGAAGTTTGAAAGCAGAAAAAAAAAAACACATCCAGTACATCCAGGAGCAGCAGTATTTTGGCAGAAAAAACGATTGACGCATCTAAACGCATGTAAATGTGTAAAAGTGTCTAAAAATGTCTAAGGACTAGGCACGTTTAGCGCTTTTCTTTTCAATAGCCAAAATAAATAATTATTCTGTCCAATGAAAAACATCCAAGCACTTAAGGCGCCTAAATGCACCTAAACCCGTTACACTCATTTACATGCATCAAGCTCTGCTGCCAGGAGGAAAAGAGTCTAGGAGAGTTAGCAAAATATCCAGTGTCCATGAGGCATTACAGAGAAGGCCTGTTATCTGCACGCAACAGCTTCCTTTAATTACAATGTAACAATTACAATGTTTCTATCAAAAACCACTGTACTAAAATGTGACACCACATAGTTATAGTAAGGCCTCATTTAGAAGTGCAGTTAAAATGCGCAGTTGAGCCACGTTTTTAATGCCCCACTCCACTTCAGCTGCAATAGGCAGAGGAGGGGGGTTGTTTAGAAATCTCACATTGCAATGCTTTACTTCAAGCCCATAGAAAACACTACCCAACATGAAGCGGTCAGCAGTCAGCAGTCAGCAGTCAGCGGTCATCGGGCAGCGGGCCTGCCAAATGCAACCCATTCAGGCGAGTGAGGAAGGGCTGCAAACCCCAAATGTCCCTTCTAAAGCTCTCCGCCTCCTCCAAATCTCCTTTTTTATTTGGTGCTGTGATCCAACTTCTGTTTAGAGGGTAACTACATTGATTCTCCATGGTCCCACTTTATGTAGAAATGTAGCCACCCTCTCGCTCACTCCCAACATGGGCTAGGTACTATGGACTATGGGATTTGTAGTGTGCATAGAGCAATGCACATAACTGCAACTAATGTGCACTGTTCGTCCCACACAAATCGAAGT
Organism: Lithobates clamitans; assembly: GCA_037952925.1. Lineage (NCBI taxonomy): Eukaryota > Metazoa > Chordata > Amphibia > Anura > Ranidae > Lithobates > Lithobates clamitans. The sequence goes on from JBBGZY010000655.1 coordinate 5,902,158, forward strand.
AAAGGGGAAAAAATCCTAATAGCAGACAGAGTATAGGCTCAAATCACAAAGCTTCACAAATCAGTCACCCTATGACTGGACTAAGGAAATTGCCAAGGGTATGGTAATCTCCCTTCTTCTCATCTTCATAACATAGGGAAAATGTGTTTTGTAGTTTAAAGAGTTAGATGGGAACAATGTTACCTGATAAGAGTACACTACAGTTATACATTTTGGCACATTTTGGTGTAATGGGTAGCAGTCTCACCTAGCAGTATAAAGGGTCGCTGGTTCGAATCCCAACCACGACACTACCTGCCTGGAGTTTGCATGTTCCCCCTGTGCCTGTGTGGGTTTCCTCCGGGTACTCCGGTTTCCTCCCACACTCCAAAGACATGCTGGTAGGTTAATTGGCTTAAGTCCAAAATTGGCCCCTAGTATATGAATGTGAGTTGGGGACCTTGGATTTTGGGCTCCTTGAGGGTAGGGACTGATGTGAGTGTGTGATGTATGTGGGGTGTGCTGCTTAAATTGACGGTACTATATGGGTACCTTAAATAAATATTAATAATAATAATAGATGAGCATCTTAATGAGACACAATGTACAGGGATAGGGACAATTGTACACACTCACTCAGGTTTGAATTGGATGGACTGGTGTCTTTATTCAACCTTATTAACTATGTAACTATGTACTAATTATGTAAGTAGACATATGCAGAACAAAAGAAAAATGTTTTTTTTTTTTTCATTTTAGATGGATTTGTTAAGTTAAAAAATGTGTTTAGTTACATTTGTTGTGTTAGAATTATTCTTTTTTGCAATTCGTTTCAATTTTAATTTGTTTTTTGTTTTCGCTTCAAAATTTTCAGCAGCTGTATTCAAATTAGATTTGAATCGAAAATATTGAATCAAGTCAAATTCGATTTGAATCAAATGCAGTTAAGCTGCAGCTGCTGAAGTTTTTAAAACCTAGAATTATAAGATCTAAATCTAAGAATTGTTGCAGAAAACAAAACCGCACCATTAAAAAACCTTTAAAAAAAAAGGATTGAAGGTAACATTAAAAAAAATTGAAGGGTTCTAGGTTATAATAAGGCATATACTGTATGCTGATCAGGGGAAAAGGAGAGGTTTCAGGAGCTCAAGGAGGATGTTACATGGAAGTAGAAAAACACAGTAACAAAGGATTTCATGGAAAACAGATTACAAGGCCATTAAGTAGTGGATGTGTGTGGATTATTAAAAAAAAAAATAAGGATATTGTTTAGCATCACTTTAAGCTTGCGTAGAGATACAGGGTATCCAAAACATATATTTTCCTATATAAGTGCTGCCTTAGTAAGATTGACTTTAATGTGAATCTTATTATTTATAGTTTTCATAAATAGTTTAATGCTAAAGATCTGATTTGTTTTACCTTTGAGATCACACTGACTTGATCAATGTTGACAGTACCATTGGCTTCTGTTATAGCTGAATTTCCATACATGGTGGTTCCATTGGTAGTTTTACATTTTTCATGATCAGTATGAAGTTCCTGTGGTGGTTTGTCAATTTCTAAGTGTTTATGAGGTCCCTGTGATAAAAACATTGGGTATATTAGTTAGGGTTTTCACTGTTAGGGGCAAAGTAGCCAGTCCTTTCTTAAAACAATTTCATGTAAGTAATGGTATAACCGGTTTCTTACCTCACCATAGATGTTCAGACTCATTTTCAGTATCCTCTCAACAAACATAAGAATGTAGAATCCCCCAAAAATTGCCACTGCTTTTGAAACGTAATTATCATGTTTGGGATCAAATCCAAATGCCTGCAACAAAATACACAATTATACACTTAAGATTCCACTGTAGTGTATCAGCTTTCAGACTACATCAGTGACCATTTGTCATGTGTGCCTAGACAGTCTATAGTACATGCATACATTTGGGCTTATTGATAAAAAAAAAATTGTAATAGCAGTATACAAAATAATGTAACCGATAACATGTTAACCCTGATCATTTTACAACCATATAACTGTTGGTTGCTATATGCTACTTTTCATGTTTTATTAAACAAGCCTGTTACTGTGTTTACAATATAAAGGTAATATAAAACAATCTGCTATTAGGCCACCAAACAGAGTACAGGCTAAAATCACAAAGCTTCACAAATCGATCACCCAATGACTGGACTAAAAAAATTGCCAAGGGTATGGTAACCTCCCCTCTTTTCATCTCCATAACATAGGGAAAATATGTTTTGTAGTTTTCAGAGATAATTGGGAACAATGTTACAGTTATCAGCTCAATGTTACAGTTATGAGCTCAAAAAAATGTTGGCAGAATCATTTTTTTTTTTTGTACAATTATTGAACAGATATGACCAGGCAGACATGTGCAGAACAAAAGAAAAAAAAGGTTCTCTAATCTTGGATGGATTTGTTAAGTTAAAAATGTTGTCTAGTTACATTTGTTATGTTAGAATGATTCTTTTTTTGTAATTTGTTTCATTTTCATTTTGTTTTCACTATCGAAATGTTGTCCGAATTTTGAATTGGAATGAAGTGAACCACACATGTCTATGACCAAATACTTTCAACAAAATAGAGCAAATGAGGAAAGTTCATTGCTAGGATTTACATATTCTTTATCTGTCGCCTTTTTTAATATAAATACTTTTAACCTTGGGTTTTATCTTTGTGAATTGAGCCTTATGTGACATATTGCCCACATAGATCATAATAAAGTTGAATTGCTTTTCAGAGGGCTGCTAGTGTAAACAAGCCCTTAGGAGCTGATTTACAAAGCAATTTAAGACAATAAAATGTGTGAAGATTCACTTTAATTATACAATCATGTCATGATAAAATAGGCAAACATTATTTGTTTTTTTTTCACATGATTGGAAAATTGAAGTGAATCTTCAGACAACTGTGGGAACATTCTCAAATCCCTTAGTAAATCAACCACAAATTGTACAATCTCTTTACAGTCTTCTAGGAGACTAGGTTGTAATGTATGTGATCAACCTTTGATCTACAAAAATATGTAGTGCAATGGCCTGCTTATAAAGTCAATTTCATTTATTTCCAGTCAGAGATGCCCACATACAACATAGCTACTGGTATATCTAAAGGAATTGTACAATTAGCTTGTAAGTGTGTGATCAACTTAAGATACACACGGCAACTCCTAAAAATGAACACTTAAATGCAGAACTAAACCCATCAATTTATTTATTTTTTTAAATTGTTACGTTCCTGGCATGCCAGAAATGCTAATTGTCACATTTGCTTGTACCCTCAAAAAGCTGTCAAACCATCAAATGGTTGGTGTCATAACTGATCACATGTGCAGCACTACGTCAGTTGCAGATCAAACAGGAGCTAAGATGGCAGCTTCCTTGGCTGAAAAGGACAGGAGGGTTTAGTTCCACTTTAAGTGTAGAAGTAGAGAATACATACAAATGTGCACCTCTAATGCTGACCACATATTGGCCAATTCTGGGGCTATTTTTAATTAACCAATCTATCAGCTTTAAATAAAAAGATATTAATTATGTAATTGAATGGTCTATAGCAGGGGTCTCAAACTGGCGGCCCTCCAGCTGTTTGTGAAACTACAAGTCCCATGAGGCATTGCAAGGCTGACAGTTATGCCCCGTACACACGGTCGGATTTTCCGATGGAAAATGTGTGATAGGACCTTGTTGTCGGAAATGTGTGTAGGCTCCATCACACATTTTCCATCGGATTTTCTGACACACAAAGTTTGAGAGCAGGATATAAAATTTTCCGACAACAAAATCCGTAGTGGGAAATTCCAATTGTGTGTACACAAATCCGACGGACAAAGTGCCACGCATGCTCAGAATAAATAAAGAGGTTATAGCTATTGGCCACTGCCCCATTTATAGTCCCGACGTACGTGTTTTATGTCACCGCGTTTAGAACGATCGGATTTTCCGACAACTTTGTGTGACCGTGTGTATGCAAGACAAGTTTGAGCCAACATCCGTCGGAAAAAATTATAGGATTTTGTTGTCGGAATGTCCGAACAAAGTGCGACCGTGTGTACGGGGCATAACAAGCATGACTCCCACAGGCAGAGGCACGATGGGACTGGAGGACCGCCAGTTTGAGACCCCTGATCTATTGCAATCTCAAATCCTAATCCTCCTAAATCTCTTTCTGGTTTGGAAAAATTGCTTTTAGGCTGGCATTGTGGCAGCTTTCATACTGTGATTATTTGGTTGCACAAAACTAACATTTTCCAGGGTATGGCCAGCATAGGGCTGCTAAAGTAGAGCAGCATCACTTTGAAGTTTAATGTTGGTATCAGGCCAAATTTTATAAATCTGTCAGTCTCACTGTGTCACATGATCCCCATCCATTTAACAAAGCCATGTCCTTTTAATCTCCATGTGATGCCTAATGGAGATGTCATCATACCACCCATATAGAATATAAAACACGTATTCCCCACTAAATAAACACCTTTTTATTTTAACATATGCATTTATGTATTTACTTTTCAGCTTCAGACCACTTACTTCTGGAATCAGTTGAAAGATTGCATTTGAAAACAAAGATCCAATGGCCAGTCCAATAAAGTATGTCAATATCTTTGGGAAGTAAGGCTTCTGTACAAAGGGGGTTATAAATAATCCAACTACTGTCGTCAGATTGATAATTGTAACAGATAGAATGCTGAATCCCCAAACTAAAAGAAAAAAGCTCAGTTATTCAATATCATTGAATTCATAATTAATAAAATAAATGATAAGATTAGACTAAAGCTGTATTGACCTTTATGTTACATGTGCAACCCACATCTTGTTGCCTTAGACTGCATTCGCATCTACTGATTCTCGCCGCTGAGATTGACAGTTTTGTAGGAATAGCTGCCCCCATAAAGTGCCCGTAAAGTGCAATGACTGGCTGTCAGCGGCTGCAGCTATTTGTGACTGTTCGCACAGCCACTGATTATCTGCAGTGATCGTGGTTGGACGCCAACAGTCACAAACAGCTGTGGCCACACACGGCTGACGATGCCAGCCACAGAAATCAGTGGATTCTTGCCGCTGGGATTCGTAGCATGGCTAAACACCCTTGCAAATGTAACCTTATCTTAAAATTAGGGAAGGGAAAGAGTGCATTTTAGAAGAGCAATCTTTATTTGTCGGCCTGGTATCAACCTAAAGACGATGTGGAGAAAATATATGACTAGATAAAAATAATACTAAAATACTAGTAACTCCAGTGTGCATTCAACAGGAGACATAAACAGAAGGGATATTTTCTTTGTTATATCATGTCTTGTGTGAACTCAAAAAGTATTTTATCGTCTATGTTTTGATGTATCGGAGAAGTTTCAGTAAAACAAAAAAAGTCCTAAAGCGCAGGCTGCTACACCAAAATGCCAGGTCTTTCTGAAAGACGAACCGCCATCACTTCCCGGTACTGTCAATGTTACCCACTCAATGTTAAGCTAAAATTCCTATTGGCTCATCACTCTGACTGAATGGCCAATAGTAATGTGCAGGAGGCAGGAAGGAGTGGAAAGCTCCCCTACTATCAAGAGCTGCTAGTCATAAGGGCAGGGTTTTGAAGCCTTCTGCAGGTGTTAGCACCATTAATCTCTTAGGGCTCATTCTGGTCCAATGCCGATGGCGGAGGCGGGACTGTGTGTGTGAGAGCCGAGTGAGAGCTGAATTAGAGCCAAGTGAGAGCCGAGTAAACAGGAGATGACGGCTCTGTGATTTCCTGCACGGTTCCTGCACAAATATGCTAGCCATGACATTTGACCCCAACCTTGACCTTTGACTATTACCTTGACCCTAAGGCCCAGTTCACACCATATGCAGTCCAGTGCCTTTTTTTTCAGCATCAAAAGTGAATGGATAGAAGGTTATATGGTTTTCAATGGCATAGTTCACACCAGTGCAGTCAATTCCAGTGCATTTCAGTTCTAGAAAAAAAGTAGAACATGCTGCTGTTTTCTGCAGTGAACTGTACTGGGACGTGGTAAAATGCATCAAAAACGCACTGGAACACACCAAAAATGCACTAGAACACAACTGTTCTTATTTAAGGTGAAGAAAAAAGATGTGGAAAAAATGCACCGGAAAGCATCATTGACACACCAAAAACGCGTCAAAAACATGCATGCAGAAAAGTATCTGGAACACATCTGGACTGCGTTTCTATGGTGTGAACTAGCCCTAACACTAACCATGGCAAACATTGATCAAGTTTTTTTTCTTCTTCATTTTTTCTTTATTTTCTTTATTCTTTTTTTTTTTTTGTTTTACACACTTTTGTTTGTTTAGGCCTCATGCACACTGGATGTTATAAAAACGCTAGTAGCGTTAGCTGTAGAAAGCTGTAGCTGTAGAATGAGTTTTGCAGCGTTTTTGCAGTAGGGTTTTTTAGCTGTAGCATTTTTCTAGCTTTTTTTTTAGCAAAACTATACTCCCACAAAAGCTTTTTGCTCAAAAACACTGATAAACACTGAATACCGTATTTATCGGCGTATAACACGCACTTTTTTCCCCTTAAAATCAGGGGAAAATCGCTGGTGCGTGTTATACGCCGACCCCCTGTGATCCTGAGCTGACAGATCCAAAAAATCACAGACCGCGATTTGAAAATGGCGCCGCCGGCGCCGAAATACACAGTACTGGTCCTCAGCTCTTCTCGGCCACTTTTGGCTTCACTCGAGTGTACTCGGCTAGGTTCGGATAGCTCCGCTCACAGTCACGCCCATCCAGGGCGGGACTACGAGTGGAGCCGAAAGTGAACGACAGCCGCCGAGAAGAGCAGAGGACCGGCTCTGTGTATTTAGTCGCCGGTGGCGCCATTTTCAAATCGCGGTCGGCAATTTTGAAGTTCAGCTAGCTGCAAGGCTGCACTGGGGCAAGGCTGCAATGGACACTGGGGAAGGCTGCACTGACAAGGCTGCACTGACATGGCTGCACTGACATGGCTGCACTGACAAGGCTGCACTGACAAGGCTGCACTGACAAGGCTGCAATGATGGGCATTTAAATGTAAGTTTTTTTCCCTTCAACTTCCCTCCTAAAAGTTTTTTTTTCCTTAAAATTCCCTCCTAAATTGGGGTGCGTGTTATACGCCGCTGCGTGTTATACGCCGATAAATACGGTAGTTGCATTTTTCAGCATTTTTAAGCTTATATCAGATTTGGAGAGTTATTACAGCTGAAAAAACCTACTTAAAACCCACTAGTTCTGGATTTTTTTCTAGCCAGATAATGCCCCTGCCAAAAACTGCTGATAACAGTCTATGTGTGCATGGACACATAGGATAACTTGCTGGGGAGTTTACTGGCTGCAGAGAAAAACACCTGAAGCCAAAAACAGCAGCTGTAAAAACCTCCAGTGTGCATGAGGCTTTAGATCTTTCTCTCCAGCAAGGTATCTTTTTCTTAATTTGGAAGAGGAAGTAAACATAGGGGTGGGCTTACAGTGACAACAATCAGGTGACCGGGAACCAGGAGTCCCCGGTCCCGATCATTAGTACGAGACCCGGGGCTCTTGGTGAGAGCCTGGTCTCTGTGCTGGGACTACGCTGTGCGTACATTATACCTTAAAAACTTGCCGACCAGCCGCCGTCATTATCCTTCAAGCAGGATAGCAGGCGCACACATGCTTGTGACTGTCTCGATGATCTCGATGATCGCCGGCCACGAGCGATCGTGGGCACGAGAGGCAGAACAGGGATGTGTGTGTGTGTAAACACACACATCCCTGTTCTGGTAGAGAGATGCAGATTGTAAGTTCCTAATAACTAGGAACCATCTGGATCTGTCATCTCCCATAGTCAGACCCTCCCCCTACAGTTAGAAGACACAGTCAGGGAACACAGTTACCCCTTTATCACCCACTAGTGTTAACCCCTTCCCTGCCAGTGACATTTATACAGTAATCAGTGCATTTTTATAGCACTGATCGCTGTATAATTGTCAATCGTCCCAAAAAATGTGTCAAAGGTGTCCGATGTGTCCGTCATAATGTTGCAGTCACGATAAAAATCGCAGATCGCCGCCATTACTAGTAAAAAAAATAATAATAATAAAAATGCCATAAATCTATCCCCTATTTTGTAGACGCTACAACTTTTCTGCAAACCAATCAATATACGCTTATTGAGATTTTTTTACAAAAGATATGTAGAAGAATACATATCGGCCTAAACTGAGAAAAAAATGTGCTTTTAAAAAAAAAAAAAATTGGGGATATTTATTATAGCAAAAAGTACAAAATATTGTGTTTTTATCAAAATTATCGCTCTTTTTTTGTTTATAGCGCAAAAATTAAAAACCGCAGAGATGATCAAATACCACCAAAAGAAAGCTCTATTTGTGGGAAAAAGGACGTCAATTTTGTTTGGGTACAGCGTCGCACAACCGCACAATTGTCAGTTAAAGCGACGCGAATACGTGATCATAATGAATACATAATAATCAGAGACAGCAATATGGCCTACAAGTGCCAAAGGTGGCATGCCCGGTAACTGTATAATATATAATCGCATAATATATGTAGATATGATAATATTAAAATAATGATGACATCATCGAGGCGTAATGGATATAGCTGTAGCATCAAGTATAGCTTGACGCGTTTCGTGGATGTTTCTCCACTCATCAGGAGCAGATGCGACAGATTCCTGTAAAATATACAAATAGTAAACCACACTCTATATAGAGGGGAATAGAGTAGAAAGTGCTAAAAGTAGTTGGCCAAGCACACCTACCAACCCTGGCATTCAGTGCGGCATGCGGTAGATGGCACGGAGTGGGCCAGAGGCTCCATTAGATTCCACTAGATCAGTCCACTACACAATTCTAATTATAACATCTACTATTACTTTACATGTGGGTATCTTTGGGTACATTACCTATATACTATTTAAAAATTCACTTAATTTCAAACTATATACATATATATCCAATATTTGTCCCCAGATACCCTTGTTTGACAATCTATACACCATCATTGTTGTTACATGGAGACCACCCTACTACCCAGACACTGTTAGTCCATCACCTGATGCTGTCAAGCCATATGCCGCTTCAGCTCCCGCGGTGGGGTTTGTGCCTCTGGCCCACTCCATGCTATTTACCGCAGCACTCAATGCCAGGGTTGGTAAGTGTGCTTGGCCAACTACTTTTAGCATTTTCTACTCTATTCCCCTCTATATAGAGTGTGGTTTACTATATGTATATTTTACAGGAATCTGTCGCATCTGCTCCTGATGAGTGGAGAAATGTCCACGAAACGCATCGAGCTATACTTGATGCTACAGCTATATCCATTACGCCTTGATGATGTCATCATTATTTTAATATTATTATATCTACATATATTATGCGATTATAAATACAGTTACCGGGCATGCCACCTTTGGCACTTGTAGGCCAGATTGCTGTCTCGTACTAACACTACTCTGATTTTTATGTATTCATTATGATCATGTATTCATTTGTATATACTCTTTTATCCCTCATGCCTACACTTTGTGCCAATTATATGTGTATGTATATATATGAAATCTTTTCTATTATACCTATTATGACCAATAAATATATTTTTACTCCATCCTCTGCATTTCAACTGCTTCATCTAAAGTCCCAACTGCCTTTTGCATATACCTGATACCGGGATGGAGGCGCCAAGTGCGCCTCATTTAAAGTCCCAAAACCCCCCCTTTTTATGGTTAATTACTGAGTGCACTAATCCTTCTAAATTCCCTCTAAATGCTTTGAACTTGCCTTGACTGTTTTCTGAATTTATAGACAACATTTGGATATTATGATAGGCTCTGACTACTGAGCATTGCACTTCCCACCTAACCAGATGCAGACTTGTCATATACGCATGTAAATCCATGTGACCATGCCACACCATTAGCATAATTGAAAAATAAATAATTTTAGTCAATGTGGTGCTATAATCCTTATAAACATGTGCAATTTGTTTCGTTCCCCATTCTTTTTTTAACGAATTTCGACAAATTTGTAAATATCAAAATTAGCGAAAACCTGTTTAACAAATTTTTCCGAATACTCGTAAATTCGAATATTCGAAAATTCGTAAACCCGAAAATTTGAAAATCAGAAATAATACCTAACAAATAATAACTTAACTATTACTTACTATTAAATTATAGGTATTGGAATTTCCTTTCAAATTTGGCTGTAAGTGAACGTAACGAATACAAATTTATCAGAAGTTACAAATTATCCGAAATAACGAATGTCGTTTCTAAACGAATGGAACGTAACAAATTAATAATAATAAATAACAATAATAATGATAAACTTTTTATTATTATTATTTATTTTTAATTTGTTCCGTTCCATTTGTTTAAATGCGGCATTTGTTATTTCGGATAATTCGTAACTTCGAATAAATTTGTATTTGTTACGTTTACTAACACCCAAATTTGAAAGGAAATTCCAATACCTATAATTTAAAGTGGTTGTACACCCTGTACAACCTCTTTTACCTACAGGTAAGCCTCCTATATTAAGGTTTACCTGTAGGTGCTGGAAATATCTCCTAAACCTCCACAGTTTGGGAGATATTTACAAAAAAGCCGTGCACCAATGAATACGTTGCATGTGCACTTTAGAAAGGGCAGATCGTGCCGTCTCTAAAGGGGGTCATGCCATGACTGGCGGCTCCCTCGTGCATGCGCGGGGGTGACATCACGTGACTACGGCCAGTCACAGAGCCGGATTTCTCGGCCCTGGAAGGAAGAGGGGTGAAGATGGACGCTTCCTGCTAGTGGGGACAACGGAGACATCGCGGGCTTCGGTGTCAGGTAAGTGACACATAATGGGTTACTATGCGATGCATTGTAGCCCATTATGCTTTACTTTTGCAGGGAAATAAATAATACTTAATAGTTATTAATAATAGTTAGTTAATATTAGTTAGTTAGTTATTCTTTCAATTTTTCGGATTTCCTTTCTTATTTTCAGATTTTCACATTTTAAAATGTACACATTTTTGAATTTTCTATTTTTACGAATTTACAAATTTATGAATTTACGAATTGCGATCATAACGAATGATCAAAAAAAAAACTAATGAAACAAATACGAATGAAATTTTCGGTAGTGCACATGTCTAAATCCTTATATATTACAATTACAGTACATTTGTTGCATAGGATAATGTTTCTTTGCATAGTTACTTCTTTACCTTCACATAAGGTCATACCTGTAACTATGTTTAGCTTCACATTGGATAGGGGGAAAAAAAATTACATATTTTTATATCCCACGGTACAATACTGGGCTGGCAGGGGTTTTTATTTACAACTGCCTTAAAAACTCCACTGTAACTTAAGATTCTCTGAGAGAAGCTTCTGTAAATGGAAGCAACTTTGATGCCAAATACTAAACTAGTAACAAAATACATCATAATAGTAGCTTACAGTATGTGGCTTGGAAAACAGCTATTAAAAGCGTGTCATGTTAAGTGAAAATAAGTAACCGTGACTACACAAAATGAGTCTTCTGTACACTCAACACTTCTGAAATGCTGATACGGGCAGTTCTAGGAATAAAAGCTTAAAGAAAAAAGTAATGGTATTAGCCATACTGGACTCAGATAGTGCAGTCTTGGCAGCGGCACATACTGCACCTGGTAACCCACACTGTATGTCAAAGACCTTTGACACATTGGAAAAAATGCAATGAATCTTGAAATACAAGTGTAGACACCCTGTACTTTATAACTGATTTAATAAATGACACAGAAGTCTATGCTGATCTCATTGGTTTTACTATAGTTCATCTTGATTACTATACAATTATTGACATAAATAATATCATATAAAATGCAATCAATATATCAAATGCTTTATTTAACATAAAAAGGGTACTAATTGCATACTAAGTAACACTTTATGAGTTGCACATACAGTACATATAACATTTAACACAGTTGTACATAATATACAGTATATAGCTGTACCACAAAGTTCATAACAATATAATTACAGCAGAAAATGGATTAGCAAAATAAAAAGGAAAACTAGATAATCACTGTCATACAAAATCCCTTCCCACCCAGCCCAGGCAACCTTTTTGGTGGCTGCGCTGCAATAAGTGACATAAAACCAATGAAATAGTGAGTACATCCTGAAGGGTAAACTATATTATAAATTTCTGTAGGTAAATTATAACAGTGATAGCATGACCCACAAAATTGTAAACAAAGAAAATGCTAATAAACAACGTAAAGTCCAAAGTGCAGAGTGCACAAAAGTGTACAGTTCATATGAGTACAAGATTTATGCCAGGAAGAGAGTGGTGAGCATCCGAATGGTGTATGGCATATGGCTAGATCACCCGGGATTCAGTGATGACAGAAAAGCTCCTCCACCTATGTAAGAAGATGGCCCCTTACCGACTCCTTAGATCTCTTTTCGGGAGATCAAGCAGGCATGTGGCTGTGTGACCCCAGCCTCAGGTGTGGACCGTAACAATGACACTCATGGACCTCTATGGGAATCCTCTGCGTGGCAAATGGTCACTCGTTTTTTTCTAGAATACAGCAGTGTTTCATATGACCAGCTTTCTTCTGGATGTTTGTTTTTCGTTCAGCAACGCAATCTCTCCAAGTGTTCAGATTAATCTTAATCTGAACATAAATCTTGTACTCATATGAACTGTACACTTTTGTGCACTCTGCACTTTGGACTTTACGTTGTTTATTAGCATTTTCTTTGTTTACAATTTTGTGGGTCATGCTATCACTGTTATAATTTACATACAGAAATTTATAATATAGTTTACCCTTCATGATGTACTCACTATTTCATTGGTTTTATGTCACTTATTGCAGCGCAGCCTTTTAATTTTGATATGTACAACAAATGGATGTGTCTCACATTGTATGGTTGCAGCTTGTTCACATATATTCTTCACTTTGGGGATAACGCAGTAATTTTTTTCAGCCTATAACCTTTTTAGTGGGTCTTTACACCCAGGGTGGCACAGACTTCCCAATCAGATGACCACTGTGACTGGCTTTCATAGTGGACACATAATTGAGAGCCCGCCTCGCCGGTTACCAATCATGACTGGAGACAATGGGGTCAATTCACTAAGATTTAAATAACGGCTAATAAAATGCAGTAAAGTAGCACTTGCGGTAAATCAGTTTTGAAAGTGCAATTCACTAAGAATTTTGCGTTAAATAACGAATGTAGTATTTGTTCAAATGTGTGGTAATTACCGCATATTTTCATGCTGCAATTTACCGCATTAAGCTGGTTGCTAAAGAGCCGGCTTGGAAGCCAGCTGCCGCGTCCTTAACAACAGATGACTCATCGGCCCTCCCTGCCACCAGAGCACCCTCCCAGGTTGAGGGCATGTGGCCTGGTATGGTTCAGGGGGGGGGCTTCCTTGGATAAGGGTCTGGTATGAATTTTGGAAGGGACCCCACACCGTTTTTTTATTATTATTTTGACGTGATGTTCCTTTTAAAATCCATACCAGACCCCAAGGGCCTGGTATGCATTGGGGGGACCCCACGCTTTTTTTTTTCCATAATTTTTAATTGCTGGCATGTTTTCTTTTACATTTATCTGTCAGCGGGGAACCCGTTGACGGCTGATGAGTCACCTGTTTTTAACCACTTAAGGACCGAGCCTCTTTCTGAGATTTGGTGTTTACAAGTTAAAAACAGTTTTATTATATATATATATATATATATATATATATATATATATATATATATATATATATATATTTTTTTTTTTTTTTTTCTAACACCCTATAGAAGTTATAGAAGTTAAAAACAGTTTTTTTTTCTAGAAAATGACTTAGAACCCCCAAACATTATATTTTTTTTCCTAACACCCTAGAGAATAAAATGGCGGTCGTTGCAATACTTTCTGTCACGCCATATTTGCGCAGTGGTCATACAAGCGCACTTTTTTTGGAAAAAATACACTTTTTTGAATTAAAAAATAAGACAACAGTAAAGTTAGCCCAATTTCTTTTTATATTGTGAAAGATAATGTTACGCCGAGTAAATTGGTACCCAACATGTCACGCTTCAAAATTGTGCCCGCTCATGGAATGGCGACAAACTTTTACCCTTAAAAATCTCCATAGGCGATGTTTAAAAAATTCTACAGGTTGCATGTTTTTAGTTACAGAGGAGGTCTAGTGCTAGAATTATTTCTCTCGCTCTAACGATCGCGGCAATATCTCACATGTGTGGTTTGAACACTGTTTTCATATGCGTGCGCTGCTCGTGTATGCGTTCGCTTCTGTATGCGAGCTCAGCAGGACTGGGCGCGTTTCCATTTTTTTTTCTTATTTTATTTCAAAAAGACCTCAGATCTCATATTTACACTAAAATGCATTTAAAAAAATGTTGCTTTAAGAGATATGGGCGGAAGTGACGTTTTGACGGGTGGGGGCCATCTATCCCTCACTCGTCTCCATACCTAACAGGACACAGGATCCGATCACCTCTGTCGTTACCGGCGGCTCTGGTAAGTGCCGGAGGGCACCGGAGTGCGGCGGGAGCCCCCTCTCCCACCGCCGATAAAAGTGTACTTGTGGCAAATCCGCCGCAGAGACCACTTTTATCTGAAATTGGACCACCCGCTGCCATAACAACAATATCCCGCTTCAAAATACCAACGTATAATGACAGCGGGCGGTCCGTAGGTGGTTAAGGACACAGCGGGCGGCTTCCTGGCCCGCTCTTTAGCAACCAGCTTTTGAGGGCAGACCTCCAGGCTGTTTCTGCCAAAACCACATGTGATACCGCCAGCAAATCCCTGTTTTTTTACTCTCTGTTCTGTTTGTGAATTGGACTTAAGAGCTTACCGCATGGTTTTTTGACGGTATTTACTGACACATTTTTCATTCTACGGTAAATACCGCATAATCGTTATTTTTTTATAAATTGGACTTTATTTAACGCATGCGATAATTTATTTGAATTAGCCACGTGACCATGTTATCGCATTTAGTATACGTTAGTGAATTGACCCCAATGGGAGGGATCTATGAGCGCTTATGCCGCGTACACACGAGCGTAATTTCCCTTGGAAAAATCTTGGATGGTTTTTCCGACGGAGTTCCGCTCAAGCTTGGCTTGCATACCCACGGTCACACAAAATTTCGCTGAACTTTCAACCGTCAAGAACGCGGTGACGTACAACACTACGACGAGCCGTGAAAATGAAGTTCAATGCTTCCGAGCATGCGTCTAATTGTTTCCGAGCATGCGTGGGAATTTTGCACGTCGGAATTGGTAGAGACGATCAGAATTTCCGATCGGAACTTTTTCCGACCGAAAAATTGAGAACATGCTGTCAATCTTTTGCTGGCTGGATTTCCACCAGCAAAAGTCTGATGGGAGCATACACACGATCGCATTTTATAAGCCAATAGATGGAGCAGTCAGCTCCGAGCGCATAGCCTTTCATCACTGCAGCCCTGATTGACAAGATTCCAGCCCTACCTAGGTCCAATTAGATGCCGGTGACATCACTTCATGTTCCACGGTCCATGCTGGTCTGTGTGGAGCTGCTTGGCTCCTTTGCTCCTGGAGAAAAAATGTGGTCCATTCCAGCCAGCTGCTCAATCTCTTCCAGCTATCCGGAACAGCGGTGGGACCCACAGAGCCATGTGGAATGCCAGGACTCCACTTTACTTTGATGAGCATGCATCTTCTATCATCTTGTAAGTGTTTTGAATCCTATCCTATTAAAGTCATCATTTTAATAATACACTCAGGTCGGCGTCTCCCCCTTCCTGTTTTTTCCTTTCATATCCAGAGGTTGTCTTTGGGAAATAGATGTATGAGTGCTGCCAGCATTGCTGCAAAGGTTTAAGGGGTGGGGGGTCAGCCTGTCAGTGCTCAGACCTTAAGCTGCACACTGCATCAAACTGGTTTGCATGGCTGTCGTCACAGAAGGAAGCCTTTTCTAAAGATGATGCACAAGAAAGCCCACAAACAGTTTGCTGAAGACAAGCAGACTACGGATATGGATTACTGGAACCATGTCCTGTGGTCTGTCAAGACCAAGATAAACTTATTTGGTTCAGATGGTGTCAAGCGTGTGTGGTGGCAACCAGGTGAGGAGTACAAAGACAAGTGTGTCTTGCCTACAGTCAAGCATAGTGGTGGGAGTGTCATGGTCTGGGGCTGCATGAGTGCTGCCGACACTGGGGAGCTAGTTCATTGAGGAAACCATGAATGCCAACATGTACTGTGACAAACTGAAGCAGAGCATGATCCCCTCACTTCGGAGACTGGGCTGCAGGGCAGTACTCCAACATGATAAGGACCCCAAACACACCTCCAGGACGACCACTGCCTTGCTAAAGAAGCTGAGGGGAAAGATTATGGACTGGCCAAGCATTTCTCTAGACCTAAACCCTATTGAGCATCTGTGGGGCATCCTCAAATGGAAGGTGGAGGAGCGCAAGGTCTCTACCATCCACCAGCTCTGTAATGTCGTCATGAAGGAGTGGAAGAGGACTCCAGTGGCAACTTGTGAAGCTCTGGTGAATTCCATGCCCAAGAGGGTTAAGGCAGTGTTGGAAAATAATGGTGGCCACACAAAATATTGACACTCTGGACATTTTCACTTAGGGGTGTACTCACTTTTGTTGCCAGTGGTTTAGACATTAATGGCTGTGTGCTGACATTTTTTGAGGGTACAGCAAATTTACACTGTTATACAAGCTGTACACTCACTACTTTACATTGTAGCAAAGTGTAATTTCTTCAGTGTTGTCACATGAAAAGATATAATAGCATATTTACAAAAATGTAAGGGGTGTACTCACTTTTGTGAGATACTGTATGCGTTATGTGGGAGGCAACAGGCTAAGAAGTACATTACTAAATAAGTCTCTTTTTAAACTAGCCTGACTAATCTGTGTTTACATCAAACATCAGGGTTAGGGGAAAAGTCTCAGGTCTGCAACATCCCATATTGTCATCCTTAATTGTATAGTGCTAAAAGATAAACTGCAGCCCAAGTATATTTTCTAGTTTTGGGTAGAGGTGGGTTAGAACCTCTGACATGTTTTCAGTGCCATCTGTGTCATCTTGTTGGTGGAGTTTTATCACTTTCCGTCCCATTGACTGTTGTCACTGTTGTCACTGGGTCAGAAAGTGAAGTAAAGTAAAACTCCCTATAGCTAACCAGAGGAATAGTGGTAGAGAGACTGCTGTCCTGAAAGTTTGCAGCTGTAATCTATTCCTTTAGCCCAAAAATGTATCATTCAGCTTTGTGTTTTCTTTATGTGCTGGGGAACCTTGTAATCTGCCTGCTGTTTACTGCACTGATAGTTTATATGACTACTTTCTTACATACTTTAATCAAGTGCAGTGTGACCCATAGACAGTACTTAACCTTCTGGTGTTTGTTAATATCTAGTAGGTAGAAGATCTCCTGACTTAGCAATAACATTTTACAAGACCATGTTATATGATAGTTACCAATCTTTGAAAACATATTGCCCTATAAAGGTGAAAGCATCATGTCATGATAAAAAAATCGAATTATGTTCAGTTTAACATGTGTTGTACGGTAATTCATACCTGGACTCTAGCAGTATAAAGTACAGCCATAAATCTTCAAAAGCCATGCTTTAAGGCTGGGTTCAGACTATTGTGAATTGGATGCGGGTTTCTCCGCATCCACTTTGCATAGCAAGAGATTGTGACCGGCTCTCTATGGAGCCGGTTTACACATCTCCACAGCGGGTCCGGTGCAAATTTGCACAGGAGTCCTGTATGCCTTTTGGTCCATTTCAGGTCCGAATTCATCCAAAAATTTGGTCTGAAATCGGACCTGAAACAGTGAACAGGGACACACCGGACCCCTGCTGTGAGCCGCTGCATTCTCCAGTGTGAACTCAGCCTTAACAAACTTTGATACTGATCGATTTTATGAATGTATGTGATCTCTAGCACATATACATAATATTATCTCACCTTCACTTAAAGTGGTTTTAAAGACTGAAGGCATTTAACCCTAATGCATCAATCCAGCACTGTGCCCAAAATCTGTTCACACTGATGCAAATTGGATGCAGATTTCCCCACATCCAATTCGCATGACAGTAGAGTGAGCCCGGCTCTCAATGGTGCCGGTTCACACATCTTGGGGGTGACCGCGGAGCGCACAGCAGAAGGGTCCTCTGCATTTTTGGCTCCGTTTCAGGTCTGAATTCAGGCAAAAATTTGGGCCTGATTCATCCCTGAAGCGGAGAACAGGGACGCACCAGACCCCTGCTGTGAGCCGCGTCCACACACAGTGTGAACCCAGCCTTAAAGTGATTGTAAATGTTTTTTTTTCTTTATTAAATACCAAAGAGAAGCCTTGGTCAACCTGTTCCAGGGCCCCCCCCCCAGTGCTCTTGGCTCTCCCCCCTTTCCAGGTGTGTACTCACTCCCAAGCCTTACTCTGTGTGTTCACAAGATGCACAGAGTGGGGCTCAGCCCTCGGTCCCTCCACACTGGTTAATGGCTCCCACTGCTCTCTGAGGAGGAAGAGAGCAGAGAGAGCCAAAGTGAAAGCAGAAGTGTGATCTTCTGCTTTAACATAGTTACATAGTTAGTCAGGTCCTCCAGACTAACACTCACCAGCCTATCCGGCTGACTCTCAGGAGATCTCCCAGATGTGCTGACCTGCTTCTGCTGTCCTCTCTCCTTGCTCCGGTGCCTCCAGGAAGGGCTTCCTCCGACAACCTCCTCAGCACTCCATCTTCATCTTACACCTGACTCCCCCCTCCCCTCCCAGCATGACCCATGCCTATTTATGAGGTGGCCTTCCCCCTGCCAGACCTTTACTGGGGATTGGCTGAGGTCCTCATAAATATTCAAAGCAGCTCCTCCTAGCCTTCACCCATTATATCTAGAACATTCTCCAATGTCCCAGAAAACAGGGGGAGGTACCAGAGAAGCTGCTAGTATGAGTCATCCAGCCCTTAGTCACTAAACCCTGACCCAGATTCCCAGCTCAGGCTTGGCCATGAGCCAAACTTAAATTTTCCTGCACCAACAGCTATACTAACAACCTAGCAAACTAGAGAGTGCTACACCACAATTGATCCAGAGGAAGGAAAAAAGCCTATAAAGCATGGTCACATTTGTTCAAGCAGGGGAAAATTAAACTCCTTCCTGATCCGTCGAAGGCAATCAGATATTGCCTGGATCAATATTTTCTGCTGTTTTTACCTATAAATGTTAATATCCAGTTATGTTTTGTTAATTTAGGAATGCATTCAATTCTTTTTAAAACAATCTACTTTCAAACCATACCACTTTTGCTCAAGCAGAAAGATATACAAAAGCTGAATAAGGAGGTTTCCCTCCTTACTTTGGCAAAGCAAAAAAAACTTTGTATAGCTATGACAGAGCTCTATCTCCTAAGGCACAAAGGGGGCTACATTACAAAATATCAGAGTGTATAATTTGGCATGTCTTCTTCATACAGCCCTAGACTGGGTGTCGCAGACATCTCATTACTCACATTTGGCTCTAGAATCAGGAATGGTATACCCTTGTGGTTTGTTGGCTATCATCTACGGTTGACAAAAGTCATTACCTACTGGGGTTGTGTGGCGCGAAATATGGAAACAGTTGTGACTTTCTCCTTATATCTTCAGATAATTACCTATAAATGGTAACCCTATGTTTCTTCAAACAGTAATTTGGACTGCTGAGCCACCGCTTCTTACACTATCTACAATGTTCTGATTATGCAAAATCTTTCTGCTTGGACAAGGCTAAAAGATTCAAGCTCTCCCTAATTGACCGCCTGATTCAAGAACAGTCTTATTCTATCTCAAACATCTACCAACCACTTACTTCATACTTTACAAAGTCACTTGCGTCATCCTCTGGTTCCAACTGGAGTAAGGACTTTCCAGATGACGCACTTGCCAACAAACTTATTGGAGGATATAATAGAGTACAGAAGTTGGTCACTAACAAAACTGAACAGAGTCGCAATTCAAGTTATTAGTCTTCATCCCATTTCTATCAGCAAAAAACAAGCCTCAGCTATTTACTTGTTCTTTCTGTGGCTCCTCTGGGCCTTCCCTCACTCATCATTTTTGGAAATGCCCACGAATCTCCAACTTTTGGGAATAGATGGCAAACTCATCTATGGAATTACTTATTGCTCTATACCCAAAAATCCTCAGCTATTCGGATATAGTTCACCAGTCAAGCGCTTACTCTACCTCTAAGCATTCTAGAAGGTTTCTCCAATACCCGCAATGCACCTATCTCTGCCTATTGGTTGCTTGCAGAGTCATAGTTGGACTTTCTCCAAAGTGCCAACCATCTCTGATGTTAAAAATTTATCCAAAAGTTCTATTGTACAGGGACAAGCTTGACAAGGAGTTGCGAAACTTTATTCCAATTATACGCTTTGTCTTCAAATGGATTTTACCTTGCCAGACGCAGAAAAATCCACTCTTATGTCCTCTTTCAATTCACAGAATGGTGTGATCAAGCCTCTCCTGAAGCATCATAAAAATGGTTAAAAATGGTTACCCTAATGCTTTCTGAAACTACAAATAGAATACATCAGGCCATGATCCTCTCGAAAACAGATGCCATATCCAACGATAACATACCTAAATTTGAGAAAATTTGGAGTCCTTGGGTGACCCACTTTCTTTCTCCTAATTTTGACACTTCTTTACTAAGACCTTGGTAACTATATAACTTTGTTTTGAATAACTGATAAAAAGATACTATGTATATATTGTTACTAAGAAATCCCCGGAAACCTCTACTAATCCAGACTTCTTTTTTTTTTTCTTCTTCTTCTTATATTTACTTTCCTTTAATTCTTTTCTTTTCTCCTTATTCTATCCTGTCTTCTCCTATTTATTTTTACATAACAAAATGGTAGCGAAACACTCACTTTTATAATGTTCAATTATAATACAATAATAGATAGTAAGCTCTAATGTCCTATTATAAATAACTGAATGTCATAGTAATTAATATTATTTCCTTATTACATATTACTCAAAGTTAAAAGTTTAACAACTTTTTCATTTTTTGTTGCTCTTGATTATATAATTGTTAAAATTGATGGTAACACCTTAGTCTTTCTAAAACATACAGCCTATTTAAGTCTTTCATTGCTTGTAACTACAAGAAATACTGAGATCTGATATGTAAATTCAACTAATGCTACCATGTAATGTAATCAATATTTTGTTAATTGTATCAATGTTTATATTTTCAAAATCAATAAACAAATTTGACGAGAAAAATTGTTATCTCTCCCACTGCATTTAAAAGCAAAATTGCTCATGCACTAGTGACACTACAAATCCCACTCCCATGTCTGTTCCTGAGTTTAAACAAAATGCAGTCTTACATTTTCCCAATTGTCTCTTTATTAGTTGTTGTTTTTGTTTTAAACTGCCCCTCTTTACCCCCCCCCCTTTCCCTTGCAGGTGGCATTTTATTTTAGCTGCTTCTGTTTTAGTTTGGGCCTCTTAGGGTTCCCTCCGTCTCCTTTTTGGCAACCCCCAGTAACCTACCATCCATGCTTTTCTACCCTTTGGGAAAGTACTTAAATCTTTGTGATCTCTGGGTAGGGATGAGCCGAACACCCCCCCCCCCGGTTCGGTTCGCACCAGAACCTGCGAACGGACCAAAAATTTGCACGAACGTTAGAACCCCATTGATGTCTATGGGACTCGAACGTTTAAAATCAAAAGTGCTAATTTTAAAGGCTAATTTTCATGGTATTGTCCTAAAAAGGGTTTGGGGACTCGGATCCTGCCCCAGGGGACATGTATCAATGCAAAAAAAACTTTTAAAAAAGGCCGTTTTTTCGGGAGCAGTGATTTTAATGATGCTTAAAGTAAAAAAAAAAAAAGTGAAATATTCCTTTAAATATCGTATCTGGGGGGTGTCTATAGTATGCCTGTAAAGTGGCGTGTGTATCCCGTGATTAGAACAGTCCCTGCACAAAATGTAATTTTTAAAGGAAAAAAAGTCATTTAAAACTGGGTTTAATGTAATGTCGGGTCCTGGCAATATGGATGAAAATCAGTGAGACAAACGGCATGGGTACCCCCCAGTCCATTACCAGGCCCTTTGGGTCTTGTATGGATATTAAGGGGAACCCTGCACCCAAATTAAAAAAAGGAAAGGTGTGGGGCCACCAGGCCCTATATACTCTGAACAGCAGTATACAGGCGGTGCAAACAAGACAGGGACTGTTTTATTTGTTGTTAAGTAGAATCTGTTTGTAATTTTGAACGGGTACATTTTTAACGTGTTTAGCTCCAGCCAAAAAATCTTTTTTAAGCTTTTTAGAAAACATAGGGAAGGGTTATCACCCCTGTGACATTTGTTTTGCTGTCTGTGCTCCTCTTCAGAAGATTTCACCTCACTTTTTGTCCCAATGACAAATGTTTTTTGAAAATTTGGGTTTTTTTGTGAAACAAGGATTGGTGATAAAGCATCAGTGGAAAGGAGAAATGTTTTTCCCATATTACCTCTTGCAGGAGAGAATTTCCGTTCCTAGGGGTAGATTTCATCTCACTTCCTGTTGTCTCCTTCCGTTTGCAAGTAGAAGTCGTTTGTAAGTTGGATGTTTGAAAGTAGGGGCCTTCCCTATATACTCAGCAGAAATTTGGGCCTTAGGTGTTGTTGTGGCCACAACACTGTAAGCCCTCACAGGGCCCTGCTGTGAAATATTAGATCAATAATTATAATTACATGCCCCTGTTGAACAGGGGCAGAAAAATTGGGCCTTTGGTGGTGGTGGTGGTGGTGCTGGTGCCACAACACTGTAAGTCCTCACTCGCTCTTGGTGGGCGCAGAAACAGGCCCTGCTGTGAAATATTAGATCAAGAATTGTAATTACATGCCCCTGTTGAACAAGGGCAGAAAAATTGGGCCTTTGGTGGTGGTGCTGGTGCCACAACACTGTAAGTCCTCACTCGCTCTTGGTGGGCACAGAAACGGGCCCTGCTGTGAAATATTAGATCAAGAATTGTAATTACATGCCCCTGTTAAACAGGGGCTGAAAAATTGGGCCTTAGGCACTGGTGCTGGTGCCACAACACTGCAACCCCTCACAGATACTCTAGTTGGAACGCAGGAACGAGCCCTGCTGCAAAGTATTGCATCAAAAATTGTAATTACATGCCCCTGATAAACAGGGGCTGAAAAATTGGGCCTTAGGCACTGGTGACAGCGCCCAGAACCAAAAATGTTCTTACAAGCTATCATTGAGGAGGAAGAGGATAATTACTCAGGATAGTCACTCAGCATAAGCATAGGCAGTCTTTGAAGTGATCTGCGATTTCAAAAAAAATTATTCGATTACATCAGCATCAGGTGCTTGGTAGCTGGTGTTGATCCAAGACTGATTCATTTTTATGAAGGTCAGTCGATCGACCGAGTCGGTGGACAGTCGCACCCAGTGATCGGTTACAAAGCCTCCAGCAGCACTGAATGTGCGTTACGAAAGAACGCTGGATGCAGGACAGGCCAGTAGCTCAATTGCATACTGTGCAAGCTCTGGCCAGTGATCCATCCTCAAGACCCAGTAACCCAGAGGATTTTCGGTGGGAAAGGTGTCCAAGTCAGATCTTGCCCCTAGGTATTCCTGCACCATGTAAAACAGACGCTGGCGATGGTTGCTGGAACCGATCATACCTTGGGGCTGCGGACTAAAAAATTGTCTGAACGCATCGGTCAGACGGCCACCTTCTCCACCGCTCCTTCTTTGACTGACAGAAGCCTCAGCAACACGTTGTCCAGAAACAGGAGTTTGTAACCTCCCAGTCTCTGCGAACGCATTGCACAAACCTATCTGCAAGGCCTCCCGAAGATGTTTTATCCTCTGCTCCCTCTGCGATGGCAAGATAAGGTCCGCAACCTTACCCTTGTAACGTGGATCAAGGAGGGTTGCCAGCCAGTATTGGTCCTTCTCCTTGATACCACGAAAACGAGGATCCTTACGGAGGTTTTGCAGGATCAGGGAAGCCATGCAGCGTAGGTTTGCTGAGGCATTCAGTCCGGAGTCCTCTGGGTCACTAAGGACGATTTGGTCCGCAGCCACCTCCTCCCAGCCACGTACAAGTCCATGTGTTTCTTGGGACTGATCCCTTAAAGACTGCTGCTGATGCTGAGTGCCAGGCTCCACCTCCATACTGACACAATCCTCCTCCTCCTCCTCCTCCTCATCCTCTTCCTGTGTGATCGGCGGGCACGCAGGAACACTGTCTGGATAAAGGGGGCCTTGAGAGCTAAGGAAGTCCTCCTCTTCCTGCCTCTGTTCTGCCTCAAGTGCCCTGTCCATTATTCCACGCAGCATGTGCTCCAACAGGTGGACAAGAGGTACAGTGTCACTGATGCATGCACTGTCACTGCTCACCATCCTCGTGGCCTCCTCAAATGGTGACAGGACAGTGCATGCATCCCTGATCATGGCCCACTGGCGTGGGGAAAAAACCAAGCTCCCCTGACCCTGTCCTGGTGCCATAGCCACACAGGTACTCATTGATGGCCCTCTGCTGCGTGTGCAGCTGCTGCAGCATGGCCAACATTGAGTTCCACCTGGTGGGCATGTCACAGATTAAGCGGTTCTTGGGCAGGTTAAACTCCTTTTGGAGGTCCGCCAGCCGAGCACTGGCATTATATGACCGGCGGAAATGCACACAGAATATCCTGGCCTGCCTCAGGACATCCTGTAAGCCCGGGTACCTGCCCAAGAACCGCTGCACCACCAAGTTAAGGACGTGAGCAAAACAGGGCACATGGGTCATTTGTCCCTGTCGGAGGGCAGAGAGGAGGTTGGTGCCATTGTCGCAAACCACCATTCCTGCCTTAAGTTGGCGTGGCGTCAACCACCTCTGAACCTGCCCCTGCAGAGCTGACAGAACCTCTGCCCCAGTGTGGCTCCTGTCCCCCAAGCACACCAGCTCAAGCACCGCATGGCATCTTTTGGCCTGCGTACATGCGTAGCCCCTTGAACGCCTACGGAGCACCGCTGGTTCCGAGGACAAAGCACAGGAAGAGGCCATGGAGGAAGAAGAAGAGGAGAGGGTGGAGGAGAGAGGTGTGTCAACAACCTCCAACACTACTGCACCTTGTCCTGCACCCTTCCGAGCTGCCAGCAGAGTCACCCAATGCGCCGTGAAACTTAGGTAACGTCCCTGTCCATGGCTGCTGGACCATGAGTCAGCGGTAATATGCACCTTACCGCTGACCGCCCTGTCCAGCGAGGCATGGACATTGCCTTCCACATGCCGGTAGAGAGCCGGAATCGCCTTCCGTGAGAAAAAGTGGCATTTGGGTACCTGCCACTGAGGAACCGCACATTCCACAAACTCACGGAAGGGGGCAGAGTCTACCAACTGAAAAGGCAGCAGTTGAAGTGCTAGTAATTTTGCCAAGCTAGCATTCAACTGCTGGGCATGTGGATGGCTGGGAACAAACTTCTTTCGGCGGTGCAGCAGCTGGGGCAGGGAAATTTGCCTGGTACAATCTGACGTCGATGTACCGAAAGCAGATTGCCCACAAGTACTTGGCTGTGACACACCTAATTATACACCTTCATTCCTCTCAGTGCAGGTCTCAGAGAGGACTGAAGGTATAGTGGGGTTGGAGATCTCAGCTTATGAGGAGCAAGGAGAGGTCCTCTTTGTTCTTTGGTGTGGGTCTTTTAGATACGCTTGCCAATGAACTGCATGGCAAGTCAACATATGTCTGGTCAAGAATGTGGTACCCAAGCGGGAGATGTTTTGGCCACACGAGATACGCTTGAAACATATATTGCAAATAGCAGCGGTGCGATCTGATGCACTCGTCTCAAAAAAGGCCCACACCAAAGAACTTTTTCAATAACGCGCAGAGACTGCAGCGCCCTGCACATGTGGAGCTTTGGGGTGTGATGCAGTCAGTGTGCTGCCCTTAGGCTGGCCCCTGGAGGGCATCCTGCCTCGTTGGTGATGTGCCTCCTCCTCCTCTCTCCTATCAGGCACCCACGTTGAGTCAGTGATCTCATCTTCCCCTCCCTCCTCATCACTGGCGCAAACCTGGCAGTATGCTGCAGCAGGGGGAGCATGACTGCCAGATTGCTGTCCTTCTTGGGCACCCCCTCTGTCCGTGCTCACGTTACTGCCTTTATCTAGCTCAGTATCATCATCAGAGCCTTCCAAACGCTGGGCATCCTCCTGGAGCATGTACCCAACACTGTGGTCAAACAGTTTGAGGGACTCCTCAGGAGGACATGGTGGGGCTAGGGAAGGAGTCACTGATGACATTGAGCCGAGGGAAGAGGCCGCTGCTTTTCCAGACAAAGTACCCTGAGCATGGGTGAGAGAGGATGAGGAGGATGAGGACGGCTTGGTCATCCACTCGACCAAGTCTTCCGCATGTTGCGGCTCCACGGGACCCACCCAAGAAAAATTCCAAGCGTGTCCCACGGCACGTGCTGATGAGGATGCACCGTCTCCACGACCAGCACTGTTGCCTCTAGACACAGAGCCTGCTTGCCCTCTTTTATTGGCTTGTGACTGTCTGCCTCTCCTTGTTGGCCTTCCAGACATACTAATGGCCTGTAGCTGCACTAAGCTGGGATATATATATATATATATGTACTGATACTGCAGCTAGCAAAATCAACTGCCTGCCTGTAGTATGAGAACACCACCAACCTTCTACAGGTAGCTTTAGCTGAACACTGTGCAGAGCTTGCAAAAAAACTAACTTGTAGCTTATTTAGCTGCCTGCGGTAGTGATAGGATCAGGAAAACACCACCAACCTTCTACAGGTAGCTTTAGGTGAACACTGTGCAGAGCTCGCCAAAAAATAACTTGTAGCTTATTTAGCTGCCTGCGGTAGTGATAGGATCAGGAAAACACCACCAACCTTCTACAGGTAGCTTTAGGTGAATACTGTGCAGAGCTCACACTACACTAACTTGTAGCTTATTTAGCTGCCTGCGGTAGTGATAGGATCAGGAAAACACCACCAACCTTCTACAGGTAGCTTTAGGTGAACACTGTGCAGA
Organism: Lithobates clamitans; assembly: GCA_037952925.1. Classification (NCBI taxonomy): domain Eukaryota; kingdom Metazoa; phylum Chordata; class Amphibia; order Anura; family Ranidae; genus Lithobates; species Lithobates clamitans. Next base: position 5,929,216 of record JBBGZY010000655.1, read on the forward strand.
GCTCGCCAAAAAATAACTTGTAGCTTATTTAGCTGCCTGCGGTAGTGATAGGATCAGGAAAACACCACCAACCTTCTACAGGTAGCTTTAGCTGAACACTGTGCAGAGCTCACAAAAAATAACTTGTAGGTTTAGCTGAACACTGTGTGGAGGATGCACTACACTAACTTGTAGTTTTCGCTGAACACTGTGAGGAGGACACACTACACCAACTTGTAGCTTTAGCTGAACACTGTGAGGAGGTCACACTAAACTAACTTGTAGCTTTAGCTGAACACTGTGAGGAGGACGCACTACACTAACTTGTAGCTTTAGCTGAACACTGTGCAGAGGTCTCACTACACTAACTTGTAGTTTTAGCTGAACACTGTGAGGAGGACGCACTAACTTGTATCTTTAGCTGAACACTGTGCAGAGGTCGCTCTACACTAACTTGTAGTTTTAGCTGAACACTGTGAGGAGGACGCACTACACTAACTTGTAGCTTTAGCTGAATACTGTGCAGAGGTCGCACTACACTAATTTGTAGTTTTCGCTGAACACTGTGAGGAGGACACACTACACCAGCTTGTAGCTTTAGCTGAACACTGTGAGGAGGACGCACTACACTAACTTGTAGCTTTAGCTGAACACTGTGCAGAGGTCGCACTACAATAACTTGTAGTTTTAGCTGAACACTGTGAGGAGGACGCACTACCCTAATTTGTAACTTTAGCTGAACACTGTGCAGAGGTCACACTAAACTAACTTGTAGCTTTAGCTGAACACTGTGTGGAGGACGCACTACAATAACTTGTAGCTTTAGCTGAACACTGTGCAGAGGTCTCAATACACTAACTTGTAGTTTTAGCTGAACACTGTGAGGAGGATGCACTACACTAACTTGTAGCTTTAGCTGAACACTGTGCAGAGGTCTCACTACACTAACTTGTAGTTTTAGCTGAACACTGTGAGGAGGACGCACTACACTAACTTGTAGCTTTAGCTGAATACTGTGCAGAGGTCTCAATACACTAACTTGTAGTTTTAGCTGAACACTGTGAGGAGGACGCACTACACTAACTTGTAGCTTTAGCTAAACACTGTGCAGAGGTCTCACTACACTAACTTGTAGTTTTAGCTGAACACTGTGAAGAGGACGCACTACACTAACTTGTAGCTTTAGCTGAACACTGTGCAGAGGTCGCACTACAATAACTTGTAGTTTTAGCTGAACACTGTGAGGAGGACGCACTACCCTAACTTGTAGCTTTAGCTGAACACTGTGCAGAGGTCACACTAAACTAACTTGTAGCTTTAGCTGGACACTGTGAGGAGGACGCACTACCCTAACTTGTAGCTTTAGCTGAACACTGTGCACTACACTAACTTGTAGTTTTAGCTGAACACTGTGCAGAGGTCTCACTACACTAACTTGTAGTTTTAGCTGAACACTGTGAGGAGGACGCACTACACTAACTTGTAGCTTTAGCTGAACACTGTGCAGAGGTCGCACTACAATAACTTGTAGTTTTAGCTGAACACTGTGAGGAGGACGCACTACCCTAATTTGTAACTTTAGCTGAACACTGTGCAGAGGTCACACTAAACTAACTTGTAGCTTTAGCTGAACACTGTGTGGAGGACGCACTACCCTAACTTGTAGCTTTAGCTGAACACTGTGCAGAGGTTACTAACTTGTAGCTTTAACTGAACACTGTGAGGAGGATGCACTACACTAACTGTAAATAGTCTAGCTGCCTGACTGTGGTACTAATAGGATCAAAAGAACACCAGCAATTTTCTTCAGGTAGCTGTAAATACTGTAACAAGACAAGCCTGCCTGTCAGTAGGAAGATAACAGGAACGGATCTAGCTAAACTGAATACAGTGTATATATATATATATATATATATATATACAACACCTGGGATGCATATATATATACACAATACACTGTAAGTGCAGCTAACTCACTGACTGTCCTGCCTGATCTAGATAACTCAAATGAAATGACACTGTCTCTCTGTCTCTGTCTCTCAACGCCAGAACACACTACACAGGGCCGCCGTGCAGGCGGCCTTATATAGTGTGGGGCGTGTTCTAAACCCCCTGAGCCATAATTGGCCAAAGCCACCCTGGCTTTGGCCAATTACAGCTCTCTCTACCGATGGCGCTGTGATTGGCCAAGCATGTGGGTCATAGTGCATGCTTGGCCAATCATCAGCCAGCAATGCACTGCGATGCCGCAGTGAATTATGGGCCATGACGCGCCACACAAATTTGGTGCGAACGGCCCATATCGTTCGCAATTCGATGAACGATCGAACAGCCGATGTTCGAGTTGAACATAAGTTTGACTCGAACACAAAGCTCATCCCTATCTCTGGCCATTTAAGAGTCCTTTACAGTTGTGATCTTACTATTGTAGTGATGATGTATTATGTTCACCTGTCTTTTGAATTGGTTCTCAATATACCACTGTTCTTTTCCTATATAAAGCTCAAAAAAAGTATTTAAAAGAAAAACAAAAATCTACTGAGCTGGTAAGAACTAGACATGTGCATACTGAAATATTTTGTTTCGGAATTTCGATTTCGTCCAAAAAAAAATAATTTATTTAGTTATTCCCGAAATTCCTTTTTATTTTTTTTGTTTCGTTAAAAAATGCATTTGTCCGCAAATCCAAATTAATTAAGGTCGAACCTGTCAATTGAAGGCTTATGGTGTCTGTCGGATGTTTTAAGAAAATTCGACGAAGCAGCTAAACTGTACAATGCCATGATCGTACATTTCCGGTCGAATGCTCCGCCTACAAGCTATAGTAGAATTCTAATGTTGTTTGACTAGTAATAATTATAATTATTAATTATGATTACTAGTCAAACAACATTAGAATCCTTCTATAGCCTATGGGCGGAGCATTTGACCGGAAATGTCTGCTTGCTGCGATCGTATGTTTTTAGCTGCTTCGTCGAATATTCATGTCTCTATAATGTCAAATCTTTTCTCTCTATGTCGAATAATCTTGGACTAATATAGTTAGGTTAGGCACATTTAACCGCAGGTTCGATAGACACAGATCGCTATTGTCACCGTCATGTCGAATCTTCTATCTATCTATCTATATCAAACTGTTGTCGCAACTAAAATGAAAATATAATGGATACGAAAATAAAGCATTTTTTATTTAGAATATTTTGGATTTTGGATTCTGCACGTTCGTTATCGTTTTTTAAAAGAAACACGAAAATCCCCGAAATTCGGATGAAAACGAATGCACGTGTCTAGTAAGAAGTAGTTCATGAGGGAATGTATTCCTTGTTTTCACACCACTTATGCCGCGTACACACGGTTGGAATTTCCAATAACAGATGTTCGATGAAAGCTTGTTGTCAGAAATTCCGACCGTGTGTAGGCTCCATCAGACATTTGTTGTCAGAATTTCCTAATCTCTCCTAATCTTGTCCCAATATCGGCCTCAATCTATAAGCAGTATAGGCCACTGATACCCCAAGTTAAAATTGTACCTTCTGCGCTTCCGCTACTCCTTCCTCCACTCACAGATTCCGCTTTAAATACACTGGACATGCATTAAACTCTGCCAGCCCCTGCCCTTCTTTTTAGTATTTTCCCCACCCCTTCTCTTTCAGCGCAGTGGGAGAGCACATGGCGGAGAAAGAACAAGTGCATGAAGACAGCAGCATCGACGAAAGCCCGAAGCCATGAACGTCCCGATCCCGGAGGAGATTTAAGGCCTCAAATATGGCCTTTTTAGAGATGATGGAAATAGTGGACATCTTGAAGAGGGCCGACTATGATGGGAAGCATGGACCTTACCCAAACCCAAATGTGAGAAAGGCCAAGATCATGACTACATTTGTGAAAAGTCTGCACAGGAATTTTGGGGTACGATGATCCAAGAATCAACTGAAAAAAAGGCTGGTCGGACCTGAAATTGAGGGAGCACGATCAGTACAGAAGGATCAAGAGAGTTCAAAAAAGTAAGTAGTTGTCGTGTGTTTCTATTATTATTACTTGCATGCTGCTCCATGTGCTTTTCTGTACTGTTGTACATGTTTTTGGCAAATGCAGGTTAACTACATTTGGTCATGCCTATTTGTCTTAAAAGAAGTTTAGTACATTGTTGTCTAGATGGGTTTGTAACTAGAATGAAATGCAAACTTGATTCAGTGTAAGGAGAGGACTCTCAGTAGCCGTTTACACATCTGGACGCAGGAGCACTAGTGTGGGACACCAGAACCAACTTTTTAGGGTGTCCCACACAGTTGCTCCAGTGGATACTAGGGGTGTCTCCATGTGTGAAACTTTACCAAAAAAGGTAAGCATTCCAGCTTTAAGAATGGGAAAAAATCATGTCTTCAGCTTGGAACTCTGCCAAAACAGACAATTGGACAACACTTCCAAGCAATGTTTTATATTACTCTTTCTACCCTCAAATATCTGTGTGCTAAGCATACCTTTTTTTTATTCACATAAGGGAGAAAAGATTGGGGACATCAGAGGACATCAGGGACCCACAACCTCGTAAAGAAGGGGAAATCACAAAACCACAACCTGAGGATGTGGAGGAAGGAGAGGTTTATGAATTGGGCGAAATAGTGACCACAACAGGTGAGTGTCTGAGACCACAGCTTCAGGTAATAGATGGATGCCTGCATATTTATAATACATGGTGTGTTTTTTTTATTTTAGGTGATGTGGATGTTGTGGAAGAAGAAACACATTTCACAAGTGCAAGTGCACAGATCCTCGCCGGGGAGAAAATGGTGTGCAATAGGGATTTACAGAGGATCAAGGAAGACATCAATGATGTTGAAAAAAGACTCAAAAACTTCATTGATGTTTTAGGCAGAATCTAAAACACACCAACATTTTTCAAATTGTTTATATTTTTCTAACTTTTTTTTTTAATTTTGAAAGCCAAATTTTGAAGATGCACACAGTGGGGTTGATTTACTAAAGGCAAAAAGACTTTGCACTTTGGAAAGTGCAGTTGCACACTGCAAGAGCAATTGCTCCAGAGCTTAGTAAATGAGCAGAAGCTCTGCTGACTTTCATTAACCAATCATGTGCAAGCAAAAATGCTGTTTTTTTTACTTTCCTTGCATGTGATTGGGTATTCTTTGCAAAGTGAAGCTTTACCCCATTTACTAAGCTCTGGAGCAGCTGCAATTGCAGAGTGCAATTGCACTTTCCAAGGTGCACAGTCTATTGGCCTTTAGTAAATCAACCCCAGTGTGTCAACATGTGCTATCTGCCTTCATGGGATATCAATGTATGCGTTTTGTGGGTGCAACCCCTTCCTCGCAACTAAAGTAGATGAGAGGAAGGGGTTGCACCCCCAAAACATGTCCATTGATCCCCCATGATGGAAGCTAGCACATGTTGACCTTAGGCATGGGATCAGGAGGGAAATCCCCATTTTGACTCTCAATTTGTGTGCATCTTCAAAATTTGGCTTTTACAGGGGTGACATCACCCCATCTGATGAAGGCAATATCAACACAGTTTGGACATACTAATGTCTGATATTGCCTTCAACTTGTCAAAGTTGAACTTTGTAAGTTCCTGAGTTGTGTATTGTGTTATGGTTTTAAATATGCCTGTTTAACACAAAAAAGGATATTTCTACTGTCAAAAAAAACATTTATTAAAAAAACATTTATTAAAAAAATATGTTGGTTTGTTAAAAAACCCTTTTTCTAACGCACATGTGAATGTGCACAGAGTAAAAATTTTTCTACTCAACAATGTGTGGCTACTTCTTCCAATGCTCAATATTAGTTTTTTGAGTTGGTGTTGGTGTTTACAGTGGCAATAGGGGTTATTTACTAAAGGCAAATACACTTTGCACTACAATTGCACTCTCAGTGCAGTTTCAGTGCACTTTTGCAGTGCACTTGTAGTGCAAAGTGGATTTTCCTTTAGTAAATAACACCCACAGTGCTTTATAATTTGCAACAATCAGGCCATTTTCGTCACTCATGGTGCTGAAAATGAATATTTTTATCAGTAATGCTTTACATACATTAACAACAAAAACAAGGTGTGTGTGTAGCAGACCCACAACATAATAGTTAGCTGAAGAAGAGATTGTCATCTCATGTATCAAAGAAATTATGTTTGCACTATTGAAGAAAAGGGCCAAAAAGAAAAGCCCATTGGATAACCTAGGAGACAGCTAAAAGAAACACAAGAAGTAAATCATAGGAAATATTATTTCAGTTTAAAATAAAAACGTATTTTAAAAATGTTTCGTAGCCTCCCTGGCGGTTTTCCCGAGTGTGGCTCAGGGTTAAAATTCAGGACCATTAGCGGTAACCCCGAGCCACACTCGGGATTACATCGCAGGATCCTGGTGCCTCCTTACTTACCTTGTCCCCGGGATCCTGCGATGTCCCCCGCTGTGTCTGCGGGCTCCGTCCTCCTCTGAAGCCTCTCTGTGCCAGGCTCTGTTCCCTTGCGAGCGGCGCGACGCACAGGGGCGGAGCCTGGCGGCAAATTCAAAAAAAGTGTAAAATCATAACACATACAGTACTGTTATCTTACAGATTACAGTACTGTATGAAATTATTTCACATCCCCTTTGTCCCCAGTGCTTTGTCCAATGCCCTGCATGCAGTTTTATATTGCATATACTGTTCCTTCTGCCTGGAAACTGGAGATTGTCCATAGCAACCAAAAAGTGTCCCTTTACGTCAAAAATGGCTTTAGACCAGCTAGAAAACAGCGATAGTAAATTAGAACACTTGCAGATTTGAGCGATAGTGAATCGTGTGGAAATTAATTTTATTACTATTTATTTTTATTTTTTTTAATTATTTTTTTTTTTGCCAATTTGTGTGTGTCTTTCTGTATTTTTTGTATCTTTTTTGGTAAATCCTTTTTCTTTGTATATCTTATATGCACTGCCCACTTTCGGGATATTAAATGATATAATTAATAAGTGACTTCTGTGTACTAAGCTAGGTCTCATATCTCTGGAGAGGTTGTTTTATTTTAGTGCCTAAGTACAAAGTCTAAGTTACGTACAAATCGGTATGCAATTGCACTGCGTGTTGGCAGATTGCATGCAGATTGTACACTAACAGATCTGCCAGACGGAAATCTGTGTGTGGTGGCTCAGCAGACCAGTCTGCAGACAAACTGTTGGGTGGTGGCAGCCTATCGTTTATTGTGTGTCTGGTGTGTGGTTGTGGGGACAGTGGGAAGAGTGATTGACACCAGGGTTCAAGCTTGCAGGATAGCTGGAGGAACCCTAGAAGCATGTGCTAATTGCTAGACTGCTCCCCAACCCTTAGCGTGCACCAGATTGTATGTAAGATTCATATCTGCCTGTGTGTGGTCAGCTAGCTGGATTGGAGTGGAGTCTCCCTCTAGTGGTGGCCAAAGGCAGTGCGGGCTGTGAAAGTACCACAGCCAGTCTTGCATGCTCAGTATAAGTTCCCCCTTATTCCCTCAGTAACTCATATACCCCGGTCATGGAACGCACGTCGCGGTTAGCTAGTCGCTGTGGGCGTGCGTAATCGTGACAGCCGACACCACCGCCAACATCACAATACTATTAAACCCCTTATAGTTGTAATAGTATGACCCAGAGTTGGGGGTGGGACTATGTGGATGTGTTTCCCATCGATTGCCCCTCCGCAGTTGGGAAAGTCCCATCGCTGGTCAAATTGGGAGGCCACAGTCTGCCATTCATGTGGCGTTTGAAGGCAACTGTGAAGTGAAACAAGAAAAAAAAATTAGTACTTTTGCACATAACATTGCAATCAGATTAGACACAAACATTCTTGGCCAACATCAGTATAACATTTATTTGAAGGAGTATTTAAAGACAAAAATATAAGTTCCACTTATCAGACTTCTCACCCCCTCTGATGGCCCATTGTAAAAATTTTAGGGGAGGGGGGTATGTTTTGGACAGGTAACCCTTTCCACCTAATTGAGAGCTAAATGCATACATAATGTGTGTTACTTTGACCAGCCGTTCCTTACTTTACATTATTGGCAGCCCACTGGACAGGTAAGAAGTGTCATAATCCAAAAATATGAATACACACTGTACAAATTGAAGCACATTTTTACATTCTGCAATTACCTATCAAGATAATAGGAGAACAAAACTTTAAACAGTACCATTTGAAAGTATTCAGTCAGGCCCTTTCACTACATGCTTTGGTGAATTCATCCATAAATATGAACACAAATGAGGTAGGTATAGTGTGTATGGGTTTGGGAAAGTCAGCAGATAGAGGATTGGTATAGGTTGACTTAGTGGTTGGGGGGAGGGAGGGTTCCAAATGAGTTTGGGACCCCCCAAAAAAGCCTCTGGCACTCTGCCTAAATTTAAGGACACAAATAACATGTCTACACATTTTAGGGGATGTTTAGGGTAAAGCAGTACAATGGAGCTGACAAAATACATTGTTAAGTGACTAGGCTAGGTGTGTATGGGCCCAGGATAGCATGCTGGGGAGGCTAGTGAGGGCAAATATGCATGATGGACAAAAAAGGAACTTTAAAAACTTCCAGCATGGATGAGGATAAAGAGGGCATTCACAGCATATTACAATCATGGTATTAGGGAATGATGAAAGAAATACAATACATTAAAAAAACATTAAATACATATAATGTAATATTAAAGGAGAAATCTTACCTTAATATAGTCCTTCTGCAGGACCTGAATGATGACAGAACAGGTCTCTGGAATAATGATCCCCAGGGCCTGGGGGGAGATGCCTGTCGAGAACTTGATGTCCTGCAGACTTCTCCCCATCGCCAAGCACCGCAAGGTGGCGACTAGCCTCTGTTCAGGAGTGATGGCTTGCCGCATGCAGGTGTCCTGCTTCGTAATATAAGGGGACAGAAAAGCCAACAGACGGTGAAAAATGGGGTCCGTCATCCGGAGATAATTCCTGAAATCATCAGGATTATTCTCACAGATCTCCCGCAACAAAGGCATGTGAGAGTATTGGTCACGCTGGAGCAACCAATTCTTCGTCCATGAACTCCTCCCCGCCCTGTTCATGGACTGGGCTTGGGTCAAAGTAAGAACCCCAACACCAAGCCCCTGCACAGCATGAACTCTACGATGAGTACGTACCCACAACATGGCTAGAAAGAGGTCGGCTGGTCAGAACGAACTAAGAGAATGCACTGAAAATCAGAAAGGTCTGAGAAGAGCGAGCTGAAAATCAGAAACAAAATAAAGAATGCACTGAAAATCAAATACGTAATTAAAAATACGCACTGAAAACCAGATGCGAACTGACTACACACACTAAAAACTAGATATGAACCCACAAGCACAAACTGACAAGCAATAACGATCTGAAAAGCATGAGGCTGAAAAGCGCGAATTGTCTCTAACCAAACTTCTACTAACACGAGATTAGGAGAAGGAGCCCAAAGAGTGGCGCACTTGGTATTGAACTTCCCTTTTATAATGCCATCGTACATGTTGTACGTCAGCGCGTTCTTGACGTTCGGAATTTCCGACATTTGTGCGACCGTGTATATGAAAGGCAAGTTTGAGCCAACATCCGTCGGAAATAAATCCAGGATTTCGTTGTCAGAATGTCCAATCGTGTGTACGCGGCATTACTGTGAAGAAGCTTTTCCATATGAGAAGGTTACATATTTTTTTTTTCTCCAGACGTAAAGAGCGTCCCCTTGTCCTTTTACAATGACTTTAAAGTGAATTACTCAACACCAAGTTCACTATATGGACTGCTTGAGTATTTATACATGGCTATCATAACTCTCCTTAAAGCAGTATTATTGTTATTGTAAAGGCTTGTTTTTTCCTATAAAAATAACAAACATGGCCCCTCGCTCCTGTTCAGTGGCCCCACAGCAAGCAGCTTGCTATGGGGGCACCCGAGCTGAGTCACAGCTCCCTGTGTACAGTCAGAGCCCTGACCCGGGCCTGCCCCATCTCCCCTGATTGGCTAGCTGACTTTGATTGACAGCAGCAGGAGCCAATGGCGTCGCTGCTGTGTCTCAGGCAATCAAGAAGAGGAGAGTCTGGACTGCTGAGACATTTGTGGACATCGCTGGACAGAGAGGGACCTCAGTTTAGGGGGGTGACGGGGGGCTGCTGCACACAGAAGGCTTTTAATGCATAGAATGCATTAAAATAAAAAACCTTCTGCCTTTACAACCCCTTTCAAACCCTAAAGGAAACATTTATCATATTGCAGCTTACCAACTCTTACATGTGTTAGCTTTCTTTTTTAGGCTTTCTTTCATATTTTTTTATCTGGTGATCCAGCAAGTAAGTCTGTTATTTTTCAAAAGAGCAATTTCTCTTGTAGTTACAGGGATGAAACAAACCATTTAACACTGACAGGGGTGCTTACAATGAGCAGCTATTTATTTTTGGAAAACCTTTAGCCCAAAGGGAAAAAAATGGTTTGCTATAAAGTATTAGCTGGAGTTTGGCTTCAATTTTTTAGTGAATTTAAATCAGTTAGTTAATCTAACACCCCCCCCAGACTTACAATGCTGCTGTCCAAATCTGCCCCCTGTGCTCACTCAACCAGAGTGGGGGCACTCTAATACAGGAGGTGGGTTCCTGACCAGATCACAAGGTGAAAAAAGAAAACTAATGGAGCAGATTTAAATACACTAGCAATGCAACCACCACATCTAATGATTGGTAAGCTGCAATATATACAATTTTTGTTTTGGGGTTTAATACCACTTTAAGCACCTCTTCTCTAGCCATTTCCCGACGGGCGATGGCAGGCATTATCCTGGTATCTTTTTTTAGGCTGGCAGAGCTCTTTATGTGAAAGCAATCCTAGTGACTAAAAAGTCACTGGATTGCTTTTACAAGTGGGAGGGGGTCCCCTTCTGCCGCCTTCCCAGGCTCTTCCATCCCACAAAGGAACCCAGGATTGCAGCCGGTGGTTCCTATGGCTGACCATAGAGCTGATCGGGGATCATCTCTATGATCTAAGAAACTGGAAGAAACAAGTATTTCGTCACTTAAGGTTTTGATGGTTGTAAACAAACCATTACTGGTTTGAAAAAAAGCATCGGATCTTATTGATCTTGGTATGATCAGATGCTTTTAAGAGGAGAGGAGACATCTGTGGTCTAATAGTCCCCGGATGTCTCAGTAAAGAGGACCTGTTGCTGCCTATTGCTATTGCAAGGGATGTTTACATTCCTTGTGTTAACAATAAAAGTGAACAAAGAAAAAAAAAAAGATACAGTATAAAGATAAATAATAAAATAAATAATTACATTAACAATAAAATGTGTAAAGCGCCCCCATCCTACCGTACTTACACACAAAGGCAAACACATGCGTCAGTCCTGCATCTTATATAAACAGCAATCACACTACACATGTGAGGTATTACCGCAAACATCAAATCGAAAGCAATAATGCTATCACCAGACCTCCTGTGTAAATCTAAAGTGGTACCTGTAAAGACTTTTAAAGCATCGCTTATGGATAATATAATTTACATTTTTAAGCTTTGATGCTGTTCTACAGGCGTGCGCAAATTTTAATTGTGACATGTTATCTTTTTACCCGCCATAGCATCATCTTCTATATTTTAACAATCAAACAATTGAATATTATATTGTGTTCTTGTGCATTAAAATTAATTAAAGTGTATTTTTTCCAAATAAATGCATTTCAATTTGCTCTGCAAATACCATAAAAAAAAACACCCACCATTTCATTTTCTAGGGCCTCTGCTTTAAAAAAATATAATGTTTAGGGGTTCTAGGTAATTTTCTAGCAATAAATACAGATTTTTACATGTATGTGAGCAGTGTCAGCAAAAGTCCTAGTCTTCAAGTGGCTAGAAAGAATAAATTAAGTTCAGCTAATCTTTCCTCATAACTGAACTCCTCTATACCTCTTATCAGTTTGGTTGCCTTTCTCTGCACTTTAACCAGTTCCTCATTATCCTTTTTGATATTACCATTCTAGTGTGTCTTAGTAAAGTATATGTGTGGTAAACAAAAGATTTGCTGTCTTAGCAGTCTTACAAGACCAATTTATATGATAGCAACCAATCTTCTAGAACATATTGCCCTATAAAGGTAAAAGCAACATGTCATGATAAAAAAGCCTATTATGTTCAGTTTGACATATTTATAACTCATACCTGCAACCTAGTGGTACAAAGTACAGCTATAAATCTTCAAAAGCCATAATTTCTAAAAACTTGCATTTATAGATTTGAATGTCCTTTAGCTAACACATATGAATCAATTTAATTGGGTATGTGATCTCTGGCACGTATACAGGATAAGATCTCACTGCACTTAAAGCAATATTACAGGTTCAGGTTTTTTTTGTTTTAACATAACAGACATGTCATGCTTACCTGCTCTGTGCAATGATTTTGATCAGAGCAGCCCTGATCCTCCTTTTCTCAGGTGCCCTGCAGGCACTCCTGACTCCTCCTACCCGCCGATTGCCTCCATAGCAAACTGCTTGCTATGGGGGCACTCGTGTGTTTCTCGCTCCTGAGCCCTGCTCTGTATGTGCATAAGACACACAGAGCAGGGCTCGGATCTGCCCTCTGCTCTCTCTTGTCAGTGGCTCTGATTGACAGCCATGGGAGCCAATGGCTCTTGCTGCTGTATTTGAGCCAAAGAGAAGCAAGTGAGACAAGGGAGCTTCGGCTCTTTTGCACATGGCTGGATTGAGATTGGGTTCAAGTACGTATTGGGGGGGGGGGGGGGTAGCTGCATGCAGGAGGTTTTTTAAGTTACTGCAATAGAATGCAGAAAGGTAAAAAACCTTCTGCCTTTAGAACCACTTTAAGTATGTTTCTGCTGCACATCTATCAACAACTTTGGACACTGAGATTGTAGTACTGAACCCCAATTAAAAAACACAATTTTTCATCCTCCCACTAAACTGAAAAATGTCCCTAACATTAAAGCACCCCCTAACACTTAATCCTCCCCTTAAATCCTTAAATTTTCACTCAGTTGCAAAAATAATGCCTAAAGCTTGATGTCCTGTTTTCCCTAAAACCTATCATTTAAATAAACTTGTCATGAGAGCAATATAGCACTACAATTCCTGAAATCTCTCTGATCATGCTACTTACTTGGTTATTATGGTAACATTCTAACTTCTGTACTATGTTGTATCTGAGTCAGTGATCCAGAACAAGTATGGAGATCAGGAAAAACCCTAAAACACTTCACCCTTAACTTTTCTCATACATCTAATGCCCCGTACACACGGTCGGATTTTCCGACGGAAAATGTGTGATAGGACCTTGTTTTTGGAAATTCCGACCATGTGTGGGCTCCATCACACATTTTCCATTGGAATTTCCGACACACAAAGTTTGAGAGCTTGCTATAAAATTTTCCGACAACAAAATCCGTTGTCGGAAATTCCGATCGTGTATACACAAATCCGACGCACAAAGTGCCACGCATGCTCAGAATAAATTAAGAGAGGAAAGCTATTGGCCACTGCCCCGTTTATAGTCCTGACGTACATGTTTTACGTCACCGCGTTCAGAACGATCGGATTTTCCGACAACTTTGTGCGACCATGTGTATGCAAACCAAGTTTGAGCCAACATCCGTCGAAAAAAATCCAAGGATTTTGTTGTCGAAATGTCCGATCAATGTCCGACTGTGTGTACAGGGCATTACACTTAAAGCCCAACTTCAGGAATGTCGTATGACAGGAGTTTTGGGTAAGTATTTGGGACTTTTCTTATTAAAACAAAATGGAGAATGGGTACAGGGTGGAAAGGATCTAAGGAGCTTTTTGCTCCCTGAAAATTAGCTTTTATTCTAAAAATCTCCATCAGGACCATTACAGACCCTTAGGTCTCGTGTGGGGGCCATGTTTGCCTGCACAGGGATGCACATGTATTTTGTGCATCCTCGTGCAGGCAGTCTCATTCATGAAGATTGAGACACAGAAGCTACATGGACACAGCTGCTGCTCCCAATTTGACAGCTGTTCAGGTGCCAATGCACAGCCCCGAACACAGTGTGCTTTCCAAAAAAATATATATAAAGTGCCCTCCAATTTGCTCCAACAGGAAAAATATAAATACCTTCCTGATTCCGCCCAAAAAATAAGTCTGCAGAAGTCTATTTTACATTTTCACAGCTTTTTCTATGTAAAAGTTAATTTATTTTCCTCCAGACATAAAGAGTACCCCCTTGCCCTTTGTATTGGCCTTAAAGTGAATAACACTGAAGCAAGTTTACTATATGAACCATTTATGTACTTACACATGGTGATCATTTCCCTTCTTACTCACCTCTTCTAAAGAAACTATTATTCTGGCTGGCCGAACAAGTGGGGAATGAGGGTGTGCCCCTCTCCTTAATTATACCAGGACATTTCCCTAACATGGGGGAGGGGGGTTCTATGGCAAAGCACCTTGTCCCTATGTTCATGAGAACAAGGGCCTCTTCTCCACAGTCCAGGCCCAGTGGTTGTTGGGGGTCCGTGGGTGGAGACTAATTAAGAATGTAGGGAGCAACCAGAAACCAGACCCCAAAATATTGCCTTAATCCTATTATTAAAAATAAATCTGTCATGCAAGCCATACAAGAGCTGCAGTTTCTGAAAATAAATCTGTCATAAGTGTAATACAAGAGCTACATTTTCTAAAAATGCTAGTTCTCTTTTCGGACAGGTTGGTGTTATCTGTATTGTGCAACTAATTGTCCTCCTGAGGGCTTGCTGGAGAGAAAGTTGTACCTGAGAACTGAGAACCTGGAGAGCAGACATCTCTCTGTTTCTGCTTAATTCATTCCATGGATCTGTGCCTCTGCTTCTCCCATTTTTCCTTTGATCTCTGCCACCACCTTTGCTGCTGCTGCCTATGAATCCATCAATTCACTACTTCTACTGCTTTTAATTTTTCGCCCATGCTGTTTTGCTGTCAATGAATCTGTGGCTCCTCCATCTCTTTTGCTGCCTATTGATGTCTACCTCTTGCTGTGCTGCTGCTCTCTATCAACATTTGACTCCTCATGCTGCCTACCGATCAGGCCACCATTTAGTGTTACATGAGAAAGCAATGCTGTAATCCTCTATCAAGATAGCCATATCTACATGGAGACCCAGTGCAAAATAAATCAGGGTTAAGCCTAGCACACTATGAGTCTTTTTTTCGTTCAACTCAGTGGGATGAACGAAAAAAAACTGTCAGCTCCAGTCGGAGCCACTGTACTAACTATGCAAAGTTAGTATAGCGATCTTCCCTGCTGAGCTGTTGTGTTCTGACAGGGAGGTGGCCCCCGCTAGAACACTCTGATCAACATTCTCCACCATTGGTAAAGAGAGCTGATCAGGAGTCGGTCGGCTGCTGGTTTTCCAGAATTTGGAGTGTGCATAGAGCAGTGTACATGACCTCAACTAATATGCGCTTCTCTTTCGAAACAATTTGAAGTAAGGGGGTAAGAGGAGAGGTTTGGGAGCTCACAGAGGATGTTACAAGGAGGAAGAAAAAATGCAGAAAGAAACAATTTCTTGAAAAAGAGATTACAGGATTATTTAGTACTTGATGTGTATGGATTATTTTTATAGGATAAAACATCTTTTAGTGTCACTTTAAGGTTTACCAAAAATGCACAGGACCCTTAGATCTGTCATGATGGCACAGGTCTCCTAAAGTTTTTCATACTGGAACTGTATCCTTATGTTTGGCATAATGACCCAGTATCATCAGGTTTACCACAATGGTACAGTATCCTTAGATTTGGCAGGATGGCACAGTGCCCTCAAATTTGCCACAGTGAAACAGTACCCTCAGGTTTGCCATGATGACACACTATCCCCAAGTTTGCCACTATGATTCAGTGCCACAGTGCACAGACATTGATTGGTAGGAACATTAAAGTACAGCTACTACTGTATGTAACAACTTTTGTCAATATGCTATAAATATTTAATATGTGCAATGGCTGCCCCTTGCAAATTTGATAAAATATGAAGCGAAATGTTGTTGTAGAAGATTGATATATATTGACATGATTATTTAATTATTGAGTCAGTTCTCTCCAAAGTGATATTCTATATATATTTGAAGGCTAGTAGGCTGTGCTAAATCTGCCAACAGTGAGCCATACTGTCTGCCATAATTCGCAAATTTCTGTTCCTGTCCTCCTGGGGTTTAGGGAGTTTTCATAAAACTTTGCATGTTCCAGCTTCCCCTGTTATGTGTAGCACCCTCTAGTTAGGTTGCTACTTGCTCGGCACATTTATTTATTTTTGGCTCCTGCTGTACCCAAAGGAGCAGTAATTGTCTGGTCTGTTCAGGGCTTGACAGGCTGGGAGTTTGATTGTTTCCCCCTGCCTCTAGAAGAAGTTTCTAGAGCTTAGGGAGGGAGAATTCAAATGACCGGCCTGAATATTGAGCAGGGCCTAGCCAATCCCTGGGGGGGGGGGTAGAAATTGGTGGCTGTAATGCTGCCTAATAGTTTGGAGCCCTGAGGAGATGGTCTTTCCCCCTCCTGAGGGAATGAGTCAGTGAGCATAGAGAAGGGGGGCTGCATGCCCCTGGGACTAAATGCTGGATTACTTTACAAGAGGCTGCTCCTATTGATTGATCTTGTTCCAGGATTCTGCGAGTAGAGCCTCCTTTCTGTGCTGCACCTTAAAGCTGCTTCATGGTCCCTAGCTGTGAACCATCCTACCTGTACCTGTGCTAAAGTTACTTCATAGTCCCCAGCCGTGAACCTCTAGACTGTTCCAGTCTAGCTACACTTCTGCAAACTCATGGTTGCTGCTGTTTAGAACGTGAGAGTTGTTCTCTACAGAATTGTGCTCAAATGTTTTAGAATTCTCCACTTTACCCCAAATTAGGGGTAATAAAATATAAAAAAAAAAACCTAGATTGTTAAATTAGCAGAATTGCAGGCTGTTGCTGTGTGCCTGGCTGCTGGGAGAAAAGCAGTCAAATCTACAGCCGCGGCTACAGCGATAACGCTACATATGTTTTCCATAGCATAGTGTAAAATACATTTTACTAAATCTAGCAGTGAGCGTAGGAATCCCTCATGATGGTCACAGCAAGTGTGTGGATCCAGGAATTTGTAGACTGTGATCTCATCAACAGAGTCCCCAAAAGATATAGGAAACTCCTGGATGGTTCAATTCTCCAGCATCTAGCAAAAACTCACATATTAAATGGGCAAATGGACAAATATGACAAAAAGCTTCCTTAGATATTTAAAGATGTTTACAATCATGAGACAAATTCTGGTTAAACAATTGCCCCATATGTTGTATTTATCATGATATACAGTATTTAAGTGCTTGAAGTTTGTACCTTGACTAGGAGAAGGCTTTAGATTGATTGTTTCTTCATAGCCACATGGCTTAGAATAGATTAGGTATAATAGAGTAGGACAGGCATCCTGAAAGTTTTCTTCTGTGATTTTGTTTCCATAACGTGCAAAGATGTCTTCACTGGATAAACACTACAAGAAAGAAGGGGAATAACGTCATGCAAGTAGGAAATGCAAAAAGATGAAGTTCACAGAAGTGCTAGGTGGAACCAATAACATCCATTCTTCTGGCACATGTATCGCTCTCTAAGTTATGGCATTATGTTGTACAAAACCAAGCTTTTGCTACCTATTTCCTATAATAGGACAATAACTAAGATAAAATTATAACTTTATTTACATACTACAAAGATAAACATAACAATGATATTAAATAGATCTGATCCTTTGACAATTTTCAGCTGTGACATTTTACATATACCGGTTATTTAACAATCTATGATAATTATTTTTTTACAGAGGGTATATTAATCAAAGATGGTATTTAACAAAATGCATGGATATCTGTTAGCAGATGTGTAACAAAAAGCCCTAATCTGACACCCATAAAGGAAGTTACTCTGTACAAAGTTAATTTTTTTTAAAGTATTTTTTCGCTATAGATATAACCAATGTAATTGAGTAGTATAGAGGTTATAACACAAAGTAAATTGAATTATGTGCAATTAAAGTCCCCAGAGTCCGTTTTCAAAATTTTTAAGAATGGCTGAAGTTTTGATTATTATTTATTCTGCAACCTAAGCACTCAGGTAAAGGTCATTCTAGAAGGTATATAAATCTATGTTCCTGGTGTGAAATCTTTCATCCTATCTTTCTAAATGAAGTATGCTGACATTTGTGTTGTCAATAACTGAGCAGCAAAATATAGCAACCTTCAAAGCCTTCCTATTTAATTTACCAATATTTCTCTTTACAGCCCAAATCCCATGTTTCTTGTACAGCTCTTTCGACTGAGCTGTTAGAAAAAAAATTATCCGATCTAACCTAGTTGAAAGGAAATAACTTTTTTGGAAACAAGATACCAATGATGTTGTCATCACTATTATTATCCTGTTTAACCTGTCTATATTTGCTAGACTGATAAGACTAAGCCAGACTTATAATTTTCTACCTGGGCAATAAAAAAATTTCCAAGGAATATCAAATTGTTACTAGATAAATGGAAAGATGTCATGTGTTGTGTTTTGGGTCTTCCTTTTATAAGCACTTAAATGAGTTTGTATCATACCCAACATAGGAACGTCCTAAGAAAATGCTTCTAAAAAGAGCCAAAAAATCTCAACTGGAAATTGTCAATAGAGATGCAACAGCCAAGGGAATGCATAAGCATCCACTGCACTCTTCCTAAATATCCTACTAATAGCTCAGAATGATCAACTACACCACTACACCAAGTGAGAGGTAGTTAAATGGGGGTGGGGGGAGTTGGTTGACTTTCTTGATGGCAGTATTTTATACTCATTACTAGTGGCGGCTCGTCCATACTGGCGCCACCCCCCTGATCCATGCACCCAGCCTCTAATCTACATGCTGGGCGCTGGATGCATGAATTGCAATGGTGTTTTTTTTTTTTGAAACACATGATTAGAGCCTGAGGCTCTAATCGGCTTCAAAATAGGGTGGGCTCAGAGCACTGCACCCTGAGCCCACCCAGTTGTGTGACAATAGTGAATTAATATTCGCTATTGTCTTCCTGATTCTCCTATCGCCCAATCAGGAAGAGGGTCCTGAGACCCAATTGGCTGGGAGTTTGCAACAGGACTTTGCAATGGCCCTGGAGCAAGAAGTAGCTGGAACAAGGAGCAGCAGCCCTACCCCAGATTCTTGTCATCTGCCTTCTAAGGTAAGGAGGCCTCTGATCGTTGTTTTCCTGTCTGACTCCCACGTGGGGGGTGATCGCCGCCTTCTTGTCCGTCTCCCACGAGGGTATTGCCGCCTTCCCATCCGTCTCCCGCGCGGGGGGGTATGACAGGTGGGTGGGATTGTTTTTTTTGCCTCCCCAAAATATTGAGCACCAGCCGCCACTACTCATTACACTACGTTAAGGTACAGTTGCAGCCTAACTGCAACCACACTTTTTTTTAGCTTTAGATTGAGTGGGGAAGAGTTCATATTTCTTTCAGGTTTTAATTTCTGTGTGGAACCTATTAGAATATTTTCCAATACTTCCGTCCTCATAAGTCATGACGCCCATAAAAAAATTGAGGTGTAGTTATCACTGGGAAAGGAAGGCATGGACAGCACTAAAAACAATGTCAGACTTATTTGATCACCTCTGGGTTTTTATTTTTTGTTAAAAAAATTTAAAATGACCAAAATTTTTGTTTAAAAAATACAAAACCATTTTATATTTTGTTATTAAATTTTGCAAACAGGTAATTTTTCTCCTTCATTGATGTACGCTGATGAGGCTGCATTGATGGGCACTGATAGGCTGCACTTATGGGCACCGATAGGCTGCATTGATGGGCACTGATAAGGGGGCACTGATAGCCGGCACTGGTGGGCACTGATGAGGTGGCACTGGTGGGCACAGATAGGTGGCATGGGTAGGCACTGAGAGGTGCCACTGAGAGGTGGCACTGATGGGTGGCACTGATGGGTGGCACTGAAGGGCACTAATAGGTGGCACTGATAGCTGGCACTGATGGGTGGCAGTGATGGGCATTGATGGGTGGTAGAAATGGGCACTGATCAGCACTGGTAGGTGACACTGATAGGCAGCACTTCTAGGTGATGAGGTACTGATTGGCACCACTGATGGGCATTGATAGGTGGCACCGATTGCTGGCATTGTTATGCACTGGTGGGCACTGATTCGTGGCACTGTTATGCACTGTGGACACTGGCAAGTGGCACTGGCAGGCAGCACTGGCAGGCGGCTGTCAACGTGCTCATTACATACTCTTTACCACTGCACTCTGAGTGCTGGTTTGTACATGACATATGTCGAACAACTGCACTCCATACATTATCGTCTCCTGCTCCCTGCACTGTATATGCTATATTGTAATTACACACTGTGTAAAAACGATTACCAATCGTCTGTTTACATCACGTGATCAGCTGTCAGCCAGCTGACAGCTGATCACGTGGTAAGGGGCTGGGATCGGCCCCTTACTCCGATCTGTGATCACCAGAGTCTCATTGCAGGGGGCATGCAGGGAGTGTGCAAAGGGGAGGGCGTCTATTGAAGGCCTCCCGGCAAAGTAGGTCCATGCTGTAGCCGTCATTCGGCTATAGCGCGGATCTGAAGAGGTTAAAAAAAAAATTTTGCGCTTTAGTTTTATTTTAACATGTACCTCAGCCGAGAAGTCAGGATAAAATGAAACTTTAGTCCCATTAAAATGAACAGAGCCTTTCTCCCTTGCCAGTCTAAGAATGATCTCTTTGTAATTCAAGAGCCGGGCTAACATGGATCTCGGTGGATTGTCAGGGGGAAGGGGCCGAGGTGGCGTGCAGTGGGCCCACTCTACCGCAAACAGAGAAGTAAAGGCCTCCCTGCCAAATATATCTTGCAGCCATTGCTCTGTAAATGCTGTGCGGTCCCAGCCCTCGACCTTTTCGGGAAGCCCCACGATGCGGACATTGTTCCGCCTCAGACGATTCTCAATGGCATCTGTTTTGGCGTTGGCCTGAGCTGCTTGTTGTATCGCTGCCCTGGTATCTCTGGTGAGTGGAGGCAACTGGTCTTCCACGTCACTAATTCTGCCCTCCATCGCAGTGATTCTCTCCCTTATTTTTTGGAGGTCCTGTCGCATAAGGGACACTGTTTCTGTGAGACCCCCAAACTGCTCTTTTAGGCCATCCACTGAGGCCGTGCATCGGTGGACTGCACGTAGGATTTCACTCAGTATGGGTTGCTGTGTGTCATCCTGCAGCATGTCAAACGGATCAGGGATAGGAACTATCCAGAGGCAGTGTGTCATCTAATGACTCATGTGCAGGAGTCTGTGCTTGCTGGGGGACGGAGTAGCCTGTCCCTTGCAGCTTTTGGGTGTAATAAAGCATGTCCCTGGGCTGCTCCTTCCCCTGTAGCTTGTGAGCCTTGAGGGACTTACCGCCGACCTCCTGTTGTTTATCAGCGCCACGCTCTGCTCTCTCAAGCTGTGGAGTACAGGCACCATCTTGGGCCTCCATGACTGCCGGGGCTGCGGCATCTTTCTCTCCTTTACTGATCATCATGGGCCTCGTGAAGCGCTGGATACACTCCCGAAGCACCTCGGGTAATGTACCAGGCGGAATGGTTCAATGCCAGTCCAGATTGTAAGCGGGAAAAAGATCAAAAGAGGATATGCAGCGGGAGCTCCGTGTAGTGCGTCCACTCACATGCCCATGCAGACCACGCCCCCTTTATTTAAACTTGACCCAAAACTACTTAACTCCAGACAAGCCTTAACAAATTTTGCAAACCCTTTAGACATAACCTTATCCTAACATTTACCCTGTTTCTCCACCCAAGTTTAGCCCGTGAGCCATTTTTTTAACATAATCCCCAAATCCCACAAATATAGCATTCACTTTTGTTTTTTGTGTACTCAGCCTTTAATAAAGCATGAAATGTTATATATGTTTTTACACAAATAGAAGTATTATAGATGCATCTGTAACTTTGGAGTTAGTGTGCTAATCAGATGGGTTATGCTGTATTTTAAACTATACCATAGTACAGTGATGGCGAACCTTGGCACCCCAGATATTTTGGAATTACATTTCCCATGATGCTCATGCACTCTGCAGTGTAGTTGAGCATCATGGGAAATGTAGTTCCAAAACATCTGGGGTGCCAAGGTTCGCCATCACTGCCATAGTATGTGTATAGTTGTCCCTTAAATTCAAGTAGATCTAAAATCAATCACTAAAATCTTGTATAAGTGTTAACATTACAATGTAATTTCAAAAATAGTTTTTAATCCTTTATTTATTAATATTATTTATTCATTTTTAAAATGAGCACAGGGGGACATGGGATGTGTCCCTTGTGCTGTTATCTCCTGGTTTCATTGAAATCGTCGTCCTTCAATCTCCTCCCTACCTCCCTATCCCTACCGCCATTATCATCCAGTGCAATGGGGGTTAATAGAGTTGAGGAACCTGTATGTCAATTATGCCTGCCCTTCCCGAACCCCTTCCTCATTCATAAAAACTGTACTACTGTATAGTTTCTTTGAATGAAAACGGCCTATAAATGGAAGAGGAGGACCTTTCAATCATCCAACTGTCCTCCATTCACAGATCGCTGTTCATCCATAGAAACTATAGTATACCTCACAACTTTCTGAGATTGGAATGAGGGACACCTATTAGTAAAAGTATGTAGGCATAGGACACACCCCCTGCCACGCCCTGCTTAAAGGAGAATGGTACAAAAAATAATTGGTTAAACCCACGAGTGCTTTTTTACTACTACTATTTCTTCAAATTGGCTTTTGGACATTTACAAATGCAGCAATTTAGAAATTGGATGAATGGTTTTGCACTTTAAAACACTTTTTGATAGATAAGTAGTGCATTTTATATACAGCTATATAGATTAGATCAAAATGAGGGACAAATGAGGAGGAATGAAGGACAAAGGGACTTTGTTCCAAATCAGGGCCAGTCCCTCCAAATCAGGGACAGTTGGGAGCAATGCTAAAGTAAGGATACTATTACCATCAATGGGGGGGTGGAAAAGGCAAACATAGTCGGCACTATTGATGAGTGCCTGCCACAGCTCCCTCAGTTCTGTTAACCCTCTCCACTGCAGAAGATTACAGCAATGGGTGGGGAGTGGGGTCAGAAGGGATACATTTCATCTAAACCAAAAGACAGCAGCACAAGGGACATGTCACACTGATAGTAAGTTATGTTCCTTGTGCTGATTTTTTGTTTTGTTTTGTTTTGTTTTTTAACCTAGGCTTTAAGTAAAACTATTTTTTTATTTTTTTATTTTTTTGGGTAAAGAGAGAGAGATTATGTTATGTCACCAAGACATGCTCTCCAACAGAGACACAGAAAACAATTTAATTGGGGGAGGATAAAAATCTCTGAGGTTTTGTGTCCCCATTAAAGAGAGTATTTTAATTTCCTGTCCTTATAACACAACAGATAGTAAGGCCTGGTCCACACCTATATTTCAAAAGAAAATCATTTTCAAAGGTTGTCTATCCTATGAGCACATTTGGAACTAGCAGTGTTGTGTCTTGGTATAGATAACAGACTGTCTGCAAATGGCTTTCACACATCAGATACCATAAAGGGAGTTACTTTAGAATTTGTGAAAAACTGATGACTGCAACATTTTTTACAGATAACTGTGTTTCACTATATCTGCCAATACGGTTTGGTAGATAAGAAAGAAAATTCATTGAGTATTTATTTACTGTGTTTCTATTCAAACTTACGTTGAAAACAATAAGCATGCCTATGAGCCGAACATACACATTAGTAACAGAATGTAATAACACTATACAGTATATGTAACATTAATTAAACATACCCAAAACCAAAAATGTATTATATTGCAGCTTACTAATCCTTAAAGCAGCATTAAACCAAAAAGCAAACATTTGTTATATGGCAGTTTTTTTTTTTTTTTCACTTTATCCCAAAAGAAACCAAACTGTATACTGTAACGGATTATAAAGTGTGACTTGGAATTTGACTTAAATTAGTTAGTGCATTTAAATCTCCTAATACGTTTAGCACTACCTTTACCCCAAACTTACTGTACTGCTGTCTACTGTGCCTCCTGTACTCATTCACCCAGAGTTGTATCTCACTAATATAGGAGGTGTGTTACTGGCCAGATAACCAGGTATAAACAGAGGGGAAAAGTCAAAGAAAAGAAAATTGATGCAAACAGCAAGTCTAATGATTGGTAGGCTGCAAAATCATACACTTTTGGTTTTGAGTTTTTTTAACAATTAAAATTGCTTTATTGAAAGACAAAATAATAGAACATTTAGAAAGAATAACTTAAACAACCAACTTGACATGGTATTGCATCAGTTGCAATTGATAATAAAATAAAGTAAAATAAAGGGGAACAAATAAGACCGTCCAGCAATTTTAGCCACTTGCCGCCCGCCGTATAGCAAAATGATGGCGGCAAAGTGGTTTAGCTATCCTGATCGGACATCATATGACGTGATCAGGATAACAGAGCCAGCGCGCGACCGCGGGGGCGCGCAGTGCTGCGATCAGAGGTGCTGTGTGTCAGTCTGACACACCGCAAGTCCAATTGTGGTATGAAGCCTCTGACAAAGGTCCTCGGTTCACGCTGACCAGGAGAGCGGATCGGTGGCTCTCCCTGTCAGAGGAGGGGTCTGTGCTGATAATCAGCACATTGATTATCAGCACAGCCCCATCAAAAGGTGCCCATCAGCTGCCAATCAATGCCCATCATCCGCCAGCCTGTCCCCCTCTATAAAGCCTGTCAGTGCCCATGAAAGTACAGATCAGTGCATACAACAGTGCCCAAAAAAGTGCCAATCAGTACCCCATCAGTAATGCCTGTCAGTGTCCCATCAAAGTGCCAATCAGTGCCCCTCAGTAAAGCCTGTCACTAGCTCCTCATCAGTGCTGCCTATCCTTTGCCACCTATCAGTGCCCATTAGTGCCGCCTATCAGAGCCGTCAGTGCTGCCTGTCGGTTCCCATCAGTTTTTTTTTTCAAAATTGTCGCTTTTTTCATTTTATTTTAAAAACTGCAGAGGTGATCAAATACCACAAAAAGAAAGCTCTATTTGTGGGAAGAAAATGATACAAATTTAGTTTGGGTACAGTGTTGCATGACTGCGCAATTGTCTTTCAAAGTGGACAGCGCTGAAAGCTAAAAATTGTCCTGGGCAGGAAGGGGGGAAAGTGCCTGGTATTGAAGTGATTAAGGAGGGGAAATCCGCTCCAATACAATCCCATATTACCGAATATTGTATGCACATCAATAGGAAGGGCTACATATCCTCTAAGAGGGTCCTGGAAAGGGAAGGGAGGGGGGGCACATAGTGGAAGGAATGGAGGGGGAGGGAAGAAAAGAGGCGATATCCAAGTCTAGGAGGCATTGCAACAGTACAAGTATAGAAACCCTGCTCTACTGGAAAGCCCACGGCTGCCACACCTTTCCAAATTTCCAGAGGCAACCACGACCTACATACGTCAATTTGTAAAGAGCGCAGCATCAATCATAGCCTTTCAGGATGACAGATTAGGTGGAGCAGAGAAGGACCATTTGCAAATAATCACCTTTTTAGCATAGAATAGTAAATAAGAGATCCGCAGTTTGCTATGATGAGATCTCTGAGCATCATAGGGGATCCCCAAGAGAACCAATTCAGAAGACATAGAAATCTAGTTGAGCTAAACCACTTCAGCCCCAGAAGGATTTACCCCCTTAATGACCAGGCCATTTTTTGCGATACTGCGTGACAATAACTGACAATTACGCGGTTGTGAGACATTGTACCCAATAAAAAATGGTGTTCTTTTTTTCCCACAAATAGAGCTTTCTTTTGGTGGTATTTGATCACCTCTGGGGTTTTTATTTTTTGCACTATAAGCAAAAAAAGACCAACAATTTTGAAAAAAAAAATATATATTTTTTTTACTTTTTGCTATAAAAAAAATAAATAAAAAAATAAAATAAATATTTCTTCATCAGTTTAGGCCAATATGTATTCTTCTACATATTTTTAGTAAACAAAATTGCAATAAGCGTATATTGATTGGTTTGCACAAAAGTTATAGCATCTACAAAATAGGAAATAGATTTAGGGCGATTCTATTACTATTATTTTTTTACTAGTAATGGCGGTGATCAGCGATTTTTAGCGGGACTATGACATTGCAGTGGACAGATCTGACACTTTTGACACTTTTTTGGGACCAGTGACATTATTACAGTGATCAGAGCTAAAAATAGCCACTGATTACTGTATAAACACTGGCAGGGAAGGGGCTAACACTAGGGGGGATTACGGGGTTAAGTGTGTCCTAGGGAGGTGTTTCTAAATGTGGGGGGGCGTGTACTGACTGGGAGTACAGAGAGATCGCTGTTCCTGATCACTAGGAACAAACGATCTCTCTGTACTCCCCTGTCAGATTTATTACATTTTTTTGCACAATGATTTTTATAGTAGAGCAGTGGATGTGTTAGTAATTTTTTTATTATTATTATTTTATTTAAATTTTTTTACAATTCTATTATTTTTTTATTTTTTTTATTTTTTTACAATTTAGTTTTTATTTTTTCACATTTTTTCACTTTGCTTTTGGGGGAAGGGGGCAGTTGATGGTTTCAGTAGAGCAGTGGTTGGTGTCAGTCGTTTTTTTATTTGTATTATTTTATTTTTATTATTTTATTTTTATTATTTTTTACTACTGTATTTGTTTATTATTTTTTACAAGTTAATTTTTTTATTATTTATTACAATTTTTTAAAAGCCCTGTTGGGGGGCTTTAGTGAGATATCAGGGGTCTCTACAGATCCCTGAAGTCTCCCTTTTAAGACAGAGAAAGGGACTGAGGAAACATTCCCCAGTCCCTTTCTCTGTATCCCCAGCTGCACTGCAGCTGAATCAACAGGAGACAGAGTTTCTGGTCAATTCACAAATTCAAGCAGAGTAAACTCAGTTTACTCTGCTTCAGTTATTGATGAACAGAGTCAGTGATCGGTATGGATCACTGACTCTGTTCATTCAGAAAAGAAAGGGGCCAGTGAATGACATATTTACTGGTCCCTTCCCCGCTCTCCATCCTGATACATCCCTGCAGCAGGTGGCGGGAGAGGAGAGGAGGGAAGCCGGAAACACTGCAGGGGGGGTGAGGTGGGGGGCCAGGGGAATGCACAGGGGAGCCCAGAGAGCAGGGGGAATCTGATGGACAGTCAGGGGTGATCAGTGCAGTGGAGCAATTACAAGCACTGATGTCCCTGTATGACTCTCCATGAAGCAGCTGAAAGCTGCAGGAGGGAAAGGAGGAGAAGTGGCTTTCGGCTGCTTCATGGAAAGCTATACAGGGAAATTGGTGCTTGTAATTGTCCAACTACCCCCCCCCCTTACCTCACTGATCACCCCGACTGTCAGAGATTCCCAGGAATCCCAGGAGCAGATTCCCCTGCTTTAGGAGGTACCAGGAGCATTCATTGGGCCCCTTCTGGCCATGGGCCCTTGGACCATGCCCGAATGGTCAGCCCAAACCTGCTGGGCCTATATTAAAGTAGGGGCCTGGAGCTAATACTTCAGTAGTCCTTATAATAATTTGGCCCTGAGTGGAGGAATCCCCCCCCTATCGGAATACAATAAAACAGCAGGGTGGATTCCCCCATCTACATCAAGTGTGTGAATGGAGGGATTGATTTTTTTTTTTTCAGTCCACTAATCGAAAAAAAACCTCAGCCATATATGGCCAGCTTCAGACAGCAAGTGTGTTACTGGCTGGATCAGATGAAAAAAAAGGAAAGAAAAACTGGGAAAAAAATGCAGCTGCCACCTTCATAATCTACAATATATTACATTTTGTCTTTGAGTTTACATATGTTTTACGTAAATGTTTGACTGTTTTCATCTTAATACCAGACACAAGACAAAAGCTGGCCAATAGATTTCGATCCATGTATGGCCACTCCCACTCAACAGTAGTTCTAATGATTGACTCCTGTCCAATGGGAATGTTGGAAATGTTTTTTTTTTCTATCAGTGGCTGCAGCCAATGAGCTGAGAGTACCCACTTTCAGAATACAACGTCTTAGCAGGGAGGAATTCTTTATCCACATTCTCTTGTGTAGATGGAGGAATCCATGCTTTTTTGAAAAAAAAATCCTTCTATGGCCAACTAAATATTAGCAGGATTACATTTCTAATAGACCCAGTTGTTGTTTTTTAATCAAAATTGCAGCCCAGACGCTCGAAAAAGTCATAAGATTGCTATATACTGCTGATAAGAAAGGGTATTTAGCATTTTATATTTACTAAAATAATTGCATTTCCATGTTCTGTGTACTGTGGGATACCAGATATAGTGAATGCAGGGTCCTGGGTTTAGTAACACTTTAAGGTTTTTTTAGTTGAGTTGGCAACAGTTTTGAGGGAGGGGGTCAGAACAAAGTAGATCTGCAGAGGATCCATGCTTGTAATTACAAGCCAATGCATAGCTGAGCTTTTACTGGAAGTACACATTAACAAAATTACTAACTGTACAATGCTATATTTAATTCTGTGACAAACCCATATCTACACTGGGACTGAAACAGAGAAAATAAGAAGATTGTATATTAAAGTCAGGTCCTACTAAACTAATAAATAGCTGAACTTTTCACAACTATTCTATCACCAGCTGAATACACTTTCCAAACACCTCTTGTATAAATACAATGGTTGCATGTCTTGTAAAAAATAACTTGAACTGGACCTTATTTATTTTGGATTTTGTCCAATGATGATATTATTTCAGCATGGACAGCACAACCAGCTATTGTGTAAGAAAATTAAATCTGTAATTTTGCAGTAACAGATTCAAAACAGAATGCATTCTGTATAAAGAAACACATTGTTACTCTCAGGATGTCTTATTGGAATAACCATCTGACTTAAGATATGATGGCTTTATGCTTTTCACATCAATCAATTGGAGACAAAAGAATGTTCCAAGTGCAAATAGGTGTAACATTCCTGTAAATGGTTTCGGCTCAGGTGTGCCTTTTTAAAGTAATTCTCAAAATTGAAGTGGAATGTACTTCCGCCTCTTGTAGAGTTAAACACTAATGCCCTGTACACACGATCGGACATTGATCGGACATTCCGACAACAACATCCGTGAATTTTTTCAGACGGATGTTGGCTCAAACTTGTCTTGTATACACATGGTCACACAAAATTGTCCGAAAATCTGATCGTTCTGAACGCGGTGATGTAAAACACGTACGTCGGGACTATAAACGGGGCAGTAGCCAATAGCTTTCCTCTCTTAATTTATTCTGAGCATACGTGGCACTTTGTGCGTCGGATTTGTGTACACACGATCGGAATTTCTGTCAACGGATTTTGTTGTCGGAAAATTTTATAGCAAGCTCTCAAACTTTGTGTGTCGGAAATTCCTATGGAAAATGTGTGATGGAGCCTACACACGTTCGGAATTTCCAACAACAAGGTCCTATCACACATTTTCCGTCAGAAAATCCAACCGTGTGTACGGGGCATTAAAGTGGAACTTGACCTAAATTTAAAAAAGAATTGCAAATAAGCAGGATTTTTAATGCAGAAGGAACATGCTACATCTCCTCTGCATTAAAGTTACTTGCCTGCCTGTTCGCACAGTGCACTGAGCTGCGCACGTGTAGCTCACTGTAAGAATTTCGGCAATGCCAAAATGACTAAACTAATGCCAGGACAAGGTCATCTAGAGCCCAGGGTGAACTTGCCAAACTGCGCACCTCCCCCCAAGATTTATGAGCATTGGGTGTCAGCAAAAATCCCCCCACAAAAACACTGAGCTCTAATCTGCATGCTTACCCCTTAAGCTTAAATTCCCGCTCCTCCCAGTACAAATCCATCCCTTCTGAAATCCCCCCTCTCAGCACAAATCTTTGCCCCGCCCATTCCTCAAATTCCCCCAGCTCAAATGCCCCCCGCCCCCCAAAAAAATTCACCTCTCCTAGTACACATGCTCTCCGCCCCCCCCCCCCCCACACACACACCTCAAATCCCCCCTCCCAGCACAAATCCCCCCCTAAATCCCCCCTCCTAATACAAATCTTTTCCCCCCATCCCCCCTCCCTACACAAACTCCCAAAATGTCAGTGGCCGGCAAGAGCGCTCCAGGACATCGCAGCGCTGGAGAGAAGGTGAGTTCCACTTTAAAGTTTAAGTTTAGTCTGCTTATAGTTAGACTTAGCTGGTTCCTCCTTTTCCCTCTTCATTAACATGCTAAAAGAATGTTTAAAAAGAACTTGTCCATTTTCATGACATACCTTAGTTTAGACCCAGTGACATCATTACTGGGTCTCTGTGCTTTGCTACGAAATACAGGCAGATCATAGATGGTGGGAAGGGCAGACAGGGTGCTGTACACAGCTTCCTGAAAACATCACAAGACCCTGTTTCAGTATTCTTCTAAAGTGCTCTCAGCCCTGATGCAACATACTCTTGAGAGTAGTTATACGAATATCATAATTCATTTATGGGTGGAATGTCAGTCTGGAGGAGTGGGTGTTCCTAAGCAGACTGCTGAATATCCACGATTGAAAGAACTGTGTGTGAAAGAAGCTTACAGTGTGCAGTGAAATCAGAATAAGCAATTTCAGCACAGGAGAGGGGCCTGTAGAACCACGGAAGACCAAAGTAAAGGCTGGAGTGCAGCTAAATGATATCTTCACTAAAGCAATTAATACACTTTATGTCAACCAGAGCCAGAGCTTTACATGGGTCATGATACTTGTAAACTGACCCCTGACCTTGCAATGTGATTGGCTGCACAACACTGACATCATCAGCTCATCATGGCCGCACACCATGCCTACCAAGCCCCTATCATCAATAGTTGACCTATATATATGTAGAGGAGAGGTTGGTTTCCAATGGCAGGAGATGGCAACACGAACAGCCAACAAGCAATGTCTCAAGATGCCTTTTTATAATTTTAGAGAAGGACCCAGGGATCATCACCGGGTATTATTTTAATGACAGCAGCATATTTAAAAATTCACATCCTAGGGTCTATCCTTTTCTCTCTGGTGTCAACCTTATTTTGTGTGCCCAGACCAGCATGATGATGCACCCCCGTGGCATGTGTCCTTGACAGTTTTGGACCACAGGAAGTGAGTTAGATCATGGTAGGCAACCCCAGCACTCCAGCTGTGGTAAAAGCTACAAATCTGATCATGCTTCTGCCTCTGGGAGTCATGCTTCTGGCTGGCAGAGGCTTGCAATGCATCATGATACTTATAGTTCTACAACAGCTGGAGTGCTGAGGGTTGCTTACCCTTGGTTCAATGGTGCAGGACGTCATTCAACCCAGAAGATGGGTGGTGGCCAGGATCAGAAGAATACATGAATGACAACAATGGAACTTGGTAAAGACAAGGAAGTAGAGATTTTCTTTTTAAATTAAAACTCCAGATATGCTTTAAAATATTGATAATACATTACTATATTATAGCATATATAAGAGTTAATGATTGGGTTTACATACTGTAAACAAACAGAACCTTACTTGGCCATGACCGGATGTTTGAAATGAACATGGATTACTGCAATGCTCTTCACTTCATTGTCCATACCTCACACCCCATCCTCAGTGCTCCTCAGCAATCCTGAGTTCCCTCCCCATCCATTGCGCCCATTACACAGATAGGCTTATGGCTGAGGAGTTTTGTAGCAAGATGGAAGGAGTCTGATGGGAACTGAGAAACTAGTATCCCATCAGAACCACCTTGCGTTAGATTGACAGGCCTGTAAGGCTGTGGAGTAGAGTGTGTGCAGTCTGATGAGGAACTTGTCATTGGGCAAATATGAGCTTTGCCAAATTCAGGTAAGAACATCAACAAGAATCCATGGCCCTTTTGTTACCATTCAGCTTTTGGCCAAGAACTCTCAATGCTGAATGGGGCCAGGGATAGAACATTGTGCTGAAAGCTGTGACATTGATGCAGTTCCCTAGCAAAAACTTGCTCCACTATGAGCACTGGCGTTTCTCCATGAACCGTAGTAGTATTCATTTTCTCACGTTACTTGAGCTGATGTTAGTGCGGTCACGGACCTTTGTTTGCACATTGGGTAAGTGAAAGCAGGAAATACAAAGCCACTGAAAAAGCCTGGTTTCTAAATATGTGGCTTTCTGCATACTCAGAAATCTGCAAGTAAAAGACATTATTTTGGATAATGATGTCCAAGAAAGGAATGTTTTACAACATTTTTTTTCCTATTTTGCTATATAAATTGTACTGCCATTTCATTAATATATTATGTTTTTGGAAGATTGGGATAATATTGTGTGTGGTTAAGGTGATCTATGCCATTTTTCTTTCTATCCCTGCTTACAGTACCTGTGCATAGTGGCTGTTGCAAGCTCTTTAAAGTGTTACTAAACCCACAACAGTAAAATCAGTCTGTATATGCAGCATAACATGCTTGTTATACTCACTGTGGAACTTAAGGGGTTAATCCTCTGCATTGTGTGAAAAGGCTGTTTTATCCTGTATGCACATATCCTCCCGCTCATGCACTGCCTATCTAGGGATGGCCACCAAAAGTTTTATCTTTTATGCTGGAGAGAACATTTAGTTGTTCTCAGAGCTAGCCAGGTCACATGATAGTGACATCACACATGTGGGCGTGTATACAGGCTGCACAGTGGAAATCTCCTCATACCTGAACTTTCTGCACTTGAGAAACTGTGTAATTTATAATGTACCCGTGGAATACAGATCATCCAAAAAGATATATAGTGGCAATATTTTAATGTAAAAAGAAGATTTATAAGCTGTGGGCACTGGGGGGGGGGTGAACTATTTTCATATTACTGGGTTTTGTAACACTTTAATGCACCCTTTCATGCCTTAGCACTCTAGCAGATCGAGAAAAAAAACTCTGATGTGCCATCTGTGTTTCTGTTCAGTCTGCCTGGATGCAATCACATCATCCTTCCATAGGCAGCCCATACATAAGTCAGTTGAACCCGCTGGTTAAACACAAAAAACTGACTTGATTCCCCCAGCCGGGTGCTCTGATTAAGTAGCAAAAATCTGGCAGGACGGTGTACAGAAGTTGATTTATTTATTTTTCTAAAATAAAAAAAGAGGTTTATACTTACTGCCCTGGCAAGGAAATTGCACAGAGCGGCCGTTAAGCTTTTCTTCTGGAGTCCCCGCCGGTGCTGTCTGCTCTACCTCTTCTCCATGTGCCCCCATAGCACGAGGAGTGCTACAGAGGTGTACACAGCGTGGCTCTGCCACACCCCCCTGATCCCTCCTCACTGGATTTAACTGACAGCAGCAGGAACCAATGGCTCCCCCTGCTCTCAGTCTGTCCTGTGAGAGCAATGAGAGAGACCAGTGCTGCTGCAGACAAGTACAGCGCTGGGTCAAGAGAGGTCTGAGGTAAGTCTTTGGGGTGGGAGGAGCAAATGGAAGGTTTTTTACCTTACATTATAATCTGACTGTACAATCTTCTTTAAATCAATTTATAACCTTATAGTACAAAGGCATGGTTGAGTTATAAAAGCAGATTGATTGATTTTAACTCTAAATGAGATTGCTTAGATATTGTACAATCAGATTGTAAGGATTAATTTCCATTCTTATGTTACTGTCACTTCAATTAACTTTCTGAATTTAGCAGATTTGCACAGTTTGCTTGATAGCATTAACAGCTCAATTAATTTCACTTGTTGTTGGAAATACTTTTTACCATATGCAAAGCAAAACTAAAAATGTATATTGACCTTTCTGTGACCTAATAGACTGGATTACTGATTTCGTAATAAAAAAGAGATTTCACAGGCTACATAATGATCTGTATGCAAATGGTGATGCAGACAGGCTCTAATCAGATGTTAGTGCTTCCTTGTTTGCATTGGAGGAATATCAGGTAGAACAATATCTAGTGCATTTTTTTAGACACTGTAGATGTGTAATTTCAAAGTTAAAGTGGTTGTAAACCTTTATCTATACCCGGTGAAGTGACTGGCCTTAGGTGATACACAGAGATGAAACAAATCCCCCTACATAAGTTGTACCTGTTTATTTGCAGCCATGTGTCCTCTACACACTTGTAAAACTCAAAGCTGAAAAGGACTTTTGACAGATTCACAAAGCAGGGGGCAGGGAGCTGAAGTTACACACTGTACAAGAGCTCTGAGATCTGATTGGATCACACAGTGCACAGGAACAGAGCTGCAGCTCTCAATCACACTTTGTGTGCTAGAGATAACCCCTCTGTCACCTCTTTAGTTCTTAGTGTCAGGAAAACTTGTTAGAAGGGACAAGGGACTTGTCAGAAAAGACAAGCCGATAACAGAGGAATTAGACAGCAGAGAGAAATTACAGTGCTTTGGAGAAAGGCAAGTAAACACTACAGAAATATGTGCTTTATTCAGATTTTATGTCTGAGATTTACAACCACTTTAGTCCCTTTAAAGTTAAAGGAGAAGTACAGTCAAAGCTTGTTTGGCTGTACTTCTTCTGTAGGTCACAGGAGTGCAGTTCGTTCCGTACTCCTGAAATCCGCTGTTGGCTGATGTCACAGAGCCGGTCCAGGCTTGGGCAAGATCGCGACCATAAAGTCAGGATCTACCCACAACCCTGGACTGGCACCACAGACACCATATGTTGAAAGAAAGAAAATTGATTGATTCCCCCATTAACACATTCAGCGGGAGATTTTCAAGCCGTCAAATTGCAATGATTACTGTGGCCGACAATCTGCCCATACATGGATCGAAAATTCGAACAGTTCCTGCTGAACTGACCAAATTTTCATCTGTTTATGGCCAATTCTTAGATGTGGCAGCTGAATTTGTTTTCTTTTTTAGGGCTTTTTCTTCCTTTATTTTTACCTAGTGATCCAGTGGTCAGTAATAGACTTCCTGTCTTAGGGTGTCTCCATTCTGGAAGGGGGAGCAACAGAGACACACTTGGACAGCATACTACCAGATTTAGATGGACACGACTGCAAAATTAACTCTAACTCCAGCTAACACTTTTTAAGCAGTTACAGCAATGTTTTTTTTTTTACCTTTTGGGATAAAGGTTTTACATAAATAAGTAAAGTCTAGCTAAAAAAAAAAAATCAGGTAACCCTGCAAGTTAAGGGCATACTGTGCTAGTGTGCACCACATACCAGCACAGACTTACCCCTAAAATGAGGCCCTCCAGCGGTGCACTGTCACCACTGACAGGGCTTTTGTCTTCACTCTTTCTTCCTTCCCAGGTTTTTTGGGGCTCCGGCCATTTGGATGGCCAAGCCGCGATCATGCCACTCCTGTGAATGCGTATGGGAGCCCTGGCCATGGCACAGAGCTCTGGTTTTAATTCAAAATGCAGTGCACATGCACATTTAGGACACATTCATTTTACCTACAGGTAAATTCATTTTACCTACAGGTAAGCTTTATTATAGGCTTATCTGTAGGTAAATGTAAGATATAGCAGAGTTTACTACCGCTTTAGTGACAGTCCCAGTTAATCTGCATGCAGTTCAGGTACACTATAGGAGTCAGTATATTCTTGGCAGAGGTGCAAGGTAGATGTGTTTCAGATGCAGTTAACATTTGGCATAATGTGGTATAGGGTTGGTATAGATGCAGTCTGTTTGGAATAAGTGCAATATAGAGCGCAGTATGGGTGAGGTGTGGATTGGGTACACCTGGTGTCCTGCTCCCAATGGCTCAGTCCCTGCTAGCAGCATAAGCAATAGGTAAATAGCCTTTTCACCAGTCCCCAGGATGCTGTGGTGACCTCTCACTGTGGGAGGGGTGCCCACTCAGTCTTTCCCCAAAAAAGCCTTTAGTGAACAGCAGTGGGAAGCAGAGGGTGAGTGGATACCCCCAGTCTCCCTGTGGCAGCGGTGCAGGTGCTGTGATGTGGGCGTCTCAGGCTTGGATCGTCACTGGCATGGTCTCCCGCTGGCAGGCAAAAATCCATACAGAGGTGCTCTCTCTCTAACTGCCTTGGTGCCAAGAGGAAGAGCTTTCCTGGGCGGTATAATAAAAATCCTCTCCCCACTCTTCCTACTGCACATTGCCTAATGGGATCTGTAGTATAAGGAGTCTATTCAGCCTATTATTAATGTCCCTATTTTGTTTTTGCCTAGAGTTCTGCTTTACATGTACACACTGTATAATCTTATGGGAAGATATTTGTTGAAATGGTCAGGGTCTCTTTCATGTGCTAAGATCTAAACCAGATCACTGAACAAATCAGCATTGTGTTGCCTTCCCATCTGTTTAGAATTAGACAGGGTATACACAGACTAAATATTGGCCACTTCAGCAGGAACTGGTTGACTTTTGGTCCATGTGTACTGCTGTCTGTTCAGCAGACTGGCTTCTGTTGAACCATCATTCAATCAGTGCTTTTAGCCAATGTCTGCAATACTGATCTGTGTATTCTGATGGAGGAAGTCCTCCCTGTCATGAATATAGTAGCATGGCAGGGGAGATCTCTGTATCACATATTATTTGTGTTGATGGAAGAACCTGTCAGTTTTTTTTTTTGGTTCAACCTGCTTGTTAAACGGAAAAAAAAATGCACATGTATACCTACCCTGTTTCCCCGAAAATAAGACCTAGCGTGATTGTCAGTGATGGCTGCAATATAAGCCCTACCCCCCAAATAAGCCCTACCCTGTTTCCCTGAAAATAGGCCCTACCCTGAAAATAAGGACCTACAAGGACTTTAACTAGGGCTTATTTGGGGGGTAGGGCTTATATTGCAGCCATCACCGACAATCAAGCTAGGTCTTATTTTCGGGGAAACAGGGTAGCTTTAAGGTGGACTGATCGATGAGGGTTCGCCACCCTGCTCTGCAATCAATAGCCATCATAAAGGTCTCCTGAGCTTTTGTGTTATGTATTCCACCCTTTAAATGTTTTAAACAACATTAAAAGGAACACTCCCCAAACAGTCATTAGTGTAATGAAATGGTATAGTCCAGGCCCTTAGACTAAAGTTCAAATATATATATGTATTGTTATTTGTCTGGAGGAGACCATTTAATGCCCAAATCCATTTAAATTTCCTTTCCCAAAACTCCCCAAACAGATAAAAAAACATGTGGCATTTGAGCGAAACTTGTAGCTTGTGGGAGATAAGATGGAACTGAATAAGTCAGCAGAGCTTCACCTCATTCACTATGCAAAAGCTAAAACTCCTTTGCAAAGTGAACAGCCTCTTTGCTTTTAGTAAATCAGGCTTACCTGCTCATGACCATACAGTACATACTCTCTGACAATATATGCACATGAGTAGGTTTATGCTAGATTGGGTTCATCCCTATACAAATCGCTGGGCTTTGATGATAGACATCCCTAAGTAACTTTACCCACTCCTGGCCAGGATAAATTGTGCCAAACGGGCTCAGGATGCAGTATAAAAATGATCATTACCATTATAATACAACTAGGCAATACAGTTGCTTACTAGGAGGAGATCATCCGCATGTGCAGCAGACTCACAGACAATGTTGAATGAGGCCCCACCAGCACTATCAGTAGAGCCCATTGATTTAAACTGAAAGCAAAGACACTTGTTAAAAAGGGTTAAAGTGGTTGCTGCCAAGAGCTTAAAACCTCACATGGTGTTAAGTCCTTACACGTGACTGCTTCATGCATTTTCTTATTGAGTACGTTTTTATTTTGTATCTTGCCTTTTAAGCATGTAAAAAACATCAAGAAGTAGTTTCATGTTTGTCTAGACTCCAGTATTGTCAGTAGTCCATTGCTTACGGGATCACTGATTACTATGATACTATGCCAGAAACTGAAATGTTTGATATTGCATTTAAAATTACAACACTGAATGAACGCTATTGTTCACCATAAACAGTGTAACACATGTTGGCAGGTTTCCTGAATATCTGTAAATAGGAAGGACACATGAATACATTTGCTTATAATTGGAAATGGTAGAAAAAAAAAATAATAACAGGATTTGTTGACAAATGTTAAAATGAACTTGTCATTAAGGGCACTTTCATACTGAGGCAGTGGGGGCGTCGGCGGTAAAGTGCCGCTATTTCTAGAGGCGCTTTACTGTTGTTTTAGCAGCGCTTTGCAGCTGCTAGTGGTGCGCTTTTAACCCCCACTAGCGGCCGATGAAGGGGTTAATAGCGCCCGTGTAGCACTGCTGCCGAAGCGATTTGCAGGCGCTTTGGCGGCACTGCCTATTGATTTCAATGGGCAGGGGCACTTTAAGAGCGGTGTATACACCGCACCTAAAGCACCCCAAAGATGCGGCTTGCAGGACTTTTTTTAACGTCCCGCAAGCGCACCGCTCCAGTGTGAAAGCACTCGGGCTTTCACACCGGAGAGACAGGAGAGGCGCTTTGCAGGCGCTATTTTTAGTGTTAAAAGGTCTGTAAAGCGCCTCAGTGTGAAAGTAGCCTAAATGTCATGCTTTACATCAGCCATTCTAAACTAGGTTTTAGAGGGACCCTGGGGTTCCTCAAGAGGTTGCTAGAGGTTCATCAAACTGTAGCTGACTGACCACCAATCTGATGGTGTCTGCCTAGATCCATGTTCATTGTCACCTAGAAGAGCCAGCTACGTGACACCAATTATCCTTCTATCTGTCTTTAAGGGGGACATACTTCCCAGGTCTATTATGACCTCCTTCATTTAATCAGGGGTTCCTTGAATCCTAGAAATTATTTCAAGGGTTTACCTTGGTAAAAAAAAAGGTTGAAAAACGCTGCATCTGAGCTACTTCATGTGATTTAAATCTTAGGCACAGACCACATGATCTCTAGCTACAAGCATTGTGGGCATTTGACATCTTGAGAGGTTGCAGGTGGTCTTCACTCTTCAGTGAGACAGATTCTGCCTGGTGGTTAATAGGACTAAAGCAGCCCCATCAGTAGATTCACTTCTGTACAACCGCAGTGACCATACATGGATCAAAATTTGTCTGACCCTTGCTAAACTGGCCTGAATTTCGATCCATGTATGCTCAGCTTAAAGAATATGTCAACCCAACATTTCATGTTCCTGATATGTGCCTTCTGTATCATGTACTTGTATGAGAAAGTATCCTGTTCTCTATGCATCCTTTGTGTGAAATCCTTGGTGTTCCTGACAATCCCTCTGCTTTCCTATTAGCCATGAGAGCACAGCGTAGAGTGTGGTCAGTTTTTTGCCTGCTCTCCTTCAGTGATCAGACATGTGCTGACCCCCCCCCCCCCCTCACCCTTGCACAGCCATTCACTGGGAAGTCCAGTGTGATACTGTTTCTCCTCCCCAGCTCTCTGAACTCTTTATGCAGCTGAGAACAAAAGGCATGTAATCACTTTGTATCATTTCTTTTATATGTACAGTATTCACAAATCTTTTACTGTTTAATTTCTATTTTAAACCGAATGGGTTGATTTACAAGGTGAGCGTTCACATATACTTTAATATATATTAATTTGATTGTTTACTGCTGATCTATTTGCCATATCTATTTTTAAAAATTAGAAATTTTAGCTCCCTTTAAACCTATGGTGTGTAAAACAAAACAAAATTATTAATGTCATGTTTTATACTATAAAACTAGTTTATATTTGCCCACACAAACAAACTATAATTTTTTATTTCAGGCATAGTAAATGCACTGTAGAAGATGAAGGTTAATTGTTCTACTGCAGGAAAATGTATGACAAAGTCTGGTTGGCTGCTGCTTACAACACCTGAAATTCCTCCACCTTTTAAAAGACACCGTTGCTTTGATAGAAAAAAATATGGTACAAAATTGTTGACATTTAAATTGCTTTAAAATTCAAATCCAGACCTACTGATTTAAGGTGATGTCAGAAATATGAAAATAGTTTATCGAGGGTTATTTTCATTTTAGATGACAAAACAGCCAATGATGTTCAGGAGAAGTTCCTATTATTTAACTGCCTCTGTACATGTACGTGTCTGATTGTTTCAGTGCAGTTAACTAAACCTGGGTATCCATTGAGTTTCTTTTTCATTCAAGCAGCGGGTTGAAAACAAAAAAGAACTCACACAAGCATTCTAGTTACAAGGATCTCTCCATGTGCACTACTGTATTCGGACAGTGGGTACTCCCCACCCGAGTCAGAATACACGGATCAGCTCTCCAGCCATTGGCTGCACTGGCTGATTGAATGTTAGTTTTCCAGCAGGATCACTCAAAAGGAGCCACTCTAATGATAGGTTTCTGTTGAACAGAGAGGGCTACACGCGGTTCCTGCTGAACTGGATGGATTTCGATACGTGCGTGTATACCTAGCTTAACTCAGTTGAGTTTTACAATACAAAAGTATTTGTTTGCAACATCCTCATTCTCTCTCTCTATATATATACATTTATCTACATATCTATATATAAATATAGATATATAGATATACTTATTTCTATATATATATATAGATCTATATATATATAGATCTATATATATAGATCTATATATATATATGTATAGTGTCAAAAGTATCAGGACGCCTGCCTTTACATGAACTTTAATGGCTTCCCAGTCTTAGTCCGTAAGGTTCAATATTGAGTTGGCCCACCCTTTGCAGCTATAAAAGCTTCAACTCTTCTGGGAAGGCTGTCCACAAGGTTTAGGAGTGTGTCTATGGGAATGTTTGACCATTCTTCCAGAAGCACATTTGTGAGGTCAGGCACTGGTGTTGGATGAGAAGGCCTGGCTCGCAGTCTCCCCTCTAATTCATCACATAGGTGTTCTATCGGGTTGAGGTCAGGACTCAGTCAAGTTCCTCTACCCCAAACTCGCTCATCCATGTCCTTATGGACCTTGCTTTGTGTACTGGTCCAAATCATTTGGTGGAGGGAGGATCATGGTGTGGGGTTATTTTTCAGGGATTGGGCTTGGCCCCTTAGTTCCAGTGAAGGGAAGTCTTAAAAAGAAAGTAAAGTCTTCTTGTTCAGTTGTACCTACATGTAAGCCTATAATAAGACTTACCTGTAGGTACTGTAAATATCTCCTAAATTTGCACCGTTTAGGAGATATTTACTATATACGCCACCTCTGCCATTATCGGAGCATGCACTGTGAAGCAACGGCTGCCCCTGCCTTTTATGCAGGGCCTTGTGCCGTGACAGTCACGTGGAAGAAACACTGGGGAAAATGTCAGCCATCTCAGTGGTGTGCCAGTGCCGCTGCAGGGCTTCGTTCTAGGGTAAGTATTTCATAATGAGCTAGTATGCGATTCATACTAGCTCATTATGCCTTTGTCTTACAGGTCTTTTTTTTTTTTATCGAGTGTACAATCTCTTCAACCACTTCAGCCCCGGAAGGATTTGCCCCCTTCCTGACCAGAGCACTTTTTGCGATTCGGACTGCGTTGTTTTAACTGACAATTGCGCGGTCGTGCGACGTGGCTCCCAAACAAAATTGACGTCCTTTTTTCCCCACAAATAGAGCTTTCTTTTGGTGGTATTTGATCACATCTGCATTTTTTATTTTTTGCGCTATAAACAAAAAAAGAGCGACAATATTGAAAAAAAAGCAATATTTTTTACTTTTTGATATAATAAATATCCCCAAAAAATATATAAAAAAACATTTTTTTTCCTCAGTTTAGGCCGATACGTATTCATCTACATATTTTTGGTAAAAAAAATCGCAATAAGAGTTTATTGATTGGTTTGCGCAAAAGTTATAGCGTCTACAAAATAGGGGATAGTTTTATGACATTTTTATTAATTTTTTTTTTTTACTAGTAATGGCGGCGATCAGTGATTTTTATCATGACTGCGACATTATGGCGGATAGATCGGAAACTTTTGACGCTATTTTGGTGCCATTCACATTTATACAGCGATCAGTGTGATTAAAAATGCACTGATTACTGTGTAAATGTGACTGGCAGTGAAGGAGTTAACCAGGAGGGGGCGCTGCAGGGGTTAAGTGTGTCCTAGGGAGTGATTCTAACTGTTGGGGGGATGGTGTATGTGTGACACGACACTGATCACCGCTCCCAATTACAGGGAGCGGTGATCAGTGTCCTGTCACTAGGCAGAACGGGAAAATGCTTATCAGCATTTCCGTGTTTTTCCTCTCCGTGAGACGATCGCGGGTATCCCCGTGGACATCGAATCCGCGGGACCCGCAGTCGGACTCATGGAGCTCGCGGTGGGCGTGCGTCTGCTATCCACACCTCGCAAGATCACGTACAATAACGTGATTTCGTGCAGCGAAGCCAAGCTGCTGCAGTAAAACTGTGGCGGCTGGTCCACAAGCGGTTAAGGGGTCAGCATACCAAGACATTTTTTGAAAAATTTCATGCTCCCAACTTTGTGGAAACAGTTTGGGAATGGTCTCTTCCTGTTCCAACATGACTGCGCACCAGTGTACAAAGCAAGGTCCATAAAGACATGGATGAGAAAGTTTGGGGTGAAGGAACTTGACTGGCCTGCACAGAGTCCTTTTGGGATGAATTAGAGAGGAGACTTGCCAGGCCTTTTCGTCCCATATCAGTGCTTGACCTCACAAATGTGATTCTGGAAGAATGGTCAAACATTCCCATAGACACACTCCTAACCCTTGTGGACAACCTTCCCAGAAGAGTTGAAGCTGTTATAGGGTGGGTCAACTCAATATTGAACCCTATGGACTAAGACTGAGATGCCATTAAAGTTCATGTGCGTGTAAAGATAAGTGTCACAATACTTTTGACAATATAGTGTATATATAATCTCCTGCTGTCAGAATACAATGGAACAGCGGGACAGATCCCTGCATCAACAAAGTTTGTTTGCATGCAGGGATTTGTCTGTTTTTCTTTTTGTTTATCTAGCTGGTTGAACAAAAAAATAAACTGAATGTGTATACATGTATACCCTGCTTTAGTGTTATAGTTACAGGAAAGGTTAAAGTTACACTGAGGGTTTGGGTTACAGGGAGGGTAAGTATTACATTGACGGGGAAGGTTAGGTCTATGGGGAGGGATGGTGTTACAGTTACAGGGAAAGCTAAGCCTACAAGAAGAGTTCGTTTTAGGGTTAAAAGAAAGGTTAGGTGTAGAAGGATGGTTAGTGTTAGGGTTATAAGGAGGTTAGGGTTACAGGAAAGGTTAATATTGCAGTTGCAGGGTTCGGCCTTCAGGAAGGGCTGGAGTTAAAGTTACGGGAAAGGTTAGGTTTGCAGGGAGGACTCATTTTAGGATTACAGGAAAGATTAGGAATAGAGGGATGGCTAATGTTATGGCTATAAGGTTAACAAGAGGGTTAATGTTACGGTTATAGAGAGGGTAAGGGTTACAAGGAGTGTTAGCTTTGGAATTACAGGAGTGGTTCAGATTTCAGGGAAAGCTAGTATGAGGGATACTTCCAGGAAGGTCATCACCCTGCACCCCAAAAGCTAAAACCTCTGATCTCTCAAATTTAAAAGCAAATTTATTGCACATCTAAATTCTTACCCATCAAACCCATAAAAGAATACTCTCACCTGCCAGTTTTAAGCCTCCTTTAGCAACAATAGCAAAAATTAAAATCGCAAAATGGGTTGCACAACAAAAATGCATAACTTTCAAATAGATATATTTCTGTCTGGATGTGGGTTCTTAAAAATATGTATTCATGAAGGTTGTCAGTTTCCCGTTATGTGGTCTATCAGAGACAACTGCGGATGTACTAAAGCCCATAAGGGTTATATATGACTACCAAAAGGATATCCAAAAAAGCGCGGCGAGTGAACGTAACTCCCATACGGCACATTTTTGTTAGACATTTACGGATTTTCTATGGAAATGATCACAAGAAACGTCTTACCTGATTAAACTGTGTTTGGAACTCCATCATCGTCCCGCAGCTGTCCACCATCCTGCTCACATTGTTGGCAGTAAGGGTGCCATTGAGTCCAAATGTATCCAGTATGGCTTGAGTAAACTCTTGCGTCATATTCTGAGCATTAGCCATCCCCAGCCACATAGCCACAACCAAAGCTAGGAAAAGCCAGGCATCTAAAGAGTGTCCAGAATGCCTCATATTACAGTAGAGAGAAATCTGCTCAGTGATTTAAACTAAGTTTGTAGATCAGCACCCACAGACAGGTTGATACGTAATCACACAAAGCTGCCTGGACTGGTTACTGACTATAAACAGTGTATATATACAATAATGCCAGGTGATAAAAGCTGGATTAACTGCTAGCATTGGTTGGCTATTTCCCTGCTGCTCTCTCCCTGCACACACAATTCAATGACTCCCTGTTGACAGCACAGTGTGCCTGTTAGTATCTATTCTTCCACGTGGTCTCCCTGTTGTTTCTCTGTCCACTGTCTACTCAGCTAGTTTTTGGACAGGAGCTCCTTCCAGATACTAGATGTTCTTGCCTTCAGACCCTGCAAGAGATAAGAAAACAGACACTTTTTTCACTTGTTAACACTCAGCTAAGCTACATATTAAAAAAAAAATGCA
This sequence comes from Lithobates clamitans, assembly GCA_037952925.1. Taxonomy (NCBI): domain Eukaryota; kingdom Metazoa; phylum Chordata; class Amphibia; order Anura; family Ranidae; genus Lithobates; species Lithobates clamitans. The sequence goes on from JBBGZY010000655.1 coordinate 5,973,618, forward strand.
AATTTTGCAACATTCCACGATTAAATGACATAATCATGTTTTAGCAACAATCCATTAAAAAGGCAAACTTAAGAAGCTTTTCCAGACCCATTCATTGAATCTTTTTTTTTTTTTCTCTTTTCTTTCACAGACCTGTGCGTACAGTTTGTTCTTTTCCTCTATTTCACTTCTTATCCAATGGGGATTTTCTTTCTTTTGACTACTTCAGATATTGCCTGGCATCATGTAACCAGTAAATAGAAGCATGCCAAATTCTTCTGGCTCTGGTCTCTTCAAATGGGTTATTGTTAGCAGAACCCAGCACCATAAAGACAGTGTTTCCTTTTTTTGCCTTATTTAACACAGAAATACTAAAGTAAATAATACTACTGGCAGCTTGTTGTCTTAAACATAGAGGCTGAATCCTAGAAACTAACTAGAAAGCTTTACCGTTGTATGAGCGAACGTTGGATTTTTTTAAAAATAACTATATTACTAAGATTATGTGATTATGCAATACACAATAGCTGAATAGTTGTGAAAACAATCTAATAAGCTGCTTTGTGGTGCTTTGCTGGATAATGATCAAAATGTATTGCCATGAAAGAGACTTATAACAAAAAAGAGAGCATATGCAGCAATGAACCACTCTAGTCTATCAATGGTCGTGTTTATATTGTATTGAAAGCGATTGACTTAGGATGGAGCTATGTTGGTTATCTTTGTACAGGAGTAAGGTACATTGTACTGTTAAAGTGCATATCTGTCCCACAGAAGCAATAGTGATAAAGTAACAGTTTGCAGATAAACATACTGAACAGGCTTATGGTAATAGCTATTTGTGCAATGTTAATACTATTTTTCACTACAAAGCACTGTAGGGGTGCCACTACTTTTGTATGTTTCAGGTCTGCTGCCAAGTGTCCACACACACTAATACATTTTTTTAAATAAAATGTTTGTAGGAATATAAATTCCAACATTCATTCAAAAATTCCCAGTACATTCAAAATTGAATTTGCTTTGAACATTTGATTTTGGAATGAATGTAAATTTCCCAAAATAAAATCCGAATGCACTGTTGGAAATTTGTGCACCCAAGAAAAAAAAAATTCTATCCTGTGCCTTTTAATTTTCTTGCCACTATGGTCAAAAAAATAGTCGACTTGACCCCACTAACCATTTAAAAAATCAAACAAATGTTCTTAAAACTAAACATTTTGAACTTAACATCCCTGTGGCTTTCTTTCTTCTTCTCCCCCATTGACAGGACGGACTAGGCAGGTTTTGATTAGTGGGCGCCGACCAATTAGAATGCCTCCTAAATGTACCGATACGAGGTATGTTTAGGAGATTAAGCTGCGGGGGATTTCAAATCCTCGGACCAGTAAAGCGGTGACTTGATGTCTTCTCCTTTAAAGTCCACTGGATAAAAATGTTTAAGTCTAAAGCCTTGTAAACACTAAAAGATAATCGGACAAATGATTGTTCCGTTTCTTTGGGTTTTTTTGCATGCTAGTCTCATATTGAAAATAAAAGAGGTTACTAAAATTACGAAAATTCTCGTACGACAGAATAAAAGTTCAGAAGTGATGTGTTGTATTCGTATTGTATTTTCGGATGACAACTGTACAGATTAACTATACAGATAAAAATCGTACAATCTGGTATAATACTGGAAAAAAAATTGTGCTTGTCCCATCAGATAATTTTGCATGAATTTTTGTGACCGGCTCTCAAAAGCTGTGTACTAATGATCAGATTATCGTGCAATCGCTTCTAAAGCGGTATTTTTCGTACGATTTTCTGATCGTGTGTAGGTTATACATTGGGACCAATTCATAAAAACTGGAGCAAATGAAAAATAAAACTCTTGCTATAAGCATAGTCATCCTCATCAGGTCTCAAGTAGTTTTGGGTTCTAAAGACGAAGAATTGTTTGCTAGACTGCTAAGGACTTAAAGGGCAGTGGGATTGATTTACTAAAGGCAAATGGGATGTCTACAAGTGGATTTTCCCTTGGCTTTGCAAACATGGTGAAAATTCAATTTGAAAAGAATGTCCAATCAAGTGGAAAATAAAACAAAAAGTATTTTGCTTGCATATGATTGGGTGATGGAAGTCAGCCGAGCTTCACCACATTCACAAAGCTAAGGGAAAATTATCTTGCAAAGTGAACAGCCTATTCGCCTTTAGTAAATCAACCCCAATTCTTCTAGAAGACACATTTCTAATTCATTAGAATTAATTATAGTAAAACTTTGGTCTCAAGGTAGGAGTTTTTGTTCCATGTATCTAATGTTGCTAATAACAATTTTTTATACAACAACTGCCAATTTATGATTAGCAACTACTTTAAAATGATTCTGTGAAAACGTATTCAGTTACATTTTGCATTGTGTATAGTGGATCTTCTTCATTAAAACAAGTAAATTACAACTGACCTAATTCACAAAACCTTTACACAAGGATATGTATCCTTATTTTAGCCTAGGATCACACTAGCGCTGTTTTATAATCATACCTATTTCAGTGCACTTTTGTATTGTGTTAATGCATGTTTTTAATGCATTTTCATGCTTCATGAGTTTTTGTTTTGACCAAAGACTAACAATGCCTGCTGTGACAGCACTGTTGGTAGGGGGAAAGGACGGGATTTTAGCACAAACCTTCAGCAAAAAACACATGTACATGTGTTTTTCATGCTCTTCCAGTTAAGTTTATGGGTTCAAATATGAATTGAGTAGCACCAAAAGAAGCACCCAAACCTTTTTCAAAAATCAGATTGCACTGATGTGAACGGGTCTCATAGAGAATAATGAGGGGAATTTCTTAAAACGGGAGCAGCTAAAATCTGGAGCATCTGTACATATAAACCTGTAAGCTTCTATATCTCATTTTTAATGTGTAACTGAACAAGTTGAAGACAGAAGATGATGGTTAGTGTGCACAGCTGCTCCAGAGTCTGTCTGCTCCAGTTTTGATCAATTCCCCTCAATGTGATTTCCTATATGGAGCATGGCAGCCTAATGGCAGATGCCGACCAAACTGCACTAGTGTGAACAGGGGTTGACTTTCAAATCTCAATAGACTAAAAATAACACTTCTTTTTTCAAATTAAGCATCTATATGCTGCTGTGTTAGCACTGTCAATTGAGCTTGATGTATAGTTTAGAAGAAAAAAAAAAACTCTCAGGTGTTGCTTGCCCCTCTAAACAGTAATTATAAATGGGATTACAATTTTTTGTATAAATCAGTGCATCTCTACAAAAAAAAAATTGTGAAGCTTGTCTGTTTATGGGCATAACAAAGTCATCTGACTAAATATTTGATGGGTAGATTTACAGCATGGTAACATGTACTACTAGACGCAATTTATGTTGCATAACCACATTGTGTAGTAACACATTGGGAGATATTTACTAAAATTGGTGCACACAGAATCTGGTGCAGTAACCAATCAGCTTCTAGGTTTTATTATCAAAGCTTAATCGAACATGCTGAAGTGAGAAGCTGATTGGGTACTATGCACAGCTGCATTAGATTCTGTGTACACCAGTATTAGTAAATCTCCCCCACAGTATAATGACCTTTGATTCTGAATGGCACTTGAATGCACATGTACAATGGACCTAAAAATATTTATGCTATAGCACACCACAATGCACAGGTGTGAATACTCTGTGATTTGCAGTGTGCTGTATTGTTAGAAACAGTGCAGGTGCCTTTTTCATGCGTTAGGTAATGCAGAATGCTCATTCACATGGGCTATGTTAATGTTACGTGCCTCAACACACAAAAAAAATGCACATTCACACACACACAAAGACGTCAAAGTAAAAAAAAATTAAAAATAACATATAATTAGAATCAATAAAGTTAAAATGCAGTATATTATTGACATCTTGAATTTAAGCACATGATCTAACTAATGTTCTGAATGACTTCATATACTCTGTGTATGGCATGCACCTATATATCTGCTATGCTATGTAGATAATCAACTTGTGTGATATCTTACCTGTTCCTTTGTCAGTGCTTTCCTGTCTCTTTGTGAGCGTGTATAAAAAGACTAGACTGATCACATGATTTTCACATTATTTCGTTAATTACTCAAGAGGTATCTAGTAAAGTAAACTGTGGAGATATGTAAATTGCTTGTGGCGTGGGCATGCACCATTGTATTCCACTCCTCCAGTTTTAATTTTAGAAGGTGTGGATTGCAAGTCTAACTACATGGATTTACTTGACTCGGCACATTTTTGAAGCTAAAAGGTGTCATAGCTTTTGTCTTTTCTGGTTAGCTACTTGACCCCCAGACCAATTCTGACATTTCTGTTATACATGTAAAAATCATCATTTTGTTATTTTTTTTGCTAGAAAATTGCTAAGAACCACCAAACATTATATATATATTTTAAGCATAGGCCCTAGAAAATAAATTGGTTGGTGTGTTGCAGTTTTTTATGCCATGCGATATTTGCACAGCGGTTTTTCAAACTTGTCTAAAGGCAAGGAGAAACAGTTTTAAAAGGTAATATACCACTCCAGGTAGTAATCCGGGAAATTCACCTTCCCTGCACTGTGTGGGTGCTGGCTCTGTATGCAAGATACAAGCAAATGAAAAATGATCCGGATAGAGAAAGATTTATTTACCTGATCCTCCACTCTTGCAGCAGATGGCGCTCCTCTGTGCTCCGGTGGTGGTCTGTCCTTCAATGTCAACACATACAAATGCAGTGCTATGGACCCTGTTTTGGTTTTGATGACATCAGGATCCTAGACCGCTAGAGCGTGGACGAGAAGAGACTGCAGGAACTGGTTTAGCACCAGGGTGGAGCAGAGGGCGCAACGCGTATACGAAGGAGCCGAGCGCGTGACGTTGCGCTATTCTCTTGCCAGTGAGCTGATCCGGCGTTTGACCTTTGAATGCTTTTAACCGTCTCCATTTTAGTAAGTGTATGTCTGCTTGTGAGAATAAACATTTCTTAGCGGAAGTACACTGTGTTTTCACCTTTGTATCTTCCATAAACCTGCTGTGATTTGTGAGCTGTTGTGGGAGATGGAGGAAACAGCCAGTCGGAGTGCAGGAAGGAGGATTGGGGATTGAGGAGCGGGTCCCTACATACTAGAGCCCGGAGTACCATATGCTGTTTCCTTCAGTAATTAAGGTGAGCAGGTTATTCACCTGGTGGAGGATGAGCACCAAAGCATGAATTGAATTTGAAGACATTTGGGTGATTTGTTTGTATCAAATTGAACAGTAATATTGGACTCTTGGAAATTATATTGACAATGGACTTATTAGCACCTTATGTTGAATTAATTGATTGAGAGATTGTATTGCACTATTTAGCCCATTTATGTGGTACATTTTTTATGATAGATTTAAGTTGCACTTCACTATATTTAACAGAAGAGGATTGCGAAAGTAAATCTTTTTTCCCTAGACCGAAACAAGCAATTAACCCTTGGGCTTTAACATTTCTCAGTGTTTTCTCACTGCCCTATAATTAGTTCTCAAAATTTCCAAAATTTCTTAAGAGGTTAAATGCAAGACATTAAAATAAGCACACAAAACCAGATTTTCAGGTTAAATACAGTACATATGGTCTTATACCTGCACTGTATTTAGTACATACAAAAACTGTGTCCTGCAATATGGAGCTTACACTGGGATTGTCTTCCCCTATGTGACAGCGATGTTGAGGAAGTAGAGTCACGTGCTATCCTAGGCCTGGAAGTAATGGGTAATTTTCTTTACTTCCCATGGCCAAACAAAGTGCAGGAGAGTGAAGGTAGAGTGCTTTTGGTGAGGCTCTTATTAAAGTGAGTCTGTTGCTTTGCCATGCAGGTTCATCTTAAAGGGTGCAACACATGGCTTGATATTCTTTTCTGCGGGCTGAAGACTGACAAGAGAAAATTGATTGATGCCCCCATTCATATTAACAGTGTTGCACTACTAAACGGTGACTGCATCTAGTAGTATACAGTCACTGTCTGGCCAATAGTTTTTCTACCTTGCTCAGTAGATTTTTAAATCAACTTTTGTCAACACAGGCGGTGCCTCCTTAAATTGCAAAAACTTGGGGCCATCTATGAAGGTTTTAGGGTTCTTTTCATACAATAAGGGGTCTACCATTTCGGTCAGCTACACAGTTCACATACAGTATATGCACTTTCATCCAGTCTATTTGGATTCACAACGATTTCTGCATGTTTTCATGTGAGTTTACATGAGTGATCAGTAATTATGCATTTTTACCCACTGCCATTAATAGGCCCTATAGCATTGCATAGATGTGAACTAATGTCATATAAAGTAAACCTGTGCCCATTTCAAGCACACTAAAGTATTGATATTTTCTAAACGAGCAGTAAAAGTTCAAAAGTTCAAATGTTCAAAATTTACAAAACTGACATTGAGGTGGGTATAGTTCTGCTTTAAAGGCAGCTAGGGAGGTCAGGGGTGGCATGCTTTAAAGCAACTTGTTAATAACACTGTAAGTAAATGTTTTTAAGTGGTATTAAACCCACTGCCACCATTTTCGCTTTATTTAATGTCTATGTAGCATTATACCTGGATGTCTGTCTCACAGTTTAAAATGAAAAATCTAAATACAATTTTGATACCTGGTACACTGGGGAGATGTGACTTTGTTTCAGTAGCTCCACACCACAATGTGTGATTGGTGGATTGATGAATTGTCCCTAAAGCCTATGCTTTATGTGAAATGTGGGACCAGTAACCAGACACAGAAATCTCCTACCAATTATGGTTACAACTTGTGCTGCCTCACATCCCTAACTTTGGACTTGCGTCCCTATCTCTTGTAAAATATCATTTGGGGAGGCTCAAACAGAGAAAACAAGGTGAAGATGTTCAAAGGGAGACATTAAGGGCATGTTCAGTGTGAGTGGCAACACAGCAGCCCCAGCATTACTGTAGCTGCTATTACATTGCCACTAAGAAGATGGAGTAAATTACAAACCACGGGATCAATCGGGTATTTATCTACAGTAAATATATAAGATGAGGGAAGAAAAGGTAAACAACATAGATAATAGATATCATTATAAACATAAATTCCAATGGAAAAGTTTTTGGGTTTAATAGATTGTTATGCAAAGTTAAGTACAGCGCTGCGCTAAAAGAAGTAAACAGCAGCCGACACACCTGTAGACTCAGGATTAAACTAACAGTAAAAATTCAAAAAGTGTGGCGCTATAAACTCCGTAAATAAGAAATAAATAAAATGAATGTAAATAATGAACACTCTAAAATATTGAGTGATTACAAAGCAAACATTTCAGTGTGAACCAAAAGGTGCTTACCTGAAGGGAATGTGATTAGTAAACAAAACTTAAATACATTCACTAAATCCAATGATAGGTGAAAAAACATCACAAAATAGTATTAAATATAAAGTCCATGTCATAATGAGTGAGAAAAAAAAATATATATATAAGCAAAAAATCTGTGATGATGGTGCATAAACGATGATGAACAGGTGTCTCCTGAGCATGCAGAGGGGTTGTTTAGACCAAGTAACCTGGTAGGTGAATGGACCACAGGGAGACCAAACGTGCACAAAAGATTGAAATCAGTGCCAGGACCATCACCAGGAATCATAGAGGCTTACCAGAGATAGTGGCCCGAAATAGCATATGCCAAAACAGGTCAAAAAGGCTTGATGACCGACAGGTCTGAATATAATAACTGGTCAGATGTCATCGTCACACAGAAAAGGGGGGAAGGGAATCAGCACGGCTTCCTCTTCACTGGATACACCATAAGCCAAGCGAATAATATGTGTGGCATGTGAGGGAAAAAACACTCACATAGCGTGATAACGTTTTTAAACTTGGATTTATTGGATTTATTAAAAAACGAATAAAAACAGACTCACATTTTTAGAAGAAGAAAACAGCATGTAAATCGTGTAGCGGTAGTCATGAGAGGTCCACCCACCAAAACAAGGTGAAGAGACATTAAGGGCATGTTCAGTGTGAGTGGCAACTAGGGATGAGCTTCGTGTTCGAGTCGAACCCATGTTCGACTCGAACATCGGCTGTTCGACCGTCCGTCGAATTGCGATTGATATGGGCCGTTCGCGCCAAATTCGTGTGGCGCGTCACGGCCCATAATTCACTGCGGCATCGCAGTGCATTGCTGGCTGATGATTGGCCAAGCATGCACTATGACCCGCATGCTTGGCCAATCACAGCGCCGTCAGTAGAGAGAGCTGTAATTGGCCAAAGCCAGGGTGGCTTTGGCCAATTATGGCTCAGGGGATTTAGTACACACCCCACACTATATAAGGCCGCCTGCACGGCGGCCCTGTGTAGTGTGTGTTCCGGTGTGCTGAGCGATAGAGAGAGAGAGAGACAGTGTCATTTGATTTGAGTTAGATAGATTAGGCAGAACAGTCAGTCAGTTAGCTGCACTTACAGTGTATTGTGTATATATATGCATCCCAGGTGTTGCATATATATATATACACTGTATTCAGTTTAGCTAGATCCGTTCCTGTTATCTTCTATCTAGACTATTTACATTCAGTGCAGTGTGTCCTGCTCACAGTGTTCAGCTAGATCCGTTCCTGCTATTTACATTCAGTACAGTGCTTCCTGCTCACAGTGTTCAGCTAGATCCGTTCCTGCTATTTACATTCAGTGCAGTGCGTGCTGCTCACAGTGTTCAGCTAGATCCGTTCCTGCTATTTACATTCAGTGCAGTGCGTCCTGCTCACAGTGTTCAGCTAGATCCGTTCCTGCTATATACATTTAGTGCAGTACGTCCTGCTCACAGTGTTCAGCTAGATCCGTTCCTGTTATCTTCCTACTGACAGGCAGGCTTGTCTGGTTACAGTATATAAAGCTACCTGAAGAAAATTACAGGTGTTCTTTTTGATCCTATTAGTACCACGGTCAGGCAGCTAGACTATTTACATTTAGTACAGTGTGTCCTGCTCACAGTGTTCAGCTAGATCCGTTCCTGCTATTTACATTCAGTGCAGTGCGTGCTGCTCACAGTGTTTAGCTACATCCGTTCCTGCTGTTTACATTCAGTGCAGTGCGTCCTGCTCACAGTGTTCAGCTAGATCCGTTCCTGCTATTTACATTCAGTGCAGTGCGTCCTGCTCACAGTGTTCAGCTAGATCCGTTCCTGCTATTTACATTCAGTGCAGTGCGTCCTGCTCACAGTGTTCAGCTAGATCCGTTCCTGCTATTTACATTCAGTGCAGTGCGTCCTGCTCACAGTGTTCAGCTAGATCCGTTCCTGCTATATACATTTAGTGCAGTACGTCCTGCTCACAGTGTTCAGCTAGATCCGTTCCTGTTATCTTCCTACTGACAGGCAGGCTTGTCTGGTTACAGTATATAAAGCTACCTGAAGAAAATTACAGGTGTTCTTTTTGATCCTATTAGTACCACGGTCAGGCAGCTAGACTATTTACATTTAGTACAGTGTGTCCTGCTCACAGTGTTCAGCTAGATCCGTTCCTGCTATTTACATTCAGTGCAGTGCGTGCTGCTCACAGTGTTTAGCTACATCCGTTCCTGCTGTTTACATTCAGTGCAGTGCGTCCTGCTCACAGTGTTCAGCTAGATCCGTTCCTGCTATTTACATTCAGTGCAGTGCGTCCTGCTCACAGTGTTCAGCTAGATCCGTTCCTGCTATTTACATTCAGTGCAGTGCGTCCTGCTCACAGTGTTCAGCTAGATCCGTTCCTGCTATTTACATTCAGTGCAGTGCGTCCTGCTCACAGTGTTCAGCTAGATCCGTTCCTGCTATATACATTTAGTGCAGTACGTCCTGCTCACAGTGTTCAGCTAGATCCGTTCCTGTTATCTTCCTACTGACAGGCAGGCTTGTCTGGTTACAGTATATAAAGCTACCTGAAGAAAATTACAGGTGTTCTTTTTGATCCTATTAGTACCACGGTCAGGCAGCTAGACTATTTACATTTAGTACAGTGTGTCCTGCTCACAGTGTTCAGCTAGATCCGTTCCTGTTATTTACATTCAGTGCAGTGCGTCCTGCTCACAGTGTTCAGCTAGATCCGTTCCTGCTATTTACATTCAGTGCAGTGCGTCCTGCTCACAGTGTTCAGCTAGATCCGTTCCTGCTATTTACATTCAGTGCAGTGCGTCCTGCTCACAGTGTTCAGCTAGATCCGTTCCTGCTATTTACATTCAGTGCAGTGCGTGCTGCTCACAGTGTTCAGCTAGATCCGTTCCTGCTATTTACATTCAGTGCAGTGCGTCCTGCTCACAGTGTTCAGCTAGATCCGTTCCTGCTATATACATTTAGTGCAGTACGTCCTGCTCACAGTGTTCAGCTAGATCCGTTCCTGTTATCTTCCTACTGACAGGCAGGCTTGTCTGGTTACAGTATATAAAGCTACCTGAAGAAAATTACAGGTGTTCTTTTTGATCCTATTAGTACCACGGTCAGGCAGCTAGACTATTTACATTTAGTACAGTGTGTCCTGCTCACAGTGTTCAGCTAGATCCGTTCCTGCTATTTACATTCAGTGCAGTGCGTGCTGCTCACAGTGTTTAGCTACATCCGTTCCTGCTGTTTACATTCAGTGCAGTGCGTCCTGCTCACAGTGTTCAGCTAGATCCGTTCCTGCTATTTACATTCAGTGCAGTGCGTCCTGCTCACAGTGTTCAGCTAGATCCGTTCCTGCTATTTACATTCAGTGCAGTGCGTCCTGCTCACAGTGTTCAGCTAGATCCGTTCCTGCTATATACATTTAGTGCAGTACGTCCTGCTCACAGTGTTCAGCTAGATCCGTTCCTGTTATCTTCCTACTGACAGGCAGGCTTGTCTGGTTACAGTATATAAAGCTACCTGAAGAAAATTACAGGTGTTCTTTTTGATCCTATTAGTACCACGGTCAGGCAGCTAGACTATTTACATTTAGTACAGTGTGTCCTGCTCACAGTGTTCAGCTAGATCCGTTCCTGTTATTTACATTCAGTGCAGTGCGTCCTGCTCACAGTGTTCAGCTAGATCCGTTCCTGCTATTTACATTCAGTGCAGTGCGTCCTGCTCACAGTGTTCAGCTAGATCCGTTCCTGCTATTTACATTCAGTGCAGTGCGTCCTGCTCACAGTGTTCAGCTAGATCCGTTCCTGCTATTTACATTCAGTGCAGTGCGTGCTGCTCACAGTGTTCAGCTAGATCCGTTCCTGTTATCTTCCTACTGACAGGCAGGCTTGTCTGGTTACAGTATATAAAGCTACCTGAAGAAAATTACAGGTGTTCTATCCCAGCTTAGTGCAGCTACAGGCCATTAGTATGTCTGGAAGGCCAAGAAGGAGAGGCAGACAGTCACAAGCCAATAAGAGAGGGCAAGCAGGCTCTGTGTCTAGTGCTGGTCGTGGAGACGGTGCATCCTCATCAGCACGTGGCCATGGGACACGCTTGGCCTTTTTTTCGGCAGCTGGCCGTGTTGAGCCGCAACATGCGGAAGACTTGGTCGAGTGGATGACCAAGCCGTCCTCATCCTCCTCATCCTCTCTCACCCATGCCCAGGGTGCTTTGTCTGGCAAAGCAGCGGCCTCTTCCCTCAGCTCAATGTCATCAGTGACTCCTTCCCTAGCCCCACCATGTCCTCCTGAGGATTCCCTCGAACTGTTTGACCACAGTGTTGGGTACATGCTCCAGGAGGATGCCCAGCGTTTGGAAGGCTCTGATGATGATACTGAGCTCAATGAAGGCAGTAACATGAGCACGGACAGAGGGGGTGCCCAAGAAGGACAGCAATCTGGCAGTCATGCTCCCCCTGCTGCAGCATACTGCCAGGTTTGCTCCAGTGATGAGGAGGGAGGGGATGATGAGGTCACTGACTCAACGTGGGTGCCTGATAGGAGAGAGGAGGAGGAGGAGGAGGAGGAGGAGGAGGAGGTGGCACATCACCAACTAGGCAGGATGCCCTCCAGGGGCCAGCCTAAGGGCAGCACATTGACTGCATCACACCCCAAAGCTCCACATGTGCAGGGCGCTGCAGTCTCTGCGCGTTATTCAAAAAGTTCTTTGGTGTGGGCCTTTTTTGAGACGAGTGCATCAGATCGCACCGCTGCTATTTGCAATATATGTCTCAAGCGTATCTCGCGTGGCCAAAACATCTCCCGCTTGGGTACCACATGCTTGACCAGACATATGTTGACCTGCCATGCAGTTCGTTGGCAAGCGTATCTAAAAGACCCACACCAAAGAACAAAGACGATCTCTCCTTGCTCCTCATCAGCTGAGATTTCCAACCCCACTAGACCTTCAGTCCTCTCTGCGACCTGCAGTGAGAGGAATGAAGGTGTAGAATTAGGTGTGTCACAGCCAAGTACTTATGGGCAATCTGCTTTTGGTACACCGACGTCAGATTGTACCAGGCAAATTTCCCTGCCCCAGCTGCTGCACCGCCGAAAGAAGTTTGCTCCCAGCCATCCACATGCCCAGCGGTTGAATGCTAGCTTGGCAAAATTGCTAGCACTTCAACTGCTGCCTTTTCAGTTGGTAGACTCTGCCCCCTTCCGTGAGTTTGTGGAATGTGCGGTTCCTCAGTGGCAGGTACCCAAACGCCACTTTTTCTCACGGAAGGCGATTCCGGCTCTCTACCGGCATGTGGAAGGCAATGTCCATGCCTCGCTGGACAGGGCGGTCAGCGGTAAGGTGCATATTACCGCTGACTCATGGTCCAGCAGGCATGGACAGGGACGTTACTTAAGTTTCACGGCGCATTGGGTGACTCTGCTGGCAGCTGGGAAGGATGCAGGACAAGGTGCAGTAGTGTTGGAGGTTGTTCCGCCACCACGCCTCCAAAATGCTGATTGTGACACACCTCTCTCCTCCACCCCCTCCTCTTCTTCTTCCTCCATGGCCTCTTCCTCGGAACCAGCGGTGCTCCGTAGGCGTTCAAGGGGCTACGCAAGTACGCAGGCCAAAAGATGCCATGCGGTGCTTGAGCTGGTGTGCTTGGGGGACAGGAGCCACACTGGGGCAGAGGTTCTGTCAGCTCTGCAGGGGCAGGTTCAGAGGTGGTTGACGCCACGCCAACTTAAGGCAGGAATGGTGGTTTGCGACAATGGCACCAACCTCCTCTCTGCCCTCCGACAGGGACAACTGACCCATGTGCCCTGTTTGGCTCACGTCCTTAACTTGGTGGTGCAGCGGTTCTTGGGCAGGTACCCGGGCTTACAGGATGTCCTGAGGCAGGCCAGGAAAGTCTGTGTGCATTTCCGCCGGTCATATAATGCCAGTGCTCGGCTGACGGACCTCCAAAAGGAGTTTAACCTGCCCAAGAACCGCCTAATCTGTGACATGCCCACCAGGTGGAACTCGACGTTGGCCATGCTGCAGCGGCTGCACACGCAGCAGAGGGCCATCAATGAGTACCTGTGCGACTATGGCACCAGGACAGGGTCAGGGGACCTTGGTTTTTTTTCCCCACGCCAGTGGGCCATGATCAGGGATGCATGCACTGTCCTGTCACCATTCGAGGAGGCCACGAGGATGGTGAGCACTGACAGTGCATGCATCAGTGACACTGTCCCCCTTGTCCACCTGTTGGAGCACACGCTGCGTGGGATAATGGACAGGGCACTTGAGGCAGAACAGAGGCAGGAAGAGGAGGACTTCCTTAGCTCTCAAGGCCCCCTTTATCCAGACAGTGTTCCTGCGTGCCCGCCGATCACACAGGAAGAGGACGAGGAGGAGGAGGAGGAGGAGGAGGAAGATTGTGTCAGTATGGAGGTGGAGCCTGGCACTCAGCATCAGCAGTCTTTAAGGGATCAGTCCCAAGGAACACATGGACTTGTACGTGGCTGGGAGGAGGTGGCTGCGGACGTTGTTGTCCTTAGTGACCCAGAGGACTCCGGACCGAATGCCTCAGCAAACCTACGCTGCATGGCCTCCCTGATCCTGCAAAGCCTGCGTAAGGATCCTCGTATTCGTGGTATCAAGGAGAAGGACCAATACTGGCTGGCAACCCTCCTTGATCCACGTTACAAGGGTAAGGTTGCGGACCTTATCTTGCCATCGCAGAGGGAGCAGAGGATGAAACATCTTCGGGAGGCCTTGCAGAAAGGTCTGTGCAACGCGTTCCCAGAGACTGGGAGGTTACAAACTCCTGTTTCTGGACAACGTGTTGCTGAGGCTTCGGTCAGTCAAAGAAGGAGCGGTGGAGAAGGTGGCCGTCTGACCGATGCGTTCAGACAATTTTTTGGTCCGCAGCCCCAAGGTATGATCGGTTCCAGCAACCATCGCCAGCGTCTGTTTTACATGGTGCAGGAATACCTAGGGGCAAGATCAGACTTGGACACCTTTCCCACCGAAAATCCTCTGGGTTACTGGGTCTTGAGGATGGATCACTGGCCAGAGCTTGCACAGTATGCAATTGAGCTACTGGCCTGTCCTGCATCCAGCGTTCTTTCGGAACGCACATTCAGTGCTGCTGGAGGCGTGGTAACCGATCACAGGGTGCGTCTGTCCACCGACTCGGTCGATCGGCTGACCTTCATAAAAATGAATCAGTCTTGGATCACCACCAGCTACCAAGCACCTGATGCAGATGTAACCGAATAATTTTTTTTGAAATCTCAGATCCCTTCAAAGACTGCCTATGCTGATGCTGAGTGACTATCCCTGAGTAATTATCCTCTTCCTCCTCAATCATCACGCTGATAGCTTGTAAGAACATTTTTGGTTCTGGGCGCCACCACCAGTGCCTAAGGCACAATTTTTCAGCCCCTGTTTAACAGGGGCGTGTAATTACAATTTTTGATGTAATACTTTGCAGCAGGGCTCGTTCCTGCATTCCAACTAGAGTGTCTGTGAGGGGTTGCAGTGTTGTGGCACCAGCACCAGTGCCTAAGACCCAATTTTTCAGCCCCTGTCTAACAGGGGCGTGTAATTACAATTTTTGATGCAATACTTTGCAGCAGGGCTTGTTCCTGCATTCCAACTAGAGTGTCTGTGAGGGGTTGCAGTGTTGTGGCACCAGCACCAGTGCCTAAGACCCAATTTTTCTGCCCCTGTCTAACAGGGGCGTGTAATTACAATTTTTGATGCAATACTTTGCAGCAGGGCTTGTTCCTGCGTTTCAACTAGAGTGTCTGTGAGGGGTTGCAGTGTTGTGGCACCAGCACCAGTGCCTAAGACCCAATTTTTCAGCCCCTGTCTAACAGGGGCGTGTAATTACAATTTTTGATGCAATACTTTGCAGCAGGGCTTGTTCCTGCGTTTCAACTAGAGTGTCTGTGAGGGGTTGCAGTGTTGTGGCACCAGCACCAGTGCCTAAGACCCAATTTTTCTGCCCCTGTCTAACAGGGGCGTGTAATTACAATTTTTGATGCAATACTTTGCAGCAGGGCTCGTTCCTGCGTTCCAACTAGAGTGTCTGTGAGGGGTTGCAGTGTTGTGGCACCAGCACCAGTGCCTAAGGCCTAATTTTTCAGCTCCTGTTCAACAGGGGCATGTAATTACAATTCTTGATCTAATATTTCACAGCAGGGCCCTGTGAGGGCTTACAGTGTTTTGGCCACAGCAACACCTAAGGCCCAAATTTCTGCTGAGTATATAGGGCAGGACCCTACTTTCAAACATCTAACTTACAAACGACTCCTACTTGCAAACGGAAGGAGACAACAGGAAGTGAGATGAAATCTACCCCTAAGGAAGGGAAATTCTCTCCTGTAAGAGTTAATATGGGAAAACAATTTTTCCTTTCCACTGATGCTTTCCAATCCTTGTTCCACAAAAAAACACAAATTTTCAAAAAACATTTTTCATTGGGACAAAAAAGTGAGGTGAAATCTTCTGAAGAGGAGGAAAGACGCAAAACAAATGTCACAGGGGTGATAACCCTTCCCTATGTTTTCCAAAAAGCTTAGAAAAGATTTTTTGGCTGGAGCTAAACACATTAAAAATGTTCAAAATTACAAACAGATTCTACTTAACAACAAACCTACAGTCCCTGTCTTGTTTGCACCGCCTGTATACTGCTGTTCAGAGTATATAGGGACATTTCCTTATTTTAATTTGGGTGCGGGGTTCCCCTTAATATCCATACAAGACCCAAAGGGCCTGGTAATGGACTGGGGGGTACCCATGCCGTTTGTCTCACTGATTTTCATCCATATTGCCATGACCCGACATGACATTAAACCCGCAAGCAGTTTTAAATGAGATTTTTTCCTTTAAAAATGACATTTGGTGCAGGGACTGTTCTAAACATGGGAAACACGCGTCACTTTACAGGCATACTATAGACACCCCCCAGGTACGATATTTAAAGGAATATTTCACTTTTTTTTTTTTACTTTAAGCATCATTAAAATCACTGCTCCCGAAAAAACGGCCGTTTTTAAAAGTTTTTTTTGCATTGATACATGTCCCCTGGGGTAGGACCCGGGTCCCCAAACCCTTTTTAGGACAATACCATGCAAATTAGCCTTTAAAATGAGCACTTTTGATTTCGAACGTTCGAGTCCCATAGACGTCAATGGGGTTCTAACGTTCGTGCGAACTTGCGGTCCGTTCGCGGGTTCTGGTGCGAACCGAACCGGGGGGTGTTCGGCTCATCCCTAGTGGCAACACAGCAGCCCCAGCATTACTGTAGCTGCTATTACATTGCCACTAAGAAGATGGAGTAAATTACAAACCACGGGATCAATCGGGTATTTATCTACAGTAAATATATAAGATGAGGGAAGAAAAGGTAAACAACATAGATAATAGATATCATTATAAACATAAATTCCAATGGAAAAGTTTTTGGGTTTAATGACATTAATGCCATTTTTGTCGCACAAAGTAAAGCATATTGTGTGAATTGTGATACAAGATAAACCAACAACCCAGAAAATGCATGATGCGATCTATACGCCGGGTCTGTTTCTGTCCACGCATTGTCTTTTAGGCTGGGTTCACACTGCAGCATGGAGCGGCTCAAAGCAGGGGTCAGGTGCGTCCCCATTCACCCTTTCAGGTCCGATTTCAGCCCAAATTTTTGGCTGAATTCTGACCTTAAATGGACCAGAAGACGCAAAGGACCCCTGTGCAATTTACACTAGAGCCGCTCCATAGAGAGCCGGTCACAATCTCCCGACATGCGAATTGGATGCAGGAAAACCCGCATCCACTTCGCAATAGTGTGAACCCAGCCTTATGCTGTGTACACACACGAGCGGAGTTTTGACGGATTGAACCCCGAAGGACTTTTCGACGGACCTTCAACGGAGTTCTGACAAAATGGACTTGCCTACACACGATCACACCAAAGTCCATCTAATTCGAACTTGATGACGTACGACCGGACTAGAATAAGAAAGTTCATAGCCAGTAGCCAATAGCTGTCCTTGAGGTCCTTTTTGTCTGTCGGACTAGCATACAGACGAACAGATTTTTCGACCGGACTGGAGTCCATTGGAAAGATTTGAAACATGTTCTATTTCTAAAGTCCGTCTGATTTTTCGACAGCAAAGGTCCGATGAAGCCCACACACAATCAAATTGTCCGGCAGATTTGTTTGAAAAGTCTGCTCGTGTGTACACAGCATAAGTGTTATTTTGCTGCATTGTAACAAAATAAATCTGTTATTGAAATTATTGCTTACCTCTAAATAGGCTATCCCCACTTCAGTCCATCATGAACGCTGCTGCAAGGCTCATCCACCTCACAAACCGCTCAGCATCTGCTATATCCCTCTGTCAATCCCTCCATTGATTGCCACTCAGTCACCAAATTAAATTCAAGATACTAACTATAACTTACAAAGCCATCCACAACCTGGCCCCCAGCTACATCTCTAACCTTGTCTCAAAATACCAACCTAATCGTTCTCTTCGCTCCTCCCAAGACCTCCTGCTCACAAACTCTCTTGTCACCTCATCCCATGCTTGCCTTCAGGACTTCTCCAGAGCCTGTCCCATCCTCTGGAATGCTCTACCCCAATCCGTCCGATTTTCTCCTACTTTATCCGCTTTCAGACGATCCCTGAAAACTCATCTCTTCAGAGAAGCCTATCTGGCCCCCACCTAACAACTGTACATTTATCTTCTCAATCAGCACATCACCCACAGTTATTGCCTCTTGTATCTCTTGACCTTCCCTCTTAGATTGTAAGCTCTAAGGAGCAGGGTCCGCTGATTCCTACTGTATTAAAGTGTATTGTATTTGTACTGTCTACCCTCAAGTTGTAAAGCGCTACATAAACTGTTGGTGCTATATAAATCCTGTATAATAATAATAAATAATAATAAAGCCTTTGAAATCATAACAAATGTGAGAAACGTGTAAAAATGTACATAACTTTTTGAAAGTGGACGTTTGAGACATGCCTAAGGCTCAGTATTCATTATAGTTTGATAGTCACCAATGTCTACCCTATTTTCCTTGAATTTGGTAGCCAGTTGAAAGTTTTTATGAAGCCCGAGTCTGTTCACAATAACTTGAAATAGGCTCCAACATAGACCACTTTGTAAACACTTGAAAAGATACCTCCTAACCTCTTAGAAACCACTCTCTATGTGTTCAGTAAGGTTAGATGGTGGGTGTAGCAGGTGTTTAGAGGTATCTCAGTGACCACTTCATAATAGGGCACCTTTCAACCACAACCAGCTTATCCTTTTGCTATAAAGAATTCTCTCTGAGCAGGTAGAAAGCTGCTGACTTGCACTTCCACCCCATAGTCGTGCTGTCCATGAGAGTTTAGCTGAAGGATAATTAAACCATGGTAATATTGGAAAAAAAAACAGCATAAAAAGATGTATAAAATGAATTGTTAATTTTATACAGTTCTCTGAACATTAACTTGTAAATCAAAACTGCTGACTTCATATTCTTTTTTATAACATGTCTGTAAATCCTGTGAAGATGTATGATGCACAGCTATTTCATATGTCAGCTAAAATCTCTGTGTTTTCTCTCCCAGTTGTTTATAAGTCTATTGCTCAGCCACAGTATATGGCATAAAGGCAAAATGCAGGTGCCCTAAAGTAGGTTCAGAGATATTTATTTCTGTGAAAGTGAAAACCCAAGGTAAGAACACTCAAACTTTATGAAGGAGGAAGACAAGAGCATTGTACAGTCCTTAAACGTGAACTCTATTTCTATTCCCCCTTTTTTTTTTACTTACAAGATTGACTTAAGTTCACCCATAAAGTTTAGACAGCAATGAGACATTTAGATGTATCAATAACCTCCGATGGGGCCGTTAGAAAGAAACTGTGTCTCCCTTACCTCTCCAGGGACTACCAGCTCCAAAAGCACACCAACAAAATTCAGGCTCAGTCTAGGGGTGTCTAATGCCCCGTACACACGGTCGGATTTTCCGAAGGAAAATGTGTGATAGGACCTTGTTGTCGGAAATTCTGACCGTGTGTGGGCTCCATCAAACATTTTCCATCGGATTTTCCGACCCACAAATTTTGAGAGCAGGATATAAAATTTTCCGGAAATTTTGTCGGAAATTCCAATCGTGTGTACACAAATCCGACAGAAAAAGTGCCACACATGCTCAGAATAAATAAAGGGATGAAAGCTATTGGCCACTGCCCCGTTTATAGTCCCGACGTACGTGTTTTACGTCACCGCGTTTAGAATGATCGGATTTTCCGACAACTTTGTGTGACAGTGTGTACGCAAAACAAGTTTGAGCCAACACCTGTCGGAAAAAATCCTAGGATTTTGTTGCCGGAATGTCCGAACAAAGTCCGACCGTGTGTACGGGGCATTATAGTTGCATAGTTTTATTGCAGATCTTGAACATAGACAGGAAGGTGAGATGAGGGTACAGGATGAAGGACAAATTCCTTGCAATGTCTTGTTTCAGCAGAATTGGGCACTATAGAAGATAGTAGTGGGGGCAGCCAATCAATCTGAGACCCTAAGAGAGAAATCACAGTTTTTGCAGCAACCTCTGGTGTCACTGTCTAACTCTCAAGACACTTTCACACCTGAAGCTATAGGCAAAAGGTCTTATTCACAATGTCCAGGAACAACATCCGACAAACTCCACAGGTAGTATATTACCATTTGTAAACGCTCTTTTCTGCTTTTTTTTTTCCTTCTTTCAGCAAAAAAAAATTATACTTTGTTCTCTTTGTTATGAGGGGGACTGGGAAGTTGTGTTTACCATAATTAACCATATCTGGACACAGATATCTCATCAGTTGAACTAGATATGAACACTGTCTGTCTTAATGAAAGGTTAAAGGTTTAAGAGTTTGGATTCTCCGTGTTGATGAGAACTGGACTCAACCAGTCCCCGGTTCAGCTATTGGGACAAACCACGCTGAGCTAGGTGAAATTAAATGCTTGCAGTCAGCCATGATGACGTCAGCCCCTTTGAAACATGTTGGGCAATGCTTAGCGAACCAGGAGAGAGTGAGACACTGGCAAATGCCAGTGTCTGAGCTTTGAGCACCTGGTTCCAAATTTCTGTACACAGCCCCACCTATGTTTTGTGTAGCGTCTGTTTTTGTCACATCCAAGTGAGTGCACTTTTTATTTTTATTTTCAAATAAACAGAATAGTGGTGAGCACTATGTTGCTTGTTCCTTTTCTTCAAGTTTGGCTGCTTGCTATCCCTCTGAGAGCCTGTGTTCCCCAACCAGCTGCGCTTATTAAAATCAAGGATTATATGGAAATGTGTTGTTGATACCTATGATCTGCATTCATAGGCATGCACAGGGGCACACCCTAATCACCCTGTGCACCAGGGCCGATGATACAGACTGCCCTCCTATACCAGGTCTGTGTCCTAATAATTCAAAAGGGGGGCCCATAATTTAAGATAATTAAGAGCTCGTTTACATGTGCTTTGCACTCTGTAATTTCCGTCATGACTGCGAAGCATAGCATTGCTGTTGCGACATGTGTACACCCCTTGCCACTGCCTCTGTTGCTCTTTGTTTGAGCTTAAAAGTACACACCCTAATGCAATAGGCTGTGCACTCCTATGTCTGCATTGCATCTGTTGGGTCCTTCCAAGAGTTCCTGTTTGATTCTGGGCTTAAAGTAACATGTGCATTTGACCTTTGCAGTGAAGGTCAAATTTTTAAGGTGAGAGCACATTTTTGGGGGAGCTGGTAGAGGTTTTCCTTATCAGCAAGACTGCATTACTTTGTATTTTAAGATTTGGATTGCTGGGGACTTATCATCAGTTTTCACAGACTTTGATGTCCTGCATTTGCTTTGTGTCACAGAGTTTTCACTACAGAGTGTGATGTTTTATATTTCTTTATACAACCCCTTCATGACCAGGCTATTTTTGGCTATTCAGCACTGTGCTACTCTAACTGGCAATTGCGTGGTCATGCAATACTGTATGCAAATTATTTTTTTTTCACACAAATAGAGCTTTCTTTTGGTGGTATTTGATCACTGCAGGATTTTTTATTTTTTGTGATAAACAAAAAATACCGACAATTTTGAAATAAAAAAACAATAATTCTGATCTCAGGGGCTGATCTCATTGCTGGAAGACCTTAAAATGCCAGGACAGTACAAATACCCCCAAATTACCCCTTTTTGGAAAGTAGGCAGTCTGAAGTATTTAGTAAGAAGCATAGCGAATATTTTTAAAGTGGTAATTTTTTGTCACAATTTTTCTTCCGGCCAGGCGTCCCTGGGTTGCTCCTGCAATGCACTCTCTGCAGTGCATGGGCACTGCAGGCAGGGGTGGCATCATTTCTGTGGAGAAATTCAATCAGCGGTCAGTTCTGTCGATGTAGGGATTTCTCTGTAAGCAGCAGTTTCCCAAAGTGCTTTGTGCAATCATCACAGGCTATGCATTAAGGCTCCATTCACACTAGCTCGTTTTTTGATGCATTTTGCATTTTGCAGAAACGCACGGGAATTTTTTAACATGGGTTCCTATGGAACATGTTCACATCAATGCCTTTTTGTTTCTCTGCATTTTTGGAAAGGGTCAGGGACTTTTTTTCATGCAAAATGCAGCGTTTTGCATGCAATAGAATTTAATGGACAAGCATCAAAAACGCAAGTGCACCGTTTTTGCAGCGTTTTTGATGCGTTTTTGGTGCGTTTTTGATGCGTTTTTGCCGTTTTTTTATTTTTTATTTTTTTTAATTTTTTTTTTTTTTTTTTTATTAAATTTTTTTTAAGACTGTAAAAAAAAATGTAAAAAAAAAAAAAAAAAAAAAAAAACGCAAAACGCAAATCGCGGCAAAATCGCGGCAAAATCGCTGCAAAAACGCGGCTCAAAAACGTGGCAAGCATGAAAAAAAAACCTCCAAAAACGCTCAAAAGCAACATGCATAGGTGTGAATCGAGCCTTACACCCTGGTATGCTGCCTGTGTGTTTCTGCTATGATTTGATCACCTGTAAAGGTTTGTCTGTCTGTGCAGTTTACACTGTGTATGTATCACTGCCCCCCATGTGGCCAGCCCTGGTGCAGCAGGTATGAGAGTGGGTTTAACCCTTTCCTTTCCTTGCTGACCTGGGTACTCTTTTTGAGTTCTTTTACTATTTTCTTTCTATCCTATTTTGCTTTTGTGAGTTTTTCTAGGTCAGGTTGACAATATACGGCACGAGATAATAAAGACATTATTAGGTCACAACATTTTTCTTCAGATGTATTTGTCTTAGGTCACCGTCAAGGTCCAGCCTTCATAGCAGAAGCCCTGAATCCTCCTCTATGCACCCACCGCTATGTCAGCTGCTCCAAGGAGGGAGCCTGCTGGGGATGTCAGGACTCCAGTCCCAGAGGGCAAGTCTCTGCGTGAGTCATGCTAAGCTCAGGTGGTGGTGTTTTCCAGCAAATGGAATCCCTAGTGAGGTACGTGGTGCAAGAATCCCTTAAAGTGGGATACAAGCCACACACAAAGTCCAACAGCCATTGCGGCGTGTTTTCCCACTAGGATGACCAGGAAGAACTGGAACTGTCCAAACCAAGGTAGAGTCTCTTGCAAAGCAAGAGGAAGTTCTGTAAGCACCTTTGGTCTGTTTCCACTAGTGCGACTTGTCATGTGACTTTGGACACATGGGGTCGCATGGTGGGTCACAGTCCATTAAGTTCAATGGCACCCATTCCAATCTGTGCAACTTAGAGTTTGAGGGGGCCTGCGCTACTTTGATACGACTTTTGATGCAACTTTGATCCAGAGACTGTAAAGTCAGATCAGGGTCGCACTCTGAATCGCAAGACTTGGAGACAAATGTTCTAAATTCCCATTCTTAACAGAACTAGGGAACATAATTTTGGATAAGTGGAGCAAGGTTGCTGAGCAAGATGGCCAAGCTCTATCCATTCAGAGATAAGGATGTGAAAAATCTAAAGGCTGCCTCTCTAAATGGCTGAGGCATTGATGAGGCGAGCAAGCATGTCGCTCTTCCTTGGAAGATGTAGTGAATAGGCCAAAAGTCTGCCTGGGCTCTTGTGGCCATTTCGAAAAGGATGGAAATGTGGATGAAGGATGTAGACGCTGTATTCAGGAGCGTTTTCGGAAACTCTGTAGTTCAGGAGCCAGAGCTGGTGTTAGTTTCCATGAAAAGGCTACAAATGACATCAGCTGCATAGTGGCATGGGTTATGCTCTCATCAGTTACGGGAAAACTGAGTGCTATAGCTGGGGCCTGGGCTTGCTGTTCCCCCACTAATAGGCGTAGTGTAACATTCCCTTTTAGGGAGCTTCATCTTTTGGCAAGCTGGATAACACCTTAACCCAGGCCACAGTTGGCAAGTTGAGGTCCTACCTCAGGACCAGAACTGGCTAGGTCAGAAGAGGACAGTCTAGAGAACAAAGTTCATAGAGTGCGAGGGTCGCACATTTTTACAGACCAGGTTGGGATTTTAGGAAGAGCTGGTGAGGGGACCTACTATCCCCTCAGAAGTATGCTAAAACTTGAACTCGGAATCCAAGAAGCTACTAAGTTCGGCTTCAGACTTATGTGGACGTCAAAGTGGTCCTTTCGGGACATGCATGGTCCATCAGAAGTCCTCCATCTTCTCTGATTAATTTCCATGGAATTTGCCTCACGCTGAGGTAAAGAAAGTATTTACTCAAGCTTTACATAAGTTGCTGGTGTCGCAAAGTGCTGATGCGAGAGATTTCAGGGCAGGTGCTCGCCCCTCTTATGGTCATGAAGAGGAACAGCTTGTAGAGGACGGTTTAGACCTTGCACACCTGAGACAATTTTCAGCAAAGGAGAAGTTCAAGGTGGAAACATTGTCCCTGATACATAGGGGCTCCAGTCAGGTGACTGGCCTGTTTCTAATGCCCCGTACACACGGTCGGATTTTCCGATGGAAAATGTCCGATCGGAGCATGTTGTCGGAAATTCCGACCGTGTGTGGGCTCCATCGGACATTTTCTATCGGATTTTCCGACACACAAAGTTTGAGAGCAGGAGATAAAATTTTCCGACAACAAAATCCGATTGCGTCAATTCCGACCGTGTGTGGCCTGTTCCGACACACAAAGTGCCACGCATGCTCAGAAGAAATTCCGACACGGAACAGCTCGTTCAGGTAAACTTAGCGTTCGCAATGGATACAGCACTTTCGTCACGCTGCAATGTCAAAAATGGTTTAATACAGCGCACTCTCTTCTTCTTTATAATGTGAGAAGAATTAAGTAGTTTTGCTGCTCATATTCACACACACTTCTCACAAACTTTTTTTTTTTGTTTTTTTATTGGGATTCCCTGAATATATTGTTATTTGTCACATCTGACATAATGTTTTTTTTTTTGTTTGTTTGTTTTTTGGTATTTTAAGCCATTTTTGTTTTAGATTTTATGTTTGTATTTTTTCCAAGGCTGATCTTTGTTCAATGTAATTTTTATTTTTACTCCAGACTATTTTTGTGTGTGTTTTGTGTGTCAAGTTACCACAACACCATTGATATCTTTTATTATTTAATCTCAAGGAGATTGTTTGTTGTTGGTGTCCCTTGTTAATTTCACATTGTATATTTAAAATGTACCTGCCTCCTCACAAACAAACTGTCCTTTTTGAAGTTAAACACACATAGGCAAGTATAATTCAAACCAAAATTCCTTTATTAAGGGCTCAGAACCAAACAAAGAGGGAGGCAACACTGGAGAAACATGAGAAATTAGCGAAGCCTTGGACCCCCACGGCAGACATCAATTTTTGAACATCAAAATTGGTGGCCTGAGGAGTCCATATGTAAGGGAGTGCAGTCTGGTCCAGAATTCGCAGAGATCCGGAAAGCAGCAGATGACATCTGTGTCCCCAGGCTGTGGTACCACAAGAGGCTGCATCTTTTGGCCGACCAGACTGGATCCAGGGTCCTCACTTTCTGGTCTTCCTTCCACGCTTCCTTCCGGGCTGTGGCTCTGCTCTTGGAGATGTGGCAGGAGGAGGAGTAGGACCTGGAGGAGGACTGGGAGGACCTGGAGGAGAGGGAGGAGAGGGAGGAGGAGGAGGAGGACCTGCAGGAGGAGGAGGAGGACCATCTGTGAGTTCGCAAAGGTGTGTCTGAGTTGTAATTTGGCCCCTCATACCTTTGTTAAGAGCCTCCAATATGAGCGACTCACACATGAGTTGTTGTCCCTCCGCCATCCTCTGCATTTTTGAGGCAATGATGGTAGCAATGTCCTCCTCCATGGTGTGTGGTGCTCCCAGGACCTCTGTAGCCCTCCAAAAGAGGCCTATGGCAGCCTCCTCTAGGGCACTTCTCCTCCTACCACTTTCTCTTTCCAGGGGGAGTGGAGGGTCCTGCAGATCAGGCAGCCGGCTCAGCCCGGCCACCTCCTGGCTGAGACTTCCCTGTGTATGAAAAAGGGACACGGTTTTAGTTTTTGCTTCATCAATCACAATCCTAAATTAGTACTCCCAACTAACATCTAGTTAACATCATTGATTGGACAAGCAGAAATATTTCGAGGAATGCTATACCTGGCTCAAGCTGGGCTCCTCCACATGTTGTTGCCTGGAAGGCCCAGGTTGGGCGTCAGAAGCCTCAGCCAGGGGGGAAGGAAGCGTGGAAGGAAGACTGGAAAGGGATGACCTGGGTTCAGTCTGGCCTGCCAGAAAATGCAGCCTGTCATAGTACAACATCCTGGGGACATAGATGTCATCTGATGCTCCGGATCTCTGCGAATCCTGGACTTTCTGGTGCTCCCTTACATATGTGCTCCTCAGGCCACCAATTAAGATCTTCAAATAGGTGATGTCTGGATGTCTGGAGGATCACCTGCTTCACAATTTTACACAATTGCTCCAGTGCTGCCTTCCTCTTTGCTTGGTTCTTGTAATGTGGGTGGTTAATCTCCCACAGACATGGCAGCTCCCTTAACATATCAATGAATAGTGACATGAAGTCATTGTCTTTCAATAGCATATCCATGTTCACTGCAAGACACAACACAAGACAAAGCCTAATGTCAGACAAAACTCTCCTAATCTTGTTACAATATAGGCCTCAATGTAGAAGCAGTATAGGCACAAGTTTGTCTCTTACCTTCGTTCTTACGATCGGCGCGTCCAATGCTCCTTCCCCCTCTCACAGATCGTACGTAATACGCACGTGTGTTGCGCTTTATATACACTGCGCATGCGTGTAACTCCGCCCGCCCCTGACGTTCTTTCTATTCTATGCCCCGCCCCTTTTCGTTCGGTGCAGTGGGGGAGGAGCACATGGCGGAGTCACAGCAGGTGCATGCTAATTACAGGAACAAGGAGGAGGAGGAGGAGGAAAGCCCGGATCCGGACACGTCCTGATCCAGAAGGAGAAGATTTAAGGCCACAAATATGTCCTTTGGGGAGATGTTGGAGATGGTGGACATCCTGAAGAAGGCCGACTATGACGGGAAGTATGGGCCTTACCCCAACCCCAATATCAGAAAGGCCAAGATCGAAAGTGGTCAAAAGTCTTCACAGGAATTTCGGGGTACGACGATCGAAAGATCAGCTCAGGAAGCGGTGGTCGGACCTGAAATTAAGAGAGCCCGAGCAGTACAGAAAGATCCGGAGAGTGCTGCAAAAAAGTAAGTAGTTGTGCTGTGTTCCTATTCTTTTTGTCTTTCTTACGTTCGTGCTGCTCCATATGCTTTTCTTAATTGTTGTACAGTTTAAAATGTCAATTTTAATGTTCATGGGCCCATTATTCGTTCGTATCAAACATTTTTTTGGACCCCTCTAAAACACCATTATTTAGGCCATATGCATTTTCAGACATTTTTTAGGGCCAACTTGGATGCAAAATATTTGGTTGTGTAGATGGGTTTGTTACTAGAATGAAATGCAAACTAGATTCTGTGTAAGGAGAGGACACTCAGCAGCTGTTTTCACATCTGGACACTGGAGCACTAGTGTGGGACACAAGAACACCATTTTTATTAGGGGGACCACACAGGTGCTCCAGTGTATACTATAGGGGGATCTCCATCTGTGAAGCTTGTACTAAACAGGTAAAGTATTGCAGCTTGTCAAAGGCCAATAAAAAAGCGACATCTTGGAACTCGGCTAAAATAGACAATTGTACCCCACTTCCAAGCAATGTTTCCTATTTCTAGTTCTGCCATCAAATATCTGTGTGCTAATTATACCATTTTTGTTTTACATAGGGGAGAAAAGACTCGGAGGACACCCCTCATCCGAGGAGACCACAGACCCCCCACCTATGGAAAAAGGTGAAATACCCCCAACCCAAGAAGTGCAGGAGGAGGAAGAAGATGTGGTGGAAATTGGCACCACAACAGGTGAGTGTCTGCGATCACAGACAGAGATGGATGGTGGCAGATTTTTGATACCTGTTTTTGTTTGGTTTCTCTCTTTTTAGGTGATCGTGATGTTAGGGATCGAGATCCTTTCACATCTGAAAGTGCCCAGATCCTGATCGGGGAGATCATGGGGTGTAATGTAGAATTGCAAAACATCCAGAAAAAAATAAATGATGTGATTCAAAAAAATAATAACATCATTGATGTTTTGGGGCGAATTTAAAACCCCACAAAATCACTTTTTTTAGTGTGGTACAATGTTTTAAATCTTTTAGCAATGTTTCGAAAAGCCGAATTTGGAGGATGCACACAGTGTGCCAACATGTGCTATCTGCCATCACGGGAGATCAATGGACGCGTTTTGGGGATGCAACCCCTTCCTCAATTATAAAGTAGCGGTGAGGAAGGGCTTGCTCCCCCAAATCACGTCCCTTGATCCTCCGTGATGGTAGCTAGCACATGTTGACATTCGTAAATTGGTGTGCATCTTCCAAATTTGGCTTTTCCTGGGGTGATTTGACCCCATCTGAACGCAATATCAAACACAGTTGTCACGAAGATCCTGCCAGTAACCGGCGTCCCAGGCGCATGGGAACCCGGCCACGGGTCCCATTGCGCATGCGCGCGCGTT
Organism: Lithobates clamitans; assembly: GCA_037952925.1. Taxonomy (NCBI): domain Eukaryota; kingdom Metazoa; phylum Chordata; class Amphibia; order Anura; family Ranidae; genus Lithobates; species Lithobates clamitans. The sequence goes on from JBBGZY010000655.1 coordinate 6,001,955, forward strand.
CACGGGTGCGGTCACGCACGGGCACGCGCGCGCGCACTCCCGCTGGTGTCAGGCGGGCTATTTAAACCTGCCTGTCACACTCCATCCCCGCTGTCTGCTCTACAGCGTTCTGTGAGTGTAACCTGATCTGATCTGTGTTTCCTGTTATCTGACCCGGCTTCCTGTTTGACGATCCTGCTATCTGCCTGCACCAGACCCTCTTGGCTTGCCTGACCATCCCTCTGCATTACCCCTGGTACCTCTGCTGTCCGAACGTTACTGACCACCGGCTTGTTGACCCTCCGCTGTGTTCATCAGCTTCCAGTCTGCTATTACCTGCTGTTGTTCCTGGTTCCAGTCCAGCTTCCAGTCTGCTATTACCTGCTGTTGTTCCTGGTTCTAGTCCAGCGTTCCAGGCTACCTTCTGCTGTGTTCCAGTCCAGCGTTCCAGGCTATTACCTGCTCTTGTTCCTGGTTCCAGTCCAGCGTTCCAGGCTACCTTCTGCTGTGTTCCAGCCCAGCGTTCCAGGCTATCTTCTGCTTTGTTCCAGTTCAGCGTTCCAGGCTATTACCTGCTGTTGTTCCTGGTTCCAGTCCAGTGTTCCAGGCTATCTTCTGCTGTTGTTCCAGTCCAGCTTCCAGTCTGCTATTACCTGCTGTTGTTCCTGGTTCCAGTCCTGCATTCCAGTCTCTGTCCTCAGTCTACTCCTCAGACTACTGACTCCAGAGGGTGCCACCACTACTGGACTTTCAGCAACCGTTGATCCTGCCAGGCACCCATACCACTCTTCACTCCTGGCCCTCTGTCTCCATTCCAGGGGAACGGGAGTGGGAGCTGTAAGGGAGGTCTTTTCCTGCACTTCAGGCTCACAACCTACCAGGTACGTGACAGTAGCAGACAGCGGTGTCTGAGCCTGAGCAGGGAACGTCTCCCATGGAGGAACTCTGTGCACACCTGGCAGGATTGACTGAAGCAGTCAAGAATCTGCAGCAAGGATACACCAGACTGGAGGAACGAGTGTTAACCCTGTCTAACCCCATTGGGGCCCAGGGAGCTACCTCTGCTCCTGTGAAAAGAGTAATGAAGGGGGCGTGGCCAAGATCGGCATGTGAGAGGAAGTGTTTCTCACAGCTCCACTTCAGCACACCGAATCGATCCTTTCCCAGCAGCGATCCGGTGCCAAAAAACGGCGATCCAGCTGGCTACCGACCCGCTCACCCTCCCGGACCACCCGCCGGCCCTGTGTACAAGAGGGAAAGCTAAGAAAAAGGAGGAAAACATGACCTCCGAAATCCAAGATGGCGCCGCCGCGGCCCTGGCACAGCGCACACCGAGGGGTAATGAAAGACTTAAAGAAGCGGCTAGCAAGAAGGCGCAGAAGCTACAGGGTAAGGAATACCAGAGAGATATGATGTATTATACCCAAAAGATGGGGGGGCACCGAGCGCAAGAAGCAGGGGGGTCTGCATCACTGTCCCAGGCAGAAGCACATGAGAGGGGAGAGCAGGACACAGTCTATGCTGACATGCAGGGAGAGGTGGATGAAGCAGCAGAGCGGCCCCCTCCTATAAACACAGATACAGACAGTGAAGAGACTGAGCAGCCAACTCTAGCTGACATACTTAAAGCTGTGCATGTCTGCACGGCTTCCGTGAATATTCTTAAAGAGCAATTTGGAGGGCTGAGAGAGGATGTATCCTTGCTAAGACAAGATCTACAGAAAATCAGAGAACACACGACTGCTGTGGAAAGCAGAGTAAGTGATATCGAAGACAAACTCCCGCCAGTGGCTCGTGAGGCACATGCGGCCTATCAACTCGCCAAAGATACCAACAACAGAGCTGACGACATGGAAAATCGCTTGAGACGCAACAATATACGCATCGTAGGCCTGCCGGAGAAAACGGAGGGCAAGGATGCCACCACATTCATAGAGGCCTGGCTGATCGAGGTATTCGGCAGAGATGCCTTTTCCCCGTTCTTCACGGTAGAGAGGGCGCACCGAACTCCAGGTCGCCCGTTACAACCGGGAGCCCCCCCCAGACCCCTTCTTGCCCGGCTTATGCACTACAGAGACAGAGAAGCGGTGCTGAGAAATGCCAGAGAAAAAGCTAATGTCCAGGTGAATGGGGTCAGAGTGTCGTTCTACCCTGACTTCTCTGCGGAGGTACAAAAACGTAGAGCCAAGTTCTCAGATGTGAAGAGACGCCTACGGGCTCTGCAGCTTCCATACGCCATGCTGTACCCGGCTAAGCTGAGAGTTACCGCCGACAGACAGGCCCACTTCTTTGAATCAGCTCAAGATGCAGCTATGTGGCTTGATCGCAATGAACAGGCCTTAAGACAACGAGACAGAAAAGATGAGGACAGACCTGCATGACACACATAACAGCGGAAGTTTTCTGGTATCCCAACATATAGCTTTACAGTGAATTTATCAATAGCTCACTTATTTCCCCTTCAGGGCTAATATTTTCCGTGGAATCCTGCAGTTTGGTATTATAATTATACCCATTTCTACCTTGGAGAATGTTTTTGCTTTACGCTGCTGGGAACTTTGATATAGTTACACGAACAGTGAGCTATCTTGTGAAGTAGGCAAGAGAAAATGTGTTCTTTCTACGTGAGAGATAAAGCGAGCAAGCCACGTTGGCTATGGTTTCAATTTCAACTGTATGGGCGTGTCCTGTTGACAGCCTGGTTTTGTTTTTTCTTTTTTTTCTCTTTTTTATACGCTCTTTGCTTATGCCAAAGTATACACTACCGAAGATTTCTATACTGGAAATGCTGCATATTACCAATACTGGTCACTGATCCCGCGATTAAGGTCTGTTCTTTCAGACCGGAAACAGAAAGCGTGGCCCTGGAACACAACCCATACATGGGGAGAGGATCCTCTACTATTGTTTTGCCCGTCAGAAGTGGCTGAGATCAGGAATTGGGTGACCATGACTCCTGAACTGCCTTACTCCTTAAGATCATGCAAAGATTTGCCAAATGGCTGAACTGCCAATAATTACATGGAACGTCAGGGGCTTAGGTTCCCCTCTTAAGCGAATGATGATTTCCTCATGTCTGAAAAAATATCACCCTATGATTTTGTGTATGCAGGAGACACATCTAACACCTGAAACTAAATGTTGTCTTAAATATGCTTGGGTGGGGAAAGCATATCACTCCACCCACACCTCATATTCAAGGGGTGTGAGTGTAATGATACATGGCTCTATAGATTACCAAGAATTTGATACATGCATAGATACAGAGGGTAGATATGTTTTTTTGCATTGTAGGATTGGGATGCTAAACTGTATACTGGCATGTGTGTATGTGCCCCCGCCGTTCACGGTGGCGGTGCTAAGATTACTGCTGACTTATCTTGAAGGCAGACCAGATCTACCGTTGCTGATTGTGGGGGACTTTAATTGCTGGCTGAGTCCTTCCGCGGACAGGCACCCTAGTTCTGGGGTTCCTGCCACGCTGAAGGACTCCCCATTGCTTAGACTGCTTAATGAGGTTGGTTGGATAGACATATGGAGACACAGACACCCGGATGAGAAGCAATTTTCATGTTTCTCCAAAACTCATGGGACATTGTCTAGAATTGATTTAGCTGTGGGTAACCTGACCATGCTCCCATCCGTCTCGGAAGTGATATACAAGCCAGGTAGTGTCTCAGACCACTCACACTTAGTGATTACCATGATTATATCCCCGAAAACAGGGTTACCTAGAACTCCATGGAAATTTAATGCCTTCTGGCTAAAATTATTTTTATCCCAGAATGAGATGGAGCGGAGCATGGGAGAGTTCCTTAATAGTCGGGAGTTTCTGCAGTCACCGATGGAACAATGGGATGCCTTTAAAGCTTATTTGAGAGGTTTACTTATTTCAGAGATAGGGAGAGTGAAAAAGAATTCCTCAGAACATAAGGTGGAACTTGAGAGACAGGTTGGGTCCCTGGAGGAGGCTTATATACGCACACCGACAGACTCGGCTAGGGAGGCATGGCAGTCAGCTCAATCTGCGTATGAGCGGTTGCTGTCCTCCACAGCGGAGAAAAAGCTGTTCTTCTCCAGACTGGCATTCTATGAGGAAGGAGAAAGTACAGGGCGCCTTTTGGCTAGGATAGCTAACTCCCAACAACGCTCCCCTGTAATAGGAGCCATTAAAACACCAGAGGGAAGGTTGGTGAGTTCCCCTGACCTTATAGTAATGGAACTGGCCAAATTTTACGAAAATCTGTATCTTCCGACGGGGCAATATACCTCGGAGGAACTGGCAGACTATTTGGGTGACATTGACTTTCCACAACTCACGAGGAGTCAAAAGGAGGATCTGGATGCTCCTCTCACTTTGGATGAGTTACAGGACGCATTGGCAGCTTTCCCTAACTGCAAGGCCCCTGGGGCGGACGGGATTCCCATAGAGGTTTATAAGCAATACGCTGACATCATTTTGCCAAAACTACTAATGGTTTTCAATGCTTCCAGGGAGAATAGATGTTTACCCCCCTCTATGACCACAGCCAATATAGTTCTTATACTGAAGCCAGGAAAGGATCCAACAGATCCGGGTTCTTATAGACCTATATCCCTTTTGCAAAGCGATATTAAGCTTCTAGCTAAGGTACTAGCGATGAGGCTGAATGGAGCCATTACGGCCATTATACACCCTGATCAGGCGGGGTTCATGCCTAATAAGTCTACGGCTGTAAACTTAAGACGGCTTTATTTGAATATGCAATCTGCGGCGGATAACCTGGGACAAAGGGCTTTACTCTCATTAGACGCTATGAAGGCCTTCGATAGCGTGGAGTGGGATTACTTGTGGGGGGTGCTTGGACGCTTCGGTTTTGGAGAGGTTTTCATCTCATGGGTACGCCTGCTGTATCACAGTCCACAGGCTGCCATTAGGGCATCGGGGGCTGTGTCACACACATTCAATTTGGGGAGAGGCACGAGGCAGGGGTGCCCCTTGTCACCCCTGCTGTTCGCATTAGCTATAGAACCCCTAGCCATTAAAATTAGAGCCAATCCTGAAGTTGTCGGATTTCGATATGGCGACAGGCAAGAAAAAGTGATGCTATATGCTGACGACACCATGATTTTGCTTGGTGATGTGGACAGATCTCTCAATGCAGCTATGTCAACCATTTTGGAATTTGGACGATACTCGGGACTCCAGATTAACTGGACCAAATCCTCCTTGATGCTTATCGATGAGGGGAGCACTCCCCCTGACAATAGTGTAATACCCCTGGCCACCTCGTTCAGATATCTAGGTATTCAGGTGACGCCTAGGATAAGAGAATATGGTAGACTAAACATATCCCCTCTGCTGCAGAAGTTTAGAGAAAGGATTAGAACATGGAATTCACTCTGTCTGTCGGTCGCAGGCAGAGTGAATTTGATTAAAATGATTCTTATGCCCCAACTGCTTTATGTACTTCATAATGCACCCATGGTAATAACCCTTAAAACTTTCCGGATTATTAACTCCTTGTTCAGACTACTAATCTGGAGAGGGCGCTCTCCAAGGATTAAACTCGAGCACCTCCAACGCCCTAAGGACGAGGGAGGGCTAGCCCTCCCTAATCCCTGGCTCTATTATATAGCTGCGCAGCTGCAGCATCTGATAGGTACAATGTACACTGACGCAGAAAAAGAGAGACCCATAAGTAGCTCCTCAGAAATGGTAATGCTCCATACAGTTAAAAAAGACTCGGTCCCGACGGCCTTGGAGGCCATGAACTTCGGGAAATCCAACAAGAAGTACCCGACCTATGACTTAATACAAAAAATATGGTCTAAAACTAAATATATGCAGGGGGTAACAGGATTCACAGACTACAGCCCAATATGGTTTAATGACACATACCCAGAATTAGCTAAGATGCAGAATGGGGCGATATGGAGAAGATATGGGGTGTTGTATATCAGGCAGATTTTCCAAAATGGGAAACTACACCCATTTGAGACCTTACAGAGGTTATTTGTTCTACCACAATCTATGAGGTTCTATTACCTGCAATTAAAACATGCTGTAGAGGCACAGAGTAAATCTGCGGATTGGGTTTCTTCACATACACCGGTGTTTAATGTGATTGCGGGAGCCAATAATACCAAAGGGTTTATTTCACAATGTTATAGTATGTTACTGCAAAGCTTTTTAAATAAACATCCTTTGGGAATGCTTGCTAAGTGGGAGAGAGATGTCGGCCCGTTGGATGGGGATCAGTGGGAAGAGGTGCTACAGGCCGTGCCCACATGCTCTCTGAATGTTGCACACAGGCTGACACAATTGTACATCATATTAAGAGTTTATTATACCCCTCATAGGCTATATGCTATGGGCCTTAGACCCAACCCCTTTATGCACTAGATGCAAAAGAGAACATGGGGACCTGATCCACCTACTATGGAGGTGCCCAAAGCTTCACCCCTATTGGAAAGGGGTGGTGGACACTGTCAATAGGGTATTTCAGGTCACTTTGCCTACGAATCCCAAGCACTGCTTGCTCAATGTGTTAGATGAATTGGGATGGGAGGAATGTACTAAAGTGGCAATTACCAAAGCTGTATTCCTGGCAAGGAAACTAATTATGAAACACTGGATTTCTGAAGAGCCCCCTGCTCTTAAAGAATGGGTTAACGCTGTGGGGGAAATGTTAAGAAAAGACAAGGTGATATACCAACACAGAGGTTGCCCACAGAAGTTCGAGAAACTCTGGGGACCATGGCTGAATGTTCCGGGGCTTGCCCCGGTGGATTTGGTCGTGGGTAGATTGTTGGGATTTGGGACATGAGACCCTAAGTATTGGATAACTATGGCTACCTTACAAAGGCACAATACCGTATGTGGTTTAATTACCCCTCTTGTTTAGGATAGGGATGGACAAATGGTTTTTATTATGCAGATGTATGTGATGAATAAAATGACAATCAGTGGAGCGGGTGGGGTTTTGGTACAGGTTCAGTTTAATAATGCAGCCAATAAGACACACAAATGTAAAATGTCTGACAGATATAAGCATTTCAAAATGTAATTGTGAAATCGGTATGTGTATGTTTTTACATGTTTTTCTCAATAAAATATTTTTCTGGATAAAAAAAAAGAAAAGAGTAATGAACCCGCGCAGTGGAAATGGAGATCTGTAGGTGAATGGAACTGCTGCCGCCCCACAAGCAGTCACCAAAATTGGGGACAGCTAAGTGGATTGGTGTAATAGAAGGGTCTGGCGCTGTTCCTATACTGAGTGATAATTCCCTACCTGCGTATTTTTATTTTTATCTCTAGTTCAAAAAAAGGCGTACAAGTTTAAGTCCCTAAGTATAAACAAAACGTGCAGGTGTCAAATAGTGATATCCTTAAAAAATATATTTTACACAATTTTAAACAAACTATAAATGTGTATAAAAACAAGCTTCTAATATAAAAAATTCTAGTGGTGGTGTCGAGTCTCCATATGCGGTGTTGCTGATAAATATACCAAATATCTTAAAGTGTGGGGGAAAAAGGGGGGGGGGAGGGGGGGAGGTGGAGGGGGGGAGAGGGTGAGTGAAGGTGGGGAAGGGAAGGGGAGGGAGGGGGAAAAGGAAAGGTGTGGGAGATCAGCCACTGGTGAAGGAGCTGAAAAATGGTCAAAAATCACTTCTACTAAAGTGCAAACGTGCTGGTAAAGTTCAAATTAAGTCCTTATGGTGTAATAAACTTGCTATCCTTAATAGTATACTGTCTTGATATAAGTGATGTTGTGAAAAAGATCCTTGCTCTGAAAGTGCAGCCACTCACCGGATCACTTCACCCCTGCAGGGGTATCGGGCAATTACAGTTTTGCGCCACTGTACGGCGATCACTGGCAGCCTCAGGATCGTGGTGTATCATGTAGAAAGAAAGAAGGAGTGCCCATAGCGTAAAATCGTTTTTTAAAAAAATTATTAAACAAATGGAAAGGTACTCACAATTTCACAATGTAAATCAAGCGAAATTTTAAAACGTCACGGTTAGCCTTCAGCGCTGGTAGGTAGCTGATGTTGGGAAGCACAGATTAGGCCACGCCCTACGCGTTTCGTCCTTAGGACGTCTACGGGAGCGTGACCTGTACTGTGTCTTCCCATCCTTATATAGTGTGCGGTGTCCCCTTGTTAATTTTTCGTTTGGCATCCATGTTGCCTGAGATTCCGCGGACCGGAAGTTCGCCCGCGGCCATTTTGCCTATGTTATGCAGACCGAAGCCTGACTTCCTGTTAGTATATCAGTGTTTGGTGTTTCTAAGGGGCGGTTTGTTTTGGTTATTGTGTGGCCATTTTGCCTGGGATTTTGACAGACAGTAGTCTGGATACACTGTCTCTGTGTGCATACTTTCTGAGAACCGGCAGCCATTATTCCTATGATTTTTAAGACACAGGAGACCATAAGTTAATTCTTCTTGCAGCTAATTTAGTTTAGTTTCGCTTTTGAGCCAAATCCAAATTTGTTGATTGAAATACAGGTATATGTTATTGGGGATACCGTATACTGTAAAAGGTTTTTAAAATAAATTTATCAATATTGCAATAATGTTCGAAGTATTTATACTGAAATCCAAATATAAAAACAAATATAAAAACAAATATAAAAAACCGGCATGTATGCCTCTTGCAATGGGCGGCTGCAAAAAATATGTATATATAAGCATACATCAACAACAAAAAATTAATAATAAAAACATTTAAAGAAAAACCTATTAAATTTAAAAGACGTTTAGTATTAAAACAGTGTGTATTTTATATAAAATGTCGTTTTTTCATAATTTTATTATAGTGTATTGTTCTGGGAAAAGGGAGAGAAAAGGTTTCGTGGGAAGCTTGTCCTGTCAAAATTATGTGTATATATGTCAACTATTAAGTTGTCTATGTTTCAACTTTGTGTATCCCCATATGGTTGCTGTTATGAATTGTTGGTGCCCTAGTGACCAAAAAGGAGATATATCAGGTGTCTGTACTGTGTCCTTTTCTGAATATGGGTGTGAGGCTACTTGGAAAAAAAAAAAAAGAGTGTGAAATAAAGTTAAGGTATTTTTCTATATATACATATTAAAGCGAGAAAAATTGGGGAGAAATGGAGGGGGGGGGGGAACCCAGGGGGATCTTTTCTGGTTGGGTGTATGTATTTCTTATGTATCACTTATAATACTCGGCATGCCATGGTTACAGGCCCATAATCTGGACATAAATTGGATCACGGGTGAGGTGACCTTTCCCTCTTCTTACTGCCAACAGTTTTGCAGAACCCAGAACATCCAGGAGAACTCTACTCTGTTGTGCCTAGATACAGATCCTAGTCTACTTCAATCCATTCCTTCCGCCTATCATGATTTCCTGGACGTATTTAGTAAACAGAGGGCAGAGGTGTTACCCCCTCACCGGGCCTATGACTGTCCCATTGAGTTACTCCCTGGTGCTGAAATTCCTTTTGGAAGAATATTTCCCCTGACTGAGGTGGAGCAAGGGGCATTGAAGGAATATATTGACGAAAACCTCAAAAGAGGCTTCATTCGGCCATCCACGTCCCCCGCAGGTGCAGGCATCTTCTTCGTGCAGAAAAAAGATAAAACCCTCAGGCCGTGTGTGGATTACCGCGAACTAAACAAAATTACTGTGAAGAATCGGTACCCTCTCCCCTTAGTACCAGAGTTGTTTCAGAGACTGGGGACGGCTACCATATTCAACAAACTTGATCTCCGTGGGGCCTACAATTTAGTTCGTATCAGGGATGGAGACGAATGGAAGACCGCTTTTCGTACCCGTTATGGACATTTTGAGTACCTCGTGATGCCTTTCGGCCTGTGTAATGCCCCTGCCACATTTCAATACTTTATTAATGATGTGTTACGTGACTTTCTAGACCTGTTTGTCATCGTCTATTTAGACGACATATTGATTTTCTCTTGTTCCCTTGAATCCCATCGCAGGCACGTCAGAAGTGTATTGGGCCGACTTGGACAACACGGTCTATATGCAAAGGCTGAAAAATGTGAATTCGAACAGGAAAGTATTCCATTTTTAGGGTTAGTCATCTCCAGTAAGGACATTAAAATGGACCCCCAGAAGGTCACGGCTGTTCTAGATTGGCCAGTCCCGACTGATAAGAAAGGAATCCAGCGATTCGTTGGATTCGCTAATTTTTACCGCAAATTTATTAAGGGTTTCTCAGCCATCATTGCACCCATCACACAGCTTACAAAACAGGGTACACGCTTCCATTGGTCGGCCGAGGCTCAAAAGGCTTTTGAGACTCTCAAGGGCCTTTTAACCTCCGCCTCTGTACTGAAGCATCCAGATTCCTCTCTGCCATTTATTCTAGAAGTGGATGCATCTGAAATTGCTGTAGGAGCAGTATTATCCCAAAGACAGGGAACCAAAGCCCTGCTGCATCCTGTGGCTTTCTTTTCTCGTAAATTATCCACGGCAGAGAGAAATTATGATGTAGGTGACAGAGAGTTGTTGGCAATCAAGTCGGCATTGGAGGGTGCCGCTCATCCAGTTTTAATCTTTACAGATCATAAGAACCTGGAGTATTTGAGGTCTGCAAAGAGGTTGAAACCACGTCAGGCCAGGTGGGCTCTCTTTTTCTCCAGGTTCTCCTTCCACGTCACTTACCGTCCTGGCTCCAAGAATACCAAACCTGACGCCCTGTCTAGGATGTTTCACAAACCTCAAGAGATTTCCCCTCCAGACACCATTTTGTCTCCAGAGAACTTTATTCTACTTCAGGGAAACCTGCTTTCCCAGGTTAAACAGGCCTCCGCAGAAATAGAATCTTCCATTAAGACAGAGCTCCAGGTTAAGGATGGGTTATTGTGGCATGAGAGTAGGATCTTTATACCTGAAACACTACGAGTTCCAGTACTAGAGCTTTGTCACGATCATGCGCTGGCTGGGCATTTCGGTGTGGCTAAGACCACTGATTTGGTTCAGCGCACCTTCTGGTGGCCTCAGCTGCGCAAAGATTGTAAAGAGTTTGTAGAGTCCTGTACCACCTGCCTTAGGAACAAGGGGCACAAAACAAAGGCATGGGGTCTACTAAAACCCTTGCCTGTCCCAGATAGACCCTGGAAAATGCTCTCAATAGATTTTATTGTAGAACTACCCCAGGCCGGGGGCTTCACTTCAATCTTTGTCATAGTGGACCGGTTGTCGAAGATGGCGCACTTTGTCCCAATGAAGGGTACCCCTTCAGCTACAGAAACAGCACAAGCATTCATTAAAGAGGTCGTCAGGCTCCATGGGGTACCAGTTAACATCGTTTCAGATCGAGGGGTACAATTTACCTCTCGATTCTGGAGGGCTTTGTGTAAAACCTTGGACATTGAACTCTCATTTTCATCGGCTTATCACCCCCAGACTAATGGGCAAACAGAAAGAACAAACCAGACCCGTGAACAATATTTGTGCTGTTTTTCTTCCTTTGCCCAAGATAATTGGATTGCTGTTTTACCATTGGCCGAATTCGCTTATAACAATTCTATTCATTCTGCTATCAAGCAAACTCCGTTTTTTGCGAATTATGGTTTCCACCCATCATTTTTACCAAACTCTCTTCCAGAATGCACAGTACCCGCAGTCCAGGAGAAATTGGATTTCTTTACCTCTAACAACCAAATTTTACAGGACACCATGACCAGAACCCAGGAGTACAACAAAGCAACCTTCGATAAAAAGAGGCGAGGTGAGCTCTTACTTGCACCTGGGGATCAGGTATGGTTGTCCACCATAAACCTCAGGTTGGCCTGCCCTTCCAAGAAATTGGGTCCCAAATTTCTTGGACCATTCCCTTTTAAATGGTGAATTAATGAAGTTGCATATGAACTTGAACTCCCGGATTCACTAAAGGTACATCCAGTTTTTCATGTGTCCTTGCTTAAACTATCTATTACTAACCCATTTCTGATCCAATCCTGGTAGATGGGGAAGAGGAATTCGAGGTGGAGGCTATCATGGACCACAGGAAAAGAGGTAACCAAAATCAATTCTTAATAAAGTGGAAGGGGTTTGGCCCAGAGGAGAATTCTTGGGAACCAGAGGATAATATTCATGCTGAAGACCTGTTACAAGCCTTTAAAACAGCTCATCCAGAGAAATTTTTTCAAAGGGGCATCCGGAGGCTGCCCCTTGGGGGGGGGGCAATGTCACGAAGATCCTGCCAGTAACCGGCGTCCCAGGCACATGGGAACCCGGCAACGGGTCCCATTGCGCATGCGCGCGCGTTCACGGGTGCGGTCACGCACGGGCACGCGCGCGCACTCCCGCTGGTGTCAGGCGGGCTATTTAAACCTGCCTGTCACACTCCATCCCCGCTGTCTGCTCTACAGCGTTCTGTGAGTGTAACCTGATCTGATCTGTGTTTCCTGTTATCTGACCCGGCTTCCTGTTTGACGATCCTGCTATCTGCCTGCACCAGACCCTCTTGGCTTGCCTGACCATCCCTCTGCATTACCCCTGGTACCTCTGCTGTCCGAACGTTACTGACCACCGGCTTGTTGACCCTCCGCTGTGTTCATCAGCTTCCAGTCTGCTATTACGTGCTGTTGTTCCTGGTTCCAGTCCAGCTTCCAGTCTGCTATTACCTGCTGTTGTTCCTGGTTCCAGTCCTGCATTCCAGTCTCTGTCCTCAGTCTACCTCAGTCTACTCCTCAGACTACTGACTCCAGAGGGTGCCACCACTACTGGACTTTCAGCAACCGTTGATCCTGCCAGGCACCCATACCACTCTTCACTCCTGGCCCTCTGTCTCCATTCCAGGGGAACGGGAGTGGGAGCTGTAAGGGAGGTCTTTTCCTGCACTTCAGGCTCACAACCTACCAGGTACGTGACAACAGTTCCTAAATACTCATGTCTGATATTGCCTTCAAGTTTTACCATATGTGAACTTTGTAAGTTCAAGTTTTTTGTTTTTCTTGTTGGTTTTACACAGGCCTGTTTTATCTTAAATGGACATTTCTATTTTTGATAATGCCACCCCAAAAATTGTTATACAACAAACATGTTGGTTTGTTTTAAAAACCTTTGGTAAATGCACATGTGATTGTGCAGGTATAAAAAAGTTTGTTAATCAAGAATGTGTGGATTATTGTCTCAACACTACAACACTTTTGGGGTGATGTAATTGCTGTTTTCATTGAAAATGGGGGTTATTTACTAAGGGCAAATCCTCTTGGCACTACAAGTGCAGTTTCAGTGCAGTTGCAAGTGCACTTGTAGTGAAATGTGTCTTTGCATTTAGTAAATAACAGCCAACAGTGCTTTGTATAAGGTTACACAATCACGCCATTTTCTGGACTCAACACATTTCTGTCAGGGTCAGCTAAAACAAACACAAACAGTAAATGTCCACAAAGAATGTCTTTTTTTTGTTTTTTTATTATAAAAAGGCTTCACATATTTGCTGGCATATTGATGGCCCCCTACCCACAAAGAACTCCAGGTATCGTAACCGGACATCACGGGCACTCAGGGAGGGCAAGCCAGGTAGGCCGCTTTCAAGCGCCGTCAGTGTGGTTTCATGTATCATTCCGGCCTCAGGCCCAACTGAGCCAGCATAGTTGGCCGAATGTTTCCTTAAAAAGTTATGGAGAATACACGCCAGTATAATATGGTTTAGTTTATACTCCGCCATATGGATAGGTGTCAGAAATAGGTGGAACCGGCTGGCCAGGATTCCAAATGTGTTCTCCACCACTCTTCGGGCTCTGGCCAGCCGGTAATTAAAAACCCTCTGTTCCGGGGTGAGTGTCCTCATTTGGAATGGCCGCATCAGGTGGTCCCCCAGCGCAAACGCTTTATCAGCAACGAACACGAATGGGAGTCCTTCCACATTGTCCTCTTGAGCTGGCAAGTCCAAGCTGCCATTCTGGAGACGCCTGTAGAACTCTGTTTGGGCGATGACTCCACCATCGGACATCTGGCCAATCTTCCCCACGTCCACATACAAGAAGTCGTAATTAGCCGACACCACCGCCAACATCACTATACTATTGAACCCCTTATAGTTGAAATAGTACGACCCTGAGTTGGGTGGTGGGACGATGTGGACGTGTTTCCCGTCAATTGCCCCTCCGCAGTTAGGAAAGTCCCACCGCTGGGCAAAGTGGGAGGCCACAGTCTGCCATTCCTGTGGCGTGTAAGGAAACTGTAGAGGAAAAAAATAATAATAATATTTTTGCACATAAACATGGCAAGCAGATTAGACAAACATTCTGGGCAACCTCCAGATAGCATTTATTAAGGGGAATTTAACACCAAAGTATAAGGTACACCTATCATATCGCCCCCCCTCTCATGGGCCATTTCTAACATTATGGGGTGTGTGGAAATCTTGGACAGGTAACCCTCTTCACTTCATTGAGAGATGAATGCCTAAATACAGGGTATTACTTGGAACAGCCCCTCCTTAGTTACACTATTGGCAGCCCACTGGACAGGTAAGAATTGTCATAATACAAAGATATAAATACACATTGTATATATTTGAGGACATTTGGACATTCTGCTATTACCTATCAAGATAATAATAGGATACAAAAACTTTGAACAGTACCATTAGAAAGTATACAGGCAGGCCCTTGCACTACATGCTTTGGGTAATTCGTCCATAAATCAGAGCACAAAAGAGATGGGTATAGTGTGTATGGGTTTGGCAAAGTCAGCAGATAGATGATTGAGGATAGAGAATTGGGATCAGCTGACTTAGCAGTTGGGGGAGGGAGGGTTACTAAAAATGATTTGGGGACACCACAAAAAATAAGTCTCTGCCACTCTGCCTGAATTTAAAGCTAAAATAACATTTGGAAACATTTTAGGAGGTGTTTGGGGTAAAGCACTACTATGGAGCTGATAAAATACATTGTTAAGTGACTACATGAGGTGAATATAGGGGCAGGAGAGAACATGCTGGGGAGGTTATTGAAGGCCAATCTGTATGAAGGACCTCAAAAAATAATTACATACAAATCCAGCATGCATGAGGACAAAGGGGACATTCACAGCATATTCCAATCATGGTAATTAGGGCATGAGGAAAGATATACAATATATTAGCAAACATTAAATACAATAAAATGTGATATTAAAGGATAAAAATCTTACCTTCATATACTCCTTCTGCAGGACCTGTATGATGGCAGAACAGGTCTCTGGGGTAATGATACCCAGAGCCTGGGGGGAGATGCCTGTTGAGAACTTCAAGTCCTGCAGACTTCTCCCTGTCGCCAAATACCGCAGGGTAGCGACCAACCTCTGCTCCGGAGTGATGGCTTGCCTCATGCAGGTATCCTGCCTGCTAATATAAGGGGTCAGCGAAGCCAACAGACGGTGAAACACGGGGTCCGTCATCCTGAGAAAGTTCCTGAAATCATCAGGATTATTCTCACGGATCTCACGGAGCAAAGACATATGAGAGAACTGGTCACGCTGAAGCAACCAATTCTTGGTCCATGAACTCCTCCCCACCTTGTTCATGGACTGGACTTGTGTCCAGTCCACAGCACGAACTCTACGAGGAGTACGCATACGCAACATGGCTAGAAAACGGTCGGCTGCTCAGAACGAAGTAACAGAATGCACTAAAGAATAGCAAGGCCTGTGAAGAGCGACCTGAAAAACAGTAACGAACGAACAAGAATACAATGACTAATTAAAGTCATGCGGAACTTGCTTGCACGCACTGAAGAGCAGATACAAACCCATAAGCACAAACTGAACGGCAGAAAACGGTCTGAAAGCCACGAGTCTGAAAAAGCGCGAATCGTCTCTCACCAAACTTTTACTAACACGAGATTAGCAAAAGGAGCCCAAAGGGTGCCGCGCTTGGTTCTGAACTGGCCTTTTCTAGTCTCGTCGTACGTGCTTGACGTCATTGCGTTGTTGGCGATCGGAAATTCCGATAACTTTGTGCGACAGTGTGTACGCAAAACAAGTTTGAGCCAACATCCGTCTGAAAAAATCCTAGGATTTTGTTGTCAGAATATCCGAACAAAGTCCGACCGTGCGTACGGGGCATTAGACTTAAGATGCTTACCTTCATGTTCCCATTGTAGAAGACTTCCGCAAGTTCCTTCGGTTAACTGTAGGTCAAGACCATCTCTAGCTCCAGCCATTCGGGCTTTCAACATCACCCTGTGTGTTTTCATGGTCTTATTGGTTGTTATAGTCTTTATCAAAACAAGGAGCATACGCCTGCCTAGTTACGTGGATGTCCTTGTTCTACTGTTCCAAGACAAAGGGCAGCTGCTGGAGCCCAGAGCTTTTCTATGCTCCTCAAATTCGGCTTGCTGCTGAATCTGACAAGGAGACACCTGGAGCCCACTCAGTCTCTTGTGGGCTTCGGGGCTTAGTTCATTATAATCTTGGATCATTGCCTTGGCTCTGGATCCCGATGTTTTGGATCTGAATACTCCTGGCCCGGTCTTCCTCCCACCTGCGTGCCTTTCAGTGTCTGAAATGATTGGCACCATGGTGCCTACAGATCCAAGGATAAAGTGGAAGCTGGAGAAGGCAGCCCTTCTGGAAGGGGTTTTTCCCAGCAGTAGGAGCCAGGAAGCAGATTTCAGGCCTTTCACCATATAACAAAGGGAGTGCCAGTGCTCTTAGGTTAGTCAACATTACGGCGGTCTCCTATGTTAAGACAGCCTGGGGACTCACAGCCTGTTCTCTATTACAGGAAGCAGAGCCAATTATGTCTTGGGCTCAGAAGAATCAAAGCTCAGCAGCGTATGTTCCCAGAGTCCAAAATGTTCTAATGGATTTTCTTTCCAGAGTCCACAACGAATGGTCTCACCATGTGGAGGTTTTCAGGTGTAGATGCCCTGATGGATCACTGGAAATGCGGTAGGACCTATGCATTTCTTCCAGTCCTGGTCAACCCCTGTTTTTTTACGAAGACTCCGAACAGAGGTTGTGGTGTTAGTGGCAGTGATGACTTATTGGCCAATTAGGTCAAGGTTCCCCTTGCTAGCACAGTTCAGCTTCTGGAACACAGTTCACCTTCTCCTCAGGCCAGGCCTTCTGTCACTAAATACAACTCTACATCCATGTCTAGCATGGTTGCGTCTGATGGTCCTGTTCTCGAGATTGGAGGTCCTCGGCTGCTCTTCCAGAATCATCTCCGCTCTCTTGAATACTAGAAGAATGAACGCAGACCAAGTTGACGAGAGTATCTGGTCAAAGTTGTTCAATACATGTCTGCTGCTGACAGATCATGTGGTGATCTAGAAATTTTAGATATTCTAGGCTTCCTCCAGTCAAATTTAGTTCTGGCTCTATTGGTCAGCTCCCTCGGAGTTCAAGTGTCAGCTTTATCGGCCTTCACAGGTTTTTTTCTGGTCTAGGCATCTTTCTTGTCCAACAATTTTTTAAGGAAGCAGCTAGGTTCAGACCTCAGAGTAAGCAGAGGTTATCAATGGAGTCTCCCTCTTGTTCTCAACACCCCTTGGGAATTGGAGCAGAGTGTTCTAGGGCTGTCTCCGTTAGAGGCCTCTCTGTCAAGTTTGCCCTTTCACGGTTATCACATTGGCATAAAAAGCCTTAGCGATTGGTTTACTGGTCACGGAAAACTTTCTTATGTTCTTTCCAGTTGAGCGGTGTGGTTACTTATGCTTGACTTAATTCCCAAGGGGGCATCAGTCTTCGTGGGAGCCAAGAAATTGTTCTGCCAACCTTAGAGTTCTTACGTGGGAGAAAGCGTGCTGTAGCTTAGTTGGTTAAAGCCCATTTCTAGTAAACAGGGAATTCTGATTTGACTTCCAGCAGTGCCTTCCTTCAATTTTAGGAATCCCTCAGACATTGTAAAGTCATATCTACAAGCTATAGCTTTCTTCAGGCTTCAGAATGCCTGTTCATTATTTTGCCAGAAAGGACAGAGAAATGTGCCTCATCTAGGGAGATTGTGGCACGGATTGTCATGGATGTTGTGTTTCTTTAAATGCAACTCTATGGTGCATCTCTGTTGCATACCTCCCAACATTTTGAGTTAGGAATGAGAGACACCTACTAACAAATGTATGTAGGCATAGGACACGCTCTCTGCCACACCCCCTTAAAGGAAAATTAACCAAAAAAAACGTTAATTAAATTCACTGCTAAATTGTGCTGTCTTTACTTACATCACATCAAATACGGATTGCCTAGGTCATCCAATAGGCTCACAGAGCCAAGGGGCTTGGCTCCTTTGGAGGTAGTGTCTGCTCACGCGACCAGGAGTGGGTCTACATCTTGGGCAGCTTTGTGTCATGTAGTCATGCAGGGAGGCTTCCTGATTGTCTATGAACACGTTTGTGTCCCATTACTGTGTTGAACTAGCTGCCCTATCTTCAGTTAATTTTGGTTTACAAGTACTGTCGGTTGACGGTGTTAAACTTTCTTTGCCCAACATTTTTCCCACCCGGGTGTGTACGGCAAGTTATTTCCCACATGTATGCTACCATGGAG
Organism: Lithobates clamitans; assembly: GCA_037952925.1. Taxonomy (NCBI): domain Eukaryota; kingdom Metazoa; phylum Chordata; class Amphibia; order Anura; family Ranidae; genus Lithobates; species Lithobates clamitans. The sequence continues at coordinate 6,020,402 of JBBGZY010000655.1, forward strand.
TCTGACGGGAAAACGGAAAATTTCCTATCAAATACTTACCGTAATTTTCCTTTCCTGATAGACTCCATGGCAGCAGGAGTTCCCTCCCAAATGTCTGGAGTAGGCTAGTTACGGAACACGGCCGCTGGCTTGGAGCAAAGATTTATGGGAGAGGGGTCCAATAGGGGAGGAGTGTAGGCGGGGTTAACTCACAAGTATGCTGCCATGGAGTCTATCAGGAAAGGAACATTACAGTATGTATTAGATAGGAAATTTTCAGTTTTTTGGGTGAGTTACATTCATGACAGCTGTGATTACTACTGATCTGTGGATAACAAAGACAAACGCTCCTGTGCACAAGTGGATGACCAGATAAATGGTATGAGAACACACAGGCCTTGCTGCCCTCAAGGATGGGGAATCCTAGTAGTCAACGATAAAAAAGAAAGAAAAGGCGCACCAGCCCTGTGCATTATCCTTTGGATGTGGATTTATTAAAAAACGATAAAAAGAAACTACTCACAAGCAGATGGAACTCTCCAGAGGTCACAGAGGAACTCACAGGGATCACTGCCAGCTGACGCGTTACAAAGGGAACATCCCTTCTTCCTCAGAGATTAGCCTGTGAGTTTCCCTGTGACCTCTGGAGAGCTCCGTTCATCTTAGACTGAATGCTGCTAGTCGTTAACTATTTATACTGCGAGATCTTCTATGATAATGTACAGGGCTACTACTGATCTGTGCTACAGCTCATCACATGGTACATGGTGCTGTGATTGGCCCAGGTACCATGTGATAGCTGTGGGCCAATCTCAGCATAGCTCTTACGAATGATGATGACAAGGCCCCCACATCCCGTGGGACAGGGACCCCATCTCCCCTGGGAAAAGGGACCCCATCTCCTCTAGGGATGGGGACCCCATCTCCCCTGGGCACGGGGACCACTTCTCACTTGGGGACAGGGACCCCTTCTCATCTGAGGACAGGAACTCCATCTTCCCTGGTGATGGGGACCCCACCTCCCTTGGGGACAGGGTCCCCTTCTCATCCGGGGTAAGGAACTCCATCTCCCCTGGGGATGGTTACCCCATCTTGGCTAGGGACAGAAACTCCATCTCTCCTGGCAAAGGGGACTCCATCTCACCTGGGGACCCCATCTTCCCTGGAGACCAGGACCCTATCTTCCCTAAGAACAGGAACTCCATCTCCAGACCATGCTGGCTGACAGGGCTGGTGTCAGCCACCCTAGGGTGCCAGGATGGGGGAGGGGGCAGTACGCACAGAGGAAACCTGAATCCCCAGCCACTTGGGGATTTGGGGGTGTACCAGCAGGGGTCACTGGACACCAGGGGGGTACAGCAATACCAGCATTAGGAGGCTGGAGGCCAGACAGGGGTCTAGCAGTATCAGTGTGGGGTGGTTGGAGGATGGGGGGTACAGCAGTACCAGCATGGGGTCACTGGAGATGGGTTCAGCAGTACCAGCATGGTGTGCTCTTCAGCCCCTGTGTGCTCTCTCCTGGACCCCCCTTGTCGGCTCTGTCAGGTTCCCCCATCCCCTCCCCCGCTGGCTGCTGCTGGGGATCTGTCAGGAAAGAGAGTGGGAAATGGTCCGGTATATGTGTAATTTACTGGCCCCTTCTTTTTCAGAATTGAGTCAGAAATCTGTAAACTGTGTTTACTATGTTTCAGTTTATGAATGGACAGGAAGCTATGTACAGAGCTATTCCTGTCCGCTCATTTTGTGTAGCTGAGGCTGCAGAGAAGGAGATTAGGGGCTGTGTCCTCAAGTCTTCTTCTCTGTCTCAAAGGTGAAACATCATAGACCTGTTTAGACCCATGATATTTCACCATAGCCCCCAATGGGGCTCCTAAAAAATTGTAAAAAATAATTTAAAAAAATTGTAAAAAATAATAATAAAAGAACGACTTATACCAGTGGCGGAACTACAGAGCTCACAAATGTCGTACTTGTGATGGGCCCTGGAGTTCCACCACCAGGCTCAGAGGAAGGGTCCCCCCTGGGGTTCAGGGGGGCCCTTCATGGTTTCTTGCACCGGGGCCCTGAAGGTTCTAGTTACGCCACTGTTTATATACATTATGCTAGCAGCTGTATTTAAGCTGTTGTGCAGATTTTACATTTACACAGTCCACCATGATACCTTGTCCTAATAAACATCTAGAAGGTAGGAAATATTAAACAAGAAAAAAGGTATACTGTGTGAATAGGAACACATACACATTTAGTGAGGTTTTCTCAAATTTGACTAAAAAAGTAGAAATACACCCTAAAGCAGTGGCGGACCGTCAATAAGTGGCGCAGGGGCGCCACCCCCCCCCCCCCCCCCAAAGCTAGTGATCAAAAAATAAAAAATAAAATAAAATAAGTTCCTTTAAGCGCATGCGGCCGCAGGACACACAGGTGTCTATGGGAAGCATGACGTTTTTGCAATCATGTGATTGCAGCTGGGGAGCTTGATTGGTTTCCTTTAGTGTTTCCTCAGGGTGCAGAGCCGTGTGCCCCAACACTCCCACTATACAATTATTCTTTGTGATTGGCGGAGCCGTGAAGAACATAGGGTGGTGCTTTTAGCTGAACTGCTTCACTTCTGGTCACGCTGTCAACTTTTCCCAGTCCCATAGTGGTGGAACACAAGGATTGAGCCTCTCTGAGTCGGCTGGCCGGCTATCAGACACTCCTGTACACCTCCCCGCCTGCTGCTACTTAGCTTGGAGAACACAGGATTGGACAGTGGAGTGCCCAGGGCAATCTCTGCCCAGCCTGCATACAGGTAGGTGGCCAACTGGCCATCCATCCAGTGCTCTCTCCAGGGCTGCTGATAAGTTGGGACCCCTGGGCTGGTGGGGGGGGGGGGGGGGCATCAGTTCATCGGGAGAGCCAGGGAGACTGTAACTGGAGGGACTATTTTTTCTATTTTGGCATCTATTCGGATTTACACTGGCCGCATTTGCCGATAGTAAGTTTAAAGTCCCGACTCTCTCAGTCTCTGTGCTGCTGGCAGAGGAGTGAATTGGCTCACACACATTGCCTACCTCCTTCAGCAAGTAAGTGCTCAGGGAATCAGCAGGAGAAGAAGAACGGTGGCAGCTTTAGGAGCGTGCAGCAGTCATAGGCAATAGTGAATGTCCTCCGTCCATCTCCCTGTGACAGACTCGGCAGCCAGCAGTGCACACAGAGGGATCCCTGGAAACACACAGAGAAGGTACATTACACCTGCTATGCTATTGTCACTGTCCTGACTCCTGCTACAGCAGCACCTTTCACCTCCAATTTACTTCCCCTCTCTCTGTATAATGAAAGTCTCTACATCTTCCCTATCACACGATCCTCTCCCTCCCCCCTCCTTCACTTTCTGCTGTTTTCTCTCCCCTCACATACAGTATATCTTCACTGCTCACACACACCCTGCATCCTCTGGTGTCAGATCTGACCATTCCCATCACTGACTGACACCATTTCCATCCCACATTACTTTTTATCTCTTTTAACTGTTCAGCAGCTCAGTACATTCTCTACTCTCATTTAAGGTGGCCATACTAGGAATTACATAATAAAAGGAATCATCTATCCTGTGGCCACCTTAAATGAGTGGCCATACTAGGAATTAAATAATAAAAGGAATCATCTATTCTATGGCCACCTTAAATGAGTGCAGAGAATGTACTGAGCTGCTGAACAGGTAAAAGAGATAAAAAGTAATCTGGGATGAAAAGGGTGTCAGTCAGACAGTCAATATGTGGACCCTTAGAGAGGAATGCCCAGATCTGAGACCACACTTGGAAAGAGGACCTTAGGGGCTCATTCACACAGCTGGGGGGGGAGTACAAGCAGGCAGTTGAGCTGAAGTTTTACCACCCCCGACCACCCCACCTGAAAAGAGATGCAGCCGCTCGGTGCTGTTCAATGGCAAAAATTAAATGGCATTTCACCATGAATATGGTGCACCACAACTACCCTGTAAGTTTGTGCAATGAACATGGCTGGGGCATTGTGGGTCTGCATATGATGGGAGCAGTAAGGCTGCAATTGACAGGCACAGTGAGGCTGCATTTGACAGGCACATTGAGGCTGCATTTGATGGCCACAGTGAGGCTGCATTTGATGGCCACAGGGAGGCTGCAATTGACGGGCACAGTGAGGCTGCATTTGACAGGCACATTGAGACATTTGATGGGCGCAGTGAGGCATTTTATGTGGACAGTGAGGCTGCATTTGATGTGGACAGTGAGGCTGCATTTGATGGGCACAATGAGGCTGCAATTGACGGGCACAGTGAGGCTGCAATTGACGGGCACAGTGAGGCTGCATTTGATGGGCACAGTGAGGCTGCAATTAATGTGCACAGTGAGGCTGCAAATGATGTACACAGTGAGGTTGCATTTGATGGGCACAGTGAGGCTGCAATTGATGGCCACAGTGAGGCTGCATTTGATGGGCACAGTGAGGCTGCATTTGACAGGCACAGTGAGGCTGCAGTTGACGAACACAGTGATGCTGCAGTTGACGGGCACAGTGAGGCTGCAATTGATGGGCACAGTGAGGTTGCATTTGATGGGCACAGTGAGGCTGCAATTGACATGCACAGTGAGGCTGCAATTGACGTGCACAGTGAGGCTGCATTTGAAGGACACAGTGAGGCTGCAGTTCACGGGCAGTGAGCCTGCATTTGATGGGCACAGTAAGGCTGCAATTGGCGGGCACAGTGAGGCTAGGGTGGCCACGTGTCCCGGGTTGCCCGGGATTGTCCCTTATTTGAGATTTTTGTCCCGTGTCCCGGGTACCTTCATTCCGGGACAATACAGTGTCCCGGAATGAAAAAAAACACACCGCCGGCTGGCACCAGTGTCCGACTCCGTCTCCGAGTCTGCCACACTTATCATTTTACAGTACAGTACACAAGTAACACACACAGATGTCACAGATATAAGCTTAACTGGTTGCTAGGCTAGGGCCGCCCGCCCCGCGTCTAGCAACCAGTGACGTCAGCTGGCACCGTCAGTCACGTGGGAGTCAGTGCAGTGGGCACCCGCACGGCGCACTCTAGACTCTACACGCTACGGCTGAGCAGCGCGCCTCTGTCAGAGAGAGCAGCCGCCAGCCTGCCACTCCAGTCCACACTTAGTTACTAGCCTGCCCTGTGCCCAGCAGCCCCAGTCAGTGTGGTGGTGCCTGTCAGTCCCGGACCCGGAGCCGCCGCCGAGCCGACTACTCCAGCAGCCGCACATTGCCAGCGGCCAGCCAGCTTCTCTCCATCCTGAGTGAGTCCTAACTCCTGACTGAGCCGCCTCGTCCGAGTCCTCCCTCCGGCTCCCTCCCGCCCACGAGGTCCGCCCGCCAGCCAGAGTACTTCAGGACAGGTTAGTGTAACTTCCACAGTCCACTACCTAGTTACAGCAGTGAGCAATGCACACTCCCTCTCGAATCTGCTGCTGTCCCCAGACCCCCACCCCCCTCAGTTCTGCTGCTGTCCCCCACACAGCCACACTCCCTCTCAGTTCTGCTGCTGTCCCCCACCCCCCTCAGATCTGCTGCTCTCTCCCACACTCCCCCTCAGTTCTGCTGCTGTCCCCCCCAATCCCCATCAAATCTGCTGCTGTCCCCCACTCCCTCTCAGTTCTGCTGCTGTCCCCCCCACTCCCTCTCAGTTCTGCTGCTGTCCCCCCCACTCCCTCTCAGTTCTGCTGCTGTCCCCCCCACTCCCTCTCAGTTCTGCTGCTGTCCCCCCCACTCCCTCTCAGTTCTGCTGCTGTCCCCCCCACTCCCCCTCAGTTCTGCTGCTCTCCCCCTCCATCTTTCCTCCATGTCCCCCTCCGTTCTGCTGCTGTCCCCCTCCGTTCTTCCTCCGTGTCCCCCTCCATTCTGCTGCTTTCCCCCCCCCTCCTGCTGTCCCCCTCCGTTCTTCCTCTGTGTCCCCCTCCATTCTTCTTCTGTGTCCCCCTCCATTCTTCCTCCGTGTCCCCCTCCGTTCTGCTGCTGTCCCCCTCCGTTCTTCCTCCGTGTCCCCCTCTGTTCTTCCTCCGTGTCCCCCTTCATTCTTCCCCAAAAATTGGCAAATAAAAGGATCAAAAACCATCCATTTTGGGTGGCGCGGGGGGGGGGGATGTCCCTGAATGGCAGTTTGGAAATGTGGTCACCCTAAGTGAGGCTTCATATGATGGGCACAGTGAGGCTGCATATGATGGGCACAGTTTTATCCAGCAGAAATGATACATAATTACTTGATAAATAGCTATTTACAGCCCCCCATTACTAACAGTTTAATTTTTGAGTTTGTTTGCGCCCCCTCCCCCCAAAAAAAAATTTTGAGCACCAGCCGTCACTGCCTTAAAGTATCCCTGTCACTAAGTACACCAAAATAAATACAAGTCAGCCTGTAATAGAAAATGATGTATATATTTACCTTTCATTAGCTGTCTGTATTAAAATTCTGCTGTGTTGCAGATCTCCAGGCACTGCTGGTATCCAACATTTCCAGGTGTGTTGAATACTTGGTCCCCCCCACTGTGCACTCTGGTTCTTCCTGCTGACATGTACATTATGTAGTGATGTTAGAACCAGCAGGAGGAACCAACATAAGCAGCAGGGGGGCAGGTATTCAACACACTCAGAAGTGTCAGATACCAGCAGCTCCAACACAGTAGAGTTTTAACATGGATGCTTACCAACGGTGCCACTTTAGGAAGAAGCTTGCACAGACTGAAAAATGTAGCCTGCCATTTCAAACCTCATCTTCTGAAATTTATAGTTACCTAGCTGTCCAATTGTTGTTTTTTTCATGCAGTTGATTACCTAAAACAGAGTTCTAACTTTCCTCTTGCTTTATCTGCTGCATGCCTGTTACTGGTAAGTAACTCAAACTTTTAAACCCACAGACAGTCAGGCAACTAGCATTTTCATAAAAAGACTTTCGTCACGCTGCAATGTTTTAAATAGTTTAATGCAGCTCTTCTTCTTTATAATGCTAGAAGCATGAAGTTGTTTTGCTGCTCATATTCACACAGACTTCTCACAAACTTCTTTCTTTATTATTTATCGTGATTTCATCAATATATTTTGATTTGTCACATCTGACTTAAAAATTTTCATTTTTGTTTTTTTGTTTTTTTTTCGTATTTTTTCAAGCCTGATCTTGTTTTTTTTTATTTTTTTTTTACTTTTTAACTACAGAATTGTTCTGGGTGTGTTTTGTGTGTCAAGTTACTGCAAGACCATTATTATCTTGTATTATGTATTAATCTCAAGGAGGTTGCTTTGTGTGTGTGTCTTGTTAATTTCACATAGTATTTTTGAAATGTACCTGCCTCCTCACAAACAAACTGTCCTTTTATAAGGAAAACACACATAGGCGAGTATGATAAATAAAATTGGTGACCTGAGGAGTCCATATCTAAGGGAGTTCAATCTGGTCCAGAAGTCCATAAGAATCATGAACAGCAGCAGATGACATGTATGTCCCCAGGCTGTGGTCATACAAGAGCCTGCACCTTTTGTCAGACCAGACTGAACCCAGGGTCATCACTCTCTGGTCTTCCTTCCACGCTTCCTTCCACTCTGTGTCTGTGGTGGTGGAGTTGTGGCAGGAGGAGGAGGGGGATGGTCCAACTCACACAGGTGGGTATTGGGTGTCATTTCGCCCCTCACCCCCTTAGTTAAGGTTTTATAAAGAATGTCCTCACACATGAGGCGTTGACCCTCCTGCATGTCCTTCAGTTTTGTGGCAGCCATGCAGGCAAAGGCCTCTTCACGAGTGGGGAAGGCTCTGAGGGACGCAGAAGCCTCCTGAATCAGCCCGAGTGCTGAATCCTGCACGTTACTCCCCTTCCTGGGTCTTTTGTTTGGAAGGCGGAGGGGAGGAACCTGCGATTCTGTCAGGCTCCTACTGGGCCCAGCCTTCTCCTGGCTGCCACTTACCCCCGCCTCCTCCTGGCTGCCACATTCCACAGCCTCCTCCTGTGTGCCACATTCCACAGCCTTCTCCTGGCTCAGGTCCTCCTGTGTATGAAAAAGGGACATAGTTTTAGTTTCTTCTTCACCAATCACACACAATTTTCATCTCATGACTGTTGCAAATTGAATGTTAATAAATAGAAAAGACTATCATTCTGAGCCCAGCATTTTTCATTCTTGTCCCAATTATTTTTGCCCACTACTGTCTATTGATATGTAAAACACTTTATTAAATCAGCAATTAGTGATCAATAATAACATCTAGTAAACATCATTTATTTATTGACAATAAATCTGTAGAAGAATGCTATACCTGGCTCCAGCTGGGCTCCTCCACTTCTTCCTGGCTGGAAGTCCCAGGTTGGACATCGGAAGCCTCAGCTGGGGTGGAAGATAGGGTGGAAGGAAGAGTGGAAGGAAGGGTTGAGAGGGATTTCCTGACTTCAGTCTGGTCTGACAGAAAACAAAGTCTCTCATAGTACCACAGCCTGGGCACATAAATGTCATCTGCTGCAGCTCCTGATCTCTGGGAATCCTGGACCTTCTTGCGCTCCCTAAGATAAGTGCTCCTCAGGCCACCAATTTTGGCTTTTAAATAGGGGATGGTTGCCGTGGGGACCGCCGGCTTCCCCAACTCCAGCAGTTTCTCCAGCGCTGCCTGCCTCTTTGGTTTATGATTATAATGCGGGTGTTTCACCTGCCACAGACAGGGCAGCTCCTGTACTTGTCTATGAACAGGGGGAGGAACTTGTGGTCATTGAAGCCATCCGTTTTATCTGCAAGACACAACACAAGACAAACCCTAATGTCAGGCTAAAGTCTCCTAATCTTGTCACAATATAGGTCTCAAGCAGTATAGGCCCAAGTTTAGATCTTACCTTCGTTATCAGGATCGGCGCCTCCGATACTCTTTCCTCCGCTCACAGATCGTACGTACTACTCACGCGTGTTACGCTTTATATACACTGCGCATGCTTGAAACTCCGCCCGCCCCTGACGTTCTTTGTAGTCTATTCCCCGCCCCCTCTCATTCAGCGCAGTGGGGAAGAGCACATGGTGGAGACACAGCAGGTGCATGCTAATTACAGCAACGAGGAGGAGGAAAGCCCGGAGCGAGAAACGTCCCAATCCCGGAGGAGACGATTTAAGGCCTCAAAAATGTCCTTTGGGGAGATGTTGGAGATGGTCGACATACTGAAGAGGGCCGACTATGACGGGAAGTATGGACCTTACCCCAACCCCAATGTCAGAAAGGCCAAGATCATGGCGAAAGATGTGAAGAGTCTGCAGAAGAATTTTGGGGTACGACGATCCAAGGATCAACTCAGGAAGCCGTTGTCAGACCTCAAATTAAGGGAGCATGATCAGTATAGAAGGATCAGGAGAGTGCTGCAAAAAAGTAAGTAGTTGTCCTGTGTTCCTATTCTTTATTTTTATTACGTTCGTGCTGCTCCATGTTCTTTTCTTAACTGTTGTACAGTTTAAAATGGCAACTTTCATGATCATGGGCACATTATTCGTTCGTATGAAACATTGTTCGTTCGGCCTAGAAAACACCATGTTTTGTCCAGATGCAGTTCAATACATTTTTTCAGGCATACTTCTGTTAAATAAATTTTGGTGTCTAGATGGATTTGGAACTAGAATTTAATGCAAACTAGATTCTGTGTAAGGAGAGGACACTCAGCAGCTGTTTACACATGTGGAGGCTGGAGCACTAGTGTGGGACAAAAGAACACCCTTTATTAGGGGGTCCCACACAGGTGCTCCAGTGTATACTATAGGGGTGACTCCATCTGTGAAGCTTGTACAAAACAGGTAAGTATTCAAGCTTGACAAAGTAAATAAATATTTCTTCATCTTGGAACTCTGCCAAAATAGAAAATTGTACCCCACTTCCAAGCAACGTTTCATATTCCTATTTCTGTCATCAAATATCTGTGTGCTAAGTATACCTATTTTTTTTACATAGGGGAGAAAAGACTCGGAGGACACCACTCATCCGAGGAGACAACAGACCCCCCACCTCATGAGGAAGTGGAAATCCCCCAAAGCCAACAGGAGGAGGAGGAGGGAGATGTGGTGGAAATTGTCACCACAACAGGTGAGTGTCTCTGACCACAGGCTCAGGTAAGAGATGGATGCCGGCATATTTATAATACATGGTGTGTTTTTGTTTCTATATTTTTAGGTGATCGTGATGTTGTGGATGAAGGTCATTTCACCAGTGAAAGTGCCCAGATCCTGATCGGGGAGATCATGGGGTGTAATAGGGACTTGGAAAACATCAAGCAAAACATCAATGATGTTCAAAACAAAATGAAGAACATCATTGATGTTTTAGGGAGAGTTTAAAACCCCTCCAAATCCCTTACTTAGTTGGGCTTTTTTTTACTGAAAATGTTTTTCTCATTTTTTGACATATTCGCGAAAAGCCACATTTTGAAGATGCACACAGTGTGTCAACATGTGCTAACTGCCATCACGGGAGATCAATGTATACATTTTGGGGGTGCAACCCCTTCCTCAATAATAAAGTAGCTGAGAGGAAGGGGTTGCACCCCCAAAACACGTCCCTTGATCCCCCATGATGGCAGCTAGCACATGATGACATTCGTCAATTTGTGTGCATCTTCAAAATTTGGCTTTTCCAGGGATGACTTCACCCCATCTGAACGCAATATCAAACACAATTTATAAATACTCATGTCTGATATTGCCTTCAATTTATAACAAATTTGAACTTTGTAAGTTCCAGATTTGTGTATTTCTTGTTGGTTTTAAACATGCCTGTTTTACCTTAAATGGACATTTCTACTTTTATTAATGTGATCAAAAGAATTGTTATACAACAAACATGTTGGTTTGTTTTAAAAACCTTTTATAAATGCACATGTGATTGTGCTTGTATTAAAAAGATTGATAATCAAGAATGTGTGGCTTCTTCTTTCAATGGTTCGAAACGTTTGGTGTGGTAAAATTGGTGTTTTCTGTGACAATGAGGGTTATTTCCTAAGGGCAAATCCACTTTGCACTACAAGTGCCGTTTCAGTGCAGTCTCAAGTGCACTTGTAGTGCAAAGTGTCTTTGCCTTTAGTAAATAGCAGCCAACAGTGCTTTCTAATGTTACACAATCACGCCATTTTCAGGACTCCCCAAATTTCACTCAGGGTCAGCTAAAAGAAACACAAGCAGTAAATGTCAGCAAATATTTTAGTAGTTACATTTTTTTTTTTTTTTAATGTCTCAGACATTGTCTGGCATATTGATGGCCCCCCTGCCTGCAAAGTATTCCATGTATCTTATACGGACCTCGCAGGCACTCAGGGGGGGCAAGCCAGGACGGCCAGCTTCAAGCGCCGTCAGGGTTGGTTCATTTAAAATCGATCCCTGGCCAGCTTGAAAGTTCTATCTGGGCCTAAGTGACGATGGTCATCATGGAGAGCGGTTAGCACAGCTAGAAGATGTTTCTCAGGGAGGAACAGCTGGCTCACACCTCCTGTTTCTTCAGAGGGACCTCTTCGATATATGATTCCCTCTTCCAGCTTCATTCGCTCCCATTCTCTATGAATCACCTTGGCCCCCTCGATGGGGCTATTCACCAATATCTGAGGGTCTTGGACGGACAAATATTTTCTTATCAGACTCCCCAATGGATCTTCCCGTTGATCCCGTCTCATGTCCTCTTTAGTCAGCTGAGGCAGTTCTTGGCTGCATACTTGGGTCAGATTACAGTAGTACTTTGGTATCCCCGCAGGGGATACTCCCACAGCTTTGGCCCCTATGGCTCCTCTGTGCTTATACTCTACTCCCTGACACACGGCCTGTACTCCTTCGAGAGGCAAATGAACCCAACTCTTCCGACCAGCCTGGATGGAGTGAGTCCTTCAGGAAAGAGCGTCAGAGTCTCTGTTTGCCACCCCTGGTCGATATCTCAAGCTGAACTGAAACTCAGACAGGGCGGCCAACCATCGATGTCCAGTGGCGTCCAACTTTGCAGTTGATAGGAAATAAGTCAATGGGTTGTTGTCAGTCTTCACCACAAAGGTAGCCCCGTACAGATAGTCACGTAGCTTATCTGCCAAGAACTCCAACTTATGCACAGGATAGTTCTTCTCAGGGGGTGTGAAGCTGTGACTCAAATAGGTCCATGGGCGAAGTTTCCCATCCGACTCTTGGTACAACACCCCCCCATGCTACCTCTACTGGCATCCATGTGTAAATCATATGGTTTTGATGGATCAGCGTAGACCAACACCGGTGCTTCAACCAGGCTTTCCTTCAGCCGTTCAAAGGACCTTTCACATTTCACTGTCCATTGTTCCTGCATAGATTCACGGGGCTTCCTGGGACCCCCCCCCCCTTTGATTTTTCTGCTGTTCCCCTTCCGTTTGCTTCTGTAACAGCTCGTTCAATGGTCGGGTAATCTGTGAGAAGTTCTTCACAAATCTTCTATAGTAAGAGCAGAAACCCAAGAACGACCTTAACTCAGTGACGGTATTTGGGGGTGTCCAGGAAGTGACAGCCTCCAGCTTTTGAGGGTCAGTTGCTATCCCTTTGGCGGACACCACATGCCCTAGGTACGTGACTGAAGTCTGATAGAACTGGAACTTCTCTAATGACAGCTACAACCCCTCGTCATGTAATCGCTGGAAAACTTTCTCCAACCGAGCTTCATGCTCCTACAATGTTCGGCCCATAGACTTTAACAGTGTTCGTCCAACTTTTTCACCTGTTCGCATGTTCTGGTGTGAACTGAACTGGGGGAGGGGTGTTTGGCTCATCCTTAGTGATGAATGAAGCCAGAAGTGACAATGACTTTATCACTGTCAGTTTCAGGGCCGTCACATCGAATTCAGTCAGTTGAATTCGATGTTGAGCACTCTTGGCACAGCCCACATTAAAGTCATTCTTGGAGAACAGTTTCTCCCATCGAGCTATCTGAGCTTTAATCCTCTCCTTCCACGAATGGGGTAAGTGGTTCTTCTTCCATCTCCCTTCTGAGCTATCTCATCCCCCGCTACCGGGGTGACAGCACTCTTTTTTCCAATCAACATCTGAGGCTTTAAGCTGAATAAGTGGCTGGTGACTAGGGATGAGCCGAACACCCCCCGGTTCGGTTCGCACCAGAACCTGCGAACGGACCAAAAATTCGCACGAACGTTAGAACCCCATTGAAGTCTATGGGACTCGAACGTTCGAAATCAAAAGTGCTCATTTTAAAGGCTAATTTGCATGGTATTGTCCTAAAAAGGGTTTGGGGACCCGGGTCCTGCCCCAGGGGACATGTATCAATGCAAAAAAAACTTTTAAAAACGGCCATTTTTTCGGGAGCAGTGATTTTAATTATGCTTAACCACTTGCCGACCGCCTCACGCCTATATACGTGAGCAGAGCGGCACGGGCAGGCAAAATCACGTACCTGAAACGTGATTGCCTTCCCGCGGGTGGGGGGTCCGATCGGACCCCCCCCCGGTGCCAGCTGCGGTCGGCATTTGGTTGGGAGCGATGACAGACGAGGGGGAGGCCATCCGATCGTGGCCCCCCCCTCGCGATCGCTCCCAGCCAATGAGAAACATCCCCTGCCTCTGTATAGTACACAGAGGCAGAGGATGTGATGTCATCTCTCCTCGGTCTGGCAGTTTCCGTTCCAGCGCCGAGGGGAGATGACATGTAAGTGCACCAACACTCACACACAACACAGTAGAACATGCCAGGCATATATTACACCCCCGATCCCCCCCCGATCGCCCCCCGATCCCCCCCCAATCACCCCCCCCCCCCCCCGTCACAAACTGACACCAAGCAGGTTTTTTTGTTTTTTTTGTTTTTTTTTCCTGATTACTGCATAGTGTCAGTTTGTGACAGTTAGCAGTGGTGGGACAGTTAGTATTACCCCCCTGTAGGTCTAGGGTACCCCCCTTACCCCCCCTAATAAAGTTTTAACCCCTTGATCACCCCCTGTCACCAGTGTCGCTAAGCGATAATTTTTCTGATCGCTGTATTAGTGTCGCTGGTGACGGTAGTTAGGGACGTAAATATTGAGGTTCGCCGTCAGTGTTTTATAGCGACAGGGACCCCCATATACTACCTAATAAAGGTTTTAACCCCTTGATAGCCCCCTAGTTAACCCTTTCACCACTGATCACCGTATAACTGTTACGGGTGACGCTGGTTAGTTCGTTTATTTTTTATAGTGTCAGGGCACCCGCCGTTTATTACCGAATAAAGGTTTAGCCCCCTGTAGGTCTAGGGTACCCCCCTTACCCCCCTAATAAAGTTTTAACCCCTTGATCACCCCCTGTCGCCAGTGTCGCTAAGCGATCATTTTTCTGATCGCTGTATTAGTGTCGCTGGTGACGCTAGTTAGGGACATAAATATTTAGGTTCGCCGTCAGCGTTTTATAGCGACAGGGACCCCCATATACTATCTAATAAATGTTTTAACCCCTTGATGGCCCCCTAGTTAACCCTTTCACCACTGATCACCGTATAACCATTACGGGTGACGCTGGTTAGTTCGTTTATTTTTTATAGTGTCAGGGCACCCGCCGTTTATTACCGAATAAAGGTTTAGCCCCCTGATCGCCCGGCGGTGATATGCGTTGCCCTAGGCAGCGTCAGATTAGCGCCAGTACCGCGAACACCCACGCACGCACCGTACACGCACCGTACACCTCCCTTAGTGGTATAGTATCAGAACGCATCAATATCTGATCCGATCAGATCTATACTAGCGTCCCCAGCAGTTTAGGGTTCCCAAAAACGCAGTGTTAGCGGGATCAGCCCAGATACCTGCTAGCACCTGCGTTTTGCCCCTCCGCCCGGCCCAGCCCAGTCCAGCCCACCCAAGTGCAGTATCGATCGATCACTGACACTTTTCTTTGTAGCGTTTTGGTGAACTGGCAAGCACCAGCGGCGTAGTACACCCCGGTCGTAGTCAAACCAGCACTGCAGTAACACTTGGTGAATGTTTTGAACGCTACCATGCACTAGTTGAGTATTAGCGTAGGGTACAGCATTGCACAGACTAGGCACACTTTCACAGGGTCTCCCGAGATGCCATCGCATTTTGAGAGACTCGAACCTGGAACCGGTTACAGTTATAAAAGTTACGGTTACAAAAAAAAAGTGTAAAAAAAAAAAAAAAAACACAAACAAAAATTAAAAAAAATAGTTGTTGTTTTATTGTTCTCTCTCTCTCTATTCTCTCTCTATTGTTCTGCTCTTTTTTACTGTATTCTATTCTGCAATGTTTTATTGTTATTGTTATTGTTATTATGTTTTATCATGTTTGTTTTTCAGGTATGTAATTATTTATACTTTACCGTTTACTGTGCTTTATTGTTAACCATTTTTTTGTCTTCAGGTACGCCATTCACGACTTTGAGTGGTTATACCAGAATGATGCCTGCAGGTTTAGGTATCATCTTGGTATCATTCTTTTTAGCCAGCGGTCGGCTTTCATGTAAAAGCAATCCTAGCGGCTAATTAGCCTCTAGACTGCTTTTACAAGCAGTGGGAGGGAATGCCCCCCCCCCCACCGTCTTCCGTGTTTTTCTCTGGCTCTCCTGTCTCAACAGGGAACCTGAGAATGCAGCCGGTGATTCAGCCAGCTGACCATAGAGCTGATCAGAGACCAGAGTGGCTCCAAACATCTCTATGGCCTAAGAAACCGGAAGCTACGAGCATTTTATGACTTAGATTTCGCCGGATGTAAATAGCGCCATTGGGAAATTGGGGAAGCATTTTATCACACCGATCTTGGTGTGGTCAGATGCTTTGAGGGCAGAGGAGAGATCTAGGGTCTAATAGACCCCAATTTTTTCAAAAAAGAGTACCTGTCACTACCTATTGCTATCATAGGGGATATTTACATTCCCTGAGATAACAATAAAAATGATTTAAAAAAAAAAAAATGAAAGGAACAGTTTAAAAATAAGATAAAAGGGGGCGCATGCGCGGCGCCAAAGGAAATGGACGCCTGACACAGTAGCTCCGCTCCACCCGGGCCTTTCGCGGCTTTCCGAGGGCTATCAACTGCTCCAATACACTCGTTTCCTGTACCCCTCGAGCCACATAACACTGGTGCATGCCGTCGAAGAGAAAGAAATCCCGTGGATCCGCTCAGAATACCCTAACTCACTATCTCCTCCGCACACGGGAGCGTTACAGCATGTCCCAAGATGGCGCGGCAGGGAAGGGAGACTCCCCAGCTCAAACTCCCACATCGCAGCAGACACCATCCCGGTCTACATGCAGCACGAGTGAGTACCACACTACCCTCTCTAAGGCTGACCTGGACAACAGTCTGGAAGCAATGTATACCAAACTGGCTTCCAAGTTTCAGATGGAACTGCAGAAAACTTCCCACACCCTATCACAAGAAATTGCGGCCCTAGGCTCACGTACCGAGCTCCTTGAGACCAAGCATGATGAGCTGGCTTTGGCCTACAACGACCTTAGTCGGGAGCACGACTCATTGGCCGCGGCTCTTTCGGCGATCCAAGCCCAAGTCGAAGATCTCGACAACAGAAATAGGCGCAATAATTTGCGCCTTAGAGGTATCCCAGAATCAGAGACTGATCTTATCCCTGCAGTTATCCGTCTATTTAAATCACTGCTCCCGGAGTGTGACTCCTCCGCATTTAAGTGTGATCGCATTCACAGAGCGCTTCGCCCAAAGCCCCCTGATGATAAACCACCCAGGGATGTGATACTCTGCTTAAAAGACTTTCTCATCAAAGAGGATATCCTAAGAGCCGCACGAAATAAGCAGAGGATTATGCTGGACAATCACCAAATCCAGATCTACCCGGATATTTCCCCTGCTACCCTCGACAGACGGAGAAGCTTAAAGGAAATAACCACCGCACTCCAATCCGCTCATATTCGATACAGATGGGGCTTCCCGTTTAAGTTGCTGGTCCCCCACAATGGCACTACCTTTTCAGCCACTTCCCTACTCGAGGGCCAAGAAATCCTAGTGAAACTGGGCCTTCTTGATGCAGCGGCCATCCGCCGCCCACCGCTGACCCCTCGTCCGGCCCCCATCTGGCAAACCCCTCCATCACGAAGAGAAAGACGGAGAATCCGTTACGACGTCGGAGAAGGCATCGCAGAACTTCCACGGTGACTCTTCTGATACCCACCATTCCTTCACCTATATGACGCATGACACTGTTTCTTCCATCACCTTACTACAGGCGACAGTCCCGCGGAGCCGTGACATGTCCTCCCCACCCAGCAAAAGTTCCGTTTGACACCACAGGCTACGTACTGGTTTGAACTTTTTTTTCTTTTTTTTTCATTTTCTACTTTTCTCCGCGTGCCTTACAGGTTTTTCCCCATAGGGGGTCCTAGAATACTAGCTGGGTTCGAGACCAAGTTGTCTCGTTAATAAAGGTTTCTTTTAATAGCCTTTACGGTTAACAGGTAAAGATTCGTTTACCTGACTCATTTTTGACACTAGACTTTATGTCTAGCTATATAATTTTTTATTTGTGTGTTTTTCTTCTTTTTTTTATTCAACGTTTTTCTACAACTGTTCTCCTATTACCTGGTCAGTCACTTTACAGTCTTGACAGTTTGCTCCCCCGATATTATGCTAATATGATAGCAGTGCTCTCTCCTGGTATTGACCTGAATGTGAATTTCATGTACCTCTTTTTCCACCTGATGTTTGACTTAGTGGCAGCACCCCTGCTGGGCCTAGCTTGCTTGATACACAACCCCTCTTGCATGCATAGTACCTTACCTTTTCTGCCTAACGGCACATTATTGACCTATCATGGCAATCACCTGTACCTCACATAATGTAAAGGGGTTTAACTCCCCTATAAAAAGGCGTAAAGCGTTTGATCTTTATAACCAGATGGGCACCAAGATTCTCCTACTTCAGGAGACACACTTCTCCCACTCCTCACACCCAAAATACCTCCATAAAAGCTTCCCTCAATCATTCTGCTCCCTCCACACATCCAAAAGCAGGGGTGCTGCCATTCTGTTACATTCCTCGGTCCCTATGGAAATTAAGCAATGTTATAAGGATAAAGAAAGCAGATTTGTGATCGTCAAAGGTGTAATGCATAATAGGGAAATTACCATAGCTAGCATTTATGCACCCAATGACGCCCCTGCCTCCTTTTTTAAAATGTTTTTTGATAAACTAGCCTCCTTGGAATCTCCCCATATGATTATAGGGGGAGATTTGAACCTAGTGGCTAACCCCACATTAGATAGATCCTCCTCCACTACTGCTACCAAAGCCTTCCCCAGGTCTCTAACCCAGGGCCTTTTAAACCACCAACTAGTAGACACCTGGAGAACGCACAATATGGGCATTAAGGAGTTTACCTTCTACTCACACCCACATAAAAGTTACGCCAGGTTAGATTATATTTATACTACCCCGATCATTTTAGCCAATTCCACTAATGCCAAGATTCACCCCTGTGTTTGGTCAGACCATCACGTAACCTCCTTCACCACTGACTTCATCAGACTTGCCCCCACACCATATACCTGGAGACTT
The DNA here is from genome assembly GCA_037952925.1 of Lithobates clamitans. Lineage (NCBI taxonomy): Eukaryota > Metazoa > Chordata > Amphibia > Anura > Ranidae > Lithobates > Lithobates clamitans. Next base: position 6,038,883 of record JBBGZY010000655.1, read on the forward strand.
AATGAAGCTTTGCTCTCAGACCTGGTCGTGGAGTCGGAGACAGCCAAATCTATTGACGAATACTTCTCACTTAACGCTCTCCCTGAAACCCCTCCCTCGATTGTCTGGACAGCCCATAAAGCAGTGCTGAGGGGCAGACTAATCAGCCTCGCCTCCACTCATAACAAACTCCACAGACAGAGAATTGTCGACCTTACAAAAGACCTTGATAGGCTATACAAGGACACGAATTCTCTGGCCTTGGAGTCCACTAGAAAACTGATTGACCAAAAAAGCCTAGAACTAGACTCTCTTCTCTCCTCTAAGACGGAGAAGTCACTGAGATGGTCGAAATCGAAATTTCTACTTCATAACAATACAGCCTCGACCTTATTTGCCAGACGGCTTAATCAGTCCTCCCGTCCCCCGCATGTCTATAAACTAATGCTGAGCTCTGGATTACCCACTTCCCACCCTAAAGAAGTACTCCAACTTTTCAAACAATTTTATTCAACTCTTCTGGCTCCTACCCAAAAACCTCCCACCCAAACTGAGGTTGACTGGCTCCGCGAACTACCCTTGCCCTCACTCACCTCATCTCAAACTGAAAAACTCAATGCCCCCATCACTACCTCAGAAATACATAGGGTTATCAAGTCTCTAAAATTAGGTTCTGCTCCTGGCCCAGATGGCTTTTCAGCCATATACTATAAGAAATTTGTTAACATTCTGGCCCCTAATTTAGCGCTATTATTCAATTGGGTTCTACAAGGAGGAAGCTTCCCCGAGGAGATGCTTCTGGCAAATATGTCCATGATTCCCAAACCAAACAAAAACCATTTACTCCCCCAGAATTATAGACCAATCTCGGTAATAAACAACGACCTTAAAATCTTTAGTAGAATCCTAGCAGACAGACTGGCACCCATTATCTCCTCACTCATCTCCCCCTATCAATCAGGATTTATACCCCATAGATTCATTACTGACAACATACGCTTAGCCACAAACATTATCCAAGATGCCAACTTAACCTCCCGGAAACTGTTTATGCTTAGCCTGGACATACACAAGGCATTCGACAGCGTATCCTGGAACTACCTTTCTACCATCCTACAAAGGATGGGATTTAAAGACGAATTTTTCCATGCATTTCAAGCCCTCTATTTAAACCCCAAAACCCGCATCAAGATCCCGGGTTGTAGCTCAGACTTCTTTACAGTGGGTCGGGGCACGAGACAGGGATGCCCACTTTCCCCCTTAATTTTTGCCCTTGCCCTAGAACCACTCGCTATAGCAATACTTAGAAACTCAAATATTTCAGGCTACACCAAAGGCCCTGCCTCTTACAAATTTTGTATGTACGCTGATGACGTCCTCATGTTCTTGACTAACCCCCTCATATCTCTACCCAACCTCTTACGGACTCTTTCGGACTTTGCGGGAGTCTCTGGCCTTAAGATCAATGTCTCGAAATCGGTGGCCCTACCAGTGGGTTTTACACAGACCGAAACCCAACAACTAAAGAATACTTTTCATTTTGTATGGGCCACTACTCACCTACAATACTTGGGCATTGAGCTGACCGGAGACTTCCGCGGACTCTTTGAGGCCAATTATCCCCCCCTGACCGCTAAACTTAAAAAATCCCTTAAACTTTGGAATCATCTCCATATATCCTTCCTTGGAAGAATTACGGCCCTCAAAATGACGATACTTCCCAGGCTGCTTTACCTGTTTCGCTCCCTCCCTATTAAAGTGTCTAAATCATACCTACTTACTCTCCAAGCACACCTTAATAGATTTATATGGCAAGACAAACCCCCCAGATTCGCCAGAGAGACCCTTTACCGTTCCACTAAAAGGGGTGGGTTGGGAGTCCCAAATATCTGGCTGTATTACTTAGCCAGCAGATTTGCCCAACAAGCACAATGGAACATTAGAGGTTCCAAAGTCCCATGGGTTAGGTTTGAACAAGACTCCATTGCCCCCCTTTACCTACCTGGCCTACTTTGGTCCTCGCACCCCTCCATCCCAGACCTTTCCACCCGAAACCTGGTGGTGGCAGCGGGCTTGAAGCTTTGGAAAATGTATAAGACAAAGTACTCTCTCTCCTCTCCGACACCCTCAGGTGCTTCATATCTTGGGGACCCTAGATTCCCCCCTGCATATGACCACCCGGAGACCTTCCTGGAGTGGACCCAGGGCGATCTGATTTCTCTTGGGGACTTTCTAGTTAACTCCACATTTACCACGTTCTCGGCGCTTCAAGCCAGATGTCAACTACCCAACAGAGAATTTTACCGATATCTCCAAATAAGACATTTTTTTCAATTACACTACCCCAACCCTAATTCAGACCCCCCGACACTATATGAAGACCTGTGCCACACATCCCCTCGTCAGAAAGGCCTTATCTCATTGATCCATAGTATGCTAGAATCTTCCAATGACCCACCCACCTTAAAATACAGATCACAATGGGAACAAGAGCTAGCTCTTGACCAAGAAGAATTAGACTGGGAAAAAAACTGGCAAAACATTCGCAAATGCACAAAATCACTAACGGTCAGAGAGACAGCCATTAAACTTACAACAAGATGGTATTATACCCCAACCCGTCTTCACAGGTTTTACCCGCAGGTATCTCCCAGGTGTTTCCGGGGTTGCACCAACTTAGGCTCATATCTACATATATTCTGGGAGTGCGATAAACTACAACCCTCTTGGAAAGAGGTTTTTAAACTGATTGATAGACTGGCTGAGAAACCCATCAGTCTCACATTTCACCACTGTATTCTTTTCCAAGACATCCCAGAAGTAACTAAACCTATGATGAGATTAATACACTCTATCTGCATTGCTACCCTTTGGGTCATTGCACTACATTGGAAATCCTCTACGTTCCCCTTTGCACAAATTATCTCACGGATAGATAGTATGATGGTGTCTGAGGAAATATTCCATACCTTACATGATTCCATCCCGACATATAATGCCAAATGGAATCCGTGGTTTTTATTCAGGCTCCAGGACTGACCACTTTTTGAATATTTAGACTGACTATTAACAATCTGCTATTTGTTCTATCTGGTTAAGAAAATTTCCCTTTTTCTTTCTTCTTTTTCTTTATTGTTTTTCCTTTGATTACCTTACCAGAATGGATACCCTTCAGGGTGATAATTTCTCGTGAGTCATGAACAGAATGTATTAGACCACTGTGAATTCAAGATGGTCTTATAGCCTATCATGCCTACACTTCATCATATTGTATTAAAAGATATCCCTATGACTCTGAAGGATGTACATGTATACCTATTTTGTGTACCAATTTTGTTATTCTCAATAAAACTATTTGAAAACAAAAATAAGATAAAAAAGCAAAAAAAAATAAAGAAAAAAAATAAATAAAAAAAAGCACCCCTGTCGCCCCCTGCTCTCGCGCTAAGGCGAACGCAAGCGGCGGTCTGGCGTCAAACGTAAACAGCAATTGCACCATGCATGTGAGGTATCACCGCGAAGGTCAGATCGAGGGCAGTAATTTTAGCAGTAGACCTCCTCTGTAAATCTAAAGTGGTAACCTGTAAAGGCTTTTAAAGGCTTTTAAAAATGTAGTAATTTTGTTGCCACTGCACGTTTGTGCGCAATTTTAAAGCATGTCATGTTTGGTATCCATGTACTCGGCCTAAGATCATCTTTTTTATTTCATCAAACATTTGGGCAATATAGTGTGTTTTAGTGCATTAAAATTTAAAAAAGTGTGTTTTTTCCCCAAAAAATGCGTTTGAAAATCGCTGCGCAAATACTGTGTGAAAAAAAAAAATGAAACACCCACCATTTTAATCTGTAGGGCAATTGCTTTAAAATAATATATAATGTTTGGGGGTTCAAGGTAATTTTCTTGCAAAAAAAAATAATTTTTTCATGTAAACAATAAGTGTCAGAAAGGGCTTTGTCTTCAAGTGGTTAGAAGAGTGGGTGATGTGTGACATAAGCTTCTAAATGTTGTGCATAAAATGCCAGGACAGTTCAAACCCCCCCCAAATGACCCCATTTTGGAAAGTAGACACCCCAAGCTATTTGCTGAGAGGCATGTCGAGTCCATGGAATATTTTATATTGTGACACAAGTTGCGGGAAAGAGACAATTTTTTTTTTTTTTGCACAAAGTTGTCACTAAATGTTATATTGCTCAAACATGCCATGGGAATATGTGAAATTACACCCCAAAATAAATTCTGTTGCTTCTCCTGAGTACGGGGATACCACATGTGTGGGACTTTTTGGGAGCCTAGCCGCGCACGGGACCCCGAAAACCAAGCACCGCCTTCAGGCTTTCTAAGGCCGTAAATTTTTGATTTCACTCTTCACTGCCTATCACAGTTTCGGAGGCCATGGAATGCCCAGGTGGCACAAACCCCCCCCCCCCAAATTACCCCATTTTGGAAAGTAGACACCCCAAGCTATTTGCTGAGAGGTATAGTGAGTATTTTGCAGACCTCACTTTTTGTCACAAAGTTTTGAAAATTGAAAAAAGAAAAAAAAAAATTTTTTTTCTGGTCTTTCTTCATTTTCAAAAACAAATGACAGCTGCAAAATACTCACCATGCCTCTCAGCAAATAGCTTGGGGTGTCTACTTTCCAAAATGGGGTCATTTGGGGGGGTTTTGTGCCATCTTGGCATTTTATGGCCTTCAAAACTGTGATAGGTAGTGAGGAGTAAAATCAAAAATGTATGCCCTTAGAAATCCTGAAGGTGGTGCTGGGTTTTCGGGGCCCCGTACGCGGCTAGGCTCCCAAAAAGTGCCACACATGTGGTATCCCTGTACTCAGGAGAAGCAGCTGAATGTATTTTGGGGTGCAATTCCACATATGCCCATGGCCTGTGTGAGCAATATATCATTTAGTGACAACTTTTTGTAATTTTTTTTTTTTTCTTTTTTTTGTCATTATTCAATCACTTGGGACAAAAAAAATAAAAATTCAATGGGCTCAACATGCCTCTCAGCAATTTCCTTGGGGTGTCTACTTTCCAAAATGGGGTCATTTGGGGGGGTTTTGTACTGCCCTGCCATTTTAGCACCTAAAGAAATGACATAGGCAGTCAGAAACTAAAAGCTGTGTAAATTCCAGAAAATGTACCCTAGTTTGTAGACGCTATAACTTTTGCGCAAACCAATAAATATACGCTTATTGACATTTTTTTTACCAAAGACATGTGGCCGAATACATTTTGGCCTAAATGTATGACTAAAATTTAGTTTATTGGATTTTTTTTATAACAAAAAGTAGAAAATATCATTTTTTTTCAAAATTTTCAGTCTTTTTCCGTTTATAGCGCAAAAAATGAAAACGGCAGAGGTGATCAAATATCATCAAAAGAAAGCTCTATTTGTGGGAAGAAAAGGACGCAAATTTCGTTTGGGTAGAGCATTGCATGACCGCGCAATTAGCAGTTAAAGCGACGCAGTGCCGAATTGTAAAAAGTGCTCTGGTCAGGAAGGGGGTAAATCCTTCCGGGGCTGAAGTGGTTAAAGTAAAAAAAAAAAAAAAGTGAAATATTCCTTTAAATATCGTATCTTGGGAGTGTCTATAGTATGGCTGTAAAGTAGCGCGTGTTTCCCGTGCTTAGAACAGTCCCTGCACAAAATGTCATTTTTAAAGGAAAAAAAGTCATTTAAAACTGCTTGCGGGTTTAATGTAATGTCGGGTCCTGGCAATATGGATGAAAATCAGTGAGACAAACGGCATGGGTACCCCCCAGTCCATTACCAGGCCCTTTGGGTCTTGTATGGATATTAAGGGGAACCCCGCACCCAAATTAAAAAAAGGGAAGGTGTGGGGCCCCCAGGCCCTATATACTCTGAACAGCAGTATACAGGCGGTGCAAACAAGACAGGGACTGTAGGTTTGTTGTTAAGTAGAATCTGTTTGTAATTTTGAACGGGTACATTTTTAACGTGTTTAGCTCCAGCCAAAAAAATCTTTTTTAAGCTTTTTGGAAAACATAGGGAAGGGTTATCACCCCTGTGACATTTGTTTTACTGTCTGTGCTCCTCTTCAGAAGATTTCACCTCACTTTTTGTCCCAATGACAAGGATTGGTGATAAAGCATCAGTGGAAAGGAGAAATGTTTTTCCCATATTAACTCTTACAGGAGAGAATTTCCCTTCCCAGGGGTAGATTTCATCTCACTTCATGTTGTCTCCTTCCGTTTGCAAGTAGGAGTCGTTTGTAAGTTAGATGTTTAAAAGTAGGGGCCTGCCCTATATACTCAGCAGAAATTTGGGCCTTAGATGTTGTTGTGGCCACAACACTGTAAGCCCTCACAGGGCCCTGCTGTGAAATATTAGATCAAGAATTGTAATTACATGCCCCTGTTGAACAAGGGCAGAAAAATTGGGCCTTTGGTGGTGGTGGTGGTGCTGGTGCCACAACACTGTAAGTCCTCACTCGCTCTTGGTGGGCACAGAAACGGGCCCTGCTGTGAAATATTAGATCAAAAATTGTAATTACATGCCCCTGTTGAACAGGGGCTGAAAAATTGAGCCTTAGGCACTGGTGCTGGTGCCACAACACTGCAACCCCTCACAGATACTCTAGTTGGAACGCAGGAACGAGACCTGCTGCAAAGTATTGCATCAAAAATTGTAATTACACGCCCCTGTTAAACAGGGACTGAAAAATTGGGCCTTAGGCACTGGTGACACCGCCCAGAACCAAAGATGTTCTTACAAGCTATCAGCGTGATCATTGAAGAGGAAGAGGATAATTACTCACGATAGTCACTCAGCATCAGCATAGGCAGTCTTTAAAGAGATCTGAGATTTCAAAAAAAAATATTCGGTTACATCAGCATCAGGTGCTTGGTAGCTAGTGGTGATCCAAGACTGATTAATTTTTATGAAGGTCAGTCGATCGACCGAGTCAGTGGACAGACGTACCCTGTGATCCGTTACAAAGCCGAATGTGCGTTCCGAAAGAACGCTGGATGCAGGACAGGCCAGTAGCTCAATTGCATACTGTGCAAGCTCTGGCCAGTGATCCATCCTCAAGACCCAGTAACCCAGAGGATTTTCGGTGGGAAAGGTGTCCAAGTCAGATCTTGCCCCTAGGTATTCCTGCACCATGTAAAACAGACGCTGGCGATGGTTGCTGGAACCGATCATACCTTGGGGCTGCGGACTAAAAATTGTCTGAACGCATTGGTCAGACAGCCACCTTCTCCACCGCTCCTTCTTTGACTGACCAAAGCCTCAGCAACACGTTGTCCAGAAACAGGAGTTTTTAACCTCCCAGTCTCTGGGAATGCATTGCACAAACCTTTCTGCAAGGCCTCCCGAAGATGTTTCATCCTCTGCTCCCTCTGCGACGGCAAGATAAGGTCCGCAACCTTACCCTTGTAACGTGGATCAAGGAGGGTTGCCAGCCAGTATTGGTCCTTCTCCTTGATACCACGAATATGAGGATCCTTACGCAGGCTTTGCAGGATCAGGGAGGCCATGCAGCGTAGCTTTGCTGAGGCATTCAGGCCGGAGTCCTCTGGGTCACTAAGGATGACATGGTCCGCAGCCACCTCCTCCCAGCCACGTACAAGCCTGTGTGTTTCTTTGGACGGATCCCTTAAAGACTGCTGCTGATGCTGAGTGCCAAGCTCCACCTCCATACTGACACAATCCTCCTCCTCTTCCTGTGTGATCGGTGGGCACGCAGGAACACTGTCTGGATAAAGGGGGCCTTGAGAGCTAAGGAAGTCCTCCTCTTCCTGCCTCTGTTCTGCCTCAAGTGCCCTGTCCATTATTTCATGCAGCGTGTGCTCCAACAGGTGGACAAGGGGGACAGTGTCACTGATGCATGCACTGTCACTGCTCACCATCCTCGTGGCCTCCTCAAATGGTGACAGGACAGTGCATGCATCCCTGATCATGGCCCACTGGTGTGGGGAAAAAAACCAAGCTCCCCTGACCCTGTCCTGGTGCCATAGTTGCACAGGTACTCATTGATGGCCCTCTGCTGCATGTGCAGCCGCTGCAGCATGGCCAACGTTGAGTTCCACCTGGTGGGCATGTCACAGATTAGGCGGTTTTTGGGCAGGTTAAACTTCTTTTGGAGGTCTGCCAGCCGAGCACTGGCCAAGAACCGCTGCACCACCAAGTTAAGGACGTGAGCCAAACATGGGCACATGGGTCATTTGTCCCTGTCGGAGGGCAGAGAGGAGGTTGGTGCCATTGTCGCAAACCACCATTCCTGCCTTAAGTTGGTGTGGCGTAAACCACCTCTGAACCTGCCCCTGCAGAGCTGACAGAACCTCTGCCCCAGTGTGGCTCCTGTCCCCCAGGCACACCAGCTCAAGCACCGCATGGCATCTTTTGGCCTGCATACATGTGTAGCCCCTTGAATGCCTACGGAGCACCGCTGGTTCCGAGGACAAAGCACAGGAAGAGGCCATGGAGGAAGAAGAAGAGGAGGGGGTGGAGGAGAGAGGTGTGTCACAATCATTAGTAGTGGCATTTTGGAGGTGTGGTGGCGGAACAACCTCCAACACTACTGCACCTTGTCCTGCATCCTTCCCAGCTGCCAGCAGAGTCACCCATTGCGCCGTGAAACTTAGGTAATGTCCCTGTCCTTGCCTGCTGGACCATGAGTCAGCGGTAATTTGCACCTTACCGCTGACCGCCCTGTCCAGCGAGGCATGGACATTGCTTTCCACATGCCGGTAGAGATCCGGAATCGCCTTCCGTGACAAAAAGTGGCATTTGGGTACCTGCCACTGAGGAACCGCACATTCCACAAACTCACGGAAGGGGGCAGAGTCTACCAACTGAAAAGGCAGCAGTTGAACTGCTAGCAATTTTGCCAAGCTAGCATTCAACCGCTGGGCATGTGGATGGCTGGGAGCAAACTTCTTTCGGCGGTGCAGCAGCTGGGGCAGGGAAATTTGCCTACAATCTGACGTCGGTGTACCGAAAGCAGATTGCCCACAAGTACTTGGCTGTGACACACCTAATTCTACACCTTCATTCCTCTTAGTGCAGGTCTCAGAGAGGACTGAAGGTATAGTGGGGTTGGAGATCTCAGCTGATGAGGAGCAAGGAGAGGTCCTCTTTGTTCTTTGGTGTGGATCTTTTAAATACGCTTGACAACGAACTGCATGGCAGGTCAACATATGTCTGGTCAAGCATGTGGCACCCAAGCGGGAGATGTTTTGGCCACGCGAGATACGCTTGAGACATATTTTGCAAATAGCAGCGGTGGGATCTAATGCACTCCTCTCAAAAAAGGCCCAGACCGAAGAACTTTTTGAATAACGCGCAGAGACTGCAGCGCCCTGCACATGCGGAGCTTTGGGGTGTGATGCAGTCAGTGTGCTGCCCTTAGGCTGGCCCCTGGAGGGCATCCTGCCTTGTTGGTGATGTGCCGCCTCCTCCTCCTCCTCCTCCTCCTCTCTCCTATCAGGCACCAACGTTGAGTCAGTGACCTCATCATCCCCTCCCTCCTCATCACTAGGCAGAGCTACGCACTGACGCCACACGCGGAAGTAGGAGAGTGTGGAACGCAGCTGAGGCGCACGCCGCTTAGCTGATGGTTCCAGACGCACGAGCTCTCTCCATACTAAAGTAGACTACACGCGGTGTGACCATTTGGTTCTTTTAGAAGAAGCCTGGATTTTATATATTTATTTTAGTTATTTTATTTATTTCATTTTATGTGCTGTTATGATAGCTAAATACATTATTTGAAACGTATCACACAATGGAGCCCTGTTTCTTCCATATGAGGATATACTGAAGGATACTTCACAGCTGGAGCGGGAGACCCTGAGGACCTGAAAACATCATATTGCTGTTCTTGCCTACTACCCCTGCAGGGGTGCAGGGAGCTGGTGAGTGGGGATCTTTGAGGGGGAGCACCGCAAGTCACTGGATCTGAACAGCTGTCTGCACAAAAGTAACTACCACAGACGTTTTGTTTTTTGTCTTTTAATTTGGTTTTCATGCTGGACTTTGATACACCCAATTCCTTCACCATTTTTTCACTAATTTTTAGGTGCGCATTTTTGCATCTTATGCCTAAGTGGGATTACTTATGATACATGTATTTATTTATTAGTTCTTTCACCTTATGTATTTTTGGACATATATATGGATCAATATAGGATTGAGAGATCCTGATTATTGCCATTTAGCAGGTGGATCGCACATTGATTTTCAGAGGGGGGATCCCTCTTGGACTGATTCCATTCTATGGCACAGATTGTGGTGTTTTAATATACTGTAATTTTTTTACTGTCATTTACTATTCTCTACAAGTTGTCACTTATTAATCAGCCACACGTTGTACACTTTTATGTAGGTTATGAGACTAACATGGTTAGTCTAACATGCTAGCACAGTTCACTAACACGGTTAGTCTAACACGCTAGCACAGTCCACTTTTTTTTAGACACTCACATTCACTACCCAATGATTTGAGTGATTAACGGTTTGCACCAAGTATATATAAACTTTCTTTATAATTTTATTTATATTTTAATCTTTGGGGTTTATTATAATATTATTAATTAAGGTACCCTGGTAAGGTAGCGCCACTCACCCTTAATTAAAATTCTCTTTACACCACCCTCTAGATCCAGCTGTCCTCAATGCCACTTCAGTGTGGTTCCCCCATAGGGGAAGATAGCAGCAGAGAAGCCTATCAGCAGGTAGTGCCAGTGCAGGATGCAGAGCGCCCGGCCCACTATGGCTAAAAATGGGCACTGGACTGAGCCGAGGGCCTTCAGACTCCACAGCAGAGCCCTGGGTTGGCGGGCCAGAGGGACTGACTGTTTAGGTCAGGGGTCTCAAACTGGCGGCCCTCCAGCTGTTGCAGAACTACAATTCCCATGAGGCATTGCAAGGCTGACAGTTACGAGCATGACTCCTATAGGCAGAGGCATGATGGGACTTGTAGTTCCGCAACAGCTGGAGGGCCACCAGTTTGAGACCCCTGGTTTAGGTGCAGAGGCGGCTCTTTAATTAAGTAAATTAGGTGGCCGCAAGGCCCCTGTGAGCGTGAGGCCTTAGGCGACCGTCCATTTTGCCTAAATAAAGAGATGCCTTTTCCCTTTTGCATGGGGGTGGCACTGCCCCCTGAAAAATGCCACCCAAGGCAAATGCCTTGCTTGCCTCACAGTAGATACACCCATGCCTGGAAGTGATGATTTGGCCCCCACAGAGACCTCATCTCCACAACATCAAATCTGTCTGGGATTACATGAAGAGACAGAAGGCTGCTTACATGCACAGAAGATCTGTGGTTTGTTCTCCTAGATGTTTGGAACAACCTACCTGCCAAGATCCTTAAAAAACTGTGGTCAAGTGTACCTGGAAGAATTGATGCTGTTTTGAAGGCAAAGGGTGGTCACGCCAAATATTGATTTGGATCTCTCTTCTGTTTATTTACTTTCCATTTTGTTAACTAATAAAAAAAAAGACCAACACTTCTATTTCTAAAATAATTCTTAATTTACAGCATTTTTTCATACCTAAAACTTTTGCACAATAGTGTATTTGTTTTAGTATATTATATCTATAAAATCTACATGCTGTTGAGTTTCAACATTGTTAACTGGGTTCAATTAAGATTCCTCCTACCTTTAAAACAATGGCAATCAGATGTTTGCATCGCCATTGTCAGTCTAGTCACTCTGCAAAGATCCTTCACTAAGCTGACGAAGGCTTCACACTCCCTGCCATTTTCAGTGAATAGCTTTTCTGTTTATCTACAAACCCATTCATTGTACATAGTGTAAAATTACAACATAGTAAATAATTACCATACCCACATTTTACCTCCTAACAATACAGATTAATGACAAAGACGTCCATTCATAATAGGATTTTTATCAATGGAACATCGTTATCTGTGGCCTGTAATGAACACAGAGTCAATTGAATGCCATCTGAGAGGTTAAAACGAGGAAATGGTGAAAGGAAATTAAAAAAAACAAAAACAAATTTAAAAACAATTATTTTATTGTCCTTTTCCTGAAATTCACATATTAATGGTGTATTTTTTTATTATTAGTTTTTTCGACAATGGAAAAAAAAGAGTCCAAATAGCAACTTCACATACATTGTATATAAAAAGAGCACAAGCATGCACCCAGTGGCTGGGCAATATGATGTAAAGTTTACTTTAGTTTATTTTTCAGTAGTTTCCATAGGTGATAGGTAATAACTGCACTTCATCAATTAACTCACCTTTAGGTATAATGTGTTGATGATAGTTGTTTCAAGTAGCACTCATACATAGGCATAAACATTATACCTTCTTCTCCTTGGCTACATAGTAATAAGTATTTTCAGTGATTACAGTATCTGTCAATTTATTTCCTGTTCTAAAGAGAGGAAAGGATGGCAACCACTGACATTTTTTGCATCATTAAAAGGTCCTCATAACCAAGCAAGAAAGTAATTTTGGTTAGTGACCTGCTTCTTTGTCTAGTACCAGTACCAAGTACCAGTGTCCAGACTATGTAAACTAAAATATTTACATATTTTGAACAAGCATTGAAAGCCTTTATTCACCTCTGTAGCTATAGGCATTGTGCTAAAATTCATCCTTGAGGTTTACAACAGAGGCACAGAAATCTCAACTCTTTTCTTATCGTAGCACAACCATAAGTATTGACTGTTATGATAGGTTATGAGTACAGTTCCTACCTAAAACTGTGACACGTGGAATTTACACAGTTGTTAATAATAGGCAACTTTATTCAGCGGTGACTGCACTCCGAAAATAAGAGAAATGGTTAAAGCAAACAGAACAGTAAGTTCAATAGTCAAAAGTGGAATCACAGTATTGGCATTAAAACATCAACAAATGTATTATAGAAGTTCACTTTTCCCTTTCTAGTTAATCTAACTGTAATATACTGTAAGTCCCAAGCTTGTCTGTTGGTGAGCTCACAGATCTGCATTGGGGTCCTGAACAAATGATCAGTAATAGACAGCAGTGTGGAACAGCACTTGTCAAAATTTATAAAGTAAGAGCTTGTTTACACTTGCATTTGGGGGACAGTAAAACCAGTAGCTGAGAGACATTGACGTAGAATCATTGACACAGTGGGGTTTATTTACTAAAACTGAAAAGTGCAAAATAGGGTGCATGGTAGCCAACCAGCCTCTATCATCTGCTTGTTCAATTAGGCTTTGACATTATACCTGGAAGCTGATTGGTTTCTATGCACAGCTGTACCAGATTTTTCACTCTCAAATTTTAGTAATAATAGATTAGCCCTCTTTCGGTATTCATCCAACTGTTGATTATTCTTAGTACACCTAGCATCTCAACCCAGACATAGCTCTGTAGACACTTTAAATTTTTTTTTGGCACTGCTATTTGTTTTTGTCTATATTTTTTGAGGTTTTTTGAGAGTAGCTACATCTGGAACACTGCAGCTGTCACCTTAAGCTATTATTCTCAGTTCTTTCCTTTTTTTAAAGTGGTAGTAATCTGCTGAAGAAAAAAAAAAACATGTAAGACAATGCTATAATGTGCTAGTATGCATCACATACTAGCACATTATGAAATACTTACCTTAGAACGAAGCCCTTCCAGCGGCGCCCGGTCACCGCTGAGAGGGCTGACATCTTCCCCAGGCCTTTCTTCTGGGGTCACGGGCTCTGGCGCTATGAGTGGTGGAGCCGCGATGTCATCACTCCTGTGCATGTACCGGCAAGAAGCTCTGTAGGTTCGGCACAGTATGTTCTTTCGAGCTTATGCGCTGGTGACGTTGCATACGTCCAGTGAATATCTCCTAAATGGTAAACATTTAGGAGATATTCATTTTACCTACAGGTAAGCCTTACTATAGGCTTACCTGTAGGTAAAAATAACAAAGTGGGCTTTACTACCACTTTAAGGCAACAGTGTAGCAATTGAGGTTTTGTTTATTTAAGATACTGGGGAAATAAAATTTGTTTAATCCGTATAAGATAATTCACCTTGAAGAAAGTTTCTTCCTAGACAGTTTACTTTGTTCAGCAGGCTGTTGTAAAATAATTGTCTGTATTTACCGTCCGTATATGTAGCTGAACAGTCTTTCCTTAACTATGCAACTATAACACTACCTCCAGATGAGATGAACAAATAACTGGAAATATGGCTCTAAGTTGCAGCAGAGTTTTGCAAATCTAGAAATCTGAGAAATGGTCAATGGGGCACAAAGAGCTCCTTTGCAGAGATTGTATGGCATTTACAATGCAGCAGCCAGCTCTTCTCAGTCTTCCAAGGCAGACAGAAGAAAAAGGTGGAATTGGTTCCATCTTCTCTGCACTGTTCCCTAAGCACTTAACAACTGGCTATTTCAATCTAGTGATATCTTTCTAAAGTCTCTCTCAGCTGTCTCCTTCCAGAAAGTTCTCTCCTCCTTACTCCAGTACTCTGCTGTAGAATATCCCTCCGTCTGTTCTATCCACACTTCAGGCTGGTACATACAGTATCTCACAAAAGTGAGTACACCCCTCACATATTTGTAAATATTTTATTATATCTTTTTATGTGACAACATTGAAGAAATTACACTTTGCTACGATGTAAAGTAGTGAGTGTACAGCTTGTATAACAGTGTAAATTTGTTGTTCCCTCAAAATAACTCAACACACAGCCATTAAAGCGGGGTTCCACCCAAATTCTGAACAATATCTGTATGTATTCTCTTCCTTGCCTAGATGCTGACATGCCGTTTAAAAAAATTTAAATCGCCGTATTTACCTTTTATTTTTCTATTCTTCTTTGCACTTCCTGGTTCTCCTCCCGTGGGAGTAGGCGTGTTTCTAGCCTCTCCCAGACTCCGCACAGCCTCCTGGGAGCTAGTCTCAGGCTTCCCAGGATGCCACTGAGCATGTGCGGGAACGAGTGGTGAATGCTGGGAGCACAGCATTCACCACATCCAGGAAATAAATGCTTGTGGGCTTCAAATGCCCACAATGAAGATGGAAACCGCCTGCAGTAAATAATATAAGTTATTCTTTCTGACGAAATCTGACACAGGCGGACATATTACACACAGTATGTGAGTATGTAATGCTGAGAAGAAAAGTTTGTGAATGAACTCAAAAAAAAAAAACGATAGCTAGGTGGACCCCCACTTTGATGTCTAAACTGCTGGCAACAAAAGTGAGTACACCCCTAAGTGAAAATGTCCAAATTGTTCCCAAAGTGTCCATATTTTGTGTGCCCACCATTATTTTCCAGCACTGCCTTAGCCCTCTTGGACATGGAGTTCACCAGAGCTTCACAGGTTGCCACTGGAGTCCTCTTCCACTACTCCATGTCAACATCACTGAGCTGGTGGTTTTTAGAGACCTTGCACTCCTCCACCTTCCATTTGAGGATGCCCAACAGATGCTCAATAGGGTTTAGGTCTGGAGACATGCTTGGCCAGTCCATCACCTTTACCCTCAACTTCTTTAGCAAGGCAGTGGTCGTCTTGGAGGTGCATTTGGGGTCGTTATCATGTTGAAATACTGCTCTGCGGCCCAGTCTCCAAGGGGAGATCATGCTCTGCTTCAGTATGTCACAGTACATGTTGGCATTCATTGTTCCTTCAATGAACTGTAGCTACCCAGTGCCGGCGGCACTCATTTAGCCCCAGACCATGACACTCCCACCACCATGCTTGACTGTAGGCAAGACACACTTGTCTTTGTACCCCTCACCTCGTTGCCCCCACATACGCTTGACACCACGGAACCAAATAAGTTTATCTTGGTCTCATCAGACCACAGGACATGGTTCCAGTAATTCATGTCCTTAGTCTGCTTGTCTTCAGCAAACTGTTTGCAGGCTTTCTTGTGCATCATCTTTAGAAGAGGCTTCCTTCTGGGACAACAGCCATGCAGACCAATTTGATGCAATGTGCGACGTATGGTCTGAGCACTGACCGGCTGATCCCCACTCCTTAAACCTTTGCAGCAATGCTGGCAGCACTCATACATCTATTTCCCAAAGACAACCTCTGGATATGACGCTGAGCACTTGCACTCAACTTCTTTGGTCGACCATAGCGAGGCTGTGTGGAACCTGTCCTGTTAAACCGCTTTATGGTCTTGGCCACCATGCTGCAGCTCATTTTCAGGATCTTGGCAATCTTCTTATAGCCTAGGCTGCTTTATGTAGAGCAACAATTCTTTTTTCAGATCCTCAGAGAGTTATTTACCATGAGGTGCTATGTTGAACCTCCAGTGACCAATATGAGAGAGTGAGAGTGATAAAACCAAATTTAACACACCTCCTCCCCATTCACACCTGAGACCTTGTAGCACTAACGAGTCACATGACACCGGGGAGGGAAAATGGCTAATTGTGCCCAATTTGGACATTTTCATTTAGGGGTGTACTCACTTTTGTTGCCAGCGGTTTAGACATTAATGGCTGTGTGTTGAGTTATTTTGAAGGGACAGCAAATTTACACTGTTATACAAGCTGTACACTCACTACTTTACATTGTAGCAAAGTGTCATTTCTTCAGTGTTGTCACATGAAAAGATATAATAAAATATTTACAAAAATGTGGGGGGTGTACTCACTTGGGAGATACTGTATGTCCCTCTCTTCTCTTCTGTATCTATCCCATAGAGGTAAACTACAGTGGCCATTTTTACTCTACAGGCAAGCTGTTTACTGAGCATACTCGAGTGTCAGGGAACCATCTGTGTGAAAAATCAAACAATTGCTGCCACATAACAAGTGGTAAATGTCATTCCTGTAATTTGAAAAAGTTCTGCAATAAACGTACACAACAGGTAAGATAGCAAATGTCTATTCAGAGGCTATGCCATTTCTTTGTACCTGAATTATGGCAGTCTGCCAATCCTCTAGTACAAGGACACAGCCAATGTTTCTCCATTGGGCAACTTGGGTACAACCAGCATGTTGGATATTTATGTGCGATTATTACCATCAGCAATCATTTATATGTAGCAGGCATGTTGTAATGCAATTTCTCCTTTTGGCCACAAGATGGAGACAAGGAGATGCTCACTTGTCCTTTCAGAAAACCCAGAGACACAGAGCACACTGGGAAAAGGGGAGTTTCAAGAAGTGCTGAGGTGATGGAAGAGAGGGAAGTATTAAAGTGATTGAAAGAGAGAGAGACAGGTTTTTCCACACAGCACTACAGAGTGCTGACAGGAGACTGAAGAGAAGGAAGTGCTGAGATGATTGAAAGAGTGAGAGAGACAGGTTTTCCATACAGCACTGCAGAGAAAGTGCTGACAGGAGACTGAAGAGAGGGAAGGCTGAGGTGATTGAAAGAGAGAGAGACAGAGTTCCACACAGAACTACAGAGAGAGTGCTGTCAGCAGAAGAAAAGAGAGTGGAGGAGAGGTGACAGGACTGTGTGGTGAAACTCCATCTGAAAGAGAGAAAGAGCCACACTGTTTAGCGGCAACTGTTATGCTGTGTACACACGAGCGGACTTTCGACAGAATGAACTCCAAAGGACTTTTTGACGGACTTTCGACGGAGTTCCGACGCAACAGACTTGCCTACACATGATCACACCAAAGTCCGTCTGATTTTTCGACAGCAAAGGTCCGATGAAGCCCACACATGATCGAATTGTCCGGCGGATTCGTTCCGTTGGACATTTGCTGTTGAAAAGTCCACTCGTGTGTACACGGCATTAGTCACACTTTTCCTGAGACTACTGTGAGAGTGCTGACAGGAGGCTGAGGGGAGCCAGGAACAGTGACAACTACACTGGTTACCACCGTTCAGCCCAGGCACCCTGCTCAGCAACCCAGTGCCGCCCAGCAGAGGCAATCCACACCGCTTCAGGGATCGTAATATCCATCTAGGTGTTCAGTTGGCCACTGTCCAATCACCTTGCCAGTTTAGCTACCAGCCATCCTGATCAGCTGACTGGAGATGATCCGTTGCCTTACAACATTGCCAGGAGCCTGAACCAGCATTGGAAATCTCCGTTGTGTCGTCGCACAGAGGATTGATGAGTGGGTGTAAACCCAAACATCCTTCTTAAAACAGTACAGACACTGCATGCAGACACCTATTCCCCTTTCTAGTGTCAGCGGATGATTGTTGGGAGCTGCCACCTTTAGCCACTACCTAATAGAATGTCCTAGATGATTACCGTCTCCATTTTGCTTGATTAAACCTACTCTCTTTACAAAGGGCCCCAACGTTTGCTAGCAGAAGATACTAGTTCTCTTCACCCCAGGACCTGTATTGTTACGGAACTGTGCCTTCTGTACCTGTTAACCCATTTCTTCATATTCTTTTGTTTTGTGTTGTTACTTTCAATGGCGATTGTGGCCCAGAAGGAGCTGAGAAGTTGGCAAACCTTCTCTCTTCCCTCTCAGCGCCCGTGCAATGGATATGTAGATTATTGTGCTTTGTTTTCTATATTTACAGTTGCTAAATATTAGATGTTGTAATTTCTATTGTATTGATACTCTGCAGCAAGGTTTAACAGTGCTGTAAGTTTCCACATTTCTTTCCGTGATAATATAATCTACTCTTTTTATCACTACCAGGTGTGTCTGTCTGTTTTTGGTAACAATCCACAGCCAGGATATCAGTATTTTCTATATGTAAACTTGAAAGTGTTTGTAGTGATTTTATATCTAACCAGGTGTGCAAGAGAGGCTGAGGCCATTCTTGGAGTTGAGGCAACAGAGGACCCAAAAAAATCTATAGCGGCTCCTACGTGGGTGTCGCTTTATCTATATTCTCCCGGCAGCGACGGCTTCCTGTGCCCCCCCCCCCCACAATAACTTTGCGGGAGACATTCCCCTATCAACACTGGCTGTGTTGATGGGGGAATCAAGCGATCTTCTTTTATACAATCTGTGGTTGCAGGAAAGAAAATTGCACCATCTATGGCCTGCCTTAGACCTTATTCATGTGAGTGTTAAGGCAGATAAAGCATGAATAAGGCATTTGTTAGAATGTCAGAAACAACCTGGAGCTGCTTGCAGTTAGCCTGTGTTAACCCCTTCATGATGAAGGTAAAACAAATCTTAATATCTGAAGACAGTTTTGACTCTTTGACATGTGTTAGTAAAACTGTGCAAATTATTGCAACTACTTAGGCTACTTTCACACTGAGGCGTGCAGGCACTAGCGGTACAGTGATGCTAAATATAGCGCCGCTTTACCGTCGTTTTAGCAGCGCTAGCGGGCGGTTTTAGCAGTGCTAGCGGGGCAGCTTTAGCAGCACTAGCGGGGCGGTTTTAACCCCCTGCTAGCGGCCGAAAAAGGATTGAAACCGCCTGCAAAGCGACGCTTTGCGGCATTTGCGGGCGGGTTTGCAGCGCTGCCCCATTGTTTTCAATGGGAAGGGGTGCTTTAGGAGCGGTAAACACACCGCTCCTACAGCGCTCCAAAGATGCAGCTTGCAGGACTTTTTGGACCACCCTGCAAGCGCAGCGCAGCGCTCCAGTGTGAAAGCCCTTGGGGCTTTCACACTGGAGTGCATTGAGTGGCTCTTTCGGGGTGCTTTGCAGGTGCTATTTTTAGCACTTTAGCACCTGCAAAGCGCCTCAGTGTGAAAGGAGCCTTAGTGTATGCAGGCAAATTATATCTTGTTTTTTCAGGACAAATTGGTATTTTTTTGTGGTATATGGCAATGGATATCTCCTGATTTTTTTTTTTTTTTTTTTATTACCAAAGGAAAACTGCCTAAAATAGTAAATATCGTTTTTGAAATATAGCTGTATATTTCTTGCTGTTACCATGGCTTACCACCAAAGAACCACGAAAAACAAATTTTCCTACACTTGATGATCACAGATCACATATGTGAATGGTATTTCCTGTCGCATCATCATGGCAGCATACACGTTGGGTTGTGACTCCGCCTCCACAACCTGATAGGACCACATAGCTATAAATTAGAGAGTAGACACCTGCCCCAGTATTCTCTTATTTTTCCTCACCTGTCAGGACGCACGGATCAGCACCCCCTTACCGCTTCGCCACAGCCAGGTTCTAGCCTCTCCTGGGTGGAAGTCCTTCTTGTACAGCCTCTAAACGAGCTAAATGGAAGGAGCCCCACTCTGGTGATCTCAGGGGCACTCTCTCATCTCACTCAGCTGTCTGACCACAATATAAGCCTTAAACAGGCTTCAAGTGCAGCAGCCCACAAAAGCCTTAAACAGGCTTGCTGGAGGAATGGCCAGGGAAGCTTCAGTGTGGCCTCATGAAATAAGCCTTAAACAGGCTTAGTTGTGTGCAGCGGTCCCCCCCCCCTCTTTCCCCCTCTCCTACCAGTACCTCTGCCCATCTGCTGGGCTCTGTGGTTCTCCAATCTGCCGTCCGTAGCGCCGAGCGTTCTCGGCGTCCTCGCGCATGCGCAGTGCGTCGTTTGGGCACCTCTGTGCCGCTTTCCAGCTTCCAAGATGGCGCCGGGTGTCCCGCGGCGCTACTGCGCATGCGCGAGCGTCCGACGCTGATGGCGGCGGATTTAAAAGCCCAGCAGTAGCTGTATTTGCTGCTGCTGGTTGTCTGTGCATGACAGATTGTTTTGGACTTCAAAAGCGCACTACAAAGGTAGGTGGCCTTCCTCTACTCGGCTTTTAAGTCAGGATTCCTGCTCCCTCTGCATAGCTCTGTTTATTTTTTTCTCCCTGCAGGTTTCCAGTCCGCTTTCTCTCCATGGAGACCGCTGCCCCAGTAGATCACCGCCAGCCTATTAGGTAAGGGGAGGGGAAGACAAGTGTAAGTATTGAAGATTGAAAAAGAGAGCACTACTAACGCTGCCTAAATTGGTCAGCCCTACCAGGTCTTCAAGAACGTCTGCTTCAAGACAAAGAGAGTCCTCACGCAGGAGGAGTCGCTCCAGACACAGAAGGAGCCGTTCCTATCATAAAAGAAGCTTCTCGAGAGGAAGCCGCAGAAGAAGCCGCTCCAGGTCGCACTCTAGACATGGCCGATCCCGCCATAGAAGATCGCCTTCACGCAGACATCGTTCCCCCGCACGCCACTCCCGTCCTGCCGGGAACGCATGCTGGGTTTGCGGCGCAGCGGCTTTTCCAGAGAAACTGGTCTGTCAAAAATGCCTGGAAGAGGCCACAAGAGAGAGAGTCTTGGAGGTCGGAGATTCAGCTGGGGCCGTAGCCCCCCAGGCCTCGATATCAGATGTGGATTTCTCCACTACTACCTCTCCAGCCCGGGCTAGCACATCAAAGGAGCAAGACTCCCTGTCTGATAATGAGGGTCTGGAGGTATCGGCCGGATTCGACTTCAGTCTGATAGAGCCGTTTGTTAAATCGGTTAAGGAGGCAATAGGATGGGAGGAACCCCAGGAAGCCCAACCGAAACAAAGGAAGTATTTTCCTCAGCTCAGAAAGGATCCAGAATCTTTCCCATTCATTGACGAACTAGAGGACCTAATCAAAGAAAAATGGCAGAGGCCAGAAAAAAAGTCTAGTCTGAATAACAGACTCCTGAAGCTATACCCACTCAAGGAGCCTAAGGTAAACCCTCTGGTGTCCCCTCCGGTAGTGGACGCATCCCTGATGCGCCTAGCCAGGCATGTTACCCTCCCCTTAGAAGACGCGGTAACGTTTAGAGATGTCCTCGACAGAAAGATCGACACGGATCTCAAGCGGGCTTACCTGTCGGCTGGAGGTGCCTGCAGGCCTGCAATAGCACTCGCTGCAGTAGGAAGAGCCATCTCGAGCTGGTCCACAAGCGCAGAAAAGCTTGTATTAGAGGGTGCAGACCAAGAAAGAATAGTGAAGGCGTTGCAAGAGCTAAGCTTGGCGGGTGACTTTGTGGCTGAAGCTTCGGTCGACACCATCAGGTCTGCGTCTAAAGCTATGCTGGCCTCAGTAACAGCCAGAAGAGCATTGTGGCTGAAGCCCTGGACGGCGGATCCAGCTTCCAAATCTAACTGGTGTCGTATTCCGTTCGATGGTGAGCACCTCTTCGGAACAAAATTAGACACAGCCATCTCCAAAGTAACCGGTGGAAAGTCCGGGCTCATCCCCTCAGACAGGAGGCCCAAGCAGCAGAGACCTCCTCCCTTTAAGCGGAACCTCCCAGAGAGATATAGGGACGCAAGAGCGTACAGACCAGGGAAGGAGTATCGAAGGAGCTGGAAGAATCCTCAAACCTCCTTTATGAAGTTTCAGAAGCCTAAGGCGCCTGCTTCCAGTGACCAGAAGCCCTTTTGAAGGTGCGCCCGTCCGACCAGCGGTAGTGGGAGCAAGACTCTCCAGTTTCAAGCTGGTCTGGGCGGAAACCATAAGGGATACCTGGACCCTGGCCACTGTCACCTTCGGCCACAGGTGGTCCTTCAAAAACCGGCCCCCAGGGGATCAGTTCTATCCAACCCGTATTCCTCCATCTCGGGAAAAAAGGTTGTCTCTACTGAACTACATCCAAGATCTTCTCCAAAAACGAGCATTAATAGAGGTTCCACCAGCACAACGAGGCAGGGGATTCTATTCTCCATTATTCATAGTCAAGAAGAAGTCAGGGGACTTTCGACCGGTTCTAGACCTAAAGAACCTCAACAAGTCCATCAGAGTGGAGTCATTCAGGATGGAGAGCTTGCAGTCTATCCTCCAGGCCATAAACCTGGGAGACTGGATGCTCTCCATAGATCTCCAGGATGCCTACCTGCACATTCCAATCCACGGGGCATTTCAGAAATTCCTGCGATTCTCGGTGGGTCAAGGGCACTTCCAGTTTCGAAGCCTTCCCTTTGGGATCTCAACAGCCCCCAGAACATTCACAAAGGTGTTACTACCAGCAATAGCCTTTTTGAGGGAGAAAGGTCTAAGGGTCCACCATTACCTGGACGACATCCTCCTCCTCTCAAGCAGCCAGGAATCACTCGTCCAACATCGCGAGATCCTGGTTTCTACCCTAACGAGTTTAGGATGGATAATCAACTGGCAAAAAAGCAACATCCAACCTACCCAAAGGATGGTCTTCCTGGGAGCCGAACTAGACACCCGAGCAAACACAGTGAAATTGCCAGGGGAGAAGTTGTCCTAATAATTCAGAAAGTGAAAGAGGCTGTCCCAGCGTCATGTCTACCGGCCAGAGCATACCTCAGCCTCCTAGGTTCCCTAACAGCAACCATTCCAATGGTCAGATGGGCGCAATGGAATACCAGACCCCTGCAAGCCTCCTTCCTGCGCCAGTGGGATGGATGGTCCATGTCCCAATTGATTCACATCCCAGAGGAAGCCAGGCTATCTCTACGGTGGTGGACCCACCCCGACAACCTCAGCAGATGCAAGCAGATAGTCATCCTCCACCAGGAGGTAGTAACTTCGGACGCCAGTCTGGAGGGATGGGGGGCACACTACCTACACTATGCAGCTCAGGGCCGCTGGCTCTTCAAAACCAAGGATGTAGTATCAAACGTCCTAGAGATGAAGGCAGCCTTCCAAGCCCTCTTGGCATTCAGCTCAATCTGAGAGGGAAACAGGTCCTCATTCAAATGGACAACCGAGTGGCTGTAGCCTACATCAACAGGCAGGGGGGTACCAAGAGCATCTCCATGATGCGAGAAGTCGGTCCGGTGATGCGATGGGCTCAACTGAACCTGTGGGACCTGAAGGTGGCCTATATTCTGGGGGTTTAGAACTTACTGGCGGATTCTCTCAGCAGAACATTCGTTTCCAACAACGAGTGGTGTCTAAGCCCACAGGCCTTTGCCCTCATATGCCAGACATGGGGTCACCCAGACATAGACCTCGCAGCAACACCAGAGAACAAGAAGTGTCAGAGGTTTCTGTCGAGGAACCCCTTCCCCGCAGCGGAGGGTACGGATTGTCTCCAGCACGCCTGGAACTTTCGCCTAGGCTACATTTTTCCACCGACCCCACTGATAGCCAAGTTCCTTCTGAGGCTCAAACATTCAACAGCTCTAGTACTGGCTGTGATTCCCTTTTGGCCACGGAGGCCTTGGTTCACCACCCTCCTGCAACTGAGCACAGCGGATCCACTTCCACTCCCGGTAACAACGGATCTACTAACCCAGGGCCAGCTACTACATCCGAATCCAGAGAGATTGCACCTAGCGGCCTGGAGACTGAAAGGTCTAGGTTCCTAGATCAAGGATGTTCTCAGAAGGTAGTCGATTCCCTGCTTCAAGCCAGGAAATCCTCCACGAATAGCACCTACGAGAGAATCTGGGGAAAGTTATCTTCCTTTGCTCAGGAACAAGGTTGGGACCCTTCTTCCCCATCAGCAATACAAGTGCTTGAGTTCCTCCAGTCAGGTCTAGACAAAGGCCTTAGGTCTAGCACCCTGAAAGTCCAAGTCTCTGCCATCTCTGCTTTGACAGGGGTTAAGTGGGCACTTAACCCTCTGGTGGTACAATTTCAAAGAGCCTGCCTGAAGCTAAGACCTCCCAGGAAACCTTCATTTCCAACATGGGATCTATCAACTGTCCTAGAGGTTTTATCCGGAGAGCCATTCTCCCCACTTGAGGATACCTCCCTCTGGGACCTGACTCTAAAGGTAGCATTCCTAATTGCCATCACATCAGCGAAGAGGGTCTCAGAAATGCAAGCCTTGCTGATCAAAGAACCGTATCTGCTGGTTTACCCAGACAGGCTAACCCTGAAGCCTTCAGACAGGTTTATCCCAAAAGTCTCCTCTTCGTTCCACTTTAACCAGGAGATTGACCTCCTGGCTTTGATCACGGATCAGGGCGTCCCTCATCCCCTGAATGTCAAGGGCAACATTCTGCATTACCTTACGGTAACCAAGCCATTCAGAAAATGCGAGAACCTTTTAGTCATCCCACATGGGTTCAGGAAGGGTCAGGCAGCTTCTGCCCGTACCATCGTCTCATGGCTCGTGAAAGCTATCAAGAAGGCCTACTCCTTAAGCACCTTGCAGATTCCAGAAGATCTAAGAGCGCATTCCACCAGGGCAATGGCTACTTCATGGGCAGCTTACTGTAAAGTTTCAGCGGAAACCATTTGTAGAGCAGCCACTTGGTCTTTGAGAAACACCTTAATTTCCCATTATAGAATAGACGCTGCACGCTTAGCAGCAGTTGAATTTGGGAGGGCCGTCATACAGGCCAATTCTTCTGTTTCTTGTCAATAAATTTGATTTTGCATTCCCACCCAGTTTGGCGAGTTACTCCCCAACGTGTATGCTGCCATGATGTGACAGGAAAACGGAAAATTGTATACTCACCTTTCCGTAATTTTCCTTTCCTGTCGCATCTTCATGGCAGCATACAATCACCCACCCTCTGAGATGACATGTGTATATATTTACAGAGAATACTGGGGCAGGTGTCTACTCTCTAATTTATAGCTATGTGGTCCTATCAGGTTGTGGAGGCGGAGTCACAACCCAACGTGTATGCTGCCATGAAGATGCGACAGGAAAGGAAAATTACGGAAAGGTGAGTATACAATTTTCCGTTTTGTTGTTTGTACATGTACTAGAACCCAGAAACAATAGTGCACATCTTCCTTTTTTGTCCTACCTAAAACATACACTTATGCCGCGTACACACGACCGGTTTTGCCATCGGAATAAACTCCGAAGGTTTCTCCGAGTGAACTCAAACGGAATTCCATTCAAGCGGTCTTGCCTACACACGGTCAAACCAAAGTCCGACCGTCTAGAAGGCGGTGACGTACAACACTTACGATGGGACTAGAATAAGGAAGTTCAATAGCCAGTAGCCAATAGCTTCCGTCTCGTACTTGCGTCAGAGCATGCGTCGTTTTTGGTCCGTCAGAACAGCATACAGACGATCGGTTTTCCCGATAGGAATTGGTTCCGTTGAAAATATTTAGAACAGTTCTATTTCTAAGTCCGTCAGAATTTTCGAAAAAAAAAAAAAGTCCGACGAGGCCTACACACGATCAGAATAGACGATGAAAAGCTCCCGTCGGACTTTTTCTGTCGGACACTCCACTCACATGTACGCAGCTTTAAGCCTAGTACATACGGGCCAAATGTCAGATGGCATCGCCTAGGTCAATAGAAACCGGCCGACATTCGGTATGTGTGTTCTGTTGAAGGGACATGACCGGAAAAAGGTCTGCCGATATGCTCCTGATCAACGCTCTTAGCCAATGGCTGAGAGCACTGACCGGTGTGTTCTTGTCACTGGGGCCCAGCAGGGGAGATCCCTGTACTAACGTCAGATAGTTAGAACAGCTGCTCCTCCTGAGCTGTCTGTTTTTTTTGTTCAGCCCTGCTGGGTTGAATGAAAATAACTACTAGTGTGTACTAAGCTTAACTGACACCGATACTATATTATACAATGCTTTTAATCCTGCCTAAAATACACTGATCCTGACCTATGGCCTTGACCTTTGACCTTGACTTTGCCTCTAAACATGACCTTTAACCTTAGCCTTGATGCTAACCCTAACCCTGACATCAACCTAGATTGAACCCTGATCTAGCTATGTTATCTTTATTTTTTTAACCATTTTTTTTTTGTCTAGCAAAGAGAAAAAAATACAAGGTAATTTTTTTCTCTATACGAGAGGAGAAAAAAAACACGAGGGCAAACTATACAGTGACTTTCCTGATCTTAAGTACAAGACTTGGAGCTGTCTGTAACAGCTCGGTGCTGGGAACTTGCTCTCAGCACTAACACAGTACAGTACCTGTGAGGCCACATATGAGTTTGCTAGGCAAGAAGGGGTTCAAGAATGGAGATGCAACATCTGTACGAAGTTTAACAGATAGTGTGCATTCAGGGCTGCTCAATCACTAACATCCAGGTAGCTTCACATGTGTAAACAAATGCCTCATTCATTGTATGGGCTTCAGTGCTCATGTGAATAAGGCTTTGCAGTCTTTGTTGCAATGCATGAGGATTTAATTAAAATTAATTTCTTCAGAGTACAACCAGCTAGAGAGGTTGAGAATGGCTTGTTAAAAAGCTTGTTTACTGTATTGGAAAGTTTTAATTAAGGATGAGCCGAACACCCCCCGGTTTGGTTCGCACCAGAACTTGCGAACAGGCACAAAATTTGTGCGAGCATGAGAACACCGTTAAAGTCTATGGGACACGAACTTGAAAAATCAAAAGTGCTAATTTTAAAGGCTTATATGCATGTGTTTGCCATAAAAAGTGTTTGGGGACCAGGTCTTGCCCCAGGGGACATGTATCAATGCAAAAAAAGTTTTGAAAACGTCTGTTTTTTCAGGAGCAGTGATTTTAATAATGCTTAAAGTAAAAAAAAAATGAAATATTCCTTTAAATATCATGCCTGGGGGGTGTCCCTAGTCTGCCTGTAAAGTAGCGCATATTTCCTGTGTTTATAACAGTACCACAGCAAAATGACATTTCTAAAGGAAAAAATGTAATTTAAAACTGCTCGCGGCTGTAATGTATTGTTGGATCCAGGCGATATAGATAAAAATCATTGAAAAAAACGGCATGGGTTCCCCCCTCCAGTCCATTACCAGGCCCTTTGGGTCTGGTATGAATATTAAGGGGAACCCCGCACCAAAATTTAAAAAAAAAATGCGTGGGGGTTCCCCCAAAATACATACCAGGCCCTTCAGGTCTGGTATGGATTTTAAGAGGAACTATGAGCCAATTTTTTTTTTAAATGGCGTAGGGGTCCCCCCAAAATCAGTAACAGACCCTTATCTGAGCAGGCCGCAGGAAAAGGGGGGGACGAGAGAGCGCTCCCCCCTCCTGAACCGTACCAGGCCACATGCCCTCAACATGGGGAGGGTGTTTTGGGGACAATGGGGACAAGGGCCTCTTCCCCACAACCCTTGCCCGGTGGTTGTGGGGGTCTGTGGGCGGGGGGCTTATCGGAATCTAGAAGCCCCCTTCAACAAGGGGACCCCGAGATCCCGCCCCCCTCCTATGTGAATGGGTATCGGGTACATTGTACCCCTTCACACTCACCATTAAAAGTGTCAAAAAAAGTAAAAATGACAGTAGACAGTTTGGGACAATTCCTTTATTTAAAAAAAAATGTCCCATGATGTCCATTCATCTTCAATCACAGCGTCGACGGCCCGAGAAAAAAAAAACGGAAAAACTCTGCCTCGATGGAAGGCTCCCATCGACTGCAGCCTTTTTGCGCTGACAGCTCTTATATAGCTAAGGGGGGCCGCCCGGTGACAAAAGCGGGTGACCCCTTTCCCTTCTAACGTCATGTGACATCACGTAATGTCAGAGGGGTCGGGGTCACCTGTTTACGTAACCAGGTGGCCCTGCCGTCAGCTATATAACAGCTGTCAATGCAAAAAGCCTGCAGTTATGGGGACGCCTCCCACCAAGTCTTTCTGGTTTTTTTTTGTTTTTTTCTCGGTCCATCAGCGCTGTGATCGAAGATGAATGGACATCGCGGGACATTTTTTTTTTTTTTAATAAAGGACCTGTCCCAAACTGTCTACTGTCATTTTTACTTTTTTTACACTTTTTTTGGGTAATGTGTAGGGGTACAATGTACAATGTACATTCACATAGGGGGGCCGGGATCTGGGGGTCCCCTTGTTAAAGGGGGCTTCCAGTTTCCGATAAGCCCTTTGCCCGCAAACCCACTGGGCAAGGGTTGTGGGGAGAAAGCCCTTGTCCCCATCAACATGGAGACAAGGTGTTTTGGGGGGACCCCAAAACACCCTCCCCATGTTGAGGGCATATGGCCTGGTACGGATCAGGAGGGGGGTGCGCTCTCTCGTCCCCCCTTTTCCTGCGTCTTGACAGGTTGCGTGATCAGATAAGGGTCTGGTATGGATTTTGGGGGGGAACCCCACGCCATTCTTTTTTTACATTTTGGAGCGGGGTTCCACGTAAACCCCATACCAGACCTAAAGGCCCTGGTATGGATTTTAGGGGGGACCCCCACGCCATTTTTTTTAAATTTTGGTGTAGGGTTCCCTTTAATATCCATACCAGTCCCGAAGGGCCTGGTAATGGACTAGGTGGGAACTCACGCTGTTTTTCTCAATGATTTTTATCTATAGTGCCGGGATCCGGCAATACATTACAACAGCGAGCAGTTTTAAAATTACATTTTTTTCCTTTACAAATGTCATTTTGCTGCTCTCATTCATAAAACTATGTACAGCTGCTATGTAAGCAGCCTAACATAGTGTGGGGCGTGGACCCAATCATGGCTCTCACAGCAGAGTGCGCTGTGATTGGCCAAAGCATGCAGGTCAGGTGCATGCTTTGGCCAATCAGAATCCGTCAATGCACTTCCATCTCGCAGTGCATCGATGGTCTCGCCGTTCATTATGAGGCATTCTGCGGGCATTCGAATTTCCCGTGAACGCCCCATAATGTTCTAAATTCGGCGAACGGACGAACACCCGATGTTCAAGTCGAACTTACGTTCGACTCGAACATCTGGCTCATCCCTAGTTTTAATATTTATACTTTGGGAAAAGATGCCTGTTAGTTTTTCAGGGGAATCTGAATGGAAGCTCAGTGAGTGTTGGTCTACGTGCAGGTGGTTGTAATATACTCGACTACCTCGAAGCCCGTCCTAGATCTGAAAAAAATATATATTTTCCTTTTTTCCTGACTTGAATGTGATGGGTTGGAGGTAAAAGGATGTAAACAGATGCACATCCATTTATATCTGCCTACATTTATATAGACCTAACATAGGCCTGTTACAAGATGGAGGAAAAAACTAAACTTTAACAGAACTCTGTTCTGTTCTGCTCCGATTCATCAGAGGATCTGTTCACGGATCCCCTGCTGACTAAAAAGATGCTATAATAATAACATAGCATTTGTATATGTAAAAATGGAGGTTTAAGACTACAGCTTTTTGTAATAGGCAATTCACTGTGACAAATGCCATGTGAAAAATGCTATAACCGGTCTACAGTAGAAGCTTACATTTGTTTACATTATTCTTTATCTGAAAGTTCCCAGTACAAGTTTATTTTCTTATTTTCTTATTTACCCAGATGCTTGTACTCTACTTGTTGCTGAATGTTTTGCTGTTTGTTCTTGGCATTAGTGACCTATTATCAGCATTATCATGCAGTTCCCTATGGTGAGCTTTATTGTGAAAACAAGAATTTCAAAGAAAAAACATTAACTTGCACAATGCTTTGATGATAATGTCTACTAATCCTATAATCTTATTTAAAGTGTTACTAAACCCAGTACCCTGCATTCACTATATCTGGTCTCCAAAATACACTATGGAATGCAATTATTTTAGTAAATATAAACTGCTAAATACCTTTTCTCATCAGCATTTAGAGCAGTTTTGTGACTTCTATCAGTGTCCAGCCAAGCACTGGTTAAAGCTTGTAGGAGGAGTTTTCTGACTGCTCTGTGAAACTGCAAGACCCCTGACCCCTGCCTGGACAGTGCTAATTGGCCCTGTGCTGTTCACATGCACCCTCACAAGAAAAAAAAAACTCCTCTAGCAAAACACAATAAACTGAGCATGTGCAGCCTGACTCCATAGGCTATGTGTTATCAGGAAATTATCAGAGGACAGTGGAAGGAGAGGAGGATCAGAGAAGCCAGGATAAAACAGCTTTTTTACACAATGCAGAGGATTAACCCCTTAGCCTCCACAGTGAGTATAAAAAGCATACTTTACTGCATATACACACTGATTTTACTGTTGTGCGTTTAGTAACACTTTAATATGTAGATTGGTTCTGTATTTATCTTCTGGTGACATTTTATTGTCCCATCAAAATGTGACATCCATAGCATTTATAAATATGGATCAATATCTTATCTTTATACCTA
Source organism: Lithobates clamitans (assembly GCA_037952925.1). NCBI lineage: Eukaryota > Metazoa > Chordata > Amphibia > Anura > Ranidae > Lithobates > Lithobates clamitans. Next base: position 6,069,570 of record JBBGZY010000655.1, read on the forward strand.
AATTGTCACTAATTTGTGTGAAGCAGCCCTCACAAAGTTGTAATTTCCTGTTTTGTACCCTCCACATGCCCAACAATGTACAAGTTTAATTTGAAGATTTTGGGGATCACTGATTATGGCCAGAGCCTTGGACATTTGTTATTTTGAGCTTTACCCTGCACAGATATCTATGCTGATGCATTATTTCATTTGTAAAGAGTTGGTATTCCTGATGAACAGGTGTGAGCACCTGAGGCATACATGATGAGACAGAAACAATTACATTGGAGGGTGTGTCCTTTACTGGATGGGTCTAGGTATGTGTACTATCAATCCTATGTTAATTATTTAAAGGCCTGCATTTGTGGCAGGTGTTTGGCCTAAGAATAGGTCTGAATCTTTCTTTGCAGTGTGTATATTGGGTTACAAATAGATATGTTTTTTGTGGGGGGGTTTTCTTGGGGGGGGGTGCATAATTCCCGACCCACACCCCACTAAGGCTGTGGTTTGATGATTGCTTCTAAATCTTACATGTTAGATTTACAACTGCTATGTAATGGTTTAGATGAAAAGGAAGGTTCCTGCTAATTTATTCCTGCTGTGTGTGTGTCAATGTAGTTTGTGTGCTACCTTTTTGGCTTTTGTAATAATTTTGTCTGTTTTTGATTATGATAATCCTGCCATTTAACTTTTTAGGGGTTTTGGAGCGAAGACTTTTGAACACCACAAAGGTTTGTCATGGTTGTTATTAGCTTGATTTGTATCCTTGCATTGTAATTTTTTGGGGGTTTGAGGCAAGGACTTTTGATCGCCAAAAAGGTTAGTCATGCTTGTTATTAGCTTGATTTGTATCCCTGCTTTTCTAATGTGATTTTTTAATGTGTCTAATTTGTGCGTTGTAGATTGTAAGCTCTTTTGAGCAGGGCCTTTCTAACTACAGTATATTGTAAAATGAGGCAGCATCATTTCCATGCCATTTATGTTTTTGGCCCAAATACATTAATGTACCAAATGTTTATACTAATATTGAAATAAAAAGTCTTTTTTTTTTGCTTTGTTTGACTTTTGCAGACTATAAATACATATTTTCTAAGTGCAAACTATTCATACCCCTTCAAATCTGTCTTAAACCTAGTTGCATACAAAAGTATTTGGTTGTGCACACATGCAAGTCCTTGAGTGTAATGGGGTGGAGGAGGAAGAAAAATGAATCCTTCGGGCACCGTGATTGAAAATGGATTTACATTTTTTAATAAAGGATTTGTCAAAAACTGTCTTTGTATTTTTTGACACTTTTTGGGTGAATGGTTAGGGGTACAATGTACCTGATACCCATTCACATAGGGGGGAGGGATCTGGGGGCCCCCTTATTAAAGGGGGCTTCAAGATTCTGATAAGCTCCCCGCCCGCAGACCCTAACAACCACCGGCCAGGGTTGTCGGGAAGAGGCCCTTGTCCCCATCAACATGGGGACAAGGTGCTTTGGGGGGCACCCCAAAGCACCCTCCCCATGTTGAGGGCATGTGGCCTCGTATGGTTCAGGAGGGAGGCCGCCAGCTCGTCCCCACACCAATTCTTTTTTTGAATTTTGGCGTGAAGTTCCCCTTAAAATCCATACTAGACCCGAAGGGCCTGGTATGGACTGGGGGGGCCACAGCGTTTTTTCCAAAAAAAATTCCTAATAGCCAATGCTACATCAGCATGAGCATGGTTGTTTCCATACTATTCATGGCTCATTTGCAAAATATTATTGTATAGAATTAAAAACTTCAAACACTAGTAAATGTATTTTCTATGTATGACTGTGCTCAGCCCAATAGGCTAGTGGTCAGTGCTTCTACCTTGAAAGACTCAGGCGTTGAAGGGCTCATGGGTTCAAATCAGCAGCGTATGCTGAAAATGGGTGAATGCCAATTAGCCACAGCACTTTAGTTGATTCTATTATATTGACTCTTCAAATGCATGCAATGTAAGTATTCAATAATATTATGGTGTGGAATTCCAAACAGAAAAAGAAAGAAAGGAGGGCGCACCGACCTAGTGCATTACCACTGGTAACATTTTATTGAAGTGTAAAACAGCAAAATATATACTCACAAACGAGCATGAGTGACAGGCTTGACAATGCTGCAGGTACGCAGTTCTGAACATCGACAAACCCGGACCGGACATCAAGTGAATTCAATTGGACCTGGGGGGGGGTGATTTGCGATTAACATCTAGTGTGGGCGTGCTCATCTATTCTGGATGCGCACGCATCCACACACTCACTGTTTCAGCGAGTGCTGATGTTACAGCGGTCGGAAGTAGCGGGTGGAACGCATACACACCCGCACTTCGGGGCCGTGCCTTATGTACACGCGCAAGCGGAAGTGACATCTGGGCCAGCCGGAACTCGCCGGTGGAGCGCAAACACACCCGCACTTCCTGGTTATCGAAGCGGCGTGCGTTCCACCGGCGATAGATAGCGGTTGAAGGCGCCACTATACCTGGTTTGATATGTGTTACCCCGCTACCCCCCATAGATGTGGAGGTGGTACAGGTAGATTTTATGCCTGACCACCTCCGTATGTCAGGCCTATCAGCCTCCCCATGCAGTCTCCACTGGTTCATTGAGATATGACCATCTATTAATCCTATTCATCCCATTTTTTGTTTAGCCATGTATGTGTGGGGTCACTGGCATAAATCACTATGGTGTTTATGACGACTGGGTGCAGCTGGGGAGGGCCCCATCATTAAGGTGGGTGTGTTTTCCGTGTAGGTGGGTGCTGGTGGTGATCAGGATGCACGGGTGCACGCATATATAGAGGAGACCATACATGTGAGCAGCCATTACCCGTTTAGGCTCTGAGGAAGGGGGTTCTCCCCCGAAACGCGTTAGCCATCGCTTTATTCACTTGATGTCCGATCCGGGTTTGTCGATGTTCAGAACTGCGTACCTGCAGCATTGTCAAGCCTGTCACTCATGCTCGTTTGTGAGTATATATTTTGCTGTTTTACACTTCAATAAAATGTTACCAGTGGTAATGCACTAGGTCGGTGCGCCCTCCTCTCTTTCTTTTTCTCTTTAGTCTGTGAATACCCATTATTCTGAGGAGGGCTGCAAGATGGCAGATACCACTGATTCGGTCATACCACACATTGAGGAACTAGACACCTGAGCGCAGGAGAGATTTCTACTTTTGTTTGTGGAATTCCAAACATCACACACTAGTTAACAGTCAATTTACATTTTTTTGTTTGTTTTAATTTGCTTGTGCACTGGAAAAATAATCACAGCTGGTGGGTGGTAGGTTGGCTGGGATTTGAACTCATAACTTGAGTGCTTTGGAGATATCTGAGCAGACCACCAAGCCATTGTGCTAAGTACGCTGAGACCTGCATAATAGTGTAGTATGATTAAAGAATGAACATAAATAATTACTACTTTATAGTCACCTAAAAAAAAAAAAAAAAAAAAAAATGGAGTGCGCATGCGCGCGGTGCCGAGGTCGGACATGAACTGACTCCGCTCCGCGCACCTCCGGCCAGAACAGCAAAAACAGCGAGAGGGGAACGAGCGAAGCTCCACCAAACGGACATCCCGGAGCCTGGGAGCGGACGATGCAGCGGAGAGGGTCGGGAAACAACCGAAACCCCCCACAGCACCTCAGGAACACCCGCGCTTCTAAGGCCCAGCAGTCTCCCTCTCCCAAGATGGCGCTGGGGAAGGGAGACTCCACACGCGGCGGAGCCTCAGCACAGCGACGGACCCCGCAGACCTCCACACAACAGGGAGGGGATCTCACTGAGGGCCGCACAGCTCAAGACCAGCACCAGAACTGGGCGACCCAGCAGCCACTACAATCAAAGCCTACAGTACCTGAGAAGGTTAGTCCCCAGACACAGCTGCGGCCCCCCCAGATGGCGCCTGTCAGGGGAGATCACACACATGAGAGTAACCAGATGCAGACACAGCAGAATGAACCGCTCCACCCAATTACTTTCCTTGCTGAGGTGCATAGAGACCCCTTCTCCTCCCAGTCCCAGGAGGGACCTTGCTCCCCACAGAGCGACCACCCACAGATGTCCCCGTTATCGGGCTCCTCGGACAGACCATTATTATTCACTGACTCCCCAGCCTCCTCCACAGAAAGGCAAATGGCTGAAATTGCTGAATTAGCCATGAGTCAAAACAGTGGGCCTTCCTCACAATCGCCGGCCCTTGCTGCAGGGTACTCAGGCGACACAGTTCTCCTAGCTAGATTTTCAGCACTCCTGCAGCAGGAGCTGTCTAAAGCTTGCAACATTATTACCACGGGTATGAAGGATGACTTCCAAAATATAGGGGAAAGATTAGACACGATCGAGTCTAAAATGGATGGGACAGTTAAAAGGGTGAACCAAAACTCCAAAATGATCACATCCCTGCAGGACCAACTAGACCAAGCAAACGCAAAAATTGAAGATTTGGAAAACAGGTCTAGGAGGTATAACTTCCGCGTACGTGGTCTCCCAGAATCCGAACTAGACCTGGAAGACTCGATCCACGATCTAATGAAACAATTGATACCGGACATTTCCCCTCACCAAATGGAACTGGACAGGGTGCATCGAGCCCTGACAGCCCCAAGACAAGATGGACTGCCGCGTGACGTGATAGTTAAGCCTCATTTCTACCGCATTAAAGGAAGGATCATGCTGGAAGCAAGAAACCATGGAGACATAACCATCTCGGGTCACCCAATCCAGATTTTTGCGGATATAGCCCAAGTAACAATCCAGAAAAGGAGAGCTTTGAAGCCGTTGCTTAACCAACTCATCAACCGACAGATTAAATACAGATGGTCGTTCCCATTCCGATTGTCATTCTTCTACAAAGGCAAGTCCCACTCATTTACTACCTTCTAGTCGGGCGAGGCCCTTCTCCAAGATCTGGGCCTTCTGTCTACGGAACCACAGGGACCCAACGCCCTACTCGACGAAAGCCGACCGATTTCCCCCCTGTGGTCTCAGCCAAAAGGTCCTAGAGCCAGAAAATCTCCGTCAGTTACCTGAACCCTATCCCAGAAGCAGATCACAAACTCGGTATTTGCGACCGAGTATTCTGGTATTGGTCCAAGACCTGCTCTTGAAGACCCTGCTGCAGGCGTCTGACTGTTCCTGAAGACGCCGTATCCGTTGATGCCGTTTCGGTTTAATACAGACTTAAAAGTTGACTTTATATCAGGTTATAAGTTATGTTTTAGGTATCCCGAGAGGGAAATCTGCTTTATCAGCAGAATTTCCTCTACACTTTTTCGCCTCTCCCCACCCCTCCACTATTATGTTTGAATTTAGTAGTGAAACTTCCCAATCAATTTGTGAGTGGACCCCGCTCACCCCCATTTGAAGCTAGTAAATAGTGCCGGAGGTGAACCGCATGCCACCACAAGTGAACCTGTCTTCACCGCAAGCGGAGAGACCACTTCACGACAAAAACTCAGGGGCCAGTTACCCCTGCAACCACACTGCAATGCAGTGTGCAGGTGCCTTTTTAGCACCTCCCCTTTTTCTTAATTTTTTTTTATTATTGTTTCCCCTTTTTATCTCTTCTGAAAATCTTCTTGTAGTTCTAGCTATAATCAACAGGTTTTGCTTAATACTACAACAAAAAAATGCACTACACTATCTGTGTTTCTACTTCTCTAATTCTACCTTTTTTCCTCCCTTATCCCTCTTCTACCCCCTGAACGCGCTTCTGCTCCACGCAAGAATCCGAGAGGAGGATCCAAGAGACTTCCGAATAATTCTACTGAAACGCCTAAAATTTGAGTACAGCCTTCCAAACAACCATGTCCTCTAGAAACCAACCTACCTACACGATATTGACGCACAACACTCAGGGTCTTAACTCCCCTACTAAACGGACCAAGGCTTTTCAGCAATACCATAAATTAGGGGCAGACATCCTCTTTTTACAGGAGACGCATTTCTCACGTACGTCAGCCCCAAAATATCTGAACGCAAAATACCCAACGGTTTATCTGTCCAATGGTCCAGATAAAAAGAGAGGAGTAGCTATATGCATTGCTAAAAGGGTCCCCTTTACCCCCACTAATGTGATAAGGGATAGGGAGGGCCGCTATATTATGGTCGCTGGTAGAATCAATGACAGTGCGGTCACCTTTCTGTCTTATTACGCTCCTAACGTTGGACAGATAAACTTTTTTAATACAATGCTGGAGGTCATAACACCCCATTTAGTGGGTCATGTGATGCTAGGAGGAGACAGTAACACCTCACTTGATCAAATTCTAGATAAGTTGGACCCCCGAAAGACGACCCTAAAGCATACCCCTAAACAAAGCAGCACCCTAGCACGTCTGCTCCACAATCACGACCTGATAGACCTCTGGAGAGACGCCCACCCCACAGAACGGGACTACACATTCTACTCGCACGTACACAAAACATACTCGCGCATTGATCATTTGTTCACACTGTCCCCATTACTCCCATATATCTCATCGACTAAAATAGTGCCTACAGCATGGTCAGACCACTCTGCGGTCCTGGTGGTTCTATCAGATCTCTGGTCGAAATCCAGACAGCCTTCTTGGCGATTGAACGAATCCTTTCTGAGCGACCCCATAATTGCCAAGGAAGTTGGGAAAGCCATACAACAATATTTTCAAGAAAATACCCTTCCGTCCTCCTCTCCAGAGATAGTATGGGCAGCCCATAAGGCCACCCTAAGGGGTATACTAATACAACTAGCTACCAAGGTCAAGAGAGAACGAACTCAAACAATTCAACAACAAGAAAGAGAGTTATATAGACTAACACATGAACAAAAATCCAACTCGCAAACGGACCTTAGAAGCCAGATTGACACAGCAAGAACAGCATTGAATTTGAGCCTCACTACTAAAGCAGAAAAATATGTCAGATGGGCTAAACACCGCTATTACACAATGGGGGACAAATCAAATAGATTACTAGCTAGAAAACTAAACCCAAGACCATATAACCCGGCGCTCCCCAAATTGAGACTGCAGACTGGACAAGTGACACAAAATCCCCAACTCATACTCCAGGAATTCTATACATTTTACTCTAAACTATATGACTCCCCAAAGGACTTCAACGTAAACAAAGCTGAAGAATTCCTGAGGGATATACCACTCCCAACTTTATCTAGTGACCATGCTGAGATAATGGAGGCAGAGTTTACGACGAATGAAGTAGCGGCGGCTATCAAATCCCTGAACCCGTCGAAGTCTCCGGGTCCAGATGGATTCTCAGGCCACTATTACCGCAAATACACGGAAATTCTGTCTCCTCGTCTTTGCGCCTTTTATAATTCACTAAGAAAGGGGCTTCCGATTCCACTTCATGAAAATAAGGCCTTCATACATGTTATACCCAAACCGAATAAAGACCACGGGGACTGTGCGAACTACCGCCCCATATCGTTGATCAACGTAGACCTCAAAATACTGACAAAGATATTAACCACCCGCATGAACTCGTTCATTTCAAAATATATCCATCCAGACCAGATGGGATTTATCCCCAATAGACAAGCACCCGACCAAACTAGATGCATAATAGACATAATCTCTGCTTTAAACTCGGGTTGGGATGGGGGGGGCGGAGAGGAGCATTATTGGTTTCATTGGACCTACATAAAGCGTTCGATTCCCTATCCTGGGACTACCTTCTATATATTTTAGGAAAATACGGGTTTGGACCTCACTTTCTAACCACACTTAAAACAATTTACAGTCACCCCACAGCTAATCTAGTAGTCAAGGGATATAAATCCCAAAACATAAAGATACTAAGAGGTACTAGACAGGGATGTCCCTTGTCGCCCCTATTATTTATTTTAGCCCTAGAGCCCCTGGCCATTAAAATCCGAGAACATCAGGATATACTGGGGGTGCGATGTGGCGACAGGGAGCACAAATGTGCAATGTTTGCGGATGACATCTTACTGCTTCTCTCCTCTCCGGTCACCTCCTTACCCAACCTACAGCTGGTGTTGAGACACTTCACGGAATTTTCGGGACTTAAAGTGAACCACTCTAAAACTCAAGCGCTTAACGTTTCTTTGCAAACACACATAGTCCAAGCATTACAACAATCCTACCCTTTTAAATGGCAAAAAGAGACAATGTCATATTTAGGCATCTTCCTCACTCCTACCCTCACAACAATGTATAAACATAATTATCCCCCACTATTTAGGAAAATACTAGACGATCTCAAAAAATGGTCAAATAACCCTCCGTCATGGTTTGGAAGGCTGTGCTAAATTAAAATGACGGTCTTGCCGAAGGTGTTATATCTGTTCAGGACCCTCCCAATAGCAGTTGTACGGAACGATTTACAGAAATTCCAGAGAAAATTGTTGGACTATGTGTGGGGACACAGGAGACCTAGAGTGAACAGGAGAACACTTTATACACCTAAGCTGATTGGGGGCCTGGGAATGCCAGATTTACTCAAATATTTCCAAGCAGCACAAATGTCCCAATTGATCAAATTCCACACTAGACAGCCTAGACCGCTCTGGATGTCAATCGAATCCTCTCTGTACCCTGACAGAGAGATTAGTCAACTAATGTGGTTAAAGGCGAAGGACAGGCCGGCCATGATGTGCCCGAGCTTGTCTTTCTCCCTAAATTTGTGGGACAGACTATCGACAGCCTACGGGTTTAGGTCCCAACACACCCCATTGGCCCCTCTATTCGGGAATACACTGTTCACTCCGGGTCTTCAACCCCGGAATTTTTTGTGGTGGACCAACAAAGGATTAATACGCATTGCAGATTATTGTGACCACAGAAATCGAAATCAACCTTACAGGAGAAATATGAATTCCCAAATTCAGAACTTTTCCGCTTTACCCAGATAAGGCATTTTTTAGCGACATTGAATCGCACCTCTGATATTACTACATTCACCCCAATGGAAAACCTCTGTAAGAATTTTGATAGGCACACTGGTCATATAGCACAGATATATAATATTTTGACTTCATCTATCTCAAAACTGCATTATATGCAAAAATGGGAACAAGATATGGAAATGGAATTAGATATGGAAGTTTGGAACAAGATAATACTGAATGCATCTAAGTTGCTTGTTAATACCTCCCTGATAGAGGCAAACTATAAAGTAATGATGCGATGGTACATGGTCCGGGAGAGGATAGCAACTTTCGTTCCAGGGGCGTCCCCCCGGTGCTTTAGAGGATGTAATGTTAATGGCACTTTTTTCTACACTTGGTGGACGTGCCCCAAAGTGAGCAGATTTTGGATACGCACGTACAACCTAATATATTCCCTCACACAAGCGAACCTAGTTAAATCACCTCTGCACGCGCTGTTGGGACGCCCAGTGGAGGGGGCATCAAAGTCAATGCGCAGACTAATTACATTTATATTTGTGGCGGCCAGGATTTCAATAGCTAAGTCCTGGAAGTCTCCCACAGTTCCCTTTTACTTATTAAAAGCCAAACTATCATGGATAATGGTAAATGAACGCCTAACGGCGATATTGAAGGATAAGATGACCGGATTTAATAAAACTTGGGATCCCTGGATAAAATACCTCACCAACACGTAGGTAGCCCAATGATTGAGGCACCTACGGTGCGGCAGGAGCGCACCCTTACCATCTCCCCCCTCCCTCCCCCCTCCTAATCCCTCTCTTACCTGCTCTTTTTCTTTCTGCTTCTCTTTTCTTTCTCTCTCTCCAGGTTCTCGATAACACTGTTATTTTTAATGGGTTGATGACTCGTTTTGTGTTTATCATATATAGCAGTGTAACACGTTTATATGTCAGGTAGCACACAGGCTACAATAGCACAATAAGTTAACAATTGAGTCCATTGCAGTGATAAAATCCTTGCACTGGTGATGTACACGGACCCTCTTGTTCCTCCGGTCTGGTTCGGGAGTTTAGCGGATAAAGGAATAAAAGATAGAAGCCAATAAATAAATATTGTGTTGGGGGGCCGTATCCTCGCCTAGCCACAGCAGGCCCCCAAGGGGGTGGCGGGTGGGGGAGTGCGGTACCATCTGCATGGTGTACGAACTCCATGAGCCAGGCCGGAACGAGGTAACTGTAAGTTAAAATACTAACCCGAAAGCGGTTACTCTCCCCTATAATTTTGTCCCCCCTCCTTTTTTTTTCCCTGTCTTTTTTTTGTTTACCTCTCACCACAGTCAATGATGTCTATAACAGTATGCTAAATAATGTTCCCGGCTGTTTATTCTACTTTCTGTAAACTTAAAAATTGAATAAACACTATTGTTTAAAAAAAAAAATGAAAAAAATAACATAGAACAGATATGTAAGTGTAATGCCGCGTACACACGAGCGGACTTTACGGCGGACTTTGCCCGGCGGACTTTTCGACGTACTTTCCGACGGACTTTGTGAATGAACGGACTTGCCTACACACAATCCACCAAAGTCCGTCGAATTCGTACGTGATGACGTACGACCGGACTAAAACAAGGAAGTTCATAGCCAGTAGCCAATAGCTGCCCTAGCGTGGCTTTTTTGTCCGTCGAACTAGCATACAGACGGCGGACTTTTCGACCGGACTCAATTTCAACGGATAAATTTGAAACAAGTTTCAAATCTAAGTCCGTCCAACTTTTGAGAAAACAAAGTCCGCTGGAGCCCACACACATCGAATTGTCCGACGAAATCCAGTCCGCCAGGCAAAATCCGCCGTAAAGTCCGCTCGTGTGTACGCGGCATAAGAGTTCAATACATGTAACAATGTACAGAATAGCAAACATTACTCTGCAGTACACATTCATAACTGCATTCATTAGCAAGAGAAGAAAAAAAACTTGGAATACTAATTGCAATATACTGTACATCAGTAGATGCACACGAGGTAGAGCACATCTCACATAAAAATGTTTTCTTCGCATACCTGGATCATGGTTGCAGTGCAGTGCTATATAATAACTTGGCACTTGCAGATCTGCGGAATCGCCGATTAGCGCCAATTCCGAATTTACTAAGGCATGTTCGAAGCTAATAGCATGAATTTTCATTTGCATGTTCGCCTAATTGAACTCTTAATTGCCTGAAACGGGCGCTATTACATGTAGAGCACCCAGTACTTCCCAGGAATCTTAGTAAATAGACCCCCTACTGTCTACTGTTGGGGATCATTGATCGACAAAGAAATACTAGACGTGCCCTGTACACATTGCGCTTTTCTGGAGAGCAGGGGCGCCGCAGTGTGCTGCCTTTTCTTTCTCTGTGGGATCTCATCTCACCCTGTCCCACAAGAACTTCCAATGTATAGTTAGAGCTTTGGCTAAAATATAACAAAAAAAACCCCAGAAAAATATAGGTTAATATCTTGTATTCAGTAACAAACTGACATACATATTTTATAAACGAATAAATATATGCACTTACTCCTTGCCTTTTCCTGAGTATTATTCAACCGATCCCAGTTCGGCGTTAGATGTGATACAATGTCTGTCAACAATTTTGCTTTCAATGTCCAGTCATTGTACTGTGGATGGGACACTTTCCAAAGTTCAGGATGAGCTTCCACAGCAGAAATTAGCTCACTCTGGAACACGTCATTTACCATTATTAATTAAAAGTGATCTCGCGCAGTCAAATCTATTCACACATAATAAAAATATCTCAAAAGTATATAAATGCATGATTATAAATACATCACAATCAAGTGGATAGAATGCAATGAAGTAAATATCAAAAGAGGCAAACATTTTCCGTTTGCCTTTCAATTACCAGTTCACAATCTGTGAATTGGCCAATCTTGTTACTTGGGAAAGTCTATATTAAAGGCCTTCCGTGCCTCGGTGGAACATACTGTGACAGGCATGTGTGCTACATTGGGAGCAGAGAGGAAATGATCAAAGCCGTGGTGAATGGATGAGAACGTTCTGGGTTATATTCTGACGCTGTATACATATCTAGAAACAGATACCTAATAGCGATGCCTGCTTTATGACCTATTAAGGTGAGAGTTCTGAGAGACCGTTGTTATCAAGAAATTTCCCATGAGGATTTTTATGAACTTTGGCCAGCTTATTTATTTTATCACCGAGTCACTTTATGCAGTTTTCAGGGTCAGAATTGGACCCCTCACTTATTCATTCTGTGAACTTTTACTCTCATTGCATGAACAGAGAGCACTTTTTTATATTTCATTTTTTATCACTTATTTTGACATTCACTTCATTGCATTCTATCCACTTGATTGTGATGTATTTATAATCATGCACTTTATATACTTTTGAGATATTTTTATTATGTGTGAAAAGATTTGACTGCGCGAGATCACTTTTAATTAATATTTCTAATAGGTGTAGTGTGAGCTTCTATCTTTTCAGATATCATCACACATTTATCATTTATTATTTATTTGTTATTTTGTACACATTCCCTGAATTTACTCATCAACAGCGCGAAGGACACTTCCACCTTTACGTCATTTACCATACTGCTTTCAACACCGCTCAGACAAAGAAAGAGAAGGCAGCAAAGGACACTAGGAAATGTATATGCAGGAATTTTCTGTGGCAGATGATGTCCAATGAGATGTCTTAGCACTTGTAAACGATGGATGCGGCTTAACACTGCTAGCCGCGTTTAGCAGTGTTTACGTGTTTTTAGCGCTGAAAAGCCCCTCTTCAGAACGCACCTGCTCTGGGGGTTTTTTTTCTGCCTTTAAACGTCCATGCCTCTCAATTCTTCTAAAAGCCCGCACATGCATGGACATATAGGCTAACATGCACAAGGAGGTAAGAGGCAGAAAAAAAATGTCTGCAGCCTAGAAGCAGCTGCAAAAACATCCAGTGTGTATGAAGCCTTATAGATGCATTTAGAGATGGAATTTCTAGAGACGGAATTTCCTTGCTAGACAAGATAGCTATTTAAAGTTATTGTAATTATTTTCTACGCGTTTTGTTTTGAAAAAAATAAATCAAATAAACTAAGGAATTCTCGCTATGCAGAGAATGGCAGTCAAAGCAGTGATTTCTCTGCTGAGTCAGAGTTAGCAATCAGCATGAGCTTTGCTGAATGGAACGCTCCAGCTCTGAATTAGGGTTTGTTGTACCTCTGCAGACAAGTCACTGCTGTGGTTTCTTCCTTTCTGCAGCATGCTAACTGGGGAAAGGTTTATTTTAGTCAGGCTGTGGCTGCTTTCAAATAAAAATGAACTATTAAGGCCTCATGCCCATGGACATTTTTACAGCCACTTTTTTAGCGTTTTTGGCAGCAGAGCAGAAGATAGCGGAGAAGAACCGAAGAGGGGAGAAGACCCAGCAAAAGAGCAGAAGATAGCGGAGAGAGAGGAGAAGAGCCGGAGCTGCTTTAATAAAATACTTTAAAAACCTGTGTAGTATGTTTATTTTTGACACTTTTTTATTTAGGTGAATGGGTAGGGGTTCGATGTACCCCATACTCATTCACCTAGGGTGGGGGTGTGTGATCTGGGGGGCCCCTTGTTAAAGGGGGCTTCCAGATCACTGTAAGTTACCACCCGCAGACCCCGACAACCACCGGGCAAGGGTTGTCGGGAAGAGGCCCTTGCCCTCATCAACATGGGGACAAGGTGCTTTGGGGTGGGGGGGGCACAGTGGCCCCCTCTGCCCGAAAGCACCCACCCCCCAGTTGAGGGCATGTGGCCTGGTATGGTCCAGGAGGGGGGGGGGGCGCTCGCTCATCCCCCCCTTTCCTGACCTGCCGGGATCTTGGGGGGAACCTCACGCAAACTTTTGTCGGGGTTCCCCTTCAAGATTCTCAGCACACAAGTCGCACCGCAAGTTGGATCATCTTGATCCGACTTCTGGTGAGACTTCTATTCAAATCAATGGGCTCCCATAGGGAACCATTGATTTTGAATAGAGACAGAGAAACACAGCTGAAAGCTAGCGTGGCTAAACGGGTATTGACGCCAATGCAAAACGCGAAAAAAATCACGTTTTTAACGCTACTTTTTTCCTGGCGTTGGAACTAGCTTTGAAGCTCATTTTTAAAAATGTCCGTGGGCATGTAGCCTAAGACTTTGAACACCTTTTGTTTTGATGCACCTGGAATACATTTAGCTGAAGGATAATTAGTGATAAAAAGCAGAGATTTCTTTGAAATTTAAAGAACGGACAATACATTTAAGTTACAAAGAATTTGGTCAGAAGAATTCCTTCATTCATTAGCTAGGACACTAACCTTACCAGATCAGAATACTATGGCCTATTGGCAATTTAAAAATCACCTGTTATTTGGCCATATATGTGGCAGTAGGCCCAAATATGGGACCGCTTTAGTTGCTCACCGATCGTTGTCGACTTAGTGATATTCAAAATGCATCTTGTCCAAGAGCCAATATCAGACTCACCCATGGGTTTCCTACCTGGAGAGTTGGCAGCACAATATTGGATGGTCACAGCATACATGCTATCCATGCAATGATTTTCTAAGTCCCCACCAATGTCCTCCAGTATATGGTACATGTTACGGCAGTATCTGGCGCATGGATTGTCTTGATCCAAAAAGGCATCCATACTATGCCGCTTCTGCCTCACTTCCTGCAGCAACGTCATGAATCTCTCCTCGGTTTCAGAGGTCATTCCGGCCCCCCTCTGACACTGCCTACGTCCCCATCCACAGCCTCTAAAGGAAGAGCTGATTTCACTTCCCAGCTCAAAATCCTGTAAAAAAGAAAAAGCAATTACCAAAAATGCAAGGTAGGTACAAAGATAGATAGATAGATAGATAGATAGATAGATAGATAGATAGATAGATAGATAGATAGATAGATAGATAGATAGATAGATAGAGGTGTCCCCGTGAGGGCTGCTAATAGACTGTACCCCACTGGTTGCCTCGACTCTGCAAATCCTCCATCACCTCTGACACCCTGGGTTCAGTCATCTTACCAACTGTACTAATAATGAGAGACTCACACAATATTAACGAAACAGTTCAAGTTTGTTTACTGTATAAGTGAGAACATAGTAATACAGTATCTCACAAAAGGGAGTACACCCCTCACATTTTTGTAAATATTTTATTATGTCTTTTCATGTGATAACACTGAAGAAATAACGCTTTGCCACCATGTAAAGTAGTGAGTGTACAGCTTGTATAACAGTGTAAATTTGCTGTCACCTCAAAAAAACTCAATACACAGCCATTAATGTTGAAACCACTAGCAACAAAAGTGAGTACACCCCTAAGGGAAAATGTCCAAATTGGGCATAATTAGCCATTTTCCCTCCCTGGTGTCATGTGACTCGTTAGTGTTACAAGGTCTCAGGTTTGAATGGGGAGCAGGTGTGTTAAATTTGGTGTTATCACTCTCACTCTCTCATACTGGTCACTAGAAGTTCAACATGGCACCTCATGGCAAATAACTCTCTGAGAATCTGAAAAAAAGAATTGTTGCTCTATATAAAGATGGCCTAGGCCAGGGACATGCAATTAGCGGACCTCCAGCTGTTGCAGAACTACAAGTCCCATGAGGCATAGCAAGACTCTGACAGCCACAAGCTTGACACCCAGAGGCAGATGCATGATGGGACTTGTAGTTTTGCAACAGCTGGAGGTCCACTAATTGCATATCCCTGGCCTAGGCTATAAGAAGATTGCCAAGACCCTGAAACTAAGTTGCAGTAAGGTGGCCAAGACCATACAATGGTTTAACAGGACAGGTTCCACTCAGAATAGGCCTGGCCATGGTCGACCAAAGAAGTTGAGTGCACGTGCTTAGCATCATATCCAGAGGTTGTCTTTGGGAAATAGACGTATGAGTGCTGCCAGCATTACTGCAGAGGTTGAAGGGGTGGGGGGGTCAGTGCTCAGACCATACGCTGCACACTGCATCAAATTGGTCTGTATGGCTGTCGTCCCAGAAGGAACCCTTTTCTAAAGATGACAAGAAAGCCCGCAAACAGTTTGCCAAAGACAATCAGACTAAGGACATGGATTACTGGAACCATATCTTGTGGTCTGATGAGACCAAGATGAACTTATTTGGTTCAGATGATGTCAGGCGTGTGTGGCGGCAACCAGGTGAGGAGTACAAAGATAAGTGTGTCTTGCCTACAGTCAAGCATGGTGGTGGGAGTGTCAGGGTCTGGGGCTGCATGAGTGCTGCCGGAACTGGGGAGCTACAGTTCATTGAGGGAACCATGGATTCCAACATGTACTGTGACATACTGAAGCAGAGCATGATCCACTCCCTTCAGAGACTGGGCCACAGGGCAGTATTCCAACATAACGACCCCGAACACACCTCTAATACAACCACTGCCTTGCTAAAGAAGCTGAGGGTAAAGATGATGGACTGACCAAGCATAAACCCTATTGATCATCTGTGGGGCATCCTGAAACAGAAGGTGGAGGAGCGCAAGGTCTCTAACATCCACCAGCTCCATGATGTCGTCATGCAGGAGTGGAAGTGGACTCCAGTGGCAACCTGTGAAGCTCCGGTGAACTCTATGCCCAAGAGGGTTAAGGCAGTGCTGGAAAATAATTGTGGCCACACAAAATATTGACACTTTGAGCTCAATTTGGACATTTTCACTTAGAGGTGTACTCACTTTTGTTGCCAGCGGTTTAGACAATAATGGCTGTGTAGAGTTATTTTGAGGGAACAGCAAATTTACACTGTTATACAAGCTGTACACTCACTACTTTACATTGTAGCAAAGTGTAATTTCTTTGATGTTATCACATGAAAAGACATAATAAAATATTTACAAAAATGTGAGGGGTATACTCACTTTTGTGAGATACTGTAGGCATATTTCAACACTGTAATATGAATAGAGTACACTTATATCAACACTATGACTATTTATGAAAAAGGCAATATAGTGATTCAGAGCTTCTTCAACTGTAAGTGAACACAGATCAACGCAGTATGATTCAATTCAATTAGATATTAACCCAATCACAGAAACTTATGTGAACTGGTCAGGAGAAGGGTAGAGAACTAACACTGTATTTTCTATGTCAGGCTCAGGCCCTTCTGTCTCCTCAGCCCACAGGTCATCAAGAATTTACAACATGAAAATAACAATACATGAACTATTATATTCAAATTTGCTGGCTCCCCTAAGTTGTGTCCAAAAAGGCTAGAGCAGATGAAGAAAGGATAAAAAAGGTGAAAGGGTTATACCTTGTAATCCAGATTTCTTCAGCTAACTTTGATGAAATGTGATTAAGGTAATCCTTGATAATAGGGTATAGCAAATTTGACAGAACTTTAGGGTATCCTTGTTTTAATCTCCTCTTGTATGATCTTAGGGGTGTTATATCCAGTAAAACTACAAGAAGCAATAATGTGCACAAGGCATAGATGTCTGCTTACAGTGTTTGTTACAGTATAAGAACTGACTTCCAGTGGCACTACAAGTACCACTAAGCTGAACTGAATAAATTATGTCTGAAAGCAGTGTTCTATAGCAACTAGATGGGCTCACCCCACTGGACCCAGTTACAGCTAACAACTATGTAGGTGATGAAGAAGACTCCATCAGGAATTCTCTCTGTATCCTGGCTCTGGGAAATGGCACCCGCCGCGCCACACTGCGGCCTACTTGGATCTGAAGTGCAGGCGTCTCTGGATAACCTGGAACACCCTCCAGTCCGCTATAGGGAAGAAGTGATTCTGTCCACAGAGGTCCCTCTGGGTATAGCTGAATGGCTCCCCTCTGTGTAAGCCACAAATTAAAAGCAGCTCACTGTCACACAGACCTCCTGCTGGCAGAGTCAAACGGTGCCCCAAGAGGAAAATCTAGGCCACGCCAGCCCCTTTTATATCCTCTCCCAGCAGTCTGTTCTGTCCTCTCAGCATTCTGGTAGTCATAGTTCAGATCAGTCCTGCTGTCATTGAAACTTCAGCATTCTGAACTACACATCCCACGATGCTTTGCTCTGAGTTTTGTTACAAGAAAAAGGAAATGACATATAGAGTCCAGCCAACACTAGAGGGAGTCAACCCCACATTAATAACACGGCAAAATGTCTCTGATTCACAGGCATAATAGCCAGCTCCTGGCTACTAAGGATGAGCCGAACACCCCACAGGTTCGGTTCGCACCAGAACCTGCGAACGGACCGAAGTTTGCGTGAACTTTAGAACTCCATTAAAGTCTATGGGTCTCGAACGTTCAAAATCAAAATTGCTAATTTTAAAGGCTAATATGCATGGTATTATCCTAAAAAGGGTTTGGGGGCCTGAGTCCTGCCCCAGGGGACATGTATCAATGCAAAAAAAAGTTTTAAAAACGGCCGTTTTTTCGGGAGCAGTGATTTTAATGATGCTTAAAGTGAAAAGAAAAAGTGAAATATTCCTTTAAATATCGTACCCGGGGGGTGTCTATAGTATGCCTGTAAACTGGCTCGTGTTTCCCGTGTTTAGAACAGTTCCTGCACAAAATGACATTTTTAAAGGAATAAAAGTCATTTAAAACTGCTTGCGGCTTTAATGCAATGTCGAGTCCCGGCAATATGGGTGAAAATCAGTTCGACAAATGGCATGGGTACCCTCCCCCCCATTCCATTACCAGGCCCTTTGGGTCTTGTATGGATATTAAGGGGAACCCTGCACCCAAAAGTAAAAAAAGGAAAGGCGTGGGGCCCCCAGGCCCTATATACTCTGAACAGCAGTATACAGGCGGAGCAAACAAGACAGGGACTGTAGGTTTGTTGTTAATTAGAATCTGCTTGTAATTTTGAACTGGTACATTTTTAAAGTGTAGCTCCAGCCAAAAAATCTATTTTTAAGCTTTTTGGAAACCATAGGGAAGGTTTATCACCCCTGTAACATTTGTTTTACTGTCTGTGCACCTCTTCAGAAGATTTCACCTCACTTTCTGTCCCAATGACAAATGTTTTTTGAAAATTTGGGGTTTTTAGTGAAACAAGGATTGGTGATAAAGCATCAGTGGAGAGGAGACAAGTTTTTCCCATATTAACTCTTACAGGTGAGAATTTCCCTTCCTAGGGGTAGATTCCATCTCACTTCCTGTTGTCTCCTTCCATTTGCAAGTAGTTTGTAAGTTGGATGTTTGAAAGTAGGGGCCTGCCCTATATACTGTGCAGAAATTGGGGCCTTAGGTGTTGGTGTTGCCACAACACTGTAAGCCCTCACAGTTACTCTTGGTGGGTTGTGAAATATTAGATCAAAAATTGTAATTACATGCCCCTGTTGAACAGGGTCAGAAAAATTGGGCCTCACAGTTACTCTTGGTGGGCGCATAAACGGGCCCTGCTGTGAAATATTTGATCAAGAATTGTAATTACATGTACCTGTTGAACAGGGGCAGAAAAATTGGGCCTTTGGTGGTGGTGGTGGTGGTACAACACTGCAACCCCTCACGCATACTCTACTGGGAGCGCAGGAATGAGCCCTGCTGCAAAGTATTGCATCAAAAATTGTAATTACACACCCCTGTTAAACAGGGGCTGAAATATTGGGCCTTAGACACTAGTGCTGGTGCCACAACACTGCAAACCCTCACAGATACTCTAGTTGAGCGCAGCAACGAACCCTCCTGCAAAATATTGCATCAAAAATTGTAATTACACGCCCCTGTTAAACAGGGGCTGAAAAATTGGGCCTTAGACACTGGTGGCGGCACCCAGAACCAAAAATGTTCTTACAAGCTATCAGCATGATCATTGAGGAGGAAGAGGATAATCACTCAGCATAACAGGATATTCGCTCAGCATCAGCATAGGAAGTCTTGAAGGGATCTGACATTTCAAAAAAAAAAATATTCGGTTACATCAGCTTCAGGTGCCTGGTAGCTGGTGGTGATCCAAGACTGATTCATTTTTATGAAGGTCAGTCGATCGACCGAGCCGGTGGACAGGTGCACCCTGTGATCGGTTACAAAGCCTCCAGCAGCACTGAATGTGCGTTCTGAAAGAACGCTGGATGCAGGACAGGCCAGTAGCTCAATTGCATACTGTGCAAGCTCTGGCCAGTGATCCATCCTCAAGACGCAGTAACCCAGAGGATTTTCGGTGGGAAAGGTGTCCAATAAGATCTTGCCCCTTGGTATTCCTGCATCATGTAAAACAGACGCTGGCAATGGTTGCTGGAACCGATCATACCTTGGGGCTGGGAAAGGTGTCCAATAAGATCTTGCCCCTAGGTATTCCTGCATCATGTAAAACAGACGCTGGCAATGGTTGCTGAAACCGATCATACCTTGGGGCTGCGGACTAAAAAATTGTCTGAACGCATCGGTCAGACGGCCATCTTCTCCACTGCTCCTTCTTTGACTGACCGAAGCCTCAGCAACACGTTGTCCAGGAACAGGAGCTTGTAACCCCCCAGTCTCTGGGAACGGGTTGCACAGACCTTTCTGCAAGGCCTCCCGAAGAGGTTTCATCCTCTGCTGCCTCTGCGACGGCAAGATAAGGTCCGCAACCTTACCCTTGTAACGTGGATCAAGTAAGGTTGCCAGCCAGTATTAATCCCTCTCCTTGATACCACGAATACGAGGATCCTTCCGCAGGCTTTGCCTGATCAGGGAGGCCATGCAGCGTAGGTTTGCTGAGGCATTCGGTCCAGAGTCTTCTGGGTCACTAAGGACGACATGATCCGCAGCCACCTCCTCCCAGCCACGTACAAGTCCATGGGTTTCTTGGGACTGTAAATGATCCCTTGAAGACTGCTGCTGATGCTGAGTGCCAGGCTCCACTTCCATGCTGACACAATCCTCCTCCTCCTCCTCTTCCTCCTCTTCCTCTGTGATCAGCGGGCATGCAGGAACACTGTCTGGATAAAGGGGGCCTTGAGAGGTAAGGAAGTCCTCCTCTTCCTCCCTCTGTTCTGCCTCAAGTGCCCTGTCCATTATTCCACGCAGCGTGTGCTCCAACAGGTGGACAAGAAGTACAGTTTTACTGATGCATGCACTATCACTGCTCACCATTCTCGTGGCCTCCTCAAATGGTGACAGTACAGTGCGTGCATCCCTGATCATAGCCCACTGGCATTGGGGAAAAAAACAAGGTCCCCTGACCCTGTCCTGGTGCCATAGTCACATAGGTACTCATTTATGGCCCTCTGCTGCATGTGCAGCCGCTGCAGCATGGCCAACGTTGAGTTCCACCTGGTGGGCATGTCACAGATTAGGTGATTCTTGGGCAGGTTAAATTCCTTTTGGAGGTCAGCCAGCCGAGCACTGGCATTATATGACCTGCGAAAATGCATACAGACTTTCCTGACCTGCCTCAGGACATCCTGTAAGCCCGAGTACCTGCCCAAGGACCACTGCACCACCAAGTTAAGGACGTGAGCCAAACAGGGCACATGGGTCAGTTGTCCCTGTCGGAGGGCGGAGAGGAGATTGGTGCCATTGTCGCAAACCACCATACCTGCCTTAAGCTGGCGTGGCGTCAACCACCTCTGAACCTGCCCCTGCAGAGCTGACAGAATCTCTGCCCCAGTGTGGCTCCTGTCCCCCAAGCACACCAGCTCAAGCACCGCATGGCATCTTTTTGCCTGCGTGCTTGCGTAGCCCCTTGAACGCCTACGGAGCACCGCTGGTTCCGAGGACAATTCAGCACAGAAAGAGGCCATGTAAGAAGAAGAAGAGGAGGGGGTGGAGGAGAGAGTTGTGGCAGATTCACCACTAGTAGAATTTTGGAGGTGTGGTAGCAGAACAACATCCAACACTACTGCACCCTGTCCTGCATCCTTCCCAGCTGCCAGAAGAGTCCCCCAGTGTGTGGTGAAAGATAGGTAACGTCCCTGTCCATGCCTGCTGGACCATGAGTCAGAGGCGGCTCTTTAATTAGGCAAATTAGGCGGTCGCCTAAGGCCCCGCACTCACAGGGGCCTCGCGGCCGCCTAATTTGCCTGTGATCAAACATGTCACATTACGGCACTGGCGGCTCACCTTACCCCCGCTGGGACCCCGCACGGCCTCGTCATGCAGCGTCCGGTGGCAGCAGGTGCAGGACAGCAAAGACCTCTAGATGGCAGCAGTGTCCAGATCTCCACAAGACGTGCATGCAGCATGTTCATGTGGGTCCCTAAGGCAGCTGGGGACTGCTCCTGCAGCCCCGCCGCTCCATACCTGCCCGGCCGCCTATTCTAATCAGCAGTCCCCATGACTGAAGAGGAGGAAGGACGGAGCTCCAATCTTTTTATGCTGCCTGGCTGACTCCCGTGACCGATGAGAAAGTAAGTGCCCGTGCAGCTCCCCCCCCCTCCGTGCCTGGATAGAGGGAGCGGCGGGGCGGCTGCATTTAGAGGAATTGAGCTTTCCATATTCCTCCATGCAGCCGCTGAATGTTTGGAGGAGGGAGAGGAGGAAAATCAAGCATTCAATGGCTGCATAGGAATATGGAAAGCTCATTTCCTCTATAAGCAGCCGCAGCTCCTCCTATCCAACTTCTTTTGCTTTTTCCCCTGTGCTCTCCAGCCCCTCCTTGTGCTCCCTGACTCCTCCCCCATGCTCTCTACCCCCAGTGCTTTCTGTCTCCCCCCAGTGCTCCCCACCACTGTTCTTTCTGGCCCCCCATCACTCTCCAGCCCCCACCCCTCTGCTCTCCGCCCCCCTGCTCTCCACTCCCCCCCAGTGCTCTCCCCATCACTCACCAGCCCCCACCCTTGTGCTCTTCACCCCTTCCCAGTGCTCTCTGCTCACCCCCCTGCTCTTTGTCCCCCCAGTGATCTCCAGGCCTGTTCTTTCTGGCCCCCAGTGCTCTCCAGCCCCCCAGTGCTCTCCAGTTCTCCCCATTGTTCTCCCCCCCTCAGTACTTTCTGCTCCCCCCTGTTCTTTGTCCCCCCCAGTGCTCTCCAGTCCCCCTTGCTCTCCACCCCTGTTCTTTCTGGCCCTCCCAATGCTCTCCAGCTCTCCCCAGCCTCCCCCCTGTGCTCTCCAGCCCCCACCCATGTGCTCTCCACTCCCCCTCAGTGCTCTCCAGCCCCCATGCTCTTCACCCCAGTTCTTTCTGCCCCCCTCTCTCCAGCACCCACCCATGTGCTTTCCGCCCCCCCAGTGATCTCCAGCTCCCCCAGAGTGCTCTCCAGCCCCCCCCGTGCTCTCCACCCCTGTTCTTTCTACCCCCCCCCCACAGTGCTCTTCAGCCCCTCAGTGCTCTCTGCCTGTGCACTCCACCCCTGTTCTCTTTAGCTCCCCCCAGTGCTCTCCGCTCCCCACCCCTGTGCTCTCCACTCCCCCCTGCTATTTGCCCCACCCATGTGCTCTCCATGTGCTCTCCGCTCCCCCCAGTTCTCTCCGCTCCCCCAGTGCTCTTCACCACCCCTGTGCTCTTTCCTGGCCCCCTCACTCCCTGCAGCTCTGCTAGGTTCCCTCCTCCTTTCTCCCGCCAGTTGCTGCAGGAGATCTGTCAGGATGGAGAGCGGTGAAGGGACCAGTATCATTGGATGCTCAGTCTAAAATGCTGGGCCTATTTTTTTGTCCCAGTGCGGGCCTGGCAAGGAAGATGAGCAGCAAGCACCGATAGGAGAAGAGCTCTGAAGACCTCTCTCTCTATCTCTCTCTATCTCTCTCTCTCTCCCCCATCTCTCTCTCTTTCTCCCCCACCTCTCTCTCTTTCCCCATCTCTCTCTCTCCCCTCTCTCTCTCTCTCTCTCTCTCTCTCTCTCTCTCTCTCTCTCTCTCCCCTCTCTCTCCCCTCTCTCTCCCCATCTCTCTCTCTCCCCATCTCTCTCTCTCTCCCCATCTCTGTCAGGTACTCACCAAGGCCGGAATGCTGAGAGCGGCTCCCCTAGCAACTAGGTGCGAGATACCCCTGAAGGTGGTACAGAGGGAATCAGGCACGGAGAGGCACGGGTTGTCAGCAGGTGTGCAGGTCACCAAGGTTTCACCAGATGTGTAGAACCCGTGTAGCATAGACTGGTTGCTAAGCTGGAGAGAAGACTGGCAGGGACTCCAACACTTAACCTGGAACCGGGAACAGAGCTGAGGAGAAACACAGGGTTAAGCAGAGCAAGTCCGTTAAGCAGGCCGAGGGTCAAACACTGGAGAGAGGATCAGTAGAAGAGTCGTAATCAAGCCGAGGGTCAAACACTGGAGAGAGGATAAGCAAGGTAGTCAAACGGTCCGGGTCACAACAGGCAGGAACAGGTATGCAAAGGATAAACGGAACACTGGAAGCTGAGAAGACAAACCAGCAATGAGCACAAGGCATAGCTGCCTTTATATAGGCCCGCCAAGGGGACGTCCCGCTGTACGTGCATGCGTTCGTGTGCCCACGTGTGCTAACCCGTTCGGATCACGCGCTCGTACCCGCCGATTGTGTGCCCGTACGTGCTGATGTGAGGCTCTACCGCGCAGGCGCACCGGGACGCGCCGATACTGACAGGCTCTGACTGTGTTAACCCTCTGACAGTGCCCCCTCCCAAGGGGCAGCCTCCGGATGCCCAATCTGGGCAAGATTCCAGGTTGTCTTCTGTGGAAATTACGTACTAAACGAGGGGCGTGTAAGTTGCTGGATGGTTCCCAGGAGTTATCTTCTGGAGGGTATCCTTTCCATTTAACAAGATATTGGATCTGTCCCCCCCTTTTTCTACAGTCCATTAGTGCCTCCACTTCATATTCTATTTCCCCTTCAATTTCAATTGGAGGAGGTGGTGGTTCCTGTCTTCCAGAAAAAGGGCTAGGGACCACTGGCTTCAATAAAGATGCATGAAATACCGGATGTATCTTGTATGTGACCGGAAGGGCTAATTCGAAAGCCACGGGGTTCACCACTTTCTTAATTTCAAAAGGGCCAATGAACCTTGGACCTAACTTGCGGGATGGACAGGGCAGTCTAAGATTAATAGCAGATAGCCATACCTTGTCCCCGATCTTGAAATTTGGGTTCGGCCTTCTCCCTCTATTATAGTACTTCTCGTAACTGTCTTGAGCCTTTTTCATGGTTTCCTGGATCTGTAAAAAATTGGTTTGGATAAAGTTAATCCGGTCTTGTACTGCAGGGGTTGACACTTCAGGAAAATAATCTGGCAAGAAGGAGGGATGGAAGCCGTAATTAGCCCAAAAAGGTGTTTGGTTGATGGCGGAATGAGTGGAATTGTTGTAAGCAAATTCCGCACACGGAAGGAGGGTGGACCAGTTATCTTGGGAACCAGAGCAGAAACAACGGAGATATTGTTCCAGAGTTTGATTTGTTCTTTCTGTTTGACCGTTGCTTTGCAGATGGTATGCTGAGGAGAGCGAAGTCTTTATTTCAAGGGATCTGCAGAGGTCCTTCCAAAATTTTGAGGTAAATTGGATACCTCTGTCTGATACGATGTTGTGGGGAACACCATGAAGCCTCACGATTTCTTTGATAAAAATGTTTGCTGTAGCCAGAGCAGAAGGGGTGCCCATCATGGGCAGGAAGTGTGCCATCTTAGAGAGGCGGTCAACCACCACTAAGATGGTAGTGAATTTTTCAGAGGGGGGAAGTTCTACAATGAAGTCCATAGAGACTTCCTTCCATGGACGTTCAGGGACAGGCAAAGGTCTCAGAAGCCCCCAAGCCTTAGTGTTCGACCCTTTGTTACGTTGACACGTAATACAGGATTGGACATAGTTTTTACAGTCCTGACTCCAACCCGGCCACCAGTAGGAGCGATGAACTAATTCTGAGGTTTTCCGGATTCCAAAGTGCCCTGCCAACTTATGATCATGGAATTTCTGTAATACTTGCAGTCTTACTGGAGAAGGAACAAATATTTTATTTTGGGCCCACAGTAAGCCATCCCTCTTCCTTAATGAAGGTACTTCAGGTTCTGTACATTGGCTGGATGCCTCTTTAATGGCAGTCTTGAGATCAGGCTGGATAAGAAGGAAGTTATGTGGGGATAAGATAGTTCCAGGCTCAGTTGCTTCATTGACTTCTGGAAACATTCGGGAGAGTGCATCCGCTTTTCCGTTCTTGGAACCCGGTCAGTAGGAGATGTGAAAATTAAATCTGGAGAAAAATAATGCCCATCGGGCTTGTCGGGGTCGGAGTCGCTTGGCCGTTCGGAGATATTCCAGATTCCGATGATCAGTAAAGATCATTATGGGTTGGGACGCACCCTCCAGCAGGTACCTCCACTCCTCCAGAGCAAATTTTATAGCCAGTAGTTCTCGGTCACCGACATCATAGTTCCTTTCAGGTGGGCTTAATTTGTGAGAAGCAAAGGCGACTGGATGAAGAAGGGCCTTTGGACCACTCCGTTGGGACAGGATTGCACCTGTTGCTGATTCGGAGGCATCTACTTCTAGTACATATGGTAAGGCTGGATCTGGGTGTTGTAGAATAGGAGCTGATGTAAAAAGATCTTTCAATTTATTAAAGGCTTCCTGTGCTTCTTGGGGCCATTGAAACTTAGCTTGCTGGCGGGTGAGTCGAGTAATGGGAGAAATGATTGAAGAGAATCCTCTAATGAACCTGCGGTAAAAATTGGCAAAGCCAACAAACCGCTGGATCCCCTTTTTATCTGAAGGAGCTGGCCACTCCTGGATTGTTCTAACCTTTTGTGGGTCCATTGCAACCCCTTCTGTGGAGATGATGAACCCAAGGAACTGGATGGTGGTCTTTTCAAATTCACATTTCTCCCCTTTCAAGAATAGACCATGTTTCCTGAGAACCGAGAGTACCTTTTTTACATGGGTGCGATGTACTTCTAGTGAGGTGGAGAAAATCAAAATATCATCCAGATATACAATCACAAAGTTATCAAGGTACTCACGGAAAATGTCGTTGACCAGGTGTTGGAACGTGGCCGGGGCGTTGCAGAGTCCGAAAGGCATCACAAGATATTCAAAGTGCCCAAACCTGGATCTAAAGGCTGTTTTCCACTCATCCCCGGCACGTATCCGAACGAGATTGTATGCTCCCCGTAGGTCTAGTTTGGTAAACACTCGGGCAGTTCTGAAGCGCTGGAATAGTTCAGAGATGAGAGGCAACAGGTATCTATTCTTCACAGTGATCTTATTAAGTTCTCTATAGTCCACACAGGGCCTTAAAGATCCATCCTTCTTTTCGACAAAGAAGATACCCGCCCCAGCTGGAGAAGAGGAAGGGCGGATGAACTTCTTCTCCAGGTTTTCGTCAATATAGGAACGAAGCGCTTCTAACTCAGTCTCAGATAGTGGAAATATGCGACCAAAGGGAATCTCGGATCCAGGTAAAAGGTCAATGGGACAATCATAGGAGCGATGAGGTGGTAAGCTGTCTGCCTTTTTTTTATCAAAAATATCCAGAAATTCGTGGTATACTGCAGGGACATGCTGAAGATTATCTGGTATTGACTGAAGGGTCAAACAAGAGGCCGGTGTGCTGGTGGTAGGCACGAAACAATGTTGAGAGCAGTACATAGATGGGAAGAGGATTTCTTTCTTGGACCAACTAATTTGAGGGTCATGAACTTGTAACCAGGGGAAACCCAGGATAACAGGAAACATAGGTGAACTGATGATGTTAAAGCAAAGGAATTCTTGGTGGCCAGAGTCTGTGGAGGTGAGAATAGGTTTGGTTTCTTGAGTAACAAGTCCCGAACATGGTAGGGATCCATCGGCTAGGTGTATCTGCAGAGGTTGCTTCTTATCTTGGAGGGGAATATGCAGGGTGTGAGCCAGAGATGCATCCAGGAAACAACTGCATGCTCCGGAGTCAATGATGGCCAGCAGCCGAGCTTCCTCTTCCGCCACCTGTAATGAGACCGGAAGGACAAAGTGAGATTGGGTAGAGCCGGTAACTTGAAAGTTCACAGTGTACTGTCGCTGGCACTTACTGGGTCTCACGGGGCAGTTGCGTAAGAAATTACCGGCCTCCCCACAATAAAGGCAAAGGTTGGCTTGGCGCCGGCGGAGTCTTTCATCAGGGGTGAGTGGAGAACGTACCAATCCCAACTGCATAGGTTCGTGGTCCGAGGAAGAGGAAGGTACGGCAGAAGGTGCTGGAACAGGAGGAATGCGAGGTAACATCCAGGTGGGTCGTGAGGACTGGAAGCGTTCGGAGCGGCGTTCACGCAGGCGTCTGTCAAGCTTGATTGCTAGTTGTATTAATTCTTCCAGGGAAGAAGGAGTATCCATCCGAGCTAATTCATCTTTTAAATTTTCTGATAGACCTTGGCGATACTGGTACTTTAAAGCGGCCTCATTCCAGTTGGTGTCCCCAGACCATTTCCGGAATTCAACGGTGTAGTCTTCCACTGGTCTCTTTCCCTGGGTCAGGGTGTGTAGGATGGATTCAGCTGTGGCAGTGCGTTGTGGGTCGTCATACAGCTGTGCCATAGCATTGAAAAAGGTTTCTACCGTATCCAACAGGGGGCTTTTCTGTTCTAAGAGGTTATGGGCCCAAGCTTGGGGTTCTTCTGACAGAAGCGAAATGACAAACCCCACCTTTACAGCTTCAGAATGAAAAGTCCTGGGTTGAAGGGCCAAGTAGAGCTGACAAGTGTTCTTGAAGGCTCTGAACTTCTTTCGAATTCCGGAAAACCGTTCTGGACTGGAAACCCTAGGTTCAGGGATGGCCATCATGACTGGGTTGACTTGGTTCTGTGAAGAAGAAATCCCACTGGATGAAGCTGACGGTGCTTCCGGGGGAGCTGAGGAAGTTGTTAGATGTTGAAGGCGGCCCTCAATTTGGAAATATCCATCCTGAAGTCTCTGGACAGCCTGTGTAAGGGCTGTAACCTGCTGGCAGAGGGCCTCGAGGGGAGAGCCGGCTCTGTCGGCCTCTGACATGGCTGGTTTGTACTGTCAGGTACTCACCAAGGCCGGAATGCTGAGAGCGGCTCCCCTAGCAACTAGGTGCGAGATACCCCTGAAGGTGGTACAGAGGGAATCAGGCACGGAGAGGCACGGGTTGTCAGCAGGTGTGCAGGTCACCAAGGTTTCACCAGATGTGTAGAACCCGTGTAGCATGGACTGGTTGCTAAGCTGGAGAGAAGACTGGCAGGGACTCCAACACTTAACCTGGAACCGGGAACAGAGCTGAGGAGAAACACAGGGTTAAGCAGAGCAAGTCCGTTAAGCAGGCCGAGGGTCAAACACTGGAGAGAGGATCAGTAGAAGAGTCGTAATCAAGCCGAGGGTCAAACACTGGAGAGAGGATAAGCAAGGTAGTCAAACGGTCCGGGTCACAACAGGCAGGAACAGGTATGCAAAGGATAAACGGAACACTGGAAGCTGAGAAGACAAACCAGCAATGAGCACAAGGCATAGCTGCCTTTATATAGGCCCGCCAAGGGGACGTCCCGCTGTACGTGCATGCGTTCGTGTGCCCACGTGTGCTAACCCGTTCGGATCACGCGCTCGTACCCGCCGATTGTGTGCCCGTACGTGCTGATGTGAGGCTCTACTGCGCAGGCGCACCGGGACGCGCCGATACTAACAGGCTTTGACTGTGTTTACCCTCTGACAATCTCTCTCTCTCTCCCCCATGTCTCTCTCTCTCCCCCCCTCTCTCTCTCTCTCTCTCTCGCTCTCTCTCGCTCTCTCTCTCTCTCTCTCTCTCTCTCTCTCTCTCCCTCCCCCCCTGTCTCTCTCCCCCCACCTCTCTCTCCCCCCACCTCTCTATCTCTCCACCTTCTCTCTCCCCCCTTCCTCTCTCCCTGTGCTGGGATCCCCCCCTCTCCTTCCCCTATAGATGTAGAATGACTCAGTGACACCCCTCCTCATTCTCCCAAGGCACTTGGAGAAATCCTAGAGGGTTTGTCACCTTGCTGGGTCCCAGATGTTTTATTGGCTGCATATGTTTGATGGGCGAGGAGGTTGCCCTAGAAGTGGTGCCGATGAACTGTGTGCTAGATCCGTGCATCTTTATGCAGCCATTTTTATTGCTTAAATTTTTTTCTCATTATGCGCGTGAGTGGGGCCTCATGTCTAAAGTTTTGCCTAAGGCCTCACAAAGCCTAGAGCCGCCTCTGCCATGAGTCAGCGGTAAAATGCACCTTACCGCTGAGAGCCGAAATCGCCTTCCGTGAGAAAAAGTGGCGTTTGGGAACCTGCCACCAAGGAACCGCACATTCCACAAGGGGGCAGAGTCTACCAACTGAAAAGGCAGCAGTTGAAGTGCTAGCAATTTAGCCAAGCTAGCCTTAAACCGCTGGGCATGGCTGGGAGGGAACTTCTTTCGGCGGTGCAGCAGCTGGGGCAGGGAAATTTGCCTGGTACAATCTGACGTCGGTGTACCGATAGTATTTGGCTTTGACACACCTAATTCTACACCTTTATTGCTCTCAGTGCAGGTCTCAGAGAGGACTGAAGGTATAGTGGGGTTGGAGATCCCAGCTGATGAGGAGCAAGGAGAGGTCCTCTTTGTTTTTTGGTGTGGGTCTTTTACGTACGCTTGCCAACAAACTGCATGGCAGGTCAACATATGTCTGGTCAAGCATGTGGTGCCCAAGCGGGAGATGTTTTGGCCATGCGAGATACGCTTGAGACATATGTTGCAAATAGCAGCGGTGGGATCTGATGCACTCATCTCAAAAAAGGCCCACACCAAAGAACTTTTGGAATAACGTGCAGAGACAGCAGCGCCCTGCACATGCAGAGCTCTGCAGTGTGATGCAGTCGGTGTGCTGCCCTTAAGCTGGCGCTTGGAGGGCATCCTGCCTCGTTGGTGATGTGCCTCCTTCTCCTCCTCTCTCCTATCAGGCACCCACGTGGAGTCGGTGACCTCATCATCCCCTCCCTCCTCATCACTGGAGCAAAGCTGGAAGTATGCTGCAGCTGGGGGAACATGACTGCCAGATTGCTGTCCTTCTTGGGCACCCCCTCTCTCTGGGCTCACGTTACTGCCTTCCTCTAGCTGGGTACCATCATCGGAGCCTTCAAAACGCTGGGCATCCTCCTGGAGCATGTACCCAACACTGTGGTCAAACAGTTCGGGGGACTCCTCAGGAGGACATGCTGGGGCTAGGGAAGGAGTGACTGATGCCATTGAGCCGAGGGAATAGGCCGTATTGGCAGCTGCTTTGCCAGACAAAGTACCCTGAGCCTGGATGAGAGAGGATGAGGTGGATGAGGACGACTTGGTCATCCACTCTACCAAGTCTTCCGCATGTTGCGGCTCAACACGGCCAGCTGCCGAAAAAAAGGCCAAGCGTGTCCTACGGCCACGTGCTGATGAGGATGCACCGTCTCCACGACCAGCTCTGTTGCCTCTAGACACAGAGCCTGCTTGCCCTCTTTTATTGGCTTGTGACGTCTGCCTCTCCTTGTTGGCCTTCCAGACATAATAATGGCCTGCAGTGAGATGTAGCTGCACAAAGCTGGGATGTATATATATACTGATACTGCAGCTAGCAGAATCAACTGCCTACCTGTAGTATTATTAGTATGAGAACACCAGCAATTGTCTTCAGGTAGCTTTAGGTGCAGAGGACACAGTACACTAACTGTAAATACTGTAGCTGCCTGCCTGTGGTATTAATAGGAGCAGAACAACAGCAATTATGTTCAGGTAGCTTTAGGTGCACACTGTGCAGAGGACGCAGTACACTAATGCCCCGTACAAACGGTCAGTTTTTCCGATGGAAAATGTGCGATCGGAGCGTGTTGTCGGAAATTCCGACCGTGTGTGGGCTCCATCGGACTTTTTCCATCGGATTTTCCAACACACAAAGTTTGAGAGCAGGCTATAAAATTTTCCGACAACAAAATCCAATTGCGTCAATTCCGACCGTGTGTGGACAATTCCGACGCACAAAGTGCCACGCATGCTCAGAAGAAATTCCGAGACGGAACAGCTTGGTCTAGTAAAATTAGCGTTCGGAATCGATAGAGCACTTTCGTCAGGCTGCAATCTTTAAAATTGTTTAATACAGCGCACTCTCTTCTTCTTTATAATGCAGGAAGAACAAAGTAGTTTTGCTGCTGATATTCACACAGAGTTCTCACAAACTTCTTTCTTTCTTATTTATCGTGATTCCCTCAATATATTATGATTTGTCACATCTGACAAAGTTATTTAACATCCAGAATATTTTTGTGTGTGTTTTGTGTGTCAAGTTACCACAACACCATTATTATCTTGTATTATTTAATCTCAAGGAGATTGCTTGGTGTTGGTGTCTCTTGTTAATTTCACATTGTATTTTGAAATGTACCTGTCTCCTCACAAAAAAACTGTCCTTTTTGAAGGAAAACACACATAGGCGATTCTAATTGAAACCAAAAAACCTTTATTAAGGGCTCACAACCAAACAAAGAGGGAGGCAACGCTGGAGAAACAGCAGAAATTAGTGAAGCCTTTGACCCCCTGGGCACACATCAATTATTTTACTGCAAAATTGACGGCCTGAGGAGTCTATATATAAGGGAGTGCAGTCTGGTCCAAAAGTCCCAGAGATCCTGAAAGCAGCAGATGACATCTGTGTCCCCAGGCTGTGGTCATACAAAAGACTGCATCTTTTGCCAGACCAGACTGAACCCAGCTCATCACTCTCTGGTCTTCCTTCCATGCTTCCTTCCACGCTGTGGCGGTGTAGTTGTCGCAGGAGGAGGAGGAGGATGTTCCAACTCACTCACGTGGATATTGGGTGTGATTTCGCCCTTCACCCCCTTAGTTAAGACTTTATAAAGAAGGTCCTCACACAGCTGACGTTGGCCCTCCTGCATGCCCTGCAGTTTGGTGGTAGTCATGCAGGCAAAGGCCTCTTCACGAGTGGGAGTGGCTCTGAGGGACGCAGAAGCCTCCTGAATGAGCTTGGGAGCTGAATCCTGCACGTGACTGCCAGGGACGTTTTTCCGATTGGGCACGCTGGGCAATTGCCCGGGGGCCCTATTTGCTTGGAGGGCCCCACCTGGTCCCAGGGGCCAGGGCCGATCCTCAGCGCAGCAGTGCTGCAATTTACTTTAGAAGACTGACACTGAGTGCGTCCGCTCCGCCGATGCGTCATGCACTGCACTGGGCCACTGGTTGCTTACTTGCAAGTATCGCCGGCCGCCCGGCGTCTAGCTTAGCAACCAGTGACGTCAGTCAGTCACTGGCCGTGGCCGTCCCAGCATTCATAGCGCACCGCGGCCAGTGAACAAGCTCCGCCCACCTCTGCTGTTCCTCAGACAGCATTCCTCAGAGGGAGCGGAGCGGTGAGCGGTATGACAGTGACTGACACTCTCAGTAGCAGAGAAGAGCGAAACTTTCAGTTTCTGAAGAAATTTATTTCAGATTGTGATTGTGGATTGATGATCTTGTGCCATCTGCCCATCTTCTTGTGATATCTTGGCACTGAAAAGACGGCCCGGCCCCTACCTCCATCCATCTGATATTTAAATTCTGTATGATGGTGTATATTGCAGAACACCCATGTAATGTATAGCACAGTCCAAACATACTGAGCCCTGGGGGGGTATTTTATAGTCATAATACACAATGCTCATGCTGATCTGTCTGGAACAAATAATGAATGTCTATGCTACAGTATAGAAACATAATACAGCCTCCGTACACTGCCCTGCAACCTGCTGACCTCCTGCTGACCTCCGTACACCGCCCTGCAACCTGCTGACCTCCGTACACCGCCCTGCAACCTGCTGACCCCCATATACCGCCCTGCAACCTGCTGACCCCCATACGCTGACCTCCTGCTGACCGCCGTACACCACCCTGCAACCTGCTAACCCCCATACGCTGACCTCCTGCTGACCTCTGTACACCGGCCTGCAACCTGCTGACCCCCATATACCACCCTGCAACCTGCTGACCTCCGTACGCTGACCTTCTGCTGACCTCCGTACACCGCCCTGCAACCTGCTGACCTCCGTACACCGCCCTGCAACCTGCTGACCTCCGTACATTGCCCTGCAAAGTGCTGACCTCCGTACACTGCCCTGCAACCTGCTGACCTCCGTACACCACCCTGCAACCTGCTGACCTCCGTACACCACCCTGCAACCTGCTGACCTCCGTACACCGCCCTGCAACCTGCTGACCTCTGTACATTGCCCTGCAACCTGCTGACCTCCGTACACCACCCTGCAACCTGCTGACCTCCGTACACCGCCCTGCAACCTGCTGACCTCTGTACATTGCCCTGCAACCTGCTGACCTCCGTACACCACCCTGCAACCTGCTGACCTCCGTACACCGACCTGCAACCTGCTGACCTCTGTACACCGACCTGCAACCTGCTGACCTCCATACACCTCCCTGCAACCTGCTGACCTCCGTACATGGCCCTGCCTCGTCCCGATCAGAGCTCATCCGCTATGTCACGCCTACAAATGCATGCTCTGCCCCCTAATTATAATAAGACCCCGCCTACAGCCAAAAAAGTGTCCCTAATTTTTTTTTTACAATGTTGGCAACTATGTACATATGGATGTCCTATGGTATAGAAACATGCTAGATATGAATGTCCTATACAGAATCTTATGATACTGGTAGCTGGTATAAGGATTACTAGGGGCTATGTAACCTTTGGAGCTGGTAATTAGAGAAGAAAAGCAGTAATCTTGTATCATCTGTCCTTCCATAGTACTGACACAGGACGTCTGTCTGTTTGCCTATAGGAGACTCATTGCTTTGCTAGGTTATCATATCATTGACAAGTATGTTCATTGGTGTAATTAGCTATAATTCCTGATTTCCTATTAAATGGCTTTATCATGGATAATGTGATTATAGGGACAGTATAGCCCCAACATCACTTTCCCCTGTCTGCAGGACTACAAGTCCCAGCATGTCACTGGTGGCTTATTATTTCTAGATATCGATGTGGCGTGCTACATTTAAATAACTATTCTCTCTCTCTTTATATATAAGTGGCGGCCACCCCAGCATTCATAGCGCACCGCGGTCGCAGCTAGTGAACAAGCTTGATGATCTTGTGCCATCTTCATCTTGGCATCAAAAAGACTGCCCTATTTGATAGCTGCCTTGGTGTGAGTGACTCACTGCACTGCATTAGGCTGGCGGGCGGCGGCCTCAAGTAAGTCACTGTCTAACTGTCTAAGTAAGTTCAAGTTGTGCCCATTAAAAGCAGCCACTGTGCCCATCAAAAGCTGCCACTGTGACCATCAAACACAGTCACTGTCCCTATCAAAAGCTGCCACTGTGCCCATCAAACACAGCCACTTTCCCCATCAAAAGCTGCCACTGTGCCCATCAAACACAGCCACTGTGCCCACAGCCCATCAAAGCTGCCACTGTGCCCATCAAAAGCTGCCACTGTGCCCATCAAACACAGCCACTGTCCCCATCAAAAGATGCCACTGTGTCCATCAAACACAGCCACTGTGCCCACTGCCCATCAAAGCTGCCACTGTGCCCAACAAAAGCTGCCACTGTGCCCATCAAACGCAGCCACTGTGCCATTAAATGCAGTCACTGTGCCCAAACGCTGCCACTGTGCCCATCAAACAGCCACTGTGCCCATTTCAGTAAATGGGAGGAGTTAGTAAGATGACCATGCTCATGTGGGGGCGCCAGAAATATTTCTGCACCCAGGCACCTGTGACCCTAGGATCGGCCCTGGCCCCACCTGCCCAGTGACCCCAGGCAAGCATCATTCAGATGTCACAAAGTTCACTGCCGCATTGTGCCAGTACTGTGCGGTGCGGCTCCCTCACAGAGACAGAGTGCCGCCGCGCGATCAGTCCCGATATCAGTCGGCGACTCAGCGGCGGGCAGTGTGAGTCAGCTGTCACTGTGAAGAACAGAGCTGATGATTTCTGTGTAGTTCCGGCTCTTCACAGGCGGAGTGATATGAAATGCACTCCACCTGTGACAGATAAAAGGAAGCCTCGGCTCTGCTCTCTACTGCAGCCGCATGCTTCCTGTCACACTTCCACGTCTCAGAGGAGCCAGGCAGCAGTACACAAGCCAGCATTATTAATACCCACCAGCACCAGCAGTACCCACGCCAGCATTGATACCCACCAGGCAGCACCAGCAGCACCAGAGTGTGAGTGTGTACATTTATATATATTTATTTGTTTTTTTTTTAGTTGTATGATTTAGTGGTAAGTTATTAGTGCCCGGGCCCCCCCAAGTTTTGACTGTAATATCTTATGTGTCCCCCTTATGTATCAATCTTAGAGTTGCCACTAGGAAGTGTAAGAAAGGTTAGGAAAAAGAAACTTTATTGCGTGTTGGTGAAAAGAAACTTTAGAGCAGAAATAAAACGTAATGTTTTGAGTGGAGCACAGAAGAGGAAAAAGGCTGCAGAGGAGAAAGAGAAAATGGGAAAACTTCCAAAACTAACATCTTGGCTCAATCCAGGTGTAACTTCAGCCAGTAGTTCTGCTCCTCGAGATGTAGCATCCACATCTACATGCACTCCAATTCCAGCAGAAATACCAATGGTATCATTACCTGATCCTGCTGCTGGGGAAAATCCACAAGAGGAAATGCCCATATCTGTATCAGTAAGGGAGTTTGCAACCCAAGACACAGATCCGGGGCTATGGGATATTAGTAATACTAGTACAGTGGATTACTGGATTCGTGGGCTGACTGCATGCCAGAATCATGACAGCAACCTTTTAAACTCAAGCACAGTGTATAAAGGAACTGGAAGAGAAAATACACAGACAAGGTATTTGTCAAAGAATGTGTTTAAACGGAATGGCGAGCGTGTAAAGCGTGAATGGCTACTCTATTCACCATCCCAAGGTCGTTTATATTGCTTTGCATGTCGCCTATTTTCCAAGACAGAATCTCCCTTTGCTACATCAGGATTCAATGACTGGAAACACAGCAATGTTATTGGTGAACATGAAAACGGAGAAGAACATCGCAAGTGCATGACGGCATATCTGATTCGCCATAAAGAAACTGGAAATGTCGATACACTATTACTTCAACAACTTCGCTCAGAGCAGGAGTATTGGCATAAAGTGTTGACACGAGTGGTTTCTGCAATTCGCTTTCTTGCCTCCAGAGGTCTGCCATTTCGTGGAGAAAACCAAACAATTGGGTCTGCTAAAAATGGAAACTATTTGAGTATTCTTGAGCTGTTAAGTGAATTTGACCCTTTTTTGGAAGAACATCTCAAATTGTATGGGAATCCAGGAAAGGGGAACCCATCATATTTATCTGCTACTATTTGTGAGGAATTCATTAAAATAATGGGACAACATGTTCTTTCTGCTATTCTGGAAGAAATAAAAGAATCAAAATATTATTCAATAAGTGTGGATTCCACTCCAGACATCTCACACACTGATCAACTGACATTTACTGTCCGGTACATTCGAGGATGCGAGCCCGTGGAACGTTTTCTTAAGTTCATCCCCATCTTTTCTCATGGAGCAAAGAATCTAGCCGACACTGTT
This sequence comes from Lithobates clamitans, assembly GCA_037952925.1. NCBI lineage: Eukaryota > Metazoa > Chordata > Amphibia > Anura > Ranidae > Lithobates > Lithobates clamitans. The sequence goes on from JBBGZY010000655.1 coordinate 6,106,793, forward strand.
GTGGGATTCCTTAATGAGAACGAAATTCCACTATCCAACTGCCGTGGAGCAGGATTCTTCAGTTGAATGAGTTTGCCATGTATGTTCCCTATGCTGGACACAGCCTGAACCTGGTGGGAGTAAAAGCAGCAGAGTGTTGTCTACAAACTGTAAAATTCTTTGATTTTGTTCAGCGTCTTTATCCATTGTTCTCTGCTTCCACACATCGATGGAATGTTCTTGCATCATCTCTTGGAAAAAACATTGTGGTCAAGCTTCTCTCTGACACAAGATGGTCGGCACATTTTGATGCTGTTCATGCTTTACATGAGGGTTTTGAGAAAAAAAAATGCACTAGATTCTGTATCAGCTGACACTGAACAGGAAGTAAACACAAGGCGAGAGGCAGAAGGATTGAGTGACAAAATGGAAAACCTGGAAACGATCTTCCTCACGATTCTTTGGAATGACATTCTGGAAAGAGTCAACAAAGCAAGCAAGGTCCTGCAATCAGAGGATGTGAACATACTTGTTGCCATGAACCTTCTTGAGTCTCTAAAAACGTATCTTCAGGATACTAGAGGCAGATTTAGTGCATATGAATTGAAAGCCAGGAGTAGGTGTCCAGATTCAGATTATAAGGAAAAACGGGAACGAAAGCGAAGTGTACGCCTCACTAGATACGACGGATCAGAAGAAGAGGTACTTCTTAGTAAAAGTGAAAAGTTTAAGGTGGAAACATTCCTTCCTGTTCTGGACTCTTTAATTCCTGCACTGACAAAACGTGCAGAAGCTTATTCATTCATTGGAAATATGTTTTCATTCTTCTGTGAATTAAAAACAATTAGTTATGATGAGCTAAACAAAAATGTGAATATCTGGACATGTTTTGGGGGTGCAACCCCTTCCTCAATAATAAAGTAGCTGTGAGGAAGGGGTTGCACCCCAAAAACACGTCCCTTGATCCCCCATGATGGCAGCTAGCACATGATGACATTCGGCAATTTGTGTGCATCTTCAAAATTTGGCTTTTCCTGGGGTGACTTCACCCCATCTGAACGCAATATCAAATACAGTTTGTAAATACTCATGTCTGATATTGCCTTCAAGTTCTACCAAATGTGAACTTTGTAAGTTCAAGATTTGTGTCTTTCTTGTTGGTTTTAAACATGCCTGTTTTATCTTAAATGGATATTTCTACTTTTTCTAATATGACCCCAAAAATTGTTATACAACAAACATGTTGGTTTGTTTTAAAAACCTTTTCTAAATGCACATGTGATCGTGCTGGTATTAAAAAGATTGTTAATCAAGAATGTGTGCATTATTGTCTCAACGCTCCAACACTTTTGTGGTGCTCTAATTGGTGTTTTCTGTGACAATGGGGGTTATTTCCTAAGGGCAAATCCACTTTGCACTACAAGTACAGTTTCAAGTGCATTTGTAGTGCAAAGTGTGTTTGTCTTTAGTAAATAACACCCAACAGTGCTTTGTAAGGTTACACAATCACGCCATTTTCAGAACTCACCACATTTCTGTCAGGGTCAGCTAAAAGAAACACAAGCAGTAAATGTCAAAGATTTGAGTAGTTATTTTTTTTTTATTATTTGAAAAAGGTTTCAGACAATGTCTGGCATATTGATAGCCCCCCTACCCGCAAAGTATTCAAGGTATCTTAGCCGGACATCACGGGCACTCAGGGGGGCAAGCCAGGACGGCCACTTTCAAGCGCCGTCAGGGTTGTTTCATTTAGAATTTCGGCCTCGGGCCCAACTGAGCCAGCATAGTTGGCAGAAAGTTGCCGTAAAAAGTTTTGTAGAACACAGCACGCCAGGATAATATGATTCAGTTTATACTCCGCCATGTGTATGGGTGTAAGAAATAGGCGGAACCAGCTGGCCATGATTCCAAACGTGTTCTCCACCACTCTTCTGGCTCTGGCCAGCCAGTAATTAAAAACCCTCTGGTCCGGGGTGAGGGTCCTCATTGGGAATGGCCGCATAAGATGGTCCCCCAGTGCAAACGCTTCATCTGCACCGAAGACAAATGAGAGTCCTTCCACATTGTCTTCTGGAGGTGGCAAGTCCAAGCTGCCATTCTGGAGACGCCTGTAGAACTCCATCTGGGCGATGACTCCACCATCGGACATCCGGCCATTCTTCCCCACATCCACACCACCGCCAACATCACAATACTATTGAACCCCTTGTAATTATAATAGTATGACCCCGAGTTGGGTGGTGGGACGATGTGGACGTGTTTCCCATCAATTGCCCCTCCGCAGTTAGGAAAGTCCCACCGCTGGGCAAAGTGGGAGGCCACAGTCTGCCATTCCTGTGGCGTGGAAGGAAACTGTGGAGTCAAACAAAAAAAAAATTTGTCATTTTGCACATAAAAAGGGAAAGCAGATTAGACACAAACATTCTTGGCCAACATCAAGATAACATTTATGTGAGGGAGTTTTTAAAGACCAAAGTATAAGGTACACCTATCAGATTCCCCCCCCCCCCCCATGGGCCATTTCTAACATTTTAGGGTGGGGTGGAGCTCTTGGACAGGTAACCCTCTCCACTTCATTGAGAGATGAATGCCTAAATAACAGGTATTACTTTGGCCAGCCCCTCCTTAGTTACACTATTGGCAGCCCACTGGACAGGTAAGAAGTGTCATAATACAAAGATATAAATACACATTGTACACATTTGAGCACATTTGGAAATTCTACTATTACCTATCACGATAATAATAGTATACAAAAACTTTACACAGTACCATTTGAAAGTATACAGGCAGGCCCTTGCACTACATGCTTTGGGGAATTCATCCATAAATATGACCACTAAAGAGGTGGGTATAGTGTGTATGGGTTTGGCAAAGTCACCAGATAGATGATTGATAGAGAATTGGTATCAGCTGACTTAGCAGTTGGGGGGAGGGAGGGTTCCAAATGATTTGGGGACCCCCAAAAAAAAGCCTCTGGCACTCTGCCTGAATTTAAAGCACAAATCACATTTTAAAACATTTTAGGGGGTGTTTGGGGTAAAGCACTACTATGGAGCTGATAAAATACATTGTTAAGTGAATACACAAGGTGAATATAGGGCCAGGAGACCATGCTGGGGAGGTAAGTGAAGGCAAGTATGTATGAAGGAGAAAAAAAATAATTACATGAAAATCCAGCATGCATGAGGACAAAGGGGACATTCACAGCATATTCCAATCATGGTAATTAGGGAACGAGGAAAGAAATACAATACATTATCAAACATTAAATACAATAAAATGTGATATTAAAGGATAAATCTTACCTTAATATACTCCTTCTGCAGGACCTGGATGATGGCAGAACAGGTCTTTGGGATAATGATCCCCAGAGCCTGGGGGGAGATGCCTGTTGAGAACGTCAAGTCCTGCAGGCTTCTCCCCTGTCCCCAAGTACCACAGGGTGGTGACGAGCCTCTGCTCCAGAGTGATGGCTTGCCTCATGCAGGTATCCTGCCTGCTGATATAGGGGGTCAGCAAAGCCAACAAATGGTGAAATACGGGGTTCGTCATCCGGAGGAAGTTCCTGAAAACATCAGGATTATTCTCACGGATCTCACGGAGCAAAGGCATGTGACAAAACTGGTCACGCTGAAGCAACCAATTCTTGGTCCATGAACTCCTCCCCACCCGGTTCATGGACTGGACTTGTGTCAGGGTCAGGACCCCAACACCAAACCCCCGCACAGCATGAACTCTACAAGGAGTACGTATAGGTAACATGGCTAGAAAACAGTCGGCTGCTCAGAACAAAGTAACAGAACGCACTGAAGAACAGCAAGGCCTGTGAAGAGCGACCTGAAAAACAGTAACGAATGAACAAGAACACAATGACAAGAGTCACGCGTAACTCGCTGCATGCACTGAAGAGCAGATACAAACCCACAAGCACAAACTGAACAGCAGAAAACGATCTGAAAAGCACGAGTCTGAAAAAGCGCGAATAGTCTCTCAACAAAATTTTACTAACACGAGATTAGCAAAAGGAGCCCAAAGGGTGCCGCGCTTGGTTCTGAACTGGCCTTTTCTAGTCTCGTAGTATGTGGTGTACGTCACCGCGTTCTTGGTGATCGGAAATTCCGACAACTTTGTGTGACCGTGTGTACGCAAAACAAGTTTGAGCCAACATCTGTTGGAAAAAAATCCATGGATTTTGTTGTCGGAATGTCCAATCAATGTCCGATCGTGTGTACGGGGCATTACTGTAAATTCTGTAGCTGCCTGCCTGTGGTATTAATAGGATCAGAAGAACACCACCAATTTTATTCAGGTAGCTTTAGGTGCACTGTGGTATTAATTGGAGCAGAACAACAGCAATTGTCTTTAGGTGCACACTGTGCAGAGGACGCACTACACTAACTTGTAAATACTGCAGCTGCCTGCGGTACTAATAGGATCAGAAGAACACCACCAATTTTCTTCAGGTAGCTTTAGGTGCACACTGTGCAGAGGACGCACTACACTAACTTATTTTTTTTTTTTTACCAAAAAGATTTTTATTTAAGAAAAGAGCAATAACAAATCCAGCAGAAATAGTCATCATACAATCGTCAAGGTATCATGGAACATTGATATTTATATTAAGAACAGATGAATCTAAGATAAGGTGGTTATACAAGTCTCAAATGCATACATTTCAACAAATATAGAATGGATAAGAACCATATCTAATGGAAGAAGATAAACCCTGGGGGTAATTTTAGGGAGCACGTTGCCATATATTGAAGCATATTGTAATATTTTGGGGTATGTCTAGTGAAGAGAGGTTCCAGCTCTTGGGTTGGTTGAGTTTGTATGATAAGATAGTCCATATAGGGTGTGCGGTTGCTGGTCGGGTACTCTAATTTGAGAACCCGAGCCGCAACAGATAGTAAGACGGGGTCTTAGCGGACTGAAAATACATGGGTTTAGAGGAAGGGTCAGAGTGTGAGAAAATGAGGGGGGAGGGGGGTGGAGACGAGGGAGGGGGGAAGGTAGATAGCGGTATAGCGGTTGTCTCCTCACTAGCAATGTGTTTTCGATATGATGTTTTATGGCGGAGTAGGTTAAATATGTGGGACATTTTGTGCCGTGAAACTACATAAGGAAAATGATGGCTTATGGACTCCCATACTCGTCCCTTGGTTAGGGGTGGGAGACCAGGCCTACACTAACTTGTAAATATTGCAGCTGCCTGCGGTACTAATAGGATCAGAAGAACACCACCAATTTTCTTCAGGTAGCTTTAGGTGCACACTGTGCAGAGGACGCACTACACTAACTTGTATATACTGCAGCTGCCTGCGGTACTAATAGGATCAAAAGAATACCACCAATTTTCTTCAGGTAGCTTTAGGTGCACACTGTGCAGAGAATGCACTACACTAACTTGTAAATACTACAGCTGCCTGCAGCACTAATAGGATCAGAAGAACACCACCAATTTTCTTCAGGTAGCTTTAGGTGCACACTGTGCAGAGGACGCACTACACTAACTTGTAAATACTGCAGCTGCCTGTGGTACTAATGGGATCAGAAGAACACCACCAGTTTTCTTCAGGTAGCTTTAGGTGCACACTGTGCAGAGGAAGCACTACACTAACTGTAAATACTGTAGCTAATAGGACAAATAGGATCAGAAGAACACCAGCAATTTTCTTCAGGTAGCTGTAAATACTGTAAAAACACCTGCCTGCCTGTAAGTAGGAGGAGAATAACAGGAACGGATCTAGCTAAACTGAATACAGTGTATATATATATATATATATATATATATATATATATATATATAACACCTAGGGTATATATATATATATATATATATCTAAAATAAATAAATCCTACATATAAATGAATAGTCCTTAAAATGAAAAAATGAAGAAATAAAACATGAAAAACTCTTCTTGTGATCAGTGTATCCACACAATTCTACCACAGTGATTGATTGTCCTCAAAAGGAGTGCACACCACCACCAGTAAAAATGCGCGCTCACCTCCCAGATGAGTCAAAACTCATATGCGGATCTCCCCACAAGCTCTTTGCTCTCACTTCCTCTTCCCAATCAATGGTGGGTAATCCAGATGGCTCTTTTCTTAATGGTAACTCAGATCATTATCATCACATCCAAGGAAATGGATCATCTCCCAGCTTGGCTCAAGATTCCATGAGTTCAGGACATGTAAATAATAAGTATAGAGACCATAGTGTTCTCCATATACAAATTTATTCAAAGCCCCCAAACGAACAAGTTGCACTTACAAGATAAAAACTTTTTAAAATCACATAAAAACCTCCTGAGTAGCACCGCCGTGTCCACATACACAGTGCCTGGCTGAACGTGACTATCAGCTCCTCCCTTCTAGACGCGTATCAGCCAATCACAGGCCTTCCTCAGTAGATGGGTGGGCTGATCCCTCTAAGCTAATTGGTAGTGTATCATTGCTATAGCAACCATCCGGGTGTCGCCACAGCTCAGTCTGTGGTGCAGAAAGAACCTCCCTCTGCCTGTGTCTCTAGGACACACAAATACCAAGACCAGGAAGTTTGTCTCTCTCACTGCTAAATTGCAGTAAGATCTAAACCTTTCCAAGCACCCGCAGACCTACATGACAATCTCCGGTTACAATCTATCATAAGCTAAAATGTAGGTCTGCTGGAGATTTGCACATTATATTTATAATTTTACACATAGCGCTACATTTATTTATTTACTATCCATTTTGAAATTAGTGTGGTGTACCACTTGGAATGTTTAGCAGCTGTGCATATTTGTTATTAGGTTATCTTATTTAAACATCACAATATTTTTTACTTGTGGCGCTGATTGTTTCATCTTATAAAGTGCAGCTAACTGTCTAGCCTGCCTAGTCTATCTAACTTAAATCAAATGACACTGTCTCTCTCTCTATCTCTCTCTCAATGCCGGAACACACTACACAGGGCCAACGTGCAGGCGGCCTTTATAGTGTGGGGCGTGTACTAAACCCCCTGAGCCATAATTGGCCAAAGCCACCCTGACTTTGGCCAATTTGGGCTCACTGTATAGACGGCGCTGTGATTGGCCAAGCATGCGGGTCATAGTGCATGCTTGGCCAATCATCAGCCAGCAATGCACTGCGATGCTGCAGTGAATTATGGGCCGTGACGCGCCACTCGAATTTGTAGCGAACGGCCAATATCGTTCGTAATTTGACGAACAGTCGAACACGCGATGTTCGAGTCAAACATGGGTTCGACTCGAACTTAAAGCCCATCTCTACTGGCTACATTCTCCCCCACTTGAATTCTTTGGTCCCCAAAGAGACTGAGACATTAAACTTTACGGGAAGAAAAAGGTTTTTAACAAGTTTATATTGACATCCACCACAATCTAAGTTGAACAAATATTGACACACCTCTGGGTTTTGTTGAAACAATTTATATACACTTTCAGTTAACTCAAAATCATTTTTTGAACAGGCCAAGGCAATTGTCATGTCCCACGCACTGGTGTCTGAGGTCAGAGCGTAAGCACCCCCTACACAATTGACAGTAGAGGGATTAGGCGTGGGAACTTGCCTTTGAATAGTATGAATCAGTTCATCGGAGTTCTCTCCTAAAGTTACATAAGTGAGTCTCTTTGGAGGATGCATATTTAGTCTCAACCGAACAGGGGAATACTTTTCAGAGGGCTAAACAGAATCCTCTGCTCCTGGCATGATCAGGGCTGCGTGGCTCCAAAGGGAGATCCATAGCTACAGACTCAGAACTTCGCAGTGGGGAGAAAAGATCAATCTTTTCAATGAGCTCAGAAATAGGTATTTGACACCCTCCGTTTTCTTCACCCATACCGGTAACTTCAGCCTCTGTAGGACAATCTGGTTCAGGCAATAGCAAGAGCTCATCAGCAAAACTGATCAAATCTCTTGTTTCTTTCTCAGAGGTTGGACTAGTACTCTCAACCTTGATCCTATCAGCTTCCCTGAACAATGGTAGAATTTAAAGTTCTGGACTGAGTGATCTTTGTATTGTTTTAGTTGGCTCTCCTCCTCCTCGTCTCACATCTGTAATTCCTGCAGTTTCTGTAAGCCACATCCAGTAAGGCACTATTTCCTCATCATCTTTTTCTTCCTCATCATCTTCTTCTTCCTCTGGTAATACAGTGGGAGTAGAAGCTTGTCGCTGTGAGCGAGTCTTGGGTGGAGTTAGCTTTGGAGGAGATGAAGGGGGTACTTGAGACACCCTGACTGCATCAGACAATGGAAGCAGATGGTTTTGATGCCACATCATCAAAGGCCCTTGTTTTCCTTCAGGTCTGACTTGGTAGACTGGTAGCCCAGGAAGCTGTTTACAAATGACATAAGGTTGTGCTTACCATCGATCAGCCAGGTTATGTTTCCCTGGTACCCCCAAGTTCTTTAGTAAAACGTACTCTCACTTTTAGGTCAAAATTCATTTTTTTCCGTAATTCTCTAGCTGAAGTATGTTCCAGGGCTTTTTCATATGCTTGCCACAGGTTCTTTCATAGCCTTTCAACAATCTATGTGAGAAGTCAATCTTGTTATCAACAGAAGTGCCAAAAACTAAATCAATAGGAAGGCGAGCTTCTCTTCCAAACATGAGTCGATATGGAGAATAGCCAGTGGCATCACTCACGGTACTGTTGTAAGCATGAACCACAGCTGCAATATGATTTCCCCAGTGCTGTTTGTTATCCTGAAAAGAGAAAAACAATATTAAATATATATACTTTAACTTAAGGAATAAAAAAATTTTTTTAAAGGAACTTTAAATTAAAAAAAAACTCCCAAAAAATTATATTTTACAAATAATGGCTTAATATATTTTAATGTAAAAAACGATTAAAATATGTAAAAAAAAAAAAAATAAAAACAAGTTTAAAAAATGAATTGAATTATTTTTTAAAATATTTCCAAAAAAGGTTTACAATGAAACAACATAAGATTCATAATATACACTTACTATCTACTGTTGGAGATCATTGGTCCACAAAGAAATGCTAGTGGTGCAATGTACACATGCTGCTTTTTTTGGATAGCAGGGGCGCCGCTTCGTGCTGCCTTTTTCTTTCTCACCTCCAACAGTGTGACCGCACACTTAAGTTTGGTCCAGTTGAACCACTCCTGGGCTATAAGTGAAACTGGCTCAGCAGGATCCCACAGGAAAATCCAGAGAAGTTGTCCTCAATTTTAAAACAAGAAAGAGGCTGGATAGTGTATTATCGCTAGTTTAAAAATGTATTTAGAAAACATAACATCAGGGTACGCACACATTTTAGGTGCTTCCAGCACACCAATCTATAAAAGCATTAAGCATAGGATTCCTCTCCAAACGACTTCCAAACTTGTATGTGTCAGCAGCTTGTACAAACAAGCATGTATCCAGGCTCCTCCACCGTCCTGGCCCAGAATTAGTGGGGGTCTGTAATGTGAATAGGGGGCAGAGCTATGGGGGTAAAGCTGACGGGGCTACATTGTGAATGGGAGGACAGAGCTGTGGGGGTCTGTAATGTGAATGGGGCAGAGCTATGGGGGGCAAAGCTGAGGAGGGCTGCACTGTGAGTGGAAGGAGCAGAGCTGAGGGGGGCTGCAATGTGAATAGGTGGGCAGAGCTGAGGGGGCTGCAATGTGAATAGGAGGAGCAGAGCTGAGGGGGCTGCAATGTGAATGGGGGGGCAGAGCTGAGGGGGGCTGCAATGTGAATGGAGGACAGAGCTGATGGGGGCTGCACTGTGAATGGGGCTAGAGCTTAGTGGGGCTGCAATATGAATGGGGGGCAGAGCTGAGGGGGGTAAAATGAGGGCAGAGGACATTGCTGTGGGGGAGATGTGAAGGTGGGGGCAGAGGACACTACTGTCAAGGGAAAACTGTGATGTAAAGAGGGACTGAGGTAAAAACAATTTTGTGATTTCAGAGGAGGAGGCTGTGATGTGAATGATCTGAGTCATTGCACAAACAGGCGCTTCATTTAGACCTCGCCTGGAAAAAAAAATGTACGGATCGGACCTCTGTGAATTTTAATTCAGTAGCCCTGCCTTAGGTTATATGTATGGATTAATTCTAAATATGTTTTGGGTAAGGCTAAAATACTGGCGGATGCTCTCTCATTATAGATGGATGGCTTATTTTGCCAGCAGATTTATCTGGGGTAGCCTGCCCTCCTTATTTGTGGGAGATGATTATATACCTGATAATATCAAGAAGTCACCTGCAAACTCTTCTTGGGCTGAATATTCATCAGCCTTGTTGTTGTGGATGACTTTTCTGAACTCAAGTAAATTGGATTTATCATCCTATTCTGAACACCTGGTTTTATTTTTTCGCAAAGGCTGCATTTTCTGCATTAAATTAATAAACCTTTTAGGTGTAGACCCCCCCCCAGCCCCCCCTAAAAACTTACCTGAGCTCGATCTCAGTCCAGTGCTGTGCACGAGAGCATCACTGCTGCTCTTTCTCTCTCTCCTCACAGGGCAGATTGATAGCAGTGGGAGTCATTATAATTAGAAATATAATTTTAAAAGTCTGCGCTTAAGACAGTGTGAGAGCTGCTGCCTATTCCTAATTGGTACCCCAAAGGGTAGAAATTTTTTTTCGCCAGTGTCTAAGGTGTTGCTCACGAGTGAAGATGTGCTGTGCTAACCTCCTCTGGAGCAATCCTTGCTGGGGCTAGCTATGCAGCCAGATCCATTCAAAGTGTCTTTTAGGCTGAATTGAATTTTTTTTTTACCTATAACGCTTCACTTTTTAGAGAGCTGGACCCCGGGATCCAGTGCTTTTGGTATTAATCTATAAAGTTTTACTGGCGGGGTGCTTTTTACAGGTCTAGGACTCTGGGTTCCCCGAGCGTCCCCGGTTCCTGAAAGTTTAACGGAACCCTCCATGAAGGGTGAAGCTTGAGTCTGTTGGTTTTACCACAGAAAACCCTGTGGCAGGAAAGAGCTGAAGGTGGCAAACGGTTGTAGTATCCTGATCACATCAGAACACATCTGTTCCCTGGAGTATCGGTGAGGATCGAACGCTGCAGAGGATAGCAAGCAGACTTGGAGTGAATATCACATGCCCCGGGACACCCACTCTGTCGCTCGGTACCCCTGTAGGGGTGTTCATCTCTGGTGAGTGGGGTATCATTGGGGGGTGAGCACCTGAAAGTCACTGTCTTGAGTGAAAGGCACGGAAGTCACTGCAGTGTGTCCCCAAGGATAAAATCTACAGCATTTATAGTGTTGAACTTTGTCTTCTCCATCTGGTCATTAATGGATGACCCCCTGCACGGACCTTTTAGGAACTAATGTTTGCTGAATATGTACTTTTATAACTGGATTTATGGTTGCTGTATGCACTTTTATATAACTGCAATTAACCCATCAGGAGTGTGCTAACAGGGTGTCACAAAAAAGTTTTTTAAAGTTTTTTATGGTTCACAATTAAGTTGTTGCGGTTCACAAGTGTCATGTTGTCCCAATACTTTTGGAAATTTTAGGAATCATCTTATACACACATGGTAATGATATACGGAGACCTTAGTAATATTATACACACATCCAATTAATAATTTTTCAGCACAATATTTATATCACCCTGGCGCCATTTTGTCCCAAAACTTTTGAGTTTTGAGGAAACACAATATTGTATATTTAATCATAGTTTACTTTATCACTTACACTATGTACTTATTTATTTACTCACTGGGAGGATTTTAATTTATTTTTTCTTTTAATGTACTATTAGTGTCGTATGGAGTGAGATTGCAGCATCTGTCTTGTGTTTTTTGACCTTTTTGGATCTTTTGTTTTTAGGTTATTTCTGCAAATTCAGTGAGATTGCATCATGAATATATAGTTTGGGTTTACTTACTTTATTAGCCTATATCACCTAATTACATTGAGGGCAGCGCCGTCTTTATTCCAGTGGGAGTCATTGGCTCCTGCTACTGTCAATCAAATCTAGTGACAAGGGAGCCGGGGGGCGGAGCTGCACTGTGTTTTAATAGATGCACACATTGTTGCTCAAGAGGGAGCCAACATGAGTACTGTCCCTAGCAAGCCACTTGCTAGGGGGGTATTTGAAGGAAAGAGGAGCCAGAAGCACCAGCATGGGACCCCGGAAAAGGCGAATCAGGGCTGCATTGTGCAAAACCATTGCACAGAGTAGATACGTATAACATGTTTGGTATTGTAAAAAATAAATAAACCTTAAATATCACTTTAATTCATTGATGCTCCAACATTACTCTTGGTCTCATATTATTAAACATCTCTCTGGGATCTTGTTTTTTTCTTAAGCTTTATAAATTGTCTACTTTTTTTTTAGTTTTTTTCTGTTAAACAGGCATTGGAGGGTTAGAAAAAGGCTTCTTTTTCTTTTGACAATAGGAGTCCGATTTCCCCAGCAATTCTCCCATAATTATTCAAGGTTACTAGTTCTATTTGCTTTTCTCCTTCGAGGCAGCGTTATTTACTGTAACGTTTTCTCTCTCAGGCATTTTTTGCTGCGTTACGAATTTCAAAAGGTAGGTTGGGTCTTCAGTTTACTCATGTTATATTGGATCATAAACAAATTTGAATTTGTATTGATCACAGTAAACCTGATGTTTAGGCAAAGGCACATGGATTCATTTGAATTCCTGTCCCGACTCTGACATTTGCCCTGTCTTGCTGTTGCATTAATACATTCATATTAGAGCTTCCATCGTTAATTTTTTTTCTATTCATAGGCTTTTTTATTCATTGACTCCCCATTAACCAAGTTTCAATTTATTAGGGTACTAAAGAGTTGTTTAGCTTCCTTGAATTTGAGCCATGTTTAATTATCTTCCCACTCTTTCAGAATTGGAGCAGCCACAGAGGCTGCGAGACTTGGTTTTGAAGTTAGCAATATTAAAAAGTTGGATAGGTGGAGCTTGAATAATTATATGCTTTATATCCACCCTAATTTTCTTATATTACTAATTTCAGGTCATCCTCGTGTGGTATGGATTCTCTGTCACTCTTTCATTTTCTGGCTGCAGAAATAAGCCCCTTCAATAGTTTATACTGAGAACTTAGGTCTTGATCCCTCTTGGTTTAAGGTTCTGTGGAGTGTCTGGAGGGGAATGGTGTGCGGGGGATTACATTTTTTAATTGGGGAGATTATACTTGTGCTGAACGGCCCCTAATATTTTAATAATTCACTTGTGAGGTAATGATATTGGTCAGCTTAGAACATTAGATTTGACTTGAATATTAAACACACCATTCACCACATAAAAATGGCCTCTCCAAAAACTGTGATAGTTTTCTCTGAAATTATATTTAGATTGCGTTGATTTAATCCTGTAACTTTAAAACCTTTTTAAAAATTTAGGAATCAGATTAATAGACCTATTAAAACATTTTTGGTTCCTTCTTTTGGTTTTTCACTTCTCTACCTTGAAGGAGGTTTGCCAGGTTTTTACCGTGATGACGGCATACATCTTTCAGAAATGGGTCTAGATATTCTTAATATTAATATCCAAACATGCATCGAGCTGGCTGCGGGCTGGGATTCTGGTTGACAGGCGGGATGCTATCTCATCCCACCTGTCTTTTTGGGCGGACAGTTAATACATTTTTGAAGCTGATATTTATTGCGGCTTAAGTCTTAGTGGTTGGGCTGTTATTAAAGGTTATTGATTGATTTAACCACTTTACCTCCGGAAGAATTTACCCCCTTTCTGACCAGAGCATTTTTTGTGATTCGGCACTGCTTCGCTTTAGCTGACAATTGTGTGGTCGTGCGACGTTGTACCCAAACTTTTTGCTATAATAAATAACCCTCAAAAATATATAAAAAAAACAAATTTCTTCCACAGTTTAGGTTGATATGTATTCTTCTACATATTTTTATTAAAAAAAACCGCAATAAGCGTATATTGATTGGTTTGTGCAAAAGTTATAGCGTCTACAAAATAGGGGATAGACTTATGACATTTTTATCATTAACTTTTTTTTTTACTAGTGATGGCGGCGATCTGCGATTTTTTTGGTTGGACGGTTGGGTGGTTGTTGCATCTGTGCACCCCCCTTTGATGGTGGATGTCTTTGGATGCCCATGCGTCACCGCCCGTACATGACGCTGGGGGTGTAGCCTTCGGGGGTCCTGTGGGTATATCTGGACGTTCAGCACGGTTGGGATTCTGATTTCATTACTTGGCGATTGGATAGAGCGGTCATATCTCTAAGAACCTACTGACAACCATTGGATGTTTTTCACTCCTATTGAGGTACAACTTTTTTACTTTCCTGACACCCGTTGGGTTTGCTACATTGTTTTCATACACATGTAATATTATATCATTCTACATTGCCCCGTAGTCTCTCTGCCCATTCCAGTTTTTTAACCATGCATTCATGCATTTACTATATTCCATATCTCAGCTAGTTTGTTCATACTAAGATACCCTTATAAGCTTAACTCACTTACTTACATCTTTATGTATATATAAATTAAAGCTTAGAACCCTATACACTAAGTTCATTTTGCAGCTATGATGCCTTCTGATATATATGCATCCTTGCAGACATTTTCCAGACACAATCTTAAAGGGCTAAGTGGAGACCGCAGTGAGAAATACCCCTATCCAGTCCGTGCTGATCCTCCGGATGTTCCCCTATTGTGGCCCTTGTTTTGTTCCGCCTCCTCAGCTCCCGAGCTGGATGCATTACACTGCTGCCATCTTGATATCCAGCGTTTGGCGATTCATCTCAGACTCCGGTAAGTATGAGGTCTCTGCATCAGGCCTCTCTTCCTAATCATTCCATCTGCCCCCATTTACCAACCACATACATTTATTTATCTTATTACTTACATTGCAGATACCACATTCATGCATCCGCCCCTGAAGAGCGAGCAGGGTCTCGCGAAATGCATAGGGCTTCATTGATGCTTATTTTATGCCGGTACATGCTGGGTATTATTGATGTCTGCATTATGTTTACATACTTCCCTGTCCACATGTATGTACATTTTATCATCTTATTTTGTATGTGTACTTACTGACCCAGCAATTTTCAAGTTTTATTGTTGCTCATTGATGTATAACATTTGTAATAAATCTTTGTATATTTACGTTCATCTGGGTTGTGTACATTGGCTATTATGCCTGGTAACTCACAATCATTGTTGTTACCGCTCAGTTACATAACAATTTGAAATGAATTAATTGATTTTGTCTCAGTGTTCATTGTGGACATTGGCTAAACCTCTCTCACCTCATCTAAAGTCCCAGGGCGATTTTTCTTGTTTTTTTGTGCACTATTAGGGATGGAGGTGTCAGAGGGGTCACACCAGACCTTATCTTCCTTTTTTGATTGAACCCGGGTGGAAGACACCCATTCAGCCCACACACTGGTCTGTTGTTACCATTAGCCTTTGTCCATTTTACATCCAGTGTATTATCACTCTTTGGCCAGATATATTTGCATACTGCTCCCAGGGGGCCTTGCTGGGCTGGGCTGTTCCCCTTTCGCTGGTGGTCTTTTGTGGTGGTGGTTTTCATCCAGCTCGGGGGCTGCGATGTGCATAGGGGAGCTCTGCTCTTGATCTCTTGCTGTCCTCTCCTGTCTGTTGACGGGGGTGGCCACCTGCACATCGGCGCCATGTTTTCCACGCCCATACACTGACGTCTCCATTAGGTAACTCAGGTGTGGGCTGTGTGGGTCATCCCGGACGGTTGGGTGGTTGTTGCATCTGTGCACCCCCCTTTGATGGTGGATGTCTTTGGATGCCCATGCGTCACCGCCCGTACATGACGCTGGGGGTGTAGCCTTCGGGGGTCCTGTGGGTATATCTGGACGTTCAGCACGGTTGGGATTCTGATTTCATTACTTGGCGATTGGATAGAGCGGTCATATCTCTAAGAACCTACTGACAACCATTGGATGTTTTTCACTCCTATTGAGGTACAACTTTTTTACTTTCCTGACACCCGTTGGGTTTGCTACATTGTTTTCATACACATGTAATATTATATCATTCTACATTGCCCCGTAGTCTCTCTGCCCATTCCAGTTTTTTAACCATGCATTCATGCATTTACTATATTCCATATCTCAGCTAGTTTGTTCATACTAAGATACCCTTATAAGCTTAACTCACTTACTTACATCTTTATGTATATATAAATTAAAGCTTAGAACCCTATACACTAAGTTCATTTTGCAGCTATGATGCCTTCTGATATATATGCATCCTTGCAGACATTTTCCAGACACAATCTTAAAGGGCTAAGTGGAGACCGCAGTGAGAAATACCCCTATCCAGTCCGTGCTGATCCTCCGGATGTTCCCCTATTGTGGCCCTTGTTTTGTTCCGCCTCCTCAGCTCCCGAGCTGGATGCATTACACTGCTGCCATCTTGATATCCAGCGTTTGGCGATTCATCTCAGACTCCGGTAAGTATGAGGTCTCTGCATCAGGCCTCTCTTCCTAATCATTCCATCTGCCCCCATTTACCAACCACATACATTTATTTATCTTATTACTTACATTGCAGATACCACATTCATGCATCCGCCCCTGAAGAGCGAGCAGGGTCTCGCGAAATGCATAGGGCTTCATTGATGCTTATTTTATGCCGGTACATGCTGGGTATTATTGATGTCTGCATTATGTTTACATACTTCCCTGTCCACATGTATGTACATTTTATCATCTTATTTTGTATGTGTACTTACTGACCCAGCAATTTTCAAGTTTTATTGTTGCTCATTGATGTATAACATTTGTAATAAATCTTTGTATATTTACGTTCATCTGGGTTGTGTACATTGGCTATTATGCCTGGTAACTCACAATCATTGTTGTTACCGCTCAGTTACATAACAATTTGAAATGAATTAATTGATTTTGTCTCAGTGTTCATTGTGGACATTGGCTAAACCTCTCTCACCTCATCTAAAGTCCCAGGGCGATTTTTCTTGTTTTTTTGTGCACTATTAGGGATGGAGGTGTCAGAGGGGTCACACCAGACCTTATCTTCCTTTTTTTTTTTTTTCGGGACTGCGACATTATGGCGAACAGATTGACACTATTTTGGGACCATTGACATTTATACAGTGATCAGAGCTACAAATAGCCACTGATTACTGTATAAATGGCTCTGGCAGGGAAGGGGTTAAACACTACGGGGTGATCAAGGGGTTAAGTGTGTTCCCTGGATGTGTTCTAACTGTAGAGGGGATGGGCTCACTACAACATGACAGAGATCACTGTTCCCGATGACAGGGAAATGCCTTGTTTAAATAGGCATCTCCCTGTTTTGCCTCTCGCCGCAATCGTGGGCTGCCGGCGAACATCCAGTTCGCGGGCACGCTCCGGCAGCGCGTGGCGGGCGTGTGCACCCGCTAGGCGGCAACTTTAAAGGGACGTACAGGTAAGCCCTTTTGCCTGCCCGTGCCATTCAAGCAGTTAATAAAGTTTGAGTTCTTTTTGTCAATGGTCTGTTTAAAATGAATTATATGATTTTATAAACCAATAATAAAGGTTGCTGCCAAATTTCATCCAGTTAATGTCTCCTGATTTTTTGTTTGCAGGGTTGGATTATTACCTACTGTCTACGATCCCATGGCATGTTCAAAGGTCAGGAAAAGATTCTTAAATGGAATAAAATGGTCTAACAGGGATGATATATCCCACATGAACCCTGTGTGCCTCTGTTCTAAAACCAGAAACATTTTGAATGTCATCAAGTAGATAATGATCGGTGGGTAACTAAAACACTGTCCCGTATTTGTGCCTACTGCCACATAATTCAGTATTTCTATTGCCACATTATGATCTGGTCATTTTTAAATATTTATTATGTTGAGATTCTATATAACAAAAAGATTTAAGAAGTACAGTGAAGGTGGTATAGTATCACGAATATTGAAAATTACAACTGGCTAAACAATGCTTTTTACATGAGGACAAGCTAGAGGCTAGAATCAACTAGTATGAAGTATGACACATGCATGCAGCCATAAAGTGTTGATCTAGTCACTGTGAGCCATACAAGCAAATGTGTATAGTTCTAATATGTCCACATGACTATTCTTTAGGGATGAGGTGTGGTTTCACTGCTACCATGGGTTTGAGGTGAACCCTGCTTGTTTGAGGTTCATGAACCCAGCGAATTAATGCAAGAATTCTCAGACCGAATTCTTTGTAACCATAATTTACTGTCAGTCCTTTACATTTACCGTATATACTCGAGTATAAGTCGTTCCGAGTATAAGTCGAGGCCCCTAATTTACCACAAAAAACTGGGAAAAATTTAGTGACCTGAGTATAAGACGAGGGTGAGAAATGCAGAGGGTCAACAATGCCCATCTGCAGCTGCCTGCCTCCCTGTGTCCTGTGCAGCCTACCTGTACCCTGTGCATGTGTCCTGTGTCCTGTACATGTGTGTCCTGTACATGTGTGTCCTGTACATGTGTCCTGTGTCCCTGTGTCCCTGTGTGCATGTGTCCTGTACATGTCCTGTGTGCATGTGTCCTGTGTGAATGTGCAGCCTACCTGTGTCCTGTGCAGCCTCTCTGTGGCGATCTCCAGCCTCCCTGTGGCGATCTCCATCCTCCCTGTGGCGATCTCCATCCTCAAACGGCGGCCGGCGTGTGATGATAGTGTTCGGTGGCCATTCCACAGTTCAAAAGCCGGGCCTCCTCCTCGTCTGTGATAGGCTGACCGCTGACTGCCTATCACGGACATTCTCTCATTCTCATACCAAGGACGAGGATGAGAGAATGTCCGTGATAGGCTGTAAACTGACAGCTGTTCAGCCTATCACAGACAAGCAGGAGGCGCGGCTTTTGAATGCTGGAATAGCCGCCGAACACTATCATCACACGCCAGCCGCCGTCTGCCTGCATGACACGCTGATCATGCAGACAGACGGCGGTGACTCGAGTATAAGTCGAAGGGGACACTTTCAGCCCAAAAAAAAGGGCTGAAAAATTCGACTTATACTCGAGTATATACGGTATATCAGCTGTCTTAAAATGGCCAATATGGGGGTCTTTATTTAATCTTGTCTTTTTTTGAATGTTTAAGGGAATGTGAGTAATATGTTATCAGTACAATTTGACTATAGTACCATATGCTAGACACGTGCATTCGTTTTCGTCCGAATGCATTTTCGTCCGAATTTCAGGTATTTTCGTTATCGTTTTAATAAACGATAACAAAAGTGCAGAATCCGAAAAATGAAAGATCCAACATAAACAAATGCTTTATTTTCGTTTTCGCTGCTACAACAGTTCGATATAGATAGGAGATTTGACATGATGATGACAATAACAATCTGTGTCCATCAAACCTGTGGTCGAATGTGCCTAACCTTAACTCTATTAGTCCAAGATTATTCTACATAGAGAGAAAAGATTCGACGTAGGGGAGAAAAGATAAATAAAAATAATGATGATGATGAATGTTATTGGCTGATTGTAACCAAAGAGGAGGAGCAATAAAATAGCTAGAACTAAGTGCACACGTACTTTGGCTTATGGTGTCTGTTAAAAGTTCTAAGAAGATTCGACGGAGCAGGTAAACTTTACGACGTCGTACAGTTTTGCTGCTCCGTCGAATCTTCTTTGAATATTCGACAGACACCATAAGCCTTCAATGACAGATTCGACCTTAATTTTGATTTTCGGATGAATGCAATTTTTAACGAAAAAGGAAATGAATAAGAACGAATTTCGGGAATAACTAAATAAATTCATTTTCGGACGAAAACGAAATTCCGAAACAAAATATTTCAGTGTGCACATGTCTACCATATGCATATAGAACACATGGTTGAAATTTCATTTCTACAAAGAAGGGGGGGACATTCCCTTCCTCCTGAACCTGTCAGGCAGCAGGTTTGCAGTGGGGGGCTTATCAGAATCTATAAGATCCCTTTATCAATAAGGGCCCCAGTTACCTTCCCACCATGTAAATGGGTAGAAATAAAGACACCCAAATGTTTGACAAGTCCCTTGTTGTAAATCCATTCTCAATCACGTCATCCAACAATGCAGATCTATGTTAATCACAATGACCAACAACCGCTGACCTGCTGAAAGAGAAAAAAAGCTGCCACCCCACACATTTGTTACTGACATACTGTATATTGTCGATGACGTCATCCAGGAGACCCTGCCCCTTGTATATAACAGCTGTCATCCACTGGATTTGTTGTTCAGTGGGTGAAAAGCAAACCACAGGATGTGTCTTGGCGGCTGCATTTTTTAAAATCTTTAGGCGGGTTGGCGGTTGTCAGGCATCAGGTTGGCATTTGCATCTGAACTTAGAAATTCACCGAACCCTGCTCGAACCAAAACCAGGGTAGGTTGGTTTATCAGTACTGTAGAACACCCCCTAAGGAGCTGCAGATGAACTGGATTCACTCCTGCACAGCCATGCACACCGAATTTTTACAGGCACTCCAGAGACAGAGAACAGTGCGTGACTTTGTTTTTGTGTTTCATTAGGGGGTTTTACCTTGGATAGGGATGGGAGGTTATGGGAAACCAACTTGGCTTAAACTACAATATTTTGGCAACAACTTCATCGACATCTTCCTATATAGAGTCTATATACATTCTCCTTGGCACTCCTCCTGCACTTCACTTGCTTGCAGTCTCCAGCTGAATCACTGTTAGTAGATCTGACAAATTCTGAGTCAAATTTAAGCAATGGCCCTTTGCAGGCAGAAATCGAAGCCCCTTGTTGTGTAGCAAATACAGTGATCAGTTTGTACTTATCCTCCTGTGGATACTGGTCCCAGCACCACCTCAGGCACTGCCAAAACACCTGGCTGCAGCTGCCTCTTTCACTAGCCCTCCAAGCTAACTTTCCACTCCAGTGTTCCAGACTGACTCTTCAGCAGCCCGACCGGCCTGACTCGACCACCAGCCCACCCGGCTGACTCTCAGGAGATCTCCTGGGGAAGGATGAACACTTAATCACACCGCTGTCTTCAGGGATATTTGGCTACATGTGGCAGTCTCCCCCCTTGTAAGTACCCAGTAGTTCTGATCTACTCACACTGTCCTCTGTCTTGCCCCCGTGCCTCTAGGAAGAGCTTCCTCCATGTATGGTGGCAGGATTCTTCCAGGACCAGAGCCCCGACCCAAGGTCACCCCTCCAGACTAGGGGGGGAACCCTGAAGGTCACCAACAGCCTCCTCAGCACTATCTCTCCATCCTCCACCTGACTGCCTATTTATGAAGTAAGTTCTGTCCCCTGACAGCCCACTACTGGGGATTGGCTGAAGCCTCATAAATATTCCAGGCAGCTCCTCCTAACTTCCACCCACTAGCTCTAGAAAATTCTCCAGTGTTCCAGAAACAGGGGAAGGCATCAGGGGAGCTGTCAGGATGAGTCATTCAGCCCTGACTCACTGAACCCTGACCCAGATTCACAGCTCAGGCTTAGCCCTGAGCTAACTAAACTTACCTACACAAACAGACCTACACTAATAATCCCACACTCCTTCTAGCACACACTAGAGAGTGCTACACTACTGCTGATGTATTACAGACACATCACAGCATGCCCCTGTACATGTGTACAACAGTGATAACAACTGCATGTGTTTTTTCACAGAGCATACAGTATTTCATAACTGTTGCTGGCTGCAAGGGTTTTTTTCACAGGTTTTTTTTTAGATAGTGACAACAGTGGAATGTGCCTGTTAAAAGTGATCAGCCCATCAGCTTATAAGTTTTGTTAGGAGAGCATGTGATAGTGTGATTTACAAGCAGTATGTTGTGGGAGATGGGCAGAGTGTTATTACCTCACAAGACTAAGTGCACAAACAAAGACCTTTATATCAGTATTATTCAAACATGTGCCATCTTGTTCCTATGCAAAATACTGTCATACCTATGTTGACCCTAGTCTCCCTGGTGGAATGACGGTTGTCATTCTACCATAAAGATGGAGGACATTGTCACGTTCTCATGTACCATGTAGATGAGTCCAATAATGCAGTGGAAGGCCTCCCTTACGTATCTGACTCGTGGCCCATGATAGAGCAGACAGGGGGCCCGAGACTGCAGAGTGGTATGAGTCCCTGGCAGGTTAGTTGTCAGAAGAGCTGCTGCAGAGTTCCTGTTGCCACAGGGATGATGACCAGCAAGATGAGGAGTCAGGACAGCGGGCAGGCTGGAAACTGGATTAGCTGATATCAGGACACCATATACCTGGATGTTGAAACTAGCACACAGCAGATCAGCCCCGAGGAATATGGAGCACAGACAGGTACAGGCAAACTGGGTCATACACAGGCAGGAGATATCGGAAAACAGATGCAGAAGCCAAGGCAGATCGGGGTACAGGCCAGGTCGATAACAGGCAGATAGCGTGGTAATCAAAGGAGCAGGCAGGATCAAGGTCAAAGACAAGCTGAGGTCGGGTGCAGGCAGAAGGCAGGAAGGCCGGGTCAAGACACAGGAACAGATCTCTGAATCAGGTTACAGGTAGCAGGGGTCACAGGAAAGCTGTAGATTAGACAGCACTGATCCTGTTTACAAGCCCTGTGTAGCCTCCCTGGCAGTATGATTATGTCAAATTTTTGAATCTCAAAGCAGTACATAGTTTTGCATAGAAATTTAGCGTTTTATAGGCCTATAATTCTTAGTAATAACACACTTAAATCTGTCCAAACAAGAGTCTAGTAGACATCCCGGGTATGATAAAGTTTGAAACACAAAATCATAAATTATAATATAATAAATAACTAAATAATCATAATATAATAAATAACTAAATAATTATAAAAAATAATAATATAATAATAATAAAAAGAATTTCCCCACAAATCACTATCGCTCAATTCTGCAAGTGTTCTAATTTACTATCGCTGTTTTCTAGCTGGTTCAAAACCACTTTTGACGTAAAGGGACACTTTTTGGTTGCCATGGACAATCTCAAGTTTCCAGGCAGAAAGAACAGTATATATATAATATAAAACTGCGTGCAGGGCACTGGACAAAGCACTACGGACAAAAGGGAGGTGAAATGATTTGATACAGTAATGTAATCTGTAAGATTACAGTGTACTGTATGTGTTATGAATATTTTACTTTTTGAATTTGCCGCCAGGCTTTGCCCCTATACGTTGCGACGTGTGCAGGGAACAGAGCCCGACACACAGAGCATTGGGCGGATGATCCTGTAGGGGACACAGTGGGGGGACATCGCAGTATACTGGTGACAAGTTAAGTTACCTGGACCAGGATTCTGCAATGCAAGTGTGGCTCAGGGTTACTGCTAATGGTACTGAAATTTAACCCCGAGCCACACTCGGGATTACCCCCAGGAGGGTTAAATAGTTTGGTGCCGAGAATCGCACGCATACGTGCGCGCGGGTGCACGGGTACCGGCGTTTGTTAATGTACACGAGCCCAGCCAGCAGCAGGATTTCCTCTGAAGTGCACTTCCTGACAGATATTTAATTCTCCACTTGTACCATTTGTACTAAAGATAAGTATTGCCAGGTTGATAAAAATAAAGACAAGCAACAGAATTTTTTGGCTGCAGCACCACTGCTTTGTTCTTTTTTTTGCTCCCACAGTTGGTAGTTATCTTTACAGTTTTTCCAGCAGGTTTTTAAGGTTTTTACTGTCAATAAAAAGGAATATGAAAAAATTGTTGATAAAACAGTGTTCATTTTGATGTCAAAGTTCGATCTGGTTTTAGACATAGTCTTTTAACTAAAATGCCGTTTTAGCTGTATTTTAGTCATCTGAATTGTTTTAGTTTTTGTCGACTAAAATCTCCAGTGCATTTTAGTCGACTTAAATCTTTAGTATGATAAACAAACAAAAATATTGCTTTATGACAAACAAAAGTAGCATATTTACTGTTACAGGGCGGCCCTCTTGTGCAGGATCATGTATGCTTGTATATACTGTGTGTGATTCTGCACTTCTGCCTGCAGGAGGAATGCCGCCGGTGGGCTGCTTCTGCTGTGATTAATCACAGCAGAAACCGATCTGTGGGTGCTGGGCACTGGATGTCCATCTGCACCTGCCGATTGTGAGTAAAACACACAGAACGGAGATGCCTATGTAAACCAAACAGATCTGCATTCTGACAGGTGGTAAGGGATGGATTTTGTGTCCAAGGAATAAAATCCATCTCTCCCCTTAGTAAAAGCAGCACACACAAAAACACTGGCTAGGCACACAGTTAACCCTTTGATTGCCCTAGATGTTAACCCCTTCCCAGCTAGTGTCATTAGTACAGTGAAAGTGCATATTTTTAGCACTGATCACTGTATTAGTGTCACTAGTTCCCACAAAGTGTCAGAAGTGTCAATTAGTGTTCGACTGTTCGCCACAATATTGCAGTCCGGCTATTAGCCGCTGATCGCTGCCATTACTAGTATAAATACATAAATACAAATTCCATAAATATACACCATAAATTGTAGACGCTATAACGTTTGCGTAAAACAATCAATATAATATATTTAAATGTTTTTATTGGATGTGTTTTGAAGCAGAACGTAAAAAATACTGTTTTTTTGTTTTTTTCAAAATTGTCGGTCTTTTTTTGTTTATAGCACAAAAAATAAAAACCAGAGTGGTTTTCAAATAAGACTAAAAGAAAGCTCAACTTGCGGGAAAAAAATGACAAAAATGTTATTTGAGTACAGCGTTGCATGACCGCGCAATTGTCAGTAAAAGTAATGCAGTGCCGTATCGCAAAAAAGGGCCCGGTCGTGAAGGGGGTAAATCTTCCGGAGGTCAAATGGTTAAGAAATAAAAATTGGAGGGAGGCGCATGAGCAAAGCCATCAGGGCAGACATGCAATCCTGAGGCTCCGCTACGCTCGGGGAATAAACGGCTGCTAACAGTCGACGGCGGCACCACCGTCACTCACCTCCCACCCGGTCAACACACAGGGGCAAGCCCGGATTTCACACTATGCTCCGCGGGCCCCCCGCTCCAAAACTAAGCCCAAAAGAATCCGGGACGTCCTAGTGCGGGCCTCCACTAAGATGGCGGCGGCTTTCTCCTCACAATATTGTTCCCCTCGCTCAGCAAAGCAGCATTTCATACACGATGGGTCAGACGCTGACCTGGGAACCACCCCCCTGTCTCCCTATTCTGACTCACCACCAGCAGACATGCTAATGCAATTTGAGAAAATGCTGACAAAAGCACTCAGACGTCTGAAACAAGCTCAGGACCAAGCCAACTCACACAAACATGGACGGTTTGCCTCCCCAGCCCCACAACAGCTGGACTTAATGGACTGAACCCACTCCTACGTATATGGAGATAGCACCACCTGACACCTTCAGGTCGCAGATCCTGATATTTGCCTAATAGACACTGGTTCCCCCCCACAGGGCCTACCTAGTGGTATACAAACCACTTTACACCTCTCTACCTAATGCGTGTTTAAGAAAATCATACAAGATCCAAACTTCACAAGCTACAATCACTCTATGCTAAGTGATAGGAGATCTCTATCTAACATTTTTTTTGAAAATGGGATCCTATGACCCCCTTGGAGCCTAAAGCTTCTTGAACCCTTCCCATGCTCACAAATAGTAGCATTAGACAATCTAATCCCCTTAAACCCGATTGGAACTCCAGCTCCGAGGGCTCATACCCACAGTTCGAAACATGTTTCTTGTAGCATTTTATGAAATATGATTTTACTTATTTACAATCCACATTTACAATTTACTACGTCAATGTTTGAGAGATAGAGCTGAAATGATGGACTTTAATGGTACCAGTAAGGGACATATAAAACAAAAATATTTGTATGTCTTTATTACAAAGGGTTAAAAATATTTTACAGATATAAAATCATTAGAAAAATACTCGAGTATCAATGAATTAGAGATCTCTGTTATTACAAATGTCAAGGGGTCGACGCATTTCACATCTTTGCTTCTTCAGGACCTTATATTCTTTTTTTAAATAAAATAATTTCTATTTTTATTATTAAACATACATACAGATATATTACATCCATGAAGTATCAAAAAATAGGAAAACACAAAAAACAGATAAACCTTGCACCTCTTGGACTAAAGTAGCTTAGCGTATAATAAACAAAGCATTATAGAAACATACAAGTTGTTCACCGCTAATTTCAATCGTTAAACAGCTTCCTCTATACAGCATCAAGTTATGTTTCTATCATGCACTAATTTCGTGTCTTCTACTCCTCACTCCTCTACTTCTACTATTTGCTCCCATCTATCTCTTCTGCCTCACTCCTCTCCACTATGTAAACCATCATATAGTTGATTACTAGGATCTATCCAGCATGACCATATTTTACCAAACCTTTGAGGTGTACCTTTATGCTTATATGTTAATTTTTCTCTTTTAAGTGTATAATTAAGTTTCTCAACCCATTGTTTATGGGTTGGAGGATCAGCAGATGTCCATTTTTGTAAAATAACTTTACGTGCTAAATATAAGGATCTTATCCACATAGTATGCATGTCTACTGGCAACGTTCCATCAGGAATTATTCCCAGTAGTGCAAGTTTAGGCATTCCTATTATCTCAGTAAAGCATAATAAGTTTAAGGTTACAAATATTTTTTCCCAATAACGATGAAGCTTTGGGCATCGCCAAAGCCTGTGGATAAGAGAACCATTAAATAAAGAGCATAATGGTGTTGTATATTTTCCCCAAGCATAGAGTTTTTGTGGGGTATAATGAGCCCAATGTATAATAAAAAGCTGAGATAACCTTTGAGAGGGTGAGAGGGATGTCCTGGGAAGTGTTTACAGGGCACATGTCTAGTCCTCCCCATCTAGATCCTCTGTCTTCTTGCAAAACTATTGTCATGTTTTTCAATGTTCTCTATTTGTAAATTGGAATAAAGATCACCTATTAATCCTCGTTTTGTGCAAGAAACCGAAGTTGCCTTTGACAATATTTTAGAGTATTTATACTGTAGTTGGATTTTTGAGTTCTGAATCTGTAATGCGTTGCGTATTTGAAGGTATTGGTAGAAGTTTTTATTCATTAACTGATAGCGGTCTTTTAATATATCAAAAGGAAGTAAAAGTCCCCTTTCTGATAGTTTGTTCAGTTCATAAATGTAGTAGTTGTCCCATATAGGCATATGTTTCGTATAGCCCTTATGTTGAGTAATAGTTCGGACTGCTCCCCATACCTTATGAATCAAATAAAAAGTAGGGAATTTTCTTTTATTATAAAAGTGGTGAGCTACTATTAGTTGAACTAAAGGGTGTTTTTGAAGTTGTGATATTATTATCTTCTGTGCAGGATCCTGCATGTCCACTACTTCCTCCACAGCCATGCCAGTGTTGTAATTGTGACGCAATAAAATATAATCTTGGTTGGGTATCGCAACTCCCCCCCTTATCTATTGGCTGTTGTAATGTTTCTAATCTAATTCTAGGTTTTCCACCCTTCCACACAAAGTCCCTAAAAACGGAATCAATAGTCCTAAATAATCGCAACATCAACCATATGGGGGAGTTGTGTAATACATATAGCATCTGAGGCATCCACACCATCTTCACCAAATTCGCCCTCCCTACTATGGACAATGGGAATTTACTCCATGTTTTGCTCAGTTGTCTAAATTTAACAATAAGAGGGAGTTCATTCCTGTCTGTGTATTCTGTGATATCTGATGTAATTACCACTCCCAAATATTTAAATGATGTAACCAGAGCTATCCGATGAACCTGGCGTGGGTGCTCAAAATGCACAGGGTCCAAGAGCAGCATTACGGATTTATCCCAGTTGATTTTAAACCTGAAAAGGATCCATATAATTTTATTAAGGACATAGCTGCGGACAGGGATGGGCCTGTATCCCCCAGAAACACTAAAGTGTCATCCACATACAGTGCTATCTTATCTTCACCTGTAGATCTGCGGAATCCAGCAATATTTGTGGAGGAGCGGATAGCCTCAGCCAATGGTTCAATGGCCAGGGCAAAGAGAAGCAGGGATAGAGGGCATCCCTGCCTTGTCCCTCTGGTCAATGAGAAAGGGGGCGATACACATCCATTCACCTGTACCCTTGCACTTGGAGAATCATACAAAAGTTGTATCCATTTGATAAATCTGGGGCCAAATCCGTATTTTATGCAATTCCACAAGAAGACCCACTCTATACTGTCGAATGCTTTAGCAGCATCGAGTGACAGTAAAGCTCTATTTCCCATATTGTCTGTTGGGAGTTGCAGATTTAAAAATAGACGTTGGATATTGTTTGCTGTGGATCTATTATGGATAAAACCTGATTGGTCACAATGGATTAAATTTGAAATGTATTTCGATAATCTTATCGCCAGCAACTTGATGTGTGTCGTTAAAGATATTGGGCGATACGAGTCAGGATTACTTGGATCCTTACCAGATTTACCAGATCAGTCATAGAGGGGGGTAGTGAGCCCACCTCCATGGCATAATAAAGACATCAAGCAAATCAGGTAACAAAACATCCCCATATTTGTTATATACTTACCCTGGAAGACCATCTGGTCCTGGAGCTTTATTATTAGGTAAACTATATGCTGCATCTCTTAGCTCATCCAATGTTAATGGGGCCGCCAAAGCCACCCTTTCATCATTTGAAATACTTGGTAAATCAATAGTGTCAAAGAATCTACTCAGGGACTCCTCCAGATAGGATGCCCTACTTTTATATAGTGACTGATAGAATTCCCTGAATACCTCCAATATCTCGGGGGTAGTATCAACCCTCTTATTTAAAGATGATTGTATTTCCACTATGTATGTTGCCGGCCGCTGAGCTTTAACACTAGTTGCCAATAGATGTCCTGTCCCCTCACCCTCCTCAAAATATGGTTGTAAGAAAAATCTTTTATTTTCTGCTTTCTTCTTAGCCACTGCTGCATAATGTAGTTTGTTATTAAGCCATTCTTTTTTAGGGTCTTCATTTGGATTAGTTATATATAGGAGTTCGGCCTTCATCATATTGTCAGCTAAAGTTTTTTCCCATTGTTTAGATTGTCTCTTAATTTTTGATATCTGTGCAATAAGGAGACATCGGAGATATGCTTTCATTGCATCCCAATATATTAGAAGTGAAACTGAGGTTCTGTCTTATTCTGTTTATATTCTGATATGTAATCAATCCATTCACAATTCCTTTGGATGAAGAAAAAAGTGAAAAAAAGTACACCCGGGACTAATCCTAAAAGAAAAATTTAGTACTATAGGGGAGTGGTCTGAAATACCCCTAGCCTCATACTTAATATCATGAAGGTATGAGAGCAAGGAATATGTTCCCAATGCTAAGTCTCTTCTAGAAAGGGTTTTATAATTACTGGAAAAACATGACAATTGCCTTTTTGTTGGATTATGCTGTCTCCAGAGATCTATCAATCCCAGTTCTGCTACATATCTAGCAAAGGCCATAGGCCCCAATGAAGTTTGCTTGTCCATTATGTTGTATTTATCCAATGTAAAATCCATATAGTTATTACAGTCACCAACCAATAGGCATACACTATCTGGTTTATCGGATACAAACTGAATATATTCTTTAAAGACTACTGAGTATGGCGGAGGAATATATATATTTCCAATCAGGTATGGTCGTCTTGATAATGTACAATACAGAAAAATAAATTGACCTTTACTATCCTTCTTAATTTGTCTACATATAAAATCCACTCCATTAGATATAAGTATAAACACTCCTCTGGAGTATGACGTATATGTAGAGTGATACTGAGTGTTAAACTGGTTCAGTTTTAAATAATGCAGCGTTTCAGAATTTAAATGGGTCTCCTGAAGACAGACATACTATTGAGGGTGAGAATCTCCCTAGTGAGGTAAACACTGCTTGCCATTTAGATGGGCTACCAAGTCCCCTGACATTCCATGAAATTAGCATTTCACTCAGAGGAGCCATGTCAAGTTGATCTCAAATAAACTGACCAAGATCCAGAGTTTTTCATTCCAATCCAAGCCCCCATCATCCATTACCTCATAGGATCCTCCCATGAAGGTAAGAGATGAGGCGTAGACAGGGGGAAGAAAAGGGGAGACAGAGATATATTCCGAAAGGTGCACATAAATCAACATATAAACATAACAAAACCATAACACCAACATAGGGGCTATCTGATCAAGAGGGCTTCTGGAAAAAAGACAGTGCTCTCTCCGCCCCTTTCCCTTTCCCAAACTGTCTATTCATTTTCCCATCAAAAATAGAGAGAGGAAAAGGAGAGGGAAAAAAAAATTCAAAATTCAAAAGATGAGAAAAGAAAAGAAAAGAAAAAAAAATCGAAGAAAAAAAAATTCTCTCCTTTTATAAAGTTCATTTGACCGTTTATAATTGTCCAGCCATTGGGTCGCTAGTTCCGGGGATGCAAAAAAGTGTATAGTACCTTGTGCTGTTACTTTAAGTTTAGCTGGAAAGAGTATAGTGTAAGGTAAGTCCATCTGCCTCAATTGCCGCTTCACTTCCATGAAATCCCGCCCTTTGCCGCTGCACTGCTGCTGAAAAATCAGGAAAAAAAACGTATCTTTTAGCCATTCATCCGTATATCTAAAAGTTGTCTTGCTCTCTGTAAAATAACGTCCCTATCTTTATAGTTCATCATTTTCAAGATCATAGTCCTAGGTGCACCCCCCGTAGGCAGTGCCCTAGAAGGGACTCTATGAGCCCTTTCCACAGGAAAAAAAAAGAGGAAAAATGTTCTGAACCCATCGTGGATATAAGCCATTTCTCTATAAATTCAACTGGATTGTTTCCCTCTACACGTTCAGGGAGTCCTACTATTCTAATATTATTTCGACGAAGACGATTCTCCATATCTTCCAACTGAGAGTCGTGTGTAGATATTTGTTGCATAAGCTTTTTATTAGAGTTCACAATTGTGTGTAAGGAGTCTGCAGCTGTGCTTATTCTCTCCTCAGCGGCTGTCATTCTCTCTTTACAAATTTGCATATCTTGTCTGATTGTAGTTAGGTCCTCCCTCATTCCTTCTAAATGATGAGAATATTCACAGAGCTGTTGCATGCAGTAATGGCTTTCAGTATATCTGTCAACGTAATTACATGCTCTGTCTCTAAGGTATTCCCTGAATTTATATATTTGGCAGAGTTATTACATGGCGCATCCTCTAAATCTCCATTACTCGTTACATTATCTTGATGTTTCAGTTGAAGTATTGCTCCTTCACTATCCAGTCCCTGGGGCTTAACAAAACCAGCAGATTCTCCCTCTATAACTACTCCCTGCAGTGAGGTGGGTGATGCCAACATAGTTTCCTCTTTATCCATCTCTGGTGTATGTGCAAATTTCTGTGTGGCAATGTCTTGCTGTTTGTCCTTCACATTATTCGGAGTATTCTTTTCTGTACTGTTTTGGGGAGTGCTTTCAGTCACAGGCTGGCCCCCAGAGTGATCCACGGTCCCCAAATCCTTCTTTGTCCTCCGTGTCATCCTCACACTCACACTCTCCCTTATCCCTGTTCACCTCGTCCCACCACAGATACAGATTTGTAAATGTGGATAGGGGAGTATAGAGAGATTCAAAGTTGCTGGAAGTACACCCCTAATTAGTAGTCAGCAATAATATTGTTATAAGCAAACTAAAAAAAAAATTAAGGTCAATCCAAGAAACGAATCGGATGGTTCACTTTAAAGTGGAGGGCCACCCTAAAATAAAAAAATTGCATGAAAAATCGTAAAAAAAAAAAAAAAAAGTCTTCCTAATCTGCCTCTTCCTATTCCGCGGCGTGTCCTGCTCCTCGGTGAGCAGCTCCGTTGCCTTCTGGGAACTGTGTGTGTTCCCAGAAAACCACGGGGCCATTCACAGAGCGCTCGCGCGTGCGCATTAGGAAACTGGCAGTGAAGCCGCAAGGCTCCACTGCCTGTTTCCCTTACTTAGGATGGCGGTGCCGGGACCTGAGAGCCGAGGGACGGGTCGGCCTCGGGCGGCCGACATCGCGGGCACCCAGGACAGATATGTCTACTTATTTAAAGTCAGCAGCTACAGTGTTTGTAGCTGCTGGCTTTTAAAAAAAATTATCCTGGCCGGAATCCCGCTTTAATAGCAAGGGTAAAACCAGAGATAGGCTAACAAAGCCTCCAATATATTAAGTGGCAAATATAACTAACAAACTGCTTATATAGCAATCGTCTGTTATAGCAGGTTATAGGTAAAATGAGTAATTGGTGTAACAGGCTACAAGTTTTAGCAAGTGGCGGGTGCAGCAGACAGCCAGTACAGCAGGCATTTAATACAGCAGACAATCACAAAAAAAAAAGAGAAAAAAGAAAAATAGCTGGTGTGTGTTTCTTTCCTTCTCCCTTTCTTCCTCTTTCAGTCAAGCAAGCAGGTTATGAATATACCAAACAAGCTGCCTTGCTAAACAGGTGGTAGAAATGACAGATAGCTGATATTACAGCTGGTATAGCAATTTGTAAATATGGCAGATAGCTGGTGTATATTTTTTCCTCCTTTTTCACCTTCCTTTTTTCTCCACCTTCTGTTTATATAACAAGCAGTTTATAACAGGTGGTAGATGCAGCTGATTTTATAGCAAGTGATAAATGCAGCAGATATAATAGGTATTATAGGTATAGGTATTATAGCAGATGATAAATGCAGCAAGTATTAATTCCTCTAACAAATAGCAATTAACTGATGTAGCAGATTGTAGATATGTAGATATAATAGATATAGTGGACAGCCGTTGCAACTTATGCAACAGTTAGTGGATATAACAACATCTAGTGTTGTTTTATAACAGACAACTAGTATACAGCAAAAGCTAATATAACAGGCAGCAGGTAAGGACCTTATATTCTTGACTTAACTACTTGCCGCCCACACTATAGCTGAAAGACGGCTACAGCACGGGCCTTAATTGCCGGGAGGGCGTCCATGGACTTCCTCCCGAGCAAGCGCTGTCTGCGTAACCCTGCGGGACGCGCGCGGCGCGCTCTGTGATCACCAAGTCTATGAGTCTCAGCTGATCACAGATCTGAGTAAGGGGTTGATCCTGGCCCCTTACCACATGATCAGCTGTCAGCCAATGACGGCTGATCACGTGATGTAAACAGAAGCTCGGTAATAGGTATTTTTTTTTTCCTCACACTGTCATCGAAAGGGGAAAAAAAGTCGATCACCGGCTTCTGTCAGAGGGACATTGGTCCCCCACACAGAAAACCGCGGCTGCATTTTCTGTGCCCACCAGTGTCAGCCGCCAGTGCCCACTGTGCCACCTACCAGTGCCACCTATCAGTACCCACCAGTGCCACCTACCAGTGCTCACAGTGCCACCCATCAATGCCCACCAGTGCTGCCAATCAATGCCCATCAGTGTCTCATAATCAGTGCCACAGATCAGTGCTGCCTATCAGTGTCACCTACCAGTGCCACCCATTAGTGATCACCAGTGCCCATCAGTGCCACCTATCAGTGCTGCTTATCGGTGCCAACCATCAGTGCCCATCAGTGCCACCTATCAGTGCTGCCTCATCAGTGCTTATCAGTGTCACCTATCAGTGCCCATTAGTGCCGCCTTATCAATACCTATCAGTGCCGCCTATCAGTGCCCATCAGTGCAGCCTCATGAGCACACATCAGTGAAGGAGAAAAATTACCTGTTTTCAAAATGTATTAACAAACTATGAAACAGTTTTGTGGGTTTTTTTCAAAATTTTCAGTCCGTTTTTTGTTTTTTTTGTTTTTTAAATTGTTTATTTATTAAGTATATTCAAGTATACAGAAACAGAGTATTCATTCTCATAGAAAATCATCGTTTTTTGTTTTATTTAGCGAAAAATAAAAAACCCAGCAGCAATTAAATGCCACCAAAAGAACGCTCTATCTGTGTGAAAAAAATGATAAAAATTTCATTTGGGTACACTTTAGCATGACCGTGCAATTGTCATTCAAAGAATAACAGCGCTGAAAGCTGAAAATTGGTCTGGGCAGGAAGGGGGCTTAACCACTTCCCGACCGCCGCACGACGATGTACGTCCTAAGTTTGAACGGGGATATCGTTGTTATGGCAGCAGCTAGCTGCCATAACCCCGGTATCCCCGTTTTCGTGCGGCGGCCGGCTTTCAGATAAAAGTGGTCCCTGCGGCGGATTCGCCGCGAGATCACTTTTATCGGTGGCGGGAGAGGGCCCCCCCCCCTCCCGCCGCGATCCGGTGCCCTCCGCCGCTTACCGGAGCCGTCGGTAGCGGCGGAGGCGATCGCGTCCACTCCCGTGGTGTGTCTGAAGACAAGTGAGCCCAAGATGGCGCTCACTCGTCTCCATGACACTGCTGGGCGGAAGCGACGTCAAAACGTCACTTCCGTCCACGCCTCTTAAAGGCATATTTTTTCAAATGTCATTTTTACAAATGACTTTTTTTTTTTTTTTTTTTTTTTTTATTTCATTTTAGTGTAAATATGAGATCTGAGGTCTTTTTGACCCCAGATCTCATATTTAAGAGGTCCTGCCATGCTTTTTTCTATTACAAGGGATGTTTACATTCCTTGTAATAGAAATAAAAGTGACACAATTTTTTTTTTTTTTTTTTAAAGTGTAAAAATAAATAAAATATTGTAAAGCGAACACATACGCGAGTAGCGCCCGCATATGAAAACGGTGGTCAAACCACACATGTGAGGTATTGCCGCGACCGGTAGAGCGAGAGCAATAATTCTAGCCCTAGACCTCCTCTGTAGCGTAAAATATGCAACCTGTAGAATTTTTTAAACGTCGCCTATGGAGATTTTTGAGGGTAAAAGTTTGACGCCATTCCACGAGCGGGCGCAATTTTCAAGCATGACATGTTGGGTATCAATTTACTCGGCGTAACATTATATTTCACAATATAAAAAAAAATTGGGATAACTTTACTGTTGTTTTATTTTTTTATTCAAAAAAGTGAATTTTTTCCAAAAAAAGTGCGCTTATAAGACCGCTGCGCAAATACGGTGCAAAAAAAAGTATTGCAATGACCGCCATTGTATTCTCTAGGGTGTTAGAAGAAAAACCATATATAATGTTTGGGGGTTCTAAGTAATTTTCTAGCAGAAAAACCTGTTTTAAACATGTAAACACCTAAAATCCAAAACGAGGCTGGTCTTAAAGTGGTTAAGTGCCCAGTAAGCAAGTGGTTAAAACAGAGAAACACATAAATATTGTTTACATTTGGATTGTATGGGAGAACAACAGAATTCATTTCAACATATCATCCGCTTGAATGGAAAATAGCATACACATCTAGGAGGAACCTACAAAGAATGGCGTGCCAAGTGTCGTGGGAGAGTGATTCAACAAGCAGTGTCTTTAAACAATAAATTAATCAATATAAGTAAAACCGTCAGAAGATCATGTGATTTATTCTGAAAATGCCAGTAAGCGTGGAATAAATAAGTAAGACAGGGGTTTGTAGGCTCACCATAATAATATAGTACTTACAAAGGATGGATTCCTAACTGGAAAAGGAAGGAGAGGGGGTTGACATTAGCCACACACCAGAAAACAGAGAACCCTGCAGTTTCTCCATCAACAAAGTCCCTAAATAAATCATACCCAATATATAATCAATGCTCCACATAATAAAGATAGGTAGGAGACCGGGGATTCCCACTCCTGTCAGGCCTTCTATGGTGTAATTGTTCCATTATATAGCACCCTGGCATAAACACCCTGGCCCCGACAGGTTCTCAGCCACCTATTTTAAACAGTTTTCAGACCTCCTCGCCCCGGTACTAGTCAAGGCATTTAATGCCATCCTTGCTGGTCGCACATTCTGCCCTGAAACATTGACAGCTGCTATCTCTATGCTCCCAAAACCCCAGACAGATGACTCATCTTGGTCAAACTACCGACCCATTTCCCTCCTCAATCTAAACATCAAATTGCTGGCTACTAAACTCAACCACACCATCGGCTACTCAATACATAGAGACCAAGAAGGCTTCATCCTGACTCGATAGGCAGGGGACAACTTCCGCCACGCAATTCTCTTGACACATTTAGCATGCAAACACAATATTCCCCTATGCCTCTTGTCTTTGGACATCAGAAAGTCATTCAATACAGTCTCCTGGCCCTACTTATAATTTATACTTAAACAATGGGGTTTTGGCTCCCATTTCCTTTCCTGGATTTCGGCACTGTATGCTGACCCAACGGCCTTTGTCCGCTATATGGGCCACAGGTTGGAAACCTTTAAGATTAAAAGAGGCACAAGGCAGGCTCTCACCACTCCTTTTCGCCCTTGTTATTGAAACCCTAGCCCAGTTAATTCGCGATAACCGTGATATTAAAGGATATTAAAGTCGGTGGCCATCATCATAAATTGTGTCTCTTTGCAGGCGATGTCCTACTCTTCATGTCATCTCCACTGACCTCCACACCCAACCTACTTAAACTCCTGAAAGACTTTGGCCAAATATCCAGCCTACAAGTCAATCTGACAAAGTCCAAAGCCCTAAACATCCTAAACATCTCCATCCCTACTGCGGTCTAAACCATCACGCCTTTACTCAGCCAATTATCCCCCGATGCTTTCTCACCTCACCAGCCTCCTCACCAAAGGGTCTCATTTCCCACTCGCCAGGATGGGTAGAATAACTGCAATCAAAATGACGATTCTCCCTAAAATATTATATCTATTCCAAGTTCTACCCATCCCGGTTGAAGGCTACTATCCCCGCATATTACAGAGACGAACATCTTCCTATATCTGCCACACTATTAGACCCCGTATTCCACATTCTACCCTCTACCTACCCAAGATCAGGGGGGCCTAGGCTTTCCACACTTCACAAAATACTACTATGCTGCACAACTAGCCCAACTGCCTAAGTACCA
The DNA here is from genome assembly GCA_037952925.1 of Lithobates clamitans. Lineage (NCBI taxonomy): Eukaryota > Metazoa > Chordata > Amphibia > Anura > Ranidae > Lithobates > Lithobates clamitans. Next base: position 6,143,605 of record JBBGZY010000655.1, read on the forward strand.
CTCCACCACTGAAATGGAATTTGTCGAATGCGACCCCCTCTCTGTCGCAAACCTCCTCTGGCTTCACCCACCTGCCACACAATACATAAGCCAGTTATACGCCACTCACTCTCTCTCTGGGACTATCTTAAGTCCAAGCACTCACTTCAATCTCCTCATAACCCCATGCTCTCCTTCCTACGCAACCCTTCATTTTACCTGGCCTGGACTTCACCATCCTCTACTAACCTCATCAGAGCATATATTTATAACTTTTAATGGTATAAAGCCCTTTATGACCCTCGGGAAATCGAACAATATCCCAACCTCCCAAATCTACTGATACCTCCAGATAAAGCATTTCTTCACATCCTTAATTCCCAGAGATTCCTTTTCCCTCTCCATGTCCTTCTTTGAACAAGCCTGCAAAAGCGACCCGCACAGAAGAGGCATAATCTCAACCCTCTACACCCAATTGCTTAATACAGGACCCTCTCCTGTCCCTTCCTACACCTCTAAATTGGAAAGAGATTTTGAAATCACAGAAGATGTGGACTGGCACCGCATATGGAAGGCCACAAAATCCTCCTCTCAAAACATTGTGGCATTGGAAACCAATTACAAAGTCCTGACATGTTGGTACTTGGTGCCAGCCAGGATAGACAAATATCTTCCTCACTACCCCTTCACCTGCTTTAGAGGCTGTTCACAAGGGAACTTCCACCATATTTGGTGGTTAGCCAATTGAACAAACTTTTTGGTCCAACCCGTTTAACATACTCACCACCCTCTTCGATACAACTCTACAAACTGACCCAACTATAGCAATTTTAAATCTCAAACCGCCAAACCTATCCCAACACCAATTCAAACTTCTCTTGTAGGTCACAACGGCAGCCAAAAAAATAATCACCAAATCCTGGAAAACTTTCAGCCTCTTTGTCCTAGCAGTCAAAAACAAGGTCACACAAGCGATGATCCATGCAAAAATAGAGGCAGTCATATCCGACAAGGTCGCCAAATACGAAGTCCTTTGGTCCCCTTGGGTGACACTTTCTCCCACCCGATTTTGATTAATCCCTTTTACTCCCATAAGAGGCATCCTCTCCAACATATGTCTTGACCAACCTGTCTGATACGAGCTAGAAACACCTGGGACCTCACACCTTCCCTCACCCTCTCCACTCTCCCCTACCCTACCTCCCTACCAATCTTCTCCTTCTCCCCTGTTTACCCTATTCTCTTTTCTAAATATCTTACCTCCCCTTTCCAGTAAGTAGTTGACATTTTACAACTCATCTCTATAGTTAAACTTATCGCCGGATCAAGCGCACTGCATTGTTAAACTTTAAGCTTATGTTTTTTTTAGTATACGGTTTCTTTACAGATAACAAAAATGTATACACATCAGTTTATTGGTTCTCTGGGATTTCATCCATAGACTGAATAACCTTCTCCTAGCTCGCTGACGCTGGCTATTCTAATGTTTCTAACGCAAGTTTAGTCTATACTTGGACATTTGTTTGTCTTCACTTTACCACTAGGGATAGGCTAACTGTTCGGCCCAAGCATAAGTTTGGATCGAACTTTAGCTGATCGGACGGTCGACGAACAGCCGTACAAACGGGTAGTTCAACTGTTTGTCCCCCCCCCCGAACCAACCACAATGCATTGTGATGCTGAACAGTGCATTGCAAGCCCTGATTGGCCGAAGCAGTGAAAGCTTCAGCCAATCAGGGCACAGAGCACTGTCAGAGTCATGATTGGACAAAGTCATCATAACTTTATCCAATCCCGCCCCAAAGTATAAAAGTATTCTTTAAATGGCAGTTTTCAGTGTGATTTCAGCGTGGAGAGAGATAGAACAGGGCTCTGTTCAGTGCCATCAATTAGTAAGTGTGCTATACTGTGCTATTTTGCTTCAAATGTCAGTGTAGAATATTAGTTTAGTGTCAGTATAGGGATAGTGTGAGTGTAGTGAGGAGGACCATCATTCAGCTTTGCATAGTGTGCAGCTAGAGTAGGGACAGCTCATATAGTTTCAGTGTAGTGTAGTGAGACTGTATCAGTAATCTTGACATTAGTGTATAGCTAGAGTAGGGACAGTTCAGATAGTGTCAGTGTAGTTGAACACCATCTATTTGATTGCGTTACTGCCAGTTTAACACCATTTACTTCTGTGTGCATTAATGCCAGTTTAACGCCATTTACTTCTGTGTGTGTAACTGCCAGTTTAACAACATATAGTTTTGCGTGCGTTACTGCCAGTTTAACGCCATATAGTTTTGTGCTCTACTGCCAGTTTAACGTCATATAGTTCTATGTGCGTTACTGCCAGTTTAACGCCATACCGTTTTGCGTGCATTACTGCCAGTTTAACGCCATATCGTTTTGCGTGCATTACTGCCAGTTTAATGCCATATAGTTTTGTGCGTTACTGCCAGTTTAATAGGTGTATGGGGTAAATCCGCGCAATGAATTGAATGTTTTAGTTATGGATATGGCTGCTGCCTCTACACATACAATACCACCTAAGTGGAAAGTATTAGAAATTGGTAAAAAAGCTGGAGTAGTATGGCGCTGCCCTTATGGAGACAAAAAATGTTTTCCTTGTAGTGAATGTATTGCCTGGTGTCCTTATAGAATTGCTTCTAAAACCTGTATGTGTTCAAAAATTGAATAAAACTGTGACTGGTGGCGAATATTTCTATTAGAAGTGAAAATACAACAACTGGTGCTCCAATTGTTCAACAAAGGTGCATTGTGCCCTTTAAATTAAGTAATAAAGTAGTTATGAATATGGATACAATATCATCTAGGTGGAAAGTGTTATAAAGAAAAAAAAAAAAGAAAAAACAGGAATAGTATGGTGCTGCCCTTATGGAGACAAAAAAAAAAAATAACACCTTTCTTTATAATGACTTTATAAAGTGTGTGTGCCAAAAATGAATAAATATGTGACTGGTGCCAAGTTCTTACTGTTAAAAGTACAATTGCAACCTGAGGTGCTTCAATTATTCAACAAAAGTGCATAGTGCAGCATTTCTAAAGTGACCAGTGTTAAATCATACAAATCCATACAACATTGTGCAAATTATCCATCATAAATAGTGACTCTTGTGCTGTGACCAGTATTAGTTGGATAGGAAAAGTTCCATTTATGAAAAAACAAGTTCTTTTTGGAGTATTTTGTAGTGTTCAATCTTTGAGGGTCAAATATCTGTAGGAAAGCTTCTTATCCAGGTGCTGGTTTATTTAATTAGTGCCTTGTCTGCATGCTCTGACAATGCTTGCACTCACCGGATTCTCCTTTCCCCTGCAGGGGTATGCACGGTCACAGTGTCTGCCACTGTGTAGCAATCAAGGATATCCCCCAAACTTTACTTGCGTATTGTGGTGTAGTAATTACATGTAAAGGAAAGAAGGTATGCCCATCGCGTAAAACCATAGGAGAACTTTTATTAAAACTTAATAAACAAATGTACTCATATTTCAAATGAACAAATCAAGCATGGCAAAAGTTAGCGAATTCCCTTTGTTAGAGGTGCTGCAAGACATTCGTAACCCGCCCTACGCACGTTTCGTCGTCAGACTTCTACTGGGGCGTTCATCTTGCTGTACCTCCTGAGTTTCAATAGTGTGGCCAGTAATAAGTGCAATTGGATCGGCGGCCATTTTTGCTAGGATTTTGAAGACCGAAGCCTAATAGGACTGTGCATTAGGTTGTTAGCGGCCATTTTCTTGTGGATATTACAGACCGAAGCCTAGTAGAACTATCCATCGAGTCCTTATGGCGGCCATTTTCTTGGGGATTTTGTAGACCGAAGCCCGGGTAGCGCGCCTGCGCTTTACTGTTAGTGGGGGAACGTTGAGTCAGAGCTGTCAGCAAAGAACGTCACCCTTGACGCCCGGCCACATTCTTTCTTCCCCCACTTCATATTGGAATCTAAGCCGACTTCCGGGTCGGTGACACCCCCAAGCCACTGCTAATCGTTTTTTTTTTGTTTTTGTTTTTTTGGAAAAAAGTATATGCACATACTGGTCCCACTATTACTCTATGTTCTAAGGTTTAAACATACATGTCAAAAATTAGATATTATAAATTTAAAAATACATATAAAATATATTAGAATATGTTAAAATATGAAAGTACACATTGTGAGTCTTATATATATATATTTATATACCTGCATATAACCTGGAGAGGTTGTCCTATATGTGTGTTTTAAAACTAAGATTAGAAGCAGGGAGGGAAGAGGGTGTGTGTATTACCCATAGTCTATGTATAGTTGGGGGCTTTAAATTCGACTCTGTATATGTGCCCCTAAGTGACCTTATTTTGAGTTAGAGTGGGGATTGGGGAGTTTCTTAGGAGGTTAAAGAGCATATTTCAGGTCTCATGGACAGTGAGAAATAGACAATCCAAGGAACAAGAAATAAAAATAATTGATTGTTAAAAAAATTCTTTAGTTGCTCAGAAATTTTTTCTAGAAATTTGTGAGAAAACAGTTTAGATCCACGTCTATGTTCATTCCTGCCGGTTGGAGAGTGTCCATCAGGAAAATCCATTTGGTCTCATTTTGTGAGATTTTTTTATTCTCACCTCTCCAATGTCCTTTAATTTTATCGATCCCATAGAATACCATACATGACGGGTCCTTATTGTGATAATCTTTAAAATTTCTTGAGACGCTGTGTTTAGGATATCTGTTTTTGATGTTTGTTACGTGTTCCCTGATTCTAACGTGTAGCTGTCTTGTCGTCCGACCCACGTATTGTATATGGCACGGACATTCCTGTACATAGGTCACATGAGTACTGTTGCAGGTTATGAGCTCTTTTATGTTATATTCTTTGCCATTAGTTGCTGATCTGAATGTTGTTATTTTCCTATTAGTTTTTTTGCTGCTTTTACACGGTAGGCATTTTCCGCACTTGAAAAAACCTTTCAGGTTTTTTATTATTTTAATCTGTTTTGGTGGGTCCAGAGCGTTATGCACCAATTTATTTCTGAGTGGAGGGGCTTTTCTGTAGATGAAACTAGGCTTTTTTGGTAATATGGAGTTCAGAATTTTATCTGATTGTAAAATGGACCAGTGTTTCTTGATTATGGACTGTGAAAATGTGATTTTATATTGTCTATTGTAGCCCGTTAAGAAGGCCATGCCAATGTTTTTGTCCTTTTTCTTGATGTTATCAGCTGGTTTGCCTTCTATTAGCGTATTTCTGTCCATTTTTTTCACCTTTTCTTTAAGGTTTATTAGCTCCCTTTTGTTATAGCCTTTTTCAACAAACCTCTTAATTATGATATCTGCTTGTTCTTCATAATCGTTTCCATTGCTACAGTTTCTATGTATCCGCATTAGTTGTCCCTTTGGAATGTTTCCTATCCATTGTGGATGGTGACAGCTGCTGGTTGGGATGTACCCATTCCTGTCAGTACTTTTAAAGAAGGTCCTTGTATTCAAGTTTCCATTTTCTTTGTAAATCTGTAAATCTAGGTAGTTAATGCTTTGTTTGTTCCAGCTACCTGAAAAGGAAATTCCATATGCATTGCAGTTGATTTCATCGAAAAAGGCTTGTAGTTCTCCCTCGGTACCCCTCCACACAATGACTATGTCGTCTATATATCGACGGTATAGTTTCAGGTTTTTTTCTCCTTATGCTGAAAATTTGTTCTTCCTCCCATCTGTTGAGAAAAATATTTGCTACGCTCGGGGCATATTTTGCCCCCATGGCTACTCCCTTGGTTTGGGTATAGTAGTCCCCTTTGGTTTGGGTTTTTTTTTTTTGTCTCCATAAGGGCAGCACCATACTATTCCTGTTTTTTTTTTTGTTTTTTTTTTTCTTTATAACACTTTCCACCTAGATGATATTGTATCCATATTCATAACTACTTTATTACTTAATTTAAAGGGCACAATGCACCTTTGTTGAACAACTGGAGCACCAGTTGTATTTTCACTTCTAATAGAAATATTCGCCACCAGTCACAGTTTTATTCAATTTTTGAACACATACAGGTTTTAGAAGCAATTCTATAAGGACACTAGGCAATACATTCACTACAAGGAAAACATTTTTTGTCTCCATAAGGGCAGCGCCATACTACTCCAGCTTTTTTACCAACTGCCAGTTTAATGCCATATAGTTCTGTGTGCGTTACTGACAGTTTAACGCCATATAGTTTTACGTATGTTAATCCTTTGTGATTACGATATTCAGTTTATATTATTAATTATTGATATATTTTTAATACCTTGGACCATTGACTTGGTACCATGGCACTACATTAAACTAAATCAAATTTATAGTTAAAAAAGGATTCTCGGTAAACAACTAGACATCACTCTTTGACATGCCTCACTCAAAGTCCCATTCAAATTTCTATCCTCGATTCTATACAAATCATGGATGGAGGCATGTCATTGTTATACCAAGGCTGGGACAGGTCATAACCCCCTTCTCATATAGTTTTGTGCATTACTGCCAGTTTAAAGCCATTTACTTTTGTGTGCGTTACTGCCAGTTTAACGCCATATAGTTCTATGTGCGTTACTGCCAGTTTAACACCATATAGTTTTGTGCATTACTGCCAGTTTAATGCCATTTACTTCTGTGTGCATTACTGCCAGTTTAACGCCATATCGTTTTGTGTGCGTTACTGCCAGTTTAACGCCATATAGTTCTGTGTGCGTTACTGCCAGTTTAACGCCATATCGTTTTATGTCTGTTACTGCCAGTTTAACGCCATATCGTTTTGCATGCGTTACTGCCAGTTTAACGCCATATAGTTTTGTGCTCTACTGCCAGTTTAATGCCATATAGTTCTGTGTGTGTTACTGCCAGTTTAATGCCATATCATTTTGTGTGCGTTACTGCCAGTTTAACGCCATATCGTTTTGCGTGCGTTACTGCCAGTTTAATGCCATATAGTCTTGTGCATTACTGCCAGTTTAACTCCATATAGTTCTGTGCGTCACTGTTCATTTGGTGCATTACATTGCAGTATATTATAGTGTATCCATGGAGTGTGTCTATGTAGCTTGCATATTCAAATTAAAGTGTACCAAACACCTCTTTACAATGATTAAAGTGCATCTATGTACAGATTTCAACTTCTTCTTTATATTTGCTTATAAGCACCGCCCCCTCCATCCCAATGATGTCTGGGAGGACAACAAGGAGAGGCAGACATTCCCCTGGCACTGTAAGGGGGCAGCAACAAATATGTCCACAGGCAAAAGTGGACGTGGTGGTCACTCCTCAGGTAGGGTATAATTTCATCTGTTTAGTGGGTTTGTCTGTGCTATCCAGCCACAGTATGCAGAGGAGATGGTGGACTGGCTTACTAAACCTTCTTTATCCTCCTCATCCTCTGTCACACAAGCAGAGACAAGTGTGCAGTCCCCTGCAGTTGCCAGAGTGGATAAACCTGCCTTCTTATCCACATCTATTCCTGCCATAGCCCCAACATCAGCCATTGAGGAGTCAGCTGAGTTATTTGACCATAACATCAGCCACTTGCTCCTTAAAAGATGCCCAGCCATTACTGGATTCAGGTGTTGGTTCTGAGGTTGAGGATGACAGGAACATGAGCCTAGAGAGAGGGAAGAACACTGATAGACAAATTGGCATTCATGTTCCCCAAGCTAAAGCGTATTGCCAAGTTGTCTCCAGTGGTAATGATGAAGATGGAGGAGATGGAGAGGATAATGATGTTGAGGTCACTGATGCGACTTGGGTGCCAGATAGAGCAGAGGAGGAAACTGAAGGTGAGGTGGCACAATCCCAAGGAGAACAACATCAAGAAAGAGTAGAGAGCAGCCGCCCTATTCCATCACATTCTGTGGCTGTTATTTCCCGTCCCACTCCCCAAAGCTCAGCTGTCTGGGCCTTTTTCAGCACATCTGCAGCAGATCGCACTGTTGCTATCTGCAAATTGTGTCTCAGGCACATCAAACGTGGCAAAATTACCAACCATTTGGGTACCACATGCCTAACAAGGCATTTTAACATCCAACCACTCAGCCCGTTGGCAAGAGCACTTAAAAGCCACACAAAAGGGGTACAAATCTGTCCCTCCTCCTTACCCACTTCAGTCTGCCCCTGCTATACTGAGTCATTACCACTCAGCAGCCTCCACTGACAGGGATGATGGTATAGCACAGGGTGTCCCAGGTCCTAGCAGCACATCTGCCAGCAGCACACCATCAGCTGTAGACTGTAGCCGGCAAATTTCTCTACGCCATCTGCTGCAGTGGAAAAAAAAATTCAGTCCCTGCCACCCACATGCCCAGTGTCTAAATGCAAGCTTGTCATAGCTGTTGGCTCTCCAACTTCTGCCTTTCAGCCTGGTGGATTCTGCCCCCTTCCGTGAATTCGCACAATGTGCTGTACCACAATGGCAGGTTCCCGGTCGCCACTACTTTTCATGTAATGCCGTTCCATCTCTCTACCATCACGTGGAAGCGAATGTTCTGGCATCGTTGGGCAAGGCTGTTAGCCGTAAAATCCACCTTACTGCTGACACCTGGTCCAGCAAGCATGGGCAGGGACGATATATTTTGTTCACAGCACACTGGGTAACGCTGCTTGCAACTCGAAAGGATGCAGGCCAGGGCTCAGTGCTGCAGCTTGTTGTGCCCGAACGTCTCCATACAGCTGGTGGTGATGATGCCAAACCTGTGAGCTCTTCTCCTTCCTCCTTCTCTTCAGCCCCCTCCATGCCCTCCTCTGCAGAATTGTCCTATGAACATAAGGTACCCCCTAAGCATTCAAAGAACTATTCCCAGAGTCAGGCTAAAAGGTGCCATGCAGTGCTTCAGCTGGTGTGTTTAAGGGACAGGAACCACACCTGAGAAGAGGTTCTTCTCGGCCCAGAGGTGGTTCACACCACGTCAGCTGGAACCAGGAATGGTGGTGTCCGATAATGGCTCAAACCTCCTGTCAGCCCTTAGACAGGGAAAGTTGACACATGTGCCATGCCTGGTGGTGGTGCAGCATTTCCTAAGTACGTACCCAGGGTTGCAAGATGTGCTAAAACAGGCCAGAAGAGGCTGTAGCCATTTCAGATCGGTCATACACAGCCAGTTCTCGGTTGGCTGAAATTCAGCGGGAATCCACCTGCCCATAAACCACCCGATTTGTGACATGCCCACCAAGTGGAACTCGACTTTGGGAATGCTGCAGCAGCTATACATGCCGCAGAGGGCCGTCAACAAGTACCTGTGCCAGTATGGCACAACGATGGGCTCAGGCCGCCTCAGCTTTTCTCCCCACGCCAATGGCTGATTATTAAGGATGCATGCACTGTATTGTCACCATTTGAGGAGGCCACAAGGATGGTGAGCAGTGACAGTGCATGCATCAGTGACACAATCCCTGTTGTGTTCCTGCTGGAGCAGACTCTGTGTGGCATTATGGACAGGGCACTGGAGGCAGAGCAGCAGGTGGAAGAGAAGGACTTCCTTTCCTCTCAAGGCCCACTTTATCCAGACACCATCAATCCTATGTCACAGAACACACAGGAGAGGGGGGAGGAAGATGAGGAGGAGGATTCTGGCACTTTCATAGGCTTTGAAGAAGAGGAAGACATGGGTCAATCTGTAAGCAATGGCTTTCCAACCCCAGGACCCTTGAGAGTAGTACGTGGCTGGGAGGAGGAAGTTCCAGATGCTGTCATCCTGAGTAACCCAGAGGAGTCTGCTTTTCAAGCCTCGGCAAATTTGAGGCTCATGGGCAACCTCATGCTTCAAAGCCTGCGAAAAGACCCAAGAATACGTGGCATAAAGGAGAAGGATGATTACTGGTTGGCAACCATCCTTGACCACCGTTATAAGGGGAAGGTCTCAGAACTCATCCCGTCCCCACAGAGAGTGAAGATGATAAAATCTCTTGAGGACATGTTAAAAGAGGATTTTATTGAACATTTTTCCTGACTTCAGTAGGTTACAGTGTGGTGGAAAACGTCATTTTGAGTCTTCTGTTGGTCAAGAGAGGAGCGTTGGAGAAGGCTTTCGCCTAAGTGAGGCATTTTGGAATTTTTTTAGTCCTTGCTGCCCAGGGCTGTCAGCTTCCACATACCATCGGCAGTGTCTGCTTCACATAGTGGACGATTACCTCTGGGCCAAAACAGAGATGGAGAGCTTTCCAGCTGATCATCCACTGACTTACTGGGTCATGAGAATAGACCACTGGCCAGACCTTTCCCAGTATACTATTGAGTTGTTGGGCTGCCCTGCATCCAGCGTGCTTTCAGAACGGGCATTCAGTGCTGCAGGGGGTTTTGTTACTGATCATAGTACGCATCTGTCCACAGACTCCGTGGATCGTTTGACTTTTATAAAAATGAATCAGTCCTGGGATTACCAGCTATGAAGTCTCTGATGCCAATGTCACTGATTAAGTCTTTTGGGATGTGTAATCTATGCAGGACTTTGAGGCTGCCTAGCTTTGAGGATGTTCAATAATTTCATCTGGAAGAATGTTTTTGGTATAGGTTTCATGGGCACAATTAACACTCAGAGACCAATTTTTCTGCACCTGTTTGACAGGTGCATATCATTGCAATTTTTTACAGCAAGGCCAATTCTTACTTTCATCAAGAGTACCTCTATAGGGTTATGGTGGGAAGGCACCTCCGACACCCAAAGACCAATTTTTCTGCACCTGTTTGACAGGTGTATATCAGTGTAATTTTTTACAGCAAGGCCAATTCTTGCTTTCATAAAGATTACCTCTATAGGGTTACGGTGGGAAGGCCTTCCCACCGACACCCAAAGACTAATTTTTACGCACCTGTTACTTCTATCCAAAGTGACACCAGAATGTATTCCAAAAAATCTCTAATCTTGTTCCCAGTGCACTACATTGTGGCCTCATCATTCACACTGGCTCCACAGCTGTTGCTGAGCAAAATAAAGGCAGCTTGCAGGGAAAATGTCATTTTATAATTTTATAAAATGTATAAATGTAATTATTGCTGCAGCAGATTCTAGACATGGTACAGATGTAGACATGGTACAGATCTGCCACTTTACAGGTAGACTAGGGGGACCCCCCAGGCACTATATTGAAATGATTTTTTTATTTTTATGCTTTCACTTTAAAAATCAAAAAATCACTGCTCATTTAAAAATTACATTTTTTAAAAACTTTTTTTTATTGATACATTTCCCCCAGGGCAGGACCCCGGACCCCTATAACCATTGTATGCCCAATTACTAGCATATAAGCCTTCAAAATGGGCACTTTTGATTTTTGACATTCGGGTCCCATTGACTTTAATGGGGTTCGTTATTTGGGTCCGAATATTCACGGTGTTCGGATGTTCTGCTGAGAACTGAACAGGGGTTTGTTCGGCCCATCCCTATTTACTGCACACATTTATATGCACTTAGTCATCCTAACAAAACTTTCGACATCTCAGGTAGGGCGAGTTGTCCTCCCCTATTACACAGCGTGTCTCCAAATGAGGTGTCTGGGGGCGCTGGACGATGACCCCACCTTCTGCTTAACCCTCGGGATAGACTGCCTTGTTCCCACGTTTCCTACTATGGTTTTGCTAATAATACACGTTCATGCGAACCTGTTTACAGTGATCTAATGTATGGCTAACACTGTTTCTCTTCTGTAATGTCTCTACTGAAACTTTAATAAAAGCATTGAAGAAGAAAAATTGAAACTTCAGATTAGGCTTATAACACTGTAACATATGAAGTATTTAATAATGGGGGGCGTGGTCAAGATGGCGACCTAGCAGGACATCTGGGACAAGAGCTCCGCTCCTGATCAGCCTAATTATCTGTTTTCAAGGGATATAGAGATGCCCTGTTGATCCCCCTGAGCTGCGGCTGACCCTGAGCTTCCCAGAGAGGTAATTTGGGTCAAAATACCGGAGGCGTAGGACAAGTTAAATCCACCGCCAGGGAGACCGCGTGGAGTGTCCTGCTGTGCGGGGGGAGGAGGGGAGATCAACGCTGTATGGGTCTCGCGCTCCGATCCCCTGCCACCTGGATATAGAGGGCTCCCTCTCCTCTGCCTATACAAGACGTGTAGTCCTTACCCCACTGAAAGGGGGATCTGCTGCGAGCCCGTGGGAGAGATTACTGGGGGCATATAAATGGCAGCATCCTGCCTTACAAGCTCAGCCAGCGCCAGGCAGACACAAGTGGAGAATCCTGGGGAGGAGTGAGAGATAGGATCTACAGGCTGTGTAACCATTATGCTCTGATCCCGTATAATATAACCACACACTGCTGTACCTGATAGACTGAAGTAATCATCTGCCTTTTAATCTGGGGCACGAGGACAGCAGCATCCGGTACTGTAAAAGCCGTCACTGAGGGATATCCATACGTGGAGCACCCTGCTGTGAGGCAGAGGACAGGGGCTCCAAGCTGCACAGATAACCTACTCTGGCCCCCCAAAGTGCATAGCCACAAACTCCTGGCTGAAGGGCTGATTATTAGACTGGGTATGCGTAAGGGGACCTCCGGTGCACAGAGGAAACGGCAGTCGGCCCAAAGAACTCCACCGCCGCCCAGAGACACACGTGCAGCAGTGCGACTTAATATGGCGTCCCAAACGGAGCACACAGAAACGTCTCAGCTGGCCACAGACCATTTCCAAGCACTAATGCAAGCGATAACAGGCTGCCAAACTACCCTCACCACGAAAATAGAACAGATGCAATCCGAAATGGGCCTCATAAGACGTGACATGGACAAATACCGTGATAGGCTAACGGAAGCTGAACGAAGAGTAGGAGACAACGAAGATACCATTCGGGATCACAGTGCCTCAATACGTACACTGTAAAGATGAAAAACCCTGGAATCCCGCGCTGAAGACCAGGAAAACAGAAATCGCAGGAACAATCTGCTACTGGTGGGACTTCCGGAGGGAGTGGAGGGAAGAGATCCAGAGGCTTATACGGAACATCTGCTCCACACTCTTCTCCCACAAGCTCCATTTTCTACCCATTTTGCGGTGGAACGCACTCACAGGATGCCATCGGTCCAGGGTCCGCCGGGAGCACCGCCACGAACCTTCATATTTCGCATGCTAAACTTCAGAGACCGTGATTTAATTCTTAGAGAAGCCAGGAAAGTTGGGGAACTGAGATCCGAAAACGCGAAGATCATGCTGTTCCCTGATTACTCGGTCGAAACGCAGAGACAGCGTGGGACATTTGACCAAGTCAAAGCTCAGATGCGCACCAGGGGGCTCAAGTACAACATGCTATTCCTAGCGCGGCTTAGAGTTGTGGACGGTGAGACTACAAAATTCTTCACCTCCCCAGAGGAGGCGTCCAGATGGCTTGAGTCTTTGCCACGCAGTCATTAATATGTAAATTCGAGACCACCAAGAATACTCCGTTAATTTACCAGAGACGGTTGGCAGTAAGATAAGCAGTTCTTTATTTTTTTTGCATCCCACTCTCTGTTTAAATCTGATAGACCACAGGAAGTAGTGCATTTGTTTTTTCTTGGGGACAAGATCTAAAATGCGGACCGGATGCACTGTCTGGTGTTGATATGTGAGGAGATCAATATTCTGATGAATGGATTTGTACTTGGGGTCGGGAGGGGTCGGCCACCTTTGACTTCCCTGTGGTATTTGATTTTTTTTTTTTTTTGCCGTTGGTCTCCCCCCCCCATCCCGTGCCCCCCCCCTGGACGATGGATATACTGGACTCCCTGCTCTGTGGTGGGTGGGGGGTGAATGCTGCTTCTCCGGGCCTTTTACTCTCAGAGATATGTGATTGCACATGATACTTGTATATTCGCCAGAACCGTGATCCGCCTGTGGACTTGTCAATCGGATAGAGGAGTAGGGGGGTGCAGAGTCTTGCCCCCTGGTTCGGTCTCAATTGAGAAGTATAATTGTTTGTTATGTACTGATTAACCTTCTTTATTTTCTACAGGTTGAGCGAATAGCTTGTGTAACTAAGTTTGTACCCTTATAGGGCGTACACACGGTCGGACTTTGTTCGGACATTCCGACAACAAAATCCTAGGATTTTTTCCGACGGATGTTGGCTCAAACTTGTTTTGCCTACACACGGTTGCACAAAGTTGTTGGAATTTCCGATCGACAACCACGCGGTAACGTACACCACGTACGACGAGACTAGAAAAGGCCAGTTCAGAACCAAGCGCGGCACCCTTTGGGCTCCTTTTGCTAATCTCGTGTTAGTAAAAGTTTGGTGAGAGACGATTCGCACTTTTTCAGACTCATGGCTTTCAGATCGTTTTCTGTCGTTCAGTTTGTGCTTGTGGGTTTGTATCTGCTCTTCAGTGCGTGCAGCAAGTTCCGCGTGACTTTAGGTAGTCATTGTATTCTTGTTCGTTCGTTACTGGTTTTCAGGTCGCTCTTCACAGGCCTTGCTGTTCTTCAGTGCGTTCTGTTACTTCGTTCTGAGCAGCCGACCGTTTTCTAGCTATGTTTCGTATGCGTACTCCTCGTACAGTTCGTGCTGTGCGGTGGCTTGGTGTTGGGGTCCTGACCTTGACACAAGTCCAGTCCATGAACAGGGTGGGGAGGAGTTCATGGACCAAGAATTGGTTGCTTCAGCGTGATCAGTTCTCTCATATGCCTTTGCTCCGTGAGATCCGTGAGAATAATCCTGATGATTTCAGGAACTTTCTCAGGATGACGGACCCCGTATTTCACCGTTTGTTGGCTTCGCTGACCCCCTATATCAGCAGGCAGGATACCTGCATGAGGCAAGCCATCACTCCGGAGCAGAGGCTGGTCGCTACCTTGCGGTATTTGGCCACAGGGAGAAGCCTGCAGGACCTCAAGTTCTCGACAGGCATCTCCCCCCAGGCTCTTCTTTGTGGACATTTACTGCTTGTGTTTGTTTGAGCTGACCCTGACAGAAATGTGTGGAGTCCAGAAAATGTCGTGATTGTGTAACCTTACAAAGCACTGTTGGCTGTTATTTACTAAATGCAAAGACACTTTTCACTATAAGTGCACTTGCAACTGCACTGAAACTGCACTTGTAGTGCAAAGTGGATTTGCCCTTAGGAAATTACCCCCATTTTCTCATAAAACAACAATTACATCACCCCAAAAGTGTTGTAGCGTTGAGACAATAATCCACACATTCTTGATGAACAATCTTTTTAATACCTGCACAATCACATGTGCATTTACCAAAGGTTTTTCTGACAAACCAACATGTTTGTTGTATAACAATTTTTGTGGTAGCATTATCCAAAATCAAAATGTGCATTTTATAGAAAACAGG
Organism: Lithobates clamitans; assembly: GCA_037952925.1. Classification (NCBI taxonomy): domain Eukaryota; kingdom Metazoa; phylum Chordata; class Amphibia; order Anura; family Ranidae; genus Lithobates; species Lithobates clamitans. The sequence goes on from JBBGZY010000655.1 coordinate 6,158,846, forward strand.
CCTGTGTAAAACCAACAAGAAAGACACAAATCTTGATCTTACAAAGTTCACATTTGGTAGAACTTGAAGGCAATATCAGACATGAGTATTTAGGAACTGTGTTTGATATTGCGTTCAGATGGGGGGAAATCACCCCAGGAAAAGCCAAATTTGGAAGATGCACACAAATTTCACAATGTCAACATGTGCTATCTGCCATCACGGGGGATCAAGGGATGTGTTTTGGGGGAGCAAGCACTTTCTCATCGCTACTTTATTATTGAGGAAGGGGTTGCACCCCCAAAACGCGTCGATTGATCTCCCGTGATGGCAGATAGCACATGTTGACACACTGTGTGCATCCTCCAAATTTGGCTTTGGGAAAAATCACAAAAACATTTCGCACATTGTAGCACACAAAAGAAGAAAGTGATTTGGAGGGGTTTTAAACTCGCCCCAAAACATCAATGATGTTTTTATATTTTGGAATAACATCATTGATGTTTTGCTTGATGATTTCCAATTGTAAATTACACCCCATGATCTCCCCGATCAGGATCTGGGCACTTTCGGATGTGAAAGGATCTTCATCCACAACCTCACGATCACCTAAAAAGAGAGGAACCCCAAAATAAATTAGGTTTCAAAAAAATGCCGCCATCCATCTCTTATCTGAGCCTGTGGTTGCAGACACTCACCTGTTGTGGTGACTAGTTCCACCACGTCTTCTTCCTCCTGCTCTTCTTGGGTTGGGGGGATTTCCCCTTCTTCCAGAGGGGGGGGGGGGTTCTGGTCTCCTCAGATGAGGGGTGTCCTCCGAGTCTTTTCTCCCCTATGTAAAACAAAAATGGTATAATTAGCACACAGATATTTAATGTCAGAACTATAAAGATGAAACATTGCTTGGAAGTGGGGTACAATTATCTATTTTAGCAGAGTTCCAAAATGTAGCTTTTTTAATGCCCTTTGTCAAGCTTCAATACTTTACCTGTTTTGTCCAAGCTTCACAGATGTAGCCCCCCCTATAGTATACACTGGAGCACCTGTGTGCCCCCCCCTAATAAAAATGGTGTTCTTTTGTCCCACACTAGTGCTCCAGCGTCCAGATGTGAAAACTGCTGCTCAGTGTCCTCTCCTTACACACAATCTAGTTTGCATTTCATTCTAGTAACAAAGCCATCTACACAACCCAATTCTTTGAAGCCAAGTATAGGGCGTGAAAATGGTGGCCAAATGCATATGGGCTAAACAATGGTATTTTATAGTCCGAAATAAAAATGTGTGATCCGAACGAATAATGTGCTCATGAACATGAAAGTTGCCATTTTAAACTGTACAACAGTTCCTAAAAGCACATGGAGCAGCACGAACGTAATAAACACAAAAAGAATAGGAACACAGCACAAATACTTACTTTTTGCAGCACTCTCCAGATCTTTCTGTACTGCTCATGTTCTCGTAATTTCAGGTCCGCCCACCGCTTCCTGAGCTGATCTTTCAATCGTCGTACCCCAAATTTCCGGTGCAGACTCCTGACCACTTTCGCCATGATCTTGGCCTTTCGGACATTGGGGTTGGGGTAAGGCCCATACTTTCCATCATAGTCGGCCCTCTTCAGGATGTCCACCATCTCCAACATCTCCCCAAAGGACATATTTGAGTCCTTTAATCTCCTTCTGGATCGGGACGTTTCAAGCTCCGGCCTTTCCTCCTCCTCCTCCTCCTCGTTGCTACAATTAGCACGATCCTGCTGTCTATCCGCCATGTGCTCTTCCCCCACTGTCTGTGGCAGGTGAGACACCCCCACTATATTCACAAACAGAAGAGGCAGGCAGCGCTGGAGAAACTGCTGGAGTTGGTGAAGCCGGTGGTCCCCACAGCAACCATCCCTTATTTAAAAGCTAAACTTGGTGGCCTGAGGAGCACTTATCTTAGGGAGCGCAAGAAGGTCACAGATTCCCAGAGGTCCGGAGCTGCAGCAGATGACGTTTATGTCCCCAGGCTGGGGTACTACGAGAGACTGCGATTTCTGTCAGACCACACTGAAGTCAGGGAATCCCTCTCTACTCTTCCTTCCACGCTTTCTTCCATACTAGCTGAGGCTTCCGATGTCCAACCTGGGCCTTCCAGCCAGGAAGAAGTGGAGGAGCCCAGCTGGAGTCAGGTATAGCATTCTTCTACAGATTTCTGGGCAATAAATAAAATGATGTTTACTAGATGTTATTATTGATCATTAATTGCTGATTAAAAAAAGTGTTTTACATATCAATAGACAGTAGTGGGACCCAAAATTGGGACAAGAATGCAAAATGCTGAGCTCAGAAGGATAGTCTGTTATATTTGTTAACATTCAATTTGCAGCAGTCAGGAGGTGAAAATTGTGTGTGATTGATGTAAAAAATACTAAAACTATGTCCCTTTTTCATACACAGGAAGACCTCAGCCAGGAGGAGGCTGTGGAATGTGGCAGCCAGGAGGAGGTGGGGCTAAGTGTCAGCCAAGAGAAGCCTGGGACAAGTCGCAGCCTGACTAAGTCTCAGGTTCCTCCCCTCCGCCTGCCATACAAAAGGGCCAGGAAGGCCACTCCCAGTCCTATGCAGGATTCAGCATACAGGCTGATCTAGGAGGCTTCTGCGTCCCTCAGAGCCTTCCCCAGTCCTGCAGAGGCCTTTGCCTGCATGGCTGCCACCAAATTGCAGGGCATGCAGGAGGGCCAACGCAACTCTGAGGACCTGATTTATAAAGTCCTACGTAAGGGGGAGAGTGGGGAACTGACACCCAAGACGGATGTCATTGAGATCGACGATCCTCCTCCTCCTCTTCCTCCTGCTGCCACAACTCCACCACCACAGCCAAAGCCTGTAAGGAAGCGTGGAAGGAAGACCAAAGAGTGATTGCCCTGGGTTCAGTCTGGTCTGACAGAAGATGCAGTCTCTCGTATGACCACAGCCTGGGGACATAGATGTCATCTGCTGCTTTCCGGATCTCTGGGACTTCTGGACCAGACTGCCCTCCCTTATATATGGACTCTTCAGGTCACCAATTTTGCTTTTAAATAATTGATGTCTGCCCTGGGGGTCCAAGACTTCGCCCACTTCTGCAGTTTCTCCAGCGTTGCCTCCCTCTTTGTTTTTTTATAGTTGTGACCCCTTAATAAAATTTGTTTAGGTAAATTCTACTCTCCTGTGTGTGTTTTCATCCAAAAATGACAGTTTGTTGGTGACGATTCAGGTACATTTCTAAAGTACAATGTGAAATTAACAAGGGACAACAACACCAAACAATCTCCTACAGATTAAATAGAACAACATATCAATGGTGTTGTGGGAACTTGTCACCAAAAACACACAAACATTTTCGGGAGTACAAATCAAAATCACCAAAAAAAAGAAAAAAAAGAGAAACACAAGAAAAGATTCTACATTAACCACTTGACAACTGGGCACTTAAACCCCCTTAATAACCAGACCAATTTTCAGCTTTTGGTGCTCTCACATTTTGAATGACAATTACTCAGCCATGCAACACTGTATCTATATGAAATTTTTGTCCTTTTTTTCACACAAATGGAGCTTTCTTTTGGTGGTATTTAATCACCGCTGGGTTCTTTATTTTTTGCGCCGTAAAAGAAAAAAGACCGAAAAATCTGTAAAAAAATGCATTTTTCTTCATTTCTGTTATAATATTTTGCAAATTAGTAATTTTTCTTCATATATTTTGGCCAAAATTTATACCGCTACATATCTTTGGTAAAATTAACCCAAATCGGTGGATATTATTTGGTCTTTGTGAAAGTTATATAGAGTCCAAAAGCTATGGTGCGAATATCTGAAAATTGATCACACCTGAAGTACTGACGGCCTATCTAATTTCTTGAGACCCTAACATGCCAGAAAAGTACAAATACCCCCCAAATGATACCTTTTTGGAAAGAAGACATTCCAAGGTATTTAGAAAGATGCATGGTGAGATTTTTGAAGTTGTCATTTTTTCCCACAATTCTTTGCAAAATCAAGGTTTTTTTTTTACTTTTTTTTTTTCCCACAAAATTGTCATATTAGCAGGTTATTTCTCACACACCACATATGCATACCACAAATTACACCCCAAAACACATTCTGCTATTACGCCCGAGTACGGCGATACCACATGTGTGAGACTTTTACACAGCATGGCCACATACAGAGGCACAACATGCAGGGGAGCACCTTCAGGCGTTCTGTAGCTTCCAGGCCAATTCTGACATTTCTCTCCTACATGTAAAAATCATCATTTATTAGCTAGAAAATTACATAGAACCCCAAAACATTATATATGTTTTTTTAGCAAAGACCCTAGAGAATACAATGGCGGTCGTTGCAACTTTTTATCTCGCACGGTATTTGCGCAGCAATTTTTTTAACGCGTTTTTTTTGGGAAAAAAACTGTTTTGTGCTTTACAAAAACCAAAACAGTAAAGTTAGCCTAATGTTTTTGCATAATGTGAAAGATGAAGTTATACTGAGTAAATAGATACCCAACATGTCACCTTTCAAAATTGCACGGGCTTGTGGAATGGCGCCAAAAACTTTGCTACTCAAAAATTCCCATAGGCGACGCTTTAAAATTTTTTACTGGTTACATGTTTTAAGTTACAGAGGAGGTCTAGGGCCAAAATTATTACTCTCGCTCTACCGATCGCAGCGATACCTCACATGTGTGGTTTGAACACGGTTTTCATATGTGGGCGGGACTTACGTATGCGTTCGCTTCTGCATGCGAGCACGCAGGGACAGGGGCGCTTTAAAATTTTTTTATTTTTTTTTATTGTTCATTTTACTTTATTTATTTTAGTTTGATGCTTTTTTCCAAAAAAAAAAAATTTTGACCACTTTTATTCCTATTACAAGGAATATAAACATCCTTGTAATAGGAATATGGCATGACAGGTCCTCTTTACAGTGAGATATGGGGTCAATAAGACCCCACATCTCACCTCTAGGCTGGGAAGCCTGAAATTAAAAAAAACAAAAAAACGATCCTGGCTTCGATCGTAGCGGTGAGTCGGTAGAAGCGCGGGAGGGGGGGGACATCCCCTCTCGCCTCCCGTAAGAACGATCAAGCAGTGGAACAGCTGCTATGATCATTCTCATGGTGTAGGGAATCGCCGCCTGAAAAAGCCGATATCTGAATGATGCCTGTAACTGCAACCATCATTCAGATATCTCCGCACAAAGTCAAGGACGTTGTATGACGGCCGGTGGGCGGGAAGTGGTTAAAACGCATTTTTTTTTTTAACACAAAGTTGTCCATTTATACAATATTTCTACCACATAACATGTACATACCAAAAATGACACCCCAAAATAGATTCCCCTGCTCCTCCTGAGTACGGCGATACCACATGTGTGAGACTTCCACAGCCTGGCCACATACAGAGGGCGAGTACAGCTGAGCATGGCTCAGCATGGCAGGGTATGGCGGGGTATTGCGGAGTATGGCGGGGTATGGCGGGGTATGGCGGGGTATGGCGGAGTATGGCGGGGTATGGCGGAGTATGGCGGGGTATTGCAGGGTATGGCAGAGTATGGCAGAGTATGGCGGGGTATTGCGGAGTATGGCGGGGTATTGCGGAGTATGGCGGAGTATGGCGGGGTATTGCGGAGTATGGCGGGGTATGGCGGGGCATGGCAGAGTATGGCGGGGGCATGGCAGAGTATGGCGGGGGCATTGCAGGGTATGGCGGGGGCATTGCAGAGTATGGCGGGGGCATTGCAGAGTATTGCGGGGGAATTGTAGAGTATTGCACAGCATTGCAGAGTATTGTGGGGGCATTGCAGAGTATGGCGGGGGCATTGCAGAGTATTGTGGGGGCATTGCAGAGTATTGTGGGGGTATTGCAGAGTATTGTGGGGGTATTGCAGAGTATTGTGGGGGTATTGCAGAGTACTGCACAGCATTGCAGAGTATTGTGGGGGTATTGCAGAGTATTGTGGGGGTATTGCAGAGTATTGTGGGGGTATTGCAGAGTACTGCACAGCATTGCAGAGTATTGTGGGGGTATTGCAGAGTATTGCACAGCATTGCAGAGTATTGTGGAGGTATTGCAGAGTATTGTGGGGGTGTTGCAGAGTATTGTGGGGGTGTTGCAGAGTATTGCACAGCATTGCAGAGTATTGTGGGGGTATTGCAGAGTATTGCAGAGTATTGTGGGGGTGTTGCAGAGTATTGCACAGCATTGCAGAGCGTTAGGGATGGCTGAGCAGGGATGGATGGATGCCTGGATGTCTCTGTGCAGCGCTATGGGCACTACACATACAGCCCACAGCGCTGCAGACATCCATCCATCTGCCTCTCCGGTCACTGTGTACCGATCGGTACACAGGCGGGGATGAGAGGGGGAGGAGAGGAACCGGCGTCATCAGATGACGCCGGTCTGTTTACATGTGATCGCGCCGATCACATGGTAAACGGCCGCGATCAGCGCCCATTTACCGGGATCACGGATGTGTTCGGGTGCGGGCCCCAGGGGGCGCGCGAGAGGGGAATTCTGGGAGGACGTCATAGTACGCCCTCCCAGAGTTATCCAACCGCCCTGCAGCCGTCATTCGGCTATGGGCCGGTTGGTAAGTGGTTAAAAGGAAAAAAAAAAATAAAATATACAAAAATATGTTGTCAGATGTGAGAAATCAAAATACATTGAGGGAATCCCGATAAATAGTAACGAAAGAAGTTTGTGAGAAGTGTGTGTGAATATGAGCAGCAAAACTACTTAATTCTTGTCACATTATAAAGAAGAAGAGAGTGTGCTGTATTAAACCATTTTTAACATTGCAGAGTGACGAAAGTGCTGTATCCATTGCGAACGCTAAGTTTACCAGAACGAGCTGTCCCATCTCGGAATTTCTTCTGAGCATGCGTGGCACTTTGTGCGTCGGAACAGGCCACACACGGTCGGAATTGATGCGATCGGATTTTGTTGTCGGAAAATTTTATCTCCTGGTGTCCAACTTTGTGTGTCGGAAAATCCGATGGAAAATGTCCGATAGCGCCCACACACGGTCGGAATTTCCGACAACACACTCCGATCGGACATTGTCCATCGGAAAATCCGACCGTGTGTACGGGGCATTAGAGTGATCTAAGTGTGAGTGGTAGGGTAAATGCTGAAGGGTTTCTCTGTTCCCTTGCCAAGTATTTTTCCTTTTTATCAGCAATGGCCTACAGGTAATGCGTGTAGTGGATTCCCTGCGCTCCATTAGGTCCTAGGTGTGTCGATTGCTACACACTACCCCATAGGAGTTTTCTCCTACATTTAAGTTGGTTTATGGTTGTTATGGGTACCCAAACACCCCAAGGTTCAATTAAAAGGGGTGTGGGGTGGGAAGGGAGGGAAGTTTGGTTTTTCTTGTTTGTTTAGTTTTATTTCTGTTCTTGGTTTTCTTGTACCTGCATGCTTGACTGCATTTCAATACAAATGGTTCTATAACACCAGAGGATTAAGTTATGCTAGAAGGCCTCCTGTCCTATTAGCTTCCTGTGGGATTTTTGCTCGCCCACTGATGGGGGTGGGGTGGGGGGAGCCCTCCCGTAAATCCCCGAGATATGTGATTCCCCGTTGAATTTATATGTCTCCCCGGGATATGGCTCCATTGAAGATCCTGTCCTGGAATGTCAGAGGTCTTAACCATAAAATCAAGCGCTCTCTGGTTTTTGATTACCTTAGAAAATATACCCCACATATTTGCATCCTTCAGGAGACACACTTGGTAGGAGGTAGGGTATTGGGACTGAAGAGGCCATGGGTGGGACATGATTACCATGCTACCCACACTAGCTACGCCAGGGGGGTTAGTATTTTGGTCCATAGATCTCTTAATTTTGAACCCCTAGATGTACTTATAGATCCAGAAGGCAGATATGTGCTGTTACATGCTGTCAGAGACACAATAGCGGTTGTGGTGGTGGGTGTCTATCTGCCGCCTCCGGCTAATGTCTCTCTCCTACAGAAAATGGTTGCCCTGATTGCCCAGTTTCCTACGGATAATGTGATCCTTGCGGGAGATTTTAATATCCCTCCGAATCCCTCTCTAGATAAACTGACCCCAGACCCCGCCACTGATTCGGCATTGTTCCTTTGGTCCCAGACAATGGGATTGGAAGACGTGTGGCGATGGAAACACCCAATCGGACCGTATGTACACATGCCATTCCTCCTCATACAATACATTATCTCGTATTGACCTGTTATATGCCAGCCTGTCCATGCTCCCCAAGGTTATAGACATTGAGATACTCTCAAGAGGGATATCTGACCACTCCCCGTTGCTGTGTACGTTGCAAACTACTACCCCACAGGCAGATAGAATTTGGCAGCTGTCTCGGTTTTGGATTGAACACCCTACAATAGAAGTAGAGATGGTCAAAGAGATGAGGCAATTCTGGTTAACTAATGCCAATTCCGCCACACCAGGGACTGTATGGGACACCTTTAAGGCTTACATTAGAGGTTTCTACATGTCATCCATAGCCAGGGAACGTAGAAATGAGGCAATGTTATTGGAGGAAGCGGAAGCGAAGGCCCGAGATTTAGAGACTAGATTTGCCCTTACCTCTAACCCTATTATAGCACAAGATATGAAGGTGGCCTACCGGGAGGTTATGCTCCTTAGAGTGGCCAAGGCAAATAAACGCCAACTGGCCCAGACACAGAGAATCTTCGAGCAGGGAGACAAGACAGGCAGGCTTTTGGCCTGGTTGGCCAAGGAGCAACCCTCGATCTCCACCATAGCCCGTATCCGAAAGAGTGATGGGACTCTGGTATCTGACCCAGTTAAAATTAATGCCTGCTTTGCTGACTACTACTCGACTCTGTACTCTTCTAAGACACAATACTCTCCTGACGAACTCTCAGATTTTCTAGACATGGTAACGCTTCCGGTACTTACAGACACGGCAAGGGAGAGCTTAGATGCCCCAATAGCTTTGGAGGAGGTCCAGCAGGCTTTGGGTTCTATGCAGACGGGGAAGACTCCGGGAATAGACGGTCTCCCTCCTGAATTCTATAAATTATACGTAGGTGAGGTGGCCCATAGGATGCATGCAATGCTTACAGAGACTCTACGAACGGGGGAGCTCCCACTGTCTATGGCACAAGCCATTATAGTGGTTATACCCAAACCAGGGAAGGACCCCCATCTTTGCCCCTCATATCGACCCATATCCCTGCTCAATGCTGATGCAAAGATATTGACCAAAATTCTCGCCAGACGCCTAAACAAAGTAATACTTACCCTTATTCATGAACACCAGTCAGGTTTTATGCCGGGGAAGGGCACTGATATAAATATTCGTAGGCTGTATGCAGTCCTGGCCTCCGGGGAGGAGAGTGTGGAAGACGAGATTGTGGCCTCTCTTGACGCGGGGAAGGCCTTTGATTCGGTGGAATGGGGCCATCTCTGGGAAGTACTCCGCAGATTCGGATTTGGTCCGGCCTTCCTTTCCTGGGTCAGGATGGTGTACAGAGCCCCGACGGCCAGGGTACGCACGGGTACAGTGCTCTCTCCGGCATTCCCCCTTGGTAAGGGGACTAGGCAGGGGTGCCCCCTCTCACCGGGACTTTTTGCCCTGCCCAATGGCTGCCCTCCTCCGTGCTACACCAGAGATTCAGGGGATTACAAGGGGTCCAATACAGGAAAAGGTGTCGTTATATGCTGACGACACCTTACTGTATCTTAGAGATGATGGTACTTCCCTACGAACAGCCCTCTCAGTAATTAAAAATTTTGGAAAATTCTCTGGCATTGGCATAAATTGCGGGAAGTCAATACTCTTCCCTCTTCATGCTGGCTCTGCATCCTTGCAGGCTGATGGGCAGCTTAGCAAAGTCTCTCAGTTTAACTAGGAGTAGAAATACATCGAGATTTAAAAAAATACATAACCCTCAACTTAAACCCGGTGGTCAATCACTTTTCTCAAAGGTGCGCCACATGGAAATCCCTACCTCTAACACCAGTTGGCCGAGTTAACCTAATCAAGATGTCGGTATTACCCAAATTTACCTATTTATTCCGTCAAACTCCAATTTCTATACCGATGACCTTTTTTAAACACTTAGATAGTATTGTTACCTCATTTATCTGGAACGGGAAGGCCCCTAGAATAGCCAGATCAACTTTACAGCTGCCGGGTGTGCTGGGAGGACTGGCCCTACCCTGCTTTCTGAAATATTATTGGGCGGCGGTCCTAGTGACTGTTAAGTGGTGGTTCTCGGAGGACCCGACCAATCCTGCTTCCACTACGGAGGCGGCGTTGGTGGGCTCATTCGCGGAATTGGAGAATTTGGTTCATAGAGGTCCCAGATCCAATGTTCATGTGACTATCCCCATGAAAACGACTCTTAAAGTTTGGGATACGGTTCAAAAACAGCTCATGAGACCCAATGACTGGTCCCCTGCGACTCCCTTATGGGGCAACCCTCGGCTGCCTCACTTTCGTTCTATTCCTGACCCGGTCGTGTGGGCTAGATATGAGGTCAAAACTTTGGGGGATATAGTATCACAGGGCCGATTGATCTCCTTCGATGCCTTAAAAAGAGATAGGGATCTCCCGAATCATATGTTTTTTAGATTCCTCCAGTTGCGCCATGCATTCAGGTCCCAGTTCCCTGACCAACTGAATCTGGAGGGGTCGCAGGTGGAAAATGCACTTAAATCCCAGGATACTGGGAAAACGCTGTCCACGTTGTATAATATATTTGCGTCGCATGATACATCTAGAGTATCCCAGTTGTGTGAGTTATGGCGGGGGGATATTCCGGAGCCGACAGATGAGGACTGGGAAGAGGGGATTCAGCAATATTTACCCCTTACAATTTCGGCTAGGGACAGGTTCATGCAATTGAAGTTTCTTCACCGTGCATATTATTCTCCAGTACGTTTAGCAAGAATTTACCCTGATAGGTCGGCGAGATGCGCTAGGTGTGGCTCGGATGACGCTGACTTCTTCCACACAGTCTGGTCCTGCCCTGGTGTGAAGGAATTCTGGGAAAATATACTCGCTGATATTAACTCTATTGGGAAAGTGAAGATCCCATACAGCCCGATCCCTCTTCTGTTAGGTATCTGCGACTTCCTAGAGGTCTCATGGGGGAAGAAACTATCTTCTATACCACACTATACGCTAGAAAGGCAATTCTATTACATTGGAATCAGGCCCAACCACCCACCAGACTTTGGCTGCTTTGGCAGTCCTTGATAAATAAAGCATTACCATTATATAAAATGACATATATGGGAAGAAATTGTCCTAAAAAATGTGGGAAGATTTGGGCAGCATGGGTGAAGGCAAAACATTTAACAATTGATTGAGGGCCCCGGGTCATGGCACACGATAAATGACATGACATAACCTGTTCCTCACTAATAAAACTCTGTGTCTCCTTATATGACTGTGGGATTGAAGTGTATGATTTGAAGGTAATCAATGTGCCCCTTATACCTCTACCCGGGTTAGGCGCAATGTTCTTGTTAGCATATTGTCGCTCCGACCAATACAATTATATTTGTTGAGAAATGTAAGAAAACTGTGTAAGATGTCTGTATCTATAACTAACCCGTTATAAAATGTTTGTTTTTGGAAAACCTTAATAAACTTTTTTGTTAAAAAAAAAAAGTATTTAATAATGACTTATTAATAGTTAACAAACAAAACCATTATTATGGTTGACACAACCAGTTAATAAACAAAGTCATAAAAAACTGCTTGAAAAGTTAACCACCCTACAGCTACAAAATAACCAGTTTAGTGCACAATTTGTCTTTGTTGTATTTCCTTTATATGCAGTAAGCAGTTCTGGGAACCAATGTTAAAGAGAATACAGCCTTGTATACATCTTGTTTCCTAAATGGTCTGTTATGTAAGATAAAGAAAGAATAGGAATGCTTACACCCATATTACTAGAAGATTATCTGCAGGATCTAGTTCTCTGTGAGACATGTTTAAGAGCTACAATTTCCAAAAATGTATTTTCAACCCAACTAAAACAAAAGGGTTAATTATACCAAGCAACAAAACGCTTCAAAGAAAAAAGTGAAACATCAACTCTCCTTATCCCACTGCTTTAAAATTGGGTAAATATTATCTGCTTAAAGTTTGTAGAACAATGTTTGAGGCATGGTTACTCTTACTCATAGCAATTTAAAGCAGTATAAAACCCAAAAACAAATGTTTTTTAAATTGCAGCTCAGCAGTTTTTGGCGGCATTCATTTTTTTTAGCCTTTTTTCATTATTTTTTTTAGCTGGTGGTCCAGCCAGTAGGTCTATTTTTTCTACTTACTTCAACAGACCAAACTGTCCAGCAAAAGTGGCAGTTAGAGGGTTGGGACAAACTATTTAACACTGACAGAGATACTTACAAATGGTCAGCTTTTATTTATTTAAAGGAGAAGTACAGCCAAAGTTCCTTCTGCACTCCCTTTTCAGCAGACAGCAGGCTGAAGCCCTCTGCCGGCTGACATCACAGAGCCGGTCCAGGCTGGGGAAAGATCGCGACCATATGGTCAGAATACACCCAAGACCATTGCAGCGAGCCGGCCGCTCCCGCTCCCGCCACCTTCACAGCCCAGCGCTGCAGTGAGCCTGAGGGTGGGGTGGGTCAGAGCAGATAGCGGTGACTAACAGTCACCAGCTCTTTGCTCAGGGAGCCCTGAGAACCAAGCAATCAGCAGTGTATGATCACTCGGTTCTCAGCATTAAAGCCGGCTGGGGACAGATATGGCATCGGACCAATGCTACATCCACCTAAGTAAAAGGACTAAACTAAAACTACAATATAAGATTATTAATTATCAGTGGTGAAGATGCTAAAAAATGCGACTATAAAAAAATGTTGATGTCGCTATTTATATGCGATTAATCAATTGTGACATATTAATCATAACCACTAACATAAATCCTCTAGACATACATATGTGTGATCATGTGAAAAATATTAGTATTAGTACCACCAATATATAAGTATCAGAATTAGTCCTTCAACAAAAATAACAGCAGACTTCAATCCTCCAAACCACAAAGTCGATACCAATCAGACATAATCCTAAGTGGAAAATAGAGATGAAGTGAGGCTTGTACTGCTGACACTGTATTGGGACGTTGGGAGCCGCAGACCTCGCGTTCCACCATAAGGTAAAAGAAAATAGATATTCACTGATAATAGATATTCACTGCAGGAAGTGATGTCACTGGTTCAACAAGAATTGTGCAGCAAAGTGCCCCTTTTGCTCACAATGCTCAGATGCAGGGACAGGCACTTTTAACTCCCTTTCCCACAACTCCCTGGGCATGCCCAGCGAGCATAAGTCACTTAGCTTCCCTCCCTCAACAGCTCAGAGGCCACATCTGATAAGGTAGAAGTAGCCGGGCCAGGTGAGTAGCCCTCCACTGTCAGAAGCAGTGTGCGAACAACTGGGCAGGAGCCTAAGGCCTAATTCACACTAGTGTGTGTATACGCTGCAAATTCCAGCAGCGAGAATCTGCAGATTGACAAATGTGTGTGAATAGCTGCAGCCTCTGAGCCCATACAATGCAATCACCAGCTGTCAGCGGCCGCAGTTAATCATGACTTTTTGCACAGCCAGCAATTACCTGCATTGGTCACGGCTGGGAACACTTTGTGTGTCATTCACTCTGTGAATGGAAGCTAATAGCATGCAGCTTCTCCGGAAGAACCAGTTACTGTGCGAAGCATCTTCCCAGTTGCTACCAGAATACTCAATTTTCAGTGGCGTGGCCCTTGTCCTCAGGTCCTGAATCCCTCCAGTTCGCCAATGCTTACAGTTATCCTGGACTTCATGAAGAGGATTGCTGTTCATGTCTCGGCCTTATAAGGTAAAACACTTGACCCTAGAAGAGCTCAAAACCGAGGGACATGATAGAACCACCTCACAGAACCAAAGGCAATAAATGGTCTAATACACAAGAAAAAGAAGGGAAAGAAAGAATAGGACAAAAAATGAGCAATAAGTGAATGGTGATCCAGAAGGGGAAAATCAACACTTTAAGCGATGATAATATAACAGAAAACATCTTAAGAAGCCTGAGTAGTCAAAGATAGGACAGCCCGGCATCAAGATGTGGATATAAAGTAGGTCTCAAACAGACAGGAATTCTCAAAAGGATAGAAAAATACCTTAGGACGGACAGTGGCACTTCTTGTCCCTGGGGGCTCCAGCAGTGTGTGAACGCCGGAGCAGCGGCGTTTTATCCCTTCCATCCGGTCCCGAAGGGCCAGAAGCGGATGTAGAGCTGTGTCGCACCTGCGCAGTGCATCATCACACAACTCTGTCCGTCGCCGCCGGGTCCTAGGACTTGGAGACTAGGCGGAGTGGGACAGCTCCCTCCTGTGGTGGTCAAGGGGGGAGAAAACTCATCCCTGTAAAACAGGGAGATAAGATACAGAGCGCGCAAAGCGGCACAGGATGGCGGGCGTCCAGCTGTGAAGCAGGAACACCCCCGGGCGTCCATGTGACCTCCAAAAAAGTGCCCAAAGGGTCAGACCACAGTGTAGCTGGGGGGCATAGGCAGGGGCCATCGCTCACTCTAAGGAGAAAGAGGGGGACTGGAACAATGCCACGGGCTTAAGGAAACACAAGTGCATTTACAAAAGCATAACAGTGCAAGTAACAATGAGGCTTCAACATGATCAAAGAACATCAATATGCAATATAAACGAGGCATACAAAAGTATTATAGCATATAAATATATATGTGACTAAAAATATTCGTTTAGAATAAAGGTATCTAAAGGGGTCACACAAATTCAAGTGAAAAGTAGGCAAAGGAGCTGAGTTATCTAGGTATTTAGATATATTCCTAAATGATAATAAGTGGGATAATACTCAACTTATTATTATTATTATTATTATTATACAGGATTTATATAGCGCCAACAGTTTACGTAGCGCTTTACAACTTGAGGGTAGACAGTACAAATACAATACACTTTAATACAGTACGAATCAGAGGGCCCTGCTCCTTAGAGCTTACAATCTTATTAATGATATCAAATGACAATAGAGGGGGATAACGGCCAAAAGATATGGGGGAAGAAGGGGAGAGGAAAGGGGAAACAGATACAGAAAGAGAGGGAAAAAGGGGGAGAAAACAAGAGAGAAAAGAGCAGGGAAAGGGGGATGAGGAAAAAATGAAGGGGAAAAAGGAGAAGGGTGGTGGTGGGGGGGGGGGGGGGGAGAGGAGGAGGAGAGAGAAACAGCAGAGGGTAATAGACGGACCTTATAGGAAGGGCTTAAAACTCAACATCTCGTTTAAACCGGGATAGACCGTGGATTTCAATAGGTGAATCCAACGGGATTCAAGTTGTAATAATTTCTGATCATTGCTACCTCCTCTGATGTCCAACGGAATATGTTCTAACGCCATAAACTTAATGATGTCCAATCTGAAGCCATGGTACAGTCCCACATGGCGACTGATTGGAGTTTCCATTCTCCGTTTTTTGAGAAGTGATATATGGTCATTAATTCTTTTTGAGAAGATGCGTTTTGTCTTCCCAACGTAGAAACACTTGCAATTACATTGCATTAAACAAACAACGCCAGGAGTTTGGCACGTGACTCTATATTTAATATTATGAATTTGACCATTAGGCAGATTAATTTCTTGATGAATTAGCATAAAGCGGCATTTGTCACATTTTTTACAGGGGAATGAGCCCGGAGTAAGTGCAGATAAGAAAGACATATGATAATGACTGTGAGTAAGACAGTCTCGCAAAGACCTGGCACGTTTATATGTGATCTGGGGTTGGTTCCCAACATATTTACGTACTATTGGGTCTGCCAGCAATAAGGGCCAGTATTTGTTTATAATTTTCCTCACCTGTTTGTGTTGTTTAGTGTAGGGGGTTATGATCCTCACTACTTGGGATAATGGTTTTTCTTTTTTCTTGTGAATCAGCGTGTTTCTATCAGGGGCCTTTGCCTCAATTAAAGGCTTTCTTTAGAGTATTGTGGGAGTATCCCCTTTCGCGTAGTCGAGAGTACAGAAGTTTGGCTTCCCTCTGGAAGTCATCATCCCTGCTACAGTTGCGCCTCAATCTGAGGTATTGGCTGTAGGGGATACTGGTGATTAGAGGTTTCGGATGAGAGCTGGATGCATGAAGGATGGCGTTACTAGCCAACGGTTTCCTAAAAAGGGATGTACCCAGGGAACCGTCATTTTCTACAATAATCTGAATGTCCAGAAAATTGACAGACTTCTTGTCGCTTGACATGGTAAATTTGAGATTGTAGGTATTGTGGCTCATAATGTCCATGAATTCTAGCAACTCCTCATGGGTGCCTGACCAAATAATCAGAATATCGTCAATGTAACGATGAAACATTACTACTTTATCTAGGTATTTAGTAAAATCCTCTCTAGAGAAAAGTTCTCTCTCCCACCCCCCCAGGTACAGGTTGGCATACGATGGGGCACAACGTGTCCCCAACGCAAAACCCTGCACCTGGAGGTAGTGGAAGGGGCCAAAAACAAATACGTTTCTGGTGAGTATAAACTTCAATAACTCGAGTATGAATTTATTGTAGGAGTCAGCACCCTGACCACGTTCACGTTGATGTTCTGCCACTACTGATAGCCCTTTCTCATGCGGAATCGTATTATAGAGACTCGCAACGTCTATGGTCACTAACCAGGCATCCTCTGGAACAGAGATGCCTTCTAAGATTTTAATAAGGTCAATAGTGTCCTGTACATAGGAAAAGAATGCCTTAACATGAGGGTTAAGGTAGGTATCAATTAAGCTACTGGCATTGTCGGTTAGGCAGCCACAACCCGAGATAATAGGGCGACCTGGGGGATGGGTTAGTGATTTGTTAACTTTCAGCAAAGCGTAGAACGTTGCAATCTTAGGTTCTTCTACATTTAAGAATGTCCAGGTGGGTTTGTCAATCAAATTTCCAGAGAGGGCTTTACGGATGATATGCTTATATTCTCTACAGTAAGAATCAATGATGGTGCAGGAAATCGGTCTGTACCATTTACGATTTTGTAGAATGTGCAAACACATTTGTTCATACTCAAAACAATTCATTATCACTAGGTTTCCACCTTTATCAGCCAGCTTAATTACAATCTCTGTATTATTTTGTAAGTTTGTAAGGGCTTTCTGAAGTGGGGGAGAGAGATTGTCAGGACTAGGTCAAAGTCATCTCTTCCACCTCCTTGGTTGTCTGCAAGACAAATGCCCAAAGGTTTGGATATCTACCCAAGTTGGGAAAGTTCCTTGATTTGGGTTTAAATAACTGGAGGGAGGGAAAATACGAATGGGGGAGGTCCCCTGTTTTACAGGTGGAGGATTTATAGCGGAGTCGACAGACTCACCATCCTCCTCCCAAAGTTCCATTAATTCATGTAATGCCTGAATTTCTCGAATAGTGAGATCTTTCAAACCAGTGGATGTGGTCACATGATCCACATCCACTGGTTTGTGGTAGATGGTCTTAAACAAAAGCAGACGGCAAATAAATGAATATCCTTAATCACTTCAAAACGGTCTACATTAGTGTCGGGACAGAAGGTTAAGCCCAATTGTAAAACACTGAGTTCATCATTAGTTAATGAGTGAGAGGAGAGTTTCAAAATCAGAAATGTATTATTCTCGTCAGAGATTGTACTAGAAAAACTCACGGTTTTATCGGATTTTGTGGTTCCGGTGTTCCCAGGGTAAAAAAAATGGACGCCAGTTTGGGATCAGGTTTTGTAGATAATGAAATCAAATCGCTTACCTTCGTAGGTTTAATAGAGGGTGCCATAGTTGAAGAAGAAAAGATAGGAAGGGACAGAGAACCCATAGAACCCGTAGTTTTGGATCCACGAGTGTGTGTGCCTTTTATAGACTTGTGAGGAGTATTCAAGCGTGGTTGTGAGGTTTTAGGACGAACTACCGGTGACTCATGCTCCTGCGTCGAAACTGGTGCGTAGTTGATGTTGTCGGAAAACATCATATTGGAATCTCCTTTGCGTTTTTTTTGGATACTCATTCGTTCTCGATGTCTTTGTATACAGTAGATTGGCTAGAAGATAAAGGAGAAATAGAGCAAACATCAGATACATGAGTGTTGGTATTTGATTGTGCACGATTATTGGTTTTAGTGGGCTGTCTAAGCGGAGTTGATTGGTTCCATTTGTAGGCAAAGCCCATGTCATAAGTTGACTGGTCCCTTAAGAATTTAGCTTCTTTGTTGTTGATAATCTCTATGGTGTACTGTTCAATGTGTTCCCTCAATTTGCGCACCTTATCAAGGAAGGTGGGCAAATTGGTCAGAGACTCATGCTCAGCATACCATTTGTTGACTATTTCGTCTACTTCATTAAGTTCAATTTCATATTGAGCGCATAGTAGTGACATCATTTCAAAAGGAACAAGACTGTAAATTGGATTGCCATTTATTTTTCAAAGTGTCATCTATTTTTTGAGATTAGGAAAAATTTGAATCCTCAGTTCCCAAGCGGTAATCTGGTTTTCAAGCTCTGTCCATTATTAACCAATTTGGTGCATTCTCAGGAGTCCGGGTAAATTGGGATAAGTCGCTCCTGTTCTCCCTGTCGGGAGTCCCTAGGCCGATAGACTCAACCACCCCCCTGAAAAGGGTAGCGCAGTTCAAGTACCTGGGTATTCAGGTACAATTAGACCAACAGAAGTATTTAGAAGATAATGTCTATCCCATCTTGCAGCGCTTTATCCAACGATGCTCAGTGTGGAAAACTCTTCCACTGACCCCGGTGGGGAGAATAAACCTAATTAAGATGTCCTTCTTACCAAAATTCCTGCATGCCTTCCGGCACACCCCAGTTCCCATCCCTAACTCTTTCTTTGTCAAATTGGACCAGGCTATCACGTCTTTTGTCTGGGCGGGGGCAGCTCCCAGAATAGCTAAACACACTTTACAGCTGTCGCTTATGGAAGGTGGCCTCTCCCTACCAAATTTCAAGAAGTATTACTGGGCGGTGGTATTAGTGTCTGTGCGTTGGTGGTTTACTCAGGACAGAGCCAACCCAGCGGTTAACTTAGAGGCGGCGATTCTTGGTTCATACTCAGAACTTAGCAATCTAGTGTACAGGGGACCGAGATACAGCCCTCGAGTTACCACACCGATGAAGACGACGGTGAGGGTTTGGGGTCAAGTATCAGGCTACCTTAATAATCGGAATGCTGTCTCACCATATACACCATTATGGGGTAATCCCAAACTGCCACATTTCCAATCTATCCCAGACCCGCAGGTATGGGCCAGATACGAGATCCGGACAATACGCCATATTTTTAAAGACGATCGCCTTATGTCGCTCACAGAATTAAAAGGTAAATATCATCTTCCCTCGTGGATGTTCTTTAGATATGTACAGCTCAGTCACGCGGCCAGGGCTCAGTTCCCTAACGGAATAGTTATTGCCACACACTCAGTTGAGTCCCTACTTACAGTAACGGATATTGACCGTATACTGTCTTCTATATATATCAGGCTTACCTGTAAAGACACCTCCACATTGACCCCACTGTTCACTAAATGGCAGCTAGATATTCCTGAACTGACTGAGGAGGACTGGTCTGAAGGCTTACAGCAGTGCATCCCACTCATGATCTCAGCAAGGGACAGGTTTGTCCAGATGAAATTCCTACATAGAGCGTACTATACCCCGCACAGGCTATCCAACATTTACCCAGGAGTAGAAGATGTTTGTCCCAAGTGCAGGCAGTCGGTGGGAACTTTCTTCCATGTTGTATGGTCATGCCCGATCCTTCAGACCTATTGGCGGGAGGTGGTGTCAGATATAAATGGGGTAGCAGGGTTACACCTGGATGTAGACCCGCTTGTGTTTCTACTAGGTATTACAGACAACCTGGCAACTACTAAACACACAAAGCTATTCGTGTTCTATGCAGCCTACTATGCCAGGAAAGAAATCCTGCTCAGATGGAAACTGCCTGACCCCCCTACTACAAAAGCATGGCGGGCGCAGGTGAATGCGATACTACCAATGTATAAACTCACATACATGGGTAGGAACTGTCCTCATAAGTTTGAGAAGATATGGGCGGCTTGGGTGGAGGCTAAACATCTGACGGTTTAATTTTACCCCGAAACAATTGATGGGTAACAGATATGCGGTGCTAATAGGGGGTCGAGGATACTGGAGTCGGTGGGTGGATATTGGACCCACCTCTTCTCACTTCCTTGGTTTCTTGGTGGGAGCCTCTCTCTCCCCCCCCCCCCCTATATAGGGAAAGAAAAGGCGTCTTATATGTGCTGAAACTGCAGGGCGAGAGTGTGCTTTAACATGTATGGTTCATTCTTGCATGGAGTATACTGATTCCCTTGAGGATTGTTTCTTTAGTCTGTCCACGGTGTTAGAAACCTACATATCCAATGATATAAGCCTTTATAAACTTACCAGTATAATTTGTAGACCCTGTTTTGTTGTACTCCTGTCTACAATGTATAACTTGCATTTTCAAGTGTAATGTATAATACATTTAATAAACATTACCTGTGTTAAAAAAAAAAAAAAAAAAAAAAAAAAAAATCTGGTTTTCAATATATTTCTCAAAGTATTTTTTGTGCCAGAAAATCCTGACTTTCTTTTCTAGTGATCTCTGAAGTTTGGCAAAAGATTTGTATAAGGTGGCCTCCCTGGATCCCACTGAACCCTGTGAAAGATGTATTTTGGTCATAAAACCCTCCCAATCTTCCCCACAAAATTTGGCCATAGTGATAACCCAAACTAAATACAAACAAGAAAGAAAAGGGGAATTTTTTTACACAAAATAAACAATATAAATCCTTTAATGTAGAGGCTAAAGCTCTATATGTTAAAAGGAGATACTTTTTTCAGACAATGTATATTTATTTTAATTAATAATTTATTTTTAAATGACAAAAAATGTCTGTATCTCTTATTTCTCAGTATGGATAATTAGAAGACCTATCACAGATTAGTAAATGGCCACTAATAGAGAAAATACGTACGGTGTAATATTTAGAGCAACCACACGTTTAAAATATATATATATATATATATATAATTTATTATTTAGAGAATACATATGAAGTTTTTAACAGGAATAAATGTAAAGATAGCTGTTCAAACCACGATCTAAGGGTGAAACACCAAAATAGATGAACAAATGATTGGTCGTGGAGGACACAGCTAACAATTGGCACCAATCACAAAGTGTATAAATAAATATATGCACCTGTGTCTCCAGTCCCAGAGCAGTGCTGCAGTCCCAGTCTATCCAAAGTAATGGGGGCAGCAATCCCGTCACAGTCTAACCCACAGCCGACTATATAGGTCAAGACCGCAGGCGAGCGGGGGTCACAGAGGGGACAAAAGGACCAGCTAAAACAATATATAGGGGGGTCAAATAAGTCGTAACAGATATTGTGTAACTTCTTTTTCTTGTGTATTAGACCATTTATTGCCTTTGGTTCTGTGAGGTGGTTCTATCAAGTCCCTCGGTTTTGAGCTCTTCTAGGGTCTAAAGTGTAAGTTTACCTTCTTTTTTTTCACCTATTCGGATAGAAAACTGCTATATATTGCATTATATATAAAAAGACTCCCTCAATTTTTTACTTATTACTAGTTATACAATATCTGTTACGACTTATTTGACCCCCTATATATTGTTTTTAGCTGGTCCTTTTGTCCCCTCTGTGACCCCCGCTCGCCTGCGGTCTTGACCTATATAGTCGGCTGTGGGTTTGACTGTGACGAGATTGCTGCCCCCATTACTTTGGATAGACTGGGACTGCAGCACTGCTCTGGGACTGGAGACACAGGTGCATATATTTATTTATACACTTTGCATTGTACTTATAATTATTTGAATATGATTGCCTAGTGTCTATCCATCAAAAGCCCCCAATGTGTATACACTTTTCTACTGATGTCTTGACACTTATTTATTTATATTTTTTCCCCTTTTCCTTTTTTTGTGTTTGTGTGTTGTACTTTTCAGAAGGCTTGTACTTCCATAAAGACAGCCCCCCTGAAGAAGCCCGAACCATGGGCGAAACATGTCGGGTGTAGTCTGGTTGTCTTGCTCAAACATCTTGTCATTAGCATTTGTACATGCCTGTGTCCTTTGTTTTTATATATATTGTTTGTTTTACTCTCTAAAACAAAAATAAAATATTTTTATTGAATACATGTGATGATATTTTGCACCCTCAAAAATCCCCACCCCCTTTCCTCCTAGTCTACTGATCGGATTGACTCCATGCGAAAAGAGCGGATATTCAAAAACCAGTTTAGATCTTTGAGATCTAGAATGGGTCTGACATCTCCATTTGGTTTTGGTACCGTGAAAGGGTTTGAATAAAACCCCAATCCCTGCTCTTCTATGGGGACCACCGATATCACCTTATGAGACAAAAGATGGTCCAATGCTTGAAAGAGAGACTTCTTTTTCTCTGGATCCCTGGGAACGTTTGATCTGAGAAAGGAGGAAACGGGGACTCTTGGAACTCTAGTTTGTACCCTACAGTAATTGAGGAAGCCACCCATTTGTCTTGACACTCCTGCCAGACCCTTGAGAACTGCAGAAGTCTTCCCCCACTCGAGCGAGTGGGGGCGCCCCTTCATAAGGAGGCTTTAGTATTTTGATTTTGTAGGTTTCCTTCCCTAAGACTTCTTTTGTCCTGGGGTTGACCTGAGGTTTACCTCTTGAATTTGATGGTGGAGGCCGTCAAGACTGCCTGGAGGCTGATGCTCCTGGCACTGGAGAAGAGGCTCATTTAAATGAAATACACTTACTACTTTTCCCATTAGCAATTATTTGGATGTACTTCTGTAGATCATCCCCAAACAGCCGTTCACCGCGAGAAGGAAAACTAGCCAGGAGCTTTTTGCAGGGCGCTTCGACTGACCAATTTTTCAACCATAGTATTCTACGCATAAGCACCATCCCAAGCGTAAGGCGTGAGGCCTATTGCAAAACATAACGCCCCTGGTAGCTCGGACAAATCTTGGGCCTGCTGATCAGGAATAATCTTGAGCACCTGTTTAAACTGGTCTCTCAAGGATTGACACACACCAATTGCTGCCAGCGCAGGCCGAGTTACTGAACCTGCCAGAGAAAGTGTTTTTAATAGGAATTCTTATTAGAACTTCTTATCCGTTGGATCCCTAAGCATTTGAGCATTGACTACCGGACAAGTCAAACTTTTATTCACAGAGGATATAGCAGCGTCAATTTCATTTTATTAAACTTTTCCTCCATAGGATAAAGTGTTGCAAACTTTTTAGGAGGATAAAAATGCTTCTATATGGGTGATCCCACTCAGAATACACAAGCTTTTCCAGCAAAGAATGGATAGGAAAGGCATACACAGCTTGAGGAGGCTCTAGCGAACCCAAACAAGAAGTAGGTTTATCAACTGACTCTGTTAAGGGTAGCATAAATGTGGAGCGGACCAATTCAGTAAGAGATTGTACCATTAATCTTTCAGATTGTGAAAGGGGTCATCAGCCTCTTCCCGGTCCCCTGTGAAAAACTCATCATCTCCTGCCCCCGGTTCCTCAGTTTGAGGGTCCTGGGTAACGGAAGGGGACCTATCGCGCCTAGTCCCACTCTGGGTTGCGATTAAAGCCACTAACCTCCGCCTTTTCTTGAATCTCACGATACCACACGATAACCAAGGTACGAGAGTCATCACCTCCTTGGATGCAGAGAAAGCATTTGATTCAGTAGAATGGCCGTATTTGTGGGAAGTCCTGGAGAGATATGGCTTTGGCCCCAAATACCTCCATTATCTCAAGATGCTGTATAGAGCACCCAAGGCGAGGGTCCGCACAAATGATTGGCTGTCTGACATGTTCTCCCTCCGTAGGGGCACTCGGCAGGGATGCCCCCTTCCCCCCTCACTATTTGCTTTGGCTCTGGAGCCACTTGCAGTGTTGGTTAGGGACTCCTCTGCAGCTAGGGGCTTGAGAGTGGGACAACTAGGAGGAGAAACTGTCATTATATGCTGACGATGCCCTGTTATATCTAAATGATGTAGGCCCGTCGCTATCAGCTGCCCTAAAATTGTTCGATACATTCGGTACCTTTTCGGGGAATACGGACTAATTGGTCCAAATGTATTATTTTTCCCCATAGACGACGGAGCGCGCAGGCGGCCCCAGCTTCTCCACTACAATGGGTGGAGGAATTTAAATATCTGGGGGTACAGATTACTAGACGGATGTCAGATTTCTTTGGTAGCAACCTCCAGCCACTTTTGGCGTCGCTAAAAACTTACTGTTTGTCCTGGTCTGGGCTCCCACTGAATTTGCTAGGTCGAATCAACCTAGTTAAAAATGATGCTCCTTCCACGTTTTAACTATATATTTCGTAATTGTCCGATATGGATCCCATTGGCCTTCTTTAGAGTAGTAGAAAATAAGTTGATTTCCTTTATTTGAAACAGAGCCTCCCCCCGTCTGGCAAAAACTACGCTGCATCTCCCCCCCAGGCTGGGCGGGCTGGCCTTACCAAACTTTCGGGTCTCTTTTTGGGCGGCGATGCTGGTGTCTGTCTATTGGTGGTTCCAGGGCCCTAGAGCCAATGCAGCCACCTGTTTAGAGGCGGCTTTTCTGGGCTCCTTGATGGATCTGCGTAACCTAATTTACCGTGGACCGTGGGCATACCGGTTTCTTCCAGGACCTGCACACACTACATGGCGGGTTTGGAAGGCAGCCACGCGTCGGTTTTCCGCTCCCGGACAGTTTTCTCCTGCTCAGCCTCTATGGGGCAATCTGGGACTCCCTCACTTCCATACCGTTTCTGACCCGCAGCTTTGGGCCAGACACGGGGTGAAGACTGTTGGAGGAATTATGCCAGCAGGTACCCTCCTAGGTTTCCCATCGCTTTCCCAGAATTTTGGACTGCCTGGCTGGATACTGTTTCAGTACTTCCAGCTGAGGCATGCCGCTAATGCTCAGTTTTCTGGATCTCCTGTTGTCAAGGCTGACTCTATTGAAGAACTCTTGGCATCCGGAGACCTATGCAAACCACTTTCGACCCTTTATGGTGCTCTTTTATGTACAGACCTTCCTAGGATGGAGAAACTGTGGGAATACTGGAAAGGGGATATCCCATCTTTGGATAAAGAGGACTGGGAGGATTGTCTAGAACAGGGCCCAAAGCTTGTAATATCATCCCGAGATAAACTGATATAGGTTAAAAAAAAAAAAAGCCGCTAACCTCTGCCTAATATGGTCGGGGAAAAAATTTCTTCAGTAACATAGACAGGGGCTGCAATGTTGGAAATAGTTGCACCACCTGATATCCCTGGTGGCTCGCTCTGACCAGCCACTTCAGATCTCTAAGGGCAGAATGCCATTTTAGAGATGATTTTAGGCTTTTTGAGCTTGAAGGAGTCCCTCTTGAGCCCTTTTTTTGGGGTGTTTTACCCCCCCCCCTTCTGACCATAGCCCAATGCACAAATACAGAAGTACTACCAGAAGAAATTGCATTCACTGCTTGAGCAAATAGTCCAGCAACTGCCGCTGCTATTAACGCTCAGCCTGATGCTTTTAGTAAATGTGCCAAGGGAATGCCTGTGTCACCAACCTCTTACATGCCCCTTTTTGCTCTTCTTGCCGCACACCAATGCTGCGCTAAGCCCTGCCCCCTCCGTCACATCGTGCCCCTCCTCTCTTTTCAAAAAACCAAGTTAGACTTACCGGTAACTTGTTTTCCAGAAGTCTTTCAGGACAGCACCTGAGAGATAGCGACTCCACCCACCGAAAACAGGAAACACCTTCTTCCTCCAAACTTTAAAGGGAGGCGCCTCCCTACCATACCTCAGTTGTAGTAGAGAAGACCTCCGGCCCCGGCTGGAACACATAAACACATACGTTAGTCACAGCATAGTATATACAATACACTAGGGCGGGATGTTGCTATCCTGAAAGACTTCTGGAAAACAAGTTACCGGTAAGTCTAATTTGGTTTTTCCCAAGGCGTTTTTCAGGACAGCACCTGAGAGGATAACAGAGACTTACCCCCTTAGGGCGGGACAACAGCTTGCAGGACCTTTCTGCCAAACGCCTGATCATTAGCAGATGTGAGGTCCAGCCTGTAATGTTTCACGAATGTGTGAAAACTCGACCATGTTGCCGCCTTGCAGATTTGTTCAGGGGTGGCACCAGCTCTCTCTGCCCAGGTGGCCGCTAATGCTCTTGTTGAGTGTGCAGAAATTCCTGCTGGAGGAGACACACCTGCATGCGAATAAGCCTCTGAAATGGCTAGCTTCAGCCACCTTGCTAAAGAGATTTTAGAAGCCTGGCAACCTTTCCTGTTGCCTGAAAATAGCACAAACAGAGAATCTGAATGTCTAAAGAGCTTTTTCTTTTCCAAGTAACATAACAAAACTCTTCTAACATCCAACATGTGAAAACAAGTCTCCTTCTCCCCTACTGGGTTGGGGCAGAAGGTCGGAAGTACAATGTCCTGAACACGATTTTGTACTGAAGCTACCTTTGGTAAGAATTTCTGATCTGTTCTAAGTATAACCCTATCTGGGAAGATAGATAAATAGGGTTCCTTAACAGATAAAGCATTAAGCTCACTGATCCTGTGTGCAGAGACCATGGCAATCAGAAACACAGACTTAAAGGTGAGATATCTGAGTGGCGCTTCTTCCAAAGGTTCAAAGGGACTCCTTGTTAGAGCCTGGAGGACTATCGACAGATCCCATTTGGGAAACAACTTAAGTGGTGCTGGTCTGGATCTCGTAAGGGATCTGAAAAATCTGGTTACCAACGGATCTGAGGCCACAGATCTTTCTAGGAACACTGCTAGCGCAGCCACCTGTACTTTCAAGGTACTAACTGCTAGTCCCTTGTCAGCACCAACTTGTAAAAATTCCAGAATGGTAACAAGACTCCCTGGATCCTGGTCAGATAAATTACACCATGTATTGTAAACCTTACAGACCTTGGAATAGATATTTCTAGTCACCCTTTTCCTACTGGATAATAGCGTTGAGATTAACCGGTTGGAAAAACCTTTGCTCCTTAAGAGCTGCTCTTCAGATACCAGGCTGTGAGCGCCAAAGTGGCTACCTCTGGGTGATTTACTGGCCCCTGAAATAGTAAATCGTGCCTGAGGGGCAGATGCCAATAAGGCCTGACCGCCATTTTCAGAACATTTAAAAACCAAGCCCTTCTTGGCCAAAAAGGCGTGATTAGGACAACCGGTACCGTTTCCCTTTGAATTTTTCTTAATACTAAGGGAATTAACTGGAATGGGGGGAAAGCGTAGCAGAGATGGAATCTCCATGGATACGCCAAGGCATCTATTCCTAGTGACCCGTCGTGATTGCTTAGGGAAAAAAATTGCGGAACCAAGGCATTCTCTTTTGAGGCGAACAGGTCCACCTCTGGCAGCCCCCACTTCTCGACAATCATGGCGAAAACCTCTGGGTTCAGCGACCATTCTGCTTCCCGAATGGGGTTTCTGCTCAGGAAATCCGCCACCCCGTTCAGGGATCCCTTTAGATGGACTGCTGATAAAGACAGCAAATGTCCTTCTGCCCAACAGAGAATGCTCCTGGCTAGTACTTGCAGCGATTTGCTCCTTGTACCTCCCTGTCCGTTTATATAAGCCATGGCCGTGGCATTGTCTGTTAGTATTTGAACATGCTGGGCCCGAAGCCCCTGAGCAAATGACTTTAGAGCCAAGTCGATCGCCTTGAGCTCCCTCCAGTTTGAGGACTTGGTCGCCTCTTTCCTGGACCAGTTTCCCTGAGTGAAACCCTTTTCTAGGTGGGCTCCCCAACCCCAGGAACTGGCATCGGTTGTCAGCCTTTTTTCGATTGGAAAGGCCCAGACTAACCCCTCCGATAGGATATCCTGCCTTTTCCACCACCATAGTGACCTCTTCACTTGGGTTGGAACTCTTACCTCTGAGTCTAGGGATTCCAAATTGTGATCCCAAGATCTCAGAAGAAAAGCCTGCAGATGTCTGAAGTGTAGTCTTGCCCACTGAACAGCTAGCATTGATGAAGTCAGAACACCCAGGGCTGACATGACCAATCTTACCGTCAGCTGCTGGTTGGTCTGCAAAAAAGACACTGTATCCTGGATTTTTCCTTTCTTTTCTGAAGGAAGAAAAATCTTTTGGCTTACCGAATTTATTATATACCCTAGAAACCGAATCTCCTGAGATGGTTCCAGGGAAGATTTTTGGAGATTTAGGATCCAATCTAGAGACTCCAGATGGCTGCATGCTCTGCTTAAATTGCTCCTCAATTCCTCTCTTGAGGGGGCGAAAAATAGCAGATCGTCTAAGTAAGGAATTACTGCGATTCCCTGAAGACGCAGCGGAGCTAGGGCCTCTGCCATTACTTTGGTGAAAATTCGGGGTGCGGATGATAGCCCGAAGGGTAAGGCTCTGAATTGCAGATGCTGAATTCTGCCTTCCAACCTTACCGCCAACCTGAGAAACCTCTGGGACTGGGATGAGATTGGAATATGCAGGTATGCATCCTTTAGATCCACTGATGCCATGAAACAACCTGGAGTCAGAAGATTTCTGGCAGTGAAAATTGAGTCCATCTTGAACCTTTTGTATTTGATGCCTCTGTTTAGTGGCTTTAAATTTAGAATTAAACGAAAACTTCCTGTTGTTTTTTTTACCAGGAAGACATGTGAATAGAAGCCCTCGTGCCATTCTTCTGGTGGCACTGGGATTACTACACCCTGTTGCATCAGTTCCTCCAGAGAGGATTTCATGGCCAGGGCCCTTATTGGATCTTGAGGAGCATTTGTTACCAGAAACCTTCCTGGGGGGGCTTCTGGAAAACTCGAGAGTATAACCCTGCGAGAGAGTGGTCAGAATAAACTGATTTGAAGTTATCCCTGACCACTGCGGAAGAAACTCTCGTAATCTTCCGCCGACCCGCAGAGATGAGCCATTGTGAATTTTCGGCCTGTGAAGGAGGACGGAAGAGAATTCCGCCTTTGCCCTTCGCCTTTTGCGCGGACCAATTTTTTCTCCTGCCCTGAAACTTATTTTCCTGCTGTTGCTGTTGAGTTTTTTGAGGTCGAAAAAGACGTTTTGGGGTCTGCTTTTTCTTTTTGACCGGAAAGGACTTCTTATCGGCAGTTCTGTTTAGGATATTATCTAGATCAGGGCCAAAAAGAAGGTCACCTGAAAAAGGGAATACCACAAAGTTTACTCTTTGAAGCTGTATCACCTGGCCAGGTTTTTAGCCATAAAGCTCTTCTCGCAGCATTTGCTAAAGCTGCAGACCTAGCTGACATTTTGATAGCTTCAGCCGAAACATCTGCAATATAAGCAACCGCAGAAATCAGGGTAGGAAAGGAATCGAAGATCTCCTGCTTGGGAGAATCTGCCACTATGAGATCTAAGTTGGTTCACCCAGTATTCCAGATTCCTGGCTACACAGGTTGTGGCCATTGCTGGTTTTAAATTGCTCATGATTGATTGCCATGATCTCTTGAGCAAAAGATCCATGCGTTTGTCCATTGGATCCTTTAGAACACCCATGTCTTCAAAAGACAGGTCTGTGGATCTTGAGACCTGTGAAAAGGCCGCATCCAACCTGGGCACCTTATTCCACACCGCAGAAGGGTCCTCCTCAAAAGGGAAGCGCCTTTTGTGGGCTCTGGAAAAAAAGGGCTTTTTCTCTGGATCTTGCCATTCCTTAGTAATGGCGTCAGAAATGACCGAATGAACCGGAAATGTTCGCCCCTTAGGCTCGTTTAACCCTGCATACATGCGGTCATGAAGAGATAACTCCTTCTTTTCCTCACTTAAGCCAAGTGTAACATGGATAGCCTTAAGGAGTCCATCTACCTCCTCTAGGGAAAGCTTAAATTTGGAAGGAGCCACCTCCGCTTCCTCACCCTCCTCCTCCGAATCTTTAACGGAAGAAGTAGGGGACTGCTCTTCCCTGATAGAGGAGCCTTCAGGTAAAGCTTCTACCATGGGGAAAGAAATAGAACCCTGGGAAGCCTCAGAAGTGGATGGCTGACTAGCAGCTGGATTAACTAAAGAGTCACGAAAAGTCTGAATCGTGGCGTATAGTTCCTTCTTTACAGAGGCAACCAGATCATCACAAACCGAAGCGGATTCCTCCTTAACTAAAGAAGTGATGCATGTGCTGCATAAGACTTTTTTCCAAGTTTCTCCCATTTTTGCCCTGCAAGAAGGACATCTCTTTTTTGGGTCAGAGCTTTTAGCCTATGAGAGAAAAAACAAAAAAGGGAAAAAAACCAGGGGACCTTTTAGTGAGACCCGGTCTCAGCTACACAAGAATCACCCACAGGTGCACTAAGAACAAACCAGTCAGCCTCTAGTGCCCAGACAGGCCCCTTGCCACTAGGGGGTAAGAAAAAAGAAAAAATAGACCAAACCCGGAAAAGGAAGAAAGGCAGACTTAAACTGCTGCTCCTACCTGAGCTTTACTGGCGCCTGTGCCTGTCCCCACCGCTGCAGACGCTGAGTCCTCCATCTCTGGTGTGCAGCTCCTCACTTGTGGCTTCATATGCCGCTTCCGGACTCCCATAGTGCATCTGCACCGGAAGCGGAAGTAGGCGCCAGTTCCTGTCCTCCCTCCTCCCCCCTTGCATCCACGCCGGAAATGACGCTTCTGCTGACCCAGTGACCCGCCTTGTCACTTCCGCCGCGCCTGCCGGCCAAAAAATATGGCGGCGGCGCACACGCACCGCCGCTCCTACGACCGCACGGATCACCAGGTCTACGGCTCTCACCGAGCACCAGGAGGGGAAGAGGAGCTCGATTACTACCGCTGCAAAGGCTTGGGTAGGCCAGGAAGACAGCGGGTCTCCTAAAGGAGGAAAAAAAGAAAGGAAGCCCCGTCTCCCAGGAGCATCTGAGAGACCCTGACTCCCCTTCAAAAAGATGTTCCCTCCGGGCCGGAGGAAACACAAAAACTGAGGTATGGTAGGGAGGCGCCTCCCTTTAAAGTTTGGAGGAAGAAGGTGTTTCCTGTTTCCGGTGGGTGGAGTCCCTATCTCTCAGGTGCTGTCCTGAAAGACGCCTTGGGAAAAGAGTGTTTTCACATCTGACGGGATCGGCTTGTGTGTGTGGGGGGGGGGGTGGCAAGGAGGAGATCAAGTAATCCAACCGCCGTGCAGGGGAGGTAAAAAACTGAGAGGCATTGCCGACCATTCTGGCTTCCCACTATCCAGGGAGAGGGGGAGAGCTTTTTCCAGGTGGGGGGTGTTTTTGTAAGAAAAAACCCCCCCCCCCAATCTTACCGGAGTTCTGGGACTGCTCGCCGGAGGAGTCTGCAGCTTCTACTGAGACAGTGTGGCACAGCGTAGGAAAGCATGACATGGTACGTGCTCTATACAGCCCCAGTGGTGACTTTTAGGCATGACAACATTTACTTTTGAAAGGAGACAATTCATAAGAAACTTAAAAAATTCCTTAGAAACCTCCACTTACCTTTCCAGTCGCAGGGTTTTCTGTGGTAAAACCAACAGACCCCATCTTCACCCCTCACGGTGGGCTGCGTTTAAAAAACCTTCAGGAACTGGGGCCCTTTTTACCAGGGGATCCGCACTCCTGGACCAGTAAAACACCCCGCCAGAAAAAACGTAAGGCTGAAAAAACCAAAAGCATTGGATCCCGGGGTCTAGCTCTCTAGAAAGAAGCGTTACGTGCTAAACCTCGTTTCTTCCGGCACAAAATTAACTCAGCCTAAAAAGACACTTTGAATGGATCCGGCTGCATAGCTAGCCCCAGCAAGGATTGCTCCAGTGGAGCTCAGCACAGCACATCTTTACTCGTGACCAACACCTTAAACACTGGCGAAAAAACTGAGGTACTCCCAGTAGTGGGAGGGGTTATATAGGGAGTGGACTTCCTGTCTTACAGTGTGCCAGTGTCCATCACCTGAAGGTGGCCTATAACCCACATAGTAATTACTATGGCTCTGTGTCCCATGATGTACAATTAAGAAAAGTGACCCGGGATCAGTGGGAGGGGCCACAGTCGGGGGGCCAGGGGAGCCCTTCAAGGTTTCTTGCACCAGGGCCCTGAAGGTTCTAGTTCCCCCTCTGCTATGCAGCCACATATTACCCTGATTGAGCCACACAGACACTGCTGTAAAGAGTTCATGTTTATGCACAAAAAAAAAAAAAAAAAAAAAGAGGAAAGTGCACCAAAAATGAGCCACGTCCATAAATCATTGAGGATACAAAATAAGGTAGTACTGAGTATTACCAGGGAGGTGAACTTTTTAGGCTAAGAAACAGTGGAGAAAATATAGCAGTATAAAAAATATAAATTTATTGAAAAATACAAATATCTAAAAAACAAATGACAATTGTAACATATAGCATCTATGATTAATGTGCAGTGAGCCCTTGTATGTCTACGCGTTTCACCGTTAGGCTTCCTCAGGACACGGCCAAGGTTCACCGATGAGACAGAGAAGGGAGTATGTCTCTCTATCTAAAATGAGATATAACGTCATTAGACACACACAACTAACACATAAACTGTTAACGATAGAAATCATGCACTAAGCAGCTGCGAGCATAGGAAAGAACACCAGGCCGATACCTTAAATTGAAATCCAAAATCATGCAAGTCACAGTAGCATGAGAAAGTTCAAGCAGCAGTAAGAAAGCTGAAATTAAAACAAATGCAACCAGCGTCAATCAGCGAGAATATGCATTTGGGCAGAGAAAACTTTATAGGTTTATTAAAGAATGAGATTTACTATACTAGATATAGCTAAATATCTCAACAGGGGCATGTAAACAATATTCCTAATTAAGGGAGCAGCAATTAGAGGGAGGAGGGCCAACACCGGATGCACCACTTAGATCCTGAGTTTAGTATCAGCAATGCTAAAGGCTCAATACAATCCCATCGCTACATCTATAAGCATATGATGACAAATTAAGCTAAATATAAAAACGGTAATATCATGTAGAAATGTTTTTACTGCAGCAATGATAATATAGGGCGTTTGGTGTAGCAAGGGTCAAGTGATAGTATATAGCTAAGTACTTACATTCAGGATACAAATAATCCAGCGCGCCCCTGGGAGACAGCAATACACTGCACACAGGACCAGCAGCAGCTGACAGATATTTATATCTTTGATCAGTCACAGCTGATCCTGAGAACTAGCATCATGTGATTCCAGGATAGCAGATTGAATTATGGGGATTGTAGGCCAACAGCAACAGACCTTTCTGCACATATGCAGGAAGATATGCCGAAGAAAAAACATCCTATCTGTGAAGAGAGCCGAACGAGTACAGCGTCCGAGCGAGAAGACCTCGCACATACGCCGGCTCTTAGTGCATTGTAGGCAATGTAGGAAATAGTGCCTCTGTCCATTACTAGACTTTCGATCTGTATCGAAATAGGCGGATTGCCAGTGTTTCAGTGACATCGCTATCTAGAAAACGCATGAATCTCCAGAACTCTGCGCAATCACTGTTGTCTCAGCTGTGATTAGCAAAGGTCAGCAGGTGCTAGACTGTAAAAAATCTCTTTAAAAATATACCGTGATCAGTATGCTACCCCATCGCTATCTAGAAAACGCATGAATCTCCGCACAAACATTGTTGTCTCAGCTATAATTAGCAAAGGTCAGCAGGTGCTAGACAGTAAAAAATCTCTTTAAAAATACCGTGATCATTATGCTACCCCAGACATACATATCTGAGGAGCTGCATACTTGAAAGTAGATGAACAGCAGGTACTCAGCTTCAGATATTCCATCAATATCGCTCACAGGTGGATAGCGCATGATACATCATAAAAACAGAACAAAGATGCATATAATACAGTATATGAACAAAATGATACACATATATATTAGAACAATGTGTAGACCATGCGAGTTCTCCAAATCACATTCAGTTTATGATTAATGCTCATTATGCATACATGACATTATATCGGTATATATATCGATATCTCCATTCAAATCATCTACCAAATCTTACAAATCATACAAATACGGACTAAGTCTGTTTAACATATGTTACCTTATCTAAAAGGAACAGAAAGGGGAAAAGGGGGGATGAGGGGGGAATAGGGAAGCAATTGATGAGGGATACACAAGAGCTGCAAGTGAAGCAAATCGCATGGTACAACATAGGATGACCATATTAAAGAAAGGGTTTGAAACTGATCATGTCATTCATGCCTGGATAGACCGTGGCTCGTAACTTATGTATCAAAAAGGAGGGGTGTGGAGGCGCCAACTGTGGTAGCTTGTTTATGCAAAAATAAAAGTTAGTGTAACAATTACACTTACCGGTTCGCAGGGTGGAGGTGTTTCTTTGAGATGGAAAAGTGTCCTGGGATGTGCAGATTTCATTCCTTCAGGCGTCTGGGTGTGGAGTCTGTACACAGGCTGAACTGCTGCATCCAGTGCATGAAAAGCTCCACACTGACCACTCTGGAGTGCAGAAGAGGAAATGACGTCACTGATGCACGGCAAACGTCCAGGCTGGTGTTGGGGATAATGCAGGGATAGTACAGGCTCGGGGCTCACAGCTCCTTCTACTGGCCAGTAGCAAAAGTCGCATTTGCCACATTTAAAGAGGCCCACAGGGAATTCTGTTGCCCCGAGATTACTTTTCGGCGAGCAAGATCCATAAAAGACTGTCTAGTACGAAGTCACTATTGCAAAGCCACTGATGCAACAGAATCCCCTGTGGGCCTCTTTAAATATGGCAAATGCGACTTTTGCGACTTGCTACTGACAGGACCTTCGGTTCCTCTCCCAAATGGTCACACACACGTCCTATGGCACCACATCACATGTCAAACTCAAGGAGTTATTTACATCATCTTTTGTCCATGTGGAGCCTTCTATGTGGGCAAAACCATTAGGCCCTTCTGGAGAAGAATTAAAGACCACGTATACTATGCTACAAATGGTCTTTTAAACACCACAATGGGTTATCACGTAGCCTTCAATCATATGTATGACCCCGTGATGTTTGTCCTTTTTTGATACAGATCGAAAGTCTAGTAACGGACAGAGCCACTATTTCCTACAATGCCCACAATGCACTAAGAGCCGGCGTATGTGCGAGGTCTTCTCGCTCGGACGCTGTACTCGTTCGGCTCTCTTCACAGATAGGATGTTTTTTCTTCGGCATATCTTCCTGCATATGTGCAGAAAGGTCTGTTGCTGTTGGCCTACAATCCCCATAATTCAATCTGCTATCCTGGAATCACATGATGCTAGTTCTCAGGATCAGCTGTGACTGATCAAAGATATAAATATCTGTCAGCGGCTGCTGGTCCTGTGTGCAGTGTATTGCTGTCTCCCAGGGGTACGCTGGATTATTTGTATCCTGAATGTAAGTACTTAGCTATATACTATCACTTGGCCCTTGCTACACCAAACGCCCTATATTATCATTGCTGCAGTAAAAAAATTTCTAGATGATAGTACCGTTTTTATATTTAGCTTAATTTGTCATTATATGCTTATAGATGCAGCAATGGGATTGTATTGAGCCTTCAGCATTGCTGATACTAAACCCAGGATCTAAGTGGTGCATCCGGTGTTGGCCCTCCTCCCTCTAATGGCTGCTCCCTTAATTAGGAATATTGTTTACATGCCCCTGCTGAGCTATTTAGCTATATCTAATATAGTAAGTCTCATTCTTTAATAAACCTATAAAGTTTTCTCTGCCCAAATGCATATTCTCGATGATTGACGCTGGTTGCATTTGCTTTAATTTCAGCTTTCTTACTGCTGATTGAACTTTCTCATGCTACCGTGACTTGCTTGATTTTGCATTCCAATTTAAGGTACCGGCTTGGTGTTCTTACCTATGCTCGCAGTTGCTTAGCGCATGATTTTTATCGTTAAGTTTGTTCATGTGTTAGTTGTGTGTGTCTAATGACATTATATCTCATTTTAGATAGAGACAGATTCCCTTCTCCGTCTCATCTGTGAACCTTGGCCGTGTCCTGAGGAAGCCTAACGGTGAAACGCGTAGACATACAAGGGCTCACTGCACAATAATCATAGATTCTATATGTTATAATCGTCATTGTTTTTTAGATATTTGTATTTTTCAATAAATTTATATTTTTTATACTGCTATATTTTCTCCACTGTTTCTTAGCCCAAAAAGTCTGCCTCCCTGGTAATACTCTGTACTACCTTATTTTGTATCTTCATGTTTATGCAGCTTTCATAATCAGTTTTGTACTTTTCTGCAGAGTATGCATGTTCTTTGCTATCCTGAACCAGTTTTGCATTATTGCTTCTAACTTTGCACCTGTTTAAAACAATTGCAGTTTCTCCCTGTTTAATCATTTGGACCACTACCTATTCTGGTAAAATGTTAACAATCTAGCTGCCAACTGTAGATTTAGTCTCTATGGCCCAGTGGAAATTGTTGCTTTGTGCAGGAATCATTTTTAAACAAGCTAACACTAATGCCCCGTACACACGGTCGGACTTTGTTCGGACATTCCGACGACAAAATCCTAGGATTTTTTCCAACGGATGTTGGCTCAAACTTGTCTTGCATACACACGGTCACACAAAGTTGTCGGAAAATCCGATCGTTCTGAACGCGGTGACGTAAAACACGTACGTCGGGACTATAAATGGGGCAGTGGCCAATAGCTTTCATCTCTTTATTTATTCTGAGCATGCGTGGCACTTTGTCCGTCGGATTTGTGTACACACGATCGGAATTTCCGACAACGGATTTTGTTGTCGGAAAATTTTCTATCCTGCTCTCAAACTTTGTGTGTCGGAAAATCCGATGGAAAATGTGTGATGGAGCCCACACACGGTCGGAATTTCCGACAACAAGGTCCTATCACACATTTTCCATCGGAAAATCCGACCGTGTGTACGGGGCATTACAGTCAGCTGCAGCAAAAATAGCAACATGGCTCTATCAGTTATCAATGGGAAAAAGAAAAAGATACCATTGGGATGTAACTAGAAACAAATCTGTGGAAATGTCAGACATGATCTCAACTGTGTAAAATGTATTGTTTTGTAGGTACCAATTACAGTAAGTATAATGATAAATAATTACTTTAAATTACATGTTAAAGTGTTTTATAAGTAAAAAAACATGTAAAAGAACCTTAGCTGCCTGCAAATCATGTCTATATTTTACAACGTCCTTATCCTTCTACAAATCTGATTGCATTTGATAATATATATTGGGCTTTGTCGTGCAATAACTAAATAAGAATTCACTTGCACTGCAGGCTCATGCTACAGTATATATTGGGCTGAGCAGTAATTTCCTTTATGGCCATGCTCCATGGCCCTGCTTTATGATGTAGCTTACTCTGGGTGATCATGTAGGTAGTAGAAAAGGAAACTTGACTAATTTTCATCAAAAGTTTTTTTTTATTTTGGAAAACTCTAAAGCAGATGTAGTTAGAGGGGTGCCACCTGTGTGTGTCACTGACCCCTATGGGCCATGGCCTCTCTCTTCTGTACCTGATCAGTGAGTCCACCAAACCTGGGGGGCCATTTGAGATATTGCCTGCTCGTGTCACCTGTCATTCACGCTTATAACTTTTAGTTGGGGAGCTCATATTCAGTGAGACACAGCTTGTGTCGTGTCATTGTACGTTAGTAAGGCACCAAGTGGCAGAGATTTATTTTTTTGTTTGTTTGTTTTTTTTTTTTTTTCTAGTCTTTTGTGCTTGTATATAGTCTGTGTAAATAAATTGTGGTTTTTCACAGGGAACTGCTGTTTCCTATGCCTGTTTAAAAGACTGTAAACTCATCCGGGTAGTCATGCAAACCCCGCTGCCAAGCTAATCCTTTACACATGATGGAGGTAGCGCCCATCTGTGTAAGTACTGTAAGTGTAGTAAAGGTCAATGGAGGAGTTACTTGTTTTGGAAAAGCTTGTTTTGGAAATCACCAATCAACAGCAGGCAAATGCAAAAGTGCAGCAGAGCTTTGCAGCCCAACAGTAAGCCCAGCAAAAGAGCCTTGCAGCCCAATTGTTAGCCCTTGAAAAGTCAAAACCTGCCACAGGAAATTGCTGTTGCAGCAGGAGCAGGGATAGCCCATGACAAATTTTGGCAATTATGAAGCAGCCTCCACACAGACAGCAGGTGGATAGAGCAGCTCCATCAATATACTGTCTTTCTTGATAAGCCCAAAAGGCCTATTATGACCTAGAACCTGCAGAAACATGGGACTATGCTTGTCTGAAAGTGTAAATATTGATGTGGCTGGGTGTAACTCTGGGCTGTCCAGGTACAGCGTGTTCACAACTGGACTTGTGGACCTGGCTGAAAAGTATCTAGCCACCTAGAATCTAACCTCTCAGAGACTTGCAGACCTTCCACCTCAAGACCAGTCCATCCCCAACTATGAGAAAGATTGTGCCATGGGTTGTGGGTGTAGAAACTAAAACGTGTGACCTAATAGTACTATGGGGACTCATTCCAATGTAAGGCAGGAACAGCCTGGGATGCCAATTCTAAAGTAGGGGACCAGAAAGATCATTTGTTAACACTGGTGGGAAGAAGGACATACCTCTGAAAATTGTCCAATTTTAGAAGAGACAGACATCAACTTTTATTTGTGACTGTTGCATGCACTGATATAAGGGGAAATGAGAAAAAGGTATGTAAAATGTTTATTGCTAGATTCAGATGCCTGAAATGCTGAATTAGTGGCTACAGAGGTCTCTCATCATATAAAAGTAGAGGTAACTTGTGTACATGGAGACACTGAAGAGTACCCAATGGCAAAAGTGTACTTTCAGACCTGCCTAGGTAACCTGTGTCATCAGATGGGTCTAGTTTCCCACCTGCCACATGATGCCATAATGGGAAGGAATTTCCAAAATTCTGGGATCATTAAGATGATCAATCTTCTGAGCATTAAAGTGATTCTAATGAATAATCAGGTGGTTATGAGGAGTCTTCTGAGTTTCCCTTGTCTGTGCTCACAAGGGAAGCAACAGAACCTAGGAACGAGCCCCCATCCTCACAAGATGACTAACAAACCATTATGTTAGCCAGTTTATAGGTTCACAGGGAAAATGTTTCCACTGAACAACTGAAGGACCCCATACTAATAAGTACCTGGGAAAATGTGGTAAAAGTAGATGGGGAACTAGTTAACCCAGATGAGAGGTTTGCCCTCCCATACTTCATCATGTAAAGGCACCTATTACAGCAGGTAATACTTCATATTCCCATTGCACACACATTCCTGGTATAAGCTCTCAAGATTTGGGTGCTGCAGCAACAACCAGCTGGTTCAAGTCATAAAGTAGATATTTGCCAGCACACCAAGCATCGGCACAAAGTGGTTTCCAAACGGGTAGTTTATTGCAACCTTTCTTGTGTTGTGATCATGCAATAAACTACCCGTTTGGACGCCACTTTGTGCCGACAAAACAAACTGGCAATGACAAACTTTTTATTTATTTATCATTATTTTTTTATTGCATTTAAGTCCAAATATGAGATCTGAGGTCTTTTTGACCCCAGATCTCATATTTAAGAGGACCTGTCATGCTTTTTTCTATTACAAGGGATGTTTACATTCCTTGTAATAGGAATAAAAGTGACCCATTTTTTTTTTTTTTAACAGTTTTATAATCAATAAAATAAATAAGTAAAAAAAAAAATTTTCTAAAGCACCCCGTGCCGATGAGCTCACGCGCAGAAGCGAACGCATATGTGAGCAGCGCTTGCATATGAAAACGGTGTTCAAACCACACATGTGAGGTATCGCCATGATCGTTAGAGCCCTCCTCTGTAACTCAAAACATGCAACCTGTAGAATTTTTTAAACGTCGCCTATGGAGATTTTTAAGGGTAAAAGTTTGACACCATTCCACGAGCGGGCGCAATTTTGAAGCGTGACATGTTTGGTATCAATATACTCGGCGTAACATTATCTTTCACAATATTAAAAAAATGGGCTAACTTTACTGTTGTCTTATTTTTTCATTCAAAAAAGTTAAATTTTTCCAAAAAAGTGCAATTGTAAGACCGCTGAGCAAATACGGTGTGACAAAAAGTATTGCAATGACCGCCATTTTATTCTCTAGGGTGTTAGAAAAAAAATGTATAATGTTTGGGGGTTCCAAGTAATTTTCTAGTAAAAAAACTTGTTTTTAACTTGTAAACACCGAGTCTGAAAAACAGGCTCGGTCCTTAAGTGCTTCATCTTAATCTTAATCTGCACTGGATCAACGCAGGTCACTGCAAGGATAGATATAAAACAATTGTTTCCTATGTGCCCTATTCACACCACAACAAAGTGGTGATGTGCACCACAGTGCCCTGCAGTAAAATGGAGACATGCTGATTTTCCCTGCAGTGCATCACATGGCATGATCTATCACCGTATGTATTGGGTGTACAGACTTGAACGAGGTGTCACCTTCCTTGTGACAATTCAATGAAGCTGAAATAAGGTGAAGAAAAGTAAATAGCGCATCACACTGGACGTTAGAGGAACAGCAGCCCAACCACTAAAGGGAGTTCTAAGACCTACAAATGCCATTTAAAATAGCAAATGACTGGTGTTATGGAGTTAATATTTGCACTTTAAATTTTTCTGTGGCTTTCTTAACTCTATTTGATATTACTTGGGTTTTAACACCCTCTTTCTTTTGTTCTGTATAGTTGAATAATAGCATGTGTGCTGAGATAAATTAAGGTGCATGTAAACTGTAAACTTCTCTTATTTGCTCTCTTTTTGTCAGGTAAAATTACCATTGAAAACATGTGCTTCTCCTACACTGTTTTCAGTTTATTTTGTTCCTAGTTTGCTCTTTGAATGACAGAACACCTTCCCCCATGCAGGGCCATCTTTAACATGGGGCAAAAGGGACAGCTGCCCCGGGCCCAGTCATTGTTGTGGGGCCCAAGCAGCTGCCCCTTGAGCCCGCAATTCATTTTTCCGGTCAGGGGCAGACTGCCCGAGGGGCCAGGATCAGTGGCTCCATGTCCTCCCCATGTAAAGAGCCAATATAATGCCTGCTGCGGCTAAACAGATCCCTAATTTCTTTTCCAGGATGGCCAGTCTATGATGGAGGACCTGCCTGAACTGGCACCCGGCGATCAGTGAAAATCCAGTCTGCCAGAGCGTCAAGGTACTGCATGACTGTCCTTATCTGCCTGACACTGACAGCATCCCATGACGTCACCCCCTGACCAAGGGCACTCAGAAAATCTCCGCTGCTGGCCGCCCGTGACCACACACACACAGCTTTGACAATATGTATGCCATGACACTGCAGATTATGCCACCTACTGATCCCCTTTCATGATCATTATCCTCATCATCACCCCCCTGTTCCTGGCATCCCACCACCCTACCTCCTGTTATCATACTCCTTATCATAATCCCCACTGTCAGCTTCCTAAAAACCTACCTCTTGTCATCATCATCTCCATCCTCATCATAATCCCCCTGTACCTGGCATCCTGCCACCCCACTCCGTCATCATCATCCCCCCTGTAACCCCCTGCCAGCATCCTACCCAATACCGGCATCCTACCACCCCACCCCCTGTCATTATCATTCCACCCCCCCTACCTCACTGCCAGCATCCTACCACCACACCCTTTGCCATCATCATCCCCCCTGTAACCCATCCTACAACCTGACCCCCTGTTATCATCATTTTCATCTTCATCCCTCCTGGTACACCACTTCCAGCTTGTTACCACCCCACCCACTGTCATCATCAACCCCCCTGTATCCCACTGCCAGCTTCCTACCACCCCACCCACTGTCACCATCATCCCCACCTCTGACCTCCTACCGCCCTGCCCCCTGTCATCAACATCCCCATCTTCCTCCTGTACCCCACCTTTCGCATCCTACCACTCTACCCCCTGTCATCATCATCCTCATCTTCATTCCCCCTGTACCCCACTGCCAGCTTCCTACCACCCCACCCACTGTCATCATCATCCCCTTCGTACCCCACTGCTAATATCCTACCACCCCACCCACTGTCGTCAACATCCCCATCATGCCTCTGTACCCCACCTCTGGCATCCTACCTTCTGTCATAATCATCTTCATCATCAACTGCATTCTATCACTCTACCCCCAATCGTTATTGTGGAGACATGATCTCAGCCTCTCACCCCAACGCTGCCACCATTACCCCAGACTGCATCCTGCCATCCAACAAACTGTACCCTAAGTTGCATCACACACCACAATACTGCCCTGCCCCCCAGTGTGCAGAAATAATGTGCTGTAACCTCTAGCAACCAATCAGTGAGCGATAACGATAAGCAGCAACCTATAGCAACCAATCAGTCCATAGTAATAAAGTGCAGTAACTTCTAGCAACCTATTAGTGAGTGGTAATTATGTACAGTGAACTCTAGCAACCAATGAGTGAGCGGTAATGACATGCAGTAACCTCTAGCAACCAATCACTGAGCGGTAATTACTGTGCAGTAACCTCTAGCAACCAATCAGTGAGTGGTAAGAAAGTGCAGCAACCTCTAGCAACCAATCAGTGAGCAGTAAGGATGTGCAGTAACCTCTAGCAACCAAACAGTGAGCCTGGACAAATCAGTGAGTGTGGACCAGATCTTTATGTTTACATTATTACATTTTTTTAAGATAAGTCTATGTGCGTGTTTGTTTGTTTTTTTTGGGATGTTGGGGTGGGGGGAGGCCCAAGAAAATGTTTGTCCAGGGTCCAATCAATATTAAAGATGGCCCTGCCCCCATGTTATGGAGAAAAGGAGAGGAGAAAGTGTTCCTCAGTCCCAAAAGACTTCCTGTCCTTGGCTGACAATGCTGCTTCTTATACATACAGTACAAAAAGCGAGCATTGTCATAGGACAGAAAGGGGTCTATTTATAAAACATTGAACATCACAAACATTTGCACATGCTCAATTAATTTTCTTATCATAGGTACTTATAGCACCAACAATTTATGCAGTACTTTACACATGTACAGTATATTGTACATTCAACATCAGTCCCTACCCCTCAAGGAGCTTACAATCTAAGGTCCCTAAACTCACATTCATACATACACATACTAGGGCCAACTTAGACAGGAGCCAATTAACCTACCAGCATGTCTTTGGCGTATGGGAGGAAACCCTCATTGGCACAGGGAGAGCATGCAAACTTCACGGAGGTAGTGCTGTGGTTACAATTCAGACAACACTAGTGCTGCCAGGCAGAAGTGCCAACACTTAGCCACTGTGCATGGCTGTAATTTCTGTAATAAATTCATTGTACTATATTGTCAGCTCCATCTAGTGGCCAAAATGGAGAATCGTATCCTGAAATACCTCAATGACAATATATTGTATACAGCATTTTGGCTATGAAACTGGGCTGATAATCATAGGAATTTATCTATTAGAGAAATTACGTCTGAAAAAAGGGGATAAGGTTTGAAAAAAGTAAACTATTACAGCCACCACATCCAAGGATTGGAACACTGCAATATATTACATATTTGTTGTTGGGTTTAGATACATACACTTTAAAAATAAATCACAAATGTTGTCCTCCAACAAAAGCCTTTTGCTTTTAAACGTAGAGGAGAGATTTGGGGTCTTATAGACCCCAGATCTCTCCTAAAGAGGACCTATCATCCCTTATTTCTATTACAAGGAATGTTTACATTCCTTGTAATAGGAATAAAAGTGATAAAAAAAAGAAAAGAAATGAAAGGGACAGTGTAAAAAAAAAAAAAAGAAAAGGTTTTTTTTTTTTTTTTTAAAGCGCCCCAATCCCTTCGTGCTCACATGCAGAAATGAACACATAACACATACTTAAGTGTGTAAACGTTGCTCGCACCACACGTGAGGTATCGCTGCGAACGTTAGAGCGAGAACAATAATCCTAGTGCTAGACCTCCTCTGTAACTCTAAACATGTACCTGTAAAAAATGTAATATATTGCCTATGGAGATCTAAAGGTATAGTAGTTTGTCACAATTCCACAAGCGTGTGCAATTTTAAAGCATGACATGTTAGGCATCTGTATACTCGGTGTAACATTTTTATATTTTACCAAAAAAATGGGTTATATGTTGGTTTGTTTTGCATTAAAATTCATTAAAGTGTATTTTTTTCCTCAAAAATTGTGTTTGAAAAAGCGCTGCGCAAATACCGCGTGACATAC
Source organism: Lithobates clamitans (assembly GCA_037952925.1). NCBI lineage: Eukaryota > Metazoa > Chordata > Amphibia > Anura > Ranidae > Lithobates > Lithobates clamitans. The sequence continues at coordinate 6,202,999 of JBBGZY010000655.1, forward strand.
AAAGATTACCACAATAACCATTTTATTCTCTAGGGTCTCTGCTAAAAAAAATATATAATGTTTGGGGGTGCTAAGTTATTATCTAGTAAAAAATACTGATTTTTACTTGTAAATTAAAAGTGCCAGAAAAAGCTTGGGTACTGAAATAGCAAATGGAGAAAGCTTACCCATAACATACCTTTTTTGTAGCCACACACTTATAAGCAAAATTTAAAATATATGAAAGTAAATACACCCCCTCCCCAGTAGGTGGGCTCTTTACTAAATAAGATAATGCATCATTTTGCTGTCTAGGGGGTTTATTTACTAAAGGCAAATTCACTTTGCTCTACAAGTTCACTGGAAGTGCACTTGGAAGTTCAGTCGCTGTAGATCTGAGGGGGACATGCAAGGAAAATAAAAAAACAGCATTTTTGCTTTTACATGATTGGATGATAAAATCAGCAGAGCTTCCACTCATTTCAGATCTTCCCCTCAGATCTAAAGCGACTGCACTTCCAAGTGCACTTGCAGTGCACTTGTAGTGCAAAGTGGATTTGCCTTTAGTAAATCAACCCCTAGCATACCTTCCAACATTTTGAGATGGGAATGAAGAACACCTACTAACAAATGTATATAGGCATAGGACATGGCCCCTGCCACGCCCCCTTAAAGGAGAATTAACCAAAAAAATGATAATTAAATCCACAAGGTCTTTTTTTTACCTCTACTATTCCTTTATATTGGCTTTTAAAACGTACAAATGCAGCCATGTAGAAGTTGGATGAAAGGTTTAGCACTGGGAAACACTTTTTGAAAGATAAAAAGTGCATTTTATATACAACTATATAGATCAGACCAAAATGAGGGACAAATGAGGAGGAAAGAGGGACAGAGGGATATTGCTCCAAATCAGGGACAATCCCTCCAAATCAGGGACTGTTGGGAGTTATGCCCTAGGTCTAAATACAACTGTGTACTTCTATTTGCTCAATGAATGGTATATGGTTAACTGAAACAGGTACTGGTACATATTTACAATTCACCAGTAGATGGCACCAACATCATATTGGATGCTATGTTATTATAAGTATGGCAATAAACAACAGAGCATTCTACTGATAAAGGTGTGTATATGTAGAAATGTTTTATGAGAAATCATGACAATAAGCTGAAGAAGAAAGCTATTGTGTGTGATGTCTCAGCTTCAGTTAACATTTGTTAAGACTTACATTTGGTAAGTTCCCCTGTTTCTGCTGTAAAAATAGCTACCCATTAACATTAGATGATTGTCAATTAATTCAGCCAATTGGCTTGGAAATAATTGTATGTCTATGAACGCACTGCCACCTCTACAGACACCTCCTGCCCTACTGATCTTTCACAGTGTGCTAAATTCGAATACAGTTGAGCCTAATTTTTAAGTCACCTCAGCCACTAGTCAAAGCCAAGCAATCTTTTGCCAAAAGATTGCTGTTTTCCTAAGAAAAAGGTGGGTTTTTGGCATATTTGCCTAAAATAATTGAACATGTAGGCAGCGTTCTTAACAAAGATCTTTTAGTCTTTTTTAAGTATACAGCTGGCATAAGGGCTTGCTCACACTGGCACTAGGTAACTAAAAGCTGCTTCGGCAACATTCCACCCACACTCTCTGGATGGTCTCCACTAGGGGAAACAAATGTTGCATACCACATTCTGGCTCAGTTCAGTTTTCGGCACCTGGTATTTGGGATGAGCTCATTTCGGTCCAGAAATGTGCACTAAGTGTTCCCTTTGAAAGAGACCCAAATAGCTGGGAAATAACTCAAATAGCTCCCAGCTATTCAAATAGCTGGGAAATAACTATACCGGGGTACACACTTCAAAGGAAAGATAGAGTTGCCATTTATGTCAAAAATAGCATAATGCTAACATTTATTAAAAAAAAAAATAATAATAACTACTTGAAGCCCTCCAAGTCTGCCTTCAAACTGGAAAGGGATTTTTAATCTGAACATGATGTCTATGGGTTTAAGTACTTTAAGTTATTATTGGGTACATTACATTAATATCATATTTTCTCTATAGTCTTTAATGTAAAGTTGTCGTTTCTTTGAGTTGATTCATTTTTTCTATCTTTGTAAACAATTTAGGAAAGCATCGTTTTAATTTCCTTTTCAAGATCAAATCACTATTATTTTGATCCTTTGTCGTGGGTCCTTAAAATTATGTGGGGCCCATAGGCTAGTGCCTATTCTACCTATGCCTATTTGATAATCCAGTACTGACTACATCTTTCCTTTCACTTTAAATTGTTGGCTTGGGCCAAGGTAGCCCAAAGAAGCTATTTATTTTGCTAATTGCTGTGGATGCTGTCAGTGCTGTATAAATTGTATATAGTATCAGCCATTGTATGTAAATTTCAGCCATTCACAGGAATCCTTGTATTTTTATCAATGAATGCAAGGCTTCCTCTAAATGCCTGGCCCACGATTAGCAGGCCCTCTGTTTGAAGAGTATTTCACATTGAAATCCTCTTTCCATTAGATACGGTTGCATCACAGTTACATCACAACCCTTTTCATACCTATGGGCACAGTGCCAGGTAGTATTGCCTAGCGAATGCAACATTCACAATTTTTTTTGCCATTCTGTGATGCACAGCTTTGTTGCTGCGACAATGTGTATGGGGCTATCCAGTGGCCATTGCTTGGCTTGGACTAGTGGCTGAGATGAGTTAAAAATGAGGCTCAACTGAATTCAAATTTAGCACACTGTGAAAGGGGTCATAGTAAATTATTATTTAACTCAGAAGCATGATCTGTATCAATATCACCTCTTTAGGTATGACTGATGTTAGACTATCTCCAATAATCACTCTTGGCGCTATGGATTTGGGGAGTGCACATCTGCAGACAGAGCCAGACCGTGGTTAGGCAGGACCAGGAGTGAGTAAGCTGGAGGCCAAGGATGAGAGAGACACCCTTTCTACACAGCACAGATCACAGTGATCAAGAGCACCATTGCAGCAGAGGGATTGGAGTGTCCTCTCACCTTCCTATAGCTGGACTTCACAGACACCTCAGGGAAAGATAGAGCGGGGGGGCTCTTCTACAGCAAGAGCGCAGCTGTATTGGAGAGAGCTCATCGCTCATCATTTGCACTGTTGGGAGGACATTGAGTACATCACATCCCATATTGCCTGTGTGTGTCTTACCTATTCTGCACCTATATCTCCCTCTTGAAAATGGCACCAGTGCCATTTTCACTGCACGAATACTACTCTACACTACCTGCTGGTATGTTAGGATTGCCAACAAGTGCACCAGCACTTCTTAAAGGGCCCCAACAATAGTCAGAAGAAGAACAATCTAAAGGACTACCCCCCCCCCCCCGCCCCCCCTATTAAATTACCCCACGCGCCCTTTTGTTCCTCCTTTGTTGATACCATTTTTTTCTGGTTCAACCTTATGCTTGTTTATTACCATTTAATTTAGTGACAATATATTAAGTTTGCTTTTACTGACTTGCATAGTGCCTGTTTCTTTGACAATGTATTACAGCTGAGTGGCAAGAGCTACTTTCAGTGATTTTCGTTGCCTGTCATGTACCTTGTGGCAGAGGCTGGCGTGTAGAAGGAGGCCTCTCGTACAGCCCTGGCTCTGAGATCACTGATATTGTGACAGTGGCCGCTAAAACGCGGCAAGGTATGAGTGCCTGTAAGATGTTCCATAAGCCGCGGCAATAGGTATCAGGTGTGTCGCCAGTTACAGGTGAAATCGCTGGAACAGCATGACAGCAGAAACAGCAGACCCGAGACTGGGCAGACAGCAGGTGCTTGACAGGCAGCTGGCAGGTAGCAGGTAGCAGGTGCAGAAAGACTGGTAGCACTCAGCAGATGAAGAACCAGCAGGAACCAGGTAGTATGCCAAGTAGAACAAGTAGATAACTTGATGCAAGGTTAGATGAGCCGGGTCTCCAACAGACGGTCAGATACAAGCATGAACAGTAGGCAGAGAATGGTCAGAATATAAGCAAAGATCAGCAACTTAGTGTCAGGCAAATATACAGGAGGCAGAGCAAATCCAGAGACAGGACAAGCTCAGGGCAAGTAGTGTTCAAGCAAGGCCAGGTCAAGCCTGGTTAATAACAGAAGTCAACATAGGAACAGATACAGAAACATGAGTGATAGCTGTAAATCAGACAGCACTGGCTAAAAGAAATGCTGCAGTTTAAATAGTACCATTGGCTCCAACATTAGCATCGGGTGCGCTGAGGTGCACCGGTACATCTGTGCCTGAGCACCTGTGTACTTCTAGAGGCTTCAGCTGTACTATGGCCAGTGGCGGCTGGTGCTCAAAATTTTTTTTGGGGGGGGCGCAAACAAACTGAAAAATACCGAAACACCCCCCCCCCCTTAATTGCAGCCTCACTGTGCCCATCAAATGCAGCCATTGTGCCCATCAAATGAAGGCACTGTGCCCATCAAATGCAGCTATTGTGCCCATCAAATGTAGCCACTATGCCCATCAATTGCAGCCATTGTGCCCATCAAACGCAGCCACTGTGCCCATCATATGCACCCATTGTGCCCATCATATGCAGCCACGTGTGCCCATCATATGCAGCCACTGTGCCCCATCATATGCAGCCACTGTGCCCATCATATGCAGCCACTGTGCCCCATCATATGCAGCCACTTGTGCCTGTCGTATGCAGCCACTTGTGCCCATCATATGCAGCCATTATGCCCATCAAACGGAGCCACTGTGTCCATCATATGCAACCACTTGTGCCCATCATATGCAGCCACTGTGCCCATCAAATGCAGCCACTTGTGCCCATCATATGCAGCCACTGTGCCCATCATATGCAGCCATTGTGCCCATCAAACGCAGCCACTGTGCCCATCAAATGCAGCCACTTGTGCCCATCAAATGCCGCCACTTGCGCCCATCATATGCAATTACTTGTGCCCAGTAAATGCAGCCATTTGTGCCCGTCAAATGCAGCCACTTGTGCCTGTCAAATGCAGCCACTTGTGCCCATCAAATTCAGCCACTTGTGCCCATCATATGCAGCCACCTGTGCCCATCATATGCAGCCACTGTGCCCATCAAATGCAGCCACTTGTGCCCATCAAATGCCTCCACTTGTGTCCATCATATGCATTCACTTGTGCCCATCATATGCAGCCACTTGTGCCCATCATATGCAGCCATTGTGCCCATCATATGCAGCCATTGTGCCAATCATATGCAGCCATTGTGCCCATCAAGCGGAGCCACTGTGCCCATCATATGCAGCCACTTGTGCCCATCATATGCAGCCACTTGTGCCCATCATATGCAGCCATGTGTGCTCATCAAATGCAGCCACTTGTGCCCATCATATGCAGCCACTGTGCCCATCATATGCAGCCACTGTGCCCCATCAATTGCAGCCACTTGTGCCCATCATATGCAGCCACTTGTGCCCATCATATGAAGCCACTTGTGCCTGTCAAATGCAGCCACTTGTGCCCAGTATATGCAGCCACTGGTGCCCATCAAATGCAGCCACTTGTGCCCGTCAAATGCAGCCACTTGTGGCCATCATATGCAGCCACTTGTGCCCATAAAACGCAGTCCCCGGCCCCCGGCCCCGCCCACAATGCACGAGCCGTCACTGACTATGGCTAGTGCCTTCCTGACAGCCCCCAGATGCCCAGTTGGATTTCTTCCTCTGGGTGGGCATGGAAGAAGGCACAAATAAGCCCCTTAGCTTGGACATTCAGTTCAGGCTCCCAGGAATTGTCTTCGGGACCATACCCTTTCCATTTAATCAGGTACTGCAGCTGGTACCTTCTTTTCCTACAGTCCAGAATAGCTTCTACCTCATGTTCATCATCTCCATTCACAAGCACAGGTTCAGTTGGACCAGACCCTCTATCTGGAAAAGGATCTGGAACTACAGACTTAAAGCGGAGTTCCACCCTAAAGTGGAACTTCCGCTCATCGGATTCCTCCCCCCCCTCCGGTGTCACAATTGGCACCTTTCAGGGGGGAGGGGGGTGCAGATACCTGTATAATACAGGTATCTGCACCCACTTCCGGGTATAGCTAGCCGCAGCTAGCCGCAGACACCCCGCCCACCCCCGTTGTGTTGTGGGAAATACACAGTTCCCACAACACAACGGGGACCAGTGTAGACGCGCAGCGCGACTCGCGCATGCGCAGTAGGGAACCGGGCAGTGAAGCGGCAACGCTTCACTTCCTGATTCCCTCAGTGTGAATGGCGGCGGCAGCACCCGAGGATCGAGGGACGGCTCGGTCTCGGGTGCCGACATCGCTGGACCCCGGGACAGGTAAGTGTCCTTATTTTAAAAGTCAGCAGCTGCAGTATTTGCAGCTGCTGACATCTAAATTTTTTTTTTTTTTTAGTGAAACTCCACTTTAAAAAATGAGACATGAAATACGGGGTGGATCTTAAATTAGTCTGGTAAAGATAATTCATACGATACCTCATTAAAGCGGGATTCCGGCTGTAAAAAAAAAAAATTAAAAGTAAGCAGCTACAAACACTATAGCTGCTGACTTTAAATAAGTACTCGTCCCTCGGCTCTCGGGTCTCGGCACCGCCATCCTAGGTAAGGGAAACAGGCAGTGGAGCCTTGCGGCTTCACTGCCAGTTTCCTACTGCGCACGCGCGAGCGGCGCAGCGCTCTGTGAATGGCCCAGTGGTGTTCTGGAAACATACACAGTTCCCAGAAGACAACAGGGCTGCTCACCGAGGAGCAGAAGACGCCACGGAAAAGGAAGAGGCAGATTAGGAAGACTGCCTAGCAACAAGGGTTTAGGTAAGTTTAAATTTTTTTTTTTCAAATGTTTTTTTTTTTATTTTTTTTAGGATTTTTGGTGTATTTTTTTTTCAGGGTGGCCCTCCACTTTAAGTTTCCTCTTCTTTGTTGGGCATGCCAACTTGAGGTTTGCCGTAGATAGCTATACTCGATTGCCCAACTGGAGACTCAGTTTCCCCTTCTCCTTTTGTCAAATGCTTTCTTGCTATCAGCCTGTGCTTTAGTCACTGCCTCTTGTAGTAATTTATTATTGTGGTTGAGGAAATCCACCGTGTTCAGAACAGCTTGAACTGTAGATTCTAAAATAAAGTAAGACAGAAAGGACGAATGAAAGCCATAATTGGCAAAGAATGGGGACTGTCCTATAGATGAATGACTGGTGTTATTGTGGGCAAATTCTACCAACAGTAACAGCAACACCAAGTCGTCCTTGGCAAATGTTGTAAACCTTTGGGGCAAAGGGGTAGATTTGGGACTTTATATGAGGCATAGGACTCGTAGGTACAATGCCTCCATCTCTGTTTGACAATTCATTGAAGAAAGAGCTTTGGGACTTTGTATGAAGCATACAGCTGGGGAGGGGTGACCATGATGCAAATTGTGTCTGACCAGTTTGTTATATAACTGTAATTACTACATTTCAATACAATGCACATAAAGAGTATAATAGAATAAAAATTCCATATATGATGTGTACAACCAAAACATCAAAATAATATAGCATAATAATCCATAATAATAATAATAACGTTAGACACATAACCCATGTATCACACAATACATATATAAAAGTGCATGATTGTTACAACATATTGCAATAAAACAGAATAAAATTGATAGAATGATCCTGACTGTAAACATGATAGTGGCATCAACATATCTCATGACCTCCACTCATCAGGAGCAGATGCTTGATATATATCTTAACCACTTGCCGACCACCTCACACAGATATACTGCGGCAGAATGGCATGGGCAGGCAAAATCACGTACCTGTACTTGATCTGCCTCCCGGGCGGGGGGTCCGATGGAACGATCGAACCCCCCCCCCCCGGTGCCCGAAGCGGTCGGCTTCTGTCCGGGAGCGATCAGAGGTGAGGGGGAGGTCATCCATTCGTGGCCCCCCCTCGCGATCGCTCCCAGCCAATGAAATCCTTCCTCTGCTGCTGTATAGTAAACAGTGGCAGAGGAAGTGATGTCATCTCTGCTCGGCTCGGTATTTTCAGTTTCGGTGCCGAGGAGAGAAGACATCTATGTGAGTGCACAACACACACAGTATAACACGCCAGGCATACTTTTCACCCCCCATCACCCCCCGATCACCCCCTGATCACCCCCTAATCCCCCCCTCCGCCCCAAGCAGTTTTTTGTTTTTTTTCTGATTACTGCATTGGTGTCAGTTTGTGACAGTTAGTGTGGTAGGGCAGTTAGTGTTAGCCCCCTTTAGGTCTAGGGTACCCCCCTAACCCCCCCTAATAAAGTTTTAACCCCTTGTCCACCCCGTCGCCAGTGTTACTAAGCGATCGTTTTTCTGATCGCTGTATTAGTGTCACTGGTGACGCTAGTTAGGGAGGTAAATATATTGGTTCGCCGTCAGTGTTTTATAGCATCAGGGACCCCCATATACTACCTAATAAAGGTTTTAACCCCTTGATTGCCCCCTAGTTAACCCTTTCACCAGTGATCACCATATAACTGTTACGAGTGACGCTGGTTAGTTAGTTTATTTATTATAGTGTCAGGGCACCCGTCGTTTATTACCTAATAAAGGTTTAGCCCCCTAATCGCCCGGCAGTGATATAAGTTAGGTTTTAGGGTCAGATAGGGTCTGCATCGCCCCAGGCAGCATCAGATTAGCGCCAGTACCGCTAACACCCACGCACACAACATACACCTCCCTTAGTGGTATAGTATCTGAACGGATCAATATCTGATCCGATCAGATCTATACTAGCGTCCCCAGCAGTTTAGGGTTCCCTAAAACGCAGTGTTAGCGGAAATCAACCCAGATACCTGTTAGCACCTGCGTTTTGCCCCTCCGCCCGGCCCAGCCCAGCCCACCCAAGTACAGTATCAATCGATCACTGTCACTTACAAAACACTAAACACATAACTGCAGCGTTCGCAGAGTCAGGCCTGATCCCTGCAATCGCTAACAGTTTTTTTGGTAGCGTTTCAGTGAACTGGCAAGCACCAGCCCCAGGCAGCGTCAGGTTAGCGCCAGTAGCACTAACACCCACGCATGCACCGTACACCTCCCTTAGTGGTATAGTATCTGAACGGATCAATATCTGATCTGATCAGATCTATACTAGCGTCCCCAAAAGTTTAGGGTTCCCAAAAACGCAGTGTTAGCGGGATCAGCCCAGATACCTGCTAGCACCTGCGTTTTGCCCCTCCGCCCAGCCCAGCCCACCCAAGTGCAGTATCGATCGATCACTGTCAGTTACAAAACACTAAACGCATAACTGCAGCGTTCGCAGAGTCAGGTCTGATCCCTGCGAACGCTAACAGTTTTTTTGTAGCGTTTTGGTGAACTGGCAAGCACCAGCGGCATAGTACATCCCGGCCGTAGTCAAACCAGCGCTGCAGTAACAGTTGGTGACGTGGCGAGTCCCATAAGTGCAGTTCAAGCTGGTGAGGTGGCAAGCACCAGCCCCAGGCAGCGTCAGGTTAGTGCCAGTAGCACTAACACCCACGCATGCACAGTACACCTCCCTTAGTGGTATAGTATCTGAACGGATTAATATCTGATCCGATCAGATCTATACTAGCTTCCCCAGCAGTTTAGGGTTCCCAAAAATGCAGTGTTAGCGGGATCAGCCCAGATACCTGCTAGCACCTGCGTTTTGCCCCTCTGCCCAGCCCAGCCCACCCAAGTGCAGTATCGATCGATCACTGTCACTTACAAAACACTAAACGCATAACTGCAGCGTTCACAGAGTCAGGCCTGATCCTTGCTATCGCTAACAGTTTTTTTGGTAGCGTTTTGGTGAACTGGCAAGCACCAGCGGCATAGTACACCCCGGTCGTAGTCAAACCAGCATTCCACATCCACATCCCAAAAAGACTTAATCAGTGACATCGGCATCGGGGCTTCATAGCTGGTAATCCAGGACTGATTCATTTTTATAAAAGTCAAACGGTCCACGGAGTCTGTGGACAGACACGTTCTATGATCAGTAACGAAACCTCCTGCAGCACTGAATGCCCGTTTTGAAAGCACGCTGGATGCAGGGCAGCCCAACAACTCAATAGCATACTGGGAAAGTTCTGGCCAGTGGTCTATTCTCATGACCCAGTAAGTCAGTGGATCATCAGCAGGAAAGCTCTCCATCTCTGTTTTGGCCATGAGGTAATCGTCCACCATGTGATGCAGACGCTGCTGATGGGATGTGGAAGCTGACAGCCCTGGGTGGCGAGGACTAAAAAAATTCTGAAGTGCCTCACTTAGACGGACGCCTTCTCCAACGCTCCTCTTTTGACTAACAGAAGACTCAAAACGACGTTTTCCACCACACTGCAACCTACTGCAGTCAGGAAAAACGTTCAATAAAATCCTCTTTAACTAGTCCTCAAGAGATTTTATCTTCTGCACTCTCTGTGGGGATGGGATGTTCTGAGACCTTCCCCTTACAACGGTGGTCAAGGAGGGTTGCCAGCCAGCAATCATCCTTCTCCTTTATGCCACGTATTCTTTGGTCCTTTCGCAGCCTTTGAAGCATGAGGTTGCCCCTTGCGCCTCAAATTTGCCGAGGCTTGAGAAGCAGACTCCTCGGGGTCACTCAGGATGACAGCATCTGGAACTTCCTCCTCCCAGCCACGTACTACTCCCAAGGGTCCTGGGGTTGGAAAGCCATCGCTTATAGATTGACGCATGTCTTCCTCTTGTTCGAAGCCTATAAAAGTGCCAGAATCCTTCTCCTCATCCCCCTCCCCTCTCTCCTCCTGTGTGTTCTGAGACATAGGAATGATGGTGTCTTGATAAAGTGGGCCTTGAGAGGAAAAGAGTCCTCCTCTTCCTCTTGCTGCTCTGCCCAAGAATTGGGTGCTCTGTCACTCGAATTCACACTTCTCGTGCTTGGCATACAGTCCATGTTGGCGGAGCCTGACATGTCCCTGGTGTAGATCAAGGGACACAAAGAAAATCAGGATATTGTCCATGTATACAATTATAAAAATGTCCAGAAAGTCTCCGAATATATGATTAATAAAGTGCTAGAAGGTAGCAGGAGCATTTCGGAGGCCGAAGGGCATGACCACAGCCGAATCTGCTATGAAAAGCTGTCTTCCACTCATCCCCTTTGTGAATACAGACCAAGTCATAGGCCACTCGCAGGTCCAACTTAGTGAAGATGGTTGCGGACCTCCACCTCTGTGACAGTTTGGGTACAAGAGGTAGGGGATAGCTGTTCTTTACCGTAATCCTATTAAGCTCCCGGTAATCCACACATGGCTGTAGAGAGTGGTTCTTTTTCTCGACAAAGAATATTCCTGCCCCTGCTGGAAAGATGGACAGATGAAATCTTTCTCCGGATTTTCATCAACATATTCTTTTAGAGCTTCCTGCTCCCTTTCTGAACTGGAAAAATTCGCCCAAAGGGAATCTCAGCTCCCAGAAGCAGTTCAGTTGGGCAGTCGTATGGCCAATGTGGTAGGTAGAGTGTCAGCCCCTGTTTGCTGAAAACGTCAAGGTATTCGTGATAGGCACCATTTGACACATCTCACGATCAGAGTCCATGCATAACATTGTCACAGAAGCATTAGGTGACTCTTTCAGACAATGACCCTGACAATGGGTAGATTGTAAAATAACTTCTCCCGTAATCCAATCAATTTGTGGATTGTGAGCCTGGAGCCAGGGTAGGCCCAAGATAACAGAAACAACCAAAATGTGATAGCATCAAGGCTCTTAAACAGTTCTTTATGTTTGGTAGGAGTAACAACAATGGAGGAGTCTCCTGAGTTACCAGTCCTGATTTAATACATGAGCTATCTGCCACGTAAACTGGGAGTTCTTGAGTCTTTGGTTGTAGAGGAATGCATTGCTGGGCTGCGAAAGTCAAGTCAATAAAGTAGCTGCATGGCCCAGAGTCAATAATGGTGTTGACTGAAATTACTCCTTCCGGCAGCTTTTACAAAAGTGAAAGAGCTAGGTGAGTTGTACTGGCAGATAGGGATGGGCCGAACAGACCCCTGTTCGGTTCGCACCAGAACTTCCAAACACGTTCGCACCCGAATAACGAAACCCATTAAAGTCAATGGGACCCGAACGTCAAAAATCAAAAGAGCCCACTTTGAAGGCTTATATGCAAGTAATTGGGTATACAATGGTTATAGGGGTCCAGGTCCTGCCCTTTGGGACATGTATCAATAAAAAAAGTTTGTAAAAAATGTCATTTTTAAATGAGCAGTGATTTTTTGATTTTTAAAGTGAAAGCTATAAAAAAATTAAAAATTCCTTCCAATATAGTGCCTGGGGGGTCCCCTTAGTCTACCTGTAAAGTGGCAGATCTGTACCATGTTTAGAATCTTCTTGCAGCAATAATTGCATTTATATAGCCAAAAAATGACATTTTCCCTGCAAGCTGCCTTTATTTTGCTCAGCAACAACTGGGGAGCCAGTGTGAATGATGAGGCCACAATGTAGTGCACTGGGAACAAGATTAGAGATTTTTTGAATACATTCTTGTGTCACTTTGACTTTGGATAGACGTAACGGGTACATAAAAATTGGTCTTTGGGTGTTGGTGGCGCTTTCCCACCGTAACCCTATAGAGGTAATCTTTATGAAAGCAAGAATTGGCCTTGCTGTAAAAAATTGCAATGATATGCACCTGTCAAACAGGTGCAGAAAAATTGGTCTCTGAGTGTTAATTGTGCCCATGAAACCTATACCAAAAACATTCTTCCAGATTAAATGATTGAACACCCTCAAAGCTAGGCAGCCTCAAAGTCCTGCAGAGATTCCACATCCCAAATAGACTTAATCAGTGACATCGGCATCGGGGCTTCATAGCTGGTAATCAAGGACTGATTCATTTTTATAAAAGTCAAACGGTCCACGGAGTCTGTGGACAGGCGCGTTCTATGATCAGTAACAAAACCTCCTGCAGCACTGAATGCCCGCTCTGAAAGCATGCTGGATGCAGGGCCGCCCAACAACTCAATAGCATACTGGGAAAGTTCTGGCCAGTGGTCTATTCTCAGTAAGTCAGTGGATCATCAACTGGAAAGCTCTCCATCTCTGTTTTGGCCACGAGGTTATCGTCCACCATGTGATGCAGACGCTGCTGATGGGATGTGGAAGCTGACAGCACTGGGTGGCGAGGACTAAAAAAATTCTGAAGTGCCTCACATAGGCGGACGCCTTCTCCAACGCTCCTCTTTTGACCAACAGAAGACTCAAAACGACGTTTTCCACCACACTGTAACCTACTGGAGTCAGGAAAAACGTTCAATAAAATCCTCTTTAACGTGTCCTCAAGAGATTTTATCTTCTGCACTCTCTGTGGGGACGGGATGAGTTCTGAGACCTTCCCCTTATAACGGTGGTCAAAGAGGGTTGCCAACCAGCAATCATCCTTCTCCTTTATGCCACGTATTCTTGGGTTCTTTCGCAGCCTTTGAAGCATGAGGTTGCCCCTTGCGCCTCAAATTTGCCGAGGCTTGAGAAGCAGACTCCTCGGGGTCACTCAGGATGACAGCATCTGGAACTTCCTCCTCCCAGCCACGTACTACTCCCAAGGGTCCTGAGGTTGGAAAGCCATCGCTTATAGATTGACGCATGTCTTCCTCTTCTTCGAAGCCTATAAAAGCCCAGAATCAACATCTGAATCCCGTAATGGCTGGGCATCATCAAGGGGCAAATAACTCAGGTGACTCCTCAATGGCTGATGTTGGGGCTATGGCAGGAAAAGATGTGGACAAGGAGACAGGTTTATCCACTCTGGCAACTTCAGGGGACTGCACACTTTTCTCTGCTTGCGTGACAGAGGATTAGGGGGATGAGGAAGGTTTAGTAAGCCAATCCACCACCTCCTCTGCATGCTGTGGCTGGATAGCACGGACAAACTCACTATACAGAGGAAATGATGCCCTGCCTGAGGAGTGACCACCACGTCCACCTTTGCTTGTGGACACATTTGTTGCTGGCCCCCTTACAGTGCCAAGGGAACATCTGCCTCTCCTTGTTGTACTCCCAGACATTATTGGGATGGAGGGGGCGGTGCTTATAAGCAAATGTAAAGAAGAAGTTGAAATCTGTACGTAGATGCACTTTAATCAATGTAAAGCGGCGTTTGGTGTACTTTAATTTGAGTACTCAAGCTACACAGACACACTCTACGGATACACTATAATATACTGCAATATAATGCGCCAAACGTACAGTGACGCACAGAACTATATGGCGTTTAACTGGCAGTAATGCACACAGAAGTAAATGGCGGTAAACTGGCAGTAACGCACACCAAACTATATGGCGTTAAACTGGCAGTAACGCACACAGAACTATATGGCGTTAAACTGGCAGTAACGCACACAGAACTATATGGCGTTAAACTGGCAGTAACGCACAAAACTGTATGGCGTTAAACTGGCAGTAACGCACGCAAAACGATATGGCGTTAAACTGGCAGTAATGCACACAAAATGATATGGCATTAAACTGGCAGTAACGCACGCAAAACTATATGGCATTAAACTGGCAGTAACGCACACAGAAGTAAATGGCATTAAACTGGCAGTAACGCACAATACTATATGGCGTTAAACTGGCAGTAATGCACACAAAACAATATGGCGTTAAACTGGCAGTAACGCACGCAACACTATACAGCGTTAATCTTGCAGCAATGCACACAGAAGTAAATGGCATTAAACTGGCAGTTACACACAAAACTATATGGCGTTAAACTGGCAGTAATACACACAGAACTATATGACGTTAAACTGCCAGTAACGCGCGCAAAAACTATATGGCGTTAAACTGGCAGTAACGCACACAGAACTATATGGCGTTAAACTGGCAGTAACGCACACAAAACGATATGGCGTTAAACTGGCAGTAGCGCACAAAGAAATAAATGGCGTTAAACTGGCATTAACGCACACTGAATAAATGGCGTTAAACTGGCAGTAACGCAATCAAATAGACATGTTCAACTACACTGACTCTATCTGAACTGTCCCCAATCTAGCTATACACTGATGTCAATATTACTGACACGGTCTCACTACACTACACTGAAACTATGTCAGCTGTCCCTACTTCACACTAATATATGTATGAATGACACAGTCTCACTACACTACAGTGAAACTATCTGAGCTGTCCCTACTCTAGCTGCACACTATGCAAAGCTGAATGATGGTCCTCCTCACTACACTAATGCCGCGTACACACGAGCGAACTTTTCCACCGGATGGTCCGACGGTCTATCTGACTGACTTTCGGCGGACTTCCAACGGAATTTCCGAACAAACGGACTTGCCTACACACGATCACACCAAAGTCCGACGGATTTGTACATGATGACGTAAGACCGGATTAAAATAAGGAAGTTGATAGCCAGTAGCCAATAGCTGCCCTAGCATCGTTTTTCGTCCGTCGGACTAGCATACAGACGAGCGGACTTTTCGACCGGACTCGAGCAGGGCCGGATTTCCCACAAGGCCATCGAGGCCAGGCCTCGGGGCGGCAGTGGTACAGGGGCGGCGCCGCGGCCGCCCACAGACTATTTTTTTTTTACTCGGAGGATGGGGCACGGCCGCAGCGGGGTGTGTCATCAGAAAGCCACTACACTGTGGCATTCTGGGAGCTGTAGTCCAGGCGTGCGCCCTGTGATTGGCCGAACAGGGTCATGTGCGGGCGGCCGTCATGGTACATTTGATTGGCCCAGGGGAGCTGGTCACTGTGGAGGCGGGGCTGGTCTGTGGGTGATCGCGACCACTTGCTGCGGCAATCCTGCCTCTCTGCCTGGCATGCTGTATGTCTTCTGAGGTCTCTCTCTCTCATCTACCCCCGCACAGTCAGTGTACCCTCTCTCTATGCCCCGCCCCTCTCGGTCAGCCTGTCCCTCTCTCTATGCCCCGCCCCTCTCGGTCAGCCCGCCCCTCTCTGTCAGTGCCCCCCCCTCTGTCAACCCGCTCTATCAGCCCACCCTTCTGTCAGCCCCTCCTCTCTGTCAGTGCCCCCCTCTCAGTGCCCTCCCCTCTCTGTCAGTGCCCCCCTCTCAGTGCCCTCCCCTCTCTGTCAGTGCCCCCCTCTCTCTGTCAGTGCCCCCCTCTCAGTGCCCCCCTCTCAGTGCCCTCCCCTCTCTGTCAGTGCCCCCCTCTCTCTGTCAGTGCCCCCCCTCTCTCTGTCAGTGCCCCCCCTCTCTGTCAGTGCCCCCCCTCTCTGTCAGTGCCCCCCTCTCTGTCAGTGCCCCCCCTCTCTGTCAGTGCCCCCCCTCTCTGTCAGTGCCCCCCCTCTCTGTCAGTGCCCCCCTCTCTCTGTCAGTGCCCCCCTCTCTGTCAATGCCCCCCTCTCTGTCAGTGCCCCCCCTCTCTCTGTCAGTGCCCTCCCCTCTCTGTCAGTGCCCCCCTCTCTCTGTCAGTGCCCTCCCCTCTCTGTCAGTGCCCTCCCCTCTGTCAGTGCCCCCCCCCTCTCTGTCAGTGCCCCCCTCTCTCTGTCAGTGCCCCCCCTCTCTCTGTCAGTGCCCTCCCCTCTGTCAGTGCCCCCCCTCTCTCTGTCAGTGCCCTCCCCTCTCTGTCAGTGCCCCCCCTCTCTCTGTCAGTGCCCCCCCTCTCTCTGTCAGTGCCCCCCTCTCTCTGTCAGTGCCCCCCTCTCTGTCAGTGCCCTACCCCTCTCTGTCAGTGCTCCCCCTCTCTGTCAGTGCCCCTCCTCTCTGTCAGTGCCCCCCTCTCTGTCAGTGCCCCCCCTCTCTGTCAGTGCCCCCCTCTGTCAGTGCCCCCCTCTGTCAGTGCCCCCCTCTCTCTGTCAGTGCCCCCCTCTCTCTGTCAGTGCCCTCCCCTCTCTGTCAGTGCCCGCCCCTCTGTCAGTGCCCTCCCCTCTGTCAGTGCCCCCCCTCTCTCTGTCAGTGCCCTCCCCTCTGTCAGTGCCCCCCCTCTCTCTGTCAGTGCCCTCCCCTCTGTCAGTGCCCCCCCTCTCTCTGTCAGTGCCCTCCCCTCTCTGTCAGTGCCCTCCCCTCTCTGTCAGTGCCCCCCCTCTCTGTCAGTGCCCCCCCTCTGTCAGTGCCCCCCTCTCTCTGTCAGTGCCCCCCTCTCTCTGTCAGTGCCCTCCCCTCTCTGTCAGTGCCCTCCCCTCTCTGTCAGTGCCCGCCCCTCTGTCAGTGCCCTCCCCTCTGTCAGTGCCCCCCCTCTCTCTGTCAGTGCCCTCCCCTCTGTCAGTGCCCCCCCTCTCTCTGTCAGTGCCCTCCCCTCTGTCAGTGCCCCCCCTCTCTATGTCAGTGCCCTCCCCTCTCTGTCAGTGCCCTCCCCTCTCTGTCAGTGCCCTCCCCTCTCTGTCAGTGCCCCCCCTCTCTCTGTCAGAGCCCTCCCCTCTCTGTCAGTGCCCCTTCCTCTCTCTGTCAGTGCCCTCCCCTCTCTGTCAGTGCCCTCCCCTCTCTGTCAGTGCCCTCCCCTCTCTGTCAGTGCCCTCTCCTCTCTGTCAGTGCCCACCCCCTCTCTGTCAGTGCCCCCCCTCTCTATCAGTGCCCACCCCCTCTCTGTCAGTGCCCACCCCCTCTCTGTCAGTGCCCCACATCTCTGTCAGTGCCCCCCTCTCTGTCAGTGCCCCCCCCCCTCTGTCAGCCCCCCTCTCTGTCAGCCGCAGCAGAGTGCACCATGCGAGCCAGCCACCCACTGACCTACAGCAGGGAGCCAGGCCAGCCTCCCGCAGCAGTGTGCACCGTGCCAGCCACCCACCCACCCACTGACCCACAGCAGAAAACCAGCCAGCCACAACAGGAGCCAGCCACAACAGGAGCCACCCACGGTGACCCACCCACACCAGGGAGCCAGAGGACAGAGGACGTGGGAGTCACTGGAACCAGCCACAGAGGACGTGGGAGTCAGCCACCAACAGGAGCCAGCCAGCCACCAACAGCAGCCAGCCACAAAGGACGCGGGAGCCAGCCAGCCACAAAGGACACAGGAGCCAGCCAGCCACCAACAGGAGCCAGCCACAGAGGACGCAGGAGCCAGCCAGCCACAGAGGACGCGGGAGCCAGCCAGCCGCAGAGGACGCGGGAACCAGCCAGCCACAGAGGACGTGGGAGCCAACCAGCCACAGAGGACGCGGGAGCCAGCCAGCCACAGAGGACGCGGGAGTCAGCAACATCTGCAGTACCCATAGTTAAGGTAAGAGGAGCGCTACACAGTGCCAATTTTATTTTTACTTTGTGAGAGGTTGGTGCAGGGGTGAGAGTCATGGCACAAGGAGGGTGTCCCATGAGGAGCAGAGTGAATGAAGGTGTTCACTGTACACTCTGTTAGATAGAGGCCCCCTCCAGGTCCCATTATTCTCCTTTTCAGTCTCTAATGGGACCTCGTGGGGACTCTTTCTAACAGATTCTATAATGGACACTGAATGGGCCTCTGTTAGAGAGACCCCCCTCCAGGTCCCATTAGACTCCTTTTGAAGTCTCCAATGGGTCCTGGAGGGGGTCTCTCTCTAACAGAGACTTTCTAATGGACACTGTTAGAGAGAGACCCCCCTCCAGGTCCCATTAGACTCTGTTGTAGTCTCTAATGGGGCCTGGAAGGGACACTTTCTAACAGCAGGGAGCCAGGCCAGCTACCTGCAGCAGGGTGCACTGTGCCTGCCAGCCACCCACCCACTGACCCACAGCAGGGAGCCTACTGGCCGCTAGCCATGGCATGTGTGTTCCGCTGGCCTGTGGGTCTTGCTGGCCATGGCCAGCTCCCAGCAGGATCAAGAGGCCATGACCAGCTCACAGCAGGACCCACAGTGTTGAGGGCTATTTTTAGACTACTAGGTGGGCACTGGCCTGGGGCAGGGTAAATAGGGTGTATGGGGGGGTAGATGGTATGTGGGGTTCAGCTGCGGGTGTCAGGGTCTCTCACCTCAGCGATGGCAGCTGCCTGTGCCAGCTCAGCAGGTCCCTGCGCTGATAGGCACTGGTGGTGAGCTGATTCGGTGGTTCAGTGGGCCACTTGACTGGACTTGCCCCCCAGGCATAAGGCTGCCAGCCCTGCCCTGTCGGCCGCCCCCCCCTCCGCACTAACATAGCAGCATGGCAGGTCCATGCCTTCTCTAATATCCCTGCACTGCCCCCTCCCCACACTGCCTTTCTTATTCACACAAAACATGAAGCGCGGCCGCTCTGGACAACGGGCAGGACTTTTTAAGTTAAGAAGTGGGTGATTGGTTGCTAGCCAGCAATAAATCACTCACTTTTAACGTGAAAAGTCCCGCCCGTTGTCCAGAGCAGCCAGGCTCCATGTCTTGTGTGAATAAGGTAGGGTTCTTTGGGGAGGGGGGAGTGCTGTGCTGTAAAGAAGTTTGATGTTAAGAGAGGACTGTGATGGGGGTCAGTCTGTGATTTGGGGGGTCAGTCTTTGATAGGGAGTCTGTGATGGGTCAGGACCAGTTTGTGATGGGGGTCAGTCTGTGATGGGGGGTCAGTCTATGATGGGGGCTCTGCTATGGGTCAGGTCAGTCTGTGATGGGGGGTCAGTCTGTAATGAGGGGTCTGTAATTTGGGGGGTCAGTCTGTGATGGGAGAGGTCAGTCTGTTATGGATCAGTCTGTAATGGGGGTCTGTGATGGTGGTCAGTCTGTAATGAGGGGTCTGTGATTTGGGGGGTCAGTCTGTGATGGGGGAGTCAGCCTGTGATGAGCCAGTCTGTAATGAGGGTCTGTGATGGGGGTTTGTGATGAGGCAGGGGGGATGTGAGGTAAGGGGGGGGGCTAAGGACACTGATGTAAAAGGGGGTCGTGATGTAAAAGGGGGTATGTGATGTAAAGGGGGGACATGTAGAGTATCTCTGCTACGGTATTTTTCATTCCAGCGGGTCATTTTTGAACTTGTTGGGAAGACACACCAATGCACCTCAGCAGTTTGATTACCATTTATCTATTGCCTCTTCCACTCATGTGATTTTATATGTTTATGTATTATTTTGTACCCAATAAACTTTTGTCAATAATTTTAATAATATTTTGTATACTTGACGTTTGC
This sequence comes from Lithobates clamitans, assembly GCA_037952925.1. Lineage (NCBI taxonomy): Eukaryota > Metazoa > Chordata > Amphibia > Anura > Ranidae > Lithobates > Lithobates clamitans. Next base: position 6,222,982 of record JBBGZY010000655.1, read on the forward strand.
ACCATTCATTAATTTCCCGGTGATACACTGCCCGTATTATCCCCTTTGGGGCACATCCTCCTCCTTGGTCTCTCTCCTTTTCTGGGATGTGGCAGTGATCCCCGGGTACGCTCCAATATTGGTTCCCTTCCAAATCTTTGTTTTCATAAATATCCGGGTAGCAAATACCCATGTGGCCCCCTCACTGTGTTCGGAACCAATGTTTTTGAGCCCCCTGTTTTTCCTACAACATTATTCACTATAGTTAGTGGGTATTTTTTGAGACTGTTTGTTCTGCTTACCCTTTTCCCCATACCCTCCTTTTCTTCTCCTGCCATTTCTTTCTTCTGTTTTCACAAGAAAGAATGGCAGAATTATATAGTCAATCATGGGACAGCTTCGTAACCAAACTTCAACAGGACTATGGCCAGAACGAATCTCGGGAATCAGAATTAAGCTTTTTGTTCTCCAGCCTAACGAAATGGCTGGAGAAGAAATCGCTGACCTATTGGCACATTCAAAGCTTCAAGGACTACATCAAAGATGATGTAAATCCCCTAGGACTACGAGTCCAAATTTTCCCATCATTCGACAACATAAGTGCTATATTTAAAACTGCTTGGGAACAAAACCTCAAAGCATGCTCTGTGGGAATGATGAAACTATTAATGGAGGAATATCAAAGACACATGACGGAAATAGATGTAACCATAGACCAACTATATTCTAAAATCAAACCTCTAGAAGCCCACCCCTCCTTCCCAAAACTAAATGAAAAATTAAAAATCCACATTGAACTCTTCAACAAAAATATTCTTTTGAAGAAAGAGAGCAAATTTCTTAGAGATAAACAAGCATTTGAGGAAGGAAAAGCTTACAGATGGGCCCAAACACCAGAGAATAGAAGTACCAAACGAAATTTAAGATCTTATTCCAAAAATACAGATACATCCGATTCGTCATCTGTATCATCTAACTCCCAACCCACATACAGACAGCCCGGACGTAACAGGAAACCCAAAAGACGCCAAGAAGGTGACCACCCCTTAGGCAATGACATGAAAAAACCATTCCCTAAAACACAACCTCGGACTTCCCGAGGGGGTGAGCAAAACTCTATGACAAATCTGGCATCATCTGTCAATGATTCTAGCATAACCCTCCCAGTGGAAACCCCCGTAATAACTTCTTCGGGTAGGATTCCATCTATATTTTTTCCAAAAAACCAGGGCAACCCCCAAATATCTCCGAACCCGTGACCACTACATCTGGATCACTGACCTTGGATGTGGTGAATTTATCTTCACATATTCCTACTCCAGAAGAAATTTCAGTGCTATCAAAAGGTCTCACCTTCTGCCCCAACAAGAAATTAGACAAATTTACAATCATTAAAGATTTACATTTATATACACGCAAACTATTACTAAAAAACATGTTTGACAAGCATAAACATGACTATGAAGGCTGCCGCACCTTCAGTGAACGACAAGCCCTTGATAATCTTAAATCTTTATTACAAGAAAGTGAGACCCCAGATCTAATAGACACCTTAGATTTGGAGGCTCTCTTAGAAGGAAATGAGGCCACACCCATCACAACCAAAAAATCTTCCTTGAAGAAAGCCTCCTCAATGTATCCAACTCCCAGTTCAAATCATGGAGTAGCAACATTTTTGAAAATGACATCACAGGAGATAAAATCATTTCATCCTACACCCTTCCACACCCCGAACCTGACCAAAAAGGAAAGAATAGCCTTACAAAATCTCTCTAGGAACGTTAATATCACTATCAAACCAAGTGACAAAGGGGGAAACATTGTCCGAATGGACAATGATTTTTATAAAAAAATGTGTCTCAAAATTCTGAGAAACCAGGACTGGTATCGCCCAGTAGGCAGTGACATCGTTGAAGCTTTCAACAAAAAATTCTACATATTTGTAGATGAGGCCTTCCAGAACAATATTATCTCTAAACAGACTTGGGAGTTTATTCGAACCCCCTACCCCCGCGTACCAACTTTTTACGCACTTCCGAAATTACATAAAAATCTAAATGACCCCCCAGGGAGACCAATTCTCTCTGGAAATGGTTCAATCACGGAAAATTTATCTAGACTCATAGACGAACACATTAGACCATTCGTCTTGACCATTCCCTCTTACATTAGGGACACGATCCACCTCCTTCAAATCCTGCAGGATGTCCAAATCCCAAGTCAGTGTACTCTGGTAACCATTGATGTAGAAGCCCTTTACAGTTCGATCCCCCACTGTAAAGGGTTGGCATGCATTCGCAGGGTTTCATCACAAACCAGCCACCATGAGACCTCATTTAACGAATTTATACTCGAGTCCCTAGATTTTATTCTTAATCACAACATCTTTTCTTTTGATGGTGGACTCTTCCTCCAGGTGCAGGGCGTAGCCAGGGGCACTTGCTGTGCCCCTGGCTACGCCAATCTGTACCTGGGGGAGTGGGAAAAAACCATATTCAGCGACGAGGATCTCTCTATGTACCTGTGCCACGTCCTCATGTGGCACAGGTACATAGATGACATCTTCGTCGTATGGGATGGAACCCAATCTCTCCTTAATGAGTGCCTACGGGCACTCAATAAAAATCTGTTTAATCTCAAATTCACCATGACCTCAGATAAAAACACTATCACATTTTTAGATATTGAAATTTCAATCAATGAATCTAATGTTTTGTCCTCAAAACTATTCAGAAAACCCACTGCGGGTAATACAGTACTCCACTCTTCCAGCTTTCACCCTAAACCCTTAATTAATTCAATCCCGTATGGGGAATATTTGAGAATTAAACGGAACTGTTCAAACCAATCAGACTTCAAACAGGAAGCCAGCAAACTAAAACGTCGACTACTACAACGTGGTTACAGCCACAAATGCTTAAAAAGAGCCTTCAAACGCGCCAACCAAAAAGAAAGATGCCAATTACTCGTTCCCAAACCCAAATCTACCATTGAGGTCCCTGCTAGAATCATTACAACCTACACCAATGACCATGAAAGAATTAGGCAGATTTGCCAAAAATATTGGCATCTACTAACCTCAGATCCGAACATAGGTCCTCTGGTACCCCCCAGACCCCCAATAACCTATAGACGCGCCACCTCTGTAGGCGACTTACTAATCAAAAGCGAGTACAAAGGACAAGACAGAGGTGATCCCTGCACCACGTTGGGCACATTCCAATGTGGCTCATGTGCCTACTGTAGGTACATGGATACACGCAAAAATATATGCTTACCAAATGGCGAACGTTTTATGCCGAAACATTTTGCAAATTGTCAAACAACAGGAGTGGTGTATCTATTAACCTGTCATTGCAACTGTTTTTATGTGGGGAAAACCTTACAAAAACTATGGCAACGCATTTATCGTCACCTCAGAGCGATGCAATCTGCCGACCCTGATGTCCCACTAGGCAGACATGTAGCCCAGGTACATGGCGGCATATGTCCTAAAATTTCAGTACTAATTTTGGATCGCCTACATCCGAGTCCCCGGGGAGGGGATCTCAACAAGATCCTCCTACAGCGGGAACTCCGCTGGATATCCAACCTTAATGCGACAATGCCACCAGGCCTAAACGAGGCTTTTAATTTAAAACCCTTTCTCCCCGGCTTTTCCACGGGTGGCTATGACAAGGAACTTTAGGTTGATGGCCTGTTATACTAAGTTATTTTGTTCCTTCTCGTCCCCTACCCAAGGATTCAGTTTCCTGCTTCTTATGTGATGTCTTATTTCTATGTCCAGTGCATGGGATACGTGTTGAGCCTATGCAGGGTCCCATATTAAGCTCATGCATAGGCCCATATTTATGTGCCCTCGGGCCAAGTATTTCTAAATATGCCACTATGGTCAAAAATAAAATGTACTCTTAGATTAACCAATCATAGCAACTCTGTTGTCCAGCTTATATGAATATATGTACTACAATGCTTAAAAAACTGACACATGTTCATGTTTTTTCCCCTTTTTACTTTTTTTTTTTTTTTTTTAGGATTGCATTGTAAAGTTGGAACTCCTGCTTCCGAACAGTCCAGTACAAGCTAAATTTATTTGTTGTTCCAAAACACCTATACCAATGCAACTAATGCATCTGCAGACATGGCCTTGTCTTCTGTACCCATGGGGATGGCTCGCCGGTGCTCCCCGGCACGGAAAGGCCTTTGTTTTCCATCCCTGGGGACAGAGGCACCTTTGCAGCAGCGCCAATGCGCAGGCGCCTGACGGTCCGTCTCGCGCCTGCGCTCTAGGGATCTTCCATTCCTTCCCCATTGGACTGCTTCCTCTTCCGTGTCGGCGGCCTCTGTCGACGGGTGACGTCACCGCGCCTTGTGACGCGGCAGCGTCTGCCGTCGCCCAGGCCGAGGAGTCACAGTGGGCGGACGCCACGAACCTATGCCTACACACAGCTGATGTCTCCACCGGACAATCTGTTCCGGCCTGGTAGACAATCAGCTGTGTTATTATTATCCTAGGTTACCCCGCCTTACCAATCAATGATTGGTCAGCAGTGTGTTACACCCCACTCCACTTAGAATATATGGCACTATCTTGCCATACACCCTCCTGTGCTATACAAGCCAAGAGGAGTGAGTTTCCCCTGCAAGGACAGGTTCATATTGTAAAGCATCAGAGACCAGGTATGTGAATCTTTATTATGCCTGTCACACACTTATCTTAATTTTCCACACATTTCGCTGTGTGATGACACTTATTACTAAAGTCTAATCCTTTTGTATACATATAACAAACTTTACCAGCACCAATGTCTCCAATATGAGACATATACCCCTCTAAATAAAACCCCTTTCTTTTTCCCCTTTTTTTTGATTTTGTAGATGCATGTGCAGTCCGCCCAGCAGTGGTGGCTCTTGTGAGCCCTGGCTTGCCGTCCCTGTGGGGTTCATTATCAAGGCCAGAACTTGCAAATCACCTTATACCCTCTTTCTTGGGTTCTTATCCACCAAACTGCATCCAATATTTGGATCTCTGACAAATTGATGCAATCCTCTGGACTCTAGGAAGTGGGAGTCCTTCTCTTAGCCCATTTGTATACAGCATATATGATGAAGAGTCACACGCTTTGTGAGTAAATTTATACATTTTTATTTGCTCAGTCTAAGATTCTGTTCTGTCCGTATGCCCTGTTTAAAATTTAACAGTCTCTCATATATCTAGATACAATGTTTCTATACTCTATGTTGGTGCTAAATACATTGATTGATTTACACCCTTACATATATATATATATATATATATATATATATATATATATATATACATATTCCTTTGTCTTTCTTCTAGAAAAACAGCAAAAACTGCTCCCCAGAAACTCCTGAAGAAGGAAATACACTACATAGAGGGAACATAATTCCTCCGAAAAATGTAGAGTATCTGTGCTACGGTATTTTTCATTCCAGCGGGTCATTTTTGAACTTGCTGGGAAGACATACCAATGCACCTCAGCAGTTTGATTACCATTTATCTATTGCCTCTTCCACTCATGTGATTTTATATGTTTATGTATTATTATGTACCCAATAAACTTTTGTCAATAATTTTAATAATATTTTGTATACTTGACGTTTGCACCATTCATTAATTTCCCGGTGATACACTGCCCGTATTATCCCCTTTGGGGCACATCCTCCTCCTTGGTCTAAAGGGGGGACTGAGGACACTGATGCAAAAGGGGGTCTGTGATGTGATGTGAAGGGGGGACTGAAGACACTGATGTAAAAGGGTGTCTGTGATTTCTGCACTAGCAAAACACAGGTCTCTGCAAGGGCAATGGAAAACAATTGTTTTCTATGTGTCCTGTTCACACTGCAACAGCGCCACTGCGTGCTGAGCAGTGTGGTGCAAAATGCATACTGTTTCTATGCACTGCAACTGAGCTGTGGTGCATAAAAATGAATGAAATGTATTTGCATAAAGAACTATTTACGATCATCTTTGGGTCAAGAAAGACTGAACAGTTTAGCTTTACTTGCCATTGAGTCAGAACTTTTAAATACTTTGTCCTACGAAGATATTATCAATGAGTTTGCCAAAAGAAAAGTTAGAACTAAAAAATTGTAGGGAGTTTCTTACTGCTATAATCTTTAAAAGGTATTTTCTGCATTACAGAGTATTTTCAGTCTGTACAATTAAAGCCAGTTATTTTCAGTGTTCTCATGTGTGGAGATATGTTTTTAATTGATCTATTGTAGCAGGCATCGATAAAGGACGAGAATGGTGGTGTGTGTGTGTGTGTGGGGGGGGGGGGGGCGGCATTGAAGGACCCGGCCTTGGGGCGGCAAAGGGAGTAAATCCGGGCCTGGACTTGAGTCCGTCGGAAAGATTTGAAACATGTTCCAAATCTAAAGTACGTCAGATTTTCGAGCGAAAAAGTCTGCTGCAGGTCCGATGAAGCCCACACACGGTCGAATTGTCCGCCGGACTCGGTCTGTCGGACCAGTCCAGTAAAAGTCCGCTCGTGTGACGCGGCATCACACTATCCCTAGACTGACACTAAACTAATATTCTACACTGACAATTGAAGCAAAATAGCACAGTATAGCAAACTAACTGATAGCACTGAACAGCGCCCTGTTCTATCTCTCTCCACGCCGATATCACACTGAAAATGGCTGCCATTGAAAGAATACTTTTATACTGTGGGGCGGGAATGAGCCATGATTGGATAAAGTCATGATGACAGTATCCAATCATGACTCTGACAGTGCTCTGATTGGCTGAAGTTTTTACTGCTTCAGCCAATCAGGGCTTGAAATGCACTGTTCAGCACTGCAATGCATTGTGGTCGATTCGGGGGGGCCGAACAAATACCGGTTGGTTCAGCTGTTTGTCGAACGTCCGAACAGCTAAAGTTCGGCCTGAACTTATGATCGGACCCAACCATTTGCCCATCCCTACTGGTAGATAGTGGTAAAAGGTTAGCAGGGGAAATGGACAGACACATATGCATCTTTGCAGGGCATGTGCGTACATAATGACCAGGTTCTCCGCAATATAGACAAAGGTTGTTCTGCGGACGATGTAAATGTTCTTCGGATGACAAGGAAGGATTCATCAACCCAAGTTGCATGGTTTCTGGAGTTTCAGGTGCCATATTTAAAGAATATATTTATCATAAATGTTGATAAGCAAAAAGTTTACAATACCTGTATTTTTCCCAGTAATGTTTACAAGGTAGCACAAGCTCAGAAATGTACCCCAAAATGTACCCCATTTAATTCCCCATATGTGTCATGTAGTGCAATATTACAGTCCAGAATGAAAGATTCAGTTCAGGAGAACCTTTTTCCGCTTTAAAGTTTCCACGTGATATAAAAATTGGTAACAGTGGGGTGATGAGTTATTAGAGCAGGTAAAAGTTCACTAAATGTTTCTAGGTAGAGGCAAGGTAGGCTTCCCTAAAGAGATACGTTTTCAGGGATTACCTTAGGCTGGTTTCACACGGGCTTTGTGCGTAGTCCACATCCGCCTGCTCAGCAAGGGATCCTCCCGCAGAGCAGGCAGATGACAATCTGTTTCCATCCAACTGTCATCCGATCCGATGTCTTTGGTGGACAGGATCAGAACAAACACCAACGGGTATTAGCGGACACATGTCTGCTGACATCCGCCACTCCATTGAGAGCTATGGATGTTCGGATCAGGTCCACCTGAAAAACTGACAGGCGGACCTGATCGGACAGCTCGTGTGAAACCAGCCTAAAGGTAGACAGAATAGGAGACAGCTGGAGAGATTGGGGTAGAGAGTTTCAGAGGATGGATGAGACTCTGGAGAAGTCATGGAGGTGAGCATGGGAGGAGTTTTTGTATGTTACAGCTGGTAAAGAGGATGAGTCTGGGAGCAGCATTCATGTTAGAATAGAAAGAGTTGGCCGTACACCACCTAAATGAAGATGCTCAAACTTTATTTCATGCATCGCACGGGGACAGCACAAGTGACAGTGACACTAGATCTGAAATCGTTAATGCGGTTCACACATGGCTCAATGCTGGTGTGCGGCCAACTCTTTCTATTTCATTATGTGACTGTGGTGATCCGGGGTGAGTACCCACCATGGAGATTTCGGCATATGGATTGCGGTTCCACCTGGAGCGGTGCTATCTTTCCTTCGGACATTAACATTCATATTAGACTGAAGAAGTAATAGCCTGGGTAAGCCAACATGGAGGGAGTTGCAATTGTCATACTGAAAGATAATTATACATAACTAAGACTATATGTCTTGGGGATGAGGTTGGCAAGATTTGAACAGTGATTGGATGTGGGATATGAAGAAGAGGACAGTGTCTAGGATTACAGCTGGAACCCTGGCATGAGGAAGGGTACTGATAATTGTGCTATTGATCTTGATGGAAGAATTGGGAAGGGGGTACGGGGAATGTCAAAGCATTTTAGTTTTTCCTTTATTTTGGACAGGAAGGACCTTCTCCATCTCTCAATGCACTTCTCCAGCAACAGATCATTGCTACAGTCACCTGTTACAGCAGGCAAGAGTGGAGGTCTGCCCTTATCCAGGATGGCAATGTTAAAGTTTTGTTGTTGTATGAAGTATAATTCAGACCCTGGGTTTAGCAATGATTTGAAACTTTGAACAGCCACATAAAAAAGGAAGTATATAATGAGTAATTGCACAGACTCATTCCTTACTTTTGTATGTAAATTTCAGCTTGCACTATTTAGATCTTTCTGTGTCTTTTGTGAAGTTTGCAAAAAGGAGCAGAGAGCTCCACCAGCTGGCTGCATACAATTCACACACTTTGAGGGAATCCAGAGCATTTAAAAAGCAGCTGCGAACTCTATCTACCGGTTGCATATGTAACTAGAAGATAAACATTTGCAATGTTGCATCTGCACATTAATACAATTAAATTTATTACAGGTCAATAGTCAGTTTTATATTAAGTTAGCTGATTGATCTCTTAAGTAGCATAGTATATTAACTGTTCCCCATCTAATTTTTTATGTTTTTGTATTGCAATTGTAGCAAGGTCCCAGGCCTCTTTAGGCCTAATGCTGTGTACACACGACCGGACTTTCCGGCAGGAAAGGTCCAACGGAATCATTCCGTCGGACAGTCCGATCATCGGACTTTTTATTTCTAAAATTCTGATGGACCTAGAAATAGAACATGTTTCAAATCTTTCCAACGGACTCAATTCCTATCGGGAAAACCGTTCGTCTTTATACTAGTCCGACGGACCAAAAATGATGCAAGGGTAAGGGCTACTGGCTATTGAACTTTCTTCTTCTAGTCCCGTCGTACGTCATCACGTTCTAAACGAACGGACTTTGGTGTGATCGTGTGTAGGCAAGTCCGTTTCAACGGAACTCCATTGGAACTCCATCAGAAAGACCGTTGGAGTCTATTCTGACAGAGAGTCGGGTCGTGTGTACGCGGCATTATAGTTACCTTCAGAGTTAGGGACAGCTGACATCCTTCTGTGTAGACTGGGTTACAAGGCATGGTGGGTGTAATGCAAGGTAGATTCATGGGCGCCGGACACTTCTTGAATGCAGAGATTTATTGTCTCTTAAACAAAACTGTGGGAGAGAGGGTTTAGGGCCAGGACACCCTTAGATAGTTGCAATGTTAATTAGCAGACTCCGAGACTTCTATAGGTGGACAGCCATGCAGAGAAAGGCACCCAGCAGGACACCACATCTGCATATGTAGGATCGCTGTCTCCTATGGCAACAGTCTTATAACAATTTCTAACACAAGTTGTAACAAACTTCTGTACTTCCTCTACAATCACTTCTTGTAGATCTTCACTCCACTGAGATTCCAGTCTCTCTCACTAGACTTGCTGATCCACTGCCACTGGATCTCCTGAGCTCTTCCAACCTTCTCACTGAGTATCTTCCTCAAGCGTCACCCCCGCTTCCCTGCTGGGTCCCTAGCTTGGCACTCACAGATACTCCTCAGGTGTCACCCCACTGGCCTGCTCGGTCCCTGGCTTGGCATACAAGGCTGCTCTGAAAGTGTCACCTCTGCTGGCTGGGTCCCTGGCTTGACACCTGCTGAAGTTTCCCAATTATTCACCGTCCCCGGTTGGTAAGAATACTGCTCTGGTACTTTCTTCAGCTACTCACTGTGGTCCCTGGTAAAAAGGTGGTTGGTCCCTTAGTGGCGACAGCTTCCCCTTTACCCCCTACCACGACATGTTCTCCGGCCGGCAGATCCTTCACTTCTGGTTGGACTGCAAGCCGCAATCCCGAACCCTATGCTGCTATCTTGCTTCTGGATAGGCCCTCAGACAGCCTAGCAGCCCGATGTCCCCAGGATAGGCCTCAGACTCTGGCCTAGCAGCCCGGGGCAGCGCAACACACGTCCACCCAGACAGCCATCTAGTTGGCACGGAACACTGATCACCTGACTCCACCCAAATATGTAGGTTCTCCCAGCAGGCCAAGGGACCTAAGAAAACCCCTGCCCATTGGCTGAGATACCCCATATACTCCTAATCTGTCCTTGCATTGCCCTTGTCTTATATAATGTCGCCAGGTACCCGGCCACCTAGCGACAGAAGAGAGAAGTGCAGCAATTCCAGACTTAGGATGAAATCAATTGATTCCTAGCAATTAGCCAAGGCAATTATACCTGGCAGGTAAATTTAAGAGCAACCCTACCTAAACATCAGGGTGCTACACAATATTACAACCTAACAGTTTATTTAATCTGAAATGTGTAAAACTTTGGCAATTGTGATGGAAACATTTTTAGAATCTGCAACAGAATCATAATGAGAAAGGAAATTGTGCAAGGTGGAAACATTGTTTGCCATTGCTCCAATCAAGAAACAATTCCAATACAGGACTAGTAGGTACCAAGCATGGTGCAATACCCAGAAATGTACCTGACAGCAGTGTCCCCTTCATGATGCCATCCCCAGATAAACAGGCTCCAACCATGATGTAACAGTGATGTCCTCCAACAGCAATGCCTTATTCTTGATGCCATCTCAAAGTCAATTGGCACCAAGTCTAATGTAAAACAGTGATGCCCTTCAGCAGCAGTGCCCCATTTCTGATGCCATCTGTAGGTCAATGGGCATCAAGCTTAATATAACACAGTGATGACCTCTAGCAGCAGTGCCCCATTCCTTATGTAATCTCCAGGTCAACAGGCACTATGCTTGATGAATTGACAATGTGGAGCCTTTGAGGAAAGCATACAAATTTTTCATAAATTAAACCCCAAAAATAGACCCTTAAAGCACAGTCATGTGAAAATTGTATTTTCAGTACTCAAATTATTATTTTTTAAATCTGTTCCAAAGTTTCTTATCTGTATATCTTTCCAGTAACGGCATCAGGGAGAATGTATCAAGGTGAAAAAAATCTTTAGCGTTTAGAACCACTTTAAAACACCATATGGCTTTTAGACCCCAATGTCTTAGGACATTACCTGCCCTCTATTGAAGTTAATGGAGTGTAGCTCGTACTCCAAGAGCTTCTTCCCCAGCCACAGTAGCCAGAGTAAGTGGCAGCGGAACCTGGAAATGATATAATACATGTCACTGCTCTGTTCTAACTAGGTTGAGGATGTTTGCTGGTCTCTGTACCCTTTATCCAGCCGCCAGGAGTAGTTTTTGCTTGGGAGGCGTGAAGACAACCCCCATCTGTTTAGGCTGTTTCTTTGATGCCCTTTGGTGGGCCTTATAGGCCCAAATCACATTGAGCCAAACAGCTCACAGACCAAAGCCCTGTGCATGCTGGTCTGAATGCTCAAATTTACCCAGCAAGTGGCGTAAGTCCTTCACCACGTTCATGCCCAGAACAATAGGTACCACTGAACTTACTGGGCCGAAAGTCACCACTACTTGCTCCACCACCTGGTCATCTATCTGAATTTTCATACAGGTGACACCTTCTACCAGGATGGATAGGTTATTGGCCGATTTGAGGGATAGCTAAGAGGGGTCCAGCTGGTTTTAAATCCTGAACCAATGGGCATAGAAGTCATACTTCATGACAGTGACCTCAGAACCTGTCAATCAAGCATGGGACTTCTTGTCCATTAATGAGGGCTGTCACTACTGGACTTGGCACGACCATAGTTTCTGGTCTGCTGGGACCTTGTGCTTACAGACCCAGGGGTCGTCCCTCTGCCCTGGGAGCCACTAGTTTACTGGCGGCCTGCATGTACTTTGGGATTCTGGCCAGCCACAGTTCTTAGCTACATGTCTGCCATACCTGGCAGATCTGTAAGATCTGCGACTGGCTCAGTAGGTATGTGAGCTTGACGGTATAGTACAGTGCTCAAAAGCCCCTAATTTGGCAGACTCTAAGTAGGCTAGGGGATTGTTATCTATGTAAACTTCAATCTGGCCCCCTGTGAGATATTCTGCAAACTTTTTGATGATGCCCCATACTAGGGCTAAAAGCTCCAGTTTGAATAAGCTGTAGTTATGGGAGTTTCCCTCCATGGGTCGGAGACTGTGACTCACATAAGCAATTACTCTTTCACATCCATCCTGTTCTTGTGCTAATGCAACATCCAACCCCTGCAGGCTTCCATCAGTGTAAACCAGGAAGGGCTTAATATAGACAGCATAGGACAGAGAAAGAGACTGATGTCAGTCGCTGTTTTAAGGTGACAAAAGCTTGTTGTTGTGGCTCACACCATTGATCCTGGATGGAAGGTGAATGCCACCTCTTTTGCTGAGAGGTTGCCCACTCAGCAACTAAGTGAGAGGTGCCACAATGTGAACTAATTGAGGGATAAAACGTCTATAGTACCCTACCAGTCCCAAGAAAGAACGCAGTTCAGTCAGTGTCTTTGGGGCGTTCCAATCTTGCACAGCTTGAATGTTAGCAGGGCCAGGAGATACCCCTCCTGCTTCAATGACATGTCCAAAGTATTGGATTTTCTGCCGCATCAAGTGACACTTGCTAGGCCTCAGTTTCAACCCTTACTGTGAGAGGCGAGTAAACACCCGGTCCAGATGCTGAAAGTGGGCTTTGAAAGTTTTAGAAAAGATGATAATATCATCCAGGTAGATCAGTACTGTTTCAAAGTTGTAATCCCCCAGGCATAGCTCCATCAGTCTCTAAAAAGTACTGGAGGTGTTAGTTAGCCAAAATGGCATGCAAAAAATGTAGTTCCAGTATTGTTATCAAAGCATTTTTTCTCAATCCTGCTCCCATATGGGGACTTGCCAGTAGCCACTAGCCAGGCCCACTGTGGAGAAGCAACAAGCTTGTCCTAGGGATATAGATATAGATTCTTCTTCCCAAAGCAATAGAAAGGACAACAGGGGGCACCTACTGAGTGTAGTAGTATATAGTATATTTATTTTAAAAAAGGACAATTGGCAACTCGCTGTAGAACTCACTCACCTCTAAATGACCTCCATATATCGCTGTTGGATACTGAAAATGGTGCTCATCTGGTGGAGCCTCTCGCTGGAGTGGGGTGCAAGAGACCACCTTGGAATGCGAGGACTGTGAAAACATGGAAGGGATGTTACACCAGGGAGGAACAACAACAGGGGTGTGGCTATACATTTTGGAGTGTCAATCTCCTTTCTCAAGCCATAGAGATGAAGGAGAAAGTGGGGAATTTTAATGCCTAGTGCCTGTGGTACTACAGAGCCCAGCATGACTGCATACAGGGTTGGTGCAAGGATTTTTGACACCCTAGGCGAAACCTCATTTTGCTGCCCCTCTGACTCCACCCCTGACTCCACTCCCTATCCTCTGCCCATGTTTCCCCCAAGCTTTTTAATGAAGTGCCCATCAAATGCATCCCACCAGCAAGCATCAAATGCAGCCTCCCCAGCACCCATCAAATGCATCCCACCAGCGCCCCTCAAATGCAGCCTACCAGCGCCCATCAAATACAGCCTCACCAGCACCCATCTAATGCAGCCTCACCAGCGCCCATCAAATACAGCCTCACCAGCACCCATCAAATGCAGCCTCACCAGCGCCCATTAAATACAGCCTCACCAGCGCCCATCAAATGCATCCCACCAGCGCCCATCAAATGCATCCCACCAGCGCCCCTCAAATGCAGCCTACCAGCGCCCATCAAGGCAGCCTCACCAGCGCCCTTCAATGCAGCCTCAACAACGCCCATCAATGCAGCCTCACCAGCGCCCATCAATGCAGCCTCACCAGCACCCATCAATGCAGCCTCACTAGCGCCCATCAAATGCAGCCTCACCAGCACCCATCAATGCAGCCTCACCAGCGCCCATCAAATACAGCCTCACCAGCGCCCATCAAATGCAGCCTCACCAGCGCCCATCAATGCAGCCTACCAGCGCCCATCAAATGCAGCCTAGCAGCGCCCATCAAATGCAGCCTCACCAGCGCCCATCAAATGCAGCCTTACCAGCACCCATGAAATGCAGCCTCACCAGCACCCATGAAATGCAGCCTCACCAGCACCCATCAAATGCAGCCTCAGCAGCGCCCCACAAATGCAGCCTACCAGCGGCCATCGAATACAGCCTACCAGCACCCATCAATGCAGCCTACCAGCACCTATCAAATGCAGCCTCACCAGTGCCCTTCAATGAATCTTTGCTTGCTTCCATTCATTTGGGAGTCAAGACACAGACACAGTCCTCTGCCGTTGCTGCGCCTCTGACACTATGTGCAAATGGAGGGGCGGCTGCCTGCTGATGCTGAAACTTAGTTGCTTGCTGCAGAGAGAAGAGAGTAGGAACACCAGCGGCAGGGCACCCTAGGTAGCAGGGCACCCTAGGCGGCTGCCTAGTTTGCCTAGTGGTAGCACCGGCCCTGATTGCATAACATTACACAATGGCATTAAAAGCAATAAAACAAAACCAAATAATGTACAAATTACTATGCAAAACAATACAATTTGTAAATTTCATAGAAAAAGTTTAGTGGACTATTTTAACCTCAGAGTTACCAGACTGCAACACGAGATGGTATAACTGGACCTAAAATAGGATAAAATGGGGAAGGAAAAAGGAGACAGAAAATGGGGGATGTTTAAAAGTAGGGAACTTATAAAAATAGAAACTTTAAAATAAGGGATATTAAAAAATAGGGAAAATATATATAGCTATAAATGAAAAAGGACAGTTCTATAACATACCGTATTACACTTTTAATAGAGGTAAATGTGTGTTCTATTCCTCAAAAGTGAACATGTTGAGGACCTCTAATAGAGTGTAAGCTCTAAGGTCACATTGGCCCATCAGAGGGATGCAGGGTGTGCACTGGGAGCATGTATATACCAATAAAAGTATAGAAGAACCCCCCATGTGTGTTTGAACGAATAACCACATCAAATATATAGAAACAACAAAAGGTATATAAGAAAGGACCAAGGATTGGCTGACATTGTTTGCACAAATTGCATAATTAAATATGCACTGTAAGTATGAAATAAAAATACCACACGTGGCCATTTTTATACAGTATCTCACAAAAGTGAGTACACCCCTCACATTTTTGTAAATATTTTATTCTATCTTTTCATGCGACAACACTGATGGGTTTTACTTCCTCTTTATTTCCCTGCAAAGGTAAAGCATAATGGACTATTATGCATCACATAGCAGCCCATTATGTGTCACTTACCTGAAACCGCAGCCTCCGATGTCACCGATGTCCCCACTAGCAGCGAGCATCCATCTTCACCCCTCTTCCTTTCGGGGCCGTGAACTCCGGCTCTGTGAATGGCGGGAGTCGCGTGACATCACCGGGAGCCGCCAGTCACGGCATGACCCCTTTAGCAACGGCACGGACTGCCCTTTCTAAAGTGTGCATGCGCCGTAGACATGGGCGCACTACTTTATTGTAAATATCTCCTTAACTGTGGAGGTTTAGGAGATATTTCAAGCACCTACAGGTAAGCCTTATTATAGGCTTACATGTAGATAAAAGTGGTTGTACAGGGTGTACCACCACTTTAATGTCTAAACCGATGGCAACAAAAGTGAGTACATCACTAAGTGAAAATGTCCAAATTGGGCCCAAAGTGTCAATATTTTGTGTGGCCACCATTATTTTCTAGCACTGTCTTAACCCTCTTGGGCATGGAGTTTACCAGAGCTTCAGAGGTTGCGACTGGAGTCCTTTTCCACTCCTCCATGATGACATCACGGAGCTGGTGGATGTTAGAGACCTTGTGCTCCTCCACCTTCCATTTGTGGATGCCAGACAGATGCTCAATAGAAAATAACAATATTAAAAAAAAACTGCGCCAATAGGGTTTAGGTCTGGAGACATGCTTGGTCGGTCCATCACCTTTACCCTCAGCTTCTCTAGCAAGGCAGTGGTCATCTTGGTGGTGTGTTTGGGGTCGTTATCATGTTGGAATACTGCCCTGCGGCCCAGTCTCCAAAGGGAGGGGATCATTCTCTGCTTCAGTATGTCACATTACATGTTGGCATTCATGGTTCCCTCAATGAACTGTAGCTCCCCTGTCTTTGTACACCTAGTTGCCGCCACACACGCTTGACACCATCTGAACCAAAAAAGTTTATCTTGGTCTCATCAGACCATAGGACATTGTTCCAGTAATCCATGTCCTTAGTCTGCTTGTCTTCAGCAAACTTTTTGCAGGTTTTCTTTGCATCATCTTTAGAAGAAGTTTCCTTCTGGGATGACAGCCATGCAGACCAATTTGATGCAGTGTGCGGCTAATGGTCTGAGCACTGACAGGTTGACCCCCCACCCCTTCAGCCTCTGGCAGCACTCATACATCTATTTTCCAAAGACAACCTCTGCATATGACGCTGAGCACGTGCACTCAACTTCTCTGATCGACCATTGCGAGGCCTGTTCTGAGGGGAACCTGTCCTGTTAAACTGCTATATGGTCCTGGCTACCGTCCTGCAGCTCAGTTTCAGGGTCTTGGCAATCTTCTTATAGCCTAGGCCATCTTTATGTAGAGCAACAATTCTTTTTTCAGATACTCAGAGAGATCTTTGCCATGAAGTGCCATGTTGCTCCAGTGACCAGTATGAGAGAGTGAGAGCGATAACACCAAATTTAACACACCTGCGTCCCATTCACACCTGAGACCTTGTAACACTAATAAGTCACATGACACCGGGGAGGGAAAAATGGCTAATTGGGTCCAATTTGGACATTTTCACTTAGGGGTGTACTCACTTTTGTTGCCAGCGTTTTAGACATTAATGGCTGTGTGTTGAGTTATTTTGAGGTGACAGCAAATTTACACTGTTATACAAGCTGTACACTCACTACTTTACATTGTAGCAAAGTGTCATTTGTTCAGTGTTGTCACATGAAAAGATAGAATAAAATAATTACAAAAATGTGAGGGGTGTACTCACTTTTGTGAGATACTGTATGTGTTAGAATTTAAGTTACTGTACTTATCTCAATTTCCTCTACCCAAGGCAATCGGTATGCATCCCGATGGGTACAGGCATTGAGTTTGCGATAGGCCTTTACAGAACTGCAAGCAACTGTCCTTCTTTCACACTAGAATAACAGGGACGCCCCAGGAGCTGCGGCTCTCCTTGATTATCCCTTTTTGCAGCATATTGCAAATTAAGTCCTTGATTTTTTGACACAGAGCAGGTGGTATGCACCAGTATTGCTGCCGAATGGTTGAGACATCCCCTGTGTGGATGGGGTGATTAATGGTTTTGGTACACTCATAATCCTCAGAATTTGCAGCGAAATCCAGTATAAGTTTTTCCAGCAGCTGATGGAGTAGGTGCTGCTGGGACAGTGGATAGTTCTGAAAGGGGATGGCTAACTGCTTAAATAGCTGTTTGTATTGTTCAACATCCAAGGAAGACATGATGGCTGGTAGAGGGGCACAGAGGGCCTTGACCGCGAGTTGAGACACAGCAATGCAGTGTATGTGTACCACATAGATGTCTGCTATGATCATCTGGTTGGATAGCAGAATGGGGATGGTTCCTAGGTTAATTAGCTGAACCACCACCCTACCCCAATGGACTTTGGAAAGAGTTTAGGCCATGAACAATTCTCCTGGCACCTCAAGGTCTCTACAGGGTTGAACCATAACTGAAGCCCTTTGGAGCTTCCTGTGGGACACTATGGGCAGAGATCAGACGACTTCCTGGTGGGGGGCTAACAGCAACCTTTACTTTGGTGGCATGCAGACGATGCCTACTCACTCTGTCTGCCATTGACTCTCTCTGTGGTAAGTCTCGTAGGCCTGGATCATACTTTGCCAGACAGCTCTAAGGCCACACCTTCGCTTATAACCATGGCGTCTCTCCATTTCTGTCAGCAATCGGAATAAGTCAAAGTCTTTAAGGACATTTATACTCAGGACCATGGGCACAGAAGAGCCCATAGGAATGCGCCCGACCACAACCCCTACTCACTCCACCACCTGGCCGAGTACCTGCACCATCACCGAGGTGACCCCTTCCACCATGATGGGTAAGCTGTGGGCCGCTTTTAACAACAGCCATGATGGGTCTAGCTGGCTCCTCGCCCTGAACCACTGCACATAAAAGTCATACTTCATGGTGGTAAGTTCAGACCTGGTATCAGGACCTGCTTCCCATTCACTAAGGCAGTGATGAAAAGGCTTGGAGCAACCATTGACTCTTGCATCATTGGACATTTACAGCATGAGGCGTGCCTGGAGATCACCCCTCAGCCCAGGGAACCACTAGTTTATCGGTTCATGAGAGGCGCCCTTATTCTCGAGGCGGCCACAATTTCTGGTAAGGTGCACACACCACCAACCCCTCCAGTCTTCATCAAAATCCCTAAATAAGAGAGTCCCATCTTTGGAAAACTAGGCTAACTCTTGCTGGACCGTAGTCATCTCTTGTCACACAAAGTCCATATTATGCATCAGCTCCCATATGGCTTTCTGCAGAGTAGACAAGGGGGACAGAGCCGAAACCTCCACTCTAAAGTACATTAGCTGGCTCACTTTACTTTGTTACCACAATAATGGCTTTCACATCCTTCTGTTCCCAGGTCACGGCTTCCACCACCACATCAATGAAGGTAAGGGAAGTTTGGGACCTAACCTGTTCTTGCAGGGCCCTCCAGACGGAATCCTATGGATTAACATCATAATAGCTTATCCGGAGCACCTATATCAGCACAGCCCATGTAGAGCTTTTTTCCAGCCATTTGTATATTTTTGTAGGGCTACTGCAAAGTGACCCTAAAGAATCTGCATCTCAGCTCAGTCAGGGTAACGTTCTCCCTAAATAGGCCTTCTAGCCACGCAAACATTTATTCCAAGCTATCGTGCTCCTCCTCCGGCAGCACCATAAAAGCTTGATGGGCATAATCCGCCAGGAAGTAATTGGCTAAATCTGGAATTAGCTTGGTGGGTGCCTGGTAGAGACGTACTGCATTTTACAGCCTCTCTAAATCTCATTGGTCCGGTTAAACTATGGGATTAATGCCCCGTACACACGATCGGACATTGATCGGACATTCCGACAACAAAATCCATGGATTTTTTCTGACGGATGTTGGCTCAAACTTGTTTTGCATACACACGGTCGCACAAAGTTGTCAGAATTTCCTATCGCCAAGAACGCGGTCACGTACACCGCGTACGATTAGACTATAAAAGGGCAGTTCAGAACCAAGCGCGGCACCCTTTGGGCTCCTTTTGCTAATCTCGTGTTAGTAAAAGTTTGGTGAGAGACGATTCGCACTTTTTCAGACTCGTGGCTTTCAGATCGTTTTCTGCTTTTCAGTTTGTGCTTGTGGGTTTGTATCTGGTCTTCAGTGCGTGCAGCGAGTACAATTGACTTGTCATTGGGTTCGTGTTCATTCGTTATTGATTTTCAGGTCGCTCTTCACAGGCCTGGCTGTTCTTCAGTGCGTTCTCTTACTTCGTTCTGAGCAGCCGACCGTTTTCTAGCCATGTTGCGTATACGTACTCCTCGTAGAGTTCGTGCTGTGCGAGGGCTTGGTGTTGGGGTCCTTACCTTGAAACAAGTCCAGTCCATGAACAGGGTGGGGAGGAGTTCATGGACCAAAAATTGGTTGCCCCAGCGTGACCAGTTCTGTCACATGCCTTTGCTCCATGAGATCTGTTAGAATAATCCTGATGGAACTTTCTCAGGATGACAGACCCCGTATTTCACCGTTTGTTGGCTTTGCTGACCCCCTATATCAGCAGGCAGGATACCTGCATGAGGCAAGCCATCACTCCGGAACAGAAGTTATTCGCCACCCTGCGGTACTTGGCAACGGGGAGAAGCCTGCAGGACCATCAAGTTCTCGACAGGCATCTCCCCCCAGGCTCTGGGGATCATTATCCCAGAGACCTGTTCTGCCACCATCCAGGTCCTGCGGAAAGAGTATATTAAGGTAAGATTTTTATCCTTTAACATCACATTTTATTGTATTTAATGTTTGATAATATATTGTATTTCTTTCCTCATTCGCTAATTACCATAATTGTAATATGCTGTGAATGTCCCCTTTGTCCTCATGCATGCTGGATTTTTTTAAAACATTTTTTTGTCCTTCATACATATTTGCCTTCACTTACCTCCCCAGCATGCTCTCCTGGGCCTATATTCACCTTGTGTAGTCACTTAACAATGTATTTTGTCAGCTCCATAGTAGTGCTTTACTCTAAATACCCCCTAAAATGTGTAAAATTGTGATTTCTGCTTTAAATTTTGTCAGAGTGTCAGAGGCTTTTTTTTTGTGTCCCAAAATCATTTGGAACCCTCCCTCCCCCCAAACTGCTAACTCAGCTTATACCAATCTTCTATCTGCTGACTTTGCCAAACCCATACACACTATACCCACCTCTTTTGTGGTCATATTTATGGATGGATTCCTCAAAGCATGTAGTGCAAGGGCCTGCCTGAATACTTTCAAATGGTACTGTTTAAAGTTTTTGTATCCTATTATTATCTTGATAGGTAATATCAGAATGTAAAAATGTGCTAAAATGTGTACAGTGTGTATTTATCTCTTTGTATTATGACACTTTTTACCTGTCCAGTGGGCTGCCAATAGTGTAAAGTAAGGAGGGGCTGACCAAAGTAAGACACATTATTTAGGCATTAATCTCTCAATGAAGTGGAGACGGTTACCTGTCCAAAACATCTCCCCCCCCAATAAAATTTTACTAATGGCCCCTGAGGGGGGGAGGAATCTGATAGGTGGACCTTATACCTTTGTCTTTAAATACTCCCTAAAATAAATGTTATATTGATGTTGGCCAAGAATGTTTGTGTCTAATCTGCTTTCCATGTTGATGTGCAAAATAACTAATTTATTTTTCTGGTTTTACTCCACAGTTTCCTTCCAACCCACAGGAATGGTAGACTGTGGCCTCCCACTTTGCCCAGCGGTGGGACTTTCCTAACTGTGGAGGGGCAATTGATGGGAAACACATCCACATCGTCCCACCACCCAACTCGGGATCATACTATTACAACTATAAGGGGTTCGATAGTATTGTGATGTTGGCAATGGTGTCGGCTACTTACGAGTTCCTGTATGTGGACATAGGGAAGAATGGCCGAATGTCAGATGGTGGAGTCATCACCCAGATGGAGTTCTGGACTCCCATTCGTCTTTGTTGCTGATGAAGCGTTTGCGCTGGGGGACCATCTTATGCGGTCATTCCCTGTGAGGACCCTCACCCCGGACCAGAGGGTTTTTAATAACCAGCTGGCCAGAGCCAGAAGAGTGGTGGGGAACACGTTTGGAATCATGGCCAGCCGGTTCCGCCTATTTCTTACACCCATACATATGGCGGAGTATAAACTTAATCATAGCATCCTGGCTTGCTGTGTTTTCCACAACTTTTTAAGGAGAAATTCTGCTAACTATGCTGGCTCAGTTGAGCCTGAATCCGTAATTCATGTAAATGAACCAACCCTGACAGCGCTTAAAGCTGGCCGTCCTGGCTTGCCCCCCCGAGTGCCTGCGAGGTCCGTCTAAGATACCTTGAATACTTTGCGGGTAGGGGGCCATCAATATGCCAGATAATGTCTGAGACATTTTTTAAATAAAAAACTACCGGTAATTTTAACTACTAAAATATTTGCTGACATTTACTGCTTGTGTTTCTTTTAGCTGACCCTTACTAAATTTGTGGGTAGTCCTGAAAATGGCGTGATTATGTAACATTAGAAAGCACTGTTGGGTGTTATTTACTAAAGGCAAAGACACTTTGCACTACAAGTGCACTTGAGACTGCAGTGAAACTGCACTTGTAGTGCAAAGTGGATTTGCCCTTAGGAAATAACCCCCATTGTCACAGAAAACCACAATTTTACCACAACAAAAGTTTTGGAGCATTGAAAGAAGAATCCACACATTCTTGATTATTAATCTTTTTAATACCAGCACAATCACATGTGCATTTATAAAAGGTTTTTAAAACAAACCAACATGTTTGTTGTATAACAATTTTTTGGGTCACATTAATAAGAGTAGAAATGTCCATTTGGGGTAAAACAGGCATGTTTAAAAGCAACAAGAAATACACAAATCTGGAACTTACAAAGTTCAACTTTGTTCGAAATTGAAGGCAATATCAGACATGAGTATTTTTAAACTGTGTTTGATATTGCGTTCAGATGGGGTGAATTCACCCCTGGAAAAGCCAAATTTTGAAGATGCACACAAATTGCCGAATGTCAACATGTGTTAGCTGCCATCACGGGGGATCAAGGGACGTGTTTTGGGGGTGCAACCCCTTCCTCTCAGCTACTTTATTATTGAGGAAGGGGTTGCACCCACAAAACGCCTACATTGCTCTCCCGTGATGGCAGATAGCACATGTTGACACACTGTGTGCATCTTCAAAATTTGACTTTTCTATAATATATCAAAAAATTAAAAAAATTTTTAGATTCAAAAAAGCACAAAAAAGTAAGGGATTTAGAGGTGTTTTAAACTCTCCCTAAAAACATCAATGATGTTCTTCATTTTGTTTTGAACATCATTGATGTTTTTCTGGAGGTTTTCCAAGTCCCTATTACACCCCATGATCTCCCCGATCAGGATCTGTGCACTTTCACTGGTGAAATGACCTGGGTCCACAACATCACGATCACCTAAAAATATAGAAACAAAAACACACCAGGTATTATAAATATGTTGGCATCCATCTCTTACCTGAGCCTGTGGTTGCAGACACTCACCTGTTGTGGTGACAATTTCCACCATGTCTCCTTCCTCCTCCTGTTCTGCTTGGCTTTGTGGCATTTCCACTTCTTCCTGAGTTGGGGGGGTCTGTTGTCTTCTCAGATGAGTGGTGTCCTCAGAGTCTTTTCTCCCCTATGTTAAAAAAATAGGTATAATTAGCACACAGATATTTGATGGCAGAAATAGGAATATGAAACATTGCTTGGAAGTGGGGTATAATTGTCTATTTTGGCAGAGTTCCAAGATGAAGAAATATTGTTTTTCTTTGTGAAGCTTGAATACTTACCTGTTTTGTACAAGCTTCACAGATGGAGACACCCCTATAGTATACACTGGAGCACCTGTGTGGGCCCCCTAATAAAAAGGGTGTTCTGGTGTCCCACACTAGTGCTCCAGCATCTAGATGTGTAAACAGTTGCTGAGTGTCCTCTCCTTACACAGAATCTAGTTTGCATTTTATTCTAGTTACAAACCCATCTAGACACCAAAATTATTTTAAGAGAAGTAGGCTAGCAAAAATTTATTGAAATGGCCAAAACATGTTTTTTTCTATGCCGAACGAACAATGTTTCATATGAACGAACAATGTGCCCATGAACATGAAAGTTGCCATTTTAAACTGTACAACAGTAAAGAAAAGCACATGGAGCAGCACGAATGTAATAAAAATAACGAATATGAACACAGGACAACTACTTGCTTTTTTGCAGCACTCTCCTGATCCTTCTATACTGATCGTGCTCCCTTAATTTGAGGTCCGACCACCGCTTCCTGAGTTAATCCTTGGATCGCCGTACCCCAAAATTCCGGTGCAGACTCTTGACTACTTTCGCCATGATCTTGACCTTTCTGACATTGGGGTGGGGTAAGGTCCAAACTTCCTGTCATAGTCGGCCCTCTTCAGGATGTCGACCATCTCCAACATCTCCCCAAAGGACATATTTGAGGAATTAAATCGTCTCCTCTGGGATCGGGACGTTTCTGGCTCCGGGCTATATAAAGCGTAACACGCGTGCGTAGTATGTACGATCTGTGAGCGGAGGAAGGAGTATCGGAGTTGCCGATCGTGATAACGAAGGTAAGATTTAAAATTGGGCATATACTGCTTCTAGATTGAGGCCTATATTGGGACAAGATTAGGAGACTTTAGCCTGACATTAGGGTTTGTCTTGTGTTGTGTCTTGCAGAGAAAATGGATATCTTGAAGAATCAGGAGTTTATCTGCATATTCATAGATATGTTCAGGGAGCTGCCCTGTCTGTGGCAGGTAAACCACCCCGAGTATAAGAACCAAAGAGGAAGGCAGCGCTGGATAATTTGCTGCAATTTGTGAAGCCGGTGATCCCCACGGCAGACATCCCCTATTTGAAGGCCCTAATTGGTGGCATAAGGAGCACATATCTAAGGGAGCGCAAGAAGGTCCAGGATTCCCTGAGATCAGCAGCAGCAGACGACATTTATCTCCTCAGGCTGTGGTAATATGACAGGCTGCATTTTCTGGCAGGTCAGACTGAAACCAGGCCAGCACTCTCCACTCTTCCTTCCACGCTTCCTTCCCCCCCAGCTAAGGCTTCTTACGCCCAACCTGGGCCTTCCAGGCAGCAACATGTGGAGGAGTCCAGCTTGAGCCAGGTATAGCATTCTTCTAAATATTTCTGGTTGTCCAATTAATGATGTCATAGGCGTGCACACGGGGTGTGCCGGGTGTGCCTGGGCACACCCTAATGGCCAGGCACATCCAACACACCCCAGCACTTTTTTGCCAGCAGAATGTGCAGGATCTCTATTTCGGCGCATCTGGTAATGAGCAATGGCAGCGCTGCTACTCTGCGAGTGGAATATTATTTAGTTGGCTGTGTAACTCTTGTGAGTGCAGCCACTGATCGCGGAGTGAGCTGGCAAGCGGCCGCATTTTCCGATGCTACTTCTATAGTTCCGGCTACAGCATCCCTGACAGCTGAATATCACTCCGCTGCCTGCTTTCAGGGATGCTGTAGCCGGAACTATAGATGTAACATCAGGGCTGGATTAACCCCACTAATTTTGTCATCAAATCCTGCCCGCTGCCACCACGGGGCTTCCACAGCACACCACTGCCCTTTGTCCATTGGTTGCCAGGACCGTCCCAGGCAGAGGAGGAGGATGTAACCTTCTCCTCCTTGCTCCGCCTCCAAGTGCCCTGCCTCCCGGCTTCCGCCCTGCAGTGAGTGCCGACAATGGAATAAAGTGGGGTAAAGGAGCCCCGCCGGGACTTGGGACTCAGGACGTGTCACTGGTAAGGAGAGAGTGGGGGCACAGACTCTGGCAGTGTGTGTGTGCCGCACTACAGCAAGCAGGGAGAGAGGGTGTCCTCTCCTGCAGTGCAAGTCACACTGTATGTGGGGCATCAGGGAGCAGCTGAAAAATGGTAGTCCGGCCTGCTATGCTGGAATTTGTATTCCCGTGGAAGGGAGAAATTACTCACACATACTGGGAAAGGGGGCTGGTCATATAAAGTAAAATAATCAGTGTTGTGAGGGGGGCTGCTATGGTTGACCAGACTCCTTTGTAGAAATACTTATTGTCTCGTTTAAAGGGGAACTCTGCAGACTCTGGGGTAAAGGGGAACTCTGCAGACTCTGGGGTAAAGGGGAACTCTGCAGACTCTGGGGTAAAGGGGAGCTCTGCAGACTCTGGGGTAAAGGGGAACTCTGCAGACTCTGGGGTAAAGGGGAACTCTGATGTAAGGGGGATCTCAGTGGACACTGTGGTAACCAGAGACCCTCTCACATCAGAGGCCCCCCCTTACATCATAGTCAGAAGAGAAACCCTTTGTGTCAGAGCCCCCCTTACAGTGTATATAAAGGGGGACTTTAAAGAAAGTGGGGACTCTGGGAACCCTGGTATAAGAGGAAATGCTGGGGACTCTAGTGACCAAAGACCTACTTATATGAAAGTTCCCCATTACACCAGAGTCCACAGCAATCTTTACATCAAATTTCCCAGTGTAAAGGGGAAATCTGGGGACTCTGATGTAAGGGGGGAACTGTGATATAAGATATAACACTGTTGACTCTGGTGTAGGGGGAATGCTGTGTACTCTGATGTAAAGGAGGACTCAGATTTGAGGGGAGCACTGTGGCATATGTAGGGGCACATTCACAAATGCTTTGATTTCTGAAGAGCGATCTGCAAACAAATTACTCTTCGTAGAGCATTTTAGAGGTGACGAAGAGGCGTTGTATCGCCTCCACACCACCTGCTTTAACCCATTGAACTCCACACTGCACACATTTGCGGGGCACTTGCAGAGTGCCGTCATTCACTTAAATGGGTCACAGTCAGCAGGTGCTACACCTGCTGAAAGCAAAAAGGGGTATAATTGTAGCTGCGGCATGTGAACATGCCCAGCCGCTGCCTCTACAGCTAAAAGGTGGTAGCCGTTAAGGGGCGGTAAAAGAATGGCTCAGCTGCAGAGTTTTCCTGCCCCTCAACCACTAGTGTAAACAATTAAATGTTTTAATAGGTTAAAAAAAAAATAAAGTTTTTTTTTTTAATTTTTTAACATTGATAAGTGTTAAAAAATGATTTAATACATTTTAAAATGTTTGTTCACATTTATTTATAAGAGTGCGTGTGTATATGTGTATTTTTATATATCTTATATATATATATTTAAAAATATATATATACACACACATATGTGTTTGAGCTTTGGGGTGCACACCCTAATGCATTAGGCTGCGCACGCCTATGAATGATGTTAAATATATGTTAGTTTGGAGTACTAATTTATGATTGTGATTTAGGAACCAAAAACTAAAACCATGTCCCTTTTTCATACACAGGGAAGTCTCAGCCAGGAGGTGGCAGGGCCAAGCAGGCTGCCTGATACCCAGGTCCCTCCCCTCCGCCTTCAAAGAAAAAGTGGCAGGAAGAGGAGTAACCTGGAGGAGGCAGCAATAGGCTTATTTTGGAAGGCCCTCAGAACACCCCACAGTGTGGAAGAGGATTTTGCTGAGCTAACTGCATGCAAAATGATGCAAATGGAGGAGGCCCAACGCCTCTTATGTGAGTTTGTAATATTCGAAGCTCTAAATAAGGGGTTGAGGGGCCAACTCACATGTGCAAACCACATTTGTGAGCTCACCCATGGTCCTCCTCCTCCTCCTCCAGGTCCTCCTCCTCCTCCAGGTCCTACTCCTCCTCCTGCCACACCTCCAACACCAGAGCCACAGCCGAGAAGGAAGCGTGTAAGGAAGACCAGAGAGTGATGACCTGGGTTCAGTCTGGTCTGGCAAAAGATGTAGGCTCTCGTATGACCACAGCCTGGGAACATACATGTCATCTGCTGCTGTTCGTGATTCTCTTGGACTTCTGGACCAGACTGCACTCCCTTAGATATGGACTCCTCAGGCCACCAATTTTGCAGTAAAAAAATTGATGTCTGCCCTGGGGGCCAAAGGCTTTGCCAACTTCTGCTGTTTATCCAGCGTTGCCTCCCTCTTTGTTTGGTTATGAGCCCTTAATAAAGGAATTTTTGTTTAAATTATACTTGCCTATGTGTGTTTTCCTTCAAAAAGGACAGTTTGTTTGTGAGTAGGCAGGTACATTTCTAAAATACAATGTGAAATTAACAAGAGACACCAACACCAAACAATCTCCTTGAGATTAAATAATACAAGATAATAATAGTGTTGTGGTAACTTGACACACAAAACACACCCAAAACTATTCTGGAGTTAAAAAAAAAAAAAAAAAAAAACAAGATCAGGCTTGAAAAATAAAAATATATATCTTTTTTGTCAGATGTGACAAATCAAAATATATTGATGAAATCACGATAAATAATAAAGAAAGAAGTTTGTGATAACTCTGTGTGAATATGAGCAGCAAAACTACTTAATTCTTCTAGCATTATAAAGAAGAAGAGAGTGCGCTGCATTAAACAATTTAAAACATCGAAGCCTGACGAAAGTGCTGTATCCATTCTGAACACTAATTTTACCAGACCGAGCAGTTCCATCTCGGAATTTATTCTGAGCATGCGTGGCACTTTGTGCGTCGGAATTGGCCACACGCGGTTGGAATTGACGCAATCAGATTTTGTTGTCGGAAAATTTTATAGCCTGCTCTCAAACTTTGTGTGCCGGAAAATCCGATGGAAAAAGTTCGATGGAGCCCACACACGGTCGGAATTTCCGACAACAAGCTCCGATCGCACATTTTCCGTCGGAAAGTCCGACTGTGTGTACAGGGCATAAGGGTGCCATAGTGGTCCCCAGATCTCCATCTGTACCGACCGATGTGTGAGGCATAGCCTGCTGAACTATACCAAGTTGTTGGTGGAGCCAGTTGATTGGTACCGGAGATGGAGTAAAGGTACACAGACACCAAGGAAGGTGACATAATTAATATTTGGTAAAGCAGAAGTAACAATTAACACATGGAAGACAGCGGTAAGGAGCTCACTTACAGCTCCAAACATATTCCCAGAGAATTGGGCTATTTAGGTAACATTCCGAGGGAATTTATTGGCAGGAGGAGGATATCACCTATTTCACTACAGAAGTGAGAGTAAGGTGGGTAAATTGTCTAATTATCACCCCAAATGGTAATTTTATGCAGGTGAGGGAGGGAATAAGTGAACCTTGCCACTAAGGTGGAAGGTCTGCTTTAATATAAACACGTTTCTATGTTTCAAACAGTTGGCAAATATTCATATGTATTCATATGTATTTCAGTGTGAGTTATTTTTAGATAATTTTTAGATAATGAAACCTTTGATTGGATTCGACATTTGCTGTACACTCATATACCTAGAAACCACAATATGTGTCAGTGAGTAATCTCCGAAGACACACCACAATGCATCCTGTTTTCAGTGTAACCTCTTTCAAACAAGGGAAAAACTCCTAGCCTGTATGAAAATATAAATATGTACGACTGAGTGCATATTAATTAAATCCTAAGAACACTTCTGCTCCAAAAAAATTTTAGATTTATTGATTGTTAGACTTGTGTATCTGTGGTGCTTTAATTATGTTCACATGCCTAGTCACAGTTCTGAATTCATTGAGGGGAGATGACAGATCATTTATAGATATTAATGGATTAAGAGCTAGAAACATATAAAAAAATAAAATATAGAGCATTTGGTCAATTATTAGTTGCATGTCTGGCAATGTAAAACTCAAACAAGGATTGGACTGTTTAGGAGAGCACCTAGTAGCAGGTGATAATGAGCAGTTTCTACAAAAAATAATAATAATTTTTCCTTGGCAAAGTCCTGGCTTACAGTATATGGTCTGATTCACACTTGTGAATGGGGCCATTTGTGATTAGATGCAGGAGATGCTGACAGCATCCACAGATTTTTTGTAGCCGCTTGCAATTAATCACTCATGGATACAGACTGTCTGAATGGGGACTAAATATCTTGAGCAGGCTGATTGAAGGTAGTCGTGGTTGTTACACCTGGGAACTTTTGAATATTGTAATTCCAGAGACTGGGGGTGGAGTAGAGGGCTGAATGGTGGGCAATAGGGGCTTACATACAAGGGTCGCAGGGATTAGCATTACGACCCAGCCATATGCTCTAGGGAGCCCGTGCGGCCCCCCTGTACAGCTGGATAGGAGGGCGGCAGGGACAGCGGCATTTAGCCGCTGAATGCTCCACCTCTCCCTCCCGTAGACATTTAGTGTCTGCAGAAGGGAAATGGAGGGCATCGGTTCCTCTACATGCTGTTCCTGCTGCCTCTCTATCGCTGTCCTGCTGCACCAGTCCTCTGTGTGCTTCTCTGTCTCAAAAGTGAAACATCAGGGATCCTTAGAGCCCCTGATATTTCACCAAAGCCCCCCAACAGTGGTACTAATAAATATGTAAAAAATAATAAAAAAATGAATTGTAAAAAAATACAAAAATAAAATGGTAAAAAAAAAATAAAACAACAAATCCAGAGTCGCAGAGATGCTTGCTGAATGGTGGGTGTGGCCAAATTGCACTTAAAAGTGCAAGGGGCTTAAAGTCAGATTTTACTTTACAGTATTGATGTTTATTGATGACAGTATTGATGTTTATTGATGACAGAGTTTAAGTATTGATGTTTGTAAGTGGTGTGGTTTACCAATGACAGTAATATGGCATTATACAAGCCATCTAGTGCTATATACTGACAGATCAGTGATATAATTTGATTGGTGAGCAACATACACAAGCAAATCAGTGTCATATGTGGTCGGTAACGTGTAATATTCATGTCAATCAGTGGCATATAAGATCTTATATGTTCCCAGGAGGTGGACAGGGAAAAATGTGGGCATTGCCCTTATTATATTAAAGCCATCTGCACTCATTAAAGTGGATCTTTCCCTTCTTTCATTAGAAAATCACATCGACATGTATTTTTGCATGAGGATATGGAATCATCTTACAGTCATTAGTTGGCACTTGACTGCAGCACATTCCACCCCCCCCCCCCCCATTCCCAACACTGGCAGTAGACTCCAGCACCCCTTTCCCCAAGACTGACAAGAGACCCTCCCCCTTTGCTAGGGCACTGGAGACTCTATACCTAGGGTTGCCACTTCATCCCTTTAAAACCAAACACATATTATTTACACAGGTTCTGTGGCTGATTAAAGTGGTAATTAAACTCACTCGGTGCTTTATCTGCATTGAAATAGACTCAGGACCTGTGTAATTATTATGTGTTCGGATTTAAAGGGATGAGGTGCCAACCCTATCTATATCCCCTTCCCCCACAATGACACCTACAGAAGTGTTTACCCTTCCACCATTAATAGAAGACTTTAGATCTTGCCCAGACCCAACACTGACAGTAGACTCAGTCATCCCCACCCACTAACACTGACAGGAGAATCGGGCACCCCTCACTGACAGCATCCTCTCTATTTCCTTCCCATCCAGGCTTCCCCCCTCACTTAGTGACAGTAGCCAGTCACTCAACACTTCTAAACCCTGAAATGAACTCTTTTGTTGTTAAGGGCCCACATCAGCTTCTATCGCATATGGCGACAGGTGTTGGGCTAGCAGGAGGAGGACACAGAATGGCAGCGGCCTGTACACAGAAACCTCTGGGCCTTTATCTATTTTATCTACTTTATCTACTGCAGGGTCTAGACTACTGCTACGTATTGCATCACAGAGTTCCCTGACAAAGTGATTACACAGTGCAGTCCTCTCCTAGCAACT
The DNA here is from genome assembly GCA_037952925.1 of Lithobates clamitans. NCBI lineage: Eukaryota > Metazoa > Chordata > Amphibia > Anura > Ranidae > Lithobates > Lithobates clamitans. The sequence continues at coordinate 6,254,314 of JBBGZY010000655.1, forward strand.
AGAAGGCAATGAGCTGTCAAGTGGTGCCCCCCACTAAGTGATTTTAATAGCATTTTTGTGCTATATAATCTGGGCCCACCAGTGAATTATCTGGCGCACTGGCTAGCCAGTCTGAGCCTTGTGCCAATCATTAGTAATTTATTTTAATGGACAATTTTAAGCAGTTTTTGATAAAGTGGCACCTTACCTATTTAGCCTTATGCCGCGTACACACGAGCAGACTTTTCGACAGACTAGGTCCGACAGTCTTTCCGATGGACTTTGCAGCGTAGGTCCGCCGGACTTTCAAACGAACGGACTTGGACACACACGATCACACGGATTCTTACGTGATGACGTACGACCGAACTAAAATAAGGGAGTTGATAGCCAGTAGCCAATAGCTGCCCTAGCGTCGGTTTTAGTCCGTCGGACTAGCATACAGACAAGCGCATTTTTCGACCGGACCCAAGTCCGTCGGAAAGATTTGAAACATGTTTTATTTCTAGGTCCGTCGGACTTTTGGGAGAAAAAAGCCAGCTGGAGCCCACACACGATCGAATTGTCCGACGGAGTCCAGTCTGCCGGACCAAGTTTGCCGGACAGTCCGCTCGTGTGTACGCGGCATTATTGTTAAAGTGAAGTTCCACCCAAAATTGGAAACTCCGCTTATCTGCTTCCTCCCTCCAGTGCCACATTTTGAGGTGGGGGGGACAGGTACCTGTTTTTGACAGGTATCCATCCCCACATCTGGGAGACCTGGCTGCGACAAGATGCGGCGAGGTCCCCTGGATGTTTGGCCCCCTCCCCCTTCCCCCGTCGTTGGGCCATTTACAAAGGACAGCGCGCTTAGGGAACAGTAGGGAACCGGCTGTGAAGCCACAAGGCTTCACTGCCGGATTCCCTTACAGGCAATGGCGGCGGCACCACCCGAGAGCCAATGGAAACATCGGCTGTGGTGCTGACATCGCTGGGATCCAGAACAGGTAAGTGTCCTTATATTGAAAGTCAGCAGCTACAGTATTTGTAGTTGCTGAATTTTAACATTTTTCGTGGAGGGGGCTGTGGGCTCCTCTTTAACCACTATGTTGTTTAAAGAGGAAGTAAACCCTGATGGGTTTTTTTTTCCTCTTTGTTCCTCTGCAAAGTAAAAGCATAATGGACTAGTCCATTATGTGGCACTTACCTGCAAACGAAGCCCGCGCTGTCCCCGCTGGTGGCTGCATCCATTTTCACTCCTCTTCCTTTTGGGGGCCACGGACTCCAGCTCTGTGACTGGCCGGAGCAGCATGACGCATGTGCATGGGTGCCGTCAGTCACGGCACTTGCTAGTGAAGAAACAGTACGGAGGGACGTTTCGTCACGGCACAGTGTACAGCAAATATCTCCTAAACAGGGCACGTTTAAGTGATATTTCCACTACCTATAGGTAAGCCGTATTTTAGGCTTACCTATCGCTAAAAGTCACAATCAGAGGTTTACAACCACTTTAATTTACAGCCACAAATTAAAACATATTTACATTTGTGAACTAGTTGCATTAATCTATTTGTATGTTGTCACACCAATTATAGCAATTGTACTATAGTATGTGTTTTGAAACAAAATATCATTTAAACATACATTGGTGTGTCTTTCACTTTCTCATGCAATTGAGGTGCCATGTGCCATTAATCACCAGAAAAATGAAAGCTGAATTGTTTTCCATTTCTGGAGTTTTGAAGGTCATTTTTAGGTTTCAGTTGTATGTACTTTGCATTGTTCTGCTTTAAGACGTGGAAAGAAGAAAAGATGCATGGGTGTGAAACGACACTCTTCTCTTGATGTTCTTCATAACGACAGGCTGAGGCACGTTACTAAAGCTCTGCCATTACAAGCTTTATAACAATCCAAGGAATACAAATGTTTTATTACCAAGATTAAAGTGGAACGATGAATGACCTAATCCTAGTATTTATAAATATGTATTTTATTTTTTTAAAGAGCAACATAGATAACCATATAAGTGGTATAAAAACTTGTCGGTTATGGGCTTTAATATATGTAGCGCACCCCCTAAGGAGCGGCAAGTAGAGTGGAACCCCCCACCCTGCACAGCCAGGCACACTGAATTTCCACAGCACTCAGAGTCAGAGAACAGTCCAGTGCTTTGTTTTGTTATTTTATTGAGGGATTACAACTTGGATAGGGATTGGGAAATTATGGGATGCCAACTTCAGGGACAACTTCTCCTCTATACAGTCTATATACACTCCTCACTTCCTCCAGCACACTTGCTCGCAGAACTTCAGTTGGCACACTGTTTGTGGATCTGACAAAAAGCACTCAGTCAGATTTAAAGAGGAGGGCCAGTCAAAAAAATAAATAAATATTAAAAGTCAGCAGCTACAAATACTAATTGGACACTTACCTGTCCCAGGGTCCAGCGATGCAGGGGATCGAAGCCCCGCTCGTCTCCCCCTCCGTTCAGTGGCGCCGGCATTGCAACTGTGGGCGCCGGGCTGTGGCTTCACAGCCTGGCATCCACTGCGCATGCGCGAGCGGCGCCGCGCGCCGTGATTGGCCGCTCAGTCACCTGGGACCTGTAATGGGTCCCAGATGATTGACAGGAGGGAGGGAGCAGAGCTGAGCCCTTTCTGTGCCGAGACGGAAGTGATGTCACCAGCCCAGGCACTGAAAGAGGCAGACTACGAGGGACCCCCTAGCAACAGGCATTTAGAGGTGAGGAAAAAAAAAATATCCACTTTTTTTGTATTTTTTTTTAGGATTTTTCAAGTGGTTTTTTTTTTCTTTTGGGTGGAACCCCACTTTAAAGTAACAGCCTGTTATAGGCAGGAACCCGAGGCCCCTTTAGGTGTGTAGCAAAAAGTCAGCGTTCAGCTTTACATCCCTGTGGCTACTGATCTTAGCACCACATCCTCAGGCACTATCAGCCCACCTGGCTGCAGCTGCCCCTTTCACTAGCCCTCCTGGCTAACTTCTCCACAGTCCTCCCAGACTGATTACTCACCAGCCCACCCAGCTGACGTCTCAGGAGATCTCCCGCACATGCTGACCTGCTCCTGCTGTCCTCTCACTTGCTCACGTGCCTCCAGGAAAGGATTCCTCTGTGTTTTGAAGAGGGTCCCTCCAGCACCCAAGCCCCAGACCCTAGGTCACCCTCCACAAGGAAATGGAGGAGTGAGTTTGGGGTGGAGTCCTGACCTCAACAGAACACCTTTGGGATAAATTAGAGCGGAGACAGCGAGCCAGGTCTTCTCGTCCAACATTAGTGCCTGACCTCACAAATGCACTTCTGGAAGAATGGTCAAACATTCCCATAGTCACACTCCTAAACCTTGTGGACAGCCTTCCCAGAAGAGTTGAAGCTGTTACAGCTGCAAAGGGTGGGCTAACTCAATATTGAACCCTATGGACTAAAACTGGGATGCCATTGAGGTTCATGTGTGTGTACTTTTGACAATATAGTGTATAGGATGGAAGAAATAGGAATCAGCATGTCATCACAATCAGGAACAGAGAATTCTCTGCTCCCAAACACCAAGAGGAGTTCTTCTTCTAGTAATTTATATGTCAGCCATAACAATGCGTGTCTTCCTTTGAAGGAACTTAAAGCGGAGTTCCAGCCTTTCTGTGTTTATTTAAAGTCAGCAGCTCCAAAAAGTGTAGCTGCCGACTTTTAATAAACACACACTCACCTGTCCCACGGTCCAGCAATGTGGCTGCCCGAAGCCTCGGTTCTCTCCCCCGCCTCTCCCCAGCACTGGTATCACTAGTGTGGGCAACCGGCTGTGACAGCTTGCTGCTCCACAGCTGGCTGCGCACTGTGCATAACATTAACACCCCCCCACTCCAAAAAAAATTAGATGTGTGGCGTGTCAGGGGGTTAGGAGTCCTTAAAGGAGTTGTAAAGCAGAAGAGCAGAAGGTTTATTATCTTAATGCATTCTATGCATTAAGATAAAAAACCTTCTGTGTGTAGCAGCCGCCCCAGCACCCCCCAATTACCTACCTGAGCTCCTTCTCTCTCCAGCGATGTCCATGATCCCCTCAGCCATCCAGTACACTACTCCTGATTGGCTGAGACAGAGAAGGGGCGCTATTGGCTCCCGCGGCTGTCAATCAAAGTCAGTCAGCCAATCAGGGGAGAGAGGGGGCGGGCCAGGTCCAGACTATTGACATTACGGTATTTGCATATTCTTAAGTAATAAAAGAACTTTGAAACAAGGTCTCACTTCTCTAGCTGCTTGTATTGTGCAGTGATTTATTTTTAAAAATCCTCAAAGATCACAACAATGTCTCTAAAGTGGGGTTTCATTCAGTTTCCAACAGCTTAGAAAGACTACTGGTGATTTACATTAGATGGCTGGCAGGCTGCCAAGATCTGCTCTCATAGGATACAGCTGAGATTTTAGTGCCTCTGATGTGAATTTTTAAAATGAGTTTCTCCAAAATGCTTATAGCTGCAGAAGTGAGTGAGGGTTTATTTTAAAGTGTATTTACTGCTTGGTCATAACTGAAAAAAATATCGTGTCCATTTTCACTTTAAAATGTAGGTCCGCCCAAAACGTTTGGATGGAGTGGGCAAGGAAACCAACCCCTGACAGGTATTTAATGCAATCTGGGGCTCCATTAGAGAGAATTTCCTTCACTTACTGTCCTAGTGATAATGATGTAACCAAACAGGAAGTGAGAAAGACTCTTTAACGGCAACACCAGAAGAAGAAAAGGCTGATGGTTCCAGCCTCCTGTACTCTACTAATAAAACAAATTTCTTTTGGGGATTTTCTAAACTCAACAGCTTGTAGCAAAGGAATTGCTTGGCTGCTCGTCCCTTGTTGCCAGATGAACCCACCTTTCACTGTGGCCACCCCTGGAAATAGTGAGGAATCAGCATCTTGTATAAGGTCTGTTATGGACCAGCATGAGTAAATAGCAGATCTAAAGTTATTTTTTACTTTCTGTTTTAACAGATTATCCGCAGAGATCAAAACATCTCTGCCATTAGGAGCTATTAATTTTTTGTTAAGATTGGGGTTCCCCTTTAATTAGAGATCTCTTTTTTAAAAAAAGCTTATGATTGTTTTATTACTACACTTAACTGTTTCTGAACATGTAGTAAGGTCCTAAGGGTATAAGGTGCCTCCTGACAAGGAGACAAAGCTGGTTCTTGTAACCAGAGTGCAGCAAATGTCTGCTCAGCCAGGCATCAGAGAAGCAAGTGACGCCTAAGGAAGGTCCTCTGTCATTTACATTGGGACACCTGCAAAAAAGTATAGGGTGCTCTTGTCTCTGTTAAGCCTCATTCACACAGGTGTACTATAATGTACGCCTGTGCGAAGGCCATGTTTGCCAGTACCTGGATATACAGGTTTTCTGCGCAAAACTCTGCAGTCAATCCCGTTAATTTCAATGGGGATGCAGCAGGTCCACAGACACAGCCACTGCTCCCAATTTGACAGATGTGCAAGTGCAGACAGACAGTGTCTGCTCAGGGTCGTGCATCTGCACCCACATGGCTGTCAAATTGGGAGCAACAGTTGTGACCACGCAATTGCTGCGTCCCCATTGAAACCAACAGGACACCTATGCATTCCCATGCTATGCTGGCAAACACGGCCCCTACATGGGGGTACACTATAGTTTGCAAAAGAGGCCTTCATGATCTACAGTTGTGCAAAGCTTGTAGAAAGTGGGTGGTGGTTAGGGGAAAGAGATCGCTCTCCTAGCAGCGAGAACTCCCTCATAGAGTAGGGGTTGGGTGACCTGGGCTCCCATGTCCCATGTGCCCAGCTGTTTGGTTGGACTTCCTGTGCCCTAAACTGCACCACAACAAACGGCAGGGCCCTGCGTGAGAGGTGCTCTGAACATGTGGGGTTGTTATGGACTTGGAACAGGAGGATAGGTTGTGCTGGTCTCATGCCAGGATTCATGCAGGTGTTAGAGACAATTAAGTCTTTGTGAGTTCGGACAGTTACTAAATACACTGTGTGCCCTGAATAGCCCTGTTTACAGGTGAGGCCCAGTTGCAGAGTTTGGCCACACTCAAGCAGCAATGGGGGACCTGCCTACAATCTGAATGCCCAGGGTCTACTTCCTTCTCCAGCTGGGGACACAGGTAGACAGGCCCATAAAGACTTCTATGGGACTCTACTGCGCAGGTGTGGCCAGCAGATAGAGGATTTGTGGCATGGGATGTAAACAATCCCTGGAGGCTGTGGCCATCAGATTGAGCTAAGTATGCATCTCTGGAGATGGGAGGGGTGGGATCTGTTATGTCACCTTAAAGCGGTAAACAGGATAAGTAAACTTTATCCTATTTGGAAGTAAAAAGCACTTTTGCCTTTGTGACTTTTCCTGTCTTTGCATGGCAATGAGTGATATAGACATTTTAGTGGTCAGAATTACAACAGCAGATACTGTGAATAGTGCGCGTTTCTGGTGGGGGCTATCATGTGTGTGTAAAAGGTAACCGCTTAGTTTACACTGCCCAAATAATGATTGCTCTGAGTCTGCTAGTGCTTACATTGTTGTCCCAGAGCTACAAAATCGCAGTGCAGGTTGAGGTAGAGTGCATAATAAGCCCTAATCTCATCACAGCAGTAGGATCTGATAGTGTAATTGTCTCACCCATGACTGGAAACACCTGACAAAAAAAAATACCTTTGAATGTTTAAGTAGGTGTAGCCATACTGTATAGTGTTTGTAAAATATGTATTGTGTATTTTTCATGTAGTAAAATATCTCTCTATAACAGTTTTATTATTGCCAAAATGCAGAAAATTGCTAATTACAGGATCTTTCAAAAACCCACTAAATAAAGTTGCAAAGATATGAGCAGTGTTATTGATAATAAAAGTGCAGACCTTATCATGCATTTTTGTTTGGTTTCCTGTGCATTTAACCACACACCAGTGAACTAGGTGCAGTTTTGCATACTTTGTTTAGTGGATATCACAGTTTACTACTTACAGGTTTCCACACTTTCGCATGTTCATGGCTCTTCATCATGGTGTGTTAAAGTGGAATAAAAGCTAGACATGTGCATGATGATAAAAAAATTTTGTTTCGTTTAGATTTGTTAATCTAGTTATTTAGTTTAATTAAATTTGGTTAATACATAAATCGTATTCAGGATTTGTATTCGGAATTCGTAATCGGAAATTGGTTCTATGTGTTTTTTGAATTTTCTTCAAATTAACCGTTTTTTTTTTCTATTCGAAACATTTGAATCAATACATTTTTAAATCGGTCGAATCAAAGATTTTAGCTTTTTTATTCGATTCGAATGCGGCAGCTGAGTAACCAAACATCTGATTGTTATTCACATTGATCTTACTTGTATTAATAATACCTTTATTCAAAACATGCGAAGTGTTAGAATTATTAAAAGTAGTATCTTACGTTCAACATTTTACTATGTACAATACTGTGCAGAAGTTGTAGCCAGCTGAGAAAAACTAATGTCAAGTATAAATGCTTTTAACTACTTCAATACCAGGCACTTTCACCCCCTTCCTGTCAAGGCCATTTTTCAACTTTCAGCAATGTCACACTTTGAATGACAATTGCGCCCAAATTAATTTTTAATCATTTTCTTCACACAAATATAGCTTTCTTTTGGTGGTATATAATCACCAATGGGTTTTTAAATTTTTTGCTAAAAAAAAACAAAAAAATAACAAAAGTTTTTCTTAGTTTCTGTCAGAAAATTTTGTAAATAAGTAACTGATGTGCACTGATGAGGCGGCACTAATGGGCACTGATGAGGCGACACCAATGAGGAGGCACTAATATGCAGCACTGATGGGCACTAATAGGTATCACTGGTGAGCACTGATAGGCAGCAGTGATAGGTGGCACTGATGGGCACTGATAGGCAGTACTGATGGGCGGCACTGATGGGCATTGAAAGGCAGCACTGATTGGCCTCACTGATGGGCACAGATTGACCTCACTGAGGGGCATAGACTGGTGTCACTGATGGGCACAGACTGGTGTCACTGGTGGACACAGAGTGGCATCACTAATGGGCACTGCTGAGGCTGCATCTTCCCTGTGAGGAGATGCCGTTGATCGTCTCTCCTCACCTCACACTCTGTCAGTGGGGGGCGAGGAGATCAGGTAAACGGCACTTCCTTATATATATGTGATCGGCTGTGATTGAACACAGCCGATGACATGGGCAAAGAGCCGGGGCTGAGGTCGGGGTTGCGTCATGTCCCAGAAACGCGACGTGCCCGCGACTAAACTGGGCGACGTCATATGACGCTAGTTAAATATTTATATTTTACTGGTTTCATTTTATAAATTTTACACTTACAAAGTTAATGAACAAAAGAAAAATCTTGATCAAATGATTACAATGACTCTTTAAATCACCTTTGGCTTAACAAAAACAGCATTATTTCGAAAATGGTACACTAATAACACACACATTCTTTTATTTCAACAATATGTTTACAGTTTGAATTCAAATAACAATTTTTGTAAAATTCGAGTCAAATTTATATTCGAATTTCGCAAATTCGGACGAATTTGGATTTGGTATTAGGAGAATTGTGTAAATTTTGTCTGTACTGTAATTCGTGGATTCAGATATATCCGAAACTCTGAATAATGAAGAACTTGTCTGAATATTTTTTCGAAACGAAACAAACTGCACATGTCTAATAAAAGCCTAATTCTATTCTTATTCTCATGTTCCCTCCTCCTACCTATCCTGCCTACCCTGTGTAAAAAAAAAAAAAACCTGTGTACATTTTTTTCTTTCATCTGCACTGATCCAGACACATAATCCTGCAGCTACAGCTGCCCTGTGTCAGTATGCAGCTGCTGCAGGGGAGAGGGGGAGAGTTAACAATGGCTGGGACATGGGAGCAATGGTTGAAATCATGGCTACCAGAATTCATAGCCATTGTCGAGCGTGCCTTTGCATAGGGGAGCAAGGGGTTTACAATCTTATGCCCAGACTGGTATAAATTAAAAATAGTTAAGTACACTGATCTTTTTTTTTTTTATACAGGGTAGGCAGGATAGGAAGGAGGAGGGGAGAGGGAAAAGTTTTTGAGAATAGTTAATTAGGCTTTTCTTCCACTTTAAGCACGTTAAATGGGTTTCTCTCATTCCCATCGCATTACGTTGGGAGAAATGTACTGTATGTGCCTAGAGTGTGTGCATTGTAAACAGCTTTGCTAATGTCATTTCATTAAAGAGAAAGTAAACCTTGATGGGTTTTACTTCCTCTTTTGCTCCCTGCAAAGCCTGCAAATTAAAAGCATAATATTATGATTATGTGACACTTACCTGCAAACGAATTCATCGCTGTCCCCTGTGCAGACTGCGTCCATCTCCACCCCTCTTCCTTCCGGGGGCTGCGGACTCCGGTTCTGTGACTTGCCGGAGCCGCGTGATGTCAGTAACGGCACACGCCGGGGGAAGAAACGGCATGAAGGTCTGTTTCTTCACAGCGCATGCGCCGATTACATCATCGGCGCACTACAAGTAAAATATCTCTGAAACGACGCACGTTTAGGAGATATTTCCACTACCTATAGGTAAGTCTTATTCTAAGCTTACCTATAGTTAAAAGTGACTAGGGAGGGTTTACAACCACTTTAAGCTTCAGTGGATAAGACTAATAGGAAGTATTGTATGTAGTTGCTGAGTTTACCTCAGGCTTTTTTGGAACATAACTTTAGCTGAGTAATTTCTGTGTGTCTGTTAATTCAGAATACCGTTATTCAGCTAACATTATTTTTTTCTGCTACTTCATGTTGATTCTTGTTACTTTATCAACAAAAGAATAACTACCACCCAGACATCACCCACAGGTCTGCAAAAACCGCAGTGGATTACATAGTAGTGGATTGTTATGTTCGCCGATGAGCTAATAGTCAGATAGGACACATTACAAGCCCACACTCTCTATTTGTAAAGTGTAATGTATGCTTCCCGTTCTCTGTCAGCTGTCATATACATAAGTCTTTTGCAAGCTGTATCATGAGTGTGTGTCCCAAGCACTTCTTCAGCAGAGGTGGCAGCCTGTGGTATGAAGGCACTTCTTAAACCCAACTGTGTGGGAAGATAAATATGAATAGCACCAGACACATTTTTTAGTTATGAAAATGCATATCCAAATCTCTCCTACATGCTAAAGCAAATGGTCAAGCATGGTTCTCATTTAATATTTCATATTGTAAATAGCCTGAAACTTGACCATTCAATGAAAGCCATTATGCAGTAAGTAAAAAATACATAAAGACTGGCAAAATAATCCCCTCTCTGTTCAACGCATTTCGATCTGCCCAAAATGTTACTTGGTTTCCCTCTAGTTTAAAAAAGTCTGAACTAGGAAAGTTTTATTGAAGCAAAAAAATGTTGAGGCGTGTAAAAAGTCACATGTTGGTGAAACGGGCAAGAGTTTCAGCCTGAGCTCACATCTTTTAGGTTTCCCTCAGTATGTGAAGTCATGAAGTAGACCTTTCAGTGGTCCTTTCTGCTTTTTGGGACTTAAAGTGACTGTAAACGATCACCTTGTAAAACAACCCATTTAGTCTAAAAGAAATGAAAGGCAAAACATTTTTGTATACTGTAGATATAAAAAACATTATAAATAACTTTTTTTTCTCATTTTTATAAGTGATCGCAGTCCCTCTGTTCTTAGCTGCATACGAGCTGGGGGAGGATAAGCAGCAGCACACTGATCTTCCCAGTGAATGGTTGTGCAGTGGGGGCATGTCAGGACAAGTCTGATCATTGGAGAAGAATACACTGAGTTCCCAGCATAGCTAGAGAACTAGCTTCTGTGTGCTCTCCTGCTTAGTGTGGTCGGTTTTTAATAGGAAAGGAGAGGGGCTGGCAGGATCATTAGGGATTTCACACAAAGGAAGCAATACAAAGAGAACATGATACTTTCTCATACAAGTACATGGTACAGCAGGCACATATAAGGAATATGAAGTGTTGGGGTAACAAGGTTTTATAGCACAAAAAATAAAAACCACAGAGGTGATCAAATACCACCAAAAGAAAACTCTACTTGTGGGGGGAGAAAAAGGACATCAGTTTTTTTTGGGTACAGTGTCACACGACCGCTCAATTGTCAGTTAAAATGACGCAGTGCCTTCTACCAAAAAATTGCCTGCTCATGAAGGGGAAGTGGTTAAACAAACTTTATTGAAAAGTCACACTGACATTTCATAAAGTTCAATTGGCCACAGTGCTGTGAACTGGACATGCCAGAGACAAGGCATTTTGCCTTGTCATGCGGTGGGACTATGCTGAAATAGCCACCCAACATAGTCACACCACATCTGGTGTAAACTATACCTTAACCACTTGCTACCCACCCGCTGTAGTTTTATTGAGGGTAAGCAGCCCAGGCAGGACAGACAACATGTACATCGCAACCTGTCTTCCTGGTTTTTGGGGCATGCATGCATGCCCACTGCCAACCCATGCTGTGATTGAAAATAGCACAAGTTAATCAACAGGTTTCACTTAATGTTTTTGAAGGAATCCTGCTGATCAGCTGTGTCCAATCCCAGCACGGAGTTCTGTGTTAAAAAAACACACATAACTCTGTACACAGAACAGTATTTGGCTGTTTCTTCTTCCTGGAAAGCAGGGAGAAGAAACAGCAAGTTCTGTAACTAAAAGCAGCACATATTACACACATTACACTTGCTAGGCACAGAGATAAAACCTATATGTTAACCCCTTCCCAGCCAGTGTCATTAGTCCAGTGTCAGTGTATAGTACTGTATAACTTTTAGTGGGACTGTGATAGGGTAGCAGGCAATCTGGCGCTAACAGACACTGGCAGGGAGGTACACTAACTGACACTGACATCACTAGTGCCACAAATACAGTACAGTGATCAAATATAATACTTAATATAATATATAATATAAAACTTTTTATACTGTTTGTTCAAATTTGTCAACTATTTATACTTTCATTCTTGAGAGTAAGTGCATACATCGGGGAAGGCTTGTAGGGGCCCCAATGCATTACTTTGCCCAGGGGCCCATGATGCTATTAAGATGACCCTGTGCTCTTTGCAATATCCTTGCACAGAGCAGGTAAGTTTAAATTTTTTCATTTTAGGTAAAAAAAAAAAAGAGATGACTTTAATATCACTTTAATAATTGTTACTGGCTGCAATTGATTTTTTTGCAGCCTGTCTCTGTCAAAATATACTACAATTAGGATTAGTTGCATGTGTTTTTGATCAGGGGCATACTGTATATTCTAATTGTTCTTGGGTGCAAATTTTTTTAAAGGCCCATATTCTTGGACGATGTGCTTCGGCACAGAAACTTATTTCTTCCTTTGGGAGAGCATGTAACAGGGTTATTTACAGACAGGAGATTGTAAGATACAGAGGAAGAAAATTGTCACTCCATAACATAAAGTGCCCAAACAGGGACCTTTATATCAGTACCACCAGCAGTTAAAGTGGTTCTAAAGGCAGATTTTTTTTTATGTTAATGCGTTCTAAGTGCTGGATAGGAAAATACCCCCATTTGGCAAGGAAATTCTCACTAATTATGAACAGGGGTAAAGGAGGACCACCATCCCTATTTTTCCTCAATCTGTCCCTAAAAAATCATACATAAAACCAGTGGGTTGCCAAATGGCCCAGTTTGTCTATAAGGCTCAAAATCCCACCAGACTAATGCAGCGTACACATGATCGGACATTCCGACAACGAAATCCTGGGATTTATTTCCGACGGATGTTGGCTCAAACTTGTCTTGCATACACACGGTTGCACAAATGTTGTCGGAAATTCCACTTGTCAAGAACGCACTGACGTACAACACGTATGACGGCACTATAAAGAGGAAGTTCAATAGCCAGTGCATCACCCTTTGGACTCCTTCTGCTAATCTCGTGTTTATCTCGTGTTAGTAGAAGTTTGGTGAGAGACGATTCTCGCTTTTCAGCCTCGTGCTTTTCAGATCGTTACTGCTCTTCAGTTTGTGCTTGTGGGTTCGTATCTGGTTTTCAGTGCGTGTAGTCAGTTCATATCTGGTTTTCAGTGCGTATTTTTATATTACATATTTGATTACCAGTGTGTTCTTGTCCGCTCGTTTCTGAATTTCAGCTCGCTCTTCTCAGGCCTTTCTGATTTTTAGTGCGTTCTGTTAGTTCGTTCTGACCAGCCGACCGTTTTGAAGCCATGTTGCGGATACTTACTTATCATAGAGTTCGTGTCTGTGCAGGGGCTTGGTGTTGGGGATCTTACTTTGACCCAAGCTCAGTCCATGAACAGGGGGAGGAGGAGTTCATGGACGAAGAATTGGTTGCTCCAGCGTGACCAATTCTCGCACATGCCTTTGTTGCGGGAGATCCGTGAGAATAATCCTGATGATTTCAGGAATTACCTCTGGATGACGGACCCTGTTTTTCCCGTCTGTTGGCTTTGCTGTCCCCTTATATTACGAAGCAGGACACCTGCATGTGGCAAGCCATCACTCCCGAGCAGAGGCTCGTCGCCACCTGGCGGTACTTGGCGACGGGGAGAAGTCCGCTGGACATCAAGTTCTCGACAGGCATCTCCCCCCCAGGCTCTGGGGATCATTATTTCAGAGACCTGTTCTGCCACCATACAGGAGAACTGCAGAACTGCAGAAGAACTATATTATGGTAAGATTTCTCCTTTAACATCACATTATATGTATTTAAATTATATGTATTATTATTTTTTAAATAAATTTGTATTTTAAACTGAAAAATATTTCCTTTGATTTACTGCTTGTGTTTCTTTTAGCTGTCTCCTAGGTTATCCAATGGGCTTTTTTTTTGGCCATTTTCTTCAATAGTGCAAACGTAATTTCTTTGATACATAAGGTGACAATTTCTTCTTCATCTACTTATTATGGTGTGGGTCTGCTACACACACCTTGTTTTTGTTGTTAATGTATGTAATGCATTAATGATAAAAATATCCATAATTTTCAGCACCATGAATTCATTTTTTGGAGTGACGAAAATAGCCCGATTGATGCAAATTATAAAGCACTTTGCACTACAAGTGCACTGCAAAAGTGCACTTAAAAGTGCACTTGAAAGTGCACTGAAACTTCTAGTTGTACTTGTAGTGCAAAGTGGATTTGCCTTTAGTAAATAACCCCCATTATCACTGTAAACACCAACTTAAGCAAATAAAAAACTTGTACATGTACTTGTAGTGCAAAGTGGATTTGCCTTTAGTAAATAACCTCCATTGTCACTGTAAACACCAACTTAAGCAAATAACTACTATTGAGCATTGAAAGAAGAAGCCACACATTGTTGAGTAGAAATTTTTTTACTCTGTGCACATTCACATGTGCGGTTAGGAAAGGGTTATTGTGAACAAACCAACATATTTTTAGAATAACATTTTGTGGTAAACAGGCATGTTTTTAAAACCATAGGGAGTTGTGGGTCCCTGGTGTCCTCTGATGTCCCGAGTCTTTTATCCCCTATGTGAATAAACAAAAGGTATACTTAGCAGACAGATATTTGAGGGCAGAAATAGGAATATGAAACATTGCTTGGAAGTGACGCACAATTGTCTGTTTTGGCAGAGTTCCAAGCTGAAGACATGATTTTTTTCCCTTTCTAAAGCTGGAATACTTACCTGTTTTGGTAAAATTTCACACATGGAGACACCCCTAGTATCCACTGGTGCACCTGTGTGGGACACCCTAAAAAGTTTGTTCTGGTGTCCCACACTAGTGCTCCTGCGTCCAGATGTGTAAACAGCTGCTGAGTGTCCTCTCCTTACACTGAATCAAGTTTGCATTTCATTCTAGTTACAAACCCATCTAGACAACAATGTACTAAACTTCTTTGAATACAAATAGGCCTGAACAAATGTAGTTAACCTGCATCTGCCAAAAACATCGTTTTAGTGAGCGAAAAATGTTTACTACAAACTATTACTGTGCCCACGAACCTGAAACTTGCCATTTTAAACTGCACAACAGTAAAGAAAAGCACATGGAGCAGCACAAATTTAATAATAATAATAATAATAATAATAATAATAATAGGAACACAAGACAAAATACTTATTTTTTTGCAGCACTCTCTTGATTCTTCTCTACTGATCCTGCTCCCTCAATGTGAGGTCTGACCATCGTTTCCTCAGTTGATCCTTGGATCGTCGTACCCCAAAATTCCTGTGCAAACTTTTCACAACTTTAGCCATGATCTTGGCCTTTCTCACATTTGGGTTTGGGTAAGGTCCATGCTTCCCATCATAGTCGACCCTCTTCAAGATGTCCACCATCTCTACAAAGGACATATTTAAGGACTGAAATCTCCTCGGGGATCGGGACGTTCGTGGCTCCGGGCTTTCGTCGTTGCTGCTGCTGTCTTCATGCACTAGTTCTTTCTCCGCCATGTGCTCTCCCACTGCGCCGAAAGAGAAGGGGCGGAGAAAATACTATAAAGAAGGTCAGGGGTGGGCGGAGTTTAACGCATGCGCACTGTATATAAAGCGAAACACGCGTGCAATCTGTGAGCGGGGGAAGGAGTAGCGGAAGCGCCGATCGTTCTAACGAATGTACAATTTTAACTTGGGGCATCAGTGGCCTATACTGCTTCTAGATTAAGGCCTATATTGGGACAAGATTATGCGAGTTTAGCTTGACATTAGGGTTTGCCTTGTGTTGTGTCTTGCAGATAAAATGGATCGATTCAACGATCATGATTTCCTCAAAATTGCTGGAATTTGTGAAGCCGCAGATCCCTACGGCAGACATCAACTATTTGAAGTGCAAAATTGGTGGCCTGAGGAGCACTTATAATAGGGAGCGCAAGAAGGTCCAGGATTCCATGAGATCAGTAGTAGCAGCAGATGACATTTATGTCCCCCAGGCTGTGGTATTATGACAGACTGCGATTTCTGTCAGAACAGACTGAAATCAGGCCATCACTCTCAACCCTTCCTTCCACTCTTCCTTCCATCCCAGCTGAGGCTTCCGACGTCCAATCTGGGCCTTCCACCCAGGAAGAAGATTTGCAGGAGCCGAGCTTGAGTCAGGTATAGCATTGTTCAACATATTTCTCTAAATTGTGTGTGATTGATGAACAATAAACTAAAACTATGTCCCTTTTTCATACACAGGAAAGCCTCAGCCAGGAGGAGGCTGTTGAAAGCGGCAGCCAGGAGGTGGCAGGGGAAAGTGGCAGCCAGGAGGTGGCAGGGGTAAGTGGCAGCCAGTAGGTGGCGGGGGTGAATGGCAGCCAGGATGTGGCCGGGTCCAGTAGCCTGACCAAATCCCAGGTCCCTCCCCTCCGCCTTCAACAAAAAAGGCCCAGGAAGGGGAGGAGCGTGGAGGAGTCAGCACTTGGGTTAATTTGGCAGGCTTCTGTGGCCCTCAGAACCCCCCCCCCCAGTCTTCTTGTGGCCTATGCCTGCATGGCTGCCAACAAAATGCAGGAACTGGAGGTGGGCCAATGCCTCTTTTGTGAGGAAGTGATATATATGGCCCTAAATAAGAGGTTGAGGGGCAAACTCACAAGCAAAACCCACCTGTGTGAGTTGGACCATCCTCCTCCTCCACCTCCTCCACCTCCTGCCACAACTACAACACCAGAGCCAAAGCCTTGAAGCAAGCATGGAAGGAAGCGTAGAAGGAAGACAAGAGAGTGATGGCCTGGGTTCGGTCTGGTCTGGCAAAAGACGCAGGCTGTTGTAAGACAACAGCCTGGGAACATATATATCACCTGCTGCTGTTCCTGATCTCTCGGAGTCCTGGACTGGATTGTGCTCCCTATTAAAATGGACTCCTCACGCTCCCAATTCTGCATGTCAAATAGTAGATGTGTGCCCTGGGGTACAAAGGAATCGCTAATTTCACCAGTTTATCCAGTTTGCCTTCCTCTTTATTTTGTTATGAACCCTTAATAAATGTATTTTTTTTTCTTAAATCATTGGCTATGTGTTATAATGAAAAAAGGACAGTTTGTTTGTGAGAAGGCAGGTACATTTCAAAAATACAATGTCAAATTAACAAGGAACACCAACACCAACCAATTTCTTTGAGGTTAAAAAATACAAGATAAAAATGGTGTTGTGGTAACTTGACACACAAAACGAGAAAAAATATTATGGAGATCAAAAAAAAAACCAGGAGATCTTGATTTTTAAAAAAAAGGAGATCACTATAAACAAAAGTTATAAACATTATTCTGGAGATCTGGTGAAAAAATAAAAAAGATTTTTAATGAGATCACAAGAAATAATAAAGAAATCAGTTTGTCAGAACTCTGTGTGGATATCAGCAGCAAAATAACTTCATAATTCTAGCATTATAAAGAAGAAGAGAATGTGCTGCATTAAAAAAATTTTAAAAAGTGCAGCGTGACGAATGTGCTATCTCCATTACGAACGCTAGTTTTACCAGCCCGAGCGCTTCCGTCTCGGACTTGATTCAGAGCATGTGTGGAATTGTGTGCGTCGGAATTGTGTACACACGCTCGGAATTTACGACAACGGATTTTGTTGTCGGAAAATTTGAGAACCAACTCAAAAAAACAAAACATTTCCGATGGAGCCTACACACGGTCGGAATTTCCGACAACAAGCTCCCATCGAACATTTGTTGTCAAAAATTCCAACCGTGTGTACGCGGCATAACAGTCTGAGTAGCCCGCCATAATAATTCACAAGTTCTGTCTTCTCTAATCCAGCAACTGTATAGCCCTATCAGTTTGTCATAAGATCAAAGTAGCTCTTTCAGGACCTATAGGTAGTTCCTAGCTTTATTTTTTAAGAGTAAATTTTCCTATAGCTTTTAGATCTGTTGTGGCTGCTACTTATACTGTTCAATTGGAGCCTTTTACTAATGGATAAAAAAGAACAAAAGGTGTCACAGTCAAAACTACTTAAAGCAGGGTTCCCATTTAAAAAAAAAAAAAAAATTTAAAAGTCATTAGCTACAAATACTGCAGCTGCTGACTTTTAATTGGACACTTACCTGTCCCAGGGTCCAGCGATGCGGGGGATCGAGGCCCAGCTCGCCCCCCCCTCCGCTCGTCGGTGCCGGCATTTCAACTGTGGGCGCCCGGCTGTGGCTTCACATCCTAAAACAGGGTTACGGGTAAATTGAGCTTTTCTAGGTGGTAGCTAGCCTGGCTAATTTGTAGTGTTTAGTAGTGTAGTGTTTAGTGGTCAAATGGCTTCTTTCCTAACCTGTTTAGCTGTGGCTTCCCCTTTTTGTCAGTAGGTGGCGCTGTTGCCTTTGACATTAATATGATGAGCTACAGTGAATTCAGGTTATGAATAAACATACCTTTCTCAGCCAATCAGACTGGCTGTTATGAATATTGGGAGAAACTATTTATTTGGAAGAAGTCAGGTGATCTAGGTCTTCGGGCTGCGGTCTGGGTGGGATGTGTGTGAAACAGCTCCTGCTGGGTAGGCCTGAAGCCTGAGGCCTAACCGTGTGCTCAAGGTTCTGCAAGGGAGAGCCTGCTCACTACCTGGAAGCATGAAGGAAAGGATGGAGACCTGAGATGAAGTACCAGAGGTGACTCTTGCATGGACTCTTGCATGGACCCATGGAGAGCCTGGGAAAGCGTCAAGATGGAATTATCCATAGAAATCCTGCACCTTCCATGAGTTAAGTTCAGTTACAGTTAGGAGACAGTCTATCCTACAAAGTACAGATGTGCTGGTTCAGCTTAAAGGCTCTTTTCCTGTACTGTTGTCTACCTCATCTCACCATTTTTGTCTAAAGAGTCTGCCAATCTGCCTATCTGCTGATCATTACTATTTTTGACTAAGGGTGTCCTTGTGCCCAACCCTTCTCTCCCACATTGTTGCTTTGTCTGCTGAAGTGTCCTCTCTTTTTTAATAAATCTGCAAAAATGTCAACAATTCTGTGTTTTTCTGTCAATATGGGGTGCTGTGTGTACACTAATGAGGAAAAAATGAACTTAAATGATTTTAGCAAATGGCTGCAATATAACAAAGAGTGAAAAATTTAAGGGGGTCTGAATACTTTCCGTCCCCACTGTATATATATATATATATATATATATATATATATATATATAGATAGATATGTTTCTTTAATGTAATTTATAGTTACAATAATTGTCTTCTTCGGCTGAGGACAGACATTTCAACCGTAAACATAAATGTTTGCCCTAGTATAGCTATTGCTATAATGGTAGATTGTAGTGTTGTGTGTTGCCAATTAAATATATATACACTGTGTATTCCTTGGCTAAGAAGAGACAATATCTCTAATTTTGGACAGTAATGTTCATTTTCTATTAGTATTTAATAGTAAATTACTAGTGTGTGTTATGTACTTGCGTCTTCCTCGGCTGAGGCGAGACGGTGCCTTAAACTGGTTTAATAACAATATTTTCTGCTACTTATATAATACATTAGACAGATAGGCAGTTAAGGTTAAAATGCAATTTGTTTTTTTGCATTCTCATCTGTTTTCACGTGGAATGCCACGCATATTTGTAATTCAAAGTTTATCTTTTCCTGTTCCCCTTCCCTATCCACCTTTTGTCAGGACATCCACTCTCAGGCTTGAGAGCATATGTTTTTTTGCAGACTCTGAGGACAAAGTCTCCTTGGCAGGGGAAGGTCCTAAAACAGGGTACAGGTAAATTGAGCTTTGCTAGGTGGTAGCTAGTCTGGCTAATTTGTAGAGTTTAGTGGTCAAATGGCTTCTTTCCTAATCCTGTTTGGCTGTGGCTTCTCCTTTTTGTCAGTAGGCGGCGCTGTTGCCTTTGACATTAATATGATGAGCTACAGTGAATTCAGGTTATGAATAAACATACCTTTCTCCGCCAATCAGACTGGCTGCTATGAATACTGGGAGAAGCTATTTATTTGGAAGAAGTCAGGTGATTTAGGTCTTCCCTGCCCAGGCTGTTTTCTGGGTGGTATGTGTGTGAAACAGCTCCTGCTGGATAGGCCTAAAGCCTGAGGCCTAACCATGTGCTCAAGGTTCTGCAAGGGAGAGCCTGCTCACTACCTGGAAGCATGAAGGAAAGGATGGAGACCTGAGATGAAGTACCAGAGGTGACTCTTGCATGGACCGGGGACCCATGGATAGCCTGGGAAAGCATCAAGATGGAATCGTCCATAGAATCCCTGCATATTCCGTGAGTTAAGTTCAGTTACTATAGGAGACAGCCTATCCTATAAAGTACAAATGTGCTGGTTCAGCCTAAAGGCTTTTTTCCTGTACTGCTGTCTACCTTATCTCACCATTTTTGTCTAAGGAGTCTGCCAATCTGCTGATTGTTACTATTTTTGACTTATGCCGTGTACACACGGGCGGACTTTTCAACCCGACTGGTCCGACAGAACGAATCCGTCGGACAATCCGACCGTGTGTGGGCTTCATCGGACCTGCAGCGGACTTTTTCGGTCCAAAATCAGACGGACTTTAGATTTGGAACATGTTTCAAATCTTTCCGACGGACTCGAGTCTGGTCGAAAAATCCGCTTGTCTGTATGCTAGTCCGACGGACGAAAACCAACGCTAGGGCAGCTATTGGCTACTGGCTATCAACTTCCTTATTTTAGTCCGGTCGTACGTCATCACGTACGAATCCGTCAGATTTTGGTGTGAGCGTGTCTAGGCAAGTCCATTCCTTCGAAAGTCCGTCGGAAGTCCGTCAAAAGTCCGTCGAAAGTCCGTCCCAAAGACCGTCGGACCTTTGATGCCGAAAAGTCCGCCTGTGTGTACATGGCATAAGGGTGTCCTGTGCCTTATCCCTTCTGTCCCATATTTTCCTGTTTGTGAGAAAAACACTTCTCTTTGTTTAAGTATAAAAGTGACTGGCCCCCAATTCCTATCTTGTTCATCACCCACCATACCTAGTAACCTGCACCCAGAAGAAGTGTGTCAGCCCTCCCTACCTCTGAGCGTCACCGATTCACCACCAGGCTCCCAGAAAGTTGGGGTAAGCGCTACATATAGCACAGGACAGGAGGCTGGACACCAAAAGCCAGCAAAATTATAGCAGTAGAATACAACCCCCAAACTGGACAGCCATGCTAATTTAACTAGTAACACCTTAGGCAACCTGCTTACATCTTCGCATTTTTGTATAGCTATAAAAAACATTATAAATATATTTTTCCCCTTTTTATTAAGTGATCACATTCCCTCTGTTCCCTCTGTTCTCAGCTGCATAAGAGCTGGAGGAGGAAAAGCAGCAGCACACTGAGCTTCCCAGTGAATGGCTGTGCAGTGGGGGCATGTCAGAACAAGTCTGATCATTGGAGGAGAGCAGGCCGAGTTCCCACCATAGCTAGAGAACTGACCACAGTGTGCTCTCCTGCTTAGTGTGGTCAGTTTGTAATAGGAAGGCAGAGGGACTGGCAGGAACACCAAGGATTTCACATAAAGGAAGCAATACAAAGAAAACTGGAGACTTTCTCATACAAGACAGAACTCAAACTTTACTTTATGAAATAAATGGCCTTTACCCTTATGTTATAATCCTAATTATGTTAACACAATCGGTCTGATTTACTAAAGTGTGAAGTGAGGTAAAGTGAACCTAAATTCATTTCAAACATTCAGCCATGTACATGTAAAAGGTCTCTGCCTCTAAAATCTCCTACAGGTGATTAAATGTGTGAAGTAAACAAAGGTTCACTTGACAGCATAATAAATCAATGTGTCCTGCAAAAGAAGGACTGTAAGGAAACTGAAACAAATGTCATTCTGTAAATTTGCTGTCTGACCTATGGTTTGTTTACCTCTAACTTTCGTCTCTAGCTGATTTTAGTTGTTTTATTTTTTCAAAACATGGCAGTCTTTACATTTTGACAAGATTTTGGAGGGTTCCAGTAAATCACTGATTTTGTATATTCAGTATTTTCTTTCTTATCATCAAAACGAAAAATTATTATGTTAAAAATGTTTCTTATTGTAGTAAATACGAATATTTAGTAGCTTTTTAGTCTGCTACCAGATGAGTTGATTTTCACATGTTTTCCTGGTTGTGGTTTACAGAGCTCAATAGTTCAAGCTGAAGTTTGCACACAGAAGTAAATGTTCTGCCTCCCTCCCTACAGTTCTGTCTACACATAGATACACCTTGTATTAAACCCCAAGACTTGGAATGGGGCTTTAAAGTAGAACTAAAGCCTCGCAGTTTTTTATTCTAATAACACATGCTTTGCCCACTACTTGCGGACCGCCCACCGTACATTTACTGCGGCAGGGTGTTCACTCTGCACCAGATTATGTACAGGTCTGGGGCGTGCGAGTGTGCCACCGGCGACCCGCCCCCGCTGTGATTCTACACAGTGGGAGCCCAGAAGCAGGTACTATGGACACAGTGTCCACCGGCACCCGCCAATTACACCTGGCACGGGCAGTAAACAAGGCAGATTGTCTTCTGTCAGAAGCAGGAACACGGATCTTTGCCTTTTCCTAGTCAAAGCACCTCCCCCACAGTGAGTAAGCACAACCAAGGCACCTTTTGATCGCCCTAGATGTTAACCCCTTCCCTGCCAGTGTCATTAGTACAGTGACAGTGCATAATTTTTTTAGCACTGATCACTGAATTAGTGTCACTGCACCCTAAAAAGTGTCAAAAGTGTCAGTTAGGTATCCGATTTGTCCGCCGCAGTGTCGCAGTCCCGCTATAAGTCGCTGATCGCCGCCATTAGTAGTAAAAATAAAAAAAAATAAAATATCCCATAGTTTGTAGAAGCTTCAACCTTTGCACAAACCAATCAATATACCCTTATTGGTATTTTTTCTACATAAAATATGTAGCAGAGTACATACGGGCCTAAATTGATGAAGAAATCTGATTTTTTTTTCTATTTATTTTTTGTCAGTTAAAATAAAGCAGTGCCATATCGCAAAAAAGAGGGCCTGGTCAGGAAGGGGGTAAAACCTTCCAAAGCTCGAGTGGTTAAAAAAGCCAGAACTTCTGGTCAGGAAGTGTGTACCAATAACCCTGTATTTTAAATTAGGAGAAAACAAGTTCTGTTTGCTTCCCTTCAGCAAAAAATATGAAAGAAGATACATCAGCTTTGACATTGTTGTTTGCTGACTTGAACACTGGATATAATGATCATGGAAAGCCATGAAGATTTATGACTAAAGGGAGAGTCATTGTTGTCATGAAGTGACCTATCTCAGGTAAATCAGTCTAGGACAGGTGTTTGTTGCCAGAGATCTTGGTCCCTCTTCTTTTTTTCTTCTTACCTGGACACTGTAGAAACAAAGCAGGAGTAAAGGATTTGTTTCCTGCACGTTTTCTCCGATGTGCACCAAATCAGAAATGGCACAAATCTGAGTGCCTGGAATTAGCAGAGATATTGGGAAAAATAAAAGGAAGATTCCTGTGCTAATCACAATAACAATGATCCGATAATATTTAAAATCCAACATACCCCAAATTCAGTCTGGATTTACATGAGCACTGGAGTTATTGACATAGCAAACATTTATCATATTGCACTTTACCAATTTTTAGATATGATGGCTGCATTTGTTTTCTTTTTTAGACTTTTTTCTATTTTCATCTACTCATCTGGCCAGTAAGTCTGTGCCTTTTCAAAGAAACAAGCTCTCTTTTAGATGTATCAGTTACAGCGATGAGACCATTTATCACTGACAGGGGTGCTTACGATGATCAGCTTTTATTTATTTATGTAAAACAAAACTGTTTGCTGTAATGGCTTAAAAAATGTTAGCTAGAGTTTGGCCTCAATTTGTTAGTGTATCTAAATATGCAAGTATATCTAACACTCCCCTCCCCCTAAGCTGACAATGCTGCTGTCTGCTGTGCGCCTCCTTCACCCAGAGTGGGGGCACTCAAATACAGAAAGTGTAATACTGGACAGACCACCAGGTAAATATGGAGGGGAAAAGGACTAAAAAAAGAAAACGAATGCAGCCACCACAGCTAATGATTGGTAAGCTGCAATATATTATATTTTTGGTTTTGGGTTTAATACCACTTTAAAGTGGTTGTAAACCCTTACATATACAGAGTGAAGGGACTATCCTCAGGCGATACACAGAGATGAAACAAATCCTCCTACATAAGTTGTACCTATTTATCTTCAGTGTTCTCTTCTCTACATCTGCTCAAAGTTCTGAATTTATAAGTTTGTCTGAGAGTTTAGAAAAAAGATGGCGGATAGCTGAAGTCACACTGTGAGGAGAGGTCATACACAGGAACAGGGCTAAGACTCTCCCCTGCAGGGGAGGATCCAGGGGGGGCAACTGGGCAATTGCCGGTGGGTAAGTGGGCTGGCAGGCCAGTCAGCGGGCAGACGGGTGAGCAGAGCGGGTAGTCATGCCTGTAATTGGGCTGATGGGTAAGTGGGAAGGCAGGACAGTGAGCGGGCTGACGGGTGAGCAGAGCGGGCAGTCATGTCAGTAACCGGGCCGGTGGGTGAGTGGGAAGGGCGGACAGGGAGCGGGCGGGCGAGCAGAGAGATTACATCATCACACCACAGCTCCGCCCTTACTATGCAGCCGCAGACAGCAGAGAGGTTACATCATCTCTCTGCTGCCTGCCTTCACTCTGGGACACAGCAAGTGACAATCCGCACCTTGTGGCAGGCAGACAATCCGCACCTTGTGACATGGCAAGTGACAATCCGCATCTTGTGGCAGGCAAGTGACATGGCAAGTAACAATCCGCACCTTGTGGCAGGCAAGTGACATGGCAAGTAACAATCCGCACCTTGTGGCAGGAAAGTGACATGGCAAGTGACAATCCACATCTTGTGGCAGGCAAGTGACATGGCAAGTGACAATCCGCATCTTGTTGCAGGCAAGTGACATGGCAAGTGACAATCCACATCTTGTGGCAGGCAAGTAACATGGCAAGTGACAATCCGTACCTTGTGGCAGGCAAGTGACATGGCAAGTGACAATCCACATCTTGTGGCAGGCAAGTAACATGGCAAGTGACAATCCGTACCTTGTGGCAGGCAAGTGACATGGCAAGTGACAATCCACATCTTGTGGCAGGCAAGTGACATGGCAAGTGACAATCCGTACCTTGTGGCAGGCAAGTGACATAGCAAGTGACAATCCACATCTTGTGGCAGGCAAGTGACATAGCAAGTGACGATCCACATCTTGTGGCAGGCAAGTGACAATCCGCATCTTGTGGCAGGCAAGTGACATGGCAAGTAACAATCCGCATCTTGTGGCAGGCAAGTGATATGGCAAGTGACAATCCACATCTTGTGGCAGGCAAGTAACATGGCAAGTGACAATCCGCATCTTGTGGCAGGCAAGTGACATGGCAAGTAACAATCCGCACCTTGTGGCAGGCAGGTGACATGGCAAGTGACAATCCACATCTTGTGGCAGGCAAGTAACATGGCAAGTGACAATCCGCATCTTGTGGCAGGCAAGTAACATGGCAAGTGACAATCCGTATCTTGTGGCAGGCAAGTGACATGGCAAGTGACAATCCACATCTTGTGGCAGGCAAGTGACATGGCAAGTGACAATCCGCATTTTGTGGCAGGCAAGTGATATGGCAAGTGACAATCCGTACCTTGTGGCAGGCAAGTGACATAGCAAGTGACAATCCACATCTTGTGGCAGGCAAGTGACATAGCAAGTGACAATCCACATCTTGTGGCAGGCAAGTAACATGGCAAGTGACAATCCGCATCTTGTGGCAGGCAAGTGACAATCCGCATCTTGTGGCAGGCAAGTGACATGGCAAGTGACAATCCGTACCTTGTGGCAGGCAAGTGACATAGCAAGTGACAATCCACATCTTGTGGCAGGCAAGTGACATAGCAAGTGACAATCCACATCTTGTGGCAGGTAAGTGACATGGCAAGTGACAATCCACATCTTGTGGCAGGCAAGTGACAATCCGCATCTTGTGGCAGACAAGTGACATGGCAAGTGACAATCCGCAACTTGTGATAGGTGATATTGCAAGTGACAATTCGCATCTTGTGGCAGGCAAGTGACATGGCAAGTGACAATCTGCAACTTGTGGCCAGTGACATGGCAAATTACAAACCGCATCTGAAGGCAGGTGACATGGCTAGTGACAATCCGCATCTGGTGGCAGGTGATGTGGCAAGTGACACGCTGCATCTGGTGGCAGGTAACGTGGCAAGTGACACACTCGGAGCTCCCACTGATTCAGCATTATGGTAGCTGAACTATTTAATTTTGTATTACAATGTAATAATAGAAATAACGCGCTTCAATCCTCCTGATACCATATTACCATGGTGCCGTGATGATTGAAGCTCCAACACCAGCCATTGCCCTGATAAATTGCCCGCAAGAAAACGTATTTCCTGGCAGGGCCCCTCCCGAGACTAGGCTCTGGATCCGCCCATGCTCCCCTGTCACCATTTTTCTCTTGGTGTCAGGAAAAATTGTCAGAAGTGATTCATGCTGATAGCAGAGGAACAAAGCAGCAGACAGAAATAACACTTAGGCCAGCCATGCACAGTTCAAATCCCAGGCGGTTCAGCAGGAACCGGCCGAGATTCAAAGTGTTAATGGGCAGGCTGAATGTACCAAGTTGATCGATCGATCAGCTTGAGTACAACCAGCCTGTCAGATTCGCTTGAGATTATCGCAAGCGGCTGTTATACTAGCTAGCGATAATCACTGTCTTCTCCCTGTAGGGATGGCTTCCCCCATCCCTACTGGGAGCTTGGAAATTCTTTGGTTTTATTTTCCCCCACCGGGAGAAGACAATTGCTGATTTTCCTGTCAGCACTGCCTGTGTTGATGGGGGAATCATGCAAATTTCTTTCCTGCAACCATGAAATTTGCACCGTGTATGCATAGCTCCCAACTGTCCCTGATTTCGAGGGACTGTCCCTGATTTGGAGCAATGTCCCCCTGTCCCTTTTTCCCCCTCATTTGTCCCTCATTTTGGTCTGATCTATATAGTTGTATATAAAATGCACCTATTTTTCAAAAAGTGTTTCCCAGTGCTAAACCTTTCATCTAAATTCTAAATTGCTGCATTTGTAAATTTTAAAAGCCAATATAAAGGAATAGGAGTGGCAAAAAAAGTCCTTGTGGATTTAATTAACCTTTTTTTGGGTTAATTCTCCTTTAAGGGGGTGTGTCAGGGGGGCGTGTCCTATTGCCTACATACGTTTGCAAGTAGGTGTCCCTCATTGTGTTTATTTTTTATAGTGTCAGGACACCCGCCGTTTATTACCGAATAAAGGTTCAGCCCCCTGATCGCCCGGCGGTGATATGTGTCGCCCCAGGCAGCGTCAGATTAGCGCCAGTAGCACTAACACCCACGCACACAGCATACGCCTCCCTTAGTGGTATAGTATCTGAACGGATCAATATCTGATCCGATCAGATCTATACTAGCGTCCCCAGCAGTTTAGGGTTCCCAAAAACGCAGTGTTAGCGGGATCAGCCCAGATACCTGCTAGCACCTCCGTTTTGCCCCTCCGCCCAGCCCAGCCCAGCCCACCCAAGTGCAGTATCGATCGATCACTGTCACTTACAAAACACTAAATGCATAACTGCAGCGTTCGCAGAGTCAGGCCTGATCCCTGCGATCGCTAACAGTTTTTTTAGTAGCGTTTTGGTGAACTGGCAAGCACCAGCCCCAGGCAGCGTCAGGTTAGCGCCAGTACCGCTAACACCCACGCACACAGCATACGCCTCCCTTGGTGGTATAGTATCTGAACGGATCAATATCTGATCCGATCAGATCTATACTAGCGTCCCCAGCAGTTTAGGGTTCCCAAAAACGCAGTGTTAGCGGGATCAGCCCAGATACCTGCTAGCAGCTGCGCTTTGCCCCTCCGCCCGGCCCAGCCCAGCCCACCCAAGTGCAGTATCGATCGATCACTGTCACTTACAAAACACTAAATGCATAACTGCAGCGTTCGCAGAGTCAGGCCTGATCCCTGCGATCGCTAACAGTTTTTTTGGTAGCATTTTGGTGAATTGGCAAGCACCAGCGGCCTAGTACACCCCGGTCGTAGTCAAACCAGCACTGCAGTAACACTTGGTGACGTGGCGAGTCCCATAAGTGCAGTTCAAGCGGGTGAGGTGGCAAGCACAAGTAGTGTCCCGCTGCCACCAAGAAGAAGACAAACAGGCCCGTCGTGCCCATAATGCCCTTCCTGCTGCATTCGCCAATCCTAATTGGGAACCCACCACTTCTGCAGCGCCCGTACTTCCCCCATTCACATCCCCAACCAAATGCAGTCGGCTGCATGAGAGATATTTTCTTTATGTCCTCCCGAGTACCCCTACCCAACGAACCCCCCCAAAAAAGATGTTGTGTCTGCAGCAAGCGTGGATATAAGCGTGACACCCGCTATTATTGTCCCTCCTGTCCTGACAATCCTGGTCTTTGCATTGGTGAATGTTTGGAACGCTACCATTCACTAGTTGAGTATTAGCGTAGGGTACAGCATTGCACAGACTAGGCACACTTTCACAGGGTCTCCCAAGATGCCATCGCATTTTGAGAGACCCGAACCTGGAACCGGTTACAGTTATAAAAGTTAGTTACAAAAAAAAAGTGTAAAAAAAAATATATATATATATATATATATATATATATATATATATATGTATAAAATAAAAAAAAATAGTTGTCGTTTTATTGTTCTCTCTCTCTCTATTCTCTCTATTGTTCTGCTCTTTTTTACTGTATTCTATTCTGCAATGTTTTATTGTTATTATGTTTTATCACGTTTGCTTTTCAGGTATGCAATTTTTTTTTTTTTTTTTTTAAATTTTTTATTTATATTAGAAAACCGGTTCCCCGGGACATACAGTAGAAGCATGACTGTAATCAACAGCAATACATACATCAGTATAGGAACAATATGTGTCGTATATTGACAAAAGAAATAAAATTGAAAAACATGACATTCCTGTTTCTGTAGTTTTTAGAGGCAGTGAGGATCTTACAGTGTCGATGGTACATAGATTGTACAGTAGCATAGTTTCTGAACACAATTCCAGCTGTTAGTATCAGCTACTGAAACCAACTGTCTCGTGATTTCTGCTCTTCGTCTATCTGTCAGAGTATCGTGTATGTGTTGTTAGTATTTAAGTGTATCTTAGTCCTTGGGTTAGCGGCTCTCCAGTTATTTTATTATTTCAAGAGAAGAAAAAAGGAAAGAAATAGTTTGTGAGGAAAAGAACAGGTTTAGTAAGATATAGTGGGAGAAGACAGAGTTAGAGAGGGAGGGGGGGTTGGGGAATGAGGTAGGTGAGGGTTAGGGGTGGGGGGGTTCGGGAATTTAAGTGGTAGTGCATGAGTCCTTGCATTCGCCTAAGTCTATAGAATCTTGTTCCTATCTACAGAGTGCTGTTTAATCCCATCTGCCACGAAGTGCCTGACCCTCCTCAGAATACTTGAACATATTCCATAGTTGCCAGGTTTTGGTGTACATTTCCTGTCTGTTTTGGCTCGTGAGGATTAGGTCCTCCATTTGGTTTATTTCCTCAACTCTTTGAAGCCACATGGCAATGGTCGGTGATTGAGTGGATTTCCATAAGGTTGGGATGCATGATTTTGCCGCGTCTAGCAGGTGTCGTATTACTGACTTCTTGTAAGCCCGTGCGGGCGTGTCAGTAGCGTGTAAGAGGAAGTATGCTGGGTCATCTGGCACAACGCGGTCTGTGAATTTTTGTGTTATTTGGCGGACTTCTCTCCAGAAGCTCTGGATTCCAGGGCAGGACCAGAAAATATGGAGGAGTGTGCCTTTCCCTTCTTGGCATCTCCAACAGATGTCAGATGACGCGGGGTATATTGTGTTAAGAAATGCCGGGGTTCTGTACCAATGGCTAAGGATTTTATAATTCGTTTCTTGGATCTTGGTACATAAGGAGGATTTGTGGGTGAACTGTAGGATGTGTTGTTTTTTGCTGGTGGAGAACTGACATTTTAGTTCTTTTTCCCATTCGCTAAGGCCTCTAAATTCATAATCGTCTGAGGGAGTGATTAACATGTTGTAGGTTAGGGAGAGTGAGTGTGGTAAGGGCCCTGTTCCCGAACACAGATCCTCCATTGGTGCAAGGGGTTGATTGATATCAGTAGGTGGCGACAGGCTGCTGAGAAAATGATGGAGCTGAGAAGCTCTAAAAAAGTCTAGCCGAAACTGTCCCTCTGGGTCGGTCAACTCTGAGATAGTCTTCCACCTGCCGCTAATGCTAAAATGTGAGGCTTGGTATAATCCCCTCTCTTTGAGTTCTCGAAACCTCCTATCACTTATTCCTGGGTCAAATAAGGGGTTTCCTATGATGGGTTTTAGTGGTGAATTACGAGAGAACAAGGGGGACGAGTCAATCAGATGAGCGCAGACTCGTGCTGTGTTACCTATTAACGGGTGGCGTTTGAGGTCTGTTGGGAGTGCAGTGTAACACCAAGGGATCCTATCTATAGGGGTAGTACTTTGTGCTTGTTCGAGTTGTGTCCATAGTTTGGTGGGTGTATGTCGGCACCAATCAATGAGCCTTCCCAAGTGTGTTGCTCTATAGTAGGTCTGGAGTTCAGGCATTGCCAGTCCTCCGTATCGTTTGGGTAACGAAAGAGTTTTCCTGTGTATTCGTGATTTTTTCCCTGCCCAGAGGAATTTGGTAAATATTGAACGTATTTGGGTGAAGTAGCTTGCAGGTATGTGTATTGGGATGGTCTGCAGCAGATATAAGAATTTGGGTAAAATTGACATCTTAAGGATGCTGCAACGTCCGAACCAGGAATGGAGACCGCTATTCCACTTATCTAGCAATTGTTGTACTTTTCTGAGCAGAGGAGGGAAGTTATATTTAAACAATTGGGAGAAGGATGTAGGTATGTATGTACCCAAGTATTTCAAGGCTGTAGTGGTCCATTTCAGATGGAAACTATTTTGTAGTTGTATAAGTTGTGGTTGTGGAATACCCAATCCCATCGCTTCGGACTTACTAAAGTTAATTTTCAAATTGGCTAATTGCCCGTATATGCTGAATTCTTTCATGAGGTTGGGGAGGGAGATAGTTGGGTTCGTAAGGGAAATCATCATGTCGTCTGCGTATGCAGAGACTTTAAATTGTTTTTTATTTACTTCTACGCCTGTGATGTCTGGGTTCAGTCTAATGTGGCATAGGAAAGGTTCCAGGGATAATGCAAAGAGCATTGGTGAGAGGGGGCAGCCCTGACGGGTTCCGTTGGTAATTGGGAAAGCTTCCGAGATTACTCCGTTCGCCCTTACTCTGGCTGTAGGGTCAGAGTAGATTGCGGAGATCCAATGCATCATTTTCTCACCTAGTCCTATGTGCCTTAATGTCGCAAACATGAATCTCCAGCTGACCCGATCGAACGCTTTTTCGGCGTCAGTTCCAAGTAGGATACATGGTGATTTAGTACTGTTGGCTACATGGAGTAAGTTAAGAACTTTTATTGTGTTGTCCCTAGCCTCCCTAGTTGGGACAAAGCCTACTTGGTCTAGGTGGATTAGTGAGGTGAGATGTTGCTGTAATCTAGTGGAAATGATTTTTGTAAAGAGTTTTAGGTCTGTGTTTAAAAGAGAAATCGGGCGATAGGAGCCGCATTGGCTTGGGTCTTTGCCTTCTTTTGGAATAACGGAGATTTGTGCTTGTAAGGTGGATTTAAAAAATTTTTCTCCTGTGCCTAGGTTGTTGTAAAGTCTGACCAGGTGTTGTCCAAGTGAGGGGAGAAGGATCTTATAATAGGGGATAGTGAGTCCGTCCGGACCTGGTGCTTTACCCGATTTAGTATTTTTTACAGCGGTTTGCAGTTCGTTTAATGTGATTGGTTCTTCTAGTAGGGATTGAGCATCGTCAGGGAGGGTCGGCATAAGGGAGGATGAGATGTATTCTGTCATCTTGTCGGGGGGAGTTTGTGTCTCTTTTAGATTGTAAAGAGATGTATAAAAGGAACTGAACTCCTGCACAATGTGCTGGGGTATGGAGATTTTCTGGCCTTTGGGGGACATAATGTGCGGTATGTATGACGTCAGTTTCTGTTCTCGTAACGATTGGGCTAGTAGTCTTCCGCATTTATTCCCGGATTCGTAGTGTTTTCTTTTACATATTTGTATTGCTGCTTTGGCTTTATACCGTAAGAGGTCGGTGATCTGTGTACGAACCGTATCTAATTCTACTTCTAATTGTTTGGTGGTTCTTTGTTTATGACTTGTCTCTAATGTTTCTAGTTTTTTAAGTAGAGTGTTCAATTGTGTAATCCTTTGTTTTTTGAGTCGTGAACCATGTTTTATGAGTATCCCCCTGATGACAGTTTTATGTGCCTCCCAAACTAGTCCCGTGTCACTGTCAGAGGTGGTGTTTGTTGAAAAGTAGTGTCCTATTTCTTTAGTCACCTCAGCTAAAACTTCTGGGTCCTTCAGAAGTCCCTCGTTTAGTCGCCACGGTGGTTTCTGTGTCGAACACAGGTCTGGGAGAGTGTACTGCAGTGTAATCGGAGCGTGGTCCGACCATGTAATAGAACCGATAGAGGTCTCTTTAACCGCTTGTAAATCCCTGTGGGGGATCAGGAAGAGATCAATTCTGGAGTACGTCTGGTGTGGTTTAGAAAAAAAGGTGTAGTCCTTTTCCCCGGGATGGAATAAGCGCCATGCGTCAATCAGTTGTGAATTATGAAGCGTCATGTCGATGCGCTTGCGTAGGTCTCGCGAGGTGGAGGATGTTCCAGTGGAAGTATCCTCTGAAGGGATAAGAGGGACATTAAAGTCTCCTCCTAGTATCAGATGGCCGTCTGAGAATTGCGATAGTAGGTCTAAGTGACGTTTGAGAAATCGGTCTTGTTGTGTATTGGGAACATATAGGTTAGCTAAGGTCACTTTTGAGTCTCCTATCTTTCCCTTTATGAAAAGAAATCTGCCTTCTTTGTCATACTTTACTTCCGTGAGTGACCAAGGTATTTTGGATGAAATTAAAATGGAGACCCCTCTAGATTTAGCCTCTGTGTACCTTGAGTGATATATTACTGGGAAAAATCTGTTTTGAAGTGTCGGTAAGGAGCCTTCTTTGAAGTGGGTTTCCTGCAAAAAAACGACATCAGCCTTTAGGCGTCTCATGTCATTCACTAGCATGCGTCTTTTTTCAGGCGTATTTAGGCCCTTTACGTTGAGAGAGACTATGTTTATGGGGGCCATGTTCGTGGGTAGTAGGTAAGGTACTATGTCAGGTCTAGGTGTGTAGGATGGGAGGGGAGGGGATTAATGGGGAGGGGGGTAGGGTGTGAGTGGGTAGGGTGTAGGGCAGGTGCAGTAAGGAAGAATGAATAAGTTCAGAAAAGAGAAGAGGAGAGAGTGTAAGGAGCTGTCACTAAAGAGTGCAGCCTAGTGCAAATACTAAATTAGCCACGTAGGCTAGTACGCTCCCCAGTCACTACACTGGGATTGGAGCGTTGTCCTATGTGGGACGTTGGAAAGACAGGGCCGGGAAGTGAGCCCCCGAGCCTCTCCCTCCAACCCCGGCCATCAGTGGTTTTTATGTATGTGTGTGAGGTGCCATTAGTAATCACCTAAGAGCTCAGTGAGTTGTGACAGTACTGGCAAATTAACTGTTCAAGTGTAGCTATCAGGAGAGTCATGGTGTAACATACAATGAAATAGAATGAAACAAGGCTCTCCTGTTTAGAGTCCTAGGAACACAATTGTAAACCAAGAAGCATGAAACATAGCAAAAAAGGAAGAAAAAAAAAAAATTTTTTTTAAAGGTAACTCAACAAGTGCATAAAAAGCAGAACATGTATCCCTCCCCGTCCAGCTGCATGTAATGTGGCCGAGCCAGGAAGGGTGAGCTGGAACTGAACTGCAATGACATGTGTATACCCGGTCCAGGCTCAACCCTATCACACGCAGTGCAGGACATTGGGGTTGTGAGTGAACAGTCCCGCATAGGGACGTACCAGATGTACTGGTTCTCTCATGGCCATTAACCCACAATAGGTGAGTATATGTGAAATCCCCCCTCCCTCCCCCCCGCCCACCAACATGTAAGAAACCTGTATCTGCATCGCCTGATCTGGTCCTTTTGTCATGAAAGGTCTCTGTTGCATCAGTGGTCCATGTCCCGCTGTTCTCTGAGTGCAAAGTGCCGAAGAGAGACGATAATCGTCGCTGGAGTCATGTCTCTGGACATGTCTATGGTTCTCAACCATCGGCGTCTGCTTGGCCCACCCAGTTCCACCAGCCGGAGAGGTAGTGTCTTTGAATCTCCCGAGGGAGCTTGTGTAGGTGGATGGGAGAGGGTCCGGTGTAATGGACAGAAGAAGACATGTCTCCAATGTTAGATCCTAAAGGTTCAACTGTGAGTCATGTCCAGGAGAGAAGCGGACATCAATGGCCCCTAGACGAACATCAGGCGTGTTGTACATACTGAGGGAGGGGGGAGAGGGGAGGCCCAGGAAGAGGGGACCAGGATCGGAGTTTGTCCAACCTCCGCTCTCCCTTTGAGCGATAGAGGAGGCTAGGTCGTAGATCCCTGTGTGTAAGGGCAAAGTGCCTGGCGATCTGGCCTGGATGAGTCATGCTGGATTGGGGAGGGATGGCCACAGGCCTACTCACGCTGTTCTCCAGAAGCCGTTCTGCGTCTTCTTCTGTCTCTCTGGCGGCGGGGAGGGAGAGGTCCGTGCAGCCTCAGGGGGCCCGATCGGCCTTGTGGACGCGGTAGGAATTGGAGCCAGTCAGGGACTTGTATCGGTTCTGTCTCCATGAACCGGAAGAGCGCCGGGAGGTCCTCCATTCTTTGTAAGGAGAAAGAGCCAGATTCGTTGCGAAACAGTACAGATAATGGATATCCCCATCTGTATGTCAGGCCCTTTTGTTTAGCGAGTTCCAGGAGAGGACGGAGGAGGGCTCTACGTCTCAGCGTAGCCCGCGAAAGATCGGGCAGTATCCTGGTCTGTTTGCCACCTACCTCTACCTCTCCAAATTCCCAGGCCCGGCGCAGGATAGCTTCTTTTTGTGTGTAGCGGTGTAGTCTGCACACCACATCTCGTGGTCTGTTCGGGTCTTCGGATCTGGGGCCTAGAGCTCTATGGACTCTGTCCAGCTCTATGGTGAGGTCTGGGTCGTCAAGCACGGTGCGGAATATTCCCCTGACCGTCTCTCCTAGGTTTTCCGCTGTTGTTTCCTCCGGGATTCCCCGGAGCCGCAGATTGTTCCTGCGACTCCGGTCCTCGATGTCCTCCAGGTGCAGCTGTAGAGCCACAGCGGAGTCCCGCTGCGAGTCCCTCGCTTGTTCAAGTGCCGCCACTCTTTCCTCCAGAGCGGACACCGAGGCTTCGCCTGTGTCCATGCGGTCTGCCAGTGTAGCCACTTCTCCCCGCACTTCCTGCATGTCCCTTCGGTGTGTCTCCTCCAGTTTAAGGATGAGCGCCTCAATGTCCGATCGAGTGGGGAGGGCCTGCAACAGGGCCCGAATGTCCTGGTCCAGCCTGATGGGTTCCGGGGATTGTGGGGATGCCATCATGTCCCTTCCAGAGTCTCTGTAAGTAGCCGGGGGGTTATTAATGTCGTCCTGGGAGCGTGATGGGGCTGTGTGTGCGCTCTGTCTGGAGGCTTTCTGTGTCTCGTCGCGTGGTAGGCCTCGCGGCGCTGCTACCGTGGCTCCCGGAGATCTGCCCTGCACCTGCCGAAAATAGTGTCGGATTTCTCCTGGGCTGCTACCAACGGGTGTCCCCCGTGTAGTTGCTCTTGTCCTGTGTCGTTTGCTTGGTATCATGCCTTTGGCAAAGTAAGAGTAGCCGGGGTTTTTGGGAACGGGCCGGGAGCTCCAAAACAAAGCTTCTTCACTCAGCCATGTCCAGGCCACGCCCCTCGGTATGCAATTTTTTATACTTTACCGTTTACTGTGTTTTATTGTTAACCAATTTTTTGTCTTCAGGTACGCCATTCACGACTTTGAGTGGTTATACCAGAATGATGAATTGATAGGTATCATCTTGGTATCATTCTTTTCAGCCAGCGGTCGGCTTTCATGTAAAAGAATCCTAGTGGCTAATTAGCCTCTAGACTGCTTTTACAAGCAGTGGGAGGAAATGCCCCCCCCCCCCACCGTCTTCCGTGTTTTTCTCTGGCTCTCCTGTCTCAACAGGGAACCTGAGAATGCAGCCGGTGGTTCAGCCAGCTGACCATAGAGCTGATCAGAGACCAGAGTGGCTCCAAACATCTCTATGGCCTAAGAAACCGGAAGCTACGAGCATTTCATGACTTAGATTTCGCCGGATGTAAACAGCGCCATTGGGAAATTGGGAAAGCATTTTATCACACCGATCTTGGTGTGGTCAGATGCTTTGAGGGCAGAGGAGAGATCTAGGGTCTAATAGACCCCAATTTTTTCAAAAAGGAGTACCTGTCACTACCTATTGCTATGATAGGGGATATTTACATTCCCTGAGATAACAATAAAAATGATTTAAAAAAATTAAAGGAACAGTTTAAAAATAAGATAAAAAAGCAAAAAAAATAAAGAAAAAAAAAGCACCCCTGTTGCCCCCTGCTCTCGCGCTAAGGCGAACGCAAGCGACGGTCTGTCGTCAAATGTAAACAGCAATTGCACCATGCATGTGAGGTATCACCGCGAAGGTCAGATCGAGGGCAGTAATTTTAGCAGTAGACCTCCTATGTAAATCTAAAGTGGTAACCTGTAAAGGCTTTTAAAGGCTTTTAAAAATGTACTTATTTTGTTGCCACTGCACGTTTGTGCGCAATTGTAAAGCATGTCATGTTTGGTATCCATGTACTCGGCCTAAGATCATCTTTTTTATTTCATCAAACATTTGGGCAATATAGTGTGTTTTAGTGCATTAAAATTTAAAAAAGTGTGTTTTTTCCCCAAAAAATGCGTTTGAAAAATCGTTGCGCAAATACTGTGTGAAAAAAAAAAAATGAAACACCCACCATTTTAATCTGTAGGGCATTTGCATTAAAAAAAATATATAATGTTTGGGGGTTCAAAGTAATTTTCTTGCAAAAAAAAAATAATTTTTTCATGTAAACAAAAAGTGTCAGAAAGGGCTTTGTCTTCAAGTGGTTAGAAGAGTGGGTGATGTGTGACATAAGCTTCTAAATGTTGTGCATAAAATGCCAGGACAGTTCAAAACCCCCCCAAATGACCCCATTTTGGAAAGTAGACACCCCAAGCTATTTGCTGAGAGCCATGTCGAGTCCATGGAATATTTTATATTGTGACACAAGTTGCGGGAAAGAGACAAATTGTTTTTTTTTTTTTTTGCACAAAGTTGTCACTAAATGATATATTGCTCAAATATGCCATGGGAATATGTGAAATTACACCCCAAAATACATTCTGTTGCTTCCCCTGAGTACGGGGATACCACATGTGTGAGACTTTTTTGGAGCCTAGCCGCGTACGGGACCCCGAAAACCAAGCACTGCCTTCAGGCTTTCTAAGAGCGTAAATTTTTGATATCACTCTTCACTGCCTATCACAGTTTCGGAGGCCATTGAATGCCCAAGTGGCACAAACCCCCCCCCAAATGACCCCATTTTGGAAAGTAGACACCCCAAGCTATTTGCTGAGAGGTATAGTGAGTATTTTGCAGACCTCACTTTTTGTCACAAAGTTTTGAAAATTGAAAAAAGAAAAAAAAAAGTTTTTTCTTGTCTTTCTTCATTTTCAAAAACAAATGAGAGCTGCAAAATACTCACCATGCCTCTCAGCAAATAGCTTGGGGTGTCTACTTTCCAAAATGGGGTCATTTGGGGGGGGTTGTGCCACCTGGGCATTCCATGGCCTCTGAAACTGTGATAGGCAGTGAAGAGTGAAATCAAAAATTTACACCCTTAGAAATCCTGAAGGCGGTGACTGGTTTTCGGGGCCCCGTACGCGGCTAGGCTCCCAAAAAGTCCCACACATGTGGTAACCCCATACTCAGGAGAAGCAGCTAAATGTATTTTGGGGTGCAATTCCACATATGCCCATGGCCTGTGTGAGCAATATATCATTTAGTGACAACTTTGTGCAAAAAAAAAAAAAAAAAAATTTGTCACTTTCCCGCAACTTGTGTCAAAATATAAAATATTCCATGGACTCAACATGCCTCTCAGCAAATAGCTTGGGGTGTCTACTTTACAAAATGGGGTCATTTGGGGGGGTTTTGTGCCACCTGGGCATTTTATGGCCTTCAAAACTGTGATAGGTAGTGAGGAGTGAAATCAAAAATTTACGCCCTTAGAAATCCTGAAGGCGGTGGTTGGTTTTTGGGGCCCCGTACGCGGCTAGGCTGCCAAAAAGTCCCACACATGTGGTATCCCTGTACTCAGGAGAAGCAGCTGAATGTATTTTGGGGTGCAATTCCACATATGCCCATGGCCTGTGTGAGCAATATATCATTTAGTGACAACTTTTTGTAATTTTTTATTTTTTTTTGTCATTATTCAATCACTTGGGACAAAAAAAATTAATATTCAATGGGCTCAACATGCCTCTCAGCAATTTCCTTGGGGTGTCTACTTTCCAAAATGGGGTCATTTGGGGGGGGGGGTTTGTACTGCCCTGCCATTTTAGCACCTCAAGAAATGACATAGGCAGTCATAAACTAAAAGCTGTGTAAATTCCAGAAAATGTACCCTAGCTTGTAGACGCTATAACTTTTGCGCAAACCAATAAATATACGCTTATTTACATTTTTTTTACCAAAGACATGTGGCCGAATACATTTTGGCCTAAATGTATGACTAAAATTGAGTTTATTGGATTTCTTTTTATAACAAAAAGTAGAAAATATCTTTTTTTTTTTCAAAATTTTCGGTCTTTTTCCGCTTATAGCGAAAAAAATAAAAACCGCAGAGGTGATCAAATACCATCAAAAGAAAGCTCTATTTGTGGGAAGAAAAGGACGCAAATTTACTTTGGGTACAGCATTGCATGACCGCGCAATTAGCAGTTAAAGTGACGCAGTGCCAAATTGGAAAAAGTCCTCTGGTCTTTAGGCAGCCAGATGGTCCGGGGCTGAAGTGGTTAAATTAGCTCCAACATTTAGGAGGTGCCTGGTAGGGATCATAACTGTCTGTCGAGCGCTTATTTATAGGGCCAATATGTGAATGAGGCTTTATGGACAATTGTGTATGTTGACTTCAATAACAGGAGGAAGCTACTTCTGGTTACAAAATAACCATAGATTTCCTGTTGATAGTATGTTATGTATATTGATTTAACCCTTTCTCGGCTAAGCCTATTTTTGAAATTTGGTGTTTACAATTTAAAATCCGTATTTTTTGCTAGAAAATTACTTAGAACCCCCAAACATTATATATATATTTTTTAGCAGAGAATCTAGAGAATAAAATGGTGATTGTTGCAATATTTTATATCACACGGTATTTGTGCAGCGGTGTTTTAAACGCAAATTTTTGGAAAAGGGACACTTCCATGAATTTTAAAAAATCCAAACAGTAAAGTTACCCCAATTTTTTTGTATAATGTGAAAGATGATGTTACGCCGAGTAAATAGATACCAAACATGTCACGCTTTATAATTGCACGCACTCGTGGAATGGTGACAAACTATGGTAGCTATGAATTTCCATAGGTGACGCTTTAAATTTTTTTTACAGTTACCAGGTTAGAGTTACAGAGGAGGTCTAGGGCTAGAATTATTGCTCTCACTCTGATGATCACGGCAATACCTCACATGTGTGATTTGAACACCGTTTACGTATGCGGGCGCGACTTCCGTATGCGTTTTCTTCTGCGCGAGCTCGCGGGGACAGGGGGGCGCTTTAAAACATTTTTTATTTTTTTTTTTATTTTTATACTTATAAATTGTGTTTAAGAAAAAAAGTGTTTTTTTTACTTTTATTGCTGTCACAAGGAATGTAAACATCCCTTGTGACAGTAATAGGTGGTGACAGGTATTCTTTATGGAGGGATCGGGGGTCTAAAAGACCCCCGATCCCTCCTCTGCAATTCAAAGTATTCAGATCGCCGAAAACGGCGATTCTGAATACTGTGTTTTTTTTTTAATTCGGCGCCATTGGCAGCCGAGTAAACGGGAAGTGACGTCATGACGTCGCTTCCGCGTTTAAATTGAGAAGGCTGGAACGAAGCCGCCCATAGCTTCGTTCCAGTCCGCCCACAGCCGCCGGAGGCAGCCGATTGGTCACCGGGCCTCCCGATCGCACGGGAGGCCCGGTAAGAGCGGCAGGATTCGGCGGGAGGGGGGGCGTCCCCTCCCGCTCCTCCGGTATAACAGCCGAGCGGCTTTTAGACGCATCGATTGTTATATACGGATAGCCGATCGCGCGCTCAAAACAATGGTACCGGGATGATGCCTGCAGCTGAGGGCATCATCCTGTTATAACCCCCGAAACCCGAGTACGCACATCTGCGTACGGTCAGCGGGAAGGGGTTAAATGACAAGTGTATCTATGATGTCATTTTTACCTCTGTATGGATATAATTCCTTGTAGACCTGAAGGAAAGTACCTTACATTCCTATCACACATAATATACATACTTTGTGTGTATCTGGAAAGCCCAACATGTGCTATTTTCGCTTCTTATTTTCAGTTTACAAACACAATTTTCAAACAATCTTGACTTTCCCACAAGGGTGAACCTTCAAGCTGTATTAAACTCAAAAGCAAACATTTATTGTATCACAGCTTACCATTTCTTAAATGTGATGGCTGCATTTATTTTCTTTTTTAAGCTTTATTTCTTCTATTTTCTGAATCTGCTGTACAGTATTTCAAAAGAACAAGCTCTCTTACATATGTATCAGTTACAGGTATGAGACAAACTATTCAGCCCTACAGAACAATGGTCAGCTTGTATTTATTTGTGTAAAACCTTTATCTCAAAAGGAAAAAAACTTTGTTGTACCTGTTTGCGTGAAACCTTTATCTCAAAAGGAAAAAACTGTGTGCTGTAACTGTTTCTAAAGTGTTATCTGGGGTATGGCTTCAATTTTTAGAGTATTTAAATCTACTAGAACAGGGCTCAAAATCAAACAAATTCAAGTCCCTAGCTACTAGCCAGGCCTCAAGGGTTAATCGCCATCAGTTGCCCCACCCACCCCCTATCTCATGAAATTACACTTAAATGTTTTATGCAGAATTAAAGTGGGGTTCCACCCAAAAAAACAAACATATCTAAAAAATTCTAAAAAAAAAACCAAAAAAACATTTGGATATTTTTTTTTTTTTTACTTACCTCTAAATGCCTGTTGCTAGGTGGTCCCTCGTAGTCTGCCCCTTCGTCTGCCTGGGCTGGTGACATCACTTCCCCCTGGCACAGGAAGGGCTCGGCTCTTCTCCCTCCCTCCTGTCAATCATCTGGGACCCATTGCAGGTCCCAGGTGATTGAGCGGCCAATCACGGCGCTCGGCGCCGCTCGCGCATGCGCAGTGGGTGCCAGGCTGTGAAGCCACAGCCCGGCGCCCACAGTTGAAATGCCGGCGCCGACGAGCGGAGGGGGGGACGAGCGGGGCTTCGATCCCCCGCACCGCTGGACCCAGGGACAGGTGAGTGTCCAATTAAAAGTCAGCAGCTGCAGTATTTGTAGCTGCTGACTTTTAATTTTTTTTTTTTTTAATGGCCCCCCTGGGTGGAACTCCTCTTTAAGTTATAAAAATAAGATGAGGACTGAGATGCAGAGCAGGGAACAGGCATTGATCACTGACCCTTCCCAGTCCTGCCATGAAGCCTTGACTGGGGCTCAATCTTTGTATAACTCCCTTGTAATGTCTGCAGCAGAGAAGAGGAGATACTTTCTCCAACAAAGCTATTTTGAAGAGGAGGAAAACACCAGGCATCTCCTGGCACTGGTGGCCAGGGAGAAACGGGACCCCTCTATTAATACAGCTATACGGTCAACAACAGGGGAAATATGCACTCTTAATCCTGACATATTGAATGATTTTCACCAGTTTTACAATGACCTTTATGCCTCTAAAGCTAGATATGCTCCATCTGATTTAATATTATTCCTGCAGGCCTGTCCCTTTCCCCAGCTAACTGATGCTGAGAGGGACACGCTGAACTCTCCAATTACCCTGACGGAACTAACAGAAGCATTAGAGGGGGCCCCACACCATAAATCTCCGGGTTCGGATGGCCTGCCAGCTGAGGTATACTCACGTTATGGTGAAATCCTGCTTCCACCTCTGCTGCAGGCCCTATCTGAGGCGTTTGAGACAGGTTACCTGCCGGATAGTATGCAGGAGGCCATTATAGTGGTGCTTCCCAAGCCAGGTAAGGATAAACTCTTTCCGGTCTAAAGATACCAGTGGATGATCCTGGAGGGAGGGCCGTTCTATCTCTGGATGCCGCAAAGGCTTTTGACAGCGTGGAATGGCCCTACCTCCTGGAGATCCTGGCAAGGTTTGGTCTGGGGAGTCAATTCATAGAATGGGTGAAGGTCCTATACTCAAAAACTAGTGCTAGACTACGTATTAACAACAATCTTTTTTCATCTTTTAATCTGCACAGGGGCACTCGCCAGGGATGCCCATTATCCCCATTGCTGTTCGCTGTGGCGGTAGAACCCTTAGCCATTTTGATCCGCAACACACCGGAGGTTGTGGGGTTCCGCAGAGGCCCGCTTGAAGATAAGATATGCCTTTATGCAGATGATGCACTTATTTACCTGGGAGACACCGCGGCCTCTTTGCGAACAGTAATGGGGATTATCATGGATTTCGGCAGGTTCTCGGGATTTACTATAAACTGGTCCAAGTCAATATTAATGCCCATAGACCCCCTGACAGCACCTCTACCCATGGGAGCAAACCAAATAACCATAGCAAGCAGCTTTAAATACCTGGGGGTGATAGTGACCCCGGATCCAGCCAACTACTTGGTGATGAACCTGGGCCCACTCTTAGACAGACAGAAAGACAAATGCACTAGCTGGTGTAAGCTTCCTCTGTCGGGGGTAGGCAGAGTGAACTTGATTAAAATGGTATGGGCACCTCAACTTCTGTATATCTTTCACAACTCCCCTATGTGGATCTCAAATAAATGGTTCAAACGCATTGATTCTTTAATGCGAAACCGAATATGAAAAAAAAAGCTAGAATTAGTCTAACCACATTACAATACGGGAAAGACAGAGGAGGACTGGCAGTACCACACCCCAAAATGAATTTTCTGGCCGCACAAATTCAACAACTTGGGGGGTGGGGGCAGGATTCAGGTGAGGACCCTGTAGCTAAATTGGTAACTATGTCTTACCCCACATTAAAAGCCGCCTCCCATATGGAGATGGACCTACCAAGTGTCCCAACCCGGGCCCCAACCGGTGACCTCATT
Source organism: Lithobates clamitans (assembly GCA_037952925.1). Classification (NCBI taxonomy): domain Eukaryota; kingdom Metazoa; phylum Chordata; class Amphibia; order Anura; family Ranidae; genus Lithobates; species Lithobates clamitans. The sequence goes on from JBBGZY010000655.1 coordinate 6,297,553, forward strand.
AGGAAAATATGGAAGGAATTCCTAAAAGCCCTGGCTATTAAGGGCCCACTGCCCTTTGCACCCTTATGGAACTACCCCAGGTATCCAGAATTACTAGAATTACAGGGATTCTCTCCCTGGAGGCAGCAGGGGATATGGTTCTTTCCTCAACTTTATGAGGGAACCATTCTAAAAACATTTGAATAGCTATGCTCAGAATTCCAGCTCACCTCAAGAGGATTTTATAAATATCTACAACTCAGACACGCCCTGGGGGCACAGCAACAAGCACACTCCTTAGTTGTATCATCCTCTTTTCTGCTGATGGATGTCCTCCGAGCGGACACGCTGAAAGGACTGATATCTAAGATATATGAGGAATTGCTATCCTCTATTCAGGACCATGCCTCTTTTAAATGCAGAACTAAGTGGGTGGAAGATATTGGTGATATAGATGGGGATCAGTGGGACATGGCTTTGGAATCAATACCTGCAACCTCAGTCTCAGCCTCTCACAAACTCTCGCAACTGTTTATTTGACATAGAGCCAACAAAACACCCATACAACTACATGGTTGGGGCAGAAGAGTCTCTCCTCTCTGTCCAAAATGTAAAGTGCACTTTATACATCTACTTTGGGGATGTCCCAAACTCCACCGATATTGGGCGAAAATATCCCAATATATCTCTAGACTAGCTCAGATAGCAGTACCCTTGAACCCCCTGGTGTATTTACTAGGGGCAATTGATGAGGAGATGTACCTGAGGGGAATGTACCACATGATAACCAGGCTGTTATACCTGGCTAGAAAACTTATAGCTAGATATTGGATGGCATCTACAGTCCCCACAGGGAAACAATGGATTACCTATGTTAACTCATTTCTTCTCAGGGAGCGACTAGCCTATAGCCGCAGGAAAGCTGTGAAAAAATTTGAGCTCATTTGGCAAATGATCCCAATCTTGCACCACCACAACTGGTGATGGACAGACTTTTGCATTAAGACCTGCCAATGAGACGAGCGAGAGAGAAAAAAAGGAGGCAGGAGAAACAAGTTAGGTCATGTGCAAGGATAAAGCACTAGAATCCACATGATTCGTTAGTTTAAGAAATGGATAATACTGTTCTAATTAATAGAACTGAAAGTGCTGATGTTTTAGATGAAAAATCACAATACCTGAATTGCATTCTGTTATTGCTCATGTATTATGGATACTCGATGCAATTTGTATAACATGTACATTTTTTATACTCACTGGATGCAATCATTCTATGCGTTAAAAGAGCAATTTTTCAATAAAAAAGTTTTGATTAAAAACAAAGTTATAAAAATAAATATTAACAATAATTTTATTGGTGCCCATCAGTACAACCTCACCTGTGCCCAACAATGCAGCCTACCTGTATCCATCAATGCTGCTTCACCTGTGCCCAACAATGCAGCCAACCTGTGCCCAACAATGCAGCCTACCTGTATCCATCAATGCAGCTTCACCTGTGCCCAACAATGCAGCCTACCTGTGCTCATCAATGCCGCTTCACCTGTACCCAACAATGCAGCCTACCTGTGTCCATCAATGCTTATTCACCTGTACCCAACAATGCAGCCTACCTGTGTCCATCAATGCTGATTCACCTGTGCCCAACAATGCAGCCTCCCTGTGCCCAACAATGCAGCCTACCTGTGCTCATCAATGCTGCTTCACCTGTACCCAACAATGCAGCCTACCTGTGTCCATCAATGCTGATTCACCTGTGCCCAACAATGCAGCCTACCTGTGCTCATCAATGCTGCTTCACCTGTACCCAACAATGCAGCCTACCTGTGCCCAACAATGCAGCCTACCTGTGCTCATCAATGCTGCTTCACCTGTACCCAACAATGCAGCCTACCTGTGTCCATCAATGCTGATTCACCTGTTCCCAACAATGCAGCCTACCTGTGCCCAACAATGCAGCCTACCTGTGCTCATCAATGCTGCTTCACCTGTGCCCAACAATGCAGCCTACCTGTGTCCATCAATGCAGCCTACCTGTGTCCATCAATGATGCCTCACCTGTGCCCAACAATGCAGCCTACCTGTGTCCATCAATGCAGCCTACCTGTGTCTATCAATGCCGCTTCACCTGTGCCCAACAATGCAGCCTACCTGTGTCCATCAATACTGCCTCACCTGAGCCCAACAATGTAGCCTACCTGTGTCCATCGATGCTGCTTCACCTGTGTCCTTCAATGCAGCCTACCTGTGCCCAACAATGCAGCCTACTTGTGTTCATCAAGGCAGCCTACCTGTGTCCATCAATGCAGTCTACCTGTGTTCATCAAGGCAGCCTACCTGTGTCCATCAATGCAGCCTACCTGTGCAGGGGAAGAGAGAGGAGAGGAAGAGGATTCATCAGATTCATCCAATCATCAGAGCCCAGAGGAACATTGCTGTAACAGCTTTTATTTCAATTGCTGTGTATTCCCCGTGCTCACCATACATTACAGCCCTGCCTCCTGGCCTGGGGACCTTGATACACGTCACACATCCCAGGATTGGACAGGTGTTCTGTCTATCAAAGTACCCAGGCCAGGAGGTGGAGCTGTATGTGACAGCAAGTGCGGGGAACACACTGCAATTTAAATGAAAGCTGTTACAGCGATGATCCGGCCGGCTCTCTCTTCTCTCTTCCCCTGGGTGATCACTAGGAGAAGAGCTCCCATTCAACCCTGCCTGTCGGCGGTGTTCGCAAGCCCTCATTTTCCACTCACAAAATGTGAGTAGGCGAGTGGAAAATTTGATGGCTGTACTAGAACATCTAACACTCCCCTCTCCCCAAAGAGACAATACTGCTATCCAAATGTGCCCCCTGTGCTCCTTCATCCAGAGTAGAGGCACTGTAATACAGAAGGTGTGTTATTGGCCAGATCACCAAGTAAAAAGAAAAGGATAAAAATAAATAAAAAAAGAAAACTAACATGACCACATAATGATTAGTAGGCTGCAATATAATACATTTTGGGTTTTGGATTCAACGTTGCTTATTCACAGGTCCTGCATTCATGGACCTTGCTTGCCAGTTTGTGGGCCCCGATACAAAAGTTGACCTGGGTCCCCCCCCCACTACCACCCACCACTTCCACCAATGCTTGCAGATACACCCACCGCACGCCAAGATACTCAAAGTGGCTTAAGAGTTTTGATTTCCCAGAGTTCCTCCTTACATCAGAGGACAGGGATCACCGCTGGAGAATCAGAGGACAGGGACCCCTGGCAGGTCACTTGGCAGAGCTCCTTTTCCATCGCAGCACTGTATATAGCTTCTCCCCCCCACACTACACAGGGCTGAAATCACATTACTTTAAACACAGTCTGTCAGCCTTCACAGGGTGTATCTGGCTTTTATATTGACGTCCTGATCTGTGAAATTCTCTGGTCGGAACGGCAGTCTAGATACAGTAGGCAGATACACCCTGTGCAGATCATGACTGACTGGCTGTGTAATGGAATGTGATTTCAGCCCTGCAGAGGAGGATAGTATATAGTAGTATAGAGTGCTGTAATGGTATATAGAGTGCTGTAATGGAAAGGAGCTCAGGGTGGAGGGGGTGGTCAGGGGGGTTTGGGTGGGAAACTTAGATCTGGGAGGGCAAAGCCATGTGACACAAAATTTGGAGACTGCAGCCCTTCAGGAGGTGTTAAGGGATTTGTTTTAGCAATTTCTGACGGTTTCTCTGTCAGTGTTGGCAGGTGTTGGGGGAAGGTCACCTCCCGGAGGTGTGTGTCTTTTCCCCATTGTCAGGGTAGTGGGGTAAGCGGACATCCCCGGGTGGGGGGGATACAGAGAATCCCAGCTGGTGACTAGAGATACTGAGTGGTGTCTTACCTCACCAGTGACATCGGTCCCATCGTGGCTACAGGCGGGCACTCTCCTCCTTTTGCCCTTGCTGAGCTCAGTTACCATTCCATGTTGCCAGCACACAGCACAGACGCTTCCCCATCATGGGCTGTTCTCACCCCGTGCTCCTCTCCATTCAGGAGATGACTCACAGCTTCTCCCCAGCCTAAGAGAATGGAGGGGTGTGGACTTTAGAAGGCTGTCAGGAAATATGTCTGCATAGTACAGCTGCCGTTTCCAGACATACACATGTGCGCAGTGCCAACAAAGAACAAGCAGAACAGTTACGGGCACATATGCGCATGCGCAAACGCTACCGCGCATTTGTTTACACGCGCCTGTCACCAGGACTGGCGCCAAACGGCCTATTTAAACAGAACTTTAGTACTGTCTAATTGCTGCTTGGTCTACAGCGTTTGTGTATGTTCTGATTCCTGTGTTTGACTTCTGATCCGGCTTGCTCACGACTATCCTTGTCTGCTACCTGCTCCGACCCCTGGCTTATCCCGGACTCTGTATCTGCCTGCTGCTCCTGTTTATCCTGCATCTGTTGCCAACCCTGCCTGTGACCCGACTACGCTTCTGCCTGCCGTTTATGTCTGATCTGCCTGCCAGTTACTGACCCGGCTCGCCTGACCCTGCTTCCAGTTCCTCTAGCCTACTACAGCTCCTTCAGTCCAGCTCAGCACCTCCAGGTTCCTGCTTCCTGTTTCCTGCATTCACAGTCTGTCATCAGCCAAGCCTGCCAGCCTGTCTGCTGTCTCATCTGCCTGCTACCAGCCAAGCCTGGCTACCTGCCCGTGGGTTCCTGGCTACTATCTGCACAGACTTCTGGACTGATCCCAGGCACTCTTACCCCGCCGTGCTTCAGTGGCTGCTGTCTCAGCATCAGTGGTCCTCGAGCTGGAGCTGTATGAGAGGCCTTCCTCTGCACGTCAGGCTCACCAACCAGGTACGTGACAAAGGCAAAGTGGAAGCCCAGTACCAGAGCATGGCTGTGGGGCCCTAGGGCAGATCGGAGCTGGACTTTGTGGAGGATATTTTAATATGACAGGGAGGCTGCAGGGGCCCCCTGGAGCTAGGGCTGGAGGTTGCGATTGTGACCCCTGCAACCCCTTATGCTACACCCATGTTGCTTGCCATAAGCTATATGTAACATCTGAGGCATTTGAAATTTCAGTACTCACCTTTGCCTCCTCATGTATGGGACTGAAATCATTACAAAGTCTGCTTGCTTTCTTAATATTCTTTTGGTTCCTATGCCAAGGTAAACAATGGCTGACAATAAGCTTTGCATATTTTATTTCAACGTGTACCTGTCATTAAAACCCACATGAATCAGTCGGGCTTTGGAAAGTACCTATTTGTGGCCATCAATTTAAAAAAGCTGCTGAGCCAAATAAATGAAAAGAAAAAAATTACAAATGAATAGTAAAAAAAAAACAGCTAAAAATATTACCTAAGAGGAGAAGGGGATGAAAAAATTAATTAGGGCTAATTAGGCTTAAAGTGAAAGTTTATGTATGGCAATATTTGCATAGTTACACTTGTCCAGCTTGGACCAAACCAAACTAAGTATGTACAGTATGTGCCATACCTGTGGGATCCCTGTAGAAGCTGAAAACCGTTGTAGTAGGCACCACTATTTCAGTGGTGCCTACTACACCAGGCACCACTGCTGCTGTTTACTGAACACAGGAGGTCAACCAATTGGTTTCGACCAGTGTGTACCCAGCTTTAATGGAAACTGTGCATTTTCTCAATGAATGCAAAGAGCTCTGATTGGTTGAGGCAGAGATGGTGACATCACTGCCACCTCTCCACCTAGTTCAGAGAACACTTTGCATTCACTGAGAAAATGCAAAGTGTTCTCTGAATAGCGCCTGTGCCGAGTGAGCGACTTTGAGTGAGCTAATATTGATGACTGTATCAACAATGCCTACGGTAGTTATTTCCAGCTTCCACAGCGACCCCATAGGTAAGGCACATACATACTGCTGGACGGGGAAAAAATGGCATACCTAAACATCAGCAACTGGCCTATCTGCCTATCTAGACACAAAGATCCGGAAGTGACCCCGTTCCCCTGATACCCAGCAGTGCGTTTCAGCGGCGTTAAGCGTCAGGATACACTGATCATCCAGCAGCGCAGCCCGTTGTGTATAGGAGAACGCTACTACATGATGTGACTGGACACTACCCCAGGGACACCTGGCATCACCTATTTACTACCCACATGCCTGTTTGCATGTACCCTTATGAGTACCCATTTTAAAGATGTTTTAAAGATGTATTAAATTCGGTTTTAAACACTGCACTTAGAGTGGCGCCCTTGTTGTTCTTTTTCTTCTAAACATCAGCAACAACCATTATTTTATTTTGTGAAGTTACTTTACATTTCATTTAAAATGTTACTAAACCCACAACAGTAAAATCAGTCTGTTTATACAGGAAAACATGCTTGTTATACTCACTGTAGAACCAAAGGGGTTAATCCTCTGCATTGTGTAAAAAGGTTGTTAGTTCCTGTCTTCTCTGATCCACCCCTTCTTCCACAGTCCCCAATCCATCTCCTGATAGAACAGAGCCTTGAGGGCAAGCTGCACATGCTCAGTTTGGTGTGTATTGCTAGAGATTATTTTTTTCTTGGGAGGGTGCATGTGATCAGCACAGGGTCATTCAGCACTGTCCAGACAGAGGGTCAGGGGTCCTGCAGGATCATAGGACAATCAGAGTAAATGAAAACTCCTCCTACAAGCTTTAGCCAGACACTGATAGAAGCCATAAGATTGCTATATACTGTTGACAAGAAAAGGTATTTAGCGGTTCATATTTACTAAAATAATTGCATGTCCATGTTCTGTGTACTGTGGGAAACCAGATATAGTGAATGCAGGGTCTTGGGTTTAGTAACACATTAAAGTCTAGGTAAATCAAGGTAATGAAATAAAGCATTTTTGGGCATACATCATACACCGAATACCCATAAGTGGTTGATACACTAAGGGCTTGTTCACACGTGAGGTTGGGGAGTTGTAAAACCTTATGGGTGAGACACACTTTTACTGCTCCCCAACTGCTACCCTCTTTAGCTCCATAGACAATGACTTGGAGTATATACATACCACGGCCACAATGCTTTGCATTACAGTTGTGGCAGGAGTTATACCCCCTGTCGCTTTCAGTGGACATAGTGCCTGCCATACACGAAACATTCAAGAGAATGGGGCTGCACTGCAAGCACCCTACAGCTGCAGTTGTTATACAAAGCCTCCTCACTACCTGTCAAATGCTCTCTGAAGAGTGATCCTAACACAGAATACTCTTCAGAAATCAAAGTTAGTGTGAATAAGGCCTAACACACAGTGATAAGATGTTAACATGAAAAAAATATTTTTACATGTTAAAAAAAAGTTATAGCTCCCCTTTAACAAACTAGAATAAAATGTAATTACAAGTTATTTTAAAATGTAAAAGCACAGCAGAAGTATGACAAAAATGTGAGGAATTAAACCTAGGTATATATTGAAAGCCAGGAGATGGCAGCACTTCACAGATTACAGTTTACTAAACTGAAATAAACAATGATCAAGCTACTTAACTGAAAGCACAAAACACTTTGATGAACAATTTTGAATGGCGAGCTAACATAAAACGAAAATTGATTAGGAGATTTTTATTGAATCTATTGACACACCAAGGGCGTAATAAGATGTAATAAGGTTTACATGACTGCTGTATCTCAAAGGGCTCATTCATTGAAGAACAGATACTTCTTAGAGCTCATGCCCACCATATCTATTGAGCTGCCCTGATCAACACAAGCTCAGAGCAAGGGCACATTAAAAACCATTACACCATAATGCTGCACTGAGGGGCTGTGTACGTATAAAAATGAGAAATATCTGCATTTTTATGCTACAGTGCATAGACTTCAATGAAGTATCATTTTGTGACATTAAGTTAAAAAAGAGTAAACAGTGTGATACAATGTAACAATACATTGCACCACCCCTTCCTACCCCTATACAATATACACCAGCGGGCACACTATTTTGGTTGTGATCTGGTGGGAACGAGACCTTAAAGCGGAGTTCTAGCCACAAACATTTTTTTTTTAAAAAGTCAGCAGCTACAAACACTGTAGCTGCTGACTTTTAATAAGGACACTTACCAGTCTAGGGAGCCAGCGATGTTGGCCCCCCTAAGGCCGATCAGTCCATAGGATTGGGTGCAGGCGCCGCCATTCTAACTAAGGGAAACTGGGAGCAGAGCCTTGCGACTTCACTCCCGGTTTCCTACTGCGCATGCGCAAGTTGTGCGGCGCTTTGTGAATGGCCGGCTGTCTTCTGGGACACACACAGGTAAAATATTTTTTACTTTTTGCTATAATAAATATCCCCAATTTAAAACAAAAAAAAATATTCCTCAGTTTAGGCCAATATGTATACTTCTGCATATTTTTGGTAAAATATCGCAATAAGGGTATATTGATTGGTTTGCACAAAATAGGGGCTATATTTATGGTATTTTTACTATTTTTTTTTTTTTTTTACTAGTAATGGCGGTGATCTGCGATTTTTACTAGGACTGCGACATTGTGGGCGACAGATTGGACACTTTTGAAACTTTTTTGTGACCATTGACATGTATACAGTGATCAGTGCTGTAAAAATGCACTGATTACTGTGTAAATGACACTGGCAGGGAAGAGGTTAATAATAGGGGGCGATCAAGAGGTTACTCGTGTGTCCTAGGGAGTGATTCTAACTGTGGGGGGATGGGACTGCCTGGGTCAGGACTCAGGAGACCAATCGTTGTTCATACTTAGTATGAACAACAGATCAGTCTCCTCTTCCCTGACAGCATGGTCTGGTTACATTGACAGATCTACGTTCTGTCTCTGTGTGGAGCGATTGCAGGTGCCCGGCGGTCATGGCGACCGCCAGGCAAGTGCATCGGCTCTGGCGGCGCTTGCGCGCCCCCTAGTGGTCTGAAAGCGAGCCGACGTATAGCTATGACGGTTCGCCCAGGGAGCCAACCTGCCACAGTATAACTGCAGTGGCTGGTCGGGAAGTGGTTAAAGTGAAATTACACAGTATCTGAGCACCACAAACCAAATACTTTAAAGGGGAGGTCCGCCGATTTTTTTTTTTTTTTTTAAAGTCAGCAGCTACAAATACTGCAGCTGCTGACTTTTAAAATAAGGACACTTGCCTGTCCTGGGTGCCCGCGATGTTGGCACCTGAAACCGATCTGTCCTTCGGCTGTCGGGTGCTGCCGCTGCCATCTTCGGTAAGGGAAACAGGTAGTGAAGCTTTGGGGCTTCACTTCCTGGTTCCCTCCTGCGCACGTGCGACTCGCGCTGCGCTATCCCACTGGTCCCTGCTGTCTTCTGGGACCTGTGTGTCTCCCAGAAGACAGCGGGGGGGGGGGGGCGGAGAAGGCGCCGGAAGTGGCGTAGATACCTGCGGGTGGCTCAGGTATCTATGCCCCGAAGTGGGAACAAAATACCTGTATTAGACAGGTATCTGCTCCCCCCTCCCCCCTGAAAGGTGCCAAATGTGACATCGGAGGGGGGGAGGAACCCGGAAAAGCGGAAGTTCCATTTTTGGGTGGAACTCTGCTTTAAGGCTACACGGAAAAATGCAAAACGCAGCAAAAACCCAAACTGTGATTTTACTGTGATTTCCCACAGTCAAACTATCCTGAGTGTGATTCTTCCGCATGCAGCAGCTCCTAAACTCTGCTAAAAGCCTGTGGGGGTTATTTACGAAAGGCAAATCCACTTTGCACTGAAAGTGCACTTGGAAGTGCAGTCGCTCTAAATCTAAGGGGTAGATCTGAAATGAGTGGAAGCTCTGCTGATTTTATCATCCAATCATGTGCAAGCTAAAATGCTGTTTTTAATTGTCCTTGCATGTCCCCCTCGGATCTACAGCGACTGCACTTTCAAGTGCACTTTCAGTGCAAAGTGGATTTTCTTTTAGTAAATAACCCCCTATATGTACATGGACACATAATATATCTTTTTCTGCTTGTTAAAGGAGAAAAGTGTAAACAAAAAAAGTGTGTGTAGTAGGAAAAACAAAAAATAAAAGATATAATGGTTAGATCAGGGTTTGATCTAAGGGCCAGTTCACACCAGATGCATTCCAGTGCGTTTTTCTGCATCAAAAACACATGGACAGCAGGTTATATGGTTTCCAATGGCATAGTTCACCCCAGTGCGGTCAGTTCCAGGGTGTTCCAGTTCCAGAAAAAAAAGTAAAACATCCTGCATTTTTCCTGCACTGGACTGTGCTGGAATGCGGCAAAACGCATCAAAAATGCACCGGAATGCACTGGAACGCATCAAAAAGGTACGAAAATTCTCGTACGACAGAATAGAAAATCAGAAGTGATGTCATGTGTTATAATGTATCTCTATTGTATTTTCTGATGACAACTGTACTGATTGAATGAAAATCGTACAATCTGGTATCATACGAGAAAAATGTTCGTGTGTGTCTGATCGGAAAATATCGGAAGAAATGTCGTAATCTTCTCTCGAAAGCTCTGTACTCACAATCCGATTATTGTACAATCGCTTCGAAAGCGGTATTTTTCGTCCGATTTTCAGATCGTGTGTACGGGCCATGAGGGCATATACGGGCTTCACTATATAGTGCCTTGAAAAAAGTATTCATACCCTTTGAAATTTTCCACATTTTGTCATGTTACAACCAAGAACTTAAATGTATTTTATTGGTATTTTATGCGATAGACCAACACAAAGTGGCACATAATTGTGAAGTGGAAGGAAAATGATAAATAGTTTTCAATTTTTTTTACAAATAAATATGTGAAAAGTGTGATGTACATTTGTATTCAGCCCCCCTGAGTCAATACTTTGTAGAACCACCTTTCACTGCAATTATAGCTGGAAGTCTTTTTGAGGATGTCTCTACCAGCTTTGCACATCTACAGAGTGAAATTTTTGCCCATTCTTCTTTGTAAAATAGCTCAAGCTCTGTCAGATTGGATGGAGAGGGTCTGTGAACAGCAATTTTCAAGTCTTGATACAGATTCTCTATTTAGGATTTAGGTTTGGACTTTGTCTGGGCCATTCTAACACATGAATATGCTTTGATCTAAACCATTCCATTGTAGCTCTGGCTGTATGTTTAGGATCTTTGTCCTGCTGGAAGGTGAACTTCCACCCCAGTCTCAAGTCTTTTGCAGACTCCAACAGGTTTTCTTCTAATGCTACACAGACTGAATTTCAATCAGAAAAAGTCCGATGGGAGCTTTTCATCATATATTCCGTTTGTGTGTATGCCCCATCTGACTTTTTCTGTCGAAAATTCAGACGGACTTAGATAGAGAACATGTTCTATATTTTTCTGATGGAACTAATCACTATCGGAAAAACCGCTCGTCTGTATGCTGTTCCGACGAGATTAGCAGAAGGAGCCCAAAGGGTGGAGCACTGGCTATTGCACTTCCCTTTTCTAGTCCCGTCGTACGTGTTGTACGTCACCGCGTTCTTGATGGTCGGACTTTGGTGTGACCGTGTGTATGCAAGACAGCTTGAGCGGAATTCCGTCGGAATTCCATTGCAGAAACCTTCAGAGTTTGTGTACGCGGCATAAGATTGCCCTGTATTTGGCTCCTTCCATCTTCCCAACAACTCTGATCAGCTTTCCTGTCCCTGCTGAAGAAAAGCATCATGGTGTGTTCAGGGTGTTAGTTTTCCCCAATACATAGCATTTTGCTATTAGGCGGCCAAAAAGTTCAATTTTGGTCTCATCTGACCAGAGCACCTTCTTCCATAAGTTTGCTGTGTCCCCCACATGGCTTCATGCAAACTGCAAATGGGACTTCTTATGACTTTCTTTCAACAATGGCTTTCTTCTTACCACTCTTCCATAAAGGCCAGATTTGTGGAATGCATGACTAATAGTTGTCCTGTGGACAGATTCTCCCATTTGAGCTGTAGATCTCTGCAGCTCCTCCAGAGTTACCATGGGCCTCTTGGCTGCTTCTCTGATTAATGCTCTCCTTGTCCGGCCAGTCAGTTCAGGTAGACGGCCATGTCTTGGTAGGTTTTCAGTTGTGACATACTCTTTCCATTTTCAGATGATGGATTGAACAGTGCTCCGTGAGATGTTCAAAGCTTGGGATATTTTTTTTATAACCTAACCCTGCTTTAAACTTCTCCACAACTTTATCCCTGACCTGTCTGGTGTGTTCCTTGGCCTTCATGATGCTGGCTGTTCACTAAGGTTCTCTGACAAACCTCTGAGGGCTTCACAGAACAGCTGTATTTATACTGAGAATAAATTAACCACAGGTGGACACGATTTACTGAATAGGTGACTTCTGAAGGCAATTGGTTCCACTAGATTTTAGTTAGGGGTATCAGAGTAAAGGGGACTGAATACAAATGCACAACACACTTTTCACATATTTATTTGAAAACTATTTATCATTTTCCTTCCACTTCACAATTATGTGCCACTTTGTGTTGGTCTATTACATAAAATCCCAATAAAATACATTTACGTTTTTGGTTGTAACGTGACAAAATGTGGAAAATATCAAGGCGTGTGAATACTTTTTCAAGGCACTGTACATTTCTATGTTGCTAACTGTGTTCTGTTTCTTTTTCTTTTGTAAATTTCTATAAATTTTTATGATGAAAATTTCAATTTAAAAAAAAAAGTATATATATATATATATATATATATATATATATATATATATATATATATACACACACACACACATACATACATACATACATACATACACACACAGTATCTCTCAAAAGTGAGTACACCCCTCACATTTTTTCTAAATATGTTATTATATCTTTTGATGTGACAACACTGAAGAAATGATACTTTGCTACAATGTACTCACATTTGTTGCCAGCAGTTTAGACATTAATGGCTGTGTGTTGAGTTATTTTGAGGGAACAGCAAATTTACACTGTTATACAAGCTGTACACTCACTACTTTACATTGTAGCAAAGTGTCATTTCTTCAGTGTTGTCACATGAAAAGGTATAATAAAATATGTACAAAAATGTGAGGGGTGTACTCACTTTTGTGAGATACTGTATATATATATATATATATATATATATATATATAGTATCTCAATTTTGGTCTCATCTGACCATATATATATATATATATATATATATATATTTATTATTTTTTTTTCTATTTTATGCCAGTTTGCCTTTGACAATGAAAATTAGGAGATATCCGTTACCATTTCCTACCAAAATGAATTTGTCCTGATAACAAATACGGTGTAACCCACCTGGATACACAAAGTCATTGCGACAACATGTACAGTTTTACGAAACACACGTCAAAGTTGCAAACTTGCACAAGAGGGTTCTGCGTAACATTTTTTTGTCGCCTGCTTAAGGGTCGTTTTGTGAATTGTTGTATTTATATTTCTTAATTTTTTTAAAAACTCAATAAAACATAATTTTCCACACAAAAAAAAGTTGCAAAATGGTGTTCAGGTGTTAGGGTTTGTTTGTGAAGGGGTTAAAAACGAGTAAAGTGCAATGTGTTACATTGTAATGTGAATAAAGGGCCAGACCTGGTGAATGAGGTGAGCGAATGAGGTGAGTGAGTGAGGTGAGTCACTGGGTGTTTGTTGTTGTGACATGCGCAGTATATAATAGGATTGTTTATTATTTGGTGAGGGGGCATTTCACAGAAGACTCTTTCTTGTGAACATCTCAGCATCACTCGGTGCCATCCAAAATCCCCATGACGTGCTGTGAGGCGCCCTGTGATTGGCCAGCCTCCTGCACTCACTAATATGGGAATTTCCAGTCAGGAAGTGAGAGAAGAGTTTAGTGGCCGCGCACACCTCCAGCCTGGGAGGAGGAGGAGGAGGGAGGAGGAGGACCTCGGTGCTGTGTAATGAGCTCACCCCCAAACCCGCCCAGAAGCCAGAGAAAACAAGGAAACTGAAAGAGGAACAGGCGACACCGGGGCTCAACTCAGCCTGCACCGGTCACAATGGAGCCTTAGAGGAAGAAGGGAGAGGAGTGGGACCATCAGCGCTATCACCGCCCGGGGGGGACACACTGCTACAGGTGAGAGAGGGCGCCACACACTGGCCGGACCCTTATTAGCGACTTTTATTATAGAAACTTGTCAAGAATAAACTGCATGGTTACATTACACGAGTCAGCTGTACAATAAGGCTTCTTCATACACAGAGCACATGTGACAGCCCTGACACACACACTACACAGGAAATGGAAGGACCAGGGGATGAACTACCCACAGTCAGCTCACACTGTCCAATCACAGTGGGGTTAGATCTCGCACTATGTCAAGTCAGATTGAGGTTAGAACTCGCACTCTGTCCAGTCAGATTGGACAGAGTGCAAGTTCTAACCCCGATGTGATTGGACAAAGTGCGAGTTCTAACCCCGATGTGATTGGACAGAGTGCGAGTTCTAACCCCGATGTGATTGGACAGAGTGCGAGTTCTACCCCCGATGTGATTGGACAGAGTGCGAGTTCTAACCCCAATCTAACTGGACAGAGTGCGAGATCTAACCCCAATGTGATTGGACAGAGTGCGAGATCTAACCCCAATGTGATTGGACAGAGTGCGAGATCTAACCCCAATGTGATTGGACAGAGTGCGAGATCTAACCCCAATGTGATTGGACAGAGTGCGAGATCTAACCCCAATGTGATTGGACAGAGTGCGAGTTCTAACCCCAATCTCACTGGACAGAGTGCAAGTTCTAACCCCGATGCGATTGGACAGAGTGCGAGTTCTAACCCCGATGCGATTGAACAGAGTGCGAGTTCTAACCCCGATGCGATTGAACAGAGTGCGAGTTCTAACCTCGATGCGATTGGACAGAGTGCGAGTTCTAACCTCGATGCGATTGGACAGAGTGCGAGTTCTAACCTCGATGCGATTGGACAGAGTGCGAGTTCTAACCTCGATGCGATTGGACAGAGTGCGAGTTCTAACCTCGATGCGATTGGACAGAGTGCGAGTTCTAACCTCGATGCGATTGGACAGAGTGCGAGTTCTAACCTCGATGCGATTGGACAGAGTGCGAGTTCTAACCTCGATGCGATTGGACAGAGTGCGAGTTCTAACCTCGATGCGATTGGACAGAGTGCGAGTTCTAACCTCGATGCGATTGGACAGAGTGCGAGTTCTAACCTCGATGCGATTGGACAGAGTGCGAGTTCTAACCTCGATGCGATTGGACAGAGTGCGAGTTCTAACCTCGATGCGATTGGACAGAGTGCGAGTTCTAACCTCGATGCGATTGGACAGAGTGCGAGTTCTAACCTCGATGCGATTGGACAGAGTGCGAGTTCTAACCTCGATGCGATTGGACAGAGTGCGAGTTCTAACCTCGATGCGATTGGACAGAGTGCGAGTTCTAACCTCGATGCGATTGGACAGAGTGCGAGTTCTAACCTCGATGCGATTGGACAGAGTGCGAGTTCTAACCTCGATGCGATTGGACAGAGTGCGAGTTCTAACCTCGATGCGATTGGACAGAGTGCGAGTTCTAACCTCGATGCGATTGGACAGAGTGCGAGTTCTAACCTCGATGCGATTGGACAGAGTGCGAGTTCTAACCCCGATGCGATTGGACAGAGTGCGAGTTCTAACCCCGATGCGATTGGACAGAGTGCGAGTTCTAACCCCGATGCGATTGGACAGAGTGCGAGTTCTAACCCCGATGCGATTGGACAGAGTGCGAGTTCTAACCCCGATGCGATTGGACAGAGTGCGAGTTCTAACCCCGATGCGATTGGACAGAGTGCGAGTTCTAACCCCGATGCGATTGGACAGAGTGCGAGTTCTAACCCCGATGCGATTGGGGTTAGAACTTGCACTCTGTCCAATCAGATTG
This sequence comes from Lithobates clamitans, assembly GCA_037952925.1. Taxonomy (NCBI): domain Eukaryota; kingdom Metazoa; phylum Chordata; class Amphibia; order Anura; family Ranidae; genus Lithobates; species Lithobates clamitans. The sequence goes on from JBBGZY010000655.1 coordinate 6,313,333, forward strand.
GGGTTAGAACTCGCACTCTGTCCAATCAGATTGTACTGCCTCTTCTGTAGTGGCCATACCTACTTCTATAAATCATCCAATTCTTTCCCCATGGGGAATAATCCATGTATAGTGGAAAACCCCATATGCTGCATGCTGAGAAGTGTATTTCAATGGATAATTGGAGGAGGCAATTGTAAGTCCTGAGTCGTACCTTCCATTAAGAATAATTAATGCCTTTTACAAACTGTTTATTTCGGTAGTGATATGATCAAGTGTAGACAGGACCAATAGGCTGTATCTAAAGTGGGGTACGCCACTATAAGGAAATCAGGCGAACGAATGTCCGATTTTCCTCGTTTTCACAGCAAGTTGGAACCAAGGAAGGAAATAATGTATGAAAATTCCAGGGTGGATTTGATTTAAATCATCATCATCATCATTATTATTTTTATTACTATTATTCCCTCCCTTCTAGATTGTAAGCTCTAAAGAGCAGGGCCCTCTGATTCCTCTTGTATTGAATTGTATTGTAAGTGTACTGTCTGCCCTAATGTTGGAAAGCAAACTGTTGGCGCTATATAAAATTCTGTATAATAATAACTATACAGGATTTATACAGCGCCAACAGATTGCGCAGCGCTTTACTAAATAAAGGCAGACGTTACAGTTACAATACAATTTGGTACAAGAGGAATCAGAGGGCCTTGCTCGCTAGAGCTTACAATCTAAATCACTGGTAAAAAGGCTTGATTTAAATCATCTCGATTTGAATCCTAATTTTTAAAGAGCAACTGTCAACTCTGTCCCCCCAGCAGCTCCTCCTCTGACCCGCTGTTGACTCACCGACAGTCCTATTCACTTTAATGGGACGGCTGGTGATGGACAGTGACACAACAAGGTGAGGGAGGTGACGGCATCAGGTAAGTGGATGCCCCCTTACAGGCGCTGCCATGATGGATCTGAAATGGCAGGTGCTCTTTAAATGTAAGGATTCTTGCTGGTAGTTAGAATCTTTAATATTTGCTAACAAAATGAAGGTTTCCGATTTAGAATAATAAGCTGTGAGGTTATTAAAACAGCGATGTCAGAACCGATTCAGTCATACAGTTTGTAGTGTACATAGATTTGCAAAAGAATGGGATAAAGGAATATTCCTGAAGGGTTATCTCATGGTTACTGTGAAATTGTGTGAATGCATCAATGCAGTGCATGTTATCTCAGCTTGCAGAGCTTGGATTCATTAAATGAGTTTACCAAAAATGTAAATATTGCAGAATATACAGCCTCATGCTACATAACTAAGCTCCATGTAATGCTGAATAAACTAAATTATTAATGTATCTTAAATAGAAAACTGTCTTTAGATAGATTTTTACTCCAACATCTTATTAAAATAAATTTGATAAAAATCAAAAAAATCTGATTTTCATTTTTAATTAAAAAAAAAACAAAAAACTTTTGATTTTTATCCACCCTGTAAAATTTTCATTTATGAGAGGCTTTTTTTTGTTTCTGATCATGCGCAGTCTTTCGTATCTGACTTTTCTCTTATGAAAATTGTAAGAAAATGATACACACTAAACAGTTCATTCTGTTACCATAAGAGAAAAAAATGTTGTGGTTTGTCCCTTTGGAAATTTTGCTTGAAAGTTCTGAATCAGCTGACGAAAGTTGTGTACACGCTATTAGAATATCGTACGATCGTTTTTTGGACGAAAATGTTTGCCCGATTTTCTTATAGTGTGTACGAGCCCTAAGAGTCACCATCGAGAACATATTTGTTTCTACATGTGACTGCATATGTCATACAAAAAGGTAATACAGGAAGAGAATTTCAATCGTTATATGGAAGATACAATCATAAGTCATCAATCGAATCTCCCAATAAGTATAACCAAGTTTAATCGCCGAAAGTGTATTTCAGTCAATAATTGGAAGATACCATCATAAGTCATCGATCGTATCTCCCAATAGGGGTAATCAATCTATAGTCGCTAACCCAGTCAATCGCTGTGCTTCATGTTGGGAAGCGGATTTCAATTGATAATTGGAAGATACGATCATAAGTCATTAACCATATCTCCCAATAGGAATAATGAATCTATAGTCGATAACCCTATCTACTGATATGCTGCATGCTGGGAAATGGATTCCAATCCACAATTGGAAGATACGATAATAAGTCATCAATCATGTCTCCCAACTGGGATATTCAATCTATAATCGCTGGAAGCGTATTTTAATCGATAATTGGAAGATATGATCATAAGTCATCAATTGTATCCCCCAATAGGAGTAATCCATCTATAGCCGATAACCCAATCAACCGATTTGCCACATGCAGGGAAGAAGATTTCAATCAATAATTAGAAGATACAATCATCAATTATATCTCCCGATAGGAAAAATCTTTTTATAATCAACAAACCAATGGACAGATATGCTGCATGTTGGGAAGTGTATTTCAGCCGATAATAGGAAGATACGATCATAAGTCATTAATCATATCTCCCAATGGGAATAATTAATCTATGGTTGATAACCCAATCAACCGATATGCTACATTCTGGGAGGTGGATTTCAATCAATAATTGGAAGCAGAGTGGATTTGATTTAAATCAAGTGGATTTAAATCATGATTTCAATCGCTAGTAAAAAGGCTTGATTTAAATCATAATTTTTAGAGAGCAACTGTCATCTCTGTCCTGCAGCAGCTCCTCCTCTGACCCGCTGTTGACTCACCGACAGTTCCATTCACTTTAATGGGACGGCTGGTGATGTGGCAGTGACACAACAAGGTGAGGGAAATGGCGGCATCAGGTGAGTGGATGCCCGCTAACAGGCGCTGCCATGATGGATCTGAAATGATAGGTGCTCATTAAATGTAAGGACTTATTCTTGCTGGTAGTTAGAATCTTTAATATTTGCTAACAAAAATGAAGGTTTCCTATTTAGAATAATAAGCTGTCAGGTTAGTGAAACAGCGATATCCGAACTGATTCAATCATACAGTTTGTAGTGTACATAGATATGCAAAGCAATGGGATAAAGAAATATTCCTGAACTTTGTTTTATCTCATGGTTACTGTGAAATTGTGTGACTACATCAATGCAGTGCATGTTATCTCAGCTTGCAGAGCTTGGATTCATTGAATGAGTTTACCAAAAATGTAAATATTGCAGAATATACAGCCTCATGCTACATAACTAAGCTCCATTTCATGCTGAATAAACTAAATTATTAATGTATCTTAAATGGAAAACTATCTTTTAGATTTTATTAAAATGAATTCAATAAAAATCAAAAAATCGATTAAACTACATGCCGCGACCGCCCGCTGTCGTTTGACGGCGGCAGAATGGCTCCCCTGTGCAAATCGGCATAGCTGCACAGGGGCCGCCTTAAGGGGTATAGGGAGCGCGCCCGCCGTGTCACTAAGAAACCGATGCGTGTGGCCGGCGACTGCGATATCCACCGGGCACCCGTGATCATGTGTGACAGAGCAGTAACGTGGATCTGTGTGTGTGAACACACAAATCCACATCCTGTCAGGGGAGAGGAGACAGAGCCTGTGTTCCTAGTATATAGGAACAACGATCGGTCTCCTCCCCCAGTCAGACCCATCCCCCCAGTTGGAACACACACTGAGGGAACACATTTAACCCCTTGATCGCCCCCTAGTGTTAACCCCTTCCCTGCCAGTGACATTTATACAGTAATCAGTGGCTATTTATAGCTATGATTGCTGTATAATGTCAAAGGTTTCAAAAAAGTGTCCGCTCTGTCTGCCGCAATATCGAAGTTCCGATTTAAAAATTGCAGATCGCCGCCATTAATAGTGTAAAAAAAAAAAAAATGCCATAAATTAATAACCTATTTTGTAGGCACTATAACTTTTTTACTTTTTATTTTTTTGTTCCAAAAATATGTAGATATGTACATATCGGCCTAAACAGAGTAAAAAATGTGTTTTTTCAAATCATTGGTATATTTATTATAGCAAAAAGTAAAAAATAATGTCCTTTTCAAAATTGTCGCTCTTTTTTTGTTTATAGAGCAAAAAATAAAAACCGCAGAGGTGATCAAATACTACCAAAAGAAAGCTCTATTTGTGGGGGGAAAAAAGGACGTCAATTTTGTTTGAGTACAACGTCGCACGACCGCGCAATTGTCAGTTAAAGTGACGCAGTGCCGAATCGCAAAAACTCATCAATTGTATCTCCCAATAGCAATCATTGGGGTTGACTTACTAAAGGCAAATCCACTTTGCACTACTTGGAAGTGCAGTCGCTGTAGATCTAAGGGGAAGATGTGAAATGAGGGGAAGCTCTGCTGATTTTGTCATCCAATCATGTACAAGCTAAAATGCTGTTTTTTATTTTCCTTGTATGTCTCCCTCAGATCTACAGCAACTGCACTTCCAAGTAGTGCAAAGTGGATTTGCCTTTAGTAAATAAACCCCATTATGTCATTATGTCATTTAAAACAAATTTTGATCGCAGCATGCAAAAGGCAGAGTGTAGATACATCCAATAGGAAGATTCTTGGAAGATTCGATCACAAGTCATCATAAGTCATCAATCGGATCTCCCAATAGGAATATTCCAGTCTAATAATACAGTACATTATCTAGTCGATCGATTTGCCACATGCTGGGAAGTGAATTTAATTTGATAGTTGGAGGATATGATTATTACTTATGAACTCTATCTTTTGATGGGAAAAATCAATCAATAGTTGACAACACAGTTGACCGACAGGCCGCACGCTGGGAAGTGTATTTTAATCGATAATTAGAAGATAAGATCATAAGTCATCAATTGTATCTCCCATTAGAAATTGTCAATCTATAGTCAACAACCCAGGCAATCGATATGCCATATGCTAGGAAGTGGATTGCAATCAATAGTTGGAAGATACGGTTGTAAGCTATCAATCCTATCTTCTAATAGAAATATTCAATCAATAGTTGACAACACAATCAACCAATATACCGCACACTGGGAAGCGTATTTCAGTCCATAATTGGAAGACACAAACATAACTCATTGATCCTATCACCTTTTGTGACAGCACAGATATAATTCATACACTGGACAATCTGATTGTACGGTTTCTCAGTTTAATAAATAATCAGTTTCTTTTCCGGTCCATCTCTCCTGATAGGACCAATCAATAGTCAGCAACACAATCAATTGGTATGCCGCACGCTTGGAAGTGTATTTCAGTCAATAGTTGGAAGATACAATCATAACTCATCGATTAAATCTTATGAGAGGAACAATCTATAGTCGACAACACAATCGATCTAGATGCTGAACGCTGAAAAGTGTATTTCAAACAAAGTAGATTGCAATCGATAGTTGGGAGATACAAATCATTAGTCATTGATCGTATCTTCCAATGGGAATAATCGTTCGATAGCCAACAACACGATTGATGTGTCACACTCAAAGGGATTGCAATTGATCATTGCAAAATACAATTGTAAGTTATCGATCTTATCTCTGTTTCCATCAGATATTCTCAAAATATGATCGGATTCCTGTCAAAATCATCTCAGTGCTGCTGATCAATGCCAAACGATCGATCATTTTTTGCCCTGGCTGATCTAAAGAGTCTAAATCAATCAGGAAGGGAAGTTGTGCCTATGTGATCAGTTTTTGATTTAATCGTTTTGTTGAAATCAGAATGATCAAAACTAGGGGTGCAACGGATCAAAAAACTCACGGTTCGGATCGTTCCTCGGATTAGGAGTCACGGTTCGGATCATTTTCGGATCAACAAAAAAAAAATCTCCCCCACTGTAATATCCACAATCTCCCTATTGGCAGGGTGTGGCAGAGTATTGCAGGGTATTGGCAGGTATATTGGCAGGGTATTGGCGGGTATATTGGCAGAGTATTGGCAGACTATTGGCAGGGCATTGCAGAGTATTGGCAGGGTATTGCAGAGTATTGGCAGGGCATTGCAGAGTATTGGCAGGGCATTGCAGAGTATTGGCAGGGCATTGCAGAGTATTGGCAGGGCATTGCAGAGTATTGGCAGGGCATTGCAGAGTATTGGCAGGGCATTGCATAGTATTGGCAGGGCATTGCATAGTATTGGCAGGGCATTGCAGAGTATTGGCAGGGCATTGCAGAGTATTGGCAGGGCATTGCAGAGTATTGGCAGGGCATTGCAGAGTATTGGCAGGGCATTGCAGAGTATTGCGGCAGGGCATTGCAGAGTATTGCGGCAGGGCATTGCAGAGTATTGGCAGGGCATTGCAGAGTATTGCGGCAGGGCATTGCAGAGTATTGCGGCAGGGCATTGCAGAGTATTGCGGCAGGGCATTGCAGAGTATTGCGGCAGGGCATTGCAGAGTATTGCGGCAGGGCATTGCAGAGTATTGCGGCAGGGCATTGCAGAGTATTGCGGCAGGGCATTGCAGAGTATTGCGGCAGGGCATTGCAGAGTATTGCAGCAGGGCATTGCAGAGTATTGCAGCAGGGCATTGCAGAGTATTGGCACTGCTGCCATCCGATCTCTCCCCTCCACTGTACAGATCAGTACACAGAGGGGAGAGTTTGTTACAAGTGATCGCCCTGTCATTTGACGGAGCGATCACGTGCTAAACGGCCGCCGGGTGTACCAAGATGGCCGCCGCTCCGGAGCTAGGCCGAAGCCGCGGCCTTTCCTATGGCCGAGGCCACAGAGTGCTCTGTGGATCGCGGGTGTCCCGTACGGATCAACCTCCGCGGATCGGATCAACCTCCGCGGATCGGATCACGGATCGATGACGATCCGTTACACCCCTAATCAAAACTATATAATACAGTATGAGGACAGTCCTAAACAATCAAATCAGGCAGACCTGTGAACTAGGACAGCCATATACTTTATAATCCCACTCCTATCTTTGTAAAGTCAACTGTAGGTCTACCAAAACAATGTCATATAAAAACCTATTAAACGATTTAACCAATTTGCATTCAGTGAGGCAGGCCCTTGCACTACATAGTTGTTGCAAGAGCTACAACCAGATTGTAATGTGGATGGTGAGCTAGGAGATTGTACACTGAGGTTGTATTGTGTATGGTAAATTTTAAGGAGATTGTACAACCAGATAGTATAATGTATGGCAATACATGTATCAATTTGTGATCATTGTAAATACCAGTGCCGCAAAAAGCTATTTTTTTAAGTCAGCAGCTTCAGGTGGGGGCTTTATTACCATGATTGTTTTTTTTTTAACCCTTTCACCCCCTCTCCTTTACTGTACATGAAAGATCCATCCTGTGTCTGATGACATGTTTATTAACCCCTTCACCCCCCTTATCCTGGGACCTTCACCAACACAGGGACCTTTCCTCTTCTGATCTCCCCTTACAGAATTGGAGAATGTTTCAATGTTTTTGAAAATAATTTTATATCCCGAATTACTCACCGAGACAAGAATTTTATATCGGGGCACCGTGCTGTCTCCTGGGATTGCCACGTCACATTCCAAAGGCAGCGATTTACACAGCGGCCACAAAATCTGGCCAGGCACAGACATGGCAGCGCTCTGCCAAGTGTTTGGGAAATGGCAGCAACCTGCGGCCTGTCTGCGCATGCACACATATGCTGGGAGTCCCTGCAAGGTCCCGGATCCCAGAACCCAACAGCATCTGTACACTTGTGGGATTCCCCCGTGTGTGTGCAGACATGACGCAGGTTTTTGCCAGGTCCTAGACACTTGGCAGAGGCCTGCGGCACATCTACACACGTGGGATTTTTAAAGATGGTGGCACGGAAGGCAAGGGGCAAACATTACAGGGGTGAAGTTCTTCTTTAACCTCCATCTCCATCCTCCTCCTCCCTCTGTGTATGACCTATACAATAAAGACTCTACTGCACCATTACCAAACTCCATGATTGAATCCCCTCAATACCAGCATATGTCTTCAGTTGCAATAATTGTGGCAAAAATTAGGTCACTTTCCAAAAATTGATAATTTAGAGGGTGTTTGTACTGTCCTGGCATTTTTATGTGATGTGATTTATACCAGACATTTGGGAAACAGTTATAAAAGAAAAAATATCAGTGGTCTGCAAACTGCAGCCCATGGGCCAGATGTGACCCTTTGATGGCCATTTATCCGGCCCTTCAGACACTATTCCTTTCACTGATAAAAGGCACTATTGCTTTCACTGACATCGACATGGGGGTTACTATTCCTCCCACTGACACCAGACATGGGGCTACTATTCCTCCCACTGACACCAGACATGGGGCTACTATTCCTCCCACTGACACCAGACATGGGGCTACTATTCCTCCCACTGACACCAGACATGGGGCTACTATTCCTCCCACTGACACCAGACATGGGGCTACTATTCCTCCCACTGACACCAGACATGGGATACTATTCCTCCCACTGACACCAACATGGGGGTACTATTCCTCCCATTGACACCTGAGATGGGGAACTAATTATCCCACTGGCACCAATTATGGGGCACTATACCTTCCACTGACATCAGAGATGGTGCACTATTCCTCCCACTGACACCAAAGATGTAATTTTTTACTCCAATTGACCACTAAGCCTATGGCATTGTTTTTTCCCACTGATGCATTCTTTACCCCCACTGGCCACTCTGGCCCCCTAAAGTTTGAGGGACAGTAAACTTTGCTTTATGTAGTTGAAAAAACAGTGGTCACCTCACTTGTGCTCCATTGAGAATCAGAGTCCCTCTGCTGTGCTGGCAGATTTGTGTTTTTGTTTTGTTTTTTCTCATTTACCCATCTCTGTGAATTAATGACACAGCTGTGGTGTGGCCCAAAATTCAAATATGTAAGGAACCAGCCAGGAGAAGGACCCCCATATTCTGTATATACAAGGGGTGGGTGATTTGAGGGTGAGGGGACTCTCTAAATATGGTGGCACATTGCAAGTCAATAAAACATTGTTTATGGAAAGGAAAACACTGCAAGTAAGCATTCAAAATGCTTGATTTGTTTGTGCTTTTACCTGCATTTTTTTTTTAATTGATGTCAAGGTCTATTTTAGCATTTTCAAACTTCTATTTTTTTTGTAAATCCAACTCTGCAAATAAAATATTTAGTCACTGACAAAAGTAGATTTGCATACCAAAAGTTGCAACAATTTGTAACTTGATTTTGGTACATATGACATTTAAATGATGAAACAGAACAATGATTAGCAGGAACCTTAGCCAAGAAAAAAAAACAGGAAATTTTGAAAAATGTTCATTCGTTTTGGTTACAGTTGTCATTGCAATTAAAGCAGAAGAGCTGATTTATGAAATTGTTAACTTAAAGTGGTTGTAAACCCTTACATACACCCAATGAAGGGACTGGCCTCAGGTGATACACAGAGATGAAACAAATCCTCCTACAAAAGTTGTACCAGTTTATACGCAGTCTTCTCTACTTCTATTCAAAGTGCAGAATTTATAAAGGCTTGTCTGAGAGTTCAGAAAAAGGGGTGGCAAGCTCAAGCTACACTCTACAGAGCTCAGTGAGGAGAGACCTGACAGCTGATTGGAGGGAAGGGACACACCCCTTTTCACACAGGAACAGAGCTGAGGCTGTGAATCAGCTTGAGATCCCTCCCCTGTCACCTTTCTTCTTTTGGTGTCAGAAAGACTTGTCAGAAGTGAATCATGCTCACAGCAGTGGAATGAAGCAGCAGAGAAGTCGGCAGAAAGGCACTGGTAGGCAAAAGGGTGTACAGGTACGTCCCCTTTAAGAAACGGTGTCGTGGGCCCGCCACCGTCTCCGTGACCACGAGTCCCGCTGACTCGATGTCCGCGGAGTGCCCGTGTCAAGGAGAGAAACAACAGGGAGATGCTTTTGTAAACAAAGCATTTCCCCTTTTCTGCCTTATTGACAGAACAGTGATCACAGCTCTCTGTCATCAAGAGCAGCCCCCTCACAGTTGGAATCACTCCCTAGGACACACTTAACCCCTTCACCGCCCCCTAGTGGTTAACCCCTTCACTGCCAGTATCATTTACACAGTAATCAATGCATTTATATAGCATTGATCGCTGTATAAATGACAGTGGTCCCAAAATAGTGCCAAAAGTGTCCGATCTGTCCGCCATAATGTCGCAGTCCTGATAAAAATCGCAGATCGCCGACATTATTAATAAAAAAATAAAAATGCCATAAAACTATCCCCTATTTTGTAGACGCTATAAATTTTGCGCAAACCAATCAATATACGCTTGTAATTTTTTTTTTTTTTTTTTTACCAAAAATATGTAGAAGAATACATATCGGCCTAAACTGAGGAAAAAAATTGTTTTTTTTATATATTTTTTGGGGGTATTTATTAGGGTTGTCCCGATACTAATATCGGCACCGGTATTTGCCCAAGTACTTGTACTCGGGCAAATGCTCCCGATGCTTCATCCGATACCTGGACAGTCAGCAGTGATCGGTGCGTGGGGGAGTTACAAGCTTCTCCCCCCGCGGCTTTCAGCTGCTTTAGTGAAATCTATACAGCGGTGATTGTTGCTTGTAACTCCCCCACACGCGATCACCGCTGACTGTCATCGCATCCTCCATGCCCCCTCCGTTCTGCTGCCCCCCTCCGTTCTGCTGCCCCCCTCCGTTCTGCTGTCCCCCTCCGTTCTGCTGTCCCCCTCCGTTCTGCTGTCCCCCTCCATTTCCTCCTCCTTCCTTTTCTGTATGGACAGAGTCAGCTGACTCTGTCCATTCACATAACTGAAACATTGTAACCTTCTGTGATTACGATGTCTCAGTTTATGAATGGAGAGGAGCCTCTGTCTTCTCTTCATTCATTTTCAGTGCAGCTGAGGCTGCAGTGAAAGGGACTGGGGAATCTCTATCCTCTGTCTCTTTCTCTGTCTCAAGGGGGAGATATCAGAGGTCTGTTAAGACCCCTGATAACTCACCAAAGCCCCCCAACAGGGCTGATTAAAAAAAAAAAACACACAAAGTATTGCAATAAATAATAAAAAAAAATTGTAAAAGAATAATAAAAAATTAAATAAAAAAACACAGACACCGTCCACCCCCCCTAAAAAATAAATAAATAAAATAAACCACTGTCACGTGACATTAAAAATAAAAGTATTGGTAATCGGTATCGGCGAGTGCTTGAAAAAAAGTATCGTTACTTGTACTCGGTCTTAAAAAAGTGGTATCGGGACAACCCTAGTATTTATTATAGCAAAAAGTAAAAAATATTGTGTTTTTTTTTTTTTTTTCCCAAAATTGTTGCTTTTTTTTTGTTTGTTTATAGAGCAAAAAATAAAAACCACAGAGGCGATCAAATACCACCAAAAGAAAGCTCTATTTGTGGGAAAAAAAGGAGGTCAATTTTGTTTGGGTACAACGTTGCACGACCGCGCAATTGTCAGTTAAAGCAAGACAGTGCCGTATCGCAAAAAATGCTCTGGTCAGGAAGGGGGTAAAATCCTCTGGGGCTGAAGTGGTTAATTGAGACAAGTACACACTATAGAGGGATACGCTTTGTTAATATTTCTGAGGTTTACAACTAATTTAACTGTTTTGAAATGTAATCTGCCTGCATTAATCCACAACAGTCAACATGGAGGAAAAAATGGGGAATGGACATGGGTGTCACATATGTGACATCTATTTCCCATGTCATCTGACTCAGCAGGGGATCAGCCTAGCCCCACTGAGAGGAAACAGTGAGCGTTCATGTGAAAGAAGCCTTAAAATAATGAATGGAAGAAAAGAATACTTCCCTTTTCTTGCAGCAAATGATGCACATGGCCCCCACCACTGCCAAAATTACCAAACGCTTGGAATCAAAATCTTAGTTGAAGGGCCTTGCTGAAAAACAGTTAAAACAAAACCAGAAAGTCAGCACCACTGCTAAAAATCTGATCATTCCTTTAAAGGGGTTGTAAAGGTTCGTGTTTTATCACCTAAATGCATCCTGTCAGTGACCAGCCCCCAGTCTAGACGCCGAATGCTGGTCTCGGGAGCGCGCCCGCAAGGTAATACCCCCCCCCCCCCGGGAGGCGCTTCTCCCAGTGGGTTACCTGATGAGGGCAGGAGCCGAAACAGCCACGAGGGACCCCAGAAGAGGATGTTCGGGGCCACTCTGTGCAAAACGAGCTGCACAGTGGAGGTAAGTATGATATGTTTGTTATTTTTTTTTTTTTTAAATAAATGAACCTTTACTGTCACTTTAAAGCAGACCTGCCCTTTGAATGTCCCTATCCGGCCCTCAATGCCCCCACTGTCAACTTCCTCACTGGGATGCAGAGAGATGTTCATGTGGAGAGCTGCAAGAACTGGAAGGAGTGAGTCCGATGAGCTGATCAGTACAGCACAGTAACCTTTAAAATTCTGCTGCTGATGGTCCTGAAGTACTCTGTATATATAAAATATATCATCAATGTATAAATAATAAACATATACTATTTATTTTGTTACCATTCTTTTGACAAAAAAAGTTATGCACCGTGACCACAGACATTGATAACGTAAAGTTATGCACCGTGACCACAGACATTGATAACGTACTTTTGGTGGATGCAGTACTTTTTTTTTTTTTTTTGTTTTGTTTTATGTTGACAAAATTGAGAGTTGTTTAGTACGCAATGGCAATACACTATAAGAGTGAAAGTGGCTACATAAAACAGTATTGAAAAATAGCTTGGTTTCTTCAGTGTAGTGTAAAATGGGTATTTACACAGGAACTTGTATGGTGTGTAATAGGGAAGTCAGACAAACACTGACTAAAATGTGTCATTCAGAGTGAACTGTGGCCAGGATACAGACAGCTCATTATTTACATATTCTTAACAATATAGAAGCTTTCTATATTATAGGTATTGAGCGCCACTGTTCTACATTGATTTCTGACTTCTATAGTCTTATACTACCTGATCCAAGTGCATCTCAAAGCAAACATCGGGTACACTTAATCATGATTAATCACCCCTACTTAACTGAACCTAAGGATACTGTATATACCAATATATACCAGAGCTCTGCACGACCACGCTCTTATTTATTACAGTTATTTTTATAGCATTAACAATTTACACAGCACTTTAAATACATATTGATCATTCACATCAGTCCCCTTACGAAGCATACAATCTAAGGTCCCTAACTCATATTCACACATACACATACTAGGGCCAATTTAGACAGGAGCCAATTAGCCTGCTAGCATGTCTTTTGAGTGTGGGAGGAAACCAGAGTACAGGGAGGAAACCCATGCAGGCAAAAATCAAGGCAGGTTGTGGCATGGATGGGATTAGAACCAACAACCCTGTTTTCAAAAAGTGACAGGGGGGAGAAGTTTCCCCAGCTGCTGTCACACTGAGGGGGGGATCGAGGGAACTGGCGGCAGGAGCTGGAACATATTACCCTAACATAATACCCTAAATATGTAACATGTAGGGATGAGCCAAACACCCCTCGGTTTGGTTCGCAGCAGAACATACAAACAGGCAAAAAAAATTGTGCGAACACCGTTAAAGTCCATGGGACACGAACATGAATAATCAAAAGTGCTAATTTTAAAGGCTTATATGCAAGTTGTTGTCATAAAAAGTGTTTGGGGACCTGGGTCCTGCCCCAGGGGATATGCATCAATGCAAAAAAAAGTTTTAAAAATGGCTGTATTTTCGGGAGCAGTGATTTTTAATAATGCTTAAAGTGAAATATTCCTTTTAAATTTCTTACCTGGGGGGTGTCTATAGTATGCCTGTAAAGTGGCAAATTTTTCCCGTGCTTAGTCCCTGCACAAAATGGGGCAGTACCACCTGTTTACGTAACCGGGTGGCCCTGCCCCCTCTGACGCCCTGGGAAAGCCATAGGGAAGTCCCCGTGCGTCAGAGGGGGCAGGGTCACCCGGGAACGTCACAGTGTGGCCCCACCCTCAGTTATAAAAGAACTGTCAAAGCGAAGACGCGTCATACGGCAGGAGATGGGTCGGAGGCGGGTCGGTCGCTTGTTTTTTTTTTTTAATTATTCTTTTTCGGTCTGCCGGCGGAGCAAGAGAAGAAGAAGAAGACTTCGTGGGACATTTTTTATTTTTTAATAAAAGACTTGTCCCAGGCCGTGTCATGTCATTTTTACCATTTTGACACTTTTTTTGTGAAATGGTAGGGGTACATTTGTACCCCGTTACCATTTCACACGGGGGGAGGCCGGGATCTGGGGGTCCCCTTGTTAAAGGGGGCTTCCAGATTCCGATAAGCCCCCTGCCCGCAGACCCCAACAACCACCGGGCAAGGGTTGTGGGGATGAGGTCCTTGTCCCCAATCAACATGGGGACAAGGTGCTTTGGGGTGCTACCCCAAAGCACCCTTCCCATGTTGAGGGCATTTGGCCTGGTACGGTTCAGGAGGGGGGGCGCTCTCTCATCCCCCCATCCTTTTCCTGTGGCCTCCCAGGTTGCGTGCTTGGATAAGGGTCTAGTATGGATTTTTGGGGGGGCCCCCATGCTATTTTTTTTTTTTTTTTTTTAATTTTGGCAGGGGATTCCTCTTAAAATCCATACCAGACCTGAAGGGCCTTGCATGGAATTTGGAGGGACCCCACGCATTTTTTTTTTTTTTTTTTTTTAAATTTTGGTTCGGGGTTCCCCTTAACCACTTGCCGACCGGGCCATAGCCGAAAGACGGCTACAGCGCGGTCGGCTAGTTCTGGGTGGACGTCCATGGACGTCCTCCCAGAATACTGCTCTCGCGCGCCCCCTGGGGCGCGCACCCGAGAACTTCCGTGACCGCCGGGTCCAGAGGACCCGGCGCATCACGGATCACGGTAAACGGCCGCTGATCGCGGCCGTTTACCATGTGATCGCTCCGTCAAATGACAGAGCGATCACATGTCAACAGACCGGCGTCATCTGATGACGCCGGTTCCTCCCTCCCCTCTCTGTACCGATCGGTACAGTGCGAGGGGAGAGGGGGAGGGATCGGATGGCAGCACAGCTGTGGGCTGCATGTGTAGTGCCCACAGCGGTGCTCAGTGACATTTGCAGTCACATCCATCCATCCCTCCATGCTCAGCCATCCCTGCAATACTCTGCATAACACCCTGCAATACTCTGCACTATACCCTGCAATACTCTGCATACCACCCTGCAATACTCTGCATAACACCCTGCAATACTCTGCACTATACCCTGCAATACTCTGCATAACACTCTGCACTATACCCTGCAATACTCTGCATAACACCCTGCAATACTCTGCATAACACCCTGCAATACTCTGCATAACACCCTGCAATACTCTGCATAACACCCTGCAATACTCTGCACTATACCCTGCAATACTCTGCACTATACCCTGCAATACTCTGCACTATACCCTGCAATACTCTGCACTATACCCTGCAATACTCTGCATAACACCCTGCAATACTCTGCAATATACCCGGGCACTACTCTGCAATATACCCGGGCACTACTCTGCAATATACCCGGGCACTACTCTGCAATATACCCCGCAATACTCTGCAATATACCCCGCAATACTCTGCAATATACCCCGCAATACTCTGCAATATACCCGGCAATACTCTGCAATATACTTGGCAATACTCTGCAATATACTTGGCAATACTCTGCAATATACTTGGCAATACTCTGCAATATACCCCGCAATACTCTGCAATATACCCCGCAATACTCTGCAATATACCCCGCAATACTCTGCAATATACCCCGCAATACTCTGCAATATACCCGGCAATACTCTGCAATATACCCGGCAATACTCTGCAATATACCCGGCAATACTCTGCAATATACCCGGCAATACTCTGCAATATACCCGGCAATACTCTGCAATATACCCGGCAATACTCTGCAATATACCCCGCAATACTCTGCAATATACCCCGCAATACTCTGCAATATACCCCGCAATACTCTGCATAACACCCTGCACTACTCTGCAATATACCCGGGCACTACTCTGCAATATACCCGGGCACTACTCTGCAATATACCCGGCAATACTCTGCAATATACCCGGCAATACTCTGCAATATACCCCGCAATACTCTGCAATATACCCCGCAATACTCTGCAATATACCCCGCAATACTCTGCAATATACCCCGCAATACTCTGCAATATACCCCGCAATACTTTGCAATATACCCCGCAATACTCTGCAATATACCCCGCAATACTCCGCAATTTTTAACCAGTTCCCGCCCACAGTCATATGACGTCCTTGACTTTGAGCGGGTATATCTGAATGATGGGTGCAGCTACAGGCATCATTCAGATATCAGCTTTTTCAGCCGGCGATTTCCTACACCATAGGAATGATCATAGCTGCTGTTCCACTGCTTGATCATTCTTATGGGAGGCGAGAGGGGACGCCCCCCCCTTCCCGCCACCCTCCGGTGCTTCTACCGACTCACCGCTACGATCGAAGCCAAGATCGTTTTTTTTTTATTATTATTTCAGGCTTCCCAGCCTAGAGGTGAGATGTGGGGTCTTATTGACCCCATATCTCACTGTAAAGAGGACCTGTCATGCCATATTCCTATTACAAGGATGTTTACATTCCTTGTAATAGAAATAAAAGTGATCAAAACATTTTTTTGGGGGGAAAAAGTGTCAAACTAAAATAAATAAAGTAAAATAAACAATAAAAAAAAAAAAAAAAAATTTAAAGCGCCCATGTCCATGTGCTCGCATGTAGAAGCGAACACATACGTAAGTCCCGCCCACATATGAAAACGGTGTTCAAACCACACGTGCGGTATCGCTGCGATCGGTAGAGCGAGAGCAATAATTTTGGCCCTAGACCTCCTCTGTAACTCAAAACATGTAACCAGGAAAAAATTTTAAAGCGTCACCTATGGAGATTTTTAAGTAGCGACGTTTGGCACCATTCCACGAGAGTGTGCAATTTTGAAGGGTGACATGTTGGGTATCTATTTACTCGGCGTAACTTCATCTTTCACATTATGCAAAAACATTGGGCTAACTTTACTGTTTTTTTTTTTAAAAGCACAAAACTGTTTCTTTCCCCAAAAAAACGCGTTTGAAAAATTGCTGCACAAATACCGTGCGAGATAAAAAGTTGCAACAACCGCCATTGTATTCTCTAGGGTCTTTGCTAAAAAAAATATATATAATGTTTTGGGGTTCTATGTAATTTTCTAGCAAATAAATTATGATTTTTACATGTAGGAGAGAAATGTCAGAATTGGCCTGGGCGCTCCAGAACGCCTGGAGGTGCTCCGTGCATGTTGGGCCTCTGTATGTGGCCATGCTGTGTAAAAGTCTCACATATGTGGTATCGCCATACTCGGGAGTAATAGCAGAATGTGTTTTGGGGTGTAATTTGTGGTATGCATATGTGGTGTGTGAGAAATAACCTTCTAATATGACAATTTTGTGAAAAAAAAGAAAAGAAAAAAAAATCTTGATTTTGCAAAGAATTGTGGGAAAAGATGACAATTTCAAAAAAACTCAGCATGCATCTTTCTAAATACCTTGGAATGTCTTCTTTCCAAAAAGGGGTCATTTGAGGGGTATTTGTACTTTTCTGGCATGTTAGGGTCTCAAGAAATTAGATAGGCCGTCAGTAATTCAGGTGTGATAAATTTTCAGATATTGGCACCGTAGCTTTTGGACTCTCTAACATTCACAAAGACCAAATAATATACACCGATTTGGGTTATTTTTACCAAAGATATGTAGCGGTATACATTTTGGCCAAAATTTACGAAGAAAAATTACTAATTTGCTAAATTTTATAACAGAAACAAAGAAAAATTCATTTTTTTACCAAATTTTCAGTCTTTTTTCTTTTATAGCGCAAAAAATAAAAAACCCAACGGTGATTAAATACCACCAAAAGAAAGCTCTATTTGTGTGAAAAAAAGGATAAAAATTTCATATGGGTAAAGTGTTGTATGGCTGAGTAATTGTCATTCAAAGTGTGAGAGCACCAAAAGCTGAAAATTGGTCTGATTAGGAAGGGGGTTTAAGTGCCCAGTGGTCAAGTGGT
Source organism: Lithobates clamitans (assembly GCA_037952925.1). NCBI lineage: Eukaryota > Metazoa > Chordata > Amphibia > Anura > Ranidae > Lithobates > Lithobates clamitans. The sequence continues at coordinate 6,331,316 of JBBGZY010000655.1, forward strand.
TAATATTCATACCAGACCCAAATGGACTGGGGGGATCCCATGCCGTTTTTTTCAATGACTTCTTTTATCTGTATTGCTGGGCCCGACAATTCATTATAGCCATGAGTAGTTTTTAAATGACTTTTTTTTTCCTTTTAGAAATGTCATTTTGTGCAGGGACTGTTCTAAACACAGGAAACATTCGCCACTTTACAGGCATACTATAGACACCCCACGGTACGAAATTTAAAGGAATATTTCACTTTCATTGTTTCACTTTAAGCATTATTAAAATCGCTGCTCCCAAATAAGCACACGTTTTTAAAACTTTTTTTTTTTGCATTGATACATGTCGCCTGGGGCAGGACCTAGGTCCCCAAACACTTTTTATGCCAATACCATGCATATAAGCCTTTAAAATTAGAACTTTTGATTTTTCCCAAAGACTTTTAAAGGGTGTTCCGCGGCTTTCAAATTTGCCGCGAACACCCCATATTGTTCGCGTTTCGGCGAGTAGGCGAACACCAACACCCAACGACCTTTACTCTAATTTTCATCATTTACTCCTCCTTAACCTAAAATAACCAACCAATTATTTTGGTTACTTTTTTTTTTTTGGTTTTAAGGTCTGGCCTGCCCCATGTCTGCATCCTTGCCTAGGCGAGAATGATGTTATTCTGCTTCCACAGCTGCCTGGGCTATTCATCCCAGGAGGCATCATAGGTGTGGACACAGCACTGGAGGAGGAGGACCTTCTAGCTTGTTATTGCTAGGAGCTGGAAGAGAGAGCCATTTCCGATGACGTAGGAGAATAGAAGAAGCTGGGGGCTGAAGTTCCTCTCCAAACTTGCATTTACAAAGATATAGGACTAGGATTACATTTAAAGGAACACGTTTAAATTATACCTGTCTATAAATAATCATTTTTTTATAGTTCCACTAGACCTAAGCCCAAAACTGCCAAACTTCTCTTTTCTAGGAAAAGAAGAACTATCACTCATTTTTTTTCATTATTCCCAATTAGACAAAGCACAAGTAGTACTTTGTCTCATCTTCCTAGGTGCCCTAAAACACTAGCTGTGATGTTGAACACAGCTTCCTCCCTATTGTCACCCAACACCCCAGCTGGCAAGGAGATGGCTGCTTTGATAACACCTGTCCTAAGCTCCCAGCAATTGCCTGAGGCAAGCACCAGCATGAGGAATGCTAAGGAAGGTAAAGTGTGTCAGCTTCACCTCGTGTTGATTTTTGCATCGGGCACCAAGGATGATGGGACAAGGTTCTTTTACAGCTGAAGTCACTCAGCTGAGCCAGGCTTGGAAAAGATCCCGACCATATGGTTCCGCTAAGAGCCTGAGCTGGCACCCCCCCCCCCCCCCCACAGCCCAGAGCTCCAGTGAGTGCTGGAGGACAGAGTGGAGAGCCGCTGACTGACAGTCATGGCTCTCTGCTCAGAGTGGAGGGAGAGAACTGAGCGATCAGCGGTGTTTGATCACTTAGTTCTCACTACAAAGCTGGCAGGGGACAGATGCAGCATTGGATCGATGCTTCATCCACCTAGGTCAGTATAAATTTTTCTTTTTTTTAAAATCCCAAACCTCTTCTTTAAATAATGTTAAAAAAAATTGCGATAGTTCTTTAACCATTTTATGTACGTGGCTATCCGTTAATGATACATGTACAGTGAATTGGCACACATTGCACCACTATGAATGGTATGCATTTCAACACAAGCATTATATTTAATGAGATTCATAAGCCGCTTTGTTTGCTTTCCATTCTGCCATTTTGGTTAATGTTCAATGAAAGCTAAATCATGAATGCAAGACTTACCAAGTTGTGTGCGGAACTTACAAGTGGCAGGCAAGATGTTCTTCATGTCTGGGCCAAACATCGGACATTTACAAGGTTGGCAAAAATAAAAAATCTTACAGAACATTCCCATCCCTTGCCCTAGTGTTTAGTCACCTATCCCTAGTATTTATTATCCCCCAACCATAAAATGGAACTAACCACCTAAAGTTAATAAAGGAACATACACCCTAACACAGTGCATATTTAGCCAAAACCTTTTTTCTTCTATTTTCGGATAGAGTAGGAATACCTAATCACCTGTCTTTTTTTTTTTTTTCTTTAAATGGCATTCTCTGTTGTCTCTCCAAAGTGAAGGGAATTGCTTCTTAGATAGCTGTCCTTAGAACAGAAGTCCTTATTAGAAGATTTCACCTTTTGCCATGTTGTGGTGGAAACAGAAAAATGTGGGTTTCATTTTACTTTTGGAGTGAAAAAGCAAGTGCCGCTCCAGGTGGACGCATAATGCATTAGCCCCTTCCCTGTGCAATTAGGTACTGGTCCAATCCGTGATCGCTGCAATCCAAACATTCAAAAAATGGCCAGAAAAATGTAAACTTTATTGTATAAAATCCATGCATAAAAACTTTACAGTTCCCAGATTCAGGATGACAGCAGTGGTTGTTAACACGTTTCACACAAGAAGCGCTTGCTCATAACAACTTGTATGTGTTGTGTATGGATTACACTTGTGTATGGATTTTATGCAGTAATGGGGGTTATTTACGAAAGGCAAATCCACTTTGCACTACAAGTGCATTTGGAAGTGTGGTCGCTGTAGATCCGAGGGGGACATGCAAGGAAAAGAAAAACAGCATTTTTTAGCTTACACATGATTGAATGATAAAATCAGCAGAGCTTCCCCTCATTTTAGATCTACCCCTCAGATTTACAGCGACTGCACTTCCGAATGCACTTTCAGTGCAATTTCAAGTGCACTTTGCACTTGTAGTTTGCACTTGTAGTGCAAAGTGGATTTGCCTTTCGTAAATAACCCCCACTGTGTACATTTTTCTGGCCATTGGAGTGCAGTCAACCTTTCCTTTTACTTTTGTTAAGGTGACAGCAAAAAGAAAAAAAGGTCGGAAGTTCTAAGACTTCTTCATGCTTCACCTCCTCTAATCCACCTAAATTAACCCCTAACGAATTAATGAAAAATAAATAACTCTTGACATTTACCTCTATCCCCCCTCCCCCCAACCTTAAAGTGACTGTTCCTTAAAAATAAACAGCTAACGAATGTTTAAGTGCCTACTTATTCTACAGCAGGCTGTATTATTTAATTCCCAAATGCTGGGCTGCTCTGACCAAGTAAAACTCTTGCACTTCCTGGTAGTGTCATTCCTATTGGGCAGTAAGACAGCCAATTATAATTGTGTGAAAGACAGGAGGGAGCGGCATGCTCTGTCACCACCAGTGTGAGTTTTAAACTATCACCTGAACTATTAAGCCAATATTCATGTTCTAAAAGTACATAACAGTTGCAGAGAGGTTTTGACGTTTGCAAATGTAGAGGTCTTGGCTGCTTCAGTTGTCAAACAGCAAGTGGAATCATCTAGTTGGGAACCCCAAAATAAAGTTTTGTTATTAAAATGACAAACTAAATACTCAATAATTGTATCCTTTTAAAGAAGAAGTACAGCCAAAGCTCTTTTGGCTGTAGTTCTCTTGTGGATCACAGCAGTGCAGTTCGTTCTGCACTCCTGTGACTCGTTTTTAGCAGACAGCAGGACGACATCATAGAGCCATATGGTCGGGATCCGCCAACATGCCTGGACCGGTGTTCTGTCAAAATAACCAAATAAATGAGGGTAGTGACGGTAGCCTCAGGGAAGAAGACTTCTTGCCCACATCCCTGTATACCTATATACTAGAAACTTTGTTTTCCTCTAAGTGGGACTTTATAAGGCAAGAGTCTTCAAAACGTATATCAAAATCACATATATAATTTTATTATCAAAATATATAAAATCATGACATAAAAAACATGAAAAACTTTAGTAAAAAAGACAAGGATGCCTGACAGTACACATAATGATCACAATAATGATGACATAATTTACAGTACAATGATAAACACAAAAAACACCACACCAACTTATGCGGCTAAAGTCTGCACATGTAAAGAGCCCAACGCGTTTCGAGGTTTTTATTGGATTGGAACCTCTTCTTCAGGGTGGATGATGATATAAGTGGTTATCTGTACATTTACAAAAAGAGGAGGGTAAGACATCTTAAAGAACGTTCCTAATATAAGAAAACGGCATGTAATAATAGCAATCAAAAATATTTATGAAATTATATTCTCACCATATAGTTTTTGAGACTGTACTAGAAAGCATCCAACTTTAAAAGGGAAGTAGTAGGTACATTGGCCCGATGGCGGTAAACGGACCAATGGACCAAAGCCAAATTCCAAGGACACAGTGTAGGCAAGCAGCCCAACAACAGGACACAAAGGGCGTCCCCCCCACACACACACACACCAAAACCACTGAAGACAACTATGATAAATACTTTTATGTCACCTAAGACAAAAAAGAAAAAATATATATAGTCTAATGGAAAATGCCCCAAGGATATCAAATAAAAAACATAATCAGCATTAAATGCAATAAACACAAAGGCAAGGAACGTGAACCAAACATTTAATATATATAGAAAAAAATATATAAGTATAGGTGTAATAAATATATCAATCCGTCCCGTAGCTTACCTATGAATTTACGTAGACTGAAAATCATTCATGTCAGAGGAAAATCGCATGGAGCTTGGCAAGATAGGGGTGACTGTGTATTAGATGACTCTGTGTGACCAGGTCTCTCATCAGGGGGGCAGGTGACAACCTTTAAAACCATCAGCATATAATGGCTAAAAAACAAAAACAGAAAACAGAAAATGTTGTGTGATTAATTAAAATCACCAAGAAAAACGATGTGCAAAAAGCACAGCAAACCCGCACTACACTGATGTGTCAGTCCGCCTGCATGTGCAAATTACACATAGTCCCTGTCAAAAGACAGAGCATCCAGTCTATAGAAGTAAAGATAAAGTGGTTACCTGGAGAAATGATACAGCTGAGCGGTCAGTCCAACGCCTGTGTAGGAATGAGACTGGCCGCTCAGGATCTGAGGCTTTTAAAGACCGTTCACTGATGTGGACATCAGCAACAGCAGATGAGTCAGTGAACGTCATGAACAGTGAGAGGGGAGGGGGAAGGGATCACCCTCCGAATTCCCGGCGCGCAGGCCCGCCCCCTTGGTCCCACCCACGTATCAGAGCACGGAGGGAGGAAACACAAAATCACCACAGTGATGAGACAGGGCACATTGTCCCAATCATGTGTGATGAAAAAACGGGGGCCAAGAGGCGCCAAACCAAGAGGGATGGCACAATGCCCCCCCGTGCGCTGAGTGAACTGCTGAGGCGCAAGCCAAAAAAAAAAAACGCCCCCCCCCCAAAGAACGAAACGGCATTGGTCCAGGAGCCAGATCCGCAGCATTGCAGCGCACGTGTACCTAACATTATATAAGGGAAAAGAGGATGAATCCTAAGAATCCCCAAACAATGACACCGATATGTCAAAGGGACATGGGAGAAACTACAAAAGAAGAAAAAAAGAGCAAAAAAACAAAAAACAAGAATAATGTCAAATGGCAACATATAAAAAAAAACATTATGTACAAAAGAAAAAGCATCAAAATTATGAGCTGATTCTACCATACATATGTACAGTATATATGATCCAATTGAAACATATAGCCAAGTTGAAAGAACCCACACAGGTTTAATTCAATTGACCTGTGTTGATATAGAATCCAATGATGACCAGCCTGCCTGTTTTACTGAGAGCAAAAGAGAATTTTGTATAGCCTGCAGAGAAGCATATGCATATAGCATTAGAGCATCATTGGAGCTAATGCCTACAGAAAGAGAGGTGTATTTACCTCAGAGGGGTCCCACTCAGGGCCCCAGGAGGTAAAACCCTCCAAGAAGGGTCGAAATGAGATGGCCTCGTTCAAGCCAGGGGCTTGGTAGCCTGTAAGCGATAGATGCATTTTTGTTCTTTCTGCAGCAAGATCTTATTCCAATCCCCGCCGCGTAACCCTGGATGGACGCGATCCAAGATCAGAAAAGACACCTTGGGAAAATTGCCTGCGTGAAACGCCAAAACATGTCTTCCCAGTGGTAAGCTGGGATTACGGGATTTCATAGCGGCTAAATGGCGGTATGCCCACCGCCAGAACTCCTGATTAGTTTTGCCCACATAAAAGCATGCACACTCGCAGATCAACAGGTGAACCACACCTATTTTGCAATTTGCAAAGTGTTTAGGAGCATACTTGTGGCCATTTGGTAATTTGATGGCAAAATAAACAACTCGTCAAAATCTCCAATTACGTCACTTCCGGCGACTCTTCAGCAGCAGATTTCGATGAGTTGGCTCTACTGCCCATGCATGCACCCGACAGAATAACAGAAACCCCGTCGGCAGCTGTTGGAGAAATTGACGGGTTTTCAAAAAAGGTTATTGACGTACCTTGCGCATGCACACTGCGGCGATTGGAAGATCCGACTGGGCCTCTGTTATTCTGTCGAGTGCATGGGCAGTAGAGCCAACTCATCGAAATCTACTGCTGGAGAGTCACCGGAAGTGACGTAATTGGAGAATTTGATGAGTTGGCTATTTCGACACAACACCGGCACCCAGTTCAGCCCCCGGTCACCAGCTCTCTGCTCAGGGAGCTGTGAGAGCCGAGTGATCGGTGGTGTTTGATTGCTCGGTTCTCAGTATTAGAGACGGTGGGGGACATTTGCAGCATCAGATTGATGCTGCATCCAGCAAGGTAAGTATGATTTAAAAAAAAAAAAAACATATTCCGATACTTCTCTTTTAAATATGTATGGCCCTGAGTAATAACAGCTAGGATATTCGGATACGTTTTAGCAGGTATAATATCAGAATGAAGGTAATGGAAATAAAGTGCCCCATTATTATGATTCAAGGTGGGTTAATTACATTTCATGTTGACTGGCAACAACTTCTTTTTAAACAAAACTATATTAAAACATGTGGGCAAGGAGATCAAAGTATACAGTATACAGTTGTTTACTGACATGTTCTGGCAGTCCTAGTAACTAGTAGCAGGCATATACATATAGTCATCATATCGCATATACATATAGTCATCATATCCAAATAGGCACAAAATAATAAGACGCCTTTAAAATCAAATCATGCATAAGGTGTTTTTTTTTCTGCAGAACTGGTTGGTTTGAATATGGGGATCTATGTATAAATAGAATTGCTTAATGAATGTCACAAACATTTACACAGCCATAACAAATTACCCCATAATTTGTCTAATACGTATAATGTCTAGGATCATCATCTCCATCTAGTGGCCATAATGTAGTATTTCCCTAAAATACCTGAATCAGAAAAACACAGCGTTGCGTTCACTAGATGGAGCAGACGATCATAGGAAATAAACATATTAGACAAAATTACCAGGATAATTTGTGATGGCTGTGCAAATTCTTGTTGAATTTGTCCAGTATTTTTTTTCAGAATATAAATAGACCCCTTACGCCTGGTATACATGATGAGATTAAGGGAAAAATGATCGTCCTTCTTCTCTTTTTTTTTTTTTTGCATGCTAGTCTCTATATTAAGAAAATCCTCACATGCCCCCTTCCTCGCTCTGGTCTGTGAAGAGGGTGTGATTCATGTGCAAATTGTACAGTAGTGATCAGCAACACAGATTTTTGTATCCTTTTTTTTTTTTTTTTACTAATCTAAACAAGGTGCTAGCTTGCTAATAATTAGGCTCCTTGAAAGCAATGGACTTTATCCAGATCAGTAAAAATGTGACATTTTTGACACCCATGTGCAGGAGCCCTTGGCAACTTATTTCTATGAACATCAAACATGCAGTCACAAACATACTAATGTAATTTGAAATGCTGACATTTCTACCAATACTGCTGATGACGTAGGCGTGTTTCCATTAAATAAAGTAGTCTTTGATGTAAGAGGTACAAAGGTATGCTGGTTTTAATGTAAAACCATAAAAGTGGAAACTTCAGCTGGATTAACCATGCTTCCTGAATAGTGGACTTCTCGTGGTCACTGTATGAACCTATGTTACGAAAGCGAGAGTTTTGTCTTTTTGCTTGACTTCCTGGGCTGCAATATGGTCTTATGGAATGTTGCAGCATCACATGTTATGTTCCCATCTTTTGGCCTCATGCACACTGGGCATAAAAAATGCTACTTATACAGGCGTTTGGTGTTTTTCCTTTCTGCATGTAGAAGCAACTCTGTTAGCCTATATGTCTATGCACTTTTGGGCGTTTACAGGCATATTTGTAGAGGAGCTTTTACAGGCTGGACAAAAAAAGTTACAAGTGCGATTTGAGAGAAGTTTCAGGCAGAAAAAACTATTGATGTGCTTAAATGCATCTAAACGCAGAGTTCAGGCTCTTCAAGTGTTTTTAAGTGTACCTTTTTTTTTTTTTCTAGTATTTTGGGGGAAAAACACTTACAAACACAAATGTGCCCGTGTACAATATGCTCCATAGGAGCGTTTTTATGCCAGTAGTTCTGGCATTTTTTCTGCTGCCTAGTGTACATGGACCCTTCATGAGTTTCTTATATCATGAGCCATTAGTGCTAACTACTAGGCAGTATGGTGGAATTCTCCCTGTTATTAGAACTCACAAGGAACATATTTTATCTGTCCCAACAGATAGCATGGTTAGTATGCACACCAATCAGATATTGCAGTTATACTGTTTAAGTGCAGACAACTTCTGCCCTAGATAATATACCCCTCACTGCTCAAGGGTGCCCACGGTCGCTATAAATCCTGCCCCTCCACACTCTAAAGCTGCACTTTATAAGAAGTCTTTATTTGAAAACTAACATTACTCTATGTAGCTAGTAGATTTCCATCTTCTTTTGAACTACACATTTTAAAACGCCCTTACAGCTGTGTGGCTAGACTAATTCACGCCCTAAGGCTGCAATACAGTACTGTTGAACAGTCAGCGGTACACATGGACCGAAAGTCAGCCAGTTCCTGCTGAACTGGCCGATTTTCAGTCCCTGTATACCCTGCTTAAAAGAGACGTATGGACTTTTTTTGTGCAGATTCATACTTACCTAAGTGGACGCAGCATCTGTCCCCTGCCGGCTCTAACTCTAAGAACTGAGCGATCAAACACAGCTGATCGCTCGTTTTTCAGGGCTCCCTGAGCAGGGAGCTGGTGAATGTCAGTCACCGCTCTCTGTTCTGCCCCCTCCTCGCTCACTGGAGCACTGGTCTGTGAAGCGGGTGGGAACAGCTGGCTCAGGATCTCAGCGGATCACTGAGAAACTTAGCCGGTTGTCAATCCAGGCATGTGGACAGATCCCGACTTCATTGTCACGATGTTGCACGAGTCTGGACTGGGTCTGTGATGTCAACCGACAGCAGGCTTTAGCTAGGTGTCTGCTGAAAATGGGTCACAGGAGTGTGGAACAAATTGCACTCCTGTGATCCACAAGAGAAGGACAGCAGGCGAATGAGATATGGCTGTACTTCTCCTTTAACAGTGTGGATGGATGGATGGATGAATCCCCCTGCTGGGCTGTTGTATTCTGATAGCCATTAGATAGCCAAATTAGAATCCAACCAGGAATTAGAATCCAATCAGATGCAGCTGCTGTTTGGGTATTCTTTAGGGGAAAACCTACACTGTTTTTTTCCCTTTAAAAAAAAAAGTGTACTGCTACGTTAAAAAAAAAAAAAAACAACTGAAAAACAAAACCGCATGCGGTTCCCCTTAACGTTCCAAATGCACCCATAGTGTAAGTCAAAAAGATAGGTGGATTTATTTTAAAATTAAAGTACAAACACCAATGCTGATCTGTACAAAGTTTTGTCCAATAGGACTTCCCCAGTGGAAACGTCAGTTTTAGTGAGCCAGCTCACCATACATTGCGCTCTTTTTGCTCATTCATGTGATCACATCAATTCTAACTTTGTACAGATCAGCATTGCGGTTTGTACTTTAATTTTAAAATAAATCTACCTATCTTTTTGACCTACACTACGTGGAGCATTTTTTCAGAAATCATTTTTTTGCACATCTGTGGCAGATGAGACTTGGCACCCCATTTCCGGAGTTCCAGTGATGGTCTGTTGAAGTTACATCTTCCATGCCAGATCTTCAGCCTTGATCATCTGAGCCTGTTCCCATGATGTTTCCGTGGGTTTCCCACTTCTATGTGTGTTTGACTCTCTGCCGCTGGCATTAGAGTCCACACATTCTGGTAAGAGTACCTACCCTCCTTCCCTGGTGGTGAATGCACCTCGATGACCCTTACAGTCAGCTGTGATTCTTCATTGTGGAAAGAAATCAAATTGCCCAACAAAAACTAATACAAATTAAATACTGAGTGTATTCAAGTCCATATGGTGCTTCAATAATATTGATGATAATAAACCATCCGTATATGACTTGAAACTTCTGTTGGATCTTTATAGTAAGAGAGACCGCTTACCAGATCAGGTGGATCTCAAATTATAGAGATCAAATTCACTCAGCAATGGGTTATTCAGCCTGTGAGTATTCCTCCTGGGACTCCTCTAGAGCCGGTATCCCTCATGATACAGTGGACGGTAGTTCTGATGTAATATTTCTTACACAAGCGCTGACCGATCCTCCCGTATGGTCCTCCACATTGGAATATGTTTACCAGATAAGAAGAAAAAGAGGCTTCATGGTGTAGTATATCCGTTTAAAAGACTTATTGCAAGCTTAAAAGGTACTGACATCCACAAGCAAAAAAACGATTTGAAAAAGCCACGGCTCAAGCCAGCCAGCTGGTGCGTGGTGACGCCAAAGACTGGTGCTCCACCCGATGTTTCCCTGTACAAGGCATCGACTGGGAACGGAGGCTGATGAGGCTATGATTCTTCATTGTCATTACACGGACTTTTCATTGTAGACATCATTTTGTAGATATCATTCCACTTCAGTTTGGTGATTTCTACGTTTGGATTTGGATGAACTTTCATTATTCACTTTTTTTTAAATTAGTTTTTCTGTACTTCATATCATTGGTGATTTTTAGTGTACGAATTGCATCATTTTCACCTCCACATCAGCACGCTGGCACTTTATTGTGCTTCAGTATTATTAATTTTATTTATATTAGCATATTGTCACTTTATTCATTGGTATTAATGAAGTCATCTTCATTGTATGACTGTTGTTGTTTTCTATAGCGCTACACTTTTATTCTTATCACCTATACATTTTTGTCACATTGTAGTGTTAGTAGCTATCTCCTCTCCCTTTAAGATAGCGCAGTAATTACATATACTTAAACTACATATACTATATGTGCTGCACATATTTTTTTTATTCTCAGTTACTACATATAACCCACATTGTTGCTTTTCAGTATACCAAACGCATCTGGTTTTACAAATGTAATTTGTCTCATAAGAAAACATAGCACTGTTTAAAGTTTCACCTGCAACTCCCACAGGTTTCATTATTACTACATTACCGTATTAGGTTACAAGTATGTGCCTAATTTAAAGGACAACTCTGTTCTAGTGGAAAAATACATTACTTCCAAATAAATTAGAAATAATGTATTTCATTAAAATTAAAGGAGACGTATAGTCATTTAGGCTCCCATGGGTCACAGGAGTACAGTCAGTTCTGCATTCCTGTGAAACCGTGTAGGTTTAGGAGATATTAATTTTACCTACAGGTAAGCCTTATTATAGACTTACCTGTAGGTAAAAATGTCAAAAGGGGGTATACAACCACTTTAAGGCACCCCAATCGTGGTTCGATTTTACCACAATTAGCAAAATTGTTCAATCAAAATCGTGGGACGTGTGTCGCCCAAAAGAAGTTCTAGAAATTCATTTGAGCAACGTGTGATTTTTGTTTGCGCGATTTTGTCGCGGCATTGCAAACGTAATGGCATCGCAAACGTGCCCTGCATTTTGGTGCGATTTGGAATCGCGAACAGAATCGCTACAATTCGGCCCAAAATTCAAATCACCTAGGTGTGAATGAAGCCTATGACAGGAAACAAAGGGAAAACACCATGATGGGACACAGACAGCAAAAATAAAAATGTGATTCAAATTGCCTAGGTGTGAATGAAGTTTAAGAGACACAGCAGAAAGTAAGAAGAGAACTCTGATGTCTAATGTGAGGGATAAAGATTTTGGTTTTCAGGTTTTTAGCAATATCACCCACTTTCAACTATAACAGGGATAACACTTTGTATACTTTTATGCAAGAATGTTACCATATGTACAGTCTGTGTGTGGCCAGTATTAGGTCTCATGCACATAGATGTAATTCGGCATAAACTATTATGAATTATATACAGAATAGCCACGCTTATGGGTCTACTTTACTATTATAGCCATGTGACTACAATTAGTGAAAAATTGCAGATATATGTAGCTCACCACATGTAGCCCTGTACATAAATATCACTATAGTATAGAAAAAAGGGAGCCGCGTTTATCAAAACTAATAAATAAAATTATAAACCCTATACTCTTTTTACTTGGTGTACTAATAGAGTGCTAAATAAAGTGTAGGATGTGCTATACAAAGTGCTGAATTAAAAAAATATAAGTTGTAAGTTTTATTTATATATATATATATATATATATATATATATATATATATATATATATATATATATATATATATATATATATATATATATATATATATATATATATATATATATATATATATAATACAAGGTGCAAATCAATATAATGACCCTCACAATGTGTATGCTGCAATCTTTATAATGCATTTGTCACCTGTTCTCAATAAACCAAATCAATTATGTGCATACAAAGTCCCATGATTTATTTTCTTCAAAAAACTGTGAGTGCAGTGTCCCAATGAATCCTCCAGAATGTGAATCGGCAAACATAGACCAGTCTGTCACACCAACAGTCTATGTCTAGGTTGGATAAAGACTAGATCTAGTTCAAACTGTTGTAGGGAGGGGTGTGTAAATTGTGTCTCTACTGCTTTCCATATCCCTGTGTATTGTGATCAATATGATGCCTATCTAGGAATTTATTGAAATCAGTGACATTATCTGCTGAAACCACCGCTTGTGGAAGGGAATTCCACATCCTTGCCGCTCTTAACAGTGGAAAACCCCTTACGCAGTTTAAGGTTGAACTGCTTCTCTTCCAATGTCCATCGAGTGGCCCTGTGTCTTCTTGAGTAGCCTGAGACTGAATAGTTTCCTCCCTATGATAAAATCACCAAGATATTTGTATATTGCTATCATATCTCCTCTCGAGCGTCTCTTCTCCAGGGAGAATACGTTTAATGTAAGTGTAACCCCTTATTAGTATTGTTGCTCTCTCCAGTTCCACCAGATACTTTCTGAGGACTGGAGACCAGAACTGGACAGCATACTTAAAGTGTGGCCAAACCAGAGTTTTTTACAGTGGTAGAATTATGGTTTTATCATCTTCAAAGCCAACATACGCTGCAGTGTGTGCCCACTCAATGGATTTAGTTGACCCCTTATGTTTAATAAGTGGCTCTACCAGCGCTCAAGCTATTGTTTTTCTCCTCCAAGCAAGGACATCCCCAGAAGGACACAGGATTGGCCATCTACCAGTATTCACATCTCAAATACATATATTACATAAGAGACACAGACCCATAAAAATATCATTGCACAATGCCTTTTATTTAAAATTGCCCAAAATCATAAAAAATATTACACTCCCAATCCAGCACCCGGAATGACTGCACAGTAGTGTTCAGGAAACCACTGCTGCTCCGCTCAGCCTATGCAATGATATGCGGGTCCCCAAACGCACACTGCATTTCATATTGGGACACATCGGCTCTGTGTCCCATTAGAAAACAATTTACATCTGTGCATTTCCATGGGGCACATAGATAATCCTCCCGTGTGAATGGGGCCTTATCAGTAATGATATCCGTGTTGTTGCTCAATCATCTCCAATTTTATTGGTGAATCAGTACACCCATAGCAGAAGTGTAACAATTCATCCTTTCATCTTTTCCATAAAGGGTATACAGGTGCAAGAAACAAGTGATTAAAATGACACAGATTTAATGTACAATATATAATATTATCAATGTATGTTGATGTTTTAAAAACCATATACATACATTATCTATCTATCTATCTATCTATCTATCTATCTATCTATCTATCTATCTATCTATCTATCTATCTATCTATCTATCTATCTATCTATCTATCTATCTATCTATCGTACAGTACAAGGGACAGCCATATTTGCGGATTCCACTAAAAACTGTTTCCTTCTTAGTAGTGATGCACACCGATTGTGCTTTACCGTTCTCCTATTTTAGTGCAGGTATATTGGTCTTCTAAAACTGACAAGAAGTTCACTATGCGGTTTAGGAGATTTTCTTATTATGAGAGCTGCCAACTTCCATGAGTCACATGAGACTAGAGTGACAAATCTTGCATACACAAATAGACAATTTGAATAAATCCCAGGAATGTTATGACATGAGGAAGTAACAACACAGGTAAATGGTTCCTGTTCTTTAGACTCGGTTCACACAGGGACGACCTAGTCGCCTGACAAGTCGCCTCCCGTTCTGTACAATGGAACCGTTCTAATCGGAGCGACGCAAGTCGCTCCGACTTAGAAAAAGGTTCCTGTACGACTTTGGGGCGACTTGCATAGACTTCTATACAGAAGTCGTTTTGCAAGTCGCCGCGGAAGTCGTTTGCAGGTCGCCTCGCCGAGGCGGCCTGCAAGTCGTGCCGCCCCTGTGTGAACCGGTTCTTAGGATGGCATGTATGTGACTGCTATTAAAACTCAATACTGATGTTTTCTCATCAGTTCTTTATCTGAAATATTAAAAATTTTTTCTCAGACATTTATCGAGCTCAATCCAGTATGGTGCAGCATCCATCCCTGCTGCCCGAGGACTGTCAAAATGTATGACATACTGCATTACTTGCAATTAGGGCTGTATGAATTCAAGGATATATGCCCCGAACACAGCCACTGCATATTTCAACCCGCCACAGCTTTTGTCAGGCTGCTGGCAGCAGGGCTGGATGTTGCACTTGTGCCTTCTTGGGTTTGACAATAATCACCCTTGTGCATGTAGGCTAAGTAGCTTGTACTGCTTTTTTGTCTTTAATACATTTTAAATTTTTTTTATCACAAACATTTTTATTAAAGCAGTAGTAAATCGTCAACCCCCCCCCCCCCCAAAAAAAAACAAAACAAAAAAACAAACAAGCCTGGAAGACAATAACATGAAATGCTTACCTTAGAACGAAGCTCCTGCAACTCGCTCAGTCACCGACGAGGGGGCTAACATGTTCGCTCAGCATTTCTTCTGGGTTTGTTGGCTTCGGCGCTGTGAGTGGCTGGAGCCGCGAAGATGTCACTTCCATGCATGTGCACAGGAGTCCTCCATTCCGGCAAGTTCCAGCACGAGCCGCCGGACCTTCAGAATGCAATACAACAAAAGATCCATACATTACAGACATCTCAAACAGTGGTTAAATGTCCATGACAGTCATAGGCAATCCAAGTAACAAATCTCATCAAAGCCACAGAGCATAACTATAGAAAAGATAGTCATTCAAATTATATTGCAAATTACATGTCAAACAAGGATACATCTGATAACACAACTGCATCCCTGAGCAGAGTTATTTCAACCCCAAATTTTGTGTCTTGTGAGGTTTAGGAAAGGCCTTATAAGTACAAGAAAAGTAAAAAGAGCAAAAAGAAGAGGAAAGAAAAAAAAAGGATGGGGGGGGTGGAGGGAGAGAAGACGGAGGAGGAGAAGGGTCTTAAAATGTTACTAAACCCACAACAGGGTCTTAGGAGGGTCTATGTGATCAGCACAGGGCCAATCAGCACTGTCCAGAAGGTCAGGGGTACTGCAGCCTCATAGGACAATCGGGGAGTAAGAAAACTTTTCCTATCAGCTTTAAACCAGACACTGATAGAAGTCACAAGACTGCTATATACTGCTGATGAGAAAAGGTATTTAGCAGTTTATATTTACTAAAATAAATTTTTTATTTATTCTAATTCTGTGTACTGTGGGAAACCAGATATAGCGAATGCAGGGTCCTGGTTTTAGTAACACTTTAAAGCGTAACTCCACTTTTGTTGGGAAAAAAACATTCCCCTTTGGGTGATCTATGTACATTGCAAGGATTGTATTAATCTTTGTTGCAGATTCCTACCTTTTGTTATTCTGAAGAAATCCCTGTGTTTGTATCCATGTGGAAAAGTGAATGTAATGGGAGTGGTTTCATACTTATCAATCAGCTGCTGCACCTGCAGGGCACTAATGAGGAAAGCTGCTGGGCCTGCATGCCTTTAGACGTGATTTCCTATTGTAAATCTCTTACCAAAAATTACATTTTTGTTGCAGGGATGCCTCAAATCTGACTTGTATCTTAGGGCAGGCTTCTGGGAAAATCAGTGAGCCAATCACACAAGCAGGAAATTATGTTTTTGGGGGAGTGTTCTGTACACATCCTCTGTAAAGAACACCTCCAGGTAGCCATATTGCATTGCATTTTACAGAAAATTACAGAGCTCCAGATTGAAAAGGAAAGGTAATTTTTAACCACTTAAGGACCGGAAGGATTTGCCCCCTTAATGACCAGGCCATTTTTTGCGATACGGCACTGCGTTGCTTTAACTGACAATTGTGCGGACGCGCAACGCTGTACCCAAACAAAATTGACGTTTTTTTTCCCCACAAATAGAGTTTTCTTTTGGTGGTATTTGATCACCTCTGCGTTTTTTTTGTTTTTTTTTCTCTTTCTTTGCGCTATAAACAAAAAAAAAACAAAAGGTCAATTTTGAAAAAAAAAAACACAATTTTTTCTTTTCTGCTATAATAAATATCCCCCCAAAAAAAGTAAGAAAACTAATTTCTTCATCAGTTTAGGCCGATATGTATTCTTCTTCTAAATATTTTTGGTAAAAAAAATCGCAATAAACATATATTGATTGGTGTGCGCAAAAGTTAAAGCGTCTACAAAATAGGGGATCGATTTATAGAATTTTTATTATTAATTTTTTTTTTTTAACTAGTAATGGTGCTTATCAGCGATTTTTAGCAGGATTGCAGCGGACAGATCGGACACTTTTGACACTTTTTGGGACCATTGACATCTATACAGTAATCAGTGCTAAAAATAGCCACTGATTACTGTGTAAATGTCACTGGCAGGGAAGGGGTTAACACTAGGGGGTGATCAAAGGGTTCCCTAGGGAGGTGTTTCTAACTGTGAGGAGAGTGTAGTGACTGAAGAAGGAGACAGATCGCTGTTCCTAATTACAGGGAACAGACGTTCTGTCTATCCTCTATATGGAGAAGGGTGGATGGAGGGCGCGTGATCAATTGCTCACATCAAAGTGTGTATCATTTATTCATATATAATGAAAATAAAAACAAATAATAACAATACTACGTGTCATGCAAACAGGTAACAAAATATGCAATAAAAAGGGAAAAAAAATAGGTTAAAAGTCACACAAGCCCATGTTAAGGTGATTAATTAGCCGATTTTAAACAAACACTCACCTTAACATGGGCTTGTGTGACTTTTAACCTATTTTTTTTCCTTTTTATTGCATATTTTGTTACCTGTTTGCATGAAACGTAGTATTGTTATTATTTATTTGTTTTTATCTTCATTATATATGAATAAATTATACACACTTTGATGTGAGCAATTGATCACGCACCCTCCATCCACCCTTCTCCATATAGTTTTACTCTGCCCACCCCGGGGTCAGTTTGGGCAGCGGGACACGCAATACCATCCCTTCCAGTCCCTCTGCAGTTTGCAATACTACCAATCTACACCTAACACACCCTCTCAAGCGCAGGAGTAATCTTTCCTTGATCTGTCTATCCTCCCCTGAGAGAATGAGGATCTGTCTCTTTACATTGACAGATCCCAGTTCTGTCTCTCTCAGGAGTGATAGCGGCCGATGTACGATGACGGGGGTTTACCCAGGAGAGCCAACTTGCCACAGTACAACTGCGGCAACTGGTCTTTTAAGTGGTTAATAACATTCGATTACAATATGACTTGTGTCGCAATTGTATACGCTATATTATTTTTTCTTTTTCTTTATTATTTTTTTTCCCACGAAAGTGGAGTTACCCTTAAAGGTAAATATAGGTTCGGGGTATGGGTGGGTCAGGAACTTTACCCGCTCCCCTATTCCTGTCTGTCCGCCCTTGACAGGACGGTTTCTGCTAATAGCAGTTGGATCATAAGTGCATCTGAGAATCAGTAGGATTGAAAGTGTTCAGTAGTTTTGAAGTGAGTCCAGCAGAACCATGTATTCGTGAATGTTTGTGTTTGCTCTTTGGAGATATGAATAAGTTCTTCCATCTTCTCTATTTTAGAGAGCCTGGCAAACCATTCTCTAATCGTCGGGACGCGTATAGACCGCCAATGTACAGGAACGCAGAGTCTTGTGCATTCACCATATGCATAGCCAGTGAATTGTGGTAGTCCTATTTTGGACAGGGTCATATGGTGTAAAAGAAATTGCGCTGGTGTTGTCCAGAGTGAACGTGATCACTTGTGCAATGAGATCATGGACCTCTCTCCAGAATAGTTGGAGTAATTCACAGGACCACCAAATGTGAAGGATGAAGCCTTCAGCCCTCCCACATCTCCAACAAGTATTCAGTATTCATTGTTGATGGGGGAATGCCTTCTGCAGAGATGTTGTGTTCTGCCATTGGGATTGGGGTACCTTGTTGGTACAATCAGCCTGTGCTGAGAAGTGCCCAGGACGAACGGCGCATGCGCTGTACAGAACAGCGCAACAGCTGATTTTACCATCAGCTGTTGTGATGGTGAGATGGCGCCTGCTGACAGAAGCTGACAGAAGAATTTTTTCTGTCAGATTGTGCCCGGCACTCACGTGGCAAGTTCATGTCGGCAAAGGGCGGATTTCTACATGTTGTGGGCAGATTCATAAATGATGGGCAGTTGGGGGCGGCATTTTTTAAAGATGGCCAGTGCTGCAAAACAAAACTTTTTATGCTAAATACGCCCTGCAAACCTGCCCATCAGTTGGCTAAACATGCCCCGCAAGCATCCAGAAAGAATAGCATAAAAAGTTTTGTTTTGCAACACTGCCCAACATTTATAAATCTGCCCACATGTAGAAATCTGCCCTTGGCCGACATGAACTCGCCACCGGAGTGCGGGGCACAATCTGACAGAAAAAAATCTTCTGACTCCTATTGTGCGCAGGCGCCATCTCGCCGTCGCAACAGCTGATCGTAAAATCAGCTCTTGTACTGTTCCGTTCGACGCATGCGTGGCGCATGCGCGTTCGTCCCGGGCACTTCTCGATAGCGGGCACTTCTCGAGAGAACACCGTTGACAGTAATCTCATGCCAAAAAACCGACAGGCTGATTGTACCCAGATTGATCAACTTTGGTACAATCAGCCTGCCCATTCATGGATCAAAATTCGGTTGGTCACTGCTGAATCAGCTGAATTTCAATTCATGTATGGACGGCCTAAGTAATGTAACAGTTTAGTCCTGAAAAGAATTCAATCCAGTATGACCATGTTTTCCAGACCCGTTATGTGTTCCCCTGTTTGAGGGGCTTCAATTCATTTATTTTGGCTTTCCAAAGTGAGATGGGGTGAACAGGGCACCAGGTTCTTTCTACAGCTCCTGGCTGGGATAATCAAGGGGAGGAGAACAGATTTGTTTGGTAGGTTTTTCTTGGTTCGGAGTTATGAAGATGGCCGTGTTTTTGAAAATACAGGCACATGTTCTAAAACTGAAATGATTGGGTCAGTTAAAAGGATATTGTGCTTAAAGCAGTATTAGACCAAAAAGCAAACAATTTATTATATTGCAGCTTACCAATTCTGAGATTTGAAGGCTGCATGGTTTTTCTTTTTTAGGCTTTCTATGCTTGAGATTTCATTTCCGCTGCTCTCAGACAGTACCCATCTCACACATCATTATCCCATTCTGTCAGTGCCCGCTATGGGAGAGCAGAAGCAGATATCTTGTGCAATGCAGTCGCCACATTTTCCTACATTCTTTCAATTTTAATTGTATTAGGTTTTTAAAAATATTAGCAGATATAGTTTTTTAATCGTTTTTCCTATTTTTCTTTGCAGGTGAAACATGGCAAGACAAATGTTTGATTTGGAGGAGCCAGTAAGTATTAAGTCTGAATTTTTAAAACTATTTAACCCTTTTGCTGTCAAAGATGTTTTTGTATTTTTTTGCAGACATATTAAAAAAATCATTTTAGGCCTTTTAGATTAGCTCAAACCCCCAAACAGTGTAATGGACCCCCTAATGTCTTCCCTACACCCTACATGAAGCTAATCTTGCCGAGATTGCACTCCATTAGCTTCTTCCCCAGCCACATCAGCCGGAGACAATGGCAGCAGAAACCGGAAGCGACAAAACCCTTGTCGCTTTCATGTTCTTACTAGCTAGGAGAGATCAGCAACCACCATGAGGTGGGATGACGGAGCCCAGGAAACATGGTGTAGGAGCAACGACAGATCGGGGGGGGGGGGCGCAATTGGGTAATTGCCCCCTGTAAATATTACTGACAGTCTCTCTTTCACATCATTATCAGCAGCAGCGGCGCCGTGAGAGAAACCCTGTTGTTTTGTCTTCACGCCACGCTGGAGCCTCTAGAAGATGGAGGGAGGAGGTGGGTGCAGTCGAGCTGCTGGCTTGGCCTCTACTGTGCTCTGCCTGTGCCGCCTGGCATCTAGCAACCGGAGCCGCTGCTGAGGAGGAGAGCCCCAGCATTCAGAGCGGAGCCTTCTTCCTTCGCGCCTAGTGAGAGTGTTGGCTCCACTGACCTCCTCCCTCCATCTTCTTCACACTCCAGCGCAGCGTGAACACAGTATGAAGCAATGACTGTGTGTCATTGTCACTGTCTGCAGTGTGATCCCGCTCATCTCCATTGCTCCTCCATGGGAGCCCCTCCCCCCACCAGAGCACCAAAGTATTTGAATAAAAGTGAATGAATGTGTAAAATCACAGAACACGTGTGCAATTATTTCTGGGAAAAAAATGCTGCCCTTTTAGTATTGACATTTTTTGTTCAATCTTGACCTCTTCAGCCCCAGAAATTTTTACCCCCCCCTTCATGACCAGGCCATTTTTTGCGATACAGCACTGCGTTATTTTTAACTGACGAATGCGCGGTTGTGCGACACTGTACACAAACAATATTGACATCCTTTTATTCCTACAAATAGAGTTTTCTTTTGGTGGTATTTGATCACCTCTACGTTTTTTATTTTTTCCGCTATAAACAAGAAAAAGCGACAATTTTGAAAAAAAAAAGCAATATTTTTTACTTTGTTATTGGCCTAAACTGATGCATTTTTTTATATGTATTCTGCTACATATTTTTGGTAAAAAAAAATCCCAATAAGTGTATATTGATTGTTTTGCACAAAAGTTATATCATCTACAAAATAGGAGATAGATTTATGGCATTTTTATTTATTTATTTATTATTAGTAATGGCGCCAATCTGTTATTTTTAGCGAGACTGCAACATTGCGGTGGACAGATCGGACACCTAACTGACACTTTTGACACTTTTTTTGGGGAACCAGTGACAATAATACAGTAATCAGTGCTAAAAAATATGTCACTGTACTAATGACACTGGCAGGGAAGGGGTTAACATCAGGGGCGATCAAAGGGTTAAGTGTGTCCCTAGGGGGTGCTTGCTAAATGGGTGGGGGATGGATTCACTAGATGAACAGAGTGATCCATGTTCCTGCTTAACAGGAACACAAGATCACTCTGTTCATCTCTGACAGAACGGCGGTCTGCCTTGTTTACATTGGCAGACCTCCGTTCTATTTTTGTGGGTAGCAATCAGGGGTGGCCGGCGGACATCGCTTCCACCGGACCCGCTGATTGGCTCCCCCTCTGGCCAATCAGGACTTTACGATGCGTTAAATACAGTTGTGTAAGCAACACCTTACTTTCTGGCAGTGCCCCTCCCGAGACTAGACTCTGGTCCTGCCTCTGTATAGGACTTGAATGATGTGTGTGTGTGTGTGTGTGAGTGAGTGGGGGGGGGGGGGTGAACATACTGGGGTTTTGTGAAAAGCGACAGTAAGCCTGAAACAATTAAATGCACAGCAGCCAGGAACATGTATAACCTCTTCCCCACCACAGCTGCTGGGGTATGGGCTGTATGTTGGTGGCAGTAAAAGGGCTGAAACTGGGGGCCAGTTTAAAAATTGCTTCTAGGATATAGATTTAGTAACATTACTTTCCTCTAATGAAGTGCAGGGGGAGAGACAGATGAATGACAGGATCCCTCTCTTCATTCACAAGTGTTGCATTCTGTGAAAACTATACAAGCACCTTTCTGAATAAAGATAAGGAAAGAAAGGGGTGGATGGATGTCTGTTGGACACAAATTTTGCATTGTGAAAGGAACATGTCATTACTGCAGGAAACATTTTTACATTTGGAAAAAAGTATTACACGTTAATCATACTTACCTAGGTGGATGCAGCATCGGTCCCACGCTGGCCCTAACACCGAGAACAGAGCGATTAAACACTGCCGATTGATTGGTTCTCACAGCTCCCTGAGCAGAGTGCTGGTGACTGTCAGTCAGCAGCTCTCTGCTCTGCCCCATCCCCACAGAGGAGTGATCCACAGGAGAAGCACAGCCAAATGAGTTTTGGCTGTACTTCTCCTTTAACTAAACTTCCTCTTTTTAAGCTTCTGCTTAAAGCGGAACTCCAGGGATATTTAACCACTTGCTTACTGGGCACTTAAACCCCCCCTCCTGTCCAGACCAGCTTTCAGCGCTGACGCACTTTGAATGACAATTGCATGGTCATACAACACCGTACCCAAATTAAATTTTTATCATTTTTTTTCACACAAATAGATAAGGCGGCACTGATGGGCACAGATAAGGCGGCACTGATGGGCACAGATAAGGCGGCACTGATGGGCACAGATAAGGCGGCACTGATGGGCACAGATAAGGCGGCACTGATGGGCACAGATAAGGCGGCACTGATGGGCACAGATAAGGCGGCACTGATGGGCACAGATAAGGCGGCACTGATGGGCACAGATAAGGCGGCACTGATGGGCACAGATAAGGCAGGACTGATGGGCACTGATAAGGCAGGACTGATGGGCACTGATAAGGCAGGACTGATGGGCACTGATAAGGCAGGACTGATGGGCACTGATAAGGCAGGACTGATGGGCACTGATAAGATGGCACTGATGGGTGGCACTGATGGGCACTGATAGGTGGCACTGATAGGTGGCACTGAGGGGCACTGGTAGGTGACACTGATGGGCAGCACTGTTGATGAGGCACTGATTGGTGGCACTGATGGGTGGCACTGTGGGCATTGGTATGTGGCACTGGTAGCCGGCACTGTTTTGCACTACTAGGT
Organism: Lithobates clamitans; assembly: GCA_037952925.1. Classification (NCBI taxonomy): domain Eukaryota; kingdom Metazoa; phylum Chordata; class Amphibia; order Anura; family Ranidae; genus Lithobates; species Lithobates clamitans. The sequence continues at coordinate 6,354,688 of JBBGZY010000655.1, forward strand.
GGCACTGGCAGGGGGCACAGGTGGGCACAGATGAGCTGGCGGCAGCTCTCCTTGATCAGGACCGATGTCTGAGAGCTGCCGGTGTTCGGCTTTTTTTTTTTTTTTATCCAGCGCGAGGAGAAAAAATAGCCGATTACCGGCTCTGTTTACATCACATGATCAGCTGTCATTGGCTAACAGCTGATCACGTGGTAGGTCCTTTGGCTATAGCGCGGATCTGTAGAAGTTAAAAACTACCCGTACCCATACTGCTAGGGTTAAATGCTCACATTTTTCTAGGGTACCAGTAAGAAGCAGTTTTACTTATCTTATCCCTCACTGCTCCTGATTTGTAGCTTTACTTACAATTCAGGACTGCTGAAATGACATCAGAGGGACAGAGCACTGATGAGAGAAGAGACTTTGTGGAACCAATTGCACAGGGAGAAAGAAGCCTGTGGGAGCAAGGGATATGGTAAATACTGCTTTTTATTGGTTCCCTAGGCAAAAATGGGCATTAAACCCTTACAGTGCAGGAGGAGCCCCACTGCAAGAGAAATTTACCCTGCGTTCAACTTTAATTTTGTTTTCCTATTTTAAAGTAGAACTGTGGCATCAGGTAGGATTTTCTTAACTCTAAATGTCTTTTCTACAATAAACGCTTCTTAACCGATTCAGCCCCGGAAGATTTTACCCCCTTCCTGACCAGAGAACTTTTTGCGATTCGGCACTGCGTCGCTTTAACTGACAATTGCGCGGTCGTGACGTCCTTTTTTTTCCCCACAAATAGAGCCTTCTTTTGGTGGTATTTGATCCCCTCTGCGTTTTTTTTTTTTTGCGCTATAAACAAAAAAAGAGCAACAATTTTGAAAACAACGCAATATTTTTTACTTTTTGCTATCATAAATAAAAACAAAACTATTTTTTTCCTCAGTTTAGGCCGATTTATGTATTCTTCTACATATTTTTGGTAAAAATAATCACAATAAGCGTATATTGATTGGTTTGCGCAAAAGTTATAGCGTCTACAAAATAGGGGATAGTTTTATGGCATTTTTTATTATTAATTTTTTTTACTAGTAATGGCAGTGATCTGCGATTTTTATCGGGACTGCGACATTATGGCGGACAATTTTGACACATTTTTGGGACCATTGGCATTTTTACAGCGATCAGTGCTATAAAAATGCATTGATTACTGTAAAAATGTCACTGGCAGGGAAGGGGTTAACACTAGGGGCGATCAAGGGGTTAATGTGTTCCCTAGTGTTTGTTCTAACTGAAGGGGGAGTGGACTGTGTAGGGGAAGAGATAGATCCCTGTTCATACTCTGTATGGACAGATGATCTGTCACTTCTCCCCTCAGAGAACCAGAAACTGTTCCATGTGCCCCGAGCGATCGCGGGAGCCCGGCGGTGATCGCGTTCGCCGGGCACTCGCATTGGCTCAGTGGGCGAGCAGGGGGCTTTGTTTCGCCCAGCCGTGCCATTCTGCCGCAGTACATACTGCGGCGGCTGGTCGGCAAGTGGTTAAAGTATAACTAAAGGCAAAACTTTTTTTTGTTTTAGTTTTGGATAGAGTGTAGATGGATTGGAATGCGTGTCAGTTTTTATTGTTGTCTATGTCCACATTAGGAATATTAATCCTATTTGTCCCGTTTACCATTATCATTGAAAGTGAAAGTAAAAGAAAATCCCAAATTTTGTGTTGTCCCCAGAAAAGTACTAGAGGGGAAATCTTCCTATGGGACACTAGTTCTGGTGACCTGGGGGTCTCCAAGGAATTCCCCTAATTTGCAGGCATTACCTCTCATGCCTGCAAATTTTAAGTTTCAAGTTTCGCCTATAGTTCTATTTTAAAGCGGAGTTCCACCCATTTAAAAGTCAGCAGCTACAAAAAGTGTAGCTGCTGACTTTTTTAATAATCAGACCCTTACCTGTCCCACGGTCCAGCGATGCGGGTGCACGAAGCCTCGCTCCTCTCCCCCTCCTCTCTGCGGCGCCGGCATTCTACCTGTGGGCACCCGGCTGAGGCTTCACAGCCAGGATCGCACTGCGCATTTACGGGCTGCGCTGTGAATGGCCAGGCAATCTTCTGGGACCTATGACGTCATAGGTCCCAGAAGATTGCAGGGAAGGAGGGGGAGAGGTGGTCTTCCTTCCAGGGCCAGGGGAGGAAGTGGGAGCTGGGTGCCTCTAAAAACAGGGTACCCGCATACCCAAATGTGGCATGTCAGGGGGTCATCAGCACTTAAAGCGGAAGTTCCATTTTTGGGTGGAACTCCACTTTAAGCTGGTCATAGATGGCTCAAAATTTGTCTGGTTTAGCAGGGACTAGACACATTTTTATCCGTGTGTAGCTAATGATCGACTTCTGTGGAACAGGCTTGTTGGAAATATTTTCTCCATAAGCAGTTTCAGTCAATGGGGTGATTAGTGTATTCTGAAAGCAGAGCGGGGGATTCCTCTATCCATTGCAACTGTGTGGTTGGAGGAATCTGTTATTTTTTTTCGATGGCCAGCCTTACCTGCTTGCTAGCAAATTCCAACGAAGGTATATTGAGCTGCACATGCACATCTCAGCATGCACTTGATGCCAGGATGAATTAACTCTTGCGAGCATACACCGGAGTTGCATTATCCCGGGCTGGCCTGATAGCCAAAATGCTGGACCCTAAAGAAGAAACTTTCAGAGATGTCAGTGCTAGTAAGGGAGCTTGCAGATGTGTTATCACTAGAGAGGAGCCATGTGTAGTGGAATTTAGTTCTGCTTTAACCTATAATCTAGCTAGTACATATATCTTTATTACTGCACAAACCTATGCATATCAAAAAACAAATGCTGCATGCTTTACATTTGTAAAGCACAGTACTATACGTTATAAATTAGATGTTATAATATGGATAGTAGATGCCATAGTGGGTTTTAACATTGTACTTTGGAAATATTGTCCATTGTATGTTGGTTTATGTATTAAACATTGTGCTGGTTGAGGTTGTAGCTATAACTTTTTGCTCTGGCGGGTTTGCTTATACACAGATAGATACGGCTGTTCAATCAGCTCACTGAGCACCTAAATCTATAATAATTTGATTAGGTATGCTGGACACATTTTTTCCTGTTGTATCATTGACAGTTTAATACTAGGCAGCACTACATTCAAAAAAATAATTAATCACCACATCTTTAACTATTCACGCCAAGTAGCATAACAACTTGAATGTGCAGCATGGATGAAATAAATTCAGTCATACATTTTGTCAGTTATATAAGGTTACTATATCCTTAGGCTATACATTATATGGTACTATGTAAACAATGTCAGTGAACATGGCACATATTTCTTTCATTCATTTCTAAAGGCAAGAAACAGATAACATGTTTGGAGGTCAATGAAGCGCAACTGTCAAGATAGTATTTGCTAGTGTTTCAACAAGTCGACAGCTTTCAACTATGTTTGGGTTCAATATTCAATATACTGTCTACTGTAGTATGACACCTTTTACAATGTTGTACAGTTTTGTTTTAATGCATTACATTTTAACATTTATGGCACTTTGTTATGCATTTTAAAGAACATGTTGAAGATAGAGAAACAATTTTGCAATATGATGCTTAAATGCTGATCTTTTTGCAGGGCTTGACAAATTTGCTTTGAATCTAAGGGCCAGCTAAAAAAATTAGGAGCCAGTTTGTGCGCATGCGTGGCGATATGTAACATGTGTATCATTTATGTCCATGCATATAAATGGGGTGGGCCTCAAGAAATTTTTTTTTTGGGGGGGGGGGGTTGGGGTCCAGATTTTATGTGCTTGGTGTAACTTTAATTTTTTACAATTTAAAAAACAAAAAAATTTTTTTTTTTCCCTTAACTTTTCTTTTTTATCACATAGGGAACAAAAAGTCCCCTGTGTTATGATTTTTTAGTGACAGGTTCTCTTTAATAAGACATGCAGAGTCTAAAAGGCTCTATGAGCGTGAAGCTGGAAAGGTGATCCTGTACAGTGATGAACTGAGGAATTTGAATCCAGGAAAGTCTTTCTTTTTGGGTCCTTTGCTGAATGAGACGATCACGGACTTTACAATGGTGCCGGTGTATGAGAAATAATTGCAGCCATCTATCCAGTGCTATTTATCCCTAAGATCTTCTGTGCAAGCAAAGGCCTTGGCTGGTCTATAGCCACATGCCTGGTTTTGCTTGCTATCTGGTAAGCAAGATTTTCTTATGGTGGCGGTGCACTTCTTGGAGTGGATCAATGTGGTGTCATTATCATAAGAATTTATCCCACCATCTTCAAATACTGAAACATATCATCATGTTTTTCAATCAATCATCCTGATTCACTATTTGGGACTATTCTAGCACGGCTTCTCTTATCTTATCTAGACCATATTACTGACAAGCTGACACATGAGATCAAGGAGCTGAGGCAGAGAACTGCAGAGCTAGAAGGTAGAGTGGATGAGCTAGAGAATCACACACAGACTTACACTGCTGAATTTGAGGACTTCAAGGAGGAGAATATGATCCTACAGTCCCATCTGGAGGACCAGGAAAATAGAGACTGCAGGTCTAATCTAAGGATCAGGGGAATTTCTGAGACAGCACTCGACCTGCAAGCCACCATGATTGCCCTGTTCCAGGAACTGCAACCTGCCATCCCTGTGGATAGGTTGGAGATGGATAGAGTACACAGGGCCCTGTCTCTACGCAAAACCATTGGTCCACCCCGGGACATTATAGTTAAGTTCCACTATTATCGCACTAAGGAACAGCTACTTGCAGCAGCCAGAGGCAAAGACTCACTATCCTTCCAGGACCACACTTACCAGCTCTTTGCAGACATATCCCCACTCATAGGGGCTAAGAGACAGGCTCACAAACCCCACCTGCAGGTACTTCAATGAAATCATTTTCGCATACCACTGGGGATTTCCATTCTCAGTATGTTTCACACATTTGGAAACCAAATATGTATTCCACACGGCCGAGGAGTTGCAGTCAGCCCTAATGGATTTTGGCCTTATGGAGACCACCACTCATAGAGACTCATCGCGGCGGCGATCAGCCTCCCGCTCCCCTCATCGCGGCGGCGATCAGCCTCCCGCTCCCCCCCAAAAGCGGGAGGTGGACGACAAAGCCCACCCAGATCACACACACCAGAATCTATATAAACTAGGCCGATTTGATAACCCTGCACCGTCCAACAAGGACTCGATGGACTGATTTCACCTTTTGGTTCTGATGTAAGTCCAACATCTTCTTTTGTGGTCCACACGAGCTGATGGAACTCTCTTTGGCGACAGCCTTACAGAACCTTCCCTCGAACTTTGACTTCAACCAGGAGCCATCTTTTGGAACCCACCCAGCTTAGGGTTCCACTAGGCCTGTCCCGCCTGTCTAATTAAGTTTCCACCGTTGTGTCACCCCAGCTTGACAGGTAGTCCTGGACGTATTTCCCGGTGTTCTCGTTTTTGGGAATCAATGCGGTGGCTTCATGGGACCTCAGGTTATGTCTAGCTTGTTGGTTTAAATACTATTAACCTTACACCCTGTTCTTAATCCTGACCTGCCTCAGGTACCCGTCTCTTCTCTGCTACCATGTAAGCATGGTGGTCTAAGCAATGTTCTAACCCTAATTCTAGTTTTTTTTTCACAGGTATGCTGATCAACGATTGAACTGGGCTGTCTTACCTTGTTATTACTGCCATACTGCTTATATGCTCATGGTCAACTATAGTTTGTACCTTTTTTTTATTTTTTACCTCTCCGGTGTTGTTCCCCCCCTTTGGAACTTCTTGCTCCCTTGTTTACTGCCCTCGGACTCCTGCCCCTATTATGCAGATATTGGACGGTGGTCAGAGAGCCTCCAGGGGATCTCTTGACGCTCCCCTGAGACGCTCCAATACCCTGTTGTTATGCTGTTATACAATAATGTTCCATTCACCTAAAAAGGTTGTTCTATTTTGTTATGCTCCTTCCCGTTCTGTCCTTTTCTCCCCTCTTTTCTTTCTCCACACGGTGGCTGTAGCTCTCTGCTCAGGAAATGTCCTCTTCATAATCAGGCCGGCCTTGGGATTACTATGGTCCCCATAAACATCCTTTCCTTGAAAGTTCAAGGATTCAATATCCCTCATAAACGCACAAAGGCACTACGTTCTTTTCCAGCCACTAAGGCCCACGTTATATGCCTACAGGAAACTCACTTTAATGATACGGCCACCCCTAAATTCCTCAGCAGCTCATATCAACAATTCTATACTGCCTCAGCCACAACCAAGAAGAGAGGGACCCTTATAGGTTTCCACCGCTCCATGCCATTTACCCTTTCTTCGCAAGTTACTGATCCTGAGAGCAGGTACCTCATACTCACTGGCCATATTTCAGACACTGCGATCACGATCGTGTTGTATTACGCTCCCAATAAGTGCCCAACAGCCTTTCTTTCACATTTTTTTCAAGTGGTAGACGAGCACAAACTGGTACAGTAGTTCTATGCAATTAACCAATCTGACTATCCTGCTATTCCTTGACAAATCACCACCAGCCCCACCATCTAGCCCCAGCAAATTGACTTTCCAACACCTACTATCCACACACAACATAGTTGACACGTGGCGAGAACTCAATCCTGTTAGTAAGCGCTATACGCATTACTCTCATCCACACAAATCCTTCTTGCGCATCTACCACATCTTTTTTTCAACTAGCATGATCCCGGAGATCATCTCTTCCGCCATCGCCACTTTTTTGTGGACTGACCACTGCGAAGTATGCACCACTAAAGCCTCCCCAATCCCACAAGACGTGTCCTGGAGTATCAATAGCACTATTCTCTCCCACCCCTCTCATCGTCTAAACATCGAAGTGGCGCTTAAAGACTACCTATCCATTAACGATATGGATAATATCTCTGCTCTGACACTTTGGAAAGCTCACAAAGCTGTCATTCATGGCAGATTAATCCAACAGGCAGCATCCCTTAAGCGGGACCACAAAAGCCATTTCAGCAACTAGAAGTCAACTTTAACGCATGCCATGCAGCATTTCAGTCCACCCCCAATGCTGACAACAATGCACGTCTTGATGGAGCCCAACTTGACTTTGACCTACAGTAGGTGACCGCGATATTGTGTCAATCTCGCCGCATTTCTCGGCGAGATTTGACACCTGCGAGCCCCGTCGCAGGAGCCAGCGCCGAGATGGCTCACTCATCGGGAAAGGAAAACTTTGTTTTCCTTCCGTGATGAGTGACAGGCAGTGCTGACAGCTGTCTGGTATGAATCCTGAGGCGGGAACACCGCGCCAAATTTTAAATGAAAAAAACAGCGTGGGTTTCCCCCCCCCCCCGGGAGCATACCAGGCCCTTAGGTCTGGCATGGATTGTAAGGGGAACCCCCTACGCCGAAAAATTGGCGTGGGGGTCCCCCCCCAATCCATACCAGACCCTTATCCGAGCACGCAGCCCGGCCGGCCAGGAAAGGGGGTGGGGACGAGCGAGCGGCCCCCCCCTCCTGAGCCGTACCAGGCCGCATGCCCTCAACATGGGGGGTGGGTGCCTTGGGGGAGGGGGGCACCCTGCGGGGGACCCCCACCCCAAAGCACCTTGTCCCCATGTTGATGAGGACAAGGGCCTCTTCCCGACAACCCTGGCCGTTGGTTGTCGGGGTCTGCGGGCGGGGGGCTTATCGGAATCCGGGAGCCCCCTTTAATAAGGGGGCCCCCAGATCCCGGCCCCCCACCCTGTGTGAATGAGTTTGGGGTACATGGTACCCTTACCCATTCACCTAGGGAAAAGTGTCAATATAAAAAAAACACAGTACACAGGTTTTAAGAGTAATTTATTAGGCAGCTCCGGGATCTTCTTCCAACTTCGGGGGGTCTCCTTCCGACTTCTCCCGGTGTTCGGCCTCTTCTCCCGGGCCCCGCCGCTATCTTCTTCCAGCTCTTTTGCCAGCGAGGGGCCCGGTCTGCTGCCGCTGTCTTGTCGCCGCTGTCTTGTCGCCGCTGTCTTGTCGCCGCTGTCTCGCCGCTTCTTCTCTTCTTCCCCGATGTTGACACGACGCTCTCTGCGGCTCGAATGCTGTGTGCGAGCTGCGGAGCCATTTATATAGGCGGTGACCCCGCCCCCTTACGACGTCATGGTCCCAGCATGCGCATGGCGTCATAAGGGGGCGTGACCCCAGAGTCCCTGCGCATGCTGGGACCATGACGTCGTAAGGGGGCGGGGTCACCGCCTATATAAATGGCTCCGCAGCTCGCACACAGCATTCGAGCCGCAGAGAGCGTCGTGTCAACATCGGGGAAGAAGAGAAGAAGCGGCGAGACAGCGGCGGTGAGACAGCGGCGACAAGACAGCGGAGGCGAGACAGCGGCAGCAGACCGGGTCCCTCGCTGGCAATAGAGCTGGAAGAAGATAGCGGCGGGGCCCGGGAGAAGAGGCCGAACACCGGGAAAAGTCGGAAGGAGACCCCCCGAAGTTGGAAGAAGATCCCGGAGCTGACTAATAAATTACTCTTAAAACCTGTGTACTGTGTTTTTTTTATATTGACACTTTTCCCTAGGTGAATGGGTAGGGGTACCATGTACCCCAAACTCCTTCACACAGGGTGGGGGCCCGGTATCTGGGGGCCCCCTTATTAAAGGGGGCTCCCGGATTCCGATAAGCCCCCCGCCCGCAGACCCCGACAACCAACGGCCAGGGTTGTCGGGAAGAGGCCCTTGTCCTCATCAACATGGGGACAAGGTGCTTTGGGGTGGGGGGGCCCCCGCAGGGCGCCCCCCTCCCCCAAGGCACCCACCCCCCCATGTTGAGGGCATGCGGCCTGGTACGGCTCAGGAGGGGGCGCGTTCGCTCGTCCCCACCCCCTTTCCTGGCCGGCCGGGCTGCGTGCTCGGATAAGGGACTGGTATGGATTGGGGGGGACCCCCACGTCAATTTTTCGGCGTAGGGGGTCCCCCTTACAATCCATGCCAGACCTAAGGGCCTGGTATGCTCCGGGGGGGGGAACCCACGCAGTTTTTTTTCATTTAAAATTTGGCGCGGTATTCCCGCCTCAGGATTCATACCAGACAGCTGTCAGCACTGCCTGTCACTCATCGCGGAAGGAAAACAAACTCTTCCTTTCCCAATGAGTGAGCCAGCGCGACATGCACAGTACCCTGTCGCCGAGAACCAGCGCGATGCTATCGCGCTGGAAACACAATCTCGCGGTCAGGTACTGTATTCCTCACAGACTATGCCGATAAGCTTATCCGCAGACGCCAACATGTATCCTACCTTAGGGCCAACCAACCTGACACACCTATGGCACACACTTTGCGAGCAATTCATCACCCCAAGATGTCTATATGCCTAAAAACGACTTGTGATACCTACACTAGCAACCCAGCTAAAATACTTGAGATATTCCGTTCAAACCTTGCCAGTCTTTACTCCCCTACACAGGACTTCGACTCTGCGAATGCCGATGCTCTCTTCTCCCGTATTACCCTTCCAACCCTTAATCAGGAACAACTGGATCTGATTGAGCACCCTATTACAGACTTGGAGGTCACAGCAGCCATTAAGGTGTTGAAACCTAACAAACGGCCGGGACCTGATGGATTCTCAACGGCTTACTATAAACAATTTGCACCCATTTTAACACCTTTTGTTGACTAAAGCCTTCAATTCTCTGTTAGTCGGGCACTCATTTAGAACTGAAACACTAACCTCTATAATTTCTATGCTACCCAAACCTAAATCGCATCTCTCCTCATGGACCAACTATCGTCCCATCTCTCTCCTCAACTTGGACATCAAGTTGTTAGCCAAGATTATTGCGACCCGACTGAACACCTTTAAAGGCCGCTTAATAAACCACGACCAAACGGGCTTTATGCCAACCCGTCAAGCTGGCGACACTGTTAGACGAGCCATCCTGCTCTCCCATGCAGCTAAAACTAGACATATCCCAGCATGCCTCCTATCCCTTGACATCAGGAAAGCATTCGACTTGGTAACCTGGCCGTATCTACAATACACTCTTCAGCTTTGGGGTTTTGGGAACCACTTCCTGACCTGGGTCTCCTCCCTATATAACAACCCACGGGCTTACATCAAACATGCTGTCTACAAATCAGCGATGATCGAAATTTGCAGAGGCATTAGGCAGGGGTGCCCCCTTTCCCTGCTGCTCTTCGCCTTACTCATAGAGCCTTTGGTACAACTGATTAGATCGGACCCTGATGTCAAGGGGATAGAACTGGGTGGTCACCACCATAAAATATGCCTCTTTGCGGATGATATTCTCGTCTTCTTGGCACATTCTCACACTTCCGCCCCTAATCTGTTTGCCATACTAGGCAACTTTGCTCGGATATCTGGACTGCAGGTCAACCCCAAGAAATCTAATGCACTTAACATTTCCCTATCACAACAGGCTAGGTCCTCCCTGCTATTCACTTGGGTGGCGCACCAACTCCCTTATTTGGGATTAGAACTCACAGCCTCGCTATCTGACCTCTTTACAGCTAATAACTTGCCTCTACTATGACAGGTAACTAGTCTTGTGTTGCAATGGTCCTCCCTTCCATTATCCTGGCTAGGTAGGGTCAATGCCACGAAAATGTTGATTCTGCCTAAATTCTTGTATCTGTTTAGGGTTCTTCCCATCCCAGTACCATCCTACTTTTTATGCTTAACGCAACGTAGTGTGATGTCCTACATATGGGTGGCTGCCAAGCCCCGTATCCCTAAATCAACCCTATATCTTCCTAAACTGAGTTGGGGCTTAGGCATTCCCAATTTCTCATCTTATTATTATGCTGCACAGCTCGCACAACTTCCCAGGTACCACGCAACAGTAGAAACACCACTGTGGGTAGCTATTGAATCAGTAGATTGCGACCCTATTTCGATAGCAAACACGTTGTGGCTACAACCGAAAGACATAGCTTGCATCTCAAACCCCGTTACTAAACATTCCCTAGCCACTTGGCACAAATTCAGGGAAGCTCGGCAACCTCCAATCCCCTCCATAACACTCTCCTCTTCTTTCTTAGGAACCCAGCATTTTACCTGGCTTGGGAGTCTCCTGTGACATTCGCAGCATGGTCTGCCGCAAATCTGTTAAGACTCCACCAGCTAGCCCCTCACAACACGATGCAGACTTTCCCTACCTCATGTGAGACTTTCGGACTACCTTGATCGGAACTCTTCCGCTACCTGCAAGTTAAAAAATTTTTACTTGCCATACCTCAGCGCTGGATCACCACTGCCAGCTGACACAATTTGAACGCATCTGCTAAAGTGACCCACACATCAGGGGACTAATATCGATCCTATATTAACTCTTGACTGCTAACCCTGACAATATATCACCATCCTACACCATTAAATGGGCACAGGATATGGAGCGCACATTTGAGACCGCAGACTGGTCTGCTATCTGACTGGCCACTAAATCCTCTTCCCCTAATTGCTCGGCTAACTAACTACAAAGTCCTCACACGATGATATCTCGTACCAGCGAGAATCACAAAATTTGTCCCATCATAACCCGGGACCTGTTTTCGAGGCTGCTCAGCCCCAGGCACTCACTTGCACATATGGTGGCAATGCATGGTCGTCGCCCAAGATTTCTGGAGGCTCTTTTCTATGGCCTCCAAGGCTTTAGAAACTGATATTCTTATCAACCCAGTCACAGCCCTATTAAACCTTAAACCAGTAGAGCTCACCCATACGCAGTTCCGCTTACTTATCCAACTTACCACTGTGGCCAAACAAACCATAGTCAAAGCATGGAAATCTTAGACCTTGGTTGTGGCTGAAGCTAAACATAGAATGAATAGGGACCTTGTCTTTGCTAAAATGACAGCCATTGAAACTGATAAAGTGAAGTAATTTGAAAAAGTATGGCAACATTGGGTTAAGCACTGCCTACCCCCTGACTTCGACAAGTCCTTACTGTTGCCTTGGTAATTTTTCTACACTTTTACCTGATTAGAGGGTTTCCTGATTGAGGGGCGCACCACCGTGTTGAGAGACTCCCCCTCCCCCCCCCTCTCTACCCCCTCTCGCTGAGTCTGATCCACCCACAGTGGGCCATTTAAGGAGGCATCTGGTGCCTCTTAGTGGTACCCTAGCCTGGCACACACCCGCTTTTCCCTCTGTCACCCCACCCCCCATTTTCCTACTCTATCCTCAACCCTGCAGTGCATTTTAATGGGATATCCTTTTACTCCCAAAGTTATTAGCCGTTAATGAGGTTGGACACCTACTATTTCATCCTTTTTTCAGCGATTGATACTTATACACCCTGAACCGCTACATACTGAAATGCGGTGGTTTATGTGGCTCGCCCGCACAAATCCTCTCATCTCAGCCCACACTTGTCAAGTGCAAGTCCGTTTATATGATTGTTCCATTAGACACTTGATATGTGAGGGTTCGCTGTTAGCTCTGTACCCATGTGCCTCTTGTGCCACACTTGCATTTTTGGACTAGTTCAGAAATGCAACTTTTCGGGTGTGCCCCCACCCGTATACAGTTTGTTCCCATCAGGGGTGGTTGGGTGGACCGGAGGCATATTCGACATTTCTTATGGACTATCGGAGTCCCTCTGTTCTAGTCTTTTTGAGATCCGACTGTATCAATCCATTATTGATTGTTTTGTTTAAGCTCAACCAATTGCACATGAGCTTTCTTTTATTAATGTTCATAATGTACTTATCCCATTTGAATGTTTGTATAGCTACTGTCATATTCCTGAAAACTTCAATAAAAACATTGATCAAAAAGAAAATATTGAAAACCTTGTTCTTCCACCTAATAAGCTAGCGCCAGGGGCTATCTATGCTGCAGTGTGCCTTTAAAGCCTTCCCAGCCTGATAGCTGTGCAATACCATTATAAAAACACAGCTCACTTACATAATGAAATATCTCATTTTAATAAAACAGAATAAAAAATTATATAATTGAAGATGCAGTTTGTCTTTTGAATGACAACAACTATGCATGTACTTGCTACTGAACTTTAAGTTTAATTATTTTTTCTTTTTTTAATAAGCAGACGCTCGAAAATTATTTCAGAACTAATACGATGGGTGTATATGATGAACAAATTTTGATGCCCCATGAACATCATATTCGACCAGGTAAGCTCAAACATTCATAGTTGCTTATTCTTCAGATTTTCCTGTATATTTAATTTGAATGTCAACCACATAATCTAGTTAAAGTGATTGTAAATACTCAAATGTTTTTTTATTAAAAGAACAAACACTTTATACTTGCCTGCTCTATGCAATGGTTCTGTACTTCCTTTTCTTCGTTCTCCCGCCGGCACTCCTGGCTCCACCCTGCCGAGTGTCCCCAGAGCAAGCTGCTTGCTCTAGGGGCACTCGTATATGCTTGCTGCATACAGAGCATGGTGGCCCACTATGGATCAAGATTGGGCTGATGTAGATATAAGGTGGGGCTGACGGGGAGTTGCATGCAGAAGGTTTTTTACCCTAATGTCGAGAATGCATCAAAGCGGAGTTCCACCCTGAAATTTTTTTTTTTTTCAGAATCTAAACCTATAAAACAACATTTGGAGGAAAACATTTTTTTTATACTTACCAGAATTGCCCTGTTGCTATGTAGTCCTCCTAATCTGCCACTTCCTGGTCCGTGGAGCTCCTCGTCACTTCCTCCCTCACCTGTGCCTGTGATGACACCATTTCCCAGGAGTCTGTGATCAAAAATTGCGTTATTTCCTGACAGGAAATGACGCGATTTAAGGCGGATCATAGCACCGAGATGTGTTTATCTATGTTGCCATAACAGGGCGGGAACCTTCCACCGTCGCCGCCCCTTGTTATGGCAACTTTGGAAATGGCGCTATGGCCGCCACTCAATCGTGCATGCACGAGATCGAGAGGTGCATGCTGGTTACCCAACATGCACCTCTCCAAAGCTAATACAGGAAGAGATATTGATTGAGCTTCACATGCCCACAATCATGATGGCAACGGCCACACCAGGAGGAAGAAAATATTGAATATGAAATGTATATTTTTGCTAAATCCATAATAAACATTGTATACTCGTTTTTGTATTTAATTAGTAATAATGCTAGGATCAATAAAAAAAAAAAAAAAATGCCATTAGAACGACTATAATGTATGAGAACCACTATAATATAGTGGTTGCAAACCTCAGAAATTAAATATGAACAAAGCATATCCTCATTTAAATGTATTTGTCCATAGCATGTAGTGTGGATACTAGCTACTCCTTCCTCTGCAGTTGGCATGAATCACTTCTGAGTTTTTTTTTTACATCAGTCAATCCATGGGAGGATTTGGTCATCACTGTGTATTACCTGAGGCTAGTCACTTCCGTGGGCTTATGTAGGGTTTATTATCACTTTAACATTGTTAAGTTATGTTAACCTAATTTAATCTCATTTTTAAATATAGGCATACATGAGATCAGTCAAGTTTGTAACCTGTTTCGGAATGGTGTCCAGTGATTGTATCACTGTCTATGTGGCAAATTTGTTTTCTTACTTGTATATCACAGGACACATAAGACTTGATATTCATGGCTATTTGGGTTATGCTGACATCTTCAGGTGAAGATGGCCAAAAAAAGAAAGGTGCCCATGCCCAAGCATAACCCCTCATGCAAGAGCTTGCTATTGGAGGCACTCAGCATGGGGAGGGGCCAGGACCGCCGTAGGGGGACCTAAAAATAGGAGGGTCAGGGCTGTTCTGTACAAAACCATTGCACAGATCAGGTAAGTATAACATGTTTGGTAATTAAAAAAATAAAAATCTTCCCTTTTTAGAGTTAAAAGTCAGCAACTACAAATACTGTAGCTTTCCCATTTTTAAAAAACAGGTGCTCACCAGTCTAGGAGTCTAGTGCTGTCTACACCCAGGTCAGTTATTCGCCAGTCTTCGGGTCCCTGGCGCCACCATCTTGGCAGTGGGAAGCCAGCTGTGACTTCCTGATGTTTTCTTTAAAATTTGACACTTGCAGAAAACTTTTATTATCATTCAGGATAATGTGCATGCTAGTGCGCTTTAAATGTGTTTTACATGCGTTTTGATGTATTCTGGACAAAAAAAATGCAGCAGGTTGTAATTTTGTTAAAAGCAGTGGAACTGACTGCACTGGTGTGAACTAGGGCCATTGGAATACATGGCAAACAATGTGCATGTGCTCTGGATGTGTATTAAAAAGGCACTGGAAAGCATTTGGTGTGGACCAGCCTGGATTGTAACCAAAGATAATATACAAGTGTATTCAGTAAGGTGCTATAAAACACTCAACCTGCTAGACAACAGCAACATTTCTAAATTTGAAACCTGTTTGTTTTGATTTTTTTTACAATATACTGTATATGGGTTTTTTATTTTTAACGTGTACCTGTTAGAAAACCTTTAATAAGTAACCCAGTTATTTATTCCTTAAAGTATATATCAAAATAAAATAAAAAAAAAAACACTTGTAGTACCACCCTGCAATACATGCTAATTTTTCCATGTTATCGCTTTAAAGTCCCGTCACGTACAAAAAAATACCTTTTTGTTTGGCAGAAATGCATTCATTATCAGTGGCGGCTGGTGCTGGAGGATTTTGGGGGGGCTCAGGTGGGCACCTCCAGGTCCGCACTCACCCTACGGCGGAGCCCTCCAGCTGTCACGGCTCCCCTGGTGCCCGGTGCCGCTGGGCTTCTGTCTTTACCCGATCTTCTTTCTGGGTTCTGGGTCTTCCTGTCCTGATTGGCCGGGAAGTTGGAAGCCGCTGGTATGTGGTCACATGCCTGTGAGGGGGTGATGGACCTGGTTGATACCTGTTGGTCCGGTGCCCTGCACAGTGCGCGGCCACACAAATGGTGCGGGCTGGGGGCCCCTTGTAGACCGGCCACCACTTATGTTTTTTTGCTTACCAGGTATGACACACATCCCCTATGTGCATGTATATGCCTATCAGAGTAGTATTACTTGTTATTTTCAACATAGGAGTGTGTTAGTTTAGTGTTTATTTCACATTATTTTCTATTTTAAGGGGCGCTTTTACATCTTTCATTTTGTCACATAAGAATCCCATTGCAGGATTTAAAATAATTCTTGTGGTATTCATGCCCTAGCTTCAAACCAGAGGGTGAGACCAGAGAGATTTATTAACATTATTGTAATTATCAACATTGGTTCCTCCAGATACTACTCTATTCCCCTTTAAGCCTGGTACACACTATTCATTTTATTTCCATTCATCCCAGCGGGTAGAACAAAAAAAAACTGCCCGCTCCAGCCAGAGCAGCTGTACTCACTATGCAAAGTAAGTACAGCGATCTCCCTCACTGAGCTGTTGTGTTCTGCCAGTGGGATGCCCCCCCCCCCCCAAAACACTCCGAGAGAGCTGATCAGGAGTCGGGCAGATGCTGGTTTTCCAGCATGCACGTCAGACAGAAGCCAGCCAAACCGACATACACGCGGGCCGAATGTCAGACGTTTTTTGTTTTTTGAACCGTCAAATGTCTCCCGACATTCGGCCCATGTGTACCTGGCTTTAGACTATTTGAGAGCATAATGAATATATTGCCTCATTAGACTGATCTTGGTTTATCTGATTAGCATGGATAAAAAGGTCTCATCTCTCCATATATTAGCTTGCCAGACTGATCTTAAGTTGTCTGACTTTATAGGTGAGCGCGTCTCATAAATCTTTTTACTCAGATGTCCTCTCAGTGGATCTGTGCTTACTACTCATATCAAAACTTCCACATCTCACTGTGGCTCATCATGTTTTTCTAGTAATATGAACTATTATCTATCTGAGAATTAAAGATCTCTAGAAATACTATCTCTTAAAGTTATACTCTTCTTATCTCACTATCGCTTTCTCTTAAAATTATACTCTATATTATATATAGTTTAATTCAGTGGTATGGAAGATACTGTATTCTCTTAATCAGTATTCAATAGTAGACAGATTGTCCCAAATTACAAGTTGAAATAAGCAAGCAAGCCTGTTGGCCAGAACTGGCAGCTAGGTGCCAATAAAATGACCCAATCCTTGATAAATAAGGGTAAAACAAACTTTCACCTCCCTAAGTCTCAAAGGGAAGATGCAGCCAATTTGTCTTTAAGCCCAGCAGGGGATGAGGTCTAATATATTGAGACAGGCTGATAAAAGGGGAGAACACAGGAAGCGCTACCTAAGTTCAGTATTAGAATCAACGTTTTAATGGCATGGTACATATGACCACTCACAAGAGATAAAAAGAACAGTGTAAAATAAAGGTAGTGATGATGTGAATAAGAAATTGCTTATATTCTTTCTCTAAATAAGTCATAAATGAATCATTAGTTCATGGGAAGAAAACAGTGGTGGGTAGTAAAGGCGGCTGCTGTCTTGAGAAAGCCAACTCTGTATGCAAGAAGAGAAAAGGGGAGAACACAGAAAATGCCACCTAAGTGCAGTATTAGAATCAACGTTTTAATGACTCACAAGAGATAAAAAGATATTAGGCTCATCTGTTATCCAGTGGTCCAAGAAGCTCCTGGTGTCCAGGAAGGGCTCCAATGCGTTGCTGTATGGATGGTGTGCCCTCAGGACGTCCTATGGCCACAGAAAGGCCAACTGAACCAGCGTGGAATGCACGGATGTGACATCACGGACATCGGGATAACATCCGAGGGAGCTGTGGCAGTGGAGAACGATAGAAACACAGCTCCCCCGGATGTTATCCCGCTGTCCGTGACGTCACATCCGTGCATTCCACGCTGGTTCTGTTTGCCTTCCCGTGGCCAGGAGCTTCTTGGACCACTGGATAACAGATGAGCCTAATATCTTTTTATCTCTTGTGAGTATTCATATGTACCATGTCATTAAAACGTTGATTCCAATCCTGCACTTAGGTAGCGCTTCCTGTTTTCTCTTCTTGCATACAGAGTTGGCTTTCTGAGGACAGCAGCCGCCTTTACTACCCCACCATCTTCTTCTAATGAACTGATGATTCATTTATGAAATATTTAAAGACTGAATAGAAGTGTTTTCTTATTCACATCATCGCTACCTTTTATTTTACACTGTTCTTTGCGTTAACAGTTAATGATACCATTGAGACAGGCTGAACTGTCTGCGAGCCATTGATTTATGTCAAAGATTTGAGGAATATATTTTATCTTTCATAAAAGCTAAAATACTAGCTGAGAGAGATGAAAATACTAGTAAAATTGTCTACTGTGGATAGAATCCAGGAGAAATCCCCGCAAATGGTTGGACGGAGCCTGATCGCGAAAGCCAAGCAGTAACTGGTCTTCTTGCAATCAGACTGACACGCTGGTGCCAAAAATCCTATCTCTGACCCAGCCTTCAGAACCATTCATGACCCATTTAACTTTGGTCACTTCAGAACACAGAACCGTCCTGTGGGCTGGAAAGGGAACACTCCCCAGGATTGAGTGGCCAAGGGCTAAAGTACAGTCTACATACATCTCAATAGAGTGAGGAGCATGAGATATGGATGGGGTGATTCACATGGAGCCAGTCTAGCGGGTGGATTGTGATATTTCTGACATTCTCCTGGCACAAAATAAACCTCTGTAAAGTTGTTGTTTTTTTTTTTTACCTTTTTTGTATGTTTTTTTTTTTTTTATTCCTTTTTATTTTCATAGCAAATAGTTGAACTGTGTATGTCCTTTTTGTTGTTTTTGTAAACTCTCTTTTTCTTTGTACATATTTTATGCACTGCCCGCTTTCAGGATATTCAATTATAAAATTAATAAGTGGCTTCTGTGTACTAAGATTCATTTTCCTAGAGAGACTGTTGCATTGTAGTGTCTCAGTCTACGTTCCTTGCTAATCTGTATGCAATTCCGCTGTGTGTTGGCAGATTGCATGCAGATTGTAAACCAGCAGATCTGCCAGACAGTTATCTGAGTATGTCACCAGTCAGCGGACAATCTGCCAGGTGGTGGCAAGCTACCGTGAGTCATGTGTCTGCTGTGCATGGGCAGTGGGAAGAGTCATTAACACACACTTGTAGGATAGCTTGAGGAAACCAGGAAGTGTATGCTAATTGGTAGACAGCTCCTCAAAACTTAGCGTATAACAAATTCCATGTAAGATTTGTATCTGCCTGTTTGTGGTCAGCCAGCTAGCTTGGAATGGTGTCACCCTCTAGCAGTGGCCAGAGGTAGGGCAGGCTGTGCAAAGTGTATCACAACAGCCTTACTTGCTCAAAATAAGCTCCCTCTCATTTCCTCCTACCCCAGTCAAGGGCCTTGCCCCGGTTAGCTAGTCGTTATGGGCTTGCGTTCTTGACAGAGGGCTTAACAGAGCCTGTGAGCTAAAACCGGAAGCATGCAGAAGACACAGCACAGTTCAGAATTTCTGAGAAAATCAACTGTTATTCAGTTGCACTTATGAAACATATGTAACAAAATGCTTCCAATAGTATATTAATAAGACCGTTAGGGAGCAAATAAAAGATGTTTATTGTTATGGTTTGCATACACTTTAAAAAATATTTCATAGTAAATGTTTGCATACAACTAGCTTAAGTATTTTTAGGCCTCTTTCACACTGCTCCGGTGTAGTTTCTTCCCAGTATGGGTGCAGTGCAGTGTACCCACAGTTTTCCTGCAGGTTACCTGCACTTTGTTTTAGACTTCCATTAGATCGGGCAGTTTTCGTGCACTTTCTGAAAATGCACCGAAACCTCCCAATCTAATAGAAGTCTATGGCAAAGCGCGGGTAACCTGCACAAAAGCTGCGGGTACACTGTGCTGGACCCGCGTTGCAAGGAAACGGCACTGGAGCAGAGTGAAAGGGGAGGAATTTGGTTTTTTAATATTAGGCAATTGTGGTACAGCAGGGCTTGGACATAATGAAAGAGTGGCAATATCCTGACCCAATCAAAGCTATGTTGCCTTGCATACTGCATGTGCCTCATTATCATGATTACAGGGGAAAAATGGTTGTTCAACTGTTCAACCTAGCGGCCTATGCAGAACCTAATAATAACAAATGATGCAACCAACCTGAGTACTGCTAGAAAGCACTGGGCATTTATAGGGTCATGTAAAGCTTAAATGGAGACTATAATTGTTTAAGGTTAATTCAATTTTTGTTTCAGTTTACATGTTTTCAAACTGTTATTTTTAACTCCTTAGTGCCCAGCCCTTTAAGAGCTTTCAGACCCTGAGAGGCGGAGGCGGGCACTTCGGTCATGTGACCGCCATGATTGGCTGTCACAGCGGTCACATGATCGGAAAGCTTTTCGTTACCCGCCGGTAACTGTGACGGGAGCCTGCATGGTGCACACTATCGGCACAACATTATTTACATTTTGGTACGCATTTATGCGGCCTCTTGATGTTAAGGTGTTCCAGAGCACTGAGTTCACTCAATAGGCAACACAGCATTAGCTTCCTGCTTTGAGGTTTGACTTGTCTGACTGAGCTGTCCAGTAAGGGATTTTTCCCTGTGATGAGTCATTCATTTGAGAGTCTAAATTTTAGCTTGAGCTATTGAGTCGTTTTAACAACAGGCTTTTAGATCAAAAAGGAAAATCATTTTTATTGAATACATTTTTCAGGAATAATAAGCATAAAATAT
The DNA here is from genome assembly GCA_037952925.1 of Lithobates clamitans. Classification (NCBI taxonomy): domain Eukaryota; kingdom Metazoa; phylum Chordata; class Amphibia; order Anura; family Ranidae; genus Lithobates; species Lithobates clamitans. Next base: position 6,375,273 of record JBBGZY010000655.1, read on the forward strand.
GAAAACATAGGTGGTTTAGCACAGTGAGGCTTTAGGTAATGAAACTTTTGGCTTGTGATTGTACTCTTGGTTAACACCAAGTCTCTGTAATTAGCCATTGTTTTGTAACGTATAAAAACTGAATAAATATGTATTGAACAAGTGAAAAACATAGAAAGTTTAGCACAATGTAGAGTATAAAATAGTAGCAAATATTTGATACAGGTTGTCTAGTGGCATATAATTAATATTGGTGCAAAGACTGTTATGTTATTGGAAAAGGTTGGAACCCCCGTGAGAAGAGAGCCTGATGTGACTTAAGTGGACACTATAATCCAAATATGAAAAATATTTTTTTAAATGGGCTGTGTCCATAGTACAAAACTTGCTTTTTATTTACTGATGTACAGTGTTTATCATACACTTCTAAATTTGTCATAGCATGCATTTCCATCTCCATTTTTCTTTTTCCTGGAACACAATATGACTTCAAGACTCCTAAAATACAACAAGAATAAACTAACAATGCTCTTAACTTAAAGTGGAACTAAAGTCCCCAAATACTTACCTTCCCTCACTTAACAAACTATTATACACCATCATGGCTTTTGAGACACCTCAATTAGTGTTTACATTAAAGAGTAACTCTATTTTTGTTGAGAAAAAAACATTTAACTCTGGGTGATCTATGAACATTGCAAGGATTTTAACAAACTTTGTTGCAGAGTCCTACCTTTTGTTATTCTGAAGAAATCACTGTGTGCTTGTCTGTGTCCATGTTCAGAAGTGAGTCTAATGGGAGTGGTTTCCTCATTATCAACCAGCTGCTGCACCCAAAGCTCTAATGAGGAAAATTGCAGGGCCTGCATCCCTTTAGATGTAATTTCCTACTGGGAGTATCTAATCAAAAATGACATTTTTGTTGCATGGGGATGCTTGAAATCTGACTGGGAAAATCAGTGAGCCAATCACAAAAGCAGGAAATTACATATCTGGGAGGCGTTCTGTACACATTCTGTGTACAGAACACCTCCAGGTAGCCATATTGCATTGCTTTTCACAGAAAATTACAGTGGCTGCAGATTGAAGAGGAAGGGTAATTTTTAATAACATTCAATTACAATAAAACTTGTGTCACAATTGTATATGTTATAATATTTTTTTTTATTTTTTATTTTTTTGCTATTTTTTTTTCCCCCACGAAAGTGGAGTTAGCCTTTAAAACTGCTAGAGATTAATCTCATTAACATTTTATCCTGTTAGTTACTGTTATTTTCTCTTTTTTTCTAGTAGATGGGCCATACCTTGAAGTAACCGAGCAGCCTAAACAGGTAATAAACTATTGATTTATCCTTTTTACTCCATTTTCTTAACCATTAATTTGTGGATCTGTCACATACCTTGATATTGTGCTGGTGATCTTGTGGTGTCTGGGTTGTATGTAAAGCTCAAACCTCTGCTCCAGTTGGAACTTACACAGGGCTCACTATCTCCCTGCCCACATGTAACAGTGCTGAACCGCTTACTAAAAGCACTATGACCCTGGTTAACTAAAGATGTAAAGCATATCGATCTTCTACTCCTAAACTAAGCTAATATAAATCACTTTGCAAGGAGAAATTTCACTTATTGTAAACTAAGTGAAGTCAGTACAATTTCGACTAATTCAGTCACCCAATCATGTGTAAGCAAAAATCATGTTTTATTTAAATTTTCTTTGCCTATGACTGGGTATTTTTTACAAAATACATTTTTACTTTGTTTCATCTGGTTTATTAAGATAAGTGAAAAGTCGCACTTGTAATGTCTGTCCCACCTGTAGGAAGCTGCTACAGGTATATCAAAAAGCTGTACCTTTACATTAGCAACCACCCACATCTTGGCAGGATATGGCAATGAATACTCAAGACTTAGCTTCTGGAGATGTTCTTTGGCTTATGGAATTTTGCCCTGTGCTTTTGCATTTTGGGTGAGAAATCCAGGAAAAAAATAACTCTGTTTCCATTAAAAATAAACATCTTTAGTAAGATCTCTGGATCAAAGGAGGATGTTTTCCTTGTCTCTGTAATTCAGGAGGTGTATGGGTAAAGGTCTCATAGGGTTGCCTGGAGACAGGGGGCAGGTAAGGACCCTGTGCACTCTTTCCACTGTAAACACTGGATAAAAGTGCATTTTGCCAAAGGTGTCAAGTAGCTAGCACTCTGCATACTCTAAAGGGTTTGCGCTCTCTATACACTCAGGAAGGCCTACCAATCTGATGTTTTTGAGACTCAGATGGTTCCCGAGATCCCTCAGGAACCGGCCACACCCCCTGAGATAAATGAAAAATCACCTTGAAATTGGTCACACTCCCTTTAGTAAATCAACCCCCATCTGTTCATTTGTTAATCATGCATGTATCCATTCATATACTTTCAAATACATTAATTTTTCTGAAAACCTTGCAGAGAGGGTTCCGCTTCCGATATGTGTGTGAAGGACCATCCCACGGAGGCCTACCCGGAGCTTCCAGTGAGAAAAACAAGAAATCCTATCCACAGATTAGGGTATGATTTTCATGATTAAAGCGGATCACATACTCTTTACCTTGGTGACTTTAAATGTGAATGAAACACCTACTGTAAATACACAGTTGCACTATGTGTATGTGTGAACTATCTTACTTCCTCAAAGATTTGTAATTCTGTTCAGAGTTTTTTTTTATCCAGATATGATTATTAAATACTATACTACATCTGGGCCATTTACTGTCCTTCAGTGCAGTCAAAGAAATAGATCTTGGTGGCCATAGATACAGTTGAGGAGCAAATCAAAAGAAGCTTGAAAAAAGAGAACAAATGCACCCACCACACCAAGCACTGATAAGTTGCAGTATAGTATACTTTTGGTTTGAGGTTTAGATACACTTTACTGAAGTTATTAGTATACCAGTAAAATTAGAACTATAGGCAAAACATTTTTTGTTTTCATTTTGAATAGAGTAAGGTAGGGGTATAACCCTTGTAAGGTTATTTTTGCCATCTTTGTCCCATTGGGGAGATTTACCTTAATTTCCTCTCCCATAGCTAAACAGGAAGTGAGAGGAAATCTATTCAAAATAAGGGAATCTCTTGGGGACCCCCAGGTCACCAGAACTAGTGTCCCCATTGGAAGATTTCCCCTCTATTACTTTTCTGGGGACAACCCAAAATTTGGGATTTTCAATTACTTTCATTGACAGATGTTCTAATCCAGCTCCCCCCTATCCAAAACGAAAAAAAGTTTTGCTTTTAGTTATACTTTAAGTACATTTGTTAGTATTCAATTTTTATCATATTTGACTTATTGGATAGTCAAATGCAACACTCATGTATCTCCTAGAATGAATCTTTACTGTCAAAAATCACAATGACTTGTCAGACAGAAATCTTTTGGTCTTTCTTGTGCAAAGCAAATTGAAAGGTTCTGTACAACAGAGAATAAATTGCGATAGTAATCTCAGTCTAGACTCTATGGTTTTCTTATTTCTTAAAAGGACTGGTAAACCTAAAAATGCAGAGGTTAAATTATGCAGCAGAGGCAAAAAGAACGCAGTGCACCACTATTTATACTTGTATAAAGGTTTCAGTATCTGTACATAATTACCCTTGCACACTCAACAAAGTGAGGAAATCCTTCCTGTTAACTTTCTTGTAGCTCAGCTTGTAAATACTAAAACTGTCTGTAAAGAGCAGTAGGTATGGGCTTGTTTAAAATAGAAGAGAGCAGCATAAAGGCAGTTTAAAAGCACTATTCTCTGTTTCTTAGTGGCAAAATTCGAGCTTTTAAAGTAGATCATATCCCAGACTGAATGATATTTAGTTTACTAGAACACAGTGTAAGATAAACAGTGCCAATTAGTATACTGATCTCTTAAAGCCTCTTTACAGCTACTTTCTTTTAACATACTGTACGTGCACTCCAGTTATAGCTGCATGGCATTTTACAGTACAGATGTCCTGATGGTGATAACAATGGACCACACCTGCATAATCTATTAAAATAGCTATGTGTAGTCTCCATTGGAAGCCCATGCAACAGGTGCTAATGCAGGAGCACAGATGAGAAACGGGATTGTCACTGCATAATAGTAGGTGTCTTAAAGTTGAATTCCAAGATCGACTTAACTAAACTTAAACCCACTCCCACCCACCTCCCTTACTCCAATACTAACTACCCTGTAGAAGGAAGAGGCTTATACTTGCCTATTCTGACGGAGTTCTGGTCTGGTCACAGGGGATAAGGGAGAGTGACAACAATGGCTGGAATGGCTGGAATGCCTGGGCTGCCCCCCCCCCTCCCTCCCGAAGTCGACCACTGGGAGTCGATCACTTGACTGAACTGGAGCGCTCTGAGAATAGGTAAGTATAAGCATCTACCTTCTATAGGGTAGTTAATAAAGGATTTCGACGGAGGGTGGGAGCAGTTTTAAGCTTAGTTTGGTTGATTATGGAATTATACTATAACAAGGAACTTTACAGCAGGATTGGCTGGTGGTATTTTGATGATTTAAAATAAAGAAAATTACTTTTTTAAATTACTTTTATGTTAAAGCATATATGAAATTTTAGTGATTAGGTTCAGGACCCTTTTTACACTTGTACGACCTGAAAGTCATGCGACTTTGACGCGACTTCAAGCAATGTCTGTGTAATCTTGAGTTCTATGGACCTCAAGTCGCATCAAAGTCGGACCAAAGTAGTGCAGGGACTACTTTGAAGTCGCACAGATATCAACAGTACTCATTGCAGTCCCAAGTTGCAGGACAAGTCGCCCATGTGTTAAAGGGGCCTTACACTTCTTTGCAGCAATAGCTGTACTTTCTGGCATAAATTAAAGTATTATTTTAACAATGCACAGCGGTGAACTAGGGAGGTCACTTTTGTCACAAAAACCTCTCTGCCTGGAGTTTCACTTTATTTGATGCTCTTCACATTAGTGTTATAGGAGTTTACCATAAAATGGTGGTACTATTAAAAAGAATATATACGCATATTATTTCGATATTTACAGGTATAGATAGCAGCTAGTAGTATAGTATCCTTTTTGCTTTTCATAGTTATATTTTAACCGTTTTAAGAAAGGGGAAGTCTTAAGTTCTGCAAATGGTGTGCTAACAGAAGGAACTTAGAAATCAAATAAGTCATCTATTTATACTTTGGCTGTTATACTTAGTCTGTTACAGAAAATTGCAGCATTTCGTAATGTTTTTGGCAAAAGCATTGAAGGGGGCTGGATGACTGCCATCAGTTAGTAGTTTTACTGAGCATAAAAATTGTCAGATATTTGCTCTCAGTATGGGTAGAAATTAACATGATCATACCTAACAACTGTCTGGGGAACTTTCCGCTGAAATATTGCTGTGCTCAGTAGTTAGTGCATGATATCCAAAAGCTCTGAGCATACACAAGTCTCCTAGTGGTGGTCAATGTAGGCTGTAGCTTTTGCAGCAGCCCACAAAACAGTTTAACTTCAGGCACAAAAACATTTATTTAAATATTTTCCTTAATAGCCCCAAAGTATATAAATCTACTTTGTATGCACCAAATGTCTTTGATAACCCAGTTATTATTTTATAAAAGTAGCAGTAACGTCATCACTGTGCTGTCCATAACCTGCACAGAGAGCAGTGCTGTGGGAGGGGCCCAACCAAACCAACCACCACAGGCTGCTGGGGAAAACTACAGGAGGGGTGGATACCAGACGAGCTACCTTGCATCATTGAAAGAGCAGAAGTGACTGGTCTTAAAATATAACTATAAACTTTTTTTTTTTTTTTTTTTGGATAGAGTGGAGAGGGATTAGACCACCACATGTCAGTTTTTATTGCTGTCTGTGCTTCCGTTAAGAAGATTCACCCTATTTGTTCTGTTTACCATTTTCATTGAAAGTAAAAGAAAATCCCAAATTTTGGGTTGTCCCTAGAAAAGCAATGTAGGGGAAATCTTCCAATAGGGACGCTAGTTCTGGTGACTTGGGGGTCCCCAAGGAATTCCCTTAATTTGCAGGGATTTTCTCTCACTTCCTATTTGGCTATGGGACAGGAAGTGAAGGGAAATCTTCGCAATGGGACACAGATGGCGGAAAAAAAAAATCTGACTGGGTTTATAACCTTCCCTTATTCTATCCAAAGTGAAAACAAAGTTTTGCCTATAGTTCTACTTTAATACAGGGACTTTGGATAAATGTACAGATCGGAAAGAAATACAACAATGCACACCAAGACTGAAATAAGAATATACAGTGCATTCCCCTTATGTTTAGGGGCATGTGGTAGTGTATCTTTGCAAATGATCAGCTGCTAATGTTACGCATGTCTCATTACCATGAAAAATAGTTAAACCAAATTGTACACACGCTGCGCTTATCAAAATAAAAATGCAGTACCAAATCGCATGGATGCGTTTTTTTTGTATTTTTTAACTTTTTATTGTTTGAACATTGCCCTAACACCATATTGCATAGATGCAGCACTGAAATGCATGGATGCAACACTAAATCGCATGGTTGTTTGTTTTGAATTATCTATTAATGTTGTGAAAATTGCACAAGCTTTGTGGAATATTTGCAATACACAGGCTGATTGGAGCACTTTTACCTATTTATTCATTCACTGAAGTTTATTGCACATTAATGTATAGTATTAATAGATGTTTTTATGTATTTTGTATGTTAAGCACAATATCACTTTATTAATATTTTAGTGGAAATTTCTTACATTTTTATTTTGATGACGTGTACAATTTAAAAAAAAATAAACAGACAATTTTTTTGTACCAACGTCTGGCCTTTCGGGCAATTAGGTACGCCGCCAACAACTGGTCGTTGAGGTCCACCCCTCCCATATTAAGGTTACCCGCAACTCTGTCGTCAGAGCTATCTGTCAGGGTGCCGCTGCTGTCTACAGGTTCGTATTCTGAGCCTGAATCTGACAGATGAGTGACTTCCTCTTGTGAGACTCACAAGAAAAAAAGCACCTGACTGTCAGTGACTGATTCAAGCAACTGTTAGCATTCGCAGGGATCAGGCCTGACTCTGCGAACGCTGCAGTTATGTGTTTTGTAAGTGACAGTGATCGATTGATACTGCACATGGGTGGGCTGGGCGGAGGGGCTAAACGCAGGTGCTAGCAGGTATCTGGGCTGATCCCGCTAACACTGCGTTTTTGGGAACCCTAAGCTGCTGGGGACGCTAGTATAGATCTGATCAGATCAGATATTGATCTGTTCAGACACTATACTACTAAAGGGAGGTGTATGGTGCGTGCAAGGGTGTTAGCGCTACTGGCACTGATTTGACGCTGCCTGGGGTGATGCAGACCCTATATGACACTAAAACCTAACTTTGATCACCCGCCAGGTGATCAGGGGGTCAAACCCTTATTGGGTAAAATACGGCGGGTGCCGTGACGCTATAAAAAAAATCTAGCTAAACTGCGTCACTTTTGACACTTATACAGTTATCACAGGTGACAGGGTGATCAAGGGGTTAAATCTTTATGGGGGGGTGGGGGTTAGGGGGAGTCTGACGCTGATCTGACGCTGCCTGGGGCAACACAGACTCTATCTGACGCTAAAACCTAACTTTGATCACCCGCCGGGTGATCTGGGGGTTAAACCTTTATTGGGTAAAATACGGCGGGTGCCCTAAAGCTATAAAAAAAATCCAGCTAAACTGCGTCACCCGTGACACTTATACAGTGATCACAGGTGACGGGGTAATCAAGGGGTTAAACCTTTATTGGGGGGGGGGGTTAGGTGGGGTCCCTAGACCTATCTGGGGCTAATACGAATTGCCCTAACGCTGATTTTTGTCACTAATGACACCAGTACAGCGGTCAAAAAAAATCTGAACTCTGCACTGGGTGACACAGTGACAGGTGATGAAGGGGTTAACTGGGGGGGGTGATCGGGGGGTGAATTGTGTGCCTTTGTGACCTGGTGTCAGTGTAGTGTTGTGCAACTCACTCTGTGATGTCTTCTCTCCTCGGTCTGGAACGGAAAAGAACGACACAAGGAGAGATGACATCACTTCCCCTGTCAGTGTTTACACTTACACGACGGGAAGGATCTCATTCGTCAGGACCGATCACCGGGTCCAGGCCACATATCATTGGCCTGGGGACTGATCGATTCCTGATCGAATCCGATTGTCACGGCCTGCCACGCGCCCGATGTAACATGACGGCGATTCGCCTGCCTATGCAATTCTGCTGCAGTACAACTTAATGTCTAAACTGCTGGCAACAAAAGTGAGTACACCCCTAAGTGAAAATGTCCAAATTGGGCCCAAAGTGTCAATATTTTGTGTGGCCACCATTATTTTCCAGCACTGCCTTAACCCTCTTGGGCATGGAGTTCACCAGAGCTTCACAGGTTGCCACTGGAGTCCTCTTCCACTCCTCCATGACGACATCACAGAGCTGGTGGGTGTTAGAGACCTTGCGCTCCTCCACCTTCCATTTGTGGATGCCCCACAGACACTCAATAGGGTTTAGGTCTAGAGACATGCTTGGCCAGTCCATCACCTTTACCTTCAGCTTCTTTAGCAAGGCAGTGGTCGTCTTGGAGGTGTGTTTGGGCCGTTGTCATGTTGGACTACTGCCCTGCGACCCAGTCTCCGAAGGAAGGGATCATGCTCTGCTTCAGTATGTCACAGTACATGTTGGCATTCATGGTTCCCTCAATAAACTGTAGCTCCCTAGTGCCAGCAGCACTCATGTAGCCCCAGACCATGACACTCCCACCACCATGCTTGACTGTAGGCAAGACACACTTGTCTTTGTACTCCTCACTTGGTTGCCCCCACACACGCTTGACACCATCTGAACCAAATAAGTTTATCTTGGTCTCATCAGACCACAGGACATGGTTCCAGTAATCCATGTCCTTAGTCTGCTTGTTTTCAGCAAACTGTTTGCGGGCTTTCCTGTGCATCATCTTTAGAAGAGACTTCCATCCAAGACGACAGCCATGCAGACCATTTGATGCAGTGTGCGGCGTATGGTCTGAGCACTGACAGGCTGACCCCCCCCCACCCCTTCAACCTCTGCAGCAATGCTAGCAGCACTCATACGTCTATTTCCCAAAGACAACCTCTGGATATGACGCTGAGCACATGCACTCAACTTCTTTGGTCGACCATGGCGAGGCCTGTTCTGAGTGGAACCTGTCCTGTTAAACCGCTGTATGGTCTTGGCCACCGTGCTGCAGCTCAGTTTCAGGGTCTTGGCAATCTTCTTATAGCCTAGGCCATCTTTATGTAGAGCAACAATTCTTTTTTTCAGATCCTCAGAGTTCTTTGCCATGAGGTGCCACGTTGAACTTCCAGTGACCAGTATAAGAGAGTGAGTGCGATAACACCAAACTTAACACACTTGCTCCCCATTCACATCTGAGACCTTGTAACACTAATGAGTCACATGACAATGGGGAGGGAAAATGGCTAATTGGGCCCAATACGGACATTTTCACTTAGGGGTGTACTCACTTTTGTTGCCAGCGTTTTGGACATTAATGGCTGTGTGTTGAGTTATTTTGAGAGGACATCAAATTTACACTGTTATGCAAACTGTACACTCACTACTTTATATCACTCTAAAGCCTAGTACACATGGGCCAAATGTCGGGCAACATCTGCTGGTTCAATAAAAACGGAAGCCTGCCGTTTGGCTGGCTTCTGTTGAACAAGCATGCTGAAAAACCAGCAGCCGACCGCCTCCAGATCAGTGCTCTCAGCCAATGACCACAGTTTTTTTGGCGGGGGGGGCCATCCCCCTGTCAGAACACACAGGAACAGCAGGGGAGTTCGCTGCACTAACATCGGATCGTTGGTACAGCGATTCCCACCGGAGCTGTCAGATTTTTTATTCAGCCCGTCAGGGCAAGACCCTGCCATGTCATAAGAGGAGCCAATACCAAAGACTTTTGTTGGATAGACACGCAGGACAAGACACTGTCATGTCATAAGAGGAGCCAATACCAAGGACTTTAATGTTGGATAGACACACAGTACAAGTGTACATAGTAGAGCACTATAAAAATTGTTATGTAAGTGGAATTTACTTTTTGAGAAACTATAATGTTAACCCTTTCATGCCTAAGCCTATTTCTGACATTTGTTGCTTACAAGTTAAAATCAGTATTCTTTGCTAGAAAATTACTTGGAACCCCTATATATATATATATATATATATATATATATATATATATGTATATGTATATGTATATATATATATATATATATATATATATATATATATATATATATATACATATACATATATATATGTATATATATATATATATATATATATATATATATATATATATATATATATATATATATATATATATATATATATACATATACATATATATATACATATACATATATATATATATACATATACATATACATATACATATACATATACATATATATATATATATATATATATATATATATATATATATATATATATAATTATTTTTTAATTATTTTTTTTTTTTTTAGCTGCGACCCTAGAGAATAAAATTGTGATCGATATTTTATATCACACGGTATTTGCGCAGCGGCCTTTCAAAAACATTTTTTTGGGGGAAAAAATACACTTTCATGAATTAAAAAAAACTAAACAGTAAAATTACCCCAATTTTTTGTACAGTGTGAAAGATGATGTTAGGCCGAATAAATAGATACCTAACATGTCATGCTTTGAATTTGTGCACACTTGTGGAATGGCGACAAACTACAGTACCTAAAAAAAATCTCCATAGGCGACGCTTTAAAAAAATTTAACGGTTACCAGGTTAGAGTTACAGAGAAGGTCTTTTGATAGAATTATTGCTCTCACTCCGGCGATTGCGACGATACTTCACATGTGTGATTTGAACACCGTTTACATTTGCGGACATGACTTGCGTATGGGTTTCCTTTGTTGGGCAGGGACGTGGGCGCTTTTAAAAAATGTTTACATTTTTTTTTTCCTATTTATTTATTTTTACACTGTCCCTTTAAAAGAAAAAAAAATATTATCACTTTTATTGCTGTCAGAAGGGATGTAAACATCCCTTGTGACAGTAGTAGGTGGTGACAGGTACCCTTTATGGAGGGATCGGGGATCTAAAAGACCCCAAATCCCTCCTTTGCACTTAAACGTATTCAGATCGCCAAAATCAGAGATTCTGAATACTGTAATTTTTTTTTAAATTGGCGCCATTAGCAGCCAAGTAAGCCGGAAGTGACGTGGCTTCCGGGATTTTACATCGGAGACCCGATCAGAGCCGAATCCGGATTTGTTCGGGTCAGAGCCTAGCTGGCCAACATGTTGGCTGGTGGCACGGGTCTCCCGGTGGGACAGGAGGCCCGGGAAGAGCAGCGGGAGGGGGGGGACCCCCACTCCTTTAGGATAACAGCCGAGCGGCTTTTAGCCGTATCGGTCGCTATCACTAAAGAGCCAACCGCCCACTCTAAAAAAAAAAAAACGGTATTGGGGTGATGCCTGCAGGCATCATCCTGGTATAACCCCTTCCAGCCATGAACGCAAATTTGCGTACGATTGGCGTGAAGGGGTTATACAGAAAAGCACAGTACAAGAGGCTGGGTTAAGGAATAAACAAAGCATAGTTCTACAAAGAAAAAGGTGACAGATCACACATAGTGCTTGTAAAGCCATCAAATGTGAAACAAATGTCCCCTGAAGAGAAAAAGGGTGGCCATATGCATTAGGTTTATATACATTTTAGCATTCCTTTTTTCTCTATTAAAGTACTGTATTTATTGACAAACTTCCCCAGGGGATATTCTGATTAATTATTAGGTAGTTTTGAATTCAGTAGTCAGCTTAGGATGTTCTGAATGTTCTTTAGGCAGTTTCCTCATTCCTTACTGAAAAAAATACTGATTTACAAAAGGCAAAATAGGGTGTTCACTATGCAAGTGAAGTTGCATTTTGCATGGGAATTATCCCCAAAATTGTGTGAATGTCAATTTGCAGTGCATACCCAATCATGTGCAAGGAAAATATAAAACGCAAAACAATATTTTTGAGTAAACATCATTGGAAGGTGGAAGTCAGCAGAGCTTCACTTCATTTACTAAGCTCTAGAGAAAATTCTCATGCAAAGTGAACAATACTTTATATTTGCCTTTAGTAAATCAGCCCCAGTTCATTGAGTCCACCAGGACACTAGATTTTGTACATGTATGTATTTTTCATATTCTGTGCTCTACTGTGGTGATCTTGGGCATTTACTCAGTAAAAGGCTGTGGAATATGCTGGTGCTATACAAATATGGATAATAAAACCAAATCAAGCCTGTCCAATTGGTTTGTTGAGGTTTTCATGAACCATTTGCAATTAGCTTCTGGCCATGGTCCTCATTCTGGTTAACGAAGCACTTCCCTTGTTTTTTTTTTTTGTGCATATGTGTTTAATTCCTCTGACATAGAGTATGGCTGTGGGCTATTCTTTTAACTGAAATTTAACTGAAATCGGTAGTCCATTGTGGCATGCACAATTCAGCAAATCATAGTCACTGCATAAACCGTACACATAAACAGTTTGACAAGTATGCATTTACCATGGCTAAAATTACGTGTTTGTAAAAGAATATGTTCTTAAAGTGACCCTAATTCCTCTGAAGGACCTTGGCCTTTAAGGCTGGGTTCATATATATGTGAATTAGATGCGTTTGTAGCTGCATCCAATTTGCATAAAAGGTGAATGTGAACGGCTTTCAATGGAGCTGGTTCACACAAGTCTAGGGTGGCTGTGGTGCGGTTTGAAAAAGGGTCCTGTCCCTTTTTGGTTGCAAACCGCAGCCGGACATGTGTGAACCCAGCAAAACAGCCTTACTAAAATGTTCCAGTACTTATCTAACACCTAATTTAGGCTCTTTCTGGGCTCTGTAGCCAAGACTGGAGGGTTTACCTGAGCACTGTCATCTACTAGGAACTGGAGTTAGCCAAAGCCACTGATTGCTTGATTTGTGCCGACATGATTACCCTGACCATCATTACAGGCAGCCAGATTTGACCGCCGGAGAAAAATTAGAAACTTTATATTTTTATAGTGAATGCAACAGTGATACTCTGACCTAGAGTTTTGAATAATTGAGGAAACACAAGGGAGGCATGGTTCAGAGACACCAGTCAATGTTTAGCTGTCATTTTCTTCGTGTAGGCTAGAAAATAAACGTTCAGACCTCACTGGTTGCTCAAGTAGATGTAAACCCCTGGTATTTAATCTGTGGCACAAGGGCTACATGGGGCCATTTAGCACTTATTGTGTGGCCCCCAGGCCCCACTAGGCTGTAGTCAGTGTTTTACTTGCCTAGGTACCTATGGAAAGACAGCTAAGAAAAATATTTCGTAACTTGACCTCTACTAGCACAATTATTTTATTTCACACTTTCTTGTTTTATTTCTATGCTGCCCAATTTTAAAATAGATATTACTAAGGGCAATATCAAATAGCCTAGCAGTAACTTGTAGCAAGTTTGAAGTCTCTGACAGCTTCCTACAGCAGGTCTCTAGTCTTCATCCCCACCTGTACCATGTCTTCAGTCTTTGACAATCTTTTTAAGCATGCCCACAGTCTTTAACCATCTACTCTATTGTGTCCAATCATATTTTGTAGCATTACATACACTGTACATTATGTGCACGCACCCACAGAAAGTTCCAGTGCACACCCAGCTTATTTAAGCTCTTTAGGCCATGTGGTGCTTCCAGAAGGTAGCTGTTGGACACAGAGCAGGCTCTGAACAGACACTTGCAGCAATTCATTTTTCCTTACCCGGGTCACGTGAGTCACCAAGTGTTGCTTGGCAGGCTAAAGGTGCTTAGCAGGATTGTTACATAGGGGCTTGGTGAGCCCTATTAAAGGGTCTCCATTCTGAGGTGTTTTTATACTACACCCAAGTACTCTCTTTTTGTGGCTGGTAAATGTCTTCAAAAAAGAGGAGTGGGACTAATGCCGCGTACACACGGTCGGACTTTTCATCTACAAAAGTCCGACAGCCTGTCCGACAGACTTTCGGCGGACTTGCGGCGGACTTGTTGCAGACTTTCTAACGAACGGACTTGCCTACACACGACCACACAAAAGTCCGACGGATTCGTACGTGATGACGTACACCGGACTAAAATAAGGAAGTTGATAGCCAGTAGCCAATAGCTGCCCTAGTGTGGGTTTTTGTCCGTAGGACTAGCATACAGACGAGCGGACTTCGGGGTCCGTCGTAGTTACGACGTAAAGATTTGAAGCATGTTTCAAATCTAAAGTACGTCGGATTTGAGGCTAAAAAAGTACGTTGAAAGTCCGGAGAAGCCCACACACGATCGGATTACCAGCCAGCTTTAGTCCGTCGGCGTCCGTTGGACTTTTGTAGCTGAAAAGTCCGACCGTGTGTACGCGGCATAACTCTACAGGGAAGGGCACACCTATGTCGTCAGTAGTTCCTGACAAACCTAGTCGTATCCCTAGTGTTGTATCCCCTGAAGGACCAGAGGCTTCCAGGCAATCTGAGCCGCTGCGCCTATCTGGTATTGTGCCTACAGTCAACGCTACTGCTTCACCCTTTATCTCCAAGGATGAACTGTCCTCGGCTCTAGCCGGGTTAGAGCACAGGATTGCTGGCATGATTGCTTCCATCCCAAAGGGTGGCAAGAAGCGTGACAGATCCCCCTCCCCAGAGCCTCCTAGTCTGGAGCAGGAATGGGTTGAGGATGGGGAAGAGCTAAAAGCTCAGCATTCAGTGGAGTGCCCGGAAGATGAGTCTACTTCCGAGCAATCTGGACAAGAAGATATCCAGTTGATGTCTGCCTCTCATTTGCAGAGGCTTTTGATCCTGACTCTGACCGAAATGGTTCGTTCTGCCTTTTATGTTGCCTCTCACAGAGGTGACTGAGCCCACCTGGTCCTCTTTGGGATCCCTGAGACCTCTTTAGGCTGCACAGGCTTTCCCCCTACACCCCCTGTTGGAACAGGTGGTGTATGCTGATTGGGAACATCCTGACAGCATTTTTCTGTTCCTCCTAAAAGGTTTTCCCTTTTATATCTCATGGATAAAAAATGGAGCATGCCAGCCGTAGATGCAGCATACTTTTCCTTAAACAAGAACTTAACTTGTCCGGAAGAAAACAGACAGGGCTTGAAAGACGCTGTTGACAAGAAATTATTATTAAAGTTATTATTAAAGGCTTACTTTTCTTTGGCCAGTTCAGCTATTCAGCCAGCTGTTGCAGCAATTGGTATTTGCCAGTCCGTAAAGGATCAGGTCAAATGGCCTAACCAGGACCATGATCTGCCTGAAAATAAGACCGATATTCCTCGAGCGCTGTGTTTTGCTGTTGATGCCTTAAAGGATTCAATACAGCAGGTTTCTCATTTGACTCTCTTGTCTGTACATATGCGCAGACATTTTTTTGGCTTAAGAACTGGTCAGGCAAGCTTCCTTGTAAAAAGTTATTGGCAGGTTTCCCTTTTCATGGGGAATGCTTATTTGGTGATCATTTGGACAAATATATCCAAAAGATTTCCGGAGGGAAGAGTTCTCTACTTCCTGTGAAGAAAAGCACCAGACTTCCCTCGTTTAAAACCTCAGGGACTGCTTCCTCAAATGTCTCAGTGTCAAGGCGGTTCCGCCACCAACAGGGAGCTAGGGCTAGAGTGCTCTAAATCCAGCACCAAGCCCTCCTTTTGAGGGGGTGCCCCCACTCCATCAGGTGGGGGGAAGGCTGCTGCACTTTGCAGACATTTGGAAAACAACAATTCAGGACGAGTGGGTCACCTCAATTATATCTCGCGGTTACAAGCTGCAGTTGCGTGGGGTTCCCCCTCAGGTTTTTAGGATCCAGCGTTCACTCGAATCCTCCAAAAAGAAACTTATTGCTTCAGGCACTACATCATCTAGTGCATCAAGGAGTGATTGTAGAGGTTCCTGTATTCAAAAGGGGCACAGGGTTTTACTCAAACCTGTTTACGGTTCAGAAACCAAACGGGGACACAAGGCTCATTTTGGACCTAAGATCCCTGAACAAGTATCTATTGATACAGTCCTTTCGGATGGAGTCTGTCCGCTCAGTAGTAACCTCACTCCAGAGGGGAGACTTTCTAGCCTCCATCGATATAAAAGATGTGTATTTACAGGTACCTATCTTTCAGCCTCACCAGAGGTTCCTACGTTTTTGCAGTAGAGGAAGGTCATTTTCAGTTTGTGGCTCTACGCTTTGGGCTTGCTACAGCTCCCCGGGTGTTCATAAAGGTCTTAGCACCAGTACTGGGTCTTTTAAGGGCTCAAGGTATCCTGGTGCTTGGGTATCTGGACCCTGCTCAGAGATTCTGCTCAGAGAACACTCATTAGAGGCTCTAGAACAGAGCATAATATACACAGTGAGGTATTTGAAAAGCTTATACTGGATCATAAATACCGAAAAGTCAGCCTTGAAACCAGCTCAAAGTTTAAAGTATTTAGGTCTGATCCTAGACACGGTCCAAGCAAGAGTATTCTTGCCACCTGTAAGGATCTGTGCCCTGAAGGTTCAGGTGCATCAGATAAGGGGCACCAGACAACCCTCCATTCGGCTCTGTATAAGTCTTCTAGGGAGGATGTTATCCTCCTTCGAGGCAGTGCCCTATGCCCAGTTCCATTCCAGGCCTTTACAACAAGACATCTTGTTGACTTGGAACAGAAGAAAGGGGAAAGAAGAAAAGCCCTGGATTATCCAATGTGCAACCAACGCTTAAGCCTAAACTGGTGGTTGCAGGATCAGAACCTGCAAAAAGGAAAATCCTTTCTCCCGGTAATGTGGAGAGTACTGACTACAGATGCCAGTCTCTCAGGCTGGGGAGCAACCCTAGAAGGGCTCACAGCTCAGGGGAAATGGTCAGGGACAGAACAGATCCTGCCCATCAATGTCCTGGAATTACAAGCAGTAGGTCTGGCCCTACGGTCCTGGACAGTGGAGCTTCAGGATTGCCCTATCGGGGTTCAGTCCGACAATGCCACTGCAGTGGCCTATATAAACCATCAAAGTGGTACCAGGAGTCGTTCAGCTCTGCAGGAGGTGAACCACATACTTGGGCGGCACAGTGCTGTAGTGGGTAGCACTCTCGCCTAGCAGTAAAAAGGGTTGCTGGTTCAAATCCCAACCACGACACTACCTGCCTGGAGTTTGCATGTTCTCCCTATGCGTGCATGCGTTTCCTCCGGTTAATTGGCTTCTGTCCAAAAAATTGGCCCTAGTATATGAATGTGAGTTGGGGACCTTGGATTGTGGGCTCCTTGAGGGTAGGGACCGATGTGAGTGTGTGATGTATGTGTGGAGCGCTGCGTAAATTGACTGCGCTATATGGGTACCTTTAAATAAATATTAATATAATAGATGAGGATGTTAATGAGACACAATGTACAGGGATAGGGACAATTGTAGATAGGCACCCACACTCACTCACTTTGAACTGGATGGACAGAGGGACATGTGCCGATTCTATCGGCAGTCCATATCCCGGGAGTTGAGAACTGGAAGGCAGATCTGCCCAGGGGAATGGTCTCTACACCCAGAGGTGTTCCAGGAAATTTGCCAACGTTGGGGATGGCCAGAAGTCGACCTACTGGCATTCAGGTTCAACAACAAACTACAGCAGTTTGTGTCCCGAACAAGAGATCCTCTGGCAATTGGAGCAGATGCTCTGATAGTTCCATGGAGCCAGTACTCCCTGGTTTATGCTTTCCCTCTGATACCTCTTCTTCCACATTTATTGCGCAGGATTCGGAGAGAGGGGGTTCCAGTCATTCTGGTGGCACCAGCCTGGCTCAGAAGGCCCTGGTTCCCGGAGATTGTGAGACTGACAATAGACGGGCCATGGATGCTTCCACGTGTCTCAAGGTTCTATATTCCACCCCAATTTACAGTCTCTAAATTTGACAGCGTGGCTATTGAAGCCAGGGTGCTGAAGGACCGTGGCATCTCGGAACCAGTAGTGTCTGCCCTAGTGAATGCTAGAAAAGCGGTCACTAGGAAGATTTATCATAAGGTCTGGAAGACTATTAGACTAAGACTATATTACTTGGTGTGAGGCCAGAAAATGGCATCCTCGGAAATACGTGATTGGGAGAATTCGCTCTTTTCTTCAGTCATCTGTGGAAATCAAATTGGCTTTGAGTACAATCAGAAGTCAAGTTTCGGCCCTATCAGTATTCTTCCAAAGGCCTTTAGCCTCCCATTCACAGATCCAAACTTTTATGCTGGGGCCCACTTGCTTGCTGTCCCCCCGTTGGGTCACCTATGTGTCCTTGGGACTTGAATTTGGTGCTGTCTGTGTTACAGTAGCAACCATTTGACCCTATAAAGGAAATTCCATTAGACTTGCTGTCACGCAAGCTAGCCTTCCTGATGGCCATCACCTCGGTTAGAAGGGTGTCGGAGTTGACGGCCCTTTCGTGCAGGGAACCATACTTGATCTTCACCGCGACAGGGTCGTGTTACGACCTGTTCCATCCAGTGTTAATTTTGGCAGCAAATTTCAATTTAGTTTTAGTCTTAGTCTTAAGACTAAAATGGCATTTTAGTTTTAGTCCCATTTTAGTCTGCGATTTGTTTTAGTTTTAGTCGTATTTAGTCGACTAAAATGTCCTACGTTTTAATCGACTAAAATCTCCAGTACATTTTAGTCGACAAAAACTCATTTTAGTCGTCTAAAATCGAATGGGTGTAATGAAATTGTAATGCATTAGTTAACATTTCTCTACAATTTCCAAACTCATTATATACTGCTGGAGTGAAAAATCTAATATGTTATTATTTATGTTATTGAACATGCACTACAGACCAGTGTTAATTTTGAACTCAAATTTCAGTTTAGTTTTAGTCTAATGCCCTGTACACACAGTCGGATTTTCTGACGGAAAATGTGTGATAGGACCTTGTTGTCGGAAATTCTGACCGTGTGTAGGCTCCATCACACATTTTCCATCAGAATTTCCGACACACAAAGTTTGAGAGCTTGCTATAAAATTTTCCGACAACAAAATCCGTTGTCAGAAATTCCGATCGTGTATACACAAATCCGACGCACAAAGTGCCACGCATGCTCAGAATAAATTAAGAGACGAAAGCTATTGGCTACTGCCTCGTTTATAGTCCCGATGTACGTGTTTTACGTCACTGCGTTCAGAACGATCGGATTTTCCGACAACTTTGTGTGACCGTGTGTATGCAAGACAAGTTTGCGCCAACATGCGTCGGAAAAAATCCATGGATTTTGTTGTTGGAATGTCTGATCAATGTCCGATCGTGTGTACGGGGCATTAGTCTTTTGATTAAAATGGCATTTTAGTTTTAGTTGTATTTTAGTCATCTCAGTTTTTTTAGTTAAAGTCGTATTTTAGTCGACTAAAATAGTATTCATTTAGTCTACTAAAATGTTTTAGTAGTTTTAGTCGACGAAATTAACACTGGTTCCATCCTTTTTGCCAAAAGTGGTGTCGGCCTTTCATTTAAATCAGGACATTATTTTGCCTTCTCTCAGCCTCGTTCAGCGGAAGAGAGATGACTGCATCCTTTGGACGTTGTCCGGGCAGTCAATGTTTATTTGTCTAGATCTGCAGAGATCCAAGGATCAGACTTTTTTTTTTTTTTTTTTTTTACCAAAAGGACCCAAGAAGGGACAGGCAGCTTCCATTGCCAATTGGATCCGTCAGTTGATCATTCGGGCCTACGGTCTGAAACATAAAGCTCCTCCCTTTAGTGTGAGAGCTCATTCTACCAGGGGTGTAGGAACCTCCTGGGCTTTTAGCCATCAGGTATCTGTGGCTCAGATTTGTAAGACTGCCACCTGGTCTTCAGTGCATACGTTCACAAAATGTTATCAAGTGGATGTTCAAGCAGCCGAGGATTTGGCTTTTGGTCGCAGCCTACTGCGGGCTGCCGTATAAGGTCTGATGGCTATTGTTTGCCAGGGTGTCTCCCTCCCCTCAAGGCTATTGCTCTGGGACGTCCCAGCAGGTAATAGGCTATTACCCAGTAGGATATTTACCTGACTCTGAGGGTTATTTACTAAAGGCAAATCCACTTTGCACTGCAAGTGCACTGAAAGTGCACTTGGAAGTAAAGTCTCTGTAGATCTGAGCGGGACATGCAAGAAAAATAAAAAACAGCATTTTAACTTGCACATGATTGGATGATAAAATCAGCAGAGCTTCCCCTCATTTCAGATCTACCCCTTAGATTTAGAGCGACTGCACTTCCAAGTGCACTTTCAGTGCAAAGTGGATTTGCCTTTCATAAATAACCCCCTCTGTGTCCCACGATGTACTCAAAGAAAAGGATTTCATAGGTAAGTATGACGAAAAAATCCAATTTTTTAAAATGTTGATGATTGTGGCTTACAGCTAGTGAAAACCCAAAATTCAGTATCTCAGAAAATTAGAATATTACATAAGACCTAGTTAAAACTGCTGTTCTTTTGGTATCTTTGCTTTGTATTGTATATAAAGTGAGATATGTTGTTGCAGCTTATAACACTGGCATTCTTTGTATTACCTTTGTAAACTTCTTATAAAGTATTGGAAGGGAAATGCTTAGAGTAAATAAAAGTCAAACTAATGTGGGGCATGGCATCACTTTAAGAGAGAACATGGCAGGAATGAAAAGAAATGGGTGTTACATAAATTGGCGTTCAGCATAGAGAATAAAAAGCATATGCAATAAGGGTAGATTGTAATGTAGTGGTAAGCCGGCCATACATGGATCAAAATTAATCCAGTTCAGCAGAGACCATCATATATTTACTGCTTAATACTACTAAATATTTATTCTTTCATCTTATGTGAGTGTGTAAAGTTTGTTTTGTTTGCCTGATACTGTATTCCTCTGTAAGCAAAACATTTTGGAATAGTTCTATGTTGAATTGGGAAAGTACAGCGTTTTATGTACTTTCCATTAAAAGGAAGCAGATGCTTGTTGGCTGCCTTCCAGATGCATATATTTATTTAGAAGCTACCTTCAGCATGCTTAAATGTTACTCTGGAATTTTTGTTTTACATTCCTTCTGCTACATCATTTCTGTGTCACTGTGTTGTGTTCTATAGTAAGCTCCTGTAAATCACATTTATTTTGATTTTAACGAAGAAGTGTAAAGCAAGCAAAATAAATTGCAATATACAGAGGCGTCAATTGCCCTGAACAATCACAAGCAGGTGAAATAGGAAGTCTCATGCCGCGTACACACGGTCGGACTTTTCGTCTACAAAAGTCCGACGGACCAAA
Organism: Lithobates clamitans; assembly: GCA_037952925.1. NCBI lineage: Eukaryota > Metazoa > Chordata > Amphibia > Anura > Ranidae > Lithobates > Lithobates clamitans. Next base: position 6,396,546 of record JBBGZY010000655.1, read on the forward strand.
TCCGGCGGACAATCTGATCGTATGTGGACTTTCACACTGGGCACAGAGGTTTTAGCTGTAAGCTGCATTTACTGTCTGATAATCATAATCATTTCAATAATTTGCCAAGCCCATCTTGACCTTGACCCCAGAAGGATAAAAGCACAACCTGATCTAAAACTGACTTTAAAAGTACTGTATATCTAAAGTCAAAACTTTCTTTTTTTTTTTTTTTTTTTTTTTTAGTTTTGTTTAGAGTATAGAATTATTAAAATCCCCAACAGGTTTTTTTTCTTTACCAGAACAAATATAACCTTTTTGGAAGATTCCCCTTTTTATTCCTATACTGGAGGCAACTAAAAATTTTAGATTTAACCTTTTAGTCCCAGTGACAATACTCACCAGGACAAATACAGAGGTTGAAGCTCCCAAACAGAGACATTTCTTAGACAGCAGTAAAACTCTGATTGGAGTTCAGACACCTCACTACTCTGCCTAGGTTCACACTGTGAACTGCGTGTGAATCGCACAGGAATAGCACAAATCACACTGCATTCATGCGAACCGCAGCGGGTGTCATTGTTAGGTTAAGGATACCGCAAAGCGTTTCACAAAACGCAGTGCGATTGACAGAATTGGATTGCATATCTGTGAACACCCATGTGATCCGATTCAAGTGGAAAAAAGTCCTGCACCTACAAACGAATAGCTCAAATCGCACTACACAGACATCACTTTGAATAGGAATGCAGTGCAATTCCTATCTGAATCACATGCAGTGTCCCGCACCTCATATACTGTGAACCCAACATTAACCGCTTAACGACCGCGCCATAGCAAAATGACGGCTACAGCGTGGCTCGATAACTCTGGGAGGGCTTACATTGCCATCCTCCCAGAATCGCGTCCCCTGGGGCGCTCACCCAGGAATACGCTGCTTTTCTGCAGCTTCTCCATTGAGGATCTGTTGAACCAAAATGCACCGTTTTGCATTTTAAAAAGTCCCTGACCCTTTCCAAAAATGCATCGGCTGGAAAAAGCATTGATGTGAACATGTTCCATAGGAAACCATGTTAAATGGACTGTAGTGCGTTTCGGCAAAAAGCATAAAAAAAAAACCACGTAGGTGTGAACCAGGCCTCAATGTACACTCCAAATTTTGTAATGTCAACTTTTTATCTCTCTTTTCAATTTTTTAACTCAAAAACAAAAGTGTCAGTTGGGCTCAGTTAACATATATGCAGTGCGGGAAACCCAGCGAATCCTGTACGTTTCCTGCAACTCATTGAAATCACACTGCATTCATGCGAACCGCAGCGGGTGTCATTGTTAGGTTAAGGATACCGCAAAGCGGTTCACAAAACGCAGTGCGATTGACAGAATTGGATTGCATATCTGTGAACACCCATGTGATCCGATTCAAGTGGAAAAAAGAGTCCTGCACCTACAAACGAATAGCTCAAATCGCACTACACAGACATCACTTTGAATAGGAATGCAGTGCAATTCCTATCTGAATCACATGCAGTGTCCCGCACCTCATATACTGTGAACCCAACATTAACCACTTAACGACCGTGCCATAGCAAAATGACGGCTACAGCGTGGCTCGATAACTCTGGGAGGGCTTACATTGACATCCTCCCAGAATCGCGTCCCCTGGGGCGCTCACCTGGGAATATCTGTGACAGTGGCCGTTTACCACGTAATCGCTCCGTTAAATGACAGAGCGATCACTTGTAAACAAACCGGCTTCATATCCGGTTCCTCTCTCCCCTCTCTGTACCGATCAGTACAGTGTGAGCGGAGAGGGGAGAGATCAGGTGCAGCGCTGTGGGCTGGATCTGTAGTGCCCACAGCGCTGATATGTGACAATTCCAGCCTCATCCATCCATCAATGCTCAGTCATCCATCCCTAATCAGCAAAACTCATCCATGCTCATCAATCCATCCATACTCAGCAATACTCATCCATCCATCCATCCATCCATACTCAGCAATACTAATCCATCCTCAGCCACCCATCCCTAATCAGCAATACTCATCCATGCATCCCTAATCAGCAATACTCATCCATGCTCAGCGATCCATCCCTAATCAGCAATACTCATCCATGCTCAGCGATCCATCCCTAATCAGCAATACTCATCCATGCATCCCTAATCAGCAATACTCATCCATGCTCAGCGATCCATCCCTAATCAGCAATACTCATCCATGCATCCCTAATCAGCAATACTCATCCATGCTCAGCGATCCATCCCTAATCAGCAATACTCATCCATGCATCCCTAATCAGCAATACTCATCCATGCTCAGCGATCCATCCCTAATCAGCAATACTCATCCATGCATCCCTAATCAGCAATACTCATCCATGCTCAGCAATCCATCCCTAATCAGCAATACTCATTCATGCATCCCTAATCAGCAATACTCATCCATGCTCAGCGATCCATCCCTAATCAGCAATACTCATCCATGCATCCCTAATCAGCAATACTCATCCATGCTCAGCGATCCATCCCTAATCAGCAATACTCATTCATGCTCAGCCATCCATCCCTAATCAGCAATACTCATCCATGCTCATCCATCCATCCCTAATCAGCAATACTCATCCATGCTCAGCCATCCATCCCTAATCAGTAATACTCATCCATGCTCATCTATGCTCAGCAATACTCCTCTATCCATGCTCAGCCATCCATCCCTAATCAGCAATACTCATCCATGCTCAGCGATCCATCCCTAATCAGCAATACTCATCCATGCTCAGCCATCCATCCCTAATCAGCAATACTCATCCATGCTCAGCCATTCATCCTTAATCAGCAATACTCATCCATGCTCATCTATCCTCAGCAATACTCATCTATCCATGCTCAGCCATCCATCCCTAATCAGCAATACTCATCCATGCTCAGCCATCTATCCATACTCCACAATACTCATCCATCCATCCATCCATGCTTAGCCATCCCATCCACCCCCAGCCATACTCAGCCGGACCCAGCCATACTCAGCCGTACCCAGCCGTACCCAGCCGTACCTGGCCATACTCAGCCATACTCATTCATGCTCAGTCATTCCATCCATATTCAGCCATCCCCATCCATGGCTCAGCCATCCCTATTCATGCTCATCCATGCCACATCAGTTCTCATCCATGCCACTAGAGTGCCTCACAAAAATGTAATAGGTAGTCAAATTAGATTTGAAACTTGATGTTGTACAGTGCCTCAAATTATTTGAGTCCATTTAAATCTGCTAGTGCATATAACACTACCCTCTCCCAAGATTGACAATGCTGCTATCTAAAGGTGTCTCCTGCACCCTAAGGCTCCATTCACACTTGTGCGACTTCAAAGTTGTGCGATTTCTATTTCGACTTTGAAGCAACTTTGGATGGGTGCGATTTGGATGTGACTTTGGCTGTTGACTTTGGCTTTGACTGTTGCACAACTGTCACATTGATAACATTAAGATGTGACTTTTGAGAGTTTACATTGCAGTCCATGGGACTCAAGTTGCTTGAAAGTCGCATCAATGTAGTGCAGGAACCTTTTTAAAGTCGCGTAGATTTGAACGGCTTTCATTGAAGTACAAGCAAGTTGTCATGTGATTTTATGTATCCAAAGTCATTGACAAGTTGCACAAGTGTGAACAAGCCTAATGGCCCGTACAAACGATCCGAATATCGTACGAAAACGGTCGTCTGACGAAGGATCATACGATATTCAGATCGTGTGTACACAACTTTCGACAGCCGATCACGACCGTTCATCCGATATTATTCGATCGGACATACACGAAAATTTTCCTCTTACGATACCAGATCGTACAATTTTCGTTTAGTCAGTATAGTTGTCACACGAAAATACAATACAAATACATTACAACACATGACATCACTTCCGATTTTTTTGTCTGTCGTACGAGAATTTTTGTGACTTTATTTAGCTATTCAATTTCTACTTGCGACTATTAAGCGAGAATAGTCGTACGATCGGTCGTACAATATTCTAATCGTATGTACGGGCCATAAGGCCAGTCATAGACTGTGTTAAATATGTACGATTCCCCCACCAACACTGACAGTGCTGACTGGGGAATCACTCCTGCCGAGCAATTGTCTGCTCCCGATGGGGGCGAGCAGGAGAAGCTGTCCCCAACGGGAGAAGACAGTGATTATTGCTAGTGACTATAGCAGCCGCTGGCAATAATCGAAAGTGAATCCAGCAGGCTGGTTGTACCTAAGTTGATCGTTTGATCAACTTGGTACATTCAGCCTGCCCACACGCGATTCGAAGCTCGGCCGGTTCCTGCTGAACCGGCTGGGCTTCGAACCGCCTATGGCCAGCCTAAGAGAGCAAGTGTGTTACTGGCCATATCACCGGGTGAAAATAAAGGAAAAAAGTCTAAAAAAGAGCAAATTAATGCAGATACTACCATTTAAAGCATTGGAAAGCTGAAAAGTATTTTTGTTTTGGCATTAAATAACGGTTTCCGGGACTCTCATTCTCATCTTTAGGAGTAAAAAATTCTTAAACCCATTTATTAAAATCTCATATAAAATATGTTTATGTCATTTCAGTCTTTTCAGAAAAAAATATAATAGTTTTAATGTTGTGCAGTTAGGGTCCTATTTATTAGTTTCTGTCTAGGAGACCATTCACTCTCATTTCACATCAGTCATCTGTACATGGAAACTGGAGAAATGACATATTCAGACTTAAATATTAACCAGCTGTTAGTGTGTCATATTATCACAAATGTAACAGACTGTGGTCTAGGAAATATACGATTTAATAATATTTAATAATATAGTATATCAAAGGCTCCGTTTGACAAATATCTGAAAGCAGATGTTTATATCTGCCTACTAATATCGTCATGAAACCGGATGTTTCCATCAAATAGCATGCAGATGCTAATTCTTAGTTTCGAATGTTTGTCATGTAGAACTTTTCATGTACTTTTTTTTTTTTTTATTCCTTTTATTGTTTGTTTGATTTGGTATCCAATAGTAACAAAAAGTTAAATCTAATCTCTAGGCAGAAAAACAATCCAGTTAAAACAGTTATGTATTTATTAAAAAAAATAACTTATTTTTAAATGCTGCTAGTGTACAGTTCCTGTAACCTCTTCACTTCTTTACAGAGAAGAGGAAGGGGCACCACCAACAGCCAATTAGGTGTGTTGTGTACATGTGCATTGATTAAGGACTGGAATGAGAGAACAGGTTGAGCTTAGGGATGAGCTCATCAATGTGCTGCTGCTCATTTTTTGTTCAATCACAGGCTGGAGGGGAGACAAGGTGGTCAAGCTGTATTGTTTAACCACTTCTGCTCTGGAAGGTTTTACCTCCTTCATGACCATGCCAGTTTTTGCGATACGGCGCTGCATTACTTTAATTGACAATTGTGCAGTCGTGCAATGCTGTGCCCAAATAAAATTGATGTCCTTCTTTTCCCACAAATAGCTTTCTTTTGGTGGTATTTTATTACCTCTGCAGTTTTTATTTTTGTTGCGCTATAAACAAAAAAAAAAAGACAATTTTGAAAAAAACAATATTTTTTTACTTTCTGCTATAAAACACATCCAATAAATTAAAAAAAAAATCTAATTTCTTGATCAGTTTAGGCCAATATGTATTGTGCTATGTGTTTTTGGAAAAAAAAATCCCAATAAGCGTATATTGATTGGTTTGCACATTTATTTTTACTAGTATTGGCAGTGATCAGCGACTTGTATAGCGGGACTGCGACATTGAAGCAGACAAATCAGACACTACTTTTTTGGGCACCAGTGACACCAATACAGTGATCAGTGTTAAAAAAATATGCACTGTATTGATGACACTGGCAGGGAAGGGGTAAACATCAAGAGCGATCAAAGGGTTAAATGTGTACCTAGGTGGTGCTTGTACTGGGAGGAAGACAGATCCATGCTCCTCCTTAGCAGAAATGCAGGATCTCTGTCTTCCCTTGTCACAAGACTGTTATCTGCCTTGTTTACATAGGCAGACTGCCATTCTGCCTCTGTCGGGAACGATCGGTGGGTCCCGCTGATTAGCTTCTGCTGTATCCAATCACAGCGGGAGCTGGTCGCTGGTGGTGGCGTGCACTCCGCAGACCCGGAGGTGCAGAATCATGTACCTGTACATGATTCTGCCTGTAGGAGCCGCCGCGCAGTACGTGGGGCGGTCGGCAAGCAGTTGGAAGACCGGAACTGTGAAACTTGTGCCCATAAAAAGCAAGCAGGAGCCAGCAGACTGGTCAGCGGCGTTGCCTATAGGCTCCCTGCAGCTAATTGAAGTGGTTGAAAAGGCTCTTTTTTCCCTAAAATAATAAACATGTTATACTTGCCTGCTCTGTGTAATGCTACTGCACAGAGCGGCCCCAAATGTCCTCCTCTGGGATTCCTTGCCAGCTCTCTGAGCTTTGCCTCTCCCTCTTTTCCGAGTGCCCCCATAGCAAGCCTCTTGCTATAGGGGCACTCGTGTGGGCTCTCTCCAAGGCCAGGCTTGTGCATCTATTGACACATGCAGCGCAGCTCAGCTCCGCCCCTCACTCCCTCAATGAATTTGACTGAAAGCAACAGGAGCCAGTGGCTCCCGCTTTTGCCTGTCAATCCCTGTGTGAAGAGGGGTATAGGAGAGAAGACCGCGGCCAGGATTTACCAAGGAGTGAAGGAAATGTTTTATGGGGGAGGCACATCTAGTCCTAAAATGTTTTTACCTTAATTCGGGGAATGAATTAAGGTAAAAAAAAAAACATTTTAGCTTTAGAACTACTTTAAGTTACTGGCTTACCAAGCCTTTTTCTGTTTGAAGGCAGCTATCTTGGTAAAGTGACAGGCTTTGATTTATCATGTCAGTGGGCGGTTGGTGGTCTGTTGCCCGATGGAGGAATAAAAATACAGCTGCAAAAGTGGTTCAGAAAGCACAGATCCCCAGAATGTTTGAAGCAGAACCAGGGAGATGTTTGTTTTCAGGTATCAAGGTTCAACTTTCTTTCCAGCAAGTAGAACAGTGAACACCACAGAAACAGCAGCAACAAATCTCAATCCAAATCTTATAACACTAGCAGTGTTAGCTCGTGGATAACAGAAGCCAGTGTCAGAAATAGACTTGAAAAACTTAACACAAATAAGTTACACCCGAGGGTCCTTAAGAAACTCAATCAGGCGATAGCTAGACTGTAGTTCCTAATTTTTATGGACAGTTTACTGACTGGAATGGTACCAGCTGATTGAAGAAAATCCAACGTGGTACCAATATTTAAAAAAAGGACACAGATATATCCCTAAACAGGCCAGTTAGCCTAACATCAATAGTCTGCAAGCTATTGGAAGGAATGATAAGGGACTGTATCCAATATTTTCGTACTGAAATCAATATCATTAATAGTAATCAGCATGGATTCATGGATAGTTTTTGCCAGATCAATCTATTAACATTCTACGAGAGTGAGCCGCCATCTAGATAAAGGAAGGCCTGTGGATGTGGCGTATCTGGATTTTGCGAAGGACTTTGATACAGTTCCCCACAAATGTTTACTTTACAAACTAAGGTCTTTTGGCATGGACCATAGGATGAGTACCTGGATTGAAAACTGGTTACAGAGGCGTGTCCAAAGGGTGGTGATAAAAGGTGAGTACTCGCAATGGTCTGTCGTAGTAAGCGGGGTCCGCCAGGGATCTGTCCTGGGGCCAATTCTGTTTACTCCATTCTCTATATCATTATTGAATATACTAAACAGCTCAATACCAGTATTTGCGGATGATACAAAGCTAAGGAGGGCAATAACTTCCGCGCACAATGTGGAAACCTTAGAAAAAGACTCAAGTAAAATTATGGGGTGGGCAACTACATTGCAAATGAGGTTTAATCTTGACAAATGTAAGTTAATGCATTTGGGTGCCAAAAATACGAATGCAAGTTACTTGCTAGGGGGAGAACCTCTGGGGGAATCCAGGATGGAGAAAGATATGGGGGTCCTAGTAGATTGCAGGCTCAGCAATGGCATGCAATACCAAGCTGCTGCAAGCAAAGCCGGCCACATCTTGAGTATGCAGTTCTGGACACCAGTCCTCAAGAAGTGCTGGAACTGGAAAGAGTTTGAGGAGTGCAACAAAGCTAATAAAGGGACTGGAGGACCTCTGTTATAGGGAAAGACTGCAAGCATTGAACTTATTCTCTCTGGAGAAGAGACACTTGAGAGGGGATATGATAGCGATAACCAAATACTTTACTGGTGACCTTAGCATAGGGAAAAAACTTTTCAGTGAAAGGGAGTTTAAAAATACAGACGGCCATTCACTGAAATTGGAAGAGAAGCGGTTTCACCATAATCAGCATAGAGGGTTTACTGTCAGAGCTGTAAGGATAGGGAATTCTCTTTCACAAGCAGTGGTATCAGCAGGAAGCGTCGATAGTTTAAAAAAACCTATTAGATGCGCATCTTAACGATCACAACATACAGAGATATACGCTTTACTATAGAAATAAACACATACACACCACAGGTTGAACTGGATGGACTAGTGTCTTTTTTCATCCTTACCGACTAACTATGTAGCAGTCAGAGGAGCAGTTTTACCTGTACAAGCCACAGTAGTTCCACTACTACGTTATTTTCAGGAGGAATTCAAGAGAAAAAAAGGTAAATTTTTCAGGGCACTGCTACGATGCAATTACCTCTTCTAGATGTTGCCTATCACATAGCAAATCTTCACTTTTTGAGTTCAGGCCTACTTTACTTGCAGTAAAGAAAAAACGAAGTAATCAGCTTTAGCTGTCTGGCAGAGCTGTGTAAATATCAGAACAACATAAACAAAAATACAATTTTCTGGCAAGTAAAATAGACCCCATAAAGGTATTTCAGCTTTGTGATAGCCTTAGGCTGGGTTCACACTATTGCGAATTGGATGCGGAATCCCTGCTTCCAATTCGCAATAGCAGCAGATTGTGATCAGCTCTCTATGGAGCCAGTTCACATATCTCCAATGCGGCTCCGGTGCGAATTTGCACAGGGGTCCTGTGCGTCTTTTGGTCTGTTTCAGGTCCGAATACATCCCAAAATTTGGGCTGAAATCGGACCTTAAACGATGAACCAGGACGCACAGGATCCCTACTGGGAGCCGCATCGGCATTAGGTGTGAACCCAGCCTTAGAGTCATATGTGGCAGAATACTTGTTATAGTATACTATTTGGCTATACTATTCTGGTAAACATTTTCCTCTTCTTTCACCAGATCTACAATTACAATGGCCATGCTAAAATCATTGTCCAGCTGGTAACCAATGGCAAAGATGTCCGGCTACATGCCCACAGCCTGGTAGGGAGGCATTGTGAAGATGGAGTTTGTTCTATAAATATGGGTCCTAAAGACATGGTAGTTGGGTAAGCATTTGCTGGAGTAACTTATGTAATACAATTTTCTTACATGTTTTCTCTAATGGTTAAAGGGTTAAATAAACGAGAGCAGGAAATGACTAGTAAGCCTTGGTACATGAGCTGTTCAAAGATTCCAAACCACAGCATGCTTCACACTTCAATGACATTATTTTGAGGTTTACGTACACTAAAATGGCACTTCCCACACTAGATGACTAGCGACAGTGCGACACCAGTATTCACAAAAAATCTTCCTGTGATGCTAGAAAGGCGTTACATATCTTAAAGCTGACATGGGCTGCAAGTTTTAATAAATGAAAGCATCAGATCATTTTGTTTTTGTTTTTTTGCCTTAGATATATTTTGCTGTAGTCGTTTAACATAAAACAGCCATGCATGCATTCAGTACTATACAAACATACTTCTCAAGTAGTAATAACCTACACATTGCTACAATGTTCAGGGGAGGAGTGCAAAGGTTATACGGACAAGCAGTATGTGCAAGAGAGGGGTGTGGAGGATATTATGGCAGGCAGTATGTACAGGAGAGGCATACAAAGAGTATGATGGCAGGCAGTAAGTGCAGCAGAGGAGTTCTGAGGGTATGACAGCAACCCAAATGTACAGTAACGAAGTGCAAAGGCTAAGGCTCGGTTCACACCTATGCAGTTTGCTTTTGATCCGTTTCTGCAGTGCTTTTTGCTGTGCGTTTTGTTTTTGCACACACGATTTTACCGCGATTTTGTCTCCTTTTACAACTATATGTCTCCTCCCCCAGGCAGTCCCATCTCCCCACAGTTGGAAACACATCTAGGGAACCAAGTTAACCCCTTGATTGCTCCCTAGTGTTAATCCATTCCCTGCCAGTGGCATTTATACAGTAATCAGTGGCTATTTTTAGCTCTGATCGCTGTATAAATGTCAGTGGTCCCAAAAAGGTGTCTGATCTGTCTGCCGCAATGTTGCAGTCCTGATAAAAATCGCAGATCGCCACCATTACTAGTAAAAAAAAAAATAATAATAAAAATTACATAAATCTATCCCCTTTTTTGTAGACGCTATCACTTTTGCGCAAACCAATCAATATACGCTTATTGTGTTTTTTTGTGTTTTTTTTTTTTATCAAAATATGTAGCATACATATTGGCCTAAACTGATGAAGAAATGTGGTTTTTTTGTTTTTTTGGGTTTTTTTTTACGTTTTTTGGGGGGATATTTTTTAGTAAAAAAGTACAAAATATTGGTTTTTTTTTTTCAAAATTGCCGCTCGTTTTTATGTTTATAGCACAAAAAATAAAAACCGCAGCGGTGATTAAATACCACCAAAAGAAAGCTCTATTTGTGGGAGAAAATACATCAATTTTTGCTTTTTTGTACAACGTCACACGACCCTGCAAATGTAATTTAAGGCAACGCATTGCCGTATCGCAAAAAATGGTCAGGAAGGGGGCAAATCCTTCCAGGGCGGAAGTGGTTAAAAAATGCAAATTGCAGCAAAAACACACTACATGATCTGCAGCTTCTCCATTGAAGTCTATTGAACCAAAAAAGTTTTAAAAGAAAGCATTGTTTTGCGTTTAAAATAGTCCCTGATCCTTTCCAAAAATGCAGCAGCTGAAAAAAAAACCATAGATGTAAACGTGTCCAATAGGAAACCATGTTAAATGAACTGTAGAGTGTTTCTGCAAAAAGCACCAAAAAACACATAGGTGTGAACCAGGCCTGAGACGGTAGGAATTATGTGCAGAGAGAAGAGCGGATGGTATGACAGCAGGCTGTAGTTGCAGGAAAGGAATATGGAGAGTGTCATGGCAAGCAGTTTGTGAAGGAGATGGATAGTATTAAGACAGGCAGTAAAAACAGTAGCGGCATACAGAGAGTATGATAATAGTTGTACATAAGGTAGGTAAGGTTTTCCAGTTGGTATGGTGTAATTAACAGTTGGGTACACAGGAGTTAGATAAGGTTATTTAGCAGGTACCGTATATACTCAAGTATAAGTCGATCCGAGTATAAGTCGAGGCCCTAATTTACCACAAAAAAATGGGAAAAACGTATTGCCCCGAGAATAAGTCGAGGGTGAGAAATGCAGCAGCTATTGTAAGTGGAAAAAGAGGGTCAACAATGCCCATCTGCAGCTGTATACCTCCCTATGTCCTGTGCATGTGTCATGTGTCCTGTGTATATGTGCATGTGTCATGTGTTCTGTGTATATGTGCATGTGTCCTGTGTATATGTGCATGTTTCATGTACCTGTGTATATGTGCATGTGTCATGTACCTGTGTCCTGTGTCATGTGTATATGTGCATGTGTCATGTGTATATGTACCTGTGTCTATGTGCATGTGTCATGTATATGTGTATATGTACCTGTGTCCTGTGTATGTGTGCATGTGTCATGTGTATATGTACCTGTGTGCATCCTACCTGTGTCCTGTGCATCCTCAGTGTGCCGCTCTGCACCGATCAGCGTGTGCGGCGGCCATTCACTGTTCAAAAGCCGCGCCTCTTCTTCGTCCATGATAGGCAAAAAACTCCACTTCCCAGCAGTCAGCGGTCAGCCTATCACGGACATTCTCTCATCCTCATACCACGGACGAGGGTGAGAGAATGTCCGTGATAGGCTGTACACTGACTGTCTATCACAGACTAGGAGGCTTTTGAACAGTGAGAGGCTGCCGAGTGCTATGTAGCACATGCTGGCCGCCGTCTGCCTGCATGACACGCTGATCATGCAGGCAGACGGCAGTGACTCGAGTATAAGTTGAGGGGGGCACTTTCAGCCCCAAAAAAGGGGCTGAAAATTTCGACTTATACTCGAGTATATACGGTAGTTAAGCAGTGTTAACTTTGGCATCGCATTTTGAATTTGTTTTAATTATAGTCTTTTGCCTAAAATGCCATTTTAATCTAATTTTAGCCATCTGCAATGGTTTTAGTTTAAGTGATATTTTAGTCGACTAAAATCTCCAGTACACATTAGTCAAATAAAATCACGTTAATCAACTAAAATCTCATGTGTTTAGTTAAATTGTAACGCATTATTTAGAAATTTATATAGAATTTCCAAACTCATTATATACTCCTGGAGTAAAAAAATCTAATATCATGTTATTATTTATGGTTTTAGAGTGTTACTAAGCCCAGTAATAGGAAAATAGTTCTTAAGCCCTCCCCCACACAGTCACCCACAGCTTATAAATCTTATTTTTACATTAAAATACTGCCACTATATACCTTTTTTGCTGATCTGTATACCATGGTCACATGATAAACTGCACAGTTTCTCCAGTGTTAAGTTTTCAGGTAGGAGGAGATTTCCACTAAAGCCTGTATACACGCCCACATGTGTGATGTCAATATCATGAGACCTGAACAGTTCAACTGAAACAGGAAATGTTCTCTCCAGCAATAGAGACTAAACTGAGCATGTGCAGGACGGCTACCCTCACTGTATTATATGGCCTTGCCAAGATAGACAATGCAGGAGGGAAGGATCTGTCCATATAGTGTCAAAGAGCCTTTTTACACAATGCAGAGGATTAACCCCTTAAGTTCCACAGTGAGTATAATAAAGCATGCCATTCTGCATATACAGACTGATTTTACTGTTGTGGGTTTAGTAACACTTTAAGGTTTGAATAAACTCAGATACAGATTTAGCCATTCTGGACAGTGGTCTGAGGAGTCCTGTAATGTTGCACAGTGCTGGATAGTGATCTCAGGTCTGAGGGATGGCCTGTAATGCACAGTGCTCTGGATGCGGTGGTCAGTGGTTACTGGTCAGAGGAGTCCTGTAATGCTGCACAGTGCTGGATAGTGATCTCAGGTCTGAGGGATGGCCTGTAATGCACAGTGCTCTGGATGCCGCCATGCTGGTGGTCACTGGTCAGAGGAGGTCTGTAATGCTGCACAGAGCTGGATGGTAGTTTCAGGGATGGCCTGTAATGCACAGTGCCCTGGATGCCACTGGTCAGAGGAGACCTGTAATGCACACACAGTGCTCTGGACAGATGGTGGTCTGAGGAGAGGCTTCACCTCAGGCCTGCTGTAATTGTAATGTACAATGCACACTCACAGTGGGTGCTCTGTCTGCTCTCTGCTCTGGACGTGGGCGGTCATCAGAAATCGGAAATGCGCAGTGCTGCTCTGGTCTCTGGCAGTCGTACTCATCATGGTGTGAGACTCGGAGACCTGTAATGCTGGCTGCACACAGTCCCTTGCTTGCTGGGAGCGGAAGCAGGCGGATTTGCGTGGAAACTGGAAATTGGTTCACAAGGGTAAACGTCCCTGCCTCACATTATCGTTTACTTTTTGTTCGTTAATGAAAACGGAATTGATTTTCGTCATAGTTTTCATCAGTGGACGAAAATGTGGTGTACTTTTCGTTTTGCTTTCCTCACTGTAAAAATGCTGCTGACGAAAAAGTCGACGAAAACATTTTCGTTGATGAAATTAAAGCTGTTGCTAAGTTGATTAATTTATAAGGTGTTGCACAGTAGATAGGTAGGTACACAGTAGGTAGGTGGTAGGGTAGGGGTAGGTATACCTCATTAAGCAGGCTGGTACTCTATCGGTCACAATGTTATCTTTTGTGGTAGTAGCTGTACTGATCCTCAGTGTTCCCCCTCTTCTGCACTGATTAAGCACTGTTCTGTATACAGGGGGAGTTACTAATACAATCCAGATACAGAGCTGATCAAGAAGCTGCAGAGCCACCAGGAACTGTAGTGTGAGGTGCAGTTACAGCCAAGTAATTTGAGAATACCCAAGGCAACTAATCAATGTGCCTGACCTGGGACTCAAGTGCTGACTTCCCTGCTGCTGCCTGACATTGTGGCTGTAAACAGCCGACACTCTACATGTGGCTGTATTTTAAGTGCATGCTTTGTCTCCAGCCATTCTAATTTAGTTATTGTAAGCCTCAGACATGAAATATGAACAAACTATAGCCTTCTATAGTGTGTACTTAAGAAAAGGTGCCATTTCTGTCTTCAGCCTTGTTCTTCTGCTATCAGCATGAATCACTTCTGACAAGTTTTTCCTGACACCAAGAGAAATATGGTGACAGGGGAGGGAGCTCCAGCTGATTGACAGCCTCAGCTCTGTTGCTGTGAGCTGTGTGAAGGAGGGGAGGGATCCTGTCTAAATTCTGCACTTTGAATGAATGTAGCGGAAAGATGGATGTAGATAAAGAGGTATAGTTGATGCAGGAGGATTTGTTCAATCTCTGTGGCCCGACCTGAGACCAGTCACTTCACTGGGTATATGTAAGGGTTTACAACCACTTTAATTTATTTATATACCGTATATATATATATAATGTATATGTGTGTGTGTGTATATGTATGAGTGTAAAGAATGAGTGATTGACTGCTGCAGATGCAAAATCCACTTTTACTTTCTTCCAGTGTTTGTCTTTGAGGCCCTTTGTGTGAAACCATACTTTCAGGACCTGAGACATATTTGTAATACAGAAACTTTTGGTACAGGAAGCAATTATAATTTTGTTTACTGATAAAGCACTGCAAAATATAAATATGCATGTTTGTGTCCAATTCTCTGTGAACCAACTGATTTACAGAAAAAAAAATGATTTGACTGTACTTGTTTTTAGCTTATTATGCTAATTCAAGTGCTCTTTATCTGGCAACAAAAAATTATTGGCACCTCAGATTGTTATTGTTAAAGTGGGGACACCGAAAAAATAGTCAATGTGGTGTACAGTTTATGATTTTTTTATTTACAGGATACTTATTATGAGCCTGATTCCCTGGCTTTCATGCCTATTAGGGGTGAGCCGAACACCCCCTGTTTCGGTTCGCACCAAAAAATGCAAACAAGCAAAAAATTTGTGCGAACTTGCAAACACCGTTAAAGTCTTTGGGACATGAACAATTCAAGTGCTCATTTTAAAGGCTTGTATGCAAGTTATTGGCATAAAAAGTGTATGAGGACCCAGGTACTACCTCTGGCCACATGTACCAATGCAAAAAAAAGTTTTAAAAACAACCGTTTTTTCAGGAGCAGTAATTTTAATAATGCTTAAAGTGAAACAGTGAAAATGAAATATTCCTTTAAATATGGTTCCTGGGGGTCCCCTTAGTCTGCCTGTAAAGTAGTGCATCTTTCTGATGTGTTTTACTGTGCCGCAGCAAAATTACATTTCTAAAGGAAAAAATGTCAATTAAAATTGCCCACGGCTGTAATGTATTGTCAGGTCCCGGCAATATAGATAAAAAAACATTGAAAAAACGGCGTGTGCCCCCCCCCCCCCCCAGTCCATGCTGGGCCCTTTTTGTTCTGGTATGCATATTAACCACTTCAGCCCCGGAAGGATTTACCCCCTTCCTGACCAGAGCACTTTTTACAATTTGGCACTGTGTCGCTTTAACTGCTAATTGCGCGGTTATGCAATGCTGTACCCAAACGAAATTTGCGTCCTTTTCTTCCCACAAATAGAGCTTTTCTTTTGATGGTATTTGATCACCTCTGCGGTTTTTATTTTTTGCGCTATAAACGGAAAAAGACCGAAAATTTTGAAAAAAAATGATATTTTCTACTTTTTGTTATAAAAAAAATCCAATAAACTCAATTTTAGTCATACATTTAGGCCAAAATGTATTCGGCCACATGTCTTTGGTAAAAAAATGTCAATAAGCGTATATTTATTGATTTGCGCAAAAGTTATAGCGTCTACAAATTAGGGTACATTTTCTGGAATTTACACAGCTTTTAGTTTGACTGCCTATGTCATTTCTTGAGGTGCTAAAATGGCAGGGCAGTACAAAACCCCCCCAAATGACCCCATTTTGGAAAGTAGACACCCCAAGGAAATTGCTGAGAGGCAGGTTGAGCCCATTGAATATTAATTTTGTTTGTCCCAAGTGATTGAATAATGACAAAAAAAAAAAAAAAATTACAAAAAGTTGTCACTAAATGATATGTTGCTCACACAGGTCATGGGCATATGTGGAATTACACCCCAAAATACATTCAGCTGCTTCTCCTGAGTACGGGGATACCACATGTGTGGGACTTTTTGGGAGCCTAGCCACGTACGGGGCCCCGAAAACCCATCACTGCCTTCAGGATTTCTAAGGGCGTAAATTTTTGATTTCACTTCTCACTACCTATCACTGTTTTGAAGGCCATAAAATGCCCAGATGGCACAAACTCCCCCAAATGACCCCATTTTGGAAAGTAGACACCCCAAGCTATTTGCTGAGAGGCATGTTGAGTCCATGGAATATTTTATATTTTGACACAAGTTGCGGGAAAGTGACACTTTTTTTTTTTTTGCACAAAGTTGTCACTAAATTATATATTGCTCACAAAGGCCATGGGCAAATGTGGAATTGCACCCCAAAATACATTTAGCTGCTTCTCCTGAGTATGGGGATACCACATGTGTGGGAGCCTAGCCGCATACGGGGCCCCGAAAACCAATCACCGCCTTCAGGGTTTCTAAGGGCGTACATTTTTTATTTCACTCTTCACTGCCTATCACAGTTTGGGAGGCCATGGAATGCCCAGGTGGCACAACCCCCCCCCCCCAAATGACCCTATTTTGGAAAGTAGACACCCCAAGCTATTTGCTGAGAGGCATGGTGAGTATTTTGCAGCTCTCATTTGTTTTTGAAAATGAAGAAAGACAAGAAAAATTTTTTTTTTTAATTTTTAAAACTCTGACAAAAAGTGAGGTCTGCTAAATACTCACTATACCTGTCAGCAAATAGCTTGGGGTGTCTACTTTCCAAAATAGGGTCATTTGGGCGGTTTTGTGCCACCTGGACATTCCATGGCCTCCGAAACTGAGATAGGCAGTGAAGAGTGAAATTAAAAATTTACACCCTTAGAAAGCCTGAAGGCGGTGCTTGGTTTTTGGTGTCCCGTACGCGGCTAGGCTCCCAAAAAGTCTCACACATGTGGTATCCCCGTACTCAGGAGAAGCAACAGAATGTATTTTGGGGTGTAATTTCACATATTCCCATGGCATGTGTAAGCAATATATCATTTAGTGACAACTTTGTGCAAAAAAAATAAAAAAAATTGTCTTTTTCCAGCAACTTGTGTCACAATATAAAATATTCCATGAACTCGACATGCCTCTCAGCAAATAGCTTGGGGTGTCTACTTTCCAAAATGGGGTCATTTGGGGGAGTTTTGAACTGTCCTGGCATTTTATGCACAACATTTAGAAGCTTATGTCACACATCACCCACTCTTCTAACCACTTAAAGACAAAGCCCTTTCTGACACTTTTTGTTTACATGAAAAAATTATTTTTTTTTTGCAAGAAAATTACTTTGAACCCCCAAACATTATATATTTTTTTAAAGCAAATGCCCTACAGATTAAAATGGTGGGTGTTTCATTTTTTTTTCACACAGTATTTGCGCAGCGATTTTCAAATGCTTTTTTGGGAAAAAACGCACTTTTTTAAATTTTAATGCACTAAAACACACTATATTGCCCAAATGTTTGATGAAATAAAAAAGATGATCTTAGGCCGAGTACATGGATACCAAACATAACATGCTTTAAATTTGCACACAAACGTGCAGTGGCGACAAACTAAATACATTTTTAAAAGCTTTTAAAAGCCTTTACACGTTACCACTTTAGATTTACAGAGAAGGTCTACTGCTAAAATTACTGCCCTCGATCTGACCTTCGCGGTGATACCTCACGTGCATGGTGCAATTGCTGTTTACATTTGACGCCAGACCGACGCTTGCGTTCGCCTTAGCGCGAGAGCAGGGGGGGACAGGGTGCTTTTTTTTTTTTTTTTTCTTTATTATTTTTTTTCTTTTTTATCTTATTTTTAAACTGTTCCTTTCATTTTTATTTTATTTTTATTGTTATCTCAGGGAATGTAAATATCCCCTATGATAGCAATAGGTAGTGACAGGTACTCTTTTTTGAAAAAATTGGGGTCTATTTGACCCTAGATCTCTCCTCTGCCCTCAAAGCATCTGACCACACCAAGATCGGTGTGATAAAATGCTTTCCCAATTTCCCAATGGCGCTGTTTACATCCGGCGTAATCTAAGTCATGAAATGCTCGTAGCTTCCGGTTTCTTAGGCCATAGAGATGTTTGGAGCCACTCTGGTCTCTGATCAGCTCTATGGTCAGCTGGCTGAATCACCGGCTGCATTCTCGGGTTCCCTGTTGAGACAGGAGAGCCAGAGAAAAACACGGAAGACGGTGGGGGGGGGGCATTCCCTCCCACTGCTTGTAAAAGCAGTCTAGAGGCTAATTAGCCACTAGGATTGCTTTTACATGAAAGCCAACCGCTGGCTGAAAAGAATGATACCAAGATGATACCTAAACCTGCAGGCATCATTCTGGTATAACCACTCAAATACGTGAATGGCGTACCTGAAAACAAAAAAATGGTTAACAATAAAACACAGTAAACGGTAAAGTATAAAAAAATTGCATACCTGAAAAGAAAACCTAATAAAACATAATAACAATAAAACATTGCAGAATATAATACAGTAAAAAAGAGCAGAGCAATAGAGAGAGAATAGAGAGAGGGAGAACAATAAAACGACAACTATTTTTTTTTTTTTTTTGTAACTGTAACTTTCATAACTGTAACCGGTTCCAGTTCTCTCAAAATGCGATGGCATCTTGGGAAACCCTGTGAAAGTGTGCCTAGTCTGTGCAATGCTGTACCCTACACTAATACTCAACTAGTGTATGGTAGCATTCAAAACATTCACCAATACAAAGACCAGGATTGTCAAGACAGGAGGGAAAATAATAGCGGGTGTCACGCCTATATCCGCGCTTGCTGCAGACACGACATCTTTTTTTGGGGGGTTCCTTGGGTAGGGGTACTCGGGAGGACATAAAGAAAATGCCTCTCATGCAGCAGACTGCATTTGGTTGGGGATGTGAATGGGGGTAGTACGGGTGCTGCAGAAGTGGTGGGTTCCCAATTATTAGGATTGGCGAATGCAGCAGGAAGGGCATTATGGGCACGATGGGCCTGTGTTTGTCTTCTTCTTGGTGGCAGCGGGACACTACTTGTGCTTGCCACCTCACCAGCTTGAACTGCACTTATGGGACTCGCCACGTCACCAAGTGTTACTGCAGTGCTGGTTTGACTACGACCGGGGTGTACTAGGCCACTGGTGCTTGCCAGTTCACCAAAATGCTACCAAAAAAACTGTTAGCGATCGCAGGGATCAGGCCTGACTCTGCGAACGCTGCAGTTATGTGTTTAGTGTTTTGTAACTGACAGTGATCGATCAATACTGCACTTGGGTGGGCTGGGCCGGGCCGGGCAGAGGGGCAAAACGCAGGTGCTAGCAGGTATCTGGGCTGATCCCGCTAACACTGCGTTTTTGGGAACCCTAAACTGCTGGGGACACTAGTATAGATCTGATCGGATTAGACATTGATCCGTTCAGATACTATACCACTAAGGGAGGTGTATGCTGCGTGCGTGGGTGTTAGCGGTATTGGCGCTAACCTGACACTGCCTGGGCGACGCAGACCCCATCTGACCCTAAAACCTAAGTTATATCACCGCCGGGCGATCAGGGGGCTGAACCTTTATTAGGTAATAAACGGCGGGTGCCCTGACACTATAAAAAATAAACTAACCAGCGTCACCCGTAACAGTTATACGGAGATCAGTGGTGAAAGGGTTAACTAGGGGGCAATCAAGGGGTTAAAACCTTTATTAGGTAGTATATGGGGGTCCCTGACGCTATAAAAAGCTGACGGCGAACCTACATATTTACCTGCCTAACTAGCGTCACCAGTGACACTAATACAGCGATCAGAAAAATGATCGCTTAGTGACACTGGCGACAGGGGGTGATCAAGGGGTTAAAACTTTGTTAGGGGGGTACCCTAGACCTAAAGGGGGCTAACACTAACTGCCCTACCACACTAATTGTCACAAACTGACACCAATGCAGTAATCAGAAAAAAAAACTGCTTGGTGTCAGTGTGACAGAGGGGGGTGATCGGGGGTGTAATGTATGCCTGGCGTGTTCTACTGTGTGTGTACTGTTTGTGCACTCACTCGGATGTCTTCTCTCCTCGGCGCCGGAATGGAAAATACCGATCCAAGGAGAGATGATATAATTTCCTCTGCTGCTGTTTACTGTACAGCAGCAGAGGAAGAATCTGATTGGCTGGGAGCGATCGCGAGGGGGGGGCCACGAATGGATGGTCTCCCCCTCACCTCTCATCGCTCCCAGACACAAGCCGACCGCCTCGGGCACCGGGGGGGGGGCCAATCGGACCCCCCGCCCGCTGGAGGCAGATCACGTACCAGGTATGTGATTTTGCCTGCCCGTGCCATTCTGCCGCAGTATATCTGCGTTAGGCGGTCGGCAACTGGTTAAGGGGAACTCCATGCCAAAATAAAAAAATAATGGCGTGGGGGTCCCCCCAAACTCCAAACCAGGCCCTAGAACGTGTGTGTGTGTGTGTGTGTGTGTGTGTGTGTGTGTGTAATATATATATATATATATATATATATATATATATATATATATATATATATATAGTGGGGAGGGAAAGTATTCAGACCCCCCCCCCCTAAAATTTTCACTCCTTGTTATATTGCAGCCATTTGCTGCTGAAATGTCACATGGTCCTAAGTATTCAGACCCTTTGCTGTGACACTCATATATTTAACTCAGGTGCTGTCCATTTCTTCTGATCATCCTTGAGATGGTTCTACACCTTCATTTGAGTCCAGCTGTGTTTGATTATACTGATTGGACTTGATTAGGAAAGCCACACACCTGTCTATATAAGACCTTACAGCTCACAGTGCATGTCAGAGCAAATGAGAATTACGAGGTCAAAGGAACTGCCTGAAGAGCTCAGAGACAGAATTGTGGCAAGGCACAGATCTGGCCAAGGTTACAAAAAATTTTCTATTGCACTTAAGGTTCCTAAGAGCACAGTGGCCTCCATAATCCTTAAATGGAAGACGTTTGGGAAAACCAGGACCATTCCTAGAGCTGGCCGTCCGGCCAAACTGAGCTATCGGGGGAGAAGAACCTTGGTGAGAGAGGTAAAGGAGAACCCAAAGATCACTGTGGCTGAGCTCCAGAGATGCAGTCCGGAGATGGGAGAAAGTTGTAGAAAGTCAACCATCACTGCAGCCCTCCACCAGTCGGAGCTTTATGGCAGAGTGGCCCGACGGAAGCCTCTCCTCAGTGCAAGACACATGAAAGCCTGCATGGAGTTTGCTAAAAAAAACACCTGAAGGACTCCAAGATGGTCATAAATAAGATTCTCTGGTCTGATGAGACCAAGATGGAACTTTTTGGCCTTAATTCTAAGCGATATGTGTGGAGAAAACCAGGCACTGCTCATCACGTGTCCAATACAGTCCCAACTTCGAAGCATGGTGGTGGCAGCATCATGCTGTGGGGGTGTTTTTCAGCTGCAGGGACAGGACGACTGGTTGCAATCGAGGGAAAGATGAATGCGGTCAAGTACAGGGATATCCTGGACGAAAACCTTCTCCAGAGTGCTCAGGACCTTAGACTGGGCCGAAGGTTTACCTTCCAACAAGACAATGACCCTAAGCACACAGCTAAAATAATGAAGGAGTGGTTTCACAACAACCCAGTGACTGTTCTTGAATGGCCCAGCCAGAGCCCTGACTTAAACCCAATTGAGCATCTCTGGAGGGACCTAAAAATGGCTGTCCACCAACGTTTACCATCCAACCTGACAGAACTGGAGAGGATCTGCAAGGAGGAATGGCAGAGGATCCCCAAATCCAGGTGTGAAAAACTTGTTGCATCTTTTCCAAAAAGACTCATGGCTGTATTAGATCAAAAGGGTGCTTCTACTAAATACTGAGCAAAGGGTCTGAATACTTAGGACCATGTGATATTTCAGGTTTTTTTTTTGTTTTTTAATAAATCTGCAAAAATGTCAACAAATCTGTGTTTTTCTGTCAATATGGGGTGCTTTGTGTACATTAATGAGGAAAAAAAATGAACTGAAATGATTTTAGCAAATGGCTGCAATATAACAAAGAGTGAAAAATTAAAGGGCGTCTGAATACTTTCTGTCCCCACTGTATATTATATATAAACCGCTGGCTCATCCCTAATGCTTATGTTAGGCTTTAGCGCTGTGTATATCTATGGATGCACACAGCCCAACTCAGTAGCATTATTAAAAGTTGATTTTAATATCACTTTTATTTATTTATTTTTTTTAATACAAGCAGTATGTGATTTTGAGTTGGTCACAGCCTTTTTCAATTCACTGTATAGCAGATGAGGGAGGGAGGAAATAAACAATGATCCAGTCAGCTGTGCTGCAGTGCTCATGTGCTAACAAGAGGCATTAGTCCATCAGTTTGTTACCTCTCCTGTCCTTCGCCAGCCTTATGGGACGGCTAAGACCTGTAAAGAATATTTAACTGCAGCAAAGACTCAAGTCTTCTTTCTGCCTTGGCACATACTGTAAGGCTGTGCTGTGTGCAGCTAAATCTCTGTACTGGATGGATAGAAATATAAATCCTTTGGTAGACAAACGGCTCCCTTATACTGTATGTATAAAATCTGTGTATTTCCTTGTTTGACTGGAGTTCAGCTTTAAACTTTACGTTGATACACAATGAGCTTGGCCACAGTGTTTTGCTACACTTGCACTGTTGTTTTTAGTAAAAAGTAAAGTTTTGTTTGTTTTAAACACCTAGTTAGTTTAAAGCTAAAATCTAGGAAAGCCAAAATCTACCCAATTTGTAGTGTAAAATAGGATTTTTGTACTCGCCCTAAAATTCTTTAATTGGAGTTCATTGAGGTACACAGGAAGTCTTTAACCTTAATTTTATACTGCCAACAACAAGAAGATTGGACACTGGCAAACAAAACAACTGTAGACCAGCCCAGGACAATCCCTCCTACCACCAGCATGCACCAGTTTTATAGCAAAGCAATACCAAGATCATAAGCACAAACAAATGTGTCCCTCAGTGGATGCCAAGAAAAGGATTTTACCGTGAGTAGAAAAATTGTTTTCTTTCATGTCTGTTGAGGGACACGTGAAGTTGTTAACCTTCCGGACCTCCCAACAGCCCAACTAAAGGTGGGCAACATAGCAAACAATCACCAACAGACAAAAAAGATAGGGAAACTGAGGACTGCCTGCACCTCAAAGCTGCCTGAAGGACCTAACACCCAAAGCTAGCATCAGGTGAAGCCAAAATATCTACCTGGTAGAGACTGTGTGAACAGAAGACCAGATAACAGCCTAACAATTTGGGAAACAGTTGTTTGATAGCAAAATGCCCAATACTCACAGTGCGCCTTATTGGAAAAGGTCAGATGATAGTGTTCCTAAGCCACCTAGAAATGGTGCAACAAGAAGCTGGTGCTCCATTCTTGGCTCTATGCTAGATGACAAAAATAGAATCAATCTTCCTGAAAGAAGCAGTGGGTGAAAAAGACTACATGCATGACCACATCCAGAGGGAAACTTCCTTTTGGTGAACTGCAGCCAACAGAGGGACTAAAGAAGGATATGCTCGTTAAGGCGAAAGGTAGAAACTACCTCAGACAAGGAGGTCCTGATGATAATTGTAAACAGGATAAATAGAGAGGGTGAATCTCCTTAATGGAGGCAAAGGAGTTCATTTACTAAAACTGGAGAGTGCAAAATCTGCTAAGCTTTGGCTAAACAAACTGGAAGCTGATTGGTTTCTATGTAGAGCTGCACTAGATTTTATAGTCTCCCGTTTTAGTAAATCAACCCCACGGCCAGGTGTTCTAGTCCCACTCCACTCTATACAAACTCCTTATGGAGGAGAAAGAAAGACTGCTCACATAGTAAACCATGATCATACAGTTTGAAACTGTAGCACACTTCTAAACATGATATACAATAATAATTTTTTTTTATGTGCTGCATAACTTGCAGGTTCCCCAATCTAGGAATTCTTCATGTCACAAAGAAAAAAGTGATTGAGATACTGGAAATGCGTATGATTGACGCTTTTAAGAAGGGATACAATGCTGGTCTTTTGGTACATCCTGAGTTAAACTACCAATATTCGGGGGATAGGTCACTGACTGGTGGGTAATATTTAATTATTATCTTATTTCTTTTATCTTTTCATTTTAAATGTTGACAGATGTATTTGTTTTTAATAATAAGCAGCAAAATTGTCTTTTTCTTGTCTGTTTTAAGTGTGCCTGTCCTTTCTTTTCTATGTCTGCTTTACCAATATATCTCCCTTAATATGTTCGGCTATTTTCCTGCTTCCTCTATGCTTACTTTCAAAATATCTTACCTATTGGTAGCATCAATCACTGTACCTTCCATTAAGGAATTTATGAAGCTAGTCAAACACCCTTTACAACTTATCCTTACGTGCACATGTTTTTATATGCACAGTAACGTATTTTTGGCACTTCATCACATTTTTTATTGAACAAGGCCAGTTATTTTCAGTGGGATTTTATCTGCACATCACAGGACCAAAAAAAGGCACTCTATTTATTTCCAGAGCACAACAAAGCTCTGATTATAAGGTGCATTTTTTTATTGACTGTATACATACTTTGGGATACCACTGAAAGCTGAACTTCGGGGAACTAAGAAATCGTCCCTTGGAATAGGGCTTTCTTTGCATTGCATCCTTACTCACAATGCACGACTGTTGGGCCTGCATTGTAAACAATGACTTCACAGCTGTGACTGCCAGCCACAAAGCCAAAGCAGGCTTTAGAGGACTAGTCGCATGGAAGGAGGAGCCTACAGAAGTGTGGGATAAGGTACGTAAAAGGTGCTAAAAGCTGGCACTTTGGGTAAAAGGAGCATTTCACCCTTGCAGTGTGGGGGGAGCCCCACTACAAAGGTAATTTTGTTTCTGTTGCCCAGAGTTCACCTTTAAAATGAATAAGCATGCAACCTTTAGTGCATACAAAGCATATTGTACCATGGGGGTTTAAATGCTCACTACAATGCACATAATGTGTCAGTGCGCCTTAAAGTATAGATTGTACTAACTAAAAAAGGATGTGTAACTTTTTTAAATATCCTGTTTACAAATTAGTAATTTAATGTAGGTTTTGAAATTTTCTTATATATGCATGTACCTTATTTACCAAATTTTCTAACAGCTCCCCAAATGGTTTACAGGGAAATGCTCAGCAAATGAGTGAGTCTGCAATGTTAGGCCAGCTGTATTTAGCCCTCTCCTAGATCAGGCTCCTTCCCACCTCCATAAAACCTAAAGACTATGAATGATCAAAATTAAGAGCTATTTCTATAACATTTTTGTGAAAATCTATAGTTGTCTGCAAAATCTCATTTTGGAAAAATGCTTTGGAGTGAGTTTGGAAGATAAAATGAAGGTTATTGTTAAGTGTAGAATGGGATTTAAATGGTCCCTGGGGGGTTGTGGAAGTTTCTCTCAACTGCCCTAGACCTTTTCTTGTGCCTAAAAACAGCTTCTTTATGTTTTTTTCACAGAAATTTTAAAAAAGCGAAAAGAACTAAATGCGACAGTACCCAAATAATGATCAAGTACAAAAAAAGAGAAAAAACATGCTCTTTGTTTAAGCAAATTTCACAGCAGCTCAGTGAGCAAAAAAATTGAAACTTTGGCAAAATCTTACCAACAGCTGCAAAATGAATGTTGACAAAATCACTTCACACATTGCTACTTTTTGGCCCGGTTCACACTATCTATAGCAAAAACCTGCGTTTTCTGCTTGCAATATTTTTTTTTCACGCGGAAACGTGCTGTGAGCATTTTGCCGCAATTTCAGAATTGCCGCGATTTTGACTGCGATTCCAAATCACCCATATGTAAATACTGTAGGTCCTTTTTGAAAGCTACTCCTTTTTCCTACAGTCCCCAAGTTACTGCTTACCCTGACCTGAACAGGCCCGTAGTCCTACTCAGAAGTACTCTGAAAGCTAACTTTAAGTTGATAAAAGTTGATAAAATTTAAAGCGTAAAATAAACTGTATCTGAACACCACAAACTGAAAGTGTGATTTAATTCATTTTTAATATTCAAAGCACACTCACCCATTCTTACTTGTCTTCATGTTTTTTTTTTTTGCTGGCAAATCAGTTTGAAAAACATCGCCTTAGCATTTCTAGCCATGGCAATCTTGACTAAGAGTAGATGACTCGCTTATCATTTACCTGTTGGAATCCATCTGCCCTTAGGCTAGGTATGCAGTCAGGAGGGTGAGCTTACCTAAGAACGCTCCTCCTCCCCTCCTCCAGATGAAACAAAAAATGTTCCCATGGGATGTATGACGACAAGTGAGTATAGTATAGTTTCCAATCTATTTACTAATGCTAGCAGCATAAGGTTTAAAAATAGTTAATGATGATTGAGAGATTTTAGTTTCAGTTTAAGTAAATTGAGTAGACTGTATTCTAGCATAGTTACACTGTTTCAAGTTGATTTTTCCTTTATCATAATCAGGTTGCCATAAGAATTTGGGCAACATGCTGCTATCAGATTGACCCTAAAAAAAAAAGAACACAAATGTGTTCTAGAATTTAGCCAGAAATAATGATACTGTATGAGAGTACCAGTCATACAGTAGTAAAGAAAAGGGTTCTATAATCCCATGTCCTGAAATGTGTAATTAGTCTCCAAACACTTCTCTTGTATGCTTCATCCAGGTCAGTGACTAGGACTAACCTTTCCAAACAAGTCATTGTGCGTTTACACATTTTTTCTATCCTCACAGGTTATACTTAATCCGGAGTTTGCATGGACAAATCTGTTAAAGATTGTACATTTACAAATGTCATTTTTGTGTTTTAGAGCGAGAAAAAGAGATTATTCGTCAAGCAGCTTATCAGCAGTCGAAAGACATAGACCTGAGCGTGGTACGACTTATGTTCACTGCTTTCCTACCTGATAGCAACGGAAGCTTCACAAGAAGACTGGAACCTGTTATATCAGTCCCTATCTATGATAGCAGTAAGCATGATATTCCTCAAATATAACAACATAGTACATTCTATGAGCAAACCTAAAGGCCCTAGCTACCAACTTTTTTATGTGACCTCACGTATTTTACTATGCTAAACATACCAACATTGACATAATTTAAAGTGGTTCTAAAGCTTCAAGGTTTTTTTACCTCAATGCATTCTAAACAAATAAAAAAAGATTGTAAGCTCTTTATATTGCCAGAATTAATCATGTATTAAAACAAAATTAGTTTAGTGTATTATTATTCTATATATATGTACATTATTGATGCCATCTGCCTTAGTTGAGTACTTTTTATCAGTGATTTTTTTACTTGTTTTATTGGTCCTTATTTTGCAGAAGCTCCAAATGCTTCTAATTTGAAAATTGTGAGAATGGATAGGACCTCTGGGTGTGTGACGGGAGGTGAAGAGATTTATCTTCTATGTGACAAAGTTCAAAAGGGTATGTGCAACTTTGTGATTTATATACCCATTCCTCTTTGACTTGGTTATTTGTTACTAAATGATGTAGATATTCGATTGAAAGCTTTTTTTTTTTTTTCATAATTTATTATCCTTGAGTTTACTGTCCCTGATCTAGAAATTCAAATAAATAGATGCACACTAGCCCAACATAAGAGCTGCTTTGAATATAACAACATTTTCCATATCTTATGCTTAATGCTAAAATATGCAGGTTCTCAATGAAATTACCATTTACACTTTTATGGCAGTCAGTGCATACAGTAAAGTACCGGTAATCATGATTAGCATCCTAAAATTACCACATATGATAGAGATGGATCATACTTAATTACAAGGCAATCCTTAGAATTCAGCTTTTCAATAATCTTGTAGACTAAGACCCCTTTCACATGTGCGGATCCATATTCAGCCATCCGCTTGCTCAGCAGGGATCGCTCCGTTGATCCCTGCTGAGCCGGCGGATGAAAGTCCGTCTCCGCACACTGGAGGGACAGACCTGTCAGATCTCCGCTCTCCTCTATGGGGGATGGGATGATTACGGACCGCCTGTCCGTTTTCATCCGATCCGCCAGACCAAAATAGAGTTTCCATCCGTGTGGATTTTGCAGAGCGGATCGGATGTCACCGCTGACATCCGTCGCTCCATAGAGATGTATGGAGCGACTGTTCAAGTCCGCTGAAAAAACTGACAGGCGGATCTGGACAGTCCGCACATGTGAAAGGGCCTTAATGCTGCAGCAGCTGTTTTATGCACTCCAAGTCTTAGTAATGTGGCTTCATATTGTTCTAACGCTAATGAGATTTTATTTCTGTTTTTGTTTTTACCTGATACATTAGTAGTTTGTCTGTTGTAGATGACATTCAAATACGTTTTTATGAAGAAGATGAGAATGGCCATATTTGGGAAGGTTTTGGGGACTTTTCACCCACAGATGTTCACAGGCAGGTATGTACTCTTTTAGAGCTAAAGAAAGCAATAAATATCAGTTCAGATCTTTAATGGAAACTAATGCTTTAGTGGATTTATAAGTATGAACACTGTTATATAGCATGTAAATGAGAGTTTTTGATGGTCTGGGTTTAATGACACTTTAAGTGTATGTCCAGCCAAAACATTTTTCCTTAGTTTTAATTAAAGTGGGGAAGGGTTTGAACCCCTGTCAGTTTTTTTTTTTACTGCTGTACTGGGCCTGTTATAAGCCATGGTTGGTTGTGATTTCACCATCTCTGCAGACTGCATTGGCAGATCAGTGTCCTCTCTGCAGAATACAATGCAATTAAGCAATTCAGCTTAGTCCATGATTCAGTCCTTAAGTGAATAATAAAGAACCAGAAGAATAATGATGAGGTCATCCCTTTTCCCTTGAGCATGCTTATGTGTTAAATTGACAGCAGTGGGCAAAGCAGTAGATCTCTGCTTGGTTTGTAGCACTGCCCTTCTTTCTCCAGTGTCACTGATGTTATGTGGGGAATGGCAGGAGCCTACAATAAAGACAGATTCGGGTACTGTATTTATTGGCATATAACACGCACTTTTTCACCCTGAAAATCGGGTGCAAATAGTGTGTGCGTGTTTAAATTTAAAGTGAGGTCCTTCGCGCTACTAAATAAGTGAATATATGATATAAACTAATGTGAAGTCAGCGAAATCGCTGCAAGATCTAAAGTGTACACTTAAACACAAAAAAGGGTAAATGATAATAAAAGTGAACTTCTAACACATTAATATTGAGGTGAAATAATCCAAATCATTGGTAAAAAAGTAAACACAGTAATTGAAATCCAAAATGAGTGTGTATACATCAAAAAAGTCCAAAGTGATAAATTAGTGACAAAAATCATGAGTGTCCATAATCCTGGTGAAACTTCTAAATAGACAGTTATGTTGTGAAATTGATGTTAATCTTCGTCACGTAATGCTCCCAGAGCTTTTACCTCCAGATGGAAAACAATAAGCATTAGATCAGCATACTGAGATGGGATAGCCTATATATCATCCGTGTTTCCAACCGATGTCCATGTGGATGGTTATGGACGTGGTTTGCAATCTGCTGAATAAACCTTCTCCCTGCTGACAGCTTGGTTAGCCTCAGGATCTCGTGGTTCAGTTATGGACGTTCAATATTTGCCATTAAAAGAAATAAAAGAGAACAGGCCTCCCATAGTGTAATATGTAAAGATAATACAATTTATTAGAAATGCCAAGTTGCCTCTTACATTTAAAAAAGATAAAAACAAGCTGATCTGTGTGTATCCATGTGTCAAACACGTTCCTTGCATCACTTCCTGTCTCTCAGACTTCCGGCCAATACCTACGCACCTTACATCACAACACGTGACTTCATCGGGGACAGTCTCTCCTCGGCAGATGAGGAGAAAACAAGCAGCCTGCAACACAAGGACGCAAGAGCTGTGGGACATGTGAGGGTTGCAAACTGGCATTCCTGATACAGGAACGACACCTTTTTCCCAGCACTAGGCTGAATTTTATAGTGGCTTTAAATGTCATGACCATTTTCAGCAATTAAGTGCAATTTGTATAGTGCCTCTGTTTTTTTTTAACTTAGGACTATGCCTACCAAAAAAGACACCACAAAAACCAAAAAAGTAAAGGTTTCACCCCCAGGCACTAGGATCCTGAGTCGCATTTCTATGCTGTCATCCTCGCCTGAATTACCAGTTATGGCAAGCCAGGGTGAGCCATTGGAACAAATTGAGGGTGCAACTGCTTCTCACATCTCAGCCTCTGTATACGTGACTGAAGATGTGGTTTCCTCCTCCCTACAGGGTCTGGAAGAAAGATTAGCGTCTTTAATCGCATCCTCCATTCAGATGGATAGGAAGCGTGATAGATCCCCCTCCCCCACTTCAGGACCTTTGCAAGGGAAACAGTGGGCACAGGATGAGGATTTACCCTCAGTCGGTTTCTTCCTTGGGTTCCTTAAAACCCTCTCAACCTTTGCATGCGTTTCCTGCACATGCATTACTACAACAGCTTATTTTTGCTGAATGGGATCACCCGGATAAGCATTTTCTCCCTCCTAAGAAAACTGCAATTCTCTATTCCCTGGAGGAGAAATTTTCCAAAACATGGAAAATACCAGCAGTTGATGCAGTTGTGAATAAAGGCGTAACGTGTCCAGTAGACAATGCACAGATGCTTAAGGATGCAACAGATAAGGAGTTGGAACCCCTGTTAAGATCTACTTTTTCCATGGCAGGTGCCATTACTCAGTCTGCAGTCGCTGCAATAAGCATCTTTTAATGCCTAAAGGACCAATTTAAACAGGCCCTTAGAGAGCTTCCTGCACAACAAGCTCGGGATTTGGCTGAACTACCAAAAGCATTATGCTTTGCCATAGATGCTATTAAAGATTCTATTTACCAGGCATCCCGCCTTACGCTTATGCTTGTGCATATGCGTAGAATCCTGTGGTTAAAAAATTTGGTCAGCTGAAGCACCATGTAAAGACCTCCTAACCGGGCTCCCTTTTCATGGAGAGCGACTATTTGGAGAAAACTTGGACAAATATAGCCAAACACTTTCTAATGGGAAAAGTACTCTTTTGCCAGTCAAAAGAAAGTATAAACGCCCTTCATTTAAACGGGCTCTTTCCCCTATGCCAGGGGCTTCCGCCTCTAGGCAGGGGCGACGGCCTCCACCGTCACACTCTAGAGGAAAATCTCAGAGTCAGACCCAGGCTCAAAAGACGTCCTCGGGTCGGAAACCTGCAGAGCAGAATCCTAAAGCCTCATCATGAAGAGGCAACCCCCCTCACCAAGGTGGGGGGAAGACTTCTGCAGTTTTCAGAAGTCTGGAAAGCAAGAAATTCAGGACAGATGGGTCATCTCCACGGTAACGCTGGGGTACAAGCTGGAATTTCTAGACTTTCTACTGCCTTGCTTCCTGAGGTCAAGCGTTCCCAAAGATCCAGAGAAAAGACAATCTCTGTTTCAGGCACTAGACCGAATAATATCTCAAGGGGTGATCATACAGATCCCCACAAAGGAGCAAGGTTTGGGGTTTTATTCAAACCTTTTTATGGTACAGAAACCTAAGGGGGATGTCAGACCCATTCTAGATCTAAAAAATCTAAATCAGTTCCTGAAGATCCGCTCCTTTGGCATGGAGACGATCAGGTCAGTAGTTTCTATCCTTCTAGGAGGAGAACTTCTGGCATCAATCGACATCAGGGATGCATATCTGCATGTCCCTATATTTCCCGCTCATCAAAAGTTCTGCGGTTCGAGTTAGAACAGCAGCATTTCCAGTTTGTAGCCCTGCCCTTCGGGCTAGCCACAGCACCCCGGGTGTTCACCAAAGTGCTGGCCCCACCTCTAGCCAGGTGAAGGGCACAGGAAATAACAGTCGTAGCGTACCTAGACGATCTATTACTAATAGTCGGTGGCTCATTTGGAGCAAAGCGTACGCACTACAACCCACTATCTGAAAAGGTGGGGTGGATTCTCAACCTAGAGAAAGCTTCCTTAATACCGCTAAAAAAGCTGGAGTACTTGGGTCTGATCATAGACACAGCCCAGAAAAAGGTGTTCTTGCCTCAGGCAAAGATCAACTCCATAAGAGAGTTGGTGCGGATGGTCAGGTCAAATGGCGATCCCTCCATTCGCCTTTGCATGAGGTTTCTAGGAACCATGGTGGCTTCATTTGAAGCAGTTCCCTATGCCCAGTTTAATTTAAGACTGTTGCAAAACAGTACCCTGTCTGCTTGGAACAAAACAATTCAAGCTTTAGACGTGCCAATGCAGCTGTCCCCAAGAGGTTCCCAAAGCCTCACTTGGTGGTTACTAACCCAGAATCTGCCAAAAGGAAAATTCTTCAGACCAGTCATCTGGAAAGTGGTAATGACGGATGCCAGCCTTTCAGGCTGGGGAGCAGTACTAGAAAAGACAACTGTCCAGGGACAGTGGTCAAGAACCGAAAAGAACCTTGTCCATCAATATCCTAGAGATTTGGGCAGTACGTCCGGCTCTAAAGACCTGGACTTTCAGGTTACGGGATTGTCCTGTCAGGATTCAATCCAACAATGCCACAGCTGTGGCCTATATCAATCGCCAAGAGGGGACCGAAGGTCTCTCAGCGCAGTGAGAGGTGAACCATATTCTAACTTTGACAGAAAGGAATGTTCCGTGCCTATCCGCAGTCTTCATTTCGGGAGTAGTGAATTGGCAGGCGGACTACTTGAGTCGCCAGCAGTATTCCCAGCGGAATGGTCTTTTCACCCAGACATATTTCTGGCTGCTTGCCAAAGATGGGGGACTCCGGATGTAGATCTTCTAGCGTCCAGGTTCAACATGAAGTTAGTCAACTTTGTGGCCAGAGCAAGGGATCCATTCGCATGCGGAACGGATGCATTCGTGACCCCATGGGATCAGTTCTCACTGATCTATGTATTCCCCCCTATTCAGTTGCTGCCTCGACTTCTTTGCAGGATCAAGCTGGAAAGAAAGCCGGTAATTCTGGTGGCACCAGCATGGCCCAGAAGGTCATGGTATGCAGAAATCGTAAAGATGGCAGTGGAGGGCCCATGGTCCCTCCCACTACGGCAAGAGCTGATCTCACAGGGACCGATATTCTATCCTACCTTACGGTCTCTAAATTTAACGGCTTGGCTATTGAAACCCACAATCTGAAGAAATTCTTGCCTTTCTACAATTAGGGGTAGAAATGAAATTGGCCTTGAGTACTATTAAAGGCCAAGTCTCAGCTTTATCGGTCTTATTTCAAAAAGACCACTTGCTACTCATTCTTAGTCCGGGGTTTTATACAAAGGGTGACGTAGCTTATTCCGCCCGTCAAACCTCCCTTGAGCCCTTGGGACTTGAACTTCGTTTTGTCTGTGTTACAAAAAACATCCATTTAAACCAATAAAACATATTTCCCTAGTCCTTCTGACAAGGAAGTTGTTATTTTTGGTTGCTATATCCTCAGCAAGGAGGGTTTCGGAATTGGCTGCTCTTTCTTGTAAAGAGCCATATTTGATTTGTCATAGGGACAGAGTGGTGTTATGCCCTCGTCCAGACTTTTTTTTTTTTTTTTATCAAAAGTGGTTTCAGGTTTCACCTGAACCAAGATATTGTCCTTCCATCGTTTTTTCCAAAACCATGTTCCAGGGAAGAAGAGTCACTACATTGTCTTGATGTGGTGAGAGCAATGAAAATCTATTTTAAGGCAACTGCTCGGATTTGTAAGACTGATGTCTTATTTATTCTGCCAGAGGGTCCTAAGAAAGGACAGGCAGCGTCAAAATCCACTGTCGCTAAGTGGATTCGGCAAGTGATAATTCAAACTTATGATTAAAGGGGTAAAATTCCCCCGTTTCAAGTTAAGGCGCACTTTACCAGGTCGGTTAGTGCTTCTTTGGCAGTACGTCACCAAGCCTCCATGGCTCAGATCTGTAAGGCCGCAACTTAGTCTACAGTGCATACATTCACAAGATTTTATCAGGTGGATGTAAGGAGGTATGAGGATATCGCCTTCGGGCACAGTGTACTGCAGGCAGCATTATAAATCCTCAACTCTGTGGGTACCCTGCGGGTTGTTTCTCCCTCCCCTCAAGTAGCATTGCTATGGGGCGTCCCATTAAGTAATTACTTAAGGCTCGGTATCCCATGATATACGATAAAGAAAATAGGATTTTTATTACAGCTTATCTGTAAAATCCTTTTCTTGGAGTACATCATGGGAAACAGAGGTCCTGCCCCTCTTTTGGGATTAAGTATATTGCTTTGCTACAAAAACTGATGTGTTCCTGATGTGCTCCTGGAAGGAGGAGGGGTTATATAGGGAGTAAACTTCCTTGATTAGGTTTACCAGTGTCAATACCTGAAGGTAGCCTATAACCCATTAAGTAATTAAGTAATCTGTGTCCCATAATGTACTCCAAGAAAAGGATTTTACAGGTAAGCTGTAATAAAAAATCCTATTTTTTTCCCCTGAAACTTCCCTCCTAAAATGAAGGTGCGTGTTATATGCCGATAAAAACAGTATTTATGAGAGTTGTAAATGAAATAAATGTGATCATTTGTGATCAATGTGAAATTGTGATTTTTTTTTTCTATATCTGTCAGTTTAAGAACGTTGACAGAGAAAAGCTAAAACCTTACAATAATCAATTTTTTGTCTCCTTTAGTTTGCCATTGTATTTAAGACTCCTAAATACAGAGATCCCAATATTTCAAAACCTGTTTCTGTGTTTGTTCAACTTCGGAGAAAATCTGATTTTGAGACCAGTGAGCCCAAACCATTTCTGTATTATCCAGAAATAAAGGGTAAGAAACTGTAAGACAACATCCACTATCAAGTATTGATTGCTAAAGTGCATTTGCCGTCTTGAAATGCTGATATAAAGCAAATGTAGTGGGGGGGGGGTGTCAGAGGGTTTAACTAATCAGTTTTCTCATGTCATTTGTGATCCTATCTCTATATAAAGTGTGACTTAGTCAATAAGCATGCTCAGTAAAACTGCCATTGACCATTTTCTCCTTGCTACATTTGTAGACTGTTTGCAGAATTACCGTATGTCAGGGTAATTTAAAGTGGTTCAAAGGCTCAAGGTGTTTTACCTTCATGCAGTCTATGCATGTAAAAAAAACCTTTTCTATGCAGCAGCCCCCCTAATACTTACCTGAGCCCCACCTCGATCCAGTGATGTGCACAAGTGCCTCGGCACTCCGGGGACTCTGCCTCCTCATTGGCTGAGACAGCAGCGGGAGCCATATGCTCCTGCTGCTGTCAATCAAAGCATCTGAGCCAATCAGGAGATAGAGGGGCGGGGCTAAGTAAGAGCATGTGAATGAACATGCAGAGCCACAGCTCGGGAGCAAGCCTACTCAAGTGCCCCCATTGCAAGCTGCTTGCTCTGGGGAACTCGGCAGGAGGGAGGAGTCAGGAGCACTGGCAGGGCTTCTCTGTGCAAAATCAGTAGGTAGTAAGTAACATGTTTGTTATTTAAAAAAAAAAAAAGAGACCTTAGTATCACTTTAACAGATACTTCAAACAAACAGAGCCTTATAATGAGGTATCTTTTTCCTGATCAACATCTTGTGAAATGATGAAATACGATAGGCTGTTCAAATGAGAGATTTTGGGTTATGGCTCATGTATGCTTTGTGGCAACAAACTGTATTTTCTTTCCTATGTAAGCATTCAAATTAAAGCATTTCTGGGGGAAAAAACGCAAGAGTTATGAAGACCCCCATCCACATGTAAAATGCTATTTTGAGTGGGGGGTAATGGGGCATCTTGCATATAAAATCAGATTTTTGTTTGCAACTTCAATGTAAGGATTCAGAATGAATTTTCATTCTCCATCTCTGTTCTCTCACTGCAAGTTTTAGTGTTGCCTTATGTGCCTGATCTAATGAGCTTGGTTTAGTGTGATCTGATGTGAGTTAAGGTGAACAATAATAGAGGTGTTTCTTGAACACATAATAGAGGTTAAAGCAAAACTTTACCCATAACAGTTTAATAAAAAAATAATGTTCTTTAGCAAGGAACATACATTCCACATTAATAACTATGCGGCCAAAATGAGTGTGTGCTGTAAATTGCCTCCAGCATTGTTCCTGTTTCTTCTTGCTGGAGGCTACCATTTTGCTAAAGCCTAGAGCCCCTAAGCAGCAGTAAATCATCAGGCTGTTAGCAGATCGGGCTCTACAATTTTCTGCACAGTGACAAAAAATAGAGAGCAATTGAGCATGTGCAGAACAGGGAGTTTATTACAGAATTTTAAACAGTATAGGCACTTATTTTTAATCTTTTACATAGGTGCAAAGGGGGTTCAGCCTGAAGTGATCTAGCGGGACTTAATTTTCTGAGTAAAGTTCCACGTTAAAGTACAATTGGAAACTTTTTACCCTAGACTGTTTTCTTTGAATCCCAAATTATGTTTTGGGTAAATTTTTTTTATTTATCTTAGCTTTTTAAGGTGAAACCAGGCTTGGGTAATTTTTTTTAATTTAGTACAGTATATCATTCATACATGAGAGGAATTCATCAAGTAAGGTGTAGATGAATCAGGTGTCCGCTCATTGCAGGTGACGTATGTAACATATCTATCGATTCAAAACATTTTTGGGGGATTTTGTGTGATTTGGAGTCAGTTAGGCCCTGTTCACACTTCAGCGACACTGCTGCAGCGTGGTTTTTGGAGTGGCACTATTCATTTTGAATAGGCCCCCCCACCGCTCCAAAAATGTGGCAAAGAAGCTCATGTACAAAATTTTGGCACTGAGTCAGGCGCACTAGGCGGTGCATTTTTTTACAGAGATTTGCATGCGTTTTGTCACACGACAATCACACCAAGTTTGGGGTGCCACCTGCCTGTGATTTCAGTACTCTCAGGTGTGAACGGAATCTTAGAGGCAGGTTTTTAAAGAAAACAAAAAATGTACAAAAGAAGATACAATGTAATAGTAAATAAATCTCAACAACTAAATATAGCTATGAGACTGATTTACTGAAGGAGTTGAGAATCTTGGCTGAACAGTCGCTTCAATTATCTAATCGTGTGAAAAATGTGAATCTGGCATTACATATATGATGCCATCTGACAATAACAATAACAACACTCAGTCTTTGTTTTCTGAGACCCCGTGTAACCAAGTTTATTATCTGTTGGTCCCGCCAGTAGGTCTGTCATTTAGTAGATCTGTCAGCTGTAACTACTCAGCTTCTTACCTAAAGTTAGAGCTGCACGATTCATCGTTAAAAAAATGCGCGCTCGATTCAAACCCCCTCACGATTTTAATCCAGAATTTGCACGAATCAGTGCAGAGCAGGCAACAGCAGAGCCAGCAATGGCTCACAGCTGACAACTATCAAAAAAACAAAAGAGGCAGCCTGCCAAGTCTATCACAACATTGCTCAGGGCTTGAGATTAAAATAAACATTGTATCATTTGTTTGTTTTTTTTTAGATCAGAGGGATAAACTTTGTCTGTAAATGAGGTCAATTTAACCATTTAAATTAATGGACACGGGGAGCTGTGACTCGGCTCGGGTGCCCCATAGCAAGCTACTTGCTGTGGGGGCACTGAAAAAGAGGGAGGAGTAAGGATCACAGAAGAGGGACCCGTGAAGAGGAGGATCCAGGCTGCTCTGTGCAAATCCACTGCAACAGAGCAGGTAAGTATAACATGTTTGTTATTTTTTTAGGAAAAAAAAAGACTTTAAAATCACTTTACGTTTAAAAAAAAAATTTTTTGGGGGGCTGCCATAAATAAGAAAACACTGCTCCTAAGCTTTGTCTTGTGCCTCAAACCTTAGGAAAGGTCTTCATGTACCTGACACATTGTGGGTGGTTTATATCATTGTTTTCTATAATAGAGACTCTTAGCAATTATAAGCACTGAAATGGACATTGTTTTGATTCTCGGTATTACTAAAAGCATAATCTATTCTCACTAGACAAAGAGGAAGTTCTTCGAAAGCGTCTAAAACTTATGCCTAACTTTTCTGATGGATTTGGTGGAAGTGGAGCAGGATCTGGAGGCAGCGGCAGTGGTGGAGGAGGTGGTGGCAGTATGTACGGTGGTGCAGGAGCATCCGGATCTGGTGGTGGTAAACATAACCATATTTTCCACCTTTTTGTTTTGTTAAACTGCTTTTTGATAATGATCCTATAACCTCTTCTCTATTTCCAGAACTGTTTTGAAAAGAATAATTGACTTTTTTCCACTGAACAATGATAATTTTGTGTTTAGTTGGAAAGAGAAGCCACTTGGCTGTTTACTATAGCTTTCAGGGTGGGGTATTTGCACTTAAAGGATAAATTCACCTTTTGAACAAAAATAATAAATGCAAATTATGGAGTGGATAGGGTGGAGAGGGGTCTGGTGCTCAACATGTTACACCCTAACTAAGGGTGTAATGTGTTCAGAAAGGTGAACTTATCTGAAGTCCAATTGAAGTCTCAGAAGTATATAATTAAATTGAGGGTGCAGCAAAAGACTGATTTGTATATATCTTACTTTTTTTGTTTGTAATTCAGTCCCAGTGTCAGCTGAAAAATCTGTTTCCCAGCAGCATGCTGCAATAAAGACTCCTGCTCTCTGTGTGAAATTGATGCAGTCTATCTGCAGCAGTAAACCCGTGCCTCAGTCTGCTCTGCAATTAGCAATGCTCACACTTCCTGCTCAGGGATTGTCGCTGTTGCTTATTGCAAAGCTGTAGTTCTGACTCAGGCAGGGGAATGTTAGACCACTGCAAGCAGACCACTGATTTCACACAGGGTGCAGGGGTCTTTATCTGATTTTACACAATAGACATCAGTCTTTATCTGCAATGGTCTGACACATCTTCTGCCCCAGTCAGAACTAGAGCTTTGTAGTCAGCAATGCCCACGCCTTCTGAGCTGGAAGGATGAGTATTGCTGATTGTAGAGCTCTAGTTCTGACCAAGACAGGAGAGCATGATAGACTGCTGGGGTCTTTATCTGCCTTGATCTTGAAAATTAAAGCAGCCATTACAGGGGAGTCCCATTCTCCTTTTGGATTCTTTATTTTTTTATAAGTTGAATGCAACAGGATGAGTTGGAACACCCCAAGGTGGGAGATAACATAAAAAAAAAGTGGGTGACAGCAAATAATTAAATGGGGAGATATTATCTCTGGAGTCACCAGGAGGTCGAGTCTGCCCAAAAGGTTCCACTTCTGTGTGCGTAGACTCACTAACTTAATGTCCACTACACATTTTTATTGGTGCCATAGGGTGTTCAAAGGGAAAGGTACCATATTGTCTTACATTACATTGTGCAGACGCAGGAGTGCAAATCAAATTACCCATTTTCTTTTTTCAAACCATTAATACAAGCAATACCATAGCCAAACCTTGACCTCTTTATGGGTATAAATGTAGTCCGAGAGAGCGAGATTTTTCTTTAGTTTACCAAAGGGTTCAATAGAATTTGTCAAACACTGTTTGGGTGGTTGGAAAGTACTCACAAACATTACCTGTATTGCCCTTCATTTTCTTCTAATGAAGATTCATCTGGTTATGTTTTTCTATGATATAGTAGCTTAATACTGCCAAATTTGCTGATAAACTTGCTAGAATAGAGTTGCTGCAGGTAACGTGAATGCTGTTCCTACTACTGAAAGCATTTCTTTAATGATCTTACTATGCGTTGCATGCTGTAGCTTGTGCTACTTGAGAATGCACAATAAAAATAACCATTCCACAATGACTTGCACATGAAAAGGACTTTGTTTTTTGATTGGCCATTACATCTGTACCTAACTTTGGCTTAACAAGCTGTGACATGCAAGCATGTGATGACTGAATATAACTTAGAAATGGACTTGTATGCTATTAATATGACCTCAGGGTCACAAAGCCTGCAATACAAGATACCTTTAAAAACATACTGTACTGTTGTCTTCATAGAACAGCACAGCCAATCTGTGTTTAGGTGGAAAGGACTTATATAAATAAACACATATTGTAGGTTATGCCATTTGCGCATATTCTTTTTTTAGCATTCTACATTTCTGCAAAAATATCCTGGCAAGCACCATTGATTCTAGATTGGTCCTGAAGGATTACATGCTGTACAGTTTTTTATCTTTTGCCATGGCATTTAATTCACAGTGGCAGAATATTATAGTCAATATCAGTCTAGAAATATATGCACTGCACAAACTATACAATCCATTTCAACTTCTATTTAATCTGTGATACTATATTTTTGTATGAAAAAAGGAGTTGACAATAGCCACATTTGCAGTTTTGACACTGGTCACAGGCTTGTGTTGGTGTCTCTTTAAAATGTAAAGTTGCTATTTAGACTTTTTGTTTTTATTGTGTTAAAATAGCTTTAAATAATTAGGTGCAACAAAAAATTCAAAGGGACAGCAACAGTCTGCGGAGGAGATAGAACCCTGCAAAGCCCCCAATCTGACAGCATTCATTCATTTTATGGCAGGGTGATATGGGCTGATGTTCTGAAGGCACTGGCACTTTGCCAATGTTTACGCCCTTGTGCTCCGGATTTGATATGGTGTCTGGGGCACAGTGGATTTCCCATTGAGCATGGACGGGCGTGTTTTGGGCACCAGGTGCGCCTAAAGTGTTTCTGACATATGGACTGTGACGGATAGTCTGACTTTCCTTTCTTTATGCTGAGCGACAGGCTAGATGGCACCACCCAGCAGGCATACAACTGGGTATCAGAAACAGATTACAGCAGAGTGATCATGTGCAGGTGCGTTTATAAGCTACATAGTTCATATTTGGCAACAGTGTCTGTAAACATCGGCAAAAGGAAAGGGTTTCTTTATGGACTTTTTGCTTTACCTGTTGGTTTAGCAGTTGCCCTCCTGAAAGTAGCTAATTAAAATAAACATTTTCTACATACTGAAGAATACAGCGCACAGTGGGAGTTATTTACGAAAGGCAAATCCACTTGGCACTACAAGTGCAAACTTCAAGTGCAAAGTGCACTTGAAATTGCACTGAAAGTGCACTTGGAAGTGCAGCCGCTGTAAATCTGAGACGCAGATCTGAAATGAGGGGAAGCTCTGTTGATTTTATTATCCAATCGTGTGCAAGCTAAAATGCTGTTTTTTATTTTCCTTGCATGTCCCCCTCGGATCTACAGGGGCTGCACTTACAGGTGCACTTTCAGGCGCAATTTCAAGTGCACTTTGCACTTGTAGTACTTGTAGTGCAAAGTGGATTTGCCTTTAGTAAATAACCCCCAGTATACCTTTATAGTAACTGAACATTCTGAATGTAAGTTGGCAGGCGGCTCAGTCGGTGCAGCTCTTTCATGTCAACATTTTGAGGTTTAGAGCACTAAACACATCAAGGGACATCAGAACATTTCTAATTGAAAGGCAATAAATCTAGAGAATTTGGGTACTGCCTTGCGTTGCTTTAGAAAAAGTCATACAAATGCATAGAATAGATGAAATGAAGATAACAAATGTCTTCACCTTGTATCTCCATGTTTAGTTTATTTTCCATATCTGTAAATACAAAAATAAATTTGATAATATATATTGTATAAGCTGAAATGATCCTTTTCCAGAACTATGTAGGCTGCCATTGCTGACTGCTGCTTTTGAAAATGGTAAATGTCTAGCGTTCATGCTGATGCTTTGCATGCAAAACCTGTTGGGGCACTTGCTTTAAAGCCAAACTTTAGGAAATATCTTTCTGCAAAATTTGTATTATTATTATTATACAGGATTTATATAGCGCCAACAGTTTGCACAGCGCTTTATAAGGTTAAAATGACGTTGGTCCAGTTTGGGTTGATGTAAGTATCTATATCTGTTATCTGGAGCTTCGCTGGGGTGCTGAAAATCACTGTAGTAGACCGCACTACATAAAGTGATAGCCATGATTTTCTGGGTGCTTCTCCAGTGGCTTCCCTCTGCATACTGATTACAGTGGGTCACTAGCTTGACACTGCTGCCATTCAGGCAACATGTATTTTTTTCAGTGTATACAAGGCATTCTCTGATTGAATGAGATGTAGATTGGGATGACAACCTCCATCTCCACCTTGTCCAATCAGAGAACATATTGTATTCATTGGAAAAAATGCAAGGGGTTCTCTGAATCGCAGTGGTGCCAAGAGAGCAACCCCCTGTGTTATGTGAGCTGAGGGGAAGCTGCTTGAGTAGCACCCAAAAGATCACAGCTATCAGTGTATGTAGCATGGACTCCTGCAGTGAATTTCAGCATTTTTCCCAGAAGCCCTCCTAATGTCAGATATTGATATTTTCATTGAGGCAAACTGAACAAATGTATGTTTTAAAAAAATCATTCCTGGAGTTCTGCTTTAAGGAAAGAGATAAGGGATATTGACATTTCTGTGACTTTTATTAGCTGCAATTTTTCAAATTCAGTGACTCAGAAGTATAGAATCCAGACACAGCCAGGCAAATAGCATTTCAGAAGGAGGCCAGTAATGGTAGCCCTTATATGTATTCTTATGACAGGTATGGATTACAGCCAATTGCAACCAAATCTCTGCTGACATTTTTGGTGACCTGCTGGTATTGCATGATTCTTTAAACCTAACCTTTCTTCTAGAAACAAATTAGTTTAAAATATTTTCTCTTTACTTTAACTGCTATCGTATGATATATTTTCAAAGCAAATATTTCCCATCCCTCTGCAAGGAGAAAACATTGTAATTTACGACCACAAATAGATATCATGGCCTGTTTAAAAAAGGGAAGTATATGTTCTAGAATACAGCCATAGGAATTTTTTTATTAAAATAAGTATATTTGGTACAGTATGTGGAATAGAAGATTGATTATGCAGAATTTTTAGACAGATAACACTATACTAGAATATTTTTATTGGTGATGGCTGTTCTGCTCATAAAAAGGTCTCAACTGACAGCACCACTTTTTTTTCCATTTTACATGATTTTATATGAGTGTATAAAATTATAATATATAAAAAAGACCTACAAATTAAGGGTAGAAAATTGTCCATGTACCATAAAGCGCTGTGTAAGCAGATAAACAATTTCATTTTTCAATGCTTTATTTCCATTGTACTTGGTTTTTATACTGTTTTTTTATGGAATATTCAGAAAGAGACATTTCAATAAAAAATAGTGATGCATGACAAAGGGTCCACAAAATAAGGGTCTACAAGTGTCTAGGTACCATAACAGGCAGTGTAAGCTGATATACTGTTTAACCTCCCATTGTTTTTTTTTTTTCCAGGTTATAATTATTCCACATTCAACTACACCAATAATTACGGAGGACTGAATTTTCAAGTTGGCACAATGAACTCCAACACGGGTATGGCACACCCTAACTAATGCTGACCACATTTTGTTGGACATTATTTTCTGCAAGTTGGTATTGTACATTCAGAATGATTCGTTAAGTGGTTTCAACAGAATAAACATTTTGG
Organism: Lithobates clamitans; assembly: GCA_037952925.1. Lineage (NCBI taxonomy): Eukaryota > Metazoa > Chordata > Amphibia > Anura > Ranidae > Lithobates > Lithobates clamitans. Next base: position 6,440,283 of record JBBGZY010000655.1, read on the forward strand.
AAAGATATGCAGGCTGGTACAGTAATTCCCCGTACACACAGTCGGACATTGATCGGACATTCCGACAACAAAATCCTAGGATTTTTTCCAACGGATGTTGGCTCAAACTTGTCTTGCATACATACAGTCACACAAAGTTGTCAGAAAATCTGATCATTCTGAACGCGGTGACGTAAAACACGTACGTCGAGACTATAAACGGGGCAGTAGCCAATAGCTTTCATCTCATTATTTATTCTGAGCATGCGTGGCACTTTGCGCATCGGATTTGTGTACACACGATTGGAAATTCCGACAACGGATCTTGTTGTCGGAAAATTTTATAGCCTGCTCTCAAACTTTGTGTGTCTGAAAATCCGATGGAAACTGTGTGATGGAGCCCACACACGGTCGGAATTTCCGACAACAAGGTCCTATCACACATTTTCGGTCGGAAAATCCGACCGGGTGTACGGGGCATAACAGTAATTAAATGGTACCAGTTTCAGGGATGGGCATAGAAGTTATTGCACATGCACTGGTACTGCCAGCTGGGAGAATAATGCACATAAAAAGAGGAATAGGTGCTGAAATGTTACATAACCTACTGTACTGTACTTTGGGTATTGCGTGTTGAGGAGATTAACCTACATGAGTTGGATACTGGATGCTAAGAGGTGAACATACATACTTGGGGACTGCGCACTGAGCAGCTAATGCAATTGAGTTAAGGACTAGGCATTGAGAGGCTATAATATATGCACAGAGAAATAGGTACTGAGGGATTAACACACCTTAGCTGGGGCTAAACACTAAAGGATTAAAGTGGAATTTTATGGGAAACATTTAAAAAGGGCAAACAGGCAGAATTTTTATTGCAGAAGAGACATGTATTAAAGTTACTTACCTGCCTGTCCGCCCTGTACAATGAGCTGTGCACTCACCAGTCATTGTACAAATTCAGCAATGCAGAGCTGACTGACATCTCAGCCGGACCAGTAAAAGCGTCTGCAGATCAATACCCAGAAGCCAGCTGCCTGAAGGTGCCAGTGTGGAGCTTCGTGACGCCACATTGTTGGACTAAAGGTGAGTATAGTTTTGTTTAAATGACTATACTCTGGGAATGGGTCACTGAGAGGTTGAGGCATGCACACTAAATATTCATTCCTGAATCTTGGAGGTAGTATCTTGAATGGAGCATGGGTAGAAAATGGGCAGGAAGGACAGGTCATTCGCTTTTCTCCAAATAAGTAGCATGGCTTTCTAGTTTTACAGGCTATTTGGATTGTATCAGTATTTAGGCAACCAGGTTACATGATATGGGTTGTCATCCATCATTGTCATATTTTAGCAATTTTTTTGGGCATCCTATATGGATAAAATAATCTTAATCTTAGAGATCCAAGACTCTTTTGTTGGGGACAATGCAGAAATCCAATTTCTAATTTAGGGGTTACAAGCTATAAAAAGGGTTTCTTGTATAACTATAGTATCATATTTGTTGATCATTTTGGTCCCTGTATGCCCAGCAGATATAACCTTGGGTCCACAGTCATTGGGATCCCATGTAACCATTAGGAATGATATTGTTTATTGCCAATATCCCTGGATTATCAATAAGCCAACAACAAAGAGTACCCCTAGATCCATTGCATTTTGGGCACAGAGGGGCTGGGAAAGTTACAAAGTTAGAGGATTGCAATGGAGTTAGGTATATCCTATGAATGATTTATGTTTACATTCATTTATATGATATTTCAGGGGATGCTGTGCCTCCTCCTACTCGTCATTAGTCAAGTCCCTTCTCTTTCCCATTTATTCTTTTAATCATACATCAATGTCTCAGATGTATAATCTTACATCTTTTTTTGCTTGTAGGGTACTACAATGGCATAGAGTTGTTTTAGATAAGCATGTTATGGGAAGTACTGTACTTTTCTATTGGAATAGAAATACAAATACCACAGATGTATTATGCATGTAAACAGACACCATCTTTTACCATTAATAAAATCTACTTCCTTGTTGAGGATATCTTAGCCCCACACGGTTCTTTGCCATTTTTATTAGATAAACATAAGTCTTTTTCTAAGAGGTGACAGCTGTTAAATACATAAAAACTATGGGCAGCATAATATAGTATGCAAATCTTTTGTGTACTTTCAGTTTTACAGCCGCAGTGCGAAGGAGTCAAGGAAGAGAATGACGCCTTGTGCTCCCAGCATAAACAGAAATGCCTGGAGGCTTTGGTCACAGAAGGTGATGTGCAAACAGAACTTACACTAGAAGAAATCTGCAAAGTATCAGGTAAATGCAAATAAAAGCACAGGTTGTTACATTTAGCGATTGCACAACACAATTTTTTATGTGCCAAAGCTTTTTGTTTTGTTTTTGAATACAGTGGTCAAGGCTTAGAACTGCTTTCATGTTTTTGTCTCCTTTGGAGGGATTTATGCCCACCTCCTGTCCTGGTGATTTCTTCATACAACCATTATACTGCCATAAAGGGTGTTTTTAATGCCATATATGTACAGTATCTCACAAAAGTGAGTACACCCCTCACATTTTTGTAAATATTTTATTATATCTTTTCATGTGACAACACTGAACAAATTAAACTTTGCTACAATGTAAAGTAGCGAGTATACAGCTTGTATAACAGTGTAAATTTGCTGCCCCCTCAAAATAACTGAACACATAGCCATTAATGTCTAAACCGCTGGCAACAAAAGTGAGTAAACCCCAAGTAAAAATGTCCAAATTGGGCCCAAAGTGTCAATATTTTGTTTGGCCACCATTATTTTCTAGCACTGCCTTAACCCTCTTGGGCATGGAGTTCACCAGAGCTTCACAGATTGCCACTGGAGTCCTCTTCCACTCCTCCATGATGACCTCATGGAGCTGGTGGTTGTTAGAGACCTTGCGCTCCTCCACCTTCCGTCTGAGGATGTCCCACAGATGCTCAATAGGGTTTAGGTCTGGAGACTTGCTTGGCCAGTCCATCGCCTTTACCCTTGGCTTCTTTAGCAAAGCAGTGGTTGTCTTGGAGGTGTGTCTGGGGTCGTTATCATGTTGAAATTCTGCCCTGTGGCCTAGTCTCCGAAGGGAGGGGACCATGCTCTGCTTCAGTATGTCACAGTACATGTTGGCATTTATGGTTCCCTCAATGAACTGTAGCTCCCCAGTGCCAGCAGCACTCATGCAGCCCCAGACCATGCACTCATGCAACCCCACCACCATGCTTGACTGTAGGCAAGACACACTTGTCTTTGCACTACTCACTTGGTTGCCGCCACATACGCTTGACACCATCTGAACCAAATAAGTTTATCTTGATCTCATCAGATCACAGGACATTGTTTCAGTAGTCCATGTCTTTGATCTGCTTGTCTTCAGCAAACTGTTTGCGGGCTTTCTTTTGCATCATCTTCAGAAGAGGCTTCCTTCTGGAACAACAGCCATGCAGACCAATTTGATGCAGTGTGCGGCGTATGGTCTAAGCACTGACAGGCTGACTCCCCACCCCTTCAACCTCTGCAGCAATGCTGGCAGCACTCATACGTCTATTTCCCAGAGACAACCTCTGTATATGACGCTGAGCACGTGCACTCAACTTCTTTGGTCGACCATGGCGAGGCCTGTTTTGAGTGGTACCTGTCCTGTTAAACTTCTGTATGGTCTTGGCCATCTTGCTGCAGCTCAGTTTCAGGGTCTTGACAATCTTCATATAGTCTAGGCCAACTTTATGTAGAGCAACAATTCTTTTTTTTCAGATCCTCAGAGAGTTCTTTGCCATGAGGTGCCATGTTGAACTTCCAGTGACCAGTATGAGAGAGTGAGAGCGATAACACCAAATTTAACACACCTCCTCCCCATTCACACCTGAGACCTTGCAACACTGAATCACATGACACCGGGGAGGGAAAGTGGCTAATTGGGTCCAATTTGGACATTTTCACTTAGGGGTGTACTCACTTTTGTTGCCAGCAGTTCAGACATTAATGGCTGTGTGTTGAGTTATTTTGCGGGGACATCAAACTTACACTGTTATACAAGCTGTACACTCACTACTTTACATTGTAGCAAAGTGTCATTTCTTCAGTGTTGTCACATGAAAAGATATACTAAAATATTTACAAAAATGTGAGGGGTGTACTCACTTTTGTGAGATACTGTCTATGTTGAAAGTGATTGTAAACCCCACCTTGTAAAACAACCCATTCCGTTTAAAATAGAACTGAAAGGCAAATCATTTGTGTGTAGCTACCAAAAAATGTATAATATAATAATAATGTTTATTCTCATTTTTTATAAGTGATCACATCCCCTCTATTCTCAGCTGCATAATAGCTGGGGGAGGAGAAACAGCAGCACACTGATCTTCCCAGTGAAAGGCTGTGTGGGGGGGAGGGGGTCAGGACAAGTTTGGTCATTGGAGGAGAGCAGGTTTCCCAGCACAGCCAGAGAACTGACCATGGTATGTTCTCCTGCCTAGTGTGAGCAGTTCTAGGAAAGCAGAAGGACTGTCAGGAACACCAGGGATTTCACACAAAGGAAGCAATACAAAGAGAAGAAGATACTTTTTCATACAAGTACATGGTAGAGCAGGCACATATCAGGAATATGAAATGTTGGGTTTACGTATTCTTGAAGAAACTGCTCCTTTTGGGGGAGGAGAAACAGCAGCACACTGATCTTCCCAGTGAAAGGCTGTGTGGGGGGGAGGGGGTCAGGACAAGTTTGGTCATTGGAGGAGAGCAGGTTTCCCAGCACAGCCAGAGAACTGACCATGGTATGTTCTCCTGCCTAGTGTGAGCAGTTCTAGGAAAGCAGAAGGACTGTCAGGAACACCAGGGATTTCACACAAAGGAAGCAATACAAAGAGAAGAAGATACTTTTTCATACAAGTACATGGTAGAGCAGGCACATATCAGGAATATGAAATGTTGGGTTTACGTTTTCTTGAAGAAACTGCTCCTTTTGCTACTCTTTGTGGCAGTCAGCTGCACATACCAGCTTGCAGTTATACCAACTGCCTCATTTAAAATAATTGGATCAGTTATTAGGTAGGTCTAAAGAGTTTAGAAAGCTGTTCACTGCTTTTTATTGTTTCATTATTGTCTGCTTTCCTAACATTTTGCCAGTATTTGGGGTACCTAAGACCCTCACTGCAAATGTTAACTGCTTACCAAACTGCACCAAAGCCATACAGGTGATAGGTTAATTAAAAACATATACATTCACTGACTTCACTGTAAAATCCATAGGAATGATAAATAAGAAGCATTTGAAATTAAATGCATGCAGAATGTTACAGATAAACAAATGAAATTAAGAATGTTTATTAACCACTTAAGGACCGAGCCTCTTTCCTCTGAGATTTGTTGTTTACAAGTTAAAAACAGGTTTTTTTTGCTAGAAAATTACTTAGAACCCCCAAACATTATACATTATAGAGAATAAAATGGCGGTCGTTGCAATACTTTGTCACACCGTATTTGCGCAGCGGTCTTACAAGCACACTTTTTTTTGGAAAAAATAAACTTTTATAAATTGAAAAATAAGACAACATTAAAGTTAGCCCAATTTTTTTTTATATCGAGAAAGATAATGTTATGCTGAGTAAATTGATACCCAACATGTCACGCTTTGAAAATTGCGCCCGCTCGTGGAAAGGCGACAAACTTTTACCCTTAAAATTCTCCATAGGCGACGTTTAAAAAATTCTACAGGTTGCATGTTTTGAGTTACAGAGGAGGTCTAGGGCTAGAATTATTGCTCTCGCTTGACCAATCATGGAGATACCTCACATGTGTGGTTTGAACACCGATTCCATATGCGGGCGCTACTTGCATATGCTTTTGCTTCTGCACGCGAGCTCGGTGGGCGCGTTTAAAAAATTTTATTTTTTTATTTTTTATTTTTACACTGTTCTTTTTAAAAAAAATGTGTCACTTTTATTCCTATTACAAGGAATGTAAATATCCCTTGTAATAGAAAAAAAAGCATGACAGGACCACTTAAATATGAGATATGAGGTCAAAAAGACCTCAGATCTCATATTTACACTAATATGCAATAAGAAGAAAAAAAAAATTGTCATTTGGAAAAAAAAAATGGCCCTTTAAGAGCTATGGGCAGAAGTGACGTTTTGATGTTGCTTCCACCCTGCAATGTTATGGAGACGGGTGGGGGGCCATCTTCCCCTCACTCGTCTCCATACCACACACGGAAGAGGACCAGATCCCCTCCGTGGCTATTATCAGAAACCAGACCACCTGCTGAAGAAGAGGATACCAGAGTTATGGCAGCTAGCTGCTGCCATAACAAAGATATCCCTATTCAAACAGCCGACATATATATCGGCGTGCGGCGGTCTGGAAGTGTTTTATGTTATGACTTTGTCACCTATGAATCCGATTTCAATAAAATCTTTCAAATTGCCAAAGGTTACTGCACTTTTGCACTGGAGAGATAAATGACGCAATTTAAATATTATCAAGAAAGTTAGTGAAGAGTGCAATGTCGATGTTGTTCACATTAGCACAAATCATCTGTCACATTTGTCACATTCTGTTCTAGACAGAAGGATTTTCAAAATTTGAGCCAGGATCACCAGTTAGGGAGTACTCTTACATTTTCAGAGGTCCTAACCTGTCCAAAAGGGACAACAAGGGAAAGTACTTGTTTAAAAGAGCACAATGCTTGATTAAAGGAGAAGTACAGACAAAGCTTTTTTGGCTATACTTCTATGGATCACATGAGTTGCAGTTCGTTCTGCACTCCTGTGACCTGTATTCAGTCGATAGTGGGCTGATATCCACTGTCAGCTAACATCACTCAGCCTGTCCAGGCTCTGAAAAGATCCCGACTATATGCTTGGGATCGGCCCTGAAGCCTGGACCAACAGCTGGCTCAGCCTCTGAGTGAGCCTGAGTCAGACCCTTCAGTCCCCTTCATTGAGCACTGGAGGGGCAGAATGGTGACTGACAGCCATGGCTCTCTGCTCAGAGTGGAGGGGGAGAACTGAGCAATCAACAGTGTTTGATCGTTCAGTTCTCGGAGTAGAGCAGGCGGGAGGGGGGTGCAATCGGTGCTACAGCCATCTAGGTGAGTATGATTTTTTTTTTATTTTTTTTTTTATGCCTTTTTTATGCCATTCCTGCACTTCTCTTTTAAAGAATTGGTGCAAAGCTGAAGGTTTTGGGTATGTTAGTCATGATGCTAGCAGGTGGTCTGATATTAAGCTGTGCAAAAGAAGTTGTCTGCATCTCTCACACAAGGGCTCTGAGCTTCTTAGTATGGAATTCAGGACATTTTGGACATGCATTTAAACTAAGAACTGGGGGCAGAGATTTAATTGTTTTTTGCCCCAGCAGTTTAAAACAAATGTAAGGGTTTATATTGCTAAGGATAGTTACTTCAGTTAAAGTTTTTGGTGATAAATATAACGCAGTAAATAGCAGTGTTTGTCACGTAATGTGTACTAATGCGCGTAGTTTAGGCAGCAAGCTTTGTGAGCTGACAGCTCTTATGTCTAGGAACAACGTGGCCTATGTTACAATTACAGAGACATGGTTCAAGGATTAAAATTACTGGGAAATAACTATATTAGGGTGCACACTATACAGGAATGACAGAGTAGGGAAGAGGGGAGGGGGGGTTGCCATGTATGCCAAAATCAGCAAAATACTAAGATTAATATAAAAAAATAAAAAATCCTTGAAACCCTCTGGGTCGGCCTTCCAACCAGAGATCCTCCCTTAGAATTGGTGTAGTATGAAGACCCCCAGGGCAGAAGAAGATTATGATAACTTGTTGATTGATGGATGACTCAAATGGCAATGAAGTGAGAGATTTTAATTATGGGTGACTTCAAGGTGCCTGACATTAACTGGAATTCTCAAACTGCTATTACATGCAGGAGCAGGGATGTAATGGAAGCACTGTATGGGGTTTCTCTGAAACCGTTAGTAAAAAGCCCAACCCAAGGTGATCATATTCTGAGCCTAGTACTAACAAATGGGGATCGATTGATGTAGGTGAAAATTTGGAAGTTTTAGGCTTCAAAAGAAAAATGTTTGCTAAAATGGGGGAATTTCTAAAAAATGAATTAAAAGGTTGGAGTAGAACAATAGAAGTCAGTAATCAGTGGGCACTGTTAAAGTCTATCATCCTGGAGGCAACTTGATTATACTCAGGCAAATTAGTAAGAGTAGATGGAAGAAAAAGAGGTAGGTAGGATAGTAAGGGAGAAAAAAAATCAGCATATAGAAGATTTAATGAAACAAGAGGTGTAGCTGATAGAGAAGTGTATAAAAATAAACAAAAGGAGACCAAACACATTATCAGTGCTTCCAAAGCACAGAAAGAGGAGGAAATTGCTAAATCTATTAACCACTTCCGGACCGCCGCACGCCGATGTACGTTCTAACTTTGAAGAGGAATATCGTTGTTATGGCAACAGCTAGCCGCCATAACCCTGGTATGTTCTTTTTCGGCTGGCGGTCCGGTTTCCGATAATAGTTGTCTCTGCAGCGGATTCGCGGCGGGAGAGGGGCCCCCCCTCCTGCCGCGCTTCGGTGCCATCCACCGCTTACCGGAGCCGTCGGCAGCGGCGGAGGCGAACAGATCCTCTCACGTCAGTGGCATGGAGACGAGTGAGGGGAAGATGGCCCCCATCCATCTCCATACCATTGCAGGGCAGAAGCGACGTCAAAACATCACTTCTGCCCATAGCTCTTAAAGGGCCTTTTTTTTTTTTTTTTAAATGACAACATTATTTTTTTTTTTTTTTTTTTTTATTGCATTTTAGTGTAAATATGAGATCTGAGGTCTTTTTGACCCCAGATCTCATATTTAAGAGGAGCTGTCATGCTTTTTTTCTATTACAAGGGATGTTTACATTCCTTGTAATAGGAATAAAAGTAACACAAGTTTTTTTTTTTTTTTAAAGAACAGTGTAAAAATAAAAAATAAAAGGTAAAATGAATAACAAAAAAAAAAAAAAAAAAATTTTAAACGCGCCCCGCCCCGCCGAGCTCGTGTGCAGAAGCGAATGCATGCGTTAGTAGCGCCCGCATATGAAAACTGTGTTCAAACCACACATATGAGGTATCTCCGCGATCGGTAGAGCGAGAGCAATAATTCTAGCCCTAGACCTCCTCTGTAACTCAAAACATGCAACCTGTAGAATTTTTTTAAAGGTCGCCTATGGAGATTTTTAAGGGTAAAAGTTTGTCGCCATTCCACGAGCGGGCGCAATTTTGAAGCGTAACATGTTGGGTATCAACATGTCACAGCGTAACATTATCTTTCACAATATAAAAAAAATTGGGCTAACTTTACTGTTGACTTATTTTTTAATTCGAAAAAGTGTATTTTTTCCCAAAAAAAAGTGCGCTTGTAAGACCTCTGCGCAAATTTGGTGTGACAAAAAGTATTGCAACAACCGCCATTTTATTCTCTAGGGTGTTAGAAAAAAATGTATAATGTTTGGGGGTTCTAAGTAATTTTCTAGCAAAAAAAAAAAAGTTTTTAACTTGTAAACAACAAATCTCAAAAAGAGGCCCGGTCCTTAAGTGGTTAGGAAAGGAGACAAGACCTTTTTTAGGTAGATTGGTGATGGAAGGAAAAAATACAATGTGAACACTAAAATGAAAACTGGGCACAACACATACGTTGAGGGGGACCTGGATGTAGCAAACCATTTAAACAATTACATCGGTTCAGTCTTTTCAGAAATAAATTCCACTAACAATAACAAGTTGGGAGATCCCATTGGTTCTAGTAATGACAGTTCATTTTTTAGGATTTGATACATTAGTGTGATGGTCAGTGGGAATAATGCACCTTTAGGGCCCTTTCACACGATCTGGCCGCTCCCTTTTTCAGGCGGATCCGAGCAGGCCACCCATTGACTTTTTAAGGGCAGGCAGATATCAGCGGAGATGTGTCCGCTGACACCCGCCTGCCATCCGTTCCGACAAGATCCGCTCAAAACAGACGGATGGTGATACGTTTGCCATCCGTGCAGCGGAGTGGATGAAAACGAGCAGGCTGTCCGTTTTGATCTGATCTCGCCATAGAGAACAGCGAGGCTCTGACAGATCCATCCCTGCACAGTGAGCGGCGGCAGACCTGTCTTCTGCCTGCTCAGCGGGGATTGGTGGAGTCTATCCAGCAGATCTGCTCCATGTGAAAGGGGCCTTACACTTGTGCTCATTGGGAAGAATTACCCCCTTACAGATATCTGAAAGGCAGAATTTGATCATTGGTCTAGGAACCCCTAGCAGCCTCTGGAGGAACCCTAGGTTTCCATGGAACCCTGGTTGAGAAACTGGCTTATAAAATCTTCTTCATATATTCTTCGCTGTAGAGCAGCTGCCCATATGATTTTATATGAATTAAATGCACTGCTTCGACAGACCCTCTCCTTGGTTGCTGCTAAATCAAAGAGATTGTGCAGTCAATTATAATATGTGCCCGCCTTGATATGTCATCATTTAAAGCATTCTGTTATATCTGTGCAATAAGTGCAAAAAAGAAAATACCCACTGATCGTGTCAAAAATTCAGAACTGCCTGTGTCCTATCCACATCTTCTCGTCTTGTGTTATTCCAAGGAGCCTAATCGGCCCTCCCAGTTCATATCTTGGACTACAGATCAATTAGTGCTCATGTTGTGGACATGAAAATAGGAGCAAGATTTAAAATAAAACTGGGCATGGCTAACCTGCTCATTCCACAAAATGCTGTGTGTTGTCCACTAGGAGTGGAATGCATTTCTGGCACATCAAGTTTTTAGAGAGATAAAACATGGTGAAATATTTTTTGTCTGCAATTTGAAGATTAATGACAGCTGGTAGTGCGTAGCAATGTAAGCTTCTAGCTGGAGGCCGGGCTGTCACTGACAGCTGTTTATCTTTACTAACAATTAGGAACCAATCAGCATGATTCACGATCACATGGTTTACAGTTTTACCCATATTTGCCAGATTTTTTACATATTGTACAATCTTTCATTTAAGGGTAGTTGAAGATAGGTTGATTTACATGATATTTGGTTTATTTTGTATACAAAAACTGCAACCAATATCACAGGAGTTGATTTTGTAGATATTTAATGACAGATGATTCCAGTATGAACAATCTCTTAGAGCAGTGGTCTCCAAACTTTTCTTGCCTTTATCTCACCCTTGGCGCACTATTCCATTAACTGACACCAATGGTGGGACCTCATTCCCCCCACTGACACCATCAATGGCACTATTTCTCCCACTGATACCAACAATGGGGCCTTCCATTATAACCAATGATGGTGCATTGTTTATGCCCGCTGGTGCGCCCACGGGCCACAGTATGACCTGCCCCCCCCCCCACTGGCAGTCGGGCAAAAAACAAATTTGCAGTAATTGGTATTTTTCAATGTTACTATGTTCCCGCCATTCACAAAGGTCTTATCCTTGCTAGTTTTAGGCTGGGTTCACACTAGAGATCGCAGCGGCTCACAGCAGGAGTCTGATGCATCTCCATTCACCATTCCAGGTCTGATTTCAGCCCGCATTTTGGGCTTAATTTGGACCTGAAATGGACCAAAAGACGCACAGGGCTCCTATGCAATTCGCACCAGAGTCGCTGCAGAGATGTGTGAACTGGCTCCATAGAGAGCCAGTCACAATCTCATGCTATACGAATTGGATGCGAGGAACCCGCATCAAATATACAATAGTGTGAACCCAGCCTCACAGACCGTATTTCAATATTTTGTGACCAATACAAAGAAGAGGTTGTAGCAGCTGCCATTATTATTATTATACAGGATTTATATAGCGCCAACAGTTTGCGCAGCGCTTTACAACATAAGGGCAGACAGTACAATTACAATAACAATTTAATACAGTAGGAATCATAGGGCCTGCTCATTATCATAAATACAATCTAAGAGACATTGTATACACATTACATCACATTAAAATCACAGCATAGATAGTAAAGCAAATGCTGTCCCTTATGTCACTTTCACAATCTTTACTGCATTACAGCTATGTTACTCTCGTTAATCGCAGGTTGCCACTTCCTGGAGAAGGCCATGCAAGTTGCTAAGCACCATGCTGACTCCCTTTTTGACTATGCTGTGACAGGAGATGTAAGAATGTTACTGGCAGTACAGCGCCACCTAGCTGCAGCTCAAGATGAAAATGGGGATAAGTAAGAATTTTTTTTTTGCCTGTTTTTCTTTCTTCTATTCTTTTTGTGTTTGTTTTTAGACACCTTTGGTTTTACTTAATACTTTATGTTAAGTGAAATAGCTTTATAGACCTTAGTTTTGCTTGACATCCAGTGTGTTACTGGCATGACATCAAGTTACAGATGTGAATCTGTTATGAGAGAAATAAGTAAGCTGCCACTGCGTTCATGTTTCTGGAAATGCTAGTTACCTGGCTGTTTTGCTGACTCTGTTTTTAATAGTTTCTTTTCTGTTAATTTTTTTTTAATCTTACCTAATAAAATGATTTCACATAAAGGAAAACATGTTTACATTCTCTGTTATTCCCAGTCTAAATGAAAACAGAATGGCAGTTAAAATCTTCACATAAAAAATTGACATATTCTTTGTGTCTCAACAGTCAAATTATATATATAAGTTGGCTGGTCATTAATGGGTTTCAGAAGCCAATTGCCCTTGCCGTTCATGGATGATCTAGAGAATTCTATTATGCCACATAATTTATGTTGAGAGGAAATTATAGAAAGAAGAAGAGAATTATAAGGTGTTGAAACACACTGGATGTATACAGTGGATATAAAAAGTCTGCACACCCCTGTTAAAATGTCTGGTTCCTGTCATATGTAAAAAAGTTAGACAAAGATAAATCATTGCAGAACTTTTTCCAAAATGAAATCTTTGTGTGGGGAGACGAGTAAAAATAAAAAAATAAAATAATCTGGTTGCGTAAGTGTGCACACCCTCTTATAACTGGGGATGTAGCTGTGTTCAGAATTAAGCAATCACATTCAAACGCATGTTAAATAGGAGTCAGTACACACCTGCCATCATTTAAAGTGCCTCTGATTAACCCCAAATAAAGTTCAACTGTTCTAGTAGGTCTTTCCTGACATTTTCTTAGTCGCATCCTACAGCAAAAGCCATGGTCCGCAGAGAGCTTTCAAAGCATCAGAGGGATCTTGCTGTTAAAAGGTATCAGTCAGGAGAAGGGTACAAAAGAATTTTCCAGGGCATTAGATATACCATGGAACACAGTGAAGACAGTCCTCATCAAGTGGAGAAAATATGGCACAACAGTGACATTACCAAGAACTAAACAAAAATCCAGCGCTCAATGGGACCAGTAGTAAAGAACTATTGCTGATGGTATATTCAATAAAGTTCATTTATTGGACGCATGCTGAGATTTGAAATTAAAAACAACTGTCAATGAAAAAATGAGATGATAAAATTATTAGACTTCATAAGCACAACTCATTATCATGGTTGAAGTAATCCGAAAATTAGTATATACGATACGACCATGACTTCCGGATGACAAAGGGTTAGTGTCAACAAGTGTGCTCCAAGCTCCCATTGAGCCATTGGGTCTGACAATTAGGATCGGAGCTTGGAGCATACTTGCTGACATTAACCCCTTGTCATCTGGAAGTCATGGTGGTATCGTATATACTAATTTTTGGATTACTTCAACCATGATAATGAGTTGTGCTTATGAAGCCTAATCATTTTATCATCTCATTTTTTCATTGACAGTTGTTTTTAATGTCAAATCTCAGCATGCATCCAATAAATGAACTTTATTGATTATACCATCAGCAATAGTTCTTTACTACTGGTCCCATTGAGCGCTGCATTTTTGTTTATTTTTGTTGTCTACTTTTCTTCCAGAAGTTTGCAGCTGCACTGGTGTCCAGCTATTCCTTGCATAATTGTTATGACATGACAAAAGTTTCTAATGACTGCCAGTTTTAGCGCTTCGGAACTCTCTTTGTTTTCTGTACATTACCAAGAACTGGACGTCCCCTCCAAGTAAAGTAAAAAAATAAATAAAATAATATGTTTGCATAAGTGTGTACACCCTTAAACTAATACTTTGTTGAAGCACCTTTTGATTTTATTACAGCAGTCTTTTTGGGTATGAGTCTATCAGCATTACACGTCTTGACCTGCCAATATTTGCCCACTCTGCTTTGCAAAAATGCTCCAAATCTGTCAGATTGTGAGGACATCTCCTGTACACAGTCCTCTTCAGATCACCCCACAGATTTTCGATCGGATTCAGGTCTGGGCTCTAGCTGGGCCATTCCAAAACTTTAATCTTCTTCTGATAAAACCATTCCTTTGTTGATTTGGATGTATGCTTTGGGTCATTGCTAAAAGATGAAGTTCCTCTTCATGTTCCGCTTTCTAGCAGAAGCCTGAAGGTTGTGTGCCAATATTGACTGGTATTTGGAACTGTTCATAATTCCCCTCTACCTTGACTAAGGCCCCTGTTCCAGCTGAAGAAAAACAGGCCCAAAGCATGATGCTGCCACCACCATGCTTCACGGTGGGTATGGTGTTCTTTTGGTAATGTGCAGTGTTGTTTTTGCACCAAACATATCTTTTTGAATTATGGCCAAAAAATTCAACCTTTGTTTCATCAGACCAGAACACATTTTCCCACATGCTTTTGGGAGACTTCAGATGGGTTTTTGCAAAATTTAGCCAGACTTGGATGTTTTTCTTCATAAGAAAAGGCGAAGTCTTGCCACTCTACCCCAAAGCCCAGACATATGAAGAATACGGGAGATTGTTATCACATGTACCACACAGCTAGTACTTGCCAGGTAATTCTGAAGCTCCTTTAATGTTGCTGTAGGCCTCTTGGCAGCCTCCCTGACCAGTTTTTGTCTCATCTTTTCATCAATTTTGGAGGGACGTCCAGTTCTTAGTAATGTCACTGTTGTGCCATATTTTCTTCACTCGATGATGACTGTCTTCACTGTGTTCCATGGTATATTTAATGCCTTGGAAATTCTTTTGTACCCTTCTCCTGACTGATACCTTTTAACAATGAGATCCCTCTGATACTTTGAAAGCTCTCTGCAGACCATGGCTTTTGCTGTAAGATGTGACTAAGAAAATGTCAGGAAAGACCTACTAGAACAGCTGAACTTTATTTGGGGTTAATCATAGGCACTTTAAATGATGGCAGGTGTGTACTGACTCCTATTTAACATGTTTTGAATGTGATTGCCTAATTTTGAACACAGCTACATCCCCAGTTATAAGAGGGTGTGCACACTTATGCAACCACATTATTTTTTTTACTCTTCTCCCCACGCCCCAAAAAAGTTTTCAGTTTGTTTTTCAACTGAGTTGTACAGTTTATAGGTCACATTAAAGGTGTAAAAAGTTCCAAAATGATTTATCTTTGTCTCATTTTTTACATCACAGAAACCTGACATTTTAACAGGGGTGTGTAGACTTTTTATATCCACAGTAGATAAGGGTGGGGTTAAAAAGAAGAATGGGTGTGGGATCAAGGGGGAAATGGGTTAGGGGTCAGGAAAGGGATGTCCATCTTGCAGGCTTGACTGCCTACTCATCCCCCAATGCACCTGAATGATATATGGTTCCCCAACACCCCTGAAAGCCTCAATCCTATCATTAGTATTGTGAATAATTTTTAATTGATCAATAATCTGGAGAGTGTAGCTTTTACTAATTTAAACATCAGTGCTTCAGAGAGGGACTTGCTATGGTTTTTTTTAGGTAAGAAAGTACGGTATGTAAAATTGTATATTGTAGTCTACAATCTCTAATCTTTATAAAGGCAAATTCACCATATCTGGTTAGCCATACCATTATATTTGCATTGACAGAAGCAATTGGGTGAGCCATCAGGTACAAAGATGTCTAATCTGAATGGAACCATGTACCATCTTAACAATACCTTATAGCAGTCCTCAAAAATTCCACTCGCCTGCTCGCATTTTGCGAGTGGATTTTGAGGGCTGGCGAGCTATTGGCTGCCTGGGAGCGGGGGGGCGAGCACCATTTTCAACCTGGGTTGAATGGGGGAGTCCTTCTCACAGCGATTGTGGAGGGGAAGAGAAAGGAGAGCTGCCCAGGGAACACAGCGATAACCGTTTTTATTCCACATTGCTGTGTTCGCCGTTGCTCGCTGTCACATACAGCCCCTCCTCCTGGTCCCTGGACTTTGATAGACAGATTTCCCGTCCAATCCTGGGATGGACGATTTGTCAATCAAAGTTCCCCGGCCAGGGGGCGGGGGTGTATGTGACATTGAGCTACGGGAACACAGCAATTGAAATGAAAGCTGTTATCGCTGTGTTCCCCACGCTCTGATTATCTGGGCAGATCTCCTGCTCCTCTCCTCCCCTGCATCGGTAGGCTGCATTGGTGGGCACAGGCTGCATGGTGGGCACAGGCTGCATTGGTGGGCACAGGCAGGCTGCATTGGTGGGCACGGATAAAGTTGTTGTTAATATTTATTTTTAAAACCTAATTCTGCATAGAACATTTAAGTGTCATTTCATGGGATAATTTATGAGGGCGTGTTTAGGAGCGGGTTGGGTGGGGCAACTGGTAACGAATAACCCTTGAGGCCTGGCTAGTAGCTCAGGACTTGAAATTTTGAGCTCTGCCTTATAATTTGCCTTGAAAATCAAAGTATTTATAAATGTCTTGGATACCTTAAAGCTAGTTTATGCCATTCTGCCAATTCCATCTTGTTCCTTAGGCCCTGTTCCTATCGTTACACACAGGACAATATTTTAGATGCTGACGTTAATAAAGTGTATATTGTGCATATGTTAGTCTCGTCAGGGCCCCATCAGGGCCAAATCTAGCCTATCTGATCTGGAGGTGCAGTAAAAAAAATGTCAGAGGGCATAATGTCAACACTGTATGTGAGTCACTGACAGTCTGTTACATAGTGTCATGACCTGGGAAACAGTAGTATGTTTTAGATTAGGGTAAATAAATAGAACCGGTGCCCCCTTATATCAGACATCCCTATTAGAATCCTCCTTTACATAAGAAGTCCTCATCAGAGTCCCTCTTTACATCATGAGTACTCCTTTAAATCACGTTCCAATCAGAGTACCCCCTTACATCAAGGTCCTTATCAAAATCAGATATGTCTAGGAACCCAACAATTTCAGGAAATTAACAGGTTGATTTTAGTGGAATAGTTTTGTGTTGGACATATTACACTTTTCTTGCAGGAGTGATCATGGCAGGATTTTCAGAATAATGCACAGGTCAGCTGTCCTCACAAAACCTTTTATTGGTCCAGGGTCCAAGGCCCAGGGTGAAAGCTGGGTTACAGAGGATTTGGGCCAATAGGTTATGAGGAGATTTGAGTTTATGTCTGGTGCAAAGGTCCCAGAGAGTTAGAGAACAAGAAAGACTGGATATAAAGAACTATTGGGATTTGTATCCTTTCATAGAAAGGGAGACTGGTATTTGTTTCTAAGAATTTGTAGGAATTGTGGGGCAAAACCTAGTGACTGTAAGGTAAATAGGGTTTTTAATAGTTCCTAAGTCACTGACCAGTTATGTAGATTAGGAAAGCAAGAGAAAATCACTACCCTGAGCTTGTTTCGGGTCACTAACTCCAAAAATACAACTCGAGTTCCAAAACAGTTGGGACTCTGTGTAAAATCTACAAAAAAACAGAATGCAATAATTTGCAAATCTCATGAACCTATATTTTATTCATAATTGAAAACAAATCAAATGTTTAAACTGAAAAAATTGTCATGTACCTGGTGGTGGAGCCTGACATGATGAAGAAGGCCTCTTTTACACCTCCGGCTCAAGGTCTCTTGGAAATTTAACAGGAAGCAAAAGGGCATAGAGTGGCATGAGTGCGTGTTAATTCTTCCAGCAGTTGGTGTCGGTAGGTGGCTGGTGCGTCCACAGTCAAGCCAAACAGCAGGGACAGCTGATGGAAGTTGGCATTCGACAGGACTGGCAAGATGGTTAACAGAAGATCAGTAGTCATTTGCTGGAAGCAGCTGAACGACAGCAGGCAGTTGATTGGCGGGTGGATGATCAGCAGGCACTTGGCTGGTGGGTGGATGGTCAGAAGGCACTTGGTTGGCAGGTGGGTAGCAGGTTACAAGGGTCAGGCTAGCTGGGTCGGTAACTGATAGTCAGGTCAGGTACAAGCAGGAGACAGTAGTCAGAAAATAAACCACCAAAACCTAAGCCAATCACTGCAGTGTTAGTAACTGTGACAATCTCCAATGAAGTGATCAAAATGTGTGCAATTATTTAAAGTACCTACTATATATGCGTATAGTTATCCTGTAACAAACAATAAAATTACCGTATACACGTATCCTGTCTTTTTTTGGAAAACAGTCTGAAAAGAGAAAACATGTCCATATATAATATTAATAAAAGGTCTTCAATTATAAAGTAAATATCCGTAACTAATTTCTTGCCACTTGTGTCGCTTATACTTTATTCCTTCTGCCACCGTATTTTGTGACTTCAGTGAAGCTTATCTTCCACCATTATATTGTGCAAGTAATCATGTTACTGACTTGTTGACAACTAAACTGATTAGTTGCAAAATGTTCTTCTAGCTCTTCCTTATTAGTACAATTTACTTTGCCAGCTTTTTGTTGCCCTGTCCCAACTTTTTTGAGACGTGTTGCTCCCATCAATTTCAAAATGACCTTATTTTTTTCTTAAAATGTTCTCATTTTAAACATTAGCTAGGTTTTCTATTTTCTATTGTGAATAAAATATGGTTTTCTGAGATTTTCAAATCATTGCATTCTGTTTTTTAATCTCTATAATGTTTGTTCTGTTTGCAGTGTCCTTCATCTTTCTATTATTCACCTTCATGCTGCACAAGTTAAGATGTTTCTGGAAATAACGTCTGAGGTCATATGTGAAGAGATTATCAATGTACGAAATGATCTTTATCAGGTATGCAACTTTCCTGTCTACTAAGAGAAAGATTCTTGAAGCAGGGCTCCTTTTTTAAAACCTCCCTTACTTGTTCCTTTTAAACTTCGTTCATTAATACCTTTTTTCCTGCTGTTTTCCTGTCAGTCTCATGACTGGAGTGTGTCCAAGACAGCCTGTGCTCACAGGAATTTGCTTTTATGACGCTGACTGTAGCTTAGGGTTGCCACCTTTCCGGTTTTGAAACGGACAGGCCAGGATTTGAATGCTGGTTCCGGGTTTCCCTCTGCCTCAGACCCGGGCTCCGGGGCTGCCGACAGGGGGGTACCACCAGGCCTCCTGTAGGGGGCCCCAGCACACGGGGATCGAAGCAGAAGTGCGGGGGACAATTACAGAGGAGACTGGAAAGGAGAGAGCGTTGCCAGGTAGCCGCTGGTGAAGTCGTTTTCCTTTAATGTTTTAAAAAAAAAAAATCTGTATTGCACTCACAAATGTCAGAGCGATCGGCTTATCACAGTCTGTGTGAAGTCCACTGTCAGCATTCTCCCGATCCATGCTGCTCTGATCACTGAATCACTGGAGGAAGCTGGTACAAGGTTAGCAAGAACCGCGGGAAAGTCCAGTGACCTGTCAGCCTGGGACACTGTGACCAATCTGCTTTTTCAAAGTGCAATTGGTTTAGAATGCGGGTTTGTAGTTTAAGTGCTGATGCTTTGGTCGGTGTGGGGTTGCTGAATCTACTTTTTCAGAGGCGAGTTGGAGTGTGGCTTTCGACGAAGCTTTCATCCTATTTATGCGTGAGGAAAGAACAGTACGGACATGTATTTTAAATGTCTCCCAAATCATATCCACCGATGCTGTGCCCCTGTTAAGGTTAAAAAAATATTGCCATTCCCCTTGGATATCCTCCTGATCTTTTAAGGCAGATAGCCAAAAGGGGTGAAGGCGCCGTGTGTGGGGCAAGGTGTAGGGTAGCCCAACAGGGAGCGTGATCTGATAGGGATCTAGTGTGGTATCCTGAATCTGATAACAGCGGTAAGAGCACTTCTGAAATCAGTATGAAATCTATTCGAGACATAGTAGAGTGTGTTGCCGAAAAGCATGAGAAGGCCTGATTGTTCGGGTATTTATATCTCCATGTATCAGTTAAAGAGAACTCAGTCATTACACGCCCAAATCGAGTAGTGTCAAGGAGTTGAGCACTCTGACTCGGCTGCAATCTATCTATGGTGGGGTTCATGACTACATTGAAATCCCCTAACCAAATGGCAGGGATTGCGGGGTATTGTGCCATGTACAATATGCCTTCAGTGACTAAGTTAGAGTTATAGGGCGGGGGAATATAGAAGGCAAGAACCAGGTATTGTGAGCCACAAATAGTACAGTGTAGGAAAATGAACCTGCCCTGGGGATCCGTCCGCACTGATATTATACCAAATGGGGCCGTTTTGGCAATCAATATAGAGACGCCCCTTGAATAGGAGGAATACGTGGCATGATATGCCCACCCTATCCATGGACGCTTCAGCGCAACCTGGAGCTGGCCTGTAATATGCGTTTCAACCAGTACAATTATGTCTGCTCGGTATGACTTAAGACAGTTAAAAATTGCGCTGCGTTTAATACTGTCACAGATTCCCCTGACGTTCCATGTTAGGAACTTAATGTTAGTCATATTTATTGGGTGGATGTTTATAGGGAAGCGAGTGGATACCAATGCCCAGGACAGGTTCATCCCCACTCCACATCACTGCCCGTGGAGTATTACATCTCAATTGCAAATGGTACCATACATATCTATTACCAATACATCTCAGTGATTCATATCGCATGCTCTTTAAACTTAACTGAAACAATTTCCTTTCCCCCCTCCCTGCCCTCAGCCTCCCAAACTTGGCTGGAGCCTTAGACCCATAACCTGTGCGACTACTTGTAGGTAACGTGCTAACTTTGTAAACAGAAGTCGTGCGCACTAACTGTACCATCATCGGCAGAAGCCTATCAGGCCACGCCAGTGATAGTATACCATACTGTTGGTGGGGGCGGACAAAACCGCTGGTTATTAGTCCAGCAATGAGATTTCTAGACGTTGCCTTTTATCAACACTTATTGGCAGTATATGTCCCTTCATTCGCCCATGTGTGGTATATAGCATTAATAAACAACCTATGAAAACATTGGAATCAACCATCTATTAGCCGTTAACTGATAACCCCGCTCTCCATCTTCCCCTCTAATTAGGGCTATGTCCATGCTTTGTAATATACGTAGATCCGGGGGGAAAGGCATAATGGCGGTAAGCCTCCTCGAGTGAAATAAAATCTCTGCTTGAAGTAAATTAGTGTGGAGGTGTCCCAGAATGGGCCATAACAATTCACATGTTGGAGTACAGAAGATGTGCCCCGTTCGGGGAGTACGTAGGTGAGTCACTCCAGACATAATGGTGTATCAGGTATATATTATCCTTTTTCATGGCAAGCACCAAAGTAATTCTAGTGCGGTGCAGGGTCATCAAATGGTAACCTGCATCGCCTACCAGGACCAAGGGCCCCATCAAGGGTGCTTTGCGTAAATTAAGTTTTAGGGTCTGTAATGGGGCATGGGATCTCACCTAGACTTCTTGGTGTGCAGACATCATCTTCAGGCAGGTCGGTTTTTCTCGGCATCCCGCTGATCCAGCCACTCCGAGGCAAGTACCGGGTCTTCAAAAAAACATGCCCGATCCTCTCCCACAATGCGTAGACGAGCCGGGAATAGCATGGCGTACTTTAAATGGTGTACTCGTAGGCGCCGCTTGATCTCCGTGAATCTGGAGCGTTGTTTTTGCACCTCCGCGGAAAAGTCTGGGAACGCTGAGACAAATCCTGTTTGGTATGGAATGTTTCCTTTGATTCTGGCCATACGGAGGACTGCATCCCGGTCTCTGAAGTTTAACAACTTCGCGATAAAGGTGCGTGGCGGGGCTCCTTCAGGTGGCCGGCGGACAAGCATACGATGCGCACGTTCCACTACAAATGTGGCGGAGAAGGCCTCTCTGCCATATGTAGTTATAAGGAGCTTTTCCAGAAAAGTGGCTGGGTCAGCACCCTCTGAGCCCTCCGGCAGGCCGATGAATCGGAGGTTGGACCTGCGGGCACGGTTTTCCAGGTCATCATGCTTCTGTGCCAGTTGCTGTATTTGGCGTTTTAGGTCTTCCTGGGAATGGTGTAAGGGGTATAGGGTATCTTCTGCCCGGCTAATTCTGGTCTCTGTCTCAGTAACCCGTTCCCGGAGCTTAGTCATGTCTTGCCTTATTAGGGAAATGTCCATTTTCACTTCTTCAGCTTGGTCGTGAGAGTAGACTAACACAGGGAAATCGCCTCCAATACCTTCGCCATGTCGGCTGCCTCGTGCTCTGTGTAAGGAGCGGTATGTGCTGTTGAGGAGGCCCCATCTTGCCCCTCGTTGTCCCGCTCCGTCCTCCGATATCTCTCCAGGGGCGAGGAGGCTGTATTGGTCCGCTTCGGCGGGGACTTGTCTCGGTTGTCGTAGCAGACTTCAATCTCACAAATATAGGGCCAAAGTTTGTTTTTAGATCGCAGGATACCGTGTGCAGGATCTACCACGAGCGGAGCTCTAGTCACTCACGTCCTATCTCATTGCCGTCCAGGCCACGCCCCCGGACACTGTGACCAATCGGAGCATTTTTGAGGCTTAACCGTGCCTCCATCATCAGAGGCTGACAGGTCACTGGAGTTCCCTGCGGCTCTCTATCCTTATACCGGCTTCCTCCAGTGATCAGAGCAGCGCAGATTGGGAGAATGCTGATAGTGGACTGCACACAGACTGTGATATGCCGACCGCTCTGACGTGTGTGAGTTCAATACAGATTTGTACAATTTGTCTCCTTTGTAATTGTCCCCCGCAGCTCTGCACTGATTCCCCTGCTGTCTGGGTCCCCCTGTGTGCTTGGGCCCCCTGCAAGAGGCCTGGTGGTACCCCCTGTCGACACCCCTGGGGGTATTGGGGGGGGGGGATTTGTGCCGGTAGGGGAAGAAGATGATTTGTATTAGGAGAGGGTGAGGATAAGTGCTGGAATGAGGAAGAAGGGGGGGATTGTGCTAGGACTGGCGATTTAGGGAATAGTGGAGGGGGACTTGTGCTGTAGAAGGTGGAAGAAGATTTGTTTTGGTGGGTTGTTCTGGGAGGAGGTGAATTAATTTTTGCTGGTGGGGAGTGGAGGGTGAGCATAAAGAATAATGCTGGACTTTTTTTGCAGCAAAGGGAGTGGGGCTTTTTGATGAAAGGGTAAAGTGGAGCAGAGTATTGCTCGCGGAGGGAATTTTGCACTCTTCTTAGCCCTACACTGTGTGTTACACACCCCTGACTCCTGGTGTGATTTTGGCTATACTCTCTGTTCGCTGTGGCGCACTGGGCTGCATTACTACTCTCCTTGGGGCACCCAAAATCCCACAACTTTTACAAACTTATAGTGTATCCTAAAATCAGAAAACATGCCGTGTGCCGCTAAAGTGTTCGGGTTTGGCTTGAAGAAAAGGTGGCAACCCTACTGTAGCTCCAATTTATATTTTTTAAACAGCTGGGTAATTTATTTTTAAAAAGAACATTAAACTAAACTGAAGATCAAAAAAAAGTGTTAGTTATTTTCCGCTGCATCTAGTAAAATCTGAAAATTACAGTCACATGGCTAAAAATAAAGATACTTTATAATTATTGTAATAATTCACTCACTTGGCTTACCAAGCCATGGTATCATTTGTTCACTACCCCACCATTGAGTCAAGCAGAAGATGTCCTATCATTTAGATTTTTTTTTTCTCCCCCAAATTCTTGTCCGAATTGGCTAATTGGACAAGCCAATCTTTCAGATAAACTAATGCTTGAAAAGGACCCTTCTACCTGAAAGGTAGGGAATTTTGCTGTTGTTTACACTAGATATAATGGAGGGGGTCAAGAAGAATAGGGGCGCTGGAAGGAAAGGCAGGAGCCGGGGGTTGATGCATTATCTTATGATAAAGGGATACACTATATTGTCAAAAGTATTGGGACGCCTGCCTTTACCCGAACATGGACTTTAATAGCATCCCAGTCTTAGTCTGTAGGGTTCAATATTGAGTTGGCCCACCCTTTGCAGCTCTAACAGCTTCAACTCTTCTGGGAAGGCTATGGGAATGTTTGACCATTCTTCCAGAAACGCATTTGTGAGGTCAAGCACTGATGTGGACGAGAAGGCCTGGCTCGCAGTCTGCTCTAATTCATCCCAGAGATGTTCTATTGGGTTGAGGTCAGGACTCTGTGCAGGCCAGTGAAGTTCCTGCATCCCTCGCTCATCCACACTATATTGCCAAAGGTATTGGGCTACCCCTCCAAATCATTTGGTGAAAGGGGGATTATGGTTTGGGGTCCTTTTTTAAAGGGTTGGGCTTGGCCCCTTCGTACCAGTGAAGGGAACTCTTAAGGCATCAGCATACCAAGATATTTTGGACAATTTAATGCTTTGTGGGAACAGTTTGGAGGTCCCTTCCTGTTCCAACATGACTGGGCACCAGTGCACAAAGCAAGGTCCATAAAGACATGGATGGGTGAGTTTGGGTTGGGGGAACTTGACTGGCCTGCACAGAGTATTTTTTGGTATTTTTGTATAATTTGTGAGATTTATGGTTTTTGAGAAAATATTTTTTTTATTATTGGAATTGGTCTGTGTATTTTGTATGGTACAATATGCCACTTTTTTTCCACGTATAATAGTTATATGGTTTTGCATTTGATTTTTAGTAGAAAAACACTAACCATTATTTGATTTTTAAAAAAATAGGATTTTTATAATAGCTTACCTGTAAAATCCTTTTCTTTGAAGTACATCACGGGACACAGAGCCATAGTAGTTACTATGTGGGTTTTATAGGCCACCTGTAGGTGATGGACACTGGCACACCCTAATCAGGAAGTTCAACTCCCTATATAACCCCTCCCCCTACAGGAAGTACCTCATTTTTGTAGCAAAGCAATACATGGGTATACTTAAAAAGAGGGGAGGGACCCCTGTGTCCCGTGATGTACTTCAAAGAAAAGGATTTTACAGGTAAGCTGTTATAAAAATACTATTTTCTTAATCGTACATCACCGGACACAGAGCCATAGTAGTTACTATGTGGGATGTCCCAGAGCAATGCCAACTGAGGGGAGGGAGACACAAACAAACGTAGGGTGCCATCAGGTCTGAGGACCTATACTGCTGCCTGCAGTACACTACATCCAAAGGCGATAACCTCATGCCTTCTTACATCCACCTGATAGAATCTGGTGAATGTATGGACTGAAGACTAAGTTGCGGCCTTGCAGATTTGAGCCATGGAGGCTTGGTGATGCACTGCCCATGAAGCACTAACAGCCCTGGTGGAGTGTGCTTTGATTTGAAAAGGTGGAACCTTCCCCTCAAACCATAAGCTTGAATAATTACTTGCCGGATCCACTTAGAAATAGTAGATTTCAACTCTGCCTGTCCTTTTCTAGGACCTTCAGGCAACACAAACAAAAACATCCAATCTTTTTTCTTTTTTTTTCTTTTTTTTTTGAATCTGAGTAGTCGTCTTCAAATAGACTTTGACTGCTCTCACTACATCAAGAGAATATAGCGACTTTTCTTCCGTTAGAACAGGGTTCTGGAAAAGAAGGTGGAACAATATCCTGCTTTAGATGAAAACCTGAAGCCATCTTCGGCAGAAGGCTAGGATAAGGACGCAATACCACCTTATCCTTGTGAATAATTAAATATGGCTCTTTACAAGAAAGAGCAGCCAATTTTGATACCCTTCTTACAGAAGATATGGCAACCAGAAAAAACAACTTCCTTGTCAAAAGGATCAAGGGAGTATGTCGTATCGGCCCAAAAAAAAGTAAAACTGACAAAACCATATTCAAGTCCCAAGGTTTTAAGGGTGACCTAACCGGCGGATTAAGCCGTGTCACCAGACCAGGGAATGCTAAGCAAGTTGTCGTTGGAATAATACTGATAAGGCCGAGACCTGGCCCTTGATGCCAGCTTCATTTCTAATCCTATTTACAGAAAGGCAAGGAATATACCTTCTAGGATGCCAACCCCTGGACTCACACCAAGACATATGCCTTCCAGACTCTATAATAAATGACTCTGGAAGCTGTATTTATCAAGTTGGATATCACTGAGCCTGAAGCCCACGATTCTTAAGAATGTGGGTTTCAATAGTCAAACCGTTAAATATAGCGTTTGTTAGGATGGAATACTGGTCCCTGCGAGAGCAGGTCTGGACGTGGTGGTAGGGTCCATGGGTACCCTACCACCATCCTTACGATCTCTGCATTCCAAGATCTTCTGGGCCCCACTGGGGCCACAAGGACCACCTACTTCTTTTCCTGCTTGATTCTGCGAAAAATTCATGGTAGCAGCAGAATAGGAGGGAATGCATAAATTAATGAGAACTGATCCCACGGGGTCACCGATGCATCTGTTCCATATGCGAGTGGATCTCTTGTTTTTGACACATAGTTGTCGATTTTTTTGTTGAACCTGGACGTAAACAGACCTACGTCCGGAATCCCCCATCTTTGGCATATAGGCAGAAAGATTTCAGGGTGAAGGGACTCAAGTAGTCTGCCTGCCAATTCTGGAATGAAGATTGCCGATATCCGCGGCACCTGCTTTTCTGCCCAGGCTAGGATATGGTTTACCTCTCCCTGGGCTGCATAACTTCTGGTGCCCCCTTGGTGATTGACATAAGCCACTGCTGTGGCATTTTCGGATTGAATCCTGACAGGACAAATCCTCAACCTGAATGTCCAAGCCCTTAGGGCTAGGTGCGCTGCCCGAATCTTTAGAATGTTGATAGGCAAGGTCCTTTCAATTCTGCACCATTTCCTTGGACAGTCGCCTCCGAAAGGCTGGCAGCTGTTGTTACCATCTTCCAGGGAACTGGTAAAAAGCATTTCCCCTTCTGCAGATTCTTGGACATCTTCCACCAACTGAGGCTCTGGCGCATCTTTGGCGACAAACGCTTTGGAAATCTAGCGCTTGGACCTTCTTGTTCCAGGTAGACAGG
This sequence comes from Lithobates clamitans, assembly GCA_037952925.1. NCBI lineage: Eukaryota > Metazoa > Chordata > Amphibia > Anura > Ranidae > Lithobates > Lithobates clamitans. Next base: position 6,467,282 of record JBBGZY010000655.1, read on the forward strand.
ACACTGTTTTGCAGCAGTCTTGAATGAGCATAGGGAATCGCTTCAAATGAAGCCGCCATTTTTGCCTACAACCTTATGCAAAGGCGAATAGAAGGACCCTTCTTTGCCCTGACCACCTGAACCAGTTCCTTTACAGAACTGATCTTTGCCTGGGGTAAAAGCCACCCTCTTCTGGGCTGTATCTATAACTAGACCCAAGTATTCTTAGTTTACTTAATGGTTTTAAAGAAGATCTCTCTAGGTTGAGGACCCAACCTAGGTATTCCAGGTAGCTTATTGTGGAAACCATGCTTTGGTATGAGCGGGCTACCGTCTATTCAGAGCAGGTCGTCTAGGTATGCTACAGTTGTTATACCTTGAGTCCTTAATCTGGCAAGGGCCAGAAATTTTGTAAACACCCGAGGTGCAGTAGCTAGACCGAAAAAGGCAATGCTACAACTGAAAGTGAAGTTTTTCTACTTCAAAACGCAGATATTTTTGATGAGCGGGGAAAAATAGGCACATACAGGTATGCATCCCTGATGTCAACTGATGCCAGAAGTTCTCCTCCTCATAGGATGGAGACAACAGATTAGATTGATTCCACGTGGAAAAAGTGGATATTTCAAGAACCGGTTTAGACCCTTGAGATCTAGCATGTGTCTGACGTCCCCATTTGGTCTTTGGCACCGTGAAAAGGTTTGAAAAACCCCCAACTCCTGCTCTATCGTGGGGACCGCAATGACCCTTTTGAGACAAAAGTCGGACTAATGCTTGAAAAAAGGAGACTTCTTTTTCTCTGGATCTATGGACCTTTGCCCTGAGGAAAACGAGGAGAAGGGAAATCTCAAAACTCTAGTTTGTAGCCTAGAGCTATTATGGAGACCAGACATCTGTCTTGAAACTCCTCCTGCCAGACCCTAGAGAACTGCAGAAGTCCCCCCCCCCCACTCGAGCGAGCGGGGGCGCCCCTTCATAAGCAGCTTTAGCGTTCTGCTTTGTAGGTTTTTTCCCCCCAGGGCTTCTTTTGTCCCTGGGGTTGACCCTGAGGTCCTCTTGAACCTGACGGTGGAGGCCGTCGCGACTGCTTGAAGGCAGACGCCCTTGGCACTGGAGAAAAGAGCCCTTTTAAATGAGGGACATTTTACTCCTTTTCTTAACTGGCAAAAGGGTACCATTTCCCATCCCCAACAGACTTTCATTGCGGAAAGGAAAAAACAGCCAGGAGCTTTGCATAGCGCTTCGGCTGACCACTTTTCAACCATAAGACTCTACGGATATGCCCCAACCCAAGTGCAAAGCGAGAGATTTGCAGAATAGAATCTCTGATTGTGTCAATAGCAAAATACCAAGCCCCTGGCAGCTTGGCTAAATCCTGGGCTAGCTGTTCAGGGAAAACCTTGAGCACCTGTCTCAAATGGTCTCTCTGGGATTGACATACCCCAATTGCCGCCACTGCAGGTTGAGCTGCTGAACCTGCCAAAGAGAAAATATTTTTTAACAGGAATTCCAAGTCAAATTTTAATCTACTGAGGAAATAGCAGTGTCAATTGCCGGTATACTCCACCTCTTGGTAATTTTTTTTTTCCTCCATAGGATAAAGTGTAAAAACTTTTTTAGGAGGGAAAGAATGCTTATCTGGGTGATCCCACTCAGAATAAATGAGCTTTCCCAGCAATGAATGAACAGGAAAGGCATGCACAGCTTAAGGAGGCTTCAGTGAACCCAAACCAGAAGTGGGCTTTTCAACTGACTCAGTTACCGATAACTTAAATGTGGAGCGGACCATTTCAGTAAGAGATTGCACCAGCAATTTCTAAGCCTATGAGGCTGATTTGGGCCTGTCCCCACTTGATTCCTCTGAAGAGGAGTCATCACTCTCTTCTCGGTCCCCTGAGGGGGGATCATCTTCCTTCTCCCAGAGTTTCTCTGTTTGAGGGTCCTGGGTAATAGAACGGGCCTTTTCTTCTACTTGTGAAGATGTTTGTCACTAATCTTGCCTCTAATCCACTCATGGCTGAGGAAAAAGCCTCCTGAGTAGTATATACAGGGGCTGAAATGCCAGAAGCAGTTGCAACCCCAAACCCCGACAGCTCACTCTGACCAGCCTCCCTAGGTTTTTCAGGGGGGGTGGCGTTGAAGAGGGAGGGTCCTCAGATCCTGAGGGAGATCCCTTTGAGCCCCTATTTTCTGGGGTATTTGTACCTCCCCTTCTGCCCATAATGCTAAGCACAAATGCAGAGGTACTACCAGAAATGCACCCACTGCTGAGCAAAATAGTTCAGCAACTGCCGCTGCTATCAAGGCTCAGTCTGATGCTGAGTAAATGTGCCTGGGAATGCCTGTGTCAACCAGTTTACATACAATCCATCTGCTCTGTGTCTCTTCTTTAGCAGTATGCACCTGTAAAAAGCGCACCTTATATAGCTAAGCATGGCCCGCGCTTGTGAGCGTTGAACCACGCCGACGCCGTGCTAATGCCCCCCTCCTCCCAACCACCCCTTCCGCCCCCCCCATCTTTTTTTTAAAAAAAAGACCACTTTCACGCGTGAATGGGGGCTCCGATCCGATCGGATCGCACGTCGAGGGTGGGCTGGGGCGGAGGAGAGAGGAGGGCAGGTGGATGGAGAGCTGCCGTAATGGCGGCGGGAGCGGTGCGGCATACCGACGACCGCCCCATGGCCTCTAACAGGGAGGAGAAGCTGTGGAGGGACATTCCTAAACAGAAGAAAACCCCTTTCTCATATCCTACCTGGAACTTGTGACACTGAGCAAGACTGACCAGCATGGAACAGGTACGTGCTCTTGACAGCCCCCGGTGGCGACTTTAGGCATAGCAAACATTTACTTGAAGGAGAAAACCCACAAGAATTAGAAAAATCACTTAGGAATTTCCCTTACCTTATCCAGCTGCAGGGTTCCGTGGTAAAACACCGCTCATCACCGCTCACGGTGGGCTCCGTTAAAAAAACCTTCAGGGACAGGGGCCCCCTTTTTATCACACAGCCCTGGGCCTGTAAAAAGCACCCTGCCAGGAATATGGCTGAGAAAAACAAATACTGGATCCCGGGGTCCAGCTCTCTAAAAAGAGAAGTGTTACAGGTAAAACCTTGTTTCTTCGGACACGAGGCCCGGGTACCATTCAATTTGGCCTGGAAAAGACACTTTGAATGGATCCGGTTGCATGGCTTGCCCCAGCAAGGAATATTCCAGCGGAACTCAGCACAGCACATTTTTACTCGTGACCAACACCTAAGACACTGGTGAAAAAACTGAGGTACTGCCTGTAGGGGGAGGGGTTATATAGGGAGTTGAACTTCCTGTTTAGGGTGTGCCAGTGTCCATCACCTAAAAGTGGAATATATAACCCACATAGTAACTACTATGGCTCTGTGTCCCGTTATGTACGATTAAGAAAAAATAATTTGTGTGAAGTGAATCACAAGAGTGCTAGCAGCCAGGAGTTAGAGGGAATGTTGGCATCAGCAGAGCGGACATTACATTATTTTTTATATTTTTGCTGATTGGCAAGCTGTAGGCTTGTTAACCTGTAACATCAAAGCTGATTGCCATGCCCCCTACAACCTTTTTTTTTCATTCCATCATAGTGCAAGCAGGCATAGGCTACTTAAGAGTGGCAAATCTTCTCTGAATTCAGGAACAGTTCAGCATTGTTGCCACACCATCACAGGAAGTTACATTTGGTGAACTTTACTGGCAGGCTCAACAGGTATTTGTTGGACTTTGTCCACATATATATTTTTATTTAAGCACTGCAGCAGTTTTTCTTTTAATGGGAGGATGTCATCTGGAAAACCCCTTTTAAAGGAAAATACCCATTTAAAAGTTACCAATAAACCTACATAATTACCAGTACACTTAGATAATGTGTACACTTTGTATTTATTCTTTTGATTTTGGGTTGATAGAAAATAGATTCCAACTCAAAGTGTTACTAAACCTAAAAACGTTTTTTACCTTAATGCATTGTTTGCATTAAGGTAAAAAACGTTTTTAGTTTCTCTGTGCCCCCCTTACCCCGTGTGAAGGGGAAGAGAGGGGAGAAGAGATCAGCACTGTGCATGGCTGCATCTTTTCTCCCCTTACTTCCTCTTTACACAGCATTCAAGCATCAGCAGGAGCCATTGGCTCTTGCTGCTGTCAGTCAGATGCATTGAGAAGGAAGTGGGGAGCAGGCCTAAGTCCCGCTGTGTAAGTCTATAGAGCACGGCTCCATAGACACACAGGTCGGGAGCATGGAGACTATGCTCTCCCCCACAGCGGCTGGCTAGGGTGGTCCCTTTAAAGAAAAGGAGGAGATGAGATCGCCACAAGGGACCCCAGAAGAGGAGGATCGGGGCCACTCTGTGCAATACCACAGCACAGAGCAGGTAAGTATAACTTGTTATTTTAATTAAAAAAAAATTTTAGTAACACTTTATTATAGCCACAATAGGTAATTAGAATATCCCTTGGTTTCCTTGTGTTTTAAAGGACACTTGTATTTTTTAAACGTAAATACTAGAAAGAAAATACAGTGTAGTAGCCTATAAGAGGAGTCCAGAATTACACATTCACTGGTAAGGCTAAACTGATGTGGCTTGCTATGGATTCCTGCATTTTGTGCCTCATGATTTCTCTTTGCCCTTCCTTATTCATTAAATACTTACTGAATGTGGCTTATAATTTTGGAGAACATCACTTTGGTTTATGCATTTTATAAATAATAAACACTATTATACAGAAGCATGAAATCAACTATATTTCAGGTGGAACTCCCGGAGTTCCACTTTCACTTCCTATTGTTAGGTGAGAGTTGAGGAAGATCCCTGTATATAAACTGCTCTTGCTCAGTATAGAACATGGCTTATGCTAATAATAATCTCTTTCTACATTTGTAGACTCCTTTGCATTTGGCTGTCATCACTTGTCAATCTGATGTAGTTGAAGTTATTCTGAAAGCAGGAGGAGATCCATTAATGTTAGATCGTAATGGGAATTCTGTCCTGCACCTTGCATGTGAGGAAGGGGATGCGACCACTCTTAGCATTCTTCTTAAACACCCCAAATTAACTGAGATTATCAATCTTCCCAACAATGACGGTGAGATAGTAAGAATTAATACTTAAGTGAAGCAGTACATTTATTACAGTTTATTTTAGACATATTAAAGTGAACCTGTTACCACAGGATCACTTGTAAAGGAAACTGACCTGTAAAAGAAGACCATGTATATGTATCTTTCCAGTAGCTTGTGTCTTCAAATGCCACTGGTTTGTCCTGTTGTGACAAACGAGCCAGCCAAAGGAAATACTGCCTGCTGCAGGAGGAGCAGCCTGGTATTTACATGCACAGACGCATGGAATAGCTGCATCAGCCAGGGAGCAGCAAAGTGGCTGTATTTGAAGACACGGGCAGTCAGAAAGTTAAGTATGCAGGATCTTCATCTGCAGCCCAGGTTTCTTTTACAAGTGACTATGTAGATACAGGTTCACATTAATATTTATATGGAAATTCTGTCCTTTTTATAGTATTCTATATTGTTTTAAAATCCTTGTTTCCTGGTGTAGTAATATGTAATTACTTAAAAAGGAACAGCCATATTTGCCACCTTTACACTTCTTATTTCACTACAAATCTTCAAGACAGAGAGGAAGATTTACTTAAAAGAGAAGTATGGGATTCATGAAAAAAATGTACTCACCTTGGTTCATGCAGCATCAGCCCAATGCTGCATCTGTCCCCTGATGGCTCCAGACCGGGAACTGAGCGATCAAATACCACTGATCACTTAGCTCTCGGTCTGCAGGCTGCAGAGAACTGGTAACTGTCAGTCAGCAGCTCTCTGCTCTACCCCTTAGGTGCTGGGCTGTGGAGGGGGCGGGAGTGGCTGGCTCAGGCTTTCTGCGGCTCACTGAGAGACTGAGCTAGTTACCAGTCCAGGCATCTAGGTGGATCCCGATTATAATAGTTGGGATCTATTCAGAGCCTGAACCGGCTCTGTGACGTCAGCTGACAGCGGGCTTTAGAACAAACTGCACTCCTGTGATCCTTAGGAGAAGTACAGCCAAAAAAGCGTTGGCTATACCTCTTCTTTAAGCCTGGTACACGCATTCAGTTTTTTTTTTTTCGTTAAACCCAGTAGGCTGAACGAAAAAAAGACCGACTGCCTTTGTGTTCTGACAGGAAGACCCCCCCTCCCCCAGCCACTGGCGCTGATTGGATGCTGGTTTTCTAGCATGTCCCTTCAACAAAAGCTGCTCCTTGGACCAGCTTCTGTCAGAAAGACAGCTGTGGTCCAAATGTCAGCTGGACTGGCCTATATTCGGACCGTGTATCCAGCTTAAGGCTGGGTTCACACTGGTCCGACAAACGCTCCGACATTGGGAGCTCATGTCGCATGACGTGTGAAATCCAATGTTTCCCTATGGGAGCCTAACTGGAGTCCTAACTGGTCCGACACAAGTCGTTCCGACTTTAGAAATGCTCCCTGTACTACTTTGGTCCGACTTTGATCCTACTTCAGCCCATTGGCTATCATTGAAGTCGGATCAAAGTCGGATCGCCGTCTCGCATGATCCGACTTCGGCATGCGACTTATGCTCAGATGATCTTGAGGAGGAACTCCGCGCCAAATTTTAAATAAAAAACCGGCATGGGTTCCCCTCCAAGAGCATACCAGGCCCTTGGGTCTGGTATAGACCTTAAGGGGAACCCCCTACGCCGAAAAAATGGCGTGGGGGTCCCCCCCAAATCCATACCAGACCCTTATCCGAGCACGCAGCCCGGCCGGTCAGGAAAGGGGGTGGGGACGAGCGAGCGCCCCCCCCCCCCTCCTGAACCGTACCAGGCTACCAGGTCGCATGCCCTCAACCAGGAGCGGGCCCCCCCCACCCCAAAGCTCCTTGTCCCCATGTTGATGAGGATAAGGGCCTTTTCCCGACAACCCTGGCCGTTGGTTGTTGGGGTCTGCGGGCGGTGGGCTTATCGGAATCCGGTAGCCCCCTTTAATAAGACGGCCCCCAGATCCTGGCCCCCCACCCTATGTGAACGAGTATGGGGTACATGGTACCCCTACCCATTCACCTAGGGAAAAAGTGTCAATAAAAAAACACTACACAGGTTTTTTAAAGTAATTTATTAGACAGCTCCGGGGGTCTTCTTCCGACTTCGGGGGTCTCTATGGTTCTTCTCCGCGTCTTCTGCCGGGCTCCTCCGCTATCTTCTACTCTTTTGCTGCTCTTTTGCTATAGGGGTGGCCCGGACTTCTGCCTTCTTGTCTTCTTCCCTCTTCTTCCGATGTTGACACGACGCTCTCTCCAGCTGGAATGCTCTCTGAGCGCTCCGCAATGGACTTATATAGGCGGTGACCCTGCCCCCTTATGAGGTCACTGTCCCAGGGCATGCTGGGACTGTGCCGTCATAAGGGGGTGTGGTCAACATCACCCGGTGACCACGCCCCCTAAAACGTCAGTCCGAGCATGCCCCGGGACAGTGACCTCATAAGGGGTGGGGTCACCGCCTATAGTCCATTGCGGAGCGTTCAGAGAGCATTCCAGCTGGAGAGAGCGTCATGTCAACATCAGAAGAAGAGGGAAGAAGACAAGAAGGCAGAAGTCCGGGCCACCGCTATAGCAAAAGAGCAGAAGATAGCGGAGGAGCATGGCAGAAGACGCGAAGAAGAACCAGAGAGACCCCCAAAGTCGGAAGAAGACCCCCGAAGCTGTCTAATAAATTACTTTAAAAACCTGTGTAATGTTTTTTTATTGACACTTTTTCCCTAGGTGAATGGGTAGGGGTACCATGTACCCCATACTCGTTTACATAGGGTGGGGGGCCGGGATCTGGGGGCCCTCTTATTAAAGGGGGCTCCCAGATTCCGATAAGTCCCCCCCTGCAGACCCCGACAACCAACTGCCAGGGTTGTCGGGAAGAGGCCCTTGTCCTCCTCAACATGGGGACAAGGTGCTTTGGGGTGGGGGGGCCGCAGGGCGCCCCCCTGCCCCAAAGACCCACCTCCCCATGTTGAGGGCATGCAGCCTGGTACGGTTCAGGAGGGGGGGGGGGACGCTCGCTCGTCCCCACCCCCTTTGCTGACCGGCCAGGCTGCGTGCTCGGATAAGGGTCTGGTATGGATTTAGGGGGGCCCCACGCCGTTTTTCTTGGAGGGGGAACCCATGCCGGTTTTTTATTTAAAATTTGGCGCGGAGTTTCCCCCTCAAGATTCATACCAAACACAGTGCCGGGCATTGGCGGGGATCCAAGTCGGATCCCCATTCATTGAAAGTCGGGCGCATGCCGGCTTCATGTCGCAGGGCACAGTCGGATCCAAAGTAGGATGGCTGTCGTGTCGCACCAGTGTGAACCTAGCCTAAAAGTGGAGTGGTTCACACATAATCTGGTGCAGCTGTGCATAGTAACTGATCAGGTTCTAGGTTTTATTGGCAAAACTTAATTGAACAAGCTGAAGTTAGAAGATGATTGGTTACTATGCACAGCTGCACCTGATTCTTTAAGCACCAGTTTTAGTAAATCTCCCCCCAGAGTCTTTCTTAAAAAAATATTCTACACAGTCTCTAAAGCTGGCAATAGATTACCCATCTTTATTTCAATCGGTCAGCAGGCTGAGTTGGAGAGGCCACACATGGATTGCTAAACCTGATAAATTTTAATCCATCTATGGCCAGTTTAAAGATTGGTAGCTGGCAACCATGTGACTTAGTGGCTTGAAGGTCAAAGGTGGCATTTTTTTTGTTTGTTTTTTAGAGAAAGAAAGAAAGCAGTGTTTATACTCCTAATTAAGGATGAGCTCCGGTGTGTTCGCACACTCTGCGTGCAGAGCCCGCCAGGAAGTCGGCATGGCGCTGCGCTAATCGCAGGCAGTGAGACATTTTTCCGATGTGCAGCTGCAGAGATCGGGAAATGTCTCACTGCCTGTGATTAGCGCAGCGCCGTGTCGACTCCCTGGCGGGCTCTGCACGTGGAGTGTGCGAACACGCTTGAGCTCATCCTTACTCCTAATCAACAAAATCAACCATGTGGTTTAGTAATGCGTGCTAATGATTCATATGGAGAATACATTTATACATGTAATTTTATTGCATTTATATATGTATTTGTCCTGGTTGTGCACGCTAGAATTACAGTATTCAGTAGTGCTAATTTTGGTAGTTAATTATGAGTTTTTTGTTATTATAAGTTCTGCATAAACTAATAAAGTATGAGAATTTCTAAATTTATGGAATAGTCATGTTTGTTATGCCCTGTACACACGATAGGATTTTCCAATGGAAACTGTGTGATAGGACCTTGTTGTCGGAAATTCCGACCGTGTGTAGGCTCCATCACACATTTTCCATAGGAATTTCCGACACACAAAGTTTGAGAGCTTGCTATAAAATTTTCCGACAACAAGATGCGTTGTCGGAAATTCCGATCGTGTGTACACAAATCCGACGCACAAAGTGCCACGCATGCTCAGAATAAATTAAGAGACGAAAGCTATTGGCTACTGCCCCGTTTATAGTCCCGACGTACGTGTTTTACGTCACCGCATTCAGAATGATCGGATTTTCTTACAACTTTGTGTGACCGTGTGTATGCAAGACAAGTTTGAGCCAACATCCGTCGGAAAAAATCCATGGATTTTGTTGTCGGAATTTGTCCGATCAATGTCTGACCGTGTGTACAGGGCATAAGTGTATCTAAAACAAATTAAAATGCTGCTCAAACCATAACAGCTCTTTGTTCTCCACCAGGCTTAAGCGCAGTGCACACTGCAGTGATTGCAAACAGCATGGGCTGCCTTCGACAATTAATATTAATGAGGGCAGATGTGGATGCCCAGGAGCGGAAGTCAGGGAGAACCCCTTTGCATTTTGCTGTTGAACAGGACAACATCTCTCTGGCAGGCTGTATTATTCTTGAGGTGAGAATATGGAGATGTTTGCTTCCTAAGTCTTGTGATAACACTTGACTGCTGTAGCATTTGCCAAGTGGTGGAGCTTTTATATATACAGTCATGGCCAAAAATATTGGCACCCCTCTATTTATGTCAGATAATGCACCACTTTGCCCAGAAAATTGTTACAATTACAAATGTTTAGGCATTCTCATATTTATTTCTTTTGTTTGTATTGGTATGACACAAAAAAGTGGAGAAACAAAAAGCCAAATCTGACACTTGTGTTTGTGTGTGTATGTGTATATGTATATGTGTATATATATACTTTTTGGCTCTATACACCACCACAATGGATTTGAAATGAAACAAACAAGATGTGCTTTAACCGCAGACTTTCAGCTTTAATTTGAGGGTATTTACATCCAAATCAGGTGAACGGTGTAGGAATTACAACTTTTTATATAAATGCCTTCGACTTTTTAAGGGACCAAAAGTAATGGGACAGATTAACAATCATCCATCAGACTTTCACTTTTTAATACTTGGTTGCAAATCCTTTGCAGTCAATTACAGCCTGAAGTCTGGAAGGCATAGACATCACCAGACGCTGGATTTCATCCCTGGTGATGCTCTGCCAGGCCTCTACTGTAACTGTCTTCAGTTCCTGCTTGTTCTTGGGGCATTTTCCCTTCAGTTTTGTCTTCAGCAAGTGAAATGCATGCTCAATCGGATTCAGGTCAGGTGATTGACTTGGCCATTGCATAACATTCCACTTCTTTCCCTTAAAAAACGTATTGGTTGCTTTCGCAGTATGCTTCGAATCATTGTGTATCTACATTGTGAAGCACCGTCCAATGAGTTCTGAAGCATTTTGCTGAATATGAGCAGATAAAATTGCCCGAAACACTTCAGAATTCATCCTGCTGCTTTTGTCAGCAGTCACATCATCAATAAATACAAGAGAACCAGTTCCAGTGGCAGCCATACATGCCCACGCCATGACACTACCACCACCATGCTTCACTGATGAGGTGGTATGCTTTGGATCATGAGCAGTTCTTTTCCTTCTCCATACTCTTCTGATCCCATCACTCTGGTACAAGTTGATCTTGGTCTCATCTGTCCATAGGATGTTGTTCCAGAACTGTGAAGGCTTTTTTAGATGTTGTTTGGCAAACTCTAATCTGGCCTTCCTGTTTTTGAGGCTCACCAATGGTTTACATCTTGTAGTGAACCCTCTGTATTCACTCTGGTGAAGTCTTCTCTTGATTGTTGACTTTGACACACATACACCTACCTCCTGGAGAGTGTTCTTGATCTTGCCAACTGTTGTGAAGGGTGTTTTCTTCACCAGGAAAAGAATTCTTTGGTTATCCACCACAGTTGTTTTCCGCGGTCTTCTGGGTCTTTTGGTGTTGCTGAGCTCACCGATGCGTTCTTTCTTTTTAAGGATGTTCCAAACAGTTGATTTGGCCACACCTAATGTTTTTGCTATCTCTCTGATGGGTTTGTTTTGTTTTTTCAGCCTAATGATGGCTTGCTTCACTGATAGTGACAGCTCTTCGGATCTCATATTGAGAGTTGACAGCAAATGCAAATAGCACACTTGAAATTAACTCTGGACCTTTTATCTGCTCCTTGTAAATGGGATAATGAGGGAATAACACACACCTGGCCATGGTACAGCTGAGCAGCCAATTGTCCCATTACTTTTGGTCCCTTTAAAAAGTGGGAGGCACATATACAAACTGTTGTAATTCCCACACCGTTCACCTGATTTGGATGTAAATGCCCTCAAATTAGAGCTGAAAGTCTGTAGTTCAAGCACATCTTTGTTTCGTTTCAAATCCATTGTGGTGGTGTATAGAGCCAAAAAGATTGGAATTGTGTTGATGTCCCAATATTTATGGACCTGACTGTATATATATAACATATTACAGTGGATAAAATAAGTATTGAACACGTCACCATTTTTCTAGGTACTATTGACATGAAATTTTCAGCACATGTCGGTGACAGCCGATGCAGTCCATACATACAAAGAAACAGAAACGAATAAGTTCAGAAATTAAGTTATGTGTAATAAAATGGAAAGACACAAGGAAAAAGTATTGGACACATAAAGAAAGTGAGGTGCAAAAAAGGCATGGAAAGCCAAGACACCAGCTGAAATCTATCAGTAATTAGAAAGCAATCCAGCCCCTTGTCAGTGCAAATTAATATCAGCTGGTTCAGTCTCGACTAATGGCCTATAAAAAGGGATGTCATTACCAAGGTGTCACACAAGAAACATCCCATGATGGGTAAAAGCAAAGAGCTCTCTCAAGACCTTCGCAACCTTATTTTTGCAAAACATACTGATGGCATTGGTTACAGAAGGATTTCTAAACTTCTGAATGTTTCAGTGAGCACTGTTGGGGGCCATAATCCGGAAGTGAAAAGAACATAATTTCACCATAAACCAGCCACGACCAAATCGCAAGATTTCTGAGAGAGGAGCGAAAAGAATAATCAGAGTTGTCCAAGAGCCAAGGAGCACTTGTGGAGAGCTTCAGAAAGACCTGGAATTAGCAGGTACAATGGTTTCAAAGAAAACAATAAGTAATGCACTCAACAGCCATGGCCTGTATGTACGCTCACCACGCAAGAATCCATTGCTGTAGAAAAAGCATAATGAAGCTTGTTTAACCACTTCAGCCCCGGAAGATTTTACCCCCTTAATGACCAGAGCATTCGATACAGCACTGCTTCGCTTTAACTGACAATTGCATGGTCGTTCGACATTGTACCCATACAAAATTGTCCTTTTTTCCCCACAAATAGAGCTTTCTTTTTGTGGTATTTGATCACCTCCTGTGGTTTTTATTTTTTGCACTATAAACAAAAAAGAAGTGACAATTTTGAAAAAAGCTATCTTTTTTTAATTCTTGGTATAATAAATATCCCAAAAACATATATGAAAAAACAAATTTCTTCATCAGTTTAGGCCGATATGTATTCTTCTACATATTTTTGGTAAAAAAAAAATCACAATAAACGTATATTGATTGGTTTGCACAAAAGTTATAGCATCTACAAAATAGGGAATAGATTTATTGCATTTTTATTATACATTTTTTTTTTTTTACTAGTAATGGTGATCAGCAATTTTTATTGGGGCTGCGACATTGCAGCGGACAGATCGGACACTTTTGAGACCATTGACATTTATACAGCGATCAGAGCTAAAAATAGCCACTGATTACTGTATAAATGTCACTGGCAGGGAAGGGGTTAACACCGGGGGGCGATCAAGGGGTTAAGTGTGTTCCCTCAGTGTGTTCTAACTGTAGGGGGGGATGGGCTCACTAGGACATGACAGAGATCACTGCTCCCGATGATCCCTGTCATGTCACTAGGCAGAACAGGGAAATGCCTTGTTTATATAGGCATCTCCCCGTTCTGCCTCTCCTTGCCACGATCACGGGCCACCGCCGGACATCGAGTCCGCGGGACCCGCGGGCACCCTTCTGCGGCAGTGTGCCCGCTAGCCTGCGATGATGGAGCCTGCGATGACGGAGTTACCCCCATTTGCGCACTCGTGCCATTCTGCCAACGTACACCGTCGTGCAGCGGTCAGCAAGTGATTAAAGTTTGCTGCACACCATTTAGGCAAGCCTGTGAAATACTGGGAGAATATAGTCTGGTCAGAGGAGACCAAATTTAAACTCTGGAGGTCAAATGGCACTGCACATCACCCCAAAAACACCATACCAACAGTGAAGTTTGGAGTTGGGAACATTATGGTGTGGGGCTGTTTTTCAGCATACAGTACTGGCATTTCATACCATTGAAGGAAGGATGAATGGAAAAATGTACCAAGACATTCTTGATAAAAATTTGCTGTCATCTACCAGGATGATGAAGATGAAACGCTGGACATTTCAGCAAGACAATGATCCCAAACACAAAGCCAAGGAAACTCTCAGTTGATTTCAAAGAAAGAAAATAAAGCTGCTAGAATGGCCCAGCTAATCACCTCACTTAAATCCAATAGAAAATCTATGGAAAGAACTAAAGATCAGAGTTCATAGAAGAGGCCCACGGAACCTTCAAGATTTGAAGACTGTGGAAGAATGGGCCAAAATTACACCCGAGCAACACATATGACTGTCTCCATACAGGAGGCATCTTGCAGCTGTCATTACCAACAAAGGATATTGTACCAATTATTAAATACATTTAGGTTAGCGTGTTCAATACATTTTCCCTGTGTCCTGGGCCGCCATCAGCGAGGTACAGCTCATAGACTTGTGAGGGGCCCGAGCATCTCAAAGGACCTGGCTGCCTGGCGCGGTGGGAGAAGGCAGGTGCAGGGGAGCTCCGTGGATGCTTTTGTATGAGTGTGAGTTGGCGGCTGCTGCTGCTCTGTGTCATTGAGCTCACCTCGGGCTCTTTGCTGCCACCTCTGGCAACTTCCTGCATGTGCACTCCTCGTGCGTGTTGCCTGTACTGTATCCTGGACTGCAGCTCCTATCTGTGTCTCGGCTACATGTGGAAACAAGAGCTGGGGCTAGGAAGACCACCTTATAAGTAAGGGCTGTTGTACAAGTGAAGGGAGGGGGCTGTGTCTGTGTGTGTGTGTGTGTGTGTCTGTGTGTAGATGTCTATATGTGTGTGTGTGTGTGTGTACATGTCTGTGTGTGTATGTGTGTCATATATACACATGTGAGGGGGACTGTGAGCGTACAGGTGGTGGGGGGCTGAGAGTGTACAGGTGTGAGGGGGGGTGGCTGAGAGCATACAGGTGTGAGGGGGGCTGAGGGCGTACAGGTGCGTGGGGGGTTGAGAGCGTACAGGTGCGTGGGAGGATGAGAGCGTACATGTGCGTGGGAGGATGAGAGCGTACATGTGCGTTGGGGGCTGAGAGCGTACAGGTGCGTGGGAGGATGAGAGCGTACATGTGCGTGGGAGGATGAGAGCGTACATGTGCGTTGGGGGCTGAGAGCGTACAGGTGCGTGGGGGGCTGAGAGCATACAGGTGCGTGGGGGGCTGAGAGCATACAGGTGCATGGGGGGCTGAGAGCGTACAGGTGTGAAGGGGGCTGAGGCACTGAAGGACTTGGTGGGATGGCTAGTGGGCGGATTCGGTGGGACAGCCAGTGGGCGGGCACTGGGGAACATTGGTGGTCAGGCGGGGGGGGGGGCAGTCCTAAAGCTGTGTAAGGGGCCCCACAATTTCTGATGGCTGCCCTGCCTGTGTCATTCCATGTTATTACACATACAGTGCCTTGAAAAAGTATTCATACCCCTTGAAATTTTCCACATTTTGTCATGTGACAACCAAAAACGTAAATGTATTTTATTTGAATTCTATATGATAGACCAACACGAAGTGGCACATAATTGTGAAATGAAAGATAAATTATAAATGGTTTTCAGAATTTTTTACAAATAAATTGCTCTGATACCTTTACTCTGATACCCTTAACTGAAATCTAGTGGAACCAATTGCCTTCAGAAGTCACCTAATTAGTAAATAGAGTCCAGCTGTGTGTAATTTAATCTCAGTATAAATGCAGCTGTTCTGTGAAGCCCTCAGAGGTTTGTTAGAGGACCTTAGTGAACAAACCGCATCATGAAGGCCAAGTAACACACCAGACAGGTCAGGGATAAAGTTGTTGAGAAGTTTAAAGCAGGCTTAGGTTATAAAAAAAATATCCCAAGCTGTGAACATCTCACGGAGCACTCTGAAAATGGAAAGAGTATGGCACAACTGCAAACCTACCAAGACATGGCCGTCCACCTAAACTGACAGGCTGGGCAAGGAGAGCATTAATCGGAGAAGCAGTTAAGAGGTCCATGGTAACTCTGGAGAAGCTGCAGAGATCCACAGCTTAGGTGGAAGAATCAGTCCGCAGGACAACTGTTAGTCGTGCACTCCACAAATCTGGCCTTTATGGAAGAGTGGCAAGAAGAAAGTCATTGTTGAAGGAAAGCCATAAGAAGTAC
This sequence comes from Lithobates clamitans, assembly GCA_037952925.1. Lineage (NCBI taxonomy): Eukaryota > Metazoa > Chordata > Amphibia > Anura > Ranidae > Lithobates > Lithobates clamitans. Next base: position 6,483,156 of record JBBGZY010000655.1, read on the forward strand.
CCTTTGCGGTTTGCGAAAAGCCATGTGGGGGACACAGCAAACATGTGGAAGAAGGTGCTTTGGTAAGATGAGATCAAAATTGAACTTTTTTGCCTTTTTTGCAAAATGCTATGTGTGGCATAAAACTAACACTGCACATCAGCCTGAACACACTGTGAAACATGGTGGTGACAGAATCAATTTGTGGGGTTGCTTTTCTTCAGCAGGGACAGGGCAGCTGGTCAGAGTTGATGGGAAGATGGATGGAGCCAAATACAGGGCAATCTTGGAAGAAACCCTGTTAGAGTCTTCAAAAGTCTTGAGACTGGGGTGGAGGTTCACCTTCCAGCAGGACAACAACCCTAAACATACAGCCAGAGCTACAATGGGATGGTTTAGATCAGGGGTGTCCAAACTTTTTTCAAAGAGGGCCAGAATTGATGAAGTGAATATTCCTGAGGGTCGACCATTTTACCTGACATTCTTTGAACCATTAAAATTCGGTCTAAGTGTGTTAGTCCGAGCACTAATACACTGCACTGCCCAACAAGAATTCTCTTGCCTTTGTGGTTGTGTGTGGTGCAGAGATGAGCTTGGGTGTGTTATTTCTGTGTATATATATATATATATATATATATATATATATATATATATATATATATATATATATATATATATATATATATATATATATATATATATATATATATATATATTGTGGCCCCAACAAATCCCCGAGCGCCACTCAGAACTAAGGATGAGCTTGGGCGTGTTATTTGGATATACCGTATTTATCGGTGTATAACACGCACCTTCACTTTAAGAGGGAAGCTTCAGGAAAAAAATTACATTTTAAATAAAGAACTGTGAAGCAAAATAAGGGGACAAGCGCCAACAGATTACATACAGGAGAATCTCCTGTTTACTCAGCGGCCTCTTTAATACAAAGTCCTGCCTCCTAGAATAGACAGAACTGTTGTCCAATATCAGCCAAGGAGACAGGACTTCTTATTACAGCCGTTGCCGAGTAAACTGAGATTCTCCTGTATGTAATCTGACGGCTCTCGTCCTGCCCCCTCCCTCTCCCCTCCGAGGCAGCACCGATAAATACAGTATATATCTTTTCCTGGGGGCCACAAAAGATATATATCCAAATTACCTGGGGAGTCACATTAAACTGGAACGCGGGCCGGACTTTGGACATGCCTGGTTTAGATCAAAGCATATTCATGTGTTAGAAAAGCCCAGTCAAAGTCCAGACCGAAAAAAAAAATGAGAATCTGTGGCAAGACAAAATTGCTGTTCAGACTCTCTCCATCCAATCTGACAGAGCTTGAGCTATTTTGCAAAGAAGAATGGGCAAAAATGTCACTCTCTAGATGTGCAAAGCTGGTAGAGATATCCTCAAAAAGACTTGCAGCTGTAGTTTCAGGGAAAGGTGGTTCTACAAAGTATTGACTCAGGGGGCGGAATATAAATGCACACCACATTTTTCAGATATTTATTTGTAAAAAAAAATTGAAAACCTTTTATCATTTTCTTTCCACTTCACAATTATGTGCCAATTTCGGTTGGTCTAACACATAAAATCCCAATATAATGTAGAAAATTTCAAGGGGCATAAATACTTTTTCAAGGGAATGTAACTTAATTTCTGAACTTATTTGTTTTGGTTTCTTTGTAAGTATGGATTGCATGGGTTGCTACAAACATGTAGTTAAAATTTCATGTCACTTTTAGAAATCTATTCACCTAGAAAAATGTGACGTGTTCGATACTTGTTTTACCCGCTGTACAGTATATATCTTATTGTAAGTGTCTTATTCATCTGTTATCAACACACACAGTGCTCAATGGTAATTTTTTGTTTGATAATGTACCCCAACTGTTCTTTCTCTTCTGGGCAGATAAAGTTGCATAGCTCAGAAGTGTATCCAACAACAGTACACATTCATTCCTATATTGAATGGTCTAACACAGACGCAATTCTATAATCTATAGTCTAAACTTGTTTAATTCTGCATCTTCATTGATCACAACTGGCAGTGAGGTAATATAGGGTAATTAAGGGGTTCTAAATAAGAAGAAAAAGAAAAAGGCTAAAGTAAGTGCCACAACTAAATATTTCAGTATTAGAAGCATTATTAATGAATTATCTAAGTGACATCAGATATGTATTTCGAGTTGGAGAATGCCCCAAGGCTCTATTTTGTACCTTCATTTAATTAGAAAATGAATAAAAAAATTTGAATTTTTTTTTTTTACATCAGATACAACAAATTATGGGGCACTCAATCATCAAGTGTAAGCAAGCAGGTTACATGTGGACTGACCAGTCTGATAATATGCAGGGTGGTTAATCACTGTTTTTTGCAGAAAACTCCCACATATAGCTATAAAGTCTCCTCATTGTATTCAAAAGATTAAAAACATTGAAGCTTAGCGATCTGCTGGTTTTTACTACTGCAGCTCATACCTGCCCTTATCAGGAATGCGTAAAGGCTAACTCCACTTTCATGAGAAAAAAATATTACAAATTAAAGAAAAATAATATAATGCCGCGTACACACAGTCGGACTTTTCGTCTACAAAAGTCCGACGGACGCCGACGGACTAAAGCCGGCTGACAATCCGATTGTGTGTGGGCTTCCCCGGACTTTCAGCTGACTTTTCCAGCCGCAAATCTGACGGACTTTAGATTTGAAACATACTTCAAATTTTTACGTTGTAACTACGCCGGACCCAGAAATCCGCTAGTCTGTATGCTAGACCGACAGACAAAAACCCACGCTAGGGCAGCTATTGGCTATCAACTTTCTTATTTTAGTCCGGTGTACGTCATCACGTACGAATCCGTCGGACTTTTGTGTGATCGTATGTAGGCAAGTCCGTTTGTTAGAAAGTCTGCCGCAAGTCTGCCGAAAGTCTGTCGGACGGGCTGTCGGACTTTTGTAGCCGAAAAGTCCGACCGTGTGTACACGGCATAACAGTCACAAATGTGACACAAGCCATATTGTAATATAACATTTTTAAAAAGTACCTTTCCTTTCCTTTTCAATCTGCAGCGTTGTAATTTTCTGTAAAACTCGATGCATTGTTGCAACCTGGAGGCGTTCTGTACACAAGCGGTGTAAGGAACGCCCGTAGAAATGTCATTTCCTGCTTATGTAATTGGCTCACTGATTTTCCCAGATTTTGGGCATCCTTTGCAACAAACATTTCAGTTTTGGTGAGATACTCCCAAAGGGTTAATCGTGCCTAAAGGAATTCAGACCCTGCTGATTTCCTTATTAGAACCCTGCAAGTGCATCAGCTGATAATGAAAATGTCACTCACATTCAGGTTGCACATGGGCACAGATAAACAGCTATTTCTTCAGGATAACAAAAGGTAGAAATATGCAACAGAGGTTGTTACAATCCCTGCAATGTACATTGATCACCTAAAGGGGGATTTTTTTTTTCTAAACAAAAGTGGAGTAAGTACTCTTAAGTACACTGTTGGACATTCAGACTGCTGATCAACAGTTTAGTCTGACTGATGATGTCTAGATTCAGGGATGTCTAACTTCTGTCTGTTTATGCCCTGGATTACTCCTGTGTGTTTAAACTGCGTTTAAACAACCGCTTTGTCAGTCTGTGCTTTGCCTTCATTTCTGAAAACTGATCTCTGTTAGGCTCACACTGGCATTAAAAGCAGGTGTTTGATGGGCGTTTTTAACTCGTCCTTAACGCTTCTAAAATGCCAGTCTAACACCCATAATAAAGCTCATTGACACCAGTCTAACCCCGTACTAAAGCTTATTAATGCGACTCTAATGACCATAGTAACGCTATAGGAACTTTCAAGAGTGAAAAATTTAGTCAAGTGTGAACAAGCCCTTAAGGATTGGTTTGTTGTGCCTGATCTGGCCACCAGTGTGTTAACTCTTCTACTGTCTACTGATTGGTCTGACCATCTGTTTTGGAATTTACACCCCTCTAGCTGTCCTGGCTCTATAGTGCTGTCAGAGTGGGTACACTGAACTCTGTAGCAATAGCAACTGGTGGCTATAATACGCTGCAGATTCACAATCTTACAGCCACCAATATTTACTGTTAAGCAGATGGCCTGTGCAGTATTTATCAAGTCCGTGCTTGCAGCCACCACCATAAAGGCTCCAGGGCTGACAGCTACAGCTAATGTGAAGAAGAGACATGGGTCTTGTTCATACTACCAGTTTCTTTTATTATTTGGATACACATTAATACTGTATTTAGATGTTAAATGTTTTTAACCTTTAGATACAATAAAGAGATTTTTATGACCACATGTGGGAGTTGCAGGTCAAGCTATCACACTTCAGTGTAAAAGTAGGTATCCTTTTTGGGCCATACACAACATAAATGCTGTTGTAAAAAAGAGTAACTCCTTTTGCTGTTGCTATTGCTGTCACTGACATGTGGTTGCCTAGTCTGTATTCTTCTTTTCCCTCAGTATTTGCTTCCTTCCCACAGGGAGATGCGTGTGTAGATAGTACAACGTATGATGGGAGCACCCCACTTCATATAGCAGCTGGCAGAGGTTCTACAAAACTCTCGGCTCTCTTGAAAGCAGCAGGTATGTTCATATCTAGATTTGTCCCAAAGTTGTAATATCATGTTGCTGTTTGGGGAATGGATGATGTGTTCTTTGTATGGATACCAGGGCTTTGTTTATTAGAGTGCTAGAGATAAGACTCATACTACTTTGTATCAACCATCCAAATCGTTCTCCACCATTTTCTACACAGTATTGAATATGATCTATGACTGATGCGATAACATTCCAAAGACTTTGATAAATGATTTGATCAAAGATTGTATGGCTCAGAGCAGTGGGAAACAAAGTCTTACTTTGGAAGTTTGCAGTCAGGGTGTCCAAGCTGAGGTGTCCTCCCACACACCAATAGACAAACGGTCATCAAGTAAAAGACTAGTGCTGTGAACAAGGCTTATCGCCGAAACTTGTCTGCTGCTGACTGTACTTACTGTGAAGGCTTGAAAATAAATACGCTTGATGTTATGGAGTTGCCGGTTGCTTCTTTTACTTTGATAAATGAGGTCTACTTTTTCACATATGGAAAATAAATAATCCAGAGAGATCTCAGTGAGTTAGTACATCTGCAATATACTGTATCTACACTGGTTTTATTCTGGTCCTCCAGACATGGAGGATGAGGTGTTTTGCTTTTGTAAAGATTTTAAAATGTTTCAGTAGAGAAAAATCTGAATAAAGGACCTTTTTAGAATTAATTACATTTGAAATAAAAGTAACTGTAGGAAGAAAGTTTACATGCACACGGCTAAATTCCTGTCATATACAACTATACTATATGTACAACAACCCTTTAAGTTCCACACAAATATAATAAATTAAAAAGTGATAAAGGTTGATAAATGTATATATTGTGCTTTTATGTGCTCATCTTTCAGCTGATTATTAAAGGTACCAAATACTCCAGTGGGAAAATGTGCCACTAATACCGTTGTGGATATTAGGGCTCATATACATATCTCCTCCGCCAACAAAATTTTAGTGACCTTACTTGTTTAGCATTATGCTGAGTAATACCAGTTGGATATACAGCATCTCACAAAAGTGATGAGAGAGTGAGAGCAATAACACCAAATTTAACACGCTTGCTCCCCATTCACACCTGAGACCTTGTAACACTAATGACTCACATGATACACAGGGGGGGGGATGGCTAATTGGGCCCAATTTGGACATTTTGCGTTAGGGGTGTACTCACTTTTGTTGCCAGCGGTTTAGCTATGGCTGTGAGACATGGCTTTTGGATAAATTTACACTTAAACATGCATGTTTGTGAGAGACCTTTTATGAAGATTTAGGATTAGTTTTTTTCATTTGTGCTTGTTACCTAAATGTTATCTAGTGTTTATTATGTTAAATTAGTATTGATGGCCTTTTTTAGTAAATAGTACATATACTATACAGTTCATAAGTTTACATACCCTGGCAGAATTCATGATTTCTTGGCCATTTTTCAGAGAATATGAATGATAAAACAAAAACTTTTCTTTCACTCATGGTTAGTGTTTGGCTGAAGCCATTTATTATCAATCAACTGTGTTTACTCTTTTTAAATCATAATGACAGCACAAACTACCCAAATGACCCTGATCAAAAGTTTACATACTCCAGTTCTTAATTCCGTGTATTGCCCCCTTTAACATCAATGACAGCTTGAAGTTTTTTGTAGTATTTGTGGATGAGGCTCTTTATCTTCTAAGATGGTAAAGCTGCTTATTCCTCTTGGCAAAAAGCCTCCAGTTCCTGGAAATTCCTGGGCTGTCTTGCATGAATTGCACATTTGAGATCTCCCCAGAGTGGCTCAATGATATTGAGGTCAGAAGACTGAGATGGCCACTCCAGAATCCTCACTTTATTCTGCTGCAGCCAATGACAGGTCGACTTGGCTTTGTTTTTTGGATCATTGTCATGTTGGAATGTCCAAGTACGTCCCATGCGCAGCTTCCTGGCTGATAAATGCAAATGTTCCTCCAATATTTTTTGATAATCATCTTGCCATCAATTTTGAACAAATTTCCTGTGCCTTTGTAGCTCACACATCCCCCAAAATATCAGTGATCCACCTCTGTGTTGCACAGAAAGAATGGTGTACCTTTCATCATGTTGACTCCTCTCCAAATGTAGTGTTTATGGTTGTGGCCAAAAAGCTCAATTTTGGTCTTATCACTCCAAATGACTTTGTGCCAGAAAATTTGAGGCTTGTCTTCTGTGCTGTTTGGCGTATTGTAAGCGGGATACTTTGTGGCATTTGCGTAGTAATGGCTTTCTTCTGGCAACTCGACCATGCAGCCCATCTTTCTTCAAGTGCCTCCTTATTATGCATCTTGAAACAGCCACACCACATGTTTTCAGAGTCCTGCATTTCACCTGAAGTTATTTGTGGGTTTTTCTTTGCATCCCGAACAATTTTCCTGCCAGTTGTGGCTGAAATTTCAGTTGGTCTACCTGACCGTGGTTTGGTTTCAACAGAACCCCTCATTTTCCACTGATTGATTAGAGTTTGAACACTGCTGATTGGCATTCTAAATGCCTTGAATATCTTTTTATATCCCTTTCCTGTTTTATACAGTTCAGCTAGCTACCTTTTCCCGCAGATCCTTTGACAATTCTTTTGCTTTCCCCATGACTCAGAATCCAGAAACCTCAGTGCAGCACTGGATGAAAGATGCAAGGGTCTGTCAGAAGTCCAGAAACTCATTGACCTTTTATACATACACACACACACACACACTAATTAATTACAAGCAAATAGATCACAGGTGAGGATGGTTACCTTTTAATAGCCATTCAAACCCCTTTGTGTCAACGTGTGTGCATGTTATCAGGCCAAAATCACCAGGGTATGTAAACTTTTGATTGGGCTCATTTGGGTAGTTTGTGTTGTCATTATGATTTAAAAAGAGTAAACACAGTTGACTGATAATAAATGGCTTCAGCCAAACACTAACCATGAGTGAAAGAAAACTTTTTGTGTTATCATTCGTATTCTCTGAGAAATGGCCAAGAAATCATAAATTCTGTAAACATCTACAGTAGGATGATGACATCTTTAAAAAAAAAAAGTGACTAGAGTCAGGGTGTTCCAGGAAGTTTATATATGGATGTAAACTGCCCTCCTAACATATTTTGGTTACAAGCTCTTTTTAAACAGATTTCTATTTGTGCCCTGCGACTAGTAGGGAGTTGTAGAGGAATTCATAAAGACTCATTGTCGGAGTCATCGTCAGTTCACAGTCAGGCAGATCATTTACAAATGGAAGGGATTCAGCACCATTGCCACTCTCTCTAAAAGTAGGTATGAAACAATAATCAGGGTACATTATACAGTCTTCAGACAGATGACTCTGATTGCAAGCATTTGTTGCATTTGATAACATTTGTTTCAACCATAAGAAAAATACTAAACCGGTTCAACCATTCTTTAAAAAAAAAATTATGGAACTCTAAAATGTTGGCAGCATTGTTTGTTAAATAAGACTGTCTTTGTATTATCTTAGATGAAGATCAGATCACATTTTTGTAGGTATTAATGTTATTGTATATCTTATTTTATTGTTATAAGGTGCGGACTCATTCATTGAAAACTGTGAACCACTGTATAACCTTGAGGACATGGATGAGAATGATATAGATGAAGGCATTGTTCCTGGAACAAAACCAACAGACATGGCAATCAATAATGAGGTTAACTGCTGCAGTGATTTGCATTAGATATTTCTCTATTATCATTTGACGTTTCTTTTAAAACACCTGGCTAAACTTTTTTTTTTGCAATATCTGATTTGTGGCCACATAAACCACAGTGAAGTAAATTAGAGGTGCTGAATTGTCCACAGACAGCACATCACAAGACCACCCTGGTGTTCACTAAAATACCAATATTATGCACTTTGTAGGCCACTAATTTGAGAATTGAGGTGTAGTTTAGTGTAGTTTCTTCTCTACGTTAAACTGATTATTGTAGTGGGAATTCGTTATTTATATTTATTGTATTGTATTAAATGAAACAAGTTTGTGTGGTTTACAAAAAACAATAGATTAGGGCATGTGCTCATTGACTGTTGGACTGTGTTTGTGCATGTGTCAGGTTCAACATAAACCATTCGGCCTGCGTATACAGCAGCCTGTCTAACAGAAGCCATTATAATAACCAGCTTTTAGCGAATGGGGATGCTGGAAAACCAACATCCGATCAGTGCTTACAGCCAATGGCTGTGAGCGCTCCTCAGTATTTTCTGGAGGGGGCAGTTCCCCTGTCAGAACACAATTGCTCAGCATGTGAGATCGCCACACTAACATCGCTTAGTACATGGACCTCTCTGGGGTTTTTTTTGTTCAGCCCGCTGGGTTAAATGAACAAAAACTCCCCGCGTGTACCTACCATTACTTTATTGTGAATACTATTAGGTTCACTTTTCAACCAGATGGAACATGCAGAGCTTTGGTGCATGTTAAACAATAGACTGTAAAATTAGTAGTAAGTACTTTAGCTGCATTCATTATAGAGATGTTTCCCAAGTAACTTGTCCATTGAATTGACATGAATGGGAGAATTTAGGTTAACACATGCAAACCATTATGGTTACTATTTTCAAAGTGTACTGCACGGAATTGGTGAGAATCAGCACATACACCTTTCATATGATACACTTGGCCAACTGTTAAAAAAATATTTAATTTTTACTACATGCATCTCTGTCTAAATAGCTTACAGGATGCTTATGTATTCAGAGAGGGAGACTCAATGTTATTACCCCTGGCTCAGATACATTAGTAGGTGACACTGTGTACTCTTTATTTGGTTATGTTTCACTAGAGGTCCTGAAAGTGCACTCAAGTATTGTCTGCCTTTATTTATACTGCTTTACATGGAAACAGTTCAATAAGCTCTGGTGATGTTTTGCTCCTGTCTTTTTTTTTTTTAATTTTTTATTATTATTTCATTATTATATGTCACAGGTGCTGGAAATACTGAATGGAAAGCCATACACAACAGCGTTTTCGTCCAATTGCCCACAAGGTATATTATCTGTATTTTATCCAGCGTTAATAATTTCCAGTGTTAGTCAGTGACTTTACTTTCAGTATATGCATAATAAAGTTGATCATCAACTGATACTAAAAAGTTAAGCAAACTAAAAACACAAATGTACAGTAACCTAAAGGAAACAAACCCTATTGCCATTCATAGATATTTACAGAAAGGTTTCTGTATCTTTATGCAACCTAAAGTGGTTCTAAAGCCTTAGGGTTTTTTTTTACCTCAATGCATTCTTTGCAGCTGACCATTGTAAGTACCTCTGTCTCTTGTAGTGTACTTCAAACCATTTTTGAACTCATCAGCCCAGGCCACCTTCTTCTATTGCTCTGTGGTTTAGTTCTGATGGTCATGTGCCCATTGTAGGCGCTTATGGCTGTGGACGCAGGTCAGCATGGGCACTCTGACCCGTCTGTGGCTGTGCAGCCCCATACACATCAAACTGCAATGCACTGTTTGTTCTGACACCTTTCTATCGGAACCAGCATTAACTTTTTCTGCAATTTGAGCTACGCCCTACACTCCCTACGTGCATCAGTTAGCCTTAGCAGGCCATGACCCTGTTGCCAGATTTCCAGTTTTCCTTCCTTGAGTTACTGTTGGTAGGTCCTGACCATTGCAGACCAGAAACATCCCACAAGAGCCGCAGTTTTGGAGTTGCACTGACCCAATCGTCTAGCCATTACAATTTGGCCCTTGTAAAAGTCACTCAAATCCTTACACTTGCCAGCTTTTTCTGCTTTCAATACATCAACTTCAGAGGCAACACGTTCCTCTGCTGATTAATATATCTTGCTATTGTCAGGAGTTAATCAATGTTATTCTTTTTACCTGTCATTCATAATGTTATGACTGCTCGGTGTACGGTACCAAGTTAAAGGGACATTTACTGCTTCAGCCAGGGTGAAAATACTACATATCTTAGCAGATTTAATATGATTGAGTCATTTGCAAGGTTACAGAATCGAATTACTTCAGCAAGGGGCAAGGTGCTAATCCTATATGTTTATGTAGGAGACTTGAAAGACCTGAGTGAGGAGACGAAAGAGAAGCTGTATACATTGTTACAAAGTAAAGACACAGACAAGAACTGGTCCACTTTGGCACAAAACCTTGGCCTAGGAATACTGAACAATGCTTTCAGGTTAAGTCCTCAGCCTTCCAAAACCTTACTGGACAATTTTGAGGTAAGCAACATTTTACACAGTGATATTTTTGATTTCCACAGAGAATAGTCATAGAGTGTTCACATAAGTGTCCGAGTTGTTAAGAGTTTTAGTTTAGAGTAATTGATTTATTTCTAGACCAGCATATCTTGAATTGTTTGTAGATCTGAGCTATTACCTTGTTCAGCTGGATATGGGTACATGATTTCATGCCTAAAATTTAAAATTAAAATTCTAAAATGTCCTAGTAGTGTCCTAATTTCCCTTATAAGTTGGATGGAAAAGAAAGAAAGCAAGAATTAAACTTCCTGTATGCAACCAGTAACAACCACAAGATTATATATCAGTTTCTTTGTATAAAAAATAGATAAACATAATACACAAAGGCATTTATCATAAAACAGTTCTAAAAAAAACTATTTTGACAGCCTCCCATGCTCCCGATAAAGTTGGCGTTGGACCACATACTTTGTTGAAACTAAACTCTGGTTTAGAAAAAAAAATCTATTTCAAGTATGTATTCATAACTCTAAAAAGGTACCTCCTATCGCTCTCCTATTTTTGCTGCTGTGAATTTGCTTTCTTTTAGAGTGTAGCTACATTCATTCTCCATGATCGCACTGTATGTAGGAAAGTAGCCAGTCAATATTGTTTAGTTTAACTTGCTAAAGGCAGCTCTTCCTTCCTCACACCTGACAGCTCAATATTCTCTTCCTTGATGTTTTCTCTATCACGCTCTTTACTTTTTGCTTTTGTTTCTGTCCATAAGCGGCTTTAGAGCATGTTTCTACTTTACACACACCTTTATAATCATATATTTCAATATAAGAGCCTTCTGTTTTTATTTATTGGAGTTTGTCAAAAGGCCAGTCAGCCTAACATTAATAGTAGGTAAATTATTGGAGGGGATGATAAGGGACTATATTCAAGAACTTGCAGTATCATTAGTAGTAATCAGCATGGGTTTCCGAAGGGCCATTCCTGCCAGACCAATCTGCTAACATTCTACGAGGAAGAGAGCTGTCATCTAGATGGAGGCCTGTGGATGTGGTGTATCTGGATTTTGCAAAGGCATTCGATACAGTTCCCCATAAACGCCTAATCTACAAGCTGAGGTTTGCAGGCATGGACCATGTTTGTTCTTGGTTAGAAAACTGGTTACAGGGGTGTGTCCAAAGGTGGTGATAAATAACGTGTACTCAGGCTGGTCTAGAGTGGTAAGTGGGGTACCCCAAGGCTTCGTCTTGGGACCAATTCTGTTTAATTTATTCATAAATGATATAGAGGATGGGATAAATAGCTCAATCTCAGTTTTGCGGACGACACAAAAATAAGCAGGGCAACAACTTCACATCAGGATATAGAAATTTACAGAAAGACCTGAACAAAATAATGGAGTGGGCTACATGGCAAATGAGTTTTAATGTGGAGAAATGTAGGGTAATGAACTTGGGGGCTAGAATCATAAAAGCAAACTACTCACTAGGGGGAGAACCTCTGGGGGAATCAAGGATGAAGAAAGATCTAAGGGTCCTAGTTGATGACAGACTGTGTAATAGCATGCAATGTCAAGCGGCAGCTACCAAGGCCAGCAGAAACTTGGCATGCATAAACAAAGGGGATATACTCCAGAGATAAAACTATATTCCTGCCACTTTATAAAACTCTGATCGGGCCACATCTGGAGTATTCCGTCCAGTTCTGGTCACCAGTACTCAGAAGGAATGTGCTGGAGCTGAAGAGAGTCCACAGAAGTGCAAGGAAATTAATAAGGGGACTGTAAGACCTCAATTACAAGGAATGACAAGCACTAAATTTATTCTTGCTGCAGAAGAGACACTTCAGAGGGGACATGATAGTGATTTACAAATACCTCAAAGGTGATCCCAGCATAGGAAAAAAAATGATTCGGTCTCAGGGAGTGTAATTGGACATGGGGCCACACAATGAAATTTGGAGGAGAAGCAGTTTAACCTTAGGCTGCACAGGGGGTTTTTCACTGTCAGAGCAATAAGGATGTGAAACTCTCTTCCACAATTGGTGGTGTCAGCAGGGAGTATTGATGTTTTTAAGAGTCTCTTGGAAGTGCATCTTAAGGAACATAACATACAGGAATATGAAAAGCGATTATAGACATTGACACACGTACACTCACAGGTTGAACCGGATAGATAATTGTCTTTATTCAACCTTACCTACTATGTAACTATGAATAGTAGACAAAAATACACATCCACCATCCATTGGGCTATGGCTTAAGAAGGAATTTAACTTGATGGAAGATCTGGTACTGAGTTCGCAGCAAAAAACGAGAGGTGTACTTGAAGCTCGGAAAAAAAACATTTGTTTTCCATTTTTTTTAATTTTCAGAAAATTTGAAAAAATGCTACATTAGCACTTTTTTGTCTTTTTAAGATTGAAAGTCATTTTGTTATGAGAACGTTGAGAAATGTGCATTGTCATCATTGTCCTCTTCACTTCGATCCATGAAGGATTTTTTAATATCTACAGGACACTTGTTACATACAAGAATGTGTTTTGTCATCCTGGTAGCATTTGGAAATGCATATTTCATCTGACAATATTTCCAAATTACAGTTTTCTTTTCAGAAGAACTTGTAATGTGAAAATGCCTCCATATGCTAGATGTTGGTCTCACCATATTTCTGAGGGGAGTAGGAAATAAAAACAAGAAAAAATTACTACTTTGCAAGAAGACACTAATCTATGGTTGTGTGTGGGGGTGGGGGAAGAACCAGATTACTGGTAATTAAATTATTATTTACACAAACGTTTATAAAGATAAACTAATGTAGCTAAATGATTCAGTTTTCTGGATTCAGAATCAGATAAATGTAAACTCTTACCTTTTTTAATTAAGTATATACTTTCAGGTCCTTTTTGTTGCTCTGTATTTTCTTCCAATGCTTTTGAGGCCTAGTGAAGAGGACAGAACAAACAAACACACCCACTAACATGCAAAAGCAAAGAATTTGGCGGCTGTCTCGGTTTTGGATTTAACATCCTACTATAGAAGTGGAGATGGTCAAAGAGATTAAACAATTCTGGTTATCTAATGCCAATTCCTCCACACCGGGGACTGTATGGGACACCTTTAAAGCCTACATTAGAGGTTGCTACATGTCATCCATAGCCAAGGAACGTAGAAATGATACGATGTTGCTGGAGGAAGCTGAAGCTAAGGCCCGAGACTTAGAGATTAGGTTTGCCCTTACCTCTAACCCTATTATAGCACAAGATATGAGAGTTGCCTATCGGGAGGTTATGCTGCTCAGAGTGGCCAAGGCGAATAAACGCCAACTGGCCCAAACACAGAGAATCTTCGCGCAAGGGGACAAAACAGGCAGGCTCTTAGCCTGGCTGGCCAAGGAACAATCCCCGATCTCCACCATAGCCCATATCCGAAAGAATGATGGGACTCTAGTATCCGAACCAGTAAATAATAATGCCTGCTTTGCTGACTACTACTCGTCTCTGTACACCTCTAGGACACACTACTCTTTTGACGAGCTCTCAGACTTTATAGACAGGGTAACGCTCCCGGTCCTTACAGACGCAGCGAGGGAGAGCCTAGATGCCCCAATAGCTCTGGAGGAGGTTCAGCAGGCCTTGAGTTCTATGCAGACGGGAAAGACCCCGGGAATAGACGGTCTCCCTCCTGAATTTTATAAACAATACATTGGTGAGGTAGCCCATAGGATGCATGCAATGCTCACGGAGACTCTATAAACTGGGGAGCTCCCACTGTCTATGGCACAAGCCATCATAGTGGTTATACCCAAACCGGGGAAGGACCCCCAATTATGCCCCTCATACCGACCCATATCCCTGCTTAATTATGATGCAAAATTACTGACCAAAATTCTCGCCAGGCGCCTGAACGATGTAATACTTACCCTTATTCATGAAGACCAGTCAGGCTTTATGCCGGGTAAAAGTACGGACATAAACATCCGTAGGTTGTATGCGGTCCTGGCCTCCGGGGAGGAGGATGTGGAGGACGAAATTGTGGCCTCTCTCGACGCAGAGAAGGCCTTCGATTCTGTAGAATGGGGCTATCTTTGGGAAGTCCGCAGATTCGGGTTCGGTCCAGTCTTCGTCTCCTGGGTCAGGATGGTGTACAAGGCCCCGACGGCCAGGGTACGCACGAGCACGGTACTCTCTCCGACATTCTGCCTCAGCAGGGGAACCAGGCAGGGATGCCCTCTTTCACCGGGACTTTTTGCCCTGGCGATTGAACCTATGACTGCTTTCCCCCAAGCTACACCTGAGATTCGGGGGATCACAAGGGGACCAATATAAGAAAAGGTGTCGTTATATGCTGACGACACCTTGTATCTTAGGGACGATGGTACTTCCCTGCGGGCAGCCCTTTCAGTAATTAATAGCTTTGGAAAATTCTCTGGCATATGTATAAATTGGGGAAAGTCAGTCCTGTTCCCTCTTCATGCTGGATCCGCCTCCTCGCAGACGGATGGGCAGCTTAGTAGGGTCCCCCAGTTTAAATATTTGGGTGTAGAAATACATCAAGATTTAAAAAAATATATAACCCTCAACTTAAATCCAGTGGTCAATCACCTTTCCCAAAGATGCGCTACATGGAAATCCTTACCCCTAACACCAGTTGGCCGCGTTAACTTAATCAAAATGTCGGTATTACCCAAATGTACTTATTTATTCCGACAAACCCCAGTCTCTATACCGATAACCTTCTTTAAACACTTAGACAGTATCATTACCTCATTTATTTGGAATGGGAAGGCTCCTAGAATAGCTAGATCAACTTTACAACTGCCAGGTGGATTGGGGGGACTGGCCTTGCCCTGCTTCCTGAAATATTATTGGGCGGCGGTCCTGGTAACTGTTAAATGGTGGTTCTCAGAGGACCCGACCAATCCCGCTTCTACTACAGAGGCGGCGTTGATTGGTTCATATTCGGAACTGGGGAATTTGGTTCATAGAGGCCCCAGGTCCAATCTCCATGTGACTCTTCCCATGAAAACGACTCTTAAGGTTTGGGATACGGTTCAAAAACAGCTCATGGGACCCAATGACTGGCCCCCAGCGACTCCCTTATGGGGCAACCCTCGTCTACCTCACTTTCGTTCTATTCCCGATCTGGTCGTGTGGGCTAGACATGGGGTCACAACTTTGGGCGATATAGTATCACAGGGCCGACTAGTTTCTTTCGATGCCTTAAAAAGAGATAAGGATCTCTCGAATCCCATGTTCTTTAGATTCCTTCAGTTGCGCCATGCATTTCGGTCCCACTTCCCTGGCCCGCTGAATCTGGAGGGATTGCCTGTAGAAAATACACTTAAATCCCCGGATAGGGGAAAAACGTTGTCCACACTGTATAATATATTTGGGTCCCACGACACATCTAGAGTATCCCAGTTATGCGAGCTGTGGCAGAGGGATATTCCGGAGCTGACGGATGAAGACTAGGAGGAGGGAATTCAGCAATATTTACCCCTTACAATCTCAGCTAGGGATAGGTTCATGCAACTGAAGTTTCTTCATCATGCATATTACTCTCCAATACGCTTAGCGAGAATCTCTTCTGTTAGGTATCTGCGACTTCCTAGAGGTCTCCTGGGGGAAGAAACGCCACATTATATGCTAGAAAGGCAATCCTATTGCAATGGAATCAATTTCAGCCACCCACCAGACAGCTCTGGCAGTCCTTGGTAAATAAGGCATTGCCATTATATAAAATGACACACATGGGAAGAAATTGCCCTAAAAGATTTGGGAAGATTTGGGCAGCATGGGTGAAGGCAAAACATCTAACTATTGACTAAGGCTTACGGGCCACTGCCCACTGTACCCGATATAAATTCTCCCTCACCAATAAATTTCTGTATCTCTCTTTGAGAATGTGAGATTAAAATGTATGGACTAAAGGTAATCAGTGAGACCCCTTATACCCCCATGGAATTTGTTGGAACTCTGCTCGAGTCTATGATATCCTTGGAGTTCTGTTAGGCATTACCTCTTCTCAGCTCTATCCTGGAAAGATTTCACCACAGTTATGTGGGATTTTATGGGCCAAATTGCAACTTTATTTAAGGTGAGAGGCTGGGGCAAACCACTGGCACACTATGGATGGTGGAAGCATTTGGATTACTTGGATTCCATTTTCTGCACATCCACTTTATATTATGAACTTTGAGATTAGGCATGTTTATTACATGTATTCACCGCATTGTCACTTTGGAATTGTTGCACTTTATTGCATATGACATTTACTCACTGCATTTGTCACTTTGGAATTTGCACTTCACTGTATATGCAGAAGACATTATTTATTTGTGTATAGATGCACATCCAGTATTATTAATTGTTCATTTGCTTTATTTGAAGACACGTCATATTACACTTTAAGTAAGCACCACATTTTTCATTATATCATTTACACTGTGTGGGAACACCATTTACGATGGCAGCTCCTTAGTTTATTAATCTTTTTGGTTTGCGCATTAGTATTTGCACTTTATTTAACTGAGCATGCGTGGCACTTTGTGCGTCGGATTTGTGTACACACGATCGGAATTTCCGACAACGGATTTTGCTCTCAAACTTTGTGTGTTGGAAATTCCTATGGAAAATGTGTGATGGGGCCTACACACGGTTGGAATTTCCGACAACAAGGTCCTATCACACAGATGAAAATCCTATTGTGTGTACAGGGCATAAGACTACAAATGCCATCATGCCCTAGAATTTAGAGTCTGAATGGGTGGAAGTGTAGGCCGGACTGTGGGTGTGTATGAGATGAATCAGACTCCTGGCTTGTCCATCTACCTTTGCTGTACAAGGAGCAGAATGGAGAGCCTGAAACTCCTGGCCTGATCTGCCCACTGTACAGCATAGTTAGATGGACAGGCCGGATTCTGAGTCATCGCATACACACCCACAGTCCCACCCACATTGCTGCCCATCAAAACTTTAGTAATCAATAAATGGAGCTTTTGCAGTGAGCGGACTGGATAGTCTCAGACTTCCGGTCCAAACCACCCACAATCTGAATGGGTGGCAATGTGGGCAGGACTGTGGGTGTGTATAGGATGAACATGTGTATGGGATGAAACTGACTCATAACCTATGCTGTACTGTTGCCAGGTCAGACCAGGAGTCTGAGACAATCCTGTCCACCCACTGTAGCTTTACTGAAAACTACAGAAGGGTAAATGTACAAGACTGGTGGCCAGGGGGATAGAGGGAATTGGGGCCACCGGTCTTATAAACCGATTATGAGGGGAACCAAGGGTTCCTCAAAGGCTGGATTTCTGACTTCCAAGGGATTGTGCAGTAAAACACAAATTATTTAAAGGTATGGGAATACACATACATATATATATATATATATATATATATATACAGTCATGGCCGAAATTGTTGGCACCCCAGAAGTTTTTCCAGAAAATCAAGTATTTCTCACAGAAAAGTATTGCAGTAACACATGTTTTGCTATACACATGTTTATTCCCTTTGTGTGTATTGGAACAAAACAAAGAAGGAAGGAAAAAAGCAAATTAGACATGTCACACAAAATTCCAAAAATGGTCTGGTCAAAATTCTTGGCACCCTTTCAACATTGTGGATAAATGAGATTGTTTCAAGCATGTAACGCTCCTTTTAAACTCACCTGGGGCAAGTAACAGGTGTGGGCAATATAAAAATCACACCTGAAAGCAGATAAAAAGGAGAGAAGTTCACTTAGTCTTTGCATTGTGTGTCTGTGTGTGCCACACAAAGCATGGACAACAGAAAGAGGAGAAGAGAATTGTCTGAGGAATTGAGAACCAAAATTGTGGAAAATTAACAACAATATCAAGTCCATCTCCAAATATCTAGATGTGCCTTTGTCCACAGTGCGCAACACTATCAAGAAGTTTGCAACCCATGGCACTGTAGCTAATCTCTCTGGGCGTGGACAGAAGAGAAAAATTGATGAAAGGTTGCAATGCAGGATAGTCCGGATGGTGAATAAGCAGCCCCAAACAAGTTCCAAAGAAATTCAAGCTGTCCTGCAGGCTCAGGGAGCATCAGTGTCGGCGCAAACTATCCGTCGACATTTAAATGAAATGAAACGCTATGGCAGGAGACCCAGGAGGACCCCACTGCTGACACAGACATAAAAAAGCAAGACTACAGTTTGCCAAAATGTACTTGAGTGAGCCAAAATCCTATGGGAAAACTTCTTGTGGACAGATGAGACCAAGATAAAGCTTTTTGGTAAAGCACATCATTCTACTGTTTACCGAAAATGGAATGAGGCCTACAAAGAAAAGAACACAGTACCTACAGTGAAATATGGTGGAGGTTCAGTGATGTTTTGGGGTTGTTTTGCTGCCTCTGGCACTGGGTGCCTTGAATGTGTGCAAGGCATCATGAAATCTGAGGATTACCAAAAGATTTTGGGTCGCACTGTGTAGAGCCCAGTGTCAAAAAGCTGGGTTTGCGTCTGAGATCTTGGGTCTTCCAGCAGGACAATGAGCCCAAACAAACGTCAAAAAGCACCCAGAAATGGATGGCAACAAAGCGCTGGAGAGTTATAAAGTGGCCAGCAATGAGTCCAGATCTAAATCCCATTGAACACCTATGGAGAGATCTTAAAATTGCTTTTGGGAAAAGGCGCCCTTCCAAAAAGAGAGACCTGGAGCAGTTTGCAAAGGAAGAGTGGTCCAAAATTCCAGGTGAGAGGTGTAAGAAGCTTATTGATGGTTATAGGAAGCGACTGATTTCAGGTATTTTTTCCAAAGGGTGTGCAACCAAATATTAGGTTAAAGGTGCCAAGAATTTTGACCAGCCCATTTTTGGAGTTTTGTGTGACATTATGTCCAATTTGCTTTTTTTCCTCCCTTCTTTTGTTTTGTTCCAATATACACAAAGGGAATAAACATGTGTATAGCAAAACATGTGTTACTGCAATACTTTTCTGTGAGAAATACTTGATTTTCTGGAAAAATGTCTGGGGTGCCAACAATTTCGTCCATGACTGTAATATATATATATATATATATATATATATATATATATATATGCATAATATTTATTTAAAGAGACTGTATATGCTTGTATTGGCAACAGTTCACATCACTTTGAAGCTAGAGAATGAGCCTGCAGTTTCTCCCGGTGTGGTTTCCAGGTTAGGCTCTTTCAGGGTTTCCAAGATCTTTCTGGTGCATCCATAGTTTCCTGTTGTCCTTAACGGGGACTAGAAGAAACCTGACAAAATTTTTCATCCTTCCCTGGCATGAGTCCTGTACCTGTATGAGAGGAACTTTGTTAAAAAGTGGGCTGCTCCTGCTGTGGATTCAGCCCATCCCATATTAACAAAGCCTTAACCATTCTGGTAGAGAATGCGCATGTTTTTGAGGACCCTTTTGATAAGTTTACCAGCCTACCTTTCACATCTCAAATGTTCACCAAGGTACTGGCACCCGTGCACACCTTGCTACACTCCCCATATTCAGGATTGAAATAAAGGGCATTCCATTGATCCTCACAGCTCTAGACTGTCCCAGCTAGATTTGGTACTCCACCCCGATCAGACTCCAGGCATATACACCATGGGCTCTTCCAGTTCATCTGGCTGTTTTGTCACAGGCATGGGCTTACCGACCTGCTTCACGGTCATTGAGTTTGATGGCATTGCTGTTGAAACCTAGAATTTGAGGAAAAGGGGCATTCCTGAAAGCTTGAAAGTCAACTTCCATTGTGTGTCTCTTATTGGCTCCCCCTGTGTGCTAACTCCATGGGGTCTGATTTTGATTCTTTCAGCACTCAGTGTCTTTTGATCCTATCAGGGAGATTACCCTATTAGAAATTCTCTCTTTCCCCCTCTCTCTCCCTCTCTCCTTCCTCCACCATTTCTCGATGGCTCAGTAAGATCATTATTCAAGCTTATGGTTTCAAGGATCGAGTTACACCCTTTTCTGTCAAGACACACTAGCTCTGTGAGTGTTTCTTGGACTTTTCGGCATCTGACAACTGTTTCTCAGATTGTCAAGGCTACCACCTGGTATTCTGTTCACACTTACTCCAAGTGGATGTTAAGGCCTCATCTAATGCCTCCTTTAGGCATAAAGTCCATGAGGAAGATACGCAATTTTTTTTTTTTGGTGGGGTTGTTATTGTTTTGTTGCTGTTGCCCACCCCTGAGTTGGACTGTTTATGGACAACAAAACAGTCTCTAAATTCATGTGCCCCTCAATTTATGTGAAAGAAATTAGATCTTTTGCATGTATTGTAATATTAATTTCTCTGGGTTTATTGAAGTACACAGGGCCCACCCCTCTGTACATGATCCTGTTTTTTGTTACTGCATTTCCATCAAACTCAAGCATGCTGGGAGTAGGAGGGATTATATAAGGCTGGCCACTGCTTTTTTGTTTGCCAGTGTCCAAATCCTGTGGGCTGCAGTTTACCCCAACATTCTCTGAATTCCTGTATCCTAAGTACTATAAGGAATGGACTTCATGGCAAGTACAGCAATCCAAGTTTTTTATAGTGTTACAACATAACAAAGGCAAAAATAATGTAAGACATAAGATTATGACGGATATTTTGGTTGCATGTACTGATACTTAAATACTTGTTCACGTTTCTTTAAAATACTTTTTGCTTTGTGACTTTTTATCACTGTGTAACCCAAACCTGTACAATTCCGTTTACATATAAACGGAGGAGGAACACAAGTGGCAATAAAAGCTGAGATTTATTAATGTGAAAGGTATGTTTTTCTATTCTGGTAGGTATCTGGAGGGACGATCGCCGAACTTCTAACTGCCTTAAAAGTGATGTCATTCACAGAAGCTATTGAAATCATTGAAAAGTCACAGCCAAGCCATTCTAATGCATCCCAAAATGATGATCCTTCTTCTGCTGAAATCTCTCAGGAACAAGGTGATTGTGGTATGTATATTCAGAGGGCAGCCAGATTTCTGTTTGTGAAAAATGTATTTAGTGTGATGGCTAAAAAGAAAAATTGTATGCCTATCTATGTAAGGTACATACGGTCTTGATTAATCACCTCTGTACATCTATACTGTAAAAAAATGTAAAAAAAAGGGGGGGGGGGTGCAAGTTGGATGTGCATTTCCATTAGTTCCATTTATAAATGTGACTTCAGAAAACGCCCATCAGTGACTGATCTGAGTGCAACAGTGTGAACCTAGCCTAAAACTAAACAATTTGAAGGTCTTAAGAAATGGGATACATCAGTTTTTTTCAAAATATAACTATAATATAAAAAAAAATAATAATATACAAAAAACGTGCTAATTAAGTACCACCAAAAGAAAGCTTTGTACATAAAAAAAAAGTATGACCCAGAAATCCAAACTAAAACCACTGAAAATTGGCCTGTTAATGAAGAGGTATATACAGGCTAGTACTCAAGTGGTTCGGGAACATGTGTTTGTGGCAGTTATTAAACCAAAACTCTACAGCTATTCATTGGTTATCCTAACTTCCCAACAATGAAGTCTCTTGGCCTAAATATTTGCATTCTTTAAGGAGGAAGTAAACCACAGGGTTATTTTTTGTTTCTGACCTGCAAAGTAAAGGCATAATGTGTTAGTATGCATCACATACTAGCACATTGTCTAAACCTTACCTGAAAACAAAGCTCTCCACTAATGGGTTGTCTTCACTGGAGGCCACATCCATCTTCACTCGTCGTCCTTTCTGGGTCCGCGGACTGCGGCTGTGTGACTGACAGGAGCCGCCGGTCACGAGACAGGGCTCTGAAGAAATGGCACGGGTGGCCGTTCCTTCAGAGCACATGTGCTGATGATCTCATCACCTGCATATACAGTAAATATCTCCTAAATGGTGCACGTTTAGGAGATATTTACAGTACCTATAGGTAAGCCTTATTATAGGCTTACCTTTAGGTACAATTAATCTATGGGAGTTTACAACCACTGTGTCAAATGCACACGTAAGCAAATGCAATGTAATTCGGAATTTTAGCAATCACAAAACTTTTACAAAACAAATCTCACCATCATGCTTATTTGGGTCTTCATTAATTGTTTGATTGTATCTGAATGTTATGCTAACATAACATTCATAGAGTAACAAAGCTCTTCTAAAGTAAAAAGCAAACCTTCACTTTGAGCTTTACCTTTTTTTTAATATATATATTAAAAAAAAAAAAAAAATCACACTTTTAGGCCTCATGTACATTGCTGCTGCTAAACGGACGTTTAGGAGCATTTGAGCATTTTTTTTTTTAACTGCTCCTGAACTCACTTCTATTTTATCTTATCAGTATATGTACACAGGGTCATTTATAGTAGTTTCTGGGCTTTATTTGGAAAGCAAAAAATGGTTTCAGACGCTGAGTTTTTAGAGGCGTTTCAAGCGTCAAACGCAAGCCGCGTTTTTCATTTTTGGAAAAAAAATTATATATATTTTTTTTAAAACTCTTCTAAACGCAAACACGGCTAAACGCGTCATGTAAACGTGGCAAAACGGACATTTTAAACGTGGGTTACTATCTGTCAAGTTAAATAGTTCGGGAGAGGTTGTACAAACGTCCCGTGTACATGAAGCCTTATGTTCCATCCTTTTTTAAGGGCTCATTCAGATGGGGGATTAAGCCCATCCTCTGAGCAGAGCCGCTGTGAGATGCAGGTGCATTCACCTCGGAGCTGCGTACAAGCAGCCTATAGAAGTGGATGCACACACAGCACTGGCACAACACGACGACATGTCAAAGTTTGACATGCAGGCAGAAGCAGGTGCACCGATCTGAATGCAGAGCCTCTGGCTCATCTGCTTCTATAGGCTGCCTGTATGCACGTCGGAGAGGGATGCACACACATCTGCCAACGGCTCTGCACAAAGGACTGGTTTACTTGCCCGTCTGAATGAGCTCTTAGCAGCAGATTTTGATTTTGTTAGATTTTAGCTATAGCATATATGCTATCACGCCCAGACAACACAACCTATAAGATTTAAGGTGTGAAACCAAGATATCACTGAAAATGAAAACTAAAAACGATCTTGGACTCAATCGTGTCGTATTGAAAAGGCCTATGGTTGAGTGGTTAAAGTTTAGGAACCTTCACAAGCAAATATATGACAGCTAATATAGTTTTTCATGCAAGTGATTTTCTTTACCTAGTTAACCACTTCGCGCCGGGAGGGCATCCAGGGACGCCCCTGACTTTGCGGGGCTATTTCTGAATGATGCCTGCAGCTACAGACATCATTCAGATATCGGCTTTTTCAGCTGGCGATTCTCTACACCATAAGAATGATCATAGCGGCTGTTCCGCTGTTTGATCGTTCCTACGGGCGTCCCCTCCTCCCGCCGCCCTCTGGTCCTTCTACCGACTCACCGCTTCCGGCCCCGGATGGTGATCATAGAGATTTCCGGCAGGCCAGATGGTCGCCAGAGTCTCTATAATCGTTCGGAGGCCGGGCGCGATGTTATGACATCACGCCCCAGCCCCTGCATTAAAAAAAAAAACAGTGCCGCCTCGGCTGGGAAGCCGTGATCTATTTTTTTTATTTTAGGCTTCCCAGCCTAGAAGGTGAGTTATGAGGTCTTATTGATCCCATATCTCACTGTAAAAAAGGGGTTGTTTACATTCCCTGTAATAGGAATAAAAGTTATTGTTTTATTTTTTTAGTTTGACACTTAAAAAAAACAAAAAAGTCAAATTAACAATAAAAAATTTTTTTTAAAGCGCCCCTGTCCCCGTGAGCTCGCACGCAGAAGCGAACGCATACGTAAGTCCCGCCCACATATGAAAACGGTGTTCAAACCACACGTGAGTTATCGCCACAAACGTTAGAGCAAGAGAAATAATTTTGGCCCTAGACCTCCTCTGTAACTCAAAACATGTAACCAGTAAAAAATTTTAAATGGTCACCTATGGGGATTTTTAAGTACCAAAGTTTGGCGCCATTTCACGAACGTGTGCAATTTTGAAGTGTGACATGTTAGGTATCTATTTACTCGGCGTAACTTCATCTTTCACATTATGCAAAAAAATTGGGCTAACTTTAATGTTTGTTTTTTTTTTAAAGCGTTTTCCCAAAAAAAGTGTTTGAAAAATTGCTGCGCAAATACCGTGCGAGATAAAAAGTTGCAATGACCGCCATTGTATTCTCTAGGGTCTTTGCTAAAAAAAACATATATAATGTTTGGGGGTTCTATGTAATTTTCTAGCAAAAAAATTATGAACTTTACATGTAGGAGAGAAATGTCAGAATTGGCCTGGGTGCGAAGTGGTTAAATATTTAGACCAGTCTGTGACTCTTCATTCCCTCTGTTTAAATTCAGTATTAACACAGCACTGGAAAAGCATGCATCCTAAAAAAAGCTGTTTTCCTAACAAAGACTTTCAGTACAGTAAAAAAATTGTTGCCTTAGTTTAGCTATAAGCAGCTATTTTTCCTTGCACAAAATAATCAACAAGACATCTGTACATCCTCAAACCTGTCACCATGCTGCCTAGACCTGTCACCAGAGGCGTTGCTAGGGGGTGGCTATTGGGGCTATAGCCCCGAATCTGGGGCCCATAGCCCCGAGTCTCTCACTGGGGGAAGCGATGCCATCAGTGGCAGATGTGGGCGCCGTGCAGATAACTAACATCTCAGCCATTTTACTTTTGTTCTGCCACTGCACTGGTTGCTAGAGCCACCCAGCGTCTAGCAACCCGTGATTTCACGTAACCTGAGTGACACAGTGGGAGCCCGAGGCAGCGGTGTCGCTGGGGGGGTGGGGGCTGCCTTCCCTTCCTCTCTGTTTACATCCACACAGGAGGAGGAGGATCACGAGGGACACACCACTGTGTACAGTATATCCGTCAGCGCTGTTCTGAGGTCTGTACATTTTTACTATACAGTATGTAGGTGAACATGTGCAGGGGACTATGGGAGGGGAGAGGGGTGCCTATACTGATGGAGGGTGTCTATACTGATGGGGGTCTGCACTGAGGAGGGTCTATACTGAGGGGGGTGGCTGCACTGAGGGGGTGTCTATACTGATGGGGGAGGTCTATACTAAGGGAGGGGTGGTCTGTACTGATGGAGGGGGGGTGGTCTGTACCATGCCTGCAGCCTCTGACATCTCTTGTACCATGCCCGCAGCCTCTGACATGCCATGTACCATGTCCGCAGCCTCTGCATCACCTCTTGTGTATATATATATATACACACACACACATTTTTATTATATACATGTGTATGCCCGCCCAAGCGTATGACTTTCTTTACTTCGCTGCTATGGGCTCTAGTCCCATATCTTTAGTAGGCCTAGCAACGCCCCTGCCTGTCACTACCTTCTCCACACACTAGATCAGTGATGGCGAACCTTGGCACCCCAGATGTTTTGGAACTACAATTCTCATGATGCTCATGCACTCTGCAAGGTAGTTGAGCATAATGGGAAATGTAGTTCCAAAACATCTGGGGTGCCAAGGATCGCCATCACTGCACTAAATTGTGTTAGAGCACATATGGTCAGCTGCTTTTTGTAGTAAACAGCAGTGCATGCACTCACACAGAACAGTTGGGCATGTCAGAACTCTGAATCCCCTTCATCCCCACATAGAGCAAGGGTCCCACTCTTCAGCTGTTGCAGGGGATAAGCTTTTCTACTCAGGCAGTGGTTGCTTTAGAAAGAAAGCAAACTGCAAGAAATTGAACACATTTTGCTTTGATGCACCTTGAATGTATGTGGGCGATTTAAACTGAGGGTTTATTTGTGCATTAATGCAGCACTGCAACATTGAGATGGGCGAGGATTGATTTTATGAGCACAATAACATACAGTATATTCCCTGCAGTTATAAGCAGCAGTATTTAAATCGCCTGAGAAGTAAGGCTGTTATCTGAAACATGAACTGAATAGCAGATTATGCAGTTACTCTAGAGTATGAACGTACAAAATGATACATTTTATAGCAGCTTTAGCTGGAAGAATCTGATACAGCATTAATTGGGACATACAGGAGAATTCATAAATGGTGTCTTTGACACTTTTAAATTTTGTCATGCCTCCACATGACAAATGTCAGTGTGGGCAACCGATTGCAACAGGTACATGAATTTGGGACAAGCACCACATGTGCAGGCACAATGAGGCCAGAGTGTCTGTATGGACAAACAGACAGCGCAGCAGCTGAGGATCTTTGAAGCTGGGTGGGCAGAGCCAGATGGGGATTCAGAGACACTAGTTCCCTATCAGCAAACAGTGGGTGTATCAATAGCTAATAGTCTGTTACTGGCTATAGAATCTGCCTGCTGTCAAT
Source organism: Lithobates clamitans (assembly GCA_037952925.1). NCBI lineage: Eukaryota > Metazoa > Chordata > Amphibia > Anura > Ranidae > Lithobates > Lithobates clamitans. The sequence continues at coordinate 6,510,218 of JBBGZY010000655.1, forward strand.
CACAAGAAGAGGGCAGACCTGACATAAAAATCTAGCGTCTCAGCTTCCCCATTAGGCTCTGCCAACTGTCAGTCGGGAGGCTGTCCCCTGTAAAGCCGACAACATCAACAACCAGTGACAGGTTAGGAAGGGAGGGCAGCAAACATAACACCTGCTACACAGTTACAATTGGTCCTAATTACCTCCCATTTCGTTATCTACTAATTTACTAAATTATTTTTGAACTTTGTGCAGTAATAGCACAACTCTGTAAAAGTGGCAATATTAAGAACTACTTGAACCTAGCCAAAGTTCAAGTAGTTGCTGGAGATGGCCACACTGACACTGACTGCCTGACACTGGCACTCAAAGTCAGAACTGGCTGTGGAGTAAACAAACCAAAGGAGGCATAGATTATGGAAGGGTCTGCTTGACCTTTACCTAATGTAGGTGTCACTGTGCAGGGGAGTTAAGAAAGGGTGATAGGTGTTCTGAATTATACCTCCAGCAGGAGATGTTGATGTGCTTACATGTCCATCCCTTACACCCCCATACCCTCACTATGATATGATCTACTTCCTGTCTGTAATGGTTCTGGCTAATATCAAATCTGAATGTACATGATGGCATTTAATAAAACTTGTAATCATTTTAAAAACCTTAGCTTTTAGAAGAAAGATGTCATAATGTTGTTTTGTCTAATGTGTACAGTACTATAATTAAACCTTACCGTATTCTTGTTTGCATAGATCATCATAGAGGACCATCTGATGAGTACACCCAACAGTATATTGACAGTATGTGTGACAGCGGAGTAGAAACATCCTTCAAAAAGCTGAGCCTTTCATATTGTGAACTGCAGAAAGCAGAGAATGAACTCTTGGCCTCTCTTTCTGAACTCATCTGCAACAACTGATGTTCACACCGAAAAGACTATACTTTTAGGCATATTTATAGTGTGGTAAAACACTGGTCTCACAAGGAATGTCAATGTTACAAAAAAATGCCAGCAACGGTGAGAAAAGGCTGGTGTGAATGAAATGTAACGACTAAAGGTGTTCAGCACCTGCATCATGATGCGGATTTAAGTAGCCCATAGCCCAATGCTATGGGGACCCATACTGTCTGACTCCTTAATACCTTATCTAAGCAAGAAAAGCACTTTGCAGATAAATATGAATGTATATGTACTCCAAGCTTTAAGCTGCAGGTGGGAAGGTCTGCCAACACTGTAATGACATTGCATCTTTTCCCCACCTTGGTAAATAGTGTAGAAACCGCAACCAAAGACATTGGTGTCTCACACCAACATCCTCCTTGCACTTACTAATTTAATAGGCCAATTGATTTTCTAGGTCGCCTAATTGGAGAGTTGTTGAATCTTACTGGGTGTTGCACATAATGTACAAGTTAAAATATACAGACTTTTCTGCATATTATTTTTTACACTTGTGAGTAGAAGATATTGAACTTTAAATATATTTACATATTGCTGTGGGTTAAATGTCATGTCTATTAATCATGTCTTATTTTAATACAGTATAAATATTATATATTTTAAGTAATGTTTTTTTATTGTGCCTTTTTAATAAAAAAAGATAAAGGCAAAAAATGGTTGTCCCTTTATTTTAACATGTTCTTTTCTTATTATATAAGATTGCATGTTTTATATTTATAACTCAAAACATTAATGAGCTTGAGGCAAAGTTTAAGTAATGTCCTATTATAGGGTAGACACTGTATAGCTCTTGAGTTATCAATGTTCTTTCTTAGTAGTACCCAGTTGTGTTAGACCCTAAAAAGACCTCAGAAATATATTCTGACTTCCTACTGTAGTGCTTAGGCACAAATATTATTTCATGGATTATTGGCCCTTAAAAGCTCTTTTGGCCATCTTTGCCCTGTGGGTCACAGGAGTGCCTTAGTTCTGCGCTCCGGTGACCCAGATTCAGCTGACAGCAGGTAAAGCCCGAGCTGGTCCAGGCTCTGCAGGGATCCTGACAATGTCGAGATCAGTTTAAAAGCAAAGCAGCAGAGTGGGACTTTGCATGAGACGCGAGGTGTGTAGAGCCAAGCGCCTCCATCCCCGACAATTTGAACAAAAAAAGAAACAAAAGGTTTCGAGATCAGCTGTCGAGATCAGCTCTGGTGCCTGAATGGCAGCTGACTCAGCCTCTCCATACGCCGTTGAGAGAGACTGAGGCAGCCACTCCTGCCCCCTTCATAACCTGCCAATCTAGTGAATGTTGAAGAGGCAGAGCTCAGAGTGAACCTGGGAAATTAGTAATCAGCTGTCTTTGATTGCTCAGTTCTTGGTGGAGAGCCAGCGGGGGACAGCTGCAGCATCGGATCGATGCGGCAGCCATCTAGGCGCGTATACATTTTTTTTTTAAACCCGCACTTCACTTTTTAACCTTTCTCTATGAATCTATGGAGGCTGGCTTGGATGCATGGTAATTGATAATAAACACTGACAGATCATTAATATTTTTTTTTTTTTTTTAGAATATCTTATTTAAAATTTGAGCCACTGCGAAATGGCAATCATGGTTAAGTTTGGATCTGCACTAAAATCTGCATTATTTGTTAATCTCATTTCACCGTGAAATTCCTAATGATATGACTTGCTTCAGATTAGCTTGCTCACCTACAGAAAATTGTAGGCGTTACAAGAAATAACAGAAAACTGTACAGAAATTATAATCACACTTTAGAAAACATGTGACCAGCTTTGTAACTAAGTCACAAAACCTCAAAAATCTATTAAAAATCTACCTGCTGTAAATGCAGTAGAGATAATGAGCTTAAAGGGGAGTTCCGCCGGGGAAAAAAAAAAAAAAATTAAAAGTCAGCTAAAAATACTGCAGCTGCTGACTTTTCAAATAAGAACACTTACCTGTCCAGGGCGCCTGCGATGTCCTCACCCGAAGCTGACCCGTCCCTTGGCTCCAGGTGGAGGTGCCAGCATCTTTAGTAAGGGAATGGGGAAGTGAAAACTTGCGGCTTCACAGCCTGGTTCCCTACTGCCCATGTGCTAGTTGCGCTGCACGTTCTGAATGGTCCATGCTGTCTTCTGGGACCTGTGCGTCTCCCAGAAGACAGCGGGGGGGGATAGAGGAGGGGCTGTACATGACGTAGTTCACTCTTTCGCCGGAAGTGGGAGAAATACTTGGATTAGACAGGTATCTGCCCCCCTGAAAGGTGCCAAATGAAACTTCCACTTATCAGGTCCCCCCCCCACTCCGGTGTCACATTTCTGGGTGGAACTCTGTTAAGCCACTTGGTTTATTCAACTCTATATGATGGCAGTTAGCATGACCATTACGAAAGCGCATGCGGGGTTTCATTCTCTTCGGCCCTTATCTGTGGTTGGCATCATCCATGTAACAAAAGCTGCCTTATTGAAATTTTTTAAGGGTCTATAGAGTGATGAACTCAGTATTACTAATTAATACCCTTAAGGGCCCATGGGAAGCTCTTCTCCACAGACCAATAAAAGATATCCCTTGGCTGAGCAGCATTCTCATTACTCATATTTTTAAAGCTACTAATAAACCATTGCTCATGTGTGGAAGTCTCCATCTCTTAATCTTGAGGCGGTCAAATCCAGAACCCGGAGTAGATTTGTTAATGAAAAATTAACTGCTATTCTAGAAAACAAGCAAGACAAATTTCCATCGATATAGCAAACCCTGGCTGGATTACTTTCCTTCCTCATAACTAACCTTGCATTTGCTCTAACTTTGACGGTCTGGTTAAGCGCTCCTCTTTGAATTCTTTGTCAGTGTTATGTGCGTGGCCTCTGTGATCATTCCCCCCTCTTTTTCCCACCTTTTTCTTTTATTGTTCTTTGATTTTTTTTTTTTTTTTTTTTAAATCTAGATTTTTGCTGACATTATTCTCTATTTCATCGAACATTGGTGGTGAAACTAGGGGTACACTTGGTAGGAAGAAATATTTAGATTCAAAAGTCAAACTCCTACGATTAAATGTGTTCATACTATAAATATTAACCCCTTTCTTGGGCTGATTATTGGTTTTGACTTTTGTGTTGAGCTTATGCCAACTCCCTATGCTGTGTCTGACCATTTTGATCTATATTGGTCAGATGGCCCTCAATAGGGGTTATCAGTTATTTTGTTTTATTGTAATGTCCATAGGTCATGGATTTCATTTTTTTTTTTACAAATAAATATCTGAAAAGTGAACAAAATTCTCAGCACTACCCTTTCCTGTAGGGTGTCAAAAAACAAAAAAGGTATAGCTCATGATTTTATAGGGTGTACTGTCCATAAGAGTCCAGGAGATAAATGGCTAAAATTAGCCTAAAGGGTTAAAACCCAGTAACTGATGTCAAGGGAGATGCAAGGCTGCTGTGGTCCATGCAGGCTGGGAAACCCACGCTGCAAACAAGAGGGAGAGGGGAAAGAAGCACCAAGCTCTTGGTGTAGTACCATTTTAATAAGTGAAGAGCAAAAAAATGTATAAAATTAGCCACTCAAATGTGTAGAGCAAGTGTAAGGATCAGAACAGTAACGCCCTAAACACACCAGCCCCAACATGAAACATGGTGGTGGCAGCATCAGGTTGTGGGAAAGCTTTTCTTCAGCAGGGACAGGGAAGCTGGTCAGAGTTGATGGGAAGATGGATGGAGCCTGTTATGGGGGAAATCTTTGAAGAAAACCTGTTAGTCTGCAAAAAACTTGAGCCTGGGCCGAAGGTTCACCTTCCAGCAGGAAAACGATCCTGAACATACAGCCAGAGCTACAATGAAATGGTTTAAATCAAAGCATATTCATGTGTTAGAATGGCTCAAAGTCCAGACCTAAATCCAATTGAGAATCTGTGACAAGACTTAAATTGCTGTTCACAGACACTCTCCATCCAATCTGACAGAGCTTGAGCTATTTTGCAAAGAAGAATGGGCAAAAATTTCCTTCTCTAGATGTGCAAAGCTGGCAGACACATACATAAAAAGATTTGCAGCGAAAGGTGGTTCTACAAAGTATAGACTAAAGGCCCGTACACACGATACGAAAATCAGATGGAAAAATTTGTACGACCAGCTGTCTGCCGATTTTCGGATCGCTAATGCGGTGCTTTCGACAGCAGGATTTCGCTTTTTCATCAGACAAAAGCTGGATGTACAGACTATAACATTTTTGTCAGATGTGAACACAACCTCCGATTTTCGTACGAAAAAAATCGTAAGAGCAAGACTACGCATGCTCAGAAACGAAAGAATACATACAAAACTATTGAACACATTGGGGTTGAATCGCTAAAAGCAAATCTACGTCACACTGCAAGTGCAGTCGATGTAGATCTGAGCGGAAGATCTGAAATGAGGGGAAGCCCTGCCGATTTTATCATCCAATCATGTGCAAGCTAAAATGCTGTTTATTTTCCTTGAATGTCCCCCTCGGATCTACAGCAACTGCACTGGCAGTACACTTGTAGTGCAAAGTGGAATTGCCTTTAGTAAATAACCCCCATTATGTCACTTCTGACAAAAATTTTCGTATGGTGAGTAACCTTCACTTTCGACATGAGACTAGCATGCCACAAAAAAACGTAAGTTCAGTCCTCCGAAAAGCTCATTGACAGCTTTAGTGCCTGCACCTTAAAACACATTTCTGCTTTCACAGGCTCCCTTTAACCTATATCTTTGCCTGTGGTTATTATACAGTAAGCCAACAACATTGCTATTTTTTTTTATACCCAAAACTGTAAGGCTTTGTGTTATCCTTTTATTCATGATGGGATTTTAAAAAAAGTCTGTAAGAGAAACATACAATCATGTTTTCCAGTTACAATTGAAATATACAATACTCTGTCCAATGATGGAAACGTAAAAAAGGAATAGCCCAAATAATAAGTAGTGATGACATTTTATGATTTTATAAGTAAGTGAATTGTTTTATTAGAAGAAAAGGTTTTTTGCTCCTGCTTTGCATCCAGCTCAATATTAGTATATATCTCTAAGAGTAGTTATGTGTAAGGTCTTCTCCAGTTCAGTAACTGTAGTTGGTTTTCGGGCAAAAAAGTAAATGACAGTCTTGTACTCAGTTAGAAGAAAACCATTATCGCTGAACCTTCCAGCTACATTTCCAACATCCAACCATACAAAAGGAGCTGGGTAGGTACTAATTAGAGTAAACACATAGGTCCCCTGGTTCATCTGATAAATGGATACCTGGAGAAACACAACATGGTGGATGATTACTTCATGATACAAATGAGTCCTTTCAAAAATGTCATCAAAAGTTTTAGAAACTCCTATAAAAATACTAATCATCATTCACCAAATTGCTAATGTGTTAAAGAGGAGAAACATATTCAATTTTATTAATTTTGTTGCAAAGAAATTAAACTATTTATGTGTTTTCAGACAGAAGTGCAGCCTGGTCCCATGACTCTGCTGAGCTACTTTTTTATCGGATTAGTGCTTAGAACAGTGCTTGGAATTGCACACTGCACTGTCTGAGAAAAACAGGCATTTAGAAAATCTGGATCACAGGAAGAAAATTAATAAACACTAACTGAGCACACTAGTTCTGGTGGTTCTGGTGACAGCTATGGATTGACTTTGAAGGGATTTCTTCTCAGTTCCTGTTCTGTTTATGGAATTGGAAGGGGGAAATCTCCCCAATGAAATGACACAAGTTAAAAACCTCCTTTACTCTGTCAAAAAAGAAAAACAACTTTTGCTTTAGTTCTACCTTAACCTCCCTGGCAGTATGATTATGTCAGATTTTTGCAACTCAAAGCGGTACAATTGTTTTGCAAATTTGGCGTTTTATATAGTAGGCCTGTAATTCTTAGTATTAACACACTTAAGTTTGTCCAAACAAGAGTCTAGTAGACATCCCGGGTATGATAAAGTTTGAAACACGAAATCATAAATTTAACAAAAAAAAACTATAAATAATTATAAAAAATATAATCATAATAATATGAATTTCCCCACGATTCACTATCGCTCATTTCTGCAAGTGTTCTAATTTACTAACGCTGTTTTCTAGCTGGTCTAAAACCACTTTTGACGTAAAGGGACACTTTTTGGTTGCTATGGACAATCTCAAGTTTTCCAGGCAAAAAGAACAGTATATATAATATAGAGCTGCATGCAGGGCATTGGACAAAGCACTGGGGACAAAAGGGAGGTGAAATGATTTCATACAGTACTGTAATCTGTAAGATTACAGTACTGTATGTGTTATGAATTTTGTACTTTTTGAATTTGCCACCGGGCTCCGCCCCCGTGCGTCGCGACGCTTGCAGGGAACGAAGCCCGGCATACAGAGGCATCGGGCAGAGGACAGAGCCCACAGACACAGCGGGGGACATCGCAGGATCCTGGGGACAAGGCAAGTACACTGCACCAGGATCCTCCAGAGCAAACCTGAGTGTGAAATTTAACCCTGAGCCACACTCGGGAAAACCAACAGGGAGGTTAAAGCGGAGTTCCGTCAAAACATTTTTTTAAAGTCAGCAGCTACAAAAAGTGTAGGTGCTGACTTAATAAATCAGACACTCACCTGTCCCACGGTCCAGCAATGCAGGCGTACGAAGCCTCACTCCTCTCCACCTCCTCTCCGAGGTGCCGGCATTCTTACTGTGGGTGCCCGGCTGTGGCTTCACAGCCGGGCACACACTGCGCATGCGCAAGCCACGCTGTGAATGGCCGGGCAATCTTCTAGAACCTGTGACGAGTCCCAGAAAATTGGAGGGAGGGGGGAGAGTTGATCTTCCTTCCGGTGCCGCGGAGCCCTGGGAGAAAGTGGGAACTGAGTGCCTCTAAAAAGAGGGTATCCGCTCCCCCCAAAAAATGACATGCCAAATGTGGTATGTCGGGGGGGGGTCACCCGCACTTAAAGCGGAAGTTCCATTTTTGGGTGGAACTCCGCTTTAAGAAAAGTTAATCAAGAAAAGTATCTCTGTTGTCCATTGCAACCATAATCCTGGTTTGCATTTCTACTGAGCAGGCCAATTAAAAAAAAAAAAAGATATCTGTAAGACTAACAGCCAAACCAGTACTTTTTTTCTCTACTAGTTTATAGGCATGCCCCATAGTGAAATCTGTAAAAAAATAAAAATAAAAGAGCATGAACCTATATAAAAACTGTTCTGGCACAATACACTTTGAAAACTGTAATCTGCCGCTGCTTGAAGACGTGGTGTGTGGCGGTTTATACTCAGTCTATGACAAGCCTGACGTTGAAAAGCAAACAAGGCTGAGCGTGTTTCCCCTAGTCCCGGGTTGGCACTTTCTACATGCGAGTGGAACCTATACTGTTTTAATAAAGCCTGTGGAACAGTTTTACGCTATGGAAGCCTTCTTCCCTTTTTTGTCTTACACATTGGTTACTGTTATCTGAGATTGAATACTGACCACATGAGGAGATTGAGTTGCAATCGGCAATTATTTGGAGAGAGTTGTGGCATGTCTGCTGGTTTATAATCTTATCAGCATACCTATGTGGTGAGTTCATTTTAGTAGGAGTGGTGAAGGATTCACACTGCGGTGGAGCACACGGGATTTTGGATATACAGTAGAGAACTTTTTTTGACTATACATCGACTTTGTTGAACTAATTTTCTATTTTGCTGTCACGATTGACGTTTTCGGTGTCTTTAAAAACTTTAAAGATATTATATGGATCATATAAGCACTTTAATTATGTATTTTTGCACTATTGTTTGATTTGCACTTACCTTGCACTTTTACATTGGAGATATATTTTTTGCAGATTAGTAAGCAGAATCGTAATATATATATATATATATATATATATTTATTTATTTATTTATATGCGTACATATTTTGCACAATAATATTGAGGATTGGTGTACTGACCCACCCTACTCTTACTATATCACATTGCTTGTTTATTGTATTTTCAATAATCTGAGCAGCAGCGGTCCATTCGTTTCTGTGCATACACCTGGGGCACTGGTATCTAATATATTGTGATCTATAGCTAGATAGTCACGTAAAGAAACAGAAAGCACCAATCTTTCCCGATACACTGTATACTGTTTTTTCCTCTATGTTGCAACCACTTCAAAGGTTGAGCTATGCAACTGAATTTTCCCTAAATCTACAGGAATTAAAGAACAAAGTCTGCACCTGCACTGCAAGGGTTAACTGCTTAGGTCTAGGGGATGGTAAAACGCACTTTACTCACCTGATCCTCTACTCCACTGGTACTCCGTGATCCCCCATGCTCCAGCGTTTCTCAGGGTCCTCATGTCCAATATAGGAAAGAGGGTGGAACAGAGTGCTAGCAAGTGCAATTGGAGAGGTAAATAAATAGTATTGATAATATTGGTAAAAATAGTAGTTTAGGTCTAGTTTTGATTTTTTGGGGGGGATTTTATCCCATCCATCTTCCTCTCTGGGAGTTCAGAGCAGCAGCCAGCTCAAAAGAGCAGAAGCACTCTACAGTAACAGAAGAAAAAGGAAAAAAAGGAGCACCGCCGCTCCAAGCGCAATGAATACGTTTAAAAGTAAGCTTTAATATGCTTAAAATGCACTCACATTTTGGCTGTATTAGTCAGGCATTTAGGTTAAAAGGTTTTTTTTCCCCCCTCAGCTGTACTGGGCATTCCTTTGCACAGTCCCCGGCCACTGCAGTGGCGTCCATAGCTTAAAGGCTGGAGAGATTGCAGGCAGGCACATCAGCTGGGCATGCCAAGACGACTTGTCAGGCGCTGGAGAGAAGGGGGCGTGGCTTAAGCACTTAAGCCACGCCCCCTTCTCTCCAGCGCCTGACGTGTCCTCTTGACGTGCCCAGCTGATGTTCGTGCCTGCCTGCGATCTCTCCAGCCTCGGAGCTACGGATGCCACTGCAGTGGCCGAGGACTGTGCAATCCCTGCTGCCCAGCCAGGAAATCAAAGGAATGCCCAGTACAGCTGAGGGGGAAAAAAAAACCTTTTAACTTAAATGCCTGACTAATACAGCCAAAATGTGAGTGCATTTTAAGTTTATTAAAGCTTACTTTTAAACGTATTCATTGCGCGTAGAGCGGCGGTGCTCTTTTTTCCTTTTTCTTTTGTTACTGTAGAGTGCTTCTGCTCTTTTGAGCCAGCTGCTGCTCTGAACTCCCAGAGAGGAAGATGGGATAAAATCCCCCCCAAAAAATCAAAACTAGACCTAAACTACTATTTCTACCAATATTATCAATGCTATTTATTTACCTCTCCAATTGCACTTGCTAGCACTCTGTTCCACCCTCTTTCCTATATTGGACATGAGGACCCTGAGAAACGCTGGAGCATGGGGGATCACGGAGTACCAGTGGAGTAGAGGATCAGGTGAGTAAAGTGCGTTTTACCATCCCCTAGACCTAAGCAGTTAACCCTTGCAGTGCAGGTGCAGACTTTGTTCTTTAATTCCTGTAGATTTAGGGACAATTCAGTTGCATAGCTCAACCTTTGAAGTGGTTGCAACATAGAGGAAATAACAGTATACAGTGTATCAGAAAAGATCGGTGCTTTCTGTTTCTTTATTAAAGCCTACTTTTAAACTTATTTATTGCGCTTAGAGCGGCGCTGCTCTTTTTTCCTTTTTCTCATGTCCAATATAGGGCTATGGACCCTTGAGGACATCAAAAGGCCTTAAACCATAGGGGAAAAGAAGCTGTGGGGACCAGCTTAGCAGAGCAGAAGAGCCTGCAGGAGCAGAGCATCAGATAGGTAAAAAGTGCTTTTACAAATCCCCCAGGCTTTACCAAGCAGTTAAAGTAATATTAATGGCTCAATTAAAAAAAAAAAAAAAAATCAAATAACAAAACTGATATGTTAAAACATGTCATACTTACCTGCTCTGTGCAATGGTTTTGCACAGAGCAGCCTCAATCCTCCTTCAGGTCACCTGACGTTCCTGGCTCCTCCCCCTTGCCACATGCCCCTATAAGAAGCCACTTTCCATGGAGGCACTTGTGTGGGCTCGCTCCTAAGACAGGCTGTTTCTGTCTATTCAGACACAGCCTTGCTCTCTGCTCACGGGTTTTGACTGACAGCAGCAGAAGCCAATGGCTACCGCTGCTCTCAGACAAGCTTATAAGAGGTGGGAGAGGAGAGAAGAGATGCTGTAGACTGCACAGTGCTGGACCGAGGTTGGTCTCGGGTGAATATTTAGCAGGGACTGTGGGGGGGGGAGTTGCACTTAAACATTTTTTTTTTTTTTTTTTTTTTTACCTTAACGCATAGATGCATTAAGGTAAAAAGCTTTTTACCTTTACAACCACTTTAACTCTTGTAGCACGGCCGTTGCCCCACTGCAAGGAAGGAGTTTGTTTTTCTGGTGTTCAGCTTTAAAGCTTAAGTTTAGTTATAGATATTTTTGGTTAGTTTTAGTCCAGCAAGTGCCATACCTGGCCGATCCCATGGGGGGGTGTAGATGACTACTGTGGTCACTGATTGCTTCCGGGTCGCATGCCGATCAGCTACCCTGCTGCTTAGTGAACATAGGAGGTGGCTTGCTCGGCGCGGGAGCCATTCAGAGAACATTTTGCATCCTCTCAACGAAGGTAAAACCTTCTCTGATTGGATGAGATGGCGGGGTGGTGATCACTAGGTATGGCACATGCATGCTTACATTGGGCTAAGTTGGGCCAGTCTAACTATGCAAAAATATCCATACCCGAACTTCAGATTCAATGGCTTATAATAAAATTGACTAGCCAGCAAATAAATGGCTTCATTTTTTCCTAACCCCGATTAGTTACTTTTGCTGGAAAGCTAAGTCTGAATGTAAAGGTGGAGAAAAGTATTAATACACGCCGGTGAAATAAAAAAAGGAATTCAGATATCACTACATGAGCTGCATAAATTTAACAGAATACAGTATGTTTCACACTATTGGTCCTTTAAGCTTCAACATACAGTGATTTAGGAATAAAAACCGTTTTGCCTTTTTTGCAAACATTATGTTACTACTAGTAAATATGTGCCAGTTCTATTAATGGCTCATTCAGAATAGAAGAGGAGAAGCAATAAGACATCAGAGATAGAACATGCAAAGCGCAGGAACCCATAGCAAATCGTAAGCACTGGTTGATGTGGGGAAGTGCTCTCTGTTCACCCCTGTTTCCACGTACATTCAGTAAGGTATGCACAATAGAACATATGTATGTAAAACGGGGAATGGGTAAAACAAAAAACACCTATGTATTTTGTCAATAAGTTCTCCTTACTGTAATATTGGATTTGTGGAGCCCTTCAGCTTTTTTTGGTGAACCGAAGAAATGCCAGTTTTTAGTGCCATAAATTTCTCCCTCATGTAACAAATAGTAAACGAGCACAGCATTCAGTCTGCTGGAGTGGTTACATCTCTTTAGTAATCCTGATACAGCTTCCTGGTAAACTTGTCCAGAACTGCCAGATTTTATGACAAAGTCTTCTGTAACGGTTTCACATGCTGGTATCAGAGAATCCCAATTGTAGACTTTAAGCTGAAGAAAATAAAAATAACATTTAAACACCAAAGAGGTCTTGCACAATATAGAAGAAGCTGCTAGTTTAAAGGGGAGCTCCATTCAACTTAAGCCAAATTACCAGTCACCGGACATTATGTCCTGTTATTTGGGCTTGCTATTTTCTGTGGCTAAAAGTAACGTACATAGCTAAAGGGTTCCAGGCAAAAAGCTAAATACATAGGAGAGAAAAAAAATAAATTGCATATTATATATTTATATATATTAGCGGTTTAGACATTAATGGCTGTGTGTTGAGTTATTGTGAGGGGACAGCAAATTTACACTGTTATACAAGCTGTACACTCACTACTTTACATTGTAGCAAAGTATCATTTCTTCAGTGTTGTCACATGAAAAGATCTAATAAAATATTTACAAAAATGTGAGGGCTGTACTCACTTTTGTGAGACACTATATATATATATAATATATTTGTGTTTGTCCATCCAGCTCAAAAAACATACACTGCTGTGCCACACATTACAGCCCTTTTTAGCAGAGCGGGAAACCCAATTTCCTTCCTTTTGCATTTCACAACATTTACAAGTCATGACCCTCCCCCAGCCTGCCACTGGACAGTGAATGGGAAGCAGGACCAGTGAGCTCATTCTTCCATCACTCCATCACTCCATCACTCTATTCTCTCCTCCATTCAGCATGCCCTTAGTAGTTTTTACTGTCTACAAAGCCCTATTACTAAGCCTGTTTTTAAATCCTTACAAGAAGGGTGTAAAGTATGCAAGAATGTACCAGGTTGTCAGCTGATTTGGTTTGTAGCTTATAATACTGGGGACAAAAAGCAGTTATGCGATCTAGTGTAACAAAAAATTGCAGTGTGCAACCATATGAAAGCCCCAACACCAGTGTCTGTATTTGAACATTAGATCTTGGTTTTCTGAATATGAAACCATGTTTTCAAATTTTTCAAAAAGTTTTTGTAATTCGTGTATTACTGCCCTGACCTCTGCCATATCTGAAAAGTACCCCCGGTGACCAACTCACAAGCCTGTGCAATGTTATTACCTCTGTATCTATACATGAAAAAAGAAAAAAACTTACTGCAAGCTTGAAAGTACAGTCCTTCGAAAGATCTGACACTCCATAAATGTATAAAATATTTTTGTCTTCAAATGCACTTGTAGCAACAGGGGCAAAGAAAGCTTTGGCATAGTAATGAAGCATTTTCCACTTCCCTCCATACTCTTAAAGATAAAAGAAGGCATGCATTAAAAAAAAAAAAAAAAAAAAAAAAAAACATGTAATGTTGTAATGGATGATTTGACTAATTTAATTTTCTGGAATCCTCCTTGGGGAGAAAAATCTACTTGCTAAGTTGCCAATGCACATGTTCCTGCAGAAGTGGCTGTATGCATAAATGAGTGCTGAAGCAACCACCGCCTGGAACCGTGAACAATCAGAGCGAGAAATGTCACCAGCATACCATGGGTCTCCAGAATGGGTCTCCAGAGCTTTATTCAGTGATCACATTGTTACAGCAAACAGCAAGGTTTTGGAGCCTCACAGGACCCTTTCATGAAAGTGTGATATTGAATAGAAAATATATAAAGAACCACCATTGATTGGTGAATGGTTCTGTAAATGTTTTCCGTTTTGTATCACCACTGTCACATGGCTGATGAAGGGGCCCTGCGAGGCTCCGAAATGTTGCTGTCTGCAATGTGATCGCTGAATAAAGCTTTGGACCCAATTTTGGAGACCTATGGTGTGTTGGCGACATTTCTCACTCTACTTGCTATGTTGGGAACTTCTAATTCACAGCCTGTGTCTTAGAAGTATTCACAGATAAAATAGAGCGGAGGTCCATGTCCATTACCAGCCAACACATAGGGGGAGATTTACTAAAACTGGTGCTCACAGAATCTGGTGCAGCTGTGCATGGTAGCCAATCAGCTTCTGACTTTAGCTTGTGCAATTAAGCTTTGACAATTAAAACCTGGAAGCTGATTGGTTTCTATGCAGAGTTGCACCAGATTTTGCACGCTTCAGTTTTAGTAAATAACCCCCATACTGTACATTTATACATGATGAGTGTGCATGTGTTTATGAAGGGAGTGTTCAACTTAGGCTCCATACATCCTAGCATTTTTTTCTGATCCTAGAAGCTAAATAGCATTATCCTATGTATCCATGCACACTACTTTAGGCTATTAGTGTTTTTTTGAGCTTCAGCGTCTAGGAGCAGAAAAAAACACTTTTTTGGACTGTTTTTCTAGCAGAAACGCTCCTAAAAACACTACTAAGGCTCCATGCACACTGGGCTTAAAAAAACATCTGTTCTCTCGGGAGTAAAAAACCGCTCATATATAGGAGCATTTTTTGTACAAAGTTTAGACAAATTCAGGAGAGTTTTAAGTTTTTTCTGCCTGCAAGCTCCAATAAGAAACACGAACCAGAAGGTTTTTTTTTCTGCCTCTAAACTCAAAATATGCCTGCATGGACACATAGGATAACATTGAGCTGCTTCCACAGGCAGAACACAAAATTAAAAAAAAAAAAAAGCTATTGCCAGCGTTTTTTATCCAGCATTTTTTCCAGCGTTTTATTAGCTTAAAAAAAATTGCTAGTGTGCATGTATAACAGATGTTTTTCAAACAGCTAACCATCTAAAATTCACAACCAACACTAAACGCTCTTGTAGGACAGTCTAAACAAGTACCAAATACAGTTACTATGTGATGCACAATAAAGTAAACTAATACCCTAATAAAGTAAACAAACGATAGACTTTAGATTTGCTGTTCTATCCTCGGTGATTGTACTGTTAACTCTATTTCTGTATGTGTACCATGATCCTTGCCCATCCTGCTTGTTTGTGGAAGCCTATAGGCCCCCCGATAATCCCTGTAGGACGTAAAAATGGATAAATAAGGAATTCAAAAAAATAAATAAAAGTAAAACAAACTTCCTTTACCTTTCCTGACTGAGCCCAATTCTCTGTTTGTGGGAGGGTTTCAGTAGCAGAGGCAGTGCTGTCAATCCAGAAAGCAGTGGGCAGGACAGGTTGCAAGGTGCTGATTCACAAGCTACAGGCTTGTAATTCAGCAGCCAATTACAATGCTGATAGCCATGTCCCCCCGAAATATTTTCTTATCCCACTGTAATTCAGGTGTTCCATCAGAATCAGTGACCCGTCAGATTAGGTAACGGAAGTAACCTTCTATCAGTTGCGCATGCGCTCCACCGCTACCAGGTTTGCTAATCTGACAGAACACCTGCAGTCAGAAGAAGGCGGCAGCGTACATCTTACTACACCCAGCTACGTCTTGAATTTAACTGTAACTTTAGAAATAAAGTAAGCATATGTAAATAAATATAATAGGTTGACATCTGTGATGCGGTTTTGATGTTACATTTTGAAAGAAGCTGGACACCAGCAGTAGGAAGGTGGCGGAGGCCATGTTGGTACACACCGCACTGCTCAGCACTAAAACTTTATGCTTTCAAAAGCAAACACCATCACAGATGTCAATATACTCTATTTATATACGCTCAGTTTATTGCTAAAATTACTGTTAATTCAAGACGTAGCTGGGTGTAGTAAGATGTCCGCTCCCTTTATGACTGCAGGTGTTCTGTCAGATTAGCAAACCTGGTAGCGGTGGACACATGTGCAGCTGACGGAACGTCACTTTTGTTACCTTATCTGACAGAACACAGGCACAGCCTACATGAGTGGCTGCTCTGCTCTGAATTCAGAAGCAGTGCAGCATTGTTGCCACACCATCACAGAAAGATGTATTAGATGGACTTCACTTGCAGGATCAACAGAATCTGTGGGACTTTGCAGGGGGATGAAGAGATTCATATGCATTAAATGCTGCAACATATATCTTTTTTAATGTGAGGCCAAAGTTCTACTTGCCCCCATTCACACCGGTGCGAATAAATTTAAAAAAGGAGCCAGCAAGGCCATTTAAAGGCTTATATACTGTATAACCATCAAACCACCTATTATCTTGATCTACATCCATATGAATGCTCCTCAGGAAAAATAAAAATAAAAAAGCAATGAGGTTGGCGACAGCAATAGCACAGCTGATCTTGAGAGGATCACGTACAGCATACTATAGGTGAAGGAAATTATGTAAAAAGGTTGGACCATTTTAGTGCCAATCAGATCCCTAAACCAGGTACATTAGGATTTGTAACAATATGATTTGCAGATGTTGACCTAGCTTCCCACTTCTACTGCCAAAGCTTAACTTTGACCCACCAGTTTGATGGGTATACTCACTTGCTAACAGTGGGTCTAAGGTGGGAGTAACAGGTACAGTCAAATATTTGACTTAGGAAGAAGGCTCAATATGTACGAGTCAGAATGGCCAGGCATTCAGGTCATTGAAATGCATGGAGCTGGAATGCAGATACAAGGAGGTACCTGCCAAGGGCTGCCAGCTTAGATGAAGTACATATATTCCGTTTCACGATTGTGCTATGGCTTGCGTTATACTTGCAGGTACAGATATCTTGCTTACCTATGGATGACCATGAAGGAGCTTGCCAAATATCATTTAGCTGCCAGTAGAGTGCCCCCATTGTAAAGCCAAGACCATTCACAATCTCACTCCTACTTCGTCTGTAGAACTCAGTCTGAAGCTTTACACACTGCGCCTGCATGACCTGGAGAGGAAAAGCCAAAAATACTCAATAAACTCATTGTTCATATCCTTTTAAGGCCCCAAGACTTTAAATGACCAACACCTCAAACTCAAGATCCTTTCACAATGCAATGATGATCAAAATGACCCAGGAGTATCTGTAACGAAAACCCTCATTAGGTGGTTTTCCAAAAAAAAAAAAAAGTTTTGACTAGTCCCTAATGGCCCAGAAAAAGAAAATCTGGCTGTGTGTGCAAATTATCACTGTTTCTCAGTGTGCATAAGAAGCTGCAGCAAGTCAATTACACCTCAAATCATTTTCTAACCCTTTCCTCCCCAGCCTGACTGTCCCTGGCCCACACCTGTCATTATAGTTCTAAATATTGGCTTCAAAAAAGGTAACACCAAAGTTCCCACCTCCCGCAATTATATGCAGCTGCTGTGGAGAAATGAATACCTCTCTTGGAGTGGGACATTTTCAGATTAGAAGTCCCAAAAAATGAATCAGTCCCTCTTATGGGTGCCCACAGAGGAGATAACTACATCCGTATAGCAACTACATACTAAGCTCACAGATTCCCCGTCTCCATTCCACCTAGGCTACCTCCTCCTCCTATATATGTAGCCTCCACACCAAAGGAAGAGTAGAGCCATACCTACAAAGGGGGGGAAGGCACCACTGCAGAAATACAGTTAACTCTACTCCTGCCTAGACACAGCGTAGTGTGCATTCTAAAAAACAAAAATTGAGAACAGGCACGAAAGTTTGTTTTATTGTAAAAACGACATAGCACATTTCATCTGCAATTGAGAGCCTGCCTACTCGCAATTATTTACTTTGTCACTTTAGTTAAGTTTGAAAGCTTAATCTATTGGAGCACTATAAGGAGGCTGTTTACATCAGGGGAAAGGGGATCAAGTTAAATAGAGCCTAAGGTAGGCCATAGATGATGCAATTTTATTTCCTGCCCCATGTTGCAGGGACAAAAATTGGTAGATTCCTTCAACAGTGTTGATAAGAGAAATCCCTCCCACTCAGCTTGTGTGTTCTCCCGGCAGGGGATTGGGGGCTCTGGGAGAACAGTGCTTATTGCTAGCGGCTGCTGGGAGAACACAATGGTTATTGCTAGTGGCGGCAAGGAGAAACAGTGATTATTGCTAGCGGCTATAGCAATAATCACTTGGGTATAAATCAAAATACTCCCATCAACACAGATAGTGTTGATGGAAGAAATCCCTCCCATTGAACCTGTATTCATCAACCGGCAGGGGTTAGGGTGCCTTCCCTGCCGGGAAAACAGTGATTATTCCTAGCGGCTATAGCAATAATCACTAGGGTATAATCAGCCTGCACATAAATTATTTATATCTCATCTGGTCCCTGTTGAACCTTCCGGGATTCAAACCATCTACTATACATTAGTCAATAAATGTCATTATCATACAACATTAACACTGTCATACAACATCAAACACAGAGAAAGCTTGGTAAATCAGTCACAGATTTACCTGGGTTAGGTACAATGTGTCCTGAAATTTTTTAATGGGATCGCTGCTCACTGGGATGTTGTAATGTAGAGCAGCTTGGTCAATCATTTCCATGTTGCCCCCAGAATGATGTTGCCGATGTTCAGTAAAATTGGTGGTGTAGGACCAGTCTTCAGGAGAAGAGATCTAAGAATGAAGATATATGATCATATGCATCATAAACTACTAAGAACTAAATTACATGTCCCCTTTAGAATGCAGTAAAAAGTTGAAATACAAGAAGAAATGTATCAGAATATAATTACTCTCGTGGTTGTTGTCAGCTCCAAATAGTTTTAGTGGAGTTTGGAATAAAAAAAAAAAATAATAATCACATGCTCAAAAATGTCTTAAAGCAAAGACAGGGAAAGAATACTTTGTGAAAAATTAGTTTTACACATACAGTATCTTGAAGGATATGGCAAACATAATGGTCCAGAACTGCCTCTCTCAACCTCTTTAACATGGAGGAAACTTTGAAATACTTTTCCAGTCCCAGGGAATCCCTGCTAATTGCTACATTTAGATTGGTGTGATGGTAATTGGTAAGTATTATAGTCTCCTTATACTTGTGGTCATTGGGAGCGATCCACCTTAGAGATAGCTTAAAAGATCACCATTGTCAGTGATTACTTCTGCGAGAGGCAGAAGTTGCTCATTGGTCAGGAAACCCCTAGCAACCTCTAGGGTTTCACGGAGTCCTGATTGAGAAAGGTTGGTCGAAAAGATTTTACACAGTACCCACACAGAATTTGCACAACCAACATTCTGTCTAAATTAGACTCAATATTAAATACATTGCGGGATTCATCCAATACGCTTTTTTTACTTTTTTTTTTTGAGAATCTGAGACACCACCTAAAACTAGTAGCTTACCTAGGGGGTGCGGTCCACACTGGGTACCAATGCTTGCAGGGTGCTGTGGGGCCAAGAGCACAAAAATGATGGGCTGCCACTGATTTCTCACCATGCTCAACGTTGTTTTTCTGTGTATATTGCACACCGCTGTAGTGTCTATTATATTTGCACTGCAGTGCTGCTTCTGGTTGCCTGACGGGCATTTTGGAGCAAAGGAAGAGGAGGACTTCCCTCACTCTGTACAAATTTTACCCCTCCCTCACAAGATGCAGCAGCGGTTCAGATAGGGGATTACTTTTGAGTAGGGGGGTGGGGTTCTGTACTGAGGTGGTGGGCTGCAGGGGCGGACTGACCATTGAGCGATTAGGGCACTGCCCGAGGGCCCTGGGCCACTAGGGGGCCCCATGAGGCTTGCCAGCCTCAGTAAAACCAGGGACAGTATGTATAAATCTGTGTTTTTTTTACATCTGTCTGTGTATACTGTGTGTACATGTATGTGTATACTGTGTGATTGTATACTGTGTGTGTGTATACTGTGTGGCCCCATACTCTCTGATTGCCTGGGGGCCCCATAATCTCCTATTGCCCGGGGGCCCCATAATCTCCTTTTGCCCGGGGGCCCCATGAGTTATCAGTCCGCCCCTGGTGGGCTGGGAGATCTATGCAGCTGTCTGCATTTAGTGACATGGCATCTCAGAGCTACAAGATACTGGATGTCTTACTTTTGTGAGTAACTGTGATCACAGGTCTGAACAGGGAACATATGACTATATAATGCCCAATAGTTGTCACTCACTGCAGATCCTGTTCTGATTAAGGTCTGAATAAGGGAGAATCTCTATCAGGGTCACTAGATCACTTTATTGTCAAATATATTGGGACGCCTGCAGGGGCGGACTGACAGTTCATGGGGCCCCCGGGCAAAAGGAAATCATGGGGCCCCCTGTTTCTCCGCCCACGTTCAAGCTACATCCACACAAAGTCCCACCTACATATTGCACTGCCCACATTGCATGCGTTCAAAGAATTTCTCTACATGATGTTCAAAATAAATGTTCCACTGGTACAATATTGAAACCCCTTATGGTACATTTTAGGATGTACCACTCTCCTTGTTCTCCTTTCTTTCTCTATCCTAATTTCTTGTTTTTTCCCCATCCCTCTCTCTAGCCATCTTTCTTGTTCTTTTTATTATTTTTTCTCTCCCTTTTTCTTTGTTACTCCCCCTCTTTTCCCCTCCCTTCCATGTATTCTCTATTTTTATTCCTTCTCTTGCTACTTTGTGGGAATGGGATGAGTGGCATTGCTGGTGGGTAGTTGGGATCAGTGGCAATGCTGGGGGGAGTTCTGATCGGCCAACTTAGGTGCTCTTGATCAAGCTCATCTGCTGATCTGAGAACTGTTTATTGGCAACTATACACAGGTAGCGCTACTCACTGTGTCTTCGACTTTGTGGTGTCTCGTAACAGTGACACCTATGCCAAAATCAGGAGATAGGGTCTCCTCCAGCCCCTCCCACTTCACATTCCTCACCAGTCAGCTGACCTCTAGTGTCTGCCCCCCAGTCATGCCGTGAAATGAATGTGCGGCTGTGAAGAGGCTGAGTGGGCGACCACAGGCTCCAGGGACAGCCCTGCTGGGCGGCCACAAAAAGGCTGGGAGAGCAGTGCGGGCTTCAGGAACAGCCCAGGATTCGGTGACCCCTGGCAAATCATCATTCGACCCCCAGGTTGAGAACCACTGCTTTACAGGTTCTGCAACAAAAATATAATAAATGCACAATTTTTTACCTCCAAAAAATGTGCATTTATAATTTTTTCTAAAAAGGTGAACTTAGTTTTTAACAATTCACCTCATGGTGAATAAATCTATTACTGAATACACCTCATAAGTAATTTTAACCCCCACAAAGTTAGTTAGTGTCCCTCCCAGCCAGTGTCCGTTAGCACCAGATTGGCCACCACACTATCACAGTTACAATAAAAGTTGCTGATCACCACTATTACAGTATAGCTGCATACATTCCAGTATATATATCCCCCATAGTTTGTAGACACTATAACTTTCAAACAAATTAATAAATATACATTTATTCGGTTTTTTGTTTAACAAAGACATGTAGAAGAATACATTTTGGCCTAAATTTATGAAGAAATTTGTCTTTTTATAACAAAAAGTAGAAAATATAGTTTGAAAAAGAAAAATAAATATTTATCTTTTTTTCGTTTTTATAATAATAATAAAAAAAACACCACAGGTCAAGTGGTTAAACAGAATTTTAATGCAAACAAACACATCATACCCAATTACGGTATTTGGTAAAATAGAAAAGATTGGGTTGCGTCGAGTAAATAGATACCAAGCATGTCAAGTCCTAAAATTCAGCACACCTGTGGAATCGTAAAAAACTGTGGTACCCAAAATTCTCAAAGGTGATGCTTTAAAGCCTTTTCGGGTTATCACTTTAGAGTTAACTTTGAATTACGGCCCTAGAATTGCTCTCACCCCGACGTTCCGGTGCATACTATGCATGTATCCATTATTGTTTACATACAGGTGCTCGTCCTACATAACGCTTTTTATATAGAGTGTGTGAAGGGATTATGGGTGTGCTTTACATTTTTTTAAAATAAATGTTTATTTACTTTATATCATTTTCAACTGACCACCAATGTAAGGCACATTCTTCTCACTGACCACCAATGTAAGGAACATTCTTCTCACTGACCACCAATGTAAGGAACTTTCTTCTCACTGACCACCAATGTAAGGAACATTCTTCTCACTGATCACCAATGTAAGGAACATTCTTCTCACTGACCACCAATGTAAGGGACATTCTTCCCACTGATCACCAATGTAAGGAGCATTCTTCCCTCTGACCACCAATGTAAGGAACATTCTTCTCACTGATCACCAATGAAAGGAATATTCTTCTCACTGATCACCAATGTAGGGATATTCTTCTCACTGACCACCAATGTAAGGAGCATTCTTCCCTCTGACCACCAATGTAAGGAACATTCTTCTCACTGATCACCAATGTAAGGAACATTCTTCTCACTGATCACCAATGTAAGGAACATTCTTCTCACTGACCTCCAATGTAAGGAACATTCTTCCCACTGAACACCAATGTAAGGGACATTCTTCTCACTGATCACCAATGAAAGGAATATTCTTCTCACTGATCACCAATGTAGGGATATTCTTCTCACTGACCACCAATGTAAGGAGCATTCTTCTCACTGATCACCAATGTAAGGAACATTCTTCCCACTGACCACCAATGTAAGGAACATTCTTCTCACTGACCTCCAATGTAAGGAACATTCTTCCCACTGAACACCAATGTAAGGGACATTCTTCTCACTGATCACCAATGAAAGGAATATTCTTCTCACTGATCACCAATGTAGGGATATTCTTCTCACTGACCACCAATGTAAGGAGCATTCTTCTCACTGATCACCAATTTAAGGAACATTCTTCCCACTGACCACCAATGTAAGGAACATTCTTCTCACTGATCACCAATGTAAGGGACATTCTTCTCACTGATCACCAATGTAAGGAACATTCTTCTCACTGATCACCAATGTAAGGAACATTCTTCTCACTGATCACCAATGTAAGGAACATTCTTCTCACTGACCACCAATGTAAGGAGCATTCTTCTCACTGAGCACCAATGTAAGGAACATTTATAGTGTACATATTTTAGTGATATATATATATATATATATATATATATATATATATATATATATATATATATATATATATATATATATATATATATATAATAAATGCACTAAGCCCAGGTTCACACTGACAGCGGGAATGAAAGTGTGTGAGTTCAGCTAAACTCGCACAATTTCATACCCACATATCAGTGCGAGTTTGGCAGCGATTTCAGAGACATCTGTGCGGGTTGCTGCACAGATGTCTATGGAAATCGCACCCAGAAGTTACCAAAAGTTGTACAAAAACTACTTTTGGGAATCAGTGCTGCGCCACAAATGCGGCATCGCACTGATTCGGGTAGTGCCATTGCCGGCAATTGCCGCTGATTTGCCATGCGATTTGCCATGTCAAATCGCATGGCAAATTGCTCCAATGTGAACCAGGGCTAAGTGCTATTCCCTATATATAACACTGATATCTATACACTGAGTGCACTGAGTGGCATTCAATGTACCAGATGTCAGTGTGCACTAGTGAATAGCACCTGCCACCTGGTAAATAGGCACAGCACAGGGCAAGAATGAAGTGGAACACTCAGCAGCATGGCTCTCTCGTTTACAACACACATGATAATACACTAACTGGCAACTGCTCTCCTCTTTGTCATTATCACACTGACCTGCTGCTGCACACAAGGCAGGTCAGTGTGGGGTCCTTTGGGAAAGGGAAATTCTTCTCTCCAGATGCCAGATGACTTCGCTCAGCCTGTGCGGCGCGCTCTGCTGCCTCCAGCTTCTCTTCTGGTCCCCCGCGGCAGTGACGAATGGCCCCGCCCCTCAGCTGAATTCCCCAGGGGGAGAGGTGGCCGGAGCGCCTGTCACTAAAATCATTCCCGAACGGCTGACGGCTCGCCTCTGAGCTGATTAATGATCCATTCTGGCCAGCTCTGCTTATATAGCCGCATCAACTAGACTTAAAGGCTACACTTTACTGCTTCGGAAGGGGTATTGTTTTTCATATTATGCTGCGGGCACCTCCAGGGACAGACGGACTGAGTCGGCCCGGGCCCCCCCCCACCACGGGGCCCTCGGACAGCGACCGACTGACCGAATGGTCAGTCCGCCCCTGGACGCCTGCCTTTACACACACATGAACTTTAATGGCATCCCAGTCTTAGTCCGTAGGGTTCAATATTGAGAACGACCCTTTGCAACTGTAACAGCTTCAACTCTTCTGGCAAGGCTGTCCACAAGGTTTAGGAGTAGGTCTATGGGAATGTTTGACCATTCTTCCGGAAGCGCATTTGTGAGGTTAGGCACTGATGTTGAACAAGGCCTAGCTCGCAGTCTCAACTCTAATTCATCCCAAAGGTGTTCTATTGGGTTGAAGTCAGGACTCCAGTTTCTCCACCCCAAACTCGCTCATTCAATCTTTATGGACCTTGCTTTGTACTAGCCCCATGGGGTCAATTCTGCCCTGCCCTTTAAACACAGTCCTCCTCTGCCCCAAACATATTTCTATAGTAGCTAAACCTTCATATTTTACTGCCCATTGAGGCACAGAAGATCGTTGGGGTACCTCAGCTTGCTTTTGTGGGTAGGCATGTACAGTAGGGATGAGCCGAACACCCCCCTGGTTCAGTTCGCAGCAGAACATGCGAACAGAAAAAAATTGTTCGAACACGCGAACACTGTTAAAGTCTATGGGACACGAACGTGAAAAATCAAAAGTGCTCATTTTAAAGGCTTATATGCAAGTTATTGTCATAAAAAGTGTTTGGGGACCCAGGTCCTGCCCCGGGCAAATGTATCAATGTAAAAAGTGAGTTTTACAAAACCCTGTTTTTTTGGGAGCAGTGATTTTAATAATGCTTAAAGTGAAACAATAAAAATGAAATATTCCTTTAAATATTGTGCCTGGGGGTGTCCTTAGTATGCATGTAAAGTACAATTTCTAAAGGAAAAAAATGTCATTTAAAACTGCTCGCGGCTTTCATGTATTGTCAGATCAGGGCAATATAGATAAAAATACCAAAAACGAATGGCATGGATGTCCCCCCCAAAATCCATACCAGGCCCTTCAGGTCTGGTATGGATATTAAGGGGAACCCCGCACACAAATTTTTTCAAAAAATGTAGCGGGAGTCCTTCCAGGCACTATATACTCTGAACAGCAGTATATATACACACACTATACGGCCTGCCCTATATACTCTGCAGAAAATTGGGCCTTAGGTGTGGGTGGTACCAGAACACTAAGCCCTACAGTTACTCTTGCTGGGTGCAGGAACAGGCCCTGCTGTGACATTTTATATCAAAAGTTGTAATTACATGCCCCAATTAAACAGGGGCAGAAAAACTGGGCCTTGGGTGGTGGTGCCACAACATTGTAACCCCTCACAGATATTCTTGTTGGGCACAGGAATGGGCCCTGCTGTGAAATATGACTGCCAGTTTCTTGTCCTCCTTGGGCACTCCCTCTCTCTAGGCTCACGTTACTCCCTTCCTCAACCTGTGAACCAACATCGGAGCCTTCAAATCGCAGCGCATCCTCCAGCAGCACATAACCGACACTGTGGTTGAATAATTCTGGGGACTCCTCCGTGCATGATGGTGGGGCTACAGAAGGAGTGACTGTGGACAAGGAGCCAGTGGAATAAGCCACTTTGGCAGCTGCATTGGAAGGCAAACTACTCTGAGCTTGGGTGACAGAGGATGAGGACGGCTTCGTTATCCACTCCACCAACTCTTCTGCATGTTGTGGCTCAGCAGCAGCACAAAAGGACACGCGTGCCCCATGGCCACCTGCAGAGGATGCACCATATGTCCACAACCCCCACTGTTGACAGAGGCTGCTTGCCCTCTTTTAGTGTTCTGTGAGTGTCTGCCGCTCCATGGGGGCCTTTCCAGACGGGATGTATTTTTTGTTTTGCAACACTACGCTACACTGTATTAGATACTGTGTACACTGTCTGAAGTGAAGTAGAAACTGTACACACTGCATTAGACATGATACTGTGTACGCTGCCTGAAGTATTAGAAAACAGCACACCACTGCAGATATAGGCTATACTGGATGCAGTATGTATGTAATAATACACTAGACTGTAGGTGTATTAATACACTGCTTGCCCTGACCGAATAATTGTGTAAACACTAAATATATAGTCTATGCTAAATGCAGAGTGTAAAAAAAAATATAAATTATATATATATATATATATATAATTGTGGGAAGATTAGTTCGTGGGGATCAACTTTTCTGAAGGACAGTCAGCAAACGGGCACTTTCTTAAAAATCAGGCGGATGCCTTGCCGTCCTGCGCCAACTAAACAGTCTCCTCTCTACACAGTGTGGGGCTGGTCCCTGTCACCCACAAAACATGCGGTAAAGCAAACCTTTTTAGTCCAATAGCCAGAGCTGCTCTCACTCAGGTTCCTTCCTGAGTCTCAAAAACCAGAGCCCTGTTGAGCTCTCTTCCTGGTTATTTAAAGTCCACCTGAGGGTGGGCTCAAGTGGACTAGAACATCCGGACCGGAACCTAGCCTGCCACAGAGGCTGGAAAAACCCAGGCCGGATTCCGGTTCAATCCCTTACAACAGAACGAATGCGAGGTGAAATGTAGCGATTATCCAATATATCACCTTGCATACCGTCACATATCCTCCCCCTCTGCTCAAGCCCCTGCGGCTGAGCAATTGACCCAAGCATACAATGCATGCGGGAGAGGGCATCTGCATTGTTTTGGAGCTTGCCCAGCCTATGCTCTACTGTAAACTTAAAGGACTGTAGAGCCAGGAACCATCTTGTCATGCGGGCAAATTTTCTCCGTTGTCACACATCCACTTTAGGGGAGCATGGTCGGTGACCAGCTTAAATGATCTACCAAACAAGTAATACTTCAGGGACTCCAAGGCCCATTTAATAGCGAGATACTCCTTCGACAATAGCATCGTTTTTTTCATGCTTATTCAGTTTTCGGCTCAGGTATTACAACCGGGTGCTCCTCACCATCTCTGTTCTGGGACAGTACAGCACCTAGGCCCACCTCAGAGGCGTCTGTCTGTACCACAAACCCCTTTGTGAAGTCCGGGGTCACCAGCACCGGTAATACACAAAGGGCCTGTTTTAACTTCTGAAACGCCTCCTCGGCTTCAGGATTCCATTTGACAATGACTGACCCTCTACCCTTTGCCAGGTCGGTCAGAGGGACGGCAATGGTGGCAAAGTTGGGTATAAACCGCCAGTAATACCCCGTAATGCCTAGGAAGGCCCAAACTTATTTCTGGTTTACTGGATGGGGCCACTTTTGAATTGCCTCAATCTTATTGGTCTGAGGCTTGACAAGTCCCCGGCCAATAACGTACCCAAGGTACTTGGCTTCCTCCAGGCCTAAGGCACACTTTTTTGGGTTGGTCGTGAGACCCCGCTTCCCTAAGGGAATCTACCACTGCTTGTATCCGGGGCAGGTGCGATTCCCAATCTGGGCTGTGGATGACCACATCGTCCAAATAAGCAGCCGCATACGGGCGATGTGGTCTGTTTTGTCCATCATTCGCTGGAACGATGCAGAGGCCCCGTGCAGACCAAAAGGCATCCGCTTGTACTGAAACGAGCCCTCAGGAGTGGAAAAGGCAGTCTTCTCCTTGGCCGTTTCAGTTAGCGGTATTTGCCAATAGCCTTTCGTTAGGTCTAGGGTTGTTATGTAGCGAGCTTGTCCCAACCTGTCCATGAGTTCGTCGACCCGAGGCATCGGGTATGCATTGAACTTAGACACACTGTTGAGTTTCCTAAAGTCATTACAAAATCTGATAGTGCCATCAGGTTTTGGGACCAGCACTATGGGGCTGGACCACTCACTGTGGGACTCTTCAATCACGTCCAGCTCTAACATATTTTTGATTTCTTTTGCCACTGCCTCTCACCTGGCCTCTGGGATTCTATATGGCTTTACATTTACCCGAACCGCTGGTTCTGTCACTATGTCATGCTGGATCACCTTGGTCAGTCTGGGTAAGGGGGAAAAAAAAAGTCTCTGTTTTTGTGCACAAACGCCCTAACGTCACTTTGTTGTGCCACAGACAGGGAATCCGTTATGGTGACGTCAGGTGTCACCAGTACCCGGTCCGTTGGAGCCGGGGAAGTGGCCAGTAAAGTCTCTCTGTCCTTCCAGGGCTTTAAGAGATTCACATGATAAATTTGGTATGGTTTCCTTTTCCCTGGCTGGTAGACTTTGTGGTTTACCTCCCCCACCTTTGACAACCTCAAAGGGACCCTGCCACTTGGCTAGGAACTTACTTTCCACCGTGGGAACCAGTACCAACACTCTGTCCCTGGGGCTGAAAATACGGACCTTGGCACCCTGATCATAGACCCTCCTCTGGGCCTCCTGGGCTCGCTCCATATGTTCTCGCACCAGGGGCAGGACAGCTGCGATTCGATCCTGCATCAAGGAGACATGCTCTATGATGCTTCTATATGGGGTGGCCTCTCCTTCCCATGTTTCTTTGGCAACATCTAGCAACCCCCTTGGATGTCTACCATACAAAAGCTCAAAGGGGGAATAGCCTGTGGATGCCCACGGAACCTCACGTATGGCAAACATGAGATATGGTAGCAAAAAATCCCAGTTTCTCCCATCTTTGTCGACCACCTTTTTCAGCATACTTTTCAAAGTTTTATTAAATCTTTCGACCAGACCATCCGTTTGGGGGTGGTAGACCGAGGTACGGAGATGGGAGATTTTGTATAATCTACACAGTTCCTTGGTAACCCTGGACATAAATGGGGTACCCTGATCGGTTAAGATTTCTTTTGGAATCCCCACTCGGCTAAACACCTGGACCAACTCCTTGGCAATAGCTTTGGCGGAGGTGTTGCGCAAGGGTATGACCTCGGAATTGCGTGTCACATAATCCAGGATCACCAGAATATGCTGGTGACCCCGGGCAGATTTCACAACCGGCCCCACGAGGTCCATGCCAATCCTCTCAAAGGGGACCTCGATTATTGGTAGAGGGACAAGGGGGCTGCTAAAATGGAGCGACGGCGCCGACATTTGGCACTCGGGGCATGATTCGCAGTACTCCTTGACATCTGCATACACCCCAGGCCAGAAAAATCTCTGGCCGATTCTCCCTGGTTTTTTCAATACCGAGATGCCCCCCCATTACATGACCATGGGCCAGGTCTAGCACCACCCTGCTGAAGGGTTTGGGAACCAGTAGCTGATCTATCTCGTCCTCTCCACATTTTACCACTTGATACAATAAATTGTTTTTAATGGCCATGTAGGGGAAGTTACCCCCCAGTTAGGATCTACGGGTACCCCATCAGACATCTTAACGTTTTCCCTGGCTCTCATGAGGGTGGCATCTCGCAGTTGCTCAGTACAGAAGTCCTCTCTCCTGACCTCTAAGTCGGGTACCACATACTGGCTACTCATTGTCAGGGTCAAAGGTGTTCTCCTGTTCGTTACCCTCGGGCTGGGAGCTAGCTTCCAGGTCCTCCGGCTCCCCAGCCATGACAGGGAAAGGAAGAGGATCTCCGGCTTCTATGATCCCACCAACAACATCCCCTTCCCTTTGGCAAAAAGGGTCTGGTGAGAGTTGTGTGCTTCCCCAGCAGGGGGAGCTCTATCTACCAGGCTCCCTTTGCTCTCCCTTAAATTCAAAAAATGTGGAAAATCTCTCCCCACTAAAGCCTCAACCACCGCTGTCTGGTAGTCCCGAGTGTCCCCATGGATGCAAATTACCCCAATAGTACTGGGGTGTAGTTTTGTGGGGTTCACACAATCATTCCTGACTAGGGTCACCACACTACCAGAGTCTAGCAAGGCTGTGAGTGGCTTTCCATCCACTGGAAGAACATACACATCTGTTTTTCAATGCGACTCTGACATGATGCAGTACATGCGACCTGTGCAAACAGAGAAATGAGTCTTTTCATAAAAGCATAATCACATTGCATAGGTTCAACATCTATAGGACAGTTTTCAGCAATATGCTCTAATGCATGGCAACGAAAACACCGTATGTGGCCTACCCCCAGTCCTCTTAGCGGCCCCAAAGACCTTCCTGGCTTCTTTGGCCAGTCTCCAGGTCTAGGACCCACAGTCTCATCAGCAGTAACAACAGTCTTATCCACCTTCCCCATGCTCTTGAACCCCCGAAACACTCTTACACTTACGAGAACCGCTGGGCGATCTTGCACCTCTAGAGACACCAAAGTGGGATGTAGATGCATTCACCAAGTCCTCAGTGGCAGTGTACCTCTCCACTAGGTCCATCAACTGGGTTGCAGTTTTGGGGTCCCCCTGTCCGACCCACTTCCTCAGGGAAGCAAGGAGCGCACACAGGTACCGGTCCATTACCACAGACTCCACGATCTGAGGGCTTGTCAAGTTCTCTGTCTGCAACCACTTCCTGGTGAGGTGGACCAGGTCAAACAATTGTGAACGGGGTGGCTTGTTGTTGGAGTAGGACTACTGATGCACTCAATGGGCCCAGACTGCCATGGTGACACCCAAGCGTGCGAGTATCTCGGTCTTTAGAGTCTCATAGTCCTGGGCCTCATCTGGCTCTAAATCAAAATAGGCCTTTTGGGGTTCTCCTGTTAGAAATGGGGCCAACAGTCCCACCCACTGCTCTTTTGGCCATCCCTCACAGACAGCAACTCTCTGAAAAGTCGCAAGGTATGCCTTGACCTCATCGGCAGGTGTCATTTTCTGTAGGTGGTAGGATGCACGTACCAACTTTGGTTCCACTGGCACAGGAGGTGCAGACCCCTTTTTCAGTTCCACCAGTTCCACTGCCTGCTGAGTCCACCACGTGTGGGAACATTAGCTCGTGAGGATCACCTTTTCTGAAGGACAGTTAGCAAACGGCACTTTCTTAAAAATCTGAGGGATGCCAGGTTTATTTACAGGAGGTTTGCAAAATAAAAACAAAACCGTAAAGTAAATCCTTGCCGTCCGGCGCTAACTAAACAAACAGTCTCCTCTCTAGACAGTGCGGGGCTGGTCTCCGTCACCCACAAAACAGGGGCTAAAGCAAACCTTTTTATTCCAATAGCCAGAGCTCCTCTCACTCAGATTCCTTCCTGAATCTCAAAAACCAGAGCCCTGTGGAGCTTTCTTCCTGGTTATTTAAAGTCCACCTGAGTGTGAACATCCGGACCGGAACCTAGCCTGCCACAGAGTCTGGAAAAACCCAGGCCGGATTCCGGTTCAATCCCTTACAACAAAACGAATGCAAGGTGAAATGTAGAGATTATCCACTATATCACCTTGCATACCGTCACAATATAATATATATGCACACACACACACACACACACACACGCAAACACACACACGCAAACACACACACGCACATACATA
This sequence comes from Lithobates clamitans, assembly GCA_037952925.1. Classification (NCBI taxonomy): domain Eukaryota; kingdom Metazoa; phylum Chordata; class Amphibia; order Anura; family Ranidae; genus Lithobates; species Lithobates clamitans. The sequence continues at coordinate 6,541,754 of JBBGZY010000655.1, forward strand.
TAACAAATACACTGCCACTAACTAAATAACCTGCCCGCTTAATCTAACGTAAGCCATCTCTCTATCTACACCAACAAGACTACACACGGCTGCTCTGTAAGCAGCCTTATATAGTGTGGGGCATGGACTTAGTCCCCCTGAGCCATGATTTGCCAAAGGCACCCTGCCTTTGGCCAATTATGGCTCTTTCAGCACAGCGTGCTGTGATTGGCCAAAGCATGCAGGTCAGGTGCATGCTTTGGCCAATCATCATACAGCAATGCACTGCTATCTGGCAGTGCATTATGGGGCGTTCTGCGGCGCTTGAATTTTCAGCAAACTCCTCATATGTTTGGTTCGTTTTAGAATGAACACCCGATGTTCAAGTCGAACTTACGTTATATTCAAACCATGGGCTCAATTTCCTAATGTACAGTATTGATTGATCCCCTTCATCAAAAAAAACCCTTACACTGACTGGCAAGTGTGCTGGTAGCAATATAGCTAAAGCTGCACACTCACTACATTTCTACATGACTCAGAAATAGACAAAAAGCAAATTAAAAGAATGAAATATTGTGAGCAAATTGGTTCTACATACATTAGATTCACTCATTTTTCTCCTCAAGGTACAATTAATTGAGTTTCTATATTAAAATATAATCTTATCTAGGGTACAATATTGGGTAAATTTGTGCTATACAAAGATGTTTTCTATAACAACTAGTAACCAAGCCAAAACATCAGCTGGCAAATGTGGTACTTGCCTAAAAGTTTGTTAGTTTTTGCTTTATAGAGTATGATTTCCTACTGTAATTCTTAAGATGAATAAAACGAAATGTGCAGCGTGAAAGGTAGACTTACACTGAATATCATTTTCAATCTATTTTTCAAACTATACTTGTGACTTTTAAATGGGGATATACTTAAATGACTCCATTCAACATTAATAAATAATCAAGTACATGAAATTACTTGCTTTACCTGAGCGACCGTGCTAAAAGATGGCCAAGACTGGAAACCATATTCAGAAGCAAAGCGAGTCCTAGGGTATGACTTCCAATCCCAACAGTCTGTGAAATAATTGTAGTAATGTGTGTCACCATAGTGATTGTCATACGGATTTTTGGAAAGCCAATGCTCTTTGATTGTCTCTTTCCCATTGGTAGGGCTTGAAGCAATGAAAGGACGAGTACCATCCATCTGTGCAGAAGCACAAAATAAATTCAATATTAAAAATTTAAAAAGGAAAGCAGAGAGAGCAAAAATGTAGATGACTTTTAAAGAAGCACTCTGAGGTCAATAAAAAGCTGCAGCTTCACTGCTCCCCAGTTGCTGCAGGTGTTTGACCCTTCTGAGTGAGTTGAATACCTGCTTCTCCTGCTGCACACAGTGGTTCAGCCTGCTAGCTTATACTGTATGTCCTGCAATGACATTTGGGCAGAAGGAACCACCGTTTATGGCAGGTTCAGCAGGTATTTGATCTACCCAGAAGGGTCAAATACCTGCAGCAGCTGGGATCGGTGAAGGTGTTTTTTAGTAGTAAGAAGCTTCCCCCCCCCGCCCCCTTTTTTTTTTTTTTTAAGGAGAAGCAGGTATTCACACATCAAAAAAACAGTGAAATACCTGCAACATATTGGGAGCAGTGAAGAAGCAGCATTCCAAGACAGGGGACCGAGAAGTATAAATCTTGTTCAATTACCAGGCCAGCAAGACAAAAAGTGAGAGGGGTGGGGGATGAAAGGGCACAAACGACCGTAGAAACATTCCAGAAGTTCAGTTTTTTTACTTCACTGCTTTATGCAGTTTTCTTCACATGAATATGTCAAATACCAACATTTCCAGGACACACGTCCAATTACCAGGCTAGCCTTCTTTTATAAGTGACTCCGTGGTATTATTAACTGTAATGCCCTGTACACACGATCTGACTTTCCGACAACAAAACTGTGGAATTTTGTTCGAAGGTTGTTGGCTCCAAATTGTCTTGCATACACACGGTCATACAAACGTTGGCCAACAATTACGAACGGGGGAACGCAGTGACATACAAGACGTACGACAAGCTGAGAAAAAGGAAGTTCAGTAGCCAGTGCGGCTCCTTCCGCTTGATTCCGAGCATGCGTGAACTTTTGTGCATCGGACTTGTGTACACACGATCGGAAATTCCGACACAAAGTTTTGTTGGCAGAAAAATTGAGAACCTGCTAGCCAACATTTGTTGGCGTAAAGTCCGACAACAAATGTTCGATGGAGCATACACATGGTCGGACTTTCTGCCAACAAGCTCTCATCCAACATTTGTTGTCACAAAATCCGATCTTGTGTACGGTGCATAAGGCTTTTAATGCTGCATGTGACCTCAACTGGGGAGATTACTCCTCATTTTTTTATCCCCAGGACAAGACAAAAAGTGAGAGGGGTGGTAAAGAAAAGGCACAAACAACAACAATAGTTTATTTACAAAACAATTGTTTTACAAAGGATCAGTTTATTAACATTTAAAAAAATGAAATTAAAATAGAATTAACCAAAATCATCATAATTTTCTTTTATTAAGGTTAAACCACAGTTTACACTGCCACGACTTGTCATGCAACTTGAGAGTTCAGGAAAAGTCGCATGTAAAGTCGTGCCCCATTAACAGCAATGGAACTGGCCTAATCGGTGCAATTCAAGTCGATCCGACTTTAAAAAAGGTTCCTGCACTACTTTGGTGCGACTTCAACACGACTTGCATTGACTTCTGTCAATGAAGTCATATGCAAGCAACAATGAAGTCACGCAGAGATGTTGGATTTGAAGCTGTGGCAGTGTGAACAAGGGCTGAATGAGACTCTAGGCGAGGTAGCAGCTTTGCTCTCCCATTTCTTCTATTGACATGGATAAGGATTGCAATAGGCACAGCTAAGCTCCCTATTCTCAATTTGCAATGGCTGTACTGACATGGGCTCATCAGACACCAATTGCCCTACAAGTGTATCCCTCTTGAGTAGTGCAAGGCAAGTGAACAGTTTTGGCCAGCTGTACTTTCCTCCTGGTTTACTGCAGGAGCATGGGGGTTGTATTTGGGCCCCCTAAAATCTACTTAAACCTAGACTCCTGCTTAGGTAGTGGTTTGGATGATCTGGCTCCAATTGCAATAAATCTACATGGACACAATCTAGTTCTATGACCTGAAAGTCCATAATCACCTTCAAATTAATAACAGGAACAACTACATGGTAGCCACTAGTAACCAATCATGGAAGTGACTAATCAGAACTGCAAAAAATACCACTAGTACTATAGCTTGCTCCTAATTAGGTTGCGTGGCTTCTATATTGGTTGTCATTTTCTTTGATTAGCCAAAGATGAAAATAGAAAATCTGGCCATAAAAACACAACTAAAATCAGATTTGCATTAGGGGAGCGAAATTTAATTTACATAAAAACCTTCCAGTGTTTGATTATTACTTACCTTAATAACAAGCTCTCTAATGGTATTTATGTAGAGAGTAATATAGTCTTGTACATACACCTCTCTCCTAGAACTAGGTATTGAAAACCAATTTGTGGCAATTGCAGCTTCATTCTCATTGTTACCACTCCAGACAATAATACAGGGGTGAGATTTCAGTCTTCTGATCTAGGTTGTAACAAAAAGAATAAAGTGTGATGAACTGCTGTAAAGTACAGAAACTTTACACATTTAAACTAAATTTTAAGCACAAAAGTACCAAGACCGCCATTAAAAACATGGTTATAAGTGTAAAAAAGATATGCAGTTCAATTTTTAAATAAATCAAAGTAAAAACGGGTTTGTTTTTATACATCAGAATTATTACTGTGATCAGTGTGAAGTAGCCATAGCAGCTCACATAGCTACTAAGAGCCTGGTAGTAGAAGGCGGCCCCATGTGAGTGGCTGTTGAGACAATTTAAACATAGGAGATCTTTGCGCATGTGAAAAGAACACATATCCCTCATTGTATTCATAAAGCAATATCAAAGCCAAAAAAACAAAAAAAAATGTAATATATTGCAGCTTACCAATCTTTAGCTGTGGTTTTTTTTTAGGTTTTTTTTCCCCATTTCACCTGGTGATCCAGGCAGTAATACACTTCCTGTCTTAAAGAAGTACTGCAGTCTGTTCACATAATTTGTAATAAAAACATCTTTGTCATTCTGAAGCTTCCCTCTAACCACTTTGCATATTTTATATATACTGTGATTCTGTATTTGCCAAATATGCTGAAGGAATCTCCTTTCACCAAGTGTGGCTGCAGCCATTTTAACTGTGGGCAGCTGAAGCTGCTGCCTATTCACTTCCTGGATCTACATCAGCTCTCATTGGCCCTCATTCAACCCCCTCCCTTCCTGGCAAACTCTCACGAGAGTAAGGCCCGATTTACACCTATGCATTTTTAGTTTTTTTGCTTGTTGCAGATTTGCACTACAGTCCATTTAACATGCTTTCCTATGGAACAAGTTCTGTAGTGCAAATCTGCAAAATGCAAAAAGCACTAAAAAAGCATAGGTGTGAATTGGGCCTGAGAGAGCTGTGCATGATGTCATAAGCCTAGGCCAATTACCAGACAAGAAACAAGAAGTGGGCTGTATAAAAGGTATTTACTGGCAGTAAAAAAAAAAAAATCCAAAGTTAAAACAACAACAAGGGCAGAAGATTTAATAGATGGAAAGATGAAAAAATGACTGAAGGTCCACTTTAAGCAGCCCATTTATCTTTTTTTTTTTTCGTTCAACCAGCAGGTTGAATGCAAAAAAAAAAAAAAAGGATCAGATTGCCCCATCCACATTTAAGGTCGACGGAGAATCACTTCCACTGTGCTATTGTATTCTAAGTGTTGCCAGCTATAGATCATTCAGGAAAAACCTGAGAGGGTAGTTGTAGAGAAGTTGATCAAACTTCTGTACAACCAGGGCACCCATATACATGGATCAAAATTCGGCCAGTCCCTGCTGAACTGGCCAAATTACGATCCATTTATTGCAGCCTTTAGGCCCCTTTCACACTTGTATGACCTGAAAGTCGCGTGGCTTGAAGCAATGCCTATGTAATCTTGAGGTCTATGGACCTGAAGTCGCATCAAAGTCGGACCAAAGTAGTGCAGGGACTACTTTGAAGTTGCACAGTTATGAACGGTACGCATTGGAAATCATGGGGTACGACTTGTCATGCGACTTTGCATTCCCAAGTCACAGGACGAGTCACACAAGTGAAAGGGGCCTTAGGGTGTCTGCATTATGGATGAAGAAGTAACGCAGACACCTTTGGGCAGCAGCATTGTCAGTCTGGGGAGAGGGTAGTTTTAGACTGGCAGATTTAGATGTACTTGACTAACAAATTGAAGCTGAACGCCAGCTAACATTTTATAAACAGTTACAGCCAACAACTTTTCACCTTTTGGGATAAAGGTTGTACATAAATGAATAAAAGCCGATCATTGTAAGCACCTCTATCAGTGTTAAATGGTTTGTCTCAACCCTCTAATTGCTACTCTTTCTGAACAGCTTGGTCTGTTGAAGTAAGTAGAAAAATAACAGACTTATTTGCAGGATCACCAAGTGAAAACAGAAAAGGAAACTAAAGCAGCCACATCTAAGAATTAGTAAGCGGCAACTTAGTAATTTTTTTTTTTTGGTTTATACCATTACACAATTCTCTTCTTTGCTGTGGCGGTTGAAAAGGTGGGGGGGGGGGCTTAGAATTTACACTGAGGCCCCCTAAATTTGAGATGCTGAAAGGGTCTAGTTAATCAATTAAAGCAGAGTGGTTAGCCAACCCCCCCTTCCCTGACTTTCTGTAGTTCTGCTCCTTAGTAATGTATTGACTTTGCAGATACTGATAGTTCTCCTGCTACTTGTACTTGATTTTGATTGATTATGATCAATGACAGTAGGGAGGTCATTCATATTTTGCTTAGGAGCCCCATGATCCTTTGTTATTGCCCTGACTGTGATGTGCATCATTCACAATTTTATTGTATGCGATTTATGACAGTAATGTATATGGTCAAGTTTGAAATAAAAAAAAAAAAAAATGATGAAAGTTGTTAAATTTATAATATAATGAAACAAATTGACTTTTTACCTGATGGGTGACTTCTGCTCTCACTGTGTCCAAAAACCAGTCATCAGTCGGGTAAAGAGAACATGCAAACATAAAGTCATGCCAGACCTACCAGAACAACAAATTAATATACACATATATATTATATATGTAAAAAACTCTTATAAAAAAGGAAACAAACTGGGATCTTTTGACCAAAACCAGTGTGAGACATTACACTAGGATGGATAACTTATTTGGCGCGCACCATATTAAAAGGAATTAAAGCGGAACTTCACCCAAAAATGGGGAAGTTTCAATTCCCCCCCCAACCCCCCCCCCCATCACTTTTTGGATACATTTATTTTTTGGGCGAAGCAAGTACCAGGTTTAGGTCTTTGCCCACAGCCTTCTTGGACATGTCACAGGTGCCAGAAGGCTGCAGGACCATTTACAAAGTGCAGCATGCCTCGCGCATGTGCAGTGAGAAGCCACTTCCTATATATTCCAGCAGACTTCAAAAGAAACGGCCATCTTCTCATGAAACACTAATACTTGTAGAAATCTGCACACGTGGCTTGGTGTGAAATTACCATAATTCCCAATTCATTGCATAAGCTGTAGAAGTCATCACTCTCGTATATTCCTCCACCCCAGACACGTAGAGCGTTCATATTGGCATCGACAACTGAACGGAGCAGGACACGGAGCCTGTTAGAAATAAAAACACAACCACTGGCACATATAAAAAACAGTTTTTGAACTGATCAATCATTCAAGTTGCAGTAGTAGAAAAAAAAAGGGAACAAAATTGAGCAAATAGTGCAAATTTTATACTTCTATGATCATTACATGGACTTATTTAAAAAAACAAAAACAAACACACAACTTGTGTTTTTGGTCTAATTTAAGGCTAAGTTAACCTTTTCCAGGCAGAATTCCACTTTTCATTATAATTAGAAGCCTTTAGTAATGTCTTTTCAGCCCAGACCATCCCAATGTGCTTATCTCTCACTTATCTAGTCCATGGCCGCTATGAATCTGCTGCCATGGACTCCAGCTCTGGCAGAATGAGCACAGGAGGCACAACAACATTGCGCGCGCGCGGGGGGGGGGGGGGGTTGTGTGGCTGGTTAATAGATTTAGATACACTAGTAGATGAAAGCTGAATCCAGCTCACATAATCAGTTACAGCAAACTTTTTTTTTTTCGTTTTGGGATAAAGGTTTTACGTGAATAAATAAAAGCTGATTGTTTTAATAATCCTGCCAGTGTAAGTGTTTTGCCTCCATGCAATTTCTGTGTAAACTGATACATTCTGCTGGAGAGTTTGTGCTGTGAAAAACAACAGACTTGCTGTCTCGATTACCAGATGAAAATAGAAGAAAGAAAACCCAAAAAAGAAAAAACAGCAACCACATCTCAGAAATGGTAAGCTGCAATATAAATACTGTAAATGCTTGCTCTTGGGTTTAATAGTGCTTTAAACTCTTATGCCCCGTACACGGTCGGACATTGATAGGACTTTCCGACAACAAAATCCATGGATTTTTTCAGACGGATGTTGGCTCAAACTTGTCTTGCATACACACAAAGTTGTTGGAAAATCCGATCATTCTGAACGCGGTGACGTAAAACACGTACGTCAGGACTATAAACAGGGCAATAGCCAATAGCTTTCGTCTTTTAATTTATTCTGAGCATGCGTGGCACTTTGTCCGTCGGATTTGTCTACACACGATCGGAATTTAAAGGATCGGATTTTGTTGTCGGAAAATTTTATAGCAAGCTCTCAAACTTTGTGTGTCGGAAAATCCGATGGAAAAAGTCTGATGGAGCCCACACACGGTCGGAGATTTCCAAAAGCTCCGATCGCACATATTCTGTCAGAATGTCCGACCGTGTGTACAGGGCATTAGGCTCCATGCACAGAGGACATTTAAATAATGCCAGTGCTGCTGCCAGAAAAAAGCAGCGTTAAAAATGCGATGTTAGGTGCGTTTTTGGGTGTTTTTTCGCTTTTTTTTCAGTAAAAACACTCCCTATAATGTAAAAACGCCTAAAAGCACCTAAACGCAGCTAACAGCTTGTTACAGCGTTTAGGGGCGTTTTTCGTTTTTACAGCTCAACAGCCTCTGCTCCTGGATGCATAGGCTGTCATTTTTTTCTACTGTGCCTAAACGCTTATGCCTCCAAACGCCTCTGAAAGTTTATGTGTGCATGGACACATAGGCCAACATGGAGTAGCAGTAAACAAAAAAAAAACAAAAAAAATCAGACGCCCCTAACAGCAGCTGTAAAAACGTCCTGTGTGCACGAGCCCTTGTAGTTCACTAGTAAGTATTATAGAAGACTACTTGACATGACATGAATTTGCGTGGCAAGTCTCTAGCAAGAGCAAAGTTGCAGTGGTGAGTCTGCAGCAAGAGCTTGGCAAGTCACAGTGACCTCTGTGGTGGGATGACTAGTGCACAACATAACTCTGCACTATCTCCCCATACACAGCAATTCAGTTTGTACCAGTTTACCATGGCACATATGCAGTAAATGTAAATCAGGAGTGCCAATGCTTCAGAAGGCCAGTGAGGTCACTATTTTTTTTGAAGTTTGTATTCATTGATAGGAATATTATGAAACTATAGAAAAAAAAAAATGAACTGGTTTATACATAGAGACACATCTTTACGCCATATTCTCCCTTGAGCATGGCACCTACTCTTCAGAGTTAACCCTGTCTTGGAAAGAATCAGCTGGTATCCAGTTGGAGCCTTTTAGGAATATGGGAACTCCATTAATCTTCATATAGAAAGACAGGCCAGGAGAACCTGCAATTGGTTCTTCGATGAGCTCCACTGTGCGAAAGTAAATCTGTGGGAGAGCACAAAGTGGAAAAATATTATACCATGTAATTTATCTATACATGGGGCTTTTCAGTGCTTTTACAAGCTTCATGTTAATAAAAGACAGTAGAGAGCAGTGTAAATTCAGAGACATTTCATGAATTTAGTCCGGTTAAAGCGTTTCTTACCCCAACATTTCATATTCCTGATATGTGCCTGCTGTACCATCTACTTGTATGAGAAAGTATCCTGTTCTCTTTGTATTGCTTCCTTTGCATGAAATCACTGATGATCCTGCCAGTCCCTCTGCTTTCTTATTAAAAACTGACCATGCTCAGCAGGAAAGCACATAGCAGTTCTCTATCTGTGCTGGGAACTCAACCTGCTCTCCTCCAATGATCAGACATGTCCTGACACACCCCGCTGCACAGCCTTTCACTGGGAGCTCAGTGTGATGTTGCTTCTTCCCCCAGCTCTTGTGCAGCTTATAACAGAGGTAATGTGCTCATTTATAAAAAAAAAGTCTTTAAATTGTTTTTTTTTTAAATCCATACACAGATATTTTACCTTTCATTCCTATTTTAAACTGAATGGGTGGTTTTACAATGTGATCGTTTACAATTTCACAATTACTTTAATACATAATTTAAAGTAGCACAAAAAAGTAGCACTTTCTTCCAATATAGAAAAAAATAAATACATATTGGGTATTTAGCAAATGTGTTTCTTCATACATTTGTGTATTGCTCAATTTTATTGACATATTATAGCTTTGAAATGCCCCTCCCACTTCTAAATCTCACATTGGAATGCTGCCACCTCTTTACTAACTTCTGATCTCTCTAGCATTACAAGGTGTCTGCAAAGCAGCATCCGGTTCAGGGGTCTACCACGGACTGCATAATTAGGCACTTTTTGAGGTGGTTATATGCGTTTTATATGTGTATACAAATGCCAGGTTCATCACGATAACCTGTGGGCTATAAATCTGTAAATAGCATAAACAAGTTCTATAAATAAGGCCCTTTCGCAGTCAGTCTTGGTAAAAATCTGCAAGCAGGAGGAAAGATGTTCAGGGTAGCCAAGTGGAGAGAAATGTCTCCATTTTGTCATTAAGTTTAACTTCCAGTTTTTTTGTGCAGGACGACTGAATTTATCGCAGATTTGGTTTCATTCCAAGAGAGAGTGGGTGCGTTCCAGGCCTTAGCAATAGTCACCCTAAGGAGATACAATATCAAATAAAAAAAATGGGTTTAGTTTTACCCAGAGGTTTAAGATTTAAGAGAGCGTGTTGAGCCAAAAAACAGAGGAATTGGGGCATCTGAGAACACATTATCCGAAAGACAGCTTTCCAAAATTGGCGTACTAAAGACAGGTCCACCATACATGGAAAAAAAAAAAGGGTGTACAAAAAACACATTGCAGCGCTTAGCAAAGAAAAAAAAAAATCTGCGCTGTGTGAATAGGAAAAATTAGTGCAAGCTGCTGACACCCAAAGTATAATCCGTGCTTCAATCCAATTGTGCCAAAATAGCAGTGCAGTGCTTAGCAAATCGATTCACATAAATAGACCATATATAAATACCCAGATAGGAGAAACTGGGATCTAAATCAAGTGCAACTCGAAAATTATTATTTAAAGTCCAGATAGAAAACCAGAATCTAAGTAATAAGTCCGTAGTGAATAGAAAGTGCAAAAAAAGTTACTTCAACGTTAGTAACCCAATTCTTCTCCAAAGTGCTTCAGTGATCTCACCACCTATGTACAAAATGCCCACTCCTTGAAGGAAATGACTGCCGTTACAGCAGCATAAATGCCTAACACTCAAACAGGGTCCATTGAAGCATAGGGACTCTCTGAACTTCTCCTTTAAAAGCCTCCAGCTCTAAGTAAATAAATATCGCCAGGAGCCAGAGAAGGATCCAATAAAGTAGTACTTTAATTTAGTATTGTTACGCATACAGTACAATGAGGACATTGAAAAAGATTAACTTACATCTAAAAGCCGCTATCGACTCAAAATCGAGCAGTGGCATGACGTCAGATACAAATTCTCTGCCCCAATGCATTTCATCCAAAAGGGATGTTATCAAAGGGTCATGTGGTACTGATGTAGGCGCATATAAATAGTCTTTTACCAGCTGAGTGCAATCAGCTGCTTATTTATGTTGCCGGTGTTCTGTCACAATAGCCAATTCATCGAGATCTCCAATCACCCAGATAGCAAGGATATAATTTGCCACATATTTGTGGCAGTGTTGAATTGCAAGTCTGTTAACTTACTGCACATTTTTACTGGCATAGTGTGCACTTGCAGAGCACTTGAAGCAGAAGTTCTAGTTGACACTTTTTCAATTTGTAGAAAATTTGCGTGGTAAGTCTCTAGCAAGAGCAAAGTTGCAGTGGTGAGTCTACAACAAGAGCTTGGCAAGTCAGTGACTCCTGTGGTGGGATGAGTAGTGCACAACATAACTGAACCAGAACTTGCAATAGACTTGCAGAATGTTTGCAAAGAAAGATGATCTGGAGTCATGCATTGTGGACTTGCTGCAATTGTGCAATAAAGTTGTGAAGCCTGGCAAGTCTAGCAATAGCTTAGCAAGTAATTTTTAAACTTGCAGCACAATTGCTTGCTATCTGGGCACGTCACTTCCGCTTACTGTAAACCATCAGTAATTGGAGATTTAGATGACTTGCTATTTTGACACAACACCGGGAAGCATGTACACTCCGGTACACGCAATTTGCAGTTTTGACAAAACAGACTATGGAGGAAAAAAGTTGTCGCCGCCCTGGCGGCGGCCAAGATTTTAGTTAGAATCGGACGGACTAACAATGTCCGCTCATAATATCATGTACCGGAGTGTACACACTTCCCAGTGTTGTGTCAAAACAGCAATTCATCTAAACCAATTACTTTTGGTTTACAGTAAGTGGAAGTGACATGATTGGAGATCAGAAAACCAGATGTATCACGGCGGCCAGCTTTAAGGAGTCACGGAAGTTCATTAAGAGCAGCTCCACCGGAAATAGCCGAGTCGCCATTTTGTCGTAGTCCTGAAAATAATACAGCGGCCATATAGTTCTATCGAAGATGGAATTAGAATGGGGACACAACAATGATAGTAAAATACTATACAACTGGACTAAGAAGCAAGGAAGTATACACCGCACAGTTGTATAGATCTCATTATAAAAAAAAAACATTCGGGCTGACTGCATACAAGTGCAAACATGACAGTAATAATGATATACATGTATAAAATAAAATATAAATGTACAAAAAACAAAAAACAAAAAAAAAACTGTCAGAAATAGAATCAGAGAGATCAGCTCATCACAAAGCATATATAAATCTTGTATTATAAAAATTGTAGTTAACAAAAAAATAATAGAAATAAAAATGAATATAAAAAGGATTCAAAAATATCTAGAAATAAAATAAATATACAAGGAAGGGGGGAATCTACATCATATTCAAGTGGCGTAATATCAGCCACATGGATTGATAAAAACCGAGGTTTTCTATGGAAAGATCTTATTTTATCTTAGTCAAAAGTGAGTATCTTAATGAATCATAGGCAAGAAATTAACTTCGTAAAGCAGAACTGAAGGAATCTGAAAAATTATGGTCAGACCGACTGGGACAATCCATGCTCATTTAGTATCTATAAAGCAGTTAATGTCACAGTCTGTTTAACCCATGAGGTGCGTAGGACTTAAAAGCTCAAAAATCCATCGCATCTCCAATTTAGATACCTCTCTCGTTTTGTTGCATCCTCACCAGTGTGGATCCAGCTTATTTATGCCCACAAAAAGGTTAGGTTTTTATGGTTCCCGTTAAGAAATTCCCTGAAATGCACTGATAAGCTATGGCTCTTAAATCCTCATTTGATGTTGTAAACGTGTTCCCTCAGACGATCTTTGAGACGACTGGTAGTCTGTCCAGATGTCTCAGAGACCGTCTGAGGGAACACGTATGCAGTCAGCCCGAATGTTATTTTATAATAAGATAGATAGATATAGATATAGATAGATATATATATATATATATATATATATATATATATATATATATATATATATATATATATATATATATATATATATATATATATATATATATATATATATATATATATACACACACACACACACACAACTGTGCGGTGTATACTCCCTGGCTTTTTATTCCAGTTGTATTGTATTTCTGCCATCACTGCTGTGTCCCCATTCAAATTGCATCTTCAATGGGACTCTAATATGGCTGCTGTATTTATTTTTGAGACTACGCCAAAATGGTGGCTCAGCTATTTCTAGCCACTAGAGCCACTTCTATCAGCTATTTCTAGCCATTAATGAACTTCTGGGACTCTTTAAAGACGGCCGCCGCAATACATCCAGGGACATAAATAAGCGGCTGATTGCACACAGCTGGTAAAAGACAATTTATATGCACCTACGTCAGTACCACATGACCCCTTGATAACGACCTATTGGATGAATCGATGCGGACAGAGAATTTAGTGCTGACGTCACGCTGCTGCTCGATTCTGGGCTGACAGAGGCTTTTAGATGCCAGTTCATCTTTTTCAATGTCTTCATTGTTTGTATGCATAACAATACTAGATTAAAGTACTACACTATTGGAGCCTTCTCTGGCTCCTGGCAAGCTTTATTTAAAACTGGTGGCTTTTAAAAAGGAGAAGTTCTGAGAGTCCCTATGCTTTAATTAATGGACCCCATTTGAGTGTTATGGTGTGATAGGTGTTTTAGCTGCTGTAACAGAGGAGAGAGAGAGAGAGAGAGAGAGAGAGAGAGAGAGAGAGAGAGAGAGAGAGAGAGAGAGACACAGAGACAGAGAGACAGAGACAGAGAGACAGAGAAAGAGAGAGAGAGAGAACCTGGAAGGAATCCGGGATTATGGTTAAACAGGTTGGTGGGGAGATTGGCAGAATATTTGCAAAGTTCGTTTTGTGATGTGGCTAGTGAGATCTTGTCAGGCGCAGTGGCAGAAGCGTCCATTAGGGGCGCCACCCCCCTAATCCATGCGTCCGGCCTCTAATCTACATGCAGGGTGCTGGACGCATGGATTTTTCTTTTTTGAAGCACATGATTAGAGCCAGACGCTATAATTGGCTTCATAAAGGGTGGGCTCGAAGCCACCACTTGGATGGGGTAAGTGCGGGGCTGGCGGAAGGCCTGGCACGTGACGGGGGGGAGCGGCAATCGATCAAGGATTATGTGGTTGGTTGGCTGACTGCGGGGGACCTAGGGGCCCCCAAGAAAATTGAGCACGAGCTGCCACTCCTCAGGCAGATGGGTGGAGACAAAAAAAATAATTTGATAGAGTCACAGTTGAGAGCTTCTAATTCCACCCAGATAGGAGTTCTGAATGTGGCATTGAAAGTAAGTATTTGGGCTAGTTGTGCTGCTTGCAAGTATTTCTAGAGATGTGATAGGCTGAGTGCCAAGTATATGCTTGTAGATAGGGTTTATTTATTTATTTAGACAAGGTTTTGCACTATGCCGCACAAAGGACACAATTTGGCAAGACAACCAGATTTCTTCTTTTACTCATTTGGCACCAGAGAAGGACAGTTACATTGGTTGGGTTATAGGCTATTATACTTGAATATCTTCACCATTCTTTGCATTGTCATCAAGAAGACTTCAAGTTAAAATTGTGCGGACTGATATTTTGTTACAAAAAGATTACTTTCTGTCCAGAAAAGCCCTTGAAGAACAGTAGCAGCCAAAATGATCAGCCTGACAAGAGCTGATAACAAAATATCTTGCCACACCCAGCTATGTATGAACTGCAAACTGAACAAAGATCTCAGTTTGTTTTAGTAGTATAAACTGTTAATTTTGTCTGTTTTTGAAGTTGGTTAAGACTGATAATATGAAAAGGAGGAAGCAGTAGAATATAGACAGTGAGCTTGTCTGGATACATTCAGCCTGCTTAGAGTTATATGCATATACAGGCCTTATATCACCCTTTACCCTGCACATTTCACAAAAGGTCTAAACCTCCCCACCATCAGTTTTGGTACGGAATACCATTTCAAGCCTAGAGTTCTTATTTGTAGGGCATCGATTGTGTGGTGAATGCATGTAAGCAAGCAGAAGGGTGTGGCAGGTCCCTCATAGGAATCAATGGAAAGTTATTAATAAATATCAATGATTTTGTTATGTAAAAACATGAAGTGAAGTATGCAAAAAAAAAATTATACCAAGTACCTTGCACTGCAAATATGCCAAATGTAACAAACAGCTATTAAAGCTGTTTCTTTAACAACTTCCTGCCCACAGTATGTCATATGACATCCTGGACTTTGAGTGGAGGTATTTGAATGACGCTTGCAGCTGCGGGCATGATTCAGATATTCTTTTCTACTGGTGATTCCCTGCACCATAAAAACAATCATAGCGGCTTGATTGTTTTTACAGGTGGCGGGAGGAGACGTTCCCCCTCCTCCCGCCACCCTTTGGTGCCTCTACCGGCTCACCCGTGCGATCAGTAAACTGTGTTCTGTCAAATGAGCCAACTCGTCAAAATCTCCAATTATGTCACTTCTGGTGACTCTCCAGCAGCAGTAATTGCAGATTTTGACGACTTGCCTGTTTTCACAGAACACTGGCAGCATATACACTACGGTACATGATATAATGGACTGAGTGGACATTGTTAGTCCGTCCACCACCAACCAATAACAGGACCACATCCAAGGTGGCGACAAATTTTTTACTTCTTAGTCGGTGTTCTGTCGAAACAGCCAACTCGTCCTGTACCGTAGTGTATACGCCGACTGTGTTCTGTGAAAACAGGCGGCGAAAACTGCTATTACTGCTGCTGGAGAGTTACCAGAAGTGATGTAATTGAAGATTTTGACAGAACACTGGAGAAGGAATCCGGTGACGGCAGAAGTTCACCATAGAGAATACCAGGGACCAGATGGCCGGGAGCAACATTATGACGTCACGTCCAGCCTCGGCAGTTGTAAATACTGCCGTGTATTTGGCTGCAAATGCTGAGATTTTTTTGTTTGATCTCAGTCTTTCCAGGCTAGAGGAGAGATGTGGTTTGGACCTGTCATGCCCTATTCCTATTCCAAGGGATGTTAACATTCCTTGTATTAGGAATAAAAGTGATAAAAAAAAAAAAATTTAAAAAAGGGAAAGTGTAAAAAAATATATAAAGTGCCCCCGTCCCCACATGTTTGCACGCAGAAGTGAACGCATACGTAGGTCGCACCCACATATGTAAACAGTGTTCAAACCGCACATGTGAGGTATCGCCGCGAATGATAGAGTGAGAGCAACAATTCAAGCCCAAGCCCTCCTCTGTACTTCTAAACAGGTAACCTGAAAAAAAATTGAAAACGTTGCCTATAGAGATTTTGAAGTACCGAAGTTTGGCGCCATTGCACGAGTGTGCACAATTTTAAAAAGTGTGACATGTTTGGTATCCATTTACTTGGTTTTTACATTATACAAAAAAATTGGGCTAACTTTAGGGTTTGGTTTTTTTAAAATCATGATAGTTTTTTTTCCAAAAAACTTGTTTGAAAAATTGCTGCGCCAATACTGTGTGACATAAAAACGACCGCCATTTTATTACCTAAGGTGCACAAAGACCCGAATAACCCTCCGGGTTGTCCAATCGTTTCTAACATTAATTCAGCCACTATGTCTATTGCCAAATATTTGGATAAACACCTTACCCCGCTGATAGAGAACACTAAATCTTATATTCAGGACACCCAAGATTTTTTGTCCAAAATAAAGGATTTAACCCTTCCATTAGGTGCTAGATTGGTAACATGGGATGTAGCCAATCTATACACTGCCATCCCACACACCCTAGGACTGGAAGCCTGCAAGCGATAATTACATTCATCCAAAATATATGATGACAGACAAATCACATTTCTTTTGGAGTTGCTTACCATAGTACTGGAAGATAATTTCTTCCTTTTTAAGGATGTATACTACTTGCAACGCACAGGCACAGCGATGGGCTCGAATGTCGCCCCCCCATATGCCAATACATTTATGAACATGCTAGAAGAAGCATTTATTTATCATTGTAAATTATATACAGACAACTGTATCACATGGTTTAGATTTATAGACGATGTGATTGGCATATGGGTGGGCGACCAAGATTCATTGAATCTTTTTGATTTTTATTTGAACAATCTGGTTCCTGGTTTGAAATTTAACATATTTTCTTCAGATACAATGGTTCCTTTTCTAGACACTTTGCTGAGTATACAGGACAACCGTATAATGGTTGACCTGTATAGAAAGCCTACAGACCGAAATCAGTTACTACACTATTCCAGCTTTCACCCCCCGGGGGTATTTAAATCTATACCAAGAAGCCAGTTGAAACGTATATCTAGGATTGTAAATCAGGTGGATATAAGAGAGAGGCGATTGAGTGAGATGGAAGACAGACTATATCAAAGAGGATATCCAGGTGACATAATCCAGCAAGAACGTATCAATTTGGATCAGGATAAAGAAAAAAATGTAACCCATAGACTGCCTTTCATCTCGCAATTTCATCCATTCTCTAATAAAATCAATAATATAATTAGAAAACATTCGTCAATATTGAACAAAAATTATCCGACCATCCCTGAGTTTTAGCACCCCCCCCCCACCATCATATCGTAGGGGTAGAACGCTGCGTGATAGATTGGTCAGATCGGACCAATATAGTACACCTATTCCTCGCACTACATTTTTAGGTCCCCCGAACCATGGATCCTATCCTTGTCTATCATGTACCCAATGTACTAGTATAATAAAAAGGAAAAAGTTTTTGTCACCCACATAGAGGTTACAACATTGACATTAAAGATTATTTCACATGTCAGTCATCCTATGTTATATACATTATTAAATGCCCATGTGGTTTACTTTATGTGTGAGAAACAACCCATAAGGTAAAAGATAGAATCGCAAGGCACAAGTATTCGATTTGTGACAAACTGGATAAACTTCCATTATCCAGACATTTTACAGAACACAAACACACAGTATCTCAGTTAAGATACATGGTCATCGATGGTATACCCATGAATAGACGAGGGGGTGATAGAGAACTTAGTTTGAAAAAACGTGAAGTTTATTGGATTAACCGTTTAAATACGGTACAGCCTAAAGGGTTAAATACCGACTTTGATTTGTATTTATTCGTTTAGATGTTATTGTGAAAAGATGACATTCGGATTTATTGTTACATTTTTATGTTTATAGATGTCATAAAGGGAAGCTCTTCTAGGAAGAATATCTTCTTTATGAGAAAACTTTTGTGTTATTACCCATATTTTATTTATTATTTCACTTTTTCTCCTGTTTTCTTTCTTGTTTTTTTCCCTTTTTCCTTTTTTTTGGTTTTTGTTTTGATTTAATAATTTTTTATTTAATAATTTTTTGTTCTTTCTTTTTTGGCAAAGAAGTAACAGCACCTGTTGACAATTGATTGTTCCAACCACGTAAAATGAGGAGAAATGACTAATTAAAAAACCTGTTACCAAATGTGGGTTAATTAATTCCAGCTTAATCAAGTGTAATCAGCAAACTTATGTGTATATATAACATGTGATGTATGTAACCAGTTGCAGACATACGATTGTGAGAAAGAGCGTTATCTGTGAAAGCCCGAAACGTCGCAGGCAGCTGCATCTGGTATCAGTTCGATGTCTTTGTAATCTTTGTATTTTATGGAAATAAATTTCCTGTGCATCAATCCTGACTCATCGCTTCTACATATCGGTCCGTGGGAGGGACCAGATTGCTAGCACGGCCAAGATCGTTTAGTGCACCTCACCCTGCACATGGTGATTTTATATCTATCTATCTATCTATCTATCTATCTATCTATCTATCTATCTATCTATCTATCTATCTATCTATCTATCTATCTATCTATCTATCTATCTATCTATCTATATATACACACATACATATATATATATACATACATACATACATATACATACACACACACCATATTTAATCGGTGTATAACACGCACTTTTTTTCCCCTTAAAATGAGGGGAAAATCGCGGGTGCGTGTTATACGCCAATCCCCCGCTGATTGTGAGCGAAGCGAGCGCCGGCCGCCGTTATACATACATAGCCGAGTGTACGCAGCTAGTTCCGCTCACAGTCACGCCCAGTCCCGCCCTATGATGGACATAACACAGGGACTGGGCGTGACTGTGAGTGGAGCTAGCCGAGTACACTCGGCTATGTATGCATATGGGCGGCGCTCGGATCCACTCAGTCACTCCCAGTCCCGCTATTGGACCTGTGTTATGTCCATCATAGGGCGGGACTACGAGAGGAGCCGAGAAGAGCCCAGGACCGGCTCTGTATCTCGGCGCCGGTGGCGCCATTTTCAAACTGCAGTGACACTAACAAGTCACTGCAGTTTAACTGCAGCCTGGGCAAGGCTGCCAATGGCACTGGACAAGCATGCAGATAGACACTTAAATGTAAGTTTTTCCTCAAAATTCCCTCCTAAACTTGGGGTGCGAGATAGATAGATAGATAGATAGATAGATAGATAGATAGATAGATAGATAGATAGATAGATAGATAGATAGATAGATAGATAGATAGATAGATAGATAGATAGATAGATAGATAGATAGATAGATAGATGTTTGGGGGCTCAGCCTCAAACTACAAAAAAAAAAAAAAATTTGAAACAGAAAACACATCTTCATACCTTGGTTGTTGTCTGAAAAACGTGATGATTCCCAATGTTAAAAATAACAGATATATTGTAGCCACTTTGCATTCCATATCCACTTGGCCACCACAAATTTATTGATGCATTCTAAAAATAGAAGAAAATTAAAAAATATAATATTGTGCTGAGACTATGGGGTTGATTTACTAAAGGCAAATAGGTTGGTCACCTTGCAAGGGCATTTCCCCATAGAGTTTAGTTAGTCTGGTTAAATGTCATTTTGCAAACAATATTTACTACTGTAAGTGTGATTTGGGACTGCAAATGGTGTCAACATCTCCATCAAGAAATATATCCAAAAGAAAAATTCTATAGTGGGTATATCGGACTCAACGCATTTGCAAGTACCGGAACTGCAGGGAAATTGCATAGTCAAAACAATGCGATTTCCCTATGCGCCACTTTTTGAAAAAGGTGCATGCACCTTTTTCTGCAGGAAACGCAGGCATTCAAATTAATGGGCTGCCGTGCCTGAGCAAAGGAGGCTGCAAAAGCACATACAGGTGCATCTCATAAAATTAGAATATCTTAGAAAAGTTAATTTCAGTAATTCAATTCAAAAAGTGAAACTCATTTTCTATACAGTATCTCACAAAAGTGAGTACACCCCTCACATTTTTGAAAATATTTTATTATACCTTTTCATGTGACAACACTGAAGAAATGACACTTTGCTACAATGTAAATGACTGAATGTACAGGTTGTATAACAGTGTAAATTTGCTGTCCCCTCAAAATAACTCAACACACAGCCATTTATGTCTAAACCGCTGGCAACAAAAATGAGTACACTCCTAAGTGAAAATGTCCAAATTGGACCCAATTAGCCATTTTCCCTCCCCGATGTCATGTGACTTGTTAGTGTTACAAGGTCTCAAGTGTGAAGGGGAGCAGGTGTGTTAAATTTGGTGTATTCGCTCTCACTCTCTCATAATGGTCACTGGAAGTTCAACATGGCACCTCATGGCAAAGAACTCTGAGGATCTGAAAAAAAAAGAATTGTTGCTCCACATAAAGATGGCCTAGGCTATAAGAAGATTGCCAAGACCTTGAAAAACTGAGCTGCAGCACGGTGGCCAAGACAATACAGTGGTTTAACAGGACAGGTTCCACTCAGAACAGGCCTTGCCATGGTCAACCAAAGAAGTTGAGTGTATGTGCTCAGCGTCATATCCAGAGATTGTCTTTGGTAAATAGACGTATGAATCCTGCCAGCATTGCTGCAGAGGTTGAAGGGGTGGGGGTCAGCCTGTCAGTGCTCAGACCATACACCGCATGCTGCATCAAGTTGGTCTGCATGGCTGTTGTCCCAGAAGAAAGCCTCTTCTAAAGATGATGCACAAGAAAGCCCACAGTTTGCTGAAAATAAGCAGACTAAGGACATGGATTACTGGAACCATGTCCTGTGGTCTGATGAGACCAAGATAAACGTATTTGGTTCAGATGGTGTCAAGCGTGTGTGGCAGAAAACAAGGTGAGGAGTGCACAGACAAGTGTATCTTGCCTACAGTCAAGCATGGTGGTGGGAGTGTCATGGTCTGGGGCTGCATGAGTGCTGCCAGCACTGGGGAGCTACAGTTCACTGAGGGAACCATGAATGCCAACATGTACTGTGACATACTGAAGCAGAGCATGATCCCCTCCCTTCAGAGACTGGGCCGCAGGGCAGTATTCCAACATGATAACGACCCCAAACACACCTCCAAGATGACCACTGCCTTGCAAAAGAAGCGGGGGAAGAAGGGGAAAGGTGATGGACTGGCCAAGCATGTTCCCAGACCTAAACCTTATTGAGCATGTGTGGGGCATCCTCAAACAGAAGGTGGAGGAGCCCAAGGCCTCCAACATCCACCAGCTCCGTGATGTCGTCATGGAGGAGTGGAAGAGGACTCCAGTGGCAACCTGTGAAGCTCTGGTGAATTCCATGCCCAAGAGGGTTAGGGCAGTGCTGGAAAATAATGGTGGCCACACCAAATAGATACTTTGGGCCCAATTTGGACATTTTCACTTAGGGGTGTACTCACTTTTGTTGCCAGCGGTTTAGACATTAATGGCTGTGTATTGAGTTATTTTGAGGGGACAACACATTTACATTGTTATACAAGCTGTACACTCACTACTTTACATTGTAGCAAAGTGTAATTTCAGTGTTGTCACATGAAAAGACAGAATAAAATATTTACAAAAATGTGAGGGGTGTACACACTTTTGTGAGATACTGTAGATGCGTCTCAGACACAGACACACACACAGAGTGATATATTTCAAACATTTCTTTTAATTTTGACGATTATGGCTTACAGCTAGTGAAAACCAAAAATTCAGTATCTCAGAAATTTAGATTATTACATAAGACCAATAAAAAAAAAAAAAAAAAAAAAAGATTTTTAACCACTTCAGCCCCGGAAGAATTTACCCCCTTCCTGACCAGAGCACTTTTTGCGATTCGACACTGCGTCGATTTAATTGACAATTGCGCAGTCATGCGACGTGGCTCCCAAACAAAATTGACGCCCTTTTTTTCCCCACAAATAGAGCTTTCTTTTGGTGGTATTTGATCCCCCCTGCGGTTTTTATTTTTTTGCGCTATAAACAAAAATAGAGTGACAATTTTGAAAAAAAAACACATTTTTTACTTTTTGCTATAATAAATATCCCCCAAAAATATATAAAAAAACATTTTTTTTTCTCAGTTTAGGCCGATACGTATTCTTCTACATATTTTTGGTAAAAAAAAAAAAAAAAAAAAAAATTTGCAATAAGCGATTATTGATCGGTTTGCACAAAAGTTATAGCGTTTACAAAATAGGGGATAGTTTTATGGCTTTTTTATTAATACTTTTTAATTTTTTTTAAATGGCGGCGATCAGCGATTTTTATCGTGCAACATTGTGACATTGTGTGACTGCGACATTATGGCGGACACATCGGCCATTTTTGACACATTTTTGGGACCATTGTCATTTATACAGCAATCAGTGCTATACAAATGCACTGGCAGTGAAGGGGTTAACCACTAGGTGGCAGTGTAGGGGTTAAGTGTGTCCCAGGGGCATGTTTCTAACTGTGGGGGGAGTGGCTGTGTGTTACACGTCACTGATCTCTGCTCCGATGACAGGGAGCAGAGATCCAGTGACACTGTCACTAGGGAGAATGGGGAGATGCTGTTTACATTAGCATCTCCCCGTTCTTCCTCCCCGTGAGGCGATCGCAGGTATCCCCGTGGCGATCGAGTCCGCGGGACCCACAACCCGACTCACAGAGCTTGCCGCGGGCGCACGTGCCCACTGGCCGCCTCTTAAAGGGCAACGTACAGGTACGTGATTCTGCCTGTACGTGCCCTTCTGCCGACGTATATCGTCGTGAGGCGGTCGGCAAGCGGTTAAATACAAAAATGAGGTGATCAGCCTGGTGTACTGCTGAGGGGTTATGGAAGCCCAGGTTGCTTTGATAGCAGCCTTCAGATCATCTGCATTATTGGGTCTGGTGTCTATCTTCCTCTTGACAATATCCCACAGATTCTCTATGGGGTTTAGGTCAGGAGAGTTTGCTGGCCAATCATGCACAGTGATACTATGATCATTAAACCAGGTATTGGTACTTTTGGCAGCGCTGACTTTAGACTCGATAAAACACAGTGGACCAACACCAGCAGATGACATGGCTCCCCAAATCATCACCGACTGTGGAAACTTCACACTGGACCTCATGTAACTTGGATTCTGTTCCTCTCCACTCTTCATTCAGACTCTGGGACCTTAATTTCCAAATAAAATGCAAAATTTTCCACAGTCCGTGATGATTTGGGGAGCCATGTCATCTGCCGGCGTTGGTTCACTGTGCTTTATCAACTTCAAAGTCAGCGCAGCCCTCTACCAGGAAGATCTAGGATGCTTCCGTCTGCTGATCAGCTTTATGGAGATGCCAATTTCATTTTCCAGCAGGATTTTGCATCCGGCCCAAACTGCCAAAAGTGCCAATACCTGGTTTAATGATCGTGGTATCACTGTGCTTGATTGGCCAGAAAACTCACCTGACCTAAAACCCACACAAAATCTGTGGGGTATTCTCAATAACACCTTAGCCGTGCCACAGGCTGATCACCCCATGCCACGCCGCATTGATGCAGTAATTCATACTATACTGTACATGGACATACTTTTTAGTAAGCCAACATTTTTTTTTTTTTTTTAAACCCTTTATTTGTATTGGTCTTATGTAATATTCAAATTTTCTGAGATACTGAGTTTTGGGTTTTCACTAGCTGTAAGCCATATTCATCAAAATTAAAAGAAAGAGTGATATACTTCAAGCATTTCTAACACATCTATATAAAATATATGAGTGTCACTTTTTCAATTGAATTACTGAAATAAATGAACTTTTTGATGATATTCTAATTTTATGAAAATGCATCTGTATATGTCAATCTGAAGCTTAAGGTACCAATACAAAAAAAAAAAAACACACACACACACATTTTATTCTAATGAAATTAGAACAAAAAAAACAAATAAATAGGCTGAATATCTTCAGACCACAGACACCCCACTCTGTGGCCAGTCATACCTTTGGATGGATCTGAAGGTGAATAAACCAGCACTTATATTTCAATTACTTTAAAAGTAACTCTGTGAATACCTTATACACAGCAAAATGAACGTTCAAGTCCAAAACAATAAAATATTAAAAAATAAAATATTTTGTTTAAAAAAAATTTATGTGAGCAAAATTTACACTAGTATATGTAGTTAAGACACTACACTATATTGTTTTTTTTTTGTTTGTTTAAAAAAAAAAAATCTTTTGTAGACTATAAAATTGGAAGAATTGAGGAGCACTGATTTGGATGGAGAAGTGAAATACTTGGGGAGTCCAGTCACTTTTAGATCAAGCTCTATATGACCCATTTCAGAAAGGGTCAAAACATCTGGTGAGAGTTTATAAGCAATTCTTATAAAGAAGGTGGAAGAGACTGCTGCACAAAAACATTCTATTGTTTTGGGGCCTTTATTGAAAGTTTAATGCACTGTATATAGGTTATTCACAGAGGTAATTTTAAAGCAAGGGTTTCAAACTGGCGGCCCTCCAGCTGTTGTGAAACTACAAGTCCCATCATGCCTCTCCCTGTGGGAGTCATGCTTGTAACTGTCAGCCTTGCAATGCCTCATGGGACTTGTAGTTTCGCAACAGCTGGAGGGCCGCCAGTTTGAGACCCCTGTTTTAAAGTCATTCACATGTAAGCACTGATTTAGTCACATTCAGATTCACTGCACCTGTCCAGAAGACAAGGTATCTATTCACCTATAGATAACCCAACAGCTGGGGTATCTATAGGTAAATTGTGTTTTTACCTGAATATTTAATTATAGTACTTTTGGATGGACCTGGTCAAGCACACTTTTTTTGTGTCCCTGCTGACCCTTGGATCTCTGCATGCTTCCTCTCTACTCAGGGTCTGACCACCATTGAAGTTCACGGAGTGGGCAATTTTTAAAATTTTGGCATAGACTGATTACATATGGCTCTCATATGTGGTGTTCATTTTTTTTTTACTCTTGAAGAGGAGGAAACTCAAAATGCCTTAGCCATATACATTCGGATGCAGATGTTCCATTGTTGTTGAGGTCTAATTATCGACCAGTGAGCTAGGATATTACCACCAGTATATGTACAGCTATAAGAGGAAACATGCAACACTAGAGATATTAAGCCTGTTTATGCATTTTAATGTTGTTATAATTAATAAAACATGGATCTTAATATATGTACAGTACCAAAGTTTTAGACAGGTGTGAAGAAATGCTGTAAAGTAAGAACGCTTTCAAAAATCTATCCTTTTAAAGATTCTTTATTTTGATCAATTTACAAAATGAAAAAGTGACAGAATAGAAGAAAGATCAAAATCAAATCAATATTTGGTGCGACTACCCTTTGGCTTCAAACCAAATTCAGCCATGTAAAAGACATAAAACTGGGTGAAGAACAGCCAAACTCTGCTACTAAAGGAGAGGTTGTGGAGGATAGTTTAATTGTCACAGGTCATACACAGGGCAAGCCTGAGCACAGCAACAAGACACAAGGTGGTTCTACAGCATAAATAAGGTCTCTCCCAGGCAGGGGCGTACCTAAAGCATTTGGCACCAGAGGGGGATCCTATATCTGGCACCCTCCAGCTTTAAAATGTAAAAAAAAAAAAAAAAAAATATCCCACTGTGCCCCCTACATACCCCAATATCTTTGTCACTACTTTGTACTACCTCTCCACAACTGAACCACTTTACATTACAAAGCCCCCCTGCAGCTCTGGAGCCCTTTACATTATATAGCACCCCTGGACCCCTTTACATTCACACAGCACCCTGCACCTCTGAACCCCTTTACATTACACAACCCCCTGCACCCCTTTACATTAAACAGCCCACCCCCACCCCGCAGCTCTGGACCCCTGCACATTACACAACCCCCCCAGCTTTGGACCCCCTGCATGTTAAACAGCTCTGCCCCTTCCTATCTTACTCACGCAGAGGGGGAGACACAGCAGCGCTGAACAGAGGGCAGGAACTGCTGGAGTTAATTTTTCATATTAACAATGCTAATGATTAGTTGCTAGGACCACCTAGCAACCAATCACCTGCTAGTTAACTTAACAATTCCCATCTTCTATTCAGCGCTGTCCCACTTTCTCTCTCTCCCTCCCCTGCTGTACAGGAGAGAGAGTGTGACCGTGTTTTCTTTCTCCTGCATCAGTCCGGCAGCGTTTGTCACCCGGGTATCGGTACAATCCTCACCCGGCCCGGGCACCCCCGCTTCCTGCACTGTCACATCCATCGCTGCTGCACTGCCTGAGCCCGCTCCGCTGTCACTGCTTCACTTTACGGGGGAGGATGGGGGGGGGGCGCCAGCCTCACACCCCCCCAGTGTGTGGCACCCAGGGCGGCCCACCCCGCGCGCCACCCCGTAGGTACGCCACTGCTCCCAGGCAAAGTTTTCAAAGCCAACTAGGGTTTCAAGATGTGCTTGAAGAAGCACCAAGAAACAGGCAATGTTGAGGACCGTAGATGCAGTGGTCAACCAAGGAAACAATGCAGCAGATCAAAAGACATATGCTTACTTTCCTTCAACATCGGAAGATGTCCTGCAGTGCCATCAGCACAGAACTGGTGGTAACCAGTGAGACCCAGGTACACCCATCTACTGTCAGGAGACGTCTGGCCATAAAAGTGGTCTTAATGGAAGAATTGCGGCCAAAGACCCCAAACATACAGCCAATGTCATTAAGAGCTAACTTCATAGTAAAGAACAAGGAGTCCTGGAAGGGATGGTATTTCTCCCACAGAGCCCTGATCTCAACATCAATGTTACATGAAGAGACAGAAGGATTTTTGAGGCAGCCTACATCCACATCTGTGGTTAGCTCTCCAAGATGTTTGGAACAACCTACCTGCCATGTTCCTTCAAAAACTGTGTGCAAGTGTACCTAGAAGAATTGATGCGGTTTTGAAGGTGAAGGGTGGTCACCCTAAATTTAGTTAATTGATAAAAATAAACTAACACCTCTATTTCTGAAAGCATTCTTCATTTACAGCATTTTTTCACACCTGCCTAAAACTTTTGCACAGTACTCTACTGTACACAGACAACTTGCAACATTTTTCTGATTAGCATGGAAAGAATGCCAAAACCTCATGGCCTGCTCACCTCACTGATTTGTATCATTATTTCATATGTCTGCTGTCCAGGACCTATGGTTATATAACTTGCATGATCAAGATAAAGGTCTGGCACCTTGACTGTCACATGTCCTTCAAGAGGTTTTTCAGCAACAACATCAAAAACAGGCTCAATAATAATCATCCATTGTGATGAAGTATTATCTGTAAAGGAGAGGTTATACAAAAAAGCAGAAGCATGTCAGCCAAATATTCAAAGGTCGGCTACAAAACCAACAAAACTACCAGCTGCCTAGCTTCAAAGCAGGGCTGGCCCATAGCTTACATAGCTGATAAGGTTAAAAAAAAAAAAGGAGACATGGGTCCATAAAGTTTAATGAGAGAGAAATATGTTTTGTGTTTGATCTAGAGGAAGGCAAAAGACAGCCCCTAAACACATAGGGCAGTTTGCTGTAAGAAGGTAAAAAAAAAAAAAATCCTTCCTACCCTCACACCAGCAATTGGATAAATCCCTGGATCAACCACCTATCATATGTAAAACTTCCTATATCCCTGTATAATATTCTGACTGATGAAGCTTTATAATTATTATTTTTTTAATTTTTCAACACTCAGCCAATACCACTTCCTGGAGAAAAGTGCTCCAGATTAGGACTAGACTAGGATAACTTGGAACCCTAGAGATCCTCCAGAGGTTGCTAGGGGTTTTTGAATAATGAGCAATTACTCAAATTATATCTAATTTGCAAATATGTAATCTCTGTGTGAAACAAATCAAACAGATCTTTTTTTTTAGTTGGAGCTTCCACCATCTGACCATGAAACTATCCTGCAATAGGTCCAAGAAATGACAAATCTTTACAAAAAGTGCAGTTCCACAACTAATATCAGGGTAAATGGAATTACCCATTAAAAGAACATTGCCAAGCCATTTCAATCTGTGAAAGAAGCCAATCTTGTCCTCATCTTGGGGCTTACAACATATTCCCCTATTTTAGCAATTAGTGCACTTACAGTACATGAAGCATTTTGCTGCACTCTTATGAATGGCTTTGCACTTTCAATAGTAAAATCCTTACTCTTACTCACTACCGAATCACTCCTAACATATAGGCATACTACATCACCTTTTCTATTAATCCTCTCCTCCCAAAACAGAGTATACTCCTGGATATTAATAGCAGAGGCATGCCAGCTGCCTAAATGGGTTTCTGATTCTCCCACCAAGTCAAAATGTTCCTCAGGAAACAGAAGTTCTAGCTCTGGCATTTTGTTAGCCAGACTACTTGTATTGTAAAGGCATTTTTTACATTTTGCGTTTGTATATACAATGTTATCATTACTTAAACATGATTTACAATCGGATTCTTAAACCCTATCTTCTTGTTGAGGGCTGGCTGACTGTGGCACAGGGGCAAGCAGTTGTGCACGGAGATAACATTTATTTAATGAGATTGTGAAGAGCTATGACAATAGATAGTCTTCTTAAAAACATGAAATCTGAGTTACTATTATTGTTTTAACATATTATATGTGTCAGATTGGTGCATATTTAGTTATTCATGTAGAAGGCGCCATGCTAAACAACCTAACATTATAAGCCTTTAAAAAATAAAAAAAATTAAAAAATACTCCCAATAGGAGCTACTTCAGGGTGTATGACCGACTCAGAATACTGACCTGTGTATAGAATGTTTTCATCTTATTGACCTCAACAGACTAGGAATAGTAGTTTTGTTAGGAATTGGTGGTTTATGCTATAAAAACCTACATGGAAGGGGCTGGACCTATAACCTACTATATAAGCAGGGTATTTACCCTGAAGTCACTTCTTCTGTTAGGAAGCCTTCTGGGCGACGGATTTACTTGGGAAAATTGGAAGGTATACAAACTTACAAATTTGGATCTAAAATGCAAAACAAATAAAATTGCTGAAACTGCAACGCTAATGAAAATATACTTGTGTAGATTGCCTATTCCTGTGAATAATGCCAAATGGTTAGGTTGGTCATCAAGGATCTTGCTGTATAATACCCAATAACCAAGATAGCAAATCTCTTGGCTAATGTTCTCGGTATTTAGGCCAATTGAAGTATAAATGTACATGCTGTGCACTTCAAAGGATTAGCGAAAAACGTTGGCCCAACTGCAAGCATCATTATTTGGGGCTTTCACACTGCTAAACCAAACTGCTTTGCAGTGGGTGAATGTGGACTTCACTTGGCTTGTATTCCTGTAATTTGAGTTTGAGGGACAGTCAGGCAGAGAGGATAAAAGCTGATTTTTGGCCATTGACTAAAAAAAGGGCCGCTATCAGAGGTCTGATTTTTATATTAAAAAAGGTATCTATTACCCCATCCAATAGTTTAAGATATCAGTAGATATGTATGTTCTCTGAGTATAGAATTCTGTAGGTATATGTCCACCCATGAAGCAAACAACTTACCAAAGACTGTCATGTAGGAAATATAATCCATGTTGACAAGATTATAAGCTTCAATCCTAATATCTTTCCAAATGCCTTGAGTGGGGAAAGAGGGGCCCCAGTCCCAGCTGAATGAACACTGAGCCTAGAACATTAAAACACAAATTAAAAAACAGTGCACGTAATCTGGCAATCCCAAACCAGAATTTGAAATACGATTTGCACAGCGCTGTCTATGTTTTTATATATGTGATTAGCATTCTTTTCTCAGTCTTTTTTCCATGCACATTCCCCTGAGTGGCTGTCGATATACATGTTCAAGTGGCGACATCATACAGTATATCCAGGATTTGACCTACCGTATATACTCGAGTATAAGTCGTTCCGAGTATAAGTCGAGGCCCTAATTTACCACAAAAAAATGGGAAAAACTTATTGACCCGAGTATAAGACGAGGGTGAGAAATGCACAGCTACTGTAAGTGGAAAAGAGGGTCAACAATGCCCATTTGCAGCCTCACTGTGCCCATTTGCAGCCATAGGTCCCCCGAACTTCACACTTGGTAGTTAAGGGTTCCTAGATGCCCCCTAGCTGCAGCCAAAATTTGGGGTCTCTGAACCCAAAGTGTCCCGAAATGACATTGCTACAGATGGACACAGTTGACCGACTTTGGGGCCCTGTATCTCGGGGCCACTTAGTGCTAGGAACCCCAAATTTGGTGTGTAAACCTAGTGGAACTAGTACAATAAAATATCCAAAGCTGGAATTTCTAGAACCAAGTGGCCCCGAGATACAGGACCCCAAAAATCGGTTCAGAAAATGTCAAGCACTTTTCTGCAGCAGAGAATTACATTTTCCGAACCTATTTTGGGGCCCCATATCTCGGGGCCACTTAGTGCTAGGAACTCCAGCTTTGGATATGTTATGGTACCAGGTCCACTGGGTTTGCACACTAAATATGGGGTTCCTAGCACTAAGTGACCCTGAGATACAGGGCTCCAAACTCGGTTCAGAAAATGTCAAGCACTTTTCTGCAGCAGAGAATGACATTTTCCGAACCGATTTTGGGGCCCCATATCTCGGGGCCACTTGGTGCTAGGAACACCAGCTTTGGATATGTTATGGTTCCAGGTCCACTGGGTTTGCACACCAAATTTGGGGTTTCTAGCACCAAGTGGCCCTGAGATACGGGGCCCCAAACTCGGTTCGGAAAATTAAATTTTTTGCTGCAGAAAAGTGCTTGACTCGAGTATAAGTCGAGGGGGGCACTTTCAGCACAAAAAAAGGTGCTGAAAAATTCGACTTATACTCGAGTATATACGGTAATCTCTTTTAAACACTATATGACTTCTTCTTTGAGGGTCATACCGTTCTGGTAAACCTTTGATTTGGACACTGGTGGCAGAGCATGGAGCGTTGCTTTTTTTCACCTAGAAGGTATTCTTTACACTATAAAGATTTCAGCTACAATACACAGTAGATGCATAGGCATTCTATTATAGACACACATACTGGACTGGTATTAGTTATATTATTAGTTTAGTTTGATGAGCACTACACTTTAGTTTAATACGAAGCTTTTGCAATATAATACACACACACACACACACACACTAAAACCTTGGTTTGAGAGCATTTTGCAAGACAAGCAAAAATTTTTAGTTCATATACAAGTAGCGTCATGTCACAACTGCGTATAGAAGAGAGGCGCCTCTGAGTGTAGCATATGTAGCAAGTCACATGGTTGATGATTAGTTTGTAAATATTTTACTATATCTTTTCATGTGACAACACTGAAGAAATTACACTTTGCTACAATGTAAAGTAGTGAGTGTACCGCTTGTATAACAGTGTAAATTTGCTGTCCTCTCAAAATAACTCAACACACAGCCATTAATGTCTAAACTGCTGGCAACAAGAGTACATCTCGAAGTGAAAATGTCCAAATTGGGCCCAATTAGCCATTTTCCCTTCCCGGTGTCATGTGACTTGTTAGTGTTACAAGGTCTCAGGTGTGAATGGGGAGCAGGTGTGTTAAATTTGGTGTTATCGCTCTCACTCCCTCATACTGGTCACTGGAAGCTCAACATGGCACCTCATGGCAAAGAACTCTGAGGATCTGAAAGAAAAAAAATTTGTCACTCTACATAAAGATGGCTTAGGCTATAAGAAGACTGCCAAGACCCTGAAACTGAGCCGCAGCATGGTGGCCAAGACCATGCAGCAGTTTAACAGGACAGGTTCCACTCACAACAGGCCATGCCATGGTCGACCAAAGAAGTTGAGTGCACATGCTCAGCATCATATCCAGAGGTTGTCTTTGGAAAATAGACATATGAGTGAATATATATATATATATATATACATACATATACACATATATATACACACACACACACACACACACACACACACACACACACATTTTTTTTTCCTCACAAAAGTGAGTACACCTGTCACGCACCTGGTAGGTTTTGAGCCCGACGTGCAGAGAGAGACCTCCCACTCACGGCCCTCTGGAATGGGGACAGAGGACACCGGAGTGAGGAGTGGTATGGGTGCCTGGCAGGATCAACAGTCCACCCAGAAGTCCAGGGGTAGTTAGGAGCCAGGAACCTGGAACTGAAGAGAAGGCTGGAGCCAGGAACAACAGCAGGTAAGCAGGCAGAAGACTGGAGTGCTGGACTGCAACCAGGAACAACAGCAGGTATATATATATATATATATATATATATATATATATATATATATATATATATATATATATATACATACACATACATATACACATACATACATATACACATACATACATATACACATACATATATACATGGTATATAAAAAAAAAAATGCTGCGCTATCTTAATAATGGCATATGTGCCCCATTATTAAGAAATAGTGTGTCCGCTCCTAAGCATTGTTCTGAGATCGATTCAAATATACAGTAACTAATTCTGTTGCTTTTATGCATATATGTGCAGATTGCACTCTATGGGGCTACGCTATGATGGAGGAGCCATTAGGTGTCTGTAACTCATTAATGGGTCACTAAGGGTGTTAAACCATTGATGTTAATGCTTTATATTAAGCCTATTGATGATAGAGTGTCCTCAGGCTATAAGAAAATGGCCGCCATCATATCATTTATTACGAACAAAGCGTCCAATCACAATTCCCTGAGGAAGATACGTCATATCCCTGTATGGACACTCGTTGGAGAGGGCACAGGATGGTGCAGGAGACTGGTCTGTCTCAAGATGGAGGGACACACTATTTTAGCAATTTGGCTTTCTGTAGAGTAGTCCACTGAAGCACCCGGCAAATGCGATACCCTGGAGAGGGGCTATTGTTCAATAATAAATTTAAATAAAATCGGTATCACACTATCAAGTCCTTTATATGGATGTAGAGACAGCGCCACTGAGCAGCCCAGGATCCCATCACTAACATTGAACCTAGGGATGGTTCATATGCGTGCATTGACTGAACTTAATTGTGAGGTTACACGCTCTGAGGTGAGCGTATACACCTAAGGGGGGAGCACTTGTGGCCACAAGAACATGTTTAAATTAACATTACAAGATTTGACTATTTTTGGAATGGACTTTATTATTTAATTATGTTATCTTTGATTCACAAGATCTCTTGCATCAATTTGTGCACATAGCACTTTAATTCACTGGGTCACTTTTATATATTTGTGCATGTGCTTGGGATTATTAAGATAAGATGTTTGATTATAGGCTCTGTCAAATTTGATTCACGATACTTATTCAGTGTAGTTATGCACTATAACAGTTCATTTTTTTGTCACTTTAATAGGGCACATATGCCATTATTAAGATAGCGCAGCATTTTCTTTTCATATATAATTTTTTTTGCACGCTCTTATGGGACGTGATCAATGCTAGCAGCTGTCCAGGTAGGAGTTGATATACACTAGCGGTAGCTCGCAAGGTTTCTTGTTTTTAGATAGATATAGGAGTCCTGCCAGCATTGCTGCAGAGGTTGAAGGGGTGAGGGGGAGTCAGCCTGTCAGTGCTCAGACCATACGCCGCACACTGCATCAAATTGGTCTGAATGGCTGTCATCCCAGAAAAAGCCTCTTCTAAAGATGACGCACAAGAAAGCCCGCCAACAGTTTGCTGAAGACAAGCAGACTAAGGACATGGATTACTGGAACCATGTCCTATGTTCTGATGAGATCAAGATATAAACGTATTTGGTTCAGATGGTGTCAAGCGTGTGTGTATGGTGGCAACCAGGTAAGGCGTACAAAGACAAGTGTGTCTTGCCTACAGTCAAGCATGGTGGTGGGGCTATACGAGTGCTGCAGGCACTGAGGAGCTACAGTTCATTGAGGGAACCATGATTGCCAACATGTACTGTGACATACGGAAGCAGAGCATGATCCCCCTCCCTTTGGAGACTGGGCCACAGGGCAGTATTCCAACAGGATAACGACCCCTACCTTGCTAAAGAAGCTGAGGGTAAAGGTGATGGACTGGCCAAGCATGTCTCCAGATCTAACCCCTATTGAGCATCTGTGGGGCATCCTCAAATGGAAGCTGGAGGAGCGCAAGGTCTCTAACATCCACCAGCTCTGTGATGTTGTCATGGGGGAGTGGAAGAGGACTCCAGTGGCAACCTGTGGCGCTCTGGTGAACTCCATGCCCGAGAAGGTTAAGGCAGTGCTGGAAAATAATGGTGGCCACACAAAATATTGACACTTTGAGCCCAATTTGGACATTTTCACTTAAGGGTGTGCTCACTTTTGTCGGCAGCAGTTTAGTCATTAATGGCTGTGTGTTGAGTTATTTTGAGGGGACAGCAAATTTACACGGACTACGTTACATTGTAGCAAAGTGCATTTCTTCAGTGTTGTCACATGAAAAGATATAAAATAAAATATTTACAAAAATGTGAGGGGTGTTCTCCAGAAGATCCTGCCAGTAATCGGCGTCCCAGGCTCATTGGTGCGCGACCGCGGGCGTCATCCCTGTTGGCGCCAGGCGGGCTATTTAAACCTGCCTGTCACACTCAGTCCCCGCTGTCTGCTCTACAGCGTTCTGTGTGCCAAAACCTGATCTGATCTGAGACTTTCTGTTACTTGACCCGGCTACCTGTTTTGACCATCCAGCTATCTGCCTGCATCTGACCCCCGGCTTGCTTAGACCATTCTCCTGTTTGATCCCTGGTACCTTTGCTGTCCGCCTGATAATCGATCACTGGCCTGTCTGGCTATCCTTCTGCCTGATCCCTGATACCTGCCTACCTGCCTGCTGTTGTTCCTGGTTCCAGTCTAGCGTTCCAGTATCCAGCCTGCTACCTGCTGTTGTTCCTGGTTCCTCCCAGCATTCCAGTATCCAGCCTGCTACCTGCTGTTGTTCCTGGTTCCAGTCCAGCGTTCCAGCTTCCAGCCTGCTACCTGTGGTTGTGCCTGGTTCCAGTCCAGCACTCCAGTCTTCTGCCTGCTTACCTGCTGTTGTTCCTGGCTCCAGTCAGCATTCGAGTCTCCAGCCTTCTCTTCAGTTCCAGGTTCCTGGGTCCTAATTACCCCTGGACTTCTGGGTGGACTGTTGATCCTGCCAGGCACCCATACCACTCCTCACTCCTGTGTCCTCTGTCCCCATTCCAGAGGGCCGTGAGTGGGAGCCGTAGGGGAGGTCTCTCTCAGCACGTCGGGCTCAAAACCTACCAGGTACGTGACAGTAGCAGACAGCCATGTCTGAGCCTGAGCAGAGAACCTCTCCCATGGAAGAACTGTGTGTACACCTGGCAGGATTGACTGAAGCAGTCAAGAATCTATAGCAAGGGTACACCCAGCTGGAAGAATGGGTATTAGCCCTGACTAACCCTACCGGGGTCCAGGGAGCCCCTCCTGCTTCTGCTTCTTCAGCTGGCCCTTCTCCAACCGTGGTGATGCTCCCTCCAGAACCTAGAGTTCCAACGCCAGAAAGATTCTCTGGAGATCGAAATAAATTAAGGGCCTTTCGCAATTCCTGTGAACTATTTTTTGCCCTCCAACCACGCACCTTTTCTCTAGAGACTACCAAGGTGGGCTTTGTGATCTCCTTGCTTACAGGCGATCATTAAACCTGGGCCCATCGTCTCCTGGAACAAAAAAGATGCGTCTGACCAACCTCACCACCTTCTTTGACGCATTGGCCCAGTTATATGAAGATCCCCAGCTCTCAGTAACTGCGGAGACTGCACTACATACCCTTCAGCAGGGACGCAGGGCAGCGGAGGATTATGTGGCTGAGTTGAGACGGTGGAGCGCAGATACAAATTGGAATGATGCCGCTCTCCACTACCAGTTCCGCATTGGACATTCTGATCTCCTGAAAGATGAGTTAGCATACCACAGACTCTGAATGCCTTGATCGATTTGGTCATTCAGATCGATCGACGCCTAAGGGAACGTAGGATGGAGAGGGCTACAGGACTTTCTCGCCCAACCTGGATGCTTCCAAAAATTCAAAGTCACACTCCACCAGCACCATCTACTTCCATGTTCAATACGCCTGAACCCATGCAGTTGGGGGTCCTTCGGCCTTCCCTCACCCAGGAAGAACGTCGTCGGATGAATAATCTGTGCCTGTACTGCGGGGAACCCGGGCATTACGTCAGTAACTGCCCTCTTAAGCTCCATAAGTGTCTCTCCCTATCTACTGACTATGTTGTTCCTCTGGCCAAGAGTACATCTCACCTTGCCCTCTGTCTTATTACAGCTCCCAGGAAAGACTCTGCAAATAACCGCCATTATTAATTCCGGAGCTTGCAGCCATTTCATGGATTCCTCTTTTGCTGCTAAACATCAGATTCCCCTTCTTCCAAAGGCCCATGGACTCTCCATCCACCTGGCTGACGGGCCCTCCATCAAGTTCAGACCTGTCACTCAAGAGACTGTCCCAATACCTGTTACCATATCTAACTCTCACCAAGAGTTGCTGCGCATGGACATCATTGCTTCACCTTTGTTCTCTATAATCCTCGGCATGCCTTGGTTACAAGCGCACAACCCTGACATTAACTGCGATACAGGAGAGGTTACCTTTTCTTCTCCCTATTGTCAGCACTTCTGCGGTTCACAAGACGCCCATAAGGCCACTACCTTGCTATGCTTAGACACAGACACCAGTCTACATCAGTCAATCCTAGAAGTTTACCATGACTTTCTAGACGTGTTTAGTAAACAGGGGGCAGAGACCTTACCACCCCACCGGGCCTATGACTGCCCAATCGAGCTACTTCCCGGAGCGGAAATTCCGTTCAGAAGGATTTTTCCCCTGAGGTAGAACAAGGGGCATTAAAGGATTATATTGATGAGAACTTAAAGAAAGGCTTCATTTGCCCGTCCACGTCCCCAGCAGGCACGGGCATCTTTTTTGTACAGAAGAAGAAGGGTCATACCCTTCGACCATGCGGTGAGCAACAGTCCGTTGCTGAGGATGTCATGTGACGAAGCGCGCACAACGGCACCACGCTCTACACGTCACCTCCAGGGCACACGAGAGAACAGAGCACTGCTCAGCGTCTGGTGGACGCACTTCCCCCCCACCTCGTTTATGCTCTGTAGGAGGGACCTTTTGATTCGCCTAGTATCTGGGGACTATTGGTATCCTATCCCACCTGCACTGGGTAGGAATACATTAGTTTCTGGACCTTTTATCCATTTTTTATACTTTAATATTTTTTAATTTTTATGTGGTATATTTTTTGTATTTTATATTTTGTTCTGGCCACAACCCATTTTTGTGTATACAAGTTTTGTTAATAAAGCGACCATACGTTATTACACCATGGAAGCTCTTTTTTCTTGATGCATGAGGGAACGCAATATCCCCACGGATTGGGACGCACAGGAGACATCTACTATATAATTTGGCACGCATAGTGGTCCATCTACATTCCAGCACAGTGTACTACCCCTATATGGAGCCTGGGGAGCTGACTGCATCAAAGGCATATACTGCAGGAAGCAGCAAGCAGAGAATCCAAGTCTAACACACCACAGGCGTATTACCCCTGTAGGGGTTCCGGGAGCTGGTGAGTAGACTACCATAAGGGGGAGCACCAGAGTCACCAGACAAGTATCTCAGCACTATAAGTCACCATTTGGGAATTGTGTATAAGTAACATAGTACCAATATATGGGACTGTCATATGATATTGAGATCTAATTGCGGGAACTTCTTGACAATACTTTTTGTGCTGTACGCATGCGATTTTAACCCATGACATACTATATTATGGTTTAAGATCAAGGTGCTGTGACCTATATGTAATGCATGTAGACAGATGTGTGCATAACCTATGTCCCGTGATGCACTAAACTGTTGTTACATTAGTAGATTATGCATAGAATAGGTGCATAACCTATTTCCCGTGATGCACTAAACTGTTGTTACATTAGTAGATTATGCATAGAATTTAATTATAATTTATGGAATACGGTGTCATTAAGTGCACCATATGTGGTACGGCCTCTGGCCCCATCACCAGATGCCGTAGCACAATTCTTTGCTGTGCGACATTTGATCGGTTTTATCATATTTCCTATAATATACGCCATTGTAATTCTCCTACGGATTTTATTACCTCTCTCTATGTAAGGGAGAGATACCCCTTGGTGTCTAAACACCATATAGGTATATAAGCTGTGGTACAGGTTTATCACTAGCAAGGCTATCCCGATCAAGTTTTCAGGTAGCGCCATACACCCATATCTATTAATTTTCTACACGTTTAGCAGAGCACCTTTGGGTGCTTTGTGTAAGGGAGGCAGCAACCTGAGGTTTCTGGCCCCATAGACGTGCCCTAAGCGCAGTTTCTGTTCACTAACTTTACCTCCGGCGGAAGGCTATACCACCATCTTTGTGATTATAGATGTACTGTTAAAAATGGCCCATTTTGTTCCAATGAAGGGTACCCCCTCAGCTTCAGAAACAGCACAAGTGTTCATCAAAGAAATCATCAGACTCCACGGGGTGCCGGCCAATATTGTCTCAGATCGGAGGGTACAGTTTACCTCCCGACTCTGGAGGTCTCTGTGTAAAGCTTTGAGTATTGAACTGCCGTTCTCCTCTGCCTATCATCCCCAGACCAATGGGCAAACAGAGAGAACAAACCAAACTCTCGAACAATACCTACGCTGTTTCTCCTCTTTTGCCCAAGATGACTGGATTTCTGTGCTCCCATTGGCTGAATTCGCCTACAACAACTCCATTCACTCTGCTATCAGACTCCATTTTTTGCAAATTATGGCTTCCATCCTTCATTCTTACCCAATTCTCTCCCTGAATGTACAGTACCAGCAGTTCAGGAAAAATTTAATTTCTTTGCCTCCAACAACCAAATTCTACACGAAACCATGACCAGGACCCAGGAACACAACAAAATAACTTTTGACAAGAAAAGGTGAGGTGAGCTGTTACTTGCACCTGGTGACCGGGTATGGTTATCCACGGTAAACCTTAGGGAAAGAATGGGCATTTTACACTGACTGAAGCTAACGAGCTCGATGCTCGTGGGAGTGAAGCACCGGTCTGATATTTTTTAAATGTGAGTACTTGTATCTGTTTGAAATAAACTCTATCCTTTAACATACTACACTATGCGGTACCCCCCTTGTCCTTTATTATTGGTACATCTACATTTGAGGCACGGAGGCAGAGATAGGACCCGCGCTGGTATAGGACCATTATTAAAGACCACAGCCACCTACACAAGTTTGAGGTTTACCGAGCACCTCCAGGCGTGGAAGCAGGGATAGAGCCCGCGCAGTCCAGGACCCTTAGAAGAGACCACGACCATCTACAATTGATCTTTGCGGTTGACCTAGCCCCGCTTGGTAGGGGGCCACTGCTTACTTGAGTGTGATACATACACGAAGAGGACACAGATCTTTTCCTGGCACCCACTTTTATTGTTTTGAGCACATTGAAACCTTCCATATTGCACTTTTAAGGACATTTTCACTGTTGTACTGTGTACATTATCACTTTTATTTATTGTGCTTTTTCACTTATGTACACAGTTGCATGTTTTTTGGATTTTTTTATATAGTCTACGGAGGATCACTACTATTGGTACACTGTGCGATTTTATAGAGTGCTTTTAAGGTCACTCAGCACTATGCACTTTTCATGCATTTTTTGCATGCTTTAATTGATATTATTAGGTTGCACATTTGAATGCATTTATCATCAGATTTTTTTACTGCAACTATTTCAGCTCATGTTTGTATATTGATCTCTAGTTTTATTGGCGTATATGTATTTTTAATTTATATTTCTGCGAAGGATTTGTTTATTGCATCATTTGTTTTATTTTGCACGTATGGATATTTGCAATGGGTATAGCGGCATGATTTACGATTGACATTTTGTTATTGACATTTCTTTTAATTAGCTGGACCACCGTTTATAGGAGCCCTCTACACATATCATTTCTATTAGCATCTTTGGTTAGCGCATCACCCCCCTCCCCCCGTTCAAACCTTAGGTTGGCCTGTCATTCAAAGAAATTGGGTCCCAAGTTCTTGGGGCCATTCCCTGTCAGAAGGAAGATTAATGAGGTGGCATATGAACTAGAACTTCCTGACTCTTTAAAGGTCCATCCGGTATTCCATGTATCATTACTAAAACCTTCCATTTTCAATCCATTTCCAGGTCGAAGTACGGATCCCCCTGATCCGGTTCTGGTTGATGGCGAGGAGGAATTCGAGGTAGAGTCTATCTTGGACTACAGGAGGAGAGAAAATCAGGATCAATTCCTGATTAAATGGAAAGGGTTTGGACTCAAAGAAAATTCTTGGGAGCCCGAGGGTAATATCCACGCTGAGAGTCTGTTGCAATCCTTCAAAAAGGTCCCATCCCGAAAAATTTTCCCCAAAGGGCACCCTGAGGCTGTCCCTTGGGGGGGGGGGGCAATGTTCGGAAGATCCTGCCAGTAATCAGCATCCCAGGCTCATTGGTGCACGACCACGGGCGCATGCACGCGCATCCTTGTTGGCGCTAGGCAGACTATTTAAACCTGCCTGTCACACTCAGTCGCCGCTGTCTGCTCTACAGCGTTCTGTGTGCCAAAATCTGATCTGAGACTTCCTGTTACTTGACCCGGCTACCTGTTTTGACCATCCAGCTATCTGCCTGCATCTGACCCCCGGCTTGCTTAGACCATTCTCCTGTTTGATCCCTGGTACCTTTGCTGCCCGCCTGATACTGATCACTGGCCTGTCTGACTATCCTTCTGCCTGATCCCTGCCTACCTGCCTGCTGTTAGTGTTCCTGGTTCCAGTCCAGCGTTCCAGTATCCAACCTGCTACCTGCTGTTCCTAGTTCCAGTCCAGCGTTCCAGTCTCCAGCCTGCTACCTGCTGTTGTTCCTGGTTCCAGTCCAGCGTTCCAGTCTCCAGCCTGCTACCTGCTGTTGTTCCTGGTTCCAGTCCAGCATTGCAGTCTCCAGCCTGCTACCTGCTGTTCCTGGTTCCAGTCCAGCATTACAGTCTCCAGCCTGCTACCTGCTGCTGTTCCTGGTTCCAGTCCAGCGTTCCAGCTTCCAGCCTGCTAACCTACCAGGTACGTGACAGATGTACTCACTTTTGTGAGGAGAAAAAAAAAAAAATGTATGATAGAGATAGATATATATATATATATATATATATTTTTTTTTTTTTTTTTTTTTTTTTTTTTTACACACACACAGTTGTGCTCATAAGTTTTGGCAGAATTTATGATTTCTTGCCCATTTTTAAGAGAATATGAATGATAAAAACGCAAAAACATTTTTCAATCATGTTTAGTGTTTGGCTGAAGCCATTTATTATCAATCAACTGTGTTAACTCTTTAAATCATATTGACAACATGCACACAAGTTAATACAAAGGGGTTTGAATGACTATTAAAAAAGGTAACCATCCTCACTTGTGATCTGTTTGCTTGTAATTAGTGTGTGTGTATAAAAGTTCAATGCAGTTCTGGACTCCTGACAGATCCTTGCATCTTTCATCCAGTGCTGCATTGACGTTTCAGTGTTCTGAGTCATGGGGAAAGCCAAAGAATTGTCAAAGGATCTGCAGGGAAAAGGTAGTTGAACTGTATAAAAAGGATATCCAAGGAATTGAGAATGCCAATCAGCAGTGCTCAGACTAAGCAAGAAGTGGAAAAGGAGGGGTTCTGTTGAAACCAAACCACGGTCAGGTAGACAAACTAAAATTTTAGCCACAACTGCCAGGAAAATTGTTCAGGAAGCAAAGAAAAACCCACAAATAACTTCAGGTGAAATACAGGTCTCTCTGAAAACCTGTGGTGTGGCTGTTTCAAGATGCACAATAAGGAAGCACTTGAAGAAAGATGGGCTGCATGGTCGAGTGGCCAGAAGAAAGCCATTACTATGCAAATGCCACAAAGTATCCCGCTTACAATATGCCAAACAGTACAGAGACAAGCCTCAAACCTTCTGGCACAAAGTCATTTGGAGTGACGAGACCAAAATTGAGGTTTTTAGCCACTACCATAAATGCTACATTTACAGAGGAGTCAACAAGGCCTATGATGAAAGGTACACCAAGCCTACTGTGAAACACTGGAGGTGGATCGCTAATGTTTTGGGTATGTGCAAGCTACAAAAGGCACAGGAAATTTGGTCAAGATTGATGGCATGATGCAAGATGAATGCAGTATGTCATCAAAAAATAACGGAGGAACATTCATCAACCAGGAAGCTGCGCATGGGACATACTTGGACATTCCAACATGACAATGATCCAAAACACAAGGCCAAGTCGACCTGTCATTGGCTACAACAGAATAAAGTGAAGGTTCTGGAGTGGCAATATCATTGAGCCACTCTGGGGAGATCTCAAACGTGCTGTTCATGCAAGACAGCCCAAGAATCTACAGGAACTATAGGCTTTTTGCCAAGAGGAATGGGCAGCTTTACCATCTGAGAAGATAAAGAGCCTTAAATACCACAAAAGACTTCAAGCTGTCATTGATGTTAAAGGGGGTAATATGCGATATTAAGAACTGGGGTATGTAAACTTTTGATCAGGGTCATTTGGCTAGTTTCTGTTGTCATTAGGATTTAAAAAGCGTAAACATAGTTGATGGATAATAAAAAAAGAAAATATGCATTGAGTGCAATGGGGCAAGGGGGCTGCCCCTATTGCACTCTATGCATATTTTCTCTTTCTGTATTTAGGATGTTGGCAGTTTCACACATTCAATTCCCATAAAACATTTTTTCCTTGATTGATAATAAATGGCTTCAGCCAAACACGAACCACGAGTGAAAGAAAAGTTTGTGTTATTATTCATATTCTCTGAAAAATGGCCAAGAAATCATAAATTCCAGGATATGTAAACTTATGAGCACAACTGTATATACACACACACACACACACACACACACACACACACACACACACACACTGGCTACTTTATTAGGTACTCCTGTTCAATTGCCTGGTAACACAAATTGATAATCAGCCAATCACATGCAGCAACTCAATGCATTTTAGGTATCTAGATGTGGTGAAGACTACTTGATGAATTTCAAATCGAGCAACAGAAATGGGGAAGAAAGGGGATTTAAGTGACTTTGAACGTGGCATGGTTGTTGGTGCCAGACAGGCTGGTCTGAGCATTTCAACAACTGCTGACCTACTGGGATTTTCATGCAAAACAATCTCTAGAGTTTACATAGAATGGTCCGAAATAGAGAAAATGTCCAGTGAGTAGCAGTTGTGTGGACGAAAATGCCTTGTTGTCAGAGGAGAATGGGCAGACTGGTTTGAGATGATAGAAAGGCAACAGTAACTCAAATAGCCACTTGTTACAACCTGTCAGCTAAGAACAGAAAACTGAGGCTACAATTTGCACAGGCTCACCAAAATTGGACAATAGAAAAAACGTTGATGAGTCTCAATTTCAAATGCGACATTCAGATGGTAGGGTCAGCATTTGGCGTAAACATGAAAGCATGGATCCATCCTGCCTTGTATCAACGGTTCAGGTTGGTGGTGCAATGGTGTGGGAAATATTTTCTTGGCACAATTTGGGCCCCTTAGTACCAATTGAGAATCGTTTAAACACCACGTTCTTCCTGAGTATTGTTGCTGACCATGTCCATCCCTTTTTGACTACAGTGTACCCATCTTCTGATGGCTACTTTCAGCAGGATAATGCACCATGTCACCAAAGTTCAAATCATCTCACCACTGGTTTCATGACAATGAGTTCACTGTACTCCAATAAAGTGGGCGGTGAATATAAATCCGGGTTACCAGCTGAAAAAAAAAAAAGCACACATTTTGGATGGGGGCGGAGCTAGCCACAGACCGGGATGGACGCCTGATCACACAGGGAACATATTGGCACCCAGCGACCTTCCAG
This sequence comes from Lithobates clamitans, assembly GCA_037952925.1. Lineage (NCBI taxonomy): Eukaryota > Metazoa > Chordata > Amphibia > Anura > Ranidae > Lithobates > Lithobates clamitans. The sequence goes on from JBBGZY010000655.1 coordinate 6,585,905, forward strand.
AGCCCGTTTTTAGCCACCCACACCACCCCGCAGTTTACTCACCAGATACCCGCTACCATGTCACAGAACCGTAAGGAGCAATGAAAGCCTCCAAAACTGACAGCTTTCTTCTCTCAGCAGCAGCATGGAGGTAAGCAAAATGGCACCGACAGGCCTTCCACCCTGACCCACAGAGCACCACCACAGACCTCTCAGCAGGGCCCACAGGCACCAACCAGCAGATCTCCTCATAGCCCAAACTGCCTGACGCTATTGAGGAGTTCCCAACAACTAATCAGCCAATCTTAGACACAGTAACGAAGGACATGCTGATATCACTGAGAAGCACATTACAAGCTGATATGGTGTCATGCATGCACAAATTTAACAAGCAACTGGGGGAGGTGGAAGCCAGAGTGGACCACATGGAACACAAAATGGGGGAATTTGCATCTACCATTAATGATCTGGTGGATGCTTTGGAAAAAAAAAAAGGAAGAAGGATGGATGAGGAGATGGAGTGGGTCAAAGCTAAATTGGCAGATATTGAGGACAGGTCTAGAAGGAACAACTTAAAAATTAGGGCGATCCCGGAATCAACTCCACAGGCAGACTTGTCCTCGTCACCACTAGGTTTAAAGCTATACTTCTAGAAGCATCAGATTTAGGTGTCACGGTGGATAGAGTCCATCGCCTCCCGAAGCCATCCCACCTCCTAGACCAGGTGACTAGAGATGTAATTTTACGCTTACATTTCTTCCACATCAAAGTGAAACTTATAACGGTAATGCATAAAAAAAGACCACATTCCTTCTCAATATCTGCAGCTGCAATTCTACGCAGATCTCTCTCAATATACACTATTAAAGGGGAAGAACCTCAACACCATCACAAAAGCTTTAGAAATCACGACATCAACAAAAATTATGGTCACAAGGGAAGGTTCCACATGTCATCGATTCTCTATAAAAAGGCCTCCCTCTGCTGAAAACTTGGCAAATACTACCAGATTCGCCAGTACCTGCTTCTTCTCCTAAAACAGCCAACCACATTAATCCTGAATGGAAAATGGTAATGGATTAAAACTCCAAAAAGCATGACCAACTCTGGTAAGGTGTAGGAAATGTTCATTTTAGCCCCTGTTTGGTGGAGGACGATCATTGGTTCATTACACCCCCACTAAACCTTAGCAGCGGATGCTGCATTCGGGTTTCAATAAACCTTTCATGTACTTTGGTTCTCAGTTGATATTTGACAAATACGTCACCTGCATATCATGATTGTGTTTAAAAAAAAGTAGAATGAAAAGGTAAACAATCATTCTACAAGGCAGCAACACAAATACTTGAGCTCTCTCTCACAGCTATTCACAAGTTCAACAACGGAAGCCAGGCCTCATCTGGGAAAAAAAAAATTAATAAAAAAAAATTTTAAAAAAAATCGGCCACTAGAGGGCACACATCTTCCACAGCGAGTAAAAAATAATCTACATGTTCAAGCAATACACTTTAATACTCATTTTTGGATTTGACTTTCCTATCTATAAACTCCAATGGCCATCCTGTAAAAAGCAAGTCCCTACGGCAAGAAGCATTGCGCTTTAAATGTGACAACCTGTGTGCACAGTAGACTCACTTCTGCAACAACGCACCACCTAAATGTTACAAAGGAACTTTCCCTACATTACCCCATCCTCAATTTTCAATGGCACCCGCCAGGGATGCCCCCTGTCACCGTTGATATGTAATTTACTAATGGAACATTGGCAATTATATATATATATATATATATATATATATATATATATATATATATATATATATATATATATATATATATATATATATATATATATATATATATACACATACACACACACACACACACACACACACACACACACACACCCGTAAATTTCTGGATTCCAAATTGAAAATACTCGCAAATAACATAATATTAACTTCCCTGGCTTCAGTACATTCAGCTCTTTTAATATTCAACCATATATGCTACTACAAGGTGAATTAATCCAAATAATATGTACCGAGTTTGGGTATACCTTCCATCACACAACAAAAATTACAGCATGTATTCCCTTATGTGTGGCAACAAGAAGGTATTAAATGCCTAGGTATCACACTAACCCCTGATGTAAAATTACTAGTAGCGGCAAATTACTCACCTTTCTTGGGCATCCTCCGCTCGAAACTTCAAGACATAGTAAAGTCAAAGCGGTCTTGAACTGGGAGGCTGGCAGCCTTCAAAATGCTCTTACTACCACAACCACTATATCTATATAGGACTTTGCCCATTCCTGGGCCGTGTCCTTTTTCAAGACAGCTCAATCTCTACGTAATGGATTTTTATGGCAAGGTAAAAAGGCTAGATGTGCATTTAGTAAACTCACAACTACAAGGAGGGCAGGGGGAATGGGACATGTGGTAATTAGAGATTATTACCTAGCAGTTCTTCTCACACAACTAAAAGCTTGGTTCCACCAATCACAAAATAACCTATGGGTGCTGTTGGAGAGATATCAAGTACATGGTAACAACTTATATCACTATTTAATTGCTAGGCGCTTTATTCAAGGCTCCCAATACTAAAATGTCTCCCTCTATCAGAGCCACGGTTCAAGTATGGCACATTTTATTACGCACACCTTTAGACAGCACAACAAGAACCACTATCCAATTCCCTATTATGAATCTTCCATGAGTTGTACCAAATATAGCCATTGCACAATGGGATTAAAAAAAAAAAAAAAGGGGGGATCAAATGGTTGGATGATATTCAGGTAGGTCCAGCTACTAAAAAACTTTCCGGGCTTTGCAAATAGAATATGGGCTGTCCTCCCAGGATTTTTTCATACTTGTAAATAGTACACTTTTTTACGCTCTAACCCTTCACATATTTCATTGCCTTGGCAAATTGTCCAATTTTCCATCAACCCCCCCATTCTAACACCAAAAGTGTCTCCCTAAATGTACAAGGCACTGAACAATAAAGACGAATTTGACAAGACATCACCTATAAGAGCATGGAAACATGACCTTGGCACAACGTATGCACGTGAACCATGGCAAGCTGCACACACTTCCACCTATACTGCTACCAAAAACAAACATGTGGGACCTAACCCAGAAAATACTACTACAGTGGTATCTTACGCCCCACAGGATTTCAAAATTCTCACCACAGGTGTCACCCTTGTGTTGGAGACATTGTGGAGCGGTGGACACGCTCTCTCATATATTATGGACATGTCCAGCTGCATCTTCCCTATGGTATAAGACAGAGATATGCAACCTCCAGCTGTTGCAAAACTACAAGTCCCATCATGCCTCTGCCTCTCTGTCATGCTTGTGGGTGTCAGTCTTGCTATGCCTCATGGGACTTGTAGTTCTGCAAAAGCTGGAGGTCTGCTAATTGCATATCTCTGGTATAAGACGTTCTGCCTAATCAAATATATGGGGTCACAATTCCCCTTTCCCCAGGATCTGCATTATTTTCTCTGGGGTTAGACAAAGCCCCACCCAAACTGAGAGGACCGATCATACACATCCTGTTGGCAACCAGTTTACTATTGGTCAGGTACTGGAAGAATCCCAATACACCATCAATAAAAAAGGTGATCCAATTAACCCACACTAATGCCACATATGAACTGGTATTTGCCTCATCCACAGGTAATTATAAAACTGCCAGTTTATTATGGGAGACTTGGTGCAATTGGTGTATCAAAAACCAGATCCATTAAACAACAATTTTAACATCCACCTTAGTTTTGCATGAACATTGACTATGTAGTTCTACATGTGTTATTGGTTATATTCTATACTTCCTCTTATGTTTTTTTTTCTGAATATGTCTAAAACATATACCTAATTAAGTTTGTTAGTTGTATAATATTCTATATGTTAATTAGCGTAATGGTTTGTACTTTCTGTAGCTTTTTGTATTGCTAAAAATTTGAAAATAAAGAATGTATTGGAAAAAAAAAAAAAAACACACACAAAACACACACACACACACTGGGGAATTCAATAAAGCAATTACACTACTTTTGTGATGTGCAATGAATTAAGGTTGTTCTTATTACTGCCACTTTATGAACTTGTCACTATGGCTGTGACAGGTTCCTAAAGAGTTACCGCCAGTTCACAGATAAGGAAACCATCAGTAGTTAAGGTCAACTCTGAACTTACGTACAGAGAGAGGTCATTGCTCAGAGTGAGGCATTTTGTGCTGGGAAACTGTCATGAAGGTGACAGGGCTCATGGTAGCCAGGACGCCAGCGGCCACCACTGCTTAATACTTGAAAACGTGCAAGCTTGAATGAAAAGCCATTTGGAATATGAGACAGGTGTAAGATGAATGTTTTGGCAGATCTGGCAGATTTTACCCCTTACAATCATGGAAATTCACAAATATTTGCTATAAACAATTACTTTTAATAGAAATAATATTCAAAGGGTAAAAGTAGTGGTTACGTTTCCTATTGACCCTAGAACTATTCCGGTGGTTTCCTTGCTACAGGACTATATTCCGGAACTAAGTTACAACATAACAGTCTATTGACCCTGGAGGGGACAACCCTCCTGTTCCACTGGGGGATTCAAACCTTCTTCAACATGAATCTGTTGCAAGTGATACGCGATATTGTGTATTTTGTATACTACCTGTAGTATGTATATTCTAAATATGTCTGGTTTACTTTCTCAAATATATATTTTTTTGGTATAGACACTTTATAATACGATTATAACCATGCTTTTGCTTTGTTTCAGAAGTAATCTTTCTTACCATTTTTACAAGGTTAAAAAGTTCTGTCATGTGACCATGTATCTCTTCTTTTATGATAGTGGGGGGGGGGCTGTGCTTGAGCAGGGGGTGTGTTCAAGAGGCAAGCTGTGATTGGAAATGTGTGCCTGGTCAGGAGGCATGGTGGCTGAACAAACTACCCAATATAAGCATGCTGTGTGTCTGCACAGTGTCTCGTATTTGTGAATGGCCAGCCAAATGATGAAAACTGACCTCATAAGCACAGATCAGCTTATGTACTTTGTGTGGTCAGTTTAGAACAAGGAAGAAAGGTGACTGGTTGGATTAACCAGGTATTTCAGATGGAAGAAGTACAGGAAAATGATAGAGATTATTATTTATGAAATACACATATGTGAACACACGCATGCCAGTACTTGCGCCAACGCCACAGGCAATATAATTCCAGCATTGAAAGGGTTAACAAATTTAAGAGGACGGCAGTGTTCCAGTATCTCAAACAGGTTAAGCCACATATCATCCTCCTGCAAGAGACTCATTTGGAGGGGAGTAAAATGTTGTCCCTACGCAAACCCTGGATTCAAAAGGCATTTCACATATGCTAGGGGGGGGGGGGGGTCTCCATTTTGGTCAGCAAGGCTATTCCGTGTCCGGTCCACCAGGTGTTTATGGATCCGGGAAGTTGATATGTGGCTGTAATACTGGACATCTTTTATCATAAGATCTTGCTGATAAACTTATACTTACCCCCTCCTTTCTAAGTAAAATTGGTGTATGACTTGATGGTTACACTGGCACCTTATGTCCATCTCCCCATGCTACTCATGGGAGATTTCAATGCTATTTTAGACCCTATAGTAGACTCCACCAATGCCAATAGGCCAGCCTCGGTAGACCTCTGCTCCTGGGTATCAATGTCAGGTCTGACTGAACTATGGCGTTGGAAGCATCCTAATGACACGTCCTATTCTCATTTATCTTCCTTGCATAAATCCTCAGCTAGAATTGATTTCGAATTTGGCAATGCTCCCTTGCTAATGTATTTACACGATTCAGACTATTTGGCTGGGGGAACCTTGGATCACAACCCACTCTCTGTCACCTTGACACTTCCAATTGGGGGGGGGGGGAGGCTGGAAACTATCGCCAGGGTGGCTGCAAGAAGAAGATCAGGTAGTCTCCCAAATACAATCCTCCATTGAGAAATACTGGTTAACTATTGCAGACTCGGCTGAGCCGCCATTGATATGGGATGCATTTAAGGAGGTGGAGAGAGGAGAGTGAATCTCTGTAATAAAGGCAGCCAGGAAGGAACATAATCAGGAGGGTGAGCTTCTCCAGGCCAAGGAAAGAGGGAGTGTGAGGGTACACGGTGACTCCCCATCAGAGGCCAATTATGTGTCCCTGCTGGAGACACAGCGTTCTGTGTCACTGCATTTTACAAATCTTGCACATACTGAGTCTAGGTGGAGGGCAGAGCCTATCTTTGCTGAAGGAGATAAGAATGGCAAGCTACTGGCCAACTTGGTGACAGACCAAATAAGTCCTGTTGGCATACCCGTTATTAAAAACGCGGGTGGGACACTGGTTACAGATCCGGCTGACATTTTGGAAGAATTTGTGCACTAATATGCCCCGTACACACGGTCGGACTTTGTTCGGACATTCCGACAACAAAATCCTAGGATTTTTTCCATCGGATGTTGGCTCAAACTTGTCTTGCATACACACGGTCACACAAAGTTGTCGGAAAATCCGATTGTTCTAAACGCGGTGACGTAAAACACGTACGTCGGGACTATAAACGGGGCAGTGGCCAATAGCTTTCATCTCTTTATTTATTCTGAGCATGCATGGCACTTTGTCCGTCGGATTTGTGTACACACAATCGGAATTTCCGACAACGGATTTTGTTGTCGGAAAATTTTATCTCCTGCTGTCCAACTTTGTGTGTCGGAAAATCCGATGGAAAATGTCCGATGGAGCCCACACACGGTCGGAATTTCCGACAACACGCTCCGATCGGACATTTTCCATCGGAAAATCCGACCGTGTGTACGGGGCATTACTCTTCATTATATTCTCCTATTCCCTCATATGACTGCCAAAACTTGGATGAGTTGCTACAGGGGCTTTCCCTTCCTAGACTGTCAGATTCTGATATTTATCTCCTAGATGATAGTATTTCAGTATTGGAAATTGAAGCGGCCATACTAGCTTTTCCACCCCAGAAGGCTCCGGGTCCGGACGGATTTCCTTCAGACTTCTACAAATTATACCTGAAACAGTTAGCCCCTAGACTGAAAATGCTTTTTGCTCATTGCTTAGATCAAGGGGCCCTACTGGCTTCAATGATGGAGGCCTATATGGTACTACTCTTGAAACCGGGCAAGGACCCTCAGGAATGTTCTTCCCATTGTCCTATAGCACTACTCAATATGGATCTGAAGATCCTCACTAAAGTGTTGGCATCCGTCCTTGGTGGACATTGACCAGACCGGATTCATGCCTGGGATGTCGACAAACATGAATTTGAGGAGGCCGTTTATACATCTGCAGCTGGATACCCCACGCTCCCCAGTCAAAGTCATTGTTTCTATAGACATTGAAAAAGCTTTCGATTCTGTCGATTGGCACTGTCTTGCACTATACGCTGATGACTTGCTCCTGTCCCTCAGGGACCCGGGACCATCTCTCCAAGCGGCCCTATTAATACTTAACACATTTGCCTCCTTTTGGGGCCTCCGGGTGAATTGGGGCAAGTCATCCATACTACCGCTGGGTCCTGAAGCAAAGAATCAAACAGATGGTAGCCTTCCACTGCAGTGGGTCTCCTTCATAACTTATTTGGGTGTAAAATTACTGCCAACATTCAAGAATACATGTCGCTAAACCTTCTCCCGCTGGTAGCACAACTCAAAGAACCCAGGTATGGAAGCGGTTGCCCTTATCCTTATTGGGATGTATCAGCCTCCTTAAGATGAACATTTTGCCAGTAATTTTATACTTTTACGTCATTCTTCTCTGTGGATTCCTAGAGCATATTTTCAAATATGGTACAGTATCATTGGGTCCTTCCTGTGGTCCCCCCAGGCACCTCGTATAAGCATCAAGGTACTACAGGAACCCTGGGGACAGGGGGGTTGGCACTCCCAGATTGGCAGAAATACTACCTGGCGGATCAGATGGTCTTTGCTAGGCGCGGGCTGTTGGCAGATGACAGGGACTCTGCCACAGTCCTGGAAACAGTGCAGTTGGGGTCATACGAGAGAGTTTACGACTGGCCTTGTATAGTGGCCCAAAGTCCAGCCTACCTCTGACTGAGTCAATAAAAGCGACTATTAGGGCATAGTAGGTTACCACAGCCCTGATGTCTCCTAGCTTTGTGGGAGTTACACCCTCGGCCCCCCTGTGGATGAATCCAAGTCTCCCTCATTTTTGCTCCCTACCAGATCCCATGATTTGGGCCATAAGAGGGGTTAAGGTGTTGGGGACATCACCAGAGAGGGTGACATCATAACTTTTGACCAATTGAAGGCAAGACATAACTTACCAAACTCGTACTTTTTTTGTTATCCTCAGCTGCGCCACACATTTCAGGAATAGTTCTGTAGGCGAAAGGTCGAGTATCTCCCTTCAGCTCGAGGATCTTATATCCAGTGAGGATTTAGTTAAACCACTATCAACAACATACAAATCTCTATTTAAGGAAACACCTCCAGGGGTATCTAGATGCTGAGAAAAGTGGGAGAGGGAAATCACAGATATCCAGGGGGAAGATTGGGACGATATGTGGGACCAACCCTTCAAGTACTTGGTGTCTGCCAGGGATCGTCTGATCCAGTTTAAAATTCTTACATCTAATTTACTGTATCCTCTAGTGGTGAATGTTGGAGATGTTCATTCTCCCCAGCAAATGCGGAACATATCTTTTGGAGCTGCTCAAAGATCCAGAGTTTCTGGTCTGGGATCACCTCCTGTATCTCTGAGGTCCTCAGTGTTCCGGTCCCTATGACGCCAAGTGTTTGTCTTTTTGGTTTGGTAGAGGAGGTGGTTCCCTCTCTGGCACATCACACCTTGCTAAATATAGGGTTATTTTATGGTAGGAAAGCTATCCTGCTACAATGGAAAAGCCAGGTGCTCCTGCGCTGTCATATTGGAAGGGACTGGTAAACTCTGTGATCCATCTTTATCAAGCAACGTATAGGTCGAGGGGTTGCGGGAAAAAATTTGATAAAGTATGACTCTTCCTCTACTGTGGGTTAAATACATGTATGGTTAGGGGATATAGTCCCTACAGTTGGATGACATGGAGTGGATAATCATGGGATACTACGGAAAATGACTGCATAGGTACTTTACCATCTATCCCCTCAGCTAGTGTTGAATATCCCGCCTGATAAATGACATATCATCACCTTGTTGAATCAGTGGGTGTTATTACTTTGGATTTCCTGGATTTGGCTGTTGGTCGGAGTTTGGGGGGGGGGGGGGGTTGACTTTGAATAGTTGAACTATGTTAGTTTACAGTTACTCTCCCTGCGTGGCCACCGGATGGAGTGGGTATGTTGCCTGCTCCTTTGTGTTCTATGTTTGTACTATATGAAAGAAAAAAGAAAGAAAAGAGAAAGAAGAAGAACAGGCTGTCGCTGTGGAGACTGACCTTTGGCAGAAAGCTTGCCTGCAGCATGATGGCGCCATTTGCTGGGGGAGGTTAGCGATTATGGCAGAATCCTAAGAAAAATGCAGATTGGACAAGAGACTATCCACAGCAGGATGAAAACCTAAATGAGGGCTGTCCATTCTGGTGTGTGTAGTATGCCTGTGTATGATAAAAAGGGCAATATGCCAATTGTCTCCCTTTCTCTGGACCCAGCCAAAAAAACAAACTTAAGAAGATGGACAGAACTTCTAGGTAATGTATGATCTTTGCTATTTTACTCTAACTACTATGTAACATCTTTTAGATATGTACTTGTTAGTGATAACAGATTAACTTAAATCAGGGATAGACAAAATAGAATAAATATTTCAGTTGCCTACAAGGTAACACCTTTCAGAATCCTCACTTACCTTCCTTATATAGTTAACATGACACTCTCCTTTCTGTACATCTGGAGGACAATTAGGAGGTATAATATAAGAATGATTTGTGCTTTTTTCTTTTGCCCACTCCACAGGCGACTCCAATTTAATCTCAATATAATTTTTTTCTAAAATATATTTGGTGATATCAATGGTCTGTGAAAAAAAAAAATTAATGCATTGGTCACGGAGTTATTGTGGTATTTAAAGCATAATTTTCAGCATAAGCAGAGTTTTTAAAACAAGCCAAAGTAAAAATGAATTAACAGTAAAAGGCAATTATCGATAAAAAAATGGTCAAAGTGGTATTTTAACCACTTCAGCCCCAGAAGGATTTACCCACTTCCTGACAAGGCCATTTTTTGCGATACGGCACTGCATCGCTTTAACTGACAATTGCACGGTTGTGCGACGCTGTACCCAAACAAAATTGACGTCCTTTTTTCTACAGAGGTATTTGATCACCTCTGCAGTTTTTATTTTTTCCACTATAAAAACAAAAAACAAAAAAAACAAAAAAAACCCACACAAAAACCAATATTTTTTACTATAATAAATATTCCAAAAAACTTCTTCTTCATCAGCTTAGGCCAATATGTATTCTTCTACATTTTTTTTTTTTTTAACCAAACATAAAGGAAATAAGGGTATATTGATTGGTTTGCACAAAAGTTATAGGGTCTACAAAATAGGGGATATATTTATGGCATTTTTATTATTAATTTTACTAGTAATGGTGGTGATCAGCGTGTCTTGTCTGGTTTCTAGATCTTTAGCCCTTTGTCGGGACAGAATTTTTTAAATTCCAATTTACAACTGATAATGAGATTGGGGAGGGGGGTTTATTTACTATAGGCAAATCCACTTTGCACTGGAAGTGCAATCGCTGTAGATCTGAGGGGGACATGCAAGGAAAATAAAAAACAGCAATTTTTGCTTGTATGTGATTGGATGATAAAATCAGCAGGGCTCCCCCCCCCCCCCCCCCCCATTTCAGATCTTCCCCTCAGATCTAAAGCGACGGCACTTCCAAGTAGCGCAAAGTGGATTTGCCTTAGTAAATAAACCCCAAACGTCTGTTACCAAACACAAAAGAGAGGTAGCCACTCTATATTTAAAAACCTAGTGTTTATTTATTGAAGTATTCCATGCACAAGCCGATCCACCTGTACCACAAGCTTGAACGCGTTTAATTTCATCAGAGCTTATTCGTAGAGACTGGAATACTTCAATAAATATACACAAGGTTTTTAATGGAGAGCGGCTTACTTTCCTTTGTGATTGGAAGTGTTACATCTTGGATAGATTTAGGCACATACATTTTTCTATACAGGACAAAAAACACGCAAACTTCAACACAATATGAAATGCACTTAAAATGAATTACTCACATATCTATTGAACATGTTTTGGGTTTTCATAACAGGAATATTATTTAAAGTAATTGTAGAAATGGTATCTATCCCTTCACAAACCAAAACGACCTTCTGCCAAAGTCTATAAAACAAAAGGACAAAATTAGTTCTTTTTAAAAATCCCATCTAAAGCAAATCTTTCTCCACAACATGCCTTTTAGTCATTGGTATTCATCAATCACATCTCCTTGTCTCCTAACAAAGATCCATATACCACCAGCTCCTAGCCCACTTATACTAATCTTCCCCATGCTCCCTTACCACTCTACTCTGTCAGAACTTCTACACAATATCTGTTGTCTCCAGGTATGGTGGAGAATGAGCCTCCTCCCATGCTTTACTACTCAAGCCTAGCAGCTAATTTCCATGCCCAAGAACTACCACCTGTAGTCCAATATGTAACTTATACAGAATTAGGATGGCAAAGTAATGAGTATAGGGACCAACAGGACCCCTGATGGCTCACATACCAGAGGTTGCAAATTGAAACTAATGCACTATAGTATGCAAATTTAACAGCAAAAAAAATAGAAATGCATTACCTTCCAACAAATTTACAAAAGATAAAGTTGTCACCAGATAACACTAATTTGCATCTGGACCACTCATACCAAGCTCCCCTCTTCAAAGATCCTGTGACACCATTACTCTAACCAGAAAAAAACATCCTGAGTGACTGGCAGTAAGTAATACCAACCATTATCTGATCAAAGGGTAATTGTATGGCATAGACATGTTAAATTGCATCAAAGCAGTACAGATCATCTTGCTGCTATGGAAAGCAAGGATGGCTAGTATATGAGAAATGAAGATTCAATAGATCACGTCAGAGGAGATCACTCCATCTTGGCACACAATCATGCTGATTGAGCTGATGTCAAATTCCTAATGAGATTCGAGCACTATACGAGTGTTGTGCTGATGTCCCATCCTGACAAAGCCAGCTTTGGAGGTCGGTGAAAAGCATCCGCTTCATAGATGTCCAGCTTCTCCTCCACCTGTCCCATGCCTCATCTTCCCTTGAGACATCTCTACTGGGGAAGGCACACCAAGGGAAATGGAGAGCCTGAGGTCCCTTGGCTGTGGACCAGGTGACTTAAGCATAACTTAAGGAAAAAAAGAAATAAGCAGGAGAGAGAAAAAAAAAAAAGAGAGAGAAAAAAAAGAGAAAAAAAAAGAGAAAAAAAAAAAGGAGGAAAAAAAGAGAAGAGAAAAAAAAAAAGAGAAAAAAAGAAAAAAAAGAGAAAAAAAAGAGAAAAAAAAAAAGAGAAAGAGAAAAAGAGAAAGAGAAAAAAGAGAAAGAGAAAAAGAGAAAAGAGAAAAAGAGAAAGAGAAAAAGAGAAAAAGAGAAAAAGAGATATTTGACAACTTGAGTGCTATGTACCTTGTTCATATATCTGGAAGATTTTAATAAAAGTTATTTGAATTTTTTTTTTTTTATCAGACCCTTGCCTTACTTACATAGTTGTTTGTAGCGCTAAATGATTTTGTTCAGTTGAACTGTAATGTGTTTTCAGAGAAAGAGAAAGGAGAGAGAGACTTGTACAAGGGACCCCCGCCACACCAGTTTCTATTTAATTTTTCTTTTCTTGTACACCATGGACAATAAAAGTGGGAGTAGGAACACCCTAAAGGTAAAAAGGTTCAAAACCCAAGGTTGAGGGGTCCACATCCAGAAACGGTGGTGGGAAGCAGTCCCCAATGCTGAAAACACATTACAATTCAACTGAACAAAATCCTTTAGCGCTACAAACAACTATGTAAGGCAAGGGTCTGATAAAAAAAAAAAAATAATTCAAATAACTTTATTAAAATCTTCCAGATACATGAACAAGGTACGTAGCACTCAAGTTGTCAAATATCAAGAAAGTACAAAAGCTACTGAGTCACCAGAGTGCAGAAACAACGTAGGCATTATCCAGCAATGGTCAAACATAAATAAGTAAAGATACACAGTTGCAATATAGAATAAACCAGTGCAATTACTCAACCTCTAAAAAGGGGGACTTATAGCAGGACTCCTCAAGAGAGAGGGAAAAAAAATCCCAGATTAACCCAAGAAGAGGGGACAACAAGACAGTAGAGGAGTGGAGAAGGGAACAGTGGGGGAGGGAAGCTGGAAGAGGGTGGAGAGGAGGAACAAGGGAAGGGAACCAGGAAAGATAAAGGGGGGAGGGAGTTAAGAAAGGTAAGAAAGGAAACAGGGTAGGAGCCTGCATCATAAAAACAAGGATAGGCCAGCAGGTAGTCCAGATTGCGTCAAGGCTACAAAGGCGGGTCAACACCTGCACCCCAGGAGTCTATCCATGCAGACCAAATTTTATCACATTTTTTGGGACAATTACAGTTAAGATAGGTAAGCTTATATAGCAGAAAAAAAAATGCAATAATGGTAGTACGCTAATGCCCCGTACACACGGTCGGATTTTCCGATGGAAAATGTCCGATCGGAGCGTGTTGTTGGAAATTCCGACCGTGTGTGGGCTCCATCGGACATTTTCCATCGGATTTTCTGACACACAAAGTTGGAGAGCAGGAGATAAAATTTTCCGACAACAAAATCCGTTGTCGGAAATTCCGATCGTGTGTACACAAATCCGACAGACAAAGTGCCACGCATGCTCAGAATAAATAAAGAGATGAAAGCTAATGGCCACTGCCCCGTTTATAGTCCCGACGTACGTGTTTTATGTCACTGCGTTTAGAACGATTGGATTTTCCGACAACTTTGTGCGACCGTGTGTAGACAAAACAAGTTTGAGCCAACATCCGTCGGAAAAAATCCTAGGATTTTGTTGTCGGAATGTTCGAACAAAGTCCGACCGTGTGTACGCCCTACAAGAGGTCATGACCAAACCATATGGAAAAAAGGAGATCTAATTGAATTTGAATTCAAAATTGAAATGGAATGTTTAGGGAAGTCTTCACATTGCATTACATTTATGGTAGAGAGATTGTCCTATAACATTGTATAGTGTATGGACAGCTTTGAAGGTATAAGAAGCCAAGAGGTAACCTAATTCATCAGATTCTGACTAACTGAAATACTACTTTGGGATGAATTCGCCTGTTAAAGTGAACTGTTGCAATGTCACTGCTTTTCTCTGACAGTTAGGCTTTGCTGCATTTGTTTTTTAGCCATTAATGTAAAGTGTGTGTAGTAAAATAGGTACCAGTAGTTTCAGAAACCACAATCCCAGTGTCTGCTCTTGCCTTGGTTGACCACAACCCTTTTGCCATATCCTTTGTTTGGTTCTACAAACAGTGTAAAGCTGTCCATTAAAATAACAACTCAGCCTAAAAAAATAGATTTCCACATTTTAAGTAAAGATGCTCACTCACTGTTAAAAAAAAAAAAGATGCTCACTCATTTTAGGTTTTGCCTCTACTTGACATTAGAAAGTTAAATACATTTACTTCAGGAGGGTGAAAAAAAAAAAAAGACGACTAGTTTATAGCTGCACTTTTATATCAGTTACTTCTTTAAAGAATGAGTTAGATCATGAACATTTGCATCTGCAGAGACTAACTGTAACTCTAAGATACAAGAACAGAAAATTATCACTGCAGGATAGAAGCCGTTAGTAGAAAAGGCAAGGACTTTGCAGTCAAGGACAGAACAAAACATAGTCTTCCACGAAAAGCTTTACGCTAAATACGTCATAACCTTCTATGGTTTCAAAATTAGTTAAGACCAGTATAAAAGGAGGAATAAGCAGGAAATTAAAAATGAGAATAATGCCGCGTACACACGAGCAGACTTTACGGCAGACTTTGCCCGGCAGACTTTACGACGGACTTTCTGAATGAACGGACTTGCCTACACACAATCCACCAAAGTCCGTCGAATTCGTACGTGATGACGTACGACCGGACTAAAACAAGGAAGTTCATAGCCAGTAGCCAATAGCTGCCCTAACGTGACTTTTTGTCCGTCGAACTAGCATACAGACGAGCGGACTTTTCGACCGGACTCGATTTCGACGGATTGATTTAAAACATGTTTCAAATCTAAGTCCGTCCAACTTTTGAGAAAACAAAGTCCGCTGGAACCCACACACGATCGAATTGTCTGACGAAATCCAGTCCGCCGGGCAAAGTCTGCCGTAAAGTCCGCTCGTGTGTACGCGGCATAAGAAATGTTATATCTTTCTCAAAATAAAAGGTTTATGGTTTCTGAACTGTCCCTCAACTGATACATTTATAGTAATTAAAGTGAACCTAAAGCTGGCCATACATGGATCAAAATTTGGCCCGATTAGCAGGGACCGGCTGAATATTGATCCATGTATGGGCAGGCTGGGTTGTACTCTATCGATTGACTTATGTACAACTAGCCTGTTGGAAGTCGGTGGTGCTGATCAGTGTATTCTGACGGCGGGGAAGTCTCCCAACTGTCAGAATACAAAGACTCAGAGGGAGGGATCCCCCTATCCACATTGAGTGCGTGGATGGAGGAATTGAGTAATTTTCTTTTGTGCAACCCACTGGTTGACCAAAAAAAACATGATTCATTTATGGCCGTCAGGTACATTTTTTTTCAAGTTAAAGTGATACTAAAAGGTTTGTTAAAAAAAAATAATAATAATGTAAACAATAACAAACATGTCATACTTACCTGCTCTATGCAATGGTTTTGCACAGAGCAGGCCCAATCCACTTCTTGTTCCCAATCGGCACTCCTGGCTCCTGCCCCTTGACCAGTGCCCCCAATAGCAAGCAGTTTGTGTCCGCTATGTGTCCATAAGACACAGAGCCACGGCTCGGCCCTGCCCTCTCCTCATTGGCTCACTAGCTGTGATTGTCTCAACCAATGAGGAGAGAGAGACCCGGGACAGCTGAGACTCTTGTGCACATTGCTGGAGTATAAGGGGGGCTGTGGGGAAAGTAGCACACAGAATGTTTTTACCTTCATGCATTGAATGCATGAAGGTAAAAAAGCCTTCAGCCTCCCCAGTCACTTTAAGTACCGTATTTAATCGGCATATAACAACACACACAGGCGTATAACACGCATCTTCATTTTAGGAGGGAAGTTTCAGGAAAAAAAAAATTAAACTTTAAATAAAGAACTTGCAGCCTCACCATTGCCCATCTGCAGCCTCACCATTGCCCATCTGCAGCCTCACCATTGCCCATCAATGCAGCTTGATCAATGCCCATCTGCAGCCTCACAATTGCTCATCAATGCAGCCTGATCAATGCCCATCTACAGCCTCACAATTGCCCATCAATGCAGCTTGATCAATGCCCATCTGCTGCCTCACCTCAGATTACTGCTGCCTCGGAGGGGACAGGGAGGGGGGCGGGACGAGCGCCATCAGATTACATACAGCGAGAATCTCCTGTTTACTCGGCGGCCTCTTTAATACAAAGTCCCGCCTCCTGGACCGGTTTCTGATAGACAGAACACTGGTCCAATGCAGGCCCAGGAGACGGGACTTCCTATTACAGAGGCCGCTGAGTAAACAGATTATCGCTGTATGTAATCTGAAGGCTCTCGTCCCGCCCCCCTCCCCGTCCCCTCCTCGGCAGCCCAAATTGCAGTATCGGCGGATACACCCGCACACACCATTTTCACCCGATTTTAAAGGTGAAAGTGCGTGTTATACGCCAATAAATACAGTATATGCATCCTTAGTAATGTATAAGTTTAATACTTCCAGGTATTTAACACCTCTCATAGAGTTCACAGTACTCCCCTTGAAAATGCCCATATCTGTATTTCTCTCAAGAAGCGCAAAAGAAGTAAATTCAAGGATAGCACATTTATGTAAATTGCAGGGTCTGTACAGTTCTTGGTTATGTTCACAATTGTTTGCCATATATCAGCCTTCTGTTGCAGCCTCTCACCTTTTGTCTTACTACGATGTTACAATCTGATCACAGGGAGAAGGAACCAAGGAAATGCCTACTTCTACCTGCAGCATACTGATGACTAATCTCAGCCTAGGCTGAGGCAAAATTGTACAGTTGCTGTATTGCCTGATCTCAAGAATTCGTCAATACAGACTTGCAAAAGTACTGAAAGGTTTATTTTAAAGCAGAACTCCAGTCAAACAGCTTTATGGGATCCGTTTTATCCATCAAATTTTATTCCCTGCCCTGTAATACCCTGTACACACGGTCGGATTTTCCGACGGAAAATGTGTGATAGGACCTTGTTGTCGGAAATTCCGACCGTGTGTACACAAATCCGACACACAAAGTGACACGCATGCTCAGAATAAATTAAGAGACGAAAGCTATTGGCCACTGCCCCGTTTATAGTCCCGATGTACGTGTTTTACGTCACCGCGTTCTTGACGTTCGGAATTTCCGACCAACTTTGTGTGACCGTGTGTATGCAAGACAAGTTTGAGCCAACATCTGTCGGAAAAAATCCACGAATTTTGTTGTCGTAATATCCGATCAATGTCCAACCGTGTTGTACAGGGCATTAGTCTTGCTAACAATTTACAAGCTTTAAGCCTAGTACACACAGGCCAAATGTCGGGCTACATCATATGGCAGCCGGTCTGACAGAAGGCGGCCGTTGCGGCTGGCTTCTGTTGAATATGTATGCTGGAAAACCAGCAGCCATCCGGCCCCCGATCCCAGCGCTCTCAGCCAATGGCTGGGTCGAAAAAAAACCCCGACAAAACTAAATGGTGTGTACTAGGCTTTAAACAGGATATCTATAAACCATGTGAAAGTTGTGTGTAATAAGGGGCCATGGAATCACATTGTTTAGTTTGATGTTTCTGAACCGATTGCAGTTTGATTTTATCTAGGGTTGTCCCGATACCGATACTTGTACTCATGCAAATGCTCCCGATGCCTAGTCCAAAACCTGGACACTCAGGAACAATCGGTGCGGCGGCGGGGAAGTTATAATCACCGATCTCCCTGTGTGACTTTCAATAAAGCAGCTGAAAGCCGCGGAGGGCAGAGGAGGAGAAGCACACAGGGAGATCGGTGATTATAACTTCCCCCGTCGCCACATCGATTGTTCCTGAGTGTCCCCTGCATCCTCCTCCAGCTCCCCTCTGTGTCCTCCTCTGTGTTCCTCCGCCCCCCCCCTCCTCCAGTCCTTCTGTGTGCTCCTATGATCCCCCTCCCCCCTGTCCTCCTTCAGTCCCCTTCTGTGTGCTCCTCCACCACCCTGTCCCAGATCTTTCAGGATGGAGAGAGGAGGAAGGAGCCGGTAAATATGTCTTCCTTTTCTGAATGCACAGAGTCAGGGATCACTGACTGTCCATTCATAACTGAGCATCGTAAACTGTGTTTACGATGCTTCAGTTTATGAATGGAGAGAAGTCGCTGTCTCCTGTCTAGTTATGTTCAGTGCAGCTGAGGCTGCTGAGAAAGGGACTGGGAAAATCTCTGTTTAGACCCCTGACATTTCACCAAAGCCCCCCTACCCCCCACAAGGTTGAATATATATATGAAACATTGTAATAAATAAATACTCTAAAGTAAAATTGTAAAAATAAAATAAACACTGACACTGACTAGTATAATGTCAGAAGTGATTGTCAGATTGAAACTGTACCCCAGTTTACCAACCCTATACCCACTTTAAACAGTTACTTGGCTATTATATAATGTGTACCTGATATTAGGAGAAAGTGTAAACTCCTTGCTGTATATCCATTCATCACGTGCGATCCATTTGTAAGCAATATCATTGAAACGCAAGTTAGGATCCTTAAAAGAGTAAAAGAATGAATTACTTGGCACAGCACATTAACACTACAATTGCAATTGACTGATTCTATTATATTGTACACTATAGTTATACAACAGTGTTCATTCAAAACATACAGGGGTTGGATTTACTAAAGCTGGAGAGTGCAAAATCCGGTGTAGCTTGGCATGATAGCCAATCAGCTTTTAACTTCAGCTTGTTCAATTAAGCTTTGCAAAAAAAAAATGGAAGCCGAATCGTTTCTATGCAGAGCTGCACCAGATTTTGCACTCTTCAGTTTTAATAAATGAGCCCCCCAGCTTGTCTTTCTCCTCACCCACATTACACGTCTTTACCACTTAAAGTGTTACTAAACCCAGGACCCTGCATTCACAATATCTGGTCTCCCACAGTACATCGAACATAGGAATGTAATGTTTTAGTAAATATAAACTGCTAAATCCCTTTTCTCATCAGCAGTATATAGCAGTCTTGTGACTTCAATCAGTTCCTGCTTAAAGCTTGTAGAAGGATTTTCCATACTGCACTGAGCTGTCCCATTAGGATGCAGCACCCCTGACCCTTTGTCTGGACAGTGCTGATCGGCCATGTGCTGATCACATGCACTCGCCCAATTAAAAAAAAAAAAACACACACACTATCTAGCATAACACACCAAACTGAGCATGTGCAGCCTGACTCCAGTAGCTCTGTTTTATCTGGACCTGTTCTGGAGTCAGTGGAAGAAGAGGAGGATCTGTGCATACAGGATCAAACAGCCTTTTTTACAGAATGGAGGATTAACCCCTTAGGTTCCACAGTGAGTATAACAAGCATGCTTTACTGTATATAAAGACTGATTTTACTGTTGTGGGTTTGTTCAGTAACACTTTAGTATATATAAATTCAAATCTAAAACAAACCACAGATGCAGAGGTCAGCTTAGAAAGCCTCTATTGCATCTTTGGCTCCGTTTATGGGCTGAATTCAGCTAAAAATTTGGACCCAATTCATCCCTGAAACAGAGGAGAGGGACGCATCGGACCCATTTTAAGTGTGAACCCAGCCTTAAAAGATCAGTGCTAGCAGCTTGGTAACCCAGTTTCCACTCAATACATTTTGATATACAAATAAGAAATATAGCAAGCTTTGGGCAGACTAAAATAGTACTGACAAAATAGGGCTTATAATGACTTCAGTACTTTCTTGTCAGTAGAGATGAGCTTACGAGTCCTCCAAACTCACCTCTAGTTGAAGTTGCGCTCCTTTTTTTTTTTTTACTCCAGTGAGCTGCGGGCCGGGTTGTTCCACCACTGCAGCTCACATAAAAGAGGTGAGCTGTGGGGTGCGAATGACTCGACCCGTACCTCATTGCTGTGTAAAAAACAAAAAAACAAAAAAAACAAAAAAAAAAAACCTCATTACTTTAAAGCAATGCCCCGTACACACGATCAGATTTTCCGACGGGAAATGTTCGATAGGAGCTTGTTGTCGGAAATTCCGACCGTGTGTAGGCGCCATGGGACATTTTCCATCGGAATTTCCAACACACAAAATTTGAGATCCGGATCTCAAATTTTCCGACACCAAAATCCGTTGTCGTAAATTCCGATCGTGTGTACACAATTTCCGACGTACAAAGTTCCACGCATGCTCCGGATCAAGCAGAAGAGCCGCACTGGCTATTGAACTTAATTTTTCTTGGCTTGTCGTACGTGTTGTACGTCACCGCGTTCTTGACGTTCGGAATTTCCGACAAGATTTGTGACCGTGTGTATGCAAGACAAGTTTGAGCCAACATCCGTCTGAAAAAATCCATGGATTTTGTTGTCGGAATGTCCTATCGTGTGTACGGGGCATTAGGCTTGATAGGAGTTTGGAAGCTGCCCAAGCTCATCTTTGTTTGTCAGTGTCTCAGAAAGTACTGTGGCCGGAGGCAGCCAGAAAACGAGCATTTTCATAAGGAGATCAGCAATATCAGAAACTGTATTTCTACTTTCTCATGTTCTCTTTTCAGAGTGTTGCCTTAGTGAAATAACGAATAGGAGTAGAAAGTCCATACCTTTATGAGCCCCCAGGAGAATAATGCAGTGTGCACACAGCCAGGCACGTCACCATACAACTTAATAGAGCTGTTTGAATTACGGAGAGCCCATTTCCCATTCAAGCTGTACACCTGTACATTAGCATTACGGTCCCGCAAGCTGCCATACGTAACCTGCAGTAGTCCCAAAACCATCCACCACTTGGCACACCTTAGTACTGAATCCAATCCTATAGCCATGGCTTTAACCAGAGCTGCAGAGTGACTCTTATCTGCTAGCAGTGTAGCTGATCTCCACTTGCTGAAATCTGCAGTCAGCTGTATGCACAATCCATCCCCATGATTGTGTATAGATACTGGCTTCCTCCTTCTGCTGTGGAGTCATGTGTCATGACTAGTGCCTGTCCAGGGCGGGGTTACCATGCTGATTATTATTCCAGGGGTGGTCTTACATAGAAGGAAGTGAAAAAGAGTATGTGAACAAAGACAGCTTCATGATCATGCTTACAGAACACACACACAGCTTACGGACGGCACCTTTCATAAGGGTAAAGGTGGCCATACAAGTATCAGTTTTCTAAATAAGCTAGGTACAAGTAATCACAAACAAGAAATGTATTATCTAATAAAGTTTTGGACCGATGCAACAATCATGGTATCGATTGAAAATACGATCTACTAGAAATGATCTATTAATCATTTGATCAATCTGTATTATGATCAGTTGCCCTGCCCATTGAAACGAATGGGTAGCTGCGATTCTGCAGCGCCGCAACACGGGCGCTTTTAACCCTTTCTTTGGGCGCTAGCAGGGGTTAATAGCGGCCCGAAAAGCGCTGCTAAAACTAGCGGCGCTTTACCGCCAACGCCGGTACCGCCCCAGTGTGAAAGTACCCTAAAACAGGCTGAAGCTCACTAAATGAATCGAATGGTAGAACTGCATTTTACAATTCTTAGGCCTCTTTTACACGGGCTGTCCAATCAGATCCGCCTGTCAGCTTTTCAGGCAGATCTGATCAGACCCACCAGTCTCTTCTATGGAGCGGCGGATGTCAGAAGACATCCGCCATCATCCGAACCGATCCTGTCCACCGAAAACAGATGGATGGTGGTCCTATTCCCTATCCGTCCGGTGGATCGCATGGAAATGGTCAGGCAGTCTGGTTCCATCCAATTACCCTATATAGGAGAGCGGGACTGTGTCCATGTCTCCTCTGCATAGTGGAGCGGACATGGACGGAGGGATCCCGCACTGAGCAAGAGGATTCCGCTTAACGCAGGGTGCCCACGTGAATGAGGTCTTTTTTGATCATTTTAGTTGCATTAAATCAGTGGTCATCAACCCTGTCCTCAGGACCCACTAAGAGGCCACTGCATTAAATGATCCATTGAAAAATCATATCAACACCTGTGTGCAGGGCCGGACTGGGAATAAAAACCAGCCCTGGAAAAAATGTCATACCAGCCCCATAGCATTGTTATACCAGCCCAACAGCATAACGTCATTATTTTCTTGTTCATAAAAGGGAAAACCATGCATTTTAAAACACATTTGAAGAGCGTATCATATATAGATAAGACAGATATAAAAGCACATAGGGCTATATATATATATATATATATATATATATATATATATATATATATATATATATATATATATATACACACATATACATATACACACACACACACACATATAAATATATATAAAACCAGAGACAACCTTACGCAGAAAGAATACACTAAGGTAAGGGGGGTGGGTTACTGATATAAGGGGGAAACCTTTATATTAGTGCCCCCTTACATTATTGTATTCACTCCCCCCTTACATCAGTGACCCCCCTCAGATTGGCCTGGCGGTGCTGTCACTGACCTCCTCTCAGGTGCACCTTGCAGGGCTCAATCAGTCGGCTCCAGCTTTGTGGCTCTGGTTTTCCTATAGTCCCCTCTCCACAGTTCACACAAGTCTGACTTCTCCCATGACCCCCACCTTGGCTGTGCTCCCATTCTTGACTCCTCTCCAGACTCCCTCAGAGACTGCAGACATGATATAAGACAAGAGATGGTCAGAGGTTGCGGACATGATACAAGAGATGGTTAGAGGCTGCAGGCAGGGCCGTCTTTAATTTTGATTGGGCCCTGGGCAAAAATTCCCCCCCCCCCCCCCCCTCCATTCTGAGACATACAAAAAATAGCAGGTAGACCCAAAATCAGTTTACTGCAGCAGTTCACGCAGCGATTGCAATTGTTTGCCAGAGGTTACAGCCTATCCTTTCTGCTCACTGGCTGATTTCTAGAGGTTACAACACTAAATTTCTGCTTGCCGATTGGTTGCTAGAGGTTAATGTGCATTATTAGCGCTCACTAATTGGTTGATAGGGGTTACAGCACATCATTACCACTTACTGATTGGTTGCTAGAGATTAAAGCAGATCACTACTGTTCGCTGACTGGTTGCTAGAGGTTAATGCACATCATTACCTCTCACTGAGCAGTGAAGCAATCCCAAATAATTGAGCAATTAATACACATACTACAGGACAGTGTCAGAGAGTGCAGAGATACTACAGGAGAGGTTCAGAGACTGTGGACATACTGCAGGAGACAATCAGAGACTGCGGACATACTGCAGGAGATTACCAGGGACTGCGGACATACTGCAGGAGACAATCAGAGACTGCGGACATACTGCAGGAGACAATCAGAGACTGCGGACATACTGCAGGAGATTACCAGAGACTGCGGACATACTGCAGGAGATTACCAGAGACTGCGGACATACTGCAGGAGATTACCAGAGACTGCGGACATACTACAGGGGATTACCAGAGACTGCGGACATACTGCAGGAGACAATCAGAGACTGTGGACATGCTGCAGGAGATTACCAGAGACTGCGGACATATTGCAGGAGACATTTAGAGACTGCGGACATACTGCAGGAGATTACTAGAGACTGTGGACATACTGCAGGAGACAATTAAAGACTAGGGACATACTACAGGAGACAATCAGAGACTGCAGACATTATACAGGTGATGGTCAGAGGACTTTCAGCAATGCACAGCTTTACAGTTGAATAACACAGCTCAGGGTTTAAACAGTCAGGCATTTTATGGGTGTAAGGACATACCTGGCCAGCCAAACTCACTACATACATTCAGGTCTGTGGGCGGGGCTTTCACTCTCTGCTCTCACTACAACTGATGCTTTGTTGGGGGGGGGCAAGCTACCTGTGAATTGGGGCCCAGATGACAGCTTTGCAGAGCACACAGAGGACACGGGAGGATGTATTCCCGCGCAAGCCAGTTGAGGGGGGCGGGGCCGGGAGCTCCACTGACGCTTTGACCCCGCCCACGTGCAGCCTGTATACTCGGAAGAGAGAGTCTGTAGTGAGAGCCAGTGATCGGAGTGGGAGCGTCAGTGGAGCTCCCGGCCCCGCCCCCGGACCTCTGTATTCACCAGCCAGTATAGAGGTGGTGGGGCCGGGAGCTCCACTGACGCTCCCACTCCGATCACTGGCTCTCACTACAGCCGCTCTGTTCCAAGTATACAGGCTGCATGGGGGTGGGGTCAGAGCGTCAGTGGAGCTCCCGGCCCCGCCACCTCTCAGCTGGCTAGCACGGGAATACATCCTCCCGTGTCCTCTGTGCGCTCTGCAAAGCTGTCATCTGGGCCCCAGTTCACAGGTAGAGCAGGCCCCCAACAAAGATTGGGCCCAGGGCAAGTGCCCGTTTGCCCTGCGCTAAAGATGGCCCTGGCTGCAGGCATAGTACAGGAGATGGTCAGAAGTTGCAGACATGATACAGGAGATGTCAGAGGCTGTGGGCATGGTACAGGAGATGTCTGCGGCTGTGGGCATGATACAGGAGATGTCAAGATGTCAGAAGCTGCGGGCGTGGTACAGGAGATGTCAAGATGTCAGAGGCTGCGGGCATGGTAAAGGAGATGTCAGAGGCTGTGAGCATGGTACAGAAGATGTCAAGATGTCAGAGGCTGCGGGCATAGTACAGGAGATGTCAGAGGCTATGGGCATGGTACAGAAGATGTCAAGATGGCAGAGGCTGCGGGCATGGTACAGGAGATGTCAGAGGCTGCGGGCATGGTACAGGAGATCAATGCAGCCTCACCAGTGCCCATCAAATGCAGCCTCACTGTGCCCATCAATGCAGCCTCACTGTGCCCGTCAATGCAGCCTCACTGTGCCCATCAATGCAGCCTCACTGTGCCCATCAATGCAGCCTCACTGCCCATCAATGCAGCCTCACTGTGCCCATCATTGCAGCCTCACGGTGCCCATCATTGCAGCCTCACTGCCCATTAATTGCAGCCTCACTGTACCCATCAATGTAGCCTCACTGTACCCATCATTGCAGCCTCATTGTACCCATCATTTCAGCCTCACTGTACCCATCAATGCAGCCTCGCTGCCCATCACTGCAGCCTGACCGTGCATCATCATTACAGCCTCACCATGCCCATCATTGCAGCCTCACCCTGCCCATAATTGCAGCCTCACCGTGCCCATCATTGCAGCCTCACCGTGCCCATCATTGCAGCCTCACCGTGCCCATCATTGCAGCCTCACCGTGTCCATCATTGCAGCCTTATTGTGCCCACAATTGCAGCCTTACCGTGCTCATCATTGCAGACTTACCATGCCCATAATTGTAGCCTTACCATGCCCATTGCAGCCTTACCATGCCCACAAGTGCACCCTTACCGTGCCCACAATTGCAGCCTTAACGTGCCCACAATTGCAGCCTTACCATGCCCACAATTTCAGCCTTACTCTGCCCATAATTGCAGCTTTACCGTGCCCATAATTGCAGCCTTACCATGCCCACAATTGCAGTCTTACCGTGCCCACAATTGCAGTCTTACCGTGCCCACAATTGCAGTCTCACCGTGCCCACAATTGCAGCCTTACCGTGCCCATTGCAGCCTTACTGTGCCCATAATTGCAGCCTTACTTTGCCCTTTGCAGCCTCACTACAGTCAGTGCCTGGCTGGATTACACACAGCAGGCATCCATCTCCCGCTGTTTCACGGAGTTCAATGTGAAATGTTCGACCGCGCTGCCTATGACAAAAGTCCCGCCCTCCTCCTAGACCAGCTCGTGTGATAGACAGAACACTGTGTCTATCACACGAGCTGGTCTTGGAGGAGGGCGGGACTTTTGTCACAGCCTGGCCAAACTTTTCACACTGAACTCTGTGCCTGCTGTGTGTGACAGGAGGAGGGAGGGGAGTGCTGCAGCTGCCCACAGCCAAGGCTTGGCTCAAAGCGGCCCCAGGGCAGGCAGCCTACCGGGAAATGTCCTGGTATCCCAGTAAGCCAGTCCGGCCCTGCCTGTGTGGCTACCTATATGCTGATCATACACGATTTAACCACTTCATGCAAATCGCCATACCTGTACGCTGGTACTTTGATGCTAAATACCGTTGTTATGGCAGCAGCTAACTGCCATAACCCCCGGTATTTTCAGAAACGGGTGCGGTCCTCTTTAGGATAAGAGTGGTCTCTGTGGCGGATTCGCCGCAAGATCACTTTTATCGGGGGAGGGAGAAGGCCCTTTCCACAGCGCTCCGGCCATCATCCGCTTACCGGAGCCATCAGTAGCGGTGGAGACGAACACGTCCTTTCCCCCTTGGGTCTGGATGAGGCAAAGATGGCCGCCACTCAGGTTCATAACATGGCGGAAGTGATGTAAACGTCACTTCTGCCCAATGGTCTTAGAGGGGAATTTTTTTTTTTTTTTGCAAAAAAAAAAAAAAATGACATTTAAATATTTTTTTTTTTTTATTGCATTTTAGTGTAAATATGAGATCTGAGGTCTTTTTGACCCCAAATCTCACATTTAAGAGGTCCTGTCATGCTTTTTTTCTATTACAATGGATTTTTATATTCTTTGTAATAGGAATAAATGTGACCCAAATTTTTTTTTAAAAGGACAGTGTAAAAATAAAAAATAAAATGTAAAATAAATAAGAAAAAAAAAATTTAAAGCACCCTGTCTCGCCGAGCTTGCAGGCAGAAGTGAACGCATACGTAAGTAGCGCCCGCATATAAAAATGGTGTTCAAACCACACATGTGAGATATCACCACAATCATTCAAGAGAGAGCAATAATTCTAGCACTAGACTTTTTCTGTAACCCAAAACTGGTAACCTGTAGAAATTTTTAAACGTCGCCAATAGAGATTTTTAAGTGCCAAAGTTTGTCACCATTCCACGAGCGGGCACGTTTGAGGGTTCTAAGTAATTTTCTAGCAAAAAAAATTATTTTAACTTGTAAACAACAAGTCTCAAAAAGAGGCTCGGGGCTGAAGTGGTTAAACAGATTGTACAATCTTCTTTACGTTCACCACAAATCTTACAATTTGATTGTACAATCTCCTTTAGCTCTACTTCAACTATGTAGTGCAAGGGCCTGCTTGATTGTATACAAATTGGTTGGATAGATTAAAGCCTCGTACACACGGTACGATTGTTGGCCAAATGAGCGTCTGATTTTTGCCAAAAGGGCGTGTGGCAGGATCTCGTCTTGCATACCAACGGTACACAATTGTCGTGCCACAACCACGAACGTAGTGACGTACTATGAGGAATTTCAGCTCTTGAGTGCCACCCTTTGGGCCCCTTCTGCTAATTTCGTGTTTGGTGAGCATTGATTCTGAGCAAGCGTGTTTGTACTTTCAACTTTTGTGTACGGTACGATTGTTGGCAGGGGATTGTCTGTTGATAGACTGTTGTCCTAAAATCTTACCGTTAGTACGCTCCTTTTGACAATTGTTGTCCAATTTTCGGCCAACAAATGTTGGATGACAGGTCAGTAAATTTTCGGTGGACAACAGCTCAACGTCAGATTTTCGTATGGTCAGTACACAAATCAGTCACACAAAAGTCGAAAGTACAAACATGCATGATCGGAATCAATGCTCACCAAACATGAAATTAGCAGAAGGGGCCCAAAGGGTGGCGCTCAAGAGCTGAAATTCCTCGTAGTACGTCACTACGTTCTTGGTTGTGGCACGACAATTGTGTACCGTTAGTATGCAAGACAAAATCCTGACACATGCCCTTTTGACAAAAATAATACGCTCGGTTGGCCAACAATAATACCGTGTGTACGAGGCTTTAAGGCATCAGCATACTAAGACATTTTGAATAATTTCATGCTCCTAACTTTGTGGGAACAGTTTGGGGATGGCCCCTTCCTGTTCCAACATGACTGCTCATGGGGTGGAGGAACTTGACTGACCTCAACCCGATAGAAAACATTTGGGATGAATTAGAGCAGAGACTGCGAGCCAGGCCTTCTCGTCCACATCAGTGCCTGACCTCACAAATGCGATTCTGGAAGAATAGTCAAACATTCCCATAGACACACTCCTAACCCTTGTAGACAGCCTTCCCAAAAGAGTTGAAGCTGTTATAGCTGCAAAGGGTGGGCCAACTCAATATTGAACCCTACGGACTGGGGTGTCATTAAAGTTCATATGCGTGTAAAGGCAGGCGTCACAAAACTTTTGGTAATATAGTGTATGTATGGGCACACTGATCCATCGATCGACTTGTGTACAAACAGCCTGTAGGGTTTTTCCCCAAATGATTATTGTCGCACGGTATAAGCCGGCAACAAAAATCATTGTGCTCTGCTGACAGGGAAGGCTCTCCATGGGCAGAACACAATAGCTCTGCGGGAGGGATTCCCTCCTCAACACGGACTGCGTTGTTGAGGGAATCAAGCAATTTCTTTCCTTTCACCCGTGGACAGCATTTTCATTGATACATGAAGTGCAGCAATATCCATCGAGAATACAGGCATCAATAAAAAGCTAATGCAGGCTCTAGTTTATTAACATGCTCTGAAGAAATCCTTTACGGATGAAACGCGTCAGCATGACGCCATCACGCCCGTTGTAGCACCCGTGCAGATCCACCCACTAGCCCCTGGGATTTGATTCGCCACTGCTGAAGTCACTCAAGCCCGGTCGAACGTCCGGTGATTGCCCCGCAGCACGGAACCAGCAAGTAACCAGGATATCATCGCGCTCTACCCCGCTAACAGGTGGCACGCCACTCTATCCCCTCACTTCCACTTACCTGGCGGGCGTCTACCTGTCTGGACTTATCGGCCACTTTATCCTGACCAGATGATGATCAAGTCCATGGAGGATTGGACTGCCCCACTTACCTGCAGTATCTGGATTTCCATGGCTTGGTGAGATCGCACCCTCTTACACGCTGTTGTTTTACTTCCATAGCCACATAGGTGCACCATCATCCCCTGCACCCTTGCTTAGCACTGACATAGCTGTTTATGCATGTTATTTGCCACAGTTGACCTCCACTTGTCAGTGCTACCATCAACAAAGTGTGTCTATCCATCTGCAGTCATATCTAGGCTTGCCATTGGCAGTGTATACTGCGGACTCCCTCCCATTTAAGGCCATACACTGTTATTTAATGGCTTTCTACTCTTATCCAGCCTCAACTCATTAGAGACTTTAAAAGTCCAGCTGGCCAATTTCATGTGTATGTATGTGTTGTGGTGGCCATCTGCATGTTGTGCTTTTTGTTCCCGACAACGTTGTCAATTTTAATTGGTATTAGTTGGTATTGGTTCATTTATTGTCTATTTATGACTCTATCTGGTGTATATGTGGTATTATTTCATATAATTAATTTTCTATATTAAACATTTATATTTTTGCTAACCATGCTTGTTCCTCATTGAAGAATTCTTTGTATCTCTTGTTTCTTGTTATGCTCTCTAATTCAGAGGAACACATCCACTTATTATAATTTGGATGTCAGCAGTTATCAGCATATGTAAGCAGTCTCTATGTGGGTGATTCCCCTTCTGTCTACAGCTATAAGTTATCTAAGTAAAGTGTTAGTTTCATTAAAAATTTCTTTTGTTGTTTCACACTCTAGTTTATTAACCACTTGCCGACCGCCGTACGCCGATGTACGTCCTAAGTTTGGCGGTGGATATCGTTGTTATGGCAGCAGCTAGCTGCCATAACCCCGGTATTCCTGTTTTCGTGCGGCGGTCGGCTTTCAGATAAAAGTGGTCTCTGCGGCGGATTCGCCGTGAGATCACTTTTATCGGTGGCGGGGGGGCCCCCTCCCGCCGCGATCCGGTGCCCTCCGCCGCTACCGACAGCTCCGGTAAGGGCACCGGATCGCGTCTGTCTCCTTGCTGTGCCTGGAGACGAGTGAGGGGAAGATGGCATTTTTTTAAATGACTTTTTTTTTTTTATTATTGCAGTTTAGTGTAAATATGAGATCTGAGGTCTTTTTGATCGCAGATCTCATATTTAGGAGGTCCTGTCATGCTTTTTTCTATTACAAGGGATGTTTACATTCCTTGTAATACGAATAAAAGTGACACAATTTTTTTTTTTTTAAAAACAGTGTAAAAATAAATAAAATCATGTATAATAAATAAGAAAAAAAAAAAAAAAATGTTTAAACCCCCCCGTCCCGACGAGCTCGCGCGCAGAAGCGAGCGCATACGTGAGTAGCGCGTGCACATGTGAGGTATAGCCGCAATCGTTAGAGCGAGAGCAATAATTCTAGCCCTAGACCTCCTCTGTAATGCAAAACATGCAACCTGTAGAATTTTTTAAACGTCACCTATGGAGATTTTTGAGGGTAAAAGTTTGACGCCATTCCACGAGCGGGCACAATTTTGAAACGTGACATGTTGGGCATCAATTTACTCGGCGTAACATTATCTTTCACAATATAAAAAAAAAATGGGCTAACTTTACTGTTGTCTTATTTTTTTATTCAAAAAAGTGAATTTTTTCCCAAAAAAGCTCTTGTAAGACCACTGCGCAAATACGGTGTGAAAAAAAGTATTGCAATGACCGCCATTTTATTCTCTAGGGTGTTAGAAAAAAAAACAATATATAATGTTTGGGGGTTCTAAGTAATTTTCTAGCAAAAAAAAAACTGTTTTAAACATGTAAACACCTAAATTCCAAAACGAGGCTGGTCCTTAAAGCGGGGGTCCACCTATCTATCGTGTTCATTCACAAACTTTCCTTCTCAGCATTACATACTCACATATTGTGTGTAATATGTCCACCTGTGTCAGATTTCGTCGGAAAGAATAACTTATATTATTCACTGCAGGCGGTTTCCATCTTCATTGTGGGCATTTGAAGCCCACAAGCATTTATTTCCTGGATGTGGTGAATGCTGTGCTCCCAGCATTCACCGCTCGTTCCCGCACATGCTCAGTGGCATCCTGGGAAGCCTGAGACTAGCTCCCAGGAGACTGTGCTGAGTCTGGGAGAGGCTAGAAGCACGCCTACTCCCACGGGAGGAGAACCAGGAAGTGCAAAGAAGAATAGAAAAATAAAAGGTAATTACTGCAATTTAAAATTTTTTAAACGGCATGTCAGCATCTAGGCAAGGAAGAGAATACATACAGATATTGTTCAAAATTTGGGTGGAACCCCGCTTTAAGTGGTTAATAAATGATTATAATACCTTTCTACAATATTATGAGCTCCCTGCTGCTCAGTCTACAAATTCTAAGCACCGTTACTGCCATCTGCTGGTCTTTTTTTTATCAACACTGTCATCTTTCAGAATAAGCAGGTTTGATGCTGTCTACACGTTTTAAGGCCTCATTTACACTAGCCGTTGGGGGGGACAGTAAAACCAAGCAGTTAAGCTGCAGGTTTATGCCCCCTTTCCCCCTTCATTCCCCCCCGTTAGGCAGCCAAAGGGTGTGTACATATGCCATGGCTGTGATGCTTTGCACTATGGCGTGGCAAAAATGGGGCAATCCAAACAACACTATCGAGTGCATCCATAGCTCACATAATGTAAGAGAAAGAAAAGAGCAGTTTGGACCTCATACCAGGATTTACAATGTTTTTCTATAAACTTTGGCACTGAGACACCTCACTAGCCAGCTTCCCATTGCACACGTTCTATTTCCCCTCTAAGATGACTTACACCGCAAGGGACAAAATATTAAAAAGCTTTTTTTCTCAATAGATTTGTGTTGTGGTAATGAGCATTTACATACATTTATGTATGTTGCTTGGCATTAATATGCATACCAGTAGCATTTTAACGCAATGCAGCACACTGCACATAACACCAGCATTGTTGTCTGAACAGAGCAGATAGAGAACAATTGTTTTCTATGTGTCCTTGCGGTGGTATGCATTCATCCAATGCAGTAAAACGCAGTGCAATATGTGTTAACAGGGCCTTAAGCCGGACATAGACAGATCAAAATTTGCCCAGTTCAGCAGGAACCGGACGAATTTCAATCCTTCTAAGGACAGGTTAGGCTGGTTGTAATGAAGTTGATCAATCTATCAACTTTAGTCTTAGACTAGCCTGTCAGGTTTTTTTTGTCCGATCACTATAGCTGCCAGCAGTGGTTATTGTATTTAGCCGGTGGGGAAGGCTCTCCATGCTCCCTGCTGTCAGAATACAATAGCTCCTGACTGTGTTGTTGATGAGGCAATTAAGCAATAATGAAAATTGCATAATGTATGGCCTGCCAAAGACCTCTACAGGACCGTCTCCAAAGCCTGGAGATGCTCATTATATGATTTATTGTGATCTGGTTTCACATTTTACAGCAATACAAAACTCTTTGTTTGAGGGTTAGACATGTGCAGAATTGAACAATTCAATCAGTTTTGTTTCGCATAGATTCGTTATGTTACTATTTTCATTTTGTTGATTTGTTTCGGAATTCGTTTAGTTTCATTTAGTTTAATCATTTTCGAACAAAGAATTCCAACTTTTCGGATAGATTTGAATGGCATAGAAAATATTGATCCAATCCGAATTCTGTAGCTGGTTGCTAAGGAGCGGAGCAGCCTGCATCCACTGTGTCCTTCACAACCGATGACTCATCTGCTGTCAGCAGTGTCTGACATGTCTAGTTCCCACTGACATTAAATAAACAAAGGGGCAGGTTCACAGATGACAGTGGGTGACACCGTCCCTTTGTATATTTAGCATCGCTAGGCACCCGCGGACTGACAGCGCCTGTGGGAACTGAACATGTCAGACATGGGGAGGCAAGCGATGGGTGCGGAGCTTTTTTTCTTTTTTCTTTGGGTCAGCAGTGGTGGTGGTGTTCATTGTGATGGATGCTGGATTTACTTTATTTTTTTTAATAAAGTACTTGTCAAAAACTGTCTCTACAATATACCCCATATTCATTCAAATGGGGGGGAGGTGGGATCTGGGGGCCCCCTTGTTAACCCACCCAGGGTTGTAGGGAAGAGGCCCTTGTCCCTGTATCAACATGGCGACAAGGTGCTTTGGGGAAGAGCCCATCCTGCCCCAAAGCACCCCCCATGTTGAAGGCATGTTGCCCAATATGGTTCAGGAGAGGGAGGGCACTAGCTCAACCCCTCCCCCCCCCCTTCCTGACTTGCCAAGCTTCATGCTTGGAAAAGGGTCTGTTACGGATTTTGGGGGGGACACCATGCCGTTTCTTTTCAAATTTTGGCATGGGGTTCCCCTTCAAATACATACCAGACCTAAAGCTGTTTAAAAATAAAAAATAAAAAAATGTAAACGCTGGCACTGGTTTGTTTATATTCTGCTATCAGCGGGGGAATCCTGCTAACAGCAGATGAGTCATGGTTATCAAGGATGCAGCAGCCAGGGGGCAAAATACTTTCAGTTTTGGGCACAAGTTCACAAAAAGGATATAGGGCAGGGATATGCAATTAGCGGACCTCCAGCTGTTGCAAAACTACAAGTCCCATCATGCCTCTGCCTCTGGGTGTCATGCTTGTGGCTGTCAGAGTCTTGCTATGCCTCATGGGAGTTGTAGTTCTGCAGCAGCTGGAGGTCCACTAATTGCATATCCCTGATATAGGGGAACTGGAAAAAGCGCAGAGAAGTGTAATGATATCACGTACTGGACACACGAAAAGCTGTAGCTAGCGGCCATGTTTGGGAACCTTACGTCAGCCATGACAGTCTTGGCTAACAGTTACACATTGCAGTAGAAATCTGAACCCCCTCCCTCCTCCCTTATTTCCAGGAATTCATAGGCTTACAGTACCTCAGAACGCTTCAAAAGAGTTGTTTTCTCAACATAGAGAACCAGGCTTAGGCCTGTAAAAATAGTTAATGTCGGCCTGGTAGCATGTCCAGGCCTATTGTAAAACCGTCACCCTCTCAATTCAGAGAACCAACAGATACCGGTCGTAAATACCTCAATCCACATAAAGCTCAAACAGTTAGTATAGTTCTGAAACTTTAGCATATTTCATAACTTCCAAATTAATAATAGCATAGCCATAGTTGCCAACATTGCAAAAAAAATTTGTGGGACACTTTTTTGGCTATAGGCGGAGCCGTATAATAATTAGGGGGCGTGGCATGCGTTTGTAGGCGTGGCATAGCAATATAAAAGTAGGCGTGGCTTAAATGGGCGGGGCTCAAAGGGTGTGTGGTTAGAGTCTGAGATGTATGAGGGATGGAGAGGGAAAGGGGGAGAGAGGAATGGAGGAACAGCAGGCCCAGATCCTACACAACAATAGAAATATGTGTATTCTAGAAAGTTTAACAATCAGCAGATAAAGATACTCCAAACACCTGGTGTTAGCGCTTCAATCATCCTGGCACCATGATTGTTATGGTGTCAGGATGATTGAAGTGCATTATTTCTATTATTACATTGTAATATAAAATTAAATCATTCAACTCACCATAATGCCGAATCAGTGGGATCCCTGAGCGTGTCACTAGCCACATCGCCTGCCACCAGCAGAGTCCTTCCTTGCATCAGGTGCCCCCAGCAGAGTCTGTCCTTGCATCAGGTGTCCCCAGCAGAGTCCGTCCTTGCATCAGGTGTCCCCAGCAGAGTCTGTCCTTGCATCTGGTGCCCCTGGCAGAGTCCCTCCTTGCATCAGGTGCCCCCAGCAGAGTCCCTCCTTGCATCAGGTGCCCCCAGCAGAGTCCCTCCTTGCATCAGGTGCCCCCAGCAGAGTCCCTCCTTGCATCAGGTGCCACCAGCAGAGTCAGTCTTTACACCAGTGTTCCCAGCCTCAGTCCTTAAATCAGTGTCCCAGGCAGAGCCATAGTTACCCCCCACGTACATAGTTTTCCCTCTCCCCCTAGTTACCCCCCTGTACATAGTTACCCCCCTGTGCATAGTTACTCCCCTGTACATAGTTCCCCCCACTGTACATAGTAACCCCTCCTGTACATAGTTAACCCCCCTCCTGTAAATAGTTACCCCCCTCCTGTAAATAGTTAACCCCCACTCCTGTATATAGTAACCCTCCCCTCTCCTGTACATAGTTAATCCTCCCCCCTCCTGTATATAGTTAACCCCCCTCCTGTATATAGTTAACCCTCCCCCTCCTGTATATGGCTAACTCTCCCCCTCCTGTATATGGGTAACCCCCCCTCCTCCTCTATATAGTTAACCCTCTCCTCCTGTATATAGCTACCCCCCTCCTGTATATAGCTAACCTCTCCCTCCTGTATATAGTTAACCCCCCTCCTCCTGTATATAGCTAACCCCCCTGCTCCTGTATATAGCTAACCCCCCTCCTCCTGTATATAGTTAACCCCCCTCCTCCTGTATATAGTTAACCCCCCTCCTGTACATTAAAGTTAAATTGCTGCAGAGACAAGAGCCAGTGGTGTCACTACAGCTGGTGTCACCCGGTGCAGAAAAAAATTGGTGTCACCCCTCCTCCACCAACTATGGTCCCCCTTCAGTACAGACCCCCTCCCTCAGTAAAGACCCCCCCACTAAGTACAGACAGCCCCTCCAGCAGTATAGATCCTCCTCCCTCTGTACAGACCCCCCACTAAGTACAGACCTCCTCCATCAGTTTAGACCCCCTCAGTGTAGACCCCCCTCATCAGTATAGACCCCCTCAGTACAGACCCCTCTCCCTCAATACAGACCCCCCTCAGTGCGGTCCCCCCATCTATCAGTATAGACCCCCTCAGTGCAGACCCCCCTCCATCAGTGCAGACCCCACTCCATCAGTGCAGACCCCCCCTCTATCAGTGCAGACCCCCTCTCTATAAGTGCAGACCCCCCCTCTATCAGTGCAGACCCCCCCTCTATCAGTGCAGACCCCCCTCTATTAGTGCAGAACCCCCTCAGTGCAGCCCCACTCATTAGTGCAGGCCCCCCTCTATCAGTGCAGACCCCCCCGCTATTAGTGCAGACCCCCCCTCTATTAGCGCAGAACCCCCTCAGTGCAGCCCCCCTCATTAGTGCAGGCCCCCCTCAGTGCAGACCACCCCCTCCATCAGTGCCAGTGCAGACCCTCCCCTCCCATAACACCCCCCAGCACACGTCCAGGAACTCCAGGAGCGGCCGGTGTTCTGACGAAAAGTGTCCCCCCGGATAGTGTCCGCTCCGTAGTGCGCAGGCGCCAATTGACACCGGCGCCGTGTGTTCAGTGGAGAGGGGAGAGGCCGATCCGTGCAGCTAAAGAAGCCGATTCATTGGCTGCACGGATCGAGCCCCCTTCCTCTCTCCACTGAACACAAGGGGGAAGATCTAGCGGCGGCGCCGGCGGCCATTTTGCTGGAGCCAGCTGCTCCAAAAATTAAGAAACAAACATTCCCAATTTTCCTGATGAAAATCCCGATTCGGGACAGCCTCCGATCGGGAGGAGGGTCCTAAAATCGGGATTGTCCCGGGAAAATCGGGACTGTTGGCAACTATGCATAGCCATAATATGGACATATTTAGTTTCCTCAGATAATTTGTAACGTTTCAAGTCCAGATACCCCTATGTCAGATCATATGGGAAACCACTGGTACCCCTTATTCCTCCTAGGTAAACTAGATATTGGAAAGCTGGCATGTTTATATTTGTTTTGGAGCAAATGTCACACTGTACAATAATCTGGATATTAGCAGTCTGTAAACAGTAGAGATGCAGAGATCTCTATCTCTATGTATTACAAAGTGTACCTGGGACATGGTCATGAATGTAGAGACCTCCCAGCAACCAACCTCTAAACAAGATGACCAGACGATTGGTCACTGGTAGCTGTCAACACCCCTTTGATCTGACAGAAAAGAAGAGATGCCAAGACAGTGTTGAGTTCTCCTTTTACCATCCAAGCAGGAACATCTGCCGAGTTTGGGAACCGGTTACCCAGCTCATCGATTGAACTCTGATCAACCCTCAGACATTAATTGCAAATATTCTTCCTCCTCAATTCTACCTTATTTCTTTGTGGCTGTATATTGTCCTTATCTCTTTGAAACATATTTTTTCTGTAAATATTTTATTCACACCAATTTTGACCTTTTCATTATTAAACCCTTATTTTGAAAATGTTAACCTTGTCTCTAAAGCTCTTAATGCAAGCTATAAACGAACCTGCCTCTTGAAGAGTGCTACTGTTTTAGAGTAAGGCCTCTGAGCAGACCTGTCTGTAGTGGAAGTGTGTGTTACAGACGCTTATTCTAAAATCATAATTGGTATTGCTAAAATTACGAGTCCCCCCCCCCCCCCCCCGGCTCGGTCTAAAGAGAGGGTGGTGGCAGTTAAAGGGTTAATTGTGTAATTAGCCCAGTGACAATCGCTCTTAGGCTGCTGGCACCTAGATTGTGGTCCCCCAAGCTGGGAATTCTTTGTGCCGGACACAGCTGAGAGTGGTATTGTTACCTAAGTGACAGCATGGTGTGAGGTTGGCCGGTCCTTCGTCACGAGTTAGAGAGGAGGGCAGGGATCTGACACCCGCTTTTGTCACAAGAAGGACAACCAAACTGATAAGAGACACAAAGAACCTTGACTACGAGGAAAGATTGGATGGTACTGCAGTAACGTGATTTGGTGAGTTCACTACTTTTTACTCGTTCCAGTGCGATTTGCAGCTCATTTGAATGGACTGCAAATTGCACTGCACAAGAACGCACAGAAATTGCACAGGAACATGTTCATGTATGATTCTGGTGTGTACTTGCCTATTCGCCACATATGGAAAAGTTTCTTCACAATAAGAGTTGGTAAATTGTGGACTAGGTTCCCACAAGAACTACTTCTGGTCAGCTCAGTAGAGGTTTTAAAAAGAGCTGGATGTATTCCTAAATGAACATAACATAATTGGATATTACCTTTCATATGTAACACCAAAGATTGTTGATCCGAGGAATAATAGGATTTTTCCTACAACTTACCTGTAAAATCCTTTTCTTGGAGTACACAGAGCAGCCATAATAACTAACTGGGTTATAGGCCACCTACTGGTGAATGGACACTGGCAGATCAATCAAACAGGAAGTCCTCCCCTATATAACTCCTCCTACACAGGAAGCACCTTAGTTTTGTAGCAAGCAGTAAACTTCCCAGACAAGAGGGGAAGGACCTCTGTGTCCCGTGATGTACTCCAAGAAAAGGATTTTACAGGTAAGTTGTGGGAAAATTCCTATTTTCTTTATCGTACATCACGGGACACAGAGCAGCCATAATAACTAACTGGGACGTCCCAAAGCAATGCTTCTGAGGGGAGGGAGACACAATCATAGAAACTGTCACCTGCCGCCCAAAACATACTGTGGCCAAATATCCTCTGTGGCTTTGATATCCATCTGGTAAAATTCCGTGACTGTATAAACAAAAGACCATGTAATGGCCTTAAAATCCTGAGCCAATGACACCTGATGGCGGATGGCCCAAGATGCCCCCACACACCTGGTAGCGAGTGTTTTTACCAAAAAGGGGTGGGGGACCCTGTTCTTTCAAGCTGTAGGCTCGAATAATTAACTGATGGATCAAATGAAAATAGTTAACCTGGATGCCTCCTGCCCATCCTAGGCTCTACTGGCAGCACAACCAGCACAATTCAAGTAATTTTGACCGCCTGAACTACGGTACTTCCAGAATATGCAGTGATATTACTCCTGAACTGAGGATCAGAAAAGAAAGCAAGACATTGTCTTAATTCAAGTGAAAACTAGACACCACCCTAGGCAATAAAGATGGATGAGGACGCAACATCTCCTTATGATGCGAGACCCAGAACGGCTCCTTGCATGAAAGAGCCGCCAACTCTGACACTCCACTTAGTGAAGTGATAGCAACCAAAGGGATAAAGGTCCAACAGAATCTCCCAATTGGTTCAAAAAGTGGCCTCTGCAAGGAAAGATCAAACTCAAGTCCCAAGGACACCAGAGTTGTCTGACAGGCGGGTCTGTCTACGCTATACACTGTAAATATGAATCAAGGAGTGAAAAATAACGGCCTCTGGAAAAAATGGATAGGGACGAATTCTGACCCTTAACGGTACTTAAAGCGGAGTTCCACCCAAAAATGGAACTTACACTTTTCGGAATCCTCCCCCCCCCTCCGGTGTCACATTTGGCACAATTCAGGGGGGAGGGGAGAGCAGATACCTGTATAATCCGGGTATTTGCTCCCACTTCCGGGCATAGATATCCGCAGGTACCCGCGGATATCTATGCTATATCCGGCGCCTCCTCCGTTCCCCCCCCCCCGCTGTCTTCTGGGAGACACACAGGTCCCAGAAGACATCGCGGGCCCCCTGGACAGGTAAGTGTCCATATTTTAAAAGTCAGCAGCTGCAGTATTTGTAGCTGCTGACTTAAAAAAAAAAACAAATTCGGCAGGACCTCCGCTTTAAGGCCAGTCTCCTTTCCCCTACGAATTGGAGAAAGAAAAAGAACATCTCCCACTCACATATTTCTGCGGGTGCCACTTCCTGGCAAAATAAAATTCCAAGTCCTGTAATTGAAGTTCCTCGAAAGCTGCCTTCCAGGGGCTCAACAGTGCTGAGATACAGGACTCAAGACCATTATGTCCTGCTGGACTGGGAGTGTCCAAGGTGCGACCCCCGCTTTTCTGGATAGAACCTACAACCAGCAGGACCTCCGCTTTAAGGCCAGTCTCCTTTCCCCTACGAATTGGAGAAAGAAAAAGAACATCTCCCACTCACATATTTCTGCGGGTGCCACTTCCTGGCAAAATAAAATTCCAAGTCCTGTAATTGAAGTTCCTCGAAAGCTGCCTTCCAGGGGCTCAACAGTGCTGAGATACAGGACTCAAGACCATTATGTCCTGCTGGACTGGGAGTGTCCAAGGTGCGACCCCCGCTTTTCTGGATAGAACCTACAACTGGTTTGTCCCATAATACAGAGCAAGGCGTACTGGCCAAAAGCTCCAGGATAATTTTGGGCAGTATTCTCTCCTGTGGAGACCAAGTCCACTGAACTGTAGCCACCCTCAAACCAAATGGAGAAACTGGCATCAGTGGTTATTATCTACCAATACCTAAAAGGAAGAATTCAACCTTTCTAGATTCCGAACCGTCAACCACCAATCTTTAGCTGTGGAACAGAGCCCTCTGGCAATCCAATGCCTAGAACTTAAAGTTCCAGACAGAGAGAATGATCCTTTACCTACCTGGAGTAGGACTGTACATAAGGAACATGCTTTGACCTAGATACCGCTTCCTACTGTAAAATGTATAAAAGGAAAATCTGGACCAACTGCTTCCTGAGCAAAGGTAATTGAGGTACACTGAGATTGACACCCCCTACATCTTTACCCAGTCCAGCACCAGAGCTAGGAGATTTGTGATCCTCAGAAGCTGTGGCCAGCCCGAAGGATAGTCACAAAAAGAAAACAGATGACTTTCCACTGAAATTACAGAAATCTTTGATGAGGCTGGAAACAACTCTGCACAAGAAGATGTGTTTACTGATGATTATGGGCCCCGCAATCTACCTCTTGCCAAGAGGCCAACACTGAACAGACCGAGCCTATATGAAACAGAAGGATGCCCAGCGGATTGAGATCTTAAGATAGACATCATGCCCCTATTCAGTTTTGAAGCTGCTACCATTTAATTGTTTTACAATAATGAGCCCATAACCTTTGCTCCAAGAGCCAACGCAAGGCAAAGACTGGCCCGACTAAGAAAGGAGTGAACCACCTCAGAGACTGCTCTAAAATCTTATGGTCTGAGATACTCTCAAACACAGCAACCTCAGATGCCTCCCTCACTCCCTCACAGGGAAATCTGGGCAGTCTCCCATTCAAGTATTAACCAGGCTTGATCGGAGATCAGGCGCCACAGTGGCTCAGAAAACCCTGATGCCGTTGGTCCAACAGGAGACGTGCACATTGCCAGACCACTGAACCTGAGGGTGATGTACCTGCCTCACCCTTCTGGATTTAGCTAGTCTAACAGGTACATAATAAAGTAGACAAACTGATACGCAGTTCCACAAGGGTGCAGGCCTAGACAATGTTGGTCTACCGATATACAACCCCGTAGGTATGTAAGCATGCAGGTACTCAGGTATGCAAACATGCAGGTATACAAGTATTCTTGCT
Source organism: Lithobates clamitans (assembly GCA_037952925.1). Classification (NCBI taxonomy): domain Eukaryota; kingdom Metazoa; phylum Chordata; class Amphibia; order Anura; family Ranidae; genus Lithobates; species Lithobates clamitans. Next base: position 6,627,242 of record JBBGZY010000655.1, read on the forward strand.
GTTCATGCATTTCTGTATGCAAATAAATACATATCTATACAGTTTAATGTAATAAGCACATATGTATGCAATTTAATGCAAAAAAACACACATGTATGCAGTTCAAGTAAACAAGTTCAAGTTCAATGCAAACAAGCGTTTTTATGCTAGTAAGCATGTATGCAAGATGTGTTTATGCAAGTAAGCAATCATGAGTCTTTGCATCAAGTGTCCATGCATATAAGCACAACAAAATATATTACAGCGCACACATACAAATATGACATTTAAATCCTGCAAGGCTATTAAAAACACCTGAACATATTCAAAAATATGGGGATTTGGTTACACCATTTGGCCATATAGTGCTAAGCCCACTACTGTGTCAAAGTACCCCATTATCAGTGGGTCCTACACTATTCCTAGAATGAAAGGTCCTGCATCACAACCATGGGAGACAAACTCTTCTATGTGGGAGATCTATAAGACTCCTCCTATAACACAGGTGGACACTAATTAGAGTTAATAAAGGGGGGGATGGGGTGCTTCGGCCCAAGGGATCTGGTCAGGACCCTTACAATATACAAACAACAGACTTGGGGGGCACACCCTAAAAATGCGTTTACATAGAAGATGGTGCTGCTATAAGACCGCAAACAGAACAAAATATATTACAGCGCACACATACAAAAATCACATTTATATCCTGCAAGGATATCTAAAACACCTGAACATATTCAAAAATATAGGGATTTGGTTACACCATATGGCCATATAGTGCTAAGCCCACTACTGCGTCAAAGTACCCCATGATCAGTGGGTCCTACACTATTCATAAAATGAAAGGTCCTGCATCTCAACCATGGGAGACAAACTCTTCTATGTGGGAGATCCATAAGGACTCCTCCAATAACACAGGTGGACACTAATAACAGGTAATGAAGGGGGGATGGGGTGCTCCGCCCCAAGGGATCTGGTCAGGACTCTTACAATATACAAACAGACTTGTGGGGCACACCCTAAAAATGTGTTTACATTCAAGATGGTGCTGCTATAAGACCTCAAAGAGAACAAAATATATTACAGCGCACACATGCAAAAATTACATTTAAATCCTGGAAGGCTATTTAAAACACCTGAACATATTCAAAAATATGGGGATTTGGTTACACCATATGGCCATATAGTGCTAAGCCCACTACTGCCTCAAAGTACCCCATTATCAGTGGGTCCTACACAGGGGCGGCTCTCTAATTAGGCAAATTAGGCGGTCACCTTAGGCCTCGCAATCACAGGGGCCTCGCGGCTGCCTAATTTGTCTAGCGCATGAAGCGGGTGCCATGGATCCCATCCCGCTTGCTCTCTCCGCCGGCAACTGACAGGAGCAGGTCAGAGGAGAGACTGTGCCACCGCAACTGTTAGCAACGGGAAGAGGGCTCTCTGTGTTTCCTGCCCATCCCCCTTCCTTCCACCTGTCAGAGGAGGAGAGCAGAACAGCAGGAGATCGGAGCGCCTGTGTCTCTTTGTGGAGAGACAGCAGCTGCAGGCTCTTTTCCCCCCCCTCTCCTCCTCGCGCTGCTGTACTCATGAGCGGCACTTACCAGCACAGCAGCCCACTGTGTTTCTTCCCCCTCCTTCATATTGGTCATGGGAGAAATACGATAAAAAAAGGAGCAAAGAAGAGGATTGTGGGACATGTAGTCCCGAGGACTGGTGGCTGCCCCATTGTAAGCCAGAAACTGCAGCCCACAGCATGCCCAGCTAAATGGGAGGGAGAGAGAGAGCCAGGAGCCTGGAAAAGCTTTTAGGGAAGTGCACCCAGGACTCCAGAGGGAGAGGACAGTGGTAAGGGAACACCATCAGAGAGAGAGAGAACCCCGCTGCTCTCTGCCAGAGGGAAAGCCACACAGCCTAGCACCATCCCTGGTGAAGAAAGGAATGGAGTCATTGCCAGAATACAGATCTGGGTGCTACCCTGCAAAGTCGCCACTGGCAACCCAGAGTGAGCTGACTCCTGATCACAGGAACTGTTGTTGCTGTATCGCTGGGTCAGGTGAGAGGGCCAGTCGGCCATTATCTACTGCCATCCATAGGAACATCCATAGGATCCCTGCAGTCTCTGACCATCTCCTGTAGTATGCCCGCAGTCTCTGACCGTCTCCTGTAGTATGCCCGCAGTCTCTGACCATCTCCTGTTGTATGCCCGCAGTCTCTGACCCTCTCCTGTAGTATGCCCACAGTCTCTGACTGTCTCCTGCAGTATGCCTGCAGTCTCTGCCCATCTCCTGTAGTATGCCTGAAGTCTCTGACTGTCTCCTGTAGTATACCTGCAGTCTCTGACCGCGTCTCCAGTAGTATGCCTGCAGTCTCTGACCGTCTCCTGTAATATGCCCGCAGTCTCTGACTGTCTCCTGTAGTATGTCTGCAGTCTCTGACCATCTCCTGTAGTATTTCTGCAGTCTCTGACCATCTCCTGTACAATGTCTGCAGTTTCTGACCATCTCCTGTAGTATGTCTGCAGTCTCTGACCATCTCCTGTAGTATGTCTACAGTTTCTGACCAGCTCCTGTAGTATTTACGCAGTCTCTGAAGCTCTCCTGTAGTATGCCGGCAGTCTCTGACCAGCTCCTGTATCATGTCTACAGTCTCTGACCATCTCCTCTAGTATGTTTGCAGTTTCTGACCCTCTCCCATAGGCGTGCGCAGCCTAATGCATTAGGGTGTGCACCTCAAACCAAAGCTCAAACACACGTGCGTCTGTATGTATATATATATATATATATATCCCTAGCAACAATAGATGCCCAGCAACAATAGATCCCCCAGGAACAAGACATCTCCCCAATCTTCCCAGCAACAATAGATTCCTCCCAGCAACAATAGACGCCCCCCAGCAAAATAGATCTCTCCAGATTTGGTCTGTGTGAAAGTTATACAGTCTACAAACTGTGGTATACTATATATATATATATATATATATATATATATATATATATATATTGCAATTGATCAGGATGCTGGTATGGCAGTGATCAGGACGCTGGTATGGGGTATGGCGGTGATCAGGATGCTCTGATTGGACACAGTAGTCACATGGTACAAGACCAGTGGTATTGGGATTAACTGTGTCCAGGCCACACACTGATCACAGGGCTCCCAGGTGCGCGCTCTGTGAGCCACGCAGGAGCCTCCAATGTGGGCTGACATACAGGTACGTTACCCCACATTGGCACTGCTTCCTGTCTGCCATATATTGGGGCTGTGGGCATACAGGAAGTAGTTAATATACACTTAGGATTTTTTTTATACCAAAGACATGTAGTAGAATACATTTTGGCCTAAATTTTTGAAGAAAATTGATTTTATTGGATAGGTTTTATAACAGTAGTAGTAACAGTAGTAAGTAGAAAATATGTTTTTTTTTTTAATTTTTCATTCTTTTTGTGTTTAGCAAAAAATAAAAAACCTAGTGGGGATCAAATATGACCAAAAGAAAGCTCTATTTGCATGAAAAAAATTATATAAAATAATTTGGGTAAAGTATTGCATGGCTGCGCAATTGTCAGTAGTGCAGTTAAATAGCAAAAAATGGCCTGGTCATAAGGAGGGAAAATCTTCCAAAGGTCGTGGTTAAGTTGATTTTTAAATGTCATTTTTTTAAATTGTTCTCACACGTTAAAATAAAATAACATTATCGAATCGTTATTTTAACATGTGTGAGCACAATTTTAAAAAAATGACATTTAAAAAAATGTATATATTTATAAAAATACACACTTACTTTTTTGCTGACAAGTCAGGCAGGGTTCATATCGAGTTGCCTTTTTATTTTTGGTCCATCGTGTCTGGCTGCCTGCCCTGCTCAGTGCTGTCTCACTGGCACTGCTCACCTCACTGAGCCACCCGCCTGCCGCTATCCGATTCCAGGCTGAGGCTCCGCTGCTTCTTCCAAGGGAAAGAGAGGAGGCCGGAGGGGGGGCGGAGTGCAGATGCATATCACTCCGCCGCCTGCGGGACCTGCGCTGCCAGAACTATAGAAGACCCATCGGCAAATGCGGCTGGATCACTCTGCCGTGGCTGTGGTCCTGGAGACTCTCTAGTCCCTGGCATCACTCGCAGTAGTGCAGCACACAGATGTTTTTGCTTGCCCGGACCAACCCAGGCCAGTAGCAAGTGTGACATGAGCTACTGCTACACAGACAATGTCGCAGGCTTGCCGCTCGCAGCAGTCACAACTAGCACAATGAGAGCACAGGGATGATTAGGGTGTGCCTGGGCACATCCGGCACACCCCATGGGCACGCCTATGCCCTCTCCTGTATCATGTCTGCAGTCCCTGACCCTCTCCTGTATCATGTCTGCAGTCTCTGACCCTGTAGTATGTGTATTAATGTGCCACTTTACTTGCTCAATTATTTGGGATTGCTCCACTGCTCAGTAAGTGGTAATGATGAGTAGTAACCTGTAGCAACCAATCAGTGAACAGCATCTCTAGCAACCAATCAGTGAGTGGTAATGATGTGCTGTAACCCCTAGCAACCAATTAGTGAATTGTAATAATGTGCTGTAATCTCTAGCAACCAGTGAGCTGTAATGATGTGCTGTAACCTCTAGCAACCAATCAGCAAGCAGAAATTATTTGCCGCAACCTCTAGCAACTAGTCAGTGAGTGGTAATGATAGGCTGTAAACTCTGGCAACCAATTGCAATCACTACGTGATCTGCTGCAGTAAACTGATTTTGAGTCTACTTGCGATTTGTTTGTATGTCTGAGAAAGGAGGGGGGGGCAAGAAAATGTTTGCCCAGGGTCCAATCAATATTAAAGATGGCCCTGATGGTGGGGGGGAGGGGGCAAGGGGCGGCAAAATGCACCTTCTCCTAAGTAGACAAAAAATCCTTGCGGGGCCCAGGTTGTTGTTGCTATTTAAAGGAGTACCCCACCTCTTCTCATTTCTTAGAGTGCACTGAAAAACCACTAGGAAATTTCTAATCCTTCAGACACATTTAGAGTACAATTGTGTTGCTAAATATTGATTTACCTATTCTCGTATTGATTTTTCTGCTATTGATATAGAGCTGCTTATATAGATATATTTGTTTACCTTTATTCTCTGCTTAGTGAACTGCACTTTAATTGTCATTTAAGTTTTTAATGATAGTCAAATAGTGTCTACCACTAAGCAGGTACGTGTTCATTTATTGCCTAGATCCTACAGTAAGGTGAAAGGTACTATATGCTGGTGTTGCTATGTGTGTCTGTAATGATTCAATCAAGCAGGTGTGTCAGAGGGGCTGAAGGTATTCTTGGAGTTGAGGCACAGAACAGCGAACCCAAAATCACCAAGCAGCTCCTTCAGGGTAGTGCTACACACATCACCCCAGTTTTGAGGGACAGGGGGCCTAAATAATGCTGTGCTCAGGCAGCGTTAAGAGCCCTATCTCATTTAAGCAGGCCTTGTAGCAACCAAACAGCTTATTTGCAGGGTGACTTTATTTTAGAGGTGACAGGACACCTTAATACTACTGTGGGCAGGCAGCGTTAAGAGCCATGTCACACTCACCTCTCGCGTAACCTAGGACTTCTGGAGCTTCACCCATCAGTCAATGAGGAGTGACGTTGCATCCTCGCACGGTACCCCTCCTATCCACCGCATGAGGATCCCAAGCTGGAAAGGCCTGCTGCGTAGCTGATGGGCATGAGTGGGGCCTCATGTCTAAGTTTTGCCTAAGGCCTCAAAAAGCCTAGAGCCGCCTCTGGTCATACACTATTCATAGAATTATTATTATTATTATTAAACAGGATTTATATAGCGCCAACAGTTTGCGAAGCGCTTTACAACATAAGGGCAGACAGTACACCTACAATACAAATCAATACAGGAGGAATCAGAGGGCCCTGCTTGTTAGAGCTTACAATCTAGAGGGGAGGGTCAAGTGGAAACAAAAGGTAATAACTGTGAGGGGTGAGCTGATGGAGAAAATTAAAAAACAGTTGTTAGGTGTGGGTAGGGTAGGCTTCTCTGAAGAGAAGGGTTTTCAGGGATCGTCATAGGATTGGAGAGGCTTTGAAAAAGTCCTTGGGGCGAGCATGGGAGGAGGTGATGAGGGAGCTAGAGAGCAGAAGGTCTTAAGAGGAATGAAGAGAACAAGTAGGTTGGTATTTAGAGACTAGGCTAGCGATGTAGCTGGGGGCTAAATTGTGAATGGCTTTGTACGTAGTTGTTAGTATTTTGAATCTCATTCTTTGGCTGACCGGAAGCCAGTGGAGGGATTGACAGAGAGGGGTAGCAGAGACAGAGCGATTAGTAAGGTGGATGAGTCTGGCAGCAGCATTCATGATGGATTGAAGAGGTGATAGACTATGTAGAGGTAAACCAATGAGAAGGGAGTTGCAGTAGTCGAGGTGAGAGATGACCAGCGAGTTAATTAAGAGCTTTGTTGTGTCATTGGTTAGAAAGGGGCGTATTTTGGAGATGTTGCAGAGGTTGAGGCGGCAGGAGTTGGACAGTGATTGGACATGGTGCTTGAAGGAAAGTTCAGAGTCCAGGACTACACCTAGAACCTTGGCATGTGGGGATGGGCTTATAGTTGTGCCATCGATTTTAACAGAGAGATCAGGGGAAGGGGCATATGGGGGAGGAAAAATTATAAGCTCGGTTTTGGATAGATTGAGTTTGAGGAAGTGGTGTGACATCCAGACTGATATATCTGATAGTAAATTAGTGATAAAAGAGGGAGTGGGCTGAGGGGTAGAGAAATAGATTTGGGTGTCGTCAGCGTAAAGGTGGTATTGGAAGCCATGGGATGCTATCAGCTGACCCAGGGAGGAGGTGTAGATTGAAAATAGGAGAGGTCCAAGAACAGAACCTTGAGGGACCCCAACTAAGAAAGGAAGAGGAGAAGAGGAAGTAGAGTTGTAGGAAACGCTAAAGGTGCGGTTGGATAAGTAGGGAGAGAACCAGCGAAGAGTATAGTCACGGAGACCAAAGTCGTGGCGTTTTTGAGGAGGAGGGGGTGGTCAACCGTATCAAAGGCAGCAGAGAGGTCCAGGAGTAGGAGCACAGAATAGTGTTGATTGGTTTTGGCCATTAGTAGATCATTTGTTAGTTTTAGAAGAGCAGTTTCTGTGGAGTGTTGAGGACGAAATCCAGACTGAAGGGGATCAAGAAGGCTATTATCAGCGAGGTGGACGCTCAGTCGGTTGTAGACCAGACGTTCAAGGAGTTTGGATAAGAACGGGAGCAAGGAGATGGGGCGTAGGTTATTAAGATTGGATGGGTCCAGTAAGGGCTTTTTAAGTATGGGTCTGACAAGTGCATGTTTTTAGAGAGTTGGGGAAGATGCCAGAAGAGAGGGAGAGATTGAAGATGTGGGCTAGAGAGTGTAGCATAGAGCCAGAGGGTGAACGTAGCATTTGTGAGGAAACAGGATCCAGAGGGCAGGTGGTAAGGTGGACATTAGTAGTTTAGCAACCTTGTCTATAGTGGTGGGGTTGAAAGAGGGAAGTAATGATTGGGCCTATGGGCATGAAGTGTGAAGCGTGGAGGGTATCGGAACAGTAGAGATCTCCTCATGAATTGTATCAATCTTCTGTTTGAAGTGATTGGCGATCTCCTGGGCAGTGAGTGAGTTGGCGGGTGGAGGCGGTGGAGGCGGTGGAGGACGAAGTAGAGAGTTGAAGGCAGAGAAGAGTTGACAGGGATGGGATGATAAGCTGCTAATGAGAGTGATACAGTAGGTCTACTTGGCAGTGAGGAGGCTGGAATTGTATTTTTGGAGGGCAGATTTATATTGGTTGAAATCTCTCTGAGACTTAGTCTTACGCTACTGGCGCTGGTGAGCATGACTACATTTTTTCAGACTTCTAGTATCATCTGTTTGCCAAGGTTGAAGGGGTCGGGGCCTGATTCTGTGTGTAGTGAGGGGGGCCATTGAGTCCAGTGAGGCTAGAAGTAAAGTGTTGTAGACAGAAGTGGCTAGGTTGGTGCAGGATAGGGGTGAGATTTTGTTGTAGAAGTTGTTGATAGCTGAGTAGAGAAGAGAAGGTTTGAGATGACGTAGGTTTCTGCGGGTAACTTTTAGGTGGTTGGAGGGAGAGGAGGTGGAGGAAATTGAGAGAGTGAAACTAATATGGTGGTGATCAGAGAGAGGGAATGGATAGTTAGAGAGGTTGCATGGAGTGCAAAGGTGAGAGAAAACGAGGTCAAGGGTATTGCCTTCGGAGTGAGTAGGAGCATGTATCCATTGCTTCAGGTCAAAGGAGGATGTTAGGCTGAGAAGTTTGGAAGTGGCAGGAGTGTTAGTATTAATAGGGATGTTGAAGTCTCCGAGAATAATTGTGGGGATTTCAGAAGAAAGAAAGTAGGGTAGCCAGGCAGAGAAGTCTTCAAGAAAGGTTGATACTGGTCCAGGGGGCCGGTAGATCACAGCTATCCTTAGAGAAACTGGAGTGAAAAGACGAATGCAGTGTGCTTCGAAAGAGGAGAGTGACAGAGAGGGAGGTGGGTGTAGTACCTGAAAGGTGCTATGTGGGGCTAGAAGGATTCCGATGCCTCCTCCCTTACGTCCACTGGATCTGGGGGAGTGAGTCCAGAGAAGACTACCATGGGATAGGGCAGCAGAAGACGCAGTGTCAGATTCGTGGAGCCAGGTTTCGGTAATGGCGAGTAGAGGAGAGAGGTGAGTTTGTTGCAGACAGAGCGGGAGTTCCAAAGGGCACTAGAGACAGGGAGTCTGGTCTTAGGAAGAATAGAAATGGGAACTAAATTGTGTTGATTGCGGCTGCTACCGGAGGGTGCAGGGTGATGGGTGCATGGGGTACAGTTAAATGATGGAGGCCCAGGGTTTGGGGATATATCTCCAGAGGTTAGGAGAAGCAGGAGAGTGAGGGAGGTATAATGGGAGTGGGATTTATATGAAGGGACATGGCCCAGGGTCTTAGAGATTTTTAGTGTGTGTGGATTTAGAATTATCAGGAGTTGGTGGGTGCAGTAATAAGGAGAGGACAGAAGTGAGGGTAATATATATATATGCTGTGGGGGGGAAAAGAGAGGTGAAGGAGAGATAGTTTAAGGATAGAGGACAGAGCTGTCAAAAGGAGTGGAGAGTGCATGTTACAAGGAGAGAGAGCTAAAGGGATAAACAAGGTAACCTGATGTCTGTCTGGGGTTTTTCAAAGTTTTTTTTTTGTGTTCATTTGCTTTGTGCTTTCGCTGAAGTGCAGAATCAGAAGTGCTTTCCACTTAAAGAAATCGCCCCACTTTGAGAAAGAGCTGGTTGGCTGGTTAACAGGGCAAAATTCTTAGCCCAGAAACAGACTAGCAAGAGGGCACTAAATTTAACGGGCTAAAATTCTGGGTAAGACAAGGGAGATAATAAAGCATTGTAATTTGGACAGGTCTACAGACTGTTAAGCAAAAATACCATACCAGCAATTATTAAGACACATAAGTAAAGCAGATAGCAGTGTTTCAGTTTTTGGGTGGATGGCAGTCAGCTGCGAACATACCATAGGAATTTAGACTAGGGAAAACAAATTCTTTTCAGTTTTCAATTCTGGGTGGATGGCAGTCAGCTGCAAACATACTATAGGAATTTAGACTAGGGAAAACAAATTCTTTTCAGTTTTCAATTCTGGGTGGATGGCAGTCAGCTGCAAACATACCATAGAAATTTAGACTAGGGAAAACAAATTCTTTTCAGTTTTCAATTCTGGGTGGATGGCAGTCAGCTGCAAACATACCATAGGAATTTAGACTAGGGAAAACAAATTCTTTTCAGTTTTTAGAATGAAAGGTCTTGCATCTCAACCATGGGAGACAAACTCCTGAGCACCCCACCCCCCTTCATTACCTCTTATCAGTGTCTACCTGTGTTATAAGAGGAGTCCTTAGAGATCTCCCACATAGAAGAGGGGTAATAATAATATAACTTAAAGGAGCTTAGCCACCATGGCTCAAGCTGTATCAGCAATATTTGCACACTCTTCTAAACTTCCCAAAAGACAGGTGGGACTAAACTCATCTGTCACCACCTCGCACCACGGCCTGCTCAATGCAAGACTGTAAATCGGCATTGAAAATATCCAGCCCTCTGTCCGACAGGTGTATTCCGTTGTCCCTATATAAACTGGGAAACCCTCCCTCCAAGCAATAGAAGTGTGGGAAAATGATAATTTTAAGCGGGTGAGGTCATTCTTTATATCAAAAAATAAATCTAATGTTTTGGCTTGTCCTATATCATTTCCCCCTAAATGAATGATTAGAATATCGGGTGGAGGGAGAAACTGATGTAACTGACCTAACTCAAAACAAAGATCAGACCAAACCATCCCTTTCCTTCCGCTCCAGAAAATCCTAAAACTAGCAGGATCAAAACTTACATTTTCTGTATATACTCTGATGGCTGCTCAGCGCTGGGCCCAAAACACAAATGAGTGGCCAAGAATCCATTTTACTTGCACATTACCTGAAACAAGTCAAATGCAAGAATTAGGTCTGACATATATCTGATAACTATTAGACCTCCATCTTCCAACTGATTTAATTACAAAAGAGTCTAAACCAACTCTGGATGCCTCAGTGGCCACCCCAATCCTGGAAGAATGTGAAGTAAAATGTTCCTGCAGATTTAAAGCAAAAAAGGCATTTCTTAAAAACACTGAGAAATTCGAATTTCGTGAGTGGTGAACCATCCGTGTTCAGAAACAAAAATTACCCTGAATTAGGCCTAATCTCCAAATATTATGATAACTGACCGATTGGGCAAATTGAGGAGCCACTACAGGCATAAAGATAAACCCAACTACCCTTCCTTAACTGGTCCGTCTTAGATTGCCTAATGAGAATTCCCAATTGATCACCTTTAATCACTATACCTGACATTAGTAAACCACACTTACCTTTTTACTACTAGGGACCAACTTAGAGATCCTGAGTGCCGCAAATACATTTTTGGAAAAAACTGCTTTAAATAACACAGACTCGAAACTAGAAAAACAAACCTGAACCGTAGTATAAAATAACTTTATCAAAATATCCAGAGTGATTGGCTTCCTTTTATCTGTATTGAAATTCCCTTTTTTGTAACCCTTCAGGGCCTGTCTTACCGAGAAAAAACTGGAACATGGGGGCAAATTCTGTAACTTGAAAAAGAAAGAAATCCCTGAAATAACGTTGTTAATATGTGACCATGAATATAATGATCCAAAAATAAAAGGACCAAACCCTCCGAAAAGGAATCACATGCCTCATTTAAGGAAGCCAAAAGAGATAACCACATATACCAGGCCGCCTGATATCCAGCCCAGGTTGCAGAAGCTACAGAATTCTTAATATTTTCCAAACTCAGACTCAAGTGAGATCCCAAAGATGGTATGGACACTCTGTCCCAACTATATCCGCTTCTGGCGAAAGACTGAAAAACCCGTCCATCTGTAAGCGAGATAATAAATCCACCCTGTCATTATTCTTTCCAGCCACATGTCTTTCCCTAATCCAGATGTTTAAACGTAAACATTTGAAAACCAAATAGCGTAGTAAAATAATGACAGGCGGAGACTTCGATGATAAACAATTTATTGCATATACTACCCCTTTGTTGTCAGTACTGACCAAAATACACTTATTCATAAAAGCATATCCCCAAATTTCAAGACCTACGATTATAGGAAACAGTTCCAATAACACTTTTTTCTTCAAGTAACCTTTTTTATGCCAGCAAGGATTCCAACTTCCCGCACACCAATGGGTTCGCTATATGGCGGCAAAGCCAATGGAACCCGCGGCATCCTTACAGAAATTGAAATCTGAATCTAGAATAAACTCAGGTTGCAATAATAACGTACAGTTAAAGTGTTCGAGAAACTGTACCCACACCAACAGGTCCTCTCGCATGACGTGTGTTATCTAAGGTGTGAAAATGGTGATTTTAAACTCGAAATGGACATGTACAGTCTCCTGAAGAAAATCCTTCTTACGGGCATAACCCTGTTAGCAAAGGTTAATAAGCCCAATAGCGAGTGCATATCTTTCAAACATACCTTTTTTCTCCTGATGATCCAATATAATAATACCTTCATCCTTTCTCTCTTTTCTACAGGTAACCTAAATTCCATACCTACAGTATCAATGGATATCCCTAACAAATACAGACAGGTAGAGGGCCAACATGTTTTCTCCATCGCTAAAGGGATTCCAAAATCATTACAAATTTTAAAAAATGACTCTAATGCCCCGTACACACGGTCGGACATTGATCGGACATTCCGACAACAAAATCCTAGGATTTTTTCCGAGGGATGTTGGCTCAAACTTGTCTTGCATACACACGGTCACACAAAGTTGTCGGAAAATCCGATCATTCTGAAAGCGGTGACGTAAAACACGTACGTCGGGACTATAAACGGGGCAGTAGCCAATAGCTTTCATCTCTTTATTTATTCTGAGCATGCGTGGCACTTTGTGCGTTGGATTTGTGTATACATGATTGGAAATTTTGACAACGGATTTTGTTGTCGGAAAATTTTATAGCCTGCTCTCAAACTTTGTGTGTCGGAAAATCCGATGGAAAATGTGTGATGGAGCCTACACACGGTCTGAATTTTTGACAACAAGGTCCTATCACACATTTTCCATCGGAAAATCCGACCGTGTGTACGGGGCATAACAGCAACAAACAATCTAACGAACCAGGGGGACCTAAGGATAAAAAATCTTCTAAGTAATGATTTATAAAATGAGAACCCGTCACCATATAAACAACCTATTCTAAAAAAGTGTAAAACCTTCAAAATAAAAACAAGACAATGAGAAACCCATGGGTAAAAACTCAAAATGAAATGTATTTTCAAAGAAAAAACTCAAGGAACTAAAACAATCTGGATGAATGGGAAGAAGCCTGAAAGCCGAATTTACATCCGCTTTTGCTAAAAGCACCCCTTCTCCCCATTGCCTACGTTTCTGTAAAGCATCCCCATAAGAAGCATACTTCACAGAAGCCATATCTTCTGAAATGTGGTCATTCAATGAATCACCTACTGGGAAGGAATAGTGATGGATTAATCTAAAAGGAGTTTGGCTCCTTCTTAAGAACGATACCTAAGGGGGAAATTCTAAAATTAACAAACTGAAGAGGAGGGAAGGGGCCCTCAAACCTCCCTTCTTGTACCTCTTTTAAATTTTTGTCTCTGACAACTTCATGCAAATTATCAACTGACTTAAATTTTTTTACTAACATACAACCCTTGCCAGAAAAAATTGGCAATCGGAGACCGTCCCTAAAACCTTCAGTTAACATTAGAGCTTTCTGCCTGTCTGGATATACCCATAACCAGGGAAGAATTTCTAGCCACCTCACTGGGTTGGCTGCCCTTTGGTAACACCTCTCTGCATGTTGTTGGTTGGCAGCGGACATCTTTTTAAAGCATTTGCTGACTGGATGGCCTCCTGCACAAAAGGCACATTCATGCCTGCATTTGCAAGAATTTGGCCACTTGCAACGCCCGTCATTGAAATTAAAGCAGATTCTTTTTCTGTAACCGGGTGTTGACGTGGATGCCACATTGGCTGACCGCTTGCCGAATGCTGATCTTCGGGGAAGAAAAAGATTTAGCCATAATTCTATATTTTTTACTCCCCATTTCAAACTGGGGTGCACCGCGAGTTTTTGTCGGAAGGACTCATCGTACGAAAACCATGCAGAAACACCAACATTTTTATACGCTTCCAGAATTATGTCAATGTGCTGGAAAAGACAAGAACCCTTACTTGGACACTTTTCGCACAGCAACACTACTGAAGCTACAGAAAGCCTGAAACCAGTTATTAAAATGACTTTGCCAAAGGCCTTCTCCTATCTTCTTCTTTATCACTCTTCTCTAGTTTAGCCATAAACTCTTTAGTGGACAGTAAGAGGGACAAAATGTCCACATATTCCCCTCTCCATATTTTTTCTTTAACACTGATGGTGAGATGATAACCAAGAGGAGAAACTTCAATAGGCAATGTTTCTTTAAGTCAAATCTCTGAAATATTTTGCATCCTAGCATTACTGAGACTAACCGGTACAGCTGCAGAAGATAACTCTGCACTGGATGCTATTGACTGGGTGCAATTAGCTGAAGGGGCAGCAGGTGGCGCCCAAACCATAGCAACAGAACTATTCATATTATTGTCCCCACTCTCTCTAGCAGTCCCACTAGCCTGGTTTTTGTTACGTAATTTTTTTGATAATTTAGATAACAAATCCGATAAAGTAGTCAGTAGTGTCATTGCAGGCAACTCACCTGTCCCTAGGTCCAGCTGGACATCTCCCCTCTGCTGTGGCTGAGCACCGTCCACCGGTATGTTGAGGCCCCCTTGTTGCTGTACTTGCTCCTGGGGCACTGCATTCTGCGGGGTTCTGGATATGTCAGCAAGCGCTCTGCTGTCAGATCCGGAGTCTTCTGGCTTTCTCTGTTGCCTAGGTGACTCCTCTGGTCTTCAGCAAGATGGCTGCAGTGACGTGGCTCTGCCCCTAGCCCCTCCTTGCCAGACCCTGGCGCTTGCGCAGCTGCGACCGCCCAGTGCTCCCTACTGACTATCTGCGCGGAGGAGATTAGGAGTGCCTTTTGCACGGAATGCGCCTCCTCTTCGTCAGCCCCTCCGCTCTGCCGGTGATGATGATGCCTTGCCCCCTGTGCTCTGGATCCTCTTCTTCCTGCCGTGATGGGATGCCCCATTCTTCCTCCACTCCAGCCTGAGCTCCTACGTTGGCGGCGGCGGTGGAAGCAGCAGCAGTGACATCCTCTTCTCTTGGCTCAGCTTGACCCAAATTCCTCGGTAAGTCGAGACAGTGGTGGACCCAGTCTTCTCCTCCCTCCTCACCAGCTTGCTCGATGAGGCATCTCAGAATGCTCATCTTCTGCCTCTAAAGGTGCTGTTTGCTCAATGGATTGAACCTATAGTGCACCACAGCTGTGCCTTCTGAGGTGACTGAGCCCTCAGCCACGGAAACCCATTTTTATAGCCCTGTTCAGGGGTTCTGGAACATTCTAAGTGATATCATCATATACCTGTACTCCTATTGGTCACCTGAACTCACAACCCTGTACCTAACTAAGGCTCAACTGTGTGCCACAGGCTCGCAGGGGGGAACCTTGAAAATGCCTCCTACCGTTATCCCATGAGGAAAGGGGGCTTCTTAGAAACCTCTTTCCCCTTTCCTTTCAGTCTTGTCAGTTACAATGCTCCCAGTTATCTCTGAGATCTACAGAACCCCTCCCCTCTATGTTATGGAGAAGTGGAGGTTTGTGTAGTCCTGGCTTAGGGTGACAAGGCGGTTCTCCATGGATACAGCCTAATGAGTGAGTGTTGTAACACAAAGACAGGAAGTGTGTTATTGGCAGAACTACCAGGTGAAAAGAAAGAAAGCCTGAAAAAAAGAAATCAAATGCAGCCAGCACATCAAAGTTTGTATTAAGCTTGTGTTTTTGGGTTTAGTTCAAAGACCCTAAACACACAGAACTGTGTTAGGGTGACCACATTTCCAAACTGCCATTCAGGGACCCCCCCCCCCCCCAAAAAAAAGATGATTTTTGACAAAAAATTTTGCCGATTTTTGGGGCAGGGGCGTACGAAATCAGAGGGCCCGTGTGCAAGATCAAAAGTGGGCCCTAGGCATCAAAAACAACAACAATATGGTGCGCAAAGCATGTCGTAATGAACTGTGGACATGTCTTTAATTGCACCAAATATTGGCTTAAAGGGGGTGTTCCTAAAGAGAGTCTGAGATGACTTGTATAGTGCAGAATGTGGTAATGTTAAATAGGGAATGCAGAGTGTATGGCGGTGGGTAATATGTACAGGAGAGGAGTGTGGAATGTATGGCGGTGGGTAATATGTACAGGAGAGGAGTGTGGAATGTATGGCGGTGGGTAATATGTACAGGTGAGGAGTGTGGAATGTATGGCGGTGGGTAATATGTACAGGAGAGGAGTGTGGAGTGTATGGCAGGGGGTAATATGTACAGGAGAGGAGTGCGGAATGTATGGCGGTGGGTAATATGTACAGGAGAGGAGTGCAGAATGTATGGCGGTGGGTAATATGTACAGGAGAGGAGTGAGGAATGTATGGCGGTGGGTAATATGTACAGGAGAGGAGTGCGGAATGTATGGCGGTGGGTAATATGTACAGGAGAGGAGTGCGGAATGTATGGCGGTGGGTAATATGTACAGGAGAGGAGTATGGAGTGTATGGCGGTGGGTAATATGTACAGGAGAGGAGTATGGAGTGTATGGCGGTGGGTAATATGTACAGGAGAGGAGTATGGAGTGTATGGTGGGGGGTAATATGTACAGGTGAGGAGTGCGGAGTGTATGGCGGTGGGTAATATGTACAGGAGAGGAGTATGGAGTCTATGGCGGGGGGTAGTTAGTGGAGAGAGGAGGAAGAGGAGTGCAATATCACCTCCTGATAGTCTGTCAGCCACTGCTATACCACTTTGGTGGTGGGGCACTCTGGAGGCACTAAGGGGGCACCCTGGAGGTTGTAAGGGGGGATGTAATGGGGCACTCTGGCGGTACTAACTTAGTCAGAGCCCCCTTACGTCCTCCGGGGTGCCCCCTCAGTGCCTCCGTACATCCTCCTCCAGAATTGCCCTGAATCTCTAGCAAAGTTCCCAGGATTCCAGACGGTAATTGTCCCCTCAATAGCAGCCAGTTTGTCTTTGAAGATGGGGAAGGGGGCAAGTTGTCAAAGAAGAATACTTGCAGTGATTTGGGGGATAAGAGCATGCTGTATGTGCTAGGGGGCACACTTTGGGAGGGGAGAGAAATTGTGCTGGAAGGGGGGGTAAATAAAAAATCTGACCCCCCCAGCACAATATATCTCCCATCCTAAAGTGCCCCCTAGCACATACAGCATGCTCTTATCCCCCAAAATCACTGCAAGTATTCTTTTTTGACAACTTATCCCCTGTCTCTGTGTCTGCTTCTCCTGCAAGTGCCAAGCATTAATATTCTATACAAACCTCAGATCAGCATGTCCCGTCCTGTTGAGTGCTGTGTCCATTCTCCTCCCCCTCCTTCTCCTGTCTGTGACATCCGAGCCGAAGAAAAGGGGGAGGGGACGTCAGTCCATGTGTTAGTGTGAGGTGGGCAGGAGGGGGGAGGAGGGGAGAGATGCCCTACACACTGTAATCGCAGCGTGTGGGAACAGAAACACCCCACACAAGCTGCAAGCCAGTCACTGGAGCCAAGTGCAGACTCAGAGGTGAAAGAACCAGCAGTGGCTCCCAGCAGCACTAGCACGGAGGAGGAAGTGAAATCCTCCCCCGCTTTCAACGCTGGGCAGTGACGTCACTGGTTGCCTGATGCCAGGCGGCTATAGCAACCAGTGATCAGGAGGAGATGGAGGAGGTGGAAGCTGAGCCAGAGCCAGCGCTATAGCGGCTCGGTCCGCCCCTGTTCCCAGATTGTCCGTTTCATTCCGGGACACTATATTGTCCCGGAATGAAGGTGCCCGGGACCGGGGACAAAGATGTCAATTACGGGATAATCCCGGGCAATCCGGGACACGTGGGCACCCTAAACTGTGTGCATTAATACATGTATGCATATGAATGGACCCCTACAGCAGCAACATGTGAATTTGATAGGTAAATTATCTTTTCTATTACTGCTCTGAATCGTCTTTAAGTGGTCTCAAGTGAAAGTTTGTAGCTTGGACCTAATGTTGTCTTCTGATGACAAAATGTAAACAAATTATGGGACTTTTTGTCTTCATAATATTCACTTTTCTGCACCAAATTTACCTTTCTTTGCCATGGCTTTTTAAAAGTGTCATAAAACCCAAATCATTATAAACTGTCAATACATGCTATATTACATTGTGTGCATACTCACTTTGCCACTAGAACCATCGTTTTGTGTACACTGCACAAAACCTGATTGATCATGCTGTTCACTGTCTCTCTCTCGTTGTCTGTGTCCCCGTTGCAGGCTGAGATTGTTTAGACCAGCAGTTGCCACATCTACTGAGCATGCTCCGGTGTCCGTTCCCTCCTAATCTTTTAATTTCCTCCTCTTCCTTATCTGCACAGCCCACATGACTATAGAGTCACGCATGTGGGTGTATATGCAGTGGTAAATGAAAGTCCCCTCTCTTCCTCCTTCTGGATGTACTCGTATTGCTAAACACTATGGGGGGCGAGATATAAGATGTTGATTGATACAGGCTTCACTTCCCTGTTAGTCCCAGCACATACACACCATAGACACAGGCTGGAGGGGTGTGACACAGCCTGTGATTGGCAGAAATGTCATTTCATCTGTGCCCACGAAGAGTTAATTCAGAGTTAATTCAGCTCTGAGCAATCCTCTTATCTTTCTTCAGTAAGATAAAAACAGACACAATAGCTGTCTGTTTCTTCCTGCTTGCTGTGAGTGACAGGTCATTTTCTTATCTCATGCACTAGTGTGAGAGAGGCATTCTGTGTACATCACATCCTCCCTCCTTTCTTCTCCAGCTCTCCCAGGATTGGCTGCTCCACACCTCAACATGATTGGGCATCCTGAAGTCATGTGATGACTTTCCTGGGTTTTGATTGGAAGTTAGTGATCATGGGCATAATCCACAAGACCAGCAGAAAGAAGTTCAGTGTAAGAATTATCGATGCCTGGCCAAGGGGAGTATAGAGATGGGCGGGTAGTCTACTGACATCACGACTCCACCCACCGAGCACTGGACAACAGACCTGCTCACAGAATCCGGAGTATTGCAGGGCTCCAAACAGCTAAAAGGGAGATATTTGACAGGTAAGGATACATGCAGGAGGCATGTATATCTTTATAGATTAGCACTATGGAAGTAATTTAAGAATTGATGAGAGTGGGTTTACATCCTCTTTAACTTAAACTCTGCCTACACCATGTTATTGCAAAAAAATAAACATTTGCTTTGAAATATAGATTTGTAATAATGTTTAAAACACTTTTTGCCAATAAAAGAGAAGGACTGCTTTGGAAAAAAAATATTTATATTCACCTAGGTGGATACAGCATTGATCTGATGTTGCATCTGTCCTCTACTGGCTCTGTAGTAAGAACTGAGCCATCAAACACTGCTGATAATTCAGTTCTCCCCATCTGCTCTGAGCAGAGAGCCATGACTGTCTGCAAGCGGCTCTCTGCTCTCCCCTCCATCGCTCACTGGAGCGCTGGGCTGTGGAGGGGGCAGGAGGAGCTGGCTCAGACTCTCAGCAGATCGTTGAGAGGTTGAGCCAGTTGCCAGTCCAGACTTTTGAATGGATCCCGACCAAATGGTGTGACATCTGTGACATTAGCCAACAGTGGGCTTCAGCTCTCCGACATGGGAGATAAAAGCAGCTGAAAATTTGTGTCGGGGAGGTTGCTATAAATAGATTAGCAGAGAGCTTGTCTATTTACAACACAGCTCTGTTTGTTTCATCGCTGTGTATCATCTGAGGCTATTCACTTCACTGGATATAGGAGAGGGTTTACATCCACTTTAATTATTTATTTTGATCTTCACTTCTGAAAGACATTTTTCTTGTCATATGACTGGCACAGCAACAATTAGCGCTGTGCAGACACAGATTCAGATTCATAGTCTAGATATCCTCATATAGAGCATACATCAGCAGAGTACTAGACACTTCTGCCTCAGATATTTCCCTGAGGATGCAAAAGACCTGAGGAACATCATGTGACGCTGAACAGTAATTAAATAAGGTACTCAGATGCTTTTTTTGAATAAATGAAATACAGCGGCATGATCTTTATTCATAAATAAAAGGGATCATGGCAATTAAAGGATAAGCTCACCTTTAGGAGCATATTACATGTTACACCCTTATTTAGGGTGTAATATGTAAGATGCTCCCATACACCTGTGACAGTGGGCGGGGGGGGGGATCTTCTTCCTGCACCTGCTGTAATTTTGTAAAAATAGTGTGGCTGTTTAGGGCTCCACCCACACAGCTGCGTCCAGGGCCGGCCCTACCATGGGTCCCGGTGGGACCATGGGACCCGGGCGACACTTTCAGAGGGGCAGCAAACTGACAGTCAAGACAGTGGCAGAACTCCTGCCCGCCAGCCCGCTCCACCACTTATCCCACTATGAGGGAGCTTAGCGCCGTTTCTGTTAGAGGTGACAGGCGTGGGCGGGCAAAGCACTTCGCTTGCTGCCATACCCACGCAGCGGACTGCCCGTCCATCCTCTCCGCGGCTCCCCCCATTACTGCAGACAAATGCCATGTCAGGTCAAGAGGCAGAAACTGCAGGAGAAAGTCAGTTGACCAGCTGACAGCCAACAGCATGAAGGGGAGGAGCTTTCTGCTGTGAGCAGAGACCCCATGCTGGAAAAGGCATCACTGGAGGCACGACTGACACTGTAAGCAAGTAAGTGCCAGTGCCATTGATCCCATCCCCGCCACCACTGCCTCTGACTAAATTCCCCCCCTCCCCACCACCACATCTGCCTCTGACTGAACCCGCCACCACCACCATAGCTGCAATGGATGGAACCCACCACCACTGTTCCATGTAAATCTAACTTCCTGATACATTTAATTTTAGTTTTAATTGCCATGATATAAAATAATAAATGTGGGGGCATTTTGGTGGGCGTGATTTTTTTTGGGGGGGGGCAGCATTTCATTCATGGACCCAGGCAGCACAGTGTCTTGGGCCAACCCTGGCTGCATCAATCATTCACAGTTTTCTGTGAATGAATGAACTATAGATACCGTTGGCTGTAGCAGCAGACAGCTTGTAGTTCTCAATGAACTGTGAGGGTACTGATTCTTTCTGCTCTTCTGTACCTGTCTGCACACAGATGAACTTATGCTTTAAACATTGTATGTTTAGCATCACTTTAAGCCAAATTTACATCAATAAATGAACAGAATAATGGGATTTTTACATATGTAGCACTACCTCCAGATTTGCTGCTGAATTGTTTTGTAATTTCTCTGCACAACTGTAGATAACACTCCTCGCTCACCCAGCACTTACCGACACACCTTGAGGTATTTCAAAGAATTTATTAGGCCAAGCAAAGCCTATTGAGAATCAGGAGATTGTGACCAGCTCTCTATGGAGCCGGTTCACACATCTGCAGGGTGGATCCGGATCAAATTGCACAAGAGTCCTGTGCATCTTCTGGTTCGTTTCAGGTCCGAATTCAGCCAAAAATTTGGGCTAAAAGAGCAGAGGATTAGCATAGTTGCCAACATTGTAAAAAAAAAATGTGGGACACTTTTGTGGCTGTAGGCGGAGCCGTACAATACTTAGGGGGCGGGGCATTCGTTTGTAGGCGTGGCTTAGGGAAAATATACAAGTGCGGCACGCTAAGCGCGTCGTGGCAAAAAATGGGCGTGGTTTACGTGGCACAGTGGGCGTGGCTTAAATGGGCGTGACTCAAGAGGGTGTGGTTAGAGTCTGAGATGAATGAGGGATGGAGAGGGAGAGAGGGGGAGAGGGATTAGAGGGGGAGAGGGGGAGAGGGATTAGAGGGGGAGAGGGGGAGAGGGAAATGACAGGACAGCAGCCCCAGATCCTACACAATAAAAATATGTTTATTCTAGAAAGTTTAACAATCAGCAGGTAAAGATACTCGAAACACCTGGTGTTAGCACTTCAATCATCCCGGCACCATGGTTGTTATGGTGTCAGGATGACTGAAGTGCATTATTTCTATTATTACATTGTAATATAAAATGAAATCATTCAACTCACCATAATGCAGAATCAGTGGGATCCCTGAGCGTGTCACTAGCCACGTCGCCTGCCACCATCCGTCCGTCCTTGCGTCAGGTGTCCCAGCAGAGTCCGTCCTTGCATCAGGTGCCCCCAGCGGAGCCCCCCTTACATCAGATGTCCCCAGCGGAGCCCCCCTTACATCAGATGTCCCCAGCGGAGCCCACCCTCACACCAGGAGTCCCCCTCACAGCAGGTGTCCCCGGCAGAGCCCCCCCTCACATCAGGTGTCCCCGGCAGAGCCCCCCCTCACATCAGGTGTCCCCGGCAGAGCCCCTCTCACATCAGGTGTCCCCGGCAGAGCCCCTCTCACATCAGGTGTCCCCGGCAGAGCCCCCCTCACATCAGGAGTCCCCAGCGAAGCTCCCCCTCACATCAGGTGTCCCCGGCAGAGCCCCCCTCACATCAGGTGTCCCCGGCAGAGCCCCCCTCACATCAGGAGTCCCCGGCGGAGCTCCCCCTCACATCAGGTGTACCCGGAAGAGCCACCCTGACATCAGGAGTCCCCGGCGGAGCTCCCCCTCACATCAGGTGTCCCCGGCGGAGCTCCCCCTCACATCAGGTGTCCCCGGCGGAGCCCCCCCCACATCAGGAGTCCCCGGCGGAGCTCCCCCTCACATCAGGTGTCCCCGGCAGAGCCCCCCCTCACATCAGGAGTCCCCGTCGGAGCTCCCCCTCACATCAGGTGTCCCCGGCAGAGCCCCCCCCTCACATCAGGAGTCCCCGGCAGAGCCCCCCCTCACATCAGGTGTCCCCAGTGGAGCTCCCCCTCACATTAGGTGTCCCCAGCGGAGCTCCCCTCACATCAGGTGTCCCCAGTGGAGCCCCCCTTGCATCAGGTGTCCCCAAAGGAGCCCCTCCCTCACATCAGAAGTCCCACAGCGGTGCGCCCCCTCCCACCTACCTCAGAGTTGTCCTAGTAGTGTTGTTGGCAGCATGGCTAGAACCCCCCCCTTTTCATATCAGACAGGAAGACGGCTGGGGGGGGCTAGACGGAGCTCCTGCGTCACCGCCCACCCTCCGCCTACCCCCCGCCCCGCTGCCAGTCTGATATGAAAAGGGGCGGGGGGTAGGCGGGGCGAGGCGGGGTGAGGCGGAGGGTGGGCGGCGACGCAGGAGCTCCGTCTAGCCCCTCCCAGCTGTCTTCATGAACTTCATCAAAATAGCGGCCGTCGGAGACTTTGTCTCCGCTGGCCGCGGACCTCTAGCGGCGGCGGCTCGAAGAACCGGTATTCTCTGGACATTTCCCGGGACACCAGGAATTCGGGAATGGTGTCCAAGTCCTGGGAATGTCCCGGGAAATCCGGGACAGTTGGCAAGTATGGATTAGCAAGTGTACCTTTACAAACAATCAATTAGACAATAGTGTTACTTTGAGAGATATGGTTAAACACATGCAGCATTCCGAATAGCAGTAATTAACAGAACTGAACTGTATTTACCTAGTGACAGTATATAAAGACAGTCATAAGTTGCTATAACAGGCCCAGTTTTGTCACATGGCCAGTGAATAAAGAAAAAAAACAGTGCCCAGCAAAGTTGGGGCCCTTAAAGAAAGCACAACAGTTCCCAACAGATAACAAGTGCACATTCA
Source organism: Lithobates clamitans (assembly GCA_037952925.1). Lineage (NCBI taxonomy): Eukaryota > Metazoa > Chordata > Amphibia > Anura > Ranidae > Lithobates > Lithobates clamitans. Next base: position 6,650,573 of record JBBGZY010000655.1, read on the forward strand.
TCTAAAGTTCAGTTCAAATCAGACGGAGATAGAAGCTGCTGTGATCTCGCTCTCTCTTTCATTGTTGTTAAAACAGTCCCTCTTTTACTTTCTTAAAAGCAGTTGGAGTGTTTTCTAGTACAGTCTGATCACACCAGGCATCCAAATCACACTTCACAATACGCAATGAGTAGTCTCTTCTGATTGTAGTCAGTTATGGCAGAATTTCATTCAGTCAGCAGCCCAATCTTTTTCCACACCTCTCCAACTTTAAGACTGTCTTCTCCTTTCCTTTCAGAAGCATGAATAGGCCCTAAAGCATAGTTTTCAAAAGGGCTGTACAACAATGTGTTGCCGATGTGGGATGCCGTGTACTACCATTCATTTTTAATGGCATTTCAACACACATACTGTACACAGAACACACAAACACACCTGCTTATTAGTGCAACACATGTAATAAAATGTAGTAAAGAATAAAAACCGGTGTGCTGAGAAAAACTAGCTATACCATCATTATGGTATGTTAAAAGTTGTAAGGAACTGTTCTTGCTTTACTTACTTATACTTTGGCCTGGCCAAAGTACCAGCCAGCTAATTAGTTAAGTTTTCAACTATAATAGGTGCTCTCACTTTACAGCTTTACTAGCAAAAGTGTGCTAGTTTCAGAATAGGCAAAGATGGGGATGCGGATAATGCAAACAATGTTCAATAACTGTAATGCCCCGTACACACGATCGGATTTTACGACAACAAATGTTGGCTGTGAGCTTGTTGGCTGAAAGTCCAAACGTGTGTATGCTCCATCAAAAATTTGTTGTCGGACTTTCCGCCAACAAATGTTGGCTACCAGGTTTTCAAATATTCCGCCAACAAATTTTTGTTGTCGGACTTTCCGATCGTGTGCACGCCAGTCCACCGGACAAAAGTCCACGCATGCTCGGAATAATCAAGTACAAGCCGGAAGAGCTCGGTCTTGTAAAACTAGCATTCGTAATTGAGACATCACGGACGTCTTGTACGTCACTATGTTCGTAATTGTTGGCCAACATTTGTGTGACCGTGTGTATCCAAAACAAGTTGGAGCCAACAACTTTCGAACAAAAATCAACGGTTTTGTTGTCGGAAAGTCCGACCGTGTGTACGGGGCATAAGACGTGTAAGAGGAGAGGAATGCAAAGGTGATGATGGCATGGGCATGAGAGGAGTGCAGAGCATGTGACGGCACATGCACAAGAAGAGTGAGGACCCACCCATTGTTCGGGAGACAGGCAGAATGGCAGTCTGTCTGCCATGTAAACAAGGCAGACAGCCGTTCTGTGACAAGGGAAGGCAGTGATCTTGTGTTTCTGCTAAGCAGAAACATGGATCTCTGCTTTCCCACAGTACAACCACCCCCACACAGTTAGAAAGCACTCCCAGAGAACACAGTTAACCCTTTGATCGCCCCTGATGTTAACCCATTCCCTGACAGTGTCATTAGTACCGTGACAGTGCATATTTTTTAGCACTGATAACTGTATTAGTGTCACTGGTCCCCAAAAAGTGTCAAAAGTGTCAGTTAGGTGTCTGATTTGTCTGTAGTCCCGCTATGCCACCATTACCATTGTAGTCGCTGGTTGCCACCATTACCAGTAAAAAAAAAAAAAAAAAATCCCACAGTTTGTAGACGCTATAACTTTCGCACAATATATACGCTTATTGTTTTTGTTTTTTTTTATTACCAAAAATATGTAGCAGAATACATATTGGCCTAAATTGATGAAGAAATTTGATTTTTTAAATTTTTTTTAATTGGGTATGTTTTATAGCACAAAGTAAAAAATATTGTTTTTTTTTATTTTCAAAATTGTCGGTCTTTTTTTGTTTATAGCAAAAGAAAGCTCTATTTGTGGGAAAAAAGTGACATAAATTTTATTTGGGTACATCGTCACATGTTCGCTCAATTGTCAGTTAAAGTAATGCGGTGCCGTATCGCAAAATTGGCCTGGTCATTAAGGGGGTAAACCTTCCGGAGCTGAAGTGGTTAATTACACGGGTTCTGTGGCTGATTAAGGTGGCAATTAAACTCAGTGCCTCGTGTGCATTAAATTAACCACAGAACCTGTGTAATTAATATGTGTTCGGTTTTAAAGGGATGAGGTGGCAACCCTAGCAGAGGATATGGCGGCAGGCAGTATGTAAAGGGGAAGAGTGCAACCAATATGTTCTAGAGGAGAGTGAGACAGTATGTACAGGAGAGGAGTGCAAATGTTATGGCAGCAAGCAATATATGTTCTAGAGGGGTGCAGAGAGTATCATGGTGGGCAGTGTGTGCAGGGGAGGAGTGTGAAGGGTATGACATTGACCAATATGTACTTATAAGGAGAGAGTAGGATATGACAGTGGAAATGATGTGCAGAAGAGTGCTGTCTGCAGAACCTATATCCAATTTCTTAAGCTGCATAGGGCCTAACAACATAATAGCAGCAGAAGATCAAAGCTGTCACAGTTACTGGGAAAGAAAGAAGTGAAATGCTCTTGGACCCTGCAAGCTGATCAGAGCACTGCTGGGCTGGTGCTTGGCCTGCTCTGTGTTACCAGAGTCAGTTTAGAAGGAGATGGTTGCTATGGTAGTACGCGTTTCTGGCATCCTATCAGTTGACTCTTACCAGCTGATCACAGACCCGCACCACAAGTGGAGCCACTGAGTCTATGGCAGATGGCTGCAGGGGGTTGGTCTGCAATAGAAAGAGGGGAACCAGGTGGTGAGGGGGATTTAAATGTGGTTGTGTTTGTTTTTACCGATGACTATTAAATTTACCCATTCTCTGGGCTGATCAGCTTTATTTAAAAAAAATATATATATATATATATGTAGCGCCCTGCTCCTGTTGATCAGGCACTTGCATGTAAATTTAGGGGGTTATCTGTTCTGTACATAGTTCAGATTTAATCTGTGGCTAAATTAGCTTCTGTTCCAGCATTGGGTGTGTTGCATGTAGTTCCACACTGTTGTCTGTAGGTGTCAATGTCACCACAGGCCAGTGTTGGAAAAGCAACAGGCTGAAGTGTATTGAGTGCTCTTCTTTCTTGGAAACAGCCCAGTGGGGGTGGTCCAACGCTGTGCATTCTGGGAGAGGGTACTTAAGGGGCAGACGCCATTTTTTCGGGTTGTTCTTCTTGACTCGTGGCCCTCCTGGCCTAAGGTATGTGGTGACTCTTCTCCTGCCTCAGGGCCACGTTGGCTGACTACAAGTAGGAAACCCAGGAGAGGACCCTTGCTGGAGAGAGCCAGGATGAAGGCTAGTCTCTCAGAAGGGCCTGGTAACTTACTTGGAGGATGCACCTATCTCTAACCTATCCTCACAGTACTGCCAGGTCGGCTTAAAGGTTCTGGTACTGTGAAGAAGCTGTTCTACAATTCAATCAAGGTAACTAACTGTTTGGCTGCTAAGTTTGTGAGAGAGACTTATCCAGGCCTATACTGGCTGCTAAGTCTGTGAGAGAGGCTTGTCCAGACATCTTGCAGGTTGATAGATCTGTGGCACAGATCTTCCCAACCATACAAGATTTGAAGAGCGAAAACTGTGTTTTGCCCTCTATTCTGAAGAGTCCGTAAGTGATCTGCTAAAGGTATCTGCAACTCCCCTTCAACCTCTTTACTGCTACTTCTTTCAAGTTGTTTTTCATTAAAGCATTGAAGAAAAAGAACTAAGTGACTGGTGCATACATTGATGGGTGCAAGGCCCAAAATAGACTATAAGTTTCTGATATGGTGAACTGTGGGTAAGGGGTGACGGCAAAGACCCAATTTTAATCAGCAGCTCCTTCGGGGGTCAGTTTTACATATATATCACACCTAAATTTTTAATTCTGACAACCTCTTTTGTAGGTCTTTCTTTCAGTCAATGCTACAGGAATTCTGCAATAAGCATACACTGTTGGAATTATTGTTTTACCCACCCTATAAATTTTATGTTTTCTGGTAAATGTCCTAGTCTATGAAAAACATACTTGTATTCATTAAAATATTATTGCCAGCAGACGAGTGTGCATTTGAAAGTCCCAGACAGACAATTCCAAAGCTTACTAGTTTTAAAGTGTTACCGCAACACATAGCAGGGTTGAGGTGTGCTGTAGCACAGGTGTGATCTGTAGATGTGTTGAATGGCACCTCATAGAACACATCACACCATGCTTGGTGTGCTATAGTTACCGCAATGCCATGGTGTAAATGGACCCTGAGCTCTGGGTCTGGGTCTGGGTCAAGGTGTTTAGTGTTAAAATATCAACCTTTGTTGACTGTGTAGATTGTCAAAGTGCACATAACTTTCACATCATATTGCTTTCTACCATATCCATAAAATGCATGCATGGTAGCTGGTTATAAGGTTTTTCTGCAAAACAAAGTCAAAATTATTTTTTGTGCATCCGTGTCCAGTTTGAATTAGCTTTTTCCTATCAGGAATTCTAGTGAAATATGGATCATACTGTGTTTTTTTTTTTTTTTACAAAGGCCCCCTTTTTTTAAGCAGTGGAAACACCTTCAGTTTATGGGGTAAAGCTCTAAATCTTGATTTAGTTTAAGAGCCAACTGAATCAACATGGGATTTCATCAATATCCTGTACATTATTGGAGCAACAAAGCAAAACTTAAACCCCTTACACACGAGCCGAATGGTGGGAGACGTCAGCTTTTGCCGGACAAGCATGCTGGAAAACCAGCAACCGACCAACTCCGATCAGCACTTTCAGCCAACAGCAGAGAGCGCCGATCGGAGTCTTCCGGCAAGGGGGCAGTCCCCCTGTCAGAACACAACAGCTCAGCAGTGGAGATTGCTGTACTAACTTCACATAGTTAGTACAGTGGCTCCGACTAGAGCTGAGTTTTTTTTTAGTTCAACAAGCTGGGCTGAACGTAAAAAAAACTCATAGCGTGTACCAGGCTTAAAGCTGGCCATAGATCTTTTTTATTTAAACCTGCAAGCTAATCAAAAAGAAAAACAAATGGATTTTTTTATCTATACATTTGAGGTACATGAAGGTATTGTCCTCACTATGTTATTGTAATCTGATAGCCAGACTGCCAGAATACACCGATTAGCATTGCAGCCAATTGGCTGCATGTGCCGATCAAGCACACATTTTCCAGCAGTCCCCTATCAAGAGGAGTCATTCACTAAAACAACTTCTCTAGAATAGGAACAGCCATAGATGGATCGCAATTCGGCTGGTCCCCTTTTGATCCATCTATGGCCAGCTTTAGTGATAGATTGGGGACACATCTGATGTTTTGAGGGACAGTTTTGTCATGTATGTCTAGCAACATTTTGGACAGTTTTAGTTTTGATTGTGTTTATAGTTGTGCAAATCTGGTGGTATCAAGGGCTTTATCTACTTTGTGCAGTTTGATTAAACCATTAGTTTTATTTGTGCCTGAACAGCCTCTTGGGTTCTTGCAGTATAAAAGGCTTTGCTTAGAATAAAATCAGGGCTTTAGCTTAGTGATTTCTTTCATAAATTTGGCATAGTTTGTTTCAAACAGAAATATGCATGTCTACTTGAAATAACATGAATATACCCGATATGGCCACTGCTCGCATAAGTATGGGCAACCTCCTAAAAATATTGAGTCCAGGTGTTTCCACTAAATGGTACTGTAATGGTAAACAATACAAAGACATTTTAGGACTCAAGCCCACCCTTCCATGGAGAGCCACTGGCAAATACTGGTGCATCCATCTCGGAGCTGTGGCAGGCATCCCATAGAAGTGGTTGCACATGCGACGCCAGCACAGACACAATAGCGTGTCAAAGTTTGACATGCGGGTGGAAATGGGTGCAAAGATTCAAACACAGCATCTCTGCCTTTGGATCTGTGCACCTGCTCGTATGTACGCAGCTGCCTACAATGGGGAATGTTTCATGTAGTAAGATAGCAAGCTAATCTGCCCAGGTTAGGGAAGGGTTAATGCAGTTTCCTGGCATTTTGTAGGGCTCTGCCCTCCTCCATGTGTCATATAAAAAGGGGGAAGGCTCTGCCCAAGCAAGCTCCCGCTGCATTGGGAAAAGAAAAGAGGCTCACAGAGGAAGATGTAACCCTTTGCAACCAGCAACCACCTGTACAAGTGGAAGGTTCTCTCTGCACATGGGAAACCTGCAGAGGGACTGCTGTGGCATGTAGTCCCTCAAGAGACTGGAGTTCTGGAGGATTCTATCTATTATAGACTGACTCTCACCTCTGCAGGTATGTCTGGGCAGCCACACAACTGTAGCTAGGATTAGGGATGAGATTTGTTCATATTGAACTGTAATGTATGAAGTTCGATAGTAAAGTTTCATAACCGTTATGAACCTGGTCATAAGTTACTCAAAGGGGTGCATGTTGGTTCTGGCGTATCAAAAGAACCAGGGTCTGTAAAGCACAGCAGGGGTATACTCAAACAGGGTTTACTCAGCAAATCAAGGAAGAGTGATGCCATTGGTACGAGTAACCAAGTACAAGTTCAAGACACAAAACAACCAGTCGTTAGGGGTGGTACCTGGTAAAGTAGCAGGTCCTCCAGTAGCGAGGGGTGTCGCTGCTTTGGCTCCCTCCCAAGTGACCTGTCATCCATAGCAACCAGGAGCAGGCTAGCGTTATGGAGAAGTAATAAATTAATTAATAAAGTACAGGAGCAAGAGGAGTAAAATATGTGTATGCATGTGGTTCGTGCTGGTGCGCAGTGGGACCCCGTTCTGTCATTGTTTGTGTGGTAGCGGAGATGTGTTGAACTAGTGGAGAGGGCATGGGCTCAGCTGTGTCTCTTCCAATTGCAACATCAGTTAATTACAGAGGAACTTTGTACATTTGTTACTCTCTAGGGCAGAGAACCGCTGTAATATTTGATTCTCACATGAGTGCAGTCCCTGCTTGGCCCTGGGCATCGATGAACGCGTGCATGCGAAAGGTACCCCCTTGTGCACAAGCGAGTTGACCCTGCCCACACGCATGTCAAACTTTGACATCCACTTCTATGGGCTGCCTTGACACAGCTCCGAGGTTGATGCATACACAGTTGCCAGCTGCTGTGCAAAGGAGGCAGGCTTAATGGCCCATCCGAATGAGCACTTCAGAATGAGAAAAGTGTGTGCCTTAATCTTTTTAGCAACAGCTCGGCTGCTCACATGAACTGCTGACAGCTTTTTAACAGTAAGCCCCGGTTCACACAGGGGCAGCACGACTTGCAGGTCGCCTCACCGAGGCGACTTGCAAAACGACTTCTGTATAGAAGTCTATGCAATTCGCCTCAAGTCGCCCCCAAGTCGCTCCTATTAGAACGGTTCCATTGTACAGAACGGGAGGCGACTTGTCAGGCGGCTAGGTCGCCTGACAAGTTTCCCCTGTGTGAACCGGCACTAAGGTTAAAATCTGTGTTACATTGTAACTATTGTCCAGCATCTCTGTGAGTTCAATGCAAACATTAAGGCTACTTTCACACTGATGTGCTTTACAAGCGTTATAGCGCTAAAAATACTGCCTACAAAGCGCCTGTAAAGAGTGCTTTCACACTGGAGCGGTGCGCTGGCAGGACGCTACAAAAAGTCCTGCAAGCAGCATCTTTGAGGTGCTGTAGGAGCGGTGTACACATCGCTCCTAAAGAGCCCCTGCCCATTGAAATCATTGCTGCAGCAGTGCTTTTAACCATTTTTCGGCCATTAGCGGGGGTTAAAAGCACCCCGCTAGTGGCCGAAAAAGCGCAGCAAAAACAACGGTAAAGCGCCGCTAAAAATAGCGGTGCTTTATCACCGACGCCCTCAATGCCCCAGTGTGAATGTAGCCTTAAGCCCTAATGAAGGGGGAGTGCTGATCCTCCCTCCACCCCATGAAATGCTTTGGCTTTTTGACAATATCCAATTTATCTAATCTTGGAACAAATTTATGTGTGCAAGAATACATTTTGGTGTGGCACTTAGATTCCTTCAGTTACAAACCAAGGAGACAGTAAAGAATTTTGGAACGGAAAAGCTGCCACCCAGAGGTATCCAGAAATCCTAGTCAAACCCCCCTATAACATTGAGATCAGCGCAATCCTCCCAAATGTCATTATTAAGTCTCTCTTGTTTCAGCAGGGACCAGCAAGATTCAAACCATGTATGGGCAGACTGATTGCACCCAAGTTGATCCATTGATTGACATTGATTGTACAACCAGCATGTTAGATTTTTAGGATGCGATTATAGCCAGCTGCGGTTTTCTTTCCTGCAACCCATGGATGCAGGATAGAAAATCATATTGTCTGTGGCTGGCTTTATGCCAACCCACTTCCATACCTAACTATTGTCTCTCAATGTGATTGATGACAACATCACCTAATAGTGAAGCACAGTAAATATAAACCTTAGCTTGGATGTTGGTATATTGTATCTGTGGAGGAGTAGGGTTTTCACACAAGGACAGGCAAGTGTGTAGGGACTAAAGAATGCCTCTCTCCCCTCATAAACATAACATAGTGGGAAGGTGTGCTGCAGTCCATAGCTTAAAGCTGGGCAGTGCTATTAAGACTATTTGAGATACACAAGACCCCCACTAGATTTTTGTTGTATAAAACAGGGATTTCCCTTCCATTCATTGACAGACATAGCTCTTTATATTCATCACATTTAGAATGTTCAAAAGCAGGTGAGAGGGTGAAAGTAAAAAAAAAACTGCAAACAAATGCAACAAGAAACCCTTCCGCAAGGTGAGGGTGTGCACTGCCACTTGCAGGTTCTTACATCCAAAATTGGTATCTGAAGATGCAACAAAAGCAACCTTGTAGATTTGGTAAAGGTATGAACAAATGATAGCTACGCTGGTATCAGACCTGAAAAACAAATGCCTAGTCAAGTCCACAAGGCACTCACATTACTAGTAGAAAGATTTGAAACTGTAAACAGAGGATCAAAGTGTAGCGGGTATAAGCCTTAAAGAGTTACTAAACCCACAACAGTAAAATCAGTCTGCATATGCAGTAAAGCAAGCTCGTTATACTCCCTGTGGAACCTATGGGATTAATCCTCTGCATTGTGTAAAAAGGCTGTTTGATACTATCTTCTCTGATCCTCTCCTCCTTTAGTTGTCCCCAATCCATCTCCTGATAAAACATAGCCTTTGGAGTCACTCTGCACATGCTCAGTTTGGTGTGTACTGCTAGAGTTTTTTTTTTTCCTCGAAGCATGCATGTGATTAGCACAGGACCAATCAGCACTGTCCAGACAGAGGGTCAGGGGTCATGCAGCCTCAGAGGACAGTCCGAGCAGAATGAAAACCCCTCCTATAAGCTTTAACCAGACACTGATAGAAGTCACAATATATATGCTATATACTGCTGATGAGAAAAGGTATTTAGCAGTCTATATTTACTAAAATAATTGCATTCCCATGTTCTGTGTACTGTGGGAGACCAGATATAGTGAATGCAGGGTTCTGGGTTTAGTAACACTTTGAAGTGGAACTTTAGTCAGAAAATTAAGCCCTGCTAGATGACTTCAGGCTGGCCCCTTTTGCAGGTATAGCTATGTACAACATTAAAAATAAGTGCCTATGCTGTTTATAAACCAGTAATACACTGTGTCACCCTGTTCTGCACGTGCTCAGTTGCTCTCTATTTTTAGGCATTTTAAGGCACTGCCGAGTTTATAGAGGCCGATCTGCTGACAGCCTTATAGGGCGTACACACGGTCGGACTTTGTTCGGACATTCCGACAACAAAATCCTAGGATTTTTTCCGACGGATGTTGGCTCAAACTTGTTTTGCCTACACACGATCGCACAAAGTTGTCGGAATTTCCGATCGACAACCACGCGGTCACGTACACCACGTACGACAAGACTAGAAAAGGCCGGTTCAGAACCAAGCGCGGCACCCTTTGGGCTCCTTTTGCTAATCTCGTGTTAGTAAAAGTTTGGTGAGAGACGATTCACGCTTTTTCAGACTCGTGGCTTTCAGATTGTTTTCTTGTGGGTTTGTATCTGCTCTTCAGTGCGTGCAAGCAAGTTCCGCGTGACTTAGTCATTGTATTCTTGTTCGTTCATTACTGGTTTTCAGGTCGCTCTTCACAGGCGTTGCTGTTCTTCAGTGCGTTCTGTTACTTCGTTCTGAGCAGCCGACCGTTTTCTAACCATGTTTCGTATGCGTACTCCTCGTAGAGTTCGTGCTGTGCGGGGGCTTGGTGTTGGGGTCCTGACCTTGACACAAGTCCAGTCCATGAACAGGGTGGGGAGGAGTTCATGGACCAAGAATTGGTTGCTTCCAGTTCTGTCATATGCCTTTGCTCCGTGAGATCCGTGAGAATAATCCTGATGATTTCAGGAACTTTCTCAGGATGACGGACCCCGTGTTTCACCGTTTGTTGGCTTCGCTGACCCCCTATATTAGCAGGCAGGATACCTGCATGAGGCAAGCCATCACTCCGGAGCAGAGGTTGGTCGCTACCCTGCGGTATTTGGCCACAGGGAGAAGCCAGCAGGACCTCAAGTTCTCGACAGGCATCTCCCCCCAGGCTCTTCTTTGTGTACATTTACTGCTTGTGTTTGTTTTAGCTGACCCTGACAGAAATGTGTGGAGTGCAGAAAATGTTGTGATTGTGTAACCTTATACAAAGCACTGTTGGCTGTTATTTACTAAATGCAAAGACACTTTTCACTACAAGTGCACTTGCAACTGCACTGAAACTGCACTTGTAGTGCAAAGTGGATTTGCCCTTAGGAAATTACCCCCATTTTCTCATAAAACAACAATTACATCACCCCAAAAGTGTTGTAGCGTTGAGACAATAATCCACACATTCTTGATGAGCAATCTTTTTAATACCTGCACAATCACATGTGCATTTACCAAAGGTTTTTCTGACAAACCAACATGTTTGTTGTATAACAATTTTTGTGGTGTCATTATCCAAAATCAAAATGTGCATTTTATAGAAAACAGGCCTGTGTAAAACCCACAAGAAAGACACAAATCTTGATCTTACAAAGTTCACATTTGGTAGAACTTGAAGGCAATTTTAGACATGAGTATTTAGGAACTGTGTTTGATATTGCGTTCAGATGGGGGGAAATCACCCCTGGAAAAGCCAAATTTGGCAGATGCACACAAATTTACCAATGTCAACATGTGCTATCTGCCATCATGGGGGATCAAGGGATGTGTTTTGGGGGAGAAAGCCCTTCCTCACCGCTACTTTATTATTGAGGAAGGGGTTGCACCCCCAAAACGCGTCCATTGATCTCCCGTGATGGCAGATAGCACATGTTGGCACACTGTGTGCATCCTCCAAATTTGGCTTTGGGAAAAATCACAAAAACATTTCGCACATTGTAGCACACAAAAGAAGAAAGTGATTTGGAGGGGTTTTAAACTCGCCCCAAAACATCAATGATGTTTTTATATTTTGGAATAACATCATTGATGTTTTGCTTGATGTTTTCCAATTGTAAATTACACCCCATGATCTCCCCGATCAGGATCTGGGCACTTTCGGATGTGAAAGGATCTTCATCCACAACCTCACGATCACCTAAAAAGAGAGGAACCCCAAAATAAATTAGGTTTCCCAAAAAATGCCGCCATCCATCTCTTATCTGAGCCTGTGGTTGCAGACACTCACCTGTTGTGGTGACTAGTTCCACCACGTCTTCTTCCTCCTGCTCATCTTGTGTTGGGGGTATTTCCCCTTCTTCCAGAGGGGGGGGGGGGGCTCTGGTCTCCTGGGATGAGGGGTGTCCTCCGAGTCTTTTCTACCCTATGTAAAACAAAAATGGTACAATTAGCACACAGATATTTGATGTCAGAACTATAAAGATGAAACATTGCTTGGAAGTGGGGTACAATTATCTATTTTAGTCGAGTTCCAAGATGTAGCTTTTTTAGTGTCCTTTGTCAAGCTTCAATACTTTACCTGTTTAGTACAAGCTTCCCAGATGTAGCCCCCCCTATAGTATACACTGGAGCACCTGTGTGCCCCCCTAATAAAAATGGTGTTCTTGTGTCCCACACTAGTGCTCCAGTGTCCAGATGTGAAAACAGCTGCTCAGTGTCCTCTCCTTACACACAATCTAGTTTGCATTTCATTCTAGTAACAAAGCCATCTACACAACCCAATTCTTTGAAGACAAAGAAGTATAGGGCGTCAAAATGGTGGCCAAATGCATATGGCCTAAACAATGGTATTTTATCGTCCGAAATAAAAATGTGTGATCCGAACGAATAATGTGCCCATGAACATGAAAGTTGCCATTTTAAACTGTACAACAGTTCCTAAAAGCACATGGAGCAGCATGAACGTCATAAACATAAAGAATAGGAACACAGCACAACTACTTACTTTTTTGCAGCACTCTCCGGATCTTTCTGTACTGCTCATGTTCTCGTAATTTCAGGCCCGACCACCGCTTCCTGAGCTGATCTTTTGATCGTCGTACCCCGAATTTCCAGTGCAGACTCCTGACCACTTTCGCCATGATCTTTGCCTTTCGGAAATTGTGGTTGGGGTAAGGCCCATACTTTCCATCCAGGGGCGGATCCAGAGTCTAGTCTCGGGAGGGGCACTGCCAGAAAATATATATTTTTTGGGGTACATCTATCGGGGAAATGGCTGGTGTTGGCGCTTCAATCATCACGGCACCATGGTTGTTATGGTGTCAGGATGATTGAAGCGCATTATTACTATTATTACATTGTTATAAAAAATTAAATAGTTTAACTCACCATAATGCAGAATCAGTGGGAGCCCCGAGTGTGTCACTTGCCACGTCACCTGTCACCAGATGCATATTGTCACTTGTCACGTCGCCTGCCACATGTTGCGGATTGTCACTTGCCACGTCGCTTGTCACTTGCCACGTTGCGGATTGTCACTTGCCATGTCACTTGCCACGTCGCCTGCCACATGTTGCGGATTGTCACTTGCCACGTCACCTGTCACCAGATGCAGATTGTCACTTGCCACGTCGCCTGCCACATATTGCGGATTGTCACTTGCCACGTCACCTGTCACCAGATGCAGATTGTCACTTGCCACGTCGCCTGCCACATGTTGCGGATTGTCACTTGTCACGTCACCTGTCACCAGATGCAGATTGTCACTTGCCACGTCGCCTGCCACATGTTGCGGATTGTCACTTGCCACGTCGCCTGTCACCAGATGCAGATTGTCACTTGCCATGTCGCCTGCCACATGTTGCGGATTGTCACTTGCATGTCACTTGCCACGTCGCCTGCCACATGTTGCAGATTGTCACTTGCCATGTCGCCTGTCACCAGATGCAGATTGTCACTTGCCACCTGCTAAGGTGGTCTCTTGTGTCCCAGAGACAGGCAGCAGAGAGATGATGTAATCTCTCTGCTGCCGCAGCTGCCTGCATGGTGGGGGGGAACTGCAGGGATGCAGGGCGGGCGGTGAGAGATGATGTCATCTCTCTGCTCCCCCGCCCGCCTGCTCCCTGATTGGCCACACATGTCAGCAGTGCTCTGTCACCTATGGAGCCGCCCGGCGGCTCTTTTACTCACAGAGCCGCCCAGCGGTTCTCTCTCTCATGGAGCCGCCCGGCGGCTCTCTCTCTCACGGAGCCGCCCGGCGGCTCTTTTACTCACAGAGCCGCCCAGCGGCTCTCTCTCACGGAGCCGCCCAGCGGCTCTTTTACTCACAGAGTCGCCCAGCGGCTCTTTTACCCACGGAGCCGCCCAGCGGCTCTCTCTCTCACAGAGCCGCCCGGCGGCTCTTTTACTCACGGAGCCGCCCAGCGGCTCTCTCTCTCACGGAGCCGCCCGGCGGCTCTTTTACTCACAGAGCCGCCCGGCGGCTCTTTCACAGTGACACTCACCTGCATTTCTCGGAGGGGGCAATTGCCCCGTTGCCCCCCCCTGGATCCGCCCCTGTTTCCATCATAGTCGGCCTTCTTCAGGATGTCCACCATCTCCAACATCTCCCCAAAGGACATATTTGAGTCCTACAATCTCCTTCTGGATCGGGACGTTTCAGGCTCCGGCCTTTCCTCCTCCTCGTTGCTGTAATTAGCACGATCCTGCTGTCTATCCGCCATGTGCTCTTCCTCCACTGCGCCGAACGAAAAGGGGCGGGGAATAGACTAGAAAGAACGTCAGGGGCGGGCGGAGTTATACGCATGCGCAGTGTGTATAAATCGTAACGCGAGCGTCTTACGCACGATCTGTGAGCGGCTGAGGGAGGAGCATCGGAGACGCCGATCGTGCTAACGAAGGTAGGTTCTAAACTTGGGCCTATACTGCTTCGAAATGGAAGCCTATATTGTAACAAGATTAGGGGAGTTTGGCCTGACATTAGGGTTTGTCTTGTGTTGTGTCTTGCAGAGAAAATGGATGGGTCCAACGACCACAATTTCCTCCCCCTGTTCATTGACAAGTACAGGGAGCTGCCCTGTCTGTGGCAAGTGAGACACCCCCACTATACCCACAAACAGAAGAGGCAGGCAGCGCTGGAGAAACTGCTGGAGTTGGTGAAGCCGGTGGTCCCCACAGCAACCATCCCTTATTTAAAAGCAAAAATTGGTGGCCTGAGGAGCACATATCTTAGGGAGCGAAAGAAGGTCACAGATTCCCAGAGGTCCGGAGCTGCAGCAGATGACATTTATGTCCCCAGGCTCTGGTACTATGAGAGACTGCGATTTCTGTCAGACCACACTGAAGTCAGGGAATCCCTCTCTACTCTTTCTTCCACTCTTCCTTCCATACCAGCTGAGGCTTCCGATGTCCAACCTGGACCTCCCAGCCAGGAAGAAGTGGAGGAGCCCAGCTGGAGTCAGGTATAACATTATTCTACAGATTTCTGGGCAATAAATAAACTATGTTTACTAGATGTTATTATTGATCACTAATTGCTGATTTCATAAAGTGTTTTACATATCAATAGACAGTAGTGGGCACCCAAAATTGGGACAAGAATGCAAAATGCTGGGCTCAGAATGATAGTCTGTTATATTTGTTAACATTCAATTTGCAACAGTCAGGAGGTGAAAATTGTGTGTGATTGATGTAAAAAATACTAAAACTATGTCCCTTTTTCATACACAGGAAGACCTCAGCCAGGAGGAGGCTGTGGAATGTGGCAGCCAGGAGGAGGCGGGGATTAGTGTCAGCCAGGAGGAGGCGGGGCTAAGTGTCAGCCAAGAGAAGCCTGGGACAAGTCGCAGCCTGACTGAGTCTCAGGTTCCTCCCCTCCGCCTGCCATACAAAAGGGCCAGGAAGGCCACTCCCAGTCCTGTGCAGGATTCAGCATACAGGCTGATCCAGGAGGCTTCTGCGTCCCTCAGAGCCTTCCCCAGTCCTGAAGAGGCCTTTGCCTGCATGGATGCCACCAAATTGCAGGGCATGCAGGAGGGCCAACGCAAGATCTCTGAGGACCTGATTTATAAAGTCCTACGTAAGGGGGAGAGTGGGGAACTGACACACAAGACGGATGTCATTGAGATCGACGATCCTCCTCCTCCTCCTCCTCCTGCTGCCACAACTCCACCACCACAGCCAAAGGCTGGAAGGAAGCGTGGAAGGAAGTCCAAAGAGTGATGGCCTGGGTTCAGTCTGGTCTGACAAAAGCTGCAGTCTCT
Source organism: Lithobates clamitans (assembly GCA_037952925.1). Taxonomy (NCBI): domain Eukaryota; kingdom Metazoa; phylum Chordata; class Amphibia; order Anura; family Ranidae; genus Lithobates; species Lithobates clamitans. The sequence continues at coordinate 6,666,138 of JBBGZY010000655.1, forward strand.
CGTATGACCACAGCATGGGGACACAGATGTCATCTGCTGCTTTCCGGATCTCTGGGACTTCTGGACCAGACTGCCCTCCCTTAGATATGGACTCCTCAGGCCACCAATTTTGCTTTTAAATAATTGATGTCTGCCCTGTGGGTCCAAGGCTTCACCCACTTCTGCAGTTTCTCCAGCGTTGCCTCCCTCTTTGTTTAGTTGTGACCCCTTAATAAATTTTTGGGGTAAATTCTACTCTCCTGTGTGTGTTTTCATCCAAAAAGGACAGTTTGTTGGTGACGATTCAGGTACATTTCTAAAAACATAAAATATGAAATTAACAAGGGACAACAACACCAAACAATCTCCTACAGATTAAATAGAACAACATATTAGTGGTGTTGTGGGAACTTGTCACAAAAAACACACAAACATTTTCGGGAGTACAAATCAAAATCACCAAAAAAAAAAATTAAAAAAGAGAAACACAAAAAAAGAATCTACATTAAAGTCAAAAAAAAAAAAAAAATATGTTGTCAGATGTGAGAAATCAAAATATATTGAGGGAATCCTGATAAATAGTAACGAAAGAAGTTTGTGAGAAGTGTGTGTGAATATGAGCATCAAAACTACTTAATTTTTGTCACATTATAAAGAAGAAGAGAGTGCGCTGTATTAAACCATTTTGAACATTGCAGCGTGACGAAAGTGCTGTATCCATTGCGAACGCTAAGTTTACCAGAATGAGCTGTCCCGTGTCGGAATTTCTTCTGAGCATGCGTGGCACTTTGTGCGTCGGAACAGGCCACACACGGTCGGAATTTGTTGTCGGAAAATTTTATCTTCTGCTGTCCAACTTTGTGTGTCAGAAAATCCGATGGAAAATGTCTGATGGAGCCCACACACGGTCGGAATTTCCGACAACACGCTCCGATCGGACATTGTCCATCGGAAAATCCGACCGTGTGTACGGGGCATTAGAGTGAAGTTAAACTCTCCTATCTCTTACAGCCAAGAAAGCTGCTTCTGTAACTGCCACAGTGATCAGTTATGACGCCAGCCATTTGACGGTTTGATAGGAATGTAACTGTTTTTTAAACATTTAAATCAATGTGTTTTGTTCCGCTTTATGATTCACTGCTGTTCAAGGGGCTCTGGGCTTTAACAAAATGGCAGCCTCTAGCAAGAAGAAACAGCAGCAATGGAGGCAATTTACAGCACACACTAAAATTTTAGTAGCACAATTAATGTGGAATGTATGTACTTTCCTAAAGAACATTATTTTTTTTATCAAGTTGTTATGGGTAAAGTTCAGCTTTAAGTAAAGTCTAGCAAATCCATAAAAAATTATGGTCACAGAGGCCATCTGGCCATACCTTAACTTGGCAGTGCCCACAATGAAGGAAACTAATCTTGCAGAAGAAGCCTCTAACATTCAAATAAACAAAAGCAGCCTAGGTAAGCTATATCCTATGAGGGATTGGCTTAGGACAGCTTGATGAAAGGACAATGTCCTCATTTCGGTGAAAGACCACCACCCTATAATGAAGGCAATCTGCAGGCGAAGTACAACTTGTTATTATGCAAGACCAGATATGGAAGCAAGCAGGATAGTGCCCCCAACTCAAAAATCCTGTGAGCCTAAGATAAATCCACCAGAAAAGGCAACCTTCTGGAAAAAGGACAACCAAGAGTTGATAGCATGTAGCAGAGACCTATCGTTCTGGGCCTGGGCTTTTGAGTTTTGTTTAAACCAATATTAAACCCCAAAACAAAAATGTAATATCTTGTAACTTGCCAATGCTTAGATGTGGTGGCTGTTTTAGTTCTCTGTTTTTATTTTTGTTCCCCTTTCTTTACACCTGGATATCCAGTCAGTAACACACTTCCTGTCTTTTCTATGGAGTAGCAACAGAGCCATCCTTTGACAGCAGTACTGTCTTTATAAGATAGTGTTGGATGGACTAGTGGGTATAGATGGACACATAAGTGGACACAGAATGAAGGATTCAGGAATTTTGCTGCTGCTGTCAGGAGATTGGGCATTGGCATACAAATCTGTAAGGAAACCCATTTCGATCCCCAACAGGCCTCAGTTTTAAAGTTAGTGTACATATGAATGGATAATAAAGATAATCATGTAGTCCAATAAAAGTATTTTCATGGTAAGTCAAATATCCTACTTTCTTAATTTTACAGTAAGGACACTCTAGGATGAAGAATTCAGGTAATCTAGGATGTCCAAAAACAGTCCAAATGAGGGGTAGGCAACACAACAAAAAGAAAGGCTTACAAAACCAACAGTTTAACAAGGGTGGCTCCATCAACTAATGTCTGAACATTCATCTGAATATAACCTTGCAAACAGAAGACCAGGTGGCAGCCTAGCAAGTCTGAGAAACAAATGCCTGATGAGGAAAAGCCCAAGAAGCACTAACAGATTGGATGGGGTATGCTTTGACAGGGAAAGGTGGAACTTTGTTCTTGAGGCTTGAATGAGAATTTGTCAAATTCACCTGGTGATAGTGGAACATGAAGCAAGTTGTCCCCTACTGAGAACCTCAGGATTGACAAAGACTAAAGCCTAGTACACACAAGCGGAATGTCGGGTGGCATCAGCCAGTTCAATAGAAACCGGCCAACATTCGGCCCATGTGTACAGGAGCTGATCTGACAAGAGTCAAAGTCTGTCGAAGAGGCATAGCTGAAAAAGGTCTGTCGATCGGCTCCCGATCAGCGCCTTTTTTGTTGCCTTACCAAAGTGATGGCAACGAAAAAGGCAACCTTGTCAGTAAGGCTGCTTTCACACTTTTATGAATTACAGGCGCTATAGCGCTAAAAATAGGGCCTGTAAAGAGCCTCTTCTCTCACTCCAGTGTGAAAGCCCGAGTGCTTTCACACTGGAGCTGTGCGCTTGCAGGATGGTAAAAGAAAGTCCTGCAAGCTGCATCTTTGCCGCTCTGTAGGAGCGGTGTATACACCACTCCTAAAGCGCCCCTGCCCATTGCAATCAATAGGTAGCACGGCTGCAGCGGCGCTTTGCAGATGGTTTTAACCCTTTTTCGGCCGCTAGCGGGGGTTACAAGCATCCCTCAAAAGATAAAGTTAAAAGATAACCTCAGGAGACCTTCCCAAATGCCCACAGTGCATTAAAAACAAGTACATTATTAACTATTTCAGCCATTCTGCGAGAGAAGATCCGTTCCTGTTATCTTCCTACTGACAGGCAGGCTTGTCTTGTTACAGTATTTACAGCTACCTGAAGAAAATTGCTGGTGTTCTTTTGATCCTATTAGTACCACAGTCAGGCAGCTAGACTATTTACAGTTAGTGTAGTGCGTCCTCCTCACAGTGTTCAGTTAAAGCTACGAGTTAGTTTAGTGTGACCTCTGCACAGTGTTCAGCTAAAACTACAAGTTAGTGTAGTGCACAGTGTTCAGCTAAAGCTACAAGTTAGGGTAGTGCGTCCTCCTCAGTGTTCAGCTAAAGCTACAAGTTAGTGTAGTGAGACCTCTGCACAGTGTTCAGCTAAAGCTACAAGTTAGTGTAGTGCGTCCTCCTCACAGTGTTCAGCTAAAGCTACAAGTTAGTTTAGTGTGACCTCTGCACAGTGTTCAGCTAAAGCTACAAGTTAGGGTAGTGCGTCCTCCTCACAGTTTTCAGCTAAAGCTACAAGTTAGTTTAGTGTGACCTCTGCACAGTGTTCAGCTAAAGCTACAAGTTAGGGTAGTGCGTCCTCCTCACAGTGTTCAGCTAAAGCTACAAGTTAGTTTAGTGTGACCTCTGCACAGTGTTCAGCTAAAGCTACAAGTTAGGGTAGTGCGTCCTCCTCACAGTGTTCAGCTAAAGCTACAAGTTAGTGTAGTGAGACCTCTGCACAGTGTTCAGCTAAAGCTACAAGTTAGTGTAGTGCGTCCTCCTCACAGTGTTCAGCTAAAACTACAAGTTAGTGTAGTGCGTCCTCCTCACAGTGTTCAGCTAAAGCTACAAGTTAGTGTAGTGAGACCTCTGCACAGTGTTCAGCTAAAGCTACAAGTTAGGGTAGTGCGTCCTCCTCACAGTTTTCAGCTAAAGCTACAAGTTAGTTTAGTGTGACCTCTGCACAGTGTTCAGCTAAAGCTACAAGTTAGGGTAGTGCGTCCTCCTCACAGTGTTCAGCTAAAGCTACAAGTTAGTTTAGTGTGACCTCTGCACAGTGTTCAGCTAAAGCTACAAGTTAGGGTAGTGCGTCCTCCTCACAGTGTTCAGCTAAAGCTACAAGTTAGTGTAGTGAGACCTCTGCACAGTGTTCAGCTAAAGCTACAAGTTAGTGTAGTGCGTCCTCCTCACAGTGTTCAGCTAAAACTACAAGTTAGTGTAGTGCGTCCTCCTCACAGTGTTCAGCTAAAGCTACAAGTTAGTGTAGTGAGACCTCTGCACAGTGTTCAGCTAAAGCTACAAGTTAGGGTAGTGCGTCCTCCTCACAGTTTTCAGCTAAAGCTACAAGTTAGTTTAGTGTGACCTCTGCACAGTGTTCAGCTAAAGCTACAAGTTAGGGTAGTGCGTCCTCCTGACAGTTTTCAGCTAAAGGTACAAGTTAGTTTATTGTGACCTCTGCACATATACATATATATATATATCCCAGCTTAGTGCAGCTACAGGCCATTAGTATGTCTGGAAGGCCAACAAGGAGAGGCAGACAGTCACAAGCCAATAAAAGAGGGCAAGCAGGCTGTGTGTCTAGAGGCAACAGTGCTGGTCGTGGAGACGGTGCATCCTCATCAGCATCTGGCCGTGGGACACGCTTGGCCTTTTTTTCGGCAGCTGGTCGTGTTGACCCGCAACATGCGGAAGACTTGGTCGAGTGGATGACCAAGCCGTCCTCATCCTCCTCTCTCACCTATGCTCAGGGTACTTTGTCTGGCAAAGCAGCTGCCAACGCGGCCTCTTCCCTCGGCTCAATGTCATCAGTGACTCCTTCCCTAGCCCCACCATGTCCTCCTGAGGAGTCCCTCGAACTGTTTGACCACAGTGTTGGGTACATGCTCCAGGAGGATGCCCAGCGTTTGAAAGGCTCCGATGATGATACTGAGCTAGATGAAGGCAGTAACGTGAGCACGGACAGAGGGGGTGCCCAAGAAGGACAGCAATCTGGCAGTCATGCTCCCCCTACTGCAGCATACTGCCAGGTTTGCTCCAGTGATGAGGAGGGAGGGGATGATGAGGTCACTGACTCAACGTGGGTGCCTGATAGGAGAGTGGAGGAGGCACATCACTGAGGCAGGATGCCCTCCAGGGGCCAGCCTATGGGCAGCACATTGACTGCATCACACCCCAAAGCTCCGCATGTGCAGGGCGCTGCAGTCTCTGCGCGTTATTCAAAAAGTTCTTTGGTGTGGGCCTTTTTTGAGACGAGAGCATCAGATCGCACCGCTGCTATTTGCAACATATGTCCCAAGCGTATCTCGCGTGGCCAAAACATCACCCGCTTGGGCACCACATGCTTGACCAGACATATGTTGACCTGCCATGCAGTTCGTTGGCAAGCGTATCTAAAAGACCCACACCAAAGAACAAAGAGGACCTCTCCTTGCTCCTCATCAGCTGAGATCTCCAACCCCACTATACCTTCAGTCCTCTCTGAGACCTGCACTGAGAGGAATGAAGGTGTAGAATTAGGTGTGTCACAGCCAAGTACTTGTGGGCAACCTGCTTTCAGTACACCGACGTCAGATTGTACAAGGCAAATTTCCCAGCCCCAGCTGCTGCAACACCGAAAGAAGTTCGCTCCCAGCCATCCACATGCCCAGCGGTTGAATGCTAGCTTGGCAAAATTGCTAGCACTTCAACTGCTGCCTTTTCAGTTGGTAGACTCTGCCCCCTTCCGTGAGTTTGTGGAATGTGCGGTTCCTCAGTGGTAGGTACCCAAATGCCACTTTTTCTCACGGAAGGCGATTCCGGCTCTCTACCGGCATGTGGAAGGCAATGTCCATGCCTCGCTGGACAGGGCGGTCAGCGGTAAGGTGCATATTACCGCTGACTCATGGTCCAGCAGGCATTGACAGGGACGTTACCTAAGTTTCACCGCGCATTGGGTGACTCTGCTGGCAGCTGGGAAGGATGCAGGACAAGGTGCAGTAGTGTTGGAGGTTGTTCCGCCACCACGCCTCCAAAATGCCACTACTAATGATTGTGACACACCTCTCTCCTCCACCCCCTCCTCTTCTTCTTCCTCCATGGCCTCTTCCTGTGCTTTGTCCTCGGAACCAGCGATGCTCCGTAGGCATTCAAGGGGCTACTCAAGTATGCAGGCGAAAAGATGCCATGTGGTGCTTGAGCTGGTGTGCTTGGGGGACAGGAGCCACACTGAGGCAGAGGTTCTGTCAGCTCTGCAGGGGCAGGTTCAGAGGTGGTTGACGCCACGCCAACTTAAGGCAGCAATGGTGGTTTGCGACAATGGCACCAACCTCCTCTCTGCCCTCCGACAGGGACAAATGACCCATGTGCCCTGTTTGGCTCACGTCCTTAACTTGGTGGTGCAGCGGTTCTTGGGCAGGTACCCGGGCTTACAGGATGTCCTGAGGCAGGCCAGGAAAGTCTGTGTGCATTTCCGCCAGTCATATAATGCCAGTGCTCGGCTGGCGGACCTCCAAAAGGAGTTTAACCTGCCCAAGAACCGCCTAATCTGTGACATGCCCACCAGGTGGAACTCAACGTTGGCCATGCTGCAGCGGCTGCACACGCAGCAGAGGGTCATCAATGAGTACCTGTGCGACTATGGCACCAGGACAGGGTCACGGGAGCTTGGATTTTTTCCCCAAGCCAGTGGGCCATGATCAGGGATGCATGCACTGTCCTGTCACCATTTGAGGAGGCCACGAGGATGGTGAGCAGTGACAGTGCATGCATCAGTGACACTGTCCCCCCTGTCCACCTGTTGGAGCACACACTGCGTGGAATAATGGACAGGGCACTTGAGGCAGAACAGAGGCAGGAAGAGGAGGACTTCCTTAGCTCTCATGGCCCCCTTTAGCCAGACAGTGTTCCTGCGTGCCCGCCGATCACACAGGAAGAGGACGAGGAGGAGGAGGATTGTGTCAGTATGGAGATGGAGCCTGGCACTCAGCAGCAGTCTTTAAGGGATCAGTCCCAAGAAACACATGAACTTGTACATGGCTGGAAGGAGGTGGCTGCGGACCATGTCGTCCTTAGTGACCCAGAGGACTCTGGACCGAATGCCTCAGCAAACCTACGCTGCATGGCCTCCCAGACAATTTTTTAGTCCGCAGCCCCATGGTGCAGGAATACCTAGGGGCAAGATCTGACTTGGACACCTTTCCCACTGAAAATCCTCTGGGTTACCGGGTCTTGAGCTACTGGCCTGTCCTGCATCCAGCATTCTTTCAGTGCTGCTGGAGGCTTTGTAACCGATCACAGGGTGCGTCTGTCCACCGACTGATCGACTGACCTTCATAAAAATGAATCAGTCTTGAATCACCACCAGCTACCAAGCACCTGATGCTGATGTAACCGAATAATTTTTTTTGAAATCTCAGATCTCTTCAAAGACTGCCTATGCTGATGCTGAGTGACTATCCTGAGTAATTATCCTCTTCCTCCTCAATGATCACGCTGATAGCTTGTAAGAACATTTTTGGCTCTGGGCGCCACCAGTGCCTAAGGCCCAATTTTTCAGCCCCTGTTTAACAGGGGCGTGTAATTACAATTTTTGATGCAATACTTTGCAGCAGGGCTCGTTCCTGCGTTCCAACTAGAGTTTGTGAGAAGTTGCAGTGTTAGGGCACCAGCACCAGTGCCTAAGGCCTCATTTTTCAGCCCCTGTTTAACAGGGGCATGTAATTACAATTCTTGATCTAATATTTTACAGCAGGGCCCGTTTCTGCGCCCACCAAGAGCGAGTGAGGACTTAGTGTTGTGGCATCAGCACCACCACCACCAAAGGCCCATTTTTTCTGCCCCTGTTCAACAGGGGCATGTAATTACAATTCTTGATCTAATATTTCACAGCAGGACCCTGTGAGGGCTTACAGTGTTGTGGCCACAACACCACCTAAGGCCCAAATTTCTGCTGAGTATATAGGGCAGGCCCCTACTTTCAAACATCCAACTTACAAACGACTCCTACTTGCAAACGGAAGGAGACAACAGGAAGTAAGATGAAATCTACCCCTAGGAAGAGAAATTCTCTCCTGTAAGATTTAATATGGGAAAAATATTTCTCCTTTCCAGTGATGCTTTATCACCAATCCTTGTTTCACAAAAAAACCCAAATTTTCAAAAATCATTTGTCATTGGGACAAAAAGTGAGGTTCAATCTTCTGAAGAGGAGCACAGACAGCAAAACAAATGTCACAGGGGTGATAACCCTTCCCTATGTTTTCCAAAAAGCTTAAAAAAGATTTTTTGGCTGGAGCTAAACACGTTAAAAATGTACCCATTCAAAATTACAAACAGATTCTACTTAACAACAAACCTACAGTCCCTGTCTTGTTTGCACCGCCTGTATACTGCTGTTCAGAGTACATAGGGCCTGGTGGCCCCACACCTTTCCTTTTTTAATTTGGGTGCAGGGTTCCCCTTAATATCCATACAAGACCCAAAGGGCCTGGTAATGGACTGGGGGGTACCCATGCCGTTTGTCTCACTGATTTTCATCCATATTGCCAGGACCCGACATTACATTAAAGCCGCAAGCAGTTTTAAACGACTTTTTTCCTTTAAAAAAGACATTTTGTGCAGGGACTGTTCTAAGCACGGGAAACATGCGCCACTTTACAGGCATACTATAGACACCCCCCAGGTACGATATTTAACCACTTCAATACCAAGGGCGTCATATGACATCCTTGGCTTTGAGCGGGTATATCTGAATGATGCCTGTAGTTACAGATATCATTCAGATATTGCCGGTTTTAGCCGGCGAATCTCTACACCATAGGAACAATCATAGCCGTTCCGCCGCTTGATCGTTCCTATGGGAGGCGAGAGGGGACGTCCCCCCCGTCCTGCCGCCCTCCGGTGCTTGCTCCGACTCACCGTTCTGATCGGTGAGGCGGAGAGTGGATCCGCCGGCGCCGGATGTAGATCATAGAGATTTCCGGCGGACCAGATGGTCCCCGGAGTCTCTATGATCGTCGGAGGCCGGGCGTGATGTTATGACGTCACGCCCGGCCTCTCCATTCAAAAAACCTGCGCCGCTTTGGCTGGGAAGTGGCGATCGTTTTATTTTTTTTTTTTATTTCAGGCTTCCCAGCCTAGTGGTGAGATATGGGGTCTTATTGACCCCATATCTCACTATTAAGAGCACCTGACATGTCATATTGCTATTACAAGGGATGTTTACATTCCTTGTAATAGGAATAAAAGTGATCATTTTTTTTTTTTTTTTAAAGTGTCAAAAAAATAAATAAATATATAATTAACAATAAAAAAAAAAGTTTTTTTAAAGCGCCGCTGTCCCCGTGTGCTCGCATGCAGAAGCGAACGCATATGTAAGTCCCGCCCACATATGAAAACGGTGTTCAAACCATACATGTGAGGTATCGCTGCGAATGTTGGAACGAGAGCAATAATTTTGGCCCTAGACCTCCTCTGTAACTCAAAACATGTAACCAGTAAAAAAATTTCAGGCGTCGCCTATGGGGATTTTTAAGTACCGAACATTGGCCCCATTCCACGAGCGTGTGCAATTTTGAAGCGTGACATGTTAGGTATCTATTTACTCGGCGTAACTTCATCTTTCACAAAATGCAAAAACATTGGGCTAACTTTACTGTTTTGTTTTTCTTTTAAACACAAAACAGTTTTTTTCCCCAAAAAAACGCGTTCGAAAAATTCCTGCGCAAATACTGTGTGAGAAAAAAAGTTGCAACAACCGCCATTGTATTCTCTAGGGTCTTTGCTAAAAAAAACATATATATAATGTTTGGGGGTTCTATGTAATTTTCTAGCAAAAAAATGATGATTTTTACATGTAGGAGCAAAGTGTCAGAATTGGCCCGGTATTGAAGCGGTTAAAGGAATATTTCACTTTTTTTAACTTTAAGCATCATTAAAATCACTGCTCCCGAAAAACCGGCCGTTTTTACAACTTTTTTTTGCATTGATACATGTCCCCTGGGGCAGGACCCGGTCCCCAAACCCTTTTTAGGACAATACCATGAAAATTAGCCTTTAAAATGAGCACTTTTGATTTCGAACGTTGAGTCTCATAGACGTCAATGGGGTTCTAACGTTCGTGCGAATTTTCGGTCCGTTCGCAGGTTCTGGTGCGAACCGAACCGGGGGGTGTTCGGCTCATCCCTACTCATGACCCACCATGCCAGGGTAAGCCTGGTTTTGCTGGTCAGGCATACAGGAAAGTCCAGAGAATGTACCCACGTCTCACACTGACAGAATTTTGATTTGCAACAGTTCTGGGTGAAATTGGGCACATGAAACTGCCTCAAAGTTGGCCACCATTAGGCCCAGAACCTTCATGCAAAAGCAGAGGGCTGGTTAGCTCCTGGACTGTAGAGTCCAAATGTGGAAGAATAGAGTCTGTGGTTTATCCAAGGAAAGGAAGACCTTGGACAAGACCGTATCCAGGATCAGGCTCAGATACATCAAGCAATTATAAGGTTCCATCACTGATTTCTGTAAATTAAGGATCCACCTCAATCTCTGTGTGGTCTGCACAATCTGTTGGACATTGGCTGGGAGAGCTGGGGCCTACTGTTTCCTCAGAATAATGTTGTTCAGATATCCCATTATAGGGATGCTTGGAGAGCAAAAACAGAAGCTGGCACCTTGGTGAAGACCCAAAGAGCAGTGGACAAGCAAAGAAAATAATAATGGTAATGTTGCGTACCCACAGCAAAACCCAGGAAACAATGATGCTCTGGAGAATGGAGACATGCAATTTGGTATCCTTGATGTTCACAGAGGCCAGAGGGTCCCAAAGGAGGTGGGGGCAGCAACAACTCACCTGGTGGATTCTATGCTAAACTTTGGCACCCTGAGGAAGATGTTGACATTTTTTTGATTCTTGTTCTTAGGCACAGTCAACGGTGTTGAGTAGAAACCCTGGAACCTCTCCTTTTCTGGGGCAATGTCGATGACTAGGGATGGGCCGAACGGACCCCTGTTCGGTTCGCACCAATACTTTCGAAAACCGCAAAAGTTCAGACCCGAATAACGAACTCCACTAAAGTCAATGGGACCCAAACATCAAAAACCAAAAGTGCCCATTTTGAAGGCTTAAATGCAAGTAATTGGGCATACAATGATTATAGAGGTCAGGGTCCTGCCCTGGGGGACATGCATCAATTAAAAAAAAAAATGTTTGTGAAAAACGTCATTTTTAAACGAGCAGTGATTTTTTTATTTTTAAAGTGAAAGCCTAAAAATGAAAAATTCCTTCCAATATAGTGCCTGGGGGGTCCCCTTAGTCTACCTGTAAAGTGGCAGATCTGTACCATGGCTAGAATCTGCTGCAGCAATAAATTGCATTTATAAAGCCAAAAAAAATGAAATTTTCCCTGCAAGCTGCCTTTATTTTTCGCATTAACAGCTGGGGAGCCAGTGTGTATGATGAAGCCACAATGTAGTGCACTGGGAACAAGATTAGAGATTTTTTGGATACATTCTGGTGTCGCTTTGACTTTGGATAGAAGTAACGGGTGTGTAAAAATTGGTCTTTGGGTGTCGGTGGCGCCTTCCCCCCGTAACCCTATAGAGGTAATCTTGATGAAAGTACACATGGGCCGAATTGTGGACAGATGCGTTCTATGATCAGTAACAAAACCTCCTGCAGCACTGAATGCCCATTCTGAAAGCACGCTGGATGCAGGGCAACCCAACAACTCATGTGCTTTTGCCAACCGGCTGAGTGGTTGGACGTTAAATGCCTTGTTAAGCATAAGGTACCCAAATGGTTGGTGTTTTTGCCACGTTTGAAGTGCCTGAGACACGGTTCCAGATAGCAACAGTGCAATCTGCTGCAGATGTGCTGAAAAAGGCCCAGAAAGCTGCGCTTTGGAGAATGGACCGGGAGATAACAGCTGCAGAATGTGATGGAATAGGGTGGCTGCTCTCTACTCTTTCTTGATGTCGGCCTCCTTGCTGTTGTGCCACCTCACCTTCAGTTTCCTCCTCTGCTCTATCTGGCAACCAAGTCGCATCAGTGACCTCATCATCATCTCCATCATTACCACTGCAGACAACTTGGCAATACGTTGCAGCTTGTGAAACACGAATGCCAATTTGTCTACCAGTGTTCCTCTCTCTAGGCTCATGTTCCTGTCATCCTCAACCTCAGGACAAACATTTGAATCCAGTAATGGCTGGGCATCATCAAGGGGCAAGTGGCTGATGCTGTGGTCAAATAACTCAGCAGACTCCTCTATAGCTGATGTTGGGGCTATGGCAGGAATAGATGTGGACAAGAGGCAGGTTTATCTACTCTGGCAACTGCAGGGGACTGCACACTTGTCTCTGCTTGCATGACAGAGGATGAGGAGGATGAGGAAGGTTTAGTAAGCCAGTCCACCACCTCCTCTGCATGCTGTGGCTGGATAGCACGGGCAAACTCACTAAACAGATGAAATGATGCCCTGCCTGAGGACTGACCACCACATCCACCTTTGCCTGTGGACACACTTGTTGCTGGCCCCCTTACAGTGCCAAGGGAATGTCTGTCTCTCCTTGTTGTCCTCCCAGACATTATTGGGAGGGAAGGGGTGGTGCTTATAAGCAAATGTAAAGAAGTTAAAATCTGTACGTAGATGCACTTTAATCAATGTAAAGAGGTGTTTGGTGCACTTTAATTTGAGTACTCACACTACACAAACACACTCCATGGATACACTATATTATACTGCAATATAATGCGCCAAACGTACAGTGGCGCACAGAACTATATGGCATTAAACTGGCAGTAACACACACAAAACTATATGGCCTTAAACCGGCAGTAACGCACACAGAAGTAAATGGTGTTAAACTGGCAGTAACGCACGCAAGACTATATGGCGTTAAACTGGCAGTTAACGCACACAGAAGTAAATGACGTTAAACTGGAAGTAACGCAATCAAATAAACTGCTTTCAACCGTCACTACACTGACGCAATCTGAACTGTTCCTACTCTACACTAATGTATGTATGAATGACACGGTCTCACTAAACTACACTGAAACTTTATGGGCTGTCCCTACTCTACACTAATAAACATGGGGGATAGTGGCGCTGTCACTTGGTATGCATAATAACAAAAAGTCCATCAGTTGAGTCCTTGTTATGGAATTCTTGGTATAAATGGAGAGGGACAGACTAAAATTGGGGGGGGGGGGGGGAGACCTGTGTATAGTTTGCGAATAGTCCATAAACCAGGGCAAGCTTTAAGGGGGAAGTTGAGAGCAGACTCCAGCATATGCAAAAAGAAGAGAAAAGCCGCCTCCAGGTTAGAACTAGTAGCGTTTAATAGATTACAGGTTCAATAATCCACTTACATCTAAATATTGGCAGTCCGGCACATGTCCTATCCACATTGATGAAAAGAGAATCTGAGAGCTGACCCCTAACATGAGACACCTCCATCCCTAAAAATAACAGAGAAACGACAATCGCCCCTGGGACTTTAAATGAGGTGTTCACGGTGATCAAAAAGGTGAACAAGTATAAAAGTAAACAATTTTTATTGAATGGTAGCAACATCCTCCAGCATAAGACATGAGCATGGGTGACATATTCATAAAACAGCAACATAGCAATATAATCCTTTTAAAACATAGCCATAGTAATGTAATAACACAAGTGATACAGATATGCATGATACATATCTAACCCAATGCGTTTCATGAGCTTTCCTCGCACCATCAGGAGCTGATGTGCATATCTGATGTCTGTAAAAACAGATAAAGTATATATTAGAGTATTGGTTATGATTGGACAAAAGCAAGAAGCCTGAACCGATCATCCCATACTTACTTGTCAGACAGTAGGCTTCAAAGACTGAACCCAAGAACAGGGGTCAGCAGAGGGACAGAGAACTCAGCAAGAAGGACCGAGGCCAGACGTCGGGGGCAGCATGGCAAAGAACGGAAATAAATGTGTGGACCCAAAGTTCTCCCATATGTCTTGTAGGGCATGCTCACTGTATAAAATATATAGGTATAAGTATGTATGTCACGAAATGCGTCGGGTTAGAGATGTATCATGCATAGTTGTATCACTTGTGTTATTACATTACTATGGCTATGTTTTAAAAGGATTATATTGCTATGTTGCTGTTTTATGAATCTGTCACCCATGCTCATGTCTTATGCTGGACGATGTTGCTACCATTCAATAAAAATTGTTTATTTTTATACTTGTTCACCTTTTTGATCACCATGAACACCTCATTTAAAGTCCCAGGAGCGATTGTCGTTTCTCTATCCACACTGATGTGGCGTTCGTCCGACGCTTTAGTGTTACTGCAGCTTTTCCAGTGGAGGAGAATCCTGTCCAGCAGGGTTTCCGGGGAGCTGAGACCAAGGCTTAATTGAAGCTGTGCATGGGTGTTGAAAGGCAGGCGCCGGGCGCGATGACGTCACGGGTGGTCGCAAGCGTCCACATCAGTGGATAGGACATGTGCCGGACTTCCATAATTTAGATGTAAGTGGATTATTGCACTTGTAATTTATTAAACGCTACTAGTTCTAACCTGGAGGAGCCTTTTTTTCTTTTTACTCTACACTAATGTATGTATGTATGTATGTATGAATGACACATTCTTACTACACTACAGTGAAACTATCTGAGCTGTCCCTACTCTAGCTGCACACATGCAAAGCTAAATGATGGTCCTCCTCACTACACTCACACTATCCCTAAACTAATATTTTACACTTACAAATGAAGCAAAATAGCACAGTATAGCACACTAACTAATAGCAGTGAACAGAGCCCTATTCCATCTTTCTCCATGCCGAAATCACACTAAAAATGGCTGCCATTTGGGGGGGTTGAAGAAACGGTCAAACGACCCGGCTGTTTGCCAAACAACGAAAGTTCGGCCCAAACCGTTTGCCCATCCCTCTCGATGACCCCTTAAGAGATGAGCTGTGCTAGAGCAGGATGAGGATCTACAAGTTTTTGCAGGGACGCTGACAAGTTTGGCAGCATGATGCCAGGTGGTGGTAAAGACAGAAATTTTAGCTTGTAGCCTGTGGCTACAACATTCTCTACCCAAATGTTTGAAATGTCCTGGGACCAGATGTCAGGAAAGACCAACAGGTGTTCCCTCACTCTAACAATTAGGGCCCCCCCCCCTTTACTGTGAGGACTTGGGAGTTCCAGGACCTAAGGTAAAACCTGCAGTGTTAAGCCCTAATGTGTTAGTATGCACAGCATACTAGCACATTGTGACAGACTTACCTACACACAGATGCCTCCAGCACAGCACTGTCACTGCTCCCCGGAGTTTCCATCTTCACCCAGTCTTCCTTCCAGATTCAAGGGCCATGGCTGTACGAATGGCGGGGGAACGATGATGTCATTCCCACGCTTGTGTACGGGAGCACTGGCATGACACTCTAAAAGGTACGGCACAGGTTTAACATTCCTTCAGAGTGCATGCGCCAGTGATGTCACTGGCTGCATCCCGTGTGAATAGCTCCAAAAAGTTTAGGCGATAATCACTGTACCTACAGGTAAGCCTTATTATAGCTTAGAATTCTTACATCGGGTTAGAATTTTCACTTCCTCATTCAGCACTGGGAGCATATTCTTGGCTTCTACTGGGAGACAGCTGATTAGAGGAAAGGAACACACACCCTCTTCACATAGGCAGAAGAACAAAGATGCTTTCAGAGCTGTGCTGTGACAAGACAAGCTAATCTATTTATAGCAACTTCCCATGACACAAATTTTCAGCTGCTTTGATCTCCTATCTCGGAGAACTTGTCAGAAGTTATCATGCTGATAACAGAGGAACGAAACAGAAACACATTAGACTCAGGGCTTTGGAGAGAGATAAGTAAACACTACAGATATATGTGCAAAGATCAAATTTCATGAACTGGGTTTACATCCACTCTAACCACTTAAGGACCACCCACCGCATATTTAGTGTGGCAGGGTGGCCCTATTGTGCGAAACGATGTACCCATACGTCGTTTCATGCACGAGACACTGTGCGCGCCCGCTGCATGGTGGGAGGACCCGATGTGCAGATCAGCCGACCACCTGCGATCGCTCCTCAGAGAGGCAGAACGGAGATCTGCCTATGTAAACTGTAAACAAAGCAGATCCCCGTTCTGACAGGGGAGTACAGAGAGATCGTCTGTTCCTAGTGATCAGGAACAGTGAGCTCTCTCTATTCCCAGTCAGTCCACTACCCCCAGTTAGAAAGCACCTCCCTAGGACACACTTAACCCCTTGATCGCCCTTAGTGTTAACCCCTTCCCTGCCAGTGTCTTTTATACAGCGATCACTGCATATTTTTAGCTCTGATCACTGTAATAATGTCACTGGTCCCAAAGTGTTAAAAGTGTTTGATCTGTCCGCCGCAATGTCGCAGTCCAGCTAAAAATCGCTGATATAGATATATAGAGAGATATATATATATATACATATATATATACACATATATATATATATATATATATATATATATATATATACATACACACACACACACACACACACACACACACACAAATATATAAAATAAAAATGCCATAAATCTATCCCCTATTTTGTAGACACTAACTTTTGCACAAACCAATCAATATACTTATTGCGATTTTTTGCCAAAAATATATAGAATACATATTGGGCTAAACTGATGAATAGTTGTTTTTTTTTTATTGGATATGTATTATAGAAAAAAAGTAAAAAAAAAATTATTTTTTTCAAAATTGCCTGTCTTTTTTTTATATAGCGCAAAAAATAAAAACCGCAGAAGAAAGCTCTATTTGTGGGAAAAAAAAGGACATCAATATTATTTGGGTACAGCGTTGCATGCCCACGCAATTGTCAAGTAAAGTAACAGTGCCGTATCACAAAAAATGGCCTGGTCATTAAGGGGGTAAATCCTTCTGGGGCTGAAGTGGTTAATGTTTATTAGAGCAGAAGTAGGGTGCTACTACCCAATATGATCAGAAGATTGTTTAGAGCTACCTGGGTGTGGAAAGGCATTCGCACAGCTGCAGTAGCAATCATGAGAAAAGATGGTCCGCAACTCTTTGCTTGCTCTTTAACCAGTTGCCGCCCGCCCACCCACCAAATGATGGCGGGGCAGTGCGGCTCTCTTTCTGGGACGCCGTCATATGACAGCGTCCCAGAACGGACTTGCAGCGCGGCAATCGCGCCGTGTTGCTATGACACGGCCTGACCCCAATCTCTGTAAAAAGCAATGTCTGCGGCTCTTTAACCATGTGATTGGCTGTGTCCAATCACAGCCAGTCATATGTAAACACGGAGATGCCGGCAATCGGCACTCCTCGCCTCACACTGACAGAGTGTGTGGCAAGGAGAGCCAATCAGGGGCATCTCCTCACAGGAGGACATCTACACATGTAATCAGGGCAATGATCATCAGTGCCCTGATTACAATATAGCGCCAACAGTGTCACCAACCAGTGCCAGTCAGTGCCGCCTATCCGTGCCACCTAACAGTGCCCATCAGTGCCGTCTATCAGTGCGGCATATTAGTGTCTCATTAGTGCCCATAAGTGCTACCTCATTAATGCCCACCAGTTCATCCTATCAGTGCCCATCAGTGAAGGAGAGAAAATTACTTGGCAACATAATTTACGGACAAAAACTAAGTAAAAAAAATTTTTTTCCCAAAATTTTTGGCTTTTTTTTAGTAAAAAATAAAAAACCCAGCAGTGATTAAATACCACCAAAAGAAAGCTCTATTTGTGTGAAGAAAATGCTAAAAATGTCATCTGGGTACAGTGTAGCATGACCGTGCAATTGTCAAAGTGCGACAGCGCTGAAAGCTGAAAAATGGCCTGGGCAGGAAGGGGGTGCAAGTGCCCTGTAGGTGCATAAAATCTTCAAAATGTATTGATTCTCCATAAAAGACAGACAGCAGATGTAAACACGTTTTAGCCTTGCGGGCCTTGTTTACTAATGTTTATTTACCTGTGTTCTCTCAAAATAGTTAAAGTGGTTCTAAATTCAGTTTTTTATTTCTATCCTAATGCATGCTATAAAGATAAAAAAAAAACCTCCTGTGTGCAGCAGCCCCCCTCATACTTACCTGATCTTGATCCAGCGATGTTGCAGGAGAGACTCGGCTGCCCAGGACTCTCCCTCCTGATTGGCTAAGACAGCAACATGGCGCCATTGGCTCCAACTGCTGTCAAAGTCAGTGATACAATGAGGAAAGAGAGGGGGCGGGGCCAAACCAGGTCTGAATTGACACAGAGCTGTGGCTTGCCTTGGGTGCCCCCATAGCGAGCTTCTTGCTGTGGGGGCACCCGGCAGGAGGGAGGGGCCAGGAGCACAGCAAGGGGCCCAAGAAGAGGAGGATCTGGGCTGCTCTATGCAAAACCACTGTACAGAGCAGGTATGACACGTTTGTCATTTTTCAATGAAAAAAAAAAAAAGACTTTAGTATCACTTTAAGTGTCAGGTTTTTGGCTCAGGGCCATACAGCCGCTTTGAAAAATTCTCTCAACCAGGCCTGCACAGATTTTATTTTATTAATATATATACATATACATACATACACACTTTATTTTTATTTTTTTTTTCCAAAGCAGCTGTGTGGCACACAGCTAGATTAGATTAGATTAGCGTGAAATGTTGGGATGCAATACAATGCACTTTCACCCCCTTCCTGCCCAAGCCATTTTTTAGCTTTCAGCGCTGTCACACTTTGAATGGTAATTGCGTGGTCATACAACACTGTACCCAAATGAATTTTTTATCATTTTTTTCCCCACAAATAGAGCTTTCTTTTAGTGGTATTTGATTATTATTATTTGATCACCTCTGCGGTTTTTATTTTTTGCGCTATAAAGAAAAGAAGAGTGACAAGTTTGAAAAAAAAACAGTATTTGTTAGTTTTTGCTATAATAAATATCCATTTTTTTTAAACAAATTTTTTCCTCAATTTAGGCTGATACATATTTTCGGTTTAAAAAAAAAAAAAAAAAAAAAAAATCGCAATAAACGTATATTGATTGGTTTGCGCAAAAGTTGTAGCATCTACAAAATAGGGGATAGATTTATAGCATTTTTATTTATTTATTTTTTTACTAGTAATGGCGGTGATGTGCGATTTTTATCGTGACTGCGATATTGTGGCGAACATGTCGGACACTTTTGACACATTTTTAAGACCATTCACATTTATACAGCGATCCGCGCTATAAAAATGCATGGATTACTTTATAAATGTGACTGGCAGGGAAGGGGTTAACACTAGGGAGTGATTGAGGGGTTAACTGTGTTCCTAGAGAGGTGTTTCTAACTAAAGGGGGAGGGGACCGATTGGTGTTGCTCTATACTGAGAACACACATCGGTCTCCTCTCCTCTCTGACAGGACGTGGATCTGTGTTTACATACACAGATCCACGGTCCTGCCGTGTTACCGGGCAATCGCGGGTGCCCGGCGGACATCGCGGCCGCCAGGCATGTGCATCGGGTGCCCAGTGACACGTCAGGCGCACGCGATTGCCGCCAGCGGCGCACGCCCTCTGGTGGGCAGGGAAGGCGAGGACGTCATATGACGCCCTCCCAGAACAAGAGCCACGCCGCCTCGTCGTCATATGACAGCCGGCAAGCGGTTAAGTGTATTTCCACTTTTGCAGCCAAAATGGGATGACACCTATTATTACATGTTCCCATTAACATAGCACAACAATAAAAATATATAAATATTGCTGGTAACCTTTTTAAAGTGCTTTTTACTTGTTTAAAATTCTTATACATGCTCTCCCCACTTTGTAATGTTTAGAAGGGGGCTGTAGAAAAATGTTTAACCCTGTCTGTGCTGTGTTCAAATTTCATTATCAGCTATAAACTAGATTAACACTCTCCTAAAAAAAAAAAAAAAAAAAAAAAAAAAAGGGTTAGACTATAGAACCAGCCTTGTGTGGAGACAGACACTTGAGGCAGTCCAGAAATTTAGTCGGCCACAACACCTTCCCCTTAACACCTTCGCACCAGGCCTATAGCAGAAAGATGGCCAGGCGGTGACTTTACCATCCTGAGTGGACGTCGTATGATGTACTTTCAGAAAGCACCGAATAGCGGCACAATCTGACACAAGCTGTGTCCACCGGACACAGTGGACGACTGATCAGTGTACCGGATCGCTGCCAGTATCATGTGACCAATCACAGCAAGTCACATGACAGTTGTAAACAATGGATGGCTTCCTTTCATGCCATTGATTGACCAATCACAGCTAGCAACACAATTGTACACAATGTGATCACATGGTACAGACCGGGTCATTCACAGCCCATCTGTACCATGTGATTAGATGTGACCAATCACAGCTAAATCACAACAAAACTAACTGAATGGATCAGTTTCATTCAGTAAAATGCCTACTTCTAGCAATGTAATTCACTGCTATAAGCAATGTGTAAAAAAAAAAAAAAAACCCTGATCACTTCCCCATAGTACAATGTTACTATGGTAACATAATATTGCTCTGGTTTTCTTGTACTGTCACCAGTCAGTGTCCCTGATCACTGGAACACCAGTTATATGATAGTGCTGTACTGTACTAGTGACAGTATGTAAACAAAAATAAAAATGTTTACATTTTCCAAAAAAACTATGACAAAAAGGTACAACTTAAAAAAAACCTGCTATGCCTCTTACTAAATACCTTGGACTGTCTACTTTCCAAAAAAAGGGGTTATTAGTACTGTCCTGGCATTTTAGGGCCTCAAGAAATGAGATAGGCCTGTCAGTACATCAGAATTAATAAATTTTCAGATATATACCATAGTTTGTGGACTCTATAAATGTCCTACACACTAAATATACACTGATTTGGATTATTTTCACCAAAGAAATGCAGCAGAAGCAGAATACATTTTGGCCTGAATTTATGAACAATTATTTATTTGCAAAACTTTACAACAGAAACTATGAAAGTTTTTTTTCCCCATTTTTCAGTCTTTCATTTATTTAGCAAAAATCACCAGTGGTGATTAAATACCACCAAAAGAAAGCTTTAGTTTAAACAAAATGATAAAAATTTAGTTTGGGTACAGTGTTGCATGACTGAGTAATTGTCAAAGTGTGAGAGCACTGAAAGCTGAAAAATGGTCTGGGCAGGAAGGGGGTGCAAGTGCCCTGTATTGAAGTGGTTAAACTCTGCCTACACCATGTTATTGTAAAAAAAAAAAAAAACTTGCTTTGAAATATAAATTAGTATTATGCCTTAAAACACTTTTTTGCCATTAAAAAAGGACTACTTTGGAAAAATATATATTTATACTCTTCTAGGTGGTTGCAGCATTGATCTGATGCTTCATCTGTCCCCCACTGGCTCTGTAGTGAAAACTAAAAACATAAAAAAATTAAGTATGCTGTGTAAATGGGAACACAAAACCTACATACAGTGGAGTTTTCGCAGGTGGAAATAAATTTTCAGCCCGACACTGAACTGAAATGCTTTGCTTAAGAGGGAGAGAACAGAACTAAAAAAATGGCACACAATCATACAGTTGTGCTCAAAAGTTTGCATACCCTTGGAGATTTGGTGATATAGGTACCAATGTTTAACGAAAACATGAACGAACAGGCAAAACACATTTCTTTAATTTCTTATGGGATTCATATACAACTGCAGGTCATAACAGAATGGCACAATCACAGCAACAGGTAACCAAATGAAATGACTGCTCAAATGTCTCCTTCTCTATAGTTCTTAATACTATATATTGCACCCTTTAGCATCAATGACAGAATAGTCTTTTATAATAGTTGTCTATGAGGCCCCCAAATTCTTGCAGGTGGTATAGCTGCCCAATCGTCTTGGCAAAATGCCTCCAGGTCATGCAAAGTCTTTGGTCATCTTGCATGAACCGCACATTTAAGAGTGGCTTGATTATATTAAGGTCAGGAGACTGTAATGGCCACTCCAAAACCTTCACCTTTTCCTGCTGTAACCACTGGAGGGTCAACCTGACCTCGTGCTAAGGGTCATTGTCATGCTGGAAAGTCCAAGTGTCCCATGCGCAGAAGAATGGAAATTGTCTGCCAGTATTTTTCAATAACATGCGACATTCATCTTGTCATCAATTTTCCCTGTGCCTTTAGAGCTGCCCCCCCCCCAAAAAAAACAAACAAACAGTAAGCCGCCACCATGCTTCACAGTGGGGATGGTATTCTTGTCACTGTTGGCCTCCTCAAACATAGCACCTATGATTGTGACCATGAAGCTTTATTTTTGCCTGGTTACTCCAGATTACAGTGTAGCAGAAGCAGAGAGGCATGTCAAGGTGGTGACGGGCATATTGTATTTGGGCTTTTTTGGGGCAGTGTAGGAGAGATTTGGGGTCACTTATTTCTATCACAAGGGAGGATTACATTTCTTCTGATAGCAATAAAAGTCATAAAAAAAAATAAATAAAAGGGACAATGTAAAATTAAATATATATATATTTTAAAGTGCCCTCATCGCTCCATGCTCACATGAAGAAGAGAACGCATAAGTAGGTCGTGCACACATATGCATATGGTGTTCGCAAGAGCAATAATTCTAGCACTAGACCTTCTCTAACCCTAAACAAGCAAAGTGTAAAAAATGTAAAAGTGTCGCCTGTGGAGATTTTTAAGTATCGCAGCTTGTCACCACCTTGTGTGCGCAATTTTAAAGCATGATATGTTGGGCATTTACGCGGCACAACATGTTTTTTTTTATATATCATCAAAAACTGGGTTATAGATTGTGTTTTTTGCATTCAAATTCATTAAAGTGTATTTTTTACCTCTGTGCAAATAACAAGTGGCATAAAAAAATTGCATCAACCACCTTTTTTTTTCTTGGGGTCTCTTCAAAAAAAAAAAAAAAAAAAAAAAAATGTATACACACTAATAGTTTTGTCTCAAAACTTTGGAAATTGTACTTGTGTTCATTGAGATATTGATTAAAATCTTACTTTTCAAAAGGGATATAGAATATATATAAAACTATCTCTATAAAAATTCAGATAGATATAACTATATATATTTATTTATTTATTTGGGGGGGGGTAAAACATTTTAAAGTGGTTGTAAATCCCCTCCCATACCCAGTGAAGTGACTAGCCTCAGATGATACAGAGATGAAACAAATCCTCCTACATAAGATTTACTTGTATAGCAGTTGTCTTTACCTTTCTACTCGTTGGAAAGTGCAGATGTTAAAAATCTTTCTTCCCGTTTCAGCAGCACATAGGAGTGGTTGTGGAGTTTGGGCTTACACTGTGTGAGAACTGAGGAGGAGCTGGGAGGAGCGGCTGCACTGGACTTTGAGTGGAGATATCTGAATGATGCCTGCAGCTACAGGCATCATTCAGATATCTTTTTTCTGCCCGCAATTCCCTGCATCATAAAAATAATCATAGCGGCTGTTCGGCCACTTGATTGTTCTTACAGCCGACAGGAGGGGGCAAGCCAGAGAAGGAATCCACCAGGGGGGGAAGTTTAACATGGAGAATACCGTGGACCAATACTCTATGACCTTCGGAGGCTGGTCGAAGGTCATAGAGTATTGGTCCACGGACATAACGGTGTTATGTTATGACTCAGCTGGAAAGTCTGAGTGTTTTTTTTTTTTTTTCTCTTTTATCTGTCTTTCCAGCCTAGAGGAGAGATGTGGAGTCTTACAGACCCCACATCTCTCCATAAAGAGGACCTGCCATGCCCTATTCCAAGGAATGTTTACATCCCTTGCAATAGTAATAGAAGTGATCAAAGAAATAAGTAAGTAATTAAAAAAAAAATTAAAAAAAAACAAAAAAAAGGAAAAAAAAAAAACTGAAAGTTAAACGCATACGTATGTCGCACCCACATAAGTAAAACAGCGTTCAAACCACACATGCGGAGGTATTGCCGCAAACCTTAGAGCAAGAGCAACAATTCAAGCCCAAGACCTCCCCTAACTCTAAACTTAAAAAAAAAAAAAACTAAAAACGTCGCCTATGGAGATTAAGTACCAAAGTTTGGCGCCAGTCCACGAGTGTGCACAATTTTAAAGGGTGACATGTTGCGTATTTATTTACTTATCCGTTATAACATGTTTCACATTATACAAAAAAAAAAAAAAAATTGGGCTAACTTCAGTTTTTTTTTTTTTAATTCATGAGTTTTTTTCCCAAAAAAATGATGGAAAAAAAACAAAAAAAAAAAAACCACGTTTGAAAAATTGCTGCACAAATACCGTGACATAAAAAGTTGTAACGAGTGCCATTTTAGTCCCTAGGGTCTCTGCTAAAAAAAAAAAAACTTATAATGTTTGGGGGTTCCGAGTAGTTTTCTCGCAAAAAAAAAAAAAAAAAAAAGAAAAAGATTTTTACATGTAGGAGAGGAGTGCCAGAATAGGCCAAGTATGAAAGTGGTTAACTTGTAAAGAAAGTGTCATAAGGCCTGGTCTTAAAGAGGTTTAACCCATTTGCCGTCCGTGCTATAGCCGAAAGACGGCTGTAGCACGGATTTAATTTGCAGGGAGGGCGCTCTGTGATCAGCGAGTCTATGAAACTCAGCTGATCACAGATCGGAGTAAGGGGTCGATCCCGACCCCTTACCACGTGATCAGCTGTCAGCCAATGACAGTTAATCATGTGATGTAAACAGAGCTTGGTCCAAATTTTTTAAAGTTCACTAAAGCCTAGAGCAGGGGTCTTGAAACTATGGCCCTCCAGTTGTTCAGGAACTACAGTTCCCATGATGCCTAGTCATGTCAGAGTTTTACAATGCCTCATGGGATGTGTAGTTCCGCAACAGCTGGAGGGCCGTAGTTTCCCTGGCCTAGAGTTTAACCTTGGAAGAGAGCAGGAAGTATACACAAGTACTGTCGCCACAAGTACACAATTCAAAGTTTAACAAATGTCAGACTGCATCCTCCTACTCATGTCCCAATCCAATCTAGAACATATGTGAGAAAATAAAACTCAGCATTTCTATGCCTTTAAATGGGAGGCGGATCCATTTCTTGTGTGCGCTGTTCGACCAATCAAGAACACTTTTAAGCCACTTTGACATGGTGAAGGCAGAAATAGAGAACTCTGCCCTGGTTTTTGGATTTGCCTTGGGGGACCATACCCAGAAACAAGGTGTGGGGCTGGCCTGCAATAATGCCCTCTACACTGGACTTTGTTAGGCGCTCACCTAGATAAATGATGCAACGTGCGGAGTTAGTATCCGGCTGCTATACAGTCCGACGGCCATGTTACACCTAGTGAAATCCTGTCTCTGAAGCCTCTCTAGGGAGCTTGCCCATCAAAAAGGTTAAGACCCAAGACCACTGGATTAGGATTGTCCCCAACATCTTACCCATCTGCCACGGGGAACCACACCTTATGAACACCACTGGACTAAGCCAGGGCGGCCTGGGCATGCTGTGCTCAGATTACCCAGGGGTTAGAATGCAGAATGCTGGCTGAGACTTGTTTGCTGGGGGGGGGGGGGGGGGACGAGAACGAGACGACGACAAAAAGCACTATGTTGTCCTTTACAAATGTGCACTTTTTTCTTTTACAGGGGAACTTAACCTTCAACACTCCCTGCTTTGCAGCAGCCACTCATCATGGGAGGCATCCCTACTTCAATATATGCCTTATGGTAGGCCTTAGACCACAGCAAAACATCAGAAATGCCTGTGCTGTGGACATGCATATCAATTTTTTTTCCCCCTCTCCACTGCACCTCATCCATCATAGGAGCTAAACATAGTCGTGGATATAATTGTCCTGGCTAGCCTCCCCTCCCCAGAAAGACTTGGGCCTTATTTGGGCACTTTGGTCTAGGAGCTACCAAACCATCCATTTTTGGATGAGATTTTGGGCCCGATAGTGGCCCTTTTTTGAGGCAGTCCCACATGCCCACTTTCCCTCCAGACCATTAAAAACTCAACATTTTGAAACTGTAGGACAAGCATGCTCAGTTCAATCTTTACAGGCCATAAATATTCTGGCATTCAATAAACCGGACAGGTTTGCTGTCAGGATTCTACCCTCCAGCCTTCTTACTGTATGCCCTGTGACTCCATGGGATCAGTTTAAGCGTTACATATTTTCCCTACTTCTCCTTTGTCATCTTTGCAGAATTGAAATGGAGGGCATTCAGAGATCTTCACTGCATCATTCACATACTGTGTGGGACACACTTGTTTGATGAAACTTCGATACAAGGCCAGACCGCCAACCTGTTTGTCACTTTTTCATTAATGGCTTGGCAGATGCAGCCAAGGTCTTAAGGCACAGGAGCACAGTCATCCCTCTGCTCTCAAAGGTTAGGAAAGGGACTAACGAGGTCTAACATCACACCAGTAAAGCTTACTTCACTTGGCGCCAGGCATGAAAAATTCCACCCAGGAAAGTACTCCATGGGACAAATCCCATTTTTCTTCCAGTCTGGCCTGGATTAGCATTTCACCTGGAGTACCATCAAGGGTCAAATCTCAGGCTTAGTGGGTTTTTACCAGAGACCATTTGTCTCGAACTCCTTGGTGAAGGCCTTCAACTAGGAAAATTACTCACATTGTTCCTCATGTCATCCAATGACTGAGATCTCAATCTAATCATGCAATTTCTTTAGAGACAGCCATTTGACCCCATTAGGGATACTTCCATGTCTACCCCTTTTCACCATCACTTCTGCACCAGTGGTGACCTTAACCTGTAAAAAGCCCTATGTTACACAAAGATAAGGTGACAAGGTTGCTTTGATCCATAGGGAAACTTGTCCCAGATAATTTCTTCCTTAACCTAGCCCAGGGTTTCTCAACCTTTTTTCAGTTAAGGCACCCTTTAAAATTAGACAGCCTCAAGGCACCCCATTCACAAAATGTAATAAATTAGTAAAACTAATAGTTTTTCATAATGCAGCAACATCCACACAGGTCACCCAACATTAGAGGTTGCTTGTTTTTCTTCCAAAACAAATACATTTTTGCACACTAGTACCAACTAGTATGCCAATGTTTCTCTTCTTCCTCAATTTCTCTCCATGAGCTAATATGACCCCAGTGCTGTGGAGGCAACAGACATTCTCCTTATCAACTGATATAATTGGTTATGATGCCAGTGTCTAGAAAGTCCTAATGGTGCAAAATGAAACCCTGCGGCTTTGTATAACTAAATGACAGGCTTGGTCTACCTGCTGGCTTGTATACAATTTTTGATAAATTCTTAGGCATTTTGCCAAAGCATCCTGGTTAAGGCTGACCTAGACATTGTTTTGCCATGCCTAGATCCTACACAAACATCATACAGAGACCATTGTTGGCGGTGCTGTCCATGTTTATCTCCTGGTTATAGACCCTTTTAATCAGTCTTTGTCATTCCTGGAGGCCCTCACAGGGAGCAACTGGCTTCTCATTCCACTATTCTTAGTAGCTTAATCTACTCAAGCCCATTACCACAAAAATAGCAAAGTTCACTTTTTCCTGGTCAAAAGCACACCAACAGATCTGTTAGTGCTTCATGGGCTTTTCAGTATCATGCTTCAGTTCTCAGATTTGCAAGGCTGAAGCCTGGTCTTTGATTCCACGTTTTAACAGGTAGACATTTATTCCTCAGCAGAAGCAGAGTTTGGTAAGAAGGTTCTTCAGGCATCCCTCTAAGCTGTGAAGCTCTGCGTTTTTTTTTTTCTTTTTTCCATGGACCTGTTTTTCAGGATTCAGCACTTGTATCCTTTAATATACATAAAGGATTTAGCTTACCTGTAAAATATTTTTGGAGTACATTATAAAACACCAGTTCCGCTCCTTTATTTCTGCAGATCAACAATTACTTGCTACAGGACTGCTAGGGGTTATACTGAATTGTGCTTACAGCTCTTGTTCACCAATGGCCAATCTCCTGAAGGCAGCAGCATAACACAATGTTCCAGAAGCCATCTCCTGGGTCCATAAATGTACTTTAAGAAAAGGCTTTTAAAAAAAGAAGACCCACAAAACTATAAGATGCAATCTAAATATCTTTAAATTACAGCTTTGATTAACAAAATCACAATAAAAAAAAAATAAAATGTACAAACCTATCAGGGCTCCCAAAAAAACAAAATAATTTTTTTTTTTTTTTTAAATCTTGTTTGATGAAAAACCCCTTAAAACAATTACTGGTATGATTTATACTTCTCCGTTATTACAGTATTAAAAAGAATAGGAATTTCCATTAATTTCCAGTCACGGCCAAAACAGGAAGAGTAAATCCCTGCACATTAAAGGAATCCCATTGAGGCCCCCCAGGTCACCAGAACAAGTGTCCCCATTAAAAGATTTTCTTATATTATTTTTCTGACAACTCAAAAATGTGGGTTTTTTTCTTTCATTTTCAATGAGAATGGTAAACAGGACAAACAGAAAGGGTGACTCTACCTCATGGGGAACAGATCGCAATAAAAAACAGTGTTCTAATCCATCTCCATTCAATCCAAAAACTAAAGTTTTGCCTTTCATTATACTTTAATGGGACCAGAAGATACATTTAGCAGATAAAACTGATACTTTTTAAAATAAATAGATCTGTTAATACCAATATATATTGGTTTACAGATACCATAAACCAATTTTTTAAAAGCAATAAGATGAAATAAAAAAAAATGCTCTGGTACCATTAAGCATTTATTTTCTACAGCCAGTAAACGCCCCAGCATGTTATCCTACGTGTCCATGCACACACAGGCTTTTATCAGCGGTTTTTGACAGGGGCGTTTTCTGGCAGGGGGAAAAAAAAAACTAGTGTGTTTGGAGGGGAGTTTTTTTCACCTGTAAAAAGCTCCAACTGAAAAAACAAGCTAAAAACCACTGAAAAAAACACAGCCATAAGCTTGTGTGGGAGTATAGTTTTGCTAAAAAATGCAAACGCTGACAATCGCTAATGCAAAAACAATGCTAAAAAAACCTTGTGTTTTTAAACATGGAATTCTATAGCGAACGTTACTGGTGGTTTTACAACATCCAGTGTGCAGGAGGCCTTAAAGTCAGTCCTTTCTAAGCTGTTAATTTACATTTTGGGCTGGTGGCCAGCTCTGTTACTACATCCAAAATTTGACTGAAAGTCACTTTCCTCCTGTGTTTAATCTCAGCATTGTGCTGAAAATATTCACACGGATAAACAGAAAAAACAGTCTCACAGCCCCAAACCATCAATAGTGTTTCTGTACCATTGAGAATAAAAAAAAAAAAAAAAAAAAAAAGTAGAAAAACACTTCATAGAATTAAAAAGGGCTTGTACAGGTGTTTGTTGTATTTCAGGGGTTTGCATGCGAGTAAGGTAATGAGATTGTACCTCATTACACCACTGCATCAAAATGCTGTCATTTGATATCGCCTTAGCCACAATATTGGGTGACATTTATAAATGTAAAGCAACCTAAAATCCAAAACCAATGCATCAAACATTCAATCTCATGCTGAAGAAGTTTGTGGCAGCTTTAGAAATCCCCATACAGGGTTGGGTGGACACTGGCTCATTTGGTAAAGAGCCCTTCAGTGTGTGAAAGGTTTTATTTTCAGTCCAGCACGGACAACCTTTGACAGATGCACTACTTGTCATGACGACACACTGATGCAAAAGAAAAAATATCCTAGTATCATAATATTGCTGTGGACAATGCAGGCTGTGGTTGACTGAACAGGACTTCTCATGATTTCAGCGTACATTTTTGACATTATTAGAGTGGCAGCGCGTGCAAAACCACACAGAAGCGATTGGCTCATTTTAATACCTACTCCAATACATACATTTTTTTCAACCAGTACAAATTGTACCATTATGCATTTGTCTGAGGGTTTCATGTATGCAAATATAGCAAAAAGCACTCAGTATGCAAGCATCAAATTACCAAAAATGCGAATTCTCCGTTTTAATTTGCCTGGAGGCTTGTCGTAAGTACATGGTCACTGTTGCGCCATAAAAAGCCTGGACTTTATCATACTACTACAAAGTGCATATTTCCAGGATTTCGGCATTTTATCCTAAAAACAGTCATGTCCTATTACACTGACAAAGGCAAATGGTAGAGAGATCACAAAAACAAAGCACGATCAACCTACAGTTACAGTATATACATTTGGACACAGGCACAATTTTCACACTTTTGGCTCTTTATACCACCAGAATAAAATTAAAAACGAAACAATCCAAATGAATGTGAAGTGCAGACTTTCAGCTTTAATTCAATGGGTTGAACATAAATATCAAGTATAAATTTTAGGAACTGCAACCATTTTTACAGTCCCCCCCATTTTCAGGGGCTCAAATGTAATTAGAAAAATAATCAAATAAAATATTCATTTTTAATATTTTGTCAAGCATCCTTTACTAGCAATGACTGCCTGAAGTCTGGAACCCATGGGCATTACCAAAGACTGGGTTTCCTCCTTTCTGATGCTTAGCCAGGCTTTAACTGACGCTGTATTCAGTTCTTTGTTTGTGGGTCTGCCTTCAGCAAGTGAAATTAATGCTCAAATGGGTTGAGATCAGGTGATTGACTCATTGCAGAATATTCCACCTT
This sequence comes from Lithobates clamitans, assembly GCA_037952925.1. Classification (NCBI taxonomy): domain Eukaryota; kingdom Metazoa; phylum Chordata; class Amphibia; order Anura; family Ranidae; genus Lithobates; species Lithobates clamitans. The sequence goes on from JBBGZY010000655.1 coordinate 6,696,786, forward strand.
CTCCTTCAAGAGTTCCTGGATTGCTTTTGCAGTGCATTTTGGATCATTGTCCATCTGTACTGTGAAGCTCCGTCCAATCATTTTTGCTGCATTTGGCCGAATCTGGGCTGACAGTCTATAAACACTGCAGAATTCATCCAGCTGCTTGTCACATCAATAAACACAAATGACCTAGAGCCACTGAAAGCCACGCATGCCCATGTCAAACTGCCTCTACCATATTTTACAAATGACATTGTGTGCTTTGGATCACGAGCTGTTCCAAACCGTCACCACACTTTTTCTTTCCGTCATTCTGGTACAGAGTAATCTTAGTTATATCCGTCCAAAGAATACTTTCCCAGAACTGGCCTGGCTTTTTTTTTTTTTTTAGATGTTTTTTGGCAGTCTAATGTGGCTATTTTTTAAGGCTTATGAATGGTTTGCACCTTGTGGTGAACCCTCTGTATTTGCTCTAGTGTAGTCTTCTTTTGACAATGATACACCCACCTCCTTGAGTGTCCTTCACTTGCCTGGATGTTGTGAATGGGTTTTCCTTTAGCATAGAGAGGATCCTGCGATCATCTAACACAGTTTTCTTCCATGAACGTCTAGGCCTTTTTATGTTGCTGAGCTCACCAGTGTGTTTTCCTCAGAATGTACCAAACTTTTGATTTTTGCTACTCCTAATGTTGCTATCTCTGATGGATTGGTCTAGTTTTTTAAGCCTTACAATGGTTTCACTTGCATGGACAGCTCCTTTGAACGCATGATTTAGGTTCACAGCAATAGGATTCCAAATGCAAATACTGCACTTAGAATCAACTCCAGACCTTTTACCTGCTTAAATGATGGGAAGAAAAAAAAAAAAAAAAAAAAAAAAAAAAAAAGAAGGTGTTACCCACACCTGGCCAGGAAAAACAGCTTGATTCAATTGTCCAATCACTTTTTTTTTTTAAGGAACCAAAAAGGGGGGGGGGGGCTAGTCATAAGAGCTGTAATGCCTAAACTCTTTCTCTGATTTAGATGTACATACCCTCAAATTAAACCTTAGTATGCACTTTCAGCCCATATCCATTATAGAACTATAGCATAAATATAATTTAATACCTGAAAAAAAAATACTAATTGTGCCTGTGTGATATATCTATCTATAATCACACACAGTTGTGCTCATAAGTTTACATACCCTGGCAGAATTTATGATTTATTGGCCATTTTTCAGAGAATATGAATAACAAACATTTTACACTCATGATTAATGTTTGGCTGAAGTCATTTATTATCAACGGTGTTTACTCTTTTTAAATCATAATGACAACAAACTACCCAAATGACCCTGATCAAAAAAGTTTACATACCCTAGTTCTTAATATCGTGTATTGCCCCCTTTAACATCAATGGCCGCTTGACGTCTTTTGTGGTATTTGTGGATGAGGCACTTTATCTTCTCAGATGGTAAAGCTGCCCATTCCTTTTGGCAAAAAGCCTCCAGTTCCTGTAAATTGTTAGGCTGTCTTGCATGAACTGCACGTTTGAGATCTCCCCAGAATGGCTTAATGAAATTGAGGTCAGGAGAACGAGATGGCAATTCCAGAACCTTCACTTTATTCTGCTGTAGCCAATGACAGGTCAACTTCGCCTTGTGTTTTGGATCATGTTGGAATGTCCACGTACGTCCCATGCGTAACTTCCTGGCTGATGAATGCAAATGTTCCTATTTTTGATAACATACTGCATTCATCTTGCCAACAATTTTGACCAAATTTCCTGTGCCTTTGTAGCTCACACATCCCCAAAACATCAGCGATCCACCTCCGTGTTTCACAGTAGGAATGTTGTACCTTTCATCATAGGCCTCATTTACTCTTTTCCAAATGTAGAGTTTATGGTCATGGCCAAAAAGCTCAACTTTGGTCTCATCACTCCAAATAATTCTGTGCCAGAAGGTTTGAGGCTTGTCTCTGTGCCGTTTGACATATTGTAAGCGGGATAGTTTGTGGCATTTGCGCAGTAATAGCTTTCTTCTGGCAACTCGACCATGCAGCCCATCTTTCTTCAAGTGCCTCCCTATTGTGCATCTTGAAACAGCCCCACCACGTTTTCAGAGAGCCCTGTATTTTACCTGAAGTGGTTTGTGGGTTTTTCTTTGCATCCCAATTTTCCTGGCAGCTGTGGCTAAAATTTTAGTTGGTCTACCTGACGGTGGTTTGATTTCAACAGAACCCCTCATTTTCCACTTCTCAATTTGTGTTTGAACAGTGTTGACTAGCATTCTCAATTTCTAGGATATCTTTTTATATCCCTTTCAAGTTTTATACAGTTCAACTACCTTTTCCCCATGACTTAGAATCCAGAAACATCAGTGCAGCACTGGATGAAAGATGGGTCTCTCAGGAGTCCAGAAACTTATTGACTTTTTATACACACACACTTGTGTATGTAAACTTTTGATTGAGGTCATTTGAGTAGTCTGTTGCCATTATGATTTAAAAAGAGTAACAGTTGATTGGTAATAACCGGCTTCAGCCAAACATGAACCATGAGTGAAAAGAGTTATTCATATTCTCTGAAAAATGGCCACAAAATAAAAAAATTGTGCCAGGGTATGTAAACTTATGAGCACAACTGTATAATAGATATATTATCTATATCCACACACCTAACTATTTTTTCTTGTGGCTGAGGCAAAGTATGGCATTAGGATAAAGGTTTCTTTAAAAAAAACACCATGTGACAAAATAAAACGAAGCTCGAATTAAAGCAATTTAGCAATAAAATTTGTTATAAAGCTTTTTAAAAGTTAGCATAGAGTGGGGAAAAAAAAGCAGATGGTCATATGTTGACAAGTGTTTTGTTTTGTCAACCTTTTCCAGCTTTGAGCCAATACGTTAATAGCAAAATTTACAGTTTTTCGATACAAGAATAAGAAGGGGATGTCAGTGATACCTGGAAAAAGTTCAATACAAAATTTTACAGAAGATGAATAAATCAATCTAATTTCATAATTACTAAGATGATTCTCCCCCCAACTAGTAACAGATACAGTGGGGAAATGTATTTCATGCCTTGCAGATATTGTAAGTTTGCCCACTTACAAGGAAATGAAGGATCTATAATTTTTATCACAAAGTGAAAATTGGAAGGAGGGGCCTCTGATAAGGGACAGATTTTGTCCAGTACCTCATCCTAGAAATAGACTTCACAAACACCCCTAACATACTAAGTTAAAGGACTTTATCGGTACCACAAAATAGAATGTCAAGAGGTTTTTTTTATACAAAATTTTAAATATATACACACACGAAAATATATAAGTACTATAAAACAGACAAAACAGAAAAATTGATGCTTAGTATTTAAAAACATCAGCCCCACTGCAGTCAGTAGATGAGTAGCTCGATGTAGCTTTGACATGTGTTTCAACACACAAATAAGGAAATATACTAAGAGCATTGTAATAGTCTGTTTGTGGTACACTTACATATTTTCATGTTATGTGTATAAATGTTGTATAATAAAACCTTTAGACATATCTATTGTGTGTCACTGATAAAGTCCTTGAACTTAGTATGTTAGGTTTGTTTATATATTTTTTTTTTATCATAGGTAAGATAATATCAACCAAAAACCCAGAAAAAAAAAAAAAAGATACAAATGTTATAAATGGAGGAGTTCGGTGCCTAAAATAAGTATTTGATCCCAAAACAAGAAATTACTTTGTGCTTGCCAAGAAGGGTTTCTCCACTGAAGTAAGATGTTTCTTGTAGTTGGTTACCAGGTGTGCACACATCTCAGGAGAGATTTTGGTCGATCCTTTACAGATCTTCAAATCCTTAAAAAGGTTTTTTTGGCTGTCACTTGGCAACTTGAAGTTTCAGCTCCCTCCATGAATTTTCTATAGGATCAAGGTCTGGAGATGGCTAGGCCACGCCATCACCTTAACCACTTACAGCCCAAGGATGTCATATGGCGTCTGATTTTCAGTGGGAATATCTGAATGATGCCTGCAGCTACAGGTATCATTCAGATATCCTCGTTTCCAGCCAGCGATTCTGTGTACCATAAGATAGATAATAGCGGCAGTTCCACCGCTTGATCATTCTTACAGGCGATGGGAGGAGACATCCCCCTGCCACCATCCAGTGCTTCTCCGGGCTCTCCTGTACCATTGGGGACCTGGAGAAACAATCTGCCGCCGCATGACAATCATAGAGATGACTGCTGACCAGTGGTCAGTCATCTCTATGGTCGGAGGCCCAGGCGCGACATTATGACATCACTTTGGGGCCGCGGTTGTAAACAAAGCTGCGATCGCGGCTGGTAATCATGGGATCATGAATTTTTTTCGATCTCATGCTTTCCAGCCTGGAGGAGAGGGAGTCTTATTGACCCCGCATCTCTCCATAAACATGACCTGTCACAAATTATTCCTATTACAAGTAATGTAAACATCCCTTGTAATAGGAATAAAAGTGATTAAAAAAAAAGCAAAAACGCACACGCAAGTCCCGCCCACATATGTAAATGCCGTTCAAACCACATGTGAGGTATCACGGTGCGTTAAAGTGCGAGCAACAATTTAAGCACTAGACAGCCTCTAACGCTAAACTGGTAAAAAAAAAAATTTAAAGCGTCAACTATGGAGATTTTTTTAAGTACCAAAGTTTAGCACCATTTCATATGTGCGCAATTTTAAAGCGTGACATGTTGGGCATCTATTTACGCGGTGTAACATCTTTCACATTATACAAAAAAATTGGGCTAACTTTACAGTTTTTTTTGTTTTTTTAATTCATGAAACTTTCCCCCCAAAAAAACGCTTTAAAAAAACTGTTCTGCAAATACCGTGTGAGATAAAAAGTTGCAACGACTGCAATTTTATTCCCTAGGGTGTATGCCAAACCCACATACATAATGTTTGGGGGTTCTGAGTAATTTTCTAGCAAAAAAAAAAAAAAAAAAAGATGATTTTTACATGTAGGAGAGGAGTGCCAGAATAGGCCCGGTATGGAAGTGGTTAATGTTCTTCTCGTGCCACCCCTTTGTTGCCTTAGCAGTAGGTTTTGGGTCATTGTCATGCTGGAAGACCCATCTTCAATGTTCTGGCTGAGGGAAGAAGGTTCTCAGCCAAGACTATACAATACATATGTAACTTTAGCAGAGAAACCGTCCCAAAACAAAAAGGTTTCCAACTCTGTATTTGAGTGTAGATATGGTGTCTTAGGGTCATAGTCAGCAATTTCTCTTCCTCCAAACACAGAGAGTCAAGTTAATGCCAAAGAGCTAAATTTTGGTCTCATCTGACCACAGCACTTTCTCCAAATCCTTCTCTGAATCATTTAGCTGTTCATCGGCGCTACAGGATTTCAATCCATGGCAGCTTGGTGACTGTGGTCCCAACTGCCTTGAGGTCATTCACAAGCTCCTCCTGTGCAGTTCTGGGCTGATCCCTCACTTTTGTCAATCATCCTTACCCCACGAGGCAAAATATGCATGGAGCTCCAGACCGAGGGTGACTGATTATTTTGTATTTCTTCCATTTGCAAATAATTGCTCCAACAGTTATCTCCTCTCCAAGCTTCTTGCAGATGATCTTTCAGTCTATTCCAGCTTAATGCAGGTCTACAATCTTGTCTCCATCATCCTTTGACAGCCCTTTGTTTTTGCCCAAGATCGTGAATGGAAGAAAGATTCTGTGGATAGGTGCCTTATACATCTCAAAACAAATAATGCTGCGCTGGTGTTAACATATCGAACCACTTAGTGTCTCAATTATCCTGTGTCTTATACATATAACGAGTTGACGTTGGGAGCACTTTTGTAAATTGACAGGACTAATCTGTACCACATGAGCACATAATGTAGCCAGCCTGTGGGAGCCAGAGTTGTTGGTTGGTAGAGGATCAAATACATTTTACTTACTGAACTGCAACTCAATTTAGAACATTTGTATCGTGTTATTTTTCAGAATTTCTGGTTGACATTGTCGCCATCATTTAAAATACATCTATGATAAAAATTTTGGCCCCTTATTTCTTTGTAAGTGGGCAAACTTACAAAATCTGCAGAGAATCAAAAAAATTTTCCCTACTGTATATAGTGGCCGTCTGGAGGTTTATAGAAGTCACTGACCACGTCAAAAAAATAAAAATAAACGGGGCAGGGGAATCAAGACAAAGGTTAAAGAGAAAAAAACAAAACAAAAAAATATTGGCACACCGATTAGCAAGAGGTATGCTCTGGAAGCTGTTTGAGCCACATGTCTGCATGCAATGCCACCATATAAATGAACCAATTGAAAATTCACCTTTGTCTGTGCTAACCAAATTCTATTATCTTCAGTATTATAATGCCCAATTTTCAGCAGCCCTAAGCCACATTTAAGCCTTATTAAAGGTACTATAAGGATGCTCGTTTTAACAAAAAGGGAGCAACTAAAGTGGCACAGACAGCTTTTTATTGTGAAATGAAAAAACAACAGTACTGCTTTTATTCATTCATGATAAGTCATCTAGAGATTAAACTTGTTGTTGCACTAAAATACGTATTTTGTAAACAGCAGAGCAAATAATCCTTTCAATCTAATGAACATCCCACATTAAAAAGGAAAAAAAAAAAAATCACTTTTAAACAAGCTTCACGACACCAGTCCCCCATGCCAATGGCCAAGCAGGATTCTGTCGTGGAAAATTAGTACGGCCGTGTGAGCTTTCACCAAGTTCTGATCGTGCCAACCACACATTGCCAGTGGGTTGATGGCTGTCACCAGCAGAATGTTGCAGAGTTCAGGAAAAACTTATTAAATAAGATACCCTGAACGTTAAGTGTTACGTGACCAGTAAACTTTAAATCACAATAATCCCTCCTCAGCCAGTCAATACCAGTTGTTGATATTAACACCCAGAATGGGCAGAAGCCCATTCTGCTTATACTCCGCCGATTTCAACAACTTTAAAAGAACATAGAAAAAAAAAAAAAGTTTTTTTCTTTTTGTTCTCGTTAACTTTACACTATCATTTGACGTCAAACAGAACAAAATCCATACTTTATATACACACACATTTCTTGAATTTACAAAGAAAGTAAGGTTGCAAACATTGATTAATTCAGGCTGCTAACAGATTGGTTTATGCAACTTTATTGAAGAATAAAGACTAACAGAGCTATTAGTTGATCAGTCATCCATTGACGCTTGAATGGTTTTATTCAGTGCTATATTAACAGTGTTTGGAAGATAGATCAACTAATAGCTCGGCCTCCAAAAAAAAAAAAAAAAAAATCTCAATGAAAAATTACAAAACTTTTGATCCTGTTATTAAATGGGGTTTCACCTTCCAATTTCAATTTGTCATATTTATTGACATGCATAAAATACATTACTTCTGTTCCGCTATATAAATTTCACCAACTCGCCACCCAAACATCAGTTATGAGCATAAAGTACATCATGAAGTCTGAAATAGCTGAAGGGTTTGACCAAAATATCCAGAGCAATTCCATGGTCCTGTATTCTATACAATGACAGACAACTGGGCATTGTTTATGTTTAATTTATTTCTGCTTAGCACCTTCCCCTCCCTAGCCCAGAGGCGCTATCTTCACCATTTCAGTGAGAAATGAAAGATGGATTTAGTCTCATAACCAAGTTACAGTGAAGACATTGGCCACATTTTAACACATGCTCCGTTTGATACAATTATGAATCTTGGGCAATTGTATTCTGGTAACTACTTGACAGTCTAGAGCAGTTTCTGTCCAATATTGAGCTAAAAGTCTTCCCATGTGAGCATGTGCATGAAGGGAGGCAGCACGAAAAAAATAAAAATAAAAAAAAAAATAATAGAGAGGGGAAGGTAAGTAGATGAGGTCTGAAAGGGAGGGGGAAACAGTAATTTAAAGTTTATTCCAGCTATAATGCAGGTTTATTCAGACTTGAAGGTAGCATCACATAGCATATTTCTGAGTCCATTCCCGGGCTATTCTGTTGTACCTGGAAAAATTAAAGACGACATTAATAGACAAAAACAAAAAAAAAAACCCAAAACCTTGCATTTCAGTCCAATGCACACAGTTTTCAATCCTAAAAATCCCACATAAATGGTTTGTCACTTTTTTTCACATCTTTAGGTGCAAAGATCTACTTCTACAAAGAACTGTATAATGAGCCAATGCCATTGTTCATTAAACTGACTGACTTGTGTGCATTTAACACTTCTGAAAGGAAAAAAAAAAAAAAAAGCAAAAAAAGGATCTAGAAAGAAAAGATTTTGGCAATATTAAAAATGGCTATTAGGATGTGTAATTTTTTTACTAGTGTTTAAAGAAATTAAGTGCACATTTTATATTCATGGATATGCCAACTTCAACAGCAAATTCTACATGAGACTGGAAAAATACCTATGCAAATTAGTCTGAAGTGGTTTAATGAAAAAAATCAAAATGCGTGTCAATGTGCAAGAAAGCGCACCACTACATGCATTGACATGTTAAAAAAAAAAAAAAAGGAAAAAAAAAATCCCACACAGAAAGGCAGACTTCCATCCACAAGGTTCACAATTAAATTTAATTTGGAGTGTACAACAAATGCCAAAGAGAAAGGTTACAGAAAGTCCATGTCCTCTGAACTTACCTCCAGCAGAACTCCAGACACTTTACTCCAATGAGCTGCTCGGCAACAGGTCAAAGAGGCAGGCTGAGCATTAACGACCTGGACCACAGCTCAATGGAGTAAATTAAAAAAGCATGGGATTGAAGTTTGGTTAGAGAAGAGTTTGAAGGATGACAGCTTATATCTACTCTCCACAGACATAGCCGTTTAATCTTAATGTGCTAAACAGCATTCTCCCCAGAAATGTATTTAGGCAGGAGAGATGTAGCCAAAAACTACACAGTATTATAAAATTTATCAGGCTACTATATAGGATTAAAGCAAAAAAGGATGCAAATGACTTGAAGTGATTCTAAAAGCCACAATTTTTTAACAAGTATGTCATACTCATCTGCTCTGTGCATTGGTTTTGCAGAGCAGCACTGATCCTCTTCTGGGGTCCCCGCTGACACTCCTGGCCCCTCCCCCATAGCAAGCCACTTGCTATGGTGGCACTTGTGTGCACTCCGCCCCTTCCTTTCCTGGCTGTGATTGACAGCAGCAGGATCGCCACTGTTCTCATGCACTCACTGGATCGCAATCTGGCTCAAGTGTTCGGGGTGCTGCATGCAGAAGGTGTTTACCTTAATGCATTCTCTGTATTATGGTAAAACTGCCTTTAGAACCACTAACTAAAACCTCCAGGTGGTTTGGAATGCTGCTGTAGCACATGCATATTTGGGAGCACAACTTGCGACCAATAGTTTATTTTTTAAATTCCCAGTTGAAATTGGCTGGGAATTAGAAAGTGAAGTTTTAGCCATGAAATGTATGTCGACTCTTGCACCTCTGGTCTCTTTAGTAATTTGCTTCTGAAATTTAGGTTTGTACAAATTACATAACTAAAGGTTTCTGGCATCAACATAAGCAAAGACTTTTTTGAAACAAAAATGATATGTCTTTATGAACACATTTAACTTGACAGCAAGAAACCGGCGTCTATAAACGTTTACATGCCACTTTCTTTGTTAACATGAACATCTGTAAACAAAATGCTGCAAGTTACCGCGTTTAGCAGCTTTTACAGGCATTTTAAACGCCTCTGAATATCCCATCCTGAACCTTTTTTTGCGTTCCAAAAAAAGCTTCTAAACTCAACTGCCTAGAAACGACCCTGTGTACATGCACTGATAATATAACAGGAGAGTTCAGGGGCAGCTGAAAAAGGGAGGGAAAAAAAAAAAAGCCCAACTGCTCCTAAACGTCCGTTTACCAGCAGCAGTGCAACATGAGGCCTTACTGTGGCCATACCTTGTTAATTTATTAAAACCCAGCATTTTTACTACTGGAAAATTGGTTACAGAATCCCTGCCTGAATTGCTAAGGAATGTGTTTTTGGAAAGCTTAGCAGTCAGCAACACTTCAGCCTTATAATACCAAGATCTTGCATGCAGCGCAAGATAAAAAAAAGGCAGCAAACTTAAGATTAATTCCTATTGCTGTGATTTATTGATAGATACTTAAAGTGATACTAAAGGATCGGGGTTTTTTTTTTTTTAAAATAACAAACATGTCATACTTACCCACACTGTGCAGCTAGTTTTGCACAGTGGCCCCAAACATCCATTTCTGTGGTCCCTCGGCAGCTCCTTCCCGCATTAGATAACCCCCTTGGAAAAGCGCTCTCCCAAGGGGGTTACCTTGCAGGCGCGCTCCCTTGACGAGCATTCGGCATCCATAGAGGCCGAATGCAGGACTCGGCCCCGCCCCCCAAGTCATTGGATTTGATTGACAGCAGCGGGAGCCAATTGCTGCACTGCTATCAATCTATCCAATCAAGAGCCAGGAACCCATGAAGAGAGGGTCGGGCGGGGGGATGTGCGACAGAAATTCGGGGCTCAGGTAAGTAAAACGGGGGAGGGGGGGTGGCTAGGGGGTCGGTGGCTGCAAGGTTTTTTTTCACCTTAATGCAGAGAAAACACAAGCTTTTACAAACCCTTTAAAGATATCTGTAGAATACCATTTTAAAAATCTTAATTGCTTGGCTGTATAGCTGTTTCGGAGGGGAATTTGCCTAAACTAAAGAAGCTGCGCATGTCAACCAGCTTCTCTCATTTTCACAGCATAACTGGACAAGCGGAAGATGGAAGCTGATTGGCTGCCATGCACACCTACGCCAGATTATGTCTGCTCCAGATTTTATAAATTCTCCATCATGTCTAAATCACAAGCCAAAAGAACTGCTCTGAGCTCCAGGATGTTGATGGGGAGCTCGTCTTCCACCAGTGACCATGTTCCCTGGGATGTGATGAACTGGAATACTTTTGATCACCCAACCAAAGCACCTCTGAATTGTCCTGTGGATGTTTGCTGAGCTCTCAGGAGAAGGTTGTCTGGAAAATCTTGCTCTTCCCAGAACTCAGGATATCCAGGTTACAGAAAAGGTCCTAGGACCTTTGTGAATGCTCTGCAGAACTGCCCTTTTGGCAAATCATCTGCTCCCAAACAGGAAGTGATTTTCTGCCAGTGAAAAGTGCAGAAAGCACTGATAAGGTGGATAAATGAGAATATGTAGATTGGCATCTTGATGTCTACAAATGCCAGGTATTACCCCTGCCTCAGGGAGGCAATTAACCTTGCAGATTGCAAGTGAAATTCTGGAAATCTGTAGGCATTTGTTGACTGACTTTACATTCCTGAATAATTACGATAACTCAGTTGGGCTCTGGTAGCATAAACAGATTTGAATAGAATCCTTTGAACCGGTCTGGAAGAGGTACTGGTTCAACTACTCCGAGATGGGACAGCATAGGGTATGCTGCAAATCTGACTGTGCCTTTGGCAGCTTTTGGCTGATTTGAAGGAAAAAAAATAAAAATAAAATAAAGGCTGTAAAAAAAGGGGTAGAGTTTTTAACTCTAATTTCTGCCCCCATTTTGAAATCACAGCTTGAACCCACGTCTGGGACCCAGAGGGAAATGGTAACGTTTCCAACTCCTAGGAGTAAGGGTGCCCCTTCATTGGGAAGAGGGCTTTGAGGAAGACTTGCTGGGCTTTGAGGCTCAAGTCTTGCGTCTAAAGGAAGGTCTGAACTTAGGTTAAAAGAGAAGTATGGGTCTTTTTTTTGCCCAATCATACTTACTTGGGTGGATGCAGCATTAGACCGATGCTGCATCTGTCCCCTGCCACCTTTTCTCCGAGCCACTGAACATTGCCAATGGTTTCTTACACCTCCCCGAGCGGAGAGCTGCTGCCTGTCAATCAGCAGCTCTCCTCTCTGCTCCTCCACTGTCACTGGAACGCCAAGCTGTGGAGGGGCGGGGAGCAGCTCGCTGTAAGGCTGAAACTGCCATCAGTCCAGGCAGCTGGCATATCCAGACTTCCTAAGTCGGGATGACGCGCTGCCCCGACTGATCCTGGTAACGTCAGTGAAGCACAGACTTCAGACGGCTCTCCGCTGAAAATGGGTCACAGGAGTGCAAAATGAATTGCACTCCTGTGAATCATAGAAGCCCAGCATAAAAAGCTCAGGCTGGACTTCTCCTTTAAAGTTAAAACCTGAGTAGTAGTTAGGTGCTCTCTGAAAAAGACATACACCTGAGGTGCTTTTTACAGGCTTCAGCTGTCCAGAATTTTAGCCACAAGATTCTGCGCAAGTGAATGGAAATAAGAGCCATTCTGGAAATTGGTCTCATGACCTGTTCTAGAGCATCCACACAAGAGCAGAGAGAAAGGTAGTTGTTGTTACAGCGCACTCCTGAACATGGTCCTTGTTAATTTCCCCAGTCCAGTTAAGTGCAGTTTGACATACAGAAATAAATTGCAGTGAGTGCTGGTTGCAAGGCTGGACCGGCAAAATTAAAGACAGCCTTTAAGAGCATCTCAAATTTTCTATCTGCAGAATCTTTGAAAAGGAGGTACATCTTCTGGAAGGCTCAATCACTTTGTGCCTGAAATAAAGCTAGAATCGGATGCAGTGTTAGAGACAGCTACTGCTCCGGTGCATCACCTCTGAGATCGTGTGCTATGTGGGCCTTTCTCAGAGCAAATGTTTGCCTGTGGTTTTGCAAAGGCTCCCTTTCGCCTCTTCTCTGCCATAGCTACATGTGAAGGTATTCACATAGTAGCTTGTGGAATATAGGATTAGCACGTCAAGAAGAATGCAACAACCCCGATTTAGACTGGCCTGTAGCGAATCCTTGTGACAAATGGGCAGGAGGAAGCGCCGGAGGCAAGCACCGAAATTAGAAAAATATACACCATGTTGACAAGTCAAATCACCTCAGTGTTTACCAGTAATAGTCAGCGGCATAGTGAGTTTGTTGTACCCATCTATGATAGAGGTCGACCGATATGGGTTTTTCTCTGGCCGATGCAGATATTTAGAAATCGCGGTGGCCGATATAAGATGCTGATTTTTTTGGGGCCGATATATTAGGCCGATTTTTTTTTTTCCCTTCATCTCATAAAATCTAACAGTTAGACCCTTTTCACACTGGGGAGTTTTTCAGGTGCTTTTGGGCTAAAAATAGCACCTGTAAAACGGCTCCCCTGCAGTCTCAGTGTGAAAGCTCGAGTACTTTCACACTGAGACGATGCACTGGCAGGATGTTTAAAAAAAGTCCTGCAAGCGGCATCTTTGGAGTGGTGTATACCGCTCCTCCACCACTCCTGCCCATTGAAATGAATGTGCACCGCTGCCGAAGCGCCTGCAAAGCATTTCGGCAGCAGCGCATTTAACCCCTGCCTCAGCCGCTAGCTGGGTTATAAGCGCCCCGCTTGCAGCCGAATAGCGCCGCTAAAGCGCTGCTAAAACTAACAGCGTTTTACCGTCAACGCATGCCCGCTCCAGTGTGAAAGCAGCCTTAAGTAATACAGAAAAATTTTTACATTTAAACATTTATTAAACAAAACAAATCTCCAATCAGTTCACTTATATGTATAATTTAGAATAAAAAAAAAACAACGATATCTTAAATATTAAATACACAAAAACAGATAATCAAAACTTTTGGACGAAAAAAAATGGGCTAACTTTACTGCTTATTTTTTTTATTTCACTAGTGTATTTTTTTAAAAAAAAATTGCGTTTGAAAGACCGCTGCGCAAATACTGTGTGACATAAAATATTGCAACAACCGCTATTTTATTCCTTAGGGTCTCTGCTAAAAAAAATTTATATAATGTTTGGGGGTTCTAAGTGATTTTATAGCAGAAAATACAGGATTTTTACTTGTAAGCAACAAGTGTCAGAAAAGATTAAGTCTTTAAATGGTTAAACTGAGCTTCTACACTCTGAGCTCAGTTCATTAATAAAAGAACCTGAAAAGATACAAGGTTTCTTCTTATCAGACTTGGCAGGCTGCCCAGGGAGGAGAGAATCCTCTCCACAGATAACTTTCAGGCAACTTGCATTGACTTCTATTGCAGAAGTTATTTGCAAGTCCCGCTGAAGTTATAATCGGCTTTTTTTATCAGAACAATCGGCTGATGCCGATTAAGTAAAAAAAGCCAAATATCGGCTGATATATCGGTCGACCTCTAATCTATGATGCTGCACTGTATGTAAAGTCCAGGCTTCACCAATCATGGTGATCATAACAATAAAAAGTAGGTCTTCAGGGACTGGGTACCATAGGAGTGGACCACAGCAACGGACCTGTATAGCATCCTACCGCCAACTACTACATGTCGCCAAGGTGAACACCCATGCAGATCAAATACCCAAAACATTACATGCTATCTCTACAGCATAGGGTCTGGGTACAGATCCAGAGGTTGACCTGATCCAGATGCACTGCTTCTATTTGTGGCATTAGAAGGCAGTGAGGCATTCAATTTGAAGAATTCAAAGATAAGAAAAATGAAGGTGTTAGGCTAAGAGTGATTTCTCGGTGAAGGGAAGAGAGAGCCATCACCTTAGCACACTAGTGGAAACCTATAGACTCCCAAAGTAGGGTAGGGTTATAGGGGAGGCACCCAGGAGTGTCCTCAAAAGCTGCGCTATTGAGTAATCACCTGAAGGCAGGCGCCTTTACCATAGGGTCTATGAATACTATGCCTGTGTCATGAATGCTTAAGACAAACAGATAACGGATTAATATAGTAGTACATGCATGTTTCAGGGCCAGTGTTGACTTTAGAACTATTTCCCCATACAAACCTATGAGTGCAAAGTGCAACAAAGGAAATTTGGATTATTTCAGCGTCCTAATCTGCTGTCAATAGCATGTTGCATTTGCCCATTAAAGTCTCTTGACATGGGCTCTTAATAGGGCTCCAGTGTTCATGATACAACATTTAAAATCTAGGGTATATAGACACACACACACTTGAAGCTGAATATAGGTCTGTATGCATTTATATAAAAAAAAACCAAAAAAAAACAAGAAAAAAAAACACCAACACACAACAACCACCACCATCCACACCAATTATTTCTGTATATTCTCCAAATCAAAAAAAGACTGACATTTCGAACAGGGATCCATGGTTAATTTTAAACCCTATGCATTTACAGTGAAGTAACAAAAAGGTGCACTCTAACGAAGTCAGCAGGTACCGAAAACTTAATCCAATCTCTTAACATTTGCAATATAGTTATCTGCTGAACAATTTTGTTAACTATTTAATCAGCTATCCCAAGAGCTCTACAATATCAAAACAAATGCTTTGGTCTATTGTCAACTACAACACATATAAAAACAGGTTTATAATTTAGCACACTGCAAACCGACACCGTGTAAAGAGCAAAAACAAATAAAAAAGGTATATCCAAGTTCCTAACTTGTAACCGAAAAAGAACTACAAGTCTGATTGATATTTTCTAATGGAAAGTGTACCAAGTTCTTAAGTTTGGAACACCATTTGCAAATACGTTTTTTTTAATTATTATTGAATAAAAAAAAGGCACACACTTTACAGGTTTCACAAAGGCATCAAGAAAAACTCCATACACAGGCCAATTAGTTGCTTTTCTATTATTACAGGTATTAACATATTAAGCCATGCAGCATCGAAAGCTAATGGTCACAAAACCAACAGACCCCTGTACAGGTGCATGGAAAAACAAAACAAAAAAAACACAGTTCCCTAAATCCATGCATCACTCAATATTGCAAAATTTCCAAAACGCTTACCCTATCACATAGCGTATTTTTCTGTCCATTCTCTTGCTAGCCTATTGTACCTAACAATTTAAACACACAGCTTTTGGAACAAGCTACAGTACCTTAACAAAAACCATGATGAAACTATCAAATTTAGAAAGCCTAGTATTGAAAAAAAATTATATATCATCTATAGCTAAATACTAGCTGGTAAAAAAAACACAATGTTACATATTTAAGAAACAAAAATGGATTTTAAAGTACGAAGCAATACTCACTTTTCCCTATCTGTTTTGTAGATCCGTGCAATCTCTGGCACTAGAGGGTCATCTGGGTTTGGGTCACACAACAGTGAACAAATTGACAAAAGAACTGAAAAGAAAAGTTGTGCGTGAATCAAAGCAGTAAAAATAAAATGTATACATTATACAACCCTGATCAAAGAGCCAATAGAGATTGGAGAACAGACTGGGGGAAAAAAAAAAAACTGAGGTCTGTTCAGAGCAACTTTAGTTCAAGCTTACTATTTAGGCTACATTCACACTGAAGCGCTTTAGCGCTAAAAAAAAGCGCCTGCAAAGCACCTCTCCTGTCACACCTGAGCGGTGCGCTTGCAGGATGTTAAAAAAAAAAAAAAAAAAGTCCTGCAAGCAGCATCTTTGAGGCGCTCCTAGCTAGGGAACTGACCACGGTGTGCTCTCCTGCTTCGTGTGGTCAGTCTTTAATAGGAAAGTAGAGGGACTAGCAGGGCCACCAGGGATTTCACACAAAGGAAACAATACAAAGCACAGGACACTTTCTCATACAAGTACATGGTACAGCAAACACACATCAGGAATATTAAGCGTTGGGGTAACAAACGGTTAAGTTAAATCTTGAAGATCCCCAGTCCTTTGAGGTGCCATAATTTTTTGATAGATTTCACAGGTTTGCCAGGTGAGAGCAAAGTAAGAGGACAATCCTGTCCCTTGCAGTGATTAAAGGCTTGAACAAAAAACACCTCGTGAGAAGAATCCACCACCTATAATGATGTATGCTTACCAAAAGGTAAGCTTTTATAAAGCTTATGTATGAAATCCACTCTGAGGGGACACCACCATCGGTCACAGCATAAAGGGAGGATCGCCCGGAACTCTCCAACATAAAGGCCAAAAACTCAGCAAGAGGAACCCAGGGGAATAAAAGACACATCCTCCATAGTGTGAATCCGTATAAACAATTTAATAAATAAAAATAAAAGTAGCACACTCACATAGAATTATCGAATAACAGCATGTATTGTAAATCAGCCGGCCGGCCTGCATGCACCCGTTCACAGTGGGGTAGAAACGATGACGTCAGCGCGTCTGCCTTCCAATGGTGCTGTTATTCGATAATTCTATGTGAGTGTGCTACTTTTATTTTTATTAAATTGTTTATACGGATTCACACTATGGAGGATGTGTCTTTTATTCCCCTGGGTGCCTTTTGCTGAGTTTTTGGCCTTTATGTTGGAGAGTTTCGGGCGATCCTCCCTTTATGCTGTGACCGATGGTGGTGTCCCCGCAGAGTGGATTTCATACATAAGCTTTATAAAAGCTTACCTTTGGTAAGCATACATTATAGGTGGTGGATCCTTCTCACGAGGTGTTTTTTGTTCATCAAGCCTTTAATCACTACTGGTGGAATTATCTGCAATAAGGACTGTTTTTATTTGAAGTCACTATCAGTCACGGACTTATCCTTTTTTTTTTTTCATCATTTTTATCATTCTTTTTTATCACTTTTTATAATTTATCTGCCTACAGTCACAATATTCACTATTTATAATATTAATCACTATCATGTTGTGTTGATATTTGGGTCCAGACTATAATATGTTATTATTATTATTAAGTCTTCTTGATGGGAATTTATTGACTATAAGATTTTTAGCGCGGTTCTGTTGACTGCTTTACTATTTTGATTCTTACCTATGAATGAGAACTGCAGCTTGGGGGGGTGTAGGGAAGCGCAGTAATTTTTTATTTTTTAATCCTGTCCCTTGGTTGCAACACTGCACCGTATCTATGGCAGAAGCTATGGCTGTCACCCAGAGTGGACTTCTAAACAAGTCAGCCCTTGCTCATGTTCATTGCATGAGTTAATAGGGAGATTGAATGTTTACAATAGTAATGACAGTCACCACTCAAGTCCTATAAATGAACACTGCATTTCTGGTGAGTAAAGATATTTCTTGGTACTTGCAAAAAATGTGCTTTGCATAGGTGACGATTTAAGAATAAATGCACATTTATGCAGGGGGGGGGAATGTGCATTATTTTTCCACCTAGGAGTCTGCAAAGCATTGCACCCCCGATCTTTGGATAACGGTGCAGCTTCTGCAAGCTCTTCCTCCAGCTCACCGCCTGTAATCCTGCACGGGTTTTCAGTTAGAATGCTAGAGGAAGTGTCAAAGGACTACAAGGGCACTCATGCCAATTACCACACTCCTAGTCCAATGTAAACTACAAGTTTTGTCAGCTGCGGTGGCAGAGGGGACTTGTTTATTAATTTACAGATCTCTGAAAAATAAAATGACATGGCTGTGTGGGCAGAGCTTCACACAGCACTGCCGATTTTAAATGCTACAGTGGCTGCAGGGGACAGGAACCCTCACGCTGCCACAGGGAGAGACCTCTTAGGGTGGGTGCTTAGGAACATGTTAATTGCTACACCCCAAAATACAGGTGTAACATGTTCCTAAAGATGCCTAAACAAGAAAAAAAAAATAAAAATAAAATAAGAATCTTTAAATGATGGCTTTTTAGCTTTTAAACTGCCTTGATGCTTTAAAGCGATTGTAAATTATTATTTTTTTTTTAAACAAACATGTCATACTTACCTCCACTGTGCAGCTCGTTTTGCACAGAGTGGCCCCAAACATCCTCTTCTGGGGTCCCCCGGTGGCTCTCTCGGCTCCTCCCCGCATCAGAAAACCCCCTAGGAGACACGCTCTCCCGAGGGGCTTACTTTGCGGGCGCGCTCCAAGTCCAGCATTTGCGTCCAGACATGAATGCGGGACTCGGCCCCACCCCCCACGTCATTGGATTTTATTGACAGCAGGGGGAGCCAATGGCAGCGCTGTTATCAATCTATCCAATAAAGAGCCAGGACCCCGTGGAGAGAGGGACAGTGCGTTCCTGCCAAAGATACGAAGGGGCTCAGGAAAGTAAAAACGGGGGTGGCTGGTGACTGCCAGGTGTTTTTTCACCTTAATGCATAGGATGCAAAAATTATTTATTTATTTATATATATATATATATATATATATATATATATATATATATATATATATTACAGTTTTATTTGTAGAAGAACGTTTATAACCCAAAGATTTTCTGATTGTTTCCAAACGGTTAGCTGATAAACTGCACCAAACAAGCCTAAGCCAATGAAAACTCACCCTTAGAAATTGTTAAAGCTGGGGACCACTGTGATCTGAGAATATCAAGACAAATGCTGCCATTGCTGTTGATATTTGGATGGTAGATTCTTGTTGTAAACGCAACCTGCTCAGATAAATGGTAATAAAGATGCATGATTAGGCAGTTTAGGGCTCATTCACGAGAATTTAATGGGAGAACTGATGTAGTCCAGCTCACTGTTACAATAGAAAAAGCAATGGTCTTATGACCAGAAACCACTGTATGTGAGCTAAAATCAGAAGCAATGCATCAGTGTTAAAGCACAAGCCTTAACATTACACCAATCAGCAATAACATTGTGAACACCCACCTAATATTGAGTGGGTCCCCCTTTTGCTGCCAAAAAAGCCCTGACCTATTAAGGCATGAACTCCACTAGGCCTCAATGTATGCTGTGGTATCTGGCACCAACAATTAATAGCAGATGTTGAAGTTCTGCAAGTTGCAAGGTGAGGCTTCCATGGATCGGACTTTTGCAGCATGTCTCACAGATGCACGATAGGGTTAAGATCTGGAGAATTTGCAAACCAAGGCAACACCTCACACTCATTACCATGAGGCTACACAGCCCCATATGCAGCAAATCGCAATGTTCATTTTTTTCTGCTTTCAACACGTCAACTTCAGGGCCTTGATGTTCATATGCTGCCTAATAAATCCCAACAAATTTCAGGAGCCATTGTAATGAGAAAATCAACGTTACACACTTTACTTCTCAGGGGTCAAAATATTATGGATGAATTGGCGTATGTTTCAAGGCAAACTTAATTGTCAATGGTATTTATAAACAAAAAAAAAAAAAACAAAAAAAAAAGGAAAGAAAGACGTATGTGCACACTGCCTGCTGTACAAGCACAGTGCAGTATCTCCGCATCAAAGCGTAACTCCCCTATACATTTACAGCAGTTAAAACATCAGTGGCTGCTCAATGGCTACAGAATACTACCAGACACACCAGAATACATTAACGTCATTGTAAAAAGAAAAAATAAATAAAAATAAAAAAAATAAAAGAGCTAGATGTAAATAGGCCTAAATCATTTACATCCTAAAGACTCCTTAACCACTTAATGTCTTGCTATTTTTGGGGATGTGCTGCCAAATTAAAACCCTAACTTTTTTTGATCATTTGTATTAACGATCATTCAAGACAATGAAACACACACACCTTAGCGATCTGGAAAAAAATAAAAAGTAGCAAATGTACATTATAAATGCCACATGCAATTTTTTTATTTTTATAATGACCTAGTGTTAATTCTCAAATAGCGAAGCGTTTAAAAACACTTAACTGAAACATAAGCATATAAAAACACATAAAACTTGCATCAGATTAATTAGAAAATATTACATATAAAAATGAAATTATGAACTCTACATACTTTTGGTGGTTTGAAGGGGTAGTCTGTTGGAAAATGAATAGTCAAGAAAAACACACCGCCTTGATATGGACTGTCATTCTACAAGAAGGAAAAAAAATAAAAAATAAAACAGGTTTTATATACTGGGATAGCCCAGTCAACTTCCAAAAATAGTAATATTTTTATAGTCCTACTATAAAGGACATCTGCTGCTTCCAACAGAAAAGACAACCCGTTTTTCAATTAACTTCCTCTCACTCGACTCCCTTGCCGCCTAAAAACGCTCATCTCCTCCTACCCAAGCATTTTATTTGTGTCACCTATAAAATCTCCTCCCCTTATCACAGGATTGCCCCAAGGCAGAGCCTCTGAACCCCTTCATGGCTGTAACCTGATACTATGCAAATCTCTCCACTCCTCAGCTCGCCCCTTCAGCCTCCCTTCTTAATCACGTCTTCAAAGCTGACTTCCATGTTTACTGTAACTTTAGAGTTGTAAACCTCAGAAGAAGAAAAAAAATCTGAACAAAGCACATTTTTATAGTGTTTGCCTTTCTAGAGCACTGAGTGTCATTTGTCCTCTGCCTCATTCCTCTATCAGAATGACTCACTTCTGACAAGTTTTCCTAACACCAAGAGAAAAAAGGCGAGGGGGAGGGACCAGCACACAGCCTGTGATTGTCAGCCTCATCTCTACACAGTGCTGTGTACTGTATGTAGCTTAGGCTACATACAGTAGGGCTGTTGGATATAATCGCAGCATTGATATTCAGACGTTCACAGTGCTGCGAGACGGCCAAATCGATCTGATGACATCATTCCTTCGCTCTGTGCGGTGCTCTGCCTCTCTGGCAGAAAACACAGAGGCAGAGCCTGCATGGTGGATAAAGCCCCCTTCATTGAAGCAGAAACTCAGCTAAGCTGACAGCCAGTACAGTGCGGGGGGGGGGGGGGGATATGCTCGAGGACCGACATCAGGAGAGGCTTCACTGGAGGCACCAGAAGGGGGAAAAACTAAGCAGCATGGAGGGGGAAATCGACTGACACAGCTGGTGAGTGCCAGTGCCGCTGATCCCATCCCTCCACTACCATCACCCCTCTGCCTGATCCCACCAATCCCTCTTAAAATTACAGTAAACATTGAGATCAGTTTTTAGGATGTTAGTACTTTTTCAGCAAGTTTTTTTTTTTTTTTTGAAGTCCATTGACTTTCAGGCATTCTGAAATAGTCGGGTTGTATTGGCCCCCACAGGAGGTTGGGACACTGGCAAATAAAAATGTTGAAACCAGCGCCAAATACAACCCCACAGCTAACAGTTATGACTCGGTTTTGTGAGCAAGCAGTACATAGCACCAAAAAAAAAAAAAAAATTAAAAAAAAAAAAAAAAAAAAAAAAAAAAAAGGGGGGTGGGACCTGTGTCAATAGACTATAGACTTCACGCGAGTACAAATATTTTCTTTACTGTACATTGGAGGGACATTCATTGGAGGTATGTCCAAAAACAGTCCAACTGAAGATTGGGCAACAGCCACTAAGAGGTCCAACCGATGTGGAGATCATTGTACAAAGTATCTAAAGAACCAACGCCTCAAGGCTAGATAAAAAGGGAAACTAAGGAAATAAGGGGACTCAGGATCAGTCTAATACTCCAAATCAAGACAGGTAATAACAATCTGCCAACCTGAAGGAATGATGGGCCTCAACCAGTAAAGACAGCCAACTATCCAAAGACATCTAGAAAAGAAAGTAAAGAACTACAGCACAGGTCTTTTATTAGACCATAGATTAGAAGTATTTTCAGGCGCTTGGACCTTGGCAAAAAAAAACAAAAAAAACACACACACTTGGTGGGGCTTCCGTCAGAGAACACTGTCCCCATCAACTGAGATTTCAGTTTTTTAGCAAGCAATAAGGATCAAGACAAAGGGTGAGGGGCCAGTGTCCTGTACCATACTCACAAGATAAGGAATGTACAGGCAACTCAAAATCCCCAATAGCTTAAATTGTACAGTAAAGGACTATTTTTAGACAGTGGAATGGATAGAAAAATAGGATTTTTATAACAGCTTACCTGTAAAAATCCTTTTCTTGCAGTACATCACTGGACACAGAGACATGGTAGTAACTATATGGGTTAGATAGGCCACCTTTAGGTGATGGACCAGTACTGGCACACCCTAGACAGGAAGTTTTACTCCCTATATAACCCCTCCCCTTACCGGGAGTACCTCAGTTTTTGTAGCAAAGCAATACATGTGTATACCAGAAGAGGGGAGGGACCTCTGTGCCGTGATGTACTCCAAAAAAAGGATTTTACAGGTAAGCAGTTATAAAAATCCTATTTTCTTTATCTTACATCACAGGACACAGAGCCATAGTAGTAACTATATGGGATGTCCCAGAGCAATGCTATCTGAGGGGGAGGGAGACAAAAGTAGGGTGTCATCAGACCTGAGGACCTATACTGCTGCCTGCAGCATACTGCGCCCAAAAGGTGATATCCTCCTGTCTTTTTACATCCACCTGATAGAATCTGGTAAATGTATGGACTGAAGACCAAGTTGTGGCCTTGCAGATTTGAGCCATGGAGGCTTGGTGATGCACTAACAGCCCTGGTGAAGTGCACTTTGATTTGAAAAGATGGAATTTTCCCCTTCAAACCATAAGCCTGAACAATCACTTGCCGAATCCACTTAGATCGTGGATTTCGATGCTGCCTGTCCTTTTTTAGGACCTTCAGGCAACAAACAAAACATCAGTTTTCTGAATCAGAGCAGTCGCCTTCAAGAAGATTTTGACTGCTCTCATTACATTAAGAGAACGTAGCGATTTGTCTTCTGTGGAACAGCGTTCCAGAAAAAATGAAGGTAGAACAATATCCTGGTTAAGATGAAAACCCGACACTACCTTCGGTAGAAAGTTAGGATGAGGACCCAATACCACCTTATCCTTGTGAATAATTAAATATGACTCTTTATAAGAAAGAGCAGCCAACTCAGATACCCTTTTTGCAGAAAATATGGCAACCAGAAAAACTAGCTTCCTTGTCAAAAAGATCAAGGGAGTAGGCGGCATCGGCTCAAAAGGCTGTTTTTGTAAAGCCGACAAAACTAAATTCAGGTCCCAAGGTTTCAAGGGTGACCTAACCGGCAGATTAAGCAGTGTTACCCCCTGTATGAAATTACAGACCAGAGAATGCAAAGCAAGTGGTCTTTGGAAAAATACCGATAAGGCCGAGACCTGACCTTTGATGGTACTCAAGGCCAGCTTAATTTCTAATCCCATTTGTAGAAGGGCAAGAATTCTACCTATAACATTTTCTAGGATGCCAACCCCTGGATTCACACCAGGAAACATATGCCCTCCAGACTCTATAATAAAAAGGACTCTGGAAGCTGGCTTCCTTGCATTATTCAAGGTAGATAACAATGAATCTGAAAGCCCACGATTCTTCAGAATGTGGGTTTCAATAGCCAAACCGTTAAATTTAGCGTTTGTAAGGTTGGATGGAATACCAGTCCCTGCAAGAGCAGGTCTGGATGTGGTCCATGGGTCCCCTACTGCCATCCTTACGATCTCTGCATACCAGGACCTTCTAGGCCACAAGAACCACCAACTTCTTTTCCTGCTTGATCCTGCGAAGACGACGAGGTAGCATCAGAATAGGAGGGAATGCATAAATCAATGAGAACCGATCCCATGGGGTCACTAAGGCGTTCGTTCCGCACGCGAGCGAATCCCTTGTCCTTGACACAAAGTTGTAGACTTTGATGTAGAACCTGGATGCAAAAAGATCCACATCTGGGATCCCCCCCCCCCCCCATCTTTGGCAAATGACCAGGAAGATGTTGGGGTGAAGGGACCATTCCCCTGGGAACAACTGCTGGCGACTCAAGTAGTCCAAATATAATATAAAAAGTGCAGCACTGGACATGTGAAGTGACTTATAGGATTAATAAACCAATTATTAAAATATAGTGACACAATCATACGTGTTAATTAAATAAGTAGTGAGCGAGGCTTGGCCTCTGCTCTCCAGAGCGAGGCTTGGCCTCTGCTCTCCAGAGCGAGGCTTGGCCTCTGCTCTCCAGAGCGAGGCTTGGCCTCTGCTCTCCAGAGCGAGGCTTGGCCTCTGCTCTCCAGAGCGAGGCTTGGCCTCTGCTCTCCAGAGCGAGGCTTGGCCTCTGCAGAGGACTATACCTTGGAGCCGACTGAGATTGAAGCTGAAAAGGGCTCTTTCAGGGGTGCTGCCTGTTCCTGCTGAAGAAAGCTTTGAAGGCTGGAAAGATTTTGCACAACAAGGGATGGAGGGACCTATAAGGACAGTCGTGTGAGTACCACTGCCTAAGACTATACCGATGTTCTGCGTATGGACTGCAGCGTGATCCTGATCAGAGGCTTTCTGATTTCAAACAAAACAAAGAAAGGCATCACAAAACCATATCTTTTTGCACTGGATCCGAGGAAGGCTTTAAGCTTGCCCCATGTGAGGATAGGATTTGGGAGAACATCCATAGCCGTTGCCGGCTGGTTGGCGATTCGGCAAGGAGTCCTGACGCATCGGTCCATTGGTGTCCCTTGGAGTATCCCTGTGGTGGTTCCCCCACATCTGCCAAGCCTGTTTTGACCCCCCTGAATAAGGGCGGTCACAGGCTTTCTGGTAAGCCTTTTATTCATCTATTCGGTGGTGGGCAACATTGAACAATGAAGATGTATCCCTGAAATCTGCATAGAATACTTTGTATCAAATACACTGTCCTGGACTTTTATGTTTCTTTATAATTTTTCACTTATTTTAGTTTATGTGTGCACGTTCTAAGAAATAATTTATTTAATTAACACGTATGATTGTGTCACTAATTTGACATTGATTGAGAACCTTTTTCACTATTTTAATAATTGGTTTATTAATCCTATAACTCACTTCACATGTACAGCGCTGCACTTTTTATATTATATTTTGTCTTTTGTGCCCTTATATCGGGGTTATAGTGCACAGCAGCAGGAAATTTTTTTCATTTTTTTTAATTTACACTCATTCACAATTCTATATGCACCTAGCGTGATTTCTTTTCTTTTGACTCAAGTAGTCCACCTGCCAATTCTATCCCTGGAATGAAGATTGCCGATATGCATGGCACATGCTCTTCTGCCCAGGCTAGGATATGATTTACCTCTCCCTGGGCTGCATGACTTCTGGTGCCCGCTTGGTGATGGATATAAGCCACTGCTATGGCCTTGTCGGATTGAATCCTGACCAGACAATTCCGCAACCTGAACTTCCAAACCCTTCGGGCTAAACATGCTGCCCGAATCTCTAGCATGTTGATGGGCAAGGTCCTTTCGGTCCTGGACTATTTTCCAGGGACAGTCACTTCTTCCTGGACTGCTCCCCAACCTGAAAGCCTGGCATCTGTTACCACCTTCCAGGTAACTGGCATGAAGGATTTCCCCTTCTGCAGATACTTTGATATCCTCCACCAACTGAGACTCGAGGTGCAGTAGCTAGACCGAAAGGCAAAGCTACAAACTGAAAATGGCGTTTTTCTACCTCGAAACGCAGATACTTCTGGTGAGCGGGGAATATAGGCACATGCAGGTATGCATCCTTGATGTCGATTGATGCCAGAAGTTCTCCTCCTTGTAGGATGGAGACAACTGATCAGATTGATTCCATGCAAAAAGAGCAGATATTCAGGAATCTGTTTAGATCTTTGAGATCTAGAATGGGTCTGACATTAGTTTGTTTTTGGCACTGTGAAAAGGTTTGAATAAAGCCCCAACCCCTGCTCTTCCATGGGGACCACCATGATCACTTTGAGACAAAAGTTGGTCTAACGCTTGAAAGAGACCTTTTTCTCTGGATCTTTGGGGACATTTGACCTGAGGAAACGAGGAGAAGGAAACTCTCGGAACTCTAGTTTATAACCTAGAGCTATTGTGGAGACCACCCATTTGTCTAAAAACTCTTCCTGCCAGACCTTTGAGAACTGCAGAAGCCTTCCCCTCACTGGAGCAAGCGGGGGCGTCCCTTCATAAAGAGGCTTTAGTATTCTGTCTTGTAGGTTTTCTGCCCCAGGACTTTTGTCCCTGGGGTTGACCCTGAGGTTTACCTCTTGAACCTGACAGAGGCCGTCGCGACTGCCTGGAGGTTGATGCCCCTGGCCCTGGAGAAGGAGCTGTTTAAATGAGTTTACTCCTTTTCTTAACTGGCAAAGGGGTACTCTTCCCACTTGATATTTTTTGGATATATTTGTCTAAATCATCCCCAAACAGCCAGGTGCTTTTTGCATGGCGCTTTGGCTGACCAACTTTTCAACCATAAGATTCTACGCATATGCACCAACTCAAGAGTAAAGCGAGAGGTCTTAAGAATAGAATCCTTTATTGCATCAATTGCAAAACACAAAGCCCCTGACAATTCGGCTAAATACTGGGCCTGCTGATCAGGAATAACCTTGAGCACCTGTCCCAACTGGTCCCTCAAGGATTGACATACCCCAATTGCCGCCACTGCAGGTTGAGCCACTGAACCTGCCAAAGAAAAAATTCCAACTTTTTATCGGGTGGATCCCTAAACATTTGAGCGGTCAACCGGACAAGTCAAATTTTTATTCAGAGGATATAGCAGCATCAATTGCTGGTATACCCCATTTTTTAGTAAATTTTTCCTCCATAGGATAAAGTGTTGAAAACTTTTTAGGAGGAAAAAAAAAAAAAAAATTCTTATCTGGGCGATCCCACTCAGAATACATAAGTTGTTCCAGTAATGAATGGACTGGAAAAGGCCTGCAAAGCTTGGATGCGGCTTTAGTGAACTCAAACAAGAAGTGGGCTCTTCAGCTGACTCAGTTAAGGGTAGCCTATATGTGGAGCGGACCATTTTAGTAAGATTGCACCAGCAATTTCTCAGGATTGTGAAGCTGAAGCAGGTTCATCCCCACTTGACCCCTCTGAAGGGAAGTCATTAGCCTCCTCATGATCCCCTGAGGGGGATTCATCTTCTCCCTCCCACTGTTCCTCTGTTTGAGGGTCCTGGGTGGTAGAAGGGGGCCTAACACGCTCCCATTCTGGGAAGACGCGATTAAATCTGAGAGGAGAGCCGAATCTGAGGAGAGGACGGAGAAGGAAGAACCACAACCGACATCGGTGTAAGAGGGGGAGGAGCGGCATACCGCCGACTGTTCAGGAAGCAGAGGGAGCCCGGGAGAGGGGAGCCCTGGTGGGGGATGTATCAGAAGAAAAAAAACCCTAAAATCTTACCAGCGGCTTGGTACTAGAAGAAGCCTGCAGCGTCTGCTGACACAGAAACAAGATCTGACAAGCATGGAACAGGTACGTGCTCGACAGCCCCCAGTGGTGACTTTAGGCATGACAACATTTACTTAGAGAAAACCCATAAGACCTTAAAAATTCTTTAGGAATCACCACTTGCCTTAACCTGCCTCAGGGTTCTGTGGTAAACCAAACAGACCCAATCTTCACCCCTCACGGCGGGCTCCGTCATAAAACCTTCCAGGACCCCTTTTTATCGGGGGTTCTACACCCCTTGGACCAGTTTAGCACCCCGCCAGGAAGCTATATGGCTGAAAAATATCAAAAGCACTGGATCCCAGGGTCCAGCTCTCTAAAAAGATAAGTGTTACAAGCTAAACCTTGTTTCTTCCAACACGAGGCCCGGGTACCATTCAATTTGGCCTAAAGAGACACTTTGAATGGATCCGGCTGCATAGCTTGCCCCAGCAAAGATTACTCCAGCGGAGCTCAGCACAGCACATCTTTACTTGTGACCAACAACTTAGACACTGGTGAAAAAACAGAGGTACTCCCGGTAAGGGGAGGAGTTATATAGGGCGTAAAACTTCCAGTCTAGGGTGTGCCAGTGTCCATCACCTAAAGGTGGCCTATATAACCCATATAGTTACTACTTATGGCTCTGTGTCCCGTGATGTACGATAAAGAAAAAAGATACTTTGGGCCAATATGTCTGGTTTGTTTGGAACAAGGCTAATTCGCAAGTTGTTGTGAGTTTGACTGTGTACCATGTTGTTCTGAGCCAAGTTGGTGCAATGAGAAATCCCCGGAGATGCGAGTTTCTGCCCAGGATGGTACCATTTTTTTTTCCTTAGGCCTTTTGGTGCCCCCCTGACTGTATGTAGGCCATTACTGTGGCACTTTCCAACTGCAAGCTGACTGGGTGACCTGCAGAAGGGAGTGTTGTATATTGCAGCTCTCCATTCCAGGAGGTTGATGGGAAGTTTCAACTGCTGTTGGGCAGTCAGGGAGTTGCAATATCCATGGAGTATGACGGAAAGACTTTCCCAAGTCTAGGGCAGGACTGGAGCTGCACCAAGGGAGACATTTGGCCGACTGGACAGAAGCACTGTGCAATCAAAAGGATTCATTTGCTTTTTCCCCAAGTCATATGTTGAATTGAAGTGGTCTGCCATGAAACTAGACAAAGGAGCAGGCTACCAATTAAACCCAGAATTTTCATTCATTAGCAAACTTAGTGGTGCCGTTTTGACCGGAGGGTTCTTGTGCAAGACTTTAGCAAAGGAATCTTCTCTTGGGGAATTAAAAATTCTGAGTTGGGCTGTGCAAGATTGGAACCAGGTACTCTGGACTATGAGGGCTGAAGAGTCCTTCAGTACTTTGTCATACAGGTAACTCGTGACATGAATGCCCTGATTTCAAAGAAGAGCCAGAAGTATGGCAAGCACTTTTGTGAACACTTGTGGTGCAGGATGTGTAGATAAGCATATCTACTGATGCCAGAAATACCCCTTGCTTCAGAGAAAGGAAAAGTAGATCTTGTCAATTTCATCTGGAATTTTTGTAGACAAAAATCTGTTTAGAGATATTAAGTCTAATATTTGGTGGATGCCCACATTTGGTTGTGGTAATAAATTGGTTTAAATTGAAACCATTTTGCTAAAGCAACTGGTACAACCACTCTTAATGCCTGTATTTGGTAAAAGGCTATCATTCAATCTGCCCTTTTCACCTGAAGCTGGCAGACTGGAAAACAAAAAGTGAAGAGGGGCAGAGATGGAAACCATTTTGTACCCCTTTGAAATCAAAGATTGGATTCAGAGGTCTAGAACATCTTAGCTCCAGACTGGATAAAATGGCAGTGGGAGTGCCCCTTCATTCTGAGTAGGACTTCTTTGAAAGCTTGGTGGACTTGGAAGTCCAGAGCTTGAAACTAAAGCAGGTGCTGAGCCTTTCAAAAAAAAGAAAAAAAAATGAGAGAGAGACAGAGACAGAGACAGAGACAGACATATAGACAGAGACATATAGACAGAGATATAGATAGAGATATATAGATATATATATATATATATAATTTTATACTAAAAAAGGTTCAGTAGACCAAGCTTTAAGCCCTAAAATTCTGTACATATGCAGAATCGGACTTGCTTGTAACATTGGTGATTGGACACTGGGCAGTGCTTTTGAGGGTGAACCACCTTGGCTCCTCCCCTATAACCCTACCCCCCTTCACGAGTCCTCTTTTGTAGCAAGCAATGGAGAGTAAGCCTAGGAATGGAAGGGAGGGTGGCCTGTACTCCAAGATATGGAATTTACAGGCAAGTCGAAACGCCTCTCATCTTTAACATACAGTACAGTGCCCTGGTATGTCCCAATGCAATGAATGAGAAGGGTTGGCAACAAATAGGAAAACAGAACTGTGCCAACAGGCCCAGCAAGGGTCAAAAGACCCAACTCGTGTGCAGCTGCAGATGGATGGCAACCAAAAACTGCCTCTGCAGAAGACTGGATGACCACCTGGTAAAACTTTTTTTTTTAAAAAGTTATGAACAGAAGACCAGGAGCAGCCTTACAAAGCTAGGCTACAGCGTGCCGTAAAACCCAGGAAGCTATCAATCTGGTGGAATGGGCCTGTAAAAGGACAGGAGGAAATTTGTCCTCAAGAACATAAGCCCTAGTGATCAGATTTACTACAGATCAATGGTGGATTTGGAAGCAGAGTCCCTTGTGAGGTCCTGAGAACAGGAAAAAAAAAAAAAAAAAGAAAATCTGTCTTCCTGATCAAAGCTGTTGCTTTGAGGTAGACTAATGGCTCAGACTACGTCCAGGAAATGCAGAGATTTACCTTTTATGCTTTGGAGCCAAAACATAAGATTGGTAGGACTATGTACTCATTGAGGTGGACGACAGCTAGAACCTTAGGAAGAAAGGATGGTCTTGGGGATAAGACTACCTTGTTATTGTGAAGAATGGGAAATGGCCCCTTACAAGCTGCCAACTCAGGCAAGTCTGAAATCTGAAACCAAGCAGGTGAGGTCATCTAATGGAATATCCCTGATGGGTTCAAAGAGTGGTTTCTGCAGAGCAAAGAGAACCAAGCTGAGATACCAAGGAAACACAGGGTGCTGCAGCAGGGGCTTTCATATACAGCACATCACTTTATCCACATTTTATGTTACAGACTTATTCCAAAATGGATTAGTCATTTTTCATCATTTTTCTCAAAAAAAAAAAATTCTACAAAATACCCCATAATGACAACGTGAAAGAAGTTTGTTTGAAATCTTTGCAAATGTATTAAAATTTGCAAAGAACACTTACTGTACATAAGTATTCACAGCCTTTGCTCAATACTTTGTTGGAGTACTTTTGGCACCAATTACAGCCTCAAGACTTTTTGGAGTATGATGCTACAAGCTTGGCACACCTATTTTTGGGCTGTTTCTCCTATTCTTTGCAGGACCTCTCAATCTTCATCAGGTTGGATGGGGAATGTCGGTGCACAGTCATTTTCAGATCTCTCCAGAGATGTTCAATCAGGTTCAAGACTGGGCCACTAGCAGACATTTACAGAGTTGTCCCGTAACCACTCCTTTGTTATCTCAGCTGTGTGCTTAGGGTCGTTGTCCTGTTGGAAGATGAACCTTTGTCCCAGTCTGAGGTCCAAAGCACTCTGGAGCAGGTTTTCATAAAGGATGTCTCTGTACATTGCTGCATTCATCTTTCCCTTGGTCCCAACTAGTCTTGCTGTTTCTGCCACTGAAAAACATCCCACATGATGCTGCCACCACCATGCTTCCCTGTAGGAATGGTCTTGGCAAAGTGATGAACGGTGCCTGGTTTCCTACAGACATGACTCTTGCCCTTCAAGCCTAAGAGTTCAATCTTTTTTTCATCAAACCAGAGAATTTTGTTTCTAATGGTCCGAGTGTCCTTCAGGTGTCTTGTCAAAATCCAGGCAGGCTGTCAATGTGCCCTTTACTGAGTGGCTGCTTTCGTCTGGCCACTCTACCATACCAATCTGATTAGAGTGCTGCAGAGACTGTTCTTCTGGAAGGTTCTCTCTCCACAGAGAAATGCTGGAGCTCTGTCAGAGCAACCATCGGGTTCTTGGTTACCTCCCCGACTAAGGCCCTCCTCCCGATTGCTCAGTTTGGTTGAGTGGCACGCTCTAGGAAGAGTCCTGGTGGTTCCAAACTTCTTCCACTAATGGATGATGGAGGCCACTGTGCTCATTGGGACCTTCAATGCCGCAGAAATTTTTCTGTACCCTACCCCAGATCTGTGCCTCGAAACAATCCTGTCAGAGGTCTACAGACAATTCCTTGGACTTTATGGCTTGGTTTGTGCTCTGACATGCACTGTTAACTGTGGGATCTTAAATAGAGACAGGCGTGTGCCTTTCCAAATCATGTCCAATCAACTTAATTTACCACAGGTGGACTCCAATGAAGTTGTAGAAACCTCTCAAAGATGAGTGGAAACAGGATGTACCTGATCTCAATTTCGAGTGTCATGTGAATACTTATGTACATGTGACTTTTTTATTTTTAATAAATTAGCAAAGAATTTTCACATCATTATGGGGCATTTGTAGAGCTTTTTTGCGTGTTTAAAAAATCATTTTCAGCCTGAAGATTACACAACCCCCAAACATCATATTTTCTGAAAGCAGACACCCTAGAGAATAATAGTTGTAGCTTGTGTCGCACATTATTACCGCAAAGATCTAGGGAATGCAAAATTTCAGTAAAAGACACTAAAGTAAAATTTTTAGGGCAAAGAAAATACCCAAATTTTTGGTAAAATATAAAAGACAATGTTGCGGCAAGTAAATAGATATCCAACGTAAACCTGAAAACTATTTATCCAACCAAAAGGGGGCACAAAAGCAGAATAGTCTTTCAACAGAAGGTTGTCTTAACCTGGATGCCCAAAGTTTTAGAAGAGCAAGGAGAGGATACAAGACCTTTAATCTGTTGCATTGCCCTTTGGCCTATCCTCTGCTGCCAAACTGAAAATGGCCATCTACCATTAGCACTGCAAAGCACAGAAAAATGATGAGATGGATAAATGGAAATGTGCAGATAGGCATCTTGGATGTATATGGATGCCAAGTATTCTCTCTGTAGTAGGGAGACCATCCTTGGTTGTGGGATTTTAAGTCCACAATAAGATAACTACCCTGTTGGGCTTTGGCTCCTTGAGCAGTTTTTGGTGAGTGAGATTCTATTTTGTACTACTTTAAAACATATTGAACAGTATGACCACAGGTGCTATATTTTTTTTTACTCCAACTATCAACCACCCTCAAGTCAGGACATTTTCTACTCCCACTGGTCACAATCCAGCCCCCCATAAAGTCTGAAGGACAGTAAGGCTACATTTCCACTAGTGCAACCTTTCATGCGACTTGGGACTGCAAAAATTGCATGACAAGTCATACCCCATGATATCCAATGAGTACAGTTTATATGTGCGACTTCGCAGCAACTACTACTTTGATCCGACTGATGCGACATTAGGTCCATGGACCTGAAAAACAACAGGCATTGCTTCAACTCATCAAAATCGCGGCAAAAAACGCACGACTTTCAGGCCGCAATAGTGGAAACCTAGCCTAAACTGGCCCTTTGATTAGAAAGTTGAGACCCCCTTTCAGGGCAACTGCACAAAAGAGCAGAACGGAAGGCAATTGCTCTATTAAAGCATGATCCTGCAATCTAGTATCCTCTTGGTTGTTCATTGCCCTAGTTCAGTTAGCTGCACTTTTGACATACTGAAATTTGAGGGAGAGCCTGCCAGAGTAAAAAGCCTTTAGAAGCATCTCAAGCTTTCTCCGCCTGCTTTAGCAAGCATCTTGCACGAAGTGTAAGGGAGAAAGTGTTCCACATCCTTAATTTCCTTCAGTGACTGCGTCACTCAGACAGGCATAAGGTCCGGCTCAGGTATAGACATAAGGGCTGAAGGAACGTGGCCTTCCGTAGCCCTGGACAAAGATGGCTGTATTATTTCTCAAATTGTGACAGATGCAGAAAACTTACCTTTGGTCAGGTAAGCCCCTTGTTGAGTACCTGAAAGAGGTAAAGTTGCATGCAGAGACTGGTGTGAAAATAAAAACTCAGTTCCTGCACTGGTGCAAAGGAAGAATCACCATGGTAAGCGTGTCCAAAAGGAGTATGCTGCAAACGGGGTGTAGACACATCCTTGTGGCGAAAGGGCAGGAAGAAGAGCCTGAATACTCTAGGGTTTTCGGCAGAAGTGGTTGTAAGGTGTGTGACTAGTGGTGTAATGTCACACCTGGTCATCCATCTAAGACTGAGCTCCAAATGGCTGGATTTAAGTACCAAGTTTAGTTTACGCTGAAAAAAGTTAATACTTTCCAAACAAAGCCCTTTTTTTACCACAACAGTCAGATACTGAATGACCCGGTTTTACCTGTCCACAATGCTGGACTATATACAATTTCCATGCTTCACCTGTCAGCAGGGGCATATCCCTCAGGGGGCTTCAGTGTCTGGGTTTCACATCAATAGACCACAGCCCTAGACATGTATAGCACCATGTGGTTCACGCAGACGCGTTGGACTAAGTGCCAAGGCGAGTACCAATGTAGGACCCTGAGCAACATTATAGGCCGCCCATACAGCATGTGGCCCAGGTACAGCTCCCAATGTTTTACTGAAGCTGTGATGATCTGGATGCACTGCTTCTGTGGCATTAGAAAGCAGTGAAGGAGAATATTAAAGGGGTGAAGCAACTAAAAGGACATCACTTTTTAAAAAAGTTAAAAATCAGCAGATCCAAATACTGCAGCCTCTGACTTAAAATACCTACCTGTTAAGGGCTCCAGCTCCATGCTCCATACTATTGGATTGTAAGCTCTTCTGAGCAGGGCCCTCTTAAACCTCTTGTATTTTATTGTATTATAACTGTATGGTCTCCCTTTTATATTGTAAAGCGCTGCGTAAACTGTTGGTGCTATATAAATCCTGAATAATAATCAAACAGGCCGGTGCTTCAGTCTTCTGGTCCCCGGCATTGCCAAGCTGCAAGGTTGCAAAGCCGGCTGTTTACTGTCAACACACAAGCTGCGCTGCTTGAATGGTTCTGCAGTCTCCTGGGACCTGTGACATGTCCCAGAAGTTCACAGGCAGGCAAAGGCAGGCAAAGGGGGAGCAGTGGCTGAACATCTGGTGGCATCGTCTAGACTATTCTAGCGTAAGTAGGGAGCGGATAACTGGCAAAACTAGGTAACCCGCTGCAAAAAAAAAAAAAAAAAAAAAAAAAAAAAAAAAAAGTAGGACTCATGGAGTGAGGTAGGGTTATAGTGAAAGCGCCCATAGGGCACATCGTTTAAAGCTTTGGCATTGTGTCCAAACATCTGAAAAGTATGCGTCTATAACCCAGGGTCTATGAAGAGTGGCCTATATGATTAAGATTTTTTTTTTTTTTTTTTTTACTTAGCCAGTGTTCGTGCCCATAGGGACTTGTATCGGTTGTGAGTAGTCGAGTGCTGCCAAGCAAAGACGGGGCATTTGGAAGGGAATTACTCTGCAGCTTCTGATTAAAAATCAGGGTCTTCCATACTTTCCCTCATAATATCCTCAAGGAAAGGAGGCTCCAATTCTGAATCCAAAACAGGATGGAGGGAATATAGAGGTAGCGTTTCTGGTCTCTGGAAACTGAAGGTTCTGGAGTTCTGGCAGAGAAATGTACTTTTGTCAAACAAGCCTCATAGGGAGTATTGGGGTATTCACAATTACAGAGTGCAAAATGGATGAGGTTATGCAGGTTTGTTATAACTCAGATGCTAACCATGTCCCCATGGCTGTCTCTCTGATGGCAGCAGGAGCGCAGAAACATGCTGTTTGCATTCTCAGCATAAAAAAGGTGAGTGGGAAGGAGTCATCTAAAAGGCGTGACAGTTAAAAAGGAGGGGAAGTCCACCTTTTGTAAATGTTACACCCATATTCAGGGTCTAACATGCAACAACCCCCCCCCCCCCCCCCCCAACGTTGTGACAGGGAGCGGAGTGACGGTGCACAGCAAAGCCAGCGGTGGCAGGAAATTTGAAAAGTGCACACATGGGTAAAAACCATAAGCTCTCAATGCTCCAGCCTTACCCATCGAGTCTTCAGGAGAACACAGCTCTGGAGACTAAATTTACTCTGCAGCTAACTCACACAATACAAAGTCTGTAAAGCGCTACAAAGGTCACATTCCATGCTAGACTAGCAAAAACAGACTTCAGCAGAGCTGAGGAAAAGGCATCCAATCTGGTAGGACACCAGGAAAAAACTGAGGCATGATTGCAGAGACAGGTTTATACAGGGGCCAGCTTCAACTTTGCTTGCCAGTGTAACAACGCAACCTCCTGCAGGAGGCAGTGGAACCAAAAAATTCCTGAATTCTTGTCTCACTTAAGGACAAAGAAAGAAAAAACTTCCTTTTACTTAAATTTAGCATTACAGAATTTGATCAACATTTTAAATTTCTATTCAATATGCGTAATGACATACAAACTTTTGCATGTGCAGCTTTATTATCTTGTGCAAGGAACAATTACTACACAAGTATAGCACACGGACTGTACACAAGAGAGAAATTAAAAAAAAAAAAAAAAAGTCCAACTACACTATGGTTTACCTTGTTGTTACTAGCTAAGCTTAGAACATATTTCATAGAATGCAAGAATTGTTAGAATGTGGTCATTTAATTGCTCAAACATTTAATACTCACGGGTCCCATAATTGTTGCTTGCCAGTGAAACACTAAGGAAAGAAAAAAAAAAAAAAAAAAAAACATTAAAAAGCAAAAAAAGTAAATATGGTAACCACTAGTTAACATGAGTGCATAAAGCACAAAAGACCTGTAAAAAAAAAAAAACAAAAAAAAAACAAAAAACACCCCACATACAAAAAGACACCCATTACAATACTAATGACTTTACTTCCACTGCAGGATAAACATCCTCTCCACTCACACATATTGCATCAAGGTAGCGGACCTTCTTCCATAGCACTGCATTTATGCACATCTGTGTGCCAATTGCACTCAATAGCACGCCCTGTGCATGGAGACTGAGCTGACACTGACCGTTTAGGGCAGCGATTCTCAACCAGGGTTCCGTGGAACCCTAGGGTTCCTCCAGAGGTTGCTAGGGGTTCATTCAGCATTGGGCCATTTCTGTTTCACTGATAAGTTCCCACCGACACCAATGATCTTTTTAGCTATCTGTAAGGAGGTAATTCTTCCCAATGGACCACAAGTGTAAGGACCATTCTTCCCACTGACCATCACACTAATGTATCATGAGTTGTAGATCTCCAATTTTTAGCAGGGGTTCCCCAAGACTGGAGAACTATTTCAAGGGTTCCTCTGTGATGAAAAGGTTGAGAAAGGCTGGTTTAGGGTCTCCTATTAATGATTGGGAGCCAGGGGAATGGCTCCTGATCACATGATCTGTCACAGCCTTTGATCACGAGCTGAAAACATGTCCCTGTACTCCCATTTCCTTTCTCCCCAACGAAGATCCAATTTAACCTGAAACACACAAGGTATATATATTTTACCTGGATACACCATATAGTTGCAATCATACATATGCCAAGAATGAATGGTGAAGGGATAAAAAAATAAAAAAATTTTACAGATTTTTTTTTGAGAAAATCACCCAGCTCTCTTGGCACCCCCCCCCCCCCCAGCTTACTGGGCTACGGTTGCCAATCTGCAGGCCCGGGGGCAAGGTGGCAGATGCCGGTGGCTGCGCAAGGAGAAGAGCGTATACAGGTTCACCCTCTTCCCCTGCTTGCTGTGACCCAGAAAGCGACAACCGGGACCTCACTTCCGGGTCAGCATCTAGGAGTGCCCAGCTAGCTCAGCTGGGAAGTAATGTTTTGCAATGTGATCTGCATCGAAAAACATTTCAGTGGAGTCCAAAGGAGACACGCCAGGTCTTTTAGACCCTGCATATCTCAAAGAAAATTTGTCACCTAAAAATCACATATGAGACTTTGTCCCATGAGGA
Organism: Lithobates clamitans; assembly: GCA_037952925.1. Taxonomy (NCBI): domain Eukaryota; kingdom Metazoa; phylum Chordata; class Amphibia; order Anura; family Ranidae; genus Lithobates; species Lithobates clamitans. The sequence continues at coordinate 6,734,577 of JBBGZY010000655.1, forward strand.
AAACAATCTTTTTGGCCAAAAAAGAATAAAAAATGTAAGTTACATCCAAGCACATAAAATCTCTCCGAATGTTGAAGCCCCCCGCATATGGATGTAAACGCAAGCGTTGAGGCAACGTGTGAAAACGTTGATTGCGACACACCGCTGCGCATGTCATAGCAAGAGCAATAATTCTAGCACAAGACCTCTGTAACACTAAACTAACTATAGGGGCTTTTAAAGTGTCGCCTATAGAATATAGGGTACAGGCATACCTCACTTTTAAGTACCCAATGGGACCAGGAGCATGTATATAAAAAACAAAAAATTCAAGTTAGACTTACCGGTAACTTGTGTTCCTGAACCAGAAGTCTTTCAGGACAGCACCTGAGAGATCGTAACTCCTCCCATCGGAACCAGGAAATACCGCCTTCTTCCAAGTCTTTAAATGGAGGCACCTCCCTACCACACCTCAGTTGGAGAACCTCCGGCCCGGGTGGAGCACATAAGCACATATGTTAGTCACAGCATAGTACATCAAACCAATAGGGCAGGTCGTTGCTGTCCTGAAAGACTTTTGGAAAACAAAAATTACCAGCAAGTCTAACTTGAACTTTCCCAAGGCATCTTTCAGGCGTTTGAGAGGATAACAGACTTACCCCCTTAGGGCGGGACAACAGCCTGCAAGACCTTCCCAAGTGGCCGCAAGTGCTCTGGTTGAGTGTGCACAAATTCCCTTGGGTGGAAACAAACCTGCATGCGAGTATGCTTCCAGGATGGATAACTTCAGCCATCTGGGCAATGATCCTTTAGAGGCCTGGTGACCTTTCTTGTTGCCCGAAAAAATGACAAACAACGAGTCTGTACGTCTAAAGTCCTTTGTAATTTCCAGGTAGTGTAACAAAGTTCTTTTGACATGCAACATATAAAACAAGGTCTCCTTCGACAGGTTAGCACAGAAGGTTGGGAGCACAATGTCCTGTTTACAATTATGCAATGAAGCAACTTTAGGTAAGCACTTCAGGTCCATCCTGAAAATAACTATCCAGGAACACCGACAGGTAAGGTTCCCTAATTGACAAAGCGTGTAGTAATGGCAATCAGGAACACAGCTTTAAGAGCGACATTTGAGCGACTCTTGTTCCAGAGGTTCAAATGGGCTTTTTGCTAGGGATTGCAGGAACAACAGGTCCCACTTAGGGAAATTCTTGACCGGTTCTGGCCTTAATTTTGCAAGAGCTCTAAAAAAGGAAGAAAAAAAGTCTGACTACCAGCGGTTCAGAGGCCACTGATTTTTCTAACACCGCTAGTGCAGCAACCTGTACTTTCAAAGTACTGAATGCTAGTCCTTTATCTGCCCCCATCTTGTAAAAACTCCAAGATGGAAACAAGGCTCCTTGGATCTTGGGCAGATGAATTGCACCATGAATTATAGACCTTCCAGACCTTAGTATAGATGGCTCGTTACTCTTTTCCTACTTGATAGAAATGTTGTTAGATGTCAGAAAACCTCTTACTCCTTAGCAGTGGCTCCTCAGATACCAGAATGTGAGATAGCCTGGTCACTTCTGGATGATTCACTGGGCCTTGGCTTAACAGATCTTGCCTGAGTGGTAGATAACAAGAAGGCTTGGTCGCCATTCCCAGAACGGTTGAGAACCAGGCCCTTTTCAGCCAAAGCAGAGTAATATTTTCTTTAGTACCAGTGGGATTAACTAGAATGGGGGGGAAAGCGTAGCAAAGGTGAAATCTCCATGGATGCGTCAGTGCGTCTGTCCCTAGTGATCCGTCGAGATTGTTTAGTGATAAGAATTGAGCAACCTGTGCATTCTCCTTTGAGACAAACAGGTCCACCTCTGGCTGTCCCCACATACTGGAAATTGTTAAAGACCTCTGAAATTCAGAGACCACTCTGCTTCCTGAATGGGGTATCTGCTTAGGAAATCGGCCACTCTGTTCAGGGTCCCCTTCAGGTGGATTGCCGACAGGGATAGCAAGTGCTTTTCTGCCCACAGGATTTCTGTTGCCAGTGCTTGTAAGGACCTGCTCTTTCTGCCCCCCTGCTTGTTTAGATAAGCCACAGCCTTGGCGTTGTCTGTCAACACCTGAACAAGGCGAGACTGAAGATCTTGTGTGAAAACTACTAGAAATAAGGCAAATCGCCTTTAACTCTCTCCAATTTGAGGACCTCGTCGTCTCCTTCTTGGACCAACTTCCTTGAGTGAAGCTCCCCCCCCCCCCCCAAGAGCTGGCATCTGTTGTCAGTCTTTTCGACTGGGAAGGCCCAATCTAGACCCCTTGATAGCATCTCCCGATTCCTCCACCACCATAGTGGCTTCTTCACCTGGGTCGGAATCTTCACCTGTGTCCAGGGATCTTAAGCTGTGATCCCAAGACCTTAAGAGAAAACTTTGTAGAAACCTGAAGTAAAGTCTTGCCCACTGATTAGGCGGCATTGTTGAGGTCAGTACCCCCAATGCCGATATAATCTACCTTATCGTCTGGTTGGTCTGCAGCATTAATACAGTGCACTGAAACTTGTCCTTTCTCCTGCGGGAAAAAAATCTTATGTTCTATTGAATCGATAGCCAGAAACCGAACCACCTGCAACAGGTTTGGGGAGGATTTCTGGGGTTTTAGAATCCATCCTAGAGATCCTAGAAGGTTGCATGCTTTGACTAAGTCGTCCTGCAACCTTACCCTTGAAGGGGCGAAGAACAGTAGGTCGTCTATATAGGGAATCATTGCGATTCCCTGAAGACTAAGCGGAGCAGAGCTAGGGCTTCCGCCATCACCTTGGTAAAGATCTGAGGCAAGGACGACAGCACGAACAGCAAGGCCTTAAACCGCAGATGACAAATTGCGCCTTCCATCTTTACCGCCAACCTGAGATACTTCTGGGATTGGAGTGAAACTGGGATATGCAGGTATACAACCCTTAAATCTATTGACGCCATGTAACATTCTGGAGTCAGCAAATTTCTGATTGAAAAAAATAAATAAATAAAATAGAGTCCATCTTTCTGTACTTGACAGATCTGTTCAGAGGGTTTTAGGTTAAGGATCAATCAAAATTTTCCCGTTGATTTTTTTTTACAAAGAATACGTGGGAATAGAAACCCTATCACTACACCCGGCTGCCTCAGCACCGTTAATAAGGACTTAACGACCAGGGCCTTTACTGGATCCTTTGGGGTATTTTTCACAAGAAATCTTCTTGGGGGAGATTCTGTAAATTCTATTGCGTAGCCATGAGGGGGAAAAAAAAAAAAAAAAAAGAGTGGTCAGGATGAATTGATTTGAGGTTAATGCCTGACCACCGTGGAAGAATATTTTGCAGCCTCCTGCCCGCCGGGTAGAATCATTGAGATTTTTCAGCTTGTGCAGGAGGATGGAATAGGATTCCGCCCTTGCCTTTAGCTTTTTGTGCAGACCAATTGCTTCCTCCTCCCCTGGGCCTTGTTGTACTGCTCCTGAGCTTTTTGAGGTAGAAAAAGGCGCTTCGGGGGCAGTATCTTCTTCTTTACCAGGAAGGACTTCTTCCTATCGGCTGTCTTGTCTAGAATGGTATCTAGATCAGGACCAAAGAGAAGGTCACCCAAAAAGGGAAACCCACAGAGTTTACTCTTTGATGCCGCATCACCTGGCCAAGTCTTCAGCCACAATGCCCTTCTTGACTAATTTGTTAAGGCTGCTGATCAAGCCAACATTCTAATTGCTTCAGCTGAAGCATCCGCTATATAGGCTACCGCAGAGGACAAGGTAGTAAAAGAATTCAAAATTTCCTGTTTGGGAGAACCTGCTAATACATGAGCCTTTAGCTGTTAACCCAGTATTCCAGGTTTCTGGTGACACATGTCATAGCTGGTTTTAAATTGCTTATGATCGATTGCCAAGATCTCTTGAGCAAAAGATCCATTCGTTTATCCATCGGATCTCTTAGGATCCCAATGTCCTGATAGGCTAGGTCAGTAGACCTAGAGACTTGTTCCATACCTCTGAGGGGTCTTTCACGAAAGTAAAGAGTCTCTTGTGAGCTCACAAGAAAAAAAAAAAAAAAAAAAAGTTTCTCCGGGTCCTGCCATTCTTTCTTTATGGCGTGCGAGATGACAGAATGCACCGGAAACGTTCTCCCTTTAGGCTCACTTAAACCCGCATACATATGGTCATGTAGTGTTAATTCTTTTTCTCTCCGCTTAGGCCAAGGGTGACATGTATGGTTCTAAGGAGAAGATCGACTTCTTCCAGGGATAGCTTAAACTTGGATGGGGCCCACTTCTGCCCCTCCCCCCCCCTTCCTCTTCTGAACCATCATTGGAAAGCGCAAGGGGATTATTTTTCCCTGGTAGACGGACCTTCAAACAAAGTTTCTACCACGGGGACAGAAAGTTAACCCTGGGAGAACTCCGAAGTGGAGGGCTGGATCGCAGCCAGAACTAAAGAATCAAGGAATGATTGTGTTTTGGTTTCCTCTGAAGAAGGAACTTTATGCCACGATTTAAACAGAAGCAGATCTCTTTCACTAACGAAGCAATGCAGGTACTGCATAGAGCTTTTTCCAATTTTCTCCCATCTTGGCCATGCATGAGGGGCATTTATTTTTCTCTGGGTCAGAGCTTTTGGCCTGAGAGAAAAAAAAAAAAAAAAAAAAAAAGAGAAAAAAAAAGACCACCAGGGGGGAGAAAAAGGACAGACCGGAACCCCAGGTAAAGGAAATGGGCAGGATGCCTCGTGGGGTGAGAGACGACGAGCGGCCGGTCTAGGTACGAGCGTCCGGCTCCCCAATCGTCCCGCTCCCCCCCAGCACCGCAACTTGCAGCAGCGGCCTTGAAGTGCCCCTCCGTTACGGACCCAGGGAAGGCTGTCCTCTGTGCACCACCCCTTATGCGCTCCGCCGGGAGCGGTGAACCACCGGCAGAAAATTCTCTCCACAAGTCCTGACTAGGGAGGTCACAGAGCGGAGTTGCGGCCCCCAGACTGAGGCGAGTGCTGGGCGCTGCAAAAGAAAGTAAGACAAGCAAGCAACAGACCCTTTACATCGCTCAACGGGTCGGATGGAAGAAACAGGTAGGAGACTCCTCATCGATCCTACTGTTGATTCCACCGCCTAATAATATTTAAATCTTGGACATGATCTTATTGGATTTACCTTGAATACCCGGTGTCAACTAGGGGGTCTGGAAAACGCACATAATCAGGGGGCACTGCAATCCTGTCCAAGGACAGGTCAAAAGGACTGGAAAACCGAGGCCTATCTGGCTTCTCCCCCTCCCCCCATGTTTATTAGTTAGAAGCGGACATTCTAGCTGAGCGGTTTAGCTTATGCCTACTGTGCCCCCCGGCAGGGATTGTCGGCCTCAGCCACCCCCCAGCCGTTAGGGGCCCGGTCTCTCAATCCCTAGCACTTTCCATGGGATGGGGCAGGTACTGATAATAGACGTTATCATAAGCAACCCTCCCAGGGACTTGTGGTCTGGAAGGGGGAATAAAACAGGTTACCCACCACAGAGACTCTATACAACCCCCAGGGATAGTGTAAACCCTCCACCCTAATCGACCGAGGGTGGGAGGGGATTTAACAGCAAAGCATATAGAGCTGATATTGTGAGACGGTGTCTCATTAAACCACAAAAAGGGGACAACCGGGAAAGGGAGGAAATATGAGAGGCCGGTCATCGAGATCAGCGGAATCCAATAACCCAAGAGAGAGTTTAAACACTAGCTCCATTCAAAAATATTTAAAAGAAGCAATAGCAAAAAGCCCAGGAATGGAGGCGAAACACCCAGGTACTAAGAAGAAGGAGCAACAGAAACCAAAGAGGGGACAGGGTGACAGACCTCACAAAGAGCTGGATCTGGCGGGGGCGCCAGCATATATCGCAGCTGACGAGCAGAGAATAATGGCCTTAGTGCCTAGTAAATCAGACATGAGTGAAATGCTTGCTAAACTGGAAAAAAAAACTAGAAAGCGTCATAAAAGAGGAGATCTTAAATGTTTGCTCTGATATGGGACACCTTCTTCGGCGAGTAGAGGAGGCTGAAGAGGCCTCCGGCATCCAAGCTAAGGACATAGCAGATTTAAAAGAACAAGTCAAGAAGATGCAAAACGAAAACCGTGTGCTGGCGTTCAGACTTGAGGAGCAGGAGAACCAGAGTCGACGGCAAAATTTACGCATTAGATCTATTCCGGAACAACAAAACGAGGATCTGGGGGAGAAGATGAGGAAGATTTTCAATCCCCTGCTGGGCAGGCAAGAAGACGAAGCTCTGAGGATCGACAGGGTCCACAGAATAAGGAAGCCCCCCCATATAAAGCAAGACATCCCCAGAGACGTTATAATTAAGTTTCATCTATATGAGGACAAAGAAAAAATTTGGAAAAAACTAAAGGGGGCCCCTCCATTAAAATTTGAAAACAAGGATCACTGACCTCTCAGCGGGGACTTTGGAGAGGAGAAGACGGATGAGACCAATTCTGGACCAACTCAAGAAATATTTAATGTTGAGTGCGTAGACCGGCGGGGAATGGAACCGGATGAGGATAAGGAGCATAAGGGGAAATGGGCGGGCTGGCTTAAATATAAGAAATCATGGTCCTATTTAAAGGGAGATTATATAAAAAGGGTATAACAAAGAAGGGTCGATCATGGAGGAGGGAGCGAGTAAGTCGCGATTAGCACCCACAGAAGCACATCCCGCAGGGGGGGGTAGGGGATGGGAGGGGGGGGGGGGACGGGCATGTGGAGTCAATTTGTCTTTTTTTTTTTTTTTTAACTTATAGAAGGATTTGTATTACTGCCATGCCCCCTTCGGGAAATGTTTTGTATTGGAAAATGATAAATAAAGATTTAAAAAAATAAAAAAAAAATAAAAAAAAAAAGGGAAATGGGCAGACTTAAGAAAAATGCCCCCTACCTGAGCCTTGCTGGCGCCTGTCCCCACCGCTGCAGCTGCCGCGTCCTCCATCGCAGGTGTGCAGCGTTCTACATGTGGCTTCATGGTCCGCTTCTGGACTCCTAGTGCCATTGCACCGGACGCTGACAGGCGCCAGTTCCTGCACTGCCTCCGCCCCCTGCCGCCAGAAATTACACCAGGCACCGACTCCGTGACCCGCTCATAAGAGCCTCACTTTCGGCGTGGCAAAGACCCCTCTTCTTTTTGACTGCGGTGCACACTTGCAAACGCCACCTGGAAGACTGGAGCTGGTCACTGGCCAGAAACTAATATCCCCGAGCACCTAGGGGAACAGAGGAGCCCACCTTACCAATGCTGAGCCCTGGTAGGTGGGAGGGCTGGGGTCTTTGAAAAAAAAAAAAAAAGACAAAAAGTTAGAACAAAAAGGTGAGGAACCTCTGCATCTCAGGAGCACCTGAGAGATCATGGCTCGCACTGCCCCCACCCCACATGGATGCTCCCTCCAGGCTGGAAGAAACACAAAAACCTGATCCCGGTTCTGATGGGAGGAGCCACAATCTCAGGTGCTGTCCTGAAAGACGCCTTGGGAAACGTACTTAAAGTGAAGCAGAACATTTCACTTTACTTCTCAATGCATGTAAATACACTAGCTCTATGGGAAAATCTTGGTCAGCTTGACATGACACCACTCCCCAAACATAAGTGACAGGGACACCAAACTTTGGGAGCACTTTAGGGGACCCAGGACTAAAACATGGTAGATTACCTAGGCAAGCTGGCAGACCCAAAAATCGCATATGTCGTAATCCTGGGTCCCCTATCGGACCCCCCACCCCCCCCCCCAAGTTTGTTGTCCCTGTCACTTATGGTTCGGGAGAAGTGCCATGTCAGGCCGACCCATAGACGCCAAGGTGTCTACTTTCGAGGCACTTTACATACACTCGTGGGTATACGTAAAGCGGGGTATGCCTGTACTAAAGTTTGCTGCCAATTCACAGGCGCACACAAATTTAGAGGTTTGGAATGTTGGGTATCTAATTACTCGGCGCAACCTCCTCGTCTTATATTTTACCAAAAATGTGGGTAATTTATTGCATTTGTTTGCCCCAATATTCACTTTAGTGTGTTTTTTTCACAGAAATTTTGCGTATCCAAGACCTTGACGCGAGAAAAAAATTGGTACTACCACCATTTTATTTTCTACGTTTTTTTTAAACATGTGCAAAAAAAAAAAAAATGCAAAAACGGCTCTGGAAGAAAATAAGGTTAAGAGCTTCCCAAAACTTCCTATCTGCAGAATTTTTGAATAAAGGGGAATCTTTAAAATGGTACAGTGCGATTTGTTTAAAATAGAGACGGCAAGGTCTAATACCAAACAGACCACTTTGACAACTTTTTCCACTTTAGCTCAGTAATGATTTGAGGAGTCGAAAATCTCTGGACTGACCCAGTCATCCTAAATGGCCCATTCTATTTTGCTAAAAAAATGGTTAAGGTCTTTTTAGATTAAGCAGGTCTCTTTGTATCCAGAGGGAAATTGGCGTGATGCAAGTGGACAACGCATAGGCTTTGGCGCACTGCAAAAGTGAGCAAATCAACATTGGCAAGCATATTGCATGAAATCAGCTGCTTCGGAGCCTGGAGGCGAGAAATCTTCTGTAGCCTCCTCTAACACTGCATAGAGGTCCTTTTAATTCTATTCTAGGGCAGGGATATCAAGATCAGACTCTGGTAGAGAAGTGGAGCTTAAGGAACATGGTACCTGAGCCTTGGGATTAGTGATCACTGTATTAAAGCAGTTGGTGTCTGAGCATTTGTGACATAGTTGCAGAAAAGTCTGCTTTAAACAGGAAAGCTGCTTGTTGCGTGGTCAAGATACAACCGGAATCGGATGCACAGTCCAGTATTACAACTGGGTCCCACACCAGTGCAAGAGAAAGCTCATCACTAAGACTGAGTATTGTGTGGGCCTTCAGCAAAGTTAATCGCCACACCTGAGATTTTGCTGTGGCTTCCTTTTGCTTGGTCTCTGGCATTGCTACGGGTTAGAGTATTCCCCTGTGGAGCACTGAGTACTGTGCAGAAATAGGGTAAGCATATTAGAGGAGGAGTACGCAGAAACCTAGGGGCAGGCTGTCCAGTAGCAAAGTCCTTGTGGCCAAAGGTCATGAGGAAACACCTGAGCACCGTATAAAGGGGATATGGGCAAAAGTGTCAGTAAAATGTGAGACGTGGTGTAATGCAACACCTGGTCATCCACCTGAGACTAAGCTCTGAATGGCAGAATTTTAGTGCAAGTTCGGCATTTATTCACTTCTACTGTGCAAACTGTCACGTTTCCCGATTTGGATGGACCACAGCCCTGGACTTGTACAGCGCTCTGCAGCAGCTAAAAAGGTGTGGAAGTGAGTGCTCACTTGGGATCCTGTGGCTGAACATTACAGGATGTCCTCACAGCTTGGGGTCTGGGCACAGTTCCCAGGGTTGTACCAATCTTGATGAAAGGCTTCTATGTATTGTCTTACCAAACAGTGAAGAGATGACTGAAGAATGTGAATTAGGCTAAGAGCGATTTCTTCATGAAAAAGAGGTCATTCATCTTAGGACATTAGCAAACAAAAAAAAAAAAAGCCTATAACCAAGAGTCCATGATTATTCAGCCTGTACAATACAGATACTGGGTATAGGCTTGTTTTACCTTCCATCACAATAGGGGTTAATGAAAATTTTATCAGATTGTGCCAATAATGTAAATATCCCAATTTCTCCAGCAATGTGCATGGCACACAAGGATATTTAAAACGTCAGTCCACTCAAAAATCTGGTGGGACAAGATCGCTCCCGATCTTTTAGTGTGCATTTACACGTGCGAATGCACTTGCTCTGCAAATAGCTGCGAGAGGCAGCCCAATTAAAAAAATAAAGCGCTGCTGGCTGTCACAGCCAATCGCACCCACTCGCATGTAGACAGTCTCCTGTGAATCTTACCAATCGGATGAGGGGGGAAGGGAAAAAAAAAAAAAAAAAAAAAAAAACCCACACCCACCACACACTTTTACCAATTTGCACCTCTAGTGTGAATCATGATGGCTGTGCAATGAGGGGCCCTTATGGGCTCTAGCCATTTATAATCCAGTTTCACAAGCTATAAACATGAGGATCCAGTAGCAACAGCAGACATTATGAAGTTAAAATGTGTACAAAACACTTTCCATACACATTCCCAAATAGAGGGGTCTTTTTTTTTTTTGGACCTTAACCACTAAAGGACTAGCCTCATTTTGAGGTTTGGGTGTTTACAAATTTAAAAAACAGTTTTTTTTAGGGTTGCCCAGATACCACTTTAAGACCGAGTACAAGTACCGATACTTTCTCCCCCCCAGTACTCGCCAATACCGATACTTTTTTTTAATGTCATGCGACAGTGGCACGCGTGTAGTCTTTATAATTTTTATTTTTTTTACAATTTATCTTGTAAGGGGGGGGGGGGGGGGGGTGGGAGTGGACAGTGTCAGTGTGTTTGTTTTATTTTTTATTATTTTTTACAATTAATTTTTTTATTACTTATTGCAATTTTTTTTATTATTATTAGCCCTGTTGGGGGGCTTTGGTAAGGTATCAGGGGTCTTAACAGACCCCTGACATCTCCCCTTTGAGACAGGGAAAGGGACTGAGGACACATGTTTCCCAGTCCAATTCTCAGCAGCCTCAGCTGCACTGAAAATGAATGGAGAGGAGACAGAGTCTCCTCTCCATTCATAAACTGAGACATCGTAATTACAGGTTATGATGTTTCAGTTATGTGAATGGACAGAGTCAGTTATCACTGACTGTTCATTCGCAAAAAGGAAGGAGCCAGATTTACTGGCTCCTATCTCCGCTCCCCACCCTGAAAGATTGAGGGGGACACGGAGGAGAAGGGAGGGGGACAGCAGCGCGGAGGGGGACATTAAGGGGGACAGCAGCAGAACAGAGGGAGACTGAAGGAGGATACAGGGAGAGTCAGCGGTGATCGGTGCAGCTTTGGGGGCAGTTACAAGCACTGATCACCGCTGTGTAGATTTCACTATAGCAGCTGAAAGCTGGGGGGGGGTTGAAGAAGCGGAGAAACGGCTGTCCGGCTTTATTGAAATCTATACAGGGTGATCAGTGCTTGTAACCCCCCGCACTGATCACCCTGACTGTCCAGGTATCGGGTGAAGCATCGGAGCATTTGCCCGAGTACAAGTACTCGGGCAAATGCTCGGTATCAGTACCAATACTTGTATCGGGACAACAGTTTTTTTTTGTTAGAAAATTTAGAACCCCCAAACATTATATTTTTTTTTTCTAACACCCTAGAGAATAAAATGGCGGTTATTGCATTACTTTTTTTGCACCGTATTTGCGCAGCGGTCTTATAAGCGCACTTTTTTTTGGAAAAAAATCACTTTTGAATAAAAAAAAAAACAGTAAAGTTAGCCCAATTTTTTTTTTATATTGTGAAAGATAATGTTACGCCAAGTAAATTGATACCCAACATGTCACACTTCAAAATTGCGCCCACTCGTGGAATGGCGTCAAACTTTTACCCTTAAAAAAAATTCTACAGGTTGCATGTTTTTAGAGGTCTAGGGCTAGAATTATTGCTCCTGCTCTACCAGTCGCGGCGATACCTCACGTGTAGTTTGACCACCGTTTTCATATGCGGGCGCTACTCACGTATGCGTTCGCTTCTGTGCGCGAGCTCATCGGGACAGGGCTCTTTTAAAAAAAAAAAAATTTTTCTTCTTCTAATTTTACTTTAAGTGTTCTTGCATAGCTCACATATACATTATTATTCTCATTATAGCCAAATTTACCACCCTAACTCCTCCCACAGCTTTTACACTACATAGACAGTAATATACCGAAACGCGCGGATTGTTTCCGATTGGTGTGCGATTACTTTGTGGAACGTTTCACCGAATGGTTCACGAAATATCGCTTTTACGGCGAAATTGGTCCCATAGGTATGAATGGCGAAATGTTCAAAACTAGAATGGGAGGTGACAAAAGCTGAAAAATCAGGACATGATTTCTAAACTGCCACCACTCCCTCATTTTCAAGCCCACCTACACAAATCTTATATCAAAACGTTCAGCTATCCCTGCTGCCACTAAACACGGATAAGACATAGTCCAGATAGTTTTCACAATATGACCATTTGTTTGCAACTCAGGCCGTCCATTTGAAGGGCAATATCTAAACTGCGACTGTGCCTTCAATATTTCAGAGAGATACTATGCATCAAAATCTAGGTCTGGGTTTTGTGATTCTCACAAAATAAAGCTCTTCGCTGTAGGATTTATAGTTTTTAAAATACGACCGTTTTAATATTGCACAGTTATTACAGCTATCATGATTCTGTGTATTGTGTTTTGAGCAGTGGTTGTGAAGCATAAACAGGGCATGAGCGTTACCAGGAAACAGTGGTTGTAAACATGGATCAAACATATAGCACACCTTCACCTACATTCTACGTCAAGATGCTGAGACTCCCCAAATGCATGTGGTCATACCTTCATGCTGCTAATGTTTTTATAAATGTATGTTTTAATTCAACTGTGAAGCACTTTGGGCAACAACGTTACAATTAAATGTGCTATATAAATAAATTGAAATGCATTTCTCACTCCATCAAGCTGGTCATGTGCACTTTTTAAATTTGATCAACTGGTTAGTGTAATGTTTATTATCTTTACTCACTCCAAACACTCCACCGTTACTCTGCCCACTCCATAAAGTTACTCTGCACAGTCCAACCTTTCCAGTTACTCCAGCCACACAACAGTTACTCAAGCCACTCCGCCCACTCCAGCTGTAGACTACTGGTAGAGGCAAGAACACTTCACACAATTTCCACTGAAATTGTAGCTTTTCTAGCGTTTTATTTTTTCACTGTTTTAAAAAAAAAAAAAAAAAAATTTGGATCACTTTTATTCCTATTACAAGGGATGTAAAGATCCCTTGTAATAGAAAAAAAAAAAAAAAAAAAGCATGGCAGGTCCTCTTAAATATGAGATCTGGGGTCAAAAAGTCCTCAGATCTCATATTTGGACTTAAATGCAAAAAAATAAATAAAAAATTGTCATTTGAAAAAACAACAAAAAGGCCCTACCGCCCTCCGATGGTATGGAGACGGGTGGGGGCATTCTTCCCCTCACTTGTCTCCATACCACAGACAAGACAGGTCTTAATTGCCTCCGCCACTACCGACGGCTCCGGTAAGTGGCGGAGGGCGCAGGAGGGGGTGGCACCTCTCCCGCCGCCAACGGTGATCTCGCGGCGAATCCACCGTAGAGACTACCATTATCGTAAACACGACACATTATCGTAAACACATTCAGATATCGGCTTTTTCAGCCGGTGATCCCCTACACCATAAGAACGATCATAGCGGCTTGATCGTTCTTACGGGCGGTGAGAGGGGATGTCCCCCCCCCCCCCCCCCCCCGCCCGGTGCTTCTACCGTCTCGCCACTTCCATCGATAAGTTGAAGACAGGATCCGCCGACCCCGAATGTTTACCATAGAGATTTCTGGAGGACCAGATGGTCACCGGAGTCTGATTGTTCGGAGGCCAGGCGCGATATTATGTTATGACTCTGCATTCAAAAGGCGCCGCCTTGGCTAGGCAGCCAAGATCGTGTTTTTTGTGTTGTGGGTTTTTTTTTTATTTTCAGGCTTCCAAGCCTAGAGGTGAGATGTGGGGTCTTATTGACCCCACATCTCACTCTAAAGAGGACTGATCATGCCATATTCCTATTACAAGGGATGTTCACATTCCTTGTAATAGGTTTTATTTCTATTACAAGGAATGTGAACATCCCTTGTAATAGGAATATGGCATGATCAGTCCTCTTTAGAGTGAGATGTGGGGTCAATAAAACGTTCAGTGTCTATATATATTTTTAGCACGGATCACCATTTATGTCATCAGTCCCCAAATATTGTCAAAAGTGTAAGTTTTAAAATGTCCGCTGCAATATTGTAGTCCCACTATAAGTCACTAATCACCATTACTAGTAGGAAGAAAAAAAAAAAAAAATAGAATAAAAAAAAAAAGCCATAGTTAAATTTGCACAAAAGTTATAGCGTCTACAATCAATATACGCTTATTGGGATTTCATTTACCAAACATATGTAGCAAAATACATATTGGCCTAAATATGAGGAAATTTTACTTTACTTTTTTGGGTAAAGCGTCGCATTTGTCAGTTAAAAGTGCTGTATCCAAAACAAAAAAAATTATACATCTTCCAGAGGTCAAGTGGCTATTGCTGTGAAAGTTCATTATTTTTCCCCCTCGCTCATTAACAGTCTGCTAAACTTTATACAAGTACTGCATGGACCTTGAAGAAAGGTGCACATCCACGAAAGCTTGTCCTGAAAATTTGGGTGTTGTGCAAATAAAAACTGCCACGAACAGTACTCAATTGTTTCCCACAATCCAGGGAATTAAAGCATTATAATGGTGCCAGAAGCTGTTGGGAGTGGCAGGCACCACATTACCTAAGCAGATAGACCGTTTCACATCTACCTGCACCACCCGTGCCAATTTCTATATCAGAGTGAAAGAGAAACTGGTAGTGCCTGCATCTAACAGAGGGAATGCAGCAGTTTTTGATATATGAAACTGCCACAGATCTTGCTAGGTCAGAGCCAGCGTACTGGATGTAAGCTATCAAGACAGTGTACAGCCTTCTCTGCCAATGCAGTGATTACACTACAAAATCAAAGACTGTAGGCTTACCACTCTAAGCAGTGGGTAGAGACAGACAGATGGGCTCCCACTGCTGTCTCAGCCAATGGGAGAGTCTCTATACAGCCAAGACCATCGTAAACATTGCTGGATTGGGTAGGGGTGTAAAAACACCTGCAGCCTTTAGTACATACACACACTCTTATGTTGCATATTTGTGCAAATGTTTACTTTTTCAATTTTTTTTTTGTAGGAAACACTAAAGAATTGCCATGCAAAAAAATATTTATTTTTTTGGTAATACACACAGTGAACCCTTGGATTGCGAGCATAATTTGTTCCAGAAACAGGCTTGCAATCCTAAAGAAAAAATTTCCCCATATGAAATAATGGAGACTCAAATGATTTGTTCCGCAACCATTTATTCATAAGTCCTTTATAGTCCATATAAAATTATAGCAATGTAATAGTTTGTACAACCATAAAATGTCCATCCACAAATGGCAGCCTCCACAAAGGTGAATAGAAGCAAAATCCAGCAGAAGCCACAGAATATAAAAGAGAAGAGGCGCCTAAGTGGTAGCAATATGGTTACATTTAATGAAGGTACAACATTTAGCAACTCACATGGTTGCAGATTAAAAAAGGCTCATGGCACAGGCCTCCAGGGTAAAGCTGTCCACACAGACCATCCCTCGCACCGCTGTCAGTCTGCAATCAAGACTGGGAAGACTACCCTGCAGTAGAGCGATCTGAAAGCATGGCTTGTAATGCTTGTGGAGCACAGCATGGAAGGGACGACGTCGATGGCTATGGAGGGGGATGGTCTATGTGGACAGCTTTACCCCGCAAGCCTGCATATTTAGACGCGCCTCTTAACCATGCGAGTTGCTAAATGTTGTACCTTCATTAAATGTCACCTTATTGCTACACTTAGTTGTGATGTGACACTACTTGTATAACAAATCAAAATGTATTTAAAAAATTTTTCTAGTCTTGCAAAAACTCTCTCAAACCAAGGTTTGAGTGTAACTGATTCGAACCGCCCCTTCTTAACCGCTTCAGCCCCCGAAGATTTTACCCCCTTCCTGACCAGAGCGTTTTTTGCGATTCGGCACTGCGTCGATTTAACTGACAACTGCGCAGTCGTGCGACGTGTCTCCCAAACAAAATTGACGTCCTTTTATTCACCACAAAGAGCTTTATTTTGGTGGCATTTGATTGCCTCTGCGATTTTTATTTTTTGCAATATAAACAAAATAAGAGCGACAAATTTGAAAAAAAAAAACGCATTTTTTACATTTTGCTATAATAAATATCCCCCAAAATATGAAAACTTTTTTTCCTCTATTTAGGCCGATTGTATTCTACATATTTTTGGAAAAAAAAAAAAAAAAAAATCGCAATAAGCGTTTGGTTTGAGCAAAAAGTTAACTCGTTTACAAAATAGGGGATAGTTTTATGGTATTTTTATTAATTTTCTTTGTTTACTAGTAATGGTGGCGATTTGCGATTTTTATTGTGACTGACGTTATGGTGGAAATGTCAGACATTTTTGGGACCACTGTCATTTATACAGCGATCAGTGCGATTAAAAATGCACTGATTACTGTGTAAATGACACTGGCAGTGAAGGGGTTAACCACTAGGGGGCGGGGAGGGGTTAAGTGTGTCCTAGGGGAGTGATTACTAACTGTAGGGGGATGGGCTAGCAGTGTCATTACTCTGATCACTACTCCCGATGACAGGGAGCTGTGATCAGTGACACTTGTCACTAGGCAGAACGGTGAGATGCTGTTTACATCAGTTTCCCCCCCATTCGTCCTCTCCATGAGGCGATCGCGGGACCCGACTCACGGAGCTCCCAGCCGGCGTGCATGCAATGGCACAGCGGGGAATTCAAATGGACGTACCTGTAAGTCCATTTGCCCAGCTGTGCCATTGTGCCGACGTACATCGGCATGCGCCGGTCGGGAAGGGGTTAAAGAGGTTGATTAGAAGTGTGTCATTAATCTTCTGATCCCCACCGTGATCCTTCCCTGTACATTCACTCGCTTGGCAGCCAGCCTAGTCTTTACGTGAATGGACAAAGAATGTTGTGCCTACTCTTCTAGTGATTGTCTGAATGTATTGAACACTTTGCATCTGGGCTGCAACTATACAGCTCTAATATCATACTATCTTATACATCGAGTACCTTAAAAGTGGATTGGATATCAAGTGTGCGGGAACTCTAACTCATTGGTATATGACCTTCAATGCTTTGCAGTCCCTGTGCCTTCTTTACCACCTGGCCAAACACGCTTATAGGACGGTTAGTCCTTCCATTGATTCAGAATATTTGCAGTGATCTAACCATGGACTGAGCTCTCCAAGGAGCTACCAAGCTAAAGGGCATTACTATCACCCTCAGACCTTTAAATTTACCACACTAGCATCCAGATACATTGCTCCAACAAGTTCCCATTTCAGGACAATACTACTATTAGATCATTTCCAATCACGTACCATCCATCAGAAATTTTAGAAATGGCTCATCAGCATTGTGCCTGAATTAGCGAGGTCAGAGAGTGACCTTAATTCCCTGGGGGCCATTCACATAACTGTCAGGAAATACTGATCAGTTTTCTTCATGCAACTAAGCGATAAATTATCGCATGACAGCCTTATGTGAATGGTATTTGGCGTCCGGACTTCTGTTTGTGTCATGTGTGTTTTTTCTGTCTCTTGTTTACTTCTATTCTTGACTTTTTAGCAATTTAACTCTTGAAGCATGTCGTGTAAAGTTGCAAAGATACTGCTTTCCATATTGTGCACCTTATAAGCTGGTAATTTTTGAATTTAATAAATTTTATACTTTTATGATTAGCCCTGACCAAGACACTCTGTTGCCTTAGTAGCCACTTTTCTTACCCGGGTAGTCTTACCAGGGTTTCCCTTTGTATACTCCATTTGGATTGGCTATGTTAAAAGCACCCGACTGAGGCGAGTGGTATAAGGTTAACAACCAACACTTCTTTGTGGATATACCTAAAAACAGGACCCGTTAGTTTCCGCTAGGTTTAGGGCTATAACACTCCAGTTTACAATTAGCACAGGTAGACTTGAAACAGGTCCATCTTTCAGACTCTGCAAATGATCGAACCTTCTTCACAGCTCTGATGGGATTGAATGCATTATAATTAGCATTCAATCCCGCCCAGTCACAACAGAAAGAGTCCAAACCTCCCAAGTCCTACCCTACAGATCACAGCATTAAAAAGGAAACTCCTTCATACACAGCCTATTCGGAATGGTAGCTTTGCTGCTGCTGTGCAGGATTGAATGGATCAGAATTCAATACTGCCCAGTTAAAATATGCCAACCAGTGTGAACAGGGAGAGTCCCACCACTCAGATCCCGCCCTCCCAAAGCCCTGCGCTCGGTGAAGGGATCAATCAATTTTAACCTCAACTAGCCCTTTCTCTGTAGTCTTGCAGTAAACCACCATTCTTTGGCATGCTGCTAGACAGGAATGATACAGGAGCTATGACACATTCACAACTTTCCCCACCCATATGAAGAACCAAACACCCACAGTAACCCTAGGACCCACCGATCTCAACTCAAAGAAATCCTGAAAATACAGAGGCTCAAAAGGCTCATGGGACATGTAACAGGACTAGGGCTGCAACTAATGATTATATTCATAAATCAATTAGTTGGCCAATTATTATTTTGATTAATTCGATAATATAAGAACGTGTCCCATAGGAAACCACATAAAATTAACTGTAGTGCGTTTCTGCAAAAAGCACCAAAAAACACATAGGTGTAAACCAGGCCTAAAAGGTTTAGTAGCAGCAGCATGCTTTTTTGTATCACCTGTCATCATGGGGTTAAAAAAAAACTAAAATTAGCCCTTTATAGCACACAAAAAAGCAGATAATCGCTACTATATAGCGTTCATTTATACTGTGAAACAAATAGTATATATGGGCATTTTAACTAGGAGTCAAACATGAAGGAAGATATAAATCTCCCCATTTTTTTTTCATGATAATTTTAAATATAATGCAAAATACTGGTAAAAGTTTACTTTAAATGTAATTGTAATGCCTTCTATTACCTCCAGTCTATCAGCCTCCACCTTCCCTGGGTTCAGATGCTGCTCTTCCCTGCAGTCTTTAAAAAGTGATTTTTTTTAAACCACTTGCCGACCGACTCCAGTACATATACGTCGGCACTTTAAAGATGGATATCTCGGTAACAGCAGCATCTGCTGCCACAACCGAGGTATCCATCTCTTCAGGAGCCAGTCATGTTTACGATAATGGTCTCTGCGGCGGATTCGCCGCGAGATCACCGTTATCGGCAGCGGGAGAGTTGCCACCCCCTTCCGCCGGTCACCGTAGCTGCGGCAGCGGCTGAGGCAATTGGGACCTGTCCATGGCCGGGTATGGAGACGAGTGAGGAAGATGGCCCCCACCCATCTCCATACCATAGCAGGGCGGAAGCGACGTTCTAACGTCACTTCTGCCCAGAAGTCTTAAAGGGCTATTTTTTCAAAGTCATTTCAAATGACAATTTTTTTTTTTTTTTATTGCATTTAAGTCCAAGTACGAGATCTGGGGACTTTTTGACCCCAGATCTCATATTTAAGGAGGTCCTGTCATGCTTTTTTCTATTAGAAGGGATGTTTACATTCCTTGTAATAGGAATAAAAGTGACCCAAATTTTTTTTTTTTTTTTTTTTTGAAAACAGTGAAAAAATAAAATCAAGTAAAAGAAAAAAAAATAACCACTTAAGGACTAGCCTCGTTTTGAGATTTGGGCATTTACAAGTTTAAAACTTTTTTTGCTAGAAAATTACTTAGAACCCCCAAACATTATATATTGTTTTTTTTCTAACACCCTAGAGAATAAAATGGCGGTTATTGCAATACTTTTTTTTCGCACCATATTTGCGCAGCGGTCTTACAAGTGCACTTTTTTTGGAAAAAATAAAAAACAGTAAAGTTAGCCCAATTTTTTTATATTGTGAAAGATAATGTTACGCCAAATAAATTGATACCAAACATGTCATGCTTAAAAATTGCGCATGCTCATGGAAAAAAGTATTGCAATGATTGTCATTTTATTCTCTAGGGTGTTAGAAAAAAAAAAAAACAATATATAATGTTGGGGATTCCAAGTAATTTTCTATAAAAAAAAAAAAAAAAAAAAAAAAAAAAAAAAAAACTTTTAAACTTGTCAACACCAAAACGAGGCTAATCCTTAAGTGGTTAAAATAACAAAAATGTTATCCTTACCTGCTCCGTGCAATGGTTTTCACAGAGCAGCTCTGATTCTCCCCTTCTGGGGTCCCTCAACAAAGCTTCTGGCTTCTCCTGCCTTCAGAGTGCCCCAATAGCAAGCTGCAAATTATAGAATAGAGTGCCCCTATAGCAGGGAAAAAAAAAAAAAAAAAAAAAAAAAAAGAAAAAAAAAAGCTTCTGCCTTTAGAACCACTCACTTCCTGCCCAGGACTACACGTACATGTCCCATGAGGCATTGCTCCTCATACATTCACAAGTTATCAGGCACTTACCGACATGTATGGACGGTGTACTGAGCTGTATGTGTGCTGCACTGTATTTCCTGATATGTAAACAAATAATGCATTCTGTATGCAGGTCAACTTATCGGCTGGCCAAATAATCGATTATGAAAATAGTTGACCACTATTTTCATAATCAAATAGTTTCGGCCCTAAACAGGACTGGCAAAGGAAGGAAAGAGGAAGTCAGAACTTAAAAAATTCAGCAAAGAGAAGTGACAAGACAGAAACCTGCTGTATACAGCTAAAGGAGGCAAGTTATACAAAAACTGACAGTGGGGTTGTGATTTACATGCACAATGCATATGTTTTGGGGAGGAAAAGCTGATTTTTTTTTTTAATTATTTAACTTTACTGCCGTCACCTAGGAAGCCAACAAGCCTTCTATAATAATGGCATAATGGAAGTGACAGGTCAAATTAGACCCCTAGTGTCACATACTAACCACACAAGCTGATTATGTTGCACCAGCCTCTTCTGACCACAGCTGCTGGAGGAATGACAGGTCAAAACCTGAAGTGCCAAAATCCTCATTTGCAGCTTCATTTACCAAAGGTGGGATCAGGGAATGGCTATTAGCCAATCTCCCTTCTATCTAGCTACACACACCTGCCATTTTATTTCTTGGTTTGCAGAAGGGACAAAAGGCACCTAGGATAAGCGTTGACTGTACCATCTTAGGCCCACACAAGTGGTTGGGTATCACTACAGCCATCCAAATCACTTGTACCCTTGCCTGAGCCAATTTGGCTCCATTTTTGCTTCTAGAAATCTGTACACAAGCTTAAGTTTTTCAAGAAACAATATAAAGGCTTACTGTCATCTCCAACTGGGCCTGCAGAACATTGTGCTGGAGGATCACGAGCCAAATCATTCAGTTCCTAAGGAGGAGAAACAAAAGGCCTAGTTTTAATGAAACTCAATATAAAAAACTATGAAGGAAATGAAGACAGATTTATATTTATTCACAACAAAAGCCTCTTTCACATAGGTGGTAGCCTCTAACATCCCTATCAAAAGCAATCTGAAGAAAAAAAACAAAACTGAAGGTACCCTCTTACGTTAGAAATTGGGGGTGGAGACAGATCCCTACACTAGTTTCCAAAGAGCAAGGAAATGGACTAACTTGGTACCAATTGGATAGAATAAAAAAAGGATTGATACAAAAAAATAAAGGCAGGGAAATCCAAACACAGGTGGGATAATCATTCATAATGTTCATACCACAACAAAGTTTAATTGTTGTGGTATGAACATTGTGAACGATTATCCCACCCGAGTTTGGATTTCCTGCCTTTATCTTTTTGTATAACTAAAACCTTTATTTTACCCAATATGGATTCTGTCCAATTGGTACCGAGATAGTCCATTTCCTTGCTCTTTAGAGACTTGTGTAGAGAACTGTCTCCACCCCCAATTTCTAATATAATTTGGATGGTACCCCCCTCTTTTGAATTGTTGAATCTGGATACAATTAAGGCTACCTTGCTACCCTCTTATTTGTCAATTAAGGCCTGAGAGGACAGAAATCATCAGCTGTACAACAAACACCCAACTGTAGGCGGTACAAGATGGAGCCCACCAGCAAACTAAACTGGAGGCTTTACCCTGCAGTGCCCCTAGTGGTAGAAATGTATATCTCGTTTGAGAACTGCATTGAGAATGAGTTACTTTAATTGTATTCCAGGATTTGCTTGTCTTCAGCTGAGAAAACGCGCAATTTATAAGACTTTACATAAAGACTCAAATCTTCATTAAGGTCTTCATGTTATATAGCGTAAATACCATGCCAGATATATTATTGATCATTGTAAAAACATCCCAGAATAAAAAAAAAAAAAAATTAAAATAAAACCCCAAACACCTTTTACTGCCCTAGTTCTGCATCAATTCAGGCCATTCTGATCACAGTTTTGGCACTTCAGCATATAGCATCTCTGAAGCTCATATAGCCCCTTCCACACATTGGAGAAGGGCATCAAAATGGTCTAAAGCTAGGTATAAACCAAAATTCTTCTGACTTCTGTCAAAAACGGTCCTGCTGGAAAACCAGCAATCGTCCGATGCAACGCTGATCTGCATATTCTGAATACAATAGTGCAGTGAGGATCCTTGCAGCCTGTTGTGCATTTCTGTTAAGCAGGGTATACACAGAGTATGGGTAGGTGAAAAAGTTGCAGCTGTATTAGTGTGGCTGTAAACCCTAAGACCCCTTTCACACCGAGGGCTTTTTGCAGGCGCTATAGCGTTAAAAACAGCGCCTGCAATCCGCCCTCAAACAGCTGCAGCATTGTCTCCAGTGTGAAAGCCCGAGGGCTTTCACACCGGAACGCTGCGCTGGCAGGACGTCAGGAAAAGTCCTGTCAGCAGCTTCTTTGGAGCGGTGAAGGAGCGGTGTGTTAACCGCTCCTCCACCGCTGCTCCATATTGAAATCAATGGGGCAGCGCTGGGCTATTGCGGCACATTGCAGGCGGTTTTAACCCTCTCGGCCACTAACGGGGGTAAAAGAGCCCCGCTAACGGACGAAATGCGCCGCTAATAGCGGCGTTTTACCACCGACGCTATGGGCAGCTCGGTGTGAAAGGGCTCTTAAACCCAGTGATCGACTATCAGATGATATGGATCATACAGGATTTCTATAACGCCGACAGTTTACACAGTGCTTTACAACATAAGAGCAGACCGTACAACTACAATAGAGTAGGAACTAGAGGGCCCTGCTCATTGGAGCTTACAACCCAAGAGGGAGAGTCAAAAGATACAAAAAAAAAAAAAACTGGGGGGTGGACTGATGGTGAAAATAAATTTACAGCTAGGTGGGGGCTGGATAGGCCTCTCTGAAGAGACGAGTTCTCAGGGATTGTCTGAAAGTAGAGAAGAGGAGGAGAGATAGACAGATTGGGGGAGGGAGTTCCAGACAATGGGAGAGGCTCCGGAGAAGTCCTGGAGGCGAACATGGGGAGGAGGCGACAAGGGAGCTAGAGAGCTGAAGGTCTCGGGAGGAACGATTTGGTTGGTATTTTGAGACAAGGTTAGTGATGTAGCTGGGGGCAGAGTTGTGGACGTCTTTGTAAGTTGTTAGTATCTTGAATTTAAATTTGTTGGGGCGAGCAGAAGCTAGTGGAGGGATGAAACAAATACTCCTACACAAGTTGCACCTGATGAATCTGCAACAATCTTGTACAGCCTTCTACAAACACAAGCTCAAAATCTGGCAGCAACTAAGCAGCAGAATGTGGTGATCTGAATTCACACATTAGACAGCTCAAGGAGAATTCTGAGCCTGACTGGAGGGAAGGGAAAGACTCCCCTCACTCTACAGCAGCCTTTCAACACAGAGGAACCCCAGCTAAAAATTACTAAAAGCTACAACCTTGATACATTAGAGTGATGTCAGTGCAAATGATGCCCATTGACCTTACAGATCGCTAAAAAGATCAATGGTGTCAGTGGGAACTTGTCCGAGAGGCAAAAACTGCTCAAGTAACCCATATCGACCTCTGGAGCAACCCTAGGGTTCCCCGGAACCCTTGTTGAAAAACCCTGCTCTACAGGGAGAACAAGCATAGATGTGAATATAAAAGTCACATGCTGTGTGCTAGAGTTCTGTCATCTTTTTTCTCATGTTGTGTGAAAAAGCTGTTAAATGGAACAAGGCAGCAGAAAGAAGAGAATCAGAGCATTGGCTAGGCAAGTATACAGGATAGAGGGATGTGCTTTTCATATTTCACATCTGATGTTTACAACCACTGTAAAAAGGTTTTCCTAATAAAAATGTCCAGCATTCCAGCAGCACTAGGGCATTCAAAACTGCTGCAGGTATGCGCAGACACCTCTAGCTGCTCTTCATACATTTTAGCAGCTTTTTGGGTTTAAAGGGACAGCAATAATCCATCCAGCTTGCTGGTAAGGAGTGAAAAATTGAGGTTTCCCACAGATATTAAGCCAAAAGGGCTAATATATGAGTATGATAGATACCAGGTAGCTCTTCTCATTGGCTGGACACAGAAGTTAAGTCATTATGAGATCTGTGCAGCATAACCACAATATTAACATCAGTCTTGTGACGTACGAGTAAGAAATACAAGCCAATAGGCGAGGGGACATAAGGCTCGCCAAAGATTTGTTATTCCAGATGAACAATTGGGTGGTAAAAATTAAGTTATAGGGGTTGGTAGCTTGTAGAACACGTTAATTTTCTTAAAGAAAAACCACAACAATCCCATTTAGGTTAAACTACATACATTTACATGGCTTTTAGTAAGACTTGACTACTTGCCGACCGCCCACAGTATATACACACACGTCATTACTTTGACGTTAAATACAGTTATGGCAGTAGCTAGCTGGTAAAACCCAAGTATCTTTTGTGGGCAATTCGTTATCTGATAAAAAGTGATCCCAGCGGCACATTTCTTGTGGGATCACTTTTAGAAATGGCAGGACAGGACAGGACAGCCACCCCCCCCCCCCCCCAGTCATTTCCAGGTTTACCGGGGCTGTCAGAAAACCCAGAAGCGATCCGATGCAGCTGATGGCTAGGCAGAAAGTCGAGGGAGGGATAGATGACCCCCAATCGGCTCTTTGCCCTTGGAGGACTGGAGCAACCTTTGATATCACTTCCGGTTCTCAAGCATAAAGAAATGTTTTTTTTCCCCCCCACTACATCAAGACAATATAGCGAGTTCTCTACCCTAGAACCTGGTTTTTGAAAAAAAAAAAAAAAACGGTAGGACAATATCTTGGTTTAGGTGAAAACCTAAAACCAGCTTAAAGAGGAGTTCCACCCAGGGGGGCCGTCAAAAAAAAAAAAAAAAAATTAAAAGTCAGCAGCTACAAATACTGCAGCTGCTGACTTTTAAATGGACACTTACCTGTCCCTGGGTCCAGCGATGCGGGGGATCGAAGCCCCGCTCGTCCCCCCCTCCGCTTGTCGGCGCCGGCATTTCAACTGTGGGCGCCGGGCTGTGGCTTCACAGCCTGGCACCCACTGCGCATGTGCGAGCGGCGCGCCGTGATTGGCCACTCAATCACCTGGGACCTGTAATGGGTCCCAGATGATTGACAGGAGGGAGGGAGCAGAGCGGAGCCCTTCCTGTGCCTGGGGGGAAGTGATGTCACCAGCCCAGGCAAAGGAACAGGCAGACTACGAGGGACCACCTAGCAACAGGCATTTAGAGGTAAGTGAAAAAAAAAAAAAATCCAAATGTTTGTTTTTTTTTTTAGAATTTTTCCAGGTATTTTTGTTTGGGTGGAACCCCACTTTAATAAAATAGGTTTTCTTTACAGGAAAGAGCAGCCAACTCAGATACCCTTTTGCAGAGAGTATAGCAACCCGAAACACCATGTCACACACACTTTGTCAGAAGGACCAAGGGAGTATGCTGTAACGCAGTGTTTCTCAACTCCAGTCCTCAAGGCGCACCAATAGGTCGTGTTTTCAGGATTTCCCTCAGATGAAACAGCTGTGGTAATTACTAAGGCAGTGAAACTGATCAAATCACCTGTGCAAAATAACGTTAAGCCTGAAACCATGACCTGTTGGGGCACTTTGAGGACTTGAAAAACACTGCTGTAACGGTTCAAAGGGCTGTTTTTGCAATACAAACTAAGTTCAAGTCCCAAGGGTGGTCTAACTGGTGGAATAAGTCGCATTACCCCTTGTATAAAAAAAACAAAGAACCAAAGAATGCGAAGCAAGCGGTCTTTGAAATAGGACCGATAAAGCCAAGACTTGGCCCTTAATAGTACTCAAGGCCAGCTTCATTTGTACTTGGGGAAAAATAAAAAACCAAAGAATTCTACCAACGTTATATCGGAGGGTGGCAACCCTTGGATTCACACCAGGAAACAAACCCTCCTGAGTCTATAATATCTAACTCTGGAAGCTGGCTTTATTAAAGAAAGTAGAAATCACTGACCCGGAGAGACTATGTCTCTTCAGAATGTGATCTTCAATAGCCAAACTTAAAGCCGCGTACACACGGTCGGACTTTTCGTCTACAAAAGTCCAACGGACGCTGACGGACTAAAGCTGGCTGGTAATCCGATCGTGTGTGGGCTTCTCCGGACTTTCAACGTACTTTTTTAGCCTCAAATCCGACGTACTTTAGATTTGAAACATGCTTCAAATCTTTACGTCGTAACTACGACGGACCCCGAAATCCGCTCGTCTGTGTGCTAGTCCGACGGACAAAAACCCACGCTAGGGCAGCTATTGGCTACTGGCTATGAACTTCCTTATTTTAGTCTGGTGTACGTCATCACGTACGAATCCATCGGACTTTTGTGTGGTCGTGTGTAGGCAAGTCCGTTCGTTAGAAAGTCTGCCACAAGTCCGCCGCAAGTCTGCCGAAAGTCCTCCGGAAGTCTGTTGGACAGGCTGTCGGACTTTTGTAGCTGAAAAGTCCGACCGTGTGTACGCGGCATAAGAGTTTGTAAGGTAGGATGCAATATCTGCCCCTGTGAGAGAGTAGGTCTGGCCGTAGTGGAAGGGACCATTGATTCCCCACTGCCATCTTTACAATTTCTGCATACCAGGACCTTCTGGGTCATGCTGGGGCTACAAAAATTACCGCCTTTTCCAGCTTGATCCTGCGAAGAAGCCGTGGCAGCAACTGAATAGGGAAAACTGACCCCCCATGACCACGCATCTGTATTGCATGCAAGTGCATCACTTGTCCTTGACATAAAGTTGACCAACTACATGTTAAACCTGGACGCCAAAAGATCTACGTCCAGGATCCCCCTTCTTTGGCTATAGCCAGAAAGATTTCAGGGAGAAGGGACCACTCCTCCGGGAACAACTGCTGGTGACTCACGTAGTCCACCTGCCAATTCTTTATTCATGGAATGAAGACTGCCGATAGGCAAGGAACATCCTTTTTCGCCCAAGCTAGAATATGGTCCACCACTCTGAACTGCGTGACCTTTAGTGCCCCCTTAGCGATTGATATAGGCCACGGCTGTGGCATTATCGGATTGGAACCTGAGAGGACAATCCCATAGCCTGAATGTTCAGAGCCAGACGCACTGCCCGAATCTCTACGATGTTGATGGGCAAGGCTTTTTTGGTTCTGGACCACTGTCCCTGGACAGTTGTCTTTTTCAGTACTGCTCCACAACCTGAAAGGTTGGCATCTGTCGTTACCACTTTCCAGGTAACCGGTATGAAGGTTATTTTCCTTCTGCAGATTCCCGGATACTGAGCACCAACTGAGGCTCTGGAACACCTTTGGGGACAGCCACATTGGCAAGTCTAAAGCTTGAATCGTTTTGTTACAAGTAGACAGGATACGGTTTTGCAACACTCTCGAATGGAACTGGGCATAGGGAACCGCTTCAAATGAAGCCACCATCTTTCCTAACAACCTCATGCAAAGGCGAATGGAGGGATCTCCTTTTGACCAGAACATCCGCCCCAGCTCTCTCATGGAATAGATCTTTGCCTGAGGCAAGAACACCTTTTTCTGGGCTGTGTCTATGATCAGACCCAAGTACTCTAGCCTTTTTAGAGGTAACTGGTTGTTACCAAACGAGCCAACTGGTCTATTAGCAATAGATTGTCTAGGTACGCCAAGACTGTTATGCCCTGGGCCCTTAACCTGGCAAGAGGTGGGGCCAGGACTTTTGTAATCATCCGGAGTGCTGTAGCTAGCCCGAAGGGCAAGGCTACAAACTGGAAATGCTGCTTTTTTACCTCGAACCGCAGAAACATTTGGCGGGCGGGAAATATAGGAGCATGCAGATATGCATCCCTGATGTCGATAGATACCAGAAGTTCTCCTTGTAGGATAGAAACCACTGACCTGATGGACTCCATGCGAAAGGAGCAGATCTTCAGGAACAGATTTCGATTTTTTTCGATCTAGAATGGGTCTGACCTCTCCATTCGGTTTTGGTACCGTAAAGAGGTTTGAATAAAACCCCAAACCTTGCTCTTCTGTGGGGATTTGTACGATCACTCCCTGAGCCATTAATCGGTCTAGTGCCCGAAACAGAGATTGCTTTTACCCTGGATCTTTGGGAACGTTTGACCTCAGAAAAAGACAGAAAGGGGCGAGGCGCCCCTTCATAATGAGGCTTTGGAATTCTGTTTTGCAGGTTTCTGGCCTGAGGCAGATGCCCCTGGTGCAGGAGAAAGAGTCCGCTTAAATGAAGGGCATTTATTCTTTCTTTTGACTGGCAAAAAAAGGAGTACTTTTCCCACTGGAAATCATTTGGATATATTTGTCCAAATCGTCCCCAAATAGCCGATCCCCCATAAGGAAACCCAGTCAGGAGCTTTATTTTTTTTTTGCATGGTGCTTCGGCTGACCAATTTTTTAACCACAGGATTCTACGCATGTGTACTAGCACAAGCTCAAGGCGGGACACCTGGTGAGCATCTATGGCAAAACAATGCTCTTGGTAGCTCAGCCAAATCCCGGGCTTGCTTTACAGGAACCTCTTTAAGGGCCTGTCTAAATTGGTCCTTTAGGGATTGACAGATGCCTATTGCAGTGACTGCAGACTGAGTAACGGCACCTGCCAAAGAAGAAGAAAAAAAAAAAAAAAAAAAAAAAAAAGGAGGACTTTACCAGGAATTCCAACCTTTTATCTGTAGGATCCTTAACCACTTCAATATCAGGCACTGAGACACCTTCCTGCCCAAGCCAATGTTCAGCTTTCAGCACTGTCGCAATTTGAATGTCAATTGTGCGGTCATGCTACACTGTACCCAAATTTTTTATCATTTTGTTCCCACAAATAGAGCTCTCTTTTGGTGGCATTTGATCACCGCTGGGATTTTTATTTTTTGCGCAACAAATAAAAAAAGACCGAAAATTTGGAAAAAAAAAGTTTTTCTTCGTTTGTTAAAAATTTTTGTACGTTTTCGCCTTCAATGATGGGCACTGACTAGCACTGATAAGGCAGCACCAATAGGCACTTGTAGGCGGCACTGATGATACTGATGGGTGGAATTGCTGGGCATCACTGATGCCTGTTAGTACATACTGGTGCCAATCAGTGCCCATTAGTGGCATTTTCACATTAGTGGCATCCCACATAGGGCAGCCCATCCACCTGAGTGGACTGCCCTACACACAGCAAACACCCCAAAGTAGTTTTTTTTTAGTAGATGCAGGGTGTGTGCTAATGAGATCAGCTGATCAACTCCTGTCATAACCTAAAGTCTGTCAGGACACAAGATGGAAGCAATAGATATGTTTTAATTGATGTAGGACAGTACGTGTCGGTAGATTTTAATGAAAGCTTTAATATTTATGCAAAAAGTACATGACTGCTATATTGGGGCATAGGGGACCTGGAATTTAGAGGGAAAAAAAAAAAAAAAGAAGAAGTGGTGAACTTGGCCTTTAACCTCCCTGGCGATATGATGTCAGATTTGTGTCTCAAAGCGGTACAATTATTTTGCATAGAAATTTGGCATTTTATATTGTAGGCCTGTAATTCTTGGCAATAACACACTTAAATCTGTCCACCAAGAGTCTAGTAGACATCCCGGGTATGATGAAGTTTGAAACACAAAATCATAAATATAAAAAAAAATAATAAAATGAATTTACCAACGATTCACGATTGCTCAATTCTGCAAGTGTTCTAATTTACTACCGCTGTTTTCTAGCTGGTCTAAAACCACTTTTGACGAAAAGGGACCCTTTGGTTGCCATGCACAAGCTCCACTTTCCAGGCAGAAAGACAGGTAGGGGGGTGTATATGTGTATATATATATATATATATATATACACATACACACACACACACATATATCTATCTATCCACATACATATATTACACACACATACACTGAAGCAACTAATCGATAGCCATTTTCAAAGTCGATTAACCGCCCAGTAACAATGGGGTTAAAAAAACTAAAATGAGCCATTTATTGTACAAAAAGAGCACATCACTACTGTAAACATTACTTTCAGAGATCTACAGTAAAAACATGAACCCTTTACAGTAGTTTTTTGTACTATAAAAGGGCTAATTTTAGTTTAACCCCATTATGTTACTAAACATCTTAGACCTGGTTCACATCTGTTTTTTGGTGCTTCTTGCAGAAACGCACTACAGTTCATTTACATGGTTTCCTATGGGAAACGTTCACATCTATGCTTTTTTCAGCCGCTGTGTATTTGGAAAGGGTCAGGGACTTTTTAACTCAAAACTGTGCTTTTTTTTTGTTCAATATACGTCAATGGAGAAGCTGCAGAAGAGCATGTAATGCATTTTTGAAGCAATTTGTGTTTTTTAATCTGTCCAACAAATTGGCCAAAAAAAATGCAAAAACGCAAATCGCAGCAAAATCACGTGCGCAAAAATCTAAACACAAAAAGCACTGCAGGAATGGATCAAAAGCAAACTGCATAGGTGTGTACCGAGCCTTATGCTGGTCACACGGATCAATTTTCAGACGAGAATATTCAGATGAAAAATCTTTGTACATTTGCTGAATGAAAAAAAATGTTTGAAATTTTCACTTGTTTTTAAAATGAATGTAATTTCTGAACAAAAACCACATACACTGACTGAAAATTCCTTTGACCAAGAAGTTTTCTATTTCCCAAAATTTTCCCATCACTGTGGTTGAAAGTGGTCGATTTGACCCCACTAACAATTAGAAAATCGAACAAACGTTCTTAAAATGACATTTTTTCTGAAGGAAGACAGTGTTTGTTTTTTATATAAAAAAAAAAAATTGATCTCCGAGTCGGATGATTTTTACCAGATTCACCCTTTAATAGTATGTATCCTCTAATAGTATATACAGTAGATCTCTTCTGTCTGTTATTCTCAGAGTGGATTAGATTTATTTGCTCCCTAACCATATAGCTGGTTATTTACATTTACCACTGCATAGGAGATATTTAAGAATAAATTTCCTTTTTTTTAAACTTTACATAACTAAATTATACACCACACTTTTTTTTTTAAGGTTATTAACAGTAATCGGCCAACGAATCGACTATGAAAATAATGTTAGTTGCTATACACACACACACACTATATACATACATATTAAAACTGCATGCAGGGCACTGGACAAAGCACTGGGGACAAAAAAAGGATGTGAAATAATTTCATACAGTAATGTAATCGTAAGATTACAGTGTACTGTATGCATTATGATTTTTCACTTTTTTGAATTTGCGGTCACGACGTTTGCAGGGAATGGAGCCTGGCACGGAGAGGCTTCGGGTGGAGGACAGAGCCCACAGACACAGCAGGGGGACATCACAGGATCTTGGGGATAAGGCAAGTATACCGCACCAAGATCCTGCAATGCAATCCCGAGTGTGGCTCGGGGTTACAACTAATGGTGCTGAAATTTAACCCCGACCCACACTGGGGAAAACCGCCAGGGATGTTAGCGGGGGCAGGGACAAGCCACACAGACTAGAGAGAAAGAGGGGGAGACCATAGTAAACAGCTTGCTATGAGGGCACTTGCAGGGGGAGGAGCTAAGAGCACCAGTGGGGGAGCAGAGAAAAGGGGGATCGGGACTGCTCTATACATGCACAGGAGCACGCAAGCATGACATGTTTGTTTTTTATATTTAAAGTGATTGTAAAGTCTCGTTAAAAAAACAAATATGTTATACTTGCCTCCTCTGTGCAGTTGGTTTTGCAGAGCAACCCGGATCCTCCTCTCAGGTCCCTCTTTGTTGCTCCTGGCCACTCCCTCCTATCGAGTGTCCCCACAGTCAGCAGCTTGCAAATGAGGGGCACTGGAGCCAAGCCACAGTTCCATGTGTCCATTCAGACACGGAGCCCCGACCCCTCTCTCCTGACTGGCTGGCTTTCATTGACAGCCGTGGGAGCCAATGGCACCGCTGCTGTCTCAGCCAATCAGGATTGTTCCAGACTGCTTAGACATTCATGGATATCGCTGGAGAGAGATGGGGTTCAGGTAAGTATCAGGGGGGGGGGCTGGGGTGGCTGCTACACACAAGTTTTTTTTTATCTTAATGCATTAACCACTTGCTTACTGGGCACTTAAAACCCCCACCTGCCCAGTCCAATTTTCAGTGCCGACGCACTTTGAATGAGAATTGCACGGTCATACAACACTGTACCCAAATTAATTTTTTTCCCACAAATAGAGCTATCTTTTGGTGGTATTCAAATCACAGCTGGGATTTTTATTTTAAAGATGGAAAATTTTGAGGAAAAAAAAAAAAAATCACCACGTTTCATAGTTTTTTCTCCTCACGCTGTCAGTGCGAGGAGAAAAAAATAGCCGATCACCAGCTCTGACATAACATGATCAGCTGTCATTGGCTGATCACGTGTTAAGGGGTCGGGATCGACCCCTTACTCCGATCTGTGATCCAGCGAGTCTCAGACTCGCTGATCAGAGCGCACCGCGCTTCCTGCAGGAGGCGCGCAGGCGGCTCGGGCACGCGAGGACGTCAATAGACGTACTCCCGGCAAAGCATGTCTGCGCTGTAGCCGTCAATCAGCTATAGCGAGGATCTGAAGAAGTTAAGATAAAAAAACCTTCTGCCTTTACAACTCCTTTAACCTTTAGGATCACTTTAACCCCCTTGCCGCCAACAGATCACATACAGTATATGTGACATTACTGAAGTGGGTCTTCTTCCATGAGGTCACATACACATGTACCATCACAGAGACTAGACCCCAACTAAGAACCCTGGAGTACTAACAGTCAAGAACCAGAAAGCACAGTTCCAGGTCAAGTCGATCGCTGTGATAGCCATCACTAAAGCTCACCCGTTTCTTTACTGAATGGGGGAAAAAAAAAAAAACAAAGTTTGAGCTAGGTCAATGGTCAAGACCATGAGGCATCGATACAAAAAGTAAGGATTAGAATAATTTATTGGTGGTAGGTTATGGTAGAAGCAAGAAAAATACAGCTAAAATTAAGAAATGTACTATTCTTTGGCCAGTTTTCCCTATATATGATACCCACAACCATTTACCACCAAATTTTTATTTTTTTTTTCAGTATAAAAAAAAAAAAACACACACACACGGTATCATCTACCTGGATACACAAAGTAGTTGCAACGATGTGCACAATTTCACTAACATGTCAAAGTTGCAAAACAGTGTTCAGACGTTGGGATTTGTTTTACCCTCCATCATGAAGGGGTAAAACCTATTTAAAAAACATTCATGGTACAAGAGTGGCTGTACACCCATTAAACATTAATGCAGAGGGCCTAGCAGTCTAGCACATAAGGCTTTCTGACATTAAAGAGAAAAGTAAACCCTAGTGGGTTTTACTTTCTATTTCCCTGCAAAGGTAAAGCATAATGGGCTACTATGCATCGAATAGTAGCCCATTATGCGTCACCTGACACCGAAGCCCACACTGTCGCCATTGTCCCCACGAGCAGGGAGCTTCCATCTTCGCCCCTCTTCCTTCCAGGTCCGCGAACTCCGGCTCTGTGACTGGCTGGAGTCGCGTGATATCACTCCCGTGCGTGCGGGAGCCGCCAGTCATGGCATGACCCCTATTAGAAACGGCATGATGCGCCGATGACATGGGCACATGTACGGTAGTCATCACCCCTTGTCATTTTAGTAAATATCTCCTAAACCGTGGAGGTTTAGGAGATATTTCAAGCACCTACAGGTAAGTCTTAATATAGGCTTACCTGTAGGTAAAAGTGGTTGCACGGGGTGCACAACCACTTAAAAAAAAGTGTTACTAAACTAAGTAATATGAAAATAGTTATTCTGCCCCCCCCAGCTTATAAACCTTTTTACATTAAAATATTGCCACTACACACCTTTTTGGCTGATCTGTATACAACAGTCAGAGATCAACTGCAGTTTCTCCAGTGCTGAGAGTTCAGATAGCATATTTCCACTGCAGCCTGTATACACCCCCACATGTGTGATGCCAATATCATGTAACCTGGCCTAGAACAAGTTCCCTCCACCATAAAAAGACACAACTGAGCATGTGCAGGTCGGCTACTCTGCCTGTATGTTAGCTGGCCTTCCCAAGATAGACAGTGCAGGAGGGAAGGATCTTTGTATACAGGATAAAACAGCCTTTAAATAATGCAGAGGATTAACCCCTTAAGTTCCACAGTGAGTACAGCAAGCATGCTAGGCTGCATATAGTTACATAGTAGGTGAGGTTGAAAAAAGACCAACCTATGTGTGTGATTATGTGTCAGTATTACACTGAATATCCCTGTATGTTGCGGTCGTTCAGGTGCTTATCTAAGAGTTTCTTGAAACAATCAATGCCCCCTGCTGAGACCACCGCCTGTGGAAGGGAATTCCACATCCTTGCTGCTCTTACAGTAAAGAACCCTTTACGTAGTTTAAGGTCAAACCTCTTTTCTTCTAACTTTAATGAGTGGCCACGAGTCTTATTAAAAACTCCCTTCTGCGGAAACGTTTTAACCCTATTGTGGGGTCACCAGTATAGTATGTGTATATTTAAATCATATCCCCTCTCAAGCGTCTCTTCTCCAGAGAAAAAAAAAAAAAAATTCAGTGCTCGCAACCTTTTCTCATAACCAATATCCTCCAAACCCTTTATGAGCTTTGTTGCCCTTCTTTGTACTTGCTCCATTTCCAGTGCATCCTTCCTGAGGACTGGTGCCCAGAACTGGACTGCATACTCCAAGTGCGGCCGGACCAGAGTCTTGTAAAGTGGGAGAATTATCGTTTTTATCTCTGGAATGAATCCCCTTTTTAATGCATGTCAATATTCTGTTTGCTTTGTTAGCAGCAGCTTGGCATTGCATGCCACTGCTGAGCCTATCTACTAGGACCCCCAGGTCCTTTTTCATCCTAGATTCCCCCAGAGGTTCAGACAGATTTTACGGTTGTGGGTTTAGTAACACTAAGCCTAGGTTCACACTTATGCGGTACGATTAGGCTCTGTTCACACCTAGGTGTTTTGTTTTCATGCAAAAAATAGTGCGTTTGCCGCAATTTTGTACAGGTCAAAAAGGTCACAAATTTAACAAAAAAAAAAAAAAAAAAAAGCGCCTGTACTTTGAGTTTCAGGCGTTTTGCTTCAGATGACAAAACGCTCAGATATAAACAGGGGCCATTGAAATGAATGGGATTCGTCTTGTTGGGCGTTTTTAGAGCTGAAGCTTACAACAGAAAAATGAAAAGCTCAAAACCGCCTAGGTGTGAACAGACTCTTAAGGATAATGTCCAGTATAGGCCAGGTGCGATTCCAATGCGATTTGGATACAGCTGCAATTCTCTGGAAATCAGCTCAAAAAGGCACTATAGCTTGCTAGAAATTGCACTGGAATTGGTTAATCTTTGAACACCTATGCATTTCCTAGATTGTAAGCTCCAAGCATCGCACAAAACGAGCACAAGATCCCTAACACTTTGCGTTCAGCCTGCATATACGTGAATGGCCACCATAGAAAGTCACCAAATTGCATTAGTGTGAATCAGTTCTAAGAAAAGGTAACAAGAATTTTATCTCTTTACCACAATCACACAGTAGAAACTCAAGTGAAGACATTACAGTGGCAGTTTTATACAAAGCATCCGTGTCAAATTTAAAATGTTTAGGTAGCTTAGAAGAGGAAAGGTTCAGGAAGTAGGTGAAACTGTTGCAACAGTAAACATGGTTACCATTCTGGCTAAGCAGTGTTGCAGGTAGGGGTGCCTCGTCACCGATCCGTGATCCGAACGGTCCAAGCTGCCTCGGCCAAGCTCCGGAGTGGCGGCCATCTTGGTACACCCGGCTGCCGTTTACCACGTGATCGCTCCGTCAAATGACAGAGCGTCCACTTGTAAACAAGCCGACATCATGTCATGACGCCGGCTCCTCTCTCCCCTCTGTGTACTGATCTGTACAGTGGAGGGGATGGATCGGATTGTGGATATTATTACAGTGGGGGAGATTTTTTGTTGACCCGGAAATAATCCGAACAGTGACTCCTGATCCGAGGAACGATCCGAACCATGAGTTTTTTGATCCGTTGCACCCCTAGTTGCAGGAGTAAAAAAGTGGCTTGGTTAACCACTTCACATCCGGGCCATTTCTGACACTTCGCTCCTACATGTCAAAAATCATCATTTTTTTGCTATAAAATTACATAGAACCCCCAAACATTATATATGTTTTTTTAGCAGAGACCCTACAGAATACAATGGCGGTCATTGCAACTTTTTATCTTGCACGGTATTTGCGCAGCAATTTTTCAAACGCGTTTTTTTTGGAAAAAAAACAGTTTCATGCTTAAAAAAAAAACAAAACAGCAAAGTTAGCCAAATTTTTTTGCATTGTGTGAAAGATGAAGTTACGCCGAGTAAATAGATACCTAACATGTCACGCTTCAAAATTGCACACGCTCGTGGAATAGCGCCAAACTTTGGTACTTAAAAATGCCCATAGGCGACGCTTTAAAATTTTTTACTGGTTACATGTTTTGAGTTACAGAGGAGGTCTAGGGCCAAAATTATTGCTCTCGCTCTAACGTTCGTGGCGATACCTCACATGTGTGGTTTGAACACCGTTTTCATATGTGGGCGGGACTTACGTATGCGTTCGCTTCTGCATGCGAGCTCACGGGGACAGGGGCGCTTTAAAAAATTTTTTTTTTTTTTTATTGTTAATTTTACTTAAAATTTTTTATTTTGACACTTTAAAAAAATATATTTTTTTTTGATCACTTTTATTCCTATTACAAGGAATGTAAACATCCCTTGTAATAGGAATATGACACGATCAGTCCTCTTTACAGTGAGATATGGGGTCAATAAGACCCCACATCTCACCTCTAGGCTGGGAAGCCTAAAATAAAAAAAAAAAATAAAACGATCGCCGCTTCACAGCCGAAGCGGCGCCGTTTTTTTGAATGCAGAGGCCGGGCGTGACGTCATAACATCGCGCCCGGCCTCCGAACGATCATAGAGACTCCGGGGACCATCTGGTCCGCCGGAAATCTCTATGGTGAACATCCGGCGCCGGCGGGTCCGCTATCCGGCTCACCGATCGCTGAGGTGAGTCGGTAGTAGCACCGGAGGGCGGCGGGAGGGGGGGGATGTCCCCTCCCGCCGCCCGTAAGAACGATCAAGCGGCGGAACAGCCGCTATGATCGTTCTTATGGTGTATGGAATCGCCGGCTGAAAATGCCGGTATCTGAATGATGTCTGTAGCCTCAGACATCATTCAGATATAAGCCCTGAAAGTGGAGGCCGTCATATGACGGCCTCCGGATGTCAAGTGGTTAACAAAATTTTTCTACCTTGCCATCTGAGCCTATATAATGCACACAGTGTAGGGAGACACGGCTCTAGTAACTGCAAGGGTGGCTCTAAAGGATGCTGCAGATGAAGGAGCCACCCTGACAGGAAACCTGGTGTAATGATCATGGCACCAGCCTAAAATGAAATATAGGCAAAGGCAAGGATTAAAAGATGAAAAAGCTGCCTCCTTAAGTGATTAAAACTGCTGCTGAAAGTGCTTGAAAAACTGAGTGTTTAATATTTTAACTTTACTCCTGGCTACTGCATGGGAGGGGGGATGAAAAAATAATTTTAGGGAAATCCTGGCAATTTGAACATACAAAATCTTGAGATGTGCAGCACAGCGTAGGAGTGTCTTCTCACAAGGTCTGGGATCTTCAGTTAGATCTCTCCCACAAGACTGACGCCACCAGTCGGAAGAGCTGTAAAACAAGTATATTTTTTCAAAACTTTATTAGCCCCCATACACACTAAATTCCACCAAATGTCACATGTAAGCACTTTTTTGCACTTCATGCATAAGGCAGATAACTCATTTCAATGGGCTGCCCTGCACAAGACAAACTGCAAAGAAGCTCAGGTACCCATGTTTTGCTGCATTAAGGGTGCCACTAGCAATGAATGAGAAGATACTTTGTCATAGATGCACGCAAAATTACCCAGTTTTATGTAAGTTCACATGCTACTGTAGTGCGAATACAAGCTTAAAGTGGATGTAAACCTGATTCATGAAATTTGACATGATAGATATTTACCAGAAATACACGTCAAAAAAAGTTAAAAATTGATTTGCATTTTAATGAGTGAAATAAGTATTTGATCCCCTATCAGCAAGGATTCTGACTCCCACTCTTAAAGGAAATGCGCCTAATCTCAGCTTGTTACCTGTATAAAAGATACCTGTCCACAGAAGCAATCAAATTCCAATCTCTCCAATAGAAAATATGAATGATAAAACACAAACATTTTTCACCATGGCCAAGACCAAAGAACTGTCCAAAGACGTCAGACATAATTGTAGACCTACACAAGGCTGGAATGGGCTACATGACCATCACCAAACAGCTGGTGTGATTTATTTGCAAATGGAAGCACAAAATAACTCATCACCCTGGGTCTGGGGCTCCATGCAAGAACACCCCCTCGTGGCGTTTCAATGATCATGAGAACAGTGAGGAATCATCCCAGAACTACACTGGAGAATCTTGCCAATGATCTCAAAGCAGCTGGGACCATAGTCACCAAGAAAACAATTGGTAACACTACGCCATGAAAGACTGAAATCCTGCAGGTCTTCCTACTCAAGAAATAACATGTACAGGCCTGTATGGTTTGCTAATGAACATCCGAATGATTCAGAGGAGAACTGGGTTAAAGTGTTGTGGTCAGGAAAGATTTAAAACCAGGTAGGATCCTGATGACCAGAAGTCTCGCTGGTCCAGACAGGTGTACCAACTCCCAGACTGGGTGGAATTCCCTTTTAGAACAAAAACAGATAGCCAAAATTAATGGGGGAAGAGTAGGAGAAAGGAGAACTCAAAAGTTGTCTTTGGATCCAAAATAGGAGGAGAAGGAACTGACTGCAGTATATTCCTTATTAAATCTTTATTTAAAAATTGTAATTATAGACAAGGCATAAATAGGAGATTGTAAATTAGGGAATAAAAAATGACAACGTTGTCACATTAAAAACGCTTGCCCATGAGCTCAGGCACGCCACTAAAACCGCACGTGCCAATCAAGTCATATCAAACAGCAATGGGGTGAGCTTATGGGCATGCATTTTTAATGTGACAACGTTGGCATTTTTTATGACACCTATTGTTTACGCTTTTTCAATAACAATTTTTGAAGAATCAATCCGGAATATACTATTTGGTAGACGCTATAAAACTTTTGCGCAAAAGCGCTTATTGCGATTTTTAACCAAAAATATGTAGAATACATATTGGCCTAAAATTAAGAATTTTTTTGGGGGGGGGGGCCATTATAACAAAAAGTAAAATATTGC
Organism: Lithobates clamitans; assembly: GCA_037952925.1. Lineage (NCBI taxonomy): Eukaryota > Metazoa > Chordata > Amphibia > Anura > Ranidae > Lithobates > Lithobates clamitans. The sequence goes on from JBBGZY010000655.1 coordinate 6,774,009, forward strand.
TTTTTCAAAAGTGTCGCTTTGTTTATAGCGCAAAAAATACCACCAAAAGAAAGCTCTATTTGTGGGGGAAAAGGAAACGGAAACCAATTTAGTTTGGTTACAACGTCGCATGACCACGCAATTATCAGTTAAAGCGACGCAGTGCCGTATTGCAATACAGTAGGGGAAAAAAGTATTTAGTCAGCCACCAATTGTGACAGTTCTCCCACTTAAAAAGATGAGGCCTGTAATTATCATCATAGGTATACCTCAACTATGAGAGACAAAATGTGGAAACAAATCCAGACAAAATCACATTGTCTGATTTTTGAAAGAATTTATTTGCAAATTATGGTGGAAAATAAGTATTTGGTCACCTACAAACAAGCAAGATTTCTGGCTCTCACAGACCTGTATCTTATTCTTTAAGAGGCTCCTCTGTCCTCAACTCATTACCTGTATTAATGGCACCTGTTTGAACTTGTTATCAGTATAAAAGACACCTGTCCACAACCTCCAACAGTCACACTCCAAACTCCACAATGGGGAAGACCAAAGAGCTGTCTCCAGATCTCAACCCCATAGAAAACCTTTGGAGGGAGTTGAAAGTCTGTGTTGCCCAGAGACAGCCCCAAAACATCACTGCTCTAGAGGAGATCTGCATGGAGGAATGGGCCAACATACCAGCAACAGTGTGTGACAACCTTGTGAAGACTTACAGAAAACATTTGACCTCTGTCATTGCCAAAGGATCTAGAACAAAGTATTGAGACTAACTTTTGATATTGACAAGATACTTATTTTCCACCATAATTTGCAAATAAATTCTTTCCAAAGCGGATAATGTGATTGTCTGGATTTGTTTCCACATTTTGTCTCTCATAGTTGGGGTATACTTATGATGACAATTATAGGCCTCATCTTTTTAAGTGGGAGAACTTGCACAATTGGTGGCTGACTAAATACGTGTGTATGTGTATATGTGTATATGTGTATATATATATATATATATATATATATATATATATATATATATATATATATATATATATATATATATATATATATATATATATATATATATATATATATATATATATATATACCAAATCAGTGTCAGGTAGACCAAACTAAAATTTCAGCCACAACTGTCAGGAAAATTGTTTGTGATGCAAAGAAAAACCGAAACAACTTCAGGTGAAATACAGGACTCTCTGAAACCATGTGGTGTGGCTGTTTCAAAATACACAATAAGGAGGCACTTGAAGAAAGATGGGATGCATGGTCGAGTCGCAAGAAAGCCATTACTACGCAAATGCCAAAGTATCCTGCTTACAATATGCCAAACAGCACAGAGGCAAGCCTCAAACCTTCTGGCACAGAATCATTTGGAGTGATAAGGCAAAAATTTAGCTTTTTGGCCACAACCATAAATGCTACATTTGGAGAGGAGTCAACAAGGCCTATGATGAAAGGTATGGAGGTGGATCGCTGATGTTTTGGGGATGTGTGAGCTACAAAAGCACAGGAAATTTGGTCAAAATTGTTGGCAAGATGAATGCAGTATCAAAAAATACTGGAGGAACATTTGCATTCATCAGCCAGGAAGCTGCACATGGGATGTACTTGGACACTCCAACAAGACAATGACCCAAAACACAAGGCCAAGTCAACCTGTCATTGGCAACAGCAGATTAAAGTGAAGGTTCTGGAGCGGCCATCTCAGTCTCCTGACCTCAATATCATCGAGCCACTCTGGGGAGAACTCAAATGTGTAGTTCATGTAAGACAGCCCAGGAATTTACAGGAACTGAAACTTTTCTTCAGGATCATTTTGGTAGTTTGTCATTATGATAAAAAAATAAATAAACACAGTAGATTAATAAATGGCTTCAGTCAAACACTAACCATGAGTGAACGAAACGCTTGTTATGCATATTCTATGAAAAAATGGCCAAGAAATCATAAATTCTGCCAGGGTATGTAAACTTATGAGCACAACTATATACACACACGATCAAAATTAGAGAGTATATGAACACTTGATTTCTTTAGAAATGTAATCATTGTTCAACATTTGATGGAAATGCTGTTGTGGCTATACCATGCTAATTGAACAGCGTTTTTCAAAATAACAAAAAGGTACCTTTATGGTGTAGAAAATACAATGGTCAAAACTGCGATCCGATTTGGGGGTGTCATTAACTTTACATTGACACCCGCAGCAGTTCACAGATGTCAGTGTGAACCAGATGAGATTCAGGAACTCACACAGGAATTGCAGGGATTCCCGCATCACACCAGTGTGAACCAAGCCTAAAAAAGGTGCATACACAGCAAAGCCGTTTTATTTTGACGAGACACAAGCTCCTAAAAAGAAAAAAAAATAAATAAAAAAACACACCCACCCTTTACCATGTGTTCATCTTGCATGTCCTGCGAGTGCCACCTTATTCAATATAGATACTATGACCATCTAAAGAGATTCTTTACGCAAAAATAATGATCTATGGTGGAATATTTAATCCTGCAGAAATTGAAAAATGCTGAATTCAAAAAAAAAAAAAAAAAAAAAAAAAAAAAAAAGCCAAAACCACCAGAAATGTCACATTTAACCACTTGCCGACCAACCGTCTTCATACGGCAGCAGGTTGGCTCTATTGCACGAACCGCCATAGCTGTAAGTCAGTTTGTGCAATAGATCGTGAATAGATGTCCACCGGCCACCCGCAAATCGCTTCACAGAGCCAGAATGGGTATCTACCAATGTAAACAGATCCCTGTTCTGACAGGGGATTAGAAAGAGATAGTCTGTGCCCCCCCCCCCCCCCCCGATCACATTTAACACCTTGATAACCACTAGTGTTAACCCCTCCCCCGCCAGTGTCATTTATACAGTAATCAGTGCATTTTTATAGCACCGATCGCTGTAAAAAATGTCACCTTTCCCAAAAGAATCGCTATCACCCCATTACTAGTAAAAAAAAAAAATTAATAATAATACACACATAGTATTTGTTAGACGCTATAAAACTTTTGCCCAAATTTACGCTTAGGAGGTTTTTGTTTTTTTTTACCAAAAATATGTAGAATACATATTGGCCTAAAATTAAGAAATTTGTTTTTAATGGGGCCATTATAGCAAAAAGTAAATACTGATTTTTCAAAATTGTCGGTTTATAGCGCAAAAATTACCACCAAAAGAAAGCCATTTGTGGGGGCAAAAAAGAAAAAAAAAAAAAAAAATCAAGTTAGACTTACCGGTAACTTGTTTTCCAGGAGTCTTTCATGACAGCACCTTGAGAGCGTGGCTCCACCCACTTGACAGGAAACACACCTCCACCAAACTTTAAAAGGAGGCTCCTTCCCACTTAGTAGTAGTAGAGAACCTCCGGCCCAAGCTGGAACACATAATCAGAATATGGTTAGTCACAGCATAGTAATTTAATACAATAAGGGCGGGTTGCTGCTGTCCTGAAAGACTCCTGGAAAACAAGTTACCGGTAAGTCTAACTTGATTTTTCCCTTAACGTCTTTCAGGACAGCACCTTGAGAGGATAACAGAGACTTACCCACTTAGGGAGGGACCACAGCCTGCAAGACCTTTCTGCCAAAAGCCTGTTCACTGGCTGACAGAAGATCCAGCCTGTAATGACGGACAAACGTAAGGTAACTTGACCACGTAGCCGCCCTACAAATCTGATCTGGGGTGGCACCAGCCATTTCTGCCCATGTAGTGGCCTGAGCCCTGGTAGAATGCGCTTTAATTCCCAGCGGGGGAGAGAGCCCCGACTGAGAGTAGGCTGCTAGAATAGCTGATTTAAGCCATCTAGCTATAGACCCCTTTGAAGCTTGTTGGCCCTTCTTTTTACCCGAAAAAAGTATAAATAGAGAATCCGAGGATCTAAAGTTACTTGTTACCTCCAGATACTGTAATAAAGTCCTTCTTACATCCAAATTGTGGAATTTGCCTTCTTTTTTCCCCCGAAGGGTTAGAGCAAAGGTTGGCAGGATGATCTCCTGCGACCTATTGTGTGCTGACGCTACCTTTGGCAAAAAACCCGGATCGGTTTTAAGTACAATCCTATCTGTGTAGATAGTTAAAAAGGGTCTCTTAACAGATAGGGCGTGCAGCTCACCAATTCTCCTTGCTGACGTTATTGCAACTAAGAACAAGGTCTTAAGAGTAAGATTCCTTAGAGAGATTCCTTGTAGTGGTTCAAAAGGTTCCTTTGTAAGGGCTTGCAGGACCACTGATAGATCCCAATTGGGAAAGTGCTTAGCCGGAGCTGGTCTAGATCTGGTAAGTGCCTTGAAAAATCTTATAACCAAGGGCTCAGAAGAGATTGGTCTTTCTAGAAATACTCCCAAAGCAGCTACTTGAACTTTAAGGGTGCTGACTGACAATCCCTTGTCTGCCCCCTCTTGTAGAAATTCCAATATTGACACTTAATTTTTTACTTTTCTCTTAGTCAAATGACAAAAAGAGTTGAAGACCTTCCAATATTTAGCATAGATTTTTCTGGTCACTATTTTCCTACTGGAAAGTAAGGTAGTTACCAAGGGTTGTGACAGACCTTTGTTTCTTAACAACTGCTCCTCAGAAACCAGGCCGTGAGGCTTAGACTGGCCACTCCCGGATGCTGTATTGGACCCTGTAGGAGCAGGTCCTGCCGGAGAGGCAGCCGCCAAAATGGTTTGACTGACATCTGTAGAATGGTGGAAAACCATGCCCTCTTTGGCCAAAATGGAGTAATTAGGATTACTGCCACCTTCTCCCTCTGTATCTTCCTTAACACCAACGGGATAAGTTGGAAAGGAGGAAATGCGTAACCCAGATGGAAGTTCCAGGGCTGGATTAACGCATCTGTCCCCTGGGCCTTGTCGTTTCTGTGAATAGAGAAAAATACTGGGAGTTGTGTATTTTCCTGTGACGCAAATAGGTCTATTTGCGGTTGACCCCAGGCCCTGGTAATCATTGCAAAGATTTCCGGATTCAGGCTCCATTCTGACTCCTGAATCCGCCTTCTGCTTAGATAATCTGCCACTACATTTAAGGTGCCTTTGAGGTGGACTGCTGATAAGGACCGAACATGCTTTTCTGCCCAAACCAGGATCTTTGAAGCTAGCAACTGAAGTGTTTTGCTTCTTGTACCCCCCTGTTTGTTTAGGTAGGCTATGGTAGTGGCGTTGTCTGAGAGGACCCGGACATGAGAACCTTGAAGGATAGGAGAGAAGGCATCTAAAGCTAAGGCGACTGCCTTTAGTTCCCTCCAATTTGAGGACCTCTTTGCCTCTGTCCGAGACCACATTCCTTGCGCGAAGTCTTGGTCTAAGTGAGCTCCCCAACCCCATACACTGGCATCTGTCGTTACCACTTTTTCTATTGGAAATGACCAGAGCAGGCCTTCTGACAGATTCTCCTGTCTTCTCCACCAAAGTGATCTCTTGACTTTGGTGGGTATTTTTACCTTTGCTTCCAGAGATTCTGACCTGTGATTCCATATTCTCAGGAGAAAGCTCTGGAGAGGCCTGAAATGTAACCTTGCCCATTGAATGGCTGGTATGGTTGCGGTTAGGGTTCCTAGGGATGACATCACTTGTCGGACTGATAATTGCTGGCTTGCCTGCAAGGACGCTACCACCTTCAGGATCCCCTTCTCTTCTGGGAGAAAAATCTTTTGTTCCCTTGAACAGATCTGATACCCCAGGAATAGTATTTTCTGGGCTGGAACGAAATTTGACTTCTGCATATTTATGATCCAACCCAGGGTTTCTAGATGACCTCGGGTCTTTCCGAGGTTGTCTAGCAGTCTTTCCCTGGAGGGGGCAAAAAGGAGTAGGTCGTCCAAGTACGGAATTACCGCAATCCCCTGCATGCGAAGAGGTGCAAGCGCTTCTGCCATTATTTTTGTGAATATTCGTGGGGCAGAAGACAGGCCAAAGGGGAGGGCCCTGAATTGCAAGTGCAGAACCTCTTTTCCCAAATTTATCGCCAATCTTAGGAATCTTTGGGACTGCGGGGCTATAGGGATATGCAGATAGGCATCTCGAAGGTCTATTGATGCCATAAAGCATTCCCTCGTCAATAGATTCTTGACCGTGAAGATGGAGTCCATACGAAACCTTTTGTATTGGACTGATCTGTTCAGCGGTTTCAGGTTTAGGATTAACCGAAAATCTCCGGATGGTTTCTTTATCAGGAATATACGGGAATAAAATCCCTGATAAAGCTCCCCCTGTGGGACGTAAGTCATAACCCCCTGATCTATCAGATCCTTTAATAGGCTCTTCATTGCCAGGGATTTTGTTACATCTCTTGGAAGATTTGTCACCAAGTACCTTTCTAGGGGGAGATCTGAAAATTCTATATTGTAACCCTGGGCTAGCATATTCAGAATGTACTGGTTTTCTGTTATGCTTGCCCAATAGGGGAGAAAGTCTTTTAGTCTTCCCCCTACCTGTAACCGACTGTCATTGCGTCTTGCTGGCTGACGTAGGAGGATGGAAAAGGACATTTCCTCTGCCCTTACCCCTCTGCCCTGACCAGCTTTTCTTTTTCTCTTGAGACTTGTTCTGTTCCTGAGCCCTTTGAGGACGAAAAAACCGTTTGACTGGTTGTTTCTTCTTTTTGACAGGAAAAGATTTCTTTTTATCTGCAGTCCTGTCCAGAACTGAATCCAAATCAGGGCCGAACAGTAAGTCTCCTAGAAAAGGGACCCCGCATAATTTGTTTTTAGATGCTGTGTCCCCTTGCCAAGTCTTTAGCCATAAAGCCCGTCTAACCGAATTAGCAAGGGCTGCCGCCTTAGCTGTCATCCTGATAGACTCTGCTGAGGCATCAGAGACATAGGCTACGGCTGCTGAGAGGGTAGAAAAGGAGTCAAGGATTTCTTGCTTAGGGGAATCTGCTATTATATGAGCTTTAAGCCGATTTACCCAATACTCCAAGTTCCTGGAGATGCAAGTAGTTGCCATTGCTGGCTTAAGGTTGCCCATAATGGATTGCCAAGTCCGCTTGAGCTGTTGATCCATTTTTTTATCCATGGGGTCTTTTAAGATCCCCATGTCCTCAAATGCTAGATCAGTAGATCTTGACACTTGTGAAAAGGCTGCATCAAGTTTTGGAACCTTATTCCAAAGAGCTGCTGGGTCTTCATCAAAAGGGAACCTTCTCTTATGAGCCCTAGAGAAAAATGGTTTCCTATCAGGGTCAGCCCATTCTTTTCTGATTGTTTCAGAAATCACTGCATGGACTGGAAAGGTACGGGACTTAGACTCACTAAGCCCTGCATACATCTTGTCATGTAAAGACATCTCCTTATGCCGTTCCTCAAGGCCTAGAGTAGCATAAATAGCTTTTAAAAGGCCATCCACCTGATCCAAAGACAATTTATATTTGGAAGACATTTTCCAGCTCATCACTATCCTCATTCGATTCATTAGAATGGGATGGGGAAAGCCCTTCCCGGTTCAGAGGACCCATTTCCGCCTCTACTGCCGGGACTAACAGTGAGCCTTGAGAGGACTGTGAGGTAGTGGCCTGACTTGCAGATGGATAGGTGAGTGAGGATCTGAAGGATTGAATGGTAGCATCCAATTCCTTTTTGGCAGATGCGATTAGATCACTGCATGCGGAAGTGGTTTCTTCCCTCACCAAGGAGTCAATACATGCTTGACATAAAGCCTTTTTCCAGCCTTCATTTAACTTAATTTTGCATGAAGGACATTTCTTTCTAATCCCAGGGTCAGAGCTCTTGGCCTGCCATGATAAGGGAAAAAAAGAGAGAAAAAAGACAAACCATCTTTTAGTCAGCCTGATTACTCAAGGTTGCTCACCACAGGTGCACAGTGAGAAAAGCTATCAGACTCATGTGCCCTGACAGGCCCCTCCGCCACCAGGGGGAAAAAAAACCCTCAAACTTCACTAACATTTAGAGAGAAGAGGGCTAGAAAGAGACCCCACAGTAAAGCTGAGCAGAAACTACAGTCTGCTCCTTACCTGGGCCTTGCTGGTGCCTGTGCCTGTTCCACTCGCTGCGGTTCCTGAATCCATGCTGAGGCAGCAGCGTGATGCCTGTGGCGAAAACGCCGGTTCCGGACTCCAATAGCACCTGTGCGCCGGACCGGAACCGGCAATAAATAGGCACCAGACCTATTCCTCCCTCCTCCCCCTGCGCTTCCGGCGGAAATGACGCCTGGCGCCTGCTCCATGGATGCCACCCCACTTCCGGATACCTCACATCCGGCGGATGCAGTCCTCTGACTGCCCTTCCCAAGATGGCGGCGGCGTCAGGGAAAAAACATGTGCAGGCAAGAAAAAAAAAAAAACAAACAGAAATGCCTGACGCCTCTGCCTGGGAGCAGCAATACCCGGAGCAGTCCTGGCTCTCCCCGAGCACTGACGAGGAAGAAGGAGCCCATCCACCCGGCACCCGTAAGCCTGTGGAAAATGGGAGGAATCGGCTCTCCTGAAGTAGGTAAAAATAGTGGAGTAGGGAGCCTGTTCTCTCAGGACAGAACCCTGAGAGCTCCAAACTCCCACATGTGTTCCCGCCGGAGGAAACACATAAACTGATAAGTGGGAAGGAGCCTCCTTTTAAAGTTTGGTGGAGGTGTGTTTCCTGTCAAGTGGGTGGAGCCACGCTCTCAAGGTGCTGTCCTGAAAGACGTTAAGGGAAAAAGGACATCAATCTAGTTTGGCTACAACGTTGCACGACTGCGCAATTATCAGTTAAAGCGACACAGTGCCGTATTGCAAAAAATGGCCTGGTCATTAGGGGGGGGTAAATCCTTCTGGTTTGTGCAAAAGTTATAGCGTCTACAAAATAGGGGATAGTTATTTGGCATTTTTATTTTTTATTTACTAGTAATGGTGGCGATCAGTGATCATGACTGCCACATTACGGTGGACAGACGGGACACTTTTGGCGCTATTTTGGGACCATTCACATTTATACAGCGATCAGCGCGATTAAAAATGCATTGATTACTGTGTAAATGTGACTGGCAGTGAAGGGGTTAAGTGTGTCCTACAGAAGTGATTCTAACTGTGTGGGGGCGTAGCTATGTGTGACACGACACTGATCACCGCTCCTGATTACAGGGAACTGTGATCAGTGTCCTGTCACTACGGGGAAATGCTTGTTTACATCAGCATTTCCCCATTCTCCCTCTCCGTGAGACGATCGTGGGTATCCCCGTGGACAGAGTCCCCGTGACCTGCGATCACACTCATGAAGGTCGCGGTGGGCGTGCGCCCGCAAACCGCTTCTTAAAGGGCAATGTACAGGTACGTTAATCTGCCTCTACGTGCCCTTCTGCCAACGTATATCGGCGTGAGCCGGTTGGCAAGCGGTTAAGGGAATCTCTTGGGCCCCCCAGGCCACCAGAAGTAGTGTCCCCATCTTAATTTTTTGGGGACAACGCATTTGGGATTTTCTTTTACTTTTAAATGATAAACAGGGCAAATAGGGTACATCTCCTTAACAGGAGCACAAACAGCAATAGGAACCCGACAGGGGTTCTAATACTCCCCAGTCTGTCAAACTTAAAAATACATACATGCTAGGGTTGAAACAAACTATTTTCATAATCCATTAGTTGGTCAGCCAAATGGTTGGCCTGCATACAGAATGCATCATTTGTTCACATATCAGGAAATACAGTGAAGCACAGACACAGTGCAGTCAATAACGCTAACGATATTGCAAAAACGTTGAAAAAAAGCTGAAAAGAGTCAAGTAAAAAAAAAAAAAAAAAAAAAAAAAACCTCACTGCAAAGCTACTGGCGTTTTCATAACGTTATTTTAACGTCCCGTGTGCATGAGGCCTTAGGCAGGAGAGGCCAGAAGCGTTGATGGGGGGGTCCAGAAGAGGAGAATCAGGGCTGCTCTGTGCTAAACCATTACAGAGACGATAAGTAGGACATGTTTGTCCCCCAGACGCCCTAGAGAATGAAATTGCAGTCGTTGCAATACTTTGGGGGTTATTTACGAAAGGCAAATCCACTTTGCACTACAAGTGCCAACTACAAGTGCAAAGTGCACTTGAAAGTGCAGTCGCTGTAGATCCGAGGGGGAAAACCACATTTTAGCTTGCACATGATTGGATAAGTAAATTGATACCAAACATGTCATGCTTCAAAATAGCGCCTGCTTGTAGAATAGCGACAAACTTGGACACTTAAAACTCTCCATAGGCAAAGTTTAAAAAGGTCTACAGGTTACCAGAGTTGAGTTAGAGGTCTGTTGCTAGAATTATTGCTCTCGCTCCAACTTTCACATCGATACCTCTCATGTTTGATTTGAACATCCTTTACATATGCGGGTATGCAGGTGAAAAAAAAATAAATATGCTGCTGCTACTGAATGTAGTAAGCCTGGTTCACACCCATTCATTTTTGGTGTTTTTTGTAGAAATGCACTGTTCATTTAACATGGATTTCCTATGGGACATGTTCACATCTATGCTTTTTTTTCAGCCGTTGCATATTTTGAAAGGGTCAAGGACTTTTTTTCAACGCAAAACAGCTCTTTTTTGGTTCAATAGACTTAAAAAAAAAAATGTATTTCTTTTACCATTTTTACACTGAGTTTAAAAAAAAATAAATAAAATAAAAAAATTGGGTAAACATCCCTTGTAATAGAAAAAAAAAAAATGACAGGACCTCTTAAAATGCGAGATCTGGGGTCAAAAAGCCCTCAGATCTTATTAACACTAAAATGTAAAAAGAATTAAACATCTTTTTTACCAAAAAAAAAATTCCCCTTTAAGACCACTGGGCGGAAGTGACGAGCTATGGAGCCAAGTGGGGGCCATCTTTCCCTCACTTGGCTCAAGGCTGTTAAGGGGAAAGGACCCAATCGTCTCTGCCCCTACTGGCAGCTCCAGTAAGCGGCAGAGATGACCAGAGCGTCATAGGGGGCCCCTCTCCTAATAAAAAAATGATTTTGCAGTGAATCAGCCGCTGAGACCACTTATCGTAAAGCCGACAGCCTGCTGAAGAGGATACTGGGGTTATGGCAGCAGCTGACGTATAACGACGGCAGGCAGTAAGCAAGTGGTTAACTAAATTACAGACTACACTTTAAAATGGTTATTATGCGATCAAAACCATAATCGGCCAACTAATCGATTATGAAAATAACCGTTAGTTGCAGCCCTAATACATACATGTGCAAATACTTGGAGCCCACGAGGAGCAGCAGTTTCTTAAACGGTTTATTGGAATATGAAGAGATCCAATGACCAAAATTACACCAGCAGTGGTCAAGTGGCTAGCAGTGGTCAAGTTAGACACATTACGTAATGATTAAGCACATTTCTGATGTGTGAAATGTGTCTACCTTGACCACTGCTGGTGTCATTTTCGTATTCCAATAAACTTTACTTGGAGCGCACGTGAGGTGCACCCGTTAATTGTTTTGACAACTTACTGCCGGGGCTAGCACGCATGTGTGTGTTCCAGTGGGCGTATTAGTTACACCTGGAGCGGTCTTTTTATTTGGAGACACACAAACTTCCAGACCAGTCAGTTAATTTTTTTTACATCAATTACCAATGCAAAAATGGATGAAAAACTGACCATTTGTCAGTTAACATCCGTCAAAAAGGATTAAAAAAAAAAAAGACGCGGATGAAAATAGATCATCAACTGTTTTTCCACAGGAATGCATTGATGTCCGTTTTTCATCCACCAATAGATGTATCCGTTTTTTGACTGTCAGTCGCAGCTCTGTCCCCTCCTCGCTCACTGGAGCGCTGGGCTGTGGAGGGGACGAAGGCAGCCAGCTCAGCGGCTTGCTGAGAGACTGAGCCGGGTGTCGGTCCAGGCACCTGGTGGATCCCGACTTCCATTTTCGGGTGACGCTGCACTTGGACCAACTTCTGTGTCGTCAGAGCAGACTTCAGCCCACTCTGCCGAAAACGGGTCACAGGAGTGCAAAACGATCTGCACTTTTGTCATCCACAGAAGTACAGCCAAACAAGCTTTGGCTATACTTCAATATGTCACTTTAATGTATATCAGCTGGTGGCTTAAATCATAAATCTCCCCCATCTTGGGATTCCAAGTAAAAATGGGCCAAATTAGAAGCTGTCCCTGAGCAAATCTAACGTGTTCCTGTGAACTCAAAACATTTGTGAAAGAAGTTTTAGTTTAACAATACAGAAGTCACAGCTGAACAAAGGAGTACAAATGTATCATTTGTGAGAATGCCACCACTAAAGCAACATCCCAAATGACAGTTTGCTTTATACCCAACAAGATGTACAAAGGGGAGTTGCAATCTGAGGTGTAAATGAAGCACCCTGCAACACTTTCACAGAAACTACAACTTTAGAACAGATGTCAGTAAATAATTGAGAAATACTTGTGAACAGCCTGCAGATACTGATCAAAAGCAGGAAGCCACCATTACTAGCTCTCAGTCATCACTGTAAATGCAGATATCAAAAGGATCATCAACAAGGGTACATGAGGGTAACAGCCCCTAAATTACACCTGTATAAAATTACATAACCAGCTATTAAAGAGCGTCTGTAAAACATGTTTAAATGGGGCTTAATGGAGTTCTACAACACTGAATCTATAATACTGCATTATAGAAAGGCAAAGCTCAACTAAAAATGAAAAACTAGTCTAAACAAAAAATACCCCCTTTAGGCTTGCTCAATGTTCTCAGTGTTTAGAAATTCAATTCTTCAGTACAAGCCCTGGAAACTCCTACATTTGAAAGATGTAATTTATTGGTCATGGGGCTTTTGTATTCCTTCATTTGTACTAGGTGATCTGGCCAGTAACACTTCCTACCTTATGCTAGGTACACACTGGAAGTTCTCATTAAACCCAGCAGACTGACGAAAAAAGAAAAGGTCTCCATACTAAAATGATGTTAGTGCATCGATCTCCCCTCTGTCAGAACACACTGATCAGGGGTTGGGGACACTGGCTTTCAGCCATGACCAGATGCTGGTTTTCCAGCATGCCCATTTGACAGAAATCCTCTGCCTGACAGAAGCCAGTTTGCCTGCAGTACACATTGGCCGAACGTCAGCCAGTTTCTGTTGAACCGGCTGACATACCAGCCTTTAAGAAGTCTCCACACTGGAGGAAATGGCAACAGACAGCTTTGAACAGCAGCACTGTCAGTCCAGGGAGAAGGTAGCATAAGATGCATTAGCAGATTTAGATTGACTGCTGCTCATTCTACATCCTAAACATGGTGCCTGTGCACCCGGATGAAAGCACTCGTGTGGGGATTAGATAATCCAGCCAATCAAGATGCCCAAAGACCCAGGTCTCGTAATAACCTGGGAAGAAGATGCCTGCTGTAGTGTTTTGCGTTTATGATTTAGCTTTTTACCAATAAAAGCATTCTTCATTACACCGGTGTGCGGCTTCCAGCTTTCCTCGATTTTCCTGCTTCATCTTGCATCAGCCAGCACCTGGGACTCTACCCTTTGAAGGATAAAACTACACTGGCTTTTATCTCCACTGGTTTGTGCCTACCTGAGCGGTGGGACCCTTCTCTGCTTGGTTTGCATCTCAGTAAAATAGTGATATCAAAAACAATTCATACAGTTTGTAGTGTACATTTGCAAAACATTGGGATAAAGGAATATTCCTGAACTTTGTATCATCTCATGGTTACTGTGAAATTGTGCAAATGCATCAATGCAGCACATGTTATCTCAGCTTGCAGAGCTTGGATTCATTGAATGAGTTTACCAAAAATGTAAATATTGAAGAATACACAGCCTCATATGCTACATAACCAAGCTCCATTTCATGATGCGTAAAACTAAATGAATATACCTTAAATAGAAATCTTTAGATTTTTATTCCAAAAGCATAAAAAAAAAATTTTTTATCCACCCTGCTCACGGAGCTGTGAGAACCGAGCGATCGGCGGTGTTTGATCGCCAAGCTCTCAGTGTTAAAGCAGAATGGGGACCGATGTAAAGCAGAAGGGAAACTGTAAAAGGAAAAAAAATCCAGGCAGTCTGCCAAGTTTTTAAACAGCGCGTAAATGCAGGAAGTTCAACCACTTTAGACAAAGTCTAAATCTTTTTCTGACACTTATTTCTTAAGTTAAAATCAATATTTTTTGACAGAAAATTACTTAGAATCCCCAAATTTAGAATTATATATACATACACACATACATACTCTCAATTGCTGCAATATTTTATGTCACTCTGTATTTTCCCAGCGGTCTTTCAAACGCAATTTTTTGGGCAAAATACACTTCACTGAATAAAAAGAAACTGTAAAGTTAGCCCAATTTTTTTTGTTTTGTTTTAAATGTGAAAGATGTTACGCCACAAGAATCGTGAGAGAATCGTTATCTAAGCAAAAAAAAAAAAAAAAAAAAAAAAAAAAAAAAAAAAAAAAAAAAAAAAAAAAAAAAAAAATCGCGATTCTCATTTTAGCCAGAATCGTGCAGCTCTACTCGATCTCTTCCCCCCAGGAAAACAGCCCCAGTATAGAAGGGTTCAGGGTCAGGATGCCCCCGTCACCAAGCACGGAGGTCTGACAACTAAAAAAAGTTTCAGTGACCCTGTCTGGCCGAAGCTGATGCACCCTAGGCTTACGCTTTTTTAAACCAATGTAAAATTTGTTTCCTGTGCTAGATGGGAGGTACTTCATTAAGCCATCCTGGAAGAGGACTAGGGAAAAAAAAAACAAAACCCAATCAGCACATTCAAACCAGATTTAAACCTGTCAATTTAAGGATTTTCAAAAATATTAAGGCATACCATGCATAATTACTACTTGTGCTCTCAACCCAACTGTCGAGTCACGAAATGGCTGTTATAACTGATCACGCACAGCACCATGGCAACTACAGACCAAAAAGGCAGAGATGGCAGCTTCCTAGGCAGTAAAGGATAGGAGGATTTAGTTTCTTTGTTTTTGAGGTACACCTAAAGCGCCAGACTTAAATATATTGTATATTACTGCATCACACTGCCAAACAAAATTGGTTAAAATTTGCTTTCATATAACCTAGATAGAAACGATTAGCTAAAACGTAAAGAGAAATGCAAAGTAAATACCTATGAAAAAAAAAAAAAAAAAAAAAAACAAACTAAGCCATGTCTAATAAACTTTTATATGATGCTCCTAGCCACTCAGCCAACCACCCCAAGTCAATAGCCCTAATGCAAGTCTGCGTACACCGGAACAGCTCTATGCGGCCATGAAAAATTTCTGACATGCATTTAGTGCAGGCTTAACATACCTTTATGAAACTGCTGAATGTGTTTCAATTTAGCCTATGTGAAGCAGGCCCACTATACATAATGATTCCTAAACACAGCTTAATGCAAGTCAAGAGGACAAGGTGCTATTCACTTGCGTTGAGCTGCATTTGGAAACCACCGAGTACACAGCGGGTGTGGGCTTCCCACAGCCGATAAAAACTCATACTCTAGAATGCTTTATTGACTAAGACAAGTGCCATAAAGAAAGGCTACTGTACACCAATTCCTAATATTGGCAAAGAAAAATAAGTGGGCTAAACACCTGGCTGGGGATATATGATCATCCAGCTACAGTCTTATTCCACAGCAGTCCATTGGACGGCTGTAAAATACCAAAGAATAGATACCAATTTAGTATACCATATTGAATAAAGAAGATACAAACTCTAAACATACCTAAAAGGTTATTATAGGTATCCTTTCATACAACAGCTATATATAATCAGATACCAAATACTATTGACAGAAAAACTTTCTAATATAATTGAGGGAATGGGGTGGCAGCAGAACGGTTTCAAAATCAGACTGAAAACACCCACTGGATCAATTGGGCAAATATAAATATTCATTAAAAATCATTGTAAACCAAAGGCGAAGGCATACACACAGACATTTAACCACCTCAATACTGGGCACTTTCACCCCAATCCTGCCAAGGCCATTTTTCAGCGCTGTCACACTTTGAATGACAATTGAGCGGTCATGCTACACTGTAACCATGTGAAATTTTTAGCATTTTCTTCACACAAATAGAGCTTTCTTTTTGTGGTATTTAATCACT
Organism: Lithobates clamitans; assembly: GCA_037952925.1. Classification (NCBI taxonomy): domain Eukaryota; kingdom Metazoa; phylum Chordata; class Amphibia; order Anura; family Ranidae; genus Lithobates; species Lithobates clamitans. Next base: position 6,790,039 of record JBBGZY010000655.1, read on the forward strand.
ATTTTTTTTCCAAAAAAAAAAAAAAAAAAAAAACAACTGTTTCTCAGTAAATAAGTAATTTTTCTCCTTAACTGATGAGGCAGCACTGGTGGGCACAGTTAGGCGGCACTGATGATCTGGCTCTCCGCAAACTGTCAGGTATGAGACGAGGAGCGCCGATTACCGGCATCTCCGTGTTTACATGTGACCGGCTGTGATTGGACACAGCCAATCACATGGTTAAAGAGCTGCGGCTCTTCACAGAGATGTGTCCTAGCAACACAGCCACCGCGCGAGAGCAGTTCTGGGTGGACAACGAGGGCCACAAAGCCCAGCCGTCATTTGACAGTGGGTGGGCAGCAAGTGGTTAATACCTGAAAATTCCCCAAGCAAATTATCCCCAGCAAGCCATATAATCGCTAAAGTGAATGGCTGTATACAGGCACACTCATGTAAACGCTGATCACTTCTGCATTAGCATTTACCCACGCATGTATATTCAACTTACTTCCAAGCACAAAAGTGGTGCATTTGGGCAAATAGGCTGTACATGCATGTGTGGGTAAACATTGCTACATAATCGATAGAATGTACAGCCATTCACTTGTACTGGTGGCTATACCTGTAGGCTGTGGGAAAGCATGATTTTTTTTTGCTTGGAGTTTTCAACTAATAAACATCCACGTGCGCGATTATAGTTTGGGAGTCAATTTGCACTTCTGTGCGCTATGGTGGTGTATTGGGGGGAATCCTCAATATTTGCTATACATGGCTTGGGCCTCAGTAAGAGCATCCTCTACAGCAGGGGTAGGCAACCTTGGCCCTCCAGCTGTGGTCAAAATACAAATCCCATCATGCCTCTGGGAGTCATGCCTGTGATTGTCAGGATCTTGCAAGGTCTCATGGGACTTGTAGTTTCAAAACAGCTGGAGGGCTGAGGTTGCCTACCCCTGCTCTACAGTGATGCCTGGCAAAGCAACTACAAAAGAAAAAGCAGTACTAAATTGGTCCTTCCACAAGGATGTTGGTCCCTCACAATACTGGGCATCATAGCACTGGTTGGGTGGAACATAGATAGCATGCGCCTGACACTGCTACCCACTTGCCAACTGCTGCACGCCGATATACGTCGGCACAATGGCAGCGGTGGGCAAATGGGCGTACCTGTACGTCCCCTTTAAGCGGTTCCCGACCAGCTCCTGTACATTTACGTCGGCAGAATGGCACGGCTGCGCAAGTAACGTACCTGTACGTTACTTTGAATTTGCCTCCGTGCGCGCCGCGGGTGCCGGACTCGACCGCCGCAGGCATACCCGCGATCGCCATACGGTGAGGACGAACGGGGAGATGCCGTTGTAAACAGCATCTCCCCGTTCTGCCTAGTGACAAGTGTCACTCGATCTCTGCTCCCTGTCATCGGAGCAGAGATCAGTGACGTCACACACCAGCCCATCCCCCTGACAGTTAGAAATCACTCCCCTAGGACACACTTAACCCCTCCCCGTAGTGGTTAACCCCTTCACTGCCATTTATACAGGAATCAATGCATTTTTATAGCACTGATTGCTGTATAAATGACAATGGTCCCAAAACAGTGTCAAAAGTATCCGATGTGTCCGCCATATTGCCGATCACCCCCATTACTAGTTAAAGCGACGTATCGCCGAATCGCAAAAAGTACTCTGGTCAGGAAAGGGGTAAAATCTTCCAGGGTTGAAGCGGCTTCATATAAAACACTACAATTTTCAGATACCCATGGGTTTATAGAATTCACATGGAACAGAAATGTACTTTATGAACATAGCACCATTAACTAATGCCCAAAAGATTCTGAGCAAGAGTAAGCTTGGTTTGGCAATTGACCTAAAAGAAAAGCGAATGGTACAATGCACCAGGTCCAATTCATCCCAATAGCCTCGTGCTTAATCCAAGTAGTACGAACAGCAAGCTTTAACAAGGCATGCTTCGAACAGCATTCCTGATGCCCTTGAAGCACCAGTTTGGGGGAGCTTATCATGCTAGGCGTGCCGTCTAGCACTTTACAGAATCGGTTAGCAAGTTTTAGCCATCCGATTTAACTTCAGTGCTACTTGAAACTTCGCAAAAGACTGCGGAAGCCTGCTAACAACCAGAGACAAGCAGTCCTCCTGTCATGCGCACCACCAACTAAAGTTCACCTGAATGTTTTGCAAGTCTGTTGCTCTTATACGACCTAAGGGCCCATGCACACAGAGCTTCAAAACATGAGTTCACTTTGGGTCATTTCTGCAGAGTGTTTCTGTACAGGAGTGCTTAGCTTTATTTGCCAGAAAACTCCTCTCGAAAACACAAAGGTTTTTTTCTACCTCTAAAAGCTGCACCGAATGTCGGATGGCATTGGCCGGTTCAATAGAAGCCAGAAGACATTCAACACGTGTGTACTGGAGTCGGTCCAACAGAAGGGGCATGACCGAAAAAGGTCTGCCGACTAGCTGCCGCTGACCGGCAGTCCCCCTGTTAGATCACAATAGAACAGCAGGGAAGATCGCAGTACTTATGTCAGTTAGTACATCTGTTTGGTTCAGCCCAGACCTTTTGGACTTTTTTTTTTTTAAAGAAATAAAATACATACAGTGTTTTGTTAGAACATTACTTAGAACCCCAAAAAACATTTGTAGCAGAGAGCCTAAAGAATATAATGGTGGGTAGTGCAATATTTTTTTAATTTCACATGGTATTTGGAAAAAATACAAATTTAATGAATTTTAAAGCAAAACACAAAATATAACCCAAACGTTTGGTAAAAAATATAAAATGATAATTTTACGGCAAGTATATAGATAACATGTCACACTTTAACCACTTGCCGGACAACTGTAAATGTACATTACTTTGACGTTATAGTGTTACTAAACCTAAAAACTTTCACCTTAATGCAAAAAATGTTTTAAGTTTCTCAGTGCCCCCTCCTTGAAGGGGAAGAGAGAAGAGATCAGTGCTGTGCACAGCTTCATCTATTCTCTCCTTACTTCCTCTTTACACAGCATCCGAGAAACAGTGGGAGTCATTGGCTCTTGCTGCTGTCAATCAAATGCAGTGGAAGGGGTGGGCCTAAGTCCCGCGGCTGACTACGGTAGTCCCAAAACAAAGGAGTAGCCAAGACTGCCCCAGGGGACCCCAGAAGAGGAGAACTAGGGCAAGTCGGGGCAATACCACTGCACAGAGCAAGTATAACACGATAGATATATTTTTTTTCCTCTTCAATAACACTTTAACCACTTCTGGACCACCGACCGTGTACATACATCGCTACTTTGGACGTTAGCTGCCATAACCCAGTTTTTTTTTTTTTTTAACACACACACACAGCAAGCAATCCAGCATCAGATTAAAAAAGTGGTCCTGGCGATGAATTCGCCATGGGATCATTTTTTTGGGGAGGCAGGAGAGGTGCCCCCCCTTTTTGGTCAGCTTTCAGATAAAGGTGGTTCCAGCAGCAGATTCGCTACAAGATCACTTTTATAGGCAGCAGTAGAGGTGCCCACCCTACTACTGCGTCCTAGTCAATGCAGTCTTTTTTTTTTTTACAAAAAAGGAGAGATTGAGGTCTTTTTGACCCCAGATCTCTCAGAGAACCCGTTATGCTTTACCTTTGCAGGGAAACAAAGGAAGTAAAACCCATCAGGGTTTACTTCCTCTTGAAGGACACAGTAATATTTCAGTAGTGAAATGAAGTTTATTGGATTAACAGAAAGCGCAATATGCATCAAAATTAATTAGACGGGTGCATAAATTTGGGCACTCTTGTCATTTTGTTGATTTGAATACCTGTAAATACTTAGCACTGATAAATTGGAACACACAATTGGTTTGGTGAGCTCATTAAGCCTTAAACTTCATAGACCGGTACATCCAATCATGAGAAAAGGTATTTAAGGTGGCCAATTGCAAGTTGTTCTCTTTGACTCCCCTCTGAAGAGTGGCAACATGGGGGCCTAAAACTGACTCTCAAATGATCTGAAAACAAAGATTGTTCTACATTATGGTTTAGGAGAAGGCTACAAAAAGTTATCGCAGAGATATAAGCGGTCAGTGTCCACTGTGAGGAACATAGTGAGGAAATGGAAGACCACAGGCACAGTTCTTGTTAAGGCCAGAAGTGGCAGGCCACATAAAATATTGGAGGCGAAGGAAGGTGAGAACGGTCAAAAACAGCCCACGGACAACCTCCAAAGACCTCAACTTGCTGCAGATTGTGTCACTGTGCATCCTTCAACAATTCAGCGCACTTTGCACAGGGAAAAGCTGTATGGGAGAGTGATGCGAAAGAAGCCTGAGGTATGCAAACGAACATTTGGACAAGCCAGCTTCATTTTGGAATAAGGTGCTGTGGACTGATGAAACAAAGATTGAGTTATTTGGTCATAACAAAGGGCATTATGCATGGCGACAAAAGAACACCGCATTGCAAAAAAAAAAAAAAAAAAAAAAAAAACACCACTTGCTACCCACAGTAAAATATGGTGGAGGTGGATGCTGTGGGGCCACTGCCGGTACTGGGAATCTGGTTAAAAAGTTGAGGGTCGCATGGATTCCACTCAATATCAGCAGATTCTTGGGAATAATGTTGAGGAATCAGTCACAAAGTTGAAGTTACGCTGGGGCTGAATATGGGCGAGTACACCCCTCATATTTTTGTAAATATTTTTACATCTTTTGTGACAACACCAGGGTTCATTTAAATTAGAGGTCGACCGATATGGGTTTTTCTCTGGCCGATGCCGATATTTAGAAATCGCGGTGGCCGATATATGATGCCGATTTTTTTTTGGGCCGATATATATTAGGCCGATTTTTTTTTTTCTCTTCTTTTTTTTCCCCCTTCATCTCATAAAATCTAACAGTTAGACCCCTTTCACACTGGGGCGTTTTTCAGGCGCTTTTGGGCGAAAAATAGCGCCTGTAAAGTGCCTGCAAAATGACTCCCCTGCAGTCTCAGTGTGAAAGCCAGAGTGCTTTCACACTGAGGCAATGCGCTGGCAGGATGTTAAAAAAAAAGTCCTGCAAGCAGCATCTTTGGAGCGGTGTATACCACTCCTGCCCATTGAAATGAATGCGCACCGCTCCCAAAGCTCCTGCAAAGCGTTTCGGCAGCACCCCTTCCTCGGCTGCTAGCTGGGTTATAAGCGCCCCGCTAGCAGCCGAATAGCGCCGCTAAAATGATGGTAAAGCGCTGCTAAAACTAACAGCGTTTTACCATCAACGCCTGCCCGCTCCAGTGTGAAAGCAGCCTTAATAAGTGATACAGAATTTTTTTTACATTTAAACATTTATTGAACAAAACAAACCTCCAATCAGTTCACTTGTATGTATAATTTAGATTTAAAAAAAAATAACTATATCTTAATTAAATACACAAAAACAGGTAATCAAAACTGAGGAAGAAAAATGGGCTAACTTTACTGCTTTTTTTTTTTTTCAATTGGTGTATTTAAAAAAAAAAAATGAAAGACCGCTGCGCAAATACCGTGTGACAAAAAACATTGCAACAACTGCTATTTTATTCCCTAGGGTCTCTGCTAAAAAATTATTTGGGGGTTCTAAGTGATTTTCTAGCAGAAAATACAGGATTTTTACTTGTAAGCAACAAGTGTCAGAAAAGATTTAGTCTCTAAATGGTTAAACTGAGAAATTCTACACAGAGGTTCACTCTATTGATAAAAAGAACCTGAGAGATACAATGTTTCTTCTTACCAGATTCTGCAGGCTGCCCAGGGAGGAGAGAAGATAACTTCAGACAACTTGCAAATGACTTCTATTACAGAAGTCATTTGCAAGTCCCGCTAAAGTTATAATCAGCTTTTTTTATCAGCACAATCAGCAGATGCCGATTAAGTAAAAAAGCCAAATATCGGCAGATATATCGGCAGGCCGACCTCTAATTTAAATCATAATTTTTAAAGAGCACAGCGGCAGCTCCTCTGACTGGTGAGCAGGTGAGTGGATGCCCGCTAAAAGGGCACTGCCACGATGGATCTGAAGTTACAGGTGCTCGTTAAATGTAAGGACTCAGTCTCGCTGGTAGTTAGAATCTTTAATATTTGCTAACAAAATTAAGGTTTCCTATTTAGAATAATAAGCTGTCAGGTTAGAAAAACTGCAATATCGGAACCGATTCAGTCATACAGTTTGTAGTGTACATAGATTTGCAAAACAATGGGATCAAGAAACATTCCTGAACTTTGGTTTATCTTTTGGTTACTGTGAAATTGTGTGAATGCAGTGCATGTTATCTCAGCTTGGATTCAATTTAGTTAACCAAAAATGTAAATACTGCAGAATATACAGCCTCATGCTACACAGCTAAGCTCCATTTCATGCTGAATAAACTAAACTTTTTAATGTATCTTAACTCAGGGCTTGACAAATTTGCTTGGAATCTAGGAGCCAGCTAAAAAAGTTAGGAGCCAGGTTTTTTTTTTTTTTTTTTTAAACGACCGACAAAGCTTTACACAGAGACGACTAGAACTAATGTGACTGCTTTTATTTCCTGCCATGCAGGGACATAAGACCACCATATTCTCGCTAAGGATCCAATTAGGTCCGCCTGAAAAACTCTGAAAAACTGACAGGTGAACTTGATCAGACAGCCTGTGTGAAAGGGGACAAGCAGGGAGATGACAAATAAATTCATTTTAATTAACCACTTCCTTCCCGCAGGACGATTATATACGTCCTGTCTTTGAAGAGAAATACCGTTGTTATGGTAGCAGCTAGCTACCATAACCCTGGTATCTTCCTTCAAGAGCCGGCGGTTCTCTTTCAGATAAAAGTGGTCTCTGCAGCAGATTCGCAGCGAGATCACTTTTATCAGCGGCAGGAGAGGGCCCCCCCTACCGCCGCTCTCCGGTGCCCTTCACCGCTTACCGTGGCCGTCGGTAACGGCGGAGGCGATCCGGATCTATCCCTGGCCTGACATGGAGACGAGTGAGAGGAAGATGGGGCCCCCCGCCCATCTCCAAGTCATTGCAGTGCGGAAGCGACGTCAAATCGTCACTTCCACCCATAGCTCTTGAAGGGACATTTTATTTATTTTATTTTTTCCAAATTACAATTTTTTTTTTAATGCATTTTAGTGTAAATATGAGATCTGAGGTCTTTTTGACCCCAGATGTCATATTTAAGAGGACCTGTCATGCTTTTTTTCTATTACAAGGGATTTTTACATTCCTTGTAATAGGAATAAAAGTGACTTTTTTTTTTTTTTTTAACTACTTCAATACCAGGCACTTAGACACCTTCCCGCCCAGCCCAATTTTCACCTTTCAGCGCTGTTGCAATTTAAATGACAATTGCGCGGTCATGCTACACTGTACTCAAACAATTTTTTTATCATTTTGTTCCCACAAATAGAGCTTTCTTTTGGTGGTATTTGATCACCTCTGCGGTTTTTATTTTTTGTGCAACAAATAAAAAAAGATCGAAAATTTCGAAAAAAAACAAGTTTTTCTTTGTTTCTGTTAAATTTTTTTGTAAATAAGTACGCTTTCTCCTTCAATAATGGGCACTGATATAGCTGCACTGATACGGCGGCACTGATGGGCACCAATGAGGTGGCACTGATAGGTGGCACTGATGGGCACACATAGGTGGCATTAATTGGTATATATGGGTGGCACTGATGGGTACTTATGTGTGGCACTGATGTGTGGCACTGATAGATGGGCACAGATGGGCACAGACAGGTGGCACCGATGGGCAGTGACAGGTGGCACAGATAGGCAATGACAGGTGGCACAGATAGGGCATTGCTGGCAATATCATTGGCATAATAGTGCCAATCAGTGCCCATTTGTGGGCACAGATTGGGCACATGTGGATGGCCATGGGGTACATACCTGGCCATCCACGTTGCCCCTTCCCTGGTGGTCCTAGTGGCATCCCTGGTAGTCCAGTGGGGTGATCTGCGGGGGGGCTGCGCTGATAAACAATCAGCGCAGACCCCCCTGCCAGGAGAGCCGCCGATCGGCTCTCCTCTACTTGCGTCTGTCAGACGCGAGTGAGGAAGAGCCGATCAACGGCTCTTCCTATTGACAGCGTGATCAGCCGTGATTGGACACGGCTGATCACGTGGTAAAGAGCCTCCGCCGGAGGCTTTTTACCAAGATCAGTGTAGCGGTGTGTCAGACTGACACACCGCTCCACCGATCGCCGCGATGCGCGCCCCCGGGGGCGCGCTGCGGCATGTTAACCTGAAGGACGTCATATGACGCCCAGTCAGGATAACACAACCACTTCCCGGACGTCAATCCGCCATAGGGCGGGCGGGAAGTGGTTAAAGAACAGTGAAAAAATAAAAGTTAAAATAAATAAGAAAAAAAAAAATTAAATGTGCCCCATCCCTTGTAATAGAAATAAAAGTGACACAATTTTTATTTTTTTTTTAAAACAGTGTAAAAATAAAAAATAAAAAGTAAAATATAAAAGAAAAAATAATAATTTTTTTAAATGCGCCCCGTCCCGCCGAGCTCGCTTGCAGAAGCGAACGCATATGTGAGTAGCGCCCGCATATGAAAGCAGTGTTCAAACCACACGTGAGGTATCGCCACGATCGTTAGAGCGAGAGCAATAATTCTAGCCTTAGACCTCCTCTGTAACTCAAAACATGCAACCTGTAGAATTTTTTAAACGACGCCTATGGAGATTTTAAAGGGTAAAAGTTTGTCGCCATTCCACGAGCGGATGAAATTTTGAAGCGTGACATGTTGGGAATCAATTTACTCGGCGTAACATTATCTTTCACAATATAAAAAAAAATTGGGCTAACTTTACCGTTTTCTTATTTTTTAATTAAAAAAAGTATTTTTTCCCAAAAAAGTGCGCTTGTAAGTCCGCTGCGCAAATACGGTGTGACAAAGTATTGCAATGACCGCCATTTTATTCTCTAGGGTGTTAGAATAAAAAATATATATAATGTTTGGGGGTTCTAAGTAAAGAGAAGGAGATGAGCAGGCAGTGAAAACAGGTAGGGAAAGCTCCATTAGCATTGGTGGATGTCTTGTCATACCAACGGCCACCACCAGAGGTCGCCCAAATGCAGAAGGAACCAGGAACCATAGGACTGCAGTAGGCCGCAAAGCCGGGGCCTCAATTACCAGCGCAGCCCAGCGCGATCGCGGCGGGAGGGGGGGGGGTGTCGAACGGACACAGGATACCTCAGCTGTGCCGCCCCAGGTCGCTAATTCTAGTCGCAAATGCGACCTGGCGCCCGGGGTTTGTCGAGCCCTGTCTTAACTACTTTCGGACCGCCGCACCCCGATATACGTCCTTACTTTGACGGGGGATATTGTATTGGCAGCAGCTAGCTGCCATAACCCCAGTATCCTCGTGTTCGGCCAGCAGTCCGGTTTCCGATAAGAGTGGTCTCTGCTGCGGATTTGCCGCAGGATCATTTATGGGCGGCGGGAGAGGGCCCCCCCTTCCCGCTCCGATGCACTACGCCGCTTACCGGATCAGTCAGCAGCAGCGGAGGCAAATCGCATAGAGATGAGTGAGGGGAAGGTGGCCCCCGTCTCCATAACAACGCAGGGTGGAAGCGACGTGAAAACGTCACTTCGGCCCACAGCTCTTAACCACTTCAGCCCCGGAAGAATTTACCCCCTTCCTGACCAGAGCACTTTTTGCAATTCGGCACTGCGTCGCTTTAACTGATAACTGCGTGGTCATGGGACGTTGTACCCAAAACAAAATTGACGTCTTTTTTTCCCCCCACAAATAGAGCTATCTTTTGGTGGTATTTGATTTCCCCTGCGGTTTATATTTTTTACTCTACAAGCAAAACAAAAAAAACAAACAAGAAAGCAACAATTTTTGAAAAAAACAAATTTTTTTATTTTTCACTATAATATCCCCCAAAAATATAAAACAATTTTCTTCCTCAGTTTAGGCCGATATGTATTCTACATATTTTTGGTAAAAAAATAAATTGCAATAAGGGTATATTGATTGGTTTGCGCAAAAGTTATAGCATCTACAAAATAGGGGATAGATTTATAGCATTTTTTTTTTTTTTTAAAGTAATGGCGGCGATCTGCGATTTTTATCGTGACTGCGACATTATGGCGGACACACCGGACAATTTTGACATTTTTGTGACCATTGGCATTAATACAGCGATCAATGCTATAAAATTGCATTGTTTACTGTAAAAGTGTCACTGACAGTGAAGGGGTGAACACTAGGAGGGCACTCGAGGGGTTAACTGGGTTCCCTGGGAGGTGATTCTAACTGAAGGGGGGAGGGGACTGACTGGAGGAAGTGACGGATCAGATCGTGGATCCTAGCTAATAAGAACAAACGATCTGTCACTCCTGTCAGAACAGAACAGGGAAGTGTGTGTTTACACACACTCGTCCCTGTTTGGTCTCTCCTGCTCACAATTGCCCACGCCCGGCGGTCATCACCACCGTCACCCCTGCTGAGCAGCGCACGCCTGCTATCCCTACCCCACAAGCTGACGTATAGCTACAAACGGCTCACACAGGGGAGCCAACTTGCTGCAGTATAACTGCGGCGGTTGGTCGGGAAGCGGTTAAAGGGCCATTTTTTTGTAGACAACTTTTTTTATTGCATTTAAGTGTAAATATGAGATCTGAGGTCTTTTTGACCCCAGATCTCATATTTAAGAAGTCCTGTCATGCTTTTTTTCTATTACAAGGGATCTTTTATTCCTTTTACAAGGAATGTAAAGTGACACTTTATTTAAAAAAAAATTAAACGTGCCCCGTCAATCACGCGTGCAGAAGCAAATGCATAAACATATGGAGATTTAAGAGTAAAACGTTTTTTGCCATTCCACGAGCGGGCCCAATTTTGAAGCGTGAAATGTTGGGCATCAATTTACTCAGCATAGCATTATCTTTCACAATATTAAAAAAAAAAAAAAAAAAAAAAATTGGGCCAACTTTACTGTTGTCTTATTTAAAAGGTTTTTTTGGAAAAAATACACTTTTTTGAATTAAAAATTCAAAAAAAGTGTATTTTTTCAAAAAAAAAGTGCGCTTGTAGGACCACTGCGCAAATACGGTGTGACAAAGTATTGCAATGACTGCCATTTTATTCTCTAGGGTGTTAGGGAAAAAAAAAAGAAAGTATAATGTTTGGGGGTTCTAAGTAATTTTCTAGCAAAAAAAAACTGTTTATAACTTGTAAACACCACATCTCAAAAAGAGGCTTGATCCTTAAGTGGTTAATAAGGAAAAAAAAAAAAAAAAAAACTCTAGATTTTTACTCCAAAAGCATTTTATTAAAAACACTTAAAAAAAAATCTGATTTAAAAAATAAAATCATTCATATCCACCCTGGACAACACTGAAGAAATTACATCTTGCTACAATGTAAAGTAGTGAGTGTACAGCTTGTATAAGAGTGTAAATTTGCTGTCACCTCAAAATAACTCACACAGCCATTAATGTCTAAACCAATGGCAACAAAAGTGAGTACACCCCTAAATGAAAATGTCCAAATTGGGCCCAATTAGCCATTTTCCCTCCCCGATGTCATGTGACTTGTTAGTGTTACAATGTCTCCGGTATAAATGTGATGTGTTAGATTTGGTCTTATCGCTCTCACTCTCTCATACTGGTCACTGGAAGTTCAACACGGCACCTCATGGCAAAGAACTCTCTGAGGATCTTAAAAAAAGAATTGTTGCTCTACATAAAAGATGGCCTAGGCTATAAGAAGATTGCCAAGACCCTGAAACTGAGCTGCAGCATGGTGGCCAAGACCATACAGCGGTTTAACAGGACAGGTTCCACTCAGAACAGGCCTCGCCATGGTCGACCAAAGAAGTTGAGTTCATGTGCTCAGCGTCATATCCAGAGGTTGTCTTTGGGAAATAGACGTATGAGTTGCTGCAGAAGTTGAAAGGGGGGGGGGGGGGTCAGCCTGCCAGTGCTCAGACCATACGCCGCACACTGCATCAAATTGTTCTGCATGGCTGTCGTCCCAGAAGGAAGCCTCTTCTAAAGATGATGCACAAGAAAGCCCGCAAACAGTTTGCTGAAGACAAGCAGACTAAGGACATGGATTACTGGAACCATGTCCTGTGGTCTGATGAGACCAAGATAAACTTATTTGGTTCAAATGGTGTCAAACGTGTGTGGTGGCGACCAGGTGAGTACAAAGTGTGTCTTGCCAACAATCAAGCATGGTGGTGGGAGTGTCATGGTCTGGGGTTGCATGTGTGCTGCAGGTACTGTGGAGCTACAGTTCATTGAGAGAACCATGAATGCCAACATGTACTGTGGCATACTGAAGCAGAGCATGATCCCCTCCCTTCAGAGACTGGGCCGCAGGGCAGCATTCCAACATGATAGCTGAGACTAAAGGTGATGGACTAGCCAAGCATGTCTCCAGACCTAAACCCTATTGAGTATCTGTGGGGGATCCTTAAAAACGGAAGGTGGAGGAACACAAGGTCTCCAACATCACCAGCTCTGTGATGTCATTGTGGAAGAGGACTCTAGTGGCAACCTGTGAAGCTCTGGTGAACTCCATGCCTAAGAGGGTTCAGGCAGTATTGAAAAATAACAGTGGCCACACAATATTGACATTTTGGGCCCCATTTGGACATTTTCACTTAGGGGTGTACTCACTTTTGTTGCCAGCGGTTTAGACAGTAATGGCTGCATGTCGAGTTGAGGGGACAGCAAATTTACACTGTTTTACAAGCTGTACTCACTACTTTACTTTTCTATGGCCAACTGCGCAAACCACCAGATCGTTTCCCGGGCTCACCAGTGAGAACTGTACACCCGAGAAAAACTAAGTGAGAGGGAGGTTGACCCCTCCTGCTTCTAAAAGTGATCCAGTGGCTAATAAGCCACTCAAATCACTTTTAGCAGAAACAATCTCCACCTGAAAAAAAAAGGTGGGGGGTATGGCTGACAACTGCAGCCATAGCCTCAGTAAGCCGCTTTAAAACTGCAATGTATATAATCATATTGCGGTCTTGAAGTGGTTAAAATATGCCTCTAAAAATGTCCTAATGTGCATGGGAACATAGAATAATAAGCCATTTCTTCAGGCAAAACACATGCCTTCTGTAGAAGTAAAGTCCACTTTTAAACTCGTACCTACAGGTACCTGTAGATACAGTAAATATCACCTAAACTTGCACTGTTTAGGAGATTTTCATACATGCAGCCGGTGACATCCTCAGCGCATGCTACATACCAGTACCATACCTAAAGAGCTTTGTGCCAGAGCCCACCATTGCCATTCCGTGAAACCAGGGGAGATGTGCCAGCACTGCGCTGGAGGGCTCAGTGTCTAGGCAAGTCTGTCATTATGTACTAGTATGTGGTGCATACTAGTACATTATGATAAACCTGCAGGGGGACCCCAATTTTTCTAGTGGTTTACTACTGCTTTAAAGTGGTATTAAATTTTTTTTTTCCCCCTCTATGAAAACAAACATGACTATACTTACCAGTTCTGTGCAATGATTTCGCACAGAGCAGCCCCGATCCTCTTTCAGGGTCCCACGCCAGAGCTCCAGGACCCTCTTAAGCAGAGAGCCGCTTTCCCTGGGGGGCACCTGTGTGCCCGCTTGCTCCCGAGACCTGCTGCCGCATCCATTGACAGACAGTGGGACTTGTGACCTATGTGTCAGCTTTTAATTGACAGGACCTGCTATCAATCTGTCCAAGTAAGAGACAGGGGCAGGAGACGCTGCGATTGTGCACATCGTTAGATCAGGCAAGAAAAGGAGGGGTGCTGCAGCACAGGTGTTTTTTTTTTACCTTAACGCATAGACTGTACCAAGGTAAAAAAAACAAGTGGAGCTCCGTGCTTCAGTAAAAATTAAAAGTCAGCAGCTGCAAACACTGTAGCTGCTGACTTTAAGCCCTCATGCACACAGGCTGTTAAAATAACGTTATGAAAACGCCAGTATCTTTGCAGTGATTTTTTTTTAACTTTTTTCAGCGTTTTTGCAATAGCGTTTTTAAGCGTTTTTCCGCGTTAGCGTTTTTTAGCTTTTTTTTTCAAATTTTTTTTTTCTTCAATAGATCAAAAACGTTAAAAAACGTTTGTGAATGATGTTTTTACAGCTAAAAAACGTCTCTCATAACCCACTGGTCCTGGGTTTTTTTTACAGCTTAAAAACGCCTATGCCACTTGCAGTTAAAAAACGCCTAGTTGGGCATGAAGCCATAGACTAACATAGACAGGCCTTTTTAAGCTGCAAAAAAAGCTCAAGAAAGCAGCTGTAAAAACGTCCGTGTGCATGAGGACTTAACATTAGGAAACTTATCTGTCCAGGAATTTTTGCCTGAGCTGGTCGGCTCTCGGGTGCTGCCACCATTTTGGGTAAGGGAAACAGGCAGTGAAGACGGTGCCCTCCTGTGCATGCGTAAAGCGTGCTTCGCTTCGTGAATGGCTCAGTGGCAGAGGAAGGAGGGGGGCCGGACTTTTTAGATTAGTTTGCCACGGCGAAGTCGTACTGAAGTAGGAAGGGGTACCTGTAAAAAACAGGTGCCCGCCCGAAAGATGCTAAATGTGACAGCAGAGGAGGGGGGCAAATAAGCAGAGCTTTCCCTTTTGGGTGGGACCCAGCTTTAAGGACCACTTAAAGCCCAGTGTGCATAGACGAGGCCTAAGAGAAGGAAGTGCTGTCACTTAGACCCCTTTCACACTGGAGGAGTTTTTCAGGCACTACAGCGCTAAAAATAGTGCCTGCATAGCGCCTGAAAAAAGCCTCAGCTGCAAACCCAGTGTGAATACCCGAGTGCTTTCACACTTGGGCGCTGCGCTGGCAGGGCATCGCAAAAAGTCCTGCCAGCAGCTTCTTTGCAGCGGTGTAGAAGCGGTGAATACACCGCTCCTGCCCATTGAAAACAATTGGGCAGCGCTGCTATACCGCAGGCAAAGTGTTGCTGTAGCAGTGTTTTGCGGGCGGATTTAACCCCTTTTCGGACACTAGCAGGGGGTTAAAACTGCCCCGCTAGTGGCCGCATAGCACTGCTAAAACTATGGTAAAGCAGCGCTAAAATTAGCGCCGTTTTACCACTGACGCCCGGGGCGGCTCAGTGTGAAAGGGGTCTAACCTTCCTTAGTGGAACAACTGTGGACCTCAGTTTTGACAGGCTTTGTGGTAGTTCCAATGACATCAGTTTGGGATGCTAATGGAAAGTAAAAAAAAAAAAAAAAATACAGATGCACCTGACCTGCTCCAAATCAGTTTCACATTCCCATAAGCTTCTATAGCAGGGGATCTCCAAACTATGTAACTATGTGCCTTCATCTGTTGCAGAACTACACATCCCATGAGTCATTGCAAAACTGACATACATGATATGGCATAATGGGAATTGTAGTTCCTGAACAACTTGATGGGCCATAGTTTCGAGACCAACGTTCTATAGCAGTGATGGTGAACCTTGGCACCCCAGATGTTTTGGAACTACATGTCCCATGATGCTCACCTACACTGCAGAGTGCATAAGCATCATGGGAAATGTAGTTCCAAAACATCTGGGGTGCCAAGGTTCGCCACCACTGTTGTATAGGATTACAAAACCTGCGTGACAAGAACAGCCGCCCATTAACATAAGCATAACCTGAAAAGATGTCAAGTGGAGTTACATCTCTTATCACCATCTACCAGGAACTAAGAGGGTAAAAAACAAAGCACCGTGTCCCTGTAGAAGTGGTGGCCTGCTTCTATTAATCTTCAGGACAGAGGAGCTACAGGTGTAGTAAGGTAGTAGAGACCACCCTGACAAATACGACAGGATGTTTGTATGTGGCCAGCAGCCCTGTGTTAGCTGTTTCGTCATTCTGGGGAAAGTGAAAGCAGCAGAGTCCAATGTAAAGTGGAACGTCCACCATAGATCTGGGTGTATATAGAGATGACAACCCCCCCTCCCCCTCCTGACGTGTGAGCACCCGGCACACATGACACCCAGCTATGGAGAGCCGGGTGAGGCGGATGGATGGCGGCGCGGGAGCAGTGCTGCCCTTCTTCTCAGCGCCGCCGCCATCTTATACTGCAGGATGATGAGCCGAAGAGGGAGGGAGCAGCCTGGCTATGGACGCCGCTGCCTGGGAGGCACACACACAGCTCCCGCCTTACTCACACCGACACCATTCTTCTCATATATAGGGGGGGAGGGGAGACACCTCATAGCACGCTATGAGAACGGCCGCCTTACTATACAGGGGAAGCTCGGCTAATGGTGAGAGGGAGGGAGCGGCGGCGGCCGGGCGCCTGGTGTTGCGCAGAGAGGATATATATGCGGTAGAGGCCTGGGCCGCCACCACCGGGTGTTAGTCCCTCACCCCCACCTCCCTCACAGCCCCGGCACCCCTCACCTTGTGAATCCGCTTCAGCGCCATGATGCCTCTCGCTGCTGCCGGTGCCGGGCGGGTTGTTCGGGTGAGCTGGGCGGAGGAGGAGAGAGCCGAGGAAGAGGCGGAGATAGAGGAGGCGGTGGTAATGACACCCCCCACCTCACCTCTTTACAATATCCGGGACACGCTACAAACAGGAGCCGCCCACACACGTCGCGGCGGGAGGTGACTGATAGGCGGGTGTGCTGACCGCAGCTCAGTGACCCGGCCGAGTTTGTCTCGTGCTCACTCGCCCCTCCCCCCAGGTTCCTGGAGACCGCTCGCAGGCTTGGCCTCCGTCACGCGCTGCTCCTACGTCACCAACACCCCCCCTCTGATAAGCCGCCGCAGCTTCTATAGAGTGCGTAGCGCTCGCTCGAGTTAGCGTCTTCCTTTTTCGCGCAAGCCCCGCCCATTTGGTGTTCTCACGTGGTCTGCGGAGACGCTACGGCGTCCGCGAAGCACAGCGAGCGTGCGCGTGCCCGCGGGGCTTTTCGGGGGTGACAGCTAACGCTGGTAACAGCGGGAAAGAACAAAACATGGCGATGTGTGGAGGGTGATGTCACTTGATGGGTGTACGAGCGGAAGCGGCGGTCCCCCCTTTCCATTCCCGGTTATGCAATGAGGTGCGGCAGTGCGTCACCTATCCTCATGTGGTGAGGGGATAGTGGCTCATTACATACTCATAGTGACACAGTAACAACACAAGGCGCCGCCGTATCGTTCGTTTCTGACGCTTATGTACAGTGACGCCGGCTTATGTGTGGGAAGTACCAGTGTCCGGCTTTTTTTCCCGCGCGCTCTAGAACGGGAAGCTCGCTCCCGCGTACATGCAGGATGCGTGTGTGACGTCGGTCGGCAGCAGAAAGAAAGCGCGAAGGGACAGAAACGTCCAGAAGCGCGCGGGTTACGGCTGTGCGCGGGCACGGGATGGGCCTGGGAGAGTGCCCGTGACGTCTCCATCCCGCTTACAGTGGTTGATATGGAGACGGCGCCCTCACTTGGAGTGGCGGGAGTCCAAATAGGTCGTCACCTGCACAGTGTTACCTAGTCTGGGCCTAAGAAGATAGGGTGTAGCTGGATAAAACATGTGCACGCCCCCTAGAGGAGTGCTTGGTTTGTATGTCATGCCCCCCAACATCAATACCAGAGATTCCATTCTGAACTGGAAATAAAAAGTATCCCTAAGCAGCTTGTATATATGTGTGCTTTATGGCCTCACAAACACTCAGCGCTTTCCTCAGCTCTCTGAACACCTTTCTTTCCTGGCAGGAGAAAAGTTGCGTGAAAAAAATGCGGTAAAAGCTGCGCATTGCACATGGATTTACACATTAATACATGATGTTGGTCAGAATATTTTTATTTTTTCTGGCCAATGGAATGCATCAAGGGCACTTTCACACTGAGGGGCGTCGGCGGTAACTAGTGGCGCTTTACCGTCGTTTTAGAGGCGATTACAACCCTTGCTGGCGGCTGAATGAATGGGTTAAAAGCGCCGCTTCCGATTGATTTCAACGGGGAGGGGAGCTTTAGAAGCTGTGTATACACGGCTTCTATAGCACCTCAAAGACACTGCTTGCTGGACTTTTTTTTAACGTCCTGCCAGCGCACCGCTCCAGTGACAGGAGGCGATTTGCAGGCACTATTTTTAGCGCTATAGCACCTGTAAAGCGCCTCAGTGTGAAAGTAGCCTAACGCTCCTAAGTGTAGCATTTATACATGTTCCGTATTTACCTGCTCTAAAGCTGCTCTCCTAAATGTGTTGATGGGTTTTTTTCTTATGCCTATAAACGCTTGTCTTCTAATACACCTGTAAACGCCTGTGTGTGCATAGGGGAGACAATAGGGTGTGACTTTTCATGTGATTTAGACGTGTGAAATCCCATGACAAGCCTCAGGCGTGAACGGGGGCTAAATGCAGAAGAGATACGCTTTGTCTCTTCGGCAGCAAAACTACTTACCTGCTTGTACAGTTAGCTGCGCATGCAATTCTGAAGCTGACTGAACTCCCATGCACGAGAGTGCCGTCATCCCCTCCCAGCCAATGACAGCGGCTGGCAATTGGGACCCAGAAGCTGGCCACCCGAAGATGTCAGTGGCCGGGAGGGGAGCTTGGGGATGCCGCATCGCTGGAGCTGAGAAAAGTATGGTTCCGCTTTAACCACTTGCGGACCAGCCACCATTATTATACTGCGGCAGGTCGGCCATATTGCGAGAATCACCGTAGGTGTATGTTGCTTCCTGCAATAGGTACAGTGGGTGTGCTGCCGCAATGTCCGCTGGCCAGCCACGATCACTCCACAGAGAGGCAGAACGGGGATCTGCCAGTGTAAACAAAGCATATCCCCATTCTGTCAGGGGAGTAGAGTGAAATCGTCTGTTCATAGTGATTAGGAACAGTGATCTCTCTCTACTCCCTGTCAGTCCCCTCCCCCAACAGTTAGAAACACCTCCCTAGGGAACTTTTAACCCTTTGATCGCCCCTGGTGTTAACCCCTTCCCTGCCAGTGTCATTTATACAGTAATCAGTGCATTTTTATAGCACTGATCGCTGTATAAATGTCACTGGTCCCAAAAAAGTCTCTGATCTGTCTGCCGCAATGTCACAGTCCGGCTAAAAATCACAGATCACCGCCATTACTAGTAAAAAAAAAAAAAAATAATGATAAAAATGCCATAAATCTATCCCCTATTTTTTAAACGAGATAACCTTTGCGCAAACCAATCAATATGCGCTAATTGGGATTTTTTAACCACTTGACAACTGGGCACTTAAACCCCCTTCCTAACCAGACCAATTTTCAGCTTTTGGTGCTCTCACATTTTGAATGACAATTACTCAGCCATGCAACACTGTATCTATATGAAATTTTTGTCCTTTTTTTCACACAAATGGAGCTTTCTTTTGGTGGTATTTAATCACCGCTGGGTTCTTTATTTTTTGCGCCGTAAAAGAAAAAAGACCGAAACATCTGTAAAAAAATGCATTTTTCTTCATTTATGTTATAATATTTTGCAAATTAGTAATTTTTCTTCATATATTTTGGCCAAAATTTATACTGCTACATATCTTTGGAAAAATTAACCCAAATCGGTGCATATTATTTGGTCTTTGTGAAAGTTATAGAGTCCAAAAGCTATGGTGCGAATATTTGAAAATTGATCACACCTGAAGTACTGACGGCCTATCTAATTTCTTGAGACCCTAACATTCCAGAAAAGTACAAATACCCCCCAAATGATACATTTTTGGAAAGAAGACATTCCAAGGTATTTAGAAAGATGCATGGTGAGTTTTTTGAAGTTGTCATTTTTTCCCACAATTCTTTGCAAAATCATGGGTTTTTTTTTACTTTTTTTTTTCCCACAAAATTGTCATATTAGCAGGTTATTTCTCACACACCACATATGCATACCACAAATTACACCCCAAAACACATTCTGCTATTACTCCTGAGTATGGCGATACCACATGTGTGAGACTTTTACACAGCGTGGCCACATACAGAGGCCCAACATGCAGGGGAGCACCTTCAGGCGTTCTGGAGTTCCCAGGCCAATTCTGACATTTCTCTCCTACATGTAAAAATCATCATTTATTTGCTAGAAAATTACATAGAACCCCAAAACATTATATATGTTTTTTTAGCAAAGACCCTAGAGAATACAATGGCGGTCGTTGCAACTTTTTATCTCGCACGGTATTTGCGCAGCAATTTTTTTAACGCGTTTTTTTTGGGAAAAAAACTGTTTTGTGCTTTACAAAAACCAAAACAGTAAAGTTAGCCTAATGTTTTTGCATAATGTGAAAGATGAAGTTATACTGAGTAAATAGATACCCAACATGTCACCTTTCAAAATTGCACGCGCTTGTGGAATGGCGCCAAACTTTGCTACTCAAAAATCCCCATAGGCGACGCTTTAAAATTTTTTACTGGTTACATGTTTTGAGTTACTGAGGAGGTCTAGGGCCAAAATTATTACTCTCGCTCTACCGATCGCAGCGATACCTCACATGTGTGGTTTGAACACCGTTTTCATATGTGGGCGGGACTTACGTATGCGTTTGCTTCTGCATGCGAGCACGCAGGGACAGGGGCGCTTTAAAATTTTTTTTTTTTTTTTTTTTATTGTTCATTTTACTTTATTTATTTTAGTTTGATGCTTTTTTCCCAAAAAAAAAATTTTTGACCACTTTTATTCCTATTACAAGGAATATAAACATCCTTGTAATAGGAATATGGCATGACAGGTCCTCTTTACAGTGAGATATGGGGTCAATAAGACCCCACATCTCACCTCTAGGCTGGGAAGCCTAAAATAAAAAAAAAATAAAAAAACATCCTGGCTTCGATCGTAGCGGTGAGTCGGTAGAAGCGCGGGAGGGGGGGACATCCCCTCTCGCCTCCCCTAAGAACGATCAAGCAGTGGAACAGCTGCTATGATCGTTCTCATGGTGTAGGGAATCGCCGGCTGAAAAAGCTGATATCTGAATGATGCCTGTAGCTGTAACCATCATTCAGATATCTCCGCACAAAGTCAAGGACGTTGTATGATGGCCGGTGGGCGGGAAGTGGTTAAAACGCATTTTTTTTTTAACACAAAGTTGTCCATTTATACAATATTTCTACCACATTACACGTACATACCAAAAATGACACAAAATAGATTCCCCTGCTCCTCCTGAGTACGGCGATACCACATGTGTGAGATTTCCACAGCCTGGCCACATACAGAGGGCGAGTACAGCTGAGCATGGCTCGGTATGGCGGGGTATTGCGGAGTATGGCGGGGTATTGCAGAGTATGGCGGGTTATGGCGGGGTATTGCGGGGTATTGCAGGGTATGGCAGAGTATGGCGGGGCATGGCAGAGTATGGCGGGGCATGGCAGAGTATGGCGGGGGCATTGCAGGGTATGGCAGGGGCATTGCAGAGTATGGCAGGGGCATTGCAGAGTATTGCGGGGGAATTGCAGAGTATTGCACAGCATTGCAGAGTATTGTGGGGGCATTGCAGAGTATTGTGGGGGCATTGCAGAGTACTGCACAGCATTGCAGAGTATTGTGGGGGTATTGCAGAGTACTGCACAGCATTGCAGAGTATTGTGGGGGTATTGCAGAGTATTGTGGGGGTATTGCAGAGTATTGTGGGGGTGTTGCAGAGTATTGTGGGGGTGTTGCAGAGTATTGTGGGGGTGTTGCAAAGTATTGCACAGCATTGCAGAGTATTGTGGGGGTGTTGCAGAGTATTGTGGGGGTGTTGCAGAGTATTGCACAGCATTGCAGAGTATTGTGGGGGTGTTGCAGAGTATTGCACAGCATTGCAGTGTAGTGGGGATGGCTGAGCATGGATGGATGGATGCCTGGATGTCTCTGTGCAGCGCTGTGGGCACTACACATACAGCCCACAGCGCTGCAGACATCCATCCATCCCCCTCCCCGCTCACAGTGTACCGATCGGTACACGGGAGGGGAGGAGAGGAACCGGCGTCATCAGATGACGCCGGTCTGTTTACATGTGATCGCGCCGTCATTTGACGGCGCGATCACACGGTAAACGGCCGCGATCAGCGGCCATTTACCGGGATCCGTGATGCGCCGGGTCCTCCGGACCCGGCGGTCACGGATGTGTTCGGGGGCGCGCGAGAGGGGAATTCTGGGAGGACGTCATAGTACGCCCTCCCAGAGTTATCCAACCGCCCTGCAGCCGTCATTCGGCTATGGGCCGGTTGGTAAGTGGTTAAACAAAAAAAAAGTGTAGAAGAATACATATTGGCCTAAACTGAGGGAGAAATTTGTCGTTTTACATTTTTTTGGGAATATTTAGTATAGCAAAAGGTAAAAAATATTGTTTTTTGTTTTTCAAAATTGTCGCTCTTTTTTTGTTTATGGCGCAAGAAATAAAAACTGCAGAGGTGATCAAATACCACCAAAAGAAAGCTCTATTTGTGGGAGAAAAGGACATCAATTTCGTTTGGGTACAGCATTGCACGACTGCGCAATTGTCAGTTAAATCGACGCAGTGCCGTATCACAAAAAATGGCCTAGTCAGGAAGGGGGTAAATCCTTCCAGGGCTGAAGTGGTTAAAGCTGGGTTCACACCTATGCAATTCGCATGGTAGGAGATTGTGACCTGCTCTCTATAGAGATAGAGAATTATTATGGTGAAATATATGTTCCTTTCTAAAGAACATTATTTTGTAACAAGTTGTTATGGGTAAAGTTCCTCTTCAATGCAGGGAAT
Organism: Lithobates clamitans; assembly: GCA_037952925.1. NCBI lineage: Eukaryota > Metazoa > Chordata > Amphibia > Anura > Ranidae > Lithobates > Lithobates clamitans. The sequence goes on from JBBGZY010000655.1 coordinate 6,812,639, forward strand.
GCATTAAAGTGAAACTAAACCCATCGATTTAACAGGTTGAAAAATAAGTTACATTCCTGCCACAACTGTCACATTGGTTGTGCTCTCAACCTAACTGTCATCAAATGGCTGGTGACATAATTGATCACGTGCAGCATAATGGTAGTTGAAGATTAATCAGATACCAAGATGGCAGCTTCCTTGGCTGAAGACGATAGTAGGGTTTAGTTCAGCTTTAACCAGTTTAGTACTGCGCTATAGCCAAAAGACAGCTGCAGCGTGGTACTATAGTTCTGGGAGGACGTCCTCACAGAATCCTGCCCCCTTCAGACACCACTAATCACAGATCAGGGTAAAGGGCCAAGTACAGTGGCCCTTTACTATGTGATCAGCTGTGTCCAATCACAGCTGATCCCATGTAAACAGATATGGCAGTTATTGGCAGTCCTTTCCTCGTATGCTGTGTAGAAAGTAGTGGCGAGAACGGGCAAGCTTGTCAACATAATGCTTACACTGATAATCAGGGCACTGATCATCAGTGTCCTAAATATCAGTGAAGGAGAAAAATTACTTATTTGCAAAACTAAGAAAAGCATTTTTTTCACATTGTTTGGTCTTTTTTAATTTGTTTAGCAAAAATGAAAAAAAAAACACATTGGTGATTAACTACCGCCAAAAGAAAGCTCTATCTTTCTCAAAAAAATTATAACAATTTAATTTGGGTACAGTGTTGCATGACCGCGCAATTGTCATTCAAAGTGCAACAGTGCTAAAAGCTGAAAATTGGCCTGAGCAGTAAGGGGGTGAAAGTGCCCAGCCTTGAAGTGGTTAAGGTAAAAAATGTTCTGTCTTTATAACCACTTTAAAGCGGTTGTATACCACTGGGCGTTTTTTGATTTTTTTTTTTCTTCCTTCAAGGTAAAGTCATAATGTGCTAGTATATAATTGGGATCAGCTTGCTCTTTCTGTGTATGTGTCAGCTCAACCACATCTTCCACCATTAAATGAAATTGGGATCAGCTTGCTCTTTCTGTGTATGTGTCTTTGGTATGTGGCCTTCTCTATCTGTTGCCCTGTGTGCATAACCATGATGTTTTTTGTTGCATAAAACCTAAGTTTTATGTGTTGAACTTATCTTAGCCTCTGGCCTCTTGCTATTCCGACTTTAGAAGCTAAAGGTCCACTTTGATTGTTAGGCAATTATATTCACTCATGATTAATTAACAAACTTCCACCCAAACCCTGGGCCTCCATCATCTGTCTTTGCCCAACGCTCCCATCCCCCTACACCCTCTGGCAGCAGCCACAACCCACAGAACTTAGTCTCTATTCCTCTTCTTTCCAAAACCAGCCACACACACACATACACACTTCTCATGTGCCCTTTGGAATGCACGCTCTGTCTGTAACAAACTCACCGCCCACCATAACCTCTTTATCACAAATTCCTTTAAACTACTTGCCATTACTGAAACCTTGCTTCATTAATCAGATACTACTTCTCCTGCTTCCCTCTCCCATGGTGGCCTTCTCTGGACTCACTCCCCCAGACCAAGTGGACGGAAGGGAGGTAGAGTGGGAATCTTTCTAGCCCCATGCAGCACCTATCAGGTACTTCACCCACCTCCCTCACTGACACTCTCCTCTTTTGAGGCACATTGCATTGGTCTATACTCTCCCATTTCTCTAAGAATTGCTGTCATCTACCAGCCCCCTGGACCAGTATCAACCTTCCTTGATGACTTCTCTGCTTGGCTACCCTACTTTCTCTCTTCTGAAATCCCCACAATTATTCTCGGTGACTTCAACATCCCTGTTAACATTAACACCACTATTACTTCTAAACTTCTCAGTCTAACCTCATCTCTTGACCTGAAGCAATGGATACAGGCTCCTAATCATTCCAACGGCAACACCCTTGACCTTGCCTTCTCCTATCTGTGCACTCCGTGCAACCTTTCCAACAATCCTCTCCCACTCTATGATCACTACAAAATTAGTTTTGCTCTCTACCTGTCTTCCACTTCCTCTCCCTCCAACCGCCTAACAGTTACACATAGAAACCTTCGCCACCTTTACCCTTCTCTTCTGCTACTGATCATCTCTATGACAACATCTCACCCCTGTCCTGCCCCAACCTAGCTCCCTGGCTTCCTCCCTATACAAGCTTGCCCCCCTCACTACACGCAGAATTAGGCCCGACTGCTACAACCCTGGCAAACAGATGACACCAGAAGTCTTAGAAAATGTAGCCGCGCTCTTAAGCGCCTGTGGCATAAGACTAAGTTACAGGAAGACTTCACACAATATAAATCTGCCCTCCTAAAATACTATTCCTGCTTCCACACTGCCAGGCAGACCTACTTTATCACACTCATCAACACCTTCTCATCCAGTCCACGTCAACTCTTCTCTACTTTCAACACTCTACTCTGTCCTCCACTGCCTCCACCCTCTAACTCACTCACTGCCCAGGAGATCACCAATAACTTCAAAAATAAGATTGATACAATTCATGAGGAGATCTCCAATGCGCAGAAACCTCCCCTACGCAACACCTCATGTCCACAGATACAATCATTACTTCCCTCATTCAACCCTGCTGGTATTAATGAGGTTGCTAAACTTTTATCCAACACTCATCTAACCATCTGCCCCCTGGCAAATACTACGCTCACCCTCTGACTCGATTCTACACTCTCTAACTCAAATTTTCAACCTCTCCCTCTCTTGTGGCATCTTCCCAAACCCTCTAAAACATGCGCTAATCACCCCCATACTTAAAAATCCCTCACTGGATCCCACCAATCTTAACCTACGTCCCATCTCCTTACTCACCTTCTCCTCCAAACTTCTTGAAAGACTGGTCTACAACCGACTGAGCGACCATCTGACCATGAACAAACTTCTTATCCCCTTCAGTCCGGATTTCGCCCTCAACACTCCATAGAAACTGCTCTTTTTAAACTCTCAAATGACCTACTAACGGCTAAAACAAGCAGACACTATTCTGTACTACTTCTCCTGGATCTCTCTGCTGTCTTTGACACAGTGGACCACCCCCTCCTCCTCAATAAACTCCACTCCTTTGGTCTCCGTGACTGTACTCTTCGCTGGTTCTCATCCTACCTATCCCATCGCTCCTTCAGTGTCACTTGTAACTCTACTTCCTCCTCTCCTCTTCCTTTCTCCGTTGGGGTCTCCAAGGTTCTGTTCTTGGACCTTTCCTTTTCTCAATCTACACCACCTCCCTGGGTCAGTTGATTGCCTCCCACGGCTTTCAGTATCATCTTTACGCTGATGACACCCAAATCTATCTTTCCACCCCCCAGCTCTCTCCATCTGTCTCCTCACACATCACCAACTTACTAGCAGACATATCAGCCCGGATGTCACATCACTTCCTCAAACTCAACCTATCCAAAACCGAGCTCATGATATTTCCTCCCTCAGGTGCCACTTCCCCTGATTTCTCTGTCAATATCAACGGCTCAACTATCAACTTGTCCCCCCCACGCCAAAGTCCTAGGTATAATCCTGGACTCTGAACTAACCTTTCGGCCCCACATCCTATCGCTGTCCATAATTTGCTGCCTCAACCTCCGCAACATCACCAAGATATGCCCCTTCCTAACCAATGTCACCACAAAGCTTCTAATCTACTCCTTGGTCATCTCCCGCCTCGACTACTTCAACTTCCTCCTCATTGGCTTACCTCTAAATAGGCTATCTCCACTTCAGTCCATCATGAACGCTGCTGCTATCCACCTCACAAACTGCTCAGCGTCTGCTATACCCCTCTGCCAATCCCTCCATTGGCTGCCACTCAGCCAACAAATTACATTCAAGAACTACAACCTACAAAGCCATCCACAACCTGGCCCCCAGCTACATCTCTAACCTAGTCTCAAAATACCAACCTAATCGTTCTCTTCGCTCCTCCCAAGACCTCCTGCTCTCAAACTCCCTTGTCACCTCATCCCATGCTCGCCTTCAGGACTTCTCCAGAGCCTCTCCCATCCTCTGGAATGCTCTACCCCAATCTGTCCGATTTTCTCCTACTTTATCCACTTTCAGACGATCCCTGAAAACTCGTCTCTTCAGAGAAGCCTATCTGACCCCCACCTAAAAACTGTACATTTATCTTCTCCAATAGCACATCCCCACAGTTATTACCCCTTGTATCTCTTGACCTTCCCTCTTAGATTGTAAGCTCCAAGGAGCAGGGCCCTCTGATTCCTACTGTATTAAAGTATATTGTATTTGTACTGTCTACCCTCAAGTTGTAAAGCGCTGCATAAACTATTGACGCTGTATAAATCCTGTATAATAATAATACTAGCACATTAAGTGAAACTTACCTTAAAACAAAGCTTTTTCCAGAGCTGCAGCTGCTTCCATTTTCACCTGTATTGCTTCCGGGTTCGTGGGCTCCCACTCTGTGACTGGCTAGATCATATAATTATTAAAAAACATATACAGCAGCAACAAAAACTCTAAGATATCTCCACAGTGCACAAATATGTAAATGAATATGTTGCGCTCATATAAAATAAGTATAGTGATCACAAAAAACAATCTTAGATAAAGTATAGGTGATGTACAAATATCAAGAAAAATAAAAATATATAAAAAAAATATATATATATATATATATATATATATATATATATATATATATATATATATATATATATATATATATATATAAAGAATGTAACTGAATACAAAGACTCTTCATATATTGAAAAAGTGAAGCTAGATTCTTAAGTCCACATAGAAAAAGATCCCACAATGCGAAAAGAAACTATTCCAATGAAGTGATGTGTTCCAAAATATTTCTGCCACCACCAAGGAGATAGGGGTTTCTTGTGTGTGGGGACTCTTACTGGAGCTGGTGGACCCCTTGAAGAGCGAGGTTGTATGCGCATGTGTCGCAAGGTGTGGGAAAAGTATAAAAACTCCAATGGTGTAATATCGTGTAAAAAAGAGGTAGCCTTTATTGCTAAAATCAAATGCGTACATCCACAGTAAACATGAACAATTGGCGGCAATAAATTGTGTAAAACACCTGTACTTCTGGGGTCAAGTGGGGCGTGATGACGTCAGTGTGTAGCTCCGACCAACATGTTTTGTCATATGTGACGTCTTCCTGAGGCCCCACCTTGTGACACATGATTGAGTGCATCCTTTAGATGGGCGGTCGTTGCTCCAAGCCGGATATTGTGGAGGACCTCCAGCAGCTGCCTGAGAGCTCCCAGGACAAGGAGCACCATTAGACCCCGCAGAGGGCTAAATCTGCATGCGCATACAACCTCGCTCTTCAGGGGGTCCACCAGCTCTGGTAAGAGTCCCCACACACAGAGTGGGTTTTTCTATTCAAGAAACCCCTATCTCCTTGATGGCGGCAGAAATATTTTGGAACACATCACCTCATTGGAATCGTTTCTTTTCACGTTGTGGAATCTTTTTCTATGTGGATTTTTTCAATATATGAGGAATCCTTGTATTCAGTTACATTATTTTTATACATATATTTTTTTTATATATTTTTTCTTTTTCTTGATATTTGTACCTCACCTGCACTTAATCTAAGATTGTTTTTTGTGATCACTATACTTGTTCTGTTTTAAGCCCAGTGTACATGAGGTCTTATTATTGCACGTTGCTAAAGCTGGAGCATGAAAGTACAAGGAAAAAAATTATACTAAGGCTCCATTCACATCTGTGCATTCCCGGGGGGGAAAAAAAAAACGCACATCATAGTTGCAGTGCCATTAATTAGTAATGACACTGCAAGTGCAGGTAGGAAACGCACTTTTTATTACATGGCAAAATAGTCCATGAGCTACATTGCCACCTCTAGGGCAGCCCATTCAAGTGAAAGAGGATGCCTTATACTGTTGCGTGAAAACTGCACCAAAAGAATGCAAAAAACGTCACATTTGTGTGACACAGTTATTGATGGGGCCTAAAGGTTATTTTTTTTCTTTAAAGCAGGGATATCCAATTAGCGGACCTCCAGCTGTAGCAGAACTACAAGTCCCATGGGGCATAGCAAGACTCTGACAGCCACAAGCATGACACCCAGAGGCAGAGGTATGATGGGACTTGTAGTTTTGCAACAGCTGGAGGTCTGCTAATTGCATATCCCTGCTCTAAAGGCTAAGTACACTGTCTGAACATGTTCAGCTCACTCCCCCCCCCTGTCCTCCCAGTGACAGTGGGCGGAAGTTGTTCTCCCTGCATACGCTGTCACATTTTAAAAACACACACCCTGCTGAACCAGCCGAAATTGGATCCATTTATGGCGGTGGTTGGCAACCCATCGATTGCAATCTACCTGTCGACTGCGGCCAGGTGACAGGTAGATCGTGAAATTGTCCCTACTTTACTGACCCAAGCCACTTAGGTGCCGCTCCTTCCCCCCAGTCTCTGCCACTCTCCTCATGGCAGAGTTGGAGGCAGCACAGCTCAGAACAGAGGAGCGGGAGCTGGCCAAGTTAATTTGCTCCTTGCTGGGAATTCTGATTTTTAAAATACCAGCCTTCCAATGATCCCCTGTATTTTCAGTCAGCTTCTCCTCCTCTCTCTCCCACCAGAATTCAGCTGCTGCAGGAGGAAAAACTAAGGGAGTGGTTGCAGTAAATGCCCCCCCCCCCCCACACACACACACACACTCCTTGTTCCTCTTCTCGAGTGCCCCATCGGAGAAGCGCTCTCCTTCAGGTCCTGCTGCTGCGTCTATTGACACAGACAGCAGGACTCGGCCCTAACCCCCCGTCGCCCTGCATGTGCCGATGACATTGGCACATGCGCACTGGGGCAAACTGAAGCAATGGCACGTATGTGCCGTTGCTTTAGTCTGTGTGCCGTTACCGGTGACTCCCGCGCACATGCGCAGGACTGACATCATCGCGGCACTGGCCAATCACAGCGCCGGAGCCGCGATACCCGGAAGTAACCCCGGGAGAGATGTCGCCGACCGGAGGGGGAGACAAGAACGGCTGCGGGAGCTTTACTCTCGGGTAAGTAATTCATAATGAGCTAGTATGCTATGCCTTTGTCTTGCAGGGTTTTTTGTTGTTTTTTTTACCAGGGTTTACAACCACTTTAAGTGATTGTAAAGAAAATAAATAAATAATAGCAAACATCTCTATACTTAACCTGCACTGTGCAAAGGACTTGCACAGAGCGACCCCGAACCTCCTCATCTTGGGTCCCCTTCCGGCTCCTCTCTGTGCAGTGCCCTTATGGGAAGCCGCTTCCCATGGGGCACTCATGCATTTTCGCTCCCAAGCCCCGCTCCCTTGTCACTTGGTTTGATAGACAGCACTGGGAGCCATCGGCTTCTGGTGCCCCAGAAAAGCTAGTGAGACACGAAAGTGAGGTGAAAGAAGAGCTGCAGACGTGCACAGCGCTGGATCTAATGAGGGCTCAGTGTATTCAAATTAAGGCCTCATTCAAATGGGTGCGCTACAGCGTACACTCCTATGTAAGGGCAATGTTTGTTTACCCACAAAGGGATGCACAAGTGTTCCATGCATCCCCATAAGGCCCCTTTCACACGATCGGACCGTTCAGATCCGCCTGTCAGTTTTGACGGCGGACCTGAACGGGCGATCCATGTTAGCCTATGGACCGTCGGATGTCAGCGGAGACATGTCCGCTGACATCCGACCCCGTCCGATCCGCCAAAAGCAGACGTATGGGCTCTACGTCCAGATCCGTCGCTGGCGGATCGGATCGTGTGAGATCTGACGAAAACGGACACGCTGTCCGTTTTCGTCCGATCCCTCCATAGGCGGCAGCGGCGCCTGACAAGCCCCTCCCCGCTCAGTGAGCAGCGAGGGACCTGTCATCCGCCGGCTCAGCGGAGATCAACGGACTGATCTCCCGCTGAGCCGGCGGACCGAGGCGGGCTCCGTTTCTACCGCCGGCCTCGTGCGAAAGGGGCCTAAAGGTATTCCTATCTGTGTCAAATGGGATGCAGACATAGCCACTGCTTCCAATATGGTATCTGTGTGGGTGCATGACCCCGAACTCACACTGTCTACCCTCAGGCCCATGCACCTGCATAGGTAGGACTTTAGAGGCCCAGGATTTGCAGATGGACTGGGCCCTGTCTTGTGTCTGACCGTGGGAATGTAAACCTTGGAATGAATGAAAGGAATTTTTCCAGGCTTCTGAGGTGGGCGTAATCTTCCCAGATTGAGGCCTAGGCTTCTTCTGTTTCATTTCCCTAAGGTATCAAAAACTTTCACAGCTATAGCAGGTTGCATGGCCGGGCCTGCCAGCAAAAATAAATATTTGGTCAGGGTTACATGTTTATCAGGAATCATTAAAGTGGTTGTAAGCCTCAAATATGAAATATAAACAAAGCATATCCCTCTGTAGTGTGTACTTGTTTCAATTAAAATCACAAAGTGTCATTTCTGTCTGCTGCCTTGGTCTTCTGCTATCAGCATGAGTCACTTCTGAGAAATTTTCCTGACACCAAGAGAAAAAAGGTGACAAGGGATGGAGTTTCAGCATACAGTCAGCTCTCAGAGCTTTTCTAACTGAGCTCTGCAATGTGTACATTCAGTTCTCTGCCCCCTTTTTTCTGAAAGTTCAGACATACTTTATAAATCCTGGACTTTGAACAGAGAAGACTGTAGATAAACAGGTACAATTTATGTAGGAGGATTTGTTTCATCGCTGTGTATCACTAGGTATATGTAAGCGTTTACAAGCACTTTAAACATTAGCGTGTCCTCCATAGGTACAGTCAGTGTTTTATTATGTGACATCTCTTTTTATTAACATTTATTTTTTCCAAGGATTACAAAAGAATAAAAAATCGCAATAAACAGACAGCATCCCAGTCATACAGTAACAGAATAGAGGCCTGTCTGTGCTCATAGCTTTCAAGTCTTTAACATAATAAAGAATACAAGGTCACATACACACTGATAAAGTATACATAGTAAAACATACAAGAGAGATGAATGCATTGTCTAATCCAAAACTTGGTCATAACAATAGCAAATGTATCCATAGTAGAAAGACTTGACCAACAGGCACTTGGCAAGGGGTAGTATATACTACCCCCAAGTATAGGGCTAAGGTTATCAGTGAGCAAACCAGGATTCTATCAAGAACAAACCAAGAAAGGTAATAAGCGGGCGGCACAGTGGTGTAGTGGTTAGCACTCTCGCCTAGCAGTAACTGGTTTGAATCCCAACCACGACACTACCTGCCTGGAGTAGTGCCTGCGTGGGTTTCCTCCGGGTACTCCGGTTTCCTCCCACACTCCAAAGACATGCTGGTAGGTTAATTGGCTTCTGTCTAAATTGGCCCTAGTATGTATGAATGTGAGTGGGACCTTAGATTGTAAGCTCCTTGAGGGTGTAGGGACTGATGTGAATGTACAATGTATATGTAAAGCGCTGTGTAAATTGACGGCGCTTTATAAGTACCTTAAATAATAAGCATTGTAGATTGTTAACAGAAGGAGAAATGAAAAAGAAAAAAACAATGTGGGGGGTTATAGCATTAGTAATCCCCAGGGAAGTCATCTCGTCAAACTTTTTGTGAGATGAAAGGTTCAAAATTGGAAGAGTAGCGAAAATAGGACCACACAGATTATAGGATTCAGTTTTATTGTCGTCCGAAGCAATCATGCGTTCCATATGATCAATGTTACCCACTTCACGAGAGAAAGAGGTTCCGGGTTTCGCCAATATCTGGCAATCATAGAGCATGCGGCTGTGAGGAAGTGCCTGAATAGACAATATTTTATTTGTTTATAGGACCGCAGTAACATAGAAAACACTGTTATTTGTGGTACATTTGGAAATTTGTCGCCCACTAGTGTTTGGTACAGTTGTAATATCTTCTCCCAAAAGGGGATGGTACAGGGACAAGTACCCCGCCAGTGTTTATGATGATGCGATACAGCCAGATAAAGTGTGGAGTTGGTGTACTTCGTCATTAAAGCCACCTCAAATGTATTTTGAACAGTAAAACTGGAGTGAATAACTTATCAGGATTTGTCCACTCGCCATACAGTACAGGTTCAAGTAGGAACTAGTAAGAGAACATGTATCGGCCTCAGGCTGCTTCCACTTTTAAAGCGGTAGTAAACTCTTGCTTAAAAAAATAAATAAAAAATTTCTCTCTGCAAGTCAATGTCATATTGTGCTAGTGTGCATCACATACTAGCTCATTATGAAAGCCTTACCTTAAAACTAAGCCCTCCAGCGGCGCACTGTCACTGCTAACAGGGCTTCCACCCTCACCCGGTCTTCCTTCCAGGTTTGCGGGCTCCGGCCATTTGAATGGTTGAGCCACAATGATGTCACTCTTGCACATGCGCGGGAGTCATGGCCATAGCACACAGTCATGCCATCCCTTCAGAGTGCATGTGGTGGTGACCTCATCGGCTGCAAAAACAGTGAATATTACCTAAATGGTGCACATTTAGGAATTATTCCGTGTACCTACAGGTAAGCTTTAGTATAAGTTTACCTGTAGGTGCAAGTGTCTAAGCGGTGTTTACCACCACTTTAGGCCGGCTCATTCCAGGTCAATTGGAACAGATATGGTATCTTTAAAGCGGTTGTATACCCGCAAATTTTTTTTTTTTTTTTTTTAACCCTGTAAAGCAAAAGGCATAATGAGCTAGTATGCACCGCATACTAGCTCATTATGAAATACTTACCTTAGAACGAGGCGTCAGTATCTTACCTGGTCCACGCCGAGGGAGCTGTCATGTTGCCTCGGCGTGTCTTCCGGGTATCGCGGTTCCAGCGCTGTGAGTGGCTGGAGCCGCGATGTCATCACTCCCGCGCATGCGCGCGGGAGATTTCTTACTCGGCCAGGTCCGGTGTCTTGCCGAATAAGTTCCTTCGGCGGATAGGTTCCCTCCCTGTACTGCGCAGGCGCAACGCCTGCGCAGTACTACTACTGTTGGCCGCCGGAGATTGCCGAAGCTCAAACGCTTCGATCAGCTGTACACGGCGCCTGCGCTCTGGGTCCAGATTCCTTCCCCTCTATCCAAGTGGACCTAGAGGGAGAATCTAAAAGTGCCGAGCGCAGCGAGGCCGTGCCCGAAGCGTGGCGAGCGAAGCGAGCCCGCGAGGGGCCCTCTTACAGGCGCCGTGTACAGCTGATTTTCAGCTGTTCCGCTTCGGCTATTTCCGCCGGCTTCTACTGCGCATGCGCAGTAGAGGGGGAACTAATCCGCCGAGCGGAACTTTCTCGGCAGAACACCGGCAGCTGCCGGGCTTCAGCCGAGAATCCCCTGTGCGCATGCGCCGCTGCAGTCAGCGGCGTATAGCAAGGGGAATATCTCCTAAACCGTAAAGGTTTAGGAGATATTTTTTTTACCTACAGGTAAGCCTTATTATAGGCTTACCTGTAGGTAAAAGTAAAAAAAAAGACTATACAACCGCTTTAAGTTTGGGAGCTCATCCAAAACAAATTTAGGAGACAATTTAGCAGACAGTGCATCTGCAGCAGAAGGCACAGAGGCTGCTACAGATACAGGAATGTCAGATAAACATTCTGTAGGTTAAGTCTATCTAGTAGCAGTTTGTCCCAATAAAACTCCAGTAGCGTTAGCTGTAGAAAGCAAAGAATGAGTTTTGCAGCATTTTTGCAGTTGCGTCTTTTAGCTTCTTTTTAGCTGTTGCGTTTTTTAGCTTTTTTTTTTTTTTTAGAAAAACTATACTTCTAAAAAAGCTTAAAGCTCAAAAACACTGCGTTTTTCAGCATATCAGAGTTAGAGCGTTTTTAGAGCTGAAAAACCCCTCTAACTCCAATAAAAGCTTAAAAACGTTGAAAAATGCTAAAAAAAAAACGTGGCTATTCGGTGTTTATCAGCATTTTTGAACCATAAGCTTTTGTGGCATTATAGTTTTGCTAAAAAAAAAAAAAAGCTAAAATATGCAACAGCTAAAAAATGTTGAAAAAAATCACTGCAAAAATGCTGCTAAAATCATTTTACAGCTACAGCTTTTTACAGCAAACGCTACTGGTGTTTTTATAATGTTTAATGTGCATGAGGCCTAGGAAAGGGTTGCTACAGTGCTTTCCAGCTGTGGAAAATAAACTTTGCCAGAGAAATAGCTGCCAGTGCAGGGTGTGTTTTCTGTTGGATAGTGAAAAGTAACTCTCAGTGCAGGCAACCTTTTGCACCAGAGCGGCAGGTGGAGAAGGGCGGAGCTGAGGAGTATATGCTGGAGGGGTGCAACCTGTTGAAGAGGCTCACATTTAGTGAAGGAACTAAGATGGCGCACATACGCTTCTTTGGCTGTTGGGCAGTGATGACTTTGGGTAACTTTGTGTCCCCAGAGCACCTAGACTGGATTGCAAATTGGATTCTGGTTTCCCCGCCTCCAATTTGCATGTCAGGAGATTGTGACCGGCTCTCTATGGAGCCGGTTCACACATCACCAGAGCTAATTGCACAGGAGTCCTGTGCGTCTTCTGGTCCATTTCAGGTCCGAATTCAGCCAAAATTCGGGCTAAAATCTGACTTGAAACGGTGACCAGGGACGCACCGGACCCCTGCTGTGAGCCACTTCATGCTGCAGTGTGAACCCAGCCTAAAGCAGGAAGGAACCAGTGTATGCTGGGACCGAATAATATGGGCTACACCTATGGCAATGGGCAGAGTTTTGCGATGAGAGAACTGGAGTTACCTGTGCTAGTCAGCACCAGGGATGCTGTGTCTAAGAGTACAACACGGAGGCTGGCAGCTATTGTGCTGCCTGTGGCCTGTGTCACCAAGAAGCCGGAACCTTTGATCCAACTTGTCGCAGATATACTGGAGAAGCCAATGACTGCAGCTACATAGAAAGTTACGCCTGCTGGGGAAGCCTAGATTTGATGTGGAGCACAGCAAGGGGGCATAGTAGAGTGGGACACTTCAGAGGGGCCATGTTCTGAGTGGTCATGGGGGGGGCAGGAAGGAGCAGCACAAGGCTGAATATATATAGGAGCAAGGTTTGGGACCTTCTATAAAACATGCAGCCAGGGAGGCAACACAACACAATGATGTCTGGTAGGTAAACCAGTATTCTATTATATTGGATGTTTTTTTATTCTGCAAGATATATGGTGGTTATTATTATGGTTTACCTACCAGACATCATTGTGTTGTGTTGCCTCCCTGGCTGCATGTTTCATAGAAAGTCTCAAACCTTGCTCCTGTATATCTCAATTATCGGGGATGGAGGTACAGTCCAATGTCCTCATATAACGTCCCAAACCCTCCTTTTGTCTTTATTGACAAGGCTGAATGTAACTTTGCACCTGACCTTAAAGCCACAGAGCTAGAGTACACAAGTCAACTTTTGCAGACTGCTAAGCAGCTGCAACTGAGTGAGGCCTACAGTAAGCGTAGAGCAAATATGTCCCCTTCTCACATCTTTGCTGGGGCTCTAGCACAAGATAAAGCCCACAGGGAACTGATTACGAGGGCTGAGAATCCCTGTGTTCTTCCAAGAAGATGGAGCATGGAGAAATTGCCCAGGCTACAGGCAATAGTCCAGAATCAGGTAGCTTTGGAATAAGGGTATGAGTACCCTTGTGTGCCCAGTGAGCTTATGGAGGAGATTTAAAGATGTAAGCAGGATCGGTGCAGTAAGGAGGTTTGGGAATACCTCAGTGTTCCTAAGCCCTGTGGAAACCAGGACCTTGCTTTCTGGCAAAAATTCCAAAACGTTAGGAACAGCTGGAGTTTGGGGAGATTCATTCATAAGGACAAGAGTGTTATTAAGAAGGCTGGACTCAGGGTCTCAAAGTGGTCCATTAATATCTAGGGTCCAGATGCAAGGATGGTCCAGGTACCTGACCCTGATTACTACAGGTGAGCGGTGGTATTTGTTTTTTTTCTTTTCATGTCTCATCTGCTGCTATGTCCTAACAGACTGATTCTACAGTTTCCTGGCCACAATGAAATTGGAATCAAGGACTGAACTGTTGCCCAAGGCAGGGGGGACAACTTGTTTTAACCACTTCAATACTGGGCCATAGTCAAATGACGTCCGCAGATGGGATCTCCCATCCTGGGTCGGGAGTCATATGATGTCCTCGGCTTCTCGCTGCTACTGCAGGCCCCCGGGGGCCCGCAGTGCGGCGATCGGGGATGAGGCGTATCCCTCGGACACAGCCCATCCCAGATCCATGTAAAGAGGCAATAAAAAATGTCTCTTTACCACGTGACCGGCTGTGTCCAATCATCCCCTAGGGCGCACGCAGAGCAGCGATCGGAGACGAGTCTTGTCACCCTGACTAGCCCAACCGCGGTCGCAGTAAAGAGCCAATGAAATTGTCTCTTTACCACATGACCGGCTGTGTCCAACCACAGCCGGTCACAGAATGTCAACAAACCGCGGTAACAAGATGTTACCTGGTTCTCCGCCTCACATACCGATTGTGTGTGAGAAGGAGATTGCAGTAACATCTCGTTACCGCTTACAGTGTACCCCAATCACATTGATTGCCCCCCCTAATAAAGAGGACCTGTCACCACCCATCAAAGTACCTGTCACCACTCATCAAAGTACCCTTCACCAGCCATCAAAGTACCTGTCACAGTCCATATGAGTACCTGAGTACCTGTCACAGTTCATCTGAGTACCCAAGTACCTGTCACAGTTCATCTAAGTACCGAGTACCTGTCACAGTTCTACTGAATAGAGTAACTGTCACAGTCCATCTGAGTACCAAGTACCTAAGTACCTATCAGAGTCCATCTGAGTACCTGTCACAGTCCATCTGAGTGCCTGTCACAACCCATCTGAGTACCTGTCACAGTCCATTTGAGTCCCTGTCACAGTTCATCTGAGTACCTGAATACCAGCCACAGTCCATCTGAGTACCTGTCACAGTCCATCTGAGTAACTGTCACAACCCATCTGAGTATCTGTCACAGTTCATCTGAGTACCTGTCACAGTCCATCCGAGAACCTAAGTACCTGTCACAGGTCATCTGAGTACCCAAGTACCTGAGTACCTGTCACAGTCCACCTGAGTACCTGTCACAGTTCATCTGAGTACACGAGTACCTGAGCACCTGTCACAGCCCATCTGAGTATCTGTCACAGTTCATCTGAGTACCTGAGTACCTGTCACAGCCCATCTGAGTACCTGTCACAGCCCATCTGAGTACCTGTCACAGCCCATCTGAGTACCTGAGTACCTGTCACAGTTCATCTGAGTACCGAGTACCTGTCACAGTCCATCTGAGTACCTGAGTACCTGTCACGGTTCATCAGAGTACCGAGCATCTGAGTACCTGTCACAGTTCATCTGAATACCTGAGTACCTGTCACAGTTCATCTGAGTACCGAGTACATGAGTACCTGTCACAGTCCATCTGAGTACCTGAGTACCTGTCACAGTTTATCCGAGTACCTGTTACAGTCCATCTGAGTGCCTGTCACAGTCCACCTGAGTGCCTGTCACAGTTTATCTGAGTACCTGTCACAGTCCATCTGAGTCCCTGTCACAGTTCATCTGAGTACCTGAATACCAGCCACAGTCCATCTGAGTACCTGTCACAGTCCATCTGAGAACCTGTCACAGTCCATCTGAGTACCCAAGTACCTGAGTACCTGTCACAGTCCATCTGAGTACCCGAGTACCTGTCACAGTTCATCTGAGTACACGAGTACCTGAGCACCTGTCACAGCCCATCTTAGTATCTGTCACAGTTCATCTGAGTCCCTGTCACAGTTCATCTGAGTCCCTGTCACAGCCCATCTGAGTACCTGTCACAGTCCATCTGAGTATCTGTCACAGTTCATCTGAGTACCTGAGTACCTGTCACAATTCATCTGAGTACCTGTCACAGCCCATCTGAGTACCTGTCACAGCCCATCTGAGTACCTGTCACAGCCCATCTGAGTACCTGAATACCTGTCACAGTTCATCTGAGTACCGAGTACCTCTCACAGTTTATCCGAGTACCTGTTACAGTCCATCTGAGTGCCTGTCACAGTCCATCTGAGTACCTGTCACAGTTTATCTGAGTACCTGTCACAGTCCATCTGAGTCCCTGTCACAGTTCATCTGAGTACCTGAGCACCTGTCACAGCCCATCTGAGTATCTGTCACAGTTCATCTGAGTACCTGTCACAGTCCATCTGAGTACCTGTCACAGTCCATCTAAGAACCTGTCACAGTCCATCTGAGAACCTGAGCACCTGTCACAGCCCATCTGAGTACCTGTCACAGCCAATCTGAGTAATTGTCACAGTTCATCTGAGTACCCGTCACAGTCCATCTGAGTCCCTGTCACAGCCCATCTGAGTACCTGTCACAGTCCATCTGAGTATCTGTCACAGTTCATCTGAGTTCCTGTCACAGTTCATCTGAGTACCTGTCACAGTCCATCTGAGTACCTGTCACAGTCCATCTGAGAACTTGTCACAGTCCATCTGAGTACCCAAGTACCTGAGTACCTGTCACAGTCCCTCTGAGTTCCCGAGTACCTGTCACAGTTCATCTGAGTACACGAATACTTGAGCACCTGTCACAGCCCATCTGAGTATCTGTCACAGTTCATCTGAGTCCCTGTCACAGCCCATCTGAGTACCTGTCACAGTCCATCTGAGTATCTGTCACAGTTCATCTGAGTTCCTGTCACAGTTCATCCGAATACCTGTCACAGTTCATCCGAGTACCTGTCACAGTCGATCTGAGTACCTGAGTACCTGTCACGGTTCATCTGAGTACCGAGTATCTGAGTACCTGTCACAGTCCATCTGAGTACCTGAGTACCTGTCACAGTTCATCTGAGTACCGAGTACATGAGTACCTGTCACAGTTTATCCGAGTACCTGTTACAGTCCATCTGAGTGCCTGTCACAGTCCATCTGAGTGCCTGTCACAGTCCATCTGAGTGCCTGTCACAGTTTATCTGAGTACCTGTCACAGTCCATCTGAGTGCCTGTCACAGTCCATCTGAGTGCCTGTCACAGTTTATCTGAGTACCTGTCACAGTCCATCTGAGTCCCTGTCACAGTTCATCTGAGTACCTGTCACAGCCAATCTGAGTATCTGTCACAGTTCATCTGAATACCGGTCACAGTCCATCTGAGTACCTGTCACAGTCCATCTGAGAACCTGTCACAGTCCATCTGAGAACCTGTCACAGTCCATCTGAGTACCCAAGTACCAGAGTACCTGTCACAGTCCATCTGAGTACCCGAGTACCTGTCACAGTTCATCTGAGTACCCGAGTACCTGTCACAGTCCATCTGAGAACCTGTCACAGTCCATCTGAGTACCCAAGTACCTGAGTACCTGTCACAGTCCATCTGAGTACCCGAGTACCTGTCACAGTTCATCTGAGTACACGAGTACCTGAGCACCTGTCACAGCCCATGTTAGTATCTGTCACAGTTCATCTGAGTCCCTGTCACAGCCCATCTGAGTACCTGTCACAGTCCATCTGAGTATCTGTCACAATTCATCTGAGTACCTGTCACAGCCCTTCTGAGAACCTGTCACAGCCCATCTGAGTACCTGAATACCTGTCACAGTTCATCTGAGTACCGAGTACCTGTCACAGTTTATCCGAGTACCTGTTGCAGTCCATCTGAGTGCCTGTCACAGTCCATCTGAGTACCTGTCACAGTTTATCTGAGTACCTGTCACAGTTTATCCGAGTACCTGTTACAGTCCATCTGAGTACCTGTCACAGTCCATCTGAGTATCTGTCACAATTCATCTGAGTACCTGTCACAGCCCTTCTGAGAACCTGTCACAGCCCATCTGAGTACCTGAATACCTGTCACAGTTCATCTGAGTACCGAGTACCTGTCACAGTTTATCCGAGTACCTGTTGCAGTCCATCTGAGTGCCTGTCACAGTCCATCTGAGTACCTGTAACAGCCCATCTGAGTATCTTTCACAGTTCATCTGAGTACCTGTAACAGCCCATCTGAGTATCTGTCACAGTTCATCTGAGTACCCGTCACAGTCCATCTGAGTACCTGTCACAGTCCATCTGAGAACCTGTCACAGTCCATCTGAGAACCTGTCACAGTCCATCTGAGTACCCAAGTACCTGAGTACCTGTCACAGTCCATCTGAGTACCCGAGTACCTGTCACAGTTCATCTGAGTACACGAGTACCTGAGCACCTGTCACAGCCCATCTTAGTATCTGTCACAGTTCATCTGAGTCCCTGTCACAGTTCATCTGAGTCCCTGTCACAGCCCATCTGAGTACCTGTCACAGTTCATCTGAGTATCTGTCACAGTTCATCTGAGTACCTGAGTACCTGTCACAATTCATCTGAGTACCTGTCACAGCCCATCTGAGTACCTGTCACAGCCCATCTGAGTACCTGTCACAGCCCATCTGAGTACCTGAATACCTGTCACAGTTCATCTGAGTACCGAGTACCTCTCACAGTTTATCCGAGTACCTGTTACAGTCCATCTGAGTGCCTGTCACAGTCCATCTGAGTACCTGTCACAGTTTATCTGAGTACCTGTCACAGTCCATCTGAGTCCCTGTCACAGTTCATCTGAGTACCTGAGCACCTGTCACAGCCCATCTGAGTATCTGTCACAGTTCATCTGAGTACCTGTCACAGTCCATCTGAGTACCTGTCACAGTCCATCTAAGAACCTGTCACAGTCCATCTGAGAACCTGAGCACCTGTCACAGCCCATCTGAGTACCTGTCACAGCCAATCTGAGTAATTGTCACAGTTCATCTGAGTACCCGTCACAGTCCATCTGAGTCCCTGTCACAGCCCATCTGAGTACCTGTCACAGTCCATCTGAGTATCTGTCACAGTTCATCTGAGTTCCTGTCACAGTTCATCTGAGTACCTGTCACAGTCCATCTGAGTACCTGTCACAGTCCATCTGAGAACTTGTCACAGTCCATCTGAGTACCCAAGTACCTGAGTACCTGTCACAGTCCCTCTGAGTTCCCGAGTACCTGTCACAGTTCATCTGAGTACACGAATACTTGAGCACCTGTCACAGCCCATCTGAGTATCTGTCACAGTTCATCTGAGTCCCTGTCACAGCCCATCTGAGTACCTGTCACAGTCCATCTGAGTATCTGTCACAGTTCATCTGAGTTCCTGTCACAGTTCATCCGAATACCTGTCACAGTTCATCCGAGTACCTGTCACAGTCGATCTGAGTACCTGAGTACCTGTCACGGTTCATCTGAGTACCGAGTATCTGAGTACCTGTCACAGTCCATCTGAGTACCTGAGTACCTGTCACAGTTCATCTGAGTACCGAGTACATGAGTACCTGTCACAGTTTATCCGAGTACCTGTTACAGTCCATCTGAGTGCCTGTCACAGTCCATCTGAGTGCCTGTCACAGTCCATCTGAGTGCCTGTCATAGTTTATCTGAGTACCTGTCACAGTCCATCTGAGTGCCTGTCACAGTCCATCTGAGTGCCTGTCACAGTTTATCTGAGTACCTGTCACAGTCCATCTGAGTCCCTGTCACAGTTCATCTGAGTACCTGTCACAGCCAATCTGAGTATCTGTCACAGTTCATCTGAATACCGGTCACAGTCCATCTGAGTACCTGTCACAGTCCATCTGAGAACCTGTCACAGTCCATCTGAGAACCTGTCACAGTCCATCTGAGTACCCAAGTACCAGAGTACCTGTCACAGTCCATCTGAGTACCCGAGTACCTGTCACAGTTCATCTGAGTACCCGAGTACCTGTCACAGTCCATCTGAGAACCTGTCACAGTCCATCTGAGTACCCAAGTACCTGAGTACCTGTCACAGTCCATCTGAGTACCCGAGTACCTGTCACAGTTCATCTGAGTACACGAGTACCTGAGCACCTGTCACAGCCCATGTTAGTATCTGTCACAGTTCATCTGAGTCACTGTCACAGCCCATCTGAGTACCTGTCACAGTCCATCTGAGTATCTGTCACAATTCATCTGAGTACCTGTCACAGCCCTTCTGAGAACCTGTCACAGCCCATCTGAGTACCTGAATACCTGTCACAGTTCATCTGAGTACCGAGTACCTGTCACAGTTTATCCGAGTACCTGTTGCAGTCCATCTGAGTGCCTGTCACAGTCCATCTGAGTACCTGTCACAGTTTATCTGAGTACCTGTCACAGTTTATCCGAGTACCTGTTACAGTCCATCTGAGTACCTGTCACAGTCCATCTGAGTATCTGTCACAATTCATCTGAGTACCTGTCACAGCCCTTCTGAGAACCTGTCACAGCCCATCTGAGTACCTGAATACCTGTCACAGTTCATCTGAGTACCGAGTACCTGTCACAGTTTATCCGAGTACCTGTTGCAGTCCATCTGAGTGCCTGTCACAGTCCATCTGAGTACCTGTAACAGCCCATCTGAGTATCTGTCACAGTTCATCTGAGTACCCGTCACAGTCCATCTGAGTACCTGTCACAGTCCATCTGAGAACCTGTCACAGTCCATCTGAGAACCTGTCACAGTCCATCTGAGTACCCAAGTACCTGAGTACCTGTCACAGTCCATCTGAGTACCCGAGTACCTGAGCACCTGTCACAGCCCATCTTAGTATCTGTCACAGTTCATCTGAGTCCCTGTCACAGTTCATCTGAGTCCCTGTCACAGCCCATCTGAGTACCTGTCACAGTCCATCTGAGTATCTGTCACAGTTCATCTGAGTACCTGAGTACCTGTCACAATTCATCTGAGTACCTGTCACAGCCCATCTGAGTACCTGTCACAGCCCATCTGAGTACCTGTCACAGCCCATCTGAGTACCTGAATACCTGTCACAGTTCATCTGAGTACCGAGTACCTCTCACAGTTTATCCGAGTACCTGTTACAGTCCATCTGAGTGCCTGTCACAGTCCATCTGAGTACCTGTCACAGTTTATCTGAGTACCTGTCACAGTCCATCTGAGTCCCTGTCACAGTTCATCTGAGTACCTGAGCACCTGTCACAGCCCATCTGAGTATCTGTCACAGTTCATCTGAGTACCTGTCACAGTCCATCTGAGTACCTGTCACAGTCCATCTAAGAACCTGTCACAGTCCATCTGAGAACCTGAGCACCTGTCACAGCCCATCTGAGTACCTGTCACAGCCAATCTGAGTAATTGTCACAGTTCATCTGAGTACCCGTCACAGTCCATCTGAGTCCCTGTCACAGCCCATCTGAGTACCTGTCACAGTCCATCTGAGTATCTGTCACAGTTCATCTGAGTTCCTGTCACAGTTCATCTGAGTACCTGTCACAGTCCATCTGAGTACCTGTCACAGTCCATCTGAGAACTTGTCACAGTCCATCTGAGTACCCAAGTACCTGAGTACCTGTCACAGTCCCTCTGAGTTCCCGAGTACCTGTCACAGTTCATCTGAGTACACGAATACTTGAGCACCTGTCACAGCCCATCTGAGTATCTGTCACAGTTCATCTGAGTCCCTGTCACAGCCCATCTGAGTACCTGTCACAGTCCATCTGAGTATCTGTCACAGTTCATCTGAGTTCCTGTCACAGTTCATCCGAATACCTGTCACAGTTCATCCGAGTACCTGTCACAGTCGATCTGAGTACCTGAGTACCTGTCACGGTTCATCTGAGTACCGAGTATGTGAGTACCTGTCACAGTCCATCTGAGTACCTGAGTACCTGTCACAGTTCATCTGAGTACCGAGTACATGAGTACCTGTCACAGTTTATCCGAGTACCTGTTACAGTCCATCTGAGTGCCTGTCACAGTCCATCTGAGTGCCTGTCACAGTCCATCTGAGTGCCTGTCACAGTTTATCTGAGTACCTGTCACAGTCCATCTGAGTGCCTGTCACAGTCCATCTGAGTGCCTGTCACAGTTTATCTGAGTACCTGTCACAGTCCATCTGAGTCCCTGTCACAGTTCATCTGAGTACCTGTCACAGCCAATCTGAGTATCTGTCACAGTTCATCTGAATACCGGTCACAGTCCATCTGAGTACCTGTCACAGTCCATCTGAGAACCTGTCACAGTCCATCTGAGAACCTGTCACAGTCCATCTGAGTACCCAAGTACCAGAGTACCTGTCACAGTCCATCTGAGTACCCGAGTACCTGTCACAGTTCATCTGAGTACCCGAGTACCTGTCACAGTCCATCTGAGAACCTGTCACAGTCCATCTGAGTACCCAAGTACCTGAGTACCTGTCACAGTCCATCTGAGTACCCGAGTACCTGTCACAGTTCATCTGAGTACACGAGTACCTGAGCACCTGTCACAGCCCATGTTAGTATCTGTCACAGTTCATCTGAGTCCCTGTCACAGCCCATCTGAGTACCTGTCACAGTCCATCTGAGTATCTGTCACAATTCATCTGAGTACCTGTCACAGCCCTTCTGAGAACCTGTCACAGCCCATCTGAGTACCTGAATACCTGTCACAGTTCATCTGAGTACCGAGTACCTGTCACAGTTTATCCGAGTACCTGTTGCAGTCCATCTGAGTGCCTGTCACAGTCCATCTGAGTACCTGTCACAGTTTATCTGAGTACCTGTCACAGTTTATCCGAGTACCTGTTACAGTCCATCTGAGTACCTGTCACAGTCCATCTGAGTATCTGTCACAATTCATCTGAGTACCTGTCACAGCCCTTCTGAGAACCTGTCACAGCCCATCTGAGTACCTGAATACCTGTCACAGTTCATCTGAGTACCGAGTACCTGTCACAGTTTATCCGAGTACCTGTTGCAGTCCATCTGAGTGCCTGTCACAGTCCATCTGAGTACCTGTAACAGCCCATCTGAGTATCTTTCACAGTTCATCTGAGTACCTGTAACAGCCCATCTGAGTATCTGTCACAGTTCATCTGAGTACCCGTCACAGTCCATCTGAGTACCTGTCACAGTCCATCTGAGAACCTGTCACAGTCCATCTGAGAACCTGTCACAGTCCATCTGAGTACCCAAGTACCTGAGTACCTGTCACAGTCCATCTGAGTACCCGAGTACCTGTCACAGTTCATCTGAGTACACGAATACTTGAGCACCTGTCACAGCCCATCTGAGTACCTGTCACAGTCCATCTGAGTATCTGTCACAGTTCATCCGAGTACCTGTCACAGTCCATCCGAGTACCTGTCACAGTCCATCTGAGTACCTGAATACCTGTCACGGTTCATCAGAGTACCGAGTACCTGAGCACCTGTCACAGCCCATCTGAGTATCTGTCACAGTTCATCTGAGTCCCTGTCACAGCCCATCTGAGTACCTGTCACAGTCCATCTGAGTATCTGTCACAGTTCATCTGAGTTCCTGTCACAGTTCATCTGAGTTCCTGTCACAGTTCATCTGAGTTCCTGTCACAGTTGATCTGAGTACCTGTCACAGTCCATCTGAGTACCTGTCACAGTCCATCTGAGAACTTGTCACAGTCCATCTGAGTACCCAA
Source organism: Lithobates clamitans (assembly GCA_037952925.1). Classification (NCBI taxonomy): domain Eukaryota; kingdom Metazoa; phylum Chordata; class Amphibia; order Anura; family Ranidae; genus Lithobates; species Lithobates clamitans. The sequence continues at coordinate 6,836,022 of JBBGZY010000655.1, forward strand.
GTACCTGAGTACCTGTCACAGTCCATCTGAGTACCCGAGAACCTGTCACAGTTCATCTGAGTACACGAATACTTGAGCACCTTTCACAGCCCATCTGAGTATCTGTCACAGTTCATCTGAGTCCCTGTCACAGTCCATCTGAGTACCTGTCACAGTCCATCTGAGTATCTGTCACAGTCCATCTGAGTATCTGTCACAGTTCATCTGAGTTCCTGAGTACCTGTCACAGTTTATCCGAGTACCTGTTACAGTCCATCTGAGTGCCTGTCACAGTCCATCTGAGTACCTGTCACAGTTTATCTGAGTGCCTGTCACAGTTTATCTGAGTGCCTGTCACAGTTTATCTGAGTACCTGTCACAGTCCATCTGAGTCCCTGTCACAGTTCATCTGAGTACCTGAGCACCTGTCACAGCCTATCTGAGTATCTGTCACAGCCAATCTGAGTATCTGTCACAGTTCATCTGAATACCGGTCACAGTCCATCTGAGTACCTGTCACAGTCCATCTGAGAACCTGTCACAGTCCATCTGAGTACCCAAGTACTTGAGTACCTGTCACAGTCCATCTGGGTACCCGAGTACCTGAGCACCTGTCACAGCCCATCTTAGTATCTGTCACAGTTCATCTGAGTCCCTGTCACAGCCCATCTGAGTACCTGTCACAGTCCATCTGAGAACCTGTCACAGTCCATCTGAGTACCCAAGTACTTGAGTACCTGTCACAGTTCATCTGAGTACACGAGTACCTGAGCACCTGTCACAGCCCATCTTAGTATCTGTCACAGTTCATCTGAGTCCCTGTCACAGCCCATCTGAGTACCTGTCACAGTCCATCTGAGTACACGAATACTTGAGCACCTGTCACAGCCCATCTGAGTATCTGTCACAGTTCATCTGAGTCCCTGTCACAGCCCATCTGAGTACCTGTCACAGTTCATCTGAGTTCCTGTCACAGTTCATCTGAGTTCCTGTCACAGTTCATCCGAGTACCTGTCACAGTCCATCTGAGTACCTGTCACGGTTCATCAGAGTACCTGAGTTCCTGTCACAGTTCATCTGAGTACCGAGTACATGAGTACCTGTCACAGTCCATCTGAGTACCTGAGTACCTGTCACAGTTTATCCGAGTACCTGTTACAGTCCATCCGAGTACCTGTCACAGTCCATCTGAGTCCCTGTCACAGTCCATCTGAGTACCTGAGCACCTGTCACAGCCAATCTGAGTATCTGTCACAGTTCATCTGAGTACCTGAGCACCTGCCACAGCCTATCTGAGTACCTGTCACAGCCAATCTGAGTATCTGTCACAGTTCATCTGAATACCGGTCACAGTCCATCTGAGTACCTGTCACAGTCCATCTGAGAACCTGTCACAGTCCATCTGAGTACCCAAGTACTTGAGTACCTGTCACAGTCCATCTGGGTACCCGAGTACCTGAGCACCTGTCACAGCCCATCTTAGTATCTGTCACAGTTCATCTGAGTCCCTGTCACAGCCCATCTGAGTACCTGTCACAGTCCATCTGAGAACCTGTCACAGTCCATCTGAGTACCCAAGTACTTGAGTACCTGTCACAGTTCATCTGAGTACACGAGTACCTGAGCACCTGTCACAGCCCATCTTAGTATCTGTCACAGTTCATCTGAGTCCCTGTCACAGCCCATCTGAGTACCTGTCACAGTCCATCTGAGTATCTGTCACAGTTCATCTGAGTACCTGAGTACCTGTCACAATTCATCTGAGTACCTGTCACAGCCCTTCTGAGTACCTGTCACAGCCCATCTGAGTACCTGAATACCTGTCACAGTTCATCTGAGTACCGAGTACCTGTCACAGTTTATCCGAGTACCTGTTACAGTCCATCTGAGTGCCTGTCACAGTCCATCTGAGTACCTGTCACAGTTTATCTGAGTACCTGTCACAGTCCATCTGAGTCCCTGTCACAGTTCATCTGAGTACCTGAGTCCCTGTCACAGCCCATCTGAGTACCTGTCACAGTCCATCTGAGTATCTCTCACAGTTCATCTGAGTTCCTGTCACAGTTGATCTGAGTACCTGTCACAGTCCATCTGAGTACCTGTCACAGTCCATCTGAGAACTTGTCACAGTCCGTCTGAGTACCCAAGTACCTGAGTACCTGTCACAGTCCATCTGAGCACCCGAGTACCTGTCACAGTTCATCTGAGTACACGAATACTTGAGCACCTGTCACAGCCCATCTGAGTATCTGTCACAGTTCATCTGAGTCCCTGTCACAGCCCATCTGAGTACCTGTCACAGTCCATCTGAGTATCTCTCACAGTTCATCTGAGTTCCTGTCACAGTTGATCTGAGTACCTGTCACAGTCCATCTGAGTACCTGTCACAGTCCATCTGAGAACTTGTCACAGTCCGTCTGAGTACCCAAGTACCTGAGTACCTGTCACAGTCCATCTGAGTACCCGAGTACCTGTCACAGTTCATCTGAGTACACGAATACTTGAGCACCTGTCACAGCCCATCTGAGTATCTGTCACAGTTCATCTGAGTCCCTGTCACAGCCCATCTGAGTACCTGTCACAGTTCATCTGAGTTCCTGTCACAGTTCATCTGAGTTCCTGTCACAGTTCATCCGAGTACCTGTCACAGTCCATCTGAGTACCTGTCACGGTTCATCAGAGTACCGAGTATCTGAGTACCTGTCACAGTCCATCTGAATACCTGAGTTCCTGTCACAGTTCATCTGAGTACTGAGTACATGAGTACCTGTCACAGTCCATCTGAGTACCTGAGTACCTGTCACAGTTTATCCGAGTACCTGTTACAGTCCATCCGAGTACCTGTCACAGTCCATCTGAGTCCCTGTCACAGTCCATCTGAGTACCTGAGCACCTGTCATAGCCAATCTGAGTATCTGTCACAGTTCATCTGAATACCGGTCACAGTCCATCTGAGTACCTGTCACAGCCCATCTGAGAACCCAAGTACTTGAGTACCTGTCACAGTCCATCTGAGTACCCGAGTATCTGTCACAGTTCATCTGAGTACACGAGTACCTGAGCACCTGTCACAGCCCATCTTAGTATCTGTCACAGTTCATCTGAGTCCCTGTCACAGCCCATCTGAGTACCTGTCACAGTCCATCTGAGTATCTGTCACAGTTCATCTGAGTACCTGAGTACCTGTCACAATTCATCTGAGTACCTGTCACAGCCCTTCTGAGTACCTGTCACAGCCCATCTGAGTACCCGAATACCTGTCACAGTTCATCTGAGTACCGAGTACCTGTCACAGTTTATCCGAGTACCTGTTACAGTCCATCTGAGTACCTGTCACAGTCCATCTGAGTCCCTGTCACAGTTCATCTGAGTACCTGAGAACCTGTCACAGCCCATCTGAGTACCTGTAACAGCCCATCTGAGTATCTGTCACAGTTCATCTGAGTACCCGTCACAGTCCATCTGAGTACCTGTCACAGTCCATCTGAGAACCTGTCACAGTCCATCTGAGAACCTGGTCACAGTCCATCTGAGTACCCAAGTACCCGAGTACCTGTCACAGTCCATCTGAGTACCCGAGTACCTGTCACAGTTCATCTGAGTACACGAGTACCTGAGCACCTGTCACAGCCCATCTGAGTATCTGTCACAGTTCATCTGAGTCCCTGTCACAGCCCATCTGAGTACCTGTCACAGTCCATCTGAGAACTTGTCACAGTCCATCTGAGAACCCAAATACCTGAGTACCTGTCACAGTCCATCTGAGTCCCTGTCACAGTTCATCTGAGTACCTGAGAACCTGTCACAGCCCATCTGAGTATCTGTCACAGCCCATCTGAGTACCTGTCACAGTCCATCTGAGTATCTCTCACAGTTCATCTGAGTATCTCTCACAGTTCATCTGAGTATCTCTCACAGTTCATCTGAGTTCCCGTCACAGTTCATCTGAGTACCTGTCACAGTCCATCTGAGTACCCGTCACAGTCCATCTGAAAACTTGTCACAGTCCATCTGAGTACCCAAGTACCTGAGTACCTGTCACAGTCCATCTGAGTACCCGAGTACCTGTCACAGTTCATCTGAGTACACGAATACTTGAGCACCTGTCACAGCCCATCTGAGTATCTGTCACAGTTCATCTGAGTCCCTGTCACAGCCCATCTGAGTACCTGTCACAGTTCATCTGAGTTCCTGTCACAGTTCATCCGAGTACCTGTCACAGTCCATCTGAGTACCTGAGTACCTGTCACGGTTCATCAGAGTACCGAGTATCTGAGTACCTGTCACAGTCCATCTGAATACCTGAGTTCCTGTCACAGTTCACCTGAGTACCGAGTACATGAGTACCTGTCACAGTCCATCTGAGTACCTGAGTACCTGTCACAGTTTATCCGAGTACCTGATACAGTCCATCTGAGTGCCTGTCACAGTCCATCTGAGTCCCTGTCACAGTTCATCTGAGTACCTGAGCACCTGTCACAGCCCTTCTGAGTACCTGTCACAGCCAATCTGAGTATCTGTCACAGTTCATCTGAATACCGGTCACAGTCCATCTGAGTACCTGTCACAGTTTATCTGAGTACCTGTCACAGTCCATCTGAGTCCCTGTCACAGTTCATCTGAGTACCTGAGAACCTGTCACAGCCCATCTGAGTATCTGTCACAGTTCATCTGAGTCCCTGTCACAGCCCATCTGAGTACCTGTCACAGTCCATCTGAGTATCTCTCACAGTTCATCTGAGTTCCTGTCACAGTTGATCTGAGTACCTGTCACAGTCCATCTGAGTACCTGTCACAGTCCATCTGAGAACTTGTCACAGTCCGTCTGAGTACCCAAGTACCTGAGTACCTGTCACAGTCCATCTGAGTACCCGAGTACCTGTCACAGTTCATCTGAGTACACGAATACTTGAGCACCTGTCACAGCCCATCTGAGTATCTGTCACAGTTCATCTGAGTCCCTGTCACAGCCCATCTGAGTACCTGTCACAGTCTATCTGAGTATCTGTCACAGTTCATCTGAGTTCCTATCACAGTTCATCCGAGTACCTGTCACAGTCCATCTGAGTACCTGAGTACCTGTCACGGTTCATCAGAGTACCGAGTATCTGAGTACCTGTCACAGTCCATCTGAATACCTGAGTTCCTGTCACAGTTCATCTGAGTACCGAGTACATGAGTACCTGTCACAGTCCATCTGAGTACCTGAGTACCTGTCACAGTTTATCCGAGTACCTGTTACAGTCCATCCGAGTACCTGTCACAGTCCATCTGAGTCCCTGTCACAGTCCATCTGAGTACCTGAGCACCTGTCACAGCCCATCTAAGTACCTGTCACAGCCAATCTGAGTATCTGTCACAGTTCATCTGAATACCGGTCACAGTCCATCTGAGTACCTGTCACAGTCCATCTGAGAACCCAAGTACCTGAGTACCTGTCACAGTCCATCTGAGTACCCGAGTACCTGTCACAGTTCATCTGAGTACACGAGTACCTGAGCACCTGTCACAGTCCATCTGAGTACCTGTCACAGTCCATCTGAGAACTTGTCACAGTCCGTCTGAGTACCCAAGTACCTGAGTACCTGTCACAGTCCATCTGAGCACCCGAGTACCTGTCACAGTTCATCTGAGTACACGAATACTTGAGCACCTGTCACAGCCCATCTGAGTATCTGTCACAGTTCATCTGAGTCCCTGTCACAGCCCATCTGAGTACCTGTCACAGTCCATCTGAGTATCTGTCACAGTTCATCTGAGTACCTGAGTACCTGTCACAATTCATCTAAGTACCTGTCACAGCCCTTCTGAGTACCTGTCACAGCCCATCTGAGTACCTGAATACCTGTCACAGTTCATCTGAGTACCGAGTACCTGTCACAGTTTATCCGAGTACCTGTTACAGTCCATCTGAGTACCTGTTACAGTCCATCTGAGTACCTGTCACAGTTTATCTGAGTACCTGTCACAGTCCATCTGAGTCCCTGTCACAATTCATCTGAGTACCTGAGAACCTGTCACAGCCCATCTAAGTACCTGTAACAGCCCATCTGAGTATCTGTCACAGTTCATCTGATTACCTTGTCACAGTCCATCTGAGTACCTGTCACAGTTCATCTGAGTACCTGAGCACCTGTCACAGCCCATCTGAGTACCTGTCACAGCCAATCTGAGTATCTGTCACAGTTCATCTGAGTACCCGTCACAGTCCATCTGAGTACCTGTCACAGTCCATCTGAAAACCTGTCACAGTCCATCTGAGAACCTGGTCACAGTCCATCTGAGTACCCAAGTACCCGAGTACCTATCACAGTCCATCTGAGTACCCGAGTACCTGTCACAGTTCATCTGAGTACACGAGTACCTGAGCACCTGTCACAGCCCATCTGAGTATCTGTCACAGTTCATCTGAGTCCCTGTCACAGCCCATCTGAGTACCTGTCACAGTCCATCTGAGAACTTGTCACAGTCCATCTGAGAACCCAAGTACCTGAGTACCTGTCACAGCCCATCTGAGTATCTCTCACAGTTCATCTGAGTTCCTGTCACAGTTCATCTGAGTACCTGTCACAGTCCATCTGAGTACCTGTCACAGTCCATCTGAGAACTTGTCACAGTCCATCTGAGTACCCAAGTACCTGAGTACCTGTCACAGTCCATCTGAGTACCCGAGTACCTGTCACAGTTCATCTGAGTACACAAATACTTGAGCACCTGTCACAGCCCATCTGAGTATCTGTCACAGTTCATCTGAGTCCCTGTCACAGCCCATCTGAGTACCTGTCACAGTTCATCTGAGTTCCTGTCACAGTTCATCTGAGTTCCTGTAACAGTTCATCCGAGTACCTGTCACAGTCCATCTGAGTACCTGAGTACCTGTCACGGTTCATCAGAGTACCGAGTATCTGAGTACCTGTCACAGTCCATCTGAATACCTGAGTTCCTGTCACAGTTCACCTGAGTACTGAGTACATGAGTACCTGTCACAGTTTATCCGAGTACCTGTTACAGTCCATCTGAGTGCCTGTCACAGTCCATCTGAGTGCCTGTCACAGTTTATCTGAGTACCTGTCACAGTCCGTCTGAGTCCCTGTCACAGTTCATCTGAGTACCTGAGCACCTGTCACAGCCCATCTGAGTACCTGTCACAGCCAATCTGGGTATCTGTCACAGTTCATCTGAATACCGGTCACAGTCCATCTGAGTACCTGTCACAGTCCATCTGAGAACCTGTCACAGTCCATCTGAGTACCCAAGTACCTGAGTACCTGTCACAGTCCATCTGATTACCCGAGTACCTGTCACAGTTCATCTGAGTACACGAGTACCTGAGCACCTGTCACAGCCCATCTTAGTATCTGTCACAGTTCATCTGAGTCCCTGTCACAGCCCATCTGAGTACCTGTCACAGTCCATCTGAGTATCTGTCACAGTTCATCTGAGTACCTGAGTACCTGTCACAATTCATCTGAGTACCTGTCACAGCCCTTCTGAGTACCTGTCACAGCCCATCTGAGTACCTGAATACCTGTCACAGTTCATCTGAGTACCGAGTACCTGTCACAGTTTATCCGAGTACCTGTTACAGTCCATCTGAGTGCCTGTCACAGTCCATCTGAGTACCTGTCACAGTTTATCTGAGTATATGTCACAGTCCATCTGAGTCCCTGTCACAGTTCATCTGAGTACCTGAGAACCTGTCACAGCCCATCTGAGTACCTGTAACAGCCCATCTGAGTATCTGTCACAGTTCATCTGAGTACCTGACACAGTCCATCTGAGTACCTGTCACAGTTCATCTGAGTACCTGAACACCTTACACAGCCCATCTAAGTACCTGTCACAGCCAATCTGACAATCTGTCACAGTTCATCTGAGTACCCATCACAGTCCATCTGAGTACCTGTCACAGTCCATCTGAGAACCTGTCACAGTCCATCTGAGAACCTGTCACAGTCCATCTGAGAACCTGTCACAGTCCATCTGAGAACCTGTCACAGTCCATCTGAGTACCCAAGTACCTGAGTACCTGTCACAGTCCATCTGAGTACCCGAGTACCTGTCACAGTTCATCTGAGTACACGAGTACCTGAGCACCTGTCACAGCCCATCTTAGTATCTGTCACAGTTCATCTGAGTCCCTGTCACAGCCCATCTGAGTACCTGTCACAGTCCATCTGAGTATCTGTCACAGTTCATCTGAGTACCTGAGTACCTGTCACAATTCATCTGAGTACCTGTCACAGCCCTTCTGAGTACCTGTCACAGCCCATCTGAGTACCTGAATACCTGTCACAGTTCATCTGAGTACCGAGTACCTGTCACAGTTTATCCGAGTACCTGTTACAGTCCATCTGAGTGCCTGTCACAGTCCATCTGAGTACCTGTCACAGTTTATCTGAGTATATGTCACAGTCCATCTGAGTCCCTGTCACAGTTCATCTGAGTACCTGAGAACCTGTCACAGCCCATCTGAGTACCTGTAACAGCCCATCTGAGTATCTGTCACAGTTCATCTGAGTACCTGACACAGTCCATCTGAGTACCTGTCACAGTTCATCTGAGTACCTGAACACCTTACACAGCCCATCTAAGTACCTGTCACAGCCAATCTGACAATCTGTCACAGTTCATCTGAGTACCCATCACAGTCCATCTGAGTACCTGTCACAGTCCATCTGAGAACCTGTCACAGTCCATCTGAGAACCTGTCACAGTCCATCTGAGAACCTGTCACAGTCCATCTGAGAACCTGTCACAGTCCATCTGAGTACCCAAGTACCTGAGTACCTGTCACAGTCCATCTGAGTACCCGAGTACCTGTCACAGTTCATCTGAGTACACGAGTACCTGAGCACCTGTCACAGCCCAACTGAGTATCTGTCACAGTTCATCTGAGTCCCTGTCACAGCCCATCTGAGTACCTGTCACAGTCCATCTGAGTATCTGTCACAGTTCATCTGAGTATCTGTCACAGTTCATCTGAGTTCCTGTCACAGTCCATCTGAGTACCCGAGTACCTGTCACGGTTCATCAGAGTAACGAATATCTGAGTACCTGTCACAGTCCATCTGAGTACCTGAGTACCTGTCACAGTTTATCCGAGTACCTGTTACAGTCCATCTGAGTGCCTGTCACAGTCCATCTGAGTGCCTGTCACAGTTTATCTGAGTACCTGTCACAGTCCATCTGAGTCCCTGTCACAGTTTATCTGAGTACCTGAGCACCTGTCACAGCCCATCTGAGTACCTGTCACAGCCAATCTGGGTATCTGTCACAGCTCATCTGAATACCGGTCACAGTCCATCTGAGTACCTGTCACAGTCCATCTGAGAACCTGTCACAGTCCATCTGAGTACCCAAGTACCTGAGTACCTGTCACAGTCCATCTGATTACCCGAGTACCTGTCACAGTTCATCTGAGTACACGAGTACCTGAGCACCTGTCACAGCCCATCTTAGTATCTGTCACAGTTCATCTGAGTCCCTGTCACAGCCCATCTGAGTACCTGTCACAGCCCATCTGAGTACCTGTCACAGTCCATCTGAGTATCTGTCACAGTTCATCTGAGTACCTGTCACAATTCATCTGAGTACCTGTCACAGCCCTTCTGAGTACCTGAATACCTGTCACAGTTCATCTGAGTACCGAGTACCTGTCACAGTTTATCCGAGTACCTGTTACAGTCCATCTGAGTACCTGTCACAGTCCATCTGAGTCCCTGTCACAGTTCATCTGAGTACCTGAGAACCTGTCAGTCCATCTGAGTACCTGTCACAGTTCATCTGAGTACCTGAGCACCTGTCACAGCCCATCTGAGTACCTGTCACAGCCAATCTGAGTATCTGTCACAGTTCATCTGAGTACCCATCACAGTCAATCTGAGAACCTGTCACAGTCCATCTGAGTACCTGTCACAGCCCTTCTGAGTACCTGTCACAGCCCATCTGAGTACCTGAATACCTGTCACAGTTCATCTGAGTACCGAGTACCTGTCACAGTTTATCCGAGTACCTGTTACAGTCCATCTGAGTGCCTGTCACCGTCCATCTGAGTACCTGTCACAGTTTATCTGAGTACCTGTCACAGTCCATCTGAGTCCCTGTCACAGTCCATCTGAGTCCCTGTCACAGTTCATCTGAGTACCTGAGAACCTGTCACAGCCCATCTGAGTACCTGTAACAGCCCATCTGAGTATCTGTCACAGTTCATCTGAGTACCTGTCACAGTTCATCTGAGTACCTGAGCACCTGTCACAGCCCATCTGAGTACCTGTCACAGCCAATCTGAGTATCTGTCACAGTTCATCTGAGTACCCGTCACAGTCCATCTGAGAACCTGTCACAGTCCATCTGAGTACCTGTCACAGCCCATCTGAGTACCTGTCACAGCCCGTCTGAGTACCTGAATACCTGTCACAGTTTATCTGAGTACGGAGTACCTGTCACAGTTTATCCGAGTACCTGTCACAGTCCATCTGAGTCCCTGTCACAGTTCATCTGAGTACCTGAGAACCTGTCACAGCCCATCTGAGTACCTGTAACAGCCCATCTGAGTATCTGTCACAGTTCATCTGAGTACCTGTCACAGTCCATCTGAGTACCTGTCACAGTTCATCTGAGTACCTGAGCACCTGTCACAGCCCATCTGAGTACCTGTCACAGTCCATCTGAGTCCCTGTCACATTTCATCTGAGTACCTGAGAACCTGTCACAGCCCATCTGAGTACCTGTAACAGCCCATCTGAGTATCTGTCACAGTTCATCTGAGTACCTGTAACAGCCCATCTGAGTATCTGTCACAGTTCATCTGAGTACCTGTTACAGTCCATCTGAGTCCCTGTCACAGCCCACCTGAGTACCTGTCACAGTCCATCTGAGTATCTGTCACAGTTCATCTGAATACCGGTCACAGTCCATCTGAGTACCTGTCACAGTCCATCTGAGAACATGTCACAGTCCATCTGAGTACCCAAGTATCTGAGTACCTGTCACAGTCCATCTGAGTACCCGAGTACCTGTCACAGTTCATCTGAGTACACGAGTACCTGAGCACCTGTCACAGCCCATCTTGGTATCTGTCACAGTCCATCTGAGTATCTATCACAGTTCATCTGAGTACCTTAGTACCTGTCACAATTCATCTGAGTACCTGTCACAGCCCTTCTAAGTACCTGTCACAGCCCATCTGAGTACCTGAATACCTGTCACAGTTCATCTGAGTACCGAGTACCTGTCACAGTTTATCCGAGTACCTGTTACAGTCCATCTGAGTGCCTGTCACAGTCCATCTGAGTACCTGTCACAGTTTATCTGAGTACCTGAGAACCTGTCACAGCCCATCTGAGTACCTGTAACAGCCCATCTGAGTATCTGTCACAGTTCATCTGAGTACCTGTCACAGTCCATCTGAGTATCTGTCACAGTTCATCTGAGTACCTGTCACAGTCCATCTGAGTACCTGTCACAGTTCATCTGAGTACCTGAGCACCTGTCACAGCCCATCTGAGTACCTGTCACAGTCCATCTGAGTCCCTGTCACATTTCATCTGAGTACCTGAGAACCTGTCACAGCCCATCTGAGTACCTGTAACAGCCCATCTGAGTATCTGTCACAGTCCATCTGAGTACCTGTCACAGCCCATCTGAGTACCTGTCTTAGCCCATCTGAGTACCTGAATACCTGTCACAGTTTATCTGAGTACCGAGTACCTGTCACAGTTTATCCGAGTACCTGTCACAGTCCATCTGAGTCCCTGTCAAAGTTCATCTGAGTACCTGAGAACCTGTCACAGCCCATCTGAGTACCTGTAACAGCCCATCTGAGTATCTGTCACAGTTCATCTGAGTCCCTGTCACAGCCCACCTGAGTACCTGTCACAGTCCATCTGAGTATCTGTCACAGTTCATCTGAATACCGGTCACAGTCCATCTGAGTACCTGTCACAGTCCATCTGAGAACATGTCACAGTCCATCTGAGTACCCAAGTATCTGAGTACCTGTCACAGTCCATCTGAGTACCCGAGTACCTGTCACAGTTCATCTGAGTACACGAGTACCTGAGCACCTGTCACAGCCCATCTTGGTATCTGTCACAGTCCATCTGAGTATCTATCACAGTTCATCTGAGTACCTTAGTACCTGTCACAATTCATCTGAGTACCTGTCACAGCCCTTCTAAGTACCTGTCACAGCCCATCTGAGTACCTGAATACCTGTCACAGTTCATCTGAGTACCGAGTACCTGTCACAGTTTATCCGAGTACCTGTTACAGTCCATCTGAGTGCCTGTCACAGTCCATCTGAGTACCTGTCACAGTTTATCTGAGTACCTGAGAACCTGTCACAGCCCATCTGAGTACCTGTAACAGCCCATCTGAGTATCTGTCACAGTTCATCTGAGTACCTGTCACAGTCCATCTGAGTATCTGTCACAGTTCATCTGAGTACCTGTCACAGTCCATCTGAGTACCTGTCACAGTTCATCTGAGTACCTGAGCACCTGTCACAGCCCATCTGAGTACCTGTCACAGTCCATCTGAGTCCCTGTCACATTTCATCTGAGTACCTGAGAACCTGTCACAGCCCATCTGAGTACCTGTAACAGCCCATCTGAGTATCTGTCACAGTTCATCTGAGTACCTGTTACAGTCCATCTGAGTGCCTGTCACAGTCCATCTGAGTACCTGTCACAGTTTATCTGAGTACCTGTCACAGTCCATCTGAGTCCCTGTCACAGTTCATCTGAGTACCTGAGAACCTGTCATAGCCCATCTGAGTAGCTGTAACAGCCCATCTGAGTATCTGTCACAGTTCATCTGAGTACCTGTCACAGTCCATCTGAGTACCTGTCACAGTTCATTTGAGTACCTGAGCACCTGTCACAGCCCATCTTGGTACCTGTCACAGCCAATCTGAGTATCTGTCACAGTTCATCTGAGTACCCATCACAGTCCATCTGAGTACCTGTCACAGTCCATCTGAGTACCTGTCACAGTCCATCTGAGAACCTGTCACAGTCCATCTGAGAACCTGTCACAGTCCATCTGAGTACTCAAGTACCTGAGTACCGGTCACAGTCCATCTGAGTATCTGTCACAGTATATCCGAGTACCTGTTACAGTCCATCTGAGTGCCTGTCACAGTCCATCTGAGTGCCTGTCACAGTTTATCTGAGTACCTGTCACAGTCCATCTGAGTCCCTGTCACAGTTTATCTGAGTACCTGAGCACCTGTCACAGCCCATCTGAGTACCTGTCACAGCCAATCTGGGTATCTGTCACAGTTCATCTGAATACCGGTCACAGTCCATCTGAGTACCTGTCACAGTCCATCTGAGTACCTGTCACAGTCCATCTGATTACCCGAGTACCTGTCACAGTTCATCTGAGTACACGAGTACCTGAGCACCTGTCACAGCCCATCTTAGTATCTGTCACAGTTCATCTGAGTCCCTGTCACAGCCCATCTGAGTACCTGTCACAGTCCATCTGAGTATCTGTCACAGTTCATCTGAGTACCTGAGTACCTGTCACAATTCATCTGAGTACCTGAATACCTGTCACAGTTCATCTGAGTACCGAGTACCTGTCACAGTTTATCCGAGTACCTCTGAGTACCTGTCACAGCCCTTCTGAGTACCTGTCACAGCCCATCTGAGTACCTGAATACCTGTCACAGTTCATCTGAGTACCGAGTACCTGTCACAGTTTATCCGAGTACCTGTTACAGTCCATCTGAGTGCCTGTCACCGTCCATCTGAGTACCTGTCACAGTTTATCTGAGTACCTGTCACAGTCCATCTGAGTCCCTGTCACAGTCCATCTGAGTCCCTGTCACAGTTCATCTGAGTCCCTGTCACAGTTCATCTGAGTACCTGAGAACCTGTCACAGCCCATCTGAGTACCTGTAACAGCCCATCTGAGTATCTGTCACAGTTCATCTGAGTACCTGTCACAGTTCATCTGAGTACCTGAGCACCTGTCACAGCCCATCTGAGTACCTGTCACAGCCAATCTGAGTATCTGTCACAGTTCATCTGAGTACCCGTCACAGTCCATCTGAGAACCTGTCACAGTCCATCTGAGTACCTGTCACAGCCCATCTGAGTACCTGTCACAGCCCATCTGAGTACCTGTCACAGCCCATCTGAGTACCTGAATACCTGTCACAGTTTATCTGAGTACCGAGCACCTGTCACAGTTTATCCGAGTACCTGTCACAGTCCATCTGAGTCCCTGTCACAGTTCATCTGAGTACCTGAGAACCTGTCACAGCCCATCTGAGTACCTGTAACAGCCCATCTGAGTATCTGTCACAGTTCATCTGAGTACCTGTCACAGTCCATCTGAGTACCTGTCACAGTTCATCTGAGTACCTGAGCACCTGTCACAGCCCATCTGAGTACCTGTCACAGTCCATCTGAGTCCCTGTCACATTTCATCTGAGTACCTGAGAACCTGTCACAGCCCATCTGAGTACCTGTAACAGCCCATCTGAGTATCTGTCACAGTTCATCTGAGTACCTGTCACAATTCATCTGAGTACCTGTCACAGCCCTTCTGAGTACCTGAATACCTGTCACAGTTCATCTGAGTACCGAGTACCTGTCACAGTTTATCCGAGTACCTGTTACAGTCCATCTGAGTACCTGTCACAGTCCATCTGAGTCCCTGTCACAGTTCATCTGAGTACCTGAGAACCTGTCAGTCCATCTGAGTACCTGTCACAGTTCATCTGAGTACCTGAGCACCTGTCACAGCCCATCTGAGTACCTGTCACAGCCAATCTGAGTATCTGTCACAGTTCATCTGAGTACCCGTCACAGTCAAACTGAGAACCTGTCACAGTCCATCTGAGTACCTGTCACAGCCCTTCTGAGTACCTGTCACAGCCCATCTGAGTACCTGAATACCTGTCACAGTTCATCTGAGTACCGAGTACCTGTCACAGTTTATCCGAGTACCTGTTACAGTCCATCTGAGTGCCTGTCACCGTCCATCTGAGTACCTGTCACAGTTTATCTGAGTACCTGTCACAGTCCATCTGAGTCCCTGTCACAGTCCATCTGAGTCCCTGTCACAGTTCATCTGAGTACCTGAGAACCTGTCACAGCCCATCTGAGTACCTGTAACAGCCCATCTGAGTATCTGTCACAGTTCATCTGAGTACCTGTCACAGTTCATCTGAGTACCTGAGCACCTGTCACAGCCCATCTGAGTACCTGTCACAGCCAATCTGAGTATCTGTCACAGTTCATCTGAGTACCCGTCACAGTCCATCTGAGAACCTGTCACAGTCCATCTGAGTACCTGTCACAGCCCATCTGAGTACCTGTCTTAGCCCATCTGAGTACCTGAATACCTGTCACAGTTTATCTGAGTACCGAGTACCTGTCACAGTTTATCCGAGTACCTGTCACAGTCCATCTGAGTCCCTGTCAAAGTTCATCTGAGTACCTGAGAACCTGTCACAGCCCATCTGAGTACCTGTAACAGCCCATCTGAGTATCTGTCACAGTTCATCTGAGTACCTGTCACAGTCCATCTGAGTACCTGTCACAGTTCATCTGAGTACCTGAGCACCTGTCACAGCCCATCTGAGTACCTGTCACAGTCCATCTGAGTCCCTGTCACATTTCATCTGAGTACCTGAGAACCTGTCACAGCCCATCTGAGTACCTGTAACAGCCCATCTGAGTATCTGTCACAGTTCATCTGAGTACCTGTAACAGCCCATCTGAGTATCTGTCACAGTTCATCTGAGTACCTGTTACAGTCCATCTGAGTCCCTGTCACAGCCCACCTGAGTACCTGTCACAGTCCATCTGAGTATCTGTCACAGTTCATCTGAATACCGGTCACAGTCCATCTGAGTACCTGTCACAGTCCATCTGAGAACATGTCACAGTCCATCTGAGTACCCAAGTATCTGAGTACCTGTCACAGTCCATCTGAGTACCCGAGTACCTGTCACAGTTCATCTGAGTACACGAGTACCTGAGCACCTGTCACAGCCCATCTTGGTATCTGTCACAGTCCATCTGAGTATCTATCACAGTTCATCTGAGTACCTTAGTACCTGTCACAATTCATCTGAGTACCTGTCACAGCCCTTCTAAGTACCTGTCACAGCCCATCTGAGTACCTGAATACCTGTCACAGTTCATCTGAGTACCGAGTACCTGTCACAGTTTATCCGAGTACCTGTTACAGTCCATCTGAGTGCCTGTCACAGTCCATCTGAGTACCTGTCACAGTTTATCTGAGTACCTGAGAACCTGTCACAGCCCATCTGAGTACCTGTCACAGTCCATCTGAGTACCTGTCACAGTCCATCTGAGTATCTGTCACAGTTCATCTGAGTACCTGTCACAGTCCATCTGAGTATCTGTCACAGTTCATCTGAGTACCTGTCACAGTCCATCTGAGTACCTGTCACAGTTCATCTGAGTACCTGAGCACCTGTCACAGCCCATCTGAGTACCTGTCACAGTCCATCTGAGTCCCTGTCACATTTCATCTGAGTACCTGAGAACCTGTCACAGCCCATCTGAGTACCTGTAACAGCCCATCTGAGTATCTGTCACAGTTCATCTGAGTACCTGTTACAGTCCATCTGAGTGCCTGTCACAGTCCATCTGAGTACCTGTCACAGTTTATCTGAGTGCCTGTCACAGTTTATCTGAGTGCCTGTCACAGTTTATCTGAGTCCCTGTCACAGTTCATCTGAGTACCTGAGAACCTGTCATAGCCCATCTGAGTAGCTGTAACAGCCCATCTGAGTATCTGTCACAGTTCATCTGAGTACCTGTCACAGTCCATCTGAGTACCTGTCACAGTTCATTTGAGTACCTGAGCACCTGTCACAGCCCATCTTGGTACCTGTCACAGCCAATCTGAGTATCTGTCACAGTTCATCTGAGTACCCATCACAGTCCATCTGAGTACCTGTCACAGTCCATCTGAGTACCTGTCACAGTCCATCTGAGAACCTGTCACAGTCCATCTGAGAACCTGTCACAGTCCATCTGAGTACTCAAGTACCTGAGTACCTGTCACAGTCCATCTGAGTACCTGTCACAGTCCATCTGAGAACCTGTCACAGCCCATCTGAGTACCTGTCACAGTCCATCTGAGTATCTGTCACAGTTCATCTGAGTTCCTGTCACAGTTCATCTGAGTACCTGTCACAGTCCATCTGAGTACCTGTCACAGTCCATCTGAGAACTTGTCACAGTCCATCTGAGTACCTGAGTACCTTTCACAGTTCATCTGAGTACACGAATACTTGAGCACCTGTCACAGCCCATCTGAGTATCTGTCACAGTTCATCTGAGTCCCTGTCACAGCCCATCTGAGTACCTGTCACAGCCCACCTGAGTACCTGTCACAGTCCATCTGAGTATCTGTCACAGTTCATCTGAGTCCCTGTCACAGCCCATCTGAGTACCTGTCACAGTCCATCTGAGTATCTGTCACAGTTCATCTGAATACCGGTCACAGTCCATCTGAGTACCTGTCACAGTCCATCTGAGAACATGTCACAGTCCATCTGAGTACCCAAGTATCTGAGTACCTGTCACAGTCCATCTGAGTACCCGAGTACCTGTCACAGTTCATCTGAGTACACGAGTACCTGAGCACCTGTCACAGCCCATCTTGGTATCTGTCACAGTCCATCTGAGTATCTGTCACAGTTCATCTGAGTACCTTAGTACCTGTCACAATTCATCTGAGTACCTGTCACAGCCCTTCTAAGTACCTGTCACAGCCCATCTGAGTACCTGAATACCTGTCACAGTTCATCTGAGTACCGAGTACCTGTCACAGTTTATCCGAGTACCTGTTACAGTCCATCTGAGTGCCTGTCATAGTCCATCTGAGTACCTGTCACAGTTTATCTGAGTACCTGAGAACCTGTCACAGCCCATCTGAGTACCTGTAACAGCCCATCTGAGTATCTGTCACAGTTCATCTGAGTACCTGTCACAGTCCATCTGAGTACCTGTCACAGTTCATCTGAGTACCTGAGCACCTGTCACAGCCCATCTGAGTACCTGTCACAGTCCATCTGAGAACTTGTCACAGTCCATCTGAGTACCCAAGTACCTGAGTACCTGTCACAGTCCATCGGAGTACCCGAGTACCTGTCACAGTTCATCTGAGTACACGAATACTTGAACACCTGTCACAGCCCAACTGAGTATCTGTCACAGTTCATCTGAGTCCCTGTCACAGCCCATCTGAGTACCTGTCACAGTCCATCTGAGTATCTGTCACAGTTCATCTGAGTTCCTGTCACAGTTCATCCGAGTACCTGTCACAGTCCATCTGAGTACCTGAGTACCTGTCACGGTTCATCAGAGTACCGAGTATCTGAGTACCTGTCATAGTCCATCTGAATACCTGAGTACCTGTCACAGTTCATCTGAGTACCGAGTACATGAGTACCTGTCACAGTCCATCTGAGTACCTGAGTACCTGTCACAGTTTATCCGAGTACCTGTTACAGTCCATCTGAGTGCCTGTCACAGTCCATCTGAGTGCCTGTCACAGTTTATCTGAGTACCTGTCACAGTCCATCTGAGTACCTGTCACAGTTCATCTGAGTACCTGAGCACCTGTCACAGCCCATCTGAGTACCTGTCACAGTCCATCTGAGTCCCTGTCACATTTCATCTGAGTACCTGAGAACCTGTCACAGCCCATCTGAGTACCTGTCACAGCCAATCTGAGTATCTGTCACAGTTCATCTGAGTACCTGTCACAGTCCATCTGAGAACCTGTCACAGTCCATCTGAGAACCTGTCACAGTCCATCTGAGTACCCAAGTACCTGAGTACCTGTCACAGTCCATCTGAGTACCCGAGTACCTGTCACAGTTCATCTGAGTACACGAGTACCTGAGCACCTGTCACAGCCCATCTTAGTATCTGTCACAGTTCATCTGAGTACCTGTCACAGTCCATCTGAGTATCTGTCACAGTTCATCTGAGTACCTGTCACGATTCATCTGAGTACCTGTCACAGCCCTTCTGAGTACCTGTCACAGCCCATCTGAGTACCTGAATACCTGTCACAGTTCATCTGAGTACCGAGTACCTGTCACAGTTTATCCGAGTACCTGTTACAGTCCATCTGAGTACCTGTCACAGTTTATCTGAGTACTTGTCACAGTCCATCTGAGTCCCTGTCACAGTTCATCTGAGTACCTGAGAACCTGTCACAGCCCATCTGAGTACCTGTAACAGCCCATCTGAGTATCTGTCACAGTTCATCTGAGTACCTGTCACAGTCCATCTGAGTACCTGTCACAGTTCATCTGAGTACCTGAGCACCTGTCACAGCCCATCTGAGTACCTGTCACAGCCAATCTGAGTATCTGTCACAGTTCATCTGAGTACCCGTCACAGTCCATCTGAGTACCTGTCACAGTCCATCTGAGAACCTGTCACAGTCCATCTGAGTACCTGTCACAGCCCATCTGAGTACCTGTCACAGCCCATCTGAGTACCTGAATACCTGTCACAGTTCATCTGAGTACCGAGTACCTGTCACAGTTTATCCGAGTACCTGTTACAGTCCATCTGAGTGCCTGTCACAGTCCATCTGAGTTCCTGTCACAGTTTATCTGAGTACCTGTCACAGTCCATCTGAGTCCCTGTCACAGTTCATCTGAGTACCTGAGAACCTGTCACAGCCCATCTGAGTACCTGTAACAGCCCATCTGAGTATCTGTCACAGTTCATCTAAGTACCTGTCACAGTCTATCTGAGTACCTGTCACAGTTCATCTGAGTACCTGAGCACCTGTCACAGCCCATCTGGGTACCTGTCACAGTCCATCTGAGTCCCTGTCACAGTTCATCTGAGTACCTGAGAACCTGTCACAGCTCATCTGAGTACCTGTAACAGCCCATCTGAGTATCTGTCATAGTTCATCTGAGTACCTGTTACAGTCCATCTGAGTGCCTGTCACAGTCCATCTGAGTACCTGTCACAGTTTATCTGAGTACCTGAGAACCTGTCACAGCCCATCTGAGTACCTGTAACAGCCCATCTGAGTATCTGTCACAGTTCATCTGAGTACCTGTCACAGTCCATCTGAGTACCTGTCACAGTTCATCTGAGTACCTGTCACAGCCCATCTGAGTACCTGTCACAGCCCATCTGAGTACCTGAATACCTGTCACAGTTCATCTGAGTACCGAGTACCTGTCACAGTTTATCTGAGTACATGTTACAGTCCATCTGAGTGCCTGTCACAGTCCATCTGAGTTCCTGTCACAGTTTATCTGAGTACCTGTCACAGTCCATCTGAGTACCTGTCACAGTTCATCTGAGTACCTGAGAACCTGTCACAGCCCATCTGAGTACCTGTAACAGCCCATCTGAGTATCTGTCACAGTTCATCTGAGTACCTGTCACAGTCCATCTGAGTACCTGTCACAGTTCATCTGAGTACCTGAGCACCTGTCACCGCCCATCTGAGTACCTGTCACAGCCAATCTGAGTATCTGTCACAGTTCATCTGAGTACCCGTCACAGTCCATCTGAGTACCTGTCACAGTCCATCTGAGAACCTGTCACAGTCCATCTGAGTACCTGTCACAGCCCATCTGAGTACCCGTCACAGCCCATCTGAGTACCTGAATACCTGTCACAGTTCATCTGAGTACCGAGTACCTGTCACAGTTTATCCGAGTACCTGTTACAGTCCATCTGAGTGCCTGTCACAGTCCATCTGAGTTCCTGTCACATTTTATCTGAGTACCTGTCACAGTCCATCTGAGTCCCTGTCACAGTTCATCTGAGTACCTGAGAACCTGTCACAGCCCATCTGAGTACCTGTAACAGCCCATCTGAGTATCTGTCACAGTTCATCTAAGTACCTGTCACAGTCCATCTGAGTACCTGAGCACCTGTCACAGCCCATCTGGGTACCTGTCACAGTCCATCTGAGTCCCTGTCACAGTTCATCTGAGTACCTGAGAACCTGTCACAGCTCATTTGAGTACCTGTAACAGCCCATCTGAGTATCTGTCATAGTTTATCTGAGTACCTGTTACAGTCCATCTGAGTGCCTGTCACAGTTTATCTGAGTACCTGAGAACCTGTCACAGCCCATCTGAGTACCTGTAACAGCCCATCTGAGTATCTGTCACAGTTCATCTGAGTACCTGTCACAGTCCATCTGAGTACCTGTCACAGTTCATCTGAGTACCTGTCACAGTTCATCTGAGTACCTGAGCACCTGTCACAGCCCATCTGAGTACCTGTCACAGCCAATCTGAGTATCTGTCACAGTTCATCTGAGTACCCGTCACAGTCCATCTGAGTACCCGTCACAGTCCATCTGAGTACCTGTCACAGTCCATCTGAGAACCTGTCACAGTCCATCTGAGTATCCAAGTACCTGAGTACCTGTCACAGTCCATCTGAGTATCCGAGTACCTGTCACAGTTCATCTGAGTACACGAGTACCTGAGCACCTGTCACAGCCCATCTGAGTATCTGTCACAGTTCATCTGAGTCCCTGTCACAGCCCATCTGAGTACCTGTCACAGTCCATCTGAGTATCTGTCACAGTTCATCTGAGTTCCTGTCACAGTTCATCTGAGTACCTGTCACAGTCCATCTGAGTACCTGTCACAGTTCATCTGAGTACACGAGTACCTGAGCACCTGTCACAGCCCATCTGAGTATCTGTCACAGTTCATCTGAGTCCCTGTCACAGCCCATCTGAGTACCTGTCACAGTCCATCTGAGTATCTCTCACAGTTCATCTGAGTTCCTGTCACAGTTCATCTGAGTACTTGTCACAGTCCATCTGAGTACATGTCACAGTCCATCTGAGAACTTGTCACAGTCCATCTGAGTACCCAAGTACCTGAGTACCTGTCACAGTCCATCTGAGTACCTGAGTACCTGTCACAGTTCATCTGAGTACACGAATACTTGAGCACCTGTCACAGCCCATCTGAGTATCTGTCACAGTTCATCTGAGTCCCTGTCACAGCCCATCTGAGTACCTGTCACAGTCCATCTGAGTATCTGTCACAGTTCATCTGAGAACCTGTCACAGTCCATCTGAGTACCTGTCACAGCCCATCTGAGTACCTGTCACAGCCCATCTGAGTACCTGAATACCTGTCACAGTTCATCTGAGTACCGAGTACCTGTCACAGTTTATCTGAGTACATGTTACAGTCCATCTGAGTGCCTGTCACAGTCCATCTGAGTTCCTGTCACAGTTCATCTGAGTACCTGTCACAGTCCATCTGAGTACCTGTCACAGTTCATCTGAGTACCTGAGCACCTGTCACAGCCCATCTGAGTACCTGTCACAGCCAATCTGAGTATCTGTCACAGTTCATCTGAGTACCCGTCACAGTCCATCTGAGTACCTGTCACAGTCCATCTGAGAACCTGTCACAGTCCATCTTAGTACCTGTCACAGCCCATCTGAGTACCTGTCACAGCCCATCTGAGTACCTGAATACCTGTCACAGTTCATCTGAGTACCGAGTACCTGTCACAGTTTATCCGAGTACCTGTTACAGTCCATCTGAGTGCCTGTCACAGTCCATCTGAGTTCCTGTCACAGTTTATCTGAGTACCTGTCACAGTCCATCTGAGTCCCTGTCACAGTTCATCTGAGTACCTGAGAACCTGTCACAGCCCATCTGAGTACCTGTAACAGCCCATCTGAGTATCTGTCACAGTTCATCTAAGTACCTGTCACAGTCCATCTGAGTACCTGTCACAGTTCATCTGAGTACCTGAGCACCTGTCACAGCCCATCTGGGTACCTGTCACAGTCCATCTGAGTCCCTGTCACAGTTCATCTGAGTACCTGAGAACCTGTCACAGCTCATCTGAGTACCTGTAACAGCCCATCTGAGTATCTGTCATAGTTCATCTGAGTACCTGTTACAGTCCATCTGAGTACCTGTCACAGCCCATCTGAGTACCTGTCACAGCCCATCTGAGTACCTGAATACCTGTCACAGTTCATCTGAGTACCGAGTACCTGTCACAGTTTATCTGAGTACATGTTACAGTCCATCTGAGTGCCTGTCACAGTCCATCTGAGTTCCTGTCACAGTTCATCTGAGTACCTGTCACAGTCCATCTGAGTACCTGTCACAGTTCATCTGAGTACCTGTCACAGTCCATCTGAGTACCTGTCACAGTTCATCTGAGTACCTGAGAACCTGTCACAGCCCATCTGAGTACCTGTAACAGCCCATCTGAGTATCTGTCACAGTTCATCTGAGTACCTGTCACAGTCCATCTGAGTACCTGTCACAGTTCATCTGAGTACCTGAGCACCTGTCACAGCCCATCTGAGTACCTGTCACAGCCAATCTGAGTATCTGTCACAGTTCATCTGAGTACCCGTCACAGTCCATCTGAGTACCTGTCACAGTCCATCTGAGAACCTGTCACAGTCCATCTGAGTACCTGTCACAGCCCATCTGAGTACCCGTCACAGCCCATCTGAGTACCTGAATACCTGTCACAGTTCATCTGAGTACCGAGTACCTGTCACAGTTTATCCGAGTACCTGTTACAGTCCATCTGAGTGCCTGTCACAGTCCATCTGAGTTCCTGTCACATTTTATCTGAGTACCTGTCACAGTCCATCTGAGTCCCTGTCACAGTTCATCTGAGTACCTGAGAACCTGTCACAGCCCATCTGAGTACCTGTAACAGCCCATCTGAGTATCTGTCACAGTTCATCTAAGTACCTGTCACAGTCCATCTGAGTACCTGAGAACCTGTCACAGCCCATCTGGGTACCTGTCACAGTCCATCTGAGTCCCTGTCACAGTTCATCTGAGTACCTGAGAACCTGTCACAGCTCATTTGAGTACCTGTAACAGCCCATCTGAGTATCTGTCATAGTTCATCTGAGTACCTGTCACAGTCCATCTGAGTACCTGTCACAGTTCATCTGAGTACCTGTCACAGTTCATCTGAGTACCTGAGCACCTGTCACAGCCCATCTGAGTACCTGTCACAGCCAATCTGAGTATCTGTCACAGTTCATCTGAGTACCCGTCACAGTCCATCTGAGTACCTGTCACAGTCCATCTGAGAACCTGTCACAGTCCATCTGAGTATCCAAGTACCTGAGTACCTGTCACAGTCCATCTGAGTATCCGAGTACCTGTCACAGTTCATCTGAGTACACGAGTACCTGAGCACCTGTCACAGCCCATCTGAGTATCTGTCACAGTTCATCTGAGTCCCTGTCACAGCCCATCTGAGTACCTGTCACAGTCCATCTGAGTATCTGTCACAGTTCATCTGAGTTCCTGTCACAGTTCATCTGAGTACCTGTCACAGTCCATCTGAGTACCTGTCACAGTCCATCTGAGTATCTGTCACAGTTCATCTGAGTTCCTGTCACAGTTCATCTGAGTACTTGTCACAGTCCATCTGAGTACATGTCACAGTCCATCTGAGAACTTGTCACAGTCCATCTGAGTACCCAAGTACCTGAGTACCTGTCACAGTCCATCTGAGTACCTGAGTACCTGTCACAGTTCATCTGAGTACACGAATACTTGAGCACCTGTCACAGCCCATCTGAGTATCTGTCACAGTTCATCTGAGTCCCTGTCACAGCCCATCTGAGTACCTGTCACAGTCCATCTGAGTATCTGTCACAGTTCATCTGAGTTCCTGTAACAGTTCATCTGAGTACCTGTCACAGCCCATCTGAGTACCTGAGTACCTGTCACAGCCCATCTGAGTACCTGTCACTGCCCTTCAGAGTACCTGTCACCACCTATCAGAGTATCCAAGTACCAGTCACCAGCCCATCAGAGTACCCGAGTACCTGTCACCAGCCCATCAGAGTACCAGAGTACCTGTCACCAGCCCATCAGAATAACCAAGTATCTGTCACCAGCCCATCAGAGTAACCGAGTACCTGTCTCCAGCCCATCAGAGTACCCAAGTACCTATCTGCAGCCCATCAGAGTACCTATCTGCAGCCCATGCCTCACAGAATATACGTTGGGGTGTTTGCTTTCCAAAATGGGCTAATTTTGTGAGTAATTCCACTGTCCTGGTGCTCAAGGACCTTCAAAGGTGTGATAGGTAGGAATGAAATGAGATGTGTTCCTGGAACGCCTGAAGGTACTACTTCAATGTTGGGCCTCTGTATGTGGCCAGGCTGTTTAAACGTATGTGGTATCGCCATACTCAGGATGGGTAGCAGAATGTGTTTTGGGGTGTAATTTTTGCTATATACATGCTATGTGTTAGAAATATCTTATAAATTGACAACTTTATGTAAAAAAAGAAAAAAAAAAGGTTTTAATTTTCTTTCTACATTTTCTGAAGACTTGTGGAAAAAAATTAACCATTCAAAAGACTCATAATGCTTCATAGAATATACGTTGGGGTGTTTGTTTTCCAAAATGGGGTCATTTTATGGGTAATTCCATTGTCCTGGTTCTCCAGGGCCTTCAAACGTGTAATAGGTCGTTAGGAAATTAGAGGTGTAATTTATGCTCCTAGAACGCCTGACGGTGCTCCTTGCATGTTGGGCCTCTGTATGTGGACAGGCTGTTTAAAAATGTCACACACGTGGTATCGCCATACTCAGGAGGAGTAGCAGAATGTATTTTGGGGTGTAATTTTTGCTATATACATGCTTTGAGTTCAAATATCTTATAAACTGACCACTTTGTTTAAGAATAAATACGTTTTAATTTTCTTTCCACGTTTTCCGAAGACTATATACATGCTATGTGTTAGAAATATCTTATAAATTGACAACTTTATGTAAAAAAAGAAAAAAAAAGGTTTTCATTTTCTTTCTACATTTTCTGAAGACTTGTGGAAAAAAATTAACCATTCAAAAGACTCATTATACCTCATAGAATAGATGTTGGGGTGTTTGCTTTTTAAAATGGGGTAATTTTTTGGGTAATTCCACTGTCCTGGTGCTCCAGGGCCTTCACAAATGTAATAGGTCGTTAGGAAATTAGAGGTGTCATTTATGCTTCTAGAACCTGATGGTGCTCCCTGCATGTTGGACGTCTCTGTGTGGCCAGGCTGTGTAAAAGTCACACACATGTGGTATCACCATCCTTGGGAGGAGTAGCAGAATGTATTTTGGGTTGTAATTGGAAGTATGCATATGCTGTGTGTGAGAAATAACTTTTTTTTAATTAAATTTTCCCAAGAATTGTGGGAAAAAAATTACAACTTCAAAATCTCACCATGCCTCTTACTAAATACCTTTGACTGTCTACTTTTCAAAAAGGGGTCATTTGGGGGTATTTGTACTTTCCTGACATTTCAGGGCCTCAAGAAATGAGATAGGCCATCAGTGCGTCTATTTTCAATGATTTGCACCATAGCTTGTAGACTCTATAACTTTCACAGAGACGAAATAATATCCACTAATTTGAGTTATTTTTACCAAAGAGATGTAGCAGTGTAAATTTTGGCCCAAATTTATGAACAAAAATGATTTATTTGCAAAATGTTATCATAGAAACTAAAAAAAAGTGTTTTTTGTTTTTTTTTAATTTTCGCTCTTTTTTCACTTATGTCACAAAAAATAAAAAAAACAGTGGTGATTAAATACCGCCAAAAGAAAGCTCTATTTGTATGAAAAAATGATAACAGTTTTGTTTGGGTACAGTGTTGCATGACTGAGTAATTGGCATTCAAAGTGTGTGAGCGCTGAAAGCTAAAAATTGGTCTGGGCATGAAGGGTGTATAAATGCCCTGTATTGAAGTGGTTAAGGTATGCATAATGGGCCACACCATGTTTTTTATTACACTGGTTGTGCAGAGGAGATCTTCCTGGCATTAACCAGAGTGGATAGGACTGGGCCCGAGAGCTCACGGCTCTTCAGGATGTGGGTCTCAACAGCCAAACCGTTAAATTCAGACTTCGTAAGGCAGGATGGAATATTGGGCCCTGTGAGAGTAGATCTTGGCGTAGCGGAAGAACACAAGGTCTTCCCTCTGCCATCTTTATGATCTCTGCATACCAAGGTCACCTGGGCCAAGCCGGGGCCACCAAATTACCGGCTTCCCTTTTGACCCTCTGAAGGAATTGCGGGAGAAGCGGAACTGGAGGGAAAGCATAGACCAGAAAGTACTGATCCCACGGAATCGCTAAGGCATCTGACCCTTGTGCCAGCGGATCCCTTGTTTTTTGACACAAAGTTGTCCAGTTTCTTGTTAAACATGGAAGCCATTAGGTCTACATCCGGGGTACCCCATTTCGACATATGGCTCGAAATATGTTGGGTTGTAGAGACCATTCTCCTGGATTTCTCAGGAAATCCGCCTGCCAATTTTCTACCCCTGGAATGAAGACCGCAGAAAGGCAGGGAACATGCCTTTGTGCCCAAGCAAAAATGTGATTCACCTCCTTCTGGGCATCCAGACTCCTGGTGCCCCCTTGGTGATTGATATAGGCCACTGCTGTAGTGTTGTCTGACTGTATCCGGACAGGACAGCCTTGCAACCTGTAAGTCCAGGTCCTGAGGGCCAGACGAATTGCCTGAATCTCCAGAATGTTGATGGGCAAGAGCCCTTCGGCTCTGGACCATCTTCCCTGGGAAGAGGCTTCTTCCAGAACTGCTCCCCAGCCTACATGGCTGGCATCTAAAAATCCATACGAGACCCTTACCCGAGCACGCAACCTGGCAGGTCACAGGAAAAGAGCGAGCGACGAGAGAGCGCCCCCCCCTCCTGAACCGTACCAGGCCACATGCCCTCAACATGTGGAGGATGTCCCCATGTTGATGGGGACAAGGGCCTCATCCCTACAACCCTTGCCCGGTGGTTGTGGGGGTACGCGGGCGGGGGGCTTATCGGAATCTGGAAGCCCCCTTTAACAAGGGGACCCCCAGATCCCATCCCCCCTGTGTGAAATGGTAATGGGGTACAAATGTACCCCTACCATTTCACCATTTCACAAAAAAAGTGTCAAGAATGTTAAAAAAGACAAGAGACGGTTTTTGACAATTCCTTTATTAATGTCTTCTTTCCCCGCTTCTTCTTCCATCCTCTTCTGGTCTTCATTCGGTTTTCTTCCTCCATCTTGTTCTTCCACCGCTTCTTCCTCTTCTTCCTCCGATCCTCTGCTTCTTCCTTCGGTCTTCTCGTCCGCATCTTCCTCCGGCTTTTTCTTCCCCACTTCGTTCTCCGGACGATCCGCATCCATGGGAGGTTCCTGCAGTGTGACGCTTCTGTTCTTCTGACAGTTCTTATATAACTGAGTGCGGGGCCACCCGGTGACCCGCCCCCCTCTGACGCACGGGGACTTCCCTATGGCTTTCCCCGTGATGTCAGAGGGGGGCGGGGTCACCCGGTTATGTAATGGCATTATTATTAAGCATTATTAAAATCACTGCTCCTAAAAAAAACTGACGTTTTAAAAACTTTTTTTTGCATAGATATGTGTCCCCTGGGGCAGGACCCAGGTCCCCAAACACTTTTTAAGACAACATCATGCATATAAGCCTTTAAAATTAGCACTTTTGATTTTTCATGTACGTGTCCTATAGACTTTAACGGTGTTCATGTGTTCAAACAAATTTTTTGCCTGTTCGCATGTTCTGGTGCAAACCGAACAGGGGGGTGTTCGGCCCATCCCTAGTGGAGAGGAGTTGACATGGATTGGATGAGAATGTGTTAATGAGTGTGATAAAATAGGTATGTTTGGCAGTGTGGAGGCAGGAATAGTATTTTAGGATGGCAGATTTATATTATCTAAAGTTTTCCTGGAACTTAGTCTTATGCCACAGATGCTTAAGAGCGTGGCTACGTTTTCTTAGGCTTCTGGTGTCGTCTGTTTGCCAGGGTTGTAGCGGATGGGGCCTGATTCTGTGTGTAGTGAGGGTGGAAAGCTTGTCTAGGGAGGAAGACAGTGAGCTGTTGTAGACAAAAGTGGCTGGGTTGGGGCAAGACAGGCGTGAGATGTTGTCATAGAGGTGATCAGTAGCAGAGTAGAGAAGCGAAGGGTTAAGGTGGGGAAGGTTTCTATGAGTAACTGTTAGGCGGTTGGAGGGAGAGGAGGTGGAAGACAGGGAGAGAGCAAAACTAATAAGGTGGTGATCAGAGAGTGGGAGAGGATTGTTGGAGAGGTTGCACGGAGTGCACAGATAGGAGAAGACAAGGTCAAGGGTGTTGCCGTTGGAGTGAGTAGGAGCCTGTTTCCATTGCTTCAGGTCAAGAGTTGAGGTTAGACTGAGAAGTTTAGAAGTAATAGTAGTGTTAATGTTAACAGGGATGTTGAAGTCATCGAAAATAATTGTGGGGATTTCAGAAGAGAGAAAGTAGAGTAGCCAGGCAGAGAAGTCATCAAGGAAGGTTGATACTGGTCCAGGGGGCCGGTAGATGACAGCAATGCTTAGAGAAATAGGCGAAAATAGACGAATGCAATGTGTCTCAAAAGAGGAGAGTGTCAGAGAGGGAGGTGGGTGAAATACCTGATAGGTGCTGCATGGGGCTAGAAGGATTCCCACTCCACCTCCCTTATGTCCACTTGGTCTGGCATTCATGGTTCCTTCACTGAACTGTAGCTCCCCAGTATCAGCAGTACTAACGCAGCCCCAGACCATGGCACTCCCACCTCCATGCTTGACTGTAGGCAAAACACACTTGTCGTTGTACTCCTCACCTGGTTGCCGCCACATACGCTTGACCCCATCTGAACCAAATAAGGTTATCTTGGTCTTATTAGACCAAGACAGTACATTGTTCCAGTAATCCATGTCCTTAGTCTTCTTGTCTTCAGCAAACTGCGGGCTTTCTTGTGCATCATCTTTAGAAGAAGCTTCCTTCTGGGACAGCCATGCAGACCAATTTGATGCAGTGTGCGGGGTATGGTCTGAGCACTGACAAGCTGATCCCCCACACCTTCAATCTCTGCAGCAATGCGGGCAGCACTCATACATCTATTTCCCAAAGACAAGCTCTGGATATGACGCTGGGCACGTGCACTCAACTTCTTTGGTCGACCATGGCGAGGCCTGTTCTGAGTTATGTTAAACTGCACTATGGTCTTTGCCACCATCCTGCAACTCAGTTTCCAAGTCTTGGCAATCTTCTTATAGCCTAGGCCATCTTTATGTAGAGCAAAAATTCTTTTCTTCAGATCCTCAGAGAGTTATTTGCCATGAGGTGCCATGTTGAACTTCCAGTGACCAGTATGAGAGAGTGAGAGCGATAACACCAAATTTAACACACCTGCTCCCCATTCACACCTGAGACCTTGTAAAACTAACAAGGATGGAGGGAAAATGGCTAATTGGGCCCAATTTGGACATTTTAACTTAGGGGTGTACTCACTTTTGGTGCCAGTGGTTTAGACATTAATGGCTGTGTGTGGAGTTATTTTGAGGGGACAGCAAATTCACACTGTTATACAAGCTGCACACTCACTACTTTACTTAGTAGTAGCAAAGTGTCATTTCTTCAGCGTTGTCAGCGTTGAAAAGATATAATAAAATATTTACAAAAATGTGAGGGGCGTACTCACTTTTGTGAGCTACTGTATAGTTTGGTCAAAAACTAACACTATATGGCCCAGTTCTAGCTGACTGGCTCTTTCGTCACTTTGCTTCAAGATTGTGTTTACGGTTGACATCTCTGTCGGTGAAGCCTCAGTGACTGGAAGGTAATACAGCGCTGACTTTTGCAGAATGCCATCACTTGAAGCAATGTATGAAAACCTGTCCAGCTTGGGATTGTACATCTTTCAGCATCTATGGCCTTTACAAAAACATATGCCAGTTCAGTTTGTGCAGCAGGCATTGTGTTCAATCTGTATGTAAAAAATGTAATAAAAAGTAAGACGCTCTCACGAAACAAAAAACATCAATAACACATCTCAATTGATTTGAGCAAAGTCCACGTACAAAATCATTAAATAAATATAAAAATATGAAAATAATTAATATAAAACAGTCCTTAAAAGACTCCAACCACCGTGTTTATTAATGGGAAAGTGCTCAGAAACTTGTTTCAATTCGTGCTCCACCACTGTGTGCCAAGATGAACTCTTATCAGCAATATAATGTATAAACAAATTTGATAACTTGGGGTATCGCCTGTTTTAGAATCGCAATAGATGGAATCCACATACGTAATTCTTTAAGGAAGTGAGCCTGCCACTGATCTTTGTCTCCTTCTCTCTCTCCCCGAAGCCCAGACCAAGAAAAAAATAGAATTCCAAAATAGTGTAATTCCGTTTTAATAAAAGTAGAAATGGATAAAAATAGTTGTACACTTACATTTATTGGTGCTCAGGTCATCACCACTATAAACAGCCTGGTTTAAAAGATAATCTGCACGCCGCTCGGACTACCCGGCGTGCATTCTAGCTGATAGACTTGCTAACCAAACCCGACAGGATGTGGCGTCACAGATGGCGGTCACGCAGCCTCAATGCTGACAAAATGTGGAAAATTTCAAGAGGTATGAATACCTTTTCAAGGCACTGTATCTTGCTGGTAGAAAGCTGTCCTGACCCTGGTCAATTTCAATGAAGCTCTTACAGCAGTGTTAAAGTAGCCAGCAGCAGGACATTTTTATTGAGGGAGAATCAGTTGAAAAGTACTAGAAAGTTAAGAGACAGCAGATGATACAGTAATGTAAAACTGCCCAAACAGCAGGATAATTTTAAAAAGCAAGGCAAGACCAAAAGTTACTAAAGACACACAGCACAGGCTACAAGAATTAAGGCACTGCAGAGGAGACAGCAGTGTAAAATTGGACAGTAGCAGGTTAATAGGCATAAGGCCCCATTCACACTTGTGCGACTTGTCATGTGACTTTGGACCACAAAGTTGCATGACAAGTCGCATCCCATGTTTCTTAATGAGTATTGTTCATATCTGTGCGACTTAACCACTTTAGGACCAGAAGGGTTTACCCCCTAATGACCAGGCCATTTTTTGCGATACAGCACTGCGTTGCTTTAACTGACAATTGTACTGTCGTGTGATGTTGTACCCAAACAAAACTGATGCCATTTTTCCCCACAAATAGAGCTTTCTTTTCGTGATATTTGATCACCTCTGCAGTTTTTATTTTTTTGCGCCATAAACAAAAGAACTACAATTTTGAAATTTTTTTTTTTTTTTTTTTTTGCTGTAATAAATAAAAAAAAAAAGTAAAAAAATGAATTTCTTCATCAGTTTAGGCCAATATGTATTCTGCTACATATTTTTGGTAAAAAAAAACGCAATAAGCATATATTGATTGGTTTGCGCAAAAGTTATAGCGTCTATAAAATAGGGGATAGGTTTATGGCATTTTTATTATTATTTTTTTTTTACTAGTAATGGTGGTGGTCAGCCCTTTTTAGCGGGACTGTGACATTGCGGCGGACAGATCAGACACTTTTTTGGGACCAGTGACATTATTACAGTGATCATAGCTAAAAATAGCCACTGATCACTGTATAAATGACACTGACAGGGAAGGGGTTAACACTAGGGGGCGATCAAGGCCTTAAGTGTGTCCTAGGAAGGTGTTTCTAACTGTGGGGGGAGTGGACTGACTGGGAGTACAGAGAGATCGCTGTTCCTGATCACTAGGAACAGACGATCACACTGTACTCCCCTGACAGAACAGGAATCTGTTTGTTTACATTGGCAGATCCCTGTTCTGCCTCTCTGAGGAGCGATCGCGGGTGGCTGTTGGACATCGCAGCCGATGGACCCGCGCATAGGCTCCTCCGCTGTTCAGCAGGTGCACGCACACCCACAGTGACTTGTGCATGAAAAGACATACGGTTACATCGTTTCGCGCAATAGGGCCGTCCTGCTGCAGTATATAAGCAGTGGGCAGTCCTTAAGTGGTTAAAGTCGCAGCAACTTTAAAGTAGTTCCTGCAGTACTTTGTTCTGACTTTAATGTGACTTCAGGACCATAGACCTCAATGTAAACCCTCAAAAGTTGCATGTGTGTCGCACCTGCATGATATACATGCAACTTTTGTGTGTGTATGCAAAGAATGGCAGCAATGAAAAATAAATATAAAACAGCATTGGGGTTCCCCCCACCATATCCTGAAGGACCTGGTATGTATTTTAGGGTAACCCAATACCAATTTTTTTCTAAAAAACAGCGTGGGGCCCCCCTCAAAATCTATACCAGACTCTTTTCTGAGCATGCAGCCTGGTAGGTCAGGAAAGGGGGCGACAAATGAGTGCACCTCCCCCTAACCTTACCAGGCCACATTTTGATGGTGACAGGGGCCTCTTCCCCACAGCCCTGGCAGGTGGTTGTGGGGGTCTTCAGGCAGGGGACTTATTAGAATCTGGAAGCCCCCTTTAATAAGGTGAATGAATATGGGGTGCATAGTACCCCTACTCATTCACCAAAAAAAGTAGTGTAAAAATGACAGCAGGCAGTTTTTGACAATTACTTTATACAAAAAAAAATGTTCCCTGGTGTAGATCCATCGTCAAAAAATGACGCGTGCCGCCACCACCGACCCGAAAAAAGAAGAAAAACACTCCGGTCCTGATGAAGGCTCCCGCCATCTGATGGCTCCGCTATCTGACAGATTTTAAATAAGGTTTTTTACGGGTTGGCAGTGGCGACGGGCATCGTGATTTGATACCCCTACTCATTCACATTAGGGGGACCGGGATCTGGGGTCCTCCTTCTTAAAGAGGGCTTCCAGATTCTAATAAGCCCACTGCCCACAGACCCCCACAACCACTGGCTAGGGTTGTGGGGAAGAGGCCCTTGTCCCCTGCAACATGGGGACAAGGTGCTTTGGGGGCAAAGGGGGGAAAGGCAGAGCCCCCCTGCCCAAACGCACCCCACCATGTTGAGAGCATGTGGTCTGGTATGGTTTCCCAACCTGCTGGGTTGTAAACTCGGATTGGGGTCTGGTATGGATTTTGGGGGGTCCCCACCTTGTTTTTTTTGGCATGGGGTTCCCCTTAATATCCACACCAGACACGAAGGGCCTAGTATGGATGGGGGGGTGGGCTCAAGCTGTTTTCTTTATTTATTCTTCATTGCTGCCATTCTTTTGTTTACTTTCAGCTGTCAGATGGGAAACCGGCTGACAGCTGATGAGTCATCAGTTGTTAAGGGCGCGGCGGCCTGGCTTCCAGGCCCACTGCCTAACAACCAGCTATTCCTCATACAGAATTCTGATCGGTCGATCAATTTTTGACCAAATTGAATTTGAATCATTCTAAAAATTTGGAATTTGTTAGAAAAAGAGGAACAGAGGACTCTACTGCACATTTTTTGGTCTTGTCCGAAACGAAACTATTACTGGACAGAGGTGTGAAGGATCACTCAACAATTAACAAACTTTCCGATTCTGGAGGATCCTTCCTTCTTCTTGCTCCATTGCTCACAAATTCCTCCTAAGACCTATAAGAAATCAGTCCTTCATTACATACCTAATGCCGCCAAAGCTTGTATTACATTACGTTGGAAGGATCCCAATCCTCCTCCCATTGCGTTGTGGCTCAACAAGGTCAGGAGCATCATCTCGCTGGGGGATTTAGTACCTACCACCCAAAACAGGCGTGAATACAAAAACATGGTCATATTGAAACATGTTTATCTATTCTGCTGAGGGCAAGGCCCTGCTGGAAAACTGTTCTGGGGATTGATGTCTTCTTGACTTTTATGCTAACACACGCACACCAACATAGCTTCGTCACCTCCCCCCTCCCTCCCTCCCTGCATTGTATGCATCCCTTGGTTCTCTCTTATTCATTTTTACAAAAATCTGGAGTATCTGACCGAGCAGGTACTGTGGCAGGACAATATTTTCTATGGTTGCCTCCTTGACCCATTCATGTTTTGTTTTTTTTTTCAATGGCTGGTATTACATGTATATTATTTTTAAGTGAGATGCTACCTCGGTTTGTCTTTTATGAGAAGCCACCACTGTTTTGTATTGTACTGCTCTGTTGGATGCTTTATTTCTAAAGTAAGGGTAGGTTATAACCCATTTTTTTTTTTCGCCATCTGTGTTCCATTGCAAAGATTCCCTTCATGTCATGTCCCATAGCCAAACAAGAAGAAGTGAGTGAGAAGAAATCCCTGAAAACTAAAGGAATTCCTTGGGGACCCCCAGATCACTTGAACTAGTGTCCCCATTGGAAGATTTCCCCTCTATTACTTTTCTTGGAGACAACCCAAAATTTGGGATTTTCTTTTACTTTCAGTGATAATGGTTAGCAGATAAGGGGCATCTATAGATAAAAACAAACTATACAGCTCTGACTAAAGTTGAATAAAGCCCTTCTATAGGTGTATGCCATTTACATACCTTATGAAACCTGACTGTACTCCCAGGATGTTGCTAAGTGAGGCCTAGTCATTACTGCTCACCTCCACCATCTCAGGAGTGAGCTCCCAAATGCTGAGCTCAGGGCTACTGCATCAGGGGAGAGAAAGAGTATGTGAGGGGGTTTGAATCAAAGAAAGAGCTCACTCCTGTGATGGTGGAGGTGAGCAGTAACAAGTCGGCCTCACTTAGCAATGTCCTGGGAGCAGAGCCGGTACAGGGGGGGGGCGGAGGGGAGGATGCCCTGGGCAGGACCACTTAATGGAGGAAGAGGGGCGCAATAGAAGTGCCAGTGAACCGGTGTTGTAAAAATTCCTGCTACCTATGCAGAGTTTCCAACACCGGCCGCGCGAAAATTGATAATTTTTAAGATGTACCGAGTGCGCTCCTGCACCCGGCACAAGCCTGAGACCAGCCCCACCTCTCACTTCCCTATCAGGGTTTCTATCCTGCATTGGAGGATCTACCCGTCAATCGCCGACAGCTGGCGCCTGACGGGTAGATCGAGATGCATGCAGAGCAGCGCAGGAAGCATCTGTGATAAGTTCTCTTTCTCATGTCACGCTGCTCCCCGGCGGCCCCTCCTCTCTTCTCGTCCTTCCCTATTTGCTTGTGACATCATCTGGGATGGATGAGAAGAGAGGAGGGGCCGCCGGGGAGCAGCGTGACATGAGAGAGAGAACTTATCTTAACACAACGATGCTTCCAGCGCTGCTCTGCATGCAGGCTAGTAAACAATGTGCCACACTTAATGTGCTATGTGCCCTATGATGCGCCCTGATGTGCCCCATGATGTGCCCTGACGTGCCCTATAATGTGCCCTGACGTGCCCCATGATGTGCCCTGACGTGTCCCATAATGTGCCCTGACGTGTCCCATAATGTGCCCTGACGTGTCCCATAATGTGCCCTGACGTGCCCTATAATGTGCCCTGACGTGCCCCATGATGTGCCCTGACGTGCCCCATAATGTGCCATGTGCCCCTTCATGTGCCATTATGTGCCCTGATGTGCTCCGTGCCCTGATGTGCTCCGTGCCCTGATGTGCTCCGTGCCTTGATGTGCCCCGTGCCCTGATGTGCCCCGTGCCCTGATGTGCCATGTGCCCTGATGTGCCCCGTGCCCTGATGTGCTCCTTACCCTGATATGCCCCGTGCCCTGATGTGCTCCGTGCCCTGATGTGCCCCGTGCCCTGATGTGCTCCCTGCCCTGATGTGCTCCGTGCCCTGATGTGCTCCGTGCCCTGATGTGCTATGTGCCCTGATGTGCCCTGTACCCTGATGTGCTGTGCCCTGTACCGTGATGTGTTGTGCCCTGATGTGCTCTGTGCCCTGATGTGCTGTGCCCTGATGTGCCCCGTGCCCTGATGTGCTATGTGCCCCGTGCCCTGATGTGCTATGTGCCCGGGTGTGCCCTAATGTGCTATGTGCCCTGATGTCCTATGTGCCCCGATGTGCCTTGTGCCCCGATGTGCCTTAATGTCGTGTGCCCCGATGTACTGTGACCTGATGTGCTGGGCTCTGTACCCGGATGTGCTGTGCCCTGATGTGCTGTACCCTGATGTGCTGTACCCTGATGTGCTGTACCCTGATGTGCTGTACCCTGATGTTGCCTGGTGTGCTGTACCATGCTGTGATGGGCTCTGTACCCTGATGTACTGTGACCTGTGCCCTGATGTGCAGTGCCCTGATGTGCTGTGCCCTGATGTGCTGTGACCTGTGCCCTGATGTGCTATGCCCTGATGTGCAGTGCCCTGATGTACTGTGACCTGTGCCCTGATGTGCAGTGCCCTGATGTACTGTGACCTGTCGCTCAGATTAGAACGGTGTCATTGTACTGAATGGGGCGTGACAAGTTTCCCCAGTGTGAACCGCGCCTAAGTCACTGATTGCCGCCAATACTAGTATTTAACAAATTCCCAGTATAGATCCCATCGTCTGTAGGCGTTGTAGGGGGGGGGCGCAGTTTTCCATCTTTGCCCTGGGCACCAGATGACCTTGTCCCGGCACTGCCTGGGAGTATTCCATTTAGGCTTCATAAAGTATGTAAATGGCCTACACCTATAGCAAGGGTATTATTCATCTTTAGTCAGAGCTGCACAGTTTGTTTTAATTTACAAATATCCTTTACCTGCACAGGCAGTTTTTTTTGTAAAGGTGAACTATCCTTTTAAGTACAGTTTCCTAACTGACCCTGGATTTTGTCAGCTTTCTCTATGGTTTCCCTGCGTCAGCTTCCAGTTCACTGACACTATGGCTGCACTGTGTTCCCCCATTTAAAGTGGTTGTAAATGTAAACCCTGTTACACCACTTTTCACTACAGCTAAGCCTATAATAAGGCTTACCTATAGGTACTGTGAATATCTCCTAAACTTGCACAGCTCAGGAGATATTCACTGTATCCTCATGTGCCGACGTCATTGACACATGCACACTAAAGAAACGGCTCGCTCGTGCCATTTCTTCAGTAGCTGTGCCGTAACCGGCGACTCCCGCGTGCGGGAGTGACGTCATCGCAGCTCTGGCCTATCACAGCGCCAGAGCCCGCGAACCCCGAAATAACTCTGGGAGACATGTCGCAGGTCACAATGGTGTGTGGGGACCGCTGCAAAAGCTTCAATCTAAGGTAAGTATTTCATAATGAGCTAGTATGCGATGCATACTAGCTCTTTATGCCTTTGTCTTGCAGGTTTGGTTTTTTTTGAGTTTACAGCCACTTTAACCACTTGCTTACTGGGCACTTAAACCCCCTCCTATCCAGACCAATTTTTAGCTTTCAGCACTGATGCGAATGACAATTGCGCGGTACCCACTGTACCCAAATGAAATTTTTATCATTTTTTCCCCACAAATAGAGCTTTCTTTTGATGGTATTTGATCACCTCTGCGGTTTTTATTTTTTGTTAAAAAAAATGTAAAAAGACTGAATTTAAAAAAAATATATACCGTATATATTTTTTTAAATTTTGTTATAAAAAAATTCAAACAGGTATTTTTCCCCTTCATTGATGTACGCTGATGAGGCGGCACTGATGGGCACTGATAGGCGGCAGTGATGGGCACTGATGGGTGGCAGTGATGGGCACTGATGGGTGGCAGTAATGGGCACTGATGGGTGGCAATAATGGGCACTGATGGGCAACTCTGCTAGGTGGCACTGATTGGCACTACTGGTGGGCATTTAAGCTGGCACTTGTGGGCAATGATAAGTGGCACTTGTGGGCACTTATAGGTGGCACTGTGGGCACTGTTAGGTGGCAAAGATGAGGCAGATGTGCCTCTTCCACTTCGGGACCCTTGTCCCTCTGATCTGAGCCGGTGATCGGCTTTTTTTTCTACTCACGCTATCAGCGTGAGTAGAAAAAAAAACACGATTACCGATCTTTTGTTTACATCATGTGATCAGCTGTCATTGGCTGACAGCTGATCACATGGTAAGGGGACGGGACCGGCCCCTTACTCGGATCGGTGATCAGCCGAGTCTCAGTGACTCGGTGATCACAGCGCGCTCGGCACGCGCCCTGCAGGGCGCGTGCACAGGGGAGGCCGCCATATGACAGCCTCCCGGGAATTCAGGTCCGCACTGTGGCCATCATTCGGCCATAGCGCGGATGCCAAGTGGTTAAGATTGGTCTAGTTTAGCCAAAAGAGCTCTTATTGGGCTTCCTAAGCCTGTTGACCATATTTCAAAGGTCATGCTGTGCATTTTGTGGTTAAACTAATGAAATCTCAAACCTGTGGGATTCACCTCAAATCCATAGTATTGGTGAGCCTGAACCTCATCCCTCCATCTTACATAGGTAGGTTTATATTGTATACCAAGATCTTTGATTACAGCTACACTTATACATCACCAAAAGGAAACCTTGATCTAT
Organism: Lithobates clamitans; assembly: GCA_037952925.1. NCBI lineage: Eukaryota > Metazoa > Chordata > Amphibia > Anura > Ranidae > Lithobates > Lithobates clamitans. The sequence goes on from JBBGZY010000655.1 coordinate 6,875,199, forward strand.
GTAAATTGCTTCTTTACCTTGCTAAAAATCTTCAGACGTTTATTCAGTTTTGTTGCACAGCATAGCAATGAAAATGTAAGTGTATGCAATGTGCAGCGCTAATCACATACATAAAACATTACATCTCAATAATGTACATTACACAGTAAATCATGCACATAACAGTTAATTATACACTGTATAACCCAATATCTGTGTTACAAACAAAAAATGTGAACTACATAAAATATAAACATAAACTACAAACTATATACTGTGCATAAACACTAATAGGGCGTACACACGGTCGGACTTTGTTCGGACATTCTGACAACAAAATCCTAGGATTTTTTCCGACGGATGTTGGCTTAAACTTGTTTTGTCTACACACGGTCGCACAAAGTTGTCGGAAAATCTGATCGTTCTAAACGCGGTGAAGTAAAACACGTACGTCGGGACTATAAATGGGGCAGTGGCCAATAGCTTTGATCTCTTTATTTATTCTGAGCATGCGTGGCACTTTGTCCGTCGGATTTGTGTACACACGATCGGAATTTCCGACAACGGATTTTGTTGTCGGAAAATTTTATCTCCTGCTCTCCAACTTTGTGTGTCGGAAAATCCGATGGAAAATGTCCGATGGAGCCCACACACGGTCGGAATTTCCGACAACACGCTCCGATCGGACATTTTCCATCGGAAAATCCGACCGTGTGTACGGGGCATTACAGTGGGGCAAAAAAGTATTTAGTCAGCCACCAATTGTGCAAGTTCTCCCACTTAAAAAGCTGAGAGAGGCCTGTAATTGTCATCATAGGTATACCTCAACTATGAGAGACAAAATGTGGAAACAAATCCAAACAATCACATTGTCTGATTTTTGAAAGAATTTATTTGCAAATTTTGGTGGAAAATAAGTATTTGGTCAATATCAAAAGTTCATTTCAATACTTTGTTATATATCCTTTGTTGGCAATGACAGAGGTCAAATGTTTTCTGTAAGTCTTCACAAAGTTGTCACACACTGTTGCTGGTATGTTGGCCCATTCCTCCATGCAGATCTCCTCTAGAGCAGTGATGTTTTTTGTGCTGTCGCTGGGCAACACGGACTTTCAACTCCCTCCAAAGGTTTTCTATGGGGTTGAGATCTGGAGACTGGCTAGGCCACTCCAGGACCTTGAAATGCTTCTTACGAAGCCACTCCTTCGTTGCCCGGGCAGTGTGTTTGGGATCATTGTCATGCTGAAAGACCCAGCCACGTTTCATCTTCAATGCCCTTGCTGATGGGAGGAGGTTTGCACTCAAAATCTCACGATACATGGCCCCATTCATTCTTTCATGTACATGGATCAGTCGTCCTGTTCCCTTTGCAGAGAAACAGCCCCAAAGCATGATGTTGCCACCCCCATGCTTCACAGTAGGTATGGTGTTCTTTGGTTGCAACTCAGCATTCTCTCTCCTCCAAACACGACGAGTTGTATTTCTACCAAACAGTTCTACTTTGGTTTCATCTGACCATATGACATTCTCCCAATCCTCTTCTGGATCATCCAAATGCTCTCTAGCCAACCTCAGACGGGCCCGGACATGTACTGGCTTAAGCAGGGGGACACGTCTGGCACTGCAGGATCTGAGTCCCTGGCGGCGTAGTGTGTTACTGATGGTAGCTTTTGTTACGTTGGTCCCAGCTCTCTGCAGGTCATTCACTAGGTCCCCCCGTGTGGTTCTGGGATTTTTGCTCACCATTCTTCTGATCATTTTGACCCCACGAGGTGAGATCTTGCGTGAAGCCCCAGATCGAGGGAGATTATCAGTGGTCTTGTATGTCTTCCATTTTCTAATTATTGTTCCCACATTTGATTTCTTCACACCAAGCTGCTTGCCTATTGCAGATTCAGTCTTCCCAGCCCGGTCCAGGTCTACAATTTTGTTTCTGGTGTCCTTCGACAGCTCTTTGGTCTTCACCATAGTGGAGTTTGGAGTGTGGAGTTTGGAGTGTGGAGTTTGGAGTGTTTCCCGTTTTTAGAACAGTCTGACAGCAAAATGACATTTCAAGGGAAAAAAAGTAATTTAAAACTATTCGCGGCTATTAATGAATTGCCGGTCGGACAATACACATAAAAGTTCATTGATAAAAACGGCATGGGAATTCCCCACAGGGGAACCCCGAACCAAAATTTAAAAAAAAAAAGACGTGGGGGGTCCCCCTAAATTCCATACCAGACCCTTCAGGTCTGGTATGGATTTTAAGGGGAACCCCGCGCCAATTTTTAAAAAAAAAATAGCGTGGGGTCCCCCTAAAAATCCATACCAGACCCTTATCTGAGCACGCAACCTGGCAGGCCGCAGGAAAAGAGGGGGGATGAGAGAGCGCCCCCCCTAAACCATACCAGGCCACATGCCCATTTTTGGGGGGACCCCACGCCGTTTTTTTTAAAATTTTGGCGCGGGGTTCCCCTTAAAATCCATACCAGACCTGAAGAGTCTGGTATAGATTTTGAGGGGGACCCCACGCCATTTTTTTTTTAAATTTTGGCCGGGGTTCCCCTTAATATTCATACCAGACCTGAAGGGCCTGGTAAGGAATTTAGGGGGACCCCCATGTCATTTTTTTTTTTAAATTGTGGTTCGGGGTTCCCCTGTGGGGAACTCCCATGCCGTTTTTATCAATGAACTTTTATGTGTATTGTCGGACCGGCAATTCATTAATAGCCGCGAGTAGTTTTAAATGACTTTTTTTCCTTTAAAATGTCATTTTGCTGTCAGACTGTTCTAAACACGGGAAACATGCGCTCCTTTACAGGCATACTATAGACACCCCCCAGGTACGAAATTTAAAGGGATATTACACTTTTATTGTTTCACATTAAGCATTATTAAAATCACTGCTCCCGAAAAAAACGGCCGTTTTTAAAACTTTTTTATGCATTGACCCATGTCCCCTGGGGCAGGACCCGGGTCCCCAAACACTTTTTATGAAAATACCATGATTATAAGCCTTTAAAATTAGCACTTTTGATTTCTCCCATAGACTTTTAAAGGGTGTTCCGCAGCATTCGAATTTGCCGCGAACACCCCAAATTGTTCGCTGGTGAACCGGTGAAGATAATCACAAGGTCTTGCACGTTGAACATTGCTATTTTATTGCTCTTAAAAGGGGACACGTTACTGGTATCTATATTACTTTATCTCTCATTAGGATTAAAAGGTATTATAGGCTGGCCTGGGGTTCTCTTTAAGCAGAAGTATTCCCTATAGCAACCAATAGCTTTCTTAAGGAATTAATTTGCTACTGTTTGTTATTGTGTACTGGGTATTGTGTATTGGTATAATTTACAGTTGTGCTCATAAGTTTACATACCCTGGCAGAAGTTATGATTTCTTGGCCTTTTTTCAGAGAATATGAATGATAACACAAAAAAATTTCACTCGTGTTTAGTGTTTGGCTGAAGCCATTTATTCTCAATCAACTGTGTTTACCCTTTTTAATTCATAATGATAACAGAAACTACCCAAATGACTCTGATCAAAAGTTTACATACCCTGGTGATTTTGACCTGATAACATGCACACAAGTTGACACTAAGGGGTTTAAATGGCTATTAAAAGGTAACCATCCTCACCTGTGATCTGTTTGCTTGTAATTAGTGTGTGTGCATAAAAGGTCAGTGCGTTTCTGAACTCCTGACAGACCCTTGCATCTTTCATGCAGTGCTGCACTGACGTTTCTGGATTCTGAGTCATGGGGAAAGCAAAAGAATTGTCAAAGGATTGGTGGGAAAAGTTGAACTGTATAAAACAGGAAAGGGATATAAAAAGAAGGAATTGAGAATGCCAATCAGCAGTGCTAAAACTCTAATCAAGAAGTGGAAAATGAGGGGTTCTGTTGAAACCAAATCGTGGTCAGGTAGACCAACTAAAACTTCAGCCACAACTGCCAGGAAATTTGTTCGGGATGCAAAAAAAACCCCACAAGTAATTTCAGGTGAAATACAGGACCCTCTGAAAACATGTGGTGTGGCTGTTTCAAGATGCAAAATAAGGAGGCACTTGAAGAAAGATGGGCAGCACAGCACAGAGACAAGCCTCAAACCTTCTGGCACAAAGTCATTTAGAGTGATGAGACCAAAATTGAGCTTTTTGGGACAACCATAAACACTACACTTGGAGAGGAGTCAACAAGGCCTATGATGAAAGGTATGGAGGTGGATCGCTGATGTTTTGGGGATGTGTGAGCTACAAAGGCACAGGAAAATTGGTAAAAATTGTTGGCAAGATGAATGCAGTATGTTAAAAAAAAAATACTGGAGGCACATTTGCATTCATCAGCCAGGAAGCTGCGCATGGGACGTACTTGGACATTCCAACATGTCAATGATCCAAACACAAGGCCAATCGACCTGTCATTGGCTACAGCAGAATAAAGTGAAGGTTCTGGAGTGGCCATCTCAGTCTCCTGACCTCAATATCATTGAGCCACTCTGGGGAGATCTCAAATGTGCAGTTCATGCAAGACAGCCCAGGAATTTATAGGAACTGGATGCTTTTTGCCAAGAGGAATGGGCAGCTTTACCATCTGAGAAGATAAAGAGCCTCATCCACAAATACCACAAAAGACTTCAAGCTGTCATTGATGTTAAAGGGGGGAATTACACGGTATTAAGAACTGGGGTATGTAAACTTTTGATCAGGGTCATTTGGGTAGTTTCTGTTGCCATTATGATTTAAAAAGAGTAAACACAGTTGACTGATAATAAATGGCTTCAGCCAAACACTAACCCAGAGTGAAAGAAAAGTTTTTGTGTTATCATTTATATTCTCTGAAAAATTGCCAAGAAATCATAAATTCTACTAGAGTATGTAAACTTATGAGAACAACTGTACTTGTCATTGCTGACTGTCATTTGACTGTTTTAAGAACTATTTCAACCTAGTCCTGGCTGTTTAACCAGGATTTGGTTGACAAATCCTGCTTTTAAGTCTCTTCTTTTGAATAAAGGGGTTGTAAAGGTTTTTTTTTTTTTTTTTTTTTAATAACAAACATGTCATACTTACCTGCTCTGTGCAAGGGTTTTGCACAGAGCAGCTCCTATCCTTCTCTGCGGGGGTCCCTCAGTGATGCTCCTGGCTCTTCTTCTTGAGTGCCCCCACAGAGAGCGGCATGGGGGCACTCATGGGAGTGTGCTACCGAGTCCTGCTGCTACATCCATTGACACAGACAGCAGGACTTGGCCCTGCCCTCTGGCTCCCGTGTCACTGGATTTGATTGACAGCAGCGGTATCCAATGAGGACCCAAGACAGCGGCTGGAGCTGCTGTGCTCGTGCCTATTGCTGGAACGATCGGGTTCAGGTAAGTAAAAGGGGGGTCTGGGGGGTGCTGCACTAAGAAGGTTTTTCACCTTAATGCGTAGAATGCTTTAAATACACTGGGCACGATCACAGTCTAATTACTCACCATATCTCCTGCTCTCCACTCACGCCAAAAAGGCATTTGACATTTGTGGATTGGGTATACCTACGAGCGGTCCTAACATGCTCTCCTGGATAGCATCGCTATATGCCTCTCCGGAGGCCCGGCTTAAAGTGAACAGAGTCCTTTCTGATACGTTCCCTATCGGTTATGGAACGCGGCAAGAATGCACATTGTCCCCTCTCATTTTCGCACTCACCCTCGAGCCACTGCTTAACAAGATACGCTTAAATCCTGATATTAAAGGATTTTGTGTAGGGACAGGGGAACACATGCTATCCACCTATGCTGATGATGTCCTATTTTATGTTGCTAGAAGAAAGGGGGAGGTCGGTGACTGTGTTCTCATAGATATAATGCCACATCCAAAAATATTATAAACAAGAATAGTACTCCTAAGCGGACTTTAAAGGCATTAGTATCTATACAAAAAGTATTCAAGAGTGTTTGGAGTATAACAAACGTATTTATTGAACAAAATGGATTAAAATCATAATGATTTAAGACAAGAAATTGTTGGAATGTGTACAAATCTGTATATGGAGACACCAAGACTAAAGCACACGGTCAAATGTGATCCTTCACCCGACTCGTTTCAATGAAATTCTTTCTTCAGGGGTGTTCTTTAGGAAACACACATGTGCATCTATAACATTATGGGAAACATACAATGTCAGTAAACAATATTTCAAAGAGTACATATATTTTTGTAAGAGATATCATTTTTTTGTATTAAATACACTTACATGTGCTGTGATGATGTCACAGATAAAACATTCCATTATTCTATTTAAAAGCAAGGAGAAAGGAAGAGGAGCTGTGTCTCATAGAAAGATCTCAATAACCCCTCAGAGGTTAATCTCCTCTGTGTTGGAAACTGGATCGAGAAGCCGGAAATGACGGCCCCCAGCCTCCAGGAGAGGGCAGGCAAGAGCACTGAAGCCACAAAAATTGGAATTGCGGCCTAAAAATAAAAAATGACAATAAATGTGTATGCCCTGTTGATTGGGACTAAAATATATGTGATACCAGAAATCTGCTACCCGAATAATAGGTTGGTCCAGGATAGGGACAGAAGTGTTCCTACAGATCTTATAAATTTCCAATGGATCTATGTAATAAACAATAATTAAATTAAATAATCATCTAAACTCATATGACAACTAGGGTTGCCACCTGTCCGGGACTCACCCGGACAGTTCGGGTTTGGAATCATGCATCCAGGTTTCAGACTGCCTGAAACCCGGACACATTATTCAGACTATGGCTTCCCAGCAGGGTTGCTGGCTGCAGGTGTCTAAACACTCTTTCACGCTACCCAAAGCTATCACTAACAATTCACACACACACAGGAGAGGAGAGAGGGCTTGATCTGCTCCTTTTCCCCCACCCCTACCCCTCTGAGTTTGCCCACACTCCTCAGAAAAAAGTGCGGGCCGGAAATTTGAAGTCTAGTGAGTGAGTACACTAAGGTAAATCCGGGTTCTCAGAGCACCCCTTATATCACAGTTATCCTTTACACCAGAGGCCACAATGTTCTCCTTTACATCAGAGGCCACAATGTTCTCCTTTACATCAGAGTCCTCTCCGTACATTAGAGTTCTCCCCCTTAAATCGGGGTTCCCAGAGCTCTCCCTTACATCAGAGTCTGCAGAGTCCGCTCCTTGCAGTGTAAGGGAACTCTGCAAATTCAGATGTAAAAGGGGAGCTCTGATGTAAAGGGGACTCATATGATTAGAAATGTTATTTAATTTCAAAATATATATATCGTTTATACTATAAAAAAAAAATTGCTGTGCGCCGCTAAAGAGTTCGGGTTTGACTTGAAGGAAAGGTGGCAACCCTAATGACAACCAATTGTGGTATAGAGTTACTTATTCCTATAATAATCAGTGTATGTAGACAGGCTCCCTGTATCTCCTGTAACAGTAGTTCAAAAGTTCAGAGTAAATCATTACCTTGAGAGGGATTTGAATAGTGAGAGCACACAGCATCCAGCTACTATAGAGTGAATGCAAGGACTGTGCTGCTGTGAGTGTTATATTTGGTTGGTAATTGAGTAATTAGCACAGCTGACAGTCAGCTGTGTCAAACTACAGGTATAGGGCGTGTGCCTTCCTTTGGCCTCCTGAGCTGTGCGTGCATCAACCCGTCCCGACTGCGCATCCGTGACACCAGCGCGGCAGAACAGCGAGCTGCGCATGCAGCCCACTGACACACAATGCTTCCCCAGTGGACCGCGCATGTCCGCTGGAGTAGCAAGATAGAGGACAACCAAGCATAAAGCTCCTATACTACAAAAATCTGCCATGGGTTGGAAGGCTCAGGCGGCTTTGTGTGCCGGGTGATTGCGTGCCCACCTGGAGAGAAGGGGGAGGAGAAAACCCGCCACAGCCAGCGGATCGATCCTAAATGGGGCTGCAAAATACACTGTAAACAAGCAACTTCATTATACATTGTTTGTCCAGAGATCGTGACAATTCATTGCCCCCTAGAGGTTATAACATAGACTAAAATGAAAAATGTACAAAAGTTAATTTATGCAGAGCAGACACGTATTGTATACATAACCGACACATGATGGTTTTTCACAAGTAATTTAAGGCAGATGGCAAGCTAAACCCTTGATCTCTCTTCCCAATATCATGGCAGAGCTGCAAGGTTTCAGCTTGATCTCAAACTTCAAAATTAATTACAGCAAATCTGAGATTCTGCCTCTGAGTGTCCCTTCGGAATTCCGTACACGGCTAAATCCTCGTTCTCCTTTACCTGGTGTTACACTTCCCTAAATACTTAGAGCCCTTTCACACTGGGGCGGTTTGCAGGCGCTATTGCTCTAATAATAGCGCCTGCAAACCGACCCGAAAGTGCTGATGCTTGTATTCCAGTGTGAAAGCCCCAAAGGCTTTCACACTGGAGCGATGCGCTGGCAGGACGGTAAAAAAAAGTCCTGCTAGCAGCATCTTCGGAGCGGTGAAGGAGCGGTGTGTATACCGCTCCTTTACCGCTCCTGCCCATTGAAATCAATGGGACGGCGCGGCTATACCACCGGCAAAGCGCCTCTGCAGAGGCGCTTTGCGGTGGTATTTAACCCTTTCTCGGCCGCTAGCGGGGGGTAAAACCGCCCCGCTAGCGGCCGCATACCGACGGTAAAACGTAGCTAATAATAGCGGCGTTTTACCGCCGACGCCGCCCCCCGCCCCAGTGTGAAAGGGCTCTTAGGGGTTCATCTCACTCACCACTTCTCTCACCTATACACCTGTAAGTATAGTCTGCTACTTCTTACCATAAGAGCAGATTTGCAGAGCTTTGATCAGGAAACCTTCTCATGGAAGGGTTGAGTCAGTGTTTTAAAGATGAATGTGTTACCCTGGTTTCTTTTTTACTTACAAATGGTGTATATCTTTTTACCCAGGTCTTTTTTCTTGGCCCTTAACAGCCTTTTTCTGAAATACATATGGCATGGGCAGAGCCCACGCTTGGCTTTTCGCACATTGCAGATAGCTAAGCGAATGGAGGGTTTCCACTAAACTATTGGCCCCCTTAGAAAATTTTTTAGCGGGTCGCATCCTATCCCATGCGCCATGGGAACATAGAGGGCTGTCCGAGCTTGTCTCCCCAACCACTACTCATACCTTACAATTATGGGATATCTTAAATAAATTGGGACAGCTAGCCCCTATAGTATTACCCCTAACTCCCCTGGGAGGCTTCCCTTGGTTCACTGCAGGGGGACATCTCTCATTTTTTTTGCACTTGGGCAGCGGATGGCGAAACACGGTGTGATAGATTTGTCCAGGAGTAGGGCCTGTTATCGTTAGATGCCCTTAGGGCTCAATATTGTCGCTTTCCTTTAAACGACTGGTGCTACAGGCAGCTCCAGCATTTTACCAGCAGTCTGCCGTAGGCCATTCACTCACCCACCTCGCCCACACCTTTTGAGTAGCTTTGCATGGCCCCTACTATGATCCCACATTCCATTTCAGTTTTATACACGATGCTACAGGCATTATCATTCCAAGGAAAGCCAATATATACAGTATAAAAGAGAGTGGGAGAGAGACCTGCAAAACGTGTTCACAGAGATACAACTTGACCATTTATATCCAGACACAGACATCCCAACCTGCAAAAACGAATTTCAGGGAGGTGGCAAGCTCATTTCAAGGAGGTCAGGCTCTGTGCCGACATCCAACCCCCCCCCCCCCCCCGCGCATTCATAGTAATATACTATAATAAAATAATACTTTAAAGATAATTAATATTATAATGCCATAATAAAATAATACTTTAAAAGATAATGTTGTGTCACACTGTGCCCAACTGCAGCCTCGTCAGTGCCCATTAATGCAGCCTCACTGTACCCATCAATGCAGCCTCACTGAGCCATCAATGCAGCCTCACTGTGCCCATCTGCAGCCTCATCAGTGACAACCCTGCAGCCTCACTGTGTCCATCTGCAGCCTCACTGTGCCAACAATGCAGCCTCGTCAGTGCCCATCAATGCAGCCTCACTGAGCCATCAATGCAGCCTCACTGCCCCCACCACCAATCTCATTGTACACAATGTATTGTAGCACACAGTGTTGCACCATACACACCACTACTCACCTCACAACCCCCACACTGCTGACCTCTGAACACATTCACACCACCAGGACAATTGAAGAAATTTATCCAATGGCTGGGCACACTCTCACTAATCTAATAATAAAACAATTATGCAATAAGTCTTAAATATATATATAAATATATATATAAACCCAAGGCGTAGTCTGTTGCCACAGGTTCATAGATGACCTGTTGGTCATCTGGACAGGCACCGAACAACTTCTTATTGACTTTATCGAACGGTTAAATGTCAATCGATTTGACCTTCATTTTACTTTTACCTACGATACCCATAGTATTTCTTTTCTAGACGTGAAAGTCATTAAGAATTCCTTGGGTAAATTGATTATAGACTTATTTCGAAAGCCTACAGCAGGCAACACACTCCTTCATGCTTCTAGCTCTCATCCCCGTCCTCTAAAAAGCAGTATCCCCTACGCTCAGTACTTGAGACTGAGACGGAACTGCACAGAGGACGGGGATTTCCGTCTACAAGCTGATGCCTTAAGTACACGTTTACTGGCCCGGGGAGATAGTCGCACTAATTTAAGAAAGGCCTTTAAAGGCAGCACGCCTCGGATGGATCGATGAGATATTACAGGCATCATTTATATGATATAAGCTACCTTATGATTCACTTTCTTGTTTTATTTTTTAGACCTTTCTACGTCATTGCTGGATTTAGTTGTCCACTCCCGGGTGTCATTATTAATATTCAACTGTGCCCTTTGAATCGGTGGGTTTTGTATTGTAAAAAAATATTTGTTTACACACCACCCCCTTGGTGCTTTGTAGTGGGTTTTTTTCCTTAAATTTTTTTCCACCTATATTCTCATTCCCCCTCCTTTCTCCCCCCTTTGCTGTGATTTTCTTCTTCCCATTCCCTCACTCCCAGTTTCCCCCCCCGCTCTTGGCAACCCTCCCTCCCTCCCCCCCCTTCTCCCCCCCCCCTTTTCCCCTCCTTCCTTCCTGTCATCCCCCTTCCTTCTCCTTCCTGTCCCTGTTTCCTCCCCCCCTCCCCCCTCCTTCCTTTCCCCCCTCCCTTTTTTTTCCCCCTCTTCCCCCCCTCCTTCCTCTCCTCTTTCCCCCCTCCCTCTTCCCCTCTCCTCTCTCTTCCCTTCTTTCTCTCGGTTCTTTCTTTCCTCCCCCTTTTTCTTTTCCTTCTCCCCTCTTTGTTTTGTTTCTTTCCCTCTATCCCCATTTCTCCCCTTCCCCTCTATCCCCATGCACTCAGGTGGTGTATGTCCAAATACAATTTACTTCCCGAACCGATATACATTATTTTCTTCATATATTAGCCCGTCTCATTCAGCCCCCCGTGTCCGCCCCCAGGGGGAACGCCCGATCTGGCGTCTCATTACTGCCGTTCCCCGCCTGTTGGGGCAGTTGTTGGTGAGTGTATTCATATAACATGTAATCACTCCAATACTACGTTGCATTACAATGTATTACTATATTCTGTTGTCTTTAAATATAATTATGATTGTTTATCTTCTTAGATGTTATATTAGGATTCCTCCTGAAGAAGCGGCGTTGGCCACGAAACTGTTGAGGTCAAACCTCCTTTAATACATCAATGTGCCTTTAATTATACATGTGGGCTGTACTCACTGTTACTTCAATGTATGCCTCTTGTTGCAACAACTCCCAAGTTGTTTTGTTGTACACTGTATATATTTTACTATTTTGTAACTCAATACATTGAAATTTTATTTATGTTCCATGTCTTAATTGGGTACCGCTATAGTGCAATAATTCCCCTATGGGGAGGTAGGGCTCGTTTGAAGTAGCCCTTGCTGTTTCTCCTTCCATTCCCCCTCAACCCTACTGGCAAGACATCAGATCTCAAATAAAAGCCATTTTAGATATTGATCTACCTGACTCCCCAATGGAGCTCTTGCTTTATGTCCCCACTGTCCCTCTTAGCCATTATCACAAGTCGGTGTTACCACACCTACTGAATGCGGCTAGATGACTGATTCCAGTATACTGGAAGAAGACCTAAATTCTGAACCGAGCGGTTGGATCCGCCTGGTGAACAACATAATGGCCTCGGAGGAATGGATGGCGTCATGCAAAGGCCGATACGATAAATTCTATAGTACCTGGGCCATATGGATTCACTATACTGGCAAGACCTCGTCGGACCAGCATTTGAACTTCAAGAGAGTTCCACTGTTAGAGAAGACCTGATGGAGTGGTATCTTTGGTATTCTTGTTCCTCTTTCTTATTCCCCATTCCCTCTACCCCCCCCCCCCACTTCCCGCCCCTACTTTGTCTATGCCTGCTCACTTGGCTATCGTTCCTAATTTTCAATGGCTAATATTGGGTTACAGTTGCTGTAAAGATAGGTTTATGGGCTCGGAGCAGAATATTATTGCTATTGTTCATATGCTACAATATTGGTCATGTTGCTTTCCATGCTTCGGCATTCTCCATGTTGGACGTTCAATCGGACCTCATGATGTATACCATGTTTACTGCTTATCTGAGCTGGTTTACCCTTTTCATACTTTATGCTTATTTTCAAATGGTGTTGTTTTTTCATGCAAACTACATATACAAATAAAGATTATATTAAAAAAAGCAGTATTAACCCCCAAACAAAAAATGTATTATATTGCAGCTTACCATTCATTAGATGTGGTGGCTGCTTTTTTCCCTGTCTTTACCTGGTGATCTGGCCAGTAACACACCTACTGTATTAGAGTGCCCCCACTCTAGATTAAAGGGGTTGTAAACCCTCATGGTTCATCTTAATGTATTCTATGCATTAAGGTAAAAAACCTTCTGTAGTGCTGCAGCCTCCCAGCCCCCCCCCCCCCCCCTATTTTACTTACTTGAATGCTGTCTTTCTCCGGCCAGGAACAAGCACACCAGATCTAGTGTCTTGTGTCCTGATTGGATAGATTGATAGTAGCGCAGCCATTGGCTCCTGCTGCTGTCAATCAAATCCAACATGGACACCCGATGAGGAGGAGCTACCAGCGCCGCCGGGGGACTCCAGAAGAGGAGGATCGGGGCCACTCTGTGCAAAACGAACTGCACAGTGGAGGTAAGTATGACATGTTTGTTATTTAAAGAAACAAACAAAAAAAAAAAAAAAAACAGAGGGTTTACAACCCCTGTAAGGAGCACAGGGGGCATCTATGGACAGTAGCATTGTCAGTCTGGGGAGAGGGTAGTGATAGATGTACTAACAGATTTAAATACACTAACAAATTGAAGCTGAACTCCAGCTAACACTTTGTCAGCAGTTACAGTAAACAGTTTTTTTAATTTTAGGAGAAAGGTTTTACATAAATAAAGAAAATTGATCAGTGTAAGCACCCCTGTTAGTGTTGAATGGTTGTCTCATTACTCCAACTGGTACATCTGAAAGAGAGCTTGTTCATTTAAAAAATAGGAGACTTACTGGTTGGATCACCAGATGAAAACAGAAGAAAGAAAGCCTAAAAAGAAAACTAAAATACTTGTGAACCAAGATGTACAAATGTAACGTGCAACTTTTATTATTTCTCAATAAAGTGCATAAGTGTGTAAACTTTTACCCCTATGTCCTTCTGGGTCTACAGGACACCTCCCATTTGTAAAAAATATATGTCTTTCACAAAGGGGGAGGTGCCCTATAGATCCAGCAGGACATAAGGGTAAAAGTTTACATGCGTTTTATAATTTTTTTTACTTAATTGAGGAATAATTAGGATTGCACCTTTTGGTTCACAAGTATTTTGGTTTATGAAGGAGGTGTATTGTAGCGCTACACCTATGACACAGTTTTTTCTTGGCATTTATACCCCTGGCCAAGGTGGGGTGTCTGCAGCTATAGTGAGAAGCAGTGAGCATCCACATATTTTCTCTATAGAGCGGTAAATTATTAATTAGTAAAAAAGAAAACTAGCACAGCCATTACATATAAGAATTTTTAAGCTGCAATATAATAAATATTTGCTTTTGGGATTAATGCTGCGTTAAATTGCATTGGCAATTCTTCCCTGATATATCCTATTCAAAGAAATAAATGTAAATCAAAATCAGAATTTAATGTTCTTTGCTCTTTAAGGTTGTAATGTGTTCAGATGCTCAATCCAAAAAAAAACCTTTTGTTTCCTTAGTATCATTTCCCTGTTTCTCCCATGCTGTTTTTATGTCCATGGTCAATTACCATAAATTTTAATTGTGCAATCGAATGTGCATGTTCCACAAACTTTTGAGCATCAGGTAATTGCACAAGCTTATTCCTAATGGAGTATTTGTGTCTAGCAAAACACACTTTTATTTTTTGTGTAGTTTCCCCAAATTAATAGTATCCACTATCCACATGGACATTTTACAGTAAGTAAGTATTCCACTTAACCTGTCTGACGGGTATAATAACCCTTTGATCATATGTAAATTTTGAAAACAATAAAGACACAGAAAACAACTGGTGTGGATCCTAAGAATGTGTCTCTGATTTAAACCCCCGGAGAGAAATCAGACCATATGATATAGCCCCACACTACATCCCTTCCTATAGAAGTGAGAGAAGGATACATAAATTCTGGAACATTCCTTTGCCATCTGATCCTTTCCCGATGTGTTCCCCATTCGTCTAGTGGATCAGATCGGATGGAAACGGACTGGTGGTCCGATTCCATCTGACAGCCCCATAGAGAGCAGCGGGCTTTGTCAGTGTCCACTCTGCATCAGTGGAGCAGACACGGATCTGTCATCCGCCTGTTCAGCGGGTGGATCCGCTGGCAGACTCTACCAGTGTGAAAGGGGCCTAAATTTGCATGTGACATTATTTTTGCTAATGTGAGTGTTTGATGCTCAGGCAGTAAATTCAAATGTTATCCAGAGCATCCAACAAATTTTGGGACCTGGAGATTAATTATGAGATCTGATCATTTTGTTTTCATTGCTTTAACGATTCACCATTTAATACATTTTTACTTTTATTTACATTTTTTAAACGGGGGCTCTGTTATCTGCAAGCCATAGATTACAATTAAACTGTTCTATCTTTGCTGGGGTAAGCAGCGTAAACATACACACTCTAGTGACAGGAAGTGTCACATCATCACAGCACTTCCCCATAAAAGACAATGATGAAGCATTCCCGTGTTACACTGTTTTGCTACAGAGTGTTCTTACTGTATGAAGCAGGATAGCTAACCCTTAGTGCTGGACCATGGCTGATGCTGACAGTTCATGGTTAGGGTTGCCACCTCATCCCTTTAAAACCAAGCACATATTAATTACACAGGTTCTGTGGCTGATTAAGTTGGTAATTACACTCAATTGGTGCCTTATCTGAATTAAATTAACCTCAGAATCTGTGTAATTCATATGTGTTTGGGTTTAACCACTTGCCGATATACGTTGGCAAAGTGGCACATTCCTGCGAATCGCCGTATGGGTGCATCTTCCCCTTTAAGAGCTGCCTGAGGCGCGCGCCCGCAGCAAATCTCTGTTCTGTCAGGGGAGAGGAGACATATCGTTTGTTCCTAGTAAGTATGAACAATGATATGTCTCCTCCCTCAGTCAGTCCTATCCCCATAGAGTTAGAAATACTAACTAGGGAACATATTTAACCCCTTCATCGCTCCCTAATGTTAACCCCTTCCCTGCCAGTGACATTTGCACAGTAATCGCTGCATTTTTATAGCTCTGATTGCTGTATACGTATCAATGGTCCCAAAAATGTGTCAAAAGCGTCTGATCTGTCCGCCGCAATGTCGCAGTACCCTTAAAAATCGCAGATCACCGCCATTACTAGTAAAAAAATAAAATAAAAATAGTAATAAAAATGCCATAAATCTTTCCCATAGTTTGTAGACACTATAACTTTTGCGCAAACCAATCAATATACACTTATTGCGATTTTGTTACCAAAAATATGTAGAAGAATATATATCGGCCTAAACTGGTGAAGAAATTTGTTTTTTAACATTTTTGGTGATAGTTATTATAGCAAAAAGTAAAAAATATTGTTTTTTTTTTTCAAAATTCTCGCTCTTTTTTTGTTTATAGCGCAAAAAATTAAAACCGCAGAGGTGATCAAATACCACCGAAAGAAAGTTCTATTTGTGGGAAAAAAAGGATGTCAATTTTGTTTGGGTACAACGTCGCGCGACCACGGAATTGTCAGTTAAAGTGACGCAGTGCTGTATCACAAAAATTGGCCTGGTCATTAAGCAGCCAAATCTTCTGGTCTGTAAGCGGTTAAAGGGATGAAGTGGCAACCCTATTCACGGTTGCAGAACTAAAGCCCACTGGAACTGCTAAGACTGAATTGAGGTCTAGAGAAAAATGGGCCACACGCTAAGCACCGGCAGGCTCGCAGGTTGCACATTAGGCACAACCAATTCAATGCAAGTCTCTGACGAAATGCGTAGGGTAGACAACGTGGGTCATGTCCTGGAAGCGCGGGTGCTCAATGTTTGTATGCCACCTTTTTTAGCGAATTTTATATATGAAAATACAATGTGTTTATGCTATGTGGAGCCTCTTTTGTTATTTCTGAGTGGGATTGTCCAGATACCGCAGAGAGAAGATTTGTCCGGAGGTCTATCAGTTGCAGGTTGGAACATCACTCAAGGCCCTAGCGGGGTAATCAGCCACAGGCGTTACTGACCTTCTAAGGTCGAGTCACTTTTTGGATTCAACTTGACTGTGTGCCAGTGGGTGTGAGATCAACGTGTGGATTATTTTGCAGGACTTTCCTTTGTGCAACAATCACCTTCCTGTTCATGGGGACTTTATTTCTCATTGATTGTAATATGTCTCTGTATATGTGTTATGTTAGCTAAGTGCAACTGTTTTGTATAAATCTGTGGCTGATTAAGGTGGTAATTACACTCAATTGGTGCCTTATCTGAATTAAATTAGCCTCAGAACCTGTGTAATTCATATGTGTTCGGGTTTAAAGGGATGAGGTGGCAACCCTATTCACGGTTGCAGAACTAAAGCCCAATGGAACCACTAGGACTGAATTGAGGTCTAGAGAAAAATGGGCCAGACGTTAGGCACCAGCAGGCTCGCAGGTTGCCCGTTAGGCACAACCAATTCAATGCAATGGAATATACTGTATAAAAGAGAAAGCATTTAAATTTGTGGGTGACGCATTTATTTTCTTCAAGATAAACAGAATGTTTGTAAATAACTCAAAATATATGCTTAAACCAAAATTTCCCTTTAAACCATAAATGATCGATTTTGGAAAACATGTGTGGAAGAAGTGTGGAAGAAGTGAGAGAAAATATTTCAATATTAATATTATCAGTGTGTGTACACCCACAGAAGATTTTGAAGGCAACATCAAGGAAGAGGTTATGAGAAAAAGGAAGAGACTTATGAATTTGAATGTGAATACATTGAACAGGAAGCAATAAACTGACCACACATAGGTACACAAAGCTAACATGTTGAAGGTAATGATAATGGACAAAGGGCAATTGAATTTGCCATGAAAATGGGAAAGAGAAGAAATAGCACTTTTGAAAGAGAGAACACATTCAAGGTACAGAGTTTTCCACAGACTATTAAACCAAATAGATTTTAGGGGAGCAAGGAGATAGGTTGTTAAGATTGGTGGGGTCCAATTAGGACTTTTTAAGTGTGAGGGTGACTAGTGCATGTTTTAGAGAGTTGGGAAAGATGCCAAGAGAAGTAGAGATTAAAGATGTGAGTTAGAGAGTTAAGGATAGAGCCAGAAGGTGACAGTAGTATTTGCGAGGGAACATGATCCAGAGGGTAGGTGGTTGAGCAATAGGAAAAAGTTGAGCAACTTCGTCTATAGTAGTGTGGTTGAATGAGGGAAATTATGATTGTACCTGTGGCTATGGAGTGTTAAGTGGGGGAGGTATCTGCACAGCAGAGAAGAGGGGCAATGCCTATGTTCCTGTTTTATTATACAGTATGTTTTTTTTTTTTAAGGAACCTAGGATGGCTGTGTTTTTCTAAATAGGTCCTGCAGAGTGCAGGGGATAAGAGGCTGCCAGGAACGGTCTAGTACCTTGGAGGAGCCTGCGCAATCGGAAGATCATGTAAGTAAAACCACTCTTCCATGTTCCCATCACGACAAGGGAGGGTTTTTAGTTTTCCTCGAGTTCAGCTTTAAGGAGATTGATGGTGGTGAATGGGATGTATGTTATGGGTTGTTTTGCTGCGTTTTTGTTTTTTATGTATATGTGTCATATATGTGCATGTTTTTATGCTTAAAGGGGAGGTCCAGCCCCCCCACGAAAAATTCTAAGTCAGGAGCTACAAATACTGTAGCTGCTGACTTTTAATATATGGACACTTACCTGTCCAGGGATCCCACGATGTTGGTGTCCAGGAACGGCTGTCGGGAGCAGCCACCACCATTCCTGGTAAGAGAACCCGGCAGTGAAGCCTTTTGGCTTCACGGCCGGTACCCTACTGCTCATGCACGAAGCTCGCTGCGCTTTCTAATTGGTCCAGCGGCAGAGGAAGAAGGAGGAGGCCGACCTTCCGAGGGACTGGGCCGTGGCCCTGTCTCTTGGAAGTGGGGAACAGTACCTGTCAAAAAACAGGTACCCCTTCCCCCCTCCCCCCTGAAAGGTGTCAAATGTGGTACTGGAGGGGAGACAGATAAGCGGAAGTTCCACTTTTGAGTGCTTTAACATTGGCAGGGAATGCAACTTTATTTTAGGATTTTATATTATAGAATGATAAATACATTTCTTGATTCTACAGCCAGAATATTGGGGAAGAGTGTTTTGTTTGTCCCTATTGTAACAGGGCTGTCCTATGTCATAGTGTAATAAGGATTTGCTGTCACCCAGGGTTCTTATCCATGCAGGTTGAGGGGTTCCAGGAAGTTTGTTTTTAGTGGAGAAAACTGGTTTTGCCGTTTTTGTCATGATTGGGAAATCCTGATATGAGTCCTGGAGCCTGGAAGCTGTGTAGAGTATTGGGTAGGATGAAGCTTCCAACCCTGTGTCCACATTTTGATGGCGACCAGCAATTGCTGATCGTATACATATGCACAGGCTTTATGGCCATACCTCCCACATACTGACCCTTGTAATCTGCTCTACAAACTGCTAACCTCTGAATACTGCCCTACATACTACTGACTCCTGTACTCTGCCCTACGTACTAATGACCCCTGTCCTCTGCTATACCATTTCCATTGGCCAGAACTCAACCCAGCTAGTCAGGTCAGAAAGCAAGGCCTGAAACTGGTCGAGCAAGTCAGCCTGCAGCACCAGTTGTTCTACTTTCATGAAGGGCTCCTGCATCAGACGTGGGGTGAATAATTATTTTTTATTCTTATTATTCAGTGGTCACTGACTCTGTGCATTCATAACTGAGCATCGTAAACTGTGCATTGAAGCATCATACAATGCTTCAGTTTATGAATGGAGAGGACCCTCTGTCTCTTCTTCATTCTTCTTCAGTCTAGCTGAGACTGCAGAGAAAGAGACTAGGGAATCTGTGTCCTCAGTCCCTTTCTCTGGCTCAAAAGGGAGATGTCAATAAAAAAAATACTGACACAGTCCACACCTCATCAGTGCCCCCTATCAGTGCCCATTAGTGCCTCCACATCAGTGCCCTTCAGTGCCGTCTCATTAGTGCTGCATATTAGTGCCTCCTCATCGGTGCCACCCCATCAGTGCCGCTCATCAGTGCCACCCCATCAGTGCCACCTCATCAGTGCTGAATATTAGTGCCACTGTCACATGACATTAAAAAAAGTATTCGGTATCGGCAAATACTTGAAAAAAAATATTGGTACTTATACTCGGTCTTAAAAAAGTAGGTGCAACCCTAGTATTCTGCATACCTTGGTTGTAAGGAGTGGTTATTTGAATTACTGTTACCTTTCTATTATTTTGAACCAGTCTACACAAAAAAAAAAAAAAAAAATAAGGGCCCAGATGGGAATACAATCCATGGGAATACAATTACAGCAGAACAAATATTAAATTATTTTAGTTGCCTATCAACTGGAGATAGGAGAATTGGTAAGTTAAATTGGATTGAGATCTGTTGACTGTGGAGGCCATTGGAGTACAGTGATCTCATTGTCATGTTCAAGAAACCAGAGGTGAGATGATTGGAGCTTTGTGACATGGTGCATTATCCTGCTGGAAGTAGCCATCCGAAGATGGGTACTCTGTAGTCATAAAGGGATTGACATGGTCAGCAACAATACTCAGGTATTTCCCCATACCTCTACACCGCCACCAGCCTGAATCGTTGATACAAGGCAGGATGGATCCATGCTTTTATGTTGTTTACTCCAAATTCTGACCCTACAATCTGAAAGGCGCAGCTAAAATCGAGACTTATCAGACCAGGCAATATTTTTCCAATCTTCTATTGTCCAATTTTGATGAGCCTGTGAGAACTGTAGCCTCAGTTTCCTGTTCTTAGCTGACAGGAGTGGCACTCGGTGTGGTCTTCTAGTGAAGTAGCCCATTTGCTTCAAGGTTCGATGTGTTGTGGGTTCAGAGATGGTATTCTGCATACCTTGGCTGGAACAAGTGGTTGTTTGAGTTACTGTTGCCTTTCTATCATCTCGAACCAGTCTGCCCGTTCTCCTCTGACCTTATCAAGACATTTTCCTCCACACAACTGCTGCTTATTGGATATTTTCTCTTTGTCGGACCATTTTCTGTAAACCCTAGAGATGGTTGTGCGTGAAAATCCCAGTAGATCAGCAGTTTCTGAAATACTCAGATCAGCCCGTCTGGCTCCACGTTGAGTGCCGGTTCACACTAGTGCGATGCGATAACCGATGCGATAACCCTGTGAACATACCTCCCAACATATTGAGATGGGAATGAAGGACACTTATTAGTAAATGTATGTAGTCATAGGACACACCCCCTGTTACACCCCCTTAAAGTAGAAGTAACCAAAAAAAGGTTAATTAAATCCACAAGTGTTTTTTTTTACCACTACTATTCCTTTATATTGGCTTTTCAACATTTACAAATGCAGAAATTTAGAATTTGGATGAAAGGTTTAGCACTGGGAAACACTTTTTGAAAGATAAAAAGTGCATTTTATATACAACTATATAGATCAGACCAAAATGAGGGACAAAATGAGGAGGAAAGAGGGACAGAGGGACATTGCTCCAAAGCAGGGACAGTCCCTCCAAATCAGGGACAGTTGGGAGCTATGCTGTGAATCCAGTGCGGGTTCCCGCATCGCACCTGAATCGCACAGTGGTTCACACTGAGATCTGCGAACTGCTGCGGGTGTCAATGTAAAGTTAACGACAGCCCCAGATTGGTCAGCAGATCGCAGTGCGAACTGTGAAATGGTGCAGGAATCGAATCGCATAAGTGTGAACACCCATGCCATCCGATTCCAGTGGGGACCAAAAAAAAAATGGGTCCTGCACCATTTTGGTGCAAATGTGATGCGATTTCAACCCTGCAGTTTGTATGGCTGAAATCGCATCACACAGACATCGCATGTGATCTGAACAGCAATGTGGTGCGAATCGCATGCGATGTCTGGCATCGCACTAGTGTGAACCGGGCCTCAAAGTCACTTACATCCTCAGTAAGTCCTCTTCGCCACATCTAGAGGCTTAAATGCATTGAGTTGCTGCCATGTGATTGGCTGATTAGCAATTTGTGTTACCAAGCAATTGAACAAGTGTACCTAAAAAAGTGGCCGGTGAGTAAGGATGAGCTCCGGCGTGTTCGCATGCTGGACGCGCCGAGCCCGCCAGGAAGTCGGCACAGCGCTGCGCTAATCACAATCAGTGAGACATTTCCCGATGTGCGGCTGCAAAGATTGGGAAATGTCTCCCTACCTGTGATTAGCGCTGCGCCGACTTCCTGGCGAGCTCGGTGCGTTCAGCATGCGAACACGCTGGAGCTCATCCTTACCGGTGAGCGTATATACAGTATATATGGATTGTTTTAAGTCATGTATCTTTTCACTTGATTTGTGGAAATGTTATTGTTTATTGACAATTAAAAGAGAATATTTTATGTTCTAGATAAAATGTTGATGTTCTTCTATATTTGTGTCACATAGTAGTGTTTTTGTATTTTGAGTTTGTATTTCTTACTGGAATTACTCCATGCATTATATGTGGAAGGTTGCTCCCCTCACACACACATGAGGGGGGGGGGGAGGAATATGTGGAAAGGGCGGGAAGAGGCGTGAGGGGGTTCCAGTGAAGTGTGCAGTATGGTGACAGAGGAGGAGGAGTGAGAAGGAGGAAGGAGGAACACGGAGGATTAAGCAGCAGTACTGTCAGCTTCCTGGAGGACAGCTGGCTTGTGAAGTGCTGCTCTCTCTTGTATCCCGGGAACAAGATGGTTCTGGAGATCTTAGCTCGTGTCATAAAGGTGCAGCTTCCCGCCTATCTGAAGAGACTGCCGGTGCCGGACAGTATCGCCGGCTTTATCAGGCTCACAGGTAAGCGGGGCCGGCTGTGGTGACCAGTCAGGCCCGACTCCCTCTTTCTCTCACACACAGTAAGTTTTGTATGTGTTGTCATAGGCTGATATCAATGTACATTATGCTGACTGGAGGTCTTTACTGAAACACAGAGCATGCGTGCTTTCTAGCCACATTTAAAGAGGAACTAGGGCTCATCCTCTGGTCTGTGTGGGAAAGAACATGTATAAATGGAACCTGTCCTCTCAGCATTTCCATCACCTGCCTGGGAAGCCTAAGATGGGAGCTAGTATGCTCTGACCTCCAGCTGCATAGAGGAGCTGAACTCACTCTTGCATTGTTTTATTCCAGTGTTCTATCAGAATAGCGAACCCATCAGATTAGGGAACGGAAGTGACGCATGCGTTTCACCGCTACCAGATTTGCTAATCTGACAACTAAGGATGAGCTCCGGCGTGTTCGCATATTCCACATGCAAAGCCCGCCAGGAAGTCGACACGGTGCTGCGCTAATCACAGGCAGTGAGACATTGTCCCGACGTGCGGCTGTAGAGATCGGGAAATGTCTCACTGCCTGTGATTAGCGCAGCGCCGTGCCGACTTCCTGGCGGGCTCTGCACGTGGAGTGTGCGAACACGCCGGAGCTCATCCTTAGACAGAACACCTGCAGTCAGAAGAAGGTGGAGCGGACATCTTACTACACCCTTTGAGCAATAAAGTGAGCGTATATAAATAAATATAATCGGTTGACATCTGTGATGTAGTGTTGCCACATCATCCCTTTAATCCAGGACACACATTAATTACACAGGTTCTGTGGCTGATTAAGGTGGTAATTAAACTTGGTGCCTTATCTGCATTAAATCAGTCTCAGAACCTGTGTAATTCATATGTGTCCTGGATTAAAAGGATGTTGTGGCAACATTACTGTGATGCTGTTTTGATGTTACATTGTGAAAGACGCTGGACGCCAGCAGTAGGAAGGTGGCGGAGGCCATGTTGGTACACCCCGCACTGCTCAGCGCTAAACCTTTATGCTTTTAGAAGTAACCACTTGCTGCCCGCCATATAGCAAAATGACGGCGGCAAAGCGGTTTCAATATCCTGACCGAACGTCATATGACGTCTTCAGAATACTAAGCTGCTGCACGCCCTTGGGGGGGGGGGGGGCGCGCGCGCGCGCATCACGGCGATCGTTGTTGATAAACCGCAACTCCGATCTAGGTAAAGAGTCTCTGAAGGAGACTCTTTACCATGTGATCAGCCATGTCCAATCATGGCTGATCACGATGTAAACGGGAAGAGCCGGTGATTGGCTTTTCCTCACTCGCGTCTGACAGACGCGAGTAGAGGAGAGCTGATTGGCTGCTCCGACAGGGGGGGGTCTGTGCTGATCGATTATCAGTGCAGCTCCCCCGAGGATGTCCACACTAGACCACCAGGGATGCCCACCACCAGGTCATCATGTTGTCACTTTTGGCCTTCGGGGACCATCTGGTAAATTGCCGGCGGCAAATTCATTCTCCGGCTCCCCGATCACACAGGTGAGACCATGGAAGCACCAGAGATATGTAGCTGCAGGCATCATCCAGATATCTTCACTCAAAGTAAATGACATCATATGACTTCTACCCGTGTGAAGTGGTTAAAGACATGCGTGTAAATCTCCCTTGCCTCTGAAGACCAATCTGCGCTCCGATTGAGCTCCAGAGGGTTTTGACAGGCGGTGAGGAAGCGGTGCAACACCTCTCCACCACCATTTTTAACTCCATTTTCGCCAACACAAACGCCACAACCATGTGCATTACACATGGTTTCTGGGTATTTGCAGCTCTTTCCCATTTACTTTAATGTGTATGGTTCGGCGGGCTTGTCGTCCACCGATCGCTACAGATCCAGTGAACTTTGCCGCAGGCGCAAAGCATTGTGGCCGCAGCATGTAAGCATCCCTGTCAGCAGAGCACAATAGCCCTGACCAAACGTCATATGACGTCTTCAGGATATTAAGCTGCTGTGCGCCCTCGGGGGCCTGCATCACGGCGATCGTTGCTGATGTGTGTCAGTCTGACACACCGCAACTCCGATCTAGGTAAAGAGTCTCTGACGGGAGGGAGGGATTCCACCTATTAACACTGACTGGAGATGGGGGAATCTAGCATTTTTCTGTCCTTCAACCTGTGGTTGAAAGGCGGAAAATTTCATATTGTAAGACCTGCCGTAGTTTACACTTGTGGTTGGGGGGCAGGAAATCTAGTTAGTTGAGACACATTCTAACTGCCCCCCTTACCCCCAGGGCAGTCTGACAGGTATGTATGCTGTGGCTGCAATGCTTTGCTTTTTAGCGAGTAACAAAATACTGTATCCTCCCAACCCCATTCACTTGAATTAGTCATGTTTGCCAGCGATGCTTAGCACTACTAATTTAAGCAAATGGGCCTGAGCCTGCAACTGTAAACCAAATGCTGGCAGCGTGGTGTTACCATGAAAAGCAATCCACCTCAGATCACTCTTTGCAGAGCAACACAAGTGTAAACGAGCCCTAAAGCTAAGTGCATACAGGTGTTAAAACCTAAGTTCGCCAAGTTGGAGCACAAGGTAAGGGACCTTGCCATAGCACTCTGCAAACACACACCAGATGCCTTAGGAGTGTTTAGAACTCATCTGCTGTGTACTTCATTGGCTTTCAAAAGAGGAGTAAGGCAAGCTTTACAAGTTGTCACACCTGCCAAACATTGCTGCAGGCAGGATTAAAGTTAATGTAAAATAATGCAAACACACTATGCAAACTAATTGTACAATCTTCTTTGAATCTACCATCAACTGGGCAGCACAGTGGTTAACACTTCTGCCTAGGGTCGTTGGTTCCAATCCCAACCACAACACTACCTGCATGGAGTTTGCATGTCCTCCCTGTGCCTGCGTGGGTTTCCTCCGGGTACTCCGGTTTCCTCCCACACTCCAAAGTTATGCTGGTAGGTTAACTGGCTCCTGTCTAAATTGGCCCTAGTATATGTCTGTAAGACTGTGAGTTAGGGACCTTAGATTGCAAGCTCCTTGAGGGCAGGTACTGATGTGAATGTGCAATATATGTAAAACGCTGCATAAATTGATGGCGTTATATAAGTACCATAATAATAAATAAACCATATAGTGCAAGAGGCCTGGTTGTTTTGGGGTTTCCTCCTAAGGCATAGTTTTGGTAAACTCCCTGTGACACCCATACAAGAAATTTTGAGGTTATTGGTACAGGAAGGCATGAACTGCAAAAAGTGTTGTCAGAAGCCCTAACCCTTCCCATTCTGCTAAAAAATGTTTTTGTCTGTGTCCTGTTGGAGTAATTTCTTATCCCTTTCCGTCCTGACATGGACACGGCAGTCAAAACCTGACAGAGGTTCTAACCTTTCCTGCTCTATCCAAAACTAAAAACGTTGTGTTAAGTAAGTAACTTGGCAATAATGCACACGACTTCTTTATCTCTTTAAGCACAAAGTACCCATTAAGGCCTCAATCTTGTGTGCATAATTAGGTGCACTGCATTAAGACAGCCCAAATCCCTTTTTTTTTTTTTTTTTTAACAGGCTTGTGTAGTGCACCTTGGCACATGAAAAAATGCACATGCTGTACGCCTGCAATGTAGTATAGTGCATAGGCAGCTCCTGGATGTAGGTGTTGAAAGTGCCATCATAAACTTGTGATACCACAATGCACAAGTGTAAAACCTTATTCTTTATTGTTGTTATTATTACAGCTGCTATGCATTATAGTCTGCTCCTGCATGTTTAAAAGGTTTCCTTTCTTGCAGTTTCCCCCTCGTCCCCTAACAGCTTGTCCCTCTATCCAATATATGGCTGGCAGAGTCCTATGGAGCCACCCTTTTTTGTGCAAAACCAGTGACAGAATGTGATGTGAGGACATTGCTGGTGTAGCGTCACATATGGCGACCCATCACATTTGGCTACCCGCTGGACTGCGCATGCGCGACGCCGCCATATGCATTCCAGCACTGTGGCGATCTGCGCTTGCGCAGAATTTTCTGGCCACACCCCTGAGTCCAGGTTCAAGCCCCACCATCCAAGTGTACATAGAGTTAGAATATAATTATGCCGAGCGAGGCCATGCCTGAAGCGTGGCGAGCGGCCCTGTGGCAAAGTGGTCTTACAACAGTGTTGGAACGCATATGGCGGCGTCGCGCATGCACACTCCAGTGGGTAGCAAAATGTGATGGGTAGCCGAATGTGACGTGACACCTGCACCAACATGCACAGGCAGCTTCAAGAGGACACACAGAAGACATGCCTTTGTTCCTCCTACAGAGAAATTTGCTCTCAGTCACTTCAATTAGAGGAGTAGTGAAGTTGAATCCTTTCTGTGGAGTCTTCTCAGGCTACCTGTGTGTTGGCGCAGGCAATGTCCTCACATCTGACAAACTTTAGAAATGCCAGGCTCCACATGCGCACTTGCGCAGTGATTACATGTAGTCCCAAAGAATTTGATCAGGTGAGGAGTTGGACCTTCCCTGACTGGAAGCTCAGAACAGAGGTGCACTGGAACCAGGAGAATGCTAAAAAAACAAAACAAAAATAAAAAACAATCTTTATGAACATTGCTACGCAGTATTGATTTGTTTTACTGTGCTATGTTAACCACTTGCTGCCCGTATAACTTATACGGTAGCACTGCTGCACTGGATCTTGTACCTAGCACGCCACCAGCAATCTGCTACATATAAGAGCTAATCTCGCCGATCATTCCGCACAGAGGCAGAAAGGCCTATGTAAACAAGGAAGATCGCCAATCTGTTAGTCGGAGAGATATGGATTCTGTGTTCCTGCAAAGCAGGTACAAGGATCCATGTCTCCCCCTAGTAAAAGTCCCTCCCACGGTACACAAACACACTAGGGAATGGGACGAGAGCGAGAGAGAATGTTCATACTTAGTATGAACACACGATCTGTCTCTGCTCCCCTGAAAGAACCAGGATTTGTGTGTTTGTCACAAGCGATGGCGGGTGCCCGGTGGTCATCACGCCTGCCAGGCACTCGCATTGGCTCTGGGCACACACTGTGGGCGCGCGCCCATAGTGGCCAAAAGGCGAAGCGACGTAAGGTAACGTTTCGCCCAGCCGTGTCAATCTGCCGCAGTAAAACTGTGGCGGCTGGTCAGCAAGCAGTTAACGACCTCAGTTACAAGGGGTTTCAGAGCTGCTATGTTTGGTGAATTACATAATTAGTCTGGTTGAAAAAAAGACACAAATCCATCTAGTTCAACCAATAAAAGGGGAAAAATATATACAATCCTACACCCACGGTTGATCCAGAGGAGGGCAAAAAAAACCTCAGCAAAGCATGATCCAAATTGCTACAGTATGAGGAAAAAATGCCCTCAAGTGAATGGCACAGCAAGGGTTTGGAAATTGTCAAATAAACAAGGAAAAATTTTTAAATCTAAAAGAAAGATACTTTCTATTCTCACACAGGATTTCCCAACCAGGGTTCTGCCGCAATCTACCCATCATTTGCAAGCAGCTTAGGGGTAGATCACATCCCCACTTTCAACAATCTTCCTCCTATCACTTGCCTGCATGCAGAGCATCTCAGGGAATCAACAAGTGTGTTTGCTGTTTCCTGTGGGTCCTTTCTCCCCTATAGAGGAAAGAGGGAGGCTGGGTACAGGGAGGTGGAACCAGGATTATCAATACCGCTTCCCCGTGCCACTCTGCATGAGAAGGAAACTGCTATTGTAATGTGCCCTGCCCCAATGTAATGCCTTCCTCAACAACTACAAAGAATAAAGTGTTTGTTAAATGATAAGCATCTTTCACTTGTAATCAAACCTAAACTTGTTTTCAGTTTCAGAATGGCTACGACTACTGCCTTTCCTGGGTGTCCTTGCCCTACTGGGCTACCTTGCAATCCGACCATTCCTACCGAAAAAGAAGCAACAGAAAGACAGTTTGATTAATCTTAAAATCCAAAAGGAGAACCCAAAAGTTGTGAATGAAATTGATATAGAGGACCTGCATATTGCCAAAGTTGCCTACTGCCGATGCTGGCGCTCTAAAACGGTGAGTGTTATCTTTGCTCTGAGGAAAATGCATTGCAGAACATAATCCCACACACGGAGATGATCAACATCATTCCTTCAAAGTAATTTATCCTGCTGGCAGTAACATGGTATATTGTTGTCAGATATGAGTGGTTTAAGGAGAACTAATTCTCAATCACTGGAATGGGTTCAAAGCAGAGTTCCACCCAAAAATGGAACTAAGGCCCCCCCCCCCCCCCCCCCCCCCGGTGTCACATTTGGCACCTTTTCAGGGGGAGCAGATATCTGTATAATCCAGGTATTTGCTCCCACTTCCGGGCATAGATCTACGCCATGTCTGGCCCCTTCTCTGCCCCCCCCCCCCCCCCCCCCCGCTGTCTTCTTGGGAGATGCACAGGTCCCAGAAGACAGCAGGGACCAGTGAGATCGCGCAGTGTATTTTATTGGGATTTTATGTGATGGACCAACACATAGTGGCACAAAATTGTGGAGTGGAAGGAAAATGTTAAAAAAACACACAAAAAAAACAAGAAACTTTTTTTTAACAAATATCTGAAAAGTGTGGTGTGCATTTGTATTCACCCCCCTTTACTCTGATACCCCTAACTCAAATCTAGTGGAACCAATTGCCTTCAGAAGTCACCTAATTAGTAAATAGTCCACCTGTGTGTAACTTAATCTCCGTATAAATACAGCTGTTCTGTGAAGCCCTCAGAGGTTTGTTGGAGAACCTTAGCGAACAAACGGCATCATGAAGGCCAAGGTACACACCAGACAGGTCAGGGATAAATTAGGTTATACTAAATTTTCCCAAGCTTTGAACCTCTCACGGAGCACTGTTCAAGCCATCATCCGAAAATGGAAAAGAGTATGGCACAACTGCAAACCTACCAAGACATGACCGTCCACCTAAATTGACAAGCCAGGCAAGGAGAGCATTAATCAGAGAAGCAGCCAAGAGGCCCATGGTAATTCTGGAGGAGCTGCAAAGATCCACAGCTCAGGGACAGGGAAGCTGGTCAGAGTTGATGGGGTGATGGATGGAGCCAAATACAGGGCAATCTTAGAAGAAAACCTTGGAGTCTGTAAAAGACTTGTCCTGCTGGAATATGAACCTCCACCCCAGTCTCAATGACCCTAAACATACATACAGCCAGAGCTACAGTGGAATGGTTAAAGCATAGTCATGTTTTAGAAGGGCCCAGTCAAAATCTAGGCCTAAATCCAATTGAGAATCTGTGGCAAGACTTGAAAATTGCTGTTCAGATGCTCTCCATCCAATCTGACAGAGCTTGAGTTATTTTGGCAAAGAAGAATGGACAAAAATTCACTCTCTAGATGTGCAAAGCTGGTAAGAAATACCCAACAAGACTTGTAGCTGTAATTGCAGTGAAAGGTGGTTCTACAAAGTATTGACTCGGGGGGGGGGGGGGGGGGGCGCTGAATACAAATGCACCCCACATTTTTCACATATTTATTTGTAAAATATTTTACAAATAATTTATCATTTTCCTTCCGCTTCACAATAATGTGCCACGTTGGTTGGTCTATCACATAAAATCCCAATAAAATATATTTACATTTTTGGTTGTAACATGACAAAATGTGAGTACTTTTTCAAGGCACTGTAATTGAATACAGTGAGTACAGACTCTCCTACACAGCTGAGTTTGACAGATGTGCAGGGACAAATGTGTGGTCCTGAATGCATGCAGCTCCATGCTACTTTAACCGCTTGCCAACCAGCCGCCGCAGTTGTACTGCGGCAACATGGCTCGCCTGCGCCAATTGCCTTCATGTTACGTCGGTAATATAGACGGGCGCACACGCCCCCTGCTTGCCCACAGAGCCGATGCGAGTGCCTGGCGGTCGCGATCGCTCGGGGCACACAGAAACCCGGGATCTGTGTGTGTAAACACAGAGTTTCCGGTTCTCTGAGGGGAGAACAGACCGTCTGTTCATACAGAGAATGAACAACGGTCTGTCATCTCCCCTGCACAGTCCCATCCCCCCTTCAGTTAGAACACACACGAGGACACACCAAACCCCTTCACTGCCCCCTAGTGGTTAACCCCTTCACTGCCAGTGACATTTTTACAGTAATCAATGCAATTTTATAGCACTGATCGCTGTAAAAGTGCCAACGGTCCCAAAAATGTGTCAAAATTGTCCGACGTGTCCACCATAATGTCGCAGTCCCGATTAAAAATCGCAGACCGCCACCATTACTAGTAAAAAGAAAGTTTTATGGCTTTATTATTTCTATCTCCTATTTGTAGACCCTATAACTTTTGTGCAAACCAATCAATATACGCTTATTGCGATTTTTACCAAAAATATGTAGAATGCATATCGGCCTAAACTGAGGGTAAAAAAATGTTTTATATATATATTTTTGGGGGATATTTATTATAGCAAAAAGTAAAAAATATTGCTTTTTTTTTTTTTCCAAAATCGCTCCTTTTTTTTTTTTTTTTTTTTTTTTTTATAGCGCAAAAAATAACCGCAGAGGCGATCAAATACCCCCAAATTAAGCTCTATTTGTGGGGAAAAAAGGGACGTCAATTTTGTTTGGGTGCAACGTCACACGACTGCGCAATTGTCCGTTAAAGCAACGCAGTGCCGAATCACAAAAAGTGCTCTGGTCGGGAAGGGGGTAAAATCTTCCGGGGCTGAATTGGTTAAAAAGATAAAAAAAACTTTTCACTGTACGGTGTTCTACGCCCATGTAAAATGAAGCCTCACCCTTGCCCTACAGTCCTGACCCCCAGACAGATATAAAGTACAGGTATTAACCCTTTAAGAACTGTGAGATTACTAATTTGGGGAGCATGGGGTGCGAAGTGAGGTGTGTGGTAAAGGATGGAAGATTTCAGTTAGCAACAGCTGCCAGCACAAGGGGCACTTAAGGGCAGGTTCACACTAGAGCATGGAGCGACACACAGCAGGGGGTCCAGTGCGTCTCCATTCACCGGTTCAGATCCGATTTCAGCCCGAATTCTGATCTGAATCGGACCAAAAGACGCACAAGGCTTCTTTGCAATTCGCAGCGGAGCCTCTCTGGAGATGTGTGAACCGGCTTCATAGCGAGCTGGTCACAATCTCCTGCTTTGCGAATTGGATGCAGGGAAATCCTGCATCCAATTCGAAATAGGCGTGAACCCAGCCTCAATGTAAGAACCACCCCTTATGCTGTGCTAAAAAAAACTTTAGGCTTTAGGCTGGGTTCACACTGCTGCGGTGCGGGAACGCAGCGAATTTACTGCGGGTTACCGCATCGCACCAACTCGCACGGCAGTTCACACTGCCATATGCGAACTGCTGGGGAGTGTCATACAATGTTAATGACACCCCCAGTTCAGCTCGCATATCGCACTGCGAACTGACAATTCGGACATTTTCGGATCACATAGGTGTGAACACCCATGCGATCCGATTCTGGTCCGAACAAAAAAAAGGGTCCTGTGCGAGTTTGGACCGAATGCGGTGCGATATCAGCCATACTATCTGTATGGCTGATATCGCACAGCACAGACATCGCATGTGATGTGAACAGCAGTGCGCTGCGAATCACATACGATGTCTGCCACCGCAGCAGTGTGAACCCAGCCTTAAAGTAGAACTGTGGGCAGCATACAAAGCTTAAAACCTAGTATACAAAATCATTATTGCTCTCTGATCTGTTTGCCCCTTTTTTCATTTTGAGAGAGGGAGAGTGTTGTCACTTTGTACTTGCTAGAACTGCAGTAGGTTGAATGGTATCCGTAAGGACAAAAGCATACGTTGCCAGCACACCACAGATTTCTAATCAATAGTCCAATAAGTGCAGCTGCAACTTTTTGAGGCCACGCAAGACCTTTTTGTCGTGTCTGAAAAATAGGTCCTGCGTGGCCTTGAAATGCTGAACACCTACATATTGCGTTGTGATTGAATTTTAAATAAACACTTGGATCATTGATTACAGATTGCAGCAGATGTTCTTGTCAGCATCTGATAGTGGCTATCTAGGAGTTAGATTTCTAGTAGCCATTTAAAAGTAAAAGCTGTTTATTTCGTTATGATTTAGGGAACACGGCTTCTAAGATTGTCGTTGGTTAGTATGGAAATAGCTGGGGAAAAAAAATGTCATTTTGATCAACTTCAAGAGGCTCCACAGTTTGCACTTCTCCACACTAAATTGCAGGACTAGAAATATTTCCAAGTGCTTCCATGTTACCCATATATACAGCAAAGTTGGGCACAGCGGATATTTGTGGTTGTGGAGCACAGAGCTTGGATAAGCAAACATGTTGCTTATTTTGGTGTAGTTCAGAGAGTGAGGTTGGTGGACTTTGTTGATTTATAAGCCTTTGAATGGGCACCTCCACTCTTGGCCCTGATGAGGTTTTAATTCAGAAAAGGCATGGATAACAGATGGCAGGACAATGTCTGTTCCTATACTCTTATTATGTCATGGAACATACAGATTGAGAATCCTTTGTATAGGACTAGTTGATAAATCTGACCACACATAATCGAAGTGAATTTGGGTATTCCACAGTAGTGAACCACTGCTGTCATGTGGAAATATCTCATTTTAAGCCATGACGTCTTGTATCAAGAAGCTGAACCTTGAATGACAAATTTTATTATTGCAATGTCATGACCACATTATCTTGTCCTCTGGCCTTTTGTGGCTATTATTCTTTTACCAGACAGTATTTGTTTTAAAATAGACTGGTGTATAGAACATTCTTCTTAGTAATTCTTTATAATTTTATGAAGCAGAGAGAAGTACTCTAGCTTTGACAAATTAAATTGGTAAGACCTACAGACTTGTATAAGCAAGGAGTAACATGCATTTTAACCTAGTTACTTTATTTTTTTTTCAATTGCTCTATTTAATGAAAGGGCAGTTTTGTTGCGGGGGTTACTACACTTTTCACAATAATCCTATTATCGAAGGTCAACAATATTAACTTATAACTTCACTAATGATTTTTTGAAAATTAGTTTGCCTAGTTGTCTGACCAGTCCTTTCTGCCATTGTCATAAACGTTATATGTAAATTTGCCCCGTAGCTTGTGGTCAAGATTGTAGCGTTTCCACACCTTTAGCAGCCACCCTTTTGGATATTCTGAACTCTGATTTTTCAGAGGCATAAATGCACACAGGTTCAGCATCATGTCAATCTCTTGTAATATTGTGTGGGCTTAATGTGCCTTGTTCACACTAGAATAGAGCAATGTGGAGCTGTGCTGACGTCCCCTTTTCTCCCTCCTTTTATACGCACTGCAGCTGAGGTGTGGTGCATAGAAATGTCATTTGTGACATTACATTTACAAAGTATTTGAGATTTGTAGAAAAAAAAAATGTACAGCTCAAGATCTCAATACAGCAGGTAATACATAAAAAGTAGTAAAAACAAAACAATACATCACAATGTGGGCCAGTGAGTCAATAATGGAGAGAGCAGTGCAAGATAAGATGGCTATTAATACAATAACGGCCAAAAAGGTCACATGACCAAGCTTCAGATATACAGCTGCGCAAAGGAGTTTATGAACTTTCGGGGTCTGCATCCCAAACCTTTTAATAAAGTTAACAAAGAAAAAGGTAAACCGTGCCCTGCATTGTAAAATGTTTTTCCTGTGCATGTGGTGTTAATGAGCCCTGAGGTTTGTGAGACAGAGGAACATGGTGTGCTCTATAGCAAATTAAGTGAATAATGCATCATCCCCCATTGCATCCTTGAGCTATGTTGCTAGAAAACCCTCAGGATCAAGATCCTCTGAACCCTCTGGGATTTCCGGAAAGCAGAAGTTCTCCTCGAATCGCCCAATTTTGGCCTTATGGCCAGAAAGATTTTTGAACTGCACAGAAATCGGTGAAGAGAGGATTACCAGTGTCTTCAATGCCGCTGATCCTCTGTTCTTTGTCTTTTTGAATATGATAAGGAGAGATGGATCCATTCTGATTCATGGGCTGTCATGGAAGTCTGGTACTGTCATATTGCTTCCATAAAATATTTGAAAGTTAAAATGACACTAAACTGTGGTTAAAAAAAAAAAAAAAAAAAAAAAGAAAATTCCATTCAAGTATGTATTCTTAAAGCTTAACTCCACTTTTGTTGAGGAAAAAAACATTTCCCTCTGGGTGATCAATGTACATTGCAAAAGTTGTTCTGAAGAAATCCATGTGTGTGCTTCTGTGCCTCTGTTCTGAGTAGGTCTATACAAATACAAATCTATCCCCTATAACTTTTGTGCAAACCAATCAATACACGCTTATTGAGATATTTTTGGTTAAAAAAAAAAATTAGAATGCATATCGGCCTGAACTGAGGAAACATTTTGTTTTTTTGTTTTTTAAATTGTTGCTCTTGTTTTATTTATAGCGCAAAAAATAAAAAACGCAGAGGTGATCAAATACCACCAAAAGAAAGTGCTATTTGTGTAGGGGGAAAAAAGGACATCAATTTTGTTTGGGTACAGCGAAGCCAGACCGCGTAATTGTCAGTTAAAGCGACTCAGTGTCGTATTGCAAAAAATGGCCTGGTCAGGAAGGGGGCAAATCCTTGTGGGGCTGAAGTGGTTAATTCATGGAAGTGTATTTTTCCCAAGAAAATGCATTTTAACCATTTGCCACCCAGGCTAATTCTGACTTTTCTCTTCTACATGTACAAATCATAATTTTTTTGCTAGAAAACTACATAGAACCCCCAAACGTTATATATTTTTTTTTTAGCAAAGACCCTAGAGAATACAATGGTGGTCGTTGCAACTTTTTATTTTACACGGTATTTGTGCAGCAATTTTTTTGAACGTGGTTTTTTTTTTTTCAGAAAAAAAACTTTTGTGCTTTAGAAAAAAAAACAAAACAGTAAAGTTAGCCCAATTGTTTTGCATAATGTGAAAGATGAAGTTACGCCGAGTAAATAGATGCCCAACATGTCACACTTCAAAATTGCACACACTCGTGGAATGGCGCCAAACTTCAGTACTTAAAAATCCCTATAGGCGACACTTTAACATTTTTTACTGGTTACATGTTTTGAGTTACAGAGGAGGTCTAAGGCTAGAATTATTGCTCTTGCTGTAACGTTCGCGGTGATACCTCACATGTGTGGTTTGAACACACAGGGGGAAGAGGCGCTTTAAATTCTTTTTTTTTTTTTTTTGATCGCTTTTTATTCCTATTACAAGGAATGCAAACATCCCTTGTAATAGGAATATGGCATGATTGGTCCTCTTTACAGTGCGATATGGGGTCAATAAGACCCCACATCTCGCCTCTAGGCTGGGAATCCTAAAATAATAATAATAATAATAATAATAAAAAAAAAAAAAACAATCCCGGCTTCCCAGCCAAGGCGGCGCCGTTTGAATGCAGAGGCTGGGCGTGACGTCATAAGATCGTGCCCGGCCTCCGAACGATCATAGAGATTCTGGGGCCGGCGGATCCTGTCTCCAACTCATCGGTGGAAGCGGTGAGTCGGTAGAAGTACCGGAGGGTGGCGGGAGGGGGGGCATCCCCTCTCACCGCCCGTAAGAATGATCAAGCGGCGGAACAGCCGCTATGATTGATCTTATGGTGTAGGGAATCGCCGGCTGAAAAGCAAATATCTGAATAATGTCTGTAGTTGCAGGCATCATTTGACGGCTGGCGGGCGGAAAGTGGTTAAGACTGCTGTGTGACATAAAATATTGCAACGACTGCCATTTTATTCTCTAGGGTCTCTGCTAAAAAAAAAAATACCCTCAGGCAGGCTCAGGCTGCAAACAAATTTCCCTGGGGTGGAGGGGGGGGGGGGTTGTGATGGGTAAAGGCAGGAGAGCAGTATACACAGTGAGGGGACAGTCTGTACAGACAGGCTTCCTCACTTGCCTTGTGGTGCTCGGGACAGTGCCATGCCATCTTGGGTCTTCTCCTGGATATTTTTATGCAAGCTTCTCCCCTACAGCCTTAAATGCCACCTATTTGATTTTTACCGTGTCCAGTGATTAAGGATCTAGGGAATTCTGGGATGCCAATTAGTAAGGTGGTGTATCGGCAGGATGAGGTGGCAGGGACGTAGCTGAGGAAATGTGCTGCTTACGTCCTTGCAGTTGGGCACACTTCGTAAAAATAATACTCTGGTTCATCAAAGAAGGCCTTTCCCTGGTAAGCAGTACATCACGATTGACCACCACACAAAACACTCCAAACTATAGAAAGCCTGTCAATACTGTGAGCAGCTTCTGAAACTGAGACCAGTGCTAGCTAATACAGCTTTACTGTTAAATTGAGTGTATTTAGTGTTTTCTAATGAACTTTATTCCCTTTTTTTTTCAGTTTCCTGTTTGCGATGGCTCCCATAACAAGCACAATGAACTAACTGGAGACAATGTGGGTCCACTCATCTTGAAAAAGAAAGAAGTTTAATAGCATTTTAGGAAATGTTCTTGTCTGATTTTTGTCCTGGAGCTGTAAGGAAATATTAGGTTCCTTCCCCTTCTTTTTTCTTTTTTTCCCTAAACAAGTGTACTTGTGATAATCGATAATACAGTAGTTAAGAGTTTTGTAATTTTTAACTGCAATACCTTGGTTAAAAAGGCACCCAAACCCATCACCCGCTTTTTTAAGCTGCCTTATTTTTCAAGCACACCAGCAACTCAAGACCAGTAAACCACAAATAGAAACAAAAGCAGTTTTTTACTTTGATGCACAATCTTACACACACTATGTAGCAACCCTGGGTCTTCAGTGTTAACCTTCCTCCCTGAAATATCTGTTAAGTGGCTGTCTAAATACAATGCATGCAAATGCCTCAACATTTATTTTTTTTAAATTATAGTTATCATCCCCAACCTTTGGACTTGTAATGTAATTAAAAATCTGTCCGAGAAAGGGGTGGGCTCTGCGCCTGCAGCTCCATATTTCTTCAAAGTGGTGGACAAACTCAATGTTCGGTCCTAGAGTTATGCGGGATGGGACAGCCCTGTACTTGACAAAGTTGAAATTTGCATGTTATAACACTGCAGGTTTCAGGGAACTCGTGTGTATTTGATCAGAATGTACTGGCACCTTTTGGTGCCTGCGTGGCATTAATGCTGACATTTTCAGGACATTTTTAGGAGAAAACCTTTTATTTTTTTTGTATTTATAATTATTGGTGTGTTTTAAACACACATCCATGTGATTGACAAATAACAGACAGACGGCATAAAGGCAGCCCATGCACGGGTCATATACGGTTAAGTCAAAATTGAATCCACTTTAGTAAAGTGTGTGTTGCCTTTGAGTAGAGAAGGTACCGGTCCCTTGGTCAAATGTCATGAATGTTAGCGGAGGTATTATCATTTCTGCTCCCACATGAATCTAAACACCTGGTAGAAAATTAAGTAAAAAGAAAATCACATATATAAACAAAAGAGAAGATCAGTCTTGCCAGACCTCTATTTTGAAGGGAGACTTTGTCTGATGAGGGGCGTATTTGAAGAAGGGCTACCCCACATTCACCCGCAGAGGTTTCAATTATGATGTGGATGGCTGTGCTAACCATTTTAGACCATACTTTCTGGTATTTTTTAGGACGGCCTCTGGTGATGGATGTGTCTTTATAGAGGGGTAGGTTCTTATTCACTAACCAGAAAATGCCTGTGGATGGGGTCGGTTTCTTCCAGTGAAGTTTGATGGCTTTTCTGGCATATAACAGTAGCAAACTCACCATGGTGCGTCCTGCTACAGTGGGGATTAACTGCTCAACCAGTCCCAACAGGTATACTGACATGGAAGGCTGTAGCGGGATGTTGCTGACCAAACGGATGACCAAATGTATAACACTTCCTCCTAAAACACCTCTATAGCTGGGCAGGTCCAGAAGATGTGGGTAAAGTCTCCCGGGGCTCCCCCACACCTCCAGCACTCCAGGGAGAGGCAGGGGTTAATTTTGTGTAGCCTGTACGAGGTATAGTAGGCCCTGTGGATTATTTTGAACTGTATTAAACGGTCTCTCAGAGAAACTAAGGACTGGAATGGAAAGTCCCAGATGTTGTCACCATCAAGTTCCGGGACGTCTTGGAGCCAACGGGCCCTGAGTTTTTCCATAGCTGGTAGGGACCATACTTGTGTTTAAAAGCTTTCTTAAGATACCCATTGTAACACTTTTCACACTTAAAGGCTAAGTTCACCCTTTTTTCCTAAAATGCAGCTCCCCTGTGTACCAGTAATGTACCTCTGTTGCACAAAAATACAAGTTTTCAAGACCAGGCCTACCTCCATGGCTGAATTTTGCAGATCATTTCAGAAACTTCCTGGTATAAACACAGGACAGACAAGCCAGTATGATCCAGGAAGGAGTTTGCCAGCTGTCCTCCATAGGACACCTTTACCCATCAATTAAGTTTTCACAGCACCCTCGGCATGCCTTCATGTGTGAATTTTCCTGACTTCCACAGCCTCCCCTCAGACGGGCTCAGGCTGCAAACTAAATGCCCTGGGGCCACATGCAGCCCATGGGACACCTCTAATGTAGTGCAAGAGCCTGCCTGATTAGATATAGAGTGATTGGATAGATGGTGTGTCCTGCTATTATATAGTTTTGGTAAATGTAAAGGAGATTGTACAATCAGATTGTTTTTAGTATGTGGCCACATTTATACACCTAAAATTAGCTAGTTGCGCTTTCAGTGTCATTAATTGTTAAGGACACACCAAACAGAAGCAAGCACACATTTTGCTACATGAAAAAACAGGTGACCAATGCAGTAAAAAAATTTACAAAAATGTCCCATGAGCTACGGTGCCAGGTGTAGCGCAGCCCATTGAAATCAACAGGCTGCCCTATGTGTGTCACTGAAACTGAGCCAAAAAACATGCGCTCCCACTACTCTAGGTGTGATTGGGGCCTGAAAGTGAAATTGGTGCTTTTACACAAGAACAATGAGGCTCCATTCACATCTGTGTGTTTCCAAAGGCATGGCAAACTGCACAGAAAATATGCGTTTCACCATGTGTTTCAGAAATGCTGCAAATGTGCATAGTGTTTGTGTTGTCATTACATGTTAAAGGCTCCCCAAGTGTGGCAAACGCTCCACAAAAAAGTTCTGAAGCTTCTCTGGGGCGATTGTTGCTCATAGGGCAGCCCATTTAAGTGAATGGGCTGCCCTATGCGTGACGAGTTAAAACGCCCAAAACAAACACATGCTGGAATGTGAGTCTTCCTATGTGGAGATTTGAACGAGGCCTGACACTCCCTCCTATGTACTTATGTAAAGATGGCCATACACTGTACAATCTCTGTACATTTTCCTTTTAGATTTACCAGAACTATGGAATAGAGGACACACCTGAACGATCCATTCAATTTGTATCCAGTCAGACAGGCCCTTGTACTACATAGCTAATGGGAGATCTAAATGAAATTGTACAATCAGATTGTATAGGAAGTGGGTGTAAGGTGGTATAGTAATAAGGGAGGTGTGGTCTAGAGTGGTGAATACACTCTATCTCACACCCTCTTCCGTGATGCAACAAGGAAGTGAAGGCTTCTGGGAGATGACCTAACAGGAACTGAATGCTGATACAAGCTACAGGAAGTGATGTAATCTGAAAATCCACTCAAAGATGCAAAAAGACTGACGAGATTCTAAATATCATGTGAATGAGGTAAGTGAGAGAAAAAGAACATTGGGAGGGCTGGTCCAGAAATGGCATTGAAAAACACTTCTATTTATTACGGAAAGTAAAACTGCCCGAAAAGGTGAACTTCTCCTTTTAAGCTGGCCAAACATGGATCGAGCAGGGTCCAGCAGGGTTGCATAGAAAATGATTTACCAACTGACTTATGTCCACCCTGTTGGATAAAAGCCACTCAGCACCACAGGCAATAGGCTGCAGCGCTGATCTGTGTATTCTGGCAATGGAGGAGTTTCCCCACTGCCAGAATACAATGACACAGCGTGGAGGATTCCCCCATCCACCTTGAAAATGTGGATGGGGAATCTGTTCAGGGGTGTTTTTTTTGTTTTTTTGTTTTTTTGTTTTTTATTTCTAAATGGGATTCTTAATTTTATATTAAAACAGGACTCCAGGCAAACCATTAATTACAAAGTTGACATGCATGCATTCTCTGGGTTTGTTTTTTTTTTTTTGGCAAAGGATTTGGAATTCTGTTTAGCCAGACTTTTGTTTCTCACAGATTTGCCAGACAGGTGACACCCATATTTTTCATCTTCGCAACTTCCTTTGTCGCCTCTTCTCCTTCAGCTGACTCATTGGGTAGTAAATTACCAACATCACCTCAGTCTACTGACAAGGCAGGTGACCTAGGTAGCTGTAATGTTCTGCAATATGGCATAGGTATGTGTGAATTACAAGACCGACTGAGCAGAATTACTAGTTTGTCAGGTTAAACCATGTACATACATAGATGTAATACATATACAGTATCTAGCATTTTTCTGAGTTATAATTTTAAAGCAGCAAAATAAAGCATTAGCTGAGATTTGTGAACATGATGTATTTTAAGATTAGTAATACTATTTGCTGTAGTAATGCCATTTATGACCTGTTCACACCAAAATATGGTGTGGGAAAGGCGTGTTTCCTGCATGGCAGGTGAACGCACTGCCCTGCACCACAAACGCAACACGTTTGCAGCCACCAAGTTGCATGGTGCCACAGTACCATGCAATTTGGTGTAGTGTGTTCTGAAAAAGTAGTGCTTGCACTACTTTTTCCACATTCTAGTGCTTTTTGCAGCCCATGCAAATAAATGGGCTGTTAAAACATACTGCACTGGATTGCATGCCCTAAAACACACAAATTTTGTACTGAACATTGCATAGATTCTTTGATTGAAAATAAATGAATCCACAGTATTTGGCCACAGTATGAAAGAATCCCACTAAGGCTCCTTTCACATTAGCACTTCTCCAAAGTTGCACGATTTCCAGTGAGACTTTGGAGCACAACTTTTGGTGCGATTTTTGCTTTAGGTCACAGTAATTTGAACAAGTACCATTGAAAAGAATGGTGTGCGATTTGTCATGTGACTTTGATGTCCAAAGCCGCATGGCAAATCGCACAAGTGTGAATGGACTCTTCTTATTTAACCTATGATTGTGGAAAGGGATATACTATAGCATAGTACATAACATACTATATACACTGCAGATTTCTTTTATGGACCAATTGGTTGCCAAACAATGAAAATTGGTGTTGCGATTGATACATAATGCCTTTCAGCTGGCACTGCAGTAGTTTAATTTGATTTCAATTGCAATTTTGGCTGTTGCTTCAAACAGAGAAACAAATTGAAAAGTGGATGGCCATTGCTGTGTTTGAAAGGGAAGCTCTAATGGTTTTGGGTTTGTTTTTATTTTGGTAGTTTTAAATGGGCTAATATTTGTTTTAAGATTTAACATGTAATACCTGGCAATTTGCACTAAAGATACAGCACAACAGTGGCTGCATGCTTGGAGGCTAAGTTTCTTTGACTGAATGAAATATGAAAAGAATCCAAGGGCCCCTTGACCTGCAATAACACAAAGTATTAAAAAAAAAACAATTCATTGAACATGAAACATTGCATTTTAAGTCTAGACCATAGAAAAGTGAGAATATTTTTCCTCTGAAGAGAAGCTCAAAAATTGGCAACTGTATGTCTTTGTGAAAGTATCTTTTTTTTTTTTGATAACTGCAGAATTGTGCTTGTGTGTAAAATATACGCGCACACACAAGTGGGGGGGGGGGGAT
Source organism: Lithobates clamitans (assembly GCA_037952925.1). NCBI lineage: Eukaryota > Metazoa > Chordata > Amphibia > Anura > Ranidae > Lithobates > Lithobates clamitans. Next base: position 6,917,411 of record JBBGZY010000655.1, read on the forward strand.
TGGTACTGAAACAATTTAACAGTTCCTTTTTAATATCTGAGCCATTCTCTACCCCATAGTGTCAGCAAGCTGCATATGGTGTTTCATGTCTTGGGTGCTGGTGTATGGTGATAGTAGCTTTTACTTTCTCATAATATTTATAGTTTAACTGTATGACCCATAATTGAAGCAGCCACGCTATGATGTGAGCCTTTTGTTCAGGGGATGCAGAGTGCCTTACAGTTCCTAATTAATTGTTAAGCTAAATATTTGGTGAAATGGATAAGCGAATACACTGCCAAATGACACAATTTTTACAAATCTGATCCTTTTTTTTGCACTCTAACATTTTCTTTGTTTTTCATTACCACGTTTTATTTGTCTTTTTTTTTTTTTTTTTTTTGTCTTGTCTGTTTTTCAAGATCTATTTATTTGATATTGGGCCTTATGCTGGAAATTGGATGAGATGTGTGTGTTTTTTTTTTTACTTAACTCACAACTTGTATTCCAGAACAATGTGTATTTTAATTGTTATTTTAAGTACATAAGTAGTTCTAATAAAAAATGTAATTTTTTTTTTTTTCCCCTTTTTTGTCTTGCTTTCACTTTTAGAGTATACATGTAATTATTTACACCGTAACTAAGCCAACAACCTATTTCATGAAACCACTACAGAAAAAAAAAATTACTGTAAAATGTTTCTTAAAAGATAAGTTCACCCTTTGTATGCAACATGTTACACCCATATTCAGGGTGTAACATGTTGCATATGCACCGGCCTCTGCTCCCCTGATCCCCCGTTTTGGAGAAAATAAATCCTGGCTGTGTCATCCATTCAGTGTGTTGTGAATGGGAAAACGTCAAAATCCGACGGCCTTTTCTTCATTTGCTCAATAAAGAACTGCGCTGTTGAGTGCTGTGGTAGTTTATTCAGCTTTCTGTCACTGTGTACTGCCTGGCCATAATAGAGGTAAGGGCAGACAGATAGTCTTCAGGGCCATGGTGGGTTGGTGGGTGCAATGCTTTACAGGTCCCTAACAAAAAAATGCATTATTTTTTCTTTACCTGGGGGAAAAAAACGTTTTTGTTTTTTTAAAGTCAGCGGCTACAAACACTGTAGCTGTTGACTTTAAATAAGTACACATACCTGTCCTGGGTGCCCGCAATGTCGGCCGCCTGAGGCCGACCCGTCCCTCGGCTCTCGTGTCCCGGCACCGCCATCCTAACTAAGGGAAACAGGCAGTGGAGCCTTGCGGCTTCACTCCCAATTTCTTACTCCGCACGCGCGAGCGAGCGGCGCTCTGTAAATGGCCCCGTGGTTTTCTGGGAACACACACAGTTCCCAGAAGGCAATGGGGCCGCTCACCGAGGAGCAGGACATGCTGCGGAATAGGAAGAGGCAGATTAGGAAGACTGCCTAGCAACAAGGGCTCAGGTAAGTTTTTAAATTTATTTATTTTTTTTTTTTAAAGATTTTTTTTAAGCTATTTTTTATTTTAGGGTGGCCCTCCACTTTAAGAAACAGTTTGGTAATTCTGAGACAGTTGGGTTATATTGATGCCACTGCCAGCATGCTTCAATTTAGTTGTAAAGCAGTATTTTTAGCAGCCTCTCTTAGCAGCAACCTGAGAGTTTTCAAGTCAGGCTTTATGAGGTGTGTAATTGGTCTACACTTATAACAAGGGCACTATTCAACTTTAGTCAATGTTGCAGTTTGTTTTTATCTATAGATTAGCAAAAAAATGCCTGTGAAGATAAGGGTAAAGGTGAACTAACCCTTTAACAGACACAGGTTTTGTTAATTTGATACAGTTGGGCTGACCAATATCAGTGCAGCTGAGGGGTGGGTAACATGGCAAACAAAACCCCAAAAGGCCCACAAACAGAATAAAACTTGGGGCAGCAAAAAGCAGTCTGAACTACGCTCAAAAATGGCATTAGAAGAGGCCTGAACATTCATCTGGGAAAACATAATAAATGTATGAACCAGGTTGCAGCCTTGTAAATGTTAGAAAGGGATGCCTGAAAGCCCAAGAGGTACACCCCAATCTAGTAGAGTGCAACATGACAAGGTGGAAAGGTGGAATTTTGACCCTAAACTTGGACAATGAACTATCTGAACCACCAAGAAATGGTGAAACAAGAAGCGTTTTTCTTTATATGGGGCCATCAGGAATAAAACAGTCAGTTTTTAATGGAAGCAATGGCTGCGAGGTACATTTTTGTACAGCACTAACCTGAACCTTTCCAGCTTTAGTACTATTGGAAAACCTTGGTTCAAAAGGGCTGCAAGAGCAGAACCGAGGTCTGCTTACCATTGCAGAGATATGAAGGTTGGATCACATGAAGTACGGTGAGGCATAAAGAAAATGTAATTTGGAGCCTCACGTCTCTTACCCAGTCTCTCCAAGATGCTTTCTAACCATAGGGAAGATATAAAAAAACTGGTGCGCACAGAATCTGGTGCAGCTGTGCATAGTAAAAGCCAGAGTGCGCTTGCAGGATGGTAAAAAAAAGTTCTGCAAGCAGCCCTAAAGTGTTCCTGCCCATTGAAATCAATGTGGCAGCGGTGCTTTACGGGCGGTTTTAACCCTTTTTTGGCCACTAGCGGGGGTTAAAAGTGCCCCGCTAGCGGCCGAATAGCGGCGCTTTACTGCCGATGTCCGCCCCAGTGTGAAAGTAGCCTAAGACCCCTTTCACACTGAGACGCTTTACAGGTACTACAGCGCTAAAAATAGCGACTGTAAAGAGCTGCTCCTGTCTCTCCAGTGTGAAAGCCCAAGTGCTCTCAGTGCTTTCACACTGGAGCGGTGCGCTTGCAGGACGTTAAAAAAACTCCTGCAAGCAGCATCTTTGGAGCGGTGAAGGAGCTCTAAACAGCTCCTAACCACTGGAATTAATGGGGCAGTGCGGCTATACCGCTGGCATAGCGCTGCTGCAGCAGCGCTTTGCTGTGGTTTTAACCCTTTCTCGGCCGCTAGCGGGGGGGTAAAAGCGCCCCGCTAGCAGCAGAATAGCGCCGCTTTACCGCTGAAGCACCCACCACCCCAGTGTGAAAGAGGCCTAACTGAACAAGCTTAAGTGAGAAGCTGATTTGGTTATGGTGCACAGCTGCACCAAATCCTGTGTGCACTAGTTTTAGTAAACCTCCCCATGTGTCCACAAAGGCCAACAGACAACTTCCTACTGTGAAATGTGGAGGCATACCTTCATAGGGGTGTGGACATCTTAAGAAAAAAAAAAATCTACTTGTCCCTCGTGAAAAATTACATGTTCTGATAAAAAAAAAAAAAAATTCCCAGGATAGAAAATATGAAGGATTGATGTTTTTTTCTTAGACAGAGGTGCTTTTAGGAATGTCTGGGGCTTTTAAAAACAAAAGTCTTTATGGCGACTTAATTTTATTTATTTTTTTGCTCGAAAATTTCTTATTATATTATATAGAATTATATATATTTTTTTATAATTATAATTTTTTTTTTTTTAAGAAGACACCCTAGAGAATTGGTGAGTGTTGCAATGTTTTGTCACACTGTATATGTGCAGCAACTTTTCAAACGTATGTGTAGTTGTTTTTTTTTATTTTAATCTTGATGCAATTTGTTGGTAAAATATAAAAGATGACATTACGCCAAGTACCAGACGCACTTTTTTTTTTCTCCCCAAAAATGGGGGGAAATGTCTGTGCGTCGTATGGAGCGAATACTAACCAGGCCCCCCCCTCCCCATGTTACAATACCGGTCCGGCGGCTGTCTCCCGCGAGCGCCCTCCAGCTGGGCCTGTCACTCACAGAAGACAGAGCAGCTGAATACGGACGCTCGGCTGCTCTGTTTTCTGAGTGATAGGCAGATCCATAAGGAATGTCAGTCTGTGCGAGGTGGAGGTGACACAGGTAAGGCTGCATTTCATGGCAATGATTGATTAGGCTCCATTTCATGGGCACAGGTAAATATTTTAGTACACCATTTGGTTCAGAATATATTTTTTTCTGGTTTTTCTCCTCTAAAACCTAGGTGCGTCTTATGGCTCGAAAAATACGGTAAATGGATACCAACCATGACACGTTTTAAAATTGAGCATGCCCGTGCAACAGCAATAAACAACATAATTTTACTATCCATAGCCGACATTGTAAAAGCCTTTACAGGTCACCATTTATGATTTACATGGGAGGTCTGGTGTTAGAATTGCTGCCCATGATCTGATGTTCGCGGTGATGCCTCACGTGTGGGATGATTGCTGTTTGCGTGCTTGACCAACCTGTGCGTTCACCATTGTGCGTGAGCACAGGGGGAACGGGGTGCTTTTTAAAATTATTATTTTTTATTAATTTTTTTTTTCACTTTTAATGCTGTCACAAGGAATGTAAACACCCCTTGTGACAGCAATAGGCAGTGACAGGTACTCTTTTTAAGGAGAGATCTGGGATCTGTAAGACCCCAGGTCCCTCTACCCTTAAAAGCATTTAATCACACAAAAAATGGCGCCAGGCAAACCAGAAGTGATGTATGCTCATCGCTTCCTGTTTCCTATATCCTAGAGGCGGACTGAGCAGTTCCGCTTCTATGAACAGCCGGCGTAAGCGCCAGCTGGTCGATCTGTTGGCACAGGACAGCCTGCAGAAGGCGAGAGGGAGTAGGGACGTCCCCTCCTGCTTACACAACCAGTTTACAGGCCCAGCCCAATGATTTCTGGCAAATGAGAGACTGTTCGCTGCCTGTGTAATGTAAACACAGGCAGAGGAAATTATGTCATCTCCCCTCGTGGAGCCCTTTTCGGTTCCAGCTCGAGCAGAGAAGACAGAATAGGACACGCAGCCACAATCTGTCATCTTACGGAAGGAGGTAAGGCATAATGTTTGGGGAGACGGACTGGCTAGTCCCCCTGACAAAGGACTTCCACCAGATAGAGGTGGCCTCTATCATACTATGTCCGCTTTGTCTTGGGGTGGGGGTATGGCATTTGGAGGGGGGGGGGAGTGATATGGGTACTCTCCCAGCATTGCTGAACCCAATGCGAGCAGAGATGGGATCACTGCATATGATGTTAATCAAACTGCCTCCCCAGGGACGGAGAAAGGAAATCGTCATGAACCCCTTACTGGCACACCCCACAGTGGCTAACAGGACCTTTTTCCAGCTGATTAACCAGGATGTCTTGAACGACTTGGCCATTTGAGGTGAGGGGGAATAGTACCCCCATATTCACCACTCAGAGGTCTGTGGAAGCCCGGGGGGGGGGGGGGGGGGGTCTGTCTGGTTAACAGGATTTACCATGACAAGGGGGACTCTTGTGGGTTCACTGGCACAAAGGTTTTTGACCTTTATTTTTCAGGGGCCATTAGATGGGAAGGGAGGGGTCTTAAAACAACCAGTTTGTTTGTCGGGTTCATGAACACTACTCAAAATGCCAATTATACATTTAATTGTTACAATGTTCTTACTTCTGTTTGTAATGTTTATACCGTTTACTGTCTTATTAGGGTTTATTAATTTGAAATAGACCTTACTTTATGCTTAGTGTTGGTTCACACTGAGGCAGCACGACTTGCAGAGCGACTGCCTCAGGCGACCTGCACACAACAGGAGCGGCGACTTGCAAAACGACTTCTATATAGAGGTCAATGTAGATCGCCCCCAAAATTGTACGGGAGCCTTTAAGTCGGAGCGACTTGCGGAATCTGGTCTTTATCAAGCCTCACATTACAGCATCATGGGCCGTTGGAAAACTATTGCAGAGCTCTCGGACCCGGAAGGCCAATACAAACTGGACTTTCTGAGAGCTCTCCAACTTAGCCATTTCCTCAACAACTTAGTGCCTCCTGATGCTGCAACCCAACCTCTCACAATGGTAGAAACGCTCTGTACGGAAACTGGTATAATTTTACATACACTTTCCCTTGTGTACAACTTACTAATCACACCATCAGAGGAGTATCAACTTCCAAGCCTCCACAAATGGGAATGAGATCTAAACTGTCACCTTACTACCCAAAAAAAAAAGCATATCATCACATTCACACACAAATCTTCCATATGTACCAAAATTCAGGAGACCAACTATAAAATCCTTACTCGTTGGTACAGAACCCTAGCCCTACTGCATAAACTCTTCCCAACAACATCAAATTTATGTTGGCGTTGCCAACAGAAAAGAGGTACCTTGTTGCATATCTTCTGGACCTGCCCCAGACTACAGAGTTTTTGGGGAGAGGTCCGTCGGATAGTACAAAAGTTTACGGACCGTTCAGTCCCAGATGACCCAGCATATTTTTTACTACACGCAAATGACATCCCCGTGCGCGTCTACAAAAGATCAGTGGTAAGACACCTTTTGGATGCAGCCAAAGCCTGTATTCCACTCTGCTGGAAATCATCACATCTGCCAACCATTGATTTATGGCTACAAAAAGTGGACAACATTAACAAAATGGAAGACCTCATCCTTTCCAGCCAAGACAGACAAGAAGCATACTCTAGGACGCGGCAACTATGGAATGTATTCAAATACTCAGAAGAGGGTCAAGCCCTCAGAGGAGTCCCAGTAAATTAAAATCTCAGAATTCAACTGTATAGCCCCCTAATTTCAGGCAACTTATATTACGTAACATACCTTAGAATTGTTGCATTTGATGAACGGATGCTCGGATCCATGTTCGTGGAAACCCTCCCCACGTTCCCCCCTTCCCACTCTGTACATTCTCCCTCCCCCCTCTTCTATTGCCTACATTCTCTCTTTTCTATATATTGGGGCGCTGCCCGCACCCCCAGTATCTGTATCCTTCTTTCTTTTTCTATGTTAATAGAAGAAAAGATAAAGGAGATGGGCCCACAGAGTTATAGATACCTGGCTCCCCACAGCCAGGAAAATGAGTAGACCTGTTAGACAATGGGACATATGTCAAATGTTTAGAACTTTATAGTTAAACTTTAAAAAAAAAAAAAATTACCAACCATACTTGTTTCATTGTTTTGATGTTACGGTCTCTGTGGACCTTTTTTCCTGTTATAAATAAATAAAAAATAAAAAAAGAAAGAAAGAGGAGTAGGCAGTTCTTTAGCTGATCCAGAGCTGTTTTAGTCAGACCCTCTGGCCTTTCCTCTGCTTTGCTTCCTTCTTGCTACACCAGCCTACATTGGAATATTGACAATGATCCTGAATCATGCAGTGAGTTGTGGTGATAGGTGCTTAAGATTAGACATACATGAAACCTTATGATTGATACCACACTTGTTAGCAGACAGCACGTGCCTGTATCCAGTTGTTGCTCCCAGTCAAATGATGTATTTCATTGATGGAGTACACCCATTTGATCTGGTGTACTTGCTTGATGTATCAGGCAAACTGGTATGCAATCTTGATTAAGCAGTCTTGCAGTGCCTTGAAAAAGTATTCATATCCCTTTTTAATTTTTTCACATTTTGTCATGTTACAACCAAAAACGTAAAATGTATTTTTTCGGGATGTTATGTGATAGACCAACACAGAGTGGAACATAATTGTGAAGTGAAAGAAAAGTTAAATGGTTTTCATTCTTTTTTTTTTTACAAATAAATATGTGAAAAGTGTGGTGTGCATTTGTATTCAGCCCCTTTACTCTGATACCCCTAACTAAAATCTAGTGGAACCAATTGCCTTCAGAAGTCACCTAATTAGTAAATAGAGTCCACCTGTGCATAATTTAATCTCAGTATAAATACAGTTGTTCTGTAAAGCCCTAAGAGGTTTGTTGGAGAACCTTAGTGAACAAACAGCATCATGAAGGCCAAGGAACACACCAGACATTTCAGGTAAAGTTGTAGAGAAGTTTAAAGCAGGGTTAGGGTATAAAAAAAAAATATCCCAAGCTTTGAACATCTCACTGAGCACTGTTCAATTCATCATCCGAAAATGGAGAGTATGTCACAAATGCAAACCTACCAAGACATGGCCGTCCACCTAAACTGACAGGCTGGGCAAGGAGAGCATTGATCAGAGAAGCAGCCAAGAGGCCCGTGGTAACTCTGGAGGAGCTGCAGAAATCTACAGCTCAGGTGGGAGAATCTGTCCAAAGGTCAACTATTAGTCATGCACTCCACAAATCTGGCCTTTATGGAAGTGTGGCAAGGAAAAAGCCATAAGAAGTCCCATTTGCAGTTTGTGAAAAGCCATGTGGGGGACACAGAAAACATGCGGAAGAAGGTGCTCTGGTTAGACGAGACCAAAATTAAACTTTTTGGCCTAAAAGCAAAACACTATGTGTGGCAGAAAACTAAAATTGCACCCTGAACACACCATCCCCACCGCGAAACACAGTAGTGGCCTCATCATGTTGTGGGGATGCTGTTCTTCAGCAGGGACAGGGAAGCTGGTCAGAGTTGATGAAAAGATGGATGGAGCCAAATACAGGGCAATCTTAAAAGAAAACCTGTTATAGTCTGCAAAAGATTGGAGATTAGGGCAAAGGTTCACCTTCCAGCAGGACAACGACCCTAAACATACAGCCAGAGCTACAATGGAATGATTTAGATCAAAGCATATTCATTTGTGAGAATGGCCCAGTCAAAGTCCAGACCTAAATCCAATTGAGAATCTGTGGCAAGACTTGAAAATTACTGTTCACAGACACTCTCCATCCAATCTGACAGAGCTTGAGCTATTTTGCAAAGAATGGGCAAAAATGTCACTCTAGATGGGCAAAGCTGGTAGAGATATCCCCAAAAAGACTTGCAGCTATAATTGCAGCAAAAGGTGGTTCTACAAAGTATTAACTTAGGGGGGCTGAATACAAATGCATGCTACACTTTTCACAAATTTGTAAATAAAATTGAGAACCATTTATCATTTTCCTTCCACTTCACAATTATGTGCCACTTTGTGTTGGTCTAGCCCATAAAATACATTACATTTTGGGTGCAACATAAAAAAAAATGTGGAAAATTTCAAGGGGGTTGAATACTTTTTCAAGGTATTGTATATAAAAAAAATATATATATACACACACACACATGATATATCAATTTTTATTTTTGCCCCCTAAAGCTGTGTCCAAGGGCTCATTCACACCAGTGGGCATAATGCATGCGCACTGCAATGCATTGTAAAACATGCTAAACCTAATCAAAAGTAGATAAGGAGAATTGCCTGCTGTCAAAGAGCTCTAAGAAACAATCTACAGGCAAAATATATGGCAAATGCAGTCATGTGCAGTGTACACAGATTTGTTTGCATTTATAATATGCCCCCTTCTGTTGGCAGGTCAGTGTGGAAAAATTCAATAGCGTTGAGAGACCACCCTCACCTCCTCAGCATGTCATAGCTGTGGCACAGTAAATTTATGAAGGTCCCAGGCGGTATGAAGCCATCATATAGCTTTGTAACTACTGCATCTCTTTGTTAAACTGGAAGTTCTTATTGGGATATCTTCCCACTAGCGTACTTTCATTTTTTAAGAAGCTAGCATGTGCATTAACATACCAGTTAAAAAAAGTGAAGTATGTTTCAAGTAGAATTGACATTTAAAATGTATTACTGTACTCTGAGTGTTTTATGTAGACACTTAAAATATTTGGCAAAGTATTATATTAATCTATTAAAAAAATACCATACGACTTTCACTATTCTTTTATCGGTCTCATCCTTCCGATCAGTTGTAATTTGAATTGTGTGTGCGCTACACCTCAGCCTTATCCACCTCAATACAGGGTACTTACACCCACCTTCCTGCCCAGGCCATTTTTCAGCGCCGTCCGACTTTGAATGACAATTGCGCGGTCATGCTACACTGTACCCATGTGAAATTGTTAGCATTTTCTTCACACAAATAGAGCTTTCTTTTGGTGGTATTTAATCATCCTGGGTTTTTTTTTTTTTTTTTAGGAAAAAATAAAGTTTTAGTTTCTGTCAGTAAATTTTGTAAATAAGTAATTTTTCTCCTTCACTGATGGGCGCTGATGAGGCGGCACTGATGGGCACTGAGGAGGTGGAATGAATATGCCACACTTATGGTCACTGATATGCGGCACTGGTGGGCACAGATAGGCGGCACTGAAGGGCAGCAGCGCTGAGCATTGATGGGCAGCAGTGACTGTCATCACTAATGGCCACAGATTGCTGGCACTTGTGGGCAATCATTGCTGGCACTGGTGGGAACGAATTGTAATCAGGGCACTGATGATTAATGCCCTGATTACATACTTAGCTGTCCCGTGAGGAGATGCCGCTGATCGGCTTTCCTCTCCTCACACTCTGTCACTGTGAGGCGAGGAGCGCCGATTACCGGCATCTCTGTGTTTACATGTGACTAGCTGTGATTGGACACAGCCGATCACATGGTTAAAGAGCCGTGGCTCTTTACACAGATTTGGGGTCGCGCCGTGTCCTAGCAACACGGTGCGGTTACGAACGCCTCGCTGCGCGTTCCCGGTTGTTCTGGGAAGCGTAATATGACGTCCACTCAGAACGTCAGCTGCACCGCCCGGCTGTCTTTTGAGGGTGGGCGGGCGGCAAGTGGTTGTAAACCTCAGACATGAAATCTGAACATATCATATCGCTGTATAGTGTGTACTTGTCTCAATCCAGAGCACTAAGTGTCATTTTTGTCTGCTGCTTCGTTCCTCTGCTATCAGCATGAATCACTTCTGACAAGTTTTCCTGACAGAAAAAAAAGGTGACGGCAGGTATCTCCAGCTGATTGACAGCCTTAGCTCTGTTCCTGTGTGTGTGTGAAGGAAGGTGTGTCCCTTCCCTCCAATCAGCTCTCAGAGCTCAGAGCTCCCTAAACTGAGCTCTGCACTGTGTAATTTCAGCACATTTTTTCTGACAGCTCAGACAAGCTTAAAAAATTCTGGACTTTGAACAGATGTACAAGCAGTCCCAGAACTACAAACACCCGAGTTACGAACGACTGCTACTTAGAAATGGACCTCAATGCCGGACACATCCCACACTGCAGTACTACATGTACTGCATGCCCAGAAGAGCCCCAGATAACATAACTGCATGCCCAGAAGCGCCCTGAACATCCCACATCTCTGCACAGGCTGAAGTTACACCTAAAATTGCACTGTTCTGACTTGAACACAAATTCCACTTAAGAACAAGCCTACAGTCCCTATTATTTTTGTAACCCTAGGACCACCTGTATAGAAGAGAAGACTTCAGATAAACGGGTACAACATATGTAGGAGGATTTATTTCATGTCTGTGTATCATATGAGGCCAGTCACTTCAGTGAGTGTATGTAAGGTTTTACAACCACTTAAAACACCTTTTATCTTTACATACGCCTTTAATGATACACAGTGCCATGTCACACTGGACATATTATCCTTCATCCTGTAAAATCTGATAGATATCCTAAAGCTGGCCATAGGCGGTTCGAATCTTGGCTGGTTCAGCAGGGACCAGCCGAGATTCGAACCATGTATGGGCAGGCTGATTGTACACAAGTTGATTAATCTATCAACTTGGGTACAACCAGCCTGTTGGATTTTTGTACATGTGGTTACTATGGTCACAAATGGTTACTGCCAGCGGCTATAGCCGCTGGCAGTAACTATTGTATTTTGCCAGCCAGGAATGCTCCCCACGCCCCCTGCTGGCAGAATACAATAGGCATTCCCCCATCAACCCTGACTGTGTTGATGGGGGAATGGGCAGAGATAGATGTATGAGGCCGAGGGCAGAGGCATTGTTTCAAAAATCAGCCATGCCCCGCTTATCTACCACTATATAAATTGCCAATTTATTTCCCGCTTTTAAGAAGGACTAGGTTTTCCCTCTACTTAAACAAAAAAAAGAAAAAAATCTGGCAGGGAAATGACACTGGCATTTATGTTGAATGGGTCCAGCCACCTGTGCAAGCCAGATATATTTTGGAAAAGGAATTACTACTATAATTATGTACTGTCCTTTCCTTATTTTAGATTTTCACATTCATTTAACAAAACTGCATATTTTAGCAGGCTTTTATTTAACATTTCTTTCTACCAATTCTCTATGCTTCTTTTTAACTATGGTACTGAAATCTTGCACAAATTCTGCAGTGTATTGGGTTGACAGCTTTCAGTAAGGTAGCAAATTTTCATATGAGCAAATCTCAACGCAGCAATAAAAACCACACGGCACTAGTATTTATTTACAATAGTAAATTATTTATAAATAGTCTGTACATGAAAAATCTGTACAATCATACAAAATAAAATCTTGTCTGATAAATGGCAGAATAGATCATAAAAAATACCAATTTTCTAAAATGCCCTGGGTCAGCATGGAGCAGATTACAGTTTTAAAGTTTGCTAGATATTTCTATCCCAATTTCACCCTCCGCTGTTTCTTCTAGGTTTGTACTTGTGATTTCTAATTTCTGCAACATTCTGGGTCCTGTTAGCCCAATAATTAATGCTCCAATGGGTGCTGTGATTAGAATTGCTAGAAAAGCTACAGTTAGCACATCCATGCCATAACCTTCAAATTCTTGGTTTCCAATGCTTCTTGCCATATCCAAAGCAACTGAACCAATAGCAGCCTGAATAAAAGACATAAAAAAGTCAATTTAGAAAACAACTAGAGGCTGAAAACTCTTAACTTATGAAAGAGTCAAAAACGTGCATAATTTAGCATTTTAATAGTAACATGAGAGAATTGCCGGTAAGTAGTTTTAGCCCCCTGCTATATAGGAGCAAATCAGTTCTGGAAATGCTGCATGTGGCACAATAACAATTTCATGCAATATGTGTTCGCAATGGGCCATTATAGGAGAAGTCCAGCCTGAGCTCATTCGGCTGGGCTTCTCCTAAAGGTCACAGGAGTGCAATTCATTTTGCACTCCTGTGACCCGTTTTCAGCAGAGAGCAGTCTGAAGTCCGCTCTCTGCTGATGTGATATAGATCAGTCCAGGAACCGAGTCATCCCAATTCTGGAAGTCTGGATCCGCCAGGTGCCTGGACTGATGGCAGTCTCCAGCAAGCATGGAGGAGCAGAGCAGGAGAGCTGCTGATTGACAGTCAGCAGCTCTCTGCTCGGGGGGGCTATGAGAACCAAGCCATCGGCAGTGTGCAATGGCTCGGTTCTCAGTGCAGAGACGGCGGGGGACAGATGCAGCTTCGGACCAATGTTTCATCCACCTAGGCAAGTATGATTATGGGAAAAGAAACCTTTTAATTCTTAGTGGATTCTAGTTAAAGCGGTAGTAAACCGCATTAAAAAAAAGGCATCAGCAGTTTAGGTCATAATGTGCTGGTATGCATCACATACTAGCACATTATGAAAGACTTACCTGAAAATGAAGCCCTCCAGTGGCACACTGTCACCACTCAAGGCGCTTCCATCTTTACCCGGGTTTTCTTCCAGGTTTGCGGAGATATGCGCATGCGTGCGGGAGTCACGGTTTATGGTATGGCTCTGAAGGAATGGCTCCTCCTTCAGAGCGCATGCGCCGGTGACATCACTGGCTGCATCTAAAGTAAATATCACTTAAACAGTGCAAGTTTAGGAGATATTTACTGTACCTATAGGTAGAAATCATACAAAGGAAGTTTACTCCCACTTTGAAGAAGTATTCATTTGTATTGCATCACTATATTACTGCACTGCACTTTTAGGTTGCATTCACATCTGAGTGTCGTGTTAATGCAAACATTTTCATACTACACACATAGGACAGCTCATTTATTTGAATGGGCTGCCTTACGTGTGGCAAAGTAGCACATTTACATCTTTTGGTGCTGGGCTTCACGTATGAAAAGTCTGGGGTAGCATTAATTGAATAAATAGCACCACAAGCGCAACAGGCGTTTTTCATGTGTTGTAAGAAACGACTTGCTGTAGAAACGACTTTCCTTCATGGTCACATTATTAAGTGGATTTCCAGGCAGAAAATGCTTTAACCCCTTTACAATAGCCCAACACATATATGTGGTGGCAAAAGATTCTCCATCTTTATGGAGAAATTTGGGGTCTGTCAAAGACCATGGTATCACAAGGATGTTGTTCATCCCTTGTGATAGCAATACAATTTATCAAAAAAATAAAGGGACAGTGTTAAAAATAAATAAATATAATAATAATAAAAAAAAAATTAAACTGCCCCTGACCCCCCTGCAGGTCCTGTACGCATATGTAAACGGAGATTGCGCTACACATGTGCGATATCACCCCAAATGTCAGAGGGAGAGCAATAATTATAGGGTCAGACCTCCTGTGTACCGTATATACTCGAGTATAAGTCGTTCCGAGTATAAGTCGAGGCCCTAATTTACCACAAAAAAATGGGAAAAACTTATTGACCCGAGTATAAGACGAGGGTGAGAAATGCACAGCTACTGTAAGTGGAAAAGAGGGTCAACAATGCCAATTTGCAGCATCACTGTTCCCATTTGCAGCCTCACTGTGCCCATTTGCAGCCATAGGTCCCCTGAACTTCAAACTCGGTAGTTAAGGGTTCCTAGATGCCCCCTAGCTGCAGCCAAAATTTGGGGTCTCTGAACCCAAAGGGTCCCGAAATGACATTGCTGCAGATGGACACAGTTGACCGAATTTGAGGCCCTGTATCTCGGGGCCACTTAGTGCTAAGAACCCCAAATTTGGTGTGCAAACCCAGTGGAACTAGCACCATAAAATTTCCAAAGCTGGGGTTTCTAGCACCAAGTGGCCCCGAGATACAGGGCCCCAAAAATCAGTTCAGAAAATGTCAAGCATTTTTTTGCAGCAGAGAATGACATTTTCCGAACCGAGTTTGGGGCCCTGTATCTCAGGGCCACTTGGTGCTAGGAACTTCAGCTTTGGATATGTTAGGGTACCAGTTCCACTGGGTTTGCACACCAAATTTGGAGTTCCTAGCACCAAGTGGCCCTGAGATATGGGGCCCCAAAGTCGGTTCAGAAAATGTCAAGCACTTTTCTGCAGCAGAGAATGACATTTTCCGAACCGATTTTGGGGCCCCGTATCTCAGGGCCACTTAGTGCTAGGAACTTCATCTTTGGATATGTTGTGGTATCGGGTCCACTGAGTTTGCACACCAAATTTGGGGTTCCTAGCACTAAGTGGCCCTGAGATACGGGGCCCCAAAGTCGGTTCGGAAAATGAAATTTTTTGCTGCATAAAAGTGCTTGACTCGAGTATAAGTCGAGGGGGGCACTTTCAGCACAAAAAAATGTGCTGAAAAATTCGACTTATACTCGAGTATATACGGTAATTCAAAATGAGTAAATTGGCTTGTAAAGCATCACCTGTGGATAATTTAACGTACCGTAGTTTGTCGCCATTCCATGGTGTGAGCAACTTTAAAAGCGGGGCATGTTTTGAATCAATTTTACCAAAAAATTGGGTTATTGTACTTGTGTTCACTAAAATTCATTAAAGTGTATTGTTTCCAAAAAAATTGCATTTGAAAAGCTGCTGTGCAAATATTGTCTGAGAAAAAAAAAAAGAAACTGCAAAACCTAGTATTTTATTATTCAGGGTCTCTACTTAAAGTGGAGTTCCACCCAAAAGTGGAACTTCTGCTCATTTGTCTCCTCTCCCCCTCCGGTGCCACAATTGGCACCTTTTCGGGGGGGGGGGGGGGGGGGAGACAGGATACCCGTCTTTGACGGGTATCCTGCTCTCACTTCCAGGAGTCCGGGCCGCGGCCCGTGACATCACCACGGGGCTCCCTCCTCCTCTCCCTGTCGCCGAGCCAGTAGGAGAGAGGAGCGGGGCCTGGCGCATACGCAGTAGGGTTCCCGGCGTGAAGTTGTAAGGCTACATTGCTGGGTACCCTTACCCGTAATGGCGGCGGCAGCACCCGACAGCTGCTTGAAACATCAGCTATGGTGCCAACATCGCTGGACTCCAGGACAGGTAAGTGTCCTATTGTTAAAAGCCAGCAGCTGCAATATGTGTAGCTGCTGGCTTTTATTCATTTTTTTTTTTTGGGGGGGGGGGGGGGGACCTCAGCTTTAAAAAAAATATATGGAATGTTTGGGAGTTCTAAGTAACTTTCTAGCAAAAAAAGTGCTGATTTTTACGTGTATGTGAGAAATAACAGAGTTGGCCTGGGGGGTCAAGTGGTTAAGATGGCCATACACTGATAGACACTGTACAGCGGGGATGAACGAGTCTTCCATTGGAGCTATTGTATTTTGACAGCCTGTTTTGCTTTAGCTTTAGTCTTTCACAGTTGTACAGGCTTGTATCCTGTACTGAAATTGCCTTACTCTGATTTTACAGCACAGATTGTGTACTTCTCAGTGTGCTAATATTAGAAACTGAAGCAAGTTAGATATAACCTGCCTCATTTCCTCCCCAGTCTTATAGTCCCAGGCCCACCCCTTTTATTTATTGGATTTCAATTTTTTCAATTGTGGAAGCTCAGCATCCAATGTAAACGTTAGCTAGAGTGGTCAGCATGTAAATCCAATCTGCTTAGTAAAATCCACTGCTCCAGACTGACATCCGCCCCATCAACGCATTTTTATATTTTCATTATTATTACACAAGAGCCAGCCCACTGTTTGTATCAAAGCTGAGGGCTCATGAGAGGAGTGCCAAGGAGTGTTGTGATATTTTCAGGAAGCTATGTACAGCATCCTGCTGGCTGGCCCCTCACGCCATAATCTGTGCATTTGTGCATTGTCTATGCAACACAGACAAACATGACATTAATGGGTCTAAAATAAGGTATGTAATAGAAAGGATTATGTAGCAATTTAAAAAATGCATGTTCATAAGGGAAGGTGGAAGAGGGGGTGGAGGAACGTTAAGAACATTAAACTTCAGCTTTAAAAACCATATATACTGTTATTCTATATAAAGTGGTACAGAAACATTAGGCAGATTCACTTCATCCATGTTTTATAAATGACCATGTGTTAAATTCAAAAGTCCCAATATTTTAAAGTTTTCAGGTTTCAGGGAACCCAAGCAAAAATTATTCAATCTGGATCAGTGGGAAGAATGCACCTTACATCGGTGGTCACTGGGAAGAATGCCACCCTTACAGATCGCTATAAAGATCACTGGTGTCATGTAGACTTAATCTTATCATGTGATTAGGGTTTATAAATATGTTACTACCAGATATTACCGTTTTAGAAATTGGCACCATGAAAGTGTGCATTTCTTTGTATATGAAATTCAATGTATGTAAACATGTATCTATGCATTATTAAATATTTTACTATCCACCACTCTATTCATTTTGTTATCATGAGCTTCATATAAAATCCCACCCTCTTTGTTGCATCTTTACTGCTTTTTCTGTTGCATTTTTGCTCTTTTTCCTCACAATGATAGGGATGGAGGCATATGACCATATCCGACCATGGCTTCATTTAGTCATTTAAGTCCCAAATCCCCCCCCCCCTCTTTTTTTTTATGATGTTGTGGACTGTGTTAAGTGATATTGGACCCAGAATTACGCAGGTACCATTGGATGGGTGGTCAGTCAGCTACAGCTTTTTGGAGCAATCCTAGTTGTAAATGCTTGCTTTAGAGCAGGGATCTCCAAACGACGGCCTTCCAGCTGTTTATTTTATTTATTTTTTATATACTACTTATATAGCGCCGTCCTTTTACGCAGCACTTTAAATATACATTGTACATTCACATCAGTCCCTACCCTCAAGGAGCTTACGACCTAAGGTCCATAACACATTCATACATATACTAGGGCCAATTTTTAGACAGGATCTGATTAACCTACCGGCATGTCTTTAGGGTGGGATGGAAACCGGATTACCCGGAGGAAACCTACACAGGCACAGGAAGAACATGCAAACTCCAGCCAGAAGGTGTCGTGGTCAGGATTCAAACCAGCGACCCTTTTTGCTGCTAGGTGAAAGTGCTAACCACTACAGCACTGTGCTGTTGTGAAACTACAGGTCCCATGAGGCATTGTAGAACTCTGACATTCACAGACATGACAAGGCATGATGGGAATTGTAGTTCCTGAACAACTGGAGGGCCATAGTTTGGAGACCACTGCTTTAGAGTACAGAGGAACATATAACCTCCTCTCTATGACAGTGCTCAAGTTTACAGCCAATTACTAGTCACCTAACCAAGGGAGTGACATCACTAGGGATTTCAGTGCTGTCGAGCAAGGTGAGCAGGGAGGGAGTTTTTAGCCAGTGCAAATCATTTGTCACCTTATCCTGAATGGAGCAAGGTGACAGACTATGTAAAAAAAACAGATTTACCTTTTTTAATATGTTTACAAGACTAGAAAGGCCTGTAAAGTCAGAGAAAAAAAAAGTTAATTGACAGACACAGCGCTCCATGATTCAGAACCATAGGGTTATACCGTCCCCTACAGGAGTGGGACTCTAGGCAGGAAAAAAAAAAAAAAAAGACTCCTCTACGCCTATGGGCAGTCCTAAGTGATATACACCCCTCCTCTCTGCTATAGGCCTCCAGTTTAGTAACAAGCAGTGTCAGAAGTATTAAAACTTTTTAACTCAGAAATGGATTTTACGGAATGTCAAAAATCCCATTTTCTCCTTTGTTCATTGACAGACACCATGCTCCATTATTCGGAAGCATAGGGACAACCCAAAGCAGTGCCAAACATGAGGGGTGGAACAACGAAAAATCAAGGCTAACACAAAAGCCAACCAGGTAACAGGATCTCAACACAGAACAAGTTGGAGCCCAACCTGAACAACACCCCTTCAAGAGGGAATAGACCCTCTAAGCAGCAGCCTGCAAAACCTTGCAGCCAAAAGAGGCATGCAGATGCCAACACATTCACTTCGTAGAACGTTGTGGAAATGCACACTGACGACCAAGTGGCCGCCTTGCACACTTTCGCAACGGACGCCTGATGACAGAAGGCCAAAGAAGCACTAAGCCTCAAAAAGAATGCACCAGAACAGGGAAAGGACGAACCTGATCCCTGACAGAATAGGCCAGAGTCATCATCTGTCTGATCCATTCAGAAACAGTCACAGAAGAAGCAGACAGACCCTTTCTTGGCCCGTCCGTGATCACACAGAGTCTGACTTCCAAAAAGACCGCACCAGTGGAAACAGACGTCGAACCCCTTGGGGGGGGGGGGGTACGCACCAAGGAGTGCGAGACCAGGGGACGCTGAAGACAACCACCCAGGCTGACACCTGGACATTGATGGCACTCGAGGCACATTCCTGCTCAACCCCCCATGAAGGGAGATGGTAATTGGAGCCACCGAGAAAGATCGAAGATGAATGCCCGGTGACTCACACCAGGATACATGCGCTTTTCACATCCGGAGGTAGACTCCCTAGCCATCAGCAGTGTCGGAACTGCAGCACCTGGCTCATCACAGCAGGCCGTTAAAACCAGCGACTCTAAAGCAGGATGAAAGAACAACCCTTAGGACAGTAAATCCTCTCTGAGAGGCAGTCGCCAAGGAACGTCGGGGACCAGGCACATCCGGTCGGCGTACCCAGACCGTCAAGACCCATCCGGAACCAATAGACTGACCAGAATCCCCGCGGCCGTGATCCTGCGCAAAGGCCACAGCAGAAGTTGGAGAGGAGGAAAGGCCTAGAGCAAACGTTACCGGCCCCATGGGCCACCAGAGCGATTGAGGTGCCCACCAGAGGATCCTGTGACCTTGCCAGAAACCCTGGTAGGAGTTCTGTTGAGCCAGGACGCAAAACAGATCTACCTCAGGAGTGCGCCATCTGAGACATATCCGATGAAACACGGCCCGGAGAAGGGCCCACCCCTTGGGCCCCCTCCTGGAATGCGTACGTTGGAGGGGGCCGGAACAAGACGTTCTGCACACCGGAGGATACTGGCAACTGCCAGGGCTGCCAACACCCTATTCGGCCCACCCTGGTGATTGACATAAGCCACCGCCGTCGCATTGTCCAACTGGATCTGTACCGGGAGCCCCCGAAGTCGATCTGTCCATGAGCCAGACAGAGTCTGATCATTTGAAGTTCCAGGATATTGCTCTGTAGTCTGGATTCCACCAGCGTCCAACGACCCTGAGCAGAGCTCAGTCCCAGGACAAGAGGCATAGCAGACAAACTGCAGCGCCTAGACCAATAGGTCCACCAATTCAGCAAAGGCAGGAGGATTCTGCTCCCCCTTCAGGTATGTCAGCTGGATCTTTAGAAGCCAGAGATTCCTCTATTGGAATCATGGCTGCCTTGAGCAGCCTAGAGACAGGGGGGTCCACTACTGGTGGAACAGTACACTTCTGAAGGAGGGACTCCTCAAAGGGGTACCTCACAGCAAGCGTTTTCGGAAGCACAAAGGCACTTTGGACACTCCCAGTCTTCATGGACAATTTTGGCAAAATAAGAGGGAGAAGGGAACGCTTTTGTCATGCAAGACAGCTTATGGGTGCCAAAAGGGGGACCGGCCTCCGCCGCAGCATCCCCCATCTTGAAAGGTTCCCGCACAGATGTAATAAGTGCGACAAGGGATACCCCCCAGTAGCAACCCCGAGGGTGGAAGGGGGGGGGGCAGCGTGTCCAAAAAGCACCTAGGCCAGAAGCCTGGGCCTCACCCGGGAAGGAAGGGAGGGAGGGGTGTGGAGAACCCCCGGAGGGACCGACCACCCCAGGAAGTACCCGCGCCCCACGTCACGTCCAGGGAAGGAGAGGAGGAGGCCCCGTACTTACCAATCCAGCAAAGTGTGCGGGTAACGCTCCCAGACAGATCCCCTCTCCACCGAAGTGGGGGGGGGGGCTGTCGGCCATGAAGAACGCTGTGACTCAGGCCGAGACACGGCCGTATGCGACCTTGTGAAACGTTTAAGTCGCAGGGCCAGACCCCGTCCAGCGGGGCTATGTTGCAGGCCGACCTAACGCGTAGCTGCAGTCTGCACACGCTCACTGGCCAGACTGGGAAGACCACTAGATCTTAGTGTCCAGTCCGTCGCCCAGCCCGGCAGTTGATTATAGATCTCACCGGAAAAAATCCAGGAAAGAAGAAAATAACAAACAAAAATTTTAAGGACTAGAGATCCCAGCAGGTCCTTACTCCTGACTAGGCAGAAAAAAACATGAAGGCCTATAGCAGAGAGGGGGGTGTATACCACCTAGGACTGCTCATAGGTGTAGCCAAGCCTTTTTTTTTTGCCTAGTGTCCTACTCCTGTAGGGGGTGGTATAACCCTATACATCTGAATAATGGAGCGATGTGTCTGTCAATGAACGAATGAGAAAAAACACCATTACAGTTACTAAGTGACCAAGATTTTTTTTTTAACACTTGAAATGTCATTGGTTTAGTATTGCATAACAATTGTTCAAAAGTACCACTACTGTATATTGTTGTACATGTATTAAAAAAATAAAAAAACTATTTCACTTCTGAATCTTGAAAATCATACATAGACTAAATGGTATCGTTATGAAGGGATTTTTTGCTTAGCTGCTTCAAAGTGGCTTAAGATATCCAATCACACGTTTGGAATGCATTATATTCTAGAGATAACACAGTTAAAGGATAAATCTGCTGGTAGATTCCAAAACAGCAACAGATAACAGTGCTGGGAAAATAGCTAAAGATGCACTGTCTGCCCTGGACCTGTGCATTCCCTCCACTCAAACATTCAATCCAGTTACAGTTCTCTATGATTGACAGTTTTGGTTGGAAATTGAATGTACAACTACTTTGTGTGTCTGTGGATTTCGCTTCAATGCTAGCTGTAACTTACAGAGTAATTATAAAAAATAATTTGTGGACTATTTTGTGATCATACCTGAACAGTAGCTTTTGGCATCCATGCTAAAGAAATAAATATTTTCTCCTTCAGCTGAATCCTGCCCAGGACACCATCAAGAATGTGAAGCATATCCGCACTATTAATGCAATTCCAAGTGTGGCAATACACAATGCTAAAAGAATGAATGGGAAACGGTTAAGCTTTTTTCAAGGGAAAGAAACCTTATGCATTATACTGTATATACAGTGCATCCACAAAGTATTCACGGTGCTTCACTTTTTCCACATTTTTTATTACATTGCAGCCTTATTCCAAAATGGATTAAATTCATTATTTTTGTCAAAATTCTACAAACAATACCCCATTATGACAACGTGAAAGGAGTCTGTTTGAAATATTTGCACGTTTATTTAAAAAAAAAAAATACATAAGTATTCACAGCCTTTGCCAGGACACTCAAAATTGAGCTAAGGTGCATCCCGTTTCCACTGATCATTCATGAGATGTTTCTACAACTTGATTGGAGTCCACCTGTCCAACTGATAAATTCAGTTGATTGGACATGATTTGGAAAGGCACACACCTGTCTATACAAGGCCCCACAGTTAACCGTGCATGTTAGAGCACAAACCAAGCAAGTCCAAGGAATTATCTGTAGACCTCCAAGACAGGATTGTATCAAGGCACAGATCTGTGGAAATGTACAGAAAAATTTCTGCAGCACTGAAGGCTCCAATGAGCACAGTGGCCTCCATCATCTGCAAATGGAGGAAGTTTGAAACCACCAGGACTCTTCCTAGAGCAGAATGCCCAGCCAAACTGAATGATTGGGGGAGGTGACCATAACCCGATGGTCACTCTGACGGAGCTCCAACTTTTTTTTGTGGAGAGGAGAACCTTCCAGAAGAACAACCATCTATGCAACACTCCACCAATCAGACCTGTATGGTAGAGTGGCCAGACAAAAAGCCACTCCTCGGTAAAAAAGCACATGACAGCCCGCCTGGAGTATGCAGAAAGGCACCTGAAGGACTCTCGGACTGGCAAATGTCATGTCTAGAGAAAACCAGGCACCACTCATCACCTGGCCAATACCATCCCTACAGTGAAGCATGGCAGCATCATGCTGTGGGGATGTTTTTCAGTGGCAGGAACTGGCAGACTAGTCAGAATCGATGGAAAGATGAATACGGCAATGTACAAAGTCATCCTTGATGAAAACCTGCTCCAGAGCGCTCTGGACCTCAGACTGGGGTGAAGGTTCATCTTCCAACAGGACAATGACCCTAAGCACACAGGGAAGATAACAAAGTGGCTAGGGAACAACTCTGTCAATGTCCTTGAGTGGCCCAGACTTGAGCCCGATTGAACATCTCTGGAGAGATCTGAAAATGGCTGTGCACCGATGCTCCCCATCCAACCTGATGGAGCTTGAAAGGTCCTGCAAAGAAGAATAGGAGAAACTGGCCAAAAATAGGTGTACCAAGCTTGTAGCATCATACTCAAAAAGACTTGAGGCTGTAATTGGTGCCAAAGATGCTTCAACAAAGTATTGAGCAAAGGCTGTGAATACTTATGTACATGTTTTTTTTTTTTTAATAAATTTACAAAGATTTCAAACAAACTTCTTTCATGTTGTCATTATGGGGTATGGTTTGTAGAATTTTGAGGAAAGTAATGAATTTAATCAATTTTGGAATAAGGCTGTAACATCACAAAATGTGGAAAAAAAGTTTCCTCCCCCTTTGGGCCAGCATGACAAAAAGTCAATATATTTTGGACATGCTGTCCCAAGGTTACAGAATAGAGTTTTTGGATCATCCTCCAGAAAGATACTTTGTGACAAACCTACCAAGGGATTTAACAAAGGTCCTGGCTATGAAGAACCTTTTAAAGGATCTGAGGCACCAGATGGTTGTGATATCAGTATCTCCAGAGGAACAGGGTCAGAGATCCTATTCCCACATATTTCTGATAAGAAAAAGATCCGGAAACTTCTATTTAATTCTCAACCTGAAACCATTAAACAAGTCAGTCCTATACAAAAAGTTTTGTATGGACTCAATCTTCACGGTCAAGAATATGCTGGCCAAAGAATGGTTTATGGCATCAATCGACCTGAGAGATGCGGATCTTCATATTCCTGTAGCGCCTCAGTCTCAGAAATTCCTGAGGTTTTCAGTGAATATGGGCAAGGAGATTATACATCTTCAGTTCAGGGCCCTTCCCTTCGGTCTGTCGTCAGCTCCCCATATTTTTACGAAAATAATGGCGGAAGTCCTCGCCCCTCTTAGACTCCAGGGGATTGCGGTAATCCCATATCTGGACGACCTCTTCTTTGCCCCATCCAGGAAGAAGTTGCGGGAGGATCTGGACAGAGCCCGCAGTCATTTGGAGTCACTGGGGTGGATAGTGAATGTTCAAAAATCAAATTTCATTTCAGCTCAGCAAGTACTTTTTCTGGGATACCTGATAAATTCAGTAGAACAAAAGATTTTTCTCCCAGAAGAGAAAAAGATCAAGGTCCAGAGGGTAGCACGGACACTTCAAACGAATCAGCAGATTTCAGTTTGAAGGATTATGTCGGCTTTGGGAACATTAACCTCTTCTATGCCAGCCATCCAATGGGCAAGGCTGCATTTCAGGCCTCTCCGTGGGTCAGGATTTGGCACAGGGAACATGGTCCCAGGCCGAGGCCAAAAAATCCTCGAATTGGAGAGAACTAAAAGAGGTCGCCCTAGCATTGGCTGTCTTCTCTCCATACCTCCTAGGTTGCCAAGTCCAGATTCTGTCAGACAATGCCACTACCGTAGCCTACCTGAACAAACAGGGAGGCACAAGAAGCAAAGCTCTTCACTTACTATCTTTATCCGCAGTCCATCTCAAAAGGCACGTTAAACGAAGTAGCGGATTATCTGAGCCGACAGAAAGTTCAGGAACCAGAATGGAGCCTGAACGCAGAAGTGTTTGTATTGATCGCCAGGACTTGGGGCCTTCCACAAGTAGACCTGTTTGCTTCAAGTGAAAACACGCAGCTTCCACAATTTTTTTCCCTTCAGGGAGACGACGGCTCTTAGGGGATAGACGCTCTGGCACATCCGTGGAATTTTCACCTGGGGGGGTATGCTTTTCCCCCTTTCCAGTTGATTCCACTGGTGTTGAGAAGAATACAATAAGAGAGCTTGGTTTTCCACAGTTCTGCAGTTGGCAATCAAGCCATGTTGGCAACTTCCGCTCAGTCAGGATTTGCTGATACAGGGGCCAGTACATCATCCGAATGTAGCCAGGTTAAAACTCACTGCCTGGTATCTAAAAAGCAATTGTTAAGAAGCAAAGGTTTTTCAGAACAGTTAATAACCACATTACTTTCCAGTAGGAAAAAAGGTAACTAGAGCTATTTACACCAAAGTATGGAAGGGCTATGTTTCTTGCTGTCATTCAGAACATAGGGATGTAAAAGACATAGTCTCAATATTGGAGTTTTTGCAAAAAGGTGCAGACAAAGGTCTTGTAGTCAGCACTCTTAAAGCGGGGGTCCACCTATCTATCGTTTTTTATTTATTTATTTTTTTTTTAGTTCATTCACAAACTTTTCTTCTCAGCATTACATACTCACATATTGTGTGTAATATGTCCGCCTGTGTCAGATTTCGTCAGAAAGAATAACTTATATTATTCACTGCAGGCGGTTTCCATCTTCATTGTGGGCATTTGAAGCCCACAAGCATTTATTTCCTGGATGTGGTGAATGCTGTGCTCCCAGCATTCACCACTCGTTCCCGCACATGCTCAGTGTCATCCAGGGAAGCCTGAGACTAGCTCCCAGGAGACTGTGAGTCTGGGAGAGGCTAGAAACACGCCTACTCCCACGGGAGGAGAACCAGGAAGTGCAAAGAAGAATAGAAAAATAAAAAGGTAATTACGGTGATTTAAATTTTTTTAAACGGCATGTCAGCATCTAGGCAAGGAAGAGAATACATACATATATTGTTCAAAATTTGGGTGGAACCCCGCTTTAAAGTGCAAGTGGCCGTATTAGGAGTTTATCTGGAGAGATCCTTATCTTCAGAAACTCTGATCATGAGATTTTTCAGGGTACTTTCCAGATCCAGACCAGTCCCGGTGAAGCATTTTCCAAATTGGGATCTCTCGGTGGTTCTGCAAGCACTCGCAAAAGAACCATTTGATCCATATCTCTAAAGAATTTAACTTTGAAAACTATTTTTCTTGTTGCAATTACATCGGCAAGAAGGATTAGTGAACTGAACGTCCTATCAGTAAAAGAACCCTTTTTGTCAATTTTTTCAAAGAGGATTGTACCTAAAGTAGATCCGGGGTTTTTGCCAAAAGTGATAAGTTTTCATAACAGGTCCCTGAAGATTATCCTTCCAACCTTTTGTTCAAACCCTTCGGGGAAAAAGGAAGAGCAGTTTCACAACTTAGATGTGAGGCGTACCCTATTACATTACTTGGAAGTAACAGGAGGTTTTAGATCCTCAGATTCATTATTCGTTCTTTTTTCTGGAAACGAAAAAGGCCACCAAGCATCAAAGAAATCATTGGCTAGATAGCTTAAGACAGCCATTTCTGTAGCCTATTCTCAGATGGGTCCATCTCCCCCGCTGGGAATTAGGGCTCATTCAACAAGGGCCCAGGCCACTACATGGGCAGAAAGAGCTGGTGCCACCCCAGATCAAATTTGTAAGGTGGCTACGTGGTCAAGATACTTAACGTTTGTCCGTCATTACAGACTGGATCTCCTGTCAGCAGGGGATCAGGCTTTTGGCAGAAAAGTTCTGCAGGCTGTGGTCCTTCCCTAGGGGGTAAGTCTCTATTATCCTCTCAAGTGCTGTTCTGAAACACGTTAAGGGAAAATTATTAGACTTACCGGTAACTTGTTTTCCAAGAGTCTTTCAGGACAGCAGCATCCCACCCTATTGTATATTTATATATATACTGTAACCATAACTCGATTATGTGTTCCAGTTCGGGGGTCGGAGGTTCTCTACTACTACTGGCAATGTGTGGGAAGGAGCCTCCTTTTAAATTTGGTGGAAGAGGTATTTCCTATTGGCAAGGGGAGGAGTCACTCTCTCAAGTGCTGTCCTGAAAGACTCTTGGAAAACAAGTTACCAGTAAGTCTAACTTGAATTTTTGTAGACGCTATAACTTTTGCGCAAACCAATCAATATACACTTTTTTTCCCCAAAAATATCTAGAAGAATACATAGTGGCCTAAAATGATGAAGAAATTTGTTTTTGTTTTTTTGGATATTTATTATAGCAAAGAGTAAAAAATAGTGTTTTTTTTCAAAATTCCCGCTCTTTTTTTGTTTTATAGCGCAAAAAATAAAAACCACAGGAGGTGATCAAATACTACTAAAATAAAGCTCTATTTGTGGGAAAAAAAAAAAGACATCAATTTTGTTTGGGTACAGCGTCACACGACCGCAAAATTGTCAGTTAAAGTGACGCAGTGCCGTATCGCAAAAAATGGCCTGGTCAGGAAGTGGGTAAATCCTTCCGGGCTGAAGTGGTTAATAACTTTAATACCTGACACTTTTATCCCCTTCCTGCCTATGCCAATTTTCAGCTTTCAGCGCCGTCACACTTTGAATGACAATTGCATGATCATGCAGCATTGTACCCATAAGAAATTTTTATCATTTTTTTCCATACAAATAGAGCTTTCTTTTGGTGGTATCTAATCACCACTGGGTTTTTTTGGAAATTTTGAAAGAAAAAAAAAAAAAAAAAACACACCTTTTGTGACTGCTGTTAAATTTTCCAAATAAATATTTCTTCATAGCTTTAGGACAAAATGTATACTGCTATATTTCTTTGGTGAAAAAAACAAATCAGTGTACACTCAGTGGCCACTTTATTAGGTACACCTTGCTAGTACTGGGTTGGACCCCTTTTGCCTTCAGAACTGCCTTCATTCTTTGTAGCATAGATTCAACAAGGTGTTGGAAACATTACTCAGATTTTGGCCCAAATTCATAATGGCATCACGCAGATTTGTTGGCTGCACATGCATAATGCGAAGCTCCCATTCCACCGCATCCCAAAGGTGCTCTATTGGTTTGAGATCTGTTGCCTGTGGAGGCCATTGGAGTACAGTGACCTCATTGTTCATATTCAAGAAACCAGTGATGAGATGATTTGAGCTTTGTGACATGGTGCATTATCCTGCTGGAAGTAGCCATCAGAAGATGGGTACACTGTAGTCATAAAGGGATAGACATGGTCAGCAACAATACTCAGGTAGGTCGTGGTGTTTAAACAATGTTCAATTAGTACTAAGGGACCCAGTGTGGCAAGAAAATATTCCCCCACACCATTACACCACCAGCCTGACCTGTTGATACAAGGCAGGAGAGATCCGTGCTTTCATGTTTACGCCAAATTCTGACCCTACCATTTGGATGTTGCAACTGAAAATCGAGACTCAGACCAGGTAAAGTTTTTCCAGCCTTCTAATTTTGGTGAGCTTGTGCAAATTGTACCCTCAGCTTCCTGTTCTTAGCTGACAGGAGTGGCACCCAGTGTGGTCTTCTGCTGCTGCAGCTCATCTGCTTCAAGGTTCGATGTGTTGTGCATTCAGAGATGGTATTCTGCATGCCTTGGTTGTAATGAGTGGTTTACAGTTGCCTTTCTATCATCTCAAAGCAGTCTGCCCAGTCTCCTCTGACCTTTGACATCAACAAGGCATTTTCGTCCACACAACTAATGCTCACTGGATATTTCTCTTTTTTTTTGGGACTATTTTCTGAAAAACCCTAGAGATGGTTGTGCGTGAAAATCCCAGTAGATCAGCAGTTTTTGAAATACTCATACCAGCCGATCTGGCACCAATAACCATGCCAAGTTCAAAGTCACCTAAATACCCTTTCTTTCCCATTCTAATGCTCAGTTTGAACTTCAGCAAGTTGTCTTCACCACGTCTAAATGCCTAAAGTTGCTGCCATGTGATTGGCAGATTAGCAATTTGTGTTACCAAGCAATTGAACAGGTGTACCTAAAAAGGGGGTGATGAGTGTATATTTAGTCTGTAGGAAAGTTCTAGAGTCCACAAACTATGATATATATATATATATATATATATATATATATATATATATATATATATATATATATATATATATATATATATATATATATATATATATTTATTTATTTATTTATTAGGTATATATCTGAAAATGTATCAATCCTGATGTACTGACACATCTCATTTCTTGAGGCCTGAAAACGCCAGGCTAGTACAAAAACCCCCTTTTTGGAAAGTAGGCAGTTCAAGGCATTTAGTAAGAGGTATAGATTTTTGAAGTTGTCATTTTTTTTAAACAATTATTTGGAAAATGAAGAAATGAAAAAAAAAAAAATATATATTTTTATTTATTTTTTACATACTGTCACCAGTCCAGTACAGCGTTATCATATAACTTGTGTGGTGGTAATCGGGGACACTGAATGGTGACAGTATGTAAAAAAAAAAAAAAAAATAATGGATGTGTGTGTACATGTGTATCTATCTAGATATATACACAGTAACTCACAAAAGTGAGTGCACCCCTCACATTTTTGTAAATATTTTATTATATCTTTTCATGTGACAACACTGAAGAAATTACACTTTGCTACAATGTAAAATAGTGAGTGTACAGCTTGTATAACAGTGTAAATTTGCTGTCCCTTCAAAATAACTCAAACAGACAGCCATTAATGTCTAAACCACTGGCAACAAAAGCGAGTACACCCCAAAGTGAAAATGTCCAAATTAGGCCTAAAGTGTCAATATTTTGTGTGGCCACCATTATATTCCAGCACTGCCTTAACCCTCTTGGGCATGGAGTTCACCAGAGCTTCACGGTTTGCCACTGGAGTCCTCTTCCATTCCTCCATGATGACATCACAGAGCTGGTGGATGTTAGAGACTTTGCACTCCTCCACCTTCCATTTGAGGGTGCCCCACAGATGCTCAATAGTGTTTAGGTCTGGAGACATGCTTGCCAGTTCATTACCTTTACCCTCAGCTTCTTTAGCAAGGCAGTGGTTGTCTTGGAGGTATGTTTGGGGTCATTTATCATGTTGGAATAATGCCCCGTGGCCCAGTCGCCAAAGGGAGGGGATCATGCTCTGCTTCAGTATGTTACAGTACATGTTGGCATTCATGGTTCCCTCAATGAGCTGTAGCTCCCCAGTGCCGGCAGCACTCATGCAGCCCCACACCATGCACTCATGCAACCCCACCACCATGCTTAACTGTAGGCAAGAGACACTTGTCTTTGTACTCCTCACCTGGTTGGCGTCACACATGCTTGTCCCCATCTGAACCAAATAAGTTTATCTTGGTCTCATCAGACCACAGGACATGGTTCCAGTAATCCATGTCCTTAGTCTGCTTGTCTTCAGCAAACTATTTGCGGGCTTTGATTGTGCATCATCTTTAGAAGAGGCTTCCTTCTGGGACAACAGCCATGCAGACCAATTTGATGCAGTGTGCAGTGTATGGTTTGAGCACTGACAGACTGACCCCCCCACCCCTGCAACCTCGGCAGCAATCATATGTCTATTTCCCAAAGACAACCTCTGGATATGACGCTGAGCACGTGCACTCAACTTCTTTGGTCGACCACGGAGAGGCCTGTTCTGAGTGGAACCTGTTCTGTTAAATCAGTGTTTCTCAACTCCAGTCCTCAAGGCGCACCAACAGGTCATGTTTTCAGGATTTCCCTCAGATGAAATGGCTGTGGTAATTACTAAGGCAGTGAAAACTGATCAAATCACCTGTGCAAAATAGTGGAAATCCTGAAAACATGACCTGTTGGTGCGCCTTGAGGACTGGAGTTGAGAAACACTGTGTTAAATCACTGTATGTCTTGGCCACCGTGCTGCAGCTCAGTTTCGTGGTCTTGGCAATCTTATAGCATAGGCTATCTTTCTGTTGAGCAGCAATTATTTTTTTCAGATCCTCAGAGTTCTTTGCGATGAGGTGCCATGTTGAACTTCCAATGACCAGTATGAGAGACAGCAAGAGCGATAACAACAAATTTACCACGCCTGCTTCCCATTCACAACTGAGACCTTGTAACACTAATGAGTCACATGACACCAGGGAGGGAAAATGGCTAATTGGGCCCAATTTGGACATTTTCACTTGGGGTGTACTCACTTTTGTTGCCAGCGCTTTAGACATTTATGGCTGTGTGTTGAGTTCTTTTGAGGGGATAGCAAATTTACACTGTTATACATGCTGTACACTCACTACTTTACATTGTAGCAAAGTGTAATTTCTTCAGTGTTGTCACATGAAAAGTTATAATAAAATATTTACAAAAATGTGAATTTTTACTGGTAGGTTTATTTTCACAGTGAGAGACAGAACAAAAAAAAAAAAAAATCAAGAAAAAACGCATTTCAAAAAAGTTATAAATTGATTTGCATTTTAGTGAGTGAAATAAGTATTTGAGCCCTTTGCAAAACATGACTTAGTACTTGGTGGCAAAACTCTTATTGGCAATCACAGAGGTCAGGCGTTTCTTGTAGTTGGCCACCAGGTTTGCATACATCTCAGGAGGGATTTTGTCCCACTCCTTTTTGCAGATCCTCTCCAAGTCATTAAGGATTCGAGGCGGACGTTTGGTAACTCAAACCTTCAGCTCCCGCCACATATTTTCTATGGGATTAAGGTCTGGAGACTGGCTAGGCCACTCCAGGACCTTAGTGTGCCCATTCTTCAGCCACTCCTTTGTTGCCTTGGCCATGTGTTTTGGGTCACTGTCATGCTGGAATACCCATCCACGAACCCATTTTCAATGCCCTGGCTGAGGGAAGGAGATTCTCACCCAAGATTTGACTGTACATGGCCCCCATCCATCGTCGTTGATGCAGTGAAGTTGTCCTGTCCCCTTAGCAAAGAAACATCTCCAAAGCATAATGTTTCTACCGCTATGTTTGACAGTAGGGATGGTGTTCCTGGGGTCATAGGTAGCATTCCTCCTGCTCCAAACACGGCAAGTTGAGTTGATGCCAAAGAGCTTGATTTTGGTCTCATCTGACCATAACACTTTCACCCAGTTATTCTCTGAATCATTCAGATGTTCATTAGCAAACTTCAGACGGGCCTATACGTGTGCTTTCTTGAGCAGGGGGACCTTGCGGGTGCTGCAGGATTTCAGTCTTTCACAGCGTAGTCTGTTACGAATAGTTTTCTTGGTGACTATGGTCCCAGCTGCCTTGAGATCATTGACAAGAGTCTCCCGTGTAGTTCTGGCCCGATTCCTCATTGTTCTCATTGAAACTCCACGAAGTGAGATTTTGCTTGGAGCCCTAGACCGAGTGAGATTGACAGTTATTTTGTGTTTCTTCCATTTGCGAATACTCGCACCAACTGTTGTCACCCTCTCACCAAGCTGCCTGGCAATGGTCTTGTAGCCCATTTCAGCCTTGTGTGGGTCTACACTCTTGTCCTCAAAACCCTTGTACAGCTCTTTGGTCTTGGCCATGGTGGAAAGATTGAAATCTGATTGGTTGATTGCTTCTGTGGACAGGTGTCTTTTATACAGGTAACAAGCTGAGATTAGAAGCACTCCCTTTAAGGGAGTGCTCCTAATCTCAGCTCATAACCTGTATAGAAGACACCTGGGAGCCAGAAATCTTGCTAATTGATAGGGGATCAAATACTTATTTCACGCATTAAAATGCAAATCAATTTATAACTTTTTTGAAATGCGTTTTTCTGGATCTTGTTTTTGTTATTCTGTCTCTCACTGTTAAAATAAACCTACCATTAAAATTATAGACTGATCATTTCTTTGTCAGTGGGAAAACATACAAAACCAGCAGGGGAATCTAATACGTTTTTTCCATCACTGTATATGTGCTTGTCCCATGCCTCTCAGGGTAACCCTACAGGTCCCAATCCTTGCCCAAGGCTTGCAAACGAGGAGAGGTATTGGTCCATCCAAGGCCACCCTCTACAAAGTCCTTTGTTAAAGATGAAATATACGGCATAGAACACAACTCTATACTGCGACTTTCTATACTTACCAACAGTCTCAGGTCTCAAGGAGGCAATTTGTATTTCTGCTCCAATCAAGCTAAACAGCAGTGGTTGGAAAATATCCCATCCAACAGCTACTATATCTTCAACCACAGTCTATTTATGAATAAAGAAAGAAAAGTTAGATGCTTTCCACACAATATTTAATCACACTTAAAGTCACACACGTTATACCAATATATAAAAGTCATAAAGGACAATTAATTAAACTGCACTGTTGCTATGGCTATATGGCTATAATAAATTAGCTGCCTCGATGAAAGCAGAAATTAGGCTGAGCTTACACTGGTAAAATGTTGTTAGAAAATTGTCGATTTAGAATATTTGATTATCTACGAGTTAAAGGGGACAATTCAATAATTTATTTCAACCAGACAAAGCAAAAAATAAAAATAAATAAGACAAGGATAGAAAAATGTTGTCAATTCCAATGGGAATGAACTAATTTCTAATTGTTGAATTTGCTCCTAGCTAAGCAAAATCAGAACTAGTCTTGTGCACACGCACTTGTCAAAGTTTATACAGAGCTAAAACATTTGGTGAAAATTAAGATGCTGACATGAACACATTATATCTACTACTTATTGATACATGTGTAAATCTAAATTATTTAAGTATTGTTTGTATGGCCCCTTCTTGTTCTTTCCAAAAGGGTCATATAGGTTTCCTAGCAATCTGACAGAATGTTCTGTTCTAATAATACCTTTTCTCCAGACCATCTCATGCCTGCAAGAAAAGCCATCACTAATGTGCACAGTCCTCCTGATCCAGGAAAACCAAAGGACAGGCTTCCGAACACTGCAAATATGGAAAGAGCCAGGATGAGGTAGGATCTCTTCCATTTCAGATTCTCCTGTAGGGAATGAAAACACATCCAGTTGAACATAATGAAATGTATAGCTTTTTGCGAATATTTGTCTTGGGTAGACTCCATAGGTTGTTACGTAATGGAAATTGGATCCCATAACCAATTTTGTCTGTTCTCTACCTTGGATCCCCATGAAAATTCTGTCTGTCCTCTATCCCATGTTGTTGCCAAGTATTTTTTTTTCAAAATCAAATATATAAAAAAGTTTCAGGGTATTTTGAAAAGGGTTACATTAAGGCTCACCTCTCTCGCACTTACTAGACTAACCCTATGCCATTGAGCTCCAAACATTTCGTAAAAATCGCAGCTATAAAGTAGTACGAGCTTAATATACCTCACAATTCAATTTTTACCTTGTGTTTCTGAATATTGGAGGTGTTGAATAGCAGGAATTGTATCAGACCTGTGCAGAGAGATCCTTGCTTCCAAACAGAAAGCAGGGGTCCTATGCAACATACTAGCAAGGGACAGGCATTTCTACTCCGGCTGTGACTGCCTTCTAAAGAAAACTAATTGTTAATTTTTGCACACCTGCTTTGATTTACCAGGAATGTATTTAGCCAATCTGAAATGAAAATTTATTTGAGCAATGGTAGACAAAAAAATACTGCAACATTAAAAGAAAAAAAAAATGATAATATATGTAAAAAAATAAAATAATAATATTAATATACACACACACACACACACACACACACACACACACACACACACACACACACACACACTCTGCAGCATTGAGGACAGCATTAAGGACACCATTGATCCTGACCAAAATCTCCCAAATCCATCTGCAGAAATGCAAACATAGGAATTGATGCACAGAAAAATGGTGGCAGGTGCTCTGGACTGAGGAATCAAAATTTGAAATATCTGGCTGCAGCAAAAGTCAGTTTCTTCACATATATTTATTTTTTGATATACAGTATATGGTTGATTTTATTTCACAGAGTTGTCAATTTAACAAACTATTTCTCACACATGGCATAGGCATACTTAAAATTACACATCAATACACACATTCTCCTACTTATCCCAAGTAGGGATACCACATGTGTAAATATTTTTCACTGCCCAGATGCAGAGAGTGGCCCAAAATCCAATGAGCACCTTCAGGCTTTCACAGGGCATAAATGTTGGATCTGATTTCCTGACTACCCATCACATTTCTTGAGGTCCTGAAGTGCCATGAAATTTTGCAAACTGGACCCTCCAACATATTTAATTAGAGGCACACTGAGTCTTTTGAAGATCACATTTTTGCCACAAATGAAAAATAAGAAAATCTATTAATTTTACACACAGCTGTCAATTAAATAATAAGGTATTTCTCACACACAGCATGGGCATACTTAGAAATACACCCCAAAACAAACTCTGCTATTCCTTTTAAGTATGGGGATACCACATACGTGAAACATTTTTTTTCAAACTAGCTGCACAGCAAAGGCCAAAATCCAACGAGGACCTTCAGACATGCATAGGGCTGCCTGTTAATTTGGATGGGCTGCCCTACATGCAACAAAACGTGCCCTCTTGCGGTGTGCATTTGCTGGCTGCAGTTGAGGTGCCAATAATTAATGGTGCTACAAGCATGTAATGCGCAGATGGGAACAGAGTCTTAATCTTGAGTTCCAGAGTGTTTAATTGATATCTTGGTTCCACACATGCTTTTTAGCAGCTGTAGTCTACATTGTTTTTTGGACAGATGGGGCTTTCATTAGATTTTTATTTGCAAAAAAAATAGAATTTTTTTTTTTACATTTTTGTATACTTTTTCTCAATGCAATATGTACGTAATTTGTGCACCACCATATACCATATTTGAAAAAAATAAAAGAATAAAAAAATCAACAAAGTCTACTGAATAAAGTAATAACACATTAGTGCAACCTTTATGTCACGTAGCAGAATTGTAAAGCTTTAGTCCCCTTTCAACGCTACATCGTGATGGATAGGGTTTTCTTAAATTGTCAGTATAACACCTATATCAGGAAAAAGTCAGACTGACAAGGGCATAAATTAGCACAACAGTGACTTTTTCACAGATTTGTGACTGCAAGAAAAAAATTCCAACATTGCGTTCACTTACGTGAGCATGTGATGCTTTCACAGTAAACGCAAATGTCATCCCAATTTTCTTATTGCAATGTTGTGACCTGGGTATACATTTTGGGAGGGTATATTTGTAGGATAGATTATATAAACAAACACACACACACCCCCCTACACAAGTACTTAGTATTTTTTTTTTTCAAACTTCTTCATTGGGGCTCTGGACCTGGTCAGTGGAGATCCGATTCAAAACCCCCACGCTGGGCAGCAACCAATCACTTCAAAGATTGGGTTCACACATGTGCGGCCGCGGGTTCATGCCTTGAGTCTGGTGTGTTCCTGTACACCGGCTAAGGTGTGATTCAGGTCCGAATTTTAGCCTGAATTCGCACCTGAACCAGACCCAAAGATGCACCGGATCCTTTTTTCAATCTGGACAGTGGCCACCCCAGGCATGTGTGAACCGGCTCCATTGAGAGCCGGTCACACTTGCCTGTAATGCGAATCGGATGCGGGGAAATCCGTGTCCAATTTGCATATGTGTGAACCCAACCTTACTGGCTCCTAACTTTAACTGGCCCCTAGATTCAAAGCAAATTTGTCAAGCCCTGCTCTAATGTAAGGGGGAATTCTGTGGACTTTGATCCAAGGTGGAACTGTTTAGACTCTGATGTAAGGAGGGAATGCTGGAGAGAGTCTGATTTAAGGGAGAACTTTGATGTAAGGGGGGCAACTATGGTGTAAGGGGGAAAACTGAGGACTCTGATGTAAGGAGAGACTCTTAGAACTCTGATGCAGGGGGATTTCGATATAAGGATGGACTCTGATGTAAACAGAGGGCTCATCCTGACTGCTGCACTCTATACCAAATTAGAGAGAAACCCTGCGAGCCACAATGATCTAATGCCTAAAGAGTAAAATCACCTAGCTGCCTGCGTAGAACACGTCTCATATACCGTGCACCAATGTAGAAAAAGAAAATATGCTGCGCTAAAGTGTAAATAATGTATAAAATATATATTGAATGTATTAAATACTAATCTAAAGAAATTTTTTTTAAAATAAATAAATAAATATTATATATATATATATATATATATATACATACACACACACATATCTATCTATCTATCTATCGATCTATCTATATCTAAAAACCACAAAAAATAGTAATAAAGTACCAGTGCAATATAGAAAATATGTAAATCTATATAATCAAATATAAGTATACATAATAAATATATAATAAAGTGCAATGTGCATCTATAACACAGCAAATATATCTTTGGTGTAATATGCAAAAAGTGCCCAGTGCCACACAGTATATGTGATATGCAATCAGAAAACAATATTAAAAGTGATCTGTGAATCCAGTAATAAATCACATAGGTGTATTAAATAAATGTCCATAAATGAAAATCCAGCATTCTCCAAATGATTTCAGTGCTATAAAACCATGCTCCAGTGTCATCCAGTGACCCCCCAGGAATACCGCTCACCTCAGAGCGTGTGACTCAGCTGTGAAACTAAACACGCTTTGGAGCCATCCCACGGCTCAATGATGATATCCAGGTGCATAGTATGAATAGCAGCTCCAAAAATATATGAGAGAAAAAAACTTGATGGTGTAATAACGTTTAAAAAGGTTTTATTTAAAATATAAAATCACAACCCACAATGGGGTACACCAATCTAACAGACTCCAGACAATGCGTGGCAGTAAGGGTAAAGTGTGCGTCGCATCACAGCAAACAGACCGCTCCGTGCTCCGTCCTGGCCCCTGCATGCTGGATTTTCATTTATGGACATTTATTTAATACACCTATGTGATTTATTCATATCACATATACTATGCACATTTACTATATATATATATTTACATTTACTATTTACTATACACACTTTATTATAAATGTATTATGTATACTTATATTTGATGATATGGATTTAGATATTTTCTATATTGCACTAGTACATTATCACTATTTTTTGTGGTTTTTAGCACAATATATATATATATATATATATATATATATATATATATATATATATATATATATATATATATATATATATATATATATATATATATATATATATATATATATAGTTTAAAACATTTTTCTTTAGATTAGTATTTAATACATTCAATATATATTTTATACATTATTTACACTTTAGCGAAGTGTATTTTCTTTTTCTGCTGCTTGTTGTTTTGTATGGTACTTATCCTGACCCCTGCACTCTATACATTATGCTATACATTACATAGTCCTGACCAAGGTATTCACTGTCCCAACAGTTGCTGGTTTTAATAAAGTTCTTCTTTAAGGTAGGATCAGTCAGGAAAAATTATATCATTTCAGTGTGCATAAAAGTAATGTAATGGAAACATTTATTTTTAAACAATGATTCTTTGTCCTGAGGTTTATTTGTGTCTGTGAGGCTGTCAGTTGTGGTACAGTAATTAGGTATATTTTGTGGGTAGAAGGACTATAATATGTATGTAGTTTATATATAGCGACTAGGTACAGATTCTCTGATCCCCCTTTCAGCTCTCCTGACAAGCAAAATTTGGCCATGTGTACTGCACACGCCACAGAACTTATTTTCTTTTTTATCCTATGGTGCCCCAGGTCTTTCATAATTCTCGCCATGCTCACATATTTGTCACTCTGTTTTGAGGGGTTTGGGGGTTGGCAAGCCTGCGCACAGTGTGCGCAGCCAGCTTTGCAACCGTTGCAAACAATCTACCAATTATTGCTGGTGACTGCCCCTTGATGTAGCCTTATTCTCACCAAGTCTGGGTTCACACTTGTTCACTGCATTTATATGCATTATGTCAGGGCAAATGATTGTGAACAGGCTGCCAGTGTGCTGAAAAAAGTGAAAAGATTCCTCCATCCATACAAATGAGGTGGAGGAGGAATCCATGCTTGTATTCTGACAGTTAGACCCTGTGATGACCTAATATACTGATCAGCAGCTGTGGCTGATGATGGATGTAGGTTTTCCTTCTTGTCCATTCAACAGGGACCAGCTGAATTTTACAGTTAGGTTGAAAAAAAAAGACACAAGTCCATCTAGTTCAACCAAAAACACCACACAACAACAATCACATCTACACACACAATCCTTCAGTTGATCCAGAGGAAGGCAAAAAACCCCAGCAAAGCATGCTCCAATTTGCTACTGCAGGGGAAAAAAATTCCTTCCTGATCCCCTGAGAGGCAATCGGATTTTCCCTGGATCAACCACATGCACAGCCACCCCTCTGTCCAAGGTTTTACTCATCTCCTCATAAAAAGAAATCAGGTTTGTTTGACAACTTCTATCTTTCATGAATGCATGCCGTCTATTGCTTAAAATTATTTTTTCCCTGCAAGAACTCACTTATGTGGTCTTTTATTAAACTCTCAAATATCTTCCTGACTATAGAAGTTAAACTAACAGGTCTATAGTTACTTGGTAAAGACTTTGATCCCTTTTTAAATATAGGCACCACATTGGCCCTGCGCCAATCCAGTGGTACCATTCCCGTCATTAACAAGTCTCTAAAAATTAGAAACAATAGCCTTGAAATTATCAATTCTTTTAGGATCCGTGGGTGGATGCCATCTTGTCCAGGTGCTTTATCCACCTTTATTCTGATTTTAATCCACCAATGGCCATTCCCACTTGACAGACATTGATCTAACGATCAACATTTATCTAAAGGGAATGTTGGAAATTTTTCATCTGATCAGTGTATTCTGAGAGCAGAGGCATCTGACTGTTAAGCTGGCCATCAATGAGTCTTTTTTTTCCATTAAACCAGTGGGTTAAATGATAAAATCTGACTAGATTTCCCCATGCACATAATCAATGTGGATGAGGGAATCCTCCCCTCTGTGGTATTGTATTCTGACAGCACAAAGACTTCCCCACCATCAGAATACACTGATTAGCACTGCCGGCGTTGGTCAAGTGGGGAAAATCTGACAGGGCAGCAGATCGCCTTCTGTGCAAGCACAGTGGCCATATACAGATAGAATTTTGGCCGGTCCCTGCTGAACCAGACGAATTTCAATTCATCTATGGCCAGCTTTAGAATACAATAAAACAGCAGGGAGGATTTCTACACTTACCTCGCTTTTGTGGATGGGGTATTCAGCCCACTGGCTTATCGAAAAAAAAAAACAAACAAAAAAAAAACAAAAACAATCCATGTATAACCAGTCTTAGGCCTCATTTACATGAGGCGGATCCGCTCCGTTGATCTCCGCTGAGCCGGTGGATGACAGATCCGTCTCTGCTCACTGAGCGGGAGGGGCCTGTCAGAGCGCCGCGGATTCCTATGGAGGGATCAGAAAAAACGGACAGCATGTCCGTTTTCATCAGATCTCATCCGATCCGCCAGGACGAATGCGAACGTATCGCCATATGTCTGATTTTAGCGGATCGGAGGTCAGTGGACATGGTCACCGCTGACATCCGTTGCTCCATAGACCTGCATGGAGCGTCCGTTCAAGTCCGCCTAAAAAACTGACAGGCAGACCTGAACGGTCTGTCCGTGTGAAAGGGGCCTAACACTTGCGCTCCATGTATGTTATTTTATGTGTTCCATATGTTAAAGTGTTTTTTTTTATCATCATTTTTTTCAACAGTTGCCCATTGCTTTGTAGTTTGCAACTAAGTTTTAATGAAGTTCATCTTCAAAGTAGGCTCAGACAAAGTGTTAGCTCTCTCTCTTTATTCTGTTTAGGTTTAAGCATCTGTGGGGGGAAATAAATCTTCCCTCCTCACTGCCTGTTTTAACCTCTAAATACCTGCACCACAACCGCATGGTGAATGAGTCACATTTGACGGGAGCTACCACCTGCCAAGTGTAACAGCCTGTATAACCTTTGCCTCCCATCTGCTGCGTTTGCAGCTTAAAGCGGAGTTCCGGACGAAATATACCCCTAGAATACTCATGCCTCGTGCAAAGTAACAAAGGTATGCTGTAAACTATGCCTAGTTTTCTATCTGTGCAAGCAGTGTTTTCTTACTTTATGAAGTTTCTGCACAGGGCGGCCATCTCCAGTGTGGGCATCTGAAGCTACAGTGTCCTTCCCGGATTCCAACTACCCAGCATGCACCAGCCAATCTCATGCATATGCAGTGCGGTGCAATTTTGGTCAGCTTGGCATTTTGGAAAATGTTAGCCATGCTAAGCTGACCAAGATTTTCCATAGACGCCAATGTTAAAATGTTACTTGGGCCGTGCCATGCCATGCTTGCCAGGAATTTCCAAAAATGCCAAGCTGACCAAGATCTCCCAGGAGCCAATGCAAAACCGGAAATGATGCACAGCACCCTAGAGGAGGAGGTGAAATCAGATATAGGCATAAATCAGGTAAGTGATCAGAAAAATAAATAAATTGCCAATTCAATTTAAGGATGCACATTATCTGCATGGTGAGGAGTGAAAAATGTGGGTGGAACTCCGTTTTAAAAGGAGGAGCAGTTGGGGGGGGGGGGTAAACGCAGCTCAGCTGTGAGCTGGATCCCCCCAGAAAAAAATGTTTTCTACAGCTCTGCAGGTACATTTGTCAATGTAACTGCAAAAAATAAAACAAACACACACACTTGGATTTGATGTGACAGCGCTAACTTCTGTTATATGTATTTGTGTGTATCTCACAATTTTGATAGCTGCTTCACTATATTTTATTTTTTATTTAGGTTTTTTTTTTGTTTTGTTTAGCGAGGTCATTTTTAATTTTCTTACATTTGGATTTGAGCTTAAACATATCCCTGGGGTAGGCAACCTTTGAGAAGTGGATACCTACTCGAATAACATGGAAGAAATCAAAAGAGGTGGGGGGCATTCTTTATCTAAGAAACTAAGAAGGCCCAAGAAAAAAAAAAAAAAGGGGGCAAGAATAAAATTTGACAAGTGTCACTTAAATATAAACTTGGTGTACCTTAAAAATTAGCTTCAGGTGAGAAATTTGGCATTGACTGTCATTCACCCTTTTTTTTCATGTCTGGAGTGATTGATCACCAAGTCTAGAGCTGCACGATTAATCGTTAAAAGATTGCAATCTCGATTAGAACCCCACACAATCTTAATCCTGCATTTCCATGATTCATGTAAAAAGTGCAGAGCAGTTCCCCTGCTCACAGCTGTCAAAAAAGGAAAAAACAAAAAGAAAAAAAAAAGAAAAAAAAAAAAAAAAGCAGCTGCCAATGTTTATCAACATTGCTCAGCTGAAAGACAGATAAAAAGAAAAATTTTATCTTTGTTTATTCATTTACAGATCAAAGGGATGAACGTTGGTCTGCAAATGAAGTCAGTTTAACCCCTCCCCGCTGAGCGTACGCAGATGTGCGTACTCGGCTATCCGGGGTTATACCGAGATGATGCCCACAGCTGCAGGCATCATCCCGGTAACGTTGTTTAGAGCCGGCGATCTGCTATCCGAGTATAACAACCGATGCGGCTAAAAGCCGCTCGTCTATTATACCGGAGGAGCGGGAGGGGACATCCCCCCCTCCCGCCGCTCTTACCGGGCCTCCCGCACGATCGGGTGGCCCAGTGACCAATTGGCTGCTTCCGGCGGCTGGAACGAAGCTGTGGGTGGCTTCGTTCCAGCCTTCTAATTGTAAACGCGGAAGCGATGTCATTACGTCACTTCCCGTTTACTCGGCTGCCAATGGCGCTGGTTTTAAATATATACAGTATTCAGAATCGCCGTTTTCGGAATCTGAATACTTGAAGTCTTTTAGACCCCCGATCCCTCCATAAAGAGTACCTGTCACCACCTATTACTGTCACAAGGAATGTTTACATTCCTTGTGACAGCAATAAAAGTCATCAAAAATTAATTTTTTTAAACACAATTTATGAATATATAATTAAATAAGATAAATAAGAAAACATTTTTTTTTTAAAGCGCCCCCGTGAGCTCGAGCAGCAATGAAAACGCATACGGAAGTCACGCCCGCATATGTAAACGGTGTTCAAATCACACATGTGAGGTATTGCTGTGATGGTCAGAGCGAAAGCAATAATTCTAGCACTAGACCTCCTCTGTAACGCTAACCTGGTAACCGCAAAAAAATTTAAAGCGTCGCCTATGGAAATTCTTAGGTACCGTAGTTTGTCGCCATTCCACGAGTGCGTGCAATTATAAAGCGTGACATGTTTGGTA
This sequence comes from Lithobates clamitans, assembly GCA_037952925.1. Classification (NCBI taxonomy): domain Eukaryota; kingdom Metazoa; phylum Chordata; class Amphibia; order Anura; family Ranidae; genus Lithobates; species Lithobates clamitans. The sequence goes on from JBBGZY010000655.1 coordinate 6,960,187, forward strand.
TCTATTTACTTGACTCTGTATACTGTGACCTATACAGGATTCAAATTAGAAAGGTTCATAGAGTTGGTTAGACAACCAGTATTGGCGATGAAGGTGCTATAAAGAGCAGTGTTTCAGGTTCTAGAGGCAGATGCATCAGTCAATGATATTAATCAGTGCAGATGGAGATGGAGGATTCATCCGAGCAAAGGTTGATCAGCCGCCTGATATAAAAGAGGAACACTTAAGACAAACTCCTGACACTGTTCATAAAGACCAGGGTGAGTAACAGTTCATAGGACTCCCAAATGATTGCTCATGTCCAGCCTGCTGGGGCGGGTGGGGGTGGGGGGTCCCATGCCACATGGGTATCCTTCCCTTACAGCCTAGAGCAGCTGAAATAGCCAGTAACATACGCCATAGGGTCTCATGTACTTACTGCCCTGGGTTGTCACGTCTTGTCTGGCCTCCTCCTATGCCGATGTTAGCATGCGATCTGCGGCTACTTTCAAGTGAGTTATTCGCTGCAAGCAGAGACTCCACACTGACCAGCACAGTTGGATGCTGCAGCGACTCGTGCTTACATCACACCATCTTGTTTGATAACCTAATATTCAGGGGTTGAAAAGCTTTAAAATAAAAAAAGTTCAGAACCATGACCTTTTTTCTAAGCAAAAAAATTGTGATTCTCATTTTTTCCAGAATCATGCAGCTCTAACCAAGTCTGCTGCAGAAGTCAGAACTGGTATTGCAGACTGACTTGTTCGACTAGTTTAGGTCTGGCTGGTCTCAATTCTTGTCTGCCTGTATAGTCTTTTTGACCCAATTGGCTGTAATGAGTTTTTGCCAGGTTAAAAGCGGAACATCACACTGAGGCTATGCAATTTGATTTGCATCTATACCTGTACAGCTAGCACAGCTTATAGTGCCTTACTTGTGAGTATGTTTGACTCATCTTTTATGGGAATAAATTGGTTTTAAAAAACGGAGAGCACTAAATATCGCCATTCTGTTTTTATACATATGCTGATCGTTGCACACTTGGAGAGCTTGTCAACCACTTAGAGGAAGTGTATGGAATTGAGGACTTCCGGTGTCAGCTTTATGCCAGTCCCTTGTGATATCCCCAGAGGGGAACTGCTTTATATTTGACCCGCTGGTGAAACAGGGGTCAAATTGTGAGGTGAGCAGCCTAATACACAGGTGGTGGAGAGCACGAGTACAGTATATATGGATCATCTTTCACGAATGGTGGATTGTGTTCTGACACCTGTTTTACTCATCCTTTTTCATGGACTGGAATATTTAGTTCATGTCTTCCTTGTATTGTTTATGCACATTGTATTTTTAGTAGCGCAGCACTGTTTATTTATGCATGATTGGCACAATGTTTGCAGTGTATGTCGTTTTCCTTAAACAAATTATTTGTCAACAAAATTTGCACTATAAGTTCTGTGAAGAGCCAGAAATGCAAAATGGCCATTTTATTTACATAATAAAGTGTCCACATACTTCACAAGGTTTTTACCTGGTCTTTGCTTGGAAAATAATGAAGAAAAAATCCCAGTAGAAGTCCAGCTGCAATTCCAATTACAACTTCTAACACTCCTCGGATGATGGTGTTAAGGGTAGAGCCTAAAAAAAACAAAAAAAAAAAAACTGTTTTAAATACATTTATTTTTCATTAGCCTGCTTTAAAATAAGGTAACCACTTTTCTTTAGGCAAAATTCATATTAAATATAAAATTGTTACACAAGGCTTTCTGCAATTTATTGTTAGTAAACTAGATCGTTCAGTTCAGCCAGCTAGGGTTTTCTAGTGCTTGGTGCACAGTTAGTGTAGAAAAAAAATCTTTCACCAGAAATTTCCTGCTTAAGTGACTGGCTCACTGCTGTTTCCAGCAGTTCTTCATACAGGATTGTAATATAATATTATGCATGACAAACTCCCTTGTCATAGGCAGGTAGCTTGATACAACCTGCACCTGTCACTTATGCCAACCATACATAAACAAAATTTTCCCTTCAAAAATTCTCATTTAAGAACATTTGTTTGATTTTCTAATCATTAGTGAGGTCGAATTAATGTTCGTTTTTGATCACAGTGACGAGAAAATTTAAAGGAGCAGAATCAAAAACTTTTCTTGATTGAAAATTTGTTCAAACAGTGTATGTGGTTTTTGTTCAGAAATTACATTCGGTTTAAAACTAAATGTTAAAAGCAAATAAAAAGTTTCTGATTTTCTCTGCATAGAGCCCCTAAAGTGATCATAAACTTTGGACTTTTTTCTTTTAAACAACAAATTTGTCATACTTACCTGCTCTGTGTAATGGTTTTAAACAGAGCATCCGTGATTCTCCTTCTTGGGTCCCCTGCTGGTACTCCTGATTCCTCCTGCCTTCAGAGTGCCAGTATAGCTAGCTGCAAAATAAAGTATAGAGAGCCCCTATAGCAAGGTAAAAAATATGTCTGCCTTTAGAATCACTCACTTCTTTCTCCTGCCCAGGACTACATGTCCCATGAGGCATTGCTCCTCACACATTCACATTTATAAGTTCTTAGGCAATTACTGCCATGTATGAACGATGTACTGAGTTGTATGTGTGCTGCATTGTGTATACTGACATGTATGGACGGTGTACTGAGCTGTATGTGTGCTTCACTCCATTTCCTGATATGTAAACATATAATGCATTCTGTATGCAGGCCAACTAATCTGCTGACCAACTAATCAATTACGAAAATAGTTGACAACTATTTTCAGAATCAATTATGCCGATTAGTTGTTTCAGCCCTAACAACTGTACAAAGTAAGGTCCATTGGCATGGACCATAGGGTGAGTACATGGATTAAAAACTGGCTACAGGGGCGAGTTCAGAGGGTAGTGATAAATGGGAAGTACTCGGAATGGTCCGGGGGTGGTAAGTGGGGTCCCCTAGGGTCCTGTGCTGGGACCAATCCTATTTCATTTATTCATAAACGACCTGGAGGATGGGATAAACAGTTCAATCTCTGTATTTGCAGATGATACTAAGCTTAGCAGGGCAATAATTTCTCCGCAGGATGTGGAAACCTTGCAAAAAGATCTAAACAAATTAATGGGGTGGGTAACTACATGGCAAATAAAATAATGCATTTGGGTGGCAAAAATATGAATACAATCTACTCACTAGGGGGTGAACCTCTGGGGGGGAAGCTAGGATAGAAAACGACTTGGGGTCCTAGTAGATAGGCTCAGCAATGGCATGCAATGCCAAGCTGCTGCAAGGAAAGCAAACAGAATATTGGCATGGATTAAAAAGGGGATTAACTCCAGAGATAAAAAGGATAATTCTCCCACTCTACAAGACTCTGGTCCGGCCGCACCTAGAGTATGCTGTCCAGTTCTGGGCACCAGTCCTCAGGAAGGATGTGCTGGAAATGGAGAGAGAGTCCAGAGAAGGGCAAAAAAACGAATAAGGGGTCTGCAGGACATTAGTTATGAGGAAAGGTTACGAGCACTGAACTTGTTCTCTCTGGAGAAGAGACGCTTGAGAGGGGATATGATTGCAATGTACAAATACTGTACTGGTGACCCCACAATAGGGATAAAACTTTTAAGCGTAAGTGCATTTAATTAGAACATGCAGCCGAGTGCGCATGCATTCGGCGGCCGGGATGGTAATGCAGTAGCCGAGCTTCGCACACCACCGGCTTCAATACAGCAATAAACAGCGCAGGAAAAACCAGAACAACCCAAAACTGAGCCCCAGCCGAACCGGAATCCGTGGGGAAGGAGATGAGACGCCAGAAGCGTCAATACAAACAGGCTATAAAGGAAAAATCAGCCGAGGCAACCTCCCTCTGCACAGACCCCCTCTCCCAAGATGGCGCCGGGTAAACAGGACACAAGAGGCGGCCAGGGCCCTGAGCAGCCTGACTCCCCACAGCACTCCAATCCCTCTCCCATAGCAGCACCAAGAGACCCCTTCTCCTCGCAATCTTCCGGGGACCCAGATGAGGAGGTACAGGAAGCGGAATCTCCCTCCCTGTCCACCAGAGTATCCCTGGGACACCCAGACCAGACAGGATCGCCGGGCTTCTCCATGGATAGGAACATGGCAGATCTGGCAGACTCCATCTTTAGCCAATCCAGCCCAGCAGATCCCTCACTTCCACAGGCCTATTATACAGGGGATGCAGTACTGCTTGCAAGATTCTCGACTATGTTACAGCAGGAATTATCCAAAGCGTGCTCTATCATTACTAATATGACATTAAACAAGATATACAGAGTTTGACACTATTGAAACAAATTTAGATAAAACAGTGCACAGAATCAACCACAATACCAGGCGGCCAACAGAATTTCAGGGGCGACTGGAGGAGGCTTACGCAAAAATCGAGGATTTAGAGAATAGGTCCCGTCGTTATAACATAGGCATACGGGGACTCCCAGAAACCCACATAGACCTGGAAGGAGCCATGATCATTCTCATGAAGGAACTAATACCTGACATACTACCGCATCACCTAGAGGTCGACCGAATCCACAGAGCCTCGACAGCCCTGAGGTCTGACGGACTTCCGTGAAACATAATAGTGAAACCGCACCATTTTCAAATAGAAGAAAAAACTAATGGCGGCCTCCAGTTACAAACAAGATCTTAATCTACTTGGAGCCCCGATCCAATTATTCACGGACCTTGCCCCCTCTACGGTGCAAGAACACAGCACCTAAAGCCGCTCCTACAGCAACTACTGAACTCCCAAATCAAATATAGGTGGTCTTTCCTCTTCAGACTATCCTTTACTTACAAAGGCAAGAATTACGCCTTCTCTAACTACCATGATGACGAAGACCTTCTATTGGAATTGGAAATCATCTCTAGGGACCACCCGACTACACCGCCCACCAACCAAAAGAACAGGGCTTTGTCCCCCATTTGGTCCTCACAAAGGCCCAGAAACAAAGGAAGACTCCCGTCACCAACCTGAGCGGATCAGTTTGAGCCCCCCCCCACAGGGAGTCCTGCATCTACCTACGGGGTATCTCCCCCCCATTGACCCACAAAGGGTACCAGGTCTGACTAAGACAAGTTGAGCCCATATATGGAGGTTACCCCTCCAGAGGGAATTCAGAGTTTTCTCCAAAAATCACTAACCTTTCTCATTCTTTTTTCTCTTCTTTCCTTTATCTATGGGGCGGTGCCCCCCCCCCCAATCTGGTTATACCCCTGTGGGCCACTGGAAATTCTATATCCCCTGGAATGAGGACACAGATGGCTCCATATCTAGGTCTGGGTAAACGTATTCTGCAAAACCACGATGGCGGTTGACCACCAAACTAAATACACCATCATCACACATAACGTACAGGGCTTCAATTCCCCATAAAGAAAACAAAAGCCTTCACATACTACCACAAACAAAAAGCAGATATCTTGATGTTGCATGGGACTAATTTCTTCAAAACCTTGACCCCAAGATACCTCAGCAAAAAATACCCACAGTTTTATACCTCTTCAGGCCCGGAAAAAAAAACTTGGTGTAGCCATATGTTTCTCTCGCAGAATGCCATATGTCCCTTCCACCACAATCAGAAATAAACAGGGTAGATATATAAAATGGCAGTGGGCCATATAAATGACCAGGTAACCACCCTAATTTCTTATTATGCCCCCAACATGGGTCAAATGGACTTCTTCCACAGAATGTTCGAAGTACTGCTCCCAAAAGTGCAGGGATAGGTAATCTTAGGTGGGGACAGCAACCTACCGTTAGACCAAATATTAGACAAATCATCACACAGTAAATATATAAACGTGTACCTAAAAGTAGCGGCGGCCTAGCACGGCTGCTACATAACAACGACCTTATTGAAGCATGGAGAGAGGATAATCCCTCAGCCAGGGATTATACCTTCTATTCCCATGTCCATCGTACATATTCCACTTTTTTATACTGACCCCATTATTACCATATGTAATCTTGGTCAGGATACTTAACACACCATGGTCAGACCACTCGCCAGTCAGGCTATCTCTTTCCAATCTGTGGAAAAAATCCTCATCCACCCCCATGGAGATTCAACGCCACACTTTTAACCCATTGCCGACCGCCGCATGTACATATATGTCGATACAATGGCACGGACAGGCAAATGGGCGTACAGGTACGTCCCTTTAAATTTGCTGCCGTGCCATTGCATGCGCGCCGGCGACGGCACATGCGCCCGCCGCAAGCTCCGTGAGTGTGATCGATGTCCGCGGGGATACTCGCGATCGTCTCACGGGGAAATGCTGATGTAAACAAGCATTTCCCCATTCTGCCTAGTGACAGGACACTGATCACAGCTCCCTGTAATTAGAGGTCGACCGATATACCGGCCGGCCGATATATCGGCCGATATTTGGTGTTTTTTACTTAATTGGCATCGGCCGATTGTGCTGATAAAAAAAGCCGATATAGCTGCAGCGTGACTTGCAAAAGATTTTTATAATAGAAGTCAATACAAGTTGCCTGAAAACTGTGAACCTCCTCTGGGCAGCCTGCCAAATCTGATAAAAAGAACCTGAAGGATACAATGTTTACACTTAGGCTCGGTTCACACAGGGGCAACGCAACTTCGACGCGACCTTGCAACGCGACTTCAAGTCGCCCCCAGGCCCTCAGAATTTGCCTGTGGCCAATCAGAGCTCATCAACTCCTGTGACATGTTCCTGCTCTCTTCCTGCTTCCTGTTGTTCCTGGTTCCAAGTTCCCTGTGTCCTGTGACAACAACAATGTTATCCTTACGTTATTTGATGACAGCTGTGGTAACAGCTGGTGTAGCAGTGTTGATGGAAGAGGAAGAGGAAGAGGAAGAGAGGAAGCAGAGGATGAGGATGACACGAAGACGTCGCTATTGGATAAATCCAATCATTAGAAACAGAGATACCAGAGGCCAGTTCTGGGCCATGTATGAAAATTTGCGTGCTTATGATGACAAGTTTTTTAACTACACCCGGATGTCTATCACAAGGTAAGTTAAAATGCTATATTTCTGATAAAAAAAAGCATGTTTCATAGTTTGTTATAAAATTGTGGAAAAAGTTAATTATTCTCCCACATTGATATTCGCTGATGATGCTACACTGATGGGCTTTTGGTGGACACTGATAAGGCGAGACTGAAAGGCACAGATTATGCGACACTGATGGGCAATGATAAGACGGCACTGATGAGCCCTGATGGTTGGCACAGATGAGTGGCACTGATGGTGGCAAATGGGTGGCAATGATAGTTGACACTGATGGGCACTGATAGGTGGCACCGTGAGGTGGCACTGGTAGGTGTCACTGTGGGCATGGATGTGTGGTACTGGTAGGTGGCCTTGGTGGGCACTGGTAGGCGATGGTATTGACCTCACGATCTTGACTGAAGTCCCTCTCGCATCAGCCGTGTTCCTTATTTTTTTTTTTTTCTCTCCTCGCGAAGGAAATGAAAAATAAATAATAAAAATAGCCAATTACCAGCTTTTTATTACATCACATGATCAGTTGTCATGACAGTGGATCACGTGGTAAGGGGTCCTGGAGCTCCTCCCGTGCTCCAGCGACCTGTGCGCCCCATTGCAGGGCGCACACGGTGTGCTCTGTGATCACTGAGTCTATGAGACTAGCCTGATCACAGATCATATAAAGGGGTCGATCTCGCTGGAGCACGGGAGGAGGTCCAGGCACGTCCTCCCGGCAATTGGCGTCCGCGCTGAAGCCATGTTTCGGCTATAGCTTGTGAGGAAGTGGTTACCTACCCTTTTATTTATAATTTTTTTTTTTTTTACTCCGTATCCAAAGTCTAAGCCCCAAAGCTTAGATATCTGTTTGTTTTTCAGTGACCCTGCAGAATAGGGGTTAATGTGTGTGTTTCAATATACTAAATTCCCGCCTTTTTTTATAACAGTTTTGACGAATTGCTTGGTCTGGTTTCCATCCATCTGCAATGACAGAACACATCATGGAGGAGAAGTATCTCAGCGACTGAAAGACTGATTATTACACTAAGGTAATCTATATTTAATTGTATGCATAACATTACGCACAACAGTAGCTTTTCTTCTCCAATGGGTCACATGTCTGCATTTCTTTTGTACTCCTGTGAACGCTTTTCAGCATGCAGTGGTCAGAAATCCGCTCTGCATTGACATCACCAAGTTCATTTCAGGCAGCGCATCATCCTTATTTCAAAACGTCTTTATTCACCAGCTACCTGGACTCCCCCAAGCAAGCCGCTCCATGCTACGCCACAGTTCTGCGCTCCAATGAGTGTGGAGGAGCAGAACAGGAGACCTGGTGACTGAATGTCAGCAGCTCTCAGGAGGGTAGAGAAAATAGCCATCGACAATGTTTGTTGACTCAGTTCTGTGTAAAGAAGCGGCAGTTGACAGATGCAACATCGGTGCGATGCTGCATCCACCTAGGTAAGTATAATAAATAAAATAATGTGTAACATATATTGTATAGTGTAGCACACATACATCCACAACATTTAGAAAAACTTCTTACTTTTTTCAATATTTATTAGCAGGTAATAATACTCCAAAAATGTAACTTTACATTAACTGTAACAAGTGGATCGGGATCGAAAAGGCTTGTACCCTATCCACGCTGACCAGCTTAACTGTAACATTAAGAACTTTTTTAATTGTTGTATATTATTTATAACAAAAATTATAAAAATAAGAATCTTTTTATAACAAGTTATACTTTATAAGTGATGATAAGAAGGTTGGTATTCTGAATGGGGGTTTAAATTGCTGGTGGAAGGGCCTGGAGATGGTGTAAAGCTTGGTACGCCAATGGTGGAGGTAAATCGGGGACGGGGATGGATATGGGATCGGTGGATGGGAAGAAGGTCGCACATTGCCATACTCGTCGGAGTATGGGTGGAAGCGAGGGGAATAGTAGGGGTGGGTTCTGGGTGGTTTGAGTGGGGATAATATGGACCGGATGGCGGCGGCGGTCCGAACATTGCTGAAGAGCAATTTGGTTGCTCATTGCGCACACTGGATTCCATTAAGTCCATCACCGCCTTTTTCACTTGGTTTCTCCTCTCTTCTGGGATTTTCTTTAGCATGCCGGCCACCATAATCCCAAATCCGTGCTCCTTTGGATTCTAAATCATCTAATTTTTGGTGGAGTCGATCGACGAGGTTTGCAAACCGATCCATATTTTGAGATTGCCTTCCTACTGGTCTGGTGTTACGTAATCTTAGTTGTGTTGGGCGAGGGATTTCGACGTGACTAGGTCCAGCTGTCACCGGCGTATTTACCAATGTTTCCGATGGGTTTAATTCAGGAGCATGCAATTCAGCCATCGCATGTTGGTCCTGCGACCCTTGAGGTTCCAGAGGTGCCTCGTGCCCTTCTTCACCCACTTCCCAACTGGATTGTGTTCTGTAGTAAAGATATAATAATGTCAGGCACAACCTTCTTTATATAACTGTATAGTAGCACTTTAATATGAAAGATGTTATCTCACTCTCTCAGCTCCATGTGCGGTCTAAGGAAGTCCAGTTCATCCGAGTGGACATAGGGTACAAGCCTTTTCGATCCTGATGCGCTTCGAGCCTCTGATATCTTTCGTAAATATCTTTTGAAACAGTCCCTCAAGCCTTTCCAACGTATTTGCATTTGAGAGACTGCAAAAAATAAATTTAAAAATAATCAATTATGTATTTTGTCTTTCAGGTACCTGTCAGCCGGTCATTCCCTAATTAGCCTACATTATCAGTTCATGGTGGGCAGGTCGACAGTCGGCTACATCATCCGAGAAACCTGCCAAATCATATGGGATGTGCTTAACCCCTTAGTAATGAAGAGGCCGACACAAGAGAACTGGCGGGATATTGCAAGACTCTTTTGGAGGCGTAGCAATTTCCCGAATTGCATTGGAGGTATAGATGGGAAGCACATACATGTAATTAAGCCTGTTGGTAGTGGAAGTATGTACTACAATTACAAGAAATATTGCTCCTTTGTGCTGCTTGCTGTGGCCGATGCAAACTACTGCTTCTCCTACATAGATATAGGATCCTATGGCAGTAGCTGCGATTCAAGAATTTTCGCTAATTCCTCGTTTGGTCAAAGGCTGAGGAATAATCAACTATGTATTCCGGAGAACTGTCCACTTCCTGGCACATCTGAACCCACGCTACCCTATGTGTTCATCGCTGATGAGGCTTTCGCATTGGGGGAACACCTAATGAGGCCTTATTCCAACAGGAATCTGAGTACACCCAAGAAAGTGTTTAATTATCGTCTCACAAGGGCAAGAAGGGTGGTTGAGTGCGCTTTTGGAATCCTTGCCAATAAATGGCGTTTGTTACACACGCCTATTGCGTTAAATATTGACAGCAGTAATTGCGTTTTCAAAGCAGCATGCGTTCTCCACAATTTTGTTCGGATACGTGACGGGTACTGTGTTGAGGATTCCCTAATGCACGATATGGAAAGTGCACACCTCAGTGCTACTAGGGGATCCAGCGATGGTATCAGTGTTCGGGAGCAATTTGCTTCATATTTCCTTTCACCGGCTGGTGAAGTAGAATGGCAATTGGATGCTATTTCCTAAGTTCTTTACATTTATATTTTGTTGCTTGACTAATAAAGTCTGTATAGTTATTTAGTTTAATTTGACTATGCTATACTGTCGTATGTATCGCATACTATTCTTGTGTTTCATATAAATAACATGTTAAAATAAACCATAATTTTTTTGAGCCTGTATTGGTATTGATCATTCATTATCTATATATATATTAATAAAGGTATTTTATTCTACAACATGCTAACATGATTACCAATATGCAATAGGAATAGAGATGAGTGATAGTCTGCAACAGGGGTCAGGCTAGGTTTCCACTAGTGCGACTTTTCATGCGATCTGCGAGTGAAAGGTCGCATGTCAAGTCGTACGGACTGAAAGGTCGCATGACAAGTCGTACCCCATTATTTGGCTAGGTTTCCACTAGTGCGACTTTTCATGCGATCTGGGACTGAAAGGTCGCATGTCAAGTCGTATGGACTGAAAGGTTGCATGACTTTTCACTTTTCATGCGATCTGGGACTGAAAGGTCGCATGTCAAGTCGTACGGACTGAAAGGTCGCATGTCAAGTCGTACAGACTGAAAGGTCGCATGTCAAGTCGTACAGACTGAAAGGTCGCATGTCAAGTCGTACGGACTGAAAGGTCGCATGACAAGTCGTACCCCATGATTCACACACTTCAAATCGCAGCGACTTGAAAAAAAAACAGACATAACTAAAATAAACTTGTTAACTTACACTTCTGACTATGTTCGGCCGACGTCATGATGTCCCAATTTTCGAATGATCCTCTGCAGATCTCCAGCCAGGCAGTGTCCATCTTTAATTGGTCCTTGTACCGGTTGTCTTCCTTGTCATACAGACAGGGGCGCTGTCTCACAAGCCTGATCAGTGTCTCATTGTCTATTGCCTCTCTGTGTACTACCTCTCTGGCTCTGGTAGACATTATTACACAGAGATAACACAGGGATAATGGCAGATAACGGCAGTTCAGGATGTCAGGCAGTGCTCTGTGTGAGGGAGGGAGGGAGTGTAGTGGTGTCATTTTTTTAACTACTTCCTGTGAAGTCGCTTTAATATACATAGAGATCCGACTTGGAGGTGACTTTCATTGATTTCTATGGTACGGGTCGCCTACCAAGTCGGATCCAAGTAGTACAGGGAGTACGCTCTGAAGTCGGAGCGACTTCAGTAGTGTCTATTAAGACGCTCCCATTCACTGTAATGTGAATCTCTTTCTGGGGCGACTTGGGGCAACTTGAGGGCTTACAAGTCGGATCCCAAGTCGTCCCAGTGTGAACCGAGCCTTATGAATGGACTAAACTCTGTGTGTAGAAGTTCTCAGTTTAACCATTTAAAGACTAAATCTTTTCTGACATTTGTTGCTTACAAGTAAAAATCCTGTATTTTCTGCTAGAAAATCACTTAGAACCCCCAAACATTATATATATATATATTTTTTTAGCAGAGACCCTAGGGAATAAAATAGCGGTTGTTGCAATATTTTATGTCACACGGTATTTGCGCAGTGGTCTTTTAAAAAAAAAAATACACTAATACATTTAAAAAAAAACTAAGCAGTAAAGTTAGCCCATTTTTTTTTCATCCAGAAGTTTTGATTACCTGTTTTTGTGTATTTAATATTTAAGAGAGGTTTTTTTTTTTTTTTTTTTTTTTTTAAAATCTAAATTCTACATATAAGTGAACTGATTGGAGGTTTGTTTTGTTTAATAAATGTTTAAATGTAAAAAATTTTCTGTATCACTGAAGGTTGCTTTCACACTGGAGCGGGCATGCGTTGACGGTAAAACGCTGCTAGTTTTAGCGGCTCTTTACCATCATATTAGCGGCGCTATTCGGCTGTTTAGCAGGGCGCTTATAACCCAGCTAGCAGCCGAGGAAGGGGTTAAATGCGCCCCTGAAATGCCGCTGCCGAAACGCTTTGCAGGCGCTTCGGCAGCGGTGCGCATTCATTTCAATGGGCAGGAGTGGTGGTATACACCGCTCCAAAGATGCTGCTTGCAGCACTTATTTTTAACATCCTGCCAGAGCATCGCCTCAGTGTGAAAGCACTCGAGCTTTCACACTGAGACTGCAGGGGAGCCGTTTTACAGGCACTATTTTTAGCCCAAAAGCGCCTGAAAAACGCCCCATTGTGAAAGGGGTCTAACTGTTAGATTTTATGAGATGAAGGTTAAAAAAAAAAAAAAAAATCGGCCTAATATATCGGCTCAAAAAAAAAACAATCGACATCACATATTGGCCATTGGCCACCGCGATTTCTAAATATCGGCATCGGCCAGAGAAAAACCCATATCGGTTGACCTCTACCTGTAATCGGAAGCGGTGATCAGTGTCTTGTCACAAAAGCCACCCCAGTTAGAATCACTCCCTAGGACACACTTACCCCTACAGCGCCACCTAGTGTTAACCCCTTCACTGCCAGTCACATTTACACACTAATTAATGCATTTTTATTCGCACTGATTGCTGTATAAATGTGAATGGTGCCAAAATAGCGCCAAAAGTGTCCGATGTGTCCGCCATAATGTCGTAGTCACGATAAAAAAAAAAAAATTTAAAAAAAAGCTGATCGCCGCCATTACTAGTAAAAAAAAAAAAAAAAAATGTAATAAAAATGCTATAAAACTATCCCCTATTTTGTAGACGCTATAACTTTTGCGCAAACCAATCAATAAACGCTTATTGCAATTTTTTTACCAAAAACATTGGACAAGGTGTTTTGGGGGGCTACCCCAAAGCACCCTTCCAATGTTGAAGAATACATATCGGCCTAAACTGAGGAAAAAAATGTTTTGTTTTTTTTTATATATTTTTGGGGGGATATTTATTATAGCAAAGAGTAAAAAAAAAAAAATGCGTTTTTTTTTTCAAAATTGACGCTATTTTTTTTGTTTATAGCACAATGGACACTGCCGACTCCCTCCCCGATTACACAAGCTTTGACATCAAAAGGACTCCAGCCACTGAACACGATTTTGACTACTGAATGCAATTATGTGGGTCAGTGGTTTCACCATTTCTAAAATGACCTCACTTCATAGGGATTAAATGCCGTTTGAATCTTTGTAGTGGGCATATAGGATATTCTAGCACTATTTCAACGCTTTATGGTATACTTCTATCACACGCATTCCCTTCAAGCCCGTACAATATCGGAGACTGGGAGAGAGAATTGGGCCATCCGATTTCCATAGAAGAATGGAAGAAAGCTTTTTGGTTAACTTTCAAATCTAGTTCCTCATCTTATATACAAGAAAAGAACTATAAAATACTAACTAGACAGTACAGATGCCCGGTGAGGCTACATAGAATCTCCCAGATCTATCCTGAGGAGTGTTGGCATTGCGGAAGAGATGTAGGAACAATGATTCATATATGGTGGACATGCCCCCAGATAAGAGTTTTCTGGGAGATTGTATTTCGAATTTGCTCTTATGTAAACTGGCTTATCTTACCAGAAATAGCTCTGTTATCCATATACCCAGGCTCTATGTGAGAGGTCACAAAAGGACTGTTCCCTTACCTAATGTCTGACGCACGAATAATCATACCCAGACATTGAAATACAAGAGTTGCTCCCAGAGTGGGTTGCTGAACTTAATCAATTAAAGAGAATGGAGGAAATAACGGAGAGTATACAGGGAAACCATCATAGGTTTATGGAAGTGTGGTCACCTTGGATAGAATGCTTGAGCTCGGATATACTAAGATCCCATCTTTGAAAAGTTAAGGTTTATGAGTGAGACTCGAATTTGGTGTGGCTTCGCTGTTATGCTTTGCTGCGGTTGATGGGGGCTTCCCAGAGGTTTGTGTAGGTTTTGTTCATGTTTGTATTGGGTGTTTTTTTTTTTTTTTCTCTCCTTCTCTCTCTCTACAGATATCTGCCTACGAGGAACACTCGACAGCACAAAATAGTCATTATGAAAGACTAGGTAAAAATACCTAATTATATGGTTTTGGTTCTTTTCTTAGCCTTTATGAATTGTTATAAAGTAAAATTTGGAGCTTTACTAACAATTATAATATAATAGGTATATGTGAATTCACTATCTACGTGCTGTGAGTGAAACTTGTGTAAATACAAAATGCTTAATAAAAATGTGGTTAATGAAAAAAGAAGAAAGAAGAAAGAAGAAGCTGCTACCACGTTAATATGCCCCATCATTGCAGGAAGCTGCTATTTGCCCACCCCCAGTGATGCTAGTTCCGATTTCCAGGAGCTCTGCAATGTCCCATCTCCAGTGTTGGATGGAAAATCTGTCTGTGACAAGTGGCAGCCATGGTGGAAGATTCTTTCAGCATTTTTTTTTTTCCAAAAAGCAGTAGATTTCTATGCACAGAACTGAAAGTCACAGAATGAAAGTTGCAGTACATGAAGTAGAGGTAGAAAAGTTGTATAAGCACTATGATTCTTCATTCTATGGTGGCAGTAGAGGCAGGCAAAAAAAATTAAAAAAAAAAATTACCTGATGAAAATGCCATTCCAAAACATGTATTAAAGCCAGTTATAGCCAGAATGTCATCAAAGCTTCCAGCAGCCATTAACAGTGTTGGAATACCCTTATCTACTCCATAGCCTTCTTTTTGAAGAAGCAGCATAGAGGGAACTACAACAGCAGGAGACACAGCACCGAGAACAAAGCTAGTCAGAGAAAACATCAGAAAAGTTATGTTTAGTCAGGAATTCCTGGACTGTCCTAAACAATATTGGAAAATAAAGTTAAAATGTAAAAGTGCATGTAAACCCTTAATGAAGGACATTTCGTTTTCTAAAGCATTGTGTGTCATAAGCATGCACTTCATAAACTACTGCTAGTCATTCCTCAGAAAGGATTTCCTAATGGTGACAACAGTGGATGTTGTCTGTGCAATGTGCATCAACATGGCCACTTACAATCACCATCAGGAGAGCCCATGACGGTGAGAACACAGAAGCATAACTGGGAGGCAATGAGAGAGCCTTGCCACCCCATAACAAAGTGTATATTGTATATTACTTTAACCCCTTCACACCTAAGGGTAACACAAATGTTAATGCCTAGGTACCATTTTTCAACTTTGACACGTGTTAGTAAAACTGTACATGTCCTCATAACTACTTTGTGCATCCAGGTGGATCATACCACATTTTTTTCAGGACAAATTGGGACTTCACTTTGTGGTAAATGGTAAGGATTTCACCTGCATCCTTCTTCTCATTATCAAAGAAAAACTGGGCCAAAATAGTAAAATAAATATTTTTTTTTAAATTTAGCTGTATATATTTCTTGTTACCAACACCAAAGAACCCGAAATTAATTCTCCTACTCCCGACAAATGCAGTGATACCACATACAGTGAGGGAAAAGTATTTGATCCCCTGATGATTTTTTACATTTGCCCACTGACAAAGAAATGATCAGTTTATAATTTTAATGGTAGGTTTTATTTAACAGTGAGAGACAGAACAAAAATATCCAGAAAAATGCTTTTCAAAAAAAGTTATAAATTGATTTGCATTTTAATGAGGGAAATAAATATTTGATCCCCTAAATCAGCAAGATTTCTGGCTCCCAAGTGTCTTCTATACATGTAACTAGCTGAGATTAGGAGCACTCTTAAAGGGAGTGCTCCTAAGTTCAGCTTGTCACCTGTATAAAAGACACCTGTCCATAGAAGCAACCAATCAGATTCCAATCTTTCCACCATGGCCAAGACCAAGGAGCTGTCCAAGGATGTCAGGGACAAGATTGTAGACCTACACAAGGCTGGAAGACCATCGCCAAGCAGCTTAGTGAGAGGGTGACAACAGTTGGTGTGATTATTTGCAAATGGAAGAAACACAAAATAAAATAACTTTCAATCTCCCTCGGTCTGGGGCTCCATGCAAGATCTCATCTCGTGGAGTTTCAATGATCATGAGAACGGTGAGGAATCAGCCCAGAACTACACTGAAGAATCTTGTCAATGATCTCAGGGCAGCTGGGACCATAGTCATCAAGAAAACAATTGGTAACACATTACGCCGTGAAGGACTGAAATCCTGCAGTGCCTGCAAGATCCCCCTGCTCAAGAAAGCACATGTACAGGCCTGACTGAAGTTTGCTAATGATTAAGAGGAGAACTGGGTGAAAGCGTTGTGGTCAGATGAGACCAAAATCGAGCTCTTTGGCATCAACTCAACTCGTCGTATTAGGAGGAATGTTGCCTATGACCCCAATAACACCATCCCCACTGTCAAACATGGAGGTGGAAACATTATGCTTTGGGGGTGTTTTTTCTGCTAAGGGGACAGAACAACTTCACTGCATCAAAGGGACGATGGACAGGGCCACGTACCATCAAATTTTGGGTGAGAACCTCCTTCTCAGCCAGGGTATTGAAAATGGGCCGTGGATGGGTATTCCAGCATGACAATGCCCCAAACACATGGCCAAGGCAACAAAGGAGTGGCTCAAGAAGAAGCACATTAAAAAAAGATAAGTATAGGATTGTTTTTTTTTATCCCATAACCACACTTTCCTAGGTGGATGCAGCATCAGTCCCCGGTACCTCTACACTGAGAACAGAGCCATCGAACACTGCTGATGGCTCGGTTCTCTCAGCTCCCTGAGCAGAGAGCTGCGGACTGTCAGTGGCTTTCTGTTCTGCCCCCCCCCTGAGCTCACTGGAGCGCCAAGCTGTGGAGGGGTGGGAGCGGCCGCCACAGTCTCTCAGCGGCTCGCTGAGAGGCTGAGATGGGTATCAGTACAGGCACCTGGCGGATCCAGAGTTTGTCGTGATGACGCAGTGCCTGGACTGATTCCAGTGACGTCAGCAGAGAGCGGACTTCAGACCGATCTCTGCTAAAAATGGGTCACAGGAGCGCAAAACGAATTGCACACCTGTGACCCATAGGAGAAGACCAGCCAAACAAGCTTGAAACCTTAATGACTTGGAGACTATCTGCAAAGAGGAGTGGGATAAAATCCCTCCTGAGATGTGTGCAAACCTGGTGGCCAACTACATAAAACGTTTGGCCTCTGATTGCCACCAACAAGTACCAAGTCATGTTTTGCGAAGGGATCAAATACTTTTTTCACTCAATAAAATGCAAATGAATTTATAACTTTTTTGAAATGTGTTTTTCTGGATTTTTTTGTTGTTCTTCTGCCTCTCACTGTTAAAATAAACCTACCATTAAAATTATAGACTGATCATTTGTCAGTGGGCAAACGTACAAAATCAGCAGGGGACCAAATACTTTTTTCCCTCACTGTTTGTGCATGTTGGCTGTTGTTTCTGAGCCCTGCTACAGGTACATACAATAGTGCCATTCTCTTTTTTTTTTTGACCCTTACTTGACCCAAATACTAACCCTGGCACTGACCTAGATCAAACCTTGATCTAGGTATTTTTCCTTTTTTACGCACACAGTTGTTTATTTATCTCTCTCTGCAAGGAGAGAGATAGACACAATGGGGTTCATTTACTGAAGGCCAATAGACGGTGCACTTTGCAAAGTGTAGTTGCACATTGCAAGAGCAGTTGTTTCAGAGCTTAGTAAATGAGCAGAAGCTCTGCTGACTTCCATTATCCAATTATGTGCAAGCAAAAATGCATTTTTTTTAATCTTTTTATTTCCTTGCACGTGATTGGATATTCTTTGCAAAGTGAAGCTTTAACTCATTTACCAAGATCTTGAGCAACTGCTCTTGCAGAGTGCAATTGCACTTTGCAAAGTGCACAGTCTATTTGCCTTTAGTAAATCAACCCCTATGTATCTTTCCTTTCCATTCAGAGAGAGAAACACAGGGGCGGGCTTCACAGTGACTGATCACTGTGATAGCCAAATCAGAGGTTATCAATGCGATCAGGTGACCCAGAATCGGGAGTTCCAGGCCCGATCATTTGTATGGAACCCGGGGCTCACAGTAAGACCCCAGTCTCTGGGCTGGGAGCGCGCTGTGCGGCACCCTCCCAACACAAAGACAGATATACATATATGTGGCCCCACAGATAAAAGCCCAGTCCAGTGAAGCCGCATATATGCATACTGTGGGCACGAAGGGATTAACATTGTAAAGCTATATGACACTTTTAGTAATTAGCTTTACATATACCTTAACCACTTCAATACAGGGTATTTTCACCCCCTTCCTGCCCAGGCCAATTTTCAGCTTTCAGCGCTGTCACACTTTGAATGGCAATTGCACGGTCATGTGACGTTGTACCTAAATTTGATAATTTTTTTTCCCCCACAAATAGAGTTTTTTGGTGGTTTTTGAGCACCTCTGCGTTTATTTTTTGCGATATAAACAAAAAAGACCGACAATTTTGAAAAATAAACACAATATTTTTTGCTATAAATAAATATCCCAATTTAAAAAAAAAAAAATTTTTCTCAGTTTAGGCCGATATGTATTCTTCTACATATTTTTTTGGTTAAAAAAAAAAAAAAAAAAATCGCAATAAGCGTATATGGATTGGTTTGTGCAAAAGTTATAGCGTCTACAAAATAGGGGATAGATTTATGTCATTTTTATTATTAACTGTTTTTTTTTTTTTTACTACATTGCGGCAGACAGCTCGGACACTTGACACTATTTTGGGACCATTGACATTTATAGAGCGATCAGTGCTATAAAAATGCATTGATTACTGTATAAATGTCACTGGTAGGGAAGGGGTTAACACTAGGGGGCGCTGAAGGGGTTAAATGTGTGTTCCAGGGAGTGATTCTAACTGTGGGGGGAGGGGACTGATGAGGGGAGGAGACCGATCGGTGTTCCTATATACAAGGAACATACGATCAGTTCTCCTCTCCCCTGACAGGACATACCGATCCACGTCCCTGCTCTGTGAAGAACAATCGTGGGTGCCTGGCGGACATCGCGGACACTGGGCACGCGCACAGGGTCTCCAGTGATGCGGGGGCGCTGAGGGGTTAATAGCTCCAAGCTGTGGGCTGAGCAGCTGTGAAAAAAGCTCCCAAATAGGGCCTGTCCCCTATCTCCTTCTCCACAAAGTAAAGTTCTTTCAATGCCTGACAAAATGGTTCAATAATCTGTAGTCTGCTGTGTTAATGGTGATAAAGTACTAAGGAAGTACAGAACCTGCCACTGCAGACCTCCTTACTTGAAAATACTGGCTTTCTGGTGGTTATACTAATCCAATGTGCTTTTTAAGTCACTGACCTGGGACAAGTATGCAGATTAGGAGCTCTGACTTCCATCAGACATTTATGATCTTTATACTTGTTCCTGGTTTCTTCTTTCAAAAGGTATTGAAGCTAGAAACAGCCAGACAATCAGTATTTTCAGAAAGAAGACACCAATAGCAGCTTCCACATTCATCTTGCCTTCCTTCAAGAAGATCTTCGTATGAGAACCCTCATTGCTCTTATATAAAGAGGGCATGTCATGTACCCTTCTACCATCACCAAACAATACATTATGCAATTTATAAGAAAAAAAAAAATGTATTACCCCAGCATAAATCCCCATGTTAGAGGCAATCCCATCAGCAAGTGAGATAAAACAGCAGCACAGCAAGTCTCAATCGCACAGGGACCAAAAGAAAGCCGTAAACACACTGCCTTGAGTTTCCTCAGAGCCTGAATACAAATAATAATTTTAAATAGATTAAAAACAATCTAAGTCCAGTTTGTCAAGCAACATGTCAAAACAATTATAAAACAGAGAGCATTAACCACTTCAGCCCTGAAAGGATTTACCCCCTTCCTGACCAGAGCACTTTTTACAATTTGGCACTGCGTCGCTTTAACTGCTAATTGCGCGGTTATGCAATGTTGTACCCAAACGAAATTTGCGTCCTTTTCTTCCCACAAATAGAGCTTTCTTTTGATGGTATTTAATCACCTCTGTGGTTTTAATTTTTTGCGCTATAAACGGAAAAAGACCGAAAATTTTGAAAAAAAAACGATTATTTTCTACTTTTGTTATAAAAAAAAAATCCAATAAACTCAATTTCAGTCATACATTTAGTCCAAAATGTATTCAGCCACATGTCTTTGGTAAAAAAAATGTCAATAAGCGTATTTTTTTACTGGTTTGCGCAAAAGTTATAACGTCTACAAACTAGGGTACATTTTCTGGAATTTACACAGCTTTTAGTTTATGACTGCCTATCTCATTTCTTGAGGTGCTAAAATGGCAGGGCAGTACAACCCCCCCCCAAATGACCCCATTTTGGAAAGTAGACAGCCCAAGCTATTTGCTGAGAGGCATATTGAGTCCATGGAATAGTTTATATTTTGACACAAGTTGCGGGAAAATGACAAACTTTTTTTTTTTTTTTTGCACAAAGTTGTCACTAAATGATATATTGCTCAAACATGCCATGGGAATATGTGAAATTACACCCCAAAATACATTCTGCTGCTTCTCCTGAGTACGGTGATACCACATGTGTGGGACTTTTTGGGAGCCTAGCCGCGAGACCAAGCAAATTTTTGATTTCACTCCTCACTACCTATCACAGTTTCGTAGGCCATAAAATGCCAAGATGGCACAAAACCCCCCAAATGACCACATTTTGGAAAGTAGACACCCCAAGCTATTTGCTGAGAGGCATGGTGAGTATTTTGCAGCTCTCATTTGTTTTTGAAAATGAAGAAAGAAAAGAAAAATGTATTTTTTTTTCTTTTTTCAATTTTCAAAACTTTGTGACAAAAAGTGAGGTCTGCAAAATACTCACCATAACTCTCAGCAAATAGCTTGGGGTGTCTACTTTCCAAAATAAAGTCATTTGGGGCGGGGGGTGTGCGCCATCTTGGCATTCCATGGCCTCCGAAACTGTGATAGGCAGTGAGGAGTAAAATCAAAAATTTACACCCTTAGAAAGCCTGAAGGCGGTGCTTGGTTTTCGGGGTCCCGTATGCAGCTAGGCTCCCAAAAAGTCTCACACATGTGGTATCCCGGCACTCAGGAGAAGCAACAGAATGAATTTTGGGGTGTAATTTTACATATTCCCATGGCATGTTTGAGCAATATATCATTTAGTGACAACTTTGTGCAAAAAAAAAAATTTTGTCTTTTTCCCGCAACTTGTGTCACAATATAAAATATTCCATGGACTCGACATGACTCTCAGCAAATAGCTTGGGGTGTCTACTTTCCAAAATGGGGTTTTGAACTGTCCTTGCATTTTATGCACAACATTTAGAAGCTTATGTCACACATCACCCACTCTTCTAACCACTTGAAGACAAAGCCCTTTCTGACACTATTTGTTTACATGAAAAATTTATTTTTTTTTGCAAGAAAATTACTTTGAACCCCCAAACATTATATATTTTTTTAAAGCAAAGGCCCTACGGATTAAAATGGTGGGTGTTTAATAACGCATTTTTTGGGGGAAAAAAAAAAACACTTTTTTTTATTTTCAATGCACTAAAACACGCTACAGTACATTGCCCAAATGTTTGATGAAATAAAACAGATGATCTTAGGCTGAATACATGGATACCAAACATGACATGCTTTAAAATTGCGCACAAACGTGCAGTGGCGACAAACTACATACATTTTTAAAAGCCTTTACAGGTTACCACTTCAGATTTACAGAGGAGGTCTACTGCTAAAACTACTGCCCTCGATCTGACCTTCGCGGTGATACCTCACATGCATGGTGCAATTGCTGTTTACATTTCACGCCAGACCAACGCTTACGTTCGCCTTTGCATAAGAGCAGGGGGGGACAGGGGTGCATTTTTTTTTTTTCTCTTTATTATTTTTTTTGCTTTTTTATCTGATTTTTAAACTGTTCCTTTCATTTTTTTTTTTTTATTATTTTTATTGTTATGTCAGGGAATGTAAATATCCCCTATGATAGCAATAGGTAGTGACAGGTACTCTTTTTTGAAAAAAAATGGGGTCTATTAGACCCTAGATCTCTCCTCTGCCCTCAAAGCATCTGACCACACCAAGATCAGTGTGATAAAATGCTTTCCCAATTTCCCAATGGTGCCGTTTACATCCGGCGAAATCTAAGTCATGAAATGCTCGTAGTTTCCGGTTTCTTAGGCCATAGAGATGTTTGGAGCCACTCTGGTCTCTGATCAGCTCTATGGTCAGCTGGCCGAATCACCGGCTGCATTCTCAGGTTCCCTGTTGGGACAGGAGAGCTAGAGAAAAACATGGAAGAGGGTGGGAGGGGGGGGGGGGTTCATTCCCTCCCACTGCTTGTAAAAGCAGTCTAGAGGCTAATTAGCCGCTAGGATTGCTCTTACATGAAAGCCGACCGTTGGCTGAAAAGAATGATACCAAGATGATACCTAAACCTGCAGGCATCATTCTGGTATAACCACTCAAAGTCCAGCAACATACCAGTACGTTGCTGGTCCTTGTTGGGCATATATTGTAATCTTTTTTCATGCAGCCTGTGGGCTGAACGAAAAAAAGAGATTGATTGGTGGGTAAGCCCACTATTAGAATACCTCCCTTCATCCACCCACTTCTAATGATGGGCATACATGCACCATTTATATATGCCGAAGCATTGGGGCATCCGCCCCAAAAGTTAGGAGCAAATCGCTCCTCCGCCCCTGGTGCCCCCATGCTTCGGCATATATCACCTCCGACAGTGCTGGAGTCACGGCTTTATGTATCGTGGGAGCAAACGCTGTAGCTGTCAAGATAAATAAATCCGCGCTGCAGCTGAATGGCGTACCTGAAAACAAAAAAATGGTTAACAATAAAAACACAGTAAACAGTAAAGTATAAAAAGCTGCATACCTGAAAAGCAAACATGATAAAACATAATAACAATAAAACATTGCAGAATAGAATACAGTAAAAAAGAGCAGAACAATAGAGAGAGAATGAGAGTGAGAAAGAGAGAGAGAAAGAGAGAGAGAAAGAGAGAAAGAGAGAGAGAGAGAGAGAGAGAGAGAGAGAGAGAAAGAGAGAGAGAGAGAGAGAGAGAGAAAGAGAGAGAGAGAAAGAGAGAGAGAGAGTGAGAGAGAGAGAGAGAGAGAGAGAGAGAGAGAGAGAGAGAAAGAGTGAGAAAGAGAGAGAAGAGAGAGAGTGAGAAAGAGAGAGAGAAATACAGAGAGAGAGAGAGAGAGAGAGAGAGAGAGAGAGAGAGAGAGAGAGAGAGAGAGAGAGAGAGAGAGAGAGAGAGAGAGAGAGAGAGAGAGAGAGAGAGAGAGAGAGAGAGAGAGAGAGAAATACAGAGAGAGAGAGAGAGAGAAGAGAGAAGAGAGAAGAGAGAAGAGAGAAGAGAGAAGAGAGAAGAGAGAAGAGAGAAGAGAGAAGAGAGAGAGAGAGAGAACAATAAAACGACAACTATTTTTGTTTTTTTTATTCTATATATTTTTTTTTTGTTTTTTTGTTTTTTTTTACACTTTTTTTGTAGCTGTAACTTTTATAACTGTAACCGGTTCCAGGTTCGGGTCTCTCAAAATGCGATGGCATCTTGGGAGACCCTGTGAAAGTGTGCCTAGTCTGTGCAATGCTGTACCCTATGCTAATACTCAACTAGTGAATGGTAGCGTTCAAAACATTCACCAATGCAAAGACCGGGATTTTCAGGACCGGAGGGACAATAATAGCGGGTGTCACGCCTATATCCGCGCTTGCTGCAGACACGACATCTTTTTGGGGGGGGGGGGTTCGTTGGGTAGGGGTACTCGGGAGGACATAAAAAAATGCCTCTCATGCAGCCGACTGCATTTGGTTGGGGATGTGAAGGGGGGGGGGGGGGGAGTACGAGTGCTGAAGAAGTGGTGGGTTCCCAATTAGGATTGGCGAATGCAGCAGGAAGGGCATTATGAGCATGACGGGCCTGTGTTTGCCTTCTTCTTGGTGGCAGTGGGACACTACTTGTGCTTGACACCTCACCAGCTTGAACTGTACTTATGTACTTATGGGACTCGCCACATCACCAAGTGTTACTGCAGTGCTGGTTTGACTACGACCGGGGTGTACTAGGCCGCTGGTGCTTGCCAGTTCACAAAACGTTACCAAAAAAGCTGTTAGCGATCGCAGGGATCAGGCCTGACTCTGCGAACGCTGCAGTTATGTGTTTAGTGTTTTGTAAGTGACAGTGATCGATCGATCGATCCATACTGCACTTGTGTGGGCTGGGCCGGGTGGAGGGGCAAAATGCAGGTGCTAGCAGGTATCTGGCTGATCCTGCTTTGGGAACCCTAAACTGCTGGGGACGCTAGTATAGATCTAATTAGATAATAATTCGTTCAGATACTATACCACTAAGGGAGGTGTATGGTGCGTGTGTGGGTGTTAGCGCTACTGGCACTAACCTGATGCTGCCTGGGGCGAGGCAGTCCCTATCTGACCCTAAAACTTAACTTATATCACCGCCGGGCGATCAGGGGGTTAAACCTTTATTAGTTACTAAACGGCGGGTGCCTTGACACTATAAAAAATAAAACTAACCAGCGTCACCCGTAACAGTTATACGGTGATCACTGGTGAAAGGGTTATCTAGGGGGCAATCAAGGGATTAAAACCTTTACTAGGTAGTATATAGGGGTCCCTGACGCTATAAAATGCTAACTAGCGTCACCAATACAGCGATCAGAAAAACGATCGCTTAGTGACACTGGAGACAGGGGGTGATCAAGGGGTTAAAACTTTATTAGGGGGGGTTAGGGGGGTATCCTAGACCTAAAGGGGGCCTAACACTAACTGCCCTACCACTTATAACTGTCACAAACTGACACCAATGCAGTAATCAGAAAAAAAAATAAAAACTGCTATTGGTGTCACTGTGACAGGGGGTACAGGGGGGTGAAAAGTGTGCCTAGTGTGTTTTACTGTATGAGTAGTGTTGGTGCACTTACTTAGATGTCACCTCTCCTCGCGTCGGTCTTTTCCGTTCCGGCGCCGAGGAGAGAAGACATTACTACCTCTGCCGCTGTTTACATTACAGCAGCAGAGGAAGATTTTCATTCGTTAGGAGCGATCACGAGGGGGGAGCGACGAATGGTCTCCCTCTCAGCATGGATCGCTCCCCTAACGATGCCGACCGCCTCGGGCACCGGGGGTCGGGGGGGCGCAATGCGCCCCCACCCGCGGGAAGCAAATTACGTACCAGGTACGTGATTTTGCCTGCCCGTGCCATTCTGCCGCAGTATATCTGCGTTAGGCGGTCGGCAAGTGGTTAAAGAGCAGGGTAAAGGCTCGTACACACTATAATAAAATCAGCAAACATTGTTGTCCAAAGAATTTTCGTACATTGTACACAACTTTCAACAGCTGATTTTCGTATGAAAATTCCTGGAGGGACAAACTCCAAAATTTCTCGTACGGGAACAGAATGAACAATTTTTGTTTAATGTGTACCGTTTTCGTACGATTGTTGTACAAGAGAATTCAGGAAAGACATGAGAATTTTCGTTCATTGGTTCCAATGAGAAAAAAAAAAAAAAATAAAAAAAAAAGGGGGACAATCGTTATAGTGTTTACCCCACATTGCTTTTCAGAGGACGGTAAGAGGAGGTTTGCAGGCTTTCTAAGGGCAGTGCCGCTGCCTCCTGATGCCTGTTTTTTTCTTTAATTGCTGAATGGAATTGTGGGAACATGCCACAACTGTGAGATAGGCATTTGCCTGTCAAACTCAGCATGCAGTGTTGAAATTCATTTGGCATGCTCTATTTACTCACATGCCAGAGTTTGACCTATGGTTCTGCCCGTCAAACTCAGCATGTAATACTGAAATTGCCACACCGCAGTAATGCGTACCCATCCAAGGGCCACCAGGACTGCTTTTAGGGGCAGTCGGGAAAGGGGGGCGAGGGAAGACCATACAAAAAAAGAAAAAGAAAAAAAAGAAAAAGGGAAGGATCAACCTGTTTCTGTTCTCCCCCCACCCCGCAAGTGTCACTAGACCCACATCATGAAAAACTATCAATAAATGGTGTATAATACTTGGTTGATCCTGCTGCTCTCTATCTCCCCCTTCTGTTCATGTCCCCAATTCAGCTAGGGATTTTGCAGCTGTAGTGGTAATTAACAGTCCACACCTTGCTTCTTCCTCCATGCCCACTAACCAGCTAAACACAATGGGGGCGGGATATTACACGTAGACTAATGGAGGCTTCACTTCCCTCTTATTCTAAGACACAGGTGTGAGGGCAGAAATCTGCCCACACCGTGTTATTTCCACAAAAGAAAGATTTAATTTCAAATATATATTTGTATGCCAATTTAAAACAGTTTAATCAATAGTATTTATTTTTACTCTGTATTCCAAAGGCTGTTTTTTTTAATTTTGAACATGTGACCAGCAGCAGAGAACTAGAAACTCCTGCTTAGGTTTCCCTGCAGACCGCAGGCTGGGAAAGATCTCAGTCGCGTGAAAACTGAATATTGATTAGGAAAAAAAAGTTCTAAGATGTTTTTATTTATTAAAATAATTACAGTGCCATCATCCATATACAGAAATAGAAGGGATAATGTAAATTAAACAGTGTGTGTTTAGTATCACTAAATTATCAGTGTGTACCTTGTGCTTTAGTCTCCAATCAGCAAGCTGTAGGCAGGGCGACAACACTACCGTTTTACTTATAAAGAATGCATAGTCAAAAATAATTTT
This sequence comes from Lithobates clamitans, assembly GCA_037952925.1. Lineage (NCBI taxonomy): Eukaryota > Metazoa > Chordata > Amphibia > Anura > Ranidae > Lithobates > Lithobates clamitans. The sequence continues at coordinate 6,987,302 of JBBGZY010000655.1, forward strand.
TTTAGTCTTAGATGGAGTGTGGAAGTGTCAGAACTTATGCTTATTTTGCTATCTGTCTCCCTGCTTGGGAAGATTCATCCCCTCTTTTTGTCCCAGAAGACTTGTTGTCAGACAGAAAATTAATGGGAAATCCAAAATTGTACAGCTGTCACCAGAATGAGGTCTTATGCACATAGGACGTTTAAAAAATGCCAGCGCTGCTGCCAAGAAAAAAGCAGCATTAAAAAAGCAGCGTTAAAAACGCGCACTTTTTTTGAACGTTTATGGGCATTTATAGTCTTTTTTGGCATTAGTTTTTCCCAGTAAAAAACACCCCCTATAATGTAAAAATGCCTAAAAACGCCAAATGTGGCTAAATGCGGCTAACAGCTTGCTACAGTGTTTAACAGCCTTTATGGGCATTTTTTATTTTTACAGCTCGTTTTTACTGCTCCTTGAAGCACAGGCTGTCGTTTTTTTTTCTACTGTCCCTAAAGGCTTATGCCTCCAAACTGACATGTGTGTATGGACACATAGGCTAACATGGAGGGGCGGTTAGAGGCAGTTAAAAAAAAAAAGTCAGGGGACCCCAACAGCAGCTGTAAAAACGTTCTGTGTGCATGCGCCCTAAGAGGCGAGGGTAAAATCTTCCAATGCTGGCACTTGACAACTGTCAAACTTATTATTTTTTTCTCTGCTACATTCTCAGGGAGAGCAAGTGGTAAAGGGTACTAAACTAAAAAGGTTTTAGAAATCATTTTACAAATAAGATATATATATCTTGTAGATTGTAAGCTCTAACGACCAGGGCCCTCTGATTCCTCCTGTATTGAATTGTATTGTACTGTCCTCCCTAACGTTGTAAAGCGCTGCGTAAACTGGTGGCGCTATATAAATCCTGTATAATATATAATATATATATATATATATATATATATATATATATATATATATATATATATATATATATATATATATATATATTTATATTATCGAGCTGATTTTTTTTTTGGTGTTTTATCAAGTTATTGAAAATAACCAAACCTTTACTTTAAAAAACAAATTTGTATTTAGGAAAAATAAAAAGAATTTACCTTGGGATCGAGTCCAAGTCCAGCGCGAGTCAATATGATGGCTAAAGCAATGTTCCTCAAAGCTGCAGACCATTTAAAGTTTATCTTGACTTGATCAGTGACAACAGGGATATTTCTTATAAGAAAACCAGCTAGTAACATTCCTGTAAAAGAAGTATACACCAGAAAACAAAAACCACATAAGCAGGTTGTCAGAGCACTGCCTAACAAATGATACTTTGGTATTTTGATATTTCATTGTTGTTCAGAAAGTCAAGGATTGGGCTTGCTTACAGATTTTTAAACAAGCTGGGGGAAAAAAAATTCAATAAATGAAATGAATAAAAATCATTACAGAAATAGATAGAGCAAAGGTCAAAACATTGGGGGACATTTATCAATTCTGAGGCACAGCAACACAATTCTCAATAGAAGTAGTGAGACAGATTGTCTACAAGGTTATAGTTTGAGCAGCTGTGCTACAGTAGCACTGCATCAGAAAGAAAAAAATGGAAGAGAAAAGATACAACACAAAACCTGTATAGTGTAGCAAGGATGAATACTGCCCCTGACTGTTTAGGGTGAAAGACTGTCATGCTCAGTAGTAAAGCTGTAGCAAACGTTTCGCAAACTGTCACTGGCTACCCAGAATTACAGGCACCGGGTTTGCTAATATATTGGGAAACTTGTTGCAAAGACTCTGCTGAACTGAGAGGCAGCATGATTTTTGTCCAATTGTGTTGCCGTCTAGGCTTAAGCCCAATGTGGGTGAAACATGTCAGAGGGGAGTGACTAATGGGCAGGGATTTGAGCTGAAGCCTGTCTTTTACTTACTTTACACTGGACTTGAATACAGTGTCTGGCGACACTTCCATGCTATAATTGTTTTGCTAGTGTGTTTGATAAAATGTCCCCCAAGTGTTATGCCCTGTACACACGGTCAGATTTTCTGAGGGAAAATGTGTGATAGGACCTTGTTGTCGGAAATTCCGATCGTGTGTGGGCTCCATCACACATTTTCCATCGGAATTTCCGACACACAAAGTTTGAGAGCAGGCTATAAAATTTTCCGAAAACAAAATCCGTTGTTGGAAATTCCGATCGTGTGTACACAAATCCGACGCACAAAGTGCCACGTGTACTCAGAATAAATTAAGAGACAAAAGCTATTGGCTATTTCCCCGTTTATAGTCCCGACTTATGTGTTTTACGTCACCGTGTTCAGAACGATCGGATTTTCCGACAACTTTGTGTGACCGTGTGTATGCAAGACAAGTTTGAGCCAACATCCGTCTGAAAAAAATCCATGGATTTTGTTGTCGGAATGTCCAATCAATGTCCGACAGTGTGCACAGGGCATTAAAGTTATGCAAAAAAAAAAAAAAATTTTTTTTTGTTTTAAAAAACAGGTTATACGTACCTGCTCTGTGCAATGGTTTTGCACAGAGCAGCTCCGATCCTCTTCACTTTGGGTTCGCTGGCGCTGTCCGCTCATCCCCTCTGCAGAGTGCCCCCAATAGCAAGCCTCTTGCTATGGGGGCACTTGAGTAAGCTCAATATTGAGCCGCTCTTCTGTGAATGGATTTTGTCCATTCTCACACAGAGTGTGGCCTGGCCCTTCTCTTATTGGCAGACTGGCTGCGATTGACAGCAGGAGGAGCCAATGGCTCTCGCTGCTCTGTGAGCCAAGTATTAGGGGGGCTTGAGGAGGAGCTGCACCCAGAAGGTTTTGTACATTAACGCATAGAATGCAGTAAGGTAAAAAAAAAACTTCTGCCTTTACAACCACTTTAAGGTGGCCATAGATGGATTGAAATTTGGCTGGTTCAGCAGGGAATAGTCAAATTTCGATCAATGTTGGCCCACTGCTGCTCAACAGAAGTCGATCTAACGATCAACTTCTGTTGAGTGAACCTGTTGGAAAAAATCTGCTCGATCAGTGGCTGCAGCACTGTTCTCTGTGTATTCTGACAGCAGATTAGTCTCCCCACTGTCAGAATACAATAGTGCAAATGGGCCGGATTCTCCCATCCACCTCGACTTTGTGAATGTGGGAAAAAAAAAAACCTGTACGTAAAAAACGGAGCTGTGTATGGCCAGCTTTACTCTGCATGCTGTTTGTCATAGCTGCAATGCTATATTTACCTTTTTGTTACCTTGACGATACCGGGGCTATCTACCTTTGAAACATGGCCCATAAGAGACAGTACTCCTTACTGCAGTAGAAAATAGAAAGGGCATGACCTAGTGTATGCTAGGGTCCAATCTTTCTGCAGAGTTTTACACATACAAAATCCACATACGCTTCTGAAAACGTGTATTTATTCCACTGGACTTTGGTACATAGCACATACCATTGTCAGACAAGAAGCAGAATGTCAACTGGTTATTGACTATGGAGGGATAAAGGAAACAGAGCAAAAGCTGATCATTGCAGGTGGCAAAGGGAGGGGGGCAACAGCTTACTGGTGAGAAAGGAGGCAGATGGGGGGGGGGGGGGGGTTTGAATGTAGGGGTGCACCGAATGTGTTTTTTGGTGCCGAAACCTATACCGAAAATGAAACACACTAGGCCGAAAACCAAAACCGATACCGAAACTGACTGATACCAAAAATGCTTTTTTAATATATTAAACAAAAAAAAGATTTGATATATAAAATTGTGTTATATTCATTATATTATTCATATTCAACTTAATAATTTTATGAAGAAGAATAGTACAATCCAGTAATGTAAATAAGTACTTTAATAAAAAGCAACCCACATAAATCGGAAAGAGAAGATAAAATCAAATAAAAAACACAAAATTATAATAAATTAAAGTGTAACTAGAGCATATCCTGCAGTGCAGACTGCAGTCAGTGCACATTGCACCATAAAAAAAAAAAAAAGGCATAAAAAATAATAAATAAATATAAAAATGCCAAAGAATAATGCCGCGTACACACAATCGGACTTCTCGTTGGAAAAAGATATGACGGCTTTTCCGGCGGGATTCCGCTCAAGTTTGCCTTGCATACACATGGTCACGCAAAAGTTTGCTGAAATTAGGACCGTCAAGAACACGGTGATGTACAACACTACAACGAGCCGAGAAAATTAAGTTCAATGCTTCCGAGCATGCGTTGAATTGTTTATGAGCATATGTAGGGATTTTGCATGTCGGAATTGCCACAGACGATCGCTTTTTCGGATAGGAACTTTTTCCGACCGAAAAATTGAGAGCATGCTCTCATTCTTTTGCCGGCTGGAATTCCGCCAGCAAAAGACCGATGGAGCATACACACGGTCGCATTTTCCGATGAAAAACTCTCATCGGTCTTGTGGGCCGAAATTCCGATTGTGTGTACGCGGCATAAGACTAAGTCTAAGAAGACTTTTTTATTTTATTAAATTTTCAACTTAAATCAGAACTAGTAATTCAGTTCTCACCCTAAGGTGTCAGCGGCTGCATGTGCGATAAAAGTGTATGTATGTAGCTGCGAGTTATACATAGTCATACAGTAGACTCAACTGTGTTCCGGCCCCCCGGCTATGAGCGGAGACTTCCCAGAACACAGACTAGTCTACAGCAGCGGTGCTCAGCCAATCACAGCAAGCAATGTAGACTGTGTTTCTGGAAGTTTCCGCCCATACCCGAAACACAGTGCGGGGTACAGTATAGTGTATAGTACTGGAGTACGTAGACAGCCATACCTTACATACAGTTTTGCACATTCAGCGGGCTGACAGCTTAGGGAGAGACAATGACAGTTTGGCCCAACAACAACAACACAAACTATGTATAAAGAACAACTGTCAACTAACCATAACAGAAATATGGCAGAAGGCCGTTATTCTGTTACAGTTTCTGTAAATATAACATAGTATGCTAGAATAACATTTTTATTTTATTATTTTCAACTTCAATGACAACTAGTAATTTTTTCCCTAAGTTCTCCCCCTAAGGTGTCAGCGGCTGCATGTGCGATATAAAAAGTGTATGTGTGTAGCTGCGGGTTACATACATAGTCATACTGTGTTCGGGCCCCCCGGTATTAGGGGTGTTAAAAATGATTGCCGCATCGATGCATCACGATTCTGCCCTTCCCGATTCGACATCAATGCGGTAGCCAGTGTAATCGATTATGCATGATGTCATTCCGGCTCCCCCCCCCCGCGCGCACAGCAGTGTCTGCTGGTAATGACAAGCCACCAAGGGAGTTCTCCTGAGTGCTTGAATTTTCTTTATGAAAACTGCTTGCAGTAATCTTGATGCATCGCGGAATCGAATCGTTGACATGATAATCGTAATCAAATAGTTAGGCCAGTGAAGATGCGCACCTCTACCGGGTATGAGCGGAGACTTCCCGGAACACAGACTAGTCTACAGCAGCGGTGCTCAGCCAATCACAGCAAGCAATTTAGACTAGTCTGCGTTTCTGGAAGTCTCAGCCCATACCCGGAACACAGTGCGGTATTGTGTATTGTACTGGAGTATGTAGACAGCCACAGATACAGAACATACAGTTTTGCATTTGCACATGCAGCGGGCTGACAGCTTAGGGAGAGACATAGTTTGGCCCAACAGCAACAAACTATGTATGTACAGTAGTTCAAAAGCTGAAGTTCTCTCTTAAATTGAAGAAGTGCAAAAAACTGCAGAAGAACTACAATGAACAACCAACAAATGGCACAACTAGACAATTGGAACATACTAGGTAGTCAGTCATAGTCATACTATGTTGTATGTTCCAATTGTTCAATAGCACAGTCCAATAGCAAGTCCAATGTTCAACATCGTAAATGAATTGGATAAGGATTTATAAATCTATTTCAGTAAAAAAGAAGTGGCAGATTTCGCTTTAAGAACAAAAGTTGTTCAGCTTTCTAACAGGAGAGACGGTTTCTCTTCCCATCAAGAATATGAGATGCTAGACTGAATAGTCTCTCACTCTCTGTACTGGTGCTTGGGGCGGATAAATATCTGTGTGCAATCTGTGCAAGCAAAGGAAAACTTTGTTGATGCGCCAGTACTTAAGGGGATTGTCTCTTCTGGCGATAGGCTGTTCAGCTAAATAAATGTCCAGCTGTTAGGTAGCTGCACTTGTTGTGGCACTGCTATGGACCAGGGTGCATTCATGTAAAATTTCTTCAAACATATCAGATATGGAGGGAGCGTGTTCCTCTTCACTTGTATGCAACCGTTTCTTCTCACTTTCCTCTGTGCTACACCTCAAAACTCCTTCACAAGACGCTTCCACCACCTCCATTTGTGCTTGTATCATTTCCCGTGCACGCTGCTTTTTCTCCACATTAAAACAATGCTCTTTAAAATCGAGGATCTAGAACTGTTGCAATGCAGTACAGACGGTTGGACAGTACAGAGTGTCTTGAAACCTGTTGGCAACGGCCTCCAGTAGAGTGGTTTTAGCAGTTTTTATGCCATGTTTGTTTCTATCTCTTTTCCTAACAGACGCTTCAGTGCAGCAATCAAGGGAATAACTTCAGCAATGGAAGCATTAGTTGAGCTTATTTCTTTTGTTAACTGTTCAAACGGAGATAGAAGAGACAAACTATTTTCAACTAACATCCACTGATGTGCACTCAGTGTTGCCGGTAGCTCGTAATCTGCAATGTATGCAGCTAAAACACGCTTTTGTTCAAAAAAGACACTGCAGCATATAGTAGGTGCTGTTCCGAGTGACCACATTTTGCTGCAGTCGTTTTGGTGCCATTCCAAACTGCATCTGCAAAGCTTGTAATTTGGAATAAGCAAGCAGAGAATGCTTAAAGTGACCCACAATTTTTCTTCCTTTTGATAAGATATCAGATATGGTGCGCTGACTCAACAATCCTTCATTCACAGCCAATTGCAGCGTGTGTGCCATACACGGCATGCTTTTAAGTTCACTGTCCTCCATTGCCTTTGCCATGTTCCGTGCATTATCTCGGACAATCAAATGCACTTTAGACTTCTCAATGTGCCACGTGTCAAGCATGGTTTTTGAAGCATAATTTCTCATCTATCCACTGCGCTGTCAGGCTAAGCATGCTCATTGGACAGACGTCTGAACTCCAAATGTCAGTAGTAAAACTAATTTCTATGATGTTGGTAGTCATGAGCTCATGAACATGTTTTCTAACACTGCAAAACAATTCAGGTAGATAGGCGTCTGCTTGGTAGTGAGTAACACGGCTCAATATGTTGCATGAGCCTACAGAATCCAACGTCCTCCACAACAGAGAACGGCTGGTCGTCTAATGCAATAAATCCCCAAATTTTATCTGTAATGACATGGGCTTTGGGACTGTCACTTGTAAATGTTTTAACCTTTTCAAAGACTGTGGCCACAGATGGTCTTAAGCCTGAGGCACTTTTTGGAGGTGGCACTGTTTGCTTGTAATATGAATGCTGAACTGGATGATGTGTTTTCAGGTGGTGCATAAAACCTGTTGTTGAAAAATGCCTTGGCACTGTACCCCCTCTTGAAATTTCTGCTGAGCAAAGACTACAGATTGCAAATTTGGGGTCTTTATCAGAAACTTTAAAATATTTCCACACTGCAGACATGATCCACCTTTGCTGGTGGTAGCGCAGAATAATCGCATAGAATGATTTATAGTGGGAGTGAAATCTGAGGGGGAAAAAAAAAAAAAAAAAAAAAACGAAAATCAATTTAAAAGCTAAACCCCAGGAGGCAGCTTTAAAAAATAAAAAGCTAACCAATCTTTTTTTTTAAATGATGCAGCTCTTGCCATGCAAGGTAGTTATGTCTGCACTGCAGTACATCTGAATTGTACCAAAAAGATAATTGAAGGCATTGAACTGATTAAATTTGATTTGAAATCGAATAGATTGCTTGCAAATTGCAACTGCAATTCCATTTTCGGCCGATATGTTTTGGCGGCTGAAATTTCGGTGCATCCCTAGGAATGGTTGGGGGACAAAAGTAAAGGCAGTTTGTGGCTGGGGAGGAGGGATGACAGCAAGGTCAGGGGAGAGAAGCAGCAGCTTTAGAACCAGTTAGGAGGAGAGAAGAAACAAATGATTATGTTCCACTATGAGAAGATACAGAGGAGGATGCAAATATGAACTTGGAGAAGATAGGCGATGGTAGATGAAGTGAGGGTCATGTATAAATTATTTTATTTATTTTTGATCACATTTTTATTAAGCATTTTGTATTTACACAAGTTCCACTCACAGCACGTAGATGGCGTATTTACATATACCTATTATATTATAATTGTTAGTACATAGCTCCAAATTTTCCTCTATAACAATTCGTAAAGGCTAATTAAAGAACCAAAACCATATAATTAGGTATTTTTACCTATTCTTTCATAATGACTATTTTGTGCTCTCGAGTGTTCCTCATAGGCAGATAACTACCCCATAAAGAAAGAAAGAGATGAGGAGAAAAAAAAAAAAAAAAAAAAAAGGGGTCATGTATAAATTGGCATTTCTTCAAATTGATCCGATGCTGCATCTGTTCCCCGCCAACTCTAATGCCTCGTACACACGATCGGACTTTCCGACAACAAAACCATGGAATTTTGTCCGAAGGGCGTTGTCTCAAACTTGTCTTGCATACACACGGCCACGCAATTGTTGGCCAACAATTACGAACATAGTGACGTACTACGTGGTTTTTCAGCTCTTTAGCGCCACACTTTGGGCCCCTCCTGCTAATTTCCTGTTAGTAGAAGTCTGGTGAGTGTTGATACGCGCTTTTCTTTTCGCGTTTTTCATTTAGCGCTTTTCATTTCGTGCTTTTCAGTTCGTTTCTGAACGGCCGTTCATCAACCAGCCATGTTGCGGAATCAGAGGGGATAATGTGTTATTTATTATTGGCCCTGGAGTTATTGCTTTGACATTTTTTTGGTTGAATAATGATTTGATTTGGTTTATTTTCTATATTTTTGGATTCATAGAATGCACTTTTTGGTTAAGTTCTATTGGCAGATAGCATGTCTAATTTTATTTGTTTCCTTTTTTTTAATGCACAATAAAAAAAAATGTCGAGAATAATACTTGGCTATGTGTTTTACTTCAAATGACAGTTTGGGAATAGGCAGTTACATTTTAAAAAATACAATGTAAAATTAACATGGAACACCAACATAGTTGTATCTTTGATCTTAAAAACTAATGTGATGGTGTTGTGGTAACTTGCCCAAATATATAAAAAAAAAAAGCATAAAGCATAATAATATTATTCTTGATATCACTAGAAAAAAAAAGCCTTTGAAAGTTTGTTGGCAATAACTCCATCAGTATCACCAGCAAAGCAGCTTCACTATTATTCCATTAAAGAAGAAGAAAATATGTGCTGCATTTTGAGATTTCATAATTTGCCACGTCACAAATGTTAATTCTCCATTATGAATGCTAGTTTACAAGACCGACCGCTTCTGGCTCGTCCTTGCTTCCGAGCATGCGTGTTTGTACTTTGGACTTTTCTCCGACGGACTTGTGTACACACGCTATGGAAATCCAACAACAAACATTTGTTGGCGGAAAATTTGAACACATGCTAGCCAACATTTGTTGGCGGAAATTCCGAAAATAATTGTCCGATGAAACATACACAGGGTCGGATTTTCCTGCCAACAGCCTGACATTGAACATTTCCCGTCGGAAACTCCGACCGTATGTACGGGCCTTTAGACTGAGAACCAAGCGATGAAAGACCACTAATCATTTAGTTCTCGGCCTTCAGTGAGCAGAGAGCCTGTGACTGTCAATCACTGGTTCCCTGCCTCCCCCCAGCGCTCAATGAAGCACCGGGCCATGGAGGGGGTGGAAGCAGCTGGTTTAGGCTCTCAGCGGCTCGTCAAGAGGCTGAGTCAGCTCCTGGTCCAGGCATCTAGGTGCATCCTGACTGTAAAGTCAGGATCTTTCCTGACCCTTGCTCAGCTGAGTCATGTCAGCTGACAGTAGACTTTAGCCAACTGTCATCTGAAAACAGTATAACAGTAAGAAAGAGGGGGTTAAGAAGAATACATAAAACAAGCCTGTCATGAACATATTGGTAAAACAATTCTAATCATAAAGCACCTGAAAAGCTGATGCAAAATACTAAATCTCCAATAACATAAAGCAATGGTGTTTATTTAAATAAAGGAAGTAACTTCATTAGAACTGCATTCTAGCCATTTCAGGTAGGCTAAGACATTTTTCACATACCAAGTAATGGAGGTAACGGCGGTAGTTTGGATATCCTGATCAGACCGACCAGTTTGCCACCGATTACAGCGCACAAGAGCAGAGCGAGAATGCCAAAAAGATTTCCTCCAGGCAGGCATTCAGGTCCTGTTATAGACCAGACCACTCCCCAAATTAATGCCACCATGATAACTGTGGAATGACAAGTAAACAAGGTCACCAATACTAAACAATTTCAAAGTGTCATCTAATAAGAAATATAAGCTTTTATTGTACCATTTGTAACTCCAACAGCAAGTAATCCTTGGGGAGGACAAGAGCAAAATTTCTTTATTTTTATGCAGGTATTAGGTCTGCTTTCAGTCTCCAGGTGTTGATGGCTGTCACTGTTTAACAACTCATTTTCATCATTCTGGACCTTTCCAAGTACTGCTATAGGCATATCCAAAGGCCCCTCCTAGAGGAAAAGAACACAAAAGTACAAAATAACTTTACATTTAACCAATATCGTACTGGCGCTACATAAATGAATAAGTTCAGCTGTGCTTTACAGAGCACCAAAGCCATTCACATCAGTCCTTATATTTGAATACGTTCATAATCTAATGTCAGTACTGGACTCTTGCAAACAAATACATTTTTTGGGTGGAAGTCAATGTAACTACAGGAATCTTTTTGGGTTATAGATTTGTCACACCTATTAAATGGAAGACCAAGAAATGAAAGGATATTCCTTCTGAATATGCTATTTGTCTGGATGTCCCTGGTTTCATTCGACCAAGTTACTAACCAAGAAGCATATAGTAAAGTCACATAGTTATCCTGTCTTGCTGCGTCTCAAGTCCTACTTCATAAAAGCCATGGTTTCAATACACTGCACTGATAATGGCCAAAAAACCTGAAACTGCTATATGCAGCTTCAAATAAATGGCTCTATAATATTAGGCTATATATTATCACTATACAGCAGCTGGTCTGGATGTGAAATTGGCTGTTGGGGGCGTACAGGAATGGTTCTGATTAGCCCTTTCAGCATTAGGAGACCACTTAAAATAGTGTACGTGTTTTTTTTTATTTTATTTTTTTATAATAAACTATTGTTTCATACAGAAAGCACTTTGATTTGTCCTGTTATATTTTGGGCATACTTGGTGATATACTGAATAAAATCAAGTGGATAATTCTGAGTTTACTAGGGCAAAACCAACACTCCCCTGTATGGTAAAAAGCACACAGTTTAACCAAAATACTAGTAGGTCAACACCCTAAGGTTAGAGGCTAGTGGTTGTGGTTGTCACTAGTGGTGATATATTCAATGTCTTCCTGTCCTTTCCCCATGGAGAATCTGGTGGGGCGATTTTACACCTGTTGGGAGTATTACTATCAAGGACTTGCGCATAGCATTCTGATAAACTGTTTTTTATCTTTTATTTCTGATTGCTGTCAATAGATATTGTTAACATTGCTTGAACAGCTCTGCTCACTGTCCTGAAATAGGGAATTATTATCATATTTATGGGAGATGTGATGGAAGAAGACGTGAATACCTTCTGTTTTAAGATAGAGAGTTCAGTAATTGCAGCCTATTACTAGGTACAGGTTTCCTTGAAAGTTTACACACCATGAATGTTGGAAATGCATCAAAAGAGAACAATGTTCTAACTGTTGTGGGTCTGCAAATTGTAGATAGCATTCAGTGTTTTAATATGTTTGAGGGAGACGTGCTTACTAGTGAAGAACTGAATGAAAGAACGGGCGCTCCTTTGTTTGGAAATCAAACAAACAATTGGAAAACAGTGATAACGTGCCAATCTACTTATACATACTCTAAACCATGGAGGTTCCACTCACGCCTCAACTGGCTCTCAGGCGCAGCACGCAATTATAACAGCAAGCCTACCCCTTGTCCCATTACATACCATTATTATTTAATTTAAATGACCCATTGGTTGCTAAAGCTGGCCATAGATGATTCAAATCTTGGCCAGTTCAGCAGGGCCCGGCCAAGATTCTAAACATGTATGGGCAGGCTGTTTGTATCCAAGTGTACAACCAACATGTTTTTTTCATGCAATTATTGCCAACAGCTATAGTTTCTAGCAATAATCACTGTGTGTTCTCCTAGCCAGGGCGGCTCCCCAGCTGGGAGAACACAATGGCTCCACGGTTGGGGAAGGGGGGGTTTGAGGGGGATTCCCCCATCAATACTGACTGCAATCGAGTGATTTTCTTTCCTGCAAAAATCGCACCATCTATAGCTGGCTTTACAGCTTTCTGTGGCAATAGTTCTGTCCCCAGGTTTATTTTGAGGTATGTTTCTACACATAAAATATCATCAGTGTACCAACAGTAGTGGCAGCCACACCAACAGAAGTAATGTGATGGCATATGGTAAGAAAGTTTTCAATTCCTTAAAATGGACTCAGTTCTTTGGGAAACAGATTGCCAATGAAAACAATTGTGTCATATTACAACAAAAAATTTAAATGTATTTTATGTGATATGGGATTTTATGTGATAGACCAACATAAAGTGGCACATAATTGTGAAGTGGAATGAAAATGATAAATGGTTTTCAACATTTACAAATAAATATCTGACAAGTGTGGTGTGCATATGTATTCAGCCCCCATTACTCTGATACCCCTAACTATAATGTAGTGGAACCACTTGCATTCAGTAGTTACCTAATTAGTAAATATAGTTCACCTGTGTGCAATTTAATCTCAGTAAAAAAATACAGCTGTTCTGTGGAGCCCTCAGAGATTTGTTAGAGAACCTTAGTGAACAAACATCATGAAAGCCAAGGAACACAACAGAAAGGGCAGGGATAAAGTTGAGAAGTTTAAGGCAGAGTCAGGTTATAAAAAATATCCCAAGCATTGACCATCTCACGGAGCACTGTTCAATCCATCATCCGAAAATGGAAATAGTATGGCACAACTGCAAACCTACCAAGACATGGCCATCCACCTAAACTGACAGACCAGGCAATGGGAGCATTATTCAGAGAAGCAGCCAAGAGTCCATGGTAACTCTGCAGAGATCCACAGCTCAGGTGGAAGAATCTGTCCACAGAACAACTATTAAGCCCCATACACACGATAGGACTTTGTGCAAACTCTCCCTTGGATTTTTGTACAAAGGGAGTTGGCCAGAAGTTTGTCTTGCATACAAATGACAGGACTTTTCCAGCCAACTTTCACCATATCACGTGGTTTTTTAGCTCTTTACCACCACCCTTTGGTCAACTTGTGTATTGTTGTCTGATATTGTGTCAATCTCGCCACTTTTATTGGTGAGATTGACACCTTGCGAGCCGGGTTGACACTGGTGCGGGGATCCGACTTGGATCCCCGCCAATGCCAGGCACTGTTTGGTATGAATCTTGAGGGGGAACTCCACGCCAAATTTTAAATAAAAAACCGGCATGGGTTCCCCTCCAGTGGCATACCAGGCCCTTAGGTCTGGTATGGATATTAAGAGGAACTCCCTACGCCGAAAAAACGGCATGGGGTCCCCCCCAATCCATACCAGGCCCTTATCAGAGCACGCAGCCTGGCCGGTCAGGAAAGGGGGTGGGGACGAGCGTGCGCCCCCCCCTCCTGAGCCGTACCAGGCCGCATGCCCTCAACAAGGGGGGGTGGGTGCTTTGGGGGAAGGGGGCGCCCTGCGGCCCCCCACCCCAAAGCACCTTGTCCCCATGTTGATGAGGACAAGGGCCTCTTCCCGACAACCCTGGCCGTTGGTTGTCGGGGTCTGCGGGCGGGGGGCTTATCGGAATCCGGGAGCCCCCTTTAATAAGGGGGCCCCCAGATCCCGGCCCCCCACCCTATGTGAATGAGTATGGGGTACATCGTACCCCTACCCATTCACCTAGGGAAAAAAAAGTGTCAATAAAAAACACAGTAGACAGGTTTTTAAAGTAATTTTTTAGGGAGCGTTTAGGTCCTCTTCCGACTTCGGGGGTCCTCTTCCGACTTCGGGGGTCTCTCCGGCGTCTTCTCCCGCTGTCCGCATCTTCTGCTGGCTCTACCGCTATCTTCTGGCACTCTTTTGCCAGCGGTGGTCCGGACCTCTGGATCGTCTTCTTCCCTCTTCTCTTCCAAAGATGTTGACACGACGCTCTCTCCAGCCAGAATGCTCTCTGTGCGCTCCGCAACGGACTTATATAGGCGGTGACCGCCTATATAAGTCCGTTGCGGAGCGCAAAGAGAGCATTCTGGCTGCAGAGAGCGTCGTGTCAACATCTCTGGAAGAGAAGAGGGAAGAAGACGATCCAGAGGTCCGGACCACCACTGGCAAAAGAGCGCCAGAAGATAGCGGTGGAGCCGGCAGAAGATGAAGACGCCGGAGAGACCCCCAAAGTCGGAAGAGGACCCCCGAAGTCGGAAGAGGACCACAGAGCTGCCTAATAAACTACTTTAAAAACCTGTCTACTGTGTTTTTTTATGACACTTTTTTTCCCTAGGTGAATGGGTAGGGGTACGATGTACCCCATACTCATTCACATAGGGTGGGGGGCCGGGATCTGGGGGCCCCCTTATTAAAGGGGGCTCCCGGATTCCGATAAGCCCCCCGCCCGCAGACCCCGACAACCAACGGCCAGGGTTGTCAGGAAGAGGCCCTTGTCCTCATCAACATGGGGACAAGGTGCTTTGGGGTGGGGGGCCCGCAGGGCGCCCCTCCCCCAAAGCACCCACCCCCCATGTTGAGGGCATGCGGCCTGGTACGGCCCTTTCTTGACCGGCCAGGCTGCGTGCTTGGATAAGGGTCTGGTATGGATTTAGGGGGACCCCCACGCCGTTTTTTCGGCGTAGGGGTTCCCCTTAAAATCCATACCAGACTGAAGGGCTTGGTATTCCCCAGAGGGGAATTCCCTCTCGCGCTCGCCACAGTAGGAAAATGTGTTTTTCCTATTGCAGCCAGCGCGAGATGTACAGTACCCTGCCGCCGAGAACCACCGCGATCCGATCGCGCTGGAAACATTCTTGCGGATGCGTACTGTAGTTTGTACAAAAGTCCGATGGCTTTGTGTACACACGATCGGACTTTTGTTGCCGGAAAGTTTGTCCGTTCGCACAGCCAACAAAAGTCCGATGGAAACTGAAAAAGTTTGTCCGATGGAGCGTACACACGGTCGAATGTTGCTCCAAAACAGGTCTTTGGAATATTTGTTGTCAAAAAGTCCGATCGTGTGTACGGCCCTTTAATCTTGCACTCTACAAATCTGGCCTTCCAAATCTGGAAGAGTGGCAAGAAGAAAGCCATTGTTGAAAGACAATCATTAAAAGTCCCGTTTGCGAGAAGCCATGTGGGGGGGGGTTGACAGTAAACATGTGGAAGAAAGTGCTCTAGTCAGATGAGACCAAAATTGAACTTTTTGGCCTAAAAGCAAAACGCTATGTGTGGCGGAAAACTAACACTGCACATCACCCTGAAACATGGTGGTGGCAGCATCATGTTGTGGGGATGCTTTTCTTCAGCAGGGACAGGGAAGATGGATGGAGCACAATACAAGGCAATCTTAGAAGAAAACAGAGTTATGTACCTGGTAACATTTCTAGGAAGTCTTCCAGGGCAGCATCTGAGAAATAGGCTCCTCCTCCCCGAAACAGGAAACACATTAGTCCACCATTAAAAAATGTGTTAGTCTTACCCATGTGCCTCAGTTAATATTAAAGCACCAAAGGAACTCTCAGTAAGCCAATGCTTCCCCACAATACCTGGTACTATTGCTTAGGGTGGGAACTATTGCTGCCCTGGAAGACTTCATAGAAAAAGAGTTACCAGGTACCTAACTCCGATTTCTCAAATCGTCATCCAGAGCAGCATTCGAGAGGATGTATCAAGCAATACTTACTAGGGTGGGGATAAGGACTGGAGCACCTTGCGAATGTCTGGTCTTGGCTGGACAGCTGGTCTATACGGTAGTGCCTTGTGAAGGTACTAAAGCTCCACCATGTCGCTGCCCTGCAGATCTGCTCCGGAGTTGCCCCTGCCTGCTCTGCGACCGAGGTTGCCCAGGCTCTGGTTGAATGGGCTTTGATCCCGCTTGGAGGGGCAAGGCTTTGTGTCTCATAGGCTGTCTGTATGTCAGGTTTTATCCTCTGCTTATCGTGTTTTTCAATGCCTTTTCCCTTATTGACTCCTGCATAGAGGACAAATAAAGAGGTAGTTCTTAGCCAGTCCTTCGCTCTCTCGAAAGTGTATTTCTTACATCTAGCTTATTATACGTGTCTTTTCTTGCTATTCATTGATTTTGAAAGAGACGGGATAACCACATTTTGCGTCCTGTGGAATGTTGATGGGAGACTTTTGGTAGAAAACCTGGGTCTAGCGAGAGAACTATTTTGTCCGTTTGTATCAGGCAGCATGGTTCCATCCAAGTGCTTGGATTTCACTCACTCTTCTGGCTGATACTAGGGCCACTAAATGTGCATATTTTTTAGAGCAAAGTTTTTATCAGAGATTTCTTCCAAAGGCTCAGACGGGGGAGAGAGAAATCCTCTGAGCACTGTGGACAGGTCCCATATCGGCGTGCTGCCAATTTTTGCAGGTCTAGCTCTATTTAACAAGATAAGGAATCTCTTTATGAGCGGATCCTCTGCTAGTCTGGGGTGCTTGCCCTCCCAAGGCCCACTGGGCTGAATGGGATGCTGGTCAGGGAGTCCCTGCAGAAAGCACAGAGACTGTGGGAAAATAACAAACGTTTTGCAGCTCTTGTGGCTGCGGAGGAAACACAAACAACTGAGGCACACAGGTAAGACGAACAAATTTATAATGGTGGACTAATGCGTTTCCTGTTTCAGGGAGCAGCCCATCTCTTGGATGCTGCCCTGGAAGACGATTTGAGAAAACCTGTTAGAGCCTGCAAAAGACTTGAGACTGGAGTGAGGGTTCACCATCCAGCAGATGTACAGCCAGAGATACAATTGAATGGTTTAGATCAAAGCATATTCATGTGTTAAGCCTCATACACACGATAGGACTTTTTCATCCAACTTTCACCAAATCACTTTGTTTTTCAGCTCTTTACTGCCACCCTTTGGTCAACTTCTGTATCGGCGAGATTTGACACCTGCGAGCCCCATCGCGGGAGCCAGCGCCGAGCTGGCTCGCTCATCGGGAAAGGAAAAATGTGTTTTTTCCTTTCGCGATGAGCGACAAGCATTGCCGACAGGTGTTTGGTATAAATCATGGGGGGGGGGAACTCCATGCCAAATTTTAAATGAGTAACAGGCATGGGTTCCCCTCCAGGGGCATACCAGGCCCTCAGGTCTGGTATGGATTTTAAGGGGAACCCCCTTAAAAACCAACGGCCAGGGTTGTCGGGAAGAGGCCCTTGTCCTCATCAACATGGGGACAAGGTGCTTTTTGGTGGGGTGGGCCGCAGGGCGCCCCCCTGCCAATAGCCCCATTGTTGAAATTTGTATAGAAAGGGAGTGTGGGATGTAGGCAGGGTGCTGAAGTCCGTTCAGGTTTTCACAGTCAACAGGTGTATGTTAACCTCAACCTAACCCTCAAGTGTAACCCGGAAGCAATTCCTACACCCAAACCTTACTTTAAAATTAAAAACTGAAAATTACAAATCAATGTGATGGTCTGTAATTGTTCTATTTTAATGGGTATCACAGCAATAAAACAGAGAAAGAAAACGTTCTATAAAAAACAATCCTTATTTCCAGACTTACCTTGGCTATGTGGTTTGTGACACTGGATTCCATAGCACTCTCAAATGTGTCACCTTGCCCCGCACAGCCGCTCTCATTGCAGAATTCTCTCCCCTCCATTCTGGAAAACCTAAAGGAAAGCAAGCAAAGGGGAGTGGTAAGTGTTCTATTTAAAAGTCTTTTTTTTTTTTCTTGAGCCCACTAAAGGCCCATACACACAATAGGAATTTTTAACAACAAACATGCAAATTAGCTGTTTTAAAGGCAACATCCGACCGTGTGTACGCTCCAGCGGACAAACTTTTTCGGTTTTCATCGGACAAATGTTGGCTGTGCAAACAGACAAACTTTCCGACAACAAAAGTCCTATGGTGCAAAACCCTATCGTGTGAACACAAGTCCAACTTTAGTCCAAAGTACAAACACGCATGCTCAGAACCAATGCAAAAGATCAGACAACGATACAGAAGTTGACCAAAGGGTGGCAGTAAAGAGCTGAAAAACCGCATGATTTGGTGAAAGTTGGCTGAAAAAGTCCTGCTGTGTGTATGCTTAGTTTACGGCCAACGCCCTTTGTACAAAAATCCACGGGAAAGTTTGTACAAAGTCCGATCGTGTGTATGAGGCTTTACACTACTCTGCAGCACAAAACATACAGCATCTTGGGCTGCAGAGCGGTGCCAGAGGGGGCAGCGTGATGTGTGTTATATCTCATCACACAGCTCTTCATTTTTTTGACTGAACCTTATTTAACCACTTGACTTCCGGAAGATTTACCCCCCTTCATGACTGGGCCATTTTTTTGCGATACAACGCTTCGTTACTTTAACTGACAATTGCACGGCCATGCAACACAGTACCCAAATAAAATGTATGTAATTTTTTCCCCCACAAATAGCGTTCTTTTGGTAGTAGTTGATTACCACTGCATTTTTTTTATGCTATAAAAAAAAAAAAAAAAAAAAAAAAGTCTGACAATTTTGTAAAATACGGTAATATTACTTTCTGCTATAACATATCCAATTAAAAAAAAAAAAAAATTTCTTCATAAATTTAGGCCAAAATGCATCTTGCTACAAATTTATGGAAAAAAAAAAATCCCAATAAGCGTATATTGATTGGTTTGCGCAAAAGTTATAGCATCTTCAAACTATGGGATATATACTGAAATGTTTAATTCTTTTTATACTAGTAATAGCGGCGATCAGCGACTTATAACAGGACTGCGATATTGTGGTGGACAATCGGACACAAACTGACACTAGTACAGTGATTAGTGCTAAAAATATGCACTGTCACTGTACTAATGACACTGGCTGGGAAAGGGGTTAAACATCTAGGGCGATCAAAGGGTTAACTGTGTGCCTAAACAATGTTTTTGTGTAAACTTCTTTTACTATGGGGAAGTGATGGAAGTGAGGGACACAAAATCCCCCGCTTTCTCTCTGTCAGAACAGAGCCCTGCCTTGTATACATAGGCAGAGCCCTGTTCTATGCCCAGCGATCGGTGGACATCCATCACCCGCAGATTGGCTTCCGCTGTGAGTAATCACAGCAGAAGTGGTTCATCAGCAGCGCGTGCCCCCTAGGCGGAAGAAAAAAATAAAATTATATATATATATATATATATATATATATATATACACACACACTCACACACAATAATATATATACAGTGGGGACAGAAAGTATTCAGACCCCCTTAAATTTTTTACTCTTTGTTATATTGCAGCCATTTGATCATTTTTTTCCTCATTAATGTAACTTTCATTGCAGTTACCTGCATTTTTTCCAAGAGGAAAAAACGCAGGTAACTGCACATAGTGTGAATAGGCCCATAAGCTTCCTACCAAATTACAGCTATGTGAACTGGCCGGTCTCCTTCCTCCATTCCTTATAAAATAGACAATATAATTTTATTTCCCTATTTACATGATTCTTGGATGGTACTGCATAAATGTATAGGAAAAAGGGAGACTAGATGTCAGCTGCTGATTTACTGCACATAATCTACAAAAATCTTCCTGCTGAACATGACCACTAGTAGCTAAATATCATGTAAAATCTTCCATGGCTTGCCTTCACACAGTTCCACTAATCCTGTTATGTTTAATGTAAACAAACACTTTTTGAAGACACCTAAAAACTTTAAAAGATGTGCTGAAATGCCAATGAGAAACTGGTTTATTGCAACAGGTCTTCAGATTCCACAAGTACTATGTGGAGGTAAAAAAACAAAAAACACATTGGCTGGGAAATACTAACAGAGCACCAGGCACATGGAAACAAAAGGAGAAATCTTTGTCAGAAAGGCAGACTGGATCTCCACGGCATGCAAAAGGACCACAATGCAAGGCTTCTCAGTTAATCTTGTTTAACAGCTACAGCAATGTACTTTACAGTTTCCCAATGCAAGATTTCTCAATCCTCCTCATCACATTTGTGTTTTGTTAATGATAGCAAGTTACAGAACAAATAGGTGTAGCTACTGAAAAGGTACTTCCGTTGATAAAATCAGCAAAGCTACTGCTCTAAAGCCTGGTACACACTAAGTTTTTCTTCTTTCAACCCAGTAGGCTGAATGAAAGAAAAAAAAAAACTGAGATCGCCGTACTAACAAAGTTAGAGCGGCAATCTCCTCTGCTGTGTTATTGTATTCTGACAGAGGGAATGCAAGAACACACTGATCAGCGCTGGCAATCATTGGCTGCCACCACTAATCAGATGTCAGCCGGATGTTGGTTTTCCAGCATTTCTGTTCCACAGAAGCCAGTCGTAAAACCAGCTTCTATGATGGCTGTATACATGGGTCGAAAGTTTGTCGGTTCCTGTGATGCTGAATCGTTTGTGATGCTGAAAGGCCTCACTACTGGTTTCCCTTAGGCTACTTTCAAGCTGATGCCCTTTACAGGCACTACAGCGCTAAAAATAGTGCCTGTAAAGAGCCACTTATGTCTCTCCAGTGTGAAAGCCCGAGTGCTTTCACACTGGAGCGGTGCAATTGCAGGACAGAAAAAAAAAAAAAAAACTCCTGCAAGCCGCATCTTTGCAGCACTGTAGGAGCGTCGTATACACCGCTCCTAAAGCCCCCCAGCCCATTGAAAACACTACTTTACATAGTAAAGTTTACTTTACTTTAGCAAAGTGTCATTTCTTCAGTGTTGTCACATGAAAAGATAGAATAAAATATTTACAAAAAGGTGAGGGTGTACTCACTTTTGTGAGATACTGTATATAGAATTTAGAATGCTTTCAGAAATAAAATAAAAAAAAAAAAAACTATTAACACTTCTATCAATTAACAAAATGGAAAGTAAACGAACAGAAGTGTTGTCACATGAAAAGATATAATAAAATATTTACAAAATGAGATACTGTATGTGTAAAGCGCTGTTTTTCTAAGTGCATTTTTCCACGTATGCCGCATTCTTTATTCGTCATTATATCTACAACTTACGCCTTGATAAAAAGTTCAAGAGAGATCTAAACTAATGCTTAACTAACCTCCCCCCCTTCTCCGTTATCCTGAGCAAAACTGCACTTTGGCCTGCTTTGCTTTGGATACAGCTGGCAATATTGAGAGTGGTTTCCGCTTCAAAAGTTCGACAATCATTGGCATAAAAAAAAAAAAAGTCGCACTTGAACTGGAACTAGGAGGCTACTCATGCACATGTAGCAAGCGCAGAAATGACCTCTTCATTTTGGGGCAGGCTTCCCATGGCCTCATAGACCAATAGACCACCATTTACCTGGATGTGGCAGAGTAAACAGCAAGCAGTTACAGCAAAGACACAGAAACCTGCATACACCACATTGAATAGGACGTCTTCTCACTTTTGTTTCTAACGAAGCCCAAACATTTACCAGCCTGAGGAAGTGTACAGCTCCTTATGTATCACAAGGCAGATACCTTACATCTAAAACATAAAATAAGCCTATTTATTATATTCTGTGCAACCTACGCTTTGTCCATACAGAATATACCTTTTTCATTCGGCCTGTAAGATTTTCCAGTACGGTGCAGATGGATGTGTCCCCTTTCAGCATATATATTTTTTTCAACAGCCGACACCAGAAGCTGTGAGGATACCTAAACAGTCACCGCATCTGATTTTATGCAGGTGCGATTCAAAAAAAAATTCTTTATGGCTCAATCAATGTGCCTGGCTCACAACAAACTGACCAAGATTTACATTGTGTATGGACAGCTGTCGGGACTGCCCTTGGCTATTCACAGCTGAACGGAGCAAAAGCAATGCAAGGATTTGCTGCTGGGCGAGGACTAAACTAGTGTAAACCTGAATGAGATAAAACCAGTCAGTCTCCCCCATCCACATTATATAGCATGGATGGAGGAATCTCTCCTGCTGGCAATTTATGTAGCAGCTGCAGTACCTGTAGTTCGTCCTAATACAGTAACGCTGCCAAAAAGTGACTGTAGCAAACAGAATGCATTCGCTGTTCAGATCATTTTCCATCCGGCTCAGCCAATTTTCCAGATGATCCTGCAGTGCAACCCAGGGCTCAAATTTTAACCAATTCAGCAGGAATCGGCCAAAATTCAAACCTTCTATGGCCAGCCTGAGCTTCAATGTAAAGTAGATATAAAGCCCAACTAAGCCCCCATTCACATCGGTGCTATTTGCCATGTCAAATCTCATGCCAAATCGCAGATCGCCACCATTATTAGTAAAAAAAAAAAAAAAAAAAAAAGGAATAATAAAAATGCCATAAATCTATTCCCTATTTTGTAGACGCTATAGCTTTTGTGCAAACCAATCAATATACGCTTATTGCGATTTCTTTTACCAAAAATATGTAGAAGAATACATAATGGTCTAAACTGATGAAGACATTTTTTTTTTTTAATTTGGGGATATTTATTATAGCAAAAAGTACTGTTTTTTTGTTTGTTTTTTGGTCTTTTTGTTTATAGTGCAAAAAAAACAAAACAAAAAACGCAGAGGTGATCAAATAACACCAAAAGGAAGCTCTGTTTGTGGGAAAAAGAGCACATAAATTTTGTTTGGGTACAGTGTCGCACGACCACACAATTGTCAGTTAAAGCGACGCAGTGACGTATCGTAAAAAAAGAGCCTGGTAATTAAGGGGACAAAGTGGTTAAATTTAAACTCCTGCAGCCTTTTACTGTGTACATGCAAAGACTGCATGGCATTTCTCTGGGCAGGTTTTCAAATGGTGGATAGTGTCTGTGTAATGTGTTGAAGTGATCACTTTTAGTCTCCATCATAATTCCATGTGACAGGGTGACAATACTAGAACACAATGGAGAGTCACCCAGTGAGCATTGTCACCCCATAACAGGATGAGCCTTAAGAAAGACCTTAATGGCAGGATCACCAGGTGTTCTTTTAATAACTACACATTTAAAGCATTACTAAAAAGGTAATTTTTTTAAAATTAAAATAACAAACATGCCTTACTTACTTGCTCTGTACAATGCCATTGCACAGGGCGACCGTGAACCTCCTCTTCTCGGGTCCCTCGCCAGCACTGTCTACTCCTCCTCGATAACTTTTTTCCACCCTGGCCAATTGACTGTTTGATCAAAGCTAATATAAATTGGTTGGAAGGGAAGTTATGGATATTGAATTAGTGGATTCGATAGGTTTGATCGAACCAAGTGAATAATAAAATTAAAGCGTGTGTGGCCACCATTAGGCTGACCACACATGATACAATCTGATTGTACGATTTACATTAAGCCGGGTTTACAGGGGCTGAATGTCAGGAAACAATCGGGCGGTTAAAAAATAAATTTAAAAAATGTTAAAATGCCCGACATTCGGCTTGTGTGTATGTTTGGCCGGCTTCTGTCGGACGTGCATGCTGGAAAACCCAGCAGCCGACTGACTCCCGATCAGCACTCTCAGCCAATGGAGGAGAGTGCTGATAGGAGTGTTCTGACGGGGGTCCATTCCCCTGTCAGAACACAATAGCTCAGCGGGGGAGATCGCTATACTAACTTTGCATAGTTAGTACAGCGGCTTCGACTGGAGCCAAGTTTTTTTTTTTTTTTCCAGCTGAACGGAAAAAAACGAATAGTGTGTGCCAGGCTTTAGATCTACCATCTATGTAGTGCAAAGATCTGCCTGACTGGATACAGATTGATAACATACGTACATATTGCATCGTTTTGTTAAATCTGTGGTTGTTTGTGCAAATATTGTAGTCTGATTTGAAAGTGTATAGTGACCCTAAAGGAGATTGTACAATCAAACTGTTACATGTGTGGTGAGCATTAGACTGTATATTGAGCTGGTACATTCTCAGCACAGTGCCTTTGTGCCAGAATGTATCGCCTCTCATGCGCATGCCCGGGAGTTATATCATCCTACACTGACCAATCAAGATGGCCAAAGACTCGGCGCCTGGAAGATGCTGGAAAGATGTCAGTGCCAGCGAGGGACCTCATGGATATCAGAGTTAATTATTTTGGAGTTTAGTTCTGATTTAAGTCCAGGGGATACAAGACTAAAGTGTAATACTTACCCTATTCCTTTCTCCAACAGGCTTCACCTCTTCAAACGCTCCTGGTTGCGTGCGCCCTCGCCGTCATCACATGTATCACTACTAATCCTGCAATATATGTGATAATGGCAGAGTGTGTCCATTGACTGGAGTGGTGAAGGGAAGAGGGGGCAGATCACAGTTTGAGCCCCCATAGCAAGGATATTTTCTGCTGCTAAAGTATGCCATATGTTCACAGCAGCAGGGGTCGTACATACACTCCCAGCTGCTGTAGAAGTGTGTATAAATTAGGGACCGACCAATATCGTTTTTTCGGTGCCAATACGATACCGATATTTCGGCCACCTCTCAGGCCGATAGTCGATATTGTCTGCACATTTAATAGAAAAAAAGTTTTTTACACTTTTTTTTAATTACTGTTATTGCTGTCATAAGGAATGTAAATATCCCTTGTGTCAGTAATACAAGACCCCAAACCCCTCCACTGTACCTGAAAGTATTCAAAACATCAAGATCTGCATTTTTAAATACTTTATATTTTTTAAAACTGGCGCCTTTAAGATGCCAGTAATCCGGTGAAAGTGATGTCATGACATCGCTTCCAGATTACTAGATCCAAGACCCGAACGAAGCATTGGCTTTGTTCGGTTTTTCGGCCAGCCGGCGGATGTGCTGACTGGTTGCTCAGGCCTCCCGGTGGGATGGGAGAGCCCGGGTGAGCGGTGGAGAGAGGGATGTCCCTTCCCGCTGCTTGTAATAACAGCCAGGCGGCTGCTTAGCCACATCGGTTACTATTACAATAAAGCCGACCGTCCGCTCTAAATAACGGTACCGAGGTGATGCCTGTAGCTGTATGCATTACACCGGTAAAACCCCTTGAAGCAATATCGGTAATATCGAGCATGTTTGTGCCCAATACCGATACTTCAAAAAAAGTGAATAATCGGCCACCGATAATCGGTCGATCCCTAGTATAAATCAGACAATCCAACCGTCAGATGAAAGCGGTCAGGCACTGCCACTGTTCCCTCCACACTCCCATCTGTATACATGGGACTGGTATGGCAGGTGTCTCTGGGTGGAGGGAAGGGAGACACCCAAGCACTTAAAAGCCCCCTCCCTCCCCACCAAAGAAAAATATTGAGCCCCCACCCCTACATCTGAACTCACATGTATGGTGCTTCTGTTCGATTCTGTAAATTCCAATTGCGATACACGTTACATACCGCCACACACACTCTAGAGTAAAAGCAATCATTCTAGCCCATTTTTCATGGGTAACTCTAGAAGGATAATTCATCTTTATCAAAAAAAAACACCTATGCAGGTTAGGGGGCCTGTAGATAAAAACAAACAGCAGTTTTGACTAAAGTTGGATAATGCCCTTGCTATAGATGAAGGCCTTTATATACCACTGAAAGCGCGACTGAAAAAGTAATCATAATTAAATAAATAATAATAAATCCAAATCACCTCCCTGGAGTAGTTCAGTATGTTTTTCAGGCAATTTTAGGTTTTTCCAAGTTGAGAGGCAGAATAAAAAAATCACCAGCGCGTTCAGGAGATGAACGTTTGGGCAGAAAAAACCCTAAGGGCCAGTTCACACCATAGAAACGCAGTTCCAGGTGCTTTTCTGCATGCATGTTTTTGGCACATTTTTGATGCAGTCCTGTGCACTTTCCCTTTTTTTTTCTTGACCCTAAATAAGAACATGTGTGTTCCAGTGCATTTTTGCTGTGTTTAGGTGCGTTCCAGTGCGTCTTGATGCATTTTACAGCGTTCAAGTACAATGCAGGAACAAATGCAGCATGTTCTACTTTTTTTTCTGGAACTGGAACTTCAAGCACTGGTGTGAACTATGCCATTGAAAAAACAACCTACTTTCCATGTGTTTTTGATGTAGAAAAAAAAATGCACTGGACTGCATGGGGTGTGAACTGGCCCTGAATGTACATAAATATAAGTCAAACGCGCCTAAACGCTAGGTCTGTTTAGCACTTGAGCATTCATTCCAATGGCCAGAATAAAATCAGTATTCTGACCAACGGAATGGATGAACACCCAAATGCTTGATGTGCCTAAACGCATTTGAAAAACATGGCTTTAGGCGTGTTTTTTTTTAAGCTACTTTGCTCCTGTCAGGAGAAAAGGCATTCAGAAGCCTAGCGTGCATGGGACCTTAAAGGGCAAGTTCACCTTTACAGAAAAAAAGGTGAACTTACACAGGACCCCCTCCTCACCTGCAGCATGGCGATTTCCTTTTCTGAGTCCTGCTGTTGCCGCCTCACTGGACCGGGCTTAGAGATCTCCAAAACATCCCCTCTCATGAGGAACGTTTTGGAGCATACTTATTGGTTGGCACTGTCACATGGGCGGCGCCAACAAATCAGATCCCACATAGCCCGTCCTGTGTGCGGGGAAGAAGTTGCAAGGGTCTCAAACTGGCGGCCCTCCAGCTGTTACAAAAGTACAAATCCCATCATGCCTCTGCCTGTGGGAGTCTTGCTTGTAACTGTCAGCCTTGCAATGGCTCATGGGACTTTCGCAACAGCTGGAGGGCCGCCAGTTTGAGACCCTTCAATTAGTAGAGAGAATGTCGAGGGGATTTCTAAGCCCCGGACCGGTGAGACGGCGATAGCAGGGCTCAGAAGGGGAGATCGCTGGGCTGCAGGTCAGCAGGACTGGGCTGGCTGGTGAGGAGGGGGTCCTGTGTAAGTTCACCTTACAGATTTTTCTGCAAAGGTGAACTTACACTTTAAAGTATCCCCTATGGAAAATTTAGGGTACAGAAGTTTGTTATTTCACAGGCAATGTAACCTCTTCCCACCAGCCTCTTGGCGGGTGGGCTTTAACACCAAGAGGCCATATATATATGTGGCCCGATGCAAACACAAAACTTTGCTTAAAGCGCGAGCTCCTGATGCAAACTTGCTCTCAATCACAGCGGTCACATGACCCGAATGCCTTCCAGCATCTGAAAGTTCTTAAAAGCCTGGGAGGCGGCGGCAGGAAGGGGTTAAGGCTTGATATGTTGGGTGTCTATTTTACTCAGCACAACCTCATCTTTTATATTTGGGCAATATGTTGTATTCTTCTACATTAAATCTAACATTATTGTATGTTTTAATGACATTTTGCACTTACACTAGTATCTTGGAATTGGAACTACCGCAATTTTATTCTCTAGGGTGTCTGTTTCAGAAAATAAATACAGTTTGGGGGAAGGCGGGGGGGGGGGGGGGGGGGGTTTAAGTAATTTTCAGGCCTAAAATTAATTTTTCTAAACGTGTGCAAAAAAATAAAAGAATAAATACAAAATAAAAAAAAGGTCCCTGGCAGCAAAAGGGCTATAAATGTACAGACTATGGTCAGTGTCTAGCTGTACAAGGTGTAGAAGATCTCAGAGGTGAAATGTAGGGCTGCAACTAACGATTATTTTCAAAATCGATTATGGTTTTTCGATTAATCGGTTAATAACCCAAAAAAAATAAAAAAATAAAAAGTGTGGTGTATAATTTAGTTAATATGTATGTTTTAAAAAAAGGCAATTTATTCTTAAATATCTCTATGCAGTGGTAAATATAAATAACCAACTATATGGTTAGGAAGCAAAATATCTAATCCACTCTGAGAATAACAGACAGAAGAGATATACTGTATATACTATTAGAAGAGATATACTGTATATACAGTGATGGTGAACCTTGGCACCCCAGATGTTTTGGAACTACATTTCCCATGATGTTCTCTGCAGTGTAGTTGAGCATCATGGGAAATATAGTTCCAAAACATCTGGGGTGCCAAGGTTCACCATCACTGCTATATACTATTAGAGGAGAGATATACTGTATATACTATTAGAGGAGAGATATACCGTATACACCATTAGAGGAGAGATATACCGTATACACCATTAGAGGCGAGATATACCGTATATACTATTAGAGGCAAGATATACCGTATATACTATTAGAGGCGAGATATACACTGTATATACTATTAGAGGCGAGATATACACTGTATATACTATTAGAGGAGAGATATACTGTGTAAATACTATTAGAGGAGAGATATATACTGTGTATATACCATTAGAGGAGAGATATACCGTATACACCATTAGAGGCGAGATATACTGTATATACTATTAGTGGCGAGATATATACTGTATATACTATTAGTGGCGAGATATATACTGTATATATTAGAGGCGAGATATACTGTATATACTATTAGGGGAGAGATATACTGTGTATATACTATTAGAGGAGAGATATACTGTGTATATACTATTAGAGGAGAGATATACTGTGTATATACTATTAGAGGAGAGATATACCGTATACACTATTAGAGGAGAGATATACCGTATACACTATTAGAGGCGAGATATATACTGTATATACTATTAGTGGCGAGATATATACTGTATATACTATTAGAGGCGAGATATACTGTATATACTATTAGGGGAGAGATATACTGTGTATATACTATTAGAGGAGAGATATACTGTGTATATACTATTAGAGGAGAGATATACTGTGTATATACTATTAGAGGAGAGATATACCGTATACACTATTAGAGGAGAGATATACCGTATATACTATTAGAGGAGAGATATACTGTATATACTATTAGAGGAGAGAAATACTGTATATACTATTAGAGGAGAGATGTACTGTGTATATACTATTAGAGGAGAGATGTACTGTGTATATACTATTAGAGGAGAGATATACCGTATATACCATTAGAGGAGAGATATACCGTATATACCATTAGAGGAGAGATATACCATATATACCATTAGATGAGAGATATACCGTATATACTATTAGAGGCGAGATATACCGTATATACTATTAGAGGCGAGATATACTGTATATACACTATTAGTGGCGAGATATATACTGTATATACTATTAGAGGCGAGATATACTGTATATACTATTAGGGGAGAGATATACTGTGTATATACTATTAGAGGAGAGATATACTGTGTATATACTATTAGAGGAGAGATATACTGTGTATATACTATTAGAGGAGAGATATACCGTATACACTATTAGAGGAGAGATATACCGTATATACTATTAGAGGAGAGATATACTGTATATACTATTAGAGGAGAGAAATACTGTATATACTATTAGAGGAGAGATGTACTGTGTATATACTATTAGAGGAGAGATGTACTGTGTATATACTATTAGAGGAGAGATATACCGTATATACCATTAGAGGAGAGATATACCGTATATACCATTAGAGGAGAGATATACCATATATACCATTAGATGAGAGATATACCGTATATACTATTAGAGGCGAGATATACCGTATATACTATTAGAGGCGAGATATACTGTATATACACTATTAGAGGAGAGATATACTGTATATACTATTAGAGGCGAGATATACTGTATATACTATTAGAGGAGAGATATATACTGTATATACTATTAGAGGAGAGATATATACTGTATATACTATTAGAGGAGAGATATATACTGTATATACTATTAGAGGAGAGATATACTGTATATACTATTAGAGGAGAGATATACTGTATATACTATTAGAGAAGAGATATACTGTATATACTATTAGAGGAGAGATATATACTGTATATACTATTAGAGGAGAGATATACTGTATATACTATTAGAGGAGAGATATACTGTATATACTATTAGAGAAGAGATATACTGTATATACTATTAGAGGAGAGATATACTGTATATACTATTAGAGGAGAGATATACTGTATATACCATTAGAGGCGAGATATACTGTATATACTATTAGAGGAGAGATATACTGTATATACTATTAGAGGAGAGATATACTGTATATACCATTAGAGGCGAGATATACTGTATATACTATTAGAGGAGAGATATACTGTATATACTATTAGAGGAGAGATATACTGTATATACCATTAGAGGCGAGATATACTGTATATACTATTAGAGGAGAGATATACTGTATATACCATTAGAGGCGAGATATACTGTATATACTATTAGAGGAGAGATATATACTGTATATACTATTAGAGGAGAGATATATACTGTATATACTATTAGAGGAGAGATATACTGTATATACTATTAGAGGCGAGATATACTGTATATACCATTAGAGGCGAGATATACTGTATATACTATTAGAGGAGAGATATATACTGTATATACTATTAGAGGAGAGATATATACTGTATATACTATTAGAGGAGAGATATACTGTATATACTATTAGAGGAGAGATATACTGTATATACTATTAGAGGAGAGATATACTGTATATACTATTAGAGGAGAGATATATACTGTATATACTATTAGAGGAGAGATATACTGTATATACTATTAGAGGAGAGATATACTGTATATACTATTAGAGAAGAGATATACTGTATATACTATTAGAAGAGAGATATACTGTATATACTATTAGAGGAGAGATATACTGTATATACCATTAGAGGCGAGATATACTGTATATACTATTAGAGGAGAGATATACTGTATATACTATTAGAGGAGAGATATAATGTATATACCATTAGAGGCGAGATATACTGTATATACTATTAGAGGAGAGATATACTGTATATACTATTAGAGGAGAGATATACTGTATATACCATTAGAGGCGAGATATACTGTATATACTATTAGAGGGTGAATCTGGTAAATATCAGACTCAGAGATCATTTTTTTTATTTAAAAAACAATGTCTCCCTTCAAAAAAAAAAAAAAAAAGTCATTTTAAAAACGTTCATTCGATTTTCTAATCGTTAGTGAGGCCAAATCGACGTTCATTTTGAACCACCGTGATGGTAACGTTTTTTTAAATAATAGAAAACTTCTTGGTCAAAGGAATTTTCAGACAGTAAGTGGTTGTGTTCAGAAATTACATTCATTTTAAAAACAGAATGTTAAAGTGAAAATTTCAAACAACATTCTTTCATTCGGCGAATGTACAAAGATTTTTTGTCTGAAAATTGATCCGTGTGGCCAGAATAAGGCTCGCTACACACCTAGGCAGTTTGCTTTTGATCTGTTTCTGCGGTGCTTTTTGCTGTGCATATTGATTTTTGCGAACGTGATTTTGCTGCGATTTGCGTTTTTGCTATTTTTTTTGGGCCGATTTGTTGTTGGACAGATTAAAAAACACAAATTTCTGCAAAAATGCATTACATGCTTTTCTGCAGCTTCTCCATTGAAGAATAATGAACGAAAAAAGCGCAGTTTTGCGTTAAAAAAAAAAAAAGCCCCTGACCCTTTCCAAATACGCAATAGCTGAAAAAAGCATAGATGTGAACGTGTCCCATAGGAAACCATGTAAATGAACTGTAGTGCGTTTCTGCAAAAAAGCACCAAAAAACACATAGATGTGAACCAGGTCTAAGACGTTAAGTAACATAATGGGGTTAAAAAAACTAAAATTAGCCCTTTGTAGTACAAAAAATAGATAATCACTACTGTAAGGGGTTCACTTTTTTTACTTTAGAACTGTGAAAGTAATATTTATAGTAGCGATTATTTGCTCTTTTTGTACTATAAAGGGCTCATTTTAATTTTTTTTCACCCCATTATGTTACTTGCCGATTAATCAATTATGAAAATCGTAATCGATTAATTTAATAATCGATTAGTTGTTTCAGCCTTGTGGAATGCATGAAATACTGAGGTGACAAATGAAGCATTAGAACACATAGCTCAGTTACAGTATGTAATATAACATGCTACAGACAGGACTCACTGAGCATGGAAGACCCAGAACACGGTCCTGGTGACACCATGGAAGACCCAGAACACGGTCCTGGTGACACCATGGAAGACACAGAACACGGTCCTGGTGACACCATGGAAGACCCAGAACACGGTCCTGGTGACACCATGGAAGACACAGAACATGGTCCTGGTGACACCATGGAAGACACAGAACATGGTCCTGGTGACACCATGGAAGACACAGAACATGGTCCTGGTGACACCATGGAAGACACAGAACACGGTCCTGGTGACACCATGGAAGACACAGAACACGGTCCTGGTGACACCATGGAAGACACAGAACACGGTCCTGGTGACACCATGGAAGACACAGAACATGGTCCTGGTGACACCATGGAAGACACAGAACACGGTCCTGGTGACACCATAGAAGACACAGAACACGGTCCTAGGGACACCATGGAAGACATAGAACACGGTCCTGGTGACACCATAGAAGACATAGAACACGGTCCTGGTGACACCATGGAAGACCCAGAACACGGTCCTGGTGACACCATGGAAGACCCAGAACACGGTCCTGGTGACACCATGGAAGACCCAGAACACGGTCCTTGTGACACCATGGAAGACCCAGAACACGGTCCTGGTGACACCATGGAAGACACAGAACACGGTCCTGGTGACACCATGGAAGACCCAGAACACGGTCCTGGTGACACCATGGAAGACCCAGAACACGGTCCTGGTGACACCATGGAAGACCCAGAACACGGTCCTGGTGACACCATGGAAGACACAGAACACGGTCCTGGTGACACCATGGAAGACCCAGAACACGGTCCTGGTGACACCATGGAAGACACAGAACACGGTCCTGGTGACACCATGGAAGACAAAGAACACAGTACTGGTGAACACTTACCACACACACACACCCCCTTCTCCTGTCAGAGGATCACAGTGCTGGGAATCCCGCCGGCTGTGTCACCGTCCCCGCACACCCGCTCCGGCCTCGTCATCATCCATTGAATCACACAGGCTCGCTGAGGCTCAGACACAATGTACATATGAGGATGGCGAGGGAGGAGCTTCACTATCTCCACCTATCAGCGCACAGCTGCATCCTCACACAGATAGTCCGTCTCTGGATGGGCGGGAGGAGAGCCTGACGTCATGTGAGGAGGAGGAGGTCAGTGCTGCTCAGTGTCTGTGAATACACATAGAAGGAAAGTAATATTGTCAGGCATAAAACTACAAGAACTTTGAAATGTGCAGCTTAATCCCTTCATGGCGAAACCCTTTTCTGCCACTTGTTGCTTTACAAGTTAAAAATCAGTATATTTTTTTTTTGCTAGAAAATTACTTAGAACACCCAAGCATTATATACATATATATTTTTTAGCAGAGACCCTAGACTACAGAATAACATAAAATGGCGATCGTTGCAATACTTTATGTCACACTGTATTTGCGCAGCGGTCTTACAAACGCAATTTGTTTGGAATACACTTTCATGAATAAAAAATAAATAGATAGTAAAGTTAGCACAATTTTTTTGGATAAAGTGAAAGATGATGATACGCCGAATAAATAGATACTTAACATGTCATGCTTTAAAATTGCGCACACTCGTGGTTTTTACCCACATGTGCGTGTACGTGCACATTTCCAATGCTACATGTGTATATGTATACGTGTGTGTACAGGCATACGTTTAATTCTTCATGCATATATTATTCATTACTTTCGTCTTCTTTGCTATATACCGGTATATTTGCAGATTTTTTGTTTTGGTTTATTTTTATTTTTATTGTATTTAATTTCTGATCTTGTTTTATTTTACACACACACACACATTATATATATATATATATATATATATATATATATATATATATATATATATATATATATATATATATATATATATATCTCAATTATATTTTTATATATATATTTTTTTTTCATAATATATATATTTATAATTTCTTAATTAATTTCTTAATTTTGTAACCATTCCTATACAAGTGTGAGTACAGGGTATATACAAATGCATCCCCCAGTTAAGACTCTATTTATGTAATCTAATATAGGAGTAAGACTGGTATAAGTTAATATAGACTAATATAGGAGTAAGACTGAAGCCAACCAAGGCTTTGCAGTTCAACACCCTAAAACGAGGCTCCTGACCCCTCACATCCGGACGCATCTTTTTGATGTCATCCAGTGCGCCCAGGTCTCGCGGCTTTGCTCAGTCACAGATAGGGATGGATGGTGAGCTCACGCACCCTTTGGCAGTCAGCACCTCTCATCCAGATGTATCTGAGGCTGCTGGACTTCAAATTTACGTCCTCCGCTTTCTTTTTCTGAGGCACAGCACCGTGGATTGGAGTGTGGGCAGACACAGAGGGGTAGGGGAAGAGGTGCAGGTCAAGCCCTCTCTTCTCTCCCGTCCTGTTTCCCTTCATGCTGAAGGCTCCATATTTGCATTACGTTGGTGTGAAGGTGTTAGGAGTTAATAACATGGTGACTACAAACCACAGGAGACCATTGTGCACTGCCATCTGCTGAGGGTTACCACAAGGAGGGAGCAAAACTCAGCATTTTCCTTTACCTCTTTGTTGAAATTGTGGCGAAATGAAGCAAAGACGGTGAAATAAATGATAACCTCACCTATGAAATGAAAGTGTATTAATGGTCAAAGTGTAAAATCACATATTCCACATTGTGTTTCAACTATTTCCTTTCAGACTGGTGTTCCAATCAGGTCTGCCCGTCAGGTTTTCAGGCAGACCTCATTGGAAGGTTCATTCATCCCTATAGACAGGCCAATGTAAATGCCGTGTCCATTTACATCCACCTACTACTCTACCTCCAGGTCTGTTTAGGTCAGCTAAAAATAAAAATGGGAAAGGACATTGTCCTCTTCCATTTAGGCAGAGCGGAGCAGAGGTAACCGGGTGTAAACAGACAGTGGAGTCCATTTACTCCTGGCCACCCATAGAGCACAGCGGGTTCTGTCTGTGTCAGCTCTGCAGAAACGGAGCAGGCACGGATCAGATCAGTTCACTTTGCTCCAATCAGCAGAGGATTAGTTCACATACAGTATCTCACAAAAGTGAGTACACCCCTCACATTTTTGTGAAAATGTTATTATAGCTTTTCATGTGACAACACTGAAGAAATGACACTTTGCTACAATGTAAAGTAGTGAGTGTACAGTTTGTATAACAGTGTAAATTTGCTGTCCCCTCAAAATAACTCAACACACAGCCATTAATGTCTAAATCACTGGCAACAAAAGTGAGTACACCCCTAAGTGAAAATGTCCAAATTGGGCCAAATTAGCCATTTTCCTTCCCTGATGTCATGTGACTCGTTACAAGGTCTCAGGTGTGAATGGGGAGCAGGTGTGTTGAATTTGGTGTTATCACTCTCACTCTCCCATACTGGTCACTGGAAGTTCAACATGGCACCTTATGGCAAAGAACTCTCTGAGGATCTGAAAAAAATAATTGTTGCTCTACATAAAGATGGCCTAGGCTATAAGAAGATTGCCAAGACCATACAGTGATTTAACAGGACAAGTTCCACTCAGAACAAGCCTCGCCATGGTCGACCAAAGAAGCTACTACTCCTCTTTAACCACTTCAGCCCTGAAAGGTTTTACCCACTTCCTGACCAGAGCACTTTTTACAATTTGGCACTGCGCTGCTTTAACTGGTAATTGCGCGGTCATGCAATGCTGTACCCTAACGAAATTTGCGTCTTTTTTTTCCCACAAATGTTTTGTTGCTATTTGATCACCTCTGTGGTTTTTATTTTTTGCGCTATAAACGAGAGATAAACGAATATCGAATAAACAAATATCCCCAAAAAGGTTTTTAAACAAATTTCTTCAACTGTTTACACCAATATATATTCTTCTACGTATTTTTGGTCAAAAAAAAAAAAAAAAATCGCAATAAGTGTATATTGATTGGTTTGCGTAAAAGTTATAGCGTCTATAAACTCTGGGAAAGATTTATGGCATTTTTATCTTTTTTTTTGTTTATTTGTAATGTTGGTGATCTGCGATTTTTAGTGGTATTGCGACAGACAGATCGGACACTTTTGAGCCCCTTCACATTAATACAGCGATCAGTGCTATAAATATGCACTGATTACTGTGCAAATGTCACTTGTAGGGAAAGGGTAAACACTAGGGGGTGATTAAGGGGTTAAATGTGTGTTCCCTGTGTGTTCTAACTGTATTGGGATAGGACTGACTGGGGGAGGAAACATATCGTTGTTCCTACTTACTAGGAACAAAAAATATGTCTCCTCTCCCCTAACAGGACAGGGATTTGTGTGTTTACTTTAATGTTTACACACACAAATCCCCGTGCTGGCGCTCGTGCACGCGATCATGACCGCCGGCAATGTGCGTTGGGTACATATACTAGCATTTTATGTAAGTAAAGTGTCTGCTGTGAGTCCCCCCATTGATCAATTGTCTTGCCAAGAGTGTTGGATTGCCAGGGGCCCAGGAAAGAATGACCCACCCCAGAGGGCACAGGAGCCCGTTAAGAGGTACAAACGATAGTGGTCTATTTAAGAAAAAGATTGTAATCTGGCATACTTAGAAACAGCCTATCCAGAATAGCGAGTATAAAATGCTAGTATATGTACATATAAAGAATTTATGTTTGTTTACTGTATCTTGTGATTAATATGTATTTTCTTTATTTTCATAGTTATGAAATAATCATCTTTTAATCACCATCTAATTGTACAATAAAGCTCCTGAAGAAGCAACTAATGCAAATCCACGAAACATGTAGAGCAACCAATATACAGATGGTATCTATGTTTCAGTTTTCACAATGTGGTGCGAATATAGAATTTAATGTTTTGATTATCACTATTGGTTTTAATCTGTAAAAGTCCATCATCACATGTATTTTTGTAATAAATCTTTTCAAGTATTTTACCTCTGACTGTCTAGCATCAGTTGATATACGGTACCATTAACGTCCAATATAGCTTTTTCCTCCCTATTTACACATTTTGTCGGGACGAAGGTACCATAAATAATATCCTTATTGTCATGACACTTCTCTATAAATCCAGGAAGTGAACAGGCAGCAGCTTCAGCTGCCCACAGTTAAAATGGCTGCAGCCAGACTCAGTGAAGGGAGATTTCTATAGCATATTTGGCAAGTACAGAATCACAGTATATATAAAATATGCAAAGTGGTTGGAGAGAAGCTTCAGAATGGCAAAGTTGCTTTTATTACAAAGTATGTGAGCAGTCTGCAGTTCCTCTTTAACCAGTTGCCGCCCGCCATATAGCAAAATGACGGCGGCAAAGCAGTTTCAACACCCTGACTGGGCGTCATATGACAGCCTCAGGACATTAAGCCATTGCCGGGGGCGCGCATCGCGGCGATCGTTGTTGCGGTGTGTCAGTCTGACACACCGCAACTCCGATCTAGGTAAAGAGTCTCTTTACCACGTGATCAACCGTGTCCAATCACGATGTAAATAGGAAGAGCCGGTGATCGGCTTTTCCTCAGTCGCGTCTGACAGACGCGAGTAGAAGAGAGCCGATCGGTTGCTCTCCTGACAGGGGGGGGGATGTGCTGATTGTTTATCAGCTCAGCCCCCCCTCGGATCCCACCCAGGACCACCAGGGAAGCCGCCCAGGACCACCATGGAAGCCATCCACACTGGACCCCCAGGTATGCCCCCTAGACCCCCAGGGAAATACTAATCTGAGCCCAAGCAGCTGCCAATCAGTGCCCACTCACAATGCCTATCACTGCCAGTGCCACCAGGGATGCCTATCAGTGCCATGTATCAGTGCCCAGCAATGCCGCCTATTAGTGCCCATCAGTGCTGCCTATCAGTGCCACCCATAAGAACCCATCTTTGCAGCCTTTCAGTGCCCATCAGTGTCGCCTATCAGTGCCCACCAGTGCCACCCATGAGTGCCCATCAGTGCCATATATCAGTGCCCATCATCAGTGCCCGCTCATTGGTGCCGCCTTATCAGTGCCCATCAGTGAAAGAGAAAACATACTTATTTACAAAAAATTTTAACAGAAACAAAAGCAAATCTTCTATTTTTTTCAAAATTTTCGGTCTTTTTTTATGTTTAGCAAAAAATAAAAACCGCAGGTTATCAAATACCACCAAAAGAAAGCTCTATTTGTTGGAACAAAATGATAAAAATTTAGTTTGGGTACAGTGTTGTATGACTGGGCAATTGTCATTCAAACTGCAACAGCGCTGAAAGCTGAAAATTGGTCTGGGCAGGAAGGTGTATAAGTGCCCTGTATTGAAGTGGTTAAGGTCCAGGATAAGCCACATGATGCCCTTTGTGGCACTGTGAAGTTTGGAGTAAAATCCCGTGGACTGCCCCTGGTGAATAACTGAAGTAACTAACCTCTGTATGTAACTATATCCTGGGCCTGGAATAGGTCTTTAGGGTCCTGGGGAGACAAGCAGATTTTATGCTAAAGATCATTTAGGGAGAAGACAAGAACTCTGTTTTGTACCCTGGACACTACATTCCAAACCCAAACACTGGAGATGTGCTAAAGCCACATTATCATCAGATTTTTAGCATGCTCGGAGCTAGCAGAAGAAGCTAGATTGGAGGTACAAACAACCTTGGTTTTTGCACACTAAAGCCCCATACACACTATATGATTTTCTGCTGATTTTTTCCTTCAGATTTACCAAAACCATATAATAAGAGGTCAAACCTTAGGAGTTTCAATTTGTATGCAATCAGGCAGGCCCTTGCACTACATGGTTTTGGTAAATTTGAAGACAAAAATCAGCAGAAAATCTGATAGTGTGTATGGGGCTTAAGCCCCGGTTCATACTGTTGCAACTTGTCATGTGACTTGAGAGTTCAAAGTCGCATGACAAGTCGCGCCCCATTAACGGCAATGGAACCATTCTAATCAGTGTGACTCAAGTAGCTCTGATTTAGAAAAAGGTTCCTGCACTACTTTTGGTGTGACTTCAATACGACTTGCATTGACTTCTGTTAAAGAAGTCGTCTGCAAACCACGCAGTCACACAGGGATGTCAGATTCCATGTCGTGGCAGCGTGAACCCAGGCTAAAGGACGGTAAGTTGATTCCTGAATAGCTGAATTTCATTAAACCTTTAATCAATCAGATTTAGGTTTACGATTTACTACAATGAGTGTAGTCAGTCATTAACAAAATAAATTGTGATTGGTCTATATGGGTCACTTTACATTAACCACTTACTTACTGGGCACTTAAACCCCCTTCCTGCCCAGGCCAATTTTCAGCTTTCAGCGCTGTGACTCTTTGAATGACAAATGTGCGGTCATGTAACACTGTACCCAAATTACATTTTTATCATTTTTTTTTTCACACAAATAGAGCTTTCGCTTGTTGGTATTTAATCACTGCTGCGTTTTTTATTTTTTGCTAAAAAAAATGAAAAAAGACCAAAACTTAAAAAAAAAACCAAAAAACTGTTTCATAGTTTGCCATAAAATTTTGCAAACGGGTAATTTTTCTCCTTCATTGATGTGCGCTGAGGAGGCTGCACTGATGAGGCGGCACTGATGGGCAGCACTGATGGTTGGCACTAATAGGCAGTACTGATATGCACTGGTATGTGGCACTGGTGGGCATCCATATGCGGGACCGATGTCCCTCTGACAGAAGCCGGTAATCAGTCTTTTTTTTCTCCTCGCGCTGAGGGGAAAAAAAGCCCATTACTATCTTCTGTTTATGTGGTAAGGGGCCGGGATTGGGCCCCTTACTCCGATCTGTGATCAGCTGGGTCTCATTGACTCGCTGATAACAGAGTGCCCCTGCAAGAGGCACGCAGGCAGCCTAATTTAGGCCCGCGCTGTAGCCGTCTTTCGGCTATAACATGGGCAGGAAGAGGTTGAAGTAGAACTAAACCTGAAACTTGTGTCCTCCTTGTTAGGTTGATTCACTATATCTCATTGTCCCAATCACCAGTGTCACGAGGATTGGAAGTGCGGGCAAATTCAAAATTTTGAGCTTTCAACAGAACAGTAACAAAGGGGAAATCTTGGGGGCACTTGTTCCTGTATCCGCTGTCTAATACCTGCTACACACTCCTATTTTTTTTCGTTCAACCCAACTGACAGCTTGGGTTGGAGCTGCTGTACTAACGATCCAAACTTAGTACAGCGATCTCCCCTGCTGAGCTGTGCTGTCCGCCATTGCCTGAGAGCGCTGATCGGCTGCTGGTTTTCCAGCATGCTCGTCTGACAGAAGCCGGCTTCTGTCAGACTGAGTGCCTTACACACGGGTCGAATGTTAGGCGGTTTTTATTGAACTGGCCGATGTCGCCCGACATTCGGCCTGTGTGTATGGGGCCTTTAGGGGAATTTCCCTGACATTGGAAAAATATCAAGAAAGAAAATCTCCTTTAAGAGTTTAAACAAATAAAAACCATTTAGGCATAATTTAATAAATCAATTTTTAAGCAAAAACAACACTGCACATTACCAAAAGAACACCATACCCACCGTGAAGCATGGTGGTGGCAGCATCATGCTTTGGGGCTGTTTTTCTTCAGATGGAACAGGGGCCTTAGTCAAGGTAGAGGGAATTTTGAACCATTCCAAATACCAGTCAATATTGGCACAAAACCTTCAGGCTTCTGCTAGAAAGCTGAACATGAAGAGGAACTTCATCTTTCAGCATGGCAACAACCGAAAGTATACATCCAAGTCAACAAAGGAATTCCTTCACCAGAAGAAGATTAAAGTTCTGGAATGGCCCAGACCTGAATCCGATTGAAAATCTGTGGGGAGATCTGAAGAGGGCTGTGTACAGGAGATGCCCTCACAATCTGACAGATTTGGAGTGTTTTTGCAAAGAAGAGTGGGCAAATATTGCCAAGTCAAGATGTGCCATGCTGATAGACTCATACCCAAAAAGACTGAGTGCTGTAATAAAATCAAAATGTGCTTCAACAAAGTATTAGTTTAAGGGTGTGCACACTTATGCAACCATAGTACGGTATTTTATTTTTTTACTTCCCTCCACCTAAAAGATTTCAGTTTGTTCTTCAACTGAGTTGTACAGTTTATGGGTCACATTAAAAGGTGGAAAAAGTTCTGAAATGGTTCATCTTTGTCTCATTTTTTTGACATCACAGAAACTTGACATTTTACCAGGGGTGTGTAGACTTTTTATATCCACTGTATGTCTAAACAATGTACACATCTAAATGTGAGTACTTTAGATGTGTATTTTAACCGCTTGCCGACCAGCGCACAACGATGTACATCGGCACGGCTGCACAAATGGGCATACCTGTGGGTCCCTTTAAGACGTGGCATTGTGGGCGCGCGCGTGTCCGCCGCGTACTTCGTCGGTGTCCCGCGATCATGCTTATGTAAACAAGAAATTTCCCTGTTCTGCCTAGCAACATGACAGAGATCTACTGCTCATCGGGAGCAGTGACCCGTCATGTTGTAGTGAGCCCATTCCCCCAACAGTTAGAAACACTACCTAGGAAAAACTTAACCCGTTGATCGCCCCCTAGTGTTTAACCCCTTCCTTGCCAGTGTCATTTACACCGTAATCAGTGCATTTTTATAGCACTGATTGCTGTATAAATGACAATGGTCCCAAAATAGTGTCAAAA
The DNA here is from genome assembly GCA_037952925.1 of Lithobates clamitans. Taxonomy (NCBI): domain Eukaryota; kingdom Metazoa; phylum Chordata; class Amphibia; order Anura; family Ranidae; genus Lithobates; species Lithobates clamitans. The sequence goes on from JBBGZY010000655.1 coordinate 7,029,099, forward strand.
GTGTCTGATATAATGTCGCAGTCACGATAAAAATCGCAGAGCGCCACTATTACTAATAAAAAAAAAAAAAAATAATAAAAATGCCATAAATCTATCCCTTATTTTGTAGACGTTATAAAACTTTTGCGCAAACCAATCAATTTACGCTTACTGCGATTTTTTTACCAAAAATATGTAGAAGAATACACATCTGCCTAAACTGAGAAAGAAATTAGTTTTTTTATATATTTTTTGGGGAAATTTATTATAGCAAAAAGTAAAGAATATTGCTTTTTTTTTCAAAATTGTCGCTCTTTTTTTGTTTATAGCGCAAAAAATAAAAACTGCAGAGGTGATCAAATACCACCAAAAGAAAGCTCTATTTGTGGGGAAAAAAAAAAAAAAAGGATGTCAATTTTGTTTGGGTGCAACGTCGCACAATTGTCAGTTAAAGGGAAGCAGTGCCGTTTTGCAAAAAGTGCTCTGGTCAGGAAGGGGGTAAATTCTTCTGGGGCTGAAGTGGTTAAACAGGATCTTTTTCTAGCTCTACCAGCAAGAACCTGCATTGAATGCGGAAATACGCATATGCCCTTATGAATGAAGCCTTAGGCTAAATTTAGCAAACTGTACAATGAGAGTATAATGTGTATGGACAGCTTTACTGCATAACCTACACCATGTAGCTACTAAGTTACAGCAAAACTGCAGCAAATATTGCTAAAGCTGGCATTCATCTGGTTGAATGGTATGAAAATACCAAAAAAAGTCTTTATATTATAAGAGATGGAATTTATCTTGCCAGCTCTGCAGTTTGTTTAGAGTTAATGAAAACTTTCAAACAGGTCCCTTTCCAAAATCTCCTGGTTCATACAATCACACTACTTGTTAATGTAATCATTCTGATGGGAGCTCAAACATTCAAGAATTCTGTATACAGGGGGTCCCCTACTTACAAACATCCGACTTACAAACGACTCCTACTTACAAACGAAGGGAGACAACAGGAAGTGAGAGGAAATCTACCCCTAGGAAGGGAAATTCACTCCTGTAAGAGTTAATATGGGAAAAAGGTGTCTCCACTGATGCTTTATCACCTATCCTTATTTCCCTAATAACCCCAAATTTTAAAAATCCAATTGTCATTGGGACAAAAAGTGAGGTGAAATCTTTTGAACAGGGGCACAGACAGCAAAACAAATGTTACAGGGGTGATAACCCTTCCCTATGCTATCTACAAAACTTAAAAATAGATTTTTCGGCTGGAGCTACACTTAAAAAATGTACCTGTTCCGACTTACAAACAGATTCAACTTAAGAACAAACCTAAAGTCCCTATCTTGTTTGTAACCCGGGGACCCCCTGTAGTTTTATCGAATCTGCCTAGATTGTTCAATCCAGTTTTGTATCATTGTAGAACTACTAACCAGATCTGGTAAGCAAGCACTAATGATAGGAAACCTATCATGAAACATAGAAGATGCCATTGCTGAACTCTTCTTCTGAAAAGGTCCATTGCATGCCTGTCATGATGCTCCCTTGGCTTCAATAGTTTGAATTACTGACAAAAGATAAGGAGTTCGGATTTTCTCTGACTTCCCTGATGTGCATCTTTTTCCTGGTCAGTTACTCAAAAAACTATAATTAGTGAGTCTGCATAATGAGCAGCCAATTAGCGTTATCACAAGAAGGTTAGCAATGACAGCCCCCTGTATTTTTCCTTGGAACGGTTTATTATCCAGTAAAAAGGATTTCGAGATTCCAGTCACATTACAAGTTCCTTTACACTGGAAGGCACTTAGAGGTAAAAGGAAAAACTGATTTAAACAAAATCGGAAAAAAAGCCAGCACAAAATGAGGAAGAATATTGTCTTATGACTGACCACTCTAATATGTTTCCAGGTTACTCACAGGTTAGAGAAGTTATACCACTTAAAGTGGAGCTTTAGCCAGAAAATTAAAGTGATTGTAAATTCTCACCTTGTAAAACAACCCATTCAGTTTAAAATAGAAATGAAAGGCAAAACATTTGGGTATAGATATAAAAAACATTAAATAAATACTTTTTTTTTCTTTTTTTTATAAGTGATCACATTCTCTGTTCTCAGCTGCATAAGGGCTGGACTAAATGGCTCAGTGTGTGTGTGTGGGGGGGTCAAGTCTGATCATTGGAGGAGGGCAGGCTGAGTTCCCAGCAGAGCTAGAAAACTGACCACACTGTGCTTTCTTAATAGGAAAGCAGAGGGACTGGCAGGAACACCAGGGGTTTCACACAAAGGAAGCAATATAAAGAGAACAGAATACTTTCTCATACAAGTACACGGTACAGCAGGCACATATCAGGAATATGAAATGTTTGGTTTACATATTCAAATTAAGTATTGCATAGTCTCACCCTGCTCTGCACAGCCTCAGCTGTCCTGTATTCTCTGTGCCAGTAATAATTGAGTCACTAGAGGCCAACCTGCTAATTTTGATTTAAAACAGGGGTCTTCAAACTATGGCCCTCCAGGTGTTCAGAAACTACAATTCCCATCATGCCTAGTCATGTCTGTGAATGTCAATTAACAGCAATTTACAATGCCTCATGGGAAGTGTAGTTCCGCAACAGCTGGGAGGGCCATAGTTTGGAGATCCCTGATCTAAAAGTACCAAATGATACAATGTTTCTTTTTATCTCAGCGCTGAGCAGAGAATGGCTGCCTTTTTTTTTTTTTGGACAGCAGTCAGCAAAGAACGGCTCAGTACTGAATCGTGGAAATGCCAGATTAACCACTTCTGGACCGCCGCACGCTGATATATGTTCTAACTTTGAAGAGGGATATCGTTATTGCAGCAGCTAGCTGTCATAACCCCGGTATCCTCCTGTTCGGCTGGCGGTCCAGATTCCGATAATAGTGGTCTCTGTGGCTGATTCACCGCAAGATTACTTTTATTGGCGGTGGAAGAGGGGCCCCCCCCTCCCGCCACACTCCGGTGTCCTCTGATGCTTACCGGAGCCGTCGGCAGCGGCGAGGGCGATCGGATCTTCACCCTTGCTGGGCATGGAGACGAGTGATGGGAAGATGGCCCCCACCCGTCTCCATAACAATGCAGGGCAGTAGCGACGTCATAATGTCACTTTGGCCGATAGCTCTTAAAAGGGCCATTTTGTTTTTTTTGTTTGTTTTTTATTGCATTTAAGTGTAAATATGAGAAACATTAAAGTGATTGTAAAGGTTTGTTATTTAAAGAAATAAAAATAAAAACAAACATGTTATACTTACCTGCTCTGTGCAAGGGTTTTGCACAGAGCTTCCCCTGATCCTCCTTTTCTGGGGTCCGCCGGCAGTGCTCCAGGCTCCCTGGCCAATGGCTCCCGCTGCTATCAATCTATCCAATGAGAACCCAAGACAGAGGCTGGAGCTGCTGTGCTCATTCCTGTCGCTGGAACGATCGGGTTCAGGTAAGAAAAGGGGGGGGGGGGGGCTCCTAAAGAGCAGAAGGTTTTTCACCTTAATGCATAGAATGCATTACGGTGTAAAACCATGAGACTTTACAGCTCCCTTAAGTACATCACATGCCATGTTCTTTTTTTTTTCTTACATCACAACTCATTGTTCACACTGATGTCTTGTGGGCTGTAGCTGTAATAATTATTAGCAGGGGCTCCTCAAGACATGAAAGTTTTTTTTAAGGGTTCCTCCATGTTAGAATGGTTGAGAAAGGCTACTTTAGAAGAATTTAAAGCAAAAGTATTATTTGTGCTGCAGAGCTCTCAATAAACTTGTGAGCTAGTTTGTGTGTATGAAAAGAGGAGGACAGAGTGACAGGACATACTATGGATTGTGGCCCAGTCTGCCCATTTTGTGTCCATGGTTTCATTTAGACAAATACATCATCAAGTAAAGGGGCATCATTTACAGTTTTTACATAAAGCAGGTAATTTCCACAAGCATGTTAATATCCACAAACATTCCTGTTTTTCTTTCATGGAAGGTGATGTAATAGGTCCATGTGGTACAAACATTGCTTCTTGCTCATTCTCCAGTTATAATCCTAAAATGTGTCTGTTGAAAACTCAGTTCATTTTTTCTATGCATGCAATTAATAAATATAAATGTCCAAAGTCTTTTTTTAAAAAGTTTTAGCTAGAGTAGGGAAGAATCAAAACCCCTACCAAGTTTTTATTAAAAGGGGTTTTAATCTGGTCTTGTCTAGGCCCCTGCTTGGTAGTGTCACCTTCTCTAATTGTCAGAGCTATTGGCTTCTGCTCCTGTCAGTCAGATCTTCTGAGGAGGAAGCAGGGGGCGTGGATGAGCTGTGCTATGTGTGTCTATAGATGCGAACAGCCTAGCTCAGGTGCACACCTGCACATTTGCCCCCATAGCACACAGCTTGCTATGGGGGCACAAACAAGAGAGGAGGAGCAGACAGCACTGGCGGGAGACTTCCAGAAGAGAAGGTAAGGGGCAAGTCTGAGCAATAAGGCCTCATGCACACTGGACGTTATAAATAAATACACCAGTAGCAATAGCTGTAGAAAGCTGTAGCTGTAGAATGAGTTTTGCAACGTTTTTGTAGTAACGTCTTTTTAGCAAAACTGTACTTCAACAAAAGCTTATGGTTTAAAAATGCTGAATAGCCGTTTTTTAGCGTTTTTAAGCTTTTATCAGAGTTATGCCCTGTACACACGGTCGGATTGTCCGACGGGAAATGTGTGATAGGACCTTGTTGTCAGAAATTCTGACCGTGTGTAGGCTCCATCACACATTTTCCATCGGATTTTCCGACACACAAAGTTTGGGAGCAGGCTATAAAATTTTCCGACAACAAAATCCGTTGTCGGAATTTCCGATCATGTGTACACAAATCCAAAGCACAAAGGGCCACGCATGCTCAGAATAAATAAAGAGATGAAAGCTATTGGCTACTGCCCCGTTTATAGTCCCGACGTACGTGTTTTACATCAACGATGAATGATCGGATTTTCCGACAACTTTGTGTGACCGTGTGTATGCAAGACAAGTTTGAGCCAACATTCGTCGGAAAAAATCCTAGGATTTTGTTTTCGGAATGTCCGATCAATGTCCGACCGTGTGTACGGGGCATTAGAGCGTTTTTACAGCTGAAAAACTAGTTCTGGGTTATTTTCCAGCCAGAAAATGCCCCTGCCAAAAACGCTGATAACAGCCTATGTGTGCATGGACACATAGGATAACATCGTGGGGAGTTAACTGGCTGCAGAAAAAAAAAAAAAAAAAAAAACACACCTGAAGCCAAAAACAGCAGCTGTAAAAACATCCAGTGTGCATGAAGCCTAAACCTCTTTTTTATTTTAAAGGGGTTGTAAAACCTCCTTTAGCGTAACAGCCCCAACCCCCCCCCCCCCGTTTTACTTACCTGAACCCTGCCTTTCGCGCACTGGGAATGAGTACACCAACTCCAGCCGGTGTCAGATGTCATGATTGGATGGATTGATAGCAGCGCAGCCATTGGTTCCCGCTGCTGTTAATCAAATCCAATGACGTGGGAGGCGGGGGGGCGGGGCCGAGTCCTGCCGTCTGTGTCAATAGATGCAGCAGCAGGATACATGAGAGTGCCCGCACAGGTGCCCCCCGTGGGAAAAGCGCTTCTCTGACGAGGCACTTGAGAAGAGGAGGAGCCAGGAGCACTGCTGAGGGACCCCAGAAGAGGAGGATCGGGGCCACTGCACAGAGGAGGCAGGTATGACATGTTTGTTTTTTTTTTAAATGTACTTTTAGATATCATTTAACATAAAAAAAAAAAAGGAAAGGCTTTACAAACAGAAGGGTTATCAAATGTTACGAATTTATATCCAAATAATTGACAGCGTGCTCTTATGCAGTGTGTAAGCAAGAGAAGCGTTTGAACATCTGCTTTTCTTGCTTTACTAAATGGCTGCATCTTAACACGTGGAAAATGATCTACAAGGAAATAAATGCATTATTGTGCTTTGATTTAAGTTACAGAACTTTAGTTAAAATTTAATAAAAGTTGTATCATCTTCTCTTTCGCTTGATGCGCGTTTGTAGGGCTGCAACATTGGAAATCCAAATTTAGAGACTCCATCCACCATCAATAATATGTGCATTGCCAGTCACATAGGCAGCCTATAAAAGAAAGAAGCTTATAAACAATATAATTTAAACCAGTACCAAACAATATAATGCAGTAAACAGACTTTCAAAAAGATTTTCCACGGCAAATACTCCTTTGGTCCTTGTTGCATAATGTCACTGGTGGAGTGGTCAGGGGCACAATACATTTTGCCTAAAGAGTAACTGTAGATATAACCTAAACTTACAGAAATAAAATGCCCCCCTCCCCTCCCTGCATCACGTCACCCTAAATTAAAGTAAACCTATCATAACAGAAAAAAGCTTTGACTCAGGGACCTGGAACAAGTTGGCAGACGAGGATTTCTGGCTCTGATTTCCTGATCTGCTCTCTTGTTTTGGGTCTGTGACTCAGAAACTACTGAAGCCAGAGGGCAAAACAGCCAAGCAAATAACACTGTTTGAAGGAGACCAGAAATGGTAAACCCGGTATTTCTTTTTGACCAGTTTACCGCATGAAGCAGAGATCTAATGTTTTTTTTCTTTATCCTGGAAAACCCATTTCAGTTTACAGTTCTGGAATGGAGGTATAGTAGTGTGCGCAGATCTTTAGATTACTGGTTTATGTGAGTTTTTTGTGGTGCTGTTGAATTGCAGCTTATTACAGGTAAAGACCCAATCTACATGGAATTTCTATCTGTTAATGTGTTCTTAAGGGGTCTTTGTCTAATGCCCCGTACACACGGTCGGATTTTCTGATGGAAAATGTCCGATCGGAGCGTGTTGTCAGAAATTCCGACCGTGTGTGGGCTCCATCGGACATTTTCCATCGGATTTTCCGACACACAAAGTTGGAGAGCAGGAGATAAAATTTTCCGACAACAAAATCCGTTGTCGGAAATTCCGATCGTGTGTACACAAATCCGACGGACAAAGTGCCACGCATGCTCAGAATAAATAAAGAGATGAAAGCTATTGGCCACTGCCCCGTTTATAGTCCCGACGTACGTGTTTTACGTCACCGCGTTCAGAATGATCGGATTTTCCAACAACTTTGTGTGACCGTGTGTATGCAAGACAAGTTTGAGCCAACATCCGTCGGAAAAAATCCTAGGATTTTGTTGTCGGAATGTCCGAACAAAGTCCGACCGTGTGTACGGGGCATAAGACTAGGGCTACAGGAACATTTACTTAAATGTCAAAGACTGAAAAAATAGCCTACACATTTAATTGCTCTTTTCTCCTATGGCAGGAGATTGTTTGACCGATTGTTAGAAAAGTTTTATTTGTGAGATTTTCTTTTAACATAAAGTTTATTTAATTTTAACAGACAGACAGAAAATAAAATCACGGTATAAGTAAATTCAGACATAATCACTTGACAGTAATACAAGCTATAAACTTGTATTACTTGGAAAAATTATTGTAATACCAGCAACAGTCAGATGGATTGTAGTTAATAACTATATTAGTAAAAAGTAGCAGTTAAAGTCCTGAGGGGGGGGGGCGCATGGGGTGGGGGGACGGGACATAGACGGGTATAGCTACAGGAGTTTTATACACACATACATACACACATACATACATACATACATACATACATACATACACACAGTATCTCACAGAAGTGAGTACACCCCTCACATGTTTGTAAATATTTTATTATATTTTCATGTGACAACACTGAAGAAATGATGCTTTGCTACAATGTAAAGTAGTGAGTATACAGCTTGTATAACAGTGTAAATTTGCTGTCCCCTCAAAATAACTCAACACACAGCCATTAATGTCTAAACCGCTAGCAACAAAAGTGAGTACACCCCTAAGTCCAAATTGGGCCCAATTAGCCATTTTCCCTCCCCGGTGTCGCGTGACCCGTTAGTGTTACAAGGTCTCAAGTGTGAATGGGGAGCAGGTGTGTTAAATTTGGTGTTATCGCTCCCACTCTCCCATACTGGTCACTGGAAGTTCAACATGGTACTTCATGGCAAAGAACTCTCTGAGGATCTGAAAAAAAGAATTGCTGCTCTACATAAAGATGTGAACAATCTTCAATAGAAGTAGTGGCGCTAAATCGCAAATACAAAAAAGTGAAAGTGGGTCTATAAAACAGAGAAAGTGTTAACCTTCTCTTTGCTGATAGAAGAAAATATATATAAATAAATAATGACAATCAGATAAACCCTCCCCTTTGCAGGTGGGGATCACAGTAATCACACAGTGACATAAAGATGAACAATTAAACATATGGATAGTGACAATAGTTCATGAAAAATCAGTGATAAAAAATGTAACGAAAAAGAGCTGAACAAAAAATGGATGAAATCAAGTCCATGCAGAGTAATTAGTGCCAGTAAAGTGGATGAAAAAACTTTTCATGCAATGAATTATCTTACACCACACCATCCGTGACCGTGATCCACACGTATGGAGCCGCACTCACCGGAAAGATATGCCTTGCACTCTCATGCTCGGCCAATAAGCAGGAATATAGCCCCCCTGGGACTAATCAAAGAAATGAGACTGTATTGCAGCAGAAGGTGTCCTTCAGTCAGCAGCGCTCATCCATCATAACCACATGAAAGAAATGATAATGCCTCCCATAGTGTGATAACATATAAACATTTATTAAGAGACTGGTAACAAATCCTCAATCATTGTACTCGCATAAATAAATTAAAAACCAAGCATGAACGAGTAATGTGGCGACTGTGGTGTTGAATAATGGTCACGGCGGACTCGGGATGCAGTATTAACCTCACTTTTGTCCCCTCGTTGGATCCTCAGCAGCGCGAGGAGATAGCCGCCGACCCACGGATTACACAACCAACTCAGTGCAACATGTCACAAGTAAATCTTGGATGATAGGTTGCCGTACAACCCCGCCTCCGACATGTTTCGTCATGTTTGACTTCTTCACAGGATTCATAAAGATGGCCTAGGCTATAATAAGATTGCCAGGACCCTGAAACTGAGCTGCAGCATGGTGGCCAAGACCATACAGCGGTTTAACAGGACAGGTTCCACTCAGAACAGGCCTCGCCATGGTCGACCAAAGAAGTTGAGTGCACGTGCTCAGCGTCATATACAGAGGTTGTCTTTGGGAAATAGATGTATGAGTGCTGCCAGCATTGCTGCAGGTTGAAGGTTGAGACCAAGATAAACTTATTTGGTTCAGATGGTGTCAAGCGTGTGTGGCGGCAACCAGGTGAGGGAGTACAAAGACAAGTGTGTCTTGCCTACAGTCAAGCATGGTGGTGGGAGTGTCATGGTCTGGGGCGGGCTGCATGAGTGCTGCCGGCACTGGGAAACTACAGTTCATTGAGAGAACCATGAATACCAACATGTACTGTGACATACTGAAGCAGAGCATGGTCCCCTCCCTTTGGAGACTGGGCAGAAGGGCAGTATTCCAACATAATAATGACCCCAAACACACCTCCAAGACAACCACTGCCTTAATAAAGAAGCTGAGAGTAAAGGTGATGGACTGGCCAAGCATGTCTCCAGACCTAAACCCTACTGATCATCTGTGGAGCATCCTCAAATGGAAGGTGGAGGAGCGCAAGGTCTCTAACATCTACAAGCTCAGTGATGTCGTCATGGAGTAGTTGAAGAGGACTGCAGTGGAAGCTCTGGTGAACTCCATGCCCAAGAGGATTAAGGCAGTGCTGGAAAATAATGGTGGCCACACAAAATATTGACACTTTAGGCCCAATTTGGAGATTTTCACTTAGGGGTGTACTCACTTTTGTTGCCAGTGGTTTAAACATTAATGACTGTGTGTTGAGTTATTTTGAGGGGACAGAAAATTTACACTGTTATACAAGCTGTACACTCACTACTTTACATTGTAGCAAAGTGTCATTTCTTTAGTGTTGTCACAATGAAAAGATATAATAAAATATTTATCAAAATGTTAGGGGTGTACTCACTTTTGTGAGATACTGTATAATATATATAAATTTTTTTTTTAGCAGAGACCCTAGAGAATAAAATGGTGATCGTTGCAATATTTTAAGTCACACGGTAATTGCGCAGCGGTCTTTCAAACGCAATTTTTTGGTAAAAAAGACACTTTCGAGAATTAAAAAAAAAAATAAACAGTAAAAGTTTACCCAATTTTTTTGTATAATGTGAAAGATGCTGATGTTACGCCGAGTAAATAGATACCCAACATGTCATGCTTTGAAATTGCGCACATTTGTGGAATGGCGACAAACTACAGTACCTAAAAAAACGTAATGGTTACCAGGTTAAAGTTACAGAGTAGGTCTAGTACTTGAATTATTGCTTTCGCTCCAACGCTCGCGGCGATACCTCATTTGTGTGATTTGAGCAACGTTTACATATGCGGCAACGGCTTACGTATGCGGTTTCTTTGCTGCGCGAGCTCGTGGTGACGGCGGCGCTTTAAAAAATGTTTTTTTTTCTTATTTATTTTATTTAAATTTTTTTACATTGTCACATTAAAAAAACAAAACAAAATTCTGATCGCTTTTATTGCTGTCACTAGGAATGTAAACATCCCTTGTGACAGTAATAAGTCGTCACAGGTACTCTTTATGGAGGGAACGGGCCCAAATCCCTCCTTTGCACTTCAAAGTATTCAGATCGCCAAAAACAGCGATTCTGAATACTGACATTTTTTTTTAAATCGGCGCGATTGACAGCCGAGAAAACCGGAAGTGACACATGATGTCGCTTCCGTGTTTTCACATAGGAGACTGCAACAAAGCCATTTTGAGACCAGGATCTAAAAATAAATCCAGGATCTAAAAATAGATTAAACAGTTGAGCTCAAGATCTAAAAATAGATCAAACAGTGGAGATCAGGATCTAAAAATAGATCGAAGTGTTTAGACCAAGCTCTAAAAATAGATCCAGCACCTAAAAATAGATTGAATTGTTGAGAACAGGATCTAAAAATAGATCTAGGATCTAAAAATAGATTGAACAGTTGAGATCAAGATCTAAAAATAGATCCAGGATCTAAAAATAGATCAAACTCTTGAGGATCTAAAATAGGTTGAACAGTTGAGACTAGGGCTAAAACTAACGATTATTTTCATAATCAATTAGTTGGCCGAATTGATTGAACAGTTGAGATCAAGATCTAAAAATAGATTGAACTGTTTAGACCAAGATCTAAAAGTAGATCCAGGATCTAAAAATAGATTGAACAGTTGAGACCAGGATCTAAAAATAATCCATACAATATAGTAAAATGTCCACAGGTACTCCAAAAGGTACCTCTAATTACTAAAGCGGCGCTACTGCCATTGCTTTTTAAGACCAGCTTTCATATGGTAATGGCACATGAGAAAATTGAAGAATGACAGATGGTGATAAAAGTCCAGGAAGACACAGATGGTGGTCCTAATGTGGTATAAAAGTTGTGCGCCTCACACCAGAATCCGCAAGCCGTGCGTCTCACTCCCCTTAGGGGTTCTCACTCACCAGAAAAATGAACACATCACGCTTTGATATGTTAACCACAGCTGTCTACCACGTCATGGAGGGTGTCAGAGCTTGTGCTGGATCTCCCACAGGTACTTGATAGATTTACTAAAACTGGAGAGTGCAAAATCTGATGCAGCTTTGCATCAAATGTGTATATACACATATGTGTATACCGATGTGTGAAAAGTGTACTGAGCTGTATGTCAGCTGCACTGTGTATACTGACATGTATACACAGTGCATCACACATACAGCTTAGTACACAATTTATATATGTCAGTATACATAGCAGTGCAGCGCACAAACAGTTCCGTACACTGTTCATACTGACATGTATACAAATAATGCATTCTATATGAAAGGAAACCAATCTGCTGACCAACTGATCGATCATGAAAATTGTTGACAACTATTTTTATTATTGATTATAATCGATTATCTTGATTAGTGGTTTCAGCCCTAGTTCCTGCAATGGGTTCCTGTTCATCTTTGGAAATTTTTTTTTGACAATAGACAATTGTCATTACTGGACTACAGAGCCTTTGGATCAGGGGTAGGCAACCTTAGAGAGATGGAGATCTACTTAAACATTGGTGGAGTTAACGATCACCAGGCAGAGTGTCCTGATGTTAGGGCCGGTTCACACCAGACTGTGACGCCAGAAAGGCATGTTCCATGTGCGTTTCCTGCATAGTGTTCAAAACGCACTGCCTTTGTGATCTACTGTGGGTGATGATACATTGTTGATCCCAAACGCAGTGGACAAAAAAAAAAAAAAAAAAAAAAGTATTACAAAAGGAGTGCAGGGATCAGGAGAGTGTTGCGCTCAGCATGCAGGGATCAGGAGTGCATTGCGCTCCGAATGCAGGGATCAGGAGCACGTTGGGCGGAAAGAGAAGTACTAGCACTAGCGGGGTTGGCGGCGCAGACCCGTTCCCGGTCTACCTACCCGCTGTTGACAGGTAGCCTGCAATCGACGGGTTGCCAACACCGGCTTTAGATTATTTTTTACTGGATTGTTTTAAAATTTAAAGGGTAGGCACACTAAAAAAAAAAAAAAAAAAAGCCAGAAACAACCAGTCACAAAGGAAAATATGCACAGAATCAAATTTCTTCACTGTTTCCATAAACAGGTCAGGAGTATTGCTTACTTCTCTGTCTGGAACTTCTAGAAGGAAGCAGGTTTTTCTCACAGGAGTCAGTGAACCCAGGACAGTTGTTTATTTTAAGACTTGCATATTGTCTTGTAAAATTGTGATATACAGCAGCTAATGCCCATGGTTACTGGTACTTCTATATTTTCTTATCGATAGAATGCAAATTATTGACACTTGTCTACTATATTGGGCTCTGCATAGCCAACTCTTAATGCCTTCAAACCTTTTATGTTCTTGGTGGCTTGTTTTGTACTTTTATTACTTGAATAGAATAAACATCTTAAAAAATGTGGCATACAGCATTGCCTTCTTATAGCAGAAGGCATTTATCCTTACTTTTAGCGCAAAATTCTAAAACAAGGTGCCCAGTCTCTGCTCATAGGCAAGTGAGTGGAGTCATGCAAATAATGCAAAAATTCCTTTTTTACGCCTTTTAAACATCAGTGCAGCAAGAACCATTTTTTTTTGCTTTGTTGCCCTCATAAGTGCAACTTATGGCCTTACTGGCTCTTTGGTGTAAGGCTTGTGAGTCCAGGGCTACAAGTCCAACCATTTGGATCACAGTGAGGTGGTACAAATGGGGATAAAAAGCCTACCTCCAAATGTGAGATACAGTACTGACTTCTTATAACAAAAGGTATTTATATGTCCCTAATTCCAGCACAAAATCCAAAAACAAGGCGGTTGGCCTCTGCTTATGGGTAAGTAGGCAGTTATGCAAATCATTATTTTTGCCCCATTTAGCCATTGGTACAACCTGAATCCCAGATGTGGACACATAACTTACTTCATCAGAGGCCAAATACACACAAAGATGTGCTACTTCTTCAGCAGTGCACATTCTGCCAGTCTTCTGTCTTGCCAGAAAGTCCTTCAAAGCCTATTCCAACCATGGACAAAACACAACATATAAGTACCAATTTGTTAATAATATAATATATAAATCAGTTATATGAATATTGGGCTGCCTACTTACCTGTTCAGGGTCTGGCCTGGCTTCGATTCGTTCTCTTAAAGATGGGGTGTCCACGGTTCCTAAACAGATAAATAGTATAAACTGGTGGACCAAGACACAATAATTCTTTCTACCCTACATTCAGCACTTGTTATTTTCAATGGGTTTTACTAGAAGGAATACATGAGACGCAGGTATTTCTGGTAGTCCCAAAACAGAAGATGAGAGGTAGCTATAGAATCACCTTGGTAGCCCACTGAAAATCTGGTATTAGATATCTAGTGTTGGTGCTCATAGAACTCTACAGCTCCTTTTACAAGCTACATTGCTGCAGTTGTCAACGCTATACATTGAATTAGACTGAGGTGGAAATCTCCTCTCTGAAGATTTATCACACAAGAACACAAAAGCACAAATTGGATAGTCTTATGGAGAGAAGTCTGGTCATTTTCTGTTTCAATCTTTTTATTAAGATATCAAGTAACAACGAAAACATTGTAGAATAGCGAAATCAAGTACAATAAAGGAACTGTCATCATAGATTAACATCAGTATAAATAAATGATGGAAGGAGTGTTTAGCCAGTGTCCCATGCAAAGTCCATCAGGAGGTATGAGAAACTACACCAAGGTGGTCAGCTATGAAGAATCCCTTATAATAGGATATGTTTGGCAATGTTATAGGATGAGGCCAAACAAAAAATGGGCATTGAATCAGGCCATCATCGTAGGCCCGGCAGAGAGGTCGAGGAGGACTACACCCGCCCACCCAACCACCCGGGCAGATGATAACTAGAATAGTGCAAAACAAACTATAACAAATATAGGAGCCACACTGGCACCAACCAATAGGCTTGTATATGAAGTCTGGTAATTTTATTAGACAAGGACATTGCCATGAAGGAATATTACAGATAAGAATTGAAATTAAAGTGCTGTTCAAATGAAATATAATTTGGCATTTTACAGTAGAAGGGTAATTATTGGAGTCTTAACATATAAAGGACATTGCCCCAACTTATACAAATTTACATTTAAATATTGATCCACTGGGCTTATTATGTGCAGTAGCCATTGCCACCTCTCCGAAAAACAATCTGAGGTCGATTGCTTTTCACAGTGTGGTTGACAGGCAGCTGGGAGGCAATATGTTGCCTCTTCACTGCCTGTTTTAATTCTGAAGGTCGAACCGCACACGGTTCCAGGGAGGTTGTGGGATGGCCCCATTAACTCGAATGAGTTGCGTTCGGTGGCAGTACTGTCCACTGAATGTGACAGGGTGTTTTACTTTTGCCAAGGCTGGGAAGCAAAGCATTGCGGCTGTGGCACATGTACAGCCCTGATCGGCTGCATGTCTTTGTTTAGGTGGGTGATCAAAGGGCAGAAAAAAACATGGCTCAACCGCCTGCTTTTACCACCCCCTGACTGCAGTGAACAAGCTCTTTCCACACTGATGTATTAAAAAGCATTAAAACAAAACAATTGCCATGCATATAACTAAGCATTGTATATTCTATTTATATTGTTTCTGACCTGCCTGTTCATAATAAAAAATGAACAAGTTGGAGGCTGCATCTAAGCTAGCTAATGTCTAGTATCCAGTTAGATGCCCAGAAATAGTCCATTCATACCTAAAAACCTATAATAGTGCATACATCCATTTGGGTAGCACAGTGGTGTAGTGGGTAGCACTCTCACCTAGCAGTAAAAAGGGTTGCTGGTTCGAATCCCAACCAGGACACTACCTGCCTGGAGTTTGCATGTTCTACCTGTGCCTGCGTGAGTTTCCTCCGGGTACTCCGGTTTCCTCCCACACTCCAAAGACATGCTGGTAGGTTAATTGGCTTCTGTCCAAAAATTGGCCCTAGTATATGAATGTGAGTTGGGGACCTTGGATTGTGGGCTCCTTGAGGGTAGGGACCGATGTAAATGTGCGATGTATGTGTGGAGCGCTGTGTAAATTGACAGCTCTATATGGGTACCTTAAATAAATAATAATATAATAGATGAGCATCTTAATGAGACACAATGTACAGGGATAGGGACAATTGTAGACACACACCCACACTCACTCAGGTTGAACTGGATGGACTGGTGTCTTTATTCAACCTTACTAACTATGCAACTATTTAACATCCCTTTACTTAAATGAAATTATGTTTTTATCCACTAACGGATATTCGGGGCTGCTCTAGGCAATACAGCAGGGAAGTATAACGTTTTGTTTTTTATTTTAAGAATAAAAATGACCTGTACAACCACTTTATTTCCCGTATTGTACGAATGTATTACATACCTGGGCATACACAGTTACACCTTATGCCTTGCTCAATGAAATCCGCAGCAACTGATTTAGTTAGACCAATTACAGCAGCCTTTGATGTGCTATATACACATCTATTTACCACTCCTATAAAGGAGAAAAGAACATAGTATATATAAACATACTGATTTACTAGAAAACAAAGTTCTGAAGAAGTTGCACTTGTTTGCAATAGGTGTATTATGCACAATTTCTTGTGTTCTAATATACAGTGATGGGAGTAAGTCACACATGTGCAAGTCACAAGCAAGTCTCAAGTCTTAACCTTCAAGTCACAAGCAAGTCCCAAGTTACTGTGGCGAAAAGCAAGCAAGTCAAGTCGAGTCCCTGCTAGAAGTCAAGCAAGTCAAGTCATTTATTTTGGTCAAGTCACAAAGTAAGTCAAAATACTGATCTACCCCGAAGCCGGGACTTGGGGGGAGCTTTCTTTTTTTTTGGGGGGGGGGGGGCGGCTTTTGCCTAGGCAAGTCAAATAGCCCAAGTCAAAGTCAAGTTGCAAGTCATTAGTGACAAGTCAAAGTCAAGTCGAGTCATTTATTTAATTTTGTCAAGCAAGTCGCAAGTCCTCAAACAGGTGACTCGAGTCCCCCACCTCTGCTAATATATCTGTTGTACATTTATCTTGTTTATTATTCAGGTTATAGCATCAAATGTGTAAACCTGTTGATCAATATAAGATCTATAAGTCCGATCTCCACACAAAATACAACGGTAGTTTACAATGCAATGGTAAACACAACAATTACATGAATAGATTTAAATTAGATCTAAGCAGATTTACTAAAATTTCATAAAGCTTGAAAACGTTGTGGTTTCAAAGGTTGTTTAATCTTTTGAAATCTGCAGCTTTTATTAAAGTGATTGTACACCTTCCATTTTTTTAAAGAATATGTTTTCATTTTGGAACATGCTCCATCTGTATTTAGGGTGGAACATATAGCATGATTCAGCTCCTGCAGCCTCTCCCTCCGATTTCCACCTCAATGTGACAGGGGGGGGGCCCGAGGATCCTCTTCCCGCATCCGCTGTTACAAAATTAACTCACTTTTGTTGCCAGCGGTTTAGACATTAATGGCTGTGTGTTGAGTTATTTTGAGGGAAAGGCAAATGTACACTGTTATACAAGCCGTGCACTCACTACACATACATACATATATTATATATTATATATTATATATATATATATATATATATATATATATATATATATATATATATATATATATATATATATATATATATATATACACACACATATAATATATTGCGTACCTGGTACATGATCCTGCACTTCTGCATGCGCGCCACTGTCGACCCACTCCCGCTGTGGTTATACACAGCAGGAGCTGATCTGCGGGTACCGCAGACTCAATGTCTGCCGGCACCAGCCGATCATTAGGCAGAGAGCCAAAATGACGGTCTATTTAAACAAGGCAGATCGCCGTTCTGTCAGTAAGGAAGGCATTGATCCTGTGTTCCTGCAAAGGAACATGGATCAATGCCTTCCCCTAGTAAAAGCACCTGCCACACAGTACACAAGCACTGGCTAGGCACACTGTTAACCCTTTGATCGCCCTTCCCAGCCAATGTCATTGGTACAGTGACAGTGCATAATTAGCACTAATTACTGTATTCGTGTCACTGGTCCCCAAAAAATGTCAAAAGTGTCAGTTAGTGTCTGATTTCAATATCGCCGTCCTGCTATAAGATGCTGATCCCCTCCATTAGTAGTTGAAAAAAATAAAATAAATAAAAACTCCATAAACATATCCCATAGTTTGTAGACATTATAACTTTTGCGCAAACCAATCAATATACGCTTATTGTTTTGTTTTTTGTTATTACCAAAAATATGTAGCAGAATACATATTGGCCTAAATTGATGGGAAAAAAGGACATACATTTAATTTGGGTACGGAATCGAACGACCGTGTGATTGTCAGTTAAAGTAATGTAATGCCGTATCATAAAAAATGGCTTGGTCCTAAAGGGGGGTAAATCTTCCAGAGGTCAAGTGGTTAAAAAAACAAACAAACAGCAGTGCAGGACTCCGCCCACATGCCACATTATTCATTCACAGTTCCCTGTAAATGAATACAACTTGGAAGGTCTTGGAAGGCCTTAGTTTGCTCTTCTGACCCCCAGTAATGTGACCTGGTGCCCCCCTGTACTGTGCCCTGATGCCCTCCTGAACAATACATTTTTAGCTGTGTTTGTCATTATGAGAAATCTTCCTATATATACAGCATTTTAAAAATAAATTGTTACATACAGTATGTAAAGCACTGCAAACAGTGGGTATAGAAATTAAAATTAAAATTACATTTCGTTGCTTTGCAGCCATTTTTCCCGCTGTCACTGTTTGAAAATAACGTGGCCAGCAAGGCTCCGCCCGCCTGGCCACTTCATTCATTCACAGTCCTCTGTGAATGAAAAACTACAAGTCCCGACTGCCTTTGTAGTTCTCAATTAACTACCATGCTGCTGTTGAGCGCTCTGGTAGTTCGTTCATTCTTCCTGTCAGTGTATGTCTACCTGCCCGTATGAGGTACAAGCAGACATATACGCTGAGAACTCTGTAGGAGTCCTGCATGGCACCCGCGATCTACTGATCGCAGGTGAAATGCTTTCCAGGCTCCAAGTTAAAACAATAATAAATGCACATTTTTTTTACCTACAAATTTTTTTTTTCCAAAGGTGAACTTATCCTTTAAATTTCAATTTTGTAATGCAACAAAACAGGAAAAGGAATTAAGAGGGGCAATACTTTCACAAGGCACTGTAAATATGCTGTATATGTAAAAATCTGTCCCTACCCCTTCAAGACATTGTGATTATCTCTCCTTTGGATTTACTCTGTACATTGTACCCAACCTTAATCAATGAACATGTATTGACACCTGTGAAGGCAACCACTAGAGGTTAAAGCATATCTAAACCCAAAAACATACTGCAATTTTAATGTATGGCAGATATCCAGTGCTTAGATGTAGTGACTGCATTAGTTTTCTTTCTTCAGACTTCTTCACTTTACTGTATCCCATTGATTTAGACCACAAACATCTTCTGTCTTCCTCATGCCCATAACACAGGGGAAGTTTTCTGTAGGATAACTGAGTAAAGCTGATAACATTGCTATTTCAGTTCAGTTGACAAGGACACTGGAATTCTGGCAAAATCAAGAGATATTTTTCTGTACTTGGCCAAAAAAGAAAACCAATACTGCCGTCAAATCTAAGGACTGGTATGTTTGCAATATTTTCAATTTTTGTTTTTAGGTAAAAAAAATAAATAAATAAAAAATATATATATTTTTTTTATTAAAGCAGAATGCATTATATGTAAGGGTATACTTAGCAAGTAGACTAAAGTGAATTCACACTGTTCCGTATGTAATGCAGCATGAGTGGTAATGCACATGCATAGTTGTGAATCAATGCTAAGTTTCCCTTTCCCAATAAACTGCAGCACATAGATATGAACATGCTGCATGAAAAAGAACAAAATGTGAATAAGCCCTGAGAGTGAGAGGCTCTAACCTTTGAGGCAATCATATAGAGTGCAGCAACGCGGTCAAGCTAACATGCTTTCAGGAACTGAAAACTGCAAGGGGAGGTTTTTAGGCAGTTCACTCCAGGAGGGAGGCTCTCAGCAGTAAGACAATACTACTAATATTTAGTCTAATAAGCCGGCAGGTCACAGAAAGCTGTACTAAAAAATTGTGGTTTCACTGTCCCGCCCATGCTGTGTGGCAGAAGAGCAAAATCATGACAACAGAATTAAATCTGTTTTAGCATGTAAAACTATGCATCCCATATTTAGAAGCTTGTCTGTAGTTCTGCTTAATCTATTCAGTGAAATACTGGGGATTTAAGTGAATGATTAGTGAATAGAAACCTAGAAGAGTGACGGCATCAAAAAGACCATGTGGTCCATCGAGTCTGCTCCATTCTTTTTTATATGTATACGTGGTTTTTTTTTGTGAACTTTTTTGGTCTATGTTTGTCCCAAGCATGGTTTAAACCACTTACTGTTGAATGACTCACTAACTCTGCTGGAAGTCTATTCCAAGTATCAACTACTCCATCAGTAAAATTATACTTTTAAGATTTTAAACTTTCCTCCCGCTTTTTGTAAGTAAGGTCTCCAGAATTGGACACAGTATTTCAAATGAGGTCTAACTAAAGATCTATATAGGGGAATCAGGACCTCCTCCTCCTGGTGACCCCTCTAGTGATGCTTTTCATTTCATCAGGTCTATTGCAGTATGATCCCGCCACTTTGAATTAGGGTTGCACTAATACGTTTCTTTTTACCAGTGAGTACGAGTAGCGATATTTTCGGTCAAGTACTCGCCGATACTGAGTACTGATACCTTTGTGGTGTGATTTGAGCCCATACAAAATGAATGGGCTCAAATCGCACTGCAAAGAATCGCATGTGATTTGAACAGGAAGGCGGTGCGATTCCTGTCCAAATCACATGCGGTTTCCACCACCGCTCCTGTGTGAACGCAGACTGGGGTCACTATGACAAGCCTGGGTTCACACAGGAGCGGTGGAGGAAACCGCATGTGATTTGGACAGGAATCGCACCGCCTTCCTGTTCAAATCACATGCGATTCTTTGCAGTGCAATTTGAGTCCATCCATTTTGTATGGGCTTAAATCGCACCGCAAAGGTATCGGTTTCAGGTATTAGAGTATTTGCAAGAGTAAGAGTACTTGTGTAAATGCTTAGTATTGGTACCAGTACTGGTATTAGTGCAACCCTGCTTTCAATTATAAACTAGCTCTAGTTTAGCATAACTCAAAATGTTATTTTTTCCTATTGCTTAAGAATACATGCCAAGGCTGCATTCACACCTGAGCACAGCAGGTTTCAGGCATATTATTTTTAGCATTTTTGTGCACGCATACAAGAAGCGTATTTCAAGGGTTTTACAGGTGTACTCAAGCTTCAGAGGTTTCTTTCAATCAATGAAAAGCATTACAGGCTAAAAATGCTAGATTTGTGTGTTTTAACCGCTTGCCGACCGCCTCACGCAGATATACTGCGGCAGAAGGGCTCATACAGGCAAAACCACGTACCTGTACGTTGCCCTTTACAGTGGCTTGCGAAAGTATTCGGCCCCCTTGAACTTTTCAACCTTTTGCCACATTTCAGGCTTCAAACATAAAGATATAAAATTTTAATTTTTTGTGAAGAATCACCAACAAGTGGGACAGAATTGTGAAGTGGAACGAAATCTATTGGATATTTTAAACTTTTTTAGCAATTAAAAAACTGAAAAGTGGTGTGTGCAAAATTATTCGGCCCCTTTACTTTCAGTGCAGCAAACTCACTCCAGAAGTTCAGTGAGGATCTCTGAATGATCCAATGTTGTCCTAAATGACTGATGGTGATAAATAGAATCCACCTGTGTGTAATCAAGTCTCTGTATAAATGCACCTGCTCTGTGATAGTCTCAGGGTTCTGTTGAAAGCGCAGAGAGCATCATGAAGACCAAGGAACACACCAGGCAGGTCCATAATACTGTTGTGGAGAAGTTTAAAGCCGGATTTGGATACAAAAAGATTTCCCAAGCTTTAAACATCCCAAGGAGCATTGTGCAAGCGATCATTTTGAAATGGAAGGAGTATCAGATCACTGCAAATCTACCAAGACCTGGCTGTCCCTCTAAACTTTCAGCTCAGACAAGGAGAAGACTGATCAGAGATGCAGCCAAGAGGCCCATGATCACTCTGGATGAACTGCAGAGAACTACAGCTGAGGTGAGAGAGTCTGTCCATAGGACAACAATCAGTC
This sequence comes from Lithobates clamitans, assembly GCA_037952925.1. Lineage (NCBI taxonomy): Eukaryota > Metazoa > Chordata > Amphibia > Anura > Ranidae > Lithobates > Lithobates clamitans. The sequence goes on from JBBGZY010000655.1 coordinate 7,050,838, forward strand.
GTACACTGCACAAATCTGGCCTTTATGGAAGAGTGGCAAGAAGAAAGCCATTTCTCAAAGATATCCATAAAAAGTCTTGTCTAAAGTTTGCCACAAGCCACCTGGGAGACACACCAAACATGTGGAAGAAGGTGCTCTGGTCCGATGAAACCAAAATCGAACTTTTTGGCCACAATGCAAAACGATATGTTTGGCTTAAAAGCAACACAGCTCATCACCCTCAACACACCATCCCCACTGTCAAACATGGTGGTGGCGGCATCATGGTTTGGGTCTGCTTTTCTTCAGCAGGGACAGGGAAGATGGTTAAAATTGAGGGGAAGATGGATGCAGCCAAATACAGGACCATTCTGGATGAAAACCTGTTGGAGTCTGCAAAAGACCTGAAACTGGGACGGAGATTTATCTTCCAACAAGACATGATGATCCCAAACATACAGCAAAATCTACAAAGGAATGGTTCACAAATAAACGTATCCAGGTGTTAGAATGGCCAAGTCAAAGTCCAGACCTGAGTCCAATCGAGAATCTGTGGAAAGAGCTGAAAACTGCTGTTCACAAACGCTCTCCATCCAACCTCACTGAGCTCGAGCTGTTTTGCAAGGAAGAATGGGCAAGAATTTCAGTCTCTCGATGTGCAAAACTGATAGAGACATTCCCCAAGCGACTTGCAGCTGTAATCGCAGCAAAAGGTGGCTCTACAAAGTATTAACGCAAGGGGGCCGAATAATTTTGCACGCCCCACTTTTCATTTTTTTATTAGTTAAAAAAAGTTTCAAAAATCCAAAAGATTTCGTTCCACTTCACAATTGTGTCCCACTTGTTGGTGATTCTTCACAAAAAATAAAAATTTTATATCTTTATGTTTGAAGCCTGAAATGTGGCAAAAGGTTGAAAAGTTCAAGGGGGAGGAATACTTACGCAAGCCACTGTAAGAGGCGGCCAGCGGGCACGCGCGCCCGCGGAAAGCTCCGTGATTCGGGCTGCGGGCATACCCGCGATCGCCTCACGGGGAGGAAGAACGGGGAGATGCTGATGTAAACAGCATCTCCCCGTTCTGCCTAGTGACAGTGTCACTCGATCTCTGCTCCCTGTCATCGGAGCAGAGATCAGTGACGTGTAACATGTAGCCACCCCCCCACAGTTAGAAACACGCCCCTAGGACACACTTAACCCCTAAACTGCCAGTGTCATTTACACAGGAATCCGTGCATTTTTATAGCACTGATTGCTGTATAAATGACAAAGGTCCCAAAAATGTGTCAAAAATGTCCGATGTGTCCGCCATAATGTCGCAGTCACAATAAAAATCGCTGATCGCCACCATTTAAAAAAAAATAAAAAAATGCCATAAAACTATCCCCTATTTTGTAAACGCTATAACTTTTGCGCAAACCGATCAATAATCGCTTATTGCAATTTTTTTTAACCAAAAATATGTAGAAGAATACGTATCGGCCTAAACGGAGGACAAAAATTGTTTTTTTATATATTTTGGGGGGATATTTATTATAGCAAAAAGTAAAAAATAATGCTTTTTTTCAAAATTGTCGCTCTATTTTTGTTTATAGCGCAAAAAATAAAAACCGCAGAGGTGATCAAATACCACCAAAAGAAAGCTCTATTTGTGGGAAAATAAATTTTGTTTGGGAGCCATGTCGCACGACCGCGCAATTGTCAGTTAAAGCGACGCAGTGCCGAATCGCAAAAAAGTGCTCTGGTCAGGAAGGGGGTAAATTCTTCCGGGGCTGAAGTGGTTAAACCATTTCTATTCAAGTCTTTACAACCAGAAATGCCTATTCCTGCCTCTATTGTAGCTCTTGTAGCTTTTGGAACATCAAGTGTTGTGCTACAGGCATCTGAAACACCATTAAAATACATGATATTTTTGGATGTTGTGTGTTTTGGTGCTTTGAGCTTTGTGTTACAAAACACTCGGGTGCAAATGGGGTCTTGGCTGTTAAACTTTTTCTGGTTGAACTGCTCACCAAAACAACTGAAGCAAGGAAATTTAACTTCTAGTAATACCTTTAATGCTGGAAGCCACAGAAGACATGTTGATGATATTCCCAGATTTTTGAGCAAGCATCTAAAAATATAATATAAAATCATTGTCACTTTTTCTGTACCTATATGGTTTCATGTAGGAACTTACCATAATAGATACAGTTACACCAACTATGCCCGTGCTGCTCTGGCAACTAGGGACAAATACCAAGTAAACAGAGGATGGAGATCCCATTTACTTCCTTAGATTCTAGTGTTCTGTCCTCCACAGAGGTCTGTTTATAATGGTAGCAGCTTGACACACACACAAACACGTGTTCCATAACTGCTGCAATGTTTTGAACACACTTTTTCTATCATGTACATATATGATAAATTTTATTATGCACACAAATACTGTATATATATATATATATATATATATATATATATATATATATATATATATATATATATACCGCATTTTCTGGCGTATAAGACGACCTTTTACACTTAAAAAAACTGGCCAAAAAGCGGGGGTCATCTTATACGCCAGGTATAAAATGCAGCCTGCCAGATGTGCGGCAATACTGAATGTAGCTTTGGCTACATACAGTATACACCTCTTAGCCAATCACGGAAAGTGATGTATTCTATTAATGAATACAGATCCTGCGCAGATTGGAGTAACAACCTCTGCCAATTCGAGCAGGCTACATACAGTATACACCGCTGAGCCAATCCCAGCGAGTGATGTATTCTATTAATGAATACAGATCCTGCGCAGATTGGAGCAACAACCTCTGCCAATCCGAGCAGGCTACATACAGTATACACCGCTGAGCCAATCCCGGCGAGTGATGTATTCTATTAATGAATACAGATCCTGCGCAGATTGGAGTAACAACCTCTGCCAATCCGAGCAGGCTACATACAGTAGCCTGCTCAGATTGGCTTTGAGAGTCAGAGAGGTGTGGGCTGATGATGTTACAGCCTCTGCCAATCCGAGCAGGCTTTGTATTCATTAATAGAATACATTGCTCGCTGTGATTGGCTCAGCGTGGTATGGCTTCAGCAAGAAAAAGGAAATGTGAAGCCTCGGAAGGGGGGGGGGGGGTGTCGTCTTATACAGTGAGTATAGGCAAAAACTGTAGAAAAACAGTAAAATTAGGGCTTCTTATACACCGGAAAATACGATTATATATATATATATATATAATTTTTTTTTTTTTTTAAACATTAACACAAGTTGCTTGCTTTCACATATTGAAAAAACAACATTAAAATGACTATACAAACACATCAACAGTGAACTCATGAAGACTCATTCACTGTCAATGAAAAATCTATATGTCTTCCATACTTAAAGTGAAAGCAGACCTTTCATGCTCTTGCTGTTTTTATCTTTCTTTTCTGAACTTCCCCCCAAACACTGCCCATCTCCAGGTATGCCAACAGGTGCACCCTGTGCCCTATGGGCCCTATGAAATCTCACCTGAGTTTTAAAAAAAAGGAAAGAAGCACTACCTAAGTGCAGCATTAAAAAGTAGGATTTATTAACACAAGATTAAAAAGCACTTACAGAATCCAAGAAGTAATGCACTTGTCAGTTGTGAGGGCATCTGCCACTCGCTTAGTCCTGCAGGGGCTACCTGTTGTCCAAAACGAAGGATGAGATGGGGCATGGATACCTGGGTCACCAGGAAGTCCGTGCTAACCAGCGTGAAACGCAGGGCAGATGTGACGTCACTGGGAGGAGCGGAGATGGCTGGAGAATGCTAGGCTATGCGCTCTGAGCTATCTGCTCCTTCTAGAAGCCTGGGGTGGTATTACCTTTTATAGGCAAGGGGAACAATGCAAGGAAAGTCTGAGTTTCCAGCTTGTGCTCCTTCCTGTTTAGAATGTGCAGCCATTCCCGAGAGGGACACACAAACTGAAAGCCATGCTGAGTTTTTAGCCGTTCACTCTGTGCAGGAGGAGAGGCATTGCTTTGGCTCTGTGTCCCTCTTGCTCTGCATGTGAGTGCAGTGCTGAGAATGGTTGCGTGTAACATTGCAGTTCTAAATGGGAGCCTGCATGAAGTAGAGAGTTCAGCAGGACTCCATAGGCCCTGGCAGGCACAGGGGGCACCCACATACTTGATGTCGGCCAGTGTCCCAGGAGGAATATGATGAGAAAACTCAAAAAAGAAAAAATGATGAAAACAGCAAAAGCATGTAAGCTCTGATATTAGCAGCTTTAGTAAAAATAAATAAATAAAATGTCTTTAATGCCACTCGTGCACTTTTAGTCTTCAATGGAATTGCACATTAAAAGTGGTTCTCTGCGAAGAGACAATCCTATGTAATTAATGTAATGACTGCCAACGTAATATTTGAAGTATGTGATGTAACATGTCAATATGCTCAATAAAAATAGTTAAAAAAAAAAAAAGTGGTTCTAAAGCCTAAACATTTTTTACCTTAATGCATTCTTTGCATTAAGGGCCAGTTCACACCAGACGCAGTTCCGTGCTCTTTTTTTCTGCACTAAAAAAGCATGCACAGTGTTTTCCATGTATTCCAATGGCTCTAGTTCACACCATGCAGTCAGTTTCTGGTCAGTTTCTGGTGCAGAAACTGACCGGAACTGAGTGTATTGGTGCAGAAAAAATGGAACTGCACGGAACTGCATGAAACTGCATCTGGTGTGAACTGGCCCTAAGGTAAAAAATGTTTAGACGCCAGTATCCCCTTTCACCTTACCTTTTCCCTACCTGAGCCCTCATTCGATCCAGCACTGTGCCCGTCTGCAGGTCTTCTCTCCCCTCGCTTCCTGGTCTCTGAAGCTTTGTTGAGGCACCGGAAGCCATTAGCTTTCACTACCGTCTTCAAAGCCAGAAACAAAGTGAAGTGAAGGGCAGGGCCAAATCTCCCTGTGTCAATAGATACAGACAGAAGACAGCAAGGCTCAGGAGCAAGCCCGCACGAGTGCCCCCATAGAAAGTGGGGGGGAGGAGCCAGGAGCACGAAAGGGGGGGGTGACCCGCGAAGAGGAGGTTTGGGGCTGCTCTGTGCAATTCCATTACGCAGAGCAGGCAAGTATAAAGAGCATTTACAACCACTTTAGTAGTATAAACGTTCTGCCATCAAGGGTAAGTGCTGTCTTTTATAAACCCAAAAAACCATATCCCACCCCTTTACCGCCCTCCTTCTCAAAATTCTCAGTATAAATACTGCCCTTAAATGCAGACAAGTTATCACTGTCTGGCCTGTCTAGGGTCAGATCATTGCATATGTGACACCTTGACCAGCTTATGTGATTGGCTAGGCCTAACCATGGAGAGCAATGATCAAGTTCAAGATACAGATGGTCATTCCCCTTTGGACAAACAAAAACTCTGATAAATCTGTGCCCGACAAGTGGGGACCAAATACAGCATTTAAATATGAGCTTAGGCTGGGTGCACATGATAATGTGTTAATCGTGCGCTTCAAAATGTAGCATGATAAAGCAATTCAATAAATGCAAGATTATACATGACTGTAATCGTTTTTTACAAAACCATTATTTCAGAAAATATGCAAAAGGTCATGGGTTGTGCATATTTTTTCCAGCTGTAGTAAATTACACTTCTAAAACCTATATATAAAAACAATGACAACTAACTTTTGGCAGGAACGTTTTGATCATGAGATACATGCTCCGCACATTAACATTCATCGTAAAGTCCCAATCTGCTTCTTCACAATCTAGAATGGATCCGTGGTGGACAAAGCTGCACAAAAGATCACAAAGACAAACTTAGGTAATGTTTTAACCATTTCTCTTCAGACACAATACGACCTGAATGCATAATCTAGTTTTGCTTTTTCTCGCTACCATCCTGTAAAGAACTTATCTAAAATGAGTAATACCTAACATTGGCTAAAGTATCCTTCTGACTGCTGAACTCGTAATGCCGTGTACACACGACTGGACTTTCCGGCAGAAAAGGTCCGACGGAATCATTTTGTCGGACATTTCGATCGTGTGTGGGCTTCATCTGACTTTTTCTTTCTAAAATTCTGACGGACCTAGAAATAGAACGTTTCAAATCTTTCCAACGGACTCAACTCCTATCGGGAAAATTGTTCGTCTGTATGCTAGTCCGACGGACCAAAAACGACTCAAGGGCAGCTATTGGCTACTGGCTATTGAACTTCCTTTTTCTAGTCCCGTCGTACATCATCGCGTTCTAAACGAATGGACTTTGGTGTGATCGTGTGTAGGCAAGTCCGTTTCAGCAGAACTCCGTCAGAAAGACCGTCAGAGTCTACTCTGACGGAAAGTCCAGTCGTGTGTACGTGGCATAAGAGTACAGGCAGCGATGCTGATTGGCTGCTGAGGCAAATGCAGCCAGTCAGTGGCTGTGCCCACATACAGATGCCCTCCCCTGCCATGGTTCTGTGACTAGATTGGTGATGGAGGGTGACCATTGAGGCTCCTTGGTATTAGAGGGGTATTTTTATTTAGTTTAAAACTTATATGTAATGGGTAGTTACTCTAACACACAAGCTAAGAAAGTCATTACCATGTTAAAGTACAGTATATCTACACCCAATGAGTAAAACTGCATATAATCTTTTACATGTCATGTAATTTTAATAGACATTTTAAATCTGTAGATCTGCTGCGTTCATAAAAATAGCACCTGCAATGGAGGTCTTTTTCAGGCACTTCCTGTTATAGGGTGACAGCATTTTTGTCTCTTGACTGCTCTCCTGTGTTGTCACTCTGCCACAAGCACTCCTAATGGAGGCTTTAAACCCTATGCGTTGCACAACCATGATCCGCTGCCATCACTGTCAGGAGGTAGAGGGGCAGCCGGATGACGCCACTCTCTCTACTTCAACCAATCAGAAAAAGCCTGGTTTTCATTCATAAAAACAGGAGACTTTTCCTGAATGGCAGAGAAACACTAAGCCCAACTCTATTTTATCCAACAGAGACAGAAAGTCACCCATACTGCTGACAGAACACCGCACCACTTACTGTATGTAGCCACTGCTACTACTTCCATTATAGCACACCTAGTGGTCACATTGTTCGGTGTCAAAAATTAACCCCAAGTGATTCCACTTATCACATGCCTGCCAACATCCATATACATACTGGAACAAAGGACATGTCTGGATAGGACTTTTTAAGCATTACACATATTTGCACATAGAACTGCATAAAATATAGTTTTCTTGAACAAATTAAAAAAAAAAGAGAAACATTAAAACAGATACATCAATATAGAAACTGCATGATCAAAACATATTGGTTACAAATCTCTTAACACATTTTAAAATTGCTTTCTTCCTCAGGGAAATTAGAATTTTTAAACACTGGGATACATACAAAAATGATATATGATATAACAAGCAATTGATATTCATAATAAAAACATGTAAGTACAAGCAGGCATTATAATAGACTTACAAAACCCAAACAATCACAGATATATACAGCCAATAAAATTACCACCGTATTAAAAGATCGCAAAGCAATCCCCCCAGGGCGAGCTCCAGAACTGCCTCCCTCAGGAAAACCTATGGGAACCAACTCTAATGAGAAAACAACTAGTTAAAGACTATTAAAAAATAAAAGGGATGCATAGTAGTTCACCCCTGTATGTATCAATTATGCTAGCAATGGAATTAAATAATCATATACAGTGTACCTCTCATGCACATGCCACTTAAAGTAAGGGGTTTCATAAATGCCAGAAACCACAAAGTAATAAGATTCTAAAAGGTCTGGTAAACACATAAAAGATGAAGATAAATATATAAAATTATCTAAACCCATATATTGGCACATACAAAGATTTGAGACCAGGAGAGTTTCCATATACCTACTTTAGCATGTCCAGGGAATAGCGATTCAAAACGCTTTTATCACAGGGGTAAAAATCCAAAAGAACTCCCGTTTTGAATTGGGCGAGTCCAAAGAGCACTCTTTGCTGTTTCAAGTTAGTCCCGAATTGTAAATGCAGCACAAATGTGAAGTACTGGCAAATAGCCCTATAGTACATAAAAAGGGAAAAACAAGGATGGCGCCCACGCCAAACATATGACATCATCACGCATGGCAACACAGTAACATGTGGGATCCCACCCGTGCCATACCAAAAAAGGTCAGGTGCCAGGAGAATACTGCCAATAGGGATAGATGCCAAAAAGACCAGAGGCCCGGTCCTGGCCAAAGAGCATCTTGCCCCTCATCCCAAGTCACAGAGCATCTTGAGTGCACCAGATGACAGAGGCAAAACACCAAACACCTTAAAGATACAGCACACAGTCCAAAAACACAGCAGTGTCACAATACTCAAACCATGAAATGTAAGTATTCAATTAAACACTAACTACTAACCATATAGGAGCGATTACATAATAGGGTGTGTGATAGACAGACAAATACAAACAAAACAACAAAAACAGTAAAGCCATCAGATCAATGTATAGCATCTCAACTAGAGCACCAGAGGGACAGATCATTTTTACCAACTTGACATTACTCAAAAAAAAAAAAAAAAAAAAAGAAGGAGATAGAAAAAGAATGTTGCAGAAAAAATTCTTCTGCAACGGAAATCGTTAGTTTGGGCCCAGCTTGACCCAAGAAAACTATTTAAAGCGATATTAAACATGGAATTTTACTTTAAAGAGTAACCCATTTTTGCTTGCCCTTTTTCAATTACTTATTTTTTTTAAAGTAAGAAAAAAAATCTATTTTCTCTTTTTTTTTGTGCTTAATCTCATCTTCCCTGACCCTCTGAAAAGTGCACCCTGTTAAAATAGAGTTAATTACCTGTGGGAGGAGCTACAGAGTTTCCAGGAGTGTCATACCAACAATGTGAGTTTGGATCCACCCCCTTCCTTCTCCTCACTGTGATTGATGTTGGCTCTGGGCTCTCTGCTCCTCCCAAGGGTCTCAAAACTGGCTTTTATCAGATATTTCACTTTAGATTAAGGCTTAGTGTACACAGGACGCTGAGGAAACCTCCTCAGAATGATTTTTTTGACAGCTTGAAACTGGCATTTAAAAACGCCCGTTTTGCATGCCGCGTTTAGCGTCTGAACGTTTATTTAAGATAACATAGGACCCTCCCAAAGCCCAAAAAACTGTATTATTTAACTATTTCAGCCATTCTGTGAGACCAGAGAGAGTAGCAGCGGCTGAGAGAGCAGCAGTGTACTTGTATCTACCTCAATTTCAGTGCTTTTACTATGGATCCTATAATGAGCATATGTGAGGAAAAAATGCAAATATATTTAATTTTTAAATTGCAATTGATTAGTATATTTTGTTTATTTTTTTTTATAAGCTGTATATGCAATTTCATTTTTATTTATTTTTTATGAAAAATTTAATTACAATTTTTTTAATATATATTTTTAAATTGCAATTATTATAATTTTTTGTTTCTTTTTTAAAAGCTGTATGTGTAATTTCATTTTTTTATTAATTTTTTTTGGCTTTTTTATGCAAATTTTAATTGCGTTTTTTAAAATATTTTTAATTAACCCTAAACTTGTTTTTCAAGAGGAAAACCCTAACCCTAACTTGTTCTTCAAGGGGAAAATCCTAACCCACTAACCCTAAAAGGAAACCCTAACCGGAAACCCTAACTTGATCTTCAAGGGGAAAACCCTAACTTCCTAACCCTAATAGGAAACCCTAACCCTAACCGGAAACCCTAACTTGTTCTTCAAGGGGAAAACCCTAACCCTAATAGGAAACCCTAACCTAACTTGTTCTTCAAGGGGAAATCCCTAACCCTAATCCCCCAATAGGAAACCCTAAACCTAACTTGTTCAAGGGGAAAACCCTAACCGGAAACCCTAACTTGTTCTTCAAGGGGAAAACCCTAACCCCCTAACCCTAATAGGAAACCCTAACCAGAAACCCTAACCCTAACTTGTTGTTCAAGGGGAAAACCCTAACCCTAATGGGAAACCCTAACCCTAAATTTCATGCAACTATGTTTGATCAAGTTGGGGGTGAAGCTCAATGGTGGGGTCATCTAGTTGAAATCTAACATATAGGTCAAATTCCAATTATACTTTGGCTAACAGCAATGCTAGTGGTGTATTGGATTGGATCATGCTCATTAGGGGTATATAAATGGTCTATGAAGCATAGCAAACAATTACACGTTTTTAAACATTTTTTTAGTGGTTTTTCATCATTTGCTATAATTTTTACATTTTGTAATGTAAAAAAAAAAATAGGGCACCTTTACAAACGCTTCTAAACGAAAACGCGGCTAAACGCCGATACCGCGTTTAGCGTCTGAAACGCCGGAAACTTCGGCGTCTGAACTCAGAAAAGCCTATAAAACGCAACTGCCTAAAAAGACATTAAACGAACCTGTGTACATGTACACATAAGGTAACATTGGATTAGTTCAGGGGCAGCTGAAAAAAGCATCCAACTGCCTCTGAACGTCTGTTTACCAGCAACAGTGTACATGAGGCCTTAGAGGGCAATGAGTTCTCAGTTTTCCTCTCTCCTGCAGCATTGCTATGTACTGAAAAGGTATGCTCTCTATATATTACATTGTGTTCATTCACAAAACAGATTGTCACAGCAAACGGGCTGATGTTTACCATGTCTTGCCTTATAAAATTAATACAGTGGGATGTTTAGAGAACATTTCCTGTATTGGTTCAGAGGATCGCTGAGCATGAGAAGTGTTGGCTGACACAAAGCATGAGGGTAGAATGTACTGCTTATTTTTGCTTTCCCATACTTCTCCTTTAGGACTCTCCTCTACAGTGCTGTTGGAGCTTTGCATCTTCACTGGCCGCTATCTGGCACAGTTCTCCTCAGCCTGCCTTTTTGAGTACCATTGCCAGACCCCACTGGATTGAACGTTGTGGGTATAGCCTGGAATTCACGTTAGGGCACTGGGTTCAGTGTAGGGTGCTTTACAGGCACCGTTCTGGCATAAGTCAGCTTGCCAAGTTCAGAACCACTGATATAGCCTCAGCGCTTGCTGGTTGGGTGAAACCCTGGAAGCTTCCTTATTTTCATAGGTCAGCAGGTGCTTTTATTGCTTGTTCCCGCTGAGTTTGCTGCATACAGAGTTTACACTGTGGGATAGAGCACTGACTTCATCCTCTAGATGCAGTGTTGTCCGCTATCTCTTTTCTGCCATACAGCATTGAGTAGGCATGTCCTTGCTGCTGCTCCTGCTTGCAAAGAACCACAGGGAATTTAAAACTTCCATTTCTTCTGCCCACCTACAGCGATTTTGGTCACCTCTGGCCATCTTTCCCTTGCCTGCAACCAGCTGCCTTGGTTCCTTGAGTGATTGAGGCCTTGCTTATTACCTTAAACCTCTATGTGGCCTTACTGCCATATGGTTGTAATATGTTTAATTGTAGATCAGGTGGGGTAGAAAGGGAGTGGGAGGGGAGTAGATTGGAGAACAGTCCCAATGTACCAGGTGCCCTTAGGTCACTTTCTGCAAATGGTTCTGGGGCTATTTGCAACATGCCTACTTGATGGTGTCGACATATGCAGCTTGGAATCATGTTACACTCTGATCTTCCTTGGAGTCCTCTTTATCTCAGTCGGGAATGGCTGGGTCCACTGCCCTTTCAGCTGAGATCTTTAGCACAGTAACACAAGACTTTATGGTCCAAATCACCCAGCGATTTGCTGGCTTTGATCACAGAGACCATAAGCACGTTCCTTTGCCCTCTCTCCTGCAGATTATATATTTGATTTGCCAGCAGCTTTAGCAACTTCTGTGCCATAGGCTACAGAGACTTTGTTTGATTCTGAGTTGCTCCAGTGCTTTGCTGTGAGCAGTTTCCCCTGAGGAGTGGCAGTCTACTGCCATTACTCCCATATTAAAGGAATGTGCAATACTCTGAAAATAGAGGTTGAGCCTGTTGCCTCTACCAGTGCTGCCTCCAGCCCTGGGTCATTTAAAACTCTTAAAGCTGCAAAGACTTTCCCTTTGAACCTGCTTTTCCCGCTAATTTTCTATAGAAACTGGAAGCATGATACGTTTTTTGCTCCCCTAAGCGCTTATTGGCGCTTTGTATCTGTTTGAGGACTTTGTACAAAAGTGGTCCCTTCTCATTGTGGATTCAGCCATTTCCTGTCTTAACAAGATACTTTTAATACTGATGGAGGTTGCACCTTTTTTTAAAGACCCAACCGATAAGCCCTTTCTTGAGCCCTGTTCACTTTGATAGGTTAATTTGTTGAGCCATGTCCGAGTCATCAAAATGCCTTAAAGTGGTTGTAAACCTCAGTCATGAAATCTGAGCAAAGCACATATATCTGTAATATTTACTTATCTCTCTCCAAAGCTCTAAATGTCCTTTCTCTCTGGTGCTTCGTTCCTCTGTTATCAGCATGTGTCACTCCTGAGAACTAATGAGATAAAATTTGTCTCGGGGAGGGAGCTCAGAACAGAGCTTGTCTATTCAGAACACAGTTCTGCTGTGTGAAGGGGGGTTTATTCCTTTCCTCCAATCAGCTCTCACACACTGTAACTGCAGCCTCTCCCCCCCTCTTCTGTGCTCTTGGCAGATAAATAAAGAATTAACATGATCTGCCCTTTTGAAGGGGTGAAGGGAAGAGAAGACTGCAGATAAACAAGAAAATCCTATGTAGGAGGATGGTTTCATCTCTGCGTATCACCTGAGGCTGTTCACTGGGTATAAATATGAGGGTTTACAACCACTTTATAAGAAATCTAACCATAGCTGCGGTTGATCCCCTGCTTACTGAACAGGTAGAATAGATAGCCGTAGCATTAAACTTTAATTGTGACAGTTTGTTGGAAGCTTCTTGTCTCATTTCCCATGTGTCCCACACAGGGCTCGACAAGTTCCAGGCACCAGATCGCAATTGTGACTTGAAATTGTGTCCTGGTGCCCAGGCTTTTGTCAGCCCATTCACTGTTTGCTCCAAGCGTGAGCATAGTATGTCAAAAGTGCAGAAGTTGCAAAACGATTGGCTGCGACGCACGCCAATCAGAGGGAATCTCCTGTCAAGTCCCTCCTCCTCCTACCTTATTGGCCATTTTCTTGTGGCCTCTAAGGAAGGTGTAGGGGGGTTTGCTTATATTAGGCGTGTTCCCACACCTCAAAAAAAACCTAAAAATTTTCCCCCTTATTATACTAACTGCTTCCCACCTGCCCGCGGTACATTTACTGCGAGCAGGTGGCATGAACAGGCTGGATAACGTACATGTACATCATCCAGCCTGTTCAGGGTTAGGGGCGCACAAGCGGGTGCTGTTCCACACTGACACTGGGTACAGCGGGATTTTATCAGCAGGTCCCAGCCAATGATTTATGGCTGAGACCTGCTGATCAGCTGTAGCTAATCACAGCACTGTGTTTATAAACACACAGTGCTCTGTACACAGGACAGCGATCTTTGGGAAAAAAAAAGAAAAAAAAAAGAAAACTGGCCCCTAACTTTTTTAGCTGGCTCCTAGATTCAAAGCAAAATTTGTCAAGTCCTGGTCCCACATACAACTGAAGATCAGGATGTCATTCCCCAGTTCCTGTGTCAGAACAGTTTCAGGGGTTTTATTCACAACCTGTTCACCGTTTCCCAGACCCAAAAGGGACAATCACCCCCATCTAGGATCTTTAAGCTCTGAATGCCTTCATTTGGGTCTAGAAATTCTGCATGGAATCCACCAAATCTGTCATGGCCCCCTTTCACCGGGGAGACTTTCTGAATTCTATGGACATCAAGGATGCTTATCTTCATGTCCCCATCTTTCCAGCACATCAGCGATTCTTAAGCTTTGTGATGGGGCCCCTACACCACAACTTCCTAAATAGTTCAATAGGCCATTTACAGCCAACAATAACCAATGGTGGGTGTCAGTCCCAATTTGTGTACAACATGGTCCACGAAGGAAAAGGGAAATGTTAAGGAGCACCGGGGCTTTGTGACACCCAGATATTTTTTAAATAGTCATGCACCATAATAAAAATATAAAATAAAACATTTAATGAAAAAGCTAAAATGTCACCTCTATCAGAGTAGAGGGCATCACTGAACATTAAAAATACGCATAGCACTCATTCCTTCTTTAAAACAATAAATCTACTCCCTCAGTGAATATCTGATGTAATGAACAATAACATATCTTGGAGCACCTTTGTGTCTTTAACCACTTGCCGACCGCCTAACGCAGATATACTGCGGCAGAATGGCACGGGCAGGCAGAATCACGTACCCATACGTGATCTGCATCCCGTGGGCAGGGGGTCCGATCGGACCCCCCCCGGTGCCAGCGGCGGTCGGCATTTGACTGGGAGCGTTCCGTGATGAGGGGGAGGCTATTCGATCGTGGCCCCCCCCTCGCGATCGCTCCCAGCCAATGAGAGACATCCCCTGCCTGTGTATAGTACACACAGGCAGAGGATGTGATGTCATCTCTCCTCGGCTTGGCAGTTTCCGTTCCAGCGCCGAGGAGAGAAGACATGCAAGTGCACAAAACACACACACACACACTCAGTAGAACATGCCAGGCACATAAAACACCCCCGACCCCCCCCGATCGCCCCCGATCCCCCCCCCAATTACCCCTCCCCCCCTGTCACAAACTGACACCAAGCAGTATTTTTTTTTTTTTCTGATTACTGATTGGTGTCAGTTTGTGACAGTTAGAAGTGGTAGGGCAGTTACTGTTAGCCCCCTGTAGGTCTAGGGTACCCCCCTAACCCCCCCCCTAATAAAGTTTTAACCCCTTGATCACCCCGTCACCAGTGTCGCTAAGCGATCATTTTTCTGATCGCTGTATTAGTGTCTCTGGTGACGCTAGTTAGTGAGGTAAATATTTAGGTTCGCCGTCAGCGTTTTATAGCGACAGGGACCCCCATATACTATCTAATAAATGTTTTAACCCCTTGATTGCCCCCTAGTTAACCCTTTCACCACTGATCACCGTATAACCATTACGGGTGACGCTGGTTAGTTAGTTTATTTTTTATAGTGTCAGGGCACCCGCCGTTTTATTACCGAATAAAGGTTTAGCCCCCTGATCGCCCGGCGGTGATATGCATCGCCCCAGGCAGCGTCAGATTAGCGCCAGTACCGCTAACACCCACACACGCAGCATACACCTCCCTTAGTGGTATAGTATCTGTACGGATCAATATCTGATCCGATCAGATCTATACTAGCGTCCCCAGCAGTTTAGGGTTCCCAAAAACGCAGTGTTAGTGGGATCAGCCCAGATACCTGCTAGCACCTGCGTTTTTCCCCTCCGCCCGGCCCAGCCCACCCAAGTGCAGTATCGATCGATCACTGTCACTTACAAAACACTAAACACATAACTGCAGCATTCGCAGAGTCAGGCCTGATCCCTGCGATCGCTAACAGTTTTCTTGGTAGCGTTTTGGTGAACTGGCAAGCACCAGCCCCAGGCAGCGTCAGGTTAGCGCCAGTACCGCTAACACCCACGCACGCAGCATACACCTCCCTTAGTGGTATAGTATCTGATCGGATCAATATCTGATCCGATCAGATCTATACTAGCGTCCCCAGCAGTTTAGGGTTCCCAAACACGCAGTGTTAGCGGGATCAGCCCAGATACCTGCTAGCACCTGCGTTTTGCCCCTCCGCCCAGCCCAGCCCGGCCGACCCAAGTGCAGTATCGATCGATCACTGACACTTACAAAAGACTAAACGCATAACTGCAGCGTTCGCAGAGTCAGGCCTGATCCCTGCGATCGCTAACAGTTTTTTTGGTAGCGTTTTGGTGAACTGGCAAGCACCAGCGGCGTAGTACACCCCGGTCGTAGTCAAACCAGCACTGCAGTAACACTTGGTGACGTGGCGAGTCCCATAAGTGCAGTTCAAGCTGGTGAGGTGGCAAGCACAAGTAGTGTCCCGCTGCCACCAAAAAGACAAACACAGGCCCGTCGTGCCCATAATGCCCTTACTGCTGCATTTGCCAATTCTAATTGTGAACCCACCGCTTCTGCAGCGCCCGTACTTCCTCCATTCACATCCCCAACCAAATGCAGTCAGCTGCATGAGAGGCATTTTCTTTATGTCCTCCCGAGTACCCCTACCCAACGAACCCCCCCAAAAAAGATGTTGTGTCTGCAGCAAGCGCGGATATAGGCGTGACACCCGCTATTATTGTCCCTCCTGTCCTGACAATGCTGGTCTTTGCATTGGTGAATGTTTTGAACGCTACCATTCACTATTTGAGTATTAGCGTAGGGTACAGCATTGCACAGACTAGGCACACTTTCACAGGGTCTCCCAAGATGCCATCGCATTTTGAGAGACCCGAACCTGGAACCGGTTATAGTTATAAAAGTTACAGTTACAAAAAAAAGTGTAAAAAAAATAAATAAATAAAAAAAACCACATACAGAAATATAAAATAAAAAAAAATAGTTGTCGTTTTATTGTTCTCTCTCTATTCTCTCTCTATTGTTCTGCTCTTTTTTACTGTATTCTATTCTGCAATGTTTTATTTGGTATTATGTTTTATCATGTTTGCTTTTCAGGTATGCAATTTTTTATACTTTACCGTTTACTGTGCTTTATTGTTAACCATTTTTTTGTCTTCGGGTACGCCAATTACGACTTTGAGTGGTTATACCAGAATGATGCCTGCAGGTTTAGGTATCATCTTGGTATCATTCTTTTCAGCCAGCGGTCGGCTTTCATGTAAAAGCAATCATAGTAGCTAATTAGCCTCTAGACTACAAGCAGTGGGAGGGAATGGCCCCCCCCCCCCCAACGTCTTCCGTGTTTTTCTCTGGCTCTCCTGTCTCAACAGGGAACCTGAAAATGCAGCCGGTGATTCAGCCAGCTGACCATAGAGCTGATCAGAGACCAGAGTGGCTCCAAACATCTCTATGGCCTAAGAAACCGGAAGCTACGAGCATTTTATGACTTAGATTTCGCCAGGTGTAAAGAGCGCCAATGGGAAATTGGGAAAGCATTTTATCACACCGATCTTGGTGTGGTCAGATGCTTTGAGGGCAGAGGAGAAATCTAGGGTCTAATAGACCCCAATTTTTTCAAAAAAGAGTACCTGTCACTACCTATTGCTATGATAGGGGATATTTACATTCCCTGAGATAACAATAAAAATGATTTAAAAAAAAAAAAAAAAAGGAACAGTTTAAAAATAAGATAAAAAAAAAATAATAATAAAGAAAAAAAAAATAAAAAAATAAAAAAAAAGCACCCCTGTCCCCCCTGCTCTCGCGCACGCGAACGCAAGCGTCGGTCTGGCGTCAAATGTAAACAGCAATTGCACCATGCATGTGAGGTATCGCCGCGAACGTCAGATCGAGGGCAGTAATTTTAGCAGTAGACCTCCTCTGTAAATCTAAAGTGGTAACCTGTAAAGGCTTTTAAAGGCTTTTAAAAATGTATTTAGTTTGTCGCCACTGCACGTTTGTGCGCAATTTTAAAGCATGTCATGTTTGGTATCCATGTACTCGGCCTAAGATCATCTTTTTTATTTCATCAAACATTTGGGCAATATAGTGTGTTTTAGTGCATTAAAATTTAAAAAAGTGTGTTTTTTCCCCAAAAAATGCGTTTGAAAAATCACTGCGCAAATACTGTGTGAAAAAAAAAATGAAACACCCACCATTTTAATCTGTAGGGCATTTGCTTTAAAAAAATATATAATGTTTGGGGGTTCAAAGTAATTTTCTTGCAAAAAAAAATTATTTTTTTATGTAATCAAAAAGTGTCAGAAAGGACTTTGTCTTCAAGTGGTTAGAAGAGTGGGTGATGTGTGACATAAGCTTCTAAATGTTGTGCATAAAACGCCAGGACAGTTCAAAACCCCCCCAAATGACCCCATTTTGGAAAGTAGACACCCCAAGCTATTTGCTGAGAGGCATGTCGAGTCCATGGAATATTTTATATTGTGACACAAGTTGCGGGAAAGAGACAATTTTTTATTTTTTTTATTTTTTTTGCGCAAAGTTGTCACTAAATGATATATTGCTCAAACATGCCATGGGAATATGTGAAATTACACCCCAAAATACATTCTGTTGCTTCTCCTGAGTACGGGGATACCACATGTGTGGGACTTTTTGGGAGCCTAGCCGCGTACGGGACCCCGAAAACCAAGCACCGCCTTCAGGCTTTCTAAGGCCGTAAATTTTTGATTTCACTCTTCACTGCCTATCACAGTTTCGGAGGCCATGGAATGCCCAGGTGGCAAAACCCCCCCCCCCCCCCCCAATGACCCCCCCCCAAATGACCCCATTTTGGAAAGTAGACACCCCAAGCTATTTGCTGAGAGGTATAGTGAGTATTTTGCAGACCTCACTTTTTGTCACAAAGTTTTGAAAATTGAAAAAAGAAAAAAAAAAATTTTTTTTTCTTGTCTTTCTTTATTTTCAAAAACAAATGAGAGCTGCAAAATACTCACCATGCCTCTCAGCAAATAGCTTGGGGTGTCTACTTTCCAAAATGGGGTCATTTGGGGGGGGGTTTATGCCATCTTGGCATTTTATGGCCTTCAAAACTGTGATAGGTAGTGAGGAGTAAAATCAAAAATGTACGCCCTTAGAAATCCCGAAGGCAGTGATTGGTTTTCGGGGCCCCGCACGCAGCTAGGCTCCCAAAAAGTCCCACACATGTGGTATCCCCATACTCAGGAGAAGCAGCTAAATGTATTTTGGGGTGCAATTCCACATATGCCCATGGCCTGTGTGAGCAATATATCATTTAGTGACAACTTTTTGTAATTTTTTTTTTTTTTTGTCATTATTCAATCACTTGGGACAAACAAAATTAATATTCAATGGGCTCAACATGCCTCTCAGCAATTTCCTTGGGGTGTCTACTTTCCAAAATGGGGTCATTTGTGGGGGTTTTGTACTGCCCTGCCATTTTAGCACCTCAAGAAACAACATAGGCAGTCATAAATTAAAGGCTGTGTAAATTCCAGAAAATGTACCCTAGTTTGTAGGCGCTATAACTTTTGCACAAACCAATAAATATACACTTATTGACATTTTTTTTTACCAAAGACATGTGGCCGAATACATTTTGGCCTAAATGTATGACTAAAATTAAGTTTATTGGATTTTTTTTTAGAACAAAATTAGAAAATATCATTTTTTTTCAAAATTTTCGGTCTTTTTCCGTGTATAGCGCAAAAAATAAAAACGGCAGAGGTGATCAAATACCATCAAAAGAAAGCACTATTTGTGGGAAGAAAAGGACGCAAATTTCGTTCGGGTACAGCATTGCATGACCGCGCAATTAGCAGTTAAAGCGACGCAGTGCCAAATTGTAAAAAGTGCTCTGGTCAGGAAGGGGGTAAAACCTTCCGGGGCTGAAGTGGTTAAACATTTGTAATGTTTTGTTTCCAATTTATTATAAAATTTTTGTTTCTGTAACAGTGACTTTCAATATCTGTTAAACCTCAAAAATGTAAAAAAAAAAATTACAACATAAAAAAAAATAATTACAAATAGCATTAAACATGTACAAGGTAATAATTCCTTTGTGGACCATGTTGTACACAACTTCCTAACCCTGCCCTCAGGCCTCTCGTCTGCATCTGTGGTATTCACCAAGGTGCTGGTTACAGCACCTTGGTGTGGTGTACAGCTTGTGTGGTGTCTCCATTATGTGATATTTAGAGGATTCCTGTTCAGGGACTCGTTGGATAAAGTGCCTTTAGCTGTGTAGATGTCTAGATGGCGGTTCAGATGAAATTTAAAACTTCAGAAATCATCACTGGAAATGGCATATCATTTGGACTGATTGATCTGTCACCGAGGACAAGGTTGTCCTTAGCTTAAGTGCTCCGGAATCCAGCTCTTTTGAAAAAAAAACAAAAACTCATGATGGATGGCAGACTGTATGGCTGGGGAGGATTTCTGGGTACTGTCGAACGGCTAGCTTCTATCGGCCTGGCTGCAGTACACACAGCCCAAATGTCGGCCGGTTTCTATTGAACCGGACAATGCCGCCTGACATTTGGTCCATGTGTTCGGGGCTTAAGGCCGCCACCTGGTCTTCTGTTCACATGTTCTACCAGGTGGATGTTTCAGCCTTATCTGATGTCAGATGTAAGGTCCATCAGATGGCTTTTTCAGCTGCAAGCAGTCCCCAGTTTGTCTGCTGTTTTATCCTTATGCTTGTTAACGATTGTTTGGTGTGCTGCCCACCCCTCAGTTGGTCTGTTTTTGGACATCCTAAAAAAGGTTAAAAACTTCCTGTCTCTCTCAATGCAAGAGAAAGAAAATAGGATTTTTGTACTTAGTGTAAAATCATTTTATTGGAGACCATTGAGGGACACAGGTTGATAATACTCTTGCTTTTATAAAGTTCAGAGACAAAGTACAAAATCAGACAGCACTATAAAAACAATGAAGCAACTTCAGCAGTAAGGAAGTAGGAAAAATATTGGTGTTTTCATATAAAACATTTTTAGCAGGGTGGCATAGAAAGATTTTGGTTACAGTAAAGAAGGTAGTGATAACACTGACACCTGCCATAACACAACAAAGGCTCATTATTAACTGAAAACTATTACTTACCCAGCTACATTAAAAAGAACATCAATTCTATCAATTTCCTTAGACAGTTTTTCAATTTGGTCCTTTTTAGTCACATCCAGCACTCGTGTCTCTATACCTAAAGAAAAACATCAAACTAATCAAATAAAGTCATGTTGAAGAGGATCTGTGCTAGGAGGGGGGTAACTGTGCTAGAAAAGGTAATATGGTTGGGGAAGGGGGGGGGGGGATTAGTGCTAGGAGGGCAAATTTGAGGGGTAGAGGACTTGTGCTAGGAGGGGGGAAGATTTATATATTTTTTTTTCCTTTTTTGAGGTGGGGGAATTTGTGCTAGGGGCATATGCGGAGAGAAAGAATTTAAGCTGGGGGGGGGGGGGCAAAGATTTGTGCTAGGGGGGGGGGGATTTCAGCAGTGCGGTGGGTTAGTACTGGGATGTATGCTTAGGGGGTAAGCATGCAGATTTGTGTTTGATTTTTTTTTTTGGGGGGGGGGAGGGGTTTTGGCATGTTCTCCCTGAGCTCTAGATGACCTTGTCCTGGCACACACCTGTCTATATAAGCCACACACCTGTCTATATAAGACCTTACAGCTCACAGTGCATGTCAGAGCAAATGAGAATCATGAGGTCAAAAGGAACTGCCTGAAGAGCTCAGAGACAGAATTGTGGCAAGGCACAGATCTGGCCAAGGTTACAAAAAATTCCTGCTGCACTTAAGGTTCCTAAGAGCACAGTGGCCTCCATAATCCTTAAATGGAAGACGTTTGGGACGACCAGAACCCTTCCTAGAGCTGGCCGTCCGGCCAAACTGAGCTATCGGGGGAGAAGAGCCTTGGTGAGAGAGGTAAAGAAGAACCCAAAGATCACTGTGGCTGAGCTCCAGAGATGCAGTCGGGAGATGGGAGAAAGTTGTAGAAAGTCAACCATCACTGCAGCCCTCCACCAGTTGGAGCTTTTGTGGCAGAGTGGCCCGAAGGAAGCCTCTCCTCAGTGCAAGACATATGAAAGCCCGCATAGGGTTTGCTAAAAAAAAAAAAAAAAAAAAACAAACACCTGAAGGACTCCAAGATGGTGAGAAATAAGATGCTCTGGTCTGATGAGACCAAGATAGAACTTTTTGGCCTTAATTCTAAGCAGTATGTGTGGAGAAAACCAGGCACTGCTCATCACCTGTCCAATACAGTCCCAACAGTGAAGCATGGTGGTGGCAGCATCATGCTGTGGGGGTGTTTTTCAGCTACAGGGACAGGACGACAGGTTGTAATTGAGGGAAAGATGAATGCGGTCAAGTACAGGGATATCCTGGACGAAAACCTTCTCCAGAGCTCAGGACCTCAGACTGGGCTGAAGGTTTACCTTTCAACAAGACAATGACCCTAAGCACACAGCTAAAATAACGAAGGAGTGGCTTCACAACAACTCCGTTACTGTTCTTGAATGGCCCAGCCAGAGCCCTGACTTAAACCCAATTGAGCATCTCTGGAGAGACCTAAAAATGGCTATCTACCAACGTTTACCATCCAACCTGACAGAACTGGAGAGGATCTGCAAGGAGGAATGGCAGAGGATCCCCAAATCCAGGTGTGAAAAACTTGTTGCATCTTTCCCAAAAAGACTCATGGCTGTATTAGATCAAAAGGGTGCTTCTACTAAATACTGAGCAAAGGGTCTGAATACTTAGGACTATGTGATATTTCAGTTTTTCTTTTTTAATAAATCTGCAAAAATGTCAACAATTCTGTGTTTTCCTGTCAATATGGGGTGCTGTGTGTACATTAATGAGGAAAGAAAATGAACTTAAATGATTTTAGCAAATGGCTGCAATATAACAGAGTGAAAAATTTAAGGGGGTCTGAATACTTACCGTCCCCACTGTATGTAGCAGGTGCTGCCGAGCCTGACCTTCCCCTCCCGCACATTCTGTGGGCAGAATGTACACAAGCGCTCCTGAATAAGGAAACTGAGTGGCTGTCCGTGTCTCCATCCCCCTCTTGGCCCACCCTTGCTCCTGTTAGCAGCGCGGGAGATAAAAAGGACCAGTACAGCTGTGAGCCCCCCCCCCCTATCCTCACACTGCTATACAGGTAAACAGAGCGGCACTTAACAGGATCGCCGCCCGCTCTGTCCCCTTTCCTATGGCTGCAACAAGAAACTAATTAGCAAGAGAGAGAGGGGATCTTGGGACATGTAGTCCCGGAAGACAGACGGCCCATTGGATTTTACAGCGGGGCAAACTACAGCCCCCAGCATAACAAGGGGAGGAAGAAACGAGGAGCCCGGGAAAGAGACGAGGGAGGGGAGAGAGTTATGAGGGAGGGGAGAGAGTTATGAGGGAGGGGAGAGAGTTATGAGGGAGGGGAGAGAGTTATGAGGGAGGGGAGAGAGTTATGAGGGAGGGGAGAGAGTTATGGAGGGAGGGGAGAGTGTTATGGAGGGAGGGGAGAGTGTTATGGAGGGAGGGGAGAGTTATGAGGGAGGGGAGAGTTATGAGGGAGGGGAGAGTTATGAGGGAGGGGAGAGTTATGAGGGAGGGGAGAGGGGGAGACACGTTTCTGCCCAGCACTAAAGAGAGTGTGAAGAGAGAACGTGCCATCTGGTGAAACCCAGGACTTCAAGGAGAGAGGACTGCGCCACCAGAGGGAAAGCAGCACAGGTGAAGAAAGGAACAGAGCCACTACCAAAACAAAGATCAGGGCGCTACTCAGCAGAGTCGCCCGGACAACCCAGAGTGAGCACACGTACACCTGGAAGTATCATTATTGCTGTATCGCTGGGTCTGGTGAGAGGGCCTTGCGGCCACTACTTGCTACCGACACTAAAGACAAAGCTGTTAGGAGCTACCCAACCAGCCATCTTATAGTTCTAACACTGCCTGAAGGCCTCAATGACCACCCTAAAGCATGCCAACGAGCTCCAAAGTTAGTCGGTGAAGATTCAGGACCAAAAGACGGTCCTACAACTGTAACTGCCCCAAGACCCAGTTTGTTGTTGCCATTTAAAGGGGTACCCCACCTTCTATCATTTCTATGAGTGCACTCGCAAAGCACTAAGAAACTGCAAATTCTTTAGAAACGTGTAGAGTGCACATGTGTTACTGAACATCGTTTTACCTATACATTCATTGGTTCTATTTGTTTACCATTATTACCTGAGAGCAGTTCTCTCTGCTTAATAAACCGCACTTTAATTGTAATTTATGCAAGTTCTTAATTATAGTTTTTTTTTATTCTCTACCACTAAACAGATGCGAGTTTGTTTATTGCCTTGATCCTACAGTAAGGTGGAAGGTATGTTACACTTGTGTTGTTAACTTCTACATATACAGTAAATGTAGATATACAGTGCCTTGAAAATGTATTCATACCCCTTGAAATTTTTCACATTTTGTCATGTTACAACAAAAAACGTAAATGTATTTTATTGGGATTTTATGTGATAGACACAAAGTGGCACCTAATTGTGAAGTGGAAGGGAAATGATAAATGGTTTTCAAAATGTTTTACAAATAAATATCTGAAAAGTGTGGCATGCATTTGTATTCAGCCCCCTTTACTCTGATACCCCTAACTAAAATCTAGTGGAACCAAAAAAAAAAAAAAATCTAGTGGAACCAATTGCCTTCAATCTCAATATAAATACAGCCGTTCTGTGAAGCCCTCAGAGGTTTGTTAGAGAACCTTAGTGAACAAACCACATCATGAAGGCCAAGGAACACACCAGACAGGTCAGGGATAAGTTTGTGGAGAAGTTTAAAGCAGGAATAGGTTACAAAAAAATATTTCAAGATTTGAACATCTCACGGAGCACTGTTCAATCCATCATCCGAAAATGGAAATATGGCAGAACTGCAAACCTACCAAGACCTGGCCATCCACCTAAACTGACAGGCCCGGGCAAGGAGAGTATTCATTAGAAAGGCAACCAATGGGCCCATGGTAACTTTGGAGAAGCTGCAGAGATCCACGGCTTAGGTGGGAGAATCTGTCCACAGGACAACTATTAGTCATGTACTACACAAATCTGGCCTTTATGGAAGAGTGGCAAGAAGAAAGCCATTGTTGAACGAAAGCCATAAGTTGTCCCGTTATGCAGTTTGCGAGAAGCCATGTGGGGGACACAGCAAACATGTGGAAGAATGTGCTCTGGTTAGATGAGATCAAAATTGAAATTTTTGGCCTAAAAGCAAAGCGCTATAACACTAACACTACACATAACCCTGAACACACCATCCCCACTGTGAAACATGGTGGTGGCAGCATCATGTTGTGGGGATGCTTTTCTTCAGCAGGGACAGGAAAGCTGGTCAGAGTTGATGGGAAGATGGATGGAGCCAAATACAGGGCAATCTTAGAAGAAAACCTGTTAGAGTCTGCAAAAGACTTGAGACTGGGATGGAGGTTCACCTTCCAGCAGGACAACGACCCTAAACATACAGCAAGAGCTACAATGGAATGGTTTAAATTAAAGCATAATCATGTGTTAGAATAGCCCAGTCAAAGTCCAGACCTAAATCCAATTGAGAATCTGTGGCAAGACTTGAAAATTGCTGTTCACAGACGCTCTCCATACAATCTGACAGAGCTTGAACTATTTTGCAAAGAATGGGCAAAAATATCACTATCTCTCTAGATGTGCAAAGTTGGTAGAGACATACCCAAAAATACTTACAGCTGTAATTGCAGCGAAAAGTGGTTCTACAAACTCAGCGGGACTGAATATAAATGCACGCCACACTTTTCAGATATTTATTTGTAAAACATTTCGAAAACCATTTATCATTTACATTCCACTTCACAATTATGTGCCAATTTGTGTTGGTCTATCAAATAAAATACATTTACGTTTTTGGTTGTAACATGACAAAATGTGGAAAATATTTTAAGGCTGCGTATGAGTGTGTGTACAACCCTCACATTTTTGGAAAAATGTTATATCTTTTCATGCGACAACACTGAATAAATGACACTTTTCTACAATGTAAAGTAGTAAGTGTACAGCTTGTATAACAGTGTAAATTTGTTGTCCCCTCAAAAAAACTAAACACACAGCCATTAATGTCTAAACCGTTGGCAACAAAAGTGAGTGCACCCCTAAGTGAATATGTCCAAATTGGGCCCAATTAGCAATTTTCCCTCCCTGTTGTCATGTGACTCGTTAGTGTTACAAGGTCTCAGGTGTGAATGGGGAGCAGGTGTGTCAAATTTGACATTATCGCTCTCACTCTCTCATACTGGTCACTGGAAGTTCAACATGGCACCTCATGGTAAAGAACTTTCTGAGGATCTGAAAAAAAACTGTTGCTCTACAAAAAAGATGGCCTAGGCCAGTGGTTCTCAACTCCAGTCCTCAGGACCCACCAACAGGCCAGGATTGCAAGATAGCTGAAATACATCACAGGTGATATCACTTGCTGCTCAGTGATTGCAGTATTCTAGTCTGCAACTCCCCAAGGTAATACTTAAAATCTGGCCTGTTGGTGGGTCCCGAGGACTGGAGTTGAGAACCACTGGCCTAGGCTATAAGAAGATTGCCAAGACCCTGAAACTGAGCTGCAGCACGGTGGCCAAGACCATACAGCGGTTTAACAGGACAGGTTCCACTCAGAACAGGCCTCGTCATGGTTGACCAAAGAAGTTGGAGAAGAGTGCATGTGCTCAGCGTCATATCCAGAGGTTGTCTTTGGGAAATAGACGTATGAGAGCTGCCAGCATTGCTGCAGAGGTTGAAGGGGTGGGGGGGTCAGCCTCTCAGAGCTCAGACCATACATCACACACTGCATCAAATTGGTCTGCATGGCTGTCGTCCCAGAAGGAAGCTTCTTCTAAAGATGATGCACAAGAAAGCCCGCAAACAGTTTGATACATACATGTCATACAGAAGGAGCAGGTGCATAGCATATAGTTAGATTAACTGGTTCATGAAGGCAATAATAAGGGGGGAGAGAAAGTGTGGGGGGGGGGGCAATGGAGGGAGGAAAGCGGGATGGGGAGGGGGTGGAGGAAGAAGGGGAGTAACAGGATAAGATGGGGGAAGGGGGGTGGGAGCCAGCAAAGAACACAATACAGTGCACAGCAGACAGGAAGGTGTTAGATCATATCAAAGGAGACCTCATCCAGGATCAGTCCAAGGCTGCCATACTCTCGTATACTTCTGAGGGCATCCTCTACTTATATATGTCAGTTTGTACATAGGTAAGACAGAATTGACTGAGTTTTCCCACGCCCTCACCGTCGGAGATCTACGAGAATTCCATTTTAATAAAATCTCCCTCTTGGCATAGAAGAGCAACAGCGAAACTAACAGCTTTGTATATCTAGGTCTCTAGCCATCATCATGTATGCCTAACAAAGCTAATTCAGGCGTCATAGGTATCTCAAGTTGTAGACGAGCGTTAATGCCTTCCATGATGGCAGACCAGTATAGGGATAGTTTGGGGCAGGACCAAAACATATGTATATAGGAGCTGTCAGGAGACTTACAACGGGGGCAATCCGGGGACCTCTCCGGGTATATTCTATGCAGTCTCTGAGGCGCAAGGTATATCCTATGGAAGAACTTGGCTTGTATTAGTTTATCTCTAGAGGATATCACCAGTCTAAAACTTTCCGCAAAGCTTTCCTTACAAGATTCCCTATCTAGGGCAGGGATATCAGCCTCCCACCTAGTCCAGAGTATGTCCATCTTTGGAGAATCTTTAGACCAAGATAAACTTATTTGGTTCAGATGGTGTCAAGCATGTGTGGCGGCAACCAGGTGAGAAGTACAAAGACAAGTGTGTCTTGCCTACATTCAAGCATGGTGGTGGGAGGGTCATGGTCTGGGCTGCATGAGTGCTGCCGGCACTGGGGAGCTACAGTTCATTGAGGGAACCATAAATGCCAACATGCACTCCAGTAACAACCTGTGAAGCCCTGGTGAACTCCATGCCCAAGAGGGTAAGGCAGTGCTGGAAAATAATGGCGGCCACACAAAATAGACACTTTGGGCCCAATTGAGACATTTTCACTTAGGGGTGTACTCACTTTTGTTGCCAGCGGTTTAGACATTAATGGTTGTTTGTTGAGTTATTTTGAGGGGACAGCAAATTTACACTGTTATACAAGCTGTACACTCACTACTTTACATTGTAGCAAAGTGTAATTTCTTCTTTAGTAACATGGTTAAATTTTTCTGTAATTTTTAGTTAGGAATTTTATGGGCCCATTCACACCATCCCATTGCGCCACACGCATTACATATGTTGGTGAATGCACCTTGTGAGTGGATGTGTGTTGCAGCACAATGCAATATGTGCCAATGTACTAATGCGTGTTTTGGTGCACTGCTATAAATGGTGCAATTTTTGGTCCTTTGTAGTGCAATGGCCAGCTCAATATAAAGTCCCAATAATTGAGCTACCCTAATGCAAGACACATGCGTGTAATGTACCTCAGCGGACCAGGCTGGCGTTAATGGGCTCTAAAACATGAACTGAAAGTAACCTTTGTATGATTCCAGCTCCTTCAACTTCTCTCCATTGATATCAGTTGCAATCACCTTGGCTCCTTCTTTAGCAAATGCCTTAAAACAAAAAGAAAATAAGTGAATTCATACAGTTATCACATATTTGCTTCATATTTTCTAAACAACTTTAAATTTCAAGACATTAGGATACAGTAATCATAATTTTCTATGCACTGTGTTTCTTTTCACCGTTAGGCCTCATGCACGCTGGAGGTTTTTAATGTGGCTGTTGGGAGCGTCTGGCCTTTTTTTATGTAAATGCCCCTGCATGTTAGCCTATGTGTCCATGCACACACAAACGTTTAGAGGAGTTTAGAGGCAGCAGCACCTAGAGGCAGAAGCCCCCCCACAGCCAGTGCATTCAGGAGCAGCGCCGTTTTGGCAGAATCTAAACGTGTGTTAACGCTAGACACGCTTAGCGCTTGAGTGTTAATTTATTTCAGTGGCCAAAATAAATTATTATTCTGGCCAATGAAATGAATTAACGCCCAAGTGATTGATGCGGTTTTTCTTGCAAAACCCTGCCGCCAGGAAAAAAGGTATCTAGAAAAGATTAGCAAAACATCCAGTGTGCGCATGCGGCCTTAGGCTCCTTTCACACGGGGCGGATTGCGTTCCGTGTCTGCTCAGTTTCTGCAGAGAGAACACAGACAGAGCCTGCTCTGCTCTGCTCTATGGGTCGCCGGAAGTAAACGGATTACGCTGTTCGTTTACACCTGACTACCCTCTGTTTCGATCTGCCTAAACGGAAGTGGATGGATCCCCTTCTATTTTTTTTGGGGGGGGGGGGGCTAGATCGGACCCAGAGGTAGGCGGGAGTACAAGGACACAAGTCTGTTTACATTGCCTCTCCATAGGAATGCATGCACCTTCCGATCATGTCCGCCTGAAAATCTGATAGGTCTCAAAAAATGCAATTAATAAAGCCTAATTCTTGGCATTAGAATTGAGAAGAAAACTTCTAATTTGCTGGCAAACAATACAAACAGTAATGTGGTAAGAAGAGAGAAGAAACTACAGGTGAGTGTTCAACCAACTTTGGCCCTGTCAATAGTTGCTAAGGAGCATGCCCAGGGCTAACGAGTGGATGTCACTTTCTATAGTGTTCCTGGGTGTAGAATATACACATTTTATTTTCCGATTTAATTTAATTCTCGGTTGGCCAGGAGGAACGCAATTCTGATGCATTTCACACTATGACTTGCTTACTCACCATACAGTGCTACCATATGTATTAAAACCTACACATATTAGTGCTCCCTGTACTCAGGATAAATAGGACCAAAAACAATGATTGCAAATATTTGAATACCTATTACATTTTACAAAATATATTATACATAAAAACTGACTAAAACTTTTTTTTTTTTTTATATATATCTTGACCCTTTTGCTAGCTAATATTAACAAAAATATAGGAATTAAAATGTTGTACCTATCTGTTTGCATTAAAATATGATTTCTTTTCTTTTATTCAATGTTTTCTCAAGTCATCATGCTGCTTATGTACTATCGGACATGCTGTAAATCTGACATCTAAATGTTTGCAGTTGGAACTCTTTTTCATGTTATGTGACCTAATTTTATAAATAAAAGGAATAAAAAAACAAAAACAAAACAAAAAAAAAAAAAAAAAAAAAAAAAAAAAAAAAACACAACTTTTCACCTTATGTGTCCCTAAAAAATGTAAAAAAGGATTTTGGTTAGCAAAATAGTGACAGTGGTTAATGTGAGATTTACCAATGCATGAGGAAGCTGCTAAATTTGGCCCGGTCATCAATTCTATAGTGACTCCTGGTCACAAAAAGGTTAAAGTGCATGTATGAGTAAAGTTTAAAACAACATATTCAGCACAGTTCTCCAATACATGAGATTTCCTCGTGTTATGTCTTTTTAAAATGCCTGCAAATGCTGAAAAATACCCGATGATCCTGCCTGAAATGCAGGCAGATCGTAACTTCCTGCAGTGGGCTGACAACACTGCCACTGCTAAACGTAAACCCTAAGCCATGTTATCAGTTCTTTGCTAGACAGCACATCCCTAGCTTCTCATTTACACAACTTCCCCTCGTTTAACATTGTCAGCACTCACTCCCCTCCTGTACCAGTTGCTTGTGGTTTCTTTTCCTCCAGTTCAACAGTGGCAATGTCATTAGTCTATTACAGGAAGTTGGGCTTTGACTGAGTTTCTGGCATGAGCATCAGGTATTTTTCTGTATTTGCAGTGTTTTACAAGAGACATGCGGACATTTGCATGTACTAAAGAGCTGTTCTGAATAGGTTTTTTACGTTATATATATTGAACACAAGTACACTTTAAATACATGCATGTAAAAATAGATAAACCAGAGGAGAGCAAAGCTGCAGAAACACATTAGGATATTCAGACTTACAATGGCAGCAGCCTTTCCAATACCCTGTGCTCCTGCTGACAACACAATGACTTTTCCATCTAAGCGCCCCATTACACCTAAAAGAAGGAAGAGAAGTTAACCATCTGGATTCTGAACTTATTTCACTGCTAGAAAGATGGAACATAGTTAATCACATTGAAAAAAAAAGGCATAAGTCTAATTATTTCAACCAAATGAATTAATAAGTAAACTGAAAACTAAACAGTTGCTCCAGAGGATGGCAGAAAAAAAAAAAAAAAAAAAAAAAAAAAAACATTAAAAAGTGTTACTTAGCCCACAACATTAAAATCTGTATATGCAGTAAAGCATGCTTACTATACTCACTGTGGAACCTAAGGGGTTAATCCTCTGCATCGTGTAAAAAGGCTGTTTGATTCCGTCTTCTCTGATCCTCCCCTTCTTTTAGGGTCTGGGCCACACCTATGCAGGCTGCAGTTTGCATATTCCAGGTGCATTTCGCGTTTTGCAATGCACGTTTTTGAACCATTCAAGTCTATGGAACCAAAAACCAGAAAAAAAAGTCCCTGGCTCTTTCCATAAAATGCACAGATGTGAACGTGACCCATAGGAAACCATTTTGAATGGACTGTAGTGTGTTTCTGCAAAACCGAAAACACACTAAAAAATGCATAGGTGTGAACCAGGCCTTACTGTCCCCAATCCATTTGCTGATAGCACAAAGCCCTAGGAAGCACTCTGCACATGCTCAGTTTGGTATTGCAAGACAGTTTTCTTTCTTTTTTTTTGGCAGGGTGCATGTGATCAGCACAGGGCCAATCAGCACTGTCCAGACAGAGGGTCAGGGGGCATGCAGTCTTATAGACAGTCAGAGGGGAATGAAAACTCCTACAAGCGTTAACCAGTGCTCGGCCAGACACTGAAAGAAGTCACAAGACTGCTATATACTACTGATGAGAACATTTAACATTTAGGTATTTAGCTGTTTATATTTGCTAATATAATTGCATTTCCATGTTCTGTGTACTGTGGGAGATCAGATATAGTTAATGCAGGGTCCTGGGTTTAGTAACACTTTAAGCATTATGCGTACCTAATTTGATCCAGCAGGGGAAACAATAACTTTCTGAGGTATGGGTCAGCAACCCGTTGATCATGGGAAGGTGACAGCTAGATTGCAGTGGAGATTACCATGCCAGAACATATATTTCAATGCATTAAGGCAAACAAAACTTCTGACTTTATAACCACTTTAAGCCTCATTTGCCACATAGTTGCCCAAATCAAACAGTGCATTCAGATCCGCTTGCACGTTAGACATATCTTATAGCAGGGCTCGACAAACCCCGGGCGCCAGGTCGCATTTGCGACTAGAATTAGCGACCTGGCGCCTGGGGCGGCACAGCTGGGGTATCCTGTGTCCGTTCGACACCCCCCCCCCATCCCGGTGCGATTGCGTTGGGCCGCGCCGGTAATTGAGGCAGCGCCTTTGAGGCCTTCTACAGTCCTATGGTTCCTTCTGCAATCGGGCGCCCTCTTGTGGTGGCCGTTGGTATGACAAGACAACCACCAATGCTAATGGAGCTTCCCCTGCCTGTTTTCACTGCCTGCTCATCTCCTTCCCTTTACTTAGAACCCCCAAACATTATATATATTTTTTATTCTAACATCCTAGAGAATAAAATGGCGGTCATTTCAATACTTTCTGTCACACCGTATTTGCGCAGCGGACTTACAAGCGTACTTTTTTGGGAAAAAATACTTTTTTTAATTAAAAAATAAGACAACAGTAAAGTTAGCCCAATTTTTTTTATATTGTGAAAGATAATGTTACGCCGAGTAAATTGATTCCCAACATGTCACACTTCAAAATTTCGTCTGCTTGTGGAATGGCGACAAACTTTTACCCTTTAAAATCTCCATAGGCGACGTTTAAAAAAAATTCTACATGTTGCATGTTTTGCGTTACAGAGGAGGTCTAGGACTAGAATTATTGCTCTCGCTATATCGCGGCGATACCTCACATGTGTGGTTTGAACATCGCTTTCATATGCTGGCGCTACTCACATATGCGTTCGCTTCTGCAAGCGAGCTCGGCGGGACTGGGCACATTTAAAATTACTTTTTTTTTTTCTTATTTATTTTAACTTAGAATTTTTCACTGTTCTTTTTAAAAAAAAAAAGTCACTTTTATTCCTATTACAAGGAATGTAAAAATCCCTTGTAATAGAAAAAAAAAATCCTCAGATCTCATATTTAAACTAAAAAGCATTAAAAAAAAAAATGTTTCATTTGAAAAAAAAAAAATAATAAAAATGTTCCTTTTAAGAGCTACGGGCGGGGGGGGGGGCGCAACTTCCCCTCACTCGTCTCCATGTCAGTCCAAGGACAGATCCAGATCGCCTCCGCCGTTACCGATGGCCATGGTAAGCGGTGAAGGGCACCGGAGCGCGGCAGTAGGGGGGCCCTCTCCCGCCGCCGATAAAAGTGATCTTGCGGTGAATCTGCTGCAGAGACCACTTTTACCTGAAAGAGAACCGCCGGCTCTTGAAGAGGATACCGGGGTTATGGTAGCTAGCGGCTACCATAAGAACTGTATTTCTCTTCAAAGACAGGACGTATTTAGTCGTCCTGCGGGAAGGAAGCGGTTAATTAAAATGAATTTATTATTTGTCATCTCCCTGCTTGGCCCCTTTCACATGGGCTGTCTGATCAGGTTCGCCTGTCAGTTTTTCAGGCGGACCTGATTGGACCCTTAGCGGGGATATGGCGGTCTTGTGTCCCTGCATGGCAGGAAATAAAAGCAGTCACATTCGTTCTAGTCGTCTCTGTGTAAATTTAAGATTGGTTAATTTTTATATTGAAAATAAAGCTTTGTCGGTCGTTTAAAAAAAAAAAAAAAAAATGGCTCCTAACTTTTTTAGCTGGCTCCTAGATTCCAAGCAAATTTGTCAAGCCCTGTCTTATAGGGACTTTATTCAATTACATAGCTTGGTGTCATCTGCAAACAAAGAAATGCACAGTTAATCCCAAACTCTATATCACTAATAAATAGGTTAAGGCTCCATGCACACTGAAGCTCATAAACTGATGTTTTTTGGGAGTTTGGACGTTTTTTTTTTTTAAAGAGCCCATAAACTCCCCTCTATGTTATCCTATGTGTCCATGCACACATGGACGTTTTTGAATGTTTATCAGCAGTGGAGTTTATGGGCTGTTTTCTGAACCCCATAAAATCGCGCTCAGGAGTCGTTTTTCTGACCACAAAAAACGGCAAAGGCTCATAAACGTTGATATACATTGATAAAACGCTCAAATACGTGGCTCACCAGTGTTTACATTTTTTGATCCATTGAAAAAAAAAAAAAAACGCCAACGTGGAAAAACGCTAAAAAGCGCTAATAATTGCTATTGCAAAAACGTTAAAAAAAGTTGAAAGACTCACTGCAAAGCTACTGCCATTTTTATAACGTTATTTTAACATCCAGTGTGCATGGAGCCTTAAAAGGAAGGGTTGCAAAACTGAACCTTGGGTACACCACTAAAGACTGAATGTTTTAAACCTAGAGATGTTAGAGCTGGAGAGATGTTATTGCAATGTTATACTTGTGGGACCACTGTTGCCACTACTACAGTGATCGCTGCTGTCTTCTTGGTTACATGCTGGACTGCTGCCCTGTTGCACAGTGACCACAGGGGCTCACTTTCTCAGGACAGGCCCCATTTACAGAACGCCTTGCATTTTTCTCAATGAAAGCAAAGCACTCTCCCATTGGACGAGGTGGAAATTGTGACTACACCTCCCTGCCTCTCCACCTCATCCAATCAGAGAACGCCTTGCATTTATAACACATTATGCAACTCTGTTCCCAAATTCATTTTATACCATTTAAAAACATAGGGCTTTCTTGTGGTTGTATTTAATAACCACTGGGTTGTCTATTCTTTTTACTATAAAAAAAAAAGAGAGAAAAAAAGACACACATTTTTTAATAGAACGGTTTCCCCTACTTTCTTTTAAAAAAATACAACAAATAAATAGTCTTTTTTTTTTAAATATAGATTAAAATGTTTTCTGCTATATTTCTTATATTGTTTAGTCTGTGTGTTAATTAAAAGGGGTTGTAAAGGCAGAAGGTTTTTTTTATCTTAATGCATCCTATGCATTAAAAGGGACACTAAAGATTTTTTTTGTTTTTTGTTTTTTAAACATACATACAGGGTTTTGCACAGAGTGGCCCCGATCCTCCTCTTCTGGGGTCCCTCAGCGGTGTCCTGGCTCCTCCTTGCATCGAGTGCCCCCCTGGGGAAGCGCTTCCCTAGGGACACCCATGCGGGCGCGCTCCCGAGTCCTGCTGCTGCGTCCATTGACAAAGACACCGGGACTCGACCCCGCCCCTTGCGTCATTGGATTTGATTGACAGAAGCAGAAACCAATGGCTGCGCTGCTATCAATCTATCCAATCAGGACCCGAGACACAAGCGAGAGTGGGAGTGCTCGTTCCTGGCGCTGGAAAGACAGGGTTTAGGTAAGTAAAACGGGGGGCACTGGGGAGCTGCTACACTAAAAGAAGGTTTTTCACCTTAATGCATAAAATGCATTAAGGTGAAAAACGCAGAGGGTTTATATCCCCTTTAAGATAAAAAAACCTTTTGAGTGTAGCAGCCTCCCCAGCACCCACTAATACTTACCTGAGCCCCATCTCTCTCCGGCGATGTCCACGAAGGTCTAAGTCATCTGGGACACTCCTCCTGATTGGCTGAGACACAGCAGCGGCACCACTGACTCCTGCAGCTGTCAAATTCAGTCAGCCAATCAGGGCTCACGGACACACGGAGCTGTGACTCGGCTCCAGTGCCCCCACTCGATAGGAGGAAGGGGCCAGGAGCAGCAAAGAGGGACCTGAGAAAAGAAGGATCTGGGCTGCTCTGTGCAAAACCAACTGCACAGAGGAGGTGAGAATAACATGTTTGTTATTTTATTTTTTTAAACAAGACTTTAGAATCACTTTGGGGTGATCATCCACTGATCCAAAGTCAGTCGGTCAAGCAGGAATTATGGTATGTATTTGTAATTTATGAACTCTCATATACGGACTTAGCACATTTTGTGAGGCTCTAAAATGGACACCATCGTACAAACACCCCTAAATTACCCATTTTTGGAAAGTTGACAACCCAAGGTATTTGATAAGAGGCATAGTGTGTATTGTGAAGAACTAATTTTTTTGCCCCATCATTTTGGAAAATGAAGAAAGTAAATGATAAAGCTATTTCTCACACACACTATGGGAATACAGTAATACCTCGGTTTGCGAGTAACGCAGTATACGAGTGTTTTGAAAGAAGAGCAACATTTTTTTTTAATTTTGACTTGATATATGAGCAGTACAATCCATGTAGCAAAGCGGCTGGTGTATGCAGTACTGTATATGGCCAGAGGTCAGGAGGCGCTGGTGGCTCCCAGCGCTTCGTGGAGAACTGGGAGACACTCCCAGCTGAGTGGGGTGGGCGTAACGTGTCGGAGCACCCGAAAGTGCCAACAGTTCGCGAGTGTCTCTAGGAAGCACTGGGAGCCACCAGCGCCCCCGCACCTCTGGCCACATACAGTAACTGCATACACGAGGGCTCCCGCACTTCTGGCCACATACAGTAACTGCATACACCAGGGCCCTCGCACCTCTGGCCACATACAGTAACTGCATACACGAGGGCTCCCGCACTTCTGGCCACATACAGTAACTGCATACACGAGGACTCCCGCACTTCTGGCCACATACAGTAACTGCATACACGAGGGCTCCCGCACTTCTGGCCACATACAGTAACTGCATACACCAGGGCCCTCGCACCTCTGGCCACATACAGTAACAGCATACACCAGGGCCCTCGCACCTCTGGCCACATACAGTAACAGCATACACCAGGGTCCCTGCACCTCTGGCCACATACAGTAACTGCATACACCAGGGCCCCCGCACCTCTGGCCACATACAGTAACTGGTATAGGAGTGGGTTATTCCCGCGCTATCAAGTATGGAAGCGGCTAAAAGTGGAAAAGCTGCATGCACCGATAAAGGTAAACACCTGACCTTTTAGATAAATATGTAAATGGGTGGTGCTGCGCTAATCCTAGGTGCAAGAACCAATGTGGCTTAGGTATTGAGCGTCGCTTGTGTTGTTTAAGGTAATAAATAATAAAAAATTGAAGATAACACAGTAGTGGTATACATATGACTAATGCAGTCACTAAAACGGTGGTGCATATAACATAGATAATACCAACTTAGATCCTGACAGAAATAAATAAATGCAGCATAAAAAGGTGACAAAATATTATTAAGGTGAAAACCATATACTGGAGCGTAAATAGCAGTGGTAATAAAAATAGCCAAAAACATCAGTAACTGACAGTGATCCTAAATAAAGTGCATGACAGTTGAAACTCTGTGGATGCACAAAGGTGAAAACCATATAATTTTCGTGATAATTTTCCCTTTTTCTTTTATTACAAACTGTGAAAGCATTCTTATCTAAAACCTTTTTCTACCATGCAGTCTTAGCCCTCCTTCCCACCCCCCCAATTTCTATATCTGCATCCGTACCACTTTCATATAAACAAACAAACATCCAATTCCATATCCCAAGGTAAGCAACAAAAAAAAAAAAAAAAAAAAAAAAGGGGGAGGGAGTTGTTAACCTCCCTCGCCACTTCCTTCCCTCTCTCTCTCCGTTCCCTCTATATTTTATTATAGATATTCTAATACTTCTCTTGATGATCGAAACTCGTCCCAACTTTGCCAGATTTTTGATAATTGATTTGTTGTATATCCTTCCTCCCTTATCTGTTTTTCCATATAATGAATTTCATTCATTTCACATATCCAGTCTGCTATTGTTGGACTCCTCGTTTTCCTCCAATTTCTTGCCATTATTGTTTTTGCTGCCGATAACATATGAATAATCATATCTTTTTTAATTGTCTTTATGGGTTTCGGTATTAGAGACAGTAACGAGATTTCCAAACTTGGGGTTAACTCTACTCCTGATACCTTATAATAAATCTGAAATATCTCGTTCCAGAAACCTCTCACTAGGGGACATCCATACCGTATGTGCTCCATAGTTCCTTTTTCTATTTCACACCTCCAGCATAAGTCTGTATTTCCTTTATTTATTAATTTTAGGGTGACTGGACTTCTATACCACCTCACTACTATTTTATAATTTCTCTCTTGGTATTTATTTGCTGTGGTTGTTCTATGTATAATTTCAAAAACCCTTTCCCATTCTTCCTCTGGTAAGGATCTACCCATTTCTGCTTCCCATTTCTTTATACTTGTTATTTCTTTGCAGGGGCTATTCGGAATTAAGTCAGCATATATTTTGGATAAATTCTTAACTGGGATCTGTTCGCTCAGCAATAGTTTTTCAAATTTAGTTAGCGATCTATCTATCTTAAATATTCTGGGCTCTATAAACTTCTTTAATTGTTGATACTGTAACCATTTGTTTTCGTTTTCCAATCCTAGTTCCCGCAACGTGGGTATTTTCCCATTCTCAAGAACTTGTACCAGCCTTGTATGTTCCGATCTATTCCATTTTAAAAACTTTCACGCTCCCCTAGCTGGGGGGAACTCGGGATTGAGAAACAATGGGGTCATGGGTCCAATCATCGTGGAGAGCTTCCCCCCTTTCATTACGTCATCCCATATCTTTAATGTGGCTTTAACGAAGAGTGTTAATTCGTTTCTTTTAGGTCTTAAGTGGGACTCTGTCCATGGAAGAACTTTTAATTGGGGCCCCACTATTTCTTCCTCCATACTGACCCATTGCTTCTTTTCTTTATTATGGTACCAGTCTACTATTCTAGTCAGTGATGCTGCCTGCAGATATTTTACAAAATCTGGTAACGCAAGCCCTCCATTTCTTTTTCTTCTTGTTAGGTTTTCCCTTTTTATCCGGGGAGTTTTGTGCATCCATATAAACTCGACCGTAGCTCTCCTCAACTCCATCATCAGTTTTTTGGGGGGTTCGGATGGTATTGTTTGAAAAATGTATAAAAGCTTTGGTAGTATGGCCATTTTTACAATGTTAACTCTTCCTGTCCATGAATATTTTATTTTCTCGTATTTTTGTAGTAGTTTGATAGCCCTCCGAATTGCTTCCTCATAATTCTTCCCCTGTAGTAGTTTCAAATCTTTTGTTATGAAGATTCCCAAATATTTTATTTTCCATTTAAATGGAAAATCCTTTTGCATAAGTAGATATACTTTTTCATTTATTGATATATTCATGCGGCTTCACTTCCCGGTCCCCTACTGCGCATGCGCGAGTCGCGCAGCGCAATACGGATGGTCCCTGCTGCCTCTGGGACCCGTGTGTTTCCCAGCAGGCAGCGGGGAGGGAGCAGGAAGTGGCGTAGATACCCGCAGATTCTGCGGGTATCTATGCCGGAAGTGGGTACAGATACCTGTAATATACAGGTATCTGTACCCCCCTCCCCCCTGAAAGGTGCCAACTGTGTCACCGGAGGGGGGGAGGAATCTAATGGGTGGAACTCCACTTTAAGGGGTTAGTTATATATATTAGCAGATCATCTGCATATGCCGCTATCTTGTACTCTTTCCCCCCCAGTTTTATTCCCTTTATTATTTCTAATTGCTGTAATTAGATGTTCCATTATTAATACAAACAGTAGAGGGGAGAGAGGACAACCCTGGCGGGTTCCGTTCGTTATTTTTATATCTTTTGAAAATATGCCGCTTATTCTTACTTTTGCTTTCGAGTTGGAATACAGCGCGGAGATCCTACTACGCATTATTGGACCCATACCTAGTTGTATTAATGTTTCTTCCACATCACCCTGAAAGCGCCCGATCTCGTCTGATCTTTTGGTGGTATTTGATCACCTCTGCGGTTATTTTTTGCGCTATAAACAAAAAAGGCTGACAATTTTGAAAAAAAAAAAAAAAACAATATTTTTTTAGTTTTTGCTATAATAAATATTCCCCTAAAAATTAAAAAACAAATTTCTTTGTCAGTTTAAGGCCAATGTGTATTCTACATATTTTTGGTAAAAAAAAAAAAAAAAAAAAAAAAAAAACAAGCACCACAATAAGCGTATATTGATTGGTTTGCGCAAAAGTTATAGAGTCTACAAAATAGGGGATAGATTTATGGTATTTTTTTTATTAATTTTTTTTTTTTACTAGTAATGGTGATGATCAGCGATTTTTAGCAGGACTGCGACATTGCGGCGGACAGATTGAACACTTTTGATACTTTTTTGGGACCACTGACATTATTACAGTGATCAGTGCTAAAAATAGCCACCGATTACTGTATAAATGACACTTGCAGGGAAGGGGTTAACACTAGGGGGGTGATCAAGGGGTTAAATGTGTTTCCTGGGAGGTGTTTCTAACTGTCGGGGGAGTGGACTGATTGAGTACAGAGAGATCGCTGTTCCTGATCACTAGGAACAGACAGACAATCTTTCTCTACTCTCCTGTCAGAACGGGGATCTGTCTGTTTACATTGACAGATCCCAATTCTGGCTCTCTGTAGAGCGATCGCGGGTGGTCGGCGGACATTAACCACTTCAGCCCCGGAAGGTTTTACCCCCTTCCTGACCAGAGCACTTTTTACAATTTGGCACTGCGTCACTTTAACTGCTAATTGCGCGGTCATGCAATGCTGTACCCAAACAAAATTTGAGTCCTTTTCTTCCCACAAATAGAGCTTTCTTTTGATGGTATTTGATCACCTCTGCGGTTTTTATTTTTTGCGCTATAAACGGAAAAAGACCGAAAATTTAAAAATAAATGATAATTTCTACTTTTTGTTATAAAAAAATCCAATAAACTCAATTTTAGTCATACATTTAGGCCAAAATGTATTCGGCCACATGTCTTTGGTAAAAAAAAAGTCAATAAGCGTATATTTATTGGTTTGCGCAAAAGTTATAGCGCCTACAAACTAGGGTACATTTTCTGGAATTTACACAGCTTTTAGTTTATGACTGCCTATGTCATTTCTTGAGGTGCTAAAATGGCAGGACAGTACAACCCCCCCCCCCAAATGACCCCATTTTGGAAAGTAGACACCCCAAGAAAATTGCTGAGAGGCATGTTGAGCCCATTGAATATTAATTTTTTTGTCCCAAGTGATTGAATAATGACAAAAAAAAAAATAAAAAATTACAAAAAGTTGTCACTAAATGATATATTGCTCACACGGGCCATGGGCATATGTGGAATTGCACCCCAAAATATATTCAGCTGCTTCTCCCGAGTACAGGGATACCACATGTGTGGGACTTTTTGGGAGCCTAGCCGCGTACGGGGCCCCGAAAACCAATCACTGCCTTCAGGATTTCTAAGGGCGTAAATTTTTGACTTTACTCCTCACTACCTATCACAGTTTTGAAGGCCATAAAATGCCCAGATGGCACAAAACCCTCCCCAAATTTTGCAGCTCTCATTTGTTTTTGAAAATTAAGAGAGACAAGAAAATACATTTTTTTTTTCAATTTTCAAAACTTTGTGACAAAAAGTGAGGTCTGCAAAATACTCACTATACCTCTCAGCAAATAGCTTGGGGTGTCTACTTTCCAAAATGGGGTCATTTGGGGGGGTTTTGTGCCACCTGGGCATTCCATGGCTTCCGGAACTGTGATAGGCAGTGAAGAGTGAAATCAAAAATTTACGCCCTTAGAAAGCCTGAAGGCGATGCTTGGTTTTCGGGGTCCCGTACGCGGCTAGGCTCCCAAAAAGTCTCACACATGTGGTATCCCCGTACTCAGGAGAAGCAGCAGAATGTATTTTGGGGTGTAATTTCACATATTCCCATGGCATGTTTGAGCAACATATCATTTAGTGACAACTTTGTGCAAAAAAAAAAAAAGTGTCTCTTTCCCGCAACTTGTGTCACAATATAAAATATTCCATGGACTCGACATGCCTCTCAGCAAAAAGCTTGGGGTGTCTACTTTCCAAAATGGGGTCATTTGAGGGGGTTTTGAACTGTCCTGGCATTTTATGCACAACATTTAGAAGCTTATGTCACACATCACCCACTCTTCTAACCACTTGAAGACAAAGCCCTTTCTGACACTTTTTGTTTACATGGAAAAATTATTTTTTTTGCAAGAAAATTACTTTGAACCCCCAAACATTATATATTTTTTTAAAGCAAACGCCCTACAGATTAAAATGGTGGGTGTTTCATTTTTTTTTTCACACAGTATTTGCGCAGACCGACGCGCGCGTTCGCCTTAGCGCAAGAGCAGGGGTGCTTTTTTTTTTCTTTATTATTTTTTTGCTTTTTTATCTTATTTTTAAACTGTTCCTTTCATTTTTTTTAATCATTTTTATTGTTGTTATCTCAGGGAATGTAAATATCCCCTATTATAGCAATAGATAGTGACAAGTACTCTTTTTTGAAAAAATTGGGGTCTATTAGACCCTAGATCTCTCCTCTGCCCTCAAAACATCTGACCACACCAAGATCGGTGTGATAAAATGCTTCCCCAATTTCCCAATGGCGCTGTTTACATCCGACGAAATCTAAGTCATAAAATGCTCGTAGCTTCCGGTTTCTTAGGCCATAGAGATGTTTGGAGCCACTCTGGTCTCTGATCAGCTCTATGGTCAGCTGGCTGAATCACCGGCTGCATTCTCAGGTTCCCTGTTGAGACAGGAGAGCCAGAGAAAAACACGGAAGATGGGGGGGGGGCATTCCCTCCCACTGCTTGTAAAAGCAGTCTAGAGGCTAATTAGCCGCTAGGATTGCTTTTACATGAAAGCCGACCGCTGGCTGAAAAGAATGATACCAAGATGATACCTAAACCTGCAGACATCATTCTGGTAAAACCACTCAAAGTCGTGAATGGCGTACCTGAAGACAAAAAAATGGTTAACAATAAAGCACAGTAAACGGTAAAGTATAAAAAAATTGCATACCTGAAAAGCAAACATGATAAAACATAATAACAATAAAACATTGCAGAATAGAATACAGTAAAAAAGAGCAGAATAGAGAGAGAGAGAGAACAATAAAACTACTATTTTTTTTTATTTTATATATTTTAATAGCGGGTGTCACGCCTATATCCACGCTTGCTGCAGACACAACATCTTTTTTAGGGGGGTTCGTTGGGTAGGGGTACACAGGAGGACATAAAGAAAATGCCTCTCATGCAGCCGACTGCATTTGGTTGGGGATGTGAATGGGGGAAGTACGGGCGCTGCAGAAGTGGTGGGTTCCCAATTAGGATTGGCGAATGCAGCAGGAAGGGCATTATGGGCACGACGGGCACTTCCTTCTTGAGAACTGGTGCCCAGAACTGGACAGCATTAAAAAAAAAAAAAAAAAAAAAAAAGATGCGACCGGATCAGAGTCTTGTATAGTGGGAGAATTATCGTTTTATCTCTGGAGTTAATCCCCTTTTTAATGCATGCCAATATTCTGTTGGCTTTGCTTGCAGCAGCTTGGCATTGCATGCCATTGTTGAGCCTATCATCTACTAGGACCCCCAGGTCCTTTTCCATCCTTGATTCCTCCAGAGGTTCGTCCCCTAGCGAGCAACTTGCTTTTGTATTTTTTTGCGTTACTTTGCATTTTTCAACATTAAACCTCATTTGTCATGTGGTTAAAACGCCTGATTGGTATCTTGCAAGACATCTATCTATAACACATTTGTCATGTGGTTGCCCACCCTATTTTTTTTAGGTCTTCTTGTAAGGTTTCCACATCCTGCGCTGAGTTTATTGACTCTGTATCATCCGCAAATATTGGGTTTTGCCCATCCTCTATATCGTTTATGAATAAATTAAACAGAATTGGTCCCATGACAGATCCTTGAGGGACCCCACTTACCACACCGGACCATTGCGAGTACTCCCCAATTATCACCACCCTTTGGACCTGCCCTTGTAGCCAGTTTTCAATCCAGGTACTCACCCTAAGGTCCATGCCGACAGACCTCAGTTTTTAAACTAAACATTTGTGGGGTACTGTATCAAAATCTTGGATATAGTCCCTTATCATCCCCTCCATTAGCTTATATACTATGGATGTTAGGCTGGTAGTTTCCAGGGATATATCTCGGCCCTTTTTTAAATATTGGTACCACGTTGGCTGTTCTCCAATCAGCTGGCACTAGAGCTGCACGATTAATCCTTAAAAGGTCGTGATCTCGATTTGACAACCCCCCCCACATTCTTAATGCAGCATCTCCACAATTGTGTAGAAAGTGCAGAGCAGTTCCCTGCTCACAGCTGTCAAAAAAGGCAATGTTTATCAATGGAAAGATAGAAAAGAAACATTGTATCTTCTGCTCACTCACTCTGCTCACTCCATTGTATCTTCTGCTCACTCCATTGTATCTTCTGCTCACTTCACTTCCCTGGTTCCCTACTGCGCATGCGCGGTCACGATAACCGCCGGCCAAAAGCGATCACGAGCACGAGGGACAGAACATGGTAGTGTGTGTGTAAACACACAAATCCATGTTCTGCTCTGAGAGGAATGACAGATCGTGTGTTCCTATTAGCTAGGAACCATGATCTGTCACTTCCTCTAGTCAGTCCCCTCCCTCTTCAGTTAGAATTACCTCCCAGGGAACACAATTAACCCCTTCACTGCCAGTAACATTTTTACAGTAATCAGTGCATTTGTATAGCACTGATCGCTGTATAAATGCCAATGGTCCCAAAAATGTGTCAAAATTGTCCGATGTGTCCACCATA
The DNA here is from genome assembly GCA_037952925.1 of Lithobates clamitans. Classification (NCBI taxonomy): domain Eukaryota; kingdom Metazoa; phylum Chordata; class Amphibia; order Anura; family Ranidae; genus Lithobates; species Lithobates clamitans. The sequence continues at coordinate 7,094,976 of JBBGZY010000655.1, forward strand.
ATGTTGCAGTCACGATAAAAATCGCAGATCAGCACCATTACTAGTAAAAAAATAAATTAAAAAAATAATAAAAATGCTATAAATCTATCCCCTGTTTTGTCGACTTTTGCGCAAACCAATCAATATACGCTTATTGCGATTTTTTTACCAAAAATATGTAGAAGAATACATATCGGCCTAAACCGAGAAAATTTTTTATTTAAAAAAAAAAAAAAATGGGGATATTTATTACAGCAAAAAGTACAAAATATTGTGTTTTTTTCAAAACTGTCGCTATTTTTTGTTTATAGCGCAAAAAATAAAAGCCACAGAGGCGATCAAATACCACCAAAAGAAAGCTCTATTTGTGGGAAAAAAAAAAAGGACATCAATTTTGTTTGGGTGCAACGTCGCACAAACTCGCAATTGTCAGTTAAAACGACCTAGTGCCGAATCGCAAAAAATGGCTGGTCATTCAACAGCCAAATCTTCCGAGGCTGAAGTGGTTAAAATGTACACGTATGGGCAGCTCAGTTTATAATCCAAGACAGTGCGCCTGTGTGCCAGGATAAAGGAAGTCGTGTGCATGCTCAAGAGTGACGTCATCCCGCACTGGCCAAGGTCGCCGAAGACAATTCTCGGCAGAAGTTGGGAAGAAGGTGCCAGCAAGAACGACCTCATGAGCATCAGACTGTTGAAGTAGAGGTAAGCATTGTGGATTTTAGTTCTGCATTAGGGATTTTTTACACCACATGCTATTGGGTGCATTTGTAAGAGCAGTATGACTTCACTAGAAATGAGCCTAGTTTATACCATTGCAGTGCCATCATGTGTGTTTAAAAAACAAAAAAGTACCACATTTTAGTACACTGGAATGCACATGAACACATGCACACACATGTAAATAAAACTTTGTAAAAATGTAAATAAATAAAAATATATATTTATAAAAACAAAAAAAATGCACCGTAAATGTGCAGTCAATACGGGAATTGTGCTGTAAATGGGCCCTTTAAATTGAACTCCAGTCTTACCTTCAGTGCACAGGCTCCTCCTCTACTGTACTGACATTGCTCATTCTGATTTCACTTCCCATTGTGTGCACTGGAGATTGCAGCAAGTCATATAGAACCCACTTCATTTCCTGGCTGGAGGACATCCAGGATCATCTAGCTCCTTCCTCTCTAGACTGTCCCTGGCATGTCCCCTTCATTTGTTGAAATTCAGTTTGTTCAATCACAGAGGTTCAGCGTCACGTGCATGTTACCTAGAGTGGTCTGCATGCAAATACAGCCTGTCTAGGAATGCCCGCGCCTCCAGACTGATATCCACTAGAGCTGCACGATTCTGGCCAAAATGAGAATCACAACTTTTTTTGCTTGGAATAAAAAGATCACAATTCTCGCGATCTAAAATCTTTCACATTATACAAAATAAAAAAAAATAAAAAAGGGCTAACTTTACTGGTTAGATTTTTTTTTTTAATTAAAGTAATTTTAAAAAAATTGCATTTGAAAGACCGCTGCGCAAATACAGTGTGACAAACTATTGCAACAACGACCATTTTATTCTTTAGGGTGTCTACTAAAAAAATATATATGTTTGGGGGTTCTAAGTAATTTTCTAGCAAAAAAAAAAAAATATTTCAATTTGAAACCAACAAATGTCAGAAAAAGGTTTAGTGTTTAAGTGGTTAAACTTTCCTCACTTACACAGGATTCTATTCCATTGACAGATTGTTACAATGTTTATACTAAAGTTCAACTGATAAAGAATGTTGTGATTATTGGCAGACTGCCCAGTTTTTCTCTTCCTTTCTTTTGAGGGCTGTGGCTTCAGAAGAGCAGAGAGAATTCTTTGCATAGAAAGAATTGTGAAACACTTTAGTCAAGATCGCGATAACGATTCTTGACGATTAATCACGATAACGATTCTTGATGATTAATTGTGCAGCTCTAATATCCACCCATCAGGGCATTTTGAGATTTGCATAACTTTTCTCAAGAGCCAGCCCACTGCTTACAGCTGAGCTTAGAGCTCCCGATAAGAGTACCAAGGCAGGGTGCTGTGATGTTTTCAGGAAGTAGAACACCCTGCCCATCCCATTAGCCATGATCTACCAGCATTGCATAGAGAAGCACAGAGACCCAGTTAAGACAGCATTAGGTCTAAAGTAAGGCATGTCATGAAATTGGTAAGGTTTCATTTAAAAATGTCATTAGCATGTATGAAGGAAGCAAAACGTAAGCAGCACTTTAAATCTCACTAGGTGATTTATTACAAAGAGTACCGCAACTGCCTTACATCTTAGTTCAGAATTGCACTGTGTTACTCTGATACCTAAATATAACTAAAGGCAAAACTTTTTTTTTTTTTTTTTTTTTAGTTTTGGGTAGGGTGGAGATGGATTAGAACACTTATCAGTTTGTATTGCTGTTTTTCCCTCTGTTAGGGAGATTCACCCTCTCTATTTGTCCTGTTTATCATTATCACTGAAAGTTTAAAAAAAAAAAAAAAATTATATTTTTTATATATATATATATATATATATATATATATATATATATATATATATATATATATATATATATATATATATATTCCAACTTTTGGGTTGTCCCCAGAAAAGTAAGAGAGGCAAAGGGGACACTAGTTCTGGTGACCTGGGGGTCCCCAAGGAATTCCCTTAACCACTTGCCGACCACGCTATAGCTGAATGATGACTACAGCGCAGCCAGCTAGTTCTGGGATGTCATCACATGACGGCGTCCCGTGATCGTGCCCACCACGGGGTGTTGGCAGCAAGCTCTGTGATTGCAGTGTCCAGAGGACACTGTTGATCACAGATTGAGGTAAATAGCCAATCAGGGGCTCTTTACCACGTGATCAGCTGTGTCCAATCACAGCTGTCAACAGAAGCCGGTTATCGGCACTCCTTTCCTCGTGCTGACAGCATGAGAATCGGAGAAGAGAGAGACGGTTTCCCTAAAAAGGGACATCTACACCGCTAATCGGGGCACTGATCATCAGTGTAGGCCCTACAGTACCCACAAGTACAGCCAATCAATTCCCACCAGTAAGGATGAGCTCCGTCGTGTTCGCAAGCTGCACGTGCCGAGTCCGCCAGGAAGTCGGCACTGCGCTGCGCTAATTACAGGCAGTAAGACATTTCCCAATCTCTACAGCCGCACATCGGGAAATGTCTCACTGCCTGTGATTAGCGCAGCGCCGTGCCGACTTCCTGGCGGACTCGGCACGTGCAGCTTGCGAACACGACGGAGCTCATCCTTACCCACCAGTGCTGCCTATCAGTGTTCATCAGTGCAGCCCCATAAATGCACATCAGTGAAGGAGAAAAATTACCCGTTTGCAAAATTTTCTAACAAACTAACTATGAAAGTTTTGTTGTTTTTTTCAAAATGTTTGGTTTTTATTTATTTAGCAAAAAAAAACAAAAAAAAAAAAACCACAGAGCTAATTAAATACCACCAAAAGAAAGCTCCATTTGTGTGAAGAAAAAAAAATCAAAATATAAAAATTTCATTTGGAGTACAGTGTTGCATGACCGCGCAATTCCCATTCAAAGTGTGAAGGCACTGAAAATTGGCCTGGGCAGGAAGGGGGTAAAAGTGCCCAGTAAGCAAGTGGTAATTATTTTCCAGCTGATTTTTTATTATTTACTTATATAATTTAATAAACTATTAATACGTTTATTTTAAGTTACTATGTAATCAGTAGGCAAGTGGTTAATTTGCAGGGATTTCCTCTCATTTCCTGTTTGGCTACGGGACAGGAAGTGAAGGGAAATCTCCGCAACCCTCCCATCCAAAATGCAAAAAAAAAAGGTTTTCCCTTGTGTGTTAGTCTAGTCAGTATTTGATGACATAAACAGAAAAGCACACTGACCAACCATCACTGTAAATTAGGATTCTGCAATAAGCTCTTATTTCTTTCCTTCTTTTTCTCCTGGTGTTACCTTTATATTCCATTACATCCAGTGCATGTTGTGGTTGGGCTTCTGTTACACATACAATACAGCATAAACTAGGGCTAGAGCTTAGGATTATAAAGAAACACTGCTTGTTTCTACCAGCATTGCAGTCCACATGCTGCTATATAATAGAATAGCGCTTTGACAAATGACAGGTACTTACCTCAAATACCCGATAGGATGAGATCAATGGCTCTTTGGACTGACAACAGTCACGTGACGTAGAGGAAGTAAGCGTGCAGTCAGCGTGCTAGGAACAGGCTATGTGGGCTCAGAGACTGTGCTGCCACCCAGTGTTTACTATTGGTTATTGCACATTTCTATTTCACGCATTGGCTTTCAAATGTACTTTGCTTGTAAGGCAAACCCCCCCTTTCGTGACCAGGCCATTTTGTATTTGAAAAAAAAAAAACTGTATTTTTTTGCTTTCTGCTATAAAACATACCCAAATAAAAATGTAAAAAAAAAAAAATCAAAAGTCTTTATCATTTTAAGCAAACATGTACATATGCTACATATTTTTGGTAAAACAAATCCCAATAAGCGTATATTGATTAGTATAGCATCTACAAACTATGAGATAGTTTTATTCATTTATTTTTTTTATTAGTAATGGCGGTGATCAGTGAGTTATAGCGGGACTGCGATATTGCGGCCGACAAATCGGACACCTAACTGACACTTTTTGGGGACCAGTGACACGAATACTAAAAAATATACACTGCCACTGTACTAATGACACTGGCATGGAAGGGGTTAACATCAGGGAGGATCGAAGGGTTAACTGTGTGCCTAGGTTGTGCTTACTTACTGTGGGGGAAGTGCTTTGACTAGATAAGGCAAAGCTCAGTGTTCCTGCTTTGCAAACACAGGAGCAATTACCTTCTTTTCTGACAGAATGACAATCTTTAATTGGCAGGTACCGGCGGAAATCGAGTCCGCGGTATCCGCTGCTGGGCTCCCGATATGTATAATCACAGCGGTAGCACACAGCTCCCAACTGTCCCTGATTTCAAACAATTTGGAGCAATGTTCCTCTGTCCCTCATTTTGGTCCGATCTATATGTATATAAAATGCACTTTTTATCTTTCAAAAAGTGTTTCCCAGTGCTAAATCTTTCATTCAATTTCTAAATTGCTGCATTTGTACATTTTAAAAGCCAATATAAATAGTAGTGGTGAAAAAAAACCCTTGTGGATTTGCTTAACCTTTTTTTTTGGTTAATTCACCTTTAAGGGGGTGTGGCGGGGGGCATGTCCTATGCCTATATACATTTTTCATTTTTGGCTATTTTGAAAAAAAATAAATAAATATATATATATATATATATATATATATATATATATATATATATATATACACACATATATATATTTTTTTCAAACGCTTCTAAACGCAAACGTGGCATGTAAACGTGGCAAAACGGACGTTTTAAACGTGGGATACTATCTGTCAAGCTAAATCGTTCAGGAGAGGTTGTAAAAATGTCCCGTGTACATTAAAGCCTAACAGAATATGGTTTTGAGGTCTGACCATTTTGCAGAGGAAATTAACAGGAGTTAAATGGACTGTGCCCACAAACGGACAGTCTCTTAAGGATTTAAACATTTATTAGTCACAACAGCTTGAGGAAGATTTTGCAAAATAATGCAGCACAGACAATTAATTCAAAGTGAAACTAACAACCTACAAACAACACAGATTGACATCTTTTCAGGTCAAGGTAAAGAATGCTATCTGCAAGCTTTATATAACATAGGTTTGTGTGCTAATGAGGCAACTGAAAAACACATGCACAGTCCATGAAACACACAAAAATGCAAGTTCACCCAATGTAGAGACATAACTTCAAAGTGAGTACACCTGTTAAGGATGTCCTTAACCGGTTCAATACAGGGCATTTTCACCCCCTTCCTTCCCAGACCAATTTTTAGTTTTCAGCGCTTTCGCACTTTAAACGACAATTGCGCGGTCGTGCGACGTTGTCCCCAAACAAAATTGCCGTCCTTTTTTTCCCACAAATAGAGCTTTCTTTTGGTGATATTTGATCACCTCTGTGGTTTTTATTTTTTGCGCTATAAACAAAAGAAGAGCGACAATTTTGAAAAAAACACAATATTTTTTACTTTTTGCTATAATAATTTTTCCCTCAGTTTCGGCCGATACGAATTCTTCTACATATTTTCGGTAGAAAAAAAATCGCAGGAAGCGTATATTGATTGGTTTGCGCAAAAGTTATAGCGTCTACAAAATACGGGTAGATTTATGGCATTTAAAAAAAATATATATATATTTTTTTTTTTACTAGTAATAGCGGCGATCGTGATTTTTTTTCATGACTGCGACATTATGGCGGACACATCGGACACTTTTGACACATTTTTGGGACCATTCACATTTATACAGCGATCAATGCTATAAAATTGCATTGATTACTGTGTAAATGTGACAGGCAGTGAAGGGGTTAACCACTAGGGGGACACAAGGGGTTAAATGTGTTTCCTAGGGAATGCTTCTAACTGTAGGTGGCGGGGACGTACAAGGGGAGGAGACCGATCAGTGTTCTGCTGTACTGGGAACACAGATTGCTCTCCTCTCACCTGACAGGATGTGGATCTGTGTGTTTACACACACAGATCCACGATCCAGCCCGGTTAACGGGCACACGCACCGGGTCCCGAGCAATGCGGCGCGCGTGTGCCCCCTAGACGGCCGGGAACCCGAGGCCGTCATATGACGTCCACCCAGGATGGGAGATCCCATCTGTGGACGTCATATGTCTATACGCCGGTATTGAAGTGGTTAAATTACTAACCCAAAAAACAACCCAAATGCAGCTAGCACAAAATAAGCACAAAATAAGCCTGCCACAAAATTACAGATGGAACAAACACCCCCCTGGTCCCTGGGGGGAGGGGGGGCTTACTCTGCCTGTAAAGTGGTGCATCTGTAGCATGTATCCAAAATGCTGCTTCAAAGATGGACAGCTTTAGAGAAACTTACAAATCTACATTGCAGCTGCCCCAGGTGTGATGAAATGCATAGGGAGAAGCGGTGTGCTGACATCACCGCGTTACACGCAAGTACTGGAACTACGGGCTGCTACCAAGAGCCGGACGGCTTTGTTTTTACTCTGCTTATGATGATTTTTTATGAATGTAAGTGCAATATCCCCTATTATTTTTTATAATATAAATACCTTGAGGTTTTACGCTATGGAAGTTTTCCATTATTCTTTTCTGGGAAACATCTGTTACAACCTTCCTGTATAAGCTACAAAACTCCTGCTAAGGCGCTGGGATTCTGACGTGTGCAATCAAGTCTCCTATAATTAAGAGATCCACGGGAGCCAGTAAGCGGCAGTTTGTGTGGAGGTAGAAGGCTGCCCTTTTTTGCTCTTATCACCATTCTTGGGTGTTTTGTGTGATACTTGCACAGAGACCAACTATCAATAGTAAAGGAGGGATTTGCGCACTGTTCCCGGCGCACCGTTTTCGTAAATATGAAAATGTGCATTGCGCCTCGCCCTGCGCCTCTACTGGTGGCGCACGCCTTTCATAAATCAACCCCATTGTCATGTTCAAGAAGCCAGTGGTGAGATAATTTGAGCTTTGTGACATGGGGCATCATCCTGCTGGAAGTAGCCATCAGAAGAAGGGGACACTGTAGTCATAAAAGCATGGGCATGGTCAGCAACAATACTCAGGTAGACTGTGGCATTTAAACAATGCTCAATTAGTACTAAGGGGCCCAAAATGTGGCAAGAAAAAATTACCACCACCACCAGCCTGAACAATTGATACAAGACAGGATGGATCCATTCTTTCATGTTGTTTAGGCCAAATTCTGACCCTACCATCTGAACATCGCAGCTGAAATCAAGACTCATCAGACCAGGCAACATTTTTCCAATCTTCTATTGTTCAATTTTGGTGAGCCTGTGTGAATTGTAGCCTCAGTTTCCTATTCTTAGCTGACAAGAGTGGTCTTCTGCTGCTGTCGCCCATCTGCTTCAAGGTTCGATGTGTTGTGTGTTCAGAGATGGTATTCTGCATACCTTGGTTGTAACAAGTGGTTATTTGAGTTACTGCTGCCTTTCTATCATCTCAAACCAGTCTGCACATTCGCCTCTGACCTCAACAAGGCATTTTCATCCACACAACTGCCACTCACTGGATATTTTCTCTTTTTCGGACCATTCTCTGTAAACCCTAGAGATGGTTGTGCGTGAAAATCCTAGAAGATCAGCAGTTTTTGAAATACTCAGACCAGCCCATCTGTCACGAACAACCATGCCACGTTAAAAGTCACTTAAATCCCCTTTACTCAGTTTAAACTGCAGCAAGTCATCTTGACTACATCTAGATGTCTAAATGCATTGAGTTGGTGCCATGTGATTGGCTGATTAGCAATTTGTGTTACCAAGCAATTGAACAGGTGTACCTAATAAAGTGGCCGGTGAGTGTATATTTTCACTTCTAGCACAAATATATCTGTAATATACTAAGAAACGCTAAGAGAATGGTATGGGAGAGTCTCAATGGACGAATTGCATTATACTGTAGACAACTCCATTTTATTAATTTTTTTCTCCACCCAAACCCTCAGTATTCGGTCACGATTGTTTTTTTGAGAAGTGCTTTATCTTAAGAGTCCCCCCATTACATACTATCTTGCTTTTATAGAAGCTACTTTTATCTATGGACGCTCAGGCAAAACCAATTTATATACGTGAATGGGAAAGAGATTTCCCTTTAATTTAAACACATTGTATGGTGTGCCCCCCAAATATGTTCTTGTATATTGTAATAGGCCCTGACCAGTTTTTTTGGGCTGGAGCACCCCTCCCCCTCCTTATTACCTCTTATTTAGTGGCCACCAGTGTATAGGATGTATCCCCTTCAGTTCTCCCACATAGAGGAGTTCAGCTCCCATGGTTGAGACAAAGGATCTTCCATTCTATTACTAGAGTAGGACCCACTAATTCGGGGTACTTTGTCGCAGTAAGTGGGCTTAGCACTATATGACCATATAGTGTGACCAAACCCCCGTATTTTTTGAATATGTTCAGGTGTTTTTAACTAGCCCTGCAGGAAATGTCATTCTTGTATGTGTGCGCTGTAAAATATTTTGTACTGTTTGTAGGTCTTATAGCAGCACCATCTTGAATTTAAACGCATTGTATGGTGTGCCCCCCAAAAATGTTCTTGTATATTGGGCTATGAGTCTCAGCTGCACCATCCATACCACCTGACCCATTTGAGTTCTGTTGAAACTTAAATGCAGGAGAATGGTTATAAACTGCTCACTCGGTGGTATCGGGTCCCCTCTAAGCTAGCAAATATTTACCGCTCAATATCCGATTTCTGTTGGAGGGACTGTGGAAATTGTGGAAAGCGCCTTCATATTCAGTGGGAATGTCCCAGTATTTTCCCATTTTGGTTGGATGTTAAAGTGCTTGTAAAGTCAAATTGTTTTTATAAAAACAACAAACATGTTATACTTGCCTGCATTGTGCAGTGGATTTGTGCAGAGCAGCCCGAATCCTCCTCTTTTCGGGTCCCTCTTCTGTGCTCCTGGCCCCTTCCCCCTGTTGAGTGCCCCCACAGCAATGGGGGCTATGGGGGCACCCGAACTGAGTCACCGCTCCCTGTGTCCATTCAGACACAGAGCCATAGGCCTGGCCCCCTCTCTTTCCTGATTGGCTAGCCGACTTTGTTTGACAACAGTGGGAGCCAATAGCGCCGCTGCTGTGTCTCAGCCAATCAGGAGGGACAGTCTCGGACAGCCAAGACACTCGTGGACATTGCTGGACAGAGATAGGGCTCAGATAAGAATTAGGGGATCTGTTGCACACAGAATACTTTTTATGTAAATGCATTCTATGCATTAAGATAAAAAAATCTAACTTTACAACCCCTTTAAGGACCAGATCAAAGCTATAATAGATGCGGATTTACCCAACTCTCCAATACAGTTCCTATTCCATGTACACTATTCCAGTCAGCCACTATGAACAATGCATGTTGCTGCATGAATAACAAAGGTGGATGGTATGATAAATCTTATACCATTTGGGCTAACTGGATCCACTATAGCTCCTCGACTACAAATGCAGTAAACGCTTCTTTTAAAGGATAAGTTCAACTTATCCTTTAAATATATTTAGGGTGTAACATGTGCAACATCTGACAAGGGACAGACCCCCTCATCCCCCTGATGCACCGCATGCCGCCTTATTTGGACTATGCTTTAACTTCCCCAATTGGGGGACCGGCTGGTGTTCTCGATATCAATGAGCTGATTCCACTGACAATGCACATGGAGCTATAGCATGCTCACAACCATCTGCATGCCGATACGGATTTAGGACACCTGCCTTGCACCAGCATGCTGTGTGAATTATTACTACCATCTTGCCTCCACTATTTGAGATCCCAGCAGGATATGCCTTCACAGCGCACACAGAGGAATCATTATACAGCAGGTATGGGACAGTGAGCGTATGACAGCCTGCACACTGGTCATTCCAGCATCACCACGTGAGTACCCAGATTGTTGGGACCCAGTGACATCACTGGCCGAACCATATAGAATATAAGAGACGTATCTGTCATTTCCTCATCGGCTCACAGTGATCATGTCTGTCCACTTTCACTTTCTTGCTGTTTCTCTTGGACTTTATAAGTGTGGAGCAACCAGTATTACACACAGCCTATGAAGTAGTCCATCAACTTTCACGCAGTAGCAAGATAGAAGCTCTACGGAATCTCCCATATTGTTTCCACTCTTGTAGATTGCTTCACCTGACATCCTATTTCATTACATGGACTGTCAATTTCTCATGGCTAGCCCATTCTTATTTATATATATATATATATATATATATATATATATATATATATATATATATATATACACCCAGCTGTGCTCTTCGGTACTGGCTCTCAGATTTTTCTGTTTTTTGATTCCACTGCTTTCGCCCATTGTGGCTTTAAGGTGCAGTGACACCACTTTCAGGACTCTGTATTGCCAGTATATTTGAAACGGACCATGGTCCAACCAGTATCTAGGTACCGTTTTTACAGGGGATCCAATCTTGTAGGGGGGCCGTGGTCACCCTGTCCGTAGCTCTCCAGGAGGACTGCTCTGGGCTCTTATTGGGGGAGTTTGTGTTGGGGTCATCAATTTTAGTGGGGGGGGTGTAGGAATGTGGCTTAAGGGGATGGTCATTTTTGTAGGGTATAGCTACCTCATCTTGACGTGGTGACTTTTGTTCATTTTTAATAAACATAATTATTTTGAGGAGATAGCCATTGAGCGTTTACAATTATTTTTGTTTTGTTATATGTGCAGCATCTGACCCATCCCCCTCCCCATGGCAGTGAGCCAGGTATCTTCTCCCCAAACTCGCTGTCACAATTCAAAGTGTGCAGCCGTTCAGGGCTCCGCCTACATGGCCACATCTTTGATTCACAGATCTCTGTGAATCAATGAACTTCAAGTACTGACAAGCCTTTGCAGCTGATGGCTTGTAGTTCTCAATGAACTTCTAGGACGCTGGTGAATGCTCTCATAGTGCATGGACTGTGCCTATACCACTGACACGGGCAGGTTACTGAATTGCAGGAAGTGTACTGAGAGTCTTCAGGATCCTGGCATTGTACCCATGATCTGCTAATTGCAGGTGCAAGGTTTTAAAAGCTCCAGTGTTAAAAAAAAAGGGGGCACTTTACCTGCAAAAAAGATGTGTATTTATAATTAATATATATATATATTTTTTTTTAGAAAAGGTTGAACTTTTTCCTTTAACAATTAATGGCACTGCAGCACACCAACAAGAATGCGCATGTTGTTTGCGGTGGAAACACACTTGATACTCTCTCCTCCTAAATTGGACACACTTATTCTGTGGTTTTACTTTTTTTTTTTACTAGGGGTGCTTTTATGAAATATCCCCTCATATATCACTGTAAAGATATAGGATCTTTCTTCTCTGCAGCCACACTTGCCTAACACTGAACAGGAGTGGAAGCTTGTCCTTAGATCTGTAAGCTACAACGATGGGTTCCTGGAGCCATCTAAAAGGTTGTGGAACAAGAATCAGGCTGTGTCCCATGGGGCCCAGAACATGAGTCTGTCTGCCTAAAAGATACTGTAGCAAAGAGATGGACTCGAACAGCACATACCACTTCTATAAATTGGAGGGAAATCTCATAGGAATGTGGTTGAGGAGGACAGAGTTGGAAAAAACAGTGTCCTGGTTAAGGAGAAAGGAAGAAACCACTTTGGGAAGAGAGACCTTAGGCCTTAAGACAACCTTGTCTCTATGTAGCACAAGAAGGGGGGGTTCTTTATATGTTACGTCCACCTACTCAGAAACTTGCCTCGCAGAAAGAGGTGATGGCAATAAGGAAGGCCAAATTATGAGTGAAAGACAGAAACATCGCAGATTGGTTCATAGGGTAGTTTTTGGAGAAACAACAAAACTAGGCGGAGAACCCACATGGTCACTAGGGAATATACGAGGCAGTGCCAACAGGGTGAAGATGCCAAACTGTGCTGCCGCTATCAAAGATGTATGAGTAGTATGTGTCAGAAACCACCCCCCCATTCAAAAAAAAAAAAAAAAAAAATCTAGGAAACATTCTCCCTTCCTCCCAGCACAATTCCCCCTCACTAATATTTCCCCCCGCCAAGCACTAATCTTTGCCACCCCATGCCCTCTTAGCTCAAATTCCCTCTTCTAACACAATCCCTACCGCACAAATAACCCCAATTATCCCTACTAGCACAAATTATACCCCAAAATCCTCCTTCCCAAGACACCCCCCTCAAAAACAAAGATATTCCCCTCCTAGCACAACCCCCCAAAAAAATGTTTCTCTCCTGCTAGAGCAAATTGGGTCATGATTTATTGGGGTTTTTTGCCTTCCTCTGGATCAACTGTGGGTATAGGATTGTATAATTTTATACCCCTTCTATTAGTTAAACTAGATGGTCTATTTTCTTTTTTTTTTTTTTTTAATTGTTTATTTATTCCAGGAAACAAATCCACAAGGACCACCATTACACATTACATATACAACATGTCAGTATTACATACATTGGGGATCTATGATGACATCGTACAATATTTAAAATACTGTTGGATCCATAATGACAAGTTACCATATAGTAAATCGTTAGAGTGTATCTTAATATTTAAACCTGTGCTCAGTATCCATATACTGCTTCCTTCCCCAGACCTATGAGAGTGTTTGTAAATTCACAGGAATAATTCTCGTATCTGACATTGTTAGCATATAATTTTGCTGCCCTGTGGACACGTCTCCTGCTCTTTTTCTAAATAACCTAAAAACATAAAACATGGTAAATATAAAAAAACCTAAAGTGGAAAAACAAAAGGGGTTATTGGAGGAAAAGTAAACCAAAAAAGTAAGGGGGAGAGTAGATAGAGGGGAAGTAAAAAGAGGGAGGAAGAAGAGAAAGGGGGGTTCACGGACATGCAGAGCTTAATTTGTGTATTATTGCTACCGTCGATAGCACATTTCCTTGCCATCAGAAAGTGTCTTATGTACTCGTGTTGTGAGGGATGATCCCTAAGGTTTGTCCTTCTTCTGAGTATTTGAATATATTCCACAGTTGCCATGTCTTGGAATATCTTTCCTGTCTATTCTGGTGTGTTAGGATAAGGTCCTCCATTTTGTTTATTTCCTCTATTTTTCTTTTTTTGTTTACAAACTTTTTTTATTTGGTACAAAGAAATAGTACAAAAAGCTTATTGACATATGCCATAAAATGTACAAAGTAATTTCTACAAAAAGGAATAACAATATATATTAAGCGGTTCTTGAATAGAGTATAAATTTATATATAAATATAGCAATTCCTATTATACATTAAACTGTATATTCATATAATACTCTTCAGTGTACTTCAGTATTTGGTAGAATTATTCGGGGTTAAAGAAGAGATTAGCATGATTAAACCATGGGTCCCATTTCTTCGTGTAGAATTGGTTAGTGTTTTGTATTGTGTGGAATATTTTTTCCATTAAATTAATATTGTTAATTCTGGTTTTCAAATGTGAAAGAGGAATTGTGGGGGATTTCCAATGGTATGCTATCAACCAGTGTACAGCAACACATAATGTGTGGATCAATCTCATATTATGTATGGAAAGACCGATGATAGGGGAAAATAGGAGACAGTTATATATAGTGAGGTTTATGTTGTTATTTGAGATTTTGGAGGCAAATTTTTCCAGTTGTTTCCATATCTGAGTAACTCTATCACAATCCCAGAAGATATGAGAAAAGGATCCTGCTGAATTGCAACCTCTGAAACATGTATGAGGGGTGTCAGGGAAAATAGCATGAATTTTAATTGGGGTATAATACCACCTTGTGAAAAGTTTGATTGCAGTTTCTTTGATCGTGATTGATCTTGTGCATTTGTGTAAGTTAGAGATACATTGGTCCCAGTTTTCCATTGTAAATGAGAAATCACATTCTTGTTCCCACTTGAGCATATAGGGAAGTTTGGATTGTTCTGCATTATTGACTAGATTAGAGTAGATTTCAGATATCAGGCCTGCTCTCCTAGGTGTTTTTAGACAAATGTTTTCAAAAAATGATGGTGGGAGTGAGTTTACTGTTTGGAAATATGTACTAAAAAATGTCTAATTTGGAGAAATTTATTAAATTCGGTATTGGGGATCTGATGTCTAGATTTCAATGAAGAGAATGAAGTGAAGTTGTTGTTTTCTAAAAAATTATAGAGGGATATTAGGTTATTATTTGTCCACCATGAAAAGTCTCCTCTCTCATTGGAGGTAAGGTGGAATTTTGGGTCACCAATAAAAGATGCAAGTGGAGGTGTGTTAGAGGTTAAGTTATATTTTTTGTTATGTAGTTTCCATAATTGATATGAATGTGAGACTAATTGATTAAGGTTGTCTAGGATGTGAGTTGATACTTTATTGCCCCATAATATACTTGAGATAGAATATGGTTGAATGGAGTCTTTTTCAAATCTAACCCATGGGACTTTGGGGTTGGGAATGTGCCATTGTGCTATTTGTGACCATCTGGCAGCTAGGTAATAAAGCCAGAAGTCTGGGAGACCCAGACCACCGTTTTTCTGTGGATTGTGTAATACTGATCTAGATAGACGTGGACGGGAGTCTGACCAGATAAATTTATTGATTTCTGTTTGGAATTTAGTAATAGTTACTTTATTTAATCTGATTGGGAGAGCTCTAAATAGGTATAAAATTTTTGGTAAGATTGTCATCTTAATCGCTGTAATTCGGCCAAGAAACGATATTTTAAAAGATTTCCATAATTTGAGCATCAATCTCATTTTTTGTATTAATGGGGTGTAGTTTTTTGAGGAAAGGTCATTAATATTTGGTGTAAGAAATATACCAAGATAAGGGAGAGAATCCATTGACCATGAGAAGTTGAATGAGGAACGTAAGGAGTCTAATTGGGATGATGGGATGTTAATTGGCATACCTATAGATTTGGTGACATTCACTGTTAGGCCAGATAGTGAGGCAAATGTTTTAAGAGTATGTAGTAAATTTGGTAAAGCAATATTGGGTTGTGTGAGGAATAATACCATGTCGTCCGCATACATACTCAATTTATAGGTATTATTGTTAGAATTATAACCTTTTATATCTGGGTTGTGCAGTATTGCTGTAGCTAAGGGTTCAAACGCTAATGCGAATAATAAGGGAGATAGGGGACAACCCTGTCTTGTTCCTCTGCCTAGTCTGAAAAAGTCTGAATTACAGCCTGGTAATCTAATCCTAGTAGATGGGTTATGATAAAGAGCGTGAAAGGCGTGGAGAAATTCTCCTAAGAAGCCGTATCTTTTCAGAACTAAGTCAAGGAAATCCCAGGATACACTATCGAATGCTTTATTGATATCGAGACTAAGAAGTAAAACAGATTTGGAGTTGATGTTGGCGTCTTGTATTATGTTAGTAGCTAATCTAATGTTGTCTGTAATTTGTCTACCAGGTATGAACCCTGATTGGTAGGGGGAGATTAGTGAGGGAATTATTAATGCAAGTCTATTGGATAATAATCTACAGAATATCTTAAGGTCATTGTTTATTACAGAAATTGGTCTGTAGTTTTGTGGCAATGTGTGGTCTTTGTTTGGTTTTGGGATAAGAGACATATTTGCAAGAAGCATTTCTTCTGGGAACTGTTCTCCTTTAAGAATGTTGTTATATAATTTTGCTAAATTTGGTGTTAATAATTGTTGATATTGTTTATAATAGAATGAGGTGAAACCATCTGGGCCCGGAGCTGAGTTTTTTTTAAGGGATTTTATTATATGATGTATTTCTTCCTCTGTGCATGGGGCGTTTAAAGCTTCTATTTGTGTTTGGGTTAGCTTTGGAAATGGGATTTTCTCCAACCAGGAAATTGCTGTGGGCGGGATCGATGATTTAGGAGCTGAAAGTAGGTCAGAGTAGAATTTTTTAAAGATAGATAATATTTCTTGTGGATGAGTGACTAGTTGGTTTGAGTTATTTTTAAGTTTATATACATGGGTGGGTTTTATAGATTGGTTAAGCTTGCGGGCAAACATTGAAGAATATGCATTACTTGACAGGAAAAATTTTGCTTTTGACCATCTAAGGGACTTTTCCGCTTTATATGTGAGTAATGAGTCTAATTCATTGCGTTTTTGGGATATTAATGTATATATGTTTGGGTCATGCGTGTTGGTATGAATTTTGTATAGGTTGTGAAGATCTTTAGTAAGGGTATGGATTTTTTCCCATTTTAGTTTATTACATCTTGCTGCTCTTTTGATGAGAAGGCCTCTCAGAACGGCCTTATGTGCTAACCATAATGAAGTTGGAGAGATCTCTGGGGTGGAATTTAGATTGAAATAGTCTTTTATTTCTAAAGCGATCTCCTGGTTGTGTATGGGGTCTGTAAGAATTGATTCGTTAATTCTCCATGAATATGGAGTAGAAGTGAGGCCTATAAATTGAGTATTAAACGTTGTGATTTGATGGTCTGACCAAGCACACGGGTGTATTGAGGCATCGTGGGAATTGGCAAGGATTATTGGAGTGCAAAAGATGTAATCAATACGTGAGTATGAATCATGCGGGTGAGAGTAATAGGTATACTCACGAGCACCTAAATTCAATGATCTCCACGTATCAATTAGTTGTAGACTATTTATGTGCGTTATAGTTGTTTTTGAGAAAGTTTTGGAGTTTTGATTTTGTTTGCTGCGGTCTAAGTTAGGTTGGTAGGCCGAATTAAAATCACCACCTAAAATAATATGTGGTGAGTGGTATTGTTGTAGTATATTAAAGAAATTTGTGAAAAAACTAGTTTGTGAATCATTTGGTGCATATACGTTAGCAATCGTTAGTTCTCTACCGGATAACATTCCTTTTATGATGATGTACCTACTATCTTGATCTTTATAAACCTGTTGAACCTCCAATGGAAAAGAATGGTGGATAAAAATTGCCACACCTTTAGTTTTGGAGGTGAATGTGGTATAAAAGGATTGATTAAAAGCTTTATGGAAATATGTGGGGTGTCCATCTTTCATGAAATGTGTTTCTTGTAACAATAATACTTTGGCATTTAATTTTTTATATTGCAAGAATGCTTTTTTCCTCTTATGTGGTGAATTAAATCCTTGGACGTTGTGAGATAAGATTGTTATAGTCATGTGGTTGGAAACAAATTTGGGGGCTCATCAGGAAATAATAAGATTTGATAAAATAAGGGAAATATGGTGTATAATTGACAAATTGTAATAGGGATAGATACTGTAAAATAAGGGTACAAGGATTTAATCCAGTGAATAATCTTTACAATCAAGTGCAGCTTGAGGCATAACAAAAAAATTGTACCATCATTTTTCTGTATAGTGTCTAAGAGTAACATAACATTAATTAAGAGTAAACAAAACTTGTAGTGAACAAACTGTATGGGGTTGGAAAGAAAATCATTTTCCAACCGACGGAGAAAGTTAAATCGAACCATCGAATTTAAACTCAGTCTTTGAGTATATGAGACAAAATATTTGCGTTTAACAAGAGTTAACATTAATAAGAACATAAAAAGATATATGAATAATCTTTTAGGAAAAATAGAAAACATTTCTCTAATGAGAGAATATGTAGAGACTGAGAGGGGGTCAATCATGTCGGCATAGGCGGGACGCCACCTTCAATGTCATAGGAAAGTATAACTGTGCAGCTTATGTCTAGTATTCTAGAGCTTAAAGACGGTGTAAATGTATCTATTATTGATACCTGAGGGAAAGGGAGCTATGGAAGAAAAAAAAAAAAAAAACTAGGAATAGATCCAAAAATCTAGTGATGTTGAAGAACACACACATATAGATCAAACTTTAGATCTACTGTACGGATGTATACTAAAACATAATGAATAGTATGCATTACTACTACTATACCGGAGAATGAAGTGTGTAATAGTAGTATTAACTGTTATATCCAATAGGTATATTGATCTACTAAAGGTCCGGCCAAATTGTTGGTTAGTATAAGAGATGCAAACCATGTTGCTGCATGGGCACATGTCTAGTGAGGATTGTGAGAAGCATACCTGTAAAAGAGCAAAAAGTGACTATGGTATGGTTCTTTTAATTGGTATGTCTTTCTAATATATGACACAAGATGGCAGTGTTATGGTATGGTATTATATATAACAAAACTGCATTGAGACTAAGATATTTAAGGCTTGTAGTGCCATGCAGCAACAGTAGATGTCAGTGTAGTGCCATTATCAGATGAGCTTAGAAAGTCCATCTGAATATATTTGCCTTATTATGAAGACATACATTGAATTAATACTGAATTACCATTAGTTACTCATAGATGTATGTGATTGCAAGGCCTCGATAATTAGTAAGGTTGAGTAGACACATACCAGTTATGTAATAAACTGTAAATAATACTGAAATATATATATATATATATACATATATATACATATACATACATATATATAAAAAAATTAAATAGAATTAAATAAAATAAAATAATATGAGTTTGCAAAAATACGTAAAAATGCATGTGTCAAAATTCCCACATCTGCATAAATATAGTGGCAGATGCACAATTACCTATAATAAGCAGTGTATTGAGGAAGTAGAAAAAAAACACACAAAAAAAACTCCAGAAAAAATATAAAAAAATAAAAATTGAAAATTAAAAAAAAAAAAAAAAATTGTCTTCCTGTTAAAGCTTTATGAGAAAATGAAAAGGGGAACTAAAAAGTTTTAGTAGCTCTTCTCTAGCTCCATTGAGCGGGATCGTGTCTGTATCTGCGTCTGTCTCCACGTGAAGCCGGGGTGTTCCAAATAGGTGCTGGGCGGGTTGTAGAAGGAGTATGTGGGAGGTTGCTGGGGTTTAGAAGACCTAATTTTATCAGGATGTCTTGACCTTCGGTGATGTTGGTGGCTACGTAGGTGGTACCGTTATGAGGAATTATTAATTTAAAGGGGAAACCCCATCTGTAGCGGATCCTTGCTGTAGAGAGAACTGAGGTGATTTCTTTCATTTTTCTGCATCTATCAAGCGTTGCTTGCGAGATGTCCGGATAAATCTGTAGCTGGACCCCATCTAACGTGATGTTTCTGGTGCTCCGTGCGGCACGCATTATTTCTTCTTTAATTAGGAAATCTTTCATACAAAGTACAATATCTCTGGGGGGTTTATCAGGCGGAGGTTTAGCTCTAAGTGCACGATGTATGCGGTCACATTTGAAGGATTCAGGGTTTTGCTCTGGTAATAGAGACTGGAATAATTTTGTGGAGTATGCGATTAAATCTGTGACAGATTCTGGAGCTCCTCTTATTCTAAGATTGTTCCTTCTGTTTCTATTGTCCAAATCCTCCACATGCGCCTGCAACTGGGAAAAAGCTGATGCAAGAGATTCATGTTCTCTAGAGAGATCATTATAAGCAATTGATAGTTCATCATGCTTATTTTCTAGCAGGTCAGTACGTGTTCCTATTGCTGCTATTTCCTGGGATAAGGTACAAGTGGATTTCTGTATCTCTGTTTGGAATTTAGTGAGCAGTTTAGAGTATAAAGCTTCTAAGCTGTTGTCCAAATCTGATTTAGATAAGGGAGTGTACTCACTGCTTTTTGAAGATCCTGTGTCTGTCTGTTGTAGTTCTTTAGCAGGGGGATGGGCGGCAGATGATGTAGGCAGGGTGCCAGCGCCATATTTAGCCATGCTCTTCTCCTTTGATCTGAGCAGATAGTGAGTGAGAGAGTTCTGTTGACTCTTCCGTCTCTTTTTTTGAGAATTCGGCATGCACAGATGATAGTCCGAGGGGTTAACTTACTTTCAGGCAGTTTTTATGAGTTTATGACCCCATTTAAGTGGCTTTAAGCCCTGAAGGTGCCGGAGCTCTGATTAGAAGCAGCCTCTCCGTCCCATGCCGCACATGCTCCCCATTTCCTCTATTTTTCTAAACCATAAGTCTATAGATGGCGGGTGTGTTGATTTCCAATTGAGCGGAATACATGTTTTGGCTGCGTCAAGTAAATGGCGTATCACCGATTTTTTATACACTCTTGCCGGAGTATCGGTTACATGTAGGAGGAAGTATGCTGGATTATCTGGGACTGTGCGGTCAGTGAATTTTTGTATTATTCGACGTACTTCTCCCCAGAAAACTTGGATTCGTGGGCAGGACCAGAAGATGTGAAGCAAGGTTCCTTTATCTTGTGTACAGCGCCAGCATAAATCTGATGCTGCTGGGAAAATTTTTTTGAGTACAGACGGGGTTCTGTACCAACGTGTGATAATTTTATAGTTGGTCTCCTGTATTTTGGCGCAAATAGATGACTTGTGTGTGAATGTCAATATATGTTGTTTCTGCGTATCTGTAAAGTGACAATTTAAGTCCTCCTCCCATTTGTCAATGTATGGGTTTCGGCAGTCCTTTGTTGGCGTTATTAGTAGTTTGTACATGAGGGATAATGTATGTAGGATCGTTCCCGTCTCTACATATCTCTTCCAGAGTCGTGAAAGGCTTTTCGGTTGTGTTAAGAAAATGATGTAGCTGTAAAGCTCTTAAAAAGTCTAGTTTGTATTGACCTGTCGAGTCCGAAAGCTCTGTTAGTGTTCTCCAACGACCCGCGGTACTAAAATGGGATGCTTGATGAAAGCCTAATTCCTTTATAGCATGGAATTTCAAGTCGCTTGTGCTCGGCTTAAATCGTGGGTTGCCTAGAATTGGGCAGAGAGGTGAATTGTTGTGGGACAAGGAGGTTCGGGAAAATAGGTGGGCACACAGGCTGATAGTACAGCCAATCAATGGTTGTTGTCTAGTGTCAGATGGCAAGTCCGTATGACACCAGGGTGCTCTGTTTAAGGGAAATTCACTTTGTGCCTGTTCTATCTGCGTCCAGAGTTTTGACTCTCTATGTCTGCACCAGTCAATAAGTCTGCTCAAGTGTACTGCGTGATAGTAGGATTTGATGTCTGGCATCGCTATGCCTCCTTGCTGTTTTGGAAATGATAGTATTTTTTTGCTTATTCTGGGTTTTTTTCCCGCCCAAAGGAACTTTATAAATGCAGAATTCACTTGTTTAAAGAAGGATGCGGGAATGTGAATTGGGACTGCTTGTAGTAGATAGAGGAACTTTGGCAGAATTGTCATTTTGAGTATGTTACAGTGGCCGAACCACGAGTGGAGGCCGCTATCCCAGTTGCTAAGTAACCTTTGGACTTCTTTCAAAAGAAGTGGGAAATTTAATTTGAACGTTTGGGCAATTTTTGGTGGGACAAATGTTCCTAAGTATTTCAATGCTGTGTTCGTCCATTTCAGGTTAAAATTGGCTTTGAGATTGTCCAGTTGTGAAGGTGGGACTCCTACTCATATTGCTTCTGATTTGGTGAAATTTATTTTTAGGTTGGAAAGTCTTCCATATATCGCAAATTCGTTCATTAAATTGGGGAGTGAGATGTTTGGGTTTGTGATTGAGAATAACATATCTGCAATACGCAGATACTTTATACTGTGTATTGTTAATTTCTATTCCCGTGATGTCTGGGTTTGATTGGATATGGCAAAGGAATGGCTCTAAAGATAATGCAAACAATAATGGAGAGAGTGGGCATCCTTGTCTAATCCCGTTAGTAATCAAAAATGGTTCTGAAACTATGCCGTTTGCTCTAACTCTCGCCGTCGGGTTTGAGTATGCTGCCCTAATTCAATTAAGCATTTTGTTGCCGACACCTATATGTTGTAGAATAGCAAACATGAATTGCCAGTTCACACGGTCGAACGCCTTTTTGGCGTCCGTTCCTAAGAATATGCTCGGTGTTTTGTTTTTATTGGCTGGATGAAGCAGGTTGAGGACTTTGATGGTGTTGTCCCTAGCTTCTCTGGTCGGGACAAAGCCAACTTGGTCTAAGTGGATTAGGTTTGGAAGATGGTGCTGTAGTCTGGAGGCAATGATTTTAGTGAAGAGTTTTAAATCTGTATGTAGTGGAGAGATGGGGTGGTAACTCCCACAGTGTGAAGGGTCCTTTCCATCTTTCAGTATTACAGATATCTGTGCTTGTAATGTAGAATTATGTAGGTTCGTTCCTGTACTGAGGTCGTTGAATAAGTCGACCATATAGTTACCTAAGGAGGTGAGTAGGGTTTTGTAATACATGATGGTAAGCCCGTCCGGCCCTAGCGCTTTCCCTGCCTTCATTTTCCCTATGGCTAGTTGAAGTTCTGATAATGTGATCGGATCTTCTAGTATGGTTTGATCTTCGGTCGTCAAAGTTGGCAAATGGGCTGCAGTTAAATAGTCTAATGTTTCATCTAATTGTGAGGACGGACTGTCCAAGTTATATAGGGAGTCATAAAATAATCTAAACTCCTTTGATATTTCTTGGGGCAATGATAATTTCTGGCTGTTTCTGTGTTCGTAGGGACTGAGCTAATAATTTCCCGCACTTGTTTCCCGACTCATAGATTTTCTTCCTGCAAATTTGTAGAGCCGCTTTGGCCTTATATTGTAAGAGATCTGTAATCTGTCTGCGAGTAAGATCCAGTTCTGTGGTAACACTCTCGGATGATGTCTGCTTATGTTTCGTCTCTAGTGTGTGAAGCAATGAGTTCAGTTGAGCTGTCCTCTGTCGTTTGAGTAGGGACCCATGTTTGATGAGTATACCCCTAATCACAGTTTTGTGTGCCTCCCAAACAACCCCAGGTGTGCTGTCAGGCGTGGTGTTAGAGGGGAAATACTGTCCCAATTCCTTCACTACCTCTGTTAAGACCTCAGGGTCTTGGAGTAGGCTTTCGTTTAAGCGCCAGGGTGGTCTCTATGTTTTGTAGATGTCTGTCAGTGCGTATCGTAGGGTAATCGGGGCATGGTCTGACCAGGTGATTGATTCTATTGTGGTGGCTTTTATTGCTTGTAGTTGTCTATGAGGGATCAGGAAGTAATCAATGCGCGAGTAGGTCTGGTGTGGTCTCGAGTAGAATGTATAGTCGCGCTCCCCGGGATGGAAGAGACGCCACACGTCGATCAGTTGCGCAGTGTGTAATGATGTAGAGATTCTTTTCCGCATGTCTCGTGAGGTCGAGGTCAGTTCAGAGGAGGTGTCCACTGTTGGCGTCAGGGGGATATTAAAGTCTCCTCCAACAATGAGTTGCCCCTCTGCATATTGTGTGAGACGTTCAAGATGACGTGTCAGAAACGTGTCTTGGTGGGTATTTGGAGCATAGAAGTTCGCCAAAGTCACTTTCATATCTCCAATTTGCCCTTTTAAAAATAAATAGCGTCCATCCTTGTCAGTCTTAACGTCTGTCAGAGGCCATGGTATCCTAGCCGAGATAAGAATGGAAACCCCTCTAGATTTCGTCTCGATATACATAGAGTTATATACCGTGGGGTAATAACTGTTTTTGAGTATTGGGAAGGCGTTTTCTCTAAAATGGGTTTCCTGTAGAAGAACAATATCGGCCTTCAAGTGCCTCATATCATGGAGCAACATCCTCCTTTTTTCTGGCGTTTTTAATCCCTTTGCATTTAACGAGATTATATGTAGTTCGTCCATGTCCGTGAGTTTAAGAATGGGTTAATAGGTTATAGAAAATAGGGTAGGTACAAAAGGAAGAAAAAGTAGGGAGATAATCCGTACCACTAGTAAAATTAGGGCAAGGAAAAAAATAAGAGATCCACACAAGGATGTAAGGTCTCTAAAGAAAGTGCTAACGTAGCTGTTCACAGCTATAACGCTCCCCAGTGTGTACTGGACTATGAGCGCAGTTCTAGGTGGGTTAGTGGAAAGACAGAGCCGTGAAGCGAGCCCCACGACCCCCCTCCACCCCCGGCAATTGTAACTATAATGCCTGTATTCGCAATGCAATCAAAATAAATGACAATAAACCTTTTTTGATTACCATATATAACTCGTCACATGTGTTAAGGTAACTAGTGACATGAACCATGAAACACTGTAAAGAATAACATTCTAGTGCAATAGTAAACTGACAGAAATTTCTTTCCTTCACTGATGTGCGTTGATGGCCACTGATAGGCTGAACTGGTAGGCATTCATGAGGTGGCACTTATGAGGAGGCACTAATATGCCGCACTTATGGGCATTGATTGAGAGCAGTGATTGGCAGCACTGGTAGCCAGGACTGACTGGCATCGCTAATGGCACTGATTGCTGGCATGTACTGATTGGTGACACTGTTGGCGCTATATTGTGATCAGTGCCCTGATGACATGTGTAGATGTCCCCCTGCGTGGTCACTCTGTCAGTGTGAGACGAGGAGCGCCGATTACCGGCATCTCCGTGTTTACATGTGACCAGCTGTGATTGGACACATCTGATCACATAGTTAAAGAGCCGCGGACGCGGCTTTTTACAGAGATCGGGGTCGTTCTGTGTCCTAGCAACACGGCGTGGGCACGTGAGAGCGGCCGTTCTGGGACGCCGTCATGTGAGGTCGTTCCTGAATGAGAGCCGCACCACCCCCATTTGACGGTGTGCGGGCGGCAACTGGTTAATAATAAAAGTAAATAGAACAAACGTAGTGAAAACATAGCCAAAGTTCGGTAACCGGAACGGATAGTCAGACAAGCCAGAAAGCCAGAGATCAGCATAGTGGAACAGCAAGCAAGATCTGGAGCCAGAAGGAATGTCAGCCAAGCAAGTCTTTAACAGGAACGCAGGAGATAGTCTCTGTGATGTTGACCAAGGCAAAGGCCAAGATCATCTGGGCTGGACGGCTTAAGTAGGCAGGATTGACGAGCAGGATATCAACAGGTGAGTCACTGTGGAAAGATAGGAGCTGGCAATTAGCCGACAGCTGAGCGGCCAGCTCAGAGGAAGGAGGGGCTGAGACCAGCCCTGACAAAATCTTACCCCGTTAACACTCCCTCCAGCACAAATCCCCCTCCTAGCACTAGTCCTCTTCTCCATCCACTTGTAGCACAAATACTTTCATCCCTAGCACAAATGTGTCCCCAGTGCAGTTTTTCACTCACTCCAACACACAGATCTCAGATGCAGTACGGCACAAGGCCATGGAATTGCAGCTCAAGGAAACCGCTGACCGTCAGATCAATACTTTATAAGGTTTGCTTAATCAGCCATTCCCAAATGCTTGCTCGGAGGAGATGGGGTGGGTAAGCTAACCCTACACGGTCCCAATCTAACAGCTCTGATCCAGGGGCGCTGCAATGGTAGTGGCGATTCTGCTGTCAATATCCCTGCCAGCTTCTAGCGGCAGGAACCCTCCTTGTCGAATTGCCTGCAAGTTTAGAGTACTTTGGAAACCTGTATTTTATAGCACAGCCCAGGTTTTGGAGAAACAAAAGAAACTACTGGTAAAGGGTTAGATCACCAATCTGGGCTATCCTGGAACCGCTGATGGAGAACAGTAGAACAGTGGGGATTTGAAATCCCTGGATTGCTGGAGCCCCGAGACCTCAGGATCAGAAGTACGTACGGGGGGGGGGGGGGGGGGTGTGTGTGTCTCTGGTGTTAGTGCACTTTACATTCTTTCTGTAAAAGGTGAACAATCTGAACTATAGGATTTTACAGATAGGTGCTTAGCCTTATTTTGCTGTGTTCTTTTTTTTCTCCTGGTGATGTCCTTGATAAGCTTGTCCAGGGATTTTTCCATCAAAAGGGCATACACAAGACATTCCTTGCACTAAAGTTCCACAGACCAAACTCTGAGCCAAAGGGTTTCATGTGCACTAAAAGAAACTCCGACATTAAGCAAATAATATCCAGTAATCCCATCAACACTATAGAGCAGGGCCACAGGCACGAGCACCAGGTGTTGGTGGACAGAGGAGTCCATTGAGTTCCAGGAGTTCTAAGACATGTTCTTAGACCAGACATCCAAGGTCTGCCAGGTGGCAGCAACAGCAGGTTGCAGGGCAGGGCCTGCAAGGGAGAGTAAGGACTTGGAAAGGGCTTTTAGCCTTTTATCCATAGGGTCTTTAATCATCGGGAAGTCCTCTACAAGGACAACGTTTTGTTAAGACATGAAAGATCTGCATATGGCTCACTTTTTAATTGAACCACTCAATAGGATATTGTTGGGGAATAAAAAAAAACACCTAGCAGTAAGAAGGGTCGTTGGTTCGAATCCCAACCACGACACTACCTGCCTGGAGTTTGCATGTTCTCCCTGTGCCTGCATGGGTTTCCTCTGGGTACTCCTTTTTCCTCCCACACTCCAAAGACATGCTGGTAGGTTAATTGGATCCTGTCTAAATTGTCCCTAGTATGTATGAATGTGAGTTAGGGACCTTAGATTTTAAGCTCCTTGAGGGTAGGGACTGATGTGAATGTACAATGTATATGTAAAGCACTGCGTAAATTGACAGCGCTATATAAGTAACTGAAATGAATAATAAGCCTTAGTGGCCTAATTTACCTGTAATGAAGCATGTCCCATGATGTACAAAGGCAGATCCTATAGAAATCTTCTGCAGAAGGATGTTTAGTGTTCTTCCCGCTGCCACTCCCACCTAGCCTCAGTTTTGTGGCAAACAATTGGGAAAGATTGCAAGAACAGAAGCAGAAGTATTTAACTGGTAATTATAAAAATCATATTTTCTTTGTAATTAGGGATGCACTGAAATTTCAGCCGCAGAAAACTAATCGGTCGAAAAAAAAAAAAAAAAGGGGCAGAAAAAGGAACGTGAGTGCATTATTGATGCACACTTGCTGCATTTTAACGGGGAGGTGCATTTTTTTGGTGCAGTTTTTTTAACTGACCAAAAATGCAGCAAGCAGGATTTTAACATCACAATGGAAGCGCAATGGACCAGTGTGAAGTGTGAAGATATGTATAGAATTTAAAGGGATGCATTTTTCTTGAGCTTTTCTTCCGCTAAAGATGCCGATAATGGCCGACAAATTCATAGTCATGCAAATTCAGGATATTAATTAAAAAGTCAAATACAATAGAATATATAAAAATATATATTTAAAAAAAAAAAGCGAATTGTCGGTTTCGGCCAAGTGCATCCTGAATTTTAGGTTTCGGCACCAAAATTTGAAAAAAAAAAAATCGATATACTGTGCCACAAGTAGGGAGTCAAGTGTTGTTGCCAGTCCAATGTTGCACTCAGAAAGAGGAGTTAGAACGTGCAGTTGCAGTAACCCAACATGAAAGAGGCAGCACATGGAGCACCGGTTCACTAGGCAACACAGAGAAGGGAGGTTTGCGGAAGGGCAATAGCTCCGGCTATAGGTGTGCAACTACATGAATGTTACCAATTTTAAATAGAAAATTGGAATTAGTTCTTCTGGCTCTCAGTTGCTAAAAGGCTAGTCGTCAGCGAGAGAGAGGCACTTTGGGCATTAATGTTAAAAGGGCTTTTTCCCTGTAGTCACCACTGAAGCTTCTGTAGGCAGGATTAAACCAGGAGATTAGCAGACCATGGTGCTGCAGCTTTAAAGTAGCCTGCAGCAAACTCCTTGCATGCCAAGGGGAGTGCCTACAGCAGGATTCAGTGCTATTCAGTAACGTGGCAAGTCAGCCTTGCTTCTTCAATCTGATGGAGTCCACGTATAGTCCAAGACTCTGCTGAGGAGTCAACTGATCCAGAAGCTTAGGTAGGAGCTGCAATGGCCATGGTGCAGCAGGAATCTTGATAGGAGAATTGTCTTGTAATAAAATCCTCTGCGTGATTGAGAGGTAAGCTTCTCTTAATGAAATGAAAGAAAGTCCATCACCAAAGGACACTAGCAAAAAAAAAAAAAAAAAAGTCTAGCTGGGAGTGCAAGTGCTTATATAGCAGAATGGCCCTGCGGCCATTTTTGCCAGTGTTCAAAAATCACCTGACGGTAGCTTCATATAACCCAATAGCAAAAATTCAAGATCCTTTGTCCCGTACAATTAAGAATCAACCACTAGATGGCTGCCATGGTGACAAAACCTTCCAAAATCTGAGAACACTTTTATTGTGGCAAAACCAAGCATAGTTTCTATCATCCTTTTGCTGGTATATTACAGGAATATTACAAGTCATACTCAGGCAAACAAAATCTGAAAGTAGTAAAAGTAAGAAATATTGCACTTTATTAAGACAGGGATCACAAGTATACCAGAACAGACAAAGTACAATAAGACATACATATAAACACATTTAAAGAATGTGACATGTTCATTATCAAAAGTCACTAATAAAACGCAAAAACATTTTCTAATCAATCCCCAACCATGACGGGTGTGTTTATTTCTAAAAACAATAATGTGAGCATTATGGATTCCAGTAGTTATTCCTATGAACACTTTCTAGAATTTCAGGAGGCACATCTAATTTTTGTGCAGACAACACTGTAGTGATCGCTGTGCTATTTGTTGTGCAAAGTCACTTAGGACGGTTTACATTCATTGCCATGCTTGTTTTTGTCTGCTCGATCCCACCAGTTGTTAACTTCATTTGTTTCAGTAGTAATTCCGCTGTTTAGATCTAAATCTGCATCTAAAAAACAGAAATAAAGTGAGAAAATGTATTTTAGAACCTATGACAGCTCAGTGCAATACACAGTTGATGCATAACCCCATACTCCAGGGACAAAATGATTGTAAAGTGGGAATTGGGAGGATTTTATATACAGTACACAAAAGGCCACATACTGCCCTACACAGGAAGAGGTTTATTTTTTGACTGATAATATGGGCTTGGTTCAGCATGGGAAAACTAAAAATGTTTTTGTCAATTTAAAGATTATCCAAAGACAGGCAACTGCAGATTTATATCTATCTATCTAGAAAAAATACTGCAAGTAAGCATTAAATGTATTTTGTGGTTTTACCTGCAACTTCTGCGATAGGGTCTCAAAGTGTCCAGCAAAACTGCATGTACATTCATTACGTGCAAACTAACCAGCTATTGTGAGAATGGGGCGAATTTCAATGTTCATTTGGATGGTTATTTTCCCTTCTGGTTGAATATAGAGAGGTGCATTCATAACAAACATTAGGAAAATACTGCATAATGGCCACTAGATGAAGGGGAGGATCATAGGAAATAAATACATCTTGGCAAGAGGATATACAATGTAAGAATTCTAGAGAATGCTGGAAGGAATTGGCAGATAAAAACGTAGCCATTGCTACTACGGATCTTTTATTTTTGCCCATGCCATTGAGCTTTCTCTAGAATGGTTAAATTGTATTTTCTTTGCTTAATAAGATGCATTTCTTTCCCAAGATCATCAGCTCAATCTAGTGACCATAAGGTGGAGTTTTTCCAATTAATTATGTTTGTTATGAATTAACCTATTCTTACCCTGCCCATATTATTTAAAGTGATTGTAAAGCCTTTTTTTGTTGTTTGTTTGTTTTTTTTTTAAATAACAAACGTGTTATACTTGTTTTTGCACAGAGCAGCCCAGATCCTCCTCTTCTCGGGTCCCTCTTTGGTGCTCCTGGCCCCTCCCTCCTACCGAGAGCCCCCACAGCAAGCAGCATGCCATGGGGGCACTCGAGCCAAGCCGCAGCTCCCTGTGCCCATTCAGAAACGAAGCTGTGGTTCGGCCCTACCCCCTCTCTCCTGATTGGCTGACTGATTGACACCAGTGGGAGCCAATGGTGCCGCTGCTGAGTCTCAGCCAATCTGGAGGGAGAGTCCCGGATGGCTGAGGCACTTGTGCAACGTTGCTGGATTGAGATGAACCTCAGGTAAGTATTAGGGGGGCCGCTACACACAGGTTTTTCATCATAATGCATAGAATGCATTAAGATAAAAAACCTTCTGCCTTTACAACCACTTTACTGTGGCAAGTCAGCACAATCATGTACCTGTACATCATGTGCCTGTGTTGCAAAGTTGTGATTGGCCCACTGCTACCATATGGTACCCGGGACACAAAAAAAAAATAAAATAAAAATCCCCGATTCTCCCCCCCCCCCCCAGTAAAACAGTAACATTGAGCTAATCTAATGACACGATGAAAAAAACAAAACAAAAAAAAAAACAAAAAACAAAAAAATTAAGCATTTTTTATTAAATTTTTTTTTTTCAAACATACTGTCACCAGTGTCCCTGATCACCATCACATCAGTCATATGACAATATTGTGCTGTACTGTACTGATGACAGTATGTAAAAAAATAAAATTGTGAATTTTTTTTCCTTTTCAAAGGGGTTGTAAAGGTTCATTGTTTTTCTAATAAAAATAACAAACATGTTATACGTACCTGCTTTGTGCAAGGGTTTTGCACAGAGCAGCCCTGATCCCCCCCCCCCTTCATCGGGTGCCCCTACGGAAAGTCGCTTTCAATGGGGGCACCCGTAAGGGCGCGCTCACGAGTCCCGCCAACCACATCACTGCATTTGATTGACAGCAGAAGGAGCCAATAGCTTCCGCTGCTATCAATCTGTCCAATGAGGAGAGAGACAGGGGCTGGAGCTGCTGGGCTCGTGCTCATCGCTGGATCGGATCAGGCTCAGATAAGAAAAAGGGGTGCTCTAGGGGGCAGCTGCAGCAAAGAATGTTTAACACCTTAATGCATTAAGGGGGTTGTAAACCCTTGTGTTTTTTCACCTTAATGCATTCTATTCTATGCACGAAGGTGAAAAAACGTTTGACACTGACCGGGCCCCCCCACCCCGGTTTTACTCACCTGAGCCCGTTTGTTCCCTCGGCAGAGACACGCTCTTCCTCTTTGCCCGGGGTTCTCGGCTCTTGATTGGATAGACTGATAGCAGCGCAGCCATTGGCTCCCGCTGCTGTCAATCAAATCCAATGGCACGGGCACCGGGGCCGAGTCTGGCATTCTGTGTCTATGCACGCAAATGCTGGACTCGCCAAGGTAACCCCCAGGGAGAGCGTTTCTCCCAGGGGGTTTACCAATGAGAGGAGGAGGAGCCGCGCTGCCAGGGGACCCCAGAAGACAAGGTTCAGGGCCACAATGTGCAAAACGAACTGCACAGTGGAGGCAAGTATATGTTTGTTATTTAAAAACAAAAAACAAAACTCGAAGGTTTACAATGTTTACAATAACTTTAAGGTGAAAAACCTTGAGACTTTACAATCACTTAATTTCTTCATTTAAAAAAAAAAAAAAAAAAAAAGAAGCAATTTCAAAAAAGCATTCCCCTCACCAATTGCCTCCAACTGTCTACTTTCCAAAAAGGGGTTATTTGTACTGTCCTAGCATTTTAGGGCCTGAGACAGTCAGGATTGATGAATTTTTAAATGTATATACCATTGTTGGTAGACGCTATAATTTTCACACAAACCAATGAAAATACACTTATTGGGATATTTTTTTATCAGTAATGTAGCAGAATACATTTTGGCCTAAATTTATGAGGAAAATGGATTTTATTGGATAGGTTTTATGACAGAAAGTAGAAAATTATTTAGTTTTCCCCCAAAACGTTTGGGGGAATAAAATAAATAAAATAAAGTACCCACTATTTGAGTAAAAAAAAAAAAAAAAAAAAAAATAATATGATAAAAATGTAATTTGCGTACAGTACTGCATGAGTTCACACAGAATGAATGTAATGTTTTGCTGGATGAATAAAAAAAAGACCCATAAATCTCTGACTCCTACCATTGTAATAAAAGGCAGCCCCTGGTTTTCTTTTGGTGGGATTATTGAATGGAATATTGTGGTGACCTGAGGAAAAATGATTGGTTCCAACAACGTTTGGAATTTTTTTTTTTTTTTTTTCATATTTACCTATAAATCTATGATTTAATAAAGGGCTTACATGAACATATAATGTCCTTACACTCTAGAATGTGCATAACAGTGCTGCAAATGTGACCATTTATAAAACACACCACCACATGAAGCAAAGTGAACAAGTTCTTTATGTCAAGACCAGACTTCATGATAAATAAACATTACAATTATATGTATGTACCTACTGCTACCCAGGTTCAAATACATAAAAGTCTGAGAACGGAAAAGGCCAACACTACAGACCATCTACTGTATAGCTGTCTGTGTCAAATAAGGCCTCATGCACATGGACGCAAAAAACACCGCTCTCAGGGGCAGCTGGAATTTTTCCACCTCTGAACCCACCTTCAAATTAGCTAATGTGCACATGCAGACGGTTTGGCGCATTTTTTGTAGGTGGCATTGAGGCAAAAATAAATGGTGCAGGCACGCATTCCCAGGTAAAACGTTTTTGCGCTTTTTTCTGCGCAAATGCACATAAGCGGGCATAAACACACACTTATGAGCATTAATTTTTATCTAGTACATTCTAGCCAATAGAATTCGTTTATGCTCAAACCCTTGTAAACTCTATAGTATATGCATGTAAACGCACATGAATGCAAGGGAAAAAAGGCAAGATTAGAGGCATTTTTCCTGCCAACTTCTGGCAGCATAAATTCATACGCATGAGGCAAAAAAACAGGAACCAATTCCACTTGCTCTGCTCCTTAAAGTATGTAGCGCTCACCTACTTAGGTGTGTGCTAAAGTAGGCAGTTAGCATTAGTGTTAGGCAAAATTGCCAGTGTTTTACCCTGTTGGTGTAAGCTGGTGTGTTAATGTGTTGGGAGGTTTGTTAGAATAGAGGAAGGTGTGGCCACCTATACTCTGTCCTGTAAGATTTCCATCACTTTCCCTGAAATGTTCTGGAAAGTGGGTGGACTGAAGGAGAAGAGTGGCAGGTAGTTTTGGAGACTCCTCTGAATCAATCATTGTTTTTGCTTGGGCAGAGGCGGGACTGCTATAAAAGCGAAGGTCACATGCTTCTGGGTGGTTCTAGATTTTGGAGAAGAACAAGACAGCATGTAGGGGCTGGTACAGCTCGAGTGCTCTCCCCGTCGGGGGAGGGGAACGTGCCATGTGGAGAGAAGAAATGGAGGAGGCATCAGGAGGAAGTTGCTACTACTAACAGAAACAAAGGCTGGGAAAGGACCCTCTGTTGCAATCATGAACGGTTGCTCAGGAGTACAAGTGAGTGTAAACCCAGGGAAACAGTGCTTCTAAGAGACTTAAAGGCGTTAAAGTGCGGGTCTTGGAGGAGGAGGTACAGATCTTCGGCCTTAAAGAATCAATACCTCGCAAAGAGCATTGGTTTGCGGGTCAATACAGACGTCTGTGTAAAAGGAGTCGGGCCTTAAAGAATACCTGGAGAAATCCAATCAGTCAGCCCATAGAGCTTTATTCAGAGTATTGTTCTTTGGGTATAACTTGGAAGTGCTGTATGGTCAGGAAGTAGTAACAAGCAGGAGGAAGGAAAGCTGCAAAGTGCAACTGTAAGCAAGTGCAGGTGGAGAGTTATTTACAGTGGTTCTACATGATCTGGACTATGTATTCACAAGATTTGCTTCACTTAATGCTGAATCTGTAAGAGTTATTCAGAGTGACTCTATAATGCAGTACAGCAATGAGTGCCGGAAAAGAATAAAGTTAAATGTTTATATGTTCTGGACTGTCTGCTGTGTCAATCTATGAAGGAAGGGAGGTAATGGAAACAAACTACAGAAAAGAATGAACTACCCAGCAGCTCCTACGTGGGTAGTGAGCTACAAGTATAATACACAGCACAGATCTCATGCATAATCAGCTTTTTGCCATTCAAGCCTGCCCAGTGCTAGGCAGTATTTACAGCCAGTGGGATGCTGTTAACCGCTTGCCTACTGAGCACTTTTACCCCCTTCCTGTCCAGGCCAATTATCAGATTTAAGCACCGTCATAATTGAATGGCAATTGCGCGGTCAAGCTACACTGTTACCCATATGAAATTTTTAAAGATCGAAAATTCTGAAAAACAAAAATTTTTTTTATAGTTTGTTATAAAATTTTGCAAACAGGTAATTTTTCGCCTTCACAGATGTGCGCTGATGAGGCTGCACTAATAGGCGACACTGATGGAACTGCACTGATAATCAGGACACTAAATAGTGTAAAATGTCCCTTTCACATAACGCCGGTTATCAGCTCTCCTCTCCCTCATGCAGTCAGTGTGAGGAAAGGAATGCTGATAACCGGCTTGTGTTTACTTCGTGATCAGCTGTGATTGGACACAGCTGATCATGTGGTAAAGGGCCGCTGTGATTGGCCCTTTACCCTAATGTGTGATCAGCTGTGTCCTAAAGACACAGTGATCACAGGGTGTACCGCGGCAGGGGTGATCATGGGAGGACGTCATACGACGTCCCAGAAGTGACAGGCTGCGCTGTAGCCATCGTTCGGCTATAGCGCAGTCGGCAAGCGGTTAAAAAGCTGTGCATGTGCCAAGCCATAGCTGTATTAATACTACCTAAGCTGGCCATACATTATACAATTTTTCATATTTAATTTCCTTTAGACTTACCTTCATTTAGTGCAAGGGCCTGTGTGATTGCATACATATTGAAAGTGTTTAAAGTCCACCCTAACAATAAAATCCCTGCATTTAGAAATCCATGATTTAACACTAACCTATCTAGCCCTGTAAAGAAGAAACCCGATCCGACCTGATCCCACGCTGAGCTGTCAGCTGCAGTTTCGCTGTGGAGGCGGGTGCAGAGGACACTGCCGACAACAGAAGCCCCATATTAAGTCTATGGGTGACGTCATATCCCCATTCATTTCACAGCCGTTGTTGGCTGTTTCCTTCTGCAGAGTTTCTGCCGCTGGAGATTGGATCGGATCAGACCGGCTTCAAAAAAAAAGGTATGTATACAGGTTTCTTCTTTACAGGGCTAGATAGGTTACTTAGTGTTAGATTGTGAATGTCTGTAGATGCAGCAATTTTAGTGTTAGGGTGGACTTACACTTTAAGTTTGACCTTTTAGATCTTATATTGTTTTGGTTATTCTAAAGGAAAATTGTACAAGAAAATTAAATAATGTATGGCCAGCCTTATTGGTTCACTCCTTTTCACCAGGAAAAGAATGGGTGGCTTTACAGGTTTTTGTTACTACAATTTCACTTCACAAAGCAGAAATCGTACATCTATGGGGGCCTAGCCTATTTAACAACAGTTCTAATATTTTACCAGCAAAACCATTTCATGTACTGCTCATTGCCTCAGATTTGACACGGTCGGGTGTAGGATGGTTTGAAGGGAAATTCTCACGAACCTTTACAAAATGTCTACAGTTCAAATGACATAATTGACTTTTGTCCATGCTACGTTTAGAAAACAGGATCTATATTTTACAGACAAGGAAATCTAAGGGAGGCAGCAAGTAGATTCTTCCATGCCAACTATTGAACTTGCATATATAAGTTTGAAAACCAGTCCCCAAATTTATTTATAGCAGATTTTTCCAAATTTGTGATAAATCTTTTTATGTAAATACCTAAGAGAATCTTGCAGGTAAATACTAATACTACACTACACATTAAATGATTGTCAGGTCTTGACAAAAATGAACAGTGACGATATATACCAACACAGTTACCTTCATCTACACAAGGGTCTGAAGAAGGGTTAGTATCTGAAGGGTTAATGTGTGATGGAGGTGGATCTCGATCTGTCAATAAAACATTAGTATAGATTTACATTTTTTTTTTCTGGAAAAAATCCTCAAGAGCCAAGGACAGATGTTAGTAGCCTGGAACTGTTTAGTGAATAGCTTTGTGTGCTGATGATAAAGCCTGGTAAATAACAGCAGCCAACGTAACAAGCATAAGGCAAATAGTAGATCATCATTATGGAACACATGGGTACCACATTTTGATATACCCTTGACCTTTTCCTGCTCTAATACATACACAATCCTGCTGTACTTCCAGCACTGTATTTTACCATCGCTAGAGTCTTCCTAACATATGACATGTACATGGTCTACTCATATTTAACTTTAGCACCATCGTTGATTGATAAAAAATAGCTATTTCCACAAGAACAACTTTTCCAAAACATCATTCTATAAAACTTTCTAAACAGAATATATGGCCCTTACATCAGTCTAGTAAATCTTTGTCAGAATAACTTTTTAAGTTTTTTTTTGCAAGTTTTCTAAGCAAGTTTATAATCATAGGTGGTACTCAGATTCATTAAGATTTCTCAAAGTGGTCACTGTAGACCTTTTGGTATAAGTCCTGGTTCTTAGGAGGTCATTACACTAAAGCAGGATGGCATTGTACCTTCACTTGTGCGCCATTTCCCTTTCACTTCGAAAGGAAAGGCAGTTTTAGCATTGTCCTAGAAAGCATAATCATCTTTTTTTTTTGTTCAGGACATCAGGAAGATAAATGGCTTTTACAGAGGGTTATAAAATCCCAGACTCAGAATTCTGATCCTCTCTTCGTAGTGTCAGACTAGACCTCCAAGCCCAAGATTCATTGCCAGACTAAGGCTGGCTATAGACCATTCGAATATTGGCTGGTTCAGCAGGAACTGGCCAAGATTGAAACCATGTATGGGCAGGCTGAATGTACAAAGTTCATCGATCAACTTTGGGACAACCAGCCTGCCGAATTTTACTTGCAATTATCCTTAGCAATAACCACAGTCTTCTGCCGGTGGGAAAATTTGTGCTGTATATAGCCTGCATTAGTCTGCGCAACCACCGAGGTTCTTATCAGTGTTGGCTATTATTCTAAAAATGGGTAAAAAAACAGCAGGGTAATTCATTCAAGAAGGCATCACAAAACAATGGTGTTAGCTATTCATTAAAAGAAGTACCAGTGGGTAGTGCGCATGCGCGGGACTTCCGGAGCGTCACGCTGACCGAGAGCTCCGCACCGCTCCGGCCCTCCAGAGCTCAGCATAAGTGCTATTTTTTAGCGGATCTTGGCAGGAGGACCAGGTATCGGTCCCTCTCACCTCTGGGCACCAGCCTAAATGTCCGGAACCCAGCCGAAGGACGTTAACCGGCAATTGAACTTTGGCCTAGCTCCCCCCGTGCCTTCCAAGATGGCGGCCGCAACTCCTCCATGCAGAGACACTGTAAACCTGCAGGGCCCGGTGTACCCCCCAGCTTTATCCACACCATCCGCGACACAAGTGAGTAACATTATGGGGGCTCAAAGCTACATGGCATCACCTGTGTCTACTGAATCTCTCCTTACCAGACTGCAGAACAGCAACCCTTATTCTCCCCTTCTTAACTCCCCTGATAGCATTGCAGACTCTCCACAGGCGTCCCCCATCACTAATAATCATCCACCAGAAATGGCATAACTGCTTAACTGTTTCTCTGATATGCTCGCTACAGGGCTAGCACAAAATGCCATGCAAATCACCACGTCAATTAAAGCAGATCTCCAGAGTCTAGGGGCAAGAATGGATGCCATTGAACAGGCTGTAGATGATTCTGCACCACGCACCAACCAACATGCCACCTGTATCCAATCTTTACAGGATCAACTTGAGAATGCTCTAGCCAAAGTTGAAGACCTGGAGAATAGAAGCAGACGCTATAACTTTCGAGTGCGAGGTATTCCCGAAGCCAACATGGATATTCCTAACACAGTCAAAGCTCTAATCAAAGAAATTATCCCCGACATCCCGGACGATAAGCTTGAATTGGACAGGGACCACAGAGTGCTTCAACCCCCCCGCCAAGATGGACTCCCCAGGGACATAGTGGTCAAGACACACTTTTACGGGGTAAAAGAAGAGATCATGAAAAGATCCCGCTACAAAGATGACATCACCCTTTTTGGTAATAAAATCCAGATTTTCGCTGATATTTCACCGACCACGATTCAAAAAAGGTCACTCAGACCACTCCTAGAAGTACTCTCACAGAAAATGATCAAATATAGATGGGCCTTTCCTTTCCATCTGCAATTCAACTACAAAGATAAATCCTACGGTTTCTCGAATTTCCAAATGGGCGAATTACTTGTCCGCCTTGGGCTCATATCTCAAGATATGCCCCCACACAATGCAGAAAATCGACCAGCTTCGTCCAAAAGGCCCCCTCCAAACAGCCCCCTTACCCCATTGTGGGTGAAACAACAAACGAAGAAACAACGGGAATCCATGCCCCCCAGATGAACTCTGTTCACATTTGCTCATTTGGCTCAAGTCACCTTGTTGTGAATGTGTAGAGGCTTCTCCTACACACCCCCGGTCTTTTTCAAGACCCACTACAATTTACATACCCTTCTGCCTAAGAACCCCCCTTTTTTTTCCCCTTTGTTTTTTGCCAAACTCTGACGCACTGGAAACATACTATCCCTTCATCATATGAGGACTGCCGAAGATTTATTAATTGTTTCTCTTCTAGGTCTCAGGCAGAGGCCTTAACTTGAGACACTTCTTACCCCCCCCTAAGCTTTACCCCACCCCACCTCCCATATCCCTTTTCCCCTCCCCCCCATCCTCCAACATCCCCCCTCCCTTCCCGGCCCCCCCTTAATGTATTATTAATGCATAGCAAATTTATCCAGTATGATATGAAGCCGGTCTTTCTCTTGTTTATATTGTATATGTTTGGTTCTTGTTTTTCTTTTCCAGTTTACAAAGGTTATTTCACCTTTTTTAGAGATAGTAGTTGGAAAACATTCAAGGTTGCTCTTGCTAAGGTAAAATTAGTATTTGTTATAGGGAGATCTCTCCCATAGTTTTTTTTATTTTATTTTTTCTAACAAATGCTCTGTGGCCGGAGCGGTTCCACATGCCAATCCACCTATTGTAACCGAGAGGAATTTTGACCCCTTGGTCACAATAGACGTGCGGCCCTAATTTGGGCTGTCTCTATTTTACTGAACCCTTCATTTTTAGGGGTTCAGTGCAGGTTTCCGACCCTGCAATTAAAGGATCCAGGGTTTATTTTACACTGGACTCCTTCTCTCTGTTTTTTCTATTCTTTTCTCTCTTCCTTTTCTGCCCTATTCTTCCCCCCCACCCGTTTTTCCTCCCACCCAGGTGCCTTCGAGGAGAGCTGACAAGGCTCGACACCCGGATTTTCGCAGCCGAGATCATGCTCCTAGGACGGATGGTCCCCCTACCCTAGATTGGGTAAGAACTTGTATCTTATTGACGAATGTTCCACACAATGTCCATGGCTAACGAACCTTCCCCACAGTCATCTCTTAAAATAGCGACCCACACCGCACAGGGACTAAATTCCCCAATGAAAAGGCGCAAAGCCTTCCATAGCTACCATTCCAGAGGGTTGGACGTCATACTCATCCAAGAAACCCACTTTCCGAAATCCTTTAACCCATCTTTCTTACACTGTAATTATCCCACCTTTTATTTGGCCAATGCAGATGACAAAAAAAGAGGAGTAGCGGTACTCATATCCAAACGCACACCATTTTCTTTGACCAAAACTGTTAAGGACGAGGAGGGAAGATACATACTTGTGAAAGGCCAAGTAAACGGTGCAACTCTCTCCATTGTATCATAC
This sequence comes from Lithobates clamitans, assembly GCA_037952925.1. Classification (NCBI taxonomy): domain Eukaryota; kingdom Metazoa; phylum Chordata; class Amphibia; order Anura; family Ranidae; genus Lithobates; species Lithobates clamitans. The sequence goes on from JBBGZY010000655.1 coordinate 7,134,756, forward strand.
TATGCCCCTAATAAGGGACAGGCTTCTTTCTTCTCATCTATGCTTACCTCGCTCTCCCCCCATCTGGAGGGCAAGGTGATCATGGGAGGGGATTCAAATATTGCCTTCGATTATATGCTTGACAAATCAACAAAAAGCCACTCAAAGCTCAAAAGACCCCCCAAACAGAGCCTTTGTATTGCTCAACTTCTAAACTCTTTGGGATTGATTGATGTATGGAGAGAGTTGAACCCTAGTGCCAAAGATTACACTCACTTCTCTGCCCCCCACAGAACATACGCACGTATAGATCACATTTTTCTGCACACCACTGACATACACTTAGCATCCCGAGCAGTAATTAGTGATGTCCCTTGGTCTGACCATTCCTTGGTCTCCACCAAACTTTGTGGGTTCCTATACACACCAAGCCCCCCACAGTGGCGCCTCAATGAAGCTCTCCTCTCCAAAGCTGTACACTGTACTGATAGAAAAAGACATTTTAGAATACTTCCGCCTTAATGATACGCCAGAGATTTCTCCAGGCTCTTTATGGGGAGCACATAAAACAGTAATAAGGGGTAACCTTATACAATTGGCATCACAACTAAAACGAGGAAAAACAAATTGACATCAAAAGGTTGCAAGAAGAGTTCCAATTTATCTGTAAACGGCACAAGCAACACCCCACTTCCGAGTCTCAAGCTAAAATGGATGTTTCTAGGATCGCATTAAACACTGCCCTCACATCTACTGCAGAAAAACACCTAAAATGGGTTAGTGGAAGATTTTACCTTAATTCTGACAAGTTTGGCCCCCAGCTCGCCTCAAAACTTTCACCCAGACATAGATATCAAGCCCTACCCAAAATTAAATCCCTGTCGGGTTCCCTAACACAAAACCCCAAAGCAATACTAGAAACGTTCCACTCGTTTTATTCCAAGCTATATTCATACCCTAGTCAGGATAATGCCCAGAAACTCAATGAATTTTTCGATAGTATCCCCCTCCCCAAAATCTCTGAATCTCATCGCTCTTTAATGGAAGCCCCTATTTCTACAGAGGAGGTTACGGAAGTTATAAAAGAAACTAAAACAGGCTCAGCCCCAGGCCCAGACGGGTTCTCGTCACTTTATTACAAAAAATTTGGAGCTACACTAGCTCCTTATCTGGTCCGGCTCTTCAATTCCCTTAACAGAGAATCACCTTTAGATCCAGCGACAAATCTAGACTACATCTCAGTCATGCCCAAACCGGGCAAAGATCAGAGCCTGGTTAGCAATTACAGACCTATATTCCTCATGAACAACGACCTGAAAATAATGACCAAAATCCTCTCCAACAGACTAGGCTCCTTTATAGGAGCATACGTTCATAGGGATCAAGTGGGCTTTACACCAGGGAGACAGGGTCCGGACCAGATAAGGAGAGCAATAGATGTCATATGCCTACTGCAGTCAAAATGGGATGCTAATCCTCCTCAAGAAGGCTACCTCTTATCTATAGATCTCCAAAAAGCTTTTGACTCCATTACATGGCCTTACCTATTCGGAACTTTAGAGAGATGGGGCTTCGGTTCCCATTTCATTAACCTCCTCGCAGCTCTCTATTTCCAACCCAAAGCCCAGATTAGAATCCAAGATCATTTATCGGACTCCTTCCCCATAACCAAAGGGACTAGACAGGGATGCCCTTTATCACCTTTGCCATTGGCATAGAAAATTTGGCTATTGTAATAAGAAATCACCCGGACATCCATGGCGTTAATTGTGGCCAGTCAGCACACAAATGTGCCTTGTTCGCGGACGATGTTCTTCTCTTCTTCACCTCCCCCCTCGTTTCCACCCCCAATGTCTTCTCACTTCTTAATAAATTTGGATAGATCTCGGGCCTACAAGTGAATATGGCCAAATCTATAGCACTTAACATATCTACCCCATCACGCATTGTGGAAAGCCTAAAGGAGCACTTCCCCTTTGTATGGAGCTCAACCTCCATCACATATTTAGGCATTCAGTTAACCCCCCTAATAGAGCAATTATATCGCTTTAACAACCCCCCCCCCATATTCAAAAAACTTAAACCTGATCTTGATCAATGGTCGCTACACAAATTGTCTTGGTTAGGAAGGTTGAACGCGGTTAAAATGACATTATTACCACTGATCCTATATCTGTTCCGATCCCTTCCCATTCCTGTCCCCAAATTACATATCTCTAAGTTACAATCCTCGATCATCCAATTTATTTGGAATAAATCAAACCACAGGCTCCCTAAAAAAACACTTTTTAGACCAAGGAAAAAAGGGGGTCTTGGACTGCCCAATCTCTGGTGGTACTACCAGGCAGCACATCTTAGCCAAATTTCAGCTGTTTACTACAGAGGCCCAAAACCTGAATGGATAGAGATGGAAAGACAGGCTATACCCAAATTCACTATAGATTACCTTCTATGGTGTCCCCATAAAACTAGACCACCGATCCTCTCCCCCTCCCTCTCACACTCATTCGCATTGTGTGATACACTGCATAAATTACACACTCTAACATCTAAATGGCACCCCTTGGCACACATCTTTAATAATCCCTTCTTCCCTCCAGGCACGAACATAAGAGCGTTCCAGTGGTGGCTTGATAAGGGACTGTATGGAATAGGTCATTTCTGTAACTCTAGTGGACCCCTCACTTTGTCACAATGCACATCCAAACTTGAAATGCCCCAATCAAAAAAATTTCGCTTTCACCAATTGAGACACTTCTTCCTCTCCATACTATCCCAGGAATCGCTTCCCCTTACTACCACTCCCTACGAACAATGATGTTCCTCAGCTACGGACATGAAAGGGGGAATTTCTCTCATTTACTCAGCTTTAGCCGAACCACAAGAGAAAGCTACCTATATGACAACCTGGGAACATGATGTCGGATTTGAATGGGATCTACCCTGTTTCCCCGAAAATAAGACCTAGCGTGATTGTCAGTGATGGCTGCAATATAAGCCCTACCCCCCAAATAAGCCCTACCCTGTTTCCCCGAAAATAAGCCCTACCCTGAAAATAAGACCTACAAGGACTTTAACTAGGGCTTGTTTGGGGGGTAGGGCTTATATTGCAGCCATCACCGACAATCATGCTAGGTCTTATTTTCGGGGAAACAGGGTAGACACATGGCACTCCCATGTCGCACCCGCCTTTATGGGGATCCTAAATGTCTCCCTTACTGAAGCGGATCTCAAAATGACACGGTGGTACCTAGTCCCCACTAGATTAGCTAAATTTTACCCACAATCCTCCCCTACGTGCTTTAGGGGATGTGGACACCTGGGCACCCTCTTACATATATTTTGGGAGTGCCCACGTATCAGAGGCTACTGGAACAAAATATTCAATCTAATTCGCAAAGTCACTGGCAAGGCGATCCCACAAACCCTAACTGTAGCCCTCTTAAAACAAAAAGTCCCCAAAACTCCTAAATACGACCAAATTCTAATCCACTATATTCTTATAGGAGCCAAAGTTACAATAGCCCGGGCATGGAAACTTCCTAAGGTATCATTCCACTTAGCCAAACAGAAAGTCTCCTGGATTATGTACCAGGAAAAAAATCTCTAACATCATTCTTGATAAAACTGAGAAATTCAAAACGTATATGGGAACGATGGGCCCGCCATATTGGAGTGACCCTCTAATCCCTAACTCATTCTTAAATCGGTTAAGTAAGTTCCCCTGCTCGGCTGATTGACACACTATCACAGCTCTCCTCGGAGCCCTGGCATTCCCCACCCCACTCACCCTTCTCCTAACTCTCTCTTCCTAACTATATTTCTCTCTTTCTTCCTATTTTTTATTAGATAAAAAGTTTTTTTTCCCACCGAACCAGAATGGTGGCTTGTGAAGCAGAGGTTGTAGGATTATACCTTTGCCTATTACGAATCATTTGGTTATTACTTAATATGTTATTAATGTTATTATGTACTTAATAATGTTATTTTTTATCCACCCTTGTCTAAGATTAAAACCTAGCAGATTAGATACTGGTTCTGAAACTTCGACTCTTAAGCAATATTGTCATTTTCAGGAACCCAAATGCATGGCATAGTACCAGTCTTCATGCACTGTCTAGGAATTATCTCTTGTCAGAGAAACGGGGCCATTGGAGCCCGGACACAGCATGATCCCGATTCGGCATGTCTGGTCTCCGGGGCAGTCGGTATTTTATTTTATTTTGATTACCTAACAGGGCTATCTCGGTGTCATTTTTCATTATTTCTACGTAGAAGTTTTACATATAAATATTTACTGTGCAGTGAATTTCATGTTAAATCCGAATGCAATTTTTTCTACACGATCTAAATCTGATATCTGCTCTTCTCCCCTGCGTGGGTAAAGAAATGTTGATGTTTAATAACTTGCCTCAATAAACATTTTAAAATTAAAAATTAAAAAAGTACCAGTGGGGCTAAGACAAGGAGTGTGAAGGAGGGGTGAAAATCAAGGCTAGGTGATGAACTTCCAAACTAGGGCTGTCTGTGCAAAGGCCACAAAGGCCTATACTTGACCTGCCATCACAACGGGTTATCTAAACATGTAGAGCTGGAAATGCTAAGTCATAATAAGAAAATAGTACAGTAGACTATACTACTACTACATTTCAAGATGATAAACATAGCCATCATTACCTGGTAAAGTGCCAAGTGTGGAGTTGTCAAAAAACTTGGATGGACAATAGGACAAAGATTTGGACCATTCAAATAATTTATCTTTAGGCAAATCTGCAGGTTCTGGCAAGCTGTGCTTTTTGTGTGGTGATTCATTCAAGTTACTGAACAACTGGCCTTCAGTTCTAAATGGTGACACAGCACGCTTTCTATTCGGCCCTGTTTTTCCAGGGGACGAGGCAGGAACACTGTGCCTTAATGTCTTGTTTGGAGACATCACCTGGAGTTTGGGTAAGAGTGTCTTGTTTGGGGACATGACTTGTGGTTTGGGCATGTCTGTCTTGTTTGGGGACACTGCACGTTTTCTGTGCATTCCAGTGTTTCCAGGTGAATGTATATGGCTGGGTGGAATGTCAGATTTATGTGGCGGGACAGTGGCTTGTTTGTACACCTCACTGCTGCTTTGTGATGCATCTGCTAATGAACTAAACAAATTGGAAGGCGTTTCCACACTTTTTTCTTTTAGTTTAAGTTCATCCTCTCGAATGGTTGATGCGCTCCTTAAAAAAAAAATAAAAATAAATAATTAACAGCTGTGAGATATGTCAGATTAACATACATATACTTATACCTTTAAGCCTTTATTTTAAAAAGGTAATGTATTTTTTTTATTTTGGCGTTTATAAAGTGATATTTTAAATATTTGTGCAAAAAGTAAGCACAATATAGGGTCCATCCCTGTAAAGAAAAGATGCTTATACTTACCTATGACAGACCACCAACGACGGCTACGAGTCTGGGAAATGACGCCACCCATAAGCTTACTATGGGGCATCCTTTGTCAGCTTTCCCTCCTGTACACTGAAGCCAGTGCTGGCAGCCAATCGTTTGACCATACCGGAGCGCCCTCAGCATAGCCAAGTACAGACATCTCTTCTTTTACAGGGTAGTTAGAATAGGCTTAGAATGGGGGTGGGGGAGCAGGTTTGGGTTTCACTGGACTTCCACTTTAAGATCTATTTTCGACAACAGGAGTTCCAAGCTTCCAGAAATCTGGTGTACTACCCAAGAGCTACCCACCTGTTGGCTGCAAGTAGTGAATATAAAATATACTGGTACATATGCAATTTATACATAATTTACCTGATAAGAAACCACTGCACATTACCTTAGAAAATGACTTAATATGTAATAGATTTCCATTTTTACTGATAAATTACCAAGTGTAAAGCGCTTATCCATTAGGAGTAAGAATAAGGCTTTAAAACTCACGCTTCAATTTCTTTAGGAGCCCTCCTTTCGTCAGCAATTTATGTTATAGTGCATTATTTACTTTAAAACAAAATCATCAAACGATGACCTGACAAGGTTGTTTAAGTTATGACACAGCTTGCATAGAAGGCTTGTGTCACAAATATAATATAACGATACCCAGTGAAAGCTTACTTTCATGTGTAATGGGTAATCTATGTATAAAACCAATGAGCATACCTTTCATGGGGATTTTCTCTATTAAAGGGTAATCAAATCACTTTTACCTTGATAGCTGATGGCACTTTTTCCTGTAGTGGGTAATTTCCCTTTTCAAAGAAGCATTTTCTGACTGAAGCATAAGCATTGTTGTACTCTGCACAATGCCACTACCACCTCCACAGGTCAAAGGATATGGTATAGAGCCATTCTTGTCAGAACAAACTGTGGAAATAATGAATAGTAATATAAACAGATAGTCAATACCAGAACAGCAGGTTCTCCCCAAAACTGTAAACATCCTTATGTACTCCCCTCTCCTTTAAATCTTTAAAGTATGGTCATCACCAAGGACCCCCCCTATTTTTCTACCAAAATGTTCATATAGCCTCAGTCCTACGGTGGTTACTAGGGCCTTCTTTTGCATAGTTAACCAATATTATGCTTTATATGGACATATGCTGTATTTCCATTTTAGTGAGAAACTCTTCAAAAAGACACATCTGGTAGATGTCCTTAATATGAGACAGTTGCTGATGCACATATTTGGAGGCACCTAGATTGGTAATTGGGTCCTGGAGAGGGGAACTGTTCCCACCCCCATTCTAGGCTCTTTTCTAACGACCCTGTAGAGTACGTATGTCAAACACACAAATCCAGCCCAAACCTTGTCATGTGGCCCTCATACCCAGAACTTCATTCCACCACCTCCGGCTCTTGCCATCCACTGCCACTGCTCTAAGCGGCTGCCGAATCTAACAGATTCCTGCATGCATTTACAGTGGGGACAAATCTCCAGAGAGCAAGAACAGTCTCCTTGCAAGGCAAAGCCGAGCCGATAAAAAAAAAAAAAAAAAAAAAAAAAAAAGGGGTGGGGTGGGGGGTAGTAGAACCGTGTCAGGTAAGAGAGAGCAGAGATGCGGGGAAGCTTTGGGGTTTCAAACTGTACGTAGTGCACCCCTAAACTCTGCACGTAGCGCACCCATCGAAATGCACTCTGTACATAGCGTACTCTAACTCTGTGCATAGGGAACCCCTGAAACCTGCGCACTCTATGTAGGGCATGCCAGTTACAACCGGCCCTTTATGGGCAACCATACTGCTGATATGGTCCGCAATTAAATTGAGTTGGACACCCCTGCTGTAGAGGAAATAGGTCTATGCTTACCTACTCTGAGGACTCTGGTCCAGATGTGATGTCACCGCATAGGCATTAAAGCCATTATCAGTGAACGCTCATCCTCATGATGGGGATATCATGTGACCAGACCAGAGTGCCCTCAGCCATAGGTAAGTATAGGAATCTTTTCTTTACAGGGTAGTTAGTTTAGGGCTTAGCAGGGAGGTGGGAGCAAGTTTAAGTATAGTCAGTATGTGACTGAACATCTACTTTAACGAATCAAGTTCTTCCTTGTGAGAAGGTAATTTATGGTAAACAAAACTCTCCTCTTAAATGTCAGAATATCTGGGATCAAGTTGTTGGGTTACATTCGCCATCAACCTAAAAGACCGATTTTACACTCTTGTGTACTAGGGTATGGCTAACAATCACTTGGGTCCTCCTCTCTCTATGGGATTCCTTCTGTATTCTGAGCAGCTTTGCTTTTGCACAGTGGCGGCACACTCATAAGGGCTGGCCCCCCCCTCCAAGCCATGCGCACGGCCCCTAATCTCCATGCAGGGCACCGGACTCATGGATTTCAATGTGTGTTTTTTTTTTAAGCACATAATTAGAGCCTGAGGCTCCAATTGGCTTCAAAAAGGGTGGGCTGGGGGTGCAGAGCCCACCCAGTTGTGTGACATTATCAAATTAATATTCGCTAATGCCTTCCTGCTTCTCCTCCTGGCCAATCAGGAAGTGGGTCCTAAGACCCGATTGGCCAGGGAGTCTTAAGAATTTTTTTGGCATCAGTTTTTTTTTACCCCAGAAAATTGAGCACCAGCCGTAGCTGCTTTTGCATATTTGCAAACAGATTCCACAAGACTGCAATTTTAACTGTGGATATTGTACTACCGCTGTCATTACTGTAAATGTAATGATTCTGTAAAACTAAGTATTCCCTTAGCTCAATATGTAGTTTAAAAACTATATATATTCTTACGTACTGGTAGTATCGGCATCTTTTTGTGATCGTCTAAGTTGTTCTTTCGTCTTCCTCAAGCATTCTTCCTTGTATTCCAGAGAAGACTTTAAGGAAGCTATTCTGCATCAAGAAAAAGAGTACAATTATAAAGATGAAGAAAAAAGAAAATAGGATTTTTGTACTCCATGTACAACCCTTTTCACAAGAAATTATACTGTTGAGGTATACTGCCACCTATAGGAGATATTAACACTGGCAAACGAAATCTGGAAAGCAGCCAAAGATTACATCTCTGTTATCCCACATGCAGTACCAAGAGCATGATCATAAGCACAGAGGGGCGAGACCAGAGTCCCTCAATTGACTCCAAGAAAGTGATTTTTTGTTTGCATACCTTTAAATTATTGGAGTATAGTACAGTATATGGGAATTAATTCATAGACCATGGGTTATATGTCGCTACGTTCAAGTTACAGGACACTGGCTGCCCCCCCACCCCCCGTGTATCCATATAACCCCACCCGCTCTGAGGCTCCAGTTTTTTGACAAGCAAGAAGGAGCTCACAGAGGGAAAAAAACAAAACAAAAAGGGAAGGAACCTGCTTCCTTTACTATATTCAAAGTTATGGAATATACATGTATGTCAGAAGTACCATTATGTTTGTCATGCAATAAACAGAAATCAATTCATAAACCATGAGACGTCCCCAAGCAATACCTCGAGGGGTAGGCAACAAAGCCACTGAAGCAAGCAACAGCGTAGACTCAAACAGCCACTTGGAAAACAAACAGGTTTAGAAGAAAATAAACAAAAAATCAAGTGGTGGCACAAGCAAGTGAGGAGGACAGATGCCATATCTTGCATAAACCAGACAGTGAAGGATGGACTTGTTCCCCAAGGGGGATAAAAAAAGCAAGATGAGCTCCCAGCTAGGTGGAAGGGGTAATCCGATGGGAGGACCTTCCTGCGAAGAGAAGATGGTCAGGTCCCAAGGGAAGACCTGATGAACACCTGTAGATGCAATGCCTGGCCCTTTCCCATATGGGAGGAGAAAATTATATGTTATGCTCCCTGGCAGATATTGGAAGTAAAGACTTGAAATTTCCATAAAGGCAATAATAGTGAGAGAAGCAAGGAAAACTGGCTTCCAAGATACTCAACCCCCAAATTGCAAAAGAAAGGGGAGCCAAGGCAGAGCTATCACTGCCAGAAATAATGGAGAGGAGGTTGTTTTTATAAGCAAAAAAAGGGACAGCCTTTTAGAACAAAAAGGGAGGGCTCTGCTTGTCAAGAGGCCCTGCACAATGGCATGCTAATGCCAAGGGGACAAAACATGGGGTCACACATGCTTTGGCCTCCCTACTCAAACATGATGTCACCTACAGATGATGAGCAGTTTCCAGCACCAGAGGAAACCTGACCTGTCGTAGGCAATTAGCCCATCCGAGGAATACTGTCCACTAGGCCACCTGAGTGTTCCTAAGAGGCAAGGGACTGGTTTGTAAACCTGCAGGCAGATGCCTGAATGGTAAGTGACCCAAAGACCCAAAAGGTTCTGCAACGAACCCCCCCTCCCCCGACCTGAAAATTGAGCGCGGAAGACCCCTTCAAGCTGAAAAAAAAAAAAAAAAGGTCTAAGAGCTTAGCAAGTTTCAATCTACCAGCGTTGCAGGCTGTCAGAGAACCGGGTGGGTGCAAAACATAATTTACCAAATTTCCTATCAAATATCAAAGGGGAAGAACTCCAACACACAATCAGGTGAGGTCCAGGACCCTTCAGGGTGCTTTCAGTCTGGTTGGAGGTAAACTATGAAGTAGAGGAAAGGTCTTTGCAGCTGTAGTATCTCTGAAAGACCCAAGGCTGGAGACAGCAGGCTGATCCTTCATATGTGGAGTAGTGCAAATCACATCAATAAGGGCAGAAATTGTCTTTTGTACCTCTGAGGTATTCTAAGACTGAGATTTCTCAAAGACACTCTCAGAGAGACTGAGGACTGAGTCAGAGATGGAAAATGTCCCTGCCTCTTAAGACTGTGGGAAGATCAGAGTGTAATATGGGGAGTGCACTTCGAGCGTCTACAGTCAGCAGCCCACAAGGATTGGGGGTGAATTTGAACACAAAGTCTGAGTGTGAATGCAGTAGAAGCCCGACAAAGCAGACTCACCAGAGCCAAGACTGACTCCTACGATTTAGAGCCAATAGCATAGCAGGATTCCAGACTACAGACATCAGTGCCCTGATAAGGTACAGAGTATGTTCACAATCTTTAGGACAATGTGAGCCGAGGTAACCCATTGCGGTGGGACCGTTCTCACTGTGTATAGCTGCAGACATGTTGCAACCACATGCCAGTGATGCAATAGTTAATGGTACAAGGCAAAGGCCTCAGGTACTCACTCTCCAAAAACTAGTAGTTGATGTGGGTCTGAAGGCCTGAGGTGACCAATGTCACTGTAGACAAGCAGTGAGACTGGACCAGACCGGAGATCCATGTGGCTCTTTTGCCAAGCAGGAGCAGCAGCGGGGCAATGCTTTCTCTATGCTAAACAGTAGGAAAAAGCATAGAGACAACACTCCACCTGCTGGATGACATCAGTCAATCCATGGTAAAAACCAGTGCAAAGCTGGAAAGTCAAAGATGCCCCAGCTGTGCAAACAGCAGGATAGCGCCTGCTGTTCTGCTAGATTGGCATAAGCATGGTGTCTTCAGAGACGGGGCAAGGGTAAAATGCCAGTGGCTCTGGACCTGGAATGTGCATTGCGGCTAACTAGTTACCAGCTCAGGTTCTGGAAAGTGCATAGTGCAGATGACAGTGCCTGAAGGTTACTTCCAGTCCAACAGAGTCAGGGTGCAGCTCTCCAAAGCTAGGATGAGGAAGGGTGGATGATATGGCCAGCTGCCATTTAAAGACCAACTCAAGCAGCAATGTAGTAAGGAATCTTGACTGAAGAAAAAAAAATTGAAGGAAAATAATACCTAGCTAAATATGATTAGTCCTTTTCCCAGCAGAGCCGAAAAAAAGGATCTTTTTCCTACTAGGACACTGGGGAGTTGAGTTCTCCAGGGTAAGCCTACAGGCTTGTTTGCCAATGTCCAATCCTCCTGTAGACGGCAATATAACCTGACAGTATTACTTGTGTACCTTGATAGATGAGAAAGAAAAACGCATATGCAGTTTTTTTTACATTACAATTATCCTTATAGATGATTATATAAAGATTTGTAATATATTCACAATTCAAATTGGGGTTACTTAGCTGCAACTTCATCAAAAACTGATATTATACTTACTGCTGGTCTGTAGACTTTGACAACTTTATTCTGTCCATTTCCAACTTTACCACTTGATTTTTAAGACTGTCCATTTCATCTCGGTATGGTGCTGCACCTTGGGCTACCTTTTCCTTAGGGGTGAAAAAAAAAAGGCAGCCTAAATATTTCTGCAGAGTTTGGGCTTTAGAATGTTAAGATATAGACCAATGTTTCTCAACTCCAGTTGTCAAGGTGCCCCAACAGGTCATGTTTTCAGGCTATCCATTATTTTGCACAGGTGATTTGATCAGTTTCACTGCCTTAGTAATTACCACGGCCGTTTCATCTGAAGGATATCCTGAAAAAACATGACCTGTTGGGGCACCTTGAGGACTGGAGTTGAGAAACATTGATACAGACTATACAACATCATTAACAATGTCTAGTCTAGTTTAGAGCTCATATGCAATAAATTTGCAACAATGTAAATATCTGGCTATAGTTATGTTTTAGTATGTCCATGCGCTATTAAAGTGGAAGTCCAGTCAAAAATGAAAAATTTTCTATTATATGTAAAATATCTTTATCAGCCTCATTTTGGTTACTAGCTGCCTGAGAGAGATAGAGAACAGGTAAGCCTGGTGGGTATGTTATGTTCACTTCACGTGGCTAAAACAGCACATGGCATACACAGAGACACACACTTCTTACAAACTGTTATATGGCTTCAACTTTAATATGCTGCAGAAATTGTGTTCTACTAAACTATTATGTGCCTTGAGCTGAAATATGCTTCAGAAATGTATTTTTAATATGCTATTATAGTGCTAAAAATCTAATCTGCAGCAGATATTTCAAATAAACTATTATATATGGGCACCGTGTGCATGGGTGCGGCACCATAATGGGCACGGTGCGCGGCACCGTAATGGGCACGGTGCGCGGCACCGTAATGGGCACTGTGTGCATGCTGTGGCACTGTGATGGGCACTGTGTGCATGCTGTGGCACATGCCCGGCTGCTGTGAACGGCGGAGGGATCCGGGAAAGAGATATGAAAGAAATGAGGTACAAAAGGAACATTTTTGAAAGTGTGGAAGGATACAGATCCATTTCTATTGCTCATAACATATGAGTAATGAGTTTAAGGCTCCGTTTCCAATAGTGCAACTTGTCACAAGTCGCAGCCCATCGATTTCAATGGCAAACGTTCCCATCTATGAGACTTTGAAAATCAGTGACTTTGAAAAGGTGCCTGCACTACTTTGATCGAGTGTAAAGTAAAGTTGGATCAAAACTGCATTCAGTCGCACAGCTTTGGAGTCGCACTAGTGGAAACTTAGCCAAAGGCTAGAGTGCGACTTTGGAGTTCGAATGAGTGCAGCTTTGATCTAACTTTACTTTCTCTGGATCAAAGTCGCATCAAAGCATTGCAGGTATCTTTTCAAAGTCGCTGATTTTAAAAGTCGCATATTAGGGAACGGGTACCATTAAAATCAATGGGCTGTGACTTGTCATGCAACCTTGGACACATAGTGGCATGACAAGTCAAGTTTTCACTATAGCGACCCCTAAGTTGCATGATTTAGAGCGCAACTTTGATGCGACTTTACATTCTCTGGATCAAAGTTGCATCAGAAGTCGCATCAAAGCATTGCAGGTACCTTTTTGCAAGTCACATAGATGGGAACAGGTGCCATTAAAATCAATGGGCTGTGACTTGTTGTGCAACTTTGAGAGTCCAAAGTCGCATATCAAGTCATACTATTGGAAACAGAGCCTTAGGCCCCTTTCACACTGGGGCGGTGGGGGCATCGGCGGTAAAAACAGCGCTATTTTTAACACTGTTTTACCGTCGTTTTTGCGGCTGTATTCGGCCGCTAGCGGTGTGGTTTTAACCCCAGCTGGCGGACGAAAAAGGGTTACACCCGCTCGTACAGCGCGGCTATAGTGTTACTGCGGTATAGCCGCGCTGTCCCATTGATTTCAATGGGCAGGAGCGGTTTAGGAGTGGTGAACACACCGCTCCTTCACAGCTCCAAAGATGCGGCTCGCAGGACTTTTTTTACCGTCCTGCCAGCGCACCGCTTCAGTGTGAAAGCCCTCGGGCTTTCACACTGAACAAACAGCGGAGGCTGTTTAGGGGCGGTTTGCAGGCGGTATTTTTAGCGCAATAACACCTGCAAACCGCCCCAGTGTGAAAGGGGCCTTAGTGTGGTTGTCTGTACTATGATCATTGTAGACTGAGCAATTCACATGCAGATTATAGTGTTTTGTGCGATTTGTGTCCATTCATTTTGAACAGGTTCAAATCACACCTTATCAGCTCCAAAGTCGTGCGTGCTGCAACTTTCGGAATGAACTGCAACCGGATGATATGGTCACTTTGTACCAAGCTATCCGATGCAAGCAAACGCACTGCCTTTGTGACTTGCATTTGGGGTGTTGTTTAGATTGCACTGACACCAGCTGCAGATTGTAAGGTAAGTGCGAATTGAATGAGATGGGGAAACACATGGATCGCAGGTTCAGTGCACCACATTCTAGTTAGAATTGAGGCCATGACTTCTTAAAGTGTTACTAAACCCACAACCATAAAATCAGTGTGTATATGCAGTAAAGCATGCTTGTTATACTCACTGGAGAACCAGAGAGGTTAATTCTCCGCATTGAGTAAAAAGGCTGTTTGATGCTGTCTTCTCTGATCCTTCCCATTCATCCCCAATCCATCTGCTGATAGAACAAAGCCTTGGGGGCACTCTGCACATGCTCAGTTTGGTGTGTGTTACTAGAGAGTTGTTTTTTTTTTTTTTTTTGGGAGGATGCATGTGATCAGCACAGGGCCAGTCAGCACTGTCCAGACAGTGGGTTGGGGGCCTGCATCCTCAGACAAAGGAGAATAAAAACTCTTACCAGCTTAAGGCTGGGTTCGCACTAGTTTCCCCACATCCAATTTCGCATGTCAGGAGACTATGACTGGCTCTCTATAGAGTCGGTTCACACATCTCTGGAGTGGCTCCGGTGCAAATTGCCCAAACTGTGAATACAGATGCACCAGACCCCTGCTGTGAGCCGCTCTGTGCTGCGGTGTGAACCCAGCCTTAACCAGTGTTCAACCAGACACTGATAGAAGTCACAAGACTGCTATATACTGCTGATGAGAAAAGGTAATTTAGCAGTTTAGTAAAAATAAACTGATTGCATTTCCATGTTCTGTGTACTGTGGGAGACCAGATATAGTGAATGCAGGGTCCTGGGTTTAGTAACACTTTAATCCTCACATGGGGAGGGTCTCTTTCAATTAAATACTTCAAACTTTTTGCTTACATATAAAGAATACATAGAAACAAAAAATATAATGGTTTAAAAAGCTTGCCCACATTTTGTTACAACCAATTGTATTTTATTGGGATTTTTTGGCTAGACCAACACACAGTGGCACATAATTGTGAACTGGAAGGAGAATGATAAATGGTTTTCAACTTTTTTTACAAATAAATATGTGAAAAGTGTAGCGTGCATTTGTATTCAGCCCCTGAGTAAATACTTTGTGGAACCACCTTTTGCTGCAATTACTTTTGTCTTTTTGGGTACGTCTCTACCAGCTTTGCACATCTAGAGCAGCGTTTCCCAACTCCAGTCATCAAGGCACCCCAACAGGTCATGTTTTCAGGATTTCCCTCAGATAAAACAACTGTGGTAATTACTAAGGCAGTGAAACTGATCAAATCACTTGTGCAAAATAATGGAGAGCCTGAAAACATGACCTGTTGGAGCGCCTTAGGGACTCGAGTTGAGAAACACTGATCTAGAGAGTGAAATTTTTGCCCATTCTTCTTTGCAAAATAGCTCAAGCTCTGTCAGATTGGATGGAGAGCGTCTGAAGAGCACTTTAAGTCTTGTCACAGATTCTCAATTTAGGATTTAGGTCTGGACTTTGA
Source organism: Lithobates clamitans (assembly GCA_037952925.1). Taxonomy (NCBI): domain Eukaryota; kingdom Metazoa; phylum Chordata; class Amphibia; order Anura; family Ranidae; genus Lithobates; species Lithobates clamitans. The sequence continues at coordinate 7,150,140 of JBBGZY010000655.1, forward strand.
CTGAGCCATTCTAACACATGAATATACTTTGACCTAAACCATTCCTTTGTAGCTCTGGCTGTATGTTTAGGTCCGTTGTCCTGCTGGAAGGTGAACCTCTACCCCAGTCTCAAGTCTTTTGCAGACTCCAACAGGTTTTCTTATAAGATTGCTCTGTATTTGGCTCCATCCATCTTCCCATCAATTCTGACCAGCTTCCCTTTCACTGCTAAAGAAAAACATCCCCCCAACATGATGCTGCCACCACCATGTTTCACGGTGGGGATGGTGTGTTCAGGGTGATGTGCAGTGTTAGTTTTCCGCCACACATAGCGTTTTGCTTTCAGGCCATAAATTTCAATTTTGGTCTCATCCGACCAGAGCACCTTCTTTCACATGTTTGCTGCGCCCCCCACCCATGGCTTCTCACAAACGGGACTTCTTATGGCTTTCTTTCAACAATGGCTTTCTTCTTGCCACTCTCCCATAAAGGCCAGATTTGTGTAATGCACGACTAATAGTTGTCCTGTGGACAGATTCTCCCACCTGAGCTGTGGATTTCTCTCCTTGCCCGGCCAGTCAGTCAATCTTTCCATTTTTGGATGATGGATTGAACAGTGCTCTGTGAGATGTTCAAAGCTTGGGATACTTTTTTATAACCTAACCCCGCTTTAAAGGGGTTGTAAAGGTTCCTTTAAAAAAAAAACAAACAAACAAAAAAAAAAAAAGAAACACACAACAAACATGTCATACTTACCTTCACTGTGCAGCTCTTCTGGGGTCCCTCGGCAGCTGTCTTGGCTCCTCCCCACATCAGCTAACCCCCATTCTGGGAAGCACTCTCTCAAGGGGGTTACCTTGCGGGCGCGCTCCTGTGATAAAGTCGGCAGCTATAGGGGGGGGGGGGGTGATGCTAGTCGCTGGATGTAGAATGCATTAAGGTGAAAAAACATGTACCTTTACAACCCCTTTAAACTTCTCCACAACTTTATCCCTGACCTGTCTGGTGTATTCCTTGGCCTTCACGATGCTCTTTGTTCACCAAGGTTCTCTAACATCCGAGGGCTTCACAGAAGAGCTGTATTTATACTGAGATTAAAATTGCACACAGGTGGACTATCTACTAATTAGGTGACTTCTAAAGGCAATTGGTTCCACTAGATTTTAGTTAGGGGTATCAGAGTAAAAGGGGGCTGAATACAAATGCACACCACACTTTTTAGATATTTATTTGTAAAACAATTTAAAAACCATTTTCCTTAACACTTCACAATTATGTGCCACTTTGTGTTGGTCTATCACATAAAATCCCAATTAAATACATTTACGTTTTTGGTTGTAACATGACAAAATGTGGAACATTTCAAGAGATATGAATACTTTTTCAAGGCACTGTATGTACATAGATATATTTATCTTGGGACAGCTATATTACACAATGGCTGTGTGCTTTGGAAGGTGATCATCACTAAACAGTTTTAAATTTCAGATTCACTTACATCAAATAAAACCAGAGCTCCTAAAAGAGTGAACACAAACACACTTACTTGGAGAGCCTTTATTTCTTTTAGGGCAGTCTCAAGATGTTTCTCTTTTTCAGAAACTTTAGCTTGCATTTCAGAAAGCGCAGTTTCTGTGACACTTGACAAAAGCTTCTCTTGTAAACGTGATGCTTTCTCACCCTTTTGTTTAGCATCTGCTTTGGCTGAAGTGACCTCATTTTCAAGCTGCTGAATCCTGCACTGCATTTTCTACACAAATGAAAGTAGAGAAAAATGATATTTGCAAAAGCACATAAAAAGCATTATAGTAGTTCTAAAAGGCAGGTGTTTTTTCCTACCTGAATGCATCACTGAGTATTGCTGTGTGTGTGTCAATGGACACACAGAGCAGGGCTTAGGAGCGAGCATGCATGAGCAAGCCACTTGCTATGGGAGCGCTTTGCAAAGGGGAGGAACCGATGGGTGACCCAACAAGAGAAGGCTCTGGGGTGGATCCTTGCAAAACCATTGTACAGAGCAGGTAATTATGACAGGTTTTTCATTTTAACCACTTAAGCCCCGGACCATTTGGCTGGCAAAAGACCAGAGTACTTTTTGCGATTCGGCACTGCGTCGCTTTAACTGACAAATGCGACGTGGCTCCCAAACAAACTTGACGTCCTTTTTTTTTTTCAAGTACAAGTACTCCCGCAAATGCTCAGTATCGGTCCCGATACCGATACTAGTAACGGTATCGGGACAACCCTAGTTGTGACCATATGTTTGGAATAATTCCCTGGATATTTTAATGTTACTGACAGTTTATACATCATTTTAATGATGTAATAAAAACTTTTTTACAAAATTATATTGTAATTCTTGGTAACCAATAAAGAACGTTCAATTATTTGTGCTAAATATTTAACAGTCAGATGTGGTACGCAGCGGGGCATTTTATTTTTTATGGCTTTGCAGGCAATCTGTCCTTTAGGGGAATGCCACCGACTAGGACCATCTCTTCACAGGAGGTCTGTGCCCCTTAATGGGGACTCCATGAGAAGGTACTAGGGTAGACACTGGAGCCAAAGCACTAAGGAGGAATACTAGGTGAGCAGGGGCAACCCTGATGATTTAGAGTCATTTAGAAACATTCTCCTGTACAAACCGATCTGAGGAATTGCAGGAGCCTGAGGGAATCTCATCACAGAGAGACTGAGCTAAAGTCCTATGTGATGACAAGGCAGGGGACTCAACCTCACCAGACAGAGCTAAGGGGGGCTTCGTATTTTATGTCAATGCCCTCAAAATGAACAGAAAAAAAAAAACATTCCTGGATTTGTCAAAAGAGCACGAGATGGTGTCATCCACTGCAGTGGGACCATCCCCTGTCTAGATAAAGGCATGGTGCCGCCACATGGCGGGATGTAACTAACTTCGGGTATAAAATGTGTAGCTTTGCTTCCTCTACATTGAATGGTGGTAAGAAGAGTGAAACGCGATACTCCAACTGGTGGATGATGTCAATTCTCAGTCCCTTACTGATAACCCCTTTCTGCGTTAAACCTGCAGAAAAGGTGCCCAGCAGTGCTTACAGTGAGGCAGCTACAGGGGCTTAAATGTCACTTCCAGTAAATAAAATAAAAATACTTTATAAGTAAAAGTAAATAAAAAAAGTAAATAAAGTAAATAAAAATACTTCTGTCTTGAAAAGAATTACCTTTAATTCTGCCTGCAGATTTTTCAGTTTCTCACACAATCGTGCATTTTCCTCATCTAGAATGTTGGAATCTCCAGACGGAGCAAAAAGCTGCCTTTTGTGCAATAGCTCTTTGTTCTTCTCTTTTTTCTCCTGTAAAACCTCATCAAGCTGCTTTAGATATGCCACTGTGTCCTGCTTTACTCGTGACTGGACAATGGTCTTTAAAAAAATAAAATAAAATATAAAAAAATACCCAAGACTATCTGCTCACACTATGCCATTTTAGAAAGTAAAGAGCAGAGCAATTATGATATTCTATAAACGTAAAGGGAAGAAGACCAATTTACCTTTAATTTCTTAGAAAAAAGCTGGACAAGACCAGAAATTCTCCTATTTTCTTGAATGATACCCTCACTGAAACACTTGGCATCAAAGTGTAAACCTTTGCACTCTTCCAGCCATGACAAGAACTTCTTCTTACATTTCACCTCTTCTATAAGGTCTCCTTCCACACTATTCAGAGTGATCTGCACCTCTGAAAATCCATCTTCCACACGCTGTATATCAGAATGAAAAAAACATCATAAGATAAAACTTAGCACCAGAAATCAGTTGTTTAGGAAGCGAACAGCTTATGCTTTACCTTTATGACATCCATTTTCTTGAAGATGAGGTGGTTTAAGAATTCAAGTTCACAGAATTTGAGCTCTTCTGCTGCACTCTCAGACCACTTTGTGCCATTCTGTTCTAGGCTCTGGCACTGCAACAGCAGCTCATCATTTTTCTTCTGTACTACACACAATTCATTATCATAGCCAGTCACCAAACTGTATTGTTCTTCCTTGACAGCAGCATTTCTATACATGACCTAATAAACAGGAAAGTACCACATCAGCCATGAAAAAAAAAAAAACATGTACAGTGGTGACGGAAAGTATTCAGACACTCTTAAATTTTTCACTCTGTTATATTGCAGCCATTTGCTAAAATCATTTAAGTTCATTTTTTTCCTCATTAATGCACACACAGCACCCCATATTGACAGAAAAACACAGAATTGTTGACATTTTTGCAGATTTATTAAAAAAGAAAAACTGAAATATCACATGGTCCTAAGTATTCAGACTCTTTGCTGTGACACTCATATTTAACTCAGGTGCTGTCCATTTCTTCTGATCATCCTTGAGATGGTTCTACACCTTCATTTGAGTCCAGCTGTGTTTGATTATACTGATTGGACTTGATTAGGAAAGCCACACACCTGTCTATACAAGACCTTACAGCTCACAGTGCATGTCAGAGCAAATGAGAATCATGAGGTCAAAGTGACTGCCTGAAGAGCTCAGAGACAGAATTGTGGCAAGGCACAGATCTGGCCAAGGTTACAAAAAAAAATTCTGCACTTAAGGTTCCTAAGAGCACAGTGGCCTCCATAATCCTTAAATGGAAGATGTTTGGGATGACCAGAACCCTTCCTAGTGCTGGCCGTCCGGGCCAAACTGAGCGTTCGGGGGAGAAGAGCCTTGGTGAGAGAGGTAAAGAAGAACCCAAAGATCACTGTGGCTGAGCTCCAGAGATGCAGTCGGGAGATGGGAGAAAGTTGTAGAAAGTCAACCATCACTGCAGCCATCCACCCGTTGGGGCTTTATGGCAGAGTGGCCCGACGGAAGCCTCTCCTCAGTGCAAGACACATGAAAGCCCGCATGGAGTTTGCTAAAAAACACCCGAAGGACTCCAAGATGGTGAGAAATAAGATTCTTTGGTCTGAGACCAAGATAGAACTTTTTGGCCTTAAGTCTAAGCGGTATGTGTGGAGAAAGCCAGGCACTGCTCATCACCTGTCCATTATAGTCCCAACAGTGAAGCATGGTGGTGGCAGCATCATGCTGTGGGGGTATTTTTCAGCTGCAGGGACAGGACAACTGGTTGCAATTGAGGGAAAGATGAATGCGACCAAGTACAGGGATATCCTGGGCGAAAACCTTCTCCAGAGTGCTCAGGACCTCAGACTGGGCCGAAGGTTTACCTTGCAACAAGACAATGACCCTTAAGCACACAGCTAAAAATAACAAATGGGTGGCTTCACAACAACTCCGTGACTGTTCTTGAATGGCCCAGCCAGAGCTCGACTTAAACCCAATTGAGCATCTCTGGAGAGACCTAAAAATGACTGTCCACCAACGTTTACCATCCAACCTGATAGAACTGGAGAGGATCTGCAAGGAGGAATGGCAGAGGATCCCCAAATCCAGGTGTGAAAAACTTGTTGCATCTTTCCCAAAAAGACTCATGGCTGTATTAGATCAAAAGGGTGCTTCTACTAAATACTGAGCAAAGGGTCTGAATACTAAGGACCATGTGATATTTCAGTTTTTCCTTTTTAATAAATCTGCAGAAATGTCAACAATTCTGTGTTTTTCTGTCAATATGGGGTGCTGTGTGTACATTGAGGAAAAAAATGAACTTAAATGATTTTAACAAATGGCTGCAATATAACAAAGAGTGAAAAATGTAAGGGGGTCTGAATACTTTCCGTCCCCACTGTATGAATGGTTAAAACAGAAGAATTCCCATGAGGAATATATAATTTGCTTCCAGCAAGTTGTAGACAGTCAGCACATGCTGGTATAAGTAACTCCAGAATTTTGGCAGCCACAGTTAACTAGTACGGATTATGTTCTGACAGCAGAATGCTCAACTTACCTTAAACTTGTTGAGCAGAGTCTGCATCTGAGAATTCAGTTTGAAGTATTCAGTTTGTAGGGATTCAAATGATTTCAAATGTGTTGAAGACATTGACTCCTTTATAGCACCCATTGATTGCTTCTGTGCTTCAACTTCATCTTGAAGCTCCACTGAAAGGTTGCTTAGTAAATGGTGTCGATTAGCATACACACTGGAAATGGTCACCATAAGGTCCTGCAACAAGACACAGGTTTTGTTTCACAGGATTCTTTGGTGACTGGAATGCCTCACAGATGACAATGAAAAAAAAGGTTTCTTCCCTAAAGGGCGTTACCTTAAACTCTTGATTTTTTTGCTGTAGACTTTCAGTGCGTTCTGCAAGTTCATCTTCTTCTTCTTGCACAGGCTCATTCTGCAATAAATGAAGTACTCTAATTTCTTTCTCTAGGTCATCAACCTTTTCATTAAGATCATTATTTTTCATCCTTTCATCCTTTAGCTCCTGAAATAAAGTCACAGCAATGCATTAGTACAAATCATGCCTGTAAGAAGCCACAATTAACTAGTGAGGGACCAAACCCTGCTCTTATAAACGATTGTGTAGCTATGCAATCTGTTCACAAATTACAGTATCCAGGGAAACCATGTTGCACACCAGCTAGGCAGTCACAATTGACACTAGATACTATAGCAGTGTTTCTCAAATCTAATCCTTAAGGCGCCCTAACTAGGGTTGCCACATCATCCTTTTAATCCAGGACACACATTACACAGGTTCTGTGGCTAATTAAGGTGGTAATTAAACTCACTTGGAGCCTTATCTGCATTAAATCAGCCTCAGAACCTGTGCGATATGTGTCCTGGATTAAAGGGATGATGTGGCAACCCTAGCCCCAACAGGTCAAGTTTCCAGGCTTTCCATTATTTTGCACAGGTGATTTGATCAGTTTCACTGCCTTAGTAATTACCACAGTTGTTTTATCTGAGGGAAATCCTGAAAACATGACCTGTTGGGGCGCCATGAGAACAACTGTACAAGAGAAAGGTGACCTAGAGGTAGCAGAGGCACCCAAAAGGTGGAGAAGTCAGAGTCACAAGGGCCACACTGCAGATATTTGCCAGCACACCATGGATCAACAAAATAGCGTCTAAACTGATTTTTTTTATTGCATGATCACAGAGTGGTGCAACGTTTTGGAGCCATGCAGGGCCCATTCATCAGACATGTGATTAGTGTGCAGTAACAGTGTACAGTATTTAAAAAGAACCATCAACCAATCAAAACAGAGAGAGAAGCAGAAAACCACCCACCCCATGACAGGTAGGATGTCATAGGTCCCGCCAAAAAGCAAGTAAACATTAGCAGAAATATAGAGCAAGAATTACTGGATTGCATCATGATACGATTACTCACCTTAATGCTCAGTCTGGCAAGATTCCTCTTGCAAGGCATATGGCAGACAAAATACCCATGTGTCACAGGCACATCTGTCAGTAGCTCTCGATCAGCATGAGTGTGGGGATCCGAGGTTGCCCGGCAACCAAACGGATCCAATCACAGCACAGACTGCTGGCCGTGCATGTGCAATCAGCGATTGCATAGCAATAATAGGATTTTTATTGCAGCTTACCTGTAAAATCCTTTTCACGGTACATCACGGAACACAGATCACTATAGTAATAACTGTATGGGTTATAGGCCACCATTAGGTGAATGGACACTGGTATAACCAAAAGGGAAACAGGAAGTGCCCCTCCCTATATAGCCCCTCCCATACCGGGAGTATCTCAGTTTTTGTAGCAAAGCAATATATACACATATCCCAATAAGAGGGGAAGGACCTCTGTGTCCCGTGATGTACGCCAAGAAAAGGATTTTACAGGTAAGCTGTTATAAAAATCCTATTCTCTTTATCGTACATCACGGGACACAGAGCACCATAGTAATAATTATATGGGATGTCCCAAAGCAATGCCACCTGAGGGGAGGGAGACTCAAAGCAAATAGCCACCGCCAGGCGTGAGGGCCCTACACTGCTGCCTGCAGCACACTGCACCAGAAGGCAGTGTCCTCCTGCCATTTTACATCCATTTGATAGCATCTTGTGAATGTATGTACTGACGACCAAGTAGCGGCCTTGCAAACCTGAGCCACAGAGGCTTGGTGATGCACTGCCCATGAAGCACTGACTGCCTGGGTAGAGTGCGCTTTAATCTGAAAGGGAGGAACCTTTCTAATCAGGCCATACGCCTGACTAATCACCTGAAGAATCCAATAGCAACAGTAGATTTCAATGCTGCCTGACCCTTTCTAGGGCCTTCTGGCAACACAAAACATAAAAGTTTTCCATATCTGAGCAGTCGCTTTCAGATAGGCTTTAATTTCTCTCACTACATTTATCTTCTACAGAACGAGGTTCTTGGAAAAAGGAAGGTAAGGAAACATCTTGATTCAGATGAAAACTAGACACTCAGATATGTGCGAGTCACCGGCGCAAAATGACTATTAATTGTGTCAAAAAAACAACAAAAGCACCACTACGGTTATGTAGCAGCCTGGGAGAGCACATAACGTGGTGCCGCAGCAGAAAGGGGCACAACAGGCAACTGCCAATAAAGACACGTAAAGCATACGTACAGAACCCCTCAAGCCTTTATCTTGTCAGTTTCCAGTCACCTGTAGGTGGCGCATAACCTAAGGAATTTTAAAGCTGCTCTGTGTTTCGTGATGTGCAAAAAATAAAAAAATTTGGGTTTCCTATAAAAACATATTCTTGGAGTGCATAACAGGACATCATATTGAGGACTAGTTAGCTTATTCTACCACTTTCAGGTGAATGGACACTGGTCCAAAAAAAAAAAAAAAAAGCGGGAGACTTGGACTACACAACTCCCCCCAGCTCAACTAAGCGTCAATTTTGTAGTAAGCAATGAGGCTAGAGAGAGACAATAGGGTAACAATCTTTGCAAAGGTATTTAACAGGTAAACCAAAAATCTCCTAATCTTACATGGGGGGGGGGGGGGGGGGAAGAGTCCCATAAGCACTGAACATGAGGGGGTGGGCAATGCAGCAAGAAGGCAAAACAAAGTTTTGAGAAATGATCCCACCTAGAAATAGTGGATTTAGAAGCAGCCTGACTCTTAAAAGCACCCTCAGGCAGAATAGAAAATCAGACCGTGTTACCAAAAAAGTGTTACCAAACCTAAAAATTTTTTTTTACCTTAATGCATTGTTTGCATTAAGGTAAAAATCATTTTTAGGTTTAGTAACACTTTAAGTGGTAAATAATGTAGCTGGGTCAATAGTCAGAGAACCCAACTTCTTGTAGAATTCCTCTTTCATGGCGAACTGGTGAGCAATCAGTGTACATAACTTCTTGAAAGTGAGGGTGCACAGGAAAGGAATTGGGAATTTTTGACTGCCACCAGGAGCCAAAACTCGTGACTTTGAGTTGGGGGAAGAGCATTCCAGTAGCAGTATCCTAAGGTTATTGTGTACTACATGAACCAGAAGTGTCTGAGACAGCCCTGGACCCCGAGACACCTCCTGGGAAGACTCCTTTATCAAATTCCATATTCTTAACTGCTTCCACCTCTTTCTCAGGAATTTCCTCAGATGCATCATCCTCCCCTCAGAAGGGGAGGAGCAAAAAAGGAGGGTACCCACATTTGTGTCTCATACATTCTAAGTCAGTGAGAACCCCGAGAGTTATTCATGCAGTCCAAATATGGCTGCAGAAAATTGCTCCCTTGACACAAAGGAAGTGGAGAACAGTGCCACTCAACCAAAGTCAGAACACCCATGTGTTTAGTTGCCCCAGTAGACAAGTGTCCCAATACTTGCTGTACTTGGCACCAAGGAGGATGTAACCGCAGACTGGAGGCAGAGTGGCACAGAGTGGGCTAAGTTTCAGGTTTCAGTGTGATGTAATCAGATTTTCTCATGCTGTGTAGGCTCAAGAGTGCAAAATGAGCATGTGCTATGCTTAGGACCAGTAAAATGGGGCATGCAGGGCCACCCTTTCTGCACTCTACAACCACTATATTTTGCCCCATGGGGAAAAAAAAAAGCTCAAACCGCCCCAGAACAAACCCAGAAGGTACTGCAAGGGGAACTACCACATTGGTCTATATTAAATAGCTGCAGGGCCAGCCTCCATCACAGTGGATGCACCCCTAGGGCCTTCAGGAACTCTACTCCTCTCCGGGGGATCACTGCCCTGGACCTGCACAGCACCCTGCCAGTGAAGTTACCGGATACACATTACCGTGTAATTCGCTGCCCCAGGATTCAGCACCGACCGGCAGACATTACAGGCCAGTAACGTACCAGGAATCTGGACATGCCCACGAGGAAAATCTTCAGGGAGACGACTGTTGGCACATCACCTAAGACTAACTAAAAACTGAGGCTTAGCTGAGCTAGGAAGGGTTATGCCTGAGGCAGGGATTCTGCCTTTTTATTCTTTTTGGACAGTGTGTGTTCACTTGAAGGTGGCAGCATAGGTAGCCATGAATATGAAATCCTGTGCCTTGTGCTGTACAATTAAAAGCTTCAGCCCTAAAGGAGAATTCAGCTTTAAATTATGAATATTGTGAAAGCATATACCTGGTGCAGTTGTTGAAGTTGCTGCTGCAGGGAGGACAACTGTTGTAACATCGCATTTATTTCATTTACTTTTTCAGTAACATGGTCTCTACTTTCATCTCTCTGCTTTTTGACAGACTCAAGTTCTGTCTGATGGGTTGTCAGCGATTCCCTTAACTGTTCATTCTAGAAATGAAAAAGAACAGAAAATTAGATGGGTTTTGAGCATCTGTCATATGATCAAACGATCACAAGTTATTTTTTGAACTGAATGGTACCTACAAAATTCACTTTATGCTACTAAGAATTAATCAAGCATTACTGTGAAATCAATGTTTATCTCACTATCACTGGAAAAAGCGATCAAAGTACATTGTTCCCACAAGTATTGAAGAACTACTACAATAAAAGTAGACAGTAGACTACAATAAAAGGAAAAAAAACTGCCAACAAAAGCACTAAAGGACAGAAATAGTTGTAAGCTTGCACACAGTACAGTGGCTTTAGGTATTAACAAGTTGCAAACTTACAGCTTTCTCCTGATCTTGTAGATTTGTATAAATGTTTTCCTTTTCACCTCGGACCCTCTGCAGCAGTTGCTGGAACTGCTCCTGTTCCTGGTGGAGAGATGCCACTTCCAGCTCATACTGCTGAACTTGTCTTTGGAGATCAGCCTTATCTGTCTCTAACTGCTGAGCTGCTGCACCTTTAAACGTAACCTTCTCCTTCAGTTGTTCAACCTCCAATGTCAGTTCCTCTAATCTGGCAGACTTTAGGGTTTCTTGTTCATTGAACTCGGCATGCTGAAGTTGCAGTTGCTTGAAGTCCTCCTTTAGTTTAGTAGCCTACATAGTCAATAAAAAGTGATCACGCTATCGCACATATAGTAACACCTTGTTTCATTTGCAGAGTAGAAGCTTACAATAGCTTAAGATCCACTAAACACAGAGAGAAATGTGTGTAGAGGAATGGATTACAATCAGATCCTGTGGTAACATTTATTATAGTTGTTACTGACACCATACAGGTTTACTGATGAAATACCAGTGTACATAAATCAGATGCCAGCTTAGAAAATGGCATCATTTAATTATTTAATGACTGTAAAAGGTAGATAGCAGCTCAGACAACTTTTAGTGTGTCTACGTGAAGCTATTAAACACCACGTACTACATAGGAATACAAAAACACAAGATTGCTTCACTGCTGAGTTATTTAGCCTTTGATTGTCAATCACCTCATCTCCAACACATGCAATTATATATACACTAAAAAATGTAAGGACCACATGAGGTTAAAATACTCCATATAGTTTAGCCCGGATCTCAGGGATACTGATTTATTAGTATCAACTGTAAATAGAGTGGAACATGCCCATTATATTCCATAAACTATACAAAATGCTCTCAAGATCTAAAAAAATTAAAAACTCCAACTCCCCCCCCCCCCCTCCCCCAGAAAAAAAAAGCCAAACAAACCCCAAAATCATGTAAACCTGAAGTTTCCATAGGTCAGCCTATAAGGACCACACCTGGCTAGGAGGAAAGACCTAGTAGTAACCAGTGTTCTACACAGATTTTTCAATATTTCTTAAAATAAGTTAATGCTTTTCGGGAAAAACAAACACACTTGTAGGTGCTGTACTTCCTGAAATTCTACTAAAGGCAAATAAAAAGTGACATATGATTCAGCCTGTCACTATCAACTTGCTTTTCTGACTGCCCCCCCTGTAAGTTTTTTTTTTACCTGCAGTTCATTTTTAACTTTCTTTAAAGACTCAATATTAAAACTGTGCAGCAGTGACAGAATGAAAGAAAATAATATCATTAAATATCACTAACGCAAATATATACAGAATTCAAATAAATTCAATGTGAGAACATCATACATATGTAAAATAATTAGTCTAAATAATTTACATTTTCTGTGATGGTAGCCGATACACAAGCCAATCTATAACCAATTGCATCAACATATAGGGGTTGATTTACTAAAGGCAAATAGTCTGTGCACTCCAATTGCAGTTGCTCTAGATCCGAGGAGAACATACCAAGGCAAGGGAAAAAAAAAAAAAAAAAAAAAACACACAACAGCATTTTTGCTTGCACATGATTGGATGATAGAAATCAGCAGAGCTTTCCCTCATTTCAGAGGGAATATGCTTTTTTTCCCCCTACAGCTGTGTGATTCAGGCATAAGGAGTAAAAGAGAAGGTTTATGATTTTTTTTATATTTATTATAGTTTAAAGTGGTTGTAACCACTTTTACCTACAGGTAAGCCTATAATAAGGCACCGTAGGTACCGTGAATATCCCCTAAACTTGCACAGTTTAGGAAATATTCACCGTATCCGCATGTGCCGACGTCATTGCCACATGTGCACTGAAGAAACAGCCCGGTGCCGTTTCTTCAGGAGCCATACTGTGACCGCGCCGCCATTGCAGCTTCGCCCAATCATAGCGCAGAAGCCCCTGAACCCGGAAATAACTCCGGGAGACGCATCACCGGTCACAGCGGTGTGTGGGGACCGCTGCAACAGCTTCGATCTAAGGTAAGTATTTCATAATGAGCTACTATGCGATGCATAGTAGCTCATTATGCCTTTGTCTTGCAGTTGAAGAGGAATCTACATCTAGATATTTGTACTGTCATCCCACCGCAATAGCCGATTGGGCCTGCTGACCATTTAACCCTTTGGGAATGCTGTTTTAGACCTGACTGATTCATTCAGGGGTCCATTACACGAGGTGAGGGGCCATTCCGCATGCTGGTGGAGGGTGTCACAGAAGTCACCTTTTATGTTTAACCCTTCACTCTCATCATCGGATATCTGCTTGTACTCTGGGAATCTTTAAAGGACTTTTTAGACTGTTTCTTATTCCATTGCAAATGCACTCGTTAGTTTCATATTTCTTAGCGCTGTACTGCCTTTTGTGATAAAGTTGGGGATTCCCAGGTCCCCTTTGGTTTTAGAAAGAAAGAGGATGTTTCTGGCAATGCGGGGTCTAGTGTTGCCCCAAATGTAGTGGAGTGTACAATGTTATAGGATCCGTAAGTAGTGCGATGGGACGGAGATAGGCAAGACCCGGAATAGAGTATCTTCGGCAATACGGTAATTTTAACGACAGTGGGGCGGCCCAGCCATACCAAGGGCAACGTGGACCAAGAGGACATAAGGTTAGTTAGGTGAGTCAGCATCGCAGGGTAGTTGGATGAGTATAATTCCACAAGGTCTGCAGTTGAGTTGATGCCAAGATAGGGAATATAATGGTGTGACCAGGAGAATGGTAGGACCTGTTGGAGTTGGGATAGGGTTGATGGGGTTAGAGAAATGTTGAGTGCTTTCGACTTTTGCGGATTCACCACTAGGCCTGAAATTACTGCAAAGCAGTCTAAGGTCTTGAGAAGATTAGGGGAGGAAATTAGCGGAGAGGAGAGGAAGATATCATCTGCGAACAGGCAGAGTTTATGATTGTGGTCTCCAAGCTTAACGCCTTTTATGTCTGGGTTGGAGCGACGCAGGAGGCTTTTTATCCTAATGCATATGCATCAAGTTAAAAAAAAAGTCTGCCTTTACAACCACTTTAATGGCTCTGTCATCTATTTTTCACTAAACAGTTTCTTGCTGTATTTTTCTGCCACCTTGTAAGGGTCCTCAGTAAGCTCCTGATCATCACCTTTTCCCCCTCTCATTTCTGTTTATTCGGAACGAGCAGCGTAGGTTATATTGTGGTCATGTGCTCTGTGAACACTACAAATCCCATAGTCCATATTGTCTAGTCAGTCTTGGGAATGAGCAAGTGAGATGGCTACATTCTTACATAAAGTGAGACCATTTGTAGCCACCCTCTAAGGAAGTCTAAAATTAAATATTAAAATGATTTTTCTATTGCAGTTTGATATCCAATGTTACTCCATAAAGGGTAGAAGGTTATTTTATGTAGCAAGGAATAAAGGTCCGTGATCAACGCAAAGAAATGGTTAAATTACCTCCTTTTCTAAATTTTCCTTAAATAGCTGAAGCTCCTCTATCTGGCATGACAGACTTCTTACTTCCTCTGTGAGTTCAATTACTTTCTGGGCAGCTATCCTTTTTTCACCCTCTGTCAATTCCAGCATGGTGTCCTTACTCTTCAAAGACTCCAAAAGCTGTTCTATATCGCATGATAGTTTTTGCTTTGCCTGGTCAAGTACTTCTTTTTCCTCAACAGCTCTTTTCAAAAGAGTAACATGTTCTTTCAATTCTTTTTGTAGTGAAGAACACTATTAGAAAACAAGAAGGAAAACATAAGATAGAAAGAACATCCAAAAATATATAAAAGTGTATGCAATATAATACAAGTGAGTTTCTGCACAAATAACATAACTACGCTAACCTCTATACCTACTCGGAGTATATACCCAAACACTATAATTATATATAAAGAATTAAATAAAAATATCATCAAAAGATATTATTTATATTTATTAAATATTAATCACCAAAGATATCAAACACTAGTGAATAAAGTGCCAGTGCTCAGAATAAAGGTGGATCCTTAAGATGTTACTTTTGTATTTTTTGGTGAATGATTTTTATTCATTCTTTTAGCAATATATATAGTGTTTAGGTACACACACTACCAAGTCAATGTGTATACATTGAGAGAGCACGGCTTCACTTGATTTATTGTGTATTATTGCATAGGTGTTAAACATTAGACAGATTAAAATAACATGCATTTAAACCAATCCAGTCAATAGTTTGCCTTTGTCTTTTCCCTAAGGCCTGGGCAGCAGTGTTAGAAACCTTGTGGATGATCACCCTCACTGCTCTTAAACTGCCCATAGCCTTCTCAGTCCCGTGTAACCAGCCTGGTGCTGAAGCCCAGGAGCCCCGCTCATGCTGCACGCTAGTATTCGGCTCTAACAAAATGGGCTGAGGTGTGGCTTCAGGTGGGAGGCTGCAGTTTGTGCTGTCAGTATAAACATAATTGGATTTTAAGGCTAGGTGCACATCTGTCTGGGTTGGAAACCGTTCCCAACCCCTGGGCAAAATGCGCTGCACATGCAAGAATGACTTTAAAGCGGTTGTACACCGATGGACAGGTTTTTCTCTCTCTGCAAGGTAAATACTGTGCGGTGGCTCCCATCCTGCTTCCAAGTTCGCGGGCTCCAGCTCTGTGACTGGCCGGAGCCGCGATGATGTCACTCTCCCGCATGTGCGCGGGAGCCGCTGTTCACGGCACAGGGCTCCTTCAGAGCGCATGGGCCAGTGAAGTCCCTGGCTGCATTTAATGTAAATATCACCTAAACAGTGCACGTTTAGGAAATATTTACACTACCTATAGGTAAGCCTTATTTTAATGGCTACCCTGCTGTACCCGCACAAGTGTGAACCTAGACTCTAGACTGAGAGGTCATCAGTGTGAGGTCCGTTTTGTTTGTTAGAAACCTTTTACTGCACTTTATCTATCCTCATTTACTGTACATCACACTGGATATAGCAGACTTCCTACATTTTGCCATTTTACCACACAGTGGAACCTAAACAGAAATCATACATTACTTTAAAACGAAACTGGAAAAGTTCTGTAAATGTAATTAATGGCCTTATGTATTGCATACCTTTTCTTCCAGCAGGGAAATCTCACTTGTCAAAGTCTCTACCTTCTGCTTTTGCTGTTGAAGCTCTTCTTGAGTTCTTTTAAGATAATTCTGCATTTCAACAGACTAAAAAGACACAAATCAAAATTTTTTAATATTCAAACATCTACAAATTCACTGTGTCAAATCTTCATAGGCTCAGAAAAGGAAACCAACTCCCATTGGCCTTTCCATCTGGGATACTTATATAATCACCTAAATAAGTATGAAATTATATAGAAGCAATAGCCAAGAAGTAGAGTATATCTACCCACAGGTAACACAGAACTAAATAATAAAAATTGACAAAATAAATAAAATCTCCATATCCATCTATATATACACACATTTTTTAGAAGCCTGAAAAGCATTGCACTAGTGCAAGTTGTTTGCCAGTAGATTGTACAGGCAGGCAGTTTCAAGCAGACAGTTGTAGTTCATTCATTCACAGAACAATGTAAATGAATGACATGGCCATGTGGGCAGAGCCTCGGACAGCTGCGCTCTTTTCAAAAAGGCACATGTATAGGGATCTTCTCCCCATACTGTTGTCACAGCGAGAGCTCGGATTGCCAAGCAGTTGCAAGGGTGTGAACATGTTACATGTTCCACCCTAAAAACGTATGGAACGTGTAACATGTTCTTAAAGCTGAACTTATCCTAGTACTCATCCCCTTATCAAAAGGTAAACAAAACATGTTTTTGACAGAACAGATTTTTTTCAAGCTTGTTTCAACACAAAAATTTGCTGCAACAAGCACAAGAATACCTTTACATTATAAAAGTTTATACAAAGCAACTAGTGTGAAAGACAGTACCTATTTTAGGTCATTTATCTTAAGACTAAAGCTTACCATGCATTACAATCTGATTGTACAAATCTTCTTTAGATCTACCAACGACTATGTAGTGCAAGGGCCTGCCTGACTGGATACTTTAGGTAGGTCCTCATTACATAGTTTCTGTAAATTTAAAATTGTAAAAAGCCTGTATGGACAGTTTGTAAAATGTATGGTGACCCTTGGCTGCATTGCTATGGCACCACAGGTTGGGAAGCTTATGTCTACGTGATGGCACCTAATGAAATACATTTAGAGCTGGGGATGGTATTTCAGACATCTGCAAATTACCTGTTTTTCTACATCTTCTTTGGAGCAATTTAATAGGTCCTTCTCCTCTGCCATGCTACTTAGCACAGAGGAGAGATCAAGTATTTTTTGGGAGGCCTCGGACTTGTCCTTTTCTGCTTGATATAAAGCCAGTTCTTTGTCTTTTAATTGTTGTAAAAGCTGCTCCACTTTTGAAGTCAGCTTCTGCTTACACTGATCAAGATCATCTCTCTCACGAGTAACTTCTTTCAAAACAGTTGCTGTCTCATACAGTTCTGTCTCTATTGAAGAGGACTTGAAGAAAGAAGAAACGTGAAAAAACAAAATTACGGTGTGTGAAAGCATGTAAATGTAAACTCAATTGTAAAAACATACCTTTTGTTCTAAAGAGGAAATCTCTTTCGTCAATTCACTGACCCTGTCTCTCTGTTGCTGAAGTTCCTCTTGAGTACTCCTTAGATCTTCTTGAGTTTCAATAGACTAGAAGAAATGATAAATACCTTAAAGCGTCACTAAACCCAGACTATGAAAAACTCTCATTATATGCTATACAACAGTGTTCATACTCAGAAAACCTCTATACTATAGTTATAGCATTTGTTTTGTGCAGCGTGAAATATACCTGGTTGATCCTGCTTTCAACTGTCCCTCCCATTGCAGGCTGAGATTGTGTGGACCAGCTTGTGTGCTCTATGGAGCAGCTTTAATTTCAGTTCCATTCTTAAAGTGATATTAAAGGCTTGTTTTTTTTCGAGCAGATGCACTCATGCACATTGTTGGATTGAGATGGTTCTCAGGTAAGTATTAGGGGGGTCTGCTGCACATAAAAAGGTTTTTTTTACCTTCATGCATGGAGCCTTTAGAACCACTTTAATGTCCTCGTTTTTCTTATCCGTGCAGCCCAAATAACTATAAAGTCACATGTGTGGGCATATACACAGTGGTAATTAACACTCTCCTCCCCCTCCCTGTCCTCCTATTGCCAAACATTACTGGTACAGCCACAAGCCCTCTTTCTGGGTGAGAAGAGTACTCACACCCCCTAGGATCTCCTTGATGTACCAAACAGGGGTTTGCCTTTTAAAAGGGCAAGCGCTAAATGTGTTTCTTGCATGGGTGCTCAGCTAATTTTAAACCATGTAGATGGAGAAAAAAAATCATTTTTTAACAAAGGGTATCCAAGTCATTCATGCAATAGCATAAGGACGCAAGTAAAAGGTCTAACCAATTATTCACAGATGTATGCAAAAGGATATACCCAAGATTCCAGGCCATGTGCTTAGTCCAGAAAACTGGCTGCCATAGGAGTAACCGCAGGTTGCATGGAAAAGTGCTTTAAGCACTTGATCTCTGGAAAGGTTTTACCCCCTTCATGATCAGAGTATTTTTTTGCTATTCATCACTGCGCTACTTTAACTGGCAATGCGTATTCATGCAACACTGTATGCAAATTACATATTTATTTTTTCACACAAATAAAGCTTTTTTTTGACAGGTTTTGATTGCCACTTTTTTTTTTTATATACTTTTGTGATAAAACAAAAAACAGACCGGAAGAATTTCTTTTCTATTCGGTTATAAAACATCCAATAATAAAAAAAAAAAAAAAAGATGCTTTTATAATTTTAGGCCAAAATGTATTCTGCTAGCTGTCCTAATCCCAATCAGTGTATATTACTTTGTTTGTGCAAAAGCATCTACAAACTATGGTATACATATACTGGAATTTACACAACTATGACACTGTACTGGTAATGGCGGCGATTAGCGACCTATAGTGGGACTTTGATAGTGTGGCAAGCAGGAAGAAAGGCTGCGATGTACAGGTATGCCGTCCGGCCTGGAACCGCCCGCTCGCAGTACAACTACTGTTGGGAAGTGGCAAGCGGTTACCTACATGCTGTCAAACAAGTGTAGAAGAACATCCTGACAGCTAAGGGTTATTACCAGCATCATTGCTGCAGTTTTCAGCTGGCGATTGGCTTTCTTGTAAAAATTATCCAGACAGTGTTACTAAAAATAAATTTATAAACACCCCCCATGTGTGCAAATGCACACGTGCGCGCAGATTGGATAAATGATGATTTTACTGCACTTGTGAGATCTCTGCAAACGGAGTAAGAGCAATAATTCTAGGGCTACCACAATTAACCAAGCGGACAACCTGTAAAAGTTTTTAAAGCTTCACCTATTAACAGAGAAGGACAGAGCAGGTCTGCAGATGACAGAGGCACGTACACTGACTATGGTGTCAGGGCTCAGCAGGCATGATAAACTGTGGTCAATTTACAGAGGGGAGAGTAATACCAGGCAGGTTTTTTAGGTGATAGAAGGGGAGAAAATTACACAGCACAAACACTGTGCTGTATAACATGCTTTAAGGGAACGGGATCTGTTTTTTTGTAGGGTAACACTTTAAAATGGGTCTCCAACATGGGGACTCTGAGGATCTTGATAAGGCAAGAAATGGCAGGAGCTACCACAAGAACTACCCATTTATACAGGAAACGTTCCTTAAGAGTATACTTTTAGGCAAAGCATTTTGGAGGAGTAAACATTTTCACTGGGAGAGACCAGTCCCCATGCACTACAGACTGTTGTGAATTCATGAAGAAATATATTTTATATGGCAGAAACATGAGAGATGCTTAGGCCTCACCAAGTAGATGAACTGTGATGTTAAATATTGGAACTGTTGCCCTCTTGGGGACTTTTAGGATAAAATGGACATTCTCATGTTTGACCAAGCCTTTCTCTACTTCTTTAAATATTGAAGACTTTTACAAGCATGTATTGTAAAGGAAGCTGTTGGAACAAAGACTGCTCTTGTCACAAAACAAGGAGATATTTACATGGTATTGTGAATAAACAAAAGCTGCCACAGGACACAAGGTTATATAGACTTTTCTCGCATAGAGATAACCTAACTTATTGTGTTCGAGTGGAGAACTGTTTAAATAGCTAACACCTTGGATAACAGAACTCACTGTATAAACTTTTAGGATGGTTTAGACAAACAAGTCATTTCTAAACACCCAGTGAGAATGTTCAAGGTCCCTCTCAACACGTTAGAGAAAGTTGAATATTGTGCCAGTCACAAATTATTTAAGGTATCAATAAGGTTATTATAAGTCATTTTAAACTATCTCTGACATTGTAGGTCACAGAGACATTATAATGTTGGCATCTGCGGACCCAACAACTTTGCTATGAAGAAAATGTATATGAAAGTGTGATTTTATAAGTAGAAGTGTTTTAAGTAACGAATTAGTATTAGGAAAAACATATAATCATGATTATAATCATATAAGATTGTAGCCTACACTTAAGATAAACAAATGTTCAGTGGAGATACCAGAAGTTATACAGGTATCCATATAGATAATCATTTTTATGTAGTATTGATGAAATATATAACAATGTGTGTATTTCCTAGATAGACCAGTTTTACAGATATACATTTATAGAGATACAGTTATATAACCAAGTTATGTAATGATGATTAATCAAACTTATACTGAGTGTATTTTACATTAGACAGAGTACCAGAATATTTAAAGGTATATACTTATCCTTACCATTATACACCTTATGAAAATAGAACGTATTAATTTAAAAGGATGGACTCAAAACACGTGTGAGACACCTGGTGGTTGAAGGTGGTATTATTTGAACTCACTAAATTTCCAGAGGAAGTTAATCATTACGTCTCCTAACCCAATGGGAAATGAGCCACCTCCTTTTGGGCAGAGCCATTATAATTTTTATGGTCTTATTATCTGAAATGGTATTTAGAGAACGGAAGGAGGAGAGAGCTCAGGGGGAGAGCTCAGGGATCCACCCTGAGGGGGGACACTGGGAGACACACACACTCCCAGACTGACACTCATGCACCATGCATGAATACACATCTTTACATTCATGAAGATTCCTCAACACCTAATACTTAGAACTCGGAGGTCACAAGAAGTAAATCCTCTTTAGGAGTATCCATCTTAAAACTACGGCAGCCATTTTAACTCTGGTAACCAGCCCATAGGAACTGCAGCCATCCTGGAATGGGTAATTATATCATGTTGATTTTATCTTGCATGTTCTCTCAAATATTGATATGTTCTCACTAATATTGATGTATTGAATATTATACAGTTGATAATCATTCTCCCAAATCAATAACCGCCTTGTAGATTTTTCTCTAAAGATTCAGATTTTTTTATTATATTTTTCTTTTTGCATAGTTGCCACATTTATTGACAAAACAAACGTCTAATTTATTTCACAATTTTAACCACTTACTTACCTGCAGCAAAGTAATGGTTGCACGTGTGAAATATAGACGTTCTGTTTTATTGTCAAGTTCATAAGGTTATTGATTCTACTGAGAAGTTATCATGGTGGTATTAGGTCATAGGGGCGGTACGCTCATTTTTGCAAGTGTTTTTATTGATTTTCAAGACGTTCATGTAACGCAATCGGTATCTTAATTTCATGTGATTCTTTGTGTTTGTTTACCAATAAATTTCTATTTCGTATGCTCACGTCTCCGTGAATAAGTTTCACAAGTATAGACTGTGTCATATTAATTGATTTTGTATCTTAAAAATATCTTCGTTAAAAATTACTCAAGGATAATTATTGTGCGGGAAACCTGTCCTTAAGAAGGCACAACTTATTCAGACTGAATATTCATGACAAGACTCAGCAGTGAGTGGACTTGGAAAGCCTTGGCTGGTTTAGACAATTTAAAGAGCCCCATACAGGATGCTTTGGAGTTAGACTCTGGCTGCACAAATTACAAGGAGGGGGGTAAAGTGTCAAGGGAAACTATGGTATCCTTCAGTTTGGATGAAATCTTTTAAAAGGATCTCATCCTGATCCGATTCCTCAGGAATTCCATCATCTTCAAAAGCCACCTCCTCTTCAGGTAACATGTCTGGCTCAAGGGTGAAATCAAAAGACCGATTCAGTAGGGGGGATTGAGGTGGCATGATTGCGAACCCTGCTGTTAATAGCCTTGATCAGGCCAAAAACTCTGCCTATGAAATCTATCATTGTGGTAGAAAATTCCTCTCTGGATAAAAAAAAGAATGGCTAGAGGCTTGTGCATCACATAGTAACTGGAGTTGGTACTTGTTTAGAGAGTGTCGTACAGGAGCCTTTAGTGTACTTTAATAGATCAGTTACTTACCATTTCTATGTTCTCTCTCAGATCTTCTTTTAGTTGGTCGTTTTCAGACAGCAGACTCTGCAGAGTGGCCTGCAGCTCATCTCTCTCTTTTGTAATCTCCTCCATGTGTTTCTGAAGAGTGAAAAACTTCTCTTCAGTGTTAACGTTTTGACTTTGCACACTTGCAAGCTGAGACTCCATATCTTTCAAGTCATTCAAAAGCTGGTCC
This sequence comes from Lithobates clamitans, assembly GCA_037952925.1. Classification (NCBI taxonomy): domain Eukaryota; kingdom Metazoa; phylum Chordata; class Amphibia; order Anura; family Ranidae; genus Lithobates; species Lithobates clamitans. The sequence goes on from JBBGZY010000655.1 coordinate 7,172,703, forward strand.
AACTCATTATTTTTCAGAGTCTCCGTTTGTGCAGCCACTTCAGTTTGATCTTGTCGATTCCCTACACGTTTCAGCTACAATTCAAAAATAAAATACTTTTTTTGTGATATAAATGAAAAAAGACAACATTTTTGAACAAAAACCCCTGATTTTTTTCTACTTTGTTATAAAACATATCCAATTAAAAAAAAAATAAAATAAAATTTCTTCATAAATTTAGGCCAAAATGTATTCTGATTGGGATTAATACCAATCAAAATCAGTGAATATAAAGTGGTTTGTGCAAAAGTTATAGCATCTACAAACTATGGTACATATACTGGAATTTACACAGCTACAGTATCTCACTAAAGTGAGTACACCCCTCACATTTTTGTAAATATTTTATTATATCTTTTCATGTGACAACTGAAGAAATGACACTTTGCTGCAATGTAAAGTAGTGAGTGTACAGCCTGTATAACAGTGTAAATTTGCTGTCTCCCTCAAAATAACTCAAACACACAGTCATTAATGTATAAACCGTTGGCAACAAAAGCGAATACACCCCTAAGTAAAAATGTCCAAATTGGGCCCAATTAGCCATTTTCCCTGCCCGGTGTCAAGTGACTCAGTGTTACAAGGTCTCAGGTGTGACTGGGGAGGAGGTGTGTTAAATTTGGTGTTATCGCTCTCACTCTCTCATACAGGTCACTGGAAGTTCAACATGGCACCTCAAGGCAAAGAATTCTGAGGATCTGAAAAAAAGAACTTTTGCTCTACATAAAGACGGTCTAGGCTATAAGAAGATTGCCAAGACCCTGAAACTGAGCTGCAGCATGGTGGCCAAGACCATACAGCGGTTTAACAGGACAGGTTCCACTCAGAACAGGCTTCAGCATGGTCGACCAAAGAAGTTGAGTGCACGTGCTCAGCGTCATATACAGAGGTTGACTTTGGGAAATAAACGTATGAGTGCTACCAAGGTTGAAGGGGTGGGGGGGGTCAGCCTGCCAGTGCTCAGACCACACGCTGCACACTGCATGGCTGTCATCACACAAGGAAGCCTCTTCTAAAGATGATGCACAAGAAAGCCCTCAAATAGTTTGCTGAAGACAAGCAGACTTAGGACGTGGATTACTGGAGCCATGACCTGTGGTCTGATGAGAGCAAGATAAACTTATTTGGTTCAGATGGTGTCAAGCATGTATGGTGGCAACCAGGTGAGGAGTACAAAGACAAGTGTGCCTTGCCTACAGTCAAGCTTGGTGGTGGGAGTGTCATGGTCTGGGGCTGCATGAGTGTTGCCGGCACTGGGGAGCTACAGTTTATTGAGGAAACCATGAATGCCAACATGTACTGTGACATACTGAAGCAGAGCATGATCCCCCTCCCTTTGGAAAAACTGGTCCGCAGGGCAGTATTCCAACATAACCCCAAAGACACCTCCAAGACTACCACTGCCTTGCTAAAGAAGCTGAGGGTAAAGGTGACTGGCTGGCCAAGCATGTCTCCAGACGTAAACCCTATTGAGTATTTGTGGGGCATCCTCAAAATGGAAGGTGGAGGAGCGCAAGGTCTCTAACATCCACCAGCTCCGTGATGTCATCATGGAGGAGTGGAAGAGGACTCCAGTGGCAACCTGTAAAGCTCTGGTGAACTCCATGCCCAAGAGGGTTAAGGCAGTGCTGGAAAATAATGGTGCCCACAAAAAATATTGACACTTTGGGCCCAATTTGAACATTTTCACTTAGGGGTGTACTTACTTTTGTTGCCAGCGGTTTAGACATTAATGGCTGTGTGTTGCGTTATTTTGGAGGGGACAGCAAATTTACACTGTTATTCAAGCTGTACACTCACTACATTGTAGCAAAGTGTAACTTCTTCAGTGCTGTCACATGAAAAGATATAATAAAATATTTACAAAAATGTGAGGGGTGTACTCACTTTTCTGGGATGCTGTATGACACTTTACTGGCAATGTCGGTAATCAGCGACTTATAGTGGGACTTTGATAGTGTGGCAAGCAGGAAGAAAGGCTGTGACATACAGGTATGTTGTCCGGCCTGGAGTTACTGCATGCTCGTAGTACAACTACTATTGGCAGACGGCAAGCGGTTAACTGCTTGTTGTCTAAACATCCTCATGGCAAGAGGTTAGTACCAGGATCATGGCTGCAGTTGCAGTTTTCAGCTGGTGATTGGCTTGCTTGTAAAAATGATCCAGACAGCTTTACAAAGAAATTTAAAAGCACCCCCGCCACCCCATGTACATACACAAATGCACGCAGGTTGGGTAAATTATGATTTTACTGTACTTGTGATGTATTGTTGCGCATGTTTGAGTGAGAGCAATAATTCTAGAGCCATCCACGAGTAAATCATTTAAAGCTTCACCTAAGGACAGTTTCAGTGCCAGGGGCCTCTGCTTCCATAAAATATATAATTTTCTAACAAAAAATAGTGATTTTAACATGTATGTGAAAATGGCAAAATTGCCCCCAACAGCTATTAAAGAGGGTCTCTAATATCTTGTCTATCTGAACACATGATTATCGTACATAGATACTCTGAGGATCTTGATAAGGCAATAAATGGCAGGAGCTACCACAGGAACCACCCTCTTATGCATTTTTCATCGGGTGAGGCCAGTCCCCAATCACAACAGACTCACAAGTGAGTGGACTTGGAAAGCCTTGGTCGGTTTAACCAATTTTAAGGACCCCATACTGGATACCTTGGAGTTAGCAGACTCTGGCTGCACCAATGCTAAGCAGGGGGGTAAATTGTCAATAAGGGAAACTATGGTACCCTTCAGTTTGGATGAAATCTGGTAAAGGTGTGTCATCCTGATCTAATTCCAAAGGAGAAAAATATTCTTCAAAAGTCACCTCCTCTTCAGGTAACAAGTCTGGCTCAAGGGTGAAATCAAAGACTGAGTCGGTAGGGGGGGATTGAGGGGGCATGACTGTGATCCCTGCTTTTGATCAGGCCAGAAATTCTACCCATGAAATCTGACATTGTGGTAGAAAATTCCTCTCTGGAGGAAGCTGGTGTGGCAGACATGCCCAGTAGAATGGCTTGAGGCTTTTGCATCACATAACTGGATTTGGTACTTGTATCAAGTGTCATGCATGAGCCTTTTGTTTACGTTAATATATGTCACTTACCATTTCTATGTTCTCTCTCAGATCTTCTTTTAGTTGGTCTTTTTCACACTGCAGACTCTGCAGAATGGACTGTAGACTCTGTAGAGTAGCCTGCAGCTCATCTCTCTCCTTTCTAATCTCCTCCATGTGTTTCTGAAGAGTGAAAACATTTTCTTCCGCGTTAACTTTTTCCCTTTGCACACTTGCAAGCTGAGACTCCATTTCATTCAAGTCCTTCAAAAGCTGGTCCAACTCATTGTTTTTCAGAGTCTCGGTTTGCGCAGCCACTTCAGTTTTCTCTTGTTGATTCCCTGCAGTTTTCAGCTACAATTCATATATAAAAAGGAATAAATGAATTACTACTGCAAAACAAGCATCTATACTGTGATAGACTGGCAAAATGGCTAAAAGGCAGATATAATGTGAATGTTTTATTACTTCCTATCGGTATTGTGAGATAGTCATTCCCTGTATATCAGGCTATTGTCAAGTAAGTTTGCTCATCCTAGTTATGTGTCAATGCAGAAGGCATCTTCTTGGAAGTGTTAAAATTTGTATATTTGAAAACCCTTAGATTGTGTGTTCCAGGTGCACACAAAATGACATTTAGGAGACTGTGTAGGCACCATTGTGCCTGCATTTTAGCCCAGGTCAGTTTAGGACTACAATGATATGGATTTCTGTACTGAACACAAAAAAAAAGAAAAAGCAAACAAAGTTAAAGTCTAGGCAATTTATATACATGTAAATTGTTTAAAATGGATGTAAACCAGATTCATGAAATTTGAACTGGGCACATGTCTGCAGTGTTTTCTTATCGCTCTCCAAAGCCCTAAGTCAGAGGTTGGCAACCCGTGGCTCGCCACTGCTAAAACTCCGGCCCGCGGACAAGTGGTTGTCTGTTTAATTACAATCTGCAAGTGTGTCTGTGTTAAATGCAGCTCTCTACCTCAGAACGCCGCACAGGTGACTTGCCGCCTCCCCTCCTCGGCTCCGCCCACTGCAATTGTCAGAGGGGGAGGAGAAGAGAAAGGTGGTGGTTCACATGAGCCCTGAGCGTCGCTCTTAATAAGGTATATATAGCTGCATTTTTATTATATTACACTTTTGCAGATTACATTTTTAAACAGAGTGACTAATAGGAATACAGTCCACAGCCACCTCTGTACCCCCCCTCTACACAGCCACCACTGTACGACCCCCCTTGTCCACAGCCACCACTGTACCCCCCCTCATCCACAGCCACCACTGTACCCTCCCCTCATCCACAGCCACCACTGTACCCCCCCCATCCACAGCCACCAGTTTGTGTCAGGGTGGGTGTTATAAATAGATTAGCAGAGAGCTGGTCTATTGGCAACTCTGCAAGCCTCTGCCTATGTGGAGGCGGTTATACAGTATATAAAGCTGAAGACAGCTGATGCATGTAAAACTTATGTAGGATTTGTTTCATCCCTGTGTATCATCTGAGGCTGTTCACTTCACTGGGTATATGTGAGGGTTTACATCCACTTTAATTATATTAAATGGCAGCACCTGCTAAGAGTCTTGTGGGGGAAAGAAAACATCTACTATGTTTAATGAAACTCAAGTAGTCTGCCATGCCTGGTTCCCGATACTCTGTTTATAATATGAAATTAATACAAGTGGCTATCCGAATACCATCCAGAAAGATCTTACCATTTCAGTATTCTTCTCCAGAGCTTCTTTGAGCTGGTCCCTCTCTAATGTAAGATTTTCTTGAGAAGCCTTTAGATCATCCCTTTCTTGGGCAATTATTTCCATTGTATGTTGAAGACAAAGAAGCTTTTTCTCAGTGTCAAGTTTCTCACTTCTAAGAGCTTCCATTTGTGTCTCTGCGCTTTTCAAATCGTTCATGGTTTGCGCAAACGCATTTTTTAATGTGTGCTGGGTTTGCTCAAGCTCCTCATGTTGGCACTCTGTTCTTTGCTGAATTTCTTGTTTTAAATGCAATACCTGTATAGGAGAAATTATTTTACTAGAAAAATTATAAAAAGCTATTTCCTGCTGCATACGATTTAAATCCCGTTAGCTGCCAGATGCAACCCCTTTTCATATACAACCTGTGATACATGTGTAGTAATAAATTGTGATGCTACAGCCAGGCTTACAGTCACATAACTCTCAGAGAATCATCCAAGACAAATAGATCGGCATCATTGTGCACAAGCTCTAAATCTTCCTTATTTAGAATCCAGCAGGAGAATAAAATCTTACATACAGAATAAGGATGACGCATTATGACTAAAGCCCACCTGGGCTGAAACACTTCATGCTTTTTCTGTATGTAAGATTTTATACTCCTGCTGGATTCTCAAAGAAGATTTTTTGGGCTTGTACACGACATGCTGATCTATTCATCTGTGATACATGTGACTTGGCCCAAAAACATAGGATTTGGGATAAACACTTTGTTAACCAGATATCTTGTCTCTTGATTGTATTTTTTAAAATGAGTTAAACACTTTAAATCCTTGTAAGTGTACATGTCCTTTAGTATAATTTGAAAGTCTCAAACATGTATCAAGAGGGAAACTGCTTTCCTATACTTCCATTGTAGTTGGCATTCAGTTTTAGCAAAGCTGATAAAGAAATCTTCTTTCACACAAATACCTGCATTAGCATATTCATTATTTATAATGGCAAACAAAATTGAGTTTTAAAAGTTATAGCAATGTAACAAATAAAATAAAAAGTACCATTTCATCATTTTCCTTTAGATTTCTTTGAAGAAGCTCAATTTCAGCAATTAATCTTTCTTGAGCAATCTTTAGATCATCCCTGTCCTGAACAGCAACATTCAGTTTTTGTTTTAGATCAACAAGTTGCTCTTCGGTTTGATGGTTTTCATTTTGCACAGACTCAAGATTTTTGTTTGCCTCTGTCATTTTATTCGTTAGGCTTTCCACCTCACAATTTAGGCTACTCTTTTCTTCCTCAAGTTTGTTTTTCATCTTCAGAAGTTCTTCATATTCAGATGTCCTTTGAAGCAGCTGTTCTTGCAGACAAAGATCCTACAAAATTAGAAGGCAAAATTTAAGGGCCAGCTAATAATCTAAAATAAAAAGACATTTTGATATGTATTCCCATCATACAGCATTATACAGCTCTTGACATACTAATTTGCAGAGCGAGCAGAGGGTTGCTTGAATCACATGCCAGTTGCTTTGAGACATACTGGTCACAAAATTAAGCTCATTACTGTATGTAGTAAAGCCTTTTCCAATATTAGATGGTTGGTGGGAAAGCCTCATATGGAACTTACAAAGCTATTAGCATTCCCTGTATGTTAACATCAAGAACTAGTAAACACTTAAAGCAATGCAAAAAAAAAAAAATGTAAAAAAAAAAAAAAAAAAAAAATACCATTTCACTTTTTTCCTTTATATTCTTTTTCAGTTGGTCCATTTCAACAATTAATCTTTCATGTGCGATCTTTAGATCATCCCTGTCCTGAACAGCATCATTCAATTTTTGTTGAAGATGAATAAGTTGCTCTTCGTCTTGGTGTTTTTCATTCTGTAGACACTTAAGATTTGCCTGTGCTTCTGTCATCCTATTTGTTAGGCTTTCTACCTTGCAGGTTAAGCTGTTCTGGTCTTCCTCAAGTTTGTCTTTCATCTGAAGAAGTTGTTCATATTCAGAAGTCTTTTGCAGCAGCTGTTCTTCCAGGTCAACAGCCTACAACATTTTAAGCAAGTTTTTAATTAGGGGCTATCTAAAAAAAAGGTTACATTTTAGTTATCTTTAGTTATTTTGGAATAAATGGCAAGCCTCATCTGGATTTTACATAGCTATCAGCACTCTCTATGGAAGTTAACACTAGGGACGGTACATTACTGAATCATATCACTTATTCAGTAAGCAGTTGCTTTTCTCAGAGATCATAAAATAAAAAGAATGATGTACCTGCCCTTCCAGGAATGGCATCAAGTCAGTGCTGGTATCTTTGTCCTGTACAGAGACACTACCAGGAATCTGTATTCTTAGACCATTTACATTTCCCTGATATTGCAACTCTTGGCATCTCAGTAGCTCCTCTTGTGTTGTAGAAGACTGCAGACAAAGCAGTAAAACAAAATGAGTTATTTGACATAATATTCAGCCCCTTCACATATATATGTAAATGTGTCTATTTTGAAAGCCAAATCATAAATATATAAAACTGCACATGGTGAAGACAAGACCAGAACAGGATGGTCAACCGTCTTGTGGTCAGTCAAAACATAAGTAACCTAAAATCTACTCCCATTCAAAGCCTATTCTGTGAAAGAAAAGAGGTCTATACTTGCCTATTCTGAAGTCACTCCAGTCTGGCCACACGATCGGGTCCCAGCGCTGGCTATAGTGTAGAGGAGGGATAGCTGACAATGGATTTTCCATAGTAAGCTTATGGGTGATGTCATTGCTCTGGCACTGCTGTCGTTGTCCCTGCTCTCGTCTACACTGAAGTTGGTTGTTTGAGAGATCATGTGACCAGATGTATAGATATATCTTTCTCTTTACAGGGTAGATAGAATAGACTTAGAAAAGGTGAGGGAGTAGAATTTAGCTTAGTTTGGTTGTGACTGGAGATACACATTAAAATGAAATTCTGCCAAGTAACCACATGTTGAGCCCAGGTCAAAGATTATTGAATGCCGATACAAAAATGCAAGTTTAAACATTGACTGAGAGGGAATCAAACATTTACGAGGAATTTTAGATTTTCTTGATACCTAAACTAAATTGTCTCACTTTGAAAACACGTAAAACAATTTTATTCAGTGAAGTTAAAAAGGAGGCACGGCTTCCATTTACTACAAAATGTCATTTTGTTAGTCACTGGACTGCAAGATGGTTTAAGTAAGTAATGTTATTTCAGGGCTGTGTGACTTGGACAATCAGTTCTTCAATGTCATAACTTTTGTGATAATGTTATAAACGGTTCTAATTCAAATAGATAGTAAAAGTTGACCTGCCAGTGTAGTTCTTCTCATAATATCCAATTAAAAAAAACAGTTTGACTATGTATTAATAGGGATTACCATTTTATTGACAAATTGGCCATCAATATGTATTTGGCTGCATCAAATAAATACTGTTCCAATTCTTGGTGTGCCATGCACTAGGTCAACCATTTTCTGCAGTAGTTTGGCACCAAGCCAAACTTTGGGGCACAAAACCTAAATTGTGCTGTTTGGAGTACACAGGGGGTTTGTCCTGTGACAGATCAAGCCTATTGCGAAGCCATGCATTTCAGGATTGATGTCAGTTTAACAATACTTAACATTCTGGTCATTTAGCTGGACCTGTACTGACGCATACAGCTTAAAGAGCTTATTTTCCCATGAAACATACTTCCAAATTCAAATGAAAAATGCAAAAGGGGTAATTAAGGAAAATTATCAGAATTATGCAGCCAATAGTTAAATGTATTGCAATTTAAAAAGGTGTTAGCACATCTGGAAGAGAAATATACATCAGAAAATGAATTGCAGAGTTCAGGAGAAAAGAAACAAAATAAACATTTTTTTGCTGCAAGCTTGCGAAGGGTAATGAATCAAAGCCAAAGCTGCACAAATTACACACACATCCAAGTATTTGGGTGTGTGTGCGCCCATCATCAAAAATGTATTAAAAAGGTGCATCGACGTGCAGCTGACCTGCAATTGACCTACATTAAGCAGGTTTAGCATTCCCATAGATTTGTATGAGAATGAAAAACCAGCTTTATACAAATAAAAACCCATCCACATGGCTGGGTTTGATAGGTAACCATACAAATGACAGTCTAGCAATGCTCATCACTCCTGCAGACAATGTATTTATGTCTAATGCCAATCTGCCTTTATGTAGAAAACCGGCCTGCACAGAAGAAAAGCGTGATTGGACGATTTCACAAGTCAGGCTACTGTTTTTTTTGAACCGGTGGGGGCAGACATATGTAGAAGATAGTGAAATAATATATTTTGTGAAACCCCAATCTACAGAACAAAAATACAAAATAGGAATTCCCCATCGGCGATATAGAGATAACATCCTTATGAACCCCACTATGGATCCTTTCAATGCCTAGTTTCCTTTTGTGGGTGTTGCCATCTCTTTATGTTAGTTTTATGCTGTCCTTCACTAATGTTTTATTTGGGAGTTCCTGTCCTATTGGTATACTGCTTTAATTATAATGAATGTGCAGCGAGTACACAGGAAATAGCTCTTCACATCTATATCTTTGAAGAAAGTGGATGTGATCTGCGAAATGCGCAGTCATTGATGTCTCATCGGTGAAGCCTCAAGCCTCACAATTGGGTAATGGATCAATATTCATAAGACCCTTGACTATTATAACTAATATATGAGTGTTATTGTATGATAGGATAGGACTAGGAGGTTATACGTTCTAAAGCACATTTCTTGATATACAACGCTTTTTAATAAGTGGGGTTTCATGCTGTAATATAAATACCAATTTTACGATAGGAAAACTGAGTTATGTTGATTTTATATATTAAATTTGTACTTTGATGTCTCTATGCATTGTTTCCCTGGTTGGACCTATTTGGGGGAAATACCAGATCTTAGGTAAGTGGAAGACTGAATGTTGTACATGCGTTAGCCTGTAAGTGACATACCGAGCTTGATGCAGTTTCTATGATTTCTTTGAGGCTGGCGTTTTCACCCAGAACAATTTCCAGCTTGCTTTGCAGGTTCTCTCTGTAACAAGTCACCTTCTCTAGCTCTTCCTGGAGTGCACAAAGTTTATTTGAAAGTTCCTGTTTTTCTCCTTGTAATTTTTCCATTGAGATGCTACTTTGCTGTAGATTTCTCTCCAGCATTTCTAATTCAGAAATATTTTTATCTGTATCATTTAAGTCCAATAATTTCTCAGCAGCCTCCTTTGCTTCCTGGTCCCTTAATGTCAATTGTTGGCTTGTAGTTTCCAGTTTTTCCTTCAGCGTCTCAATTAAGCCTGCTAGATCTTCCATTTCTTTGCTTTGCGCTGCCCTCTACAATAATGAAATACATTTAAAAATACCAAGAATACTATACTCTTTGGTGCCATTTCTAGCATATAAACATTTAAAAACTGAACTATAGGTATTATTCTCATACTTACATCTTCTGTTTGTCTTTGCATAACAGATACCAGCTGAAGGTTCTCTGCTTTAAGGGTATCTAGTAACTGCAGATATTGTTCTCTCTCTTGAGAAATAATGTGGATATGCTGCTGTAGGTGATCAATTCTCTCTTTTAAAATATTTTGTTCAGCTTCTACTTCTAGGCTGGTTGAAACATTCATCTCTTCCTCATCTACTAACACCTCTGTCAGCACTTGTACTTCCTTGTCTTGTGTCTCTTTATCCTTAGAAAACAAAGAAATGCATACTGTCTTATAAATCTGAAACCAACCAAGATTTATTTATTTTTTTCCAAAGATGATCACTACATAAACTAGAGAGTTTGTTTACCCAAACTTCTCCCTTTGATATAAGAATAAAGCTAAAGAAATAAACTTACTAGGAGCCCATATTTCGTGGTAGAGAGTGTTTCTTCAAGGTTCCTCTTTTGCTCTGTCATAAATCTTAACTCTTCACTTAGCTGGTCTCTCTCAGTCACAGCGGCATGGAGTTTTCCCTCCAGGTCCAAAATCTTTAAATACAAAATTATAGCTTTAGACTGCACACAGTTCTATTTTAAAACTGTAAAACAGACACCAAGTTATTTACACGGATGATGAGTTATTAAATTTATTGGAAGGCCTGCTGCTTGTAGGCTGGGGACAGTCAGTCTTGAACAGGCTCACAGATACTGCAGAAAGAGAGGGGGAAAAGAACAGCTGGAGAAAAGGAAAATACATTTCAATGACACTAAACTCTGGTATAAGAAGCTCTATTCAAGTATGTATTCTTAAAAGTAATTCTAAAGAGATTTTAAAAAATAATAAACATGTCTTAATTACCTGCTCTTTGCAATGATTTTGCACAAAGCAGCCCTGATCCTCCTCTTCTGGAGTCCCCAACTGGCACCTCCTTCCGACTGCCCGATCTCGAGCTGGGTTTTTTGCGTCTATTGACAGACACAGTGTGGCTTGGCCCTACCTCACAGGATTTGATTGACAGCAGGAGGAACAAATGGCTCCTGCTGCTGCCTCCATGTCCAGTGAGCAAAGAGAGACAGAGCTGCGGCTCTTGGGCACAGCACTGGACTGAGTTCGGGCTCATGTAAGTATTTGGGGGAGAATTTTTTAAAAATCCTTCTGCCTTTACAACCACCAACTCAAAAAAGTTCCTTCTATTGCTCTCAGCCTCCTCCTAAATCCATAAATATTTTACTGCTGTGATCTGAATTCCAGTTAGAGGGTGCCTATATTTTTTCTACATGGTACCACTGTATATTGGAATGTAGCCACCCTTTCTTGCTTGCTCCCAAAAAGCACTAGAGATCGGATTTGTGGTGTGCATAGAGCAGGAAAAGGATAGGGTGTGGAACACACCGAAGACATTGGAATGTAGCCACTCTTTCTTGCTCCCAAAAAGCGCTAGAGATCGGATTTGTAGTGTGCATAGAGCGGGAAAGGGAGAGCGTGTGGAGCCCACCGAAGACATTACAAAAAGGCAGAAAAACACAGTAAAACAATTTAATGAAAATCAATCACAGGGCCATTACGCTGTGGATGTCTAGGGATTATTATTGGAGAGTAAGGCTATCATTAAGTGTCACTTTAAACTTAAAGTTGCTGAACTGAAAACAGAACATGATATTTACTTTAACTTCCAGGTTCTTCTCCAGATTACTTGTTTGGCCATTAGAGCCATCCACTTGTGACTTCAGTGCTTCAAATAGCCTGGATTTTTCTTTCAGCTCATCCAGAGCATTTCGCAGTTCTTCCTGTGTTTCTATGGACTGAGAAACAAAACCCCATTTACTACAAGTACTGTAAGAACACTTTCCCAGCCAGCACTGTAACCTGTGATTCTTACCATTTCAATGTTGTCATGTAAATCAAGTTTGAGCTGGTCTCTTTCATCTGTTACAGCTTTCAGTGTTTCTATCAGCTTTTCTTTCTCTTGCATCTGTTCCATTTGTCCCATTACATCTTCATGTGGTGGCTTCTCGGGCAAGAATTTTAACTCTTCATTTATCAGCTGGAGCATGCAGGTTATTACATATATTTTACGTAAACCAAATAGATAAAAAGGACCCCTTCTACCACCCCATCCCAGACTTCATCTCTAAATAAGAGTATGATTTAAAAAAAAAAAAAAAATTTTAAGTATTAGCGGTATATACCTCACAAACTTGTTTGGTAGCTCGCTCCACTTTGGCTTTAAGGTCATTCTTTTCTAACAGAAGGTTGTTCTTGGCGTTCTCCAACTCATTTCTCTGTTCCGTGACAGATTGGAGGTCCTCTTCAAGAGCATCAAGTTTCTGCATAAGTTCATGCTTCTCCTCTTCCATAGTGGCTAGAGCCAGCTCAGCGGATTTGAGGCTTTCCTTGAGAACGTCCATTTCAGAAATTAAACTCTGATGGTCTTCTTCCATTTTCTTAACGCCAGTTGTATCAGAATTTGCTTCACTAGCCTGGATTTTATTTTGTGGCACAAAAGCCAAAAAGCATAAAAACACCAAAGACAGAAAGTAAGTAATTTCTGAAGTACGTCCCATCAATTTTATTATAAAAACAGGGAAATAAACATTAGCTAGTTAAAAGCGGTAACCTTTTTTTGTTTTTCATGTTATTACATATCAAGATATCATAGAGGATACTTGTGTTTAATGCTACTGTAACTTCACAAAGAACCATATATCAAAGCATTTTAAAAGCAGCGTTTGGGATTACAAATGTATAAAATTACTGATATGTTGCATGGTCTTGCACAGAGCACTTATGCCTTTAAACTGATCTGGATGTGTCAGGGGATTTTGAAAGACTGTCCTCAAGTCCCAACAGCAATTCACATTTTGTAGATTAGCATATTGCTAAGACAGGAATTACAAAAAGAAAATGTGCAAGGTTGATTGCAAAACATGTGTTGGTGGGATTTAGGCCTAAATCCCCTTTTACACTGCTGCGATTTTACCACAATTTCAGGGAATGCTTGTGTAAACGTATTTGCCAACGATACCCAACTATAGACTGTGAGATTACATCTGAAAATTGTCGAACAGCTGCAGCCACTTTTAACCTGCCATTGCTTTTTACAGGTGGAGCGGCCGCAGCTGTCTGCATCTACCTGTTCAGGAAACCACTGAATTCTTGTTGCAGTTTGCATTTTTTGCTGTGTGAATGAGGCCTAAAAACACACAGCTCTAAAATCACCTCAGGGAGCTCTTCAAGCCTCAAATACAACCTGGATAGAGCAGTATATGAATATATATATATATTTATTTTTTTTAAAACACATACATTAAAGATAGTTTAAAAGAGCAACTGGACCCAAAAATGAGCACGAGAAGATATGTTTTTATATTGTCCCTTTATGTTATCTTGTGTATTCCTTGTAAAACACTTTTAGAAGATACCTTTAAAAGGCACTATATAAAATAAAGTTTATTATTACTATTTTTTTTTAAATCACCACCGTTTACAGGTATCAGTTCATTGATTCTAGACTTTACCTCTGTGGTGTCCTCATGGCTTACTGCTTGTACAGAAATACGTTCAGTATAATCTGAAATCTGTTTTCTCAGATCTGACACAAGTTGCTTCTGGCATTTAAGCTCCTCCTGGGTCGTCCTCAGTTCATCCTGCGTTTCAATTGACTGAATAAAATATGTGTACAAAAATAAACTTCTGTTAATGGATATTAAAATATGAATACTGACATTGTAAAACAATGCAAACGGTAGCTTAGTAAATGTGAAAAAAAGAGCCTATAGCTCCACCCGCTGACTGCCAATTGTATATATGAAATATTCATGGTAACCCTGCTAAAACAGATTTTTATTTATTTATTTTTTTTATAGTCAGTATATAAAACAATCAGGAAACGCAAAATACTAAGCATTTACTTTAAAAATACCTAAAAAGGGACCAAAAAGGAAAAGATAAGATGGGAACTGAATTGGGTGTCATAATGTTCACACCAGAATGCAGTGTTTTTCTGTGTTCCAGAGATGTGTGATATTATGCATGTTTGCATATCACACCTCACTGGATGGCGCATATACCACAGCTAGCGAAAAGCACCATGCTACTTTAAGGTTACATGAAGTGTCACTTTGTGCATTTCACATAAAATTTAAAGAAAAAAAAAAAAGGAGCTGTGTGATTCAGTAAAATAAGAAGATTAAAAACAATAACATTGCATTACACCGCTCCCTGCTGCACATCACTGCTGCCTAAAAATGGCCTAATGGCAAATGAGGTTTAATGTTGAAAAATGCATTTGGGTGCCAAAAATACGAATGCAAGTTACTCGCTAGGGGGAGAACTTCTGAGGGAATCTACAGAAGGATGGAAAAGGACCTGGGGATCCTAGTAGATTGACAGGCTCAGCAATGGCATGCAATGCCAGGCTGCTGCAAGCAAAGCCAGCAGAATACTGGCTTGTATTAAAAAGGGATTCACTCCAGACACAAAAAGATAACTCTCCCACTCTACAAGACTCTGGTCTGGCTACAGCTTGAGTATGCAGTCCAGTTTTGGGCACCAGTCCACAGGGAGGATGTGCTGGAGAGAATCCAGAAAAGGGCAACAAAGCTAATTAAGGGACTAGAGGACCTCAGCTACGAGGAAAGACTACAAGCATAGAACTTATTCTCTCTGGAGAGGAGACACTTGAGAGGGGATATGATATTAATGTACAAATACTGTACCGGTGACTCTAGCATAGGGAAAAAAACCTTTTCAGTGAAAGGGAGTTTAAAAAAAAAACAGCCATTCACTAAAATTAGAAGAGAAGCGGTTTAACCTTAAACTGCAGGAGGCTTCTTAATTGTCAGAGCAGTAAGGATGTGGAATTCTCTTCCACAAGCAGTGGTATCGGTAGGGGGCATCGATAATTTCAAAAAACTATTAGCTGGGCACCTGAACGACCACAACAGGTGTATACAATGTACTATGAACACACACACGCTAGAATGGACTGGTTTCTTTTTTTTCCCCACTGCACCAACTATGTAACACTACAGAGCACCAAAAGGTTTTTGTTGCAAACAATATATTTCTATATATTTATATTCACACTTAAAAGGAAGACTGTGGAAAACATGCCATCCCTGCTGAGAAAGTACTACAACTACTATCTTACACGGAACTGCTCCTGTTCTCATCCCCTCTTCTTGCCTTTCCTTATAGACTTAAAGAAAACCAGAGCAAAGAAATATGTAGGCTGCCATTGCTGACCTGTCCGAAAATGCAAGTTGCCTGGCTGTCTGTTTCAATATTATTTGGAATAGTGACTCAGAATAATCAAGAATACTAGTGAAGTAATAATATGCATTCTTGCTCTGGGTCAGAGACTCAAAGTACTGAAACCACTGAATCCGCATGACAGCCACACAATTAGCATTTTTGGAAAAAACGGCACGTTGGAAGCCTGCATATATGACACAAAACATTTACATTTTTACTCACAGTTTTCACATAGAAGTGAATTACAGCTGCCAAATCCGTTCTATACATTTATAATTAAGCCCCCAACCATGTGTCTGTGGCTTAGCTGTCACTCCTGGAAACATGTGGTGGGAAGGAGTGTGGCAGGAGGTCAGTGAAAAACTATTTACTGATCTCCTCTGAAGTATGAACCCTGAAGCGATCAGCTCTGAGCATTTCTGGGTCCAGAGCAATCAAATAGACAGTGCTAAACCAGATATAACAGAGTTTAAATGGTGACAGAGGTCTAATAGACCCCGATGTCTCCTTAAAAGGAAAAACATGCACTTATTTTTTTTCTACCTTCCCTTGACCTTAAAGATTTCATCATCCCACTTCACAAATGTAGACTTAGAGAGATATAATGTCCATGACCTCCGTGGATTCTTTTTATCTAGAGCTTTATGTCCACAGAGCCCCCACAAAAAAATGTAAAAGCCTCTGGTCCCTATGTACAAATACGACAATTGTGCCACTTTATAGGATATCTACTCACAAGACAGAGAGAGAGAGCAATAATTCTAGGCCATCATTCACTGTGAACATAAAAATTAAGAGTTCTAAAGGCTTTAAAGTGCTGACTATGGGCAATTTTGAGTACTGTAGCTTTTGCAGTTTCATGGGCATGTGAAATTGTGCAGCCGATATTGTCACTCATGTACAGTAATGGTTAGATATTCAATTGCTAAACAGGTTTTATTCACCATTTCAATGTTGTCATTTAGATCTTGTTTTAGAATATTCTTCTCAGATGTAAGCTCTTCAACCTTACACTGAAGTTCATCTATTTGCAGATCAAGCAGTGTTATCTTCTCCTGCAGTTCTTGAATTTTAAGTTGACCTTCTGAGCGCTCAGTTTGCATGATACTTAGCAAGGGCTGCGAGTTATTCAACTGCTCTTGAAGTTGTTCCTTTTCAGACATGAGCTGAAGGTGCTTTTGTACTAAATCCTGTTTTTCTCTAAACAGTTCAGAATGCTTCTGTGCTTGTTGCTGAAGAGTTTCAACCAAAGATGATAGCTACAAATAAATATATACAACTTAAAACAGGATAAAGAGAAATAAAATGCCTCAATCAAAACATGGAAATTGTACCATCTAGAAAAGTTTGTATATCCTTGAATGTTAATGATTAACCACTTCAGCCCCGGAAGGTTTTACCCCCTTCCTGACCAGAGCACTTTTTACAATTCAGCACTGCGTCGCTTTAACTGCTAATTGCGCGGTCATGCAATGCTCTACCCAAACGAAATTTGCGTCCTTTTCTTCCCACAAATAGAGCTTTTTTTTGATGATATTTGATCACCTCTGCCGTTTTTATTTTTTGCGCTATACACAGAAAAAGACCAAAAATTTTGAAAAAAAAAAGATATTTTCTACTTTTTGTTCTAAAAAAAATCCAATAAACTCAATTTTAGTCATACATTTAGGCCAAAATGTATTCGGCCACATGTTTTTGGTAAAAAAAATGTCAATAAGTGTATATTTATTGGTTTGCGCAAAAGTTATAGCGCCTACAAACTAGGGTACATTTTCTGGAATTTACACAGCCTTTAATTTATGACTGCCTATGTCGTTTCTTGAGGTGCTAAAATGGCTGGGCAGTACAAAACCCCCACAAATGACCCCATTTTGGAAAGTAGACACCCCAAGGAATTTGCTGAGAGGCATGTTGAGCCCATTGAATATTCATTTTTTTTGTCCCAAGTGATTGAATAATGACAAAAAAAAAAAAAAAAAAAATTACAAAAAGTTGTCACTAAATGATATATTGCTCACACAGGCCATGGGCATATGTGGAATTGCACCCCAAAATACATTTAGCTGCTTCTCCTGAGTATGGGGATACCACATGTGTGAGACTTTTTGGGAGCCTAGCCGCGTACGGGACCCCGAAAACCAATCACTGCCTTCAGGATTTCTAAGGGCGTACATTTTTGATTTTACTCCTCACTGCCTATCACAGTTTCGGAGGCCATGGAATGCCCAGGTGGCACAAACCCCCCCCCAAATGACCCCATTTTGGAAAGTAGACACCCCAAGCTATTTGCTGAGAGGCATGGTGAGTATTTTGCAGCTCTCATTTGTTTTTGAAAATAAAGAAAGACGAGAAAAAAAAAATTTTTTTTTTCTTTTTTCAATTTTCAAAACTTTGTGACAAAAACTGAGGTCTGCAAAATACTCACTATACCTCTCATCAAATAGCTTGGGGTGTCTACTTTCCAAAATGGGGTCATTTGGGGGGGGGGGGGTTTTGCCACCTGGGCATTCCATGGCCTCCGAAACTGTGATAGGCAGTGAAGAGTGAAATCAAAAGTTCACGCCCTTAGAAAGCCTGAAGGCGGTGCTTGGTTTTCGGGGTCCCGTATGCGGCTAGGCTCCCAAAAAGTCTCACACATGTGGTATCCCCGTACTCAGGAGAAGCAACAGAATGTATTTTGGGGTGTAATTTCACATATCCCCATGGCATGTTTGAGCAAAATATCATTTAGTGACAACTTTGCGCAAAAAAAAAAATAAAAAAAATAAAAAATTGTCTCTTTCCCGCAACTTGTGTCACAATATAAAATATTCCATGGACTCGACATGCCTCTCAGCAAATAGCTTGGGGTGTCTACTTTCCAAAATGGGGTCATTTGGGGGGGGGGGTTTGAACTGTCCTGGCATTTTATGCACAACATCTAGAGGCTTATGTCACACATCAACCACTCTTCTAATCACTTGAAGACAAAGCCCTTTCTGACACTTATTGTTTACATAAAAAAATATTTTTTTTTTGCAAGAAAATTACTTTGAACCCCCAAACATTTTTATTTTTTTTAAAGCAAATGCCCTACAGATTAAAATGGTGGGTGTTTCATTTTTTTTTTTTCACACAGTATTGGCGCAGCGATTTTTCAAACGCATTTTTTGGGCAAAAAACACACTTTTTTACATTTTAATGCACTAAAACACACTATATTGCCCAAATGTTTGGTGAAATAAAAAAGTTTATCTTAGTCCGAGTACATGGATACCAAACATAACATGCTTTAAAATTGCGCACAAACGTGCAGTGGCGACAAACTAAATACATTTTTAAAAGCCTTTAAAAGCCTTTACAGGTTACCACTTTAGATTTACAGAGGAGGTCTACTGCTTGCGTTCGCCTTAGCGCGAGAGCAGGGGGGACAGGGGTGCTTTTTTTTTCTTTTCTTTATTATTATTATTTTTTTCATCTTATTTTTAAACTGTTCCTTTCATTTTTTTTTTTTAAATCATTTTTATTGTTATCTCGGGGAATGTAAATATCCCCCATCATAGCAATAGGTAGTGGCAGGTACTCTTTTTTGCAAAAATTGGGGTCTACTAGACCCTAGATTTCTCATCTGCCCTCAAAGCATCTGACCACGCCAAGATCGGTGTGATAAAATGCTTCCCCAATTTCCCAATGGCGCTGTTTACATCCGGCGAAATCTAAGTCATAAAATGCTCGTAGCTTCCGGTTTCTTAGGCCATAGAGATGTTTGGAGCCACTCTGGTCTCTGATCAGCTCTATGGTCAGCTGGCTGAATCACCGGCTGCATTTTCAGGTTCCCTGTTGAGACAGGAGAGCCAGAGAAAAACACGGAAGACGTTGGGGGGGGGGGCATTCCCTCCCACTGCTTGTAAAAGCAGTCTAGAGGCTAATTAGCCGCTAGGATTGCTTTTACATGAAAGCCGACCGCTGGCTGAAAAGAATGATACCAAGATGATACCTAAACCTGCAGGCATCATTCTGGCATAACCACTCAAAGTCGTGAATGGCGTACCTGAAGACAAAAAAATGGTTAACAATAAAGCACAGTAAACGGTAAGGTATAAAAAATTGCATACCTGAAAAACAAACATGATAAAACATAATAACAATAAAACATTGCAGAATAGAATACAGTAAAAAAAGAGCAGAACAATAGAGAGAATAGAGAGAGAGAACAATAAAACGACAACTATTTTTTTTTTATTTTATATTTTTGTTTGTGTTTTTTTTTTTTTTTTACACTTTTTTTTGTAACTAACTTTTATAACTGTAACCGGTTCCAGGTTCGGGTCTCTCAAAATGCGATGGCATCTTGGGAGACCCTGTGAAAGTGTGCCTAGTCTGTGCAATGCTGTACCCTACGCTAATACTCAACTAGTGAATGGTAGCGTTCAAAACATTCACCAATGCAAAGACCAGGATTGTCAGGACAGGAGGGACAATAATAGCGGGTGTCACGCCTATATCCGCGCTTGCTGCAGACACAACATCTTTTTTTGGGGGGTACATATAAATGCCTCTCATACAGCCGACTGCATTTGGTTGGGGATGTGAATGGGGGAAGTACGGGCGCTGCAGAAGCGGTGGGTTCCCAATTAGGATTGGCGAATGCAGCAGGAAGGGCACTATGGGCACGACTGGCCTGTGTTTGTCTTTTTGGTGGCAGCGGGACACTACTTGTGCTTGCCACCTCACCAGCTTGAACTGCACTTATGGGACTCGCCACGTCACCAAGTGTTACTGCAGTGCTGGTTTGACTACGACCGGGGTGTACTAGGCCGCTGGTGCTTGCCAGTTCAACAAAACGCTACAAAAAAAACTGTTAGCGATCGCAGGGATCAGGCCTGACTCTGCGAACGCTGCAGTTATGCGTTTAGTGTTTTGTAAGTGTCAGTGATCGATCGATCGATACTGCACTTGGGTGGGCTGGGCGGGGCCGGGCCGGGCGGAGGGGCAAAACGCAGGTGCTAGCAGGTATCTGGGCTGATCCCGCTAACACTGCGTTTGTGGGAACCCTAAACTGCTGGGGACGCTAGTATAGATCTGATCAGATCAGATATTGATCCGATCAGATACTATACCACTAAGGGAGGTGTATGCTGCGTGCGTGGGTGTTAGCGGTACTGGCGCTAACCTGACGCTGCTTGGGGCTGGTGCTTGCCAGTTCACCGAAACGCTACCAAAAAAACTGTTAGCGATCCCAGGGATCAGGCCTGACTCTGCGAACGCTGCAGTTATGCGTTTAGTGTTTTGTAAGTGACAGTGATCGATCGATACTGCACTTGGGTGGGCTGGGCCGGGCGGAGGGGCAAAACGCAGGTGCTAGCGGGTATCTGGGCTGATCCCGCTAACACTGCGTTTTTGGGAACCCTAAACTGCTGGGGACGCTAGTATAGATCTGATCGGATCAGATATTGATCCGTACAGATACTATACCACTAAGGGAGGCGTATGCTGCGTGCGTGGGTGTTAGCGGTACTGGCGCTAATCTGACGCTGCCTGGGGCGACGCATATCACCGCCGGGCGATCAGGGGGCTAAACCTTTATTCGGTAATAAACTGTGGGTGCCCTGACACTATAAAAAATAAACGAACTAACCAGCGTCACCCGTAACGGTTATACGGTGATCAGTGGTGAAAGGGTTAACTAGGGGGCAATCAAGGGGTTAAAACAATTATTAGATAGTATATGGGGGTCCCTGTCGCTATAAAACGCTGACGGCGAACCTAAATATTTACGTCCCTAACTAGCGTCACCAGCGACACTAATACAGCGATCAGAAAAATGATTGCTTAGCAACACTGGTGACGGGGGGTGATCAAGGGGTTAAAACTTTATTAGGGGGGTTAGGGGGGTATCCTAGACCTAAATGTGGCCTAACACTCACTGCCCTAACACACTGTCACAAACTGACACCATGCAGTAATCAGAAAAAAAAAAAAAAAAAAAAAACCTGCTTGGTGTCAGTTTGTGACAGGGGGGGGGGGGGGGGGAATCGGGGTGTAATGTGTGCCTGGCTTGTTCTACTGTGTGTGTGTGTGTGTGTTGGTGCACTCACATTACAGTCTTCTCTCCTCGGCCCGGAACGGAAAATACCGAGCCGAGGAGAGATGACATCATTTCCTCTGCCTCTGTGTACAATACAGAGGCAGGGAAATGATCCCATTGGCTGGGAGCGACCGCGAGGGGGGGGCCACGAATGGACCCCCCACCCGCGGGCAGGCAGGGACGTACAGGTAAGCCCTTTTGCCTGCCCGTGCCGCTCTGTCGACGTACATCGTCGTGCGGCGGTCGGCAAGTGGTTAAGAGAAAGTAAATCCTTAAGGCTACTTCACACGTGGCCAGCTGGGCAGCAAAAACAGGCAGTTAAACAAGTTTACACTACTCCCCCGTACTCTAACATGGCCGTCAGAGGGGGTTGTACAACTGCTGTGGCAAAAATGACAACCCTTGCTGAATCTGGCGGGCAGAACTGTTGCTGAACAGGACTCATTTAGGCGAACAGGGCCGCACTACAACATATGCTGTTGAGGCGGTACAAGCTTTTCAGGCTTAAAACAACCCCCCAGCCACCTGACAGCGGCTCTCTGAAGCAATCCACTGCAGATCACTTTTTAAAGGGGTGACAAAGTATGCCAGCAATCTAAACACACACACACAGATAAATATATCTATATTTTTTTTTAGGCGCATCAAGCTCTGCTTCAGTTAAGAGGAGGAAAAACACTTACATTGCTTAACTCTTCCTGGAGGTTGTCTCTCTCAAACACCATGGACTTAAGTGTTTCTTCTACGCTGCTAGTGTGAGAAGCATGGTCCTGTGGAAGGAAAAATTAAGAAGGCCCTAAGTGACACTTACTCAACTGTCCTCTGAAGCAAGAAAAGATTTTCTAATCATATTACCTGCTGGGCTTGAACCAACGCTTCCCTTTCTTGTTGTGCGCTTGACAACTATTGTTTAAAATAAATAAAAAGTACAAGTCAGAAATGATCAATGTCAGTGAAGCATACAAAGTAATACAACTAGACTTACCTTTCTTTCTAATATTTCCAAAGAATGTTTCAGGTCAATAATTTCTTTTACTTGACATTCAGCCTCAATGTCCTTTTTCCTAATTTCTTCATTTGTGAGTAAGCATCTTGTCTGAAGGTCCTCATACAGTATTTTAAGCTCAGAGTATTGCTGCTCAGCTTGCTGAAACTTTGCCTGTGTGTTGCTCACCTCCTCTATTAGTTTATCAATCTGTTCCTTTTGCTCTTGCGTCTTGCTGTTCTGATCGAATATTATAGATTCCGATTGTTCTTTTTCATTTTTTAAGAGTTGGAGTTCACCTGAAGTTTTCTGTACCTAGTAAACAGTGATCAAAATACTTAATTCTTTATTTTATCTTTTAATTTTAAGCCAAGATAAGCAATATCTGCAATTTACATTTCCAAGTACAGTATCAGAAGACTTCACCCCTGTTAGAGGGGATGTTCCAATATCGTATCACCATTCTATAGGAACGAAAGGATAGGAGCATGGACAGGAGACTTTTTGTAAAGCGGCTGTGTTGCTTCTATTTGGTTTAACAATGGCATTCTTAGAAAAGTGAGGACAGGCAAATATAAGACTTAGTGCGGTTGCAATTACATTTAAAGGATAATGGTACCAACAGGACAGATCTCCCATTAAAAATAATATTTCATAGTTAGGTTGAAAAAAAATAAATAAAAAATAAAAGAAGAAGAAATCTAGTCCTAGTTCAACCAAGAAAAATAAATACAAGAAAAACTTCATATACAGAGCCTTACCCACAGTTGATCCAGAAGAAGGCAAAAAAACAAAACACTCTATAAACCATGGCCCAATTTGCTCCATATTTGACAATGGCAGATGAGAATTCCTCCCTTATTACAAGGGAATTGGAGGAACGAGCCCCACAGAAGTAGGGAACATACTAGAAAGGTAAATGTGTCGAAGCTATATTGCACAGGCAGCTGCGGCCAGGTTCTTCCCTACCCGAAGAAGGTATTTGGGACCCCCAGGGCTTGGTTTAAGCTTGCGGTTGGGCAGTGGGTTTCAAAAATGCACGGTTCAGCTGCGTTTCTGCCACCCAACAATCGCCCCACCTGAAGCTACAATAAGCAGCAGACAGGGATGTTTACATGCTGTGCCAGCAGCAAAGTTACCCCGACATGAAGTGATCAGCGACAAGCCCCCCTAACGCTAGACATTCAAGTAGATGGTGAAGTGCTGCAGACGCCCTGCAACCATGTGCATTGCACATTTGGTGGCAAAAATGAGTTAAAATAGGCGGTGAGGAGACACTGCATTTCTTTCTCACTGCCTGTCAGTAGCCTCTGCACGAGTTCCTAACGTGGATCAGGCTTCAGAGGCAAGGGAGATTTAGACACATGGCTAAATCTACCCCAACTCCCTGCTGTCAATAAGTCATGGCCTGCTTACACGGATATTGGAACCCTTGCTGGGAACAGAGGTCCAAGTCAGCCAAGAGGGCACTGTGCCTTAAGCCCCAGTGTGCTGGTTACCTCGAGAGATTTCCTACTAAAATCTGCCAGTGCCCTCCTCCCCCACAAGGAAAGGTTGTGTGGTCATTTAATACTTGCTGTGACCTGTAGTCCCACAAGGAAGGTACTGAGGGTAGGTAAGCCATAGAAAAAAGGATCTGGAACCGTTGAGAAGCTAGATACGTTTTCGTGCAAAGACTTGACAGTCACAACTAGCAAAAAGGCTGGAACCTACGCCTAGGAGAGAAATCCTGTCTTTTTTTGCCAGTGTTTAATCATCTGAAGCTGGCAGCATAACCTCATAATGTCATGGATATAAAGGTGTTCTGTGATGTAAGAAAGAAAGGGACATTCTTTAGAGGAAAGTGGAGTGCATATTTGGGGCAGAGAGGACAAGGAGGCCATCGCCCTACTAGAACCACTATCACTGAACTTACAATCTAGTGGACAGAAAAAAAAAAATCAGACACAAGAATCATGAACCAATGTGTTTTTTTTAGAGTGACACACCCTTCCCCATGTTACTTTTTAAAAACCTGCCCACCTCTTCTATGCACTTTTCTAAAACCTTCACTGCTTAATGTCAACCTTTGACACTCTACTCCTTTTGTGTAAAAGATGAAAACATATTTCTCATACAAATTCTCCACACAACTGATCATCAGGCTTTGACGTGCCAACTAAAAATGCCTACATATAAGCATTGCTTAAAATAAAAAAATAAAAAAAAGGAAGATTTATTAAGAGAAAAAAATTTAAAAAGCTGGTTTAAATTTACTTGTATTTCAATTATTTCAAGCCTACTCCTTTTATCAAAACAATATTGAAGTTTGATGTTTTTGAAAGCCCCCACACACCTAATTCATTATGGCTTGTGAATATGTACTGCACACGAGGGATATTTAAAATACAGCCTGAATGTTTATTCACATTCACAATTGTAAAGTGTGACTTTACCTTTGTGACGTGATCACCTGAACAATTGCGTCAAAGATCTGGGGTGTACTGGCGATATATACTTTATGGCTGTGACAATAGGTCTCCTTTAATAAACAGCGAGCACACAATAAGGAGAATTACATGAGGCCTACAAAGCTCACTCTTCTTGCTCACAAGATTCAATGGCATTATATCACATACATTTCCCCGAAAGTGAAATCTCAACAGATCTTAGAAGCAGGGAGCTACTCTCCAGTTGTAAAATGTAAATTACAGAAACAATATAGTACACATCTGTCCACAAATTATTACGGTTAAGATAAGTTTACTAGCAATATAATGCAAAAGGACAGTGCTAATTGTAGGTGTAAAAAAAAAAATTAAAAAAAAGAAAAGAAAAGAAAGAAAAGAAAACCAAAAGCAAACACACACACACACACTTACCTGGTTCTTAAGTTGTTCATTTTCACTTGGCAAAGATTTCAATTCTGACAAATAAGAAATTTCCTTTTCTAGAGCATTTTTCTCTTCAAGAGCATTGGTAAGCTGCTTTGAGCAATCAGCAATCTTCTTATCCAGTTCCACCCGAGAAAGCAGATCTGCAAAGCACAAAATAGTGTAACATTAAAATGAATGACATTTTATCAAATTTGTTTTTAAGATTATTACATACTGAGAAGAAGGGGTGATGTTCAAATATTTTATTTTTTCCAACACAAGTACAACTTAGAACAATGGGAAATCCCTTAGCAGCATTTTTCACAGCTGTCTTTTCTGAAATGCGGGCCAATAGATGAATTGGTGATGCAACTTTTAGGATGGGACCAATCAGCTTTTATCCCTAGTTAGCTCACATGGATGAGCATATAGAACATGGAGACCTTACAGACAAAACAAAAAAAACAAAAAACGAAACAAAAAAAAACCAACCATCTATGAATCTGCCACTGGATCTCATGGATAGGCTTTTTATCAGTAAGTTTTCTGCCAATTCTTTACAATTTTGTAATTTTCTCCAGTCCTATACCCGAGATTTGCTTTAGCAAAATAGATACCATATTCTCTTCGGTTTGGCATCAAAAGACCCCTAGGATTTCACTTCAGACCCTTCAGATCCCTTCTAAACTATCTGGTAAGGTTCCTCATTTACAGTATTACTTTCCAGCTGCACAATAAACCAAAACCCATAACTGACTCCAAACTTTTCCGCATAATCTTTGTACAGCTACAGAGAAGGATTGTGACCCTCATATGAATACCTATTTAACACTGTCAAACAGAAATTTTTCTTGGCAACAAATTAAAAAGTTTCCAAGCCTTCCAATTGGAGGGTGAACCCTGAATACATGTTTATTCAATTACTAACTTGGAAATGTAGTAGTCATCCAATTTGAGGCTCTTGAGGTGATCATGTCTCATCACCCTTTGGAACAGCTCCACTTAAAAGTAAAGGGTTCTCCACATTATTTCTTAAAGGGAAACTATAGCCATCTCTTTAGCAATATATAATAAGGCCAAATGCACATTGTATCCTTTTCTCCTCTCCTCTGCGTTTTTGTAAGCATGCTCACATGTTTGGAGTTAATGCATTCTGGTGGACAGAATAATAAATTTATTCTGCCTATTAGAATGCACTAATGCACATAAACACACCCAACGTTAAACGCACGTATGTGCATTTATTCAGCCCAAATGCTCCTCTTCAGAACGTGCAAGGGATGTGTTTTTTTTCCTGCCTCTAAATGCTGCTTCTTTTAAACTCCTGTAAACACCCATGTGTGCATGAACAGAATTAACAGAGGCGTTTAGTGACAGGAAAAAAACAAAAACAAATGCATGTAAAACAGGCTTTTTTGAGCTCCAGTGTGCGCGAGATCTAAACCACTTAAAGTCAAGGCTTTTTTTGGCACTTTTTGTTTACAAGTTTAAATCAGTATTTTTTGCTAGAAAATGATTTATAACCCCCAAACATTATAATTTTTTTTTAGCAGAGACCCCAGGGAATAAAATGGCAATCGCTGCTATTTTTTACGTCACACAGTATGTGCGCAGCGGTTTTGCGAACGCAATTTTTTTGGCAAAAAATACACTTTAATGAATTAAAAAACACAATTACCCCAATTTTTTTGTACCACGTGAAAGATGTTACGCCGAGTAAATAGATTCCCAACATGTCACGCTTTAAAATTGAGCATGCATGTGGAATGGCGACAAACTACAGTACTTAATCTCCATAGGCGACGCTTTAAGCGCCTTTACAGGTTACCTGTTTAGAGTAAAAGAGGAGGTCTAGCGCTAAAATTTTTGCTCTCGCTCCAACGTTCCCAGCGATACCGCACATGTGTGGTCTGAATATCATTAACATATGCGTGCGGGATTTGCGTATGCGCTCACTTCTGTGGGCGAGCACGGAGGGATGGGGGCGCTTTAATTTTTTTTCCCCCTTATTTATATTACTTTTTATTTCTACACTGTCCCTTTCATTTATTTTTTTAATCACTTATTTCTATTACAAGGAATGTCACGTAATAGAAATCCCTTGTAATAGAAATAAAGATGACCGATATCTTCAGCCAAAATCCCGGTAAACCAGTTGCAAACCGCAACTCATATATACATATTGCAGTCAGTTAATGGTCTATATGGGGTGCAGCCATGACACTGGTGTTACAGAGCATTCTGTTTTTCTTTCTTACAATCCCTTTTAAACTGTACAGCCCTTTCTGCAGAGCAACGCACTGCAAAATGAACAGACCTTTAGGGACTCTTCCTTCAAGAAGGCCGTTGAGCTGGTTAATCTCATTAAATGCACATTGCAGTTCTTTCTGCAAATCCGCTTGCATTCTTTTGTAATTGGACTTCTCCGATTCTAACTGCTTTTCAGAAGCAGAGGCATCTTTCTCTCTCTGTTGGCAATGAAGTGCGAGTTCATCCTGTTAAAAAACAAAAACAAAAAACACACACATTGAACTTTATTGATATGTAAAATCATCCTTGTACCCCCCCCTGGCTGTCTGTGCTTGGTTGTTTTTAAGGATTTTTTGATACCAATAAAGCCGACAACATTGCACTGTGTGGGTATGCAGCCATTCGTCTTTTTGTTTCAAATTTATTGATATGTCGTTTGGTTTAAAGACTATTGTATTTAAATTATATAAAGCCTTAAGTTGGTTGTATAGTCTCAGGGAGGAAAAAAAAAAAACATGTTAAAAGTGTTAGAAGACAAGAATGGATAGTATTGCAGCTTACCAGTCCTTAGAAGTGACATTAATGCTTTTTTTTCTTTTTTCATACAGGTAAAAGACTTTCAATGATATGTTTAACAGATCAAAATGGAGCTATGTAATCCTGGTTAGCTCACTTCACATACCCCTGCCAGCTCTAATTGTTGGCCATAAGGTCTCTTCGGATATATGCACATGTCTGCTACTTAGCTCCGTCCCCAAGCCACGTGTATTTACTGGAAGAAAAGTGTGGTCTGTCTAGTTATTATGAGAGCTGGCAGGAGTTAGAGATGAACTGGATACTTTTAACAAAGCTGGAATGGTGTGCGAGTGTGAAGGGGGCAAAGAGGTAGGAGGGTGAACTGGCTACATTGCAAGTAAACAGGCTGACGTATGTGCTCCTATTCTGTGCTGCACATGTCTGTTGTGTACAGTGGGTGTTCACTTTGGGGACAGAAAGTGACATCATATCCCCACCTACCCTTTTTTCACAGAAGACATATAAAATGTATAATACAATCAAGTTCCTCTACCCCAAACTCGCTCATCCATGTCTTTATGGACCTTGCTTTGTGCACTGGTACACAGTCATGTTGGAATGAGAAGGGGCCATCCCAAACTGTTCCCACAAAGTTGGGAGCAGGAAATAGTCCAAAATGTCTTGGTACGCTGGCGCCTTAAGAGTTCCCTTCACTTTGTTATTTTATGCACGTAAAACAATTTTACTTCATTGGAAAAAAACTGCTCCCCTTTCGGCCCATGCTTTTTTCCGCATTGTTCATGGGACCCGCCCCAAATGCAAATTGATATATAAAAGTAGGGCATGCCCTAAGAAGTTCACCAAAATATGGCAGCCGTGGCTGGACGTCTCGAGGGACTTCTGGGGGAATGTCCTCTCTTCACAGCTATCTCAGTGAGTGGTATGATGTTGTGATTCAGTGAATAATGTTTGACATATGTCTACATGTGGATAGTGATTTCTGTATGCATTTAAAACTTTACTGCCTGTGGGTTTCTGCAAATATACTGTGGTAATGGGGTCGTATGTGCTGTGAGTGTGAATGAGTGTGTGGTGCATGGTTTAGTCCTAATTTTTTTTTTTCTTGGGGTATAAAGGTTTTCTCCAGACGTCCTAATCGGTCATTTATTCATTATCCGAATTAAGTTGCTGATTGCACTATACATATTTGTACCGATAGTCTGTATTTTTCTTTTAGTTTTGTCCTTTTGTTGTAAAAATGAAAATAAACACCTTTAAAAAAAAAAAAAAAAGAATTCCCTTCACTGGAACTAAGGGGCCAAGCCCAACCCCTGGAAAACAAACCCACGGCATAATCCCCCCTCCACAAAATGATTTGGACCAGTACACAAAGAAAGGTCCATAAAGACATGGATGAGTGAGTTTGGGGTAAAGGAACTTGACTGGCCTGCACATAGTCCTAAACTCAACCCGATAGAACACCTTTGAGATGAATTTGACCTCACAAATGCGCTTCTGGAAGAATGGTCAAACATTCCCATAGAGATACTCCTAAACCTCCTGGACAGCCTTCCCAGAAGAGTTGAAGCTGTTATAGCTGCCAACTAAATATTGAGCCCTATGGACTAAGGCTGGGATGTCATTAAAGTTAATGTGTGTGCAAAGGCAGGCGTCACAATACTTTTGACAATATATTGTAATTGCATTTCAACAATATGGTTCCGCAGAACATGAGTTGAGATGCCCTGGATTAAATATCGACTTTAATTCTTGTGCACTTTGTGCTATAAACTCACCATTTTTTCCTTCAAATCTATGTTCTCACTTCTCAAGAAGGCAGCTTCCCTTTGAGCATCCCGGGTTACAGTTTCAGCATCAACTAAAGACTGTTTCAGTTGAAGTACTTCTTCCAAAATTTTTTCACTGTCACCCCCCTAAGAAAATACCAAAACAAAAACATACAAAATTAGGCAGAAAAGAAAAAGGATACAATGAGACTTAGCAGGAATAGGTGTGTGAAGTCACTTCTAGATGCTATCAAAAGACATCACACGTCTACAGACTTCACGTCACCTTAACCACTTAAGCCCCAGACCATTTGGCTGGCCAAAGACCACAGCACTTTTTGCGATTTGGCACTGCGTCGCTTTTACTGACAATTGCACGGTCGTGCGACGTGGCTCCCAAACAAAATTGACGTCCTTTTTTCCCACAAATAAAGCTTTTTTTTGGTGGTATTTGATCACCTCTGCGTTTTTTTTTTTTTGCGCTATAAACAAAAAAAAAAAACAATTTTGAAAAAAAAAAAAAGCATTATTTTTCAGTTTTTGCTATAATAAATATCCCCCCCAAAGGTAAATAAAAAAACGTTTTCCCTCAGTTTAGGCCGATACGTATTCTTCTACATATTCTTGGTAAAAAAAACAAAAAACAACAAACAAAAAAAAATTTGCGCAAAAGTTATAGCGTCTACAAAATACGGGATAGTTTTGTGCCATTTTTAATTTTTTTCCACTTGAACGGCGGCGATCTGCGATTTTTACCGTGACTGCGACATTATAGCGGACACATTGGACAATTTTGACACATTTTTGGGATCATGGTCATTTTTACAGCGATCAGTGCTAAAAAAATTGCACCGATTACTGTAAAAATGATGCTGGCAGAGAAGGGGTTAACCACTAGCTGGCTAGGAAGGGGTTAAGCGTGTCCTAGGGAGTGATTCTGTTAGGGGGCGTGGCTACGAGTGACATGTCACTGATCACCGCTCCCGATCACAGGGAGTTTTTTTTTTTTTTTTAACAGCCCATAAACTCCCCTCTATGTTATCCTATGTGTCCATGCACACATGGACATTTTTGGATGTTTATCAGCAGTGAAGTTTATGGGCTGTTGCCTGAACGCGCTAAAATAGTGTTCAGGAGCTGTTGTTCTGACCACAAAAAACGCTTAAAAGCGTTAAAAACGCGCATAAACGTCGATAAACGCCCAAAAATGTGGCTCACAAGCGGTTTTTAATCCATTGAAAAGAAAAAAACCCCTAAAAATGATAATGTAGAAAAACACGAAAACACGCTAATAAACACGATTGTCAAAAACATTAAATGTTGAATGACTGAATGAAAGCTACTGGCGTTTTTATAACATTTTAATGTCCAGTGTGCATGGAACCTAAAAAGTATGGTTTGCTTGTTTTTTTCAACATCATCCTTACCTAGGTGGATGCAGCATCACTCCGATGCTGCATCTGTCCCCTGCTGGCTCCAAGACTGAGAACTGAGCACGCAAACACCTCAGATTTCCAGGCTCCCTGAGCAGAGAGCTGGTGACTGTCAATCACCACTGTCTGCTCACTATCTATCACTATCTATCCGAGCGGGCGTCATACGACGTCCTGGGCTTCGCCGCTCCTGTGGGCCCCAAGTGCGGCGATTGGGGATGAGGCGTGTCCCTCGGGACGCAGCCCAGATCAGTGTCAATAAAAATAGTCTCTTTACCACGTGACCAGCTGTGTCCAATCACAGCTGGTCACATGCATTGTCCTCATGCACGACGATCGCGGTAAAGAGCTATCGAAATTGGCTCTTTACCATGTGATTGGCTTTGTCCAATCACAGCCGGTCACAGAATGTCAACAAACCACGGTAACGAGCTGTTACTGGGCTCTTCTCCTCACACACTGATCGTGTGTATAAAGGAGATTGCGGTAACAGCTCGTCACCACCTACAGTATACACCAAGCACACCGATTGCCCCCTCCCCCAATAAAGAGGACCTGTATCCACCTATGAAAGCACCTGTCACCAGCCCACCAGAGCACCCTCCGAGTGCCTGGCACCAGCCCATCAGAGTACCCCCGAGTGCCTGGCACAGCTCATCAGAGTACCCCCGAGTGCCTGGCACAGCTCATCAGAGTACCCCCGAGTGCCTGGCACCAGCCCATCAGAGTACCCCCGAGTGCCTGGCACCAGCCCATCAGAGTACCCCCGAGTGCCTGGCACCAGCCCATCAGAGTACCCCCGAGTGCCTGGCACCAGCCCATCAGAGTACCCCGAGTGCCTGGCACCAGCCCATCAGAGTACCCCGAGTGCCTGGCACCAGCCCATCAGGGTACCCCGAGTGCCTGGCACCAGCCCATTAGGGTACCCCGAGTGCCTGGCACCAGCCCATCAGGGTACCCCGAGTGCCTGGCACCAGCCCATCAGGGTACCCCGAGTGCCTGGCACCAGCCCATCAGGGTACCCCGAGTGCCTGGCACCAGCCCATCAGGGTACCCCGAGTGCCTGGCACCAGCCCATCAGAGTACCCCGAGTGCCTGGCACCAGCCCATCAGAGTACCCCGAGTGCCTGGCACCAGCCCATCAGAGTACCCCGAGTGCCTGGCACCAGCCCATCAGAGTACCCCGAGTGCCTGGCACCAGCCCATCAGAGTACCCCGAGTGCCTGGCACCAGCCCATCAGAGTACCCCGAGTGCCTGGCACCAGCCCATCAGAGTACCCCGAGTGCCTGGCACCAGCCCATCAGAGTACCCCGAGTGCCTGGCACCAGCCCATCAGAGTACCCCGAGTGCCTGGCACCAGCCCATCAGAGTACCCCGAGTGCCTGGCACCAGCCCATCAGAGTACCCCGAGTGCCTGGCACCAGCCCATCAGAGTACCCCGAGTGCCTGGCACCAGCCCATCAGAGTACCCCGAGTGCCTGGCACCAGCCCATCAGAGTACCCCGAGTGCCTGGCACCAGCCCATCAGAGTACCCCGAGTGCCTGGCACCAGCCCATCAGAGTACCCCGAGTGCCTGGCACCAGCCCATCAGAGTACCCCGAGTGCCTGGCACCAGCCCATCAGAGTACCCCGAGTGCCTGGCACCAGCCCATCAGAGTACCCCGAGTGCCTGGCACCAGCCCATCAGAGTACCCCAAGTGCCTGGCACCAGCCCAGAGTACCCCGAGTGCCTGGCACCAGCCCAGAGTACCCCGAGTGCCTGGCACCAGCCCAGAGTACCCCGAGTGCCTGGCACCAGCCCATCAGAGTACCTGTCATCAGCCCATCAGAGTACCTGTCACCAGCTGATCCGAGTGCCTAGTTGCAGCCCATGCCTCTTAGAATATACATTGGGGTGTTAGCTTTCCAAAATGTAGTCATTTTGTGGGTAATTTCACTGTCCTGGTACTCCAGGATGTTCAAAAGTGATAGGTAGGAATGAAATTATAGGTGTAATTTATGCTCCTAGAACGCCTGATGGCGCTCCCTGCATGCTGGACCTCCATGTGGCCAGGCTATGAAAAAGTCCCATGTGGTATCGCCATACTCTGAAGGAGTAGCTGAATGTATTTTGGGGTATAATTGAAAGTATGCATATGCTGTGCGTGAGAATGAAAATTTTGTAATATATATATATATATATATATATATATATATATATATATATATATATATATATATATATATATATATATATATATATATATATATATATATCTTTATTTTCCCAATTGTGGGAAAAAATTACAAATTTTAAAAAACTCACTATGCCTCTTACTAAATACCTTGGACTGACTACTTTTCCAAAAAGGGGTCATTTGGGGGGTATTTGTACTTTCCTGACATTTCAGGGCCTCAAGAGATGATAGGCCATCAGTGCATCAGGTTTGATCAATTTTCAATAATTTGCACCATAGCTTGTAGACTAAATTTCACACAGTCCAAATAATATACCCTCTTTGGGTTATTTTTACCAAAGATATGTAGCAGTATAAATTTTGGCCCAAATTTATGAACAAAAATTACTTAAATTTGCAAAATTTTATTATATAAAACAAAATTTTCTCACTTATGTCACAAAAAATAAAAAACCTAGTGGTGATTAAATACTAGGGTTGTCCCGATACCGATACTAGTATCGGTATCGGCACCGATACCAAGCATTTGCCCAAGTACTTGTACTCGGGCAAATGCTCCCGATGCTTCCCCCGATACCTTGACTGTCAGTGGTGATGGACGTGTGGGGGAGTTACAAGCTTCTCCCCCCGCGGCTTTCAGCTGCTTAGTGACATACAGCGGTGATCGGTGCTTGTAATTCCCCCACACGCGATCACCGCTGACTGTCACCTCCTCCTCCTTAGTCCCCTGCCCGCTGTCCTCCTTCTTTGCTGTGTCCCCCTCCGCTGTCCTCCTCCGTTCCTCTGTCCACCTCCCGCTGTCCTCCTTCTTTGCTCTGTCCCCCTCCGCTGTCCCCATGCGTTCCTCTGTCCCCCCCCGCTGTCCTCCTTCTTTGCTCTGTCCCCCCCCCCCCGCTGTCCTCCTTCTTTGCTGTGTCCCCCTCCGCTGTCCTCCTCCGTTCCTCTGTCCCCCTCCGCTGTCCCCATCTGTTCCGGCTTTCCGTTGTCCCCCTCTCTCTTCCTCTGTCCCCTCCGTTCTGCTGTCTCTCTCTGCTGTGTGTATGGAGAGAGTCAGCTGACTCTTTCCATTCACATAACTGAAACATTGTAATCTCCTGTGATTACAATGTGTCAGTTTATGAATGGAGAGAAGCTGCTGTGTTCTCTCCATTCATTCTCAGTGCAGCTGACGCTGCAGAGAAAGGGACTGGGGAATCTCTATCCTCAGTCTATTTCTCTGTCTCAAGGGGGAGATATCAGAGGTCTGTTAAGACCCCTGATATCTCACCAAAGCCCCCCAACAGGGCTGATTAAAAAAAAAAAAAACACACACATAGTGCAATAAAGAATAAAAAAAAAAATTGTAAAAAATAATAAATGTAAATGAAAAAAAAAACAAAACAAAAACACACACACAGACACCGTTCACTATACCACCACCCCCACCCCACCCGCCCCCCCCCCCCCTCAAAAAAAAAAAAAAAAAAAAAACCTGTCACGTGACATTAAAAAAAAGTATCGGTAATCGGTATCGGCGAGTACTTGAAAAAAAGTATCGGTACTTGTACTCGGTCCTAAAAAAGTGGTATCGGGACAACCCTATTAAATACCAAAAGAAAAGCTTTATTTGTGTGAAAAAAAGATAAAAATTTTGTTTGGGTACAGTGTTGCATGACTGAGTAATTGGCATTCAAAGTGCGAGAGTGCTGAAAATTGGTCTTGGCAGGAAGGGTGTATAAGTGCCCTGTATTGAAGTGGTTCAATAAGTGCTGCCACCAACTTTTATACTGTATGTAAAAGCACACACACAAAATTTAATTTACAATTTTTTTTAAAATTCACTTAGAATGCGTGTTTGAACGCGATAGGAAGAGTGGACTATATGACCTAATATGACCTGCTAGCTTGAATACAGCAGTGCCGCTAAACTTTCCATATTTTTGATCTTCTGCTAACATTTTTGATGCCGGTCATGTTCTTGTTTTATTAAAGAAGTTTTTACCTATTACACTATGGAGTTTCTCCTGTTTTTGTACTCCACATACGGCGAGAGGTACTATCGAAGTCAGTCCGGCTGCATAGAACTAACAGCACCTGTGAAGGAGTGAGCCTGTGTGATCAGATCAGCTGTTCCATCTGATCAGCTGCTCCAGTGTATGGGATTTCTTTATACTGCTACCTTGATGCCAGTGGAGGATCCCTGGATACTTTATGAGCCCATAAGACCCCCGTGATAGGGGTCCCACGAATCTGGTAAGCGGCCACCTTTTCTTATTCTATCACAAGAATCTGGAGAAAGGATTAACTTACCCAGGAGGCATATATATATATTTTTATGTTGCAGGACTTTCTTAATGTGCCTTCCTTCAACTATCTATTCCTTCAGTGGACTTTTTTTACTACATTGTAACCACATATTACCTCTCTGGAAGGCGCAATATCCAACATTTGTGTTGTTACTTTTTTTGTTATTTACCATTATTGCTCAAATGTAAAATTCACACACACATCCAGGCTGAGGGAGTTCCCTCAGTCTGATTGTGACATTAGTAGCGCATCTGAATATAGTTACCATATTGCTAAAACTGAAAATTCCGGGTTTTTTTTAAGGTTGCAGCACTTTGTCATTTGTCTCATTACACTCACTGGATAATTTTTTGTTTATATATATTTTTTGTAATCTAAAGAAAATAATTTCACTTTATATGTGCAGAATTGTGTGGAAATATTCTGCTGTTCACCTTTGAACCCACATCACCTTTTAAATAAGATAGCAATTTTGGGGTCAGCGCAGATTTTTTGCGATAGACCATGTTCCCTGAACAGAGAGGTCCTCCGGAACATCTCCCTAGCCCAACTGGCTGGCCAAAACCTTCAAATTCATTGGGAAGAAGATTCTGGTATCCAACATCTAAGTGTATATCCACAACTGCAACATAAATGATCTTGGAAGGCAGATGCATTGGCTGATCCGACTCCAAACAGGCAGGATACTAAGCAGAGCCCTGGAGTGAAGCTGGGTAGAAGCCGCTGCATAAAAATAGGATTTTTATAACAGCTTACCTGTAAAATCCTTTTCTTGGAGTACATTATGGGACACAGAGCCTTAAGTAATTACTTAATGGGTTATGGGCCATCTTCAAGTGTTGACACTGGTATACCCAATACAGGAAGTTTGACTCCCCTATATAACCCCTTCTCCTTCCAGGAGTACCTCAGTTTTTGTAGCCATGCAAAATACTTAAACCCCATAAAAAGAGGGGACCTGTGTGTCCCATTATGTACTCCAAGAAAAGGATTTTTACAGGTAAGCGGTTATAAAAATCCTATTTTCTTTATCATACATCATGGGACACAGAGCCTTAAGTAATTACTTAATGGGATGTCCCATAGCAATGCTACTTGAGGGGAGGGAGACACAACCCGTAGGGCACCCCCAGACCTGAGGATTAATACTGCTGCCTGCAGCACACTGTGCCCGAAGGCGATATCCTCATTCCTCCTCCTTACATCCACTTGATAAAATTTTGTGAATGTATGCACTGAGTTGCGGCCTTGCAGATCTGAGCCATGGAGGCCTGGCGACGCACTGCCCAAAAAGCACTAACCGTTCTGGTAGAGTGCTCCTTAATTTGAAACGGGGGAATTTTACCCTTCAAATCATAACCTTGAATTATCACCTGTCAAATCCACTTAGCGACAGTGGATTTCGATGCTGCCTGTCCTTTCTTAGGACCCTCTGGCAGAATAAATAAGACATCAGTCTTACAAATCCGAGCAGTTGCCTTTAAATAGATTTTCACTGCTCTCACCACATCAAGACAATGTAGTGACTTTTCTTCCCTGGAACATGGTTTTTGAAAAAACAATGGCAGGACAATATCTTGGTTCAGGTGAAAACCTGAAACTACTTTTGGAAAAAAGCCTGGATGAGGGCGTAACACCATTCTGTTCTCATGAATAATCAAATATGGCTCTTTACAAGAAAGAGCAGCCAATTCCGAAACCCTCCTTGCTGAGGATATAGCAACCAATACCAGCTTCCTTGTCAGAAAGACTAAGGGAATATGCTGTATCGGTTCAAAAGGCTGTTTTTGTAACACTGACAAAGCTAAAATTCAAGTCCCAAGGGCTCAAGGGTGTTTTAACTGGCGGATTAATCCGCATCACCCCTTGCATAAAACCCCGGACTAAAGAATGCGTAGCAAGCGGTCTTTGAAATAAAATCGATAAGGCTGAGACTTGGCCCTAGTAGTACTCATGGCCAACTTTATCGCTACGCCCAATTGTAGAAAGGCAAGAATTCTGCCTATGATATATCTCTGAGGGTGCCAACCCTTGGATTCACACCAGGAAACATAAGCCTTCCAAACTCTATAATATATAGTGCTGGAAGCTGGCTTCCTTGCCTTAATCAAAGTTGAGATAACTGACCTGGAAAGCCCACGTTTCTTCAGAATGTGGGTCTCAATAGCCAGGCCGTTAAATTTAGCATTCGTAAAGTAGGATGGAATATCGGCCCCTGTGAAAGCAGGCCTGGCCTTAGTGGGAGGGGCCATGGACCCTCTACTGCCATCTTTACGACCTTCTGGGCCATGCTGGTGCTACCAGAATTACCAGCTTTCTTTCCAGATTGATCCTGCAAAGAAGTCGTGGCAGCAACTGAATAGGGGGGAATGCATAGATCAGTGAGAACTGATCCCACAGGGTCACCTGTTCCGCATGCGAATGCATCCCTTTTCCTAGACACAAAGTTGACCAACTTCTTGTTGAATCTGGATGCTAGAAGATCTACATCCAGAGTTCCCCATCTTTGGCAAACAGCCTGAAAGACGTCAGGGTGAAGAGACCATTCCCCTGGGAATAACTGCTGGCGACTTAAAGTGGGGTTCCACCCAGGGGGGCCGTCCAAAAAAAAAAAAAAATTAAAAGTCAGCAGCTACAAATACTGCAGCTACTGACTTTTAATTGGACACTCACCTGTCCCTGGGTCCAGCAATGCGGGGGATGGAGGCCCCGCTCGTCTCCCCCCTCCACTCGTCGGCGCCGGCATTTCAACTGTGGGCGCCGGGCTGTGGCTTCACAGCCTGGCACCCACTGCGCATGCGCGAGCGGCGCCGTGATTGGCCGCTCAATCACCTGGGACCTGAATTGGGTCCCAGATGATTGACAGGAGGGAGGGAGCAGAGCGGAGCCCTTCCTGTGCCGAGGAGGAAGTGATGTCACCAGCCCAGGCTAAGGGACAGGCAGACTACGATGGACCACCTAGCAACAGGCATTTAGAGGTAAGTAAAAAAAAAAAAAAATATCCAAATGTTTTTTTGTTTTTTTTTTTAGAATTTTTTAGATAGGTTTGTTTTTTTGGGTGGAACCCCACTTTAAGTAGTCCGCCTGCCAATTCTCTACTCCCGGGATGAAAACTGCAGTTAGGCATGGGACATTCTTTTCTGCCCAAGTTAGAATATGGTTCACCTCTCTCTGAGCTAAGAGACTCTTGGTGCCCCCCCCCCCCCCGGTGATTGATATAGGCCACAGCCGTGGCATTGTCGGATTGGATCCTGACAGGACAATTCTTTAACCTGGAGGTCCAGGTTTTCAAAGCCAGACACTTCCCGAATCTCTAGGATGTTGATGGGCAGGGTTCTTTCAGATCTTGACCACTGTCCCTGGACAGTCGTTTACTCTAGTACTGCTTCCCAGCCT
The DNA here is from genome assembly GCA_037952925.1 of Lithobates clamitans. NCBI lineage: Eukaryota > Metazoa > Chordata > Amphibia > Anura > Ranidae > Lithobates > Lithobates clamitans. The sequence continues at coordinate 7,211,942 of JBBGZY010000655.1, forward strand.
GAGAGGCTGGCATCTGTCGTTACTACTTTCCAGATGATTGGTCTGAAGGATTTTCCTTTCAGCAGATTCTGGGTAACCACCAACTGAGGCTTTGGGAGACTCTTGGGGACAGGCGCATTGGCAAGTCCAAAGCTTGGGTTGTTTTGTTTCCAAGCAGATGGGATACTGTTTTGCAACAGTCTTGAATGGAACTGTGCATAGGGAACTGCTTGGAATGAAGCTACCATCTTTCCTAACAACCTCATGCAAAAGAGAGTTGAGGGATCTCTTCTTGACCTGACCATCTGTACCAGCTCTTGTATGGAGCGGATCTTTGCCGGAGGCAAAAACACCCTTTTCTGGGCTGTGTCTATGATCAGGCCCAAATACTCCAGCTTTCTTAGCGGTTTTAAGGAAGACTTCTCTAGGTTGAGGATCCAACCCAGACTTTCCAGGTAACTGGTTGTAATGCGTACACTTTTCTCCAAGTGAGCCACTAACTGGTCATTAACAATAGATCGTCTAGGTTCGCCAAGACTGTTATGCCCTGTGCCCTTAGCCTGGCTAGCGGTGGGGCCAGTACTTTTGTGAACACCCGGGGTGCTGTAGCTAGCCTGAAGGGCAAGGCTACAAACTGAAAGTGCTGTTCTACTTCGAACCGCAGCAATTTCTGGTGAGCAGGAAATATAGGGACATGCAGATATGCATCTCTGATGTCGATGGATGCCATAAGTTCTCTTCTTTGTAGGATGGAAACTACTGACTTGATCGACCTCCATGCGAAAGGGGCGGATCTTCAGGAATTGATTTAGGTTCCTTAGATCTAGAATGGGTCCAACATCCCCATTTGGCTTTGGTACTGTAAACAGGTTTGAAAAAAAAACCCCAAACCTCGCTCTTCTGTGGGGATCTGTATGATCACCCCTTGAGCCAAGAAATCGGTCTAATGCTTGAAACAGAGATTGCCTTTTCCCTGGGTCTTTGGGAACGTTTGATCTCAGGAAACGAGACGGTGGGAACTCCTGAAATTCTAGTTTGTATCCTAGAGACACCGTGGAGATTACCCATCTGTCCTGAATTTCCCTTTGCCAGACTTCTAAGTATTTCAGAAGTCTTCCCCCCACTTTGTTGAGGGGGGACGCCTCTTCATGATGAGGTTTTAGTATTCTGCTTTGCAGATTTGCGGCCCCAGGTCTTCTTTTGTGCCTGGGTCTGACCATGAGGTTTTCCTCTAGAGTCTGATGGCGGAGGCCATCGCCACTGCCTAGAGGCGGATGTCCCTGGCGCAGGAGAAAAAGTCAGTTTAAATTAAGGAAGTTTATACTTTCTTTTAACTGGCAAAAGAGTACTCTTTCCACTAGAAATCGTCTGGATGTATTTAACCAAATCATCGCCAAATAGTCGCTCCCCATGAAAAGGGAAACTAGTCAGAAGCTCTTTGCAAGGTGCTTCGGCAGACCAATTTTTTAACCAAAGGGTCCTACGCGTGTGTACTAGCACAAGCGCAAGGCGAGGCGTCTGGTGAATAGAATCCTTCATAGCATCTATGGCAAAACATAATGCTTTTGGTAACTCGGCCAACTCACGGGCCTGTTGTGCAGGGAGCTCTTTAAGAGCCTCTGTGAATTGGTCCTTTAAGGACTGACAAGATGCCTATTGCTGCAACTGCAGGCTGAGTAACGGTCCCTGCTAACGAAAAGGGGATTTTAACAGGAATTCCATCTTCTTAACTGTTGAATCCTTAAGTATTTGTGCATTGTCTACTGGACAAGTTAGACTTTTATTCACACTGCAAATTGCAGCGTCAACTGCTGGTACCTTCCATTTTTTGGTGAATTTTTCTTCCATGGGATAGAGAACTAAGAATCTCTTTGGAGGGAGAAAATGCTTATCCGGATGATCCCATTCAGCATAAATAAGCTTTTCTAGCAATGCACAGTCTGGAAACGCATTCAAAGGTTGTAAAGGTTTCAAAGAACCCAAGGAGGAAACCAGACTTTCAGCTAACTCTGTTAGGGGTAGCATGAAAGCAGAGCGAACCATTTCCGTAATGGTTCTGATTTGTACCTTAGATTGTGAAGCTGATTCATCAGCTGTAGTTCCTCCGCAGAGGAATAATCGGCTTGTTTTTCCTCTCGATTGTCTGAGGGCAACACCTCATCCTGACCCCACTGTTCCCTTGGTAAAGGGTTTGGAGTGGGAGAGAGGGATCTAGCACGCTTCCTATCCCCTTGGATGGAGGATGCGATTAAAGGTGCTAATCTTCCTTCTAAGCCCTGCAGGGCAGAGGAAAATGCATCTTCAGTCACGTATACAGAGACTGAAGAGTGAGAAGCAGTTGCACCACCAATCGGTTCCAAAGACTCACCCTGGCTTGCCATATCTGGTATCTCCGGAGAGGATGACAGTGTGGAGGCATGGCTGGAGTTCCCAGCACCTGGGGGTGGAACCTTTGGTGCCTTAGTAGTAACCTTGGAAGCCATAGTGCCAAGCACAAAAGCAGAGGCACTCTAAGAACTGTTCTATTTGCTGAGCAATAGTAGGAAAAACAATGGCAGCATAGATTAATCTGATGCTAAACAATAATATCTTTTCCTGTACTGAAAATGCCAGTGTACACCCCTCACGTGCTCCAGCGCTCCTGTGTCCTGTGGCAGCCTTGCTTCAGCTGCTCTGATAGACACTTAGTTTTCAGAGCATCAGCTTTTAAGCCCCTCGGATGCAAGACTGATTGCCTGTGCGCCGTGTGCTTTCCAAGGACGCTGAGTCCGCACACAGCGCCGACCACTTAAGCCCAGACCCTCCCTCCTACTTCTTTCAATGTAAAACCTCAGCCTTGTGCGCCCAGACGGCTTCGGGTCTGAGACACAGACCAGAAGGAGGAGTGGAGAATGCAGTCGCCATGCGGCGTGTCTTCTTGAGAAGGGCTGCTTTACAAATTGCATGGCAAGTAAATGCTGTTAGCCAAGAAGCCACCCCGCACCCCTTAAGGGGGGGTACTTCAGAAGTTTGTCAGCCTTTAGTGCTTGTCACACTGTTTTACAGCATTACAAAACTGTAACAAATGTAATGTACCATAGTACATGTACCCCCAGCCACTCAGTTTCCCCAATTGGGGGAGAGGAGAACCACCTCCAGCTGCTAAGACACACGCTGTGAGTTAGCACAGATTAACAGGGTATATGCATTCTTAATTGCTGCAGTATACTGCTGAAAACAGACAGATCCAAATGTCACCCATCACGGCGGGCAGCATAGTTAAACCTTCAAAGACCGGGTCCCTTTTAATAGGGATTCCACTACTTTGGACCTGTATAGCACCCCTTAAGAAAACTTTAGGTAATGTAGCAAGACCAAAGAGAGTCCTGGTTCCTAGGGTCCAGCCCTCAAAGAGAAGCATTACAGGCAAAACCTTGTTCTTTGCGAGGCCCGGGTACCATCCTGTGGCCACAGTGGCGTGGATGGATCCAGTTGTGGAGGTTTTTTAAATCCAGCATGGTCCCTCCTGGAGTTCCTCAGAGCACATCTTCACTCGTGACCAACACCTTAGACAATGGTGAAAAAACTGAGGTACTCCTGGAAGGAGGAGGGGTTATATAGGGGAGTCAACTTCCTGTATTGGGTATACCAGTGTCAACACCTGAAGGTGGCACATAACCCATTAATTACTTAAGGCTCTGTGTCCCATGATGTACGATAAAGAAATGCAGCTACTACGTTCCCCAGCAACTTCATGCAGTCCTGAATCAAGGGACTTTTTAAAACAATCTCAGAGACTTCACCTGAGTTCAAAGCGACAGGTACATGCTTAGTACTAGGCACTCCAGACATTTTGTCGAAACCAATGCAGGTTTCTAAGGCTTCAGTACCTAGCCAAACCTTTCCAGTACCTCACCATGGAGTTTCTCCGGGTTCGCAACAACCCCAGAACCAGCATCTTGGTAAACACACTGGGGGTCGTAGACAGGTCTAATGGCAAATCCACAAACTGATAGTGGGGGACTTTCCATTGTAAAGCTCAAAAACTACTGGCAAGGCTGGAAGATGGGGATGTATAGTTAGGCATCCTGAATGCAAGGAAGCCCTACTGATGAAGTGAAGTATTTACTGACTAGATGGTCTGCAGACCTAGTCATCTGTGACTCCCCAAGTTCAAGCTACCACACTTGTGTCAGAAGGACTTGCCTTGAGAATCAGAGGACTTGGGAGTCCAATCTTGCAGATTGGGATGTAGGCTTACGAAAGGACCTCTTGGATCCTGAAGGCACCGTTGGTTTCTGACCCGTCACTTTGCCTTCTTAAGAGTTAGGAGTGTGTTTTTACCCACAGTCACCTTTTGAGTGAAGGCATTCAAGAAGGGTCGAAACAAGCATTCGCAGCCTCTCGTTTTTTTTCTTGCAGAACAATTTCACCACCCACCATTTGAGCCATAGAATTCTTTTCATGTGTACAGACAAAGCTCACCCATGAAAGCTGCCTGGAGTCTAAGGTACAAAAAAAAAAAAAAAAACACAGGTTTTTGGAATTCTTCCAGGAGCTGCCAAATGGTAGTTTCCTGCAGGTTTGATTCTCTGGAATACAGTATGTTTCTCCCAGACTTGGGGCTTGGCAGAATCCCACTGCAGGCCGCAGATCCACTTCTACCAGAGAAATTGATGCCTTTAACCTCTTAAGTGTGGTGTCTTTAAACATCTGGACCTCCTACACTCTGACCCTTCAAGGTATTATTTAACCACTTCCAGCCCAAGGACATCATATGAGGTCCTGGACTTTGAGTGGGGATATCTGAATGATGCCTGCAGCTACAGGCACCATTCAGATATCTTTATCGTCCGGCGATTCTGTGCCCCATAAGAACAATCATAGCGGCAGTTCAGCTGCTTGATCGTTCTTACAGGTGGCGGGAGGGGACATCACCCCCCCCCTCCCTCCAATGCTTGTCCAGCCTCGCCCGTGCAATCGGCAAGCCATAAAACGAACCGGTTGTGGTCAGAAGTTGATCATAGAGATTTCTGGTGGCCAGATGGTCCCCAGTCATCTCTATGACCCTCAGAGGCCCAGGCACGATGTTAGGACATCACATCTGGGCCGACGGATGTAAACAATGCCAGGGACTCGGCTGGAAAGGTCAAGACAGTTCATTTTTTTTATCTCGGCCTGCAGGAGAGATGTGGGGTCTTATAGACTCCACATCTCTCCATGAAGAGGGCCTGTCACACACTATTACAAGGGATGTTTACATTCCTTGTAATAGGAATAAAAAAAACTCAAAGGAGTAGAGAGGGAAAAAGTGGTCAAGCCATGTTAAAACATACTTCTGCTGAGTAGCAAAGAAGTAACCATTACCAACACTATCATTCTGCACAGGTTTTACAAATACCTGACCGTGCAAGAGCAGTAGAAACAGGCCAAAAGGGAAAGCCAGAAGGAAATACCGAGGCAAAATGGATTGAAGCCAATGTCTATCACTCGCCGTTTTAAACTCCAGGTTCTGAAGAGTCACTGAAGACCTCCCCTCGAAACTCCTGGTGCTGAGGAGTTGCTGAGCTGTTCACTTATAGGGTGAGTGAAGGCAGTAAAACGGTTAAATCTAGTTACACGAGCACTGTGACAAATTCTTTGACTAGCAATGAATTTCTATGTTCAGACTAGAGTAGCTATAGTGAAACCACCTTTACAACAAACAGCACTTAAAAAAATACATTAGATACATGGTTACTGGGAATATACTATACCATAGATATTGAGAGATCAGAATATCTGGATTTTTTCAAGAGCACTTCAGCATCTTTCTTTAATTCAGCTATTAGCTTTTCTTGCTCTTTCAAAACTTTTGATTTATTTTCTAGTTCACCCTGTAATTTTAAAGAATAGAACAGCAGTTACATCTCAAATCTGAAACCGGAAGCAGCCTTGCTAGCAGAAAGATATACAAAAGTTCCAGACTATTCAATACATATGAAGAAGAATGGATAGGTATATAAAAATGTAGTAACGTTTTACAAACATGGCTTAAAAAAAAAAAAACAGAAAAGATTTTACTGTGAAATGGACTAGCTATATTAGCACAAGGATGCACACAATAACACAGTGTGCAGTAATGCACTGTGCATTGTGGTGTGTAACATTTTAGAAAACAGAGCAGGACATCTTTTATGCATTGCAGTGTATTCACAGCCCACTCAAAACTAGTGGGCTGCCTAAAACAAACCAATAAAAACCCCACACGAGCATTGTAGGCCACTTCCTTGGATGGGGGGTGGTGGTTAAATGGCCCCAAAGTTGGAACATTAACTGACCCATCAAGGACTTAATTTTTTTTAATCAGTAAAAAGTATTAGCAGATATAATTGATTAATATTTGGTCTGTTTTATGATGAAAGACAGAAGTTTAGAAAAACCTCACCTCTAGTTCTTGATTGTATAACTCTGCATTCTTTACTACCTTCTTTAAACTGCCAATTTCATGAATTAGTTGTGCCTAGAAAGCAATTAGCAATAGGGCAAGAAGCATTAGCAAGAATTGTTGATTAGAAAGCCATCACCAAAGAAGCAAACCGGAACCTTCACACAGAAAGAATTTTGGTGCAATTAAGACAATTTTTCCAGCAACCCAGCATTAAAAGTAGAACTATAGGCCAAAATTTATTTTTATTTTGGATAAGGTCAAGAAGGGTTATAACCTGTCAGATTTTTTTTGCCATCTGTGTCCCATTGCGGAGATTTCCCATCATTTCCTGTCCCATAGCAAAGTGAGAGGTAATCCCCGCAAATGAAGGGAATTCCTTGAGAGCCCCCAGGTCACGAGATCTAATGTACTCATTGGAAGATTACCCCTCCATCACTTTTCTGAGGACAACCAAAAATTTGGGATTTTCATTTACTTTCACTGATAATAGTAAATAGGACAAATAGCAAGGGTGAATCTCCCTAACAAACTGATAGGTGTTTTAATCCCTCTGCACTCTATCCAAAACTAAAAGAAAGTTTTGGCTTTAGTTATACTTTGAGAAATATTTGTGCACCGATAACCATCTTTTCTCCATGACACAGCATAAAACACAAAGACTTGTATATGTTCTCTAGATTTTACAGGGAAAATCACTAGATATTTTAGTCCTACTTTAGGAGAAATGAAGTTTGTGAGGTTCGGGCTTTATTACCTTGAGTCACCTACCTAAAATAACCATGGGACAACTCATGATCTGCATGTTTGTGAGTAAGCAAGTCACAAAAGTATTGCGGGCACTGGTTTAGCATTATAATCAGGTAACAAGCATTTTAAAAAGGAGAAAAAAAAATTTCAAAAGGATAATGGCAGCTCTGTATTACATCCGTACAGACTAACAATGCTTGCCAGCTAGTTATGGGAAAAAAAAACAAGGTATTAAACCAGTGATACAATTGCACCTTCAATGAAACTTTACCAATTTTAAGGAATAAATGTGGGACTTCTCTGTGTAAACATGTGCATAGAGAAAATGGATGGATTATAAAACATGCAGCACAGCAAAGATGAACCATGCAACTCAGGATCACTTCATTCTATCATACATTCAATAATTTATTATTGGTGAGCATTAACTACCAAGGTTAATCTATACTATTACGGCTAACTCACAGCTAAATAACTCCTGCTGCAGAAGTTTGCACCACAATGGATTAAAACAGTGTATTACTGGATTTTAAACAGTAAAGGCGTTTATTTTTAATGTTTTACATAGCTATACCTGGCAGCCTGAAGTGATCTAGGGGGACTTACATTTTTTGACTAAAGTTCCACTTCGAGTAGATTTAGGGGAATTATATAGAATGTGTTGCTCACTAAAAATACATTTGTTTGGCTCTCAACAACCTCAAAACAAAAACAAAAAAAAAACCCACACACGGTATTGACCAAACGTGAAATATACTTTCAGGGAGACTGAAGAAATATTTTTGAATTCTTTTTAAATATATACATTTGAAAACTGAACTCAATTTTTAATAAGTAAAATATAAATCTGTAGATTTTTTTTTCTAAGGGTTCATTCATTAAACTCCCTTTGCAATGCATATTAGACTAATACGATAGCACTGTACTGCTTTTACAGTATGCTTTTTGGCAGTCCACGTAGGTACTCATCTCTGCTGGGTAGAGAGCCAAGGACCCAAGAGTACTTCTGTTTCGCATGGAGTGATAATTTCAGAATGCCAGCAGTAAATATGAAATAGTTTGCAATTTTCACATATACCTGGTGAAGAGTCATTTACTCTCAACTCTGAACTTGAGAAAAACAAAATCACAATAGATTTTCACTAGGGGGTTGACTGATTTTGTTTTTTTAGGGCCAATTTTTTTTTTTTTTTTTAAGAGTTTTTTTGGCTGCCTTTAGGGCCGATAGCCAATATCGGGTGCTGATATTCTGTAGATTTAATTTTTTTTTTACACTAATAATACATTTTTTTATCACTTATTGCTGTCACAAGGAATGTAAACATCCCCAGTAACAGGTAAGTGAGAGGTACTCTTTATGGGGAGATCGGGGGTCTACAAGACCCCAAATCCCTCCACTGCACTTAAAAGTATTCAAAACGCCAAGATCTGTGTTTTTTTGAATACTTTCTATTTTTTTAAAACTGACGCCTTTAGGGTGAGAGTAATCCAGAAGTCATGTCATGACATCGCTTCCAGGTTACTAGATCCGAGACTGCAGATTGCTTTGTTCGGGTCCCTGGCCAGCCGGCAGACGTGCCAGCTGTTCGCTCGGACGGGAGACCCGGCCTGAGCGGCGGAAGGCTGCCCGCTACTTGTGATAACGGGCGAGCGGCTGCTTAGCCGCATTGGTTGTTATTACAAGTAAGCAGACTGTCAGCTGTAGGCATCACCCCAGTACAACCACCTGAAGCAATATCGGTAAGATCAGTAAGTTTGTTATGGATACCGATTCACGCCGATAATCGGTCGACCCCAAATGTTCACGATGTATGCATGCTAACTGCTTATATGGCTTTTGCTCTGATGAATTATATAGCAAGGATGCAATGTTGACATACAGTATTTTAGGTCGGGAAGTGTAAAAATCAGAGTTTAAACATTTTCAGAGCACGTTTATTACATCAAGGAGGCATTACTTGGAGTTCATTTACCTCATGCTCTTTTTGTGTTTCTTTCTCCAACAGTTCAAACTCGCTAGTTTCATTTTTCTCTTGAAGATATTTTTCCATTATGGCAATTTCTTGTTTCATGCTCTCGTTCTCCACTACAACACTATCAAAGTTCTCTCGCAAAATAGCCAGTTCATTTAGAGCAGTTTCCTAAGACCAAAGAACATTTATTAATTTTCATTACCTACAACAGTCTACAAATGAAAGATTAAACTGGCACTTACTTTCTCCATCATTAAAGCTTCACAAATTTGGAGACTTTCCACAAAGTCGGTTTGCTGATTCTGAAAAGAAACGCACAAAATAATGCACAATAAAAGATTAATCTGCAAAGCAAATGCACAAGACTGATCCGAAGTAACCAGCGAAGTTCAAATAGAGGAGTATATTTGTACTCTCTAGAGGGCACATGTTACATGCCCTTATGCAAAGATCTAAGGCCTCTTGCACAGTGCAGCATGAAAAAAAGTACAGTAAAGCTTTTTTTTTTACTGGAACTAAATTACAATCCATTAATTGTAATGTGCCTATGCACACAGCCGCATATACAAGCGCCGTGCATTCTTCAGAAAAAAAAAAAATTCTGCATTTTTGATCAGTAATTTACGCCTCATGAGTGCACAAATGTGTGTAAATGTCCATTTACATATTGAGCAGAACAAAAAAAAATTGCAAGAATACGTTTTTGCACAAAAAATACGTGCAAAGTACATACAAAAAAAAAAAAATGTCTGAAAAAGTATTTGCTCAAACAGGAGTATCTTGTGCAAGAGACCTTAGATGTTCACTTAAATCACATGCACACTGTGTTCCACTGGTGCAGTGCTTTTTTGAGAAGCAAAGTGGAGAATTTATGATTGAACCTACAAACTTGTGTATATCTTTCAATCTTCGTCAATTCAGTTTTGCATGCCTTGCCCTTCAGAAAGGCTGGCAAGTTTTCAGTGTGTCCTTGGTTTTGAACATATGTGCTCACATTAAATTCCATCTTGGAATGATAAATGTTACGGATGAAAAAAACAGCAAAACCAATTCCGAGGTTAGTCAACACACCACCAGTTTCTGAGCTACTCAGAAATGAAAGTAAATGTAAAAAGCAAAAGGATCATGTAGCTTGCATTTACAATGTGGTACATAGAAATGTAAGCTTATGGTGTTCTGTCAACTCTTTCAGGGTGCAGTGCTCCAAAATCCTCACTTGCACATACAATAGCTACAGAATCTTGATGACAAAAGAAGATACTAAAATATATTTTGCAAATACCTACAAAAGTAACTAAGGAAATTATATATATATATCTTTAATTTAGGTTTACATGAACCCAATGTTTAATATTTGAAATTTCATGATATTTACCTATATAAACCCTACTGTAAAACAATGAGCTTACTTTATAGATCCTTGTAAACTTACTTTATGTATCTTTATAATATTGTATACTCAATAAACTTCTTTTGACAAGGAAAATATATTTTGCAGTTAGTAATCAACTATGGAGACACTTTTTTTAATAGGCTTGTACTTACACTTGTTTCCAGGTCTGCTATCTTCTGCTCAAGCATCTGTATTTGCTCTTGACAAATATCATGGATGGGACTTGAAAGGTGTTCCTCTACACAATTCTCTTGCGCTTGGTCTGTTTGTGTGCTTTGTGAATTATTCATTTTAACCTGACTTTGTGTAAGATTATTTGAATCCAAATCTTCCAGCTCATTGTGCGATCCCAAACCAACACTCACTTCAGGCATATTTTGCAGTTGATCTTTCAGAGTAGTTATTTCCAGCTGATGTTTTTTCACAAGTTCATCTTTCTCCTCTTCTTTAGCTTCAAGTTGTTTCTTTAATTCTAAAGTCTCTTTTTCAAATGATTCTTTTCTTATAAGTTCTGCTTGGAGCCGATTATCCAACTCTGCAAGTTTCTGCTCCAGTTCTTTATGGTTTGGTGAGGAGCAATCCTTTAACAGAGCACTGTATAAAATAGCATAAAGTAACAGTGACAAAGGGGATTGTTTTTGCACGTAAACCTGCTGAAAATAAGGATTTTTTACTTCCCTATGAAATCCTTTACTTGGAGTACAGTACAGGACACATGCTTTTAATCATAGCCCCCGTGTTATATGCAGCCCCTTAAGGTGGCTGGACACTAGAGGTCGACCGATATATCAGCCGATATTTGGCTTTTTTTACTTAATCGGCATCGGCCGATTGTGCTGATAAAAAAAGTCGATTATAACTTCAGCGGGACTTGCAAATGACTTCTGTAATAGAAGTCAATGCAAGTTTCCTGAAGTTATCTGTGGAGAGGATTCTCTCCTCCCTGGGCAGCCTGCCAAGTCTGATAAGAAGATACATTGTATCTTTTCAGGTTCTTTTATCAATGAGCTGAACTCTGTGTGTAGAAGTTCTCAGTTTAACCTTATAAAGACTAAATCTTTTCTGACATTTGTTGCTTACAAGTAAAAATCCTGTATTTTCTGCTAGAAAATCACTTAGAACCCCCAAACATTATATATATTTTTTTTAGCAGAGACCCTAGGGAATAAAATAGCGGTTGTTGCAATATTTTATGTCACACGGTATTTGCGCAGCGGTCTTTCAAACGCAATAAAAAAAAAAAAAAATACACTAATGAAATTAAAAAAAAAAAAAATAAGCAGTAAAGTTAGCCCATTTTTTTTCGTCCAAAAGTTTTGATTACCTGTTTTTGTGTATTTAATATTTAAGATATCGTTATTTTTTTTTTAAATCTAAATTCTACATACAAGTGAACTGATTGGAGGTTTGTTTTGTTTAATAAATGTTTAAATGTAAAAAATTTTCTGTATTACTTAAGGCTGCTTTCACACTGGAGCGGGCATGCAATGACGGTAAAACGCCGTTAGTTTTAGCGGCGCTTTACCGTCATTTTAGCGGCGCTATTCGGCTGCTAGCGGGAAGCTTATAACCTAGCTAGCGGCTGAAGAAGGGGTTAAATGCGCCCCTGAAGCGCTGCTGCCGAAACGCTTTGCAGGCGCTTCGGCAGCGGTGAGCATTCATTTCAATGGGCAGGAGTGGTGGAGGAGTGGTATACACCGCTCCAAAGATGCCGCTTGCAGGACTTTTTTTAAACATCCTGCCAGCGCATCGCCTCAGTGTGAAAGCACTCGAGCTTTCACACCGAGACTGCAGGGGAGCCACTTTACAGGCACTATTTTTAGCCCAAAAGCGCCTGAAAAACACCCCAGTGTGAAAGGGGTCTAACTGTTAGATTTTATGAGATGAAGGGAAAAAAAAAAAAAAACAAAAAAAAAAAACAAAAAAAAAAAAAAAAAAAAAAAAATCGGCCAACGCGATTTCTAAATATCGGCCAGAGAAAAACCCATATCGGTCGACCTGTACTGGACACAGGCAAACAGAATTGCGTGACAGCCCATATAACCCCTCTCACTCTGAGCAATCCTCAGTTTTGTAGGGGAGTGTGGTGGTCTGTGTCCTGTACTTCAAGAAAATGATTTTACAGGTGAGTAGAAAAATCCTCTTTTCTTAATCTTACAGTACAGGACACGGGTTTCTTTTCTCAGATGCTGGGAGGTCCCCAAGCAATATAACCGAGGGGTGAGTAACACAGCAATGCATACAGGCCCAAGAACAGGGAAAAATGAATTCCAAACTCAAACAGTTTGAAGCACCTTATGGCTAAAGCTGGTATTAGCAGAGACCGGACATCTAACTAGTAGAATTTTCCGAATGTGTAAAACAGGGTCTAGGTGTCAGTCATGCAAACTTCAGAAACAGACACCAGGTGCTAAAAAGCCTAAGAGAGATACTGACTGAACGAGTCATGCGAGTCTTCATAGGAAAGAGGAAAATTGCCCTGCAAAGACTTAGCGATAAGCTGCCTACTTCACCTAGAAATAGTGGAACGAGAAGCAGGGTACCCTTTGTTAAAGCCCATCAGCAGGACAAAATGATTATCAGTTTCAGATAGAAGCAGCAGCTAAGAGGTAAACCATGTAACAAAAAAGAGAATAAAGTTCTCCCAAGAGGGCCAAATCTAGGACACTGTGATTGATTCAATAATTTTATTAAGTAGAAAAAACGCACAACAATTTCATGAAAAAAAGATTGATAGTGTACCTCACAAGTAGTTTAAAAATAAGACAATGTTGTCATATATTAAAAAGGGGATCGCAGCTGCGCATAACACACACAATACCCACATTTGAGCAATCACTTTGGTCAAACCAATAGCCCCAGTAATTTCAAACTTTTGTATAAAGCTCAGTTCTCAAAGACCAGGAAATCGATATTATTGCAATTACTGTACAGCTTTTGGTTGCTAATTAGAACAATGGATCAGGTGCCCCATTTAGCTGTGGGTAATATTGAGCAGATTGGCAAGTTCATTGCTGTTATGGAATAAAAAAAATAGAGGGTATCATTTAGCAGTCCACAAAGGGATGAAAAAAAAAAGTCCCTTTTTGAAATTTGATTACTGGACAGATTCCACCTAGTGAAGTAAAAGGGTGAATTCACTGATGCTTGAATATTCAAAGGAACGGGCTAAGCATAGAGTCACTTAGTAACGCTGATACATCTCCAAGGGGTGTCAGATGGGGAGGCAACACAGGGACAGGAACACCACAGCTGTGTCTGAGGCACAGCCGAAGCCCAGCAGTTCAGCACGGGATTCCGACTCACCAACATAAGCTGTTATGCCTTTTATGATCCTCTGTAATGGGGGATCATTTACATCTGGTAAGAAGTAACCCCTTCTACACTGGTGGTACACTACTACCCCTTCTACACTACACTGGTACATTTTGTTAGCCAGAGCCCATTCACCCCAAGGTGGTTGCATACAACAGAAGGGTGGATTATGGGAGCCTGTGTCCTGTACTAATAAGTCTATAATTATATCCCAATTCAAAATAGACAGCGAGCACCTCGGCACATGCACTTACGCTTTAAGAACATCAACAGCTTAATTTTCCCATCCTGTGGAGGCTTGAAGGCTGAAAGCTAGATCAGACAAGTTGACCCGACTTTTGATATACACATGCTTATTATAGGTATTGTGGTTCTTTTTAATACTTGACAAGAGTTGATTTTGGTCTGAGGCAGAGAAAAGTTTTAACCACTTCTCTACCGAGCCATAGTAAAATGACGTCCTTGACTTTGTGAGGGGATATCTGAATGATGCCTGTAGCTATAGGCATCATTCAGATATAATTCTTTCCAGCCAGCGATTCTGTGCACGATAAGAATGATCATAGCAGCAGTTCCACAGCTTGATCGTTCTTATAGGCGACAGGAGGGGATACCCTCCCATCGCTATCCGGTGCTTCTCCAGGCTCTCCCGTGCCATCGGGGGCCCGGAGAAAGAATCGGTCGGCTGATAGAGATTTCCAGTGACCAGATGGTCACCAGTCATCTCTATAAAATGGACAGTGCAGTGCTGGACATATGACACAATATTTGTGTACAGTGGTAAATCAATAAATCAAATAACCAACAACAGTGAATTGCATCCAATGAAAAATCATTAATATCAAAAATCGGCTGATAAATATTAAGTGCTCATGAAATGTTACAAGAACATAATAAAATGTATATTATAGTGAAAAAAAGTTCATATAGTAAAAGGTGAAATAAAGTCCAAAATTTATGGTATTCAATGCGGGACACGGGGTCAGTATTCCACCACTAGTGCTGCCCACCACCTGGTGATAAAGTAATGGAGGCTTACCGAGAAGCCTGCGACCACCCTTATTCAGGGGGGTCAAAACAGGCTTAGTGGAGATAAATGGACCACAGGGGATATCCTGCAGGAAACACTGCTGAAAAGACCACCAACCTCCTTCATGGACAGGTAGTCAGCGACAACTTGGAGCGCTTCACAAGATGTAGTCCCAGGATCACTTCCCATGGAGCAATTAATGCATGTTTCCTTAAATCCAGCGAAGGTGAGCCTGGGTCCTACGCTATCCATAGAACGGGAGATCCTGCCTTTCTGCCGGAGGCCCGGGCGCCCGGATGTAAACAAAGCCGCGATTGCGGCTGTCAGCATGAGATCGGTGAAATTTTTTCTCAATCTCATGCTTTCCAGCCTGGAGGAGAGATATGGGGTCTTATTGACCACCCATCTCTCCATAAAGAGGACCTGTCACAATAGATTCCTATTATTCCTTGTAATAGGAATAAAAGTGATCCAAAAAAAAAAAAAGTGTAAAAAAAAAAAAAAAAAGTATAATTAAAAAAAAAAATAAAAAAAAAATAAAAAATTTAAAAACGTCCCTGTCCCCGGTAGCTTGTGCTCAGAAGTGAACACACGCAAGTCCTGCCCACATATGTAAATGCCGTTCAAACCACACATGTGAGGTATCGCCGCGTACGTTAGAGCGTGTGCAACAATTCTAGCCCTAGACCTCCTCTGTAACTCTAAACAAGTAACCTGTAAAAATTTTCAAAGCGTCGCCTATGGAGATTTTTAAGTACCGAAGTTTGGCGCCATTCCTTGAGAGTGCACAATTTTAAATCGTGACATGTTAGGTATCTATTTACTCGGCGTAACATCTTTCACATTATACAAAAAAATTGGGCTAACTTTACTGTTTTGATATATCTTAATTCATGAAAACGTTTCCCCCCCCCCCCCAAAAAAAGGAGTTTTAAAAATTATCGCGCAAATACCGTGCGAGATAAGAAGTTGCAATGACCGCCATTTTATTTCCTAGGGTGTCTGCTAAAAAAAACATATATAATGTTTGGGGGTTCCGAGTAGTTTTCTATCAAAAAAAAAAAAAGATTTTTACATGTAGGAGAGAAGTGCCAGAATAGGCCCGGTATGGAAGTGGTGTAGCCTTGCTGCTTAACACTACCCCAACATCCCCCAAGGTAAGCTTTGACTTAAGCCAAGCATGATAAATTAGGCCTGCCTTTTCCTTTATCTGCTTCCTTTGTTTTTACATTAAAACAGTATATTCTAATGGATAACCACCACATACAAGCATTGAAAGTTATACCTGCTTTGAAACTCTGTATCAGAATTAAGATCAATCATTGAATGACGAAAAGCGGTCTTCTCTCTTAAAGTGATTTTACTTCCAACATCCCAGTCTGGGAAGAAGTCTTCAAATACACGGGCTGTCTCATCAGTTTCTGAAAATTCTGTGCAAACAGCTGGAGGAAAAAAAAAAAAAATAAAAAAATAAAAAAAAAAGGAAAAAAAAAAATGACAGTCACAGTTGGATTGTCAAAAAAACAAACAAAAAAACGGAACACTAAAAATAACTTGTCAACATACTACATATACTTACAATCATCATTCTCAGGTATGGTTTGCAAATCAGACAATTTAGTTCTTTTTGGGAAGCTAGCACTTATTTTGGATCCAGCATCAAATGGTAAAACACCGGCACTGTAGAGAGTACTTTGTATTTTTTCAGCACCCCATGTAACTCTCCTTTTTCTCTTATGCTTGAAAAGGAAATCGAAAAATTCAGTTAATACATTTAAAATAAAAAAAAAACAAACACACGTGCCAAAAACCGATACTAAAGTTACTGTAGATGTAATAGGAACAATGGTATGTGTAGTGTGCATAGAGCAGTGCACATAACTGCAACGAACATGCACTACTTGCCCTCAACACAACAGAAGTGAGGCGGGAAAAACATTTGGGAGCTCATAGAGAACTTTACAAGGAGGCAGAAAAACAGCTTAACAGGGCTATTAAATAGTGAAGGAGTATGAGTTATTTTTAATGAACAAGTATATCGTTTAGCGTTGCTTTAATGTAATCCCAAAATTAATCTTGCATATGAAAAGCTAGGCATCTCTAGATGCCGAATAGTACTTGAGAACCCATTCTGTTGGGGTGTCACAAGTGCAGCCAAAACTTGAGCACCTACAGTATGCAAAAATTTACTTTAAGATATGGTCATATCAAACTGAACAAGGCAGTTCAATTGAATCGAATTACCGAGAGGTACCACACATTACATTGTGGCGTGCACATAAGGTGGTGCTCAACACCAACACTTCTAGATCCACACAGCATCAGATTCCTAAGTAAAAACGTCAAACAGCTAAACCTACTGTTTAAAAAGTGTTTTTAAAGATTTAAAAAAAAGAAAAAAGTAAAATATACATAACAAACATGTTATACTTACCTGCTCTGTGCAATGTTTTTTCACAGAGCAGCCCAGATCCTCTTCTTTTATGGTCACCCGCTGGTGGTCCTAGCTCCCCCCCCCGTTAAGTGCCCCCAATAACAAGCCACTTGCTATGGGGACACTCGAGCAGATGTGCTCCTGAGCCGCACTTCTGTGGATGGAAATGGTCTGGCTTGGCCCTGCCCCCGGCACTCCACTCATTGGCTCACTGGCTGTGATTGAGCCAATGGCTCCTGCTGCTGTGTCAGTCAATGAGAAGACACAGACCCCGGAGAGCCACGGCTCTCATGTACATCGCTGGATCGAGATGAGGCTCAGGTCAAGTATAAGGGGGGGGGGCTAGGAGGGGAGCGGCACCCAGGATTTTTACCCGAATGCATACAATGCATTAAGGCAAAAAACCTTGAGCCTTTAGAACCACTTTAAATACTTTGTGCACACGCCAAAAGGATTTTGAACATGTACATCAAAATACCAGGATTCTTTGTTACTCATTGTAAAGTCCCTTTCTCTGAGTTCATAGGAGGACACAGCTCTTCATTGTTGACTGTAGGGTTATAGTACCAATTTCAGGTAGTAGGACAATAAGCAGAAAAGATAAAGAACACAGCACTGCCTATTTGAAGTCCTAACTGGTAGTCAAACCCACCCATCTGTGATAGACAGCTCAGTTAGATACAAAGCAGTACAAAAAAGGTACATGACCGAGGGATTGGATGTGGTGTCCTTTAATGATCTCAGAAAATAGGATTTTATTGTGCATAACAAAAAGAAAAATCTTGTTTTCCCTTACATTCAGTGACACAGCTTTTCATTATCCTTGGCCACAGGGACGTTCCAAAGCAGTGCCTCATCAAGGGGAGGGGAAGCAGGAGTAAAAACATGCAACGCACAACAGAATCCCCCAGAAGAGGAACCAGGAAACCCAACCTGCCCCTTGCAAAAACCATGTGGCCAAAACACACATCTAAAAGATGGCCAAACATCAAGGGGTGTTCATGACCAGCTGCACCATGTCTGCAAAACAGTCGATAAAGCCAATCCGAAGTAACCAGAATCTATTCAACCAAGGGAGAATCTTGAGAGTGAGAAAGGTTAAAAAAAAAAAAGAAGACGATAATGGCTCGACGGCACCACCAGAGCATTCATCGTATCTGCCAGGGGATCCCTCATACTCATCACAAATGTCAACCCCTTTCTGTTGGGAACGGGACACCAGAAGATCCATGTCTGGGATGCCCCATCAAAGGCAAAGTCGATGATAAAACATCTGGGTGCGGGGACCACTCTCCTTGGTCCCGACTTGGCGGCTGAGGTAGTCCAACTATCAATTTCCCAAGCCGGGAATGCCATGGGGTTTCGACCAAAAAGGATGAAGAAACCCCATACTTCTCTTTTAACCCTTAAGGGGGCTGTTTGTAATCACCTCTGTGCAGTACCTGGAGCAATCCTGCTGGAGAAAAGACAGAAGATTAACTCCTGAGTGGATAAGGCTGGCGTGACCTCCTGTAACTTAAGAATGTAAAAAAAAAAAAAAACACACACACACACACACACTTAGTCGGGTGCAGCTTCAATCCAAAGCTGCATCTGCCCCCTCCACAATGAGAACTGAGGAATCAAACACCACTGATCACTCAGTCCTCCACTCTGGGCAGAGAGCAGTGACTGTCGGAGTCACTGGCTCTGCTCCTCCAGCGCTTACAGGAGCACGGGGCTATGAAGGGGACAGGAGCGGCTGGCTCAGTGTCCCAGCAGCTCACCGAGAGGCTGAGCCAGCTGCCGGTCCAGGCATCTGGGTGGATTTCGATTGGACTGGCTGACTGAATTTAGCCCGCTAACTACTGCTAAATACAGGTCACATGAGTGCAGAACTAACTGCACTCCTATGACCCACAGGAGAAATATAGCTTTGCACATAATTCTCCATCAACTCTAACCCTGCTCACTGGTCTATGAATTTCAATTTTAATTTCTGACCAATTAGCAGGTGTTAGAGCTGCACGATTCTGGCTAAAATGAGAATCACGATTTTTTTGCTTAGAGGATAGATCACGATTCTCTCAAAATTCTCGCGGCGTAACCAATCTTTCACATTAAAACCAAAAAAAATGTGCTAACTTTGCTGTTTTGTTTTATTTATTGAAGTGTATTTTTTCCCAAAAAATTGCATTTGAAAGACCGCTGGGCAAATACAGTGTGACATAAAATATTGCCGTAATTGCCATTTTATTCCCTAGGGTCTCTGCTAATATATATATATATATATATATATATATATATATATATATATATATATATATATATATATATATATATATATATATATATATATATATATATATATATAATGTTTGGGGGTTCCAAGTAATTTTTTTAGCAAAAAATATTGATTTTAACTTAAGAAGTGTCAGAAAAAGATTTAGACTAAATGGTTAAACTTCCTGCATTTACACGTTGTTTAAAACTTTGCAGATTGCCCAGTTATTTGTTTACACAGAAAAGTTTATCCCTTTGATCTAAGAAGGAAGTTAGTTACAATGTTTCAAGTTCTAAACTTGGCAGACTGCCCAGATGCTTTCTTTTGACAGCCGAGTGAGCCCATAATCTCTCCACTTGTTTATATGAAAGAATCCGCAAACTCAGCAGGACAGATCGTCAGAGGGGGCGAATCGAGATCACGATTTTTTAACGATTAATTGTGCAGCTCTAGCATGTGTTAGGAAACATTATAACTAAACAAAGAATTAGGGAAACTTTCTGGATGGCAGAGTTGTAAAAATAACAGGAGTGACTAAACAAATACTTGATCGGGTAAACTGTAAACATACATACCTGTATATCAAATGTATATTATCTAGCAGTTTGTTTTGGGTTCTATTACACAGCACTGGTGCTTAGTTTTCATGTGCAAGGTTAGTTTTGGTGGTCATACTATATGCAGCTACACATTTTGCTTTAATTCTGTCAAAAATCAACTGTAATATACTTCTTTTATAATGGCTTCTTACCTGCTGATCTTCCTGGGACCTAGCAGAATCAACGACAACATTTTTCAAATTGGATATCCTCTCTTCTTTTTCTTTTTGAAGTTGTTGTATTACTGCCAGTAGTTCTTCGTTGGCCATTGCATGTGCTTTTGACACAGAAGATGCCTACAGAAATGTAAGTTTTTTGTGATTAAAAATACTAAACATTTTGTGTGTTTCATGTACTCTTTCAGACCAAACAAACCTGGTTTTGCGAGGACTGACCACTCTTGACATGAAAAAAAAGCAATGTATTTACTTACCTCCAAGTTATCCAGTTGCTTTTTTAAATCCATTATTTCCTTCCTGTATCTCTTCAGCAATGCTTGATCATCCAGCACCTCATTGACATGAGGCTTATTTTTAACATTTTTCGCAGCACTTGCAAACTGAAAGATATAAAAAAAAATACCGGTATATATACATATATCACTGAAGGCCGATTCAGGAGGACTGATTAGGATCTATGCAAGAATGGCAAAACTCTGCCATCTAAAAGGAGGGAAGCTTTACTATTGGTTAACTGCAGGAAGGTCAAATATTGTTGGGGTGCTGCTCAAAGGCAGCATCTGATCACTGGAGACCAGGACCACTGCACTTTGTGAGAGCATCAGTTTGACCTACCTCCAAACTACGAGACAGCACACTTTGTTTTACTAGGGATGGTTGTAACCTCTGTCAGGTTTTATTGCTGATAAATTGATCACTTCCCATTACCAGTGATAAGCGTTGGTCGGTATAGGACTAATGCCCCGTACACACGGTCGGACTTTGTTCGGACATTCCGACAACAAAATCCTAGGATTTTTTCAGTCAGATGTTGGCTCAAACTTGTCTTGCATACACACGGTCACACAAAGTTGTCGGAAAATCCGATCGTTCTAAACGCGGTGACGTAAAACACGTACGTCGGGACTATAAACGGGGCAGTGGCCAATAGCTTTCATCTCTTTATTTATTCTGAGCATGCGTGGCACTTTGTCCGTCGGATTTGTGTACACACGATCGGAATTTTCGACAACGGATTTTGTTGTCGGAAAATTTTATCTCCTGCTGTCCAACTTCGTGTGTCGGAAAATCCGATGGAAAATGTCCGATGGAGCCCACACACGGTCGGAATTTCCGACAACACGCTCCGATCGGACATTTTCCATCGGAAAATCCGACCGTGTGTACGGGGCATTAGACTGCATTTCCAGACAATAACATTTTTAGTTTGAGTGTGGGGAAGATTAAGCACCCTTGTCAGTTTTATACTACTATACAGGACTCAGTTAGATGGTCACTCCCTGTCCTAACAAGGTTTTACCAGACAGTAAGGGCAACTATCCAATAGAAATAAAAAATAAAGTTTTTTTTATTTTCAATTGCTTTCTTGTTATAGATTTTTCCTTATGTCCTTCCTGTGGGACAGGAAGGGATGATAAAACATGCAATCTTTTTATGGGGATCTCCAAACAGCAGTAAAGGTGCCAAACTCTCAAAAACTACAACAAAGTTTTTACATACACTGTTTTTATACCTAGCAATAAGTGTGACTAGCTAACTAGACAAAGTGTTTAGTTGTAATCTGATCTGAAGTCAGAGCTGCATAGTGATGACCATTCATTTAGAAATAGAAAGATATGCGTAAATAGGTCAGCCCCGATCCTCCTCTTCTCAGGTCCCCTGCCAGTGCTCCTGGCCCCCCCCCCTTCTTGCAGAGTGTCCCCATAGCAAGCCGCTTATGCTGTCTGTAAGAAAGGACTTGACAAATTTGCTTTGAATCTAGGCACTTTTTTTTTTTTTTTTTTTACAAGGCTTTATTTTCAACTACAAAACCCATTCTCTTATGTAGCCCTGATGTGTATCTTTACAAATGCATGACATGGGTTTACACACAGTTATTCAAAGAAATATATGTGAGTCGCTGGCGCAAAAATAGTTATTAATTGTGTCAAAAAAACATAAAAAACTAGTTGTGGTCAAAAATAAATTCCTCCAGTGGGTGAAAGAAAAAATATATAAAGTGAAAAGTGTTGACTGCGCTACCCTAATACCATAATATTAGATACACCACTCTTGTTCAATAGTGAAATAAATTATCTAAAATAAAAAAAAAAAAATAGTCCACACGGGGACCCCCTGTGTAGATTGGCACATCATTAATTAATTGGACACTATAATTCTATAACTTTGGACGCTTATATTGGTGTTATGCTGAAATATATTTATGGGTTGTTTCTTTATGGTTATGAAGACTGAGACTACGTGACAACGATTACACTATACACAGTCAACACTATTTTCACTTTACACACAGCTTTTGCCCACTAACCTTCTTAGGACCCCTAAGAACTTAGTACATTTAAAATTGTAATAAGTGAGTGATAGTCCCCAGTCTCTATTCCTCACTGCTAAAAACGAGTGGAACATGTAACTGAAGGTGAACTTATCCTTTAACCCTTTCGCTGCCATAGCAGTTTTTTTGCACAGGTTTAAAAAAATCTTTAGGCCTGAATATTACATAAAACCCTCAAAACATTATATATTTTCTGAAAGCAAAAACCCTAGAGCAGGGGTCTCCAAACTTTTTAGCCCAAGGGCCACCATGTAGATTTTATAATTAATCACGGGCCGAAAATAATTTGTTTTTTTTTTATAAAAAAAAAAAAAGAATACAAAATTTAAATAATCTCATCTGAGCCTTTCCGCACGTCTGCGTACCCCACCCTGGTTACACCCCGAGATACCAATAGGGGTAGTTCAAATTTATGTCACGTGATATTACTGCATCCCTGGGCTAACAAAAGCCCAGGGACCAAGACGCAATTGCTAGTCACCTTGGGGACCTGTGATTGGGCCTTGCCTTAAGATACAGAGTGTAGCTTGGAAGCAAGTGGAGATCACTGAAGTAGGGGGAGACCTGGAAGCAAGAGGAGATCACTAAAGGAGCAGTGTCTATTTTAGTGATTTCTAGTGGCCTCAGATATATAGACCATATACACAATTCCAAGCTGGACCAATATAACTATATAGAACATTCAGATGTCTGGAAATATTCTTTAAGTCTGGAAACCTTGAACCATACCGTGAAACTCGACAGAAGAAGGGGAAGGGGAGAAAAGCACCAAGCTGCCAATGGTGTAGCAGGATTTATTCAACAGTATGCTAAAATACAATAAAAATGCACTCACAAAAATCGCTTAAAACAGGCATAAAACACAACAAGCTCCATGTGGAGCCGCCAGTGCCAAGTCCAGTCCCAACAGAGACCGCTGCAGAAGCCAGGGAGCCGGACAAACTGCCAAAAAAACACCACGGGAGACTCAAAAAAGGAGCTGTCAGATGCCACAGACTCTGTAGCCAATCAGCAATGCATTTCAGGGGAACAAACTACGCCTCCATCAGGCTGCACTGACAGCTCCACAATCGGCTTGTTATATGCCTGTTTTAAGCAACTTTTGAGATTGCAATTTTATTTTAAACACACATTGTTGAATAAATCCTGAACATTTAAGCACTTAAAAGTCCCAATACAAAAGTCCAAATAAGACCGGAAGCGGCATCGTAGGAAACCAGCGGGAGCCAGAAATCATGCCTCCTACCAGCCTTCATCTCTATGGAAACGGCCAACACAGGACTGATGCGAAGAATGGCCATGGAAGCCTAAGTGAGGTACCACTGGGCCTTTGCACCAGTCCCCACCTACAGCTCCATGGCAACCATCACACTATTGGTACAAGGCAGGAATTTATGCCACAGGACCCAAAGGCACCAGATAACAAGATCTGGGGTTATATCCTAATACAGAGACCCCAGAGGGAGGATATAATCACTTCCTCTTAACCATCACAAGGATGTGCCTAGAGTCTATACATAAAAAAAAAAAAAAAAAAAAAAAAAAAAGTAAGAAGAATATTCGGCACATTCCTATCGGTCTCCACAGCATCAGATGATACCCTAGCATGCAAAAATAGGATTTTTTAAAACAGCTTACCTGTAAAATCCTTTTCTTTCGATGGACATCACGGGACACAGAGCCTCAGTAATTACTGATGGGTTATATAGGTATCACTAGGTGATTGGACACTGGTCACACCCTAATCAGGAAGTTCAACCCCCTATATAATCCCTCCCCCTTGCAGGGATACCTCAGTTTTGTAGCCAAGCAATATAGTGTATTAGAAGAGGGGCGGGACCTCTGTGTCCCGTGATGTCCATCGAAAGAAAAGGATTTTACAGGTAAGCCGTTTTAAAAAATCCTATTTTCTTTCTCGAACATCACGGGACACAGAGCCTCAGTAATTACTGATGGGATGTCCCAGAGCAATGCTACCTGAGGGGAGGGGAACCATAACCAAGTAGGGTGCAATCAGACCTGAGGACCCTGTACCGCTGTCTGCAGCACACTACGCCCAAAGTCGATATCCTCATGCCTTCTCATATCCACCTGATAAAATCTGGTGAATGTATGAACTGAAGACCAGGTTGCGGTCTTGCAGATTTGAGCCATAGAGGCCCGGTGATGCACTGCCCAAGAAGCACCAATAGCTCTTGTGGAATGTGCCCTGATCTGAAACAGAGTAATCTTCTATTTCAAACCGTAAGCGTGAATGATCAATTGTCGAATCCATTTAGAAATGGTAGCTTTTGATGCTGCTTGTCCTCTACTGGGACCCTCTGGTAGCACAAACAAAACATCCGTTCTGCGAATCTGAGCAGTTGCTTCCAGATAGGTCTTGACTGCTCTTACTACATCCAAAGAATGTAGTGACCCTTCTTCCGTAGAACAGGGATCTGGAAAAAAGGAAGGCAGAACAATGTCTTGGTTTAGATGAAAATCTGAAAACCACCTTCGGTAAAAAACTAGGATGAGGGCGCAGTACCACTCTATCCTTGTGAACAATCAAATAAGGCTCTTTACAGGAAAGAGCTGCTAATTCCGATACTCTTCTAGTAGAAGAGATGGCTACCAGAAAAATGTACTTCCTTGTCAGCAGGACCAAAGGAATCTGACGTATTGGTTCAAAAGGCTGTTTCTGTAACACAGACAGAACCAAGTTCAAATCCCAGGGGTTTAGGGGCGTCTTAACCGGAGGATTAAGCCGGGTCAACCCCTGCATAAAGTTTCGGGCCAAAGAATGCGAAGCAAGTGGTCGTTGAAATAATACTGATAAAGCCGAGACCTGGCCCTTGATGGTACTCAAGGCCAGCTTCATCTCTAATCCCAACTGTAGAAAATCACATATTTTCTGGGATGCCAACCCCTGGATTCACACCAGGATATATAAAGCTTTCCAGATTCTGCATTGATCAAGGTAGATACCACAGGACCTGAAAGTCCACGATTCTTCAGAACGTGGGTCTTAATAGCCAAACCGTCAAATTTAGCATTTGTAAGGCAGGATGGAACACTGGACTTTGAGATAACAGGTCTGGGCATACCGGTAGGGTCCACGGGGAACCCACCGTCATCCTTACTATTTCTGCATACAAGTCCTTCTGGGCCAAGCGGGGAGGCCACCAGAAGTACCGACTTCCTTTTCAGCCTGATCCTGCGAAGGAGTCGTGGCAGTAGCAGAATAGGCGGGAATGCATAAATCAGTGAGAACCGATGCCACGGAATCACCAACGCATCCGTCCCGCATGCAAGAGGATCCCTCATCCTTGCCACAAATCTGTCTATCCTTTTGTTGCATCGGGATGCAATGAGATCTACATCTGAGACCCCCATCTTTGGCATATGGCCCAAAAGACGTCGGGATGCAGACCATTCCCTTGGGAGTAACTGCTGGGGATAGTTCGTCTACCAGTTCTCTATCCCTGGAATGAAAAACTGCCGATATGCATGGCACCTGCATCTCTGCCCAGACTAAGATCTGGATCACCTCCTTTTGAGCAGCTCGACTCCGGGTGCCTCCCTGATTATTGACATAAGCCACTGCTGTGGCGTTGTCGGACTGGATCCTGACCGGCCAACCCTGTAGCCTGATAGTCCAGGCTTTTAGGGCTAGATATACCGCACGGATCTCCAGAATGTTGATGGTTAGGGTCCTCTCGGTCTCGGACCATAGCCCCTGGATCGCAGACTGTTCCAGAACCGCTTCCCAACCTGACAGACTGGCATCTGTTGTTACCACCGTCCAGGTAACCGGTAGAAAGGATTTCCCCTTCTGCAGGTTTTCGGGTATGAGCCACCAATTGAGGCTCTGACGCACCTCATGCGACAGGTGCATCGGAAAGTCTAATGCCTGAACCTTCTTGTTCCAGGCCGACAGAATACTGTGTTGCAGTAGTCTGGAACTGAGCATAGGAAACTGCTTTGAATGAAGACCTAAATACGCCAGTCTTCTTACTGGGTTTAGGAAAGATTTTCCTGGGTTGAGAATCCAACCTAGATGTTCCAGATACTTGACCGTGGTCCTCAAGTTCCCGTTCAAGAAAGCTACCAGTCTATCAAGGGCAGGTCGTCTAGGTATGCTATGACAGTCATACCCTGAGCCTTTAATCTGGCCAGAGGAGGAGCCACGATCCTTGTGAACACTCGAGGTGCAGTGGCTATCCCGAAGGGCAGAGCCACAAACTGGAAATGGTGCCCTCCTACTTTGAAGCGCAGAAACTTCTAATGAGTAGGAAAAATGGGCACCTGTAGATATGCATCTCTGATATCAATGCCAATAATTCTCCTCCCTGCAGGATGGAGACTATTGTCCGAATTGATTCCCTGCGGAAGGACTGAATCCTTTAAGAAATCGATTCAGATGTCTTAAATCCAGAATGTGTCTGACATCCCCATTTGGTTTTTGGACCGGAAAAAGGTTGGAATAGAACCCCAATCCTTGATCCTTTGTGGGAACCACCCTGATGACCTCTTGCGACAAAAGTCACCCTGATGCTAGAAGGAGCGACTGCTTCTTCTCTGGGTCTCTGGGAACACTTGATCTGAGGAAACGAGGAGAGGGAAATTCTTGGAACTCCAGCCTGTACCCTAAGGTTACCGTGGAGATTACCCATCTGTCCTGGAAGTCCTCCTGCCAGAGCTTTGAGAACTGTAGCAGTCTTCCCTTCACTCGAGCGAGCGGGGGCGCCCCTTCATGAAGAGGTCTTAGAGTCTTGTCTAGAAGACTTCTTCCCCCAGGACTTCTTTTGACCCTGGGGTTGACTCTGGTTTGTAGCCCCAAATGGAGGAGGCCGTCGTAACTGCCTGGAGGCTGAAGCCCCTGGCGCTGGGGAGAGTCCGTTTGAAAGAGGGACGTTTACTCTTCTTCTTTAACAGGCAAGAGTACTTCTCCCACAGGAGATTCTCTTGATATAGTTATCTGAGTCTTCTCCAAACAACCTTTTACCACGAAAAGGAAACCCAGCCAGCAGCTTCTTACATGGTGCTTCGGCTGACCAATTTTTCAACTATAGGATTCTATGTATCTGCACCAACCCCAGTGAAAGACGGGAGGTTTGCCTGATAGAATCTCTGATGGCGTCAACAACCTAACATAAGGCCGCTGGAAGGTTAGCAACCCCCGGGCCTGTTGTTCAGGTAATACTAAGATGACCTGCTTAACATGGTCTCTTAAGTATTGACAGACTCCAAATTGCTGCTACTGCAGGTTGGGCCACTGATCCTGCTAAGGAAAAAAACATCCTTTAATAAGGATTCCATCTTTTTATCCACAGGATCCCTGAGCATCTGAGCGTTGTCTACAGGACAAGTCAGACTACTATTTACAGAGGAAATGGCCGCATCAATGGCTGGCATTCTCCACATCTTAATAAATTTTTCTTCCATAGGATAAAGTTTTGAAAACTTTTTCGGCGGAAGAAATCGCTTATCTGGGTGCTTCCACTCAGAATAAAGGAGCTTTTCAAGTAATTTATGAACAGGAAAAGCATGTGCTGCTTGGAAAGGTTTCAGTGACCCCAAAGCAGAAGAGGATTCTTTAGCAGTTTCAGGTACGGGCAACTTAAATGTGGAGCGGACCAATCCAGTAAGGATCTGCACTAAGACTTTCTCCTCTTGGGAAGTCGCAGAGGGTCCCTCTCCACCTGAATCCTCCAAAGAGGAATCATCCGTTTCATCCAGATCCTCTGAAAGGGATTCATCTCCTTTATCTCAGAACTCCTCTTCCTGAGGGTCTTGGGGAACAGAGGAAGGCCTAGTGCGTTTTCTTCTACTGAGTGAAGACGTAATCACGGCCATTAATCTTTCCTCTAGACCATTAATGGTTGAGGAAAAAAACCCCTTGTGTAATATATACAGGGGCTGAAGTGCCAGAAGCAGGTGTAGCCCCTGACCCCGATGGCTCTCCCTGGCTAGCCGTCCCTGGCCCATGGGGGGGGGGGGGGAGGATGCTGCTGACAGGGGGGCCCTCAGAATCTGAACGAGATCCTCTAGTGTCTCTGGTTCTTGGGGTGCTTGAACCTCTTCTACCCATAGTGTAAAGCAACAAGGTGTGAGGTATACAAATGAACACCGACTGCTGAGCGATGTAGTCTGGCTAAAAGCCTTGCTACCCAATGCTCAGTCTGGTGTTACTTCAGTAAATGCTGCCTAGGAGAATGCCTGTGTCCCACCTTACATGCGACCGTCAGCTCTGAGTCTCTCCAAAGGCTGAGTGCACCTGTACAGAGTGCCTTAATAGCCTGCAGCTGGCCTGAGTGGGAGTCTAAGCACTCTGTGCTGACGTAACGCCCCCCCCCCCCCTCTACCGCCCCCCCTCGAGTTTTGAAAAAAACGAGCACTTCCCACGCTGGCCGACTCTCCTGTAATACTATGGAGGAAGGCTGGGGGAGGGGGAGGAGGGAGAGAAGCTTGTAGTGAAGACCTGCCTAAACAGCAATGGTCAGAGATGGTGGCCTGAGGCAGCAGAGCCCGAGCGGTATAACCACTTTCTAGACCCCTGTGGCCCCTCTCTAGCCTGGGGGGGAACATTCAAACATGAGAAATCCCCCCTTCCATCCTACCTCTGTAGCCGGCCTGTAACACTGGGAAAAAACATGTGCAGCGATGAATCACTGAGACAGACCGTCCAGCATGTGAAGGTATGTGCTCTTGGCAGCCCCCGGTGGTCACAATAGGCACAGCATGCATTTACCTTAAAGCGGAGTTCCACACAAAAATGGAACTTCTGCTTTTCGGAACCCTCCCCCCCTCCGGTGTCACATTTGGCACCTTTCAGGGGGGTGCAGATACCTGTCTAAGACAGGTATTTGCACCCACTTCCGGCATAGACTCCCATGGGAGTCTATGCCTCTTCCAGTCCCTTTGCGCTGTCTCCTGGGAAACACACAGCTCCCAGGAGAGAGCGGGGACCACTTACGATGCGCAGCGCGACTCGCGCATGCGCAGTAGGGAACCGGGAAGTGAAGCCGCAACGCTTCACTTCCCGATTCCCTCACCTAGGATGGTGGCGGCAGCTGCCGAGAACCGAGCAGGTTCTCGGTGTCGCCTGCCGACATCGCTGGACCCTGGGACAGGTAAGTGGCCATGTATTAAAAGTCAGCAGCTGCAGTATTTGTAGCTGCTGGCTTTTAATATATTTTTTTTTTGGCGGTGTGGGTGGACCCCCGCTTTAAAGGAGAAAAGCCACTAGAATTCAAAAATTCTGTGGAATCTCCTCTTACCTTATCCAGCCGCAGGGTTCAGTTTACACAGACCCAATCTTCGCCTCTCACGGTGGGCTCCGTTTGAAAAAACCGTCAGAGACTGGGGCCCCCTATGAATAGGGGGATCCTGCAGTTCTGGGCCCGTAAAGCACCCAGCCAGAAATTAGGAAGTTTAAAGACATTTTCTGATCTGCGGGGTCCAGCTCTCTAAAAAGAGAAGCGTTACGGGTAAAACCTCGTTTCTTCGGACACGAGGCCCGGGTACCATCCAATTCGGCCTAGAAAAGGACACTTTGAACAGATCCGGTTCGCCTGGCTTGCCCCAGTATAGGATATAGGATATTCCCTTTGGAGCTCAGCACAGGACATCTTTACACGTCCATCACCTAAGACACTGGCGTAAAAACTGAGGTATCCCTGCAAGGGGGCGGGATTATATAGGGGGTTGAACTTCCTGATTAGGGTGTGACCAGTGTCCAATCACCTAGTGATACCTATATAACCCATCAGTAATTACTGAGGCTCTGTGCCCCGTGATGTTCGAGAAAGAAAAAGACGTACTCATGTAAATAGCACGTACATACATATACATGTGCAATTAATGCACATGCCATAAATCATTTCACAGGTACAGAACATATATCAATATATGATGAATATTTAAAAAATATCGTATTTATCACACATATACATACAGAATCTCACAAAAGTGAGTACACCCCCCTCGCATCTTTGTAAATATTTTATTATATCTTTTCATGTGACAACACCGAAGAAATGACACTTTGCTACAATGTAAAGTAGTGAGTGCACAGCATGTATAACAGTGTAAAGTTGAGTTGCTGTCCCCTCAAAATAACTCACACAGCCATTAATGTCTAAACCGCTGGCAACAAAAGTGACAGTGTCCAAATTGGGCCCAAATTGAGTCATGTGACTCGTTAGTGTTACAAGGTCTCAGGAGTGAATGGAGAGCAGGTGTGTTAAATTTGGTGTTATTCTCACTCTCTCATACTGGTCACTGGAAGTTAAACATGGCAAAGAAGATTGCCAAGACCCTGAAACTGAGCTGCAGCATGGTGGCCAAGACCATACAGCGGTTTAACAGGACAGGTTCCACTCAGAACAGGTCTCGCCGTGGTCGACCAAAGAGTTGAGTGCACATGCTCAGCGTCATATCCAGGGGTTGATTTTGTGAAAATTGACGTACGAGTGCTGCCAGCATTGCTGCAGAGGTTGAAGGGGGGGGGGGGGGGGGCAGCCTGTCAGTGCTCAGACCATACACTGCATCAAATTGGTCTGCATGGCTGTCCCAGAAGGAAGCCTCTTCTAAAGATGATGCACAAGAAAGCCCACAGTTTGCTGAAGACAAGTAGACTAAGGACATGAATTACTGGAACCATGACCTGTGGTCTGATGAGACCAAGATAAACTTTTTTGGTTCATATGGTGTCAAGTGTGTGGCGGCAACCAGGTGAGTAGTACATACATAGTTACATAGTAGGTGAGGTTGAAAAAAGACCCATCCAGTGTCCATCAAGTCCAACCTATGTGTGTGATTATATGTCAGTATTACATTGCATATCCCTGAATGTTGCGGTTATTCAGGTGCTTATCTAATAGTTTCTTGAAGCTATCAATGCTCCCTGCTGAGACCACCGCCTGTGGAAGGGAATTCCACATCCTTGACGCTCTTACAGTAAGGAACCCTCTACGTAGTTTAAGGTTAAACCTCTTTTCTTCTAATTTTAATGAGTGGCCACGAGTCTTGTTAAACTCTCTTCTGCGAAAAAGTTTTTTTTCTATTGTAGGGTCACCAGTACGGTATTTGTATATTGAAATCATAACCCCTCTCAAGCGTCTCTTCTCCAGAGAGAATAAGTTCAGTGCTCGCAACACTTCCTCATAACTAAGATCCTCCAGACCCTTTATTAGCTTTGTTGCCCTTCTTTGTACTCTCTCCATTTCCAGTACATCCTTCCTGAGGACTGGTGCCCAGAACTGGACAGCATACTCTAGGTGCGGCAGGACCAGAGTCTTGCATTTCATTTTATCTCTGGAGTTGATCCCCTTTTTAATGCATGCCAATATTCTGTTTGCTTTGTTAGCAGCAGCTTGGCATTGCATGCCATTGCTGAGCCTATCATCTACTAGGACCCCCAGGTCCTTTTCCATCCTAGATTCCCCCAGAGGTCCCCCCCCCCCAGTGTATAGATTGCATTCATATTTTTGCCACCCAAATGCATTATTTTACATTTTTCTACATTGAACCTCATTTGCCATGTAGTTGCCCACCCCATTAATTTGTTCAGATCCTTTTGCAAGGTTTCCACATCCTGCGGAGAAGTTATTGCCCTGCTTAGCTTAGTATCGTCTGCAAATACAGAGATTGAACTGTTTATCCCATCCTCCAGGTCGTTTATGAACAAATTAAATAGGATTGGTCCCAGCACAGAACCCTGGGGAACCCCACTACCCACCCCTGACCATTCCGAGTACTCCCCATTTATCACCACCCTCTGAACTCGCCCTTGTAGCCAGTTTTCAATCCATGTACTCACCCTATGGTCCATGCCAACGGACCTTATTTTGTACAGTAAACGTTTATGGGGAACCGTGTCAAATGCTTTTGCAAAATCCAGATACACCACGTCTACGGGCCTTCCTTTATCTAGATGTCAACTCACCTCCTCATAAAAGGTTAGTAGATTGGTTTGGCAAGAACGATTCTTCATGAATCCACGTTAATTACTGCTAATGATACCGTTCTCATTACTAAAATCTTGTATATAGTCCCTTATCATCCCCTCCAAGAGTTTACATACTATTGATGTTGGGCTAACTGGTCTGTAATTCCCAGGGATGTATTTTGGGCCCTTTTTAAATATTGGTGCTACATTGACTTAGTACAAAGACAAGTGTGTTATGTCAAGTATGGTGGTGGGAGTGTCATGGTCTGGGGCTGCATGAGTGCTGCCGGCACTGGGGAGCTACAGTTCACTGAGGGAATCATGAATGCCATGTACTGTGACATACTGAAGCAGAGCATGATCCCCTCCCATCGGAGACTGGGCCGCAGGGCAGTATTCCAACATGATAACGACCCCAAACACCCCTCTAAGACAACCACTGCCTTCCTAAAGAAGCTTAGGGTAAAGTTGATGGACTGGCCAAGCATGTCTCCAGACCTAAACCCTATTGAGCATCTGTGGGGTGGGCATCCTCAAAACAGAAGGTGGAGGAGCGCAAGGTCTCGAACAACCATCAACTCTGTGATGTCATCATGGAGGCGTGGAAGAGGATTCCAGTGGCAACCAGTGAAGCTCTGGTGAACTCCATGCCCAAGAGGGTTAAGGCAGTGCTGGAAAATAATGGTGGCCACACAAAATATTGAAGCTTTGGGCCCAATTTGGACATTTTCACTTAGGGATGTACTCACTATTGTTGCCAGCAGTTTAGACATTAATGGCTGTGTGTTTAGTTATTTCGAGGGGGGCAGCAAATTTACACTGTTATACAAGCTGTACACTCACTACTTTACATTGTAGCAAAGTGTAAATTCTTCAGTGCTGTCACATGAAAAGATATAATAAAATATTTACAAAAATGTGAGGGGTGTACTTACTTTTGTGATATAACACACACACACTTTTTTTTTTATTAAATTAAACCTTTTCTTAATCTTTTTTTGACTTATTGTATAAGTTTAAGTGATTTCATATGTAGCGTTAGTGAATAGAGGTTGTGCCACATCTTTTTTTTTTTTTTATACATTACGTTTAAGGGGTGAAGTGAAACCACTTTACTGTGTAAGCTTTGTGCATAGAAGTATAGAATACAACCACTTTAACTTCATTTTGTTTTTGTTAAGACAACTGCGCAGATTGCTTTTGTGTGTTTCGCTTGTTATTTTTGTTTTGTCACCCCTTTTTTTTTTTAGCTTAATCGAGCTTAAACCCCAGTGCCCCAGTTAAACCCCTGCCCCAGTGAGCTACAGACAACAGTTACAATCTGAGAAGTTCTAACACTTCCCTATTTTACTCAAAACTGCTTCGTTTAGGGCTTTATGGAGCTATGTTGATATGACTTGCCTAAGAAGTACAAGTGAGGTGATGTAAAACATTGCTTTCGATCATTTGTTTTATAAAGCTTTGATAAGAAGAATAATTTAAATCAACCCCTGAATGTAAATTACCTGGAGTGTGCTTAATGTTTCCTCAAAGGAAACAGGCGTAATAGTACAGATTATTACTGTCTTTGTATTTCCACCCAGAGAATTCTGAAGAATCCTTGTCAGCTTGCTGTCCCTGTAGTTGATAAATGCTCTGAATACAGAAAGGAGAGACAAATGTGCACCAATGTGTTATAAGAAATACTGAACTTGAATGTAAGAATAACATAACATACTGTCCATGTACAGAACTTACCCAGGCTGATCATCACTAAGTTTCTTAATGACTTGCCCAAGTATAAACAAACTACGGTTAATATTGCACCCTTCTTTTAACCGTACACCTGTAGAATACATAAAATACAGGCATAGCACAAATCGTCCAAGCGTACACCTCTTATACATTCTTTAAATCCAAAAACATTACCTTCTGCCCCAGTTTGACTTGCTCTTTCACTGCCAGCCAAATCAACAAGATTCTGAGGGAAAAAATAAAAAAATACATATAAATTACACACACACATATTATAATATATCCATCGATCTATATATACCTGGTTACAGGCATGTACCATCAGGCGATTGGACACTGGCGAAACTATCAAGTGCCACTGGGTGAACCTTACAGTAAAAAAAAAAAATGCATCAGCAGAATTTTGGACAGCTATCTGGTAACTCTTTGAAAAGTATGAACAGAAGACCTGATGGCAACCTTACACTGCTGAGATACAGGCTTGGTGGCAAAATGGTGCGGAAAACAGGCTCATAAAGAGCACAGGAGAAGGTTTCTCTTAGAAAATGTAAGCTCTTGAAATCAGAATTCTTATCCATCGAGAGATGGTGGAATTTGAAGCAGGGTATCCCTTGATAGGTCCCAAGGCAAGAGATACAGGGAATTCATTCGTATGAAGGAAGCATTAGCCTTGAGGTATATGTTAATGGCTCTGACTACGTTCAGGCAACATAGAAAGATTTCCTCCAAGACAACAACTTTGTCTTTGTGAAGTATGGGGAAAGGCTCTATGCAGGAGAGGACGGTCAGTTCAGAAACATTTCCGACACATGATAGAGACAAAAAAAGGATACCTTTTAAACAAGAGATCCTAAAGGAATATCCCTGATAGGTTCAAAGGGTGGTTTTCTGCAGAGCAAAAACACTTTGAAGAAAAAAGTTCTTACAAGGGAGAATGAAGCCAGTGGATTTTAAAAACAAACAAAAAAAACATATATTAGGCTGAGACTTGACCTTTGAGAGTGCTTAAAAAGGAGTTGTAAAGGCAGAACGTTTTTTTTTTATCCTAATGCATTCTATACATTAAGATATATATATTAAAAAACAAAAAAAAAACAAAAAAAAAAAAAAACACGCACACACACACTTGTGTGTAGCAGCCTCCCCAGCACCCCCTAATTACTTACCTGAGCCCCATCTCTCTCTTCAGCGATGTCCGCAAGTGTCTTAGCTGTCCGGGACTCTCCTCCTGATTAGTTGAGACAGCAGCGGTGCCATTGGCTCCTGTGGCTGTCAAATTCAGTAGGCCAATCAGGGGAGAGAGGGGGCGTGGCCGGGGCTCCATATCTGAACACACAAAGCTGCAACTCAGCTCGGGTACCCCCATAGCAAATTGCTGGCTGTGGGGGCACTGAACAGGGAGGGAGGGGAAGTATAGAGGAGGCAAGTATACAACGATTGTAAAGTTTCATAAAAAAAAAAAAAAAAACACAACAAACAATCACTTTAAAGCCAAGTTCTGGTCAAGACCGTTTGTAGGAAGGCCAGAATGCAAGGCACAAGAGTAATCTGTAGGACTTAAGTGCCTGTGTTCACACCAGGCAAAAAAAATTATTTCCAGGTATGAAAATAGATTTTTCTGGAAGAGACTTTCCTTGATTTAAGCAAGGGAAGAATAAAGACTCATAAACCCCTCTATCCTTTAGGACTGAAACTGGAGGAAAGGAGTCATCCATTTTTGGCCTATCAGGTTGAAGACATCTGGATGAAGGGCCAATTCCCGTTGATCCAAGCACTGGCAGCTGAGGCAATCCATTTATCCAATTGTTATCAAATTGATATGTGGGCCGCAGAGATCACAAGACAGTGAGCTTCTGTCCATGAGATCATCCGATTTGCTTCCTTCAAGGCAGCCGGACTCCTAGTGTCCCATTGGTGGATGATGTAGGCCACCGTCATGGCAATGTTTTACTGCACCTTGACTGGTTGCCCCTTTAGAAGGGAAGTCCATTGCTTCAGGGTCAACCCTCTGAGCGCTGAGATATTGATGGGAAGCTTGTATTCCCCCCCAGTGACCATGTCCTTTGGACTGTCAGTGATTGAATACTCCCTTCCAGCCTAAGAGACTTGCATCTGTTGTAAAAACCTTCCAGTGATAGGGATGGGTGGTGATCCACCAGGGCAGGGAATTCCTTGCTTGGCTGGACAGGCATGAACAAAATTGAGAAGAGACTGCTTTTTCCAGGTCGACATGGTGATTTGCTGCAGAGTTCTTGAATGGAATTAGGTGAATGGTACTGCCTTGAAAGAGACTACCATTGGGCCTAGAACTCCCATAGAGAATCTCATTGTAGGTTGTCCATTTGAGCTCAAATTTGGAGCATATACTCAGAGAACTTTCTTGTAGAAGTGAGGTGCAATAAATGTTATCACAGCAAGTTGTACAGAATCACATGTCACTGTACAGCAGTGCATCTCGCTGCTCTATAGTGACATGAAGTATACTTTTGTACACTTCAAATAAAGTTCAGTATTAAAACTGGTTGTAACAGACAGCTGGCAGAGAGGTAAAGCGCTGAGGTTTACTCTACGGCAACTGCTAGTTCAATGTGAACAGCCCTTAAAGTGCTGCTAACACTACAGCATTGTTAAAGATCCACTGCATGTGCATTGTTTTTGTATCTCTGGTCTAAAAAAAAAACAAAAAAATTATAATACAAAAAAAAAAAAAAAAAAAAAAAAAAAGTACCATAATTTGTGACCAATCATGCAGGTTAGCTGATCCAGTGCCCTGTCTGCATTGTAGGGCAAACAGAACATACAACAAACAATTGTTTTCCGTTTGTCCTTGCAGTGACCAGCGTTTTACAATGCATTAAAATTCTTGTCACTGCTCAGTGTGAACTGACCCTAGAAGGTAGATGTGGCCAATTTCTCCTTGCAGCAGCAGGCTTTACCAGATACAATAGGAAGATATAAGCGAATGATGTGTGCATGGGGTTAAAAATATTTTGAGATTACTTTTATTGTACAAAACAAGCATTCCAGAACTAGACTCTTGGTGAAAACAAATGGCAAGGTTTAATATAACTCACCAGGTGAGAAACCATAACTGCTCCCTCACAGCTCTCTGAATTGCCAGGTTCGTTGCTCTCTCTGCTTTCAACAATCTGTCGAAAGTGAGAAAAAAAAATTTATAGGCATACTTTGAAGGTTTAAAGTTCATTCATTAACCGTTTTATTTCTACTACTATATTATTATTATTCTGTTTTAATCATGTATCATGTAGTCATGTTATTTTACAGTTCTTCACAGTGCTTAAGTGAAACTAAAGCGTGAATACTTACTGGTCCAACGGTCCCTTGCCGGCATCCAAGCCTCTTCATTAGTCGGCGGGGGATGACAGTGATCCCAGCACTGTAAGCTGAGCATGCACAGCTTAATTTACAGTGCCAGAGAAGACAGCAAGTAGGTAGGGGCATTTTATTAGAAGAGACAATGCATGTCGCTTCTGCAATAAAAGCCTACCTGCTCTTAAAGCAAAACTTTTAAGTATCCTATTTTAAAAAGACAAAGCAACAACAATATAATGAACTTACCATTCTAAAAATTGTATGAGACCGGCTACTGTGTTCATTCATTTTTGTCTCCCCATAATGCCTAGTTTCTGCAAAAAAAAAAAAAAAATGAATTTCCGCAGTTAATATGAAATTTCAAACAAAAACGTTTTTTCTTTCTTTTTTTTTTTTTTTTTTTTTTTTAACGTGGGGAAAGGCTTGATTTATCTGTTGAGGTTTTATTTGGTTTATGCATTTCACTTGTGGTGGATTTCCCCTACAAGCTGACCTATTCGCCAGCAAGACACCTAAAGAAGGGAAGTTCTTTAATAAAGCACATCCGCAGCAATTGGAGAAGTTTAGAACGGGAAGGGTTAATACAAATTTGCTTCTTGGGAGGTTCCCAATAGGTGTAAGGGAACATCTTCCCAGTGAAAGCCAAGCAGCCAAATAAGCCTGACAAATGTTAACTGTTCCCAACATCAAAAAATTAAAAAATAAATAAAAAAATAAAATAAAGTTTAAACAAAACAAGTTTGTAACAATGTAACAAATTACATTGATTGGTGTGGTGCTAAAGTGCACAAAGTTATGCTTTGCTCATACCAGTATGTTGACTTATTGTAGATATGCAGCAGTATTATTAATTCCTAATGGCACCCCCATGTATCTTGCAAATGTGCAAATACCATGAACTGCAGTACCATGTGTTTTGGTGCAGTGCAGAGGGGGAAGAAACACCCCCCCCCCCCCCAAAAAAAAACAACAAAAAAAACACACACACCACATCTGAGAGAGCAGGAGGGGGTGAACAGTATATATTTTTTTTTTATATGAGCATTTGTAAACGATCACCTTGCAAAAAAGCCCATTCACTTTAAAAAAGGGAAACAAAAGGCAAAACATTTATGTGTAGATATAAAAGAGGGGGTATTTATAATGTTTTCTTTAGAAGTGATCACATTTCCTCTGCTCTCTGCGTTCTCAGCTGCATAAGAGCTGTGTGGGGGGGGGGGGGGGGCAACAGTACCTAGAGCAGGGTCGGCAATCCCCGACATGCACGCCAGTCTTTGGGTGGCACGTCAAAGTGATCCTGGGAGACCCACCTTCTACACGTGAAAGCTGGTCTAATTCAGCGGCTGTATAAAAAGGGAAGCAGTGCAGTTGGTTCCCGCCCACCTCGCCACTATCAGCGCAGCGAGGCAGCCGGATTCCCTGGGACCAGACAGCGCAGTGGTAATTATGCACTTTTTTCCTCTGTGGCAGCGGCAGTCTTATCAGCTGGATCATGGCCAGGCTTTTGTTTTCTGAGTGTGCACCTGTTGTCTCTGAGCACTCCTTTCACTAAGTAGCCACACGACTGGCTCAAACTCAAGACATGTTGGCTGTGGATGGGGTATTTAACAGGTTGTGTAATGCCCCGTACACACGGTCGGACATTGATCGGTCATTCCGACAACAAACTCCATGGATTTTTTTCCAACGGATGTTGGCTCAAACTTGTCTTGCATACACACGGTCACACAAATCTGTCGGAAAATCCGATCGTTCTGAACGCAGTGACGTAAAACACGTATGTCGGGACAATAAAACGGGGCAGTAGCCAATAGCTTTCGTTTCTTAATTTATTCTGAGCATGCGTGACACATTGTGCGTCGGATTTGTGTACACACAATCGAAATTTCCGACAACGGATTTTGTTGTCGGAAAATTTTATAGCAAGCTGTCAAACTTTGTGTGTCGGAAATTCCTATGGAAAATGTGTGATGGAGCCTACACACGGTCGGAATTTCCGACAACAAGGTCCTATCACACATTTTCCATCGGAAAATCCTATCGTGTGTACAGGGCATTAGATTATTACAGGCTTTGTAGGTACTACTAAAAGTAGCACTCACAAAGCCAGATATAAAGCAGCACTCTTATCTCTGCCTCCGTCAGCAAAGCGCTCCCTCTGCCTCCGTCAGCAAAGCGCTCCCTCTGCCTCCGTCAGCAAAGCGCTCCCTCTGCCTCCGTCAGCAAAGCGCTCCCTCTGCCTCCGTCAGCACGCACAAAGCCAGATATAATGCATTTCTCACAAACCCAGTTATAACAGTACTGCTTTATTTCTGGTTTTGTAAGCAATGCTTTATATCTGGCTTTGCAGTACTTAAGACACCTATTAATCCATTGCTCATAGAGCCAGATATAAAAGGAATATTGCTTTTTAAAATGGCTTTGTGAGCAATGTTTAATAACTGGCTTTGTAACCACTAATTTGGAAGTTTTAAAAAGGGAACTACAACTTTTTAACAGGGTTTGGTAACTACTGCTTTACAAATTCTTTTTGTGGCAGTGGCAGGAAAACAGCTGATTCCTACTGCTGTTTTTGACACCCGTGAGTGGCTAGCTGCAATGCCTTTTGTGTGTTTTGAAGCTGCAGAAATTGGGGTGTCCCGAGGTGTGAAGCTGCAGAAATTGGGGTGTCCCGAGGTGTGAAGCTGCAGAAATTGTGGTGGGGGGAGTGTCATGACAAGTCTGATCATTAGATGAGAGCTGGGCCGAGTGCCCAGCACAGCTAGAGAACTGATCGGTGTGTTCTACTTAGTGTGGTCAGTTTTTAATAGGAAAGCAGAGGGACTGGCAGAAACACTAGGGATTTTAAGGGAGCAATACAAAGAGAACAGGATGCTTTTTCTACAAGTACATGGTACAGCAGGCACATATCAGGAATCTAAAATGCTGGGGTAACAAACGACCGTGTGTGGGCTTCATCGGACCTTCAGCGGACTGTTTCTGTAGAAAATCTGACGGACTTTAGATTTGGAACGTTTCAAATCTTTACGTCGGAACTCCGCCAGACCTAGTTCCTATCGAGAAATCGACTCATCTGTATGCTAGTGCAACGGATGAAAACCGACGCTAGGGCAGCTATTGGCTACTGGCTACCAACTTCCTTATTTTAGTCTGGTTGTATGTCATCACGTACGAATCCGTCGGACTTTGGTGTGATTGTGTGTAGGCAAGTCCGTTCATTCGAAAGTCCGTTGGAAGTCCATCAAAAGTCCATCAGAAAGACTGTCGGACCTTCGTTGCCGAAAAGTCTGCTCGTGTGTAGGCGGCATAAGAGGTTCAAGAGTTCAAATGTCTTTAGTTTTGGATAGATTAGGGAGAAGTTAGTTTTAGCCTATGTACCGCTGGCATTTCCCATCATTTCTTGTCCTGGAGATGGAACAGAAAGCGAGAGGAAAATCGCTCCAAAGTGGGGGAAAACACCCCTAGACAACTGTCACCAGAACAAGTTTGCCTCATTAGAAAATTCCCCCTCATCTCCTGTACCCGAGAGAACAACCCAGGAATTTGTATTACCCCCTCCCCCCCCAGGAATAGCAGGGAGGGTGAATCAGCGGAAATACAGCGGAGGAATTATTCTATGAAAATTGCTAGCTACTAAGTGCGTGAAACTGCTGTACTAAAATTTACAAAAACTAATTTCTTACTTTCACCCTTTTTGATCCATTCCAGGACATGTTCAGGACACGTCACAAGCTCTTCATTCAGGTCAGCAACATACACATTTCGCTTTACATAGGGGGAAAAAAAAAAACAAAAAAAAACAAAAAAA
Source organism: Lithobates clamitans (assembly GCA_037952925.1). NCBI lineage: Eukaryota > Metazoa > Chordata > Amphibia > Anura > Ranidae > Lithobates > Lithobates clamitans. The sequence goes on from JBBGZY010000655.1 coordinate 7,253,404, forward strand.
CACAAACACCTTATTAGGCCAGTTTTTTGCTTTTCAGCCTTTATCACCTTTATATTTTTTATACAGATTTTTTTTTTTCATGAAAAAATATTTTTAAAAAAAATGGAAAAGAAAAGTTATCCATCCAACATGCTCTTTTTGTTTTGTTTCAGAAGACAGCCTAAGACAAATCTGGTTGAGATTATATATATGTTTTTCAAACTTGTGGTTTACAAGTTAAAATAATTTGTTTTTGCTCGAAAATTACCCCCCAAACATTACATACTTTATTTCTAACACCCTAGAGAATAAGATGGCGGTCATTGCAATACTTTTTGTCACACCGTATTTGCGCAGCAGTCTTACAAGCCACTTTTTTGAATTAAAAAATAAAAAACCCCACCAACACACACACACACACACACACACACACACAGTAAAGCCAGCCCAATTTTTTTTTATATTGTGAAAGATGATGTTACGCCGAGTAAATTAATACGCAACATGTCACACTTCAAAGTTGCGTCCGCTCGTGGAATGGCGACAAGCTTTTACCCTTAAAAATCTCCATACGCGATGTTTAAAAAAATTCTACAGGTTGCATGTTTTAAGTTACAGAGGAGGTTTAGGGCTCGAATTATTGCTCTCGCTCTACCGATCGCAGGGATGCCTCACATGTGTGGTTTAAACACCATTTTTGGGATGCGACTGCTACTCACATAAGCGTGCGCCTATGCGCGCGAGCTTGGCGGGGCACGTTAAAATTTTTTTTTTTAAATAATTTTACCTTTTATTTTTACACTGTTCTTTATAAAAAAAAAAAAAAAAAAAAAAAAAGTCTCTTTAAGAGCTATGGGCGGAAGTGACGTTTTGATGTCGCTTTCGCCCTGCAATGGTATGGAGTCGGGTGGGGGCCATTTTCCCCTCACTCAGCTCCATATCACACAAGGGAGTGGACGCAATTGCCTCCGCTGCTGTCGGCTCAGGTAAGCGGCAATAAAAGTGATCTTGTGGCAAATCCGCCACAGAGACCACTTTTATCTGAAAGTGGACCGCCCTCTGAAGAAGAGAATACCGGGGTTATGGTAGCTGGCTGCTGCCATAACAACGATATCCCTCTTCAAACAGCCGACTTATAACGACGGCGGGCGGTCCGTAAGTGGTTAATGGCATCCCAGTCTTAGTCCATAGGTTTCAATATTGAGTTGGCCCATCCTTAAGAGCTCCCTTCACTGGATCTAGGGGGCCCAAAGCCAACCCCTGAAAAACAACCCCACACCATAATCCCCCCTCCACCAAACTTTACACTTGGCACATTGCAGTCAGGCAAGTACCATTCTCCTGGCAACCAAACTCAGACATATCCATCAGATTGCCAGACAGAAAAGAGTGATCCGTCACTGCAGAGAACAGGTCTCCACTGCTCTAGGAGTCCAGTGGTGCCGTGCTTTACACCATTGCATCCAATGCTTTGCATTGCACTTGGTGATGTAAGGCTGGGATGCAGCTGCTAAGCCATGGAAACCCATTCCATGAAGCTCTTTATGCATGGTTGTTGTGCTAATCTGAAGGCCACATGAAGTTTAGAGGTCTGTAGCTACTGACTCTGCGGACAGTTGATGACTTCTGCACACTGTGCGCTGTAGCATGCGATGACCCCTCTGTCGATTTATGTGGTCTACCACTCTGTGGCTGAGTTGCTGTTGTTCCCAGTTGCATCCACTTTGCTATAATACCACGAACAGTTGACCGTGGAATATTTACTAGCAAGGAAATTGTACAGATGGGCTTATTGCACAGGTGGCAACCTATCACAGTACCATGCTTGAATTCACTGAGCTGCTGAGAGTGACCCATTCTTTCACAAATATTTGTAGAAGCAGTTTGCATGCTTAGGTGCACCTGTGGCCATGGAGGCGATTGGAACACCAAAATGCAATGATTTGGAGGGGTGTCTCAATACTTTTGGCTAATATATATATATATACATACACACACACACACACACACAGCGGGTAAAATAAGTATTAAACACTTTTCTAGGTAAATATATTTCTAAAACGGTGCTATTGACCTGAAATTTTTACCATGTCGGTAACAACCCATGCAATCCATACATACACAGAAACCAACACAAATAAAGTTCAGAAGTCATGTGTAATAAAATGGAATGACACAGGAAAAAAAAAAGTATTGAACACACTAACTGAAATTTATTTAACCACTTCAAGACTAGCCTCGTTTTGGATTTTAGGTGTTTACAAGTTTAAAACAGGTTTTTTTGCTAGAAAATTACTTAGAACCCCCAAACATTATATATTGTTTTTTTTCTAACATCCTAGAGAATACAATAGCGGTCATAGCAAAGCTTTTTTTTGCACCGTATTTGCGCAGCGGTCTTCTAAGCGCACTTTTTTTTGAAAAAATTCACTTTTTTGAAAAAAAAAAAATAAGACAACAGTAAAGTTAGCCCAATTTTTTTTTATATTGTGAAATATAATGTTACGCCAAGTAAATTTATACCCATCATGTCACGCTTCAAAATTGCACCCGCTCGTGGAATAGCGTCAAACTTTTACCCTTAAAAATCTCCATAGGCGACGTTTAAAAAATTCTACAGATTGCATGTTTTGCGTTACAGAGGAGGTCTAGTGCTAGAATTATTGCTCTCACTCTACCGGTCGCGGCGATACCTCACATGTGTGGTTTGACCACAGTTTTCATATGCGGGCGCTACTCACGTATGCGTTCGCTTCTGCGCGCGAGCTCGTTGGGACAGGGCGCTTTAAAATTTTTTTTTTTTATTATTTATTTTATTTATTTTTTCACTGTTTAAAAAAAAAAAAAAAAATTGGATCACTTTTATTCCTATTACAAGGAATGTAAACATCCCTTGTAATAGAAAAAAGCATGACAGGTCCTCTTAAATATGAGATCTGGGGTCAAAAAGTCCTCAGATCTCATATTTAGACTAAAATGCAAAAAAAAAAAAAAAAAAAAAGTTGTTTAAAAAAAATGACACAAAAAAAATTGTGCCTTTAAGAGAAGTAGGCGGAGCCGACGTAATGACGTCCCTCCGGCCATCACATGGTATAGAGACAGGTGGGGGCCATCTTGGCCTCACTCGTCTCAGTACCTCAGCGGTGACAGGTCCCGATCTCCTCCGCCGCTACCGACGGCTCCGGTAAGCGGCGGAGGGCGCGGGAGAGCGGCGGGAGGGGGGGGGTGGCACCTCTCCCGCCGCCGATAACGGTGATCTCGCGGCGAACCCGCCGCAGAGACCACCATTATCGTGTACAGAAACGCCGGCCCTAAAGATGGATACCTCGGTTGTGGCAGCAGCTGCTGCCGTTACCGAGATATTCATCTTTAAAAATAAATGACGTAAGTATATACAGTGGCCGGTCGTGAAGTGGTTAATACTTCGTAAAAAATCCTTTGCTGGTAATGACAGAGATAGATAGATTTGCAGTTTGTGGATGATTTTCTTTTTACAATAAGTATTTGATCTAGGACATGGTATTTAACCACTTCCCACCCGGTCTATAGCAGAATGACAGCCGGGCGGTGGTTCAGTTATCCTGACTGGGCGTCATATGACGTACGTTAGGATAACAGTCTGACACACCGCTACACCGATCTCAATCAATGGAGGCTCTTTACCATGTGATCAGCCGTGTCCAATCACGGCTGATCACAGTGTAAACAGGAAGAGCCGGCGATTGGCTGTTCCTCACTTGCGCCAGACAGACGCGAGTAGAGGAGAGCCGATCAGTTGTTTGTTTATCAGCACAGCCCCCCCACAGATGCCCACCCAGGACCACCAGGAAAGGGGGCAACATGTGGATGGCCAGGTATGTACACCATGGCCATCCACATATGAAAAAAATTGCACTGACTGGCAACATTATGGTCCAGAAAAAAAAAAAAAAAAAGTCATGCCCAGCAATGCCACCCAGTGTCATCAGTGCCACCTCTCAGTGCCCATCCATGCCCAGTGCCCACCTATCAGTGACCATCAGTGCCGGGGACTCTCAGGTGATTTCTGGAGGTGCACCTCTGAAACATGAACAGAGCACCCAGCATCTGCCCCTGCAAGAATTTTACAAGCTTGGTGAGGATGTCACAGGGGGCAATAAAAGATTTCTTGATATAGGAACATGTATTAAAAATAAATAAATATTGGGACATGCTCTAAAAGGGAGATTTGGGGGTAAAGGTTGGTGATGCCTGGACATACACTTCAAAGAACTACCAAGGAGTAAATGAAGTTAAACCATCTTTAGCTTACATTCAAATCTTCACGGATTTCCAAAGGCTTCTTTTTTCTACTATCACACAGAAGATCTGTGACCGTTTCATTATAGATTTCCATATATGACACGCGTAGTAAAAATTCCCTGCTTGGTATCTAAAAAGGTAGATGCAAACAAACCATCTCATACTGCGCAAAGTTTTTTCCTCAAAGGGTGTTCATATTACCAATATAACATTTGCATACATTATAAATGAATACATATAAAAGAAGGATTCCCCTAAGTGGACTTTAATGGCACTTGTAAGAAATTATAGATAGTAAAAGGGTATAGCAGCGTATTAAAAGTAAAACAGTTTTTTATTTGAAAACAACATTAAAACATTGTGTACATAAGGTTCAACGAAACATTTGTATAATAGACAGATTCATTGTTGTCACCAAACGATGGGTTTTTACAGAAGCTCTTTTCACACTCAACGCGTTTTGGGATATACAGTATTTTAGTCCTTCTTCGGGGGTGTAGAAGAAAAGAGAGGACTAAAGAAGGACTAAAATACTGTATATCCCGAAACGCGTTGGATGTGAAAAGAGCTTCTGTAAAAACCGACCGTTTGGTGGCAACAATGAATCGGTCTATTGTGCAAATGTTTCGTTGAACCTTATGTACACAATGTTTTAATATATGTTGTTTTCAAATAAAAAACTGTTTTACTTTTAATACGCTGCTATACCCTTTTACTATCTATAATTTCTTACAAGTGCCGTTAAAGTCCACTTAGGGGAATCCTTCTTTATATGTATCTGTACATTGGATGTGGCACTGCCCTTTTAAACCTAGGGGGGCTGATCACCCCTTATTTTACATTATAAATGAATGACATTCTTTCCATCTGTAACACTAGATTAGGTTACCAGGAATATTACCATTATTACAGTACATTAGTCTAAAGGCCATGTTATTGGGAAAGGTGGGGGGAGGACTGGGACAGACCTCCCAATACAATGTCCATCGCGATCCGCTGTCACAGTGGTCACATGATCAGGAGCTTGTCCCACTTTCTCCTGCTCATAACTAGAGGCTAAGGCAGGCCCATACACGGTGCAAATTTCTTTTCCTACAACAGACTGGGGAATCAGCAATGGTCATCTCCCGGAGGGGGGTTTCGCTGGGAGAAGACAGTGAGCATCGCTAGCGGCTATAGCAGCGGCCGGTTCAGCAGGAAAAGTGTATGGCCAGCCTAACACAGTGCACTTTCAGCACAGAAATCGCAGTAGCCCACTCTTCTCTGCTGCATATATGCATTACAGAGGGGTAAAATAAGTATTGAACACGTCACCATTTTTCTAGGTAAATAGATTTCTAAAGGTGATATTGACATGAAAAATTTTCATCATATGTTGGCAACAACCCATGCGATCTATACATACAAAGAAACCAAAACAAATAAGTTCAGAAATGAAGTCCTTTATAATAAAATGGAATGACACAGGAAAAAGTATTGAACACGCCAACTGAAATGTATTTAGTACTTTGTACAAAATCCTTTGTTGGTAACGACAGCTTCAAGACACCTCTTGTATGGAGAAACTATGCATTGCTCAGGTGTGATTTTGGCCCATTCTTCCACTTCAAATCTTGAAGATTCCTTGGGTTTCTTCTATGAACTCTGATCTTTAGTTCTTTCCATAGATTTTCTATTGGATTCAAATCAGGTGATTGGTTGGGCCATTCTAGCAACTTTATTTTCCTTTCTTTGAAACTAATCGAGAGTTTCCATAGGTTTGTGTTTGAGATCATTGTCTTGCTGAAAAGTCCACCCTCGTTTCATCTTAAATCATCCTTGTAGATGGCAGATTTTTTTTATTAAGAAGGTACATTTTTCCATACATCTATTCCTTTAAATGATATGAAGTTTGCCAGTACTGTATGCTGAAAAACAGACGCATACCATGATGTTCCCACCTCCAAACTTCACTGTTGGTCTAGTATTTTTTGGGGTGATGTGCAGTGCCATTTGACCTCCAAACATGGTGTGTATTATGGCATCCAAAGAGTTCATTTTTGGTCTCATCTGATCAGACTATATGCTCCTAGTATTTCACAGGCTTGTCTAAATGTTGTGCAGCAAACGTTAAACGACCTTCAACATGCTTTTTCTTGAGCAATGGAGTCTTAAATGGTGAGAGTGCATACAGGTCATGGCAGTTGAGTACATTACTTATTGTTTTCGTTGTAACAATTGTACCTGCTAATTCAAGGTCTTTCTGAAGCTCTCCACAAGTGGCCCTTGGCTCTTGGATAACTCTTCTGATAATTATTTTCACTTCTTTGTCAGAAATCTTGCAAAGAGCACCTGGTCATGGCCTGTTTATGGTGAAATTATGTTCTTTTCATTTCCGGATTATGGCACCAACAGTGCTCACTGGAACATTCAGAAATTTAGAAATCCTTCTGTAACCAATGCCATCATTATGTTTTGCAACAATAAGGTTGCAAAGGTCTTGAGGGAGCTTTATGCTTTTACCCATCATGAGACGATTCTTGAGTGACACCTTGGTAATGATATCCCTTTTGATAGGTCATCAGTTGAGACACAACCAGCTGATATTAATTTGGACTGACAAGGGGCTGGATTACTTTCCAATTACTGATAGATTTCAGCTGGTGTCTTAGCTTTCCATGCCTTTTAGCACCTCCCTTATTTCATGCGTTCAATGGTTTTTCACTGGGTCATTCCATTTTATTACACAGAACCTAATTTCTGAATGCATTTGTTTTGGTTTCTTTGTATGTATGGATTGCATGGGTTGTTGCCAACAATTTAAGTCAACAGTACCTTTAAAAATCTATTTAACCAGAAAAAAAGGTGACGTGAAATGGTGAATACTTATTTTATTCGCTGTATGTGCTCAGTAGGTGGTTAAAATATTAACCCAGGACAATAAAAGATATTATTATTACTATAATTAATAGTACCAATACCTCATTATGCTGGAAAGCGTATTGGGGTTAGAAAGAAATTGTATTCATTCCAGCATTTTGTCTAAACATCTCAACCTTTTCTAACTTTTATAGTGTGAGAAATGGGATGGCTAGGCAAAGGATTCATAAGTTTGTTTGAAGATAAAATTACATTTTCAAATCTTTTGCCACATACATACATACCTCCTTAATGATTCTAAAGATCTCCTTAACGGCTTGAGGTATAATTCCCAGACAATCAGGAGACCCCATCATTGTGTACGTTTTGCCTGAAGAGGTCTGCCCATAAGCAAATATCGTACCTGAGATAGAATAAACATAGGTATTCAGTACTTGAAGATTCACAAAATCAATGTAAAATTTGGGCTTTTATGTATTCCATAAGGGGGGGAGGAACCCCACACAAAAGAATTACCATTGTATCCATGTAGAGCTGAGCGAATAATTGGAATAGCTACTTCTTGATAAACTTGAGCTGTTGTCTCATATGAATTAAAGACACGATCTACAAAAAAAAAAAAAAAAAAAAGGACAGAATACTTTCATATCACATCATATAGAAGGGAGAGAGGGAGGGGGAGAGAGGGAGGGGGAGAGAGGGAGGGGGAGAGAGGGAGGGGGAGAGAGGGAGGGGGAGAGAGGGAGGGGGAGAGAGGGAGGGGGAGAGAGGGAGGGGGAGATGACGTGAATAAGGTGTGATTGCGAGGAGTGGGAGATTTTTCTTGGGGAAAATTAAACTTATAAAAAAGTCCAGTAAAGATACTGTCAATTTTTTCTTCGGCCACATGTGTTCAAGTGTAAAACACATTTTTTACCAAAAGCTCCAATTTTTAAATTTTATTATTTTTTTTTACGATTTTGTGTAGAGCCGCATTCATAGCTGTCATGGCCCACAGGTTGGACACCCCTGGTATAAAAAGTAAATAAATGCATATTCAGTCAACCTGATCACCTTACACCCAAGCTACATCCAGTAGGTTAGGAAAAACATTTAATCCAAACATTTGAAAAACATCACCAAAACTTACCAAAATGAAAAGATCTTGTGCCATCAATCTGCGATACAGTAGAGTTTTCAGCTTTCCAAAACAAGTTGACTTGATCCCCCTGTTCTCTAGAATTTAGAAAGAAATTGTATTTTTACAATGTCTGCTTGTCTGAAGGACACTGTTCATACCATGTTCTTCATTATTAGGCTATTTTATGCATGCCTTTGTTGCTACAAAGTTTCTTTTAGAATACACCAAAGGGATTGGTCCAATTACATAAGCAATGCAAATAACGCATTGTTAAAGTTTCACAAATGTTTGTGTGTCCTGGCAAGCTTTCCAAACCATCGTTACATGTTTTCATACATCATTTTCATTTTTTTTTTTCTAGAGAGTGTCCCAAGAGTCTCAGAACCACACATGTGGTCAAAGCTGCTTCTAACTCCCATCAGAACTATGTAATTTACTGACAGAGGCTTGCACAGCAAGACTGGTGGCTGGCCAAAGTGTCAACTTGCACAGTATTTAAAGCAGAACTTTACCAATAACAACTTAATAAAAAATAAATGTTCTTTAGCACGGAACATACATTCCACATTAATAATTATGCTACACAAATTAGCGTGTGCTGTAAATTGCTGGAGGTTGCCATTTTGCTGAAGCCCAGAGCCCCTGAACAGCAGTAAATCATAAAGCGGAACTAAACCCAATTGATTTAACAGTGTAAAAAAATATGTTACATTCCTGGAATGCCAGGATTGCCAACTGTGACATTTGCTTGTGTCCTCAACCAAACTGTCAAACCATCAAATGGCTATGGTCATAACTGATCACATGTGCAGCACCATGGCAGTTGCAGATCAAACAGAAGCAGCTGTAAAGGATAGGAGGGTTTAATTTATCTTTAAGGCTGTCAGCAGATCGGCCTCTACAAATTCAGCAGTGCCTAAAAATGGAGAGCAACTGAGCATAGGCAGAGCAATAGTGGATTTTAAACAGTAAAGGCAGTTATTTTTACTGTTTTACATACAGGGCCTTAAAAAAAGTATTCATGCCCCTTAAAATGTTCCACATTTTGTCATATTACAACCAAAAACGTAAAATGTATGTTATTGGGATTTTATGTGATAGACCAACACAAAGTGGCACATAATTGTGAAGTGGAAGGAAAATGATAAATGGCTTTCAAATATCTATCTAAATGCTTTTCTTCTGGAACAGATTTACCAGCGGCAGGATTTTCCTGGCAAAATTTGAAAAGCTATGGGGCCAGTGGCTTGATACCCCGGGTCTCTGCCCCAGCGAGCTTACATATCAGAGAACCTTCCAATGTCCTGCCGGGCCACAAGGTCTCACTATTCCTTTGTTATGCTTAGGCATGGTTCTTCTGGTAGTTTAGATTCTTGCTAAATGGCTACGTTTACACCAAGCCAAAAGCTACACTAATGTATTGCATGTCTGTCTCTTTTTCTCAGCCGTATGGCTATACAAACAATGTTATTTGCGCAATGTTCAGGAACGCTGTATTTGGTACTTCTTACAGCGGGGAAAAATTATTTGATACCAGGCAGGTTTTTAAAAGTTTGCCCACTTACAAAGAAATTAAGGGTCTATAATTTTTATCATAGGTGTATTTTAAAATGATAGAGACAGAATATCAACCAAAAATCCAGGTAAAAAAAACAAAACAAAAAAAAAAAAAACACGATACAAATGTTATAAATTAAGTTGCACTTCAGTGAATAAAATAAGTATTTGATTCACCAAGCAAAACATGACGTAGTACTTGGTGGAGAACCCCTTGTTGGCAAGCACAGAGGTAAGATGTTTGTGTTGAAAAAGAACAGCATGTAATGTAAAGTTGTTAAAGTGGAGTTCCACCCACTTTTACAACTCTTCAGCATCCCTCACTAAACTGTTCACTGTAAACGAATTGTATATTTTTACATTTTTCTCAGCACCTACTGTATATCTGCTGTATTCATTTTTCACTTCCTCCTCCCTGGTCGTGGCCCATCGCATCATTTCCTGTTTGCAATGCCTTCTGGGAAGGGGCGGCAACTACCTCTGACACTGCCCTTGCTATGGAAACCTGACCAACTGAAACCTGACCTGAAACCTATTACACTGCTTGTGCTGCACTGAGCATGTGCGAGATCTGCAAGGATGAGATCCAGGAAGAAATACAGTCTGGCTTCAGATGCCCACACTTAAGATGGCCACGGCCTGCACTTAGTTTATAAAATAACAAACTACTGCTATAAATTAACAAAACAGACCTTAGTTTACAGACTAACTTTACTAGAATACATTAAGCGTGTGTATTATAGGGGTATTTTTATTTAAAAAGTATAATTTCGGCCGGAACACCACTTTAATAAACTGACAACACTGTATGCATTATACCCATAAATGCAGCAGGTGGAGGTGTAGTATTATAGTGTATAGTTCACGTTTTCTATGACAGACAATACAATACATCCTGTTATATCTCAGCGCATTTACTTTTAGATTCCTGCTTCCTGTTTCTCCAAGCTCTAAGACGTAATATATTTCTCCATAAAAGTAAAGTCGTATTACGGCATCCAAGAAGCTTACAGTGCTTACTGCAATATTCTGCACAAGAGGCTATGGGTCCCCGGCACCCAGAGGCACTGGAAAGAATACCCAGTGAGTACAGCAAGTCAGTGAATACTGTATACAAACTACTGAAACATGGCAAGTGGTTCAAATGTGAAGTTTGCAATTGCAAGGCTGAACAATGCCAATTACCGTATTTATTGGCGTATAACACGCACCCCAAGTTTAGGAGGGAATTTTAAGGAAAAAATCTTTTAGGAGTAAAGTTTAAGGAAGAAAAACTTACATTAAAATGCCCATCAATGCAGCGTTATCGGTATCCATCTGCAACCTTGTCAGTGTCAGTGCAGCCTTGCCCCAGTGTCCATCTGCAGCCTTGTCAGTGTCAGTGCAGCCTTGCCCCAGTGCTCGCCGCCGATATACACAGCCGTGTGTAAATTCAAATATGGCGCCGAGACTGCAGGGACTCGGTGGAGCGGAGATACACATACCCGAGAGTCCTCGGCTTTTTTCGGCGCCGCTCACAGGCGCCGAGGAAAGCCGAGGACTCTCGGGTATGTGCATCTCCGCTCCGCCGATTCCCTGCAGTCTCGGTGCCATATTTGAATTTACACACAGCTGTGTATGTCGGCGGCGATCGCGGCAAAAGCCGCGATCGCTCCAATCCGAACAAAAAGTGACAGAGATCGGCCTATAACACGCAACCATGATTTTCCCCTGATTTTCAGGGGAAAAAAGTGCGTGTTATATGCCAATACGGTACCAGCTGTGGAAGTTTAAACTGGAAGTGTTTCTTACCAAGGATGACTTGTGGCACGTGCTGAATACAGACAGACCCACAGATGGAGAGACGGAGGACTGGGATAGGATGGACAGACAGGCAAAAGCAATTATAAGCTTGCTAGTGGAAGATGACCAGCTTATCCACATAGTAACAGAGAAAAATAACCTAAAAAGGTACGTGGACTCCATTACAAAAGCTGCATGAGCGTTCAAGTCTAAAACAGAATTTATTTCTGCTAAGGAAGCTATATAAGATGAGACTAGAAGGCGGCCAGCAAATGTGTGACCACATGAAAGCTATGCTAGAAATCAGAGCAGCTACGCCCTATCGGAGAGGACTAGGGATGAGCCAAACACCCCCCCGGTTCGGTTCGCAGCAGAACATGCGAACAGGCGAAAAATTTGTTCGAACACACGAACACCGTTAAAGTCTATGGGACATAAACATGAAAACGTAAAGTGCTAATTTTAAAAGGCTTATATGCAAGTTATTGTTTTAAAAAGTGTTTGGGGACCTGGGTTCTGCCCCTGGGGACATGTATCCATGCAAAAAAAAGTTTTTTTGGGAGTAGTGATTTTAATAATGCTTAAAGTGAAACAATAAAAGTGTAATATTCCTTTAACTTAAGGACCAGTCTCGTTTTGGATTTTAGGAGTTTACATGTTTAAAACAGTTTTTTTTGCTAGAAAATTACTTAGAAAAAAGATATATAATATTTGGGGGTTCTAACACCCTAGAGAATAAAATGGCGGTCATTGCAATACTTTTTTTTGCACCGTATTTGCGCAGCAGTCTTATAAGCGCATTTTTTTGGGAAAAAATTCACTTTTTTTAATAAAAAAAGTAAAACAGTAAAGTTAGCCCAATTTTTTTCTATATTGTGAAATATAATGTTACGCCAAGTAAATTGATACCCAACATGTCACACTTCAAAATTGTGCCCGCTCGTGGAATGGCGTCAAACTTTTACCCTTAAAAATCTCCATAGGCGACGTTTAAAAAATTCTACAGGTTGCATGTTTTGTGTTACAGAGGAGGTCTAGGGCTAGAATTATTGCTCTCGCTCTACCGGTTAAGGCGACATCTCACATGTGTGGTTTGACCACCATTATCATATGCGTGCGCTATTCACGTATGCGTTCGCTTCTGCGCGTGAGCTCGTCGGGACAGGGCGCTTTAAAAAAAAATTTTTTTTTTTTTTACTTTATTTTTTCGCTGTTTAAAAAAAAAAAAAAAAAATTGGATCACTTTTATTCCTATTAGAAGGAATGTAAACATCCCTTGTAACAGAAAAAAACATGACAGGTCCTCTTAAATATGAGATCTGGGGTCAAAAAGGCCTCAGATCTCATATTTAGACTTTAATGAAAAAAAAAAAAAAAACGAACTTTAAAAAAAAATGACACAAAAAAAAAAAAAAAAAAAAGTGCCGTTAAGAGAAGTGGGCGGAGCTGACATAATGACGTCGCTCCGGCTGTCCTATGGTATGGAGACGGGTGGGCGCCATCTTAGCCTCACTAGTCTCCATACTGAGGAAGGGAAAGGACCCGATCGCCTCCGCCGCTACCGACGGCTCCGGTAAGCGGCGGGAGAGTGGCGGGAGAGGGGGTGGCACCTCTCCCGCCGCCGATAACGGTGATCTTGCGGCGAACCCGCCGCAGAGACCACCGTTATCGTGTACAGAACAGCCGGCCCTAAAGATGGATACCTCGGTTGTGGCAGCAGCTGCTGCCATTACCGAGATATCCATTTTTAAAGTAATGACGTATATATACAGTGGCCGGTCGGTAAGTGGTTAAATTTCGTACCTGGGGAATGTCTATAGTATGCCTGTAAAGTAGCGCATGCTTCCCGTGTTTAGAACAGTCCGAGAGCAAAATGACATTTCTAAAAGGAAATAAAAAAAGTCATTTAAAAAGTACTCGCGGCTATAATGAATTGTCGGTCCCGGCAATACACATAAAAAGTTCATTGATAAAAACACAGCATGGGATTCCCCCACAGGGGAAGGCCGAACCAAAGCTTAAAAAAAAAAAAAGCTTGGGGGTCCCCCCAAATTTAATACCAGGCCCTTCGTGGGACAGTTTTTATTTTTTTTAATGAAAAGGACTTGTCCCAAGGCGTGTATTGTCTTTTTTTTTTACCATTTTCACACATTTTTTGTGAAATGGTAGGGGTACGTTTGTACCCCTTAACCATTGCACATGGGGGGAAGGGGTGGGATCTGGGGGTCCCCTTGTTAAAGGGGGCTTCCAGATTCCGATAAGCCCCCCAACCCGCAAACCCCCACAACCACCAAGGGTTGTGGGGATGAGGCCCTTCTCCCCATCAACATGGGGACAAGATGCTTTGGGGGGCTACCCCAAAGCACCCTCCCAATATTGAGGGCATGTGGCCTGGTACGGTTCAGGGGGGGGGGGGGCGCTCTCTCACCTCCTCCTCTTTTCCTGCGGCCTGCCAGGTTGCAGAATCGGATAAGGGTCTGGTATGGATTTTTGGGGGGACCCCACGCCATTTTTTTTAAAATTTTGGCGCGGGTTTCCCCTTAATATCTATACTAGACCTGAAGGGCCCGGTATGGAATTTGGGGGGACCCCCACATTTTTTTTTTTAAATTTTGGTTCGGGGTCCCCTGTGGGGGAATCCCATGCCGTTTTTATCAATAAACTTTTATGTGTATTGCCGGGACCGACAATTCATTATAGCCACGAGTACTTTTAAATGACTTTTTCCTTTAGAAATGTCATTTTGCTCTCGGACTGTTCTAAACGCGGGAAACATGCGCCACTTTACAGGCATACTATAGACACACCCCCCCAGGTACGAAATTTAAAGGAATATTACACTTTTATTGTTTCACTTTAAGCATTATTAAAATCACTGCTCCCGAAACACTTAAGACAAAAACTTGCATATAAGCCTTTAAAATTAGCACTTTTAAAAGTCTATGGGAGAAATCAAAGGGTGTTCCGCGGTTTTCGAATTTGCCGCTAACACCCCAAATTGTTCGCTATTCGGCGAACACCCGATGTTCAAGTCGAACTTACGTTTGACTCAAACATCGGGCTCATCCCTAGAGAGGACACCAAAAATAACCATATTGTTGCCTTGCTCCTCCTCTGCAGCCTTCCAGAGACATACTGCTCTCAAACGCTTTAGAAACCAAACCTGAGCAGGAGCTGACAGAAAGGAAAGAAAATACGCACAGTGATGACAAAGCTCTTAAGATGTACAAAAGGCATAAAGCACAAGAAAGAAAGCAGAGCCTGTTTTCACCGTAACAAGACCGGTCACCTAAAAGGACTGTTCTATCTGGAAAGCTGAGCAACGAAAGCTATTCACAAAAGAGTCAAAGCAATTACAAAGCAAACTGCAGACACATCATGGAGTGGCACCTTTAACCACTTCAATACTGGGCACTTTCCCCTTCCTGCCCAGATCAACTTTCAGCGCTGTCGCACTTTGAAAGATAATTGTGCGGTCATGCAACACTGTACCCAAACACAATTTTTATCATTTTCTTGCTTTCTTTTGGTGGTATTTGATCACCACTGGGGTTTGTTTTTTTTTTCTAAAAAAAAAAAAAAAAAAAAAAAAAGAAGAAGAAGGTTTTTGTTACAAAAATGTTATAAGTAATTTTTCTCCTTCACTGATGGGCGCTGATGAGGCTACAATGATGGGCGCTCATAAGGTGGCACTGATGAGGCACCAATATGCAGCACTGATGAAGAGGCACTGGCAGGCTTTACTGCTGGGCACCGATTGGCACCTCTGTCACACCTGGTGGTCCTGGGTGGCATCCATGATGGCCCTGGGTGGGCATCCTCAGGGGGGCTGCGCTGATAATGAGCACAGACCCCTGTTAGGAGAGCAGCTGATCGGCTCTCCTCTACTCGCGTCTGTCAGACGCGATAGAGGAAAAGCCAAATACACAGCTTTTCCGGTTTACCACGTGATCAGCTGTGTCCAATCACAGCTGATCACAGTGTAAAGAGCCTTCATCACGTCTTTTGATGTCCGGTCAGGATAACAGAACCACTTTGCGCGCATCATATTGCTATATGGCGGGCGGGAAGTGGTTAAAGTGACACAAAGCGGCAAGCCATGCGACTGGTACATAGACTCAGGAGCAACAAGCCACATGAGTCATGACTAGCGATGAGACCTTCTTCACAAACATTGGATTACTGTGCAAAAGACAAAGTTTTCCTAGCAAACGGGAAAAGCATGCGTGCCAAAGGTAAAGGCCAGAAGGCAAACACGGTACCCTTGTAAAGAAAGTGCTGTATGTCCCAGAACTAGAAGGCAGCCTTCTATCAGTGAAAAGTCTTGCAAACAACTGTCTCACAGTTAAGTTCCAGGGTAATGAATGCACAATTCACAATGATAAGCAATTCCCCGCAAAAGGAACTAGATGATCACTGGCTCATCACCACCCACAGACCAGCAAGCAGGGTGGAAAAAAAAAAAAAAAAAAAGAAAAAAAAGGGAAGTATTTAACCACTTCAATACCGGGCAGTTAGACACCTTCCTGCCCAGACCAATTTTCAGCTTTCAGTGCTGTCGCAGTTTGAGTGACAGTTGCGCGGTCATACTACACTGTACCCAAACTAAGTTTTTATCATTTTGTTCCCATAAATAGAGCTTTCTTTTGCTGGTATTTGATCACCTCCGCGGTTTTTATTTTTTGCGAAACAAATAAAAAACCGAAAATTAAAAAAAAAAAAAATAAAAGTTTTGCTTTTGTTTCTGTTTAAAAATTTTGTAAATAAGTTTTCTCTTTCACTGATGGGCACTGACAGGCACTGATAAGGCAGCAGCAATGAGGTGGCACCAATGAGCGGGCACTGACGATGGGCACTGGTAGGCGACACTGATATGCAGCACTGATGGGCATTGATAGGCGGCACTGATGGGCACTCATGGGTGGCACTGGTGGGCACTGATAGGCTGCAAAGATGGGCACTGATTGGCAGCTGCCTTTGCACTGATTAGTATTTCCCTGGGGGTCTAGGGGGCATACCTGGTGGTCCAGTGTGGCTGGTTTCCCTGGTGGTCCTGGGTAGGATCCGAGGAGAGGCTGTGCTGATAATCAGCACAGACCCCCCCCCCCGTCAGGAGAGCAGCCGATCGGCTCTCCTTTACTCGCGTCTGTCAGACGCGAGTGAGGAAAGCCGATTACCGGCTCTTCCTATTTACATTGTGATCAGCCGTGATTGGACACGGCTGATCATGTGGTAAAGAGTCTCCGTCAGAGACTCTTTACCTAGATCGGAGTTGCGGGGTGTCAGACTGACACCCCGCAACAACGATCGCTGCGGTGCGCGCCCCCGGGGCGCGCAGCGGCTCAATATCCTGCGGACGTCATATGACGCCCAGTCAGGTTATTGAAACCACTTTGCCGCCGTCATTCTGCTATATGGCGGGCGGCAAGTGGTTAATTTAAGTCCGATTTTTTTTTTTAATTTAAAAATCGATTTTTTTTTTATTTTTATCAAATTTATTTTAATAAAATGCTATTAGGGTACAAATCTAAAGATAGTTTTCTATTTAGGATATATTCAGAATTTAGTTTATTCAGCATGAAATGCAGCTTAGTTATGTAGCATGAGGTTGTATATTCTGCAATATTTACATTTTTGGTAAACTCATTTAATGAGATGAGCTGAGATGCATTCACACAATTTCACAGTAACCATGCGATAAAACAAAGTTCAGGAATATTCCATTATCCCATTGTTTTGCAAATCTATGTACACTACAAACTGTATGACTGAATAGGTTCCGATATCGCTGTTTTACTAACCTGACAGCTTATTATTCTAAATCGAAAACCTTATTTTGATTAGAATCGTTAATATTTGCAAACTACCAGCAAGAATAAGTCCTTACATTTAAAGAGCACTTGTCATTTCATTTCTATCATGGCAGCACCTGTTAGCGGGCCTATAGTGGATTGACGTCCGGGAAGTGGTTGCGTTATCCTGACTGGGCGTCATATGATCGGTGGAGCGGTGTGTCAGCGGAGGCTCTTTACCACGTGATCAGCCGTTTCCAATCACGGCTAATCACGATGTCAATAGGAAGAGCCGTTGATCGGCTTTTCCTCAATCGCGTCTGACAGACGCGAGTAGAGAGCCGATCGGCGGCTCTTTTATCAGCGCAGCCCCCCTCAGATCACCACACTGGACCACCAGGGAAGGGACAACATGTGGATGGCCAGGTATGTACCCCATGGCCATCCACATGTGCCCAATCTGTGCCAATCATTGGCACCATTATGTTTCAGTTATGCTCAGCAATGCCACCAGTGTCAGCCGTCAGTGCCCACCCGCCAGTGCCCATCGGTGCCCACCCATCAGTGCCACCCACGAGTGCCCGTCAGTGCCGCCATATCAGTGCCCGTCAGTGCCGCCATATCAGTGCCCGTCATTGAAGAAGAAAAACATACTTATTTACGAAAAATTTTAACCACTTCAGCCCCGGAAGGTTTTACCCCCTTCCTGACCAGAGCACTTTTTACAATTCGGCACTGCGTCGCTTTAACTGCTAATTGCGCGGTCATGCAATGCTGTACCCAAACGAAATTTGCGTCCTTTTCTTCCCACAAATAGAGCTTTCTTTTGATGGTATTTGATCACCTCTGCCGTTTTTATTTTTTGCGCTATACGCGGAAAAAGACCGAAAATTTTGAAAAAAAATGATATTTTCTACTTTTTGTTCTAAAAAAAATCCAATAAACTCAATTTTAGTCATACATTTAGGCCAAAATGTATTCGGCCACATGTCTTTGGTAAAAAAAATGTCAATAAGTGTATATTTATTGGTTTGCGCAAAAGTTATAGCGTCTACAAACTAGGGTACATTTTCTGGAATTTACACAGCCTTTAATTTATGACTGCCTATGTCGTTTCTTGAGGTGCTAAAATGGCAGGGCAGTACAAAACCCCCACAAATGACCCCATTTTGGAAAGTAGACACCCCAAGGAATTTGCTGAGAGGCATGTTGAGCCCATTGAATATTCATTTTTTTTGTCCCAAGTGATTGAATAATGACAAAAAAAAAAAAAAAAAAAAAAAAATTACAAAAAGTTGTCACTAAATGATATATTGCTCACACAGGCCATGGGCATATGTGGAATTGCACCCCAAAATACATTTAGCTGCTTCTCCTGAGTACGGGGATACCACATGTGTGGGACTTTTTGGGAGCCTAGCCGCGTACGGGGCCCCGAAAACCAAGCACCGCCTTCAGGATTTCTAAGGGCGTACATTTTTGATTTTACTCCTCACTACCTATCACAGTTTTGAAGGCCATAAAATGCCCAGATGACATAAAACCCCCCCAAATGACCCCATTTTGGAAAGTAGACACCCCAAGCTATTTGCTTTGAGGCATGTTGAGTCCATGGAATGTTTTATATTTTGACACAAGTTGCGGGAAAGTGACAAATTTTTTTTTTTTTTTTTTTTTTTTGCACAAAGTTGTCACTAAATGATATATTGCTCACACAGGCCATGGGCATATGTGGAATTGCACCCCAAAATACATTTAGCTGCTTCTCCTGAGTACGGGGATACCACATGTGTGGGACTTTTTAGGAGCCTAGCCGCGTACGGGACCCCGAAAACCAAGCACCGCCTTCAGGATTTCTAAGGGCGTACATTTTTGATTTTACTCCTCACTGCCTATCACAGTTTCGGAGGCCATGGAATGCCCAGGTGGCACAAACCCCCCCCAAATGACCCCATTTTGGAAAGTAGACACCCCAAGCTATTTGCTGAGAGGCATGGTGAGTATTTTGCAGCTCTCATTTGTTTTTGAAAATAAAGAAAGACGAGAAAAAAATTTTTTTTTTTCTTTTTTCAATTTTCAAAACTTTGTGACAAAAAGTGAGGTCTGCAAAATACTCACTATACCTCTCATCAAAAAGCTTGGGGTGTCTACTTTCCAAAATGGGGTCATTTGGGGGGGGTTTGTGCCACCTGGGCATTCCATGGCCTCCGAAACTGTGATAGGCAGTGAAGAGTGAAATCAAAAATTTACCGCCTTAGAAAGCCTGAAGGCGGTGCTTGGTTTTCGGGGTCCCGTACGCGGCTAGGCTCCCAAAAAGTCCCACACATGTGGTATCCCCGTACTCAGGAGAAGCAACAGAATGTATTTTGGGGTGTAATTTCACATATTCCCATGGCATGTTTGAGCAATATATCATTTAGTGACAACTTTGCGCAAAAAAAAATAAAAAAAATAAAAAATTGTCTCTTTCCCGCAACTTGTGTCACAATATAAATTATTCCATGGACTCAACATGACTCTCAGCAAATAGCTTGGGGTGTCTACTTTCCAAAATGGGGTCATTTGGGGGGGGTTTGAACTGTCCTGGCATTTTATGCACAACATCTAGAAGCTTATGTCACACATCACCCACTCTTCTAACCACTTGAAGACAAAGCCCTTTCTGACACTTATTGTTTACATAAAAAAATATTTTTTTTTTGCAAGAAAATTACTTTGAACCCCCAAACATTATATATTTTTTTTAAAGCAAATGCCCTACAGATTAAAATGGTGGGTGTTTCATTTTTTTTTTTCACACAGTATTTGCGCAGCGATTTTTCAAACGCATTTTTTGGGGAAAAAACACACTTTTTTACATTTTAATGCACTAAAACACACTATATTGCCAAAATGTTTGATGAGATAAAAAAGATGATCTTAGGCCGAGTACATGGATACCAAACATGACATGCTTTAAAATTGCGCACAAACGTGCAGTGGCGACAAACTAAATACATTTTTAAAAGCCTTTAAAAGCCTTTACAGGTTACCACTTTAGATTTACAGAGGAGGTCTACTGCTAAACTTACTGCCCTCGATCTGACCTTCGCGGCGATACCTCACATGCATGGTGCAATTGCTGTTTACATTTGACGCCAGACCAACGCTTGCGTTCACCTTAGCGCGAGAGCAGGGGGGACAGGGGTGCTTTTTTTTTTTTTTTTTTTTTTTTCTTTATTATTATTATTTTTTTATCTTATTTTTAAACTGTTCCTTTCATTTTTTTTTTTTTAAATCATTTTTATTGTTATCTCAGGGAATATAAATATCCCCTATGATAGCAATAGGTAGTGACAGGTACTCTTTTTTGCAAAAATTGGGGTCTATTAGACCCTAGATCTCTCCTCTGCCCTCAAAGCAAATGACCACACCAAGATCGGTGTGATAAAATGCTTCCCCAATTTCCCAATGGCGCTGTTTACATCCGGCGAAATCTACGTCATAAAATGCTCGTAGCTTCCGGTTTCTTAGGTCATAGAGATGTTTGGAGCCACTCTGGTCTCTGATCAGCTCTATGGTCAGCTGGCTGAATCACCGGCTGCATTTTCAGGTTCCCTGTTGAGACAGGAGAGCCAGAGAAAAACACGGAAGATGTTGGGGGGGGGGGGGGCATTCCCTCCCACTGCTTGTAAAAACAGTCTAGAGGCTAATTAGCCACTAAGATTGCTTTTACATGAAAGCCGACCGCTGGCTGAAAAGAATGATACCAAGATGATACCTAAAGCTGCAGGCATCATTCTGGTATAACCACTCAAAGTCGTGAATGGCGTACCTGAAGACAAAAAAATGGTTAACAATGGTTAACAATAAAGCACAGTAAAGTGTAAATAATTACACACCTGAAAAACAAACATGATAAAACATAATAACAATAACAATAACAATCAATAACAATAACAATAACAATAAAACATTGCAGAATAGAATACAGTAAAAAAGAGCAGAACAATAGAGAGAGAGAATAGAGAGAGAGAGAATAAAACAACAACTATTTTTTTTATTTCATATATTTTTTTTTTTTTTACACTTTTTTTGTAACTAACTTTTATAACGGTAACCGGTTCCAGGTTCGGGTCTCTCAAAATGCGATGGCATCTTGGGAGACCCTGTGAAAGTGAGCCTAGTCTGTGCAATGCTGTACCCTACGCTAATACTCAACTAGTGCATGGTAGCGTTCAAAACATTCACCAATGCAAAGACCAGGATTGTCAGGACAGGAGGGACAATAATAGCGGGTGTCACGTCTATATCCGCGCTTGCTGCAGACACAACATCTTTTTTTGGGGGGTTCGCTGGGTAGGGGTACTCGGGAGGACATAAAAATGCCTCTCATGCAGCCGACTGCATTTGGTTGGGGATGTGAATGGGGGAAGTACGGGCGCTGCAGAAGCGGTGGGTTCCCAATTAGGATTGGCGAATGCAGCAGGAAGGGCACTATGGGCACGACGGGCCTGTGTTTGTCTTTTTGGTGGCAGCGGGACACTACTTGTGCTTGCCACCTCACCAGCTTGAACTGCACTTATGGGACTCGCCACGTCACCACGTGTTACTGCAGTGCTGGTTTGACTACGGCCGGGGTGTACTAGGCCGCTGGCGCTTGCCAGTTCACCAAAACACTACCAAAAAACTGTTAGCGATCGCAGGGATCAGGCCTGACTCTGCGAACGCTGCAGTTATGCGTTTAGTATTTTGTAAGTGACAGTGATCGATCGATACTGCACTTGGGTGGGCTGGGCCGGGCTGGGCGGAGGGGCAAAACGCAGGTGCTAGCAGGTATCTGGGCTGATCCCGCTAACACTGCGTTTTTGGGAACCCTAAACTGCTGGGGACACTAGTATAGATCTAATCGGATCAGATATTGATGCGATCAGATACTATACCACTAAGGGAGGTGTACAGTGCGTGCGTGGGTGTTAGCGGTACTGGCGCTAATCTGACGCTGCCTGGGGCTGGTGCTTGCCAGTTCACCAAAACGCTACCAAAAAAACTGTTAGCGATCGCAGGGATCAGGCCTGACTCTGCGAACGCTGCAGTTATGCGTTTAGTGTTTTGTAAGTGACAGTGATCGATCGATACTGCACTTGGGTGGGCTGGGCTGGGCCGGGCGGAGGGGCAAAACGCAGGTGCTAGCAGGTATCTGGGCTGATTCCGCTAACACTGCGTTTTTGGGAACCCTAAACTGCTGGGGACGCTAGTATAGATCTGATCGGATCAGATATTGATCCGTTCAGATACTATACCACTAAGGGAGGTGTACGGTGCGTGCGTGGGTGTTAGCGGTACTGGCGCTAACCTGACGCTGCCTGGGGCTGGTGCTTGCCAGTTCACCAAAACGCTACCAAAAAAACTGTTAGCGATCGCAGGGATCAGGCCTGACTCTGCGAACGCTGCAGTTATGCGTTTAGTGTTTTGTAAGTGACAGTGATCGATCGATACTGCACTTGGGTGGGCTGGGCGGAGGGGCAAAACGCAGGTGCTAGCGGGTATCTGGGCTGATCCCGCTAACACTGTGTTTTTGGGAACCCTAAACTGCTGGGGACGCTAGTATAGATCTGAACGGATCAGATATTGATCCGTTCAGATACTATACCACTAAGGGAGGCGTATGCTGCGTGCGTGGGTGTTAGCGGTACTGGCGCTAATCTGACGCTGCCTGGGGCGACGCATATCACCGCCGGGCGATCAGGGGGCTAAACCTTTATTCGGTAATAAACGGCGGGTGCCCTGACACTATAAAAAATAAACAAACTAACCAGCGTCACCCGTAACAGTTATACGGTGATCAGTGGTGAAAGGGTTAACTAGGGGGCAATCAAGGGGTTAAAACATTTATTAGGTAGTATATGGGGGTCCCTGTCGCTATAAAATGCTGACGGCGAACCTAAATATTTACGTTCCTAACTAGCGTCACCAGCGACACTAATACAGCGATCAGAAAAATGATCGCTTAGCGACACTGGTGAGGGGGGGTGATCAAGGGGTTAAAACTTTATTAGGGGGGGTTAGGGGGGTATCCTAGACCTAAAGGGGGGTAATACTCACTGCCCTAACACTAACTGACACAAACTGACACTATGCAGTAATCAGAAAAAAAAAAAAAAAATACTGCTAATGTCAGTTTGTGACAGGGGGGGGGGGGTGATTGGGGGGGGATCGGGGGGCGATCGGGGGGGGATCGGGGGTGTAAAGTATGCCTGGCATGTTCTACTGTGTGTGTGTGTGTGTTGTGCACTCACTTGTCATCTCTCCTCGGCGCTGGAACGGAAACTGCCAGACCGGGGAGAGATGACATCACATCCTCTGCCTGTGTGAAACGACACACAGGCAGAGGAGCATTCCCATTGGCTGGGAGCGATCGCGAGGGGGGGGGCCACGATCGGATGGTCTCCCCCTCGCCTCCCGACGCTCCCAGTCAGATGCCGACCGCCGATGGCACCGGGGGGGGGTCCGATCGGACCCCCCGCCCGCGGGAGGCAGATCACGTATGGGTACGTGATTTTGCCTGCCCGTGCCGCTCTGCCGCAGTATATCTGCGTTAGGCGGTCGGCAAGTGGTTAAACAGAAACAAAGAAAAACTTGTTTTTTTTCAAAATTTTCGGTCTTTTTTTATTTGTTGCGCAAAAAATAAAAACCGCAGAGGTGATCAAATACCACCGAAAGAAAGCTCTATTTATGGGAACAAAATGATAAAAAAAAAAAATTGTTTGGGTACAGTGTAGCATGACCGCGCAATTGTCATTCAAATTGTGACAGCGCTCAAAGCTGAAAATTGGCCTGGGCGGGAAGGTGTCTAAGCGCCTGGTATTGAAGGGGTTAACTTTGCTTTGTTTCAGAGCAATTGCAGGAATGAGATATATACATACACAGGGCATATGCCAAACTTCAAAAAAGCATCACGGAAGCACCACCAACGCTTCATCGAAGTACCACTGAAGCATCAAAAACACATCATAAAAGCATGTTGAAGCGGTAGGCGCTTTAATGTGTGTTGAAGCCAAAGCATTTGTAAATGAGCCCTTAGGGTTACAACCACTTTAAATGAAATCACAAGCCCCAGTGAAATTGGAGGTCCAAATAGAACTGATCTGCGGCCTGAAGGTAATCAGTTCTAATATTGGAGCATTTGCACGAGTACAAGTACTGCGATACTGATAGTGGTGCAAGGCAAATCATTACTATACAGAATGTATATAGTGCCAACAGTTTTGTGCTTTACAATAGAAAGGGAGACAATACAGCAACAATACAATCAGTTGGGGGATGGGGGGGGGGGGGGGTGTCGACCGATATTGTTTTTATAGGGCCTATACGATACCGATTTTTCGGCTGCCTTTCAGGCCGATAGTGGGTGCGGATATTCTGTAGATTTAAAGTTTAAATTTTTACACTGTCCTTTTACATTTTTTTTTTTAAATCACTTAACAAATGTAAACATACCTTGTGACAGTAATAGGCAGTGACAGGTAACTCTTTATGGAAGGATCTGGGGTCTGTTGGACCTCAAACCCCTCCACTGCACTTCAAAGTATTCAAAATGCCAAAATCTGCGTTTTTGAATTCTTTCTATTTTTTTTTTAAATTGGTGCCTTTAGGATGAGAAAAACCCGGAAGTGATGTCATGACATCGCTTCCGGGTTAATGGATCCAAGACCAAAACAAAGCAATCGGCTTTGGTTGGGTCTCGTGCCAGCTGGTCGCTCGGGCCTCCCGGTGGGACAGAAGACCGGAGGGACGTCCCCTCCCGCTTTTTGTGATAATGGAAGAGCGGCTACTTAGCCACATTGGTTGTTATTACAAGAAAGCCGATCGTCCACTCTACAGAATGGTACCAGGGTGATGCCTGTAGGCATCACCCTGGTACAAACATTTGAAAAAATATTGGTAAGTTTACGTAAAAAAAAAACAAACAAAAAAACAAAAAACAAAAAACCATGTGAATATCAGCCACACCAATAATCAGTCGACCCCTAAATTCGATACAAGAGGGTTAGGAGGCCATAATAGACCTAAGTCCTGTCCCCATCTGGTGCAGTGCTGCTCTCTCTTCCTAGATTCACTGAGAGCAGTGGGAGCTATAGGCTCCTTCCAGTTAAATCTTGTGAGGAGACAGTGGGGTGTGTGGCTGAGCCCAGATTGGGAGCGCACCTGCATGGGTGCCCCCTCAGCACACAACTTGCTATGAGGCCATAAAAGAGGTAAGGGACCACTCAGTGCAGTACTGTTGCACAAAACATAATTATAATGCGTTTATTATTTTAATAAATTGCCTTAAATATCACTTTACCTTGATGAATGTTGTGGAATGGCTTTACCTTTCATACACAAGACTTTTATTAACACCAAAGAATACTGTGTACAGGATAGTACCTCTCCTACACAAGACTTTAGTTAATACTGATGAATGCTGTGGATGAGAGGCGACAGGCTCTATCCAGTACATAGCATTTATCAGCATTAAAACGTTTTTTTTTCTTGGGTTAACAAACACTGATCCTGTTCACTAAAGCATGGTATACAGCACAGTGCTTGGGTTGTGTCATTTGGCCCCCCATAACATCTAAAAAAAACCTGGCTGATACTGCCTGGTTATGCCCTCCCTTCTGCAAGCTGACCATGGTATATCAGGGCTACTGAGCCCTGACACCGTGGTCAGTTTATGTGCCTCCATCAGCCGCAGCTCTGCTATCTGTCCTCCTCCCCCTTCACTTACGTACCAGCCAATACCAAGTACTGATACTTTGTGGTGCAATTTCCATCCATACAGAATGAATGGGCACAAATCGCACAGCAAAGAGTTGAATGCGATATGAGCAGGAATGTGAATGGAGAAATGTCATCAGCACACAAAGGATTCCTCAGGAGGGCCAAAGCTTTATTTACATGGTCACAAGGTACACATACGACAATGTTTCGGAGCCACGCAGGGCCCCTTTGTCAGGCAAATGAGGTGGTCACTTGACAATGGAAACATTGTCATATGTGTACCTTGTAACCATGTAAATAAAGCTTTGGACCCTTCTGAGGCACTTGCCTGAAGAAAGAGCCCTGCGTGGTTTCAAAACATTGTCGTATGTGTGCAAAATATGTGAAAACTAACGCCTATATCTCACAATGCTCTGCGCCTAGGGCCACTCATGAAATCAAATGTAGTGAAATAAAAAGCAGCTACTTAAATGAAAAACATATATACATGAGCAAAAAGGTGTAAAACAATGGTGCCAAGTCTCTGATTCCTTATTTGCAGCAGCGCTGTGTGCCCGATGTCAAGACACATATGAATAAGACAAAAATGATAAAGAAGATGTGTAGGACAGTTCAAAAGAATTCCAGTCTGTGCATATGAAGAGTTTCTTGTCACCAGGAAAACAACACCGCGTGAGGGGGTGTCCCCCAGTGAGATTGCACTCACCACAATTCCATAAAAAACAGGCCTTTGTACTGTTGTTTTTTAGTAACCTTCCATCTTCTATCACCAACCACCAGATGTCGCTAGCATTCTCGATTAATAGTATACCATAAGGGGAAAAAACAAACTCATATAGCGTAATATTGCTAATGATAAGTTTATTGACATATAGTATTCCCTCCCCCCTTAAAAGCTGCGTACCAAATAAAACAATAGTAAAGCAGTAAGAGCGTTTGTAAAGTGCACTGTGCCTTAGTCTACGTCTCCCGGGAGGAGTTGCCAGAGCGCTCGCTGTATGGCCCTCAGATGACGTCCGGAAGTGACGAAACGCGCCAGGGTCGTAATCCACCGGAAGTGACGTGTGCGTTCCACGCACCGGAAGGAACCAGGAAGCAAGTGGAACCAGCCGCATACAGCGAGCGCTCTGGCAACTCCTCCCGGGAGACGTAGACTAAGGCACAGTGCACTTTACAAACGCTCTTACTGCTTTACTATTGTTTTATTTGGTACGCAGCTTTTAAGGGGGGAGGGAATACTATATGTCAATAAACTTATCATTAGCAATATTACGCTATATGAGTTTGTTTTTTCCCCTTATGGTATACTATTAATCGAGAATGCTAGCGACATCTGGTGGTTGGTGATAGAAGATGGAAGGTTACTAAAAAACAACAGTACAAAGGCCTGTTTTTTATGGAATTGTGGTGAGTGCAATCTCACTGGGGGACACCCCCTCACGCGGTGTTGTTTTCCTGGTGACAAGAAACTCTTCATATGCACAGACTGGAATTCTTTTGAACTGTCCTACACATCTTCTTTATCATTTTTGTCTTATTCATATGTGTCTTGACATCGGGCACACAGCGCTGCTGCAAATAAGGAATCAGAGACTTGGCACCATTGTCGTATGTGTACCTTGTAACCATGTAAATAAAGCTTTGGACCCTTCTGAGGAATCCTTGGTGTACTGATGACATTTCTCTATTCAGATTGGTGGTGGTTTCTAGCCTGTCATCATTACAGCACCCAGCATTATTACAGCCATTTCCATGGACATGTGCGTAGGGAATATTGTGATTGGACTTGAACAGGAATGTGGTGCGATTCCTGTCTGAATCGCATACAGTTTCCCCAACGGCTTCTGTGTGAACCCAGACTTGTCATAGTGATTTTGAGCCTGAGTTCACACAGGAGCGGTGTGGGAAACCTCCCATAGCTTTGTTCTCCGCATCTCCAGCCAGCCACTGAATCCCACACCCCCTGGTCCCGCTGTCCCAGATGGCTTCTGACTCCCCCCCCCCCCCCCCCGCTGTCAGACAGCAAAAAGCCGCTTCACCGATCCAGGGATTGGAAATCCCCACGGCTTTCTCTCTCCTTGCAGCGATGACAGTACGGGCTAGATGCCTTCCGATTAATCGGCGCCGTCTATGTGACAGTGCTGACCAATTAGAATCTCTGTAGTTTGTGCTGTCGGGCTGGGTGGATAGAGCTGCTGGAGATGCAGGTAACAAAGCCATGGGTGAAGCAGGTGGAGCCCAAGCCGCTGATGTCCACAATCGAATCGGGAGCTGGAGAAAGCCATCATGCAGGGAAATTTCCCGCACCGTTCTGGCGTGAACTCAGGTTTAAAGTCACTATGACAAGCCTAGGATCACACAGGAGCGGTGCGGAAAACTGCATGCGATCTGGACAGGAATCGCATCACGTGCAATTCTTTGCGCTCATTTTGTATGGACGCAAATCGCACCATAAAGTATCAGTAGCAGTTTTTGGGGTTTTTTTACAAGTAGTTATGAAAATACTAAGTATTGGCATCAAACGGGGGTTGGGATACGAGTTTTGTATGTGTTGTACTGTATGTCTTACTCAAATGTTGAATAAACATAATTAAAAAAAAAAAAGTATTGGCATCAATACATCCCTAGTACTAATAGAAGCCTTGTGTATGAGAGGTGACGGGCTCTATCCTGTACAATCATCACTCTTCTAGCTCCGAGGTGCCTTTCTGTATGGACTGTGAAAAGAACACAGCCATCTTCTACTACTTATTACCTGTGTATAATGGGGCGAACCCTCACACACACTTTCACCGCGTCTTCCTCCGCCGCCGCCATCTCCCCTTCTCCTCTTCTCCTCTTCTTCTTCCTCCTCGGTGTCAGCTACTAGCGGCTGACAAGTGACTCGATTTGAATTTCCCTCGTCCTGGCGTCTGAATGGCCCTCTTGCGCATGACGTCATCGCGCTTCCCCTGCCTGCCGGAAGAAACCATCTGCCCGCTAAAGAAAGGCGTCCGTGTCGGGTAAGTAAAGTGACCGGTAGATACCCCCTTGCTGGAAAAAAAAAAAAGGATTATTTACGTCTCTAAGACAACGAATCGGTTCTTTCGGGGCGGTTTTTTTTTTCTACAAGGAGAGACAAAATATTTATTTTGCTATGTGGTTTAAAAATGGTATCTCCTTATTTGGAATGTAAGGAACGCTGTGAGGGCCAAAAGGGTGTGAGCGCTAAGCGTGCGTTATATGTATGAAACAACTGCAGCGACACCTGTCGTATTGTAGCGTGAATTGCAAGTTATTGTTTTTGGTTCATCAAGATTTCAATGCATGTCCTCTTCTTAGAGGAAAAAATATTCTTTATAATGTATCTAAAACCAGACACAAAAAGTGTAAAATATTGCAGCTTACACCAGTTCGTGATGTCTGCATTTGTTTGTTTTTTTCAGGCTTTTTTTTTTACCTGATCTTGGTAGAAACACACTTTCTGTACTAAGGTGACAACGCTCAATAACTTTACTGTGCAGAGGAGAACATTGTCACCCTAGAGAAGCATACCTCCCAACTGTCCCTGATTTCAAGGGATTGTCCCTGATTTGGAGCAATGTCCCTCATTCCACCTCATTTGTCCTTCATTTTTGTCTGATCTATATAGTTGTATATAAAATACACTTTTTATCTTTCAAAGAGTGTTTCCAAGTGCTAATCCTTTCATCCTATTTCTAAATTGCTGCATTTGACAACTTTAAAAGCCAATTTAACGGAATATTAGTGGTAAAAAAAAGCACTTGTGGATTTAATTAACCTTTTTTTTTTGTTGGGTTATGTCCCCTTTAAGGGGCGTGGCAGGGGGCGTGTCCTATGCCTACATACATTTGCTAGTAGGGGTCCCTCATTCCCATCTCAAAATGTTGGGAGGTATGTAAACCTTCCATCCAAATTCTAAATTGCTGCATTTGTAAATTTTAAAAGCCAAAATAAAGGAATAGTAGTGGTAAAAAAAAGTCCTTGTGGATTTAATGAGCCTTTTTTTTTGTAAAAGTAAGAAATTCCCGCACTGTCAAAATAGAGATAAGGGGCTGGGATACACTGCAGCAAGCACCTAATTGACTGATCCTATGCAGAAAAAAATGTGAATGTATACGTGATGGCGTTGCGCTGTGTATAATAAGCAAAGAGTGCCAAAACAACAACTAAGGTAAATGTACAATAACTATGTGGTAATTAACAAACCTGGCTGAAGTCAAATAAATAGTACAGATTAAATCTATTTGACTTCAGCCAGGTTTGTTAATTACCACATATTTATTGTATATTTACCTTAATTGTTGTTTTGGCACAATTTTTTTTAAGGTTAAGTCTCCTTTAAGAGGGTGTGACAGGGGGTGTGTCCTATGCCTACATACGCTTGGTGTCCCTCATTCCCATCTCAAAATGTTGGGAGGTATGGAGAAGGACTACAGAGCGTCCCCCCTCCTCTCATCCTCTCTATAACATGAGGGAGGTGTTCTGTAGTCTAAAAAAATGAACTGGGCAGGGCAGATGATAACATACTTCCCAACTTCCTAAGATGAGAATGAGGCACACCTTAGTAAAAGGTATGTAGGCAAAGGACACACCCCTACAATGCACCAAGTTACATGAACCATAAGGAATTGATACGCAAAAATTGATTGGTTAAAGCGAGCTACACTATCTCTGAGCATCATAAACCAAAAACACTATTTAATAATTTTTAACCACTTCCAGACCACCCGCCGCCATTATACATTGGTACTTTGAAGAGGGATATCGTTGTTATGGCAGCAGCTAGCTACCATAACCCTGGTATCCTCTTCTTCAGTGAGCGGTCCGGTTTTAGATAAAAGTAGTCTCTGCAGCGGATTCGCCGCAAAATCACTTTTATCGGTGGCGGTAGAGGGGCGAGGGCCCCCCCTCCCCCCGTCTCCATAACAATGCAGGACGGAAGTGACGTTTTGATGGCGCTTCCACCCTGCATTGTTATGGAGACGGGTGGGGGTAATCTTCCCCTCACTTGTCTACATACCGAGGAAAAAGAAGCATCCGATCGCACTTAGAGGGCCATTTTTTTAAATTATTTTTTTAAATGACAAATTTTTTTATCTTTTTTTTTTTTGCATTTTAGTGTATATATGAGATCTGAGGTCTTTTTGACCCCAGATCTCATATTTAAGAGGTCCTGTCATGCTTTTTTTTCTATTAGAAGGGATGTTTACATTCCTTGTAATAGGAATAAAAGTGACATTTTTTTTTTAAAACAATGTAAAAATAAAAGATAAAATAAATAAGAAAAAAAATGTAAACGTGCCCCATCCTGACGAGCTCGTTTGCAGAAGCGAACGCATATGTGAGTAGCGCCCGCATATGAAAACGGTGTTCAAACCACACATATCAGGTATCACTGCGATTGGTAGAGCGAGAGCAATAATTCTAGCCCTAGACCTCCTCTGTAAGTCAAAACATGCAACCTGTAGAATTTTTTATGGAGATTTTTAAGGGTAAAAGTTTGTCACCATTCCACGAGCAGGCGCAATTTTGAAGCGTGACATATTGGATATCAATTTACTCGGCGTAACATTATCTTTCACAATATAAAAAAATTGGGCTAACTTTACTGTTGTCTTATTTTTTAATTCAAAAAAGTTAATTTTTTCCAAAAAAAAGTGCGTTGTAAGACCGCTGCGCAAATACGGTGTGACAGAAAGTATTGCAACAACCGCCATTTTATTCTCTAGGGTGTTAGAAAAAATGTATAATGTTTGGGGGTTCTAAGTAATTTTCTAGCAAAAAAAAAATGTTTTTAACTTGTAAACAACAAATCTCAGAAAGAGGCTCGGCCCTTAAATGGATAATATTTAAAGCGGAGCTCCACCCAAAAGGGGAAGCTCTCTGTTTGTCTTCCCCCTCCCCCCTCTCTTCGCTGCCACATTTGGCGCCTTTTGGGGGGGGGGGGGAGCGGGTACCTGGTTTTGACAGCTACCCACTCCCACTTCTGGCTCAGTTCGCCATGACCAGCTGAGCTGGAAGTTCGCCCCCCCCTCCTTCAACCGCAGCCTTCTGGGACACTTCACAGGTCCCAGAAGACTGCAGCCCATTCACAAAGCACAGCTATGCTGCAAGGCTTCACAGCCGGTTTCCCTTAGTCAAGATAGCAGCTCCAACACCCGAGAGCAGATTGAATAATTGGCTCGGGTGGGGATCCCTGGACAGGTAAGTGTCCTAATGTTAAAAGTCAGAAGCTACAGTATTTGTTGCTGCTGACTTTAATTTTTTTTCTGTAGCCTAAAGCTTCTTTTTAAAGCAAACTCCCCCATCCATCCATGTCCCCGTGCTTTATTTTACTAAGGAATCACTTTCAAAAACTTTCTGGCCATGGCCAACTTGAGTGAGGGCAGATGCTTCATGTAGCATTTACTTCCTGGAATCCATCTGCTCTTAGCTCAGTCATGCATACAAGAGAGTGTGCTTAGCTGAAAAACCCCTCCTCCCCTCCTCCTCTCCTGAAGACTCATGGGATGTATGACATCATTTTCCTGGGTCTGGAAACCAGAAAGTAACTGAAGAAATGTTAACCCCTGCACGCCGACCATACGCAAATTTGCATTCTTGGCTTGAAGGGGTTAAACTGAGGTTATACCTGCAGCTGCAGGCATCACCCGATACCGTTTTTTAGAGCCAGCAGTTGGCTTTTTAGTGATAAAAACCGATGCAGCTAAAAGCTTCTCGGCTGTTATCCTAAAGGAGCGGGAGGGTACGTCTCCCCCTTCCTGCTGCCTTCCGCTGCTCTTCCTGGGCCTCCCGTCCCACCGGCAGACCTGAGCCACCAGCCGGAGCATCCGCCGCCTAGGCTGAGACCAGAAGAAAGCTGGATTCGGCTTTGATCGGGTCTCCGATGTAAAATCCCGGAAGCGATGTCACAACGTCACTTCCGGTTTACTGAATACTTTTAAGTGCAAAGGAGGGATTTGGGGTATATATATATATATATATATATATATACCGTATATACTCGAGTATAAGTCGTTCCGAGTATAAGTCGAGGCCCTAATTTACCACAAAAAAATGGGAAAAACTTATTGACCCGAGTATAAGGCGAGGGTGAGAAATGCACAGCTACTGTAAGTGGAAAAGAGGGTCAACAATGCCCATTTGCAGCCTCACTGTGCCCATTCGCATGCCTCACTGTGCCCATTTGCAGCCATAGGTCCCCCAAACTTCAAACTCGGTAGTTAAGGGTTCCTAGATGCCCCCTAGCTGCAGCCAAAATTTGGGGTCTCTGAACCCAAAGTGTCCCGAAATGACATTGCTACAGATGAATACAGTTGACCGACTTTGGGACCCCATATCTCGGGGCCACTTAGTTCTAGGAACCCCAAATTTGGTGTGCAAACCCAGTGGAACTAGCACCATAAAATATCCAAAGCTGGGATTTCTAGAACCAAGTGGCCCTGAGATACAGGACCCCAAAAATCGGTTCAGAAAATGTCAAGCACTTTTCTGCAGCAGAGAATGACATTTTCCGAACCTATTTTGGGGCCCCATATCTCGGGGCCACTTAGTGCTAGGAACTCCAGCTTTGGATATGTTGTGGTACTAGGTCCACTGGGTTTGCACACCAAATTTGGAGTTTTTAGAACCAAGTGGCCCTGAGATACAGGTCCCCAAAGTCGGTTCGGAAAATGAAATTTTTTGCTGCAGAAAAGTGCTTGACTCGAGTACAAGTCGAGAGGGGCACTTTCAGCACAAAAAAAGGTGCTGAAAAATTCGACTTATACTCGAGTATATACGGTATATATAAAATGTTTGGATGTTCTAAGTAATTCTCTATAAAAAATGTGGATTTTAACTTATAAGCAACAAATGTCAGAAATAGGCTTAGGCATGAAAGGGTTAAAAAAAAAAGGAAAACACGTAAATATAATATACTTTCCTATCTCTTTAGTAATGCTAATAGCATAAGGATTAAAAGTAGTTAAAGTATAACTTATGCCGCGTACACACGGTCTGACTTTGTCTACAAAAGTCCGACAGACACCGACGGACTAAAGCCAGCTGACAATCCGATCGTGTGTGGGCTTCCCCGGACTTTCAGCGGACTTTTCCAGCCGCAAATCTGACGGACTTTAGATTTGAAACATGCTTCAAATCTTTACGTCGTAACTACGCCGGACCCAGAAATCCGCTCGTCTGTATGCTAGTCCTACGGACAAAAACCCACGCTAGGGCAGCTATTGGCTACTGGCTATCAACTTCCTTATTTTAGTCCGGTGTACGTCATCACGTACGAATCCATCGGACTTTTGTGTGATCGTATGTAGGCAAGTCCGTTTGTTAGAAAGTCTGCCGCAACTCCTCCAAAAGTCCGCCAAATGTCCGTCGGAAGTCTGTCGGAGGGGCTGTTGGACTTTTGTAGCCGAAAAGTCCGACCGTGTGTACGCGGCATAAAGGCAAAGCTTTTTTTTAGTTTTGGATAGAGTGGAGATTAGAACATTTAAAAGGTTTTTTATTGCTGTCTGTGTCCACGTTAGGGAGATTCATCCTCCGTCCTATTTATCATCAACATTGAAAGTGAAAGTAAAAAAATCCCAAAGTTTGGGTTGTCTGCAGTAAAGTATTACAGGGAAACTCTTCCACTGGGGACACTAGTCTGGTGACCTGGGGGACCCAAGGGATTCCCTTAATTTGCAGGGATTTCCTCTGACTTCCTGTTTTGGCTATGGGACAGGAAGTGAAGGTAAATCTCCCCAATGGGACACAGATGGCAAAAAAAAAATTGAACAGGGGTTATATCTCTCCCTTACGCTATCCAAACACGAAAAAGAAAGTTTTATAGTTCTACTTTAATGTTGATTGAGAGCATGACGTTCCACTTTAAAGTGGTTTTAGAGTGTAAAGATTTTTTTATTTACCTTAATGCATTCTCTGCATTAAGGTAAAAAAAGCTTCCACTGTGTGTTCCCCCTCACCCCCTCCCTAACTCTTCCTTGAGTCCTTTATCCGTCCAGCACTGTGGCCAACTGCAGGTCTTCTCTCCTCTCTTTCTGGTCCCACAGGTTTTGCTGAGAACAGTGGGAACCATTGGCTCGTGCTGCAGTCAGTCTTATCCAGCAAAAGGGAGAGCTGGAGGCGGGGCTGAGCCTCACTGTGTGTGTCTATGAACACAAACAGCCCAGCTTGGGAGCAAGCCTACACATCTGTCCCCATAACAAGTGGGTTGCTATGGGGTATGCACAGAAGAGGAGGAGCCAAGATTGCCAGCAGGGGACCCCAGAAGAGGAGGTAAGGGGTGGTTCTGTGCCATACCATTGCACACATCAGGTAAGTATACCTTCTTTTTTATTTTAAGAAAAAACTTTTTTTTTTAAGTTACAACCACTTTAATAGACCAAAAGGGGGAATAAGAGAAGGTTCATTGTTAGCGCTTACACATTTTTTTTTTTGCATAATTATATTTGTTATATATATTTATTATAATTATTATATAATTATTTGCATACTTACTACTGTTTACCAAACCAATATTTTTATTACAAAATACATTCTAATTATTTTTAATGATGTAATCTTTGAGTTTCCTGTTTAATATAAAAGATGAGTCTATGTCAAGTAACCACTTGCCGACCGCCTAACTGTAAATGTACTTCATTTACCAGAGCCGTCGGTAAGCCCAGAAACGATCCGATCCCTCTGATGCCTGGGCATGAAGCCGAATGAGGGCAAGATACCCCCCACTTGGCTCTATGCCCTTGGAGGTGCGGAGCAATGTCTGACGTCACTTCCGCCTCAAGGCTTAAGGGGAATTTTTTCAATATGACTTTTTTTCTTTTTGTTTTTAAAGGTTAATGAGAGATCTGAGGTCTTTTTGACCCCAGATCTCTCAATAAAGAGGACCTGTCATGCTTATTTCTAGGGATTTTTACATTTCTTGTAATAGGGATAAAAGTGATTGAGAAAAAAATAAAATAAAGGAGGGGTGTAAAAATAAAAATAAAATAAATAAGATTTCTCTCTTAGTCATCTTCCAGGACGGCACACCTGAGAGATGAGAGGCTCCTCCCTACAGGAAACACAATCAATCGACAGCTGTTTTAAGTCCCCACCCTTCCCCTTGATCCTCAGTTTTTGATTGTGTTTCTCCCTACACAGTGAAACTGTTTGTTTTTTTCCAAATGACCCAAAGCCTGGGGCTGGTGGTCCCCCCCTGGGAGCCGGACCAAATGCCTGGGAAGGCCTACGGCCACATCACCCTGAAAGTGAAAGAGAGCGCCGCCTGCCTGATCTCATATGATCTTGGAGGCTAAGCAGGGTCGGGCCTGGTTAGTACCTGATGGGCCTCTGGGTCTGGCCGGATATATTTATCCTTCCTGGGGGGTTCCCCTATCCTTTCCTCAGGGGGGGCAGCAGAAACTGGAAGAGCCCCCTGAGAGCTGAAGGCCCCTGGGGACAGTGGTGTCCCCAGAACTTCAGGGGCCTTTTTCCTGTCTCCCTCCTTACCTGTCCGGGCGTCCGTTCAGACAGGGGTGCTGGCTGTCAGTTCTTTCCAGGGCCCCCGACTCCTGGGCCCCTGGTAGCTCGCATGGGCTGCTGGAGAGGGCGCCGCCTGAACGACCCGCGTTCTTACCCAGGAGGGAAGGCTGAGAGTCAACAGGAGCAGGCGCCCACATCCTCCTTTCGAGGAGGCACCAGTTCACTACGGTGGATGTCTGCCTAAACCACCTCAGAATGGAATGAGGAACGTACGGCATTGCCCCCCCAGGTGTATATACTGACTGGCAGGACACAGCCTAACCTTGCAGCTCCCTACGGGGACAGCGGTTGGGGGGGCACTTTGGCGGCTATCCTCCTTGCGTGTGGACCATAAGGATCGAAAAGCAAGCCCAGTGGCTGTGGAAAAAGGGGAAGACGACAATGGTGAGTACTTTCCTTTACCTTGGGAATTTAGCTGCAAAATCCCCAATCCCAGCCAGATGGTTTCTGGGCATTTGAGATAATCTCCCCTGGGAACTGGATTCAAATAGCCCAGAAGCTTCTGCTAAAAACACCAGCTACAGCTCCCTCTAACATCAGAGATGCTGTATGGTGGACAAGTGGTGCAGAGGAGCGAGTGTGCCTAAACCACCTCAGATGGGAAAGAGGTAGGTAAGGCATTTCTTCCCCTTCCCCCTGTATTTACTGAGTGGTGCAGTGCAGGACCTGGGGTCTGCATAACAAAATAGCCCAGAAGCTATTGCTAAAACCACCAGCCACAGCTCCCTCTTACAGCAGAGACACTGTGGTTATCACAACAGTAGGTTGCCAGCCTCTCCCTACATGTCCGGTTGTGGGACATTAGTAGGGATGAATAGAGCGAAGGGGGGGACCTAGTAGATACAAAGAGTTCCTTACAGGCCAGGTATACCACTGAACAATTTATGGATTGTGCAATGGTTGAAGGATTCAGGGGTAAGCTCTCCTGGTCAGCAGGTGCACCAGGTTATATGGCCCTATTAGCCCAGCTGCTAGGAATCTGAAATCATAAGCTCCAACCTCCCACTCCACCTTTACATTGTGGTTATATTATAGTGCAGGAGGTAAGAAAAACCTTTTGGTTGGTTTGGGCTACAGTCAACTCAGTGACAGATCTAAAGGCGATTTACCATAAATCGCTTCCTATATCCTTTAATTAAAGGGGTTGTAAAGGTAAAAATTTTTTTCATAGAATGCATTAAGGTGAAAAAACTTTTGACAATACCGCCGCCCCCAGCCCCCCCGTTTTACTTACCTGACGCCTCGAATCTTCGCTGCTCGTTCTCGTCATCTCCATTGCAGCTCAGCCTGGTCGCTGATTGGCTGCAGTGGATGGATTGAAAGCAGCGCAGCCATTGGCTCGCACTGCTGTCAATCACATCCGATGACGCGGCGCGCCGGGGGGCGGGGCCGAGTGATACAGTGAGCGGCTATATCACGGGAGCGCGCCCACAAGCACTCACCACCATGCGAGGGAGCTCGCATTAAGGTGGTAAATGCTTGCGGGGAGGAGCTGAAACAGCCGCCGAGGGACCCCAGAAGACCAGGTTCGGGGCCACTCTGTGCAGAACGAGCTGCACAGTGAAGGTATGTATAACATGTTTGTTATTTAAAAAAAAAAAAAAAATTACCTTTACAACCCCTTTAAGGATTTTCTGTGCAAACATATGCAAGAGCTAGATAGATACATGATTGCTTGTTTAAGGCCTGCAGGTGGCTATTTTCCTCCAGGCTAAATTGGTGACCACCTTTTCTAGAGGCTGTCCTAAATTGGTCTCTAGGGCTGGGCTCATTGAGACTTTAGTTTCTGATCAGCCCCACCTGTGTGTGAGCTGGCCAGCGTTTGCTCAGTCTACAGAGGTAAGGTAGGACAACAGCTACTATAGTAAGGTGTCTAACCATTTTAGGATTTGTTCCTTCACTGGGGGTGAAGTGTTAGTATCTACAGCCCAGGCTATGCCTAGGGATCAAATTGCTTTGTTGGTTATTTCATAAAGGGATACACCATTACTCCTCCTTGGTGGCACACCAGTAGACCTCAGTAGTGAAGGTTTGTCCTTGCTGGGATGTTTTGTGGCACAGCAGAAATACACATTGACATTTGTGACATTTCTGCTCATAAGGGGTATGTTGCTGTACATCAGAAATGCACTGCACTGAAGCTTGGTTGTTGTCTGTTATATCCTAAAGGTACTGCTTTATTTGGCTACAGATCAGAAAAATACAACAGGGAAGGTGGTCTATACTTTCTGGTCTTGTGACGCATGGCGGAAATGCACATCATTGAGTCTTGTGACATCTCTGCTCATATTTGTTATATTGCTGCACATCAGACATACTCAAAATTTGAGTTCTGTCTGGGGTTTTTTGTGTCCTGTATTACTGCCTTATTGGTTGCTTATTAGAAAGGCAGTAGTGAAGATTGATGGTCCTGAATTGTTGGAAAATACAAATTAAACCTGTGCCAGGGGTAGTACTGGTACTGCCTTTGGTAATCGGTGCAGCCCAGCAAAGTGTCGTCGGGCTGACAGTGCTATTAACGGCAAAGGCTGCCGATTTTAGGCATGCGATTTGACATGTTGAGTCGCATGCCAAATCCCTTCAATATGGATGTGCTATCTCTATTCAGATTGTTATATTGTTGCACATCAGCTACATACAAGATTGAAGGTCGTCTGTCCTTTTATGTCTTACATTTACTGCCTTATTGGCTGCATATCAGAAAGGACACAGCAGTGAGATTGCTTGTCCTTTTCTGATTTGTTTTTGCTGCCTCAGCAGGGAGACACATTGAGGATGGTGGCGTCTCTGCTCAGTATTGGTATATTACTACACATCAGACATACACAAAGATTGAAGATTGTTTGTGTCCTGTATGTTCTATATTTACTGCCTTTATCGTCCGTATATCAGAAAGGCACAGCAGTGAGGGGTGTCTTTTCTGTTTTTCATTGTTCTACCTTGCTGCTTCTTAAGGATACACAGCAGGGGGTTGTTGGCTGCACGCCTCCAGGGAGATACAGCATTGGGGACCCCTCGCTTGTTCAACCTCAAAATTGCAAGTTCCCTGCGACCTGTGTAATCTTGAGGTCTGTGGATCCAGAAAGCAGGGTCTGCTTGGTGGCGCTGCGACCTGGAGTTGCACAGACACGAATGGTTCCCATTGCAGGTTGGGTCGCACAGGTGTGGGAGCCCTAAGTTTTATCTGTCCCTTCTGGTTGAGGTTTTGCTACACAACAAGAATAGACATCATGGAGTTATTGCCTTACTTTGCAATACACCAGAAAGATCGCAGCTAGGAAGGCTGTCTGTTTTTATGTGGCTGCACAGCAGAAATACTCAACATTGAAGCTTGTTGGTGCTTTCTGTTTCAGATTCCCTTACCTTACTGCACTTGAGAAAAACACAATGCTGCAGGTTGCTTGGGTCCTTTCTGTGTTGGTTCTATGTGACTGCACTACAGAACTGCATAACAGAAAAGATATTGTCTTGTGTGCCATATTGATCTTATAACTGTATTTGGTGGTTCGTCAGAAATACGCAACATAGAAGTTTAGGTCTTTCTTTCTTATATTTATGGCCCTGTTTTGCTGTACATCAGTAAAACTCCACCGTAAACAGGACTCCCGTCCTTTATGTATATATATATCAGTTATGACCTAGCTAGTTGCACTTCAGAAACACGCAGCATTTAGGGTCGGTTCACACTGAGGCAGCACGACTTACAGCGCGACTGCCTCAGGCGACCCAGGACACGACTCAGCGGCGACTTGCGAAACGACCTCTGTATAGAAGTCAATGCAAGTCGCCCCCAAAGTCGTACAGGAACCTTTTTCTAAGTCGGAGCGACTTGCATCGCGCTGATTAGAACGGTTCCATTGCACAGAACAGGACGCTACTTGTCAGGTGACTAGGTCGCCTGACAAGTCGTCCCAGTGTGAACCAAGGCTGAGGGTTTGCGTGTGTCTTAATGTTTTTACATATTGGCTGCACATCAGAAAACCAGACTGTGAGGACTGTTTGTCTACATTGAAGTTCAGATTTGGGTCTCTCCTATATTTGATATGTTGGTTTAGCTAGCCACACTCGGATACACATTATTGTCTATGCTTGTGTCCTTTCTGTCTAAATCTATTGTGCTGGGTCCACAATCTATGATCTTTTTTAATTTGTGATATTAATAATGCATGTATCACCTTTTGTATTTCAGCCCTCTTTTCCGTGGAGGGGCCTGGAGTTCTGGCTGCAGACGTCACATGTCAGAAAGCCTCAGCCCCTTACATTCAGGAATGCTAGAAACATTTCCTAGGGTTAAAGCCCAGTAGGGTTATAGGACACTGGAGGAAGGCGATAAAGAATCACCCTGCTTAGTAAGAACTTGGGAAGTTCTGTTCAGAGGAGTATTATGACCTGAAGATGAAGTATAAAGATGTATACCCGACCGAATAGGTTACGGCTCGGTGCATGGCCTTCATCTCACCCTTCTAGCAGAACTAGATGTAGCAGTATAAGTGTTATACTCCTGCTATGAACTTTATTCTCCTGAAGTAGACACTTAGGCGTAAGTAAAGCCACAGAGTGGGCATGCCCTAAACCCAGGGATCAAGCCTCGGTTAATCTATTACCCTTAAGTAGCCTTCCCTTTAGTCTTTGCTGATGTAAAGATAAAAATGAACAAAAAAGGTTGTCTGTTAGGGGCCCACCTTTTTTTGCAGTTTTAATTCCCTGAACAGGGTAATGTTAAGACAGGCCCTCTTAGTGATCAATGAGTGTCCTTGTCTTACAACACAGGTCTCTGATTAATCTTTAGGGGTTCTAAGTAGCACCTACAGGCACAATAGGCCATGGTTGTTAGATGTGTGAGACAGGCAACATTGCTAACCTACAAGTTTAACATGTTTTCTGATTTCATCTTTAAGAGCCCACTCCACCTAGGTCCTGCATCCGAAGCAGAGAAGGCAGGGACATCGGTGGAGTAGACCTGCAGACCAGCCGCATGATCCAGCTATAATACCTTCATCAAGCATATGGAGTGGAGGTAAAACTCACTGCAGAACCAAGGTCCGCCAAGAGGGTCTTGCAGTGGTCCCACCCTAAGGTAGGCCTGAGGTACTTGATTATCCTCTCAGGTGTGCCGTCCTGGAAGATGACTAAGAGAA
This sequence comes from Lithobates clamitans, assembly GCA_037952925.1. NCBI lineage: Eukaryota > Metazoa > Chordata > Amphibia > Anura > Ranidae > Lithobates > Lithobates clamitans. Next base: position 7,295,181 of record JBBGZY010000655.1, read on the forward strand.
AATTGACAGTTACTTACCGGTAACTGTTTTTCTAGGATATCTTCCGGGACGGCAAGCCTACTTCCCGCCCGTTGGAGGAGGGAAAATGGTAGAACACTAGAAGGCGAGTACCTATGAGGAATGATTTCCCTTGTGAACCAGGTTCAGGAGTTACTTCTCTACAAACTGAGGATCAAGGGGAAGGGTGGGGACTTAAAACAGCTGTCGATTGATTGTGTTTCCTGTAGGGAGGAGCCTCTCATCTCTCAGGTGTGCCGTCCTGGAAGATATCCTAGAAAAAGTGTTACCGGTAAGTAACTGTCAATTTTTTTTTTTCCTTTAAAGCGCCCCATCCCTCCGAGCTCGTGTGCAGAAGCGAAAGCATTCGTAAGTCACACCCACATATGTAAACGGTGTTCAGACCACACATGTGAGGTATTGTTGTGATCTTTCGAGCAAGAGCAATAATTCTAGCACAAAACCTGCTTTGTAACTCTAAACGGGTAACCTGCAAAATTGTTTAACGCGTCGACTAAGGGATATTTTTAAGTACCATAGTTTGTCGCCATTCCAAGAGCGTGCGCAATTTTAAAGCATGACAGGTTAGGCATCTATTTACTCGGCATAACATCATCTTTCACATTATGCAAAAGAATTGAGCTAACTTTACTGGGTTTTTTTTATTCATTAAATTGTATTTTTTCCAAAAAAATTGCAATTAAAAGACTGCTGCGCAAATACATGACATAAAAATATTGCAACAACATTTCTTTCTTTAGGGTCTCTGCTAAAATATATATATATATATATATATATATATATATATATATATATATATATATATATATATATATATATATATATATATATATATATATATAATGTTTGGGGGTTCTAAGTAATTTTCTAGCAAAAAATAAAGATTTTTACTTGTAAACAACAAATGTCAGAAAAAGGCCTGGTCTTGAAGTGGGTAATTAAATACCAAATATGGCAAGCTTTAAAATGAAAGAAAAGCCTAACCATACCGTGACAACAGCTAGCCTATGGAAGCCTATGGGTGATGTCACAGAATTCACAGCTGTTGTCTCCTTACACAGGGGAGCCGGATATTCAGATTAAATGGGACTGTCGTTAAGTGCAAAGATTATTTTAAAGGGCCACAACAATAGCCGACAAAAAGACCGTTTCAAAGGACTGCCCCTCCTGTAGTAATTATTCTGCAAGCCCCCTTTAGTTCCCCTGCCCCTTCAACTACCATCCTCCTTTTCTTTTTAACACCCAGCTGGTCTAGAACTAGCATTGCCACCATAAATGTGTTCCGGCACTATTGTTCCAGCACTCAGTAGATTAAACTTTACTACTGCTCATTGCTGCACCTTAGATGGTCTTGCTACTGTTTATGCTGATCTGTATGCCACATGTCGTCCTATGCCTAGTACTTACTTGGGGGTGTCAGGGGTATCAGGAGGGCTGAGGTATCAAGAGGGCATGGCCCAGGGGGAACAGAAGGGTATAGTATTGGGAGGATCAGGAGGGCTAGGGTGTCTGTAGAGCATAATACTGGGGGGTAACGAGGGCTGGGGTATCAGGAGGGAATGGTGCTGGGCATCAGGAGGGTCTGGTATTGAAGGGTTAGAAGGGAATTTTACTGTGGTGTCAGGAGGGCTGTGCCATAAGGAGGGCATGGTGCTGCGGTATCAGGAGGGCTGTGGTGTCAGGAGGGCATGGTGCTGGAACGTCAGGAGGGCATGGAGCTGGAACATCAGGGGGGCTATAGTGTCAGGAAGGCATGGTGCTGGGGCATCAGGAGGACTGTGGTGTCTGGAGGGCATGGTGCTGGAGCATCAGAAGGTCTGTGGTATTAGGAGGGCACAGAAGTTGTTCTTTAGTGCAGAGTGGTGCAGGGAAGGTATAGTGGCACTGATCCTTTCCGGCAAAAAGTCCCTTGAACTGTGTAGGAGGGCTGGTGGTGATGAGGGTGCAACACTCAGAAGAAGAGCTTGGGCATGTCCAGAGACGAGCCTGAACCCACCCGAGCGATTCTTGTGGGTTTCCCCACCCCACAGCCGCACATATACAAGGGGCAGGAGCTGACCCTGCAGCCTAGGATAGGGTGAGCATGCGCATGCGCCGCTTGGGAGTTGTGGGAAAAAGACCGGGTCGGCAACAATGGGATGTCTTCACGATCTTCCCACTCTCATCACATGCCTGACAAAGGGGTCCTGCGCAACTCTGAAACGTTGCACTTGTCTTTATGATGTGATCTCTCTGCAATAAACACTTTTGGACGGTGATTGTAGATCCTTGCTGTACTGGAGAATATATACACTTTCATGATCTAACCGTCACCTGTGGGCAGAGGGTTGCTAACCCCGATATAAAAGAATACAGAGTGCATACTCTAAATAATGCTGTGATTTTTGAAGATGATCTCTAGGTTTTCAAAACAATAGATGCATTGTGCATGTGAGTGAATCACAGCCACACTTTCAGTTTTCGTGTAACTTACCTCCTGTAGCTGTATACAGCAAGATTCTGTGTTTTTGATGTCATTCATACTGGCTGAATATGGTCATCTGACTTCCTGTTTCCTTCCTTTGCCAGTCCTGATACTACAGCTCCCATTATCCTTTAAACCTCTGTAGATTCAGTATGGGCTATGGGAGTCACTTGTACCAGCTCTTGGAGTTGATGTGGGTGTTTGTGGGTATTCAAGTGTGTGCTGAAACGGGAGGATTGGAATTCAGTTATCACTGCCCACAGTCCATTCCTCTCTGCAGTGAATTGTGTGCCTTTTGATGAGTAAACAAGGGGTTCCACATACCCTCACGGATTATTGGGGGTGGGGATCTGGTGGCCTACTTAGGTTAAAGCGGACTTCCACATTCAGATAAGCCCCAGTCGCAGACCCCCGCGAACAACAAAACGGAGTTGTGTGGAAGAGGCCTTTGTCCTCATCAACAGCTTTGCTGAGGCAGTTTACCATCTGGAAAAATCCTCCATATGTAGAGGATATATGGTCTGGTACAGTTCAGGAGGTGGGTTGTACATTTGCTGCCCCCACACCCCATTCGGGTCCGACACACTGCATGATTATATACACTGCATGAAAAAAGAAAAAAAACGTTCGAAAAGAAAAAAATGTTTAAAAAAATTGAATAAAAAATTATTTACATTTTTCTTTTTTACATACTGTCACCAGTTATTATCCCTGATCACCACCACACTAATCATATGATAATGTTGTACTGCACTGGTGGCAGTATGTAAAAAAACAAAAAGGGGGAAAAAAATGTATTTAATTTCTTCACTTTCCAAAAAATTGTGACAAAAAATGACAACTTTAAAAAACTTTCCTTACCTCTTACTAAATACCTTGGACTGTCTACTTTCCAAAAAGGGGTCATTTGGGGGATATTTGTACTGTCCTGGCATTTTATGTGCCTCACAAAATGACATAGGCCATCAGTACATCAGGATTGATCAATTTTCTAAAAATATCTAACATAGTTTGTAGACTCTAACTTTAACGCAAACCATTTAATGTACACTTATTGGATTTTTTTTTTTTTTTACCAAAGACGTTTGGTGTCATGCACATTTTGGTCTAAATTCATGAAAAAAAAATGATTTTATTGGATATGTTTTATAACAGGAAATAGAAAATATATTTTTTGTTTATAAAATAAAAAATTAAAATGCCCAGTGGTGATCAAATACCACCAAAAAAAAATCTATTTTTGGCAGTTAAAGTAGCACAGTGCTGAATAGCAAAAAATGCTGTGATCATGAAAGAGGGTTAAAACCTTCCAGTGGTCAGGTGGTTAAGAAGAACCACACATTTATGTTTTATTTTTGTGGCAGAGTTCCCCTGTATGATCATAGCCAGGGCCGGTGCTACCACTAGGCAAACTAGGCAGCTGTCTAGGGTGCACTGCTGCCTAGGGCGCCTGGGCCACTGGTGTTCCTACTCTCTTCTCTCTGCAGCAAGCAACTAAGTTTCAGAATCAGCAGGCAGCCGCCGCTCCATTCGCACATAGTGTCAGGGGCGCAGCGGTGGCAGCGTTTGTGTTCCGACTGCTGAATGAATGAAAGCAAGCAAACATTCATTGATGGGCACTGGTAGGCTGCATTGATGGGCGCTGGTAGGCTGCATTGATGGGCACTGGTAGGCTGCATTGATGGGCGCTGGTAGGCTGCATTGATGGGTGCTGGTAGGCTGCATTTGATGGGCGCTGGTGAGGCTGCATTGATGGGCGCTGGTAGGCTGCATTGATGGGTGCTGGTAGGCTGCATTTGATGGGTGCTGGTGAGGCTGCATTTATGGGCGCTGGTAGGCTGCATTTGATGGGCGCTGGCAGGCTGCATTTGATGGGTGCTGGTGAGGCTGCATTTGATGGGCGCTTCATTAAAAAGGTGGGGTATACATGGGCAGGGCAAAGGGGGTGAAGTCAGGGGTGGAGTCAGGGGTGGAGCCGGGAGGGGGGCTGCAAAATTGGGTTTCACCTAGGGCAGTGATGGCGAACCTTGGCACCCCAGATGTTCTGGAACTACGTTTCCCATGATGCTCAACTACACTGCAGAGTGCACGAGCATCATGGAAAATGTAGTTCCAAAACATCTGGGGTGCCAAGGTTCGCCATCACTGGCCTAGGGTGTCAAAAATCATTGCATCAGCCCTGCATAGGTCCAAAGAGCTGAACTAGTTAAAGAGCAATGCAAGATCTTTATGAATGTGTTCTTATCTGCGGAGGACAGAGTGCATGTAGTACTTTCTCCCATTTTTTTCATGCGCTGTCTCAGGATAGCTGTGAGGTTGGACAGGGTGTCCCTCCTCCCTCCATGGCTATACAGCAAAGCAGTTAGCAAGGAGGCGGCTGCTTTGACTGATAGCACTTTTATTTGTACTTGTAAATGGGCCGGTGATGCCACCGGCGCATTCACATGCCGTTCCTTCAGAGTTCTGAAGGAGCGCATTGATGGACGCTGGTGAGGCTGCATTGATGGACGCTGGTGAGGCTGCATTGATGGACGCTGGTGAGGCTGCATTGATGGACGCTGGTGAGGCTGCATTGATGGACGCTGGTGAGGCTGCATTGATGGACGCTGGTGAGGCTGCATTGATGGACGCTGGTGAGGCTGCATTGATGGACACTGGTGAGGCTGCATTGATGGACACTGGTGAGGCTGCATTGATGGACACTGGTGAGGCTGCATTGATGGACACTGGTGAGGCTGCATTGATGGACACTGGTGAGGCTGCATTGATGGACACTGGTGAGGCTGCATTGATGGACACTGGTGAGGCTGCATTGATGGGCACTGGTAGGCTGCATTGATGGGCGCTGGTAGGCTCAATTTGATGAGCGCTGGTGAGGCTGCATTAATGGGCGCTGGTAAGGCTGCATTGATGGGCGCTTGTAGGCTGCATTTGATGGGCTCTGTTGAGGCTGCTGGGGAGGCTGCATTTGATGGGCGCTGGTAGGCTGCATTTGATGGGTGCTGGTGAGGCTGCATTAGATGGACGCTGGTGGGCTGCATTTGATGGGCGCTTTATTAAAAAGGAGGGGTATACATGGGCAGGGCAAAGGGGGTGGAGTCATGGGTGGAGCCAGGGGGGCGGCAAAATGAGGTTTCGCCTAGGGTGTCAAAAATCCTTGCACCAGCCCTGATCATAGCAGGCCTAATCATGGATGAGGATTTGGTACGATATAACAAGGGGAATCCCACACAGCTTTAAATTTTTTCCACTGAGTTACCTTTGATAATCATAGCAGTTATGAATATTAAGGGAGAATCCAACAATTTTTTTTGTAAGCTGCAGAGTTCCAATTTATATTGCTATTAGACACTAATGTTGGCTATCTGTTATGGATATTAAAGGGAAACACCACACTTAAGTTTTGCAACAGAGTTACCTTTTATTATCTTAGCAGATATTAACCCTGAATGAGGATTGGTAAATTAAAGGGGAACCCCAATCGGCTTTCAGTTTTTGACATGAAGTTCACTTTTATAATTATAGCTGACCCTAATCCTGGATGAGGGTCTGGTGTGAAAATTTGGGTAAAAAAACCCACCTTGCTTTTGCAGCAGAGTTACCCTTTTAGTCAAAGCAGACAATAAATCCCAAATGAGGGTCTGGTAAGGATTTAGTTTTTCGGCGGAGTTACCCTTTATATTCATATGAGACCCTATTCCTGCAAGAGGATCTGTTATGATATTAAAGGGGAAAACCCGAAACAGCTTTTCATTTTTGCCACTGATTTATAATCGTAGCACACTGTAATTCTACATAAGGGTCTAATATGGATATTAAAGGGGAACCCCACACTTTAGTTTTCTGACAGAGTTACCCTCTATATTCATATTAGACCCTATTCCTGGATGAGGGTCTGTTATGATGTTAAAGGGGAATTCTACACAGGTTTTCATTTTTGCTATGGAGTTCCCTTTTATGAACATGGCAGACCCTAATTCTGCATGAGAGTCTGGTATAGATATCAGAGAGGAACCCCACACTATAGTTTTGCAGTGGAATGTTCCATTAAAATCATAGCAGACATTATTCCTGGATGAGGGTCTGGCATGATATTACAGGGGGGAATGCCAAACTTTAAAATGGAAATTCCACACTTTAGTTTTGCTGAAGAGTTTCCTTGTGGCCTAAAACAGGTAGTGTGCACTAGCCTGTCACCTTAAGAATAAGTGATGTATAATAATAATAATATATCTGCAGGGCTACTAAATAAGGAGCAGTCTATATGAACTGAGTGTATCGAAGAGTTAAAGCTATGTTTCCTTGCACCACTTTTTACAGGTGACAGTTCCAGTTCCACATGCTTGGAAGTTAGCGGATCCAGCCACCAGGTCCCAGAGGCTCAGTTTCTCAATGCTGGATCACACACGTGCAGTCTCTGGCAGCCTTAGTAGCAGGTCTGTTTTTCCTCTGATGTAGGCAGTTAGGCACCAGCAGCAAGACCTCTCCATGCAGCACTCTTTCTCTGGTGCAGCAGGGGCATGTCCCGAATCAGGTCCTCTCAGCTTGACTTCACCTGGAGTCAAGACCCTGACAGTAGGCCCATCCTCATTGTTCTCTTCCCTGGACTTCTCCCAAGATCACAGAGCCAGCTGCATCTCTCATTCTGACAGAAGCCCGACAGGGGAGGGATGGTGATCGGCAACATGGCTACACAGGCATATTCACACCATCAGTCAACCCAAGAAGCAGTATACATGCAAAGACGAAAGGATCACCGCTACTCCTGACCAGCCCAGGTGAATAAACGATAAAGAGCAGCCTCAGCCTACATGTCTCTACCAAACCAGACATCCTGATGTATTTTCCTCTGCCCGCTGAGGCTTAAAGTGTTTGTTAACCCCCCCCCAAAAAGATGCAGATCCTGGTCCCTTAAAGCAGATTACACAGCACAGCACTTGTGCTATGAAATCTGCCCCCCTCTAAACTGTAAAAAAAAACCTGAACTTGCCACTTCCTGTATGGCCTCTCTAAACAAACCACGAAAATCAGGGCTGCTCCACCCTGATCACCGTGGTCAAAATGCCTCCCTCCGTGATAGGCTGCCCTGCTCTGCTCTCCTCTCTCCCCCCTCTGTGTCTGTCTCCCCCTGGCCCCGCCCCTGCCTCTATTCTTGTAAAATAAAATTACTTTTTTTTCACTGCCAGCCCCTCGATTAGATTAGATGCATTAGGATGTGGTTTGGTGGAGGCATATAGGCTGAGGCCGCTCTTTATGGTTTTATTTACTAACCCCCTGTATTGGTATCAGGATACGCCTGCACCCCATGTTCTGGGACACAGGGATATGCTTTCACATCTACTTTGAGTAGCATCAAAAGCAATCAAACAGGTCAAACTGTATACATGTGTCAGAGGTCCTCTTCTTCCACTTAGCAGACCTTTAAACGCTGCATAGGGCAATGCCACATAATGAACTGGCGTTAATTTCTGCAGTACTGTACTATGAGTTCAGATTGGGAGCAACTCCCCTGACACCCTGGATTTACAGGAAGTGAGTTGAAAGACAGCGGGCTTCATTAAACAGGAAAGAAATGGATTTAGATGAAATGAGTCTGCAGGGGACAGCAGCAGACATCTGCGTTTTTGCTTTTTCAAAATGTTGTGCTTTTTACAGGGTTAGTTCAGCTTTCTAATAAACATTCAGTGCATCATATGGGCCCAAGAGGAAGCATTGTCATGTTAAGATAAATTTTGCTCCTTTCATTTTGCATACCTGTAGGCCATCCGCAGCTTCCGCAATGCCCATCCTGAGATGATGTCAGTGTAAACGCTGACAACCTGTAGTTAAGGGCAGACTGAAAGTTAAGAAGCTCAAACAAATGATATCATTCATCCACATGTCTGGGCCATTGACTACCTGCATACCCTGGGTAGCGCACCCCCTTAAGGGCCGCAAATGAACTGGGATCCCCCACACTGCACAGCCAGGCACACAGAATTTTCACAGGCACTCCAAAGACAGAGAACAGTCCGTGACTTTGTTTTTTTTTTTTTTTTAAGGGTTAAAAACTTGGATAGGTATGGGAGGTTATGGAATGCCCACTTCAGCAACAACACTAACAACCTCCTTAGGGATATCTTCCTATATACAATGTGTGTATGTATATGTGTGTGTTGTATATGTATATGTATATGTATGTGTATATATATGTATGTATATATGTATGTGTGTGTGTATATATATATATATATATATATATATATATATATATATATATATATATATATATATATATATATATATATATATATAGCACTTACCCCCGCATTATATATTATTTGTAAATCACGTTTTCCACCTAGCCCATCGCAGCCCATAGAAATAGAAACAGTCCATATTGTGCTTTTCTCTTGCTTTATTAATATACCATAAACTGGGAGAAGAGAAGGATTTTCTGAGATGCTCTTTTGTTGTTTCATAATCTTTTCTTTGCCTTCTTATGCAAAGACTTAGAACAATGCGGATAATGAAAAATCACTTTGAATGATTTCTTCAGTGGGGAAGACGGAAGTGGATTTACTAGAGAATATATGGTAAAGAGTCACTCTGAATAACTTCTTCACCTGCAGAACTTTTTAGGAACAGTCTGTATCTCTACTTATGTTGGAAGCTTTACTGCTTCCTTTTTACCACTACTTCCCGTCTGTATGGTACTTCCAAGTTGAGCTAAGGAAGAGATTACTCTGAATAATTTCTCCCGCCTGACTGATTGGAATCCCTGGGCATTGTTGAACCCAAAGTCACAGGCCATCTCCACCTGTCTCACTGACTTGTGTAGCAACATCCCTCAGCCTCTGGTAGTACCCCTTCCCTGGGCTTTCACTCACTTGATCAACAGTCCATCCTTAGCTCAACTTGGAAGTACTGTACAGATGGGAAGTAGTGATCAAAAGGTGGCGATAGAGCTCCGAGCACAAATAGATATACAGATTGCTCTAAAAAGGTCTACGGGTCAAGACGTTTTTCAGAGTGACTCTTTACTACAACAGCCTATGTATTCTCTAGTAAATCTACCCAAGTCTAAATGCAAAGAGTTATTCAGAGTGGCTCTTTGCTATTCACTTTCATTGTTCTCAAGGACCAGACTACTCCCATCTTCCCAATGAAAGGTTATTCAGAGTGACTTTTCATTATCCGCAATGTTCTAATGCCGCGTACACACGGTCGGACTTTTCGTCTACAAAAGTCCAACGGACGCTGACGGACTAAAGTTGGCTGGTAATCCGATCGTGTGTGGGCTGCTTCGGACTTTCAACGTACTTTTTTAGCCTCAAATCCGACGTACTTTAGATTTGAAACATGCTTTAAATCTTTACGTCGTAACTACGACGGACCCCGAAGTCCGCTCGTCTGTATGCTAGTCCTACGGACAAAAAAACGACGCATGCTCATAAGCAAAAACTAAACGGAAGCACTCGGTCTAGTAAAACTAGTGTTTGTATTGTAGGTAGCACATTCATCACGCTGCAAAATCTGTGATCGTTGAATGCAGCGCATTTTATTTCTTCTTTACGAATGCTCTAAAGAACGAAGGTGTTTTGCTGTTCATAATCAGAGTTCTCCCAAACTGATTTCTGAATTCTTTTTCTCTTTGATCTCATGAATGATATAGTATGCTTTTTATAAACAATGTTTCCATACTAATAATACTTTTTCCCTTTTTTTTTTTTTTTATGTTTGTAAAGTTACCACAAAGAACCCATTATTCTTTTTTATTTTTTTTTCTAGTGATTATTTTTTAATTTTTATATAAAGTTAACCCAAAGCACCGTTTTTGTTTATGTATATATTTTTTTTTCAAGACTTACCACTTGAACATTCTTAACATTAGTAATGTATTTTTGGTGTGTTTTTTTAAAACTCAATGAGATTGTTGTCCCTTGTTAATTTAACATTGTGTGTAAAATCAATGATTTAAAAGAAAACACATAAAAGTCTTTTGCTAAACTCAAAAAAGATCCATTTATTCATGGTCAAAATAAAATAAAGAGGAAGTCAACGCTGGAAAAAGTCGGTGTACAAGAAAATTGGGATCTTGAGGAGTCCATATAAGAGGGAGCACAATCTGGTCCAAGAATCCCAGAGATCAACAGCACCAGCAGATGATCTAGATGTCCCCAGACTGTGGTCCTACAACAGCCTGCGTCTTCTGTCAGACCAGACTGAACCCAGGTCATCACTTTCTTCTCTTCCCTGCAGCCTTTCCTCCACGCTGCCCTGCAGCCTTCCCTGCAGCCTTCCCTGTAGCCTTCCCTGTAGCCTTCTTTTGAGGCTGTGGCTCTGGTGTTTCAGTTGTGGCAGGAGGAGGAGGAGGAGGAGGAGGAGGAGGAGGAGGGGGGGGGGCTGCCTCATGTAGTTGGGTGTTTTTGGTTAGCGTGCCCTGCAGCCCCTTATGGATTGTTTCCCCAAATAGGCGCTCACAAATGAGGCGCTGCTCCCAATCCATCTGAAGAAGCCTGCTGGCTAAGTAGCAGCCATAGGCTTCTTCCGCTTCGGGGGGGCTTGTTAAAAAACGGGTGGCCTGTTGCATGAGGCGCAGGGACGCGTCCTGTGTGACCATCCCCTTCCTGGCCCTTTTTTTGGGAAGGTGGAGGGGAGGCACTTGGGATTGGGTGAGGCTCCTACTGGGCCCAGCCACCTCACTTGGCCCAGCCACCTCACTTGGCCCAGCCACCTCACTGGGAGCAGCCACCTCCTGCCTGACACTGGGCCCAGCCTCCTCCAGGATGATGGGGAATCCGGCCTCCTCCAGGCTGTCCATGGGCCCGGTCTCCTCCTGCCTGCCACTTTCCCCACATTCCTCCTGGATGGACTCATCCTGTGTATAAAAAAAGGACAATAGTTTTAGTTTCTTTTTTTGGGTTCATCAATGACACACAGTTTGCTTCTCATGACTAGCAAATTCAATGTGAATACATCTCTTTAATAAAAGAGTCTAATCAGACACCCTAATTATTTCAAGCAGGTGCCAAACATATTTAGTCACTACTATCATTTGATATGTATACACAATTTGGAGTGCTAAATTATTTGAGACAATTATAACATCCAGTTAACATCATTAATATTAGTACAGTAAATCTTTGTTAAAATAATTTACCTGACTCCAGATGGTCATATCCGGTTCATCCAGGATGGAAGACCCAGCTTGCTCCTCATCAGCCTCTGCTGGGGTGGAGGGAAGGGTGGAGGGAAGGGTGGAGGGAAGGGTTGAAAGTGATGCCCTGGCTTCATTCTGGTCATCAAGAAAACGGAGTTGTTTGTAGTACCACAGCCTGGGTACATAAACATCATCTGCTGATGCTCCTGATCTCCTTGATTCCTGGATCTTCCTATGCTCCCTTTTATACATGTTCCTCAAGACCCCAATTTTCTTGTACACTGTCTCCATTGTTGCTCCAGGGATGGTCTCCTGGACAAAGGACAGAAGTCTCTCCAGCGTTGACTTCCTCACATGCTTGTTATAATACTGAGGGTGTTTCACCTCCCACAAATTCCTCATCTCTCGATACTTTGAAATAAAAGAAGTAAGGAACTCTGGATCCTTCAATAGGGGATTCATTATATCTGGAAAAGAGAAAGTCACAAGACCAAAAAAACTTATTATATGTTTCTGCTAACCCCTCATCATCTTCTCCCTATGTAGGCCTCATCAATCTATCAAGCCATATAGGCCGCTTGCTACAAAGTCATGACCATAAACCCCCCCCAAAAAAAATATATATCTCAAATTACCTTCGTTTTGGAACGTCCTGGTCCACTATCACCTACGCACAGAACGTACGTACGACACGCGCGAAAGGCCCTCCTTTATACACTACGCATGTGTGAAACTCCGCCTGCGTCGCCCGCCCCTGACGTTCGAAATGAACTCATGTTCTCCGCCCCCTAATTTGACGCACAGAACGTACGTACGACACGCGCGAAAGGCCCTCCTTTATACACTACGCATGTGTGAAACTCCGCCTGCGTCGCCCGCCCCTGACGTTCGAAATGAACTCATGTTCTCCGCCCCCTAATTTGACGCACAGAACGTACGTACGACACGCGCGAAAGGCCCTCCTTTATACACTACGCATGTGTGAAACTCCGCCTGCGTCGCCCGCCCCTGACGTTCGAAATGTACTCATGTTCTCCGCCCCTTTTTTGTTACGGCGCGTAGTGGAGTTAAAGAATGGCGGAGACACCTGAAATGTTGACGACCTCAGGTAGTGGAGACAGCCCGCAGGCTGGAACGTCTGGAACGTCAACCAAATCTGTGAGGCCTAGATTTAAGGCCTCTAATATGAGTTTCAAAGAGATGGTGGAGATGGTGGCCATTCTTCGCAAAGACGACTATGATGGCAATTATGGGCCGTACGCACGGCCAAATTTGCGCAAGGCCAAAATCATGGCAAAGGTCGTGGACACTTTGCAGGCATCATTTGGGGTCCAGCGCTCCAAGGATCAATTGCGCAAAAGATGGTCTGACCTGAAAATCAGGGAGCCGGATCAATACCGACGTATCCGGAAAGTTCTTAAAAAAAGTAAGTACTTGTCGTGTTTTTCTCTTGTGTTTATTACCTTGTATACTGCTCCATGTGCTTTTCCTTTCTATACGATTTTTGTTCATCGTTCTAAACGATCTTTGAAGAAACCTCGTTACATATCCATATCTATATATCTATCTATATATCTATCTCTCTATCTATCTATATATCTATCTCTCTATCTATCTCTCTATCTATCTCTCTATCTATCTCTCTATCTATCTCTCTATCTATCTCTCTATCTATCTCTCTATCTATCTCTCTATCTATCTCTCTATATCTATCTCTCTATATCTATCTCTCTCTCTATATCTATATCTATATAGATATAGATATAGAGAGATAGATATAATCTATATCTATATAGATAAAAATATCTATATAGATAACAATATAAATATATAAAAATATAAAAATATAAATATATAAAAAAATATAGAAATATATATATATATATATATAAATATATATATATATATATATATATATAGAAAAATATATATATATATATATATATATATATATATATATCTATATATATATATATATATCTATATATATATATATATATATATATATATATATATATCTATATATATATATCTATATATATATATATCTATATATATATATATATATATATATATATATATATATATATATATATATATATATATATTATATATATATATATATATTATATATCTATTTTAAATTCTCTTAATTTTTTGGATTTACATTTAGTTAGATATTTAGAGATTTTGTTACAGATATAGAGAGAGATCAAAAGATTATTAACTATATTTTGAGATATTGATATCTATCTATCCGGTATGTCTTTATAATTTGAAATATTGAACTAAAATAGGAACTCTACACAAACCACTTCACTACAAATGTTGGAAAATTATTATGTCCTAAAATATCTGTGTGCTAATTAGATTACTCATTTTTTGTTTCACATAGGGGAAAAATCACTCAGCCAACCAAAAGAACACAGTCCACCCCAAGCAAAACAGGATTGGGCAATCAGTCCAAGTCCCATTGACGATGTGGAGGAAGGAGAGGTGGGCGACATGGGCACCCCACCAGGTGAGTGTCTGACACACCAGCTTACGTTAATCTATGCATGGCTGCCTTTTGTTTAATTGAATTTGTCTACTCTATTTTAGGGGATCTGCTTCATTCAAGCAACAGTGACACCCCCGAGGATGTGGAGGAATTAGGCTACATGGCCACCCCACCAGGTCAGTGTCTGAGACAACAGCTTTATTTCTGGTAAGGTAAACTATGTATGTGTGCATATTTGTAAAGACATTTTTTGGTTTAATTCCACTTTAGGAACAACAAGAAGTGACCATTTCACCTCGGAAAGTGCCCAACGTCTAATTGGTCAAATAATGGGCTGGAATCAAGACATGGATCAAATGCGTAATAGGCTGGATCGTATGCAGCAGGAAATGAAGGACATGATTGATGTTTTGGGTCGAATCTAAATGCCCTTTTTTAAACCCCAAAACATCAATCATGTCCTTCATTTCCTGTTTTGCTGACCCCATTCTGGGCCTTCTCTTTGTTTTTTTGGCCTAACATAAATGGCTGTTTAACCTAATGTCAAAAAGGAGGGCTGTCAAAAATCCACAAAAAAATAAAAATTGATTTTCTAAAAAACAACCAAAAAAAAAAAAAAAATTGATTTTAAAAAACCCAAAAAAAAGAAAAAAAATTGATTTTAAAAAACCCAAAAAAAAGAAAAAAAATTGATTTTAAAAAACCCAAAAAAAATAAAAGAAATTGATTTTAAAAAACCCAAAAAAAAGACAAAAAATTGATTTTAAAAAACCCCAAAAAAATAAAAGAAATTGATTTTAAAAAACCCAAAAAAAAAAAAAAAAAGTGATTTTAAAAAACCCAAAAAAAAATAAAAAAAAGTGATTTTAAAAAACCCAAAAAAAAAAAAAAAAAGTGATTTTAAAAAACCCAAAAAAAAATAAAAAAAAGTGATTTTAAAAAACCCAAAAAAAAATAAAAAAAAGTGATTTTAAAAAACCCAAAAAAAAATAAAAAAAAGTGATTTTAAAAAACCCAAAAAAAAATAAAAAAAAGTGATTTTAAAAAACCCAAAAAAAAAAAAAAAAAAGTGATTTTAAAAAACCCAAAAAAAAATAAAAAAAAGTGATTTTAAAAAACCCAAAAAAAAAAAAAAAAAGTGATTTTAAATAACCCAAAAAAAAAAAAAAAATTAATGTTAAAAAACCAAAAAAAATTAAAAAATTGATTTTAAAACACCAAAAAATCGAATAAATAATTAATGTTCAAAAACCAAAAAAAGTAAAAAAAATTGATTTGAAAACACCAAAAAATCGAATAAATAATTAATGTTCAAAAACCAAAAAAAGTAAAAAAAATTGATTTGAAAACACCAAAAAAATTAAGAAAATTAATGTTAAAAAACCCCAAAAAAAAAAAAAAAATTGATTTTAAAAAACAAAAAAAAAAAAAAAAAAGAAAACTTGCTTTTAAAAAAAAACAAAACTTGATTTTCCAAAAACAAAGCCTGTTTTTGAAAATCCAAAAGCCCAAAATATTTTTTTGTGGATTAGGTAGAAATATTTCAATATAATTATATTTTGCTACATCATTAAGATACCATTATATTTTTGTCTCGGAACATTTTATACTAAATGCAGAACTGAATGCATACCAACCATTAATAAAAACATCTCCTTTTATAGGATTTTAACAAATGTGTGGTTTGTTATTTCAAGGCTCAGTATCAGTTTGGTTATAATTGTCAAAAAGTTGTTTACAGTGGCAATGGAGCTTATTTATACATTTTTAAAATTCTAATACAGTTGGCACTACAACTGCTCGACCATAACCTAGGAGACAGCCCAAAAGAAAGGCAAGCAATAAATATAATGCCAGATTTCAGCAATATTTTTTTTATTGTAAAAAAAATTATATATCCTGGCCCATTGCAATGGCCCCCCTACCCATAAAATAATCAACATATTGCTGTCTAACCTGACGGGAACTTTGGGGGGCCAAGCCAGTACGGACAGTATCCAGGCCTGTAAGGTTGGCTTCTATTTGTCCGGCCTCAGGCCCAACTGTGCCTATATAATTGGCAGAATGCTTATTTAAAAAGTTGTGCAGAATGCAGCATGATAAAATTATAAAATTAAGTTTGTATTCCGCCAAATTAATGGCTGTTTGAAACAGGCGGAACCGGCTGGCCAGAATTCCAAACGCATTCTCAACCACTCTTCTAGCTCTGGCCAGCCGGTAATTAAAAACCCTCCTCTCCGGGGTGAGGGTTCTTTGGGGGAATGGCCTCATGAGGTGCTTGCTCAGAGCGAAGGCTTCATCGGCAATGAAGACAAAGGGGAGTCCTTCCACGTTATCCTCATCAGGTGGCAATCCCAGGCCACCACTCTGGAGACGCTGGCAGAACTCCGTCTGGGCAAATACTCCTCCATCCGACATCCGGCCATTCTTCCCCACGTCCACATATAAAAAATCATAGTGTGCCGACACCACCGCCATTAAAACAATACTGTGGAACCCCTTATAATTAAAATAATATGACCCCGAATGGGGTGGTGGCACAATGTGGACATGTTTCCCATCTATAGCCCCTCCACAATTGGGAAAGTCCCAACGGCTTGCAAAATGGGATGCCACAGTCTGCCATTCCTGTGGCGTTGAAGGAAACTGGGGAATCAAACAAGAAAACAAAAATCAATTAATTTGGAAGCTAACATTGCAAGAAAATTAGACAATTAAAAACATTATTCCCCAGCATCAGTATAACATTCAATAATTTAATTCTTCTGGAATAACTAATATGGAAAAAGGCACACTTATCAGATTGCTCACCCCCTCTGATAGAACATTGATTACATTTTAGGGGGTTGTGAAATCCCCAAAAAAAATTACTTTAACAACACGCAGGAATTTAGGGATAACAAAGGCTACAAGACTGCAGTTGTCGCACTCTGCAGGTGCAGTTGCAAACCAGCTTACAGTAAATGAGGTAATGTCAAAAGGCATTCATGTTGTAAACAGTACACAATCACATGCAAGGGCAATTAATGAAAACACTTTGAGGCTTGCATATGATTTGATGATGGAAATCAGCAGAGCTTCTGCTCATTTACTAAAGCACTGGAACAAATGCACTTGTAGAGTGCACATGCATTTTGCAAAGTGCAACATAGATTTGCTTTAGACAAATCAACACCACAGAACATTCAAGCAAATTTTAACGAGGGTGGGGGTGGGGGGGTTGTGAAATCTAGCTAATTGCTAATTAGCAGCACACTATTTGGAGTGAGTTCAGGTGGGGGGGTGGGGGGGTTGTGAAATCTAGCTAATTGCTAATTAGCAGCACACTATTTGGAGTGAGTTCAGGTGGGGGGGGGGGGGGTTGTGAAATCTAGCTAATTGCTAATTAGCAGCACACTATTTGGAGTGAGTTCAGGTGGGGGGGGGGGGTTGTGAAATCTAGCTAATTGCTAATTAGCAGCACACTATTTGGAGTGAGTTCAGGTGGGGGGGGGGGGTTGTGAAATCTAGCTAATTGCTAATTCTAAGCACACTAAATACACTCCAACAAAATACATTCAAAATGAGTAGACTAGGTGGATATGTTCCCATCACTTCATGCTGGGAAGGTTATTGAAGGAAACTATACATGCATGACAAAAAATGACAGGAAAAAATCCCAGCATGTGTGAGGATAAAAAGGGGACATTCACACTATATTGCAATGATGGGAAGTAGTGTTTGAAGCAAGAAATACATTACTTTATCAAAGATTACATAAAAGAACATGTGATGCTAATAAACTAAAAATAGCTTACCTTAATATAGTCCTTCTGCAGGACCTGTATGATGGCAGAACAGGTCTCTGGGATAATGATCCCCAGAGCCTGGGGGGAGATGCCTGTCGAGAACTTAAGGTCCTGCAGGCTTCTCCCTGTGGCCAAATACCGCAAGGTAGCGACCACCCTCTGCTCCGGAGTGATGGCTTGCCTCATGCAGGTATCCTGCCTGCTGATATAGGGGGTCAGCAAAGCCACCAAACGATCAAAAACGGGGTCCGTCATCCGGAGAAAGTTCCTGAAATCCTCAGGATTATTCTCACGGATCTCACGGAGCAAAGGCATGTGACAGAACTGGTCACGCTGAAGCAACCAATTCTTGGTCCATGAACTCCTCCTCGCCCTGTTCATGGACTGGTCTTGGGCTGAAGAATAAACTACAGCACCAAGCACATACAATGCACGAGCTCTACGACGAGTACGTACAGGTAACATGGCTTCAAAACGGTCGGCTGGTCAGAACGCACTAAACAGAACGCACTGAAGAACAGCAAGGCCTGTGAAGAACGACCTGAAAATCAGGAACGAGCGGCCAATAAAACAAAGATTTCTCAATGCCAACTGACCAAACGCACTGAAAAGCAGATACAAACCTCACAAGCACAGACTGAACAACAGTTAAAACGAACTGAAAAATACGAGTCTCACAAGCGCGAATCGTCTCTCACCAAACTTCTACTAACACGAGATAAACACGAGATTAGCAGAAGGAGCCCAAAGGGTGTCGTACGGGCTATTGAACTTCCGTTTTATAGTCTCGTCGGACTTGGTGTACGTCACAGCGTACTAAACTGGCGTACTTTTGTGTGGTCGTGTGTGGGCAAGTCCGTTCGTAAGAAAGTCTGCCCCAAGTCCGCCGAAGGTACGCCGGAAGTATGTCGGACAGACTGTCCGACTTTTGTAGCTGCAAAGTCCGACCGTGTGTACGCGGCATTAGTCTTTGCATGAGAGGCAAAGGAAAGATTATGAAGCAGCAAAAGAGCATCTCAGAAAACCCTTTTTCCTATCCCAGTTTGTGTTAAACAAATAAAAGCAAGAGAAAACTACAATATGGACTGTTTCTATTTTTATGGGCTGTGATGGGCTAGGTGGTAAATGTGATTTACAGATAGAACGCACAAATTGCAGCTCCTATGGGGGTCATGCGCTATATATATATAGATATATATATATATCTCTGTATATCTATAGCTATCTTCTTGACACTCCTCCTGCACTTTACTTGCTTGCAGAACTCCAGCTAGATCACTGTAAAGGAATATGACAGGCACTATCAGATTTAGCAATGGTCTTTTGCAGGCAGGAACTTGTGTGTAGCAGTACTTAGTGATCAGCTTGCAATCTCCCTCCTGTGGCTACTGCTCCCAGTACCACCTCTTCAGGCACTGCCAACCCACCTGGCTGCAGATGCCCCTTTCACTAAACCTCCATGCTAACTTCTCCCAGCAGTCCTTCAGACTTACTCTCTCACCAGCCCCCCCAGCTGACTCTGCAGGAGATCTCCCAGAGAAAGGATGAAGACTTGGCATAATGCTGTCTTCAGGGAAAATTGGCTGCATGTGGCAGTATCCTCCCTTTAGTGCTACTCTACTCACGCTGTCCTCCACTTGCTCCTGTGTCTCCAGGAAGGGCTTCCTCTGCGTGTTGTGGCAGGATCCTTCCAGCACCTGAGCCCCAGCCCAAGGAAACCCCCCCCTTCCAGACTAGTGGGTACCCCTGAGGACCACCAACAGTGTCTACAGCACTAACTCTCCATCTTACACCCGACTTCCCCTGCTGGCATGACTCATGCCAATTTATGAGGTGGCCTGCCCTCTGCCAGCCCTTTTACTGGGGATTGGCTGAGGCCTTCATACATATTCTAAACAACTTTTCCTAACCACTAGCTCTAGAAGTTTCTACAACTTCCTAGACCAGGGGGAGGCACCAGAGGAGCTGTCGGGTTGAGTCATCTGGCCTGGACTCACTGAACCGTGACCCAGATACACAGCTCAGGCTTAGCCCTGAGCTAAATAAAGTTACCTACACTAACACCTAGCACACACTAGAGGGTGCTACACCTGCATGCTCTTTCCTCTCCCTATGTGCATATGCACTACAGGGGCAGGTCAAGGGGGGCAACGGGACAATTGCCCCTCCCCAAGAAATTAGTGATGGGCCAGCCAGTCAGAGGATGAGTGAGTGGTCGGCAGGTGAGTGTGCGGGTGGGCAGTGCAGTCATCGGGTGATTGAGTGGGCGGGCCGGTTGGCAGGTGAGCGGAGGTACTGGCCAGTCAGCGTGCAGGTGGGCGGGGAGCAGAGAGATGACATCATCTCTCATCGCCCGCCCTGCATCACTGCAGTTCCGCCCTCACTGTGCAGCGCCGGGCAGCAGAGAGATTACATCATCATGTGACAGGTGACATAGCAAATGACAATCAGTAACGTGACAATCCGCAACGTGTGCCAGGTGACGTGGCAAGTGAAAATCCGCAACGTGTGCCAGGTGACGTGGTAGGTGACAATCAGCAACGTGTGGAAGGTGACGTAGCAGGTGACAATCAGCAACATGTAGCAGGTGACGTGGCAAGTGACAGTCAGCAACATGTGGCAGGTGATGTGGCAATCAGCAACGTGTGGCCTGTGATGTGACACGTGACAATCCACAATGTGTGGCAGGTGACGTAGCAAGTGACAATCAGTAACATGGCAAGTGACAATCAGCAACATGTGGCAAGTGACAATCCGCAACGTGTGGCAGGTGACGTAGCAAGTGACAATCAGCAACGTGACAATCCACAACATTTGGCAAGTGACAATCCACCACGTGTGGCAAGTGACAATCTGCATCTGGTGGTAGGTAAGTGGCAATCTGCAACTTGTGGCAAGTGACAATCCGCATCTGAAGGCAGGTCGACGTGGAAAGTGACACACTCAGGGCTCCCACTGATTCTGCATTGTGGTGAGTTGAACAATTTCATTTTATATTACAATGTAATAATAGAAATAATGCTCTTCACTCATCCTGACACTATAACAACCATGGTGCCGTGATTATGAAAGCGCTAACACCAGCCATTGCCCGAACAAAACAAAAAAAAATTTCTGGGAGTGTCCCTCCCGAGACTAGACTCTGGATCCGCCCCTGGTTCACTATGGTCTTTTAGCCACCCACTGGACCACAGGCTCCCTATACCTATCTCAGGGTTCACACGCGTCCCTACTGTTGAACGCATTGAATTCTGGAACATGTATTTTCTTTGCCAGGCACTAAACTCTAGTCCCAGATGACATGTGCAATGTCGGGAGAAAAGCTTTGGGAGACGCATTTTTTTGAAAACAGCTATTAAATGCAAGATATCAAAATAAAAGGTTAAATGCGCTTTTCAGAAAAATTACTATGCACATTAAGATTAACATCTATAGTATGTTTAATCTCTGCAGAGGTTATATTTAGTTTAAATGTATTTTTATCAGGACATTTTCAAAATCTACAACACATCACATACTAGTAGACCAGAACACATGACTTTTGAAGATCAACTTAAAAAAGAGTCTTAATGAATGTACAAGCTTTCGTCAGGCTATACAAAACCGCTTGCAGTTAAATTAACAAAGGTGAACTAATCCTTTAAGCTTTGACAGATGACTTTTCTTGTTACATTAAGAGAGTTCACAATTTTCAAGTTTCATTTGCAGTGGAAGGAAGATTGCATGCTAATTTTTGCTTTTATTCCATCTGCAAAGGACTTGGTGTCCCTTGTGGAGAAACGGATAAGAAAACACAATTTGATAGCAATAAAGTATTTTTTTTTAAAAACATGTCCATCTAACATGTTATTTCTATTTACCTTTTCTTTTGATGTTTTTACAATCTGTGATGCTTAAATTATACAACTTTACTACTGAAAACAATATTTTTCTTCTTGGTGTAATAAATGTATTTTGCGTCCCATTTTTATTTAGCTGAGTACATATTTTCACCTGCAGAGGGCAGTATAATACTTTGTGTTTTAGAACACATTAACTGGAAATAGTAAACGTTTTCAGGAAGCATTAATCTACTGCAAGTTTTCAGGAAATCTATGAATTGCAAAGAAAGAGGATAACTGTAATGTCCTCAATACACATTACGCTGTAATCAGCACCATTTTAATAAAGAGGTCTAAAGAATTTAATCAAAATAATATGCTGGATGGAACAGCAGTAAGAAACACGAGTAGAGTGCATGCAAAAACAAGTTTAAGAAGTTTTTAGCTGAAAATGTTTCTCAGTGGGCTGGATGACTATGATTGGGAAAGGTGCATAAATGTAACGGCCCATTTACTGTACATTCTTGCATTAAATGTACAGTATCTCACAAAAGTGAGTACACCCCTCACATTTTTGTAAATATTTTATTATATCTTTTCATGCAAAAACACTGAAGAAATGACACTTTGCTACAATGTAAAGTAGGGAGCGTACAGCTTGTATATCAGTGTAAATTTGCTGTCCTGTCAAAATAACTCAACACACAGCCATTAATGTCTAAACTGCTGGCAACAAAAGTGAGTACACTCCTAATGCCCTGTACACACGGTCGGATTTTCCGACGGAAAATGTGCGATCGGAGCTTGTTGTCGGAAATTCCAACCGTGTGTGGGCTCCATCGGACTTTTTCCATCGGATTTTCCGACACACAAAGTTTGAGAGCAGGCTATAAAATTTTCCGACAACAAAATCCGATCGCGTCAATTCCAACCGCGTGAGGACAATTCCGACGCACAAAGTGCCATGCATGCTCAGAATAAATTCAGAGACAGAACAGCTCGGTCTGGTAAAATTAGCGTTCGGAATGGATAGAGCACTTTCGTCACGCTGCAATGTTTTAAATTGTTTAATACAGCGCACACTGTTCTTCTTTATAATGCTAGAAGAATGAAGTTGTTTTGCTGCTCAATATTCACACAGACTTCTCACAAACTTCTTTCTTTATTATTTACCGTGATTTCATCAATATATTTGCATTTGTCACATCTGACTATAAAATTTTCATTTTTTTTTTGGTTTGTATTTTTTTCAAGCCTGATCTTTTTTTTTTTTTTTTAACTACAGAATAGTTTTGGGTGTGTTTTGTGTGTGAAGTTACCACAACACCATTATTATTGCTTGTATTATTTAATCTCGAGGAGGTTGGTTGGTGTTGGTGTCTCTTGTTAATTTCACATTGTAGTTTTGAAATGTACCTGCCTCCTCTCAAACTGTCCTTTTTGAAGGAAAACACACATAGGCAAGTATAATTGACACAAAAATTTCTTTATTAAGGGCTCATAACCAAACAAAGAGGGTGGCAACGCTGGATAAACATCAGAAATTGGTGAAGCCTTTGGCCCCCAGGGCACACCTCAATTATTTTACTGCCAAATTGGTGGCCTGAGGAGTCCTTATCTAAGGGAGTGCAGTCTGGTCCAGAAGTCCAAGAGATCATGAACAGCTGCAGATGACATGTATGTCCGCAGGCTGTGGTCATAGAAGAGCCTGCATCTTTTGTCAGACCCAGTGGGGTCACTAGGGTTGGGGTCACTAGGGTTGGTGTCACCAGGTGCGGTAAAACATGGTGTCACCCCACCTCCTGCCTAGGCTGCCCAGCACCCTGCAGGCAGTGCATGGTCTAGAATAGGGTGGTATAGTGACAGGTTAGAGTAGTATAGAATGGTATAGTGGCAGGTTGGGGTGGTATAGAGCAGGTTCGGGTGGCACAGTGTAGATTAGGGTATTATAGAAATACATCAAGTGACCTGTCGCAATATGATGTATCAATCAAAATTAACATAAATCACATGGTATAAGTACAGACTCGAAACACTGGTTTTGTTATGTTAATTTTGATTGGAAATCTATTTCTGTTTTGAACTGAATCAATGTATGTCCATTGAATTGTTTGCACAAAAGATTCTTTGATTTACAATACATACATTAATCTTTATGATTATATCTGTACTCCAATTTATTTATGACTTTATCAGTTTATGCTTAATAATCGCGGACTACCCCTAGGGGTTATTGACATCAAATTAAATCCAAATCAGTCTTATTCATTCACATGCAATTTCCTTATCCTCAATGACATGCTTCATTTAAAGTCCCACATTTCTTCTCCTAATTGTTCATAGGGTATTATAGAGTGGTATAGTGGCAGGTTGGGGTGGTATGGGGTAGGTTGGATTGGTATATTGGCAGGTTGAGGTGGTACAGGGCAGTTTGGGGGTGGCTCAAGGCAGGTTGAGGGTGGTACAGGGCAGTTTGGGGTGGTACAGGGCAGGTTGGGGGTGGTACAGGGCAGGTTGGGGGTGGTACAGGGCAGGTTGAGGGTGGTACAGGGCAGTTTGGGGTGGTACAGGGCAGGTTGGGGGTGGTACAGAGCAGGTCGGGGTGGCACAGGGCAGGTCGGGGTGACACAGGGCAGGTTATGGTATTATAGAGTGGTATAGTGGCAGGTTGGGGTGGTATAGTGGCAGGTTGGGGTGGTATATTGGCAGTTTGGGGTGGTACAGGGCAGCTTGCGGGTGGTACAGGGCAGGTTTGGGGTGGTACAGGGCAGTTTGGGGTGGTACAGGGCAGGTTGGGGTTATACAGGGCAGGTTGCGGGTGGTACAGGGCAGGTTGGGGTGGTCCAGGGCAGGTTGGGGGTGGTACAGGGCAGTTTGGGGTGGTACAGGGCAGGTTGGGGTTGGTACAGGGCAGGTTGGGGTGGTACAGGGCAGGTTGGGGTGGCACAGGGCAGGTTGGGGATGGTCCAGGGCAGGTTGGGGGTGGTACAGGGCAGGTTGGGGTGGCACAGGGCAGTTTTGGGTGGTAAAGGGCAGGTTGGGGTGGCACAGGGCAGTTTGGGGTGGTACAGGGCAGGTTTGGGGTGGTACAAGGCAGGTTGGGGTGGCACAAGGAAGTTTAGGGTGGTACAGGGCAGGTTGGGGTGGCACAGGGCAGGTTGGGGGTGGTACAGGGCAGGTTTGGGGTGGTACAAGGCAGGTAGGGGTGTGTGACAGTGTGCTGTGCAGTAACTTATACCATACCTCATGCTTGCAGATGAAGACCCGGGTGGGTGGGCAGGGCTGTGTCCTCGGCTCTATCTCCTTCAGCTGTGGGATCAGCGTGAAGGGGTCTGTGGGAGGAGTGGAGGAGGCAGCCACACCCCCAGCTCCTCCCACCTAATCCGGCTGCCACGGGAAATATTGGAGATCCCCAAATGACAGCTTGGGAGTGTTATAGGCAGCCTCCCCTGCACGGCTATATGCCCTGCTCGCGCCACTCTGCTGCAAGCTATGGCGGGTGTCACCCGGTGCGGGACGCACCCCCCGCACCCCCATAGCAACGCCGCTGGTCAGACCAGACTGAACCCAGGTCATCACTCTCTGGTCTTCCTTACACGCTTCCTTCCTGGCTGTGGCTCTGGTGTTGGAGGTGTGGCAGGAGCAGGAGTAGGAACTGGAGGAGGAGGACCATGGATGAGCTCACAAATGTGGCTTTCGCATGTGAGTTGGCCCTTCAACCCCTTATTTAGTGCTTCTAAAATGACAAACTCACATAAGAGGCGTTGGCCCTCCTCCATTTGCAGCATTATTCAGGCTGTTATGTATGCAAAGTCCTCTTGAACACTGTGGGGTGTTCTGAGGGCCTCAGTAGCCTTCCAAAATAGGCCAATTGCTGCCTCCTCCAGGTTACTCCTCTTCCTGCCACTTTTTCTTTGAAGGCGGAGGGGAGGGACCTTGGTATCGGGCAGCCTGCTTGGCCCGGCCACCTCCTGGCTGAGACTTCCCTGTGTATGAAAAGGGGACATCGTTTTAGTTTTTGGTTCATCAATCACAATCAGAAATTAGTACTCCAAACTAACATAGATTTAACATCATTAATTGGACAACCAGAAATATTTAGAAGAATGGTATACCTGGCTCAAGCTGGGCTCCTTCACATGTTGCTGCCTGGAAGGCCCAGGTTGGGCGTCAGAAGCCTCAGCTGAGGGGGAAGGAAGCGTGGAAGGAAGACTGGAGAGTGCTGGCCTGGGTTCAGTCTGACCTGACAGAAAATGCAGTCTGTCATAGTACCACAGCCTGGGTACATAAATGTCATCTGCAGATTCCTGATCTCTGGGAATCCTGGACCTTCTTGTGCTCCCTTAGATAAGTGCTCCTAATGCCACCAATTAGGGCCTTCAAATAGGGGATGTCTGCCGTGGGGATCACCGGCTTCACAAATTGCAGCAAATTATCCAGCGCTGCCTTCCTCTTTGTTTGGTTCTTATAATCAGGGTGGTTTACCTGCCACAGACAGGGCATCTCTCTGAACATATCTATGAATATGTTGATAAACTCCTGATCCTTCAAGATATTCATTTTCTCTGCAAGACACAACACAAGACTAACCCTAATGTCAGGCAAAAGTCTCCTAATCTTGTCACAATACAGGCCTCAATCTAGAAGCAGTATAGGCCCAAGTTTAAATCTTACCTTCGTTATCACAATCGGCGCCTCCGATACTCCTTCCCCCGCTCACAGATCGTACGTACTACGCATGCGTGTTACGCTTTATATACACTGCGCATGCGTGAAATTCCGCCCGCCCCTGACGTTCTTTCTAGTCTATTCCCCGCCCCTTCTCGTTCGTCGCAGTGGGGAAGAGCACATGGCGGAGACACAACAAGTGCGTGCTAATTACAGCAACAATGAGGAGAAGGAGGAGGAAAGCCCGGAGCCAGAAACGTCCCGATCCCGGAGGAGACGATTTAAGGCCTCAAATATGTCCTTTGTGGAGATGTTGGAGATGGTCGACATCCTGAAGAGGGCCGACTATGACGGGAAGTATGGAACTTACCCCAACCCCAATGTCAGAAAGGCCAAGATCATGACGAAAGTTGTCAAGAGTCTGCAGAAGAATTTTGGTGTATGAAGATCCAAGGATCAACTCAGGAAGCGGTGGTCGGACCTCAAATTAAGGGAGCACGATCAGTATAGAAGGATCAGGAGAGTGCTGCAAAAAAGTAAGTAGTTGTGCTGTGCTCCTATTCTTTATTTTTATTACGTTCGTGCTGCTCCATGTGCTGTTCTTAACCGTTGTACAGTTTAAAATGGCAACTTTCATGTTCATGGGCACATTATTCGTTCATATGAAACATTGTTCGTTCGGCCTAGAAAACACCATGTTTTATCCAGATGCAGTTCAAAACATTTTTTCAGGCATACTTCTGTTAAATACATTTTGTTGTCTAGATGGATTTGGAACTAGAATGTAATGCAAACTAGATTCTGGGTAAGGAGAGGACACTCAGCAGCTGTTTACACATCTGGACGCTGGAGCACTAGTGTGGGACACCAAAACACCCTTTTTATTAGGGGGTCCCACACAGGTGCTCCAGTGTATACTATAGGGGTGTCTCCATCTGTGAAGCTGACATCAAATATCTGTGTGCTAAGTATACCTATTTTTTTTTACATAGGGGAGAAAAGACTCGGAGGACACCACTCATCCGAGGAGACAACAGACCCCCCACCTCAGGAAGAAGGGGAAATCCCCCAAAGCCAACAGGGGGAGGAGGAAGGAGATGTGGTGGAATTTGTCACCACAACAGGTAAGTGTCTGTGACCACAGGCTCAGGTAAGAGATGGATGCCGGCATATTTATAATACATGGTGTGTTTTTGTTTCTCTATTTTTAGGTGATCGTGATGTTGTGGATCCAGGTCATTTCACCAGTGAAAGTGCCCAGATCCTGATTGGGGAGATCATGGGGTGTAATAGGGACATGGAAAACATCAAGCAAAACATCAATGATGTTCAAAACAAAATGAAGAACATCATTGATGTTTTAGGGAGAGTTTAAAACACCTCCAAATCCCTTACTTTGTTGTCCTTTTTTTACGGAAAAATTTGTGTCAACATGTGCTATCTGCCATCACGGGAGATCAATGTATGCGTTTTGGGGGTGCAACCCCTTCCTCAATAATAAAGTAGCTGAGAGGAAGGGGTTGCACCCACAAAACACGTCCCTTGATCCCCCGTGATGGCAGCTAGCACATGTTTACATTCGGCAATTTGTGTGCAGCTTCAAAATTTGGCTTTTCCAGTGGTGACTTCACCCCATCTGAACGCAATATCAAACACAGTTTATAAAGACTCATGTCTGATATTGCCTTCAATTTATAACAAAGTTGAACTTTGGAAGTTCCAGATTTGTGTATTTCTTGTTGGTTTTAAACATGTTTGTTTTACCTTAAATGGACATTTCTACTTTTATTAATGTGACCCAAAAAATTGTTATACAACAAACATGTTGGTTTGTTTTAAAAACCTTTTATAAAAGCACATGTGATTGTGCTTGTATTAAAAAGATTGATAATCAAGAATGTGTGGATTCTTCTTTCAATGCTCTGAAACTTTTGGTGTGGTAAAATTGTTGTTTTCTGTGACAATGGGGGTTATTTCCTAAGGCCAAATCCACTTTGCACTACAAGTGCCGTTTCAGTGCAGTCACAAGTGCACTTGTAGTGCAAAGTGTCTTTGCCTGTAGTAAATAACACCCAACAGTGCTTTCTAATGTTACACAATCACGCCATTTTCAGGACTCCCCAAATTTATGTCAGGGTCAGCTAAAAGAAACACAAGCAGTAAATGTAAGCAAATATTTTGTAAGTTAAATTTTTATTTTTTTTTCAAAAAGGATCAGAGATTGTCTGGCATATTGATGGCGCCCCTACCCGCAAAGTATTCCATGTATCTTAGATGGACCTTGTGGGCACTCAGGGGGGGCAAGCCAGGACGGCCAGCTTCAAGCACCGTCAGGGTTGGTTTATTTACATTAATTCTGGACTCAGGCCCAACTGAGCCAGCATAGTTCAAAGAATTTCTCCGTAAAAAGTTGTGTAGAACACAGCAAGCCAGGATGATATGATTGAGTTTATACTCCGCCATGTGTATGGGTGTAAGAAATAGGCGGAACCGGCTGGCCATTATTCCAAACGTGTTCTCTACCACTCTTCTGGCTCTGGCCAGCCGGTAATTAAAAACCCTCTGGTCCAGGGTGAGGGTCCTCATAGGGAATGGCCGCATAAGATGGTCCGCCAGCGCAAACACTTCGTCCGCAACGAAGACGAATGGTCCTTCCGCATTGTCTTCTGGAGGTGGCAAGTCTAAGCTGCCATTCTGGAGACGCCTGTAGAACTCCGTCTGGGCGATGACTCCACCATCTGACATCCGGTCATTCTTCCCCACGTCCACATACAGGAACTCGTAAGTAGCGGACACCACCGCCAACATCACAATACTACTGAACCCCTTGTAGTTGTAATAGTATAACCCCGAGTTGGGTGGTGGGACGATGTGGACGTGTTTCCCATCAAATGCCCCTCCGCAGTTAGGAAAGTCCCACCGCTGGGCAAAGTGGGAGGCCACAGTCTGCCATTCCTGTGGGTTGGAAGGAAACTGTGGAGTCAAACAAGAATAAACAATTATTCATTTTGCACATAAACATGGAAAGTAGATTAGACACAAACATTCTTGGCCAACATCAGTCTAACTTTTTTTTTAGGGACTATTTAAAGACAAAGGTATAAGGTCCACCTATCAGATTCCTCCCCCTCCCCCCCTCATGGGCCATTTTGGGAATTTTATGGGGGGAAAATGTTTTGGACACTTCATTGAGAGATGAATGCCTAAATAATGTGGATTACTTTGGCCAGCCCCTCCTTACTTTACACTATTGGCAGCCCACTGAACAGGTAAGAAATGTCATAATACAAAGAGAAAAATACACACTGTACACATTTTAGCACATTTTTACATTTTGCTATTACCTATCAAGATAATAGGATACAAAAACTTTAAACAGTACCATTTGAAAGTATTCAGGCAGGCCCTTGCACAACATGCTTTGGGGAATTCATCCATAAATCTGACCACAAAAAAGGTGGGTATAGTGTGTATGGGTTTGACAAAGTCAGGAGATAGAGGATTGAGGATAGCTAGAGGATTGGTATCAGTTGAGTTAGCAGTTGGGGGAAGGGAGGGTTCCAAATGATTTTGTGACCGAAAAAAAAAGCCTCTGGCACTCTGCCAGAATTTCAAGCACAAATCACAATTTTGAACATTTTAGGGGGTATTTAGGTTAAAGCACTACTATGGAGCTGACAAAATACATTGTTAAGTGACTACACGAGGTGAATATAGGCCCAGGAGAGCATGCTGGGGAGGACAAAAAAAAAATTACATAAAAATCCAGCATGCATGAGGACAAAGGGGACATTCACAGCATATTACAATCATGGTAATTAGGGAATGAGGAAAGAAATATAATATATTATCAAACATTCTATATAATAAAATGTGATATTAAAGGATAAAAATCTTACCTTAATATACTCCTTCTGCAGGACCTGGATGATGGCAGAACAGGTCTCCGGGATTATGATCCCCAGAGCCTGGGGGTAGATGCCTGTCGAGAACTTGAGGTCCTGTAGGCTTCTCCCCATCGCCAAGTACCGCAGGGTGGCGACTAGCCTTTGCTCCGGAGTGATTGCTTGCCTCATGCAGGTATCCTGCCTGCTGATATAGGGGGTGAGCAAAGCCAACAAACGGTGAAATACGGGGTTCGTCATCTGGAGAAAGTTCCTGAAATCATCAGGATTATTCTCACGGATCTCACAGAGCAAAGGCATGTGACAGAATTGGTCATGCTGGAGCAACCAATTCTTGGTCCATGAACTCCTCCCCACCCTGTTCATGGACTGGGCTTGTGTCAAGATAAGGACTGCAACACCAAGCCCCCGCACAGCACGAACTCTACGATGAGTACGTATACGCAACATGGCTAGAAAAACGGTTGGCTGCTCAGAACGAAGTAACAGAACGCACTGAAGAACAGCAAGGCCTGTGAAGAGCGAACTGATAATCAGTAACGAACGAACAAGAACACAATGACAGAGTCAAGGGTAACTCGCTGCACACACTGAAAAACAGATACAAACCCACAAGCACAAACTGAACAGCAGAAAATGATCTGAAAACCACGAGTCTGAAAAAGCGCGAATCGTCTCTCACCAAACTTTTACTAACACGAGATTAGCAAAAGGAGCCTAAAGGGTGCCGCGCTTGGTTCTGAACTGCACTTTTATAATCTCGTCGTACGTGGTGTACGTGACCGCGTTCTTGGTGATCGGAAATTCCGACAACTTTGTGCGACCGTGTGTAGACAAAATAAGTTTGAGCCAACATCCGTCAGAAAAAATCCATGGATTTTGTTGACGGAATGTCCGATCAATGTCCGATCGTGTGTACGGGGCATTAGTGAAAATGTCCAAAATGGGCCCAATTAGCCATTTTCCCTCCCTGGTGTCATGTGACTCATTAGTGTTACAAGGTCTCAGGTGTGAATTGGGAGCAGGTGTGTTAAATTTGGTGTTATCGCTCTCACTCTTTCATACTGGTCACTGGAAGTTCAACATGGCACCTCATGGCAAAGAACTCTCTGAGGATCTGAAAAAAAGAATTGTTGCTCTACATAAAGATAGCGTAGGCAATAAGAAGATTGCCAAGACCCTGAAACAGCTGCAACGCGGTGGCCAAGACCATACAGCGGTTTAACAGGACAGGTTCCACTCAGAACAGGCCTCGCGATGGTCGACCAAAGGTTGTTTGGGAAATAGACGTATGTGTGCTGCCAGCATTGCTGCAGAGGTTGAAGGGGTGGGGAGTCAGCTTGTCGGTGCTCAGACCATACGCCGCACACTGAATCAAATTGGTCTCCATGGCTGTCATCCCAGAAGGAAGCCTCTTCTAAGATGATGCACAAGAAAGCCCGCAAATAGTTTGCTGAAGACAAGCAGACTAAGGACACGGATTACTGGAACCATATCCTGTGGTCTAATGAGACCAAGATAAACTTACTTAGTTCAGATGGTGTCAAGTAGGTGAGGAGTACAAAGACAAGTGTGTCTTGCCTACAGTCAAGCATGGTGGTGGGAGGAACGCTGTATCCTGGACTAGGCCGACAAAGCCCAGGCCTAGGGCAGCACTTTGCAGGGGGGCAGCATGGAAAGAGTCCCCGCCGGCTTGGACTGTTTATTTTTTACCATCCCAGTCCCATTGCAGAGATTTCCCTTCACTTCTTGCCCCATAACCAAACAGGAAGTGAGAGGAAATCTATGCAAATTAAGGGAATCCATTGCCCTCAGAGCTAGTGTCCCCATGCAAAAATTTCAGGGCGGGTCTTAAACAGCAAGGGGTGGGTCATATTTAAATTAGGGATGCACGAGTTTAGTCAGGCCTAGGGCAGCACAAAACCTAAATACACTACTGGGTGGGAGTGTCATGGTCTGGGGCTACATGAGTGCTGCCGGCACTGGGGAGCTACAGTTCATTGAGGGAACCATGAATGCCAACATGTACTATGACATACTGAAGCAGAGCATGACCCTCCCTTCTGAGACTGGGCCGCAGGGCAATATTTCAACATGATCATGACCCCAAACACACCTCCAAGACAACCACTGCCTTGCCAAAGAAGCTGAGGGTAAAGGTGATGGACTAAGCATGTCCCCAGACATAAACCCTATTGAGCATCTGTGGAGCATCCTCAAATGGAAGGTGGAGGAGCGCAAGGTCTCAAACATCCACCAGCTCCATGATGTCATTATGGAGAAGTGGAAAAGGACTTCAGTGGCAACATGTGAAGGTCTGGTGAACTCCATGCCCAAGGGCGTTAGGACAGTGCTGGAAAACAATGGTGGCCACGCAAAATATTGACATTTTGGGCCCAATTTGGACATTTTCACGTAGGGGTATACTCACTTTTGTTGCCAGCGGTTTAGACATTAATGGCTGTGTGTTGAGTTATTTTGAGGGGACTGATCTTTCTGGTTCCTTCTGGGATATATCCTATCTCATTTTCATTGTAGGTTTTTACAATATAACTATACAGATGTTATTGAAAATGTGTTAAACACTATGTTTTGGACATATAATGTGAAAATGTTTTTCTCTCTCCAGCAACCCTTGTTTACCACACTCCGCTGGGCCCTTAAAGAAGCCGAAAAGGCGAAACGCATTGGATTTGTGATTACCCTCCCTAACGTGCTACCTCAATGAATGTCGATTGTTTTCTATTTGGATTGATCTAATATTTTTGTTAACACTATATACACATAGTGGGAGGGATCATAGGGATTGACCTATTTGGTTTTTAAGGGATATGTATCCCTAATATACATTTATAATTAATTTTGTAACAAAAAAATAACTTTTTTTAACTTATGTTTGCGTTCGGATTATCATTCCGAGTGGAGGTTTTCTACACCTTTTAATATCCCACCCTCCTTTTTCTCCTCTGTTGTTTGCACTTCCATTTGGGATATGGTGTTAAGGATTTCAACTGAGCTCATGTTAGACCATTATCACAATAACAGAGGCCTACTGGCAAAAAAATGTTTTTATGGCTCTTCTTACTAGGACAGACCAAGTCTTCTTACTAGAATAGAACAGACATTAGGAAGAGTGTCCCCTAGCATTACAGGATGGAGTACCATCTTTTTCCTGACGGCTGTTCATGCTCAGTTTGTTATCTCTCCTGTCAGAGCTGCTGAGCTCATCTGACCTGACAGTTTGTGTTTTTAAAGGTGAACTAACCCTTCAATTTTAGAACATCAAAATTGAAAGAGCAATAAATGGTAGTTATTTTTGTCAATCTAATATGCGTTTACTTGAAAACTCTAATTTCATGTCATGAATGTTACCTCTCTGCTGTCCATCTCTTTCCACAAATTCCTGGACTCCCTGCATGCTTTGCAGCTTCCCCTGTGCTGTTTACTTTCCATTCCTAAGGACTACATATCCCATAATACCTTGCTGGCTGCAAGCAGCGATTCCTGTATTGACTCCGCCTCCCGAAACACCTCTTTTTAGCATCTCTGTAGTGAAGGCAGGCTCTGTGATTTCTGCCATACATCAGTGCCTGCTCACGGAGCATATTGAATTCATGTCACAAAGTTAAAAAAAGTACTACTTTACAAAGTAAATTTACACACTTCATGATCATTCAGATTAATAAGAGTAGGCTAGAAGGAACTTAAACACAATATGGAAATGAATATATGATTTTAACATTTTACCATAGGTACACTTTAATAAATTGCACAGCAGCACACAAACAAGTGAATTAGTATAACACAACAATATGAATCTGGCCTTGCTGTTTATAACAGTATTTCTGAGCTACAGGCAGGTATCTATCTGCATGTAAGGCAAAGCAGCAACACTGACATAGAGTAAGCCAGAGCATAATGTTCTTACTTTACAGTCCAGATGATAGCACTTCTATCCAGGCTGTTGTTTTCCTTCTGTAACACTGTGCACTGTTACTGTAATGTAGATTTATATATATATTTTTTAACAGTAAAGGTTTTTATGTATTTAAAAAAATCAAAAGATACAAACAAAGCATTGACAGAACAATGAGTATAGTACTTGCACAATATTACATGTCACAATGTAAATGTGGATATTAGGAAAATCAAAGTGAAATCAAGTTTCATACAGGTGGGAATATAACCGTTAGTGTGGTACATTAAACAAAGAAGGAGGGTGTTAACGATGTAATTCAGGAGCTATCCTATTTCAACCCTGCTCCTTATGACCAGGGAATAGGGAAAAGAGGAAAAAGATGGAAAAAAAAAAAAGGGGGTGGGGCGAGGGGGAGGGTAGGGAGGAAGAAGGAGGGAAGGGAGGAAGAAGGAGGGAAGGGAAGGGAGGGGATGAGGGGAGGAGGAGAGGGGGGGGGGAGCGTAGAGGAAGGCCACGGAACACCCATAACATCCCATTAACTATCGAATAGATTTGCAGTTTCTATTGCATGGTGCAGGAAGTCTCAGTTACAAGTGTCAGACCAGTTTGACCATATTTTTTCATATTTTGCTGGGCAGTTCCTGCTTTCATATGTAATCTTATAGAGAGGAAGGACCCCGTTAATTGTGCTTCGCCATGAGGCTACCGTAGGGAGCTCCGTACCCCTCCATCTCAAGAGGATTTCTCTCCTAGCATAAAATAGGGTAAATGTCAAGCACAACTTGATGTATCTGTCCCCCTCCACGTCACCAAGATAACTAAGTAAAAAGATGAGGGGATCCAGTGGCAATGTGGCACCACATATCTCTGTTAGTACACCCGCCACCTCCTGACAATATGGGCGGATTTTTGGGCAGGTCCAGACCATATGGATGAAAGAACCCAGCTCAAGGGAACATCTCATGCACATTGGGCTGAGAGAGGGGTATATATTGGCAAGCCTTTGTGGGGTATAATATGCCCTATGTAAAAATTTCAATTGTATAAAACGGTCTCTGGAAGCGATCATGGAAGGAATATATACAGAAACAGAGTCCTCCCAGATGTCTTCTTCAAGATTAGGGATGTCTTCCCTCCATTTGATTAGAGTGGTCGAGTTGTCGGTGTAGTGAGCCACCGTGAGATACATATAAAGGGAGGAAAGGGGTTTCCCCATTACTTCCGATGTGAGGAGTCTCTCAACAGAGTCTGATTCTAGATTAACTGGGTCAGGAAATTGTGAGGTGAGGGCGTGTCGGAGTTGCCAGTACCGAAATTGAAAGGAGCAGGGGAGGTTATATGTCCGTCCTTACTCTTGGAATGTCATGATCTTGCCATTTGGCATTATGTGCTTCAGGGTCAGGATTCCCCTTTTAGCCCATACCGCTGGATCAGGGATTGTGTTCAAGTGAGGAAGGAGAGGGTTGCCCCAGAGGGGGGTATGAGGGGAGATTGCTGACGGTCCGCTGCCTGCTGCACTGGAGCACACCCGTATGGTGGTCCTCATGGGCTCCGTTACATCGGGGTGTGCCCTGCAACCCCTGAACACCAGGTTGGAAAGGGCCACATATGAACCAAGAATTGCTGCTTCGAGAGTGACCACTGGGTTTTGTCTAGGTTGGGAGAGCCACCAGCGGATCGTCACCAAAACCGCCACCCAGTAGTAAAGAAAATTTG
The DNA here is from genome assembly GCA_037952925.1 of Lithobates clamitans. Classification (NCBI taxonomy): domain Eukaryota; kingdom Metazoa; phylum Chordata; class Amphibia; order Anura; family Ranidae; genus Lithobates; species Lithobates clamitans. The sequence goes on from JBBGZY010000655.1 coordinate 7,331,122, forward strand.
GATGGGCCAGGCCCCCTCTAGACAGGGGAAGATAGAGGGTACGTCTAGCCACCCAGGGGGGGCGACCGGGGGCGACCCACCCAGACGAAGGTGGTCACAATGCTATCTAATTTCCGAAAAAAGGAACGAGGTATATGGGTAGGGGTTTGGCGAAAAAAATATAACAGTTTGGGCAGGTATAACATTTTAATTAGATTACCCCTGCCCACTGGTGTGAGGGGGAGGTTGCACCAAGTGGCACACTGCTTAGCAAGTTTATTCAGTAGCGGAAGAACATTCCGGGCCAGGTATCCCCCCGTAGTGGGGCCCACCCGTATTCCCAAATACGTGAATTCCTCGACCCATATAAGAGGGGTACGAGTGTCAATACAAGGTGAGGACGGGTGAAGCGGGAATAAAACCGACTTGTCCCAGTTGATGCGGACTTCAGAATATCTGCTGAAGGTATCAAACTGAGTCAGGGCGGCCCTCAGGGACGCGGACGTGTCCCCCAAGTACAGCAGGGAATCATCGGCGTACAGGGACAGTTTCTCTTCCAATGGGCTCACCCTTATGCCTTTAATAGCAGGATCCTTCCTAATGTGAGCAGCCAACGACTCCAGGGCCAAGGCAAATAAGGCCGGAGACAAGGGACACCCCTACCGGGTCTCCCACCCTAAGGAGAAGGGACCCGACAGGGTCCCGTTGGTGCATATTCGGGTGCATATAACATCTGTAGCCATGAAAGAAAGCCAGGACTAAAGCCAAATCTAGAGAGGACCGTCCATAGATAGCCCCACTCGACCGAGTCAAAGGCCTTCTCGGCGTCGAGTGAGGCCACCACCCCGGGGCCCTCCGGGTCAGCGGTCGCTATGTGGGTATGCAGTCGGAGAATATTTATGTCTGTGCCACGACCAGGCATAAAGCCCGTTAGGTCAGGATGGATTAGGGCCGTGATGACTGTATTCAGGCGGTTGGCGAGGATTTTTGCGAAATTTTTTGTGTCAATATTTAGGAGGGAAATAGGGCGGTAGGAGGAGCATAGGGTAGGGTCCTTCCCCGGCTTAGGAATGACTACTATAACCGCCTCACTCATCGAAGCCAGGAAGGTCCCAGTTTTCGATGCTGTAAACAGCATCGACTGTAATCTGGGGGCCAGTTCCTCCACATAAGTCTTTTAAAACTCCACTGGGAACCGGTTCGGGCTCGGAGTTTTGCCTGCCTGCATCATTTTAAGTGCCTTTTGTATCTCTTCTAATTGTATGGGGGCGTCTAATTTGTTCGCGGAGGCAGGGGTGAGGACAGGGACATCAATCTCCTCTAAATAATCAGTAAGGTCCTGCTGTTCATAGGTCACCCGGGTACTATAAAGTTGTTGGTAGCAAGTGGTGAAAAACTGGTTAATATCTTGAGGGGTAGAGAGAAGGGTCCCATCCTGGTCACGTATCTGTGCAATTGCCGTCACTCCTGATTGTTCCCTGGAGAGCCAGGCCAAAAGACGGCCCATCTTCTCCCCCTGCTCAAAAATGCGATGGGATTGGTGCAGTAGTTTCTTTTGTGTCAGGGAGGTGCACAGAAGGTCCATGGCCCTTATACTTGGTACCTCATCAGTGACCGAATGAGTCCCCATCATATCCCCAACAGGGAATGATAGGGTACAAAAGTGTATAAGCATCGGAGAACTCACGATTGCCCGGCCAAGTAAGTCTTCCAGCTCTAGGATGCGATTTGCAGGCAAGTGGTTAGTACTGCAACTTTAAGAGTTTATGAAACCATGTCAGCTGCCGCAACTGCAGAGGGGGTCTGCACATATAAATGCAGACTCAAACCTCCCTTCCACGTTAACATATGGCCCCTCACAGAAAAAATAAAACCCCAAAAAATCTCCAGCATTATACTCACACTTCCCATGAGGTGGTTCACCTGTGAAGAGTTTCAGCCCATGCAGTCGCATCCCTAGGAGAGGTAAAAAATTGCACTTTTTCTCCGTCTTACACTCTCAGCCTGGCTGGGAAGAGCATGCTATATTTGACTTTTTCTCTCAGCATGGCACGGACATCATCGAAGGACTTGCGTTGCCTCTGCGTCTCCAAAGAGTAGTCAGGAAAGATGAGCAGCTTTGTGTTTTCATATTTCAGCTCTCCCTGTAGACGTGCAGATTGAAGAACCGTGTCCCTGTCTCTGTAATGAAGGAGCTTAAAAATAAAGGTGCGTGGCGGAGCCCCCTGCGGACCCCTGTTAGCAGGCATGCGATGGGCATGTTCGATGGAGAAGTGTGGTGAGAACCGCGCTCTCGGGAGTGGGGTTGGCAGCAGCTGCTCCATAAAAGTAACCGGATCCAAGCCTTCTGCACCCTCCAGGAGGCCGAGGACACGCAGATTGTTCCGTCGGTTCCGGTTCTCGGCGTCCTCAATCCTGGACTCGAGAACCTTCACCTTAGATTTCAGGATCTGTATGTCCTCGTGATGTTCCCTCTGGACATCCTCTGTGCTGAAGATCCGCCTCTCCGCATCCGCCACCCGCTCCCTGAAGCTATCCATGTCCCGGCGGATAAGGGCCGTCTCCGCCTGGACGTGGTCGATTTTCATCGTGAGGGTAGATTGGCAGGTGGATATTGCCAGCATCAGGGTGTCAAACGCCTGGGATACAGCTTGGATCACGCTGTCCAGCGGAGATGCAGTCTGTGTCTCCATGTGGCAGGCTGTTGGGGGAGGGGGCCCGGCGTGCGAATAGGTTCAGTAATGCGCTTCTTCTGTGCCCCTTTTTTTGTTCCTTCGCAATCCCCGAGTCTCAGGAGAGCAGTCTGCGGAGTTATCTGTGAAAATTGGCGGGATCCACACCAGGATTAGATTAGGATAAGAGTCCGGTGTGGGAGACCTTTTCTCTACAGTGGAGCTGAATCTAAACTACAAGATCCAGAGGCAATCATCAAGGGTCGGGAGTAGATATAAGTAAAAACTGGGAACACAGAGGCGAATTGGACTTGGCTGATGAGCGGAGGTGTGTGCGAATGCTGTGTGGAGCCACTGGGACCTGGACCAGACTGCTGTAGGCTGAGAAGACGCAACCGACACTTTGAAGCAGTGTGTTCATTGAGAGGCAGACTGGTGGAGACCTGTTCGCTACAGGATGGCGGAAGGCATCATCGTCTTTGCAGCCACATTTTCAAAAGACAAGGGGACCCCCCCAGCTGTATGTTCATCACTTCTTCCTACTTTACCAAAGGACTGGGTGAGAGGGTTCCTGACCCACTTAATGTTATTCTTGTTGCAGACGTTTAATTTGACTCAAGTTCTTTAGCATAGGCCTTTGCAAAAAAAAAATATGTGCCAGAGCTCTTTGAGCGCTGGAGCCTGCCTTTCCCTATTGCTTCTCAAATATTGTCTGCAGGTTATCTAACTGAGTAAACCCCTGCTAGGCAGAATTCTGTAGCTACTTTTGGCTCAAGCCCAAGCCACCAAAAGAAGTAGTTTGCCGCCCAAGTTAAATTTTATTATTTAAAGGGACATACGCCTTACAACCTTTTCTCTCCCCCCCTATTAAAGTGACTCTTGCTATCAACCCTATCTCTTGAAGTGAACCTTGTCCGTTTATCCACTACATATTAAGGAGAACGCTGCAAATCACTTGCCACCAAAAAAGGGAATTACTTTGTTCCTTCACATCTTAAAGGGGCAGCACCTATCATTGCACGCCAATTTAAGGACCCAAATTAACCCAGCAGAAGAACTAACCTTACAGTTTATTTGTGTGTAGTGGATTTGACCAACTTTAGTTTCTAAAACAAATCCCCAAACTGAGGGCATACAAGTGAGTTAAGCATAAGTTGTTGTTACTCCCCTTAATCCACTTGGGGAATATCTCCCAGTTTGAGAGCTACTGTCTATATTTCCAGTCCTGCAGGATGGATGGGCATGTTTAAAGGGGTATTACACTGTATTGCATTGTTTCTTTGCTGAGAGTATTGTTTATCCTTAAGTTATTTTAACCATTTAAATGTTACTGTACACCTTATTGATTTCAATACAGCTTACTTATTTAATTTATAACTGTGTGTATTTTCCTTGTGGGACAGCCAGGAGACTCCCTGGCCAGGTGGTGTCAGAAGGGGTAGAGCTCTGTTTAGCATCCAGTGATGAACAGCAGGGTGGATTTGATTTAAATCAAGTCGATGAAAAATAACGATTTAAATCATGATTTACAGTGCCTAGAAAAAGTATTCATACCCCTTGACATTTTCCACATTTTGTCATGTTACAACCAAAAAATGTATATGTATTTTATGTGATAGATCAACACAAAGTGGCACATAATTTAGAAGTGGAAGGAAAATGATAAACGGTTTTCAAAATTTTTACAAATAAATATCTAAATAGTGTGGCGTGCATTTGTATTTAGCCCCCCTGAGTCAATACTTTGTAGAACCACCTTTGTGATGTCTCTACCAGCTTTGCATATCTAGAGAGTGCCATTTTTGCCCATTCTTCTTTGGAAAATAGCTCAATCTCTGTCAGATTGGATGGAGAGCATCCGTCAACAGCAGTTTTCAAGTCTTGCCACAGATTCTTAATTGGATTTAGGTCTGGACTTTGACTGGGCCATTCTCACACATGAATATGCTTTAATCTAAACCATTTCATTGTAGCTCTGGCTGTATGTTTAGGGTCGTTGTCCTGCTGGAAGGTGAACTGATTGCCTTGTATTTGGCTCCATCCTTCTTCCTATCAACTCTGACTGGCTTCCATGTCCCTGCTAACAAAAGCATCCCCACAACATGATTCTGCCACCACCATGTTTCACGGTGGGGATGGTGTGTTCAGAGTGATGTGCAGTATTAGTTTTCCACCGCAAATAACATTTTGCTTTCAGGCCCAGAAGTAAAATTTCTGGTCTCATCTGAGCAGAGCACCTTTTTCCACATATTTGCTGTGTCCCCCACATGGCTTTTCACAAACTGCAAACGGGACTTCTTATAGCTTTCTTTCAACAATGGCTTTCTTCTTGCCACTCTTCCATAAAGACCAGATTTGTGAAGTGCCCGACTAATAGTTGTCCTGTGGACAGATTCTCCCACGTGAGCTGTGGATCTCTACAGCTCCTCCAGGGTTACCATGGGCCTCTTGGCTGCTTCTCTGATTAATGCTCTCTCTGCCCGGCCTGTCAGTTTAGGTGGACAGCCATGTCTTGGTAGGTTTGCAGTTGTGCCATACTCTTTTCATTTTTGGATGATGGATTGAACAGTGCTCCATGAGATGTTCAAAGCTTGGGATATTTATTTATAACCTAACCCTGCTTTAAACCTCTCCACAACTGTATCCCTGACCTGTCTGGTGTGTTCCTTGGCCTTCATGATGCTGTTCGTTCACTAAGGTTCTCTAACAAACCTCTGAGGGCTTCATAAAACAGCTATATTTATACTGAGATTAAATTACACACAGGTGGACTCTATTTACGGTTGTTCCAGTGGTCAGGTAGATACCAGACAAGGATAAGATATACATGTGAGGTCCGCCTTATTACACCTAAAATGCGATCCCATGTCTGCCAGACTTGGTCGATAGATCTGACACGTTTGACTATCGGGTAGCGGCCCATTCACTCGCTCTGCTGGAGGCTACATATATTTTGAATTCTCTGTAATTGATGCATGTTTGGGTTTCCCTGAAGAAGCAGAGTTGTATCTTTGCGAAACGCATTGGATGACTCTATGTTCAAGAATTCTTCAAGCGTTTGCTGGGAACAAGTATCATTACTGACAATATGTTCCATTTTGTTTACATATTGATGCACCTTTTTTTATGATGATGTTTTTATCTATATCTGTACAATAAATATATTTTAAATTTTTATTGTATCTGTGCTCACTTCAGGGAAATCATCATATCCTTTAAAGTCCTCGCCTTGTATGGGAGAGATATACTCTAAAATAACTAGGATGTGGATGTAATTTGCTGTCCCTAGAACTGGCTTAAAACTTTATTTTCAGAAGTCCCATTCACTTTAATGGGGCGGCTGGTGATGTGGCAGTGACACAACAAGGCGTGGGAGCTGGCGGCAGAGTGGATGCCTGTAACTGGTGCTGCCATGATGGATCTGAAATGACAGGTGCTCTTTAAGACCCCTTTCACATTGAGGCGCTTTACAGGCGTTATAGCGCCTGCATAGCGCCTGTAAAGAGCCTCTCCTGTCTCTACAGTGTGAAAGCCTGAGGGCTTTCACACTTGAGCAGTGCGCTTGCAGGAAAAGTCCTGTAAGCCGCATCTTTGCAGCGCTGTAGGAGCGGGGGAAGTGGCGCTTTGCGGGCGGTTTTAACCCTTTTTCGGCTGCTAGCGGGGGTTAAAACCACCCTGCTAGCGGCCGAATAGCACCACTAAAACGATGGTAAAGCGGTGCTAAAAATAAGCAAATAAATAAAAATAGCGCCGCTTTATTGCCGACGCCCGCCCGCCCCAGTCTGAAATGGCTCTAAATGTAAGGACTCATTCTTGCTGGTAGTTAGAATCTTTAATATTTTCAAACAAAATGAAGGTTTCCTAGTTAGAATAATAAGCTGTCAGGTTAGTAAAACAGTGATATCAGAACCGATTCAATCATACAGTTTGTAGTGTACATAGATTTGCAAAACAATGGGATAAAGGAATATTCCTGAACTTTGTTTGTGTGAATGCATCAATGCATTGCATGTTATCTCAGTTTGCAGAGCTTGGTTTCATTGAATGAGTTTACCAAAAATGTAAATATTGCAGAATATACAGCCTCATGCTACATAACTAAGCTCCATTTCATGCTGCATAAACTAAATAATTAATGTATCTTAAATAGAAAACTATATTTAAATATATTTTTACTCCAAAAGAATTTTATTTAAATAAATTTGATAAAAGTCAAAAAAAACACAATTTAAATAAAAAAAATCAGATTTAAATAAAAAAAAAAAATCTGATTTTTTAAAAAAAAATCATTGATTTTTTTTTTCACCCTGATGAACAGTGATATTAGTGGCTCCTGCAGGGCTAGCGCTACACTTCTGTCATTGGAAAGCTTACACAAAGTTAAAGTGTAAATAAACCCATTTGCTGAAAATCTCATTTACACTTTAAAGTGGTTGTAAACCCATTACAACCACTTTAACCTACAGGTAAGAGTAGATTAAGGCTTACCTGTAGGTGCAAGAAATATCTCTCAAACCTAAAAGGTTTAGGATATTTGCATAAATAGCGCCACCGATGTGCATGCGCTGTAGACATCGGGCGCAGGCGCACTAAGCGTGCAGTTTCTAATGGCGAACATGCCGCTAGTGGCGGCACCAGCGTGCATGCACTCTGGCGCTGTGACTGGCCGGAGCCGCGATAGCTGGAAATCACTCCAGGATAGATGGCGGCGTCGGAGGAGGCGAACGAGGGCCGATGCAGGGGCTTCGATCTCAGGTAAGTCATTCATAATGAGCTAGTATGCTATGCCCACCAAATGCAGCCACTTGTGCCCATCATATGCAGTCACTCATAGCAATCATATGCAGCAACTTGTGCCCATAAAATACAGCCACTTGTGCACATCATATGCTGCCACTTGTGGCCATCATATGCAGCTACTGTGCCTATCGTATGCAGCCACTTGTGCCCATCAAATGCAGCCACCTGTGCCCATCAAATGCAGCCACCTGTGCCCATCATATGCAGCCACTTGTGCACCATCAAATGCAGCCACCCATGCCCATCATATGCAGCCACTTGTGCCCCATCAAATGCAGCTACTTGTGCCCCATCAAATGCAGCCACTGTGCCCATCATATGCAGCCACTTGTGCTGTTAATGCTATGCGCTCGCAGTCCACCTTTTTGGAAGCCTATTAGAGCCTATGGCTCTAATCAGGCGCTTAAAAAAAACACCCCTGCCAATGTAATTCAGGTGCCCGGCATCTATAAAGGGGCCGGACGCCTGAATAGGGGGTGGCAGCAGCAGCCATGGATAGATTCATGCAATTGCATGAATCTATCCATTAGTCATAGATGGGGTGGCAGGTGAGAGGAGGCAGTGCCCGTGCGCCCTTAATGAACAGGCCGCCACTGCCTGGCAGGATTAATATTTCCGATTTTTTAATCTCAAGGCGGTAAATTGTTTTGCATAGAAATTTGGCGTTTTATAGGGTAGGCCTGTAATTCTTAGTAATAACACACTTAAATCAGTCCAAACAAGAGTCTAGTAGACATCCCGGGTATGATAAACTTTGAAACACAAAATCATAAATTATAATATAATAAATAACTATAAATTATAAAAAATAATAATAATAATAAAATGAATTTCCCCACGAATCACTATCGCTCATTTTTGCAAGTGTTCTAATTTACTATCGCTGTTTTCTAGCTGGTCTAAAACCACTTTTGACGTAAAGGGACACTTTTTTGGTTACCATGGACAATCAGAAAGCAGAAAGAACAGTATAGATAATATAAATGTGCATGCAGGGCACTGGACAAGCACTAGGGACAAAAGGGAGGTGAAATGATTTGATACAGTAATCTAATCTTACAGTGTACTGTATGTGTTATGTTTCTTGTACTTTTTGAATTTTCCGCCGGGTTCCGCCCCATGTGTCGTGACGCTTGCAGGGAACGGAGCCCGGCACACAGAGCATCGGGCAGATGATCCAGTGGGGACACAGCGGGGGGACATTGCAGGATCTTGGTGACAAGGTAAGTACGCTGTAACTTACCGCTAATGGTACTGAAATTGAACCCCAAGCCACACTCGGGAATACCGCCAGGAGGATTAAAGCGGAGTTCCACCCAGAAATGGAACTGCCGCAGATCAGATTCCTCCCCCCAACTCTGGTGCCACATTTGGCACCTTTGAGGGGGGAGGGTGGGCGTGGATACCTGTCAAATCCAGCTTTCTGCTCCCACTTCCGGGAAAAGATCGCCACAATCTTGTGTGGCGAACTACGCAATGTCTGGCCCCCCCCCCCCCCACGCTGCCTTCTGGGAGACACACAGGTCCCAGAAGACAGCAGGGACCATTCAGAAAGCACAGCACGACTCAAGCATGCACAGTAGGAAACAGGCTGTGAAGCCGTAAGGCTTCACTTCCTGTTTCCCTTAGTAAGGATCCTGCTCCTGGAGCCGAGGGATGGGTTGGCTTCGGGTGCCAATATCGCGGGCTCCGTGGACAGGTAAATGTCCATATATTAAAAGTAAGCAGCTGTAGTATTTGTAGCTGCTGACTTTTAATTTTTTTTTTTACCCAGGCAGAACTCCACTTTAAGTATTTATTTATCAATAAAGTGCAATTCCAGTCAAACTAACTAAGGCTAACTACCACCCCCATTCTCAGACTATTCTATCTACCCTGTGAAAGAAAATGAGCCTATACTTTCCTAGTCTAAAGACGCTCCGGCCCAGTCACATGATCGGCTCCAGCGCCTGCCTCTGTGTAGAGGAAGAACAGCAGATGCCCCATAGTAGCCTATGGGTGACGTCATCGCCCAGGCTTTGTCGCTGCCTGTCCTCTTCAATGAAGTCGGCACTGGGACCCAGTCATATGACCAGACATGAACGGCTTCAGAATAGATAAGTATAGACATATTTTCTTTTACAGGGTAGACAGAAAAACCTTAGAATGGGGATTTGAGTAAATTTAGCCTTAGTTAGAATTTGACTGGAATTCCACTTTAGCCACTTCTGGACCAAGCCTGTTTCTGACATTTGTCAGAAATAAATCACTATTCATTTCCTTTCATTATTATTAGGGGAACCATGAGTGCCCTACCAAAACTTGCCAAATACATATCTCTATGTATGTTGCCTAAAGGCCTTCACCTACAGAACTGCACTATACCACTATACCTACAGAGACATTGCTTTCAACAAGTAAAAACCAAATCAAGGAAGACATTTGCTCAGACTGTTTTGTCACAAGTTTCTACAAGTTTCTATTGATGTGTTAGCATTTTTAAAGCCAGATGTAAACTGTTATAATAAATATGTAGTTATATATTACATTGATAACTGTACACAAACAGGGCATGAGGGGGATATTAGCCAATAAATCCCCAAAAATTGCTTACGCATGTTTTTTCCAAAAGGGGTCAGCTTACTGAATTGCCACTGTTAGCTCATTAAAATAAAGTGGACATAAGTGTTTTATAATATTAATAAGAAAATATAGAAGTTTTTGTAAACTTTATTGCACAATGCATCAGAAGATGCCATTTTTGTACGTCCCGCTGTGCATCATCCCCAGCATTTTCTTTTCAGAGATTAATAGAGAAGATACCTCAGTTAGGGTGTATAGAGTGCGTGGTATAGTTATATTCCTTTATAATTGAACAATATGTTTTGATATTAAAAACAGTAGCCTGGAAAGCCTGCAAATGTTTAACACAAAATCCTAGTAAACAAGGGTATGCTAAACAATCACGCCTTTGTTTACAACACTATGGAGTGCCAACTACCTATCAGACTGAAAATCAATTTACCAGGTTAGCTTTGAGACATCTGTCTCTGTCAAAAGATAGCACATTATGCTGTACAATACTAAATGTCCCAACAGTGGCGTATCATTCATGGGTGCAGGGTGTTTACTGGGGGGGCAACTGTGCTCTGACCCACACTGCACCCATGGATGACTTGTCCCTGGTTAACAGTCAGGTGTGATCGGTACAGTGGTGGGGGCAGTTACAGGCACCGATCTCACTGTGTAGCTTTCAGTGAAGCAGCTGACAGCTGCGGAAGGGAGAGGAGGAGAAGGGGAGATAGAAGGGGAGATAGAGGTGCTAATCAAAAAAATAAAATAAAGTTCAATAAATGTAAAAAAAAAAATTGTAAAAAAATAAATTTTTAAAAATAATTTAAAAAATAGAAAAAAAATGTATAAAAATTAAAAAACTGCTGACACCGACCACTGCCCTACCAACACATCCACTGCCCCAACCCCCATCCCCCCCAAGAAAGCATTGTGGAAAAAATGAAAAAATAAATAAATTGTAAATGATGAGCACTATTGTTCTGACTCAACTACAAGACCATTAACTTAATCTTCAGCGACATATAGGGCTTATACAACCTGGTGTTCTATTTATCCCTTGCATTGATTCAGACAGTTTAACTCAATAAATAAACTCACATGTTGAGGGAGACAGATGAGGAAAGCCTTTTGAATGTTCCGTTTATTGGAGGATACTCATGGGTAGAAAAATGTAATGTTGTAAGCCACATGGAAAGATGTCTACACCATGACAGGAAACAGTAGAATGACTACAGAGAAACAAAGGGGGAGGCGTATAGACAAATACGGAGACAGAAAAAGCTCAGCTTAGACAGAAGAACACAGCTTAAAGACATAGAGCAATGATAATAAATCACATAGTGTAACACAACACTAAGCATGAAATCGTTAATAAATATATATATTTTGCCTCTTCCCCGGGCTTCTCTGTCAAGAGTAGGGATGAGCTTCGAGTTCGAGTCGAACTCATGTTCTACTCGAACATTGGCTGTTCGCAAGTTCGCCGAACAGCGAACAATTTGGGGTGTTCGCGGCAAATTCGAATGCCGCGGAACACCCTTTAAAAGTCTATGGGAGAAATCAAAAGTGCTAATTTTAAAGGCTTATATGCAAGTTATTGTCATAAAAAGTGTTTGGGGACCCGGGTCCTGCCCCAGGGGACATGGATCAATGCAAAAAAAAGTTTTAAAAACGGACGTTTTTTCAGGAGCAGTGATTTTATTAATGCTTAAAGTCAAACAATAAAAGTGTAATATCCCTTTAAATTTCGTACCTGGGGGGTGTCTATAGTATGCCTGTAAAGGGGCGCATGTTTCCTGTGTTTAGAACAGTCTGACAGCAAAATGACATTTGGAAGGAAAAAACTCATTTAAAACTAGCCGCGGCTATTGCATTGCCGACAATACACATAGAAGTTCATTGATAAAAACGGCATGGGAATTCCCCACAGGGGAACCCCGAACCAAAATAAAAAAAAAAAAATGATGTGGGGGTCCCCCTAAATTCCATACAAGGCCCTTCAGGTCTGGTATGGATATTAAGGGGAACCCCAGCCAAAATTGAAAAAAAAAATTGACGTGGGGTTCCCCCTAAATTCCATACCAGACCCTTCAGGTCTGGTATGGATTTTAAGGGGAACCCCGCGCCAAAAAAAACAAAAAAAAACGGCGTGGGGTCCCCCTAAAAATCCATACCAGACCCTTATCCGAGCACGCAACCTGGCAGGCCGCAGGAAAAGAGGGGGGGACGAGAGTGCGGCCCCCCCCCCTCCTGAACCGTACCAGGCCACATGCCCTCAACATTGGGAGGGTGCTTTGGGGTAGCCCCCCAAAACACCTTGTCCCCATGTTGATGAGGACAAGGGCCTCATCCTCACAACCCTGGCCGGTGGTTGTGAGGGTCTGCGGGCGGGGGGCTTATCGGAATCTGGAAGCCCCCTTTAACAAGGGGACCCCCAGATCCCGGCCCCCCCCCTGTGTGAAATGGTAAGGGGGTACTTACCCCTACCATTTCACTAAAAAACTGTCAAAAATGTTAAAAATGACAAGAGACAGTTTTTGACAATTCCTTTATTTAAATGCTTCTTCTTTCTTCTTTCTTCCTTCATCTTCTTCTGGTTCTTCTGGCTCTTCTGGTTCTTCCTCCGGCGTTCTCGTCCAGCATCTTCTCCGCGGCGTCTTCTATCTTCTTCTCCTCGGGCCGCTCCGCACCCATGGCATGAGGGGAGGCTCCCGCTCTTCTCTTCATCTTCTTCTCTTCTTCATCTTCTTCTTCATCTTCTTCTTCTTCTTCCTTCTTCCTTCTTCTCTTCTTCCTGTCTTCTCCGGGCCGCTCCGCAGCCATGCTGGCATGGTGGGAGGCTCCCGCTGTGTGACGGCGTCTCTTCGTCTGACGGTTCTTAAATAACGGGGGGCGGGGCCATCCGGTGACCCCGCCCCCCTCTGACGCACGGTGACTTGAGGGACTTCCCTGTGACGTCACGGGGAATGCCACAGGGAAGTCCCGTCATGTCACCGTGCGTCAGAGGGGGGCGGGGCCACCGGGTGGCCCCGCCCCCCGTTATTTAAGAACCGTCAGACGAAGAGACGCCGTCACACAGCGGGAGCCTCCCTCCATGCCACAGCATGGCTGCGGAGCGGCCCGCAGAAGACAGGAAGAAGAGAAGAAGAGAAGAAGAGAAGAAGGAAGAAGAAGAAGAAGATGAAGAAGAAGATGAAGAAGAGAAGAAGATGAAGAGAAGAGCGGGAGCCTCCCCTCATGCCATGGGTGCGGAGCGGCCCGAGGAGAAGAAGATAGAAGACGCCGCGGAGAAGATGCTGGACGAGAACGCCGGAGGAAGAACCAGAAGAGCCAGAAGAACCAGAAGAAGATGAAGGAAGAAAGAAGAAAGAAGAAGCATTTAAATAAAGGAATTGTCAAAAACTGTCTCTTGTCATTTTTAACATTTTTGACAGTTTTTTAGTGAAATGGTAGGGGTAAGTACCCCCTTACCATTTCACACAGGGGGGGGGCCGGGATCTGGGGGTCCCCTTGTTAAAGGGGGCTTCCAGATTCCGATAAGCCCCCCGCCCGCAGACCCTCACAACCACCGGCCAGGGTTGTGAGGATGAGGCCCTTGTCCTCATCAACATGGGGACAAGGTGTTTTGGGGGGCTACCCCAAAGCACCCTCCCAATGTTGAGGGCATGTGGCCTGGTACGGTTCAGGAGGGGGGGGGGCCGCACTCTCGTCCCCCCCTCTTTTCCTGCGGCCTGCCAGGTTGCGTGCTCGGATAAGGGTCTGGTATGGATTTTTAGGGGGACCCCACGCCGTTTTTTTTTGTTTTTTTTGGCGCGGGGTTCCCCTTAAAATCCATACCAGACCTGAAGGGTCTGGTATGGAATTTAGGGGGAACCCCACGTCAATTTTTTTTTTCAATTTTGGCTGGGGTTCCCCTTAATATCCATACCAGACCTGAAGGGCCTTGTATGGAATTTAGGGGGACCCCCACATCATTTTTTTTTTTTTATTTTGGTTCGGGGTTCCCCTGTGGGGAATTCCCATGCCGTTTTTATCAATGAACTTCTATGTGTATTGTCGGCAATGCAATAGCCGCGGCTAGTTTTAAATGAGTTTTTTCCTTCCAAATGTCATTTTGCTGTCAGACTGTTCTAAACACAGGAAACATGCGCCCCTTTACAGGCATACTATAGACACCCCCCAGGTACGAAATTTAAAGGGATATTACACTTTTATTGTTTGACTTTAAGCATTAATAAAATCACTGCTCCTGAAAAAACGTCCGTTTTTAAAACTTTTTTTTGCATTGATCCATGTCCCCTGGGGCAGGACCCGGGTCCCCAAACACTTTTTATGACAATAACTTGCATATTAGCCTTTAAAATTAGCACTTTTGATTATTCATGTTCGTGTCCCATAGACTTTAACGGCGTTCGCGTGTTCGAACGAATTTTTTTCCTGTTCGCATGTTCTGGTGCGAACCGAACAGGGGGGTGTTCGGCTCATCCCTAGTCAAGAGCAATGGCAAAACCATCCACCCGTCCCCACATGTCAGGGTGCTAGGTGTTATCCTGGATTCTGAACTCTCCTTTCGGCCCCACATCCAATCACTTTCCAAAGCTTGCCGCCTCAACCTCCGCAACATCTCTAAAATACTTCCCTTTCTAACCAGTGAATCCACAAAGCTCCTGATTCACTCCCTGGTTATCTCCCGCCTTGACTACTGCAACTTACTCCTCATTGGCTTACCTTTAAATAGACTATCCCCCCTTCAGTCCATCATGAATGCTGCTGCCAGACTCATCCACCTTACAAACCGCTCAGTGTCTGCTACCCCTCTCTGCCAATCCCTCCATTGGCTACCACTCGCCCAACGAATTAAATTCAAAATACTAACAAAAAGTTACAAAGCCATCCACAACTGTGCCCCCAGCTACATCACTAACCTAGTCTCAAAATACCAACCTAATCGCCATCTCCGTTCCTCCCAAGACCTCCTGCTCTCAAGCTCCCTAATCACCTCCTCCCAAATCCGCCTCCAGGACTTCTCCTGAGCCTCACCTATCCTCTGGAACTCCCTACCCCAATCTGTCAGACTGTCTCCAAATTTATCCACTTTTAGGCGATCCCTGAAAACTTTCCTCTTCAGAGAAGCCTATCCTGCCTCCATCTAACAACTGCACTATTTTCTCCATTAGCTCATCCCCCACAGCTATTACCCTTTTGTATAACTTGACCCTCCCTCCTAGATTGTAAGCTCTAACGAGCAGGGCCCTTGGATTCCTCCTGTATTGAATTGTATTGTACTTGTACTGTCTGCCCTAATGTTGTAAAGCGCTGCATAAACTGTCGGCGCTATATAAATCCTGAATAATAATAATAATATATATATATATATATATATATATATATATATGTATATATATATATATATATATATATTATAATATATATTCAATAAGTCCAATACTAAAACAAGAAACATGCAACAAGCAAACATAAACATAAGGTCAACTGGATGGCAGAACACTTAGTAATCCGACATAGGATGTCTTTGGTGAATGCCAAAGTTCCAATTAGAACCTGTAGTTAGCAGCATTGTACTCCCCGCCATGCAGTGGCGTAGCGTGGGGGGCCGGGAAGGGGGTGCCCTGGGCGCAAAATTTAGAGGGGCGCAGTGGCAGGCGGCAGGTTACCTGCAGCTCTTCTCCTATGCTGTGCAGTCTAGGAGACTGTGAGCTCTTCCGCTTCGCTATGAGGAAGAAGTTGTGGTGCAGTACCGGCTTAGGCTCCAGCGTTGACACTGACACAGCAGTGAGTAAATGAACACTGAAGACCATCCATGATGATCCCAGGGATTGTGACCATGTGGAGACTGGGAGGAAGGAGGAGGGCAGGCGACTCACGAGGCATCCTCTTCATTACAAGCCGATCCCCACACACGAGGTCCAGGATCCAGGAGCTCGTTCGACATGCTGTCTGTCCACTTAGCCCGCCCCACAGCCCGGACTTCCGATCACAGCCGCTTCTCCTGAGTCCTGCCTGTGTCTGTCAGTGTGCTGCTATGCTACCCCGGTGTTTTTCGACAGGACACCGGCACTCTGACCCTGCACCGACCACCCCAGGACTGGAGGAAACTGGGGCCAGGAGGAAGAGGATGAGGCATCATCCACACAGACAGTGATAAATATAAGACCAAGCGCTGAAATGGATAAAACGTGATAAAAACAAATTTTGTGGATATAAATTGATATGTAAAAAAATGATTGAACAATGTAGATTAAGCTGCTATCAATTAAAAAGGTGATCAGAATCCCATAAAATATAAAAGAAATATAAATATATTGATGCGCTCTAATAAATGGTCAATCAATGTGCATCTGACACCATGTGAAATTGCAAAACTGTGCAAAATACAAATGTGATAAAAAATGGAAATACGACATAAAATTGCGCAAAATCACTCAATGAATAAATTGCTGGAAAGTGCAAATTAGTGTTATAATTCCCTATCAATTGCTCAATACTAATATATGCAAGAAATCCCCATGGTGATCAGTATACAATCAGTGATAATAATAAGAAGGAAATAATAAATGCCGATCTAGTGAATATATAATACAAATAAAATACAATTATTAGGGAAATTGTTCAGCGGAGATAGACTAGGAAATTAGTATGATTAGCCCAGCAGTTTATTCCTAATTAAAATAAGGCAATTTAATTTCTGTAGTAATTGTTGTTCATGACTTTAACTACATCCAGCTTCAGCCGAAATAATGTTGGTAGTTTGGTTCTCAACACAAGATAATTTATGAAAAACAAAGAAATAGATCATTGCGTGATGAACTGAGGGTTGAGAAAGTCACGTGGTCAGTGACGTAACGCGTGGGAGGAACCTGGGACATTCACTGCTGTCTGACACATCGAGCTGAGCAGCAGCGGCTTTTTCGATAAGCCTCATCCACAGCGGCTGACTGCGATCTGCATGCCTGTATGCCTTAATCAAACTGGGCGCACGTGAGTGTATCACTGTGCTGTTTGCTTTTGTCTTTTTTTTCCAGTTCATCACGCAATGATCTATTTCTTTGTTTTTCATAAATTATCCTGTGTTGAGAACCAAACTATCAACATTATTTCGGCTGAAGCTGGATGTAGTTAAAATCCACACAGACAGAAGCCCCCCCTCACCCGCAGCTGCACGGACATTGTGAGTACTCCTCTACAGAGGAAAGCTATGTATGGGATATGGCAGCCGGAGGGGGGCTGGGGCTGAGCTCTGAACTGGAATCTGTGAGAAAGATAGTTTTGTATTTGGGGGGAGAGATGTACACAGCGCACCCCCCTCAACCCTGCACGCCGCACACAGCACACCCCCCTCAACCCTGCACGCCACACACAGCGCACAACCTCAACCCTGCAAGCCACACACAGCTCTCCCCCCTCATCCCTGTAAGAGTAAGAAGCAAAGCTGGAATAAGGATCATTGGAGTATCAGATTCTGAAGATACCAGCACTAAATGTCTTGTGTTCACTATGGCAGACACTTCAGTGAGAAAGGTAGACAAAGTCCCATGGGTGAGTGGTGAAAACTTTTGATTCTGCAACATGGAGTCACAAATTTTTTCGTGATACTCCAATCATCCATTCCTACGATCCTCCAATGTGTGAAAAATGAAATGTAAATAACCAAGTACATCCATTGTTGGCCAGGAAATTGTCCAATTGCAACTCTTTACATGCCCCAACAAAGTTGGTATCACATCAGATAAGATCAGATCTCAGCTGCTTGACCGGTCCCCCGACAGAGAAGAATCTTCTTAGGGCACAGATGAAGGAAAAAGAATCCATAGACTCGATCACCTCCAGATGTATCACTCGGATGCTGAGACAGGTAAACAATACAGCCCACCTTTTACTATTGGCAGCTCCACCACAAGTTCTCCAAGTGATGCAGACCATGGGCTAAAAACATCTACTCCAACATAGGTCTGTACTTGTTGCTGATGTTTTCCTCTTAACTTGTGACACTTGATGCACCTAAAGAGCAGAGAGAAGACGCACCTTTTCATACCAACAATCCACAAGCCACCTGATGGCACCTTCTGTAAACTTGACAGCCTTGGTGTTGCACCTGTTCATGGTGGTGACGAACCAGAAAAGTAGTAACATGATGTTGACCTGGTATGATTGTTCTTTGCTGCATAGGTCAGATTTCCTTTATACGGCCACCAACTTTCAGCAGCTGATTGTCGTCAACTACAGGGTTTAGATTGCAGAGTGAACTGTTTTTAGACAATTTGGTTCCATTTATTATTCTCCTGAATTCCTCCTAATACACCTCTTGTTGCACACAATGGATAATTACCTCCTCTGCTCATGCAATATCTGCTGCTGTGAAGCGTCCAGAATAGATGTGCCAACCATGACACTCTGATGCAGAACTCCTCCCAAAGCAACAAGCAATGTGAATTAGGTAAGCAATAGTTCTTACAACAGATAACAAGATGGAAAAATGCTCAAAACGGTGTGACTGCAGCTTCTGTTTTGTATTTACAGAAGTGTGGAGTGAGATGTTCACAGTTCTTATTTCCTTATTATCTTCAGGACTTACTAGCCCATAGGTGGTGTTAGTAGGGAGTGAGTAGGAGTCTTCACACAAAAACCTTGGAAGTGACAGCCGTAAGCTGTCCTGAAGAACTGCTGATGACACGGCTCTGGCCCCACAGTCAGTTGGGTTGAGTTCAGTGGGAACCTGATGCCATTGACTTGGTAGAGAGAACCTCTTTATATGTTCTACCCTATTACTAACGTACACGTAAACCTGTTTTGTTTGGTTGTGTATATATATAACCAAGTACTAACTTATTGTCTGTATAAAAGGTGAAAAAATCAATTCTAGTTTCCATTTCACTTCGTATGACTTCGGCAATTTCTACAGCTAGCACAGTTACATGCAGTTCAAGTCTTCAGGGGTCTTTAAATAGGCTACTGAAGCAATAGCTTCAACTAATGCATTGGAGAAAATTTGAATCTCTCTCCGGCCAGCAGTTGAAATGGAAACTGGAACATAGTAACGTGAAATTTGAAGTTTTTCTAGTGACCTCAAAGAGTATCTCCACCTTTCCCACTTGTGTGGTTCCTCACTAGGTAAAGGAATACCCCAGTCCATGTTCTCAGTAGATAATAAGGATGAGCCAAACACCCCCGGTTCAGTTCGCACCAGAACTTGCGAACAGGCAAAAAATTTGGACGAACACACAAACACCGTTAAAGTCTATGGGACATGAACATGAAAAATCAAAAGTGCTCATGTCAAAGGCTTACATGCAAGTTATTGTTATAAAAAGTGTTTGGGGACACGGGTCCTGCCCCAGGGGACATGCATCAATGCAAAAACTTTTTTAAAAAACGGATGTTTTTTTCAGAAGCAGTGATTTTAATAATGCTTAAAGTGAAACAATAAAAATGAAATATTCCCTTAAATATCATGCTTGGGGGGTGTCTATAGTATGCCTGTAAGGTGGCACAGTTTTCCCGCGTTTAGAAAAGTATCACAGCAAAATTACATTTCTAAAGGAAAAAAAAATTAAAACTGATCACGGCTGTAATGAATTGTCGGGTCTCGGCAATATAGATAAAACTCATTTAAAAAAATGGCATGGGTCCCCCCCGTCCACTACCAGGCCCTTGGGGTCTGGTATGAATATTAAGGGGAACCCCGAACCAAAAAAAAAAAAAAAAATTGCATGATGTCCCCCCAAAATCCATACCAGGCCCTTCAGGTCTGGTATGGATATTAAGGGCAACCCTGCATTAAAAAAAATGGCGTAGAGCCCCCCAAAATCCATGCCAGACCCTTATCCGAGCACGCAACCTGGCAGGCCGCAGGAAAAGAGGGGGGACAAGAGAGCAGCCCCCCTCCTGAACTGTTCCAGGTCACATGCCCACAACATGGGGAGGGTGCTTTGGAGTACCCCCCAAAGCATCTTGTCCCCATGTTTATGGGGACAAGGGCCTCATCCCCACAACCCTTGCCCGGTGGTTGTGGGGGTCTGCAGGCGGAGGGCTTATGGTAATCTGGAAACCCCCTTTAACAAGGGAACCCCCAGATCCAGGCCTCCCTCCCATGTGAATTGGTAACGGGTACATTGTACCCCTACCATGTCACAAACTAGTGTCAAAAATAGTGTCTGACGCCATCTGACATCAGAGGAAGGCGGGGCCACCCATTTACGTCACAGAGTGGCCCCGTCTTCAGCTATATAACAGCTGTCATTGAGAAGAAGCGTCACTTGGCAGGAGCCTCACATGGAGGCGGAGCTGTTGCGGCTTATTTATCTTTTTTTGGCTCGTCGGGCGACGTGAGATGGATCTACTTTGCGGGACATTTTTATTTTTTTATTTTTTAATGAAGGACTTGTCCCAAAGTGTCTCCTGTTTCACATGGGGGGGCTGGATCTGGGGTCCCCTTGTTAAAGGGGGTTTCCAGATTTCGATAAACCCCCCGCCTGCAGACCCCCACAACCACCAGGCAAGGGTTGTGGGAATGAGGCCCTTGTCCCCATCAACATGGGGACAAGGTGCTTTGGGGGGCTACTCCAAAGCACCCTCCCCATGTTGAGGGTATGTGGCCTGGTACGGTTGGGGGGGTGCTCTCTCATCCCCGCCTATTTTTCCTGTGGCCTGCCAGGTTGCGTGCTTGGATAAGGGTCTGGTATGGATTTTGGGGGGACCCCTACGCCATTTTTTAAAAAGTTTTGGTGCAGGGTTCCCCTTAAAATCCTAACCAGACCCGAAGGGCCTGGTATGGATTTTGGGGAAACCCCCACGCAATTTTAAAAAAAAATTTTGGTTCAGGGTTCCCCTAATATTCATACCAGACCCAAAGAGCCTATTAATGGACTGGGGGGGAACCCATGCTGTTTTTTTCAATGATTTTTATCTATATTGCCGAGACCCGACAATTCAGCCGTGATCAATTTTAAATTACTTTTTTTCCTTTAGAAATATCATTTTGCTGTGGTACTGTTCTAAACATGGGAAAACTGCGCCACTTTACAGGCATACTATAGACATCCCCCAGGCACGATATTTAAAGGAATATTTAATTTTTATTGTTTCACTTTAAGCATTATTAAAATCACTGCTCCCGAAAAAAAACTTCCGTTTTTGAAACTTTTTTTTGCATTGATACATGTCCCCTGGGGCAGGACCCGGGTCCCCAAACAATTTTTATGACAATAACTTGCATATAATCCTTTAAAATTAGCACTTTTGGTTTTGCCGCGAACACCGCATAATGTTCGTTGTTCGCCGAATGTCCGAACAACCAAAGTTCGGCCCAAACTTATGCTCGGGCCGAATTGTTCGCCCATCCCTAGTAGATAACTGCCTTAGCAGAATCTTACCTTGAATGGTAAGCGGAGCAATGAAACCCAGTGGATCATAGATGCTGTTCCCCACGGACAAGACTCTTCTCTTAGTGAAGGGTTTGTCACAAGTTTACACTTAGAAGGTGAATGTGTCTTGTTTGATTTTCCACAACAAACTCAAACTTCGCTGTACAGGAGGCACATCTGTACCTAAATTAAGTTTTTTTTTTAGACTAGTGGCATAGTCCTCAGAGTGAAAGCCGTTCATAAGTTCCTGGCTGTTAGATATAATCTTGTGAAGTCGAAGGTTTGCTACAGACACCATCTCCTTTGTTCTGGTGAGAAGACTGATTGTTTCTTTAGCTGGTGTAAAGGACTTGAGTGCGTCGTCAAGGTAGAAGTTTCTTTCAACAAATTGACGAGCATCAAATCCATATTCTTCTTCTTCAGCCTGAGCTATTCTCCTTAGCGTATAAGTTGCCACTGCAGGGGAAGGACTGTTACTGAAGACATGTACCTTCATTAGATAATTTATCGCTTCCTTGTTGATGTCATTGTCCTTGTGCCATAGAAACCTGAGGTAGTCTCTGTTGTCTTCTCTGACAATGAAGCAGTGAAACATGTGTTGAATGTTGGCTTACTGCTACAGGCTCTGGTCTGAAGTGAATCAAGACTCCTATTAGACTGTTGTTCAAGTTGGGCCCCGTAAGGAGCATGTTGTTAAGAGAAACACCTTCATGTTGAGCACTGGAATCAAAATCAACTCTAATTTGGTCTGGTTTTCGTGGGTGATACATGCCAAAGGATGGAAGGTACAAACATTTTTCTCCCTCTATTACTGGGGGTGCAGGCTCTGCATGATCTCTGTCAAATACATTTAGCACAAAATCCATAAAGTCCTTTTGCATCTCTGGTTTCCTGCTTAAATTACACTTTAGGGAGGAGAATCTACTGATGGCCTGCTTCAAGCTGTTAGGCAATCTCTCTCATGGGAGATGAAAAGGTAGGGGTGCTACCCAATTATTGGAGTCGCCTTGAAAGATCTCCTTGTCCATTACTTTGATAAATTATTTGTCTTCCATTGAAGGAGCTGGTATATCATCTTCACTGGTTGTCCTCACGGTGGGAGAAAGGGCTTGTGTTACCTGAGATACTATGTTGCCATTCACAGCTGGCTATCTTCTCTTTCTTTGAAAATAATAATATAAAAGATGTGCTGAGCATAAAACATAAAGAAATCAAAAATTGCTGCAATCAAAACATCCTTGAATAGTGAGGAAGAAAAATACTTAAGTGAATTAATAAGATGCGCTGTTAATGACTGTAATAGTGTCTCCAAAAAAAGTGTGACAACAGTGTCTTGTAGAGAACCTTAGTGAACAAACAGCATCATGAAGGCCAAGGAACATACCAGACAGGTCAGGGATAAAGTTCTGGAGAAGTTTAAAGCAGGGTCAGGTTATAACATTATATCCCAAGCTTTGAACATCTCACTGAGCACTGTTCAATCCATCATCGGAAAATGAAGAGTATGAAACAACTACAAACCTACGAAGACATGGCCGTCCACCTAAACTGACAGGCTGGGCAAGGAGAGCATTAATCAGAGAAACAGCCAAGAGCCGTGGTAACTCAGGAGGAGCTGCAGAGATCCACAGCTCAGGTGGGGGAATCTGTCCACAGGGCAAATAATAGTTGTGCACTCCACAAATCTGGCCTTTATGGAAGAGTGGCATGAAGAAATAATAAGTCCTGTTTGCAGTTTGTGAGAAGCCACGTGGGGGACACAGCAATCATGTGGTATAAGGTGCTCTGGTCAGATGAGACCAAAATGTAACTTTTTTAAGCTATATGTGGCAGAAAACTAACAGTGCACATCACCCTGAACACACCATTTCTTCAGCAGGAACAGGAAAGCTGGTCAGAATTGATGGGAAGATAGATGGAGCCATGAACCATGAAAATGGTTTTCAATTTTTTTAACAAATAAATATGTGAAAAGTGTGGCGTGCATTTGTATTCAGCAGCCCTGAATCAATACTTTGTAGAACCACCTTTCGCTGCAATTACAGCTGCAAGTCTTTTTGGGTATGTCTCTACCAGCTTTGCACATCTAGAGTGACATTTTTGCCCATTCTTGTGTTCAGGGTGATGCGCAGTGTTAGTTTTGCGCCACACATAGCATTTTGCTTTTAGGCTAAAAAGTTCAATTTTGGTCTCATCTGACCAGAGCACCTTCTTCCACATATTTGCTGTGTTCCCCACATGGCTTCTCACAAACTGCAAATGAGACTTCTTATGGCTTTCTATCAACAATGGCTTTCTTTCTGCCATTCTTCCATAAAGGCCAGGTTTGTGGAGTGCACGATTTTTAGTTGTCCTGTGGATAGATTCTCCCACCTGAGCTGTGGATCTCTGCAGCTCCTCCAGAGTAACTACCATGGGTCTCTTGGCTGCTTCTCTGATGAATTCTCTCCTTGCCTGGCCTGACAGTTTAGGTGGACGGCCATGTTTTGGTAGGTTTGCAGTTGTTCCATACTCTTTCCATTTTCGGATGATGAATTAAACGGTGCTCAGTGAGATGTTCAAAGCTTGGGATATTTTTTTTATAACCTAACCCTGCTTTAAACTTCTCCACAACTTTATCCCTGACCTGTCTGGTGTGTTCCTTGGCCTTCATGATGCTGTTTGTTCACTAAGGTTCTCTAACAAACCTCTGAGGGCTTCACAGTCTTTTAAAGGCCAACAATATATTTGGATTACTTCCTACAATATTGATTAAGAGCTTGTTTTCTTTCTTTCTTTTTTATCAGGTAGTTCTTTAATAAACAATTTTAAGTACACACAATATTTCCAGCCTACACATTTGCAACAGTAGTATAGACCCAATTGTACAAGTAGATGGCACAAGAACAAGCCATACAGATTAGTAGTTCTAATTTTTGTGTGAAATGGACAAACAAGCAACGAAAAAAAAGCAAAGCTTACAGGGCAAGTTAATTTCTCTGATAGATACAGTATCTCACAAAAGTGATTACATCCCTCACATTTTTATAAATATTTTATTATATCTTTTCATGTGACAACACTGAACAAATGGCACTTTGCTACAATGTAAAGTAGTGAGTGTACAGCTTGTATAACAGTGTAAATTTGCTGTCCCCTCAAAATAACTCAACACACAGTCATTAATGTCTAAACCGCTGGCAACAAAAGTGAGTATACCCCCAAGTGAAATTGTCCAAATTGGGCCCAAAGTGTCAATATTTTGTGTGGCCACCATTATTTTCCAGCACTGCCTTAACCCTCTTGGGCATGGAGTTCAACAGAGCTTCACAGGTTGCCACTGGAGTCCTCTTCCTCTCCTCCATCATGACATCACAGAGCTGGTGTTTGTTAGAGACCTTGCGCTCCTCTACCTTCTGTTTGAGGATGCCCCACAGATGCTAAATGGGGTTTAGATCTGGAGACATGCTTGTCCATACTTGTCTTTGTACTCCTTACCTGGTTGCCGCCACACACGCTTGACACATCTGAACCAAATAACTTTATCTTGGTCTCATCAAACCACAGGACATGGTTCCAGTAATCCATGTCCTTAGTATACTTGTCTTCAGCAAACCGTGGGCTTTCTTGTTCATCATCTTTAGTAGAGGCTTCCTTCTGGGATGACAGCCATGGAGACCAATTTGATGCAGTGTGCGGCGTATGGTCTGAGCACTGACAGGCTGACCCCCCACCCCTTAAACCTCTGCAGCAATGCTGGCAGCACTCATATGCCTATTTCCCAAAGATAACCTCTGGATATGACGCTGAGCATGTGCACTCAACTTCTTTGGTTGACCATGGCGAGGCCTGTTCTGAGTGGAACCTGTCCTGTTAAACCACTGTATGGTCTTGGCCATCATGGTGCAGTTCAGTTTCAGGGTCTTGGCAATCTTCTTATAGCCTAGGCCATCTTTATGTAGAGCAACAATTCTTTTTTTCAGATCCCCAGTGAGTTCTTTGCCATGAGGTGCCATGTTGAACTACCAGTGACCAGTATGAGAGAGTGGGAGCGATAACACCAAATTTACCACACCTGCTCCCCATTCACTCCTGAGACCTTGTAACACTAACGAGTCACATGACACTGGGGAGGGAAAATGGCTAATTGGGCCCAATTTGGACATTTTCACTTAGGGGTGTACTCACTTTTTTTGCCCGCGGTCTAGACATTAATAGCTGTGTGTTGACTTAATTTGAGGGGACAGCAAATTTACACTGTTATACAAGCTGTACACTCACTAATTTACATTGTAGCAAAGTGTCATTTCTTCAGTGTTGTCACATGAAAAAATAAAATAGAATATTTACAAAAATGTGAGGGGTGTACTCACTTTTGTGAGATACTGTATATATAAAGCTGGCATTGGTTAACCAAGTTTATATTACCAAAGCTACATACCAAGTATCATTTTCCCAATACAGTCACCGTCTATTCACAGTTATCAATTTACAGGCAATATAAACAAGCCTTGCAACTGCAATATGAATTGTTAGTGTAAATTATTCTTCATCCCTTGAACCCAAACGGCATACCACCAGGTCTTAGGGAATAGGAATATAAAATACTGATGAAATTATACTGGTAATATCTTTCCAATATATGATTAACTTTAGATATCTCCAAAACATGTGTATTAAATCACCCACATCTCCGTTACATTTGGGGCACAGGGAGAAGTCCCTCTTGCGCAAACAGTTGAGCGGGAGTCCTATAGGCTTGATGCAAAAGAAAGAGGAAAAGGAGATGAGAGGTACGAAAATAAAATCACCTCCCACCACTCACCCTCTATCTTTCCTATGCCTAGTTTCCACTTTCATTCTACAGGTTAATTGGACAGTGTCCCGGGTAAGCGTCAAAGGCCGGAATACGTATGAGAGATCATGTCTTTCTTACTGGTTACATCCACTACTTCTTGAATCAGTCATGGCTCTTCGAGAGTTAAGGTGGAGTAGAGAGCCTGAGCTGAAGGGCATGGCATAGTTGGACATACCTAAAAAAAGACCACTTAGGATATCAATCTCTGTTTGTAAAGTTGTAAAGAATTGCAACACTTTGAAGAATAGAATTGGGCAATAAAGTGGATACCTAAGGCCTGCCAGGATTGAAATCCTTGCTGTTTAGCTAATTAGGGTTGGGTTGCAATTTAGGTAACCGAACCAACAACGGGGTGCAATTTAACCAACCCGTATACTAGTCTTTAAAGCAGAGCTCCACCCAAAAGGGCTCCACTTGTCTGCCTCCCCCCCTCCTCCACTGCCACCTTTCAGGTGGGAGGGGGGGAATGGGCACCTGGTTTTAACAGGTACCTGCCCACACTACCAGCTCAGTTCACCGCAGCAAAGTGAGCCGGAAGTTCTTCCCCCTTCTCCTTCCCCCTGCATCACGATCCACACATTTGTAGTAGGAAACCGGTTGTGAAATTGCTAGGCTTCACTGCCATTTTCCCTTAGCCAAGATAGAGGTGCCAGCACCTGAGAGTCGATTCAAGAATCAGCTAGGGTGAGGACACCGCTGGATGTCTGGACAGGTAAGTGCCCTAATAGTAGAAATCATCAACTACACCGTTAATTTATTTTTTTTGGGGGGGGAGGGGGGGGCAGAACTCTTATGTAATTCCGAAGAGATTTTAGTAAGGACCCCATAGGGCATCTTGACGGGACATGTTGGAAACCCATTTCCAAATGTGACAGTGCTGTGATTTCTGTAACTGAAATAAGCAGCTACCAGCGGATGTAATCCACATTGTTTACCACCACCCTGTGAGATTTTGGAGCTGGGCAGCTATAAATTAGAGTGATACTGCTAGACCTCCCTGGTCTTTACCATATTGCAGAGCAGCTAATTAGATCTGAGCCAACTGCTTCTTCCAAATACGCTCTCTAAATTGTGGGTCTATACTAGTGAACAACTTGTGAGGTATCTGCAGAGGAGAATTATGGAGTATATAAAGCAGTTGTGGGGCCCAAACCACCTTAATCAATTTAACCCCCCACCAGTGCAGCCAGTTTTCACCAACTACAACATTTGTATGTTGAGATAAGAATAGGCTGAAGGTTCAAATCCAAGAAGGATTGAGGATTTTGTGTAATCACAACATTTAAATATATGAAGACTTGAACAATTTAAATTTGCTGAGCACATGTTGGCAAGGTATGTGCAATTTTGTCTAGCGGTAATAACACAGACTTTCTCCAATTGATGGCAAACACTGGGAGGCTACCAAACTGTCCTATAACATTCTGTAAAGTGATGTCCCCCAGGAGTGTCATCTGCAAAGAGGGAAATTTTGTCTCCCATCGTTCCAAAACAAAAATCTGTTATATTAGACAATTCTCTATTCATGGCTGCCAAAGGTTCTAATGTCAGGGCAAACAAAAGGGGTGACAAAGGGCACCCCTGTCTTGTGCCTCTATGAAACCAATCAGTCTATTCCAAAACACCTTGAACAATCAAGAACCGTACGGATCAAGGAAGAAAGCAGTTTCCCACAACCTTGAGGTATGGTAGCAAATACTTCTATTCTATCTATCAGAAGTTAGCAATGTATACAGACCATTACCAGGATGCAAAATTGTCCTCCAGTTCCT
The DNA here is from genome assembly GCA_037952925.1 of Lithobates clamitans. Lineage (NCBI taxonomy): Eukaryota > Metazoa > Chordata > Amphibia > Anura > Ranidae > Lithobates > Lithobates clamitans. The sequence goes on from JBBGZY010000655.1 coordinate 7,359,116, forward strand.
CAATAAGAGAAATAGAGAAATAGAGAAATGCAAAACAAATAAAACTCTTGTCAGCGCTCCAGGTAAAGAAGACCCTCCAGACACAATAGTCCACACAACGGCTCAGGGCAGTCTTGTCTTCAATCTTGTCAATGTAGATGTGTATATGTAGCCACTGGCGGCCTCAACATCAAAACCAATACTAGAACACAAGCAGTGTTCCCAACCGTCCGTTAATTTATGGACAGCCTGTAAATTTCAGCCCATTTTTGGGCTGCCCGTAAACGCTTGTTATGGGCGGAGCATTAGCGCGATGTTCGGCGTGATTAAACGCCCACATCGCTGGCTATACAGGCTATAAAGTGCACTCTTTTTCAGGTGCACGCAGCCTATGGAGGGACACAGAGCTGACGGTCGCATGTGAGGTGGGACACAGGCATTCTCCCAGGCAGCATTTACTTTAAAACACCAGACTGGGCATTGGTAGCAGCGGCAGTTGCTGACTTACATCGCTCAGCAGTCAGTGTTTTGGTGATACCTCCACCTTGTTGCTTTGCACTATGGGTAGAAGAGGTACAGGTACCCCGAAAACCAGAGGCTCTAGGGGATCTCCCTCAGGCTCTGAGGATTTCCTGTCTGCAGCACCTTGCCCCCTGTGGGACCTGGGATGGATGGCCAGGGTGAGCCGTCGGGGTCAGGGGCTGCATCTGCTTCTGGCACTTCAGCCCCTGCATACATTACGCAGGAGGTTTTTTCCTCAACCATTATTGGACTAGAGGAAAGACTAATGGCCTTAATTGTGTCTTCACTCAGTGGAAGAAAACGCACTAGGTCTCCCTCCGTTACCCAGGACCCTCAAGCTGAGGAACTCTGGGAAAAAGGAGAGGAATCCCTCTCAGAGGATCGGGATGGGACTGATGATTTCTCTTCCGAGGAATCAAGTGGAGAAGGGCCCTCTTCAGCTTCTCAGGATGAGAAGGTGCTAGTTCAGATCCTTGCTGGATTGGTCCACTCCACATTTAAGTTGCCCGTATCTGAGTCAGTTGAAGAACCCTTCTCTTCTTTGGGTTCACTGAAGCCTCCTCAAACAACACATGCTTTCATGCTTTTCCTGTTCATAATTTACTGGAAAAGCTCATTTATTCTGAGTGGGATCACCCAGATAAACATTTTTTTCCGCCTAAAAAGTTTTCAACACTTTATCCTGTGGAGGAAAAATTTTAGAAAAATGTGGGGTATACCGGCAGTTGACTCCGCCATTTCCTCCATAAATAAAGATCTGACTTGTCCTGTTGACAACGCTTAGATGCTTAGGGATCCAACTGATAAGAAAATGGAATTCCTGTTAAAAAATATATTTTCCTTAGCAGGTTCAGTAGCTCAACCTGCAGTGGCAGCAATTGGAGTCTGTCAATACTTGAGAGACCATGTTAAACAGGTCCTCAAAGTTTTACCTGAACAGCAAGCCCAGGGGTTGGCCAACCTTCCAGCGGCTTTATGTTTTGCTGTTGACGCAATCAGAGATTCTATCATCCAAACTTCTCGCCTTTCGCTTGGGTTGGTGCATATGCGTAGAATCTTATGGTTGAAAAATTGGTCAGCCGAATCACCATGTAAGAAGCTTCTGGCTGGTTTTCCATTTCGTGGTGCAAGGCTGTTTGGAGAGGGTTTGGACAATTATATCCAAAAGATCTCTAGTGGGAAAAGCACACTCTTACCAGTTAAGAAAAGGAGCAAAGGTCCCTCTTTTAAACGGGCGCTTTCCCCGATGCCAGGAGCATCAGCCTCCAGGCAGTCCCGATGGCCTCCCCCGTCAGACTCAAGAAATAAATTTCAGAGTCGATCCCAGGGACAAAAGAAGTCCTGGAGGAAGAAGCCTACTAGACAAGACGCTAAAGCCTCTTTATGAAGGAGCGCCACCGCTCGCTCGGGTGGGGTGAAGAATGCTACAGTTCTCAAAGCTCTGGCAGGAAGATTTCCAGGACAAATGGGTAATCTCCACGGTAACCCTAGGTTACAAACTGGAGTGTCCTAGTATTCCCCCTCTCCTGGATTCCTCAGATTAAATGTCCCCAGAGATCGAGAGAAAAAGCAGTCTCTCCTTCTAGCGTTAGAGCGACTATTGTCGCAAAAAGTCATTGTGGTGGTTCCCACGGAGGAGCAGGGATTGGGGTTTTATCTAAACCTTTTCACGGTTCAAAAACCAAATGGAGATGTCAGACCTATTCTGGATCTAAAGGATCTAAACCGATTCCTAAAGATTCGTTCCTTTCCTATGGAATCAATTCGATCAGTAGTCTCCATCCTACAAGGAGGAGAATTTCTGGCGTCGATAGACATCAGAGATGCGTACCTGCATGTTCCCATTTTCCCTGCTCATCAAAAGTACTTGCGTTTTGAAATAAAAAAATGCCACTTTCAGTTTATAGCCCTGCCTTTCGGGCTAGCCACTGCACCTCGGGTGTTTACAAAGATCTTGGCTCCTCCTCTAGCCAGATTAAGGGCCCAAGGTATAACTGTCATAGCATACCTAGACGACCTGCTCTTGATAGACCGGTCAATAGCCTGCCTGGACCAGAACTTGGTCACCACAGTCAACTACTTGGAATACCTAGGTTGGATTCTCAACTTAGAAAAGTCTTTCTTAAATCCAGTAAGAAGACTAGAGTATTTGGGTCTGGTCATAGACACAAACCAAGAGAAGGTATTTTTACCTCAGGCAAAGATAAGTGCCTTAAAAGAACTGATTCAGGTGGTCAGGACAAAAAAAGAGTCCTTCTGTTCGCCTTTGTATGAGGCTGCTAAGAAAGATGGTGGCTTCATTCGAAGCAGTTCCCTATGCTCAGTTTCATTCAAGACTGCTGCAACACAGTATCCTGTCTGCCTGGAACAAGAAGGTGCAGGCATTAGATTTTCCGATGCGTCTGTCTCCTACAGTGTGTCAGAGCCTCAGTTGGTGGTTAATACCCAAAAATCCTTTTTACCGGTTACCTGGACAGTGGTAACAACAAATGCCAGTCTTTTGGGTTGGGGAGCAGTTCTGGAACAGTCTGCGGTCCAGGGGGAATGGTCCAAAAACGAGAGGACCTTACCCATCAACATTCTGAAGATCCGTGCGGCGTATCTAGTCCTAAAGACCTGGACTCTCAGGCTACAGGGATGCCCTGTCAGGATACAGTCTGACAATGCCACAGTAGTGGCTTATATCAATCATCAAGTCTGGGTAGAAAAACATGTGCCATGCATATCGGCAGTTTTTATTCCGGGGATAGAGAACTGGCAGGCGGACTATTTGAGTCGCCAGCGATTTTTCTTAGGGGAATGGACTCTTCACCCCGACGTCTTTTGGGCCATATGCCAAAGATGGGGGATTCCAGATGTAGATCTCTTTGCATCCAGGTTCAACAAGAAGATTGACAAGTTTGTGGCAAGGACAAGGGATCCTCTTGCATGCGGGACAGATGCATTGGTGATTCCGTGGCATCGGTTCTCACTGATTTATGCATGCCCTCCTATTCTGCTACTGCCACGACTCCTTCGCAGGATCAGGCAGGAAAAGAAGTCGGTACTTCTGGTGGCCCCGGCTTGACCCAGAAGAGCTTGGTATGCAGAAATAGTAAAGATGACAGTGGGTTCCCCGTGGACCCTACCGTCACGTCCAGACCTGTTATCTCAAGGTCCAGTATTCCATCCTGCCTTACAAACGCTAAATTTGACTGTTTGGCTATTGAAACCCAGGTTTTGAAGAATCGTGGGCTTTCATGTCCTGTGAACTCTACATTGATCAATGCAAGGAAGCCAGCTTCCAGAGTAATTTATCATAGAGTTTGGAAGACTTATGTATCCTGGTGTGAAGCCAGGGGTTGGCATCCCAGGAAATATGTCATAGGTAAAATTCTTGACTTTCTACAAATGGGATTAGAAATGAAGCTGGCCTTGAGTACCATCAAGGGCCAGGTCTCAGCCTTATCAGTATTATTTCAACGGCCACTTGCTTCACATTCTTTGGTCCGAAACTCTATGCAGGGGGTGATGCGTCTTAATCCCCCAGTTAAGGCGCCCCTAAACCCCTGGGACTTGAATTTAGTTCTGTCAGTCTTACAAAGACAGCCTTTTGAACCAATACCTCAAATTCCCTTGGTCTTGTTGACAAGAAAGTTAATTTTTCTGGTAGCCATTTCTTCTGCTAGAAGAGTATCAGAATTAGCAGCTCTTTCCTGTAAAGAGCCTTATTTAATCTTGCATAAGGATAGAGTGGTATTGTGCCCTCATCCTAGCTTTTTATAGAAGGTGGTTTCAGATTTCCATCTAAACCAAGATATTGTTCTGCCTTCCTTTTTTCCAGATCCTTGTTCTACGGTAGAAAGGTCACTATATTCCTTGGATGTAGTAAGAGCAGTCAAGCCTATCTGGAAGCAACTGCTCAAATTCGCAAAATGGATGTTTTGTTCGTACTGACGGAAGGTCCCAATAAAGGACAGGCAGCGCCAAAGTCTACCATTTCAAAATGGATTCGACAAATGATTATTCAAGCTTACGGTTTGAAACAGAAAATTCCACCTTTTTAAATCAAGGCACACTCCACAAGGGCTATTAGTGCTTCTTGGGCGGTGCATCACCGGGCCTCTATGGCTCAGATCTGCAAGGCCGCAACCTGGTCTTCAGTCCATACATTCGCCAGATTTTATCAGGTGGATGTGGGAAGGCATGAGGATATCACCTTTGGGCGTAGTGTGCTGCAGGCAGCAGTACGAGGCTCTGGTCTGATTACACCCTTTGTTGTGTGGTCCCATCCCCTCAAATAGCATTGCTCTAGGACATCCCATCAGTAATTACTGAGGCTCTGTGTCCCGTGATGTACGAGAAAGAAAATAGGATTTTTATAACAGCTTATCTGTAAAATCCTTTTCTTTTGAGGTACATCACGGGACACAGAGGTCTCACCCCTCTTCTAATACACTTATATTGCTTTGCTACAAAACTGAGGTATCCCCAGTAAGGGGAGGGGTTATCTAGGGGGTTGAACTTCCTGTCAAGGGTGTGACCAGTGTCCAATCACCTTGTGATACTACATAACCCATCTGTAATTACTGAGTCTCTGTGTCCCGTGATGTACCTCAAACGAAAAGGATTTTACAGGTAAGCTGTTATAAAAATCCTATTTTTTTGTGATTGGAACAATTATCAATGATTTAAAGCAATAAGGCACCACCTCCTGCTCTAAAGAAACATTGAAGATATCCACAAAGACCTTTGGCAATTGAAAGGCATATTTCTTTACTACAATCCCTAGGATGTTATCAGGCCCTGCAGATTTCCTCTTGTTAATCCTTGACAAACCCAAACGCTGATCCTGAGAAGAGACTTTTAGAGACGTATCCCCCAATTATGTAGGGGACCTAGTAATACTATTATTTTGATGATCAAAACAGGCATAAAGCTGATTCAATTCCTCTGGTAAAGAGGCCTCCTTTCCTTTCCCTTATGTCAGCCTGTTTTTTATAACCTGTATAGTCTTACACATGGTTCTAGCACTAGTACATCCCAGGCCGTCTCTAATCCTAATTGATACTTGTGCTTAGCCTCCTTAATCCCTAATCTTTACTATCCCCTTGTCATCCTATATGCCTCCCTATCCCTTGATTTAAAGGCAGTATTTCTATCCATAACCAAGGCCTTTACTTCCCCATCTACACCAGGTTTCTGTTTAGAATATTGCTTAATCTTTTTTACAGCTGCTAAGATTTTTCTGCACTTATTACATATGCCATTATAACAGAGCAGTACTCCTCTACATTGCCTGTGGTAGCGGCATCCTTAAACACCTACCACTCAGTCCACTCAAAGCAGTCTTGCAAGGTATCAACTGCTTCTGATGATATCTTAACTGTCCTTAACACCGGTTTTACTTTCTTGGAAAACCTGTGAGTAAGCTGGTACCATAAAAAAGTAATAAATGATCTGAAAAACCCAAGTGAGGCAAGAGATAGTCCTGTACCCACCGTGCACATTAGTGTAAATGCAGTTCAAGATACTTTTTCCGCTTCTCAGGCTAAGTCCTCCTTCCCCAGCTCCTCAGTCTGCAACAAGCTGTCAAATTTCTCGATATACTGAGCACTGCTCACTGCTCTACACAGCTCACTGCTCACTTTATACAGTTCCACTTTGCTCCTCCAGATGGCAGATACAATGCTCTGCAAGTTGGCTGACATCACCATAGTTTCCTGGGCCCCTGCCCAACCAATCTCTGTGGTTCTTAAGCTTTGGGGCATCCACGAGCTATGGCTGCATCCCCAGACATAGAACAGCCAAAGCTGCAGCTGCCCCCAGAACATCCACCCTTCACAGTGAATCCCGCACAGCTGGCTCTGATACTGAACAAAGTCTGTTTGTCAAAAACAGTTTAGGCATCGCTCACCTGCAACACACACAATATCACAGCATCCCATCATCAGAAAAAGAATGTTCGTGGTGGATTTCCTGGAAGTGGCGGTTTAGCTGGGCCTGTTTCCACCACAAACATAGGTGACAAAGAGTCCTTACCATATACATTACCCAGCCTATTTTCAATAAAGGCAATAGGGTTTTTCTTTCAGCCCTCTTTATGATCCCTATGGCTTGAACATTAATGTACCACAGTCTGTTTTCCATATCATGCAGGTAGACGGCCTGTCTGGAGGTTACATAGTGAATGTATTTACATTCCCTTGCAATGGCGCCCATTCATCCTGTAATGTACTAAGGCGCCCCTCTGGAGCAGCCATGCAGTCCCTCAACTTCCGCATATCTTGTGCAGCACAGTGGTGTAGTGGGTAGCACTCTCGCCTAGCAGTAAAAAGGGTTGCTGGTTCGAATCCCAACCGTGACACTACCTGCTTGCAGTTTGCATGTTCTCCCTGTGCCTGCGTGGGTTTCCTCCAGGTACTCCGGTTTCCTCCCACACTCCAAAGACATGCTGGTAGGTTAATTGGCTTCTGTTCAAAATTGGCCCTAGTATATGATTGTGGGCTCCTTGAGGGTAGGGACCGATGTGGGTGTACGATGTATGTGTGGAGTACTTCGTGAATTGGCGGCGATATATGGGTACCTTAAAATAAATAGGGATGATTGTAGACACGCACCCACACTCACTCAGGTTGAACTGGATGGACTGGTGTCTTTATTCAACCTTACTATGTAACTATGTAACTATCTTGGCGAACTAGGGAGATCTCTACCTCAATTACCTTGATTTCACAAATGAAGTCAGCAATAGCAGAGCCGCAGAATGTAACCCCAGTAAGGAGATTCCACAGACTATGCTCAGTATCAATGTTTCCCTGTGGTGCTCTGGATGTCATGTCAGGCATATACCTGCCTATGTACTCACAGGCCATTTGTTTCATTTTCCATAGGCTTTCGTCCTCTACCCCAGGATCTCCCGCGTTCAACTCCTCCGCTTGAGATCAAGCCGCTTTTTTAGCAGTGTCCTTGGCTAGTGTCCTACAAAGAACATCTGAGCAGCTTCTTTGTATTTTTCTGTGGCCAGCTGGAGCAGGGGATGCTATCTTGAGGAGTTCTGTTGACGCCAGTTTGGAGGACCTTGCCCCATTTAGACATGGTCCTGTGGGGAGACAGTGAGAACAGGAGGAAGCCCTGTAGTTAGGCAATCCACGGTGGTGTAAAGTGCCTGGTTCCCGAGCTCAAGATGGGTTTAGCAGTTTATAAGTGCAGGTCTCCGGCTGAGAAGGCAGACAGAGCATCTAGCTACATGTGCTGCCAAGGCATGTCGTCCGTTTTCTTTCTTAACCACTTCAATACTGGGCACTTCCCCCCTCTCCTGCCCAGGCCAATTTTCAGCTTTCAGCTCTGTCACAATTGTGCGGTCATGTGACACTGTATCCATATGACATTTTTATCTTTTCCCCCCCACAAATAGAGCTTTCTTTTGAAGGTATTTGATCACCATTTTTTTTCTTTTTTGCGCTACAAATAAAAAAAAGACCAAAAGTTTTGAAAAACAAACCTTTGTTTCTGTTATAAAATTTTGTAAATAAGTACGTTTTCTCCTTCACTGACAGGGGCTGATGAGGCAGCACTGATGGGCACTGATGAGGTGGCACTGATGAGGCATCACAGATGAGGTGGCACTGATGGGCACTGATGAGGAGGCACTAATTTACAGCACTGATGGGCACTGATAGGGGGCACTGATATGCAGCACTGATAGGTGGCACTGATGGGCAATGATGGGCAGCACTGATAGGCAGCACTGATGAGGAGGCACTGAAAGCATTACTGATGGGGGCGGCACTAATGAGGCAGCACAGATGAGGTGGCACTGATGGACACTAATTTGTAGCACTGATGGGCACCGATAGGCAGCACTGATGGGCACTGATAGGCGGCACTGATTGGCAGCACTGATGAGGAGGCACTGACAGGCATTACTGATGGGCACTGACTGGCATCACTGATGGGCACTGACTGGCATCACATGTGGGTACAGGTGGGCACTGATTGGCATTACTGGCAGACACTGGTTGGCATCACTGATGGGGCAGCAATGGGCATCACTGGCAGGCAGCGCTGATGGGTCTGCACTGATAATCAATGCGCTGATTATCAGCGCAGACTCCCCCTGTCAGGAGAGCAGCTGATTGGCTCTCTTCTACCTGCGCCTTGTCAGCGCAAATGGAGGAAAGCCGATAAATGGCATTTCCTGGTTACCATGTGATCAGATTTTATTGGACACAGCTGATCATGTAGTAAAGAGCCTACGTCATAGGCTCTTTACCTATATCGGAGATGCACAAGCGGCTTATCCTGCTGGACGTCACGTGACGCCCATTCAGGATAATCTCCACTGCGGCCGTCATTCTGCTATAGGCCCGGGCGGGATGTGGTTAAAGACTAACTCCAGTTCTCTAAAAAGCAATCCCCTTTGGGTTAACAGTATACACTGCAAGGATTGTAACAAACTTTGTTACAAATTCCTACCTGCTTATGCTCTGAAGAAAAAGCTGTTGTCTGCAGAGCGACTGACTGGGATTGACTTTTTTATTATTAGAACATTGCATGTGCATCAGCTGATTAATAAGTATAATGTAGGGTATGCATCTTATTTTAGGTAACCTTTTGGGAGCATTTTACCAAAAAATGCCTAAAATCTGACTTGTCTCTTAGTTCAGACTGCTGGGGAAATCTGTGAGCCAATCACATAAGCAGGAAAGGACATTTTTGGGGTTGTGCTGTATACCAATGGTGTACAAAAAGCCTCCAGGTTGCCATATTGAATTTAATTTTTCACTTCAGATTAAAAAGAGAAAGAAAGTGTAATTATCCTTTAAGCTGGAGTTTTGCTTTAACATATTGTATATCCTGGCAGGAAATGAACTCTCAATCAGATTGTGAAATCCCATATTCAGTGAGTGCATTATTGATAAAAGACTATACTTTTACAAAGATATAGTTAATGTTATTTTAGAACCTGAATAGAAGAAAGGATACTAAAAGAAAAAATGATTCCCTGAAAATTGCCTTTTTGCGACTTGTTGAACATTCCGACAATTGCTCTAATGCAGTCTAGTGCAGATACTAGTGTGCTTCTCAGCTAAATGTATGTTTTTTTAAGAGCTCTTTATTTCCCCAAACAAATATAATAAAGTAGGATTAAAGAAAATTTAGAACATTTTGCCATTTATAGTACATCTCTATTATATTGGTATCCTAAAGTCATACCAACAGCTGCAGGAGGAACTTTATATACCCAAACAGTTTCTTCCAATGTTTGCAATTGTCTAATGCAATAGGCTGCTAAGGGAAACGTACTCCCATGGTACACTCTAACTACCTGTAATAGAAGAAGCATTGATGTCTGATAGTACAAAACAGTGTTATTTCCTCTGTATACAATATTCTAATCCATACATATCTGTTGAAGAACTCCTTAAATTGCAGAGAACAGGGGAGACATTGGGAATATAGAGGAAGATGTTTATAACACATACATAGGATGTATAAGACCCCTCACCTACTCTATTGAGCAGGCTTTTGGGATAGTCCATAATGGGCTTGTTATAGCTAGGTTTCAGGAGATCTTTTCCACCTTCTCTGGGGTTGTCCCAAATTTGAAGTTTGACACTGGAAAGTGGTGTGCAAAACAATGTACTGTGCTAAAATAAATAAGTAAAAATGTCCTACTAATAATCAATTTGACTAAATACATCAGAAACAGATAAATAGTACATCATGACTCTTTGAAGTACATAAGTCTTTGGTTTAACAGCTGTATGTTCAGTGAAATGGCATTGACAAATTGTCAAAATACATATAATAATAGTCCCAAATTCATAAGATTATTATATGTAGAAAATCAATCCATGAGACTCTCAGTTAAGTGTTTTCACTTTTTTTTAAATTTCATTTTGGTGATAGCAGTGTGTTTGCAAGGGTTGAGGGGTGGGGGCAGGGGAGCTGGGACAGGGGTTGCTTTAAAGCAGGATTAGGCAACCTTAAAGAGGTGGAGATCTACCTGAACAATATGGGAGAAGTCAAAGATCACTGGGCACAGTGTCGCTTCCTCACACCTGATTTAAACCTCTAATTGCTGTAGTACTGTGCCGCAATTGCATGCATTGCATGGCAACCATGGGTTTAAATCAGGTGGTGAGGAGGCAACATATTGCCTCCTCACCACCTGTCAAACACACTCGGATCGCTTTTCTGAAGAGCAGAAGTGCCTGCTGCACTTGTGATTGAGCCCTTAGTTGCATTCGGCAGCGACACCCATTCATACATAAAGTTGGGGGGGGGGGGGGGGGGGGGGGTGGTAAAATCCTGCGGTTGAGTTGTGGTTTTACCACCCCAATCCCTACCCCCTTTAGCTGCTAAGGCAGCAGTCAAATGTGTACATATGCCGCAGCAGGAATTAGGCCCCCTGTTGCTTTTGGTGGGTGTTACCACCTGCAAATTGTGGCTCATTCAAGTAAATAGTGCTTCTGTGTGGTCCAAGGGGTTAAAGCAGGTGGTGAGAAAACACCACAATGCTGCTTTTATGCCCAGTGTATTGCTTCACACTCACCTGAAGATCTCTCCTTTCCATGCTGCTGGCACCACTCTGGAGACCACTAGCCAGGATAAGAGGTGCAGTGCAGTTGATATCACTCCGCATGGGACAGGAGCCAGCACTACAGAGGAGGCATCGGCTTATGCAGCTCTTGCCCCCTACTACAGCTTCAACTTTACAAGTAGTTCCTCTGCATTGCACTCTGATGCTCTGTGATGGAGGGTCAGCAAGCCCAAGCCGCAATCTACCAATCACCTGTCCGCAATCTACTGGTAAATTGCGATCTACAAGTTGCTGACCCCCACTATAAAGAGTGTTTGACACAAAATAACATATTGAGAGATACTGGAATTCTGTTGTTCAATATATTAATGCTGTCTTCAAGCAGACTTCGACATTTCCACCAACAGTGAGTGGGTAGTTATACTTAGTCAATTTGAACTTAAAATTTAAACAAATGACTTATCAACATAGGTGTAAAAAAAAAAAAAAAAAAATTATTTTCTCCATTCAATCATGCAATCATGCTCTAAATGTTTTTATATTATATATCATGTATTGATTCCTTGTTGGAACATGTATGTATGTATATCTTTTCTGGCTCCAATGAATTGTAGTAGTTGTACGAATAGTTTTATATAGCATCATGCATTGAATTATTTGAATACAAAAACTCTATAACCATTTGAATCCATTAAAAGCTATCAATTTTATTCTTGCTCCCGTGTGTTTATATAAAGTCCCGCTACTTTTTTATTTTTTATTTTTCATTATTTTCATCCAATCGGGATGGAGGGGGGGACCTGAGCGGCACCCCTATACCTCATATAAAGTCCCACTAATTCCTTCCTTATATATTATCAACCATTTAGGGATGATAAGCACACGGCTGCATTAACCATAAAATAAAAAATAAAAAATGTTTTCTTGACTCCCATCTCTGCTTGTCAGAGGTTTAACCGCTTTTTCAATTAATATATTACCTCTTCATCCAATATTTAATTTTTGTCTGTTGTGACATTTTTAGTGTTTCCTTTTCTTTTTCGATCTTTATTTTTTAGCTATTTACTTTTTAATTTTGGTTTTCCCTTACATGCACGCAGAGGTGCGTGCGTCTGTGGTTTGGCCGGGCCTGCCTCTCTGTCCCGTTCGGGAGCTGCGACGCTCACTGCGGACCCCCCTTCCACCCTGTTGTGACGGAGGGTGGGCGGGGCTTGTGCTCACTGCGCGTCGACGTCACACATCCCAGCCGGACACGCTGGCGCCTTATTAGCGCGGCGTCTGCCGACCGAGTGATTACTACCTGCTGGCCCATTGGGGGGTTGACTTGGTTGACGCCGCCGCCTGTGGGACCATTAATGGTTTGGTTCCTGGGCTGTCGGCGTTCTCCCCTTCTTTCCCTATTTGTGGGCCAGCGTCTGACGTTGGGGATATGGTTGCGGGGGCTTGGCAGCTATGAACCTCATCCCCGCATGGATTTCACACCCCGCTCGGTACACACCTGCTTTCACCCACCACCTATGTATCTAGGCACTCTTGTTTGGACTTACTCGACACCAGATACATATTTCCCTCCTACCACATTTTTTGACCTTCAAATTTAGTCCCATTTCACCATTTTCTTGGTTTTCATTTCTTCCCTTTTCCTTTTCTCACACTTGCCTTCCTTTTTTTCCCTTTCTCTCCCCTCTTGTCCCCCATTATTTGTTTCTCTCGAATTACCCAGCTAATTTTTTCCTCTCTCTCTTTTCTTTTTAGTCTCCTTATTCCCTCCACCCCTCCTATATTTTCACTCTTTTTTTTCATTCACACCAATTTTCTTCACCTTTTCATTCCCTTCCCTTGTTCTACATCTTTCACTCTCTATTTTATTTCTTTTCACTTTTTGTCTTCGTCCACTCAACAGCTACATATCTCTCTTTACCTTTCTAGATTTGGTTCCATTGTTTCACCACTTTCTACACTGTTACCCCTGTGGGGCGTCGTTCATTTTTGTGTTTTGCCCGCCGCGGCATGTCCCCTCAGCTCCCGTGCGGGACATATTCGGTTTGGTCTGGAGATTTCGTGGCCGCACCACCACTGTGTGGACCACCATGTAAGTGTACGGGCAGTTTGGGTCCATCAGGGAGGACCCTTCCTGCCTGTTTTGTGTGTCGTTTTTCTTTCTTTTTTCTTTTTCCCTTTTTTTCTCCTTCTCCTTTTTTTCTTTTTAATAAAATATTTTTCCTTTATATATCTATTTTTTAGATTATCACTATGGTTCCTTGCTCCTGATGATAGGTTAAATACCTTGAAACGTGTAGAGCCAACAACAACCTAGTGTATACAATGATGCATCTGATCAGGCCGTTCCATATTAATTGGTTTTCTTTCTCCTAAAGAAACCCCCCCCCCCTTTTTTTTTTTCATGTATAATTATTTTCTCCATTCAATCATGCAATCATGCTCTAAATGTTTTTATATTATATATCATGTATTGATTCCTTGTTGGAACATGTATGTATGTATGTATATCTTTTCTGGCTCCAATGAATTGTAGTAGTTGTACGAATAGTTTTATATAGCATCATGCATTGAATTATTTGAATACAAAAACTCTATGACCATTTGAATCCATTAAAAGCTATCAATTTTATTCTTGCTCCCGTGTGTTTATATAAAGTCCCGCTACTTTTTTATTTTTTATTTTTCATTATTTACACACTATTACACCACAGCTGTGTCAGGGGGACTGAGATATTCAAAGGGGAAACAAAGCAGAGTACAGGCCCAAATAAATCAGCAGCTCCTTCGGGGGTTAGTATATATGTATATGTATGTTGTATGTGTTTGTAAGCGTGTCAGGACCCCATGGGGCAAAGGACCGCGCTATACCGCAGATGGACACCGGCGGAAAAAAGCACCCTGAGGCGATTCAGTTCGCATAGGTAGTGCTTTACAAGTCATTCATTCAGGACTTCTGAGGGCTGAAAAAAGACAGGTCTCTCTTACCTGTTCAGAGGCTGCTAGGCCCAGATACCAGTCCCAAAACACATTGACAAACACAGGCTCAATCTAGGGGTGTCTTTTTGTAGCTTTATTGCAGTATTTGAACAGGAGATAGGGATAAGGAACTTCAAAAAGGCAACCAGGCACAGGAGAATAGATTCTCAAGCAAAAATCCTTCAGCAGCAGCCTTAAATATTGCTGGAGCCAGTCCATCTGAGACTCTTTAAAAGCAGTCACAGTCCTTCCAGCTACCCATAGTGTCTAACCCCCAGAACACAGGCACACCTGAAGCTCCAGGCAAAAGTCTGCTCACAATGTCCAAAGACAGCTCTCCAACCAACTTCCCTATGACACTCTTCAGTGAAAAGGGGTCCTTCTCCAGCCCAACTTCATAATGTATTGTCCTCCAGCTAATGTCTTAGGCCCTCAGCCAAGCACATGCTGAGGCCTAACAGCAACAGATCTTCAGTAGCGCTGGATGCCTCCGATGGCCAGAGCCCCAGAACAGAGAGAGCTCTGAACAGCACTTCTTAAACATTTATCTTCACCCAAGCCACCTTCTGGGTGCACTCTACCCAGGATTGGCAGAAGTCAGATAAATATTTATAACCCGATGGCTGACCCTGCTACTCTATTTCTGGAAGCTTCTTCCAGAGGCAGACAGGAGAAGTCAAGGCTTAGGGATAAACCCAGATAGCAAGGATAATGTCAGGAACGTGCTGGCCATAGCAGAACTGAAGTTCCGAGGCGCATGCAAATGCACATGTGTGTGCCGGCCAATGCCTGTCTTACTGCACTCAGGCAAATGCATATGCGCATTTGCGCGCACACAGATGTGTGCATGCGCGCGTGCATTAGCCATTGACACTGCCGCCAATTGCTCTATATAGGCACAGCAGCTGCACTAGTCCATTTCTGTCTGATCTGCAGCTGCACCTGTGTTCTTGAACCTGATCCTGCTGACTTCTGTATTCGACCCGGCTTGTCTATGACGCTGCTTGAATATCTCCTGCCCTGACCCTGTCCTGTATCTGGACCTTGCCTTTGCCTTCGGCTTATCAGCCTAATCTCGTGTTGCCAACCCCTGGACTGTTCCCTGTCTGCCATCAATGCCTGCATCTGATCATCTGTTACCGACCTGGCTTGTCTGATCACGCATCCTGTGTCTCTTCTGCTCTGCATGCACCTGCCTGTCCCCTGCTGGAGCGTCTTTTACCGAGGCCATCAGTCTTCCTGCACCCACTATTAGCAACTGCCTACTGCTATCACCATCCCAGGGTCTACTGTTCCTGCCAACACCAGTTGTTCCAGCTATCCGGCCCATCCTGGTGACACATCCGCTATGCAGAAGACTGCACAGGCACCCATACCTCACCGTGCTCTCGTGGCCACTGTCTCAACATCAGTGGTCTCCAAGTCTGAGCTGTACGGGAGGCTTCCCCTCTACACCTCAGGCTCAGCCATAAGGTACGTGACAGATAACTTGTCACAAATCTGTTGAATTGTAAGTCTTGTTAACTTGTTGCACATTTTCACTGGCAAGTTGTTCATTTGCAGAAGCGCATGTTATAGTTGACACTTTTCCAATTTGTAGGCAAATTTGCATGGCAAGTCTCTAATAAGAGAAAAGTCACAGTGACCCCTGTGGTGGGATGACTATTGTACAACATAACTGAGCCAGAAATTGCAGCAGACTTCCAGAATATTTGCAAAGAAAGTGGATCTGGACTGGAGTCATGCAATGTGGACTTGCAATAGCCTAGCAAATCTCGCAATAGCTTAGCAAGTCATTTTTAAGCTTGCAGCTCAATTGCTTGCTATCTGGGGACCTGACCAGACCTGAAAAATAAATTACTACTCAACTGAGTACAGCAGAGCTAAAATCTAAATGTATCCAGCCTAGGGCAGGGTGCTACATCTACAAATAACCAGTAACATAGTGGTTTCAGTAATGCCACCGATTAATAATTTCAACATGTTATAGCAGTAACATAATGAACTTTGATAGAAAACAGTTATGGCAGTAATGGAGACTTTTATAACATGTTATAGGGGTCTATTTTGGTTGAATGTGCTGTGCAAATGTCTTAGCACATGAATCAGATTACAGCTTTTCTCTTCACCTCTCATTTTCATCTCAACCTGTTAAACAACTGTAAATTTCAATTTACTGGATCACAGTTATAGGAAAACCTCAAGTGGTCAGTAACACTATAATGTGGGGTCATAGTGTTCCTGCCCACTTCACATGTAAAATGAAATGTATAGTTTTTTTCAGCAGTTTGAAGGGAGGTTGAAGACTGCCAAGGTTATATATAAAAGGATTAAATGTTTTTTTTTTTTAAATTGCTAGGCAGGATTTATCCATGTGTGGTGAAGCTGCTTTTAAAACAGATAATACAGGATGTGGCTGTACGCAGATATATTTGCCGGTACTTGCATAAGCATACATATGGACATATACACATACGTGTGTGCGTGTTTCTGCAAGTACTGGTGTATATCCTGTGACATTATGAAGGGCGAGGTGATCGATGGACATTGAACCAAAAATAACTTGCAGTACCAAGTGGTAAAGCGAGGGGAGGAGGAGGTAGAGCAGTTTGGTTCCCAAACCCTATCGCCGGATGGTATTAGATTTGACCCATGGTCATATAATGACACCTGGGTATAGAGAAAACTAAGGAGAGAATAACCCAGAGATTCTTTTGGCTTTGTTTCTATGCAGATTTCAAAGAATATGAACTGTTTGGTCAATTTTTTGATAAGGGGGGCTGATAACGGGTTAGCCCCCCCAGCAAATAACGGTTAATATTGCTTCTTCTGTGTGAGATCTAACACAAGCAATGGTTGATCTAACCTGATCTAACAAAGATCTAACAAACTGCATAAGAATTTCTTCAAAAATTTTGATATGTGGGGGGGGGCTAACCCGGCAGAGGTATCTTACTGTGTGCTCTCAATAAAAACACAAAAACTGTTTTAGTGCTATGCTCTTGCTACATATTGCTAAAAAGAAACAATGTGCTTATCTGTGTAAACATATGTCTGAAACCTCTTCATTTGATTTCAGAGAACCTCTACCAATATTCTTGTAAACATAAATGTCTTAAAGGTTCATCTACCAAAAAGTGACATTTCAATTATAACTTGTGTCTGCTATACTAAGTTCTCCATTTACTTTTCTTTTTTTTTTTCTTTTTACATTTGAGAATAGATTTTCAATTCACTAAAGACTTTGGTACACCAATCAGCTGAATTTGCTGCTCACCTGGTATTTTATTACTTTCAATGTAATTTTCTTGGAATAGTCCTTTTACAATTTCCTATCAAAATACTACTAGCTTTTTGATTGGTCATAACTGTGAATTAGAAAGGGGGGATAATGTAGGGATTTACAACAGGTACAAAGACAGAAATAAAAAGATGTCTAGCCTTCCCCATTCTACTAAAAAGTGTTTTTTTCATGCCATTTTGGCCCAGTTAGAGAGATTTCTTCTCAGTTTCCAAGTGGCAGTGTTGGCCACATACAGCAATAAAACGTGTCAAAGGTTCCAACCTTTTTCACTAGAATTAAAAAAAAAAAAAAAGTTTTTGCTGCACTTTAGCACAAGTACCAAATAAATGGCAGCATTCTATGCAACTCTTAAATCCTGGAAGGAGAGCTGCAAGGTGGCAGGATCTGGAGGTATTCAGCCTTGTAATTTGAAGATGAACACTTTTGATTTGTTGAACCTCCATTATTTAGTAACATTCCTATCAATATTTAAAGCGGAATGTGCTGGGAATGTTACCGTCACATTGCTTGTGCTCTCAACCAAACTGTCAAACCCTCCAATGGCTGGTGTCATAACTGATCACATATGCAGCATCATGGCAGTTGAAGATTAAACAATAGACAAGATGGAAGCTTCCTTGGCTGAAAACAATAGAAGGGTTTACGTTCACTTTAAAGCTGGACTCCAGTCAGTTGAATACCCTTGCAGTAGGACTTAAATCACCTTGCAGTAAGACCCTTCCCGCTACACGCCAAAATTTAGTAGCTCAGTTTGTCTGGGGTGTAATAAATATGGTAAAATTACAGTCACATGACTGAAAATAAAGATCCTTATTCTGTAGTAAAGCTTTGCAAATGGAGCCTACTCTGGGCTATCATTAGCACGTAGAGCTAAAATAAATATGCAAATACATATAAAGCTTTTTTTTAGTATGTATAAACAAATTTGTTATAATTTTTGTATTTAGATGATAGTACCAATTCTAACCAGAGTAAGAGTGTGTAAGAGGCAAAAAGGTTAATTTTATTCAACAATGCTATTGCTTCATTAACTGGAAAAAATAGCTCACCTGTAAGAAGCTACGGCCTCCGCCAACCCATATTGGTGTGAAAAGGTTTATATTCACTGACAGCTGTCAGCTCTTGATAAACCCTTTTAGCCCTGCCGATGACAGGTTTCTCTTGCAGTGTGGCATTTCAAATACAATTAAAAATTAAAAATATATTTTATTTTATTTTAAGTTATCACATATTTAAATTTATTGTTTTAATGTTCATTTTAAACTAAAATTTAACATGTTCCATCAAGTTCCATCTTGGTATCAGAGCGATTAAGTTAGAGATACAAATCCCAGACACAGAGAGTGCAGCGTTGTTAGACTGACAAACCAATTCCAGTGGTGGCTGGTAAGGTTTTAGGATGGGGAGGCGCCAGACCCTGCCCTTCCTTTGTGACCCCCTCCCATAATCCCCACCCCTTATAGAATCCACACACTCCATCCCCTGTATTCCACCCATAGTGTAAGGAGTATACAGCTCAGCATCACAGGACAGGAGTATACAGCTCAGCCTCACAGATCAGGGTATACAGCTCAGCCTCACAGATCAGGGTATACAGCTCAGCCTCACAGATCAGGGTATGCAGGTATACATCATTTGTTCTGTATACCGCTAGCTATATACACCCACCTTCCTTCATCATCACTGACTGCATATATACATCGTCTGTCCTGTATACAGCTATTTATACAGTAACAGGACAGATGATATATATCTGCAGTCAGTGATGGTGGAGGATGGTCTCTATATACAGGAAGGAAGAAGGTGGGTGTATATAGCTGTATACATTACAGGGCAGTTGGACTCACAATTTCTGACTATTTTGTAGTATAACGTAGTCAGTACATGGCATGGCAGAAATCCCAAAAATAATTTCCTGATGCCTTAATGGCAGCACACACTGCGTTGTGACTCCGCTTCCACAACCTGACAGGATTGGTCTAGCTATAAAAGTTGAAGAGAGACGCCCCCCACTATTCTCTTTTTTATCCTCACCTGAAGAGATTGGATGGACACCTCAACCTCTTACCGCATCGCCCCAGCAGGTTCAAGCCTCTCCTGTTTGGAAGTCCCTCCTGTACAGTCTCTAAAGGAGCTTCTATGGAGGGAACCCCGCTCTAGTGCTCTCAGGGGCATCGGTAACAGATTCATCTGGCATGGAAATAAGCTTTAAAAAAGCTTTAAAATATTGCAGTGGTCTCCTCTTTTACACCCCTATTTAATTTGTCCCTTGTGGTAATAAACTTATGCTTTTACTTCTTTTACTTTCTGGGACCTATAGTCATGGCCGTCGCGTCCTTCTCCCTGCATTGCGCATGCGCTGGGGGAGGAGATTAGGCCGTTTGGAGCTCTTCGCAAGGTTCCAAGACGGCGCCTTTGCGCCTGCGTGATAGCGTCATTTCTGCCGGCGGCATTTTTAAAAACAAGAGAAATAACTGTCAGTGATTCCAGATCACTGTATCACATACAAATGTTGTATGTATGAGCCTGGATTTTTAGGTAAGTCTCCTATCCTTCTTTCCTCTTGTATCCCAGGTGTTTTATTTTTGTTTTCCCTGTCTTTCCTGACCTTTGTGTATTCTTCCAGGTTCCTTATTCTCCCTCCTGCCTTATCTGCATTGCTAATGGAGACCACTGCCCACGCAGACCACTCTCATCCAACAAGGTAAGAGGCTGTCCGCCTAAATTGGTAAGTATGGAAAAGAGAAAAAAATAGAGCACATCAACTAACATGACACCTTCTGACAGCCCTTCCAGGTCAAGGTCAAGACGTAAAGAACAGTCGAGCCATGCTTCAAGCATGATCCCGTAGAAGCCGATCACGCTCCTCATCACATCATAGGCGCTCACGCTGTAGTAACTCTTGGCATGGTCACTCTCGGCATGGTCAATCACACCACAGCTGCTCACGACATAGCCGATCACGTCACAGAAGATCACCCTCTCCACGTCACGGCTGAAGCCAACACACCCTTCCTGCAGCAAATGCCTGCTGGGTATGTGGTGCCCCCGCTTTGACAGATAAACTAGCATGTCACACGTGCTTCATGGAAGCCACAAGAGAAAAAGAATCGAATGCCAGAGAAGTGACCGAGCTGATTCGAGAATCCGTGCGAGAATCCATAATGGTGTCGACAACACCTGTGCCGGCCAGACCAGCTCCAAGTACTTCTTCTGAGGCTCCCGCTCGCTCAACAGAACCAGAATCCCCTTCCGAGAATGATGATCCAGAGATACCAGCGGGATTTGACTTTGCAAAATCAGTCAAGGAGGCCATAGGCTGGGAGGAGCCTGAGGAAGCACCTCAAAAATCCCATAAATATTTTCTGAACTTGAAAAGGGATCCAGAAACCTTCCCCTTCATTGAGGAACTAGAGGACTTAATTAAGGCCGAATGGGAAAGATCCGACAAAAGGCCTAGTCTTAAAGTGAATGTAAACCTGAATTTTTTTTATATCATACTGTAGAGTATAAGATTTGCTATTATTTGAGCCCAGTCTTGCCACACAGAGTTAATCCATCTCTGAGCAATCCCCTTTTATTGTTCAGTGAGACAATTCTTGACAAACTGAGAAAAACTTTGTCAAATATTGCCCCTTGCTGTGAGTGACAGGTGATTTACATCTCATGCATTAGCCTAAGAGGCATGCAGTATTTTTAAATTTCCTCTCCCACTCCTTTTTCCAGGAGCTCTGCAAGGATTTGCTGTTCCACACCTCACCATGATTTGGCATGCTGAAGTCATGTGGTTACTTTCCTGTCTTTTCACTGGATGTTAGAGTTCATAGCAAAAGTTCAGCAGAAGTTCAGTGTTATGCCGCGTACACACGACTTTCCTGCATACTTGGTCCGGCGTACCAGAGTCCATCGGACAATTCGATCGTGTGTGGGCTCCAGCGGACTTTTTTTTCTCAAAAGTTTGACGGACTTGTTTCAAATCTAAAAAGTCCGCTCGTCTGTATGCTAGTCAGACGGACAAAAACCGACGCTAGGGCAGCTATTGGCTACTGGCTATGAACTTCCTTGTTTTAGTCCGGTCGTACGTCACCACGTACGAATCCGTCGGACTTTGGTTGATCGTGTGTAGGCAAGTCCGTTCATTCGTAAAGTCCATCGTAAAGTCCGTTGAAAAGTCCGCCGGGCAAAGTATGCCGTAAAGTTCGGTCGTGTGTACACGGCATTGGAAATACACAGATAAAATGCATATTGACAAGGGGAGTGTAGAGGTGGGCGGGGAGTCTACTGACATCACGACTCCATCCACCGAGCTTCAGACAACAGACCCACCCACAGAATATGCAGTTTTTCAGGTCTAATAACAGACAGAGGGGAGACATGGCATATACCACGGCAGGGGGCGCCTGTAGACCAGCAGTCACCACGGCAACTGTTGGTAGAGCCATCTCGGGTTGGGCTTCCAATATGGAAAAATCTCTTCAGGAAGGAGCGGATCAAGCGAAAATAATTACTTCACTGCAAGAACTCAAGTTGGCAGGCGATTTCGTCGCAGAAGCCTCAGTGGATGTTATCAGATGCTCGGCCCGGACAATGTTAACCTCGGTGATGGCAAGAAGGGCTTTGTGGCTAAAGCCTTGGATAGCTGACGCTGCATCAAAATCAAATTGGTGCAAAATCCCCTATGACGGATCTAATCTCTTCGGCTCTAAATTGGATAAAGCCATTTCCAAGGTGACAGGGGGCAAGTCGGGCCTTATTCCCTCTGACAGGAGAACCAAGACACCAAGAGGTCCTACCTACAAATGCAACCTTCCGGAAAGATACAGAGAAGCCAAGTCCTATAGACCAGGTAAACAGTTTAACCACTTGACAACTGGGCACTTAAACCCCCTTCCTAACCAGACCAATTTTCAGCTTTCGGTGCTCTCACACTTTGAATGACAATTACTCAGTCATGCAACACTGTACCCCTATGAAATTTATGTCCTTTTTTTCCCACAAATAGAGCTTTCTTTTGGTGGTATTTAATCACTGCTGGGTTTTTTATTTTTTGCGCTATAAATCAAAAAAGACTGAAAATTCGATAAAAAAAAAAAAAAAATTCCTTGTTTCTGTTAAAATTTATTGCAGAGTATTGGCAGAGTATTGGCAGAGTATTGGCGAGTATTGGCAGAGTATTGGCAGAGTATTGGCGAGTATTGGCAGAGTTTTGCAGTGTTGCAGAGTATTGCACAGTGTTGCAGAGTATAGCGCAGTGATGCAGAGTATAGCGCAGTGATGCAGAGTATTGGCTAGTATTGGCTAGTATTGGCGAGTATTGGCAGAGTATTGGCGAGTATTGGCAGAGTATTGGCGAGTATTGGCAGAGTATTGGTGAGTATTGGTGAGTATTGGTGAGTATTGGCAGAGTATTGGCAGAGTATTGGCAGAATATTGGCAGAGTATTGGCAGAGTATTGGCGAGTATTGGCGAGTATTGGCAGAGTTTTGCAGAGTATAGCGCAGTGATGCAGAGTATTGGCTAGTATTGGCGAGTATTGGTGAGTATTGGCAGAGTATTGGCGAGTATTGGCAGAGTATTGGCGAGTATTGGCAGAGTATTGGCGAGTATTGGCAGAGTATTGGCAGAGTATTGGCGAGTATTGGCAGAGTATTGGCGAGTATTGGCAGAGTATTGGCAGAGTATTGGCGAGTATTGGCAGAGTTTTGCAGTGTTGCAGAGTATAGCACAGTGTTGCAGAGTATTGCACAGTGTTGCAGAGTATAGCACAGTGTTGCAGAGTATTGTACAGTGATGCAGAGTATTGCACAGTGATGCAGAGTATTGCACAGTGTTGCAGAGTATTGCACAGTGATGCAGAGTATTGCACAGTGATGCAGAGTATTGCACAGTGATGCAGAGTATTGCACAGTGTTGCAGAGTATTGCACAGTGATGCAGAGTATTGCACAGTGATGCAGAGTATTGCACAGTGATGCAGAGTATTGTACAGTGATGCAGAGTATTGCACAGTGTTGCCATTATGTATATTGAACAGCGCTGTGGGCACTAAACATCCAGCCCACAGCGCTGCCATCTCTTCCCCTCTCCCTCCGCACTGTACCGATCGGTACAGAGAGGGGAGGGAGGAACCAGCGTCATGACGTGACGCTGGTTTGTTTACATGTGATCGCTCCGTCATTTGACGGAACGATCACGCGGTAAACGGCCGCGATCAGCGGCTAATTACCGTAACACGGATGTTCCCGAGTGCGCGCCCCAGGGGGCGCGCGGGAGCATCATTCTGGAATGACGTCCATGGACGTCCACTCAGAACTAGCCGACCGCGCTGTTGCCGTCTTTCGGCAATGGCCCGGTCGGCAAGTGGTTAAACAAAGATAGAAATGAAATGTAGCGCTAATAAAAGTAACCAATAATAAAAAACACATCAGTAATGGTAGCCATTAGTAAAGGCCCATGGCTTGACGTGGTATAAGGTGAATAGTGACTAAGATATAATAATGTCCCAATGTGTGGCCATGGGTCAGACAATGAAAAGTCCAAGAATAAACTGTATACAGAATGTTGCACTGGTGCAGGAATCTTCTCCTCTGTGTCTCATAGATAATACGATCATATAATGGGAATAGATGAAATACGCTTACCAGAGGAAGTGGATTCGGATGCCGGTGACACCGAATCAAACAGGCTCAGAGATCCTTGATGGACGATGGTTGTTCGCAGGAACCCCGGATCTCGAGGGGGATCTTTCCTCTGTAATCACTGTCGTGGCTGCCAATTCCAAGGACTGAGGAAGGGTCACGGCCACAGGAGAGTCTCCAGAGTATGGGTGGTTCCCAAAAAGATGTAAAAAACGCCAATAGTGTAGATCAAATGACGTATGTTTATTGGGTATCACCAATAATCAACAAACAATATAAAAAGCGTGATCACGTAAAAAAGGTAAAAACAAGTGTAGGGAAGAGTAAGGCTCGCCCGACGCGTTTCGTCCACATGGACTTCAACTGGGACAACGATGCGGTTCAGACAAATTGGTGACTAGGTTCCCTGCCAGCACTGCGAAAGCATTTTTTGTAGCTACATGTTCCAATGTAAGTCACATTTGTTATTTTTCAACAAAAATGCGGTTTTTCTAGATACAGGCGATATGTATGTATGTATATCACCAGTAATTATGTTGTTTTCTGAAATTTTAGAATGTGATGCAATCCTTCCCTGAGGAAGACTTTGCTTTGATATTAAAGTTGAAACGCGTTGGAAATCTGCTATCGGACGCCATCGTATCAACTTGGATGGTGTTTGTATTTAGCAGTAGGATGCATCACTTGTTTTCATGTATCTGATGCCTTTTTCTTAAAAATACTCAGTTAAAATATGTATTTGTATGTTTCACTTGTATTCTATTTGCTTTTGTACTAATAAAAATTGACTTTTAACCCAATAATTTTTTGATCACTACATTGCCCTAAAAATCCCAACTAGAGGTACAATATTTGTTTTCTTGGGTTAGCGCAGTGTTACTTTTATTTTCCTTGAAACAGTTTAAACAAAACTGGAAAAAAACACACAGTCATCTTTCCTGAAAATGCGAAAAACCACCCCTTCTGGCGAACAGCAGAAGTCCTTTTGAAGGTGTGCCCGCCCATCCTCCACGGGTGGGCGCCAGACTCAAGAGATTCACTCAAATATGGTCAGAAAACATCAAAGACCCTTGGACCATTTCCACAATCAAGTTCGGTCACAAGTGGAGGTTCTTAAACCAAATTCCCATGAACCACTTTTGCCCAACCAAGCTCCCGGCTCCAATCAAAAGAAAGATCCTTCTAAAATATATAACGGAGTTAAAACAAAAGGAGGCTATCCTGGAAATTCCATTGTGTCAAAGGGGCAGAGGATTTTACTCCCCCTATTTCTTGTAAAAGAAAACAGGGGATTTAAAGAGACTCAACAAGAACATCAAATTAGAGTCCTTCAAGATGGAAAGCCTTAGGTGTGAATAGGTTCTGGACAGTCGCACTCAAATAATAGCCGAGTTTATTGAAGGATACACATCAAAATACAAAAAATCACAGCAGACAAAAACGAGCTGACGTTTCGCACTGGCGTCAGTGCTTACTCATAGCTTAGCTATGAGTAAGCACTGACGCCAGTGCGAAACGTCAGCTCGTTTTTGTCTGCTGTGATTTTTTGTATTTTGATGTGTATCCTTCAATAAACTCGGCTATTATTTGAGTGCTAATCGTATAATAATGGAGATGTACTCAGCGCTGATTAATTAACAGACAATTCAATAGGTAAATGCAGGCAAACACTAAGGTAAATTCAACAACACCTCAAATGCATAAAAATAGAAAACAGTGCTGCGCAAATAAATTGTCCTTAGATAATAAATCCAAGTTGAACAAATGAAGACAGGAGATGAGATCACCAGTGGACACTCAAAACGCCAGGGGATGAATCTATAGTGACTAAGATCCCTTCACCACACATGGATGGCCCCTCACCTGCAACCTTTGACCTGAAACCGGTCATACAGCATGAACACCATACACAGGATAGGCTGATCCAGGTGGTAGTGACTTCGTTTTCATACTCCAACTCTCATCAGATAACATTGTTGTTGTATATGTAAGTAAAAAATAGGCAATATAGTGCTCTCTGTACGTACTTTAATTGCTTAAAACAGATAAAATCATGCACTTACAGATACTGGCACTCAGATCCGAGTGCCGGCTAGATGGTGGCGTGTGATCGTAAAACACAGGCTGACAGCCGCGGGTGACGTTATGCGCTCCTGGCCCCCGTACGCGTTACGTCCGTGGGCGGGACTTCATCAGCGTGGGGCGGTCCCATGCTGATGAAGTCCCGCCCACGGACGTAATGCAGACGTAACGCGTTTTGAGTGTCCACTGGTGATCTCATCTCCTGTCTACATTTGTTCAACTTGGATTTATTATCTAAGGACAATCTATTTGCGCAGCACTGTTTTCTATTTTTATTATTTGAGTGCGGCTGTCCAGAACCTATTCATACCTATTGCATCAGCATTAAGCCAGCACCTGTGACCTCCAAACCGAGATTGATTCATTTTTTGCCTATGAAGAGACCCTGGAGCGGTGTTCATCTCCTCCTACCTCTAATTTCAAGATGGAAAGCCTCCAGTCCATACTATAAGCAATGAATCTAAAAGATTGGATGCTGTCCGTAGATTTGTCGGACGCTTATCTACACATCCCAGTACATCCTGCCATTCAAATATTTCTCAGTTTTTCGATCAACCACTATCACTTCCAGTTCCAGTGCCTGCCATTCGGCAACTCGTCGGCTTCCAGAACCTTCACCAAAGTTCTTCTACCCATCATTGCATATCTCAGAGAAAAGGGTCTAAGAATACACCATTATCTGGACAACATACTACTACTAGCAGAAAATCGCCAAATTTTGATCCAGCGCCGGAAGATCTTACTGACAACACTGCAAGATTTTGGTTGGCTAGTCAACTGGCAGAAAAGCAAACTGCATCCCACACAGAAGATGATATTCCTGGGGGCAGAATTGGACACCGTTCTGAACAGAGTACAGCTTCCTCAGGAGAAGGTTATGCCTCTAGTCCAAAAAATACGGAGGCTAATCTCAGCAACACGTTTACCAGCCAGAGTCTGTATGAGCGTCCTGGGTTCCATGTCGGCAACTCTGCCCATGATCCAGTGGTCCCAGTGGCACACAAGAGTGTTGCAGAATTCCTTTTTGAGGCAGTGGAGTGAAGCATCAATGTTCCAGGCAATCTACATTCACAGACATGTGAAACAATCAATGTGGTGGTGGACACATTTCAGCAACCTCAGGAGGTACAAGCATATAGTCCCTCCTCTGCCGGAGGTTGTTACTTCAGATGCCAGTCAGAAGGGATGGGGAGCACATTACCAGAATCTAGCAGCCCAAGGACAGTGGCAGTTTCCAGCTCACGGTATAGTATCAAATATACTGGAGCTCAGAGCAGCCTTTCAAGCACTTCTAGCCTTTGCTCTGTACCTGGTAGGGAAGAGCGTTCTGATTCAACTGGACAACAGAGTTGCTGTAGCATATATTCAAAGGCAGGGAGGTACGAGGAGTCGCACACTAATGGAAGAAGTTCGCCCTATCCTGGATTGGGCACAAGTACATCTGATAGACCTAAGGGCAGCTCAGAACATGCTGGCTGACTATCTAAGCAGGGAACTTCTCTCGAACAACGAGTGGTCATTGAGCCAACAGGCCTTTTCTCCCCTTCTGAAACTTGGGGAACACCAGAGATCGACCTGGCAGCTACTCCTGTGAACACCAAGTGCCGGAGATTTCTGTCGAGAGCAATCTTCCCATTGGCCGAGGGAGTAGACTGCCTGCTCCACCCGTGGAATTTCAAGTTGGGATACGTTTTTCCACCGATTCCCTTAATCGCAAGATTCCTATGCGGGCTTCGGAGATCATCAGCCATGGTGATAGCAGTATTCCCTTTTTGGCCGTGGAGACCTTGGTTTACAACCCTACTACAGCTCAGCCTGCAACAGCCTCTACCTCTCCTGATAAAATCAGACCTCCTATCCCAGGGTCAATTCCTGCATCCAGCTCCGGAGAAGTTACACTTGACAGCATGGAAGTTGAGAGGACTTGGCTGCTAGAGCAGGGATGTTCACAAGAAGTAATTTTGACTCTTCTACAGGCCAGAAAAAACACCACCAACAAAACATACTCACAAGCCTGGAGTAGGTTTTGTACGTTGGCCCAGCAAAGGAACTGGAACCCAATATCACCAGAACCACCCCAAGTTCTAGAGTTTCTTCAATTGGGTATTAAAAAAGGACTGAGTTCAAGTACCCTTAAAGTTCACGTTTCCGTCCTATCAGCTGAAACGGGCATTAGATGGGCCCTACACCCCCTGGTAGTCCAGTTCATGAGGGACTGCCTAAAAATCAGACCTCCAAAAAAAACAACATTTCCGGCATGGGATCTTTCTACAGTTCTTGACGCACTGTCTAACCCTCCTTTTTTTTCAGCTGAATCAATCTCTCTTTGGAACCTGACTTTGAAGTTAATCTTCCTTATCGCCATTACATCAGCGAGAAGGGTTTCAGAACTTACAGCATTACTGATAATGGAACCATATCTTATCTTCTATCCCGATAGAGTGGTACTGAGACCCTCAGACCATTTCATTCCCAAAGTATCATCTTCTTTTCATTACAATCAGGATATCATCCTTCCATCCTTCACTAACAACCAAGGAACTCCATGCATTGGATGTGTATAATACACCAGTCATCATCATCATCCTCATCCCTGTAATACACCCGGTTTCAACAAACAGTTGAATTCTAAATTCCAAATTCTAAAATAGTGGATGCTTCTAATCTAGAAGCATGGAGCACCAGCCCTGGTTTTATGAGATGATCCTTCTCCTTTAGCTTAGGTTCACACTGATGTGATGCGGGAACCAGCGCAATTCCAGCGCCGGTGCCCGCATCGCATCTCTCCCGCAGGCAGTTCACACTGCCCACTACGAACCGCTTACATTGTTAATGACACCCCCAGATCGGTTCACAGATCGCAGTGCAAACTGTGATCTTGCACAGAAATCGGATCGCATAGCTGAGAACACCCATGCAATGTGCTTTCTTTTTTTCCTGTGAATCTAAAACAACTGTATGGCTGAACTTGCATCTCACAGACATCGTATGTGATTCGCACCACAGGTGCGGGTGCGAATCACAAGCCATGTCTTAGATCTTAGTAGTCTGAACCTGGGCTCATACCCTACATCCAATAGGTAATAAGAGAACCCAACAAAACAAATGCAGGGAAATAAAGGGTTAACCTCCTCACCTGATAAGAGGACATTCATTGCACACTCAGGCTTAGCCTTATTTACTGCTGGGACAGTATAAATAACTAGAGACAAGTTCAACAAACAGTGACATAGCTGAAGATAACAGCACTCCGGGGGCGTGGCTTGCCGGCTTGTGTAGATGGCTGCCTAGATTACCAGCTCCACAGTTTATCCAGCTAAAGCGACCTAAATAGCGGCTCCTGTGAAGGGGAAACATACTCATCAGCTGCCCAAACACTCCAGCACAGCGGACAGACATGCTGAAGAGGAGAAAATCATCCACACTCCCCAGGAAACTGACAGACTATTATGCCCTGTCAGACCTGACGAGCGGCCAAGATGGCGGCGGCGGCGGCCGTGACATGACAGAGCGGCTCTCCTCCTCACATATAAATCAGAGCCTCACACTGACTCCGGAGCTCCACCGATCCTCAGGCATACAGGGTGAGTGCTCTCCTCCTAACTCACCCACAACTTCCAGCCCTGCCAAAACTCGGCTCAGAACGGATGAGCCACAGCAGACACAGCCTGTCACAGCTGCATGCCTGTTCACTCTCCCTTCTCCTCAAAAATCATCAGTGCTAGATGCATTCCCTGCCTCAGATCAGCCACTATCTGAGAACACCATGAAAAACATGCTGCTCTCACTAAGACAAACACTTTATACTGATCTTTCCACAGCTGTCTCCCCACTCTCACTAACTGTTAATCAGCATGATCAAGCCATAACACAAATGGATGCCAAGATGGGAGATTTATTCTCTGCTCATAATGAGCTAGTGGATGGCTTTGCAGACCATGAAGATGAACTTCAAATAATTAATCTGAAGCTCGCAGACCTCGAAGACCGCTCCAGGCGAAATAATATTAAATTCCGTAATATTCCAGAGTCGATCCAACAATCGGATCTGGTACAATTTCTGCAATCCCTAATGCGTGCCCTTTCGCCTGACCTATCTGCCTGAGACATGGAAATTGACAGGGCACATAGACTACCAAAGCCATCTCACCTTCCTGCTTCCACACCCAGGGATGTTTTAGCACGTATCCACTTTTTCACTGTCAAGGAAAAAGTCATGCACGCAGCTAAACGAACCGCGAGACTCCCTGACCTTTCGCCAACATCGCTCTGTATGCTGATTTATCCAAAGCAACAATGGAAAATCGTAGACAGCTGTCGACTATAACCAAAGCACTTCAGAATCATAAGATACCCTACAAATGGGGTTTCCCTACTAAACTACTCATTACTCATCAAAACAAAACGCATGTAGTTCGCACCCTCTCTATGGGTCTTACACTCCTGAGAAACTGGCACATCATCCCGGAGGAATGGCCATGCCCTTCTGTTCACCCTCCAATTCACATGGAGACCGGAGGAGACGCTCCAAATCCCTGACATATACGATCCGTACCCTTCTACATACCCACTAAATAGCTGGGAAACTGTAATGCCTCTATCCAGTACTTGCCTGCCTGTTCAGAGATCCCTGTCCCACGTTGTGGACATCAGTTCTCTCCCCCCTGCTGATTGTTTGCAGTAGTTTCTGCACATTGAGCCCAGATCTCTTTTGTTACTGGGCTCGCCCTTTTTAATCACAGACCCTCTACCCACTCCCTACACCAGCCACTCTCTACCCACTTTTCTACCTAGCTATACCCGGGTTGCTACCCCCTTAAACATCAGACAACCCATCTCATTCACAGCACATTAAGTGAGCTTAGCGACTTGAATTACGCCGATCAAGCACCACCCAGACCTGGGGACAATCCTCCCTGTCTTTACTATTCTAGAATGGCTTTTAAAATTGTCTCTATTAATGCCAGGGGCCTAAACTCCCCACAGAAGAGATCCACACTCCTCAGAGAAGCCAATACCCAAAAAGCTGATATACTTTTAGTACAAGAGACTCATTTTGCAATTGCCAAAACTCCCAGATTCACTCTAAAAAATTTTGATCAGGTTTTTTTGGCCTCAGATCAGAAGAAGAAAGGTGGAGTCCTCACCGCCATACGAAACACACTACAATTCAAACTGCATCAATTAATCGCGGACCCCCGTGGCCGCTTTATGATCCTCACATGCGATGTAAATCAAATCACCTATACATTGGTCAACATTTATGGACCGAACAAATGACAACTGAGCTTCCACAACCGAATATACAAGAAAATAACACGACTTCGTAAAGGGAGACTTCTTATAGGAGGCGACTTCAACATAATTGGAGATCCCAGCTTGGACACTACATCCACGACTAGAAACCATCGATCTGCTCTGAACCCCTTTCTTCAAGCAAACGATCTTTATGATCCATGGAGATGCCAACACAGTAACGAACGTGACTTTTCCTACTTCTCCTCTTCTCAACTTTCATACTCCCGCATTGACTTCTTCCTTGTTGATAAACTCACCCTTCAAGACGTGACACACTCCGACAATGGATCCATCACATGGTCGGACCATGCACCCATCTCCCTTACTGTGGGAAACTGTAGTCGAAGGACTACCAGAATATGGAGACTTGACTCTTCCCTCATCTCTGATCCAAATATTGTCCAAACAATTGCTACTGAACACTGCTCCTACTTTGAAATGAACGATCAACCGGATATTGATAGGTTTGTACTTTGGTCAGCATATAAAGCCTACATGCGTGGTGTTTTAATTAAGCTTCATAGCAATGTTAAAAACCAGAGGTCTAAGCAGATTGACGAGGTCCTTTCCCAAATCACCCGGCTAGAAAACCAAAATAAACTTGCTCCATCTCCACAACTAGCCAGTGCCCTTCTAGAGCAGCGGCAAAAACTCCGTTCACTTTTACTCTTTAAATTTGAAAAAAATCTCAAATTCACTAAGGCCAAATATTATGCTTTAGGAAACAAAGCTGGAGCCTTACTAGCCCGACAAGTCAAGGCTCAACGGGTTAAAAATAAAATAGCTTCCCTTCACCATCCCACCACCAGACAACTATTAACAAACCCACAGGATATAGCTAACGCCTTTAGCGACTATTACTCATCCCTCTATAACCTTGCAAGTGACACAGCTACCCCTCAACCTACAGACCAAAGCATACACAATTTTCTATCTAGTATTGATCTCCCGACTATATCCCCCACTCAGTCTGAGGAGCTCTCTCGACCCTTTTCAGATGAAGAAGTCCTGAAGGCCATCAACACTCTACCTCTCCACAAATCACCTGGTGAGGATGGCTTCACCAACAAATTTTACAAAGCATTTGCAAAACCCATTGCCCCCCACCTAACTGACCTCTTCAACTCTGCTGCCACCTCTGGTTCTCTACCACTTGACATGTTACGATCAATTATCACTACTATTCCCAAACCAGAAAAAGACCCCACCTCCACATCTAATTACAGACCGATCTCGCTTCTTAACACGGATGTCAAAATATTTGCAAAAGTCATGGCATACAGATTGATGACCTGTCTTCCTTCTCTGGTGCACCCAGATCAAGTAGGCTTTATGCCAGACAGACAGGCCCCGGATGCAACAAGAAGGGTCATCAATCTAATTCATCAGGTCACCCGGTCTCGAACGCCTTCTCTACTACTTTCATTGGACGCAGAGAAGGCGTTCGATAGAGTGCACTGGGGATTTTTAAGAGCAGTACTATCCAAATTTGGTATCACCGGCAGGTTTCAAACTGCCATACTCTCACTTTATTCAAATCCATCCGCCAGAGTGCTAACAGACGGATCCCTGTCTACACTATTCGCGATCACTAACGGCACTCGCCAGGGTTGCCCACTCTCCCCTCTCGTCTTTGCTCTACTTATGGAACCTCTAGCAGCAAGGATTAGAGAAGATGAGCGCATTTCAGGCATCATACACAGCGACAAGGAACACAAAATAAGCCTCTTTGCCGATGATGTCATACTACTGATCACAAATCCAGCCCATTCTATCCCAGCAATCCAAGACATCATTGCTCAATTTAGCTCTGCCTCCTTCTATAAAGTTAACTCCTCTAAGTCCCTGATCCTCCCACTTAATCTCACAAGCAGTCAACAATCCCTCCTGGAGAGGACTCTCCCCTATTCCTGGACGAAACAATCCATCTCATATTTAGGTATTAAATTAGCCCCCTCTCTTCCCCAACTCTATGACCTAAACTATCGTGCTTTCCAAAAATTACTTCCACAACTTCTTAACCAAATACGCACAACAGGACTCTCTAAATTAGGAAGGATTGCCTCCTTTAAAATGCTTATCCTCCCTAAACTGCTTTACCTATTTCGTACAGTGATTCTACCTATACCCCACTCCTTCTTCACATCCATACAAAAACAACTTTCCAGATATATTTGGGAAACCAAACCACCAAGATGCGCTCACTACATCCTAACCAGACACCATAAAAAAGGAGGGGTAGGCCTTCCCCACGTACAAACGTATTACTACGCTTCCATCCTGGACCAGCTCTACTACTGGTGGCACCCAAACCCCAATAAGTCCTGGTCGATCATGGAATCATCTTCCTTCAAACCAAACACCCTACGTGAGGTACTCCTTCTCACGTCAGTGGGCTCTCTACTAAACACAAGGACGGATCCCCCGTCAATCACGGCCTCGTTGACAATATGGAAGAAATTTACCCAGACGACCTCTACAGGTCACCCGTCACATACAGTACCAATCCCTATCAGATCGTTAATGTTGCTGCTACCTAACCTAAACCTACAAAATTGGCAGAAACACAAGATCAATACTATCTCAGACCTCTACCACACAAACAGTTCCCTAAAAACTTTCACAAATCTCCAAACCAAATACAAGCTTCCCCACACAGAAGCCTTTACATTGCTGAGGATCTCCCACTTCCTTCAATCTTCTAAACTTCCCACTATGACCAAAATACCTGAACCGATACACAACTTCTATACACACACGACTTACCCAAAACATGGTATCTCCACAATGTACTCTGCACTGAATGACGATCGGCCCTACTCCCAAATACCATCTCTCTCAAAATGGTCAGAAGAACTAAACATTGCTATTACCCCCAATATGTGGACACGTGCCTTTAAACATACCTTCTCAGCTTCCCACTGCTCTAACCACTGGGAATCATATCAAAAAACGATACATAGATGGTATCTCACACCCTACCGTCTCTTCAAATTCTTCCCAGGACATCCCTCTACATGCTGGAGAACATGTGGAAGCACAGGTACTCTAACACACATCCTATGGTTTTGCAGATCTATAAGTTCGTTCTGGAAACAAATATTTACCATGATCTCTAACATATCTCAGGTAACAACGCCTCCTAATCCCTCGTTAGCATTACTACATCTGGGCATTGAAAAATTTCCTACCAGGTCACGAGTAGTAATAGTGCATCTTCTACTCGCAGCAAAACTAAATATTGCCAAACTCTGGAAATCTACAGACTCTCCTTCCATTGCCAATACAATTACTGATCTGAACCTTCAGTGTGAAATGGAGAAATTAGTAGCTAGGAAGAATCTAACTATGGAAAAATTTTTGTATAACTGGTCTACCTGGCTTACACATCCAAAATGCTCCGTATCATTATAATGTACTCACTATTTCCCAACTTCCCCTTAGCTTGCTTTGTCTTCTTTATTCTCTTATCCACACTCATACTATACATTAATAACTCATTAAACTGGTTGGTGCTCCCCCCCCCCTTCACCTCCCCCCCCCCCCCCCCGTCTGGAGCTACTCTGTTTCTTTGTTTGCATTAATAAGCATGATCCACCACTGTTTAGTCTCATTTGTATAACTACCTATGCTATACTTACAACTTCTTTCTCCGTTATGGACTCATTTACTCCAGTCGGAACATCTGACGTGCTGTAACAACTGCATTTTCCTCTTTGTTCATGTTTTTTTTTTTGAAAAATTTTAATAAAGAATTATTGAAATAAGATAACAGCACTCCAAAGGGCAACCTGTCACAGAGGAAGATAGGTGTCTCTCCAGCAATAAATAAGGCTGAGCCTAGTGTGCAGTGAGCTCTTCTATCATGTGAGTGAGTGAAAGATTTACTTCCCCCTCCATTTGCTACTGAGAGGAGGAGCTGCTCCAACTCCATGTTCGTCTCTGCATCTATACAGAGCCCCTTCTCCTCCGTCCATGCTTTTGTTACTACCCTGCATAGGGGCTTACCTCTGCCATTACGGAGCCGTGCTGGCAGTCTCAGTCCGTCAATTTGTGTCCACTTCACACTGCAGTGAGTCAGGAAACCGGAAGTGACACAGGTGTGCTGAAAAAAGCACCGCCCACCATCCTCCAATCCCGCCAATTAAAATACAGGAAGGGAGGACAGCAACAAATCAGTGTAGAGTGGGAGTGTTTGCGGGCGCATCGTTTGCACCCTGCACACGCCCTAAATACGGGCAAATCAGCTTCCCAGCTTGCAATCAGCTGGGAAGCGCCCACTTTTTTTCTGTTTTTTTCCTTTTTACAGCTTGGGGGGGCAGTGCCTGTGCGCCACCACTGGCCAATCCACACATCAGTTACAGGACTTACAACTGTATAATTTTTACAATCCCAGTTTTCAAACATGGACACCAATCACAGGGCATGTAGTAGTCAGTGCTGGGTTTTATCAGCTGTGTCCTCCAAAGAGCATGGTTGGACTAAGCAGATTAAACCAGAAGCGTAGTGGCAATTTGATAGCTTGGAAATTTAGAGCTGTCACGTGTCCTGTGCACACTTCCTGTGTTATTTCAAAGAACCTAATCAGCTCTCCTTGTACTTATCTTGGACTACAGAATTATTATGCACTAAGTGGTGGGGATGAGGATATTGGGAAGGATTCACTAGTTTAGCAAAAGACAAGTGGAAAGGGCTGTCACAATTTATTTTTTGTAAATTTCAGTCCACACCTTGCTGTATGTTGTCGTACCTTTTTAACAATTTTACTATTTTAAAAGAAAATTAAAAACTAAGTGCATTTTTTGTAGTTGATAAAATTCTGTACTTGCAGGGTCTTTAATGCGGAGTTTCAGAAGTTCAGCTCCTTCCCCTGCTGCCAGGCCAGTAAGATAGCGCAGTGCACATTGCGCATATGCAGTAGGGACCCAGCCATGAAGCTGCAAGGCTTCACAGCTGGGTTCCCTTACCAGCAATGGAGGAGGCAACACCTGACGGCCGATGGAAACATTGGCTGCAGTGCCGACATCGCTGGATTCCAGGACAGGTAAGTGTCCTAATAGTAAAAGTCAGCAGCTACAGTATGTGTTGCTGCTGAGTTTTATTTTTGGAGGGGGAGGCCGTAACACCGCTTTAAATGTATAGTACATGGGCATATGTCCATGTATTGCAGAGATGTTCTGCATAGGTTTCTTTTTTCATTTTTATTTTGCCCTAATATACACTGTAAAATATATCTGTCCTGAAAGAAATATGTTGGCTGCTGTTGTACACGTCTTTCTGAAATAGCTTGGCTGGGTCTCGATTCAATCTGTGTCACAGACCTTAAACACACATGCAGCTAATGAAAGTCAGAGCAAAGTAAGATCTCCTTATCACTATACTTGTTCCAGGTCAACGGCTCAAACTCTCAAAGTAAAGATGCTATTGGAGCAGCAAAACATCCATTTATGAAAAACAGCTTAGCATCTTGTGTAATGAAAAATGACTACATTTACACAACATTTACATATGTTTTACAAATACGCTGGCAGCACTACAAACTGACACATATAGGGCATACTTGCATGGCACGAGATTGCATGACATGAGATTTGCAGGGCACTGTCTTTAATTACTTCTATCAGACCCCTTGTCTGCTATTTAAATGCAGCTGTGAGCCATCTTAATGGAGCAGAAGAGCAAAGGAAAAACAATTTTTTTAGCTGGAGCTACTAAGCTCTAAAAACAGCAGGATTCTTTTTACAACAAAGCAGATAAGGAGAGCCTTAAAGCATGAAAAGGGGGGAGGGGGAGTGTGGCTGGCAGCCGAGGAAGATGGGCGCGGCTTAACAAAGCTCTGGAGTGATGAGTCTCCTTGAAGCAGCTAACAGTGGCACTGTGAGCCATCTTAATGGAGAACACAGTCTGGATCCAGGGGGGGGGGGTGCAGTGCAGAGGTGGGATATCATGGGGAGGCGCAAGGCGCAAATCAAGAGAGGGTCCCCACAAAATGGACAAGTTTCACGGGCCGGCCGGGACACCTATGAAGAAAGATGGGGCCAGCTCCTCCTTTCACAGTAACACAGGACTGCAGCCTCCACAATCCAGAGAAGGGCGGAGTGGACACGCTGGGCTGCAATCACAAAACTGCGGCACCTCTATGGCTGATATCACCAGCCCAGGTAAACAAAGAAGAAAGATCTCAGATTCTGAAGGACAAGTAAGTGACTATTACTGACTATGATCCTAAATAAATAACCCCTATAGTGAAAAATGTAATGTCTTTCCAACTTCAGACCATCCTATAATAGATACTGATTTGAAAGAGATCTTAGTGTCATTAATGCCGCGTACACACGAGTGGACTTTACGGCAGACTTTGCCCGGCAGACGGGATTTCGTCGGACAATTCGATCGTGTGTGGGCTCCAGCGGACTTTGTTTTCTCAAAAGTTGGACGGACTTAGATTTGAAACATGTTTTAAATCAATCCGTCGAAATCGAGTCCGGTCAAAAAGTCAGCTCGTCTGTATGCTAGTTTGACGGACAAAAAGCCACGCTAGGGCAGCTATTGGCTACTGGCTATGAACTTCCTTGTTTTAGTCTGGTCATACGTCATCACGTACAAATTTGACGGACTTTGGTGGATTGTGTGTAGGCAAGTCCGTTCATTCAGATAGTCCGTCGTAAAGTCCGTTGAAAAGTCCACCGGGCAAAGTCTGCCATAAAGTCCGACCGTGTGTACGCGGCATAAGAAGTGCACTGCAGAAGGATATGTTATCTTTTATGAAGCAAACTAAGATGGAAATTGACGCACTAGGACAGTGATGGTGAACCTTGGCACCCCAGATGTTTTAGAACTACATTTCCCATGATGCTCATGTACTCTGCAATGTAGTTGAGCATCATGGGAAATCTAGTTCCAAAATATCTGGAGTGCCAAGGTTTGCCATCACTGCAATAGGAGAAAGAGTAGATTACATTGAACATAACATGGGTGATTTTGCAGAAGCCCACAATCATCTAGTGGATGCCCACTTTGATCTTGAGAAAGAAATTAAACATCTTAAGCTTAAAGTTGCAGACCTGGAGGACAGGTCCAGAAGCAACAACATAAAATTCAGAGGAATTTCTGAGAATGTAATAAACGCAGATCTGAAACAAATTTCTACGGCATATGATCTCAGACCTGGTCCTCACAATTTCCCACCAGGAACTGGTAATTGATAGGGCCCACAGACTGCCCTCACATATACCGGAAAAATTGCCAAGAAATGTCATAACTAAAATACACTTTTTCTACATGAAGGATCAAATGATACAATTCACACATCAACACTCACCACTCCTGGTCCCATATGCAAGCATTCTCCTCTACATTGATTTTTCACAAGCAACCATATTAGCTTTGAATAAATTTGAATTCGATAACCAAAATCCTCCACACTCATAATTTAATTTACATGTGGGGATTCCCCACTAAATTACTTATCGTCCGGAACACCTCCTGTTCGATTTTCAACGTTGGAAGATGGTCTGAAGATCCCTAAATCATGGTGTCTGTTACCTAACAATGATGGTAATATCTTGGAAAAATCCCTACTGGAAAAAAATCCTTCCACAATGGCAAACCAGCCATGGCTAAGTATTCTCTTAAGTCTCCGGAAGAAATAATTTTTATGCATCCTTAATTTTTTTACTTCATTATTCTATTATGAAGTTACAAAACATTAGTTGTCTCAGGATCAATAACATTCAGGGATCTCTTTTGTTCTGGTAGCTGCATGTTATTCTTTTTCCCCAGGATACAAGTGCATTTTAAGATGCACACTCGAGTTGCCTTGTAACTCAATATTTTTTACTGTTCTCTTTTACTTACATTTGTACCATTTTCATTTTTTTCCTCTACATTAAAAAGGTTCATTGTTTCATTTTTCTTCTGGAAGCTACACCACTGCTGAAAACCTCATTGGTCTAATATGGTTTATATTTAAGATGGTTAAGCTATCTTTTGCCACTAGGTCTTTTCATTATGATGATACTTAAACTTATGCTTACTAAATGGGAGAGGGCTTAACAGCCCATACAAATGCAAAGCTATTTGGACTGATGCCTTAAAAATTGGAAGAGACATATTATTATGCATTCAGGAATCGTACTTTGCAAGGGACAATCCACCTAAATTTACACATGATAAATCCCCACATATATTCTTTTTGAATATTTCTAAAAAGAAAAAGGGAGTCATGACAGCAATTAAAGACTCTGTTTCCTTTTAACTTCTGGATTTACAGAAAGACACTCAGGGAAGATACATAATTCTATTCGCTATTATCAACAATATAACTTATACAATTGCTAACATCTATGCTCCCAACAAACAGTCCCACCAATTTATAAACAAAATCTTAAATATCGCTTCAATACCAGGCACTTAGACACCTTCCTGCCCAAGCAAATTTTCAGCCTTCAGCGCTGTCGCAATTTGAATGACAATTGCGCGGTCATGCTACACTGTACCCAAACTATTTTTTTATCATTTTGTTCCCACAAATAGAGCTTTCTTTTGGTGGTATTTGATCCCCTCTGGGATTTTAATTTTTTGCGCAACAAATAAAAAAAGACCAAAAATTTTGAAAAAAAAACAAGTTTTCCTTTGACTCTGTAAAAGTTTTTTGTAAATAAGTATGTTTTCTCCTTCAATGATGGGCACTGATATGGCTGCACTGACGAGCACTGATAAGGCGGCACTGATGGGCACGGATGAGGTGGCACCAATGAGGTGGCACTGATGAGGTGGCACTGACAGGCACTGATGACGGGCACTGATAGGCGGCACTGATGGGCACTGATAGGTGGCACTGATGGGCACTGGTATGCGGCACTGATGGGCACTGGTATGCGGCACTGATGGGTACTTATGGGTGGCACTGATGGGCACTGACAGGTGGCACTGATGGGTTGCACTGATGTCACTGATGGGTGGCACTGATGATACTGATGGGTGGCATTGCTGGGCATCACTGATGTCTGTTACTACATACTGGTGCCAATCAGTGCCCATTTGTGGGCATAGATTGGGCATTCATTTGAACACGTGGATGGCCATGGGGTACATACCTGGCCATCCACATGTTGCCCCTTCCCGGTGGTCCTAGTGGCTTCCCTGGTGGTCCAGTGTGGTCATCTGTCAGGAGAGCCGCCAATCGGCTCTCCTCTACTCGCGTCTGTCAGACGCGAGTGAGGAAAAGCCGATCAATGGCTCTTCCTATTTACATCGTGATCACTTGTGATTGGACACGGCTGATCATATGGTAAAGAGCCACCGCCAGAGGCTCTTTACCAAGATCGGTGGAGCGATGTGTCAGACTGACACACGCTCCACCGATCGCCGCGATGCGCGCCCCCATGGGCGCGTGGTGGCTGTTATCCTGAAGGACGTCATATGACACCCAGTCAGGATAACTGAACCACCGCCCGCCCGTCATTTTGCTATAGGCCGGGCGGGAAGTGGTTAAAGAATATATGAAAAATTCAAAGAGGAAATATTATCATATGTGGGAACTTTAATGCTCCTATGGACCCTAATATGAATACTACCAAGAAAAACCAAACTACCAGAATAGGTTTAAGTACCATTTATTCTCAAGATCCTTGGAGGTGTCTTCACTCCATCGACAGGGATTATACATTGTTTTCCAGTGTGCAATATGTATTCATGGATTGATTTCTACAGACAAAATTCTCTTACAAAAAATAGTTGATGCCCTGATTCACAATATACTGTATCTTGGTCCGATCACAAACCAATGACACCAGACATAGTGATGGGGCAACAATGTACTAATACGACTCTATGGAAGAACAATACTTATATTCTCTTTCTCAAAATAAATACACTTGTCTGTAATGAAAGAAAGGTTGAAACATTTTTTTTATGTTTAACCACTTAAGGACTGGAAGGATTTTCCCCTTATCGACCAGGCCATTTTTTGCGATACGCCACTGCATCACTTTAACCAACAATTGCGCTGTCGTGCAAAGTTACATAGTCACATAGTTAGTCAGGTTGAAAAAAGACACAAATCCATCTAGTTAAACCAAAAAAAATACAATCCCTTATACACAATCCTATACCCACAGTTGATCCAGAGGAAGGTGAAAAACTCCAGCAAAGTATAATCCAATTTGCTATAGCAGGGAAAAAAAATTCCTTCCTGATTCCCGAAAGTCAATCGGATTTTCCCTGGATCAACTTTACCTATAAATGTTAGTAACAAGTTATAGACATGTGCACAGCCAAAAAATTTGTTCATTTTTGTTTCATTAGTTTATTATTTTTTTCGTTTTTTGGGTCATTCGTTATGATCGCGATTCGTAAATTCAGTCATTCGTAAATTCGTAAATGCGTTCATTCGTACATTCGTAAATTCGAACATTCGTTCATTCATACATTCGTACATTCGTTCATTCGTACATTCGTACATTTTTACATTTGTACATTTGTAAATTCATACATTCATAAATTCGTAAAATCCTACATTTGTAATTTAGAATATTTGTAAATTTGTAAATTCGAAGTTTGAAAATCCAAAAACCCGAAAATTCAAAAATCTGAAATAGTAACTAAGTTTTAAATTATAGGTATTGTAATTTCCTTTCAAATTTGACTGTCAGTGAACGTAACAAATACGAATTTATCCGAAGTTACGAATTATCCAAAACGAATACTGCATCTAAACAAATGGAACGGAACAAATTAATAATAAATAATAATAATAAAACGTTGTTATTATTATTATTGTTATTTATTATTTTTAATTCATTACGTTCCATTACGTTTTTTCGGATCATTCATAACTTTGGATAAATTTGTATGTGTTACGTTCACTAACAGCCAAATTTGAAAGTAAATTACAATAATTTAAAAGTTACTAGTAATTACTAATAGTTAAGTTATTATTAGTTAACTATTATTTCAGATTTCCGAATTTTCGAATTTACAAATTTACAAATTTATAAATTCACTAATTTACTAATGTACGAATGTACGAATGTACATTCGTAAATTGCGAATGTACGTATGCCCGAATTTACGAATGTCCAATTTTATCAAATTTCCGAATATTCGGAAAAAATTCGTTAAACGGGTTTTCGTTAATTCTGATATTCCCGAATTAATGAATTTGTCAAAATTCGTTAAAAAACGAATTCGGAACGAAACGAATTGCACATGCCTACCAAGTTATATTATGTACATTTAGGAAAGAATCCAGGCCTTTTTAAAGCAATCTTCTTAGCTTGCCAGAGCCACCTCTGGAGGGAGTCTATTCCACATTTTCACAGCTCTTACTGTGAAGAAACCTTTCCGTATTTAGAGATGAAATCTTTTTTCCTCTAGACGTAAACAGAGCGCCCCCTTGTCCTCTGTGATGACCTTAAAGTGAATAACGAAACACCAAAGTTCACTATATGGACCACTTATGCATTTGTACATGTTGATCCTATTCCCCCTTAACCACTTCAATACAGGGCACTTATACACCTTCCTGCCCAGACCAATTTTCAGCTGTCAGTGCTGTCGCAGTTTGAATGACAATTGCGCGGTCATCCATCACTGTACCCAAACTACATTTTTATCATTTTGTTCCCACAAATAGAGCTTTCTTTTGGTGGTATTTGATCACCTCTGCGGTTTTTATTATTTGCTAAACAAATAAAATAAGACCGAAAATTTTGAAAAAAATAAAAGTTTTGCTTTTGTTTCTGTTAAAATTTTTTGTAAATAAGTACGTTTTCTCTTTCACTGCTGGGCACAGATAAGGCGGCACCAATGAGCAGACACCAATGAGCGGGCACAAAAGATGGGCACTGATATGCGGCACTGATGGGCACTGGTAGGCGGCACTGATGGGTGGCACTGATATGCAGCACTGATGGGCATTGATAGGAGGCACTGATGGGCACTCATGGGTGGCACTGGTGGGCACTGATGGGAACTGATAGGCGACACTGATGGGCACTGTAAGGCTGAAAAGATGGGTTCCTATGGGTGGCACTGCTGGGCACTGATAGGCGGCACTGCTGGGCACTGATAGGCGGCACTGCTGGGCACTGATACGTGGCACTGATGGGCACTAATACACGGCACTGATACGCGGCACAGATAGGCATCCCTGGTGGCACTGGCAGTGGTAGGCATTGTGAGTGGGCACTGATTGGCAGCTGCCTGGTCATTGATTGGCAGCTGCCTGGGCACAAATTATTTCCCTGGGGGTCTAGGGGGCATACCTGGTGGTCCAGTGTCGATGGCTTCCCTGGTGGTCCTGGGCGGCTTCCCTGGTGGTCCTGGGCGGCTTCCCTAGTGGTC
Organism: Lithobates clamitans; assembly: GCA_037952925.1. Taxonomy (NCBI): domain Eukaryota; kingdom Metazoa; phylum Chordata; class Amphibia; order Anura; family Ranidae; genus Lithobates; species Lithobates clamitans. Next base: position 7,402,793 of record JBBGZY010000655.1, read on the forward strand.
CCGGGTGGGATCCGAGGGGGGGCTGTGCTGATAAACAATGAGCACACACCCCCCCCTGTCAGGAGAGCAGCTGATCGGCTCTCCTCTACTCACGTCTGTCAGACGCGAGTGAGGAAAAGCCGATCATCGGCTCTTCCTATTTACATTGTGATCAGCCGTGATTGGACACGGCTGATCACGTGGTAAAGAGTCTCCGTCAGAGACTCTTTACCTAGATCGGTGTTGCGGGGTGTCAGACTGACACCCCGCAACAACGATCGCCGCGATGCGCACCCCCAGGGGCGTGCAGCGGCTCCATATCCTGTGGACGTCATATGACACCCAGTCAGGTTATTGAAACCACTTTGCCGCCGTCATTCTGCTATATGGCGCGCGGCAAGTGGTTAATCTCCTCTTCTCAAGGAGGGAATAAATTCAGTTCCTCTAATCTTTCTCCATAGCTGAGCTTCTCTTTGTCTCTTATCAGTTTCGTTGCCCTTCTCTGCACTTTCTCAAGTTCCCTGAAATCCTTTTTTGAGAACTGGTGCCCAAAACTGAACTGCGTATTACAGATGAGGTCTTACTAATGATTTGTACAGGGGCAAAATGATATCTCTCTCTCTGGAGTCCATACCTCTCTTAATACAAGAAAGGACTTTGCTCGCTTTGGAAATCGCAGCTTGGCATTGCATGCTATTAATGAGCTTATGATCTACCAAAACCCCCAGATCCTTCTCCACCATTGAGTCCCCCAATTGTACTCCCCCTGGTATGTATGATGCATGCATATTCTTAGCCCCAAGTGCATAACTTTACGTTTATCAAGATTAAACATCATTTGCCACTTAGTTGCCCAATTAGACAGTGCACTGAGGTTGGCTTGTAAATTGGGGACATCCTGTAAGACGTTATTTCATTATTTAATGACAATTGTGCAGTCAAGCAACACTGTACCCAAACTACATTTTTTTGGCACAAATAGAGCTTTCTTTTGGTGGTATTTGATCACCACTGCGGTTTTTATTTTTTACGCTCCAAATAAAAAAGAGACTGAAAATTTAGAAAAAAAAAAGTTCTTAGTTTCTGTTACAAAAATTTGTAAATGAGTAAGTTTTTTCCGTTACTAATGAGCATTGATGAGGCAGTACTGATTGGCACTGATGGTCACCGATGAGGTGGCACTGATGGGCATCACTGATGGGCACTCATAGGCAGCACTGATGGGCACTGATAGGCGGCACTGACAGGAAATCACTAATGGGCACCAATTGGCACTGATTGCCACCCCTGGTGGTCTCCAGTGGGCATCCTCGATAGGTCTGCACTGATAATCAATGTGCTGATTATCAGTGCAGACCCCCTCCCTGTCAGGATCGGCTGTCCTCTACTCGCGTCTGTCAGTGCGAGTGGAGGAAAAGACGATAAATGGCTCTTCCTGTTTACACTGTGATCAGCTGTGATTGGACACAGCTGATCACGTGGTAAAGAGCCTATGTCATAGGCTCTTTACCTAAATCAGAGATGCGGTGTGTCAGACTGACACACCACTGATCACCGTACTGCAAGCACTCGCGGGCACATGCTAGTGGCTTGGACGTCATGACTCCCAGGAAGCGGTTAATGAACATAATTCAGTTTTATCTACAAATCTTTGATGTACCCACAAAGCATACAGTATATTAGGGGTTTACTAATTCAAAACATGAAAACTGGACTATAATAAAAAAGTAATGAAAATACATACTAAACCAAAATACATCCTCTTTAAAGCTGAAATACCAACTACTGCCTAAGTGCAAAGCTGCTACATAGGCTATATTGTAAAATTTAGCTAATGGTATATTCTCCAAGCCAGCACCTATTATAAAAAAAGCAATATGGGAGCAGCAAGTTTCATTCTTGCTATCATGTATTGTAGAGTCTCTAATTAAGTCAGCTTGACAATGTGGTTAAAAAAATATTTAGAACTTTTTGACTTATAAATTGTTGCAATAACACAACTGGACCAATCAACATTTTTCTAAATAGCAGCCTTTAGCTGCAACTATTTAGAAAACAGCATGTTTTTGGAAAAGCTGGATAATCTATGTCATTCGGCTTCTGATTATATAAATACTGTTTTGGACATGGTGTAATTTATGTTTTTGATCTGTTCTGGTTTTGCATTCTTGTTCTCACTCTACCTAATTCTAGTGTGCCCAAGTCAAAATGCTATTTTTTTTCTTATTAAATGGTGTTGCCATAGCAGCGAGTGGTGTCTGATCTCTTGCCCCCTACTGATTTTGAGTGTACTTTCAGTTTAGCGAGAATAGTAATCATGCTTTACAGATTGTATCAAATTTATAAATCCCCAATGTCCTCTAAGTGAAACTACTGTATTGGGCTTTATAGGTGACAGGAATGAAAGGCTTGACAAGACTGGCATAAAACAAAAGTAAACATGTTCTGAATAAAGCAAGTGCATTACCGTTCCCGTCACTCTCACTATTTGTCATTATACAGGTAAAAAATAGAAACTGTCAGAGCAATTTAAAAGTATTATACCAGTTTTGTTTTCTTTATCAATTGTCATCAAATAAAAATGAATAGTTTTGACAAGTCGAGTACAGATAAGCCTGGATCTGTTATGCAAGATGGAATTTTCACCTATATAAAGTGTTGCTGTAATAAAGCATGTGCCAATTTGTGTAATTTTTGTGCTGTAACAAAATGTACTCATTTATACATCAGCCCATGGTATTTTAAAGCCCAACAGGGTTTTTTAATTTTTTTTTATATAAATAGCCCTCCAGCAGAGGTTTAGGACACAGCTTATTGGGATAGTCACGCAAATTCCATTGCTGTCCCCAGCAATAATCCCTTCTGCCAATATATTGTGGGGTTGATTTACTTAAGGGAAAGATTGTGCACTTTGCAATTGCATTTTCTCCAGAGCTTAGTAAATAAGGGGAGGTTCTACTGACTTCCATCATCTAATCACATGTGTAGCGCCAGCCCCCCTGATTGACCCCAAAGGTCAATTACACAAACACCAGACTGTAGCAAAGTAAACAAGTATTTTACTTATGTTGCACACTTTAGAGTGTGCTACTAGAAGCAAGTGTAGGAAAAAGCATTTTTCTGGCATAGGAATAAATATGATTTCATGAATCTGGGTCAGGGTTATTAGAGGCCAGGGCTGGATGACTTATACTGGCAGATCTCTGGTGCCTTCCCCTGGTATCTGGAAAGTTGGAGAACATTCTAGAACTAGTGGGTGGAGGTGAGGAGGAGCTGCCTTGAATATTTATGGGCTCTCAGCCAATCCACAGGGGTGAGCCTGGCAAGGAACTGGGATAACCCATAGAGGAGAGGCTGGTGGTGACCCTTAGGGGACCCCTGCTGGGGAAGGGTTTTACTTCGGGCTGGAGCTTGGGAAAGCTAGCCTGGAAGGATCCCACTACAGGAGGCAGTTGGATGAATTCGGACCAGAGAGGCAGCGGGAAGGAGCAAGCAGAGACAGCGAATAGATCAACACTGTGCAGGGACAAACGGAGGGACTGTCAGCTGTAACAGTTCTCTCTTGAAGACCGCAGCACAGGCCTTCATCTAACCTTGCCCTGGGGAATCTCCATGAAGTGTGCCAGTTAGGAGGACAAGGGTAAGCAAGCAGCCAGGTAGGCTGGTGGCAGCCTGGCGGGCTAATAGTCTTCTGCAGTGGTAGCACTGGGCTCAGTGTCTATGGGAAGACAGAAGGGAGATGCTGTTCACCGCACAATGTGCTAAACTATCCACAAAGGGACGGGATATTCCTAGCCTGTAATGGGCTGCTGCTGAATTGACTAAAAAAGACTGTTAATTCCACCAGAGTGATCAGCGGATGCTGTACAAACTAACCATGTTTGTGCAGGAGAGAGGAAGAAGAAGATCTGTATAAATGGGAAGGAAGTTGTCCCCTTTGTTCTGTGTTTGACAGTCCAAGTTGGACAGCCCGTAATTTCCTTACCCCATCCAAGTTATCATCCCCTAATAAAACAATAAAACAAGCCAAGGACTGATTTTCTGTGTTGGAGTGAATGAAGGAAATGCTAACTGACTGGCTGTGCAGCAGTGGGAAACCCTAACTCAGCAGCTCTCACTAAGGCCTCATGTACGCTGCTGCTGCTGGTAAACGGACGTTTAGGAGCAGCTGGGCATTTTCTTCAACTGCTCCTGAACTCTTCTCTATGTTATCTTATCAGTACATAGTACACATGTTCATTTATAATCATTTCTAGGCAGTTGCGTTTAGAGGCTTTTTTTGGAACCCCCAAAAAATGCGTCCAGAATCTGTGTTTAGAGGCATTTCAAACGCCAAAAGGCAGCTAAAGCGTTTAGGAGCATTTAAGTCTAGTAGCGTTTTTAAAAGGGAAACATTTTATTTATTACTTTTGAGCCTGGAAAATGCTAAAAACACACCAAAAGCTCAATTATCACTGTATGCAAGCTTGAAATATCATGTGATTTTCCCCTCATCAGCCAATTATGCTGTACAATATACAACTTGCATTACTTGACCCTGAAGTTGAATAGGAATTTCACTCACCCGTCAACCATTGAGAATTTGCAAACTAGACGGGGTCTAACCTTTTCCAAGAGAACGTCAAAGGTGGCAATTGACGTGTGTAAAATAAAACATTTCTCTGGGTAATTACGTAGCTGAACATACATATTAGAAAAGTATCCTGGGGACATACGTTGAGCCATCAATGGATGTGTCCAGTAGCGACAAACTCTGGTCCTCTCACGCAATTTTCTACGTCTTTGGAGCCTCAGCAAAAGCAACATCAGGATTTCCTCCCACATGCTCAACATGGGATCCATATTAACAAACCAACCAAAAAATAACAGCTAGCTTCGAGCACACTGCTTTCTCAACTGCTACTCACACTGTTCTCTCACAGAATGGCTGAAATAGTTAATAAATACTTGTTTTTAGTGCTATCTAATCATTTGGGAGGGTCTCCTGAGGTTATCTTTAGTAAAACGCTCCTGAACGCAAATGCAGCAAAACGCAGCTTGTAAACGCTGCTAAACACACGTTTTTAAAATGTAGATTACTAGCTGTGATGTTCCAGCATTCAGGAGAGGTTGAGAAACGTCCCATGTACATGAAGCCTAAGAGTCTTGAAGCAGACAAGAACAAGAATGACTTAGGCAAATATCTTTCAGCTTTAAAATCTTACTCTTGGTAAATATGCAAAGGATATGCAATGCAAAGAAAATCACAGTAAGTCAAACAGTAGTAACCAGTAGTTCTTAAAAGAACCTATGATCCCTGGTATAAAAAGGGAAGAGAATGACCTTTTGAGTCAGACTTCTCCTTTTAAATCCTGAGGTCCAAAAAGTTTGTGGCACAAATGTAAAACAAGTTACAAGAAATGCAACAATTAATCTCTCAGTAGAGTTCCCCCTTATATGTGCAGATAGTGTGCACAGAGTCCTTTAAGTGGGGGTGGGGGGGAGAAGAGAAGAGGAGAGTGGAGGAGTCCTTGTGATGTAGATGTCCAGTGTCTTCAGCTAGCTCAACAAGGACCCAGAAGGATTGCTGTGCAATGGTGACCAGCAATAGAAAATAGCATGTGCATAGTGTTTCCTTTTTGAGGCTTTAATGTAAAGAGATGGGATAAAGGTGTCTGTACACAGTGTCTTTGTGGGGTATATACAGGGTGGGCTTCTGTCTGCTCACCAGTCCTAATGATACCAAGGCTCAAGGGAATAGGATGTCCCAGAACAGGCTTAAATAATCTGCAAATAGCAAAGGGTGCCTGGCTGTGCACCTAGCGACGCTGGGATTCTGCTGTAACTGTACCAGCCATGATGAGAGCGACCCCTGAAGTCACTCGGCTGACAGGGAGCTGGCAATGGTGGATCTGCACACCAGATTCTCCACACCACCCAGGCCACAACACCTGCTCACATTCCCTGGAGCGGCCAGGTCCCTGCTCTTAGAATTGTATAAGAAACCGCGCTACATGAACTAAAAATTAAAAAATTAAAAATTAAAAATATGCACATCAAAATACTGAGTCCATCTGAAGATAATGTCAATAAAAGTCCGACAATAAATCACCAAGGGATATAAATCTTCATCCACATTATTAGTGACATCACACTCAGTTCACCATTGGAAGTAGTGTTAGAGATAGGACAGTCCTCCACCTTCAAAACAACTGCCTCTTACCAGCTCCCTTGATCTCTGGTCAGGAGATCAATAGCGCCTTTTGGCTTATAACCCAGCCACAGTCTCAGATAGGGATGGATATAAGGTCAGATCGACTCCTCCTATTATCCTAAACAGCCCATACACAACTTGTCCAATGGCCAATCATGAAAGGAGAAAAGAAGCCTCCATAGTGTAAAAACGTATATAATGTTTATTATTAAAACAGTAATGCACTCACATGTAAGCGAAATCGTTCAGGCAAAAACAGATGAACGAGCCGGCCGGCTCTCTCTACAAAGCACCCGTAGCTTCCGGGACTGCGTGTGTATGTTGTGGTGGCGTCAGCACGCCGCTCTCCCTACGCCGTTTCGTCAAACCTGACGTCGTCCAGGGGCACGGGCGGCGTGCTGAACGCCACCTATTATATGCCAGTTAATTTCTAGAGGCGCCGCCCAGTCCTGAGGTCCGAGCAGTAAGTGAAACTGTTGCCGCCATATTGCAATGGGGCAAGCGCCAGTACAATCTCAGGGAAAGACGCCGATAACAATCAGTATCCGCCCTTAGTTTAAGCTATGTGTTAAGTTGTGGTTTATGTATACACAATCCATAATATGAGGGAATGTGTATAAATATTGTACATTTAATCAATTGTATTAGGAATAGGCGTACCACACAGACCACAGTGGCGGCATCTAGTGGCCAAAATTTATATGGCCTGGCCTAAATCATATGGTCCATTTGTGGAGTACCCTAAATGCATCAGTTAAATTTCTAATAAGCAAAAAATTGTTACTAAAAATTTAATACATGAATCCTTCATTAAATTTCCCTATAAAGGGGAAGGGCAAAAAGAAAAAAGAAAAAAGAAAAGGAGAAAAGGATAGTATTCAAATTAAAAAGTAATGTATTCATATTGGACCAGGTTATATAAAACACCTAATTTTCAATAACAGTTGTACTGCAATTCATCTAAAAAATAGATGAATCACAAATAGGTGCAAACGTGTCAAATCACTGTGTCATGTTATTAGATAATCTACATTAGTTGATACCTTATAGGGCAGCTCAAAGGTCCAATAATCAAAATTGGCTGAAAAATGGTGGGTGTGTGTACACACCATCCCCATCCTTCCCCCCAAATAAACTGCTGGGGACTCAGGACTGGTTTACATATAATCACCCTAACTGTTATCAATAAACGAATTGACATCTGTGTCTATGTTGAGGCCATAGGGGCTATAACATCGTACCCTATGGATCCACGCCATCTCCATCTTGGATAGTTCTCTAACCAGAGATCCCCCTCTCCAATGGGCATTATATTTGTCAATGGCTAAAAAAATTGTATTGGCTGGGTTCCGATTATGGACCTTATCGTAGTGTTTGGAGACAGAATGGAACTTAAAACCCGTTTTGATATTCGTAATTAGGGATGAGCCGAACACCCCCCGGTTCGGTTCGCACCAGAACCCGCGAACGGACCGCAAGTTCGCACGAACGTTAGAACCCCATTGACGTCTATGGGACTCGAACGTTCGAAATCAAAAGTGCTCATTTTAAAGGCTAATTTGCATGGTATTGTCCTAAAAAGGGTGTGGGGACCCGGGTCCTACCCCAGGGGACATGTATCAATGCAAAAAAAACTTTTAAAAACGGCCGTTTTTTCGGGAGCAGTGATTTTAATGATGCTTAAAGTAAAAAAAAAAAAGTGAAATATTCCTTTAAATATCGTACCTGGGGGGTGTCTATAGTATGCCTGTAAAGTGACGCGTGTTTCCCATGTTTAGAACAGTCCCTGCACCAAATGTCATTTTTAAAGGAAAAAATCTCATTTAAAACTGCTTGCGGGTTTAATGTCATGTCGGGTCATGGCAATATGGATGAAAATCAGTGAGACAAACGGCATGGGTACCCCCCAGTGCATTACCAGGCCCTTTGGGTCTTGTATGGATATTAAGGGGAACCCCGCACCCAAATTAAAATAAGGAAAGGTCCCTATATACTCTGAACAGCAGTATACAGGCGGTGCAAACAAGACAGGGACTGTAGGTTTGTTGTTAAGTAGAATCTGTTTGTAATTTTGAACATTTTTAATGTGTTTAGCTCCAGCCAAAAAATCTTTTCTAAGCTTTTTGGAAAACATAGGGAAGGGATATCACCCCTGTGACATTTGTTTTGCGTCTTTCCTCCTCTTCAGAAGATTTCACCTCACTTTTTTGTCCCAATGAAAAATGTTTTTTGAAAATTTGGGTTTTTTTGTGGAACAAGGATTGGAAAGCATCAGTGGAAAGGAGAAATTGTTTTCCCATATTAACTCTTACAGGAGAGAATTTCCCTTCCTTGGGGGTAGATTTCATCTCACTTCCTGTTGTCTCCTTCCGTTTGCAAGTAGGAGTCGTTTGTAAGTTAGATGTTTGAAAGTAGGGTCCTGCCCTATATACTCAGCAGAAATTTGGGCCTTAGGTGTTGCTGTGGCCAAAACACTGTAAGCCCTCACAGGGCCCTGCTGTGAAATATTAGATCAAGAATTGTAATTACATGCCCCTGTTGAACAGGAGCTGAAAAATTAGGCCTTAGGCACTGGTGCTGGTGCCACAACACTGCAACCCCTCACAGACACTCTAGTTGGAACGCAGGAACGAGCCCTGCTGCAAAGTATTGCATCAAAAATTGTAATTACACGCCCCTGTTAGACAGGGGCAGAAAAATTGGGCCTTAGGCACTGGTGCTGGTGCCACAACACTGCAACCCCTCACAGACACTCTAGTTGGAACGCAGGAACGAGCCCTGCTGCAAAGTATTGCATCAAAAATTGTAATTACACGCCCCTGTTAGACAGGGGCAGAAAAATTGGGTCTTAGGCACTGGTGCTGGTGCCACAACACTGCAACCCCTCACAGACACTCTAGTTGGAACGCAGGAACGAGCCCTGCTGCAAAGTATTGCATCAAAAATTGTAATTACACGCCCCTGTTAGACAGGGGCAGAAAAATTGGGTCTTAGGCACTGGTGCTGGTGCCACAACACTGCAACCCCTCACAGACACTCTAGTTGAAACGCAGGAACAAGCCCTGCTGCAAAGTATTGCATCAAAAATTGTAATTACACGCCCCTGTTAGACAGGGGCTGAAAAATTGGGTCTTAGGCACTGGTGCTGGTGCCACAACACTGCAACCCCTCACAGACACTCTAGTTGGAACGCAGGAACAAGCCCTGCTGCAAAGTATTGCATCAAAAATTGTAATTACACGCCCCTGTTAGACAGGGGCTGAAAAATTGTGCCTTAGGCACTGGTGGTGGCGCCCAGAACCAAAAATGTTCTTACAAGCTATCAGCGTGATGATTGAGGAGGAAGAGGATAATTACTCAGGGATAGTCACTCAGCATCAGCATAGGCAGTCTTTGAAGGGATCTGAAAAAAATTATTCAGTTACATCAGCATCAGGTGCTTGGTAGCTGGTGGTGATCCAAGACTGATTCATTTTTATGAAGGTCAGCCGATCGACCGAGTCAGTGGACAGACGCACCCTGTGATCGGTTACCACGCCTCCAGCAGCACTGAATGTGCGTTCCGAAAGAACGCTGGATGCAGGACAGGCCAGTAGCTCAATTGCATACTGTGCAAGCTCTGGCCAGTGATCCATCCTCAAGACCCAGTAACCCAGAGGATTTTCGGTGGGAAAGGTGTCCAAGTCTGATCTTGCCCCTAGGTATTCCTGCACCATGTAAAACAGACGCTGGCGATGGTTGCTGGAACCGATCATACCTTGGGGCTGCGGACCAAAAAATTGTCTGAACGCATCGGTCAGACGGCCACCTTCTCCACCGCTCCTTCTTTGACTGACCGAAGCCTCAGCAACACGTTGTCCAGAAACAGGAGTTTGTAACCTCCCAGTCTCTGGGAACGCGTTGCACAGACCTTTCTGCAAGGCCTCCCGAAGATGTTTCATCCTCTGCTCCCTCTGCGATGGCAAGATAAGGTCCGCAACCTTACCCTTGTAACGTGGATCAAGGAGGGTTACCAGCCAGTATTGGTCCTTCTCCTTGATACCACGAATACGAGGATCCTTACGCAGGCTTTGCAGGATCAGGGAGGCCATGCAGCGTAGGTTTGCTGAGGCATTCGGTCCGGAGTCCTCTGGGTCACTAAGGACAACAACGTCCGCAGCCACCTCCTCCCAGCCACGTACAAGTCCATGTGTTCCTTGGGACTGATCCCTTAAAGACTGCTGATGCTGAGTGCCAGGCTCCACCTCCATACTGACACAATCTTCCTCCTCCTCCTCCTCCTCCTCCTCCTCGTCCTCTTCCTGTGTGATCGGCGGGCACGCAGGAACACTGTCTGGATAAAGGGGGCCTTGAGAGCTAAGGAAGTCCTCCTCTTCCTGCCTCTGTTCTGCCTCAAGTGCCCTGTCCATTATTCCACGCAGCGTGTGCTCCAACAGGTGGACAAGGGGGACAGTGTCACTGATGCATGCACTGTCAGTGCTCACCATCCTCGTGGCCTCCTCGAATGGTGACAGGACAGTGCATGCATCCCTGATCATGGCCCACTGGCGTGGGGAAAAAAAACCAAGGTCCCCTGACCCTGTCCTGGTGCCATAGTCGCACAGGTACTCATTGATGGCCCTCTGCTGCGTGTGCAGCCGCTGCAGCATGGCCAATGTCGAGTTCCACCTGGTGGGCATGTCACAGATTAGGCGGTTCTTGGGCAGGTTAAACTCCTTTTGGAGGTCCGTCAGCCGAGCACTGGCATTATATGACCGGCGGAAATGCACACAGACTTTCCTGGCCTGCCTCAGGACATCCTGTAAGCCCGGGTACCTGCCCAAGAACCGCTGCACCACCAAGTTAAGGACGTGAGCCAAACAGGGCACATGGGTCAGTTGTCCCTGTCGGAGGGCAGAGAGGAGGTTGGTGCCATTGTCGCAAACCACCATTCCTGCCTTAAGTTGGCGTGGCGTCAACCACCTCTGAACCTGCCCCTGCAGAGCTGACAGAACCTCTGCCCCAGTGTGGCTCCTGTCCCCCAAGCACACCAGCTCAAGCACCGCATGGCATCTTTTGGCCTGCGTACTTGCGTAGCCCCTTGAACGCCTACGGAGCACCGCTGGTTCCGAGGAAGAGGCCATGGAGGAAGAAGAAGAGGAGGGGGTGGAGGAGAGAGGTGTGTCACAATCAGCATTTTGGAGGCGTGGTGGCGGAACAACCTCCAACACTACTGCACCTTGTCCTGCATCCTTCCCAGCTGCCAGCAGAGTCACCCAATGCGCCGTGAAACTTAAGTAACGTCCCTGTCCATGCCTGCTGGACCATGAGTCAGTGGTAATATGCACCTTACCGCTGACCGCCCTGTCCAGCGAGGCATGGACATTGCCTTCCACATGCCGGTAGAGAGCCGGAATCGCCTTCCGTGAGAAAAAGTGGCGTTTGGGAACCTGCCACTGAGGAACCGCACATTCCACAAACTCACGGAAGGGGGCAGAGTCTACCAACTGAAAAGGCAGCAGTTGAAGTGCTAGCAATTTTGCCAAGCTAGCATTCAACCGCTGGGCATGTGGATGGCTGGGAGCAAACTTCTTTCGGCGGTGCAGCAGCTGGGGCAGGGAAATTTGCCTGGTACAATCTGACGTCGGTGTACCAAAAGCAGATTGCCCACAAGTACTTGGCTGTGACACACCTAATTCTACACCTTCATTCCTCTCACTGCAGGTCTCAGAGAGGACTGAAGGTCTAGTGGGGTTGGAAATCTCAGCTGATGAGGAGCAAGGAGAGATCCTCTTTGTTCTTTGGTGTGGGTCTTTTAGATATGCTTGCCAACGAACTGCATGGCAGGTCAACATATGTCTGGTCAAGCATGTGGTACCCAAGCGGGAGATGTTTTGGCCACGCGAGATACGCTTGAGACATATGTTGCAAATAGCAACGGTGCGATCTGATGCACTCGTCTCAAAAAAGGCCCACACCAAAGAACTTTTTGAATAACGCACAGAGACTGCAGCGCCCTGCACATGTGGAGCTTTGGGGTGTGATGCAGTCAATGTGCTGCCCTTAGGCTGGCCCCTGGAGGGCATCCTGCCTCGTTGGTGATGTGCCGCCTCCTCCTCCTCCTCCTCCTCCTCTCTCCTATCAGGCACCCACGTTGAGTCAGTGACCTCATCATCCCCTCCCTCCTCATCACTGGAGCAAACCTGGCAGTATGCTGCAGCAGGGGGAGCATGACTGCCAGATTGCTGTCCTTCTTGGGCACCCCCTCTGTCCGTGCTCATGTTACTGCCTTCATCGAGCTCAGTATCATCATCAGAGCCTTCCAAACGCTGGGCATCCTCCTGGAGCATGTACCCAACACTGTGGTCAAACAGTTCGAGGGAATCCTCAGGAGGACATGGTGGAGCTAGTGAAGGAGTCACTGATGACATTGAGCTGAGGGAAGAGGCCGCTGCTTTGCCAGACAAAGCACCCTGGGCATGGGTGAGAGAGGATGAGGAGGATGAGGACGGCTTGGTCATCCACTCGACCAAGTTTTCTGCATGTTGCGGCTCAACACGGCCAGCTGCCGAAAAAAAGGCCAAGCGTGTCCCATGGCCACGGGCTGATGAGGATGCACCGTCTCCACGACCAGCACTAGACACAGAGCCTGCTTGCCCTCTCTTATTGGCTTGTGACTGTCTGCCTCTCCTTCTTGGCCTTCCAGACATACTAATGGCCTGTAGCTGCACTAAGCTGGGATAGAACACCTGTAATTTTCTTCAGGTAGCTTTATATACTGTAACCAGACAAGCCTGCCTGTCAGTAGGAAGATAACAGGAACTGATCTAGCTGAACACTGTGAGCAGGACGCACTGACTGCACTAAATGTAAATAGCAGGAACGGATCTAGCTGAACACTGTGAGCAGGACGCACTGACTGCACTAAATGTAAATAGCAGGAACGGATCTAGCTGAACACTGTGAGCAGGACGCACTGCACTAAATGTAAATAGCAGGAACGGATCTAGCTGAACACTGTGAGCAGGACGCACTGCACTAAATGTAAATAGCAGGAACAGATCTAGCTGAACACTGTGAGCAGGACGCACTGCACTAAATGTAAATAGCAGGAACGGATCTAGCTGAACACTGTGAGCAGGACGCACTGCACTAAATGTAAATAGCAGGAACGGATCTAGCTGAACACTGTGAGCAGGACGCACTGCACTCAATGTAAATAGCAGGAACGGATCTAGCTGAACACTGTGAGCAGGACGAACTGCACTAAATGTAAATAGCAGGAACAGATCTAGCTGAACACTGTGAGCAGGACGCACTGCACTAAATGTAAATAGCAGGAACGGATCTAGCTGAACACTGTGAGCAGGACGCACTGCACTAAATGTAAATAGCAGGAACAGATCTAGCTGAAAACTGTGAGCAGGACGCACTGACTGCACTAAATGTAAATAGCAGGAACAGATCTAGCTGAACACTGTGAGCAGGACGCACTGACTGCACTAAATGTAAATAGCAGGAACGGATCTAGCTGAACACTGTGAGCAGGACGCACTGCACTAAATGTAAATAGCAGGAACGGATCTAGCTGAACACTGTGAGCAGGACGCACTGCACTCAATGTAAATAGCAGGAACGGATCTAGCTGAACACTGTGAGCAGGACGAACTGCACTAAATGTAAATAGCAGGAACAGATCTAGCTGAACACTGTGAGCAGGACGCACTGCACTAAATGTAAATAGCAGGAACGGATCTAGCTGAACACTGTGAGCAGGACGCACTGCACTAAATGTAAATAGCAGGAACGGATCTAGCTGAACACTGTGAGCAGGACGCACTGCACTAAATGTAAATAGCAGGAACGGATCTAGCTGAACACTGTGAGCAGGACGCACTGCACTAAATGTAAATAGCAGGAACAGATCTAGCTGAACACTGTGAGCAGGACGCACTGCACTAAATGTAAATAGCAGGAACAGATCTAGCTGAACACTGTGAGCAGGATGCACTGACTGCACTAAATGTAAATAGCAGGAACGGATCTAGCTGAACACTGTGAGCAGGACGCACTGACTGCACTAAATGTAAATAGCAGGAACGGATCTAGCTGAACACTGTGAGCAGGACGCACTGACTGCACTAAATGTAAATAGCAGGAATGGATCTAGCTGAACACTGTGAGCAGGACGCACTGCACTAAATGTAAATAGCAGGAACAGATCTAGCTGAACACTGTGAGCAGGACGCACTGCACTAAATGTAAATAGCAGGAACAGATCTAGCTGAACACTGTGAGCAGGACGCACTGCACTAAATGTAAATAGCAGGAACAGATCTAGCTGAACACTGTGAGCAGGACGCACTGACTGCACTAAATGTAAATAGCAGGAACAGATCTAGCTGAACACTGTGAGCAGGACGCACTGCACTCAATGTAAATAGCAGGAACGGATCTAGCTGAACACTGTGAGCAGGACGAACTGCACTAAATGTAAATAGCAGGAACAGATCTAGCTGAACACTGTGAGCAGGACGCACTGCACTAAATGTAAATAGCAGGAACGGATCTAGCTGAACACTGTGAGCAGGACGCACTGACTGCACTAAATGTAAATAGCAGGAACGGATCTAGCTGAACACTGTGAGCAGGACGCACTGCACTAAATGTAAATAGCAGGAACGGATCTAGCTGAACACTGTGAGCAGGACGCACTGCATTAAATGTAAATAGCAGGAACAGATCTAACCTAATCTAGCTAACTCAAATCAAATGACACTGTCTGTCTCTCTCTCTATCAGCACACCGGAACACACTACACAGGGCCGCCGTGCAGGCGGCCTTATATAGTGTGGGGCGTGTACTAAATCCCCTGAGCCATAATTGGCCAAAGCCACCCTGGCTTTGGCCAATTACAGCTCTCTCTACTGACGGCGCTTTGATTGGCCAAGCATGCGGGTCATAGTGCATGCTTGGCCAATCATCAGCCAGCAATGCACTGCGATGCCGCAGTGAATTATGGGCCGTGACGCGCCACACGAATTTGGCGCGAACGGCCCATAACGTTCGCAATTCGACGGACGGTCGAACAGCCGATGTTCGAGTCGAACATGCGTTCGATTCGAACACGAAGCTCATCCCTATTCGTAATGTGTTCCCCTAAACGTACCTGCATGGCCCGCTTGGTCCGACCTATGTATTGGAGACCGCACGGGCATTGAAGCAGGTATACAACCCCCGTGGAACTACATGTGATAAAAGGTTCTATTCTGTGCTCTATAGAGGTACTAGTTGAAACGAATGACAATGTTTTTCTCGTTTTGATGTAATTCAAAGTGCAAATTTGACATCTGCGACATTGGTGATAACCCGAAAGGCCCTGAAAGAAGGACAATCTCTTGCCAGGAGGGTCTACTACATTGGGAGCAATGATATTTCTTAGTGAGGGAGCCCCTCTAAATATCACCTGGGGTTTCTTGGGCAGAAAGGTTTTAATCAGTGTATCATTGCCCAACAAGTGCCAGTGTTTGGCAATGATTTTCTTAATCTGGTAATGTTGGGTTGAGTAACCTGTGATGAAAGGAATAACTGGACTGTCCCTCTTTTTTATAGGTGCCATGTCAAGAAGTTCAGATCTATTGCGTCTTTCAACTTCTTTTATGATGGTATCTAGCGGATCACCGTCATAACCTTTCTCCAAAAACCTCTTTTTTAGAATGTCTGTCTGGATTCTGTAATCTTCAACGTTTGAGCAATTGCGTCTCATTCGAACGAACTGACTCCTAGGTACCGACTGGAGCCAGCTGTCCTTATGGCAACTGTCAAGAGGTATAAACGCATTCCGATCTGTTTGCTTGAAGAAGGTGATTGTTTTAAAGGAGTCTGTTTCTTTATAGATGGTTAAATCTAAGAAATTGATCCTTTCCTGACTGGCTTCATGAACAAATCTGATGCCCCTCTCATTGTTATTGATTTGAGAAAAGAAGATTTCCAGTTCAGGAATAGATCCCTCCCAGAGGAGGAGGACGTCATCTATATACCTAGCCCAAAAGACCAGGTGTGGACAACGGTCCTTATAGATGACGTCCTCCTCCCACTTGGCCATGAAGAGATTAGCCAAGCTTGGGGCGTACTTGGCGCCCATAGCGACACCCCTTTGTTGTCGATAATAACATTGATTGTACCAAAAGTAATTGTGATTAGCCGCAAAATCTAATAGC
Source organism: Lithobates clamitans (assembly GCA_037952925.1). Classification (NCBI taxonomy): domain Eukaryota; kingdom Metazoa; phylum Chordata; class Amphibia; order Anura; family Ranidae; genus Lithobates; species Lithobates clamitans. The sequence goes on from JBBGZY010000655.1 coordinate 7,419,164, forward strand.
TCCATGATGTAATCTTGTTGTTTTGATGGAATTTTAGAAAGAATATTCAAAAAGTGTTTTACGGCTGCGAATCCTAAATGGTGTGGAATTATGGTGTATAACGAAGTTACATCCGCCGTCACCAACCATGTTTTACTATTGGGTTTCAACTGGGACAGCAAATGAATCACATGCTTTGTATCCTTTATATAGGACGGCATCTGCTGTACCAGGGGTTGCAAAAAAAAGTCTATGTACTTGCCCACCCGGGACGTGACCGAATCGATGCCGCTAACTATCGGCCGTCCCGGGGGGAAAGTCAAACTTTTATGTATTTTCGGCAAACAATACAGAATCGGAACTCTTGGGGCCCTAGGGACTAGAAAAGATGTTTCTTTATCATTGAGTATCCCTTCTTGGAACCCCTTAGTGACTAGTTTCTCAAGATCACTTTTATATCTAATCACCGGATTTCCAGGTAAGGGGGTATAGGTATCCTGATCTCCCACGATGTTAGACATTTCCCGTAAGTAATCACTCCTATCGAGAATAACTATCCCACCACCCTTATCTGCGGGCCGGATTACAATCCCCTTATTATTACAAAGGGAATCCAATCCTTCCTTCAATGTCTTAGTCATCTTCTGGTTGGCCACTTTCAGGGAGTCTAGGTCTCTAAGGACCACATCCCTAAACACCCTTAATGACGGTGCCAGAGTGCCCGGAGGGTTGAAGGTGGAAGCATTAGCCAGTCCAGTGTGTTGGTACTCATGTACAGCTGGCAGCCTACAACCCTCTGAACAATTGGCAAAATGTCTTTTGATATTGATCTTTCGGACGTATTTGTGGACGTCCATATATGTTTGGAATTTGTTTAGTTTTTTTGGAGGTGCAAATTTCAAACCCTTATTAAGAAGTGCCAGTTCTGATTGAGTTAGAACCTGGGTACTGAGATTGAAAATACCATCGGCGCTTACTTCCTTATCTTTTTTGTGTCTTGCTCTCCTCCCCCCTCTGGTTCCTCTTTGTTTTCTACTGGCCTTTTTATTCCCTGATTGGATCTGGGAAAACCCCAAGGGTGCGATTCCTGATTCCTGCCATGGGTGTTGGTAGGCCTGTCCTTAACTGATCTATAATATCCCTGTTCGTAATTGGGGTAGTCCCCTCTGTCATTGTGGTTAGGGCCTGCTCTATCCCTCAAAGGATAAAAACGGTTACGTGTATCTACCCCATAATCCACTTCATCATCATCACCCTCTGTGTAATAATGTTGAGGATTATCACCATAATGATATTGGCTAGATTGTGTATCATAGCCATGTTCATTGTATCTTGGTTGATCATAATCGGTATCAGAATACGGGGCAGTCCTATAGTTCTGATGCTGATTTGAATTGTATGGTTGAGACTGTCTTCGTTCATGATTCACATTCTGATTGTACTGCTGATATCCCCCAACTTTTCGTGTGTGTTGGCCCCCTCTGTTAGAGACGGCTGATCTCTGTGGTGATTGGTAGGACACTCGTCTACCTTTTTTAGGCTGTTTGTTGTTTACATGGGGTTTTTTGGGAGTTCTCTGTGTACCATTCCTAGATGGAGGGTGTTGAATTTGACCCGGGGGGTGTGGTAAAACCTCATTCCCTTGTACAGTAACTTCCATAGACGGTTCCTGTCCGCCACTTGCTTCCATGGCCAGTTTTCTTTGCCATGCAAACACATTATTAGCTTGATAATCCCCATAGTCTCTGTTGTATTTCTTCCGTTTTTTAAATTTTTGTTCCTTTTCTTCTTTGTCTAATGTTTTTAGTAGGTTAATGGTTCTTTCCTTATATTCCTCGACTTCTTTGTAAGGCAAAAGACTATCTTTAAGGGCTTTTATCTCACCATCTAGTCTGGTTAGTTTACTCTTTTTTCTAGCTACTAAGAATTTTAAGAAGTTAACCCCTGCCTCATTAAAGTAGCGAAACCATTCTTCCAGTTCAGATTCACCTTTTTGGGGGCAAACTTCCCATCGGAGACTTCTCGGGACCATACCTGTCTTGATGTATGTCTCTAAAAAAACCACATCCCATTGCGTGTGTATTTCCGAGATTGTAAGGTTTTTTAGTCTGATAAAAAGACCACCTAAATCATTCTCTCTGTCATTATACACCTCGAATACACCATCTATATTGACAACCTTGGTTGCCCTGTACTCAAAGATATCCATTATGTATGCTATCCAAAAACCCCAGTCCCTCGTGTGCGGAGAAAAATCTGGAGTGATTGGCAGCACACCCTGAGTGCAAGTGTGATAGCAATATCTTATCACATCTGCAAAACACAAAAGTCCCTGCTCTTAGCTGAAGACCATGGTCCCAAGAGAAAAACACCTCCCCAGACCAGGCTATTTATGTCCTCACCCAGCATTCTTCTCTCTCTCCCATCCAACTGGAACTTGTAGTCTGCAGCAGTCTGGCTCCAATACAAATCCTGGCTCCTCGGACCACATATCCCACGGTCCCCTGCTCTCAGCTGTGGTCTCTGCTTGCTCTGCATTCAGGACATGACACAGTGTCCAGACTGAACACTAAAGGCAAAAAGGCTCACTGCAGCTGGTGTTACGGAATGTCCCATGATCACACAGGCAAAGTTAGCCAGCACCTGGCTACACATGCAAGCAAAAATGCATTTTTTTGTATGTTTCTTGCATGTGATTACATATTCTTTGCAAAGTGAAACATTACCTAATTTACTAATCTATGGAGCAAATAAAATATAGTGAGAGATTGCGGTTCTGAGTACATCAGGGCGGGAAGGAGGAGCCCGGAGTTGGGCTTTATTACTGTATGCAAATGCAAATGGATAATCACTGTACACAGTGCCTTGAAAAGGTATGCATACCCCTTGAAGTTTTCCACATTTTCCACATTTTGTCAGGTTACAACCAAAAATGTAAATGTATTTTATTGAGATTTTATGTAATAGACCAACACAACGTGGCACATAATTGTGAAGTGGAAGGAAAATGATAAATGGTTTTCAAATTTTTTTTTACAAATAACTATCTAAGAAATTTGTGGCATTCATTTGTTTTCAGCCCCCCTTTACTCTGATACCCCTAACTAAAATCCAGTGTAACCAATTGCCTTCAGAAGTCACCTAATTAGTAAATAGAGTCCACCTGTGTGTAATTTAATCTCAGTATAAATACAGCTGTTCTGTGAAGCCCTCAGAGGTTTGTTAGAGAACCTTAGTGAACAAACAGCATCATGAAGGCCAAGGAAAACATCAGAAAGGTCAGGGATAAAGTTGTGGAGAAGTTTAAAAGCAGGGTTAGGTTATTAAAAAAAGCTTTGAACATCTCACGGAGCACTGCTCAATCCATCATTCAAAAACCTACCAAGACATGGCTGTCCACCTAAACTGAAAGACCGTCAATTAAGTGACTTCTGAAGACAATCAGTTCCACTAGATTTTAGTTAGGGGTATCAACGTAAAAGGGGGATGAATACAAATGCATGCCATGCTTTTCAGATATTTATTTAGTTTTTGGTTGTAACATGACAAAATGTGGACAATTTCAAGGGATATGAATACTTTTTCAAACCACTGTATGTTTATGAAAAATAGCTAATATCAGACAACCACCATAACTGAAGGGAAAATTATGTTTTCTCTTTCATTTAGTTTTTTTTAAAGATTTGAAAGGATACAAAATATAACAGTAGCAATCATATATCAAGTAGAAAATTAGTTACAAAAGGCAAAGCAATAAGTATACCAAAGTATATTTTAATAGTGCAATAACGATTTAACAATGTATATAAAAACCAGGAACTGAGCGCCAATAACATGGTAATAAGCGCCTATAAGTTAAATGCAAATATACAGTATTTTGCGTGCTATGCGAAGAATAAATGCATAGCTAGAGGACTCCCATGCAGTAGGGCTGAAGAGAAAATAGAAAGGGGGAAGTGTAAAGAAGGGAAGAAAAGAGAAGAAGGGGAGAGGATGATGGGAACCCTGAATCCCAGGGTAACTAGGGCCTATAGCGGTGCATAGCTGGCTGTAGGAAGAATGAACATAATAGATCTACGGGTCCAATTTTTAAAAAATTTCTTGTGCATGTCTAGGAGACTACAGGAGAGCTTTTCATTGGTCAAAAAAGAAATCTAAGCAGTGGTGGATTTCTGTAAATGGTACAAACTGCTGTTTCCAAGCTCTTGCTATAGTTTGTTTCACCGCCAGTAATATATACGTAGCCAGTTTAAAGTGGTTTTAAAGGCATAAGGTTTTTTTTATTTTAATGCATTCTATGCATTAAGATAAAAAAAACTTCTGTGTACAGCAGCCCTCCTGAGGCCCATCTTGACCCAGCGATGAGAATGAGTGCCTCGGCCCTCCAGGACACTCTCTCCTGATTGGCTGAGACAAAGCAGCGGCGCCATTGGCCCCTGCTGCTGTCAGTCAAAGTCAGCCAATTGCAGAGAGAGAGAGGGGGTGGGGCTGAACCGCGGCTCCATGTCTGAATGGACACATGGAGCTGCAGCTCGGCTTGAGTGCCACCATAGCAAGCTGCTTGCTGAGAGAGCACTCAACAGGAGGGAGGGGCCAGGAGAGCCAGCAAGGCACCTGAGAAGGGGAGAATCTGGGCTGCTCTGTGCAAAATTTGTGGAGATTTGCGACCAACTTTCCTCGTGTTTAGTGGTTTTGAAGTCCCTTCCCCACCTGGAAACATAAGTACACCCCTCACATTTTTGTAAATATTTTATTATATCTTTTCATGTGAAAACACTGAAGAAATGACACTTTGCTACAATGTAAAGTAGTGAGTGTACAGCTTGTATAACAGTGTAAATTTGCTGTCCCCTCAAAATAACTAAACACATAGCCATTAATGTTTAAACTGCTGGCAACAAAAGTGAGTACACCCCTAAGTGAAAATGTCCAAATTGGGCCCAATTAGCCATCTCCCCTCCCCGGTGTCATGTGACTCATTAGTGTTACAAGGTCTCAGGTGTGAATGGGGAGCAGGTGTGTGAAATTTGGTGTTATCCAGGTGAGGAGTACAAAGACATGTGTGCCTTGCCTACATGGTGTCGGGAGTGCCATGGTCTGGGGCTGCATGAGTGCTGACGGGACTGGGGAGCTACAGTTCATTGAGAGAACTAAATGTATACCTCAAAATGGGATTTTAAGGGCAATGCAAAAATTAGCAGTGTTGAATTATAATTAAAAAGAAGTTTATTGATACAAAAACGAATAGGATATACATGAACATACACATTGATCTATAGTTAAGAAGTGTTGAATAATTGTAAAAACATCAGATATATGGAAACATATGATGCATCCTACTGCTAGTTACAAGTACCACCCCCGATAGGTGTGATGGCGTCCTGATAGCAGATTTCCAACGCGTTTCAACTTATTGTAAGGATAAAGTCTTCCTCAGGGAGGGACTGCATCACATTCTAAAATTTCAAGTAACAGCATGATTATTGGTATATACTTAAATATTTATTTGTTACCTATATCTACAGAAATCGCATTGCAACAGAAAAGTAGTATATGCGACTTACATTTGCATTTAGCTGTGAAAAATTGCTTTCCCAGTGCTGGCAGGGGTCCTAACACGTGATTGTCAATACTGCTCAAATATCCTCTATGGGATGGCCTGGTATATTGTGAAGAAACCAGTATTTGGCAGTCGTGATAATTAAACAACTGAAAAACATGAAGGTATAGGGGAGATACTAAGAAATTGAACACCAAAAAGGTCAGAGAATGGAAATAATGGTGATTCGTAGGAGAAATAAGGTTCCCCAGAGCCATCATAGAGTAAAAGAAATCCAATACCTTAAATTGATTGTGTCAGGTGTAGTGTTCCAAGTGGCAGGGAGCTCCGATCCTGGAGTACCTCTCTGTAGCAAAGCCAGTTGTGGAATGCTGCCTGTGGCCATCCCTGGCATCCTAATATATGGGGTGTGGGCGTGGCAAAGTAATGGGCGTAGCCCTATTCTGGGTAAAGTCTCACATTCATTGGTGGTACAGTGGAGGGGGTGCGGCTTCAATTGGCCGCCGTCACTGTTTAGAGGAGGCACCTTTGTACAATGTATTGAGGGGGAGCGTACACAAGCTTCCCTGTTGTCTAGGTAGCAGACGCTTAGCCTCCTCCTTCCTTGTCTCCTCCCCGTGACGTGAAGCCTATTGCTTACACGTAGCCCATGTAGTATGGGCGCGGGGTGAGGCGGGGAGAGAGGTGCGTCTGGTTGCCGGGGCAACGTGCGTATGACGTTGGGGTCACATGGCCCCGACGTCAGTTCCTAAAAGAGGGAGGGGCGCCGTGTGACTCCACAGCACTATTGAGCAGTCTTATCCATGTTAAACAGGGCATCGGGGCATGATAGCCCCGCTGTCTGACAGAAAGGTATCAGAGTATGCACAGCGGTGTGTGGGGTACTGTTCTATGCTGGTGTCATAGATGTCACCAAGATATACAGTGACAAGTATGACAAAGAGTGGCAGATCTATACTCCCTCATTAGAGATGGAAAAAAGAAGGAAGAAAAATTGTATATTAAAAGAATTGCAAAGAACTAGTTGAAATAGGGATGGTACTGATGAAATATGAAATATATATAATGAGAGAATGTGAGAAGAAGAAGGGGGATTTTTATTCTTAAATTTGCCCAAACCTCTTTGTGATGATTGTACTGTCATTGAGCGAATGGCAGAACATCAAAATTAGGGCTTATAACCACCGACACAGTAGGAAATCCCGGGGCATCAAAATAAGATCTGACGCCTTCGGGGTATTCGGGCCATGATGTAGCGTCATGGCCCCCCCCTGTGCCGGGTAGGGATAGTGGGCAGAATGACAACGGTATCATTGGCCCTTTGTTTCAGCACTGAGAAGCGGATTCATGTGGCACAGCCGTATGAAAAAATGCATCTGCAGTAATAACAGCAATTAACATAATACTGTATACAAAATAATTAAACAAAAGAAATTACAGTAATTACAGTAAATAAAGTTTAATTGGAAAAACTCTCCTATATAGTTTCTGACTGGGCAGGGTGTAGAGTCTTAGCAGTTTTAAACATATGATCCTCAATGGGGAGATAATAGGCCTATGGTGTTGTGGAGGGAGCCCTCTGTTTCTCCGCATGGGGCACTGGAATAGAACTCCCGTTCTAGAAAAGCAGAAGCGCAAGGGAACAAAGAAGGTCAGATGAACACTTTATTAATCCGTTTTCCCCAAGCTGAAGCCCTCCAAGAAGGGTCTGAAACTTTCGGTTTCATTTAGGCCTGGGGGGGTAGTGGCCCTAAGGTACCTTATCCAGCGCATTTCACGCTGGAGGAGGACCTTGTTCCAGTCTCCCCCCCTGAGTGGCAAATGAATCCTATCAAGGACTGTGAAGTTCACCGAGGGTAGTCGGTAATTGTGATATCTGGCAACATGCCTTCCCAAGGGCAGATACAAGTTGCCGATTTGCATACTTTGCATGTGTTTGTCGACACGTTTTCTAAATTCCTGTCTCGTATTGCCTACGTAGAAGGCACCACACTGGCACTGCATGAGGTATACCACACCCTGCGTCTTGCAATTGGCAAAATGACGCAGGGAAAAACTTTCCCCATTAGGCAGTGCCAGTGTGGTCCTCCTACCGATGACTGGACATTGGGCACAGGAACCACATGGGTATGTACCCCATGTTTTACAGGGGTCCTTTCTTGCCGTGCCCTTGTATTCACTTTGAATGAGTGCATTTCCTATTGAGCCAGGTTTTCTATAGGTGATTTGGGGTTTAGGACCAATTAGTCCTTTCAGTAATGGATCATCTGTAAGGATGGACTAATATTTTGAGATAATTTTATTGATTTTAAGATGCTCATTAGAAAATCTCACAATGATCCTTGTTGTGTCATCTTCTTTGGTGGGTTTCTTTGAGAAGATTAAATCCCTTCTATTGGTTTGCTTAACTCGGTTGAACGCTTTTTTTAAAGAGGATTTGGAGTAGCCTCTGTTCATGAGCCTGATGGTAAGTTTGTCCGCTTCGTGTTGAAAGTCTTCGTTGTTACTGCAGTTTCTTTTAAGGAGGAGAAACTGGCTGTAGGGAATGGATCTTTTCAGAGGTTCCGGGTGAAAGCTGTTTGCATGCAACAGGGTGTTGCCAGCAGTCTCCTTTCTGTAAAGTTTACTTGATAGTCCGCCCTCAGAGTTTTTAAAGATGGTAATGTCCAGGAAATTTACTTCATGGGTATCCGATGTCATAGTGAAAAACAGGTTAAAAGCATTGTTATTCATCAGCTTTAGACAGTCCCTCAATAATTCAGGGGGGCCGTCCCAGATGATGAAGAGATCGTCTATGTACCTCTGCCACATACATATGTGGCGAGTGTACACAGACGCTGCCTCCCCCTGTAGGAACTCCCTCTCCCACTCCCCCAGGTACAGGTTGGCATAGAAGGGTGCGCAGCACGTCCCCATAGCCACCCCCTGCACCTGGAGGTAGTGGGAGCCCTTGAACAGGAAGGTATTGTGTCTGAGGATGTACTCCAGCATAGTCACAATGAATGCATTGAATTTCCAGTCTGTTGTTGCTCTTTGTTGTAGGACACGTTCAATTGCAGCTATACCTAAGTGGTGTGGGATACTATTATACAGCGATTCCACATCCACTGTAACAAGTAGAGCTGAACTGGGAATGGATATTCCATCGAGGATTTGCAATAGATGTATGGTATCCCTTGTATACGATTGTAGTTCCATTACATGGGGTCTCAGGTATTGATCTATTGTTTGGCTGATGCCCTCTGTGATGGAACCATTCCCGGAAATGATGGGTCTCCCTGGTGGGTCATTTAGTTTTTTATGCACTTTGGGTAGTGCATAAAAGGTGGGTTGACGTGGATGTCTAGTGCGTATAAAGTCCCACGTATCTTTGTCTATTACCCCTTCATTAACAGATTCATCCACCAGGGAGAAGAATTCCTGGTTGAATTTGTCTACTGTGGAGGGAGAAATCTTTTTATAGCATTTGGTATCATTCAATATGTTAAAACACATTTTTTCATATTTGGCATTGTCCATGAGGACGATGTTCCCTCCCTTGTCCGATGCTTTGATTGTAATTTCTGTGTTGTTTTTAAGGGAGTTTAATGCCTGTTGTTGTTCCCGATTTAGGTTGCTTTTTTTGTTGTATTTTTCCATCTTGTTGATTTCTTTAGTGATCTGTCCTACAAATAGAGCTATGGCTGGATTCTGATTCAGTGGTGGAAATCTGTGTGATTTCCTTTTGTAATTTTTGGTGGTCTGGACTCTGCTGGGTTCCTCATATTCTTCCTCACTGCTTTCACTGTCAAGATCCCTCTCACAAAAATCCTCTAGTGGGCCACTTTCTTGCAGTAATAGATTGAGATCTCTGAGAGCTCTGAAGTCTGCTGCTTTGAGATTAGGTTCCACTTCAGGTGTAGCCGTGATTTTTTTAGTCGCATATAAGCTTTTGAGTAGAAGTTTTCTGGCGAACAGATTTATATCTTTGATGGTTTCAAAGCTGTCTAAACTCCGATTCGGACAAAAGGAGAGACCTAGAGACAAAACTTCCTGTTCTATTGTTGTGAGTTTGTGAGATGAGAGATTTATGACATTTAGTTTTCCTTCACAGGTGGGGCTGTCATAGATATCATTGAAAGTTGTGGTGGTGGGGTTGGAGGAGGTTGGGATTGTATATTGCTCTTGTCTAAAAAAGTATCTATTTGGGTCTGCTGAGTTTTCGGAATCGCACCCTGTTCTTTGTAACTTTTTCCGGTATTTTGGGAGGATGAGCCTTTTGGGTTGCCCGGTATTGTCCCCCTAGTTCTACCTATGCCCCCTTCTCTTCCACCTTGTATGCTTTCATTTGACTGGACGTCTGTGGTTCTTCTCTTGTGTGTTTGTTGAATCTCTCCCTCCATATCTGTTTGTTTGGGAAAGGGACCCTTTCTTTTGCCTCAAAATTTGCCCGCCTGGGATGAGGCTGAGGAGGAGGAGTTATTGGAAGGTGTATCCGAAAGATAGTCATTGGTCTGGTTTATATTGTTCTGTTTGGGAAATCTAGAACTTTTTCTTATCTGTGAATTGGTATTCCACTTATATCAAAAAAATGAAAACTCAAAACAACGCGCCCTTCCTGAGTTCTCACCACTGCGCTCAATGCCAAATAAAGGGGTGTTCACTCCCCTATGAAAGATGTGGGAAGATTGAAACACAAAGTGTGTGAAACCAATGTGTAAAACTTAAATGTGTAAAAGGTTAATGGAGTGAATCCAAAGCTGCCACTTATTAAATAAACAGTGCAGTACGTCCTATTATTTCCAAGAGCCCAAATGCGATCCTTGTGAAACAATATAAGTGGCGCTAAATACCAGTGGTAAACCATTCAACACTCGAAGGTGATCTAGTACATCTATCTACAAAAGGAAATTGGAGTAGATAACGTGAATAAATCTATATCAAAGACTATTCAATATAAAATTAACAGTGAAAGTGTGCCATAAACAAGGCAATTTCAATGACACATAAAGCAAAAGTGAAATCAAGTGGTAAAGTCCATAAAGTCCATAGACAGACCACCGTGCAGGAAATGTGATGAATCTGGAAAACGGTCCACCAATTCACTTAGTGTCAGTGACTCCACTCCCCTTGAATTCAGCACTCACCGACTCAAATTGCCTCACACTCTCGTGTTTTGGCAACAAAGCATAGATGTAAAGCGGATCAGCTGAGGGTGTAGGCTCCGAATTCCTTATTAATCCCAGTGTCACCTCGACTCAAATTGCCTCACACTCTCGTGTTTTGGCAACAAAGCATAGATGTAAAGCGGATCAGCTGAGGGTGTAGGCTCCGAATTCCTTATTAATCCCAGTGTCACTTTTTTGAGATGCTGTGTATATAAAATCACACAGTCTAGTGCTAATAACTAATAAAAAGTCCCAATGTTGAGAAAATATGACCTCTCAATAAAAACAGTCCAATAGGTGTAGGTCCACACAAAGGAAAGTGCTGGGAAGAATCCGTCACCAAGAAGGAAAGGTTCACACTGACTCTTACCCCAATGAGTGGACTACTTAATCAAAAGCAGTCAAACACGCTTGAAAATCCTCCACTCAGATTTCACCATACAGACGGGGTCGCTCTCGTCATCCTGTACGGAGGCCGGAGCTGCTGAGCTGCCTTTGTGTACTCTGCCGGTGAGGCACCGAAGAGACTCCGTTAAGATGTGATGAGAGTCTGTCTAAGGAGGATCCTATTGGTTTTCATGCAATCTATCTCCCCACGTGTATGGTGAAATCTGAGTGGAGGATTTTCAAGCGTGTTTGACTGCTTTTGATTAAGTAGTCCACTCATTGGGGTAAGAGTCAGTGTGAACCTTTCCTTCTTGGTGACGGATTCTTCCCAGCACTTTCCTTTGTGTGGACCTACACCTATTGGACTGTTTTTATTGAGAGGTCATATTTTCTCAACATTGGGACTTTTTATTAGTTATTAGCACTAGACTGTGTGATTTTATATACACAGCATCTCAAAAAAGTGACACTGGGATTAATAAGGAATTCGGAGCCTACACCCTCAGCTGATCCGCTTTACATCTATGCTTTGTTGCCAAAACACGAGAGTGTGAGGCAATTTGAGTCGAGGTGACACTGGGATTAATAAGGAATTTGGAGCCTACACCCTCAGCTGATCCGCTTTACATCTATGCTTTGTTGCCAAAACACGAGAGTGTGAGGCAATTTGAGTCGGTGAGTGCTGAATTCAAGGGGAGTGGAGTCACTGACACTAAGTGAATTGGTGGACCGTTTTCCAGATTCATCACATTTCCTGCACGGTGGTCTGTCTATGGACTTTATGGACTTTACCACTTGATTTCACTTTTGCTTTATGTGTCATTGAAATTGCCTTGTTTATGGCACACTTTCACTGTTAATTTTATATTGAATAGTCTTTGATATAGATTTATTCACGTTATCTACTCCAATTTCCTTTTGTAGATAGATGTACTAGATCACCTTCGAGTGTTGAATGGTTTACCACTGGTATTTAGCGCCACTTATATTGTTTCACAAGGATCGCATTTGGGCTCTTGGAAATAATAGGACGTACTATTCCACTTATATGCCCTGCCTTCGCCAAAAGTGTTTTTATCCCTCCAGTATTTTTTCTCCTTTTTTATAAGAATATTTTTACTGAAGGTTTCTAGGTGTTCCTTCAGTTTTTTCTCATATACTGTGTATTGTTCGTGTTTTTTGAGGGGGGAAAGCCGGGTATATAGTGTTTGGATTTCCATATCCATACCTCTCAATTGCTGCTGTATTCGTTTTGCAGCAGTAGCATGAGGTGTTTGGAACATTCATTTAGTTTTGTTTCCCAATTTGTTTTCAGTTCTTTAGTAATGTTAATCAGGGTGGGGAATATTTGTATTCGTAGACCTATAGGGTTTATGCCCTCCCTGATGTAGCGTCCTAAAGATTCTATATGGCAGTGTAGGGCAGATTTTTTCTCTAGTATTTTGGTAAGGCATGAAAAAAGTGAAGATAGGTCTGAGGTGACCTGTTCTTTGCCTTGATAGTCTTTTTGGATATTAGCCATAAGTTCCTCCCATTCTCCCCCCAATAGGTCCCCCATTGTATGTCGTTACTGCCTAGTGGAAATACACTCAACCCAAAAGCAGAAAAAAGAAAAAGAAAGATAGATGGTCATCGGGGGTTCTCCAATGACTGAGTTGGGCTGCTCCACTCCTAAAGCAGGAAGATCCCTTATTATATAATAGGATGAGTGGAGCCTTGTATTAATTAGATTAAATATTTATTTTTGGTTCAAGGAGAGTCCACATCCAACTGTCTGAGTCAATGATAGATGAGGTGTGGGTGTATTTTCCACCCTAATAAATTGTTTACACAAATGTATGACTCAGAGGGTTGGCTGTGTCATTGCCATCATCCCTTGTAATTTTTAGAACTAAATGTATACCTCAAAATGGGATTTTAAGGACAATGCAAAAATTAGCAGTGTTGAATTATAATTAAAAAGAAGTTTATTGATACAAAAACGAATAGGATATACATGAACATACACATTGATCTATAGTTAAGAAGTGTTGAATAATTGTAAAAACATCAGATATATGGAAACATATGATGCATCCTACTGCTAGTTACAAGTACCACCCCCGATAGGTGTGATGGCGTCCTGATAGCAGATTTCCAACGCGTTTCAACTTATTGTAAGGATAAAGTCTTCCTCAGGGAGGGACTGCATCACATTCTAAAATTTCAAGTAACAGCATGATTATGTGTATATACTTAAATATTTATTGTTTTATGCACTACCCAAAGTGCATAAAAAACTAAATGACCCACCAGGGAGACCCATCATTTCCGGGAATGGTTCCATCACAGAGGGGATCAGCCAAATAATAGATCAATACCTGAGACCCCATGTAATGGAACCACCATCGTATACAAGGGATACCATACATCTATTGCAAATCCTCGATGGAATATCCATTCCCAGTTCAGCTCTACTTGTTACAGTGGATGTGGAATCGCTGTATAATAGTATCCCACACCACTTAGGTATAGCTGCAATTGAACGTGTCCTACAACAAAGAGCAACAACAGACTGGAAATTCAATGCATTCATTGTGACGATGCTGGAGTACATCCTCAGACACAATACCTTCCTGTTCAAGGGCTCCCACTACCTCCAGGTGCAGGGGGTGGCTATGGGGACGTGCTGCGCACCCTCCTATGCCAACCTGTACCTGGGGGAGTGGGAGAGGGAGTTCCTACAGGGGGAGGCAGCGTCTGTGTACACTCGCCACATATGTATGTGGCAGAGGTACATAGACGATCTCTTCATCATCTGGGACGGCCCCCCTGAATTATTGAGGGACTGTCTAAAGCTGATGAATAACAATGCTTTTAATCTGTTTTTCACCATGACATCGGATACCCATGAAGTAAATTTCCTGCACATTACCATCTTTAAAAACTCTGAGGGCGGACTATCAAGTAAACTTTACATAAAGGAGACTGCTGGCAACACCCTGTTGCATGCAAACAGCTTTCACCCGGAACCTCTGAAAAGATCCATTCCCTACAGCCAGTTTCTCCGCCTTAAAAGAAACTGCAGTAACAACGAAGACTTTCAACACGAAGCGGACAAACTTACCATCAGGCTCATGAACAGAGGCTACTCCAAATCCTCTTTAAAAAAAAAAAAAGCGTTCAACAGAGTTAAGCAAACCAATAGAAGGGATTTAATCTTCTCAAAGAAACCCACCAAAGAAGATGACACAACAAGGATCATTGTGAGATTTTCTAATGAGCATCTTAAAATCAATAAACTTATCTCAAAATATTGGTCCATCCTTACAGATGATCCAATCCTGAAAGGACTAATTGGTCCTAAACCCCAAATCACCTATAGAAAACCTGGCTCAATAGGAAATGCAATCATTCAAAGTGAATACAAGGGCACGGCAAGAAAGGACCCCTGTAAAACATGGGGTACATACCCATGTGGTTCCTGTGCCCAATGTCCAGTCATCGGTAGGAGGACCACACTGGCACTGCCTAATGGGGAAAGTTTTTCCCTGCGTCATTTTGCCAATTGCAAGACGCAGGGTGTGGTATACCTCATGCAGTGCCAGTGTGGTGCCTTCTACGTAGGCAATACGAGACAGGAATTTAGAAAACGTGTCGACAAACACATGCAAAGTATGCAAATCGGCAACTTGTATCTGCCCTTGGGAAGGCATGTTGCCAGATATCACAATTACCGACTACCCTCGGTGAACTTCACAGTCCTTGATAGGATTCATTTGCCACTCAGGGGGGGAGACTGGAACAAGGTCCTCCTCCAGCGTGAAATGCGCTGGATAAGGTACCTTAGGGCCACTACCCCCCCAGGCCTAAATGAAACCGAAAGTTTCAGACCCTTCTTGGAGGGCTTCAGCTCGGGTAAAACGGATTAATAAAGTGTTCATCTCACCTTCTTTGTTCCCTTGCGCTTCTGCTTTTCTAGAACGGGAGTTCTATTCCAGTGCCCCATGCGGAGAAACAGAGGGCTCCCTCCACAACACCATAGGTCTATTATCTCCCCATTGAGGATCATATGTTTTAAACTGCTAAGACTCTACACCCTGCCCAGTCAGAAACTATATAGGAGAGTTTTTCTAATTAAACTTTATTTACTGTAATTACTGTAATTTCTTTTGTGTAATTATTTTGTATACAGTATTATGTTAATTGCTGTTATTACTGCAGATGCATTTTTTCATACGGCTGTGCCACATGAATCCGCTTCTCAGTGCTGAAACAAAGGGCCAATGATACCGTTGTCATTCTGCCCACTATCCCTACCCGGCACAGGGGGGGGCCATGACGCTACATCATGGCCCGAATACCCCGAAGGCGTCAGATCTTATTTTGATGCCCCGGGATTTCCTACTGTGTCGGTGGTTATAAGCCCTAATTTTGATGTACTGCCATTCGCTCAATGACAGTACAATCATCACAAAGAGGTTTGGGCAAATTTAAGAATAAAAATCCCCCTTCTTCTTCTCACATTCTCTCATTATATATATTTCATATTTCATCAGTACCATCCCTATTTCAACTAGTTCTTTGCAATTCTTTTAATATACAATTTTTCTTCCTTCTTTTTTCCATCTCTAATGAGGGAGTATAGATCTGCCACTCTTTGTCATACTTGTCACTGTATATCTTGGTGACATCTATGACACCAGCATAGAACAGTACCCCACACACCGCTGTGCATACTCTGATACCTTTCTGTCAGACAGCAGGGCTATCATGCCCCGATGCCCTGTTTAACATGGATAAGACTGCTCAATAGCGCTGTGGAGTCACACGGCGCCCCTCCCTCTTTTAGGAACTGACGTCGAGGCCATGTGACCCCAACGTCATACGCACGTTGCCCCGGCAACCAGACGCACCTCTCTCCCCGCCTCACCCTGCGCCCATACTACATGGGCTACGTGTAAGCAATAGGCTTCACGTCACGGGGAGGAGACAAGGAAGGAGGAGGCTAAGCGTCTGCTACCTAGACAACAGGGAAGCTTGTGTACGCTCCCCCTCAATACATTGTACAAAGGTGCCTCCTCTAAACAGTGACGGCTGCCAATTGAAGCCGCACCCCCTCCACTGTACCACCAATGAATGTGAGACTTTACCCAGAATAGGGCTACGCCCATTACTTTGCCACGCCCACACCCCATATATTAGGATGCCAGGGATGGCCACAGGCAGCATTCCACAACTGGCTTTGCTACAGAGAGGTACTCCAGGATCGGAGCTCCCTGCCACTTGGAACACTACACCTGACACAATCAATTTAAGGTATTGGATTTCTTTTACTCTATGATGGCTCTGGGGAACCTTATTTCTCCTACGAATCACCATTATTTCCATTCTCTGACCTTTTTGGTGTTCAATTTCTTAGTATCTCCCCTATACCTTCATGTTTTTCAGTTGTTTAATTATCACGACTGCCAAATACTGGTTTCTTCACAATATACCAGGCCATCCCGTAGAGGATATTTGAGCAGTATTGACAATCACGTGTTAGGACCCCTGCCAGCACTGGGAAAGCGATTTTTCACAGCTAAATGCAAATGTATACTACTTTTCTGTTGCAATGCGATTTCTGTAGATATAGGTAACAAATAAATATTTAAGTATATACCAATAATCATGCTGTTACTTGAAATTTTAGAATGTGATGCAGTCCCTCCCTGAGGAAGACTTTATCCTTACAATAAGTTGAAACGCGTTGGAAATCTGCTATCAGGACGCCATCACACCTATCGGGGGTGGTACTTGTAACTAGCAGTAGGATGCATCATATGTTTCCATATATCTGATGTTTTTACAATTATTCAACACTTCTTAACTATAGATCAATGTGTATGTTCATGTATATCCTATTCGTTTTTGTATCCATAAACTTCTTTTTAATTATAATTCAACACTGCTAATTTTTGCATTGCCCTTAAAATCCCATTTTGATGTATACATTTAGTTCTAAAAATTACAAGGGATGATGGCAATGACACAGCCAACCCTCTGAGTCATACATTTGTGTAAACAGTTCATTGAGAGAACCATGAATGCCAACATGTAGTGTGACATACTGAAGCAAAGCGTGATCCCCTCCCTTCGGAGATTGGACCACAGGGAAGTAGTCCAACATGATAATGACCCCAAACACACCTCCAAGACGACCACTACCTTGCTAAAGAAGCTGAGGGTAAAGCATGTCTCCAGACCTAAACCCTATTGAGCATCTGTGGGGCATCCTCAAATGGAAGGTGGAGGATCGCAAGGTCTCTAACATCCACCAGCTCCGTAATGTCATCATGGAGGAGTGGAAGAGGACTCCAGTGGCAGCCTGTGAAGCTCTGGTGAACTCCATGTCCAAGAGGGTTAAGGCAGTGCTCGAAAATAATAGTGGCCCACACAAAATATTGACACTTTGGGCCCAATTTGGACATTTTTACTTAGGGTTGTACTCACTTTTGTTGCCAGTGGCTTAGACATTAATGGCTGTGTCAAGTTACTTTGAGGGGACAGCAAATTTACACTGTTATACAAGTACAAGCTGTACACTCACTATTTTATATTGTAGCAAAATGTAATTTTTTCGGTGTTGTCACATGAAAAGATAAAATAAAATATTTACAAAAATGTGAGGGGTGTACTCACTTTTGTGAGATACTGTATGAGATCATTCAAAGAATAGAAATAAGTCTGAGGAAAAGAGGTGTACGAT
Source organism: Lithobates clamitans (assembly GCA_037952925.1). Classification (NCBI taxonomy): domain Eukaryota; kingdom Metazoa; phylum Chordata; class Amphibia; order Anura; family Ranidae; genus Lithobates; species Lithobates clamitans. The sequence continues at coordinate 7,436,967 of JBBGZY010000655.1, forward strand.
GGCAAATATGCTTGTACAACGATAATTGAGACATCAAATCTTTATTAACGAGCACCATGGTTAGTCAATGTCCAGTTTGCAAAAAAAGAAAGAGTTTGGTGGGGTGGGGGGGGGGGGGGACTTGGTATTTGTCTCTGATTTCTGGCCAAGTATAAACATAACAACCAGTGAGGAATAAGTGGACGCAGCAGAATTTGTGTGAAAACCACCAGTGGTAAGCAGTAGGGGACTCTAGAGAAGGGGCAGGTGTGGGGATTAGATTACCATAGCACTTGATGGAATCCCAAACTCAAAGTAAGTAAGTCATTAGAGGGCTTATGGATGTAGGTCTGGATTTTGGGGGAAGCCCTAGGAATGAGCAGAAAGAGACAGGAGAGCAATAAAGCGCTTCTAAATTGGTCCATAGAGGGGTGTGCTGGGCAGTATAGGGAGAGGTCAAAGAAGCGATCTAAGCAGATAAAAAGTATTTTGGGACCCCCAATCCACCTTGTTTCCTGTGTGCGAGCATGGTGTGTTTTGAGAGCCAAGGTTTTTTGTTGGCCCAGGCAAATCTCAAAACATGGTTCTGGAAAGATTTACAGTAAGAGCATAAAGGGGGATGAGGACAGGGGAAATATGAAATAGATAGAGAAGCCTTGGTAGTTTTGTCATTTTTATGGCATTAATTCTCCATATCCACTAAAGGTGGAGGTGAGACCAAAACAAGATTAAGGCTTTTAAAGAGCAGAAGGTTGGAATATAGTTGGCCTCAGAGTGTGCAATGAGGCGGATTCCTAAATAATGGAGGTGGGAGAAGGACCAGTTTTGATTTAGTAAAGTGACCTTGGCAGCAGGAAGGGAGATATTAAGAGCAGAGGATTTGTCTTCATTCACCACTAGTCCCTATATGGTAGAAAACTATGCAAGCATAGAGAATAGGATTGGTAGTGTGGTGTCAAAGTTAAAAGTAGATCGTCAGCAAACAGCCTTATCTTGAACGATTGCTCGCTGACAGCAATCCCTTTGATGTCCGGGTTGGATCCAATAAGAAGTGGCAGAGCCCAAAATAAAGAGTATAGGAGATACCCCAGACGAGTACCCCTATAAATTTGAAATAGATTGGCGGGAATGGTAGTGGACAGGGGCCGAGGGACTATGGTACAGGACTTCCAGCCAAGATATTAAATCAGACAGAAATCCACATTTATCTAAAGCATAATAATACATGTACTCCCAGAAGAGGGAATCAAATGCCTTATGCATATCCAACCCGAGGACCATGCCAGGAATTTGATTCTGATGCTTCAAATGGATTAGATATAGGACTTTGAGAGTGTTGTCACAGGACTGTCTATGTGGGACAAAGCCCACTTGGTTTTTATGAATTAGGTCAAGTAGGAATGTATGGATTCTAGTAGCGAGGATTTTGGCAAGAATTTTGATATCAACATTTAACAAGGAGATGGGGCAAGTTGTATGGGTCTAGGGAATCCCTACTGGGTTTTGGAAGCATAACTGTTTGAGCCGGGTCAGCAACAAATCTTGACAGCACAAGCCAGAATCCAGAAGTGTGGTTGGAGGCAGGCAGGATCATAAACAGACTGGCAGAGTAGTGTAGAATCGTCAGGCAAAGAGAGTAATCCAGGAAACAGGCAGAGGTCAAATTCCAGAAGTTCAGTACCTCAGCAGTATATCACACACCCAGGGAAACAGATCCAACAAACAGGCCCAGTACACAGGAAGTCCTGCAATTTAGGCTGGGTTAATTGTGGATTGACTTCAGCTGGAAGGCAGCTGGAGCTAGAGAGTCCCAGGAGCAGATGTACTAAGCAGAGTGTAAGCTGCAGAGAGGCAAATTACCCACTGGCAGAGCAAACAGGACCACAGCACAGAGCCGAAAGAACCCAGGTTCAAACCCAGGCATGTGACGGGGTTATCTTAAGAGGCATGGCATGATTTGTCTAATAAACACTTGAGACAGAGCCATCTGATGGAGGATGAGTCACTTGAAAGTCAATGTCAATTTCAATTTCATCTGTTTAGAACCATAAACAATGTTTTTACATCAAAACGGCTTAAGAGATCCTGAATAATGCAAAAAATAATTTGCCATATTTCATATTTAAATGATTTAAAAAAGAAAAAATGTTCAAATTCAATATTTTTTTAATATTAGCTATAAACAGAGAAACAATACAAAACCATCTCATACTGTATTTTCTTTTACACTGAAGTCCAGCCAGGTGGAATAAAGTCGTATTAGTAAGGTGCGTCTTTACCTTGATCCAAAATGTTCTCTCTTTCCCTTTTTAACCTGCTTTACCTGGTTTCTCTTTCTCCAATAGGGAATGAGGATGTGATGGCGGCCTCCTCCTTGGTCCCTCATCCCGGTTTCCAGGCAAAGTGAAGGAGCTGATGGTGTTGCACAAAATAAAATCAATATGTAGCACCCTGGGTTTTAGTCAGGGAGCTCCTCACCAAATTCCTTCTCAGGAGTAGCTACCATAGGTAAATTGTTAGAGATTCATTGATTTCTCCCTAAGTTTGGCCTTGTTGTACTTTTCTCTTCTATCACTAGGTGGCCGGGCAGTTGGTGATACTCAATACGAGAACGACAACTCAAGGTCAGGTTATGGGTATATGGGGTATCTCAGCCAATGGGCAGGGGTTTTCATGAAACCCTTGGCCTGCTGGGAGAGCCTATATATTTGGGTGGAGTCAGGTAATCTAGGTTCTGTGCTACCTGGACGGCTGTCTGGGTGGACGTGTGTCGTACGCCCCGGGCTGCTAGGCCAGAGATTGGGCCTATCCTGGAGGCATCTGGCTGCTAGCCTGTGTGAGGGCCTATCCAGAAGTGAGAGAGCAGCGCAGGGTTGGGATTGTGGTTTGCAGTCCAAACAGAATTGACGGTTCTGTTGGCCAGAGAACCTGTCAGTGGTCAGAGGTAGAAGGAAAGCTGTTGCCACAAAGGGATCAATCGCCTTTACCAGGGACCACAGTGAGTAACTGAAGCAAGTACCGGAAACATATTCTCACCAAAAGGGCACGGTGGAGAATTGGGAAACTTCAGGCGGTGAGGAAGTCAGGGACCCAACCAACGGAGGAGACGCTTGCAGAGCAGCCTTGTGTGTCAAGTAAGTGACCAAGCCGGTTAGCAGAGGTGAAGCTTGAGGAGTATCTGGAGTGCCAAGCTAGGGACCCAGTAGGGAAGCATGGGTGACGCTTGAGGGAGATTCCACCGCAAACCTTGGAGGAGCTCAAGGGATTTAGAGTCAGTGAATCAGAGGGTCTAGTGACAGACCAGGAGCTCAGTATTGAAGAACTACAAGGAGCAGTTGTAGTAGGAGCTGAAAGAACTGTTAGGTTTGAGTTAGGGTCTGCACTAAATGGGGGTGTGATAGACTCACCCGGGACAGAGGCTTTTGGAGGGGACTGAATGTCAGCCTCTTGCCAACCGATTATGGGCCCTGGCATTTGGAGGAATGGTGCGCTTTGTGAGCTGTATACCTGGGGACCCTTGAGGTGGTGTTGCTTTGGATTCAGGTCCTTGTCCCCCAGGACACACAGACTCTGGGGACCCTGTATTTGCCATATTAGAAATAGAGACTGATTCATACTGTTGGGACACATACTGTGAGGAGATGCTAATATCATCAACTCCAGCCACCTGTCTGTTATCCTCTATAATGTAAAGAGTCTAGTCTGGCTTACCACAGCTATTCCACCCATTGTTGTTTGTGCTAATTAACCCTGTGTTGATGTTTATGTTAATGTGTATTGAATAGTCAGTGAGCTAGGAGATGTAAAGAATTACCCTGAAAGGTCAAATCTCTGAGTCACCTAGTCTGGGTCAATGATTAGATAACTAGCTCATGTTAAATAAGTTCTGGGTACAGTTTTATTGTAAGCCTGCTGTATCTATATTTGTGTGTCATCTCAAATAAAACAGCCCATGTTAGCAGCTAAACAAGTGTCGTCTTGTTTTGTGCTTGTGAGCGGTTGGAATATCTGATATCTATATTCAGACTGTGAGGAAGTGGTATACTGACAGAAGCAATCAAGCGGAGTGTGGGACATTCCGTTACAGGGGGGTCTGCACTGAATGGGGGGTCTGTACTGAATAGGGGGGTCCGCACTAAAGGGGGGGTCTGCACTGAAGGGAGGGGGTCTGCACTGAAGGGGGGTCTGCACTGAAGGGGGGGTCCGTGTAACTGACCACTCTTTCCTAAATTTTTAGTTATCTGACTGGTTTGTTTGCTCAGTAACCTGAATAATTTGTGTCACTTACCTTGAAGAAGTATGCAAATAATGAGTTTTGAGTTTATTCCACCACTGCATCAACGATCCCCTTCTCTCGCCGCCGCGGGCTGTCTGTACGGTGCCGGATGTCTCACACAGGCACAGCCAAGGAGAGTGAAGCCGCCTTCCCCTACTCTCTTTTTATGTGTACACAGGGGGAGGGGACCTGCTGTGCATATGCCGCGCTGATCTGATGTAATGTTGGGTCCGCCGTGTGCAATGACTTATATTGGCATGGGGCAGGGCCACCCGATGATGTAAGTTGCAGGACACGCCCCTTGTGACGTCATCGCCCCATCATTCTCTGGGCGGTGACGTCACAAGGGGTGTGACCTCCGACTTACGTCATCGCGTGGCCCCACCCCATGCCAATATAAGTCATTGCACACGGCAGACCCAGCATTACACCAGGAGATTGCGCCGAGTCAACATCGGAAGAACAGAGGGAGAAGACCCAGCAAAAGAGCAGAAGAGAGGGGAGAAGACCCGTAGAGGGGAGAAGACCCAGCAAAAGTGCAGAAGAGAGAGGAGTAGAACCGGAGCTGCTTTAATAAAATACTTTAAAAACCTGTGTAGTGTGTTTATTTTCAACACTTTTTTATTTAGGTGAATGGGTAAGGGTACGATGTACCCCATACTCATTCACCTAGGGTGGGGGGCTGTGATCTGGGTGGCCTCTTGTTGAAGGGGCTTCCAGATCACGATAATTCCCCGCCCGCAGACCCTGACAACCACCGGGCAAGGGTTGTCGGGAAGAGCCCCTTTTCCTCATCAACATGGGAACAAGGTGCTTTGGGGTGGGGGGTGCAGGGGCCCCCTCTGCCCCAAAGCATCCACCATGTTGAGGGCATATGGCCTGGTATTGTCCAGGAGAGGGGGGGCGCTCGCTCATATCCTCCCCTTTCCTGACCTGCCAGGCTGCGTGCTAGGATAAGGGTCTGGTATGGATCTTGGGGGAAACCTCACGCAAAACTTTGTTGGGGTTCCCCTGCAAGATTCTCAGCACGCAAGTCGCACCACGAGTCAGATCATCTTGATCTGACTTCTGGTGCGACTTCTGTTCAAATCAATGGGCTCCCTTAGGGAACCATTGATTTTGAATAGAGACAGAGAAACGCTAGATGGTGCATAACGCTGTGTATGCAGCGTTAAGCCCTTTTAAATCGCGCTTAACACCTTTTACCGGCGTCTGCCATTTTTACAGCTCTAGCGCTGGAGCCTCAGAATGCACTGGTCCTGGGTTTTTTTGGGGGGGCTTAAAAATGCCTATGCCACTTACAGCTCAAAAACGCCATGGTGAGCATGAGGCCATAGGCTAACATGAAGAGGCGTTTTTAAACTGCAAAAAAACACTCAAAAAAGCGGCTGTAAGAACGTCCGTGGGCATGAGGCCTAACAAGCATGCTTTCCTGCATATACAGACTGATTTTACTGTTGTGGGTTTAGTAACACTTTAAGTTATCTACAGCTGGACGCATGTGTAGCTAGTCTAATGCCTTCTATGTGAAACAACAAGTCACAGCTTGCCCATCCACTATGTCCCTATTGACTCTTCAGGTCCTCCCCCCCTCATTGATTGACATCAAACTGGGAAGAGGACCTGCTGTTGAGAAAAGGACTGTGGGAGATGTAGTTCCACTATATACAGGCAGCACTTCTTTACAGCGACAAGGAAACTACAGTTCCCAGGGAGTTATGCAACCTGGGAGGAGGAATGGTGAGGTGCGAAATGAACTGCTAGGGTAGGTTTGGGGCACTTGGTCCCAGACTGGGGAAAGATTTAGATGTCCAGGCTAGAGTGCTGAGCCCTTGAGGCACTTGCCTTCCAGCATGGCCTAAGCAGCAGCATCCCAATGTTCCAGAATAGTTGACCAGTCGTCTCCTGCATTCTCAGCAGTACAGAATGGGTTCGCTGGTCTTCTTCTGCATTTACAGCCGTACAGAGTGGGTTCTCTGGTCTTCTTCTACATCTACAGCCGTACAGCGTGGGTTCGCTGGAGCTCGAGCCATCGATCTATGAGGGGCCCCTCCATCGTTGACGTCAATGGCTGAAGCACAGGATTGGGGAGAGGGTTGCCAACCTATTACACACACTGTACACCAGGAGTTGAGAATTTAGCCCATCACAGCCTTATCCTCTTACTCCATAGACATTGCATTGCCTGCCTAGTCTTCCACTAAACACTGCCATCTTATCTTAATCTCCTGAATGGGGCATAGATGGCAAAAAATAAACTAACAGGGTTATAACCTTCTCTCCAAAATGAAAAAAAAAAAGTGTTTCCTATAGTTCTACCATAACACTAGATACAATAAATATATCTGTTTGCTTTCTCAACTTGTACAGCAATCAACATTATTATTTTTAACTGAAAAACATACAGCTGCATAATTTTTGTTCTATCTCCTGAATGTTCACATAACAGCAAATTTCTTCCTTCTATGTTATCGTGTACATTTTTTCAAACCTGAAAGTTATGTAAAAAGTTCTTAGCAAAACTAACCACATCATTTTGTAAAGATTTTATTCATACACATACTGTTATGAGCAATCAAGTCCATTGCAACTTTTGTATCATGGGTCCTAGTCTGGACTAAATGTAAATTTGTCTGACATTTTGTTTTAATATGAGTTGTAATTTACTTCAAATGTGCATTAATTTAAATCAAGCTAAAACTTGTCTGACATAGTATAAATCAAAATATTTTAGAAATTCTAGTGCATCTTACAGTGATCTTATCACTCTACCAAAAAGGTTGCCTGGGACTAAAAGTTCAAGCAATATCAAACAATGGAAATGTTGTTTGAATCATTTGTTAAAAGGGTTGCAAAGTATTGGATAAGGTGGAGAGATGGGGCAGTGAGGTCGTGCTCTCCATTTCGTCCAATCAGAGAACGCTTTGCATTCATTCACTGTGGAAATTCAAGATGTTCTCTGAATGGTGCTTGTTTATAAAGAGCTCCTATGTTCACTAAGCAGCAGGGCAGCTGTTTGGCACAGGACCCAGAAGTCAGCGGCAATCACTGTAGAATAGGTGCCTACTACAGTGATTCCAGCTTCTGCAGTGATTGGCCAGGTATGGCACATACATACTTACATCGGTCTAACTTAGACCAGTGTAAGTATTAAAAAATAGTTATACCTGTATTCAACTTTAAGTCTAGGTCAGCAGTGATAATAAGCAGGAGTGATGAACACACAAGCTTTTCATAAGTAGTTCAAATACTGAATACTCAAAGTCTAAGTAACTAGCTCAAAAATCACTCCAAAATGTAATGAGGGGGTTTTAGATAGGGTAAGGTTGGGACAAACTGGTAGCAAGACTACTGTGGAAGGTTACTCTGCACATGAAAATGAATACCTTTTTTTAGCAATAAATACATTTGGTCTATGATTTACCATAATAGACATAATTGTACACCTTACTGCATTGTGACCATAATCTGGTAAGCTTGTTGGCTGGCAAATGTGCTCTTACACAGACAAAAATGTGAAGAACTTATAATATCTATTAAAGCATGTTTGTAAATGTCTTAGAAGAGACATTAAAGCGGAGTTCCACCCCACTTTAAAAGGTGGTCTTAAACTACAGACCACCCCTCCACCCCTCGTTTTTGGATATTCTGTATATATATATATTTTTTTCTTTCCTACCTTTTAAGAAGTACAAAGTGTACTTCCGTCCTAGCCGGGCCACGGCAAATACATAATTTCTTCTTCTGCGACGAGCCCTCCTCCTTCTCCCCTGCTGTCTGCTGGGACCTGTATGTGTCCCAGAAGACGAGGTGGCCATTCAGAATGTGCCTCACGACTTGCTCATGCGCGGTAGGAAATCGTCTGTGAAGCCTGAAGGCTCCACTGCCGGTTTCCCTTAGTTGTAATGGCAGCGCCTGCACCCAAGCTGGTGAACGAATCGGCCTGGGGGGGCGACATCGCGGGCTCCGTGGACAGGTAAGTGTCCTTATTAAAAGTCAGCAGCTACAGCAAATACAGTAGCTGCTGACATAAAAAAAAAACATTTTTGATGCTGAAACTCCGCTTTAAAGGCTAAGTTCACCTTTTTGTAAAATGTTTAGTGTAAATGCATTTCCACCGCCTTTTTCTGTAGAAGCCTGGCCATAGAAAACCCAGTTAGTGTTGACATGTCCTGGCCAAATTCTGGGACACTACAGTCATTATAAGATTGCTTCCAGCAACACAGAAGCAAGCGTTATTCCTTATTCAAATACCCAAAATTGTGACTGAGCCCTTGATATTACCCAGGGGCAGGGCCAGCTTGTGCACCAGCTACTTCTCTGGGGCTTTGCTGCAGGGATTTTAATGTATTTGAGCTTACTGGAATGCATAGGCTAGTTACGTAAAAAGGCAAACTTAGCCTTTATTAGTAGATTGTGAGAGTTGTAGATTGAAATTGGGGTAATTACTTGTTTCTTTAAGATGCTTTGTTGTATTTCTACACAGTAGAAAGCATTTTTGCATTGTGTTATTCAATTAACCATAATTTAAGATATGTACATCTTTTACAGAATTTTTCATTATGTGTCATCATCTCTCTCTATGTATTCTATTTGCAGTACTCATCTTTTTTCACCAGAATTAATTTTACCATTCTCAACACAAATGATACTGTGACATCTTATTCAAATGCCTCCTGCAAATTAGTTCAGTGTCATCACATAATCAAAGTGAATGCAAGAGAACACATCAGAAGTCTGCCCAAATCATTGTCCACTTTTTAACGTATGACTTGTCTGATTGTGCAAAAAATAACTGAAAGTACAGCCAAGCAAGTGAAACATCCTCAGTCTATTGCTCACAGTAGGCTTCAAGTCATCTCATACATGTTCTGAATCCTAAAACCACCATATTTAAAGATAAAACATAGAAAGGAAAATGAATAGAGGCTATTGTGGACTTTCATGGTAAAAAAAGATTTTATTCCAACAGTATATTAAAACATACAGACATCTAAAAAATAGACACAATAACCTGTGTTCTGGACATTCAGCTCTATAAAATCACAGACGGAGTGACCTTTGGAAGATAACCATTGTCAGCTTTAGCATATACCATCTGTGTATTAGACGCTCGACATGTTTAGTGGAAAGACCACCGCTTCTTCAGGAGGTTATTATATGGTATTATAGAGCAATCACCACATTTAATACTATAATGGAGAGTAAAGAAGAAGAAAATAATGAAATATACCATTATTAAATATTATAAGATACAGATATTGTGAGATTCCATGCACGCTGTCTTACCCAGGACGAGGTCAAAAAGCATAGACACAGGAAATAAGTTTGTCCCGGCGAATGCGGGAATCCCACATAAGGGGGCACACCGTCCTCTGTCTGGCAATAAAATAGTACATATAATATATTAAGATAGTGTACACACTTGTAAAGCACAAACGGTATTCACAAATACATATATATATATATATATATATATATATATATATATATATATATATGTAGCACTGACCTCCGAAGGAGCTGCTGATGTTTGATTTGGCCTGTACTCTTCTATCACACCCCCTTAATTTGACTCAGTCCCCTTGACACGGCTGTGGTGTAATGTTAATGTGCAGCAGGAACTTAAACACAATATCACAATATGTAATATAATATACCTTTTTGTCTTTACCTTTTACCTCCAGCTCTCCACCTGGTCAGCAATTCAAAGGAAATAGCACTCCACACAATAGTATTTAAACAAGAATAAGATTTTACTGTATTTGCTTCAAGATAGTGATAGCGTGGGTAAAGGTGCTTTATTCTAAGCCTAGAGCCAGACTGCGTATTAACAATAACCTCTCCTCTCCATTTGAGTTATATAGAGGCACCCGACAGGGATGCCCATTGTCACCATTACTGTTCGCCCTGGCGGTAGAGCCTCTGGCCATATTGATCCGCAATTCACCAGAGGTGGTAGGGTTCCGCAGGGGCCAGAGGCAAAAAAAGATATCTTTATATGCAGATGATGCGCTTATATGTTTAGGCGATACAGCTGCCTCATTGCGAACAGTGATGGAGATAATAGGGGATTTTGGAAGCTTTTTAGGCTTTACCATCAACTGGTCAAAATTTACTTTAATGCCCATAGATCAGCTGGAGGAACAGCTACCAGAGGGGGCGGAACAAATAGTTATAGTTAACAGCTTTAAATATTTGGGAGTGATGGTATCCCCAGATCAGGCTAAGTATCTTCAGCTAAATCTGGGTCCACTGTTGGTTAGACAGAAAGTGAAATGTAACAGCTGGTGTAAGCTTCCACTATCAGTAATAGGATGGGCAAATTTAATAAAAATGGTATGGGCTCTATATCTTCCATAACTCACCAATGTGGATTTCAAACAAATGGTTCAAGCAAATCGACACATTGATGAGGGAACTAATATGGAACAAAAAGGTAGCTAGGATCAGTTTAGCCACATTGCAATATGGAAAGGATAGAGGAGGACTGGCAGTACCCCATTCCAAAATGTATTTTTTGGCCTCACAGCTACAGCAGATGGCAGTGTGGGGGCGGGAAGGAAATGAGGACCCTATATTTAAATTGGTGACCATATCAGACCCCGCATTAAAGGCGGCCTCCCATATGGAGATGGATTTGCCAAGCATGAATGGTTCAGAACCTACGAGCATCCTTCTCAAAAGGGTATGGGGGGAGATCCGAAAAGCGCTGAAAATAACGGGTGTACTCCCATTTACTCCGATATGGCACAATAAAAGGTACCCAGAGGTACAAGAATTGCAAGGTTTTACCCCCTGGAAAGAAAGGGGGATCTGGTTCTTTGCACAACTTTATGAGGGGAAGGTTCTAAAGACATATGAACAACTATGTAGGAAATTTCAGTTAAACCCCAGGAGCTTCTATCAATATCTCCAACTCCGTCATGCGTTGCAGGCACAACAAACAACGCACCCTTTGACAGTATCAACATCATCTTTGTTGAGAGACGTTCTTGTAGCAGACACCAGGAAAGGATTAACATAAAAAATGTATAGGGAATTGCTGTCCTCAGTTCAGGACTATGCCTTGTTAAAGTGTCAAAACAAATGGGTGGAAGATATAGGGGAGATAGATGAAAACCAGTGGGAAATGGCACTTGAATCTATTCCAGCGGTATCGGTATCCGCATCCCATACATTTTCACAATTATTTATTTTGCATAGGGCTTATAGAACACCAGAGCAGCTATATAAATGGGGAGAAAGAGACTCCCCTCTGTGCCCTAAATGTAGAATATATAAGGGGGACTTTATACACCTAATTTGGAGGTGTCCTAAACTACATACTGGGAAGAAGTCTCCCAGTGTATTACTAGACTAGCCCAAGTTCCTATCCCCCTAAACCCGGTAGTGTACCTGCTTGGAGCCATAAATGCAGAAATGTTCCCAAGAGGAATGTACTACATGTTAATTAGATTGATGTACCTAGCCAGAAAACTTATTGCAAAATACTGGATGGCACCAGCGGTACCCACGGGGAAGCAGTGGATCTCTTATGTAAATTCTCTGCTTCCTAGAGAGCGATTGACGTATAGTCGTAGGAGAGAAAAGGGTAAATTTGACTCTATATGGCAATCATGGTTGGGGGATGCGGATTTAGCACCACATCAACTGGTAGTGGAAAGACTTCAGATGTAGAGCCATGGGGGAGGTATAGGAGAGGGGAGGGCAGAGAGGAGAGGAAAAGAAAGGCCTGAAGGAGTAAAGGTTGAATATTTAGATAGGAAAAAGCATCGGTGGGGGAAGAAAGGGAAAAACTAATGCATTGAATAAATATTAGGAGACACAGGTGATGGATGTAGCCATGAGATTAGAGGGAGGGGGAAAGGGAGGGAAAAGGGAAAAGAAGATAGAGTGATATGATATAGAAGTAAATACACAAGAACGACATAGAATAGTGCATGAGTGCAGGAATAGGCATGTATATTCTATGTGTAATGTTTTATTGAACAAAATGCACGAATGATATGTATAATGAGAATAATTTTCTAAAAAAAAAAAAAAATTTGATTAATAATATACCTTTTTGTCTTTACCTTTTACCTCCAGCTCTCCACCTGGTCAGAAATTCAAAGGAAATAGCACTCCACACAATAGTACTTAAACAGGGATAAGATTTTACTGTATTTGCTTCAAGATAGTGATTACAGTAGTTGTACTGTCAACCCAACGTAGTGTGGCAGCCAACAGATTTAGTTCACAACAGTACTATACAAATAAAAGTTGTTTGAGTTAACCTCTTAGAAATGCATCTGGAAAAATAGGACCAATGGCAGAGTGAAACTGACTTCACTATGGGCACTGTCCCACTCTCAGCACGCTCTGTTTATGTAATAGAGACAATTACTATTTTAATAAAGCATAGCACAATTCCTAGGGCGCTCCCCCTACTGTATATTACAATCCCTCTGAAGAACAATAGAATGCAAGGCCTTGCATTAAGAGAGGCAGTCCTTCTTTTCTTCTGTCTTCTGCTAGCTATATGTAAGTTAAATTGTAATCCAGTGGTTAACAAAACTCGGGTCAAAGCAAATTGAATGTTGAACTATTGTTGTGATGCGGCAGCACTGCAACTGTCTTCTGTGCAAGTAACTTTGTATAACACAATGTCAGAATTGTAGTGAAGTGCAGGCTTGAGGCCTATATTGAACTCAGTCTTTAATTCTTTGAATCTCCTCCGTGGGACTACAGGTCCCAGCAGCACTGTGCTATAGATGCAAGTGTGCAAAGGTGCGTCAATGAAACTTTGGGCAGCAGCCCTCTCACCCAACCAGGTCTGCAGGGTATAACAGTTCTGCTGCGGTGCACGCGGTCCTGTTTCCAGCCGGCCGACACTGCTACATCGCTCCGCTCTGCGAGATGTTCCGGGACCCTCAGATGGCTCCGACAGGCTTTGCTGGATCCTTCCCAGTTCTGCCTCGCTGTCTGTCCAGCTCACTGATATGCAGCAGGATCGCTGATCGGGTCGCTCCGCAATGGGTGTAGGCCGCGCTCTTCTGGATACCTCTACACAGGTCCTCACAGGCAGGCCACGCGTCCAAAGAGACCTAAGATGGCAGCTCCCAGCCTTTTTTTAGCCTACCCAGGATGCATTTCAGTATTGAGTCCTGCTGGGTAAGAACACTCGGCATTCTGGGTAGGTCAGTTCATGTGAAATGTAAATAAAAATTACTTCCTGTGATATTCTCTCAATGTCTCTAAAAATAGTAAATACTGAAGTCCAATTCACTTTCTGGCCACTAGATGGCGCCATATACTAACTTATAACATTGTACACAGAATAACATAGCATTAATTAGCAAAAATGATGGCGCTACATTTATATTATGACACAACGTAGCAAGAGGTGCAGAACATCTGAGTCAGGACCTCTCAGAATTGGAACTAGATCATGATAGGGAAGTTCTCTTACAGCACCGACAAAACACTGCAAGAGCAAAGTGGAGAACATGCTATTTGACAGCTGGAACTCCCAGAGCGAGACTCCAAAGGATATAAGTATTACCAAACTTTACCTTGTAAAGTAGATATGAGAGGGATGGAAGGATATAAATATATCTATAGCTTTGTAAGATTAAACACCATGGTGCCCCCTGGGCTTAAGGAGGTGATTTTATATAAACCCTTTTTATAAGTTTACATTAAGCTTCCTTCTTAATATGATTTAATACCCCTACTGGTCCTCTTCCATTTCTCCCCCCCTTTCCCTTCCCTTTTCTATATGCTTTTTCTGTCTCTTTCTGCAGCTATATGCTACATGCGATCTATGACTTGATCCAAATTAGTGTGATGCACTAAGCTCCAGCATTGTTTGTTTTGTAATGATTTATTATTTCAGATTGAATACTGTACAGTATGTGTAAATTGAACTACTCTTGGATCTCATCTTTGTTTATTCTAATGTTTTTATTCCTTTGTGGTGCCCTCCCATGCATGCTGTCATAGGCTATTGTCCATTTCCATCTTGGCTGCCATGGGCTTCCCTGGGAGGTTTTGTCTCATTCCATCATGGCCACTGTAGACTGTGACTTTGATAGGGCCGGTACAGGCTAGCTGTTGTCTTGCCCCGTCTTGCCCATTTCCATCATGGTCGCTATGAGTCTTACTGTCAGGAAAGGTCCCCTCCGCTGGTAATATCGATCATTTGGCATGCAGTACTGAGGTCCACCAGTAGATGTCTCCTGGCAGTTTGGAGCTGTCAGAGGAGCTTTTTCCTGCTAGTATTCTGTCACCTTTGGGCCGCAGTACTGGTGTCCACCAGCGGAGGAATCCTGGCAGTATGGAGCAGGTATTCCCCTCTGCAGACAGGTGTCACTTGACCTTAATTAGCAGCTGCAGTATAAATACCCGGCAAGTACACACTCCTCTTGCCCTGGTATCTTCTTTGAGCCTTGACCTGTTTACCTGATTCCTGAAACCTGATTCCTGAAACCTGAAACCTGATTCCTGATTCCTGATTCCTGATTCCTGAAACCTGAAACCTGAAACCTGATTCCTGAAACCTGATTCCTGAAACCTGATACCTAAAACCTGATACCTGATTCCTGTTGTTCCTGTTCCCTGTCTGATTCCTTGCTCTGGACCCTGAGCCTTGTATCTGACTCATCCCTCCTGTGATCCATCCATCCTCTCTTGTCCTGTTTGTTTCCCTTCCCCAGCTGCTGACCTCCCGTTGACGACCCTGGCCTGGCTCTGTTTATGATCTCGGTATTTCCCTTACTTGTATATATTTGTTCTGTAATTATTATTATTTGTGGGGTTCTGTTTTGTATTGGTTGTGGTGCACTAAGTGATATTGGAGGTGGTCGTGTTATATTTATTAATTTATCTTTAATACATCATTTATATTTTCACTTATACACGTCTGGGTTTCCTCTGTTGCAGTCCACACAGTTCTGGACTTATCTGGTACATGACAGAATACCAGGGCCATCCCTGACCAGAAGTAGCTGCACAGAGGAACCATCTTGGTTCTGCTGGCTTTGCTGAAATGAATCCCAATGTAATCCCATATT
The DNA here is from genome assembly GCA_037952925.1 of Lithobates clamitans. NCBI lineage: Eukaryota > Metazoa > Chordata > Amphibia > Anura > Ranidae > Lithobates > Lithobates clamitans. Next base: position 7,452,279 of record JBBGZY010000655.1, read on the forward strand.
ATGCTCTGCTGGTGTCAGAAAGTGGCGAGTATCTCCGTCAGTCACTAAAAGAGTGGACCTTTGACCAGCTACTTGAGCTTATCCAATTGGCTCACTCCCTGGTTGACCAGGGCTGTATGTTGTTTGGGGATGTGCAGCCTTTGATCCAAATATGTGCTGAGCTAGCCCTGTCCTGTGTTCCTAAGACCAGTGATGATTTTTCTCCCCCTTTCAGTGCTGATCAGGTGGAGTCTCTGGTGTGGCTGTTAGAGGATGATTCTGCATGCTTTTTTGAGCACTATTCCATCTGTTCTCAGCAGAAGCTTTTGGAGTGTATTCACCCTGTACAGACCCTTGTTAGACAGGCAGCATGTGATCCGTCCTTTGTCCAACCCATACTCTCAGCATGGTCTGATATGTTACAACCAGCCCCAACCAATCCACAACAAACCATCTCTGCAATTAGACACCTACCTGCCCACAAGTCTGTCTCCCCATCACCCACACCAAACTCAGTTGCAGCTCAGTATACATTGCTCCCAACCAGATACTTATATCCGGTCTCTGCTCTCTGTACCTATCCTGCATTCAATCCACCTACCTCTTCTCAGCTGCCTAATCCACAAAAACTTCCCCCAGCTACTGTCATCTCTTCTCCACCATATCCCAATCCACCTTTCCAGTCTGCTGCACCCCCCCACCTACAGAGCCTCAGTGACTAAACCCAAGAAAAAACGAAAGTTTTTTCCAACCAAGACGATCCTGCCAGTAACCCAACCTGCCTCCGCACCAGCTAATGCAATCCAGTCTGACGTCCCAGTGCCTGTTATCCAGTCCGATATCCACTTTCCAGCCTGATGTCCTGGTACCCGCCTTTCAGCCTGAGGGGCCAGTGTTCCAGCTGGAGGGGCCAGTGTTCCAGCCAGAGGGGCCAGTGTTCCAGCCGGAGGGGCCAGTGTTCCAGCCGGAGGGGCCAGTGTTCCAGCCTGAGGGGCCAGTGTTCCAGCCTGAGGGGCCAGCGTTCCAGCCTGAGGGGCCAGTGTTCCAGCCGGAGGTGCCAGTGCCCGCTCTCCAGTCTGATGAGCCCGCTTTCCAGTCTGATGAGCCCGCTTTCCAGTCTGATGAGCTCGCTTTCCAGCCTGTTGTGCCCACCTTCCAGCCTGTTGTGCCCACCTTCCAGCCTGTTGTGCCCACCTTCCAGCCTGATGTGCCCACCTTCCAGCCTGTTGTGCCTGCTCTACAGCCTGTTGTGCCCGCTTTCCAGCTTGAAGTGCCTGTGCCTGCTGCCCAGCTTGAAGTGCCCATGCCTGCTGCCCAGCTTGAAGTGCTGTGCCTGCTGCCCAGCCTGATGTGCCTGCTGCCCAGTTTGAAGTGCCTGTGCCTGCTGCCCAGCCTGATGTGCCTGCTGCCCAGCTTGAAGTGCCCGTGCCTGCTGCCCAGCTTGAAGTGCCTGCTGCCCAGCTTGAAGTGCCTGCTGCCCAGCTTGAAGTGCCCGCTGCCCAGCTTGAAGTGCCCGTGCCTGCTGCCCAGCTTGAAGTGCCCGTGCCTGCTGCCCAGCTTGAAGTGCCTGCTGCCCAGCTTGAAGTGCCTGCTGCCCAGCTTGAAGTGCCCGTGCCTGCTGCCCAGCTTGAAGTGCCCGTGCCTGCTGCCCAGCTTGAAGTGCCCATGCCTGCTGCCCAGCTTGAAGTGCCTGCTGCCCAGCTTGAAGTGCCTGCTGCCCAGCTTGAAGTGCCTGCTGCCCAGCTTGAAGTGCCCGTGCCTGCTGCCCAGCTTGAAGTGCCCGTGCCTGCTGCCCAGCTTGAAGTGCCCATGCCTGCTGCCCAGCTTGAAGTGCCTGCTGCCCAGCTTGAAGTGCCTGCTGCCCAGCTTGAAGTGCCCGCTGCCCAGCTTGAAGTGCTCGTGCCTGCTGGCCAGCTTGAAGTGCCCATGCCTGCTGGCCAGCTTGAAGTGCCCGTGCCTGCTGCCCAGCTTGAAGTGCCCATGCCTGCTGCCCAGCTTGAAGTGCTCCTGTCCGCTGCTCAGCTTGGTGTGTTGCAGTCCGCTGCTCAGCTTGGTGTGTTGCTATCCGCTGCTCAGCTTGGTGTGTTGCTGTCCGCTGCTTAGCTTGGTGTGTTGCTGTCCGCTGCTCAGCTTGGTGTGTTGCTGTCCGCTGCTCAGCTTGGTGTGTTGCTGTCCGCTGCTCAGCTTGGTGTGTTCCTGTCCGCTGCTCAGCTTGGTGTGTTCCTGCCCGCTGCTCAGCTTGGTGTGTTCCTGCCCGCTTCCCAGCCTGGTGTGTTCCTGTCTGCTTCCCAGCCTGGTGTGTTCCTGTCCGCTTCCCAGCCTGGTGTGTTCCTGTCCGCTTCCCAGCCTGGTGTGTTCCTGTCCGCTTTCCAGCCTGGTGTGTTCCTGTCCGCTTCCCAGCCTGGTGTGTTCCTGTCCGCTTCCCAGCCTGGTGTGTTCCTGTCTGCTTCCCAGCCTGGTGTGTTCCTGTCTGCTTCCCAGCCTGGTGTGTTCCTGTCCGCTGCCCAGCCTGATGTGCCACTGCCCACTGCCTAGCCTGATGTGCCACTGCCCACTGCCTAGCCTGATGTGCCACTGCCCACTGCCCAGCCTGATGTGCCCGCTGCCCGGCTGGACATCATGGACTTTCCTCAGCAACAGCTAGTTGGAGCATCCGGAGGTCGCTCCTTCGAGGGGGGGGTACTGTCAGGAAAGGTCCCCTCCGCTGGTAATATCGATCATTTGGCGTGCAGTACTGAGGTCCACCAGCAGGTGTCTCCTGGCAGTTTGGAACTGTCAGAAGAGCTTTTTCCTGCTAGTATTCTGTCACCTTTGGACCGCAGTACTGGTGTCCACCAGCGGAGGAATCCTGGCAGTATGGAGCAGGTATTCCCCTCCGCAGACAGGTGTCACCTGACCTTAATTAGCAGCTGCAGTATAAATACCCGGCAAGTACACACTCATCTTGCCCTGGTATCTTCTTTGAGCCCTGACCTGCAGCCTGCATTCTGTTTACCTGATTCCTGATTCCTGATTCCTGAAACCTGATTCCTGTTGTTCCTGTTCCCTGTCTGTTTCCTTGCTCTGGACTCTGAGCTTTGTATCTGACCCGTCCCTCCTGTGATCCATCCATCCTCTCTTGTCCTGTTTGTTTCCCTTCCCCAGCTGCTGACCTCCCGTTGACGACCCTGGCCTGGCTCTGTTTATGATCTCGGTATTTCCCTTACTTGTATATATTTGTTCTGTTATTATTATTATTTGTGGGGTTCTGTTTTGTATTGGTTGTGATGTGCTAAGTGATATTGGAGGTGGTTGTGTTATATTTATTCATTTATCTTTAATACATCATTTATATTTTCACTTATACACGTCTGGGTTTCCTCTGTTGCAGTCCACACAGTTCTGGTCTTATCAGGTACATGACACCCACTTAGAATGATGTTTCCTGTGTGGCGACTCGTTCCTGTCTGTTCGAGCGGATGCACAGCTCCACAGTGAGGGGCGAGCTGCAGTCCCTTTGTGGCCCTCCCCTCGCTGTCCTTTGGGCAGTTTGCTCAATGGAGGAGGTGTCCCTTCCCTCTCTGTGAGTTTGTGCCCACCTGTGGACATCACGCGTGCGGACTGCGGGGCTGGGCCCGGTGACCTCACACGCCACTTTGGCGGCACCAAGCAGGAGTCCCACATAAATACAGGGGATGTCACGCAGTCTCTCTGCTGCTGCAGCCCTGAGACATTTCCTCTCTGGATGGCAGGTGAGAAGGAGTTCTCCATGGACTGACAATCTTGCTTTACACACCCATTGTGACCATTTATTACTACTACACTTTTCTATTCCTAGGGTAGCCCATGTGAGACATGCACTGGATTCTGGGCTGATCATCTCAAGGCTTTATCGCTGTACACTTTCTCTATTTATGCTCTTGCTGCTTTTTGAAGGTGAGCATTAAATGTGAATACACATGTTTCTGCTGTTATTAAAGTGACATCATATGCACAATAACTGTTATATATGTATATTCTACCGACTAAATCATTATATTCCATTTGTTTGCCTATGCCAGGTGTATCTGGTGATACATAATATGTTTTGGAAATCTTACAAAGCTATAGACATACAATATCTCACAAAAGTGAGTACACCCCTCCCATTTTTGTAAATATTTTATTATATCTTTTCCTGTAACAACACTGAAGAAATGCCACTTTGCTACAATATAAAGTAGTGATTTTACAGCTTGTATAACAGTGTAAATTTGCTGTTCCCTCAAAATAACACTGGCAGGGTTAAAAGGTGGAAAAAAGCCTAAAAAAAAAACTAAGGACTGCAGGGATCCACACTGCACCGTGTGCTCTCCCAGGAAACTCCAATATGTCTACATCTCAAAAGTAGCAGACTTGTGTAAAAACCCAATGTTTGTAAGTGGATTTTTACTTTTATAATAAATTAGTTTGTACGATATCACACTATTTTGGCATTGTTCCTTTTTTTGGGCATTGTTCTAACATTGTGTGAATCGTGGAGCCCATAGTTGAGGCTGCAGAGACGGAACATCCACCTCATTCAATCAGCTGGGCACAATTAGCCATCTTTCCTCACTGATGTCATGTGACTCATTAGTGTTACAAGGTCTCAGGTGTGAATGGGGAGCAGGTGTGTTAAATTTGGTGTTATCGCTCTCATGCTGGTCACTGGAAGTTCATCATTGCACCTTATCGCAAAGAACTCTCTGAGGATCTGAAAAAAAAAATTGTTGCTCTACATAAAGATGGCCTAGGCTATATGAAGATTGCCAAGACCCTGAAACTGAGCTGTAGCACGGTGGCCAAGACCATACAGCGGTTTAACAGGAAAGGTTCCACTCAGAACAGGCCTCGCAATGGTCGACCAATGAGGTTGAGTGCACGTGCTCAGCGTCATATTCAGAGGTTGTCTTTGGGAAATAGACATATGAGTGCTGCCAGCATTACTGCACAGGTTGAAGGAGTGGGGGGTCAGGCTGTCAGTGCTCAGACCATACACCGCACACTGCATCAAATTGGTCTGCGTGGCTCTCGTGCCAGAAGGAAGCCTCTTCTAAGGATGATGCACAAGAAAGCCTGCAAACAGTTTGCTGATGACAAGCAGACTAAGGACATGGATTACTGAAACCATGTCCTGTGGTCTGATGAGACCAAGATAAACTTATTTGATTCAGATGGTGTCAAGCGTGTGTGGTGGCAACCAGGGGAGGACAAATACAAGTCTATCTTGCTTACAGTAAAGTATTGTGGTGGGAGTGTCATGGTCTGGGGCTGCATGAGTGCTGCAGTACATTGAGGGAACCATGAATGCCAACATGTACTGTGACATACTAAAGCAGAGCATGATCCCCTCCCTTTGGAGACTGGGCCGCAGGGCAGTATTCCAACATGATAACGACCCTAAACACACCTCCAAGATGACCACTGCCTTGCTAAAGAAGCTGAGGGTAAATGTGATGGACTGGCCAAGCATGTCTCCAGACCTAAACCCCATTGAGCATGTGTAGGTGGAGGAGCGCAAGGTCTCCAACATCCACCAACTCCGTGATGTCGTCTTGGAGGAGTGGAAGAGGACTCCAGTGGCAACCTGTGAAGCTCTGGTGTACTCCATACCCAAGAGGGTTAAGGCAGTGCTGGAAAATAATGGTGGCCACACAAAGTATTGACACTTTGGGCCCAATTTGGACATTTTCACTTAGGGGTGTACTCACCTTTGTTGCCAGCGGTTTAGACATTAATGGCTGTTTGTTGAGTTATTTTGACGGGACAGCAAATTTACACTGTTATAAAAGCTGTACACTCACTACTTTACATTGTAGCAAAGTGTAATTTCTTCAGTGTTGTCACATGAAAACATATTATAAAATATTTTCAAAAATGTTAAGGGTGTACTCACTTTTGTGAGATACTGTATTTATCTCTTTCCATCCTTCTCATATCTACATTGCAAGGTAAAGTTTGGTAATACTTGTATCCTTTGGGGTCTCACTCTGGGGGTTCTGGCTGTCATATAGCATGTTGTCCAGTGGCTGTCTGTCCATAGGGGGAGCCTGGGCGGCGCCCCCCCCCCCTCCAGGCAGTCAAAAAAAAAACAGTAAAAAAATATATAAATACATTTTTAAAGCTGGCCCTTTAAAAAAAAATTTAAATACAAAAAACGGTCCTTAAGTGCACTGTGTTCAGACGCCGGACACAGTGCACTTATGGGAAGCGCCACGTTTATGCAATCACGAGATTGCAGACGTGGTGCTGCATTTGCGGGCGTTTAGCCTGCCTTGCGGCGCTTTGTGAAGCGCTGAGTAACTTCCGCCCGGCCCTAGTATCTATTACTATGGCTGGGCGGTTTGATTGACATCTGAGTATGATGTCACTTCCTGCTTCTCTCTCTCTCTCTCTCGGAAACAGGAAGTATGAGAACAAGGGAGCTCTTCACGGGAGACACCGCTGGAGAGGACAACACATAGCAAGGTAAGTAACGGGGGGAAAGGGGGTTTGGTGGTGACACACACTGCTGCAATTTGGGGACACATACTGCTGCAATTTGGGGACACACACTGCTGCAATTTGGGGACACACACTGCTGCAATTTGGGGACACATACTGCTGCAATTTGGTGACAGTGCTGCAATTTGGGGACACATACTGCTGCAATTTGGGGACACATACTCCTGCAATTTGGTGACACATGCTGCTGCAATTTGGTGACACAGGCTGCTGCAATTTGGTGACACAGGCTGCTGCAATTTGGTGACACAGGCTGCTGCAATTTGGTGGTGACACAGGCTGCTGCAATTTGGTGGTGACACATGCTGCTGCAATTTGGTGGTGACACAGGCTGCATGTAAGGAGGGACTCTGGCTAGTGACACGCTCGGGGCTCCCACTGATTCTGCATTATGGTGAGTTGAATGATTTCATTTTATATTACAATGTAATCATAGAAATAATGCGCTTCAATCATCCTGACACCATAACAACAATGGTACCGGGATGATTGAAGTGCTGTTTGGAGTATCTTTATGTGCTGATTGTTAAACTTTCTAGAATACACATATTTCTATTGTTGTGTAGGATCTGGGCCTGCTGTGCCTCCATTCCTCTCTCCCTCTCCCTCGTTCAACTCAGACACTAACCACACCACCTTAGAGCCATACCCACTATTTAGCTGAAACCATGCCCATTTTCACCAAGTGGGAGGGGTCAAAAGGAAGGGCGGGGCCTGGCACCCCCCCATCCTAAAACTTCACCAGACGCCACTGATGTTGTCCACTTTATTTTTGCAGTGTTTTGTCGGTGTTGTAAGAGAACTTCCCGGCCATGATCTAGTTCTGATTCTGAGAGACCCTGACTCAGATGTTCTGCACCTGTTGCTACAGTGTGTCATAATAAATACATCTGTGAACACCGTTTGTGCTTTTCAAGTGTGTACACTATCCTGATATATTATTTGTACTATTCTATTGCCAGACGGAGGACGGTGTGCCCCCCCCCCCCCTTATGTGGGGTTCCCGCATTCACTGGGACAGACTTATTTACTGGGTCTATGCTTTTTGACCTCGTCCTTGGTAAGACAGCATGCATGGGATCTCACTATATCTGTATTTTATAATATTTAATAATGGTGTAATTAATTATTTTCTTCTTCTTTACTCTCCATTATAGTATTAAATGTGATGATTGCTCGATTATACCATATAATAAGCTCCTGAAGAAGCGGTGGTCTTTCCGCAAAAACATGTAGAGCGTCTAATACACAGATGGTATATGCTAAAGCTGACAATGGTTATCTTCCAAAGGTCACTCCATCTGTGACTTTATAGAGCTGAATGTCCAGGACACAGGTTATTGTGTCTATTTTTTAGATCTCTGCATGTTTTAATATATTGTTGGACTAAAATCAATTTTTTACTTACCTTGTGTATGTCAAGCCTTTGTACGGTACCATGAAAGTCCACAATAGCTTCTATTAATTTTTTCTTTCTATTCTGATAGGATGTAGGTACCACTTCTAATTGTTACTAAAACTTGCACTCTTTCTCAAAGCTAAAAGATACTTGCAACTCCCACTGATGCAAAAAGATAAACATATTTTTTTATATTTGGAAGATCATTTAACCTATTGTTTAAAAAACGCCCAACATAAATGTTCTTAAAGTATATCTGAAGACAAAACATATTGAATAGAGTAGGGAGGGTTGAAACTGTAGCTTTTTTTGTAGCACTACCCCCATAGAAGCTGCTGGATATGGTGGGTCCCTTGTTCTTTGCCTCAACCTTTTCAAGAACCTCAGCTGCTCTCACACATCAGGTTGAAAGTAAAAAAAAACAAACACAGTAAATTACTGAAGGGGATACTTGGAACACAATGGCAGTGCTATATCAATAAATAGAGTTGGGCCAGAGACCCCCCCAGTTTGGTTAGCGCCAGAACTCTCGAACGTCACAAAAGTTCAAACCCGAACAGCGAACCCTATTAAAGTCTATAGGACCTGAACTTGAAAAATCAAAAGTGCCTATTTTGAAGGTTTATATGCAAGGTATTGGCCAATAAAATGGTATGGGGGCCCGGGTAGTGCCATGGGGGACATGTATCAATGCAAAAAAATGTTTTTAAAGCTTCTTTTTAAATGAGCAGTGATTTTAATGATGCCTAAAGTGAAACAATAAAAATTAAAAATTCCTTTAAATCTAGTGCCTGGGGGGTTCTCTTAGTCTGTCTGTTAAGTAGCGCATCTGTCCCGGATATAGAACCTGCTGCAGCAAAACTGACATATATAAAGAAAAAGAAATGACATTTAAATTGATTTTCCCTGCAAGATTTCCTTATTTTGTACTGTATGATGAGGCCACAATTTAGTGCACTCGAAACAAGAGATTTTTGGATACATTCTGGAGTCTCTTTGGCAGACTTTGGATGGAAATAATACATTTTTGCACCAAAGTGAGCATGCATGTGAATAAGCCAAATTACAGTACACTCAAGGCCAAGATTGACATTTTTTAAAAAAAAAGTCTGGTGTCTCTTTCGCAGACTTTGTATAGAAGTAACAGGTGTGGAAAAATTTGGCATTGGGAGTTGGTGGTGCATTCACACCATAACCCTATAGAGATACTCTTGAAAAAAAATCTGTTTGTTTTTTCTTCAAAATAATGTCCAACAATAGCCTCAAAAGATAAATAAAAAAAAATGTAAAAAAAATAATTTGGAAATTGCTTTATAATCTCATCTCGCCATGTTCATGTACCATCCACAGAGACCAGGTATCATTTGTATTCCATACCCTATTTCAGTTTCACCATTAGTGGCTTACTAGGCCATTAGGAATGGTTTTGGGTTTAGTGGCAAACTCATTCTCCTGTTGAAACAGTTGCTGATCTACAGACCAGTGAAAGGAAGAAAAAATGTCCCTGCGGAATCCCCCGAGAGCATGAAATAGCTAGAGGTACTTTTGATAAAAATAAGAATTGGCCTTTCTGTAAAAAATTTAAATGACCTGCACCTGTCAAACAGGTGCAGAAAAATTGGGCTTCGGGTATTTGTAGTGCCTTTGCACCGTAATCCTATAGAGATAGCGTTGATGAAAGCAAGAATTAGCCTTACCATAAAAAAATTTAATTATTTGCACCTGTCAAACAGGTGTGGAAAAATTGGTTCTTGGGTGTTAATTGTTCCCATAAAACCTAAACTAAAAAATAACTTCAAGATAAAATCAACACCCACAAAGCTAGGCAGCTTAGACAGTCTTGCACAGGTTCCAAAAACATTTAATGAGTGACATCAGCATCAGGGGCTTGATAGCTGCTGCGAATTCAGGACTGATTCATTTTGAAAAAGTGTCAGCCGGTTAATGGAGTTTGTGGACAGACACGCTCTTTTATCTGTCACAAAACCCCCCAGCAACACTGAATGCCCATTCAGAAAGCACGCTGGATGCAGGGCAGCCCAGCAGCTCAATTGCATACTTGGCAAGTTCTGGCCAGTGGTCTATTCTCATGACTCAGTAACCCAGTGGATCATCTACTGGAAAGCTCTCCATGTCTGTTTTCACCTCTAGATAATCTTCCACCAAATGATGCAGATGCTGCCAATGGGAAGTGGAAGCTGACAGCCCTGGGCGCTGAGGAGCAATTTTTTTTTTAAATGCATTACTTGGACCAACAGAAGCCTCAAAACTTCCTTTTCCATGAGACTGTAACCTACCAGAGTCTGGAAAGGTGTTACATAAACTCCTCTTTAAGGTGTACTCAGGATATTTCATCCTGTGCTCCCTCTGCAAGGGCAGGATGAGTTCTGAGACTTTATCCTTGTAACGGTGGTCAAGGAGGGTTGCCAACCAATAATAATCCTTCTCCTTGATGCCACAAATTCTCAGGTCCTTTTGCAGGCTTTGAAGAATAAGGGAGCCCATGCACCAAAAGTTTGCGGAGGCATGAGAAACAGAGTCCTTGGGGTCCCTGAGGATTACACTATTTTTAACTCCCTCTTCCCAGCCACATACTACTCCCAAGATTTCTAGGGACTGAAAACTCTCTTAAAGAATGACGTATGCCATCCTGTTCTTCAATGCCTCCAAAACTGCTAGAAACCTCCTCCTACTCCTCCTTCTCCTCTTTTATGTTCTGTGGTGTCTGCATAAAGTGGGCCTTAAGAGGAAAGGAAGCCGTCCTCTTTCTCCCGCTGCTCTGCGTAAAGTGCCCTGTCCAAAATGCCATGCAGAGTATGCTCCAGCAGGAACACAAGAGGGATAGTGTCACTGATGCATGCATTATCACGGCTCACTATCCTTGTCGCCACGTCAAATGGTGACAGTACAGTGCATGTATCTTTTATCAGCAGCCATTGGTGTGGGGAAAAAGCAGTGCTCCCTTAAGTCAGTCCTTGTGCCATACTCACACAGGTACTCATTGAAGGCCTCTGCTGCATGTGCAGCCATTGCGGCATTGGCAAAGTTGAGTTCCACCTCGTGGGCATGTCACAAAACAGGCGGTTCACGGGCAGGTGGCATTCCCACTGAATTTCAGCCAACCGAACACTGACTGTGTATGAACGCCTGAAAGGGCTACAGACTTCTACAGAAGATCTTGCAACCTTGGGTACCTGTTTAAGAAACATTGCACCACCAAATTGAGGACATGTACAAGGCATGGTACATGTGTCAACTTTCCCTGTCGGGCAGACAGAAAGTTAGTGCTATTATCGCACACCACCATTCCTGGCTCAAGCTGTCATGGCGTTAACCACCTCTGGGCTTTCCCCCGCAGAGCTGAAAGAATCTCTGCTCTGGGGTGGCTCCTGTCCCCTAGACAGACCAGCTGAAGCACTGCATGGCATCTTTTAGCCTGACTCGTTGAATAGCCCCTTTAACGCTTAGTGGGTACTGGTGGTTCATAGGACAATTCAGCAGGGAAGGGCATGGAAGAGGAAGAGGGGGTGGAGCTGACAGATCTCACATCATCACCCCCACAGATGTGGCAGCAAAACAAGCTCCAGCACTGAGCCCTGTCCTGCATCCTTCCTAGTTGCAAGCAGTTACCCAGTGTACTATGAACTAAATATTTTACAAGTAAAAAAGGCACAATGCAAGAGTACCTCAAACTGTTCCTAATAGTCCAATGGCAGGGGTAGATATCTACACATATATTTAATAGATATAAGTCAGCCAGGGCTGCCACCAAAAAGACCAGAAGGAAGGTCCAATGAGCTAGGAAAAAGACAAGGAGAGGGGCGCCTCTGAGCATGTATCAACAAATATTTATTAAAACAAACAATATCCACGCACATGGAAGACTGTAGTGTAGAGTTCAGATATGTCTCTGAGCTGATGAGAGGGAGGAGGACTACAGATCACAACGAGTCAATGAAATGCTGGCACCACATCAGATCCAACAGGGATAGGGTGGGATGGCTGAGCCCAGCAAACTCTCCTTCAGCTGTCCAGATGGCACACCAAGAGCAGTAGGGGTGCCATCTGGCTTGGGAAGCAGAAAACAAGCATCTTAAAAAAGGAGTGCAGCTATTCTTTCCACCAATAGCGAGCAAACTCGGAAATGCTTTGCATAGTTGTGACGTTACAGCCCGGCGCCACGCTGTGTTCTGCTTTCCAAGCCTCGTTCTGGCTCCGAATTCACAGCCGTGATACTTCCATACTATGGGTGCCGTACAAGCCTTGTGGATACCGCAGCGTGGCCATTGGCTCTGGCGTCCCTACATTCCCACTCCCGGAACCCACGGTCCCTGACGGTCTCATCTTTGACCCCTACTGCTCTCGATGTGCCATCTGTACAGCTGAAGGAGAGTTTGCTCTGACGTATCTGAACTCTACACTACAGTCTTGCATGTGAGTGGATATTGTTTGTTTTAATAAATATTTGTTGATACATACTCAGAGGCGCCCCTCTCCTTGTCTTTTTGTGAACTAAATATATCATCCCTGACCATATTTATTGGACCACATGTCAGTAGTAAATGTGGACCTTGCTCCTGATTGCCTTGCCCAACCATGCCAAAACATTGCCTTCTAAGTGATGGTACAGAGCTGGAATGAGCTTACGTGCAAAGAAATAGCGACTGGGAACCTGCCATTGTGGTACAGGTACAGCACATTGTGCAAGTTCACGGAACGGGCTGAATCCACCAGACGGAAAGGCAGGAATTGTAAAGCTAGCAATTTGGACAAGCTGGAATTTAGACACTGGACATGTGGGTGGCAGGGAGTGAATTTTTCTTTTCACTACAGCAGTTGGGGCAGAGAAATTTGCCTGTTATACTCTACAGCTGGTAGTGTGCTGCTGGCCAACGGGCTGAGTGGTGGGGGGTTGAATGCCTTTGCAAGCATGTGGTACCCAAATGGCTGGTGTTTTTCCCATGCTTAATCTGCCTGTGACAGAGATTGCAGATTGCAACAGTGCAATCAGCTGCACATGTGCTATTGGCAATACGCTGTGGCTGAGGGAACATGACTGACAATTTGTTGTTTATCAGTGTTCTCTTCTCTCTGTGCTCATGTTACTCCCTTCCTCAACCTCAGAACCAACATCAGAATCAAGATATACCTGTGCATTCTGCAGGTTGGGGCTATAGCTTTGGACAAGGAGGCAGAATAAGCCACTTTGGCAGCTGCAGTGGACTGCGAACTAGTGACAGCTTGGGTGATAGAGGATGAGGATGGTTTAGTAAGCCAGCCCACCATCTCCTCTGCATGCTGTGGCTGGATAGCACGAACTACATCACTAAACAGAGACAAACGTGCCTGTGGATGCAGATGCTGCTGGCCCCCTCACAGGGCTGGACTGAGACAAAAATTTGGCCCTTGACTTCATCCAGACTGGCCCACTTTAATTTTGCAAACACAGTATATAAACTATACGCAATTGTGCAAAAAAAAAGTAAAAACATTCCACTGTACGTATAAACGTCTTTTTTTTTTATTTAGAGAAAAAGATGCATTCCAACATTACAGACGCCTTTAGAATGAAATATGTAAGTTATACTCCATTCAATGGCAGGTGTCATAAATAAGGAAAACAGTTATAAATAACATCTTATTTTTGAATATAATATTAACAAGAAACAGTTCAATCAATAACTTGTGGGATTAACAAACATAAAAAGACAGGGAAAAATCCACTCTAACATACAATGCGAATTAACAAGGCAGTATAAACGGTCAGTGGCGGCTGGTGAACCCGCCCATCATTTTTGACCCCTCACACTTTTCGTAAACCACACCCCTTATATAATCCACCCACTCTGTCCCCTACACCGGGCTCTGTACATCCTGTACCAGGCTGTACATTGTACACTGGGCTCTGTAGATCATATACCAGGCTGTACATTATACACAGAGCTCTGTACATCATATACCAGGCTCTGCATTATACACAGGGCTCTGCACATCATATACCAGGCTCTACATTATACACAGGGCTCTGCACATCATATACCAGGCTCTACATTATACACAGGACTCTGCACATCATATACTAGGCTCTACATTATACACAGGGCTCTATACATCATATACCAGGCTCTACATTATACACAGGACTCTGTCATCATATACCAGGCTCTACATTATACACAGGGCTCTGTACATCATATACCAGGCTCTACATTATACACCTGGCTCTAATGACACATCAATCTGTCCAACAGCCCAGCCACACTCCTCGTTCACCAGAGAAAAAAATAAACAGGAAACACAAAAAAGGTGCTCAGGAAACAGCAATAGGCAGAGGTCACCGCAGACAATGAAGTACATATATACCACACATAGTCTTGTCATTGCCTGTACTTATTTCAAACTTGGCATACATACAGTTGTGTTTTAAAATGTGAATGCGCAAAAAACAAAGTAAAAATCCTGCAAATGAAGCACCACGTCTGCAATCTCGTGATTGCATTGAAGCAGTGCTTCCCATAGTGCACTGCATCCAGCGCCCAAACACAGTGCACTTAGTTAAAGGACTTTTTTTTTTTAATTTAATTTTTTTGTGACTACAGGAGGGGGGACGGCGCTCGGGCGCCCCCATATGGACGGGCCGCCACTGAGGGGGTAGAAATGCATCCCTGTATCCATATGTCCTCTCTTTCTGTGTGGCTGGGATTGACTTGACCTGATGCACCTCCTGTTGGTTTTAAATTGCAATCGTGGAGATTTTGGTTAGGATGCCTGCAAAGCCTCACACTGTCACCATGGAGAGCTTCAGCACTCAGCCCATTCCCATCAGTCTCAGCCCCAGAGCTGTCACTGGGATGACCATATATGGGGGTGTGCTCTGTGCTGCACACCTGTGACCCCAGTAAAGGCTGTGCAATGTATAGGGCACGGGTAGAGAATCTATCACGAAGTATACAAATACATATATAACTTTTTTTTTTGGGGGGGGGGGGTATATATTTATGTTTTTGATCTTTTTTTAAATTTATTTTTTAATTACAAAAATCTTTTTTGAGATCCTGTTTCTTGGGTGGAGGAAGCCATATTTAATACACATTTTAGTATATATTATAATTGTATGTGAATGTGATTCTTTGTCTCATACAGCACATGCACACTTTTACAAAAATGTGTATTAAATATGGCTTCCTCCACCCAAGCAACAGGATCTCAAAGATTTTTGTAATGAAAAAATAAAATAAAAAAAAAAGCTCAAAAACATAAATATATTACCCCCCCCCAAAAAAAGAAAAAAAAAAAAAGTATAATAATTGTATACTTTGTGATAGATTCTCTCCCCTTGCCCTGAATACCAGTCCTACGTGATCTCTATGTGACAGTCCACTGCAATCGCTGTATGGGACAAAAAATCACATTCAGATACAATTATAATATATACTAAAATGATTTCAGTATATATATAATAATTGTATGTGAATGTGATTCTTTGTCCCATACAGCGTTTGCAGTACACTGTCACATAGAGATCACATAGGACTGAAATACATTCTAATCTTTTATAATCATGCATTGATGGTTTCCAGTTTCTAAAGGCACAAAGGAAGGATGTACTTTAGTGAGCCAGGAGCCTTTATGAAGTTGAACCCTCATCGTGCAGCGTGGCGCGCTCTTACCTTCCTTCCTGCAGCTCCGCTTGGGCTGAAGAATGGAGCTGCCAACGTCACTTCTGGCTTTCATCTGTTTCATGAAACCCAGAAGTGACCTCTAGATTTGAACAACAATGCTCCTGCCCGTAGAATCTCAGTGATTTTACGGACAGAAGCTACTCGGCGCTCTGTATTGCGCCGCAAGGCGGATTAAGAGCCCACAAATGAAGCGCCACGTCTGCAATCTCATGATTGCCTTGACGTGGCGCTTCCCATAAGGCACTGCGTCCGGCGCCCGAACACAGTGCACTTTGTTAAAAGACTTTTTTTTTCTTAAAGGGGCCATTTTAATTTTTTTTGTGACAACAGGAGGGGGGGCAGCACCCGGGTGCCCCCTATGGACGGGCCGCCACTGTAAAATGGCTAACCATTCAAAAAGGTTCAAAATCACTGTTAGGGCCTATATAAGAAGCTTAGAAAACAATTCACTTTTCTCTGCAACTTTGTTAATGATCACTTCAGAGTCAAGAGATCAGAGGATGTCTTTTTCTGTTGACATCCACATACAGTAAAAGTTTCCAGATGCTATCTCTTTGTCCTGCTCCTGCAATTTTTCATTTGCCCACAGAACAAATTTCTCTGCAGCTGCGCTAACTGAGGCAAAATCTCTTGACATATTTTTAAGACTTTCATGTGTTACCATAACCATTCTAGTATATCCATCCCCTGTGTTTGAAGGTATTTGGACAGTGGTGAAGTCTTCTCAAATATCCTGAGGAAAGTTTGCGCCGTCAGTATCATCTCATAATTCAGCAGAGCTTCTACAAATCCTCGTGCTTGAATGCAAGAAGTCGTTTTTAAGATAATATCTTCTTGGATTGCTGTCAATGAAAGAATGACATCCACTATAGAGACAATTGTCTGGATTTGTAAATGGTCCAAACACTTTCCTGAGAGCATTATCCTTGGCCCACCCCTGTGTCTCTCCAATTAGTAAGAGTCCTCTCTGGTGCTTGTCTTGGCTCTCGCTTTCCCACACATTCATCCTTTTATATGACTCACGAAAGAACACTGCAATGTCATTAAGCACTGCAAAAAGTGATCCACATTGAATTACTGTTTGGGTTGTGTCAGCCAAAACTAGGTTAAGAACATGGGCATGGCACCAAACATGCACTTAATTTGGTGAAAATTTGGACATCTGAGTAGAAAAGCCTTTGTAGCAGCCTTGTTAGAGGCACCATCTGTAGCATGTCCAATGCACTTGCTTAAGTTCAAATTGATCTTCTCCACAAGCTCTGAAACAATATCCACAAAATGTTGTCCAGTAGATTCCTTATACTTGACAATGCTGATAAGCCTTTCATGAATGGTGTCTGTAACATATCGCAAAACAATAGAACACTGGTCTTGTGAGGTGATGTCTTGTTTGGTGTCAATCTGCACAGAGAACATTATGGCATTCTTTATGTCTCTCACAATGGTCTCCTGAATAAGGTGCTGAATGGTGTCAATGACAGAATTAATGGTTCTTGCAGACAGTAACATAACCAGGGAACCTCTGCCTTTTGTCCCAGTCTGATGTAGCTACTTAGATTTTTCAATGCAATCTTTTAAATGCTCTTTCAGACAGACATCCTACTTGCTTACCAGGAGTATAATCTCTAATGCCCCGTACGCACAAGCGGAATTTCCGCCAGCAAAAGTTCGATGAGAGCTTTTGGTCGGAAATTGCGACCATGTGTATGCTCCATTGGACTTTTGTTGGCGGAATTCCAGCCAGCAAAAGATTGAGAGCATGTTCTCTATTTTTCGGTCGGAAAAAGTTCCTATACGAAAATGCGTTCGTCTACAGTCAGGTTCATAAATATTGGGACATCGAGACAATTCTAATCTTTTTGGCTCTATACGTCACCACAATGGATTTGAAATGAAACAACCAAGATGTGCTTTAACTGCAAATTTCAGCTTTAATTTGAGGGTATCCAAATCAGGTGAACGGTGTAGGAATTACAACAGTTTGTATATGTGCCTCCCACTTTTTAAGGGACCAAAAGTAATGGGACAGATTAACAATCATCCATCAAACTTTCACTTTTTAATACTTGGTTGCAAATTATTTGCAGTTAATTACAGCCTGAAGTCTGGAACGCATAGACATCACCAGACGCTGGGTTTCATCCCTGGTAATGCTCTGCCAGGCCTCTACTGCAACTCTCTTCAGTTCCTGCTTGTTCTTGGGGCATTTTCCCTTCAGTTTTGTCTTTAGCAAGTGAAATGCATGCCCAATCAGATTCAGGTCAGGTTATTGACTTGGCCATTGCATAACATTCTACTTCTTTCCCTTAAAAAACTCTTTGGTTGCTTTCGTAGTATGCTTCGGGTCATTGTTCATCTGCACTGTGAAGCGCCGTCCAATGAGTTCTGAAGCATTTTGCTGAATATGAGCAGATAATATTGCCCGAAACACTTCAGAATTCATCCTGCTGCTTTTGTCAGCAGTCACATCATCAATAAATACAAGAGAACCAGTTCCATTGGCAGCCATACATGCCCACGCCATGACACTACCACCACAATGCTTCACTGATGAGGTAGTATGCTTTGGATCATGAGCATTTCCTTTCCTTCTCCATACTCTTCTCTTCTCATCACTCTGGTACAAGTTGATCTTGGTCTCATCTGTCCATAGGATGTTGTTTCAAAACTGTGAAGGCTTTTTTAGATGTTGTTTGGCAAACTCTAATCTGGCCTTCCTGTTTTTGAGGCTCACCAATGGTTTACATCTTGTGGTGAACCCTCTGTATTCACTCTGGTGAAGTCTTCTCTTGATTGTTGACTTTGACACACATACACCTACCTCTTGACCAGGGAAAGAAAACATCCCGATCCCGCAGGAGATATAAGGGCTCAAATATGGCCTTTATAGAGATGGTGGACATCTTGAAGTGGGCCGACTATGACGGGAAGTATGGTAAAGGTGATGTACAGTAGGTGACCGCGATATTGTGTCAATCTCGCCGCACTTCTCGGCGAGATTTGACACCTACGAGCCCCGTCGCAGGAGCCAGCGCCGAGATGGCTCACTCATCGGGAAAGGAAAACTTTGTCTTCCTCCCGCGATGAGTGACAGGCCAGCGCTGACAGCTGTCTGGTATGAATCCTGAGGCGGGAACACCGCGCCAAATTTTCAATGAGAAAACCGGCGTGGGTTCCCCCCTCGGAGGCATACCAGGCCCTTGGGTCTGGCATGGATTGTAAGGGGAACCCCCTATGCCGAAAAAATCGGCGTGGGGGTCCCCCCCAAATCCATACCAGACCCTTATCCGAGCACGCAGCCCGGCCGGCCAGGAAAGGGGGTGGGGACGAGCGAGCGCCCCCCCCCCTCCTGAGCCGTACCAGGCCGCATGCCCTCAACATGGGGGGGTGGGTGCCTTGGGGGAGGGGGGCGCCCTGCGGCCGCCCCACCCCAAAGCACCTTGTCCCCATGTTGATGAGGACAAGGGCCTCTTCCCGACAACCCTGGCCGTTGGTTGTCGGGGTCTGCGGGCGGGGGGCTTATCGGAATCCGGGAGCCCCCCTTAATAAGGGGGCCCCCAGATGCCGGCCCCCCACCCTGTGTGAATGAGTTTGGGGTACATGGTACCCCTACCCATTCACCTAGGGGAAAGTGTCAATAGAAAAAAAAACACACTACACAGGTTTTAAGAGTCATTTATTAGTCAGCTCCGGGGGTCTTCTTCCGACTTCGGGGGGTCTCCTTCCGACTTCTCCCGGTGTTCGGCCTCTTCTCCCGGTGTTCGGCCTCTTCTCCCGGTGTTCGGCCTCTTCTCCCGGGCCCCGTCGCTATCTTCTTCCAGCTCTATTGCTAGCGAGGGGCCCGGTCTGCTGCCGCCGTCTCTCCGCCGCCGTCTCTCCGCCGCTGTCTTGCCGCCGCTGTCTCTCCGCCGCTGTCTCGCCGCTTCTTCTCTTCTTTTCTTCTTCCCCGATGTTGACACGACGCTCTCTCCGGCTCGAATGCTGTGTGCGAGCTGCGGAGCCATTTATATAGGCGGTAACCCCACCCCCTTACGACGTCATGGTCCCAGCATGCGCAGGGACTCTGGGGCCACGCCCCCTTATGACGCCAGAGTCCCTGCGCATGCTGGGACCATGACGTCGTAAGGGGGTGGGGTTACCGCCTATATAAATGGCTCCGCAGCTCGCACACAGCATTCGAGCCGGAGAGAGCGTCGTGTCAACATCGGGGAAGAAGAAAGGAAGAGAAGAAGCGGAGAGACAGCGGCGGCGAGACAGCGGCGACGAGACAGCGGCGACAAGACAGCGGCAGCAGACCGGGCCCCTCGCTGGCAAAAGAGCTGGAAGAAGATAGCGGCGGGGCCCGGGAGAAGAGGCCGAACACCGGGAGAAGAGGCCGGACAGCGGCGGCGAGACAGCGGCAGCACACCGGGCCCCTCGCTGGCAATAGAGCTGGAAGAAGATAGCGGCGGGGCCCGGGAGAAGAGGCCGGACAGCGGGAGAAGTCGGAAGGAGACCCCCGAAGTCGGAAGAAGACCCCCGGAGCTGACTAATAAATGACTCTTAAAACCTGTGTAGTGTGTTTTTTTTTCTATTGACACTTTCCCCTAGGTGAATGGGTAGGGGTACCATGTACCCCAAACTCATTCACACAGGGTGGGGGGCCGGCATCTGGGGGCCCCCTTATTAAGGGGGGCTCCCGGATTCCGATAAGCCCCCCGCCCGCAGACCCCGACAACCAACGGCCAGGGTTGTCGGGAAGAGGCCCTTGTCCTCATCAACATGGGGACAAGGTGCTTTGGGGTGGGGCGGCCGCAGGGCGCCCCCCTCCCCCAAGGCACCCACCCCCCCATGTTGAGGGCATGCGGCCTGGTACGGCTCAGGAGGGGGGGGGGCGCTCGCTCGTCCCCACCCCCTTTCCTGGCCGGCCGGGCTGCGTGCTCGGATAAGGGTCTGGTATGGATTTGGGGGGGACCCCCACGCCGATTTTTTCGGCATAGGGGGTTCCCCTTACAATCCATGCCAGACCCAAGGGCCTGGTATGCCTCCGAGGGGGGAACCCACGCCGGTTTTCTCATTGAAAATTTGGCGCGGTGTTCCCGCCTCAGGATTCATACCAGACAGCTGTCAGCGCTGGCCTGTCACTCATCGCGGGAGGAAGACAAAGTTTTCCTTTCCCGATGAGTGAGCCAGCGCGACATTCACAGTACCCTGTCGCCGAGAACCAGCGCGATGCTATCGCGCTGGAAACACAATCTCGCGGTCAGGTACTGTAGGTTGTCTAGGGATATTTTTAGACCCTTGATAAGTCTGCATAAGGTGTACCTTACAATCCCCACAGGCCTGTGAGATTAGCCCATTGAGACAATGATAAAAAAGAATGGACAAAGTCTCGCTGAGCAAATCTAATCTTTATTCTTTGGTGTGAATATTTAAAGGGGGCTTTCAGAAACTACCGCCCCTTGACCGTGTCATACAAATTATCCAATCAAATACAGAAACATTTTATGACAAAAGTGAAACCAAACAAATGCATCATTTCTGGGAAATCAAGTGCTTTACAAGAAATGGAAAGTAAGGAAAGATAAGAAGAATAATGAACAGTACATGCAGCTGTCTGGAAAATAGAGTACAGGGAGTAGAGGATAAAAAACAAAATGGAAGTTGATTATTGCAAAATGGATGTGGTTAAGCTAAATATCCCTTCAGTATGGACTGTACCTAAACACAAATGTGAGAAAGGCCAAGATCATGACAAAAGTTGTGAAGATTCTGCACAGGAATTTTGGGGTACGACGATCCAAGGAGCAATTGAGGAAACGATGGTCAGACCTGAAATTGAGGGAGCAGGATCAGTACAGAAAGATCAAGAAAGTGCTTCTAAAAAGTAAGTAGTTGTCGTGTGTCATTATTATTATTATTATTATTATTATTATTATTATTATTATTATTATTTTTACTTGCATGC
Source organism: Lithobates clamitans (assembly GCA_037952925.1). Lineage (NCBI taxonomy): Eukaryota > Metazoa > Chordata > Amphibia > Anura > Ranidae > Lithobates > Lithobates clamitans. The sequence continues at coordinate 7,473,790 of JBBGZY010000655.1, forward strand.
TGCTCCCATGTGCTTTTCTTTACTGTTGTACAGTTTTAAATAGCAACTTTCAGGCTCGTGGGCACAGTAATCGTTCGTAGTAAACATCGTTCGTTCGCCAACTAAATACAATGTTTTTGGCAGATACAGGGTTAACTACATTTGGTCATGCTAATTTGTATTTAAAGAAGTTTAAGACATTGTTGTTTAGATGTGTTTGAAACTAGAAAGAATTGCAAACCTGATTCAGTGTAATGTAAGGAGAGGACACTCAGCAGCTGTTTACACTTCTGGACTCAGGAGCACTAGTGTGGGATACCAGAACAAACATTTTACGGTGTCCCACACAGGTACTCCAGTGGATACTTGGGGTGTCTCCATGTGTGAAACTTGTCCAAAAAAGGTAAGTATTCCAGCTTTGGTAAGGGAAAAAATCACGTCTTCAGCTTGGAACTCTTTCAAAACAGGCAATTGTACCCCACTTCCAAGCAATGTTTCATGTTCCTATTTCTGGCCTCAAATATCTGTGTGCTAAGTATACCTTTTGTTTCATTCTCATAGGGAAGAAAAGACTCAGGATGTCTGAGGACACCAGGAACTCCCACCTCCTGAAGAAGGGGAACAGAGGACACCACAACCAGAGGATGTGGAGGAAGGAGAGGAGGTTGAAATCGTCACCACAACAGGTGAGTATCTGAGACCACAGATTCAGGTAATAGATATGCCTGCATATTTATAATACATGGTGTGTATTTTTTCTTTTAGGTGATGTGCATGTTGTGGAAGAACAATCTCCTCATTTCACCAGTGACAGTGCACAAAGGCTAATCCAGGACATAATGTTTTGTAGTCAGGATTTAGACATTATCAAGCAAAAAACAAATGAGGTTGAGCAAAAACTGAAGAAGATGATTGATGTACTAGGAAGAATCCAAATAACAACAAAATGACACCATTTTATCTTTTTTTGGACTAGTTTTTTAAAATTTTTGACGCATTTTAAAAGCCAAATTTTGAAGATGCACAGTGTGTCAACATGTGCTATCTGCCATCAGGGGATATCAATGTACGTGTTTTGTGGGTGCAACCCCTTCGGCGTAACTCAAGTAGGTGAGAGGAAGTGGTTGCACCCCCAAAACACGTCCATTGATCCCCCATGATGGAATACAGCACATGTTGACATTAGGCATGGGATCAGGAGGGACATCCCCAGTTTGACTCCCAATTTGTGTGCATCTTCAAAATTTGGCTTTTACAGGGGTGACATCACCCCATCTGATGAAGGCAATATCAACAGATTTTTGACACTATAATGTCTGATATTGCCTTCAGTTTTTCAATGTTGAACTTTGTAAGTTCCCGAGTTTTGTATGTTATGTTTTGAGACATGCCTGTTTATGTACTAAAAAAATCTTTTCAAGATAAAACTTTATAAAACCGAGATGTTGTTTTTTTACAAAAAAATGTTTTACAACGCACATGTGAATGTGCAAGGAGTAAAAGGTTTTATACTCAACAATGTGTGGCTTCTTCTTTCAATGCTCAATACCAGTTTATGTATTAAATTGGTGTTTACGGTGACAATGGGTGTAATTTAATAATGGAAAAACCACTTGGCACTACAAGTGCACTAGCAGAACCTAGGAGACAGTTAAAAGAAACACAAGCAGTAAATCAAAATCAAGATTTTATCAGATAAAATAGAAAATTTTTAAAAATTTGCTGGCATAGTAATGACCCCCCCTACCCGTAAAATAATCTACATATTTTTGATGCACTTCAAGGGTGCTTTAGGGGGGAAGCCAAGACGGCCAGCTTCCAGGGCTGTCATTGTATTTTCTGGAAGTCCGGTCTCAGGCCCAACTGAGGCAACATAATTTGGAGCATTTCTCTTTAAAAAGTTGTGAAGTATGCAGCATGCTAGAACTATATGGTTCAGTTTGTACCCCGCCATAAGAAATAGGCGGAACCGACTGGCCATTATCCCAAAGGCATTCTCCACGACTCTTCTGGCTCTGGCCAGCCGGTAATTAAAATCTCTCTTCTCCGGGGTGAGGGTCCTCTGGGGGAATGGCCTCATCAGGTGATCACCCAGACCAAATACTTCATCAGCGAGAAAAACAAATGGGAGTCCTTCAACGTTCTCTTCCGCAGGTGCAAATCCCAAGCCACCACTCTGGAGACGTCGGTAGAACTCGGTCTGGGCAAAGACTCCACCATCCGACATCCAGCCATTCTTCCCCACGTCCACATAGAGAAACTCGTATGTCGCCGACACCACCGCCATAAACACAATACTATTGAAACCCTTCAAATTAAAATAGTTTGACCCCCGAGTATTAGATAGGAATTGGGTTGGTTATAAATGGGATTAGGGGCTCCTCTGCTAAACAGTGAGTTTAATGATTATTTTGCTGCCAACAGGGGCGTTGCTAGGTGGCAAAAAGACCAGGGGCTTCAGCCCGGAGTCTGATGTTGGCACCGATGGAGGGGGGGGGGGGGTCGTGAGTGGTCATGGCACGGGATTTTTTGGCTGAGCGCTGGGGTTGTGTGGCGGGGGGGTAAGCTTACTTGCTGGTTGCTGCCTGGGGCTTAGCGGTGCCCATCAATTTTGACCACTAATCTCAGCTACCTGACACACTGACCTACCTAACATACACTGACCTGACATACATACACCTACCTAACATACACTGACCTGACATACATACACCTACCTAACATACACTGACCTGACATACATACACTGACCTGACATACATACATACACCTACCTAACATACACTGACCTGACATACATACACCTACCTAACATACACTGACCTGACATACATACACCTACCTAACATACACTGACCTGACATACATACACTGACCTGACATACATACATACATACACCTACCTGACATACACTGACCTGACATACATACATACACCTACCTAACATACACTGACCTGACATACATACACCTACCTAACATACACTGACCTGACATACATACACTGACCTGACATACATACACTGACCTGACATACATACATACATACATACACCTACCTGACATACACTGACCTGACATACATACATACACCTACCTAACATACACTGACCTGACATACATACACCTACCTAACATACACTGACCTGACATACATACACCTACCTAACATACACTGACCTGACATACATACACTGACCTGACATACATACACTGACCTGACATACATACATACATACATACACCTACCTGACATACACTGACCTGACATACATACATACACCTACCTAACATACACTGACCTGACATACATACACCTACCTAACATACACTGACCTGACATACATACATACATACACCTACCTAACATACACTGACCTGACATTCATACATACATACATACACCTACCTGACATACACTGACCTGACATACATACATACACCTACCTAACATACACTGACCTACCTAACATACCGTGACATACATACACTGACCTCACCTACCTGACCAGGAGACAGACTTCATGTGTCCAGGTGTCCTGCAGTTCAGTTCAGCTGTAGTGTGCGGTGTGCAGCCCACGCATCATGTGGCACAGCAGGCAGCCAGAGAAGAGGAGACTGCTTGAATTTCATCGCCTGGACCTTGGAGCTCCAGGCTGTCCTGCACGTAGATATACAAAGTAGAGCCTGCCTCCCAGTCCCAGCACGGCCAGCAGGCACAAGGCGGTATGGAGAAGACTCTTCTGCCTCCTGCTGCACACTCCGGTGCCCATGATCAGACACACCGAGATCCAGAGCTCTTCACTCTGCCATCCGCCCCCAGCACAGCTCCTCTTCAGGTTATCCTCATCCCCACCTCCTCTACAATAATCGGTGCAGTCACTGGCAGTGGCACATCTCGCCAGATCGCTCCTCCGCTGCCCTGATCTATCTGAGCAGGGAGCGGGGATCTCAGTGATGTGGCGCGGCGGATTGTAATTTCCGCCTTCTGGAGCGTGCAGCGCCTATGATGGACGTCACACGTCCCGCGGTCCCAGCATTGGACCAGTGGGACGTCCATCATAGCTCCAGAAGGCGGGACCTGTATGTCATTCGGCCACACTCGGCCGCACTCGGATCAGTTCGGTCCCCGCTCGTCAGGGGCCGGCGGCGCTCGGGGCTAACAATTAAACGGTGCCTTCTTGACACTCGGGGCTTTTCGGGGACCAATTCGGGGCTTCAGCCCCCCCTAGCCACCCCCTCCCGACGCCCCTGGCTGCCAATAATGTCAATGGGTGTCTCAGTGTAAGGAGCTATAGAGCCGCAGACACTAGTGCGACAAATAAGTCTTGCCATTGGGATCACAGAGCTGGTGAAGGACTAGGAAAATGACTATTGGACGTGAACATTTGTTGTTTCATGGGAAGTGGACCATAACAAGTGTGCATGGATGTCATGGTCTCAGCACAGGAGATCTGTTGTTGCACAGAGTCATTCTACATTTGTGGCTGATGGGACAGGGTCAGGGTTAGGGACTGTCTAATTCTACTCAGTACATACTGCACATCTCTCTGTTACTCTCCTGATCTGCTTAAAGGAGAAGCCCAGCCTCAGCTCCTTTGGCTGGGCTTCTCCTGTGGATCACAGGAGTGCAATTCGTTTTACAATCCTGTGACCCATTTTCAGCAGAGAGTGGGCTGAAGTCCGCTCTCTACTGATGTTACAGAAATCAGTCCAGGCACCGTGTCATCATGACAATAAAGTCTGGACCTGCCACGTGCTTGGACTGACACCCGTCTCAGCCTCTCAGCGAGCCACTGAGAGGCTGGTCATGATCACTGATGAATTAATGTACTGCCACTGGTCACTGATGCATTAATGGCTGACCAGTGGTTAGCCTTTAATGCATCAGTGACCAGTGGAAGTACATTAATTCATCATCAGTGACCATGACCAGCAGTGGCAGTACATTCATTCACCATTAGTGACCATGACCAGCAGTGGCAGTACATTTATTCATCAGTGACCATGACCAGCAGTGGCAGTATATTCATTCATCATCAGTGACCATGACCAGCAGTGGCAGTACATTTATTCATCAGTGATCATGACCAGCAGTGGCAGTACATTTATTCATCAGTGACCATGACCAGCAGTGGCAGTACATTCATTCATCATCAGTGATCATGACCAGTAGTGGCAGTACATTCATTCATCAGTGACCATGGCCAGCAGTGACAGTACATTAAAACATCAGTGACCATGACCAGCAGTGGCAGTACATTTATTCATCAGTGACCATGACTACCAGTGGCAGTACATTTATTCATCAGTGACCATGACTACCAGTGGCAGTACATTCATTCATCGGTGTTCATGACCAGCAGTGGCAGTACATTAGTTCATCAGTGACCATGACCAGCAGTGGCAGTACATTCATTCATCAGTGACCATGACCAGTGGCCACAAATTCATTCATCAGTGACCATCACCAGCAGTGGCAGTACATTCATTCATCAGTTACCGTGACCAGCAGTGGCAGCACATTAATACATCAGTGACCGGTGGCAGTAAATTAATTCATCAGTTACCATGACCAGTGGCAGTAAATTCATTCATCAGTTACCATGACCAGTGGCAGTAAATTCATTCATCAGTTACCATGACCAGTGACAGTGATCAGTGGCAGTAAATTAATTCATCAGTCACCATGACCAGTGGCAGTAAATTCATTCATCAGTTATCATGACCAGTGGCAATACATTAATACACCAGTGACAGTAAATTCATTCATCAGTTACCATGACCAGTGGCAGTACATTTACCCCTCCCCCCGCCATGCTGCATATTACAGAAATCACAGACAGACAATAACAGTAAATTATCAATCTGCAGACTGCAGTCAGATTGCTGCATCCCGTATGGCATCAGCTTAGCTTAGTGCTTGCTTACTTGCTTTGATACACACTGATAACTGACTTTGTTCCTGTGCTGCTGTCTGAACTTGCAGGGAATTTGCTGGTTCCTCCTCGGCAGCGTTGGCTCCTCTTGGTTGCAGATGAGCTTGGGCAGCAGCTCTGTACGATCCTCCCATGATCCCATCACGCCTCTTGCCATGAGTGATGTCACGCCGCCGGGACGGGGCTGTAACCTTAGGGGAAATGAAGTCATGGCAGCAATGACGGGCCATGCTTGTGTGCCAGTTGCAGGAGCGTTAGCATAAATTGTGACCTCCACACAGACAGACTCAGAGTAAGGTAGAGAGATGAATGACACTGACAACCGGCCCCCTGAGCCATAGGCCCACTGGGAAATTCCCGGTAGACCCGATGGCCAGTACATCCCTGCCCCCTCATAGTGGTATAGGAATGTCTGCCTTTCCTTTTTGGCCTCTAAGACATGATGGGGGGGGGGGGTTATTACCCACATTCAAAACATACTGGGAAAAGGGTGATTGGATGCACTTTATTTATTTATTTATTTTTAAAATCCTTTCATTAGAAGTTTTTCACATAAAAGTTACAAACATAAAAAACGTATTAAACATTCAGCACTACCATTCAACAGCACCAGTGTACAATGTAGCTCCCAGAAAAATTATAAAATAATAATAAAAAAAGGGGGAACACCAGCGTTGCAGCAAGAAAATCTGTGGCTGATAATTAAAAAAAAAGGGAGCAGGCAGGGGACAAAAAAAAACAAAAAAAGCCGCAGGGGTATACAGCACTAAATGTAATGTAATGCTGTTAAACACTACACTATACTAACACTACACAATGCTCACACTACACTGACACACTATACTGACACTACACCGACACACTACACTATACTCACACTACGCTATGCTCACACTACACTGACACACTACACTATGCTCACGCTTCACTTAAACACTATACCAGGGGTGGCCCATCCATTAAGGGCGCACGGGCGCTGCCCCCTGTCCATCGCCACCCCCCCATCCATGCATCTGGCCCCTTGCAGAATGCCAGATGCATGAATTACAATGTCGGGGGTGTTTTTTTGAAGCACCTGGTTAGTGCCAGAGGATCTAATAGGCTTCAAAATAGCGTGGGCTCAGGGAGTAGAGAATGGGAATGGAGCCCACCCAGGTGTGTTACAACAGCAAATGAATATTAACACAATAGAAACACTAATCCTTCTTCCGGCCAATCAGGAAGTGGGTTTCGAGACCCGTCACCCGGTTGGCTTAAAGGATAAGCACCTAGGAGGAGGGGAGGAGCTGCACACTGGAAACCACCATGATGGAGGAGAGGACATGGAGCTGCTGCCCGCCACCTGCTACCCGCTACCCACCTAGATGGGGTAAGCACCGGACAGACTGGCAGACAGAGGGGGGGAGATGTCATCGGCCACTCAAAAAAAATACACCGGGCGGCCACTGCATTATACTGACACTACACTCACACTACACTAATGCTCTACACTTAGAGTCACAATAACACTAAGTTGCTACCACTAAGCCCTGCTCTATCGATCTCCACTCCAACAACACACTGCAAAAGGTTCCTGTGGGAAGGAACCTTTTATAGTGTGGGTGGGATTATGAGCACTGAACCTTAATTGGGCAAAGTCATCATGACTTTGTGTAATCAGGACTCTGACAGTGCTCTGTGCCCAGATTGGGCAAAGCATTGCACCTGACTGGCGGTCAGGTGCATTTCTTTATCCAATTAGGGTCCTAGAATGCACTGTGCAGTGCATTGTGGGGCGCTCAGTGAGATGTTCGCCTGCCGAGTGCCCAACAATGCACTGCGCGTTGCACAGTGCATTCTAGGACCATAATTGGATAAAGCAATGCACCTGACCGCTAGTCAGGTGCAATGCTTTGCCTAATCAGGGCACAGAGCACTGTCAGAGTCCTGAATAAACAAAGTCATGATGACTTTGCAGAATTAAGGCAAATTTGGGTGTTCGCCGAATGGGCAATGTTCGGGCCAAGCTCAGGCTTGGTCCGAACTGCTTGCCCAACACTACTCACAAAGCCAGATATAAAGCAGTATTCCTTTATAACTGGCGTTGTAAGTACTGCTTTTAGTAGTAACTACAAAGCCTGTTATATTTTTAGAAAACCTGTTAAAAACTTCATCCACAGTCAACATGGTCTCCCCTTAAGCTTGAGCCAGTCTCGTGGCTGCTTAGGGAGAGAAAGGACAGAGACAGCAGGTGCACATTGATGAGAAAGCCTTGGCATGAGTCGGCTGAATACAAGATTGCTGCTGCCAGGAAGAAGAAAAAAAATGCATGATTACCAAAGGAGCGCTGTCTGCCTTGAGGCGTCCTGGCCTCTGACTCACTCAGTGTAGAGATAGTGAAGCACTCAGCCAATGCCAGTGGGAAAATAAGTGGGCGGGAAGATAGGTGGGTGGAAACCAGCCTGCACTGATAGTGAAGCGCTCAGCCGATGCCAGCGGGAAAAGAAGTGGGCGGGAAGACAGATGGGTGGAACAGCTGTACAACTTCTCGTTCATGCAGCTGCAGCACCTGGCTGGTATTATTGTTTGAGAGGTGGGTTCCCCGAGATTGGCCTTGCATACTACATGAAGGGGCGGTCATGTGTACGGTCTCGCATTCATGTCGGGGGTTGCTGACCCCTGGTTTAGAGCCTTTGTCAGATTTTTAGTGTTCAGAAGATGTAGATTGGAGGCTCTAGATCTGATAATGATTTAGTTCTTTAGTGTGAAGGTAAGTAAATGTAGAGCACAATGACTCTGGCTGGTTGCCCTCTAACATGAAGAGCCCTCAAAGGCGCCTGAGATGAACAATGGACAGTTAGGAAATCAAAAGGGTCACATCTAAGATTTAGTAGTCCAAGTATACGTATTTCAACATCTAGTTTTGTTGGACTTTTATAGGTTAAAGTTTGTAACAACCCAAAACCAAAAATATTATATATTGCAGCTTAGTAGTCCTAAGTGTAGTGGCTGCACGGGTTTTCTTTTTTTTCAAGCTTCTTTTGCTTTATTTTCACCTGGTAATCCTGGAAACAACACAGTTCCTGTCCCTTGATGGCTACATTATACCACCACTGTATCTATGGAGAAAGCCCTGGCTGTCTCTCCATTACATGGGGCAGAGCAATTGTTAGTTTACAGAACAAAGCTAGGAGGTAAGATATTCTTTGGTGCAGCTCACAGGAAATGATAAGGACACTACATTTCTGGCAAGATCAACAGATATTTGCTGAAAGTGTTTTTAGCTTAAAAAAAGAAAACAAATGCAGTAGCCACATCTAAAGGTTTGTAGTCTACATTATATTTAATTTCTTTGTTTTTGGAATTAGTTATCCTTTAATATACGGTGTAGCAGGGTGATACCCTGCCAGGGTCCAGATTTTGTGAACAGCCAGCACACTAATTGGTCAGGGTTAGTTCACCTTTACTGAAAAAATGTCAAGGGGAACTAAAACCGGACACCCTCCCCACGCCCTGGTCCCCACAGCTGGTCCATCGGTCCGGGGATTTGAAATCCTTGCTCTTTTCCCTCTTCTGCTGCTTCCAGGATGGACCAGAGCAATTCAGTGTGACAGCACTGACCAATTATAATCAATCTGGTTCCAACCCAGAAACTGCTGCATGGAGAAGAGTGGGGATTTCAAAACCCTGGACTGATGGACCAGCTGTGGGGACACTGAGAGTGTGCATGTGTAAATGTATGTATGTACTGTATATTTGTGTATGTGTTTGTGTGTGTGTATATATATATCTATATATATATATAGATATATCTATATATAGTCGGGGCCCTCCAACCGAGATAGACATGAAACACACAAAGACGCCACAAGACTCACAACATAACACAGACCTGAGGTATGCCCTGATCAGTATGCCAATAAAGGGGGCATATCCAAGATAAGTAATGGTTGATTGTAGAAGAGGGATGTGAAGGAAGTGCCCTGTAAAAGGGATGGGTAGGAGGGTATCGCACACTGGAACCGACAAGGAACACAGGTGAGTGGGCTGCTTAAATACTCTCCCCCCGGGCTCCTCTCATAAATTCAGGCCACCCTACTGGCCTTATAATTTATGGTCGGAGCCCTCCAACCAAGATAGACGTGAAATCACATAAAGACGCCACAAGACTCACAACATAACATAGACTTGAGGCGTGCCCTGGTCAGCTGGTCAGTAAGCCAAAAAGGGGGCAAATATACCAGGATATGGAAAGCTGTTTTATTGGTATACATCACATTTATTGGGCAAGCTTGGTGAAGGCTTGTGACTTCTCAAACGGGATTCGTAATGTACCGGGTAAAGCAGGCGGATTTCCATCTGCCTAATCTTCTGATGACATAACCTGGCACCCCGTGGCAGCTGAGGCCTCCTTCGATCCGGAAGGAGTGCACAGAAAACTGGTTAGGGTTGGGGCCTAGATTAGCCAGGAGGATGTGAACATGTCTGATGAACTGGCTAGCAGTTAATAGGCTGGAAGGAAAAGGCAACAATGGGCTGGAGCTAGACTGGCTCAGCAGGTGGGATAACAACTGGGTCAGAACCGCTATTGTACATCATTCGTTGTGGGTGTGGAAGAATTTGATGTCGACCCTGGTGCCGACAGAAAAGTTTGGTGTCCAAGATACCCCGATTGGGGCTGACTAGGAACTGAGAGTGTTTGGCTGCTGCTGCATCTGCGAATGACTGATAGTAGTTGTAGAAAGTGAAGCCTCCAACTCCTAACAGACTGAACGTGTGGTGCTCAGAATCCACAGGGGGTGTCTGGAGGGACATGGACAGGTCAAGCTGAACCCAACTGACCTGAGAGGGAAAAGACAGACATGTGAATGAGTGGCTGTGCCACTGGTAGACGGGTGGCAATGGTGTGCTGCCTCGAACCTGAGGGGGGCAGAAAACAAAAGGAAGTAGAGAAACCGGAGTGAGTGTGTGGAGGAACCATGGACCATGCTAGTCATGTATCGTGATTGTATGTTGGCAAATGAGGAAGGAAAGTGTCGACTCGTGTCGGAACTGCGAACCGGAGCATCATATGAGCAGCAAGTGTGTGCAAACATACAAATGAATGGTACAAGTAGCGACTGGGTGCTTGTGGTAGGTGCCTCGAGGGGAAGGCCCAGCTGCAGAAGCTTGTGATATGTGTAAAAGAAAAATGTGTCATCTTGAGCCATGGTTTCGTGGAGTGTGCATGTTTAAGAAGAGTCAGAAAGGTAGGGACGGAAGAGGAGAGATGTATATTCGTCCCCACTATATATATAGTGGGGACGGAAAGTATTCAGACCCTCTTAAATTTTTCACTCTTTGTTATATTGCAGCCATTTGCTAAAATCATTTAAGTTCATTTTTTCCTCATTAATGTCATCATTAATGTCATCATAATATCATATGGTCCTAAGTATTCAGACCCTTTGCTCAGTATTTAGTAGAAGCACCCTTTTGATCTAATACAGCCATGAGTCTTTTGGGGAAAGATGCAACAAGTTTTTCATACCTGGATTTGGGGATCCTCTGCCATTCCTCCTTGCAGATCCCCTCCAGTTCTGTCAGGTTGGATGGTAAATGTTGGTGGACAGCCATTTTTAGGTCTCTCCAGAGATGCTCAATTGGGTTTAAGTCAGGGCTCTGGCTGGGCCATTCAAGAACAGTCAGGGAGTTGTTGTGAAGCCACTTCTTCATTATTTTAGCTGTGTGCTTAGGGTCATTGTCTTGTTGGAAGGTAAACCTTCGGCCTAGTCTGAGGTCCTGAGCACTCTGGAGAAGGTTTTCATCCAGGATATCCCTGTACTTGGCCGCATTCATCTTTCCCTCAATTGCAACCAGTCGTCCTGTCCCTGCAGCTGAAAAACACCCCCACAGCATGATGCTGCCACCACCATGCTTCACTGTTGGGACTGTATTGGACAGGTGATGAGCAGTGCCTGGTTTTCTCCACACATACCACTTAGAATTAAGGCCAAAAAGTTCTACCTTGGTCTCATCAGGCCAGAGAATCTTATTTCTCACCATCTTGGAGTCCTTCAGGTTTTTTTTAGAAAACTCCATGCAGGCTTTCATGTGTCTTGCACTGAGGAGAGGCTTCCGTTGGGCCACTCTGCCATAAAGCCCCGACTGGTGGAGGGCTGCAGTGATGGTTGACTTTATACAACTCTCTCCAATCTCCTGACTGCATCTCTGGAGCTTAGCCACAGTGATCTTTGGATTTTTCTTTACCTCTCTCACCAAGGCTCTTTTCCACCGATAGCTCAGTTTGGCCAGACGGCCAGCTCTAGGAAGCGGTCTGGTCGTCCCAAACATCTTCCATTTAAGGATTATGGAGGCCAATCTGCTCTCAGGAACCTTAACTGCAGCAGAATTTTTTTGTAACCTTGGCCAGATCTGTGCCTTGCCACAATTCTGTCTCTGAGATCTTCAAGCAGTTCCATTGACCTCATAATTCTCATTTGCTCTGACATGCACTGTGAGCTGTAAGGTCTTATATAGACAGGTGTGTAGCTTTCCTAATCAAGTACAATCGGTATAATCAAACACAGCTGGGCTCAAATGAAGGTGTAGAACCATCTCAAGGATGATCAGAAGAAATGGACTACACCTGAGTTACATATATGAGTGTCACAGCAAAGGGTCTGAATACTTAGGACCATGTGATATTTCAGTTTTTCTTTTTTAATAAATCTGCAAAAATGTCAACAATTCTGTGTTTTTCTGTCAATATGGGGTGCTGTGTGTACATTAATGAGGAAAAAAAATGAACTTAAATGGTTTTAGCAAATGGCTGCAATATAACAAAGAGTGAAAAATTTAAGGGGATTTGACTACTTTCCGTCCCCACTGTATATTTATGGTTGAAGCCCTATGGCTGATACGGATATGAACAACATTCAGACCTAACATAAGACTTACATCGTGAAATGGACCTGTGTGTGTCCTGGACTGATGGACAGTATACCAAAATAAGGGGGCATACCCAAGATTAGAAATGAGTATTGTGAAGAGAAATGATTTTGAGAAATGCCCTGAAAAGGGGATGGGAGGGTCTGTATCACGCACAGGAAACCAAAAAAACCCACAGACGAGCAGCCTGGTTAATTACCCCCCGGGCTCCTCCCATAAATTCAGGCCACCATACTGGCCTTCTTACTTATGGTTGAAGCCCTATGGCCGATACAGATATGAACAACATTTAGACTTAACATAAGACTTACAACATGAAATGGACCTAAAGTGTGCCCTGGTCTGATGGGCGGTAACTCTACAGACATCGCTAAGAAGTGGAACAACACACGCTGGGAATTCACTTCTGCTGGTGAAGGTAAGCTAACTTTTTGCTTACTGTGACTTCCCCTTGTGCTGTGCTTATTTCTGTAAGTTGGTGTCATGGAGTACTCTTTCCAAGAACCTTGACTGTTGAATTCTGTTATTTTTATTTTTACTTTCTATACTATCTGTACTTATTACTGTCCTTGCATGTGTGTGTTCTGTGTGAATGGTTTGCCCTATTTCAGGTGCAATGTGTGCTTAGCTAGGATTTCTGCATTTCCTGTGTCTAGGGTGACCGGCCAGGTCAGGAATCTTCAGACTCAAGGGATCATTCATAGGCTGCGTGTGGTAATCCTTAGTACCAGTTTCAAATGAAATTCTGTTTTCCTTTTCTCTTTTGCGTAGTTCTCCAAAAAATGACACAATGATCAGAAGTACTATCTCGGAACAAATGGGAAATGGAGCGCTGACAGGTGCTATTTTTGAAATAAAAAATGGGACAGTGGTGTGGATCAGGAAGTGTGGTGTTTGCAGGAGGCAAACAGTTGAGGTGGTCGTTAGAACTACAGTACTGGGTACAAATGGATGGGGTAGGCGGCAGCCAGCTTCTCAGAGCAGAAGGGACTCTGTGGGGAAGACAAGCAGAAAAAAAGAGCAGCACCGCTCTAAGGGTATTAGTGTGTATAAAAGGCTTTTTTTTTTTAACAGTTACGTTTTTATTCATCTCCAACGGAGAAAAGTTTCAGTACAAAGATAAAAAAGAAGTACATTCACAAATATATGTATAAATATACATATATCCATACATATACATAAAAATATAGAAGGGGACAATAAGAGAGGATTACATAAAACAGGGCAAAGAAGAACCATTTCCAGAAGGAAAGTGACAATCTAGGATAAATAGTCTCAAGTATTAGATCAAAAAGCAAGGCACATCAGTTCACATCTTAGTTGCAAGTATTTATATTACTGCAAAGTTGTATTTTAGGAGCAATACCTCCTCCTCAAAGAACAAAGAAAGTATATTTTAGTGGTAATTTTAAGTGTATTCTAAATATTTCTTAATCGATCTAGTGGTGTATAAGTTCAGCGAGTTCTCCCGGGGGGGATCCGCATCCATGGCCACTCACCCAGAAACCCATGCACCCCAAATTTTTTCAAACTTTTTGGGACATTTCCGGCTCATAAATGTGAGCTTATATAGAGGGAGGGTCTTATCAATGAGTGTTTTCCACTGTCCCACTGTTGGGGGGTCTGTCTGTTTCCATTCAAATAAAATGGTTTTCCTTGCATAGAATAGAGCGTAGAAAACGAATAGCCTCTTATGGGTGTTTGCGATAAGGGTATCACAGATCCCCAGGAGAAGGACTCGGGGATCCAGTGTAAGTGTCAGGTTCCCAATTAGATTAATGTATTGCACCACCTCCCTCCAGAACTGTTGAAGAAGGGGGCACGACCACACTACATGTAAGAAAGTACCTATATCCGTATTGCATTTTGGGCACTTATCAGAGTAAGAGGGGTATATTTTAGCAAGCCGTTGGGGTGTGTAGTATGCCTGGTGAAGGAATTTTAACTGGATGTACCTGTCCCTGGCGGATATCATCAAAGGAATATATTGTTGGACTCCCTCTTCCCAATCGTCATCCGTCAGGGAAGGCACAGCCAGCTTCCATTTGTTAAATAGCCTAGTCCCCTGGTTATCAGTTCCCAGGGACACCCGGAGATAAAAAGAGGAGAGGATACGGTCGACATGCCTAGAGATAAGGAAGCGCTCCACCATATGTGATTGTAGTTGGATTTCTGAGGGGAATTGAGCCTGAATTGCATGTCTCAGTTGCAAATAGCGGAAAAACATTTTGGTAGGGAGTTGGAAGGTATTACGCAGTTCGTCAAATGTAAGGAGTTTACCCTCTGGCATAATATGCTGTAAGATTTTAATTTTATATTTAGCCCAGACTGCTGGGTCTGGGATCATTAACAGATGTGGTAGTTTAGGGTTACCCCAGAGTGGTGTATAGGGTGAATAAGTTTGTGGTGGGTTGAGCTTAGCTGTCAGCTGTTCCCATATTTTGACGGTCGTGCGCATGGGGATGGTCATATTATTTTGTGCTTTTGGACCCCTGAATACCAGGTTGCTCAATGCTGAATACGACCCCAATATGGCTGCTTCTAAATTAACCGCTGGGTTATGTCGTGACTGAACAAACCACCAGCGCACCGTCACCAGCACCGCCGCCCAATAATATTTCCTGAAGCACGGTAATGCCAGCCCGCCCGCAGATAGGGGAAGTTGCAGGCTTGTTTTGGCAACCCTAGGGGTCTGTCCAGCCCAAATGAAATTATTGATCACCCGATCTAGTTGCTTAAAAAACGATTCAGGGATGAGTACTGGAGTGTTTCTAAATACATACAGGAATTTGGGGAGGAATATCCTACCCACCGGTGTCAGGGGAAGGGACTTCCATGTTAAGCAGCGTCTTATTAGTCTTATTAGTTGCTGTAGAATGGGGTATACATTATCTGTCAGATAACAAGAGAGATCCCTTTGTATTTCAATGCCCAGATAGCGAAATTTAGTGACCGTTTGCAGGGGTATATGGTGGGGAGGGAGTAGGGGCGGCTGGGAGATCGGGAAAAGCATGGATTTGTTCCAGTTTATGCATATACCTGAGAAGGAGCCAAATAAGTCTATGATCCTTAAGGTCTCCTCGAGGGAGTGGGAAGCATCTGGGAGATAAAGAAGAGCGTCATCCGCGTAGAGAGAGATCTGTTCCCGTAAAGGGCCCACCTCCATCCCCCCTGCAGCCACGGATGACCTAATAAGGATAGCAAGGGGTTCAACAGCTAGGGCGAACAAACCTGGGGATAAAGGACATCCCTGTCTAGTACCCCTGTGTACCCCTGTGTAATTTGAAGGGGGGCGAGAGGGACTCATTGGTTCTGACTCTGGCAGTGGGGTTAGCATACATCCGTTTTATCCAAGAGATAAACTTAGGCCCAATATTAAATTTTCCCAAGACATGCCAAAGATACTCCCATTCGACCGAGTCGAATGCCTTTTCGGCGTCTAGGGAGGCCACTACTCCGGGGGTACCTCTGGCAAGGGCATGGGATATATTTGTATACAATCGTCGCAAATTAATGTTCCCTTACCTGGCATGAAGCCCGTCTGGTCTCCATGAACCAGAGAGAGGATAACAGCATTGAGCCGATTCGCTAGAATTTTTGTAATGATCTTAGCGTCGACGTTTAATAACGAAATAGGCCAGTATGACTCACATAGCTCGGGGTCCTTACGGGGCTTAGGTATTACAACAATTACCGCCTCTGACATTGATGGAGGAAGGCTTTGACCCTCCAGCATGGACAGAAGAAGTTCATGAAACTGAGGGGCCAATGATTCGCTATTAGTTTTATAAAACTCGGCCGGTAAACCGTCTGGGCCTGGGGACTTTGCAGATTGTAGTGAAGAGATTGCCGTCTGTACTTCTTTGAGGGTAATGGGTGCATCTAATTTAGTTTTATTTTCCTCCGAGAGGACTGGGAGGACTGGGAACTCTATTTGACCTAGGAAATGTTGCAGAGTGTCTAGGGTGTAGTCAGTTTTGGATGTATATAAGCGTTCATAAAATTGTGCAAATCTGGCATTGATCTTAGCGGGGTCCGCCAAAAGGTTCCCCATGTCATCTTTAATGTTGGCAATGTGTGCTATGGTAGAGCGCTCCTTGGCCAGCCACGCCAGCAGCCTCCCTGATCTCTCACCCTGTTCGAATATTCTCTGGGACTGTGAGAGCAGTAGCTTGCGGGTCGCAGTTGCTCGCAACAACGCAACAATGCAATCTCGCGGTGGAGAACTTGAAGTGTGGCGTAAGTTCCCACATCTTTGGTGGTCACATAACTGGATTCCAAGCTCTGAGCCCGTCCCTCAGCCTCCTCCAATGCAAGCCTATTGAGTTTCCTAACTTTATTTATAACCATGCGGTACTGACCTCGTGTATAAGCCTTAAAGGCATCCCACACCATTGCAGGGGAGGCCGTTGCTTTGTTTTGTAACCAAAATGTATTCATCTCTCCCTCTATCTCAGGGGCAACACTCTCATCCGTTATCCAAAAACCCGAGACCCGCCATAGGCCGGAGCACGTTGGCGAATCCGTGTTTAGTTGCAGTAGGAGGGGAGCGTGGTCAGAAATGCCACGTGGCAGAATCTTAACCTCCTGGACACGGGAGAGAATAGGTCCCCCAGCATAGAACAGATCAATTCTTGAGAAAGAGGCATACGTGGCAGAGTGACAAGTATATTGCCTATCCCTGGGGTGACACCATCTCCACACATCACTAAGGCCATATCCCTCCGCCCATCTCTTCAGTGGGGAGTCAGAAGCCCCATCATCACCCATCCTATCCATACCAGGGTCCGGTGGCATATTAAAGTCTCCAGCCAGAAGAATGGCTGCAGCTGGGTATTGAGCCAGTATAGGGGTCAGTTTATGTAAAATCGCCATGGAGGCTGGGGGTGGAATATATAAACCCACTATTACCATCTCAATCCTGTCGCACATGGCATGCATGACAACATATTTCCCCTCGGGATCTAGGTGGAGATCAAGCAGTGTAAAGGGCAGTGCTTTGTGGACCAGGACACTGACTCCTCTAGAATAGGCAGAGTATGTAGAATGATAATATGAACCTACCCAGGGCTTTTTTAGAGCCAGCGTCCTGCTCCCTGTTAAGTGTGTCTCCTGCAAAATGCAGATATGGGGGTTGTATTTTTTTATGTAAGTAAAAACTAAGGAGCGTTTTATCTTAGAATTTAGGCCCCGTACATTCCAGGACATAACATTAAGGAGATTCATTCTGCTGCCCTGATACACGCGCCACAGGATTGACACAGCATACACTCCACACAGAGCCCACATGATAACAGAACACTCTTAGTGAGATACACATTTATGATAGCACAGTGAGCCGAATAACCCTCCCTCTCTAGTAATAGCCGTTTAACACTGCATGTCTTGCTTTGAGTAGAGCACTGATTGTACAATCTGGAGCAAATAAATGCCATATGTATAGAAAGTAAAAGGAAAATAACATAACGTAAAACTAATCTGGGGTAAAAACCCCAACACCAACCTTTCCCAACCTCCCCCTCCCCGCACCACCCCCCAAACTTCAGGATGCTCGTTCCCCAAAACTATTTGTGACAACTGCCCATGGGGCTCGTGAACAGTGAGCCTTCAGAGCAACTTAGTCTGTGTACATAAAGAGCAGCCAACAGGACCCGAATTTCTCGGATAAACGATCCCAGCATATCAAAATGTCTCCCAAAAATCCGGAGGTACTATTCTTAAACTTAAACACGTTGCAAACTGGAGATTCCGGTCTCCTCACCATATATTTAGGCACGATCACAAACAATTCTTCATCTCTTTTGCGTAAATGTTCTTTAGCTAGTATATACTCACAGAACTGGAGCTGAGGAAGAATGTAAAAGTAACTTATTCTGAACTGGTTGGACAAGCCAAGGTAAAGGGTTCGGGCTTGTAGTGATGTCAGCAGATGAAGGTGATCTTTGTTGTAGTAAAACTTATGTTATAAGGGGATTTAGTAAGAGCGATCGGATCAGCCTCGTGGTACTGTTTCCAGCCACCTGGATGCTTCTTCTGGAGATGTAAAGAACCGCACTGATTCTCCATCCTGCACTCTCAGACGGGCGGGAAATAGCATACTATATTTGATCTTGCGATTGCGGAGATCCAATTTGATCTGATCGAACGATCTTCTTGACTTTTGTGTGTCGATGGAGAAATCTGGGAAGATCATGAGTCTCGCTCCCTCATGATGAAGCACCTCGATCTTTCTCGCCTCTCGCAAGACCAGATCACGATCCCGAAAATTGAGGAGTTTCAGAATAAATGTGCGTGGAGGAGCTCCCGGGGGCCCCCGGGTAGCAGGCATTCTATGCGCCCTCTCCATCACAAAGACATCAGAGAACTTGGCATCTGGAAGAAGGGTGCACAGCAAGCGCTCAGTAAACGTCGTAGGATCTTTACCTTCCGCTCCCTCTGGCAATCCCACTATCCGGAGGTTGTTCCTTCGATTTCTGTTCTCTGCGTCCTCCGCACGAGCTTCCAGAACTTTTATTTTGGTCTGCAGCGTGCGGAGCGAGACTCCCTGATCTTGTAGTATATCTTCTGCCTCCCCCACTCTTCTTTCGGCTTCAGTGAGCCTGGAGCGGAAACAGTCCATGTCTCTACGGATAAGGCTTATGTCCAGCTGCATGCACTCTATTTTCCCCGTCAGGGTAGTTTGGCAGGTAGTAATAGCCTGCATGAGGGCTTCAAAGTTAGTTTGTTCTCGTAGAGCTGCCTCTCCCTCCTCTGCCTGAGACGCCATGCTGGCCGCCGTTGCGGGAGACAGGCGCACCACAGAGGCCTGCTTCTTCGGAGTACTCCGGGGCTTACGAGATGCCTGGGAGTATCTCCCTCCGGTCATACCGGTCCCTAGAAGCTCCGGTACCGTTTGTGTCCACTTTCAGGTCGGAGAGTGCAGGGTACAGAGTTCAGGAAGTAAGGGTTCAATGTTGGTAGGGAGGCTGAGAGCACCAAGATGGCCGCCGAGACTAGGCCGGATCCCCTGTTCAGATGTAAGGCTGTCGCTGTGTGGGGGGGCACTATTTGGATCAGACTTCTCTCAGGGTCTAGGGTCAGCTAGTAGTGGGAAAGCCAGGTGTCCCAGGGGCCGGATCGTAGCCCCCCTGTAGAGGCCTGGAGGAGCAAGATGGCCGCCGGAGCTCCGGACCAGCCTGAAGCCGCGGCCTAGAGTTGGGGCCGCCGCCGTGTGGACTAATACTGCTCCGCCCAAGCCTCCCCGGGAAGCCCTCAGGGCAGGGTCCATGGGCGGGAGGAGAGCCAGACACCCGGAAGGCCGAGGAGGGGAGGATGGCCTCCGGAGTTCAGTAGGCCTGAAGCCGCGGCCTGTATTTGCGGCTGCCGCCGCGGAGGATCTCCGTGCCGGCTCGGACGTCAGTCCGATCAAAGACCTGCAGGAACAGGTCGATGTATTAGCGGAGGGCTCAGGAGGTACCTCAGGCTGCTGGAGGATGATGCTGGGAGGCAGGATGGGCAAGGATTCGGGAGTACTGGACGGAGCTCGGGTCTAGCACGTCTTACTCCATGCTGCAGCAGGCCACGCCCCCATAAAAGGCTTTAATAATGTTTAAAATATGCACTCACATTTAGGCCGATAAAAACAGGCATGTAGTGTTACTCTTTAACATCATGAGATCACATCCGGTGGACCGCTGGGCTGTGGAGGAGTCATTCCCCGACCGCTTCCGGCGGTGTCCGAAGCTTCGAGGTATGTAGTTCCATCAGACAGTGCGTCAGCTGGTCCGTGAGTGGAGATGTCAGGTGCAGGAGAGCCGGGGGGCGTGGCCGTAGCGCTCGCGTTTGGAGCATGCATGCTCCTTCATCAGGCGTGTGTAACGGCAATGACAAGTCCTGATTATATAGGGAGAAGGGGAGGGGGAAGGGGCGGGGTGCAGAGTTGGATTGATCTGTCCAGCGGTGTTGGTCTATGTGTCAGACACACGCAGGCTGGTGCAATCGTAGTAAAGCAAAGGGAGTTGTAATGAGGTAGAGAAATGGAATGATCACGTGGCTCGCAAGGGAGTGTAAAAGCGGATTGTATAGCTGGGTGGAAAAAAAGAGGTGAGGGGGGGGGGGGAGTAATGATGAGAATGGAAAAATTAATATGAATGGAAAAAACAGCTTAAATGTGAGTGCATATTTTAAACATTATTAAAGCCTTTTATACACACTACTACCCTTAGAGCGGCGCTTCTCTTTTTTTCTGCTAGAAGTACTATCTCTTCTATTCTGCACAGTGCCTATAAACTGATGTGGAAGACTTTAAAGGAAACAGAACTGTCAGATTCTATACTCTAGAATTTTCTCCCATTGAGATTTTTTTGTTACTGTACTGCACAATTTGTTGGAATATGTGATGCTGTGTGTCCTACATGAGTGACTTGTCTAAGGAAGTGCTTTTTACATTCTTGAACTGTTTTAATCTGTCTAGGTGACCCCATTCAGTTTGTGTAACTGAACCCCTATTCAGTTTTGTGCCTGTCATATGTGCTGCCATGTATCTTGCATATAAGTGGACTGTTTCTATTTAGAAAGGAGTGTGTTTTTACATCTTGAATCCAAAGTTTCCTTTTTAGCAGTTTTTTTTTTTTTTTAGAAGCTTTTGTGACTAAACCCCCCCCCCCCCTTTCAGTTGTGTGCCCGTCAGTCTGTGTGGCTGATTTGTGCAGTGTATAATCTGGTATAGATCCTTGGCCAGGATTGGGGGCCAGATATATAGTTCCTGCTATTACTTAGGTTCATTGTGTCTGTGTAATGTGGGGACCTAGGAATAGATGAATTCTTGAGGAAGTCTCACCACCGTGTGAGATGGGGAATTGTACCACCGAGTACACCCCAGATTGAGATCTATGTGATCCCACCAGGAGTTCCTTTGGGAACAGGAGTGGCCAAGTCCCTCAAGGAATGGAACCAAGGCACACAAGGGTTTTGTACCACTAGAAGGCTAAAACTAATGACAAAAATGTTGAAAAAAGGAAATGAAAGAAACTTATTGTCCTGTATATGAATATTAACCTAATAATAACATTGCTAAATAACTGCAAGCACATTATACCCTACCACCCAGTGTACTTATAATGACCTAAGTTGACATATGGATTAGAGCCCATTGTAGATGTGTACACCAGAAAAAAAGAAGGGAAAGTGCAGTTTTATTAGAGAAATATTTTAGTCTACAGGGTGTAGTTGGCTAAGTGTGAGAGTTATGTTTGTTGTATATATGTGTGTGAGATCCATGGATTGTTATGTCATATTAGTTGTATTAATATGCCCAAAGGGCTGTATCAGCAAAACGGTTGATCCAAACCATGACTTTACCTACATGGAGTTTGCGTGTTATCCCTGTGCCTGCATGGGTTTCCTCCGGGTACTCCAGTTTCTTCCTACACTCCGGGGAAATGCTGGAAGGTTAATTAGATCTAAATTGTCCCTAGAGTATGTATGAATGTGATTTAGGGACCTTAGGATTGTAAGCTCTTTGAGGGTAGTGACTGAGGAATGTGAAATAATAGTAACACAGTATGATAATGGGTAGCATGATGATTTGTTTTGTGTTTGTTATATATGTTTTAAAGTGATGGGACATTGCCACAAGGGCAATTCCAGGTAACAAGTCAGTGGCATGTTGGTCATTGCAACTTTTAGAAGCAAGAAAAATATTTTGTCTGTAATGTGTGACCTTAAAAAAAAAGACTAAAAATGTATTTCTGACTTAAAGTGGTGTTCCACCCAAAAAAAAAAAAATGCATGAATGTGCCTAAAAAAACCCCCCAAAAAAACCTCACCTCTAAATGGCTGTTGCTAGGGGGTCCCTCGTAGTCTGCCTCCTTTGGTGCCTGGGCTGGTGACATCACTTCCCCTCGGCGCAGGAAGGGCTCAGCTCTGCCCCCTCCCTCTTGTCAATCATCTGGGACACATTACAGGTCCCAGACGACTGAGCGGCCAATCACT
The DNA here is from genome assembly GCA_037952925.1 of Lithobates clamitans. NCBI lineage: Eukaryota > Metazoa > Chordata > Amphibia > Anura > Ranidae > Lithobates > Lithobates clamitans. The sequence continues at coordinate 7,496,589 of JBBGZY010000655.1, forward strand.
CGCATGTGCATTGAGTGCCCGGCTGTCAAGTTGCAGTTGCAATGCCGGCGCTGTCAAACGGAGACGAGCGGGGCTTCTATCCCTCGCATCGCTGGACCCTGGGACAGGTAAGTGTCCGATTATTAAAAGTCAGAAGCTGCAGTATTTGTAGCTGCTGACTTTTATTTGTTTTTTTAAAAATGGGAACTCCTCTTTAAAATCGAGAACAATTTAATCTATATAATTTGGGTAAATATTGACTTAAAATTGTAAAATCGTGTGCAATGTGTAGTCATTTCACATTGTAGTCAGTTTAATATGGAAAAGAAAATGTAAAAATATTATATTTGCTTATTCTAAAAGAAAAGTTAATCTAAAAACTGTGAGCTGAAAATCGTTAATTTAAATACTTGCTGGGGTGGCTAATCATGTGGTCATTGCAGCCACACCCAATACACTTAATAAAATGAATAAAAATAATTAGTGAAATGTTGAAAGATTAGTGACGTAAAAAAAACCTTTTCACTGATGATTAAAGTTTAAAAATAAGGAATGGTGTTTTATAGTTTAAAGGAGCAACAACCCCCCCCCTTTCTTTGACAAGGGTTAAATTGCATGGCTTGTGTGTGTGTGTGAACAGCTGTATTGTCATGCAAATTGAGTGAGCTGAGTGAACTGTAAGCGAAAAAAAAAAAACGTAAAATACCTCCTAATAATGTATATTGATATGTGTGTATTAATGGTAATCGTTTCCATAGAAGAAACAGTTTTTGAAGAAGTTTTCCAATATGCTCAGTATGGTGAAGTACAACTGTCTTGCAAGACAAAGGGGAACTTATAAAAAAAAAAAAAAGTTTTTTTGAGCTGCTCATTTTTAACCATGGTGAATAATAATTTTTTTATAATAATGGTATACCATACATAAAATCCACGTGGTAACATTTAGTTTGACGTCAAACAATTTTTGGTATTAGAAAAAGTGCACTGGTAAAACATCTAAGAAAGAAAATGTTCAAAATGCTTACTGTATGCTAAATATCTCTAACCTGTGGTTTATTTTTAGGAGGAAACTATAATGTGTTTTGTTACTAAAATTTTGATGCTTATTCCCCTCAGATTAGTTCTATGCCCTGAGTTGATTTATTTAAGGTCTTCAGAACAGAAGGAGACCACGGCCTTTAACCACTTGAGCCCCGGACCATTATGCTGCCTAAGGACCAGAGGTCTTTTTCCAATTTGGCACTGCGTCGCTTTAACTTTTAATTGCGCGGTCATGCAATGCTGTACCCAAACGAAATTTGCGTCCTTTTCTTCCCACAAATAGAGCTTTCTTTTGATGGTATTTGATCACCTCTGCAGTTTTTATTTTTTGCGCTATAAACGGAAAAAGACCGAAAATTTTGAAAAAAAATGATATTTTCTACTTTTTGTTATAAAAAAAATCCAATAAACTCAATTTTAGTCATACATTTAGGCCAAAATGTATTCGGCCACATGTCTTTGGTAAAAAAAATGTCAATAAGCGTATATTTATTGGTTTGCGCAAAAGTTATAGCGTCTACAAACTAGGGTACATTTTCTGGAATTTACACAGCTTTTAGTTTATGACTGCCTATGTCATTTCTTGAGGTGCTAAAATGGCAGGGCAGTACAAAACCCCCACAAATGACCCCATTTTGGAAAGTAGACACCCCAAGGAAATTGCTAAGAGGCATGTTGAACCCATTGAATATTTATTTTTTTTGTCCCAAGTGATTGAATAATGACAAAAAAAAAAAAAAAAAAAAAAATTTACAAAAAGTTGTCACTAAATGATATATTGCTCACACAGGCCATGGGCCTATGTGGAATTGCACCCCAAAATACATTCAGCTGCTTCTCCTGAGTACGGGGATACCACATGTGTGGGACTTTTTGGGAGCCTAGCCGCGTACGGGACCCCGAAAACCAATCACCGCCTTCAGGATTTCTAAGGGTGTAAATTTTTGATTTCACTCTTCACTGCCTATCACAGTTTCGGAGGCCATAAAATGCCCAGGTGGCACAAACCCCCCCCAAATGACCCCATTTTGGAAAGTAGACACCCCAAGCTATTTGCTGAGAGGCATATTGAGTCCATGGAATATTTTATATTTTGACACAAGTTGCGGGAATGTGACACTTTTTTTTTTTTTTTGCACAAAGTTGTCACTAAATGATATATTGCTCACACAGGCCATGGGCATATGTGGAATTGCACCCCAAAATACATTTAGCTGCTTCTCCTGAGTATGGGGATACTACATGTGTGGGACTTTTTGGGAGCCTAGCCGCGTACGGGGCCCCGAAATCCAATCACCGCCTTTAGCGTTTTTAAGGGCGTGAATTTTTGATTTTACTCTTCACTGCCTATCACCGTTTCGGAGGCCATGGAATGCCCAGGTGGCACAAAACCCCCCCAAATGACCCCATTTTGAAAAGTAGACACCCCAAGCTATTTGCTGAGAGGCATGGTGAGTATTTTGCAGCTCTCATTTGTTTTTGAAAATGAAGAAAGACAAGAAAAAACATTTTTCCTGACAGACTCCATGGCAGCCTACGTGTGGGTTAACCCCGCCTCCTCTCCAATGCTATAGGACCCCCTACCCTATAAGAATGAGCTCACCTGTACAGACTGTGTTCCTTTTTTGTCCTCCTCCATGGACCTACATCACGATTGTTCCTGTTGGCGTCCGGTCGGATTGTTCCAGAATCTAGCATTCCATGGTACGGTGTGGCTCAGGGCCCAGCTATGAGCGGGCGAGTAGCTTTCATGGCACTAAAATACCCCACTCGTGGAGGGTGGATGCCTCATTATGCTTGAAGGTGGACGCATCATCGGCTGGCAAGGTCTGCAAATTTTTTACTTCTTCCATGGCAGTCGTTTCTTTGTATATACTATTATGTTGTTTGTCTCCCGGTTCTCCGCGGTTCTCCGCGGTTCTCCCCGGTACCTCTGTGTCCCCTCATGGCATTCGGAACGCTTCCGCGTTCCAGGCCGCCGCGGTGCTTCCGGGTAGCGGCCGCCGCAGTCGTTCTGCGCATGCGCGGGGCCTTCGTGAAAACGAGGCTTGGCTCGCGCATGCGCGGAGTGGCGAATCTTCCGACGGCCGCACAGGCACCGTATGGCTGTCTCCCACGGCGCAGGCGCGTGGTGGAGGAGCGGTGACGTCACTCAGGCGGGGGACTTGATTGTCTGTCATCGCCTGTCAAGGACGGGATTTCCCGCAGACAGTAAGCGGCAACTTCCCCCAGCCTGGTCAGTGTTGGTCTGACTGAGTTTTCTCCCCTCAAAGGGTAAAAATTGAAGATAAAATAAATAAAAATTTATAAACATTTATGCATATATTGAAGAAAACAAATAAAGAAATAAAAGAGGTCTTTTTACTTCTATATACTCGTTCTTACTTTATACAGCATTGATCTACACTCCTGTTTGGATTGTGAGTAAATATATATATATATATAATAATAATCATAAATAAAATATATATATAAATATATATATATCTTATATAATATTTCCGGTTGGCTCGGTTTGTGTAGCATTTCCGGGTCATCTATAGACCATCAGTGTCATGGTGACGTTCTGTCCAAGCGGTTATGGATAGGTCACTGCCTTCATACAGCCAGCCCTCATGCACAAGGTGTGTGCAGGCGAGGGGAGGGGCCGAGGTTGAAGTCTCAAGGGATTGAGATCGCGTTTTGTTCCCCCCCCATTCTTTTTTTTCAGCGTTGACAGAGACCTTGCCAGGCCACAACATTTACAAGAGGAGATGTTGCCATTCCTCCTACAACTAGAGGAGATGTTGCCATTTCTCCTCCATCTAGAGGGGACGTTGCCATTCCTCCTCCATCCAGAGGAGATGTTGCCATTCCTCCTCCATCCAGGAGATGTTGCCATTCCTCCTCCATCCAGAGGAGATGTTGCCATTCCTCCTCCATCCAGAGGAGATGTTGCCATTCCTCCTCCATCCAGAGGAGATGTTGCCATTCCTCCTCCATCCAGAGGGGATGTTGCCATTCCTCCTCCATCCAGAGGAGATGTTGCCATTCCTCCTCCATCCAGAGGAGATGTTGCCATTCCTCCTCCATCCAGAGGAGATGTTGCCATTCCTCCTCCATCCAGAGGAGATGTTGCCATTCCTCCTCCATCCAGAGGAGAGGTTGCCATTCCTCCTCCATCCAGAGGAGATGTTGTCATTCCTCCTCCATCCAGAGGAGATGTTGCCATTCCTCCTCCATCCAGAGGAGATGTTGCCATTCCTCCTTCATCTAGAGGAGATGTTGCCATTCCTCCTTCATCTAGAGGAGATGTTGCAATTCCTCCTCCATCCAGAGGAGAGGTTGCCATTCCTCCTCCATCCAGAGGAGAGGTTGCCATTCCTCCTCCATCCAGAGGAGAGGTTGCCATTCCTCCTCCATCCAGAGGAGATGTTGCCATTCCTCCTCCATCCAGAGGAGATGTTGCCATTCCTCCTTCATCTAGAGGAGATGGTGCCATTCCTCCTCCAGTCACCGTACCCACCGCCCTATCAGCCGCTCGGATGGCAGAGCCTGCTGGAGATTTGGGACACGAGTCTCGGAAAGCGAGTCTGTATGTATCCACTGTTGTGCCTGGGCGGTTGGGGATAAGAAACAGAAAACAAGATTTTGGAGTCTCTTGTGAAACAGGTGAGGAAGTAATCCCTAGGAGATGGGAGACATCCCTCACATGGAGCCAGTTGTCCACCCACCCGGCTCCTTGGCTGGTATAGCCCAAGGGTTTCAGGCCTACGCTGCTTTTCCAGATTCTTCTGACATCAAGTTGGAAGGGGATGAATGTGTCGGAAGCTCTGATGTCTCTCTGATTCCTTCACGAGTCAAAGCGATTTAAGGAAGCCCTTAAGTGAGTAGACCCTTCCTCCCCCCCTAAACATAGTAGTTCTTTAAGCACCTGGGGGAAGGGCGCGCTCTCTCTTTCTGCTCCTCACGGATGAAAGGATGAGGAGTGCAACTAAGTGGACGAGAAAACTTCCACATCAAACTATACCTCCAGAGTGTATCCCTTCAAGACAGAAGAAGTGGAGTGTCGGGGAAACACTCCCCTTATAAATGCAGCGTTGTTGCGTCTGACATTACAGGTTGCTCTACCTTAGAAGATGCCGTGTCCTGCAGGACAGGCTCGAGAGAAGTCAGATCAAGATCTCAAGGAAGCTTACAGGTTTGCCAGTTTGGCTTGTAACCCTGCCCTGGCAGCTATGTCCAAAGGTTATGGAAGCCTGGACAGAGATTGCAGTCTTCGTACTCAGGGGAGCTTCGGAAGAGTTCTCCAGAAGTTTAGCAGTAAGGGAGCTGAAGCCGGCGACAATCTGCTTCACCTGTTGGCCTGGACTAAATGATCCTCGGTCATGGTTCAACGGGCCTTATAGTTATGCCTTCCCCAGATTAAGCGTCTGCTCGGTCGGAAGAGTCCCCAGTACGGGAGGTGTTGAACGCTCGTGAGAAGCTTGTGTTTTTAAGTCCTGGCTGGGTCTTCATAAAGAACTGGAGCAGAGTACAAGCATCCTTCCATAAAACCCGCTAAGAGTAGGGCGTCTGTTGGTCGGGAACCAGCCGAAACTTTTGGGTTACACCCGCCCACGGGTGCCTGGGCGGGGAGGCTCGTCTGCTCCTCTTCCGGCATGTCTGGGTGGCCTCCATCACTGGTTACTGGACTGTCAAGATGGTTTTATCAAGCCACTTGGTCCTTCACTAATACCCCTTTCCCCAGATTTATTCCACTCTGCTAACTCAGTTGGAAGAGCAGGAGCAGGTGTTACTGTACACGCCCCGAGGGACGTAGAATTCCAGGGGTATACTTTCCCCTCTTCTCAAACACAAAAGTAACAGTTTTGGTGTCTAGTATTAGATCTATCTTACCTATACAAGTATATAAAATTTGTAGATACGTTGGAAGGCTCTGTCGACCTTCTATACGGCCAGGACATTGGCTAATCCCAATTGACTTAAAAGATGTTACCTCTAGTTCTAAATTGGGCGAGACCATCTACAGTTCTTCTTCTTCCTTATCGGGCTGATGACCTCACACGTGTCTTCATAAAAAAAAAAAAAAAAAAAAATTTTTCTCCGGCCATAGTGGCCCTCACTTAAACGAGAGGGGTACGTCTTTATCACTATTTCGGTGACCTCGCCTTGTTATCCTAACACAAAGACCAGTTGCTGGTTCTCAGGGAACCGGCTATCTCCACCCTGACCAGCTTCAGGTGGCTCCTAAAAAAAAAAAAAAAAAAAGAACTACCGCCTCGACGGTCTTCACGACCCCTATGGTCAAGTGGTCCCTGCAGAGGTTATACCCGCTCCAGTCAGGTTTCCTGCAGCGAGGGAGATCAAGGGGCAACAGTCAACCTATTTACATATCAACGGCGTGGAGCAGCCTCTTCTGGTGTCTTCAGCGCAAAATCTGCTCAATTGCCACTTCATTGCCCCATCTCATGGTCAAGGTCACGACTGATGCCAGCGGTTCCGGTTGGGGAGCCCTCTGCAGTAGGATCTGGCTTAAGGCAAGCTGGGTACGCGTCTTCTCAACCCGGGCTAGAATGTCCCGGATCTTCGGACAGCCTAGTGTGCCCTTCAGTTCCTCTCCCATCTCTGGAAGGGAGAGTCAGTATTATAAAGAATGGAATAACACAATGGCGATCTTCTATGTGAAGAGTCATAGGGGCACTCGAAGCTCCACACTATGTAGAAAGATCAGGCCCATCATATCTTGGGCCCAGCCTGACCGGCATTTCAATGGCCTATATTCCTCGAATCTAGATCGTCTGATCGTATTTCTATGCGCAAACACTAAAGAATGGTCTTCTCGTGTGCAGACATTCAAGCGGGTTCTGTTCCTCGGAGTCAATCTCGAAGTGGATCTTTTTCTTTTTCTTCACAGGCAACCTCAAGCTGGTGAGGTGTTACAACCCTGGGTCATTACAGCTAGGCCTCTGGAGTGGATGCCCTGACAGATTGTTTTCAGCTTCAAGAGGGCATACGCCTTTTCTATCAATCCCAATAATTCTCAGGTTCTTACAAAGATCTCATGAGGAAGCAGTCAAAGTGGTGGCAGTAGCCCCTTACTGGCCAATCGCCCTTGATTCCCCCTCCTGAGCCAGCTCAGCTTCCGGGATCCGGTGTCTCTCCCTCTCAGGCTGGTCCTTCTTTCTCAAGGGACAGTTCTGCACCCTTGTCCGGCTCGGATGCGCTTCAAGGGTGATTGCCACTCATGAACTCTACTGGGACGAGCATGAATTAGGTCGACAGGAGAATTCAGGACAAGTCGGTTGAGTTCTCATTCTCTGAGCAGGTCATGCAGAAATCCAAAAGCTCAGGATATCTTCAGCTTTTTCGGCCTAGATTTATCTCTATCCATCAGCTCTCTTAGGGTCTAAGTCTCAGCCTTGTTGGCCTTCTCCAGAACTTCGTGGGCTGTTTACCCTTTAGTCCACCATCCATCCCATGGGCAGCTAAAGCTTAGCCCTCAAAAGGAGACCAAGATTTCCCAATTGAGACCTTCCCCTTGTCATTGGCTCACTGTCTGAACTCAGTAATACGGGGTCCTCCCCGCTTTCTATTGGAGGCCTTTTTAACTAAAATCAATATCATAGTAGCCATTACCTTGGCTAGAGGGTCTCGGAGGTCACGTCCCTAGGTTACGAAGAATCTTTTTTCTGTCCTTCTTCCCGGACCAGATGGTCCTTTTTCCCATGCTCAGCTCAAATCCAAGTATTACCTCAAGGTTCCATAGGATCCAGGAAATCGTCCTATCCCCTGGTCATAGACGAAATTCTGAAGGTATAACTGCAAGCTACTTCCTTCCTTTTGGACATTCTGTCTACCTGTCCATCCTGCATTTCGGCAGTAGCAAACTGAATCAAGCCTCGTCCAGAACTGTACAGTTTGTTCATCAGCCTTATAGAGATAGGATCCTGACTCCTCCGGAGGCGGTGACGGCACGTTCCACCAAGGGTGTAGCGGCTTCATGGGCAGCAGCCCGGTACGTGTGTTCAGGCGTTATCTGCAAGCGACCTCAAGGGCTCCTATTTGAAACCTTAATGTCAGATTACTTTACTGAGCCTGCTTCGCTTTCTTCTGTGAGCTTTGGTTTATAAATCCTGTCGGTTGACGGGTCAAATTATATTATTGCTGTTCAGCATACCCACCCGTGTGGAATGGCTAGTTATTTCCCACACGTAGGCTGCCATGGAGTCTGTCAGGAAAAAGGAAAATTTATTATCAAATACTTACCGTAATTTTCCTTTCCTGATGGACTCCATGGCAGACGGAGTTCCCACCCATCGGTCAATGAGTAGGCTAGTTACGGAACACAGTCTGTACAGGTGAGCTCATTCTTATAGGGTAGGGGGTCCTATAGCATTGGAGAGGAGGCGGGGTTAACCCACACGTAGGCTGCCATGGAGTCCATCAGGAAAGGAAAATTACGGTAAGTATTTGATAATAAATTTTCCTTTTTTTTTTTCTTTTTTCAAATTTCAAAACTTTGTGACAAAAAGTGAGGTCTGCAAAATACTCACTATACCTCTCAGCAAATAGCTTGGGGTGTCTACTTTCCAAAATGGGGTCATTTGGGGGGGTTTTGTGCCACCTGGGCATTCCATGGCATCCGAAACTGTGATAGGCAATGAAGAGTGAAATCAAAAATTCACGCCCTTAGAAAGCCTGAAGGCGGTGCTTGGTTTTCGGGGTCCCGTACGCGGCTAGGCTCCCAAAAAGTCTCACACATGTGGTATCTCCGTACTCAGGAGAAGCAGCAGAATGTATTTTGGGGTGTAATTTCACATATTCCCATGGCATGTTTGAGAAATATATCATTTAGTGACAACTTTGTGCAAAAAAAAAAAAAAAAAATTTGTCTCTTTCCCGAAACTTGTGTCGCAATATAAAATATTCCATGGACTCGACATGCCTCTCAGCAAATAGCTTGGGGTGTCTACTTTCCAAAATGGGGTCATTTGGGGGGGTTTTGAACTGTCCTGGCATTTTATGCACAACATTTAGAAGCTTATGTCACACATCACCCACTCTTCTAACCACTTGAAGACAAAGCCCTTTCTGACACTTATTGTTTACATGAAAAAGTTATTTTTTTTGCAAGAAAATTACTTTGAACCCCCAAACATTATATATTTTTTTAAAGCAAATGCCCTACAGATTAAAATGGTGGGTGTTTAATTTTTTTTTTTCACACAGTATTTGCGCAGCGATTTTTCAAACGCATTTTTTGGGGAAAAAACACACTTTTTTAAATTTTAATGCACTAAAACACACTATAGTGCCCAAATGTTTGATGAAATAAAAAAGATGATCTTAGGCTGAGTACATGGATACCAAACATGACATGCTTTACAATTGCGCACAAACGTGCAGTGGCAACAAAATAAATACATTTTTAAAAGCCTTTAAAAGCCTTTACAGGTTACCACTTTAGATTTACAGAGGAGGTCTACTGCTAAAATTACTGCCCTCGATCTGACCTTCGCGGTGATACCTCACATGCATGGTGCAATTGCTGTTTACGTTTGACGACAGACCGCCGCTTGCGTTCGCCTTAGCGCAAGAGCAGGGGGCGACAGGGGTGCTTTTTTTTTTTTTTTTTTTTTTCTTTATTATTTTTTTGCTTTCTTATCTTATTTTTAAACTGTTCCTTTCATTTTTTTTTTTTTTTATCATTTTTATTGTTATCTCGGGGAATGTAAATATCCCCTATGATAGCAATAGGTAGTGACAGGTACTCTTTTTTGAAAAAATTGGGGTCTATTAGACCCTAGATCTCTCCTCTGCCCTCAAAGCATCTGACCACACCAAGATCGGCGTGATAAAATGCTTCCCCAATTTCCCAATGGCGCTATTTACATCTGGCGAAATCTAAGTCATAAAATGCTCGTAGCTTCCGGTTTCTTAGGCCATAGAGATGTTTGGAGCCACTCTGGTCTCTGATCAGCTCTATGGTCAGCTGGCTGAATCACCGGCTGCATTCTCAGGTTCCCTGTTGAGACAGGAGAGCCAGAGAAAAACACGGAAGACGGTGGGGGGCATTCCCTCCCACGGCTTGTAAAAGCAGTCTAGAGGCTAATTAGCCGCTAGGATTGCTTTTACATGAAAGCCGACCGCTGGCTGAAAAGAATGATACCAAGATGATACCTAAACCTGCAGGCATCATTCTGGTATAACCACTCAAAGTTGTGAATGGCGTACCTGAAGACAAAAAAATGGTTAACAATAAAGCACAGTAAACGGTAAAGTATAAATAATTACATACCTGAAAAACAAACATGATAAAACAAAATAACAATAACAATAACAATAAAACATTGCAGAATAGAATACAGTAAAAAAGAGCAGAACAATAGAGAGAGAGAATAGAGAGAGAGAACAATAAAACGACAACAATTTTTTTTTATTTTATATATATATATTTTTTTTTTTACACTTTTTTTGTAACTAACTTTTATAACGGTAACCGGTTCCAGGTTCGGGTCTCTCAAAATGCGATGGCATCTTGGGAGACCCTGTGAAAGTGTGCCCTAGTCTGTGGAATGCTGTACCCTACGCTAATACTCAACTAGTGAATGGTAGCGTTCAAAACATTCACCAATGCAAAGACCAGGATTGTCAGGACAGGAGGGACAATAATAGCGGGTGTCACGCCTATATCCGCGCTTGCTGCAGACACGACATCTTTTTTGGGGGGGTTTGTTGGGTAGGGGTACTCGGGAGGACATAAAGAAAATGCCTCTCATGCAGCCGACTGCATTTAGTTGGGGATGTGAATGGGGGAAGTACAGGCGCTGCAGAAGCGGTGGGTTCCCAATTAGGATTGGCGAATGCAGCAGGAAGGGCATCATGGGCACGACGGGCCTGTGTTTGTCTTCTTGGTGGCAGCGGGACACTACTTGTGCTTGCCACCTCACCAGCTTGAACTGCACTTATGGGACTCGCCACGTCACCAAGTGTTACTGCAGTGCTGGTTTGACTACGACCGGGGTGTACTAGGCCGCTGGTGCTTGCCAGTTCACCAAAACGCTACAAAAAAAACTGTTAGCGATCGCAGGGATCAGGCCTGACTCTGCGAACGCTGCAGTTATGCGTTTAGTCTTTTGTAAGTGACAGTGATCGATCGATACTGCACTTGGGTGGGCTGGGCCGGGCGGAGGGGCAAAACGCAGGTGCTAGCAGGTATCTGTGCTGATCCCACTAACACTGCGTTTTTGGGAACCCTAAACTGCTGGGGACGCTAGTATAGATCTGATCGGATCAGATATTGATCCGTACAGATACTATACCACTAAGGGAGGTGTACGGTGCGTGCGTGGGTGTTAGTGGTACTGGCGCTAACCTGACGCTGCCTGGGGCTGTTGCTTGCCAGTTCACCAAAACGCTACCAAAAAAACTGTTAGCGATCGCAGGGATCAGGCCTGAATCTGCGAACGCTGCAGTTATGCGTTTAGTGTTTTGTAAGTGACAGTGATCAATCGATACTGCACTTGGGTGGGCTGGGCTGGGCCGGGCGGAGGGGCAAAACGCAGGTGCTAGCAGGTATCTGGGCTGATCCCACTAACACTGCGTTTTTGGGAACCCTAAACTGCTGGGGACACTAGTATAGATCTGATCGGATCAGATATTGATCTGATCAGATACTATACCACTAAGGGAGGTGTACGGTGCGTGCGTGGGTGTTAGCGCTACTGGCGCTAACCTGACGCTGCCTGGGGCTGGTGCTTGCCAGTTCACCAAAATGCTACCAAAAAAACTGTTAGCGATCGCAGGGATCAGGCCTGACTCTGCGAACGCTGCAGTTATGCGTTTAGTGCCTTGTAAGTGACAGTGATCGATCGATACTGCACTTGGGCCGGGCCGGGCGGAGGGACAAAATGCAGGTGCTAGCAGGTATCTGGGCTGATCCCGCTAACGCTGCGTTTTTGGGAACCCTAAACTGCTGGGGACGCTAGTATAGATCTGATCGGATCAGATATTGATCCGTACAGATACTATACCACTAAGGGAGGTGTACGGTGCGTGCGTGGGTGTTAGCGGTACTGGCGCTAATTTGACGCTGCCTGGGGCGACGCATATCACCGCCGGGCGATCAGGGGGCTAAACCTTTATTTGGTAATAAACGGCGGGTTCCCTGACACTATAAAAAATAAACGAACTAACCAGCGTCACCCGTAACGGTTATACGGTGATCAGTGGTGAAAGGGTTAACTAGGGGGCAATCAAGGGGTTAAAACATTTATTAGATAGTATATGGGGGTCCCTGTCGCTATAAAACACTGACGGCGAACCTAAATATTTACCTCACTAACTAGCGTCACCAGTGACACTAATACAGCGATCAGAAAAATGATCGCTTAGCGACACTGGTGACAGGGGGTGATCAAGGGGTTAAAACTTTATTAGGGGGGGTTAGGGGGGTACCCTAGACCTAAAGGGGGGTAATACTCACTGTCCCAACACTGTAACTGTCACAAACTGACACTATGCAGTAATCAGAAAAAAAAAAAAAAAAAAACTGCTGGTGTCAGTTTGTGACAGGGAGGGGGGGGGGTGATTGGGGGGGGATCGGGGGGCGATCGGGGGGGGGATCGGGGTGATTTGTGTGCCTGGCATGTTCTACTGTGTTGTGTAGTGTTTGTGCACTCACAGTTCAGTCTTCTCTCCTCGGCGCTGCAACGGAATACCGAGCCGAGGAGAGATGACATCATTTCCTTTGCTGCTGTTTAGCATACAGCAGCAAAGGAAGTGATCTGATTGGCCGGCGGCGATCGCGAGGGGGGGGCCACGAACGGATGGCCTCCCCCTCGTCTCCGATCGGTGGGGGACCAAACGGGACCGCCTCGGGCGGCGGGGGACCCCCCACCCGCGGGAGGCAAATCACGTACATGTACGTGATTTTGCCTGCCCGTGCCGCCTTGCCGACGTACATCGGCGTGAGGCGGTCGTCAAGTGGTTAAAGACAATTCACCAATGGAAATATTGTTCTAAAGTGTTTCTATTTCCATATGTGAACATTTATGGGTTTCACTCCCCCCACTAGCTAAATATTGATGCAGTCATTTGAGTCTGTACTGCCCAGTTTCTTGTTCCTTTTTACCATATTAGGTGCTAAATTTTTAGTTGTGTTATGATCTGACATGCTTTGAAATTTAACGAGTTTCAATGCCCTAGATCACAGGTGTCAAACACAAGGTCCGTGGCCGAATCCGGCCCTCCAGGCCATTTCATGTGGCCCTCGCACCTCTCCTGCAGCTGCAAGAGAGCTCCAGCCCTCCTCTAGTCCTCCTCCAGATCCCTACTTTCTGCTTTCAAGCAATGCATCCAGCTTCTTCCCAGCAACAGCATAAGGAAAGGGGGTGCACTGTGATGTAAGGGAAAGTAGGGGACTCAACTTCTGATGGTGGGGTGGCTCTTGACATCTAATGTAAGGGGAGGGGATGCGCTGGACATCTAATCTTACAGATACAACTGGTCCTTTTGAGGACAATCATAATGCTGATGCGGCCCACGATGAAAATGAGTTTGACAATCCTGCCCTAGATAATTAAGCATCTCCTGTCTTAGACTACGTTTCCACTATAATGTCCCCCAAAGTCACGTGATTCAGAGACTCTGGAGTGTGACTTTGATCCATCTTCACAGTCTCTAGATCAGAGTTGCACTGAAGGTCGCATCAAGGTAGTGCAAGAACCTTTTCAAAGTCACTGCATCTTTAAGTCGCAATAGTGGGAACTGAGCCTTATATAGTTTTTTTATATTATTTTAAGATGAAAAAGTTAAGATTGAATTGAATAATTGCTGCTCTAGTTGGAACACCTGTGATGATAAAAAAAAAGTAATGAATGTATTACTACATGTATGTCAGGGTTACTACATTGAGTGTTAAGATTACTTGGGTATTATTAAGATTTTAATTAGACCTGTCACAGATCGTCAGCTTTTTCTATAGATCTGTCTCCTCTATTCCCAAAGATCAGCAGGTATGCTGGTATTACATAGTAGGTGAGGTTAAAAAAAAAAAAAGACACAAGTCCATCAAGTCCATCCTATGCGTGTGATTATTGTATTGGTATTGGCATTTAGTTCTAATGCTTTAACTTATTTTTTAAGACTAGATTAAACCTACTGTTGATTGAATTAGCTACATGCCCAGCTAGTACTGCATTTTCAAGCTAAAGCAGATTGCCTTGGGCGTGAAATAATAATGTCCCAAGCAAGTCTGCCTTTGTGTCTCCAAGTGTATTTAAAGCTAGTTTCCTGTTCGGTGACACCATGCAACTTCACTACTCTAATAGGGCGTACACACGGTCGGACTTTGTTCGGACATTCCGACAACAAAATTCTAGGATTTTTTCCGACGGATGTTGGCTCAAACTTGTTTTGTCTACACACGGTCGCACAAAGTTGTCGGAAAATCCGATCGTTCTAAACGCGGTGACGTAAAACATGTACGTCGGGACTATAAACGGGGCAGTGGCCAATAGCTTTCATCTCTTTATTTATTCTGAGCATGCGTGGCACTTTGTCCATCGGATTTGTGTACACACGATCGGAATTTCCGACAACGGATTTTGTTGTCGGAAAATTTTATCTCCTGCTCTCCAACTTTGTGTGTCGGAAAATCCGATGGAAAATGTCCGATGGAGCCCACACACGGTCGGAATTTCCGACAACACGCTCCGATCGGACATTTTCCATCGGAAAATCCGACCGTGTGTACGGGGCATTATAGATTCCTGTGTGACTGTTTGCATGGCTAGCTGTCTTATGTGTCTTTGTGTATCTGTCCCCAGTGTCTGTGTGTGGCCAGGCACACACCTGTCAGCTTGAATTTTACTCCCTACTGTTTAGTGTTCCCAGCACCTCAGCGCTGCAAGGGATTCTCATTTGTCCATTGGCTCTTAGTTCTAGGTATCTGCCTGCCTGGGTGAGTAAGAGGGCCGCAACCGGGGAACTGTCTGCAGCACAAACCATCTCTACCATCAAGAGCTCTGGAGAAGACAAGGCAGTTCCTTAGACTCTGCGCCGGGGCCCTTTCAAGGGCCCTCACCATTGCTGCATGTGCGGACATGCTGCGTTCTCCCCAAATAGTACCATCCTTCCTGCCTTAAAATCCTTGTACACATCAACTGTATCTGTATGTGTACCTGACTTCCTGTGAACCCTGAACCCCAGTACTGCACTATTCTCCTGTCATTCTTGTAAATCCTGTATTCTGTGCTCTCTTGTCTTTGTTCCTGTAGGATCACTGATCCAAGCCATACGTGATAGCCCCCCCTCTGAGAAGCCTATTGTTCATGATAAATGTTTCATTGAATTCAGGATAGTCTAGACAGTTTAGTTTAAATGACAGTTGAATAACATTTTATACTAAATGAGAATGGTTTCTCCTTGTATTAAGACGTTTTTCTTTTTTTTTCTAGGTTGTATTACCTATAGAACATAGATTTACTTCAGCAGTAAAAAAACTCAACAACTTTATGGGCTTTTTTGTTAATGATCTAATGTTGGACTAACAATCTGAGTGACACCATCTTCAAAAATATCCTCCCTCATTCCTTGGCTTTATGATATCAGCCACAAACAGCACTGATGGAAAAGAGTGCTTTCAAAAGCTTTCTAGATGTCTAAAGAACTTTGATACTTATCATCTCAGCTGTCTAAAAAAATCAAAGCTCAGTTTGCTATAATTACAAAAAGATCTGCACACCTACTGGAAGTTTCTTGTCATTTGGACTGCGATAGTCCTGAAGAAGATTATGTATGAACATTGTATGCGTTCTTAAGGTGTTGCAGTGGAGTCTTATGGAGGACGAGCTGTCAAAGTTACAGCGGAGGAATTGACTAAAGACTTGGCGTTCATATATTGTTAGACCAACGTGTAATTTTTATTTTTAGACTTTTTTTGTATTTTTATATTTTTGTTTAGCCTTGACAAAGCAAAATTAGATTTTTCTGCAGAAGTAAATTGGGTACATAAATTAGGAGGAACTAGAAAAATAAATATTTAAACTAAGATTAGGCAGTTAGAGGGAAATGTTGGAGAGATTGATAGGAAATGTAATTGTACCTTCTTTTCTTTAAAATACAATTTATGTTAGGTTTTGTATGTGTTATGAGACTTAGTTTTTTCTATCTTCCCCATTATCATGACAATTAATATTCACATCTAGTTAGGTCTTGTTCTGTTTGTTGGTCTTATAGCAGCACCATCTTGAATTTAAACGCATTTTAGGGTGTGCCCCCCAAAATATGTTTTTGTATATTGTAATAGACCCTGACCAGGTTTTTTTGGGCTGGAGCACCCCTCCCCCTCCTCATTACCTCTTATTTAGTGGCCACCAGTGCATAGGATGAATCCCTTCAGTTCTCCCACATAGAGGAGTTTGGCTCCCATGGTTGAGACGCAGGATCTTTCATTCTATTACTAGGGTAGGACCCACTAATTCAGGGGACTTTGTCGCAGTAAGTGGGCTTAGCACTTGCCCTTGACAAGCCCAATAGGGCTAACTCTCCAAGTGTTGAAAGGGGGCTGAGAGAAGGGACCTATGATGAAGTCTCGTTCCAGTTCGGCCTGTAACAGGTGGTCTATGGCCTGCTCATCAGTGGCCACTGAGCGGAGGTTCCTGCATTCATAGGTTGGGTGGGGCAGAGAGATGAGGCTGGCATGAAACCCTGCTGTGAATCCTTGGATAAGGAAGGTGACCAGGGAGGGGGTGGGGTGTGAGGTGAGGTAGAGCCCCAGCCACGGGACATTAACTCGGCCTAGTCATGACTTCTTTTGCTGCTTGACCTCGTATAAATTTCTCTAATGTGCCCTATGGCATATGATGCAGATGTGGAGCAGGCGGCATTGGCTGAAATTACAAGAGCCATAATTGAAATTGTTGCAGGTAGCTGCTCCTCCTATGGTCCAACAGCGTGTCAGAACTTGTCCACCTGAGGCGTCTGTACAGGGGCCGATGGGCCTTGAACTGCACCGGAGGTGGAGGGGAATTCGCAGGGGCGTCTGACTGCCGCGTTGGCGCATCAGGTGGCGGTGTGGGTTGAGGACTGGCAGATAGCGCACAGTGGTGAGCGCAAGCCAGCGAAGTGACGGCAGAACAATTCAGTGTCCATGAGGCTCCAATCCGTGCCTGTCTGAAATTGTGCAAGCCTGGCTGCTGCCTTGGCATAGAAGGAACGATGGTCATCGTAAAATGAAAAGCCTCTGTATTTATAGCCCAGGTCCACCACAGGGTGAAGGTAAAAGTCCAGCTCTTCCCTCCTGCTGGGAGAGGCTGAGCATAGGACGTCCCTCAGCATCCCGAAAGCCAACGCAAATTCTGGGATGGACAACTTGCAGTTGAGCCTGGGATCTTTGGCCTTGAGGACCACTGACATGTCCCCCTAGGTGTAAGCTTTGTTCTCTGCCAGGTCGTGGACCGAAATGAGGAGGGTGGCAAGGTTGATGTCCTTGCCGTCCAGGATGTCCTTCCTAATGCTGGCTGGAACAAAGTGGGCTGGGTATACAGTGGGACTGCTCCCTGTGGTACCTGCAGGAAGGGGTGTCAGAACCTGAACTGTGGTCGGGTCAGGGATAGTTGTGGCCGGACGAGCCTCCAAGAGTGCCAGTCTAGCTTGGACATCCGTGACTATGGTAGACAAAGATGACACCATGGTGTGGAGTTGAGAGATGGTGGCAGATATTGACTGGGGGGACGCCTGTTGGGCGCTGGGCCCAACTGTGGCTGGCCGAGGGAAGAGGAGCCTGAAGAGCTCGGCCTTTCCGGCTGTAGCAGGGAAAGGCACACCCCTGCGCCTCAGTTCCGCCGTTAATTTGGGGATGATCCATCCCCTGAGGGACTGCACACTGCCGCTTTCTGAAACCGGAGAAGGTGTCAGAGGGGTCTTCACTGCCGGCCTGAGACATGGCTCTGGGTGACTTGTGCCCTAGATGCGATGTCCTGTCTTTGGGGTCGAAAGTTGGTCGACTGGAACCTATTGAGGGTGACATGAAAGTCAAGTTTGTTTCTTTTTCCTAAATAGGCATACGTACCTAGCTCCTGCCCTTTGGGTTTTTTTTTTTTTACCTGGGGGAATACCGTCCAACCTGGTGCAGGGTGAACCTACTGAACTTGACTGACTTGGAGGAGAAATTACAGATGACAACTGGTGAAGGGTTTGTCTACCTGACTTGGAAAAGCGACTTGTGACTGATTTATGTAACTTTGTAATGCGTTTAGGTGACTTTGCTGGTTCGAGTGGATTTGACTCGAAGCGACAAGTGCATGAAATGAAATGAGTTAAATGTTTATGCCATGATAGAGGCACAAATCAGTGTGCCGTGACTGCGACGAGCAACGAGTCTAACTATGAAACTATGGAATGAAATGAGACCGAGCCAACTGGGGCACACCGGGACAAATCGATGCATCGCGGATGCCACTGGATTCGAATCGGAGCGTGGTACGTGACAGTGAAATGAATTAAATGTTTTGCCATGACAAAGGCACGAATCGCTCGTGCCGCAACTGCGACTGACAACGAACTGGACTTCTGGAGCATGTACTGAAATGAGGCCAAAAACCACAGGGGCACACCGGAATGAATCGGTGCATCACGGATGTGTCTGGATTCGAATCAGAGCGCGGTACGTGACAGTGAAATGAATGAAATGTTTGCCATGACAGAGGCACGAATCCGTCATGCCGCAACTGCGACTGACAACGAGCTGGACTCTGGAGCTTGTACTGAAATGAGGCCAAACCAACTGGGGCACACCAGAACGAATCAGTGCAACACGTCTGAACGAAGCGATACTGACGCTATTGGATTCGAATCGGAGTGAGGTACGTAAAAATGAAGTAATGTTTGGTATGATAGAGGTATGAGTGAGTGGCTAGTGCTACGGTTATGTGTAGGGTTTTACGAATGACAAAAATGCATGAAATGAAAGGTCAAACGAAACCCTACCTGCGACAGCAGAGCCAGGCACGTTGTACGAAAAATACGAACGGGAACGTAAGCCTTGAAAACGTCGAACATGGAACTCGCGGACGCTAATGAGTTTCAAATAGTCGGCCTAGTGACGTGGTTTTGCGCACAGGAAACCGTCAAAGACCACAGGAGAGGGGGCTGGTTAAATACCCCCCAGGCTCCTCCCATAAATTCAGGCCACCATACTGGCCTTCATATATATATATATATATATATATATATATATATATATATATATACTTTTATAGACAGGTAAAGGTTAACTAATCTTGCTGGCTGAATATGCTTCTATGTTTAATGCCACCACCTTACCTGTCTTGCATCTGATAAAACTAGATCTTCAAACTCCTACTCATTCCATTAGCATTAGGAACAGAAGCCAGATAGAGTTTAGCCATTTGTAGAACAGATAAGAAATGGTTTGTTTGAAATATGCCACTGAATGATCTTAGCACTCTGCTAATTTACTGTTCTGACCGTGTAGTCAGGCTGCTGCTGCTTTACAGAAGTAACACCTCTGTTTAGCTGGCATAATATGTTCAAAGTTCAACTTAAGAGCATTAACAATTTTACTCAAATTGGAAGACATGCATCTTTATCATACCCTTTATGCTTTGTGAAAATGTGAGCAGATCTGAGCGGATTAAACAGACAGGAAGTCAACAGATTTGTCTCAGTCATGATTTGCTTTATGCAACAAGCCCAACACACAGCAGGGAATCCAGATAATTGTCTATATTTTATATTTGATCATTGACGGCACACATTTCATCTACTTCATTTAATGTCAGACAACCATTATTATAGTGGTTGACTTCACATTTCTTCTGAAACTCGGTTACTGCGTATTAGCTTCTCCAGGGATAATTGAAATGGATCATGCTTGTTTTATATAATCCGACAGTTTTAAGATGCGCATTACACATCCATGCACTTTCAAACACCAATTAAGAGATAAAGGTAGTAAGTGGAAAATATCCCATGGTCAGACTCATCAGATTAAGGTTAGCATGCATGTGGTCATTTGCACTGAATCAAAGGCAATTTATAAAGTCTGTATTTTAAGCCACAAAAGCCACATGAATATATTTTAAGTAGATACTAGTAAGTATTATTATGCAGAGTATTGAAATCATGAGCTTCTTGTATACAGCAGAACACCTTTACTTTCATGGAGGTTATCTTTATCATGGCTTTACATCATGTAGGCAGAAAACAGGAAGAGAACACAAACAAGTGCAGAGGGTACTTCCTCGCATATCATAGAGTACATGAACTATACACTATAATACCACAGTGCCACCTGCTGCATAGATAGGTATAATGCATACAGTATTGTCAGTTTATTAACAACTTTACATTACATGCTGTTTTTCTTTTCAACCCCCTTTTCAACAGCATGACCTTTGTCAAATTATATTCAGCTTCTTCTGGAAATAACTATTTTTTTCAATCAAATACGTTTTTATTGATTTTTTCCATTATACAACAAAAAACACATATAACATATCCAACACATAACCCCACCCAACATCAATAGAAAAAAAAAAACACCCGTTCCTATTTGCCCTCACCAAACTATTTTCCAATTGTTACTCAAAACAACCACCAATGCCAGATTTTCACAATTTTTTTTAGGACACCGCCTATGTTTTTATGTCAGTTCCTCTTGTTTTAAGTTAAGGTTAATTACTTTGATCCATTGATCTATCATTGGTGAGTAGTTTCATATACATTTTTGTAGTATAAGTTTGCGAGCCATATACATAGTTCTCAACCTCATCACATGCACTTCAGCTGGGAGGGTATCTTCCGGTATAATCCCTAGCAATGCTATTTGTGGATCAAGCTGTACTTGTATAGAACATAAGGAATTTAAAATACAGACTCCCAGTAGCGATGCAGTTTGGGACATTGCCACAGCATATGTATAAGTGTACCTGTACCAGTAGTGCAGCTTGGACAATTTGATGTAGTTGCTTTACCCCAGGAATACAGTTTTAAAGGAATGTGTAATGGGCTATGAATGATAAATAATTGACTTAAACACTGTGTGGAGGATAAGGATACATTAACCCTGTTTTTTAGATGTGGTGTTTACCATTTAAAAACAGTTTTTTTTGCTAGAAAATTACTTAGAACCCCCAAACATTATACATTTTTTTCTAACATCATAGAGAAAAAAAAACTTTGCAATACTTTCCGTCACACCGTATTTGCGCAGCTGTCTTACAAGCGCACTTTTTTTTGTGAAAAAAATCAACGTTTTTGAATTAAAAAATAAGAAAACAATAAAGTTAGCCCATTTTTTTTATGTTGTGAAAGATAATGTTACACCGAGTAAATTGATACCCAACATGTCATGCTTCAAAATTGCGCCTGCTTGTGGAATGGTGACAAACTTTTACCCTTAAAAATCTCCATAGGCGACATTTAAAAAATTCTACCGGTTGCATGTTTTGCGTTACAGAGGAGGTCTAGGGCTAGAATTATTGCTCTCGCTCTACCGATCACGTGTGGTTTGAACACTGTTTTCATATGCGGGCGCTACTCATGTATACATTTACTTCTGCTCGCGAGTTCGGCGGAACTGGACACATTTACATTTTTTTTTCTTATTTATTTTATCTTTTACTTTTTATTTTTACACTGTTTAACCACTTGACAACTGGGCACTTAAACCCCCTTCCTAACCAGACCAATTTTCAGCTTTTGGTGCTCTCACATTTTGAATGACAATTACTCAGTCATGCAACGCTGTATCTATATGAAATTTTTGTCCTTTTTTTCACACAAATAGAGCTTTCTTTTGGTATTTAATCACCGCTGGGTTCTTTATTTTTTGCGCTATAAAAGAAAAAAGACCGAAAAATCTGTAAAAAAATACATTTTTCTTCATTTCTGTTATAAAATTTTGCAAATTAGTAATTTTTCTTCATATATTTTGGCCAAAATTTATACCGCTACATATCTTTGGTAAAAATAACCCAAATCAGTGGATATTATTTGGTCTTTGTGAAAGTTATAGAGTCCAAAAGCTATGGTGCGAATATCTGAAAATTGATCACACCTGAAGTACTGACGGCCTATCTAATTTCTTGAGACCCTAACATGCCAGAAAAGTACAAATACCCCCCAAATGACCCCTTTTTGGAAAGAAGACATTCCAAGGTATTTAGAAAGATGCATGGTGAGTTTTTTGAAGTTGTCATTTTTTCCCACAATTCTTTGCAAAATCAAGTTTTTTTTTTTACTTTTTTTTTTTTTTCACAAAATTATCATATTAGCAGGTTATTTCTCACACACCGCATATGCATACCACAAATTACACCCCAAAACACATTTTTCTATTACTCCCCAGTACAGTGATACCACATGTGTGAGACTTTTACACAGTGTGGCCACATACAGAGGCCCAACATGCAGGAGAGCACCTTCAGGCGTTCTGGAGTGCCCAGGCCAATTCTGACATTTCTCTCCTACATGTAAAAATCATCATTTATTAGCTAGAAAATTACATAGAACCCCAAAACATTATATATGTTTTTTTAGCAAACACCCTAGAGAATACAATGGCGGTCATTGATACTTTTTATCTCGCACGGTATTTGCACAGCAATTTTTTTAACGCTTTTTTTGGAAAAAAAAACTGTTTTGTGCTTTACAAAAACCAAAACAGTAAAGTTAGCCCAATGTTTTTGCATAATGTGAAAGATGAAGTTATGCCGAGTAAATAGATACCCAACATGTCACCTTTCAAAATTGCACGCGCTTGTGGAATGGCGCCAAACTTTGCTACTCAAAAATCCCAATAGGCGACGCTTTCAAATTTTTTACTGGTTACATGTTGTGAGTTACAGAGGAGGTCTAGGGCCAAAATTATTGCTCTCGCTCTACGGATCGCAGCGATACCTCACATGTGTGGTTTGAACACCGTTTTCATATGTGGGCGGGACTTACGTATGCGTTCGCTTCTGCATGCGAGCACACAGGGACAGGGGTGCTTTACATTTTTTTTTTTTATTGTTCATTTTACGTTATTTATTTTAGTTTGATGCTTTTTTCCAAAAATATTTTTTTTTTGACCACTTTTATTCCTATTACAAGGAATGTAAACATCCCTTGTAATAGGAATATGGCATGACAGGTCAATAAGACCCCACATCTCACCTCTAGGCTGGGAAGCCTGAAATTTAAAAAAAAAAAAAAAAAAGATCCTGGCTTTGATCGTAGCGGTGAGTCGGTAGAAGCACCGGAGGGCGGCGGGAGGGGGGGACATCCCCTCTCGCCTCTAGTAAGAACGATCAAGCAGTGGAACAGCCACTATGATCATTCTTATGGTGTAGGGAATCGCCGGCTGAAAAAGCTGATATCAGAATGATGCATGTAGCTGCAGGCATAATTCAGATATCCCCGCACAAAGTCAAGGACGTTGTATGACGGCCGGCGGGCGGGAAGTGATTAAAACGCATTTTTTTTTTAACACAAAGTTGTCCATTTATACAATATTTCTACCACATAACATGTACACACCAAAAATGACACCCCAAAATAGATTCTCCTACTCCTCCTGAGTACGGCAATACCACATGTTTGAGACTTCCACAGCCTGGCCACATACAGAGGCCGAGTACAGCCGAGCATGGCTCAGTATGACAGGGTATGGCTGGGTATGGCGGGGTAGGGCTGGGTATTGCAGAGTATGGTGGGGTATTGCAGAGTATGGCGGGGTATTGCAGAGTATGGCGGGGTATTGCAGAGTATGGAGGGTATTGCAGAGTATGGCAGGGTATTGCAGAGTACTGCGGGGTATTGCAGAGTACTGCGGGGTATTGCAGAGTATTGTGGGGTATTGCAGAGTATTGCGGGGTATTACGGGGTACTGCAGAGTATTGCAGGGTATTGCAGAGTACTGCGGGGTATTGCAGAGTACTGCGGGGTATTGCAGAGTATTGTGGGTGTATTGCAGAGTATTGTGGGGGTATTGCAGAGTAATGTGGGGTATTGCAGAGTAATGTGGGGCATTGCAGAGTATTGCACAGCATTGCAGAGTAGTGGGGATGGCTGAGCATGGATGGATGGATGGCTGGATGTCTCTGTGCAGCGCTGTGGGCACTACACATCCAGCCCACAGCGCTGCAGCCATCCATCCATCCCCCTCTCCGCTTACAGTGTACACAGGAGGGGAGGAGAAGAACCGGCGTCATCAGATGACGCCGGCCTGTTTACATGTGATCGCGCCGTCATTTGAAGGCGCGATCACATGGTAAATGGCCGTGATCAGCGGCCATTTACCGGGATCCGTGAGGACCCGGCGGTCACGGATGTGTTCGGGTGCGCGCCCCAGGGGGTGCGCGAGAGGGGAATTCTGGGAGGACGTCATAGTACGCCCTCCCAGAGTTTTCCAACCACCCTGCAGCTGTCATTCGGCTATGGGCCGGTTGTTAAGTGGTTAAAAAAAAAAATATGTGTCACTTTTATTTATGTAAACATCCCTTGTAATAGAAAAAAGCATGACAGGACCTCTTAAATATGAGATCTGGGGTCAAAAAGACCTCAGATCTCATATTTACACTAAAATGCAATAAAAAAAATTTTGTCATTAAAAAAAAAAAAAAATACATAAATTGGCCCTTTAAGAGCTATGGGCGGGGGCGGAAGTGACGTTTTGACGTCGCTTCCATCCTGCGGTGTCATGGAGACGGGTGGGGGCCATCTTCCCCTCACTCGCCTCCATGTCAGCCCAGGGGAGAGACGCGATCACCTCCGCTGCTGCCGACGGCTCCGGTAAGCGGCAGAGGGCACCGGATCGCGGCGGGAGGGGGGCCTTCTCCCGCCACCAATAAAAGTGATCTTGCGGTGAATCCGCCGCAGAGACCACTTTTATCTTGTAGCCGACCGCCGGCCGAACACGGGGATACCAGGGTTATGGCAGCTAGCTGCTGCCATAACAACGATATCCGTCCCCAAAGTAGGGATGTACATCGGCGTGCGGCGGTCGGTAAGTGGTTAAATACATTTTTCAAAGCTTGCCCCCATTCCTCATCACTAAGTGTCTCTAAATCTCTACGCCACAGTCCAAAACTACCCTCTTGTGAGTTACTTCTAGCTATTGTTTCTATAGAAGAATATATATTTCCTATGAGTCCCTGTTTAGCACGTCTTGTAGTTATTGCCAAAGCTAGGATTGATGAAGGATTATATTTTAATAAAAAAGGTCCTTGCTTGGCTCTACAAAGCATGCCGTAGCTGTAAATATTGAAAAAATGATTTATTGGACAAATGATATTTTGCTGCTAGTTTATCAAACGATTGCAAAACATCATTATCATAAAATTAGCTAAGATGCAAAATTCCAGACTTTTTCCATAAATCAACATTTTCAAGCTTTGCCACTTCAGGCATTTGTAAATTATTGCATATGGGCATATATTGAGTAGATCCCTCATACATGTGGGATATCTACGTTTATTATAAAAATGGTAAGCTACTATTGACTGCACGAGTGGATCTATTGGCAGTTGAGAAAATATAATTTGTTGTATGGGATCCTCACAATCTAAAATATTCCATCCATATAATTGCTGGATTTGGGATGCCAGATAATACGACCTGGCATTAAGAACAGCCAAGCCTCCGTCATCCTTAGGCAACTGCAGAGTTCCAATCTAATCTGGGGATGTTTATATCTCCAAATAAGATCTAAATAAGATAGAATATTGCCTAGTTATAATAAATATAATAATTGTGGCATCCATATTAGCTCTACCTATAATTGTTAAAGGCAACTTACTCCAGATTTTCCCCACTTGCCCAAACCGTTTAAATAATAAGGCCAAATTCCTCTCTTTGCGTATGTACTCACTTGTGATGTGACTTGTACCCCTAGATATTTAAATGTAGAGACTACAGCAATTTTAGAAGCAGAAATTGGCAGATTGGTCACCAGGGGGTCCACAGGTAAAATAACTGACTTATCCCAATTTATTTTAAAGCCTGAAAAAGAGCCGTATTTATTAATTAAAGACATCACTGACTAGAGGTCTAGAAGACAAAATATCTCCCAAAAATAAAAGTGTATCATCAGCGTATAAAACAATCTTATCCTCTCCCAAAAATCTTTGCGTATGTACTCACTTGTGATGTGACTTGTACCCCTAGATATTTAAATGTAGAGACTACAGCAATTTTAGAAGCAGAAATTGGCAGATTGGTCACCAGGGGGTCCACAGGTAAAATAACTGACTTATCCCAATTTATTTTAAAGCCTGAAAAAGAGCCGTATTTATTAATTAAAGACATTACTGACTAGAGGTCTAGAAGACAAAATATCTCCCAAAAATAAAAGTGTATCATCAGCGTATAAAACAATCTTATCCTCTCCCAAAGATCTACGAAACCCATTAATATTTGATGATTAAAAAGAAAAAAACCAAAGCGCCAAAGAAATCTAAATACTGATAAGAGTAAGTGATAATATGATAATTGACAATTGGCAGCTGCAGTTAATAAAACTTTGCAAGTGCAAAACACTGATGCTAGTAAAGAAAATAAATATACCGTGCTAAGTGCCAAAAATGTTAAATAAATATCACATTTGAAACCGATGCGAATTTGGAAAAAAAAAATTGCTAAAAAGTCCCATGCAGATAGTTTGTTGCAAACATCAATAACCTTCAAGCAATAAAAGTTCCAATAAAAGTGCTTGTGCTCTACAAAGTGGATACGAATCCGTGCTTGGTAAGTGCTTGCTATGTGCTCACAAGATGGTGCCCCCACATAGATGTGAACTTACCCCTCCAAGTGGACCAACTATTTCTAGTTTGGTCACACATGCATGTGGGTCAGTCCCCGTGGATTTTCTGTGGGCTGATGTGGTTTAAGATAGTTGTTTCCTCATATGAATGGACGTAATAAAGAGTGTCTCATTCCTCTATGTACTAGCGATGTTTGGGGTAGATGTTCCTCATAAAAATGACAGAAAAAGCCTCATTGCGCAGCAACGTTTAAAACATTTATTCCAGATAAAAAAACATGGTATTAGACTCACATGTAAGGGTGCCTAAAAGCCTGGCACCTGGTGTAAACAGCAGATAAGTTCCCAGGAAATCTGCCCATAAAGAGTGGTAAGCTGCCGCGGTATACTGGTTGATTTCCGGGACTGGAAGTGTGTCGTGATGATGCCATAAAGCGAACCAATGTTTTAGTTAATCAGACGGGCTGTCTTCAGGAAGTTGTGGTTCTGCCATTTTAGTTGAGGGTATAAATACCGTCACTTCAGGTCACATGTGTGATTATATCCAATCGGGATTTAATGGGATTTTTTACCTGCTATTTACTCTAGGGTGCTCACAATCTCTTTAATAACACATTCGGTGTACCAAATACTTAAAACTTCACACCTGAACAATTCACCTGAACAATTCAGTATGATGTAGATCGTAAGATCAGTGAGTTAAAAACTATAATATAACTTCCAAAAACTCAGAAACTGATTTGTACCTACAAATACACATTAGCGACATCTTGTGGTTGAAAATAGGTACTTGTCTCTCTATCTTCATAATACTAATCTGAGGCCATCTAGTGGCTCAAGGTAGTAATTATCCAAAACGCTTATAGATGGAAGACAAAAGATGTGTAAAAAATAAAGAGAGAAAAATATATCAGATTAAAAAAAGAAAGATATAAAAAAAAGAGAGAGAAAGAGAAAAGGATAAAAATCGGAGACAAAACTGCCAAATTTTCAAAATTAGTTATAAAACAATTGAGGTCCAGCTCAATGTTTAACCCTAATGGTGCGAGGGTTTTATAACTAATTTTGAAAATTTGTCAGTTTTGTCTCCAATTTTTACCCTTTTCTCTTTCTCTCTTTTTTAATTTTTTTAAATTTTATTTTCTCCCGAATATAGCCAGCAAAGGGAGTGCATACAGAAGATACTGGGGCTGTATTCAAACTATATCTAACTAAGGAAGGGTCAAGATAATTATTGAAATCTCCTAATATTAACCAAGGAACATCCGTTTTATTAGTATTATTAAGTTCAATAGTTCTTTAAGTACCTCCGAGGAATATGTGGGTGATATATATATATATATATATATATATATATATATATATATGTGCGTTAGCTAACACATATGATTTTCTATAAATTGTACATAATAAAAAAAAAATAGCGACCTTTAGTGTCCGTTTGTACCTACTTGCAGGAGAAATCAACTTAATTTGCTATCAATACAGATACACCTCTAGAATATGAAGTATAAGTAGAATGATATTGTGCACGCTTCAAGTAATTTAATTTATGTGTATCTAAATGAGTCTCCTGCAGGCAGATAATAGATGGAGAAAATTGTTTCATTGTAGTAAACATAGCTTGTCTCTTTGCTGGGTCACTAAGCCCCCTAATATTCCAAGATACTAATACTTGTATTAAAGTTGACATATTACTGCAGTATCAGATTTTTGAATCATAACCCTGGAGTAAATAATTCTTGCTAATAAGAAAAAAAATCATATCTATTATACATTTTAATCATATCAAACTAATATCTTTCAAGATTCTTTGTGAGGAGATAATTTCTGTATTCATTTTAGCTATTTGTTGAGCGCATATGAAAAATCTATATAAAAAAATAAAATAACAACATCCACGGAAAAAAGAGAAAAAGAAAAAAAAGAAGAGACAAAAAAGAAAAAAATCCCCAAACTTGTGCAAATCCCATATACACCCCTGGAAAGCTGCCATTCCTCTCAATAGCCTCCTCCAAAAGGGTCTTATATAAAAAAATGTCACAGTGTACACCTAATCATTTTTTCCAATATTTAGAATAAAATTTTGAAAACTATTTAAAAAAAAACTTCCACAAACTAACATGTACCTAAATATATTCCTATAAATACAAAAACAAAAAAAAAATGCAGCCAAACAGAAATAGAGAGTCCATTCCAAAAAAAAAAAAAAAAAAAAAAAAACACAACCTTGCCAACTCCAGCCATTCGGTAGCAGTCTGTGGCTTATCAAAAAATATGCAACTTAATTTGCCTCTACTCTTAATTTAGCAGGCTATAGCATTGAATAGGACAGTTGCAGGGTCTGTAGTCTCTTTTTTACATCTCGAAATTTAGCACGCTGTTTTTGAACTTCAGGAGAAAAATCCAGAAAGAATATAACTTCCATTAAAAGTGACTTCCTTCAATAATCTAGCTCTTCTGAGAATAAGATCTCTGCCTCGTTGTTTAAGTAATCGAATTAGAAATGGCGTGGGGTGCTCCTGCTGGTAAAGGCCTGCTAGGTACTCCCTCAACCAAGGCATAGAAAGATATTCTTTTCCAATCGTTTCCCTTAGTCATGTTTCCGTAGGGTTTGCTCCCTCAGAGTGCTCTGGAAGACCCACCAGCCTTATATTATTATGTCAAAAATGGTTTTCGAGACCTTCCAGCTTACAAGCATTGATATCTGATTTTTTCATTGCTTCTTTAACCACTTCCCATCCAGGCCAATTCTGACATTTCTCTCCTACATGTAAAATTCATATTTTTTTTTTGCTAGAAAATTACATAGAACCCCCCAACATTATATATGATTTTTTTTAGCAAAGACCCTAGAGAATACAATGGCAGTCTTTGCAACTTTTTATCTTGCACGGTATTTGCGCAGCAATTTTTCGAACACTTTTTTTTTGGAAAAAAAATTGTTTCATGCGTTAAAAAAAAAACCAAAACATTAAAGTTAGCCCAATTTTTTTGCATAATTTAAAAGATGAAGCTACACCGAATAAATAGATACCTAACATGTCATGCTTCAATATTGCACACGCTCGTGGAATGACGGTACGTAAAATTCCCCATAGGCGACGCTTTAAAATTTTTTACCGGTTATATGTTTTGAGTTACAGAGGGCTAGAATTATTGCTCTTGCTCTAATGTTCACGGTGATACCTCACATGTGTGGTTCGAACACCGTT
This sequence comes from Lithobates clamitans, assembly GCA_037952925.1. Taxonomy (NCBI): domain Eukaryota; kingdom Metazoa; phylum Chordata; class Amphibia; order Anura; family Ranidae; genus Lithobates; species Lithobates clamitans. Next base: position 7,526,577 of record JBBGZY010000655.1, read on the forward strand.
TTCATATGTGGGCGGGACTTACGTATGTGTTCGCTTCTGCATGCGAGCACACGGGGACAGGGCACTTTAAATTTTTTTTTATGGTTAATTTTTTTTTTTTTTTTTAGTTTGACACTTTAAAAAAAAAAAAAATTGATCACTTTTATTCCTATTACAAGGAATGTAAACATCCCTTGTAATAGGAATATTGCATGATTGGTCCTCTTTACAGTGAGATGTGGGGTCAATAAGACCCCACATCTCACCTCTAGGCTGGGAAGCCTGAAATTAAAAAAAAAATTAACGATCCCAGCTGTGGCGGCGGCATTCGTTTGAATGCAGAGGCCTGGCGTGACGTCATAACATCGCGCCTGGCCTCCGAACTATCATAGAGACTCCGGCGACCATCTGGTGCGCCGGAAATCTCTATGATCACCATCCGGGGGGGGCGGTGGATCCTGTCTCTGACTCACCAATTGAAGCGGTGAGTCGGTAGAAGCACCGGAGGGCTTTTCCCCTCTCGCCGCCCGTAAGAACGATCAAGCGGTGGAACAGCTGCTATGATCATTCTTATGGTGTAGGGAATCGCTGGCACTAAAAGATGATATCTGAATGATGTCTGTAGCTGTAGGCATAGTTCAGATATACCCCCGCAAAATCAAGGACGTCCCTGGACGTACCTTGGGCGGAAAGTGGTTAATGTCTTTGCCCAGTGGTTGTGAGGTATCCTCTAATTCTTTAACACGATCTTCCAAAACAGACATTCTTTCCCTTATTTTCTGTACATCCTGGCATAGAAAAATAAATTCTTCTTTAAGTCCCTGCACTTGGCCAGGTTATATTACCTATAGAATTCTGACATTGTTGTACCGCTTTTAGCACATCTAGTAGTGTAGGCCCCAGTGGTATTAATGATGTTGTTGTTGCATGTATATCATTTGGCTGTTTGTCAATATGCGATTTTACACTTTTATCAATTTCTTCCACTTCACATGTCATTTATTCTGGGTGCTCATGCAAAGTAATTATATTGGTACATGAAACTTCCAATTTATGCCGAAGGGCTTTATTTTCACCATCTTTTGATATCAATGCAAATTTTACAAATTTTACATGAGTTCGACTCGAACTCGAAGCTCATCCCTACCCTTTACCTCCGGCAGTGAGGCTTTTCCTATTTGCTAGGAAAACTTTCCCTTTTGCACTCTTTTTACAGCAAAAACAGGCTCTGCTTTCCTTGTTGTGCTTTGTGCCTTTGTACATCTTAAGAGGTTTGTCATCATGGTGCGTATTTTCTTTCCTTCTGTCATATTCATCGATTCATTTGCCTTTAACATATTTCAGTGTCAGCTCCTGCTCGGGTCTAGTTTCTAAATCGTTAATAAGAGTAGTATATGTCTCTGGAAGGCTGCAGAGCAGCAGGGCTACAATATGGTCATCTTTAATGTCCTCTCTGATGGGGCATAGCTGCTCTATGATTTCTAGCATAGCTTTCACGTGGTCACACATTTGCTAGACTTCTTCTAGTCTCATCTTGTATAACTTTCGTAGCAAAAACAGTTTGCTGCTTAGACTTGAACGCTCACGCAGCTTTAGTAGTGTGGTCTACATACCTTTGGCTGTTTTCTCTGTACCTATGTGGTTAAGCTGGTCATTTTCCACTAGTATGCTTATAATTGCTTTTGCCTGTTTATCCTTCCTATCCCATTCCTGTGTGTCTATCTGTATTTAGCAGTTGCCACAAGTCATCCTTGCCAAGAAACATTTCTAGTTTACATTTCCACAGCTGATAATTGCCATTGTTCAGATTTGCAATTGCAAACTTTACATCTAAACCGCTTGCTATCTTTCATCAGCTTGTATACAGTATTCACTGACTTGCTGTACTCACTGAGTATTCTTTTGAGTGCTGCTGGGTGCCTGCAGGGTGTGCTGGGGTGTCCTCTCCAATACCTGGGTGAATGGACCCATAACCTATTATGCAGAGTATTAAAATCATGGGCTGGAAGCTTCTTGTATTCAGCAGAACCTTTACTTTCATGGAGGTTATCTTTATCATGGCTTTACATCATGTAGACAGAAAACAGGAAGAGAACACAAACAAGTGCGCACTTAGATACAGGTTGTACTTCCTCTCATATCATAGATTACATGAACTATAGTCCTACAGACAGAATTAAAGTGATTCTAAAGGAACATTAAAAAAACAAACATGTTATACTTACTGGCTCTGTGCAATGGTTTTCCACAGAGCAGACCCAAACCTTTCCTCTTTGGGTCGCCTGCTGGTGGTTCAGGCTCCTTGCTATGGTGGCAGTTGAGCACACTCGCTCCCGGGCCACGCTTCTGTGAATGAACATTTCACACACAGAGTACAGCTCGGCCATATCCCCACTCTCTCCTCATTGGCTCACTGGCTGTGATTGACAGCAGCGGGAGTCCTGGCTACGTGACGTCATGTATCCGGAAGTCCGAGGTTGGCCATTTTACTTACTGTTGTTTCGGATGGATGTTATCCTTAAGGGGGCAATATGTACTAATGAAAAAGGTGATTATTCCTGTGCACTGAGTTTGTGAAGAGTATTTTTTTATTTGTTAATAAATGATATATTTCTTGGGATACTACAGTATGAGAGAATTTTTATTACATTCCTCTTCTGAATTGGCTGCTCTCTAGGATATCGAGTGGATGATAGAGCTGTTCTTTTCTGGTGAAGAGCAGAATGGTTATGACCCAGGATACTTGGTAAGCTCATTTTGACCTTACCTTAGTGTGGTTCAGTATTTGAGGTAAGCGGCAGTATTTAAAGGTGATGGCACACAGTGGTGCAGCATGAGGATATGTTAAAGCATGCATGTTAAACATACATGTGGACATGTTGTCTGAAGCGTGCTAACTGAGAAAATTCACATCAAGAGTTGTTTTTTTTAAAGGAATATAAGGACTTGGTTTACTCACATTCCTTGAAGTGGGTCACATTTCTATTTTATTTTCGGGCTCACTATTTTATCACTGTTAATATACAGTATACAGCTTGTTTGCACATATATGTATTTTTGCATGTTTGCTTTTTTGCACATGTATATATTTATTTACATGATTTGGTTGCGCAGCACTTTATTGCATCATATATTTTGATGTGGTAACACATGACAGTTGCTAGCAGCAACACATCCAGTATACTGTATTTCATGTGGAAATTTTAGCACATACTATATTGTATTGGCTAACGCAAGATTTTTTTGGTGTATAAGATTGATTCTTAGCTCATGAGCAATAATCCCCTTTGCTGTTTTCTTGTTTTTGTGTAATCGTTGGTGGCTTCCTTAATTTTAGTTTGTGCTTGATGTAAACTTCTTGATTGTCTGTTTTGGGATGGTAATTAAAGGTTTTTATTTTTTAGTGGTATCTTGTTTTTTATCTTGCATTGACATGGAATTTTTTTGTTAGTGTGCAGTAATTTACCACTTCAGCCCCAGAAGGATTTACCCCCTTCCTGACCAGAGCATTTTTTGAGATTCTGTACTGCGTCGCTTTAGCTGACAATTGCACGGTTGTGCGACGTTGTACCCAAACAAAATTTACATCCTTTTTTTCCCACAAATAGAGCTTTCTTTTGGTGGTATTTGATCACCTCTGCGTTTTATTTTTTGCATTATAAACAAAAAAAGAGCAACAATTTTGAAAAAAAACACAATATTTTTTACTTTTTGTCATAATAAATAACCCCAAAAAATATATAAAAAAACTAATTTCTTCCACAGTTTAGGCTGATATGTATTCTTCTACATATTTTTGATAAAGAAAAATCGCAATAAGTGTATATTGATTGGTTTGCGGAAAAGTTAGCGTCTACAAAATAGGGGATAGATTTATGGCATTTTTATTATTAATTTTTTTTTTTTACTAGTAATGGTGGCGATCTGCGGTTTTTTTCGGGACTGCGACATTATGGCAGACACATTGCCATTTATACAGCGATCAGAGCTACAAATAGCCACTGATTACTGTGTAAGTTACACTAGCAGGGAAGGGGTTAAACACTAGGGGCGATCAAGGGGTTAAGTGTGTCCTAGAGAGTGATTCTAACTGTGGGGGGGTGGGCTCACTACAACTTGACAGAGATCACTGCTTCCGATGACAGGGAGCAATAGATCCCTGTCATGTTGCTAGGCAGAACAGGGAAATGCCTTGTTTACATAGGCATCTCCCCGTTCTGCCTCTCCTCGACACAATCGCCGGCGAACATCAAGTTGGCGGGACCCACGGGCACGCTCCCGATAGGCAGCAAATTCAAAGGGACATACAGGTGCACCAATTTGCCTGCTTGTGCCATTTTGCTGACGTATATGTGTGTGTGGTGGTAGGCAAGTGGTTAAAGCACAGCATATGATTTTCCATCTGTTCTTGGAGCTGCCATTTGTTTACAGAATGTTGCTGCTTCAAAAGAAAAAAACCCCCACAAACCTAAGTGCAATAAAAAAAAAAAATTGCACTGAAAACAACTGACACTATCACCCATATTTAAAACACCCCAAAGTAATAAATTGGGTATAAACCTAAAAATAAACCCAACACGATAGGCTTAAAGTGATATTAAAGGCAGATTTTAAAAAAAAATAATAAACATGTCATACTTACCTGCTCTGTGTAATGGTTTTGCACAGAGCAGCCCAGATCCTCCTCTTCTCGGGTCCCTCTTCAGTGCTCCTGGCCCCTCCCTCCTGCTGAGTGCCCCCATAGCAAGCAGCTTTTTATGGGAGCACCCGAGCAGGCTCATTCCCAAACTGCTGCTCTGTGTGCTTATTCACACATGGAGCATGGATCGGCCCTGCCCCTGCACTCTCCTCAATTGGCTCACTGGCTGTAATTGACAGTAGCGGGAGCCAATGAGGAAGAAGAGACCCGGAAGAGCCGCTACTCTAGTACACATTGCATGATTGAGATGGGGCTCAGTTAAGTATTTGGTGGGCTGCTGCACACAGAAGGTTTTTTACCTGCATGCATAGAGTCTTTACGAGCACTTTAACCACTTGCCACCCGCCATATAGCAGAATGACTGCGGCAAAGGGGTTGTGATATCCTGTGATATCCTGACATCATATGACGTGATCATATGACATCATATGACGTGATGCGGGCGCGTCCCCGCGCCCGCGGGGACGCAGCACAGCGATCGGAGGTGCCGATCGGCAGCTCTCCCTGTCAGAGGGGGGTCTGTGCTGATAATCAGCACATTGATTATCAGCACAGCCCCCATCAAAAGGTGCCAATCAGTGCCCAACACCTGCCAGCTCGTCTCTATAATAAATGACTTTCAGTGCCCACAACAGTGCCGATCAGTGCCCAAAAAAGTGCCAATCAGTGCCCCATCAGTAATGCCTGTCAGTGCCCCATCAAAATGCCAATCAGTGCCACTCAGTAATGCCTGTCAGTAGCTCCTCATCAGTGCTGCCTATCCAATGCCACCTATCAGTGCCCATCAGTGCCACCTACCAGTACCCATCAGTGCCGCCTATTAGTGCCGTCAGTGCTGCCTATCAGTGCCGTCAGTGCCACCTATCAGTGCCGCCTATCAGTGCCCATCAGTTTTTTTTCTTTAATTGACAGTCTTTTTTCTTTTATAGCGCAAAAATTAAAAATTGCAGAGGTGATCAAATATCACCAAAAGAAAGCTCTATTTGTGGGAAGAAAATTATAAAAATGTATTTTGGGTACAGTGTTGCATGACCGTGCAATTGTCATTCAAAGTGTGACATCGCTGAAAGCTAAAAATTGTCCTGGGCAGGAAGGGGGGAAAGTGCCTGGTATGGAAGTGGTTAAAGGCAGAGGAAATGGTGATGAGCCTAAAGGTAGTAGAGAGTGTAAATAAGTCTTGAAGCAGGTCCTGCACAACAAAGTGGTGGTAGGGCTGTAGACAGCAGAGACAAGGTATTCAAAGTGGCAGACCAATCCAGCCATGCAAATCAGCAAAGGTAATAGACTGGTTCTTAAAACCTACATTATCTTTCTCCCCTGAGGCACACAGTAACCAGAAGAAGCTACACACAGAAGAGGAAATTATAGCAAAGCAAAAGTCTCCCTTTCCTCTCTGGGAGTGGACTGGCAAAGGCAAAAAGAGGAAGGGAGCTAGCTAGCTGAGGTTTAGTGCCTGTCAGTGCTCCAAAGGAAGCCACTTTTCAGGCAGGGGACAGCTAATGCAAAACTGTGCTGCTGCAGAATTTTTGCACACCTGTATCTGAAGGCTGACGCTCTAACTTTTTATAAAAAAAAAAGCTGCCTGTGCCTTTTCTTTCCACATATAGGCATGTTGTACCTATTGGTCAACCAATGTATTGGATCCCTAGGTGAATTTGAGTACACAGTCAACCCTTTGTGCTGGGCACTTCTGTCGTGCCCCTGCACTTATCCTGCACTCAGGTACAGATTAGAAGTATGATGTAATCATTTTGTGAAGATGGTAGTGTTAGTAAATTGTGCATACACACAATTGTATGGTAATTATTTTTATGTTTTTATTATGGAAATAGCCTATTCTATGCTCCTGAAGTACCGAAACAAGTTTACAAGAAACTCGTCAATCAAATTCCCATTCCACCGCCGCAACATCATAATATCATACTTATCTTGTAAATCACAGTATGATAGAAATTAATTTATGAATACCAAGATGGCTAATGCGTGCTGCAGGGGGGTGTGTATGAATAATGGGACTTGCTAGGATATATAACTGTTATTGTGAGCTATGACATTTTAATGTAATATTAATAAAAGTTATGTGAGTTTACCTATATTTTGTTATGCATGTGTGCCTTAAAAGTCCAATATTCTGACTTACTTTTTACTAATTATTGTATCGTTTGCATGTGGTTCCCCTTCAGCAGAACAGCATGCCCCCATGAATTCTTACATTTATGATGAAATTAAAATTATAAAGTGCTTTTTCAAAGATACAAACTAGAAAACCTCAGCTGATCTGCTGGACAGTAGGGATGGGCGAACTGTTCGGCCCGAACTTTCGTTGCTTGGACGTTCGGAGAACAGCCGAACAAACGGGTCGTTCGACCGTTTGTTCGGGGCCCCCTGAACTGATCACAATGCATTGTGGCATTGAACAGTGCATTGCAAGCCCTGATTGGCTGAAGCAGTGAAAGCTTCAGCCAATCAGGGCACAGAGCACTGTCAGAGTCATGATTGTGTGAAGGAATGTGATGTAAATAATAATAATAATAATCTGAAAATGTCTATTTTCTTATGTGCATACATATTTTTCTCCTTACTCATTATATAAGTAATACAAAACAGTGCTGCGCAAATAAAAGTCCTTAGATCAACATGTATAAGTGTGGTGACAGGATTAGAAGACAGGAAACACCAGTGACACAATACAGGCTGAGAGCATTGACCCACCCAAGACTGTGACTAATGGACTCTTTGGGTTTTTATCTGGCTTTTACGTATGTGGTAAATGTGCCACATGCAGGAAGGCCAGCAGAAATATTAAAAGACGGAAGGAGTTTGTTTCAAATGCAAATATTAAAAGACGGAAGGAGTTTGTTTCAAATGCAACGCAAAAAAGTTATAAAATTGAAGGTCTGATTACGTGCTCATCAGTGGGGGTGGTCTACATGCTGGAGTGCGATTGTGGCCTCCAGTACGTGGGCCGGACCTCAAGAGCACTTCACGTAAGAATTGGAGAACACATTAGTAACATCAAGCGGGGAGTAAAAACCCATAGTGTGTCCAGGCATTTTCGCCTTTGCCATCAGCGGGACCCCAGATGCCTTAAATTTTGGGGGATAGAAAAGGTTCCCCGACAGTGGAGGGGTGGCCATTATATTAGGCAGCTAAGCCGTAGGGAATCATTCTGGATCTATGAGACAAAAGTTCTCTCCCCCTCTGGAATGTTGATTTTGATTTGAACTGTTTCATTTCTAATAGATAATTTTTATTTTTTATTTTTAACTTTATTCTGTACATGTGATCGTATTTAGCCGATGCCCGTGGTCTGACGTCTCCCTTTTTTATATGTTTCATATATTTTATATATGCGATTTTTTATATGCGACTTTTTTACATGCGATTCTGTAGCATGAACTTATGCGTGTTTAAGATGAAATACTGCTATATTTTCAAATTTTATGATTAAGATGATTAACTTTGCATAATGAGATTTGTTATCCGGGTGTTGCAAGTAATCATTTTTTTATTATTATCTGGTTGCCTATTGGTTGGCGGCGTTGATTTTTTTGTTTCCCGTACATAGGGAAGTGTAATATGAATCATGAGTTCAGATGCAGTGGTTGGGAGGTGCTAGATTCCCTGATCAGTGCGCCCGCGCTTCTGATTGGTGCCGCCGTCACCATGGCATAGTTTATAAACAATGCGGGCCGTCATTGCGCATCCCGCCCCATGCCGATGAAGTCCCGCCCATAGGACGTAACGCGTACGGGGGTCAGGAGCGCATGACGTCACCCGCGGTCATTCGACAGAGACGATCACAAGCTTTTCAGCCGGCACTCGGATCGGAGTGCCGGTATCTGTGAGTGTTTATTCGTTTTAATCATTTTAAATAAAGTAGCTACGGAGAGCACTATGCTGTTTGCCTGCTCATTTCATATGCATCTTCCGTCATTATGCTGAGTGCTGGGAAATGAAGGAGACACCACCATCCATACAGAGTGATCCATCCAGGTTATTATATGCTGTGTGACCTGTTTCAGGTCGTGTATCTGAGGTGAGGGGCCATCCATGTCCGGTGGAGGGATACTAGTCACCATCCAGTTATTGCTCTCAGCCTGTATTGTGTCACTGGTGGTTCCTGTCTTCTAATCCTGCCACCACACTTATACATGTTGATCTAAGGACTTTTATTTACGCAGCACTGTTTTGTATTATTTTATGTCTTTGAGGTAGTTTTTGAATTAACCTTAGTGTCTGCTTGCATTTACTTTCTTGTGTCCACTTATCAGTCAGCGCTGAATTTAACTATATTATTTTTATCATTATATAAGTATACAGATTAGCTCTGTTCCTATGTTTTTCCCAAAATGGCGGGTACCCCCTACATCCCACACATCAGAAGAACGCGGAACTGAAGATAAAACCAAGGACAGCCAAACCTCGTTATGAAGATTCTCCATCTTCTTTTCTATCTTAACCAATGAGATGTACCTATTAGACTAACATAGCAATGACGTATTTTTGTGTATAAAACATTAGCACCGCCTTGAATAAATTAGAAGTGTAAAAAGTAACGGTGCTGAGCGTGTCTCAGAGTGTTTACTTTTATATGCATGCATAGCCACACTTTCCAATTAGAGACAGCAGCAGATAACCTTGGGCTCGATTGGAGCTCTTAATCATTTCCATAACAGATGGTGCGGAAACCCAGGACCTCAGGCTACAGTCGAAGCCATACCGCGATAAGGATTCGAGCGTTAATTGAAAGATGAGAGGGGGTTTGCGCAGCCCTAACAGTACCGGTAAGTTGATTTATATTCTTACCACTGTACGACTTTCTTATCTTTCGGTTGACCGCTGGATTCTGTCGGTATGCTGAGACTGTCTTAGAGGCAGGTATTTCCTCGCCTGAGGTTGTTTTAACGAACCTGCCAATGGGTTTCTGCTGACTGTATTTTTTGTTCACTGTCTGCCATTCTTTGGGCTACGAAACTTAGCAGTCTAAAAGTGCTACATGTGTGAATGTGTGATCTCATCTCAAGATGAGCTGTCGGCCTCTGGGATGAGATTTTTTTCCCTTGTAGCAGACGTTTATAGGACGGGTTACTCAAGGGTTTGTCGAACCTCTGAGGGATATCTCAGCTGCTGGAGCCCCCAGCAGTCTGAAAGTGTTACAGAAGTATCACCCCCAGATGAGCTGTTGGCCTCTGGCTGGAGAGGTGTAACAGGCGTCTATAAACGGGTTAATTTTTGCAGGGTGGTCTGCCCTTGTGGTTATCTTAGCCTGCTGAAATTTTGCAGTTCGAAGAGTGGCAGGTGTAATGTCCTGTCGTGAGTGTATTTGTGGTTTACTGTTTGCTATACACGAGAGGGGTTGGGGTGGGGACTGGTTAAGGTCGGAGGGGGGGCTACCCGGGGGATCTGTTGGGTCGCGGGCCGTAGCTTCCCATTACCCCTGATGTGTTTGTTCTTGTTCTGAGATTAACCGTATATTACAGGGTTATAGCAGACAGTAGCAGCTAGGAGCGCAGCCTTATGTGCTCCCACCCAAGGAATTTGTTGATAAGGAGCAGTGAGAAAGAATATTAACCCCTTGGTTGTACGTATTCTCCTCTCAAGCCGTTAGCCGAGAAACAGAGAGAGAAAAGAATGTGATATTGTGAAGAGGAGAAAAGATGTTGAAATAGTTGACAAAGTTGAAAGAAGTGGCGAAAGTTATGTTGCTAAAGAAACAGGGAGAGAAATCCTGTGTGATAAAGAAAATTGGATAAAGGAAGTTAAGAAAGATGGCGATTGTATTATGTATGTGTATCACAGAGTTGATGATACAGTATGTGAAATTACCACGCTATGTTGGAACTTGAAACAAAAGGAGGGGAGGGACAGCACTGCCCTCCGTCTAACAACCACTCCTTTCTCACCACCCAAGCACAACCCACTGTGACAACTCAGCCCGGCGGCCATCTTAGTGCACCCATGCCTTCACTTTCTACCCAGCCCAGTGCACTTCCTGCCGGCGGCCATCTTGGTACACCCAGTAAGCTTAAACAGCCTGTACCCAGCCCTCCCTGTTTTAAACCAGGATGGTTCATACCACACATCTGTCTTCCCCAATACGGAAGCATCACATTCCCAGGCCGGATATGTTAATGATGAAGAAGCGTCTGAGTGGGAAGCCCAACGACAGGCAGCAAGGCCACCCACTGATTTAACCCCCAATCCGGCTCCGGACTCACAGTTCCGAGAGGATCTCAAACACATGCTGGCAACCGTAAGGAACAGTGCCTCTTGTCAGCCCCGCCCCAACAACAGTCTCGGTTACCAGAAGGGGCACCAGTGATGTATGTCGCTTTTACTCCATCACAAGCAGAGGCCTTAGTGATAAGTCTGCCTGACCCAGAGAAGCAGCCAATTCCCTTCTACCACAGGATAGTGCAGATACAAGAAACTTACTCAGCTGCCTGGAGAGACTTGGTCAGCCTATGCCAAATCAAAGCAGGACATGTTTTTTGGCCAGTCATGCAGACGGCCTTCAATGATGCCAGCCTGACAAGTGCCACTTCCTACACCTCAGGCGTGGAGTTCTGTGCACAACTCCACGACTGGGCAAAGGAGAAGTTGACGGATCAGACCACCACAATCCAAGATATTACCCAAGATAAAGGGGAGTCTGTGAAGAAGTATCATGCTAGACTCATAAAGGCACACACACACATGTTATCAACTGCTTTTGTTTCAGGGCTCAGCGAGGATATCAGAAAAGGCCTGATGGTGGCCCGCCCTGAATACCATTCAATGAAAATGTCTGATTTATTGTTGGTGACCAGAGGTATAGAAAATCAAAAAGGTAAAAAACCAACACCCCTCATGGTAACCCATGACGAAGATCCCGCCTACACTAGTCCACCACCACTGCCCAATACCAGGGAAAGGATCACCTGTTACAACTGTGGGAAACGGGGTCACTTTAGAAAAGAATGCAGAGCCCCAAGATGTCCCAGACGAAAAACCTACCACTTTCCTCATTGACAGGGGTGCAGCCAAAAGTGTGTTGAGGGCGGTGAACCTGCCTGATAATTCTTTCCTTTCCACTATTGATGTTTCCTGCGTGGGAATGGATGGGGTGCCCCGCTCCAGTCCACTTCCTGATTTGCTTGCCAGATTTGTGGTGTCCTCTACATGTCCCTTGAATCTACTAGGAGCTGATGTGTTGTCCAGACTACAGGCCTCAATCAGGACACGCCTGAAGGGGGATGAAGTTACATACTCCCCTATCTTTGGAAGACTCATCTGCCTTGTGTTCTCTGCCTCTCCTGACGACCCTTCATGAAGCAATAACTTCAAGCTCAATACTGCAGGAAGTACTTGACAGAATCCCTGCGTGCCTAAGGTCCACAGGACCGGAAGACAACGGTCACTTAAAGGTGCCACCAGTTTCAGTCAAGCTAAAAGAGGGCGCATCATTGCCCCGGAAACCACAATAACCCCAAGAAGAGAACCCCAAAAGGAGAACCAGGTACCTGCTGTGGATGCCTTTGACTGCAAAATACCTCACAGAGGTGGACCTTACAAACGTTTTCTTCAGTGTCCACCCTCACCCCTCCTGCTGGTACCTTTTCGCATTCATCCACGGAAAGAAACGGCAACATACCTAAACAGTTGTGCCACAAGGGGCACAGAACTTTCCAAGCCAGTTTGCAAAAGCTATGGCTATCATCCTTGACACATGACAAGAGGAACACCCGGAAGTGATTCTCTTCCAACATGTTGATGACCTTCTCCTTTGTGCAGCTGACTTACCCCCTGGTGAAGTCAGCTCAGAAAGCCTGTTGTGCTATCTTGCCAACCAGGGGTGCAGAGCCTCAAAGCCCAAATTGCAGTGGTGCTCAACACCTGTCATTTTCCTTGGACACTGTTTGTCCCATGGGACAAGACATCCTACTGAAGATAGGGTGCAAGTAATCTGATATCTCACTGCCACAAGGTCAGAAATCCCTTCATGCCTTCCTTGAACTAATTTCCTAGTGCAGAGCATGGATTCCAGAAGCCTTCCTACTGATGCTCTGCAATCAGACCCTTCCAGATGTATCCTGAAGAAATATCTAAGTTTGAGGCCCTCAAGCGTGCCATCTTGGGCGCTAGGGCTCCCAGACTACGACAAAACGCTCAAGCTGTTTGTATCCGAACGTCTGGGACATGCTGCAGGTGTACTCACCCAATCACACAGCATCAGCCTACGCCCCGTAGGATATTATTCCTGTTTGCTGGATGCGGTAGCAAGAGGAGGCCTATTGTGTCTGCGAGCTGGCTTTGCTGCACAAACCTTGCTTGACAAAACTTTCAACTTGGTCCTCGGACACTGCCTCGTTCTGCTTGCTCCCCATGACGTTGTTGCCATATTCAACCAAGATCCAGCCGAAACATTTGTCCACTACCAGACACTTGAGACTCCTGTGTTCCCTCCTACTGGACAGCATTACTCTAATAAGTTGTCAAACACTGAACCCTACCACCCTTCTTCCACTTCTTGAGGGGGGAAAGGAGGAGGAGGAGTAGAGTCTTGACTTGTCACCCCATGACCACACATGACACGCGGTCACCACTGAAAACACTGTTCTACAAGCTGAAGCCTTACCACCGGTGATGTCTGCACAGGAGGCAGAGCTGTAAGCACTTACTACAGCATGTAAATGGGCAGAGGGAAAAAGAGCCAACATTCATATGGACTCAAGATATGCTTTCAGCATTGCCCATGATTATGGTGTTATCTAGGACAGAGGATTCCTGACGGCTGCCAGAACACCTGTGAAAAATTGATGCCTTGCTTCTCCCAACCCAAGTGACTAGTCTGAGTAAAGCACACGACAAAATGAACTCAAAGGAAGCTTGAGACAATCATCTAGCCAATTCAGCTGCCAGACAGCTGGTGGTCCACGGGAAGTGGACAGCAGGGTGGTAGAAGAAGACCACCCCATGCTTACCTTACAGACTTTCCCAGTGGACAGAGTTTATCTAAAAGAACTACAGGAAACAACAAGTCCGGATAAGAAGGAAAGCTGGAAACGGAGAGGAGCAACTCTCAGAAATGGACTATTTGAATGCAACAAGAAGCCTTGTCTACCCAGGAGTATGTACCCAGCCGTGGTGCAATGGGCACATAGAGCTGCCCACTTGACAAAGACTTTTATGAACTCTCTTATCAACAAGTGTTGCACCAGGAGTTACTCCACTGACGGACAACTTCTGCAGATAATGCATTATCTGCACCAAATGTAACCCAGGACGCACAGAAAAAACACAGAAGAAGCACCTGGCAAAAGCCCTATACCCCATTCCAGAGGATGCAAATTGATCATTCTCAAGTGCCAAGAAGTGGCAGATTCGAAAACGCCCTAGTGGAAGTGGTCACGAATGCCAGGACCACAGCTAAGAAACTACTAAGTGAGATAATATGTAGATTTGGGGTCCCAGAGGTGATATTGAGAGATCAGGGCCCAGGCTTAACAGCAACTCTTACTAAAGAGATTTGGGCAGCACTGGGGGTTCAGTTGGCACTACACACCCCATACCACCCTCAAAGTAGTGGGAAGGTAGAAAGGATGAATGGGACACTAAAAACAGAATGTTAAAGATGGCCCAAGAGACTAACATGAGTTGGCCAGACAGTTTGCCCATTGCCCTGTTCAGTGTCAGACACACCCCTGGGGGAAACATGCCCTATCCCCTTATGAAATTTTGTTTGGTTCAGCTCCCAGACTTGGTTGTTACTTTCCACAACAGTTACAGTTGCAGTCTGATGTGTTGACTAATTATGTAACCACATTATCATGAGAATTAACCTGAATGCATGTCCAGGTGTTTTCTTCCATTCCAGATACTGAATTAGATACAGGAACACACCAACTACTGACTGGAGATCCTTGAGCCAAGATATGATGGTCTATTCCAAGTTTTGCTGACCACAGCCACCTCAGTCAAGTTGGCCAGGAAGAACACCTGAATGCACGCTTATCACTGCAGGAGAGCGTGTTTTCGGGTGCTGCATATCCTTTTTCTGTTTGATCTAGAGGGAATCTGGACCAGTGAATGTGCCCTTGCAAAGGTCATTATGCCCCCCCATATCCTAACCAAAGATACCCCTAAAACATACACTGACCCAGCACACAGTCAGAGGAGGAAGCGAGCAACTCTCTCCGGAAGCTTTGACCCTCATGTATACATAGATGTCATAGGGGTTCCAAGGGGGGTCCCTGATGAGTTTAAAGCCAGGGACCAGGTAAAAGCTGGTTTTGAGTCTTTGATCCCCATAACAACTGTCAGCAAGAATGTAGATTGGATTAACTACATGTCATGGTTATGCAATAGAGTTTGTCGATCAGCATACCTGTCTCCATGTGTTCATCTCTAGAGACCAGCTGACCCTCACCTGACTGCTTTTGTAACCTCTCCTCTAAGCATGGCCCCACCCCAGGCCCTATCAGGGAACCCTATATTAACCTGTGCACTGCAAGCCAGCAGTGCTGATCAACCATTGTGTGTTAGCCTCTATGTGTACTTGCTGTGTTTCCTACATCTGATTCCTGTTACCGACCTTGGCTTGTCCCTTACTTTTCTTGTTGTTCCAGCCTGCTGCCTCCTTCCTCTTCTCCTGTAGTCTACCGTGAGCGTGAGCTGTGAGACCCTGGGGGCCACGACCTGGAGCCAGACTGCAGCGCAGTCCATCCTTACCATTAAAGGCTCTGGTGAACACCTGCTGGCTCTTAGACTCCGCGCCCTGGGGAATCTATGCTCCAGCTCCCAGTGGGATCTGTGTCAGTGATCCAGTAGACCTGCTTCCTGAACCTCCCAGGGTTCAATCCGCAGCAGTCAGCCGTAGGGTCCACTACCTTACGGTGCACTCCTGATCCCAACGGTGTGCATCTGTCACCCAGCCTCTAGGTGACCTGACACTACACATATTATAACCAACAGAGATTTGTAAATTACACTAAAGATGCCCTCCAGGGAATTGCTGACCAGTTAGCCCCCACTTCCTACATGACACTCCAGGACCGGATGGCCTTAGACATGGTGCTAGCTGGGAAAGGAGGTGTTTTGTAAAATCATAGGAAAAAACGGGAACCTGTTGTACATACATTCCTGATAATACTGGCCCAAATGGTAAGGTTACTTTAGCTATAAAGAAATTAGAAGATCTGTCATTGGAGTTGAAGAACTCAGGTATCACAGACCCATGGGATCAATACTTTAGCTGGATGAGTGGGTGGCAGAAGGTGCTCGTCCAGATAGGGGTAACGGTATTAATAATCCTGGTTCTTTTAGCCCTGATTGTATGCTGTATTCTACCTTTCGTAAAAAGTTAATGAGCAAAGCTGTAGACAATAGCACACCTACATTTTTCCACCAAGAAGAAGAGGACCCCCTTATGATGGAAGGTGACAAACCCTTCACTCCTCCACAGTCACTCCCTGTCCATAACCTCACAATCCTATAGGGTTTTAGGGATAGACAGCACCTGACTGCACCTCTCCTGCTGTATCGAGGAGGGAAGTGAACAGTTGCTGCCCAATTCTATATACAGCCTAAAAGAGTTGCTGAGGAGAAGGGCCAGGCCAAAGTAGGACCTTTAGTATTAGGGACAGAAAAGAGAAAATAGTCATTTTAGGGGGGATTGTGAAGGAATGTGATGTAAATAATAATAATAATAATCTGAAAATATCTTTTTTCTTATGTGCATACATATTTTTCTCCTTACTCATTATATAAGTATACAGATTAGCTCTGTTCCTATGTTTTTCTCAAAATGGCGGGTACCCCCTACATCCCACACATCAGAAGAACGCGGAACTGAAGATAAAACCAAGGACAGCCAAACCTCGTTATGAAGATTCTCCATCTTCTTTTCTATCTTAACCAATGAGATGTACCTATTAGACTATCATAGCAATGACGTATTTTTGTGTATAAAACATTAGCACCGCCTTGAATAAATTAGAAGTGTAAAAAGTAACGGTGCTGAGCGTGTCTCAGAGTGTTTACTTTTATATGCATGCTTAGCCACACTTTCCAATTAAAGACAGCAGCAGATAACCTTGGGCTCGATTGGAGCTATTAATCATTTCCATAACAATTGGACACTGTCATCATGACTTTATCCAATCATGGCTCATTCCCGCCTCACAGTATAAAAGTATTCTTTCAATGGCAGCCATTTTCAGTGTGATTTTGGTGTGGAGAGGGATAGAACAGGGCTCTGTTCAGTGTTATTAGTTAGTGTGCTATACTGTGCTATTTTGCTTCAATTGTCAGTGTAGAATATTAGTTTAGTGTCAGTCTAGGGACAGTGTGAGTGTAGTGAGGAGGACCATCATTCAGCTTTGCATAGTGTGCAGCTAGAGTAGGGACAGCTCAGATAGTTACAGTGTAGTGTAGTGAGACCGTGTCAGTAATCTTGACATTAGTATATAGCTAGAGTAGGGACAGTTCAGATAGCGTCAGTGTTGTGACGGTTGAACACCGTCTATTTGATTGCGTTACTGCCAGTTTAACGCCATATCGTATTGCGTGCGTTACTGCCAGTTTAACGCCATATAGTTTTGCATGCGTTACTGCCAGTTTAACGCCATATAGTTTTGCATGTGTTACTGCCAGTTGAATGCCATATCGTTTTGCGTGCGTTACTGGCAGTTTAACGCCATATAGTTTTGCGTGCGTTACTGCCAGTTTAACGCCATATAGTATTGCGTGCGTTACTGGCAGTTTAACGCCATATAGTTTTGCGTGCGTTACTGCCAGTTTAATGCCATATAGTTTTGCGTGCGTTACTGCCTGTTTAACGCCATATAGTTTTGCGTGCATTACTGCCAGTTTAACGCCATATTGTTTTGCGTGCGTTACTGCCAGTTTAACGCCATATTGTTTTGCGTGCGTTACTGCCAGTTTAACGCCATATAGTTTTGCATGTGTTACTGCCAGTTGAATGCCATATCGTTTTGCGTGCGTTACTGCCAGTTTAACGCCATATAGTTTTGCGTGCGTTACTGCCAGTTTAACGCCATATAGTATTGCGTGCGTTACTGCCAGTTTAACGCCATATAGTTTTGCGTGCGTTACTGCCAGTTTAATGCCATATAGTTTTGAGTGCGTTACTGCCTGTTTAACGCCATATAGTTTTGCGTGTGTTACTGCCAGTTTAACGCCATATTGTTTTGCGTGCGTTACTGCCAGTTTAACGCCATATTGTTTTGCGTGCGTTACTTCCAGTTTAACGCCATATAGTTTTGTGCGTTACTGTCAGTTTAACGCCATTTACTTCTGTGTGCTTTACACCATATAGTTCTGTGCATCACTGTACATTTGGCGCATTATATTGCAGTATATTATATTGTATCCGTGGAGTGTGTCTCTGTAGTGTGAGTACTCAAATTAAAGGGCACAAACACTTCTTTACATTGATTAAAGTGCATCTACATACAGATTTCAACTTCTCCTTTACATTTGCTTATAAGCACCGCCCCCTCCCTCTCAATAATGTCCTGGAGAACAACAAGGAGAGACAGACGTTCCCTTGGCACTGTAAGGGGGCCAGCAACAAATGTGTCCACAGGCAAAGGTGGACATGGTGGTCAGTCCTCAGGCAGGGCATCATTTCCTCTGTTTAGTGAGTTTGCCTGTGCTATCCAGCCACGGCATACAGAGGAGGTGGCGGACTGGCTTACTAAACCTTCCTCATTCTCCTCATCCTCTGTCACACAAGCAGAGACAAGTGTGCAGTCCCCTGCAGTTGCAAGAGTGGATAAACCTGCCTCCTTGTCCCCATCTATTCCTGCCATAGCCCTAACATCAGCCATTGAGGAGTCAGCTGAGTTATTTGACCACAGCGTCAGCCACTTGCTCCTTGATGATGCCCAGCCATTACTGGATTCAGATGCTGGTTCTGAGGTTGAGGATGACAGGAACATGAGCCTAGAGAGAGGGAGGAACACTGGTAGAAAAATTGTCATTCATGTTCCCCAAGCCGCAGCGTATTGCCAAGTTGTCTCCAGTGGTAATGATGAAGATGGAGGAGATGGAGATGATGATGATGATGAGGTCACTGATGCTGTGTAATAATGATGCGCCTTGGGTGCAAGATAGAGCAGAGGAGGAAACTGAAGGTGAGGCGGCACAACCCCAAGGAGGTCGGCATCAAGAAAGAGTAGAGAGCAGCCACTCTATTCCATCACGTTCTGCAGCTGTTATCTCCCGGCTCACTCCCCAAAGCTCAGCTGTCTGGGCCTTTTTCAGCACATCTGCAACAGATCGCACTGTTGCTTTCTGCAAACTGTGTCTCAGGCACATCAAACGTGGCAAAAACACCAACCATATACATATTATTGCAATTTTTTTTGCTTTCATCAAGAGCACCTCTATAGGGTTACAGTGGGAAGGTGCCCCTGACACCCAAAGAGTAATTTTTCTGCACCTGTTTGACAGGTGTATATCATTGCAATTTTTTACAGCAAGGCCAATTCTTGCTTTCATCAAGGGTACCTCTAAAGGGTTACGGTGGGAAGGCGCCACCGACACCCAAAGACCAATTTTTACGCACCCGTTACTTCTATACAAAGTCAAAGTAAAACCAGAGTGTATCCAAAAAATCTCTAATCTTGTTCCAAGTGCACTACATTGAGGCCTCATCATACACACTGGCTCCCCAGCTGTTGCTGAGCAAAATAAAGGCAGCTTGCAGGAAAAATGTTATTTTTTTGGCTTTATAAATTAATTTATTCCTGCAGCAGATTCTAGACATGGTACAGATCTGCCACTTTACAGTTAGACTAAGGGGACCCCCCTGGCACTATATTGGAAGGAATTTTTCATTTTTAGGCTTTCACTTTCAAAATCCAAAAATCACTGCTCATTTAACATTTAACAGGGGTCAGTTCGGCCCATCCCTACTGGACAGTACTTACTCCTTTTTGATACGATGCAATATTAGTGGAAGAGAACAGGCAGATTTCAGCTGAAATAAAAAACAGCATATTTTCTTCTGACACTGAAGGCCAGAAAAATTGTACATATTGGCAACAGACTTTTTGACAGTCTGCGGTTTTGCTCTTTTAAGGGTGTTTGAGACATTGATACTTATGTATCTGTTGCTGATCTCTGTGTAAAATAATCACTGATATTTATTCTGTAAAATAAATATAATTCATGATCCACATTCAAGTCATCCATAAAAAGGAACCAATAAATAGATTTTAAAAAGTGGGAAATATACAGTATATGGTATACTTAAATTAGGTACAGGTGTGAGTGCATATCTGAAAGAGTTATGCTGGCCATACACTATACGAAAAATCGGCCAAACCCATTGTCGAAAAGCGAACATTCGCCCGTGAGCGAAAATTATTGTGCCATCATGTTATGACCGATAAATTATTCAGTGGACAAAATGAATGAATGTTTGTTTTTTTACATATACCTAGTGCAGACAGTTCGAACGAGAAACACATTAACCTTTCAATTTATTGTTCGTTCGGCAGAAAATGTCCAAACTTGTCCTTCATTTTTTTGGCTCAAAAACGTCCCAAAGAGTATCGATTTTGTGCCCATTAACTGGCCGAAAAACGAATGAACTTTCTAAATGACCGAATTTCGCCCGATTTTCTGTATAGTGTATGGCCAGCATAAGTCCAGGTTCTTGAATTTATTTTAAATTGCCTGCAAGACATGATTGCTAGGAGTTTGTATTTATTAGTAGCAGAAAACTATCTGTAAAAAATATGGCAAGATATCTTAAATAAAAAGAACAATTAATTTTATCTTTCAGTACAAATGCTCAAGATAAGATGGAAAACAATGAGAGATAATTTTCGGAGGGAGTACATTAAACAACAGAATATAAGAAGCGGTTCTAGTGGCAAGTCGAGCCGCGTATATTGCCATTATATGAGCTCCAATTTTTGAAGCCCGTGATGCAGCAGAGACAGTAAGTATACTCAAATATACATGGTTTAATAATGTTTATGACAGAAATGTATAAGAATAATAGCAATAATTATATAACATTGTGTAATTATTTATTTTTTTCCAGAACAGAAAGCAATATGAGCTCAGATACTGTTGATCGTATTGACGAGACTCAATTGCTCTTTGATGACGAGGATGCAGAAAATACACCAGAGCCAGCAGAAACACGTATGAACAGGGAAAAAATCACGATTTAGACCGAAGAACAAAGTGCAACAAACCTAGGAGTTTATTGACATTGTCAAAAACCTTATTACTTCTCAAAAAATGAATTAGGAGAAATTGCCTCATTTGCTAGAAGTTTGATCCCTCAAATGGAGAAAGTTGACCAGGGATTGCAATGCGATATGAGGATTGATATGATTAGACTTATACAGTCATATCAAGGTCTGGATCAACATCTGTTCGTTCCCAATCATTTGAGATACCCAATCCAAACCATCACAGAGGGTATGGTAATCAAGTTACACCAGGAACATCATATGAGAATCGTAACATGTCCTACCCACCGATAGGACCTAGTCAAGTGCCCTTGCCTCCCCACTACAATAATGCCTGTTTTCATGGAAGGCCGTTTGACATGCCTCTCTATCGACCACCAACCCAACATCCCCTTCCTCCCCCTCGAGAGGATCCACACCCTCTACCACCCTGTTATCAAGACCTGTAATTGTTTGTTATGATCAAAGTTTGATGTTTACAATAAAAAAATACATGTTTTATATATATTGAAAAAATATTTTAATATATATTGAATAAATAAAGTTTTCATATGTTACGATCCTAATAAAATCCAAATATATATATATATATATATATATACATATATATTAAATACATTTGTTTATTAAAATTTTAATGTATTTTTTTTTTTTGCACATGTTGTGCTGTTATGTTTGAAACACTAATTATACATTTAATAAATGTATACAGTTTTACAGTTTTGAAAATAGTTGTGTTCGTATTATGTGTTTACATGTGCACGTATTGATCCATCATATATATTACCTCAGCGTTACAAGTAAACGTACGCATGGTGTTATTGCATCTCTGCAATTGGTATCCTGTCTCAACAAGGCAGGTGTCAACAGCTCAAGCAGAAAGTCAAATCTAGTGAAGGAAATAGATCAGTTGTTAACACTACTAATAAATGATTGACCCATTCTATCCAATGCTAACCAATATAATATGCTAATCTAATTTAACACTATGCTAACTTTAACCATTTCTCTGTAATCACACCTAACCCTACTCATGCTGAATGTATGGAACCCTATGCTCCCTAAAATTGCTAAGCCCAACCTAAACAAATTTTGTTAATCAGAACCCTATGCAAACCACTGGGAATGTAGGGTTAGGTGTTCTTGGACTATAGGGACCGTGATTAGGATTAGGGTTAGAGGTTTGGTGCTATAGGGACCAGGATTAGGGTTAGGGTTAGGGGTTTGGGACTATAGGGCCTGGGAATAGAGTTAGGGGTTAGGATTAGTGGTTTGGGACTATAGGGACTGGGATTAGGGTTAGGGTTAGGTGTTTGGGACTATAGGGACCGGGATTAGGGTTAAGGGTTTGGGACTATAAAGACAGGGATTAGGGTTAGGTGTTCTTGGACTATAGGGACCGGGATTAAGGTTAGGGGTTTGGGACTATAGGGACCGGGATTATGGTTAGGGGTTTGGTACTATAGGGACCGGGATTAGGGTTAGGGGTTTTGCACTATAGGGGCCAGGATTATGGTTAGGGGTTTGGTACTATAGGGACAGGGATTAGGGTTAGGGGTTTTGCACTATAGGGGCCAGGATTAGGGTTAGGGGTTTGGGACTATAGGGACTGGGATTAGGGTTAGGGGTTTGGGACTATAGGGACCTGGATTAGGGTTATGGTTAGGGGTTCTGGGACTATAGGGACTGGGATTAGGGTTAGGGGTTTGGGACTTTAGGGACCAGGATTAGAGTTAGGGGTTTGGGACTATAGGGACTGGAATTAGGGTTAGGGGTTTGGGACTATAGGGATTGGGATTAGGGTTAGGGTTAGGGGTTTGGGACTATAGGGACCGGGATTAGGGTTAAGGGTTTGGGACTATAAAGACTGGGATTAGGGTTAGGTGTTCTTGGACTATAGGGACCGGGATTAAGGTTAGGGGTTTGGGACTATAGGGACCGGGATTATGGTTAGGGGTTTGGTACTATAGGGACCGGGATTAGGGTTAGGGGTTTTGCACTATAGGGGCCAGGATTATGGTTAGGGGTTTGGTACTATAGGGACAGGGATTAGGGTTAGGGGTTTTGCACTATAGGGGCCAGGATTAGGGTTAGGGGTTTGGGACTATAGGGACTGGGATTAGGGTTAGGGGTTTGGGACTATAGGGACCTGGATTAGGGTTATGGTTAGGGGTTCTGGGACTATAGGGACTGGGATTAGGGTTAGGGTTAGGGGTTTGGGACTTTAGGGACCAGGATTAGAGTTAGGGGTTTGGGACTATAGGGACTGGAATTAGGGTTAGGGGTTTGGGACTATAGGGATTGGGATTAGGGTTAGGGGTTCTGGGACTATAGGGACCAGGATTAGGGTTAGGGGTTTGGTACTATAGGGACCGGGATTAGGGTTAGGGGTTTGGGACTATAGGGATCGGGATTAGGGTTAGGGTTAGGGGTTTGAGACTATAGGGACTGGGATTAGGGTTAGGGTTAGGGGTTTGGGACTATAGGGACCGGGATTAGGGTTAGGGTTAGGGGTTTGGTACTATAGGGACCGGGATTAGGGTTGTTGAGGACTATAGGTTAGGGGTATGGGACTATAGGGGGGGATTAGGGGACTGGCATATTGTGACTATTACATTGCGATGCTCATCCGAGTGTAATTTCGGAACTTATCAGGGTGCACTCAAACAGGGTGCACGCAAACAGAGAGAGTGCACTGCACTGTACAGGTCCTGATAGAGCAACACGAATTGTCCTCTGTCAGAATGCATTTGTTGGATAGGATGAACCCAAAAGCAACGTTGCAGTCTCTGTTTGAGGATTTGTTCCCAAACAAGTAGCACAAACATCAACAGCAGCTCTTAATACTCCATCTTTGTCCTGTATAAACAGGAAGTGAACAGGATGTGATGTAAGGGGGTGGGGTTGTTAGCTAAAGCCAATGCTTTAAAATCGCTCTAAAAACGCATGGGCGTTAGCGCTATTTTTAGCGCAAATGCGGCAAAAATGCGGTAGAATGCGCCAATAGCACTAGACGTTTTTAGAGTGTTTTTCTAATGCCCCAGTGTGAAAGGGGCCTTAAAGTGTCCTAGCCCTAACCCTCTCTCCCCAAGTTCTGTTTAAGAGAAATAAAATCTCTTTGCATTCAAGAAGTGTCTGGCGCCCATTAATCTAACTTGCATTACACCCACTATGCCTTACAACCCACTCTATATGGAAGAATGTCAGCAGTTCTTGGTGCTAAAGGTTCTCATTAGACTAGAGGAGGCCTGAGACCTTGCTTCATGGAGAAGGTATACCCCTGACTGACTCAGCTCGGGAGCAAAGCCGTTTATGGCACATACAATTTTCTTTAGGGATTGGGTGAGAGCTACCAGATCCTAATACTTTTCTCAAAGTATAAAGTTGCAGTATAATTATTTTTTAACTAATTTATCTTGTCATACAGAAATGTTAAACCTGTATGTCTTGGGCAAATTCTTGTGCAAGTTTGCCCAAGAGGCAAACGGATATTCCGTGGATTAACTTTACCTATAAATATTATTGTATAAAGTATGTTTTTACTTAAAGCGGAACTATACTTATCTTGGCTCCAGCGATGCAGTGCCTCTCAGCTCCCTGCCTGGCCGCTGATATGTCTCTTCTGCATTAAAATTCCTGTCTGTTCTTCATCTTTAAAGCGTAACTCCACTTTTGTTGAGAAAAAAAACATTCCCCTCTGGGTGATCTATGTACATTGCAAGGATTATAACAACCTTTGTTGCAGATTTCTACCTTTTGTTATTCTGAAGAAATCTCTGTTTGTTCCTCTGTGCTAAGTGGGTCTATTGGGAGTGGTTTTATAATTATCAGTCAGCTGTGCAGCTGCAGAGCACTAAAGAAGAAAGCTGCTGGGCCTGCATCCCTTTAGACATTATTTCCTATTGGGAGTATCCCACCAAAAATGACATTTTTGTTGCAGGGGATGCCGAAAATCTGACTTGTATCTTATGCAGACTTCTGGGAAAATTGGTGAGCCAATCACACAAGCAGGAAATTATGTTTCTGGGGTGGTCAGTACACATTGTGTGTACAGAATAACTCCAGGTAGCCACATTGCATTGCGTTTTCAAAAAATTACAGAGGCTGCAGGTTGAAAAGGAAAGGTAATTTTAAAAAACATTTAATTACAATATGACTTGTGTCGCAATTGTATACAGAATATTATTTTTTCTTTATTTGCTATTTTTTTCTCCCACGAAAGTGGAGTTACCCAATAAATCTGGTCTCAAGTTACACTTTAGGAACCTGGCTTGTACCTGATTCTTTTTGAATGAATTACTAATATAATGTATTACTCCTTTATAAGTAGCGATTGCTTGAAAAGTTTCAACTGTGTACAGTGGTTTTTGATAAATGCGTTGGAATCTAATAATTTTCTAAACAACTGCATGTGAATTTAGAGACATTTTCAGTTTCCCAAGGCTGTAGAAACAGTAAACAGAAAATGTAATAGGAACCATATGCTAGTTTTACATTCACCAACTGTTTCACTCTTCTCTGATTCTTAAAATTTTTGCCACATGAATCAATTTTTTAAATGATCGCTTTATTAAAAGTTTTTGAAACAATATATATTATTTATTATATAAATGCCAACCATCCCTGTTGCATGGCATCCCTGTCAAGGTGGCTGCAGGGGATTGCATGTTTGTGATCAAGTCCAAACATAATGTACACATTACTCCTTCTATTAATATGCTTACCAAACCCTAACAATCTCAGTATAATGAAAATCCCTCATTCTAATGTTGTTCTACAAAGTACAAATGATACCATCGAATTCAGCAAAGAAACCATCTGTTCATAATATAAACATACATGCCTGAATACATAAATTTATTAGCCTAGCTAACTCACTTGGAAACTGTCAGCAGTATTAATTGCTATTGGCTATTAGGGGGCCCTCCAGTGCATATCGAATAGGCCATACACATGCCCAGAGTTATACAGAGGCCAGATAAACATAGTTTATGTTAGCATATTCATCCAATTATCCACCAGATATTTTCAATCCACATACTGTATATATTCAGTATATTAGTTTGCTAGATGTATATAAAACTAGGTAAACCTAGATGTCACCAGAAATATTCAGTATATATTGCAGTCAGCCCCTATATTTATATTCTGCTTGTTGCAATGATCCTAGAAGTACATGCTCATTATTAATGTAACAGCCAATGAACACTGATTATGTTATGATAGTTAATTTCCCACTGTCTAGTACATACCTATTACATAATAGACAATAAAATACTGGCAGTTTCTGTAACTCTCCCAGCAAGCAGGTGTAAGCCTAAGGCTTAATGTACATGGGACGTTTTAAAACCTCTCCTGAACGATCCAACTTGACTTGCGGCTATATGCGAGTTACCGATTTTACACAAATGCCTCTGAACATCAGTCCTGAACGCATTTTTTTGCTTTCCAAAAAATGCTTCTAAACTCAACTGCCTAGAAACTACTATAAACGACCCTGTCTACAAGTGCTGATAAGATAACATAGAGGGGAATTCAGGGGCAACTGAAAAAATGCCCAACTGCTCCTAAAGGTCTGTTTACCAGCAGCAGTGTACATGAAGCCTTAAAGGTGTGAAATACTATAATAAGCAATGCCATCACTCAAGACAACAGTGACACATAGGTAGTTGATTTACTAAAGACAAATAGGTTGCTCACTTTGCCAAGGAAGTTGGACTTTGCAAAGGAGTTCTTCCTTAACTTAGAGAATATGATGAAATTTTACTTTGCAAAGAATACCCATTCGAGTGCAAGAAAAATATAAAAAGAGCATTTTTGCTTCACCATGATTAGATAATGGAAGTCAGAAGAGTCTCACTCCCTTTGCTCAGGGGAAAATTCCCTTGCTAATTAGAACCCCCCCTGCAAAGTAACCAACCTATTTGCCTTCAGTTAATCAACCCCATAGACTTGAAGCTTATTTAACAGACCTCCACATGAATGACATACCTCAATCTCCCTCTGAGGCTGATTCTCCACTCACTCTATCTAGATAGCAGTAGCCATGTTGGCAATGGCCGCTCCTTAAATCCCCCCACTGCGTGCCTGCCCCCAGGCATTTTAAAGCATGCTCATGGATATGACAATATCACACATGTAGGTCACAGCCACAAAAATGATATTGTCATTATATGCGGTGTGCACATTACATTGCTGTAAAATGTGATCTACCTATAGAGAGAGACAAGAGATTTGTGTAGCTGGTCTTTTATTAGAAATGCTTAAATATAGTCTGACATAAGTGTTGGGGGAGTTTAAAATTGGGCCTGTACCACATGTTGTAACTGAAGATAACTGAGAAACATCAAATTAGTCAGAATAGTAGCTTTGGGTGCAAAGCAGGGTTACTTCGGGCAGTGGTAAAGAATAATGGCCAGGATGTGAATACTTCTATCTGGTGGTCTTCCTGACCCTAAGGACAGTTAAAATGGTATTAGTAATCTCAGAGCATGAGTGAGGTCCAGGAACCACTAGGCTACTAAGTGTGAGGTAGGAGCCAAGTATTACTATTTACTGAAGTAGAAAAAGGACGTATCAAACCAGGCAGGACTTCAGTAATGCAGGTTTATTAACAACAGCTGGGAACATACAGGTTCATGTTCAAAGTATTACAAGATGCAGGTCTAATTTATACAGTTTCTTACAATGCAAGCATATTAGGTACAACATGATTGGTTGCTAAGATCTACGTCAATGTAACTAACCATAAATCTGACACTTGTCATACAACCAGACAAACGTATTCATTCCCAGAATTCCTATATGTTTATTAACCACTTCACCCCCGGAAGGATTTACCCCCTTCCTGACCAGAGCACTTTTTACAATTTGGCACTGTGTCGCTTTAACTGCTAATTGCGCGGTCATGCAATGCTGTACCCAAAGGAAATTTGCATCCTTTTTCCCCCACAAATAGAGCTTTCTTTTGATGGTATTTGATCACCTCTGTGGTTTTTATTTTTTGCGCTATAAACAGAAAAAGACCGAAAATGGTAAAAAAAGTGATATTTTCTACTTCTTGTTATAAAAAAAAACCCAATAAACTCAATTTTAGTCATACATTTAGGCCAAAATATATTCGGCCACATGTCTTTGGTAAAAAAAATGTCAATAAGCATATATTTATTGGTTTGCGCAAAAGTTATAGCGTTTACAAACTAGGGTACATTTTCTGGAATTTACACAGCTTTTAGTTTATGACTGCCTATCTCATTTCTTGAGGTGCTAAAATGGCAGGGCAGTACACCCCCCCCCCAAATGACCCCATTTTGGAAAGTAGACACCCCAAAGAAATTGCTGAGAGGCATGTTGAGCCCATTGAATATTACATTTTTTTTGTCCCAAGTGATTGAATAATGATAAAAAAAATAATTACAAAAAGTTGTCACTAAATGATATATTGCTCACACATGCCATGCTTATATGTGGAATTGTGCCCCAAAATACATTTAGCTGCTTCTCCTGAGTATGGGGATACCACATGTGTGGGACTTTTTGGGAGCCTAGTCGCGTACGGGGCCCCGAAAGCCAAGCACCGCCTTCAGGATTTCTAAGGGCGTAAATTTTTTATTTCACTCCTCACTTACTATCACAGTTTTGAAGGCCATAAAATGCTGAGATGGCACAACCCCCCCCCCCAAAATGATCCCATTTTGGAAAGTAGACATGCCAAGCTATTTGCTGAAGGGCATGTTGAGTCCATGGAATATTTTATATTTTGACACAAGTTGCGGGAAAATTACAAACTTTTTTTTTTTTTTTGCACAAAGTTGTCACTAAATGATATATTGCTCAAACATGCCATGGGCATATGTGGAATTACACCCCAAAATATATTCTGCTACTTCTCCTGAGTACGGGGATTTCACATGTGTGGGACTTTTTGGGAGCCTAGCTGCATACGGGGCCCCGAAAACCAATCACCGCCTTCAGGATATCTAAGGGCGTAAATTTTTGTTTTCACTCCTCACTACCTATCACAGTTTCGAAGGCCATAAAATGCCAAGATAGCACAAACCCCCCCCAAATGACCCCATTTTGGAAAGTAGACACCCCAAGCTATTTGCTGAGAGGCATGGTGAGTATTTTGCAGCTCTCATTTGTTTTTGAAAATGAAGAAAGCCAAGAAAAATGTATTTTTTTTTCTTTTTTCAATTTTCAAAACTTTGTAACAAAAAGTGAGGTCTGCATAATACACCCTTAGAAAGCCTGAAGGCGGTGCTTGGATTTCGGGGTCCTGTACGCGGCTAGACTCCCAAAAAGTCTCACACATGTGGTATCCCCGTACACAGGAGAAGCAACAGAATGTATTTTGGTGTGTAATTTCACATATTCCCATGGCATGTTTGAGCAATATATCATTTAGTGACAACTTTGTGAAAAAAAAAAATTGTCTTTTTCCCGCAACTTGTGCCACAATATAAAATATTCCGTGGACTGGACATGCCTCTCAGAAAATAGCTTGGGGTGTCTACTTTCCAAAATGGGTTCATTTGGGGGGGTTTTGAACTGTCCTGGCATTTTATGCACAACATTTAGAAGCTTATGTCACACATCACCCACTCTTTTAACCACTTGAAGACAAAACCCTTTCTGACACTTTTTGTTTACATGAAAAAATTATTTTTTTTGCAAGAAAATTACTTTGAACCCCCAAACATTATATATTTTTTTAAAGCAAATGCCCTACAGAATAAAATGGTGGGTGTTTCATTTTTTTTTAACAGTATTTGCGCAGCGTTTTTTCAAACGCATTTTTTGGGGAAAAAACACACTTTTTTAAATTTTAATGCACTAAAACACACTATATTGCCCAAATATTTGATGAAATAAAAAAGATGATCTTATGCCGAGTGCATGAATACCAAACACGACATGCTTTAAAATTGCGCACAAATGTGCAGTGGCGACAAACTAAATACACTTTTTGTTTACAAACGTTTTTATTGTAGGAAAATATAACATCTGGGTGTACAGGCACAGTGGTGACAAAAATCATGGTGGCCAGAAAGCCCATAACAGTTAAATGAAATATCACACACAATGCAAATAATAATTCTCATAACCGTACAAAATAAGCCCATAAAAGGGAGCTTACAGTTGTGATAAATGTGCACTTCTAGTAATTTGAATATACCATCAAGCAACAAAAATGTTGTTTCCATTAATACAAGGATCGTATATGATATGGAGAACTGGAGGTATCCTACAAATTGGTTCTATCAAATAGGATTATGATTTGTTTTATTGGGAGTCAGCAGCAGGTACCGAGGGATCCTCCAGTCTGTTACTAAGCAGATGGGCTGTCCAAATGTTCCACTTTCGGTCAAATACGTGCATGGAGTCCAGGAGAGTATGATGTATTCTTTCCATAGTCCTGATGGACTCCATACGAGAAATTACCTGTGACCAAGAAACGTGGGGGCGTTTCCAGTTCAATGCTATTGCCCACTGAATCGCACTAAAAAGTGTGTGGATTAATTTTTGTATGGGGAGGGGAACAGCTGGAAGCTCTGCAAATAGCAAACACATTTGACAAGTCAATGTAAGCGATACTCCGGAGAAAAGCGTTATGAGAGATGTAGTCTTGTGCCAAATGGCGTCTAAGGCTTTACAACTCCAGAACGTGTGCAGCAACGTACCCCTGTCCTGGCATCCTCTAAAACATGTGCCAGAGACCAGGGGATACATTCTATGGAGGCGCTTCGGAGTGTAGTACCACCTAGTGTGAAGTTTGAGTACCGTTTCCTTAATTGACACAGAGCGCGTGCATTTGTGCATGTTGTCTATCATGTCCTGCCAGTACCCAGCAGGGACCTCTTGGGCCATCTCTGTCTCCCATGCTTCCATTGCTGTGGATTTTTGAGGGGAGTTATAATCATTGAGGTATCGATAAAGTACGGAGATGGTCCCTTTATCCCTCGCCGCTTCACCACACAGAAGCTCAAATGGAGTTTTCGACACCTCCACTCCGCCCACCATAAGTGACGAGTAGAAATGTTGAATTTGCAAGTATTGGTGAAACTCGGATCTGCCCATATCGTAAGTCTGACTAAATACACTTTTAAAAGCCTTTAAAAGCCTTTACAGGTTACCACTTTAGATTTACAGAGGAGGTCTACTGCTAAAATTACTGCCCTCGATCTGACCTTCGCGGTTATACCTCACATGCATGGTGCAATTGCTGTTTACATTTGACGTCAGACCGACGTTTGCGTTCGTCTTTGCGCGAGAGCAGGGGGGGACAAGGGTGCTTTTTTTTTTTTTACCTTATTATTTTTTTGCTTTTTTATCTTATTTTTAAACTGTTCCTTTCATTTTTCTTTATCATTTTTATTGTTATCTCAGGGGATGTAAATATCCCCTATGATAGCAATAGGTAGTGAAAGGTACTCTTTTTTGAAAAAATTGGGATCTATTAGACCCTAGATCTCTCCTCTGCCCTCAAAGTATCTGACCACACCAAGATCGGTGTGATAAAATGCTTTCCCAATTTCCCAATGGTGCTGTTTACATCCGGCGAAATCTAAGTCATAAAATGCTCGTAGCTTCCGGGCCATAGAGATGATTGGAGCCATTTTGGTCTCTGATCAGCTCTATGGTCAGCTGACCTAATCGCTGGCTGCATTCTCAGGTTCCCTGTTGGGACAGGAGAGCCAGAGAAAAACATGGAAGACGGTGGGGGGGGGCATTCCCTCCCACTGCTTGTAAAAGCAGTCTAGACGCTAATTAGCCGCTAGGAATGCTTTTACATCAGGGATATGCAATTAGAGGATCTCCAGCTGTTGCAGAACTACAAGTACCATGAGGCATAGCAAGACTCTGACAGCCACAAGCATGACACCCAGAGGCAGAGCATGATGGGACTTGTAGTTTTGCAACAGCTGGAGGTCCACTAATTGCATATCCCTGTTTTACATGAAAGCTGACCGCTGGCTGAAAAGAATGATACCAAGATGATACCTAAACCTGCAGGCATCATTCTGGTATAACCACTCAAAGTCCAGCAACATACCGGTACGTTGCTGGTCCTTGTTGGGCATATATTGTAAACTTTTTTTTCATGCAGCCTGTGGGCTGAACGAAAAAAAGAGATTGATCGGTGGGTATGCCCACCATTAGAATACCTCCCTTCATCCACCCACTTCTAATGATGGGCATACATGCACTGTTTATATATGCCGAAGCATGGGGGCATCCGCCCCAAAAGGTAGGAGCGAATCGCTCCTCCGCCCCTGCTTCCCCCATGCTTCGGCATATATGCTCTTTTTTTTTAACTGTGGTGGTGAAATCACCTCATACAGCACTGGAGTCACGGCTTTATGTATCGTGGGAGCAAACGCTGTTGCTGTCAAGATAAATAAATCCGCGCTGCAACTGAATAGTGTACCTGCTAAGCAAATGATGGTTAATAATAAAGCAAAGTAACATTACAGTATAACAGTAAGACCTACCATACCTGCAAAGCAAATACAAAAAAACTGTAAAAAATAAAACATTTTTTAACGCAACCTGTGCCTAAAATATATATATGCCGAAGCATGGGGGCATCCACCCGCAAAAAGTAGGAGCAAATCGCTCCTCCGCCCCTGCTACCCCCATGCTTCGGCATATATGCTCTTTTTTTTAACTGTGGTGGTGAAATCACCTCCGACAGCGCTGGAGTCAAGACTTTATGTATCATGGGAGCAAACGCTGTTGCTGTCAAGATAAATAAATCCGCTCTGCAGCTGAGTGGTGTACCTGAAAACAAAAAAAGTTTACCAATAAAACACAGTAAACAGTAAAGTATAAAAAAATTGCATACCTGAAAAGCAAAAATGATAAAACATAATAACAATAAAACATTGCAGAATAGAATACAGTAAAAAAGAGCAGAACAATAGAGAGAGAACAATAAAACGACAACTATTTTCTTTTATATTTTATATTTTTTTGTGTTTTTTTTTTACACTTTTTTTTGTAACTGTAACTTTTGTAACTGTAACCCGTTCCAGGTTCGAGTCTCTCAAAATGCGATGTTATCTTGGGAGACCCTGTGAAAGTGTGCCTAGTCTGTGCAGTGCTGTACCCTACGCTAACACTCAACTAGTGTATGGTAGCGTTCAAAACATTCACCAATGCAAAGACCAGGATTTTCAGGACAGGAGGGACAATAATAGCGTTTGTCACGCCTATATCCGCGCTTGCTGCAGACACAACATCTTTTTTGGGGGGTTCGTTGGGTAGGGGTACTCGGAAGGACATAAAGAAAATGCCTTTCATGCAGCCGGCTTACTGCATTTGGTTGGGGAAGGTGAGGTGCAGCACCGTCTGGAAACAGAAGGGCTCTGACGATCTGTTCCTGGAATGTAATGAAGGATCCAGCCCGTCCTGAAGCTCTGTATAGCACATGAGCGTTCAGCAAAGCCAATTGAAATAAATAAACAGACACTTTCTTGTACCAGCGCCTTACAGGCAACTAGGTACGGCGCCAACAACTGGTCGTTGAGGTCCACCCCTCCCATATTTTGGTTATATTCCTGGACACAGAGGGGTTTCTCCACAACACCAGTCGCCGTAGTAATTTGGACCGTCGTGTCTGCATGAAGGGAGGTAAGAATGAAAACATTCTTATCATCCCTCCACTTCATAGGGAGCAAGTTATTACACTTGAAGCAGGCTCTCTCCCACAGCCTAAGACGGAATCTACAAGCCGTTGGGGAAAGCCCCGGTGATTAGGTCGCACGGTGCCACATGCTCCAATCTGCTGATCAAACAAGTGACTAAAAAGTGGCACGCTCGTGTAATAATTGTCCTCGTACAAGTGGTACCCCTTTCCGAATAAGGGTGACACAATCTTGCCAGCGCTTCCTATGTAGTCAGGGCAGTTTTTCGGCTCTACGCGGCTATCTTTTCCCTCTTAAACCATAAAACTACATGTATAGCCTGTGGCCCTGTCACAGAGCTTATACATCTTGACCCCATATCCGGCACGCTTGCTTTGAAGGTACTGTTTGAATGACAAGCGGCCAGAAAACCTAATCAGACAGGGACTCATCAACGCAGACAACTTGATGGGGAGTAAACAAGTCTGCAAAATGTTGGTTGAAGCGGTTTACGAGGGGCCGAATTTTGTAGAGCTGATCGTATCCAAGATCTCCACGAGGACGACAGAGGTCATTGTCATTGAAGTGCATGAACCGCAAGATCTGCTCATATCGCGCCCTGGTCATGGAGGCAGAGAACAAGGGCATATGGTGAATTGGGTCATTGGACCAATATGACCGCAACTCACTCTTTTTAGCTATGCCCATGTTGAGGGAAAGGCCCAGAAAGAGCTTAAATTCGGAAACCGTAATTGGTCTCCAATCTCTGGCAAGGGAGGACTGGGGAATAGTGGCGATGTGTTGACCAGCGTACAAATTGCTTTGGTCCACAATAGATCTATAGAGATCTTCGGTGAAAAACAGCAAATAAAAATCAAGTGACAGAAAATCAACTGTTTCCACCTGAATGCCGGGTTGGCCAGTGAATGGGGGAAGTATGGGTGCTACAGAAGTGATGGGTTCCCAATTAGGATTGGCGAATGCAGCAGGAAGGGCACTATGGGCACGACGGGCCTGTGTTCGTCTTCTTGGTGGCAGCGGGACACTACTTGTGCTTGCCACCTAACCAGCTTAAACTGCACTAATGGGACTCGCCACATCACCACGTGATACTGCAGTGCTGGATTGACTACGACCAGGGTGTACTAGGCCGCTGTTGCTTGCCAGTTCACCAGAAAGGATTTAACGGCGCTAGTACTGCTCTGCTCCATATGAGGGACTTGTGGTTCTTGCACATCAATGACAATAGAAGAAGTTCGGGGACTGGTACACCTGACCTTGACAGGGACCACAACTCCGTCTTTAGAGCTATCTGTCATGGAG
The DNA here is from genome assembly GCA_037952925.1 of Lithobates clamitans. NCBI lineage: Eukaryota > Metazoa > Chordata > Amphibia > Anura > Ranidae > Lithobates > Lithobates clamitans. The sequence goes on from JBBGZY010000655.1 coordinate 7,561,427, forward strand.
CCACTGTCCTCTACAAGATCGTATTCTGAGCCTGAATCTGACAGATGAGTGACTTCCTCTTCACTATCTGTCATGCTCAGAAATGTGTAGGCCTCTTCACTAGTGTAACTTTGATTTGCCATTTTGGGCTCTAAATTTAGTGGTAAACTAGTGAGACTCACAGGTAAAAAAGCTCCTGACTATTAGCAACTGTATCAAAACGCTACCAAAAAAACTGTTAGCAATCGCAGGGATCGGGCCTGACTCTGCGAATGCTGCAGTTATGTGTGTTTAGTGTTTTGTAAGTGACAGTGATCTTTCGATACCGCACTTGGGTGGGTTGGGCTGGGCGGAGGGGCAAAATGCAGGTGCTAGCAGGTATCTGGGCTGATCCTGCTAACACTGCGTTTTTTGGGAACCCTAAACTGCTGGGGATGCTAGTAAAGATCTGATCAGATCAGATATTGATCCGTTCAGATACTATACCACTAAGGGAGGTGTATGCTGTGTACATGGGTGTTAGCGGCACTGGCACTAACCTGACGCTGCCTGAGGCGACGCAGACCCTGTCTGACTCTAAAACCTAACTCAGGGGGTTAGACCTTTATTAGGAAATAAACGGCGGGTGCCCTGACGCTATAAAAAATAAACTAACCAGCGTCACCCGTCACCCGGGGTCCCTGACGCTATAAAACACTGACAGCGAACCTAAATACTTACCTCCCTAATTAGCGTCACCTGTGACACTAATACAGCGATCAGAAAAATGATCGCTTAGTGACACTGGCGATGGGGGGTGATCACGGGGTTAAACCTTTATTAGGGGGGATTAGGGGGTACCCTAGACCTAAAAGGGCCTACCACTAACTGCCCTGCCACTTTTAACATTCACAAATGACACCAATGCAGTAATCAGTAAAAAAAAAACTGCTATTGGTGTTACTGTGACAGGGGGTACAGGGGGGTGATCAGGGGGTGAAAAGTGTGCCTAGAGTGTTCTACTGTTAGTGTAGTGTTGGTGCACTTACTTGGATGTCTTCTCTCCTCGGCGCCAGAATGAAAAGACCGTCACGAGGAGAGATGACATCACTTCCTCTGCCGCTGTTTACCTTACAGCAGCAGAGAAAGATTGTCATTAGTTGGGAGCGATCGCGAGTTATTCGCGACTTATTCGTGGCCTCCCCCTCAGCACGGATCGCTCCCCTAACAATGCCAACCGCCAGCGATGCGATGTGATGCGCTCTCCACCCGCGGGAGGCAGATCACATATCAGGTCCGTGATTTTGCCTGCCCGTGCCATTCTGCCGCAGTATATCTGCGTTAGGCGGTCGGCAAGTGGTTAAAATGATTTATAACGGTTTTTGTCTATGGTTTTACCCATTAAAATACTTGTATAGAGACAATATGGCACATAGTCATGTTAAATCAAACCCTCCTTGTCCTGATAAGACTTCACCAACTCAAGGATAACAGATTTACGACTTTGGGAAAAGGAACTTGCAATACAATCATATATGTATGTATTCATATATTGGTTTCACAAAAAGGTAACATATTTACATATATTATATATATGTATATGTATGTGTGTATATATATATATATACACACACATACACAAAGCTAACTATTTTATTCAACAATGTCTAATTATTAATATATACATACATACGTATATACATACACATAATAGTGTTCTCTTATTGAAATGTATTTTAACTGTTTAATTGGGACACAAGCAGACCTTTTTGACCCTGTCAAATTTAATTAATGTACATAACTTTCCAATATTCCACATAATTACGTTTAAAACACTAGTGTAAGAAGTTTTATCACTTATTCTTGACAATGATTGTTTTATTACCTTCAAGGAATATTATCTTATCAGGCTGTAGTTCAACTGCTGTCAAAGTGTTTCTCTTCTAAGTAGTAGTGTCACGTACCTGACGGTAGAGCCTGATGTGCAGGGAACGGCCTCTCTTGCTCCTCTGATTCTGGCCCCCTGATAGAGTAGACAGGAGGAGCAGAAGTGCAGAGTCGCACAAGTGCCAAACAGTTCGTCTTCACTGTAATGTAGAACAGCGGCAGGTGGCACGGTGCTGGAGCAGGGTTCTCCAATGAGCGGAAGATGCAGATCGGGCAAGCCAGGTCAAACACTGGCAGGAACGTCAGGAACAGAAGCGGAGGCAGGTGCGTAGTCTGGATGCAGGCAGGGTCGGCAACGGGCTGGCAGCGTGGTAGTAGAAGGAGCAGGCAGATGCGGAGTCAGAACAAGCCAGGTCAGATGTAGGCAGCAGGTAGCAGAGTCAGAGGCAAGCCGGGTCAGTAAACAGGTGCAGGTATCACAGGTAAAGCAGGCAGGAACACACGGGAATGCTGTAGAACGGACAGCACTGGATGCAAGCACAGACCAAGTTTAAATAGCCCCTTGGTAATGTGCACACAGGTGACCCGAAGGTGTTCTGACAGAGGCTGAGGTCACAGGTCGACTTCTCCGTCGGCCATCTTGAGTACTGGCTGGTCTTCTCTGACAGGCTGAGGTCACAGGTCGACCTCTCCTTCGGCCATCTTGAGTACTGGCTAGTCTTCCCTGACAGGCTGAGGTCACAGGTCGACTTCTCCTTCGGCCATCTTGAGTACTGGCTGGTCTTCCCTGACATTGCCCCCCCTAACGGGCAGCCTCCGGATGCCCAATCTGGCTACTTTGTCAGGATAGGTCCTCTTAAAGGTTCGGATCAGTTCTTGGGCCTGAATGTTGGTTTCAGGTTCCCACGAATTGTCTTCAGGACCGTAACCCCTCCACTTAATAAGGTATTGAACTTGACCTCTCCTTCTCCTGCAATCTAAAATCGCCTCTATTTCAAATTCCTCTTCGCCATCTACCACCACAGGTTCGGGTGGCTCTGTATTCCGATCCGGAAAAGAGTTGGGGATGGCGGGCTTCAGTAAGGTTATATGAAACACTGGGTGGATCCTGAAGGTCTCCGGTAACTCCAGCTCATAGGCAACATCGTTAATTCGTCTCTTAACAGGAAACGGTCCCACGAATCTGGGGCCTAATTTCCTTGAAGGACAGGTTAGTTTCAGATTTGTTGTGGCTAACCAGACTTGTTCCCCCGGGTTCAGGATCAGGTCCCCTCTTCTCTTCTTATCAAAGATCTATCGAAGAAAGGACGGGTGAAAACCGTAGTTTGCGAAGAAGGGAGATTGTTTCGTGGCTGAATGAGAAGAATTATTGTAGGCAAACTCGGCTAAGGGAAGTAAGGACACCCAATCGTCTTGTGAAAAGGAGGAGAAGCAACGCAGATATTGTTCCAGTGTCTGGTTGGTCCTTTCTGTCTGACCATTAGTCTGCGGATGATAGGCTGAAGAGAATGAAAGTTCAATACCCAAGGATTCACACAAGGATCTCCAGAATCTGGAGGTGAACTGGACCCCTCTGTCTGAGACGATGTTAGCCAGAACCCCATGGAGTCTTATAACCTCTCTGATGAAGATCCGTGCCGTCTCTTGTGCAGAAGGGGTGCCCTTCATAGGAATGAAGTGGGCCATCTTGGACAATCGATCAACGATTACAAAGATAGTACTGTATCCCTCGCATGGGGGCAGTTCCACAATGAAGTCAATTGAAATCATTCTCCATGGTCTGTTCGGGACAGGTAATGGCTTCAACAGACCCCAGGCCCTGGATTTGCTGTTCTTATTACGGATGCAGGTGGTGCACGATTCCACATATCTCCTACAGTCTCTTGCCACCCCTGCCACCAGAAGGTTCGCTGCACCAATTCAGCAGTCTTGCTGACCCCAAAGTGTCCTGCCAGCACGTGGTCGTGGCACATGCTCAACGTGGCAGTTCGTAGATCCTCTGGCACGAAGACCTTATCCTCATACCAGAATAGCCCTTCCTGTGTCCGTAAGGTGATCCCAGATGGTGTATAACTCCTCACAGAGGTTTGTTTAACCTGCGTCATTAAGTCCCCTTGTAGGAGAAGGAAATTTCCCAAGGACAGGATCGTATCCGGGGGAGAGATGTCTTGGGATTTGCTAAACATGCGTGATAGCGCATCTGGCTTTATGTTCTTGGATCCAGGTCTGTATGTCAGATGGAAGGTAAATCTCGAAAAGAAAAGTGCCCACCTGGCCTGGCGAGGTCTCAATCTCTTTGCTGTTCTTAGATATTCGAGATTCTTGTGATCTGTGTAGATTAAGATTGGATGTGCTGCTCCCTCGAGAAGGTATCTCAATTCTTCTAATGCTGCCTTAATTGCTAAAAGTTCGCGATCCCCAACGTCGTAATTCTTCTCCGCGCTAGACAGTTTACGCAAGAAGAATGCAACTGGGTGCAACAGGTCCCTTGGGGCCCTGTCTTTGGGACAAGATAGCTCCCATCGCAGTTTCCGAGGCGTCCACTTCTAAGACATACGGTAAGGCCGAGTCTGGGAGCTTCAAGACGGGTGCGGATGTGAAAAACCTCTTCAGCGTTTCAAAGGCTGACTGAGCCTCTGGAGACCAACGGAATCAGGACCCCTGTTTGGTAAGCTGTGTAATGGGGGCAATGATTGCTGAGAACCCCCGAATAAATTTTCGATAAAAGTTTGCAAAGCCTATAAAACGTTGAATACCTTTCTTGTCACATGGAGTAGGCCAGTCCAGGATAGCCGTTACCTTCTGGAGATCCATCCGGATACCTTCGGTGGAAATGATCAGCCCCTGAAATTGGATACTCTAGCGTTCAAGCTCGCACTTCTCGGGTTTGGCATATAATTCGTGTTGTCGAAGGCGGGTTAATACACTTCTCACGTGTCTGCAGTGGTGTTCTAGGGAGGAAGAAAAAATTAGCATATCATCAAGGTATACAATGACAAATAAGTCCAGGAAGTCTCTGAGAACATCATTAATGAAATGCTGGAAGGTAGCCGGAGAGTTGCAGAGCCCGAAGGACATCACGAGATACTCGTAATGCCCAAATCGTGTGCGGAAAGCAGTCTTCCACTCGTCTCCCTCCCGAATGCGCACCAAATTATAGGCGCCCCGAAGATCCAATTTTGTAAATATGGTAGCGGAACCAAGTCTTTGAAAAAGTTCAGGAACTAATGGAAGTGGGTAACGGTTCTTCACCGTCACCTTGTTAAGTTCACGGTAGTCCACACAGCGGCTTCGGGGAGTAGCTCTATAGGGCAGTCATAGGGCCGATGAGGTGGGAGGATCTCTGCCCTCTTCTTACTAAACACATCAAAGAAGCTGTGGTAGGCTGGAGGCACAAGCTGACTGGTTTCAGAGTCCGTATCTAGACACAGCAGAGCGGGAACATCACAGGAGGTCTGTAGGCAGTGCTGGGTGCAGTAAGAGGAGACAAAGTTAATACTTCCTTTAGACCAGTCGATATGGGGATCGTGGGCCTTCAACCAAGGTATACCGAGGATAACTGGGAACAGGGGGGAAGCGATGGCGTCTAGTCGTAGCAGTTCTCGGTGGTCCTGGGACATGATGGTCAGCAGAGGAATGGTTTCGTGAGTGACTGCTCCGGACTTAATGGTGGAACCATCGGCCAAGTGAACCGAGAGCTTCTGTGCTTTAGGCTGCAGGGGGATATGATGTTCGGCAGCAAAGGACAAGTCCACAAAGCAGCTGCAGGCTCCGGAATCAATTATGGCGGTAGTCTGCAGAGTCCTTCCTGGCAGCTGTAGAGAAATGGGAATAGTAAAGTGAGCGGAGTTGCTAAGCGAGCTTGGGGTTAGCGAGGCAGAAGTAGTGAAGAGAGACTTACGAGGTTTCACTGGGCAGGACCTCACGTAATGTCCAGATCCCCCGCAGTATAAGCATAAGTTCTGTTGGCGGCGGCGTTGTCGTTCTTCAACCGTAAGAGAGGGCCACAGCAGGCCGAGTTGCATAGGTTCCGGGGCGTCAGGAGCCGGAGTGGCTGGAGCAGGTGGAGCGGGATAGGACGAGCTGGGTACCCGAGGTAACATCCACACTGGACGGGATGGAGTGGACGCTCTCTCTAGTCTTCGTTCTCTCAGGCGGCGATCGATCTGGATGGATAGATCAATCAGAGTTTCTACCCGCGCTAACTCATCTTTGAGTGGTTCGGAGAGGCCCATACGAAATTGGTATCGTAGGGCGTCGTCGTTCCAGTTTGTGTCACATGCCCATCGTCGAAATTCAGAGACGTAGTCTTCCACCGACCTACGACCCTGTTGAAGTGCATGAAGGGCCGCTTCGACTGAAGCTGTCTGCTGAGGATCTTCATACAGCTGGGCCATGGCACTGAAGAAAGAGGTTAAGTCGAATAAGCATTCAGCCTTCTGTTCCAGAAGGCGGTGGGCCCAGGACTGTGGCTCCCCTTGTAGCAGGGAGATTACAAAGCTGACCTTGGTAGCTTCTAAGGAGAATGTGTGGGGTTGAAGGGCAAATCACAGTTCACATGCGTTCCAAAACGCTCTAAACTTGCTGCATTCACCCAGGAACCGGTCTGGGGTAGGTACCCTGGGCTCAGGTGGGAGCATGACCACGGCAGGAGCAGGAGAAGATCCCTGAGAGGAGGCTGATGCTGAAGGTGGACCCTGCGGAGTTGCAGCGCCTGTCAGGGTCTGTAGGCATCCCTCTAGCTGAGTGTAGCCCTGCTGTAGGTCTTTGACGGCTTGTGCCAAGCCGGCCAGGTGCTGGCAAAGTTCATCCATAGGAGAGGGTCCCTGAGCAGGCTCAGACATGGCTGTCCGTTACTGTCACGTACCTGATGGTAGAGCATGATGTGCAGGGAATGGCCTCTCTTGCTCCTCTGATTCTGGCCCCCTGATAGAGTAGACAGGAGGAGCATAAGTGCACAGTCGCACAAGTGCCAAACAGTTCATCTTCACTGTAATGTAGAACAGCGGCAGGTGGCACGGTGCTGGAGCAGGGTTCTCCAATGAGCAGAAGATGCAGGTCGGGCAAGCCGGGTCAAACACTGGCAGGAACATCAGGAACAGAAGTGGAGGCAGGTGCGTAGTCTGGATGCAGGCAGGGTCGGCAATGGGCTGGCAGCGTGGTAGTAGAAGGAGCAGGCAGATGTGGAGTCAGAACAAGCCGGGTCAGATGCAGGCAGCAGGTAGCAGAGTCAGAGGCAAGCCGGGTAGGTAAACAGGTGCAGGTATCACGGGTAAAGCAGGCAGGAACACACGGGAACGCTGTAGAACGGACAGCACTGGATGCAAGCACAGACCAAGTTTAAATAGCCCCTTGGTAATGTGCACACAGGTGAACCGAAGGTGTTCTGACAGAGGCTGAGGTCACAGGTCGACTTCTCTGTCGGCCATCTTGAGTACTGGCTGGTCTTCCCTGACAGGCTGAGGTCACAGGTCGACCTCTCCTTCGGCCATCTTGAGTACTGGCTGGTCTTCCCTGACAAGTAGACTTAAAAACCTAAAAATTAACTATCCTAATAAACGTTCACCCAGTAAACTTGTGACTGTCTTACAAAAAATACCAGCATGAAGCAGACAGATCATCTAAAGTTCAACATTTAAAAATGAAGACTTTCTATATTTATGGGATAACATAGCATACAATAATAAAGACTAATAACTATTGCTTTAATATTGAATATTATTATTGATGATAAGACCACTGCTATTTAATAATATGAATATGAATATGAATATTCATATTATTATGATATTATTGTGAATATCATAATAATTAATGATGATAATTATACTAATAACATATACAAATGAATATGAATAATATGAAATACATAGGTTAATATGGAATTCTACAACATATTTCCCCCCTGTTGAGGCTTTACACAAGCCTCACAGCAATTACAATACAGATCACCCACCATGCCCTTCAGAGACCCTATGTACCCGACACTTATCACATAAATAGTAAAAAAAAAAATCAGTCCAATCAAAAACACACTGCATCTTCTTCTGTAGCTGCAAAGTCTTCTCCATATGTGGCACGGAAGACATAGTTGTCAGTCTCAGTAGCATCGTGATCATCCTTCCACAAACTTTTTTCAACAGACAACAGTTACTCAGCAACATCATATCAAGGATAACATGGAAGAGGAACAATCAATTTAGCTAGTAAATAAAAGCCAAGTATGTGGTTCCAGGGACCATTCCGCAGACTCAGTCCCATAAGACTTTGCCTTTTCCTGCATAGGTCTTTTCCGCTTAGCCAAGTGCTTGAATGTTTTTGGAGAGAGATCCTTCTTCAGCATCATTTGCTGGTCCAGTATCATAGCACAAGCTGCTTTGGATGCTGTAATGCCGCGTACACACGGTCGGACTTTTCAGCTACAAAAGTCCGACAGCCTGTCCGACAGACTTTCGACGGACTTTTGGCAGACTTTCGACGGACTTGCGGCGGACTTTCTAAGGAACAGACTTGCCTACACACGATCACACAAAAGTCAGTCGAATTCTTACGTGATGACATACACCGGACTAAAATAAGGAAGTTCATAGCCAGTAGCCAATAGCTGCCCTAGCGTGGGTTTTTGTCCGTCGGACTAGCATACAGACGAGCGGATTTTTCGACCGGACTCGAGTCCGTCGGAAAGATTTGAAGCATGTTTCAAATCTAAAGTACGTCGGATTTGAGGCTAAAAAAGTCAGTTGAAAGTCCGGAGAAGCCCACACACGATCGGATTACCAGCCAGCTTTAGTCCGTCAGCGTCCGTTGGACTTTTGTAGACGAAAAGTCCGACCGTGTGTACGCGGCTTTAGACACAAATTCAGTGCATACCTGTTCTGCAAAGATACAAGTCTGATTTTCCAGTTCCTCCTATATTGCATGAAATCTTTTCTTTGTAGCAATTAACATTTGTAACACATTGTATCATGTCTTCTGTGATCGTCCGATATTTGTCTGGATATAAAATACACTTCAAAATTATAGTAGTAAAAAATAGTCAGTGTCAGGATACAATAGACCTCTGGCAAGCATTTCAGGGCAACCTTCAAAGCAATGGCTCCTACACTATCATTTTGTTTAAAAACTTAATTATGTGCGTTCCTTTTACTTCTACAACACCCACTAACAAAGTATTCATGTATCTATATAGTTTTATCATAATACAATACTCTTAGAATATTCCTCCACATTATCAGTATAAATCCCTTGAAGTACATGTTTTCAGTACAAAGTATTTTATATAGACTATTCTTTTACATTTCTCAACCTATACTATTTCCCATACAATAAATGTAAAATTCTTACAATTTCTTAATCTTGACTCCACCTACCAATCACTATTAAACTGGTCATGTCATACCTTCAATATAGTCAGTCCAGATATTTAATTCGTTTTAATTCTGTAGTCTTCCCACAAAATTTGCTAAACCCAAAACCATTTCACTTTTTGTCCATCCCCGCACATACTATACTGTAGCTCATTAATGCTATAGCAGTCAGCATGGGTCTTTTCTGTCAGTCACTGCTATACTGTCTACGTCAGCAGCCTAATTTTAATTACTATGGTTTCTTTTTTACCTCTCCTATGTCTTAAAACATGAATTATAAAACATCATATTAAATAAATCTGTACACACACATATATCTTGCTTTTTTTATAAGAACCCCCAGCATATAAATGAGAGTTCTTGGCCCACATCATGCAAATATCAAGATATAAAAAACATAACGTATCTTATAAAGCACCAATACCATACATTCTTAGCGAAATGTCATACTCATTACATTACACCTCCACACTTTTTTTTCCTCAAAAAATGATAAAACTATTTGTTTATAATGATTGAACATTTTCTCAAAGTGGAACTCTACTCATAAAAATGTGATAAAAATACTGTTTATTATTAAGAAAAATACATTCCACATTAATTATTTTGCTACCATTTTACCAGAACCTCTGAGCAGCAGCAGAATTTCAGGCTGTCAGCAGACTGGCCTCTAGATTTTAATCAGTGCAAAAAAATAGAGCACAACTGAGCATGTGTACAGCAGGGTGAGACAGTGGATTTTAAACAGTATAGGCATTTATTTTTACTGTGTTTCATAGCTACACCTGCAAAAGTGGTCAGCCTCAAGTGATCCAGCAGGACTTAATTTTATGACCAAAGTTCCAGTTTAAGGTGTTCACAATAATAATACTTATGACATATATAAAAATCAAAACAAAGGTAATTCTCTACATGCAGAGTGTCACATACAATTATTTAGAATTGTCCATTACTAAAATAATTCTAATATTTTTTTCTGCAACAGTCTCTTGTATGCATTCCACTTGCACTTATGTGAATAACACTCCTGCTAATCTCACTCAGACTGTGATTACTATAGAAACACTACTATAGAAAATGAAAATGTCACTGTCGCAAATGTGGATTTAAATGGACACATGAATTGTGAATTCTTACACTTCCTTTTATGATCTTTAATGTACTTGCAGTCTTCAAGAGTTACTGACATGCATTCCTTTAGTGGCTTTGATTGAAACAAAAGATCACATCTAAAACAAGGATCTGTTTAGAAACAAAACTACACAAATTTAGTTAATTCTTTTAAACACATGAACATTTTTTCTCCCACTGTACAGCATTAAATCTAAGCAACTATCATTTGCCTCTAGAACTCCTAAAATTAATGACAAAATCTATCCAAAGTTTCATATGGCCCAGTAAATTGTATTTAATTTGGTCTACAACAGCCCATACATCCTGCCCACCAATGAATATGAGTGTGGACACAAGGTTCTATCGTCTATGCCAAGCATAGAACAGAATGAAACAAATTTTTCATAAAAATGGGTACCATTATCTGATATCAGTGCTGTGTACACATCCTGGGAAACACTTCCCACATCAGACACTTAGCTGTTATCTCGTACATTTGCATGACCATATAAAAAACTTTGATTTACTTTAAAAAGGAGCAGACATTTATTAAAGTATATCTGTATCTACAGCTTTGTTCTTTCATTGCAATATAGTCTATATGCAGGCACATAAAATAGACTTTGTAGAACTACATTTTATGAAACTACATTGTGATAATGTTCATAATTTAAAAGAAATCAAATAAAATTACACGGTCACTTGCACATGTTAAATCCAAAGAGGTTAAGAAAATGTGCATTACTATGTCCCTCCTTATCTAGAAGAAGACAATAAAACCTGAAAACATTAATCAGTGTTATTATAAATTAGGAATGAGCACGATGTTCGAGTCGAACCTACATTCGACTCGAACATCGGGTGTTTGCCTATTCGCTGAACATTGAACAATATGCGGTGTTCGCAGCAAATTTGAAAGCCGTCCGAACCCCGTTAAAGTCTATGAGACATTAACATGAAAAATCAAAAGTGCTAATTTTAAAGGCTTATATGCAAGTTATTGTCATAAAAAGTGTTTGGGGACCCGGGTCCTGCCTCAGGGGACATGTATCAATGCAAATTGTTTTTTTTTTTAAACAGCCGTTTTTTACAGGAACAGTGATTTTTTTAATGCTTAAAGTGAAACAATAAAAATGAAATATTCCTTTAAATATCATGCCTGGGGGGTGTCTATAGTATGCCTGTAAAGTAGCGCATTTTTCCCGTGTTTAGAACAGTACCACAGCAAAATGACATTTCTAAAGGAAAAATTGTTATTTAAAACTGATCACGGCTGTAATGAATTGTCGGGTCGCGGCAATAAAGATACAACTCATTGAAAAAAAGAGCATGGGCCCCCCCAGTCATTACCAGGCCATTTGGGTCTGGTACGAATATTAAGGGGAACCCCAAACCAAAATTTAAAAAATAAATTGCGTGGGGGTCCCACTAAAATCCATACCAGGCCCTTCAGGTTTGATATGGAAATAAAGGGAACCCTGCGCCAAATAAAAAAAAATGGCGTAGTCATCTCCCCCAAAATCCATATCAGACCCTTATCCAAGCACGCAACCTGGCAGGCCGCAGGCTGAGCACGAACCATACCAGGCCACATGCCCTCAACATGGGGAGGGTGTACTGGGGTCTGAACCCAAAGCACCTTGTCCCCATGTTGATGGAGATGGAAGGGCCTCATCCCCACAACCCTTGCTCGGTGGTTGTGGGGGTATGCGGGCCGGGGGCTTATCGGAATCTGGAAGCCCCCTTTAACAAGGGCACCCCCAGATCCCGGCCTCCCCCCCATGTGAATTGGTAATGTGGTACATTGCACCCCTACCATTTCACAAAAAAAGTGTAACAAAATGGTAAAAAAGACAATAGACCGCTTGGGACGGGTCCTTTATTAAAAAAAATAAAAAAATAAAAATGTCCCACGATGTAAATTCACGCCACCTGATGGACTGAAAAAAAAAAAGCCGCAACCTTTCTGCCTCCATGGGAGGCTCCTGCTGACTGACGTGTCATCTCTGTGACAGTTCTTATATACCTGAGGGTGGGGTCACCCGGTGATGTAAATGGGCGACCCCGCCCCCTCTGACGCCGCAAGGTCTTTCCCGTGGTTTCCCCATGGCGTGGGGGGCCTCCCATGAAGGCGGAACGGTTGCGAGGTTTTTTTTCGCTCCGTCGGGTGCATTTACATCGCGGGACATTTTTATTTTTTAATAAAGGACTTGTCCCGAGCTGTCTTTTGTCTTTTTTACCATTTACCCCCAAAGGGCCTGGTAATGGACTGGGGGGGGGACCCACACTTTTTTTTTTCAATGAGTTTTATCTACATTGCCGAGACCCGACAATTCATTACAGCCACAATCAGTTTTAAATGACAATTTTTCCTATACTATAGACACCCCCCAGGCATGATATTTAAAGGAATATTTAATTTTTATTGTTTCACTTTAAGCATTAATAAAATCTCTGCTCCTGAAAAAACAGACTTTAAAAAAAAAAAATTGCATTGATACATGTCCCCTGGGGCAGGACCCGGGTCCCCAAACACTTTTTATGACAATAACTTGCATATGAGCCTTTAAAATTAGCACTTTTGATTATTCATATTCGTGTCCCATAGATTTTAATGGTGTTTGTGTGTTCTGTCAAATTTTTTGCCTGTTCGCATGTTCTGCTGTGAACCGAACCGGATGGTGTTTGGCTCATCCCTATTATCAATGATGAAACAATGCCTACATCAATGAGCGAAAGAAAGCTTCAAATTTTTATATGATACAGTTTCTGTTGTCAGTAAAAATTTCTAAATTTAAGATTAAAACGTATATGTCCTTTACAGCGGGCATACAGTAAAGAGAATGCCGTCACAGTTTATTTAATTACATTTAACACATTAGCACATTGTGCGCATGTCTCAATAAAACATTTTTTTCCACATCAATAAATGTAACACTTATAATTGGTGACCAAAAACAAGCCACATATTTGGGACAAGGCTAACCCGATGTTTAATAAAGTAACAAAACTATAGATTAATCCCACTCTAAATAACTTGTAAATATGGAAAAAGAGTAGGGGAATAGGGACCTACATATACTGTATATACATACTCCTTGTACAATAAAGTATTATACTTAATTGGTTGGTTGCAGATTTACATTGCATGCTATTACTGTGTATGATCCCCAAAAATCCCAATTTTAATATAATGTTATTTAGGAGAGCCCCTCCTAAAATATGTCTCATGTATATTGCACCCAAGAACATAGCTTCCAGGTCTTTCAAAATGTTATTAGCTAACTAGACTTCCCTTAAGAATAATTATATACACATTTTATTGTTAATTAGATCATATTAATGCAGAGTGACCCTAATCCAAAAACTGACTTTGCCACCAGTAGTAGCATAACTAAAAACTTAAATAAAAAATCAAAAGGAGTGAAATTTTACAAAGTATAACTTTACATATGAAAACGTGTTAGCTGCTCCTGGAATAAAGAAATAAATTATTACTTTAGTCAAACTAATAATCAGCCTGATGATTACTAAATATTGTAATCAGGTAAGACAAAATAAGTTATAGCCAATACCAATAAGGGACCTTGCTCACCAGAGCTTATAAGCTAATATTAGACATTAAGACTCTCATTCTCAAACTCACTCCCCTGTATTTGCTACATATAGCACATATAATAGGATGTTTGCACTGTTTCTATGAAGCATCGTTCTTCACTATTCTTTTTAGAGAATAAGAAACAAATATAAATTTGGAGTTCCCTTTTACCAAATAAATAAATAAACCCCATTGCTATCTTTGTTAATACTACTAAGTGGGCAAATATATAAAGATGATAGTATACATCAAGGCTCAAAATTTCAAGTCCTGAGCTACTAGCCAGTCCTCAAGGGTTACTCACCACCAGTTGCCCCGCCCAACCCCTACCCTGCGCTGCCCCTAAACCCACCCTCAAAAAAATCTATTGAAATTACACTTTAATGTTTCATGCAATTAAGTTATAAAAATATTAACAACTTTATCCATGCCCATCAATGCAGCTTGCCTGTGCCCGCCAATGCAGCCTTTGCCCACCATGCAGCCTTTGTCCAATGCAGCCTGTGCCCACCATGCAGCCTGTGCCCACCATGCAGCCTGTGTCCCATGTGCAGCCTGTGTCCCATGTGCTGCCTGTTTCCCATGTACAGCCTGTGTCCCATGTGCAGCCTGTGTCCCATGTGCAGCCTGTGTCCACCATGTGCAGCCTGTGCCCACCATGTGGAGCCTGTGTCCCATGTGCAGCCTGTGTCCCATGTGCAGCCTGTGTCCACCATGTGCAGCCTGTGTCCACCATACAGCCTGTGTCCCATGTGCAGCCTGTGTCCCATGTGCAGCCTGTGTGCCATATGCAGCCTACCTGTGGAGGGGAACAGAGGAGAGCTGCCACTGGATGATCAGAGCAGGGAACATCACAGCTTTTGTTTCAATAGCTAGGAGTTCACCCGCTGCGCGCCATCACATAAGCCCCTCCTCTTGTCCGGGGAACTTTGATACATGTCACCTGTCCTAGGATTGGACGGGTGATCTGTCTATAAAGGCCCTGGGAAAAAAGGAGGGGCTTATGTGACGGCGCACGGCGGGGGAACACACAGCTATTGAAATGAAAGCTGTGATGTTCCCTGCTCTGATCGTCCAGTGGTGGCCCTCCTCTCTTCCCCTCTGTGATCGGCGGTGCTCGCCCCCCCGGCTCCCAGGCAGCCCTTCTCGACAGCCCTCAAAATCTACTCACAAAATGCGAGCGTGGAATTTTTGAGGGCTATATATACATAATACTGTACAATAAGATAGGGACATAACAAAATAGAGAATAAGGACCCTCCCTACAAGAGTGATACGCTAAATATAAAATGCACCTTTCACTACTGCAGTCCATAATATAAAAGACAGAATACCTATTATAATCTACAATTTATATTCTAATAAAATAGAGACCTATTCCCATGATAGACATTTCCCTTTTTAGAAACAGAAAAAATAAAAATTAACAAATGTTTAAGAATAAGAAAGTATTCTGAGATTTTCTGCTCAGCTCATCAAGTTTCTGTCTAAAGTCACCAGACATAACTCCCTAAACATGCCCCTTAGAGAGATACAGAGTACTGAGATAAACTGTCACAAAAGTGATTTAATGTTGTTTTTGCACATACGTGCAGACAGCTATTTCTATAATGGTGGCTATACCGTCTACAAAATGGTGGAAATCATTTCAGCTGTCATTCTCCTACACACATCACGAAAGAAATACATTATCTTGTCTAACAAGCAAAACTTACAACTGTAAAACATTTTTTAAGCATGCCATTAATTATATTAGCAGCATTTAATTTATCTACGGATTCAAGTTATGCTGGGACTTGTGGTTCCAAAACAGATAGTGCTAAGAAAACAGCTACAACAATGAGATATATACTAGACATGTGCACAGCCAAAAAATTCATTCATTTTCGTTTCATTAGTTTAATATTTTTTTCGTTTTTCGGGTCATTCGTTATGATCGCGATTCGTTCATTCGTAAATTCATAAATGCATTCATTCGTACATTCGTAAATTCGAACATTCGTACATTCGTTCATTCGTACATTCGTACATTTTTACATTTGTACATTCGTAAATTCGTACATTCGTAAATTCGTAAAACCGTAAGAAATTTGTAAATTCGATCTTTGAAAATCCAAAAACCCGAAAAATCTGAAATAGTAACTAACTATTAAATTATAGGTATTGTAATTTCCTTTTAAATTTGACTGTCAGTGAACGTAACAAATACGAATTTATCTGAAGTTACGAATTATCCAAAACGAATGCTGCATCTAAACAAATGGAACGGAACGGAACGGAACAAATTAATAATAAATAATAATAATAAAACGTTGTTATTATTATTGTTATTTATTATTATTAATTCATTACGTTCCATTCCGTTTTTTTGGATCATTCATAACTTCGGATAAGTTTGTATGTGTTACGTTCACTAACAGCCAAATTTGAAAGGAAATTACAATACCTATAATTTAAAAGTTACTAGTAATTACTAATAGTTAAGTTATTATTAGTTAACTATTATTTTAGATTTCCGAATTTTTTAATTTACAAATTTACGAATTCACTAATTTACTAATGTACGAATGTACGAATGAACGAATGTACATTCGTAAATTGTGAATGTACGAATGCCCGAATTTACGAATGTCCAATTTTATCGAATTTACGAATATTCGGAAAAGATTCGTTAAACGGGTTTTCGTTAATTCGTATATTCCCGAATTAACGAATTTGTCGAAATTCGTTAAAAAACGAATTCGGAACGAAACGAATTGCACATGCCTAATATATACACAAATTGTATTTAACTATCCTATCAGGGGAGAGATCATTACAGTCATCTGCCACTTCAAAACGTCAAATATTCTTATGAGTATAAACTTCAATATTATGTATGTCAAATTCAACCATCTGCTTATTGTAGTATTTCAGCAAGAAAAAAGGGCTAATGACTATAAAATAACACAAACCCTCTTTTAAGTTCAAGACACTATGATTGCCTACAGATATTTTCCTTCCAGAAGCAGTATGCTAGATACAAAAAAAAAATGGGTGAACTTTGTGTCGTAAATTGCCTAAAACAAACAACTTTTTTCTACAGTTTAAATAACTTCTAATTCCCTCGGCCCATTCATGGCGCTATCTAGCTGAGGTACATATTCATAAGAATATAAAAAAGATGAATGAATCATGCCTTCCACACTCTCACTGGCAATAGCATTTTGAACTTTGACGCTAAAGTTAATCAGTCACCATACAGTAGATGTATCTATCCCTAGCCTCTCTACGAAAGTCACATACAATCATTCACATAGGGATAATTTTTCACCTCATACAAATAACAGACACACACATAACAATACATTTAACTAACTCATAGAAATATAAATCTTCCTATCAATACTAATAACAAGTGTCACACAATCAAACATATGAAACTGTTCTAATTGTATTTGTATGGCATATACATACCATTTCCATATTCATCATACACTATGAGGAATTCAGCATCAGCTGTATACTTGAATTCACTCATAGAACTTACACACAGGGTCCTTCCACACCAGAGTCTATACAACCACTACAGACTTATTCTATGATGATCAGTCTCCCTCCATTAATCACAAATACAATACTCCCTAACAGTCTACAAAGATTACAAAGAAATGCACTTACATTTGTGAACATTCATTAACAGAATGTCATTGTCTTATGTTTTCTATATAGCAATACAGAGTCACTCCACCTAGTAAAGTATTCGTACATATTAACACAAATTTCTGACTATATACATACCGGTAAATATACAAATATTCACAGATTGATTAAAACTGACAGGTTAGTTAGTAATTACATATGGACAGCAGTGCTCAGAGTAAAGCCAATAGGCACTATACGCGCATATGTCTCCTTACAAAAACGCTTGTCTCAAGACACCAAAAATGGCCAAGCCCTGCTTGCCACAGCGATCGGGAATGTCTCAACCCGATCTTAACTCAGTTAGTACACAGACAACACAGACCCTTATAACAGATACATATAAACATTTATACACTTATATTACAAAGATGATTCATACCTTTTAACTTTGTTAACAAATGGAGCTCCAAAACCTTTATCTTATTTACCTGTCAGGACTTACCTTTCCTGACATTTCTAAACTCATGAGTATTGTTTTACACCACAAGTTTTATGTTTTATTTTATCTTTTCACATACAATAAAAAAGGTTCCCTTTTCTACTAGTAACTACATATCAGTACTCATCTTAAAAAAATATATATATTTAACTTAGGCTTTCCAGGGGTCTGATAACCCCAAAGCCTCCTCCAGATTGATTGCCAATCTAGGAAACCAACATGCATGTAAAATTTAGGCAACGCAGGAATCTCTGCCAAACTGGACTTGCCAGTTTAGGGAACCAATATAGTTTCTCCAGGGGTCACAAATTACCCCAAAACCTCATCCAGATTCATTATGAGTCTAGGGAACCAATTCAGGTTCTTCCAGGGGTCATACTCCAAGAGCCTCTTCCAGACTGCTTGTCAGTCCAAGGAACCAATATGCATATAAACATAGGTTCTCCAGGGGTCATAAATCCCTATAACCTCATCCAGACTAAATTTTGCAGTCTAGGGAACCAACATGCATGTAAACATAGGTTCTCCAGGGGTCCTAAATCCCCAAAACCTCTTCCAGACTAAATTTTGCAGTCTAGGGAACCAACATGCATGTAAACGTAGGTTCTATAGGGGTCCTTAAATCCCCAAAATCTCTTCCAGACTAAATTTTGCAGTCTAGGAAACCAACATGCATGTAAAACCTAGGTTTACACAGAGAGTAACTAACCCTCTACAGTGGCATCCCTTTAAAGAAAAAAAGCACCCAGGGTATCTCATCCTGTACAATGCACCTTAAGGCACCTGAGAAAACCCAACCTACCATCACAAAGATCTGCCTGGTGGACAGCGATTCACCAACAACAACCACCTGCCCCTCCTAGCGCTAGCAAAACACAGCACAACCCAATGCAGAACATTCAATAATAGGTGTCTGCTAACCTGATATAAATTGCGCAATATTGTATTGAGCTTAGTACCTCACCAGCATGGAGTTAGGCAAGATCGGAGTTGAGGTGATGCTGTCCCCGTACGGGCCACCAACTGAAGTAGAATAATGATGTATCAAACCAGGCAGGACTTCAGTGATGCAGGTTTATTAACAACAGCTGGAAACATACAGATTCATGTTCAAAGAAATTGGAAGATGCAGGTCTAATTTATACAGTTTCTCACAATGCAAGCATATTAGGTACAACATGATTGGTTGCTAAGATCTACATCAATGTAACTAACCATAAATCTGACATGTATCATACAACCAGACAAACTTATTAATTCCCAGAATTCCTATATGTTTATTAAAATGATTTATAACTGTTTTTGTCTATGGTTTTACCCATTAAAATACTTGTATAGAGACAATATAGCACCCATTCATGTTAAATCAACCCCTCCTTGTCCTGCTAAGACTTCACCAACTCAAGGATAACAGATTTATGACTTTGGCAAAATGAACTTGCAATAACCTCACCCTATGTGTTATATGTCTTATAGTTTTTTACTATACAATCCTATATGTATGTGTTTATATATTGGTTTCACAAAAAGGTACTATATTATTTTCATATATATATATACACTACCGTTCAAAAGTTTGGGGTCACATTGAAATGTCCTTATTTTTGAAGGAAAAGCACTGTACTTTTAAATGAAGCTAACTTTAAACTAGTCCTAACTTTAAACAAATATACTCTATACATTGCTAATGTGGTAAATGACTATTCTAACTGCAAATGTCTAGTTGTTGGTGCAATATCTACATAGGTGTATATATCTACATAGGTGTATAGAGGCCCATTTCCAGCAACTATCACTCCAGTGTTCTAATGGTACAATGTGTTTGCTCATTGGCTCAGAAGGCTAATTGATGATTAGCAAACCCTTGTGCAATCATGTTCACACATCTAAAAACAGTCTAGCTCCTTCCAGAAGCTACAAAACTGACCTTCCTGTGAGCAGATTGAGTTTCTGGAGCATCACATTTGTGGGGTCAATTAAACGCTCAAAATGGCCAGAAAAAGAGAACTTTCATCTGAAACTCGACAGTCTATTCTTGTTCTTAGAAATGAAGGCTATTCCATGCGAGAAATTGCAAAGAAATTGAAGATTTCCTACAACAGTGTGTACTACTCCCTTCAGAGGACAGCACAAACAGGCTCTAACCAGAGTAGAAAAAGAAGTGGGAGGCCGCGTTGCACAACTAAGCAAGAAGATAAGCACATTAGAGTCTCTAGTTTGAGAAACAGACGCCTCACAGGTCCCCAACTGGCATCTTCATTAAATAGTACCCGCAAAACACCAGTGTCAACATCTACAGTGAAGAGGCGGCTGCGGGATTTTGGGCTTCAGGGCAGAGTGGCAAAGAAAAAGCCATATCTGAGACTGGCCAATAAAAGAAAAAGATTAAGATGGGCAAAAGAACACAGACATTGGACAGAGGAAGACTGGAAAAAAGTGTTGTGGACAGATGAATCCAAGTTTGAGGTGTTTGGATCACAAAGAAGAACGTTTGTGAGACGCAGAACAAATGAAAAGATGCTGGAAGAATGCCTGACGCCATCTGTTAAGCATGGTGGAGGTAATGTGATGGTCTGGGGTTGCTTTGGTGCTGGTAAGGTGGGAGCTTTGTACAGGGTAAAAGGGATTCTGAATAAGGAAAGCTATCACTCCATTTTGCAACGCCATGCCATACCCAGTGGACAGCGCTTGATTGGAGCCAATTTCATCCTACAACAGGACAATGACCCTAAACACACCTCCAAATTGTGCAAGAACTATTTACAGCAGAAGCAGGCAGCTGGTATTCTATCGGTAATGGAGTGGCCAGCACAGTCACCAGATCTGAACCCCATTGAGCTGTTGTGGGAGCAGCTTGACCGTATGGTACGCCAGAAGTGCCCATCCAACCAATCCAACTTGTGGGAGCTGCTTCTAGAAGCGTGGGGTGCAATTTCTCCAGCTTACCTCAATAAATTAACAGCTAGAATGCCAAAGGTGTGCAATGCTGTAATTGCTGCAAAAGGAGGATTCTTTGATGAAAGCAAAGTTTGATGTAAAAACAATGTTATTTCAAATACAAATCATTATTTCTAACCTTGTCAATGTCTTGACTCTATTTTCTATTCATTTCACAACGTATGGTGGTGAATAAGTGTGACTTTTCATGGAAAACACAAAATTGTTTGGGTGACCCCAAACTTTTGAACGGTAGTGTATATATACACACACATACACAAAGCTAACTACTTTATTCAATATTGTCTAATTATTAATATATACATACACGTACTAGTGTTCTCGTATTCAAATGTATTTTAACTGTTTTAATTGGGACACAAGCAGACCTTTTTGACAAATTAAGTTAATGTACATAGCTTTCCCATATTCCACATAATTACTTTTAAAGCACTAGTATAAGAAGTTTTATCACTTATTCTTGACAATGATTGTTTTATTACCTTCAAGGTATTATCTTATCAGGCTGTAGTTCAACTGCTGTGTAACGTAGACACTCCCCGCTACCCCCAATATAAATCAAACAATGTGAAAAAAGTGTGAAAGGGGCGTGGCCTGGACATGGCTGAGTGAGGCTGCTTTTTACTTGGGCTCCCGTTCTCAGCCTCCTAACCCCGGCAAACAATCCAATATACATCGGTATGAAAACTACCAAAAGATACAGAACAAGAGCAGTATCCAAAGGGACCCCCTCCATCCAGACCCCAGGAGAAATACACCGTTATTTCAGACAGGAACTTTCTCCAGGCGCCAGGGCTGCTACACCACGAGGCCCTCCACGTGAGCTTATCCAGCAGGCCTCTACCAGGAGCACCCAATCCCTCCCTGGGAACCTTGCTATTCTTCCCAACCCGACACCTGGATCTCTAGAGATCTCCACACCAGAAGGGATGGCTCCCCCTTACCCACCTGAACCAGTACCAGTGGACCAGGACATCCGCACACTCCTACAGGCGCTCCCAACTAAAACAGATATCGAGGCGATGATCCTCCGCCTTGAGGAGACACACCGCCGGGATATACAGGAGGTGAGGGGTGAAGTGTCCAGTCTATCTGAAAGAGTCACACTAGGGGAGACGGCTGTATCCACACTTGAGGACAGAGTGTCGGCCCTGGAGCAGGCCCGAGACTCCCACAAAGACTCTGCCATATCCCTGCAGCTGCATCTGGAGGAAATCGAGGACCGGAGCCGCCGAAATAACTTGCGGCTCCGTGGTATCCCAGAAACTGTTGGCTCTGATCAACTAGCAGAGGCAGTAAAGGAAATCTTCCGCACTGCCCTGGAGGAATCAGACACGGAGATAGAGCTGGACCGGGTACACAGAACCCTAGGACCGCGACCATCAGATCCGTCCAAGCCGCGCGATGTAGTCTGCAGGCTACATCGCTACCTACAGAAAGAGGCAATCCTGCGCTGTGCCTGGGAACACGGCGACGTTGAGCACCATGGAGCACAAGTCAGGATCCTACCGGACCTATCGAAAGCCACACTGAAACGCCGAGCCATACTGAGACCCCTGCTTGAGCTGGCGAAGCAGAAGGGCTTCACTTACCGCTGGGGATATCCACTTTCTGTGACCTTCCGCAACGAATCAACAGCATTCACCCTGCAGGCTGCAACGGACCTCCCGGGACTCTTCCGCTACCTAGACACAGATCCGATTCAGATCCCAGACTGGCTGCAGATCCTCCCACGCCCGACGGGCAGATCGGGTCCTTTGGCTGCCAGAGGTCCACTACCGCCGCGCCAGAGAGGAAGGAGGAGACGCCGCTCTGCTTCTGGAAATGCCGCACGTGAGTAGCCTGGACTGGCTGGATCCCCACTCTCCCCCATTATAGGATGGCCCCCCCCTCCCTCCCTACACAGACCTCGAACACCCCCCACCGAGTCAGCCCACCATAACCGGCTTCACATCCCGGATGGAGCCTTAGCGAAGGTATGAGAGGGGGGAGGATTGACTTGCCGCTATCCCCTCTTTTCATGTCCATGTCATTTTAGCACTCCAGATAGCCAAAGCTGGGTAAACTTTTTGCCAGTCAGGAACTTATTCAGGGAGCCGAGCATTTGATGACACAGAAAGCACACAGACTGCTCATTCATATATGAACTCACAGTCTCCCCAGCTGACCCAACCACTTATCAGCCCAGACCATTCACAGCTAGAATTACCAGAAATGCCTACTCTGGTTGATCTCTATGGCTGCCCAGGTCACCATCAGCTTGTGGACCCTTATGCCAATCCGGAGCGTTCTTAGCTGGCAGAACCTTACGCCAATACGGAATGCCCACAGCTAGTGGAACTCTAGGACAACATGGAACACCTACTGTCTGTGGAACCATGGGCTTCCAAGAGGTCCCATTGGGTCAGAGGCTGCTCCTGTTAGGCAGTGGCTACCCCAGGACAACAAACTGCAATACTCCAACCCATGAGGTCTACCAAGACCACCCCACAAGATTCCCATGAAAGAATTGAGGGAATACTTACTCCTATGTCACCAAAGGAAGTACCACAACCTGTGTCTCTGGTCGACGGACGGTATCCGGGACGGGTCCCTTAATTAAGAGACACAGGGGAACATGTAAAATCTCATAAAAACAGTATGACCAATCTCCTACTGGCGGAATGGTCCCGGATGGACGGGGATGGGAGGGGAGGCGGAGGGGGGGGGAGGGAAGGGGGTAATGTTCCAGTGTACGTTCTCACGGAGGACTCCTGTGTGGACTTTGAAATGAAAGGAGATGTATGGGGATCTATTCTCTTCAAGCGACAAGATGTTATCATAATCTTCCTAGACATGTAATATACCACATACACCTGAATGTACACAGTAAGGGAATATAGAAGAGTTCTTAGCACTTCTCCAATGTTGCGATGGAGACACTTATTTGCACTTGTTCTGCCTAACTTGTTTCAACCAGTTGATGTGAAATGTTATTTCAACTACTGCTTAAATACTAGTTGATCTTGTTCATTACCTCTTATTTATCATTATACCTACCAGATTGGAATATTATACCGATTACACACACGTTATATAAATCTGCCGGGGGTGGAGAGAGACACTGGGAGATCCGACTCCTGGCCGTGTCTATCCACTAACCCACTTAGGACAGCGCTGTATATCCGGGGGTTTTTTACCGGACAGCGCATTAGCAAGTTCTTTTTTCCTTGTACTCTTAGTACCTTACTACGCTGCACACCCTAGTGACAGCTCTCTAAAACCTTCTATAACTCCAGCTTTCTCTTTATCTAGGGGCCCACTGCCCCAATAATTTCCTAAACTTCCTGACTTTCACCCTATAACCTTTTCTTCGATCACTACCCTACACTCCCCTTTCCCTCCTTTTCGCGAACATGGACACCCTAAATGTAATCTCCTTAAACACGAAGGGTCTAAATACACCAGAAAAGAGGCGGATGCTTCTTCAAGATATGAAATGCTTGAAGGCAGACGTAATCCTACTGCAGGAAACACACTTCAGAGACAATACCGTACCAATCCTTAAAAACAAATACTTCCCCATTGTTTATCATTCCACCAATTCACGGGCCAAATCCAGGGGGGTTTCGATTTTAATATCAGCTAAGATACCATGGATAGGTCTAGACACTAAAACAGATCCAGAAGGACGATATCTATTTCTAAAAGGCCAGGTAGGTAACACAAAGGTGACCTTTGCAAACCTATACGCTCCTAATGATCACCAAGACACGTTCATAACGCGACAGCTTGAGCAACTCATGCAATTTACTGAGGGTCAATTAATTTTAGGAGGTGACCTAAATACACCCTTAACCCCATCTGAAGACACGTCTTCGGGTACATCTTCGTCCTCAAGAACATCACGCAAACGTATACAAGCAGCTCTTCACTCGGCCCAACTAATAGACGTCTGGCGTCTCTTTCACCCGGGCGAGAGGGACTATACGTTCTTCTCCCGACCTCACCAGTCGTACTCCCGTATCGATTACTTTCTAATCCCACATAGAAATCTACAAGCGGTATTACACACTAAAATAGAATCTATCACGTGGTCAGATCATGCCCCGATAGTGATGCGCTACGCCATCGCTGACCCGCACACGACTCAGCGTTCGCCATGGCGATTGAATGAGAGCCTGCTGCAAGACCCTGAGGTCTGCGCAGATGTAATGAAGGAGATTGGATATTACTTCAAATCTAACAGTACCCCTAACAATGACGTTGGTCTGGTATGGGAGGCTCATAAGGCCGTGATCCGGGGTGTGCTTATCAAACACGGAGCTAGGCTGAAACGTAAAAGAACAGAACAATTGAACGCAGTACTTCAGAAGCTACAAACGCTAGAAACAAGACATAAAACGACCCCAACAAGGGAAATAGGGGCCGAGCTTGACACCACTCGCAAACAGGTCATAGACATACTACACTTTAAAGCTAAAGCGGCATTACAGATATGCCGAAAGACAGTCTATGAATCTGGCAATAAATGCGGGAAGATGCTAGCTCGATCCTTACAACAACAAAAACTAGCGTCATACATACCGCAGATTAGACCTCCCTCAGGTAAAACGGCATCTATGCCCAAACAAATCACAGAGGAATTTAGAACCTACTACAACTCTCTGTACAACCTACACACAATACTACCCGCTACAGACAATACACCTGAATACATAGCCTCCTCAATGATGCCAACCTTGCCAACCGAGACCAGGGAATTACTGGAGGAACCCATCACGTTAATCGAATTACATTCGGCTCTCAAATCCACCAAACAGGGGAAAGCACCGGGACCCGATGGTTTGACCATTACCTACTATAAGACCTTCCTACCATCTTTAGGCCAATACCTCATTAAATTATTTAATGACCTTGGCACTGGCTCAAAATTTCACCCCTCCACACTCCAAGCACAGATCTCAGTAATACCGAAAGAGGGCAAAGACCCTACACAGTGCAACAGCTACCGCCCGATATCCCTATTAAATACCGATTTAAAACTCTTTACCAAGATTATAGCCTCTAGACTACAACACCACCTACCACAACTCATACATCTGGACCAGGTTGGATTTGTGCCGACCAGAGAGGCCAGGGACAACACCATTAAGGTTCTGAACTTACTCCACATGGCGAATAGAGATCAAACACCATGTATTTTCCTTAGTACAGACGCCGAAAAAGCGTTTGATCGAATAAGATGGAAATTCCTGTTTGAAACACTGAAACACATCGGAGTGAGGGAAAAGCTGTTTAACTGGATATCTGCAGCATACTCGAATCCATCAGCTAGAGTCAGGGCTAATGGTGTTGTCTCGGATCCTTTTCCAATACGTAATGGAACCAGGCAGGGATGCCCACTCTCACCCTTACTCTTTGCCCTAACCCTGGAACCCTTCCTCTGCCATGTGAGACTAAACCCAGACATTACAGGGATCGCAATGCAGAATACCCAACATAAAGTGTCTGCGTATGCAGATGACTTGATGTTTTCTATTACTAATCCAACCATTTCCCTACCAAACTTAATGAAAGAGTTTGAGGCATATGGACATCTTTCTAATTTAAAAATAAATTTCAATAAATCAGAAGCAATGGGTATAGAGATACCACAGACTCAGCTCATGTACTTTAAGAACACCTTCCATTTCAAGTGGACAGACAAAGCCCTGAAGTACCTAGGCACTTACATCCCCCCAACACTCTCCCAACTCTTCAAACTTAACTTCCCGCCCTTACTGAATACTGTCCAAAAACTACTCAACAGTTGGAAAAACGGATTACATTCTTGGTTTGGTCGCTGTAACATACTAAAAATGATGATCCTTCCCAAATTTCTCTACCTATTACAGGCCCTACCTATACACATACCCGCAGCCTACTTTAGACAAGTGCATTCCCTATTTCTGACTTTTCTGTGGGCAGGGAAAAGACCGCGCCTTCCGAGACAGACTCTATCACTACCAAAACACCATGGCGGAATGGCCATGCCAGAGATCAAAACATACTACCTTGCAGTACACCTGAGTAGGCTCATCGACTGGTGCCGACATAAGGAAACCAAAATATGGGTACAGTTAGAGCAAGCTCAATCTGAGATTCCCCTCCATAGAGCCCCCTGGTGCAGCTCAACTCTCCCCCCACAGATACGATCTCACCCACTGATTGGGAACACTACGAAAACGTGCGCACGCCTAATAACACAAACATCCATCTCCAATAGGAACTCACCTCTGAGGCCCATACTGGGAAACCCCCAATTTACACCAGGATTAACAGACCCCATATTTCACGCGTTGAGAGATACGGGAAGATATCAAGCTTCCCATTTTACCACTGGGAGAAGATGGGCGACGCTGGCCGAGCTCTCGGACCCGAGCGGACCTTTCCGCTTGGACTTTCTGAGGGCGAGCCAACTTTCACACTTTCTTAGCAGCTTGACACCCCCAACGGTAAACGACCCAACTCTCACTACCTTCGAAGAAATTTGTACGGAAAACGGAGTGCTTTCGCACACGTTATCCCTGACCTATAATATGCTCATCTCACCACCAGGAGACTATCAACACCCCAGCTTTACCAAATGGGAAAGAGATCTGAATTGTCAATTCACTACACAACAACGATCACACATCCTCCAATTCATTCATAAATCATCCATATGCACCAAATTTCAAGAAACTAACTACAAAATCTTTACGAGATGGTACAGAACACCAGCACTACTACACAAACTTTTCCCTGAGACATCGAAGTTATGCTGGAGATGTCAACAAGACACAGGCACGCTAACACATATTTTTTGGTCCTGCTCCCGAATAAGGCCCTTTTGGGAGGAGGTCCGTAGGATAATACAAAAATTCACTGACCGTATCGTCCCCGATGACCCGGCATACTTCCTCTTACATGCTACGGATATTCCTGCACGTAAATACAAAAAATCAATTGTACGCCACCTACTTGACGCAGCCAAAGTATGTATTCCCCTTAACTGGAAATCCCCTAACCCACCCTCCATTGCCTCATGGCTAAGAAAAATAGACGAAATTAACAAACTGGAAGACCTGATTCTCACGAATCAAAACAGAAGTGAGTCATACTCCAGGACTTGGCAGCTATGGAACATGTTCCAATACTCAGAGGAGGGACAAGCCCTCCGTAGAGAGGACACAGACACCTAATATAGACCGGAACCTATTATAGAATCCACTACTACACCATTAAACTATCAAACTATTAAACCATCAAACTACTGAATTGTCAATTGACAGACTGGAAAGTAGTTTCAATCAGACAAACTGAGGACTCCTTGTTCGCGAATACTCCCCCCCCCCCCTTCTCCCCTCTTTCCTCTTTCTTTACTCTCTGTCTATCTTTCCCCCATGAAAATGAGAAAAAGGTAGGAGGCAGGACCCACCAAGGGACATCCTATGGACTATACACCCCTATGTACAATAGATGACTATGATACGATAAGGATACAGTATGAGGAATACGGTCAGCACGCATAGTTCTGACTCTCGGAGACACTACATACTCTGATTGTCCGAAATATAGCAACTTCATTTAGTGGTGCACTACGAGTTGTTTTCGGGATAAACACAACCAGGCTTTCTGTACGATCTTTGTATAATTGTTTATACTACACTGTTACGATGTTTATTATCGCTATGTCGGTCCCTGAGGACCTGTTTCCTGTGATAAATAAAAAATTTAAAAAAAAAAAAAAAAAAAAAAAGTGTGAAAAAACTGATTAATGAATGTGAAAAATTAAATGAAGAATGTAAAAAATTTTTTATAAGAAATATGACCACAGGTGCTGCAACCTAAAAAACCTTGAACATGAGGTTTGAACAGACAGTATAAAAGAAAAATAAGTGCGCTACCCAGAGTGTTGCAACAATAATTAAATAAATAGACAAACTTTATAAATTACCGTATTTATCGGCGTATAACACGCACTTTTTTCCCCTTAAAATCAGGGGAAAGTTGCAGGTGCGTGTTATACGCCGATCCCCCTGCGATCCGAGCTGTCACTTGTTCAAAATCGCGGACCGCGATTTGAAAATGGCGCCGCCGGCGCCGAAGTACACAGAGCCGGTCCTCGGCTCTTTCCGGCGGCTCTCGTTTACTTTCGGTTTCACTCGTAGTCCGGAGCGGAGCTATCCGAGTAGGTTCGGATAGCTCCGCTCGGGACTACGAGTGGAGCCGAAAGTAAACGAGAGCCGCCGGAAAGAGCCGAGGACCGGCTCTGTGTACTTCGGCGCCGGCGGCGCCATTTTCAAATCGCGGTCCGCGATTTTGAAGATGTGACAGCAGGGACAGGGGATCCCAGGCTGCACTGGGGCAAGGCTGCACTGGGGAAGGCTCCACTGGGGAAGGCTCCACTGGGGAAGGCTCCACTGGGGAAGGCTGCACTGGAGAAGGCTGCACTGACAAGGCTGCACTGGGGAAGGCTGCACTGACAAGGCTGCACTGACAAGGCTGCACTGACATGGCTGCACTGACATGGCTGCACTGACAAGGCTCCACTGGGTAAAGCTGCACTGGGGAAGGCTGCACTGGGGAAGGCTGCACTGGGGAAGGCTGCACTGACAAGGCTGCACTGACATGGCTGCACTGACATGGCTGCACTGACAAGGCTGCACTGACAAGGCTGCACTGACAAGGCTGCACTGACAAGGCTGCACTGACAAGGCTGCACTGACATGGCTGCACTGACAAGGCTGCACTGACAAGGCTGCAATGAAGGACATTTAAATGTAAGTTTTTTTCCCTTCAACTTCCCTCCTAAAAGTTTTTTTTCCTTAAAATTCCCTCCTAAATTGGGGTGCGTGTTATACGCCGGTGCGTGTTATACGCCGATAAATACGGTAAATAAATGTGAATAAATATACAGTCAATCTAAGAACTAATTGATGTCCTAAACCAGAGGTGCAATTCCCCAGTGAAAACGGTGTTGTCTTCAATATGTCTTTATTATATCTTTATAAGCGATGCAAAGATAAAGAAAAAGGGGGGCTGCTTACCAGAAGTGCTGGAGCCCTATTACAGAGATCGTACGAGCACAAACAGGTTATCTCCTCTGTCAGGAACAGCTGATCCAAAGTTGAGACAGGATTCAGGGCTGCACAGTGGTGTAGTGGGTAGCACTCTCACCTAGCAGTAAAAAGGGTCACTGGTTTGAATCCCAACCACAACACTACCTGCCTGGAGTTTGCATGTTCTCCCTGTGCCTGTGTGGGTTTCCTCCGGGTACTCCGGTTTCCTCCCACACTCCAAAGACATGCTGGTAGGTCAATTGGCTTCTGTCCAAAACTGCCTGGAGTTTGCGTGTTCTCCCTGTGCCTGTGTGGGTTTCCTCCGGGTACTCCGGTTTCCTCCCACACTCCAAAGACATGCTGGTAGGTCAATTGGCTTCTGTCCAAAATTGGCCCTAGTATAATAATGTGAGTTGGGGACCTTGGCTTGTGGGCTCCTTGAGGGTAGGGACCGATGTGAGTGTGCGATGTATGTGTGGAGCGTTGTGTAAAATTGACGGCACTAATGGTACCTTAAATACATAATGATATAATAGATGAACATCTTAATGAGACACAATGTACAGGAATAGGGACAATTGTAGACACTCACTCAGGTTGAACTGGATGGACTGGTGTCTTTATTCAATCTTACTAACTATGTAACTATGATTCCCTCCACGTCAGGCAGTTCAAACTTCTAGGGCGGCAATCAGGAATATTCCCTTCTGTCCACTACTCCGGCAAAGTCACTCATAGCATATGGTAAGGTGTTTAAGAGAAAAAGAGGTGCTTCATTGTGCAGTAGGTTTAAAATCCTTTTAATCCACATGATGGACAACATCAAAGGCACAAGCAGAGCAAACACAGTTGCAACTAAAAAACACACCAAGTGTAGTTCAACTGCTGTCAAAGTGTTTCTCTCTAAGTAGTAGACTTAAAAACCTAAAAATTAACTATCCTAAAAAACTTTCACCCAGTAAACTTGTGACTGTCTTACAAAAAATACCACCATGAAGCAGAGAGGTCATCTAAAGTTCAACCTTTAAAAATGAAGACTTTCTATATTTATGGGATAACAGCATACATTAATAAAGACTAATAACTATTGCTTTAATATTGAATAATATTATTAATGATAAGACCACTACTATATAATAATAATAATAATATGAATATCATAATAATTAATGATGATAATTATACTAATAACATATACAAATGAATATGAAAAAAATGAAATACATAGGTTAATATTGAATTCTACAACACCACCTCCAGGTCTACATTTAGGTTGTCCCTATGATGCAAGAACCAAACGCACAGTAATTAGTACTGTGGCCCAGTAGTACATTTGAGAATTAGGAAGTGCTAGACCTTCCTTTTGAGATTGAGAGTTAAAGAGTTGCTATTGCAAGTCTGGGTGTTAACCAGACCATATAAAACAGGACAGAAGTTAATTAATTTTTACAAGGAAAATCTTCAGAAAATATATATACATATATATGGAGCCCTGTCTATAGACATAAGTGAATTTGGAAAGAAATATATTAATTTGATCAGATTAACTCGTCCTACAGATGTCAAAGTAAGCAAATTTCAGTTTGCAGCTCTGATTTCCAATTTGTTCAGGACTGGGATAAGATTCAGTGGGCTCCTATCGTACCCCAACCCTTCTTCATCGATACTTCCCAAACTTCTCTGATAGATGTTGACAATGTCGGGGGGAATGCAAGACGCTACTACTTGTCTTTTGGTCCTGCCCTAAACTTGGACATTTCTGGAAGAAGGTCCAGACCATATCACAAATTTACTGATTACAAGATCCCCGATGACCTGGCATTTTTTTGCTTCAGGCCTCCAAAATCCTCACAAAAGTGTATAAGAAGTCTATTTTACGTCACCTTAATGCTAAAGCCTGTATCACCCTTAACTGGGAACAGACACAGCCTCCAATGATGGGGTTGTGGCTTAGGCAGGTGGAGGAGTTAAACAAGATGGAGGATCTGGTGTTAACGGCGCAGCAAAAACGAAAGCATGGTTTTTATGGAATATGTTTATATATTCAGAGAAGGGTAAGGCTCTCCTGGATGTGGATACCCCTGGTTGATGATACAGACCTCTTTCCTTCCCTGTGGTGAGTTATTCCCAGATCTCCCCCTCTATACCTTACCCCTCTTTCCCCTTCCTCCCCAATCCCCCCCTTTTCTTTTTTCTTCTCTTCTGGATCTTTTCTCTTTTAACTATCTCTAGCTCTTCTCCATCTTTTTGGTTTATAGTTAAAATTGGGGTGATTTCTGATGCACACAAGGACCTCTCAGGGCATACCCCCTTGCCAGTGGCCCCTTGGTGGGTTCCCTATACCTGGGATCTCCCTCCGATGGGTCGTACTGATCTATTGCCCATTCAGGGACCTGGGAGGCACGATAGCAGGACCTCTATATGTTTTTTAAAATATCTCATGTTCTGGGACAGGACAGCCTGGCCTTTGCATTACAGTCCTCTAACATAGATTATTACACTGGAATCTGGATTTTGTCAGTTCTGCTTTGTATTTTTATTACTTTGTGTGTGGATATTTGTGTGACTTAGAGGTTGCCTTTTTCCTTTACAAAAAAAAAAAAAATCAGTGGACTCCATTCACTAAAGCATATTGCATGAGGTATTTGGTTAATGTGACATATTTTTCCCAAATATCGAATACGATATTGAAAATGTCAATTTACTATCCCATTATGTGGTATTTACCTCAAAAAGCAAAAACTCTCAGTAAATGCAGCATTAAACAGCTTTGAAGTCAATACATTAAAGTAAATAAATACATGCATGCATTAAATAAGTTGTGGTCCAGGCATGCAATATTGAAGGAATGTAAAAATATGATAGCCAATTTGGAGCAGTCTCTACCTTTTTGGATCAGTAGTCTCACAACAATAATGCATAGAAACCCAAATATAGATAGAACAACAGAAATGTTTTTAGTGAAATGTATTTATTTTCTCCTGTCAGATTTTCAGAGAGTTTTTTTGTATATATATATATATATATATATATATATATATATATATATATATATATAATTTGCTGCATAAACCTCCGTACATTTTAAACCTGGCATTCATGTCATTTAATCGCTGGACAAATGCTAAAAGGAACTCAAGGTCTTATAGGAGTACATAGGAAAGACCATGCAGAGAATGAAGGATATATTAGCCCAGCACAAATATTCTATTCAATCACCACAGCTTGACTTGCCTTTAGCCTGACATTTTATTGAGCATAAACACACTGTCACAGTTACGTATACAGTAGATCAAGTAACTCAGTGGAGGAGGTAACCAGGAGTTGGAATTAAAGCGTACGGAAGTAACATGGATTGCGAAGTTGGAGACACTCTAAATGGAGGGGTTAAATAATGATTTTGTCCTGCACTTATTTCTTTGAGACCAGGTGGTAATTTTATGGCATTCATATGTTTCTTACCATATAGGTATTTTCTCTATTTGATGTTGCCAGGAGCGGCGATGTTTTATTTATGTGTCGGTTTAAATGTATGCATATTGATACTATGGGGTTGGCTTACTAAAACTGGAGAGTGCAAAATCTGGTGCAGCTGTGTATGGTAGCCAATCAGCTTCTAACTTCAGCTTTATGCATTAAGTTTTGACAAA
The DNA here is from genome assembly GCA_037952925.1 of Lithobates clamitans. Lineage (NCBI taxonomy): Eukaryota > Metazoa > Chordata > Amphibia > Anura > Ranidae > Lithobates > Lithobates clamitans. Next base: position 7,595,146 of record JBBGZY010000655.1, read on the forward strand.
AAAAAACCAAAAAAAACACTATATAATATTATTATACATTATTGGATACAGGTGACACTAGTTACTGGTTCATTTATTATTTTTCCTGGCAGTTTGATTTACTGTATTAGCGCTTATCTTATCCGATGAAGAACTGTTATTTGATTTTAAATTGTTGTATCATTATATGCAAGCTTTTTGTGAATAAAGTTTAGGAAGACTATCGATTTGTGGATTTTCTATGTATATTGGAGTAGCAGGTTAACTCTGTTCTGCCTGCATGATATATTACTATAATTTTCAAATGCCATTGGACTCAAGTAAATATAACCATCACTTTAAAAAAAAAATAAAAAAAATACTTTGTGAATCAAGCCTTTTGTTAAGCTGTTTAGAAAATATCTTTATGAATTCTTATAAATAAGCAGTTGTAATGTTCAAACCCTCAATTCTAATAACAACACATTTTTTATCTTTCCATTAGTGAATATTGCACTGTAGAGATAACTCAAACCCCTCAGCAAAGTCATAACACCTAATGATATTTATGCCCTTGGCACTTCTTACGTTTCTTTCTAAGATTTCCATTTTAGCAAATGAAGCAGCATTGTTTTAAGCATGGGAATTTAATGTTTTAGTTTCCATAAACTTAAGGTATTAATACACTAAGATGACTATTTAAAACACCCAAATCTGTTAAAGTATCATTAAACCCACATCATACAAAACTATTAATAAATGGTGTATTACATGCTGTCCATACTCAGTCTGTCACTATGAGATTTGTTTTCTGTATTCTGCAAAATAACTGGTTGATCCTCCTGCTCTCTATCTTCACCTTCTGTTCATGTATCCGATTCAGTTAGGGATTAGGGATGAGCTTTATGTTCGGGTGGAAGATGAGTTTGACTCGAACATTGGCTGTTCGCCGAAAAACGAACATTATGGGCCATTCGCGCCAAATTCAAGAGGTGCATAATGGCCCATAATGCACTGCGGGAGCGCAGTGCATTGCTGTCTGATGATTGGCCAAGCATGCACTATGACCCGCTATGGCCAACCACAGCGCCGTCAGCAAAGAGAGCCATAATTGGCCAAAGGCAGGGTGCCTTTGGCCAATTATGGCTCGGGGGTTAAGTCCATGCCCCACACTATATAAGGCCGCCTGCACATCGGCCCTGTGTAGTGTGTTGCTGGCATTGACCGAGAGAGTGTCATTTAATTGAGCAGGCAGGAGTTTCAGCTTCAGTGTATTTATTATATATATACATCCAGGCTTGTATATATATATATATATATATCCACTGTATCCAGTTTAGCTATATCATATCTCACTGCAGTCCATTCCTGGTGTACTCTATCTAATTTACTTCAGGCAGGCAGGTGATTCAGTTAGCTGCAGTGTATTTAAGTCAGTCTCGTATATATATATATATATATATATATATATATATATATATATATATATATATATATATATATATATATATATATATATATTTATATTTCCACTGTACCACTGTATCCAGTTTTGCTATATCTCACTGCAGTCTGTTCCTGGTGTACTCTTTCTAATATACATCAGGCAGGCAGGTGATTCAGTTAGCTGCAGCGTATTTAATATATATATATACAGTCAGTCTTGTATATATTTATATATCCACTGTATCCAGTTTAGCTATATCTCACTGCAGTCTGTTCCTGGCGTACTGTTACTAATATACTTTCAGGCAGGCAGGTGATTCAGTAGGCTAGCTGCAGTGCATAAAATATATATGCAATCTCCTACATATATATCCACTGCATTCTAGTCTAGCCAAGCATATATCTTACTGCAGGCCCTTGCTGGTGTATGTTTTCAAATATACTTTCAGGCAGGCAGGCAGGCAGGCAGGTGATTCAGTGATCTGCAGTGCATAATATATATACAGTCTCTTATATATATATCCACTGCATTCTAGTCTAGTCAAGCCTATATCTGACTGCAGGCCATTGCTGGTGTACGTTTTCAAATATACTTTCAGTTGAAGTAAAAAATGGGGTGAATGGCGCTCCCTTAAGAGGGGGGGGGTTTAATGAAGAATTTGGTGAGCTTGTAAGGTGAATAATCTACATCCACACCCTACATACATAAACCTGTGTGAAGGCTAATTACCATTAATAATGGCGTGCACAAATCCCATTAAACCACACAGTAAATGGTAACATCAAAAAGTGAAAGAAAATAAAAAATTAGATTGTGATAAAAAACATCCCATCCACATATATAGTGGGTTAATATACAGTGCTGACCAATTAAGTGCCAACAATATATGTATAATATAATACAGTCTCTATGTGTCAAGAGTCCAACATGCTCCAACAATTGGTATCAAATGCAAAACAGTATAAAAATATTCAAAGAAAAATTATATTCAAAAAATATATCCAAAAAAAAAAAAAATTGTAAGTGTCAAAAAAAAAGTTCCAAATATATTGGTGACTGTGGTGCCCAAAAAAAGGGAAATCCATGACTTCTGTGCTCCCCCTTTTGGCTCCCCACTCACCGACTCCTAATACCCCTACAGGGGTGGCAGGCAATTTAAGACTCCAAGGCAATCTTCATAGATGGTGTCCCGTGGTTGCTATAGTATGGCTCTCGTTGCCCATATTCTCCACTATCCCAGGGCTTCCGGATCAGTCATCCATAGCAGCTTCCACCACCACATCCAAAAAAAGGAATCACCAGAGAACAATCCTCATAAGAAGAAATAGCACTTCATAGTGTAGTATATGATAAAAGGCTTTATTAAAACAAAATGATCCCCATAGGGGAACAAATAAAACCAGCACTACACCATGAATATAAAAACGATACCAGGAAGAGCCTTCCCGCAGTGTGCGGTCCAGCTGCATTCCAGGCTCGCTAGCGCTCCGTATGCAGCTCCGTTCCAGGCGGGGCTACGCACTTACGTCACTTCCGGGTACGGAATGTATAGGATGTAATTTCACATATTCCCATGGCATGTTTGAGCAATATATCATTTAGTGACAACTTTGTGCAAAAAAAAAAAAATGTGTCTTTTTCCCGCAACTTGTGTCACAATATAAAATATTCCATGGACTCGACATGACTCTCAGCAAATAGCTTGGGGTGTCTACTTTCCAAAATGGGGTCATTTGGGGGGGTTTTGAACTGTCCTGGCATTTTATGCACAACATTTAGAAGCTTATGTCACACATCTCCCACTCTTCTAACCACTTGAAGACAAAGCCCTTTCTGACACTTTTTGTTTACATGAAAAAATTATTTTTTTTGCAAGAAAATTACTTTGAACCCCCAAACATTATATATTTTTTTAAAGAAAATGCCCTACAGATTAAAATGGTGGGTGTTTCATTTTTTTTTTTCACGCAGTATTTGCGTAGCGATTTTTCAAACGCATTTTTTGGGGAAAAAACACACTTTTTTACATTTTGATGCACTAAAACACACTATATTGCCCAAATGTTTGATGAAATAATAAAGATGATCTTAGGCCGAGTACATGGATACCAAACATGACATGTTTTACAATTGCGCACAAACGTGCAGTGGCAACAAAATGAATACATTTTTAAAAGCCTTTAAAAGCCTTTACAGGTTACCACTTTAGATTTACATAGGAGGTCTACTGCTAAAATTACTGCTCTCGATCTGACCTTCGCGGTGATACCTCACATGCATGGTGCAATTGCTGTTTACATTTGACGACAGACCGCCGCTTGCGTTCGCCTTAGCGCGAGAGCAGGGGGCGACAGGGGTGCTTTTTTTTAATTTTTTTTATTATTTGTTTGCTTTTTTTATCTTATTTTTAAACTGTTCCTTTCATTTTTTTAAAATCATTTTTATTGTTATCTCAGGGAATGTAAATATCCCCTATGATAGCAATAGGTAGTGACAGGTACTCTTTTTTGAAAAAATTGGGGTCTATTAGACCCTAGATATCTCCTCTGCCCTCAAAGAATCTGACCACACCAAGATTGGTGTGATAAAATGCTTTCCCAATTTCCCAATGGCACTGTTTACATCTGGCAAAATCTAAGTCATGAAATGCTCATAGCTTCCGATTTCTTAAGCCATAGAGATGTTTGGAGCCACTCTGGTCTCTGATCAGCTCTATGGTCAGCTGGCTGAATCACCGGCTGCATTCTCAGGTTCCCTGTTGAGACAGGAGAGCAAGAGAAAAACACGGAAAACGGTGGGGGGGGGGATTCCCTCCCACTGCTTGTAAAAGCAGTCTAGAGGCTAATTACCCACTAGAATTGCTTTTACATGAAAGCCGACCGCTGGCTGAAAAGAATGATACCAAAATGATACCTAAACCTGCAGGCATCATTCTGGTATAACCACTCAAAGTCGTGAATGGCGTACCTGAAGACAAAAAAATGGTTAACAATAAAACACAGTAAACGGTAAAGTATAAAAAATTGCATACCTGAAAAGCAAACATGGTAAAACATAATAACAATAAAACATTGCAGAATAGAATACAGTAAAAAAGAGCAGAACAATAAAGAGAGAATAGAGAGAGAGAGAACAATAAAACGACAACTATTTTTTTAAATTTTATATATATATATATATATTTTTTACACTTTTTTTTGTAACTAACTTTTATAACTGTAACCGGTTCCAGGTTCGGGTCTCTCAAAATGCAATGGCATCTTGGGAGACCCTGTGAAAGTGCGCCTAGTCTGTGCAATGCTGTACCCTACGCTAATACTCAACTAGTGAATGGTAGTGTTCAAAACATTCACCAATGCAAAGACCAGGATTGTCAGGACAGGAGGGACAATAATAGCGGGTGTCACGCCTATATCCGCGCTTGCTGCAGACACAACATCTTTTTTGGGGGGTTCGTTGGGTAGGGGTACTCGGGAGGACATAAAGAAAATGCCTCTCATGCAGCCGACTGCATTTGGTTGGGGATGTGAATGAGGGAAGTACGGGCGCTGCAGAAGAGGTGGGTTCCCATTTAGGATTGGCGAATGCAGCTGGAAGGGCATTATGGGCACGACAGGCCTGTTTGTCTTCTTCTTGGTGGCAGCGGGACACTACTTGTGCTTGCCACCTCACCAGCTTGAACTGCACTTATGGGACTCGCCACGTCACCAAGTGTTACTGCAGTGCTGGTTTGACTACGACGGGGGTGTACTAGGCCGCTGGTGCTTGCCAATTCACCAAAACGCTACCAAAAAAACTGTTAGCGATCGCAGGGATCAGGCCTGACTCTGCGAACGCTACAGTTATGTTTTTAGTGTTTTGTAAGTGACAGTGATCGATCGATACTGCACTTGGGTGGGCTGGGCTTTGTGGAGGGGCAAAACGCAGGTATCTGGGCTGATCCCGCTAACACTGCATTTTTGGGAACCCTAAACTGCTGGGGACACTAGTATGAATCTGATCGGATCAGATATTGATCCGTTCAGATACTATACCACTAAGGGAGGTGTATGCTGCGTGCGTGGGTGTTAGCGGTACTGGCGCTAATCTGACGCTGCCTGGGGCGACGCATATCACCGCCAGGCGATCAGGGGGCTAAACCTTTATTAGGTAAGGCCGGTGCCCTGACACTATAAAAAATAAACGAACTAACCAGCGTCACCCGTAACACTTATACGGTGATCAGTGGTGAAAGGGTTGACTAGGGGGCAATCAAGGGGTTAAAACCTTTATTCGGTAGTATATGGGGGTCCCTGACGCTATAAAACGCTGACGGCGAACCTAAATATTTACCTCCCTAACTAGCGTCACCAGTGACACTAATACAGCGATCAGAAAAATAATCGCTTAGCGACACTGGCAACGGGGGTGATCAAGGGGTTAAAACTTTATTAGGGGGGGTTAGGGGGGTACCCTAGACCTAAAGGGGGCTAATACTAACTGCCCTACCACACTAACTGTCACAAACTGACACCATGCAGTAATCAGAAAAAAAAACTGCTTGGTGTCAGTGTGACAGGGGGGAGAGGGGTGATCGAGGGGTGATCAGGGGGGATCGGGAGGTAAAGGGGGGTGTAATGTGTGCCTGGCGTGTTCTACTGTGTGTGTAGTGTTGGTGCACTCACATTGCAGTCTTCTCTCCTCGGCGCCGGAACGGAAAACTGCCGAGCCGAAGAGAGATGACATCACATCCCCTGCCTTTGTGTACTACACAGAGGCAGGGGAAGATTCTCATTGGCTGGGAGTGATCGCGAGGGGGAGGGCCACGAATGGATGGCCTCCCCCTCATCTCTGAACGCTCCCAGACCAAAGCCGACCGCCTTGGGCACCGGGGGGGGTCCGATCAGACCCCCCGCCCACGGAAAGGCAATCAAGGAACCATGGAACGTGATTTTGCCTGCCCGTGCCATTCTGCTGACGTATATCAATGTGAGGCGGTCGTCAAGTGGTTAATGGTAATTAGCCTTCACACAGGTTTATGTATGTAGGGGGTGGATGTAGATTATTCACCTTACAAGCTCACCAAATTCTTCATTAAACCCCCCCCTTAAGGGAGCGCCATTCACCCCATTTTTTACTTCAATACATTTTAGCCCCTTGTGGGTCTAAATAGAAGAGGCTGCATACCTTTTTCTTTTTTTTTTTTCTTCCCTTTCCTCTCTCCCTTTTCTTTTTTCTTCTTCTTAGATTTTTCCTACCTTTCTTCTTTTACGTCTGTCAGTCCTAAGCGTGGAGCCTTTGTGTCTTTTGTAAATATACTTTCAGGCAGGCAATTCAGTGATGTGCAGTGCATTAAATATATATACAGTCTCCTACATATATATATCCACTGCATTCTAGTCTAGCCCAGCCTATATCTGACTGCAGGCCATTCCTGGTGTTCATTTTCAAATACACTTTCAGGCAGGCAGGTGATTCAGTGATCTATGGTGCAATAAATATATATACAGTCATATATATATATATATATATATATATATATATATATATATATATATATATATATATATATATATATATATATATATATATATATATATATATATATATATATATATATATATATATATATATATATATATATATATATATCCACTGCATTCTAGTCTAGCCAAGCCTATATCTGACTGCAGGCCATTGCTGGTGTACGTTTTCAAATATACTTTCAGGCAGGCAGGCAGGTGATTCAGTGATCTGCAGTGCATTAAATACATATACAGTCTCCTATATATATATATATATATCCACTGCATGCTAGTCTAGCCACGCCTATATCTGACTGCAGGCCATTCCTGGTGTTCGTTTTCAAATACACTTTCAGGCAGGCAGGCAGGCAGGTGATTCAGTGATCTGCAGTGCATAAAATATATATACAGTCTCCTAAATATATATATATATCCACTGCATTCCAGTCTAGCCAAGCCTATATCTGACTGCAGGCCATTCCTGGTGTACGTTTTCAAATACACTTTCAGGCAGGCAGGCAGGCAGGTGATTTAGTGATCTGCAGTGCATAAAATATATATACAGTTTCCTAAATATATATATATCCACTGCATTCCAGTCTAGCCAAGACTATATGTGACTGCAGGCCATTCCTGGTGTACGTTTTCAAATACACTTTCAGGCAGGCAGGCAGGTGATTCAGTGATCTGCATTGCATTAAATATATATACAGTCTCCTACATATATATATCCACTGCATTCTAGTCTAGTCAAACCTATATCTGACTGCAGGCCATTCCTGGTGTACGTTTACAAATACACTTTCAGGCAGGCAGGCAGGTGATTCAGTGATCTGCAGTGCATTAAATATATATACAGTCTCCTACATATATATATCCACTGCATTCTAGTCTAGCCAAGCCTATATCTGACTGCAGGCCATTGCTGGTGTATGTTTTTAAATACACTTTCAGGCAGGCAGGCAGGTGATTCAGTGATCTGCAGTGCATTAAATATATATATATATACAGTCTCCTACAAATATAGCCATGCCTATATCTGATTGCAGGCCATTGCTGGTGTACGTTTTCAAATACACTTTCAGGCAGGCAGGTGATTTAGTGGTCTGCAGTGCATTAAATATATATACATATCTCCTACATATATATATATCCACTGCATTTTAGTCTAGCCAAGCCTATATCTGACTGCAGGCCATTCCTGATGTACTTTTTCTAGCAGTGTTTTGCTAATAAAATTTTACAACATGTCTGGAAGGCCATCAAGGAGAGGCAGACGCTCACAGGCCACTAAAAGAGGACAAGCAGGCTCTGTTCTACAGCTAACAGTGCTGGTCATGGACACGGTGCATCCTCAGCATGTGGCTGTGGGGCACGCTTGTCCTTTTTTCGGCAGCTGGCAGTGTTGATCCACAACATGCAGAAGAGTTGGTAGCGGGGATAACTAAACCGTCCTCATCCTCCTCATGCTCTGTCACCCAGGCTCAGAGTAGTTTGCCTGCCAATGCAGCTGCCAAAGCAGCCTATTCCATCGGCTCAATGTCATCAGTCACTCCTCTCCTAGCCCCGCCATCATGCACGGAGGAGTCCCTCGATCTGTTCAACCACAGTGTCGGGTACATGCTGCAGGAAGATGCGCAGCATTTTGAAGACTCCAATGATGGTACCCAGATTGAGGAAGGCAGTAACGTGAGCCCAAAGATGTGCCAGGTTTGCTCCAGTGACAAGGAGAGAGGGGATGATGAGGTCACTGACTCTACGTGGGTGCCTGATAGAAGGGAGGAGGAAGAGAAGGCGGCACATCTCCAATGAGGCAGGATGCCCTCCAGGGGCCAGCTTAAGGACAGCCACCCAACTGCATCACACTGCAGAGCTCCGCATGTGCAGGGCGCTGCTGACTCCCAGCGTATTTTGAAAAGTTCTTTGGTGTGGGCCTTTTTTGATACGTGTGCAGCAGATTGCACCATTCCTGTTTGCAACATATGTCTGAAGCGTATCAAGCGTGGCCAAAACAGCAGCCGCATGGGCAACATATGCTTGACCAGACATATGTTTACCTCCCATGCAGTCCGTTGGCAACAGTACTTAAAAGGCCCACACCAAAGAACAAGGTGGACCTCTCCTTGCTCCTCATCAGCTGGGATCTCCAACCCCACTATACCTTCAGTCCTCTCAGAAACCTGCACTGAGAGAAATGAAGGTGTAGTATTAGATGTGCCAAGTACTTGCGGTCAATCTGCTATCGCTACACCAACATCCGATTGTAGCAGGCAAATTTCCCTACCCCAGTTGCTTAACCATTGAAAGAAATTCGGTCCCAGCCATCCACAAGGTCAGTAGTTGAATGCTAGCTTGGCTAAATTGCTAGCACTCCAACTGCTGCCTTTTCAGCTGGTAGACTGTGCCCCCTTTTGTGAATTTGTGGAATGTGCGGTACCTCAGTGGCAGGTTCCCAAACGCCATTTCTTTTCACGGAAGGCCATTCTGGCTCTCTACCGGCATGTGGAAGGCACTGTCTTGGCCTCGTTGGACAGGGCGATCAGTGGTGAGGTGCATATTACTGTTGACTCATGGTCCAGCAGGCATGGACAGGGATGTTACCTTTCTATCATGGTGCACTGGGTAACTCTGCTGGAGGCTGAGAAGGATGCAGGACATTGTGCAGTGTTGTTGGACCTTTTTCCGCCACCACACCTTCCTTCTTCTTCCTTCTTCTGTCAGCTCTGCAGAGGCAGACCCAGCTCTGGTTGATGCTACGCCAGCTTCAGCCAGGAATGGTGGTTTGCGACAATGGCACAAGCCTCCTCTCCGCCCTCTGACAGGGACACTTGACTCATGTTCCCTGTTTGGCTCACATCCTTAATTTGGTGGTGCAGTGGTTCTTGTGCAGGTACCCAGGCATACAGGATCTCCTGAGGCAGGCCAGGAAAGTCTGTGGGCATTTCCGCCGGTCATATAATGCCAGTGCTTGGCTGGCTGACCTTCAACAGGAATGCAACCTGCCCAAGAACCGCCTCCATTGTGACATGGCCACCAGGTGGAACTCAACGTTGGCAATTCTGCAGCGGCTGCACACGCAGCAGAGGGCCATCAATGAGTACCTGTGTGAGTATGGCACCAGGACAGGGTCAAGGGAGCTTGGCTTTTTTTCGCCACGCCAGAGGCTACTGATCAAGGATGCATGCACTGTCCTGTCACCATTTGAGGAGGACACGAGGATGGTGAGCAGTGCATGCATCAGTTATACTGTCCCTCTTGTCTTCCTGTTGGAGCACATGCGTGGAATAATGGACAGGGCACTTGAGGCAGAACAGAGGGAGGACTTCCTTATCTCCCAAGACCCCCTTTATCCAGACAGTGTTCCTGCGGGCCCACCGATCAGGAAGAGGAGGAGGAAGAGGAGGATTGTATCAGCATGGAGGTGGGGCCTAGCACTCAGCATCAGCAGCAGTCTTCAAGGGATCATTTTCAGTCCCCAGAAACCCATGGACTTGTACGTGGCTGGGAGGAGGTGGTTGTGGATCATGTGTTCCTTAGTGACCCAGAGGACTGCGGATCGAATGCCTCAGCAAACCTTTACTGCATGGCCTCCCTGATCCTGCAAAGCCTGCGAAAGGACCCTCGGATTCATGGCATTAAGGAGAGATATTATTACTGGCTGGCAACCTTTCTTGATCCACGTTACAAGGGTAAGGTTGTGGAATTTATCCAGCCTTCGCAGAGGGAGCAGAGGATGAAACATCTTCTGGAGGCCTTGCCGAAAGGTTTGTGCAATGCGTTTCCAGAGCCTGGGAGGTTACAATTTCCTGGTCTTCCTGGACAACATGGTGCTGAGTAGGGATGAGCTTCGAGTTCGAGTCGAACTCATGTTCGACTCGAACATTGGCTGTTCGCCAGTTCGCCGAACAGCGAACAATTAGGAGTGTTCGCGGCAAATTTGAAAGCCGCTGAACACCCTTTAAAAGTCTATGGGAGAAATCAAAAGTGCTAATTTTAAAGGCTTATATGCATGGTATTGTCATAAAAAGTGTTTGGGGACCTGGGTCCTGCCCCAGGGGACATGGTTCAATACAAAAAAAGTTTTAAAAATGGCCGTTTTTTCGGGAGCAGTGATTTTAATAATGCTTAAAGTGAAACAATAAAAGTGTAATATTCCTTTAAATTTTGTACCTGGGGGGTGTCTATAGTATGCCTGTAAAGGGGCGCATGTTTCCCGTGTTTAGAACAGTCTGACAGCAAAATGACATTTCAAAGGAAAAAAAGTCATTTAAAACTACTCGCGGCTATTAATGAATTGCCGGTCCGACAATACACATAAAAGTTCATTGATAAAAACGGCATGGGAATTCCTCACAGGGGAACCCCGAACCAAAATTTAAAAAAAAAATGACGTGGGGGTCCCCCTAAATTCCATACCAGGCCCTTCAGGGCTGGTATGGATATTAAGGGGAACCCCGGCCAAAATTTAAAAAAAAAATGGCGTGGGGACCCCCAAAAATCCATACCAGACCCTTATTCGAGCACACAACCTGGCAGGCCGCAGGAAAAGAGGGGGGGATGAGAGAGTGCCCCCCCTCCTGAACCGTACCAGGCCACATGCCCTCAACATCGGGAGGGTGCTTTGAGGTAGCGCCCCAAAACACCTTGTCCCCATGTTGATGGGGACAAGGGCCTCATCCTCACAACCCTTGCCCAGTGATTGTGGGGGTCTGCGGACAGTGGGCTTATCGGAATCTGGAAGCCCCCTTTAACAAGGGGACCCCCAGATCCCGGCCCTCCCCCTGTGTGAAATGGTAAGGGAGTACAAATGTACCCCTACCATTTCACAAAAAAACTGTCAAAAATGTTAAAAATGACAAGAGACAGTTTTTGACAATTCCTTTATTTAAATGCTTCTTCTTTCTTCTATCTTCTATCTTCTAACTTCTATCTTCCTTCGGTTTCTTCCTCCATCTTCTTCTACTTCTGGTTCTTCCGGTTCTTCCTCCGGTGTTCTCGTCCGGCATCTTCCTCCGCGGCGTCTTCTTCCCTTCTTTTCCTCGGGCCGCTCCGCATACATGATGGCATGATGGGAGGCTCCCATTGTGTAAAGCTTCTCCTTTTCTGACGGTTCTTACAGTGTTGTGCCGCCACCACCACCACCACCACCTCCGCCTAAGGCCCAGTTTTTCTGCCCCTGTTTAACAGGGGCATGTAATTACAATATTTGCTCTAATATTTCACAGCAGGGCCCATTCCTGCGCTCAACAGGTATATCTGTGAGGCTTTACAGTGTTGTGCCACCACCACCACCACCTCTGCCTAAGGCCCAATTTTTCTGCCCCTGTTTAACAGGGGCATGTAATTACAATATTTGCTCTAATATTTCACAGCAGGGGCCGTTCCCACGCTCAACAAGAGTATCTGTGAGGCTTTACAGTGTTGTGCCACCACCACCACCTAAGGCCCAATTTTTCTGCCCCTGTTTAACAGGGGCATGTAATTACAATATTTGCTCTAATATTTCACAGCAGGGCTTGTTTCTGCACTCAACAACAGAATCTGTGAGGGGTTATAGTGTTGTAGCATCACCACCACTGCTTAAGACCCAATTTTTCTGCCCCTGTTTAACAGGGGTGTGTAATTACAATTCTTGATATAATATTTCACAGTAGAGACCCTTCCTGTGCCCACCAAGAGTAACTGTGAGGGCTTACAGTGTTGTGGCACCACCAACACCACCACCAAAGGCCCAATTTTTTTCTGCCCCTGTTTAACAGGGGCATGTAATTACAATTCTTGATATATTTCACAGCAGGGCCCGTTCCAGCGCCCACCAAGAGTAACTGTGAGGGCTTACAGTGCTCTGGTACCACCAACACCTAAGGTCCAATTTTCTGCAGAGTATATAGGGCAGGCCATATAGTATATACAGGCGGTCCCCTACTTTCAAACATCCGACTTACAAATGACTCCTACTTACAAACGAAGGGAGACAACAGGAAGTGAGAGGAAATCTACCCCTAGGAAGGGAAATTCTGTCCTTTAAGAGTTAATATGGGAAAAAGATGTCTCCACTGATGCTTTATCAGCAATCCTTGTTTACCTAATAACCCCAAATTTTCAAAATCCAATTGTCATTAGGACAGAAAGTGAGGTGAAATCTTCTGAACAGGGGCACAGACAGCAAAAAAATGTTACAGGGGTGATAACCCTTCCCTTTGTTATCCAAAAAGCTTAAAATTATTTTTTTTTGACAAAATGTACCTGTTCCAAATTCAAACAGTTTATACTTAAGAACAAACCTACAGTCCCTGTCTTGTTTGGACCGCCTGTATACTGCTGTTCAGAGTATATAGGGCCTGGGGGCCCCATGCCTTTCCTTTTTTTAATTCGGGTGTGGGGTTCCCCTTAATATCCATACAAGACCCAAAGGGCCTGGTAACGGGCTGAGGGGTGGGGGGGGGTACCCATGCCGTGTTTCTCAATAATTTATATCCATATTACCGGGACCCGACATTACATTACAGCCGCAAGCAGTTTTGAATGACTTTTATTCCTTTAGAAATGTCATTTTATGCAGGGACTGTTCTAAACACGGGAAACACACGCCACTTTGCAGGCATACTATAGTCACCCCCAGGTATGATATTTAAAGGAATATTTCACTTTTATTTTTTCACGGTTACCAAGACCATACAGCGGTTTAACAGGACAAGTTCCACTCAGAACAGGCCTCGCCATCATCGACCAAAGAAAGTTGAGTGCAAGTGCTCAGCGTCATATCCAGAGGTTGTCTTTGGGAAATAGACGTACGAGTGCTGCCAGCATCACTGCAGAGATTGAAGGGATGGGGGGGTCAGCCTGTCAATGCTCAGACCATATACCGCACACTGCATCAAATTGATCTGCATGGCTGTCATCCTAGAAGGAAGCCTCTTCTAAAGATGGTGCACAAGAAAGCCTGCACACAGTTTGCTGAAGACAAGCAGACTAAGGACATGGATTACTGGAACCATGTCCTGTGGTCTGATTAGACCAAGATAAATTTATTTGGCTCAGATGGTGTCAAGCATATGTGGCGGCAACCAGGTAAGCAGTACAAAGACAAGTGTGTCTTGACTACAGTCAAGCATGGTGGTGGGAGTGTCATGGTCTGGGGCGGCATGAGTGCTGCCGGCACCGGGGAGCTACAGTTCATTGAGAGAACCATGAATGCCAACATGTACTGTGACATACTGAAGCAGAGCATGATCCCCTCCCTTTGGAGACTGGGCCACAGGGCAATATTCCAACATAACACCCCCAAACATACCTCCAAGATGACCACTGCCTTGTTAAAGAAGCTGAGGGTAAAGGTGATGGACTGACCAAGCATGTCTCTGGACTTAAACCCTATTGAGCATCTGTGGGGCATCCTCAAATGGAAGGTGGAGGAGCGTAAGGTCTCTAACATCCACCAGTTCCATGATGTTGTCATGGAGGAGTGTTAGAGGACTGCAGTGGCAACCTGTGAAGCTCTGGTGAACTCCATGCCCAAGAGGGTTAAGGCAGTGCTGGAAAATAATGGTGGCCACACAAAATATTGACACTTTGGGCCCAATTTTCACTTAGGGGTGTACTCACTTTTGTTGCCAGCGTTTTAGACATTAATGGCTGTGTGTTGAGTTATTTTGAGGGGGCAGCAAATTTACACTGTTATACAAGCTGTACTCTCACTACTTTACATTGTAGCAAAGTGTCATTTCTTCAATGTTGTCAAAAAATTCAAATCAAATTAAAAAAGTCAAATCAAAATTGTGATGGGTGTAATTACTTTTGTGAGATACTGTATATGTGTATATGCAGTGGGGACAGAAAGTATTCAGACCCCCGTACATTTTTCACTCTGTTATATTGCAGCCATTTGCTAAAATCATTTTAATTATTTTTTTTTCCTCATTAATGTAAACACAGCACCTCATATTGACAGAAAAACACAGAATTGTTGGCATTATTGCAGATTTATTAAAAAAGAAAAACTGAAATATCACATGGTCCTAAGTATTCAGCCCCTTTGCTGTGACACTCATATATTTAACTCAAGTGCTGTCCATTTCTTCTGATCATCCTTGAGATGGTTTTACACCTTCATTTGAGTCTAGCTGTGTTTGATTATACTGATTGGACTTGATTAGGAAAGCCACACACCTGTCTATATAAGTGTCATAAACCAGATGTGACCAGAACTATGTGACTGCGACAGAGTGAACCAGATAAATAGGTGAAAGTAAGTTTATTAAGGAAAATGCATATGTGAACATACCACCAATACAGAGTGAACAACCAAACAATCAGTGATATAAACCAACCAGCATATGTAGCAAGAGGAAGTACCAGAATCGTAGTCAAGCCAGGCCTGGGTCATAAACAGGGAATCAGTAGCTGGGAAGGGAGATAAACAGGACAAGAGAGGATGGATCACAGGAGTGACGGGTCAGGTACAAGGCTCAGAGTCCAGGGTCCAGGGTTCAGGTAATGGACAGGAAACAGGATAAACAGGTTCCAGGAATCATGCTTCAGGCTCAGGCTACAGGTTCAGGAATCAGAGTAACAGGATACAGGTCAAGGCTCAAGGAACAATACCAGGGCAACATAAGTGTGCAAATGCCGGGTATTTATACTACTCTTCTGCTAATTAAAGTCAGGTGACACCTGTCTGCAGAGGGGAATACCTGCTCCATACTGCCAGGATTCCTCCGCTGGTGGATGGTGAATACTTGCAGGAAAGAGCTCTTTTGACAGCTCCGAACTGCCAGGAGACACCTTCTGGTGGACCTCAGTACTGCATGCCAAATGATCGATATCACCAGCGGAGGAGACCTTTCCTGACAATAAGACCTTACAGCTCACAGTGCATGTCAGAGCAAATGAGAATCATGAGGTCAAAGGAACTGCCTGAAGAGCTCAGAGAGACAGAATTGTGGCAAGGCACAGATCTGGCCAAGGTTACAAAAAAATTTCTGCTGCACTTAAGGTTCCTAAGAGCACAGTGGCTTCCATAATCCTTAAATCGAAGACGTTTGGGACGACCAGAACCCTTCCTAGAGCTGGCCATCGGCCAAACTGAGCTATCGGGGGGAGAAGAGCCTTGGTGAGAGAGGTAAAGAAGAACCCAAAGATCAGTGTGGTTGAGCTCCAGAGATGCAGTCGGGAGATGGGAGAAAGTTGTAGAAAGTCAACCATCACTGCAGCCCTCCACCAGTCGGGGCCTTATGGCAGAGTGGCCCGACGGAAGCCTCTCCTCAGTGCAAGACACATGAAAGCCCGCATGTAGTTTGCTAAAAAACACCTGAAGGACTCCAAGATGGTGAGAAATAAGATTCTCTGGTCTGATGAGACCAAGATAGAACTTTTTGGCCTTAATTCTAAGCGGTATGTGTGGAGAAAACCAGGCACTGCTCATCACCTGTCCAATACAGTCCCAACAGTGAAGCATGGTGGTGGCAGCATCATGCTGTGGGGGTGTTTTTCAGCTGCAGGGACAGGACGACTGGTTGCAATCGAGGGAAAGATGAATGCAGCCAAGTACAGGGATATCCTGGACGAAAAACCTTCTCCAGAGTGCTCAGGACCTCAGACTGGGCCGAAGGTTTACCTTCCAACAAGACAATGACCCTAAGCACACAGCTAAAATAATGAGGGAGTGGCTTCACAACAACTCCGTGACTGTTCTTGAATAGCCCAGCCAGAGCCCTGACTTAAACCCAATTGAGCATCTCTGGAGAGACCTAAAAATGGCTGTCCACCAATGTTTACCATCCAACCTGACAGAACTGGAGAGGATCTGCAAGGAGGAATGGCAGAGGATCCCCAAATCCAGGTGTGAAAAACTTGTTGCGTCTTTCCCAAAAAGACTCATGACTGTATTAGATCAAAAGGGTGCTTCTACTAAATACTGAGCAAAGGGTCTGAATACTTAGGACCATGTGATATTTCAGTTTTTCTTTTTTAATAAATCTGCAAAAATGTTAACAATTCTGTGTTTTTCTGTCAATATGGGGTGTTGTGTGTACATTAACGAGGAAAAAAAAATACTTAAATGATTTTAGCAAATGGCTGCAATATAACAAAGAAGAATTTAAGGGGGTCTGAATATTTTCTGTCCCCACTGTATATATATATATATATATATATATATATATATATATATATATACAGGGCTCAGAATTTCAGGTCCTGAGATACTAGCCAGGCCTCAAAGGGTTACTTGCCACCAGTTGCCCCACCCCTAAAAACACCCTCATAAATTATCTCATTAAATGACACTTAAATGTTTTATGCAGAATTAAGTTATAAAAATAAATATTAACAACAACAACTTTATCCTTGCCCACCAATGCACCCTGCCTGTGCCCACCAATGCAATTTGCCTGTGTCCATCAATGCAGCCTGCCTGTGCCCACCAATGCAAGCTGCCTGTGCCCACCAATGCAGCCTGTGTCCACCAATGCAGCCAGTGTCCACCATGCAACCTGTGCCCACCATGCGGCCTGTGTCCATCATCCACCATGTGTCCACCATTCACCACGCAGCCTGTGCCCACCATGCAGCCTGTGTCCACCATCCAACATGCAGCCTGTGTCCACCATCCAACATGCAGCCTGTGTCCACCATGAAGCCTGTCCCCACCATGCAGCCTGTGCCCACCATGCTGCCTGTGTCCACCATGCAGCCTGTGTCCACCATCCACCATGCAGCCTGTGTCCACCATCCACCATGCAGCCTGTGTCCACCACCCACCATTCAGCCTGTGTCCACCATCCACTATGCAGCCTGTGCCCACCATGCAGCCTGTGTCCACCATCCACCATGCAGCCTGTGTCCACCATCCACCATGCAGTCTGTGCCCACCATGCAGCCTGTGTCCACCACCCACCATGCAGCCTGTGCCAACCATGGAGCTTGTGCCCACCATCCACCATGCAGCCTGTGTGAACCATCCCCCATGCAGCCTGTGCCCACTATGCAGCCTACCTGTGCAGGGGAGGAGAGGAACAGGAGAGCCACCCCGGATGATCAGAACGCAGTGCAGGGAACACAGCGATAACAGCTTTCATTTCAATTGCTGCGTTCCCGCCGCTCAACGTCATATACAGCCCCACCCCCTGGCCGGGGAGCTTTGATTTACAGATCACCCGTCCCGGGATTGGACGTGTGATCTGTCTATCAAAGTCCCGGGACCAGGAAGAGAGGCTGTATCTGACAGTGAACGGCGGGGAACATGGCAATGTGAAATGAAAGCTGTTATCGATGTGCTCCCTGCGCTGCGCTCTGATCATCTGGGTGGCTCTCTCTTTTCCCTTCCGCGATCGCTGTGAGAAGGACTCCCATTCTACCCAGGCTGCCGGCGGTGCTCACCCCCCCCCCCCCTGCTCCCAGGCAGCCATGGCTCGGCAGCCCTTAAAATGCACTCGCAAAATGCGAGCAGGCGAATGCAATTTTTGAGGACTGTGTATTAATTTGTATGCCAATTTAAAACAGTTTATTGATATATATTTTTTTTATTTTTACTCTGTGTTCCAAAGGCTGTTTTTTTTATGTGGAATATGTGACCAGCAGCAGAGGATTGGAAGTTCCTCCTGCTTATGTTTTTCTGCAGACAGGTTGGGTAGGAGCTGGTTCATATGACAGCTGTATATCATTTAGGAAAAAGGTACTTAGTTTTTTTGTTATTAAAATAATTACAGTGCCATTATCCACATACAGAAACAGAAGGGACAATGTAAAATAAACAGTGTGTGTTTAGCATCACTTTAACCACTTAAGGACCAGAAGATTTTCCCCCTTAATAAACAGGCCATTTTTTGCGATAGGGCACTGCGTCTCTTTAACTGACAAGTGCGTAGCTGTACTTAAAGAAAAAATGGCCTTTTTTTCTCACAAATAGAGCTTTCTTTTGGTGGTATTTGATCACCTCTAAGGTTTTTATTTTTTGCGCTATAAACAAAAAAAGAGTGACAATTTTGAAAAAAGAAAAACTATATTTTTTACTTTTTGCTATAGTAAATATCCCCAAAAAATTATGAAAAAATATTTTCTTCCTCAGTTCAGGCCGATATATATTATTTTTGGTATTTGCAATAAGCGTATGTTTATTGGTTTGCGCAAAAGTTATAGCGTCTACAGAATAGGGAATAGATTTATGGCATTTTTATTATTTATTTTTTTTCTTACTAGTAATGGCAGTGATTTGCCATTTTTGGCGGGACTGTGACATTATGGCGGACAGATTGGACAACTAACTGACATTTTTTACACTTTTTTTTAGAAACCAGTGACATTATTACAGTATTCAGTGCTAAAAGTATGCACTGTTATTGTACTAATGACACTGGCAAGGAAGGGGTTAACATCAGGGGCGATCAAGGGGTTAAATGTGTTACCTGCAGGTGTGTTCTAACTGTATAGGGGATACATATAGGCTGCCTGGGGAAACACGTACCAACAAGTGTCTGGGGAATGCCCAGGAAAAAGCCAAAGTCTACTTACCACCAGCTTGCAGACAACCAAATTGACCTATCTAACAGTATGCGTTAAAAAAGGGGTTTAGTCCGCACGCATTTGCAAACGCATGCGTGAGCCACAGAGCCACGTCACGGCACCCTTGTATCTGTGGTCCTAACACTAAAGTATAAGTGTCCCCGCAGTGGAGGCACATGCATTTAATGGATAAATGAGAGCAGGTGGCTGGAGGGGAGCCCACCCCACCTTAAAGGTACAGGAGCACACCAAACACCCAGCAATAGCACAATGGCTGCAAAGGTGCTGGTGCACTGCTGGACCAATACAAACACTCACGTGATAACACAAACTTGCCACCACTCTCATTTATAGCTGGCTATCGCAGTAAGCAGCTTTGGGAGGCTAAAACAGGTACCAACAAGTGTCTGGGGAATGCCCAGGAAAAAGCCAAAGTCTACTTACCACCAGCTTGCATGCAAAACAGAAAGACAGGATCTGTGTGATCTCCCCTGTCAGAACTGAGATTTGCCTTGTTTACACAGGCAGGTCCCATTCTGTCACTGCGGGGGAATCATTGTGGGTGGCCGGCAGACATCAAGTCTGCCCCACCCATTGATTGGCTCCCCCATTGGCCAGTGGACGTGCGCGCCCTCAAGCTAAAGTTTCCAAGCTGACATATGATGCCGTGATTTGCAGGAATCACAGTACAATGACAGCGGCTGGTCGGCAAGTGGTTAAAGTTGCTATGGTCAGGGATCAATACTCTTCCAATGATTTTATATTAATGTAGTTGCATTTGAGTGAGACAGGTGCAGAAGGCTATATTTGGTGGTCAGACATTTTTTTAATCCAGTTCATATAAATAAGTAAATGTGGAACACACAAAGTCAGGTGTGTTGCTAGGATTATGAAAGACCTGGGGAATCCTAAAGAGAGAGTTGTGACACTGAACACAGTTGGCATTGCTTTAAGGGGCATGGTTAAATACAACTAATCTATTGTATACACTAACACATATAAACCTTAAGACAAATGATGAAGTAATTATGTATGTTGGTGGTCAGTAGAGATACAAAAAACACAGTCACGTCCAGCGCTAATAGGTCTTCCAAGGTGTGGAGTAACAGATGTCAGATAAAATGGTGGTGTGAATAGGTTTTTGATATGGATTCTGTCGTTTTTACATCAGTGCAAATATTTATATATACTGTATATATTTTATATATATTTTTTTCTTTCCCGCCCTTTGAGTGTGTGGCTCTTTCTGACACACAATTTTCAATTCCACCATTCCCTATAAAAGCGCTTGCTCATGGTGTACGAGACTAGCCTAGCTCTGAGGAAGGGGGTGCACCCCTGAAACGCGTTAGCTGTACCCCGTGTTCTGTGCATGTCTATGCACTGTGTTTATGGCCTTTTGTCAGTTGCATTTTGTGAGTACCCACTTTTATACAAAAATGTCTTAATATTAAATTATCTCTGGTAATGCACTAGGTGTGCACGCCTTCCATTTCCGTTTTTCTTGTAGTTGGTGGTCAGTACTGACATGCCCCTTATGTTGGTGGCCAGGTGAAAAATGCCCCCTTACTTTTGGTGGTCAGTAGTCAAGTACTCCTGGTTTTACTAATGCTGATTGACTTTGGTGCTGAAACAATAGGGGTACTGTAAAGCAGGAGATAAGTATTTATAGTCTACAGGCTATCCAGAGGGGTAAAGGCGTATATTTTAGCCTTTTACCTCCACTATCATTGAAAAATAAGCCCTTAGCTTAACCTGACAATTAAGCTTTAACTCCTAACTTATCCTTATACTCCCAAGGGATTAATCACTTCTAAAGAGGATGCAGACACTGCAACTTTTCTCATTAGAACACTGCATGTGCATCAATATTGAAAAATTAAATCTTATGCAGAATTACTAGAGTGGAACAAACAACCATTTCTTCACAGCAGAAACAGGTAGGAATCTGCAAGAAAGTTTGTTAAAATCTTTGCAATGTATGTTTATCACCCAGCGAGTATTGTTTTTTTTTGTAACAAAAGTAGATTTACTCTTTTATGCTTCCTTCACATAGCATTTTTGTGTGGCTTGTGTCCAGTGTGTATTAGCAGTGAATGATGGTGCAATGTACTGTTTTAGCGTATCATACTGTTTACATTTTTTCTGGTTTATTTTTTTAAACTTTATTGAAGTGCCACAAAATGACACCTTATTTAAGTTTATGCACTGCAGCTGACAAGGGATACCATATGGTGCAGTGAGTTGCATTGTGGAAAAATGCATCATGTCTCCATTTTCAGCATAGCATCACACAGCAGCAATGCAAGGCTGCATTATGGCATGCATGAGGCACAAAGAAAACAATTATCCTTACAACACCCTAACTCTACATTTAATCTACCTGATCCCAAAAAGAAATTATTACTAAAGCTATCATCTGTTCTAAATTGTTCATGCATAGTACCTAAGTGGCCTGTTGGATAGCAACATGGATTAATATCATACTTCTGGTATTTCATTTCCTGGTTGATACAGCCAGGTGGCCTAAGTTGGAATGAAACACATCAAATCTTTGTAGCATATCAGAATAACAATGGCTTGGCTCAAGCTCACCAGCTGTGATATGTGTGATTACAGGCTTCAAAGAGTATAAGAGCTAGCTAAGACGGCCTAGGGCTAATAGAGATATTTCATGAACAAACACTGCCCCCAGAGGCCAATTACGGCAAGACAGTCAGTAATATAATCTATTGAGGAAGACTGCCCTGTGAACACTCTGATTCATCCAAGACCGAGTGGGGCTGGCAATGGGGGGGGGGGTTTGGATGAGGTGTGACTGAGGTTTGTAAAAAGGGCTGTTTCAAGCAAAGAGCTCTCTCTCTTTCGATGCTGGCCTTTGCCGGAGCCACATTGGCTCTTTCTCTCTCTCTCTCTCTCTTCCCCTTTACCCTTTGGATCATGGTTTGGGCCTCATGGCTCTGGCACTCTCTTGGTCATCTGAGCATAGCTGGAAGAAACAAAGCCTCGCGGAGAGCCTTGTGATAAGTATCCTTGATGTTCTTGTATTATATGTTCTAAATGTAAGCTTTGTAATATTGTAATTTCTTTGTAAAACTTTTATGTTAGTTTCCTAATTCTGCTGTTTAGTATATTCCTATTTTCTTGGGAAATAAATGTAACATTTTTTACTAAGTAAATGTGTTATATCATTGTGCTTATCTGACTCTTATAGACTAGCTAATTTATAGGGATAGGCACGTTAATACATGTATGCAATAGTTATATAGGATATATTAGAGTGTATAATATTGCATAAATTACTTCAATTGGCACCCCAGAAAGCGTGTGAAATTTATTTTTACATAGAATCCACAAACCCTAATGTATGTCCCTATAACTAGAACTGAAGGCCGTCTTTACCATGGATAAAAGATTCACGCTGGTCGTGAAGTCAGAAACCCTGCTTGGATGGTCCTGAATGTTCTATGAAATATTTCATCAGTGAGCGGACGTGCAAAATCTGGTGAGATTTTTGGCTGCTATATGTATATAGGTTATATGTATATGTATATATATGCTATATGTATATATGTTGAACATTTATTGTCTTGTTAGGACTGTAGCCGGTCAAGAGTACTGGTGAGAGTGAGGGATTGATCAACCCTGGTTATCTGATATAGCCTGCAGATTGACAGGATAAACCACACAACTTTGAGGAAAAAGTGGGAGAAATATAGATTTTTATTTTAAAGTTTTTTTTTTTTTTTTTTTATTCTTACCCACGTGAGAATGAAATAGATCTCTGTTCCAAAAGAAAGTTCAATGTGGCCTGCAATTTAACAGGAGAGCATTGAGTAAGAGTGTGCTCTGTCTTATAGCCTGTAGAACTACAAGTAACAAGTTAGTTTTAAACGGCTTTGTATCTGTTTTTTTTTGTTTGTCTGTATGCATTGTAAGCAACTGTTGTAAAAACAGGTTAAACAGATTTCAGCGTAGCTAGTTGCGAATTAGCATATCAATGGAAATCATTGAAGGTTTCATTAACAAGCACGGCTGTGTTAGATTTGAGACTATACAAAAAAATGCTTTAACACACTAATTCAATGACCTTTTGAGACAATGTAATACTCATAATGATCTGATAAATAAAAAGTCTTCGAAAAAAGGCAGGAAATCCAAGATGGTCAATGTTGTATGCATGTTGTTGAAGATGAAAGACGTCGCAGAAAAAAACAAATCCAATGGTGTGCTGAGAAAAAGCAATTCTTGGAACAGATAGAGAGTGTAACTGAGAATATAGTAGCAATGGTTGCAAAGGCAGATGCAAATGTTGCTGATCGCATTGAACAATTAGTGACTGAGAAATGTGTATTGGAAAAGAGATTGGATGAATTCGAGGAAACGTGTAAATTAAGAGGAAGTTGCATTGCCTCTTTGAATCAAAGAGAGGCTGAGAATTTGCGTTTTATCATACTGCTTAGAGAGGAATTACAGGGTGCACAGGCAGCCATAATGGAGTTATCCTCCAAACATGCAAAAGCTGAACAGTCGCAGTGCTCAGCAAAGATAGAGGCTCTAGAACAACAATTTGGTAGACCAGATGCTATTGTTGCTGCAAGTGATGTTACTATGATAGGAATCAATGTTGGAGATTTAAAGTGTGGTAACTGCACTTGAAATTGATTCAGGAGTTGAAACAGTGGAAACTTCTGATGACTCCTCAGATAATGAACGTGTAAAGTCTGTTCATTCCAATCATAGTAATCATAGTAATATTATCCAGCATGTGAGTTTCCAGTGCCATATGGTCAAAGAAGGGCCTATGCAGGGAGACTAGCGCTCAAGTGCTTTTTGTGTAAAACGAGGGGGGGGGGTCACATAGTTAAGTATTGTTTGATGGCTAACAATGATATGCAAAGGAAATACCCTAAAACTACACTAAGGCATTATGAAGTTTATTCTGCCAGATGGGGTAGAAATCCAAAGCATGGAGGCCATAGTAATCAAACCCATTTCCCTTTTAAGACCCAAATGCAGAGACTACAAATTGAAATTCATCAATATGTAGAACAGTTGCATAAAGTCAAAATGGAGGTAGCCACATGATTATTCAAATGTAGCACTGGGGGAAACAATGTTAGCAGCACTTAGTGAGCTGCATGGAGGGTAAGATTTTTGTGGTCAATGTTTCCTTGCTATGAATAAGGTTTAGATGTGAGCTTTATGTTTTAAATATAATAGAGGACCTTGATATATTTTTAGAATGTTCAAGGATAAGCCTGTGAATCGTTATTTTTTTTTTGAAAAAAACATTTTTTTTTTGTTATGATTATTATTTTTTTTTCTTCTCTTATTTTTAATTTTTTAATTTTTTAATTTTTTTCAAAATTTTTGTTTTTTAATTTTTTTTAATTTAATTTTTTTTAAAAAAGATTTGTTTTTCTCCTTTTAATTTTTACATTTATTTTAATTTTTTTTATTTTTAAATTTTTTTATTTGTCTATTCATTTATTTTATTTTTGTTTTGTTAAGGTGCAAAAATGTTATGTATAGTCCACCTGAAATGGGGGTAATTGGCTATGCCCTCAATTAGCAGCTGAATAGATGGTCATGGGATATGTCCTCCAGCTGGATACATTTTGTTTGTTTAAGACAAGAGTTGGTAGGAAGCCATTCTAGCCTCTGGGGTTCATTTTTTTTCTTTGTGTTTATTTTCATTCAGGTACAAAGAGTTCCAAAAGGTTTACGCTTTGTCCACCTGAAAGGGGAGTTAGTGCATAGTTCTTAAGATACAGATAAATGCATTGTATTTTTTAGCGTTAAAAATTGGAATTTTTGAGAAACAACATTTTTTGGTTTTTAAATTTCTGATCATACCATGGGGATCCATTTGTGAATGGGTTCATCCTAAAGAAATCATGGCTGTATTGATAATTTGTTTAGAGTTGCAGAAGCCAGGAATATTAGGTTCCTGGGTTCCAAGGAGGGAACTATGAGTAAACATAGTAAGCGAGCAGATATTGTGGATAAGAATTTGATTCTGCTCTTATTTTTTCACTTCCAGAATCCTGGTGGAGCGAGATTGTAGAGGTTTCTGGAACACAGATGAAAGATGTTCATCTGGTTGGCAGTTTGTCTGTGCCACACCACACCGAAAATTCGGTCTGATAAACATTCAGGAGAGAAGGGACAAACGAAAAGATTCAAATTAATACTTGTTTTTTTCTTGTGGACAATTTAGTGCTAATACTGAATCTGAAAGATTGTGTCTATGAATAAGACTTGTGAAACATTTTGCCGGAGTTTCTTCTGTCATTGATGAATGCAATAACGTGCTATTAATACATGTGCGATGGGTTGGAGGTTGGGGAAGGAATTTAACATATCCAATCTGTCGGAACATGAAATGTAAAATATGTTTTTTATGGAGGGAGAAATTGAAAGAAGAAAAGGTTTTTAATGTATGACATGTATTGACGTAACAGAATTAATATGGTGCAGGTACCCAGGAGGCTGGCCCTTATGCATAAGTAAGATGTCTCTTGGCCAGGTGACACATCAATGGGGTGAAAAACTTCCTTGTAGGGGTGGTGTCTAGGGATGAGCTTCGTGTTCGAGTCGAACCCATGTGGTCGTTCGCCGAATTCCGAACGTTATGGGCCGTTCGCGCCAAATTCGTGTGGCGCGTCACGGCCCATAATTCACAGTGCATTGCTGGCTGATGATTGGCCAAGCATGCACTATGACCCGCATGTTTGGCCAATCACAGCGTCGTCGGTAGAGAGAGCTGTAATTGGCCAAAGCCAGGGTGGCTTTGGCCAATTATGGCTCAGGGGGTTTAGAACACGCCCCACACTATATAAGGCCGCCTGCACGGCGGCCCTGTGTAGTGTGTTCCGGCGTGCTTAGATAAAGAGAGAGAGAGACAGTGTCATTTCATTTGAGTTAGCTAGATTAGGCAGGACAGTCAGTGAGTTAGCTGCACTTACAGTGTATTGTGTATATATATGCATCCCAGGTGTTGCATATATATATATATATATACACTGTATTCAGTTTAGCTAGATCCATTCCTGTTATCTTCCTACTGACAGGCAGGCTTGTCTTGTTACAGTATTTACAGCTACCTGAAGAAAATTGCTGGTGTTCTTTTGATCCTATTAGTACCACAGTCAGGCAGCTAGACTATTTACAGTTAGTGTAGTGCTTCCTGCTCACAGTGTTCAGCTAAAACTACAAGTTAGTGTAGTGAGACCTCTGCACAGTGTTCATCTAAAGCTACAAGTTAGCGTAGTGCGTCCTGCTCACAGTGTTCAGCTAAAACTACAAGTTAGTGTAGTGAGACCTCTGCACAGTGTTCATCTAAAGCTACAAGTTAGTGTAGTGCGTCCTGCTCACAGTGTTCAGCTAAAACTACAAGTTAGTGTAGTGAGACCTCTGCACAGTGTTCATCTAAAGCTACAAGTTAGTGTAGTGCGTCCTGCTTACAGTGTTCAGCTAAAACTACAAGTTAGTGTAGTGAGACCTCTGCACCGTGTTCATCTAAAGCTACAAGTTAGTGTAGTGCGTCCTGCTCACAGTGTTCAGCTAAAACTACAAGTTAGTGTAGTGAGACCTCTGCAAAGTGTTCATCTAAAGCTACAAGTTAGTGTAGTGCGTCCTGCTCACAGTGTTTAGCTAAAACTACAAGTTAGTGTAGTGAGACCTCTGCACAGTGTTCATCTAAAGCTACAAGTAGGAGAGAGGAGGAAGAGGCGGCACATCACCAACGAGGCAGGCTGCCTTTCAGGGGCCAGCCTAAGGGCAGCACACTGACTGCATCACACCCCAAAGCTCCACATATGCAGGGCGCTGCAGTCTCTACGCGTTATTCAAAAAGTTCTTTGGTGTGGGCCTTTTTTGAGACGAGTGCATCAGATCGCACCACTGCTATTTGCAACATATGTCTCAAGCGTATCTCGCGTGGCCAAAACATCTCCCGCTTGGGTACCACATGCTTGACCAGACATATGTTGACCTGCCATGCAGTTCGTTGGCAAGCGTATCTAAAAGACCCACACCAAAGAACAAAGAGGACCTCTCCTTGCTCCTCATCAGCTGAGATCTCCAACCCCACTATACCTTCAATCCTCTCTGAGACCTGCACTGAGAGGAATGAAGGTGTAGAATTAGGTGTGTCACAGCCAAGTACTTGTGGGCAATCTGCTTTCGGTACACCGACGTCAGATTGTACCAGGCAAATTTCCCTGCCCTAGCTGCTGCACCGCCAAAAGAAGTTCGCTCCCAGCCATCCACATGCCCAGCGGTTGAATGCTAGCTTGGCAAAATTGCTAGCACTTCAGCTGCTGCCTTTTCAGTTGGTAGACTCTGCCCCCTTCCGTGAGTTTGTGGAATGTGCGGTTCCTCAGTGGCAGGTACCCAAACGCCACTTTTTCTCACGGAAGGCGATTTCGGCTCTCTACCGGCATGTGGAAGACAATGTTCATGCCTCGCTAGACAGGGGGGTCAGCGGTAAGGTGCATATTACCGCTGACTCATGGTCCAGCAGGCATGAACAGGGACGTTACCTAAGTTTCACGGCGCATAGGGTGACTCTGCTGGCAGTTTGGAAGGATGCAGGACAAGGTGCAGTAGTGTTGGAGGTTGTTCCGCCAGCATGCCTCCAAAATGCCACTACTAATGATTGTGACACACCTCTCTCCTCCACCCCTCCTCTTATTCTTCCTCCATGGCCTCTTCCTGTGCTTTCTCCTTGGAACCAGCTGTGCTCCGTAGGCGTTCAAGGGGCTACGCAAGTATGCAGGCCAAAAGATGCCATGCGGTGCTTGAGCTGGTGTGCTTGGGGGACAGGAGCCACACTGGGGCAGAGGTTCTGTCAGCTCTACAGGGGCAGGTTCAGAGGTGGTTGATGCCACGCCAACTTAAGGCAGGAATGGTGGTTTGCGACAATGGCACCAAACTCCTCTCTGCCCTCCGACAGGGACAAATGACCCATGTGCCCTGTTTGGCTCATGTCCTTAACTTGGTGGTGCAGCGGTTCTTGGGCAGGTACCCGGGCTTACAGGATGTCCTGAGGCAGGCCAGGAAAGTCTGTGTGCATTTCCGCCAGTCATATAATGCCAGTGCTCGGCTGGCGGACCTCCAAAAGGAGTTTACCCTGCCCAAGAACCGCCTAATCTGTGACATGCCCACCAGGTGGAACTCAACGTTGGCCATGCTGCAGTGGCTGTACACGCAGCAGAGGGCCATCAATGAGTACCTGTGCGACTATGGCACCAGGACAGGGTCAGGGGAGCTTGTTTTTTTTTCCCCACACCAGTGCACCATGATCAGGGATGCATGCACTGTCCTGTCACCATTTGAGGAGGCCACGAGGATGGTGAGCAGTGACAGTGCATGCATCAGTGACACTGTCCCCCTTGTCCACCTGTTGGAGCACACGCTGCGTGGAATAATGGACAGGGCACTTGAGGCATAATAGAGGCAGGAAGAGGGGGACTTCCTTAGCTCTCAAGGCCCCCTTTATCCAGACAGTGTTCCTGCATGCCCGCCGATCACACAGGAAGAGGACAAGGAGGAGGAGGAGGAGGATTGTGTCAGTATGGAGGTGGAGCCTGGCACTCAGCATCAGCAGCAGTCTTTAAGGGATCAGTCCCAAGAAACACATGGACTTGTACGTGGCTGGGAGGAGGTGGCTGCGGACCATGTCGTCCTTAGTGACCCAGAGGACTCCGGACCGAATGCCTCAGCAAACCTACGCTGCATGGCCTCCCTGATCCTGCAAAGCCTGCGTAAGGATCCTCATATTCGTGGTATCAAGGAGAAGGACCAATACTGGCTGGCAACCCTCCTTGATCCACGTTACAAGGGTAAGGTTGCGGACCTTATCTTGCCATCGCAGAGGGAGCAGAGGATGAAGCATCTTCGGGAGGTCTTGCAGAAAGGTCTGTGCAACGCGTTCCCAGAAACTGGGAGGTTACAAACTCCTGTTTCTGGACAACGTGTTGCTAAGGCTTCGGTCAGTCAAAGAAGGAGCGGTGGAGAAGGTGGCTACCTGACCGATGCGTTCAGACAATTTTTTGGTCCGCAGCCCCAAGGTATGATCGGTTCCAGCAACCATCGCCAGCGTCTGTTTTGCATGGTGCAGAAATACCTAGGGGCAAGATCTGACTTGGAAACCTTTCCCACTGAAAATCCTCTGGGTTACTGGGTCTTGAGGATGGATCACTGGCCAGAGCTTGCACAGTATGCATTTGAGCTCCTGGCCTGTCCTGCATCCAGCGTTCTTTCGGAATGCACATTCAGTGCTGCTGGAGGCTTTGTAACCGATCACAGGGTGCGTCTGTCCACCGACTCGGTCGATCGACTGACCTTCATAAAAATGAATCAGTCTTGGATCACCACCAGCTACCAAGCACCTGATGCTGATGTAACAGAATATTTTTTTTTGAAACCTCGGATCCCTTCAAAGACTGCCTATGCTGATGCTGAGTGACTATCCTGAGTAATTATCCTCTTCCTCCTCAATGATCATGCTGATAGCTTGTAAGAACATTTTTGGTTCTGGGCTCCACCACCAGTGCCTAAGACCCAATTTTTCAGCCCCTGTTTAACAGGGGCGTGTAATTACAATTTTTGATGCGATACCTTGCAGCAGGGCTCGTTCCTGCGTTCCAACTAGAGTATCTGTGAGGGGTTGCAGTGTTGTGGCACCAGCACCAGTGCCTAAGGCCTAATTTTTCAGCCCCTGTTTAACAGGGGCATGTAATTACAATTTTTGATGCAATACTTTGCAGCAGGGCTCGTTCCTGCATTCCAACTAGAGTATCTGTGAGGGGTTGCAGTGTTGTGGCACAAGCACCAGTGCCTAAGGCCTAATTTTTCAGCCCCTGTTTAACAGGGGCATGTAATTACAATTCTTGATCTAATATTTCACAGCAGGGCCCATTTCTGCGCCCACCAAGAGCGAGTAAGGACTTACAGTGTTGTGGCACCAGCACCACCACCAAAGGCCCAATTTTTCTGCCCTTGTTCAACAGGGGCATGTAATTACAATTCTTGATCTAATATTTCACAGCAGGGCCCGTTTCTGCACCCACCAAGAGCGAGTGAGGATTTACAGTGTTGTGGCACCAGCACCACCACCACCACCAAAGGCCCAATTTTTCTGCCCTTGTTCAACAGGGGCATGTAATTACAATTCGTGATCTAATATTTCACAGCAGGGCCCGTTTCTGCGCCCACCAAGAGCGAGTGAGGACTTACAGTGTTGTGGCACCAGCACCACCACCAAAGGCCCAATTTTTCTGCCCCTGTTTAACAGGGGCATGTAATTACAATTCTTGATCTAATATTTCACAGCAGGGCCCTGTGAGGGCTTACAGTGTTGTGGCCACAACAACAACTAAGGCCCAAATTTCTGCTGAGTATATAGGGCAGGCCCCTACTTTCAAACATCTAACTTACAAACTACTCCTACTTGCAAACGGAAGGAGACAACAGAAAGTGAGATGAAATCTACCCCTAGGAAGGGAAATTCTCTCCTGTAAGAGTTAATATGGGAAAAACATTTCTCCTTTCCACTGATGCTTTCCAATCCTTGTTCCACAAAAAACCCCAAATTTTCAAAAAACATTTGTCATTGGGACAAAAAGTGAGGTGAAATCTTCTGAAGAGGAGCACAGACAGCAAAACAAATGTCACAGGGGTGATAACCCTTCCCTATGTTTTCCAAAAAGCTTTAAAAAGATTTTTTGGCTGGAGCTAAACACGTTAAAAATGTACCCGTTCAAAATTACAAACAGATTCTACTTAACAACAAACCTACAGTCCCTGTCTTGTTTGCACCGCCTGTATACTGCTGTTCAGAGTATATAGGGCCTGGTGGCCCCACACCTTTCCTTTTTTTAATTTGGGTGCGGGGTTCCACTTAATATCCATACAAGACCCAAAGGGCCTGGTAATGGACTGGGGGTACCCATGCCGTTTGTCTCACTGATTTTCATCCATATTGCCAGGACCCGACATTACATTAAAGCCGCAAGCAGTTTTAAATGACTTTTTTTCCTTTAAAAATGACATTTTGTGCAGGGACTGTTCTAAGCACAGGAAACATGCGCCACTTTACAGGCATACTATAGACACCCCCCAGGTACGATATTTAAAGGAATATTTCACTTTTTTTTTTTTTACTTTAAGCATCATTAAAATCACTGCTCCCAAAAAAACGCCCGTTTTCAAAAGGTTTTTTTGCACTGATACATGTCCCTGGGGCAGGACCCGGGTCCCCAAACCCTTTTTAGGACAATACCATGCAAATTAGCCTTTAAAATGAGCACTTTTGATTTTGAACGTTCGAGTCCAATAGACGTCAATGGGGTTCTAACGTTCGTGCGAATTTTCGGTCCATTCGCAGGTTCTGGTGCGAACCGAACCGGGGGTGTTCGGCTCATCCCTAGTGGTGTTTCAATCTTAGCAGTCCTGTAGAGAAGCTCTCGGTTACTGGACATGTGGGACACCAGAACTGGACATGGGGAGATACGCCTGGTTGATGTCTCACTTGAGAGGTTGAAATCCTGCACAGGTAATGCCAGTGACCACACACAGGAGCACGCTCCGTTAAATAAAGGGGATAAACGCTGACTACCAGCGTACAGTATGCCTTTACCACATGGCGCTTCAACATCTCACAGTGATTGATAAAAACCTATTGCCTTATATGTGCTCAGTATACACTGAATCAAATGCAGTCATTGTACCAGTGACTTACTCCCAGAGATGTGCGGACACAGAATGAGGTTCATGCAGGACGCTTATTTCTTAGGAGTAACCCGAAAGAGGAGGAATGTATTCAGCACTATATTGGGGGAATAGGAGCTGGAATGGGTGTTGTTAATGGAGTGGACATCGGCCTCCTGAGGAACAAACTCGAAGCCATAGCTTCAGACAATAAGCGGATCTTTGTTACTCAGAGAAATTGGTGGCATCCATTCAACAAAGTCACATAAACACCCAGGTTAAAGTAGCTCTGGATTTTGGTCAACCATGTTGAGAGGTTGGTAGAGAGTGTGATGGTATAAGACAGAAATCTGTCATGGGCTCTGGCATGCACGCAGAGGCAGGCTGATATTTCCCTCTGTCAGAAACATGCCAATGACGTCCTTTGTATGCCAGGTCAATACATGGTGGTGTACGAAAAATGTTGGGAAGTTGGTGCATGGTATACACTGGGCATGGTCTCTGAAATCCAGGCACAGGGATGGAATTTTGTGGGTTTTGTCACTGTTGCAGATTTATATGTGTAGTTAGACTCAAAATTTATATAGAAGGGTCTCCCACTTATCTATGCAAGCTGAGGGACGAATGGACGGTAAGGTCTCTTCATACATGTTAGAGACTTTGCTGCCAATTCAGAGCCCTGAGGTACCACAGATATGCCAAGTTGCAGTAGGAAAGACCACTGTGAGCAAGCCTGCCTAATCCTGGCCAGTATTTATAGTAAAGTGTTATAGGAGGTGGAGAGCGGGATGCGTAATTGGATGGGACACATATATATGTATATATTATGGTAATGGGTTGATTTATGTTATGGTATAGTGTGACATACCGTATGTGTATTTTAGGTTAGTAATATGGGTGAGTAAGGCGCTCCTTGAGACTCTGTATCTGAAAGCTGGTTAATATGTTGCTCTGAGTGTGTGCTGGTGAATGGTGAGTGAATGGGCACCCCTTGCCTGTACTGCACACCGTCCTGAAGATACCGGAAAGGAGAATATACCGAAGATACAGAATGGTGACATGGAAGCTGTCGCTGGAGAATGATGGTGGTATGTCACTTAGTGGCAAAGCGGCACATGTTGGAAAGCACAACCCATTAAGACCTTTATGGATTGTTCCATAGGAGCTGTTTCTTAAGGACCTGTTGGAAAACCTAACACGTTAAGACAGTTATAAACTGTTCCATAGGAGCTGTGTCTGAAGAAGGGTGGTGTGCGCCCTTTAGGCACAAAGCGGGATATATTGGATAGCAACATGGTGTAATATCATATTTCTGGTATTTCATTTCCTGGTTGATACAGCCAGGTGGCCTAAGTTGGAATGAAACACATCAAAGCTTTGTAGTATATCAGAATAACAATGGCTTGGCTCAAGCCCACCTGCTATGATATATGTGATTACAGGCTTCAAAGAGAATAAGAGCTAGCTAAGATGGCCTGTTACTAATAGAGATGATTCATGGACAAACACTGCCCCAAGGGCTAATTACGGCAAGACAGTCAGTAATATAATCTATTGAGGAAGACTGCCCTGTGAACACTCTGATTCATCCAAGGCCGAGTGGGGCTGGCAATGGGGGGGTTAGGATGAGGTGTGACTGAGGTTTTTAAAAAGGGATGTTTCAAGCAAAGAGCTCTCTCTCTTTCGATGCTGGCCTTTGCCGGAGCCACATTGGCTCTTTCTCTCTCTCTCTCTCTCTCTCTCTCTCTTCCCCCTTTCCCTTTGGATCATGGTTTGGGCCTAAGCCTCATGGCTCTGGCCCTCTCTTGGTCATCTGAGCATAGCTGGAAGAAACAAAGCCTCGCGGAGAGCCTTGTTGTGATAAGTATTCTTGATGTTCTTGTATTATATGTTCTAATTGTAAGCTTTGTAATATTGTAATATCTTTTATT
Source organism: Lithobates clamitans (assembly GCA_037952925.1). NCBI lineage: Eukaryota > Metazoa > Chordata > Amphibia > Anura > Ranidae > Lithobates > Lithobates clamitans. Next base: position 7,629,207 of record JBBGZY010000655.1, read on the forward strand.
TCATTGGAAATAAATAAGACTTTATTACTTATAAACCATGTGCCTGGTTTTCATAGCTAACCTTGTATTATTGTGATATCAACAGTAACATGTGCTTAGAGTTTAATGCAGACTAACTAACTATAGGGATTAGACAAATTAATATATAGGTACAATAATAATTATTGTATCTTTATTACTTCACGGCCAACTCAGACACAACTAGGATTGCCATTGTCTTATAGTACTAAGTAAATGTCTTGAAGTGATATTACATTAGAATGTCATTCTTGTGGGAATGGTGCTTCACATTATAAGTATAGTTTGCCCTTTTTGTGTTCTCTTGCAGGTAAAGTAACAGGAGAAATGTTCACTTTGAACACCATTAGTATTTTTATTCAGATATTGGTTTTTCTTCTTCTAGGTGAAGGGTTACTGGCAGGAAAAAACAGACATATATAACCTCTCCCACTCTGGAAGCTCCTCTGTTTTTTCCCAGTGTCTGAAAGGTTATGATCACTAAGGATTGCTTGGCTGCTCCTTTGGCTGGCATAGAAGGAAATATTGGGGTCATGCTCACCTTCATGGGACAAGCTGTTTATAAGCAGGACCATTCCTATTCACCAGATCCTCCTCCGGTTATGGAGGAAGTGTGGGTGGATATTGACAAGGAGGTAGTCAGGGTAGAACATGAAGAGGGTCATATGGGGGAATCCACATCTGAAGACTGAACCTGTGGAGGTACAGGGGCTGTCTGTTTCTCATGCTCAGAGGGTGTTGGTGCAATCCCTATATAATATGGTTCAGTCTGATTTCAGGTTACCTCCTGCTGGTTTCTTGTCAGATAAGTATGCCTTTTTGGGGTCATTACACCCATCTCAGAGTTCACAAGCAACCCTTGCATCCTCTCCTGCAAAAGATGTATGCTGAGCGGGATCTCCCAGATATGGTGCTTGTGTTGTCAAAGAGGTTTTCTCAACTGTATCCAATAGAGGAAAATTTTTTTTGTAACCACCTCATTACCAGACACTTTTACCCCCTTCCTGCCCAGGCCAAAAATTCAGCTTTCAGCGCTGTCGCACTATGAGTGACAAATGCCCGGTCATGCAACACTATACCCATATGACATTTATACCATTTTTTTTACACAGATATAGCTTTCTTTTGGTGGTATTTAATGACCACTGGGGTTTTTTTTGCAACAAGCAAAAAAAAGACCCCCAATTTTGAAAAAAAAAACTTTTTCTTTGCTTTTGTTATAAAATTTTGCAAATAAGTAATTTTTCTTCTTCACTGATGTGTGCTGATGAGGCTGCATTGATGGGTACTGATAGGCTGCACTCATGATTCTTCACCAATGAGCCTGCACTGATGTCCATTGATCGGCACTGAATAGCTGCACTGAGGGGCACTGATGAAGAGGCATTGATGGGACTGCACTGATGAGCACTGATAGTCTGCACTGATGGACACTGATTGACACTAATAGGGCTGTTATGATAATCAGGGCACTGCTGATCATTACCCTCATCTGTGGCTGCACTTAGACTTTGCTGAAAGGTTATGATCACTAAGGATTGCTTGGCTGCTCCTTTGGCTGGCATAGAAGGAAATATTGGGGTCTTGCTCGCCTTCATGGGACAAGCTGTTTATAAGCAGGACCATTCCTATTCACCAGATCTTCAGCTACCAGTACTCTTTGGTCCTGTGTTTCTTGGATTATCCGTTACCGACCTGGCTTGACTCTGGACTTCTCTGCTGCCTGTTCCCTGGTTTTGAACCTGGCTTGCTCTAAGAACTCTGCTTCTCTTGCTCTACCGTGTATGACCCTGGCTTGCTCCTAACTACCTTTCTACATACTCCCTGGCTTGCCTTCCTGTGTATGACTTTCGGCTCTAATCCTAATTACGCCTATTCAGTCCTGTCCTGCCAGCCTGCTCCTGCTTCTTCCTCGGGTGCCACCTTGCCTGTGGTCACTGCCCTGGTTCAGCTACACATGTGCCCTGACAGACCAGCTGACAGTTATCCAGCTCCTCTGCACTGCAAACAACTTCCAGTGGATCTACCTAAATGGCACCTGTGCTTCTTGGAGTCTAGCACTCCCTGTTCCTACCTTTAGGGGTGCTTGGCACCGGTGGCGGCTGGTGGGCTATTTTTTTGGAGGGGGTGGCAACCCATCCCTCCGCTGCCATCCCCCCAGTGGTCAGTCGGTCTAGTCTCCTGCACCCCCCCGTCAGTTGATCAGTCTCCACACTTACCCCATCTAGGTCCTCTGGGCAGCATCTCCTCCTTTCTCAGCTTCACGGCGGCATAGTTTCTCCTGCGTCTCCTCCCTCCTCCTCCTAGGCGGCCAATAGGCTCCCTTCTTCTTTCGGCCAGTCAGGAAATGGGTCTCATGACCAGCTTTCTGATTAGTCAGGAGGAGAATCAGTGTCACAATAGCGAATATTCATTCTTTATTGTCACACAACTGGGTGGGCCCTAAGCCCACCCTTTTTTGAAGCCTATTAGAGCAGGAAGAGCCTCAAACTTGCGGCCCTCTGGCTGTTTGCGAAAATTCCCATCATGCCTCTGCCTGTGGGAGTCATGCTTGTAACTGTCAGCCTTGCAATGCCTTATGGAACTTGTAGTTTCGCAACAGCTGGAGGGTCGCCAGTTTGAGACCCCTGTATTAGAGCCTCTGGCTCTAATCACGTGTTATAAAAGAAAACAACTCCTGTTGTAATCCATGTGTCCAGCGCATGTAGATTAGGGGGCCAGATGCATAGATAGGGAGAATGGTGCTGTTGGCTTTGCTAGGGTGGAGCGGGGGGGTTCGGGCTGCACCCGGGTGACACCAGCCAGATGGGTGACACCCGTGGGCAGTGGCTCCACTAACACCCCAATCCTACACTCGCCGAGTCGTCGGCCGTCTCCCTGTCTCGTGGAGCAGAGCGGACCAAAGGTGCCTCCCCCTCCTCTCTGTTTACACAGAAGGAGGGAGTCCGAGGGACACACCACTGTGCCTATCCCACGCTGTTCTGAGGTCTGTACAGTTTCCTGTAATGTAGATGGACAGAGGAGTGGGACAGTGACCAGGAAGGGGGGAAATAAAAAAAACAATGGGGGGAGGATATGTGCTAGGGGTGCTATGGGAGGGGAGAGGGGGGTCTATACTGATAGGGGAGTCTGCACTGAGGGGGGTCTATACTGTTAGGGGAGTCTGCACTGAGGGGGGTCTATACTGAGTGGGGGGGTCTGTCATGAGGGGGGTCTATTTTGATGGAGGGTGTCTGCACTTAAGGGGGTCTATACTGATGGAGGAGGGTCTGCACTGAAGGGGGTCTATACTGAGTGGGGAATTTGTACTGACGGAGTAGGGTCTGTACTGATGGCGGAGTCTGCACTGAGGGGCTTCTATACTGAGGGGGTCCATACTGATGGAATGGGGGTCTGTACTGAGGGAGGGGTCTATACTGAGTGGGGGGGTCTGTACTGATGGACAGGGGTCTGTACTGAAGGATGGGTCTATACTGAGAAACCATGAATCAGACTGAGACAGAATTAGAGTTAAAGTGGAGTTCCACCCAAAAGTGGAACTTCCGCTTTAAGCACTCCTCACCCCTTGACATGCCACATTTGGCTGTACGATCGAAGGGAGGATTGGCCGATCAATCAATAGCAGGAATGGTTGATCGATTGAAGGAACCTATCCTTAATAATCAAATAATCATTGTGACTGTATAGCAATATAATATATATCTTTGCAGACGTAATTAATTTAGTACTTAGAAATTTTTAGTTGAATTAAATATAGTTCCTTAAATTTCTCAAAAAAGATTTCAATGTGAAAGCATAGAAAACTGTTCTGTTAACTGCTGCATCCAAAGAAAAAATACTCTGGGTGACACTGCAGCTTTAATAAAGAGGAGGGGAGGAGCAGCTTCAGGGGAATAGGAACTCAATCAAAAAAGGATTAGAGGGGAGGGGCAGGGAGAATGGAGGGGCTTACACACAGACTACAGAAGTGACAAGGTGTCACGTGCCTGATCTGAGGCTGAATCGACAAGAGGACTTCCCTTGCAGCTAAGTGCCAAGTAAGGGCGGCCCATCCATTAGAGGTGCAGGGGCCCCGCCCAGTGGTGTCACTAAGATTGGTGTCACCCGGTGCGGAAAAGCATGTTTTACTTATGTTTGAATTAATGAGGAATATTATTTTTAATACCTCCAATAGTTAAGGCCTGAATTGATCATTTGGCATGTAATTTTTTTGGGGGGGAATGTGTACCCTTTTTTTCGTGGGACTTCCTGTCCCACTTCCTGCTTCATATCTTCGGCTGCCTAGGTGACTCCTCCTCTCGCCCTAGGTGGCCCCTCCCTGCCAGCAATCTTCTGGGACACAACTCACGGTTCCCAGAAGATCGGCTGGCCAATAGGAGAGCGCAGCACGACTTGCGCATGTGCAGTGTTTGCCCGGCAGTGAAGCCGTAAGCTGTAATGGCTGGGTGCCCACAGTTACCATGATGGCGCCGAGGAGAGGAGCTTGCTTCCGGGTGGCCACATCGCTGGATCATGGGCCAGGTAAGTGTCGGTTTATTAAAAGTCAGCAGCTATGCTTTTTGCAGCTGCTGACTTTTAATAAACTAAAAAAATGGGTGGAACTCCACTTTGGTTCACACTTGTTTAATAATAATAATAAAAAGGTAAACAGAGTAAACATACGCAAAACATAGCCACAGTTCAGGAACGGATAGTCAGACAAGCCAAAACGTCAGGGAGCCGGAGATGAGCGTAGTAGAACAGCAAGCAGGATCTGGAGCCAGAAGGAATGTCAGCCAAGCAAGTCTTTAACAGGAACACAGGAGAGCGTCTCTAGAGATGTGACAAAGGCGAAGGCAAAGATCATCTGGGCTGGACGGGTTAGGTAGGCAGGACTGATGAGCAGGATATCATCAACAGGTGAGTCACTGTGGAGAGAAAGGAGCTGGCAATTAGCCGATAGCTGAGTGGCCAGCTTTGAGAAGGAAGGGCTGAGCAAACTGATGCATTGACCTAGACTTGGACCTTTGGGCTGGCATCAGGAGTCCGCCTTTTACTCATCTCAGCACCTCCCATGGCATTAGAACAACAAAGATGGACAACAAAGATTTCCACGTAAAAGCTGTAGTCATTTCTTCAAGTAACTTGGCATCCGGATAGGGTATAGGGTAGGGTATGAATGGGGTATAGTGTATGAATTGGGTGGGCATTTCTTCATGTGCATGGAGCTGGGGGTGAATACTGGCTGGGGTTTATACTCCTCATCCAACATGAATAACCACAGAATCTACCTGATCAATTCAGGCCTTAACTATTGGAGGTATTAAAAATAATATTCCTCATTAATTCAAGCATAAGTAAAACATGCTTTTCCGCACCGGGTGACACCAATCTTAGTGACACCACTGGGCGGGGCCCCTGCTCCTCTAATGGATGGACCGCCCTTACTTGGCACTTAGCTGCAAGGGAAGTCCTCTTGCCACACTCAGCCTCAGATCAGGCACGTGACACCTTGTCACTTCTGTAGTGTGTGTAGGCCCTCCATTCTCCCTGCCCCTCCCCTCTAATCCTGTTTTGATTGAGTTCCTATTCCCCTGAACCTGCTCCTCCCCTCCTCTTTATTAAAGCTGCAGTGTCACCCAGAGCATGTTTTCTTTGGATGCAGCAGTTAACAGAACAGTTTTCTATGCTTTCACATTGAAATCTTTTTTGAGAAATTTAAGGAACTATATTTAATTCAACTAAAAATTTCTAAGTACTAAATTAATTACGTCTGCAAAGATATATTCTATATTGCTATACAGTGACAATGATTATTTGATTATTAAGGATAGGTTCCTTCAATCGATCAACCATTCCTGCTATTGATTGATCAGCCAATCCTCCCTTCGATCGAACGGCCGATCCGCCCTTAGATCGAACAGCCAATCCTCCCTTCAACTGATCCACCAATCCTTCCTTCTTTCCATTAATCTTTCCTTCAGTGGATTGATCCTGCCTTCTGTTGCTCATGGAGTTATGGCAGGGACCACAACTCCATCTTCAGAGCTATCTGTCAGGGTGCCCCTGCTGTCTACCGGTTTGTATCCTGAGCCTGAATATGACAGATAAGTGACTTCCTCTTCACTATCTGTCATGCTCAGAAATGTGTAGGCCTTTTCACTACTGTACCTTCGATTTGACATTTTGATCTCTAAATTTCCTGGTACTCACAGGAAAAAAAGCTCCTGACTGTCAGCTGCTGCTTCAAACGCTATAAAAAACCTTTTAGCGTTCGCAGGGATCAAGCCTGACTCTGCGTACGTTGCAGTTATGTGTGTCGTGTTTTTGTAAGTGACAGTGATCGATTGATACTGCACTTGGGTGGGCTGGGCTGGGTTGGGCGGAGGGGCTAAAAGCAGGTGCTAGCAGGTATCTGGGCTGATCCCGCTAACACTGCTTTTTTGGGAACCCTAAACTGCTGGGGGTGCTAGTATTGATCTGATCAGATAAGATATTGATCCGTTCAGATACTATACTTCTAAGGGAGGTGTATGGTACGTGCGTGGGTGTTAGCGCTACTGGCACTAATCTGACGCTGCCTGGGGCGATGCAGACCCTGACTGACGCTAAAACCTAACTGATGTCACCCACTGGGCGATCAGGGGGTTAAACTTTTATTTAGGCAAAATACGGCGGGTGCCCTGACGCTATAAAAAATAAACTAGCTAACCAGCATCACCCGTGAGGCTTATACAGTGATCATTGGTGACAGGGGCTGATCAAGGGGTTAAACCTTTATTAGGGGGGATCCCTAAACCTATCTGGGCCTACACTAAGTACCCTAACACTGATTTTTCTCATTAATGACACCAGTACAGTGATCAAAAAAAAATATGAACACTGCACTGGGTGACACAGTGACAGGGGGTGAAGAGGTTAACTGGGGTGGGGTGATCAGGGGGTAGCAAGTGTACCTGATGTCAGTGTAGTGTTGGTACACTTACTGTGAGATGTCTCCTTTCCTCTCCCTGGAATGAAAAGACTTCACTTCCCCTTCTGTGTTTACACTTACACATGCAGGGGAAGGATCTCATTTGCCAGGAGCGATCACCAGGTCCAGGCCAGATACCATTGGCCTGGGCCTGGGGATTGATCAGTTCTGGATCAAATCCGATCATCTCGGCTGCTGAGGGGGCACGTGTGCGGCGTATGGCTACTACGCTTCACGCAGCTGGGCCAACCTGCTGCAGTCTAACTGCGGCGGCTGGTCCAGAACCGGTTAAGCCATGTCTCTGCACTCCCTGTTTGCCACAATATTGTGCTCTCTCCAACCGGTATCTCACTCCTGTCTTCCTTGCTGCCATCATTTTTTGCTACCACTCGTTGTCGACCCTTTGCTTGCTCCTTAAAAACAAGGAGAGAGGCGCCTCTGGGTGCAGATGTTTCAAACAACTTTTAATTAACATATAGTCATCAACTCACATTTCAGTGGAAAGTGACAGGCATTTAAGTGTTAAAATCGTAGTGTCAGGGTGGTGATCCTGGATCCTGAGCCTTCTATTCCTCCCTCAGAACGGTCTGGTCAGAGGAGATGTCCACCGCTGGATGGATGGGCCGGCTCTGGAAGACAATCTCAGGACGAGGCGTGAGGCGCAGAAGACGGCAGGCTGCAGGGGATGACGTCACCAGAAGTGGACGCGTTTCTTGAGAATGCGCGCTGCGGTGTAGTGGCAAGCTGTGCTCCTTTTTCAACAGACATAATCTTAACACCATACAGTGCCTGTTCTACTATAATGGCTGCCATGCTTGCTCTGGCCTTTTAAACCCTTCCTATTGTTTTCACATAGACTTATACAGACTGTGCATATATTACGGATTTGCTATAGATCTAATACAGATTGATTACATAATATTACAGATTTTTTTTGGGTCACTTATGGTTTTAAGTTGTTGCGCCTTCACTTGTATTTTGTTCCTCAAAAATGCTTCTGCTTGATCCCAATATGCAACTGCTCGTTACGACATGCGGCTGCGTGAAATGCATAGAGGCTGAGACGTCACTTTCGGGTCCTTCTCTTGCAAAGTTTCCGGGTCTTTGACACGCATGCCGGCTCCGGTGGATGCAAACGACTGTGCAATATCTTCCTAAGCACCTAATATGTGAGTGCATACATACTGTATATGTTTTTAATTGTTTTTGAGTTAATAAACGGTATCACACTATCTAACTTCCAACTGTTGGGACTTTTTATTCTCCATATCTGACACATGAGTAACACCAGGACCCACCAGGAGAAGAGCTGACATATTTGTCTGGGTGGCTGGCTCTAAATTATGATGCCTGTAGGCAGCTTGTTGACTGATTGGTCTGGTGAGTGCAGTATTTACTAGCACATGGTGGAGCACGTTTGTTGATCTATAGAAAGAATTTGAGCACTATATTGTACTTGTTTATAAACACAGTGATTGGATTCACATATCAACTTTTTATGAACGTATAATATACATTCACTATTTATTTAGTTTTTAATGCATGGATGTTTCATCATTTTGCACACATTGTGTATATGGTACAAGATAATTTAAGTGGTTTCGTCACATACACTGGGCTAGCACCTTTCTTTATATTAGTTCTGCTTTCAAAGTGTTACTCTGGCATTAGAGCAGTGGTGTCACCCCTTGAATAAATTTCCCAAGTTGTGGGGACCCCTAACCGTAAAATTATTTTCGTAGCGTGGGTTGTCAGCACCCAAGGCAAGACAAGTAATTTGCGCCCCTAACCCACGGACATTTAGCATTCCCCGAGTCCCTTCCACTCGTACAGTATTAACCACTTCAGCCCCGGAAGGATTTACCCCCTTCCTAACCAGAGTGATTGAATAACGACAAAAAAAAAAAAAATTACAAACAGTTGTCACTAAATGATATATTGCTGACACAGGCCATTGGCATATGTGGAATTGCACCCCAAAATACATTCAGCTGCTTCTCCTGAGTACGGGAATACCACATGTGTGGGACTTTTTGGGAGCCTAGCCGCGTACGGGGCCCCGAAATCCAATCACCGCCTTCAGGATTTCTAAGGGCGTAAATTTTTTTATTTTACTCCTCACTACCTATCACAGTTTTGAAGGCCATAAAATGCCCAGATGGCACAAAACCCCCAATATGACCATTTCCATTTTGGAAAGTAGACACCCCAAGCTATTTGCTGAGGGACATGTTGAGTCCATTGAATATTTTATATTTTGACACAAGTTGCGGGAAAGTGATAAATTTTTTTTTTTTGCACAAAGTTGTCACTAAATGATATATTGCTCACACAGGCCATGGGCATATGTGGAATTGCACCCCAAAATACATTTAGCTGCTTCTCCTGAGTATGGGGATGCCACATGTGTGGGACTTTTTGGGAGCCTAGCCGCGTACGGGGCTCCGAAAACCAATCACCGCCTTCAGGATTTCTAAGGGCGTAAATATTGATTTCACTCTTCATTGCCTATCACAGTTTCGGAGGCCATGGAATGCCCAGGTGGCACAAACCCCCCCCCCAAATGACCTCATTTTGAAAAGTAGACACCCCAAGCTATTTGCTGAGAGGCATGGTGAGTGTTTTGCAGCTCTCATTTGTTTTTAAAAATAAAGAAAGACAAGAAAAAAATTTTTTTTTCTTTTTTCAATTTTCAAAACTTTGTGACAAAAAGTGAGGTCTGCAAAATACTCACTATACCTCTCAGCAAATAGCTTGGGGTGTCTACTTTCCAAAATAAGGTCATTTGGGGGGGTTGTGCCACCTGGGCATTCCATGGCCTCCAAAACTGTGATAGGCAGTGAAGAGTGAAATCAAAAATATATGCCCTTAGAAAGCTTGGTTTTCGGGGTCCCGTACGCAGCTAGGCTCCCAAAAAGTCTCACACATGTGGTATCCCCGTACTCAGGAGAAGCAACAGAATGTATTTTGGGGTGTAATTTCACATATTCCCATGGAATGTTTGAGCAATATATCATTTAGTGACAACTTTGTGCAGAAAAAAAAAAATTTGTCTTTTTCCCGCAACTTGTGTCACAATATAAAATATTCCATGGACTCGACATGCCTCTCAGCAAATAGCTTGGGGTGTCTTCTTTCCAAAATTGGGTCATTTGTGGGGTTTTGAACTGTCCTGGCATTTTATGCACAACATTTAGAAGCTTATGTCACACATCACCCACTCTTCTAACCACTTGAAGACAAAGCTCTTTCTGACACTTTTTTGTTTACATGAAAAAATTACTTTGAACCCCCAAACATTATATATATTTTTAAAGCAAATGCCCTACAGATTAAAATGGTGGGTGTTTCATTTTTTTTTCACACAGTATTTGCGCAGCAATTTTTCAAACGCATTTTTTTGGGAAAAAACACACTTTTTAAAATTTTAATGCACTAAAACACACTATATTGCACAAAAGTTTGATGAAATAAAAAACATGATTTTAGGCCAAGTACATGGATACCAAACATGACATGCTTTAAAATTGCACACAAACGTGCAGTGGTGACACACTGAATACATTTTTAAAAGCCTTTAAAAGCCTTTACAGGTTACTACTTTAGAGTTACAGAGGAGGTCTACAGCTAAAATTGCTGCCCTCGATCTGACCTTCGCGGTGATACCTCACATGCATGGTGCAATTGCTGTTTTTTTATCTTATTTTTAAACTGTTCCTTTCATTTTTTTTAATCATTTTTATTGTTATCTCAGGGAATTTAAATATCCCCTATGATAGCAATAGGTAGTGACAGGTACTCTTTTTTGAAAAAAATTGGGGTCTATTAGACCCTAGATCTCTCCTCTGCCCTCAAAGCATCTGACCACATCAAGATCGGTGTGATAAAATGCCTTCCCAATTTCCCAATGGCGCTGTTTACATCCGGCGAAATCTAAGTCAAAAAATGCTCGTAGCTTCAGGTTTCTTAGGCCATAGAGATGATTGGAGCCATTCTGGTCTCTGATCAGCTCTATGGTCAGCTGGCTGAATCAACGGCTGCATTCTCAGGTTCCCTGTTGGGACAGGAGAGCCAGAGAAAAACATGGAAGATGGTGGGAGGGGGGTCATTCCCTCCCACTGCTTGTAAAAGCAGTCTAGAGGCTAATTAGCTGCTAGGATTGCTTTTACATGAAAGCCGACTGCTGGCTGAAAAGAATGATACCAAGATGATACCTAAACCTGCAGGCATCATTCTGATATAACCACTTAAAGTCCAGCAACATACCAGTACCTTACTGGTCCTTGTTGTGCATATATTGTAAACTTTTTTTTCATGCAGCCTGTGGGCTGAACGAAAAAAAGAGATTGATCGGTGGGTATGCCCACCATTAGAATACCTCCCTTCATCCACCCACTTCTAATGATGGGCATACATGCACCATTTATATATGCTGAAGCAGGGGGGCATCCTCCCACAAAAGGTAGGAGCAAATCGCTCCTCCGCCCCTGCTGCCCCCATGCTTCGGCATATATCACCTATAACTTTTGTAACTGTAACCGGTTCCAGGTTTGGGTCTCTCAAAATACGATGGCATCTTGGGAGACCCTGTGAAAGTGTGCCTAGTCTGTGCAATGCTGTACCCTACGCTAATACTCAACTAGTGTATGGTAGCGTTCAAAACATTCACCAATGCAAAGACCAGGATTGTCAGGACAAGAGGGACAATAATAGCGGGTGTCACACCTATATCCGCACTTGCTGCAGACACGACATCTTTTTTGGGGGGGTTCATTGGGTAGGGGTACTCGGGAGGACATAAAGAAAATGCCTCTTATGCAGCCGACTGCATTTGGTTGGGGATATGAATGGGGGAAGTCCGGGTGCTGCAGAAGTGGTGGGTTCCCAATTAGGATTGGCGAATGCAGCAGGAAGGGCACTATGGGCATGACGGGCCTGTGTTTGTCTTCTTCTTGATGGCAGCGGGACACTACTTGTGCTTGCCACCTCGCCAGCTTGAACTGCACTTATGGGACTCGCCACGTCACCAAGTGTTACTGCAGTGCTGGTTTGACTACGACGGGGGTGTACTAGGCCGCTGGTGCTTGCCAGTTCACCAAAACGCTACAAAAAAAAAATCGCAGGGATCAGGCCTAACTCTGCGAACGCTGAAGTTATGTGTTTAGTGTTTTGTAAGTGACAGTGATTGATCGATACTGCACTTTGGTGGGCTGGGCTGGGCCGGGCGGAGGGGCAAAACGCAGGTGCTAGCAGGTATCTGGGCTGATCCTGCTAACACTGCATTTTTGGGAACCCTAAACTGCTGGGGACGCTAGTATAAATCTGATCGGATCAGATATTGATCCGTTCAGATACTATACCATTAAGGGAGGTGTACGGTGCGTGTGTGGGTGTTAGCGCTACTGGCACTAACCTGACGCTTCCTGGGGCTGGTGCTCGCCAGTTCACCAAAACGCTACCAAAAAAACTGTTAGCGATTGCAGGGATCAGGCCTGACTCTGCGAACGCTGCAGTTATGTGTGTTTAGTGTTTTGTGACAGTGATCGATCGATACTGCACTTGGGTGGGCTTAGCTGGGCCGGGCGGAGGGGCAAAACGCAGGTGCTAGCAGGTATCTGGGCTGATCCCGCTAACACTGCATTTTTGGGAACCTTAAACTGCTGGAGATGCTAGTATACATCTTATTGGATCAGATATTGATCCGTTCAGATACTATATCACTAAGGGAGGTGCATGCTGCGTGCGTGGGTGTTAGCGATACTGGCGCTAACCTGGCGCTGCCTGGGGCGACACAGACCCTATCTGACCCTAAAACCTAACTTATATCACCGCCGGGCGATCAGGGGGCTAAACCTTTATTAGGTAATAAATGGCGGGTGTCCTGACACTATAAAAAAAAAACTAACCAGCGTCACCCGTAACAGTTATACGGTGATCACTGGTGAAAGGGTTAACTAGGGGGAAATCAAGGGGTTAAAACCTTTATTAGGTAGTATATGGGGGTCCCTGACGCTATAAAACGCTGACGGCGAACCTATATATTTACCTTCCTAACTAGCGTCACCAGTGACACTAATACAGCGATCAGAAAAATGATCGCTTAGTGACACTGGCGACGGGGGGGTGATCACGGGTTTATAACTTTATTAGGGGGGGTTAGGGGGGTACCCTAGACCTAAAGGGGGCTAACACTAACTGCCCTACCACACTAACTGTCATAAACTGACACCAATGCAGTAATCAGGAAAAAAAACACTGCTTGGTGTCAGTGTGACGGGGGGGGGTGATTGGGGGGTGATAAGGGGGTTATCGAGGGGTGATGGGGGTTAATGTATGCCTAGCGTGTTCTACTGTGTGTGTTGTGTTTGTGCACTCACTCAGATGTCTTCTCTCCTCGGCGCCGGAACGGAAAATACCGAGCCGAGGAGAGATGACATAATTTCCTCTGCCTCTGTTTACTATACAGAGGCAGAAGAAGATTCTCATTGGTTGGGAGCGATCGCGAGGGGGGGGCCACGAATGGATGGCCTCCCCCTCATGTCTGATCGCTCCCGGACAGAAGCCGACCGCCTCGGGCACCGGGGGGGGGGTCGGATGGGACCCCCCGCCCGCGGGCAGGCAAGGACTTATATATAAGTCCTTATGCCTGCCCGTGCCATTGTGCCGACGTACATCGTCGTGCGGCGGTCGGCAAGTGGTAAAACCCCTTATGGCACATTAAGCACATAGGATGTACTACTCTCTCTTTGCCCTCCTTTCTTTCCATTTTATCCCTATCCTGATTTCTTGTTTTTTTTCCCCCATCCCTCTTTCTAGCCGTCGTTCTTTCTCTTATCCTCTCTCTCCCTTTTTATTTGTTTATCCCCCTCTTTTCCTGTCCCTTCCATGTATTCTCTATTTTTATTCCTTCTCTTACTCCTTGGTGGTGGGGTGGGGGGAATGGGATGAGTGGCAGTGCTGGCAGGGATCAGCCAACTTAGGTGCTCTTGATGAAGGTCATTTGCTGATCTGAGAACTGTAGTGGGGACTTTTAATGGCAACTCTAATCACAGGTAGTGTTACTCACTGTGTCTCCGGCTTCAGGGTCTCCGACTTTGTGGTGTCTCGTAGCAGTAACACCTATGCCGAAATCAGGAGATAGGGTCTCCTCCAGCCCCTCCTACTTCACATTCTTCACCAGTCAACTGACCTCTAGTCTCTTCCCCCAGCCATGTCATGAACTGAATGGGCAGCTGCGAAGAGGTTGAGTGGGCGGCCGGGGGCTCCAGGGAAAGCCCTGCTGGACGGCCGCAAAAAGGCTGGGAGAGCGGTGCGGGCTTCAGGAACAGCCAAGGATTTGATGACCCCTGGCAAATTCGATGCCCCGAGGGGGTCCCAACCACCAGGTTGAGAACCACTGCATTAGAGAGACAGCTGCTTTCATATCACATTTATCTTATACAAGGTGGGGAAGAAGCTTATGTTTCTTTCTGCCTTACTTAGTAGTGATAGTTGTGTTTCCATTAGGGTTAGTCTAGGCATATTTATAACTTTTAATTCCTCCTGTCTCCCTAGTTGATGACATAATTGTCCCGCCCATACTTCTTGAGAAGTATGGGAGCCATTGGGCTACCCACCTGATAGTTGCTCAGTGGCTCAGGTTTGCAAAGCTGCAACCTGGTCGTTGGTACATACCTATACAAGGCTCTATCAGGTGGACATAAAAGCTGCCGAGGATGCTGTATTTGGCCACAGTGTTTTGCACAGTAGCTCTTGGGCATGACAGTAGTTGCTGTGTCTCCCTCCCCTAATGGGAATTGCTTTAGGAAATCCCAAGTAGTCATGATTTACAGCCAGCTCTGTGTCCTGTGATGTATAAGAAAGAAAACTGGATTTTTGTACTTACCTGAAAAATGTATTTCTTGTAGTACATCATGGGACACAGAAGTGTCCCTCTGTGTCTTCAACGTGCTATATCAAAAGAATACATTGTTTGGGATGATCATTTCTTCTCATGCAACTCAAGTCATACCAATGGAAATAGGGTCTTATTATTTTGCAGTCATAAAAATAACAAACGAACTGGCAAGGTCAGTTGTCATTCAGTAGTTAAAAGGAAACATATCCCTTTATGTTTAGTTTGTAGCCCATGCCAACTGAAGGATCTAAACATTGTGTCTATTTTTTTGGAAGGGGTCACATTGTTCACTCTATGTATATTTAATTGACAGGCATTTTAAAAAATGAGCCAGTTTAATAGACTTCTTATAGAACTCTTAATTATATATATCCTCTTCAACTTCTCTCTAACTTGTATTCTTTTAATGTAGCTTATCATGAAGAATTATGCAATTAAAAGCCTTTAGGATGTACAGTGAACAGTGAGGTCAGTTGTCTGTGTATTGCTTCCAGCAAATAACCTCTTAAAAAAATATAGCATGAACAATGTTTGGCTCTTCATAATGCGAGAATGTAATTCATTTTACTTTGCTTATGTACTGTAAATCACTTACAGTGCCAACGGTTTCTGTTCATTTTCTAATAGCATTTTTCATTTAATGCAAGTTAATTATGTGGAAGTTTCTGAATTAGCTTTGTAATAAAATCTCTCTTATTCTGTTTATTTGCCTTTCTTTATTTTCTTTTTTTCTTTCTTTTCTTGCTTATATTTGCTACAGACTTTGCTGTATTTTAGCTTTCTGTCAGCCTTCAGTCACAGCAATCCACCACCTATGATTTCAATCATTTCCCAGTTTTGAGCAATCATATAGTCAAAATTGGCATCCGAATCGATGCCTTTTTTTATTGTGCTCAGTGGTTTTGATCAATTTTCATGCAGGTTTAGACCATAAGGTTGCCCACAGAACTGAGAAATTATTTAAACCTTGGGTGGCATATTGCTATGGTTGAAAACTGATGGAAATTGAATCAGACCCACTGAAACAGGTAACATAGATCCATACATAAAATCCCCAAATGCAATCAGTAATCACATCTTAAACATCAGTATTTAATATTCTATGGTCCATGGACCATTTTATAAAAGGCACCATTTTCAATGACATGTCTGCATCCTTATAGCTACTTTATCCACTCTGCTCAGCCCCGTTTATTTTTTGCCCATGCAGCTACTTTTTCTTCCTGACAAAATAACATTTGATTGTCCACTTTTACACTTGTTAGCATTTTTCACTTTATTTGTGAAAAGGAAAAAACTTCAAGTAAACAGATGAAATTCTTGTTTTTGCTATGCATTTACCTGCATTTCCTTTAATTGTTAAGTAGGTCTCCAAAATAAAGTTTCTCTAAATCAAGAACAGAGTCATACAAATCTGTAATGCCCATTATCTGGGCTAATAATAATTAATATTAATATTACATTCAGCAGGGAGAGGGTCTTTTCAGGTAGCTTGAATGGCAACATTGAAAATACAAAATTCTTTTAAATTACACGTTTGGTACATGTCTTAAAACTGTATGTGCTGTATTATTATTTTGTTTGTTTTACATTATTCATTGGTTTACATGCTGAAGCAGCAAACCAACATGGTTCATTTCCAAAATAAAGAGTCCTTATTAGGTAAACTATTTTAAAGAAAATAGCATAGTTTGTGATCTTCTTTTCAGTACCACTCTGTATTGTGTACAAAGTTTAACACAATGTCAATCCATAGTGAACCAAAACACCTCAAAACCATAAACCCACACTCCATAGATGAGGCGAACTAAAAAAATTACAATGACATGTTTCTGAGACAAAAAAACAAATATATGGGACAGTTGCAGTAGAACATGTAGGCAGTTTGATTAGGGCCCAGGGCAGCAATGCCTTTTTTTCAAGAAATAACAGAATATGATATGATATATCTATGAGAGACTCACTGCATTTTAAGCAAGCATTTGTGCTTGCCCATTATTTTAAAAGAAGTAAAGCATATATTAGTCTGAAAAAAAATCTATTTATTAGGTCATAGGCAAGAGCCAGAAATATTTCATGGACATGCTGCACACAATGTAATAATTTTTACTAGAAGATGGAGAGAGGGGGGGGGCGTGGCCGGATGGTGAAGAGAGCAGTCGCATAGACACACAGCTCCGGCTCCCAACGACCATCCTACAGCTATCCTGGGTCCTAGATCCTCGTGGAAGACACCCTCCGGTTCCCCACGGCTGTGGGCATCCTCCAGACTGGCTGACATGGTGAAATACGGGCCGCCGCGGCCCTCACACACGGCGGAACAACTAGCGCGGTTCCGGAGGCAAAATGGCGCCGAGACACATGCAGGGCACTCAGACGCGCTGCAGCCCTCCTCCTCAGCCATCCAGGACTCTGTAACAGGGGTGAGTGCATCTATTCCTGCTATATTCCGCACACCTACAGAACCCCTGCAGACACTAGAATCACAGCAATCTGCTGAATTTAGTCAGACCACAGACTCCCCCCATGCTGAGCCTACATTATCTACAATTATGCTGGCTATTCAGGATTGCAAGGCCTCCCTCTCCACTCAAATAGCCTCTATCCGTATGGACTTTTCTTTATTGAAACAAGATGTCCAGAATCTCAGAGACCGCACAGGGGATGCTGAGGAACGGATTAGTACATTAGAAGACACTGTACACCCCATGTCTGTTACTATACGTGATACCACAAGTGAGATGGCGGCACTACGCGCTAAAATCGACGATTTGGAAAATCGCTCTCGCAGGAACAATCTCAGATTTGTAGGTTTCCCAGAACGCGCGGAAGGTTCCCATCCTGAAAAGTTTCTTTATTCATGGCTGCGGGACATTTTCGGTAAAGACGCACCCTCATTCTCACATGTTATAGAACGTGCACATCGCACTCCCCCTCGTCCACCCCCAGTGGGAGCCCCACCGCGATCCATCATAGCACGTATCCTTAACTTTCAAGATAAAGTTGCCATCCTACGTCTGGCACGTGAAAAAGGCCCGCTCTCATTCAATGGCAATAATATCTCTGTTTATCCGGACTTCTCTGCGGAAGTTCAACGCCAGCGGATCTCCTTCTCAGCAGTGAAGTCTAGATTGCGCACAGAAGGTCTCTCCTACGCCATGCTTTTCCCTGCTAAATTGCGCATTATTCATGAAGGTAGGGCCCACTTCTATACTAATCCTAAGGAGGCCATGAAATGGCTGAATGATCATTATGGTGCAGCACATAGAAGCAGAGGAGACTGAGGACACTCTTAACCTGCAAGGAAAGATCTACACCCTGCTATGCAAGTTACAGCGTCAACAATTTGCATGTCCCCTTATTGCAATGAGGGGTTTTTTTTTTTTTTTTTTTTTTTTTTTTTTTTTTTTCCTTTTTTTTTTTTTTGGTTTCTTTCCCCTTTTCATATAACCCTTTTTTTTTTGGGGTCCCTTCTACTTTACAACCCAGCCTGCATTGCTACGATTTGCATCTTGTGAGGACCTGCATACTGGAACAATCACACCAGAACAACTATCCACCAAAGAAGGGGGAGAGGAAGGATATTAAATTTTTTTCTTCTCCTCTCCTACACCATTCCTTTTGTTTTGGTTTTTTTCTCTCCATGTGAACAACCAGCTTATCTACCCTTCAACAGGACTTGTCTGCTGGGGGGAGGGGAATGGAGAGAGAGAGGGTTTTTTTTTCTCTCTCTTTCTCTCTCTTCCCTCTCTCTTCGGTCAATAGTTGGGAGCCTCACCAGACCCCACGTTACTCCCCTTACCAGCTTGTGGCGAGGCCACGGTACAGTTTTTTCTTCCGCAGTTCCTAGTTAGGAAGGACTTTTAGTTTAGGGATCCAAAGCTTGCTGTGTTTGGGATGGCTAAGCAGGGTGGGGGGCACGAAGGTTTAAAGAAAAAGGTGATTGGGGTTTTTTTTCATGTTTTTTGTTTTTTGTTTTTCCCTTCCCTTTCTATTTTTTATGTTCTTTCTAACACACCTATATCATTTGCTAATGGAAGGTCATCAAAAATATACCGGGTTATCACATGTAGAGGTTTATTAACACCTCTGTGGTCATTTATATGTCCAATGTTTTTTTCTAAGGTAAAGCAGGGAAAATGTTCATGGTCCATGTTACCTTATCGGCAGACCCACGCATTTTTTTGTTATGTGCTTGTGTGTGCTTCAGGTGGCGCGGCTTATCTACTTATATTGATACCAACTCAGAGGTTTAATTATGCATCTTTACCACTTCCTGTTTTATTATGGCACAACCCCTTAGGATAGTCTCCTGGAACACTAGGGGCCTGAATACACCTCAGAAAAGATCCTTGGTTTTTTCTGTGCTAAAAAAATGTCACCCTCACATTATTTGCCTCCAGGAGACTCACCTGACAGGTTCTAAGGTACGGGCTCTAAAACGTCCCTGGCTCTCTAAGCTATATCATGCCACCCACACTAACTACTCAAGAGGTGTATCTATACTCCTGGCTAAATCCCTTCCAGCTGAATTAATTAGTGTTAAAACAGACCCAGAGGGGAGGTATATTGTTCTTATATTACGAATTTCTACTATAATCTTTACATTGGTGAACGTCTATGTTCCCCCTCCATTCTCAGTGGAAGTACTCTCTAAATTATCCCTGCACTTACTGAATAGACCCTTGGGCCCTCTGCTTTATATAGGGGATTTTAATGCAGTCCTGGACCCAACGGTGGATCGCTTGGGTGGGGGAGGCAGATCTTTTCCCTCCTTTGTAGACTGGGCTCAGGTTCATGGACTGACGGAGGTGTGGCGATGGAAACATCCGGAGAAACGCCAATTTTCCTGCCATTCGGATTCCTTCCATACTATGTCTAGGCTAGATATGGCTTTTGCGTCGACGGAGACCCTTCCGGTCGTCTCCGCCGTCTCATACCTGCCCAGGGGGGTTTCCGATCATGCCCCCTTGTCTGTGTCCCTTCTCATCCTTCCAGGTTCGGGACCTGTTTTGTGGCGCCTGAATTCATACTGGCTGGAAGACGAGATAGTGCAGGGTGAGTGTAGGACGAGTATTTCCAACTACTGGAAGCAAAACTTAGACAAAGTAGACCCCCCCACGGAGTGGGATGCGTTTAAGTCCACATTAAGAGGTACCTTTATGTCTATTACAGGAATTCTACGTAAAAATAACAAGATGCGCACTGAGGAATTAGAAAATGCTATGTTAAGTGCAGAATCTGCCTATGCCTCTAACCCTGTCTCTGACACTAGAGAGACATGGTTACAGTGCCGTAGAGAATATGAAATTCGTTTGCTGGATCTCACACAAAAACGCATGTTGTATGTCTCACAAAAATCGTTTGAATATGGTAATAAAGCAGGACGTCTCTTGGCATATCTGACCAAACCTGAGCATACCCCCATTTCTATACCACGAATCCTGACTGCTCAAGGTACGATCAGCGACAGCCCACGGGATATCCTAGACTCCTTTCTAAATTTTTACAGTAAATTGTACACCTCCAGGGTTGACTATGACGACTCCCAGTTGTCTGACTATCTGGCTGACATATCCCTTCCCTCCCTGTCAGATGAGGGACGGGACATGTTGGAGGAACCTATCACGGTAGAAGAGATTGCAGCAGCTATCTCCCAAATGCCAGCACATAAAACCCCCGGTCCTGATGGTTTCCCGACTGAATGGTATGCTAGGTTCAAGGATCTCCTATCCCCCTTCCTTCTCCGAACCTATAACAAAGCCCTGGAGGCTGGGATCCTTCCTCCATCAATGAGGGAGGCTTTGATAGTCCTTCTGCTGAAGCCCCGCAAGGACCCACTTCACTGTGAATCTTACCGTCCAATTTCACTTATAAACGTGGACGTTAAGATTCTGGCCAAGATATTAGCAAATCGTTTAAATACTGTGGTCACATCTTTGGTCAATAGCGACCAGGGTGGATTTATCCCGGGCAGGTCTACCAGAATGAACATACGCAGATTGTTCCATAACTTGCAGTATCCACATGACTGCCCTTCTACACGTGTCATTGTGTCACTGGACACCTGTAAAGCATTTGACAGTGTGGAATGGCCATACCTCTTTCGGGTGTTGCAGAAGTATGGTTTTGGTCCCCGAGTGATAAAATGGATAAAAATTCTGTACACCTCCCCAACGGCTAAGATAAGGGTTAATTCATTTATTACTGACTCCTTCCCAATTACTAGGGGCACTCGACAGGGGTGCCCATTGTCGCCTCTGTTATTTGCTCTGGCTATGGAACCGCTTGCAGTTCGCATTCGCTCCTCCCCTATAATTAAAGGCCTCCCAATTGCAAATATAGAGGAGCGTATTTCTCTTTACGCAGACGATACACTGGTATATCTGGCAGATGCTGATGAGTCTTTGGGGGCGTTACTGGAAGAGGTCAACACCTTTGGGGACTACTCAGGATTCCGAGTTAACTGGGATAAGTCCAGTCTTTTCCCTTTAGATGTGAGTGACCCCCCTCGGGTGCACCCAGACTCTAAGCTTCAAGTGGTGTCTTCTTTTAGATATCTTGGGGTGTTGGTCCAGGCTCCTTTATCTTTGTATGCCACTAATAATCTTGACCCTTTGCTGACCCGCCTCCAGGAGCAAACTAAACAATGGATGGATCTTGCGACAGCCCACGGGATATCCTAGACTCCTTTCTAAATTTTTACAGTAAATTGTACACCTCCAGGGTTGACTATGACGACTCCCAGTTGTCTGACTATCTGGCTGACATATCCCTTCCCTCCCTGTCAGATGAGGGACGGGACATGTTGGAGGAACCTATCACGGTAGAAGAGATTGCAGCAGCTATCTCCCAAATGCCAGCACATAAAACCCCCGGTCCTGATGGTTTCCCGACTGAATGGTATGCTAGGTTCAAGGATCTCCTATCCCCCTTCCTTCTCCGAACCTATAACAAAGCCCTGGAGGCTGGGATCCTTCCTCCATCAATGAGGGAGGCTTTGATAGTCCTTCTGCTGAAGCCCCGCAAGGACCCACTTCACTGTGAATCTTACCGTCCAATTTCACTTATAAACGTGGACGTTAAGATTCTGGCCAAGATATTAGCAAATCGTTTAAATACTGTGGTCACATCTTTGGTCAATAGCGACCAGGGTGGATTTATCCCGGGCAGGTCTACCAGAATGAACATACGCAGATTGTTCCATAACTTGCAGTATCCACATGACTGCCCTTCTACACGTGTCATTGTGTCACTGGACACCTGTAAAGCATTTGACAGTGTGGAATGGCCATACCTCTTTCGGGTGTTGCAGAAGTATGGTTTTGGTCCCCGAGTGATAAAATGGATAAAAATTCTGTACACCTCCCCAACGGCTAAGATAAGGGTTAATTCATTTATTACTGACTCCTTCCCAATTACTAGGGGCACTCGACAGGGGTGCCCATTGTCGCCTCTGTTATTTGCTCTGGCTATGGAACCGCTTGCAGTTCGCATTCGCTCCTCCCCTATAATTAAAGGCCTCCCAATTGCAAATATAGAGGAGCGTATTTCTCTTTACGCAGACGATACACTGGTATATCTGGCAGATGCTGATGAGTCTTTGGGGGCGTTACTGGAAGAGGTCAACACCTTTGGGGACTACTCAGGATTCCGAGTTAACTGGGATAAGTCCAGTCTTTTCCCTTTAGATGTGAGTGACCCCCCTCGGGTGCACCCAGACTCTAAGCTTCAAGTGGTGTCTTCTTTTAGATATCTTGGGGTGTTGGTCCAGGCTCCTTTATCTTTGTATGCCACTAATAATCTTGACCCTTTGCTGACCCGCCTCCAGGAGCAAACTAAACAATGGATGGATCTACCGTTAGACCTCATGGGGAGGGCCAATATACTTAAAATGATTTATTTACCTAGACTACTCTATATCCTCTCTAACTCCCCATGTAAAATATCCAAAGCTACTTTCAAACGCATAGATACGATGTGTACTTCCTTCCTGTGGAGGGGCGGATCCCCCAAAGTGGCACTAGAGACCTTGAGGTTACCAGCCCATCTGGCAGGCCTAGCATTCCCTAACTTTTTCCTTTACTACATGGCATCTCAGCTGGTGCACATACATGACTGGATGAATCCAGATCCAGCTAATGCCTGTACAGCCACAGAGGGGGCTATCGCATCCTCCCATGAAACCTTACATAACATAATATATAGAGGCCAGGTCCCAGACCGCCCTGGAACCTCTCTGCTCTCAGTCTCCCTCTCACTGTTTAAACACATTACTACAAAAATATCGAAACATTCTTGGACAAAATCCCCTAATAACCCCTTGTGGTTCAATCCCAATCTGCAAGAACTTTACTCTTTTCCAGATGCCAATCGTTGGTATTCAAAAGGAGTTAAATATCTATGCCATTTATATACTACGCAGGGCTTTAAAACCTTCTCTCAGTTGAGTACAGACTTTGATCTACCAAAATCTCATTTATTTTATTATTATCAACTTAGACATGCCATACATACCCAATTTGGTACCCTAAATGATGTCACTGATCTGCCTCCACTGGAAAAACTACTTAGGCAACCAGAACCCTCTAAATTAGTTTCCACCTATTACGCAGCTTTAGTAACTGACTCAAACCCTAGGTTTCACAGAGCACAGGAGAAGTGGGAGACATTAGAAATTGACATGGCAAACGACGATTGGACAGAATTTAGTGACACATATAAAACCTCTGTCATTTCCTCCCGAGACCGTATTATACAAATTAAAATTTTTCATCAAACTCACCTCACCCCGGCCAGACTACATAGGATGGGTCTATTGCCATCAGCTGTCTGTTTCCGAGGCTGCGGCCAGGAGGCAGACTTTTTACATTGCTTCTGGTCATGCCCAATAGTTAGTGACTTCTGGGAAGAAGTGGGTGGTTTTATTGCAACTGTGTTGGGCCTTCCCAATATAATACACCCTAAGAACTGCTTATTGGGAGTGTTTGGAGATTTACACATACCATCACATGCCAAGAGACTGCTCCGTATTCTTTATTTTTATGTTAAAAAATCTATTCCACTGTCCTGGAAAGGTGCACAGACCTCTTTGAAGTCCATCTGGCTAAAACTTATCAATGACTCTATTCCATTATACAAACTAACCTTTGAAATTCGTAAAAGAAATAAAACCTTTTATAAAATCTGGGGGAAATGGTTGGATAGTCCACTAACTCTTTCCAAAAATTGAATACAATTGATCATTGATGGGCCGTGCCACAGGGACTTCAAGTGCCAGGTCCATTACTATGGTAATGCTGTGTAAAAATGCATATATCTGACTGTTGCGATTACCAATTTCCTAACTCCTTTGAAACGAAATAACATGCCTACAATGACCTGTGTGATCTACCCACTGATTGTATATCGCCTGTGTATACTGAACAGATCAGATATTCATGTGTGTTTTGTTTTTTTTTGTTTTTTTGTGACTGTTTTGTGTCTGTTGGTTCGTGTAGAACCTAAAACCAATAAAAATATCTTTAAAAAAAAAAAAGAAGATGGAGAGAGTTGGCAAGTCTTATATGTAATTAAATTAGAGTAAAACATTCTAGACCCACAAGCAAGGAAATTAGAACTAATGTACTGGGCACTTTGTACTCATTTTTAACTAAGATGGTATGCCAGAGGGAGAGCGAATGCAGATTTCATCTAGATTAAACAAATATTGGTGTATTTTTTTAGACTGAAGACCAAAAAATAGTACATATTTTAAGCAGATCTTTTGACGCTGCTATTTCTGAGACAGAGAGCGAGAGAAGGTATATAGAAAGAGAGCAGGGAAATTTTATATAAAAAAAATGTAAAAATATTGTTTATTTGCTAAGATGGAAGACCGAAAAATTGTACAGATTTGCAGTAGACCTTTTAAGCCTTTCTTGGACAGGTCATAATTTTTGACGGTGGAAGCAAGCACATTGCAACTGGAAAATAAAAAAATTTATGTCATTTTTGGGAGACGGAAAATGGTAAAATGTTAGATTTTCAATACTGATATAAAGCCTATATACACAGGCTTCACTTTGAGAGTGACTGACTGAACACATTTCATTTGGAAATAAAAAATCAGTATCCGGATTTAGAGACTGAAAAGGGTAACATTTTTTCAGTTTAGAACTACAGCTATGAGGCCTGTATGGTCAATTTCTGAGTGAGCAAATTACATCTGGAAATACTTTTATGCTAAATTGAAATTAAAAAACATGACCCAATTTAAAACACACCTTTGAAGCCTCTATTGAATAGGTCACAATTCTGACAGAAAGAGCAAGTACAATGCATCTGGAGGCAAAAAAAAATAATTGTCTAAAAATAAAAAAGTATTGTATTTTTTTAGAAGACTAAAGATGGAAAAATGTTAGATTTCCACCATCGATATCAAGTCTATATGGCCAGGCTGCAATTTCTGAGTGATTGAATGTGCATATTGCATCTGGGACGAAAAAAGTCTTTTGAGTACAACTGAAATTATATGTAAAAAAAAAAGAACTGAACCACACCTTTGAAGGATTCATTGAAATAGGCTACAATTTCTGAGGGAAAGAGTAAACAGGTTGCATCTACAAGCAAAACATTGGCCTCCTTTTTCACAGACTAAATAAAGAAAACATTGACTGACTTGCTGCTAAGCTTGTAATCATTTTTAGGCAACACACTTTTGCTGAGGGAGAGAACAAGTATATTGCAGCTAGAAATAAGAAATTCTTTCTATTTTTCTTTCTTTATTTTTTTACAAGAATGAATCAAAGCAGTACATGTCAGCCATATTACAAGTGGATTGCATCTTAAAAAAAATGGGTTATTTCCTCCCAGACAGAAGCGAGAATTAATATAAACGATTGCAGTGCAGCTTTTACTGTATATCCCTTTGGAAAAGTTGATAGTGTTGAAATAGAGAGCAGGTAGATTGGATATAGAAAAAAAAGTATTCTAAAAGTATTTTATTTGAAATTTAAAACAGAAAAATGTAAGTGATTTCAGGTACACATATTAAGCCTTTGTCAGGTCACCTTGAGGCTAGGTGATAGATGCACACAGTTGAGATCAGGAGTGCACCGCAAGGTAGTGGACCCTATGGCTGACTGCTGCAGATGGGAGTCAGGGTAGTAAGGAAGGCAGGGCAGCTGGAACGCCAACACGGATCCCACTGGGGTTAGAGCATAAGATTCCCTGGGGCGCGGAGTCTAAGAGCCAGCAGGTGTTCACCAGAGCCTCTAGTGGTGAGGATGGACTGGGCTGCAATTGGCTCCAGGTCACGACCCCCAGGGTCCCCCAGCTCACACCCACAGTAGGCAACAGGAGGATAGGGATAGTAAGGGAATAAGCCAAGGTCGGGCCACAAGCAGACAAGGACAACAGAGTTCACGCCAAGGTTCAGGGTCATAGGCAAACAGGGATAGTCGGGGACACGCCAAAGGTCACAAGCAGACAGGGAAAGTTGAGAACAGGCCAAAGTCGGTAACTGGAATCAGACGTAGGAAACACAGCAAGTACACATGAAAGCTAACACACAATGGTTTATCAGCACTGCTGGCTTGCAGTGCACAGGTTAATATAGGGTTCCCTGATAGGGCCTGTGGTGGGGCCATGCTTAAAGGAGAGGTTATAAAACCAGCCAGGTGTGAGTGGCTGGCCTCTTAGTCTGAACACATGAGGAGAAGGTAAGCTGACAGAGAAAGATTTTTGCATAACCATGACAGCGTTTTTTGATAGAAGGCTACTGAGACAGTGCAGGCAGATTTAATAAATAAATTTAAAATTATATGGAACTTTTTATAGACATAATATAAATATTGTACATATTTTCTATCCTTATTATAAGCAGAACATTTTTAGGGCAGAGATTAGGCCAATTTAAGCCAGTAGTATTGCTGGAAATGTCATTCTTTTTAATAGGAGGTGCATTTAGAAGCAGGTAATCCGCTTCTTATAGCCAAAAATATGGATAACACTATATGAAAATTGTAAATTGCATAGATTACAGTAGCTAAAAATAAAAAAAAACATAAATTTTAAAAGGAGGTATTCTTAGAGACAGGGAGTAGTTCCATTTCAGCATTAAAAAAGAAATGAAAGTGCAACACATGTAATTTGTATGGATTCACCTAACAGAATCCTTTTGCATGGGAGACAATATGAGAGGCAGAGAGCTGGCATAATTCATTCATTAAAAGAAACTTTATTGTTTGCAAAAGCATTTTATAATATTAAATACAGTTTTTTGCTGAACGGAATCACATTGTTTAGGATGTGATGGGTTTTATAGGAAAATAGTTTTTTCTCCAGAAACACTGTATAAAAATTGCACACATTTGAGGAACGCAATCACATCCTTTTTAATAGGAGGCAATTTGGGAAGCAGGGAATAGGCATTTATCAGTTAAAAATATGAAAGGAAAAATTTAATTCCTCAAATATTATCTAAACATTTTTCAGATGCACGTAATCACATCTTTTTTTAACCCAAGGAATTTTCAGAAGCAGGGGGAAGTCATATTAAAAAAAAACAATAAGACTATTACTTTTTGAAGAAACTATACTTATGTGTTGCACTAAACCTTTCCTTTTTTAACGACTTCAGCCCCGGAAGATTTTACCCCCTTAATGACCAGGCCATTTTTTGCGATACGGCACTGCGTTACTTTAACTGACAATTGCACGGGTGTGAGAAGCTATACCCAAACAAAATTAATGTACTTTTTTCCCCATAAATAGAGCTTCCTTTTGGTGGTAATTGATCTCTGCTGCGGTTTTTATTTTTTGTGCTATAAACAAGAAAAACAACAATTTTGAAAAAAACAATATTTTTTACTTTCTGCTATAAAACATACCCTATTAAAAAAATAAAGAAATCAAATTTCTTCATCAATTTAAGCCAATAACATTAACATTCCACTTCTTTCCCTTAAAAAACTCTTTGGTTGCTTTCGCAGTATGCTTCGGGTCATTGTCCATCTGCACTATGAAGCGCCGTCCAAGGCTTTTTTAGATGTTGTTTGGTAAACTCTAATCTGGCCCTCCTGTTTTTGAGGCTCACCAATGGTTTACTTCTTGTAGTGAACCCTCTGTATTCACTCTGGTGAAGTTTTCTCTTGATTGTTGACTTTGACACACATACACCTACCTCCTAGAGAGTGTTCTTGATCTGGCCAACTGTTGTAAAGGGTGTTTTCTTCACCAGGGAAAGAATTCTTTGGTCATCCACCACAGTTGTTTTCCGTGGTCTTCCGGGTCTTTTGGTGTTGCTGAGCTCACCGGTGCGTTCTTTCTTTTTAAAGATGTTCCAAACACCTAATGTTTTTGCTATCTCTCTGATGGGTTTGTTTTGTTTTATCAGCCTAATGATGGCTTGCTTCACTGATAGTGACAGCTCTTTGGATCTCATATTGAGAGTTGACACCAACAGATTCCAAATGCAAATAGCACACTTGAAATGAACTCTGGACCTTTTATCTGCTCCTTGTAAATGGGATAATGAGGAAATAACACACACCTGGCCATGGAACAGCTGAGCAGCCAATTGTCCCATTACTTTTGGCCCCTTAAAAAGGGAGGCACATATACAAACTGTTGTAATTCCTACACCATCCATCTGATTTGGATGTAAATACCCTCAAATTAAAGCTGAAAGTCTGCAGTTAAAGGACATCTTGTTCGTTTCATTTCAAATCCATTGTGGTGGTGTATAGAGCCAAAAAGATTAGAATTGTGTCGATGTCCCAATATTTATGGACCTGAATGTATATATATATAGATAGATATATATATATATATATATATATATATATATATATATATATATATATATATATATATATATATATATATATATATATATATATATCTATATATATCTATATAGATATATATAGATAGATATATAATTCTAGATTGAATACATGCACTATGTCTAATAATATGATTGACGATTGACAGCATACTCCCTACAATGTTTCTCGTTAGTTCTAGAAGACATTCATGGTTTTAATGTGTGCTTTCAACATAATATTTTAATTAAAAGTATGACACAAACCAGTGAGTATTCATTGAATCCCCAAGATATTAATTCAATTTTATAAATAAAACATACTGAATCATTCAGCTATTATACAAATAACGGTACCTTACATGACATAGAAATATGTGACTAACTATTTTTTTCTGTGACTAGAGATAGAGCAGGATATATCTCTGTGGAAATGTAATTCTCAAAATATTCTAGAGGTGAAGCACTTCTTCTATGGCATGACAATTTATTTATAGAGCTCTCATTGTCACAAACCATTTTTTTAGGGTGGTAAACATTACTGCAAAGTGTGTGGGGCTGATAAGAATGTGCACAAATGACTTAATTTATTTCCTAATTAAAATAGTTTGTTTTTTCTGTGGTTCAGCTTATACTTTGAAAGCAAACCTCTGTTTGGAATAATGCTGTTTTTCCACATACTCTTCTTTGAGGATGGCACTCAAAAAAACAACTCACATTTTCAAAAGGAAGTCATGTATGTCAGGTTTCATATCTCTCCTGAAATGTGTCCTTTAAATTGGACTTATCATCAGATATACTGTATTTATTAATGTTAAAGGGTTAGTTCACCTTTCCCCCACAAAAATGCCTATGCAGATAAGAGATGTCTGCAGATATAAACAAACTGTGCAGCTTTGACCAAAGTTGAATAATGTCCTTGCTATAGGTGTAGGCCATTAACGTACCTCATCAAACCTTATTGGAAAACTTCCAGGACATTGCTAAGAGAGGCACAGCTCTTACTTTTCACTTCCACCATTACAGGAGCAAGCTTTTTCTCTGATTCAGACCCCCTCACATGGGCTTTCTCTTCCCTGATGCAGTAGCTCTGAGCTCTTCGTTTGAGGGTTCATTCCTGTGATGTGAAGGTGAACAGTAACAGCTAGACCTCAATTAGCAATGTCCTAGGAGTTTTCCAGTCATGCTTCATGAGGTACATAAATAACCTTCATCTATAGCAATGACATTATTCAGCTTTAGTCAAAGCTGATTAAAAAGGAGCAGTCACCTCTGTACCACATCTGGAATTGTATAAATCTAACAAAGGGCAACGATTAATCAGATTCTACTGGCACAAGTAAGATTAAGCTTCACATTATGAAATTCTACACATCACTTTGGTACATCTTGTAACATACAAACAGAGAAACATGATCCTAAAATAGCATTTAAGCTACTATTTAGTAAATTCTCCTCTTAGCTACCAAAGTATACTGTCAGTTTTCATACACAGTCCATGCCTAATTAATGAAATATGCCATAATCAAATATCAAATGGCCTGATGGCGGATCCCCCTACTCCATTGCATTTCTGAAATAGCATATAGTCTTAGGTATTGACTATATGAAATGCTTTGTACAAGTGAGCGCTTTGAGGAATGCAAAATAGTATTACCCACCGTGGACTTGTGGTATAGAGATGTCCCAATTGTACCATCCCCTTGAAAAAAGATCTCAATATCTAGGAAAGGAAGTTATACTTTAATATAGTTCATAGTACATTTCAAATTGAAAGTATTTCTATTTAATATTGACATAAATTGCAAAAGCTCAGTACTGCTATTTGCCCCAATACCAAAATGCTGGACAGATGACTCTAGAGAGAGTTTCATCCGAGAATAGAGTATGCTCCCACTCCTCCAGGTACAGATTGGCATACGACAGTGCACAACAAGTGCCCATCACCACCCCCCTGTACCTAGGGGTAAATTGAGAATGAAGTTATGGAGGGGCCAGGAAGCCTGGTGCCTTTATTGCAGAAAATTCCTCACAATCTTATAACCCTGAGTATGTAGGATACTACAATAGAGGCACACCTGGCACACCCCTTGCGCGCGTCTATGCTGATCTGTCTGTTCTATCTCTTTTGTAGTCCTGGTCAAAAATTTCCAAATGTTAGAACTGTTTTTTTAAGGGCAGGAATTTGTCAGATTTCGCTATGTGATTAAACAAGCATAGCAGGCGATAAATTGAAGGTCATGAATCTGTCCTCCTATAGGCTCTCTTAAGCAGAAATTGAGGTTTTAGAACTAGGTTTAAGCTTCTGCCCCACTAGTAGGATGGATCATTTTGAAATACTTTGGTCCACCCTTTTGTCCCAGTGTCTGCCCCTACCCTGTAGAGGTGCAAACTATTTTCACACACTGGAATTTTGTTATTTGAAACAACACAATGTACATCCCTATGTTTATGTTGCAATTATCAAATTATTTGTGTATGGATTATAATAAGATGTTTGTCTTTCCCTAGAAATTGCCATTATCTTCTCATCTGATCCTTAGTTGGCCCTGAAGAAGCAATTTAGGAAACGTGTTAGGAGATCTATCATCACAAGGCCATATGATACAGTATTTGATTATTGCATATTCCATTTATTAGGCCTGGCTTGTTTATAATTAACCTCCCTAGCGGTTTTCCCGAGTGTGGCTGGGGGTTAAATTTCATACCGTTAGTGGTAACCCCGAGCCACACTCGGGATTGTGTTGCAGGATCCTGGTGCAGGTTACTTACCTTGTCTCCAGGATCCTGTGATGTCCCCCTGCTGTGTCTGCGGGCTGTGTCCTCTGCCCAATGTCTCTGTGTGCCGGGCTCCGATCCCTGTGAGCGTTGCAACGCACGGGGCGGAGCCCAGCGGCAAATTCAAAAATGAGAAAATTCATAACACATACAGTACACTGTAATCTTACAGATTACATTACTGTATGAAATCATTTCACATTCCTTTTGTCCCTAGAGCCTTCTCCAATGCCCTGCATGCAGTTTTATATTATACATACTGTTCTTTCTGCCTGGAAACTGGAGATTGTCCAGAGCCAGTAAAAAGTGTACCTTTACATCAAAAGCAGTTTTAGACCAGCTAGAACAGCGATAGTAAATTAGAACACTTGCAGAATTGAGCAATAGTGAATTTTGGGGAAATTAATTTTATTATTATATTATTATTATTATAATTATTTATAGTTATTTATTATATTATAATTTATGATTTTGTGTTTCAAACTTTATCATGTCTACCAGACTCTTGTTTGGACAGATTTAAGTGTGTTATTGCTAAGAATTACAGGCCTAAAATATAAAACGCCAAATTTCTATGCAAAACAATTGTTCCACTTTGAGACGCAAAAATCTGACATAATCATACCGCCAGGGAGGTTAACAGTATATTCTGGTAACTATGAGGAGTATTTGCTAAAGAGCAGCTTATGCTATTTAGGATCATGTTGAGCTATTTGTAATAAAGTAAAAAAAATTAAGCAATAAAGTGATGTAATAAAGCGACGTGTATATATTTTTTTTATGTGAAGCATAATCTCATTTGTACCAGTAGAGTCTGATTAATTGTTGTACTTTGTTAGATTTAGTTAAAGCTGCACATTTTTTTTTAACTAAAGACTTCCCTTATCTGCATAGACAGTTTTTTTGTGTTAAGGTGAACTAACTCTTTAAGAATTTCAGTTTTTGCATTTTTACATATGGGCTGAACCAATGAATGTGATATCACTACCCTGCCTCTCCACTCTGTCCAATCAGAGAATGCTTTGCATTCATTAAGAAAATGCAATACATTTTCTGGATGGTGCCCATACTGAGCGACCAACCTCTGGTGTTCACAATGCTAAGCATGGGACCCAGAAGCTAGTGGAGATCACTGAAGCAGTGGTGTCAGCTTCCAGAAGGATCCCACAGGTACTTTGGTTTAAGTTGTAAAAAATTACCATAGCTAGAATTCTTCTTTAAGTGTACCATGCTTTATACGGTGCCTGTTTAACACTTGCAGGTACAACCCCTGGCAAAAAGTATGGAATCACCACTCTTGGAAAATGTTCATTCAATTGTTTAATTGTATACAAAAAAAACGAATCACAGACATGCCTCAAAACTATTTTCATTTAACATTCCAACCTTTTGGCTTTAGAGAAACACTTAAAAAAAAAAAAAAAGAAAGAAAACTTTAGTCAATTGCAACTGTTTTTACAGATCAAATAAAGAAAAAAAAACACTTCATTCTGAGTAAAATATTAGAAAAAACCCACTACAGTACACCACTTGTCAAGTATCGGGTGTGACCAGAGCTGTGTGGACAGCAACAGAGGAACAAACGCGGGTAAGGTGAAAATATATAATTAAGATAAGTGAATAACCACCTCCAATATACTACAATGTGCAACCAAACAACCACCAACAGAAACCCACAAATAATAACAGACAAATATATACAAGTAAAGGGGAATACCAAAATCATAAACAGGGCCAGGCCAGGGTCAACAATGGAGGGTCAGCAGCTGGGGAAAAGGAAGACAAACAGGACAAGGAGAGGATGGATGGATCACCGGAGGGACGGGTCAGATACAAGGCTCAGGGTCCAGGGTTCAGTTAACAGACAGGAACAGGATCAGGTTCAGGTACAGGTACAGGTACATATGCAGAGCTTCACAGGTTCAGGGTCAGGGTGCAAGGAAAGATACCAAGGCAAGGCATCAGTGTGTCTGCCGGGTACTTATACACACCTCCTGCAATCACTCAGGTGATGCCTAATTGCAGGAGATGATGTCAGCCCCACACTGCCAGGAACCACCCTCTGGTGGACGCCAGTACTGCGGCCCAAGAATCACATAATACCACCAACAGGGGAAAGCTCCCCTGGCAGTTCCAGACTGCCAGGAGACACCTGCTGGTGGACCACAGTACTGCATGCCAAATGTCAGACAGTATCATCAGTGGGTGGAACCTTTCCTGACACCACTGTTACTTTTTTGTAAAACCTCTGGCTTATATAACAGCTTGAATTCTCTGAGGCATGGATTTAACTATCCACAAACAATATTCTTCATCAACCCGGCTTCAACTTTCTCCTTTTGCAGTTGCTAGATCAACTTTGCAGGTTGGAGCCTTGTCATGGAACATTTTCATTAATTACCACCATAGATTTTCAATTGGATTGAGGTCCAGACTATTTGCAGGCCATGCTATTGACATTATATGTCTTTCTTGAAGGTAAGTCTTGAAAAATGATATCATCTTAACCAAACAAACTTGTGCATTTATTGAAGATTTAATGACTGTCATCTCACCATTACCTTTACCTGACATGCAACCCCATATCATCAATGATTATGGAAATCTTCTTCAGGCAGTTGTCTTCATACATTTCATTGTAATGGCACCAAACAAAAGTTTTTGCATTATTACCCTGCCCAATGCAGATTTGTGATTCATCACTGAATATCACTTACATCCAGTCAACCACAGTCCATGATTGCTTTTCTTTAGCCCACTGTAACCTTGTTTGTTTCTCTTTAGGGACTAAGTATGGTTTTCGTTTGGCTTTTCTGTATGTACTTGTACCAGTACGCTTCCCTTTAACAACTTTCCCATTTGATTTGTACTTGATTTGTACTCCAGATTTTAGACACAGCTGACTTTGAATAACCAACAACGTTGGAGCTATGATTCGTGTCAACAAGGTTAGTGCAACAGCTCACCAAGGTGTGCAAGCACTCTTTTTTAACTGTAGACCAATTAACAGATGTAATCTGATGCAGATGTTTGTTTTAGAACTGCAAAGTACATAGTAATTCCATAATATTTTCCTCGGAATTGAGTGATTCCATATTTTTTTCCTCTGCTTGATCTGCAAAAACAGTTGCAATTGACTACAGTTTTCTTTCTTTTTTTTCCTTTTTTTAAGTGTTCCCTAAAGCCAGAAGGTTGGAATGTTAAATAAAAATAGTGTTGAGGCATGTCTGTGATTCTTTTTTTTCCTACACATTTAAACAATTGAATGAACATTTTCCAAGAGTGGTGATTCCATACTTTTTGCCAGGGGTTGTATGTATTAGTATCTCAGAGATCACAGCACTTCTCTGACAATGCATTCATCTGCTTTTCTCTCCAGAAAGATGGGGCCAGCTTTGTTCGGGCATCTTCCAAGAATGTTAGCACAAAATTTACATGCATACGGCGTAAAATGTGCAGGGCCTAGGTGCAGTGTTTTCTATTTTTTTATTTTTTATTATTCTTATGGAACTGAATGCAGCACACATTTTCTGATCTTTACACAGCTGTGTGCACGGACCCATAGAAAGCATTTGCATTTAGGTCTGTAAAAAAATTTATTTTTGCAGCCATGTGCATAAGCCCCAAAAGCTTCTAGGTCAGTGCTTCTCAACTCCTGTCCTCAGAACCCACTAACAGACCAGGTTTGCAAGATAACTGAAATACATCACAGGTGAGATCATTTGCTGCTCAGTGATTGCAGTATTCTAGTCTGCATCTCCCCAAGGTAATACTTAAAATCTGACCTGTTTGTGGGTCCTGAGGATAAGAGTTGAGAACCACTGTTCTAGATGAAGTGTGCACATTTGCCCTCTATAGACAAATTAGCTTACTGCGATGAAAGTAAGTTTCAGTAACCATAGCTAATTTGCTGTCTGCAGAAGATCCTTTTGTTAGCATTCTTTTCGGTGGTACTACGATTTTTCCTGGCAAACACTTACCGTATGTATGTTTTTTCCTAGCACTGGTTCTGGAGCTTAAGGTATGATTGCAATCCACAATCATAGTCATACCAAATACTCTTCTCCCCCCACCTCCACACTTTTTGCCTGCTGTTATGAATGTCTATAATTACACTTATAATTCACAGAGCTGGTAAAAAGCCATAGCAAAATGCCAGGAAAAACCCCTTGAACCTTAGTGCTTTTTCATTTGATTGTTGCAATTCTTTTTCACAGCAGTGGGAGAGATTTAACATAGGGAACAATTCTTCTCCTTTGTGGTTGCAACTTTTTCACTGACAGCTGAACTCTAGGTAAGAAGGTTAACCACTTAAGGACCACCCGCTGAAGAAGAGGATACCGGGTTATGGCAGCTGCCATAACAACGGTATTCCTCTTCAAACAGCCGCTGTATAATGACGGCGGGTGGTCAGCAAGTTTTAACATATACAGTGCCTTGAAAAAGTATTCACACCCCTAGGAATTTTCCATATTTTGTCATGTTACAACCAAAAACTTAAATGTATTTTATTGGGATTTTATGTGATAGACCAACACAAAGAGGCATATAATTATGAAGTGGCAGGGAAATTATAAATGATTTTCCAAATTTTTTACAAATAAATATCTGAAAAGTGTGGCGTGCATTTGTATTCAGCCCCCCTGAGTCAATACTTTGTAGAACCACCTTTCGCTGCAATTACAATATTTTTGGGTATGTCTCTACCAACTTTGCGCATCTAGAGAGTGACATTTTTGTCTAGTCTTCTTTGCAAAATAGCTCAAGCTCTGTTAAGTTGGATGGAGAGCTTCTATGAACATCAATATTCAAGTCTTGCCACAGATTCTCAATTGGATTTAAGTCTGGACTTTGACTGGACCATTCTAACACATGTAGATGCTTTGATCTAAACCATTCCATTGTAGCTCTGGCTGTATGTTTAGGGTCGTTGTCCTGCTGGAAGGTGAACCTCCAGCAGGACAAGGTTGGCTGTGTCCCCAACATGGCTTCTTGCAAACTGCAAATGGGACTCCTGAAGGCTTTCTTTCAACAATGGCTTTCTTCTTGCCACTCCTCCATAAAGGCCAGATTTTTGGAGTGAATGACTAATAGTTGTCCTGTGGACAGATTCTGCCACCTGAGCTGGGTATCTCTGCAGCTCGTCCAGAGTTACCATGGGCCTCTTGGCTGCCTCTCTGATTATTGCTCTCCTTGCCCGGCCTGTCAGTTTAGGTGGAGGGCAATGTCTTGGTAGGTTTGCAGTTGTGCCATACTCTTTCCATTTTCGGATGATGGATCTAACAGTGCTCCGTGACATGTTCAAAGCTTGGGATATTTTTTTATAACCTAACCCTGCTTTAAACTTCTCCACAACTTTATCCCTGATCTGTCTGGGGTGTTCCTTGGCCTTTGTGATGCTGTTTGTTTACTAAGGTTCTCTAACAAACCTCAGAGGGATTCCCAGAACAGTGATTAAATTACACACACAGGAGGACTCTATTTACTAATTAGGTGACTTCTGAAGGCAATTGGTTCCACTAGATTTTAGTTAGGGGTATCAGAGTAAAGGGGGCTGAATACAAATGCACGCCACACTTCAGATACTTATTTGTAAAAAATTTGAAAACCATTTATCATCTTTCTTCCACTGTACAATTATGTGTCACTTTGTGTTGGTCTGTCACATAAAATCCCAATAAAATACATTCATGTTTTTGGTTGTAACGTGACAAAATGTGGCAAATTTCAAGGGGTATGAATACTTTTTCAAGACACCGTATGGGAAAGGGTTTGTAATCCTATTTAGCTTTGTGATCAGATGGCTGCCAGAAAGCACAGCCAGGTCTTTGACCTCTAATACATACAAACAATTTGTTTAAGAATACTGATTGGACAATGAAGTAGCAAAATGATGATTCACTCCTGTCTGCATGTATCTTGTAAGCACAGATTAACTCCTAGTTCTAGACCTCCCTCTCCCATTATGAGTTTAGGTGATTACAAGAGACTGCTGCCAAGCCAATATAAGATACATAAATTAGTTGCATTTAAAATATGATGCAAAATTATTAATGGATATATATCTGATTTAATGCTATGATTGCAAATAAATATAATTTGTTATTGTGCTTTCTCCATTTCCTATAAAAATGAATAAAACGTGATTAATTAGAGGAATGATTTTGGTAAGCAAATGTTATAGACTCCTTCCCTGTCAACTGGGCCTTACTGTTCTGAGGAGAAAAGAGAAAGATAATGAGTACCATATAGGTGTGCTGTTATCATTGTTGGACAACTTGACAGTTTTCTATGTTCCAATAAGTTGTTCTAGAAATGGCAGACATCCCTCCATCTGTCATTTTAAGAGAAATGCCTCCAATTGGCATTCTGTACATCAATTAAGTGTTTCTGGAAATCTCAGCCTTTAATATTGTAATGGCGTGCCCACTTAATCACCATGCTCGGATACAGACGCAGGCCCCTTTGCCTTAATTCCCCACAACACCTGGGCTCCTGGGCATGACCAGGGAAGATAGGTTCTTCAATTTCCCTACCTCAGCAGCTGAGGGAGACCACACTTGATGAGGCAGAGGTAGCTGGGCAAGTGATCTACAGCCAGGTGACAGGCCCTCCACTGTAAAAACCAGTGTGTGGGCAGCTGGGTCAAAGTTTAATAGCATGCAGCTTCCTCAGATGACCCAGCTACTCTGGGGAGCCCCTCCCAGAGCTCCCAATGTACTTTGTGCTTGGGTCTTGGATCCCTCCAGCTGTTTATCTGTGTTTCCAGAGCTACCCCAGGCTTCACTGAGCAGGAGGCTGTTTATAACGATAATAGTAGCTGTGCTGCAAGCAATTTGATTGAAGTAATGATTATCAGCATGACCCTTTGTTGTTATAGAGTCTTATGGAGACTATGTTATGGGACCACATTACCCTAGTTGAGCCACAAAGACATTGCTGTGAAGATTCCATGTTTGTGTAGCTTTCGTAATCTTTTTTTTTTTTTTTCCAGTGTATTTTCTATCCTAAACCTGTTTTGCATTATTTGTTCTAAGCATCTGTTTGTTAAAATGCAAGTTACAGTTACTCTCTATCTCATCATTCCGCCGATTACCCATCCTATTCCAGTATAACCAAGAGTCATCCCACCAAAAATGTAATGTATAACCCAGACCAGACTAATACCTGCAATGCTGAGTCTGCCTGTCTATGTATTGTGATTTTACATAGTCACCTTGTGGGCTTTCAATGATAACTACAAGAGACCATTATAACAAACATAACACAGACATAGTTTACTGTTGCATACCCCTCAACATTTTGAGGTGGGAATGAGGAACACCTACTATCAAACATATTTAGGCATAGGACACGCCCCCTGCCACATCCCCTTAAAGGAGAATTAAGGACTTTTTTATTACCACTACTAATCCTTTATATTGACTTTTAAAATGTACAAATGCAGCAATTTAGAAATTGGATGAAAGGTTTAGCACTGGGAAACACTTTCTGAAAGATAAAAAGTGCATTTTATATACAACTATATAGATCAGACCAAAATGAGGGACAAATGAGGAGGAAAGAGGGACAGGGAGACATTGCTCCAAATCAGGGGCAGCCCATCCAAATCAAGGACAGTTGGGAGCTATGCTGTTGTCATTATTGGGAAACCCACCCCGAGGAATGACATGAGGCTATCACTGGAGTACATGGAGACAGGAAATGACTGCAAGGAGGCTGCATGCAGAAGCATGATAAAAAAAAGGTAAAAGCAAGCAGTTGTTTATGATACACCAAGCTTATCAAGCTAAATGTCATTCAGTTATGGCTTACATTTCTTTTCAATAACGATAGGTCTTTCTAATTTAATGTGAAGTAGGCAGGCTTCTCTTGTATAAAATCATTTAAATTGAGAGCCTTCCATAGACATCCATATTTCACAATTCAGAAGTTATATTATCTTTTTTAAGCCTACCAAACGACTCATTCAGAAAAGCTTTTTGAAATGCCAAATTGCTGGTACAGGTACCAAGGGTTTTTTCCATTGCTATTAAAATACCACTCACGCACTTTTTTTTCCATTGTTCTATTCTCTCCCTCTTTTATTGAGGTAATGTTCTCAGAAAAACAATCTATTTTATTTTTTCTTGCCACCTGTTCACAATTGCAGAAGAATGAAGCTTTTGCAGAATGCAGAGAATAGGAGTTAATTGTAGCTGGGGCTCTTTGAATGACCACTCATTCATAACACTGTTAAAGGACAGCCTTCAGAGCAAAAATAATTCTAATGCATACAAGATGGATGGCTGTGTACAAACACAATTCTCTTTTTAACCTAAGTGTTACATCAGAGTAGTTCTGAAACTTAATTACAACTGACATTTTTGAAGCATGAATAAAATAAAAGCATTTAGTTAAAAAATAGTACAGGCTTCTGAGCTCTGTTATCATGTTATCGTTTTTTTTTTTTTCTTATTTCTCTAGACACATATATATATGCATTCACAATTTACCAACATAAGTTATGTAAAATTAACTGTAACATTTCTTTTTTTAATTAAAGGATATCTAAAGGTTCCTTTTTAAAAAAACAAAAAAAAAACAAATAAACATGTCATACTTACCTTCTTTTGTGCAGTTCCAGTGGCCCCGATTCTCCTCTTTTGAGATCCCTCAGCGGCGCTCCTGGGTCCTCATCTTCTTGAGTGCCCTGTTGGAGAGCTGCTCTCCCTCGGGGCACCCGTGCGGGTGCACTCCCATGTCCTGCTGCTGCGTCCATTGACACAGACAGCAGGACTCGGCCCTGTCCCTGGCTTCGTCATTGGATTTGATTGACAGCAGCAGGAGCCAATGGCTGCACTGCTATCAACCTATCCAATCAGGACCCGAGACATCGGCTGGAGCTGGTGTGCTCGTCCCCATCGCTGGAAAGACCGTGTCCAGGTAAGTAAAAGGTGGGCTCTGGGGGGCTGTAGCATCACAAGAGGTTTTTCACCTTAATGCATAAAATGCATTAAGGTGAAAAACCACAAGGGTTTACAACTCCTTTAAACTCCTTTAAATTTCATATTTTGAAACTGTTTTTAGGGCTGCCATGTGACATGCAAGGTCCACTACCTCTAGAGCTGGCTGGGAGGATGCTGTTCCCTGCATCATTGTAAAGCAGGTGCACCACACCATAGTGGTACCCTCCAAAGAGTGGGCCCATGATGCTCTGCAATTACAGAAAAAGGGTTGAAAGACACGGGGGAAGCCGATTCACTAAATAAAATGCACAAGTTCGCCTTTAGTAAAAAAAAATAATAAATGCGCATTTTTTTGCTGGAAAAAATGTGCATTTATTATATTTTTACCGTGCAGCCTGTAAAGCATTGCACCCTTGATTAGCAGATCCTGTATGAGCTGGTAGTTACTGCCCTGCGGGAAGTATCAATGAACTATGAGACCGCTCACCAGTGCCCTTGCAATTCATTGAGAATTATAAACCATCTACCGCAATGGAAGATGGTGCATGTGGTTCATTCATTCACAGGAAACTGGCCGCGTGGGATTGAAACGGTGCAGGCAGGTGGTGTTCTGTAGCCTAACCGGGTGTAACATATGACATGTTACTAAAAGTGAACGTATCCTTTATTTGATGCTGTGCATCATTCAGGCTGGAAGGGGATCAGCACAGGATCACAAAGTGATGAGTCTGTGGGGGACAGATGCAAGGTGGAGTATTGTAACTATTAGTTACATTTTAAATTTTTTAAATTGTTGGTCGGCTGTTTTTTGTTTTAGTTAAAGTAAAGTATTAAATACTTAGTTTGTTTGGGCCATTACATAACTAAACATTGTAAACCCCTGCTGACAGCTGAAATGTAGACAAAAGAATGGCGGCAATGAAAAATGCAGGAAAAAAAAGCATCCCCCCCCATCCACATCAGGCCCTTTTAATTTTGGTGTGGCTTCCACCCCAAAATCCATACCAGACCCTTATCTGAGCATATAGCCTGGCAGGCCAGGAAAGGGGGGGATGAGCAAGCACCCCTCCTCCTAAACCATACCAGGCCCCCCGAAGCATCTTGTCCCTATGTTGATGGGGACAAGGGCCTCCTCCCCACAACCCTGGCCTGGTGGTTGTGGGGGTGCAGGGGGTGACTTATCGGAATCCGGAAGCCCCTTTAACAAGCAGGCCCCCAGATCCCGACCTTCTCATTATGAGTGAGTTCCCCGAACTCATTCATCAAAAAAAGTCAGTTAATAAAAACACAACAACGTTTTTGACAGGTCCTTTATTTAAAAAATCATCAACTCAAACAAAAATAAAAAAATAAAAGCACTGCCCCCAAACACGACTGTTCCCATCCAGGGACACAGCCGAATAACAGATAAACATAGAGGAGGGTGCTACCCAATGATGTAACTAGGTGACCCCACCCCCATGTGTACCTCTTATTGGGCGAGTGTCATTATGGGGCAGGATCACCCGGTGACGTCACCAGGTAACCACGCCCCTATGTTCATCAGTCATTCGGGAATGACACTCGCCAACGAGTGACAACCCTGGCCTGGTGGTTGTGGGGGTGCAGGGGGTGACTTATCGAAATCCGGAAGCCCCTTTAACAAGCAGGCCCCCAGATCCCGATCTTCTCATTATGAGTGAGTTCCCCGAACTCATTCATCAAAAAAAGTGAGTTAATAAAAACACAACAACGTTTTTGACAGGTCCTTTATTTAAAAAATCATCGACTCAAACAAAAATGAAAAAATAAAACCACTGCCCCCAAACACGACTGTTCCCATCCAGGGACACAGCCGAATAACAGGTAAACATAAAGGAGGGTGCTACCCAATGATGTAACTAGGTGACCCCACCCCCATGTGTACCTCTTATTGGGCGAGTGTCATTATGGGGCGGGATCACCCGGTGACGTCACCAGGTAACCACACCCCTATGTTCATCAGTCATTCGGGAATGACACTCGCCCAATAAGAGTTAGACATGGTCACATGGTTTACGTCACTGGGTAGCCTCCACCCCTACATTTACCTGTCATTCGGCTGTGTCCCTTGGACGGGAACAGTTGTGTTCGGCGGGTTGCAGTTTTTTTTCCGTTCGTGTCGAAGCTTTTATGTTTTTTTTTTAAAAAAGGACTTGGCAAAAACCTTGTTGTGTTTTTATTAACTTTGACCTTTGTTCTGTTTTGTTTCTGACTCATTGGTTAGGTACATAATTTTGTTTCATCATATTTGTCATGTTAGAATGCTTTGTTTTCGGAATAAGCTTCATATATATATATATATATATATATATATATATATATATATATATATATATATGTATATATATATATATATATATACAGTATATATAAAGATTTGTTTAGTATATTTGTTGTTCTGAATCGATTTTTATTTTCGGAAGTTATTTTGGAAGATTAGCTATATTCATTTTAATGTGTTAATTTGTTATTTTGGGAGATTACTTATGCATCCCTGCTGGTCCAACCCACAAAGAAAATTGGAATGAGCTGATTGGACGATATTGACTGGCGTTGCATGCATCCAAAAATAATGAATGGAACAAAATTAATTTTGTATTCATTCATTATGTTATGATTTGAAGATTCTGAAGGATCCATCTCCATCCAACTTAAATACAATAAGTAAGAATCATCTTATTTCACTTTTTATACCTTACTGTATTTATTGCAATAATTACTGTATTTATTGCAATAAATATTCCCAAATTCAACCCAAATACAAAAAGAATCTTATTAGAATATTCATGCTACACTCAGTGGAATAAAAACGAATGGATTAGATTAAATTTGGATCATTATTTATTTCATTTTGTTAATTTGGATGCTTCAAACATTAACAAAAGGTCCAAACTATCGAATCATGTCATTCTAATGATATAACTGAATACAAATGAATTTGTTGTTTTCGTTATCATTTATTTTGGATTTGTTGAAATTCATTACTATTGTTATTCAAGGATTTTGATACATCCAATTCTCCAAATAAGTAAAATTTGTTCCAAATTTCGATTTATAACAAAACAAATCGCTCATGTCTACCACCCACCACACAACCAAAAATATAAACCCGATGGATCCCCGCTAGAACCTGCCCACTTGCGTCACTAGTGGCCATCCTGCTTAATGTGTTCCTTCAAGCTTCCGAAGAAGTCCTTCCCAGGATGCAATGCGTTAAATAGGGTGGCCTCTAGTGATGTAGGTGGGTAGAGCCTAACTGTTGGATCTGCTCCCCATATCCTTCCCTGGAGATTGTAAACTTTTTTTCAGCATAACAGTCATAGCTAAAAAAAAAAATAAAAAAAATAAAATATTTT
This sequence comes from Lithobates clamitans, assembly GCA_037952925.1. Classification (NCBI taxonomy): domain Eukaryota; kingdom Metazoa; phylum Chordata; class Amphibia; order Anura; family Ranidae; genus Lithobates; species Lithobates clamitans. The sequence continues at coordinate 7,672,984 of JBBGZY010000655.1, forward strand.
CCCCACTTATTTTTTCTGTATGGTATTACAACCTGCTTTATACATTTTCCCTATTCTTTCTTTCTAAACTTTCATCATTTATTATCTTTAAGGGTATGCATACACCATGGCACCTATCGACATTGTTTAAAAAAAGAACAATTAATTGTGTGTATCTTACCACCTTAAATAAATTACTGTCATTGGATAGGATTTCATGCCATTTTACCTTGTGCATGAGTTTTGTAGAGGTGACACTGTTATCTGACTCCTGAGCTTAGTATTTTATGAATTCACGTAGGGACATAGTAATGTCAGTCTCTTTTAAGTCAAACCCTTTATTTTTTCCCCCAGAGAAAATACATAAGAATGCTGATGGAGGTAAGATAGCAAAGGTGATCTAAATCACAGTCACAGGACCTCTGCCTTGGTTTGTGTTGCTTGCAAATGTTATTCCAGCAGCAAGGTTACCCAAAGCATGCCTTAAAATTAACAGAAAATAGCCATCTGTAGGTTACAAAGAAAATGTCAGCCAAATAGATATTAAAATAATAAAACATTTTAAAAATACATGCAAACAAAACTGATAACTTTAAGTAAATCTGTGGATAGCATTTACTGCATTTGTCCATGTACTTATTCAGAAACCCTGACACAAATGATCTATTTATGCATTTTTGTACACAAAATTCGTACAATTTTCACCCATAATAGTGTGAATCTTGAGCATTAACATTTATTAATAGAAGAGTACTTTATAAATGCCTTACAATTAATTACAAGAGGCTGTATTGTGTAATTAAACCTCATTATTTATTTAGTTTAATTATCCACTATTCAAATAGATTTTTTTTCCAACAAGTGCTCTTTGCTTGTAGATTTAAATCATTGCGTTCCTACCAATTTGTAACCTGCAAAGAGCTGGTTTCTATAGTAACCCTATGCCTTCTGCTCACTATCTCCCCGGAGACTGGACCTATGTGAAGGAAACAGGTACTTTTGTATTTGGAAAGACATTACACTCCTTTTGCAATATTATGAAGCTGATAAAAATGTTGTCAGTGGCTAGATACAGTAGTATTCATGGGGCTCCAAAAAGCAAATCTGATTTATTCTATTTATATTTTATCATAGCCATTTGTATATCAGCTGTCTGGAAAAAAAAAAAAAAAAACATCATTTTAAATGCTTAGTTCTTAGCTTCCAGGGCAGCCCATTAAGAGCAAGGAGCTTTGGAATGTCATTAAGACCCCTTCACACTGAGGCCCCCAAGCGTTAGCACTAAAGCGCTGCTCGTTTTAGCGGCGCTTTAGCGCTGTTTCAGTAAGGCTTTTCGGCCACTAACAGGGCGCTTTTAACCCGCGCTAGTGGCCAAAGAAGGGGTTAAAACCGCCCGTGTTGCGGCGCTTTTCAGGCGCTTCAGAAACACTGCCCATTCATTGCAATGGGCTAGGAGCGTTTTGGGAGTGCTGTATACAGAGGTCCCAAACCCACCCAAAGATGCTGATTACAGAACTTTTTCTAATGTCCCGCAAGCACACCACCCCAGTGTGAAAGCACTCGGGCTTTCACATTCGAGCGGCATAGGAGGCAGTTTTCAGGTGCTTTACAGGCGCTATTTCAAGCACTAAAACGTCTGAAAACTGCCTCAGTGTGAAAGGGGTCTAAGAATTAAAGCCCAACTCTAGGAAATTTTAAAATGATCCCTGTGCCAACACTTAAAGGGCTAATTGCTCCTTTATGTCCAGTGAACACAGAAAAGAAGATCATAGCCCCAAATTGGACATGATGAAATCGAGGGCAGATCACTGCCAGAGCACATTTTTGTGCCCCACAAGAATGCGTGCAAATCTTGCATTGCATGAATGTGAACAAATCCTTTATGAGTTGATTGTGATGTTTTGCTCCCTATCAAAACCTACTGGCTACTTTTTTTTATTTGCTTCATTTGTATGTTTTTTATTTTTTTTTTAGGGTTTGTTTATGCATGTTAAATTGTCCCTTTTTAGTGCACAGGCAGCTGTCAGTTTTTCCCTGCAAAGGGCTGCAGTGTAGGGATGGTGTGAAGCACATTTCAGTGCATTGCACCGTTTACTTTTTTTAAAATTTATTTGAAGTGCATAAAGTGACACTTTATTCATATCACCACAAAGTAGTGTGCTGCTTTGTGCTGCTTTGTGCTGCAGTGCAGTGACATGCTGTTGGAATACATTGTTCATGTATTTTGTAAACAATTGTAATTTAGATGTGGGGACACATTGTTAAGTTGTGAGCAGTTGCTTCCTATTTCTTATAAGTGGTAGCGCATAGGATTCTATATACATTAACCAGTAGATGGCAGTGTTTATAAGTTTTTAGCTACATTCATGGTTAAACTTTATGTATTTTATTTTATAATAAAGTTCCTGTTTTTTGTCTGCAATTAAGCAGCAAAGCCCATGTAGACTGTGCACTGACTGTTATATAGGGCTATATACAGAATTTCACACATGCGATGCCACCCAGTTCAATGAGGAAAATGCAGCATGTCTGCACTGCCCATCACACCAGCAATGTGGTGTGAACAAGGAACATAGAAAACAATTCATTTCTATATGCCCTTGCGTTGGTTGGTGTTTATTTAGTACAGAAAAATGTCATTCACCGCACATAGTGTGAACAAGCCAACAAAGTCTTAGGCTGCGTATGTGTTGCTGCAGGGTCCTCTTTATCTTTTCCTTTCTTCTGGGCTGCCCATACTGAAGCAGAAAGCTTCTAGTAACTAAAGGTACCCAAAGACATTAGATAATCATTTCTCTTTGCTCAGACTTGGACTTCTTTCCAAGTTGGGAATAAGCCACACCCATTTTGACGCCATGTCTAACACCATAGCATTCAACTATTTATTATCAGGACTTAGTGGGCTATAGAAGCTTTGGGATTTGACAGCTGAATAACAGGGAACATGGCTTAGAACCAGGAGGTAGAGTGACTCAATCTCACCTTGATCAGGAAGAAAAGCTGTGTGTACAGCTTGAACCTAGGATCCAAAGATCACCACAAGGACACAGCCTGAACCTAGGGTCCAAAGATCACAACAAGGACATAGAGATACAGTTGAAAACTAACACTTACAGGTATCACAAGATCCCTCTTCTTTAGCACTGTTGTTGCTTTAGAAACCTTTCAAGTCACCTCAAGTTCACTTTAATTCAGCTAGCTTCACATATTATACTGTCAGAAAGCTTATAGGTAAGAGTTTATATCCCCTAGCTCTATGTCCCTGTAATGTTTCCAAAATTTGGAGGCTGTAAGGCCTCATTTGCATGGAGGGCATGCCATGCTACTAATGGAGGAGCAACAGGCAGGCATTCAGGAGGGGCATAGCTTGGGAGGAGACACACTGAAGCCATTTTCCCAAACATGGTGATTGGGCTGGCATTCAGTGTGTGGCTCCTTATTTTGTTTTATAGTTGTTTCTAGCAGGCTGGACAGATCTGGTCCAACAGCATTGAAGCCACCTAGTTGTTGTGTGGTCACAGTTCCATTTGAGAAAGCCATTCACTTCAAAATCAGTTGTTAAAATCAAGCAGTTTTTAAGTACTTTCAAATGATATTCACCATGTTTAGAAATTTGAAAAAGTAGTGGGGACAGTATTAAAGCACCACATCTTGTATACAATGATCAAAACATTTTTGGAGACACTGTGGACTTTTGAGGTGCTGATAGATAACAAACTAAAATAATTTTTACAAAATGTATTAACACAAATGAGATAAAACAAAAACAAAAAAAAACCCGCATAGTAGCACATGTGTATATATAAGGTCCCCATCTCTTGGAATGAGATTCATGAGGACCCCATACAGTATATACACATTTGTTACTGTGATACAGACGTGGATAAAATATTGATATGGTATATGTTACATTGACCATACAGGGGTGTCTCAGACTCATTCAGGGACTTTACAAATGGGCAAGATCCATTTTATTGATTGGTTATGTATGTTTTTAAATAATTTGTGTTAATAAATTCTGTAAAAATAATTTTAGTTTGTTATCTATCAGCACCTCAAAAGTCCACAGTGCCTCTAAAAATTCTTTTGGTTGAGATTCGTCATGTCATCTAAAGTACAAATGTTCATAAGACCATTCATACAAACTTTTGTTTAAAAATCTATTATGTATGGCCATATTTGATCTCAGTTTGTGCAGATAGTGAGTCTCCCTGTACATCCTAGATCTAGGATCCAAGTGATTCTTATTTAATTTAGGGATCAATGTAAGGTCAAACACAGGTATTTCCATGCACTACATGTGATTACAGATGCAAAGTAGGTAGGTCATTTTTCCAAAATGTTGTCTCTACTTGCAACTGATCTATATGGGAGAAAACAGTACACTTAAAACACAGATTGGACTTTACTGCAGATACAATGCTTTCTGGATATATTTAACAGGCCACAGTTTTATTTCCTTTTTCCCCAGTGATGCTCTTTAGTGTTCAAGTTTGTCTGAACCCAGCTGCAAAATTTGGGTCATTAAGCTGTGACTGCGAAAATCTCTGCCCCACAGCTGATGTACACAATGGGGTGGGGATGCATGTGATGTCAGTTACCTAATATGGGCATGAGGTTATATTATATATTTCCAATATCCTCACTCACCAAAAAAATGTTCCCCACACATAAAAGAGGTCAGAAAAGCACAAATGTTAAAAAACTCAACAGTGCAAAAATACCGCCGTTTATTGAATCCAAACTCACCTCTAATAAGAATCCAACTGCATACTCATCAGAGCCAAAGAACTCTACAGCATACACAGAGGTCAATTTGTGCTTGATTAATTCACCAAGTGTAGCATCCTCTAGTGCTAGAAGTGTAATTTTTTTTTCTAGTACAGGTGAAATTTATGCAGGCTTGGCTGGCAGCCAAGCCTGTCTATTTTCGCTCTGATGACTCACAGGCAGTATCACTGAGACCTTCCCCCTACTTCTTGAATGTTCTGGTGCCTTCTAGAAGGATGTGAGGGGAAGTAAGGTGGAGCTGCCTGGAGTGTTCTGAGGGCCCTAACCAATCCCCAACTTGAATTGGCAGGGGGCAGGCCTCCTTAACTACTCAGTGTCAGCCTAGCTGGGGAAGAGTTGTTCAGGTGGAAGTTGGAGATGGAGTTTTAGGCTGCCATGGCCTTTGAGGGAGCTCCCTAGTCTGGAGGGTGACCTGGGGCCTGGGCTTGTGTGCGGACGGTGCCTTCCTAAAACCACAGAAGTGTCTTGGCCAGGAGGCACTGGGAGCAAAAAGGACAGTGGAAGAACACTGCCAGGCAAGTCTCCAGGAGGGACAAGGGACAGCTAAGAGGGCTGGTGAGTGATACACAGTCAGGAGGACTGGGAGGCATGCCTGAGAGGACTGGGATGGAGTAGTCTTTGATGGCTGCAGAGCCAGTCAGGAGGACTGTTGTGGCACAGGCAGTAGAAAGCGGCAGCTGCAGCTGCAGCCAGGGGGGCTGGCAGGGCCTGAAGAGGTGGTACTGGGATCAGTAGCCCCAAGTGGGACAGCTAGCACTAAGGACTACTTCTATTTTTTTTACTACACCATAGGGGCCCGTGGTCCCTGTCTGCAAAGGGCATTGCTTTGGGCCTGGCTTAGCCAGTGTCAGGCTCTAAATTCAGTGCTAGCTGGTCCTGGGAGTGATAGTCTGCAAGCAAGCGTATGTGCTGGAGGTGAAGAGGTTGTATACACCTGTGGTTTATATAGTTTCAGTCCCTAATTTCCTATCTTCAATCAAGTGAGCATCCCATATGTACCCTATCCCCATCCAAGTTATATCCCCTCAGTAAACAAAAACAAAACAAAATACAAGGACTGTTTCTTGACTGAAGTGTGTCTGGAAATTCATGTGCCTGGCTGTGCAGGGTGGGAGATGAACCACAATCACCAGCAGCCCCAACGGGGGTACTGCTACACAAGTATAGCACACTTTTCTTTTTCCATGCTCAAATGAAACTCCCATTGGTGACATATATGAGAAGAGATTTCTTCAACAGTATAATACCAGTTGTTCAAAATTCCATTTGATCATACAAAGTATAAAATAGCCGGCAAAACTTGAAACTTAAAAACTCACATGGAATGTTGTTGCTCCAATTGAGCCAACAGCATATGATGTGAGTACACAAAGATCCTTCCAACGCGTTTCATCCTATAGGACATCATCAGGGACTCAAGCAGCACAGACGTTAGTTTGTATAGATGCATGTGGTTGACCTAATATGGCCATGTGGCCGAGTGTATAAAACGAGAGAATAGGGGACGCTGAATGTTATTCTGTATCAGCCTCCTGTTTTATCTTGACAGTAGTACTCAGGCTGGGAAGGGGCAGCACTAGGGGTTAGTCAGATTCTGATGCACTGCACAGTGCTGTCCATCTGACCCTGGCATCTTCCTCTGTCTTCTTGTAGCTCTCATTTTCTAAGCTATTTTAAAAAATGCATTCAAAGCTTCAAACATCCAAATTTGGACCTAATCCATGTATTTTCCTAATACTCTTTAAAACTGAACTTCATGTAAACAGCTAAATGCACAAATGAAATATGTATATGTATGGAAGCTATTTTATCTGCCACAGGATTTTAATTTCTTTCCATCCAGTCCTCTGTTTACACAGCTATTCTATACAGCACCGTCGTATCTGACAGTAAACATGATCTTTTCTGCTGCAATTTCTCTTCCTCCACCTCCCCCCACCCTGTGACTGGTCAGTGAAAGTGAAGCAACATACTGATTATTTTATCACACTCTGCTACCTACCCCTATCAGCATAACTCTTATACTGATACACACCTGAATAGCTCCTTATGCTGCTCCTCTCTTTCCCTCTCTGAGTTCTGCTGTATAGCAGACTGTAAGACTGCATGTTTCAGCAATGTAGCTTTCTTTGTCACTTTCCTGCTTTCAACCTGTTCATTAAAACCAGCATCAATGCATTGTTCCGGCGAGTAAAGAGTAGTAGAACTATTTTACTGTCTATGCAGTGTAACATGTGCATCAAGAGTGAATGATAAAGTGTAAACATTTACAGTATTAAACGTTATAACTGTAGATTTAGCAATTTGCCTGGAGTTTTACTTTGAAGAGATATACTGGTATGTTAAAACCTGGTTCAGTGATCTGTCAAAATGATGTCTTGTCAAAAGTCTATATTAGCTGTAATCTGAAGGAAAAATATATCTCTTATTAAGTGATTTATTTCCTTTTTGACAGCAAAGTCAAATGTATAAAATGTACTGTATATTCTTGATTAATGTTTAACAATCTTATTGCTACAGTATAATCTAAAAAAAAAAAAAATCAGTAATGTGCTGTAAGTCGTGTCTACCCCTTGATATCCAAATATAGCCATCCGTGTAGTATATCAGCAACTAGGTCTATTCAAAGATGATTTTACATACATAATTATTAACAATTTTAATTTATGGAATGCTAATCTGCATTATTAATGCTTTTATATTGGGCATTCAGTGTAAAGGTGTAATAAGAAGTAGAGAAAAAGTCATATTTTCTAGTGGTAATGAGCAGTAAAAGCTAGATAGGCCTGTATATATGGGGGCGAGAATGCCCTAACATTTCAGTGTTATAAGTGTGCGTCATGTCCTAATGAGATTTATTCACATGCTGTATATACTAATTAAATATTTTCACTATCTAAAATGGCAAAAGGGCAAAAAAAGTTATACCTTAGGAATGCAAACTGTGAGTAACACATCATATTATTTCTCTTATATTATGAAACTTAGTATTTAAACTTTTTTGTCATAATAAAAAAGGTTAATATTATTTTTCTAAAGCAGATATTTTATTTGATATTGGGTACCCTTCCATAAAAATATAGTAAAGACATAGGTCATCGGTAAACTAGCTCAGTTTTTAAAGTGACTGAGAAGCCCCCATGCTGTCTTAGGAAATTGACAGGTTCCTGGCTGTTATGCTGGTCCTCCATCTTCACCAATTTGTCAGCCCTTAGACATTGAAAAAAATATTCATCTGGTAAAGTTAGAATTACTGATCCAAAGGTTTGTTCTATGTTGGTGACATGCTAAGTAGTAAATCTTGACCATCGGCACAAAACCCAGGCAAATAGGCTATGCAAAAAGAGAATGGGAATAGCAGCAAAAAATCTCCGTGTGGCTGCTTTTCCTAACCCTGATAGATTGAATTGGTGGGTTTCTAATTCTTTGACAACACTTACGGCCCTCCATGCTGATTCTAACTTTATACTTTTTTTGCAAATACAACAACAATACCAAGCCATAAATTAAAAGAAGGGTGTTGGGTGGGACTTTGAAGCACGGCTAAGTAATAAGGTGTGCAATCACATGATGGTAATTCCAAAGAAATATATAGTCTATAATTGAAAATAACATGATAAACAATATTAACACCTTAACAGTTTATTAAACATAATTCACAGTAATAATAATAGATACATTCATGTATAGTAATTAAAAGTTCCAATTCATGATAAAGATAATGATGTTAATAATGATAATAATTGATGGTAAAATTAATGTTTTTGAATCTCAGAATCACATGATTGCAATGGTGTAGCATAAGGCTGGGGCTCTACGCGTTTCATGGAGATTTCCACTCGTCAGGAGCAATAGCAATTGGATAGATCTATAGTAGAACAGGAAGGCAGAATGAACAGGTGTTTGACACACGGGGATACAGGGCAGAGGAGGGATAGAAATTCCCCAATACTCCTACATGTATATGAATTGGATATATAGCAAATAATATTGTAATGCACGACTGAAGGCACCGTGGCAAAACAGGCATCCCATGGGAGCTGAGGCCGCAAAACCATGGCCGCACTGAGGCCCAAGAAAGTAGTGATAGTGTGGTCCCCAATTTATCAAATATTAGTGCAGACTGTATATAGGTTGCAGTTGATATTCTGTGAAGGAAAACATGGTATGAATATATTTATATAATAAGCTACATATAAGCGGATAAAAGGACTACAATATAAAGGGGCTGTGTAATGGTGTCAAGAAGCCAGGTGAAAAGTGACGCCGCATGCCGACGTGTTGCTTTCTATCAGTGATTGTCTTGAGGGGAGTTCTTGAGCGCCAGTTCTACACTAAATATCTAATCTACACTAAATGCAGAGTATATACTAAGCTGTATATACTGTATAAATCAAATACACTGTCAGGTCACCTAGAGGCTGGGTGACAGATGCACACCGCTGGGATCAGGAGTGCACCGCAAGGTAGTGGACACTACGGCTGACTGCTGCAGATTGAACCCTGGGTGGTTCAGGAAGCAGGTCGATTGGATCACTGACACAGATCCCACTGGGAGCTAGAGCATAGATTCCCCAGGGCGCGGAGTCTAAGAGCCAGCAGGTGTTCACCAGAGCCTTTAATGGTAAGGATGGACTGCGCTGCAGTCTGGCTCCAGGTCACGGCCCCCAGGGTCTCACAGCTCACGCTCACGGTAGACTACAGGAGAAGAGGAAGGAGGCAGCAGGCTGGAACAACAAGGAAAGTAAGGGACAAGCCAAGGTCGGGGCCACAAGCAGACAAGGACAACAGAGTACACGCCAAGGTTCAGGGTCACAGGCAAACAGGGATGGTCGGGAACACGCCAAAGGTCAGGGTCACGAGCAGACAGAAATAGTTAAGAACAGGCCAAAGTAACAGGAATCAGATGTAGGAAACACAGCAAGTACACACAGAGGCTAACACACAATGGTTAATCAGCACTGCTGGCTTGCAGTGCACAGGTTAATATAGGGTTCCCTGAGACCCCATTAACACAGGGGCAACACGACTTGCTGAGGCGACCTGCAAACGACTGCCCGGGCGACTTGCAAAACGACTTCTGTATAGAAGTCTATGCAAGTCGCCCCAAGTCGCCCCCGAAGTCGTACAGGAACCTTTTTCTAAGTCGGAGAGACTTGCGTCGCTCCCCTTAGAACGGTCCATAGCACAGAACGGGAGGCGACTTGTCAGGCGACTAGGTCACCTGACAAGTCATCCCTGTGTAAATGGGGTCTGATAGGGCCATGCTTAGAGGAGAGGTTACAAAAGCAGTCAGGTGAGGGTAAGCTGGTCTCTAGAGATGAACACATGGAGACAGGTATGCTGATCGACAAACTCTATTGCATAACCATGACATACACTGCCTGTACTGACTGAATATAGATTCTACACCGAATATCTAATCTACGCTAAATGCAGAGTATACTGTATATATATATATATATATAAACACAGTGGAACTTCGGATTGCGAGTAACGTGGTTATAATCATAACTCGGTTTGCGAGTGTTGTCTCGCAAAATAAGCACGATTCAGGCCAAAGCGGTGTGCAGTACCACTTTTGGCCTGAGGTGGGGGGCACCGGAGCCTAGCAGAGCTGAACGTTACGTTCGGAAATGCACGGAAAGGCCCGAGAACAGCACGGCTGACCTCGGCACCCTGCCTTTGGCCAATTATGGCTCTCTCAGCAGAGTGCTCTGTGATTGGCCAAAGCATGCAGGTCAGGTGTATGCTTTGACCATTCATCATACAGCAATGCACTGCGATCTTGCACTGCATTATGGGGTGTTCTGCAGTGCTCGAATTTCCCACGAACGCCCCATATGTTCAGTTAGTTTTAGAACAAACGAACACCCGATGTTCGAGTCGAACTTACATTCGACTCAAACCACAGGCTCATCCCTATCCTCTACCAAGCGGTTCAATTCTTTGGTGTAGTCTTTCTTATTAACCACTTCAACACAGGGCATTTTCACCCCCTTCCTGCCCAGGCCAATTTTCAGTTTTCAGTGCTGTAACATTTTGAATGACAATTGCGCAGTCATGCAACAGTGTACCCAAATTATTTAATAATTTTTATTATTTTTTTCCCCACAAATAGAGCTTTCTTTTGGTGGTATTTGATCACCTCTGCGGTTTTTAGTTTTTGCACTATAAACAAAAGAAGAGCGACAAGTTTGAAAAAAACACAATGTTTTTTACTTTTTGCTAAAAATAAATATCCCAATTTAAAAAACAAAAAACTATTTTTTTCCTCAGTTTAGGCTGATATGTATTCTTCTACATATTTTTGGTACAAAAAACCCCCCAAAAAACGCAACAAGCGAATATTATTTGGTTTGTGCAAAAGTTATAGTGCCTACAAAATAGGGGATAGATTTATGGCATTTTTATTTTTTTATTACTAGTAATGGCGGTGATCTGCAATTTTTATTGTGACTGTGACATTGCGGCGGACATATCGAACACTATTTTGGGACCATTCACATTTATACAGCGATCAGTGCTATAAAAATACACTGATTATTGTATTTAATGTCACTGGCAGGCAAGGAGTTAACACTAGGGAGCGATCAAGGGGATAAATGTGTTACCTAGGGAGTGATTCTAACTGTAGGGGGATGGGACTGACTTGGGGAGGAGACTGATCGGTGTTCCTATATGCTAGGAACCAGGGCGAGAGGGGCGGGTGCCCTGGGCGGAGTGTGAGAGGGGGCGGATTTCTCCCCCTGCCTCTGCTCGCTGACTGAGCATAATATGAGAGCCGCTCCGACCGATCTGCTCCCTCCCCCTCACCGGCAGGGAGGAGAGCAACTTCAGGAGGGATTGAACCAGCAGGGGGAGGGGCGGACAAGCCTCCCATTATCTTGGTAACTGTGAAGAAACAGACTGATTTCTCCCGTCCGTAGGACAGGAGAATCAGTCTGTAAATACTGAGACTGTGGCTGCAGCTCTGTAGTGTCTGTGACACTTACACAGCCCAGCGAACCATCACCTCCCCCCTCACTGACGGGAGATCAGGGAGGAATACAGTTCCTCCCACCTCTGCTCCTCCAGTGACTCCCCGCCCACACTATCCCCGACGTGCAGATGTATCTGAAGAGAAGGGATGTGTGGGCGGGAGATATGAAAAGCTGCAGAATCCTGTGTGCCTGATCTTCCAGCCTGGACCTGGGTGAGTCATGTGCACACTACAGTACACAGTGATCACTGAACTGTCCTTATCTCCATCCCCCATCTGTCCTCCCCCCTCATGTTCTTTCAAGATATTCACTAACTTTCACTTTCACTTTCAGTTAGACATTAGATGGTACAAATTTCATTTCAGTAACCACTGATTTCAGGAAAGAAATTGACACGATTCCCCTGTCAGCTCAGTCAGTGCTGAAAGGGGAATCCCTTCTGCTGAGCAATTGTATTGTCCCCACAAACAGTGATTATCACTAGCAGATATAGCAACCGCTAGTAATAATCATAAGAGTATCCGGCAGGCTGGTTGTACCCAATTTGATCAATCAACTTGGTACATTCAGCCTGCCCATTAATGGTTCTAATCTCAGCCAGTTCTCACTGAAACAGCTGAGATTTAACCACTTGCTTACTGGGCACTTAAACCCCCCTCCTATCCAGACCAATTTTCAGCTTTTAGCGCTGGCGCACTTTGAATGACAATTTCGCGGTCATACAACACTGTACTCAAATGAAATTTTTATCATTTTTTCCCCACAAATAGAGCTTTCTTTTGGTGGTATTTGATCACCTCTGTGGTTTTTATTTATTGTTAAAAAAAAATGTAAAAAGACAGAATTAAAAAAAAAAGAAAAAAGTTATTATATTTTGTTATAAAATTTTAAAACAGGTAATTTTTCTCCTTCATTGATGTACGCTGATGAGGCGGCACTGATGGGTGGCAATAATGGGCACTGATCAGTTACACTGATAGGCAGCACTGCTAGGTGGTATTGATAGGTGGCACTTGTGGGCATTGATAGGTGGCACTCATGGGCATAGGTAGGTGGCAATGGCAGGTGGCACAGATGAGGCATAATTGCTTCTTCCTCTTCGGGACCGATGTCTCTTGCAGATGAGCCGGTGATCAGCTTTTTTTTCTCCTCGCGCTGTCAGCGTGAGGAGAAAAAAAAACGATCACAGAGCTTTTGTTTTGATCATGTGATCAGCTGTCATTGGCTGACAGCTGATCACATTGTAAGGGGCCGGGACTCAGTGACTTGGTGATCACAGCGCGCACAGGGCACGTGCACTCCCGGAAATTCAGGTACGCGCTGTGGCCGTCATTCAGCTATAGCGTGGATGTCAAGAGGTTAAACTATCTTAGTGTTATCTCTTGGGCTGCCCATACATTGATCACTTTTCTCATTCAACTTTTAGGTTGAATGAAAAAAAAAGAATGTTCCAATTCCCCCATCTACACATCCCAGGTGGAAGGGGGAATCCTCCCACTGTGGACCAGTGGTGGAATCCATTGTGGTGGTGTATAGAGCCAAATAGATTAGAATTGTGTCAATGTCCCAATATTTATGGACCTGACTGTACATATAATTAAAAGGTGTGAGTGAACTCTGTTTCTATCGCATTAAACCTAATTGAATTTGTATTGTTTTAAGTATATCCTTGTTTTGAAATTACATTGATTTTTTCTTAAAATGGGGGGGGGGGGGCGCAGTTTGCCATCTTTGCCCTGGGCACCAAATGGCCTTGTCCCAGCACTGCTAGGAACACACAATCTGTCTCCTCTCCCCTAACAGGACATGGATCTGTGTGTTTACAGATTGTGGTAGGGAGTTCCAAAGGATGGGAGAAGCTCTGGAGAAATCCTGGAGGTGAGCATGGGAGGAGGTGACAAGGGAGCTAGAGAGCAGGAGGTCTTGGGATGACCGAAGAGAGCAGCTTGGTTGGTATTTTGGGACTAGGTTAGTGATGTAGCTGGGGGCAGAGTTATGGATGGCTTTGTAAATTATTGTTAGTACTTTGAATTTTATTTGTTGGGTGAGTGGAAGCCAGTGGAGGGATTGGCAGAGAGGGGTGGAGGATACTGAATGGTTGGTAAGGTGGATGAGTCTTGCAGCGGCATTCATTATGGACTAAAGGGGGGATAGTCTATGTAAGGGTAATCCAATGAGGAGGGAGTTGCAGTAGTCGAGGCGAGAGATAACTAGGGAGTGAATTAGAAGCTTGGTGGTGTCATTAGTTAAAAAGATCATAAAAAGATCAGTTATGTATTTACAGATAAATATATGGTGACAATGTTGTTATACTGCATACTAGTGATAATCCAGCCCAACGTGATACCGAATAAGCAATTACACAATTATTTGATATTACAGCACATATTCCCCATTGGAAAACATTTAACATAGTGTCTGATGTTTATTTTATATGTGCTCATGTTTTGTTTTGCCCTTGTTTTATTTCACCCTTGTTTTACTGTGCACTAATTTTTTTTTATAAGGTATCTTTTTGACGCTGTGCCTTTTTTCTAGTTTCCTCTTTATACTAGGTATACAGATTAAGATTTCTCCTGTTAAGCCCTCAGTCAATCAATAGATTTCCCTATCCACACTAATCAGCATGGATGGCGGAATCTCCCCTGCCAGTTACTGTATTCTGATAGCCGCTGCTCCCGCATCTGACAGAATGCCTGAACAGTGAATGCATCTGATGGGCTGCAGTTTAAGCATTTTTTGCCTGACTCCTTTGATTTTCAGATTGAACTCTGGGGCCACCCACAGCTTGAATTTAGCTGAGTAGATCAATACTAGAATAAAATTACTAGAAGTTAATGTTTGTCTTTCTGATTATTAATGATGGAGCTTTGCCTCATCTAGCCGACTAGCTTGCCTATGCATCCCATCCCGGCATATCATAAAGAACAAGATTCCTCAAGGTTTGGGACTTTAAATGGACGCAAGGCAGTGATATTAAAAAATTTCAACATTTATTGGACAAACAATAAATAAATCAACAAATGTAATACAATGTAAATATGAATGTAAACAGATAACTGATGATAAAAAAAATCTATATAAGGGGAAAAAAACAGCTCAAAAAGAAGGGGGAGCTCGCAAAGGAATAGTCCGACGCATTTCAAATGCACTCTGAAGTGCGGATCTTCCTCAGGGACTTTAACAGTTTGCACCACTCCCAATGCTGTAGTTCCCAAATACACAGTTATTTCACCAACAGCTGAAGAGACCCATTCAAATAGTGAGAATGGAACATTCATCCGTGCCAGACCAAGAAGCGCCATCCACAGGACATCCTGAATTCACCCACACTCCAAAAGGTTGCTATTAGT
This sequence comes from Lithobates clamitans, assembly GCA_037952925.1. Classification (NCBI taxonomy): domain Eukaryota; kingdom Metazoa; phylum Chordata; class Amphibia; order Anura; family Ranidae; genus Lithobates; species Lithobates clamitans. Next base: position 7,688,090 of record JBBGZY010000655.1, read on the forward strand.
CGCTTTTGGGGGAGTTGTGTTTAAACAGTGTCAGGATAATGTCCAATTTAATATTAAGAGCTTAGTTCATATATGTATATTTCATGGAAGGTGTATCACATCCAGAAAGGATTCTCATATCAGGCGGTGGAGAAATATACCACCTGCAACTATATACAATGAGATCCTGAAGTCCACATCCTTGAGGACAATTGCTTGTAGAGTGGCGATTGTTAGCACCTTATTGGAAGGAACAGAGGTGTGTGGTCCGTCAGCTGCAGGGTCAAAAGAGGACCTGCAGTGGTGGTGGTGTCCTGAACCGAAAATATTACTAGAAGTTATCATCATGAAGATGGAGGAAGGATAGGATAGTCACTCAGCATAATAGGATAGTCACTTAGCATATGCAGTCTTCAAGGGATCCCACATCAATAGAAAAATCAATCGGTTACATCAGCATCAGGCGCTTGGTAGCTGGTGATCCAAGACTGATTCATTTTTATGAATGTGAGCCGATCCACAGAGTCCGTGGACAGGCGCACTCTGTGATCGGTTACAAAGCCTCCAGCAGCACTGAATGTGCGTTCAGAAAGAATGCTGAATGCTGGACAGGCCAGTAGCTCAATTGCATATTGAGCAAGCTCTGACCAGTGGTCCATCCTCAAGACCCAGTAACCCAGTAAATGTTCTGGTGGAAAGGTCTCCAAGTCTGATCTTACCCCTAGATATTCCTGCACCATGTAATTCAGACGCTGGCGATGGTTGCTGGAACTGATCAGACCTGGGCGCTGAGGACTGAAGAATTGTCTGAAGGCATCGGTCAGCTGGCCACCTTCTCCACCGCTCTTTCTGTGGCTGAACGAAGCCTCAGCAACACGTTGTCCAGCACCAGGAAATTGTAACCTCCCAGGCTCTGGAAACGCATTGCACAAACCTTTCTGCAAGGCCTCCCGAAGATTTTTCATCCTCTGCTCCCTCTGCGAAGGCTGGATAAGTTCTGCAACCTTAATGTGGATCAAGAAGGGTTGCCAGCCAGTAATGATCCCTCTCCTTGAAACCACGAATCCTAGTGTCCTTTCGCAGGCTTTGCAGGATCAGGGAGGCCATGCAGCGTAAGTTTGCAGAGGCATTCGATCCCGAGTCCTCTGGGTCACTAAGGATCACATGATCCTCAACCACCTCCTCCCAACCACGTACAACTCCATGGGTTTCTGGGGACTGCTAATGATCCCTTAAAGACTGCTGCTGATGCTGAGTGTTATCCTCCACCTCCATGCTGACACAATCCTCCTCCTCATCTTCTTCTTCCTGTGTGATCGACGGGCCTGCAGGAATACTAGTATCTGGATAAAGGGGGCCTTGAGAGGTAAGGAAGTCCTCCTCTTCCTCCCACTGTTCTGCCTCAAGTGCCCTGTCCATTATTCCACGAAGTGTGTGCTCCAACAGGAAGACAAGAGGGACAGTATCACTGATGCATGCACTATCACTGCTCACCATCCTCGTGGCCTCCTCAAATGGTGACAGGACAGTGCATGCATTCTTGATCAGTAGCCACTGGTGTGGTGAAAAAAACCCCAGCTCCCCTGACCCTGTTCTGGTGCCATACTCACACAGGTACTCATTGATGGCCCTCTGCTGCGTGTGCAGCCGCTGCATCGTTGCCAACGTTGAATTCCACCTGGTGGGCATGTCACAAATGAGGCAGTTCTTGAGCAGGTTGCATTCTCTTTGAATATCAGCCAGCCGAGGACTGGCATTATATAACCGGCGGAAATGATCACAGACTTTCCTGGCCTGCCTCAGGAGATCTTGTAAGCCAGGGTACCTGCTCAAGAACTGCTGCACCACCAAATTCAGGACATGAGCCAAACAGGGAACATGGTTCAAGTGTCCCTATCGGAGGGCGGAGAGGAGGTTGGTTCCATTGTCGCATACAACCATTCCTGGCTGAAGCTGGCATGGCGTCAACCACCTCTGAGCCTGCTCCTGCAGAGCTGACCAACTCAAGCACCGTATGGCATCTTTTTGCCTGAGTGCTTGCGTAGCCCCTTGAACGCCTATTGAGCACCGCTGGTTCAGAGGAGAAAACTGGATCCTTCTCAGGTCAACTTGGGGATGTCCGGAACTAGGAGGCCAGAGTGACGTCTGTTTGCCGGGACAACCCATCAACATTGCCATATTGCTTACCAGGTTGGTAGCTGATGGTGATATTGTAAGGTTGCAGGGCTAAGCTCCCCCGCAGCAACCTGCCGTTGTCTACTGAGACCCGGTTAAGCCAGACCAATGGGTTGTGGTCGGTGACTAATGAAAGTTCCTGTCCGTACAAATAAGGGTTCAACTTTTTAAGGGCCCAGACCAGGGCCAAGCACTCCTTCTCCACTGCTGCATAGCTCACTTCCCGGGGTAATAGCTTTCTGCTCAGGTATGCGACAGGGTGTTCTCCTCCATCCTCCCCGATTTGGCTCAGCGCAGCCCCCAGTCCAAACATGGAAGCATCTGTGTGGACAAGGAAACGTTTGTTCGGTATTGGGGCAGCCAAGACAGGGGCATTTACAAGTGCTTGCTTGAGAGCTAGAAACGTAGCTTCACAAGCTGGAGACCACAGGACCTGTCTAGGTAAATTCTTTTTCATCAGGTCAGTCAGGGGCTTGGCGATAGCACTATATTCAGGGACAACATCGGTAGTACCCTGCAGTCCCCAAGAAGTCTAATACCTGGGTCTTAGTATGGGGTGTGGGCCAGTTAGCTACTGCCTCTACCTTGGCTGGCTATGGTCTCTGGTTCCCACACCCTACTCGGTGTCCCAGGTACTGCACCTTCGCCATACCTAGATGGCACTTATCTGGTTTCAAGGTCAGGCCCGCGGCCCAAATCTTGTCCAGAACCACCCCTACGTGAACCAGGTGTTCCTCCCAAGACCCACTGTAGATTGCGATGTCATCCAGGTATGCACATGCAAAATTCCGAAAGTCATAGAGGAGCCTATCCACCATACGTTGGAAGGTAGCCGGGGGCATTTTTCGTCCCAAATGGCATGACCTTAGACTGGTACAGGCCAAGCAGGGTAACGAATGCCGACTTGGGGATAGCATCCTCGGCCAGGGCAATCTGCCAATAGCCCTTACACAGGTCTATTGAAGTTAAATTTAATAGAAGTAATAGAAGTAATAGATTTGCTGTCGGGCCTCCCGATCGTACCATCTCTTCTGTCTCCCCTGGGCTGCCTGGAAATTCTCCCTTACCATCAGAGACAGTTGCTCCATGTGGTCCCTGAGTTCCAGAACATAGGGCACTATGGGGGTCCCCTCCTGCTCTGTCTCTCCCTCCCAGTGTCCTCTAATGAGATCGAGGGGTCTGCAGACCCTTCTCCCATAGAGTAACTTGAAGGGAGAGAACCCAGTAGATTCCTGGGGTACCTCTCTGTACACAAATAACAGGTGAGGCAGGAATCTCTCCCAGTCTCTGCAAGCGTCCGAAAAGGTCCTCAACATTTGCTTGAGGGTCCCGTTAAAGCGCACACAGAGACCATTAGTCTGGGGGTGGTAAGGTGAGCTCAGCAAGGGCTTAATATTGCACACCTTCCACAACTGCTGGATGATCACAGCGGTAAACTGGGTTCCCTGGTCAGAGAGAATCTCCTTAAGGAACCCCACTCTAGTAAATATCTTAACCAGGACATCAGCTACTGTCTCTGCTTCAATGTTGGACATAGCTACTGCCTCTGGGTAACGGGTGGCTTAGTCCACCACGGTGAGAATATACTTCTTCCCGGATGGACTAGGCCTGGCCAAGGGACCCACAATGTCAACGGCTATGTGGTAAAAGGGCTCCCCAATAATAGGCATGGACATAAGTCAGGCCTTAGGGTGGTCCCCCCGCTTACCTACCCGTTGGCAAGTGTCACACGTTTTGCAGTACTGTCGCACATCCTGGTTAAAATTGGACCAGAAGAAATTCTGTGTAATTCTATGGGTTGTGCGATTGGACCCTAGATGTCCTGCTAGTGGTACATCATGCCCGATTCGCAGAAACTTCAGCTGGTATTTCTTAGGTACCACCAGCTGTCGTTTCTGCGAAGGGGCTTTACTTCTCGGGAATGGCTTAGGGATCCTATACAGTCTATCCCCCACACATTCATAAAGCTCCCCATCTATTCCCCTTTCCTGAGTATCTGCCTTAGCCCTATACTTTTGTAAGGCCTGGTCCACCCGGGTTTCCCTCCCGAATGTCTCTGGGATATCCCAGCCTAGGGGAGCCTGATCTAAGGTACATGTCGGGAAAGATAGTCTTATCTGGGTCTCAGCAGCAAGCGGGCCGGTTCCATCAGCACGGGTCTGGGCACGGGTAGTCACTGGGATGATTTCAGCGGGGCCCATCAGGGTGTAAGCAGAGACGAGGGGGGCCAAATCATTCCCCAGTAGTACATCTGCTGGCAAATCCTTCATCACCCCCACATTCACGTGTCCCGAACCAACCCCCCAATCCAGGTGAACACGGGCAACGCGTAGCCGGAAAACGGTGCCTCCTGCTACCCTTACGGCTACAGTGTCTCTGGTGTGTTGACTCTCTGGGATGAGGTTCTTCTGTAGTAGGGTCATGGTGGTGCCAGTATCATGTAGGCCATTGGTTACCTTTCCATTAACCCGGATAGTCTGCCTGTGTTACTGCCTGCTGTCCTGGTTAGCTGCTGGATCAGCCTCATGCAGGATGCCCCAATGTTCTTCATCCTCAACGCAGTGAGCCGCAGGCATGGATGTGTGGGGATTCCCCCCTCTTGGCTTTCTCCATGACTGGGACTGCCTGGCTGGATTCAACGGTGCTGTAGGGCGGTATGGCTGTGGTTGGTAGGCGCCAGCTGGAGAGGGTGCCGCTGATCGGTAATCCACCCAAGCTGTTGTCTTGACCACAGGGTTATCCAGTTTGTGGGCGTCTGTGTATTCGTCCATCAGGCGAGCTGCTTCAGGCAAGGTGAAAGGTTTTCCAGCGACCCAGTGGGATGCCGTATGGTGTAGGAGGCATGCCCACTCAATATATGAGTCTCCGGTCTGCTTGCTCGTCTCTCGAAACCGCCTCCGGTATGCCTCTGGTGTGACGGCATACCTGGCCAAAAGTGCTTCTTTTACCAGTCCATAGTTCATAATCTCCTCGTCTGGGATGGTCCTGAACGCTTCACTGGTCTGGCTGCACAATTTCCCAGACAAGATGGTAACCCATTCCTCTGTGGGCACCCGGTGTAGGGCACATTGGCGTTCAAAAATGGCAAGGTACTCATCAAACCCCCCTTCTGTTTTGATGACATTCTTAAAAGCAGCAAAATGTACCTTTCTCCTTTCAGTTGATGCTGCTGTGAGTCCTGCTGCTGCAACACCTCTTTGCTGTAGCCAATTTGCCTCCACAGCCGCTATAACTCGGTCTATGATCTCTGCTGTAGGGTTAGGGCCATAATGTGCCAGTCTTATGTTAACAGCCCGATCAAAACTGTCTGCTACGCTGGGCCTTTCGGTTGTGTTGGGTCTTTCAGCTCTATCCATTTCGTCTAGTTCTGCGATAATGTCCCTCTTCTTACGGGTGTTAGCCGGTTGGCCCCGGTTCTCCAGTAAGTCCTTAAGGGTATAGCGTTTTAGCTGTTCATACTGTGCTTCCATTGGCCTCTTGTAGCTGTCCTTCTGGGCTGTAGGAATCATCCCCCTGCTTGCCACCAACTGTAACGACACCCCGAGTATGAAAGGGGTTAAGGCCGTTTAGGACATTCCATTTCCGAACACAAAGGCAGCTACCGAACACTCCAATCAGCCGAACAAGAAACCCATATGAATAATTCTTCCCCACAAGTACAAGACGAGGCTCTGTACGAAGGGTCAAATAGGAATCAGACTCTTTATTAGAAGCAAAATTACAAATCTTTATATACAGTTAAAGAGGAGGTTTCCCCCTCCTGCTTATTTTACTCTAACAATACAGCTGTAACCAGAAACCTAATTAACATGAACTAGTTTACTAAATCATTTACCCAGACTAGGTGACTCAAAGACATAACCTTAAGGACAGACTTGTGGTCACCAGGCTTCACACATTAGTATAAACACAGGACACCTTCTCACAATAGCGGGAGCTAATTACAATCAACAATACAAACAGTGATCTCAACCCTTCCTCAGCCCAGCAGGCAACAAACCACAGTAGGAGTAGACTGCCCCGCTCCTACCCAGTTCTAGAGGCCAATGTGATCAGCTCTCTCAACTAACATGTTCAGAATCAAACAAAACAAGAATAGTCTTTACATATATCCTGGGAGATATTGTGGATAAATATTACTGTCCCATTTTAAGTAATCCAGTCATATTCTCAGGGTTCATTCTTTTCTTGGTCACCCTGCGCCCAACAGTGACTCCCGTCACAGCGCGGACGGCCCATAATGTTTGGTTTTCAGCGAACAGGCGACCCGAACAGAAAGCCCATCCCTACTGCATTCAATGTAATTTGTATTGACCCCACAGCCCTCTTTACAGCTACTTTTCCTTTTGTGTGTGTCAGAAACAAGTTCTGTTGCTGTATTGCTGCTGTTTTTCTTTTATTGTTTGCTCTTTTGGGTGTGTTTGTTTGCTTTATCTTTCTTTATTTTCTAGTTAGTATTTGTGTCCATTTCTTTTGTACAGCTAAAAAAAAGCAATTTATTTTGCTTGTATTGTTTTAGTTTTTTCCCTTTTGTTTGTCTTTGAGCTCTATTTTATTTGTGATTTATTTTGTTGGGGGTCTTTTTATTTTTTTATTTATTTATTTATTTTATGGGGTCAGCAGCAGCAATAGACAACTTAAAGTTGTTGTCGACACCAAAAAATCTGCCCTTTGCAGTGGAGCACTACATAATATTGTGGTGCAGTTTAGCCCACAAAAGCACCAAATCTTACAGTGCACCCAAGCACCACATACTACACCTCCCATACATCTATTGCTGCTAATCAGAGTAGGGAATAAGCTCCATCATCTCTGGGATGCTCAAAAGAGAGGCAAATAGTAGTAGAGAAAGACAGTAAGGGAGAGACACATCAATGAAGCAGGTTGTCTTCCAGGGGCACAGCTACCCTATTCCAATGGAGGGCAGTGTTCCATGGGTGCAGAGTACAGTTATCTCCCAGTCTTCTCCTCAGAGCTCAGCTGTGTAGGCCTTTTTCAACACATGTGCTGAAGACTGGATCATAGTCATTTGCAGTCCCTGCCTAAAGCATATCAAGTGTTGGAAAATATTGGTCATTTGGGTACTATGTGTATGAAGATACACATGACCTCTCATCACACAGCTCAGTAGCAGGAGCACCAGAATGCTAACCATCTGCAGGAAAATGGTCACACTCCTGTTCCTCCTCCTTCCAGCTTCTTCCATTCCACCTCTACCCCCACTATGCAATATTCTCTTTTAGTAGCCTCCAGCGATAAGGATTAAAGTCTGTCACAATGTGTCAGATGTTATCTTTAGGCTTGTTCAGTGGGGAAGAGGGCCCCCATGGGGCAAAGCAGAGTAGGGGAAAGTATAGGATTCTACCAGCTCCAACTTGCCATCTCTAGTTGTAGCCTTTAGCAGCCAAGTGCCTCTGCTCCAGCTGCTGGAAAATATATACCACTAGCCATCCCCATGCTCAGCACCAATAACCGTTTGGCCAAATTGCTTCCTTTACAGCTCCTGCCTGGTGGATTGTACCCCCTTTTGTGAGGTTGTAGTCTGTGCTGTACCACAGTGGCAGGCCCTCAGGCATCATTGTTTCACCCCTAAGGCAATTTGTGCCATCCATATTTCCATGTCACTGGACCATATGATCATCAGCAGGGTCCATATGACCACAGGCACATAGTCCAGCAAGCTTGAGAATGGATGGTATATTTCGCTTACAGCCCACTGGATAACTGTTGGCAGCTGGGAAAGATGCAGGACAGGCACACCATTAGAGCTGATAGTGCCACCCTACGTCCTTACAGATGCTAATGGTGACAGAGTAGTCACCTCCACCCCTCCTCCTCCATACCCCCTTCTGCTGAGTCATTCCCATAACCAACAGTTCTCTGCAAGTATTCAAGAGGCTATGCAATCACTCAGGGAAAACTATGCCACACAGTGTTTCAGCTGGGGACAGGAGCCTCACTGGGGAAGAGATTCTTTCAGCTCTGCAGGATCAGACCCAGGGGTGGTTAACTCTACACCACCTTGTGCAAGGAAAAGTCATGTGTGACAATGGCACTAACCTACTGTCCTCCCCTCTCCTATAATTGGCCTTTACAGCAAGGAGCACATGGAAGGGCAACGCATGAAAGACAAAACTTGCAGTCCTATTTGGTCAGGGGACACACTAGGCACCTTTGCTGCCACTGTGCTATGTGCTGGGTGTCCAATGTGCCCCTGTGCCTTTAAGGAGGATTGGGCTACATCCAGGCCCATCTGCCCCTTATCTATGCATTAGAATGCATGTGCTCCCACTGTGGAGAAGCTCATACATTTAAAAAGGTTAGGACTGCAAGTAATACAGGGTGCTGTAAAGGGGCCTTGCAACTTACGAATGCATTTGAAATTGTGTGCTAACTAAACCCCTGTTTTTAACACATACTGTTGGACAGGTTCGGTTGGTAAGCAGACTGGTTGGTGAGTTGAGCTGGGAATTTTCTCTTTTTGTCTTTCAAGGTTTACAGATGTGCCTTGCCTGGCAGGTGTCCTTAACCTAGTGATGCAGCTGTTCCTGGATAGGTACCCCAGCTTGCAGAATATTCTGAGGCAGGCCAGAAGTGTTTTTAGCTATTTCAGGTGGTCTTACCCAGCCAGTGTGCAGTTGGGAGAACTACATCTGCCCACAAATGTGCCCTGAAATGTGACTCGTTAGTGTTACAAAGTCTCAGGTGTGAATGGGGAGCAGGTGTGTTAAATTTGGTGTTATTGCTCTCACTCTCTCATACTGGTCACTGGAAGTTCAACATGGTACCTCATGGGAAAGAACTCTCTGAGGATCTGAAAAAAAGAATGGTTGCTCTACATAAAGATGGCCTAGGCTATAAGAAGATTGCCAAGACCCTGAAACTGAGCTGCAGTACGGTGCCCAAGACCATACAGAGGTTTAACAGGACAGATTCCACTCAGAACAGGCCTCGCCATGGTCGACCAAAGGAGTTGAGTGCACGTGCTCAGCGTCATATCCAGAGGTTGTCTTTGAGAAACAAACATATGAGTGCTGCCAGCATTGCTGCAGAGGTTAAAGGGTTGGAGGGTCAGCCTGTCAGTGCTCAGACCATACGCCGCACACTGCATCAAATTGGTCTGCATGGCTGTCATGCCAGAAGGAAGCCTCTTCTAAAGATGATGCACAAGAAAACCCACAAACAGTTTACTGAAGACAAGCAGACTAAAGATATGGATTACTGGAACCATGTCCTGTGGTCTGATGAAACAAAGATAAACTTATTTGGTTCAGATGGTGTCAATTATGTGTGGCATCAACCAGGTGAGGAGTACAAAGACAAGTGTGTCTTGCCTACAGTCAAGCATGGTGGTGGGAGTGTTATGGTCTGGGGCTGCAAGAGTGCTGCCGACACTGGGGAGCTACAGTTCATTGAGGGAACCATGAATGCCAACATGTACTGTGACATACTGAAGAGCGCATGATACCCTCCCTTCGAAAACTGGGCCGCAGGGCAATATTCCAACATGATAATGACCCCAAACACACCTCCAAGACGACCACTGCCTTGCTAAAGAAGCTGAGGGTAAAATTGATGGACTGGCCAAGCATGTCTCCAGATCTAAACCCTATTGAGCATCTGTAGGGCATCCTAAAATGGAAGGTGGAGGAGCACAAGGTCCCTAACATCCACCAGCTCCGTGATGTCATCATGGAGGAGTGGAAGAGGACTCCAGTGGCGACCTGTGAAGCTCTGGTGAACTCCATGCCCAAGAGGGTTAAGGCAGTGCTGGAAAATAATGGTGGCCACACAAAATATTGACACTTTGGGCCCAATTTGTAAATTTTCACTTAGGGGTGTACTCACTTTTGTTGCCAGCAGTTTAGACATTAATGGCTGTGTGTTGAGTTATTTTGAGGGAACAGCAAATTTACACTGTTATACTGTCAAAAACCATGAATCAGACCGAGACAGAAGTACAGTTAACCACGCTTGTTTAATAATAATAAAAAGGTAAACAGAGTAAGCGTAGTCAATACATAGCCAGAGTTCAACAACCAGATCGGGTAGTCAGCCAATTCCAATGTTAGAGAGCCAGAGATCAACGTAGTAGTACAGCAAGCAAGATCAGGAGACAGAAGGGACGTCAGCAAGCCTTCAACAGGAACGCAGGAGAAAGTCTGAGATGTGACCAAAGGCAAAGGCAGAGATGAAGCGAGCTGGATGGATTTAGGTAGCCAGGACCGACAAGCAGATCATCAACAGCTGAGTCACTGTGGAGAGAAAGGAGCTGACAATTAGCCGACAGCTGAGCAGCCAGCTCAAAGAAGGAAGGGCTGAGCCCAGCCCTGACAGCCCTGACAGTACCCCCTCCTCAATGACCCCTCCCCTGCGGAGGACCACCGGGCTTGAGGAGAAAACGTCTATGGAAATCACGGAGGAGGACAGGGGAATGTAGGATGAGACCCAAGAGTTTTCCTCCGGACCGTACCCCTTCCAATGCACCATGTACTGTATGCGCCCACGGAACCTACGGGAGTCAACAATGGATTGTACTTCATACTACTCATGGTTCTCAACCTGTATAGGGTGAGGACATGGCACGAGGTGGTAAAGTGGTTGCAGACCAAAGGTATCAGAAAGGAGACATAAAACACATTAGAGATGCGCTAGGAGGAAGGTCCAAAGCGTAAGCCACTAGGTTAATCCTGCGAAGGATACGGAAAGGCCCAATAAATCAAGGTGTGAACTTCAAAGAAGGAACATGAAGTTGGAGGTTGCGAGACGACAGCCGGACTCTGTCCCCAACCTGGTAGGAAAGCGCAGGCAGGCGCCTGCGGTCAGCATGAAGTCTGTACCTCTCGTTAGCATATTGCAAAGCCTCCTGGACTTGTGCCCAAGTGGAACGAAGGCCACGGAGATGCTCCTCTAACACAGGAATACTCTGTGGAACAAACGAGGCAGGCAACACGGAAGGTTGGAAACCATAGTTCACCATAAACGGGGACAAACGGGAAGCTAAATTCAAGGCACTATTGTGAGCAAACTCCTCCCATGGTAAGAGGTCTGACCAGATGTGATGATGGTCAGAAATATAGCAATGTAGGAATTGCTCAAAGGACTGGTTGGCTCGTTCTGCGGCCCCATTAGACTGTGGGTGATATGCAGAGGAGAAAGCAAGCTGAATACCCAACTGTGCACAAAAGGCTCGCCAGAACCGGGACACAAACTGGCTACCCCTGTCTGAGACAATCACCTTGGGTAGCCCATGTAAGCGGAAGATCTCCCGAGCAAAAATAGAAGCCAGTTCCTTAGAAGTAGGCAACTTCTTGAGTGGAATACAGTGCAACATTTTCGAGAACTGGTCAACCACCATAAGGATAACTGTGTTGCCCTGGGAGTTGGGTAACTCCACAATTAAATTCATAGACAGGTGGGTCCAGGGCCTCTCTCCATTGGGTATAGGTTGTAGGAGGCCCACTGGAAGGTGTCGTGGAGTCTTACTCTGAGCACACATGGAACAGGCAGCTACGAAGGCGGTTACATCAGCACGTAGACTAGGCCACCAGAATTGTTGGGAAATGGCCCAAAAGAGTTGATTCTTCCCAGGGTGGCCAGCAGCCCTGGGAGAATGGTAAGTCTGGAGCACAGCAGTACGGAGACTCTCAGGAAAAAAGCAGCGGTCAAGGTTTCCCAGGAGGAGCATCGACCTGAGCAGCAAGAATTTTGTCACCCAAAGGAGAAGTAAGACTGGTGCGAACCGTAGCCAGAATACGATCAGGAGGAATCACAGGAACCGGAACCGCCTCCATCTTGGGAGTGGAGGAAAATTGTCGTGACAAGGCGCCAGCCCTTACATTCTTAGTACCGGGTAAGAATGAGACAATGTACTTAAAACTCGACAAGAAAGGAGACCATCGCGCCCTTCTGAGAGAGATGCACTTAGTCTCAGACAAGAATGTGAGATTCTTATGGTCAGTAAGAATGAGAATCGGCACAGTGGTACCTTCAAGGAGATGTCTCCATTCTTTCAGGGATAAAATGATCGCCAACAGCTCTCTGTCACCAATCTCATAATTGCACTCTGCCGGTGACAATTTCTTGGAAAAGTAGCCACACGGATGCATAGCGCACTCAGAGTTAGGATGTTGAGACAGAAGGGTGCCAACTCCAGTCTCAGAAGCATCAACTTCTAGAATAAAAGGCAATGTAGGATCAGGGTGTGCCAACACAGGAGCAGAAACAAAGGCAGCCTTGAGACTCTCAAAGGCCTTAATGGACTCCGGAGACCAACTCTATGGGTTGCCGTCTTTCCTAATAATATCAGTCAGGGGCTTGACCAGAGATAAGAAGTTACGAATAAACTTCCGATAATAGTTGGCAAATCCAAGAAAACGCTGCAGAGGACTTAACCCATGGGTTGAGGCCACTGTAGGGCAGCTGAAAGTTTCTCTGGGTCCATCGAAAAATCAGCAGTGGAAATGACGTAGCCCAGGATTTTAACCTGTTCACAATGGAATTCGCACTTTTCCAATTTACAATAGAGATTGTTCTCTCTTAGTCTCTGAAGCACACCACAAACATCTGTGTGGTGGCTCTCCAGGGACTTGGAAAATATGAGGATATCGTCGAGATAAACCACCACACATAGCTGCAACAAATCTCGGAGGACATCGTTAATGAACTCCTGGAAAACTGCCGGAGCTTTACAAAGGCCAAAAGGCATTACGAGGTACTCATAATGACCTGATCTGGTATTAAACGCAGTTTTCCACTCGTCGCCCTCCTTAATCCTAACAAAATTGTATGCCCCTCTCAAATCAAGCTTCGTGAAAACCGTTGCTCCCTTGAGGCGGTCAAATAACTCCGTAATCAATGGAATGTGATAGGCATTCTTAATCGTGAAACGATTGAGACCCCTATAATCGATACAAGGTCTCAGCTCAATACTCTTCTTCACAAAAAAGAAACCAGCACTAGCAGGAGACGAGGATTTGCGGATGAAACCTCGAAAAAGTGCATCTGCAACATACTCCTCCATGGCCTTATCCTCTAAGACCGACAAAGGGTAAACCCGGCCACGAGGGGGTATGGCACCAGGTTGAAGGTCAATTGCGCAATCATATGACCAGTGTGGAGGCAAAGTACCGGCTTGACCTTTGTCAAAGACATTGCTAAAATCGTAGTACTCCTCCAGCAGGGAGGAGAGTGAAGAGGTGCACAGGACCTTGGCTACCTTCTGGAAGCATCTCTCACTGCACTGAACCTCAACACAGAGCCAATCAAAAGAAGGGTTGTGCCTCTGTAACCAAGGATAACCAATAACCAGCGGAAACTTAGGTGAGAAAATCACTTGGAATTGGATTATCTCATGGTGAAGGGCCCCTATGGCCATGGACGACAGAACAGTCTCATGAGTCACATGGGCAGGCTGTAGAGGTCTCCCATCAAGAGCCTCAATGGCAAGTGGAGTGTCATGCAGCTGCAGTGGAATCGAGTGCTTCGATACAAAGGCAGCATCAATGAACAGGCCTGCACCCCCAGAGTCGATTAGAGCCTGTATCTCGATGGATGACTCAGCCCAAGACAGGGTAACCAAAACCAGGGGCTTATCTTTCTGGGAAACTGGAGACAAAACAACGCCACCTAAGGTCTGTCCGTGACAGGACCTCAAGGTTTGGGCGTTCCCTGGACAGGTAGGGACTGCTGAGCTCTGATGAAGAGGGGATGTTCCCTTCGAAACGCGACAGCTGGTAGTGATGCTTGTGTGTTCCTCCATGACCCTTGGAAGGGTTCGCTCACCATAGTACTGTATGCTGCTATTTGGTGCATTTTTACATTGCGCCTCACTCTACTACTGCTTATGAGTAATTTCCTTTTATTATTCATTCAATAAATATTTAACAAAATATAATGCACATGGCTGGTGTGCCCTCTTTCTCTTTTTCTCTCGTTGTCTAATAGGATTCCCCATCCTTGAGGGCAGCAAGGCCTGTGTTGTTGTATTCCCTGTCTGGTCATCCACTTGTGCGCAGGAGTTATTTCTTCTTTTTTCAAAAAGTGACCAGCCGGGCCACAATAAAGGCACAGTCTCTCCCTCCTCCTGAGGGCTCTCTCATCCACAGAGAGACGCGTGAATCCCAAGTGCATGGGTTCATCTTCACAGACCGACTCGGTACCAGGAGCCATGGGAGGTGAGGGAGGCAAGGGTGGGACTGCGAAGCTTGGAGACAAATGTACAGGAGGCTTGCGCCAGCACTCCTTAAAAGAGAATCTTTCTCTGAGTCTGGAGTCAATGAGGATGGCAAATGTGATCAACCTCTCCAGCTCAGTGGGTATATCTAAGGCTGCTATCTCATCCTTTATGTTATCCGAGAGACCATGAGAGAAGGCAGCCATGAGGGCCTCATTGTTCCAAGCAACCTCTGCTGCCAGAGTACAGAATTCAATGGCGTAATCGGCAACAGTTCTCGTACTCTGTTTGATGGACATGAGGCTCTTGGCAGCAGAAGCGGAGTGTGCAGGAATGTCAAATACCCTTTTGAAGGAAGCCACAAATTCTGGGTAACTCAGGACCAAGGGTTTTTTGCGTCTCCCATAGAGGGTTTGCCCAGGCCAAGGCTCTCTCAGAAAGCAAAGATATCATGAAACCTACTTTGCTTTTGTCCGTGGGAAACGCCTGGGGCAGCAGCTCAAAGCATATCTCAACCTGGTTGAGAAACCCTCTGCATTGAACTGGATCACCCCCAAATCGCTGGGGAAGTGGAGCGGAACCAGACATGCCTCTTACAGAGGTAATACTCGAGGCGGGTGCCTGCACAGAGACTGGAGCAGCAGCAGAGATGGCCTGTAACACAGGTTGTACCGGAGCAGCCATAGTGGAAGATTCCAGGTGAGCCGTGCGACTTAGGAGCGTTTGTAACGCCAAGGCAAACTGATCCATGCTGTGATCCTGGTCATCCAATCTGGAAAAAATATTACCAATAAGTGGACTGACTGCATCTTCTGAATTCATGGCCTTCGCCTACTGTCAAAAACCATGAATCAGCCTGAGACAGAAGTACAGTTAATCACACTTGTTTATTAATAATAAAAAGGTAAAAAGGATTTACCCCCTTCCTGACCAGAGCACTTTTTACAATTTGGCACTGTGTCGCTTTAACTGCTGATTGCGCGGTCATGGAATGCTGTACCCAAACAAAATTTGCGTCCTTTTCTTCCCACAAATAGAGCTTTCTTTTGATGGTATTTGATCACCTCTGTGGTTTTTATTTTTTGCGCTATAAACGGAAAAAGACCAAAAATTTTGAAAAAAAGATATTTTCAACTTTCTGTTATAAAAAAAATCCAATAAACTCAATTTTAGTCATACATTTAGGCCAAAATGTATTCGGCCACATGTCCTTGGTAAAAAAAATGTCAATACGCGTATATTTATTGGTTTGCGCAAAAGTTATAGCGCCTACAAACTAGGGTACATTTTCTGGAATTTACACAGCTTTTAGTTTATGACTTTTCTTGAGGTGCTAAAATGGCAGCCAATGACCCCATTTTGGAAAGTAGACACCCCAAGGAAATTGCTGAGAGGCATGTTAAGCACATTGAATATTACATTTTTTTGTCCCAAGTGATTGAATAATGATAAAAAAATAAAAATACATTTTTTTTTACAAAAAGTTGTCACTAAATGATATATTGCTCACACATGCCATGGTTATATGTGGGATTGCACCCCAAAATACATTTAGCTGCTTCTCCTGAGTATGGGGATACCACATGTGTGGGACTTTTTTGGAGCCTAGCCGCGTACGGGGCCCCAAAAACCAAGCACCGCTTTCAGGATTTCTAAGGGCGTAAATTTTTGATTTCACTCCTCACTACCTATCACAGTTTTGAAGGCCATAAAATGCCAAGATGGCACAATCCCCCCCCAAATGACCCCATTTTGAAAAGTAGACACCCCAAGCTATTTGCTGAGAGGCATGTTGAGTCCATGGAATATTTTATATTTTGACATAAGTTGCGGGAAAATGACAAACTTTTTTTTTTGCACAAAGTTGTCATTAAATGATATTGCTCAAACATGCCATGGGCGTATGTGGAATTACACCCCAAAATACATTCTGCTGCTTCTCCTGAGTATGGGGATGCCACATGTGTGGGACTTTTTTGGGAGCCTAGCCGCGTACGGGGCCCCGAAAACCAAGCACCGCCTTCAGGATTTCTAAGGGCGTAAATTTTTGATTTCACTCCTCACTACCTATCACAGTTTTAAAGGCCATAAAATGCCCAGATGGCACAACCCCACCCCCAAATTACCCCATTTTTGAAAGTAGACACCCCCAGCTATTTGTTGAGAGGCATGTTGAGTCCATGGAATATTTTATATTTTGCCACAAGTTGCAGAAAAGTGACAAACCTTTTTTTTTGCACAAAGTTGTCACTAAATGATACATTTCTCAAACATGCCATGGACATATGTGGAATTACACCCCAAAATACATTCTGCTGCTTCTCCTGAGTATGGGGATACCACATGTGTGGGACTTTTTGAGGGCCTAGCTGCATACCGGGCCCCGGAAACCAATCACTGCCTTCAGGATTTCTTTTTTTTTTTTTCAAATTTTTTTTATTGCATTTTCAAGACAAACAATACATATACAACTTAAAAACTAAAAGAGAAAAAAAAAAAAAAACAAAAAGAAAAAAACAAAACTGTGGTGCCTATATAAAGTATCCCACACATCACATGACAAGATATTATAATTTGTGTTATTTATCGCTTGATGAGTTAACCTATGGCTCGCTTCTTCTTGTATCTATTTAGAGGTCCCTTGAGACGTCTAGTCCTCTCTCCAATCGTAGCCAATAAATTCTCACTACTCCCCCCCCCCCGCAACCCCCATCATATTATTGAAGACTCAACCAGCTGTTTCCACATCCTTTAACCATGTACGCCAGACTCTATCGTACTTCATCGGGCACCCTCTATTGAAGTATGTGTCTTTATATAAAGGAAGGTTATTATTGACCAGACTTTTCCATTGTGTCAATGAAGGGGGGGTGGGCTTCTTCCATTGCATGGCAATGTTTTTCCGGGCATAGAATAGCAATAGCCCTACCAGTGTGCGTTTTGCCATTGTTGGTACAAGTGTTTCAATTAACCCCAATAGACAGACTTCCATGGCATGTGGTAGTGTAGTTGATGCGACTCTATTTACCGTGACGAGTACCTCACTCCAATATTGCTGAATTTTAGGGCAATGCCAGAAAATATGAGAGAAATCTCCTGGGGAGATTCCACATCTCCAACACTCCGATGGACAGGTAGGGTTCATTTTATGAAGTCTATGTGGAGTAAAGTACGCTCTATGCACAATTTTAAATATGATCAGCCTATCCCGCATAGAGACTAAGGAGCGGAAAGGGAAATCCCAAACATCATCCCAATCATCATTGTCCAGCGAGGGTATATCAAGCTGCCAGCGAGACCAGAGCTTATCTAAAGGTGGGAGAGACACATAGATCAAATGCTCATATAGCTGTGAGGTAGGTTTCTCTGCACATTTAGTTCTAAGTGTCTTCTCCAGTCCCGACTGGACAACGATGCAGGAAGCGCGTGTAAACTGCGCAGCAAAAGCATGTGACAATTGGAGGTAGCGAAATTGGTAATGATGAGGTATGTTATACATGGACGAAAGGTGTGAAAGGGGAGATAATGACATTTGTGACACTATGTGAGAGATAATTTTTATACCATACTTAGTCCAAGCAAAGGGGTCTGGAAGTTTGTAAATGTGTGGCAAAGTAGGGTTCAGCCAGATCGGGGTGTTAGGAGAGATCTCGGTTGATTTGTATTTTTCTATATCTAGACCTGCCCGCCAAGCCCGCAGGGTGGTATGCATAGAGGGTGTCAAATGATAAGGGGCTCGAGGGCCTCTGAATATCAGGAATTGCAAAGCTTCAAAAGAGCCCACTATTGTGGCCTCTAGGGCTGTGGAAGAGTTAGTTTTGTCAGGGTGCAGCCACCAGGCCACTGTCACCAGTTGGGTAGCCAGAAAATATTTGTAGCAATCAGGAAATGCAATACCACCCTGCGTTGTCGGCCGCATCAAAGTCGACAGCCGATACCTGGGTGGCGCGGAGCCCCAGATAAAGGATGAGAACAATTGATTCATTGTATTAAAAAACGATTTAGGTATCCACTGAGGGGAGTGGCTGAACAAATACGTGAATTTGGGGATAATTTTCATTTTAAGGAGATTTACTCGTCCCCAGACTGACAGAGGTAAATTACTCCACGTTTTAAGTTTTGTCTTAGTGTCCAAGAGTATAGGGGTAAGGTTAAGCGAGATGAAATCTGATGCTTGTGTGGATATATGGACCCCCAGGTACTTAAAAGTTTCCACCCATTTTAGTGCACAGTCAGGGGAGGAAGTGGTTTTGGCCGCCTGGTCTATCGGAAAAAGTATGGATTTGGACCAGTTGACCTTTAGCCCCGTGACTCCCGCAAAAGTGTCTAACACATTCAGAACACCCTGTAAGGACGGGCCAGCATCATTGAGGAACAGTAGCATGTCATCCGCGTACAGGGCCAGCCTCTCCTCCAGCAAGCCAATACGAAGACCTTTAATATGCGGGGACGTATGGAGCGCCTCCGCCACTGGTTCAATAGCTAAGGCAAATAAAGCTGGAGAGAGAGGACAGCCCTGCCGGGTTCCTCTGGTGAGCCCAAAAGGGGCTGACAGTCCACCCCCCAGTCTTACCGATGAAGTGGGGCATTTGTACAATACCTGGAGCCATTGAATAAACAACAAGGGGAACCCCATTCTACGCAATGTTTCCCAAAGAAAAGGCCACTCTACGGTGTCAAAAGCCTTTTCTATGTCAAGTGAGGCTATAGTTCTCGAACCCGTGTTGTGATGTTGGGCATGTATGTTGGTATATAACCTTCTGAGGTTGACATCCGTGGATCTACGGGGCATAAAGCCAGTTTGGTCCGAATCAATTACTGAAGGCAATAGGGGATATAGTCGTAGAGCAAGTAGTTTGGTCAACATTTTAAAGTCGTTATTTAGCAATGCAATTGGCCGGTACGAGGCGCAGGAGGTTGGGTCTTTAGAGGGTTTGTGTATTAAAGTCAGATATGCAAGATACATGGAGTCGGGTAGTTTGCCATCCTTCAGGCATATATTATATAACTGGGCCAACAGGGGTGCCAGAAGGTCTCCATGCGACTTATAAAAGTCAATCGGAAGGCCATCCAGCCCCGGCGCCTTACCAGTTGGGAAGGATTGGATGGCATTTAGAACTTCTAGGGCCGTAAATGGCCTAACTAGTGTCTCACGCTCCTGATCTGACAGCCAGCCCAGCGCCAAGGGATCTAACAGGTCCCGTAGCCACACAGGCCGAAAGTCAGAAGGCAGGGTGGAGGTATACAACTTTTCATAAAAAGCAGTAAACGTTTGTAAGACCTCAGAGGGTGAAGTCACCATGTCCCCATTAGCAGTCTGCAGAGTGGAGACAAGCGTAAGTGGTTGGTCATTCTGCGCCAATAGGGCCAGCAGCCGACCATTTTTGTCACCCTGTTCAAAGGTTCTTTGTCTGCCCCTATGAGTTTCAAGTCGTGTAACCTCTGTCAAGTGAAGATTCAGTTCTCTCTGAGCTGCCATAAGTGAGTCAAAATGAGATGGTGTGGGGTCCGAGCTATAAGTAGAGGTATGATTTGTCACCGACTGTTGCAGTAGTTGGGTCTCCTTTAATTGTTTCTTTTTAATATGGGCAATAGATGAGATGTATTGTCCCCTCGTATATGCTTTAAACGCATCCCAAGTGATTTCAGGAGAGGAGGACCCAGTGTTCCGCTCCCAGAAATCCGTTAACAGGGGGGGTATACTTTCAGTTAGGTCCGGATGGGAGACCCAATGAGCCCCCAGTCTCCACAGTGCCGCACTCCGGGATGCAGGAGAGCGAAGCGTCACCACCAATGGGCTGTGATCAGACAGTCCACTTGGCAAATAAGCTGTCTCCAGCACATCCGCCAACAATGGGGGATTAGAAAAGGCCAGGTCTATACGTGATGCAGTTTTGTGGGATGCTGAGAAACACGAATAGTCTCTGGTTGTAGGGTGCTTCCACCTCCAAATCTCTTCTAGGGCTACTGCCTGAGCCCAACCAGAGAGATCTGTGCAATGATGCTTTGGTGGGGCAGGTCTATCTAAATCCGGGGACATGATAGCATTAAAGTCTCCCATAATTAAAATCTTCCCAGGGCAAAAGGGGGCAATCTTTTCCATAACCGCGTATAGTATTACAGGTGAGAAAGGCGGAGGGATATACATATTAATGACAATATACCTGTGAGACCAAAGTGTAAATACAACAATAACAAATTTACCCTGTGGGTCCGTGCTCACCTCTTCAATCACACATGGGAAGTTCTTGTGTATAAGAATCGACACCCCTCTTGCATACGTAGAGTATGTGGCATGTATAGCTCTCTGTATCCACGGTTTTTTCAATGTCAGGATTTTGCTGCCCATTAGATGGGTCTCTTGAAGAAGAATGAGTTGGGGGGAGTGGGACTTTAGGTGCTGGAAAAGGAGAGCTTGCTTGAATTTTGATCCAAGGCCCCTGACATTCCAGGAAAGGACCGTAAAGGAATCGGCACGGGGATTAGCCATCTACATTAAAAGGTGAGAACCTACTAGGATGAATGGGAGAGTGAACCATGAACAGCAAAATCCCTGACATAGCACACCATATAGTAGCAGCATTTAGGTTTATCCAATATTGTGCACCAAAAGAGAAAAAAAGAAAGGAAACCTTCAGAACATTTTTAAACAAACCCAAGCACAATGTGCCTTTCCTACTATGCCCCATCACTCTTCCGAAACGAGGGAGAAGGATGGGGATAGCTTTACCCCTAAACAAAAAAAACCCTTATAACTGTAGTGGCAACCTAAAAACTCAGTGCACTACACTATCGTGCCAGTCCAGAGACCCTTGGAACTTGACTCGTATGGTCACGTCCTGGACCAAGGTGAGGGGGGGTCGCCGTAACTGGCAAATGTCCTCATCTGAACCTGAGCGAGGGGGGGGGGGGGGTGTCAAGGTGAGAAAAAAAAAAAATTTAATTTTAGGGACGGTTTATCATTTAGGAGTCAATGACAAAAATTCTGCATGGTATTTACTGGAGCTCCTCGGACAGGAGGAACTAGTTGCAGTTCCATCAGTAACAGATGTATAGTAGAAGGTGAGGATGATGACGTGGTGCCACAGTGCAGAAAGATGCGGTACTTGATAATGATGATGATCATGCTGGAAGTCAATATGGGGTAGAAGGAGGGTCATTATAGGAATTTGAAGTAGTTATCTGAACCCAGCAGATCGTATATTCAACACCGGTCCAATTTTCATTATGACACTAACGGGTGTCTAACCATGCCGCTGCGGCCTCAGGGGTATCGAAGAAGCGGGTGTTGGCACCATCCGTGATCCTCAATCTGCTGGGGTATAGAAGGCCAAAATGTATTCCCTTCTCTCGGAGTCGACGTCTGACATCTGTAAAAGATTTGCGGCGCTGCTGCACCTCTTGAGAGAAATCAGGAAAGAAAGATAGCCTGGTGTTCTCATATTTGATTTCCGGCATGGTGCGGGCCGCCGCCAGGATGCGGTCTCGATCACGGTAGTTCAGCAAGCGTAACAGGAAGGGACGTGGAGGGGCCCCCGGTCTTGGAGGAAGTGGCGGGACCCTGTGAGCTCTTTCCACTACAAAAGTGGGCGACAGATCCCCCAGATTAAACAGGGTGGATAATAACTGCTCGGTGAATTCAGCTGGCTTGGAACCCTCCGCTCTCTCAGGTAAACCAAGGATGCGAATGTTGTTGCGCCGGAGGCGGTTCTCGGTGTCTATGGCACGTTCTTGGAGTGCCTTCACTTGGAGCTGTAGGGCCTTCACCTCTCTGGAATCTGACCGGACCACATCCCCCACCGTGGAGACTCTGTCCTCCACCTCAGCGATACGGGATCGGAATTTATCCATGTCTTGGCGGATTAGACTGACATCTACAGTTAGGAAGTCTATTTTGGCAGTTAGGGTTTCTTTACATGCCGTAATGGCCGCCAGGATCTCTGCTCCCGTGGGGGACTCCGCAGCCCCTGACTTCGCCACTGTTTTCGCGTTCGCCGCCATTTCTGCCGCCGACAAGTGCCTGGTCACTGACGGAGTGGTATGAGAAGCCTTGTTTTTTTTTTAATGTGAATAACAGGTCCTAGGAGGGCCCATCCGCAGTGTGTTCTGCTCTGGATAAGGGCTGTGCGGTTGGTGAGAGACAGCAGACAGGCACCAGAGCGCAGTGGGCAGGGTAGAGGATGCACAGGGTCAGGGCTTGCAGGGCACAAGTTCTGTGAGGATGGCAGTTTGGGAAAGGCAGCACAGCACCAATGGGACACAGTACCTGTAGGTGGGGGATGCCTCAAGCACCATAGGCCTGGAAGATGGTAGCAGGCCTCAGATCCAGTCCATGTAGGAGTCTCCTGCGGCCTCGGGGTTTCCACACCGATCGACAGCCTCCCGGGGATCCCCGCCGCAGATGCGGAAGTAGCGGCCGCCTCCCGCTCCGCCGATCGCGGTAATCGAGCCCGGGGATGCTGGAGGCTCTGTAGGCCTCAAAACGGCGGCCGACCGCGGCGCCCGGGAACAGTGCAGGCCAATCCACCGGCGGTCATCCGGCCCTCCTCCCACCTCAGACACCTCCAGGGAGATCACCTCTGCCGATGCTGGTGGAGCAGCCGTCCGTTGCTCCCCCAAACGCGGCCCTTTAGCTCGGGGATGTTGGAGGCCTATGCAGGCCTCAAGATGGCGGCTGGCTGCTGCTGTGTGGAGGCGGTCCCGGCCCGTACGCGCTCACTCGGCCGGCCGAGCTCCACAATTTTCCCAAGGGCTGGTGCAGAGGATGTCCGAGGGTAGCTGGGATAGATTGGGAGGCTCACCAGGTCAGTTATTTTACAGTGGAAAAGCATAAAGAAAAAAGAGGTTGCGCTAGTGCTAATAAAACATAATAAATAATTGACAGTGACAAAATTCATATATATCAAAAAAAATCAATGTGTAGAACTCTAATATTGAAAAAAGTCCATAAGTTGAAACCTCAATCAGGTGTTATAAGGAGTCCAAAAAAAAATAAACATCAATGAAGTGTTTACAAAATGTCCAAAACCCCAATAGAAAAGATAAAAATAAAAATAAAGCTAAATGTGAAAAGTAAAAAATCCAAGTGATAAATAGTGAAGATCAGTAACAGCGAGGAAGAGTCCACCACCAGGTACTGAAGGGGTTACTCCTTACCAGAATGCCATGACCCCCCACTACAGAGGATCACAGCAAGCAGGGATCTTTTAAAGCCAGAATGGAGATTAGCAGCAGTGTCCACCAGGGGTCATCACCTCAGCAGCCGCTCCAACAACCCAGGGCATTGATACCATGGACTCCTTATAACACCTGATTGAGGTTTCAACTTATGGACTTTTTTCAATATTAGAGTTCTACACATTGATTTTTTTTGATATATATGAATTTTGTCACTGTCAATTATTTATTATGTTTTATTAGCACTAGCGCACTAGCGCAACCTCTTTTTTCTTTATGCTTTTCCACATTTGATGTTTTTGTGAAGGTTGCTGCTGTTCACTGTATTTTATTTCAACACTTGGTTTTTAGCGCAGTTTCTTTTACCATTTTTACAGTTATTTACAGTTATTTTACAGGGTGGTGGTGGATTTGATCAGGATCTCGGAGCTCCTCAGTAACGCGTCCTGTTCTCTCTACATCTGGACACGCCCCTGCCTTCAGGATTTCTAAGGGCATAAATTATTGATTTCACTCCTCACTACCTATCACAGTTTCGTAGGCCATAAAATGCCAAGATAGCACAAAACCCCCCCAAATGACCCCATTTTGGAAAGTAGACACCCCAAGCTATTTGCTGAGAGGCATGGTGAGTATTTTGCAGCTCTCATTTGTTTTCAAAAATGAAGAAAGACAAGACAAATGTATTTTTTTTTCTTTTTTCAATTTTCAAAACTTTGTGACAAAAAGCGAGGTCTGCAAAATACTCACCATACCTCTCAGCAAATAGCTTGGGGTGTCTACTTTCCAAAATGGGGTCATTTGGGGGGGGGGGGTTGTGCCATCTGGGCATTCCATGGCCTCCGAAACTGTGATAGGCGGTGAAGAGTGAAATCAAAAATTTACACCCTTAGAAAGCCTGAAGGCGGTGCTTGGTTTTCGGGGTCCCGTACGCAGCTAGGCTCCCAAAAAGTCTCACACATGTAGTATCCCCGAACTCAGGAGAAGCAACAGAATGTATTTTGGGGTGTAATTTCACATATTCCCATGGCATGTTTGAGCAATATATCATTTAGTGACAACTTTGTGCAAAAAAAATAAATAAAATTTGTCTTTTTCCCGCAATTTGTGTCACAATATAAATATTCCATGGACTCGACATGCCTCTCAGCAAATAGCTTGGGGGTGTCTACTTTCCAAAATGGGGTCATTTGGGAGGGTTTTGAACTGTCTTGGAATTTTATGCACAACATTTAGAAGCTTATGTCCCACATCACCCACTCTTCTAACCACTTGAAGACAAAGCCCTTTCTGACAATTTTTGTTTACATGAAAAAATTATTTTTTTTTGCAAGAAAATTACTTTGAACCCCCAAACATTATATATTTTTTTTAAATCAAAGGCCCTACAGATTAAAATGGTGCGTGTTTCATTTTTTTTTTCCACACAGTATTTGCGCATCGATTTTTCAAACGCATTTTTTTGGGAAAAAACACACTTTTTAAAATTTTAATGCACTAAAACACGCTATATTTCCCAAATGTTTGATGAAATAAAAAAGATGATCTTAGGTCGAGTACATGGATACCAAACACGACATCCTTTAAAATTGCGCACAAACGTGCAGTGGCGACAAACTAAATACATTTTTAAAAGCTTTTAATAGCTTTTACAGGTTACCACTTTAGATTTACAGAGGAGGTCTACTGCTAAAATTACTGCCCTCGATCTGACCTTCGCAGTGATACCTCACATGCATGGTGCAATTGCTGTTTACATTTGACGCCAGACCGATGCTTGCATTCGCCTTTGCGTGAGAACGGGGGGGACAGGGGTGCTTTTTTTTTTTTTCTTTCTTATTTTTTTTGCTTTTCTTTCTTATTGTTAAACTGTTCCTTTCATTTTTTTTTTTAGCATTTTTATTGTTATCTCAGGGAATGTAAATATCCCCTATGGTAGCAATAGGTAGGGACAGGTCCTCTTCTTTGAAAAAATTGGGGTCTATTAGACCCTAGATCTCTCCCCTGCCCTCAAAGCATAAAATGCTCGTAGCTTCAGGTTTCTTAGGCCATAGAGATGATTGGAGCCATTCTGGTCTCTGATCAGCTCTATGGTCAGCTGGCTGAATCAACGGCTGCATTCTCAGGTTCCCTGTTGGGACAGGAGAGCCAGAGAAAAACATGGAAGATGGTGGGAGGGAG
The DNA here is from genome assembly GCA_037952925.1 of Lithobates clamitans. Taxonomy (NCBI): domain Eukaryota; kingdom Metazoa; phylum Chordata; class Amphibia; order Anura; family Ranidae; genus Lithobates; species Lithobates clamitans. The sequence goes on from JBBGZY010000655.1 coordinate 7,713,777, forward strand.
GGCATTCCCTCCCACTGCTTGTAAGAGCAGTCTAGAGGCTAATTAGCTGCTAGGATTGCTTTTACATGAAAGCCGACTGCTGGCTGTAAAGAATGATACCAAGATGATACCTAAACCTGCAGGCATCATTCTGATATAATCACTTAAAGTCCAGCAACATACCAGTACCTTACTGGTCCTTGTTGTGCATATATTGTAAACTTTTTTTTCATGCAGCCTGTGGGCTGAACGAAAAAAAGAGATTGATCGGTGGGTATGCCCACCATTAGAATACCTCTCTTCATCCACCCACTTCTAATGATGGGCATATATGCACCGTTTATATATGCCGAAGCATGGGGGCATCCTCCCACAAAAAGGTAGCAGCAAATCGCTCCTCCGCCCACTGCTGCCCCCATGCTTCAGCATATATGCAACTGAATGGCGTACCTGCTAAGCAAATGATGGTTAACAATAAAACAAAGTAATATTACAGTATAAAAGTAAGACTTACCATATCTGCAAAGCAAATACAAAAAAAAACATAGTAAAAAATAAAACATTTAACGCAACCTGTGCCTAAAATATATATATGCCAAAGCATGGGGGAATCCTCCCGCAAAAGGTAGTAACAAATTACTTCTCCGCCCACTGCTGCCCCCACGCTTCGGCATATATGCTGAAGTATGTAACTGTGGTGGTGAAATCACCTCCGGCAGCACTGGAGTCACGGCTTTATGTATCGTGGGAGCAAATGCTGTTACTGTCAAGATAAATAAATCCGCGCTGCAACTGAATGGTGTACCTGCTAAGCAAATGATGGTTAACAATAAAACAAAATAACATTACTGTATAACAGTAAGACTTACCATACCTGCAAAGCAAATACAAAAAAAAATAGTAAAAAATAAAACATTTAACACAACCTGTGCCTAAAATATATATATGCCGAAGCATGGGGGCATCCTCCCGCAAAAGGTAGGAGCAAATCGCTCCTCCGCCCACTGCTGCCCCCACGCCTCGGCATATATGCTGAAGTATGTAACTGTGGTGGTGAAATCACCTCCGACAGCGCTGGAGTCACGGCTTTATGTATCGTGGGAGCAAACGCTGTTGCTGTCAAGATAAATAAATCCGCGCTGCAGCTGAATGGCGTACCTGAAAAACAAAAAAATGGTTAACAATAAAACACAGTAAACTATAAAAAAATTACATACCTGAAAAGGTATGAAAAACATGATAAAACATAACAACAATAAGACCTTGCAGAATAGAAAACAGTAAAAAAGAGCCGAACAATAGAGAGAGAATAGAGAGAGAGAGAGAGAACAATAAAACGACAACTATTTTTGTTTTTTTATTTTATATTTTTTTTGTGTATTTTTTTTTTACTTTTTTTTTTAAAACTGTAACTTTTTTAACTGTAACTGGTACCAGGTTCGGGTCTCTCAAAATGCGATGGCATCTTGGGAGACCCTGTGAAAGTGTGTCCTAGTCTGTGCAATGCTGTACCCTACGCTAAAACTCAACTAGTGTATGGTAGTGCTCAAAACATTCACCAATGCATAGACCAGGATTGTCAGGACAGGAGGGACAATAATACCGGGTGTCATGCCTATATCCATGCTTTCTGCAGACACAACATTTTCTTTGGGGGGCTCGTTGGGTAGGGGTACTCGGGAGGACATAAGGAAAATGCCTCTCATGCAGCCGGCCTACTGCATTTGGTTGGGGAAGGTGAGGTGGAGCACCGTCTGGATACAGAAGGGCTCTGACGATCTCTTCCTGGAATTTAAGTAAGGATCCAGTCTGTCCTGAAGCTCTGTATAGCACGTGAGCATTCAGCAAAGCCAATTGAAATAGGTATACAGACACTTTTTTATACCAGCGTCTGGCCTTACGGGCAACTAGGTACGGCGCCAACAACTGGTCGTTGAGGTCCACCCCTCCCATATTTTGGTTATATTCGTGGACACAGAGGGGTTCCTCCACAACACCAGTCGCCGTAGTAATTTGGACCATCGTGTCTGCATGAAGGGAGGTAAGAACGAAAACATTCTTATTGTCCCTCCACTTCATAGCGAGCAAATTATTACACAGCAAGCAGGCTCTCTCCCCCAGCCTAAGACGGGAATCTACAAGCCGCTGGGGAAAGCCCCGGCGATTAGGTCGCACGGTGCCACATGCTCCAATTTGATGATCAAAAAGGTGACTAAAAAGTGGCACGCTCGTGTAATAATTGTCCACATATAAATGGTACCCCTTTCCGAATAAGGGTGACACCAAGTCCCACACAATCATGCCAGTGCTTCCTATGTAGTCAGGGCAGTTTGTCGGCTCTACGTGACTATCTTTGCCCTCGTAAACCATAAAACTACATGTATAGCCTGTGGCCCTGTTACAGAGCTTACACATCTTGACCCCGTATCTGGCACGCTTGCTGGGAAGGTACTGTTTGAATGACAAGCAGCCAGAAAACTTAATCAGGGACTCATCAACGCAGACAACTTGGTGGGGAGTAAACAAGTCTGCAAAACATTGGTTGAAGTGGTTTACGAGGGGCCGAATTTTGTAGAGCTGTCCGTATTCAGGGTCTCCATGAGGACGACAGAGTTCATTGTTGTTGAAGTGCATGAACCGCAAGATCTGCTCGTATCGTGCCCTGGTCATGGAGGCAGAGAACAAGGGCATATGGTGAATTGGGTCAGTGGACCAATATGACCGCAACTCACTCTTTTTAGTCATGCCCATGTTGAGGGAAAGGCCCAGAAAGATCTTAAATTCGGAGACCGTAATTGGTCTCCAATCTCTGGCAAGGGAGGACTAGGGAATAGTGGCGATGTGTTGACCAGCGTATAAATTGCTTTGGTCCACAATAGATTTAAAGAGATCTTCGGTGAAAAACAGCGAATAAAAATCCAGTGGCGTAAAATCAACTGTTTCCACCTGAATTCCGGGTTGGCTAGTGAATGGGGGAAGTACGGGTGCTGCAGAAGTGGTGCGCTCCCAATTGGATTGGCGAATGCAGCAGGAAGGGCACTATGGGCACGACGGGCCTGTGTTCGTCTTCTTGGTGGCAGCGGGACACTACTTGTGCTTGCCACCTTGCCAGCTTGAACTGCACTTATGGGACTCGCCACGTCACCACGTTATACTGCAGTGCTGGATGTACGACCAGGGTGTACTAGGCCGCTGGTGCTTGCCAGTTCACCAGAAGGAATAGTGGTGCTAGTACTGCTCTGCTCCATACGAGAGCCCTGCGGTTCTTGCACTTCAAGGACAGAAGAAGAAGTTTGGGGTCTGGTACACCTGACCTTGGCAGGGACCACAACTCCGTCGTCAGAGCTATCTGTCCTGGAGCCGCTGTCGTCTACAGGATCGTATTCTGAGACTGAATCTGACAGATGAGTGACTTCCTCTTCACCATCTGTCATGCTCAGAAACGTGTAGGCCTCTTCACTAGTGTACCTTTGATTTGCCATTTTGGGCTCTAAATTTAGGGGTACACTAGTGAGACTTACAGGCAAAAAAGCTCCTGACTGTCAGCGACTGTATCAAAACGCTACCAAAAAATGTTAGCGATCACAGGGATCAGGCCTGACTCTGCGAACGCAGTTATGTGTGCTTAGTGTTTTGTAAGTGTCAGTGATCGATCGATACTGCACTTGGGTGGGCTGGGCTGGGCCGAGGGGCAAAATGCAGGTGCTAGCAGGTATTTGGGCTAATCCCGCTAACACTGCGTTTTTGGGGACCCTAAACTGATGGGGACGCTAGTATAGATCTGATTGGATCAGATATTGATCCGTTCAGATACTATACCACTAAGGGAGGTGTATGCTGCGTGCGTGGGTGTTAGCGGTACTGGCGCTAACCTGACGCTGCCTGGGGCGACGCAGACCCTATCTGACCCTAAAAACTTAACTTATATCACTGCCTGGCAATTAGGGGGTTAAACCTTTATAAGGTAATAAACGGCGGGTGCTCTGAAACTATAATAAACTATAATAAACAAACTAACTAACCAGCGTCACCCGTAACACTTATACGGTGATCACTGGTGAAAGGGTTAACTAGGGGGCAATCAAGGGGTTAAAACCTTTATTAGGTAGTACATGGGGGTCCCTGTCGCTATAAAACACTGACGGCGAACCTATATACTTACCTCCCTAACTAGCGTCACCAGTGACACTAATACAGCGGTCAGAAAAACGATTGCTTAGTGACACTGGCGATGGGGGTGATCAAGGGGTTAACCTTTATTAGGGGGGTTAGGGGGGTACCCTAGACCTAAAGGGGGGTACCCTAGACCTAAAGTGGGCTAACCCTAACTGTCCTAACACTTATAACTGTCACAAACTGACACCAATGCAAAAAAAAAAACTGCTATTGGTGTCACTGTGACAGGGGGTACAGGGGGGTGATCGGGGGGTGACTGGGGGGTGAAAAGTGTGCCTGCATGTTCAACTGTAAGTGTAGTGTTGTGCAAACTCACATTGATGTCTTCTCTCCTCGGAGCCGGAACGAAAAGGCTCGAGAAGAGATGACATCACTTCCTCCACTTCTGTTTACATTACAGAAGCCGAGGAAGCTTGTCATTTTCCAGGAGCGATCACGAGGGGGGAGCCATGAATGAGTGGCCTCCCCCTCACCTTTGATTGCCCCTGACGATAATCCGACCGCCGCAGGCACCGGGGGGGTCCGATCGGACCCCCCGCCCGCGGGCAGGCAAGGACGTACAGGTAAGTCCTTATGCCTGCCCGTGCCATTCTGCCGACGTACATCGCCGTGTGGCAGTCGGCAACTAGTTAAGTAGCCAGGACTGATGAGCAGATCATCAACAGCTGAGTCACTGTGGAGAGAAAAGAACTGGCAATTAGCCGACAGCTGAGCGGCCAGCTCAGAGAAGGAAGGGCTGAGCCCAGCCCTGACATATACAAGCTGTACACTCACTACTTTACACTGTAGCAAAGTGTAATTTCTTCAGTGTTGTGACATGAAAAGATATAATAAAATATTTACTAAAATGTGAAGGGTGTACTCACGTTTGTGAGATACTGTATGTACCATGTTGTCACCATTTGGGGAGGCAGCAAGATAGATAAACTGTGACAATGGCCAAATGTATGGTTTAAATATACAGATGGTGCAGCACAATTTTTTGGTGAATGTGAAACAAAGTAAATTCAAACGCTACTGGCTCTGCATGAACACTCCAGACCTAGTACACACATACTCCCTTCACGGTCAACCATCCGACCCCAGTGGATCACTGGTTAGGCACTGGTTCTGATGCTCCTTGGTGATGTTTAGAGGACAACATGCAGTCAATTTTTAATCCTGGTTATTCTTTCTAGATGTACTCACTGTCTTAAAAGGTATTGATATATATGCAAAACCAATTTGAGAATAAAAAATACAGTATCATGTCTTGTATATCATTCTATTGTGATCTTTCTGTTATAGAAGGTAATTTTCTCTCTTTAATGTTCATGCACCCCTGAAGAAGAAAATCTATTTTGAAACACATTGGGTCTTCTCCATCTTCACCTTCTGTTTTGGTGATTCCTTTTTGAGTACATTGTATCTAGAAAATAATGTAACCTATTTTTAACATGTATTGTCATTTTGTACATTTTGTAATAATAAAGATTTTGTAAACTTTTATACCATTTCAAAGATACTCTCTATTCACTTAGAAATTACCTATTGCCGTTAAAGTCACATTGTGAAGGTTTTTTCCCATGTATTTAAGCTGTGACAATGGGAGCATCAGTGACACCATACATGTAGTGTACCCGCTGGAGCACACACTGCATGGCATTATAGACAGGGCACTTGAGGCACAGCAGCAGGAGGAAGAGTAAGACCTCCTGGTGTCTTAGCAGGCACAGGCAGAGCATGAGGAATGGGAGTATGGTTGACCTGGGGGCTTTAAGGAAGAGGTCACGGGCAGGCTTCCGCTTCTGGGAAGGGGGGGTTAATCCCTCACAACCCCCGAGAGTTGTACATGGCTGGTGTAGAGATAGTTAAGGACAATAAAGTCCTCAGAAACCCCAAGGACCCAAAGGTTCATCTTCATCTGGTAAATTATGGCAGATGCTGGCAGATGCTCCAGAGCCTGTAAAGGGCCCTAGTATTTGTAGCATTAAGGAGGGGGACCATTACTGTTTGGCAACTCTCCTGGATCCATGTTATGCAGCATAACTCTTCCTGCCCTCGCAGAGGGAGAAAAAAAATGAAACAACTGGAGGACATGCTGCAGAATAACTTGTTAACCTCCTTTCCAGAGGCTGGCAGTATACTGTCTCATGGGCAACATGGTTTGAAGCTTCCTGTGGGTGAAAAGAGGTTGGGGTGGTTGCCCAACTGAAATATTCAGAAGTTTTTTCACTACCCAGCACCCAGGGTTGTCCTTTGCCTGAAGCTATTGCCAGCGGCTGCATCATATGGTAGGAGATTACATGGAGTTAAGGGCAGATGTTGACACCCTAAAGATAGATGACACCCTTGACTACTGGGTGATGAGGATTGACCAATGGCCAGCGCTTGCCCAGTAGCAGTCAAACTGCTGGGCTGGGCTTCCCTGCTGCCAGCATCCTCTCTGAATGTACAGGGGGCTTTGTGGCAAAGTAAAGACACCGTCTGTCCCCAGAAACAGTTGATCATCTGACGTTTGTTAAGATAAACTGATCCTTGATCAGCAGGGACTACCAAGATTCTGCTGTGGATTACATTTCCTGGGGATTCTGTGACCCAAGTTACTGATTTTCTGCATAGTTTAGGCCTCTCCTTTCACTGAAGCAGGTCAGAAATAAATCCTTCTCCTCCCACCAATACCATCTGCTGTCCCAATGAGCACACCTGGCCACTATTAAAACCTCCTTCTGACACTGCTGTAGGCGTGCCACCATGATCATCTTATACTGGGTGTGTTACAATGGCAATTTTAATTTGATACATTTTATTTTTACATAGCCTTTTCTAAGTTGCAAAGAATTTAAAGAAAAATAAGGGGACTAGGAGAAAAAGGGGGACAATGGGGACTTTATATGAAACACATCACTATGGTAGGCTGAGTCATCAGATGTAAAAAAAATGTAAATTTATTGATACCACATGAGAAACAAGGTGCAATAGATGATACTCGCATATAGTCAATAGATAAGGTACAAAGTATGTAACACATGGCAGTAGAACATATAATAGTAGTATAGTAACATGTTATACATTGTAACATAGATAGATTGCAGCATCATCAAAATTACACCCCACATGTGTATACGTAATTCATATTGTATTAAAATCCAACTGATGGCTAAAACACTAAAATGCCCATGATAGATACATATTCGTTGTGACATGTCAAGAAGTTATGAATGTTCAGTTGTATTGCTCGACGCGTTTCGTGGAAGTTTGTCCACTCATCAGGAGCAGCTGTTGTAATATGTTCACCGATTTATGTGGGACATTGTTGTGTGTATGTACACATGCAGTCAATGTTGACCGAATGGTTGATTTGTCCAACTGAATTTTAACAGCTGAAGACTCTTTGATGTGTTAATCTCATGCAAGTCTACCTAGGTGTGTGAGGTGAGGTATGGTCTGGAAACCTAATTGAACATTTCAAAGGGTGCATTGTTTAAAGGACCATAGTAGAAGTATTTATTGATGGTAATTAGACTTGACGGGGTAACAATAAGATCAAAGAGTATTTTGGGTTGACCTAGCAGAAACTCCCTCCTAGTGGACTAGTATTTGATGGAGGACATTCAAGCTGGCATTTAGTGTTTTTGGAGGTTAGGCTTGTCTGTGTATGGCTGGGAGCACTCAGACCTAAAACATGGGGTTCTGAATTATATCTACTCTGTCGGATTTCTTTGTCATCTGTGGACTTTGGACTTTGTTCTGTGTTGAAGTCAATAAAGTGCATCTCTCTGGAAGAATTGGGTTGCTGCGGAAGAGTACTTATTAATTATCTATACACCAAATATTAATACATATTTTCGATCACTACACTGGTGCCGTTCATGTGACCAGAAGAGCATTTTCGGACTTAGTAACAGAAGTCGGTGGTGACAACAATCCTGTGAGTTGGACAGAAGTCTGATGAAGAACCAAGAGCTGTGCTGTGACTCTAATGTCTGGTTGTGACATAAGAGAGTCTGATCTACAAATTTAAACAAGTTGGGAACCCCAGAATTATTCTCTGGAGACTGGAAACAACAACAAAAAAAAGGACTGTGTCGTGTACCAGAAGACCTGAAGTGGAAGCTGAAGGAGTAACTAATGCGGTGAGTAAAATATTTCTTTTTTAATTATTAGTAATATAGTCAAAATGCTTACTCAGTGTGAAGCTAGTGTCAGTTCTGATAAAGTTAACAGATGGGTATTAAAATGTATTAAGCGCCATGGCGGTCCTTATGAAATTCCAGAAAAATGTAAGCAGACGTGGACGATGATGAAGGAATTTTTAGAGAAAAATGTTTTTGATAGCAAAATTTCAGAAAGTAAAAGAAAAGGTTGTATTATACAGGGCTTGTTATCTTGCTGTCTAACAATGGAAAGTTCTTTGAATTATAAGGTTGAGGAAATTACCCAGTTACAGAAGGCAGTTGATAATAGCAACAATGTTTGTGAGAGGTTACAAAACCAATCAGACACTGAGACAGTAAATTTAAAATTGCATGCGGTTACCATTGGAGAAGCTTTACTTGAGAAATCTAAACGTTGTGATGAATTATCAGAGGAAAATGAGAGATTAAAATTAAGAATTATGGAATTAGAGAAGAGATCTCAGGAATGCAGATATGCATCAAATCTTGGATTCAGCAATCTGCAGCAAACAGAACCTCATATTAAATCTGATAATTCATTACCAGCTGCACCCACTGTGACTACCACAGTTTATAACAATAATAATAATACAGGTGAAGTTCAGCTTGTAATGAAGCCATTGAAACCAAAATTATTAGACACAATTCTTAAAGAAATAGGAATGGTTCCATACCATGATTTAAACAGATTTTTAAAATGGTTTTGTGACGTGCAGCAGGTCAGAGATATGTACAATCTCAACCCATCTGACTTAGAAAGAGTTTTGCAACATTCTATAGGAAGTGGTCTTTGGATGAGAATTAAACAAATCTGTATTCAGCCTCTGAGGACAAGGGACATATTACTGGAATTATTATGTGTTTTGTATGGTGTACGTTCTGATGTTACTATTCATGGGAAGATCCAACAAATGCAAAATGAATCTCCCTATGAATTGTCACACAGGATAGCAACTATTATGGAATTATTGGTCGGTAATAATCTTGCATTTGAGCGTGGTGGCTTGATACATATGAGTATTTTCCTAGATGCGTTGCATGAAGATATCAAACAAAATATTTTATTAGTTACCCCAAATCCTCATGATTTAAAAGACATATTGTTGAGAGCAGACCATTTATGGAGAAAGTCAAATGAGCAGGCTGTCAAAATTGATTTAGCCACATTGTTTAGGACAAATACTGAGCATAAAGATCAGAAGATAATATCCTATGATAACACCCAGAGAGGACACTCCGGGTCAAACATTGGTGATATTAATATGAAAAACAGAGCTGACCAAAATAATAATAAGAAAAGGTCAAAGACTTGGATACCGTTCTCTCAGTTAAAACATAAATATGACCAGCTGAAAATTGAGTATGACAAGATGAGAGGGGAACGTGATACATTATTACAGCAGTTGAAGGGGGTACAGGGTGTCATGAATGTACAAGATGTATATTCTCCAGATCTGTTGTAGAATGCAGATGACACTTCTCTAGCAGTGGGGGTGAATTAGCTTCAAACTGTATATGTGTAAATAGTGTTTTGTTTTAACTTCAAACAATGTTTAAGGACCTTGCTAATTAGTTTTGTTGGAGAGTTTTGTTTTTCAGGGTTGTCTGAAGATGCTTGCATGTGAATAGCAGAAGTCTGAAATTGAATAGTGGGGGAGAATTATGGGAGAAATGCTGAATAGACAATATATCACTATACATGGAATTATAAAGTATTCATGGACTCTCTCGAAATTCATCAAGCAATGGACCTTTTTTCTTTTTTCTTCAACGCCCTAATTTTTAATTTTTCTCCCTTTTCCTGATATCTTTTGCTTTTCATTTTTTTATTTTCTTTATGTTTTATTTCTTGAACTTTATCTTAAAACCAAAGAGAAGCATTTTAAACCTAAAATAATTTTCATAACATCTGTACATATTACATAATGTGTATTGATCAATATATTTGACATTTAAGGTGAGATGCTGCACAATGGCTTGGCATAGCATAAATTTTAGTATGTTGGGTGGTTTTCCTAAATTTATAAGAGGGGTGAGTGAAATTCATCACTCTAGTCATGATTTGAAACTTTGTTGATTCAGTTGTTTATAATATGCTAAAGGCTATGACATATATGGATGAAAAAGAAGTTTCTACCTTTCATGGTGAAGATACTGGCAAGAATTTCCACTGCCGCTTTGTCTGGACAGAAGATCTGATAAACACTGATGTCAAGCTGATTCTATCTGAACCATCGTGTGGGGGTATATGTATATGTTGGTATACCATTCAAGTGTAATTATGGACTGAATGATCCAAGTAACTGCTTTATTGAAGACAATGAGGGGTCGGCCTTCAGCAAACTACAAAAGCAAATTGTGGCTGGCAATCAACAAATTCTGGTACTTGACAGGTACACAACCCGGTCATCTTTGTTCAAATTGAGGAAATGGAAAGAAGCAGATGTGAATTGTAAAATGCTTGCAAGATGGACTCATGAATGTCAAGCGCAAGAAAATAGTTTGAAGCACAGTTTTTACTGCCATATCCAAACCTTTTGACCTTGAAAGTGAGTGCTGGTACATTGATCGTTCTTCTTACTATAAAGATGAAAGTAGAGTGTTTGCGTAAAAGTATCTTTAAAAATGGAAAGCTTGAGCCTGGAGATGAGAAAATCCTGGACTTATGTGGATTGGAGTTCCCAGAGCATACCAAGTTTACGTTCAGTGAGATGGTGAGAGATGTGATGAAGTCAGACCGAAGAATGGACTGTGACATCAGCTCATCTTTGCGCAATATTCAAGATCTTGATGTGATATAAGGCCTAACAGCTATATGGGCCACTGATGTTTACCAAATCCTTTTCCAGTCATGGTCTAAAAGTTATATTATCTAATAACTGTTTCATGGGGATATTTTAGAGGCTGGCGAAGAGAGATGTAACCAGTTTCAACTTCATATTTTATATGAGCCATTGCAAAGCATCCAGTACCTTAAATCATACTGATATTTTTTGTTGTTTGATTTATGGGTCAGTTCTAGTAGTTAGAACTGACCCAAGTGGGGGTATATGTTGTAATATGTTCACCGATTTATGTGGGACATTGTTGTGTGTATGTACACATGCAGTCAATGTTGACCGAATGGTTGATTTGTCCAACTGAATTTTAACAGCTGAAGACTCTTTGATGTGTTAATCTCATGCAAGTCTACCTAGGTGTGTGAGGTGAGGTATGGTCTGGAAACCTAATTGAACATTTCAAAGGGTGCATTGTTTAAAGGACCATAGTAGAAGTATTTATTGATGGTAATTAGACTTGACGGGGTAACAATAAGATCAAAGAGTATTTTGGGTTGACCTAGCAGAAACTCCCTCCTAATGGACTAGTATTTGATGGAGGACATTCAAGCTGGCATTTAGTGTTTTTGGAGGTTAGGCTTGTCTGTGTATGGCTGGGAGCACTCAGACCTAAAACATGGGGTTCTGAATTATATCTACTCTGTCAGATTTCTTTGTCATCTGTGGACTTTGGACTTTGTTCTGTGTTGAAGTCAATAAAGTACATCTCTCTGGAAGAATTGGGTTGCTGCGGAAGAGTACTTATTAATTATCTATACACCAAATATTAATACATATATTCGATCACTACAGCAGCTATCTGGAAATATCTGTAGATATATGGTATAATAGTAGTAGGGCATATATGAGAAAGTTCATGATGGTAGGAGATAACCAGGGGTGGACACATCAACCCCACGGGAGCTGAGGAGGCAACCACGAGGCGGCAGGGCGAGGCAGCTCAGGACGCCGTAGAGCAATGGGTAGTGAAAAAGTTCACCTAGGTTTCCAACATGGTGGTGTAAGATAGAGCATTGACCCAAGGTAACTGTCTCCATGTGTTCATCTCTAAAAAGAGAGATGAACACATGGAGACAGTTACCTTGGGTCAATGCTCTATCTTACACCACCATGTTGGAAACCTAGGTGAACTTTTTCACTACCCATTGCTCTACGGCGTCCTGAGCTGCCTCGCCCTGCCGCCTCGTGGTTGCCTCCTCAGCTCCCGTGGGGTTGATGTGTCCACCCCTGGTTATCTCCTACCATCATGAACTTTCTCATATATGCCCTACTACTATTATACCATATATCTACAGATATTTCCAGATAGCTGCTCCTGATGAGTGGACAAACTTCCACGAAACGCGTCGAGCAATACAACTGAACATTCATAACTTCTTGACATGTCACAACGAATATGTATCTATCATGGGCATTTTAGTGTTTTAGCCATCAGTTGGATTTTAATACAATATGAATTACGTATACACATGTGGGGTGTAATTTTGATGATGCTGCAATTTATCTATGTTACAATGTATAACATGTTACTATACTACTATTATATGTTCTACTGCCATGTGTTACATACTTTGTACCTTATCTATTGACTATATGCGAGTATCATCTATTGCACCTTGTTTCTCATGTGGTATCAATAAATTTACATTTTTTTACATCTGATGACTCAGCCTACCCTAGTGATGTGTTTCATATAAAGTCCCCATTGTCCCCCTTTTTCCCCTAGTCCCCTTATTTTTCTCAGATATAATTGGATGGAGACCTGTGTACCGGATGGTCATGGTCTCATATAAAGTCCTAACCTATGCCTCTTGTTTCGCAAAGAATTTAAAATTGTTTAGCCAGTAACTCTGTGCTCTGTATTTATATTTATGTAGGGTTACAGTGTTTTAGCACCAATAACACCAAAATGTCCAAGCCACATGTCATGTCCAAGCCACAACCATGGGGTCACTTCCACTCTGATCAACCACTGGTGTAAAACACCACCTCCCCTTTACTTCAATGCCTCCTGGGAAAGGAATTAATTGTTGTTTATGCAGTTTTATGTGAAGAGTGTGAAACACCCCCTGTGTGAGCAAGTTCCCAATAAGGGTTTGTAATTTGTCACTGTGCAGAGATATAATTTTGTTTAATGTTTTTTGCTGGGTAACTACTGTGTTGACCATTAATGTTTTCATTGCATCATCATTCAAATGGACAAAACATAATGTTTCTTCGTGGTACTTTAAATTTTAGCTTTAAATTCAAACAACTTTATTCTTCTTTAATTTTTCTAATGACAGATCGAGTCTTCATACTCATTCCCTCTTGAATTGCCTCCTAAGTGAAAAAAAAAAAAAAATAGCTTCGCTGCTGCTAATCTGTATGATTTATAACTTTGGTACCCAAAAATATACCAGTTCAAATGAATATTTTGGGCTGAGATATGAATTCTCTCAGCTTCTAACATTTAATCCTATTAGAAAAAATGGGATTCTTTGCATAAGGTTCTTAAAATTTTGTATATAGTGGCTTGAAAAAAACTACAATGTCATTTTATTCAGATGGTTGTATGGGAAGATACTCTTGTACTAAAATTGTTGACTCCTAAAAAAAAATAAAAAAATAGATTTATCGCAGCACATAAGTACTATTACAGTGTGGCTTGTTTGTCTTGTTGACTGTTTCAGGATGAACCTGAAAACCTGCACTTAATGTTTTCTTCTATTAAAAGTTTGAGTAAAAAAGTGTTGATATTGAATGTGAATCTGTATCTCTAATGTGTACAAATTGCATATAATGTGTCTGGAAAAATAAAATTTCACTTAGTATTTCTGGCTAAAATGTGCCTACTTCAAAACCACCTCACATCATAAAGAGTGTGATTCAATTCAGCTAACCATTACAATCTTTTTTCCATAAACTGCCTTTGGAAGAAACACAAGTTCATTTAACATTTATAACTGAAATGTGTCTACTCTCTGCCCCCCAAATTGTCTCTAATGAAAAAGGATGAGATTCTGATCTGCTAACATGTACAATTTTTAAACCTCATGTCTGAAAATATGCAGTATAACTTATATTTCTGGCTGAAATGGGTCTAATGCTTTCCTCAAAGTTTTCCTTCCATTAATAAGAGTGTGATTCTCTGCAGCAAATCTGTAATATATTTATATTTTGTCTCCGAAGGTTTAATTTTATATATGCTGTTCAAATCTGGCTGCTGTTATCATAGTAGTATATCCAAAAATTCTTAGGGCCCCTTTCACCCTTGTGCGACTTGTCCTGCAATTTGAGACTGCAAAGTCACATGAGAAATCGTACCCTACGATTTCCAATGAGTACCGTTCATATCTGTGTGACTTCAAGTTGCAGTGACTTCAAAGTAGTCCCAGCACTACTTTGGTCCACTTTGATGCGACTTGAAGTCCATAGACCTCAAGATTACACAGGCATTGCTTCAAGTTGCGTCAAAGTCATGTGGCAAAGTTGCGTCAAAGTCAGGGCAAGGTCACGTGGCTTTCAGGTCGTACAAGTGTACAAGTGTGAAAGGGGCCTAAAAGGTGAACTTAAAATCACAAACAATTTATTTGTTTTAAGTATTCAAATCAAAATGGACTTTTTTTTATCCTTAGTTTCTCCCTCAAAACTATCCACCTGTCCAAAAGGGTATAAAAACTGCTGCAAATCGGTAATTTTTTCCCCCTTTTTTGTCTGTAAAATAACCCAAGTTTGAAATAACCCAACAAACGTGACATATACTTGTAGCAGATTGTCTAAACAGACTAGCTGTGGTGCTAATTTGTAACATTTTTCTGTCTGCAGGTCTTTTTTACTTTAAGATGCAATGTGTTTGCTTAATCCCTCAGCAGCTGCAGCCTATCCAAAAAGTAATTAAAGGTTTGAAGCAAGTTGTTTTTCTTGTTTTTTTTTAAATTTTCAATTTAACACAAAAATATGTTTTTTTTATTCATAGATGCAATATGCCAGCTCAGTTAATTGGAAATTGAAGCCTGACCATAGAGGCTTAAAGCGGAGTTCCACCCAAAAGTGGAACTTCCGCTCGTCGGATTCCTCCCCCCCTCTGGTGTCACAATTAGCACCTTTCAGGGGGGAGGGGGGTGCAGATACCTGTCTAAGACAGGTATCTGCACCCACTTCCGGGAATAGACTCCCGCGGGAGTCACGCCCCCTCCCACGCTCCCCCCGCTGTCTCCTGGGAAAGACACAGGTCCCAGGAGATAGCGGAGACCATTGAGAATGCGCAGCGCGACTCACGCATGTGCAGTAGGGAATCGGGAAGTGAAGCCGCAACGCTTCACTTCCTGATTTTCTCACCAAGAATGGCAGCGGCAGCACCCGAGGATCGAGGGACAGTTCGGTCTCGGGTGCCGACATCGCTGGACCCCAGGACAGGTGAGTGACCTTATTTTAAAAGTCAGCAGCTGCAGTATCTGCAGCTGCTGACATCTAAAAAAAAAATTTTTCGCTGGACTCCTGCTTGAATACTTGTAATGCAGATCTGTAACCTGTTCTAATCTTAAGGATTGGTTCCCACTAGTGCAACTTGTCATGCGACTTGGGACTGCAAAGTCACATGACAAGTCGTACCCCATGATTTCTAATGAGTACCATTCATACCTGTGTGACTTCAAGTCACAGTGACTTTAAAGTAGTCCCTGCTCTACTTTGGTCCCACTTTGATCTGACGTGAGGTCCATAGACCTTAGGAATGCACAGGCATTGCTTCAAGTCGCAAAAAAAATCGCAGCAAAATCGCACAACTTTGGGTTTTCAATAGTGGAAACCTAGCCTTAGTCTCTAAAACAAGACACAAGACAATTTTTGAGTTCCTTAGTCAATGCATTTTTTGTTATCTCCCTTAGAAATTGTGACTTGACCGATAAATACTTCAAAGTTACACTGCAAAACTGCACAACCGATTTCTTTAATGGAAGGTGTAAAACATGTTCAATTTCTAGATAGGATATGCCTGGTCAGGCCCTGAGAAATTGTGGTCTAATAGCTGCAGACTCAGGACATTGATTTCTAGATGTCATCTGTTCGCTCAATAGTTCATATATTGCAGTCTGTCCATACATGCTTTGTATCTGTGGTGCAAAACTGTATAATTGCTTGCCTCTTTAGTCTCTAAATAGAGATGCTACTTTTTTTTTTTACTTCCAGATGTCATCTGTGATCTCAATCACTCACAAATTGTGGCCTATCCAATAAAGGCTTACAATCAGTGCTGCACATCTGTACAACTGTTCATCTTTACTCTAACTAAACGCTTCATTTTTTTTGGAAATTAAATCAACATGCTCTCTTCCTATAAAACAGAAAACTATCAAAAAGACTTTAAACACTTTAAAAACTATGTTTAAATTTTCAGGCCTAAAACAAACTGCTTACATGCTCTCCAGCCACTGTGTCAGATATTTGTCTGTTATTCTTGAAACATTGCAAAACAACTGCCTCAGCTGTGCAATGTGACTTTGTGCTTTTGAGTTATTTCGGTGCACTCTGGGTTGACATTTTGTAAAACATTGTACAAAATACAGTGCAGTACTGAAAAGGAGATCACTATGCTAAGTGACTTGTTATGCCACTGCTTGGCAATTTGTATGATGTTGATAGCTTTAGCCTTCATTTTTTCCCAGGTTTATACCATCAGGTAGGTTTTACCTATTTCCACCACTCAATGATGGCCTATTGCTGCTAAACAAGTCAGTTGTCTTTGCCAAAGTTACTTAACAAATATATATATTTTTTTATTTCCTCCAGCATTAAAGGCTAAAAATGTTCTCAAATGGAAAAGGACTGAAAATGTAAGGATAGTTCAGACCCTAGTGGATGGCAAGCTTCCACGATTGTCTGAACTGGGACCTGAACATGCACATAAATGGATGCAATATCAACAGTTAGATACTTATATTAGGACTAGTATACAACCCTCCTTACTTGATAGACAACTAACTATTTTTGAACAACTATTAATAAAGAAACAAAGACAGACTCATAATTTATCAACTATATATAAGCTCCTACGTGGGATAGGACATTTTTTCCTGGCACATAAAACCTCAATAGCAATACGAAATCAAGAAAGGTATTATAAAATTATTATGAGATGGTATAGGACCCCAGTGGAATTATATAAGATAAATTGAAAAAATTCAGAAATATGTTGGAGATGCATGAAGGAAAGGGGGACTATGGCACATATATGGCATAACTGCTCTATGGTGAATGACTTCTGAGATAATGTCTTTAAAATTTATCAGAAGATATCAAGCCATATGGTACAATCAACTGTAAATATTTCAATATTGAATATTATTCTGGGAGCTAGAAAGACAATCAAGACAGATATCCTTCACCCTATGATAACAGCAGCCAAGACAATAGTAGCCCGAAAGTGGCGGCAAACAAATAGTCCTACAATAGCAGAATGGATTTGTGAGATGAGTGAAATACAGCAAATAGAAACAATGATAATGACTGAAGAGAAAATGAGTACTCAAAAATAAAAAATATGGGAAACATGGGGAAAGTTTAGGTCCTCAGTATATATACTCAAGTACTTATGAAGGGAATGAACCACCCTAAAAGTTGAGGCAGGGGGGAGGGGGGATGGGTTTTTTTGGGGAGGGGAGGGGATATGTGGGTGTTTAGAATGAATGGAAGGAAGGAAGTTAATGTAAGTGACCCTATGTAAGAGAACAGAATATGGAAAATGTTTTAATATATAGCTTGAACATAGAGTCAGATCACTTTGAAAAATTCTAGGAAGCTGTGAGAATTTCTTTATGTATTTGTATTTATATTGACTGAAAAATAATAAAAAGAGATTGAAAACAAATATTTTTTTTTAAGGAAAGTCAATCATATTGGGTTGCTGCTGCTATTTGTAAGTCAAGAACAGGCGCATCTAAAAAAATTAGAATATCACAGTGGACCAACACCAGCAGATGACATGGCTCCCCAAATCATCGCTGATTGTGGAAACTTCACACTGGACCTCATGCAACTTGGATTCTATGCCGCTCCACTCTTCCTCCAGACTCTGGGACCTTGATTTCCAAATGAAATGCAAATGCAAAATGAGGACAAAGGATTGGCGAACGGTTCGGCCCGAGCATAAGTTTGGGCCCGAACTTTCATTGTTTGGTCGTTCGACCATTTGTTCAGCCCCCCAAACCGACCACAATGCATTGTGGCACTGAACAGTGCATTGAAAGCCCTGATTGGCTGAAGCAGTAAAAGCTTCAGCCTATCAGTGCACAGAACACTGTCAGAGTCATGATTGGACACTGTCATCATGACTTTATCCAATCAGGGCTCATTCCCGTCCCACAGTGTAAAGGTATTCTTTCAATGGCAGCCATTTTCAGTGTGATTTCAGCGTGGAGAGAGACAGAACAGGGCTCTGTTCAGTGCTATTAGTTAGTTAGTGTGCTATAATGTGCTATTTTGCTTCAATTGTCAGGGTAGAATATTATTTTAGTATCAGTCTAGGGATAGTGTGAGTGTAGTGAGGAGGACTATCATTCAGCTCTGCATAGTGTGCAGCTAGAGTAGGGACAGCTCAGATAGTTTCAGTGTAGTGTAGTGAGACCGTGTCAGTAATCTTGACATTAGAGTATAGCTAGAGTAGGGACAGTTCAGATAGCTTCAGTGTAGTGAAGGTTGAACACCATCTATTTAATTGCGTTACTATCAGTTTAACGCCATTTACTTCTGTGTGTGTTACTGCCAGTTTAATGCCATTTACCTCTGTGTGCATTACTGCCAGATTAACACCATATCGTTTTGCGTGTGTTACTGCCAGTTTAACGCCATATAGCTCTGTGTGTTACTGCCAGTTTAATGCCATATAGTTTTGCGTGCGTTACTGCCAGTTTAACGCCATATAGCTGTGTGCGTTACTGCCAGTTTAATGCCATTTACTTCTGTGTGGGTTACTGCCAGTTTAACACCATATAGTTTTGCGCGTGTTACTGCCAGTTTAAAGCCATATAGTTCTGTGTGCGTTACTGCCAGTTTAATGCCATATCGTTTTGTGTGCGTTACTGCCAGTTTAACGCCATGTAGTTTTGCGTGCGATACTGCCAGTTTAACGCAATATAGTTTTGTGCGTTACTACCAGTTTAACACCATATACTTTTGTGAGTTACTGCCAGTTTAACGCTATTCACTTCTGTGTGCGTTACTGCCAGTTTAATGCCATATAGTTTTGCGTGCATTACTGCTAGTTTAACGCCATATAGTTGTGTGCATTACTGCCAGTCTAAAGCCATTTACTTCTATGTGCATTACTGCCAGTTTTACGCCATATAGTTTTGCGTGTGTTACTGCCAGTTTAACGCCCTATCATTTTGTGTGCGTTACTGCTAGTTTAACGCCATATAGTTTTGCGTGCGATACTGCCAGTTTAACGCAATATAGTTTTGTGTGTTACTACCAGTTTAACGCCATATAGTTTTGTGAGTTACTGCCAGTTTAACGCCATTTACCCCTGTGTGCATTACTGCCAGTTTAACACCATATAGTTTTGCATGCATTACTGCCAGTTTGACACCATATAGTTCTGTGTGCATTACTGCCAGTTTAACGCCATATAGTTTTGTGTGCATTATTGCCAGTTTAACGCCATATAGTTTTGTGTGCATTACTGCCAGTTTAACGCCATTCACTTCTGTGTGCGTTACTGCCAGTTTAACGAAATATAGTTCTGTGTGTGTTACTGCCAATTTAACGCCATATAGTTTTGCATGCGTTACTGCCAGTTTAATGCCATATAGTTTTGTGTGAGTTACTACCAGTTTAACGTCATATAGTTTTGTGTGCGTTACTGCCAGTTTAACGCCATTTACTTCTGTGTGCGTCACTGCAAGTTTAACGCCATATAGGTTTGCGTGCGTTACTGCCAGTCTAATGCCATATAGTTCTGTGTGCGTTACTGCCAGTTTAACTCCATATAGTTTTGGATGCATTACTGCCAGTTTGACGCCATTTCATTCTGTGTTCGTTACTGCCAGTTTAACACCATATCGTGTTGTGTGCGATACTGCCAGTTTAACACAATATAGTTTTGTGCATTACTATCAGTTTAACGCCATATAGTTTTGTGAGTTACTGCCAGTTTAATGCCATTTACTTCTGTGTGCGTTACTACCAGTTTAACACCATATAGTTTTGCATGCTTTACTGCCAGTTTGACGCCATATAGTTCTGTGTGCGTTACTGCCAGTTTAACGCCATATAGTTTTGTGTGCGTTACTGCCAGTTTAACGCCATATCGTTTTGTGTGCGTTACTGCCAGTTTAACGCCATTTACTTCTGTGTGCGTTACTGCCAGTTTAATGCCATATCGTTTTGTGTGCGATACTGCCAGTTTAATGCAATATAGTTTTGTGCATTACTATCAGTTTAATGCCATATAGTTTTGTGAGTTACTGCCAGTTTAATGCCATTTACTTCTGTGTGCGATACTGCCAGTTTAACGCCATATAGTTTTGCGTGCATTAGTGCCAGTTTAACACCATATAGTTGTGTGCGTTACTGCCAGTTTAACACCATTTGCTTCTGTGTGCGTTACTGCCGGTTTAAAGCCATATGGTTTTGCGTGTGTTACTGCCAGTTTAATGCCATATAGTTCTGTGTGTGTTACTGCCAGTTTAACTCCATGTAGTTCTGCGTAGACATGTGCATTCGTTTTCGTCCGAATGCATTTTCGTCCAAATTTCAGGTATTTTCGTTATCGTTTTAACAAACGATAACGAAAGTGCAGAGTCCGAAAAACGAAAGATCCAACATAAACAAATGCTTTATTTTCAATTTCGTTGCTACAACAGTTCGACATGATGATGACAATAACAATCTGTGTTCATCAAACCTGTGGTTGAATGTGCCTAACCTTAACTCTATTAGTCCAAGATTATTCTACATATTGAGAAAAGATTTGACATAGAGAGAAAAGATTCGACGTAGGGGAGAAAAGATAAATAAAAATAATGATGATGATGAATGTTATTGGCTGATTGTAACCAAAGAGGAGGAGCAGTAAAATAGCTAGAACTAAGTACACACGTACTTTGGCTTATGGTGTCTGTTGAAAGTTCTAAGAAGATTCGATGGAGCAGGTAAACTATACGGCGTCGTACTGTTTAGCTACTCCGTCGAATCTTCTTTGAACATTCGACAGACACCATAAGCCTTCAATGACAGATTCAACCTTAATTTGGATTTTCGAATGAATGCAATTTTTTACGAAAAACGAAATTAATAAAAATGAATTTCGGGAGTAACTAAATAAATTTATTTTTCAGATGAAAACGAAATTCCGAAAATGAAATATTTCAGTGTGCACATGTCTAGTTCTGTGTGCGTTACTGCCAGTTTAACGCCATATCGTTTTGTGTGCGTTACTGCAAGTTTAACGCCATATTTTAGGAAAAGAGGGGGGATGAGAGAGTGCCCCCCCTCCTGAACCGTACCAGGCCACATGTCCTCAACATTGGGAGGGTGCTTTGGGGTAGCCCCCCAAAACACCTTGTCCCCATGTTGATGGGGACAAGGGCCTCATCCCCACAACCCTGCCCGGTGGTTGTGGGAGTCTGCGGGCGGGGGGCTTATCGGGATCTGGAAGCCCCCTTTAACAAGGGGACCCCCAGATCCCGGCCCTCCCCCCTGTGTGAAATACCCCTACCATTTCACTAAAAAACTGTCAAAAATGTTAAAAATGACAAGAGACAGTTTTTGACAATTCCTTTATTTAAATGCTTCTTCTTTCTTCTATCTTCCTTCATCATCTTCTTCTTCTTCTGGTTCTTCTGGTTCTTCTGGTTCTTCCTCCAGTGTTCTCGTCCAGCATCTCCTCCGCGGTGTCGGCTTCTTCTTCCCTTCTTCTCCTCGGGACACTCCGCATCCATGATGGCACGGAGGGAGGCTCCCGCTCTTCTCTTCATCTTCTTCTCTTCATCTTCTTCTCTTCATCTTCTTTTCGGGCCGCTCCGCATCCATGATGGCATGGAGGGAGGCTACCGCTGTGTGACGCTTCTCCTATTCTGACGGTTCATAAATAACGGGGGGCAGGGCCACCCAATGACCCCGCCCCCTCTGATGCACGGGGACACGACGGGACTTCCCTGTGGCATTCCCTGTGACGCCACAGGGAAGTCCCGTCATTTACCCCTGTGTGCATTACTGCCAGTTCAACACCATATAGTTTTGCATGCATTACTGCCAGTTTGATGCCATATAAGTTCTGTGTGCATTACTGCCAGTTTAATGCCATATAGTTTTGTGTGCATTACTGCCAGTTTAACGCCATATAGTTTTGTGTGCGTTACTGCCAGTTTAACGCCATATAGTTTTGTGCGTTACTGCCAGTTTAACGCCATATTGTTTTGCGTGCATTACTGCCAGTTTAATGCCATTTACTTCTGTGTGCATTACTGCCAGTTTAATGCCATATGGTTTTGCGTGCGTTACTGCCAGTTTAACGCATATAGTTCTGTGTGCGTTACTGCCAGTTTAACGCCATATAGTTTTGTGCGTTACTGCCAGTTTAACGCCATATTGTTTTGCGTGCATTACTGCCAGTTTAATGCCATTTACTTCTGTGTGCGTTACTGCCAGTTTAATGCCATATGGTTTTGCGTGCGTTACTGCCAGTTTAACGCATATAGTTCTGTGTGCGTTACTGCCAGTTTAACGCCATATCGTTTTGTGCGTTACTGCCAGTTTAACGCCATATTGTTTTGCATGCATTACTGCCAGTTTAATGCCATTTACTTCTGTGTGCGTTACTGCCAGTTTAATGCCATATGGTTTTGCGTGCGTTACTGCCAGTTTAACGCATATAGTTCTGTGTGCGTTACTGCCAGTTTAACGCCATATAGTTTTGTGCTGTACTGCCAGTTTAACGCCATTTACTTCTGTGTGCGTTACTGCCAGTTTAATGCCATATAGTTTTGCGTTCGTTACTGCCAGTTTAACGCATATAGTTCTGTGTGCGTTACTGCCAGTTTAACGCCATATAGTTTTGTGCGTTACTGCCAGTTTAACGCCATTTACTTCTGTGTGTGTTACTGCCAGTTTAATGCCATATAGTTTTGCGTGCGCTACTGCCAGTTTAACGCCATTTACTTCTGTGTGCATTACTACCAGTTTATTGCCATATAGTTTTGTGTGTGTTACAGCCGGCTTAATGCCATATCGTTTTGCATGCATTACATTACTGCCAGTTGCACCAAACACCTCTTTACATTGATTAAAGTGAATCTACGTACAGATTTCAACTTCTTTACATTTGCTTATAAGCACCACCCCCTCCTTCCCAATAATGTCTGGGAGGACAACAATGAGAGGCAGATGTTCCCTTGGCACTGTAAGGGGGCCAGCAACAAATGTGTCCACAGGCAAAGGTGGATGTGGTGGTCAGTCCTCAGGCAGGGCATCATTTCCTTGGTTTAGTGAGTTTGCCCATGCTATCCAGCCACAGCATGCAGAGGAGGTGTTGGACTGGCTTACTAAATCTTCATAAATCTTCCTCATCCTCCTCATCCTCTGTCATGCAAGCAGAGACAAGTGTGCAGTCCCCTACAGTTGCCAGAGTGGATAAACCTGCCTCCTTGTCCACATATATTCCTGCGAAAACCCCAACATCAGCCATTGAGCAGTCAGCTGAGTTATTTGACCACAGCATCAGTCACTTACTACTTGATGATGCCCCAGCCATTACTGGATTCAGATGTTGGTTCTGAGGTTGAGGATGACAGAAACAGGAGCCTAGAGAGAGGGAGGAACACTGGTAGACAAATTAGTATTCATGTTCCCCAAGCCGCAGCATATTACTAAGTTGTCTCCAGTGGTAATGATGAAGATGAAGGAGATGGGGTTGATAATGATGATGAGGTCACTGATGCGACTTGGGTGCCAGATAGAGCAGAGGAGGAAACTGAAGGTTAGGCGGCACAACCCCAAGGAGGCCGACATCAAGAAAGAGTAGAGAGCAGCCACCTTATTCCATCACATTCTGCCGCTGTTATCTCCCGGCCCACCCCCAAAGCTCAGCTGTCTGGGCCTTTTTGAGCACATCTGCAGCAGATAGCACTGTTGTTATCTGCAAACTGTGTCTCAGGCACATCAAACGGGTAAAAAACACCAACCATTTGGGTACCACATGCATACCAAGGCATTTAAAATCCAACCACTCAGCTTGTTGGCAGGAGCACCTAAAAGCCACACAAAAGGGGTGCAAATCTGTTCCTCCTCCTTACCCACTTCAGTCTGCCCCTGCGATACTGAGTCATTACGTTTCAGCAGCCTCCACTGACAGGGATGATGGTATAGCACAGGGTGTCCCAGGTCCTAGCAGCACATCTACCAGCAGCACACCACCAGCTGTAGACTGTAGCCGGTAAATTTCTCTGCCCCATCTGCTGCAGCGGAAAAAAAATACAGTCCCTGCCACCCACATGCCCAGAGTCTGAATGCAAGATTGTCAAAGCTGTTGGCTCTCCAACTTCTGCCTTTCAGCCTGGTGGATTCTGCCCCCCTTCCGTGATTTTGCACAATGTGCTATACCACAATGGCAGGTTCCCAGTCGCTACTACTTTTCACGTAAGGCCGTTCCATCTCTCTACCATCACGTGGAAGGGAATGTTCTGGCATCATTGGGCAAGGCAGTCAGCCTTTAAATCCATCTTACTGCTGACACGGGGTCCAGCAAGAATGGGCAGGGACAATATATTTAGTACACAGCACACTGAGTAGCGCTGCTTGCAACTTGAAAGGATGCAGGACAGGGTTTGGGGCTGCTGCTTGTTGTGCCCCCACATCTCCATACAGCTGGTGGTGATGATGCCAGACCTGTGAGCTCTACCCACTCCTCCTCCTCCGCCACCTCCATGTCCTCCTCTGCAGAATTGTCCTATGAACATCAGGTACCCCCTAAGGGCTATTCCCAGAGTCAGGCTAAAAGGTGCCATGCAATGCTTCAGCTGGTGTGTTTAGGGGACAGGAACCACACCAGAACAGAAATTCTTGCAGTTCTGCAGGGACAGGCCCAGAGGTGGTTCACACCACGCCCGCTGGAGCCATTAATGGTGGTATCTGATAATGGCTCTAACCTCCTGTCCACCCTTAGACAGGGAAAGGTGACACATGTGCCATGCCTGGCACATGTCCTCAATTTGGTGGTGCAGAGTTTCCTAAGTACGTACCCAGGGTTGCAAGATGTACTAAAACAGGCCAGAAGAGTCTGTAGCCATTTCTGGCGGTCATACACAGCCAGTGTTCAGTTGGCTGAAATTCAGCGGGAAATCCACTTGCCCATAAACTGCCTGATTTGTGACATGCCCACCAGGTGGAACTCAACTTCAGGAATGCTGCAGCGGCAATACATGCAGCAGAGGTCAACAAGTACCTGTGCCAGCCAGTACTGCGTGATGACAGGCTCAGGCCGCCTCAGCTATTTTCCCCCACGCCAATGACTGATCATTAAGGATGCATGCACTGTATTGTCACCATCTGAGGAGGACACAAGGATGGTGAGCAGTGACAGTGCAGGCTTCAGTGACACAATCCATGTTGTGTTCCTGCTGGAGCAGACTCTGCGAGGCATTATGGACAGGGCACTGGAGGCAAGAACAGGATTCCTCAGAAAATGGGACTTTGAATGGACGTATGGCAGTATAATAGTATAAAATTACAAAATGTATTGTGTAATCGATAAATTACAACATGGAAAACATATAGCTAATGATAAAAACATATGTAAGGGTAAATTGGGAAAACCAGCTGGGGAAAGGGAGGGAGCTCGCAAATGAATGTCTGATTTGCACCACTCCAAATGCTGTAATTCTACAAGAATAACAAAATGTGTATCATCAAAATCATGCACAGAATACAATTGTACATTCAATAGATACAGATTTTCCTGAACAGCAATTTCAAAAATATTTCCTTTCAATAGCTAGAAATACTGACTCCAAACATAGAATGATTTCACCAGTAGCTGAAGAAAAAGACACTCAAGTACTGGGAGTGAAGTATCCAGTCCTAGATCCACCCGTGCTCCCAAAATTGCTTGTGGTCATTGGGGGGGGATTTTTTTAACTACAAAGGTAGTGTCCAACTAAATATAACAATACAGACAGAGATTGACATTCAGAAACTAGGAAAAGATATATGAAAAAATGATAGTATTTGATTTATACGTAATGGGTTCATACCTTGTTTATGAAAGCATGTGTATATGTATATCTCTCATGGAAGGTGTATCCAACCAGAGCAGGGTTCTCATATTAAGTGATGGAGATGTGTCCAACATAAGCTCATATAGGGTAGAGCCCTGAAGATTTCATCCTTATGACCAATTACTTAAAAAATAGAAATTGTCACCATCTAGAAAGGAGAAAGAAAATACATAAATAGGTAAGTGAAAGCCTACAGACCAACAGCAGAGTGGTCCTGAGTTCACAGCCATATATATGTCTAAAATGATGGGTAACTTGCCTTAGTAGATGGAACAGGAGTATGCGGCCGGTCAATCAGCTGCAAAGTCAAAGAGACTGAGCCGTAGCAGGAATCTACCTTATATCAGTGCTGTCATTAGAAATAAGTTGAAATCAGCTGGTGAGTTTCCAAGTGGTGATCTAGTCACCCGTGGCACCAAGAGAGAACCTATCAGAAGGCAGCATGGACCATCCCCATGGTGATATTGAGGTCATGTGACAATGCCCTGTCCCATGATCGATTGGGGCCATCATGCAGGCATAGTGCCGCGCATCACCTATGCAGCCTGAGCGTGGCACTGTCGCCGCATGGAACGCTCCGTTCTGTCATCAGGAAGACGGTGTACAACGTGATGACATCGCTCGGCGCAATTGTGTCACCGCGCAACAGCATGCAATAACATATACTGCATACTGGAACGCTGCTCCATTGAAATACATTGCCCATGCAACAATGAAAACTGTATCCAAAGCAGGATGACCGAAAACAGGTTTAATAATATAGTCCCATAATGAAGTGGGGGAAACAAAAACGACCTTGTATAAGGGCATATAGAACTATCATACATGACTAAAAATGAATGAAAAATGAGCATGGTAGCACAGTAGATCCAGAGTCCAAGGTAGAGACCCCCAAGAATGGCCTAAAGGGATACCTCTAAAAATACCTAAACTGCAATCCCCAACATTCAAAAAGAGGGGGACAGTAACGATGTTGATCGTGGATGTTAATTTTATTTCAAAATCATGTGGCAGGACATATTTTAGGGCAAACATAACACAAGTCAATGTTTAAATCATAATAAAGAGCCAGAAAAACAGCATTTTTTTTTGTTGAGAAAACAGTACATAGATATAAAGAGCTCAATTTTTATTAAGGGAGTCATGGTAATTCAGGACCTCCTGAGACGAAACCCTCCAAAAAGGGTTTAAAGGTAATCATCTCATTGAGGTGGTAGCATTTAATCTGAAAATCTACCGTTGTTCTCTCTGCAAAAAAATTTTATTCCAATCTCTCCCCCTTATTCCTGGATGCACCCTATCGAGTACGAGAAATTTAATACGGGGGAAAGTACTGCCATGAAAACATGAGGTATGACGGCACAGCGGTAAGTCTGGGTTGCATGTCTTCATGCTTGCGATATGCTGATATGCTCTACGCCATAGCTCATTTTTTTGTCTTACTGACGTAAAAGCATTGGCATTTGCATTGGAGTAGGTAGACTACACCCAAGGTTTTGCAATTTGCGAAGTGCTTCGGGGTAAACGCTGTTTTATTGGGAAGTAGACTACATTTGATGATGTCCATATACTGGCAATACGGACAGCCACCATGTACTCAGTCTCTTACATGGGTCCTTTGATCCACCCTTAAATTCACTAGAGACAAGTTTGTCTCGTAGTGAACTCGCTCTACGAAAAGTGAAAGTTGGACGTTCTGGCACTAAGGATCCAACTATGGGATCCAAAGCCAGAACATGCCAGTATTTATGTACAATTTTTTTGAAAAGTTTCTGTTGATTTGAGAAGTGAGTGATGATCCGAATCTGGCCATCATTGCCTTTTTATGGTTTGGCACCGTACAGTAACTCCTGCCTAGTTTTGGATGTGGCTTTCTTAAAAGCCTTTTTAAGACTTTTTTGTGTACCCTCGTGTGAGGAGTCTTGTCCTCAAATTGACAGCCTCTCTTTTAAATGTAACCTTATCAGAACAGTTTTGTCTTACCCATAAGTACTGTCCAAAAGGTATTGATCGAATTAAATTCTTGGGGTGGAAGCTGGCAGCATGTAGAATGCCATTACCAGCAGTTGGCTTTCTATATAGGCTACTCGTTATCATACCAGTGTCATCTTTATGAATGTAAATATCCAAGAATTCAATTTGATCAGCATTAGATGTCATAGTGAAAGCAAGATTGAAAGCATTTTCATTGAGTCTTTGCACAAACGTCTGAAGCAGCCCATCCAGGCCACTCCAAATGAGAAAAATGTCATCAATATATTAAAACCAGATGATTACATGGTCCAGAAAGGAAACCAGGTCGTCTGATACCTGGAGGAAATGGGAACCATTGAAAGCAAAGTAGTTATGATTTAGGACAAAGTCGAGAGCCTCAACAATGTAATCATTGACTTTTCTTCGGACCACTTTTCTCCAAAAGAACTCTTTTTATGCAGGCCAGACCCAGATCGTGTGGGATGGAACTGTATAGTGCTTCCACATTAATTGCCACTAGTATTGAATTGGGTGGAACCTGCAAGCCGTCCAACTGTCGAAGTAAATGTATAGTGTCCTTCACATAACTTGGAATACTCAAGACTTGAGGACGCCAGTGTCTGTCAATGAATTTGCTGAGGTTCTCTGTCAGGGACCCATTGCCTGAAATAATAGGGCGCCCGGATGGGTGCGTTAGACTCTTGTGCAATTTGGGTAGGGAATAGAATGTTGGAGTTCTTGGGAAGGGGATACGAATATAGTTCCACCCCTCTCTATTAAGAATGTTTTGTTGGAAATCCCTATCTATGAGTAGGGAGAGAAAATAAAACACTACACACCCAATCGCAATCTGCGATCATACAACCAAAACCTCCTCCTCGTTCCCAAATACTGCTACAAAGCAAGGGGAGAACGCAGATTCGCAGTCCAGGGACCTCAGCTATGGAATACTCTTCCGACTCACATCCGCATGGAAGAAAACCATCTGGCCTTTAGGAAAAAACTAAAAGCCTTCCTCTTCTAACAAGCTGCTCAGACACAAAACGCATTAGCACCTTGAGGCGATTCAGTTCGCATTTGCAGCGCTTTACAAATCATTCATTCATTCATTCATTCATTCAGTAAGTAGAATTCTTTCTGAAATTGATCAATCTTAGTTGAATTTATCCGAGTGTACCAGTTCCTGTTGTACAAGATCCTGGTGCACATGGACAAATACTGATCATTATCCATGATTACAATGTTGCCCCACTTATCGGAGGGCTTAATAGTAATCATTGGATTGATAGAAAGATTGTAAAGTAATTCCTGTTCCTCTTTTGAGAGGTTGGACCTACCATAGTGGCTGACTTTTAAATGTTTAATCTCTAAGATGGTTAAATGGACAAAGGTTTGGACACTGGTGTTAAAACCTATCCGATTTTTTCTTGTTTTTTTTGGATAAAGTTTTTATATCCAATGAGGGTTTATTCAGCCTTAAGAGGATATCTTCAATATCAATGAGATCAATTAGATCCAAATCCGGATAATTTTCATCTAGGAGTGACACTAGAGTGTCAATAGCTTTCACTTCCTCGGGTTAAAGTTGTGTTCCATCTTTAGTATTTTTATTTTATAGCTGTTTGAGAATTAATTTATGTGCAAAGAGCTGAATATCCTTGATCGCCTCTAATTTGACGATATCCTCATTAGAACAGAAGCTAAGGCCTTTACTCAAAATATCTTTCTCAACGTTAGTGAGAGGATATTGGGTTAAATTTATTACGTTTAAAGACACAACATCTTTTATTGTCCTTTGTTTGCAGTGACTGTTTTCCCTTAAATCGGCAGAGGAGCTGTATCCAGCTCCTGTCCTGGAACTAAAAAAACCTTGACTGTGCTGGTAAAAATAATTTACGAGGCCTCAAAGAAGTACTTACCATAGACGTGAAACGAGAAGAGGGTAACATAGTGGAGGTAGAGGGAGTGGAGCCATCACCAATCTGCATCCCAATGCAGAGGGATATACTTGCATTCTGGGAGCGAAATCACTCTCCAGTCTAATGTGCCTGCTTTCCAGTCTGATGCCTTGACGCCTGCCTTCCAGCCTGAAGTCTCGGTGCCCGCTTTTCAGTCTGATGTGCCCGCTTCCCAGTCTGATGTCTTCATGCCTGCCTTCCAGCCTGATGTCTCGAAGCTTGCCTTTCAGCCTGATGTCTCGGTGTCTGCATTTCCACCTGATGTCTTGATGCCTGCCTTCCAGTCTGATGTGCCAGCTTCCCAGTCTGATGTGCCAGCTTCCCAGTTTGATGTGCCAGCTTCCCAGTTTGATGTGACAGCTTCCCAGCCTGATGTCTTGAAGCTTGCCTTCCAGTTTGATGTGCCAGCTTCCCAGTTTGATGTGCCAGCTTTCCAGTCTGTTGTCTCAGTGCCTGCCCTCCAGCCTGATGTCTCGAAGATTGCCTCCCAGTCTGATGTGCCAGATTCCCAGTCTGATGTGCCAGCTTCCCAGTCTGATGTGCCTGCTTTCCAGCCTATTGTCCCAGTGCCTGCCTTCCAGCCTGATGTCTCAGTGCCTGCCTTCCAGCCTGATGTGCCAGCTTCCCAGACTGATGTGCCAGCTTCCCAGACTGATGTGCCAGCTTCCCAGCTTGAAGTGTCCGTGCCCGCTGCCCAGCTCAAAGTGCCCACTGCCCAGCTCAAAGTGCTTGCTACCCAGCTCAAAGTGCCCGTGCCTGCTGCCCAGCTCGAAGTGCCCGCTGCCCAGCTTGGTGTATTCCTGCCCGCTGTCTGCCTGGATGTGCCCGCTGTCTGCCCGGATGTGCCCGCTGTCTTCTCAGATGTACCCGCTGTCCAGTTTAATGTACCCGATGCCCAGCCTGATGTGCCCTCATCGGTTGTTCGGTTTGAGGCCATGAACTTTGGACAATTTCACCTTATTGGAGCGTCCGGAGGCCGCTCCTTTGGGGGGGGGTACTGTCATGAGAGGGTTTACCCGTTGGTGGCGCTATTGGTCTCTTGGATTGCAGTACCAGTGTCCACCAGTGGGTGTCTTCCAACATCTGGGATCTGTAGTAAGAGGTCTCTCCTGCTGGTGGCACTGTTGTATCCTTGGGCCGTTGTACCGGTGTCCACCAGCAGGTGCACTCCGGCAGTGTGGAGCAAACAGCACTCTCTGCGCTCAGCTGTAACATGAGGTCAATTACCACAGCCTTAGAAATACCCGGCAAGCCCTCATAGGCTTGCCTCGGTATCTTTCTTCCTTGTGCCCTGACCTGTTATCCCGTATCCTGTAAACCTGTATCTCTTGTATCTGAATCTGAGCCTGCTCCTGAGCCTGTATCCGATCCCATCCTGATCCTGTCCCTCCTGTGTTCCTATTCCCTTGTATCCATATCCCATCCATTATCTCCCTCTCCTATCCTGCCCTTGTTAAGTTGCTGATCCCCTGTGTATGACCCTGGCCTGGCTTACGTGTTTGATTTTGGTACTTCCCTTTGGCTGTATATATTATCTGTTGTCTGTGGGTTTCTGTTGGTTGGTTGAGCACTATTTGTATTTGTGGTGTTTGTTTATTTATATCACTTATCCTAAATAAACATTATTCTTATTTCACTTTACATGCGTTTTGGTTTCCTCTTTGCAGTCCACACAATCTGGTCACACCTGTTCATGACACCTTGGCAAATTTGAGGCACATGGGCAACCTCATGCTTCAAAGCCTGCAAAATCACCCAAAAATACGTGGCATAAAGGAGAAGGATGATTACTGGTTGGCAACCCTCCTTGACAACTGTTATAAGGGGAAGGTCTCAGAACTCATCCCATCCCCACAGAGAGTGCAGAAGATAAAATCTCTTGAGGGCACGTTAAAGAGGATTTTATTGAACATTTTTCCTGACTCCAGTAGGTTACAGTGTGGTGGAAAACGTTGCTTTGAGTCTTCTGTTGGTCAAGAGAGGAGCGTTGGAGAAGGCATCCGCTGAAGTGAGGCATTTCAGAATTTTTTTAGTCCTCACCGCCCAGGGCTGTCAGCTTCCACATCCCATCGGCAGCATCTGCATCACATGGTGGACGATTACGTCGAGGCAAAAAAAGAGATAGAGAGCTTTCCAGCTGATGATCCACTGACTTACTGGGTCATGAGAATAGATCATTGGCCAGAACTTGCCCAGTATGCTATTGAGTTGTTGGGCTGCCCTGCATCCAGCATGCTTTCAGAACGGGCATTCAGTGCTGCAGGAGGTTTCATTACTGATCATAGAACGCGTCTGTCCACAGACTCGGTGGACCGTTTGACTTTTATAAAAATGAATCAGTCCTGGATTACCAGCTATGAAGCACCAGATGCCGATGTCACTGATTACAGTAGGTGACCGCGATATTGTG
Organism: Lithobates clamitans; assembly: GCA_037952925.1. Taxonomy (NCBI): domain Eukaryota; kingdom Metazoa; phylum Chordata; class Amphibia; order Anura; family Ranidae; genus Lithobates; species Lithobates clamitans. Next base: position 7,746,522 of record JBBGZY010000655.1, read on the forward strand.
TTAATCTCGCCGCATTTCTCGGCGAGATTTGACACCTGCGAGCCCCGTCGCAGGAGCCAGCGCAGAGATGGCTCACTCATCGGGAAAGGAAAACTTTGTTTTCCTTTCGCGATGAGTGACAGGCAGTGCTGACAGCTGTCTGGTATGAATCCTGAGGCGGGAACACTGCGCCAAATTTTCAATGAAAAAAATGGCGTGGGGTCCCCCCCAGGGGCATACCAGGCCCTTAGGTCTGGTATGGATTGTAAGGGGAACCCCCTACGCCAAAAAATTGGCTTGGGGTCCCCCCAAAATCCATACCAGACCCTTATCCAATTACGCAGCCCGGCCAGCCAGGAAAGGGGGTGGGGACGAGTGAGCGCCCCCCCTCGTGAGCCGTACCAGGCCGCATGCCCTCAACATGGGGGGTTGGGTGCCTTGGGGGAGGGGGGCACCCTGCAGGGCCCCCCACCCCAAAGCACCTTGTCCCCATGTTGATGAGGACAAGGGCCTCTTCCCGACAACCCTGGTCGTTGGTTGTCGGGGTCTGCGGGCAGGGGGCTTATCGGAATCTGGGAGCCCCCTTTAATAAGGGGGCCCCCAGATCCTGGCCCCCCACCCTGTGTGGATGGGTATGGGGTAAATGGTACCCCTACCCATTCACCTAGGGAAAAGTGTCAATAAAAAAAAAACACAGTACACAGGTTTTAAGAGCAGCTCCGGGGTCTTCTTCCGACTTCGGGGGGTCTCCTTCCGACTTCTCCTGGTGTTCGGCCTCTTTTCCCGGTGTTCTGCCTCTTCTCCCGGTGTTCCGCCTCTTCTCCCGGGCCCCGCCACTATCTTCTTCCAGCTCTATTGCCAGCGAGGGGCCCGGTCTGCTTCCGCTGTCTTGTCACCGCTGTCTCGCCGCCGCTGTCTCGCCGCCGCTGTCTCGCCGCCGCTGTCTCGTCGCTTCTTCTCTTCTTCCGATGTTGACACGATGCTCTCTCTGGCTGGAATTCTTTGTGCGAGCTGCGGAGCCATTTATATAGGCAGTGACCCCACCCCCTTGTGACGTCATGGTCCCAGCATGCGCAGGGACTCTGGCATCATAAGGGGGCGTGACCCCAGAGTCCCTGCACATGCTGGGACCATGACGTCACAAGGGGGCGGGGTCACCGCCTATATAAATGGCTCCGCAGCTCGCACAAAGCATTCCAGCCAGAGAGAGCGTCGTGTCAACATCGGAAGAAGAGAAGAAGCGACGAGACAGCGGTGGCGAGACAGCGGCAGCGAGACAGCGGCGACAAGACAGTGGCAACAACCAAGGCACCCAACCCCCCATGTTGAGGGCATGTGGCCTGGTACGGCTCAGGAGGGGGGGGGGGCGCTCGCTTGTCCCCACCCCCTTTCCTGGTTGGCCGGGCTGCGTGCTTGGATAAGGGTCTGGTATGGATTTTGGGGGGACCCCAAGCCGATTTTTCAGCGTAGGGGGTTCCCCTTACAATCCATACCAGACCTAAGGGCCTGGTATGCCCCTGGGGGGGGAACCCACGCCGTTTTTTTCATTTAAAATTTGGCGCAGTGTTCCCGCCTCAGGATTCATATTAGACAGCTGTCAGCACTGCCTGTCACTCATCGCGAAAGGAAAACAAAGTTTTCCTTTCCCGATGAGTGAGCCAGCGCGACATGCACAGTACCCTGTTGCGATGGTATCGCGCTGGAAACACAATCTCGTGGTCAGGTACTGTAAGTCTTTTTGGAATGTGTAATCTCTGCAGGACTTCGAGGCTGCCTAGCTTTGAGGGTGTTCAATCATTTCATCTGGAAGAATGTTTTTGGTATAGGTTTCATGGGCACAATTAACACCCAAAGACCAATTTTTCAGCACCTGTTTGACAGGTGCATATCATTGCAATTTTTTACAGCAAGGCCAATTCTTGCTTTCATCAAGAGTACCTCTATAGGGTTACGGTGGGAAGGTGCACCCACAACCAAAAAGTAATTTTTCTGCACCTGTTTGACAGGTGCATATCATTTCAATTTTTACAGCAAGGCCAATTCTTGCTTTCATCAAGAGTACCTCTATAGGCTTAAAGTGGAAAGGAACCACCGACACCCAAAGACCAATTTTTCAGCACCTGTTTGACAATTTTTTATAGCAAGGCCAATTCTTACTTTCATCAAGAGTACCTCTACAGGGTGTAAGAGTGAGAGCCCCTGTCTCAGTGAAAATGAGTGTAAACTGGACACAGGACTCTCAAAGAGGCAGTTTGAGAAGTTCCAGCAGAAGATTGGTGAGCAGAGAAAATTATGCTTTAAGTCTTCTCTGGATTTTGTAAGTCTGGATTGGGGTTGGAAACTTGAAGACTTCAAAGAGCTTTGGGAGGGATGGAGTCTTCAGTCTTGTGTCTAGGTTTTCCAGAAGTTCTGCAGATTGTGTGTGTCCAGGTGCACACACTCATTATAAGGCAGATCTGAGCATAACTCAGGAGAATTGGTGTGGGAGCAGTTGCTGCAGCCAGGAGGGAGGTGTGCTACTGTTTAAAAACCCAATATCCTTGAGATGGCACCCCATGTGGGAGAGGTTCCAAGTCAGTGGACTGAGAGAGTTGGGCCAGCTGAGAGAGTCTAGGAGACCATGGCTGAGACAACTGTGAGAGAGAGTCCTGGGGACCAGAGGGGACCGTGAGTCTTGGAGGAGTGCGAAAGCCTGGAGTGTCAGGAAAACCCCTTCCTAGAGGCCAGGAGTGGGCCTGTGCAGCAAGGTACTGCACCCAAGGCTGGTGAACCTTAAGAGCCAGGTGGATTGGCATTTTTCATTTAGTGTATTTCTGCTGGAGAAGAACCCCTGTGGGGGGCAATCCATGTGTGTATGAACTTTCATTTTTGTTACTTTCAATAAAAGTGGGCTACCATGCCCTTAAACTGAAGTTCCTTTTGCCTGTGAACTCACTGAAAATGCATCTACCACTGAGCTAGACATCCCCCATATTACAAGTGGTGGAGAAGGCGGGCACACAGATGGAGGAAATCTGGGTCTCTGCTCCAGCAGTGAGTTTGTCAAGGAAATGTCATTGGCTGTGTGTAAAAGTACAGCCAGGCAATGAGCATTGCGTGCAGGTAGTGCACCTGTGAGACTTTTTTTACTGCTGTGAACTGTGTAACAAGCTGCTGTGCATGTGACTGCAAGGATGAGGTGGTCAAAATGCAAGAAGTGCACCTTAAATCCAGGTAAAGGGAAAGTGCCAGCTGTTGTTCCACGTCCTTTGTCCCTGGTTGCAGAGTGGGAAGTTGACATAGTGGCATCTAACTTCATACGGCCAATGGTACCTACAGAGGAGGCTGAAGGTTTCCTAATGGGGTTTGAAAGAGTTGCAACATGGAGGTCATGGCCTAGAGACTGGTGGCCAGAGTTGCTGCAACCCTTGCTGCTGAATCGGTTCTGGTAGGTTGGTATCCTACCAACAGATGGGTCCAAGCCGAGATGATTATGACCAGTTTAAAGTATAAACCCGTAGTAATGGGAGAGGCATCACTGGGACAACAAAGCACCAGTCAAGCAATGGCTCAGGAGAGCATGAGTGTGCATCAGTGTACCAGCCCTGGATTTTCTGCAAGCGTATCGGTTGTTACCTATGGCAAAAGTGGCAAGAAGTCTGTGTGGCCTTCAGGGGGTACCAATGAGCATGAGGAAGCTAAAGAGGTGTATTATGGCTGCTTATGTGAAGTGGTCAGCCCAGAAAGAAGGGCACAAGAGTCTGCAACCTCCATGAGGTGTAGCCAACCATCTTTGGAGTGCTGATCTGCAGTTACCCCTAGCAACAGGAATCTTTTGTTACCTGCAGGGGGTGTTGGTGGGTTCGGAAAAGCTGCAGTGTTGCTCCATGACCATGTGGAAGAGCGAGTTTGTGGAGACACCACAGATGAGAGACAATGTACTCAAATGAAGGCTATGACACCGGCTCCAGGAATTGGTAAGACTGTTGCAGTTTATGGGACAGAACCCAATGAAGTGGAAGTGTGTCCAGCAGGGAGATCCGCAGTACAGGTGGACTTGCTGCAGTGTGCTACCCGGAGTAGTGGGGAGGCACAGGGTAAAGCCCAACTGGCAGCAGGACTAAAGACTAAAAAGGACATGGGGACTTTGTATGTACCTGGTGGAATCCAGCAGAGTGCTGGAAGAGCTGTACTAGGGATGACCAAAGAAATCTGTATACTATGTTCCCTAGTGACAGAGACAGGTGCTGCAAGGTTGCCCAGAGAAACATCCCAGGAGCCCACAGTGTTGGAGCAGAGGGTTTCCCAGGTCAACTGTGGAGCTGCTCGAGTGGGTAAGAGGCCACCCACAATAGCTACAGCTACGTCTAAGCGTCATGATGATCCTCTAAAGGTTGAGAACTGTATTTCTGGAAATGTCATATTTGAGAATAATGTTGGTAATGAGTTTACTAAAAAAGGTAGGAGTAGGATGTCTCCCGAGACCACCAGAGGCAGAGCCGCATGTTTGTCCGTGTAAATCTCCAGGGAACTCCCTGTGTTGGAACTAGAGGTTGTCCAGGACCGCTCTGGAACTACTCTGGGGGAACAAGGGGGGACTGCACCACACAGTGAGAGTGTGTGGGTGCAGACCACCGCCTGTTATGTGACCAGATTGGTGAACAATTTATTCACCCTGTTAAAGCTGGTAGTGTAAAGCTGAGTGTGGTGTAGCACCACCAGAACAAACTGGTCAAAATAGTGTATTGCACCCTGCCTTGTGTGGCAAAGCATCGTCCCAATGTGACATAAGTAAACCTGTGCTTGTACAATGTGATGCGTATAGAGATGACAAATGTACAGTACTGGGTAATGAGTCCCGTGCTCCTTTGGTGCCTCTTGGAACAGGTGATGCAGCGCTGCAGAATGCCTGTCAGGGAAGCACCACGGACTGGGAAGCATGGTCCAAGAGAGTAGTCGCAACACTAAACAAAGTGACCATGGGTTACAAAGCTATGATGTGTAACAAAGATGAGGACATAACACTTGCTATGCCCAATGGAGGGATTGCAGGGTGGCCAGTGGCCAAGGACATGTTGGCCCCGGCAGAGATTGGTCCCCTCCAGTCAGAGAGACCGGTTAATGGCGCATGCATGGCAGTTGTGTTATCCACAGCCTAACCACTGGAAAATAGTGAGTGCAAAAATGGCAATGTGACTTGCAGCGGCTCACTGATGCCAGCCCTAGTGTGTTATCGTTTAATAGATGGTAAAGTATTTCAGTAAGCACAGACCGCCTGTTCTAGCAATTGCATGAAGCTTACGAGAGGAGTCAGCTGCATCACTGTGCATCCACTCCCTGGCCACGAGTGATGTCAGGCAGCGCCGGCTGGACCGTGCGAGTGCTTTGGGCAGTGTGTGTTACAAGGAAGCAGGCGGTCTGTGCTTACTGAAATACTTTACTACGCTGCTAGTTGCTGTGAGCTAACTGATCCCTACAGACCAGGAGAGGAGGCTATTATGGAGCTCTTTATGCCATTTAACGCTGGCTGTTTGTGAGTGCAACCCTCGTTTTTTTATACACTTATCTTCATCTAATAAATGATAACACACTAGGGCTGGCGTGCTCTTTCTCTTCTCTTTATATATTTTCAGAATCATGTCTACCACCCAGTGGACTTTTGGGAGAGCTGCAACACCTTAAGCGAGGAATATACATACAGACTGTTTACTGTTGGAATAGGTATAGTAGGGACAGTGCTAAACTTGGTTTGTTGTGTGTGTTTAAATGTGAGACATACATCTGACAGCGCTCCAGTTGAGCACCAGGCTGTGAAGACGGTTATCCCCAGTGAGGTGGAGGTCGCTGTAAATGTCTCTACCTTTCCAGCTTCAGTGGATGAGCCCCTCCACGTCCTTGATGATGGAAAAGTCCCTAGAAAGGTCTTGTTTGTAGATGTGGATCACATTAGGATGACTAATGTATTGTTGAAAATGCTTGAAGTCCAAAAAGCACATCTGCTGTACACTTGGGTGTCTCTACCGTGGTCGGAGAAGGTGGTACTGCGTAGTACCCAGTAGGTGGAGCCAAGTAGTACAAGCTATGCTTGATGATGTTAATCACAAGGGGAACTGGTTGGTACCATATTTATTAGCAGGGTGGCAAATGGTCTCAAGGTTCTCTGAGAGGGTGCTTCCAGTTACTGGTTTGGATGGAAGGCGCTCAGGGGAACGTTTGAAAACATCAGATGTCTCTCCGCCTGATGCGGTGACTACGAAAACTTCTGCTGGTGCGGTCTGAGGTGCAGCTAAACAGCGGTCAGTAGAGGGCATGGACACTGCCTCACCCACTAGACCTGAACACCCACTAGACATGAAGGAAGGGCCCGAAATAGATATGGCAGTAGTAGAGATTTTTCCTGTCATTCACAAACAGGTACAGATAAAGGTACCCGGAGACACTGTGTGGGGAAGTATTGATGGTATTGGAAGTGGCAACATCAGAATTTGTGAACTGTTGCTGGTTGGTACTGCTAACAAGGGTTTAATTGCTGTGGGTGACCTCAGAAGAGTTGTTAAACCAAAAAAACCTGTTGTGATGGGAAAAACTGGTATTGGTGAAGGAAAAGGTGGATCCCCATCAGGCGAAGTATTAGGAGCAGGTTACCTATATCAAGAAAGGGAAATGAGCCCAGGAACCCCAGAAGACTTGGATACAGCACTCTCTGAACAGCCAGTTTCTTTATCAATGACCTTTTGTGACTTACCCTCCTTGTGGAGGGTGTCAATGACTGTCTTCTGGACAACTGTCAAGTCAGCATTCTTTCCCATGAACATGTAACCTACTGATACAGACTGAGAGAACATTTAAAGGCTCAGGAAACCTTTACAGGTATTTTGAGTTAATTAGCTGATTAGAGTGTGACACCATAAGTCTACAATATTGAACTTTTTCACTATACTCTAATTTTCTGAGATACTGAATTTTGGGTTTTCATTAGCTGTAAGCCATAAACATCAAAAATAAAAGAAAGAAATGTTTGAAATATATCAATCTGTGTGTGATGAATCTATATAATATATGTAGCACTGACCCCCGAAGGAGCTGCTGGTTATTATTTTGGGTCACCCCCTACCCACAGTTCACCATACCTCAGAGTCTATACTGGGCCTTGCGATGTATGCACCAGTCAATTAGTTCTTTTTTTTATTAATGCTTTTTTATTAAACAACTTGAACAGTAGAGGGATGGAGAGTTAGGGGAAAGTTCAGATACCTTGTGCAGATCACTGAGGAACTTGAGATCCCGGAGACAAGTACACCCTCAGTCAATGGATCGGTTAGGATGCATTCTCCAATTGAGTCACCAGGCTCATCTTGAGATACCAGCCTTTCGCTTGATCCTCTCCTAGATGAGTCCTCCCCCCGGATCTTTCAATTGCTCTGCTTCAGACAGACAGCACAGGACCACCTCTCAACCAGTAGGTCCCAGATAACTTCTGGGCCTACTTATAGTCACGTAGCCTTGGGCCAGCAGGGCCCCGAGACAGAAAAGGAGTTGTCACATACCTTAGGCCAGGAAGACCAGGAGGTGAGAGAGCGAACAAAATGGCATCTGCCCCTTAAGTATCCTTTCCCAGAATGCACAGTGGTGAACCACTCCCACTAGGCTGTTTCTGGGGAAGAAGGACACTCAATACACCTTAGCCTTTTGCCCTTTCATCACTGTCTTGTGGTGGTTGCCCTTCCGTCACTGTCTTGTGGTGACAACGAAACCTACAAGCGGCAGTGTGGAATTGCATGCAACACAGCCAATGCTGGAACAGAGGCTAATTTAGCCATATCATTGAATCTGAACTATATACAGAACAGATAACCCACTAAATTTACATGCGAGCACCCAATCAACAGGAGCAGGGTGCTACATATATATGAGTTTCAGTTTTTGAATTGAATTACTGAAATTAACTTTTTGATGATGTTCAAATTTTTTGACATGCACCTGTAAACGATATAATTTCTTATGCAATTTATGTGATGGTATAATATGATGTGACTAATGCTTTTTCTGATAATTGTAATGTTCTGTAAAACCACATACAACTCTAAAGCCTCGTACACAAAATCTGATTTTCCGACAGGAAATGTGTGATGACAGGCTGTTTGTGGAAAATCCGGCCGTGTGTATGCTCCATCGGACAATTGTTGTCGGATTTTTCATGGACAAATGTTGCATCTCAGGTTTTAAAATTTTCCGCGGACAAATGTCTGTTGTCAGGTTTTCCGAGCATGTGTACACAAGTCCATCGGACAAAAGTCCAAAGTACAAACACGCATTCTCGGAAGCAAGGACGAGCGAGAAGCTGTCAGTCTTGTAAACTAGCGTTCGTAATGGAGAATTAGCATTCGTGACGTAGCAAATTATGAAATCTCGAAATGCAGCGCACAATTCTCTACTTCTTTAATGGGATAATAATGAAGCTGCTTTGCTGGTGATACTGATGGAGTTATTGCAAACAAATTTTCAAAGGCTTTTTTTTTCTAGTGATATCAAGAATAATATTAATATGCTTTTTTTTCATTTTTATTTGGGCAAGATACCACAACAACATTATCCTGTAGTTTTTTAGATCAAAGATACAACTATGTTGGTGTCCCTTGTCAATTTTACATTGTACTTTTTAAAATGTAACTGCCTACTACCAAACTGTCATTTGAAGTAAAACACATAGCCAAGTATTTTTCTATACAATTTTTTTATTGTGCATTAAAAAAGAAAACAAATAAAATTTAGACATGCTATCTGCGAATAGAACTTAACCAAAAAGTGCATTCTATGCATCCAAAAATATAGAAAATATACCAAATCAAATCATTATGCAACCAAAAAAATAATGTCAAAGCAATAACTCCAAGGCCAATAATAAATAACTCATTATCTCCTCCGATTCCGCAACATGACTGGTTGACGAATGGCCGTTCAGAAATGAACTGAAAAGCGCAAAATGAAAAGTGCAAAATGAAAAGCGTGAAATGAAAAGCACGAATCAACACTGACCACACTTCTACTAACACAAAATTAGCTGAAGGAGCCCAAAGGGTGGCGCTAAAGAGCTGAAAAACAACTTAGTACATCACTACGTTCGTATTTGTTGACCAATAATTCCTTGCCGTTTGTATGCAAGACAAGTTTGGGCAAACGCCCTTCGGACAAAAGTCCACGGTTTTGTTGGCCAACAGTCCGATCGTGTGTATGAGGCTTAAGGCAAATGCCAAGCATGTAGGATTGAAGTATTTGTGAATTTTTATTGCCGCCCATTAAGCTTCTTGAATAGACTGTCTCCCTGCTAAACAATATATATATATATATATATATATATATATATATATTGCTTTGGTTTATGTCCCCCAGGCCACTGCCTAGCTTCCCATGCACTTTGTGCAACATATCTTTCACTATTAACCTATAAAATGGCCATTACTAAAATATTTTTTTGTTTATCTATCACTGCGGACTGTAAAATGTCAGGTGTAGTGTCTATGTTGTTCTATGAATGTGGTGTATATTATGCTGGTAAATCTATAAAAAAGCAAAAACAACATTTTATCAATGATTGGAATGTTTACATGTAGGGATAATTGATATACCAGATCTACAGTATGTAATGATTAATTGACTTTGTTAAAAAAAAAAAAACAAACGAAAAAACGTTTGCAGATGGGAATTGAATACAACAACATCCCCTGTTGTCATTGTTTGGAGCAAACCTTAGCTCATCCTTTTTAGCTATTCACAGTAACAGTTATGCCCTGTACACATGGTCAGATTTTCCAACGGAATATGTGCAATAGGATTGTGTTGTCAGAAATTCCGATCGTGTGTGGGCTCCATCGGACTTTTTCCATTGGAATTTCCGTCAGACAAAGTTTGAGAGCAGGATATAAAATTTTCCGACAACAAAATCCGATCGTTTAAATTCCGATTGTGTGTACACAAATCCGACGCACAAAGTGACACGCATCCTCAGAATAAATAAAGAGATGAAAGCTATTGGCTACTGCCCCGTTTATAGTCCCGACGTACGTGTTTTATGTCACTGCGTTCAGAAAGATCTGATTTTCAGACAACATTGTGCGACCGTGTGTATGCAAGACAAGTTTGAGCCAACATCCGTCTGAAAAAATCTGATGGATTTTGTTGTTGGAATATCCGATCAATGTCCGATCGTGTGTACGGGGCATAAGGCTACTTTCACACCGAGGTGCTTTACAGGCATTTTAGCGCTAAAAATAGCGCCTACAAATCGCCTGTAAAGCGCCTCTCCTATCACTGCAGTGTGAAAGCCCGAGTGCCCAATTTTGAGTAGTCTCTACCTTTTTTGGATCAGTTTCTCAACAGTAATGCATAGAAACCTAAATATGGAAAAACACAGAACCAGTTGGGCAGATTTACTTACATAGTTATTTACTTAGACCCCTTTCACACTGGGGACCCCTGTGCACTAGCGGCCGAAGCAGTTAAAAATGCCTGTGTTGTGGCGGTTCCGAAGAGCTTTTCAGGTGTTTCAGAAGCACTGCCCATTCATTGCAATGGGCAGGGTCGTTTTGGGAGCGCTGTATACAGTGCTCCCAAACCACCCCAAAGAAGCTGCTTGCAGGACTTTTTCTAACGTCCCACAAGCACACCGCCCCAGTGTGAAAGCACTCTGGCTTTCACATTCGGGTGGCATGAGAGGCAGTTTTCAGGCGCTTTACAGGTGCCATTTTTGGCGCTAAAATGCCTGAAAACTGCCTCAGTGTGAAAGGGGTCTTAAGTAAGGTTGAATAAAGACGGCCCAAAAGTAAAAGTTAAAGTGTTAAAGCACTTAAAGTGTAACTGAACGCAAAACTTTTTTTTTATTGTTTTGGATAAAGTGGAGAAGGATTAGCACCCCTGTCATGTTTGTATTGCCGTCTATGCCCCCATTAGGGAGATTCACCCTCTCTATTTGTCCTGTTTACTGTTATCATTGAAAGTGAAAGAGAATCCCAAATTTTCGGTTGTCCCCAAAAAAGTAATAGAGAGGAAATCTCTCAATGGGAATGCTAGTTCTGATGACCTGAGGGTCCCCAATGCATTCTTTTAATTTGTAGGGATTTCCTCTCACTTCTTTTTTTGACTATGGGACAGAAAGTGAAGGGAAATCTCCCCAATGACAAAGCTGTCTTTTTTTTTGTTGGTGGAAGAAGGTTATTTATATATGTGTGTGATTTTTAATACTATTTTCATTTAATATTTGAGATAAAGATATTTTGTATTTACTTCATTTAACTTTGTTGTTTTTGATACACCACATGTGTCCAGTGAAAGCATATTCCCTTGGACTGGTATTATAGTCACCTTTTTTCTTTTGTATTAATACATATGCTACAGGGACCCCACTGACTTAGTGATTTGGCATATTTCTACAGTTTAAACCTCTTTATTAACACTAAAAACTGACATGAGATTTAATCCTTCTCCCTGTATCCATTCCACTGAATATCACATGAGATATAATACCGAATGGTATCATGAGTAAAATACCTCACATTTTGATGAAATAACTTTATTTTAGTAGCATTTTATTGTGAATTGAAAAACATTTTTGAAATCTATCATTTATTTTATCTTGGATTTTAAGAGTAAAATAACTCTTTCCTGACAGACTCCATGGCAGCCTACGTATGGGTTAATCCCGCTTCTCATACTTTATAGGACCCCACTCCCATAAATCTCTGCTTCTAGTCAGAGACCGTGTTCCTTTTTTGTCCTCCTCCTAGGACCAAGGTGTAGTCTTACCTTACGAAGTTCTTGATCCAGTCCTGGTGGTTTTACACATGAATGATGGCAGTGTTCTTTCTGGAGTCCAGCTTCCCCTGCTATTAGCAGAGCAGACACGGGTGATTAAAAGCGATGCTTTGAAGATCTTACTAGCCAGCCATTGGCTGGAAAGCAGCAACATGGCCAAACGTCCCAGCTATTAGCGGGAGGCCTCTTCTTAAAATGCCCCGGTCGTGCAGTGAGCATTTACATGCTCCCAGTCCCAGGTAATGTATGCATTCATTTTTTACATGGCAGCTGTTTTTGTGTGTCTGTTTTTGTCTGCTGAATTCTGCTCCTTTTCTGACCATGGCGGCTGGGACGCATCTGCGTTCCAGTCCACTTTTTCTCGCTCTAACTGTGCAGCTGCGAAGTCTTGATTGAGATCGAGGCTTGGTTTGTGCGTGCTCAGTCTGGGCAAGATGGCAGCGGTCACGCATGCGCGCGAGCGCCATAGAGGGGTGTCAGACATAGTGCAGGTGCGCTGTAGATGTGATGACCTCATCAACAAGCAGCAGATTCAAATAGCTGTCAGAAACAGCTATTATTTGGGTTGCTTTTCAAGGCTCAGGCAGCTGCTTCTTCGTGATTGTATCTCTGGCATCTAAGGTAGGGGATTTAATGCTGCATTACCCAACTATTAGATTGTGTTTTCTCTATTTAAAAGCTGCTTGTTCATTTGCTTTATTGGATTGCTTTCAGTCTTTTTGATTCTGTCGCTATGGATGTGTCACCGCTCCCCAGTGGCCAACCCTTATGCCCCGTACACACGGTCGGATTTTCCGATGGAAAATGTCCGATCGGATCGTGTTGTCGGAAATTCCAACCATGTGTGGGCTCCATCGGACATTTTCCATCGGATTTTCCGACACACAAAGTTTGAGAGCAGGCTATAAAATGTTCCGACAACAAAATCCGATCGCGTCAATTCCGACCGTGTGTGGCCTGTTCCGCGCACAAAGTGCCACGCATGCTCAGAAGAAATTCCGAGACGGAACAGCTCGGTCTGGTAAACTTAGTGTTCGCAATGGATACAGCACTTTTGTCACGCTGCAATGTAAAAAATGGTTTAATACAGCGCACTCTCTTCTTCTTTATAATGTGAAAAGAATGAAGTAGTTTTGCTGCTCATATTCACACAGACTTTTCACAAACTTATTTCTTTATTATTTATCGGGATTCCCTTAATATATTTTGATTTGTCACATCTGACAAAAATATTTTTGTGTTTTGTTTTTTTTTTTTGATTTTTTTTAAAGGCAGATTTTTTTTTTAGTTTAGGTTTGTATTTTTTCAAAGGCTGATCTTTGTTTTATTTTATTTTAAGTTTTACTCCTGAATATTTTTGTGTGTGTTTTGTGTGTCAAGTTACCACAACATCATTATTATCTTGTATTATTTAATCTCAAGGAGATTGTTTGGTGTTGGTGTCCCTTGTTAATTTCACATTGTATTTTTGAAATGTACCTGAATCCTCACAAACAAACTGTCCTTTTTGAAGGAAAACACACATAGGCAAGTATAATTGAAACCAAAAATTCTTTATTAAGGGCTCAGAACCAAACAAAGAGGGAGGCAACGCTGGATAAACAGCAGAAATTAGCGAAGCCTTGGACCCCCAGGGCAGACATCAATTCTTGAACATCAAAATTGGTGGCCTGAGGAGTCCATATGTAAGGGAGTGCAGTCTGGTCCAGAAGTCCCAGAGATCCGGAAAGCAGCAGATGACATCTGTGTCCCCAGGCTGTGGTACCACAAGAGGCTGCATCTTTTGCCAGACCAGACTGGATCCAGGGTCCTCACTTTCTGGTCTTCCTTCCATGCTTCCTTCCTGGCTGTGGCTCTGCTGTTGGAGATGTGGCAGGAGGAGGAGGAGGACTAGTAGGACCTGGAGGAGAAGGAGGAGGAGGAGGAGGACCTGGAGGAGGAGGAGGACCATGTGTGAGGTCACAAAGGTGGGTATCAGATGTTATTTGGGCCCTCAACCCCTTATTGAGAGCTTCCAACATTAATGACTCACACATGAGTTGTTGGCCCTCCTCCATCCGCTGCATTTTACAGGCAATTATGGCAGCAAAGTCCTCCTCCACGGTGTGTGGTGCTCCCAGTGCCTCTGTAGCCTTCCAAAAGAGGCCTATGGCAGCCTCCTCCAGGTTACTCCTCTTCCTGCCACTTTCACTTTGCAGGTGTAGGGGAGGGACCTGCATATCAGCCAGCCTGCTCGGCCCGGCCACCTCCTGGCTGAGACTTCCCTGTGTATGAAAAAGGGACATGGTTTTACTTTTTGCATCATCAATTACAATCATAAATTCGTACTCCAAACTAACATCTAGCTAACATCATTGATTGGACAACCAGAAATATTTAGAAGAATGCTATACCTGGCTCAAGCTGGGCTCCTCCACATGTTGTTGCCTGGAAGGCCCAGGTTGGGCGTCAGAAGCCTCAGCTGGGGGGGAAGGAAGCATGGAAGGAAGACTGGAGAGTGATGACCCAGGTTCAGTCTGGCCTGCCAGAAAATGCAGCCTGTCATAGTACCACATCCTGGGGACATAGATGTCATCTGCTGCTTCGGATCTCTGCGAATCCTGGACTTTCTTGGGCTCCCTTACAAATGTGCTCCTCAGGCCACAAAATTAGGATCTTCAAATATGTGATGTCTGCCGTGGGGATCACCTGCTTCACAATTTCCAACAATTGATCCAGCGCTGCCTTCCTCTTGTTTGGTTCCTATAATGTGGGTGGTTGATCTCCCACAGACAAGGCAGCTCCCTGAACATGTCAATGAATATTGCCATGAAGTCTGTATCATTCAATCCATTTTCACTGCAAGACACAACACAAGACAAACCCTAATGTCAGCCAAAACTCTCCTAATCTTGGTACAATATAGGCCTCAATCTAGAAGCATTATAGACCCAAGTTTGTCTCTTACCTTCGTTATTATGATCGGCGCCTCCAATGCTCCTTCCTCCGCTCACAGATCGTTCGTAATACGCACGCGTGTTACGCTTTATACACACTGCGCATGCGTGTAACTCCGCCCGCCCCTGACGTTCTTTCTAGTCTATTCCCCGCCCCTTTTCGTTCTGCGCAGTGGGGAAGAACACATGGCGGATAGACAGCAGGTGCGTGCTAATTACAGGAACGAGGAGGAGGAGGAGGAAGGCCCGGATCCGGACACGTCCCGATCCAGAAGGAGATTTAAGGCCTCAAATATGTCCTTTGGGGAGATGTTGGAGATGGCGGACATCCTGAAGAAGGCCAACTATGATGGGAAGTATGGACCTTACCCCAACCCTAATGTCAGAAAGGCCAAGGTCATGGCGAAAGTGGTCAAAAGTCTGCACTGGAATTTCGGGGTATGACGATCGAAAGATAAACTCAGGAAGCGGTGGTCGGACCTCAAATTACGAGAACATGAGCAGTACAGAAAGATCCGGAGAGTGCTGCAAAAAAGTAAGTAGTTGTGCTGTGTTCCTATTCTTTATGTTTATTATGTTCGTGCTGCTCCATGTGCTTTTCTTAAAAGTGTATATTTTAAAATGGCAACTTTCATGTTCATGGGCACATTATTCGTTCGTAGCAAACATTTTTCTTTCGGCCTATAAAACACCATTGTTTTGGCCATATGCATTTGGCCACATTTTTTATGCCCTACTTGTATGAAACTCATTTGGTTGTGTAGATGGCTTTGTTACTAGAATAAAATGCAAACTAGATTCTGTTAAGGAGAGGACACTCAGCAGCTGTTTTCACATCTGGATGCTGTAGCACCAGTGTGGGACACAAGAACACCATTTTTATTAGGGGGCCCACACCTGTGCTCCAGTGTATACTATAGGGGGGGTCTCCATCTGTGAAGCTTGTACAAAACAGGTAAAGTATTGCAGCTTGACAAAGGACACTGAAAATGCTACATTTTGGAACTCTGCTAAAATTGAAAATTGTACCCCACTTCCAAGCAATGTTTCATATTTAGATTTCTGCCATCAAATATCTGTGTGCTAAGTATACCATTTTTGTTTTACATAGGGGAGAAAAGACTCAGAGTACACCCCTCATCCGAGGAGACCAGAGACCCCCCACCTCTGGAAGAAGGGGAAATACCCCCAACCCAAGAAGAGCAGGAGGAGGAAGAAGATGTGGTGGAACTAGTCACCGCAACAGGTGAGTGTCTGTGACCACAGGCTCAGGTAAGAGATGGATGCCGGCATATTTTTTATACCTGTTTTTGTTTGTTTTCTCTCTTTTTAGGTGATCGTGATGTTGTGGATCCAGGTCCTTTCACATCAGAAAGTGCCCAGATCATGATCGGGGAGATAATGGGGTGTAATTTACAATTGGAAAACCTCAAGAAAAACATCAATGATGTTATTCAAAAAAATAAGAACATCATTGATGTTTTGGGGAGAGTTTAAAACCCCTCCAAATCACTATCTTCTTTTGTGTGCTACAATGTTCTAAATGTTTTAGCGATTTTTCGAAAAGCTAAATTTGGAGGATGCACACAGTGTGTCGACATGTGCTATCTGCCATCACGAGAGTTCAATGGACGCGTTTTGGGGGTGCAACCCCTTCCTCAATAATAAAGTAGCTGTGAGGAAGGGGTTTCTCCCCCAAAACATGTCCCTTGATCCCCCGTGATGGCAGCTAGCACATGTTGACATTCGTAAATTGGTGTGCATCTTACAAATTTGGCTTTTCCTGGGGTGACTTCACCCCATCTGAACGCAATATCAAACACAGTTCCTAAATACTCATGTCTGATATTGCCTTCAAGTTCTACCTAATGTGAACTTTGTAAGTTCAAGATTTGTGTCTTTCTTGTTGGTTTTACACATGCCTGTTTTAGCTTAAATGGACATTTCTATTTTTGATAATGTCCCCCCAAATTGTTATACAACAAACATGTTGGTTTGTTTTAAAAACATTTTACAAATGCACATGTGATTGTGCAGGTGTTAAAAAGATTGTTTTTATCAAGAATGTGTGGATTATTGTCTCAACGCTACAACACTTTTGTGGTGATGTAATTGGTGCTTTCAGTGACAATGGGTGTTATTTCATAAGGGCAAATACTCTTTGCACTACAAGTGCAGTTTCAGTGCAGTTTCAAGTGCACTTGTAGTGCAAAGTGTCTTTGCCTTTAGTAAATAACACCCAACAGTGCTTTGTAAGGTTACACAATCACGCCATTTTCAGCACTCCCCACATTTCTGTCAGGGTCAGCTAAAACAAACACAAGCAGGAAATGTCACCAAAGATTTGCTTTTTTTGTTTTTATTTGTTTATTTGTTTTATTTGTTATTTATTTTATTTGATAAAGGCTTCACAAATTGTCTGGCATATTGATGGCCCCCCTACCCGCAAAGAACTCAAGGTATCTTAACCGGACATCACGGGCACTCAGGGAGGGCAAGCCAGGACGGCCACTTTTAAGCACCGTCAGGGTTGTTTCATGTATAATTCCGGCCTCAGGCCCAACTTAGCCAGCATAGTTGGCAAAATGTTGGCGTAAAAAGTTATGTAGAACACAGCACACCAGGATTATATGATTAAGTTTATACTCCGCCATATGGATGGGTGTCAGAAATAGGCGGAACCGGCTGGCCATGATTCCAAACGTGTTCTCCACCACTCTTCTTGCTCTGGCTAGCCGGTAATTAAAAACCCTCTGTTCCGGGGTGAGGGTCCTCATCGGGAATGGCCGCATAAGATAGTCCCCCAGCGCAAAGGCTTCATCCGCAACGAAGACAAATGGGAGTCCTTCCACATTCTCTTCTGGAGGTGGCAAGTCAGAGCTGCCATTCTGGAGACGCCTGTAAAACTCCGTCTGGGCGATGACTCCACCATCGGACATCCGGCCATTCTTCCCCATGTCCACATACAAGAAGTCGTAATTAGCCGACACCACCACCAACATCACAATACTATTGAACCCCTTGTAATTATAATAGTACGACCCAGAGTTGGGTGGTGGGACGATGTGGACGTGTTTCCCATCAATTGCACCTCCGCAATTAGGAAAGTCCCACTGCTGGGCAAAGTGGGAGGCCACAGTCTGCCATTCCTCTGGCGTGGAAGGAAACTGTTGAGGAAAACCAAAAAAAAATAGTATTTTGGCCCATAAACATGGAAAGCAGATTAGACACAAACATTCTTGGCCAACATACAGATAAAACATTTATTAAAGGGAATTTTACAACACCAAAGTATAAGGTACACCTATCATATTCCCCCTCCCCCCCTCTCATGGGCCATTTCTAACATTATAGGGGGGGGATCTTGGACAGGTAACCCTCTTCACTTCATTGAGAGATAAATGCCTAAATACAGGGTATTACTTTGAACAGACCCTCCTTAGTTACACTATTGGCAGCCCACTGGACAGGTAAGAAGTGTCATAATACAAAGAATTAAATACACATTATACACATTTGAGCACATTTGGACATTCTGCTCTTACCTATCAAGATAATAATAGGATAAAAAAACTTTAAACAGTACCATTTGCAAGTATACAGGCAGGCCCTACTACATGCTTTGGGGAATTCATCCATAAATCTCACCACTAAAGAGATGGGCATAGTGTGTATGGGTTTGGCCAAGTCAGCAGATAGAGGATTGAGGATAGATAGATAATTGGTATCAGCTGACTTAGCAGTTGGGGGGAGGGTTAATAAAAATTATTTGGGGACACTACAAAAAAAATGCCTCTGGCACTCTGACTGAATTTAAAGCACAAATCACATTTCTAAACATTTTAGGGGGTGTTTGGGGTAAAGCACTACTATGTAGCTGATAAAATACATTGTTAAGTGACTACATGAGGTGAATATAGGGGCAGGAGAACATGCTGGGGAGGTAAGTGAAGGCAAATATGTATGGAGGAGAAAAAAATGTATTACATAAAAATCCAGCATGCATGAGAACAAAGGGGACATTCACAGCATATTACAATCATGGTAATTAGGGAATGAGGAAAGAAATACAATATATTAGCAAACATTAAATACAATAAAATGTGATATTAAAGGATAAAAATCTTACCTTCATATACTCCTTCTGCAGGACCTGGATGATGGCAGAACAGGTCTCTGGGATAATGATCCCCAGAGCCTGGGGGGAGATGCCTGTCGAGAACTTCAAGTCCTGCAGGCTTCTCCCTGTCGCCAAGTACCGCAGGGTAGTGACCAGCCTCTGCTCCGGAGTGATGGCTTGCCTCATGCAGGTATCCTGCCTGCTGATATAGAGGGTCAGCGAAGATAACAAATGGTGAAATACGGGATCCGTCATCCTGAGAAAGTTCCTGAAATCATCAGGATTATTCTCACGGATCTCACGGAGCAAAGGCATATGAGAGAACTGGTCACGCTGAAGCAACCAATTCTTGGTCCATGAACTCCTCCCCACCCTGTTCATGGACTGGACTTGTGTCAAGGTCAGGACCCCAACACCAAGCCCCCGCACAGCATGAACTCTACGAGGAGTACGTATACGCAACATGGCTAGAAAATGGTCGGCTGCTCAGAACGAAGTAACAGAACGCACTGAAGAACAGCAAGGCCTGTGAAGAGTGACCTGAAAAACAGTAACGAACAAACAAGAAGACAATGACTAAGTCACGCGGAACTTGCTTTCACGCACTGAAGAGCAGATTCAAACCCACAAGCACAAACTGAACCGCAGAAAACGATCTGAAAGCCACGAGTCTGAAAAAGCGTGAATCGTCCCTCACCAAACTTTTTCTAACACGAGATTAGCAAAAGGAGCCCAAAGGGTGCTGCGCTTGGTTCTGAACTGGCCTTTTCTAGTCTCGTCGTACGTGGTGTACGTGACCGCGTGGTTGGCGATCGGAAATTTGTGCGACCGTGTGTACGCAAAACAAGTTTGAGCCAACATCCATTGGAAAAAATCCTAGGATTTTCTTGTCGGAATGTCCGATCAATGACCGATCGTGTGTACGGGGCATTACACCGCATCCTGCCTGTATTGTTTGGGGTAGTATTTAGGAGCAGGGTAATCTTTTTCTTTTCCCTCAGCCCTTCTAGGTCTGAACATCAATTGTCGGCACACAAAGATAATGACCAGTCTAGGTCACAACATCATCATTCTACGTCAAGTTCTAGACGTACTAGGTCGTTCTCCAGACACTGCAAAGAAGGGTCAAGATCTGGATCTGGACGCCATTCTCACCGTCATTCCAGCCGATCTGAGAAAAAAGCTTGCTAGGGATATAAAGCTCAAGTCCCAGAGGGTAAATCCCTCTGCGAGTTATGTTATTCTCAAGCTATGAAGGAAAGGAGAAGGAGGAGCTGGGGACCAGCAAGTGGAAGCTCTGGTCAGAAAAGTGGTTCAAGAATCTCTGAACAAAACAAATTCCGACTGTACATTCAATCCTCCTTCTGTTACAGCTCTAGTCACTGAAGGGGCCGACCCTGAGACTCCAAGTCCCTCTCGACGTAGTCTCTCTTTAAGTGGATCCTCGGACAGCGAGGCAGAGGTGGATGAACCTGGCGCAGGTTTTGATTTTTCCATGGTTCCACAGTTGATCAAAGCGGTTAAAGACATATTGAGATGGGAAGAGCCAGTAGAAGCACCCTCTAAACAGAGGAAATACTTAAAAAATCTCAAGAAAGAAAGCCAAAACTTCCCCTTCCTGGGTGAACTTGGCGAAATTATTTCGGATGAATGGGGTAAGGTTGAGAGAAAAAACTCCCTAATTTCCAAGATAGCAAAGATGTACCCATTCAAGAGCAATGAGGTGAAGCATCTGGAGTCGGCTCCTCTTATTGATGCGGCTCTAATGAGGTTGGTGAGACATGTTACACTCCTAGAAGATACCGTTTCTTTCAAGGATGGTTTAGAGAGGAAGATTGATACTGATCTGAAACACATCTATATCACGGCAGGTATGGCTTGTAAACCAGCCCTGGCTCTTGCAGCATTGTCCAAAACTATGGAGTCCTGGACGGATGATGTGGGTGCAGCTTTAGGAAGTGTGTCTGAAGATTTGGTCAAGAGCTCACCAGTACACGAACTGAAGCTGTCATCAGTCTTCCTGGGGGAAGCATCCCTTGATATTATTCGCCTAGTGGCATGTGTCATGCTCTCTTCGGTTACAGATAAACGCGCCTTGTGGCTGCGCCTTGTGGCTGCGCCTGTGAGTTGCGGATCCTGCCTCTAAACAGGCATGGTGTAGAATTCCCTTTGAGGGATCCTCCCTCTTCGGGAACAAGCTTGACTCTGCCATTACCCGTGCTACTGGAGGTAAATCAGGGTTCTTACCCCAGGACCGTCGTCTCCTGAGCCAAAGAAGAGCTCAACCCAGACAAGAACCGGAGCGCACCAGAGATGTTCTCCGCTACAGGCCTGGCCATGAATTTAGAAAGAACTGGAAGATAAGTCAACCTTCCGGCCAGAAATCCTCAAAGACAGCCCCATCAGGGGGACGGGATGCTCCCAAGTCCTTTTTATATGGGGCCTGTCCAGACAGCGCAAGTCGGGGCTCGTTTACTCCATTTTCAGCACGTCTGGGCAGCCTCGATTCAAGACTACTGGACCGTCAAAACGGTCTCCTCAGGTCATACTTGGATATTCAGCAGTCCACCCATACACCAGTTTGTTTCTACAGTCCTACCGCACTTAGAAGAAAAGAAACAAGTTCTTCTGTCTTACACAGACTCCCTGATGGCTCAGGGCGCCGCCATTCTGCTTCCAACCGAGGAAAGATTTCAAGGGGTTTACTCCTGGAGGCCAGTCATTGATTTGACACACCTGAACTCCTTCATCCAAAAGGAAAAGTTCAAGATGGAAACACTGCTAACAATACGTCAGAAAATACAACCAGGCGACTGACTTGTTTCCATAGACCTAAAAGATGCCTATTTTCATGTCCCAATTGCGAAGGAATTTCAGAAATATCTTCGATTCGCAGTGGACCAAATACATCTTCAATTTACATGTCTCCCGTTCGGGCTTACAACATCACCTCGGGTATTTTGGAAGCTCTCACTAGCTCTGGCACTAATCAGGGTCAGAGGTATCCGGTTACACCACTATCTGGATGATCTACTTTTACTGTCCCAAGACAGGGAGCAGCTGCTGATACATCGAGCTCAGGTCATCTCTACCCTGACAGAGTTCGGTTGGCTGTTGAACAAGGAAAATGCCATCTAGAGCCGACACAGTCTCTGATATTTCTTGGAGCCCAATTCAACACGGTGAAGAGCACCATCTCCTTGCCTCTAGAGAAAATTCCAGTGATCCGGGACACAATTAATCTCCCAATGTCATCATCTCTTCTCAGAGCCTCACAATGTCTCAAGATAATCGGCACCATGGTGTCCACAGCCCCCATGGTGAAATGGGCACAATGGAAGATGCGGCCCTTTCGGAAGGGTTTTCTCCAACAGTGTGGGATCCGGGGTCTCGAGACCATCTTGTGAGGAGAGACCCCGGGCGGGAGAGCCTCGCCTGGTGGCTGCAGCGGAAAAATCTCCTCAATTGCCATTCCATAGCACCTGTCTCCTGGATCACGGTGACAACGGATGCCAGCAACAGAGGTTGGGGCGCTCTCTGTCTGACGGAGGTAGCCCAAGGCAAATGGGATTTCCCATCCCGAGGTGTAGTCTTGAATTTTCTGGAGCTCTGAGCTGCCTTCCGTGCTCTACAAGCTTTTCTCCATTTGAAATCAGGAGCCTCAGTTCTCCTAAGGCTGGACAATATGACAGCAGTATCTTATATCAAGAGACAGGGGGGCACCCGCAGTCTCTCCTTACTGAAGGAAGTAAGCCCGATCATGTCCTGGGCCCAGGCGAACTTGACAAATCTGACAGCTGTTTACCTTCCCGGAATTCAAAATGTCCAGGCAGACTTTCTCTTAAGGTTTTCCCTGGACAACAACGAATGGTCTCTCCACACTGAGGTATTCAACTGGATTCTGTCTCTGGGAATCTTGCCGGAAGTAGACCTGTTTGCATCCCCATGCAATTTCATACTGAAGAAATATTACACGAGATGTCGTTGTCCCCAGGCCTATGGGGTGGATGCCCTGATGGACCAGTGGACGTTCCACAGGGCTTATGCCTTTATCCCAGTTCCGGTCATTCTCCGATTTCTATCGAGGCTCAGGTGGGAAGAAACCGAAGTAGTGACAGTTGTTCCATATTGGTCCAACAGGCCATGGTTCCCCCTCCTGTTGCAGCTCAGCTACCGGGATCCAGTTCCTCTCCCTTCCAGACCAGATCTCCTGTTGCAGGGAACATCTCTTCACCCATGCCCATCCCATCTCAATCTCCATCTGATGGCTTGGTTTGTGAGAGGGGAAGGCTGGAAGTGCTAGGATGTCCAAGTACAGCTATTGCTACTTTACTGAATACCAGAAGACCAGGTACCAACAAAATATACCAAAGAATTTGGTTGAAGTTTGCAGACTATGTCTCTACCACTGACGGTTCCTGTAATGATCCAAAGATACAGGATATTCTGGGCTTTATACCAACAGGCCTGGATCTGTCCTTATTAGTAAGTTCTTTACGGATTCAGTTTTCCACAATCTCTGCCTTCACAGGTGTATCCTGGGCCAGACACCCTCTCACCAGGCAGTTCTTCAGAGGAGCAATAAGGCTCAGACCTCAAAAAAAAAACAAGATTTTCCAAGTGGGACCTTTTCCTTTTGTCCTGGATTTCTTCTCAGGAAAAGAAATTCAACATATGGATCAGTTATCTATTAAAGATCTTTCTCTCAAAGCTGTCTTCCTAGTAGCCATAACATCGGGTTTCCGAGATCAATTCTCTAGGATTCAAGGAGCCATTCCTTACTTTCTTCCCTGATCGAGTAGTATTGATTCCTATGCTAGGATCAAATCCTAAGGTAACATCTGTATTTCACGAGAATCAAGAGAGTGTTCTTCCAACTTTCCGGACAACTGAAGACTCTAATATTCATCCTTTAGATGTTGGAGAAGTTTTAAAGCAATATTTAGAAGCCACAGCTTCTTTTCGGAAGTCTGATCATCTGTTCATTTATTTCCACGGAAAAAACAAAGGATTGCGTGCTTCTTCCATAACCATCGCAGCTTGGATTGTCCAAGCTATCCAAGGGGCTTATAAGGCTAAAGGTTTGGCTCCTCTGGAGGCAGTGACCGCTCATTCTACCAGGAGCGTTTCTACATCATGGGCAGCTTCCCATCATGTATCCCCGGAAGTGATCTGTAAAGCAGCCTCATGGTCTTCGATTAACACATTTATGACGCACTATTGCGTAGAACCGGCTACTTTGTCTTCGGTTAATTTTGGTTTGCATGTCTTATCTGTTGACAGTGCCAATCAAAACTTTTTTTCTTTAACCAGCAATTTCCCACCCGGGTGTGTATGGCTAGTTATTTCCCATACGTAGGCTGCCATGGAGTCTGTTAGGAAAACGGAAAATGTATATTAAATACTTACCGTAATTTTCCTTTCCTGATGGACTCCATGGCAGCAGGAGTTCCCTCCCATTTGCTGGAGCAGGCTAAGTTATGGAACACGGTCTCTGACTAAAAGCAAAGATTTATGGGAGCGGGGTCCTATGAAGTATGAGAGGCGGGATTAACCCATACGTAGGCTGCCATGGAGTCCATCAGGAACGGAAAATTACGGTAAGTATTTGATATAAATTTTCCATTTTGTGAATTGAGCCCTGTGTGAGTATGGGATGAAGACAGGCTTTGGGGAGCTGGGGTTCTTCTCCACATCAGTAGCTCCTAATTAAGGGTGCAGATGCAGCATCTTGTCATCATTTGAAAAGGCGATGAGAATGGTGAGCTGCGACAAAGTAAGCATTAGCAACACAATCCTATGGTTTTCCTATTGGAGCACACACTGCATGGTGTAATCAACTGGACACTGAAGGCTCAGCACCAGGAAGATGAAGAGGACTTTCAGCTGTCTTGGGACAACCAGGATTTCTTGCCTACTGTCTCTTTTCCTGTGAGGCAGAGGCAGCAGGAGGCAGAGAAGGAAGGTTTGGGTTCTTGTGGTGAGGAGAAGAAAGAAATGGGGCAGGCTTGGTGGACATTTTATCACTTCTAAAGCCAATGAGTTTAATGCCCTATACACACAAGCGGATTTTCCGTCGGAAAAAACTTGGATGGCTTTTCCGACAGAATTCTGCTCAAGCTTGCCTTGCATACACACGGTCACACAAAAGTTCTCTGAATTTTTGACCGTCAAGAACGCGGTGCCATACAACACTACGACGAGCCGAAAAAATTAAGTTCTATGCTTCTGAGTATGCGGCAAATTGTTTCCGAGCATGCGTAGGAATATTGCACGTCGGAATTTGGACAGACGATCGCATTTTCGGATAGGAAGTTTTACTGACCAAAAAATAGAGAACATGCTCTCAATCTTTTGCTGGCTGGAATTCTGCCAGCAAAAGACAGATGGAGCATACACATGGACGCATTTTCAGAAAAAAGCTCTCATCTGAGTTTTGCTGGCAGAATTTCCGATCGTGTGTACGCAGCATTACATGGTTGGCGTGAGATCATTGAAGACTCCTCTTAATTGATGGGTCCTCTACTGCAGGTAATTTGTGGCAAATTGGTTCATTCATGCTAAATTGCCTCTGCAAGGACCCCAGGATATGGACCATGAAGCATGAAGAAGAGGGGCCATTTTTGAGTGGCCACCCTTTGGATCCCCACTACAAGGGAAAAATGGCAAATCTCATGCCTCCATCCCAGAGGCAGAGAAAATGCTATACTTAGAGGAGGTGCTGAGGAAGAACCTCTTTGCTGCATATATAGATAGTGAATATAAATACCCATGAACTATGCCACACACAATGCAATCAGTGCAACAGCTGCCTTTAATAAGGAGCAAAAAAAAAACCTCCCAAAAATTGATAACAGCAAATAAATAACAGTAGCACTAGCTCTGATTATCCTGTGATAATTTAGCATTTACAATGAAAATCATGTGATAATGTAACAATTGTAAAATAAAACAAACTAACACATATTGTGCAAACATCAATTAGTTGATACAAACATATTAGATCCAAAGTGACATGTATTTTTCAGATGACATGTGTGAGATTTAATATTGTAACTTCAGCCTCATAAGTCCACTTGAACAAATATTAAATAAGATCCAGAGTGCCTCATAAGAAAACTAGTGCATAGAAAAGGGCAATTCCAAAGTCCATGCTCCACCACCAGCCGACAATCCTGACCATCAAATGCTCCAAATCACTCACCAGATGGAGTTGCTGGTGTATCTCAAAAACCAGCAAACACACTCAAAAACATCTTGATCTTTAGGAAACTTTCACAGCACTGCACCTCCAAGATCTTTAACATCAAAACCCGGCTCCTCTTATGAACATTAAAGAAGGAAGAAGAAAAAGAAGACTTTCATTGTGCAGAATTGTACTTTTATGAATTCTAAATAAAGTTTCTGCAAACTTAAATTAAAAAGTGTCAACCCCGGGACTATTATAAAATGCATTGAACTCCAACCACTTTCCTCTGGCTGCAAGCTCTGACCTGATCACTGTGAGGCTGTCACATCCAAAAGCCATACCCTATGCATGTTTCCTCTCTTGACGTCTTCTAGGGGCATCCCCAATGTACCTTCAATCTACAGAATGCTGAAAGTAGAAGCAGAAGTGGTGGTGGACTCCTCAGCTATGATTTTAAGTGAATTTTCCAACCACAAAGGACAGACTTCATTGCAGGCGGCAGTCAGGTAGTGCCTTAACCATATTGTTGTTAACTACTTGGGGGCCAGGGCTGATGCAGACCCTCTTCGAAGTGAGGGCTCCATGGACTAGTTGGTTTGGTAATAGAGAGACAAATTTGCCTCCCCCTGACACTTTGGATGAGCTCACTTTCAGAAAGCTGATGTTGCTTGCTAAATCTTTCTTTGTAACCTGGCACAAAAATAAAATGGCACCTTACACCTTTACCTGCCACCTTTGCTGGCCTGTCACCATTACCAGCTCCTGTGACCTGCTTGTCTGCCTCCATTGCTAGCTCCTGCCATGTTTTTGGCCTACTACTGCCACCATTACCAGCTTTTGCCACCTTTGCTGGCCTGTCACCATTAGCAGCTTCTGCTTGATTTCCTAGCCTGCCTCTGCCCCCATTACCAGCCCCTGCCACCCCTCCTGGCCTAACACAATTACCAGCTCCTGACCCCTCCTCTGGCCTGCCACTACTGCCAGCTATTCCATTGCTCCAGCAATGTTAAGGAGATACACATAATGTTTTTGCAGTTGAACTTCAGCAGCAAAATGTGTAATGCTTACTGCAGATTAGTGACGAGTGATCTGAGTAAAGTTTGAATTGCAAGATGTTCACCATACACTTAAAAAAAGAAAAAGAAAAAAAAAAGCAGACCTCAAACATAGAACCCGAACTCCATTGAAGCCTATGAGAGTCAAAGCTTGTCATTTTTTCTTGTCATTTTTTAAAGACAATTTGCAAGCCAATGTTTTTAAAAGATACTGCCATTGGGGAAATGCAAAAAAATAAATCTCAATTCCTTTAAATAACATGCCTACAGGATGTGTAGGATGTGCTCCAGCAAAAGTGACATTCGTTGCTCATCATGTTTGACAATTGATCTAAAACAATAGACGATGTGATAGATGTTAGATGTACATCATGGAACATTTTTTAGAAATACCTTTTCAACGTTGGAAGTATTTTATTAACTTTTTTTTCTCATGAGTAACAAGGGGTCCTATGTATCCTGTACATATTTAGGATGGGGTAGGGCAGATATCTGGGGGCTTCCCTATTTTAAAATGTTAAAATGATTAAAAAAAAAACAATTGTAACAACTTTAAACATATGAAAAAGATAGCTTTGTTTAAATGACTGCCCCCTGAAAAAAATGTTTGACCCTCAAGTATATTAAAACAAATTAAAAAATAATACAATTAGCCATGTCACCATAAAGAATCAAAGTATGGTTGAAGACTCCACTGACCAAAAAGGTCTGTGAAATAGCCGCACCCCAAATAATTTCCCAAATGACAAATCACTCCAAACCTTATACTTTACCTTATAGGTAAATTACATCAAATATGTCAAATCCATAAACAAACCACCCATTTGGACCTGGACCCCCTATATGCCACCTGAAAGATAAAGATGAATACATTCACATGTAATTCCAGACATATATTTATTGATGAAGTGGAAACAGGGTCCAGAATATCATCCAGAGACACAGCTAATAGGCATATGATATCATATTAACAATATAGGAGATTTAAAGATTTGTAATACGGGGTCAGTGATTGACATTATTTCTATTGAAAATTACCTTTGACCTTTTCTCTTGTTTCAAGATTTTTTTTTGGAAAAACACCTGAAGCACCTTGTATGGCGTATTATTTATAATGTTTATACAGTGTCTGTAGAAAAATAAAGTTTCACTTAGTAGTTCAACCTCATATTGTAAAGAATGTGATTTCGTTTAGAAAAAAATGACATGTACCTTATAAAATGCTCTTGGAAACAACACAGTTTTATTATTTTTCACTAAAATATGCCAACTCCGTGCCTGTAAAAATTCTATCACATAGAAAAAATATTCTGTGTGGTGTGTGGTCTGTTAAAAATAAATTTTCATTAAATTTTTCATGTTGAAATAGGATAAATCCATTTTCAAGATTAGCTTCCACTAAAAAAGATGTTATTCATGTTTGATTGAAGGAAGCTGACTCCCTGCCTTCAAAGATACTGTACCTCCTATTAAAATGTATAAGAATCTGTTCTGCAAATATGTGCAGTTTTTAAAAACCATGTCTGAAAAAAATGCAGTATCAAGTAACCTTTCTGGCTAAAAAGAGGCCTAATCTCTGCTTCAAAATTATAATTTTGAAAAATAAAGAAAAAGGAAGCCAAGTTCTGGCTTGCGAATTTAATCTCCCTCAGAAATTGAAGCACATTCTGTTTAATGCTAATTATTTTAGTTGTAAAGAAAAAGAACCACATTTTTTAGTTCCAGATGCAATATGCACACTCAGTGGCTCAGGAACTGCAGCTTGCTCGTACAGGCTTTATATCTGTGGAATGACTGAGCCACTAGTGCTTATGCGGGGCTCCATGGGACAGTACAGAGGGCTGCCTCCCTTCCCTGGTTCTCTCCCTCCTCTTCTCTTTTAGATTGCTCTGGTTGATGACAGAATGTAGAGTGGCATAGCAACAGGTCCTGATTGGTTGAATCGGGCGGGTTTGAAGACGGGCATTGGTTATAAAAGTCGGCGGCTTTCCCGCTCCGTTCACAGCCTGAGGAGACCCCGCTGAAGATGGAGTCCCGTTCTGCTACAGGCAGCATTACCTGTGACATGGAAGAACTGCTGCGTCGTCTTATTCTCAAAGCAGAGAGCTGCGGAGGGGCGGAGTTGGAGGAGGTGAAGGAGGAAGAGGCAGTCCCGTCGGTATCAGCTTCTGCTGATATGGAGCATGCCCAGTTAGTACTCATGGAAGAGATGGAGAATGGCAGTCGCCCAGCTCCCCCTACTGTCCAAAAAGAGGTCGCAAAGGTAACAGGGGAAAGAGGTTGAGAGGGGAAGATTCTCCCTCTTCTCCTGTGAGAGAAGAATTAAAGCAGGCAAGGTCACGCTCCTCAAACAGAGCCAGAAATGAATCACCTCAGCTAGCTTCTGCGGGTATATCCAGTGAGGTGGCAACATCTGGGCAACCTTTTAGCGTTGACCACAGTTCATGTACTAAACTGAGTAAATCTCATAATATTGGTACTGAATGGAATGACGGTGGCTCAGGTGACCTGCCACTCCAATAAGTTTTAACCCTTTGAATACCATGGCTTCTATTATTGATAAATTACCTGTAAATAATGCCAGTGTTGTTTCTACTATGCCTGCTTCTGTTTTAAATCCTACACTTCCTTTACCTCTTAAAGCTCTAGTTTCTGACTTATGTCTTATGGAGGCTCTCCCTTGTGAGTTGTCTCCTCTGTGTTATCATTTATCTACCGCCGTTAAAGAAAAGATATGGCGTGGAGAATTCATAAATATTTTATCATTGCTCGCGTCATCAAAGGAATTCCTGTTGAAATCCAATAAAAGAATGGATGACAGGTCTGAGGAGGATAGGAGGAGAGCAATTCCCCGGACTTTTCAGAACTGGCTTCAGGCATTCTGTATTTTATCTTCTGTGATGGCTGAACGTTTTCCTGATAAATGCTCAGGATTGTTTCAAGACTTGGATATAGTGGGGGAGAAATACCGCCACTTTGGAGGCATTTCTTGGTTCAGTTACGATGAGAGCTTCAGACAAAAGCTCTCAGTTCGCCCATCCCTCCGCTGGGGGGTTAAAGATGTAGGGCTGTGGCTGAACCTGATGCTGCCACAAAGATCTCAGTATACTCAGAGATCCCAAACAACTAATACCCAGTCTACTTTTCGTAAGGGAGTATGTTTCTCATATAATGATTCCCAATGCAGAGTCTTATCTAACTGCAGGTACAAGCACAAATGCTCATTCTGCGCAGATATCCAGCATCCCGCTGTTTTAAAAAATCTGCTAATACATCTCAGTCAAGAGACAGTAATGCAAAAGGCATGGACCCCAGTGAAATTGTTAAAAATGCAGTTCTGGCTAAAACAATACCCAGACCGCAAGATGATGGACCTACTTTATGAAGGATTCAACTTTGGTTTTTTAGTCGATTCCTTTGTAGGTCAAGGTTGTCTTCCGGTAAAAAAAATTACATTCTGTCCTTGCACACCCTGACATAGTTAGAGAGAAGATTTTAAAAGAACTGCAGGAAGGCAGAATAGCTGGACCTTTTCTCTTCTCCCCTATTTTAAAATTTTCGTTTATCCCCTTTAGACCTGGTCCCAAAAAAGGAGCCAGGTTCCTTTCGTTTGATTGATCATTTATCCTTTCCTCATGGAAATTCCTTGAATGATGAAATAGCAGAATTTGAGTCATCTGTGTCGTATGCTTCCTTTGAAAAAGCTTTGTGTCTGTTAAAGCGATTTGGCAAAGCATCTTTTTTGGAAAAAGCGGACATAAAATCCGCATTTCGCCTCTTACCTGTCAATCCCATAGGTTTTAATTCCCTCAGTTTTTATTTTGAGGATCATTTTTATTTTGATAAGTTCATGCCCATGGGTTTTTCCAAGTCATGTAGTTATTTTGAGGCCTTTTCTACTTTTGTACAGTGGGTTTTGTCACAGAATTCCCCCCAGGGTGGCGCCATCCATTATTTAGATGATTTTTTATTTATAGGTCCAGCTGAAGTCCAAGTTTGCTCTGATATGTTGGATTGTTTTTTCAACATCTGTAAGTCATTTGGCATTCCCCTAGCCAACGAGAAAATGGTGAGCCCAGTTACAGTGATTGAATTCCTGGACATCACAACTGATTCGGTCGCCATGGAATTCCGTTTGCCAATGTCTAAAATTATAAAAAGGAGGTTACTTATTTCTATTTTTTTGTCATGAAGGTTCTTTTGCTTGATGTTCAGTCCTTGTTGGGACTCTTCGCATTTGCGTCTAGAGTAATCCCAGTAGCCAGAATTTTTTCTCAGAGATTTGCTCTAGCCACTAGGGGGCTCAAAAATCCTCGTTCCCATGTTTCTATTACCCGTCCCATTAAGGAAAATTTGAAGGTTTGGGACCAATTCCTGATCAATTTTAATGGTCGTGCGGTATGGCAGAGCAATTTCATTAAAGATTTTAAAATTCGCTTATTTACTGATGCATCCGGTTCGGTTGGTTTCAATGCCTTCCTGAATGGTCATTAGTGTACTGATGAATGACCTGAGTCTTGGAGGTCACCAGATATTAACCGTAATTTGGTTTTATTAGAATTATTCCCTGTGGTGGTGGCTATTACTATTTGGCAAAAAAATTTTGAGAATAAACGGGTTATCCTTCATATGGATAATAAAGGAGTATTTTTTGCTGTAAACTGTCTATCATCAAAATCTGAATTAGTAATAAAATTACTCATTTTTTTTTGGTTTTGCAATGTATGACTTTTAACATTTGGCTTAAAGTAAAGCATGTCCCTGTTTTTTCTAATGAGATTGCCGATTCATTATCTCGTTCGCAGTCCCAGAGGTTTCGGGAACTCGCTCCAGAGGCGGACAAAAAGGGATTCCCATGCCCAGAATTTCTATGGGGCCTGATTTGGGACTAATCAAGGCCAATCTAAGGAATTCCACCTCTCCAAAAACTTGGGAAGAATATTCACAAGCTTGGTTTAAATGGTGTATATTTTGTTCAGAATCTAATCTTTCTTTCAATTAACGTTAACGTTTATATGGCTTTATGCTTTGTTTCCTCTCTAATCTAAGCTAAACTTAGTCCTGCTTTGGTTAACAAGATTTTAGCGGGGGCCTCATTCTTTCTTAAATTTTCTAGACTTCCTGCTCTTTCTTCCTTTTTTCCAATCAAACAAGTGCTGAAAGGTTTCAGAAGGTCTTCCCCAGCTATTGACAGTAGACACCCTATTTCTTCTGAATTATTGGTGAAACTGATGTCTGCACTGGAATCAATTTGCTTTTCCTTGTTCGAGACTTCACTGTTCAGAACAGCCTTCGTTATTGCCTTTTTTGGTGCTTTTAGAATAGGGGAGCTCACAGCACCTAATAAAGCTTCCTCCTTTTTTTATTGTTTTCAGATATCTCTGTTATGGAAGATTCGATTAAGATTTTTCTCCGTAGATCCAAAATGGACCAATTAGGGAAGGGTTGTTGGATAACTCGTTATAGAGCTCCTTTTCAGGTCATCTTTCCAGTTTTTAGAGTTACGCAATATCTTTCTGTTCGACCCCCCATTTCAGGTTCATTTTTTATTCATATTAATCTGTCTCCATTAACAAGATTCCAGTTTTCATTTGTCCTGTCTTCTTGCCTTAAAAAACTTAACCTTTCTGGCTTTCATTTCTCTTCACATTCTTTCAGGATAGGTGCAGCTACTGAAGCCAGATATTCTTGGTTTCTCTAATGATGGTTTAAAAAAATTGGGGCGTTGGTATAGTGATAAGTTTAAATTGTATTTTTGTCCTGATCTTGTTATTATTTAACCACTTCAGCCCCGGACCATTATGCTGCCTAAGGACCAGAGGACTTTTTCCAATTTGGCAATGCATCGCTTTAACTGCTAATTGCGCGGACATGTAATGCTGTACCCAAACAAAATTTGCGTCCTTTTCTTCCCACAAATAGAGCTTTCTTTTGATGGTATTTGATCACCTCTGCTGTTTTTATTTTTTGCGCTATAAACGATAAAAGACCGAAAATTTTGAAAAAAAAGATATTTTCTACTGTTTGTTATAAAAAAATCCAATAAACTAAATTTTAGTCATACATTTAGGCCAAAATGTATTCGGCCACATGTCTTTGGTAAAAAAAATGCGCAAAAGTTTTAGCGTCTACAAACTAGGGTACATTTTCTGGAATTTACACAGCTTTTATTTTATGACTGCCTATGTCATTTCTTGAGGTGCTAAAATGGCAGGGCAGTACAAACCCCCCCCCAAATGACTCCATTTTGGAAAGTAGACACCCCAAGGAAATTGCTGAGATGCATGTTGAACCCATTGAATATTTATTTTTTTGTCCCAAGTGATTGAATAATGACAAAAAAAAAAAAATATTTACAAAAAGTTGTCACTAAATGATATATTGCTCACACAGGCCATGGGCCTATGTGGAATTGCACCCCAAAATACATTCAGCTGCTTCTCCTGAGTACGGGGATAGCACATGTGTGGGACTTTTTGGGAGCCTAGCCGCGTAAGGGGCCCCGAAAACCAATCACTGCCTTCAGGATTTCTAAGGGCATACATTTTTGATTTCACTCCTCACTACCTATCACAGTTTTGAAGGCCATAAAATGCCCAGATGGCACAACCCCCCCCAAATGACCCCATTTTGGAAAGTAGACACCCCAAGCTATTTGTTGAGAGGCATGTTGAGTCCATGGAATATTTTATTTTTTGACACAAGTTGCGGGAAAGCGACAAATTTTTTTTTTTTTTTGCACAAAGTTGTCACTAAATGATATATTTCTCACGCAGGCCATGGGCCTATGTGGAATTACACCCCAAAATACATTTAGCTGCTTCTACTGAATATGGGGATACCACATGTGTGGGACTTTTTGGGAGCCTAGCCGCATACGGGGCCCCGAAAACCAAGCACCGCCTTCATAATTTCTAAGGGCGTAAATTTTTGATTTCACTCCTCACTACCTATCACAGTTTTGAAGGCCATAAAATGCCAAGATGGCACAAACCCCCCCAAATGACCCCATTTTGGAAAGTAGACACCCCAAGCTATTTGCTGAGAGGCATGTTGAGTCCATGGAATATTTTATTTTTGACACAAGTTGCGGGAAAGTGACAAATTTTTTTTTTTTTTGCACAAAGTTGTCACTAAATGATATATTTCTCACACAGGCCATGGGCATATGTGGAATTGCACCCCAAAATACATTTAGCTGCTTCTCCTGAGTATGGGGATACCACATGTGTGGGACTTTTTGGGCGCCTAGCCGCGTACGGGGCCCCGAAAACCAATCACTGCCTTCAGGATTTCTAAGGGCAAAAATATTTGATTTCAATCCTCACTACCTATCACAGTTTTGAAGGCCATAAAATGCCCAGATGGCACAACCCCCCCCCCAAATGGCCCCTATTTTGGAAAGTAGACACCCCAAGCTATTTTCTGAGAGGCATGTTGAGTCCATGGAATATTTTATATTTTGACACAAGTTGCGGGAAAGTGACAATTTTTTAATTATTTTTTTTTTTTTGCACAAAGTTGTCACTAAATGATATATTGCTCAAACATGCCATGGGCATATGTGGAATTACACCCCAAAATATATTTTGCTGCTTCTCCTGAGTACGGGGATACCACATGTGTGGGACTTTTTGGGAGCCTGGCCGCTTACGGGGCCCCGAAAACCAATCACTGCCTTCAGGATTTCTAAGGGCATACATTTTTGATTTCACTCCTCACAACCTATCACAGTTTTGAAGGCCATAAAATGTAAAATGTAAAAATGTAATTAGGCCAAGATAGCACAAAACCCCCCCAAATGACCCCATTTTGGAAAGTAGACACCCCAAGCTATTTGCTGAGAGGCATGGTGAGTATTTTGCAGCTCTCATTTATTTTTGAAAATGAAGAAAGACAAGAAAAATGTATTTTTTTTTCTTTTTTCAATTTTTAAAAGTTTGTGACAAAAAGTGAGGTCTGCAAAATACTCACTATACCTCTCAGCAAATAGCTTGGGGTGTCTATTTTCCAAAATGGGGTCATTGGGGGGGGTTGTGACATCTGGGCATTCCATGGCCTCCGAAACTGTGATAGGCAGTGAAGATTGAAATCAAAAATTTACGCCCTTAGAAAGCCTGAAGGCGGTGCTTGGATTTCGGGGTCCCGTACGCGGCTAGGCTCCCAAAAAGTCTCACACATGTGGTATCCCCGTACTCAGGAGAAGCAACAGAATTTATTTTGGGGTGTAATTTCACATATTTCCATGGCATGTTTGAGCAATATATCATTTAGTGACAACTTTGTGCATTAAAAAAAAAAAAAATGTCTTTTTCCCGCAACTTGTGTCACAATATAAAATATTCCATGGACTTGACATGCCTCTCAGCAAATAGCTTGGGGTTTCTACTTTCCAAAATGGGGTCATTTGGGGGGGTTTTGAACTGTCCTGGCATTTTATGCACAACATTTAGAAGCTTATGTCACACATCACCCACTCTTCTAACCACTTGAAGACAAAGCCCTTTCTGACACTTTTTGTTTACATGAAAAAATTTTTTTTTTTGCAAGAAAATTACTTTGAACCCCCAAACATTATATATATATTTTTTTAAAGCAAATGCCCTACAGATTAAAACGGTGGGTGTTACATTTTTTTTTTTTTCACACAGTAATTGCGCAGCGATTTTTCAAACGCATTTTTTGGGGAAAAAACACACTTTTTAAAATTTTAATGCACTAAAACACACTATATTGCCCAAATGTTTGATGAAATAAAAAAGATGATCTTAGGCCGAGTACATGGATACCAAACATGACATGCTTTAAAATTACGCACAAACGTGCAGTGGCGACAAACTAAATACATTTTTAAAAGCCTTTAAAAGCCTTTACAGGTTACCACTTTAGATTTACAGAGGAGGTCTACTGCTAAAATTACTGCCCTCGATCTGACCTTCGCGCTGATACCTCACATGCATGGTGCAATTGCTGTTTACATTTGATGCCAGACCGACGCTTGCGTTCGCCTTTGCGCGAGAGCAGGGGGGGACAGGGGGGTGCTGTTTTTTTTTTTTTTCTTTATTATTTTTTTGATTTTTTTATCTTATTTTTAAACTGTTCCTTTCATTTTTATGTTTTTTAATCATTTTTATTGTTATCTCAGGGAATGTAAATATCCCCTATGATAGCAATAGGTAGTGACAGGTACTCTTTTTTTAAAAAAATTGGGGTCTATTAGACCCTAGATCTCTCCTCTCCCCTCAAAGCATCTGACCACACCAAGATCGGTGTGATAAAATGCTTTCCCAATTTCCCAATGGCGCTGTTTACATCTGGCGAAATCTAAGTCATGAAATGCTTGTAGCTTCCGGTTTCTTGGGCCATAGAGATGTTTGGAGCCATTCTGGTCTCTGATCAGCTCTATGGTCAGCTGGCTGAATCACCGGCTGCATTTTCAGTTTCCCTGTTGAGACAGGAGAGCCAGAGAAAAACACGGAAGACGGTGGGGGGGCATTCCCTCCCACTGCTTGTAAAAGCAGTCTAGAGGCTAATTAGCCGCTAGGATTGCTTTTACATGAAAGCCGACCGCTGGCTGAAAAGAATGATACCAAGATGATACCTAAACCTGCAGGCATCATTCTGGTATAACAACTCAAAGTCGTGAATGGCGTACCTGAAGACAAAAAAATGGTTAACAATAAAACACAATAAACGGTAAAGTATAAAAAATTGCATACCTGAAAAGCAAACATGATAAAACATAATAACAATAAAACATTGCAGAATAGAATACAGTAAAAAAGAGCAGAACAATAGAGAGAGAATAGAGAGAGAGAGAACAATAAAACGACAACTATTATTTTTTATTTTATATTTTTGTTTGTTTTTTTTTTACACTGTTTTTGTAACTGTAACTTTTATAACGGTAACCGGTTCCTGGTTCGGGTCTCTCAAAATGCGATGGCATCTTGGGAGACCCTGTGAAAGTGTGCCTAGTCTGTGCAATGCTGTACCCTACGCTAATACTCAACTAGTGAATGGTAGCGTTCAAAACATTCACCAATGCAAAGACCAGGATTTTTCAGGACAGGAGGGACAATAATAGCGGGTGTCCCGCCTATATCTGTGCTTGCTGCAGACACAACATCTTTTTTGGGGCAGTTCATTGGGTAGGGGTACTCGGGAGGACATAAAGAAAATGCCTCTCATGCAGCCGACTGCATTTGGTTGGGGATGTGAATGGGGGAAGTACGGGCGCTGCAGAAGTGGTGGGTTCCCAATTAGGATTGGCTAATGCAGCAGGAAGGGCACTATGGGCACGACGGGCCTGTTTGTCTTCTTCTTGGTGGCAGCGGGACACTACTTGTGCTTGCCACCTCACCAGCTTGAACTGCACTTATGGGACGTCACCAAGTGTTACTGCAGTGCTGGTTTGACTACGACCGGGGTGTACTAGGCCACTGGCGCTTGCCAGTTCACCAAAACGCTACCAGATATTGATCTGTTCAGATACTATACCACTAAGGGAGGCGTACGGTGCGTACATGGGTGTTAGCGGTACTGGCGCTAACCTGACGCTGCTTGGGGTTGGTGCTTACCAGTTTACCAAAATGCTACCAAAAAAACTGTTAGCGATTGCAGAGATCAGGCCTGACTCTGCGAACGCTGCAGTTATGCGTTTAGTGTTTTGTAACTGACAGTGATCGATTGATACTGCACTTGGGTGGGCTGGGCTGGGCGGAGGGGGCAAAACGCAGGTGCTAGCAGGTATCTGGACTGATCCCCCTAACACTGCATTTTTGGGAACCCTAAACTACTGGGGACGCTAGTATAGATCTGATCGGATCAGATATTGATCCGTTCAGATACTATACCACTAAGGGAGGCGTATGCTGCGTGCGTGGGTGTTAGCTGTACTGGCGCTAATCTGACGCTGCCTGGGGCGACGCATATCACCGCCGGGCGATCAGGGGGCTAAACCTTTATTCAGTAATAAATGGCGGGTGCCCTGACACTGTAAAAAATAAACGAACTAACCAGCGTCACCCGTAACACTTATACGGTGATCAGTGGTGAAAGGGTTAACTAGGGGGCAATCAAGGGGTTAAAACATTTATTAGGTAGTATATGGGGGTCCCTGTCACTATAAAACGCTGACGAAGAACCTAAATATTTACGTCCCTAACTAGCGTCACCAGCGACACTAATACAGCGATCAGAAAAATGATCGCTTAGCGACACTGGCGACAGGGGGTGATCAAGGGGTTAAAACTTTATTAGGGGGGTTAGGGGGGTACCCTAGACCTACAGGGGGCTAACAGTAACTGTCCTACCACAGTAACTGTCACAAACTGACACCATGCAGTAATCAGAAAAAAGAAAAAAAAAAACAAAACAAATAACTGCTTGGTGTCAGTGTGACGCGGGGGGGAGGGGTGATTGGGGGGTGATCGGGGGGGTCCGGCGGTAAAGGGGGGTGTATTGTGTGCCTGGCATGTTCTACTGTATGTGTGTGTGTTGTGCACTCACATTGATGTTACATAGTTACATAGTAGGTGAGGTTGAAAAAAGACACAAGTCCATCAAGTCCAACCTATGTCTTCTCTCCTCGGCGCCGGAATGGAAACTGGCGAGCCGAGGAGAGATGACATCACATCCCCTGCCTGTGTGTACTACACACAGGAAGGAGAGGATTCTCATTGGCTGGAGCGATCGCGAGGGGGGGCCACGATCGGATGGCCTCCCCCTCATCACGGAACGCTCCCAGACCAACGGCGACCGCCTCAGGCACTGGGGGGTCCGATCAGACCCCCCGCCCGCGGGAAGGCAATCACGTACCAGGTACGTGATTTTGCCTGCCGGTGCCATTCTGCTGACGTAAATCAGCGTGAGGCGGTCGTCAAGTGGTTAACTACGGTTATTTAATTTGGCACTTCAGTGCTACACTTTGATGCACCTGTTGATTTGAGCAAAATTTCTGTTTGTTGTGTTAGCTGCTAATTACTGGTTGGGCAGAGCGGAGTAATTTTTGGTTTTTCTAGGTGCGTAATAGTAGTAACAAAGGAGGAAAGCCCGAAGCCTGAAACGTCCCGATCCCGCTGGAGATTTAAGGCCTCAAATATGGCCTTTATAGAGATGGTGGAGATGGTGGACATCTTGAAGAGGGCCGACTATGACGGGAAGTATGGACCGTACCTAAACCCAAATGTGAGAAAGGCCAAGATAATGACTAAAGTTGTGAAGAGTCTGCACAGGAATTTTGGGGTATGACGATCCAAGGAGCAATTGAGGAAACGCTGGTCAGACCTGAAATTGTGGGAGCAGGATCAGTACAGAAGGATCAAGAAAGTGCTTCTAAAAAGTAAGTACTTGTCGTGTGTTCCTATTATTAGTATTACTTGCATGCTGCTCCATGTGCTTTTTTTTAGTGTTGTACAGTTTAAAATGGCTACTTTCATGTTCATGGGCACAGTAATCGGTCATAGGAAACATTGTTCGTTTGCCAACTAAATACGATATTTTGGGCAGATACAGGGTTAACTACATTTGGTCATGTTAATTTGTATTAAAAGAAGTTTAGGACATTGTTGTCTAGATGTGTTTGAAACTGTAAAGAATTGCAAACTTGATTCAGTGTAATGTAAGGAGAGGACACTCAACAGCTGTTTACACATCTGGACTCAGGAGCACTAGTGTGGGACGCAAGAACAAACTTTTTAGGGTGTCCCACACAGGTACTCCAGTGGATACTTGGGGTGTCTCCATGTGTGAAACTTGTCCAAAAAAGGTAAGTATTCCAGCTTTGGTAAGGGAAAAAAATCATGTCTTCAGCTTGGAACTCTGCCAAAACAGACAACTGTACCCCACTTCCAAGCAATGTTTCATATTCCTATTTCTGGCCTCAAATATCTGTGTGCTAAGTATACCTTTTGTTTCATTCTCATAGGGGAGAAAAGACTCCAGACATCTGAGCACACCAGGAAACCCCTCCTCCTGAAGAAGGGGAACAGAGGACATCACAACCTGAGGATGTGGAGGAAGGAGAGGTGGTTGAGATCATCACCACAACAGGTGAGTGTCTGACACCACAGATTCAGGTAATATATGTATGCCTGCATATTTATAATACATGGTGTGTATTTTTTCTTTTAGGTGATTTGCATGTTGTGGAAAAACAATCTCCTCATTTCACGAGTGACAGTGCACAAAGGCTAATCCAGGACATAATGTTTTGTAGTCAGGATTTAGACCTCATCAAGCAAAAAACAAATGACATAGAACACAAACTGAACAACATGATTGATGTACTAGGAAGAATCTAAAGAACAACAAAATGACACAATTTTCTATTTTTGGGGACCATTTTTTTCAAATTTTTGATGCATTTTAAAACCCAAATTTTGAAGATGCACACAGTGTGTCAACATGTGCTATCTGCCATCAGGGAATATCAATGTTAGTGTTTTGTGCGTGCAACCCTTCCTCGTAACTCAAGTAGCTGAGAGGAAGTGGTTGCACCCCCAAAACACCTCCATCAATCCCTCATGATGGGAGATAGCACATGTTGACATTAGGCATGGGATCAGGAGGGAAATCTCAAGTTTGACTCCCAATTTGTGTGCATCTTTAAAATTTGGCTTTTACAGGGGGACATCACCACATCTGATGAAGGCAATATCAACACATTTTTTACACTATAATGTCTGATATTGCCTTCAGTTTTTCAATGTTGAACTTTGTAAGTTCCTGAGCTGTGTATGTCATGTTTTGAAACATGCCTGTTTATGTACTAAAAAAGTATTTTCAAGGTAAAACTTTGAAAAAAAAAGATGTTTTTTAAAAACGCACATGTGCACAGAGTAAAAGGTTTTATACTCAACAATGTGTGGCTTCTTCTTTCAATGCTCAATACCATTTGTTGTATTAAGTTGATGTTTACAGTGACAATGGGTGTTATTTAATAATGGAAAAACCACTTGGCACTACAAGTGCACTAGGAGAACCTAGGAGACAGCTAAAAGAAACACAAGCAGTAAATCAAAATCAAGATTTGATCAGATGAATTTTTTTTATATCTAAAATAAATTACAAATTTACTGGCATAGCAATGCCCCCCCACCCGTAAAATAATCAACATATTTTTGACTCACTTCACGGGCGCTTTGGGGGGGGGCAAGCCAGGACGGCCAGTTTCCAGGGCCGTCAGTGAATTTTCTGGAAGTCCGGCCTCAGGCCCAACTGAGGCAACATAATTTGGAGCATTTCTCTTCAAAAAGTTGTGAAGTATGCAGCATGCTAGAACTATGTGATTAAGTTTGTACTCCGCCATATTTATTGCCATAAGAAATAGGCAGAACTGGCTGGCCATTATCCCGAAGGCATTCTCCACAACTCTTCTGGCTCTGGCCAGCCGGTAATTAAAAACCCTCTTCTCCGGGGTGAGGGTCCTCTGGGGGAATGGCCTCATCAGGTGATCACCCAGACCAAATGCTTCATCAGTGATAAAAACAAATGGGAGTCCTTCAATGTTCTCTTCCACAGGTGGCAATCCCAAGCCACCACTCTGGAGACGTTGGTAGAACTCGGTCTGGGTAAAGACTCCACCATCCGACATTCGGCCATTCTTCCCCACGTCCACATAGGGAAACTCGTATGTCACCGACACCACTGCCATCAACA
This sequence comes from Lithobates clamitans, assembly GCA_037952925.1. Classification (NCBI taxonomy): domain Eukaryota; kingdom Metazoa; phylum Chordata; class Amphibia; order Anura; family Ranidae; genus Lithobates; species Lithobates clamitans. The sequence goes on from JBBGZY010000655.1 coordinate 7,788,249, forward strand.
CAATACTATGAAACCCCTTATAGTTAAATTAGTATGACCCCGAGTGGGGTGGAGTTACGATGTGGACGTGCTTCTCATTGATGGCCCCTCTGCAGTTGGGAAAGTCCCAACGATGAGCAAATTGGGAAGCCACAGTCTGCCATTCCTGTGGTGTTGAAGGAAACTGTGGAGTCAAAAAAGAATAAAAAAAATTAGTACTTTTGCACATAACATTGCAAGCAGATTAGACACAAACATTCTTATCCAACATCAGTCCTTATTTTAAGGAGTATTTAAAGACAAAAATAAAAGGTCCACTTATCAGATTCCTCACCCCCTCTGATGGCACATTGGAAACATTTTAGGGGGGGTTAAAAATGAGTTTTGGACCCCCAAAAAAAGCTTCTGGCACTCTGCCTGAATTTAAGGACAACAATAACATTTGGATACATTTTAGGGGGTGTTTAGGGTAAAGCACTACAATGGAGCTGACAAAATACATTGTTAAGTGACTAGGCTAGGTGTATATGGGCCCAGGATAGCATGGGGAGGTTAGTGAAGGCAAATATGCATGAAGGACAAAAAAGGAGCATTAAAAGCTTAGCATTCATGAAGACAAAGGGGACATTCACAGCATATTACAATCATGGTAATTAGGGAATGATGAAAGAAATACAAAACATTAGCATACATTAAATACATAGAATTTGATTTTAAAGGAGAAAACTTAATAACCCTAATATAGTCCTTCTGCAGGACCTGTATGATGGCAGAACAGGTCTCTGGAATAATGATCCCCAGAGCCTGGGGGGAGATGCCTGTAGAGAACTTAAGGTCCTGTAGACTTCTCCCCGTCGCCAAGTACCACAACGTGGCAACTAGCCTCTGCTTCGGAGTGATGGCTTGCCGCATGCAGGTGTCCTGCTAAGGGGACAGCAAAGCCACCAGACGGTGAAAAAGGGGGTTCGTCATCCGGAGGAAAATTACTGAAATCATCAGGGTTATTCTCCTGGATCTCACACAGCAAAGTCGATCAAAAAGAGTAGAGAATGGGATTCCCGTCTGAGTACACAGTAGGTAGTACTCACCGCATGTATGTATTTTGTAATCAAAATACTGTACTGGAAAAAAAGAAAAATAATAACCTAAATGACCAAAAACACACCCTGAAGAGTAAACTACACTAAGATTTATTGCATATAGAAAGCAAAGTACAAACGTACAGGCAACCACCCCTGAAAGATAGATATGGTAGGAGTACCCACATTCATGGGACCCCACCAAGCTATCTATACCCTCCCTGTAAACAGTGTATATATACCTACATGGATAAATGAGAGAGCCTGCAATGGAGAGAGCCCTCCCTTGCCCAATATACAGCACCTGTAATACCCCCAGCTACCTGAGAATATAGGCTGAACTGTGAAATTCCTGACGGGACAGCGTGATAATGCTAATGCAAAAACAGTTCATGCTGTTCCCATGAACGAATAACCCAGTAGATAGCCATGATACCTGCAGTCCGTCAGTCAATCAGAAAATGAAAAAATGGAACCAATAGAGGCAAAAACAATATAAGGACAAATGTGGTAATCCAAATGATGAAATGTGAAGGGAAAACAGGGAGAGCTAATTCCGCCTGATGAAAAAATATATATATAACAAACTCTGACGAAGTTCCATGAATTAAGGGAACAAAACATGTAAGCTTTCTTATGCTGGGAGAGCACCCCCGCCATGCACCCCCCCAGTCTACACTCACATGTGGAACTCGGGGTACTGAACTGTTACCTGACCACTTTTATTTGGAAAGGGGAATCAAACCCATTTACTCTCAGATGAACACGGGATGAGAACATGGGACTGATCCATACTTCAGGATAAAAATATATATATATATTTTTTTTCATCAGGCGGAATTAGCTCTCCCTGTTTTCCCTTCACATTTCATCATTTGGATTACCACATTTGTCCTTATATTGTTGTTTTTTTTTTTATATTGTTTTTGCCTTGGTGTAGTTTACTCTTCAGGGTGTGTTTTTGGTCATTTAGTTTATTATTTTTCTTTTTTCTCATGCAGCAAAGGCATATGAGAGAATTGGTCACGCTGGAGCAACCAATTCTTGGTTCATGAACTCCTCCCCACCCTGTTCATGGACTGGGCTTGGGTCAAAGCAAGAACCCCAACACTAAGCCCCCGCATAGCATGAACTCTACGATGAGTACTTACCTACAACATGGCTTCAAAACGGTTGGCTAGTCAGAACGAACTAACAGAATGCACTGAAGAACAGAAAGGCCTATGAAGAGCGAGTTGAAAATCAGAAACGAGCGGACAAGAAAAAAAACACGAACTGACTACACGCACTGAAAACCAGATACAAAACCACAAGCACAAACTGAAGAGCAGTAACTGACTGAAAAGCACGAAGCTGAAAATCGCGAATCGTCTCTCACCAAACTTCTACTAACACGAGATAAACACGAGGTTAGCAGAAGGAGCCCAAAGGGTGGCATGCTGGGTATTGAACTTCCATTTTCTAGTCCCATCGTACGTGTTGTACGTCACCTCATTCTTGACGGTCGGAATTTGGTGTGACCGTGTGTATGCAAGGCAAGCTTGAGCGGAATTCAGTCGGAAAAACCATCCAAGTTTTTTCTGACGGAAATTCCGATCTTGTGTACGCGGCATAAGGCTGACCTAACACTGCATAGAGACATCCAGAATTTTAAGTGATCTAGTCTGGAAGTGGAAGCCTGCCACCACCATTAGATACTTATAAGGCTTATTCAACATAACATAGAGGTGAGAGTTCTGTGAGCACTAAGCAATTGTGTGAAGTCACGGGAATTTTGTCTGCAAGCTATTATAATTGGAAGCACTTGTTCACTGTTACTTGGAAGAAATGATGAACCTTATGATTATTTATTATTGTTTGTGATTAGTAGCATGTCACGGTTTATTAGTTCTTGTAATTTTGGATATTAGTATAGAAATCTGCACTGATCATCTTATACTTATATTCATTGCACTGTGTACACTACAGGTCTAGGAGCAGTTTTATTTGCTTTTTTAGTTTATTCACTTGGTAGCGCCAGGGATTTCACTTTTCATAGTTTGCAGTGTATTGTTGGAGTGGAGATAGATAAAGCAGGGCTCAGTTTGCTACTAGAGAGTTATGCCCTGTACACACGGTCGGACTTTCCGACGGAAAATGTGCGATCGAAGCTTGTTGTCGGAAATTCCGACCATGTGTGGGCTCCATCGGACATTTTCCATCTGATTTTCCGACACACAACGTTTGGGAGCAGGCTATAAAATTTTCCGACAACAAAATCCAATCGCGTCAATTCTGACCGCGTGTGGCCAATTCCGATGCACAAAGTGCCACGCATGCTCAGAAGGAATTCCGAGACGGAACAGCTCGGTCTGGTAAAATTACCGTTCGGAATTGATAGAGCACTTTCATCAGGCTGCAATGTTTAAAATAATTTAATACAGCGCACTCTCTTCTTCTTTATAATGCTAGAAGAATGAAGTAGTTTTGCTGCTCATATTCACACAGACTTCTCACAAACTTCTTTCTTTATTATTTCTCGTGATTTCATCAATATATTTTGATTTGTCACATCTGACAAAAAATATATATATTATTATTTTTTGGGTTTGTATTTTTTTCAAGCCTGATTTTTTTTTGGTTTGTATTGTTTTCAAGCCTGATCTTGTTAATTATTTTTATTTTTTGATTTTACATCCTGAATATTTTTGTGTGTGTTTTGTGTGTCAAGTTACCACAACACCATTATTATCTTGTATTATTTAATCTCAAGGAGGTTGCTTGGTGTTGGTGTCTCTTGTTAATTTCACATTGTAGTTTACAAATGTACCTGCCTCCTCACAAACAAACTGTCCTTTTTGAAGGGAAACACACATAGACGAGTGTAATTGAAACAAAAAATCCTTTATTAAGGGCTCATAACCAAACAAAGAGGGAGGCAACGCTGGTGAAACAGCAGAAATTGGCGAAGTCTTTGGCCCCCAGGGCACACATCAATTATTTTACTGCAAAATTGGTGGCCTGAGGAGTCCTTATCTAAGGGAGTGCAGTCTGGTCCAGAAGTCCCAGAGATCATGCAAGCAGTAGATGACATCTGTGTCCCCAGGCTGTTGCCAGACCAGACCGAACCCAGGTCATCACTCTCTGGTCTTCCTTCCACGCTTCCTTCCACGCTGTGTCTGTGGTGTTGGAGTTATGGCATGAGGAGGAGGAGGAGGATGGTCCAACTCACACAGGTGGGTTTTGTGTGTGATTTTGCCCCTCACCCCCTTAGTTAGTGTTTTGTAAAGAAGGTCCTCACACAGCTGGCGTTGACCCTCCTGCATGCCCTGCAGTTTTGTGGCAGCCATGGAGGCAAAGGCCTCTTCAGGAGTGGGGGTGGCTCTGAGGGACGCAGAAGCCTCCTGAATCAGCCTGAGTGCTGAATCCTGCACGTGACTCCCCTTCCTGGGTCTTTTTCATTTTTGTCCCAATTATTTTTGCCCACTACTGTCTATTGATATGTAAAACACTTTATTAAATCAGCAATAAGTGATCAATAATAACATCTAGTAAACATCATTTATTTATTGACCAGAAATCTGTATAACAATGCTATACCTGCCTCCAGCTGGGCTCCTCCACTTCTTCCTGGCTGGAAGTCCCAGGTTGGATATCAGAAGCCTCAGCTGGGGTGGAAGGAAGAGTGGAAGGAAGGGTTGAGAGGGATCTCTAGGAATTCGTGACCTTCTTGCGCTCCCTAAGATAAGTGCTCATCAGGCCACCAATTTTGGCTTTTAAATAGTGGATGGTTGCCGTGGGACCACCGGCTTCCCCAACTCCAGCAGTTTCTCCAGCGCTGCCTTCCTCTTTTGTTTATTGTTGTATTGGGGGTGTTTGATCTGCCACAGACAGGGCAGCTCCCTGTATTTGTCTATGAACAGGGGGAGGAAGTTGTGGTCATTGAAGCCATCCATTTTATCTGCAAGACACAACACAAGACAAACCCTAATGTCATGCGAAACTCTCCTAATCTTGTTACAATACAGGCCTCAATCTAGAAGTAGTATAGGCCCAAGTTTAGATCTTACCTTCGTTATCACGATCGGCACCTCTGATACTCCTTCCTCCGCTCACAGATCGTACGTACTATGCACGCATGTTACGCTTTGTATACACTGTGCATGCGTGAAACTCCGCCCGCCTCTGACGTTCTTTCTAGTTTACTAGTTTTCTAGTCTACTTCATTCTTCTAGCATTATACCCTTCTCATTCGGCGCAGTGGGGGAAGAGCACATGGCGGAGACACAGCAGGTGCGTGCTAATTACAGCAATGAGGAGGAGGAAAGCCCGAAGCCTGAAACATCCCAATCTAGAAGGAGACGATTTAAGGCCTCAAATATTTCCTTTGGGGAGATGTTGGAGCTGGTCGACATACTTTAAAAGGACTGACTATGACTGGAAGTATGGACCTTACCCCAACCCCAACCCAAATGTCAGAAAGGCCAAGATAATGGCGAAAGTGGTCAAAAGTCTGCAGAATAATTTCGGGGTACGACAATCGAAAGATCAGCTCAGGAAGTGGTGGTCGGACCTCAAATTAAGGGAGCATGAGCAGTACAGAAGGATCAGGAGAGTGCTGCAAAAAAGTAATTAGTTGTGCTGTGTTCCTATTCTTTATTTTTATTACGTTTGTGCTGCTCCATGTGCTTTTCTTAACTGTTCTACAGTTTAAAATGGCAACTTTCATGTTCATGGACACATTATTCGTTCGTATGAAACATTTTTCGTTTGGCCTAGAAAACACCATTGTTTTGACCATATGCATTTGAATAAATTTTTTATGGCCTACTTCTCTTAAAATAATTTGGTTGTGTAGATGGGTTTGTAACTAGAATGAAATGCAAACTAGATTCTGTGAGGAGAGGACACTCAGCAGCAGTTTTCACATCTGGACGCTGGAGCACTAGTGTGGGACACAAGAACACCCTTTTTATTAGGGGGCCTACACAGGTGCTCCAGTGGATACTATAGGGGTGACTCCATCTGTGAAGCTTGCACAAAACAGGTAAGTATTCAAGCTTGACAAAGGAAAAAAATATTTCTTCATCTTGGAACTTTGACCAAACAGACAATTGTACCCCACTTTCAAGCAATGTTTCATATTCCGATTTCTGCCATCAAATATCTGTGTGCTAAGTATACCTATTTTTTTTTACATAGGGGATAAAAGACTCGGAGGACACCCCTCATCCGAGGAGACAACAGACCCCCCACCTCAGGAATAAGTGGAGACCCACCAAAGACAACAGGAGGAGGAAGGAGATGTGGTGGAAATTGTCAGTGTGAGTGTCTGCGACCACAGGCTCAGGTAAGAGATGGATGCCAGCATATTTATAATACATGGTGTTTCTATCTTTTTAGGTGATCGTGATGTTGTGGATCCAGGTCATTTCACCTCTGAAAGTGCACAGATCCTGATCAGGGAGATCATGGGGTGTAATAGGGACTTGGAAAACATCCAGAAAAACCTCAATGATGTTAAAAAAAAAATGAAGAACATCATTGATGTTTTAGGGAGAGTTTAAAACCCCTCCAAATCCCTTCCCTTTTTTGTGGTTTTTGTGATCTAAAAATTTCCAACATTTTTTGACATATTCGAGAAAAGTCAAATTTTGAAGATGCACACAGTGTGTCAACATGTGCTATCTGCCATCACGGGACATCAATGTATGCGTTTTAGGGGTGCCTCAATAATAAGGTAGATGGGAGGAAGGGGTTGCACCCCCAAAGCACGTCCCTTGATCCCCCATGATGGCAGCTAGCACATGTTGACATTCGGCAATTTGTGTGCATCTTCAAAATTTGTCTTTTCCTGGGGTGACTTCACCCCATCTGAATGCAATATCAAACACAGTTTATAAATACTCATGTCTGATATTGCCTTCAATTTCTTTAAAAGTTGAACTTTGTAAGTTCAAGATTGGTGTTTTTATTGTTGGTTTTAAACATGCCTGTTTTACCTTACCTGGACATTTCTACGTTTAGTAATGTGACCCTAAAAATTGTTATACAACAAACATGTTGGTTTGTTTTAAAAACCTTTTATAAATGCACATGTGATTGTGCTGGTATTAAAAAGATTGATAATCAAGAATGTGTGGATTATTGTTTCAAAGCTCCAAAACTTTTGTTGTGCTCAAATTGGTGTTTTCAGTGACAATGGGGGTTATTTCCTAAGGGAAAATCCACTTTGCACTACAAGTGCAGTTTCAGTGCAGTTTCAAGTGCACTTGTTGTGCAAAGTGTCTTTGCCTTTAGTAAATAACACCCAACAGTGCTTTATAATGTTACACGATCACGCCATTTTCAGGACTCACCACATTTCTGTCAGTTAAAAGAAACACAAGCAGTAAATGTCACCAAACATTTTAGTAGTTAAATTTATTTTTTTATTTTAAAAATGTTTCAGACAATGTCTGGCATATTGATGGCCCCCCTACCTGCAAAGTAATCAAGGTATCTAAGATGGACCTCACGGACACTCAGGGGGGGCAAGCCAGGACGGCCATTTTCAAACGCCGTCAGGGTTGGTTCATTATGAATTCCGGCCTCAGGCCCAACTGAGGCAGCATAGTTGGCAGAATTTTGCCTTAAAAAGTTGTGTAGAGCACAGCATGCCAGGATGATATGATTCAGTTTGTACTCCGCCATGTGTATGGGTGTAAGAAATAGGCGGAACCGGCTGGCCATGATTCCAAACGTGTTCTCCACCACTCTTCTGGCTCTGGCCAGCCGGTATTTAAAAACCCTCTGGTCCGGGGTGAGGGTCCTAATAGGGAATGACCACATAAGATGGTCCCCCAGCGCAAACGCTTCATCCACAACGAAGACAAATGGGAGTCCTTCAAGATTGTCTACTGGAGGTGGCAAGTCCAAGCTGCCATTCTGGAGACGCCTGTAGAACTCCGTCTGGGTGATGACTCCACCATCGGACATCAGGCCATTCTTCCCCACGTCCACATACTGGAACTCATAAGTAGCCGACACCAACGCCAACATCACAATACTATTGAACCCCTTATAGTTGTAATAGTATGACCCCGAGTTGGGTGGGGGGATGATGTGGACGTGTTTCCCATCAATTGCCCCTCCGCAGTTAGGAAAGTCCCACCGCTGGGCAAAGTGGGAGGCCACAGTCTGCCATTCTTGTGGGTTGGAAGGAAACTGTGGAGTCAAACAAGAAAAAAAAATTAATAATTTTGCACCTAAACAGGGAAAGCAGATCAGACACAAACATTCTTGGCCAACATCAGTATAACATTTATTTTAGGGAGTGTTGAAAGACCAAGGTATAAGGTCCACCTATCAGATTCCCCCTCCCCCCTCTCATGGGCCATTTCTAACATTTTAGGGGGGGAGATGTTTTGGACAGGTAACCCTCTCCAGTTCATTGAGAGATGAATGCCTAAATAATGTGTATTACTTTGGCCAGCCCCTCCTTACTCACACTATTGACAGCCCACTGGACGGGTAAGAAGTGTCATAATACAAAGATATAAATACACATTGTACACATTTTAGCACATTTGGACATTCTGCTATTACCTATCAAGATAATAATAGGATACAAAAACTTTAAACAGTACCATTTGAAAGTATACAGGCAGGCCCTTGCACTACATGCGTTGGGGAATTCATCCATACATCTGACCACAAAAGAGATGGGTATAGTGTGTATGGGTTTGGCAAAGTCAGCAGATAGATGATTGAGGATAGATAGAGAATTGGTATCAGCTGACTTTGCAGTTGGGGGGAGGGAGGGTTCCAAATGATTTGGGGACCCCAAAAAAAAGCCTCTGGCACTCTGCCTGAATTTAAAGCACAAATCACATTTTTACACATTTTAGGGGGTATTTAGGGTAAAGCACTACTATGGAGCTGACAAACTACACTGTTAAGTGACTACATGAGGTGAATATAGGGCCAGGAGACCATGCTGGGGAGGTAAGTGAAGGCAAATATGTATGAAGGACAAAAAAAAAATTACATAAAAATCCAGCATGCATGAGGACAAAGGGGACATTCACAGCATATTCCAATCATGGTAATTAGGGAATGAGGAAAGAAATACAATATAATATCAAACATTAAATACAATAAAATGTGATATTAAAGGATAAAAATCTTACCTTAATATATTCCTTCTGCAGGACCTGGATGATCGCAGAACAGGTCTCTGGGATAATGATCCCCAGAGCATGGGGGAGATGCCTGTCGAGAACTTGAGGTCCTGTAGGCTTCTCCCCGTCGCCAAGTACTGCAGGGTGGCGACTAGCCTCTGCTCCGGAGTGATGGCTTGCCTCATGCAAGTATCCTGCCTGCTAATATAAGGGGTCAGCAAAGCCAACAAACGGTGAAATACGGGGTCCATCATCCGGAGAAAGTTCCTGAAATCATCAGGATTATTCTCACGGATCTCACGGAGCAAAGGCATGTGACAGAACTGATAATCAAAAACAAACAGTCAGTGCAAAAACCATCACGTAAGCAAAGCTGCTGGATACTAAAGGCAAATATAAAAGTCCTTTCATATAATACAGTAGAAAATAGTGCAGTGCTGAAGGAAACTTAAACAACTAAAAATGATGATGATAAATGTCCATATATATTCATGTGCAATAAATGAATGTAGTAAAAAGCCGGAAGTATCAACGGTGGTAAAGGGTGCTTCATGCAAAACTGAAGTGCTCCTTAATCCGTGCTCACACTACTTGCTAGTCAAACCGCTCACCTTGTAACAAGGACCCCTGAGCTAACAGGAAGGTCTTACAGGCATTCACCACTTATTAGTGGTCGGGGTTAAATCTTGACTGGATAGCCGGAAACCTCTTCAATATAATGGCCTAAAAGTTTTCATCCATAATCACATGTAATATGAAAAAATAATATAGTGCTCTCTGTATGGCTAAAAATCAATTGACTTTATTAAAAGAGAGGTACTCACATAAGAAGCACTATACCCAGTGCTAGGATAATAGGTGCATAAACTTTAAAAGTGTCAGTGAATGATAAGGCAGCTGCAGTGAAGTCTAAGGGATAAATCCGATCCGCACGTGTATCATCCAGCAGGACTTCCTCAGCGGTCATGACATAAATAAAATATATAAATTAAGACTGACAAAAAATGATGTCAGAATAAAAAAGTCCAAACAAATCTAGTGTGTATTCTGCTATACACTAATTTTCTAGTAGTCTGTAGGCAGTGATCTGTGTACGAATTCAAAATAGGAGTGGCTCTCCAGTGTGCCCCACTTTCATCCACAACACCCACTTGTGCCCACACTCACCAGAGCGCCTAACCCCTGCAGGGGTATCAGGCGTGATAGCTGAGTTCCACTGGCGATATTCCCTTGCGTCAGGTTATCCCTCAAATAGGTCCCGTTGCATTCCACCTCTCCACAGATGTTTTTCTAGAAATCCCCTGCAGCAGGCATCCACATAAGTATAGGAAAGATGAGCCTCATAGCGTAAATCCGTAGAACCAGGTGGTTTTATTAAAACTTTATGGATAATATTAAAAAGAGAGGAGCTCCAAAGCTTCGCTATACAAGTAATAGCAGCTTCCGTATCACCGGTGTGGTAACTGCGTGCGTTCCACAGCCGGGCTGGCAAAAACCGGAAGTCCAACAACACGGAGGTGACGTATTGCGTACCACGTATGTACTGTTTTACGCTTTTCGTCACACAGACGTCATCTGAGGCGCTGATGATGTGGTGTATCATCACTGTTATGTATGAATTTTCCATATATTTATAATTTCTTCCTACACTTATACACTCATATATATTTTTTAATTTTTGGTTTTACATTTATTTATTTGAGGCACTTTGCACCTTTATGAAGAGTTGTTTAGATTTATTAGTGTAGTGGGTTCACATATCACTTTTGAACAGCGCCATTTCCCCTGAAGTAGATTTTATCCCAACATAGGCCTCAATCTTTAAGCAGTATAGGCCACTGCTGTTCCAAATTTAATAAAATTTACCTTCGTTTTGGACGCTCGCAACTTCAGTTCCTCTTTCCTCGCGCACAAAACATACGTAAGACACATGCGTGTTAGCTTTATATACACTGCGCAAGCGTAAAACTCCACCTGCGTCGCCCGTCCCTGATGTTCTTTTTTCACAAATATTCCCCACCCCCATCTCTACGCACAGAATGTACGTACGGCACATTCGTGTTAGCTTTATATACACTGCTAATGCGTGAAACTCCGCCTGTATCCCCCGCCCCTGAAGTTCTTTTTCACAAATATTCCCCGCCCCTTCTCTCTGCGGTGCGCAGTTAGGAGCAACATGGCGGAGACACAGCAGGTGTGTTAATAACTCCAGTAGCAAGGAAAGCGTCCCGAAACGTCCCGATCCGAGAAGAAGAGATTTAAGGCCACCAATATGGCCTTTGAGGAAATGGTGGAGATGGTGGACATCTTGAGGAGGAGCGATTATGATGGGAAGCATGGACCGTACACCCAGCCGAATTTGCGCAAGGCCAAAATCATGTCCAAAGTTGTGAAGACTCTGCAGCAAAATTTTGGGGTACGCCGCTCCAAAGACCAATTAAGGAAATGCTGGTCCGACCTTAAACTGAGGGAGCCGGATCAGTACAGAAGAATAAAAAAAGTGCTTCAAAAAAGTGAGTACTTGTCGTGTGTTCCTATTCGGATTATTAACTTTCATCCTGCTCCATGTGCTTTTTCTTTACTGTTGTACAGTTTTAAATGGCTACTTTCATGTTTGTGGACACAGTATTCGTTCGTAGGAAACATCGTTAGTAGGAAACATTGTTCGAAGGAAACATCGTTTGAATATATATCTGATGTATTTAGTTAATATAGGGTTTTAAATACATTTTTGGTCTTGCTAATTTGTCTTATTAAAAGAAGTTTAGGACATTGTTGTCTAGATGTCTTTGAAACTTGAATGAATTGCAAACTTGATTCAGTGGAATGTAAGGAGAGGACACTTACACATCTGGACTCAGGAGTACTAATGTGGGACACCAGAGCACATTTTTTAGGGTAACCCACACAGGTGCTCCAGTGGATATTTGGGGTGTCTCCATCTGTGAAACTTGTTAAAAAAAGGTAAGTATTGCAGTTTGGTTAAAAGGGATTTTTAATCATGTCTTCAACTTGGATCTCTTCCCAAATAGACAATTGTACACCACTTCAAAGCAATGTTTCATATTCATATTTCTGGACTCAAATATCTGTGTGCTAAGTATACCTTTTGTTTCATTCTCATAGGGGAGAAAAGACTCAGACAACAGGCTACCAGGGACCCCCAACCTTGCCAGCCTGAATGGGTAGTTAGCCCCAACCCCCCGAGGATGTGGAGGAAGGAGAGCTGGAGGAAGTGGGTGACATGGGCACCCCACCAGGTGAGTGTCTGACACCCCAGCTTGAGGTAATCTATGTATGCCTGCATATTTCTAAATACATGTTTTTTCATCAATTTTAGGTGATGTGCTGGTTGTGGAAGGGGAAGCGTTGGAACCCTTTTCCACCGACAGCGCCCCCCCCCCCCGAGGATGTGGAGGAAGGAGAGGTGGAGAAAGTGGGTGAGATGTGCATCCCACCAGGTGAGTGTCTGACACCCCAGCTTCAGGTAATCTATGTATGCCTGCATATTTCTGAATACATGTTTTTTCATCAATTTTAGGTGATGTGCTGGTTGTGGAAGGGGAAGCGGCCGAACCTTTTTCCACTGACAGCGCCCAAAGACTGATTGGCCAGATCATGGCCTGGAATGGGGAGATTGCTGCCATGTGCAATCAGCTGGACATCATGCAGCAGGAAATGAAGAACATGATCAATGTTTTGGTGAGAATTTAATCCCTTTTTCCATAAAACTAAATCGATCATGTTCTTCATCTTCTTTTTAGATACAGAGTTGAGTTCCAGATTTGTGTGTATGTTATGTTTTAAAACATGCCTGTTTGTAAAAAAAAAAGTTTTTTTAATAAAAAAAATGATATTGTTAAAAAAAGAAATATATATTTAAAAAAATGATATTGCTAAAAAAAGAAACATATATTTAAAAAAAAATATTATAAAACGCATATGTGAATGTGCACAGATTAAAAAGTTTACTAATCAACAATGTGTGGCTTCTTCTTTCAATGCTCAATACCAGTTTTGGAAGTAATTTTGTGTTTACAGTGACAATGGGGCTTATTTACTAAAGGAAAATCCACTTGGCACTACAAGTGCACTAGGAGAACCTAGGAGACAGCCAAAAAGAAAAGCAAGCAATAAATACATTTCGAGATTTTATCTGATCATTATTTTTTTAGTAATAAAAATCAGACATTGTCTGGCATTACAATGCCCCCCTATCCATGAAATAAGTAACATATTTCTCTCTAACTTCACGGACACTTTGGGGGGCCAAGCCAGTACGGCCAGTATCCAGGCCCATCCGAGGATTGTCTGTAAGTCCGGCCTCAGGCCTAACTGATGAAATATAATTTCTGTCATTTTTTCTTAAAAAACTGTGCAGGATGCAGCATGCTAGGATAATATGGTTAAGTTTGTATTCCGCCAGATGAATTGCTGTCAGAAACAGGCGGAACCGGCTGGCCATTATCCCGAAGGCATTCTCCACAACTCTTCTTGCTCAGGCCAGCCAGTAGTTAAAAACCCTCCTCTCCGGGGTGAGGGTCCTTTGGGGGAATGGCCACATCAGGTGCTCGCCCAGACCGAAGGCTTCATCTGCAATGAAGACAAAAGGGAGTCCTTCCACGTTATCCGCATCAGGTGGCAATCCCAGGCCACCACTCTGGAGACGCTGGTAGAACTCCGTCTGGGCGAAGACTCCTCCATCCGACATCCAGCCAATCTTCCCCACGTCCACATACAGAAATTCATATTGTGCCGACACCACTGTCATTAACACAATACCATGAAACCCCTTATAATTAAAATAGTATGACCCCGAATGGGGTGGTGGCACGATGTGGACGTGCTTCCCATCTATAGCCCCTCCACAGGTGGGAAAGTCCCAACGGGTGGCAAAATGGGATGCCACAGTCTGCCATCCTGTGGCATTGAAGGAAACTGGGGAGTGAAACAAGAAAAAAAATATAAATACTTTTGCACATAACATTGCAAGCAGATTACACAAAAACATTCTTGCCCGACATCAGTATAACATTTATTTTAATAATTATTTAAAGAATAAAACATAAGGCCCACTTATCAGATTCCTCACCCCCTCTGATGGCCCATTGATAAAATTTAAGGGGGCCTATAAATTAATTTAAGGACACACATACCATTTGGACACATTTTAAGGGGGGGGGGCTTATAAATTAATTTAAGGACACACAGACCATTTGGACACATTTTAAGGGGGGGCTTATAAATTAATTTAAGGACACACAGACCATTTAGACACATTTTAAGGGGGGATTATAAATTAATTTAAGGACACACATACCATTTGGACACATTTTAAGGGGGGCTTATAAATTAATTTAAGGACACACAGACCATCTGGACACATTTTAAGGGGGGGGGGCCTTATTTAAATTAATTTAAGGATGCACATACCATTTGGACACATTTTAAGGGGGGGCTTATAAATTAATTTAAGGACACACAGACCATTTGTAAACATTTTAAGGGGGCGTTTAGGGTAAAGCACTACAATGGAGCTGACAAAATACATTGTTAAGTGACTAGACTAGGTAGATATGGGCCCAGCATAGCATGCTGGGGAGGTTAGTGAAGGCAAATATACATGAAGGACAAAAAAAGGCATTAAAAGATTACAGCATTCATGAGGACAAAGGGAACATTCACAGCATATTGCAATCATGGTAATTAGGGATTGAGGAAAGAAATACAATACATTAGCAAACATTAAATACAATAAAATGTGATGTTAAAGGAAACATCTTACCTTAATATAGTCCTTCTGCAGGACCTGAATTATACCAGAACAGGTCTCTGGGATTATGATCCCCAGAGCCTGGGGGGAGATGTCTGTCGAGAACTTAATGTCCTGCAGGCTTCTCCCAGTCGCCAAGTACCGCAACGTGGCGACAAGCCTCTGCTCCGGAGTGATGGCTTGCCTCATGCAGGTATCCTGCCTGCTGATATAAGGGGTCAGCAAAGCCAACAAACGGTGAAAAACGGGGTCTGTCATCCTGAGAAACTTCCTGAAATCGTCAGGATTATTCTCACGGATCTCACGAAGCAAAGGTATGTGAGAGAATTGGTCACGCTGGAGCAACCAATTCTTGGTCCAAGAACTCTTCCCCACCCTGTTCATGGGCTAGACTTGGGTCAAAGAATTAACTAGAACACCAAGCCCAAGCAAAGCACGAATTCTACGACGAGTACGTACACGCAACATGGCTTCAAAATGGTCGGCTGGTCAGAACGAACTTAAACAGAACGCACTAAGGAAACAGCAAGGCCAGTGAAGAGCGAGCTGAAAATTAGCAATGACCGGACAAGAACGCACTGAATAAACCAATGTGAACTGAATACAAGCACTGAAAATCAGATACAAACCCCACAAGCACAAACTGAACAACAATTAAACGATCTGAAAAAACACGAGTCTGAAAAGCGCGAATCATCTCTCACCAAACTTCTACTAACACGAGATAAACACGAAATTAGCAGAAGGGGCTCAAAGGGTGGCGCACTTGCAATTGAACTTCCGTTTTATAGCCTCGTCGGACCTGGTGTACGTCACCGCGTTCTAGGCGGTTGGACTTTGGTGTGATCTTGTGTAAGCAAGTCCGCTACGTCGAAACTCCGTTGTACAACGGGTCTAGAAAAGGGAAGTTTAATAGCCAGTGCGCCACCCTTTGGGCTCCTTCTGCTAATCTCATGTTTATCTCGTGTTATACCATGTACACACGGGCGGACTTTTTACCATCAACGGTCTGACGGTCTTTCCCACTGACTTTCGACAGACTTTTGACGGACTTCCGACGGACTTTCGAACGAACGGACTTGCCTACACATGATCACACCAAATTACGATGGATTCATACGTGATGACGTACGACCAGACTAAAATAAGGAAGTTGATAGCCAGTAGCCAATAGCTGCCCTAGTGTCGGTTTTCATCCGTCGGACTAGCATACAGACGAGCGGATTTTTCGACCGGACTCAAGTCCGTTGGAAAGATTTGAAATATGTTCCAAATCTAAAGTCTGCCTGATTTTCGACCGAAAAAGTCCACTGCAGTTCCGATGAAGCCCACACATTGTCACATTGTCCGATGGATTCGTCGCGTCGGACCAGTCCAGTTGAAAAGTCCGCCCGTGTGTACACGGCATAAGTAGAAGTTTTATGAGAGACGATTCACGCTTTTCAGACTCGTGCTTTTCCGATCGTTACTGCTATTCAGTTTGTGCTTGTTGGTTCGTATCTGTTCTTCAGTGCGTGTAGACAGTTCACATTTGTTTGTCAGTGCGTATTATTATTATAGTACGTATTTGATTCCCGTGGCGTTCTTGTCCGCTCGTTTCTGATTTTCAGCTCGCTCTTCTCAGGCCTTGCTGTTTTTCAGTACTTTCTATTAGTTCGTTCTGACCAGCCGATCGTTTTGAAGCCATGTTGCGGTTACGTCCTCATCGTAGAGTTCGTGCTGTGCATGGGCTTGGTGTTGGGGTTCTTACTTTGGCCCAAGCTCAGCCCATGAACAGGGTGGGGAGGTGTTCATGGACAAAGAATTGGTTGCTCCAGCGTGACCAATTCTCTCATATGCCTTTGTTGAGGGAGATCCGTGAGAATAATCTTAATGATTTCAGGAATTATCTCTGGATGACGGACTCCGTTTTTCTCCATTTGTTGGCTTTGCTGTCCCCTTATATTAGCAGGCAGTACACCTGCATGTGGCAAGCCATCACTCCCGAGCAGAGGCTCGTCACCACATTGCGGTACTTTGCGACGGGGAGAAGTCTGCAGGACATCAAGTTCTCGACAGGCATCTCCCCCCAGGCTCTGGGGATCATTATTCCAGAGACCTGTTCTGACATCATTCAGGTCCTGCAGAAGGACTATATTAGGGTAAGATTTCTCCTTTAACATCACATTCTATGTATTAAATGTTTGCTAATGTATTGTATTTCTTTAATCATTACCTAATTACCATGATTGTAATATGCTGTGAATGTCCTCTTTGTCCTCATGCATGCTGGAAGTTTTTAATGCTTCTTTTTTGTCCTTCATGCATATTTGCCTTCACAAACCTCCCCAGCATGCTATCCTGGGCCCATATCCACCTAGCCTAGTCACTTAACAATGTATTTTGTCGGCTCCATAGTACTGCTTTACCCTAAACACTCCCTAAAATTATGTACAAATGTTATTTGTGTGCTTAAATTCATGCAGAGTGCCAGAGGCTTTTTTTTGGTTCCCAAAATAATTAGTAACCCTCCCTCCCCCCAACCGCTAAGTCAACGGTTTCCCAACCTCTATCTGCTGACTTTTGCCAACCCATACACACTATACCTACCTCTTTTGTGGTCACATTTATGGATGAATTCTCCAAAGTATGTAGTAAAAGGGCCTGCCTGAATACTTTCAAATGGTACTGTTTAAAGTTTTTTTCTCCTATTATCTTGATAGGTAATTGCAGAATGTAAAAATGTGCTTCAATTAGGACAGTGTGTATTTCTATTTTTGTATTATGACACTTCTTACCTGTCCAGTGGCCTGCCAACAGTGTAAGTAAGGAGGGGCTGGCTAAAGTAAAACACATTATTTATGCATTCAGCTCTCAATGAAGTGGAGAGGGTTACCTGTCCAAAACATCTCCCCCCCTAAAATTTTTACAATGGGCCATCAGAGGGGGGGGAGGAATCTGATAAGTGGACCTTTTACTTTTGTCTTTAAATACTCCTTCAAATAAATGTTATACTGATATTGGCCAAGAATGTTTGTGTCTAATCTGCTTGCAATGTTTAGGTGCAAAATAACTAATTTTTTTTCTTGTTTGACTCCACAGTTTCCTTCAACGCCACAGGAATGGCAGACTTTGGCATCCCACTTTGCTGATCGTTGGGACTTTCCCAACTGTGGAGGGGCAATTGATGGGAAACACGTCCACATAGTCCCACCCCCCAACTCGGGGTCATACTATTATAACTATAAGGGGTTTAATAGTATTGTGATGTTGGCGGTGGTGTCGGCGACATTTGAGTTCCTCTATGTGGATGTGGGGAAGAATGGCCGGTTGGTGTCGGATGTCGGATGGTGGAGTCATTGCCCAGACCGTGTTCTACAGGCGTCTCCAGAGTGGTGGCTTGGGTTGCCACCTCCGGAAGAGAACGTGGAAGGACTCCCATTTGTGTTTGTTGCTGATGAAGCATTTGGTCTGGGTAAACACCTGATGCGGCCTTTCCCGCTGAGGAACCTCATCCCGGAGCAGAGGGTTTTTAATTACCGGCTGGCCAGAGCCAGAAAAGTGGTGGAGAACGCTTTTGGGATAATGGCCAGCCGGTTCCTTCTATTCCTCACTGCAATTAACATGGCAGAATATAAACTTAATCACATAATTCTTGTCTGCTGCATTTTACATAACTTTTTGCGCAAACTACGGCTCTTGAAGCTGGCCGTCCTGGCTTGCCCCCCAAAGTGCCTGTGAAGTTTGCCAAAAGTATCTAGAGTACTTTGCGGGTAGGGGGGCCATTGATATGCCACCAAATGTCTGAGACATTTTTAAAATAAATTTCTTTTTGAAACAGAACTAATATTTCATTTGATTTACTGCTTGGGTTTCTTTTAGCTGTCTCCTAGGTTCTCCAATGGGCTTTTTTTTGGCCTTTTCCTTCAATAGTGCAAACGTAATTTATTTGATACATGAGGTGACAATCTCATCTTCAGCTAAATATTATGTCGTGGGTCTGCTACACACACACCTTGTTTTTGTTGTTAATGTCTGTAATGTCTGTAATGCATTAATGATAAAAATATTCATCATTTTCAGCACCATGAATGAGATTTGTGGATTTACGAAAATGGGCTGATTGTGGCAACTTATAAACCATAAACCACTGTGGGTGATATTTACTAAAGGCAAATCCACTTTGCAATACAAGTACACTGCAAAAGTGCACTGGAAACTGCGTTGAAAGTGCAGTGCAAAATGGATTTGCATTTAGTAAATAACCCCCATTGTCACTGTAAACACCAACTTACTCCAAAAACTGCTATTGAGCATTGAAAGAAGAAGCCACACATTCTTGAGTAGCAAACATTTTACTTAAAGCACATTCACATGTGCGTTTCGAAAAGGGTTTTTGAACAAACCAACATCTTTGATGTTTAACATTTTTTTTGGTCACATTAGAAATAGCCTTTTTTTGGTTAAACAGGCATGTTTCAAAACATAACATACACAACTCAGGACCTTACAAAGTTCAACTTTGATAAATTGAAGGCAGTATGAGTCATTATTATGTCCAAACTGTGTTGATGTTGCCTTCATCAGATGGGGTGATGTGACCCCTGTAAATGCCAAATTTTGAAGATGCACACAAATTGGGATTCAAACTGGGGATTTCCCTCCTGATCCCATGCCTAATGTCAACATGTGCTAGCTCCCATCATGGGGGATCAATGGACGTGTTTTGGGGGTGCAACCCCTTCCTCTCACCTAATTGAGTTGGGAGGAACGGGTTGCACCCACAAAGCGCGTACATTGATATTCCATGATGGCAGATAGCACATGTTGACACACCCTGTGCATCTTCAAAATTTGGCTTTTAAAATACTTTAAAACTTTTTTAAAAATTAAAAAATACACAATAAAACAACAATTTACTTGTTTTTTATGTTCAGCCTCAAACATCAGTGATGTTCTTCATTTTTTGTTGAGCATCATTGATGTTTTCCTTCATATTTTCTAAATCCCTATTGCACCCCATTATCTCCCTGATGAGGATCTGGGCACTTTCACTTGTGAAATGAGATTCTTCTTCCACAACATCCACATCACCTAGCAGAAAAAAACACACCATGTACTATAAACATGCAGGCATACATCTATTACCTGAAGCTGTGGTCTCAGACACTCACCTGTTGTGGTGACAATTTTGCCCACTTCATAAATGTCACCCTCCTCATCCTCTGCTTGTGTTTTGGTGACTTCCCCTTCTTTAGGAGGTGTGGGGTGCCTGGTGTCCTCAGATGTCCCAAGTCTTTTCTCCCCTATGTGAATACAAAATAGGTATACTTAGCACACAGATATTTAAGGGCAGAAATAGGAATATGAAACATACATTGCTTGGAAGTGTCGTACAATTGTCTGTTTTGGCAGAGTTCCAAGCTGAAGACATTTTTAGTTCCTTTCTAAAGCTGGAATACTTACCTTTTTTGTACAATTTTCACACATGGTGACACCCCTAGTATTCATTGGAGCACCTGTGTGGTACACCCTAAAAAGTCTGTTCTGGTGTCTCACACTAGTGCTCCTGCATGTAGATGTGTAAACAGCTGCTGAGTGTCCTCTCCTTACACTAAATCAAGTTTTCATTTCATTCTAGTTACAAACCTATCTAGACAACAATGTCATAAACTTCTTGGAATACAAATAGGCATGACCAAATGTAGTTAACCTGCATCTGCAAAAGACATTGTATTAGTGGGCAAATGAACGATGTTTCCTACGAATGTTACTGTGCCCACGAACATGAAAGATTCCATTTTAAAGCGGGGTTCCACCCAAATTTTGAACAATATCTGTATGTATTCTCTTCCTTGCCTAGATGCTGACATGCCGTTTAAAAAAATTTAAATTGCCGTAATTACCTTTTTATTTTTCTATTCTTCTTTGCACTTCCTGGTTCTCCTCCCGTGGGAGTAGGCGTGTTTCTAGCCTCTCCCAGACTCCTGGGAGCTAGTCTCAGGCTTCCCAGGATGCCACTGAGCATGTGCGGGAACGAGCGGTGAATGCTGGGAGCACAGCATTCACCACATCCAGGAAATAAATGCTTGTGGGCTTCAAATGCCCACAATGAAGATGGAAACCGCCTGCAGTGAATAATATAAGTTATTCTTTCCGACGAAATCTGACACAGGCGGACATATTACACACAATATGTAAGTATGTAATGCTGAGAAGAAAAGTTTGTGAATGAACTCAAAAAAAAAAAAAGGATAGATAGGTGGACCCCCGCTTTCAACTGTACAACAGTAAAGAAAAGCACATGGAGCAGCATGCAAGTAATACTAATAATAGAAACACACAACTACTTACTTTTTTGAAACAGTTTCCGGATCCTTCTGTACTGATCGTGCTCCCTCAATTTCAGGTCTGACCAGCGTTTCCTCAGTTGATCCTTGGATCGTCGTACCCCAAAATTCTTCTGCAGACTCTTCACAAATTTAGTCATGAACTTGGCCTTTCTCACATTTGGGTTTAGGTAAGGTCTATGCTTCCCATCATAGTCGACCCTCTTCAAGATGTCCACCATCTCCACCATCTCTACAAAGGACATATTTGAGGCCTTCAATCTCCTCCGGGATCGGGACGTTCATGGCTCCGGGCTTTCCTCATTGCTGCTCTCCTCTGCATGCACCTGTTGTGTCTCCGCCATGTTCTCTACCCACTGCGCCGAAAGAGAAGGAGCGGGGAATACACTAGAACGAACGTCAGGGGCGGGCGGAGTTTCACGCAAGCGCAATGTATATAAAGCGTAACACGCGTAAAATCTGTGAGTAGAGGAAGGAGTATCGGAAGCGACGATCGTTATAACGAAGGTACAATTTTACCTTGGTGCATCAGTGGCCTATACTGCTTATAGATTGAGGCCTATATTGGGTCAAGATTAGGAGAGTTTCGCCTGACATTAAGGTTTGTCTTGTGTTGTGTCTTGCAGAGAAAATGAATGGGTTCAAAGACCACAGTTTCCTCCCAATATTCATAGATAAATACAGGGAGCTGCCCTGTCTGTGGCAGGTCAAGCACCTGCATTACAATAACAAAATAAAGAGGCAGGCAGCAGACCGCTGGAGTTGGTGAAGCCGCAGGTCCCCACGGCAGACATCAACTATTTTTAAAAAAAATTGATGGCCTGAGGAGCAGATATAATCGTGTGCATACTAAGGTCCAGAAATCCATGAGATTAGGAGCTGCAGCAGATGACGTTTATGTACCCAGGCTGTGGTACTATGACAGACTGCACTTTCTGGCAGACAAGACTGAAGTCAGGGAATCCCTCTCAACCCTTCCTTCCACTCTTCCTTACACGCTTCCTTCAACCCCAGTTGAGTCTTCCGAAGTCAAACCTGGGTCTTCCAGCCAGGAAGAAGTGGAGGAACCCAGCTTGAGCCAGGTATAGCATTGCTCAACATATTTATTGTCGTAAAATAAATGATGTGAAATAGATGTTATTATTGATTACTAATTGCTGTTTTAATAAAGTGTTTTACATATCAATAGATAGTAGTAGCCAAAAAGGTTTGGGACAAGAATGACAAATGCTGGGCTCAGAATGATAGTCTTTTAAATTTGTTAACATTCAATTTGCAACAGTCATGACCTGAAAATTGTGTGTGATTGATGAACAAAATACTAAAACTATGTCCTTTTTCTTACACAGGAAATCTTCAGCCAGGAGTAGGTTGTGGAATGTGGCAGCCAGGAGGAGGCTGTGGAATGTGGCAGCCAGGAGCAGGCTGTGGAATGTGGCAGCCAGGAGGAGGCAGGGGTTAGTGGCAGCCAGGAGGTGGCAGGGGTTAGTGACAGCCAGGAGGTGGCAGGGGCCAGTAGCTTGACACAATCTCAGGTCCCTCCCCTCCGCCTTCCACAAAAAAGGGCCAGGAGGGGGGGCGTGTCCGGACGTTGAGGAGAAAGGACGTGTGGATGAAGAGCTCCGCCGACCCTTCTATAATCCATCGCCATCTCGCTCAATAATTGACTGGGAGAGCCTCCTAACCTTCCCCAGCAGCCACTGTACATTCCCTGCACCAGTTCTTGGGGAAATTGTGGAGCTCGAGCAGCCGTTTAAGCTTCTGTTAGGCTGCGGCGGGCTCCACATCACAGAGACCCGTCGCCATCTTGTGGCCTCTGAGATCTCCTCCGTCCCCGGGTTCGAGTGCCACGATAGGCAGAGCGAATAAAGGCTGACCCATCCACATTTGTGTGGATTGTCCCTGGGAGGAGGCTGAGCTCCGAACACCCGCGGCCCACAGCCATCTTGCAGCCTGTGCAGCCTCCAGCATCCCCGGGCTCAAGTACCGCGACCGGCGGGAAGGGGGACATCTTATTCATCTATATACATGGCGGAGGTCAAAGGGGGGTAGCTGGACTGTACAAACTCCCGAGAAATTGCCAGGAGATCAATATAAGGAGATTTCCTTGCACCCATAGCACTCTGCCATCTTGTGGCTTACTATATAACGTGCATTCTCCACATTCAGGTACTGTGTGCTTTGGGGATACTGTGCTGCTTTTCTTGTACATTCATCCTTGCTAGACCTGGGCCCTGAAGCAAGCCCTGAACCTGCACAGACAGCTCAGACACCCAGATTCCTGGCCGGCCCCTGTTCCCAGTATTCAGGTCACCTTGCTCCCCCTACACACATCACAATAAGAGGATCAGACTGTTAACTACCTTTAAAACCACTAGCATAAACTGATCTCTGACTTTCTCCTGGCTCCAGCGTGTGGGTTACGATTGCAACTTCTACATCTCTTCCCCTGGCCTGATCTACACATCTCCAGAATTCCAAAACTCCTTAAACTACTTATCTACTATTGGGCCCCTCTTGTTGGGCTGCTTAAAGCTACATCTCTTGCAAGCCTCCACGGATCCCACCACCCGGGATCTTTACAGCGCGGTTGCTATTGCAGGGGACACATGAAGGGTGGCTGATGACAGAGGTTATGTAATCCCTACGCCCTGATCCCTGCCGCCATCCATCGATTCTACACGGTAGATGACTACTGCATCACTCACAGAAGACTCCGCAATTGAACACTAACTTATCTGTGCATCCCATGGTGAAATATGGGCCGAAGCAATCTGCTCAATCTCACACACCAGAGCTGCGGCCTTCACAAACACTGGATTGTTTCCTGAGTAGGCCTGAATCTCCAGCCCAGTCTATGCCCGGCTCCGCGTCAGCACTCGCAGACACCCGTGGTGAGGTAAGGGACACTCCTCAGACCTTCATACCCACCCCATCCACAGAAATGCCAGCTCTCGTTACAGTGGACATACTGGACAACAAGCTACAAGCCCTTTTACAGGATTTGACCAGTAATGTCTCCAGGGAGATGGGGAAGCTAGAGCATGAACTGAGGGGGGAGATTGTTCATATTGGTGAGCGCACTGATGTTCTACAAACTAAATTGGATGACTTGACACAGTACATACATGTTTTGGAAGAAGACAATGCTGGTTTAAAACAATCAATTTCCCAGCTCCAGTCCCAACAAGAGGACTTGGAGAATAGGGAATGCCGCCAAAATCTGCATATTAGAGGTGTCCCTGAAGCCATAGGAGACGGAGAGATCCGACCATATCTATTAAACCTCTTTAACACTTTGGCTCCTCTGATACCGGACATTGACTGGAGACTAGATAGAGCACATAGGTCACTGGCACCCAAACCCCCAGCAGGAGCAAACCCCAGGGACATTATAGTATGCTTTCATTATTATGATAGCAAGGAAGCTTTGACCGTGGCCACCCGCAATAGATCTCGGCTGGAATTTAAAGGGGCTAAGATACAAATTTTTAGTGACTTGTCTCCTATAACCCTTGCTAAACGTCGCAGCCTTCGTCCAGTGACCACGAACTTGCAAAACCATCATCTTCCATACTGATGGGGTTTCCCCTTCCACCTGTCTGCTTCGAAGGATGGTGTCCAATATTCCATGAGGGATCTTCAGGAGAGTGAGACGTTCATACGCAATCTTGGTCTTCCACCGCTACCAGATGAAGACCCCATACCACTCCCGACAACACCTAAGCCCCTGCTCGCCAGAAATCACAGAAGACCTACTGTACACCCCAGCGCCACCCTTTCTCTAGATTCCCACCTTGAAAGATTTCCTTTCTGCAGTTTGTTCAATTTGGCTTCGGCCCTTACCTTACTGAGTTTCTCCTACTTTGTGGAGTTTATACCCATGTACATGGGATGCCTTTTCTGTGAACTATAGTTCAATTTTTCTACCGAGTTTTTCATATTATGTCAGCAGACGGTGGGGATCACTCCAGAGAAGTTTGAGTTCCTCGTGTGCCTCCTTTTGATCCACGGCCAAGGTTGTGGACTCCTGGGTGGTTTTTACCCCCCAGGCTATACTTCAATTTTTTTTGTGTTTTTAGGTCTTTTTTTGACATATTTTTCACCTTTTACTTGTTATACTTACGTCTTTTACCATTGTCAATCCTCACTACTGTTAAGTTCTATTCCATGTCTTACCTACATAAGATACACCATGGACTTTTTTACTCATTTTGTATGTCTATGTTTTTGTGGATGATACTTTTCTTTTATGGTCACCATAGCTTAACCCTGCTTCACAGTGATGGCTTTACGAGTCCTTACTTATAATGTGAAAGGTTTGAACTCTGTTCATAAACGCTGGTTAGCCTTGAAGGAGTTCAAATCTTCGAATGCGGACATAATCTTAGTCCAGGAGACACATTTCCGCTCAGGGGGATCCTTTAAATTTGCTGCAAAACATTTTTCTATTTCATTTGTAGCTTCTGACCCATCTGGCAAAGCTGGGGTTGCCGTATTGATTAGAAAATCTTGCCCTTTAAGAGTTAAGTCCTCAGTTATGGACCCTCAGGGCCGGTATATTTTCCTGGACTGCTATTATCTCTCACGCTCTTTCACCTTGATCAATGTTTATGCTACCAATTCAGGTCAACTACAATTTCTCACTGATATATTTGGGAAACTCGGCAAATATGCCCAGCCTTTTATGATTGTTGGGGGAGATTTCAATATGACCATGTCCCCTAGATGAGACAGACGCACGCTATTCTCATCCACCCCTTCGGCTAAAGTAGAACGTCAATCTACCTCTTTTCGCAAACTCATCAGATCACATAACTTACTAGATATCTGGAGAATCAAACATCCCACACACAAACAATTTTCTTTTTTTTCCCCTCCACATAAGATGTATTCCAGATTGGATTATTTATTTGTCATGGCCCCTTTACTGACATCCTCTGTAGCCTCGGAATTAAACTCTATTATTTGGTCAGATCATGCCTCTGTCCAGCTTGATCTCACACTCTCCTCATCTACACCTAGGACCTGCCATTGGAGACTTAATGACTCTCTCCTTCGAAACCCTATCATTGAAACTCAATTATTCCAGAATTTAACTGAATTTTTCCAACTAAATGACAGTTCTGTGGCAGACGTGTCTACCTTATGGGAAGCTCATAAAACATACTTTAGAGGCCTGTGTATCTCAGCGGGCTCTCGCTTAAAGAAGGATTCTGCGGCTCAGAGATCTGATATTCTCTCCCAGCTACGAAAAACAGAAGGTTTGCTTCTTGCTTCTCCCACGGTGGCATGTCACCTCTTTACGCGAACGGTTAAAATCTATTGATATGAATAAATGTTTCAAATCCTTACTTTGGGCTAAACAGAAGTTCTATGAATTCACTAACAAACCTCATAGGATGCTAGTGAATAAGCTTAAACCACGTCCGTTTCAATCTTATCCCGAATTTCTTATCCAAGCTGATGGAACCCCAACCCACTGTCCTCAAACAATGTCTAAAGTCTTTGGGACATTTTACGATAAGCTATATAATTGCCTAAACACAGACTCCCAACACCTATTCTCCCAAGAGGAATTTAACTCCTTCTGTAACCCTTTGAAATTGCCCAAATTGTCGTCATCTCAAGTAGCTACCCTTAACGCTGCTATAACGCCGGAAGAACTAGCTGCAGTTGTCAAGGAGCTGCCTTTGCATAAATCCCCAGGACCAGACGGCTTACCCTATATCTATTACAAAACCTTTCTCCCAATACTAAGCCCATATTTAATAGATCTTTTTGCTTCTCTGCCTTGAACCCCTAGCTGAAGCCATTCGAATACATCTAGATATAAGCAGGGTCTACCTGCGACAGAGAGAGTGCAAACTGTCTCTTTTCGCAGACAATATCTTGCTTACTTTAACGAAACTGCATATTTCTCTTTCCAACCTCCATGCTTTCTGGTTATAAAGTTAATAAGGCCAAGACGGAAGCTCTTCCTATACATATTCCCCCTACACTTCTTAACACGTTACAAAATAACTTCCCTTACCATTGGTGCTCTACTTCCCTTAAATATTTAGGTATACATCTGACAGCATGTTATTCCAATCTATATCAAGCTAACTTCCCCTCCCTAATTTGGGAAACACATGGCTTACTCCGTAAACGGACGGAATGTCCTCTGTCTCTTCTGGGTAGGATAAATATCCTCAAGATGGCTATACTCCCGAAGTTCTTGTATCTTTTTGAAACATTGCCAATTGCAATGTTACAACTTCGAAATATTCAACGGGCCTTCATTAAATTTATTTGGGGTAATAAAGCACACAGGATTGCTGGCACAGTGGTATTTGCTCCTCGTTCTCAAGGGGGATTGGGAGCACCCGATATTAGTAAATACTATTATGCCACCCATCTCACAGCGATCATCTCTTGATCATCGCACTTTAAGACAAGCAGATGGTCGGAATTGGAACTG
Organism: Lithobates clamitans; assembly: GCA_037952925.1. Classification (NCBI taxonomy): domain Eukaryota; kingdom Metazoa; phylum Chordata; class Amphibia; order Anura; family Ranidae; genus Lithobates; species Lithobates clamitans. The sequence continues at coordinate 7,816,013 of JBBGZY010000655.1, forward strand.
AGTGTTACTAGCCCTGTACATCCTTGAATGTTATTTTCAACCCGGATATTCTGGATAGTCTTTCCTATAATAATATGTATCCATGGTCCCAAGCAGGCATTTTTCAGCTCCGTCACCTAGTACATCCTGTGACTCGCAAATTACTTTCTTTCAAAGATCTCCAAACCAAATTTGATATACCCAAAAAGGTCTTTTTCTCTTATCTTCAATTTAAACATTACTTCCATTCTATATCGCCTGCCTTGACCTTAGAAAAACCCAATGCTTTTGAAGCTTTATGTGCCCAAGGTCCACACCAACCTGGTCTCATTTCTCTTATATATAAGATCCTCCATGATTCCAAAACGCTTACATTGGACTCTCATGGTTACATGCGAAAATGGGCCAAGTTACTTCCTACCCCTATATCCCTCCCTCAATGGCAGAAGATCTGGACTTCTATATCTAAAGTTTCCAGATGCGTGGAGCAGAGAGAGACAGCTTACAAAGTCCTTCTGTTCTGGTATAGGACCCCGGAGGTTATCGATAAATACGACCCCTCGATATCCCAGAAATGCTGGAGATGTTCACGAGATATGGGAACACACTACCATATTTTTTGGGAATGCCCATTAATCTTGCCATTCTGGTCCTCGGTCCAATCAGTGCTTCAATCTGTGTTAGAGATAGACCTTCCAAAAGACCCGGTTCATTACTTACTAGGCCTTCCAGTCCCTGGAATACCTAAAAATGCCAATAAACTGTTGTCATATATTCTCTTAGCCGCCAAGAGAGTAATACCTATTCAATGGCTATCTCCCAACACTCCTATACAAGCCCAATTGATCTTGGCTATAGCACAGATATGTAGAATGGAACATATGACAGCAGTAATACATCATTCTCTGCCTCAAAGATAATTCTCAAAGATATGGGACGCTTGGGATAACTCCTCTTTCAATACTGAACCACTATTCTAAACTGCTGTTAGGTGTACCCGAGACAACTAGCTCTTTCATGTTCAAATGATTAGCCTGAATATTATTATTTTTACATCTACTATTATTATATATATGCTGTGACAGGATCCATGGTGTACTCTCCCTTCCATTGTTTTTTTTTTCTTTTTCTTTCTTTTCTTTTTCTGACTATGATGTTGTTCACTAAGAGATGCTTTTTCCTCTCAATATAATATAACAGTGATATTTCTCTGTAATGTGTTTGCTATTTGCTTGTTTTGTTGAAAACTTCAATAAACATACAATGATAAAAAAAGGGCCAGGAAGGGGAGTAACATGGAGGAGGCAGCGCTTGGGCTGATTCGGGAGGCTTATGCTGCTCTCATAACCCACCTCAATCCTCAAGAGGCCTTTGCCTCCATGGCAGCCTGAAAAATGCAGGACATGGAGGAGGGCCAATGCATCATGTGTGAGGAAATCATTTATCTCACATTAAATAAGGGGTTGAGGGGCCAAATCACACCCAATATCCACCTGTGTGAGTTGGACCATCCTCCTCCTCCTCCACCTCATGCCACACCTCCAACACTACAGCCACAGCCTGGAAGCAAGTGTGTAAGGAAGACAAGAGAGTGATTGCCTGGGTTCAGTCTGGCTTGGCAACAGATGCAGGCTGTGGTATGACCACAGCCTGGGGATATAGATGTCATCTGCTGCTGTTCCTGATCTCTTGGAGTTCTGGACGGATTGTGCTCACAATTATATGGACTCCTCAGGCCACCAATTTTGGCTGGCAAATAATTGATGTGTGCCTTGGGGTACAAAGGCTTCGCCAATTTCACCAGTTTCTCCAGCGTTGCCTTCCTCTTTATTTTGTTATGACCCAGAATAAATGTATATTTATTTTTAATGAATTCTTGCCTATGTGTTTTTCTTCAAAAAGGACAGTTAGTTTGTGAGTAGGCAGGTACATTTCCAAAATGCAATGTCAAATTAACAAGGGACACCAACACCAAACAACCTCCTTGAGATCAAAAAATACAAGATAATAATGGTGTTGTGGTAACTTGACACACAAAACAAGAAAAAATATTAGGGAGATCACTAAAATAAATAAATAAAACAGGAGATCTTGATTAAACCCCCCCCCCAAAAAAAATCACTATAAAAACAAAAACAAAAAAACTCAGGAGATCACGAGAAATAATACAGAAATCAGTTTGTGAGAACTCTGTGTGAATATGAGCAGCAAAACAACTTCATTCTTCTAGCATTATAAAGAAGAAGAGAATGTGCTGCATTAAACAATTAAAAAAATTGCAGTGTGACGAATGTGCTATCTCCATTACGAATGGTAGTTTTACCAGACCGAGCGCTTCCCTCTCGTAATTTATTCTGAGCATGCGTGACACTTTGTGCTTCGGAATTGTCTACACACGATCGGAATTTACACAAGCGGATTTTGTTGTCGGAAAATTTGAGAACCAGATCTCAGATTTTGTGCGACGGAAATTCTGATGGAAACTGTCCGATGAAGCCTACATACGGTCGGAATTTCAGACAAAAGGCTCCCATCGAACATTTTCCATTGGAAAATCCGACTGTGGGTATGAGGCATTAGTGTAGTGTGAGTGTAGTGTGAGTAAAGTGTGAATATAGTGTGTCAGTATACAGTGAGTATAGTGTGAATATAGTGTAGTGTCACTGTAGTGTATTAGTGTAGTGCCGTGTTTAACACAGCATTACATAACATTTAGTGCTGTATACAGTGTTGTATACCCACTTTTTTTTGGTTGCTGTGTTTTTTTGTCCTGTGCCTGCCCCCTTTTTTTAAATTGTCAGCTGCAGTTTTTCTGACTGTGACGCTGTTGTTCCCCCTTTTTATATTTATTTATTTTTTATAGGTTTTACATTTCTGTCAGCAGCAGTCCTCAATTTAAAGTGCACCAAACACAATTTTCCATTGAATAAAGTGCATCCAATTACACATTTACCAGTATCCATATTAAATTTGGGTAATAAGTATCCCTCATCTTGTCTGGGAGGCCAACAAGGAGAGGCAGACATTTCCATGCCAGTATGAGGGGGCCAGCAGCGTCTCTGTCCACAGGCAATGGTGGACATGGTTTGTACTCAGGCAGGGCATGTTTTTCTCTGTTTAGTGATGTTGCCCATGCTATCGAACTACAGCATGCAGAGGAGGTATTGGAATGGCTTACTAAACCACCCTCATCCTTCTCATTCTCTATCACCCAAGCTGACACTAGTTTGCAGTCCACCACAGCTGCCAGAGCGGCTTATTCTGCCTCCTTGTCTACAGCTACTCCTTCCATAGTCCCATCATCATGCACCCAGGAGTCAGCTGAATTATTTTAACACAGTGTCAGTCCTACGTCCTCCAAGAGTAACTGTGAGGAATTACAGGGTGCAGATACCAACAAGGCACCTGTATGACATTTTTAAGAGCAGAATCAAATCCAGCGTTTGCCAAGGATAACTGTGTTATCGTGTGAAGGAACCACCAAGACCCAAGGCAAAATTTTCTGCACCTGTTACTTCTATCCAAAGTCAGCGAAAGAGACACCAGACCACCACCAGACTGAGTGTACTATAATTTGGTTTCTTCACATAAGGCTTGCTCACTGTGTTGCAAAACTTTGTTATTTCCATCCAAAGTCTGGCAAGAAACACCAGAATTTATCCAAAAAAATCTCTAATCTTGTTCCGGGTGCACTAAAATGTGGCCTCATCATGCAGACTGCCTCCCCAAGCCGTTATTTACAAAATAAAGAAAGCTTGCAGGGAAAATCTATTTCAATGTCATTTTTTTTTTCTCTATATATGTCAGTTTTGCTGCAGTAAGTTCTATACATGGAACAGAAGTCCTACTTTACAGGCAGACTAAGGAGACCCCCCAGGCACTATAATTAAAGGAATTTTTCATTTTATTGGTTCCCTTTAAGCATTATTAAAATCACTGCTCATTTAAAAACAATCTTTTTTAAAAACATTTTTGCATTGATAGATGTCCCCCAGGGCAGTACCTGGGCCCCCATTTCCTTTTTATGGAAAATATACCTTCAAAATGGGCACTTTTGATTTTTCAAGTTCGGGTCCCATAGACTTTAATAGGGTTCGGAGTTTGGGTCCGAACTTTTGCAATGTTCGAGAGTTCTGGCGCAAACCGAACAGGGGGGTGTTCAGCCCAACTCTACTAACCATCACTCCATAGTTTTGCCATAGCTGATTTACAGTTAGTAAAATACAAATAAAAATACAACATAGTAAATTGTAATATATTGTAAATTGTAATACTGCTACATATCTTTGGTAAAAATAACCCAAATTAGTGGATATTGTTGGTCTGTGTGAAAGTTAGAGAGTCTACAAGCTGTGGTGCAAATCATAAAAAATTGCTCACACCTGATGTACTGGTGGCCTATCTCATTTCTTGCGACCCGAAGAAGCCAGGAAAGTACAAATACCCCCAAATTACCACTTTTTTGAAAGTAAACATTCCAAGGTATTTAGTAAGATGCATGGTGAGGTTTTTGATTTTGTCATTTTTTCCCACAATTCTTTGCAAAATGAAGATTTTTTTCCCACAAAATTGTTATTGTAATAAGTTATTTCTCTCACATGGAATGTGTATACCACAAATGACGCTCAAAATACAAAATACATTCTGCTACTCCTTCTAAGTATGGCGATACCACATGTGTGGGACTTTTTCACAGCCTGGCCACATAGAGAGGCCCAAAATGCAGAGAGCACCTCCAGGCGTTGTAGGAGCATACATTACACATCTAACTTGTTGACTACCTATTACACTTTTGAAGGCCCTGGAGCACCAGGACAATCACACGTGACACTGATGTGGCACTAATAAGCAAAAAAAAACAAGCGCTGAGATGGATATAAATAAATAGATATAAGTGAATAAATATATGAAGGCTAATTGATCAATAAAAATTAAGCTGCTATCAGTAAAAGGTGATCAGAATCCCACAAGGCATAAAAAACATATAAAAATTAATGCGCTCTAATAGATGATCAATCAATGTGTACAAACAATGTACTAAAAAATGTGAATAAGATGAAAATAAACCATTATAAAGATGATTCAAATGAATAAATATGTAAATGACTGATACGTGAAAATAAAGAAAATTCCTGGTGCTAGTACATGTAAAAAAAAACCCCAAAAGTGCTCAGTAGCAATATATAGAAAATAAATAAATAACTGCCAATCTGATGGATAAATACTGCCAATAAATAGCAATCATAAGATAAACAATCAGCGGAGATAAATTAGTCCAGAATATAAGTATAATTGACCCAGCAGTTCTTTCCTTATTAGAATAAATTGATTTACTGTGTTTGATCGTTGTTCATGATTACTTTCTTTTTTCACATCCCGCTTCAGTCAAAATAATGTTGGTAGTTTGGTTCTCAACAAGGATGATTTTATGAAAAGCAAGCAAAGAAATAGATCATTGTGTGATGAACTATCAGAAAGTACACAAGCAAACAGCACAGAGATACACTCACGTGCGCATACAGGCATACAGGTATGCAGATCGCAGTCAGCCACTGTGGACGAGGCTTATCATAAAAGCCGCTGCTGTTCAGCTCAGTGTGTCATACAGCAGTGAACGTCCTAGGCTCCTCCCACACATTGCGTCACTGACATGTGACTTACTCAAGGATAAATACGAGATGCCACAGTCTCCGTATTTAAGTACGATGGCATTCCGGTTACCATGGAGACAGCGCTGTGTTCATTGGATCATCATACTGCTTGTACTTGTGTATATATATTTGTTTAAAAACAATGTTTAATTGTTACATACTTTAAAAAGAAATTTATGGTAACAGGATAAGAAGATAAAAAGATACAAATAAAAAATAAAAACATTAACTATAAGTTAATGGACTCCCTCCAGTGGTACATATCGGTATTGCACACTCCCAGATTTAAATGGTATCATAATCTGTGTCAAGGACATGTCGGTGGTTGCCGGGCAAACATGCGTGCGCGCAGGTGCACGAGGGGCTTCTCCAGGGCAGTTCGGCTGAATTCCCCACTGGGGGGCGCCGGCGCGCTCCCACGCCCCCCCGCGCCCGTGCGCGCGCCTATTCGCGCTAGCGCTGTTTGGCGCCAAAGATCCTTTAAAAGGGTGTCAGATGCTTCCATCAGGTGCTGTTCGTCTGCAGCTCTGCACCTGAGTTCCTGTAGCCTGCCTGTTGTTGTTGTTGTTTGCTATTGACCCGGCTACGTCTGACCATTCTACTGTCTCCAATCCTACCCGGCCTGCCTGACCTTGCTAATATCTTGTGACCTGTTGCCGAACACCTGCCTGCCTGACTATTCTGTGATCATCCCTTCTGTCATATACCTGCCTGATCTCCTGCCAAATACGGACTGTCTGACTCTGCTTTGCTTGTGTCCTGTGACGCTGCTTACAGCCTGCTCTTCCAGCTCCAGGTTCTGCTGCTGCCATATCATCCACCTGCCTGCTTACGGATCCGCTTCAGCTTACCTGCATCCGTAGCTCCGCCATTCCGGAGAAAGTCTTCTCAGCTCCTGTGTTGGCCACCGCAAGAACCCACATCAGTCACTCCTACCCACTATGCTCAAGAGACCACTGTTCACACTCCAGTGGCTCCTGAACCAGCGCTTAAGAGAGGTCTTCTTCTACCAGTCGGGCTCAACTACCAGGTACCTAACAGTACGAACAGCCATGACTGAGCCTGCAGGAGAGACCTCTCCCATTAAGGAGATCTGTACGCATTTAGCGGCACTCACACAAGCTGTAAAGACTTTGCAAGACAGTTACACCAGACTGGAGGGTCAAGTCCTGAACCTCAGTGGCCCTGGAGGTGTGTCTCCTGCCTCAGCAGCGGCTCCAGCACAAGCTGCTGTACCTCCCTCTGTGGTTATGCTTCCACCCGAACCAAGGGTCCCCATTCCTGAAAGGTTTTCTGGTGACCGAACCAAGTTCCTGGCCTTCCGCAGCACCTGTCAACTATACTTCGCCCTACAGCCACGGACTTTTTCTTTAGAGGCTACCAAAGTGGGATTTGTTATATCCCTCCTACAAGGGGAACCTCAGACCTGGGCCCACCGCCTGCTTGAAACTAACTCTGTGCAGATCCAGTCCTTGTCCTCTTTCTCCGAAGCCATGGCTCAGTTGTACGAGGATCCTCAGCGGACTGCCACCGCTGAGTCAGCTTTGTTCGCGCTCCAGCAAGGCCGCAGGCCGGTCGAGGACTATGTCATGGACTTCTGACGCTGGAGCGCGGACACACAATGGAACAATGCAGCTTTACGCCATCAATTCCGCATGGGGTTATCTGAGAGTCTAAAGGATGAGCTTGCCTGGGTAGGAATGCCCGATACCCTTGAAGAACTTATTGCTTTAACAATCCAGATCGACCGGCGCCTTCGTGAACGCCGGTCTGAACGTTCATCCCAGCAAACGCGCCCTATGTGGATGACTGCAAGAGTTCCGGCTCCTGCCTCCCGATACCTACCTTCCACCTGCTCAAACCCGGCCACTCCAACACCTGATGTTCCTGAACCGATGCAGCTGGGACTAATGCGTTCTACTCTGCCCCCAGAAGAACGGGCGCGCAGACGCCAGCTAAAACTCTGCCTCTACTGTGGTGGGGCAGGCCGCTATGTGAACAACTGCCCGGTCAAGATCCGTAAGTGTGTTTCTTCTACCCCGGCCAGTTTATCCGCATTAACCACCAATGCAACTCGACTTGCTCTCCCTCTCTCGTTACAGCTCCAGGGAAGAACAATCCAGGTCAGCTGGATTATTGATTCTGGGGCCTGCAGCTGCTTTGTTGATTCTGCCTTTGCTGCTCAACAAGATCTTCCCCTGAAAGACAAGACACACAAACTCTCAGTTTTCCTGGCCGATGGGTCCCACATAAGATCAGGACAAGTTTCTCAAGAGACCCTTCCTCTGTCTGCCACCTGTTTATCTCAGCATAAAGAGATCCTAACTCTGGACGTCATTTCCTCTCCATTGTTTCCGATCATCTTGGACATGCCTTGGCTTTGGGCCCATAACCCCCACGTTAATTGGACCACTGGTGAAGTCAAGTTTCTATCACCCTATTGTCAGAGACATTGTTTACCTGAACCCTCCAAATCGGCTGCCACCTTACTTTGCATGGACATGGATCAAGATCTGCTTCAAACCATACCAGAGGTTTATCAGGAATTCGCAGATGTGTTCAGCAAGAAGGGAGCAGACTCCCTGCCACCCCATCGTCCCTATGATTGCCCAATTGAGCTGCTTCCTGGGGCCGAGATTCCCTTCGGGCGCATCTTTCTGCTGTCTGAAAAGGAACAAGAGGCACTTAAACTATACGTTAATGAAAACCTCAAAAAGGGCTTTATTTGACCTTCTACCTCCCCATCTGGGGCCCGAATATTTTTTGTCTCCAAAAAAGATCAGACTCTTTGTCCATGTGTGGACTATCGGGAGTTAAACAAAGTCACGGTTAAAAACCGCTATCCGTTACCCCTGATACCTGAATTGTTTCAGAAGTTGAGGTCTGCCATCATCTTCACCCAAGGGGATGAATGGAAGACGGCTTTCCGGACCCGTTTCGGGCACTATGAGTACCTAGTCATGCCCTTCGGCCTATGCAATGCCCCTGCCACATTTCAGCATCTGGTCAACGATGTATTCAGAGACTTTGTGGAGATCTTTGTGATTGTCTACTTGGACGATATATATTAATTTTCTCTAGTTCACTTAACCAACATCAGGAACATGTTTGCAGAGTCTTGGGCCGTCTTCATTTGCACGGACTGTATGCTAAACCCTAGAAGTGCAAATTCGAACAAAAAGACATTCAGTTTTTGGGGCTAGTGATCTCCCCAACTGGCATGAAAATGGATCCTCAGAAGGTGACCGCTGTGCTAGATTGGCCAGCCCCTCTGGACAAAAAGGACATGCAGCGCTTCATCAGATTCGCAAATTTTTACAGGAAATTTATTAAGGGATTTTCTGCCATCATTTCACTCCATCACGCAGCTAACCAAGCAGAACTGTCGTTTTCACTGGAGCCTGGAGGTTCAGGAAGCCTTTGAAGAATTAAAAAGGGCCCGATGGGCCCTATTCTTTACACGTTTCTGTTTCCACATCACTTACCGGCCAAGATCTAAAAACGTAAAACCAGACGCGCTATCGCGCATGTTTGATCATCCTAAAGATCTTTCTGTACCCGACACTATTCTGCCGGCAAATAGCTTCTTACTCCTTCAGACGGACCTCCTGTCCTTGATCAGAGAAGCATCGCCAGAACCTTCAAGTCTTCAGGGACTCACCTTAACACCTCGAGATGGGTTATTGTGGAGAGGGAGTCAAATATTTGTACCAGAAAACGTCCGAGTCAAGGTGCTGACTTTATTGCATGACCATCCACTTGCAGGACATTTTGGGGTTCGCAAGACCCTTGAACTCGTGCAACGCACGTTCTGATGGCCTAACCTAAAAAAATTTTGCAGGAAGTACGTCAGCTCTTGTTCTGTGTGCATTCAAAATAAAACTTCCAGAAACTGAGCTTGGGGACTGTTGAGGCCGTTGCCCATACCAGATAGGCCCTGGAGAATGATAGCAATGGACTTTATAGTTGAGCTACCATGCTCGGAAAGGATGTTCGGCGATCTTTGTGGTCATCGATCGTCTGTCTAAGATGGCCCATTTCGTGCCCTTAAAGGGGTCGCCTTCTGCTGTGGAGACGGCTCGTGTGTTCATCAAAGAGATCGTTGGCTGCATGGAGTTCCCGCAAATATAGTGTCCGATAGGGGGGTGCAGTTTACTTCACGCTTCTGGAAAGCCCTGTGTTAGATCTTGAAAATTGAACTAGCCCTGTCCTCAGCATACCATCCCCAAACTAATGGGCAAACTGAAAGGACAAATCAGATGCTGGAGCAATACATTAGATGTTTTACATCGTTTGTACAAGATGATTGGGTGTCCCTGCTGCCTCTAGCGGAATTCGCTTATAATAATATTAGCCACTCTGCCACCGGTCAGTCTCCGTTCTTTGCCAATTATGGTTTTCATGTATCTTTCTTACCAGATTTTCTTCCAGAATCCTCAGTTCCAGTGGTCCAGGACACAGTACAGTTCCTCAGTCACAACAACCAGATGTTACAGGAAGCGGTATCCAAGGCACAAGCAGACAGTAAGAGGATCTTCGATCAAAAGAGAAGAGGAGATCTAGACCTGCAGCTTGGTGATAAGGTATGGCTGTCTACCAGTAACATTAAACTAGCTTGTCCTTCCAAAAAGCTTGCTCCTAAGTTTATTGGGCCCTTCCTGGTGAAAAAGAAGATTAACGATGTATCTTATGAACTGTGTTTACGTGACTCACTTAAAATCCATCCTGTATTCCACGTGTCACTATTGAAACCTGCTGTAGCCGATCCCTTCCCTAATAGGGGCACCAGGGTCCCTGAACCTGTCTTGGTGGATGAAAACGAGGAATATGAGGTGGAGGCCAACCTCGATTGCAGAAAGAGATTGGGGCAGGTACAGTTTTCGATCAAATGGAAAGGGTATGGTCCGGAGAATAATTCATGGGAACCTGACAGCAATATCCACGCTAAACGTTTAATCCATGCCTATTTCTCTGCTCATCTCGAAAAGAAGGGTTACCTGGGCATCCGTAGGCTGCCCGTTGGGAGGGGGCAATGTCAGGGACATGTCGGTGGTCGCCGGGCAAACATGCGTGCGCACAGGTGCACGAGGGGCTTCTCCAGGGCAGTTCGGCTGAATTCCCCACTGGGGGAGATCAATATTAAGACCCATGATGGGGCATCTGACAGGGTAATACAAATTACCATAACTCACTGTGATCCAGCACTGAGCACCCACCTGAAAAAAGCTCAATCTGCTTACGACGGCACACAGTATACAATCCAAGGACATATCTACATAGCTGAATGTATTAATAATACACAAATAGCCCATATTGTACATAAGTGCACCACAACAATATATAAGCTATAAAAATATCATAAAACTATGTAAGAAATATGTGACATCTAATTCATGAAGGTTAAAAATTACATAAAATATAGGAATGAGGAAAAAATGAAAAATGAAAAATATATATGATTAAAACATAATTAAAAATTATTGAAGTATTTAATAGTCTGATATGAAGCAATTAAGATCAAATTCAATGTTCAAGCCTTTAGGCGCAAGAGTACCCATCTCAAATATCCATTTTGACTCATTTTTACTGAGTTCCCTTATCTTATTTGAGCCTCTCCAGTGTGGCTTGTATCTCTGTATTGCCCAAAATTTTAAATCTGTAGGATCTCTGTTGTGGTGCATAGCAAAGTGTATAGAAACACTATGCTTAGGGAAAGCTTTTTTAATATTTTGGATATGTTCCCTTATGCGTTTCCACATAGGCCTTTTTGTTCTGCCTATATATTGCAGTGAGCAAGAGCATTGCAGAACATATACTACTCCTTCAGTTCTACATGATATGAAGTCCTTAATATCATATTCTTTTCCAGTGCTAGTTGATGTAAACTTATTGCACTTTTGCCCATTTTGTTGGGTGTTTTTACAGGCATAACACCTCTTACAGGGAAAGAAGCCTTTCCCCTGGAAGAAGGATAATTCTGTCATTCTTTTGGGAGGTTCCAGGACATTTTTGGCTATTAGATCTCTTAGTGTTGGAACTCGCCTATATATGAAGCGTGGTCTGTCAGGTAGAATGCTGCAGAGAGTTTTATCTGTTTTTAGAAGAGGCCAATATTTATTGATAATTTGTTCCATTTTTTTATGTTGCACACTAAAATTCATTATCAAGGGTTTGTCATTATTAACTTTGTTGTCCTTGATTTTATCTTGGATCAATAATTCTCTTGGAGTCTGATTGACTTCTTTGATTTTTTCCAAAATAAATTCTTTGCTGTATCCTTTATCTTCAAACTTTTTACCCATTCATTGTGCTTGTTTTAAGTATTCTTTGTTATCAGAGCAGTTCCTTCTTAGACGTATGAATTTCCCCTTTGGAATATTAATAAGCCATGGTTCGTAATGACAGCTGTCAACTGGTATGTAGCTGTTCCTCTCGACTAGTTTGAAGAACGTTTTGGTACTAATGGAGTTGTTCTCAAGCTGTATTTCTAAATCTAAAAAGTGAACTGTTTTTCTCGCTAATCTCATATTCAAATTTGATGTTCTTCTGGTTCATATTCAATTGGTTAAAGAACTGAACTAGCCTTGATTCATCCCCTCTCCATATTACTATACAATCATCAATGAATCTTTTGTAAAGTACCATATTATCTGGAATGTCAGAAAAGATTGCTTCTTCCTCCCATTTGGGGCATACTTGGCTCCTTATACCAAAAGTAATTGTTTTGTATTCCAAAGGCTAAACTCCTCAAGATAAATCTTTTTTGTTTGGAAATGAGGTGGCTGAATTTGTCCATAGCCCACTTAGATGCCTCTATTGCATCACTGTGATCAATTACTGTATATAGTGAAGCTACATCAGCTGTTGCAATAATATATTTCCCATCTGGTTTCAATTAGGGTCTCCAATATTTGTATCAAGTGTTTTGTGTCTCTGAGGAATGTTCTGGTTTAAGGTACTAGGGGCTGCAAAAATTTATCAACATATTCCCCCAACCTCGCATTAATTGATTGGATGCCATTTATGAGGGGTCTCCCTGGTGGCTGTTCTGAGTTTTTGTGTATTTTAGGCACCGTGTAAATGATGATTCCTTACATAGTTTTATGATATTTTTTTAGCTTATATATGGTTTTGGTGCACTTATGTACAATATGGGCTATTTGTGTATTATTAATACATTCAGCTATGTAGATATGTCCTTGGATTGTGTACTGTGCGCCGTCGGAAGCAGATTGAGCTTTTTTCAGGTGGGTACTCAGTGCTGGATCACAGTGAGTTATGGTAATTTGTATTACCCTGTCAGATGCCCCATCATGGGTCGTAATATTGATCTCTGCTATGGGAGGCAGATTATCATACCATTTAAATCTGGGAGTGTGCAATACCGATATGTACCACTGGAGGGAGTCCATTAACTTATAGTTAATGTTTTTATTTTTTATTTGTATCTTTTTATCTTCTTGTCCTGTTACCATAAATTTCTTTTTAAAGTATGTAACACTTAAACATTGTTTTTAAACAAATATATATACACAAGTACAAGCAGTAAGCAGTATGATGATCCAATGAACACAGCGCTGTCTCCATGGTAACCGGAATGCCAAGTCACGTGTCAGTCACGTGTCAGTGATGCAACGCGTGGGAGGAGCCTAGGACGTTCACTGCTGTATGACATACTGAGCTGAACAGCAGCGGTTTTTATGATAAGCCTCGTCCACAGCGGCTGACTGCGATCTGCATACCTGTATGCCTTCACTAAACCGGGCGCACGTGAGTGTATCTCTGTGCTGTTTGCTTGTGTACTTTCTGATAGTTTATTACACAATGATCTATTTCTTTGCTTGCTTTTCATAAAATCATCCTTGTTGAGAACCAAACTACCAACATTATTTTGGCTGAAGCGGGATGTGAAAAAAGAAAGTACTGGTAATCATGAACAACGATCAAACACAGTAAATCAATTTATTCTAATAAGGAATGAACTGCTGGGTCAATTATACTTATGTTCTGGACTAATTTATCTCCGCTGATTGTTTATCTTATGATTGCTATTTATTGGCAGTATTTATCCATCAGATTGGCAGTTATTTATTTATTTTCTATATATTGCTACTGAGCACTTTTGGTTTTTTTTTTTACATGTACTAGCACCAGGATTTTTCTTTATTTTCACGTATCAGTCATTTACATATTTATTCATTTGAATCATCTTTATAATGGTTTATTTTCATCTTATTCACATTCTTATTCACATTTTTTAGTACAGTGTTTGTACACATTGATTGATCATCTATTAGCGTGCATCAAAGTTTTTTACTGTGGCACTGATGACAGATGGCACTGATACGTGGCACTAATGGCATGTGACACTGATGTGGCACTGATGACAGATGGCACTAATATGTGATACTGATGGCACGTGACACTGATGTGGCAATGATTACAGATGGCACTAATACTTGGAACTGATGGCACATGACACTGATGTGGCACTGATGAAAGATAGCACTAATACGTGGCACTGATGACAGATGGCACTAATACGTGACACTGATGTGGCACTGATGACAGATGGCACTAATATGTGGCACTGATGACAGATAGCACTAATACGTGGCACTAATGACACGTGACACTGATGTGGCACTGATGACAGATGGCACTAATATGTGGCACTGATGACACGTGACACTGATAACAGATGGCATTTGACACTGACAGGTGGCACTGGGGACAGATGGCACCTACAGGTGGCACTAGGGACAGATGGCACTAGGGACAAATGGCACTGATAGGTGACACTGGGGACAGATGGCACTGATAGGTGGCACTGGGGACAGGTGGCACTGGGGACAGATGGCACTGGGGACAGGTGGCACTGGGGACAATTGGCACTGATAGGTACTGTGGCCACTGTGTTTTATATAGTGTTCACTCACGCTGCAGCACAGGTCACTCTCCCTCCTCACACACAGTCTCTGTGTGAGGAGGGAGAGCCAGCAATGAGAGATGATCTCATATGTTTACATTTGAGATTTTCTCTCATTGGACACACCGATCGAGTGCTAAATGGCCGCTGTGATTGGCCATTTAGCACGATCTGTGATTGGCAAGTAAACAGGAGGACATCCAGGGATGCCCTCCCGGCAATTAAGCGCTGCGCAGTAGCCATCTTTCGGCGATAGCGCGGGCGCCTAGTGGTTAAAATTTTAAGTGGCATTTGTTTCACCCTGGATTCATACTTGCAGCCCCATGAGCAGAGGTGTTTCCTATACCTTTCTCAGAATGAAATATTTGCTAAAGTGTTGCTTCATTCATATATTTATTAATACATCTTCCTGTAAAGAGTATATATTCAAATTCATCCCATAGGAAATAAAGACATAAGTAATAATTTGAAAGAACAATGGAACCATAACATTTAGTACCTATTGCAGTATCTGGACATTTAAGAATATTGTATTTCATGTACTAGGAGGCAAATAAATAAGTAAAATACTTCACATTCATTTCAGAATCAGTATTTATTTAATAGCACATTTTCATACTGTAAGTTCAAAAGCTTTATATCTTTGGAAAAAGCTTAATTGGTACAGTCTTTGGCAAATTGGTAGCATATAACCAATATTTTTATTTTTTGTAGGTCCCAGGTCTGATCTGAAATCAAGGATGCTGATCTTTTCTGGCTCTCTGCCCCCCCCCCAACCTACACCCAAAAATCCTCATCAGATACTTGTGATTGGACCCACATTTGGGAAACCACTAAATCCTGCTCTTCTAATGGTTTGGCAGTGAAGACGAACTGCAAAACAAGATAATACCTTGTTCCCTCTTGTGTGGCCTGATACAATCCAGGATGCCCGCCACATTTCTTTTGCAACTATGGACAGGTAGGCACATTTTTACATGTATGGTGGACGTGTTCTGTAGTAAATTGCTTCTGGTGCGCTGTATATCAGTTGATTTCTGAACTTTTTGACACCCTATTCCTTTTTCTGCTCATCAGGCTTTCTTGGATTTTAAGCCCCCAGGTATAACTAAATACATCTTCAAATTGCTGCATGTCTTACGACAGCAAAACAAACTAATATGAAAGCATGGCAAGTCTAGGATTAATAATGTCCTATAAGAAAAAAATGATATAGTCAAGAAGTTCTAGGCTGTTAGGAGGCCACTGACTTCCTGCTACCACAGGGCATGACCAGGACCTTTTGACCCTTTAACTTCAGTAGATCTATCCATAAATCTCCCCCACCACACTTTTTCATATTACCTTTTTGCTCATCAAGACCATCTTGTTGAATTCTCAGTCATGCAACACTGTTTCCAAATTAAATTTTTTGTATTTTTTTTAGACAGACATTTTTGTGGTATTTAATCACAACTGGCTTTTTTATTTTTTACTATTTAAATGAAAAAAAGCCAAAAAGTTTGAATGAAAAAACTTGTTTTTAGTTTCCGTTATAAAGTTTTTCAAATAAATAATCTTCTTCACAAACTTAGTCCAAAATATATTCTGCTACATTTCTTTGGTAAAAAAGAAACTAAATCTGTGTTATAGAATCTTAGAATCCACAAACTATGGTATATATTGTATATCTGAAAATTGATCAATCCTAATGTACTGACTGCCTATCTCATTTATTGAGGCTCTAAAATGCCCTAATGTCCTCAAATACCAGGACAATAGAAATACCCCCCAAATGTAAATAGACGGTCCAAGGTATTTAGTATGGGCTCTTTCACACGGAGGATCCGTATGTTTGTTTTTCATCCTTCCATTTTCGGATGAAAAACGGACATACATGTATCCCTATGGAATATCGGATGTCAGCGGTGACATGTCCGCTGACATCCGACCCGCTCCGATCCGAAAAGTGTAACAGAGGAAAACCCTACTTTTCCATCCGTCTTCGGATCGGATCGGGTGACGACAGACTCTACGGTCCGTCGTCATCCGATCCCCCATAGGGGAGAGCGGCGCTCTGGCAGGTCCGTTGCTGCACAGTGTGCAGCGACGGACCTGTCATTTTCCTGCTCAGCGGGGATCGGCGGAGCGATCCCCACTTAGCAAGCAGGTGTTCATGGAGTGGATCATCACTGATCCGCCCCGTGTGAAAGAGCCCTATGAGGCAGTGTGAGTTTTATGAAGTTGTAATTTTTTATCACTTTTTTTGTAAAATTAAGAAATTAGATAATTTGTTTTCACAAAACGTTGTTATTATAATGAGTTATGTCTCACACACAGCATAGGCATACTTATAATTACACCCCAAAACACATACTACTATGACTCCAGAGTATGGGGATAGCACATGTGTGAGACTTTTCCACAGCCTTGATGCATAGAGGGGCCCAAAATCCAAAGAGCATTGTAGAGTTTTCAAGGAGCATAAATTACACATAACTTACACATCTAAATTACCTTTTACATTTTTGGGGGCCCTGGAGCACCAGGACTGTAGAAATACCCCATTTTGGAAAGCAAACACTGCAAGGTATTTTATAAGAGGAATAATGTGTTTAATTTTATGCCTCAAAATAAAATTTTTGCCACAAGTTTTTGGGATATGCAGGAATGAAAATCAAAAGGATTTTTCTATTGTTTCATCTAATAAGATATTTCTAAGGGGAGGGGGGGCGCATGCGCGGCTCGTAAGATGACGGACGCATAGGATCAGGGCTCCGGCCTTCGTTCCCTAATCCCTAGCTCCCGCTCCACAATGACAGCATCCACAGCCTCGGGAGCCCTCTCACTTGACCCAGGAACCATCCAGCTACCCCGCAGGCATTTTATGGGTAAAATCGGTGATCACATCTACCAGAGGCACACGTCGCAGGCCACGCTAAAGCCTTCCCAACGTATGGATTGTTTCCTGCCTAGGCTGCAATACCCGGCCTCAGGTACTCCGGTCGATACAGCGGAGTTAGCGGACACCCTCCTGCTCACTGATCCTTCCTTGTTCGCCGAACAGCCCCCACACAAACCACAACCATCCGATCAACCCGCTACAGCAACGATGGTGACTGTGGAGATTCTGGATTTGAAGCTGCAAGCCTGCTTCAGAGTTTAACCCAAAACATCGCCAAAGAGTTAGGAAGGATTGCACATGAACTCAGGGGGGAAATTGATCAATTGGGAAAACGCACAGACACATTGGAATCCAAATTTGATAACATGGTGCACTATGTCCATGTTTTAGAGGAAGAAAATGCTAACCTCAAAAACGCAGTATCTCAACTACAAATGCAACAGGAACATTTGGAGAATAGGGAATGCCGACAGGACCTGCGGATCCGTAGGGTCCCAGAATCCATTACAGATAAAGAACTTCGGCTCTATCTCCTTGCATTATTTGTTACCCTGGCGCACCACATTCCTGATATTGACTGGCGCCTTGATAGAGCCCATGGATCTCTGGCCCCTAAATCTCCTCAGAGTGCCAACCCCTGAGACATAATTGTACGCTTCCATTTTTATGAAAGCAAAGAAGCTCTTACCATAGCCACCCGCAACAGAATGAGGGTTGACTTTAAAGGTGCTAAAATCCAAATCTTTAGTGACTTATCACCCATCACCCTTGCTAAAAGGCGCAACCTACACCCTGTTACTGCACATCTACAAAACCACCAGGTTCCATACCACTGGGTGTTTTCATTTTGTCTCTCGATATCCAAAGATGGGACACAGTTCTCCATGAGAGACCTCCAGGAAAGTGAGACGTTCATTCGGAACCTGGGCCTTCCGCCTGTACCTGAAGAGGACTTACAGGCACACACTTCAGCTTCCTGACCGCTTTCTACCCCTGGGAAGATCTGGACCCCTGCTCGCCAGAGATCGCAGAAAGCCTTGGATCCCACCTTAGGACCACTATTATTGAACTGCCTCACCACTTCACCCCTACATGAAGGTCTTGATTCCTACCTCTGTACTACAAGACTCTGGGCTCAGAGTCTGGTCTTTACCCCTACTCAGTTTTGAGAAAATTACCCTTATTGATGCCTATAAGAAAGTTACCAGTTTGGATGGTTCCTACCTATTCCCTACATAGGCTACGCGGATTGGAATAAGGCCTGTGAGTCGGATCTTGCGGGGTGCCAAGTCCCCTCTACATGGTCTTGAATCGTAACCATGGACTCCTGAGGTGCTCACCCTCCTTAGGCCTTATGCCTAAATGGTCTATGTTTTTGTTCTTCTACAATGGATCAAAATGGATCCTGGATATGTTTCTATTTCCATTTTTGATCTTTTTATTTTTATTTTTATTTTTTTCTTTAGATCTTTGTTTTATCTAATCTGGAATCACAATTGTGTTCCAACTACGACATCTCAACTCTTTTTGGTTATTTGTTCTAAAATGGTTTATATGTTATATACATCATGGTATATGCTTATTCTTTGGTCTACCTATACAATGTATGAATTGTCTACACAACCCAGATATGGCTGTCAGTATTGTCTCGTATAATGTTAAGGGCCTGAACTCCATTCGTAAATGCTGGTTGGCACTGAAGGAGTTCAGATCCTCAAACGCAGATGTGGTCATGGTTCAGGAGACACATTTCAGAGCAGAGTGATCATTCAAATTTGCATCTAAATGCTTCCCCACTGTCTATGTAGCCATCTGGCAAAGCTGGAGTAGCAATACGTTTCAAACATTCATCCTCCATACGAGTCAAATCTTCTCACTTAGACCCTTATGGCCATTATGTCCTCCTGAACTGTGACCACATGAATATCTCTTTTACATTTATGCACCCAATTTGGGACAAATAGGGTTCCTTGAGGAGGTTTTTGAGAAACTTCAATCTTTCTCTCAACCCTATATGATCATAGGTGGCGATTTTAATCTACGCATGTCCCCGACCAAGGATAGATTTGCCTTATTTCAAAGTACCCCATCTCCCCAAGTGCATAAACTTTCCTCCTCATTTCTAAAACTAGTCCGAGCCCACAATTTGTTTGATATGTGGAGGGTGAAACACCCAACTGCTAAACAATTTACGTTCTACTCCCCACCCCACAAATTATACACAAGACTTTTTTGTTTCTGCACCTCTATTGACACATGTAGTTAACTCTGACATAAACCCAATCACCTGGTCAGATCACACATCCATAGTACTTGATCTACTCTTATCTACTCCGACCCCTAGGAAATGTCACTGGCACTTCAATGAATCCCTTCTCAATACCCCTAATGTTAAACTCCACCTACAACAGAAATTGACTGAATTCTTCCAACTCAATGAGGGTACAGTATATAAGACATCCACTTTGTGGGCGGCCCATAAAGTCTTCTTCAGGGCCGAATGTATCTCCTCTGACTTAAAGCGGGACTCCGCCCTCCAACGTTCTTCTCTTTTAACTCAATTATCTACAGCAGAGAAGTGCCTACTCAGTTCCCCCGGAGTGGATCCTCTTCGTGCTGTAATCGCCCTACATAATCGCATTAAATCCCTAGACATGACTAAAATCTCTAAATCATTGCTATAGTCAAAACAAAAATTCTATGAATATGCTAACAAGCCTCACAGAATGCTGGTCAATAAACTGAAACCACATCCCTACGCTTCTATCCCTGGCTTTCTGCTACAACCCGATGGCAACCCAACTTGTCTAAAGTCTTTGGTAAATTCTACCAGAAACTTTTTAATTGCCTATCCACAGACTTATGCCCCGTACACACGGTAGGACATTGATCGGACATTGCGACAAACAAAATCCTAGGATTTTTTCAGATGGATGTTGGCTCAAACTTGTTTTGCGTACACACGGTCGCACAAAGTTGTCGGAATTTCCGATCGCCAAGAACGCGGTCACGTACACCACGTACAACAAGACTATAAAAGGCCATTTCAGAACCAAGTGCGGCACCCTTTGGGCTCCTTTTGCTAATCTCGTGTTAGTAAAAGTTTGGTGAGAGACGATTTGCGCTTTTTCAGACTCGTGGTTTTCAGATAGTTTTCTGCTGTTCAGTTTGTGCTTGTGGGTTTGTATCTGCTCTTCAGTGCATGCAGTGAGTTCGTATTTGATTATTCATTGCATTCTTGTCCGCTCGTTGCTGTTTTTCAGGTCGCTCTTCAGAGGCCTTGCTGTTCTTCAGTGCGTTCTGTTACTTCGTTCGTGCTTCGAGTTCGTGCTGTGTGGGGGCTTGGTGTTGGGGTTCTGACCTTGACACAAGTCCAGTCCATGAACAGGGTGGGGAGGAGTTCATGGACCAAGAATTGGTTGCTTCAGCCTGACCAGTTCTGTTATATGCCTTTGCTCCGTGAGAATAATCCTGATGATTTCAGGAACTTTCTCAGGATGACGGACCCCGTATTTCACCGTTTGTTGGCTTTGCTGACCCCCTATATCAGCAGGCAGGATACCTGCATGAGGCAAGCCATCACTCCGGAGCAGAGGTTAGTCGCCACCCTGCGGTACTTGGCGACGGGGAGAAGCCTGCGGGACTTGAAGTTCTCAACAGGCATCTCCTCCCAGGCTCTGGGGATCATTATCCCAGAGACCTGTTCTTCCATCATCCAGGTCCTGCAGAAGGAGTATATTAAGGTAAGATTTTTATCCTTTAATATCACATTTTATTGTATTCAATGTTTGCTAATTTATAGTATTTCTTTCCTCATTCCCTAATTACCATGATTGTAATATGCTGTGAATGTGCCCTTTGTCCTCATGCATGCTGGATTTTTATGTAATTTTTTTTGTCCTTCATACATATTTGCCTTCACTTACCTCCCCAGCATGCTCTCCTGGCCCTATATTCACCTCATGTAGTCACCTAACAATGTATTTTAGCAGCTCCATAGTAGTGCTTTACCCCAAACACCCCTAAAATGTTTAGAAATGTGATTTGTGCTTTAAATTCAGGCAGAGTGCCAGAGGCTTTTTTTGGGTGTCCCCAAATCATTTGGAACCCTCCCTCCCCCCAACTGCTAAGTCAGCTGATACCAATTCTCTATCTATCCTCAATCATCTATCTGTTGACTTTGCCAAACGCATACACACTATACCCACCTCTTTTGTGCTCAGATTTATGGATGAATTTCCCAAAGCATGTAGTGCAAGGGCCTGCCTGTATACTTTCAAATGGTACTGTTTCAAGTTTCTGTATACTATTATTATCTTGATAGATAATAGCAGAATGTCCAAATGTGCTAAAATGTGTACAGTGTGTATTTATATCTTTGTATTATGACACTTCTTACCTGTCCAGTGGGCTGCCAATAGTGTGACTAAGGAGAGGCTGTTCAAAGTAATACCCATTATTTAGGCATTCATATCTCAATGAAGTGGAGAGGGTTACCTGTCCCAGATTCCCCCCCCCCTATAATGTTAGAAATGGCCCAAGAGAGGGGGGGGAATCTGATAGGTGTACCTTATACTTTGGTCTTCAAAAATTCCCTCATAAAAATGTTAGCTTGATGTTGGGCAACAATGTTTGTGTCTAATCTGCTTTCCATGTTTATGTGCAAAATGACTAATTTTTTATTTTGTTTGGACTGCACAGTTTCCTTCCACGCCACAGGAATGGCAGACTGTGGCCTCCCCCTTTGCCCAGCGGTGGGACTTTCCTAACTGCGGAGGGGCAATTGATGGGAAGCACGTCCACATCATCCCACCACCCAGCTCGGGGTCATACTATTACAACTACAAGGGGTTCAATAGTATTGTGATGTTGGCGGTGGTGTCGGCTACTTAAGAGTTCCTGTATGTGGACGTAGGGAAGAATGGCCGGATGTCCTCCGAGTCTTTTGTCCCCTATGTAAAAAAAAATAGGTATACTTAGCACACAGATATTTAATGTCAGAACTATACATATGAAGCATTGCTTGGAAGTGGGGTACAATTGTCTATTTTGGCAGAGTTCCAAGATGTAGCATTTTTATTGTCCTTTGTCAAACTTCAATACTTTACCTGTCTTGTACAAGCTTCACAGATGGAGACCCCCCTATAGTATACACTGGAGCACCTGTGTGGGCCCCCTAATGAAAAGGGTGTTCTTGTGTCCCACACTAGTGCTCCAGAGTCCAGAACTCCTCTCCTTACACAGAATCTAGTTTGCATTTCATTCTAGTAACAAACACATCTACACCACCCAATTCTTTTCACACAAGTAGGCCCCAAAAAATAATGGCAATTGCGTATGACCAAACGAACTATGTTTGATACGAACGAATAATGTGCCCATGAACATGAAAGTTGCCATTTTAAACTGGATAACAGTTATTAAGAAAAGCACATGGAGCAGCACGAACATAATAAACAGAAAGAATAGGAACACAGCACAACTACTTACTTTTTTGCAGCACTCTCCGGATCTTTCTGTACTGCTCGTGTTCTGTTAATTTTAGGTCCGACCACCGCTTCCTGAGCTGATCTTTCGATCGTCATACCCCGAAATTCCGGTGCAGACTCTTGACTACTTTCGCCATTATCTTGGCCTTTCTGACATTGGGGTTGGGGTAAGGTCCATACTTCCCATCATAGTCGGCCTTCTTCAGGATGTCAACCATCTCCAACATCTCCCCAAAGGACATATTTGATGCCTTATATCGTCTCCTTCTGGATCGTGACGTTTTAGGCTCTGGGCTTTCCTCCTCGTTGGAGAAATTATCTGACACCTGCTGTGTCTCCACCATGTGCTCTTCCCCCACTGCACCGAACGAGAAGGGGCAGTGAAGAGACTAGAAAGAACGTCAGGGGCGGGCGGAGTTTCACGCATGCGCAGTGTCTATAAAGCGTAACACGCGTGCGTAGTACGTACGATCTGTGAGTGGAGGAAGGAGTAACGGAGGCGCCGATCGTGATTGCGAAGGTAAGATTTAACATTGGGCCTATACTGCCTCTAGATTGAGGCCTGTATTTGCACAAGTTTAGTAGACTTTAGGCTGACATTAGGGTTTGTCTTGTGTTGTGTCTTGCAGATTATAAAATGGATGACTTCAATGACCACAACTTCCTCCCCCTGTTCATAGACTAGTGCAGGGAGCTGCCCTGTCTGTGGCAGGTGAGACATCCACATTATAATCATAAACAAAAGAGGCAGGCAGCGCTGGAGAAACTGCTGGAGTTGGTGACGCCGGTGGTTCCCACGGCAACCATCCCCTATTTAAAAGCCAAAATTGGTGGCCTGAGGAGCACTTATCTAAGGGAGCGCAAGAAGGTCACAAGTTCCCAGAGATCTGGAGCTGCAGCAGATGACGTTTATGTCCCCAGGCTGTGGTACTATGAGAGACTGCGATTTCTGTCAGACTAGACTGAAGTCAGGGAATCCCTCTCAACCCTTCCTTCCACTCTTCCTTCCACCCTAGCTTCCACCCCAGCTGAGGCTTCCGATGTCCAACCTGGGACTTCCAGCCACGAAGAAGTGGAGGAGCCCAGATGGAGCCAGGTATAGCACTGTTCTACAGATTTCTGGTCAATAAATAAATGATGTTTACTAGATGTTATTATTGATCACTAATTGCTGATTGAAAAAAGTGTTTTACATATCAATAGACAGTAGTGGGCAAAAATATTTTGGACAAGACTGAAAAATGGTGGGCTCAGAAGGATAGTCTGTTATATTTGTTAACATTTAATTTGCAACAGTCATGAGATCAAAATTGTGTGTGATTGATGAATAAAAAACTAAAACGATGTCCCTTTTTCATACACAGGAAGAACTCAGCCAGGACGAGGCTGTGGAATGTGGCACACAGGAGGAGGCTGTGGAATGTGGCAGCCAGGAGGAGGCAGGGGTTAGTGTCAGCCAGGAGAAGCCTGGGACCAGTCACAGCCTGACCGAATCGCAGGTTCCTCCCCTCCGCTTTCCATACAAAAGAACGAGGAAGGCGACTCACATGCAGGATTCTGTACTCAGGCTCATTCAGGAGGCTTCTGCGTCCCTCAGATCCTTACCCACTCCTGAAGAGGCCTTTGCCTGCATGCTTGGCACCAAACTGAAGGGCATGCAGGAGGATCAACACAAGCTATGTGAGGACCTTCTTTATAAAGTCCTAAGTAAGGGGGTGAGTGGGGAACTAACACCCAATACCCACCTGAGTGAGTTGGCCCCTCCTCCTCGTCCGCCAGCTGCCACAACTCCACCACCACAGCCACAGCGTGGAAGGAAGCATGGAAGGAAGACCAGAGAGTGATGGCCCTGGGTTCAGTCTGGTCTGGCCAAAGATGCAGTCTCTTGTATGACCACAGCCTGGGGACACAGATGTCATCTGCTGCTTTCTCTGGGACTTCTGGACCAGACTGCACTCCCTTAGATATGGACTCCTCAGGCCACCAATTTTGCAAGAAAATAGTTAATGTGTGCCCTGGGGGCCAAAGGCTTCACCCATTTCAGCTGTTTCTCCAGAGTTGCCTCCCTCTTTGTTTGGTTCTGAGCCATTAATAAAGGAAATTTTTTACAATTATACTCGCCTATGTGTGTTTTCCTTTTAAAAGGACAGTGTGTTTGTGAGGAGGCAGGTACATTTCTAATATACAATGTGAAATTAACAAGAGACACCAACACCAAACCACCTCCTTGAGATTGAATAATACAAGATATCAATGGTGTTGTGGTAACTTGACACACAAAACACACCCAAAAATATTATGGAGTAAAACACACAAAAAAAACAGCCCTGAAAAAAATACAAACCACCAAGCAAATACAAAAACAGCCTTGAAAAAAAGAAAAAATATTTAAAAACAACCCAAAAAATATTTGGTCAGATGTGACAAATGTAAATATATTGAAGGAATCCCAATAAATAATAAAGAAATAAGTTTATGAGACGTCTGTGTAAATATGAGCAGCAAAACTACTTCATTCTTCTCACATTATAAAGAAGAAGAGAGTGCGCTGCATTAAACTATTTTTGACATTGCAGCGTGACAAAAGTGCTGTAACCATTCCGAACGCTAATTTTACCAGACCGAGCTGTTCCGTCTCGGAATTTCTTCTGAGCATGCGTGGCACTTTGTGCGTCGGAAATGGCCACACACGGTCGGAATTGACACGATCGGATTTTGTTGTCGGAAATTTTATAGCCTGCTCTCAAACTTTGTGTCGGAAAATCCGATGGAAAATGTCCGATGGAGCCCACACACGGTCGGAATTTCCGACAACATGCTCCGATCGGACATTTTCCATCGGAAAATCCGACCGTGTGTACAGGACATTAGACTCTCAGTTCACTCCGGAGAAATTTAACGCTTTTGTTGATTCCCTAAACCTCCCTACATTATCCCCGGACAATTGCTCTGGGTTAAACGCACCTATAATGGTTGAGGAAGTCACTTAGGTTAGTAATCACCTCCCATCACATAAATCCCCAGGACCTGATGTACTCCCCTATTCATACTATAAGATGTTCCTCCAGACCCTCTCCCCACGCATGGTAAAACTGTTCACCTCTCTGATGAAAGAGAACATCCCCCATACTCAATTTTTACATGCTTTTATAATGGTTATCCCGAAACCAGACAAGGACCCAATGATACCTGACAACTACCGTCCCATAGCCCTTCTAAACTCTGATTATAAAATATTCACAAAAATATTGGCAAATAGACTATTATTCTCACTAGACACGCAGGGGACAACACCAGACGTACTATTGACCTTATAGACCTCCTGACCAAAACCAAGAGGCCGGCTATAGCACTGAGTCTAGATGCTCAGAAGCATTTGATCACCTAAACTGGTCATTTATGTTTGCCGTATTATCCAGATATGGATTCTCAGGCCCATTTATGCAAGCCCTTAAAGGATTGTATTCTACACCTACTTCCCAGGTACAGCAGACCTCTCACGTGTCTCCATCGAGTAATGGCACCAGACAGGGTTGTCCCCTTTGCTTTTATTTCTCAGCTTAGAACCTTTGGCTGCAGCCATCCAATCTCATCCTGATGTAAGGGGGTGATGTTGAGACACCGGGAGTACAAGCTGTCCTTATTCGCTGATAATATCTTACTAACAATAACACATCCCCACATCTCACTCCCTTCACTACATGACATCCTACAATCATTTGGTAGCCTTTCAGGTTTTAAAGTTAACCCGACTAAAACTGAAGCCCCCCCATAAACATCCCGACTGACACAATCACATCTTTACAAGGAAATTTTTAATATAGTTGGTGCACCCACACACTTAAATACCTAGGCGTCCACCTGACCCCCTCATATTCCACACTCTTTCAAGCCAACTTTCCCCCCTTATTTACAGAAATAAACAATTTACTGAAAACATGGACTAACCTCCCCTTGTCACTTATTGGGGGGATCAATGTCCTCAAAATGTCAATAATCCCTAAACTACTGTACCTTTTTGAGACGTTACCAGTACCGATCCCATTATCCCAATTGAAAGCGCTTTGGAGGAACTTTTTACACTTTATATGGAACAATACCTCCCATAGGATAGCAAGCTCAGTAGTTCAAGCTCTACGGACCAGGGGAGGGCAGGGGGTGCCTGACATAATAAAATATTACTATGCCACTCACCTAAGAGCTATTGCCTCCTGGACGTCCAGATGTGCCCCAAATAGGTGGTCAGAGATTGAAATGGGAATCACAAACCCTGCCCACCCATGCTACATGTTATGGCCGACATCTGAAAAACTTATGTCTCAACTGCGTAGTGTCTGCCTGAACCCGATGTTATTTACACTTCTAATATGGAAACGCTGCTCCAGTAAATACTCTCTCTCCTCTCCATGCTCGCCACTAGTAAATGTCCTTTTCAACCCGGAAATCCCTGACAGACATCTTATTACCCTATGTTACCTTGGACCCAAGCTGGTATATTTCAGCTACGCCATTTGGTACACCCAGCGACACACTACTTCACTTCTCTGACTTACAAACCAAACACAAAATCCCAAAATCCCTCTTTTATTCCTATCTACAAATCAAACATTTCTTTGCCACCAAGACTCCGCATGTGACCCTAGACAAACCAACCAAATTTGAAATGCTCTGTTCCAGAGGCCCCTATGAACCCCACCTGATTTCATCTATCTACAAAGTCTTACATGCAACTCCCCCCTTGACTGAAAATAGTCATTCTTACATGAAGAAATGGTCCCATATTTTACAACGACCCATCTCCATAGGTGACTGGGGGAAAATATGGGAATCTACATCCAAAGTCTCAAGATGCGTGGCACAGAGGGAAACCGCTTACAAAATACTCATGTTTTGGTATAGAACCCCAGACTTCCTATTGGCTCGAAAACTGACACCATCTGGACATTGCTGGAGATGCGGTTTAACCTTGGGTACCCACTACCATATATTCTGGGAATGCTCTGCACTCATACCTTTCTGGACACAAGTTCACGACCTCTTGGAAAGGGTCCTTGACAGATCCATTCCTTTCAACCCCACACACCTTCTTTTAGGTTTGCCTCTACCTCCAAACCTACCAGACGACTGATGGCATTTATTTTACTATAAATGCGAGCTATACCCCAATGCTGGTTGACCACTACCCCTCCCACTTTTATGCAGTTTATCTCAGCCATAGCTGACATACGCCGAATGGAACATCTGACGGCTGTTATAGACAATTCCCTACCGAGGTTTCATAGCATATGGGGGAAATGGAATAATTCCAAATAATACAATGAGACGCAAATTCCAACGCCTTAATGATATAACCTTAATGCTAACCTTTTCAGGTACATATAAATCAAGTGCTACCCAGATTCATTTTGATTATGTCTTCGCATACCATGATGTATTATTATAACTGCTCTTCTGTATTATATAACCCTATATCTGTTGTTTTTATGATTGATGTAACTTCTTCTGTTTCTATGGATAATGTTTTTATTATTCTTTGAAATGTACATCCGCATCTGTATGTTTTGAAATATTGATAAACAATTAAAAAAAAAGATATTTCTAAGCCACATCATATCCATACTTAGAATTACACCCTCAAACATATTCTGGTAATCCTCCCAAGTATGGGAATACAGCATGTGTGAGACTTTTTTATAGTCTAGCCACACAGGTCCAAAATCCAAGGAGCACCTTCAGGCTTTCTAGGGGCATAAAATATGCATCTGATTTCCTAAGTACCTATCATATTTGTGGAGGTCCTGGAGCACCAGGACAGTGGAAACACCAATAAAATGACCACATTTTAGAAAGCAAACACCCTAAGGTATTTTCTAAGAGGCGTAGGGAGTCTTTTAAAGACTTCATTTTTTTGCCACAAGTTTTTGGAAAATGCAGAATGAAAATGCAAAAAAAATGCAGAAAATTCATTTTTTTTTTACACAGATTTGTCAGTTTAATAGGCTATTTCTTACTAACAGCATGGGCATACTCTGAATTACAACCCAAAACACATTTGCTGCTTATTCTGAGTATGGTGATACCACGTGTGAGACTTTTTCAGTGCCTGATCTGATTATGTACCAGACATTGTATCTTCAGTATCACACAAATCAACCAATTATCAACCAATTATAAATATAAATTAAAAATAGTTTAGTTTAATGTCACCTATAGTGGTCCCTGTTCCAATACGCCAAGCAAGCCTAGCCTACTGGTATGTGGCTACCCCCAGGAATGCCATGTTCACTGGCCAGGAAGTACAGGAGGTTAAAAAAAGGAAGAACAAAAGAGTTCCTGTGGTTCCAGGAGTGCAGATTTCTGCAGGGGATGGCTGGGACTGGTGTTTTTCAGGAATATACAGTAGTTAGTCAGACACGCAGATAGGTCAGTTCAGGCGCAGGCAGTGACATGGGCAGCAAACAGGCAAAGGATAGATACATGCAACAGACCTGGTCAATAAACAGGCCAATCGGGAACAATGATTCTAGCTACACTGGTCTGGTGACCCATTCAAGTGAAAAGGTTGCTTGTGCTGGGTGCAATGGATTAAAGCAGGTGGTGAGGAAGCAATACAATACCTCCTTACTGCCTGTCAAATGCTCTCTAAAGAGTGATCTGGACATGAATGGCTCGTCATAGAGCATTACACATGGGAACAAGTCCTTATAGAGACACAATGACTGCTGTGGCAGTGATAAGGGGTACTGTAATTGTAGTGATTAGGAACAATATGACTGGTGTGGCAGTGATCAGGGACACTGGGACTGGTGGAGCGGTGATCAGGGATATTGTAACTGATGTGGTGGTAATTAGGGACAATATGACTGGTGTGGTGGCGATCAGGGACACTGCGACTGTTTTGGAAGTGATTAGGGAGGGACACTGACTGGTGACAGTATGTAAAAAAAAAGTATATATATATTTTTTTACAGTTTTTTTTTGTCATAATTAGTTTCATTCATTATTCATTGTTTACTATTGTGCAGGGCTTTTTTTCTCAGAGAATAGGCGCAGGACCCCCCCTTCCCACCATGCCCCCCCCCGAGTGTCATAGGATGGGTGTGGTCAAGTTGCACCAGTGGGAGGGTTTTAAAGGGGCATTATTAAATAAAGTCAGGAGTGCAAAACACACAAGTGCAGGGTTCTGGAGTAGCTATGCACAGAGTATAGGGTTTAGTACATTTTGCACAGAATGCAGAGTTTGGGAGTGCTTTATGCTCAGAATGCAGGATTCAGGAGTGTGTTACGCTCAGAATTCAGGAGTCAGGAGTGTGTTACGCTCAGAATGCAGGGTTCAGGAGTGTGTTATGTACAGAATGCAGGGTTCTGGAATGCATTATGCAGAGAGTGCAGGGTTCACTGGGGCATTAAACCCAGAATGCAGGGTTCAGGAGTGCGTTGCTCTCAGAACGCAGGGTTCAGGAGTGCGTTGCTCTCAGAATGCAGGGTTCAGGAGTGTGTTGTGCTCAGAATGCAGGGTTTAAGAGTGCATTGTGCTCAGAATTCAGGATTCAGCTGTGTGTTGCTGTCAGAATGCAGGGTTCAGGAATGCGTTACTCTCAGAATGCAGGGCTCAGGAGTGTGTTACTCTCAGAATGCAGGGTTCAGGAGTGCATTGTGCTCAGAATGCAGGGTTCAGGACTGTGTTACACTCAGAATGCAGGGTTTGAGAGTGTGTTACGCTCAGAATGCAGGGTTTGAGAGCTTGTTATGCTCAGAATGCAGGGATTCAGGAGTGCCTTACGCTCAGAATGCAGGGTTTAGGACTGCCTAACACCCAGAACGCAGGGTTCAGAAGTGCGTTATGCTCAGAATACATGGTTCAACCTGTATACTCGCTGTAGGTCCTGATCTGAGTGCTAGGCAGGGAGAGTTCTGTTGGAGCTGCCGGGAGATGAGAGCTGTCACTTGTAACACAGAAGCTGGGCTTCTTCTGTATTGTTTTAAAATCCTGGCTGCAAGTAGGGATGAGCCAAACACCCCCCGTTCGGTTTGCAGCAGAACATGCGAAAAGGCAAAAAATTTGTTCGAACACGCGAACACCGTTAAAGTCTATAGGACACGAATCTGAAAAATCAAAAGTGCTAATTTTAAAGGCTTATTTGCAAGTTATTGCCATAAAAAGGGTTTGGGGACCCGGGTCCTACCCCAAGGGACATGTATCAATGCAAAAGAAAGTTTTAAAAACTGTAGTGTTTTCAGAGCAGTGATTTTAATAATGCTTGAAGTGAAACAATAAAAATGAAATATTCCTTTAAATATCATGCCTGGGGGGTGTCCTTAGTATGCTTGAAAAAGTAATGCATTTTTCCCGTGTTTAGAACAATTCCACAGCAAAATTAAATTTCTATATGAAAAACATTTCATTCAAAACTACTCGCGGCTGTAATGTATTGTCGGGTCCCAGTGAAAATCATTGAAAAAAAAACGGCATGGGTGCCCCCCCAGTCTATTACCAGGCCCTTCGGGTCTGGTATGGATATTAAGGGGAACCCCGCATCCAAATTAGAAAACAAAAATGGCGTGGGGGTCCCCAGCAATATATATACTATATGGCCTGCCCTATATACTCTGCAGAAAATTGTGCCTTAGGTGTTGGTGGTACCAGAACACTGTAAGCCCTCACAGTTACTCTTGGTGGGTGCAGGAACAGGCCCTGCTGTGAAATACTATATCAAAAATTGTAATTACATGTCCCTGTTAAACAGGGACAGAAAAATCAGGCCTTTGGTGGTGGTGGTGGTAGTACCAGAACACTGTAAGCCCTCACAGTTACTCTTGGTAGGTGCAGGAACGGGCCCTGCTCTGAAATACTATATCAAAAATTGTAATTACATGTCCCTGTTAAACAGGGGCAGAAAAATCGGGCCTTTGGTGGTGGTGGTGGTAGTACCAGAACACTGTAACTCCTCAAAGATACTCTTGTTGGGCGCAGGAACGGACCCTGCTGTGAAATATTAGATCAAAAAAATTGTAATTACATACCCCTGTTAAACAGGGGCAGTAAAATTGGGCCTTGGGTGGTGGTGGTGGTGCCCTAAACCAAAAATATTGTTGGAAGCTAGCATCATCAAGATTGAGGAGGAATAGGATAGTCGACATAGGCAGTCTTCAAGGGATCTCACATCCATAGAAAATTCAATCAGTTACATCAGCATCAGGTGCTTGATAGCTGCTGATCCAAGACTGATTCATTTTTATGAATGTGAGCCTATCAACGGAGTCTGTGGACAAGCGCACTCTTTGATCCATTACAAACCCTCCAGCAGCACTGAATGTGCATTCAGAAAGCATGCTGGATGCAGGACAGGCAAGCAGCTCAATTGCATATTGAGCAAGTTCTGGCCAGCGGTCCATCCTCAAGATCCAATAACCCAGTGGATGCTCTGTTGGAATGGTCTCCAAGTCTGCTCTTGCCCCTAGATATTTCTGCACCATGTAATGCAGACACTGGTGATGGCTGCTTGAACTGATCAGACCTTGGCGCTGAGGACTAAAAAATTGTTTAAAGGTATCGGTCAGTCGGCCACCTTCTCCACCGCTCTTCCTCTGACTGAACGAAGCCTCAGCAACATGTTGTCCAGCAACAGGAAATTGTAACCTCCCAGGGTCTGGAAATGCGTTGCACAAACCTTTCTTCAAGGCCTCCTGAAGATGTTTCATCCTCTGCTCCCTCTGCGAAGACAGGATGAGCCCTGCAACCTTACCCTTGTAACGTGGATCAAGAAGGGTTGCCAGCCAATATTGATCCCTCTCCTTGATACCACGAATCCTAGGGTCCTTTCGCAGGCTTTGCAGAACCAGGGAGGCCATGCAGCATAAGTTTGCAGAGGCATTCGATTCTGAGTCCTCTGAGTCACTAAGGATCACATGATCCGTAACTACCTCCTCCCAGCCACGTATAAGTCCTTGGGTTTCTGGGGACTGAATACCATCCCTTGAAGACTGCTGCTGAGTAATATCCTCTACATTCATGCTGACACAATCCTCCTCCTCTTCTTCCTGTGTGTTTGGCAAGCCCACTGGAATGCTATCTGGATAAAGGGGGCCTTGAGAGGTAAGGAAGTCCTCCTCTTCCTCCTGCAATACAACAAGTAAAGAGGCGGAGAAAGGGGAGGGGATGGGGCGGGAGAGCAAAAGGAATATACAGAGCCCAATGCTGTTTAAAGTGTTTAAAACTGCCCCTATTCCTTTTGCTCTCCCGCCCCATCCCCTCCCCTTTCTCCGCCCCGCTCCCCCTCCCCATCCTTACTTAACTCTCTAGCATGTCTAGTAGATTAGTCTGTTGAGAAAGGGGCGCGGCTTGCTTACCACCCAAGCGCGCTTGCCCAGGAAACGCGTCCACTACTGATGACGTCATCCCCCTGCAGCCAGCTGTCTCATGTGTCCTCGTTCTGAGACCGCTCCTCCATTGTCTGAAGCCGGCTCATTACAACCAGGAAGAGCTGTCACTACATCCACCACAGAGACTGTTCACAGGCACAGGACTGGGAGCGCCATCCATGACTCTTACTATCATGCTTGTTTTTATCACCACAATGTGAGTTTATCTCTATATATCTTATTAAAGCATTTTAAATCTATAAAAACGTCTGCACCCAGAGGCGCCTCTTTACTTGTTGTATTTCAGCCTCAGGACCATGGTTTCGTTCCTACTATGATGGCAGCCCTGCTTGCTTCTCTGGGCATTTTTTTCCCCTCATCCTGATCACAACAATATATTGACTATTGGCCTATTGAATGGATTGTCATTGTTCACATTTTATATTTAGTTTTTTGACTGTCCTTTGATTGCTGTGTTGTATAGCTTTATTGTATCGATTTGATTATGTGGGAGCTCTAGGTGATTGCACCTAGACTTGTTATTTTTTCTTACTCCTGCTGTTCTGCCTCAAGTGTCCTGGTGCCATACTCGCACAGGTGCTCATTGATGGCCCTCTGCTGTGTGTGCAGCCACTACAGCATTGCCAACGTTGAGTTCCACCTGGTGGGCATGTCACAAATGAGGTGGTTGGTGGGCAGGTTGCATTCCCTTTGAATGGCAGCCAACTGAGCCCTGGCATTGTATGACTGGCGGAAATGACCACAGACTTTTCTGGCCCGCCTCAGGAGATCCTGTAAGCCTGGGTACCTGCTCAAGAACCGCTGCACCACCAAACTCAGGACGTGTGTCAAACATGGAACATGGGTCAAGTGTCCCTGTCGGAGGGCGAAGAGAAGGTTGGTGCCATTGTTACATTAAACCATTCATGGCTGAAACTGGCATGGCGTCAACTACCTCTGATCCTGCCCCTGCACAGCTGACAGAATCTCTACCCCAGTGTGGCCCCTGTCCCCTAAGCAGACCAACTCAAGCACTGCATGGCATCTTTTAGCCTGACAGCTTGAACGCTTACGGAGCACCGCTGGTTCAGAGGACAAATCTGCAGAAGTGGCCATAGAGGAAGAAGATAAGGAGAGGGTGGAGGAGAAAGCTGTGCCAGAATCACCACTAGCATTTTGGAGGCGTAGTGGCGGAACAAGCTCCAACAACACTGAACCCTGTGCTGCATCCTTCCCAGCTGCAAGTAGAGTTACCCAGTGCACCGTGAAGGAAAGGTAACATCCCTGCCCTGCCTGCTGGACCATGAGTCAGCGGTAATATGCACCTTATTGCTGACCGCCCTGTCCAACGAGGCCAAAACATTGCCTTCGACATGACGGTAGAGAGCTGGAATGGCCTTTCCATGAAAAGAAATGGCATTTTGGAACCTGCCACTGATATACAGCCCATTCCACAAATTCACGAAAGAGGGCAGAGTCTACCAGCTGAAAAGGCAGCAGTTGCAGTGCTAGCAATTTGGCCGAGCTAGCATTTAGATGCTGAGCATGTGTATGGCTGGGACCGAATTTCTTTTTACGGTTCAGCAACTGGGGTAGGGAAATTTTCCTGATAAAATTAGATGGTGGTGTACTGCTAGCAGATTGGCTGCAAGTACTTGGGGCACCTACTGCTATATCTTCATTCCTCTCAGTGCAGTTTTTTGAGAGGACTGGAGGTATAGTAGGGTTGGAGATCCCAGATGAGGAGCAAGGATAAGTCCTCCTTTTTCTTTGATGTGGGTCTTTCAAGTGCTGTTGCCAACAGACTGCATGGCAGGTCATCATATGTCTGGTCAAGCATGTGGTGCCCAAGCGGCTGCTGTTCTTGCCACGCTTGATCCGCTTCAGACATAGGTTGCAAACAGCAATGGTGCGATCTGCTGTGCACGTGTCGAAAAAGGAACACACCAAGGAACTTTTAAAAGTCAGCGGGGAGTCAGCAGCGCCCTGCACCCGCAGAGCTCTGCGGTGGGATGCAATAGGGTGGCTGCCCTTAAGCTGCCCCCTAGAGGACATCCTGCCTCATTGGAGTTGTGCCTCCTCCTCCTCCTCTCTTCTCTCAGGCACCCAAGTACAGTCAGTGACCTCATCATCCCCTCCCTCCTCATTACTGGAGCAAACTTAACAGTATGCTGCAGCTAGGGGAACATGACTGCCAGTTTCTTGTCCTTTTTGGGCACCCCCTCTCTCTGGGCTCACGTTACTCCCTTCCTTAACCTGGGAACCAACATCTGAGCCTTCATATCGCTGTGCATCCTCCAGAAGTATGTACCGGACACTGTGGTTGAATAATTCTGGGGACTCCTCCGTGCATGATGGTGGGACTACAGAAGGAGTGACTGTGGACAAGGAGCATGTGGAATAGGCCGCTTTGGCAGCTGCTGCTTTGAAAGGCAAACTACTGTGAGCTTTGGTGACAGAGGATGAGGAGGATGAGGGTGGCTTTGTTATCCACTCCACCAACTCTTCTGCATGTTCTGGCTCAATAACACGGCTAGCAGCAAAAAGAAAGGACAAGCATGCCCCATGGCCACCTGCAGAGGATGCACCATGTCCATGACCAGCATTGTTGACTGTAGACACAGAGGCTGCTTGCCCCCTTTTAGTGGCCTGTGAGCGTCTGCCTCTCCTTGGTGACCTTCCGGACATGATGTGTATTTTGCTTTGCAACACCACACTACGCTGTATTAGATACTGTGTACACCACCAGACATGTAGTAGAAACTGTACACACTGTATTATATACTGTGTACACCGCCTGCACTGTATTAGCAACTGTACTACGGCTGCACTGTATTGTGTACTGTGTACACCACCAGAAGTTTAGTAGAAACTGTACACACTGTATTAGATACTGTGTACACTGCCTGCACTGTATTAGAAACTGTACAATGGCTGCACTGTATTTTATACTGTGTACACCACCAGAGGTGTAGTAGAAACTGTACACACTGTATTAGATACTGTGTGCACCGCCTGCACTATATTAGCAACTGTACTATAGCTGCACTGTATTTTGTACTGTGTACACCACCAGAAGTGTAGTAGAAACTGTACACACTGTATTAGATACTGTGTACACCACCTGCACTGTATTAGCAACTGTACTACGGCTGCACTGTATTGTGTACACCACCAGAAGTGTAGTAGAAATTGTACATACTGTATTAGGCCTGGAACGCAGGTTGGATTTTACAGTATACAGAGTTTTTATGTGATGTATGACTATTAAATATATATGTTGTGATCCCCTCTCATATCTCTGGTCTATAAGCCATGCTATCCCATACCAAATATATATTGTTTATTAATGTTAATGATGGTACTAACTTTCCACTTCCGGTTCCGCCATGATGGGGGTGGTCCCGGCTAATTTCTCAGCTTTTACAGTGTATAAATAAGTGCAATGTGGGGAGGCTGCTTTATGCCCTTGTTGAAGACTGTGTAGTCGAAACGCGTAGGCGTCTTCCAGCTTCCCACATTGCCAATTTTATTTGTTTGTGATCACTTTTAGCTTATTTGGATTTTATCCAATAAAACTATATTTTTTTACCTACACAATGTGGAGTGCCTTTTTTTCTTCCTCCATGGCACTATTTCGGATTGTTCCTGTTTGACCATCCCGTTGAGATACTGAAGGGTGTGCGTGACAGTGGCTCAACTCCTGTTCAAGACAGCTACTCTTCGCTGGCGACCGTGACCCACCAGATAACATCCATTTGGACATCTCGGGAGACCATTCCCTATGCTTTATCGACGCACTGCTATACGGCAGGTGCATCCTACGGATCTTGTAAGGGTACCCAACTTCTTTTCATTTGAAGATTTACGTGCTCTATCACCTCTGGTCGCCTTACCATTTGAGTGTCTACCCACCCCCCCAGGGTTCATGGTATCCCACTCTTGGAGAAGACCTCCACTTACCTCATAATTTATGGACTGTGGTCTCCTGCTGTCTCATATTTCACTACAGTTCACCCTACCAATCACATTGTTTGCTTTATTTGTTCTGTAATTTCATTTTACGTATTCACAAGTGTATTCACATCAATATTTACCCATGTGTTTATTTTAGCGCTGCACTTTATTATTTATATTACGATTGGACTTGGTTTGTTTGTGTGCTAGTTGCTTTTGTCACATATTTTTTTATCTTGTTTTGTTTTGGGTAGCGCAGCATTTTCTTTTATTTTTGTTTGACTTTTCTGACCCTTCATTTGCTGCAGCCACCTGTGTTAGTACTGCACCCCAATATGGATGTGTTTGAATATAGGACCACCAGGTCCATTAACACGGATGGTGTTTTTGTTTTAAACAACACTGATACTGAGATGAGCGGACTATTTTTAAGACTTAAAAACCTTATGACCACCGAATTGCACATACAATGGGACATCGCCTTCTTGGAACAGTATACCAAGGAGAAGATGGTCCCGAGAGGTTTACGAAGGGATATTTTTCCCCCAATAGGGGGACTCCGACCTTGAACCCTGGTTTCGATATTTTAACGAAGCAGGCATTAAGCTGATTGGCTTTTTAGTTGAGAGAAAGCGAAGCAGGCTTACTGCGCTCGATTCCGAAATCAGGGACCTCAAGGAGAAACTTTTACCATCTAACGGGTTACCTGAATATATCTCCCATTCTACTAATCTTAGGACCTTTTTGGAAAAGGAGGAGAAAAATCAACGGAATAAAAAACAAAAAAAGTATAACCGGGATGTCAACGATTATAAAAATGGTCTAGTTTTTGGTTGGCAGAAAAAGATAGCCCAGGGAGCGGACCCAGAACTTACTGGTTTACCTATCGATAATATGGAACAGGTTGCCCACAACCTTGATAGGAGACTATTTTATGACCCTCCCCCACCCCCCCTAGGATAGGGAGACCCACTGAACATGGTACCAGCATTCCTACCCCTAGGACCTTACCCCAGACCAACTATCCATCTAGAGAGCCAAGTCGAGGGAGATATCCTTCTGCTCCTAGGGGCCGTATTGTCGATCCTTATCATGGACGACAACTTTCGGGCCAGAGGGGTAGGCAACCCAATGGTAGTGGTAGAGGAAATACAGGCGATAGGGGTAGAGGGCCTTACCATGGAGTATACGGACCCAGACACGATTCCAAAGTGGGTCATCCAAGTGAGGGTTGCGGCTATGGCACCCCTACGCATACCAACAATCGTTATGCTGCGCTCCGTGATGAGGGTTCACGCGAGGCACAGTATGACCATTCCTATTATGACGATGGTGGGGATGATGATTACAATAGAACACCATATCACTACAATTATTTCGGTCCTCCCCGGGGTTCGGGTTTTCACAAACCTATTTACAACCCCCCCGAAGTCCAAAAACAAAAGAGGATGCAGAGGGGGGTGGCGATTGCAATGGAGGAAAAAGAAAAAGGTCACACTAGCTTCTGGAGTTTTTAATTTGAGTAAAGTCAGCCTCACTGACCATGAGAAATGTGTCCTTGATAAAGGGCTTAAATTTGTTCCCCCCAGAAAGCTTAACAAATTTTCCACCTTTGTGGATGTACACAAATACATCCGCAAGCTCAATATACAGAGACACTTTCTATGTATGCCCGCACCTAATCCCAGAGGTACCACACGGAGTGATATTATATACTCCGGCCTCTCAAACCCGTCACTTTTTAACCCCCCGAACAACACATCCCATTCCATTAATGTTTTTAAAGATTTGGTTCTACATGACCTTGAGAAAGTCCACGTCAAGAGGATGCATCAGGATCCAGCCATTGCGGCTGGTATTGACGCTCTCTGTGACAGAAATAACCTTGTTATTCGTCCGGCTGATAAAGGCGGCGGGGATAGTCGTCCTGGATAAGGAAGACTATATTGCTGAAATGAACCGATTACTTGGTGATCGAAGTACATACAGTATCCTCCCTAATGACCCTACGAGAGAATACAAACGAGCCCTTTTGGCTCTGATCGATGAGGGATTCTCTCTCAATATCCTTAACCAGAAGGAGAGAGAGTTCCTGGTACCCCTAGCCCCTCGAATACCGGTCATCTATTACCTTCCGAAAGTCCACAAAAATTCCACCAATCCCCCCGGTCGCCCCATCGTGAGTGGGATAGATTCGGTTACCTCAGGAATCGGAAGGTACATAGATTTTTATCTTCAACCCTTGGTCAAGCAAATGTCTTCTTATTTGAAGGACACAAGAGCAGCGATTAACCTACTAGAGAGAGTTGAATACCAAGATGGCCTTCTCCTCGCAACTGCAGATGTTTCTGCACTCTATACATCTACCCATTAGATCAGAGTCTGGCTGCTGTGGACCTGTTCCTCTCCAGGGATTCAGGGCTGCCCCTCATCCATCGGAATTACGTTATGGAACTACTCAGGTTCGCTACAGATCATAATTACTTCTGGTTTCATGGAACATATTATTCTCAGATTAAGGGCATGGCCATGGGCGCTAAGTATGCCCCTTGTTTGGCCAACCTTTTTGTGGCCCTATGGGAGGAGGATGTCGTCTATACCCACAGACCACCTTAGTTGGTCCTGTGGGCTAGGTACATAGACGACATCCTCCTCCTCTGGAAGGGTGATCTGGGAACTTTGGAGGATTATATGCAGTACCTGAATAATAACGATAGAAACATTTCCCTCAGCTTCGAGGCCAGTTCTGAGACGATTCACTTTTTAGACCTAGAGATCTCTGTGGTCAATCGACAACTGGTCCTCAAAACATTCTTCAAACCCACGGACCGTAACGGGTATATTCCGGTAGACAGCTGCCACCATCAGCAATGGCTCAGATCGGTCCCCAAGGGACAGTTTCTCCGCATGCGACGTAATTGTAGTAGCATCGAGGACTTTCAGTCTCAATCCCAGATCCTTAGGGAGAGATTTGTGGAGAAAGGTTACAGGGCCTCTGACCTCGATGTTACTATCAGGGAGGTCATGGGGGTGGAGAGGAACTCACTTCTGGTGGACCGTCCTAGAGTACAGGATGATGACCGATTTAAGTGGTCTTTCTTCACTTCATTTTCTGTACAGCACAAGGAAATCAAGAGAATTATAGACCGGCACTGGAAAGTTTTGAAAAATGACCGTATACTGGGCCCTGTTTTACCGGACCGGGCTGGTGTCATTTTTCGTGGCGCACGCTCTGTCCATGGAGAAATTGCTCCCAATACTATTGATCCCCCCGTCCGGTCTCTTTCTTCCAGGGCTGCAAGGGATATTTCCCTTGCAGAAAGTGCAACATGTGTCTGCATAATACGTGCGGTAGACGCAAAACTGTATCTTTTCACTCTACAGTAACGTCTAGAAATTACAACATGAAACACTTCACCACATGTGCTACCCGACATATTGTGTATCTCAATACTTGCCCCTGCAGGAGACAATATGTCGGGCGTACCACTAGGGCTTTCTTTACCAGGGTCAATGAGCACATTGCGAAGATCAAAAAGGGCTGTATTAAGCACAGTGTCCCCCGGCACTATTTGAAATGCCATAATAGGGACCCTACAGGTACCTTCTTTCTAAACATAGACAAGTTTGTCCCTCATTGGAGGGGCGAGTCTCGTGTAAGAGGTGTGTCGCGGCTCGAAACTTTTTGGATTTATGAGTTGAGGTGCTACTCGCCGTACGGCATGAATGTTGAATGGGACATTAATTGTGTCATTAGCCGTGCGTGAGGCGCGCCTCTACCTTTCGAGCCGTGACACACCTCTGGTCATGCGACCTCTGTTTAGCCATTTTTGATTCATGACATTTCCATCATGGTTTGATTGATTACAACCTAGGATTTAGTCTATGTTTTGTGGGGGCCACGTTCCCTCCAATCTGGGAGGCTATTTTATTTTATTTTATTCTATTTTTCATATATGGGGGTTACATGTGGCAACGATTGAGTGTTTTTATTAGTGGTTTGGTATGTTTTATATCTGCGAGCCCTTTTTTCTGTTCCCACTTTATCATTTTTGGGGTCCCTCCCTTCTCAGGCCGGCACTGTGGCGTCGCTCTGCACTCATTGGTGAGGCGTGAGCGCGTATTACTGCACCGTGGCCAAATGAGATGTGTGATATGGACATCCCGCCTCAACCATTCCTTTTATCCCCTCGTTTGTCTAACTATCCATTTTGGGCACCCTTATGAATAACGTGTACTTTGGTGTCGGAGTGACTACTTGGGTGACACCTTTGGATATTCCAGGCATTTGTCGCCTTGCAGCACGATGGGGCTTGATTTAGGGGCATGGTTTGGCTGCGTAGGAGATGACGGCCAATCATTGAGAGCTGGGTGTGACGAGGATGTCTCCACAGCGGGCCCGCTCCCTCTGCGCATGTGCGGAGTGGAGCGCAAGCTTACTATATGGGAGGCACCTCGACACCAGCGGCTGATTGGCTCTGACGCACCCTGCATGTAGCAGGGTTGATGTCAGCTTCTGTCGGCCGGCTGATTTTATTATTTTTTACTATATGCGAGGCTTGGTGCGCAGGCTCATTGTGATTGGGTGGATGAGACACCAGCGGTGGATTGGCTGCTGGTTGTCTTCCCCCTCTCTGTAGTGTGGATGTGAGGCCTGGAATGCAGGTTGGATTTTACAGAATACAGAGTTTTTATGTGATGTATGACTATTAAATATTTATGTTGTGATCCCCTCTGTGTAGTCGAAACACGTAGGCGTCTTCCAGCTTCCCACATTGCCAATTTTATTCGTTTGTGATCACTTTTAGCTTATTTGGATTTTATCCAATAAAACTATATTTTTTGACCTACACCATGTGGAGTTCCTTTTTTTCTTCCTCCATGGCACTATTTCGGATTGTTCCTGTTTGACCATCCCATTGAGATACTGAAGGGTGTGCGTGACAGTGGCTCAACTCCTGTTCAAGACGGCTACTCTTCGCTGGCGACCGTGACCCACCAGATAACATCCGTTTGGACATCTCGGGAGACCATCCCCTATGCTTTATCAACGCACTGCTATACGGCAGGTGCGTCCTATGGATCTGGTAAGGGTACCCAACTTCTTTTCATTTGAAGATTTACGTGCTCTATCACCTGTGGTCGCCTTACCATTTGAGTGTCTACCCACCCCCCTCAGGGTTCATGGTACCCCACTCTTGGAGAAGACCTCCACTTACCTCATAATTTATGGACTGTGGTCTCCTGCTGTCTCATATTTCACTACAGTTCACCCTACCAATCACATTGTTTGCTTTATTTGTTCTGTAATTTCATTTCACGTATTCACAAGTGTATTCACATCAATATTTACCCATGTGTTTATTTTAGCGCTGCACTTTATTATTTATATTACGATTGGACTTGGTTTGTTTGTGTGCTAGTTGCTTTTGTCACATATTTTTTGTCTTGTTTTGTTTTGGGTAGCGCAGCATTTTCTTTTATTTTTGTCATACTGTATTAGATACTGTGAACACTGCCTGCACTGTATTAGCAACTGTACTACGGCTGCACTGTATTGTGTACTGTGTACACCACCAGAAGTGCAGTAGAAACTGTACACACTGTATTAGATACTGTGTACACCGCCTGCACTATATTAGCAACTCTACTACGGCTGCACTGTATTGTGTACACCACCAGAAGTGTAGTAGAAACTGTACACACTGTATTACATACTGTGTACACTGCCTCCACTGTATTAGCAACTGTACTACGGCTGCACTGTATTGTGTACCGTGTACACCACCAGAAGTGTACTAGAAACTGTACACACTGTATTAGATACTGTATACAACGCTTGCACTATATTAGCAACTGTACTATGGCTGCACTGTAATGTGTACCGTGTACACCACCAGAAGTGTTTTAGAAACTGTACACACTGTATTAGATACTGTGTACACCGCCTTCACTGTATTAGAAACTGTACAAGGGCTGCACTGTATTTTATACTGTGTACACCACCAGAAGTGTAGTAGACAGCGACACTGTACAAACTGTATTAGATAGTGTTTACACCGCCTGAAGTGTATTAGAAACAGTACACCACAGAATGCACTGTAGATATAGGCTACACTGGATTCAGAGTATATATACATATATATATATATATATACACATACACAAGACTGCATATATATATTAATACATCTCCTGAAGTGTATTAGAAACAGTACACCACAGAATGCACTGTAGATATAGGTTACACTGGATGAAGAGTATATATATATATATATATATTAGACTGACTGTATATATATATCAAATACACTGCCGCTAACTGATTAACCTGCCTAATCTAAATCAAGCTATCTCTCTGTCCACACCAACAACACTACACACGGCCGCTATGTAAGCAGCCTTATACAGTGTGGGCCATGGACTTAGTCCCCCTGAGCCATGATTGGCCAAAGGCACCCTGCCTTTGGCCAATTATGGCTCTCTTAGCAGAGGGCATTGTGATTG
Organism: Lithobates clamitans; assembly: GCA_037952925.1. Classification (NCBI taxonomy): domain Eukaryota; kingdom Metazoa; phylum Chordata; class Amphibia; order Anura; family Ranidae; genus Lithobates; species Lithobates clamitans. The sequence continues at coordinate 7,859,771 of JBBGZY010000655.1, forward strand.
GCCAAAGCATGCAGGTCAGGTGCATGCTTTGGCCAATCATCATACAGCAATGCACTGCGATCTCGCAGTGCATTATGGGGCATTCCGCGGCGCTCAAATTTGCCGCGAACGCCCCATAATGTTCGCTTTTCAGCGAACGGGTGAACACTTGATGTCCAAGTCGAACTTATGTTTGACCCGAACATCAAACTTATCCCTATCTGCAAGCTTTCTTGAAAAAAAAACCCATTGCCGGCATTACAAAAATGTGAAAAAAAGAACCAGTGTGGGGGGGCCCTTTGGGTCTGTTATAGTTTTTATGAGGAACCCATGCCAAAATTAAAAATGGCGTGGGGTCCCCCCAAAGTCCATACCAGACCCTTAGGTCTGGTTTGGGTTCTGAGGGGAACCCCCATACCAAAATTTTTTTTTAAATAGTGTGAGGTCCCTCCCAAAATCCACCTTTACCTGAGCATGCAGCCTGGCATGCCAGGAAGAGGTTGGGTGAGCTAGTGCCCCCCCCCAGTAACCTTACCAGGCCATATACCCTCAACATGGGGGGTTGCTTTGGGGACAAGAGCCTCTTCCCCCCAACCGTGGCCGGTGGTTGTGGGGGTCTGCAGGCAGGGGGCTTATTGGAATCTGGAAGCCCCCTCAAGGGTACCCCTACTCATTCACCAAAAAAAGTGTTGAAACGAAATAAAAACACACACACAGTTTTTGACAATCTTTATTAAAGAAATAAAAAAAACAGTGTCCCTTGATGTAGGTCCATTGTCAATCACAACACCCGCTGCAGTGCCTGACCCGAAAAAAGAAGAAAAAAAAACTCCACCTGCGACAAAGGCTACCACCCTCTGCCTCCTCCGCCATGTGACAGTTCTTAAATAAATAAGGGACGGGACCACCTGGCGATGTCACCTGGTGGCCCCGCTCCTTGTAACATCACTGACCCAGCATGCATCGATCGGTGACGCCACAAGGGGCGGTGCCATCTGGGGTGATGTCGCCAGGTGGCCCTACCCCTTACCTATTTAAGAACTGTCAGATGGCAGAGCAGGCAGACGGCGGGGAACCTTCATCACGAGTGAAGCTTTTTTTTTTTTTTTTTTTTTTTTTTAGGTCCAGCGGTACTATGGTCATCGTGATTGACGCTGTATCCACATATGGGGAAATTGTTTTCCTATTTTAAAAAAAGGAATTTTCGTATTGTCGCAGTGATTTTTTTTTTCATTCAGCTGTCAGTAGAGAAGCACCTTGACAGCTAATAAACCCATCCGTTGTTAAGGACACGGCGGCCGGCTTTCTGGCCCGCTCCTTAACCACTTTAATACAGGGAACGTTTACCCCCTTTCTTCCCAGGCCAATTTTCAGCTTTCAGCATTATCGCACTTTGAATGACAATTGCACGGTCATATAACACTGTACCCAAACTATTTTTATCATTTTGTTCATACACATAGAACTTTTTTTTGGTGGTATTTAATTACCAGTGGGTTATTTTATTTTTTGCTAAATAAATTAAAAAAGACCAAGAATGTAGAAAAAAAATGTTTTAAAATTTTGCAAATAAATCATCTTTCCTCATGAATTTATGCCAAAATATAAGAAAGTTATAGAGTCCACACACTATAGTATATATCTGAAAATTAATCAATCCTGATGTACTGATGAATCTCACATGCAAACAATGAAACGGGAAGTGATATAACTTCCGGTTGCATATGCACACTTTCCTGGCCAGTACAGGCAGGAGACACATCTAACCAATCCAATATGTGCTTGGTTAGATGGTGTGAAGGGCAGGGGAGACATTGGGGTCTATTAGACCCATAATGTCTCCATAAAGAGTACCTGTCCCCTGCCCAATGCTAACACATAAGGGCTTATTAACCCCTTGTGATTTCAATCACGTAAAAGTAATAAAAGTAAAAAAAAAGGAAAAGAAAATATATTAAAAGAAAAAAAGAAAAAATTGCCAAAAACCCGTTGCCCCGCAAACGCAAGCCCAGGTTGCGCACATGTATGCAAACTGCAGTCTGACCAAAAATATGACATATCGCAGCAAACCTCAGAGTGAGAACAATAATTCTAGCACAGTAGCTCCTAGTTAACTCTAAATTGATGAGCTGTAATGGCTTTTAAAGCGTCACCTATGGTGATTTTTGGGCACCAACGTTTTTGGCAATATCGCGGGCGCACACAATTTTAAGACATGGATTTGTTAGGTATCTATTTACTCTATGCAACGTCATGTTTTTTATTTTAACTAAAAATGGGTATTTTATGGTGTGGTTTTGTGCTAAAATTCATTTTATTATATTTTTTCCCGAAAATTTGCGTTTGATAAACAGTTGCGAAATTTTTTTTGTAACTATCACCTTCTTATTTTACAGGGCCTCTGCTTTCACAAAATATATTATGTTTTGGGGATTCATGTAATTTTATTGCCAAAAATTAGGATTATTACATGTATGTGACAAAGAAAAAAATTACTCTGGAGCCGAACTGGTTAAAGAGACCATGCTCTTTATTAATTTTAGAGTTTATAGCATATTGCACATTTGGTGTTGATTGCACGCTTTATGGATTTGAATTGTATGTAAAGGTAGATATCTTAATAAGTATGGTTATATATCTTAGAAGCGCTACAATATTTTTAATTGTTGTGTTTGTGGTGATTTCACAGAAGTGTTTTGAGTTGCTTCTTAGAGAAACACTTATTTTATTGATTTTATTGATTTTGGTATAGCAGCTGGTGAGGTAGCATGGGGGGGGATTATTCCTTTTCTACTCTTTAATAAGTTTGAAAAAGTGCAGTTGCACTGTGTCCGTATAAACACTCCAGCCTCAGTATGTCTCCAATGCGATGCAAGCCACATATTTATGTACCTGTTTATAACGGGTACATTAATCTGTCACCTGCACTGACATCTGTTGTGTGGAGGCACATCTGAGTTCTAAAGAGTTTCTTAGACATTCTTTATGATTTCCCCTGTGTATCTTTACAGTGTTTGCAGCAGTCAGAATTGCCTGCCAAACACCAGAAAGCTACCATAAGAATCTACAATGTGGATGAGCTCTGTGCAATCTCATCAACTCCATAGTTCCATACAGTGTCTTGACCCAAGTGTGGCTGCCATAGTATTGTTGTCTGTCCACACTAAGGCTCCATTCACACCTGGGCAATTTGAATTGCGGGCAGAATCGCCACGATTCGCACTTGTGATGCCATTATTTATCAGTGGCACGCTAAATGCAGTGTGATTTTGCCGCGTTTGTCACCGGACAAATCACAGCAAAATTGCGGCAAAATTGTGCAAACAAAATCATGGGACACATGTCGCCCAAAAGAAGTTTTGGAAATAAAGGTGCCTGAAGCTGAGCTTCAAGGTAACTACTGGTGTATAATTTGCATGTATGTATTCATACCTCTTAACGGTCCCAGATTCTGCAGGACTGTCCTGAGATTTAAACAAAATCCCTGCATGCCACGGATCCAGGCTGCAGCCCCAGGACCTATTGCCAGAACAAAGATTTGTGCTGGAAGGGGTGAGTGCACAAATTAGTGCAGGAATTTTTTTTTTGGAAAGGATGGAGTGGGGTTTTTACTAAAAGGACAAAGTGGCAAGTATTGCTTGCATATTCTTCTGCCCCTACTGTGCATTAACAAGCCTGACTCCGGCTCTGTGTGTGTGTTATGTACTCCCAAAGCCGGCACTGACTGCAATAATCTGTATGTAGTCCTGTCCCTTGCACCCTGTGCACACCCTGGAACCCTGCACTCTGCGTTATGTATTCCTAAACCCAACACTGACTGAAACACTATATGCATTATGTACTTCTGACCTTTGCACTTTGTGCATTGCATATCCCAGACCTCTGCACTCTGCCGTACAAACTTCTGAACTATAAATAACATATTGTACATTACATACTTCTAACCAAAGTGTCCTATGTCTTAACAGTTGCTGTTTTCTAAGCAGTGCCTGATCATTATAAGTTCTTCTTCAGGGTAGGCTCAGACAAAATGTTATGTAATAGAGGAGTGATTTTTTTTTATTGACTGTGCTGAGGTTTATACAGTATATGTCTGTGTCAGGAACCATAAACCAGGCAGAAATAGAAAATGCAATTAAAATCACACCTTTAATGTAATAGCAAAAATAACAACAGTTCAGGAACGTAGTCGAAAACAGAAGCCAGGGTTTGGAAACCAGAGTGGGCAATCAAATGAGCCATGATCAGGGAACCATAAGTCAGCATTGTCAGGAGCCAAAGATTAGGAGCAGAAATCAGAAGAGAAGTCAGCCAGGCCAAGTCATACACATGAACACACTGCAGATGTTGACCACGTGAGGGCACGGAGGCATGGAGCAAAGCTGTTTAATCCATTCAATGCACAGCACTTTCACCCCCTTCCTGCCCAGGCCAATTTTCAGCTTTCAGCACTGTTGCTCTTTGAATGAATTGAGTGGTCATGCAACGCTGTACCCAAACAACATTTTTGCCATTTTGAGACAAAATGGGAGGAGCCAGGAGTGCTGGCAGGGGACCAGAGAAGAGGAGAATTGGGGCTGCTCTGTGCAAAATCACTGCATAGAGCAGGTGGGAATAACATGTTTGTAATTTAAAAAAAAATAAAAATGCATTCTATACAATCACTTTATGCGATTCACTATGTGTGAGTTCTCCTGTACCTTAGCAGATGAAAGGAATATAGAAGCTAGTATTCTTTGCAGAAATTCAATATATACAGTATCTCACAAAAGTGAGTACACCCCTCACATTTTTGTAAATATTTTATTCTATCTTTTCATGTGACTACACTGAAGAAATGACACTTTGCTACAATGTAAAATGGTGAGTGTACAGCTTGTATAACAGTGTAAATTTGCTGTCCCCTCAAAATAACTCAAAACACAGCCATTAATGTCTAAGCCACTGGCAACAAAAGTGAGTATACCCCTAAGTGGAAATGTCCAAATTGGGCCCAACTAGCCACTTTCCTTCCCCAGTGTCATGTGACTCGTTAGTGTTACAAGGTCTCAGGTGTGAATGGGGAGCAGGTGTGTTAAATTTGGTGTTATCGCTCTCACTCTCTCATACTGGTCTCTGGAAGTTTAACATGGCACCTCATGGCAAAGAACTCTCTGAGGATCTGAAAAAAAGAATTGTTGCTCTACATAAAGATGGCCTAGGCTATAAGAAGATTGCCAAGACCCTAAAACTGAGCTGCAGCACAGTGGACAAGACCATACAGCAGTTTAACAGGACAGGTTCCCCTCAGAACAGGCCTCGCCATGGTCCACCAAAGCAGTTGAGTGCACATGCTCAGTGTCATATCCAGAGGTTGTCTTCGGCAAATAGACGTATGAGTGCTGCCAGCATTGGTGCAGAGGTTGAAGGGGTGGGGGGTTAGCCTGTCAGTGCTCATAGCATACAACGCACACTGCATCAAATTGGTCTGCCTGGTTGTCGTCTCAGAAGGAAGCTTCTTCTAAAGATGATGCACAAGAAAGCCCACAAACAGTTCGCTGAAGACAAGCAGACTAAGAACATGGATTGCTGGAATCATGTCCTGTGGTTTGATGAGACCAAGATAAAATTATTTGGTTCAGATGTTGTCAAGTGTGAGGAGTACAAAGACAAGTGTGTCTTGCCTACAGTCGAGCATGGTGGTGGGAGTGTCATGGTCTGGGGCTGCATGAGTGCTGCCGGCACTGGGGAGCTACAGTTCATTGAGGAACCATGAATGCCAACATGTACTGTGACATACTAAAGCAGAGAATGATTCCCACCCTTCAGAGACTGGGCCACAGGGCAGTATTCCAACATGATAATGACCCCAAACACACCTCCAAGACCACCACTGCCCTGCTAAAGAAGCTGAGGGTAAAGGTGAAGGACTGGCCAAGCATGTCTCCAGACCTAAACCCTATTGAGCGTCTGTGGGGCATCCTCAAACGGAAGGTGGAGGAGCGCAAGGTCTCTAACATCTGTCATGGCAACCTGTGAAGCCCTGGTGAACTCCATGCCCAAGAGGCTTAAGGCAGTGCTGGAAAAAAATGGTGGCCACACAAAATATTGACACTTTGGGCCTAATTTGGACATATTCACTTAGGTGTGTACTCACTTTTGTTGCCAGCGGTTTAGACATTAATGTCTGTGTGTTGAGTTATTTTGAGGGGACAGCAAATTTACACTGTTATACAAGCTGTACACTCACTACTTTACATTGTAGCAAAGTGTCATTTCTTCAGTGTTGTCACATGAAAAGATACAATAAAATATTTACAAAAATGTGAGGGGTGTACTCACTTTTGTGAGATACTGTTAGTTTATTTTAAAGGAATGCTACAAAACACCAGAAAGATGACACTGGAACAATGCAAGCCAAATGTATTTGTTGCAAAGGGACCCTTACTTAAAAGTATTATCCTATAAAATGTAGACACTGCAAATATGTCAGTAAATAAAATGAGCTTTCTTTAATTCAGTATATAAAAAAATCACATACATTTTGTATTCTGTATCATTTTTGCTTTTGTCATATTTGAGAACAATTTGTACTATTATATTTAAATTGGCAATGACTGTCATGGTTTGGGTTGCATAAACATTAGCCCAGTATTTGGCCAGTATAACTGGTATGCCTTGTTCTGTTTATGGCCTAAAGTAAAGCAGAAAAAGAAACAGAAACAGAAAAAAAATGACAATGAATATGGTAAAATAATTGCAGAAAAACTACAGCCCTCTCTGTGAAAACAAGCTTTAGGCAGCAGCTAACCACACTGTTGAAACTCATATACACTATGAGAACTATTATATCTGCCAAAAAACTTGTAATTGTATGCAGTCATTATGATCTCTCTTTTTTTCACTGTAATTAAGCAAAACATTTGGTCACCAACTTTCTCTCAGGCTGTAAATGAGCAGTGATTACAGATATATTAAAAACACTATCTTGTTTTTTGTTTGTATGACATTTTAATGAATTTTATTCATGCTTAGGTACATTTTTGAACTCTTGGGAGTTGAGCCACACATAATGCTACCAGATCCGCAGCTAATTTAAAAGACAGAGATTCAGAGCTAAATTATCGGAACTAGACTAGTCTATTCTATTGTTCCAGGTTTCATGATGAAGTCCGGGCAGATATATTGAGCAAAGTAATGCAGTTACACATCTATTAAAACCTAATTCAAAATATTTTTTAATGGAGCTAGTGTGGCAAAGTCTCCAACAGAAACATAGACATCACGTATAATGTTTTTATTTTTTTTAACAGACTAGGGGAGGCTTTTATTGCTGTCTGTGTTCCTACTACAGATTTTCCTTCACCCCCTATTCACTGATATTATTATCACAATGACAGTAAAGCTGGCTACACATTATACAATTTTTATTGTTCAATTTCCTCTAGATTTACCTTTAACCATGTAGTGCAAGAGCCTGCCTGATTGCATACATTCTGAAAGTGTTATATGGTTTTGGTAAATCTAAAGGAAAGTTGTACAAGAAAATTGTATAATGTGTAGCCAGCTTAAGTTAAAGAAAATCTTTCTAAGGCAGCCCAAGATAGCAGTAAAAACCTGAAAAAAGGATCTATTCCTTCCCCACTCTATTCAAAAATCTATCCTCAGGCTGCAGTGGCATACTAAGGTGGTGGTGGTGGGGGGGATCATGGTCTGCACCAGGGAGAGTAATAATTGGGGGCAATATTCAGTATGGGGGATAATAACGTTGGGGTCAATAACTATGGGAGCAAATATAATAGGGGCAGCACCTGGGGGGGGGACCTAATGATGTGGGAGCTGGTAATAATTATAGTGAGCTTTCTTTACTTATGGGGAAGGGTAAAAGATAATGAGGTCAGTTCCAAGGGTAATAGAGGTCATTGGGGGTCCTTGCTCATTGGGTGCATATCATCTGGTGAGTGGTTATAGGGGGGTTTCTTTTCTTCGGGTTCGATTGCCTGGGGGGAAGAGGGGCCTTTCTGTTAAGAATGTTAGGGGGTTAGCCTGTAGTGAGGGTGCTTTGTGTTGGGGGGGTCAATCTGTTGAGGGGTCATTGCGGATGAAGCATTTGCGCTGGGGGACTATCTTATGTGACCATTCCCTATGAGGATCCTCACCCCGAACCAGAGGGTTTTTAATAACCGGCTGGCCAGAGCTTGAAGAGTGGTGGAGGACACATTTGGAATCATGGCCAGCTGGTTCCGCCTATTTCTTACACCCATACACATGGCGGAGTATAAACTGAATCACATCATCCTGGCTTGCTGTGTTCTCCACAAATTTTAAGGAGAAATTCTGTGAACTATGCTGGCTCAGTTTGGCCTGAATCCGGAATTCATGTAAATGAACCAACCCTGATGGCGCTTGAAGCTGGCCATCCTGGCTTGCCCCCCCTGAGTGCCCGCGAGGTCCATCTAAGATACATGGAATACTTTGTGGGTAGGGGGGCCATCGATATGCCAGACAATGTCTGAGACATTTTTTAAATAAAAAACAAATTTGAACTACTAAAATATTTGCTGACATTTACTGCTTGTCTTTCTTTTAGCTGACCCTGACATAAATTTGGGGAGTCCTGAAAATGGATGGTGTGATTGTGTAACATTAGAAAGCATTGTTGGGTGTTATTTACTAAAGGCAAATACACTTTGCACTACAACTGCACTTGAGACTGCACTGAAACTGCACTTGTAGTGCAAAGTGGATTTGCCCTTAGGAAATAGCCCCCATTGTCACAGAAACCAACAATTTTACCACCAAAAACGTTTGGAGCATTGAAAGATGAATCCACACATTCTTGATTAACAATCTTTTTAATACAAGCACAATCACATGTGCATTTATCAAAGGTTTTTAAAACAAACCAACATGTTCGTTGAATAACAATTTTTTGTGTCACATTAATAAAAGTAGAAATGTCCTTTTAAGGTAAAACAGGCATGTTTAAAACCAACAAGAAATACACAAAACTGGAACTTACAAAGTTCAACTTTGTTATAAATTGAATATCAAACATGAGTATTTATAAACTGTGTTTGATATTGCATTCAGATGGGGTGAAGTCACCCCTGGAAAAGCCAAATTTTGAAGATGCACACAAATTGCCGAATGTCAACATGTGCTAGCTGCCATCACGGGGATCAAGGGACGTGTTTTGTGAGTGCAACCCCTTCCTCTTAGCTACTTTATTATTGAGGAAGGGGTTGCACCCACAAAACGCATACATTGATCTCCCGTGATGGCAGATAGCACATGTTGACACACTGTGTGCATCTTCAAAATTTGGCTTTTCGACACTATGTAAAAAAAGCTGCAACAATTTTTTGGGGGAAAAAATGCAAACTACATTAGGGATTTCAAGGGGTTTTAAACTCTCCCTAAAACATCAATGATGTTCTTCATTTTGTTTTTAACATCATTGATGTTTTTCTGGGTGTTTTCCAAGTCCCTATTACACCCCATGATCTCCCCGATCAGGATCTGGGCACTCTCACTGGTGAAATGTCCTTCATCCACAACATCACGATCACCTAAAAATATAGAAACAAAAACACACCATGTATTATAAATATGCCGGCATCCATCTCTTACCTGAGCCTGTGGTCGCAGACACTCACCTGTTGTGGTGACAATTTACACCACGTCTCCCTCCTCCTCCTCCTGTTGACTTTGGGGGATTTCCACTTCCTCATGAGGTGGGGGATCTGTTGTCTCCTCGGATGAGTGGTGTCCTCCGAGTCTTTTCCCTCCTATGTAAAAAAAAAAATAGGCATACTTAGCACACAGATATTTTAGGACAGAAATAGGAATATGAAACATTGCTTGGAAGTGGGGTACAATTGTCTATTTTGGCAGAGTTTCAAGATGAAGAAATAATTTTTTCCTTTGTCAAGCTTGACTACTTACCTGTTTTGTACAAGCTTCACAGATGGAGACACCCTGATAATATACACTGGAGCACCTGTGTGGGCCCCCTAATAAAAAGGGTGTTCTGGTGTCCCAAACTAGTACTCCAGCGTCCAGATGTGTAAACAGCTGCTGAGTGTCCTCTTCTTACACAGAATCTAGTTTGCATTTCATTCTAGTAACCAACCCATCTAGACACCAAAATTATTTGACGAGAAGTAGGCTAGCAAAAATGTATTTAAATGCATATGTCCAAAACATTGTGTTTTCTATGCCGAACGAACAATGTTTCCTATGAACGAATAATGTGCCCATGAACATGAAAGTTGCCATTTTAAAATGTACAACAGTTAAGAAAAGCACATGGAGCAGCACAAACGCTAGAAAAATAAAGAATAGGAACACATCACAACTACTTACTTTTTTGCAGCACTCTCCTGATCCTTCTATACTGCTCGTGCTCCCTTAATTTGAGGTCCGACCACCGCTTCCTCAGTTGATATTTCGATCATCGTACCCCAAAATTCTTCTGCAGACTCTTGACAACTTTCACCATGATCTTGGCCTTTCTGACATTGGGGTTGGGGTAAGGTCCATACTTCCCGTCATAGTCGGTCCTCTTCAGGATGTCCACCATCTCCAACATCTCCCCAAAGGACATATTTGAGGCCTTAAATCGTCTCCTCCGGGACGTTTCTGGCTCCGGGCTTTCCTCCTCCTCCTCCTCATTGCTGTAATTAGCACGCACCTGCTGTGTCTCCACCATGTGCTCTTCCCCCACTGCGCCGAATGAGAAGGGCGGGGAATAGACTAGAAAGAACGTCAGGGGCGGGTGGAGTTTCACGCATGCGCAGTTTATATAAAGCGTAAAACGCGTGCGTAGTACGTACGATCTGTGAGCGGAGGAAGGAGTTTTGTAAGCGCCAATCGTGATAACGAAGGTAACATTTAAACTTGGGCCTATACTGATTCTAGATTGAGGCCTATATTGTGACAAGATTAGGAGACTTTAGCCTGACATTAGGGTTTGTCTTGTGTTGTGTCTTGCAGATAAAATGGATGGCTTCAATGACCACAACTTCTTCCCCCTGTTCATAGACTAGTACAGGAAGCTGTCCTGTCTGTGGCAGGTCAAACACCCCCAATACAACAATAAACAAAAGAGGCAGGCAGCGCTGGAGAGACCGCTGGAGTTGGTGAAGCCGGTGGTCCCCACAGCAACCATCCCCTATTTAAAAGCAAAAATTGGTGGTCTGAGGAGCACTTATCTTAGGGAGCGCAAGAAGGTCCAGGATTCCCAGAGATCCGGAGCTGCAGCAGATGGCATTTATGTCCCCAGGCTGTGGTACTATGAGAGACTGCGATTTCTGTCAGACCAGACTGAAGTCAGGGAATCCCTCTCCACTCTTCCTTCCACTCTTCCTTCCACCCAATCTTCCACCCCAGCTGAGGCTTCCGATGTTCAACTTGGGACTTCCAGCCAGGAAGAAGTGGAGGAGCCCAGCTGGAGTCAGGTATAGCATTGTTCTAAAGATTTCTGGTCAATAAATAAATGATGTTTACTAGATGTTATTATTGATCACTAATTGCTGATTTAATAAAGTGTTTTACATATTAATAGACAGTAGTGGTCAAAAATAACTGGGACAAGAATGAAAAATGCTTTGCTCAGAATGATAGTCTTTTATATTTCTTAACACTTAATTTGCAACAGTCATGAGCTGAAAATTGTGTGTGATTGATGAAGAAAAAACTAAAACTATGTCCCTTTTTCAAACACAGGAAGACCTCAGCCAGGAGGAGGCTGTGGAATGTGGCACACGGAGGAGTCTGTGGAATGTGGCAGCCACGAGGAGGCGGGGGTTAGTGGCAGCCAGGAGGAGGCGGGGCTAAGTGGCAGCCATGAGAAGGCCGGGCCCAGTAGGAGCCTGACAGAATCGCAGGTCCCTCCCCTCTGCCTTCCAAACAAAAGACCCAGGAAGGGGAGTAACGTGCAGGATTCAGCACTCAGGCTGATTAAGGAGGCTTCTGCGTCCCTGAGAGCCTTCCCCACTCGCTAAGAGGCCTTTGCCTGCATGGCTGCCACAAAACTGAAGGACATGCACATGCCAATACCTGATGTGTGAGGACATTCTTTATAAAACCTTAACTAAGAGGGTGAGGAGCGAAATCACACCCAATACCCACCTGTGTGAGTTGGACCATCCTCCTCCTCCTCCTGCCACAACTCCACCACCACAGACACAGCATGGAAGGAAGCGTGGAAGGAAGACCAGAGAGTGATGACCTGGGTTCAGTCTGGTCTGACAAAAGATGCAGGCTCTTGTATGACCACAGCCTGGGGACATACATGTCATCTGCTGCTGTTCATGATCTCTTGGACTTCTGGACCAGATTAAACTCCCTTATATATGGACTCCTCAGGCCACCAATTTTTCAGTAAAATAATTGATGTGTGCCCTGGGGGCCAAAGGCTTTGCAAATTTCTGCTGTTTCTCCAGCCTCCCTCTTTCTTTGGTTATGAGCCCTTAATACATTTTTGGTTTGATTTATTATACTCGCCTATGTGTGTTTTCCTTCAAAAAGGACAGTTTGTTTGTGAGGAGGCAGGTACATTTCATATATACAATGTGAAATTAACAAGAGACACCAACACCAAACAACCTCATTGAGATTAAATAATACAAGATAAAAATGGTGTTGTGGTAATTTGACACACAAAACACACCCAAAACTATTCTGCAGTTAAAAAAAAAACAAGATCAGGCTTGAAAAAAATACAAACAAACAAAAAAAAAACTGTTTCAAATTTTTTACGCAGATATGACAAATCAAAATATAGTGATGAAATCACGAGAAATAATAAAGAAAGAAGTTTGTAAGAACTCTGTGTGAATATGAGCAGCAAAACAATTTAATTCTTCTCGCATTATAAAGAAGAAGAGAGTGCGCTGCATTAAACTATTTAAAACATTGCAGCGTGACGAAAGTGCTATATCCATTGCGAACGCTAATTTTACCCGACCGAGCAGTTCCGTCTCGGAATTTCTTCTGAGCATGCGTGGCACTTTGTGCTTCGGAATTGTACACACATGGTTGGAATTGACGCGATCAGATTTTGTTGTCGGAAAATTTTATAGCCTGCTCTCAAACTTTGTGTGTCGGAAAATCCGATGGAAAAAGACGGATGGAGCCCACACACGGTCGGAATTTCCAACAACAAGCTCCAATCGTACATTTTCCGTTGGAAAATCTGACTGTGTGTACAGGGCATAAGAGCGTAATTTCCTGCTTCTTTTTGGTTACACAAGACAGCATTGAGACAGAAGGCAGCAGCCATGAAGCACACATGCTTTTATAAGCTTATTACAGCTCTATAACTATTTATTCTATTTCATATATTTTTACCTACACTGAACTGAACTATTATACTTTTTACATTGTATTTATGATGCTAACTGTGTGACAATAAATTCACACTTTGTTTTAAGTCAGTCTGACTATCAATGCTATTTATCCAGAAACACCCTTGAGATATAAGAATATTAGATATTGAATTTTTTCTTCAATTGGCGAGTCAGACACTGCCGTCATTTCTCCATTTTTATGTAAATCTCGATCCTTGCTAAGGGGGGAGAGATTATTGCAGTTCTGCTAACATTCAAGTCTCGAGAAAAAGACGGTCCCGAACCTATCAACCAAGATGCATTTGTGTTGCGTCAGATGTGGACAACAGTCCAGTAGCAGACGGCTGAAGACGAGAAATTCTTCTAAATACAGTGAGTAAAAGTTTTGGAATTTATTGATGAAATAGCTAGAGGAAGCAAGCTAGATTTTAAAGATGTGTCTTTTTATCCAAATGACAGTCACTTATGGGTATATATGTACAATGAACGTTTACAGGCTAATACACAGATTGACAAAGCCAGATTTACTGTGCACAAATTATGGAAAAAGATAAATAATGCGTTAAAACTAGTAAGAATATTTAATAAGATGATTAAAAATATTTTACCTGCCAAAAATGCATGTACACTAAATCAGACAGATACTAACAATATACAGAACACAGGAATACATGAAAATGTGTCCCAAGATTCTCTTACTTGTCCAAACTGTGAATTTTTTGTAATTATATAGACAATCTTGAAGAACAATTAGAATCTAAAAAAATGATTTTGCCAGTTACAGAATGATAGACAGATTGCTGTAATTTCAACAGATGCCAAAAAGACTGAATACAAATTTAAGCCACAACCTTCTTATATTCTGGAAAGTTTGGAAATGGAGAATATTGATGCTACTGATGAAATAGAAATGAAACATAGAAACTTATTATGTAGAACTGCAAAACTAAAGTTGCAAATACATGACCAACTTATGAACATTTTAAAAGACTTTTCTATTTATGACTTTGAGGCAACTGTATTTTCTAATTGGGATTTATTTGAAATGTTTGCGGATCGTTTTAATCTTTAAAATGATCAATGCAATTATATTTCAGTTGTGGGTTCCTGTTAATTTTTCTAAACAAATTAATTCACCTGTTATTGATGACGAAGGTCAGGAAAAACAAAATGACGCAACAGATAGACTGCAACAATTATTGCTATGTGTAGCGCTTACCCCTGAAGGAGCGGCTGAATATTGTTATATCTGTAATTCACATTTACTACTCAACCCTCGCAGCCCATAGATTTAAAAGTCACAGTCCTTAGTGCTTTTTCTCAATGCTTTATTCATCAAACATAAACTGGGATGGGAGAAGGATTTTCTTTGAGATGCTCTTCTGTTACATTGTCACTTTTCCATGAGTCATACAAGAGAAACTGTGCATAATTGCGGATAATCAAGAAATCATTTCTCAATGATTTCTTCAATCAGGAACGATGGAAGTAGATTTAATAGAGAATGAGTTGATAAAGAGTCACTCCGAATAACTTCTTCATCAGGATAACTTTTAAAGAATGATCCATATCTCTACATGTGTGCGTGCAGCTTCACCGCTGCCCTTTTACCACTACTTCCCACCGACATGGTACTTCCAGGTTTAGCTAAAAGAGAGCAAATCTGAATAACTCCTCCCGCTTGACTGATTGGAATCCCGGGGCAATGCTGAACTCAAAGTCATAGGCCATCACTGCCCATCTCACTGACTTGTGCACCAACAACCCTCTGGCAGTCCCTTTCCCTTGGGCTTTCACTCACGTGATCGATAGTCCATGTGCCACTCATAAATGATGAATCGCCCAGTTTCCTTCCGCATTGTTGCTACTTCATCCACAATATTTCTCAGTTCCCTTTATCTCTTTGTGGCCCGTCCCTCTCCCCGCAGGGGTGGCCTACGACATCCACGACTACACGCGGCAAGATGTCATCTGTTCTTCCGTGAGGACCGGATCTCCACCCTTCTCGCTAGGGCGAAGCTCCGTTGGCTCCCAGAGGGGAAACCCTCCAATTCCCCCTCCGGGAGCCAGGCTGTTCTCCCGCTCCTTAGAGCTGGACTCACCTCGGACTCTGAACTGGAACCTCTCCACACCACGTGACCCCTCTTTTTATATGAAAGTTCTAGTATTACCAAGCAAATTAATGATTGGCTGAGACCAACACATAAACACCTGTCACTCAAATAGAGAAATCAAACAATACAGGCCTGCTGCAAATAGCATCAGCCTGTCTAAATTTACCTAATATAGAAAGCTAACAAGAAAGGTCACCTACACAAAAGGTGCCCGCTACATATGTATGACCGGTGAGCAAATACCGACCATAGAAATGTTAGATCTATTACAGACTACTGCAGAAGAAGATCCATTGGAGTTTAAAATACAATTTTTCAAGGTTTATGAAATGATATTTGGCGTAGAAAATGACTATGATCCAGGTTTGAAAATGGCTTTCATAAAAAAATGTAAATACCTTGACCCAACTTCAGTAGCTATAGCACAGGAATGTCAAAATTTAAATGATATAGTAAGCTTCATTGATAAAATTAGGTTACATTGAATTAAAGCAATCTCACACACGAGGTAGCTATAATTCAATGTGACAAAAATAGTCAGGCTACAGACATGTCAGAAACTACAGTTCTTAGCAAGAATGACGGTGACAGGTGCAGACAAGTTAGACAAGGAGAGCCTATAACGTGTCTTTACTGTCATAGATCTGGCCATATAAGAAAACATTGCTGTAAATTTAAGAAAGACTCACACATAAAAACTAAAGATATGGAGAATGAAAAATCAGCTTTTGTACAACCTGTTTTTTTATGTCAAGATAAAATTTTGACTGAACCGCCTTATGCCACTGAAGTAATTTGACTGTTAACAGCAGTTTAGACAACATGACGAAAGGAGCTGTCACTGAAAGAGAGGATTTATTGCCATTGCCAAAAATAGAATCACATCGAGATTCAATTTCTCTGCCATTATAAAATGTAGCACCAATTATATTGGATGAGAATGGTAGACCATATATACAAGGTTCGCTGAATGGTAAAAATATTGTCTCTTTGACAGTGGATCTGAGATTAGCCTTACTAGATAATACATACCTGTGAAACCTAATTCTCCTATGTGTAATATAGTGAGTTTTAATCATACAGATAATTCCACTGCTAGACAGGTATCTAATGTAACATTTGAAGTACCTGGATTAGTGAAAACTAATATTAACATTTGTGTCTGTCACAAAGCAGAGAATATACTTGGCATTAATGTAATCAATAAACAAAAGTGGGTGATTTGGCTAATAAAAGTATTTGCAAAGATCCATCTAGCCCCAAACCAGTGCTAATTGATCCCTCTGTATACAGTAATGTTGGTTCCATTACCAATATGTCTACAGAACAAATATGGCCTGATATTGATGGTAATTGTGCTTTAAAGTAAGTGGTGCAACGTTTTTCAAGTTTGTGGTCAAAGTTCAAAAATGAATTGGAACTTTGAAAAATACTGAATTGAATATTGAGGGAAAAAATCCAGAACCCCTTAATCAGTATGAGTTACCACTAGAATCAATTTTCTGCCACTTTCTGCCATTATTCAAGAGTTTGTACAACTTGGAATTGTATAGAAAGCTAAATCAGTGGTAAATAACTATATTGGGCCCATCAAAAAAGCTGATAATTCATATTCTTTATCAGTTGACTTAAGGACACTGAATAAACATATCAAAAATAACCCAGTTATTCATGATAAATCTAACATAAAGTTAAATTTGAATGCTGAGGACAAAGTGTTTTCTATACTAGAAATCTCTAATAGTCATTTGTCCATCCCTTTAACCCAAACTTGTCAATACAAACTTGCGTTCACATTCAGAAAAGAGTCTTATGCAGCGTACACACGGTCGGACTTTTCTATTGGACTGGTCCAGCGGACCGAGTCCGGTCGGACAATCCGATCATGTGTGGGCTTCATCGGACTTTCAGCGGACTTTTCCAGTCGAAAATCTGACAGACTTTAGATTTGGAACATGCTTCAAATCTGTACGTCGTAACTCAGTCGGACCCAGAAATCCACTCGTCTGTATGCTAGTCCGACGGACAAAAAACGACGCTAGGGCAGCTATTGGCTACTGGCTATCAACTTCCTTATTTTAGTCCGGTGTACGTCATCATGTACGAATCCGTCGGACGTTGGTGTGATCGTGTGTAGGCAAGTCCGTTTGTTAAAAAGTCAGTCGGAAGTCAGTCAAAAGTCCGTCGGAAAGTCCGTCGGACGAGTCAGGTCGAAAATCCGCCCGCATGTGCGTGGCTTTATATGCTCACTCGATTAATACCTGGCCTAGGTATTGGTGATGGTGTAGTTCATGAAACTATAGCAAAGATACGTTCAAAATTTTCTAGGCCAGACTGTATTTGTCAGCATGTGGATAAGATTTTGCTGAGTACTCAGAATATCGATGAACATATGGCTCTTTTGTTTGAGTTGTTTATGATGTTAGAAGCTGAAGGTCTAAAATTAAACACGGTAAAAGTTCAGCTGATGAAAAGACAGGTGAAATACCTTCACATGCAAATTAGTCAAGGAAAGAGACAATTGCTGCAAGAAATAGTTAGAGATATCACTGCAATTCCAACTCCAACAACTCATAAGGCATTGCATACATTTTTGCATTAAATAAATCATTGCAAAGAATTTGTACACTGTTTCGCAGAAAAAGTTAATCCACTATATAATCTTTTGAGGAATAAAGGTAATATAGTTGACCAATGGGGTCCAAGTGAGAAAAATGCCTTTGAAGTGTTAAAAAAAGATTTGCAGAATGCTCCAGCATTAAATACAATAGAGGTTTGTTCTGAAGCATCTTTTGTTTTGAAAACTCATGTATCTGAGAATGCCACCTCAGTAACGTTGACTCAATTACAAAAAGGTAAGGAGAAAATAATTGCCTATTTCTCCAGAGTTTTATCATTTTTGGAAAAAACTTTTGAGTCAGGTGTAATGCAACTGCTAAGTGTTTACTATGCAATTAAAGGTACAGAGAGCATAGTTAAATCAAACAAAATCATTGTACAGACACCTGACTGCTCACTAAAAGGTATTTTTAATAAAGATAGTTTTAGAGACTGTCGGAAAACATATCCTCTATGGTTCAGAGTGTTATCATCCAAACACATTCAGATAGATGTAAAAGGAAGACATCTTCAGGAATGTACACCAGCATATGTTTATACAGCTGTATCTGAGAAGTCTTTATCTCAGGTTTCCAGCATAAGAACTGAGAAAGACATTGAACCAGTACTTGTTACTACAGAACAGTCTAACACTAGAATAAGAGCTTTAACACAGAATACAGTTACGCATATTTCTAATCTTTTAGAGATGAGAACAAAGGCATAGTCCATTGTCATCTCTGGGGTGATACAAAACCTTTCTTTGTTTGTGAAAACAAGGATTTGTATCATGACCAAAAGGAGGTGTTGTGTCCTGTCTTACCTAAACTTCACAGTACAAATGTTTTATAGTTTAGGCCATCTTAAACAAGATAAGGACAGTACATTGTCATACAGAGGTTCTCTTTGAAGGAAAATATAAGATAGTATTATTTCACATATAGTTTAACAAATTCACAAAGCTATTGTTGAAAAGAAAAAAAAAGTATAAGAATGAATGTAAATATTTTATGCCTGAGTAATGATACTGCATCTCTTTTACAGAAATGGCATCTAAAATCAAATAAATATGAAGGATAACAAGCTCCTATAAAGAGCTATCAGGAAATTCAAAGTTAAAGAAGAGATCCTTTTGGGAAGAATATTGTACAAAAGATTTATACTTCATATTTATGACTGTTTTATCTTACTCAACAAGGTTTTTCTAACTGAACAGAACTTGAAGAAGAAAGTTTACAAGACCTATCATGAAGAAAAAAATGAATCAGAAGAAACTTTATCTATTATAAATAAATCATGTGGGATTGAAACATTTGTCCACATATACGTTTTTTGATTACCCAATTATTCTGATATTAATGTTCATATTAAGTTAGGATTATCATTATTATTTATTTTTCCTTATTCATATATTGCATATTTTTAGTTTACAACTGCACAATCATTTTATTTAACAGAACATCTTTTGTTCATAACTTAACCGCTTCAATACCAGGCACTTAGACACCATCCCGCCCAAGCCAATTTTCAGCTTTCAGCTTATCATTTTGTTCCCACAAACAGAGCTTTCTTTTGGTGGTATTTGATCACCTCTGCAATTTTTATTTTTTGCGCAACAAATAAAAAAAGACCAAAAATTTTGAAAAAAAAAAGTTTTTCTTTGTTTTTGTTAATTTTTTTTGTAAATAAGTACGTTTTCTTCTTCAATGATGGGCACTGATATGGCTGCACTGATGGGCACTGATAAGGAGGCACTGATGGGCACCGATGAGGTGGCACCAATGAGGTGGCACTGATGAGGTGGCACTGATGGGCACCGATAGGTGGCACCGATGGGCACTGATAGGTGGCACTGGTATTCAGCACTGATGGGCACTCATAGGTGGCACTGATGGGCACTCGTAGGCGGCACTGATGGGCACTTGTAGGTGGCACTGATGGGTACTTATGGGTGGCACTGGTGGGTACTTATGGGTGGCACTGATAGGTGGTACAGATGGGCATTGATGGGCACTGATAGGTGGGCATGGATGGACACTGATAGATGGCACTGATGACACTGATGGGTGGCATTGCTGGGCATTACTCTATGGTGCCAGTCAGTGCCCATTTGTGGCGCGCCCCCATGGGCCGGGCGGCAGCTGTTATCCTGAAGGACGTCATATGACGGCCAGTCAGGATAACTGAACCACGGCCGTCATTTTGCTATAGGCCGGGCAGGAAGTGGTTAAGAAATATATCACTCTTAAAAGAACTGTAAAAAATGTTATGAGAAGTTTTAGAGTGTAAAGTATATTTCCAAAGAGCTAAAATATTATTTGAGCACAAATATTGAAATACATTATTGCATCCTTTACTTATTTTAATAATAATTGTTATTATTATGATTAATAATTATTGATATTAGTCATCATTATGGTATACATTTTTAAAATCTATACCATTATTTTAAGATTTTGAATAGATAGATCTAAGAGGAGTTAAAGTAAAGAGTAAAGCATTTAGAAGGGAGTTATTTCTAGCTGCTTCAGTTCTGAGGAATATTGTGTCCGATCATTTGATATAAGGATGTGTGTATGTGACATGAATAATATTTGAATGTTTTAATAATAATTTAATATGATTAATCATAATTCAGGGGGGATTGTTAGAATATTATTCCAAATTCATAATTCAGCACTTATAGGTGTTATATTATATTCATGGCAAGCTTGCAAAACATATTTGGTTTTATGATTAGTCATAATAAATATGTGTGAATGACCTTGATCAAATGTTCAGTAAAATAGATCCTCATCTAAAGCTGAGTATTGCTAGAATTATCTGGTGTATGTAAGTAGTTTGAAAATGACATATAAGGTATCTGGTCAAGGGAGATCCAGAATAGACCAGTATTCGTGTAGTTAAAGGAATAATACATATTTGTTTATATCTTGTTAAGTTAGTTTAGTGTAATCTCAGTCATATTAATCAGTATTAGTATATAGTTACTTAATGTAAAATTTGTAATATGTGTCCATATTAGTATTAGATGTATATTAGTAGATCATCACATTACTACAAGTGTTACATGTGGGATTGTCAATCAAACTCCATATATGATTCTCTGAGTTAGTATCTCCTTCTGTATAGCATATTGCTGAAGTTAGCAGAAATGAATGTGTGCCATTCAAGGTTCTAAGCTTTTGTAAGGTTATGTTGGTCACATGTAACATATAAAGCCAATGCTTCGATATTGAAGGTCAGACAGACACACACACACCCACTAGGAGAGATGACACAGACATATTCACACGAAGACACTTTGACAAGTTGGAACAGCTGAATTCTCCCAGAAGTCTAATGCCGCGTACACACGACTGGACTTTAAGGCATACTTGGTCCGGCGGACCAGAGTCCGTCGGACAATTCGATCGTGTGTGGGCTCCAGCTGACTTTTTTTCCCCAAAAGTTCGACGGACCTAGAAATGAAACATGTTTCAAATCTTTCCGACGGACTCGAGTCAGGTCGAAAAGTCTGCTGGTCTGTATGCTAGTCCGACGGACAAAAAGCAAAGCTAGGGCAGCTATTGGCTACTGGCTATGAACTTCCTTGTTTTAGTCCGGTCGTATGTCATCACGTACGAATCCATCGGACTTTGGTTGATCGAGTGTAGGCAAGTCCATTCATTCGGAAAGTCCGTCGGAAAGTCCGCCGGACAAAGTCTGCCGTAAAGTCCGCTCATGTGTACGCGGCATTAGAAAGTAATTTCCTGCTTCTTTTTGGTTACACAAGACAGCATGGAGACAGAAGGCAGCAGCCATGAAGCACACATGCTTCTATTACAGCTTTATAACTATTTATTCTATTTCGTATATTTTTACCTACACTGAACTGAACTATTATACTTTTTACATTGTATTTATGATGCCAAATGTGTGACAATAAACTCACACTTTGTTTTAAGTCAGTCTGACTATTAATGCTATTTATCCAGAAATGCCCTTGAGATACAAGAATATTAGATATTGAATTTATTCTTCAGCGGCCCGTCCATTAAGGGCACACGGGCGCCACCCCCTGTCCATCGCCACCTCTCCTATCCATGCGTCTGGCCTCTTTCAGAACTCCGGGCATGCATTCTAATGCAAGTGTAGGTGCAAAAACTGAAAAAGAGCAGTAAAACAACCCTTATTCCATACGTTAAATAAAAGGAACAAGTCAATTACTGTAAACATAAAAACTATAAAAATTATTATTATAAAAACCATCTCAGGTAATAAAATATTCCAAAACAATGTCACAAGACAGTCATGATGATAAATGTATAAATATGTATAATAAAAAACCACGTATATACAGGAAAGTCCAAACCAGGACAGAGAGTCCACATGTAGGGCTGCCTTCAATGGGAACTGAAACTGGGTTCCAAATCCTGGAGAAACACAAAAGAGAGAGAGGCCGCCTCTGGGTGTAGACTTTAAAAAACAGTTTATTGAATAATCTTGTGTCAATCACACTCACGTTTGGAAGATCATAAAAAGGCATATACTGTATATGTGGAGTATCCATCAAGGGAGGTATCATCAGGTCGGTCAGAAACCTTTTCTACTGGCTGCTCTGCCTGCGTGTGGAGGGATATTGCTTGAGATGTTAAAGCCGGCTGCAATACCGATAGAAATCCAAAACGAGGCTCAGAGCGCAGTTGGAAGATGGGCAAGGAAAAATGACGTCACTGGCAAGCGACGCGTTATCCTGGCGTATGGGCTGCGATGACGTGACAGCTGCGCCCCTTCATCAGGCTATGGATGGATGCAACTGGAGGCAATAAGAAGGGAAAAGAGGAGGAGTGAGCGATTTGAGCAGTACCGTGTTTGGTCCGAACGGAACTAGATGGCAAACAGGAAGAGGGAGTGGCCGCAATAGTACTAAAGGAAAGGAAAACGATATGTGGCAGAAAGTGTCAGCAAGGGGGGTATAAGCAATAAATACATAATATAGCAATGAATGGTCAGCAGCGGGTATTAGCAGATCATGGATGAAGGAATAATAAAGAAATAATATGGATGTGTATATGAGTAGGTATAGGAACCCGGGGGAGGGAGGGGGGGAAAAAGTTAATAATGAGGGATTACTGAGAAATAATATGAAATAGAATACCCTAGCTAAGGAGGGGGGAGGGGGAGGGGGGAAGAAGGGAGCCTATACTAAATGAGATAAAAAAATAAATAATAATAAATAATAATAATAGTTAAAAAAAATAAAAAAACTTTTATTATTATTTTTTTTAATTTTTTATTATTATTATTATTATTATTATTATTATTTTATCTCATTTAGTTTAGGCTCCCTTCTCCCCCCCTCCCCCCTCTTTAGCTAGGGTATTCTATTTCATATTATTTCTCAGTAATCCCTCATTATTAACTCCCCCCCTCCCTCCCCCGGGTTCCTATACCTATTCATATACACATCCATATTATTTCTTTATTATTCCTTCATCCATGATCTGCTAATAACCGCTGCTGACCATTCATTGCTATATTATGTATTTATTGCTTATACCCCCCTTGCTGACACTTTCTGCCACACATCGTTTTCCTTTCCTTTAGTACTATTGCGGCCACTCCCTCTTCCTGTTTGTCATCTAGTTCCGTTCGGACCAATCACAGTACTGCTCAAATTGCTCACTCCTCCTCTTTCCCCTTCTCATTGCCTCCAGTTGCATCCATCCATAGCCTGATGAAGGGGTGCGGCTGTCACGTCATTGCAGCCCGTACGCCCGGATAACGCGTCGCTTGCCAGTGACGTCATTTTTCCTTGCCCATCTTCCATCTGCGCTCTGAGCCTCGTTTTGGATTTTTATCGGTATTGCAGCCGGATTTAACATCTCAAGCAATATCCCTCCACACGCAGGCAGAGCAGCCAGTAGACAAGGTTTCTGACCGACCTGATGATACCTCCCTTGATGGATACTCCACATATATATGCCTTTTTATGATCTTCCAAACGTGAGTGTGATTGACACAAGATTATTCAATAAACTGTTTTTTAAAGTCTACACCCAGAGGCACCTCTCTCTCTTTTGTGTTTCTCCTCATGGATTCTAATGCGGAGGGGCTGTTTTTTTGAAGCACCTATTAGAGCCAGAGGCTCAAATAGGCTTCAATATAAGGTGGGCTCGGGTCGCAGAGAGTGCGCTCTGAGCCCACCCAGGTGTGTTACAACAGCGAATCAATATTCGCTGTTGTAACACTGATACTCCTCCCAGTCAATCAGGAAACGGGTTTTGAGATCCAAATGGCTGAAAGGACAGGAGATCCTATAGGACGCCTAGGAGGAAGAGGGGAGGAGCTGGAAGCCTCCATGGAGGAGAGGACACTTGGAGCCAAGCCGAGTAGCTGCACCACGCTGCCTGCCACCTGCCACAATGGGGTAAGTGCTGGACTGACCAGCAAACAGTGGGAGGGGCGTTGGGTGCCACTCGGGGGGATGGGTGGTTGTTTACCCCCCAAAAAAACAACTCTGTCATATGCTGCTATCTGCAGCTTTCCTGTGTCTCCCTCTGACCTCCTCCTCCTCACCTCCCTGCCTGTCATCTCTCACTATCGCTGATCTGCTCCTCTCCATGCTGCTTCAAAACTGACTGATCTGTATATTATTCCCTCTGTCAGATAAAAAGCTGTGTCCTAGTGCCTATGCTTTATAAAAAAAACTTTTTTTGGAACAGTTTTAACAGGGTCTTACAGCAACCACATGACTCCAGGCTCTTAGCTCCTCTCCTCACCTCCTCTCTGGCTGAGGTCAGCAGGAGAATCTTGGCCTAATCCACTGGAGATATCAGACGGAGAGAGCTGAGAGCCTTGAGTCATCTTATCACTGGGAGATGCTGTTAAAACAGGTAGATATCATTTTTTTTTTATAAAGCACGGGCACTGGGATGCAGCTTTCAGCTTTTTATTTGACAGAGGGGATGATATAAAGATGAGACAGTGGCTTAACAACCACTTTAAGCCCTCTGATCAGGGAAGCAACATAGTACTCATGGACAATGAAGACTATGAGATCATTTGTGATAAAAGCTTATAAAATAAAGTAGTATTGAAAAGGCTCAGTGGATATACTAACTGACTTCAATGTGCAGATATTTGGTACAGTGAATAATGCTTATGAGAGTAGAATAATTTCTAAAAATATTGCTTAACGTCTAAAATACAAAATTCCAAAATATTGGCTTCTTTGCACTGTCAAAAATGCACAAAATGGGTTGAGCCCATCTGATAGATTAATTTTCTACTGGAGGTGTAGCTTTGCTGAAAAAGCAAACATTTAAATAGATGAATATTTAAGAATGTATGTCTTACAAAAGACAATTCAGTTATTGAAAACAATTGAAAGGATACTTATTCCTTCAAATACAATCTTGGCAGCAACAGATGTTAAATCGCCATATTCTCAATTACCTCTGGTTGTAGGCAGGTGCACTTAAAATGATTACAGTGGTGCGCTGCTCTTTTAACATGTGCACAATCACTGAACCCAATATGTTATAATAGTGACAGTTGTGTGATAATTCTTTAAAATGAAATCTCTATAACTTCTTTAATGTGATATCCCATAAACATATAAATAATAACAAAATATTATGCTTACATATAATAAAAAGTGTATCAGACATAAACAATTGTGTTGTGTGCTCTACTCCATATAGCCACATCCAAACATATACAAACAATATATTGGCAAGTCCTCTTATAATGTCCAGTATAAATAGCTGGATAATTGACCCACAAGGCTTTATATATAAAACATTTTTTGACCTGTACAGGTCAACTCTGAAAGTGATCGAGCACTGCACCCATTGGTGGATTGGTGTTTTCTGGATGGCACATTGGAGCACATTACTGTTCTTGTGTTGACAACCACGGACACCTTTTACACTATATAATATAAGAGTACTTGTCAATATATCATGCTTGGATGTGTCTATATGGATTAGAGCACAAAACAAGTTTGTTTATGCTGTAAACGCTTTTATTATAGATATGCATAATATCTGGTTATTATTTATACATTTATGGGATATCACTTAGAAGCATTTATAGAGATTTAATTTAAAAGGACTATCACTCAGTTGTCATCTTTACAACATTTTGGTTTTTAGTGATTGTGCACATTTAAAGGAGCAACACACCACTCTTATAATTTTAAGTTCAAATTTTTAGTTATTACCGTATTTATCGGCATATAACATGCACTTTTTTCCCCTGAAAATCAGGGGAAAATCGTGGGTGCGTGTTATAGGCTGATCCCTGCCAATTTTGTGTGATAGCCACTGATATACACAGCCGTGTGTAAATTCAAATATGGCGCCGAGACTGCAGGGACTCAGCGGAGCCAAGATACACATACCCGAGAGTCCTCGGCTTTTCTCGGCGCCGCTTACAGTCCCGCCCAGTCCCGCCATTGGACCTGTGTGATGTCCATCATAGGGCGGGACTGTAAGCGGCGCCGAGAAAAGCCGAGGACTCTCGGGTATGTGTATCTCAGCTCCGCCGAGTCCCTGCAGTCTCGGCGCCATATTTGAATTTACACACGGCTGAGTATGTCGGCAGGGATCAATTCGCGGTGATCACACAAGGCTGCACTGAGGCAAGGCTGCACTGGGGCAAAGCTGCACTGGGGCAAGGCTGCACTGGGGCAAAGCTGCACTGGGGCAAAGCTGCACTGACAAGGCTGCAATGGACACTGGGGCAAGGCTGCACTGACAATTCTGCACTGGGGCAAAGCTGCACTGACAAGGCTGCACTGACAATTCTGCACTGGGGCAAAGCTGCACTAATAAGGCTGCAATAGACACTGGAGCAAGGCTGCACTGACACTGACAAGGCTGCAGATGGACACCGATAACGCTGCATTGATGGGCATTTTAATGTAAGTTTTTCTTCCTTAAACTTTACTCCTAAAAGTTTTTTTCCTTAAAATTCCCTCCTAAACTTGGGGTGCGTGTTATACGCTGGCGCGTGTCATACGCCGAGAAATACGGTAAGTACACTATTTGGGTGGTTGCAGTGGCTCCACATTATCTATTAATTCAATCTTTTAGCAGCACATACATTTGTTGTAACTATTTTGTAGGCAGGTGCAGTTTATCCTCCCCATTGTAGGTGATGCTTTCAGCTGGCTACCGTGCAGAAGAGACTGGAGGTTGAGTGGAGCTGCCCTTGCTGACCTCTGCTACCATCTTTAGAGAGGGCAATGCTAATAAATAGCACTGTTCCACTGCAGTTTATAGTATAGGGAAAGGATCCCCCTAGGGACAATGCATTTAGTGCTAGGGAGAGGTTCTGGTCAAGGAGGGATAGTGCAGGAATACCACGCCTAGCTCCGCTATCTGGGTACTCTAGAGAGTTAGGACAAGGACCTTCCTATCAGTTTACTAAAGGCGCCTGTGCCACTGTTTTAATGAAACAATATTTGTACTTTCATAATACTGTGTAAACCCATTCTTTCTTTCTCTCTATCTTCATTTGAAAGGGTTTCAGTATTGGTTTGTTTGAATTATTTTTGTAGATTTTCCTAGAAGGGACCCTTTTTTTTGTCAAGCATGTGGAAACCGGGCCTCTTGTTCATTGTGTTTTAAAATTGGCAGGGAAGATCCTTCAGCAGCTTGCCTATCTGTAAAATGAAGGTAAACCTAATTACTGGAATTCAACCCTTTCAAATTTCACATACCAACTAAAAAAACTCTTCTTCATTGGACTCTAAATGGGTCCTTAAGTTACAGCATTTATTTGAGCCCTAAAAGGTAACTCCACTTTCGTGGGGGAAAAAAATAGCAAATAAAAAAAAATATAGCAACTGCGACACAATTCAATTGTAATTAAATGTTAATAAAATAGATTTTTGTTTTCAAGCTGCAGCATGGTAATTTTCTGGAGAATGCAATATAGCAACCTGAAGGCATTCTGAACGTGGATGGTGTACAGAACGCATGCCGGATATGTAATTTCCTGCTTATGGGATTGTCTTACTGATTTTCCCAGAAGTCTGCACTAAGCTACAAGCCAGATTTTTGCCACCCCCTGCAACAAAAATGTACAGCAAACACTTTCCTCGATAAAACCCTGCAAGTGCAGCAGCAGATTGATAATTATAAAATCACTCCCATTCCAATTCATTTGGCACATGGACACAGACAAACAGCTATTTCTTCAGAATAAGAAAAGGTAGGAATCTGCAACAAAGTTTGTTAAAATCCCTGCCATGTACATAGATCACCCAAAGGTAGGGCTATATTTAGATCTTGGGGTTCTGGGGCACTTTAGGTTCGGGGGGCCCTCGTACACAGAGTGTCAGGAAAGGTTCCATCCGTTGGTAAATTCTAGAATTTGGCATGCAGTACTGAGGTCCACCAGCAGGTGTCTCCTGGCAGTTTTGAACTGTCAGGAGAGCTTTCCCCTGCTGGTGTTATGTCATCTTTGGGCCGCAGTACTGGCGTCCACCAGCAGATGGATCCTGGCAGTGTGGAGCAGACAGCACCTCCTGCGTTCAGGTGAGGCTAATTACAGGCATTGAAATACAAATCCCCGCCTGATGATTGCTCTCATCGCCCCTGGTATCTTCCTTGTGCCCTGATCTGTACCTGTGACCTGTAACCTGAACCCTGTAACCTGAACCTGAACCTGAGCCTGTACCTGAGCCTTGTACCCGAGCCTGTACCTGAGCCTTGTACCCAATCCCATCCTGATCCTGTCCCTCCTGTGTTCCTGTTCCCTTGTAGCCTGATCCCATCCATCATCTCCCTCCCCTGTCCTGCCCTTGTTCATCTGCTGATCCCCTGTGTATGACCCTGGCTTGGCTAACGTTTGTGATTCCGGAACTGCCCTTTGTTATCTGCTGATCTTCTGTGTATGACCCTGGCCTGGCTAACATGTTTGATTTTGGTACTTCCCTTTGGCTAATTATATGTTGTCTGTGGGTTTCTGTTGGTTGGTTAAGCACTATTTGTATTTGGGGTGTTTATTTATTTATATCACTTCTCTTAAATAAACATTATTATTATTCACTTTACATGCGTTTTGGTTTCCTCTTTGCAGTCCACATGGTCTGGTCACACCTGTTCATGACACAGAGTTGGTTTACATTCTCAATGACAGTCACACATTTTTAAAATGCATGACATAACATCATTCTGAGGTCATGCATACACACACACACACACACACACACGGAGATAGCACTCAATGTCTGCTTTGCTTCAGCTGCCAACATTTGTTTTTAAAAATGATACAATACTGTATACCAGTCCAGAGTAAACATTTTTACAGATCATAGGCAGCAAAATATTACTTCCCAAGATACATTTATTAAAAGAAAGTAATTTATTATTATTAAATATTTAAATTATTATATTATAATTAATTAATTTTTAATTATTTTATATATCATACTTTTTTTATTGTTTTAAATTTTGTTTGTATAGAGGGGAGGGCCCCTTCTGTCAGGGGCCCAGGACAGTTGTCCCTTTTGCCCCTGCCCAGAGTGGAATGTTTTTTTCTCAACATGTGTAGTTACTCTTTAATGTGAATCATATGTGTCCTACAATAAATCTGTGATGCTTTAATGGAAACATAAACTATATCTCTAATTTTTCTGTATGACGGCTATGAGAACATTACATATCAATAGATAAATTAGATTGCCATGGAAACTATTTAGCAAAGCAGCACATTGAAATATAATGAGATGAGGAAGCTTTGCACAATTAAGTAAACTCAATTTATGCTTAAAAACAAGGAATATTATTTGAAATATATGGAAATGCTATTTTCTCTAATAGTAATTTAATTTATTTGATCAAAAACAACGGGAAAACAAATGGTTTAAAGATCTCTAATTTATTAACATGTTTTATAAAAGGTTTGATTTCCAGCTACAAAACCAAATCTAGCACATATATCTTTTCAGCATGTACTGTAACAGCACAAAGTATGGTATACATTTCTACATAAATCTATACACCACACCAGCAAAAAGGATATTGATAGCTGTGTATGATGACTGCCAAAACACAAATCAGGATTGACATAGCAATAAAACAAAATGAATGTTGACAAATGATCTTTGGTAGAAGACATAAAAGGAAACTAGACGTTTACTACAGCATATGAAATATGAGAGACGAGATGTACTGGACATAGTTGCAAAGAAAAGTGTTCTTTATGTAGACATTTAAAGATCTTTTTAGTAAAACCCAATGTATTAACAACATAAAGCTACAAAGGAACATCTGTTTTGTGCAAGTCTTTCAGGCAAGATGAATGAGAATATAATCAATGGAATGTAAAATAAAATTGCTTATATACAATGGTATCCCCAGTGCATTAATCACTCTGAAAATGTAATATAGTAAGCATCCGTTAAATTTTTTTGTTCTTAAAGTTATCTTCCTTTAGTTTATGCTTTCTAGTCAGAAACAAAAAATTTTATATCTGAGTATAACCAGAGGGTATCAGGGACACGCTAAATATGGATCTGTAAAGCAAAATAACTTTTTTAAGGTAAAAGTGAAGGGACTTTGGATTGTGCATAGGCACTGAGATAATAATTGCTGCATGTGTTCCTATTGGGGGAAAACCATCATCTCAATTTGTCAGGAAAGAAAGTGCTGATAAATGCAAAAAAAAAATGGTCTTTGAGTGTTGGTTGCACCTTCCCACCGTAACCCTATAGAGGTACTCTTGATAAAAGCAAGAATTGGCCTTGCTGTAAAAAATTGCAATGATATGCACCTGTCAAACAGGTGCTGAAAAATTGGTCTTTGGGTGTTAACTGTGCCCATGAAACCTATACCTTTGAGTGTCGGTTGCATCTTCCCACCGTAACCCTACAGAGGTACTCTTGATGAAAGCAAGAATTGGCCTTGCTGTAAAAATTGCAATGATATGCACCTGTCAAACAGGTGCTGAAAAATTGGTCTTCAGGTGTTAACTGTGCCCATGAAACCTATACCAAAAACAATCTTCCAGATGAAATGATTGAACACCCTCAAAGCTAGACAGCCTCAAAGTCCTGCGGAGATTCCACATCCCAAAAAGACTTAATCAGTGACATCAGCATCAGGGGCTTCATAGCTGGTAATCCAGGACTGATTTATAAAAGTCAAAGGGTCCACAGAGTCTGTGAACAGATGCGTTCTGTGATCAGTAACAAAACCTCCTGTAGCACTGAATGCCCATTCTGAAAGCACGCTGGATGCAGGGCAGCTCAACAACTCAATAGCATACTGGGAAAGTTTTTGGCAGTGGTCTATTCTCATCACCCAGTAAGTCAGTGGATCGTCAGCTGGAAAGCTCTCCATCTCTGTTTTGACCTCGAGGTAATCATCCACCATGCGATGCAGACACTGCCCATGGGATGTGAAATCTGACAGCCCTGGGCGGCGAGGACTAAAAAATTCCGAAATGCCTCACTTAGGCAGACGCCTTCTCCAACAATCCTCTCTTGACCAAAGATGTCTCAAAACTACATTTTCCATGACACTGTACCCTACTGGAGTCAGGAAAATTTTCAATAAAATCCTCTTTTACGTGTCCTCAAGAGATTTTATCTTCTGCATTCACTGTGGGGATGGAATGAGTTCTGAGACCTTCCCCTTATAATGGTGGTCAAGCAGGGTTGCCAACCAATAATCAACCTTCTCCTCTCTGTCACGTATTCTTGGGTCCTTTCGCAGGCTTTAAAGCATGAGGTTGCCAATGCGTCTCAAATTTGCCGAGGCTTGAGAAGCAGACTCCTCGGGGTCACTCAGGATGACAGCATCTGGAACATCCTCCTCCTAGCCATGTACTACTCCCAAGGGTCCTGGGGTTAGAAAGCCATCGCTTACAGATTGACGCATGTCTTCCTCTTCTTCGAAGCCTATGAAAGTGCCAGAATCCTCCTCCTCATCCTCCACCCCTCTCTCCTCCTGTGTGTTCTGTGACATAGGAATGATGTGTCTGGATAAAGTGGGACTTGAGAGGAAAGGAAGTCCTCCTCTTCTTCCCGCTGCTCTGCCTCCAGTGCCCTGTCCATAATGCCACGCAGAGTCTGCTCCAGCAGGAACACAACAGGGATTGTGTCACTGATGCATGCACTGTCACTGATCACCATTCTTGTGGCCTCCTCAGTGCATGCATCCTTAATGATCAGCCATTGGCGTGGGGAAAAAAACCCAAGGCGGCCTGAGCTTGACGTCGTGCCGTACTGGCACAGGTACTCATTGACGATCCTCTGCTGCATGTATAGCTGCTGCAGCATTTCCAAAGTTAAGTTCCACCTGGTGGGAATGTCACAAATCAGGTGGTTTATGGGCAGGTGAAATTCCCGCTGAATTTCAACCAACCTAGCACTGGCTGTGTATGACCTCCTGAAATGGCTACAGACTCTTCTGGCCTGCTTTAGTACATCTTGCAGCCCTGGGTACGTACTTAGGAAATGCTGCACCACCAAATTGAGGACATGTGCCAGGCATGGCACATGTGTCAACTTTCCCTGTCTAAGGATGGACAGGAGGTTTTAGCCATTATCGGACACCACCATTCCTGGCTCCAGCTGGCATGGTGTGAACCACCTCTGGGCCTGTCTCTGCAGAGCTGCAAGAATCTCTGCTCCGGTGTGGTTCCTGTCCCCTAAACACACCAGCTGAAGCACTGCATGGCACCTTTTAGCCTGACCCTGGGAATAGCCCTTTGAACACTTAGGATGATCTTCATAGGACAATTCTGCAGAGGAGGGCATGGAGGTGGCTGAAGAGGAGGAGGGGGTAGAGCTCACAGGTCTGGCATCATCACCACCAGCTGTATGGAGATGTGGGGGCACAACAAGCTGCAGCACTGAGCCCTGTCCTACATCCTTTCGAGTTGCAAGCAGTGTTACCAAGTGTGCTGTGAACTAAATATATTGTCCCTGCCCATGCTTGCTGGACCACGTGTCAGCAGTAAGGTGGATTTTACGGCTGACTGCCTTGCCCAACAATGCCACAACATTCCCTTCCTCGTGATGGTAGAGAGATGGAATGACCTTACGTGAAAAGTAGTAGTGACTGGGAACTTGCCATTGTGGTACAGCATATTGTGCGAATTCACGAAAGGGGGCAGAATCCACCAGACTGAAAGGCAGAAGTTGAAGAGCCAACAGCTTTGACAAGCTTGCATTCAGATGCTGGGCATGTGGGTGGCAGGGATTGTATTTTTCTTTCCGCTGCAGCAGATGGGGCAGAGAAATTTGCCAGCTCCATGTCAGTGGAGGCTGCTGAGAGGTAATGACTCTGTATCGCAGGGCTAGACTGAAGTTGGTAAGGAGGAGGAGGGACAGATTTGTAAGAAAAATGAGAACATAAATGGCGCTGCCCTTAATATCAATTGGGGATAAGATGTAACAGGGTTCACATTGCATAAAATTAACTATAGTGCTTAAGAGACCCAGGAATGTAGAACCATAGTGGGTTCTGGGCCAAAAAATAAAACAGATAATTAGGGATAACCAGAGTTAGCAGACTCCCCAAGTGAACACAAAGATAAATGTATTCCCCCTATAGGGTATGTGTATCATTCAGAGTATAAACAGGGTGGAATAAATAAAATAAAATGAATTAAATAAAATAAAATAAAACTCCTTAAATGTAGAGAATAGGAGTAAAACAGTGCAAACCAAAAATCAGTATGAGAAAGGAAAAATAATAAAAAAGACCAAAAAAGACTTTTTGCCCAAAAAGTCAAAAATATTGGGACAAAATGGCGCCAGAGGATATTCAAAAGTATTGGGACAGTATTTAAGAAAAGCTGGAGTAGTTGTGCCGTAAGGTTAGTGCAATATCTATATATCCCTTGCCATAATATTGTGCGGGAAATTTAAAAATAATAATATTTAACCCCAGTGTTCAAAAGTATTGGGACGACGTGAAGTTACTTAGTGATGTGTCTCAATGTGATAACCAAGTGTGGTTAGTGCGGTAACTATATGTCCCCTTCCGTGTTGATTATGCAGGAAATCTAACAACAAAACATAAAAAATATTAATAAAAATATTAATGTATAATCCCAATATTCAGAAGTATTGGGACAGAGAAAAAAATATATATAATGTGTCCTTATGTACGGGGCGTGGATTAACCTTCAATATATTAAACAATTAGTAATAAGCCCTCTCCAAATGTTGAATTAACAAAACTCCAAAGAAACATTTATACATGTAAATATCAGATGTTGTGATTCTTTACAAGAATTTCATATGTGAAGTCCAACCAAGGTAATTATTGTTAGCCAAAAACCCATCCCTGGATCCCTGTAAGATCACACAGTGCCCCAGGCTGAAAAGGGAGAACAGGACGCCAAACAGGACGTTTATGAGACTCCAAGACTGGTGATTTTCACCACATACTGAACTCATCTAATTTAACCTGGGATCGCTGCTGGAGCAGAATGGTCATGTCTAAGCACACAGCTATCCCGGAACATCCATAAGGATCGCACATAATAAAGGCAAAGCAAGCACCTTGGAAGTGAACATCTCTCGCCCAGAGGCACCCACTTTGTCGCTCTGTACCCCTGCAGGGGTGATTAATTCTGGTGAGTGGGGCAGCATAGGGGGGCGAGCACTCCAAGTCACTTTATGGAAATACTGCACAGAAGTCACCGTGATGTAAACCTTTTCTGTGGTGAAAACAACAGCACTCTCAGTTGAACTCTGTTTTTCCTACTTGGCTAACAATAATTACCTTGGTTGGACTTCACATATGAAATTCTTGTAAAGAATCACAACATCTGATATTTACATGTATAAATGTTTCTTTGGAGTTTTGTTAATTCAACATTTGGAGAGGGCTTATTACTAATTGTTTAATATATTGAAGGTTAATCCACGCCCCGTACATAAGGACACATTATATATATTTTTTTCTCTGTCCCAATACTTCTGAATATTGGGATTATACATTAATATTTTTATTAATATTTTTTATGTTTTGTTGTTAGATTTCCTGCATAATCAACACGGAAGGGGACATATAGTTACCGCACTAACCACACTTGGTTATCACATTGAGACACATCACTAAGTAACTTCACGTCGTCCCAATACTTTTGAACACTGGGGTTAAATATTATTATTTTTAAATTTCCCGCACAATATTATGGCAAGGGATATATAGATATTGCACTAACCTTACGGCACAACTACTCCAGCTTTTCTTAAATACTGTCCCAATACTTTTGAATATCCTCTGGCGCCATTTTGTCCCAATATTTTTGACTTTTTGGGCAAAAAGTCTTTTTTGGTCTTTTTTATTATTTTTCCTTTCTCATACTGATTTTTGGTTTGCACTGTTTTACTCCTATTCTCTACATTTAAGGAGTTTTATTTTATTTTATTTAATTCATTTTATTTTATTTATTCCACCCTGTTTATACTCTGAATGATACACATACCCTATAGGGGGAATACATTTATCTTTGTGTTCACTTGGGGAGTCTGCTAACTCTGGTTATCCCTAATTATCTGTTTTATTTTTTGGCCCAGAACCCACTATGGTTCTACATTCCTGGGTCTCTTAAGCACTATAGTTAATTTTATGCAATGTGAACCCTGTTACATCTTATCCCCAATTGATATTAAGGGCAGCGCCATTTATGTTCTCATTTTTCTTACTTATTGCACAATTAGACCCTTAGTGGTACTAATTAGAGACAGGCAGCAGCCCCTACTCTGTCCTAAGCGCGGATTTATTCTTTTTTAACAGGGACAGATTTGTGCCCCTTTTGTGTGCCTTTTAGGTGCTCTTGCCAACGGGCTGAGTGGTTGGATGTTAAATGCCTTGTTAAGCATGTGGTGCCCAAATGGTTGGTGTTTTTCTTTGATGTGCCTGAGACACAGTTTGCAGTTAGCAACAGTGCGATCTGCTGCAGATGTGCTGAAAAAGGCCCAGACAGCTGAGCTTTGGGGAGTGGGTCGGAATATAACAGCTGCAGAATGTGATGGAATAGAATGGCTGCTCTCTACTCTTTCCTGGTGTCGGCCTCCTTGGGGTTGTACCGCCTCACCTTCAATTTCCTCCTCTGCTCTATCTGGCACCCAAGTTGCATCAGTGACCTCATTATCATCATCATCATCTCCATCTCCTCCATCTTCATCATTACCACTGGAGACAACTTGGCAATACGCTGTGGCTGGGGGAACATGAATGCCAATTTGTCTACAAGTGTTCCTCCCTCTCTCTAGGCTCATGTTCCTGTCATCCTCAACCTCAGAACCAACATCTAAATCCAGTAATAGACAAGGACAAGGAGGAAGGTTTATCCACTCTGGCAACTGCAGGGGACTGCACACTCATCTCTGCTTGCGTGACAGAGAATGAGGAGGAAGAGGGAGGTTTAGTAAGTCAGTCCACCACCTCCTCTGCATGCTGAGGCTGGATAGCATGGGCAAACTCCCTAAACAGAGGAAATTATGCCCTGCTTGAGGACTGATCACTACGTCCACCTTTGCCTGTGGACACATTTGTTGCTGGCCCCCTTACAGTGCCAAGGGAACGTCTGCCTCTCCTTGTTATCCTCCCAGACATTATTGGGAAGGAGAGGGCGGTGCTTATAAGCAAATGTAAAGAAGAAGTTGAAATCTGTACGTTGATGCACTTTAATCAATGTAAAGAGGTGTTTGGTGCACTTTAATTTGAGTACTCACACTGCACAGACACACTCCACAGATACACTATAATATACTGCAATATAATGCGCCAAACGTACAGTGACGCATAGAACTATATGACATTAAACTGGCAGTAATGCACGCAGAACTATATGGCGTTAAACTAGCAGTAACACACGCAAAACGATATGGCATTAAACTGGCAGTAACACACACAAAACGATATTGCGTTAAACTGGCAGTAACGCACACAGAAGTAAATGGTGTTAAACTGGCAGTAACGCACACATAACTATATGGCGTTAAACTGGCAGTAATGCACACAAAATGATATGGCGTTAAATTGGCAGTAACTAGGGATGAGCTTCGAGTTCGAGTCGAACTTATGTTCTACTCGAACATTGGCTGTTCGCAAGTTCGCCGAACAGCGAACAATTTGGGGTGTTCGCGGCAAATTCGAATGCCGCGGAACACCCTTTAAAAGTCTATGGGAGAAATCAAAAGTGCTAATTTTAAAGGCTTATATGCAAGTTATTGTCATAAAAAGTGTTTGGGGACCCGGGTCCTGCCCCAGGGGACATGGATCAATGCAAAAAAAAGTTTTAAAAACGGCCGTTTTTTCAGGAGCAGTGATTTTATTAATGCTTAAAGTCAAACAATAAAAGTGTAATATCCCTTTAAATTTCGTACCTGGGGGGTGTCTATAGTATGCCTGTAAAGGGGCGCATGTTTCCTGTGTTTAGAACAGTCTGACAGCAAAATGACATTTGGAAGGAAAAAACTCATTTAAAACTACCCGCGGCTATTGCATTGCCGACAATACACATAGAAGTTCATTGATAAAAACGGCATGGGAATTCCCCACAGGGCAACCCCGAACCAAAAAAAAAAAAAAAAAAATGATGTGGGGGTCCCCCTAAATTCCATACAAGGCCCTTCAGGTCTGGTATGGATATTAAGGGGAACCCCAGCCAAAATTTAAAAAAAAAATTGACGTGGGGTTCCCCCTAAATTCCATACCAGACCCTTGGGTATGGATTTTAAGGGGAACCCCGCGCCAAAAAAAAAAAAAACGTGGGGTCCCCCCAAAAATCCATACCAGACCCTTATCCGAGCACGCAACCTGGCAGGCCGCAGGAAAAGAGGGGGGGACGAGAGTGCGGCCCCCCCCCCCTCCTGAACCGTACCAGGCCACATGCCCTCAACATTGGGAGGGTGCTTTGGGGTAGCCCCCCAAAACACCTTGTCCCCATGTTGATGAAGACAAGGGCCTCATCCCCACAACCCTGGCCGGTGGTTGTGGGGGTCTGCGGGCGGGGGGCTTATCGGAATCTGGAAGCCCCCTTTAACAAGGGGACCCCCAGATCCCGGCCCCCCCCTGTGTGAAATGGTAAGGGGGTACTTACCCCTACCATTTCACTAAAAAACTGTCAAAAATGTTAAAAATGACAAGAGACAGTTTTTGACAATTCCTTTATTTAAATGCTTCTTCTTTCTTCCTTCATCTTCTTCTGGTTCTTCTGGCTCTTCTGGTTCTTCCTCCGGCGTTCTCGTCCAGCATCTTCTCCGCGGCGTCTTCTATCTTCTTCTCCTCGGGCCGCTCCGCACCCATGGCATGAGGGGGGAGGCTCCCGCTCTTCTCTTCATCTTCTTCTCTTCTTCATCTTCTTCTTCATCTTCTTCTTCTTCTTCTTCTTCCTTCTTCTCTTCTTCCTGTCTTCTCCGGGCCGCTCCGCAGCCATGCTGTGGCATGGAGGGAGGCTCCCGCTGTGTGACGGCGTCTCTTCGTCTGACGGTTCTTAAATAACGGGGGGCGGGGCCATCCGGTGACCCCGCCCCCCTCTGACGCACGGTGACTTGAGGGACTTCCCTGTGACGTCACGGGGAATGCCACAGGGAAGTCCCGTCATGTCACCGTGCGTCAGAGGGGGGCGGGGTCACCGGGTGGCCCCGCCCCCCGTTATTTAAGAACCGTCAGACGAAGAGACGCCGTCACACAGCGGGAGCCTCCCTCCATGCCACAGCATGGCTGCGGAGCGGCCCGGAGAAGACAGGAAGAAGAGAAGAAGGAAGAAGAAGAAGAAGAAGAAGAAGAAGAAGAAGAAGAAGAAGAAGAAGAAGAAGAAGAAGATGAAGAAGAGAAGAAGATGAAGAGAAGAGCGGGAGCCTCCCCCCTCATGCCATGGGTGCAGAGCGGCCCGAGGAGGAGAAGATAGAAGACGCCGCGGAGAAGATGCTGGACGAGAACGCCGGAGGAAGAACCAGAAGAGCCAGAAGAACCAGAAGAAGAAGAAGATGAAGGAAGAAAGAAGAAAGAAGAAGCATTTAAATAAAGGAATTGTCAAAAACTGTCTCTTGTCATTTTTAACATTTTTGACAGTTTTTTAGTGAAATGGTAGGGGTAAGTACCCCCTTACCATTTCACACAGGGGGGGGGGGGCGGGATCTGGGGGTCCCCTTGTTAAAGGGGGCTTCCAGATTCCGATAAGCCCCCCGCCCGCAGACCCCCACAACCACCGGCCAGGGTTGTGGGGATGAGGCCCTTGTCTTCATCAACATGGGGACAAGGTGTTTTGGGGGGCTACCCCAAAGCACCCTCCCAATGTTGAGGGCATGTGGCCTGGTACGGTTCAGGAGGGGGGGGGGGCGCACTCTCGTCCCCCCCTCTTTTCCTGCGGCCTGCCAGGTTGCGTGCTCGGATAAGGGTCTGGTATGGATTTTTAGGGGGACCCCACGCCGTTTTTTTTTTTTTTTTTGGCGCGGGGTTCCCCTTAAAATCCATA
This sequence comes from Lithobates clamitans, assembly GCA_037952925.1. Taxonomy (NCBI): domain Eukaryota; kingdom Metazoa; phylum Chordata; class Amphibia; order Anura; family Ranidae; genus Lithobates; species Lithobates clamitans. The sequence goes on from JBBGZY010000655.1 coordinate 7,899,243, forward strand.
CCAGACCTGAAGGGTCTGGTATGGAATTTAGGGGGAACCCCACGTCAATTTTTTTTTTAAATTTTGGCTGGGGTTCCCCTTAATATCCATACCAGACCTGAAGGGCCTTGTATGGAATTTAGGGGGACTCCCACATCATTTTTTTTTTTAAATTTTGGTTCGGGGTTGCCCTGTGGGGAATTCCCATGCCGTTTTTATCAATGAACTTCTATGTGTATTGTCGGCAATGCAATAGCCGCGGTAGTTTTAAATGTGTTTTTTCCTTCAAAATGTCACTTTGCTGTCAGACTGTTCTAAACACGGGAAACATGCGCCCCTTTACAGGCATACTATAGACACCCCCCAGGTATGAAATTTAAAGGGATATTACACTTTTATTGTTTGACTTTAAGCATTATTAAAATCACTGCTCCTGAAAAAACGGCCGTTTTTAAAACTTTTTTTTGCATTGATTCATGTCCCCTGGGGGAGGACCCGGGTCCCCAAACACTTTTTATGACAATAACTTGCATATTAGCCTTTAAAATTAGCACTTTTGATTATTCATGTTCGTGTCCCATAGACTTTAACGGCGTTCGCGTGTTCGAACGAATTTTTTTCCTGTTCGCATGTTCTGGTGCGAACCGAACAGGGGGGTGTTCGGCTCATCCCTAGCAGTAACACACACAGAAGTAAATAGCATTAAACTGGCAGTAACGCACACAAAACGATATGGCGTTACACTGGCAGTAGTGCACGCAAAACTATATGGTGTTAAACTCGCAGTAACGCACGCAAAACGATATGGCGTTAAATTGGCAGTAACGCACACAGAAGTAAATGGCGTTAAACTGGCAGTAACACACACAGAAGTAAATGGCATTAAACTGCCATTAACGCAATTAAATAGGTGGTGTTCAAACGTCTCTACTCTGACGCTATCTGAACAGTCCCTACTCTAGCTATACACTAATGTAAAGATTACGGACGCGGTCTCACTACACTACACTGAAACTATATGAGCTGTCCTTACTCTACACTAATGTATGTATGAATGACACGGTCTCACTACACTACAGTGAAACTATCTGAGCTTTCTCTACTCTAGCTGCACACTATGCAAAGCTGAATGATGGTCCTCCTCACTACTCTCACACTATCCCTAGACTGACACTAAACTAATATTCTACACCGACAATTGAAGCAAAATAGCACAGTATAGCACACTAACTAATAGCACTGAACAGAGCCCTGTTCTATCTCTCTCCATGCCAAAATCACACTGAAAATGCCTGCCATTGAAAGAATACTTTTATACTGTGGGGCAGGAATGAGCCATGATTGGATAAAGTCATGACGACAGTGTCCAATCATGACTCTGACAGTGCTCTGTGCCCTGATTGGCTAAAGCATTCACTGCTTCAGCCAAGAACAGTGCATTGTGGTCAGTTCGGGGGGGGGGGGGCGAACAAACGGTCGAACGACCCTTTTGTTTGGCTGTTCGGCGAACGACCGAACAATGAAAGTTCAGCCTGAACTTATGCTCGGGCCAATCCTTTACCCATCCCTACTATTTATATGAATTGTATTGGATATTATATGCTTATCCATGATTACCATTATGATTACCATCATGTACTTATGTACTATAATATTGATTTCAAATAAATGTAAACTTTTACACCTACATGCTTCATTTAAAGTCCCAATTCCTTGTCCTACTTTTTTTGCTACATATCTTCGGTAAAAATAACCCAAATTAGTACATATTATTTAGTCTATGTGAAGGTTATAGAATCTACAAGCTATGGTGCAAATCAAACATTTGATCACACCTGATGTACTGACGCCTTATCTCCTTTGTTGAGGCCCTGAAATGTCAGGACAGTACAAATACTCCCCAAAGGACCCCTTTTTGGAAAGTAGACCCGGGACAGAGGCTTTTGGAGGGGACTGAATGTCAGCCTCTTGCCTACAGATTATGGGCCCTGGCATTTGGGGTACCCTTGAGGTGTTGATAGTTTGGCTTCGGGTCCTTGCCCCCCAGGACACACAGACTCTGGGGACCCTGTATTTGCCATATTAGAAATATTTTGAATAAATAATTAATGGGCACGGCGCCAAAAATTATGTGCAACGTGTACTATACCAACTGCTGCTGCTCCTAAATTAGTAAAATTACTAATAAACAATAAACAAAACAATATAGGGCGCATCAAATGTGCAATATGTTACAATGTAAACCTATAGATTATGCAAAAAAAGTGCTATAATGCATGCACAATAGATGTGCTGCTTTTGCAATAAAGTGAATCCAATATATTATACAATATATTATGATGTGAACCCATATATTATACAGGAAAAAGTGCTATAGTGCATGAACGATAATTGTGCTACATTGCAATAAAGTGAATCCAGTGCATCAAATGAAATGTCCTCAAATATTGAAAAAAACACACAAACTTCTTCTTAGTAATCCAATCACCACTTAATAGAGTGCACATGCATACTTATTCATGCTTCACCCGAAGTGGTATATCTAAGCGCTCACCAGATAGTAGTGGCCACAAAGTGACCCTCAGGCATGAATAACCATGTATCTTCGTTCATGCACTATAGCACTTTTTCCTGTACTAGTACTGGGGGTCCTAGTAGATGATAGGCTCAGCAATGGCATGCAATGCCAAGCTGCTACTAACAAAGCAAACAGAATATTGGCATGCATTAAAAAGGGGATCAACTCCAGAGATAAAACGATAATTCTCCCACTCTACAAGACTCTGGTCCGGCCGCACCTGGAGTATGCTGTCCAGTTCTGGGCACCAGTCCTCAGGAAGGATGTACTGGAAATGGAGCGAGTACAAAGAAGGGCAACAAAGCTAATAAAGGGTCTGGAGGATCTTAGTTATGAGGAAAGGTTGCGAGCACTGAACTTATTCTCTCTGGAGAAGAGACGCTTGAGAGGGGATATGATTTCATTATACAAATACCGTACTGGTGACCCCACAATAGAAAAAAAACTTTTTCGCAGAAGAGAGTTTAACAAGACTCGTGGCCACTCATTACAATTAGAAGAAAAGAGGTTTAACCTTAAACTACGTAGAGGGTTCTTTAAGAGCGGCAAGGATGTGGAATTCCCTTCCACAGGCAGTGGTCTCAGCAGGGAGCATCGATAGCTCCAAGAAACTATTAGATAAGCACCAGAATGACCGCAACATACAGGGATATACAATGTAATACTGACAGATAATCACACATAGGTTGGACTTGATTGACTTGTGTCTTTTTTCAACCTCACCTACTATGTAACTATGTAACTATGAATATCCCACTAAGTGCCCAGAAAGATTGGGTGTTAGGGGAGTACCTGAATGGATGATGTTTAGGCCAAACTTATGCTCGGCCCAAACCGTTCACCCTCTCTGGGCCAGGTACATAGACGACATCCTCCTCCTATGGGATGGGGATCGCCAGTCCCTGGATGATTATATAACCATCCTAAACTCTAATGATAGGGGTATCTCCCTAAGCTATGAGGCTAGCTCCTCTCATGTTCATTTCCTTGATTTAGAGATTATGGCCATGGAGACCACTTGGAATTTAAAACCTATTTTAAACCACCGACCGGAATGGGTACATTCCGGTCGAGAGTTGCCATCAAGAACAATGGCTTAAAGCAATTGCACGTGGCCAATTTCTTAGGCTACGCCGCAATTGCAGCAAAACATCAGATTTTTTAGCTCAATCACAGCTGCTCAAGAATAGATTTCTTGAAAAAGGTTATGGACTAGGCCATTTGGATGAGGAGATTAAGGCCGTCTTGGCTGTGGAGAGAACTGCCACACTGACGGAGCGTCCTAAAAATACCTCAGACTCTAGATTTAAGTGGGCCTTCACCACTACTCATTCTATACAGTCTAAACAGGTCAAAAACATTCTTAAGAAACATTGGAAGGTGCTTTTGAATGATAGATTACTGGGTCCTGCTCTTCCTGAACGAGCACCAGTGATTTTCAGAGGTGCACGATCCATTCAGGGGCAGATTGCCCCTAATGTGATCGATCCACCCAAAAAGATATCCTTTTTCCAAGACTGCAAGGGTTTTTACCCTTGCCGTAAGTGCAACGTATGCCACCACAATAGTGCAGGCAGACAAAAGATACTAACCTTCTCATCTACAGTAACATCTCGTGTATATCACATGAAGGAGTTTGCCACATGTGCATCTCAATACATTGTTTATTTGATAACATGCCCCTGCCATAAACAATATGTCGGTCGTACCATCAGGACCTTCTCTATTCGTGTCAATGAGCATATTACCGGCATTAAAGGGGGAAAGAGCAAACATACCGTACCGAGACACTATTTGCAATACCATGATAGAGACCCCTCAGGTACTCTCTTCCAGGTCATAGACAGATTTGTCCCACACTGGAGGGGTGAATCGCGAGTACGTGGCGTATCACGCCTCGAAACCTACTGGATCTACGAGTTGAGGTCCTACTTTCCGTTTGGGTTGAATGTCGAGTGGGACCTCAACTCGTTTATCAACACATCCTAGTAGTCAGGTGTGCCTTTCATTCATGATTTTTCTTTTTTGCTTGTTCATTTCTTATGTCCCTTTAATGGCCACGGGGTGTTCATTTGCCCCCCCCCCCTCCCTCCCCCTTGTTTTGCTGGTTTAATATTGTGTTATTATTATTGTTATTTTTTTATTCATTCTTTTTCCTCTTTTTACCACCCATTAGCTCCATGCTTTTATTTTTTAATTTGCCGCTCCTACCATACAGTGGGAATTATAATTTATTATTTTATTATATTGATTATTTTTCCATAGATCACTCACAGTCATGTTGTACATATTTCTACAATTTTTTCCTTTATTGCTATGTATATTCTAAATGTACTGGCATAGATCCATTTGGGACATCTGGTGTCCGATTTGGGTAATGCTGCTTAGTACTGTTCAGTAATGTTATTTTATGGTTTCAATTTATCACTATTTGCTGGCACTAATTTGCCTTGGTGCTGACATCTAGTGTTTGTCATTATTATTGTTCATTCTCATACCGATGTCTTTTAGCCATGTGATGACACCTGATCCGATCACATGATCGGGACTTGAGCTGGGGAGATCCGGCTTCCGTGATCGTCCTCTCCCATCCTGTGCACCTTTTGGCATCTGATTGGGATGGGGAGCCGGGACACTGCCCCTTCGCACCAGATGACTAGGAAGTGACGCCCGGTGGGGAGCCGGGACACCGCCCCTCCGCATCACATGACCAGGAAGTGACGCCCGGCGGGCTTTTTCCCGCCGGACTGTTTACTATTGTTTGCCATGCGGTGGGGATATCTCCAGGCGTGAGTCTTACTATCAGACTGCGATATTGGGCTCTACATCCATCCGCTATTTCAATCATGATTCTGATTGGTCTAGCGATCAACAGGATCTAGTTCCGGATTATCTGACCTTTGCAGCTCTAACGTGATTGGTTGTAGGGGTTATTATGTTTGATTTAATATTTATATATAGGAGCAGCGTGAAGGGAGAAGCTCATGCCCCTGTTGAAGACCCTCTTGGTCGAAACGCATCGGGTGATTCCCCCTTCCTTACGCTGCTTATATCTATTTTAATTGTGATCACTTTTATCTATTTTTGTGTATGGTATTTTTAGAAATAAAAATCCCTGGTTTACCTGCACTATGCAGAAGCTTTTTATTTTTTATTTGCATATTATCCCGATACAAGAAACTGCTTTCCAGTAGCCCACTTTCATCACGAGGTCTGGATCAAGTTTGTTCCTGGGTTCTCCTTTGAATACATCCTTGAGGTCTATTGGCTGATATCCAACCAGCGGTCCTTCCTTACATTTCTTCATTCCACCAGAGAGGTCGAGAAGGGGGACAGAGTTTCCACCATTCCGGATATCGTTTCTCAGCCTAAGCTTGGCTCTATGCATCATTGACTCCATGTCGTATGACAGTGGGGTCCACGTCATCTGGTAAGAGTACCCACCCTACCTTACTTCCTGATGTTTCCACTTTGATGTCCCTTATCGTGATGTTGGTTTACAGCTACGGAAGCTCTGTACTCAGTTGTTGACTCACAGTCACAGATCCACACCGTGCACCATTGACTTTAATTTTGAGTTTTGTATTATTTTATTTATTTATTAATTTGAGCTTGGAATTATCTATTCACCATAAGTGGACACTTTATACTGTGGTTATTACACTTCATTTATGTTGTTTGAGTATATGCTTTACTGCTCAGTACAGCATTTTTCACTTAATTGTTTTACCACACGTTATCTTTCCAACATTTCTTTAGCGCTGCATTTTTTTCCCACATCCCAAGTGGTGCCTGAACACTGTAACCTCTCAGTTATTCCTGTTGGGTGCAGGAATGTGGCCTGCTGTTAAAAATTAGTAAAAAAAAATTTAAATTACATGCCCCTGTCAAACAGGTGCAGAAAAATTGGGCCTTGAGTGTTGGTGGTGCTTGAACACTGTAACCCCTCAAGGTTACTCTTTTTGGGCACAGAAACAGGCCCAGCTGTTAAAATTAGTAAAATAATTGAAATTACATGCCCCTGTCAAACAGGTGCAGAAAAATTGGGCCTTGGGTGTTGGTGGTACCTGAACGCTGTAACCCCTCACAGTTACTCTTCTTGGGCATAGGAACGGGCCCTGCTGTTAAAAATTAGAAATAAAATTGAACCTACATGCCCCTGTCAAACAGGTGCAGAAAAATTGGGCCTTGGGTGTTGGTGGTTCCTGAACACTGTAACCCCTCACAGTTACTCTTGTTGGGCGCAGGAACAGGCTCTGCTGTTAAAAATTTGTAATTTTTAAAAAATTACATACCCCTGTCAAACAGGTGCAGAAAAATTGGGCCTTGGGTGTTGGTGGTGCCTGAACACTGTAACCCCTCACATTTACTCTTGTTGGGCACAGGACCGGGCCTTGCTGTTTAAAATTAGTAAAAAACAAATTGAAATTACATGCGTATATCTTCACAGCGAATGACTCTGGTAAACATAATGGTGTTCTAGTAGCTATTAAGGACTCTATCACATTTACTTTACTGGATAAATGTATTGATGGTCATGGTAGGTATATCCTTCTAGTAGATGAAATCAACAGCCTCTATACCTTGGTAAATGTATATGCTCCCAATAAGAGACCAATGAAATTCATCTGTAAAACCATACAAAAGGCAAAACAATTGCGGAAGGGCAATTTATTTATTTGCAGAGATTTTAATGTGGTCCTAAATTATGAAGTGGACTCCTCTTCAGTGGGGCAGAGGCGACGGCCATCCCTAGGACCTTACTGCCTATCGGAGGATCTATATGACCCATGATGGTGCCTCCACTTCACTGAGAGGGACAATTATTATTTCTCATCTGTACATAAAAGTTATTCCAGGATAGATTTCTTTCTCACGGATAAATATGCTCTGCAAAAAGTGATCAAAGCGGATATCCACAATATCACATGGTCAGACCATGCTCCCATTACAATTGACATTGTGGATACCCGCAAGACACATCACACACCTTTATGGTGTAAAAACACTTACCTTCTCTCTCAACCCCAGATTAGAGAGGAAATTCAAAAAAGACTTGGAGTACTTTATATTTAATGAAAATACTGAATGTCACCCTACCACAGTTTGGTGTGCTCACAAGGCTTTCTTTAGAGGAGCCCTGATACAAATAGCAACTAGAGAAAAGAGGAAAAAAACACAGCACATATCGCAATTACACAAACGCATTGCTGAACTAGAAACTAAACACAAACTGACATCTGATAACTCCCTACTACAACAGCTAAATGCCTGTCGTGAGGAACTGAGGCAAACACTAAGGCATGACTATGATCTCTACTTCAAACGACTTAAACTTTCCTACTACTCCCAAAGTAATAGCGCAAGTAAACTACTAGCATCACAGCTTAAAAAGCGACAAGCCGGAACCAATAAATCGGTGATTAAACACCATAAAATTAACTATTCATATAGAAACCCCAGCTAATGCTTTTAACCACTTGCTGACCGCCGCATGTACATATACGTCGGCAGAATGGCATGGCTGGGCAAATGGGCGTACAGGTAAGTCCCTTTGAATCTGCCGCCATGTGGTCACGTGTTCGCCGCCGGAGTCTCGCGTGCGACCCTGCTGGGAGCTCCATGAGTAGGATCGCAGGTCCTGGGGATCGATCGCCGCGGGGACCTGATACCTGCGATCGTCTCACGGAGCTGAAGAATGGGGAGATGCTAATGTGAACAAGCATCTCCCCGTTCTGCCTAGTGTCACTGATCATAGTGACCTGTGATCCGGAGCTATGATCAGTGAAGTGTCATTTGTAGCCATGCCCCCTAACAGTTAGAATCACTCCCCAGGACACACTTAACCGCTCCCCAGCCCCCTAGTGGTTAACCCCTTCACTGCCAGTGTCATTTTTACAGTAATCAGTGCAATTGTAAAGTACTGATTGCTGTAAAAACGACAATGGTCCCAAAAATTTGTCAAAAGTGTCCGATGTGTCCGCCATAATGTCGCAGTCATGATAAAAATCGCAGATCATCGCCATTACTAGTAAAAAAAATTATTAATAAGAGTGCCATAAAACGAACCCCTATTTTGTAGACGCTATAACTTTTGCGCAAACCAATCAATAAATGCTTATTGTGATTTTTTTTTTACCAAATATATGTAGAAGTAGACGTATTGGCCTAAACTGAGGAAAAAAATAGTTTTTTTATATATTTTTGGGGGGATATTTATTATAGCAAAAAGTAAAAAATAATGAGTTTTTTCAAAATTGTCGCTCTATTTTTGTTTATAGTGCAAAAAATAAAAACCACAGAGGTGATCAAATACCACCAAAAGAAAGCTCTATTTGTGGGAAAAAAAGGACGTCAATTTTGTTTGGGAGCCACGTCGCACGACTGCGAAATTGTCAGTTAAAGCGCGCAGTGCCGAATCGCAAAAAGTGCTCTGGTCTTTGGCCAGCAAAATGGCTCAGGGCTTAAGTCGTTAAAGATTTTTACGAATCTCTATACAATCTCAGCCAAGATACGAATACACACCAAGCCACAGATATAGAAATCAACACATTTCTCCAGGAAATTAACCTTCCTTCAATAGATGAGAAATCACTTCAACAATTAAATAGACCATTTACTGATGATGAAATCACAGAAGTAATAAAAAAACTTCCAAGGCATAAATCCCCTGGAGCAGATGGATTCTCAGCCTACTATCAAGCATTCTCACCCCTCCTCACCCCCAAACTAGTGGAAGTCTTTAATACTGCAGCAAAAACAGGAACCTTCCCCAATTAAATGCTTTAAGCCATAATAGTAACCATACCAAAGCCTGTCAAAATACCCTTCCCACCCCAAAAACTTCAGCCCCATCTCTTTATTGAAATTAGACCTCAAAATCTATGCCAAAGCACTAGCTAACAGATTGATGGAAATTACACCTATCCTCATAGGCCTGGATAAGGTGGGATTTGTAAAAGGGAGGCAGGCCCCAGACGAAACCAGATGAATGATAAACCTACTAAGAAATGCAGAAATCACGCATAGACCCAGTGTATTCATGGCCTTAGACGCGGAAAAGGCCTTTGACCGAGTGCATTTGAAATATCTATCTGAAACACTTACCAAATTCGGACTGAGGGGATTTGTCCACTCAGCAATAATGTCCCTATATTCTAACCCCACGGCCAAAGTATACACCTCAGGAATGCTATCTGACTCTTTCCGTCTGACAAACAGAACATGTCAAGGATGCCCACTGTCCCCAAAAATCTTCTCTTCAGCCATAGAGCCACTAGCATAACCCATAAGATACAATACATGCATCAAGGGAATCAAAATAGGGTCCAATGACCATAAATTAGGGCTCTTTACCGATGACATTATATTAACTCTGTCTAATCCTGAATTCTCCATAAGTACAGTACAAAAAAAACTACATAAATTTGGAAAAATAACCTACTACAAAATTAACACTACTAAATATCTGGGCATACAACTAACCCACCCAACCTCCAACCTGTATGCAACCAACTTCCTCCCAAATATTATCTCAAATATACCAACTCACCAAAATTCATTTAACATGGGTAGGTCCAATAGCAGCTTACCAGATGCAAATTCTCCCTAAATGACTCTTTTCAGGACTCTCCCAATCCCCATCCAACAAAAGTTATTTTCCGACTTGGCATCAAGCTTAAATAAATTTATTTGGCTAGACAAAAAACCTAGAGTGGCACTAGCAACTCTATATAAACACAGGAAAATAGGTGGGGGCGGACTACCTAACGCCCAAACCTACTACCAGGCATCTTGGATAGACCAACTGAAATAATGATTCTCATGCCAAGAGGATAATCTGTGGTCTACAATTGAACAAGAAATCACACGGGACACAACCTTGCGGCACTATTAATGGCCTCTACTATACACCACAAACCTTTCACTCACCCCTACCTGACTATTCAAGCCTCAATCACGGCCTGGTCCTCACTAAGTAAGAAAAAGTTTCCAGAGAAAAAACTCTTTCAATTACACATACCTTTAACAACATATGAATACCTCATACAAACCTTTTCAACTCCTCATTGGAAACAGAAGGGTATCCACTTCTCTACAGAAGAATTAGTGAATCCAACTACCCTTGACAACTTTAAAATCCAACAAATTAATCATTGCAAGCAGAAAAACTGACCCCTCCCACGGAGGTACCACTTCCGATATGGAACTTTCTAATGAACAAAACTAACCCCAGCACTGAAGGTATATCCTTATGCTAGAAATATTGCAACTACCACACTACTCATACTAAACTACCAGTTATGGGTAAATGGGAAACAGAACTACAAATGACGTTCTCCTTACCACAATGGCTGCTAGCTATAAAAAACAACAGAAAATCATCAGCGTGCGTGGACCACTGGGACAATGCACATAAAATACTTCACAGGTGGTACATGACCCCTATGCGTCTACACACCATGAATCCTACAATATCCCTGTTATGCTGGAGAGAATGCCAACACAATGGCAACCTACTACACAAAATGTTGCATTGTAAAGTCCTGCACGGTTTTTGGAGAGACCTGTTCTCCCTCCTATCAGAAATAGGGATGAGCTTCGTGTTCGAGTCGAACCCATGTTCGACTCGAACATCGGCTGTTCGACCGTCCGTCGAATTGCGAACGATATGGGCCGTTCGCGCCAAATTCGTGTGGCGCGTCACGGCCCATAATTCACTGCGGCATCGCAGTGCATTGCTGGCTGATGATTGGCCAAGCATGCACTATGACCCGCATGCTTGGCCAATCACAGCGCCGTCAGTAGAGAGAGCTGTAATTGGCCAAAGCCAGGGTGGCTTTGGCCAATTATGGCTCAGGGGATTTAGTACACACCCCACACTATATAAGGCCGCCTGCACGGCGGCCCTGTGTAGTGTGTGTTCCGGTGTGCTGAGCGATAGAGAGAGAGAGAGACAGTGTCATTTGATTTGAGTTAGATAGATTAGGCAGAACAGTCAGTCAGTTAGCTGCACTTACAGTGTATTGTGTATATATATGCATCCCAGGTGTTGCATATATATATATACACTGTATTCAGTTTAGCTAGATCCGTTCCTGTTATCTTCTATCTAGACTATTTACATTCAGTGCAGTGTGTCCTGCTCACAGTGTTCAGCTAGATCCGTTCCTGCTATTTACATTCAGTACAGTGCTTCCTGCTCACAGTGTTCAGCTAGATCCGTTCCTGCTATTTACATTCAGTGCAGTGCGTGCTGCTCACAGTGTTCAGCTAGATCCGTTGCTGCTATTTACATTCAGTGCAGTGCGTCCTGCTCACAGTGTTCAGCTAGATCCGTTCCTGCTATTTACATTCAGTGCAGTGCGTCCTGCTCACAGTGTTCAGCTAGATCCGTTCCTGGTATTTACATTTAGTGCAGTGCGTCCTGCTCACAGTGTTCAGCTAGATCCGTTCCTGCTATTTACATTCAGTGCAGTGCGTCCTGCTCACAGTGTTCAGCTAGATCCGTTCCTGCTATTTACATTCAGTGCAGTGCGTGCTGCTCACAGTGTTCAGCTAGATCCGTTCCTGCTATTTACATTCAGTGCAGTGCGTCCTGCTCACAGTGTTCAGCTAGATCCGTTCCTGCTATTTACATTCAGTGCAGTGCGTCCTGCTCACAGTGTTTAGCTACATCCGTTCCTGCTGTTTACATTCAGTGCAGTGCGTCCTGCTCACAGTGTTCAGCTAGATCCGTTCCTGCTATTTACATTCAGTGCAGTGCGTCCTGCTCACAGTGTTCAGCTAGATCCGTTGCTGCTATTTACATTCAGTGCAGTGCGTCCTGCTCACAGTGTTCAGCTAGATCCGTTCCTGCTATATACATTTAGTGCAGTACGTCCTGCTCACAGTGTTCAGCTAGATCCGTTCCTGTTATCTTCCTACTGACAGGCAGGCTTGTCTGGTTACAGTATATAAAGCTACCTGAAGAAAATTACAGGTGTTCTTTTTGATCCTATTAGTACCACGGTCAGGCAGCTAGACTATTTACATTTAGTACAGTGTGTCCTGCTCACAGTGTTCAGCTAGATCCGTTCCTGTTATTTACATTCAGTGCAGTGCGTCCTGCTCACAGTGTTCAGCTAGATCCGTTCCTGCTATTTACATTCAGTGCAGTGCGTCCTGCTCACAGTGTTCAGCTAGATCCGTTCCTGCTATTTACATTCAGTGCAGTGCGTCCTGCTCACAGTGTTCAGCTAGATCCGTTCCTGCTATTTACATTCAGTGCAGTGCGTGCTGCTCACAGTGTTCAGCTAGATCCGTTCCTGCTATTTACATTCAGTGCAGTGCGTCCTGCTCACAGTGTTCAGCTAGATCCGTTCCTGCTATTTACATTCAGTGCAGTGCGTCCTGCTCACAGTGTTTAGCTACATCCGTTCCTGCTGTTTACATTCAGTGCAGTGCGTCCTGCTCACAGTGTTCAGCTAGATCCGTTCCTGCTATTTACATTCAGTGCAGTGCGTCCTGCTCACAGTGTTCAGCTAGATCCGTTCCTGCTATTTACATTCAGTGCAGTGCGTGCTGCTCACAGTGTTCAGCTAGATCCGTTCCTGCTATTTACATTCAGTGCAGTGCGTCCTGCTCACAGTGTTCAGCTAGATCCGTTCCTGCTATTTACATTCAGTGCAGTGCGTCCTGCTCACAGTGTTTAGCTACATCCGTTCCTGCTGTTTACATTCAGTGCAGTGCGTCCTGCTCACAGTGTTCAGCTAGATCCGTTCCTGCTATTTACATTCAGTGCAGTGCGTCCTGCTCACAGTGTTCAGCTAGATCCGTTCCTGCTATTTACATTCAGTGCAGTGCGTGCTGCTCACAGTGTTCAGCTAGATCCGTTCCTGCTATTTACATTCAGTGCAGTGCGTCCTGCTCACAGTGTTCAGCTAGATCCGTTCCTGCTATTTACATTCAGTGCAGTGCGTCCTGCTCACAGTGTTTAGCTACATCCGTTCCTGCTGTTTACATTCAGTGCAGTGCGTCCTGCTCACAGTGTTCAGCTAGATCCGTTCCTGCTATTTACATTCAGTGCAGTGCGTCCTGCTCACAGTGTTCAGCTAGATCCGTTCCTGCTATATACATTTAGTGCAGTACGTCCTGCTCACAGTGTTCAGCTAGATCCGTTCCTGTTATCTTCCTACTGACAGGCAGGCTTGTCTGGTTACAGTATATAAAGCTACCTGAAGAAAATTACAGGTGTTCTATCCCAGCTTAGTGCAGCTACAGGCCATTAGTATGTCTGGAAGGCCAAGAAGGAGAGGCAGACAGTCACAAGCCAATAAGAGAGGGCAAGCAGGCTCTGTGTCTAGTGCTGGTCGTGGAGACGGTGCATCCTCATCAGCACGTGGCCATGGGACACGCTTGGCCTTTTTTTCGGCAGCTGGCCGTGTTGAGCCGCAACATGCGGAAGACTTGGTCGAGTGGATGACCAAGCCGTCCTCATCCTCCTCATCCTCTCTCACCCATGCCCAGGGTGCTTTGTCTGGCAAAGCAGCGGCCTCTTCCCTCAGCTCAATGTCATCAGTGACTCCTTCCCTAGCTCCACCATGTCCTCATGAGGATTCCCTCGAACTGTTTGACCACAGTGTTGGGTACATGCTCCAGGAGGATGCCCAGCGTTTGGAAGGCTCTGATGATGATACTGAGCTCAATGAAGGCAGTAACATGAGCACGGACAGAGGGGGTGCCCAAGAAGGACAGCAATCTGGCAGTCATGCTCCCCCTGCTGCAGCATACTGCCAGGTTTGCTCCAGTGATGAGGAGGGAGGGGATGATGAGGTCACTGACTCAACGTGGGTGCCTGATAGGAGAGAGGAGGAGGAGGAGGAGGAGGAGGAGGAGGAGGTGGCACATCACCAACTAGGCAGGATGCCCTCCAGGGGCCAGCCTAAGGGCAGCACATTGACTGCATCACACCCCAAAGCTCCACATGTGCAGGGCGCTGCAGTCTCTGCGCGTTATTCAAAAAGTTCTTTGGTGTGGGCCTTTTTTGAGACGAGTGCATCAGATCGCACCGCTGCTATTTGCAATATATGTCTCAAGCGTATCTCGCGTGGCCAAAACATCTCCCGCTTGGGTACCACATGCTTGACCAGACATATGTTGACCTGCCATGCAGTTCGTTGGCAAGCGTATCTAAAAGACCCACACCAAAGAACAAAGACGATCTCTCCTTGCTCCTCATCAGCTGAGATTTCCAACCCCACTAGACCTTCAGTCCTCTCTGCGACCTGCAGTGAGAGGAATGAAGGTGTAGAATTAGGTGTGTCACAGCCAAGTACTTATGGGCAATCTGCTTTTGGTACACCGACGTCAGATTGTACCAGGCAAATTTCCCTGCCCCAGCTGCTGCACCGCCGAAAGAAGTTTGCTCCCAGCCATCCACATGCCCAGCGGTTGAATGCTAGCTTGGCAAAATTGCTAGCACTTCAACTGCTGCCTTTTCAGTTGGTAGACTCTGCCCCCTTCCGTGAGTTTGTGGAATGTGCGGTTCCTCAGTGGCAGGTACCCAAACGCCACTTTTTCTCACGGAAGGCGATTCCGGCTCTCTACCGGCATGTGGAAGGCAATGTCCATGCCTCGCTGGACAGGGCGGTCAGCGGTAAGGTGCATATTACCGCTGACTCATGGTCCAGCAGGCATGGACAGGGACGTTACCTAAGTTTCACGGCACATTGGGTGACTCTGCTGGCAGCTGGGAAGGATGCAGGACAAGGTGCAGTAGTGTTGGAGGTTGTTCCGCCACCACGCCTCCAAAATGCTGATTGTGACACACCTCTCTCCTCCACCCCCTCCTCTTCTTCTTCCTCCATGGCCTCTTCCTCGGAACCAGCGGTGCTCCGTAGGCGTTCAAGGGGCTACGCAAGTACGCAGGCCAAAAGATGCCATGCGGTGCTTGAGCTGGTGTGCTTGGGGGACAGGAGCCACACTGGGGCAGAGGTTCTGTCAGCTCTGCAGGGGCAGGTTCAGAGGTGGTTGACGCCACGCCAACTTAAGGCAGGAATGGTGGTTTGCGACAATGGCACCAACCTCCTCTCTGCCCTCCGACAGGGACAACTGACCCATGTGCCCTGTTTGGCTCACGTCCTTAACTTGGTGGTGCAGCGGTTCTTGGGCAGGTACCCGGGCTTACAGGATGTCCTGAGGCAGGCCAGGAAAGTCTGTGTGCATTTCCGCCGGTCATATAATGCCAGTGCTCGGCTGACGGACCTCCAAAAGGAGTTTAACCTGCCCAAGAACCGCCTAATCTGTGACATGCCCACCAGGTGGAACTCGACGTTGGCCATGCTGCAGCGGCTGCACACGCAGCAGAGGGCCATCAATGAGTACCTGTGCGACTATGGCACCAGGACAGGGTCAGGGGACCTTGGTTTTTTTTCCCCACGCCAGTGGGCCATGATCAGGGATGCATGCACTGTCCTGTCACCATTCGAGGAGGCCACGAGGATGGTGAGCACTGACAGTGCATGCATCAGTGACACTGTCCCCCTTGTCCACCTGTTGGAGCACACGCTGCGTGGAATAATGGACAGGGCACTTGAGGCAGAACAGAGGCAGGAAGAGGAGGACTTCCTTAGCTCTCAAGGCCCCCTTTATCCAGACAGTGTTCCTGCGTGCCCGCCGATCACACAGGAAGAGGACGAGGAGGAGGAGGAGGAGGAGGAGGAAGATTGTGTCAGTATGGAGGTGGAGCCTGGCACTCAGCATCAGCAGTCTTTAAGGGATCAGTCCCAAGGAACACATGGGCTTGTACGTGGCTGGGAGGAGGTGGCTGCGGACGTTGTTGTCCTTAGTGACCCAGAGGACTCCGGACCGAATGCCTCAGCAAACCTACGCTGCATGGCCTCCCTGATCCTGCAAAGCCTGCGTAAGGATCCTCGTATTCGTGGTATCAAGGAGAAGGACCAATACTGGCTGGCAACCCTCCTTGATCCACGTTACAAGGGTAAGGTTGCGGACCTTATCTTGCCATCGCAGAGGGAGCAGAGGATGAAACATCTTCGGGAGGCCTTGCAGAAAGGTCTGTGCAACGCGTTCCCAGAGACTGGGAGGTTACAAACTCCTGTTTCTGGACAACGTGTTGCTGAGGCTTCGGTCAGTCAAAGAAGGAGCGGTGGAGAAGGTGGCCGTCTGACCGATGCGTTCAGACAATTTTTTGGTCCGCAGCCCCAAGGTATGATCGGTTCCAGCAACCATCGCCAGCGTCTGTTTTACATGGTGCAGGAATACCTAGGGGCAAGATCAGACTTGGACACCTTTCCCACCGAAAATCCTCTGGGTTACTGGGTCTTGAGGATGGATCACTGGCCAGAGCTTGCACAGTATGCAATTGAGCTACTGGCCTGTCCTGCATCCAGCGTTCTTTCGGAACGCACATTCAGTGCTGCTGGAGGCGTGGTAACCGATCACAGGGTGCGTCTGTCCACCGACTCGGTCGATCGGCTGACCTTCATAAAAATGAATCAGTCTTGGATCACCACCAGCTACCAAGCACCTGATGCAGATGTAACCGAATAATTTTTTTTGAAATCTCAGATCCCTTCAAAGACTGCCTATGCTGATGCTGAGTGACTATCCCTGAGTAATTATCCTCTTCCTCCTCAATCATCACGCTGATAGCTTGTAAGAACATTTTTGGTTCTGGGCGCCACCACCAGTGCCTAAGGCACAATTTTTCAGCCCCTGTTTAACAGGGGCGTGTAATTACAATTTTTGATGTAATACTTTGCAGCAGGGCTCGTTCCTGCATTCCAACTAGAGTGTCTGTGAGGGGTTGCAGTGTTGTGGCACCAGCACCAGTGCCTAAGACCCAATTTTTCAGCCCCTGTCTAACAGGGGCGTGTAATTACAATTTTTGATGCAATACTTTGCAGCAGGGCTTGTTCCTGCGTTTCAACTAGAGTGTCTGTGAGGGGTTGCAGTGTTGTGGCACCAGCACCAGTGCCTAAGACCCAATTTTTCTGCCCCTGTCTAACAGGGGCGTGTAATTACAATTTTTGATGCAATACTTTGCAGCAGGGCTCGTTCCTGCGTTCCAACTAGAGTGTCTGTGAGGGGTTGCAGTGTTGTGGCACCAGCACCAGTGCCTAAGGCCTAATTTTTCAGCTCCTGTTCAACAGGGGCATGTAATTACAATTCTTGATCTAATATTTCACAGCAGGGCCCTGTGAGGGCTTACAGTGTTTTGGCCACAGCAACACCTAAGGCCCAAATTTCTGCTGAGTATATAGGGCAGGACCCTACTTTCAAACATCTAACTTACAAACGACTCCTACTTGCAAACGGAAGGAGACAACAGGAAGTGAGATGAAATCTACCCCTAAGGAAGGGAAATTCTCTCCTGTAAGAGTTAATATGGGAAAACAATTTTTCCTTTCCACTGATGCTTTCCAATCCTTGTTCCACAAAAAAACCCAAATTTTCAAAAAACATTTTTCATTGGGACAAAAAAGTGAGGTGAAATCTTCTGAAGAGGAGGAAAGACGCAAAACAAATGTCACAGGGGTGATAACCCTTCCCTATGTTTTCCAAAAAGCTTAGAAAAGATTTTTTGGCTGGAGCTAAACACATTAAAAATGTTCAAAATTACAAACAGATTCTACTTAACAACAAACCTACAGTCCCTGTCTTGTTTGCACCGCCTGTATACTGCTGTTCAGAGTATATAGGGACCTTTCCTTATTTTAATTTGGGTGCGGGGTTCCCCTTAATATCCATACAAGACCCAAAGGGCCTGGTAATGGACTGGGGGGTACCCATGCCGTTTGTCTCACTGATTTTCATCCATATTGCCATGACCCGACATGACATTAAACCCGCAAGCAGTTTTAAATGAGATTTTTTCCTTTAAAAATGACATTTGGTGCAGGGACTGTTCTAAACATGGGAAACACGCGTCACTTTACAGGCATACTATAGACACCCCCCAGGTACGATATTTAAAGGAATATTTCACTTTTTTTTTTTTACTTTAAGCATCATTAAAATCACTGCTCCCGAAAAAACGGCCGTTTTTAAAAGTTTTTTTTGCATTGATACATGTCCCCTGGGGTAGGACCCGGGTCCCCAAACCCTTTTTAGGACAATACCATGCAAATTAGCCTTTAAAATGAGCACTTTTGATTTCGAACGTTCGAGTCCCATAGACGTCAATGGGGTTCTAACGTTCGTGCGAACTTGCGGTCCGTTCGCGGGTTCTGGTGCGAACCGAACCGGGGGGTGTTCGGCTCATCCCTAATCAGAAACTACTAAAATCATCTGCACTCCCACCCCTGAACTAGCATTATTAAGCTTGGGTATAGAATCTTTTCCTTACTTATCCAGAAAAGTAGTCATACACATACTATATGCAGCACACATTTCCATAGCAAAAAAATGGAAATCAAAAAACTCCCCAAATATTGAAGAAGTTATTGCTAGAATAAACTTATGTCTCATGAAGCGAATGCTAGCATACAAAGAAGGCAGAGTGTATACATACTATAAGTTCTGGGATATATGGTTGTCCTCCAAAAAAAGCCTCTAGTGCTGTTACATGAGTGCTCCTAAAGTTACACCTAGTTGATAAATGAAAATCACATCTAAAGGTGTCACAAAGAATATATATTGTAGCTTGAACTGAAATAACAAAGATGATCTGTTAACTCTGAGTGTCTGTCTTAGTTCCCTATAGACAGTATCTCGTTTTCTTTATACTGTTTGGTTTCAGTATTTTTTATTTTTATTTATTATATTGTTTTTTCTTACCATTTCTGTTTGACAACTAATGTTAGCTACTCCAAGCGACCAGTACATGGGTCGCTATTAGGGATGAACTTCGAGTTCGAGTCGAACCCATGTTCGACTCGAACATTGCACGTTCGACGAATTTCGAACGTTATGGGCCGTTCACGCCAAATTCGAGTGGCGCGTCATGGCCCATAATTTACTGCGGCATCGCAGTGCATTGCTGGCTGATAATTGGCCAAGCATTCACTATGACCTGCATGCTTGGCCAATCACAGCGCCGTCTGTACAGAGAGCCGTAATTGGCCAAAGCCAGGGTGGCTTTGGCCAATTATGGCTAAGGGGGTTTAGGCCTGCGTGTCGGCCTTGTGTAGTGTGTTGCGGCGGCGGTGGAGAGATAGACAGAGAGACAGTGTCATTTGATTTAAGTTAGATAGAGTAGGCAGGCAAGTCAGTTAGCTGTACTATATATATACACTGTATTCAGTTTAGCTAGATCCGTTCCTATTATTCTCTTCCTACTGACAGGCAGGGAGGTATTTTTTAAATTATTTACAGCTACCTGAAGAAAATTGCTAGTGTTCTTCTGATCCTATTAGTCCTATTAGCTACAGTATTTACAGTTAGTGTAGTGCGTCCTCTGCACAGTGTGCACCTAAAGCTACCTGAAGAAAATTGGTGGTGTTCTTCTGATCCTATTAGTATCATTCCTTTCTCAAGCATCTGCTGCCGGCTACAGTCCCACATCATCATCTCCTCAGCCCTGATCATGTTCCTGCACACGACTCCTCTTTATTTCATGTGAGTGGATATTGTGATTGTAATAAAATTGTCTTCGAATATATTCTCAGAGGCGCCCCTATTCCTTGTTTTTTCTCAGCTTATTGGAACTTTTGGTTTCTTGGTGGCTGCCCTGACTGACATAGTGGTTTACACTACTAGTGTACACATATGTACATACGTCCATGCCCTTGGACCACCGGGTATTATGCTTTGAGGTATCTGCACATTGTGCCTTTTTACTTGTCCTCTGCACAGTGTGCACCAAAAGCTACATAAAGAAAATTGGTGGTGTTCTTCTGATCCTATTAGTACCGCAAGCAGCTGCAGTATTTACAGTTAGTGTAGTGCGTCCTCTGCACAGTGTGCACCTAAAGCTACCTGAAGAAAATTGGTGGTGTTCTTCTGATCCTATTAGTACGGCAGGCAGCTGCAGTATTTACAGTTATTGTAGTGCGTCCTCTGCACAGTGTGCATCTAAAGCTACCTGAAGAAAATTGGTGGTGTTCTTCTGATCCTATTAGTACCACAGGCAGTCAGCTGCAGTATTTACAGTTAGTGTAGTGCGTCCTCTGCACAGTGTGCACCTAAAGCTACCTGAAGACAATTGCTGTTGTTCTGATCCTATTAATACCATAGGCAGGCAGCTGCAGTATTTACAGTTAGTATAGTGCATCCTCTGCACAGTGTGCACCTAAAGCTCCCTGAAGACAATTGCTGTTGTTCTGATCCTATTAATACCACAGGCAGGCAGCTGCAGTATTTACAGTTAGTGTAGTGCGTCCTCTGCACAGTGTGCACCTAAAGTTACCTGAAGACAATTGCTGTTGTTTTGATTCTATTAATACCACAGGCAGGCAGCTGCAGTATTTACAGTTAGTGTAGTGCATCCTCTGCACAGTGTGCACCTAAAGCTGCCTGAAGACACTTGCTGTTGTTCTGATCCTACCAGTACCACAGGCAAGCAGCTGCAGTATTTACAGTTAGTGTAGTGCGTCCTCTGAACAGTGTGCACCTAAAGCTACCTGAAGACAATTGCTGTTCTGATCCTATTAGTACCACAGGCCAGCAGCTACAGTAATTACAGTTAGTGTAATGCATCTTCTGCACAGTGTGCACCTAAAGCTACATGAAGACAATTGCTGTTGTTCTGATCCTATTAATACCACAGGCAGGCAGCTGCAATATTTACAGTTAGTGTACTGTGTCCTGTGCACACTGTGCACCTAAAGCTACCTAAAGAAAATTGGTGGTGCTCTTCTGATCCTATTAGTACCACAGGCAGGCAGCTGCAGTATTTACAGTTAGTGTACCGCATCCTCTGCACAGTGTGCACCTAAAGTTACCTGTAGACAATTGCTGTTGATCTGATCCTATTAATACCACAGGCAGGCAGCTATAGTATTTACAGTTAGTGTACTGTGTCCTCTGCACAGTGTGCACCTAAAGCTACCTGAAGAAAATTGGTGGTGTTCTTCTGATGCTTTTAGTACCACAGGCAGGCAGCTGCAGTATTTACAGTTAGTGTACTGTGTCCTCTGCACAGTGTGCACCTAAAGCTACCTGAAGACAATTGCTGTTGTTCTGATTCTATTAATACCACAGGCAGGCAGCTACAGTATTTACAGTTAGTGTACCGTGTCCTCTGCACAGTGTGCACCTAAAGCCACCTGAAGAAAATTGGTGGTATTCTTCTGATTCTATTAGTACCACAGGCAGCTGCAGTATTTACAGTTAGTGTAGTGCGTCCTCTGCACAGTGTGCACCTAAAGCTACCTGAAGAAAATTGGTGGTGTTCTTCTGATCCTATTAGTACCACAGGCAGGCAGCTGCAGTATTTACAGTTAGTGTGCTGTGTCCTCTGCACAGTGTGCACCTAAAGCTACCTGAAGACAATTGCTGTTGTTCTGATCCTATTAATACCACAGGCAGGCAGCTGCAGTATTTACAGTTAGTGTACTGTGTCCTCTGCACAGTGTGCACCTAAAGCTACCTGAAGACAATTGCTGGTGTTCTCATACTAATGATACTACAGGCAGGCAGTTGATTCTGCTAGCTGCAGTATCAGTATGTATATATACATCCCAGCTTTGTGCAGCTATATCTAACTGCAGGCCATTAGTATGTCTGGAAGGCTAACAAGGAGAGGCAGACAGTCACGAGCCAATAAAAGAGGGCAAGCAGGCTCTGTGTCTAGAGGCAACAGTGCTGGTTGTGGAGACGGTGCATCCTCATCAGCACGTGGCTGTGGGACACGCTTGTCCTTTTTTTCGGCAGCTGGCCGTGTTGAGCCGCAACAACTTGGACGAGTGGATGACCAAGCCGTCCTCATCCTCCTCATCCTCCTCATCCTCTCTCACCCAGGCTCAGGGTACTTTGTCTGGCAAAGCAGCTGCCAACGCAGCCTCTTCCTTCTGCTCAATGGCATCAGTCACTCCTTCCCCAGCCCCACCATGTCCTCCTGAGGAGTCCCCCGAACTGTTTGACCACAGTGTTGGGTACATGCTCCAGGAGGATGCCCAGCGTTTTGAAGGCTCCGATGATGGTACCTAGCTAGAGGAAGGCAGTAACATGAGCCCAGAGAGAGGGGGTGCCCAAGAAGAACAGCAATCTGGCAGTCATGTTCCCCCAGCTGCAGCATACTGCCAGCTTTGCTCCAGTGATGAGGAGGGAGGGGATGATGAGGTCACTGACTCCACGTGGGTGCCTGATAGGAGAGAGGAGGAGGAGGCACATCTCCAACGAGGCAGAATGCCCTCCAGAGGCCAGCTTAAGGGCAGTACACTGACTGCATCACACCGCAGAGCCCCGTTGTGCAGGGCGCTGCTGTCTCTGCACGTTATTCCAAAAGTTCTTTGGTGTGAGCCTTTTTTGAGATGAGTGCATCAGATCCCACCGCTGCTATTTGCAACATATGTCTCAAGCGTATCTCGCGTGGCCAAAACATCACCTGCTTGGGCACCACATGCTTGACCAGACATATGTCGACCTGCCATGCAGTTAGTTGGCAAGCGTACCTAAAAGACCCACACCAAAGAACAAAGCGAACCTCTCCTTGCTCCTCATTAACTGGGACCTCCAACCTCACTATACCTTCAGTCCTCTCTGAAACCTGCACTGAGAGGAATGAAGATGTAGAATTAGGTGTGTCACAGCCAAGTACTTGCGGGCTACACATCGGTACACCAATGTCAGATTGTACCAGGCAAATTTCCCTACCCCAGCTGCTGCACCGCCGACAGAAGTTCACTCCCAGCCATCCACATGCCCAGCAGTTGAATGCTAGCTTGGCTAAATCGCTAGAACTTCAACTGCTGCCTTTTAAGTTGGTAGAGTCTGCCCCCTTCCGTGAGTTTGTAGAATGTGTGGTTCCTCAATGACAGGTTCCCAAACGCCACTTTTTCTCATGGAAGGCGATTACGGCTCTCTACCGGTATAAGGAAGGTAATGTCTTGGCCTGGCTGGACAGGGCAGTCAGTGGTAAGGTGCATATTACCGCTGACTCATGGTCCAGCAGGCATGGAAAGGGACGTTACCTATCTTTCACCGCGCAGTGGGTGACTCTTCTGACAGCTGGGAAGGATGCAGGACAGAATGTGCAGAAGTGTTGGAGGTTGTTCCGCCACCATGCCTCCAAAATTCTACTAGTGGTGATTCTGTCACACCTCTCTCCTCCACCCTCTCCTCTTCTTCTTCCTCCATGGCCTCTTCCTGTGCTGATTTGTCCTCTGAACAAGCGGTGCTTCGTAGGCATTCAAGGGGCTATGCAAGCACGCAGACAAAAAGATGCCATGTGGTGCTTGAGCTGGTGTGCTTGGGGGACAGGAGCCACACTGGGGTAGAGATTCTGTCAATTCTGCAGGGGCAGGTTCAGAGGTGGTTGATGCCACGCCAGCTTAAGCCAGATATGGTGGGTTGCGACAATGGCACCAACCTCCTCTCCGCCCTCCGACAGGGACAACTGACCCATGTGCCCTGTTTGGCTCACGTCCTTAACTTAGTGGTGCAGTGATTCTTGGGCAGGTACCCAGGCTTACAGGATGTCCTGAGGCAGGCCAGGAAAGTCTGTGTGCATTTCCACAGATCATATAATGCCAGTGCTCAACTGGCTAACCTCCAAAAGGAATTTAAACTGCCCAAGAACTGCCTAATCTGTGATATGTCCACCAGGTGGAACTCAACGTTGGCCATGCTGAAGCAGCTGCACACGCAACAGAGGGCCATCAGTGAGTACCTATGCGACTATGGCACCAGGACAGGGTCAGCAGACCTTGGTTTTTTTTACCCACGCCAGTGGGCTATGATCAGGGATGCATGCACTGTCCTATCACCATTTGAGGAGGCCACGAGGATGGTGAGCAGTGAAAGTGCATGCATCAGTGACACTGTCCCTCTTGTCCATCTGTTGGAGCACACGCTGCGTGGAATAATGGACAAACATCTTCGGGAAGCCTTGTAGAAAGGTTTGTGCAACGCGTTTCCAGAGCCTGGGAGGTTACAATTTCCTGGTCCTCCTAGACAACGTGTTGCTGAGGCTTCAGTCAGTCACAGAAGGAGCGGTGGAGAAGGTGGCCATCTGACCGATGCGTTCAGACAATTTTTTAGTCCGCACCACCAAGGTCTGATCGGTTCCAGCAACCATCACCAGTGTCTGATTCACATGGTGCAGGATTACCTGGGGGCAAGATCAGACTTGGACACCTTTATCACCGAAAATCCTCTGGGTTACTGGGTCTTGAGGATGGATCACTGACCAGAGCTTGCACAGTATGCAATTGAGCTACTGTCCTGCATCCAGCGTTCTTGCGGAACGCACATTCAATGCTGCTGGAGGCTTTGTAACCGATCACAGGGTGTGCCTGTCCACCAAATCAGTCAATCGGCTGACCTTCATAAAAATGATTCAGTCTTGGATCACCAGCTACCAAGCACCTGATGCTGATGTAACCGATTGATTTTTTTTTAAATGTGAGATCCCTTCAAGACTGCCTATGCTGATGCTGAGTGACTATTCTGTTATGCTGAGTTATAATCCTCTTCCTCCTCAATTTTCATGCTGATAGCTTGTAAGAACATTTTTGGTTCTGGGCACTGCCACCAGTGGCCAAGGCCCAATTTTTCTGCCCCTGTTTAACAGGGGCGTGTAATTACAATTTTTGATGCAATACTTTGCAGCAGGGCTCATTCCTGTGCTCCAACTACAGTATCTGTGAGGGGTTGCAGTGTTGTGGCACCAGCACCAGTGCCCAAGGCCCAAATTTTCAGCCCCTGTTTAACAGGGACATGTAATTACAATTATTGATCTAAAATTTCACAGCAGGTCCCATTCCTGCACCCACCAAGAGTATCTGTGAGGGCTTACAGTGTTGTGGCAACACCACCACAACCACCACCAAAGGCACAATTTTTCTACCACTTTTCAACAATGGCATGTAATTACAATTCTTGATCTAATACTTCACAGCAGGGCCCGTTCCTGCGTCCACCAAGAGTAACTGTGAGGGCCTACAGTGTTGTGGCAACACCAAAACCTAAGGCCCCAATTTCTGCACAGTATATAGGGCAGGCCCCTACTTTCAAACATCCAACTTACAAACGACTCCTACTTGCAAATGGAAGGAGACAACAAGAAGTGAGATGAAATCTACCCCTAGGAAGGGAAATTCTCTCTTGTAAGAGTTAATATGGGAAAAACGTGTCTCCTCTTCACTGATGCTTTATCACCAAACCTTCACTAAAAACCCCAAATTTTCAAAAAACATTTGTCATTGGGACAGAAAGTGAGGTGAAATCTTCTGAAGAGGTGCACAGATAGCAAAACAAATGTTACAGGGGTGATAACCCTTCTCCATGTTTTCCAAAAAGCTTAAAAATAGATTTTTTGGCTGGAGCTACACTTTAAAAATGTACCAGTTCAAAATTACAAACAGATTCTACTTAACAACAAACCTACAGTCCCTGTCTTGTTTGTACCGCCTGTTTACTGCTGTTCAGAGTATATAGGGCCTGGGGGCCCAAAGGGCCTGGTAATGGACTGGGGGTGGGCGGTACCCATGTCATTTGTCTCACTGATTTTCATCCATATTGCGGGGACCCAACATTACATTAAAGCCGCAAGCAGTTTTAAATGACTTTTATTTCTTTAAAAATGTCATTTTGTGCAGGGACTGTTCTAAGCACGGGAAACACGCACCACTTCACAGGCATACTATAGACACCCCCCCCCCAGGTATGATATTTAAAGGAATATTTTACTTTTTTTTTCACTTTAAGCATCATTAAAATCACTGCTCCCGAAAAAACGGACGTTTTTAAAACATTTTTTTGCATTGATACATGTCCCCTGGGGCAGGACCCGGGTCCCCAAACCCCTTTTAGGACAATAACTTGCATATTAGCCTTTAAAATTAGCACTTTTGATTTTGAACGTTCGAGTTCCATAGACTTTAACGGGGTTCTAAACTTTCGGTCCATTCGCAGGTTCTGGTGCGAACCGAACCGGGGGGTGTTCGGCTTATCCCTAGTCGCTATAGCAGTTCCTGAATTCACACCTGACTAGCCTGCTCACAGTATGCTCCCAATACGGGTTACAGGCTTCTCCTCTAACTGAAAGGATACCCCAACCTACTATATCAGGAACCCTGGAAAAGTATAGGGAAAAAAAAAAGAAGAAAAAAAAATACTGAAAAAGTTTATGTATATTCTGTTTACTTTACATGTATTGCTCCTCAAATGCACAATGTATTGGTTTATGAATACCTACCTTTTATTGTACCTGTGCATGTTGATACTTAATAAAAATCTCAAAGTTAAAAAAATAAAAATAAATTAGTAAAAACAAATTGAAATTACATGCCCCTGTCAAACAGGTGCATAAAAATTGGGCCTTAGGTGTTGGTGGTGCCCTAAACCAAAAATATTGTTGGAAGCTAGCATAATCAATATTCAGAAATAGGATAGTCAGCATAGGCAGTTTTCAAGGGATCCCAGATCCCTAGCAAATTCAATCAGTTACATCAGCATCAGGGGCTTGATAGCTGCTGATCCAGGACTGATTCATTTTGATAAATGTCAGCCTATCAACAAAGTCTGTGGACAGGCAAAAAATAGAATACTTACCTCTGTAATTTTCCTTTCCTGGTGCCTATCCATGGCAGCATACGCACAATCCATGCATATGCTACCATGAAGGCACCAGCAAAGCTTTTAGACAAAACACACCTTTTTTTGTTTTGCCATGCCAATCAGTCTAGTTAAGCTGCAGCTGGGAAATCTGTTGCCTGAAAATTGTTTGGGGGGGGGGGTGTAAAATGTATTACTTGGATTGAGCATGCATCTGCAAAACAAATTATTAACAAATGACGTAAAATATCAAAATTTGCTACACATTTTTTTGGTCAACAAAACAGGACTTGGAAAAGAGCAAGGAAAGCAAAAAACACGTGTATGTTAATTTGAGACACTAACAGAATATGGTTTTGAGGTCTGACCATTTTGCAGAGGAAATTAGCAGGAGTTAAAAGGACTGCGACCACAAACGAACAGTCTCTTAAGGATTTAAACATTCATTAGTCACAACATTTTGAGGAACACACACACATAGCTTTTCAGGGCAACGTAAAGAATGCCATCTTCAAGCTCTATATAACATAGGTTTGTGTGCTAATATGGCAATTGAATACACATGCACAGTCCATGAAACACACAAAATGCAAGTTCACCCACTGTAGAGACAGAACTTCAAAGTGGGTACACCTGTTAAGGATGTCCTTAAATTACTAACCCAAAAACACACACACTCTGAGCATGCCCAGAAAAATCCAAGTGCTGTTCACACAAAAAACACAACAAAAAAACAAAGTCCCTAAGCATGCACAGAACAGCCCAAATGCAGCTAGCACAAAATAAGTCACCCCCTGTCCAAAATTAAGCACATCATCCAGCATGCTACAAAATTACAGATGGGACACATTGCAACCTATGTGAACTGACTTGTTAATTTTGCTAGTCACCACTTGGCTGGCTTATATTCTAGTGATTGGCCTTAAAATGGGTATGGGGGCCCAGGTCCCACCCTGAGGGACATATATCAGTGTCACCAATTTGGACAACCAAAAAACGAAACAAGGAGAAGTGCCTTTAAAAATGAAAAATTGCTTAAAAGCTAGTAACTTGGGGAGGGGGGGGGCTTACTCTGCCTGTAAAGTGGTGCATCTGTAGCATGTATCCAAAATGCTGCTTCAAAGATGTACAGCTTTGGAGAAAAGGTACAAATCTTCATTGCAGCTGCAAGTTTTTAACCCAAAACAAACAATAGCATGCAACCCCAATACATACAAGGCCATTTCGGTCTGTAAAGGCTTAAAATGAGAACCTCCATGTGAAAAATACCACCCCATACTAAAAAAATATTTTGCCCCTCCCACACACTAACAAACCCCTAGCCAAACACACAGCAAGCCAGCTCATGAAAGTAGGTGGATGCTTGGGGGCAGGAGGGGCTCATGCATCCCAAAATTCAACCAACTCGTTCCCATATTCAGGGGGACAAGGGCCTCTTCCACACAAACCTAGGCTGGTGTTGTGGGGGGCTGTAGACAGGGGGCTTTATGGAATGTGGAAAGCCCCTTTAAACTAGTGGGTACAAGGTGCTTTGTGGTTGGTATTGGGCTGAGCCCAACATGCCCCAAAGGCAGCCAGCTATCTTGAGTGCATGAGGCTTGTATGGTTCAGGAGGGGTTTGGGCGATCGCTCTTCACGCCTCTTTCCTAGCTGGCCCTGTTGTATGCTCTGAAAAAGGATGTGGTTTGGATTGGTGAAGGCAGCTCACAGTCTTTTGAGAATGGAGTGGAGTGTGAAGTTCCCCTTTAAAAGCAAACGCTATCCCATGAAAATCCAAGGGGTTGGGGGGGGGGCAAGAGCATTGGGGAATGGAGTGTGGAGTTCCCCTTTAAAAGCAAAAGTTAGCCCATGGAAATCCAAGGGATTGGGGGTGGGGGGGGGGGGGGTGGGAGACAAGAGCATTGGAAAATGGAGTGTGGAGTTCCCCTTTAAAAGCAAAAACTATCTCAAGGAAATCATATGCATTAGAGGGGGAAGGTTAAATGCCCTTTTAGGGGGAGCTAGAGGAGCAAGAGTCTTTTTACATAATTTTAACAAGGTGCATGTCACATGTTGGCAACGTAACATGCTAACATGAACTGTGTGCAAATCTCCTTAAAAAAATACATAAAGGTGAACCAGCATAAAAATTTTTTTGTCAAGTTTAGAGGTGCGCCCGTTCAACCCATGCAATTGCATGTACGTTGCTTAACATTTACTACGATTTTGTCCGCGCAGTGAACAAACTCATGTGATCGAGCGCAAGAGCCGCTTGCGCATGCGCACTGCTTACTTTGATCTCACGCAGTCCAACTAAAAAAAAATATTAAAAGCCAGCAGCTACAAATACTGCAGCTGCTGACTTTTAATAAATGGACACTTACCTGTCCTAGAATCCAGCGATGTCGGAAGCCGAAGCCATTTTCAGTGAGGGAATTTGGAAGTGAAGCGTTGCAGCTTCACTTTCCGGTTTCCTACTGCGCATGCGCGAGTCGCGCTGCACATCCTAAGTGGTCCCCGCTATCTCCTGGGACCTGTGTGTTTCCCAGGAGACAACGGGGGGAGGGTGTGGGAAGGGGCATGACTACAGCAGGAGTCTATTCCAGGAAGTGGGTGCAAATACCTGTAGTAGACAGGTATCTGCACCCCCTCCCCCCTGAAAGATGCCAATTGTGGCACCGGAGGGGGGGGGAATCAGATGAGCGGAAGTTCCACTTTTGGGTGGAACTCCGTTTTAACCAAATAAGTTTATCTTGGTCTCATCAGACCACAGGACATGGTCCAGTAATCCATGTCTTTAGCAAACTGTTTGCGGGCTTTCTTGTGCATCATCTTTAGAAGAGGCTTCCCTCTGGGAGGACAGCCATGCAGACCAATTTGATGCCGTGTGCAGCGTATTGTCTAAGCACTGACAGGCTGACCCCCCCCCACCCCTTCAACCTGTACAGCAATGTTGGCAGCACTTGTATGTCTATTTCTCAAAGACAACCTCTGGATATGATGCTGAGCATGTGCACTCAACTTCTTTGGTCGACCTGGCGAGGCCTGTTCTGAGTGGAACCTGTCCTGTTAAACCACTGTATGGTCTTGGCCAACCTGCTGCAGCTCAGTTTCAGGGTCTTGGCAATATTCCTATAGCCTAGGCCATCTTTATGTAGAGCAACAATTCTTTTTTTTCAGATCCTCAGACAGTTCTGTGCCATGAGGTGCCATGTTGAACTTCCAATGAACAGTATGAGAGAGTGAGAGCGATAACACCAAATTTAACATACCTGCTTCACATTCACACCTGAGACCTTGTAACACTAACGAGTCACATGACACTGGGGAGGAAAAATAGCTAATTGGGCCCAATTTGGACATATTCACTTAGGTGTGTACTCACTTTTGTTGCCAGCGGTTTGGACATTAATGTGTGTTGAGTAGGGATGAGCCGAACACCCCCCGGTTCGGTTCGCACCAGAACCTGCGAACGGACCGAAAGTTCGCACGAACGTTAGAACCCCATTGAAGTCTATGGGACTCGAACGTTCGAAATCAAAAGTGCTCATTTTAAAGGCTAATTTGCATGGTATTGTCCTAAAAAGGGTTTGGGGACCCGGGTCCTACCCCAGGGGACATGTATCAATGCAAAAAAAACTTTTAAAAACGGCCGTTTTTTTGGGGAGCAGTGATTTTAATGATGCTTAAAGTAAAAAAAAAAAAGTGAAATATTCCTTTAAATATCGTACCTGGGGGGTGTCTATAGTATGCCTGTAAAGTGACGCATGTTTCCCGTGTTTAGAACAGTCCCTGCACCAAATGTAATTTTTAAAGGAAAAAATCTCATTTAAAACTGCTTGCGGGTTTAATGTCATGTCGGGTCATGGCAATATGGATGAAAATCAGTGAGACAAACGGCATGGGTACCCCCCAGTCCATTACCAGGCCCTTTGGGTCTTGTATGGATATTAAGGGGAACCCCGCACCCAAATTAAAATAAGGAAAGGCCCTATATACTCTGAACAGCAGTATACAGGCGGTGCAAACAAGACAGGGACTGTAGGTTTGTTGTTAAGTAGAATCTCTTTGTAATTTTGAACGGGTACATTTTTAACGCGTTTAGCTCCAGCCAAAAAATCTTTTTTAAGCTTTTTGGAAAACATAGGGAAGGGTTATCACCCCTGTGACATTTGTTTTGCTGTCTTTCCTCCTCTTCAGAAGATTTCACCTCACTTTTTGTCCCAATGAAAAATGTTTTTTGAAAATTTGGGTTTTTTGTGGAACAAGGATTGGAAAGCATCAGTGGAAAGGAGAAATTGTTTTCCCATATTAACTCTTACAGGAGAGAATTTCCCTTCCTAGGGGTAGATTTCATCTCACTTCCTGTTGTCTCCTTCCGTTTGCAAGTAGGAGTCGTTTGTAAGTTAGATGTTTGAAAGTAGGGTCCTGCCCTATATACTCAGCAGAAATTTGGGCCTTAGGTGTTGCTGTGGCCACAACACTGTAAGCCCTCACAGGGTCCTGCTGTGAAATATTAGATCAAGAATTGTAATTACATGCCCCTGTTGAACAGGAGCTGAAAAATTAGGCCTTAGGCACTGGTGCTGTGGTGCCACAACACTGCAACCCCTCACAGACACTCTAGTTGGAACGCAGGAACGAGCCCTGCTGCAAAGTATTGCATCAAAAATTGTAATTACACGTCCCTGTTAGACAGGGGCAGAAAAATTGGGCCTTAGGCACTGGTGCTGGTGCCACAACACTGCAACCCCTCACAGACACTCTAGTTGGAAAGCAGGAACGAGCCCTGCTGCAAAGTATTGCATCAAAAATTGTAATTACACGCCCCTGTTAGACAGGGGCAGAAAAATTGGGCCTTGGGCACTGGTGCTGGTGCCACAACACTGCAACCCCTCACAGACACTCTAGTTGGAATGCAGGAACGAGCCCTGCTGCAAAGTATTACATCAAAAATTGTAATTACACACCCCTGTTAAACAGGGGCTGAAAAATTGTGCCTTAGGCACTGGTGGTGGCGCCCAGAACCAAAAATGTTCTTACAAGCTATCAGCGTGATGATTGAGGAGGAAGAGGATAATTACTCAGGGATAGTCACTCAGCATCAGCATAGGCAGTCTTTGAAGGGATCTGAGATTTCAAAAAAAATTATTCGGTTACATCAGCATCAGGTGCTTGGTAGCTGGTGGTGATCCAAGACTGATTCATTTTTATGAAGGTCAGCCGATCGACCGAGTCGGTGGACAGACGCACCCTGTGATCGGTTACCACGCCTCCAGCAGCACTGAATGTGCGTTCCGAAAGAACGCTGGATGCAGGACAGGCCAGTAGCTCAATTGCATACTGTGCAAGCTCTGGCCAGTGATCCATCCTCAAGACCCAGTAACCCAGAGGATTTTCGGTGGGAAAGGTGTCCAAGTCTGATCTTGCCCCTAGGTATTCCTGCACCATGTAAAACAGACGCTGGCGATGGTTGCTGGAACCGATCATACCTTGGGGCTGCGGACCAAAAAATTGTCTGAACGCATCGGTCAGACGGCCACCTTCTCCACCGCTCCTTCTTTGACTGACCGAAGCCTCAGCAACACGTTGTCCAGAAACAGGAGTTTGTAACCTCCCAGTCTCTGGGAACGCATTGCACAGACCTTTCTGCAAGGCCTCCCAAAGATGTTTCATCCTCTGCTCCCTCTGCGATGGCAAGATAAGGTCCGCAACCTTACCCTTGTAACGTGGATCAAGGAGGGTTGCCAGCCAGTATTGGTCCTTCTCCTTGATACCACGAATACGAGGATCCTTACGCAGGCTTTGCAGGATCAGGGAGGCCATGCAGCGTAGGTTTGCTGAGGCATTCGGTCCGGAGTCCTCTGGGTCACTAAGGACGACAACGTCCGCAGCCACCTCCTCCCAGCCACGTACAAGTCCATGTGTTTCTTGGGACTGATCCCTTAAAGACTGCTGCTGATGCTGAGTGCCAGGCTCCACCTCCATAATGACACAATCTTCCTCCTCCTCCTCCTCCTCCTCCTCGTCCTCTTCCTGTGTGATCGGCGGGCATGCAGGAACACTGTCTGGATAAAGGGGGCCTTGAGAGCTAAGGAAGTCCTCCTCTTCCTGCCTCTGTTCTGCCTCAAGTGCCCTGTCCATTATTCCACGCAGCGTGTGCTCCAACAGGTGGACAAGGGGGACAGTGTCACTGATACATGCACTGTCACTGCTCACCATCCTCGTGGCCTCCTCGAATGGTGACAGGACAGTGCATGCATCCCTGATCATGGCCCACTGGCGTGGGGAAAAAAAACCAAGCTCCCCTGACCCTGTCCTGGTGCCATAGTCGCACAGGTACTCATTGATGGCCCTCTGCTACGTGTGCAGCCGCTGCAGCATGGCCAACGTTGAGTTCCACCTGGTGGGCATGTCACAGATTAGGCGGTTCTTGGGCAGGTTAAACTCCTTTTGGAGGTCCGTCAGCCGAGCACTGGCATTATATGACCGGCGGAAATGCACACAGACTTTCCTGGCCTGCCTCAGGACATCCTGTAAGCCCGGGTACCTGCCCAAGAACCGCTGCACCACCAAGTTAAGGACGTGAGCCAAACAGGGCACATGGGTCATTTGTCCCTGTCGGAGGGCAGAGAGGAGGTTGGTGCCATTGTCGCAAACCACCATTCCTGCCTTAAGTTGGCGTGGCGTCAACCACCTCTGAACCTGCCCCTGCAGAGCTGACAGAACCTCTGCCCCAGTGTGGCTCCTGTCCCCCAAGCACACCAGCTCAAGCACCGCATGGCATCTTTTGGCCTGCGTACTTGCGTAGCCCCTTGAACGACTACGGAGCACCGCTGGTTCCGAGGAAGAGGCCATGGAGGAAGAAGAAGAGGAGGGGGTGGAGGAGAGAGGTGTGTCACAATCAGCATTTTGGAGGCGTGGTGGCGGAACAACCTCCAACACTACTGCACCTTGTCCTGCATCCTTCCCAGCTGCCAGCAGAGTCACCCAATGTGCCGTGAAACTTAGGTAACGTCCCTGTCCATGCCTGCTGGACCATGAGTCAGCGGTAATATGCACCTTACCGCTGACCGCCCTGTCCAGCGAGGCATGGACATTGCCTTCCACATGCCGGTAGAGAGCCGGAATCGCCTTCCGTGAGAAAAAGTGGCGTTTGGGTACCTGCCACTGAGGAACCGCACATTCCACAAACTCACGGAAGGGGGCAGAGTCTACCAACTGAAAAGGCAGCAGTTGAAGTGCTAGCAATTTTGCCAAGCTAGCATTCAACCGCTGGGCATGTGGATGGCTGGGAGCAAACTTCTTTCGGCGGTGCAGCAGCTGGGGCAGGGAAATTTGCCTGGTACAATCTGACGTCGGTGTACCAAAAGCAGATTGCCCACAAGTACTTGGCTGTGACACACCTAATTCTACACCTTCATTCCTCTCACTGCAGGTCTCAGAGAGGACTGGAGGTCTAGTGGGGTTGGAAATCTCAGCTGATGAGGAGCAAGGAGAGATCATCTTTGTTCTTTGGTGTGGGTCTTTTAGATACGCTTGCCAACGAACTGCATGGCAGGTCAACATATGTCTGGTCAAGCATGTGGTACCCAAGCGGGAGATGTTTTGGCCACGTGAGATACGCTTGAGACATATGTTGCAAATAGCAGCGGTGCGATCTGATGCACTCGTCTCAAAAAAGGCCCACACCAAAGAACTTTTTGAATAACGTGCAGAGACTGCAGCGCCCTGCACATGTGGAGCTTTGGGGTGTGATGCAGTCAATGTGCTGCCCTTAGGCTGGCCCCTGGAGGGCATCCTGCCTCGTTGGTGATGTGACGCCTCCTCCTCCTCCTCCTCCTCTCTCCTATCAGGCACCCATGTTGAGTCAGTGACCTCATCATCCCCTCCCTCCTCATCACTGGAGCAAACCTGGCAGTAAGCTGCAGCAGGGGGAGCATGACTGCCAGATTGCTGTCCATCTTGGGCACCCCCTCTGTCCGTGCTCATGTTACTGCCTTCATCGAGCTCAGTATCATCATCAGAGCCTTCCAAATGCTGGGCATCCTCCTGGAGCATGTACCCAACACTGTGGTCAAACAGTTCGAGGGAATCCTCATGAGGACATGGTGGAGCTAGCGAAGGAGTCACTGATGACATTGAGCTGAGGGAAGAGGCCGCTGCTTTGCCAGACAAAGCACCCTGGGCATGGGTGAGAGAGGATGAGGAGGATGAGGACGGCTTGGTCATCCACTCGACCAAGTCTTCCGCATGTTGCGGCTCAACACGGCCAGCTGCCGAAAAAAAGGCCAAGCGTGTCCCATGGCCACGTGCTGATGAGGATGCACCATCTCCACGACCAGCACTAGACACAGAGCCTGCTTGCCCTCTCTTATTGGCTTGTGACTGTCTGCCTCTCCTTCTTGGCCTTCCAGACATACTAATGGCCTGTAGCTGCACTAAGCTGGGATAGAACACCAGTAATTTTCTTCAGGTAGCTTTATATACTGTAACCAGACAAGCCTGCCTGTCAGTAGGAAGATAACAGGAACGGATCTAGCTGAACACTGTGAGCAGGACGCACTGTACTAAATGTAAATAGTCTAGCTGCCTGACCGAGGTACTAATAGGATCAAATAGAACACCAGTAATTTTCTTCAGGTAGCTTTATATACTGTAACCAGACAAGCCTGCCTGTCAGTAGGAAGATAACAGGAACGGATCTAGCTGAACACTGTGAGCAGGACGCACTGTACTAAATGTAAATAGTCTAGCTGCCTGACCGTGGTACTAATAGGATCAAATAGAACACCAGTAATTTTCTTCAGGTAGCTTTATATACTGTAACCAGACAAGCCTGCCTGTCAGTAGGAAGATAACAGGAACGGATCTAGCTGAACACTGTGAGCAGGACGCACTGTACTAAATGTAAATAGTCTAGCTGCCTGACCGTGGTACTAATAGGATCAAATAGAACACCAGTAATTTTCTTCAGGTAGCTTTATATACTGTAACCAGACAAGCCTGCCTGTCAGTAGGAAGATAACAGGAACGGATCTAGCTGAACACTGTGAGCAGGACGCACTGTATTAAATGTAAATAGTCTAGCTGCCTGACCGTGGTACTAATAGGATCGAATAGAACACCAGTAATTTTCTTCAGGTAGCTTTATATACTGTAACCAGACAAGCCTGCCTGTCAGTAGGAAGATAACAGGAACGGATCTAGCTGAACACTGTGAGCAGGACGCACTGTACTAAATGTAAATAGTCTAGCTGCCTGACCGTGGTACTAATAGGATCAAATAGAACACCAGTAATTTTCTTCAGGTAGCTTTATATACTGTAACCAGACAAGCCTGCCTGTCAGTAGGAAGATAACAGGAACGGATCTAGCTGAACACTGTGAGCAGGACGCACTGTACTAAATGTAAATAGTCTAGCTGCCTGACCGTGGTACTAATAGGATCAAACAGAACACCAGTAATTTTCTTCAGGTAGCTTTATATACTGTAACCAGACAAGCCTGCCTGTCAGTAGGAAGATAACAGGAACGGATCTAGCTGAACACTGTGAGCAGGACGCACTGCACTAAATGTAAATAGTCTAGAAGATAACAGGAACGGATCTAGCTAAACTGAATACAGTGTATATATATATATGCAACACCTGGGATGCATATATATACACAATACACTGTAAGTGCAGCTAACTGACTGACTGTTCTGCCTAATCTATCTAACTCAAATCAAATGACACTGTCTGTCTCTCTCTCTCTCTCAATGAACGCCGGAACACACACTACACAGGGCTGCCGTGCAGGCGGCCTTATATAGTGTGGGGCGTGTACTAAATCCCCTGAGCCATAATTGGCCAAAGCCTCCTTGGCTTTGGCCAATTATGGCTCTTTGTTCAGGCGGCGCTGTGAATGGCGAAGCATGCGGGTCATAGTGCATGCTTGGCCAATCATCAGCAAGCAATGCACTGCGATGCCGCAGTGAATTATGGGCCGTGACGCGCCACACGAATTTGGCGCGAACGGCCCATATCGTTCGCAATTCGGCGAACGGGCGAACAGCCGATGTTCGAGTCGAACATGGGTTCGACTCGAACACGAATTTCATCCCTAGTGTTGAGTTATTTTGAGGGGACAGCAAATTTACACTGTTATACAAGCTGTACACTCACTACTTTACATTGTAGCAAAGTGTCATTTCTTCAGTGTTGTCACATAAAAGATAGAATAAAATACTTACAAAGATGAGGTATGTACTCCCTTTTGTGAGATACTGTATATATATATATATATATATATATATATATATATACACTCTGCATTCAGTGTAGCGTATATATACACTGCATTTGGCGGTGTACAGTATATAATACACTTCAGGCAGTGTATCAATATACATATACAGTGTAGCATATATATATATATATATATATATATATATATATATACACATTCTAATATATGTATGTGTTCTAATATATACATACATACACTCTGCATTCAGTGTAGCATAGCAGCGTATATATACACTGCATTTGGCGGTGTACAGTATATAATACACTTCAGGTGGTGTATCAATATACATATACAGTGTAGTATAGATAGATAGATAGATAGATAGATAGATAGATAGATAGATAGATAGATAGATAGATAGATAGATAGATAGATAGATAGATAGATAGATAGATAGATAGAGATATAGAAATATATATAGAGTTCAAAAAAAAATTACATGATGTGTAATTTCATTACGTTTCGGGCTCACAAGCTTACGCCCTTCTTCAGATCAAACACACATCTAAAGTCAAAGTTACACACATGGCTTAAATATCATAATTTTACACATTTGGAATCAATTATGTGATTAGTAATTGATTGAATACAAATGAAATCTTTTTCTAATGCCGCGTACACACAAGCGCAATTTCCATCAGAAAAAGTCAGATGGGAGCTTTTCATCGTATATTCCGATCGTGTGTATGCCCCATTGGACTTTTTCCGCCGAAAATTCAGACGGACTTAGTTAGAAAACATGTTCTATATTTTTCCGGCGGAAAAAACACTCGTCTGTATGCTGTTCCGACAAGATTAGCAGAAGGAGCCCAAAGAGTGGAGCACTGGCTATTGCACTTCCTTTTTCTAGTCCCATCGTACGTGTTGTACGTCACCGCGTTCTTGACGGTCGGACTTTGGTGTGACCATGTGTATGCAAGACAGCTTGAGCGGAATTCCGTTGGAATTTCGTCGGAGAAACCTTCAAAGTTTATTCCGACGGCAAAACCGCTCGTGTGTACGCAGCATTGTACATCCTTATATCACAGGTGGGGAAATGGTTAGCAAAGTGTAGAACCCTCCCATATTTAAACAGAAGCCTTCAGCTCGTTTAATCTGTCAAAAAGAAACATGTACACAATGTGGGTGATTTATAAAAGCCCTGCGTCATCAGTAGAGGTGCACGGCGAGGCACAACGCATATTTCCACATTTACAAAATGGCGTGCCGGTAACAGATCGCGAATCCCCCATTTACTATAGCGATCTCAACGCATGGGAGAATGCAGTCTGTGCACCACTATGGACATGGCGCTCGGCATCTCCAATTCAATATTCACAGAAGATGGAGGTGCCAATATTATGGGGTGATGTGAGGTAGTTTAGTAACAACTGCCTAGGTAACAAATATGCCCAAAATAGAATGAGAAAGTAACTTTTTCAGAGAAAGCCTGCTGTGCCTGCAAGTACTCACTGCATGCAAGCCTGCAAGCACTCCCTCCCTGCCTGCAAGCACTCACTGGTGTCAAGCATGTGTGGTGGCAACCAGGTGAGGAGTACAAAGACAAGTGTGTCTTGCCTATAGTATGTTAGTGGGAGTGTCATGATCTGGGGCTGCATGAGTGCTGCCGGCACTGGGGAGCTACAGCTCATTGAGGGAACCATGAATGCCAACATGTACTGTGACATACTGAAGCAGAGCATGATCCTTTACCTTCAGAGATTGGGCCGCAGGGCAGTATTCCAACATGATAACGACCCCAAACATACCTCCAAGACGACCACTGCCTTGCTAAAGAAGGTGAGGGTAAAGGTGACGGGCTGGCCAAGCATGTCTCCAGACCTAAACCCTGTTGAACATTTGTGTGGCATCCTCAAACGGAAGGTGGAGGAGTGCAAGGTCTCGAACATCCACCAGCTCCATGATGTTGTCATGGAGGAGTGGAAGAGGACTCCAGGGGAAACCTGGAAGCTCTGGTAAACTCCATGCCCAAGAGGGTTAAGGCAGTGTTGGAAAATAATGGTGGCCACACAAAACATTGACACTTTTGGCCCAATTTGGATATTTTCACTTAGGGGTGTATTCACTTTTGTTGTCAGCGGTTTAGACATTAATGTCTAAGACACTGCCTGCACTGACTGAATATAGAGCATACACAGAATATATAGTCTATGTGTCAGGGAAATGGGCGAAGGTTGGGCAATACTGCCAGTACTCATCATGGATGCGCTAGACAAATCCCCGCGTGCATGTGCGCACGCAGATGCGTGACGGTGGGTGCACGCAGACGCGCGTGCATGACGTAACAAATGTTATCACCCCTGGCCTGTTTAAACCTGCCACTGACACATACAGATTGCTGGTTTGTCTTCAGCTCCCGGTATCTCCTGTACCTTGTGTATCCTGATCCTTTGGACTTCCTGCTACCTACCTGACTTGCTGTACCCATTTATCCTGAACCTCTGACTTGACCCCTGGCTCATGTCTTGACCTCTACTCCTGTCTGCTCCATTGTGATTGATCCCAGACCCTCTGACTACTCTGTTATCTCCCGCCCTCAGTGTATGACCTGGCTTGCTCCTGTACCTATCTTGGACTGATTCTACTGTGTATGACCCCTGGTCTGGCTACTGTCTTGTTCCTGGTTCACCCTGCTGTTCTATACCTGTGGTACCACCTTGCACTGCTGTCAACACAGTCTACCCAGTGCACCCCAGCTGCTCTCTGTTAACCAGCTCATCCAACAGCAGTACCGTCAAACCGTGCTTCTTTGGGCACTGCACTCCCTGTATCACTGCCAGAGGTGCGTTACACTTAGCTGCAAGGGGTGCCCTCTCAGCAATCCGGCCTCACACCTGAAATGTGACAGTACAAACCAGCCATGTCTGAGGCCGGTGGAGGTGCTTCCCTGATAGAGGCTCTGTGCCAACAGGTCACTGCTCTTACCGAAGCAGTCCAAGGATTACAGGAAGGATATTCCCAGTTGGAGGATCAGCTGCAACACTTGACAGCGGCACCTGCTTCTGCGGACCCAAGTCCATCTCTTACCAGCCCCACAGCATCTACAGAAGAACGATCCCCTGTCACTCCTACTGTGGTAGTTCCACCTCCAAAACCATGAGTACCAACCCCTGAAAGGTTCTCCAGAAAGTGGAAAAAGTTCAGATCCTTCAAAAATGCCTGCTTACTTTATCTGGCCCTACAAACTTTTTCTATTGAGACTGTTAAAGTTGGATTCATCATTGCCCTGTTGTCCGATGAACACTAGACATGGGCCCACAGTTTATTGGAGCAGAAAAATCCAACTATTAACACTGTAGACGCATTCATTGAGGCTATGGCACAGCTTTACAAAGATCCCCACCATGTGGTCACCGCCAAAGCCACTCTGCATTCACTACAGCAGAGACGGCAGCCGGTGAATGATTATACTGTGGACTTCTGTTGATGGTCTGCAGACACAGGCTGGAATGAGGTTGAAATATCAGTTCTACCTGGGACTTTCTGAATCCCTCAAAGATGAATTGGCCAGGGTTGGGACCCCTACTAAACTCGAGGATCTTATTCAATTAGCCATACAGCTAGATAGACGTCTACCGGAATGACTGTCCGAATGGTCACAAACCTTGAGGCCTGGATGTTGCCTAAAGTTTCCACTCCATCAGTGCCTGTGCCCTCCAGTACATCTACACCTGAGGTCAACCCCATGCAAATGGGCCTGGTGCGATCTGTACTGACCCCTGATTGACAAGCTAGCTAACCTCTGCCTCTATTGTGGACGAAACTGACACTTCCTACGTAATTGCCCCATAAGGCCCAGTAAGCCACCTTCATACACTCCAGTATACTTCCAGGTCTCCGGAGCTTCTCTATCTCATTTTACTCTTCCCATTTTGCTGCAGGTAGCAGAAGAAGAGGTCCGGCTTCTGGCCATAATTGATTCTGGGGCATGTAGCTGCTTTCTGGATTTGACCCTGGCAAACAACCTTGGTTTACCCCTTCTTCACAAAAGAAAAAGACTGGAAGTTCATCTGACAGATGGCTCAATGCCTAGTTCTGGTCCTGTCACACAAGAGACTGCTCCCCTCCTTGTTTCCACTCAAGATGGCCATCAGGAATTCATACGCTTTGACGTCCTGTGTTCACCTATGTTTCCAGTCATCTTGGGAATTCCTTGGCTACAGACGCATAACCCTCAGATCAATTGGATCAAGAAGGAAGTTCTATTCACCTCTCCCTACTGCCATCAGCACTGCCTTGTTCCCAGACCCAAAGTTGCCTGACAGTTCAACCTGCATTCACCAACAGTCAGAGTGTACCACCCGCCTACCAGGAGTTCCTGGATGTATTTGATAAAAGAAAAGCCAATATTCTACCACCTCATCGGCTATATGACTGTCCGATTGAATTCCTCCCAGGGGCCGAAATCCCGTTTGGACGGATATTTCCCCTTTCCGAAACGGAGCTAGGAACTTTACGGCAATACATAGATGAGAATCTAGAAAAAGGCTTCTTCCATCCTTTTTCTCTCCTGCCGGTGCCCGTATTTTCTTTGTCGAAAAGAAAGACAAGACTTTGAGACCATGTGTGAACTACAGGGAACTCAATAAAATCACTATTAAAAATCGCTACCCACTTCCTTTAGTCCCTGAAGTCTTTCAGAGGTTCCGTACTGCCCAGATGTTTACCAAACCTGACCTACGGGAGGCCTACACTCTTATCCGCATCCGAGAGGATGATGAATGGAAAACAGCGTTCATAACGCGGTTCCGACATTTCGAGTATTTAGTGATGCCATTCGGACTCTGTAATGCTCCAGCCACATTCCAACACTTTGTGAATTATATTCTCCGGGAATATCTAGACTTCTTTGTTATCATCTACCTGGATGACATCCTTATATTCTCGGCTACCTTGGAGCTTCATCTAACCCATGTGAAGATAGTATTGCACACTTTAACTGCTTGCTGACCGCCGGCTGTCAATTGACGGCCAGGTGGCGCAGCTCTCATTGCGGGCGGGCGTCATATGATGGCCTCGCTTTCCCGACCCACCAGGGGGCGCGTGCGCGCCGGCGTTTGCGCGCGCCCACCGTGTCACTGGGCACTGGGCACCCGCAATTGCCGGTAACACAACAGGACCGTGGATCTGTGTGTGTAAACACACAGATCCACGGTCCTGTCAGAGGAGAGGAGACCGATGGTATGTTCCCAGTACAGAGGAACACCGATCGGTCTCCTTCCCTAGTGAGTCCCCTCCCCCTACAGTTAGAAACACTCCCTAGCAAACACAGTTTACCCCTTGATCACCACCTAGTGTTAACCCCTTCCCTGCCAGTCACATTTATACAATAATCAGTGCATTTTTATAGCACGGATCGTTGTATAAATGTGAATGGTCCCAAAAATGTGTCAAAAGTGTCCGATGTGTCTGCCACAATATCGCAGTCATGATAAAAATCGCGGATTGCCGCCATTACTAGTAAAAAAAAAAAAAATATATAAATTTTATAAATCTATCCCCTATTTTGTAGACGCTATAACTTTTGCGCAAACCAATCAATATGCGCTTATTACGATTTATTTTACCAAAAATATGTAGAAGAATACATATCGGCCTAAACTGAGGAAAAAATTTGTTTTAAAGAAAAAAAAAATTGGATATTTATTATCGTAAAAAGTAAAAAAATATTTTATTTAGTTTTTTTTCAAAATTGTCACTTTTCTTTTGTTTATAGCGCAAAAAATAAAAACCGCAGAGGTGATCAAATACCACCAAAAGAAAGCTCTATTTGTGAGAAAAAAATGATAACAATTTCATCTGGGTACAGTGTTGTATGACCGCGCAATTGTCATTCAAAGTGTGACAGCGCTGAAAGCTGAAAAATGGCTTGGGAAGGAAGGGGGTGAAAATGCACTGTATTGAAGTGGTTAAGGAAGTATGGACGTAAAAACGGAAAAGTGTAAATTTGAGAAAAAAATCAATACAGTTTCTAGGGCTGATCCATTCCACTGATGGGGTAGCTATGGACCCACAAAAGGTGCAAGCAGTTTTGGACTAGCCAATTCTGTTGAACAAGAAGAG
Source organism: Lithobates clamitans (assembly GCA_037952925.1). Classification (NCBI taxonomy): domain Eukaryota; kingdom Metazoa; phylum Chordata; class Amphibia; order Anura; family Ranidae; genus Lithobates; species Lithobates clamitans. Next base: position 7,942,798 of record JBBGZY010000655.1, read on the forward strand.
TGTGCAAAGATTTCTGGGCTTTGCAAGTTTTTATAGGAGATTTATAAAGAACTTTTCGGCCATGATCTCACCTATAACCCAAGTAACCCGCCTGCATGCTCGTTTCCAGTGGTCTCCAAAACTTTATTCACCTCGTCACCAATTCTACAACACCCTGATCCTGCTCTGCCCTACATCTTAGAGGTCGATGCCTCAAAAGTAGCCACAGGGGCAGTACTATCACAGCGCCAGGGACCTAAGTCCTTACTTCACCCGGTGGCCTTCTCCTCAAGGAAGATTAGCCAGCCAGAGAGGAACTACGATGTAGGTGATTGAAAACTATTGGCCATTAAGACAGCCTTGGAAGATTGAAGATACCTTCTGGAAGGTGCTACTCACCCTGTTATGATTTTTACAGATCACAGGAACCTAGAATACCTTTGCACTGCTAAATGCCTAAAAGCCCCGACAAGCTTGATGGGCTCTGGGTCCAAGAATGGGAGAGCTGACACTCTTTCCCGGATGTTTCCCGATACTCCTGAAGAGACAGCTCCTAACACAATCTTGTCACCACAAAACTTTCTCTTAATCCAACCTGATCTGAAGACTTCACTCAAACAGGCTTCCTTCCAGTGCACAGAACCAGAGGCATCCTCCTTAAGAAACCAGGAAGAGTTCCTTTGGCACCACGATAAAATCTTTGTTCCGCAGCTAGCCAGAATCCAGGTCTTCCACGATCACCAACTTGCCAGCCACTTCGGGGTGTGAAAAACAACAGGACTTATCCAACGGTCTTTCTGGTGGCCTACTTTGAAACCTGACTGTAGGGAGTATGTTAACTCCTGCACTACCTGCCAGCGAAATAAGGGATCCAACGTTAAATCTTGGGGCTTGTTACGACCCCTGCCAGTTCCAGAACAACCATGGAGAAAAATACCTATGGACTTCATAGTTGAGTTACCTCCCTCAGAAAAATTCACAACTATCCTGGTAGTGGTGGACCGTCTGTCCAAAATGGCACACTTTCTGCCCATGATAGGTACACCATCTGCCACGGACACGGCAAAAATTTTTATAAAGGAGGTAGTCAGACTACACTGCCTTTTTGTACCTCTGCATTTTTGGAAAGGGTCAGGGACTTTTTTTCATGCAAAATGCAGCGTTTTGCATGTAATAGAATTCAATGGACCAGCATCAAAAACGCAAGTGCAGCGTTTTTACAGCGTTTTTGTGGCATTTTGCCGCATTTTGCGTTTTTTTTTTTTACAGTTTTTTTTAGACTGTATACAGTCTGAAAAAAAAAAACGCAAAACGCATCTAAAACGCTGCAAAAACGCTGCACTTGCGTTTTTGATGCTGGTCCATTGAATTCTATTACATGCAAAACGCTGCATTTTGAATGAAAAAAAGTCCCTGACCCTTTCCAAAAATGCAGAGGTACAAAAAGGCATTGATGTGAACATGTTCCATAGGAACTCATGTTAAAAATTTCCCATGCATTTCTGCAAAATGCATCAAAAAACGCGCTAGTGTGAATGGAGCCTTACTAACCTGCCTAATCTCTCTCCAGTCTCCACATTAACACACTACATACGGCCGCCGTTTAAGCAGCCTTATATAGTGTGGGGAGTGGACTTAGCCCCTGAGCCATGATTGGCCAAAGGCACCCTGCCTTTGGCCAATCATGGCTCTGATAGTTAATCGCACTGTGATTGGCCAAAGCATGCAGGTTAGGTGCATGCTTTGGCCAATCAGCAGCTGTCAATGCACTGCGATATCGCAGTGCATTATGTGGTGCTCATCGTTGCGCGAACGTCCCGCAAGTGCCTCATATGTTCGTTTGTTCTAAGAACAAATGAACACCCGATGTTCGAGTCGAACTTACATTTGACTCAAAAATCGGAACCATCTCTAATTAGGGCATGGTTGAATCCCTCGTATTCCCCACTGCCCTGTATATGGCAGTGCCGGGACAAGGTCAAACAGCGCCCAGGGCGAACATGCCAAGCTGCTCCCCCCCCCACACCCCCGACCAATTATCTTACACATACCTGATCATTATAACTACATATAGAGTGCAGAGGTCAGGATTGGATAAATTACAAGGTACAAAAATCATTAGCAAAGATAATCTACAGTGTGCAGGAGTCAGGAGAGGAAAACATACAGAGTGCAGAGACCAGGAGTATATACACCCTACTGTATAGCAGTACCCCTATAAATTATATCAAATTTAGTGTATGTGTCATTATCAAATATGACCAAGTGAATTATATATATCACATCAATATGGAACCAAAATACCAGTGCTGCAAACAAAATTGTGAGGGAGCGAATCCCAGACTCCTGGAGCTGTAAGTAGAATACCAAAACATATAATGTGAACAACTCATAAATTACATATCACATGTATGTGGGACCAAATTCCCTGTGCTGCAAATCAAACACACCGTGCAAAGTACTATAAAGTGCACTATAAATAAACAGTCCACTAGAGAGCAACTGCTTTTGTGCACATTGCTGGATCGAGAGCATGTGGCCGACAGATTCCTCCATCCACACAAGTGGGGTGGATGAGGGAATTCCCCCTCACTGGGACATTGTATTCTGACAGCAGGGACTCTCCCCTATCAGGATACACTGATCAGCACTGCAGCCGTTTGGCCGCAAATAGCTACTTTGAACAAGGATTTCCAGCAGAAGCGGATAGAACAATCGGTTTCTGCCTAACAGAGAGGGTTACACACTGATCAAAATTCAGCCCCCCCCCCACTGAACCAGATGAATTCTGATGAGTGTACCCAGTTTTACCTTGTCCTTTGCTGCTCCCTGCAGTGCTGTTACTGGTCCCCCACAATGACAGTGCATAGTTGCCAACTGTCCCGGAGAAATACGGTTCTCCATTTTCGCTGCCGCCGCTAGAGACATTGTCTCCGACGGCCGCCATCTTAGAGAAGTTCAGGAAGATGGCTGGGGGGGGCTAGACGGAGTTCCTGCGTCGCCGCCCAGCCTCCGCCCGCTCCGCCTACCCCCGCCTACCCCCCGCCCTGCTGCCAGCCAGTCTGTTATGGAAAGGGGCGGGGTTCTAGCCATGCGGCCGGCGGACACAAGGACACCTCTGAGGTGCGGGGGGCGCACCACCGCTGTGGGAATCTGATGTAAGGGGGGCTCCACTGGGGACACCTGATGTAAGGGGGGCTCCACCGGGGACACCTGATGTGAGGGGGCTCCGCCGGGGACACCTGATGTGAGGGGGGCTCCAATGACTGGGGACACCTGATGTGAGGGGGGGCTCCACTGGGGACACCTAATGTGAGGGGGGGCTCCACTGGGGACACCTAATGTGAGGGGGGTTCTGCCGGGGACACCTGATGTGAGGGGGGGCTCTGCCGGGGACACCTGATGTGAGGGGGGGGCTCTGCCGGGGACACCTGATGTGAGGGGGGCTCTGCCGGGGACACATGATGTGAGGGGGGGCTCTGCCGGGGACACCTGATGGGAGGGGGGCTCTGCCGGGGACACCTGATGTGAGGGGGCTCTGCGGGGGACACCTGATGTGAGGGGGGCTCTGCTGGGCACACCTGATGTGAGGGGGGCTCTGCCAGGGACACCTGATGTGAGGGGGAGCTCCGCCGGAGACACCTGATGTGAGGGGGGCTCTGCCGGGGACACATGATGTGAGGGGGGGCTCTGCCGGGGACACCTGATGTGAGGGGGGCTCTGCCGGGGACACCTGATGTGAGGGAGCTCCGCCGGGGACACCTGATGTGAGGGGGAGCTCTGCCGGGGACACCTGATGTGAGGTGGGGCTCTGCCGCGGACACCTGATGTGAGGGGGGCTCTGCCGGGGACACCTGATGTGAGGGGGGACTCAGCTGGGGACACCTGATGTGAGGGGGGCTCTGCTGGGGACACCTGATGTGAGGGGGGCTCTGCCAGGGACACCTGATGTGAGGGGGAGCTCCGCCAGGGACACCTGATGTGAGGGGGAGCTCCACCGGGGACACCTGATGTGAGGGGGGCTCTGCCAGGGACACCTGATGTGAGGGGGAGCTCCGCCGGGGACACCTGATGTGAGGGGGAGCTCCGCTGGGGACACCTGATGTGAGGGGGAGCTCCGCTGGGGACACCTGATGTGAGGGGGTGCTCCGCTGGGGGCACCTGATGTGAGGGGGAGCTCCGCTGGGGACACCTGATGTGAGGGGGAGCTCTGCCGGGGACACCTGATGTGAGGGGGAGCTCCGCTGGGGACACCTGATGTGTGGGGGAGCTCGGCTGGGGACACCTGATGTGAGGGGGGCTCCGCCGGGGACACCTGGTGTGAGGGGGGGCTCCGCTGGGAAATCCTGGTGTGAGGGGGGGCTCCGCCGGGGACTCCTGGTGTGGGGGGGGCTCCGCTGGGGACATCTGATGTAAGGGGGGCTCTGCTGGGGGCACCTGATGCAAGGACGGACTCTGCTGGGACACCTGATGCAAGGACGGACTCTGCTGGGACATCTGACGCAAGGACGGACGGCTGGTGGCAGGCGACGTGGCTAGTGACACGCTCAGGGCTCCCACTGATTCTGCATTATGGTGAGTTGAATGATTTCATTTTATATTACAATGTAATAATAGAAATAATGCACTTCAATCATCCTGACACCATAACAACCATAGTGCAGGGATGATTGAAGTGCTAACACCAGGTGCTTGGAGTATCTTTACCTGCTGATTGTTAAACTTTCTCGAATACACATATTTTTATTGTGTAGGATCTGGGGCTGCTGTCCCATCATTTCCCTCTCCCCCTCTCCCCCTTTCCCTCTCCATCCCTCATTCATCTCAGACTCTAACCACACCCTCTTGAGCCACGCCCATTTAAGCCACGCCCACTATATAGTGTAAACCACGCCCATTGTTTGCCGCACTTGTGTATTTTTCCTGAACCACGCCTACAAATGAATGCCCCGCCCCCTAATTATTGTACAGCTCCGTCTACAGCCACAAAAGTGTCCCACATTTTTTTTTACAATGTTGGCAACTATGACAGTGGTCACACTCCAGCCTCCACTTTGGACCATACAGGGTTAATTTTCCTGTAGTGATTGTGTCTAGGGAGGGGGAGGGCAATAGAGCTGGCTGACACATAGAATCAGGTAGTTAAAAAAGACTATACCCCCTTTCTCCCCCCTCCCCCACACTGCAAGAGTGAACTTTATTGGAGTTGGGCTGGGATAAGACATCACATCCTTTGCTGTGTAATTCTTATATTCTTCAATAGGTTAAGAATTTGTGTGACATTTCAGGTGCTACATAGATGTAATCCACATACACATTATATCTTATTAAAAAAAAATCTCTTTAGAAGATATAATGTATATGTGGATTACATATATGTAGCTCCTGAACATTCACACTAATTCCTAACCTGTGAGTAAAATTTTACTTTCACTTTCAATAAACCCGCGGTGAAAAGTACAGAGCAGGTTTATATCACAGGGTGGAATACAGGGCAGTCAGACTCACAGTAGAAGAGGATCCAGCCTGTCATCTATGATTTTCTCACTCTGCTCTGGAGGAGGTCTCCGCTGTATGCTGGGTGGGACCGAAAGATCGATGCTGCAGTGTGAGGTTCTCTTTCTGCTCCGCCCATATGCACTTTCTGGGACTGTACCAGCTTGGATCTAGGGAGGGAGGACTCATAGGAACTCAAGAAGGGAGCCTGGAAAGGGGTGTATTTGCAGCCGCAGAGCAGCAAGCAGGGGTGCATAATTATTGATTTAGGCAGGCAATAGGGGCATACAATTGTCATAGCTACCTTTTGTGGACAGATTTTTCTTCTCACAACCTAGCGCCCCCCCCCCACACTGCGCCCAGGGCAGAAGTCCCACCTGCCCACCCCTTGTACCGGCCCTGGTATATGGTACGGAGTAGTATGCATCTTCTTGATGCTTAGTGAGTGACACCACTACTAAAAGAACTTACTCTAAAAGCAGGGTTTCTGATTCAAGTGTATATTTTGTAGGCAGTCATAGGGGAGGCAAAAATGCCTTCACACAATTTCGGCAGCACTCTTGGTGGTTTTATCATGAGTCGATACATTTTAATAAAGTGGTACACCATTATGAGCCCATGATGCTAACCATCTTCTGATGTGTCAAGAGTAAAGAAATTTACAGTGTGTAAAGGTGTGGCACCCAGGCCACAGCCCCCATTTGTACTGAACGGACTATACTCTGTTGGCAACCTTGTTTGATCAACTGGAACAGACCTACACACACAGGGTATTTGCTTGAACAAGGAGAAAATCCTGTGGATTCTCTCTGGCTCTCTGCCTAATTATACTTTTCTAGTACATGGAGAAAGTTCACTTAAAGCCGGATGTTAGGTCTCCCTCCAGTCAAGTCCATAATTTCTTCCTCTTTGACTTCTTCATCCATATCTTGATGGGATCTGTTTAGAGGATACTGGGACAGGGTGTCTGTCACCTGGTTGCTGTGCTGGTCCATCTCTTCTGTCAATTTCTAGAAGGTTGCCTCCCATAGAACTGTATGGTTTCTGGTGGGTTCACTGGTTTTCACTACAGTTTCTGTAAAAATGCATGCATTTACTTTGCTTTTAGTCTTCAGGAAATTAAATTTTAAACTAAATTCACATATATGCATTTCTAGTAGGGATGAGCCCGCGGTTCGAGTCGATCGTAAGTTCGATTCGAACATCGGGTGTCCGTTTGCTCTCAAACAAACCGAACATATGGGGCTTTTGCGGGAAATTCGAGCGCCGCGGAACACCCCATAATGCACTATGAGATCGCAGTGCATTGACGTCTGATGATTGGCCAAAGCATGCACCTGACCTGCATGCTTTGGTCAATCACAGCTCGCTTTTCTGCGAGAGCCACAATTGGCCGAAGGCACCCTTCTTCGCAGACCCTAAATATATAAAAAAAAAGCTCCGCCTCGATGGGAGGCGTCTCGCCGACTGCTGTCTTTTTGCGGTGACAGCTGTTATATAAGCAAGGGCGGGGCCACCCGGTGACGTAACTAAGTGACCCCTTCTGATGTCATTCTGTTCTCCAGACTGCATGCTTGGATAAGGGTCTGGTATTGCTTTTGGGGGATCCAATTTTTTTTTATTTTGGCGTGGAGTTCCCCTTAAAATCCATACCAGACCCAAAGAGCCTGGTATGGACTGGGGGGGACCCATGCTGTTTTTTTCCTTGATTTTTATCTATATTGCCGGGACACAGCAATACATTACAGCCACGAGCAAGTTTAAATTGCATTTTTTCCTTTAGAAATGTCATTTTGCTGCGGGACTGTAAAGCACGTCACACAGATGCGCTACTTTACAGGCAGACTAAGGGGACCCCCCCAGGCATGATATTTAAAGGAATATTTCATTTTTATTGTTTCACTTTAAGCATTCTTAAAATCACTGCTCCTGAAAAAACGGCTGTTTTTAAAACTTTTTTTTGCATTGATACATGTCCCCTGGGGCAGGACCCAGGTCCCCATACACTTTTTTTGGCATTAACTTGCATATAAGCCTTTAAAATTAGCACTTTTGATTTTTCGTGTCCCATAGACTTTAACGGTGTCTGCATGTTCGCACAATTTTTTTGCCTGTTCGCATGTTATGGTGCGAGCCGAACCGGGGGGGTGTTGGGCTAATCTCTAATCTCTAGATTCTTTGAACAGTCCTGAGGTTTATTTTTTTATTATTATAAAACATATTTATTATGTAGGAAGTGAATGTTTTACCTTTAGAGAATTCATTTTAATTTACATACAGTATCTCACAAAAGTGAGTACACCCCTCACATTTTTGTAAATATTTTATTATATCTTTTCATGTGACAACACTGAAGAAATTACACTTTGCTACAGTGTAAAGTAGTGAGTGTACAGCTTGTATAACAGTGTAAATTTGCTGTCTCCTCAAAATGACTCAACACACAACTATTAATGTCTAAACTGCTGGCAACAAAAGTGAGTACACCAAAAAGTGAAAATGTCCAAATTGGGCACAAAGTGTCAATATTTTGTGTGGCCACCATTATTTTCCAGCACTTTCCTAACCCTCTTGGGTATGAAGTTCACTAGAGCTTCACAGGTTGTCACTGGAGTCCTCTTACACTCCTCTATGACGACATCGCGGAGCTGGTGGATGTTAGAGACCTTGCGCTCCTCCACCTTCTGTTTGAGGATGTCCCACAGATGCTCAGTAGGGTTTAGGTCTGGAGACATGCTTGGCCAGTCCATCACCAGTCATCAGGTGTGTTTGGGGTCATTATGTTGAAATACTGCCCTGCAGCCCAGTCTCCAAAGGGAGGGGATCATGCTCTGCTTCAGTATGACACAGAACATGTTGGCATTCATGGTTCCCTCAATGAACTGCAGCTCCCCAGTCCTCGCAGCACTCATGCAGCCCCAGACCATAACACTCCCACCACCATGCTTGACTGTAGGCAGGACACACTTATCTTTGTACTCCTCACCTGGTTGCTGCCACACATGCTGGAACCATCTGAACCAAATAAGTTTATCTTGGTCTCATCAGACCACAGGACATGGTTCCAGTAATCCATGTCCTTAGTCTGCTTGTCTTCAGCAAACTGTTTTCAGGCTTTCTTGTGCATCATCATTAGAAGAGGCTTCCTTCTGGGACAACAACCATGCAGACCAATTTGATGCAGTGTGCGGCGTATTGTCTGAGCATTGACAGGCTGACCCCCCACCCCTTCAACATCTGCAGCAATGCTGGCAGCACTCATACATATATTTCCCATAGACATTTTTTTTAAAAACTGACTTTTTTTGGGAGCAGTGATTTTTTTAATGCTTAAAGTGAAACAGTAAAAATTAAATATTCCTTTAAATATTGTGCCTGGGGGGTTTCTATAGTATGCCTGTAAAGTGGCACATTTTTCCAGTGTTTAGAACAGTACCACAGCAAAATGACATTCCTAAAGGAAAAATTGTCATTTAAAACTGATCGCGGCATGGGACCCCCCCCCATCCATTACCAGGCCCTTTGGAACAAAATCAAAATGAAAAAAAAAATACATGGGGTCCTCTGCGCCAAATTTTTTATAAAATGGCGTAGGAGTCCCCCCAAAATTCATATGTGACGGCAGTCAATAATAGGGGCACAGGGTGAATGAGAACCCCACTATGATCTGTGCTGGTCAGACTCAATGCTGTATATATGTATATATATATTGTGTGTTGTCTCATTGTGTTGTGTACTATTTGCTGTGCTACTTTGGGGTGGGGCTGTATTCCAATGTTCTATTGTATCTGTTCTCTATTGTATCTGTCTGCTCTGGATATTATGGGATGTTTCTCTCTATGGAGGGAGGGGGGATTCCTCCAGCAGCCCCCTGCTAAGACTGTTTACTGAGGAGAAGTTTGAACACACCTGACCTGTGTGTCTATTGTCACTGGACAGTCTAACCCGCCCTGTTTTCCAAGGGTGGGGGAAAAGAGTCTCTGAGTTATTTTATCTGTTGTGTCCATGTGTGATAATAAAGGAGTTTGTCGTTTGCCACTCCAAGACTGGTGTTGTTTGGTGGCTGGGTGGGCTAAAGGGTCTTGGATAGTGCTGGTTCTGGACAGAGGAAGCATTTACGGCGGACAGAGACCTGTTTGAGGACAAGGGTTCGTCACACCATACCAGACCCTTCAGGTCTGGTATGGATTTTAAGAGGAACCCTGCGCCAAAATTAAAAAAAAATGGTGTAGGGGTCCCCCCACAATCCATACTAGACCCTTATCCAAGCACGCAACCTGGCAGGCTGCAAGAAAAGAGGGGGGATGAGAGAGAACCCCCGAACCGTACCAGGCCACATGCCCTCAACATGGAGAGGGTGCCTTGGGACAAGGGCCCCATCCCCACAACCCTTGCCCAGTGGTTGTGGGGGTCTGCGGGCGAATGGCTTATCGGAATCTGAAACCCCACTTTAACAAGGGGACCCCCAGATCCCAGCCTCCCCCCTGTGTGAATTGGTAATGGGTACAAATGTCACAAAAAAGTGTCAAAATGGTAAAAAAGACAAGAGACAGCTTGGGACAAGTCCTTTATTTAAAAGTAAAAATATAAAAAAGTCCCACGATGTCCATTCATCTTCTTCTATCACACCGCCCGACGGACCGGAAAAAAAAAATCTGCAACCGACCCACCTCCATGGGAGACTCCTGCTGTCTGACATGTCTTTTCTGTGACAGCTCTTATATAACCGAGGCGGAGCCACCCAGTGACGTAACCGGCTTCCCCATGGCTTCCCCTTGGCGCCAGAGGGGAGCGGGGTCACCCAGGGTCACAGCGAAGATGCGTCAGACGGCGGGAGCCTCCCATGGAGGTGGGTCGGTTGCGTTTTATTTTTTCTTTTTCGGTCCGTTGGGTGGTGTGAACTTACACCATGGGACATTTTTATTTTTTAATATAGGACTTGTACCAAGCTGCATCTTGTCTTTTTTTACCATTTTGACACTATTTGTGAAATGATAGGGGTACATTTGTACCCGGTTACCAATTCACACAGGGGGAGGCCAGGATCTGGGGGTCCCCTCGTTAAAGGGGGCTTTCAGATTCCGATAACCCCCTCATCTGCAGACCCCCACAACCACCAGGCAAGGGTTGTGGGGATGAAGCTACCCCAAAGCACCCTCCCCCTGTTGAGGGCATGTGGCCTGGTACGATTCAGGAGGGGAGGCGCTCTCTCGTCCCCCCCTCTTTTCCTGCGGCCTGCCAGGTTGCGTGCTTGGATGAGGGTCTGGTTTGGGGGGGACTCCTACACCTTTTTTTAAATTTTGGCACAGGGTTCCCCTTAAAATCCATATAAAAAAACAATGTGTCTGCGCTAGAAAAAATCGCTGCACTCAAAGTGCAGTACCCCTAGGTGCTAAAGTATAAAGTGCACAGTGCTATGTGAAACACAGCAAGTGAGTGATCAAACAAAACAACATATCCATTAAAATATCAAAATAAAATACAAGAGGATATAACAAACAGTGAATAAATGAAGTCCAAAAACGTGTATATCCAATGATATAAAAGTGCCCAAATAAATTAGTCCAAAAATTTGGTGAATTTCACATATCCTATCTTCCAAACTGTGCCACCAAAAAACATGCTGTGGTGTCTTCCAGCCGCCCCCACAGGTGTATATGCTCACCTTCCTGTGTGTGACACAGCGATTAGACTATGTCAAACAAAGCCTTGGAGCCACTCCTGTGCTCATTAGGAACCAGCTGTGCAGACTTCCAATGTTCTCAAGTGGAGATGGTTTATGCAAGAGAAAAAAACTCCATAGCGCAATATGTAGGTATAAAGGATTTTAAAATAATCAGCTCCCCTCACTGGGGTACTCACATATTGTGGGTGCGTGAGTGCACCATCCTTAACAAGCATAAAACGGTCAATCTCTCGGTGTGGTGTGCGGTGCGGCGTGTGTAACGAAAATCTCCTGCTCTCTCTCTGCTGACAGCTCCGTCCAGGCCCCTCCCCTACGCGTGTTCGGCACCGGGACCACGTGCCTTCTTCAGGGGGAATCTGATTGGACGAGAGCTCCAGAGTGAATATATATAGCTCCGGCGGCCATTTTGCCTAAGACCGCAGACACATCTGTGTCTATAGCGGCCATTTTCCCTTAGGCCATGGATCAGGCTGACACCAGCCGTGTCAATCATGGCAGCCATTTTGCCTAGGATCACAGATGTAAATCCTAATGGGCAGTAAAGGTAACTACAGCGGCCATTTTCCCTGAGACTACAAATCTGCTAAATAGCAGAATGTGTACTATTAATAGCAGGATCTCACAATAAATGATCTAATCAGATGTTGTGCATAAAAATAATCTACAATGATATATAACCATGTATTCTATCTTAATATAATAATATTATACAGGACGGAGCGGTCTCGCAAAGAGAGCACCGCCACACACCACACACGTTTAAATCGCCGCAAACGATAAAATATCACATAATAAACAAACGTACAGCATTCCATATATGATTAATCGACCCCAAGATTGGATCAACCAACTTAAAATTAAATATTACTAAAATATTAAAAACAAACATGACATACTTTATTATATATATATATATATATATTTTGTTTCCCTTAAAATCCATACCAGACCCAAAGGACCTGGTAATGGACTGGGGGGGGATCCTATGTTCTTTTTTTCAATGAGTTTTATCTATATTGCCGAGACCCGACAATTCATTACAGCCGCGATCAGTTTTAAATGACAATGTTTCCTTTAGAAATGTCATTTTGTGCAGGGACTGTTCTAAACACGGGAAAAATGCACCACTTTACAGGCATACTATAGAAACCCCCTAGACACGGCATTTAAAGGAATATTTCATTTTTATTGTTTCACTTTAAGCATTAAAAAAATCACTGCTCCCGAAAAAAACGGCCATTTAAAAAAAAAATGTTTGCATTGATACTCGTCCCCTGGGGCAGGACTCAGGTCCCCAAACACTTTTTATGACAATAACTTGCATATAAGCCTTTAAAATTAGCACTTTTGATTATTCATGTTTGTGTCCCATAGACTTTAACGGTGTTCATGTGTTCTGCAGATTTTTTTGTCTGTTCGCATGTTCTGCTGCGACCCGAACAGGAGGGTGTTCGGCTCATCCCTATCTGCCATATTATTAACTTTCAATAGCAATAACACTTTGATATTACTGTACGTTTTGCAGAAAGTGAAAAAGTGCTCAAAAAATAAGATGTAAGCGTATATTTTACCCATCATTGCTGACATTTTGTAAATTGCAAATGACTGTAATCAAACACTTAACAATACTACACTCCTGCAACATTTTGTAAAATGTTATATTGTTTACCTCTTTTTGATTGACAGGTTAACCCAATATCCTAATGCAGAGTGATGTAAATTTGTAAATCACTTCCACACATGATTAATGCCAGAAAACAATTTTGACGTTTTCTGAAAGTACTGTGATATTTGAAGATTAGTTGGTGTAGAAACTTTAGCTGTACTTTAAAGTTACAGTCAGAATTGAAAAGAGAATGTGTACCTGAAGTGAGAAAAAGTTATAAAAAGGTGACAGGAGAGCAAAAATTCCCCAACACACTTTTCAGCTAGTCAGCATATAGGCAGGGGCAGTCTGTATTTCCCACTGTTGATGACGCTTGACCGGATGGGCAATGCAGAAAGGGAATTAAGTCGTGAGGAACTTGGTTCTTTTGTGACTTCCTGCAGTCACCAGGGGGACAGCTGTCTGATTGGATGCTGACGCCCCACATGGCTATTTTGGCTGAGGGCAGTGTCTATTTAAGACTCTGGCTCCTGGGTTTGGTGTGCTTTGTGAAAGTAGCTAGTGTGGGGACAGGTTCCCTGTCAGGCAGGAACAGCGCATAGATGAAGGGAGAGGTTCCATAGAAGTAGGGAAAGTGCAGGGACTACACTATCCCCACGTAGAAAGCCTCCTATTTGGGTGTAGACTGGCCAGGCCGCATTCCCGCTCCTCGTTGTAGAAGCTGTCAGCATCATCCTAGGATACGTTTCTCTGCTACAGTTTCGTAAGTGGCTCTGGACGGCTGTGGCTACCCATTAGGCCAACTGTACATTGTTGGGACTTCCTTAATATAATGTTCTCTCTTATCTTGGCCTCTGTGTTCTCTGCTTCCTGACAAACCACCCTGCACCTACTAACCATAAGCACAGGGAATCTATTTAAACTGTTCAAACATTTAATTTAGTTTGCTCAACATCAGCTATATTCTGACTCAAAGATATAAAAGAAACGGGGGGGGGGGGGGCTCTCTATGTGTAGTATTAAAACAGTATTATTTATTGCACAAGATTAAAAACACTTACACACAGCGTCACACAGGCTCCTTGCACGATCCGGGTAGCTGGGAAAGGTTCTGGTGTGATGTTGTGCTGAATAGCTGTACATTCAGGAAAACCAGGAAGTAGTCAGCTACATGCTGACCAGCTTGAACCGGAAGCGGAAATGATGTCACCAGCAGGGGGCGGGAGGAAGGGGTCAGGACTGTCTCTGTGGAATGAAAGGCTACAAGCTCAGTGCTCACAGCTCCTTCTACTGGCCTGTTGTTCTCTGGAGGAGAGCATCATTAAATACACTCACCTGGGCATGAACTACAATGGTCAGCGGACCAAAGGCAATGGGATGAAGGAATTTTGAAAAAATAGTAGATTATAAATAGTTGGGCTTCCAACGGTTGACGGCTGATGCAAAACAGAGCACGTATTGAGCTAAAAAAGACAGATACACACCAATGTATGTATGTATGTGTTAGATGGTCACTTACAATCCCCCCACCCTCAACCGCAGACTAGGGACCCAACGATATCCAAATTTGAAGATGATGACTGTACAGTTCTACTGTAAAACATGAAATAGTGTTAAAGAAGCTGGTATCTATGTACATGTATTATAACAGAGTATGTATCTCAAGCTCTTTGTTAAGCCCCCCTGGCAAGAGAGTAATTAAAGAGTATATCCAAGATGGGCGTGACCGGAGGTTGAGGTGAGGGGGAGGACGTTGTGAGCCCGGACCTTGCTGCTTCTCCTATGCCTGAGCCTGTCCAACAGCCTGGAGAAGGGGACACCGGGAGGCTAAACAGCTGATCGGATGGACGGACCCAGTGATCATTTGGCACTCTGTCGTCTGCCTATGGTTTCCCTGGGATAGGAACCTACAGTGCGCCCCCCAGTGTGATCCTGCTTAATAGTGAGGGGAAGAGGACGTGGGCAAGCCGAACAGCTGATCGGGCGGACGGATCTAGGGATCACTCAGGTACTCTGTCCGTACGTCCGCCTGTGTTCTCCCAGAGATAAGAGCCTAAAGGGTGTCCCTTGGGGCGATCCGTCCGCACGTCTGTTTGTGGTTTCTCCCGGGATAGGATCCAGCGGCACACTCCCTGGTGAGAAGGGAGGAAGTGTACACCTGGAACTGTGTAGCTATTAAAATTCTGGAGATCTAAGGGGAGGTTTGAGCCAAGATGACAAGAAAGAGAAGTGCAGAGGAGGTGGCGGTGCAAGATGGAGCTGACGCCCATAGTCATTGTGGTCCCAAGGATAAGGCAAGTCAAGCTGCGGCTGCGAAGCTGGAGCATTTTACCCACACACCTAACCATACACCCAAGAAAGGGAGACAGGTGGGGGGTGTGCAACATCAGGGGCCACAGGCTAACCACCCTGGGGGGAGGAAAGGTCAAGGTTCAGTAGAAGTATGTGCACCCACAGTAACAGAATCTGCATCACAAACAGCCCTGGAAAGGGAGAGTAGACTGAGCAATGAATTAGCAGAGGGAATGGGGGCACTAGAGAAGGAACCATCCTTAAAGGACATTCTCCTAGCAGTTAACAACTGCAAAACTTCATTATCTGACCTATCGGATTAGCTTAGAGGTATCAGAGACGATTTATTTACCCTAAAACAAGATGTGCAAGAGGTATGTGCTGGGACTACTGTTCTTGAGGCGAGACTTAGTCAGGTGGAGGATGATGTAAACCCGATGAGACAAGAAGTTAAAACCATGAAGGAGCAATTGGAGGTTGGGGGGGATGGGAAGGGTGGGGAATGGGGCACGCATAAGGTTGCAAGAGGGAATGAGGGTGGTGGGGGTGTGGAGTGGAATGAAGTAAGAAGATTTGAATGTGTACAAAAATTAAAATCACCAATATTTTCAAACACTAGGCACAATGGTTTTAGGAGTAAGAATTATTTTGAAAGGAGACAAGATACAGGGACAGGTGAATGATAGGTACCAAAGTTGGTAGAAGGAAAACCCCAGACCCACTTAGGCATATTATGATATGTTCATGGAACGTGCGGGGGGTAAGGGAGATGTTTAAAAAACAGGCAATTTTCTCTATGGCCAGGACAGGTGATGTTAAGATACTCTTGTCTTCAGGAGACTCACCTTGATAAAGGTACAATTAGTACCTTGAGGAACAGGAATTATCAAGAACAGTATCACTCAACGCAAACCTCATACTCAAGGGGTGTGAGTGTATTGATAAGTTCTGGATTGGTTTTCTCCTGCAGACAGAGTAAGCTTGATAAGAATGGACGATATGTTTTTCTTTTTTGTATTATTGAAAGTCGGGAATGTGTACTTGCCAATGTATATATCCCTCCACCATTTAATACAGAGATACTGTGTGACTTAATAAGTTTTATAGTGTATAAACTCGGGGTTCTAGTTATAGTGGCGGGGGACTTTAATATGGCCATGGATAACAGCATAGATAGGTTTCCAGCAAGGGTGGCTTCTGGAGGGGTACCCAAAGGCCTGCTTCTCCAATTTTGTGAAGTGGTAGGGCTGGTGGATATCTGGAGGAAGTGGCATCCGGGTGTGAAGCAGTATTCGTGTCACTCTAGGACACATGCCACTTTATCCAGAATTGATCTAGTGCTATGTAAAGAGGAAGCTTTAAATATAGTGGCAGAGGTAGACTACGAGCCAAGGGGGCTCTCGGACCACTCACCAGTGACTTTCTCAATTAAAATTGGGCTGAGCCATGGTGGGGGGGATTGGAAAATGAACCCCTTTTGGCTTGAAGTAATTGAGGATGATGGGGTTATTGCAGTCAGTTTAGAAGAATTTATAAACTTGAATTCAGGAACTGCCCCGTTGGGTATAATGTGGGACTCCCTGAAGGCGTTTCTTCGGGGGGTCTTTATACAAAAAATCTCCTATGTTAAAAGAAAATCACAGGCCAAGGAATATAAAGTAAAAGAAAGGGTGAGGGGGGCTGAAGTAAGATATGTGGAGGAACCAACTTCAGCTAGATATGGTGTGTGGGTGGAGAGACAGGATGAATATAGGAAATTAGTACTGGAGAAAGAGGATAAAAAGAAAATGTTTTAGAAGCAGAGTCTTTTTGGGGAAGGTGAACTAGTGGGGAGAACTTTGGCATTGATAGCTAGAGCAAATGGCCCCTCATCCACTATATCAGCAATTTGGGACAGGGAAGGGAGAATTATAAGAACTACCTCCGGAATAGTAGAGGTATTTAAAGATTATTATGAAGGCCTGTATAGCACCCCACAAATTAATGTGGGGTGAAATGTGGAAGTTTTTTGAAAAAGTGAAAATAACCCCTTTATCCAGTGAGGATAGGGAAGCACTGGAAGTCCCGTTGACATTGGAAGAGTTGCAAAGGGTGATGACAGATATGGCGAATAAGAAAGCACCAGGGCCCGATGGTTTGCCCATAGAAGTCTATAAGGGATATGGGGATGTTTTGCTTCCAAAATTATTGGAAGTATTGAATGGGGCAGAGGTGGAAGGAAGATTGCCCATATCTATGACTGAAGCCACTATTATTGTATTATTAAAAGAAGGGAAAAATCCGCTTGATGTAGCCTCATATAGACCGATTTCGCTTTTGTGCTCAGATGTTAAGATCCTGGCAAAAGCCCTAGCAACCAGGTTAAAAATAATAATCTCTAAAGTAATACACCCAGACCAAACCGGTTTTATACCGGATAGATCGGTGAGTGTGAACATAAGGCGAGTATATTTAAATACACAGCTGCCAATAGAGAATAGAATAGAGCCATCCTATCACTAGATAGGGTCAAGGCTTTTGATAGCCTTGAATGGCACTATTTGTGGAAAGTACTGGCAGAGTTTAAATTTGGTCCTAACTTTGTGCAATGGTTGAGACTTCTATATGATAAACTGAGGGCCAAGGTTAGGGTCAATGGAGAATGTTCTGAATGGGTCCAGTTGGGGAGGGGAACGAGACAGGGGTGTCCATTGTCACCCCTGCTCTTCGCCCTCGCACTGGAGCTATTGGCGGTTGCTTTAAGAGCCTCTCAAGAATTTCGGGGATTCAAAAGAAGGAGGGAGGAAGAGAAAGTCACAATGCATGCGGATGATATCCTGTTATTTTTAGAAGATACACAGGGCTCATTGATAGCAGCTATGGAAATGATCAAAGAATTTGGCCACTTTTCTGGAATGACAATCAATTGGGAAAAATCTGCACTTTTGCCAATAGACCCCCTTGTAGAACCTCTTCCGAATCAGGTAGATTCAATAAGAGTAGTAAGTCAAATGAGATATTTAGGGGTAAATATAACAAGAGACCCGGGGCAGTATATAAAGGGAAATTTAGTACCACTTATGATAAAGCTAAAGCAGAAAAGTCGAGTGTGGGGTCGCCTGCCTCTCTCGGTCGCCAGTCGATGCAATTTAATTAAGATGGTGAGGATGCCGCAAATCTTATATGTAATACACAACTCCCCCATTTGGATCCCAAAACACTGGTTCAAAAAACTGGACAGCTTGTTTAGAGAATTAATCTGGAAGAACAGGGTGGCAAGGATTGGTTTGCAGGAGTTACGGTGACCGAGAGAGGCATGGGGCCTGGCTTTACCGGACCCTTAGGGTTATTTTCTGGCAGCTCAAATGCAGTTTATGAGAGGTAGTAACTTGCCTGAAGAAAGGGGAGGAGGAAGTAACATATTGATGAATAGTACTAGCCATGACACAATAGTGGAAGCAGTGGAGGCAGATTCTTTTTGCTACAGGTGTCCCACAGTTCAGCTAATGATTAGAATCTGGAAGACCATTAAGGCCGTGTTGGGGTACAGGGCTTTTTCTGAGTTCTCTCCAATATGGAACAATAAAAATTTAAAAGAGCTTAATGTGATGGGTAAAATAGAGGAATGGGACAGGAGAGGTATCCACTGCTTGGCACAGTTGTATAGGGCAGGGAGGTTGAAATCATTTCAAGAGATAAGAGAGGAGTATGCAGTTTCCAACCAACTATTTTTTAGTTATTTTCAAGTCAGGCATGCCATAGAGGTACAATTTAGAGGGAAGGAGGTAAAGTGGAGTGAAATGCCCTTGCTTAGGAAACTGGTAAATACTAGATCTTCTAGAGGGTTAATATCCGATATGTATAGGAGTATAAACATGGTGGGGCAGGAGGGAGCGGTGGAATCTAAAAACAGGATTAAATGGGAGGAAGATGTTGGTACAATAACGGAGGAACAGTGAAAATATGTGTTGGCATTGGGGCCCAGGGTCTCTCGTGCACCGTCACAAGGGGTATCTCATCTGTATTTGATATATAGGTCATATTATACACCAGTAAAACTATTTAGGTTTGGAAAGAGGCCTGATTCTAAATGCCAATGCTGTGGAGATAGGAGAGGCGACTTGATACACATGTTCTGGCGATGCCCCAAGTTACATAGATATTGGGAAGGGATAATTGTTAAAATTAACTCTGTGTTTGGGACATCATTGGACATGGACGCTAGAACCTGTCTTATGAGCTTGATGGAGAAGAATGGCATGCTAAAAGACACCCAGACTGCAATAATTAGATGCTTGTTTCAAGAAAAGAAGTTAATAACACGGAAGTGGCAGGCAAAAGATCCTCAGAATGGATGAAAGAGGTTAAAGATATGGTTATGAAGAGCCAGAGGAGTGAATGGTGTGGTTGAGGGGGGGAGGGGGGAGGTGGAAAAGGGTAAAATGTTTGGTGGTATTTATGTATGTCCGTTTTTTTTTTTTTAATGTTTTTTATACGTGATGTAAACAGTATTTGTTTGACAGACAAGCATATATTTCAAATAAAGAGAATTGAATTAAAAAAAAAGAGTATATCCAGAAGGTCTCCTGCTGGCACAGCCGTTTAAAATGCTCCACAGCAGGAAGATCTCTGGAGATGGCCTCAATCACCCAGACTTGTAGACCAGCAGTGGATTTTTTGTGATCCTGCAGAAAGTCTGTCTGGGGACACTATGTTTGTCGCATCCCTGCTCAATGAATCGTCTATGTTTACCAAATCGTTGGCGTAAGGGACGGATGGTCCTTCCTACATACAGGAGACAACAAGGACATGTCAGGCAGTATATGACATACTCACTGGAGGCATTATGGAATTCTTTGATGTTATTTTTTTCCTTTTGTGGTGAAAATTTTTTGTCCATGATGAACAAATTTGCACATAAGGCATAGTTTTTTTCCGGCATTGGAACATGCCTGTCAGAGGAATGAGTGGTATATGGGTAGTGGGGGGAGTAGACTGGAACTTACGAATTCTGCTGGGTGCTAATTGGCTTTTGATAAATTTAGCCCTATGATAGGACACTTTGGGTTTCTGTGTAAGAGACGAGCCCAGGGTCTGGTAGTCTTCATCCTGGGTACAATTGCGGCGAATCCTATGAAACTGACTCCGGGGGATATTGTTAGTCCACCTGGGATCGTGACAGCTTTGATAATGGATGAATTAATTTCCTACAGTAGGTTTTGTATAATTAGTGGCCTCTATGCGTGAGTCACTGTGGTACAGTTCCGGGTCCAAAAAGGCCAGTCTGTCAGGATCGACTACATGAGTGAAAGATAGTCCCAGATTGTTATTGTTGCAATGTGATACGAACTGTGTCGGGCTGTCTATGGTTCCATCCCATATGGTGACTAAGTCATCGATATATTGCGGATACAAAATTATGCTGGCTGAGAAGGGATTATTTTGTGAAATGTACTGTAATTACCAATACCCCATAGTGAGGTTAGCATAACTGGGGGCAAAATTGCCTCATAGCTGTGCCTTTGGTTTGTAAATAATAATTTTCCTCAAATTCAAAGTAATTATGTTTTAAGCAAAATGACATAGCTTCTAGTATAAAATTGACATGCCTACAGTTAATAAGTGGGTCTACAGAGAGGAAATGCTTGACCGCCATGAGGAATAGATGTATAAAGGGACATGACATCTAGGGACACCCACAAATATATGGGTTCCCATCTGTAGAAAGAGAGTATCTCCTGTAGATGTGTACCGTCTGTCAGGGCTGAGCTCAGCCCTTCCTTCTCTAAGCTGGCCGCTCAGCTGTCGGCTAATTGCTAGCTCCCAACTCTCTCCACAGTTACCCAGTTGTTGTTGATTCTGCTCGTCAGTCCTGCCTACTTAAAGTCGTCCAGCTCACTTGATCTCTGCCTTCGCCTTTGTCAACATCACAGAGACTTTCTCCTGCATTCCTGTTGAAAACCTGCTCGGCTGACGTTCCTTCTGGCTCCTGATCTTGCTTGTTGTACTACTACGTTTATCTCTGGCTCTCTGACATTTGGCCTGACTACCCGATCCGGTTACTGAACTCTGACTTGTTTTGACTACGCTTACTCTGTTTACCTTATTATTAGTATTAAACAAGTGTGATTTAACTATACTTCTGTCTCGGTCTGATTCATGGTTCCTGATAGTAGGCGAAGGCCATGAATTCAGAAAATACCGTCAATCCACTTGTTGGTAATATTTTTTCCAGATTGGATGGGCAAGATCACCTCATGGATCAGTTTGCCATAGCGTTACAAATGCTCCCGAGTCCAATGGCTCATCTGGAAACTCCCACTGTGGCTGCTACAGTACAACCTGAGTTGCAGGCCATCCCTGCTGCTGCGCCAGTCTCTGTGCAGGCACCCCCCCTTCGAGTATTATCTCTATAAGAGGTATGTCTGGTTCCGCTCCGCTTCCTCAGCGATTTGGGGGCGATCCAGTTCAATGCAGAGGGTTTCTCAACCAGGTCGAGATTTACTTTGAGATGCTGCCCCAGGCATACGGACAGAAGCAAAGTAGGTTTCGTGATATCTCTGCTTTCTGAGAGAGCCTTGGCCTGGGCAAACCCTCTATGGGAGACGCAAAAACCTGTTGTCTTGAGTTACCCTGACTTTGTGGCCTCTTTTAAAAGGGTATTTGACATTCCTGCACGCTCCGCTTCTGCTGCCAAGTGCCTCATGTCCATCAAACAGTGTACGAGAACTGTTGCCGACTACGCCATTGAATTCCGTACTCTGGCAGCAGAGGTTGCTTGGAACAATGAGGCCCTCATGGCTGCTTTTTCTCATAGTCTCTCGTATTCCATCAAGGATGAGATAGCAGCTTGAGATATACCCATTGAGCTGGAGAGGTTGATCACGTTTGCCATCCTCATTGACTCCAGGCTCAGAGAAAGACTCTTTTAGGGAGCACTTGTGGAAGCCTCCTGTATGTTTGCCTCTGCGCTTTGCAGTCCCACCCATGCCTCCCTAACCTCCCATGCCTCCTGGTACCGAGTCGGTCAGTGAAGATGAACCCATGCACTTGGGCTTCACTCGTCTCTCTGCGGACGAGAGAGCCTTTAGGAGGAGGGAGAGATTGTTCCTTTATTGTGGCCAGGCAGGTTACTTTTTGAAGTCTTGTCATACCCATCCAGGGAACGCCCGAACCTTGAGGTCCTGTCATGGACAGACCTTAGGTGGAGTTGTTTCATCCCCAGTTATCCAGAAGGATAAGCCCCTGGTTTCGGTCACCCTTTCTTGGGCTAAGTCGTCCATCGAGATACAGGCTCTAATCGACTCTGGGGCTGCAGGCCTGTTCATTGATGCTGCCTTTGTATCGCAGCACTCGATTCCGCTGCAGCTGCAGGACACTCCACTTGCCATTGAGGCTCTTGACGGGAGACCTCTACAGCCTGCCCATGTGACTCATGAGATGGTTCCGTTGTCCATGGCCATAGGGGCTCTTCACCATGAGATAATCCAATTCCAAGTTATTTCCTCACCTAGGTTTATGCTGGTTATTGGTTATCCTTGGTTACAGAGGCACAACCCCTCTTTTGATTGGCTCCGTGCTGAGGTTCTCTCCTGGTCACCACAATGCAGTGAGATATTCTTCCAGAAGGTAGCCAAGGTCCTGTGCACCTTTTCACTCTCCTCCCTGCCAGAGGAGTACCGCGATTTTAGCGATGTCTTTGACAAAGGTCAAGCCGGTAATTTGCCTCCACATCGGCCTTATGATTGTGCAATTGATCTTCAACCTGGTGCCATACCCCCTCGTGGCCGGGTTTACCCTTTGTCGGTCTTGGAGGATAAGGCCTTGGAGGAATATGTTGCAGACGCACTTTCTCGTGGTTTCATCCGCAAATCCTCGACTCCTGCTGGTGCTGGTTTCTTCTTTGTGAAGAGGAAGAGCGGTGAACTGAGACCTTGTATTGATTATAGGGGTCTCAATCATTTTACGATTATGAATGCCTACCCGATTCCATTGATTACAGAGTTATTTGACCGCCACAAGGGAGCAATGGTTTTCTCGAATCTTGATTTGGGAGGGGCATACAATCTCGTGCAGATTAAGGGGGGCGACGAGTGGAAAACTGCATTTAATACCAGCACAGGCCATTATGAGTACCTCGCAATGCCTTTTGGCCTTTGTAACGCCCCGGCAGTTTTCCAGGAATTTATTAACTATGTTCTCCGAGATTTGTTGCAGTTATGTGTGGTGGTTTATCTCGATGATATCCTCATATTTTCCAAGTCCCTGGAGAGCCACCACACAGATGTCTGTCATGTACTTCAGAAACTAAGAGAAAACAATCTCTATTGTAAACTGGAGAAGTGAGAGTTCCATTGTGAACAAGTAAAATTCCTGGGCTATGTCAATTCCACTGCTACTTTTTCGATGGACCCAGAGAAACTTTCGGCAGTCCTACAGTGGTCCCGACCTGTGGGTTTACGTCCTCTGCAGCGTTTCCTGGGGTTTGCCAACTATTATCAGAAGTATATTTGTAACTTCTCGTCTCTGGTCAAGCCCCTGACTGATATGACCAGAAAGGACGGTAACCCACAGAGTTAGTCTCCGGAGTCCACTAAGGCCTTCGAGAGTCTCAAGGCTGCCTTTGTTTCTGCTCCTGTATTGGCACGTCCTGATCCTATATTGCCTTTTATCCTAGAAGTTGATGCTTCTGAGACTGGAGTTGGCGCCCTTCTGTCTCAACGTCCTAACTCTGAGAGCGCTATGCTACTTTTCCAAGAAATTGTCACCTGCAGAGTGCAATTACGAGATTGGTGACAGAGAGCTGTTGGTGATCATTTTAGCCCTGAAAGAATGGAGACATCTCCTTGAAGGTACCACTGTGCCGGTTCTCATTATTACTGACCATAAGAATCTCACATTGTTGTCTGAGGCTAAGCGCCTCTCTCCCAGAAGGGCGCGACGGGCTCTTTTCTTGTCGAGTTTTAATTGTTTTAATTACATTGTCTCATTCTTAATCAGTACTAGGAATGTAAGGGCTGACGCCTTGTCATGACAATTTTCCTCCACTTCTAAGTTGGAGTCAGTTCTGGTTCCTGTGATTCCTCCTGATTGTATTCTAGCTACGGTTCGCACCAGTCTTACTTCTCCTTTGGGTGACAAAATTCTTGCTGTTCAGGTCCATGCTCCTCCTGAGAAACCTTGTGAACGCTGCTTTGTCCCAGAGAGTCTCCGTACTGCTGTGCTCCAGACTTACCATTCTCCCAAGGCAGCTGGCCACCCTGGGAAGAATCATCTTGTTTGGGCCATTTCCAAACAATTCTGGTGGCCTAGTCTATGGGCTGATGTAACTGCCTTCGTAGCTGCCTGTTCTGTGTGTGCTCAGAGTAAGACTCTACGACACCTTCCAGTGGGCCTCCTACAACCCAATGGAGAGATGCCCTGGACCCACCTGTCTATGGATTTAATTGTGGAGTTACCCAACTCCCAAGGCAACACTATTATCCTTATGGTGGTTGACCGGTTCTCAAAGATGTGTCATTGTATTCCACTTAAGAAGCTGCCCACTTCTAAGGAACTGGCTTCCACTTTTGCTTGGGAGATCTTTCGCTTACATGGGCTACCCAAGATGATTGTCTCAGACAGGGGTAGATAGTTTGTCTCCCGGTTCTGGAGAGCCTTTTGTGCACAGTTGGGAATTCAGCTTGCTTTCTCCTCTGTGTATCACCCGCAGTCTAATGGGGCCGCAGAACGAGCCAATCAGTCCTTGGAGCAATTCTTATGTTGCTATATTTCTGACCATCATAACAACTGGTCAGACCTATTGCCGTGGGCAGAGTTTGCTCACAACAGTGCCTTGAATTTTGCTTCCCGATTGTCCCCGTTTATGGCGAATTATGGTCTCCAACCTTCCATGTTGCCTGACTCATTTGTTCCGCAGAGTATTCCTGCGTTAGAGGAGCAGTAAGTGGGCTTTGTCACAGTAAGTGGGCTTAGCAACATATAGCAATATGGTGTGACCAAATCCCCATATTTTTGAAAATGTCTTTTTGAGAATGTTTAGGTGTTTTTTAACTGGCCTTGCTGGAGGTGAATGTTTTTTTGCATGTGTGCGCTGTAATATTTTTCTTCTATTGTATGGTCTAGGGATGAGCCGAACACCCCCCGGTTCGGTTCGCACCAGAACCTGCGAACGGACCGAAAGTTCGCACGAACGTTAGAACCCCATTGACATCTATGGGACTCGAACGTTCGAAATCAAAAGTGCTCATTTTAAAGGCTAATTTGCATGGTATTGTCCTAAAAAGGGTTTGGGGACCCGGGTCCTAACCCAGGGGACATGTATCAATGCAAAAAAAACTTTTAAAAACGGCCATTTTTTCGGGAGCAGTGATTTTAATAATGCTTAAAGTGAAAAAAAAAAGTGAAATATTCCTTTAAATATCGTACCTGAGGGGTGTCTATAGTATGCCTGTAAAGTGACGCGTGTTTCCCGTGTTTAGAACAGTCCCTGCACCAAATGTCATTTTTAAAGGAAAAATCTAATTTAAAACTGCTTGCGGGTTTAATGTAATGTCGGGTCCTGGCAATATGGATGAAAATCAGTGAGACAAACGGCATGGGTACCCCCCAGTCCATTACCAGGCCCTTTGGGTCTTGTATGGATATTAAGGGGAACCCCGCACCCAAATTAAAATAAGGAAAGGTGTGGGGCCACAAGGCCCTATATACTCTGAACAGCAGTATACAGGCGGTGCAAACAAGACAGGGACTGTAGGTTTGTTGTTAAGTAGAATCTATTTGTAATTTTGAATGGGTACATTTTTAACGTGTTTAGCTCCAGCCAAAAAATCTTTTTTAAGCTTTTTGGAAAACATAGGGAAGGGTTATCACCCCTGTGACATTTGTTTGCTGTCTTTCCTCCTCTTCAGAAGATTTCACCTCACTTTTTGTCCCAATGAAGAATGTTTTTTGAAAATTTGGGTTTTTTTGTGGAACAAGGATTGGAAAGCATCAGTGGAAAGGAGAAATGTTTTCCCCATATTAACTCTTACAGGAGAGAATTTCCCTTCCTAGGGGTAGATTTCATCTCACTTCCTGTTGTCTCCTTCCGTTTGCAAGTAGGAGTCGTTTGTAAGTTAGTTGTTTGAAAGTAGGGTCCTGCCCTATATACTCAGCAGAAATTTGGGCCTTAGGTGTTGCTGTGGCCACAACACTGTAAGCCCTCACAGGGCCCTGCTGGGAAATATTAGATCAAGAATTGTAATTACATGCCCCTGTTGAACAGGAGCTGAAAAATTAGGCCTTAGGCACTGGTGCTGGTGCCACAACACTGCAACCCCTTACAGACACTCTAGTTGGAACGCAGGAACGAGCCCTGCTGCAAAGTATTGCAGCAAAAATTGTAATTACACGCCCCTGTTAAACAGGGGCAGAAAAAATGGGCCTTAGGCACTGGTGCTGGTGCCACAACACTGCAACCCCTCGCAGACACTCTAGTTGGAACGCAGGAACGAGCCCTGCTGCAAAGTATTGCATCAAAAATTGTAATTACACGCCCCTGTTAAACAGGGGCATAAAAAAATGGGCCTTAGGCACTGGTGCTGGTGCCACAACACTGCAACCCCTCACAGACACTCTAGTTGGAACGCAGGAACGAGCCCTGCTGCAAAGTATTGCATCAAAAATTGTAATTACACGCCCCTGTTAAACAGGGGCAGAAAAAATGGGCCTTAGGCACTGGTGCTGGTGCCACAACACTGCAACCCCTCACAGACACTCTAGTTGGAACGCAGGAACGAGCCCTGCTGCAAAGTATTGCATCAAAAATTGTAATTACACGCCCCTGTTAAACAGGGGCAGAAAAAATGGGCCTTAGGCACTGGTGCTGGTGCCACAACACTGCAACCCCTCACAGACACTCTAGTTGGAATGCAGGAACGAGCCCTGCTGCAAAGTATTGCATCAAAAATTGTAATTACACGCCCCTGTTAAACAGGGGCAGAAAAAATGGGCCTTAGGCACTGGTGCTGGTGCCACAACACTGCAACCCCTCACAGACACTCTAGTTGGAATGCAGGAACGAGCCCTGCTGCAAAGTATTACATCAAAAATTGTAATTACACGCCCCGGTTAAACAGGGTGCTGAAAAATTGTGCCTTAGGCACTGGTGGTTGCGCCCAGAACCAAAAATGTTCTTATAAGCTATCAGCGTGATGATTGAGGAGGAAGAGGATAATTACTCAGGGATAGTCACTCAGCATCAGCATAGGCAGTCTTTGAAGGGATCTGAGATTTCAAAAAAAATTATTCGGTTACATCAGCATCAGGTGCTTGGTAGCTGGTGGTGATCCAAGACTGATTCATTTTTATGAAGGTCAGTCGATCGACCGAGTCAGTGGACAGACGCACCCTGTGATCGGTTACCACGCCTCCAGCAGCACTGAATGTGCGTTCCGAAAGAGCGCTGGATGCAGGACAGGCCAGTAGCTCAATTGCATACTGTGCAAGCTCTGGCCAGTGATCCATCCTCAAGACCCAGTAACCCAGAGGATTTTTGGTGGGAAAGGTGTCCAAGTCTGATCTTGCCCCTAGGTATTCCTGCACCATGTAAAACAGATGCTGGCAATGGTTGCTGGAACCGATCATACCTTGGGGCTGCGGACCAAAAAATTGTCTGAACGCATCGGTCAGACGGCCACCTTCTCCACCGCTCCTTCTTTGACTGACCGAAGCCTCAGCAACACGTTGTCCAGAAACAGGAGTTTGTAACCTCCCAGTCTCTGGGAACGTGTTGCACAGACCTTTCTGCAAGGCCTCCCGAAGATGTTTCATCCTCTGCTCCCTCTGCGATGGCAAGATAAGGTCCGCAACCTTACCCTTGTAACGTGGATCAAGGAGGGTTGCCAGCCAGTATTGGTCCTTCTCCTTGATACCACGAATACGAGGATCCTTACGCAGGCTTTGCAGGATCAGGGAGGCCATGCAGCGTAGGTTTGCTGAGGCATTCGGTCCGGAGTCCTCTGGGTCACTAAGGACGACATGGTCCGCAGCCACCTCCTCCCAGCCAAGTACAAGTCCATGTGTTTCTTGGGACTGATCCCTTAAAGACTGCTGCTGATGCTGAGTGCCAGGCTCCACCTCCATACTGACACAATCTTCCTCCTCCTCGTCCTCTTCCTGTGTGATCGGCGGGCACGCAGGAACACTGTCTGGATAAAGGGGGCCTTGAGAGCTAAGGAAGTCCTCCTCTTCCTGCCTCTGTTCTACCTCAAGTGCCCTGTCCATTATTCCACGCAGCGTGTGCTCCAACAGGTGGACAAGGAGAACAGTGTCACTGATGCATGCACTGTCACTGCTCACCATCCTCGTGGCCTCCTCAAATGGTGACAGGACAGTGCATGCATCCCTGGTGTGGGGAAAAAAAAACAAGCTCCCCTGACCCTGTCCTGGTGCCATAGTCGCACAGGTACTCATTGATGGCCCTCTGCTGCGTGTGCAGCCGCTGCAGCATGGCCAACGTTGAGTTCCACCTGGTGGGCATGTCACAGATTAGGCGGTTCTTGGGCAGGTTAAACTCCTTTTGGAGGTCCGTCAGCCGAGCACTGGCATTATATGACCAGCGGAAATGCACACAGACTTTCCTGGCCTGCCTCAGGACATCCTGTAAGCCCGGGTACCTGCCCAAGAACCGCTGCACCACCAAGTTAAGGACGTGAGCCAAACAGGGCACATGGGTCATTTGTCCCTGTCAGAGGGCAGAGAGGAGGTTGGTGCCATTGTCGCAAACCACCATTCCTGCCTTAAGTTGGCGTGGCGTCAACCACCTCTGAACCTGCCCCTGCAGAGCTGACAGAACCTCTGCCCCAGTGTGGCTCCTGTCCCCCAAGCACACCAGCTCAAGCACCACATGGCATCTTTTGGCCTGCGTACTTGCGTAGCCCCTTGAATGACTACGGAGCACCGCTGGTTCCGAGGAAGAGGCCATGGAGGAAGAAGAAGAGGAGGGGGTGGAGGAGAGAGGTGTGTCACAATCATTAGCATTTTGGAGGCGTGGTGGCGGAACAACCTCCAACACTACTGCACCTTGTCCTGCATCCTTACCAGCTGCCAGCAGAGTCACCCAATGCGTCGTGAAACTTAGGTAACATCCCTGTCCATGCCTGCTGACCCATGAGTCAGCGGTAATATGCACCTTACCGCTGACCGCCCTGTCCAGCGAGGCATGGACATTTCCTTCCACATTGGATAAATACGTGTGGCGCTAAGTAGTAGTGTACGTTATTGGGCAAAGCCTGACAGAATGGGAATCCGTGAGGACAACAGCCCAATAAAGTATATTTAATGAAACACCAAAACAACTTGTATGTTAAACTAGTGTAAGTAATACATAAATAAGTAGGTTATTTAGAGGGAAATCTGATTAATATTAAAGGACAATAATGGTCAAAACACCTAACTATAAGCAATGTGGAGAAGAGAATAAAGAAATTCTTCCCCATAAATCCCAATTCGAAAGGTGATAAATTAAACAGAACTTGTGAGTAATATAGTGACACATATGAAAAGTGTAGAATAGTGAAACACCATGACGACATGTATTGCTGTCATAAAAAAGGTCCAACGAATAATTATAAATAAATAATATGACTACAGTCCAGCGACAATAATTAAAAAATATAAAGAATAAAAAGTCTGTAGTTGTCAAGATGATTGGTGGAAGACCTTAAATCCGGGGATGGCGTCCACAGGATAAGGGGCTCAGCATATATAAAGATGGGATAGGTAAAAAATACTCTTACCGGAAATGGTGGACCCCTCGGCCAGCGGCCTGGGGGTCAAACAGGCTTAGGATAAGGAAGAGGGTTCCACAGCAGTTGGAGGGGTTGGGGGGAACCCTCGACACTCACCAACCGACCTCTCTGGTTGTAACGACTCCCGGTCTCCAAGGGGTCAATCAAGAATTGTTCGCAGGGAAGCCGCTTCCAGAGACCAGGTATGGGTCCTCAAAAATGGGGTTTAAAAAGAAGGAGACCTTCCCATAGTGTAAATCCGCTTACTGAGAAGCATTTATTTGTAAATCAAAGGCTAAACAGCACACCTTGACCTAAACATCACAGTCAGGTATAAAACAATAAAAAGCGCTATAGAATAAAAGTGGCAAGACAGGCATAACCACCCGACGCGTTTCGTCCTACGGGACTTCAACTGGGGTACATGACTGTCTGACACAAATGCCTGTATATATATAGAAAACTTATAATTACCCAGTGTTAGCAGCTGTTTGTGCCATGTGTGCCGTTACTTCCGGGTTATCCGGAAGGGGGCGTCAAAATGGGAGAACTACCAATCCCAAGGAGTCAGGACCTGGCTCTAAACCAAGCCTCAATATGGAAGGTCCTATAGAGATATGTCATGGGCGGCGTCTACCTCCTTAGTGGGAAGGTGACGTCTGTCCGCCAATAAAATTCAAAGGCCGGGAAATGACGTGTCCACAGGGCACGTCACCTCCCATGGCCAATCGTGGCCCGAATGCAAAAGACGTACAGCGTCCAAGGGGAGGCCGTACTGAGAAACCACGTGCGACGTCAGTTCCATAGTCGCCGGAGGTGACGAAGGATGGAACACAGATGCGTCCAATGGGAGGGCGTACTGAAAAAACACGTGCGGCGTCAGTTCCGTAATCACCGGAAATGACGGAGGATGGAACGCACATGCGAACCAACCCTCACTAAAACGAGACGGCAAGCAGATTGGTCCGCCAGTGGTAATACACGCAACGCACAATGAGGTCTGGAGCGCACATGCGGTCCGGCCTCCATAGTAGAAAAAAAGGTGATTTAACATGGCGCAAACATCGCTAAATTCAGCAACCTTAAATTGGCTAATGGTAAAATGTGTTATAATCCTGCAGAAATGTACAAAATTTACAAAATTTCTAAACCATAACTAGGTGAAAAATATCATGACCCTGTATAACTATACAAAACTAATGATCAAAATCAACAAAATATACCCTTTTGGGGGACTATAAAGTAGGTACATAATATTATCCGAGAATGATGTATGGAAAGGAGGGGGGGGGGGATGAATTCCACTAATTAGAACCCCAACTCCCCATCATGAAGAAATAACAATCGAAGTGAAAATAAAAATAAAAATAAAATTGAGATAAAAATATTGGGAGAATCATAAGGGAGGACTACTGGTATAACAATCAAGACTGGTTAATGAAAGCATTTATATCCCAGTCGACATTGAGGCCAAATGGTAAATGACATTTTAATTGATGTATCCAGAAAGTTTCTAATCTAGACACGCCCCTTTTCATAGACGCGCCCCTCCAATGTGGAATAAATTTATCAATAACCTGGAACTGGATACCATTCGGGTTTTGATTATGGCATTGCAAAAAATGTTTAGGGACGCTGTGATTTGTGAGGCCTTTCTTAATATTAGCTATATGCTCATTACCTCTCACCGATAGTGTACGTATGGTCCGGCCTACATACTGTTTTTTGCAAGGACATGTGATCAAATAGACCACATATCTGGTCTCACATGTCAAAAAATGTTTTATCTGGTATTCCCTACCCGTAGAGGTAGAAATGAATGTCTCCGTTCGTCTGCGTCCACTAACGTTGTGTAAACATACGTTACATCGTTTACACGGGAAGAAGCCTTTCATATTATGAAAGAAGGAACGAATCGGGGGGGGATCAATAACATTAGAGGCAATCTGGCCTCTAATGGATGGAGCCCCCTTAAAAATTATACCACTTCGTTCGGGAAGGACCGGACCCAATATTGGGTCATTTTTAAGGACTCTCCAGTGTCTTGCTAGGATTGCTTTAATCTGTTTATGTTGTATAGAGAAATTTGTCAACAAAGACCATTTGTGTTTATTATCAGAATTGCTTTTGGGTTGTCCCATCAATAAAGATTCTCTATTAATCTGAGCAATGTTCATAATTTCCCTATCTACATCTCCGGAGTCATAGCCCTTATTGATGAACCTGGACCTCAAAATTTGCGTCTGTTGGAAATACTCAGTAAGGTTACTACAATTACGTCTAATCCGTGTGAATTGACTGCGTGGCACCGATTTCAGCCACGTGGCGTGATGGCAACTGTCGACCGGAATGTAACCATTCCGGTCGGTTGGTTTAAAGAATGTTTTAGTTTCTAGGCGGTCATTAGCTACAACTATTTCTAGATCTAAAAAGTGGATAGGAGGAAGCACTGACCTCATATTTCAGTTCAATCCCAATCTTATTGTCATTAAGTTTCTTCAAAAAAGCATGTAAAGCATCAACACTCCCTCTCCAAAGGAGGAGGATGTCGTCTATGTACCTCGCCCAAAGGACCAACTCCGGGGGGTCGAGGGCATAGACGACATCCTCCTCCCAGCGGGCCATAAAAATGTTGGCCAGGCTAGGGGCGAACTTGGCGCCCATAGCCACTCCCTTTCGTTGAATATAAAAATCTTGGGGTTCTTGGGGTTCTAATTAGTGGAATTCATCCCCCCCCCCTCCTTTCCATACATCATTCTCGGATAATATTATGTACCTACTTTATAGTCCCCCAAAAGGGTATATTTTGTTGATTTTGATCATTAGTTTTGTATAGTTATACAGGGTCATGATATTTTTCACCTAGTTATGGTTTAGAAATTTTGTAAATTTTGTACATTTCTGCAGGATTATAACACATTTTACCATTAGCCAATTTAAGGTTGCTGAATTTAGCGATGTTTGCGCCATGTTAAATCACCTTTTTTTCTACTATGGAGGCCGGACCGCATGTGCGCTCCAGACCTCATTGTGCGTTGCGTGTATTACCACTGGCGGACCAATCTGCTTGCCGTCTCGTTTTAGTGAGGGTTGGTTCGCATGTGCGTTCCATCCTCCATCATTTCCGGTGATTACGGAACTGACGCCGCACGTGTTTTTTCAGTACGCCCTCCCATTGGACGCATCTGTGTTCCATCCTCCGTCACCTCCGGCGACTATGGAACTGACGTCGCACGTGGTTTCTCAGTACGGCCTCCCCTTGGACGCTGTACGTCTTTTGCATTCGGGCCACGATTGGCCATGGGAGGTGACGTGCCCTGTGGACACGTCATTTCCCGGCCTTTGAATTTTATTGGCGGACAGACGTCACCTTCCCACTAAGGAGGTAGACGCCGCCCATGACATATCTCTATAGGACCTTCCATATTGAGGCTTGGTTTAGAGCCAGGTCCTGACTCCTTGGGATTGGTAGTTCTCCCATTTTGACGCCCCCTTCCGGATAACCCGGAAGTAACGGCACACATGGCACAAACAGCTGCTAACACTGGGTAATTATAAGTTTTCTATATATATACAGGCATTTGTGGCAGACAGTCATGTACCCCAGTTGAAGTCCCGTAGGACGAAACGCGTCGGGTGGTTATGCCTGTCTTGCCACTTTTATTCTATAGCGCTTTTTATTGTTTTATACCTGACTGTGATGTTTAGGTCAAGGTGTGCTGTTTAGCCTTTGATTT
The DNA here is from genome assembly GCA_037952925.1 of Lithobates clamitans. Taxonomy (NCBI): domain Eukaryota; kingdom Metazoa; phylum Chordata; class Amphibia; order Anura; family Ranidae; genus Lithobates; species Lithobates clamitans. The sequence goes on from JBBGZY010000655.1 coordinate 7,976,344, forward strand.
ACAAATAAATGCTTCTCAGTAAGCGGATTTACACTATGGGAAGGTCTCCTTCTTTTTAAACCCCATTTTTGAGGACCCATACCTGGTCTCTGGAAGCGGCTTCCCTGCGAACAATTCTTGATTGACCCCTTGGAGACCGGGAGTCGTTACAACCAGAGAGGTCGGTTGGTGAGTGTCGAGGGTTCCCCCCAACCCCTCCAACTGCTGTGGAACCCTCTTCCTTATCCTAAGCCTGTTTGACCCCCAGGCCGCTGGCCGAGGGGTCCACCATTTCCGGTAAGAGTATTTTTTACCTATCCCATCTTTATATATGCTGAGCCCCTTATCCTGTGGACGCCATCCCCGGATTTAAGGTCTTCCACCAATCATCTTGACAACTACAGACTTTTTATTCTTTATATTTTTTAATTATTGTCGCTGGACTGTAGTCATATTATTTATTTATAATTATTCGTTGGACCTTTTTTATGACAGCAATACATGTCGTCATGGTGTTTCACTATTCTACACTTTTCATATGTGTCACTATATTACTCACAAGTTCTGTTTAATTTATCACCTTTCGAATTGGGATTTATGGGGAAGAATTTCTTTATTCTCTTCTCCACATTGCTTATAGTTAGGTGTTTTGACCATTATTGTCCTTTAATATTAATCAGATTTCCCTCTGATTAACCTACTTATTTATGTATTACTTACACTAGTTTAACACACAAGTTGTTTTGGTGTTTCATTAAATATACTTTATTGGGCTGTTGTCCTCACGGATTCCCATTCTGTCAGGCTTTGCCCAATAACGTACACTACTACTTAGCGCCACACGTATTTATCCAGTATTCCATCACAATTAGTCTGATTGTTGTGTCGGCAGCTTTCCTCTATTTTAGTTGGCGCATTATTAATTTACTTTATCTTTAGTTGTTATTTTAGACACATATAGTGCTGCCCCTATTTAACCTCCCGGAGTCATCTGCGTTCACCATGGATGTATTTGACTACCGTACCAATCGCTCAGTGAATACTGATGGGGTATTTACCCTTATTAAAACAGATACCGAGTTAGGAGGTTTATTCCTCAGATTGAAGAACCTTATGGTATCTGAGCTCCATTTGGATTGGGACATTGTATTTTTGGAGCAGTATACCAAGGAACATATGGTCCCGAGAGGCTTAAGGTGGAATGTATATCCACAACAGGGAGATCTAGAGTTGGAATCTTGGTTCCGTTATTTTAACGAGGTGGGGATCTCCCTTTTAAAATTTCTAGTAGATAAAAAAAGAGCCAGAATGGTAGTCATAGATAGGGAGATAAAGGAAATCAAAGAAAAATTGATTCCCTTTAGATCCTCTCCAGAATACGCCACACATTCCACCTCCCTGAGAAATCTCCTTGAGAAAGAGGAAAAGGATCAGAAGATTAAGAAACAAGAAAAATATACCAGGGACGTTAACGATTACAAAAATGGTAATGTTTTCTCCTGGCAGAATAAGGATGGAGAACCGGTTGCCCCTGAGAACGGCCCTTGTCAGATGGAAGTCTCGGTGCAACAACTTCCCCATACCCAACCACCGTTAAAAAATACAGGTGTAATAGACCGTAGGGCTGCTGATCACCACCGGCCCGCCCCCCCCCATACACCCAACCCATATCGGAGGGGACCCCCAACAAACCCTAGAGGTAGGGAGAGAGTGGGGAGAGGGAGAGGGAGAGGTCAGAGAGACAGGTCCTCTAATTATGAGGGCCAGAGACTGACACCGAGAAGAGATAACTACCATGATGCATATAACGAACACTATGAATACTCCTACCCACAGAGGACCCCTATACGCACGTTCAATAGATATTCCCCTTTGAGAGAGGACAGACCACGTGAGAACCATAATTCCTATCATCCGTATAGAGAGACGGACTCCAGTTATTATAATAAATCACCCTTCAATTATAACCAGCAGCAACCAGGCCCCTCCTATCAAGGGGATTTTCCCAAAGAACAAGGGAGATTCAAGCGAGCCATAGACGGAAACGTGGGACCAGAGGGGGGAGGCGTTCCCGACAAAAGAAAAAGGGTCTGAAAGAAAGTGGGATATTTAATCTTAGCAAAACCTCTCTTTCGGAAGCCGAACTTTTGGTCTTGGAGAAAGGTTTAAAGTTCGCCCCCCCGAATAAATTAAATAAATTTAATACTTTTATAGACATTCAGAAATATGTACGAAAACTGAATGTACAGAGATATATCATCTCCAACCCCATGAGACCAAAAATAGAGACTAATTCACATATAGTCCATTCAGGACTCTCAAACCCTTCCCTTTTCAACCCCCCTGGCCCTACCGCTCCTTCTATTAAAGTGTTTCGGGACTTAGTTTTACAGGACCTGGATAAACTACCACCCAAAAGAGTATTCAGTAACCCTACTGTGAGAACTGGACTTAAGAAACTATGCGAACGAAAAGACCTAGTTATCCGCCCCGCTGATAAGGGGGGCGGAATAGTCGTATTGGATAAAAACGACTACCACTCAGAAATGACTAGAATCCTAAGTGACACTGATACATACTCTAGGATCTATACTAACCCTACAGTTTCTTTTAAGAGGCTACTCACAGACTTGGTGGACACCGGTTTTCAACTAGGCATTTTAAATAATAAAGAAAAAAGCTTTCTTATTCCAACCGCCCCGAGAATCCCGGTAATCTATTATTTACCAAAGATACATAAGAGTGTTACCCAACCGCCTGGCCGCCCTATTATTAGCGGCATTGAGTCTATCACTTCCCGTATAGGGAAGTACATAGATTTTTTCTTACAGCCCATCGTACAGTCCACACCATCTTATCTTAAGGATACTAAAGATACTATTTCCAAACTCAATAGTATAACCTACAGTAATGACCTTCTCCTCGTTACTGCTGACGTAACGTCGCTATATACCTCTATACCCCATGATGCCGGGTTTGCTGCGGTTGAACTTTTTCTATCTAGGGAGGACTCTATCCCAAGAACCCAGCAGAGATTCATTATGGACCTGCTGAGGTTCGCAACCACACATAATTATTTTTGGTATAATGGAGATTTTTATATTCAACGAAAGGGAGTGGCTATGGGCGCCAAGTTCGCCCCTAGCCTGGCCAACATTTTTATGGCCCGCTGGGAGGAGGATGTCATCTATGCCCTCGACCCCCCGGAGTTGGTCCTTTGGGCGAGGTACATAGACGACATCCTCCTCCTTTGGAGAGGGAGTGTTGATGCTTTACATGCTTTTTTGAAGAAACTTAATGACAATAAGATTGGGATTGAACTGAAATATGAGGTCAGTGCTTCCTCTATCCACTTTTTAGATCTAGAAATAGTTGTAGCTAATGACCGCCTAGAAACTAAAACATTCTTTAAACCAACCGACCGGAATGGTTACATTCCGGTCGACAGTTGCCATCACGCCACGTGGCTGAAATCGGTGCCACGCAGTCAATTCACACGGATTAGACGTAATTGTAGTAACCTTACTGAGTATTTCCAACAGACGCAAATTTTGAGGTCCAGGTTCATCAATAAGGGCTATGACTCCGGAGATGTAGATAGGGAAATTATGAACATTGCTCAGATTAATAGAGAATCTTTATTGATGGGACAACCCAAAAGCAATTCTGATAATAAACACAAATGGTCTTTGTTGACAAATTTCTCTATACAACATAAACAGATTAAAGCAATCCTAGCAAGACACTGGAGAGTCCTTAAAAATGACCCAATATTGGGTCCGGTCCTTCCCGAACGAAGTGGTATAATTTTTAAGGGGGCTCCATCCATTAGAGGCCAGATTGCCTCTAATGTTATTGATCCCCCCCGATTCGTTCCTTCTTTCATAATATGAAAGGCTTCTTCCCGTGTAAACGATGTAACGTATGTTTACACAACGTTAGTGGACGCAGACGAACGGAGACATTCATTTCTACCTCTACGGGTAGGGAATACCAGATAAAACATTTTTTGACATGTGAGACCAGATATGTGGTCTATTTGATCACATGTCCTTGCAAAAAACAGTATGTAGGCCGGACCATACGTACACTATCGGTGAGAGGTAATGAGCATATAGCTAATATTAAGAAAGGCCTCACAAATCACAGCGTCCCTAAACATTTTTTGCAATGCCATAATCAAAACCCGAATGGTATCCAGTTCCAGGTTATTGATAAATTTATTCCACATTGGAGGGGCGCGTCTATGAAAAGGGGCGTGTCTAGATTAGAAACTTTCTGGATACATCAATTAAAATGTCATTTACCATTTGGCCTCAATGTCGACTGGGATATAAATGCTTTCATTAACCAGTCTTGATTGTTATACCAGTAGTCCTCCCTTATGATTCTCCCAATATTTTTATCTCAATTTTATTTTTATTTTTATTTTCACTTCGATTGTTATTTCTTCATGATGGGGAGTTGGGGTTCTAATTAGTGGAATTCATCCCCCCCCCCCTCCTTTCCATACATCATTCTCGGATAATATTATGTACCTACTTTATAGTCCCCCAAAAGGGTATATTTTGTTGATTTTGATCATTAGTTTTGTATAGTTATACAGGGTCATGATATTTTTCACCTAGTTATGGTTTAGAAATTTTGTAAATTTTGTACATTTCTGCAGGATTATAACACATTTTACCATTAGCCAATTTAAGGTTGCTGAATTTAGCGATGTTTGCGCCATGTTAAATCACCTTTTTTTCTACTATGGAGGCCGGACCGCATGTGCGCTCCAGACCTCATTGTGCGTTGCGTGTATTACCACTGGCGGACCAATCTGCTTGCCGTCTCGTTTTAGTGAGGGTTGGTTCGCATGTGCGTTCCATCCTCCGTCATTTCCGGTGATTACGGAACTGACGCCGCACGTGTTTTTTCAGTACGCCCTCCCATTGGACGCATCTGTGTTCCATCCTTCGTCACCTCCGGCGACTATGGAACTGACGTCGCACGTGGTTTCTCAGTACGGCCTCCCCTTGGACGCTGTACGTCTTTTGCATTCGGGCCACGATTGGCCATGGGAGGTGACGTGCCCTGTGGACACGTCATTTCCCGGCCTTTGAATTTTATTGGCGGACAGACGTCACCTTCCCACTAAGGAGGTAGACGCCGCCCATGACATATCTCTATAGGACCTTCCATATTGAGGCTTGGTTTAGAGCCAGGTCCTGACTCCTTGGGATTGGTAGTTCTCCCATTTTGACGCCCCCTTCCGGATAACCCGGAAGTAACGGCACACATGGCACAAACAGCTGCTAACACTGGGTAATTATAAGTTTTCTATATATATACAGGCATTTGTGTCAGACAGTCATGTACCCCAGTTGAAGTCCCGTAGGACGAAACGCGTCGGGTGGTTATGCCTGTCTTGCCACTTTTATTCTATAGCGCTTTTTATTGTTTTATACCTGACTGTGATGTTTAGGTCAAGGTGTGCTGTTTAGCCTTTGATTTACAAATAAATGCTTCTCAGTAAGCGGATTTACACTATGGGAAGGTCTCCTTCTTTTTAAACCCCATTTTTGAGGACCCATACCTGGTCTCTGGAAGCGGCTTCCCTGCGAACAATTCTTGATTGACCCCTTGGAGACCGGGAGTCGTTACAACCAGAGAGGTCGGTTGGTGAGTGTCGAGGGTTCCCCCCAACCCCTCCAACTGCTGTGGAACCCTCTTCCTTATCCTAAGCCTGTTTGACCCCCAGGCCGCTGGCCGAGGGGTCCACCATTTCCGGTAAGAGTATTTTTTACCTATCCCATCTTTATATATGCTGAGCCCCTTATCCTGTGGACGCCATCCCCGGATTTAAGGTCTTCCACCAATCATCTTGACAACTACAGACTTTTTATTCTTTATATTTTTTAATTATTGTCGCTGGACTGTAGTCATATTATTTATTTATAATTATTCGTTGGACCTTTTTTATGACAGCAATACATGTCGTCATGGTGTTTCACTATTCTACACTTTTCATATGTGTCACTATATTACTCACAAGTTCTGTTTAATTTATCACCTTTCGAATTGGGATTTATGGGGAAGAATTTCTTTATTCTCTTCTCCACATTGCTTATAGTTAGGTGTTTTGACCATTATTGTCCTTTAATATTAATCAGATTTCCCTCTGATTAACCTACTTATTTATGTATTACTTACACTAGTTTAACACACAAGTTGTTTTGGTGTTTCATTAAATATACTTTATTGGGCTGTTGTCCTCACGGATTCCCATTCTGTCAGGCTTTGCCCAATAACGTACACTACTACTTAGCGCCACACGTATTTATCCAGTATTCCATCACAATTAGTCTGATTGTTGTGTCGGCAGCTTTCCTCTATTTTAGTTGGCGCATTATTAATTTACTTTATCTTTAATTGCCTTCCACATGCTGGTAGAGAGCCGGAATCGCCTTCCGTGAGAAAAAGTGGCGTTTGGGTACCTGCCACTGAGGAACCGCACATTCCACAAACTCACGGAAGGGGGCAGAGTCTACCAACTGTAAAGGCAGCAGTTGAAATGCTAGCAATTTTGCCAAGCTAGCATTCAACCGCTGGGCATGTGGATGGCTGGGAGCAAACTTCTTTCGGCGGTGCAGCAGCTGGGGCAGGGAAATTTGCCTGGTACAATCTGACGTCGGTGTACCAAAAGCAGATTGCCCACAAGTACTTGGCTGTGACACACCTAATTCTACACCTTCATTCCTCTCGGTGCAGGTCTCAGAGAGGACTGAAGGTCTAGTGGGGTTGGAAATTTCAGCTGATGAGGAGCAAGGAGAGGTCCTCTTTGTTCTTTGGTGTGGGTCTTTTAGATACACTTGCCAACGAACTGCATGGCAGGTCAACATATGTCTGGTCAAGCATGTGGTACCCAAGCGGGAGATGTTTTGGCCACGTGAGATACGCTGGAGACATATGTTGCAAATAGCAGCGGTGCGATCTGATGCACTCGTCTCAAAAAAGGCCCACACCAAAGAACTTTTTTAATAACGCGCAGAGACTGCAGCACCCTGCACATGTGGAGCTTTGGGGTGTGATGCAGTCAATGTGCTGCCCTTAGGCTGGCCCCTGGAGGGCATCCTACCTTGTTGGTGATGTGCCGCCTCCTCCTCCTCCTCCTCCTCCTCTCTCCTATCAGGCACCCACGTTGAGTCAGTGACCTCATCATCCCCTCCCTCCTCATCACTGGAGCAAACCTGGCAGTATGCTGCAGCAGGGGGAGCATGACTGCCAGATTGCTGTCCTTCTTGGGCACCCCCTCTGTCCGTGCTCATGTTACTGCCTTCATCAAGCTCAGTATCATCATCAGAGCCTTCCAAACGCTGAGCATCCTCCTGGGGGCATGTACCCAACACTGTGGTCAAACAGTTCGAGGGACTCCTCAGGAGGACATGGTGGGGCTAGGGAAGGAGTCACTGATGACATTGAGCCGAGGGAAGAGGCTGCTGCTTTGCCAGACAAAGTACCCTGGGCATGGGTGAGAGAGGATGAGGAGGAAGAGATCGGCTTGGTCATCCACTCGACCAAGTCTTCCGCATGTTGCGGCTCAACATGGCCAGCTGCCGGAAAAAAGGCCAAGCGTGTCCCATGGCCACGTGCTGATGAGGATGCACCGTCTCCACGACCAGCACTAGACACAGAGCCTGCTTGCCCTCTCTTATTGGCTTGTGACTGTCTGCCTGTCCTTCTTGGCCTTCCAGACATACTAATGGCCTGTAGCTGCACTAAGCTGGGATATATATATATATATATATATATATATATATACTGATACTGCAGCTAGCAAAATCAACTGCCTGCCTGTAGTATGAGAACACCACCAACCTTCTACAGGTAGCTTTAGCTGAACACTGTGAGCAGGACACACCCCACTAACTTGTAGGTTTAGCAGAACACTGTGAGCAGGACGCACTGCACTAACTGTAAATAGTCTAGCTGCCTGACTGTGGTACTAATAGGGTCAAAAGAACACCAGCAATTTTCTTCAGGTAGCTGTATTTACTGCAACAAGACAAGCCTGCCTGTCAGTAAGAAGATAACAGAAACGGATCTAGCTGAACACTGTGAGCAGGACGCACCCCACTAACTTGTAGGTTTTGCAGAACACTGTGAGCAGGACGCACTGCACTAAATGTAAATAGTCTAGCTGCCTGACTGTGGTACTAATAGTATCAAAAGAACACCAGTAATTTTCTTCAGGTAACTTTATATACTGTAACAAGACAAGCCTGCCTGTCAGTAAGAAGATAACAGGAACGGATCTAGCTGAACACTGTGAGCAGGACGCACTGCAATAAAAGTAAATAGTCTAGCTGCCTGACTGTGGTACTAATAGGATCAAAGGAACACCAGTAATTTTCTTCAGGTAGCTTTATATACTGTAACAAGACAAGCCTGCCTGTCAGTAAGAAGATAACAGGAACGGATCTAGCTGAACAATGTGAGCAGGACGCACTGCACTAAGTGTAAATAGTCTAGCTGCCTGACTGTGGTACTAATAGGATCAAAAGAACACCAGCAATTTTCTTCAGGTAGCTGTATTTACTGTAACAAGACAAGCCTGCCTGTCAGTAAGAAGATAACAGAAACGGATCTAGCTGAACACTGTGAGCAGGACGCACCCCACTAGCTTGTAGGTTTAGCTGAACACTGTGAGGTGGACGCACCCCACTAACTTGTAGGTTTAGCTGAACACTGTGAGCAGGACGCACCCCACTAACTTGTAGGTTTAGCAGAACACTGTGAGCAGGACGCACTGCACTAACTGTAAATAGTCTAGCTGCCTGACTGTGGTACTAATAGGATCAAAAGAACACCAGTAATTTTCTTCAGGTAGCTGTATTTACTGTAACAAGACAAGCCTGCCTTTCAGTAGGAAGATAACAGGAACGGATCTAGCTGAACACTGTGAGCAGGACGCACTGCACTAAATGTAAATAGTCTAGCTGCCTGACTGTGGTACTAATAGGATCAAAAGAACACCAGTAATTTTCTTCAGGTAGCTTTATATACTGTAACAAGACAAGCCTGCCTGTCAGTAGAAAGATAACAGGAACGGATCTAGCTGAACACTGTGAGCAGGACGCACTGCACTAAATGTAAATAGTCTAGAAGATAACAGGAACGGATCTAGCTAAACTGAATACAGTGTATATATATATATGCGTATATATACACAATACACTTTAAGTGCAGCTAACTTACTGACTGTCCTGCCTAATCTAGCTAACTCAAATGAAATGACACTGTCTCTCTCTCTCTCTCTCTCTAAGCACACCGGAACACACTGCACAGGGCCGCCGTGCAGGCGGCCTTATATAGTGTGGGGCGTGTACTAAATCCCTTGAGCCATAATTGGCCAAAGCCTCCTTGGCTTTGGCCAATTACGGCTCCCTGTTAAGGCGGCGCTGTGATTGGCCAAGCATGCGGGTCATAGTGCATGCTTGGCCAATCATCAGCAAGCAATGCACTGCGATGCCGCAGTGAATTATGGGCCGTGACGCGCTACACGAATTTGGCGCGAACGGCCCATATCGTTCGCAATTCGGCGAACGACCGAACAGCCGATGTTCGAGTCGAACATGGGTTCGACTCGAACACGAAGCTCATCCCTAGTATGGTCTTATGGCTGCACCAGCTTTAATGAGAAGGTGTGCCCCCCAAATATCTTGTTTGTGTATTGTATGGATTCTGACCAAATCCTTTTGGGATAGGAGCACCCTATTCCCTCATTAAGTACCTCTCATTAGTGTCCACTTGTGTCATAGGTGGAGACCTTTAAATTCTCCCATTTAGAAGAGTGTAGCTCTCATGGTTCAGAGAAGCAGGATCTCACAAATCTATGTATAGTGTAGGACCCACTAATCTTGGGGTACTTTGTCGCAGTAAGTGGGCTTAGCACCATATAGCAATATGGTGTGACCAAATCCCCATATTTTTGAAAATGTCTTTTTGAGAATGTTTAGGTGTTTTTAAACTAGCCTTGCTGGAGGTGAATGTTTTTTTGCATGTGTGCACTGTAATATTTGTCTTCTATTGTATGAGGCTGGGGACCTCACTAGGTGCATCTGGGAGGGATGGGTTTTTGAAGGAAATGTTAATAAATCTTTTTAATGTGAGGTGTCTAGAAACGTATTCAGATCTTTAAAAAGTGTGAAAGGATTGGGATTGGTGGTAAGTGCAAAAGTTAAATCCGAGTTCCATCCAAAAATGAAACTTTCGCTTTTTTCGGAATTCTCCCCCCTCCGGTCTCACATTTGGCACCTTTCAGGGGGGAGGGGGGAGCAGATACCTCTATAATCCATGTATTTGCTCCCACTTCCGGGCATAGATAGCCGCAGTATCCGCAGATATCTATGCTATATCCAGTGCCTCCTCCTTCCCCCCCGCTGTCTTCTGGGATACACACAGGTCCCAGAAGACAGCAGGGACCAGTGGAATCACGCAGCGCGACTCACGCATGCACATTAGGGAACCAGGCTGTGAAGCCGCAAGGCTTCACTTCTTGATTCCCTTACCGAAGATGGCGGTGCCTCCACTCGAGAGACGAGAGACAGATTGGCTTCAGGTGCCGATATGGCGGACGCCCTGGACAGGTAAGTATCCATTTTTTAAAAGTCAGCAGCTGCAGTATTTGTAGCTGCTGACTTAAAAAAAAAAATTTGGTGGAACTCCGCTTTAAGTCTTTGCTCAATAAAGATACATCTTGGTGGGCTAGTTTATGGGAGGAGAGGTTGAAGATTTTAACAGTCTCTGCATTTTTCCTCTTTTTGTTTCTTCCTCTGCCTCCTCTTCTTCCTCTCATCCGTGTTTTCTTTTTATGATGCTGGATAGGGGGCGCTTGTCTAAAAAATCATCATCAAGAGTGGGGGTTAGTGGATCGATGGTCTTAGGATCCAAATGTAGGTTGAGATTATGGGATGTCTCCAGCTGTATATTGGATGTAGTATCAGGATTGGATTGGCAGTTGTGGTCAAAGCTGCCCTGATGTTGGAACCTACATTCCTGCTGGATGTAATGAGTGGATCTGTTGTGGAAAGGGATGTTAAATTGGTGTCCTTGGCCTGAAGTTATGATCTGGGATTAACTACATCCTGGCTGGTCGGATGGGGAATTTTTCGTATTTTAGTTGGTCTTTTGGGTTTGGGGGTGGCTATTGGGGGACAAACTCTAGTGGTGGATAAGGGTCTGGCCTTAGTTGGTGGGGCTGGTGTCTGGATGTGTTTTTTCAAGGTTCAGGTCTCAGCCTGCCTAACAGGGGTTGAGAAGGGAGGGGAGGAAAATTTAGGGGATTTCTAAATTTTTCCAGCAAAAAACCTTTTTAGTAGTGTAATCATCTATAGTTCTAAATTTACTAAGCTTATTAGCAATGAGTTCATCCTCTTGATTGATAGTGTTTCTCTTAAGTGTCCTAAACCAAGTATGTGGTAATTGTGAAATACTCTGTACAATGTCATCAAACATATCCTTAACCTTTCGGACGAGGGTCTCATATTTCCTTTTTCTTTGTGAAATAATAACCTTCATCCATTTTTCCGTACAATATTCGGAAATATATTCCCAATCCTTCAGCATCCTTCAGCAAGGTTGGGGGTGGTGGGATTGTAAGTAACCATCCCACACATACATACATTGGTGTGTATCTGCATTTTGATTTTTTAATATTGATATTCAGATCGTGCACCCTTAGTTAGATTTTTGGCCTTTTTTAGCTCAATATGTACTCTGTTTTGTATCAGCTGTCAACCTTTGTAAGCCCAACTATTAGACATGTGCGATTAGTTTTGTACGAATCGTAAATTTAGCATGAATTTCCGAAAATTCGTACATTCGGGAGGATCCGAAATACGAATTGCTATGCTTCCGCATTTTGTACGTAATACGAAATTTCGTTTACGAATTACGGATCCAAAATCCTAATGAACATATGCAATTGTTACGAAAAGTTAACGAACCTAAAAGTTAAAAACCCAGGAAGTCAACACAGCACAGGGATGGTGGGAGCCCCTCATAATGATAAATTCATCATAACGAACATTCATAATTGCTACGAAATGTTAACAAACCTAAAAGTTAAAAACCCAGGAAGTCAGCACAGCACGGGGATGGTGGGAGCCCCTCATAATGATAAAATCATCATAACGAACATTCGTAATTGTTTTACGAAAAGTTAACGAACCTAACGAAAATTCGTATTTCGTACAAAATTTTTGTACATTTAAGATATGCTGCAACTATTTCCTAGAAGCAAATTTTTCCTCCCATATATCTCTACACCTAGGGGGATGCTTGTTGAAAGAGACCTTGTACTTCATGCAATGATTGCTTTTTAAATGTGACACCCTCCCTCTTACTTAAATGCTGAATAAGAGTTAAAAATAAACACTTCTAGGGGGAAAAAAATACATAATATTCTTATCTTTCCTTTAGCTTTTGTAGGGCAGTCCAGATGACAAGGTCCCTGGGAAAGCTGAGTGCTCCAAATCATGAAAAATGCGGCGTTTTAGCTAGATTTGAATTGGACTCCAAACATATCACTGACATCAACCTTGCTTGGATGTCGCAGCCAAAAGCTGGTGGAACAGTAGGTATATTTTTCAAAAAATTTCCTTCGCGCTGGTAGATGTGAAAAAAATTAATTAACTAGGTGATGTAGAATGCTAAATGTGAATATTGCAGCAAAATTAATAGTGCTCACACAACCGCTTGCTGAATAAATAATTAGGTGAATTTCGCGCAATATTCCAGTAGTGCCAGTGTCTAGATGCCAAAAAAGAAAGAGGCAGATAGAAATGCTAGCAAAGGTTATAACATCATAAATAACCGTGAGTGGATCCTGGTAAGTGAAAATCCTTGTATAAAGTGTTATACCATTAAATAAATTGATAAAGTGCAACCGTGTAATAAATAACCGTGAATGGATCCTGATGAATAAAAATCTTGTGTGAAGTGTTATGACCTTAAAATAAATTAATATAAAGTGCAACCGTGGCTGAACCGTGAATAAATGCTGGTGAATAAAAGTCTTGGTAAAAAGTCCTTATAGCATTGAATAAATTAATATAAAGTAAAATCCATCAAAAAAGTGAATGATTAGCAACAAATTAATATCAAAAGTGCACTAAACTCAGTGTGATCACAATTCATTTAACTGCGCCTTTAAAAATAAAGACTCAAAATAGCAGCATTGCAAGATTCAAAATGTGCAATTCATAAAATCTAGGATAGATGGCGCTGTTGAGTAGATAGGAAGTCCTTCTAATCGGGTCTGTGTGTGTTCTATATGATGGTTGAATGGTTCCTACGGTGATATCCTCTAGTGTAGTCTCTCTGGACTCTCACCTTAAATTAGTACAAATCGAGTTGTGGAAATAAGATCCGTGCAGTATGGAAGCGCTGCTTGGACACTTCTCCCTCTGTACTAGTTGACTCTCTGGATCTTCTCCTGTGTTCCCTCGGCTCCCTCCGCTCTGATAAGGCTCAGACAAGATAAAGACAGGGGGGGGGGGAGAGAGAAGGCAGGCTCCACTAGTGTGTTAACGTTTTAAAACCAGGGGGGATATTTATTTGATTATGCTCTTACATTAGATAAAAAAAGTCAGGCAAAAGGTATATTATTTACCTTTAATCCCACAACAGGTTTGTTTTTATACCTTTATTAAGCATTCCAGTGTTGCTTATGATATGCCAAATCAACTTTAATGCCGCGTACACACGATCGGACTTTACGGCAGACTTTGTCCGGCGTACTTTTCGACGGACTTTACGACAGACATTCCGAATGAACGGACTTGCCTACACACAATCAAACAAAGTCCGACGGATTCGTACGTGATGACGTACGACCGGACTAAAACAAGGAAGTTCATAGCCAGTAACCAATAGCTGCTCTAGCGTCGGTTTTTGTCCGTCGGACTAGCATACAGACGAGCGTACTGTTCGACCGGACTCGAGAACCATCGGACAGATTTGAAACATGTTTCAAATCTAAGTCCGTCAAACTTTTGAGAAAACAAAGTCCGCTGGAGCTCACACACGATAGAATTGTCCGACGAAATCCAGTACGCCGGACCAAGTATGCCGTAAAGTCCGATCGTGTGTACGCGGCATAAGCCTGGTACATACCACTATTTTTTTTGTTTTGTTTTTTAACGAAAAAAAAAAACCTGACAGCTCTGGTCGGAGTCAGCTGTATAGATAACGATGTTAGTGCAGCGATCTCCCAGCCCACCCCCCCCTGCCAGAACACTCCAGTCAGTGCACTCAGCCATTGGCTGAGAGCGCTGATCTGGAGCCGGTCGGCTGCCAAACAGGCCGACTTCTGTAGGATCAGCTGCCATACACATGGGCCGAATGTCGACCGGTTATTATTGAACCAGCCGATGTCGCCCGGCATTCTGCCAATGTGTACTAGGCTTTAAAGTGTATGCAAACAATAACAATGAACTTCTTTTATTTGCTTACTTTTTGTCTGTTAACCACTTGCTTACTGGGCACTTAAACCCCCTTCCTGCCCAGAAACATTTTCATCTTTCAGCGCTGTCACTCTTTGAATGAAAATTGCACGGTCATGCTACAGTGTACCCAAATTAAATTTGTATAATTTCTTTCACACAGATAGAGCTTTCTTTTGGTGGTATTTAATTGCTGCTGTTTTTTTTATTTTTTGCTAAATAAAACAAAAAGACCCAAAATTTTGAAAAAAACAAACAACTGTTTCATAGTTTGTTATAAAATTTTGAAAACAGGTAATTTTTCTCCTTCACTGATGTGCACTGATGAGGCTGCACTGATGGGCACTGATAGGCTGAGCTGATGGGCACTGATAGGCGGCACTGATGGGCACTGATAAGGCGGCACCAATGGGCACTGATAAGGCGGCACTAATGGGCACTGATAGGTGGCACTGATAAGCACCGATGAGGTGGCACTGATAGGTGGCACTGATGGGTGGCACTGATAGGTGGCACCGATTGGTGGCACTGATAAGCGGCACTGATAGTTGGCACTGATGGGCACTGATGATCACTGATGGGTGGCACTGATGAGCACTGGTAGGCACTGGTAGGTGACACTGATAGGCAGCACTGATCGGTGGCACTGATTTAGAGACACTGATGGGCATTGATTGGCAGCACTGGTGGGCATTGATGAGTAACACTGTGGGCACTGGTAGGTGGCACTGGCGGGCACTGGTAGGTGGCACTGGTAGGTGGCACAGTGGGCACTGGCTGCTGACACAGGTGGGCACCGAAAATGCAGCCACGGCTTTCTTTTAGTTTTCGTCACTGTAAACATGCTGAAAATTTTGACAAGCGTTTTCCCAAGAATATTAATGGGCATTTTTTTCTTTCATTTGGAGGAGGGGCGAAGGGTTTTTCTCAGCTAAACATGCTTACCTGCCTGCATGCTGAGCTAAGGGCAGATTGAAGTAAATGCAAATCCAGGAAGTAAATGCTACTTGAATCACCTGCTCTTACTCAAGATGACCATGGCTAGAAATGCTAGGGGGTGTTTTTCAAAGTGATTTCTCAACCAAATAAAGCATGGAGACATAGATGGATGAGTGAATTTGCTTTGAGTATTAAAAATGAATTAAATAGCATGTATGGTTTGTGTTCCTCAGATACAGTTAAAGTGGTTGTAACCCTAAAAACGTCTTTCACTGGCAGCCCCTCTACTTTCTCTGGCAATAACTCACTCTGTAAGTGTTTGTTTAAAAAGATGCTTCTAAATACCTTTTTTCAGTTATCTTTAGGCCGGTCACATGACTCCTGGCCACTCTACTACGATCCAGGGCTACAGCGGGAGGAGCTGAGATCTCCCTCTGACATCGCCCGGGAATCACAGGACAACCATGCTGGCCGCTCGGCACCTCCCACTGTTTGGATCGTAATAGCAGAGTGGCCAGGAGTCACGTGACCGGCCTGAAGATAACTGGAAAAAGGTATTTAGAAGCATCTATTTAAACAAACATTTACATAGTGAGTTATCGCCAGATAAAGGAGAGGGGAAATATTTTGCAAAGTTTTGTTACTACGTACAGTGACAGAGGGGGGGGGTAGACTGAGACAGAGACACGGAGCTGACAGGCAGGGAGGGAGGGCGTGAGGAGGACAGAGGAGAGCTGCGGATGACGGAGGCACATATGCTGACCATGGTAATCAGGGCTCAGCAGCCATGATTATCGTTGTCAGCTCACAGAGAGGGACACAGGAAGCGGCAGGATCAGCCAGGTTTTTTACAGTTTAGAGATGGGCAGATTAGACAGCACAAGCACTGTGCTGTTAAACCACGTAAGGGCTGGAAGGATTTGCCCCCTTAATGACCAGGCCAATTTTTGCGATACGGCACTGCGTCGCTGACAATTGCACAGTCGTGCAACATTGTACCCAAACAAAATTGACATCCTTTTTTTCCCCACAAATAGAGTTTCCTTTTGGTGGTAAACAATTTTGAAAAAAAATATATTTGAAGAAAACATATATTTTTTACTTTTTGCTATAATAAATATTACAATTTTTCTTTATTTTTAAAAACACATTTCTTCATCAGTTTAGGTCAATATGTATTCTTCTACATATTTTTGGTAAAAAAAAAAAAAAATCACAATAAGTGTATATTGATTGGTTTGCACAAAAGTTATAGCATCTACAAAACATTTTTTATTATGTTTTTTTTTTTTACTAGTAATGGTGGAGATCTGCAATTTTTAGTGGGACTGCGACATTGCAGTGGACAGATCGGATACTTTTGACACTTTTTTGGGACCAATTACATTTATATAGTGATCAGTGCTATAAAAATGCACTGATTACCGTGTAAATGTTACTGGCAGGGAAGGGGTTAACACTAGGGGGTGATCAAGGGGTTACCTGTGTTCTCTCATGTGTGTTTCTGACTGTGGGGGGGGATGGGACTGACTGGAGGAGGAGACAAATCGCTGTTCCTAATTACTAGGAACAGCAGATCTGTCTCTCCTCCTCTGTCAGAATGCGGATTTGTGTGTTTACATACACAGATCCCCATCCTGGCTCTCGTGCCCACCATCGCAGGTGGCCGGTGAAGATCGCGGCCGGCAGCCACACGCATCGGGACCACAACGGGTATTCACACGTGCCTGCTATGGCTTTTAAGAGAGCTGATGTACCAATACGTATGATGACGGTGGCTGGTCGGCAAGTGGTTAATTTGCTATAAGGGAACAGGACCTCTTTTTTTTTGGGGGGGGTTTAAAAACACTTAAACTTCAACTTTAACCCTCCTGGCGGTATTCCTGAGTGTGGCTCGGGGTTAAATTTCAATACCATTAGCGATAAACTCGAGCCACGCTCGGGATTGCATTGCAGAATCCTGATCCAGGTTACTTACTGTGACAGACCTAGCCGGGAGAGAGAGTTTTGGAGGGGACTGTATGCTAGCCTTTTGCCGATCGATCATGGGCCCTGGCATTTGGGGGAACGGTGCTCTTTGTGAGCTGTAAGCCTGGGGACCCTTGAGGTGGTATTACTGTGGATTCGTGTCCTGGTCCCCCAGGACACACAGACTCTGGGGACCCTGGATTTGCCATATTGGAATAGTGACTGATTCATACCGTTGGAACTCCTACTGTTAAATGCTAATGTCATCAATTCCAGCTAACTGTCTGTTGTCTGCTAAAATGTGTATTGTAAATAAGTCTCTAGTATGGGATCTAAGAGTCATTAGATCCCCATTGTTGTTTGTGTTTAATTAACTCTGCTATTGTGATAATGTTGATTGGATTTTCTGAACTACAAGACGGCCAGTCTGGCCTAAAGGTCATGTCTGAGTCATCTAGGCTGTCTAAAGGGATTAGTTAATTAGCCCATGTTAATTAGGTTTCTGGTCACAGGTGTATGTTCAGAGTAATATGAGCTGGAGGTATGCACCTCCACTTTTAGTGTATAAAAGGGCCTGTATTTTCCAAATAAAGAAGATTCCTGGTTGAACTTACATACAGCCTGCCTGGTGTTTGTTCTGAGCTATCACAACTGGGTTAGAACGGCACATAGCTGTAGTTCTAATCCCGGAGCATTGGATGACCGAGCAATCAGATGTTGTGATCTGCAATCTGATTCTATAGCAGCAGAGGAGTGTCGGGAGAGTGGAACTGAGCGAGCAAGGGGCTCGTTACATTGGTTGGCAGCCGTGAGATTTGCTCTCCAGTTACTGGGACACTCCAAACCAGCCTGCAGGAGAGCCACACTGAAAGACTTACTTGAGAGCCGTGGAGGGAATGGTGGGATCGTGCTTCCTTGTCGTGAACACATCCAAACCATCACCTGGATCCAAGGTCCAGATAGCAGGAGAGGAAAGATACCAGCCACCATGGATGAGGAATTCAGAAGGAGGTTGCGAGAGATGCAGATACAGCACAGAGGACCAGTATCAGAGCAGGTCCTGCTAGGATGGTTTGATTCTATCCGCTGTGAACTCTGGAAGGAAGCACTAGCCCGTGAGCAGCGACACCAGGGAAAAGTTCTCCCCTCCATCCATGTGAGGTACTGGTCGCAGTATGAAGTGCGAATGCTCTTTTTTGGGGAACAGCCGAACCAGGAGTGGACAGCCGAGTTAAGCAGGCTGATCCGTTGGACGAGAGCTACAGAGCCCTCCAGTGGTATGTAGCCCAAGTGTGCCCATGGACAGCGGATGACAGCCCCACGGAAGGCTTTGACTACGATGGCCTGGGATTGTTATACTGGAGGCTGTCCAGGGACCCTAACTTTGGGAGTGATCGGGAGTGGCGTTTGGAGGAAATAATGAAGCACAGAGAGCGAAGACTGAATGCCTCAGAAGTGCACTGGGCACAGGAAGATTCAGAGTTTCTGGCCGCTCAGGAATGGGAGCTGGAGATCGCCTACAAACAGCTGTTAGACTCTGCTCAGCAGCAGGGTGGGGCTCCCTTTGCCTGGGACTATCAGGAAATACCAGTTGACAATTCTGAAATCCTGGCTGAAGAGTTGACAATGTGGCAGAGTAACAGTGTGCTTTGCCAACCTGCCCCCGCAGCTATGGAGGCGGAGGTCTTATGGCGGATGCAGCAAGTGCTGACTGACCTTGATGAACCTGTTTCTGCATTGGATGATCTTGGATGGAGGAATGTGGCTGTCCAGCAGAATGCCAGAGAATCGGCAGTGGAAAATCTGAAGATTGCCGTCCCCAAACCTGAAGTACTGACAACAGGGAAGAGCTCTGCTAACCTCTGCCCAGCACTGATAGCATCTTCTGGGTTCCACGAAGAGGAGATGGTGAACCTTTATCCCCAAACACCAGTTGCAGAGACAGGGGATTTGATAGACTTTTCTGCTGAGGAAGAACAACCTGGTGAGCCTCCAGCACAAGAAGAGCTGTTATTAGGGCCAAATTTAACTGTGCTCCGCCCAGCACCAACAGAAGTATCTGTGAAGTTACAAGGAACTTCCCCAGTTGAAGCGCTGGCAACCGGACAGAGGGTCCAAGATCTCTGTCTTACACCTGCGGTGGTTCCGAAGGCTCAGAGTGAGAAGGAGGTGGTCACTTCCCAGCAGCAGATCAGGATTAGGGATGAGCCGAACATCCCCCTGTTCGGTTCGCACCAGAACATGCGAACAGGAAAAAAGTTTGTTCGAACACGCAAACACTGTTAAAGTCTATGGGACACGAACATGAATAATCAAAAGTGCTAATTTTAAAGGCTAATATGCAAGTTATTGTCATAAAAAGTGTTTGGGGACCTGGGTCCTGCCCCAGGGGACATGGATCAATGCAAAAAAAAGTTTCAAAAACGGCTGTTTTTTCAGGAGCAGTGATTTTAATAATGCTTAAAGTCAAACAATAAAAGTGTAATATCCCTTTAAATTTCGTACCTGGGGGGTGTCTATAGTATGCCTGTAAAGGGGCGCATGTTTCCTGTGTTTAGAACAGTCTGACAGCAAAATGACATTTTGAAGGAAAAAAACCCATTTAAAACTACCCGCGGCTATTGCATTGCCGACAATACACATAGAAGTTCATTAATAAAAAACGGCATGGGAATTCCCCAAAGGGGAACCCTGAACCAAAATTAAAAAAAAAAAAAATGACGTGGGAGTCCCCCTAAATTCCATACCAGGCCCTTCAGGTCTGGTATGGATTTTAAGGGGAACCCCGTGCCAAAAAAAAAAAATACGGCGTGGGGTCCCCCCAAAAATCCATACCAGACCCTTATCCGAGCACGCAACCTGGCAGGCCGGGAAAAGAGGGGGGGACGAGAGTGCGCCCCCCCTCCTGAACCGTACCAGGCCACATGCCCTCAACATTGGGAGGGTGCTTTGGGGTAGCCCCCCAAAACACCTTGTCCCCATGTTAATGAGGACAAGGGCCTCATCCCCACAACCCTGGCCGGTGGTTGTGGGGGTCTGCGGGTGTGGGGCTTATCGGAATCTGGAAGCCCCCTTTAACAAGGGGACCCCCAGATCCCGGCCCCCCCCTGTGTGAAATGGTAAGGGGGTACTTACCCCTACCATTTCACTAAAAAACTGTCAAAAATGTTAAAAATGACAAGAGACAGTTTTTGACAATTCCTTTATTTAAATGCTTCTTCTTTCTTCTATCTTCCTTCATCTTCTGGTTCTTCTGGTTCTTCTGGCTCTTCTGGTTCTTCCTCCGGCGTTCTCGTCCAGCATCTCCTCCGCAGCGTCTTCTATCTTCTTCTCCTCCGGCCGCTCCGCACCCATGGCATGGGGGGAGGCTCCCGCTCTTCTCTTCTTCTTTTCTTCTCTTCATCTCTTCTTCATTTTCTTCTCCGGGCCGCTCCGCACCCATGCTGGCATGGAGTGAGGCTCCCGCTGTGTGACGGCGCTCCTCGTCTGACAGTTCTTAAATAACGAGGGGCAGGGCCACCCGGTGACCCCACCCCCTCTGACGCACGGTGACTTGATGGGACTTCCCTGTGACGTCACGGGGAATGCCACAGGGAAGTCCCGTCATGTCCCGTGCATTTAGAGGGGGGCGTGGTCACCGGGTGGCCCCGTCCCCCGTTATTTCAGAACTGTCAGACCTCTTTTCCTGCAGCCTGCCAGGTTGCATGCTCGGATAAGGGTCTGGTATGGATTCTTGGGGGGACCCCTAGCCGTATTTTTTTAAAATTTTGGCCGGGGTTCCCCTTAATATCCATACCAGACCTGAAGGGCCGTTTTTATCAATGAACTATGTGTATTGTCGGCAATGCAATAGCCGCGGGTAGTTTTAAATGGGTTTTTTCCTTCAAAATGTCATTTTGCTGTCAGACTGTTCTAAACACAGGAAGCAAGCGCCCCTTTACAGGCATACTATAGACACCCCCCAGGTACGAAATTTAAAGGGATATTACACTTTTATTGTTTGACTTTAAGCATTATTAAAATCACTGCTCCTGAAAAAATGGCCGTTTTTGAAACTTTTTTTTGCATTGATCCATGTCCCCTGGGGCAGGACCCAGGTCCCCAAACACTTTTTATGACAATAACTTGCATATTAGCCTTTAAAATTAGCACTTTTGATTATTCATGTTCGTGTCCCATAGACTTTAACGGTGTTCGCATGTTCGAACAAACTTTTTTCCTGTTCGCATGTTCTGGTGCGAACCGAACTGGGGGGTGTTCAGCTCATCCCTAATCCTGATCTGCTGCTGGGAAGTGACCACCTCCTTCTCACCCTGAGCCTTCGGAACCGCCGCAGGTGTAGGGCAGAGATCTTGGACCCTCTGTCCGATTGCCAGCGCTTCAACTGGGGAAGTTCCTTGCAACTTCACAGATACTTCTGTTGGTGCTGGCCAGAGCACAGTGAAATTTGGCCCTAATAACAGCTCTTCTTCTGCTGGAGGCTCACCAGGTTGTTCTTCCTCAGCAGAAAAGTCTATCAAATCCCCTGTCTCTGCAACTGGTGTTTGGGGATAAAGGTTCACCATCTCCTCTTCGTGGAACCCAGAAGATGCTATCAGTGCTGGGCAGAGGTTAGCAGAGCTCTTCCCTGTTGTCAGCACTTCAGGTTTGGGGACGGCAATCTTCAGATTTTCCACTGCCGATTCTCTGGCATTCTGCTGGACAGGCACATTCCTCCATCCAAGATCATCCAATGCAGAAACAGGTTCATCAAGGTCAGTCAGCATTTGCTGCATCCGCCATAAGACCTCCGCCTCCATAGCTGCGGGGGCAGGTTGGCAAAGCACACTGTTACTCTGCCACATTGTCAACTCTTCAGCCAGAATTTCAGAATTGTCAACTGGTATTTCCTGATAGTCCCAGGCAAAGGGAGCCCCACCCTGCTGCTGAGCAGAGTCTAACAGCTGTTTGTAGGCGATCTCCAGCTCCCATTCCTGAACGGCCAGAAACTCAGAATCTTCCTGTGCCCAGTGCACTTCTGAGGCATTCAGTCTTCGCTCTCTGTGCTCCATTATTTCCTCCAAACGCCACTCCCGATCACTCCCAAAGTCAGGGTCCCTGGACAGCCTCCAGTATAACAATCCCAGGCCATCTGACTATGTGTATTGTCGGCAATGCAATAGCCGTGGGTAGTTTTAAATGGGTATACTATAGACACCCCCCAGGTACGAAATTTAAAGGGATAATACACTTTTATTGTTTGACTTTAAGCATTAATAAAATCACTGCTCCTGAAAAAGCGGCCATTTTTGAAACTTTTTTTTGCATTGATCCATGTCCCCTGGGGCATGACCCAGGTCCCCAAACACTTTTTATGACAATAACTTGCATATTAGCCTTTAAAATTAGCACTTTTGATTTCTCCCATAGACTTTTAAAGGGTGTTCCGCGGCATTTGAATTTGCCGCGAACACCCCAAATTGTTCGCTGTTCGGCGAACTTGCGAATAGCCAATGTTCGAGTCGAACATGAGTTCGACTCGAACTCAAAGCTCATCCCTAATCAGGATACAGGGGGAGAAGGGAAAGGAGGTGTTCGTCTTCCCTTCCCAACAGTTGGCCAGGGTGGAGGAAGTGGTCTTTCCTCCCCAGCAAAGATCCGTGCACCTGGGAGACAGTACCATAGACATATCGTCCCAACATCCAGATGAGGGAATGGAAAAGGAAGCAGCCGGCTCACCTCTCCAATGGCAGCTACACAGTTTGGGAGTGGAGGAAGCCAGCCTCCTGCCCCAATGGTTAGCTGGAGCGAAGGATGTGGAGTCCCCAGCAGAAGTGCTGGCAACAGGGCAGAGTGCTACCAACCTCTGCCCAGCACCCGCAACAACTACAGAGTTCCAGGGAGGTGGGGCAGTCGGCCTCCCTCCCCAACAGTTAGCCGGAGCAGATGGTGTGGGGTTTCCAGCAGAAGGGCTGGCAACATGGCCAAGTACTGCTGTACTCTGCCCTCAACTAACAGAGGATGGATTTCCTGTGAAGGTGAATGGGACTTCAGTCTCAACCTATATACCCCAGGGATGCTGGGCAGTTGGCCGAGATCCCCAACAGCATGACGGAGTGAGCCCAGACACCCTGTTATCTCTCCAGCGGCAGAAAGGACTCCAGGGAGAAGGGCCAGTCCAGGCCTCTCCCCAGCGGCAGATATGTTCTCTGAGAGAGGCAGAGGTTGGCTGGGTGAGTAATGCTTTGTTTGAAACAATTTGTTTGGGCTCTGTGTGGGTACAGGCATTAGAGGACTGGAACTACTGACTAACTTCGGAGTCAACCCGTCTGGGGTATCCTCCTGTGTTAGTCTCCTGCCGAAAGGGGAGAAATGTGACAGACCTAGCCGGGAGAGAGAGTTTTTAAGGGGACTGTATGCTAGCCTCTTGCTGATCGATCGTGGGCCCTGGCATTTTAGGGGAACGGTGCTCTTTGTGAGCTGTATGCCTGGGGACCCTTGAGGTGGTATTACTGTGGATTCAGGTCCTGGTCCCCCAGGACACACTGACTCTGGGGACCCTGGATTTGCCATATTGGAATAGTGACTGATTCATACCGTTGGGACTCCTACTGTTAAATGCTAATGTCATCAATTCCAGCTACCTGTCTGTTGTCTGCTAAAATGTGTATTGTAAATAAGTCTCTAGTATGGGATCTAAGAGTCATTAGATCCCCATTGTTGTTTGTGTTTAATTAACTCTGCTATTGTGATAATGTTGATTGGATTTTCTGAACTACAAGACAGCCAGTCTGGCCTAAAGGTCATGTCTGAGTCATCTAGGCTGTCTAAAGGGATTAGTTAATTAGCCCATGTTAATTAGGTTTCTGGTCACAGGTGTATGTTCAGAGTTATATGAGCCGGAGGTATGCACCTCCACTTTTAGTGTATAAAAGGGTCTGTATTTTCCAATAAAAGAGATTCCTGGTTGAACTTACATACAGCCTACCTGGTGTTTGTTCTGAGCTATTACAACTGGGTTAGAACGGCACATAGCTGTAGTTGTAATCCCGGAGCATAGGATGACCGAGCAATCAGATGTTGCGATCTGCAGTCTGATTCTATAGCAGCAGAGTGTTGTAATATGTTGGCCAATTTATGTATAATATTGTATTGGAGTGCCATGCTGACCAGAAATTCAGTTGCATTGTCCAACTGAATTTTAGCATAGCAAGGGAACAGCTGAAAACCCTTTGATGTGTTAGTCTCATGCAAGTCTACCTAGGGGTGTGAGGTATGGGCTGTTAACCTAATTGAACATTTCAAAGGGTACATTGTTTAAAGGACCATAGAAGAAATATTTATTGATGGTAATTAGACCTGAGGGGGTAACAATGGGATCAGGAAGTGTTTTGGGTTGGCCTAGCGGAGGCTCCCTCCTGTGGGGCTAATTTATCAGGGGGGCTTGTTGATATGCAGGAATGTAGGTATTCCAAGGGCTCAAAAGGGTGTTCTGTTTATCTAGTTAATATATCTAAAGGGGACTTGTTGATGTTGATATGCGGGAGTGCAAATTGGGGTGGTTCACGGCTGTTCTCGGCTGGGGGTTGTTGTCTGTTTGAAAGACTAAAGCTAATCAGAGTCCTAAATTGAATTGGCCAATCAAATTGCTCAGCCATTCAATATTTAGTGAATATAACACAGCATTCAGTCTATAGGTTTGGGGTGAGTGAGGCTTGTCTTTGTATGAGAGAGGCTTGTCTGTGTATGGCTGGGGACACACAGGCCTAGGAATATGGGTCTCTGAATTTTATTTCCTCTGTCGGATTTCTTTGTCATCTGTGGACTTTGGACTTTGTTCTGTGTTGGAAGTCAATAAAGTGCATCTCTCTGGAAGAATTGGGTTGCTGCGGAAGAGTACTTACATCATCATCATTATAATAATGCCTAAATATTAATTATCTAATCACCCAATATACATACATATTTTCGATCACTACACTGGTGCCGTTCAAGTGACCAGAAGAGCATTTTCGGACTTAATAGCAGAAGTCGGTGGTGACAACAATCCTGTGAGGTGACAGAAGACCGTGAGGACCCAGGAAGGAAGTTCTAGGAAACCTAACAATTGGTAAGTGTGCCTTGTTCATTATTTTTTAAATATTTTTTTTTGTCATTATATTCTTCACAATGGCTTTGACTGTGTCTGGCGGTGACAATAGCACTAAGGGAGAGGATGTGAATATATGGCTGCTAAATTATATAAAAAGTCATGGGGGGCCTTATGAGATTCCCCAAGAATATAGACAGTCATGGGATTTAATGAAATGCTTTTTATCCGATAATGTCTTTGATAAGAAAACTAAAGAAAAGAAACGTAAGGGTATCATTATTCAGGGACTACTGTCTTGTTGTACAGAATTAATAGAGGAGATTAAGGAAAAAAAGCAGAACATTCTAGAACAGACTCAGAGATATGAGGAAATGGAGAAAGGGTTGAATGAGAGGATATCAGATCTCAGGTTGCACGCTATCACTACTGGGGAGGCATTGATTGAAAAGGCAAAATTATGTGATGATTTAAGTCGGGTAAATGAGGAATTGTCAGTAAAAATACAAATTGTTGAGAAACAGTTGGAGGAGTGTAAACATGCTGCTAACATTGCTTTTGATAAATTGGCAGAAAAATCAAGTTACACGCATCAAAATGATACCTCTAAAATAAAGCCTGATGCCAAAGATTATAAGCCAATATATCCCTGGGATGAGTTACATGCAGCCCCATGCATACCAGCAGCTCCTACCACTACAACAACTGTATTGAACACTGACGATTCAAGTGAAATTAAATTGATTACAAAACAACTAAAGCCTCAGGAGATGGAAGCTATTATAAGGGAGATAGGTCAGGTACCCCGCTATGATGTAAACAGGTTCATGAAATGGTTCTGTGATTTGCAGAGAGTCAGAGACACATACAACTTGAATGTGGAGGACCTAACTAGAATTTTGCAGAAAAAGGGAGGTAACAGATTGTGGGCACGGATTTTGCAAAATTGTGGCCAGCGTCATAAAACTAAGGATGTTTTAAAGGAACTATTGAAAGCATTGTATGGTGTGACGACAAATGTGTGCTTGTCAGGAAAAATTAGGCAAATGAAGGATGAATGCCCATATGAACTTGCAGATAGAATTAGCATTGTGATGGGATATGTGATGACTGGGAATCCCGGTTTTGAGCGTGGTGGTTTGGTTCATAGGGCAATGTTATTAGAAGCATTGGATGGTGATGTCAGGGAAGGCATTTTATCTGTTACACCTGATCCTAGCGATTATAGTGATATTTTGTTAAGAGCGGATAATGGGTGGAGGAGAAAGTGCAGAGAGGACAGTCTTGCGGTTGATGCAGCTAGAACTTTTAGAGTCGAGGGTCAGCAAAATAGAGATGATTCAGGACCCTGGAGAGGAAGATCTTATAACACTTCAGGTAGTTATAGGAGGCCAGAATCCAGAGGAAAGCCTAGTAAAGAGCCTTGGGTGCCGTTTAGTGAAATAAGAAGTGAGAGAGATCGTTTGCAAGAGGAGCTATATAAGATACAGGAAGAAATGAAAAAAATAAAAGCAGGAGGGGTCAAAGTAGCAACAGTAGAAAAGGAAAGTGCTGTGTCTCCCTCTACCAGTCATTGTTAGGGGTTCCGAGCCCCCCACGCCCCTTCCTGCCGATTCTTAACTGATTTAACATTAGACTCCTGGGGGCGGCCCACTGTTGATGTAACATTAGGGGGAACTCGTGTAAATGCGCTGTTAGATAGTGGGGCAGCTATTAGTTTTAGTAAATCAGTTGTCCCTGGAAATGAGAAAATTAAAATAACAGGTGTCACTGGACATTCCATTGAAGCTCCTTTTGTGCGTGGTGTTGAGATGCAAATAGGGGGAGAGAAGTGGAAGTGTGATGTTGTTTGTCAAAATCAGGACATAATTGGTGCTGATGTCTGTGTACAGCAGGGTCTGGTAGTTGATCTTGCAAACATGAAGTTGTGGATGATGCCTGAAAATGACGGATTGGGTCATGTGTGGCATCCTCCCATGGAATTGGTAACAGCAGCAGTAAAGCCCGTCGGTGTGTTACATGGAGATTGGGACCCCTGTTGAGATAGTCTAATGGGTGAATTTGAAGACATAATGGCTAAACATAAACAAGATTGTGGTAGGATGAATACAATGATTTTATTGGAAGGATTTGATCCGGCACCTCTCGAGCAATACCCAGTTCCAAAAGAGGCCATTAAACCTATAACAGAAGCTATAAAACAATTGGAGGCGCAAGGTACATTAAAAAGGGGTGCATCAATATGCAATTCGCCAGCCTGGCCAGTCATCAAACCTGATGGGTCATTCAGGCTGACGATAGATTACCATGCCTTAAACAAATATGCTAAAAGTATGGCACCTGTAGTAGCAGCTTACCCTGAAATGATTGCCAAGTTGACGCCAGAAATGAAATGGTTTACGGTCATTGATATCAGTAACAGTTATTGGAATTTACCCCTTGACCCAACATGTCAATACAAAACAGCCTTCAGCTGGGCGGGCCTTCAATATTATTGGACAGTTCTTCCGCAAGGCTACAAAGACAGTGCAGCAATATTTCACTCACATATGAAAGAAGTGATTGATACATTTTCAAAACCTGAAAGAGTAATTTCATATGTTGATGACATTTTGATTGGGTCAGCCTCTATGGAGGAGCATGTGAACGATGTGAGTGAAATGTTATTGCTTTTGAGAGAAGCAGGTCTGAAAGTTAATCCAAAGAAAATACAATTGGGAAAGCAAGAAGTCCAATTTTTGGGTGTTACTGTAGCACAGTCAGGGCGAAGTATCAATGAACAAAGGGTCGAGCTGATAGGTAAGCTACCCTTGCCCACTGATGAAAAAAGTCTGAGACAATTCTTAGGCATGACAGGTTTCTGCAGGGAGTTTGTGCCTCATTATGCATCATTAACAGAGTGTTTGTATGATCTGCTGAAGCAAGATGAATGGAAATGGAAATCAGAGCACACACAAGCTATTGAAGCATTAAAGGAAACTTTAGGCAATGCCCCTTCATTAGCATCACCAGACCCCAACAAAGAATACAGACTCTATCCACATGTAGGCCTTAGTACTTTGTCTGTTGCACTCACCCAAGACTATTTTGGAAAACAAAGACCTGTAGCCTATGCTTCACGTTTACTATCAACTGTAGAACAGAAGTATCCTTTGTGTACTCGTATGGTGCTGTGTTGTTATTGGGCAATCAACAAATTCAGGTACTTGACAGGTACACAAAGAGTCATCATTGCTAGTCATCACACCCCTATAGTCATGTTAGCAAATGGAAAATGGAAAGAAGCAGATGTGAATTGTAAAAGGCTGGCGAGGTGGACTACAGCTTTATTGTCAGAGAATATTGAAGGTTTGATGTTAAAAGAACCTAGTGTCCTGATTGGTGGATTGATGATTGAAGGTGAAGCTCACGAATGTCAAGTGCAAGGAAAGAGTTTGCAGCACAGAGTTTTTACTGCCGTATCCAAACCTTTTGACCTTGAAAGTGAATGTTGGTACATTGATGGTTCCTCTTATTATAAAGATGGAAGTAGAATCTCAGGGTTTGCTGGTGTTTGTGTAAAAGATGGCGAGGTACAGAGACAATTTTCATATTCGTGTAGAGCTCGTTCTGCACAGTATGTGGAGATAGCAGCACTTCTGCAAGTTCTCATTGAGTTAAGAGATGATGGTGGAATTGTTAACATTGCTTCTGACTCAGACCAGGTATGCAAGGGTGCAGTTGTCTATCTTTCATGGTGGAATGTGATGGGCCTTAAAGGGACAGATGGCAGTGAGATAAGATATGCATCCCTATGGAAAATGATAGAGGAGGAAACGCAATTCTTTTCAAAAATTAATATCCGGAAGGTACAGGCCCACAGAAAACAAACAACCGAGCACTACTGGAACAATACTGTAGATAGATTAGCAAAGGAGGCTGCAGTAACATCCCCCGAATGGCCTCATATAGAGCATACTTTGTAATTTCCAGTGTCTGCCCTTACACGTGCTCAAGCAAAAGGAATTGAAGAAAGGACATGTGAGTTGGGTAATTTACAAGATCAGGATGAGGAATTAGCTCAACTAAAAGAAATGTGTAGGACTGTGCCCATGCAGTTTGAGGGTCAAGAGATGCAGGTGAAGGATGGCCTTCTAATAACTTACAAAAACAATTTATCTTTATGGGTTGCCCCAAAAGGTGTGAGGAAAGACATTATTACATGGATTCATGGATCCCCTGCTGGTGGACACCCCAAACTTCCTTTAGCTTTAGAGAGATTAGATCATGTAGCATGGTGGCCTCAAAATAAACAACACATGCAGGACCATATCTTATCGTGTTTGATGTGTGCCAGGCATGATCCCGCAAATAGGAAGAGGAGAGGGGCACTAATGAGACAAGCTCCCATGGGACCATGGGAGCGAATACAAATTGATTACACAGGTGAATTGCCTAACAATGCACACCAGAACAAATATTTACTGGTTGTGGTGGATTCCTTCAGTCACTGGGTTGAAGCTTTCGCTACCAAAAATTGTACTGCCACTACTACTGCAAGGATCTTGGTCAAAGAAATATTTAGTCGGTGGGGGATACCAAAAGTTTTAGACAGTGACAATGGGCCAGGATTTGTAGGTAATGTGATACAAGAGACATGCAAGCTCCTTGGGGTCATCCAAAAATTTCACATCTTCTATCACCCTGAGTCTGCGGGACAGGTTGAACGAATGAACAGGACAATTAAAAATGCTCTTAGAAAGGTTGTCAATGAGCAAGGTACCGATTGGGATGAAAAATTACCCTTTGTTCTGGCAACTATTCGTTCCAGAGTTTGCAGGTCCATAGGCTTTGCCCCTTATGAAGCTCTGCTCGGCAGAACAATGAGAACGTGGGAACATCTGATAAATCCGGTCCCAGCCGCATTAGAAACTGTGTCATTATCTGAATCATGGGTAGAGACCTTAAAGGATCATGTGATTACAATACATAAGGCTGTGTGTGCCACTGATGAATGTACCCATAAAAGCTCACAACAGTGGTTTAATGCGATGGGTGATACCAGCGAATACCAAATTGGGGCTAGAGTAATGTTACAGGATTTTTCTGGGTTTCACCCATTTCCTAGGGCAAAGTGGAAGGGCCCTTATGCAATCATAGACAAAATTGGACCCTCTGTTTACTTATTAGACTTGGGAGAGGATAGGTCAAGATGGAGTCATGCATGTCAGATCAAAGCATTTAAAGGAAAAATGGATTTGATGGAGGAAAGCATTGTCTAACTTTCTTCCTGAGATTGTCTTTCAGGTCCCAGGAGTAATGCGAATACCAGAGGACTACATCAACATGAAGACATTCCCCCTGGACAAATACAAGCCTTCTCTATTAGCATGTGTGTTGATAACAGTGTCAATCACTCTACTACTTTGCATTACAAACATCAGAGTGGAAACGTGTCAAGTTAAAGTGGAGAAATCTGATCGAAGTAAAAGAAGTGTAGTGGATCATACTACAGAACTTACTGTTTTACGGGAATCAGAAGGCATCCAGATACATGGGGATATGGTAAAGGGCATAGCCGGGGGGTGGATAGTCGTTAGATGTGAGATCATGATGCCAAAATCTGATTACTTTGTGGAATCTGCTGTTTGGACTTACCCAGAAGGAAGCGATCGTCACAGGAGTACAGATATAATATTAGTGGAGACAGAGAATGGACCACAAATGCAAATGACTTTGGAAAGGAATTTTACAGTATTTAAGGAGGGTATTATATCCTGTAGTCCTCATGACATGGAGGTTGGAGTCTATACAAAAATCTTACATATAATGGTCACAAATTCTAGAGACTGTCCTACAATTTTACAGTGGCCAGAACATGGACTTTTCCTTGAACGGACTCAAAATTTAGTATATAGCGATGTTTCATATTTATCATTACCATTATTGTTGAATTTTACATCATTTAACATTCCAGAGAGTTGCCCAAAATCAATGGGATTATGGTTTAAAACGGTTTTTCAAACACATGTAAACTTATTTTGGGATGCTACACAAGGGCTTAATTTTAAGAAAGTTTCAAAGAGGGATCTGGGTACTGATATCATATCAGGCCTCAGTTTGGGTAGTTCGATTTGGAATAGGGTTGATATAGAGAGTTTAAATATAAGAGAACAGAATTTTGTGGGTGGATTACAGCAGATACTGCTTAAAGGGGGAAGAGTGGATTTAAACACTCTAGCTGAAATGAAAATAGATATTCAGAACATTCACACCATTGCTGCAGATTTGCAGAACATTCAAATGTTGGTGAGTGCACTGAATAAAACTCTTCAAACCAATAATGTATCCAAGTCTATAGTCTGTGGTATTATAGGAAACTTGCTGTGAACACCTGAGCCTAGGGCTTCAGGAAATCAAACAAGGAGAATGGCCAAGGATAATGAACTCAACTTTATTATTCAATCTTATCAAAGACAGTGGTGTTACTTGTAGGAACTTTGCCCTTGCTAATGTAAGGAGCCTGGATACTCTTTGTAATAGAGATCGCATCGGAAAGCAGGAAATACCTCTGACTGTCGACATCCCTACATGGTCAACAATACCCTTATCCGTTTACAAGATGATCGTTCTTGGTGAGGTGGAGGTGAGAAATGGCACTAATATACTGAAACAACTGCTACCAGAAAGCAAACTCGTCGTCAAGGACAACCAAGTGTGGAAAACCATGGACCCCAACTGCTGTACCAGGCGTGCCCAGACTTGGCTTTGTTCCTGTTCTTTTGAGCGATTGGAGCACATAGAGGGCTGTGCTGCTGCACACTCTGGAAACTGCCTGGTTCGATTGCAGAAATTTGAACCAGCCTGGAAGAGAATAATTCATGAAGAAGGCCCAAGGGTCTGTGCATTGGGGGTTCCCTCATTCACTTGGCAGAAACAAGTTCAGTGCCGGACCCCTATCACAGGATGGTGTGTGAATCTCACCGATGGACTGCTAACAATTGGAGAGGAAGACATTCCAGCCAATATCCAGATGAATCAAGTATCTATGGACATTGAGCAAACTGATCTTGGCAATTGGGACTCTATGATTTCTCCTTTATTTAAGAAAATACCACCACTTACAGTTGAATTGGATACATTATTTAAGAGGGATAGTAGGAAAATTATAGAATTACAAGAACTGGTAAAGGAAAACCTCATTAGTTCTAATAAAATTGCTAAAGAATTTCAGGAGCCTTGGTGGAGCATACCCAATAACACTTTTACTCACCCACTATTGAGAACTCTGTCCATAATTTTTGTGTTTATTCAATTTATATTAATATGTTTTTTGTTTGGTTTATATTGTTGTGGTAGAAGACAACTAAGAACAATCCAGAGGAAGAAGGAAAGCATAGAGATGGCTTCAATCTTAAGAGCCAGGGATGTCTGAGCAGTTTGGTTGTGAATCGATTCTGATTCGAACCGATCCAAGTGGGGGTATATGTTGTAATATGTTGGCCAATTTATGTATAATATTGTATTGGAGTGCCATGCTGACCAGAAATTCAGTTGCATTGTCCAACTGAATTTTAGCATAGCAAGGGAACAGCTGAAAACCCTTAGATGTGTTAGTCTCATGCAAGTCTACCTAGGGGTGTGAGGTATGGGCTGTTAACCTAATTGAACATTTCAAAGGGTACATTGTTTAAAGGACCATAGAAGAAATATTTATTGATGGTAATTAGACCTGAGGGGGTAACAATGGGATCAGGAAGTGTTTTGGGTTGGCCTAGCGGAGGCTCCCTCCTGTGGGGCTAATTTATCAGGGGGGCTTGTTGATATGCAGGAATGTAGGTATTCCAAGGGCTCAAAAGGGTGTTCTGTTTATCTAGTTAATATATCTAAAGGGGACTTGTTGATGTTGATATGCGGGAGTGCAAATTGGGGTGGTTCACGGCTGTTCTCGGCTGGGGGTTGTTGTCTGTTTGAAAGACTAAAGCTAATCAGAGTCCTAAATTGAATTGGCCAATCAAATTGCTCAGCCATTCAATATTTAGTGAATATAACACGGCATTCAGTCTATAGGTTTGGGGTGAGTGAGGCTTGTCTTTGTATGAGAGAGGCTTGTCTGTGTATGGCTGGGGACACACAGGCCTAGGAATATGGGTCTATGAATTTTATTTCCTCTGTCGGATTTCTTTGTCATCTGTGGACTTTGGACTTTGTTCTGTGTTGGAAGTCAATAAAGTGCATCTCTCTGGAAGAATTGGGTTGCTGCGGAAGAGTACTTACATCATCATCATTATAATAATGCCTAAATATTAATTATCTAATCACCCAATATACATACAATATATTCGATCACTACACAGAGGAGTGTCGGGAGAGTGGAACCGAGCGAGTAAGGGGCTCGTTACACTTACCTTGTCCCTAGGACCCTGCGATGTCCCTACGCTGTGTCCACTGGATAATGCGCCTGGTGTTCTGTGTGCTGGGGTCTGTTCCCCGCGAGAGTCACAACGCATGGGGCGGAGCCTGACGGCACATTCAAAAAGTACAAAAAACATAACACATACAATACACTGTAATCT
The DNA here is from genome assembly GCA_037952925.1 of Lithobates clamitans. Lineage (NCBI taxonomy): Eukaryota > Metazoa > Chordata > Amphibia > Anura > Ranidae > Lithobates > Lithobates clamitans. The sequence goes on from JBBGZY010000655.1 coordinate 8,010,345, forward strand.
TACAGATTACATTACTGTATCATATCATTTCACCTCCCTTTTGTCCCTAGTGCTTGTCCAGTGCCCTGCATGCAGTTTTATATTATATATACAGTTCTTTCTGCCTGGAAACTTGAGATTGTCCATGGCAACCAAAAAGTGTCCCTTTATGTCAAAAGTGGTTTTAGACCAGCTAGAAAACAGCGATAGTAAATTAGAACACTTGCAGAATTGAGCGATAGTGATTAGTGGGGAAAATCTTTTTTTTATTATTATATTATTTTTTATAGTTATTTATTATATTATAATTTATGATTTTGTGTTTTAAACTTTATCATACCCAGGATGTTTACTAGACTCTTGTTTGGACAGATTTAGGTGTGTTATTACTAAGAATTACAGGTCTACAATATAAAACGCCAAATTTATATGCAAAACAATGTACCAGTTTGAGATTAAAAAATTTGACCTAATCATACTGACAGGGAGGCTAAAGACCTCATGGTTCTGCTGTCCAGCTTGAACCAGAAAAGGAAATTATGTCATCAGCAGGGGGCGGGAGGAAAGGGGTCAGGACTGTCTCTATGGAATGAAAGGCTACGCGCTCAGAGCTCACAGCTCCTTCTACTGGTCAGCATGGAGCTGACTACTTCCTGGTTTTTTCTGAGTGTACAGCAAATCAGCACAACATCACACCAGAACCTCTCCCAGCTACCTGGATCGTGTGAGGAGCCTGTGGGACGCAGTAGAAATGCCAGGACTACATACTTATGACGAGCACAACTCCGACGTATATCTTGTAAGTGCTTTTAATCTTGTGCAATAAATGATACTGTTTTAATACTACACTTGGAGAGGCCCCCCCCCTGTTTCTTTTATATATTTTGCACAGTTGCTGGACACACACTGAGGATGGCTGCCTCCTCTTAAATCGCCCCCTTACCGTAGTTCAACTTTGTTTTTACCTAAAGACTGACTAATCAAATGTACATTATTACAAACTAAGGGCATTGCCTCCTGGAGCACCAGATACCCAATCTACCTCCAAGTAAAAGTGGTAAAGCTCTGCTGATTTCCATCATCTAATCACATGCAAGCAAAAATGTTTTCTTTTTTTTTCCCTTGCACCTGATTGGGTGTTCTTTACAACATGAAGCTTTACCACATTACTTAGGAAATGCAACTGCTCTTGCAAAGTGCACAGTCTATTTGTCTTTGTTAAATCAATTCCCTGAATGTCCGTCTTTTGTTGAATTCTTTTATGTAATGAACCATACTTTCCTTTGTGACTCTAGTACCAGTGTCTGTTCAAACACCTGAAATATTTGCCCTTCTATCTAAAATGTCTATAGCGCTTTAAATGTAGTGAACATTGCTCTCAGAAAAATATCTTCATCATCCTTCTCCTCTCATTATTTCTCAGTATTGTCAACATAGAAAAGATGCTCACAATGTGTGTTAATACAGAAAATACATTTACAGTATTTTAAACTCTGCAAAAAATACTTTTGACTTTAGCACAATTTCATAGCGCATTCATACATATTAAATTTAGGTTTCACAGTGTTAAAGTGGTTGTAAACTCTTACATATACCCAGTGAAGGGACTAGCCTCAGGTTGTCCATAGAGATTAACCACTTTCCGCCCACGCTATAGCCGAATGAGGGCTACAGCGCAGGCTTCCAGTGCCAGGAGGGTGTCAATAGATGTCCTCCCATGATCGCGCGCTCCTTCTGACTCAGTTGATCACAGGACAGGGTAAAGGGCCAATCACAGCAGGCCTTTTACCACGTGATCAGCTGTCAGTCAATGACAGCTGATCAGGAAGTAAACAGAAGTCGGTTATTGGCTTTTTTTCTCCTCACGATCAGTGTGAGGAGAAAAGAATAAATCCAGTAAAGGGCTTCTGTTACAGGGACATCAGTCCTGATGTGTGCCACCTATCAGTGCCCACAAGTGCTGCTAATCAGTGCCCACGAGTGCCATATATCAGTGCCCAGCAGTGCCACTTTTGAGTGCCAATCAGTGCCCACCAGTGCCACCTTTCAATGCCACCTTGCAGTGCAATCAGTGGTGCCAATCAGTGCCCATCAATGCTTCCTATCATTGCTGCCACTCAGTGCCCATCAGTTCCTCATCATCAGTGTCACTTACCAGTGCCGCCTACCAGTGCCTATCAGCACTCATCAGTGCCGCCTATCAGTGCCTCCTCTCAGTGCCCTTGAGTGCCACCTATCAGTGCCCATCAGTGTCACCTATCAGTGACTCCTCATGAGTGCCCGTCATTGCAGCCTCATCAGTGCCTATTAGTGCAGCCATCGGTACCTATAGGTGCCACCTTATCATTGCCACCTCCTCAGTGCCCATCAGTGCAGCCTATCAGTGCCCATCAGTGTAGCCTCATCAGCACACATCAGTAAAGGAAGAAAATTACCTGTTTGCAAAATTTTAAAACAAATTATGAATTTTTTTTTTCAACATTTTCTGTCTTTTTTTGTTTCTTTAGCAAAAAATGAAAAACCCAGTGGTGATTAAATACCACAAAAGGAAAGTTCTATTTGTTTGAAAAAAATTATAACAATTTTGTTTGGGTACAGTGTTGTATGACTGCGCAAATGTCATTCAAAGTGCAACAGCACTGGAAGTTGAAAATTGGCCTGGGCAGGAAGGGGGTATACCTGCCCAGTAGGCAAGTGGTTAAACAAATCCTCCTAAATCAGGTGTACATGTTTATTGCAGCCCTCTCTTCTCTACAGCCATAAAAGTCCAGAATTTATATGTGTCTGAGTTTTCAGAAAGCAGGAGGCAGGGAGCTGAATTTATTCTCTATACAAAAATGTGGCAACCACCCCAACCTATAACTGACCTTTGCAGCAAGGTACACATGGAAGGGCAATGCACATCACAAACATACAAAAGATTTCCCAGCACACTTACCAGCCATTCTGCAAAACAACCAAATTGGCCCTGTCTAACAGTTTACGTTAAAAACAGAGGGTTTTAGGATATTTTAAGATGTTTCAAGATGTTTCTTTTATAAATAAATGGTAGATGATTCCTAGGAATTGACTCATTTTTTTATGTCAGAAAATAATAGATATTCATCCTATATTAACACCATCACCTTTTATTGTCACCTGCTCCCCTTTGTCCCCAGTTCCGCTAGAAAAACAGGGCCAGAAGCAGGCATTACTGTGGGAGTGCATGTATATTGCAACTCAAACAAATAGCTTAGTGCAGTTTTCATATCACATTCCTAGCTATGTGCACAGTTCAATGGTCACCCACAGTTTATTGTACAAATGAATAATAATCATTACACAAACTGGTAATGGTCAGTTTTTATTCTCTGTTAAATGTTGCTACCTGACCCATTAGGGTCAAGGAGAAATATTTCTGCAATGCATTATAATGTGAAGATGTTAGAATGCTTTTAAGTCTATATATGTATTTGGAATGACATCTGTCATGTGCTAAGGATTCAGATAATAGGCAAAGCTCAAAGTATTTTCTGTATAGGTTCTTGCTCCCAAAAGCAGGTTATTCACCAGAGCTTCTGATTATTAGTTTTGGAGCAATTGGATCTCGTGATCCCTTTGATGCCTTAACACGCATTTCTATTCTTTAGCACATTGTAGCAAAATCATTTCATAAAAGCAATGTGACTGTAGCTTACAATAGTGGAAATTATACATCAGCCAAAACTTACTATATGTCCAATGGTTCAGATGCTCTAAAGTACATCTGTTTGGAAATTTCTCACTTTATACACTTTATTCACTTTTTCTCACATATTTTAGGCTTACTTGTAGCAAAAAGTGTGTTGTAAGGGTTTACAACCACTTTAACAGAAAAAGAATGTGTGCCCCACGGGTTGATGCTGCTTCTTTCTTGAAAACTGCTATTTACATACTGGAGCACAGAGATCACAGTGAATTGCTTGCTGTACAGCTCTGTAAGGAAATGTTGAATTATTATTTTAGTCATCTATATTGATCATTTAATCGATCAATGAAAAAAGAGACTCCAATACAAACATGTCTATAGTCATTTATATACTATTGGTTTTCTGATGTGGTGTTATCTGGTGCGCACCCCTCATGTATAACCATTTGATGTTAGTTGTAATTGTAATTACATTCAGTCCTTCCCCCTCCATTAGTTGGGGGGTGGGTTTTTATAACATACACTCTATTGTCAAAAGTATTGGGACACCTGCCTTTACACGCACATGAACTTTAATGGCATCCCAGTCTTAGCCCGTAGGGTTCAATATTGAGTTGGTCCACCCTTTGCAGCTATAACAGCTTCAACTCTTCTGGGAAGGCTGTTCACAAGGTTTAGGAGTGTGTCTATGAGAATGTTTGACCATTCTTCCAGAAGTACATTTGTGAGGTCAGGCTTGCAGTCTCTGCTCTAATTCATCCCAAAGGTGTTCTATCAGGTTGAGGTCAGGACTCTGTGCAGGCCAGTCAAGTTCCTCAACCCCAAACTCACTCATCCATGTCTTTATGGACCTTGCTTACAATAAAAATTAATGGCATTTTTATTAATTTTTTTTGCTAGTAATGGCGGTGATAATCAATTTTTGACGGGACTGCAACAATTTGGCGAACAGATCGGACACTTTTGACACATTTTTGGGACCATTGCCAATTATACAGCGATCAGTGCTATAAAAATGCACTGATTACTGTGTAAATGTCAATAACAGGGAAGGGGTTAACACTAGGGGGCGATCAAGGGGTTAACTGTGTTCCCTCGTGTGTGTTCTAACTGTAGGGGGATGAGACTGACTAGAGGGGATGACAGATTGTTGTTCCTATCTAGTAGGAACACGGGATCTATCTGTTTTCTCCTCACAGAACAGGCATTTGTGTGTTTACACACACATGTCCCTGTTCTAACTCTAATGCCCGCGATCGTGAGTTGCTGGCGGTCATCGTGACTGCCGGCCACACACATCGGCACCCCCGCAGTGCAGCAGGCTGCTATCCCCGTTTAAAGGGCCGATGTACAGCTACGACGGTTCGTGGGAACATGCCGACCTGCCGCAGTATAATGACGACGGCTGGTCGGCAAGCAGTTAAAATACTAAAAATATGAAAAATACAAATAAATATAATAAAAATAAAATTAAATATAAAAAAGGTTAATTCAACTACCATAAATATGCATTAGCACCATCTTGTGGTATGATGGTATATTACACAAGAAATTCTCGTATTCTCTATCAGTTGGTAACTATGGTCCTATAGCACAAGCCATAATGCAGAAAAACTATTTTAATATATCTCGGTTGGCTTTGTGAAAATATTTATATTTATTAAAGGGAGAAATTTGTAAACTCATAATTTTATACCTATACAGTATATCTAAATTTGCTAAATGGGAATGATTCTAAAAGAAAAGAGACTTATAAGTCGATGCCTATTCCACTTGGGATGGTTATCTTAAAGAATCTGCATGTGTGCCAAATATGCACATTTGCCCTGGTGTTACTGCAAGGCAGCACGTCCCAGGGTGGGGTTTCCCACTCTTGTACCCGTGGGTCGTGTTCCCCTAGTATTCCACCAAACAACTATTGAAAGAGGAACTGCAGTCTGCTCACATAATTTGTAATAAAAACATCTTTGCCATTCTGAAGCTTCCCTCCAACAACTTTGCATATTATTTTATATATACTGTGATTCTGTACTTGCCAAATATGCTGCAGAAATCGCCCTCCACAAAGTCTGGGTGCAATTTTTTTTAACTGTGGGCAGCTGAAGCTGCTGCCTTTTCACTTCCTGGATTTCTGTGCTGCTGGCTACCCAATATACACTTCCTAGTCTCGTGCCTGAGCAGTAAGCAAACTGTGGGTGCACATTGTTGTTTATAAGTTGCCATAGGAATGGCAGCTCTTGTGGAAGTTCATGCCCTGTTATGGCAAAAATCAACAGCATGGAACACAGAAACAGCCAAAGAAAGTGTGCATACTATGCTTGTTCAAATAGGAAAGCAGCAAACAGCATTTTATATTTTACCATGGTGTAACTGCATTTCTCATCCAAAATGCAAACACTGAGACAAACCTCAGCTGCTGCAGTCCTGCCACAGGATCTTTTCACACACACACATCCTCTGTGTCAGGGAACTGCAGACAGGTGCCTGGAGGTGGGGCCCAAGCCCGGAGAAAGAATCTCCTCTGCAGATGGGATAAGGAGTGTGAACTTATCCAGGGAAGATTGTGCAGACTGGCATTTTTCAAGAGGTTGTGCCAGTCTAAAGCTGGATTTTTAAGGGCATGGCAGACCACTTTTATTCAACGGAATGGAAAAATTCACAAAAGACGGCAATTTCCTACGCAGAGGTTTCACCATTATTGTAACTTGCACAATACTTCTGCCTGCTGGCCTACTCACTTGCCACATAGCTGATTCAGGCCTCAAGCCTAGGCCTTAGGTCTGCTCCTCAGACCAACACAAAGGTTTCCTTCCAGTCAAGCTCTCATAGCTTACTCACGATCAGCTTCTTGCTGCTCTGTCACAGACTACATCTGCCTCCTGCAGACATGCACACTCTGGCTGCCCCATGCAGCCTCTCTGACTCCTAGAGATGATGGGAGTCCTCCTGACTCCCATGCACAGTCCTCCTGTCTGTTGGGTGGAGCCCTGGGCTCTAACCCCGGGTCTATTATGAACCCAGCCTGCACATGAGCAATCAGCGTGCCTGCCTCTCCAAAAATCTGGCTTAAACTGCTAAAATAAACAGTGGCACGGGCTGGCCTCTCTACAGGACATTACCATAATTTCGGGATTTGGCCTGCCGTTCGTTCCATGGCAGACTCTATGTAAAGGGCAACCTAAAGCATCGCTCTGCGAAGAAATGTGGTTGTTCAAGAGTGGAATGTGGTGGGGTGGAGGAGACAAAAGACCACTTCTTGCTTCAGTGCCCCTTCAATATAGAAGTCTACAAGCGGGTGGGTGGGGCTCTGGGTATCCCTTTCCTTTCCTGCTTGAGTTATGCAGAGTGGTCGACCGGGGCCTTTGAGACAAATCGGGATTTCGATTTTGAGACTCTTTTTCTAGTTAGCTTAGTAGTCAGTTTCTTCACATGGAATGCACGGTGTCAGGTTTCCATTCGGAAAAAAATCCTTTCTGTCGAGGTGGTGGTGCACGACATTCTGGGTGAGGTTGGGAAGATTCGGTGTCTTGAGAAGGACAGGTGGTGGATTTGGGACTTTGAGTGAGATGTGTGTTAGAAAAAAATAAATAAATTGCACAATAATGAGAAAGTTTACTCAAATAAATACCATGGGACATGGTACATAGCAGATATGACGAGCTGATGGGCATATAATAGACAAATGTGAAAATTCCGATATTGCACATGATACATAAAATCAAAGAGAAGGGTATAATATAAATGCATGATTGAATTAAAAAACTGCATTTAAAAGCTTGACGCGTTTCATGGATGAAGTTCCAGAAGTGCAGAATGCGTATCTATAAAAGGCGTGGAGAAATGTCAGGTCCCCGTAGCTGCTGTTTGTCAGTCTTTGGGTGTGCGGCTTTCTTTATGTCCTTTCACGTCCCCCTAGATTTTATATAAGATTGTATTTTTGACAAAAGGCTGCATACATGGGTTACATGTGTCATAGTTTCTTAGCCTGAGGGTGTGTTTAGGTGGAGGTTATGGCTTTGTTTAGGTTGGTATATTTCGTTTTCTTTATGTTTTTGCTATGCTGATGTAAGCTATTTTTGTTTATATATTTTTATTTATTTTGTATATATGTAAATATTTTTTTTCTTTATGTTTGTAAGATTTTTTTTAAACAAAAATGTACCAGGGGTACTGTTTGTTTTTTCTTGGTAACATTCCTTAATGGGTCCTGTTGGATCTGTTAGATAGTCATCCAACTTGTGTCACTTGAGCCACAACCCTGTTCTCCATCTTTGATACTCCAATGTGTAAGAAGGGGGTAGGGTTGTGTGGTGGAAGTCACATCCTTCATGTTTCCCTCCTTCCACCTTGTGCAGGCTCCACACGTGCACTTAACTTAACTCTTGAACTTCAATATTTCTGTACAGAATAGGAACCTCTGTTGTGCAAATCCGCTCTTGTCACTCTGGGAGACAGATCGCTGGCAGAAGGAGTGCCGACAACATCTACCTTGCTGCTAGAGGCCATTCTACCTGCATCAGGTACATGCTACTGACAGGCTGCTTGTTAAATTTTCATTACTCTAGGTAACCACTTGTGTCTTCACAGTCCCCTATTTTTGTACTGATATCTTAATACCCAAAGTACCTTAGTGACTTGAGCCATGGGATGGTGCTGGCTACTTGCATTACACCCCTTTTAGTAACTTCCGACCAGACGGGAACAAAGTTTCAAAACTTTACTTGAAAAACAAAGTCCAACATTCAGAGGCATAATTATTTCCTACAACCCTAACCCTAACTCAGGCTATGTGCTTCCCCAGCATACCTGCAAAGGTATAGTCCATGTATACACTGAGTCCATCAGAGGCATTTTCCAGATCAGTTGCCACAGCTGTGAAAGTCCCATTACACACCTACCCTCCCCTTCCTCCCCCTCCTCTATTAAGAAAATTCCTTGTACTGTTTTCACACAACACAATGTTCTGTGAGTGGAGGAGAGGATCCCATCATTCATCCACCCCTCCCCTATTAACAGAACATGCTGCATTCTGTGAAAGAAGTACCAAATGAAGGTGGGCTAAAGACTTGCCCTTAACCCATGCAGCACCAGAAGTTCACAGCTGTGAGAAAGATCTGACGTCAGTGAGGGGAGGATTTCTCCAATAAGAAGCAGCCAGCAGGATATATATCTACCTTCCAAAGAGGTAAGTGATGCTACTGGTGCATTCACTGAACTTCAGCTTTAACCAGGATGTTTTGCAGCAATTAATGGGCATTATAAGCAATAAAAAAAATTACTTCTATTCTCCCTGATACATTTCTAAATATGTGATCCCCTTGCATAGCTTAAATACACCAAAATGGCCTTCAGGATTTACTTATAACCTTATAAAAGCATTATATGAGGCTGTGATGTGGTGCAAATTGGGGGGTGAACGGTTTGCTGTCCCTGTCCCCTTACCCTTCCTCTTTTTCTTCCCCTTCATTCCTTCTTTCACTTCCAATACCCGCTCTCTCCTTACCCCTTTTTTTTCTCTCCTTTCTATGCTGCCCTCTCAACAATTTTTTGACTACGTTTTTAACCACTTGCTGACCACCCTATAGCAGTTTTACTGCTACAGGGCGGCAGCTGTGCGCGGGATCACGTATATATGTGTCCAATCACGCGAATGTGCGGTGCCGGCGGCTTGCTCCCGCTGTGATTACACACAGCAGTGTCCGATCAGCGGGTACCATGGACTTGATGTCTGCCAGCACTGATCATTCAGTACAGAGGCTGAACAGCAGTCTGCCTATGTAAACAAGGCAGATTGCTGTTCTGTCAGTAGGGAAAACATGGATCCTGTGTTCCTGCAAAGCAGGGACAAGGATCCATGTCTTCCCCTAGTAAAAGCACCTCCCACACTGTACAAAAACACAAGCTAGGCACACAGTTAACCCTTTGATTGCCCCTAATGTTAACCCCTTCCAAGCCAGTGTCATTAGTACAGTGACAGTGCATATTTTTAGCACTGATCACTGTATTAGTGTCACTGGTTCCCAAAAAAGTGTCAAAAGTTTCAGTTAGTGTCCGATTTGGCCGCCGCAATGCTGCATTCCTGCCATAAGTTGCTGATCGCTGCCATTACTAGTAAAAAAATAGAAATAAATAAAAATTCCATAAATATATCCCATAGTTTTTAGACGCTATAACTTTTGCGCAACCCCAATTAATATATGCTTAAATTTACAAGTTATGCGCTGCGCTTGGGTGACCCCAAAAACAAAATAATAATAACCAACTTTGTGCTTACTAGTTACTTGTTACACCATAAATTAGTGCTTATTAGTGCTTTTTACACCATACATAGTGTCTTAATCAACATAAAAAGTGTGCTTCGTGCTCAATACACAGTAACCTACTTTTCTTAAATGAAAAAAAAAAAAAGAAGTTCTCTATGGCACAATGTCCAGCAGTGATAATAAAACAATGTGTGCAGGAGGTGTTCAGCTGTGACAACAATCCAACATCATGCCGAAGATATCCTGAGTGCTGCAAAACATGCTCCTGTGCTCCTTCGTGACCCCCTTAAGCTAATGTGCTCACCTCAGAGCGTGTGACTCAGCCTCTAACCTGAGTCCAAAATTGCTTTGGAGCCACCCCTGGGCTCAGTCTCAGTGTCTGCTCCACTCCTCCAGCTGGAAACAATGTGGCTCCATACATAGAATGAAAAGGAAACTATATAGTGTAATATAGTCAAAATGCTTTTATTAAAAGAAAACGCTCCCCACACCGGGGTACTCACATGGCACTGGTGCGTCAGTGCACCATACTATAACGGCTTTCTATGCAAAATCAGTGGAAGTTTGGTGCGGTATGCTGTGCTGAGACAGCGCTGGTGTAAAGTCTGTGTCAGTCTCTCCGTCCTGGCCCCTCACCTACGCGTCTTCGACACAGGGATCACGTGTCATCATCAGGGGGATAACAAGCACTTGTTTTTTCACACCTTGTTTATTTATTCTACATTCATATTATTTGTATTTAATATTATCGCACTAGTAAGCACAAAGTTGGTTATTATTAATATTGTTTTTGGGGTCACCCAAGCGCAGCGCATAACTTGTAAATTTATCCTATGCACGTTATATGAAGCGTGATTAGCGCATGCAGCTGGAGGTAGCACAAGCAAGGCATAAGATCATTGTGGCTCACAGAATTTTTCCAATTTGATTTCCATTAATATATGCTTATTGGGATTTTTTAAACAAAAATATGTAGAAAAATACATATCGGTAAAAAGTTGATTTAAAAAAAAAAAAATTTAATGTTGTTTTTTTTCAAAATTGTCGGTCTTTTTTTGTTTATAGCACAAAAATAAAAAACACAGAGGTGATCAAAAACCACCAAAAGAAATCTCTGTTTGTGGGAAAAAAAGGACATACATATTATTTGGGTACAGCGTTGCACAACCGTGCAATTGTCAGTTAAAGTAATGTAGTGCCTTATCACAGAAAATGGCCTGGTCATGAAAGGGGGGGTGAATCTTCCGACACTGAAGTGATTAACCTTATACAAGTGCAAACACCGGCTTGCCCTGCATCAAGCCCATATCTACTGTATTAGCATATAAGTATATTTCAATGCTACCATTGGCAGTCCTATTCATCAGTAAAATTCTTGTAAAAGAAAAATTAACAAATTTATAAAAATGTTGGGCTGTTACACATGTACCTAGCTGCAGCCATTTTTTTCTTACTTTATTGAACATAGGAAAGAAATTGAATTTAGCCACATTTTTATTTCTGCCTGTGATCCCATTGTGCAATTTTTCGCCCACTTTCTGTCCCTCTGACACCCCTACAAGAAATGAGGTTGCCATTGTTAATTGGTGCAGCTGTGCATAGTAACCAATCAGCTTCTAACTTCAGCTTTTTCAATTAGACCCCTTTCACACTGAGGTGGTTTTCAGGCATTTTAGCTCTAGAAATGGCACCTGTAAAGGGCATGAAAACCGCCTTCCATTCATATCAGTGTGCCATTTTACATTGGGACGGTGCGCTTGCGGGACGTTAGGAAAAGTCCTGCAAGTAGCATCTTTGGGCGGTTTAGGAGCGCTCCCAAAACGCCCTGCCCATTGAAATTAATGGGCAGTGCTTCCAAAGTGCCTGAAAAGTGCTTCAGAAGCGCCGAAACATGGGTGCTTTTAACCCCTTCTTTGGCTGCTAGCAGGGGTTAAAAGCACCCCATTAGCGCCTGAAAAGCACCGCTTAAACAGCGCTAAAACAAGCGGCGCTTTAGCCATACCACAGCCCCAGTATGAAAGGGGTCTTAGGCTTTGACAATAAGCTGACTGTCTACTATACATAGCTGCACCAGAATCAGTGTGCTGCAGTTTTCCTAAATCTCCCCCAAAAGACTATGATTTAAAAAACTAGTAGAGCTTTTTGACTGATAAAATTAATTTACACTTGTTTTAGTAAATGATGTATATACTGTATACTGCATGACAAACAAAGATAAAAGTGGTATTGCCTGGTATGTCTCTATAGAAAAGTGTCTTGTCTTGTAAATAGTTTGTCTATGCATATTGTACTGAATGAAAAAGATTTTTCTGAGAAAGAAACAGAATAGAATATTATTCCTCATTCACAGTGAAAATAAGCTTCTGGGCAAAAATGCCCTTGCAGCTTATGTGATTGGGATCCACTAATTATTTAAGACCCTTTTCACACTGAGGTTCTTGAAAACTGCCCATAAAACGGCGAGCGCTTTTGCATTGCTTTTGAGGTGCTTTTCAGGCACGTTTCAAGTGCTTTTGAGGCGTTATCGGTGCGCTTTTTTGAAGGTCACGTGACTCAAAAGAACCATTTTGAGGTGCTTTTGAATCGCTTTTCGTGTGTTTTTTTTAGGCGCTTCCCAATTATTTCAATGAAGAGGGGCGCTTTTTAGGCACTTTTTTTAGTGCTTCAAACATGCTCCAAAGATGCTGCTTGCAGGAGTTTTTTCACCGCCCCGCCAGCGCACCGCCCCAGTGTGAAACCATCAATTGATTTTATTGGAAATTAGTTTTCATGAGCTTTTTGGTCGATTTTTTTTAGCGTGAAAAAGCCTGAAAAGTGCCTCAGGGGCCTAAAGGACAAGACAAAAATTGCATAGGCAACTTTTTCTTACAGGGGGACATTGTTTTTCAGAGCGCATTACTGCACAGACTGTTGGGGACAAATCTTTTATATTAAAGTGTACTTACCTTTGAACAAACGTAATAATACAGCATAAGAGAAATTATAGTGTGCAAAGTTCAGTTACTTCAGCACCTTGATTGTAGTTTACTGTAGTAAGATCAGATAATTGATGATTTTTGGTATACACACTTTTACAGTGCAGAGTCATCAGAGGTACACATTTTTTATGTCACTTACCTATTTATATACACTATAGAATTATCTGTAATTTTGACTGCTATTCTTTCAGTCCATTATCTTTCTTTATTGCAGATATATACCTCACAGACATTTTCCAGTGCAATGGCTGCCCATTAGCAGTAAAAATAGTCCCTGGCTTATTTTAGTCATCTATTTTTCCTATTGTTTTATCACTTAACAGATGTTCCATTAACAAATCAAGAACGCTGCTCTATATCTCATTATGCTTTTAAAACTGAAGTGTGGCATATTCTGCTTTTATAAATATGGACTCCCATTTTCTAAGTGTGCAATAGTAGCATTAACTTTCTTGGCCTCTTGTATCTTAGTATTTACTGCTTTTATACCTGAAAAGAGCAATGGCGATTTTCAATATTACTGTTTTGTGGTCTTTATTGATGACATAGCTTTAGCTACTAAATATATATGCATTAGAGTGCTAATTTTCGCTAAAAAAACCCCTAAAGAATCAGTTATAATGAAAATAAAAGCATCTTCTGTATCTCAAGTATGCTGTGAGATCTACTTAGGAAGAACACTTTCAATATTTCTCATTCCAGGTAAACGGCGTTGTTGTAAAAATCAAGAGTAGCTGAACGTCTTTACCCGCAATCTTTAGCCATATCTTTTATCATACCCCCGAAAACACTCACTGCCTATTTTTTTTTTTTTATTTATCATATTTTTATACATGCTAATGGCCATTTTGTAAAATTATAGTTTTACATTTAGGATGATGTAATTTACATTTTTTTTGGTACAGTCCAACAAAAATGATTGCTTTACTTCACTTATGGATGGCTCACTACTAATGGACTTTCACAGATTGCTTTAAAATTAAATTATGCATGCTGTTTTTTTGCATGTTTGCACTATATTACATAATTTGTTGATAATATGATGGTTACTTTTTTAAGTATGCTTGCACGATTGCACTTTATAGAACAATTTTATGTTTGATCACATATATTTATAGTGCTGCTTATATTTTTTTTGTATTGTCTTATGACTGGTATCATAGTTAAATGAATGGCTGCTGTTGATTTCATATTATCTAACCAAGCACGTATTTTTTTCCATTTTTTATTTTTTTTCTCCATTTTTTGAATTAGCAATTCCTACCTCTCAGATGAGTTCCCACTGACAGCATTGATCTTTTTAGTTATCTGTAAGGGGATAATTCTTCCCAGTGTCCACAAGTGTAAGCAACATTCTTCCCACTGACCATCAAACTAATGTATCATGAGTTGTAGATATAGTCATTTTTAGTAGGGGTTCCTTGAGACCAGAAAGTTTTTCAATGGTTCTTCTGTGTTGAAAAGCTTGAGAAAAGCTGGCCTACAGGGATCCCACAGGTATGGTGCATACATATTTACATTGGTTCAAGCTGAACCAATGTAACTGTGTATGAAATGCCATACCTGGAATTATTTAAGCGATTACTGACGAACTGATTATTTCATATTAACCACCTCATCTCTGGAAGGATTTACCCCCTTTATTACCCTTTATTATTTGCTATTTAGCACTGCTCTGCTTTAACTGGTAATTGTGCGCTTATCCAACGCTGTACCCAAGCAAAATTTGGATAATTTTTTTCACACAATTAGAGTTTTCTTATTTGGTATTTTTATGAAAGATTTAGAAACATTTAAAACTAGCTTGCGTTAGGTGGGAACTGACTAACTGGCACTGACATCACCAGTGACACTAATACAGTGATCAGTGATAATATTATATGCTGTCACTGTACTAATGACACTGGCTGGGAATGGGTTAAAATCTAGGGCGATCAAAGTGTTAACTGTATGCCTAACAAGTGTTAATGCATGTAATGTGTGCTGCTTTTTATTAATAACCTCTTGGTCTCTTATCCCTGCTTTGCAGGGATTGTTCCCTGGGCTGTGATTGGACACGGTCAATCAGAAGGTTCAGGCCATGAATCATTGGCCGGGACCTGCTGACAAACTCCCGCTCTGTACAATCCCAGCGGGTGTCGGCACAAGGGGGAGGGCGTGCATGTATACGCCTAAACTCATAAACAAGCAGCGACATATTAGTATGTCGCTTTGCCTGTACGGACCGCCCGTCTGCAGTATATTGAGGGCGGCCAGTCCGCAAGAAGTTAACCGCTTCCTGACCAGCTGCTGCAGTTTTACTGCGGCAGAATGACATGGGCGAATCGCCGTCATGTCACATCGGGCGCATGGCCACCGAGAGGGTGCGCGCCCCTTCGGCGGCCGTGACGATCGTATTCGATCCAGAACCGATCAGTCCCTAGGCCCAGGCCAATGAAATCTGGCCTGGACCTGGTGATCGCTCGTGGCGAATGAGATCCTTCTCTTGCATGTGTAAGTGTAAACACAGCAGGGGAAGTGATGTCATCTCTCCTCGTGTCAGTAATTTCCGTTACAGATCGAGGAGAGGAGACATCTCACAGTAAGTGCACCAATACTACACTGACACCAGTCCACATAGGTACACTTGCCACTCCCCGATCACCCCCCGATCACCCCCCCAGTTAAACCCTTCACCCCCTGTCACTGTGTCACCCAGTGCAACATTCTGATTTTTTTTTATCGCTGTACTGGTGTCATTAGTGACAAATATCAGCATTAGGGTAATTAGTATTAGATCCAGATAGGTCTAGGGACCCCTCTAACCGCCCCTAATAAAGGTTTAACCCTTCGATCAACCCCTGTCACCAGTGAACACTGTATAAGTGTCACGGGTGACACTGGTTAGCTAGTTTATTTTTTATAGCATCAGGGCACCCGCCGTATTTTACCTAAATAAAGGTTTAACCCCCCCTGATCAGTTAGGTTTTAGTGTCAGATAGGGTCTGTGTTACCCCAGGCAGCATCAGATTAGTGCCAGTAGTGCTAACACCCATGCACGCACCATACACCTCCCTTAGTAGTATAGTGTCTGAACAGATCAATATCTGATCTGATCAGAACTATATTAGTGTCCCCAGCAGTTTAGGGTTCCTAGAAATGCAGCATTAGTGGGATCAACCCAGATATCTGCTAGCACCTTCGTTTAGCCCCTACGCCCAGCCCAGTCAAGCCCAGCTCACCCCACCCAAGTGCTGTATCAGTCGATCACTGTCACTTACAAAAACGCAACACACATAACCGCAGCATTTGCAGAGTCAGGCCTGATCCCTGCGAACACCAATGCCCTGTACACACGATCGGAAATGCAGCCAGCAAAACTCCGAAGAGAGCTTTTGGTCAAAAAAAGCGACCGTGTGTATGCTCCATTGGACTTTTGCTGGCGTCATTTCGGCCAGCAAAAGATTGTGAGCAGGTTCTCTATTTTTCGGTCGGAAAAAGTTCCTATCCGAAAATGCGTTTGTGTGTATGCAATTCTGACTTGCAAAAAATCACGCATGCTCAGATTCCAGTACGAGACGGAAGCACTCGGTCTAGTAAAACTACCGTTCGGAATGGGGCTAGCACATTCATCACGCTGAATTTTTTGGAATAGTTTAATGCAGCGCATTCTCTTCTTCTTTATAATGCTAGAAGAATGAAGTTGTTTTGCTGCTCATATTCACACAGACTTCTCACAAACTGATTTCTTTATTATTTCTCGTGATCTCCTGAATAATATTTTTTTGTTTTTAAAGCCAGATCTCCATTATAATGTTTAGATTTATTTTTTATTGTCATGTTTTTAATTTTATTTTTTTAGTCAAGAACTCTTTTTTTTTGGATTCTTTTTAAATTATTTTCTAGTGATCTCCATAATTTTTTTTTGTGTGTTAAGTTTGCACAACAACATTATTATATTGTATTTTAAACCTCAAGGAGGTTGGTGTCCCTTGTTAATTTGACCTTTTTTGAAATGTACCTGCCTACTCACAAACAAACTGTCCTATTTGAATAAAAACACATAGGCAAGTATTTCCATATAAAAAAATCTCCATTTATTCTGGTTCATAATAACAAAATAAAGAGGAAGGTAACGCTGGAAAAACTGCTGGAATTTGCGAAGCCTTTGGCCCCCAGGGCACACATCAACTCTTTGGAAATAAAAATTGGTAGCTTGAGAAGTCCATATGATAGGGAGCACAATCTGGTCCAAGACTCCCAGACATCAGGAACAGCAGCAGATGACATATATGTCCCCAGGCTGTGGTACTATAACAGCCTGCGTCTTCTGTCAGACCAGACTGAACCCAGGCCATGACTTTCTTGTCTTCCTTGCAGCCATCCCTCCACGCTTCCCTGCAACCTTCCTTGGAGGCTGTGGCTCTGGAGGTGGATGTGTGGCAGTAGGATTTCAATGCAGCGCATTCTCTTCTTCTTTATAATGCTGGAATAATGAAGTTGTTTTGCTGCTGATATTTACACAGAGTTCTGACAAACTGATTTATTTATTATTTCTTGTCATCTCCTGAATAATCTTTATTTTTTTTTTCGCCAGATCTCCAGAATAATGTTAATATTTTTTTTATAGTGATCTACTTTTTTTTATCGTTTTGTGTCTTTACCACAACACCATTATTATCTTGTATTTTTTAACCTCAAAGAGGTTGGTTGGTGTTGGTGTACCTTGTTAATTTGACATTGTATTTTTGAAATGTACCTGCCTACTCACAAACAAGCTCTCCTTTTTGAACTAAAACACATAGCCAAGGATTTAAAAATTTTATTAGGGGTCATAATAAAATAAAGAGGAAGGCAACGCTGGATAAACTGTTGAAATTGGCGAAGCCTTTGTACCCCAGGGCAGACATCAATTATTTGACAGGCCAAATTGGTAACCTGAGGAGTCCAATAAATAGGGAGCACAATACGTTCCAGGACTCTGAGAGATCGGGAGCAGCAGCAGATGACATATATGTCCCGAGGCTGTGGTCTTACAACAGCCTGCATCTTTTGCCAGACCAGACCAAACCCAGGCCATCACACTCTTGACCTCCTTCCACTCTTCCTCCCAGGCTGTAGCTGTGGTGTTGGAGTTGTGGCAGGAGGTGGAGGAGGAGTATGCGTCATACACGCAAAGGCCTCCTGGACATTAGGGGTAGTTGTGAGGAATGCAGTAGCCTGCCGAATCAAACTAAGCGCTGACTCCTTCTCATTCCTCCCCTTCCTGGGTCTTTTTGTTGGAAGGTGGAGGGGACCAACCTAGGATTCGATCAGGCTACTGGGCACGGCCACCTCCTGGCTGCCACTTTCCCCGCTACCTCCTGGCTGCCACTTTCCACGGCCTGCTTCTGGCTGAGACTTTCCTGTGTATGAAAATGAGACATAGTTTTATTTATTTGGTCATCAATCGCACACAATTTTGACCTCATGACTGTTGCAAATTGAATGTTAACAAATAGAAAAGACTATCATTCTGACCCCAGCATTTTTCAATTCTTTTCCCAATCATTTTTGGCTACTACTGTCTATTGATATGTAAACCACTTTGTTAAATCAGAAATTAGTGATCAATAATAACATCTAGTTAACATAATTACATTTTTGACAAGAAATATGTTGAACAATGCTATACCTGGCTCAAGCTGGGCTCCTCCACATCTTCCTGGGTGGAAGGCCCAGGTTATACATCTGAAGCCTCATCTGAGGTGGAAGGAAGTGTGGAAGGAAGGGTTGACAGTGATGGCCTGGGTTCACTCTGGTCTGACAAAAAACGCAGTCTGTCTTAGTACCAGAGCCTGGGGACATAAACGTCATCTGCTGCTGCTCCTGATCTCATGGAATCCTGGACCTTTTTCCGCTCCCTATTATATGTGCTCCTCAGGCCACCAATTTTGCACTTCAAATAGGTGATGTCTGTCGTGGGAATCACTGGCTTCACCAATTCCAACAGTTGATCCAGTGCTACCTTCCTCTTTAGTTTGTTATTATAAAATGGGTGTTTCACTTGCCACAGACAGGGCAGCTCTCTGTACTTATCAATGACGTTGGGAAGGAAGCCATGGCTATTAAATTTATCAATTTTCTCTGCAAGACACAACACAAGACAAGCCCTAATGTCAGGCTAAACTCTCCTAATCTTGTCCCAATATAGGCCTCAACTTATAAGCAGTATAGGCCACTAACCACTGATGCCCTAAGTTCAAATAGTACCTTCATTTGCACGATCGGCGCTTACGCTATTCAGTCCTCGGCTCACAGATACGACCTACGCGCGTTATGCGTTATGCTTTATCTACACTGCGCATGCGTGAAACTCCGCCCCTGACCTTTTTTCTAGTATATTCCCTGCCCCTTCTCTTTTGGCGCAGTGGGAGAGCACATGGCAGAGAGACAACAGGTGCATGCAGAGAGCAGCGATGGCGAGGGAAGCCCAGAGCCGGAAACGTCCCGATCCAGGAGGAGATTTAAGGTGTCAAATATGTCCTTTGTAGAGATGGTGGAGCTGGTGGACATCTTGAAGAGGGCCGACCATGACAGGAAATATGGACCGCACAGCAATCCAAATGTGAGAAAGGCCAAAATCATGACTAAAGTTGTGAAAAGTCTGCAGAAGAATTTTGGGGTACGACGATCCAAGGAGCAATTAAGGAAACGCTGGTCAGACCTCGAATTGAGGGAGCAGGATCAGTACAGAAGGATCAAGAGAGTGCTGCAAAAAGGTAAGTATTTTGTTGTGTGTTCCAATTATTATTACTTGCATGCTGCTACATGTGCTTTTCTTTACTGTTTTACATTTTAAAATGGCGTGGGAACAGTAATCGTCTTTCACAGTAAACATCGTTCGTTCACAGTAAACATCTTTAACTACATTTGTTCAGGCGTATTTGTATGAAAAGAAGTTTAGTACATTGTTGTCTAGATGGGTTTGTAACTAGAATGAAATGCAAACTTGATTCAGTGTAAGGAGAGGACACTCAGCAGCTGTTCACACATCTGGATGCAGAAGCACTAGTGTGGGACACCAGAACACCCTTTTTAGGGTGTCCCACGCAGGTGCTCCAGTGGATACTAGGGGTCTCTCCATCTGTGAAACTTTAATAACAAATAAGGTAAGTATTCCAGCTTTGGAAAGGGGAAAAAAAAAAACATGTTTTCAGCTTGGAACTCTGCCAAAACAGACAATTGTACGTCACTTCCAAGCAATGTTTCATATTCCTATTTCTTGCCTCAAATATCTGTGTGCTAAGTATACCTTATTTTTTCTTCACATAGGGGAGAAAAGACTGGGACATCTGAGGACACCAAGAACACCACACCTCCTAAAGAAGGGGAAATCCACACACACCCTAAAGAAGATGTGGAGGTTCGGGAATTGGGCAAAATACTGTAGTGACCACTACAGGTCAGTGTCTGTGACCACAGCTTCAGGTAATAGATGTATGCATGCAAATTTATAATACATGGTGTTTTTCTTTATTTTTAGGTGATGTGGTGGATGTTGTGGAAGAAGAAACTTATTTCACCAGTGCAAGTGGACACATCGTCATCGGGGAGATCATGGTGTGCAATCGGGAATTAGAGAAGATAAAGGAAAACATCAATGATATTGAAAAAAGACTCAACAACATTGATGTTTTAGGCAGAATATAAAACACTCAAAATTTTTTACATTTTGTCATTATATTTTCTTATTTTGAAAAAGTTTTAAAGTAATTTGAAAGCCAAATTTTGAAGATGCATACAGTGGGGGTCCTTTACTATAGCGCCGTGGTGCTAATTAGCGCTAATTGCCACAAATTAGTGCTAATTAGCACTAATCGCGTTAATTAGGGCGGCACAGTGGTGTAGTGGTAGCACTCTCGCCTAGCAGTAAGAAGGGTCGCTGGTTCGAATCCCAACCACGACACTACCTGCTTGGAGTTTGCATGTTCTCCCTGTGCCTGCGTGGGTTTCCTCCGGGTACTCCGGTTTCCTCCCACACTCCAAAGACATGCTGGTAGGTTAATTAGATCCTGTCTAAATTGTCCCTAGTATGTATGAATGTGAGTTAGGGACCTTAGATTGTAAGCTCCTTGAGGGTAGGGACTGATGTGAATGTACAATGTATATGTAAAGCGCTGCGTAAATTGACGGCGCTATATAAGTACCTGAAATAAATAAATAAATAAATAAATTAGCGCTTATTAGTAGACATGTGCACACTGAAATATTTCGTTTCGGAATTTCGTTTTCGTCCGAAATATAAATTTATTTAGTTACTCCCGAAATTCGTTTTTCTTTATTTCGTTTTTCGTTAAAAACTTGCATTCGTCCGAAAATCGAAATGAATTAAGGTCGAATCGGTCATTAAAGGCTTATGGTGTCTGTCGAATGTTCAAAGTAGATTCGACGGAGCAGCTAAACTGTACGACGTCGCAATCGTACATTCCGGTCGAATTTTCTGGGATGCATTTGACCGGAAATGTTCGATAGCAGCATCGTACAGTTTGTTTAGCTGCTCTGTCGAATCTTCTAACTTTTGACAGACACCATAAGCCACATTTACGTTTGCATGTTTTCGTTTCTGTGTCGAATCTTCATCGTTCATGCTCATTGCATTGGTCTACTCTGCCCCAGCAGTCAGCCAACCAAACTTTCACATTCGTTTCTCAATCGGAAGTGCGGAAGTGCGGCCGCAAAATCCGACGCTGTGTGGCTTAGAGATATTGGCAATGGCAGCAGCAACCCATTCCAGCACTAGCAGCATGGAGGAGGCTGTTCCTGGGCCTTCTAAGGCAGCATCCAAAAATGGGCGCAGGAGGGGGACACAAGCTGCATCCAGCAGGAAGCGTAACCTAATGTGGACTCATATTGAGTCCCAGGTCCTGGTAAGGGAAACGCTTCCTTGCTGGATGCAGCTGTGTGGCCCCCGCTCCAGGGAAACCACTACGGAGTGGAAGCGAGAAAAGTGGGAGGAGATTTCCAGGAAGGTGGAGGAGACATATCGCCATCGGCGTGACCCGACTGCCTGTCGCAAAAAATTCAGCGACATAAAACGGTAAGTAACGTGTCTGATTATTTATTTTTTTTACATTTTAACCACTTTAGCCCCGGAGGTATGGCTGCCAAATGACCATGCCACTTTGTGCGATTCGGCACTGCGACGCTTTAACTGACAATTGCGCGTTCGTGTGACGTTGCTCCAAAACAAAATTGATGTCCTTTTTTTCCCACAAATAGAGCTTTCTTTTGGTGGTATTTGATCACCTCTGCGGTTTTTATTGCTTTTTGCTATATAAGTATCCCCAACAAATATATAAAAAACGAATTTTTTCCTCAGTTTATGCCGATATGTATTCTTCTACATATTTTTGGTAACAAAAATTGCAATAGGCGTTTATTGATTGGTTTGTGCAAAAGTTATAGCGTCTACAAAATAGGGATAGTTTTATGGCATTTTTATTAACATTTTTTTTTACTAGTAATGGCGGCGATCAGCGATTTTTATTGTGACTGCGACATTATGGCGGACACATCGGACACTTTTGATGCCATTTCGGGACCATTGTCATTTATACAATGATAAAAGCTCCAAAAAATGCACTGATTTTACACACACACATATAAACATATGTTATTGCTATCACAATTTGATGTCAGTAAAGTTAGGTGAATTTTTTTTTATAAAAAGGAATAAATAATTTTCAATTTATCCTCCCTCCTGTGAAAAACCAAATTTGCGCATAGGTGTGCCTAGCCTACACGTAGTTTGCAGTTGCACATGTTATATATTATCGCCACGATCATTTTAAGAGGAATATTTCCATGCCGTTATTTGTTCTTAGTTAGTTATCACTAAACTGAGCAGTAAGTGCTTTTAAGTTCCACTTGACCTGACCACCTGTAGGTTGCGCCCCCTTTCTGACCAGGCCATATTTTGCTATTTAGCGCATTGCAGCTTTAAACTGCACGCTCCTGTGATGTATTACCCAAATGAAATTTATGCTCTTCTCCCGCCATATTTAGAGCTTTTATTGGTGGCATTAGATCACCGCTGGGTTTTACATTTTTTGTTATTGAAAAATAAAAAAGTTATATATATATATATATATATATATGTATATATATAAAAAAGTGTTACGGTGGACTTAACCAGCTTGCGGACCCGCCATATTTTTAGTTACTATGGGGGGGGGTCCACATCTGCAAGTGGGTTAATGCTTTGCAAAAGAAACAAGGAAGGAAATTTTACACTATACACAGTTCGCACAAGCGCGTAATAGAAAGGTGGACTGGAGTGGACACAATGGACATTTACTCGGCACAATCCCTATCCTGCCTTTTATTATTTATTGTGCACCAAAAAAGCATAGGTTTTTCTTACAATAAATTTGGTTAATAAATAAATGTGCAAACCTTGTGCTACATGAAAAAATGTGCCTAATCCAAAAATTCCATTTGCATTGTTTCATTCTACGGGTTCATTCTACATGTGTTTCATGTGTTGATGTCATTTTCAGATTACAATTGTAGTTTAATTGTGGAACCCGTTTCTCTTCTCTTTTTGTTTTGCAGTTCCATAGTGCGTAAACGCAGGCAGTCGGGGCGCAGAGGAAAGCAGGTATCTCTCCTCCCCCATGAGAAGGAGCTCTTAGCAGCTGTAGGGGAGGATGAGATAAAAAAACTGCTGGCTCATCAGGGTTGGTGTCAGCATTGCATTGTGTGTAGGAAATTTTTTTTGTCAACCATGCGACGCGACATAGTCATTTACCATGATGTGTTTGATTTTATTTAAAGATCGTCTCCAGGCCCAGCGCCGCCGGAGGCAGAGGGCAGAGGAGCAGGAGTCCTCCACGTCATCATGCAGTAAGTACTGTAGTAGTGACACTAATACAGTGGTTCCTTTTCCATTTGTCCAGCCTTCCATTGTTGATTCCAGTGTCATTGTTTCTCGCTCATGTAGTGACAGGTAGAGCCTCTGCGACGCTCTGTCAGGTAACGCAAGCGATTGCGTAACTTACGTAATTTGACAGAACGTGGCCGCTCTGAACTGAGGTGCCTGATCAGTGGCAGTGCACCTAGCACTCGCCGGCGCTGCTGGAACCAGGACAGGTAAGTGCCTCGTATTTGTTTTTTTTTTAAATGATTTTTTCTAAATGGTGAATGCATGTCCCTGCCTTGTAGATAAACGTTAGTGACCTGCCCTGTATTGCCATGCTAATGGATAATTAATTTTATCTATTTACACTACAGTATATTTATTTACGTTTATTAACGTTCATCATTTCACCTTTATAAATAGGTGTCATCCAGTCAGAGGGGGAGACTGAGGAGGAGGCTGAGGCAGCAACGCCCACATGTAAGTTAGTATAATCTTGCTGGTATCTGCTGAGTGATCATACATGTTTCAATGTTCTTGTACTAATGTGTGAGATTGTTGTACACTGCAGATTGTAATGTTCTTTTCTATCATTACTCAACAGCTGCTGAGCAGGAGGTGGAGGAGACCTGCCCTGTAGAGGCTGCTGGGGATGCGGAGGAACAGCCAGACGCGGCAGATCCAGGGAGTAAGCATAACTTTTTTTGTATTTTCCAGGCAATAATAGTATTTTAAATATGAAATGCTGATGGCATACCTTGTCTAGAATAGCTTGTGATTTATTCTGCAAGGCTTCGGTTTAGCTGGAACTATTAATTATATTAGTTCCCCTCTGCAGATGATTCCAGTCTTCCTGTTAGCGTGACCTGTGCTTGTTAATATTTCCCCAATGTCCCTGATCATGCCACCTTCTTGCTGCAGTTCAGATTCCCAGTCTGAGCCAATCACTGTTAATCATTATGAATAACACAGGAGGCTGGGGGGGGTGTCAGAAAAGAATCTCCAGCTATTGGCTGGCAGTCCCTGGACATGTTCAATCTCTGGCATGCCCCTAATGCATGCATTAACACTTTTCTCATGATGTTATACCTGTTATACCTCCTAGCCTAGACCAGGAGTGAGTAACCTACCTAGCCTAGAACAGAAGTGGGGCTTAATTTATTCAACAATCAGTGGCCTTACAAAATTATCAACTTTAAAAAGTAGCCTGCTATATTTTATTAAACAACTTTTTATTAGGTCATCCCAAATGCAATGGCTTGAATGGCTTCTCTTTGGTGAGTGTAATGTTAAAAGCTGGTATAGCTGATATGTTTTTCTGCAAGTGCAACTGATCCTCCATATTTGCCAAAGTCAGTCAGTCTGGATGAGGTAGATTAGTTAGCAGTAGCACTTAGGCGTCCATTACACCTTAAGATTTTCTCCAGCCGCCCGTGCGACCAAGCGGATAAAATCTTTGGGAGATTCCCCTTTACACTGCTCGATGTGTAGAGGGGAATCCCTTTGTACTCTGGCTGGGGAGGACACTCAGCTCCACCCCGGTCAGAGTACAGTAAAGTAGTACTACACCTTCCTGCACAGCTCTGCAAACTTGGTATGACGCAGCAAATTGACACAGACACCACTATCTCCTACACACAAATTGATTAGGTGCATCTCACTAAATATCAAAAACTGGTATGGATGGAAGTGAAAACATCTCAAGATGTTACAGGATTGTCTACAAGGGCTGGGAGATCGTTGCCTTTATATAATGTTAGGGTGAAGAAGCCATGTGTATGTGTATTGTATTATCTATCTATCTAATGTATTTTCTTTTCTTCACAGGTGAAGTCTTCATCCTGCAACTGCAGCCTGTGGACGAAGACCTGGACCTGCCCGCGTCTGGTTGGACTGGCTGTCCTTCTGAGTCCCCAGTGGTTTCTACAGTCCTCCACCCTTCAACATCCCCCCACCTGGCCTCCCCAGTGCATCCTTCACCCGCTCCAGAACAGGCACACATCCCCCACCCTCCAGAGCCACATGTGACGGATTATCTGCGACGCATTGTGGAGGTCCAAAAGAGACATTTTGCAGTTACCCGGAGGCTGCGTCAATCTTTGGCCCTCCACAATCACCGGCAGCTCCGTCACTCTGTGGCTCTGCAGAGGTACCAGCGTAGCCTCAGGAGACACCTGGAGGCTACGCGGTACCTTGGTGACCAGTTGGCTGGGATTAATATGTCCCTACAGCGACTGGTCACCAGGTTGGGGGAGAATGTACTCTAATTTTTTTTTTTTTTTTTTTGTTTTGTTTATGTTAACTGTTAAATAAAAAAAATCTGTTCAGAAATAATTGTTTTCTTGAGTTTTGCTTTCCTTGTTAGATTTGTGTGATGTTTATCTAAATGAACTAGTCCATATATTGTTACTAACTTACTAGAGGCCTTATAATTGTAGTTTTTCTACATTTAACC
Source organism: Lithobates clamitans (assembly GCA_037952925.1). Lineage (NCBI taxonomy): Eukaryota > Metazoa > Chordata > Amphibia > Anura > Ranidae > Lithobates > Lithobates clamitans. The sequence goes on from JBBGZY010000655.1 coordinate 8,036,566, forward strand.
ATCAGGCTGAACTTAGAAAATTGATGAGATTTCTCTCTACACTATTTCAATGTGCAAAGGGTAATCCAATGTATTGTGTCCAGTCACGCCGTTCAGCTTTCCCTCCACCAGAATACACAGCAGATAGTTAGAGCAGGGGTTACTCTATACAGTCCTCAACAGTTCACAGGACATAGGTTGCAGGCTTGCAATCATGAGGGCAACAGTTAACTGCAGTGCTGATCAACCATTGTGTGTTAGCTTTCATGTGTAATGGCTGTATTTCCTACGTCTGATTCCAGTTAACCGACTTTGGCCTGTTCTCTACTATTCCTGTCTGCTCGTGACCCTGACCTTTGGCGTGTCCCTGACCATCCCTGTTTGCCTGTGACCCTGAACCTTGGCGTGTACTCTGTTGTCCTTGTCTGCTTGTGGCCTCGACCTTGGCTTGTCCCTTACTTCCTTGTTGTTCCAGCCTGCTGCCTCTTTCCTCTTCTCCTGTAGTCTACCGTGAGCATGAGATGTGAGACCCTGGGGGCTGCGACCTGGAGCCAGACTGCAGCGCAGTCCATCCTCACCACTAGAGGCTCTGGTGAACACCTACTGGCTCTTAGACTCCGCGCCCTGGAGAATCTATGCTCTAGCTCCCAGTGGGATCTGTGTTAGTGATCCAGTAGACCTGCTTCCTGAACCTCCCAGGTTTCAATCCACAGCAGTCAGTCCTAGGATCCACTACCTAGCGGTGCACTTCCGATTCCTACAGAGTGCATCTGTCACCTAGCCTCAAGGTGACCTGACAGACAGTCATCATTTCCAGGGCTTGAGTAACATGGCAGCAGGGTAGATTACTCACTCACACTAGTGACTATGGACAATTGCAGATGGTCATGAAACAGGCGGAGGATCAGAGAGGGCCCTGGTGTCCCCAGGGTCAGAGATGGTAAATGGGAGGGGTCCTGGGCATCTGGATGCAGCTCAGCAGTGACCAACTAATATATCTTGCATAGAATCACGTTTCCAACTGTATGCTTCTTTGTGCTATGTTGTGTTGGTAGCATATTCTGATCCTTGAGTTGACAGTCTCTCCATCAAGAGGAACTGTCATGCTGTTGAGGTCATCTTTAATCATTGTCTCTTATTTCCAGACCACCAAACAAAAATGGTTAAATATTAGCACATGTTGCTATTTGTATTTACAAAGACAGCAACACGTGAGCAGTAGCGCCACGTCAAGGCTTCAACCCTTGCTACTGTCCATTCACACAACATTCATTCATGCAATCAAGCACACTCTAGTTACTCTACACAACATTCATTACAAAAAAGGGTGATGGAAGGAATAAAGGGAAAAATTTGGATTGCTTAAAACAATATAATTCTATTTAAATCTTGGGGTCACACCAAAGTCAAGTAGACAACTGCTATTGTGTCAAGTGGTAAGAAAATAAAAAAAATGATTTTCCTCAACATTTGGATGGTTCCTCTGAGTCCCATCTATCTTCACTGTCCATTCACACAACATTCATTCATGCAATCACGCACAATCAAGTCACTCTTGTCCCATCTATCTTCACATGGTAACAATGATTCAGGTCTCACAAATTAAGGGTAGGGTAACCCAGCTTGGGGAGGTTAAATTTGAGGAAAGTTATTTGTTCCATCAAATGGGGTGTTAGTTGTGAACGGTGTGGATTAAGGATATTCCCAGTAATAGAGAAAACTCTCTCACTTTGCACAGTGGTTGGAGGACAGGATAGTAGTTGCTGGGCAACCAGGCAAAGACCAGGCCACAAACTTTTCTTACCATCCCAATAGGTCAAAGGGTCCTCTGTAGGAAGCAAAGGTGCTTCATATAGGTAGGCCCTGACCATTTCAGAGGCACTGCTCTCCTCTCGATTACCTGCTGCTTGACCTGCATCCACCAGATTGTCAAGTGCCTCTACCCAACATGCACATGCTCCACTCTGTTGTTTTTGAGTGATGCTGCCAGGCCTTGGAATAGCAGACATGGCAGGTGAATCTTCCAAACCGGCCTCAACCGTCGTACATCTCTGTTGCTGCAAATTCCGGACCCTTTCAATCAATTTTTGTTTCCAGTAGGAGAGGCTGTTGTCTCTGAGTGCCAGTTTACCTTTGATCCTGGGATCACACAGGGAAGCCAGCATGAGTTCAGGGCTTTTGCGGACACGGTCATTTAGCCGATCTTTTAGGTTAGCTTGTAGCTTTCTGATGAAAGACGCTACATCGGCATGAAGTGGGCTGCCACAAACAGGCTCACTGTTTTCTAGGTACAATCCCATCTTATCTATGAGATAGGTAAACAAGGGTATGACCTGTCCTAGGCTGGCATTGCTCTGACTCAAGTTTTCCGTCACATTCCGAAAGGGTTTTAAGACATAAACGAGCTGCCCAATTATACACCAGTCATCACGTCCCAGTGTGGAATCAATCCCGATGCTGTGGCGGGATGATAGATTGTGGATGGCTGTCTTTTGCTCCAAAATGCGTTCCAGCATTTCCAGGGTATAGTTCCACCGGGTGCTGACATCTTGTTTCAGGCGATGTATGGGGAGCCCTGATTGTTCTTGCTCCTCCCTCAACAGTTGACTAGCCCCAACACTGCGGTGGAAATGCCCTGCAATCTTTCTACAAAGGTCCAAGATTTGAGCAATCTTGTTGGTTTTCTCCACTGGGATTGCACCCTTGACCACTAAATGCAGTATGTGTGCAGAACAGCGCACACCGACAAAAGATCCATCTTGGAGAGCTTTAACCATGTTTGAACCTCCGTCTGTCACAATGAACCCAACAGAGACATTGGTGACTGCCTGCTCTCCAAACCAATTGGCCAACATTGATCTAATTGCCCGCAATATGTTGGCAGAGCTGTGTTGGTCATCACGGACTTCTGTGTGGAGCAGGAAAGCTTGATAACCCTGCTGGTCTTGCGCTGCAGACCTGCTTCCTGATGGAGTTTGAACTTTTACACCAGCGCCACCACCAACAGGCACAGTGGCCTGCCACCAGTGTGCAGTCAAAGACAGGAAAGCGTGTTGACCGCTGGGAGCTGTCCACAAATCAGTTGTCAAATGAATTGTCTGACCCTCGGCTTTGGCCATTTTTTCCTTCAATAATCCAACGCATGAGTGGTATAGTGCTGGAATAATCTTTCTGCTGAAAGTTGTTCGTGCAGGAACAACGTATCGTGGAGCAAGGGCATGCATGAGCTGTTTAAACGGCTCCCCTTCAATCATGCGAAAAGAGGCTCCTCCAACAGCAATGAATTGGCCAATGAGGCGGGTGATCTTGTTGGCCTGCTGTTTTGACATGCCCTTGGAACTAAAGCCAACAAAACTATCGAGGGTAGGCTGATGATGTCCTTGGGAGGATGAGGAGCCTGATTGGGTCTGCAGTGGAACTACTGCACGTGGACGGGTTGTATTAATTGAACCCTCTCTATTGCCTCCTGTGCTCTGAGTAAGTGGTGTGCTTGAGGAGGTACCACCAGTACAGTCAGAGTCCGTTATGCTGCTTCCTGCGCTACCATCTTCTTTTTCTGCCTCTGCCCGCAGTAAAGTAGAGTGGTGGTAATTTTTAAGGTGTAGGTTCATACCAGCATTGGTTAAATGACCTAACTTTTTACCCCTACTTACTTGCTTCCCACACAATTTACACTTGGCAAAGAACCCGCCTTCCAATGTTTGAAAGTATTTCCAAACGTTGCTGCGGCGGGATGCAGCCCCTTGACCCTGTGGATATCTATTTAGGGCTGATATAGCTGCAGCAGGTAGCACACCAGTGGTGGAAGCTGTTGCCACTACATTTACACTTGGTGAACTAGAACTAGTGCTGCTAATGGCAGGGGTGCTGGGGACTGGGAGGTCGGTGATATCATCACAGGATTCTTCCATAATAACAGAGGGAGTAGGGGAGTTAGCAGCAGATGAAAAAAGTGGACTGCTACCTGTCCTACTCCTCACAGAATATCCCTCTTGCACTTTCTCCAGGTCAAGCTGTAAGTCCTGTGGGCTAAGATTGTATAAAACATCCGCAGTGTTTGGGGAAAGAGGAGCATCACATTCAAAATCATCTTCTTGGGCCAATGAAGAAAAAGTCTCACACTCTGTCTCTGCTGCTGTCTCCCTCAATTGCTCCTTTGGGGAGCTGGGCAGTGGCACTGGTAGTGTGATTGGTGGTGGTGACTGTAAAGGCAACTCCACTTTACTAGGTTTCTTGCCTATTCCATAAAAATATGCAGCCATAACACCTGTAGAAGTGGAAGGAGGCGCTGCACTGGCAGTGGAAGTGGCAGCAGATGTTGGTGGTCTGGCAGGAAAAGTAATATTAGAAGAACTGGGGGTGGTGGAACTAGCTTTGCTGGTGGCATTGGCGGTGACACCCACTGCTGTGGACGGCATGTTGGTGGCGGCAGAAGTGTCAGAGGCACTAGTAGCAGAGACCTTGCCACTTTTTTTACCAAGGCGTCCACCGCGACCGCGACCACGACCACTACCTCTACCAGCCTTCACTTTTACATTAGAACGGTACATTTCTGAACTTTACAGCAACTGCAAGTCAGAAAATGGACTGGAGTGGAGATAGGGTATATAGAATCTCAATCTATAAATCACCCCCCACCACAACACGGGCAGCCTCTGAGGCTATCACAACACTAGCAGCAACACTAGTATCACTAGTCTATCTATCAAGTTCACAACACAGATGTAGCTTGCTTCACTACTATTCTGCTGCTGTACTTAGCTTATGCTCAAATGAATTAGTTCAGAATCTCTGATAAGTGACAATGAATTCAAACGGACCAGCTAAGATTGACTGTTCTGAAATGAATCAGCGTGTCTGTCTCTCTCTGCTAGCAAATCGTAAGTGAAACTAAGTTGGCTGTACATGCGGTTCTAGCTATGTTACTGCCCCTCCTCTTTGGTTACAATTGACCAATAATAACCATCATCATCATTATTTTTATTTTACTTAGTTTTTCTCTCTACGTCAAATCTTCTCTCTATGTCGAATCTTCTCTCTATGTCGAATCTTTTCGAATAATCTTGGACTACTATGGTGGATAGACTATAGAGTTAAGGTTAGGCACATTCGACCACAGGTTCGATAAACACAAATTGTTATTGTTAGCGTCATGTCGAATCTCCTATCTATATCGAACTGTTGTCGCAACGAAAACGAAAATAAAGCATTTGTTTATGTCGGATCTTTCGTTTTTCGGAATCTGCGCTTTCGTTATCGTTTGTTAAAACGATAACGAAAATACCTGAAATTCGGACGAAAATGCATTCGGACGAAAACGAATGCACATGTCTACTTATTAGCGCTAAAACGGTGTTCACTATAGCGCTGGTAAGCAAATACTCCCAAAATCGAATTTACTATAGCTCCCTTCAACCAAATAGCGCCCAAACCCTTACTCTGCTAAAACCTGGAAATTGCACATGGAAATAATGTTTAGAGCATGATATAATTGCCTAAATAGTACTGAAATATGCGGTATATTATTTCAAGATAATCTGCTTTTAAACTGTGTGAAAAAGTGATTTCTACACTGAAATATCTTTAAAAGTCTGGGAAGAGATAAATTCCCCATTTTTGTACAACTAGGTGCCAATACAACTGAGCATGCTCAGACCTGCAAATAGCTCTCATTTTAGCTCCAGGGTCTTTTATACCAGGCGGTATAGTAAATACGAAAATGAGCGCTGAGTAAAAGGGCATTTTTTGGAAGTGAAAATCTGCGCTATTATAGTCCAATGCAAGTTTTAGCCATTGATTCTAATGGTACAATTGTAACTTTCACAAATAAATCCTTTTAATGTTGAGACGAAATGTATCTTTCTCTGAAATAAATTTTCCTTTGCAACATTGTTGCTTCTATTTAAAATATTTTGTTTTTAAGAATGCTAGAATGTGGAATGTTTTGATGTTTTGGTAAAATATATTTTTCTCTGTCACTTTCACTTGTTACTCTCAATCTCACAACAATCTTTACCCAAACTGACACAGGTGTCTTTACAAAGCACAAAAAATACCATTGCTGATGCAAATTTAAAATGAGTCCTTTTTTTGTGCTTTTTATTGTTTCCAAATAATCATAATTTGAGCCTAAAAAATGTGATATGTGTACCAACATTAGAAATCAAAATGTAATTCCCCAAAATTTGAGGGTAACATCACTATTCTATATTGACCCACAAAAAACACCAAATATCACAGAATAAATCAAGAAGAATAACGCTTCTGTAATGTAATTCCATCACCTGTATGTCCAAAGAAATGCAGTATTTATGTGTATTTATGTGTAGGAGGTCTTCACAAGTGTCAGCTCTGTGGCTTAGAGGTTAGAACTTCTCCTTAGTATCCCTGAGCATTTGGGTTTGATTCCCAAACGTGCTGCTTCATGTAGAGAAGTTGTCTCATCTCCCAGGTCCGAAAACTAAATGTAGTATTTATGTGTAGGAGGGTTCCACCACCATTGTAATTCTTGCCAGATACACTATCCAATCAAAAGTATTGGGACACCTGCCTTTACACACACATGAACTTTAATGGCCAGTCCAGTCTTAGTCCGTAGGGTTAAAAATTGATTTGGCCCACCCTTTGGAGCTAGAACAGATTCTGGGAAGGCTAGGAAAGCTGTCCATAAGGTTTAATGTGTCTATAGATATGTTTGACCATTCTTCCAGAAGTGCATTTGTGAGGCCAGGCACTGATGTTGGATGAGAAGGCCTGGCTCACAGTCTCTGCTCTAATTCAGCCAAAAGGTGTTCTATCAGGTTGCAGCCAGTCAAGTACCTCCACCCCAAACATGCTCATCCATGTCTTTATGGACCTTTCTTTGTGCAGTTATGTTGGAACAGGAAGGGGCTATCCCCAAACTGTTCCCACAAAGTTGGGAGCATGAAATTTGTCCAAAAAGTCTCGATATGCTGATGCCTTAAGAGTTCCCTTCACTGGAACTAAGAGGCCAAGCCCAACCCCTGAAAAACAACCCCACATCATAATCCCCCCTCCACCAAATGATTTGGACCAGTGCACAAAAAAAGGTCCATAAAGACATGGATGAGTGAGTTTGGGGTGGAGGAACTTGACTGGCTTGGACAGAGTCCTGACCACAACACAACAGAACACCTTGGGGATGAATTAGAGCGGAGACTGTAAGCCAGGCCTTCTCGTCCAACATCAGTGCCTGACCTCACAAATGCACTTGAAAGAATGGTCAAACATTCCCATAGACACACTCCTAAAACTTGTGGACAGCCTTCCCAGAAGAGTTGAAGCTGTTATAGCTGCAGAAGGTGGGCCAAATTAATTTTGAACCCTACGGACTAAGACTGGGATGCCATTACAGTTCATGTGCGTTTAAAGGCAGGCGCCCCAATACTTAGGCCAATATATTGTATATTGCTTGTGACACTGAGCATGGCTATGGACTGGTTCACATCACAGAGATGCAGAGAACATGTGTGAGGCTGCCTACTGGCTAAGTGGGTAGCAATTCTGTCTGGCAGCACTGGGGTTGCTGGTTCAATTCCCCAACATTCTAATGCTTGTGTCAAAGTTGATATGCTCTCCCTGTGTGGGTTTCTCACTACAATCCAAAAACATGCTGGTATTTTATTTGTCTCCTGTTGAAATAGTCTCTAATGTAAGAAAGTTAGTTTTGGACTTTAGATTGGAAGCTCATTGCAGCCAGGGACTGATGTTAATATTTGTTAGCACTAATCATGCCCAGGGACTTGAACATTTAAAGTTGTAGGGTTTACACTGCACAGGTACATATGTTTAGAAAACTGTTGCTTTGTTTATGTGCATGCAAATGGACTTCAATCTTTGGCCTGTATTTGGAGATTTGATGCACATAGCCAAAGGCTAATACAGTTGCAAATTGTATTATGTGTTCCTGCCCATCAGGTGCAATCACTTTAGACATACACGAAGAGACAGATAGAAAGATACTGGTGGGCGTGTACTTCTATTGGGCGTATGTCAGTGTGCTAACAATACAACCTATCTTATATAAAGGGCTGCAGTGGGGGGGGGGGGGGTTGTTTGGCCTGAGAAGGTCAGGTTTTTTGCTGTGATTTGTGGGGGGGGGCGAAGGAATGATGTGCCTATTGACAAACGCCCAACTAGGGGCTGTTTGTTTTCTGAAATTCTTGTGCATTTTTTCAATCAAAAGTGGGTTTATGTGGCCATGCTTTCAATGTGTGTGTATTGTTCCTGTCTGTACATGCAAACATGGTTTGGGAGCATGTGCTGACCTTCTACTCTTTGATATCATTGCTTAATCATGTACACAGAAATGCAGCATCCAGCAGAACATGGTCACCAATGTATATGTGTGTGGATTTGTAAGGGTAATTCTACGTCAAAATGTAAAAAAAAATGGCGTTGGGGTCCCCCCCGAGGTCCATACCAGACCTTGGGGGCTGTTATGATGGAGGAGGAAGCGGGGGGAAGAAGAAGCCGGAGGAAGATGAAGAAGACCGGAGGAAGAAGCGGGGAAAGAAGAAGAGCTATTTTACAATAAAGGAATTGTCAAAAACCGGCTATTGTCTTTTGTCACCTTTTACTGCTTTTTTTGGTGAATGTGTAGGGGCACAATGTACCCGATACCCATTCACATGGGGGGGCGAGATCTGGGGGTTTCCTGTTAAAGGGGGTTCCATATTCCGATAAGCCCCCCGCCCACAGACCCCCACAACCACCAAGCAAGGGTTGTGGGGATGAGGCCCTTGTCCCCATCAACATGGGGACAAGGTGTTTTGGGGGGACTCCAAAGCACCGTCCCCATGTTGAGGGCAAGTGGCCCGGTACGGTTCAGGAGGAGGGGGGCGCGCTCCCATCCCCCCTCTTTTCCTGCGGCCTGCCAGGTTGCGTGCTTGGATAAGGGTCTGGTATGGATTTTGGGGGATCCCTACGCCATTTTTTTTTTTAATTTGGTGTGGAGTTGCCCTTAATATCCATACCAAACTCGAAGGGCCTGGTATGGACTGGTGGGGGGAACCTATGCCATTTTTTTCTTTGATTTTAATTCTATATTGCCGGGAACTGGCAATACATTACAGCCGCAAGCAATTTTAAATTAAATTTTTTCCTTTAGAAATGTTTTTTTGCTGCGGTACAATAATAAACACGGGAAAGATGCGCTACTTTACAGGCATACTATAGACACCCCCCAGGCACCATATTTAAAGGAATTTTTCATTTTTGTTTCACTTTAAGCATTATTAAAATCACTGCTCCCAAAAAAACGGCCGCTTTAAAAACATATTTTCCAATTGATACATGTCTCCTGGGGCAGGACCCAGGTCCCCAAACACTTTTTACGGCAAAGAACTTGCATATAAGCCTTGAGTGAGAACTTTGGATTTTGCAGGTTTGAGCCCCATTGACTTCTACTATTCTCGCATATGTAATCTGACAGGCATTTTTGCCTGCAATAGCGCTGCTTTCAATTTGCATTAGCACTCAGTTTCTGAGAGTTGAAGTCTTACTTGGCCTTATTTGGGCGCTATTTTCTGTGACTACAGGATCATTTTTCAGCGCTATAGTAAATGACCCCCAGTGTGTCAACATGTGCTATCTGCCATCTCGGCATATCAATGTACATGTTTTGTGGGTGCAACCCCTTCCTTGAAACTCAAGTAGATGAGAGGAAGTGGTTGCACCCCAAAAACATGTCCATTGATCCCCCATGATGGGAGCTAACACATGTTGACATTAGGCATGGGATCAGGAGGGAAATCCACATTTTCACTGCCAATTTGTGTGCATCTTCAAAATGTGGCTTTTACAGGGGTGACATCACCCCATCTGATGAAGGCAAAATCAACACAGTTATGAGATACTAATGTCACATATTGCCTCCAACTTATCCAAGTTGAACTTTGTAAGTTTCTGAGTTGTGTATGTTATAGTTTTAAACATGCCTGTTTAACCCAAAAAAGGTTATTTCTACTGTCAAACATAAAAACGTTATACATTTGGTTTGTTAAAAATCCCCTTTCTAATGCACATGTGAATTTGCTTTGAGTAAAATGTTTTATACTCAACAATGTGTGGCTTCTTTCAATGCTCAATACCAGTTTTTGTAGTAAGTTGGTAGCAATTAATTAATGGAGCTGAAAACGATGATTATTTTTATCATTAATGCATTACATACATTAACAACAAAACATGTGTGTAGCAGACCCACAACATAATAATAGTTAGCTGAAGAAGAGATTGTCACCTCATGTATCAAAGAAATTACTTTTGCACTTTTGAAGAAAATGGCCCAAAAAAATAACATTGGAGAACCTAGGAAACAGCTAAAAGAAACACAAGCAGTAAATCAAAGGAAATATTAGTGTGTATGGGTTTGGCAAAGTCAGCAGATAGAGGATTGGTATCAGCTGACTTAGCGGTTGGGGGGAGGGAGGGTTTCAAATGAGTTTTGCCCCCCCCAAAAAGCCTCCTGCACTCTGCCTGAATTTAAGGACAAAAATTACATTTGTACACATTTTAGGGGGTATTTAGAGTAAGCACTACAATGGAGCTGGCAAAATACATTGTTAAGTGACTAGGCTAGGTGTGTATGGGCCCAGGATAGCATACTGGGTAGGTTAGTGAAGGCAAATATGCATGAAGGACAAAAAAGAACTTTAAAAGCTTCCAGCATGCATGAGGATAAAGAAGACATTCACAGTATATTACAATCATGGTAATTATGGAATTATGAAATAAATACAATACATTAGCAAACATTAAATACATAGAATGTGATGTTAAAGGATAAAACTTACCTTAATATAGTCCTTCTGCAGGACCTGAATGATGGCAGAACAGGTCTCTGCAATAATGATCTCCAGAGCCTGGGGGAGATGCCTGTCGAGAACTTGATGTCCTGCAGACTTCTCCCCATCGCCAAGTACCGCAAGGTTGCGATGAGCCTCTGCTCGGGAGTGATGGCTTGCCGCATGCAGGTGTCCTGCTTGGTAATATAAGGGGACAGCAAAGTCAACAGATGGTGAAAAACGGGGTCCATCATCCGGAGATAATTCCTGAAATCATCAGAATTATTCTCCTGGATCTCCTGCAACAAAGGCATGTGTGAGAATTGGTCACGCTGGAGCAATCAATTCTTCGTCCATGAACTCCTCCTCGCCCTGTTCATGGACTCGACTTGGGTCAAAGAAAGAACTCCAACACCAAGCTCTTGCACAGCATGAACTCTACGACAAGTACGTACCCGCAACATGGCTAGAAAATGGTTGGCTGGTCAGAACGAAATAACAGAACATACTGAAAATCAGAAGGAACCTGAGAAGAGTGATCTGAAAATCAGAAATGAGTGGACAAGAACGCACTGTATAACAGATACGAACTGACAACACGCACTGAAAGACAGGAACGAACCCACAAGCACAAACTGAAGAACAGGCTGAAAGGCATGAATCGTCTCTCACCAAACTTCTACTAACACGAGACTAGCAGAAGGAGCTCAAAGGGTGGTGCACTGGCTATTGAACTTCCTTTTTATAGTCCCGTCATACGTGTTGTACGTCAGCGTGTTCTTGGCGATCGGAAAAAATCCACAGTTTTGTTGTCGGAATATCCGATCGTGTGTACATAGCATAAGCTGGAGTTTGGCTTCGATTTGTTTGTCAAGTCCATCAAAATTTGTTAGTACATCCAACACTACTATTTCCCCAGATAGCCAAGGCTATTGTCTAAAGGTGTCTCTGTTGCATCTCCATCCAGAGTGGAGACACTCTAAAGACCCGTACACACGATTGGACTTTTTGACAACAAACATGCAAATTAGCTGTTTTGGAGCAACATCTGACCGTGTGTACGCTCCATCGGACAAACTTTTTCTGTTTCCATCGGACTTTTGTTGGCTCTGTGAACGCACAAACTTTCCAACAACAAAAGTCCGATGGAGCAAAGTCCGATCGTGTGTACACAAAACCATCAGACTTTTGTACAAACTACAGTACGCAGCCGCGAGAATGTTTCCAGCGCGATCCCATTGCGCTGGTTCTCGCGACAGGGTACTGTGCATCTCACGCTAGCTGCAATAGGAAAAACACATTTTCTTATTGCGGCGAGCGCAAGAGGGAGTTCCCCTCTGGGAGCATACCAGGCCCTTAGGTTTGGGATGAATTTTAAGGGGAACCCCTACCCCGAAAAAACAGCGTGAGGCCCCCCAAAAATCCATACCAGACCCTTTATCCGACCACGCAGCCCGGCCGGTCAGGAAAGGGGGTGGGGACGAGCGAGCGCCCCCCTCCTGAGCTGTACCAGGCCGCATGCCCTCAACATTAGGGGTGGGTGCTTTGGGGGAAGTAGGCGCCCTGCAGCCCCCCCACCCCAAAGCACCTTGTCCCCATGTTGATGAGGACAAGGGCCTCTTCCCAACAATCCTGGCCGTTGGTTGTCGGGGTCTGCGGGCGGGGGGCTTATCGGAATACGGGAGCCCCCTTTAATAAGGGGCCCCAAGATCCCGGCTCCCCACCCTATGTGAATAAGTATGGGGCACATCGTACCCCTACCCATTCACCTAGGGAAAAATGTGTCAATAAAAAAACACTACACAAGTTTTTATAATTTATTAGACAGCTCTGGGGTCTTCTTCTGACTTCGGGGGTCTCTCCAGCCTTCTCAAACACGCATGCTCGGAATCAATGCTCACCAAAGGGTGACGCTAAAGAGCTGAAAAACCACGTAGTACGTCACTACGTTCGTGTTTGTTGGCCGACAATTGTGTGCCATTTGTATGCAAGACAAGTTCCTGGCCAACGCCCTCCGGACAAAAATCCAACGCTTTGTCTGTGGAAAATTTGATCGTGTGTACGAGGCTTTACTCTACAATATATTTGGAATCCTTCTTAATTAAACTATTTATTTTTTATATGCCAGATAACCACTCTGCAATGTCCTATTTTTAAACATTAATAATGAATATTTGATTCCTAAATAGAGATCATTTTAAATATGTTCTCAGCAGAATCTTGATTTCCTTTCATAAACAGAAAATGGATTCAAATGAAAGCATACTCTGGTCAGACATAAGATCAAGGGGTTTTTGTAGTTCATTCATTTTTCATGCAAGCTTTCTCCCCACTGAACAAGAGTCTCACTTGTAACAGAAAGTGGCATCATAATTTATTGATCATACTAGGTACATTTAAGGGTATCTGCAGCATCTCATAGTCATGCTAGGCAAATATCTTTCTATATATATATATATAAATTGAGCAGAATTGTTCCTGGGGCAATGCTGCTGAATTGTTTTATGTCATACCCACATCAGAAAATGTCATTGCATTTTGCTTGCACAACTTTTCCTAATGTGAACTTATATCCTTCAATGGAAATCATATCCTTTTATTTAAAACATGAAATAAAAAACATTCCTCTAAAAGAACAAGCACTAGTGCTGAACTGGTTTATATCTTGTTTTTTAACAAGACCACTTTACAATTAATAAGTATTTAACTGAATCACTAAAAGTGGTAATGCATGGTACAATTAAGTATCACTCAATTCAAGCATCAAGCAGGACCACAGGGCCATGTAGTAAAAACAGTGTTTGTGAGTATTCAAATTGTTTTCTATGAGAAGCGATCTTCCAATATGTTGCAAAATTCCTTCAAGACCCTTACTAATAGTTTATTATCCCAGGGGTCTTGTTAAAGTCTTTAAAAATCACCTAGACTCTAAAATTCTCAGTTGCCATTCTGATATCACCCTAATGTTTTGTACTTTGCTGATGGCTTTATTTTATTATACGTTTTTGTAACAGTTTATGAATATTTTACCCTCTGTCGATACTGGAATTGTATTGTTTTTGCTAGTGTGAGAAAAAAAACTTTAAATAAAAAAAATATAATCACCTAGAAAGTGAGTCAGGCTATTTTTCTCAATGTCATTTTTTTACCACATACAAAAACTCGTATGTCACCGACACCACCGCCAACATCACAATACTATTAAACCCCTTTTAATTACAATAGTATGACCCCGAGTTGGGTGGTGGGACGATGTGGATGTGCTTCCCATCGATTGCCCCTCCGCAGTTAGGGAAGTCCCACTGCTGAGCAAACTGGGATGCCACAATCTGCCATTCCTGGCCAACATAAGTATAACATTTATTGAAATGCGTATTTAAAGACAAAAGTATAAGGTCCACTTATCAAACTCCTCACCCTCTCTGATGGCCCATTGTAAAAATTTTAGGGGGGGGATGTTTTTGACAGGTAACCCTCTCCACTCCATTGAGAGCTGAATACATAAATAATGTTACATAGTTACATAGTAGGTGAGGTTGAAGAAAGTCCATCAAGTCCAACCTATGTGTGTGATTATGTGTCAGTATTACATTACATATCCCTGTATGTTGCGGTCATTCAGGTGATTATCTAATAGTTTCTTGAAGCTATCAATGCTCCCCACTGAGACCACCGCCTGTGTAAGGGAATTCCACATCCTTGCCGCTCTTACAGTAAAGAACCCTCTACGTAGTTTAAGGTTAAACCTCTTTTCTTCTAATTGTAATGAGTGGCCACGAGTCTTATTAAACTCTCTTCTGTGAAAAAGTTTTATCCCTATTGCGGGGTCACCAGTACAGTATTTGTAAATTGAAATCATATCCCCTCTCAAGCGTCTCTTCTCCAGAGAGAATAAGTTCAGCGCTCGCAACCTTTCCTCATAACTAAGATCCCCCACACCCTTTATTAGCTTTGTTGTCCTTCTTTGTACTCGCTCCATTTCCAGTATATCCCTCCTGAGGACTGGTGCCCAGAACTGGACAGCATACTCCAGGTGCGGCCGGACCAGAGTCTTGTAGAGCGGGAGAATTATCTTTTTATCTCTGGAGTTGATCCCCTTTTAATGCATGCCAATATTCTGTTTGCTTTATTAGCAGCAGCTTGGCATTGCATGCCATTGCTGAGCCTATCATCTACTAGGACCCCCAGGTCCTTTTCCATCCTAGATTCCCCCAGAGGTTCTCCCCCCAGTGTATAGATTGCATTCATATTTTTGCCACCCAAACATTTTTCTACATTAAAACCTCATTTGCCATGTAGTCGCCCACCCCATTAATTTGTTCAGGTCTTTTTGCAAGGTTTCCACATCCTGCAGAGAAGTTATTGCCCTGCTTAGCTTAGTATCGTCTGCAAATACAGAGATTGAACTGTTTATCCCATCCTCCAGGTCGTTTATAAACAAATTAAATAGGATTGGTCCCAGCACAGAACCCTGGGGAACCCCACTACCCACCCCTGACCATTCTGAGTACTCCCCATTTATCACCACCCTCTGAACACGCCCTTGTAGCCAGTTTTCAATCCATGTACTCACCCTATGGTCCATGCCAACGGACCTTATTTTGTACAGTAAACGTTTATGGGGAACTGTGTCAAATGCTTTTGCAAAATTCAGATACACCACGTCTACGGGCCCTCCTTTATGGCAACTCACCTCCTCATAGAAGGTTAATAGATTGGTTTGGCAAGAACGATTCTTCATGAATCCATGCTGATTACTGCTAATGATATCGTTCTTATTACTAAAATCTTGTATATAGTCCCTTATCATCCCCTCCAAGAGTTTACATACTATTGATGTTAGGCTAACTGGTCTGTAATTCCCAGGGATGTTTTTTGGGCCCTTTTTAAATATTGGTGCTACATTGGCTTTTCTCCAATCAGCTGGTACCATTCCAGTCAATAGACTGTCTGTAAAAATTAGGAACAACGGTCTGGCAATCACCTGGCAATGTGTGTTATTCTGGCCAGTCCCTCCTTACTTACACTATTGGCAGCCCACTGGACAGGTAAGAAGTGTCATAATACAAAAATATACTATATATATATATATATATATATATATATATATATATACTAAAATTCTCAATTGCCGTTCTGATATCACCCTAATGTTTTGTACTTTGCTGATGGCTCTATTTTGCTAGTGTGCGAAATATAACTTTAAATAAAAAAAATATAATCACCTAGAAAGTGGGTCAGGCTATTTTTCTCAATGTAATTTTTTACTCCCTTCCTTTTTTTTGTTGTCCTTCTTTTTTTCTTTTTGTTGGTCTCTATTCTTTCTCCTGTTATAACTGAGCTATTAAGGCCAATTAATGATCTGCCGATTTTCTAAACGTTAGTATGGTGCTCTCGACAGCCGATTACAAACTTTCGGACGACAAAATTCTATGTGCAGGCTCTAAAATTTTTGTTGGATGTGAACACATGTCCGATTTTTGTTTAATCAGTACAGTTTTTGGACGAAAAAAACCCAGTAAGAGCAAGACTACGCATGCTCAGAAACGAAAAGAACACATAAAAAAAACAATACAACACATTACATCACTGCTGACATTGAATTCTGTCGTACGAGAGTTTTCGTATGGTGAGTAACCTCTTCACTTTTGATATGAGACTAGCAGCATACAAAAAATGGATGAAAATTCATCCAATAAACTGATTGTGTGTACCCGGCTTTAGTGCTCTGAATTTGTACTTTAAGTAGTCAATGATCAGAGAATCAAAACATTTAAAGCGGAAGTAAACCCATTCATAAAACAGTTTCATTTCTGGCACGTCCCGGAAATGTAACACTCCCATTGGTTGTGCTCTCAACCAGACTGTCAAACCATACAATGGCTGGTGTCATAACTGATCACATGCGCAGCATCATGGCAGTTGTAGATTAAACAGAGGCAAAGATGGCAGCTTCCTTGGCTGAAAACGATAGTGGGGGTTTACTTACACTTTAAATAGTACTTTGCATCTCCACTCATCCACTTTGTATTTTGTATCTTTAGGAAGCAATAGAGACATAAGCTGATACTTGGGAATGCATTTCACCTCTTAGGATAAGATTTAGGTGTAAGATGAAAGGATTTCTTTTAATAAAATGATGTTAACAGTTATAACTGTATTTTCATAAATCTGATCATGTGAGTGAAAATAGAAATCTAATTTCAAAATTGCTTGAAAAGTAAGAAATAAATTAATTCACAAGTAGATGATGTAAAAAATGTAGAACTTTATAAACCTTGATAATCAATAGACTGCAATTTGATAAGGCAGAGTTCCATTTTTTCCTATGTCATCCACCTTGCACCCCACTCCTCCTCACACCCCCTTGCTGAAGCTTTTTTAAATCCTTTCATACACACCTGTTTTCTGGGGTCCTCTCGATAATCATTTAAACCATCTGGCAACAAAGCAGAGTTACTGCGGAGGTCAATGTTGGATGCAAGGTAAATATTGTAGTGAGAACTGCCTTTTTTATTTTTACAAAGACTTGTCAATTTAGTTGATTTATTGAAATGAAATTTATATTCTGCAGATAATATTATATTGATATTACAGATAAGCATAGAACTCCAGTAATTCATTAAAAATTACAAAAATGCTACTCTCTCTAATTTTTTAAAACAATCTACCCCACATAGGTCTGCACAATGGTAAGTTACTTGTGGGGGTGTAAAGTATGTTTGTCTGCGGGAAAATACATGGCACCATGTCAATAGGTAAGTGCAAGGATACTGAGGGAAGTTAAAAGAAGAACTGGGGTGCCCTAGGTGCACGAGACGCAAACCTTCAGCTGCGTATATGTGCCACTCCTACATGGCTGCTCAGTAGGGGAGAAAATTGAAGATTACAGATTGAGGTATCTCATAAGGAGAAGCTCTTTATGAATAGGTAGAAAGATATTGTAAAAAAAGAGTAGCATAGAACTGAAAATAAATAATTAGTCTCTTTAAAATAATCCAAGCCCTTTAAAGTAATAGAAATGTTATTCCACATTTCCAAATGAAACTCTCACCTTTTAGAAATGACATGTAAGCCATCGAGTTATTTAAAAAATATACCTTTTTTTTGCTTGTTTGTTTAAATAAATCTGGAACATGAATATGCGTCTGTAAGTAAAACAGTTTACTGATTTCACTGGCTGAGAACACGGTAGACAACAAGTACATTTTATGCTCTGCTTGTCCTTTCATAGAAAGTGAATACAGTAATCAACAAACAGTGAATTTATTTATTTTTCATTCATTTTTTTTCATGTTAATGACTTTACTTAACATAATGACGATGATTTTGAAGCTGTAGAATACTGCAGATTATAACTAGCACATTCAAAATACAAGAATTGTTTTCCATAAAAAAAGTATTAAAGAAAGCCATGTTCTTGAATTGGTACAGAAAAAGAACATTCTTTTCTATGATAGTTTTGTTTTACCACTTAAATAATTTTGGAACAGCTGGGTTCAGTCTTTCATTTTCTAGTTATAACTTTGGCAATGATAGATTGCTTTGCAGTATGAAAACACTAAATAAAGTTCCTCCCATAATACATTATGAATGATATTCTATTTGATCATAGATATTAAAATGTAGATTGGTAGAGTAAATATTCTTCTTTGTGTTTGATTGCTAACTTCTACCCAAGAGCATGCTCCTTAGAGCTGACATCCAGGCAGATATACAAAAATTAGACAATTTACTCTAGCTCCCGTTTAAAAAAAAAAATTAGCATATTTTCCATTCGGAGGAATGCTCCTAAATCTGTTTCCATTTTAGCCTCTCATAATCCTGTGTACAGCTGTATTTAGACTGGTAGAGGTGAGAGCAGCAATCTAAGTTAGTTTAAAAATGCTGAACTGCTCAACAGATTCACAACAGAGAAAAGGTAGGTATGTAAAATGGCTTATACTGTTTATAATATATATTACTTGTGTTATTAAATGACTGGGGCATACTGTCTTTCAATAATGTATTTCACCCAAAACTGCTCTATTAAAAGACCAAAAAATCTAAAATATATATATGTGTGTGTGTGTGTATTACACTACTAATGAATATTTGTCATAATGGGTAAGATAGCAGGGCTCACAATAATGTATGAGCATAATACTGTAGGCGGGGACAAGAGTGACATTATATTTTCTGCAGATTAACCATAAAAACGGTAAATACAAATATGGATATTAAAGTTGCCATATAAAAAAGCTTGATATGTAGCATTTATATTTCATATAACAAGTTGCAGACTCTGGACGTACTAGGCATGCCCAAAAAAATTTCATCATTGTATACAGGGCGTGTCTAGTACGTCCAGTCCTGCTCTGCTGCTGATATCCCCCCTGTCCCAGTACACAGCAATTCAGCTCTGATTAATTACAGCTGCACTGCTGAGTAAAAGGTTGGCAGCAGGAGCTGTAAAAAAAAACAGTCTGGCAGTCTGGCAATGTATTTTTTTCTTTATTTTTTCATTTTTTTTTATTTTTCATTTTTAATTTTTATTAGATTTTTTTTTACACACTTTGGTTTGTTTACAATTTCTCTCCTGCAAGAAGAGGAAGGTACATTATATCTTTGTCTTCATTCAGCAGAGGAAGTAAACACAGGGGCTCACAGTGACTAAATACTGTGATAGCCAATCAGAGGCTATCACAGTGATCAGGGGACCCAGGACCACCAGTCCCAGGTCTCGATCATTAGTACGAGACCCAGGGCTCTCATAGAGAGCCCAGTCTCTGTGCTGGGAGTGCGCTGTGTGGTACACCCCTAGCACAAAGGAAGATATACATATATGCCGCCCCACGGAAAAAAGTCCACTTCCGTAAGGCCACATATACTGTATGCGTGTAGTCGGTGGGAAGGGGGTTAAAGAAAAAAGGAAGAATAAGTGTAGATTGGAGCCCAAACAGTTCTGTAAAAAAATAAATAAATATATGGATACAATGTTCCAAACTTGCTGACTGGAGAGGTGGAAGAGGTTAGAAATTAGACAAAAACATAGGCAAAAGCATAGCAAAAGAAATCTGGGCCCAACAAATTCCTCAATAGCTAAAAAGGATACAAATCCAGGCTATCTATGTGAAATGCCTGTCAAATGGGGGAAGATACAAGACATGTCTGTGACAGACCTAGCCGGGACAGAGGCTGTTGGAGAGGACTGAATGCAAGCCTGTTGCCTTTTGATTATGGGCCCTAGCATTTGGGGGAATGGTGCTCTCTGTGAGCTGTATGCCTGGGGACCCTGGGGTTGGTGTTACTTTGGATTCAGCTCCATGTCCCCCCAAAACACACAGACTCTGGGAACCCTTTATATGCGATATTAGAATGATAAGACTGAATTATACTGTTGGGACACATCCTGTGAGGAGATGCTGGTGTCATCAACTCCAACTACCTGTGTTTATGTTAATTGAATCAGCTGATCACATTGTCCTCTATACAATGTAGGAGACGGGACGACTCCTATTGGAGCTGCTGCTATTGTGATAAAATGTCTTGTGATAATTAACTCAGTCTGGGCAATAGGTCATGTCTCAATCACCTAGGCTGTATAAAGGATTAGTTAATTAGCTCATGTTAATTAGGTTAATTAGGTTACAGTTGTATTGTTAGAGGAGGTTCCAACGGCATATAAAGTCTTGTAATTTTGATTCTAAATAAAGTCTGTTCATGTTAGCAACAAGCAAGTCTCGCCTTGTTTTAAGCTCAGAGAGGTTGGAATATCTGATATCTGTATACAGACTGAGAGGAAGTGGTATATGACGGAAGCACTCAAGCGGAGTGTGGGACGTTCCGTGACAATGTCACTTTGCACAAAGAGGAAGAACAACAGTGACTGGTCTTTTATTAGAGGAAGCTCCAGCACAGTTGTAATGTTTAACACATACCTATTATGCAGATCTGGCAGAAAAACACACAGCACACCAACATTTAATTATGAATACACATGTTTTACACAATATTTGCCTATCCCACAGTTCATCTGAAAAAAAATCAGTTTTATTCAAATATGTATTTGTGATTCAAAAAGTAACTTCCATTGCTTAAAGCCCCCTTCAAATGTTACTTTTTTTTGCTGCTGTGATTCAACTTTCTGTAAGAGGGTGGCTACGCTTGTTCTCCATGATCCCACTGTATGTTAGAATGTATTCACCCTCCCTTACTTGTTCATGAGATAGACTATGGGATTTGTAACGTGCACAGAGTAGTACACATGGTTGAGGAAAGTGGAACCATAGGTTTATTTTACTGTTATTGCAATCTTAAGGTGTAAATAATCTGGATCCTGGACAGGTGGTTTCTACACCCCAGAGGACATCCAAAGTCTCCTTGGCTTGTAGTGCAATGTAAGAATGGATTGAAATTTAGGCACTTCGCCCATGAGGTCAGCAGAACTTTTTTCAAGGGGGCATATTTTTAAGGTCACCCATGCTCTACCCCTTTTCGACAATGTCATGAAGGGGAAGGGGCTTAGTCATTATCATATACCATATAGATCCCCCTTTAGATCAGACCAGGCCAGGGCTGGTCCCCCATAGAATAGATGCCCCTTTACTCAGTCTTCTTACGCTTACTTTTTTTCACCTGTATATAGAATAGAAGGTTTTTCTGCAGAACCACACTCCAGGCTCTTCAGCCTTTCCCCCTGCAAAGAATATATTATATATACATATATTTTCCACTCCTCAAGTACTAATTGCTTCCTCCTCCTTCTTGGCTCAGGCTGCCTGCCTGTTCTCCAGTTCTCTCTTCCGCACTGGACAGGTGGTTCACAGCACAGTCCCTCCCCCGGACAGTCCCACAGATCACTCCACACGCAGGCAGGACTCCACCACCACTCCACCTGAGTGGGCGGCGCTGGCCGGATCTGCATCTCTCTCTACACAGGAGGGACTGGAGCCGAGCAGCCGAACCATCGCATCGGGCGTGAAGGAGAGACAGTCCCAGTGAGTCAGAGTGCAGCAGACTCAGAAAAAAGTCTGCGGTGGCCATGGCGGACCCTGCAAGGACCACTCATGGACACCAATGTCCATGTGTGGACACCTTGCCGATCTCTGATTCCGGGGGGGGGCACTTGCCCCCCTTTCCTCCCCTTGCAGATGCCCATGGCCACGCCACTGCTAAACGGTCCAGAAATAACTTTATTCCATTATTCTAGTGTGAGTTGAAAGCACAGGCCCCCAAAAAACAGTTGTCACGTGATCGGAAGCTCCTGACCATAAACAATGACTTGGAGCTCTCCATGATAGCTCAATCACAGTGCTGGGAGCACGCAGTGTGCATACTCTAAGCATAAAAAGGCAGTTTTTCACAAACATACAATATGTGCAGTGGTTCAGTGTTAAGGCCCACCCAACTGTTGCCGCATATAAACCTGCTGACAGCGAGAATGGCTTGAACACACACACACCCACACTGCTCTGGGCTTCAACAAAATGGCAGCCTCCAGCAAGAAGAAACAGGAGCAATACTGAAGACAATTTACAGCACACACTAATCTTGGTAGCATAATTATTAATGTGGAATATATGGTTATTTTGGTAAAGAACCTTAATTGTTATCAAAAGATTATAGGTAATGTTCCGTTTTAAGTCACAACACAAGAGACTTATTATTATTATTATTATAATACAGGATTTATATAGCACCAACAGTTTGCGCATTGCTTTACAACATGAGGGCAGACAGTACAGTTATAATACAATTCAATACAGGATAGCTCAGGGCCCTGCTCATTTGAGCTTACAATCTAAAAGGGGACTTGGTGAATTGTGTTGTGTTTTTTTGAGACACAAAAGAACTTTTTGGAATTACACACATTTATTGGATTATTTGCACTATATTTTAACAATTCTTGAAAGTAAGTTTATTGATATTGCGTGAGATCAGCGCTGCACTAAAATTTATTTATACATCACAGTGTTTCATTTGTTTTCCTTTTTTTTAAAATTAAGTTTTTTTTAAATTAAATCAATTCAAAGCTATGTGCAGCAGAGAGAGTGGCTACAAAGAGTAGACCAAATAATTAATATGGAGTTCTTGTGCTGCGGAGAGCAAGGATGAGAGGAGACTTATAGAGAAATCTGGAAGAATGGCAGGTCTATAAAAATTCAGAAAAGTACGCTCAGAGTATGAGTGAAAAGAGACAGGAGTAATAGAAGGAAAAGAAGTGAAGATAACAGATCGGGGGGGGGGGGGGGGTGATAAGGAGACACATTGCCGTACAGCATTGCAAAAGACATGTATGACTGCATCATTTTATAAGAATTCACACCAATGCAATACATACACATAGCAATGGGGATCAACATTACCAGGTTATAGGTGTGAAGCCAACTAGCAGGTTTATAGCATTAATTGCTTATTTTATTTCTTATGTTCCTGCTCAACGCAGCAAAGGGGCTCATTCCAAAAAAATGGTTATACACGGAGAAACCAAGTATAATGCCGCGTACACATGAGCGGAGTTTACGGCAGACTTGGTCCGGCGGACCGGATAATTCGATCGTGTGTGGGCTCCAGCGAACTTTTTTTTTCCCAAATGTTCGACGCACCTAGAAATGAAACATGTTTCAAATCTTTCCGACAGACTCGAGTCTGGTCGAAAAGTCCGCTCGTCTGTACGCTAGTCCGACGGACAAAAACCGACGCTAGGGCAGCTATTGGCTACTGGCTGTGAACTTCCTTATTTCAGTCCGGTCGTACGTCATCACGTACGAATCCATCGGACTTTGGTTGATCGTGTGTAGGCAAGTCCGTTCATTAGAAAGTCCATTGGAAAGTCCGTTGGAAAGTCCGTCGTAAAGTCCACCGGACCTAGTCCATCGAAAAATCCACTTGTGTGTACGCGGCATAAGAGGGTGGCTACAAAGAGTAGACCAAATAAGTAATATGGAGTTCTTGTGCTGCGGAGAGCAGGGAACGGGAGGAGATTTATAGAGAAATCTGGAAGAAATGGCAGGTCTATAAAAATTCAGAGAAGTACGCTCAGAGTATGAGTGAAAAGAGACAGGAGTAATAGAAGGAAAAGAAGTGAAGAAAACAGATCGGGGGGAGGTGATAAGGAGGGGAGGGGTGGGATGGGGTGGAGGTGGGAAGGGAATGGGGAAGGGAAGGGAGAAAAGAGAGGGTAAAAGGGAAAAGGAGGATGTATGATACATTTTAATATATATAGTACTTTGTGTTTTTTGTAAAGGAAAAATCCCTCAATAAAGATTAAATTTAAAAAAAAAATGCTTAGTTTACAGTTTTGCAAATGTTTGATATTCACCTTTTCGCAAAAAGGCATAATTTGAAATTTCAAACATTTCAGAAAATGTCCAGAGCTTCAAGAACAATTATATTAGGTGAGTATTATACTGCAGATGACTTTCCAAGCCTCTTACCAGATTTCCAATCCACTTTTGCCAACTGGGTCCGAAAAACTATCAAAATCACCAATTGTGTGTCTTCCTCTTTATTCACCTTTGCTTTCCAAATATCTTCAACTCATCACATGTGAAAAATGTATGTGGTGGGGGGCGCTAGGTCTATATTTACTATAAGCTATAATGCATAAAAAATGTCATACCCAACAGAAATGATTAAATACACATCAATGTGCCATACAAAAATGCTGAATATATGTATAATACTAGATACAAATAGTGCATATTACAAAGGGATAACAACCATGCAATCCCTGCATATGTTGGAAAATAATGTCCTTGTGAAAAAAATTTTTATGAAAATCCCAATGGAAAAAAGTCCATGTGCAATTTAAAAAAATAAACAAAACAAAGTAAGTGACTCTTCCGCTGTGTAGATGAACAACCTTCACCAGCTGTGTTGTACACCCAAAGTGCTCTGTAAGTACCGGGCGAGGGCACTTCTAAATGTAAGCAGCCATTTGGCTTTTGTTTTTAATCGTTTTTTTATCAATAAACAGGATTACACTATTTTAGCCCTTCTTGTATCCTTCTACATATTTCCTGACATCCTACTGGGGGAGAGGAAAAGGTTACCCACATGGCTTATCCATATCATTGCAGCAAGCCATTCCTTGCTAAAGGCTTTGTTTGACCTTTTTAATTAAAAAGGTCAACAACTTCTGGTAAGCGGACATCCACTTACAGAGCACTTTGGGTGTACAACACAGCTGGTGAAGGTTGTTCATCTACACAGCGGAAGAGTCACTTACTTTGTCTTGTTTATTTTTTGAAATTGCACGGGGACTTTTTTCCATTGGGATTTTCATAAAAAATTTTTTCACAAGGACATTATTTTCTAACATATGCAGGGATTGCATGGTTGTTATCCCTTTGTAATATGCACTATGTGTATCTAGTATTATACATATATTCAGCATTTTTGTATGGTACATTGATGTGTATTTAATAATTTCTGTTGGGTATGACATTTTCTATGCATTATGGCTTATAGTAAATATAGACCTAGTGCCCCCCACCACATACATTTTTCATTTACACTGGAATTCATATCTAGTTTGGGGGATAGCAGCTTTTATTTAATCATTCACAAAAACTTTTGGCGCGAGGTTTACACATTTTTATCATCACATGTGAAACCCAAAGGAATCTCATATAGTGTAGTATTTTATAAAATAAATGGGAACAAACATATCTATATTGTGCTCACATGTGAATATACCAACATAAGTGCACCACCAGTGATAATTTGCTCCACTTGTGCAGCCTCTAACCAAATAATAACATTAAAATTAAAAATTAATTCCATTACAAGTAGGTCAGCAGATCAACAACCCTTGGTGTTCCTCCTCTCTGTATAACTCAAAAGAAAACTACTCAACATAGTGCAATACTATAAAGATTAACACTACAAACCATATGAATAACTAAATACTGCTCACATTTCAATTAATAAGTGAAGACCTGTGATTCCAACCCCACATGCCAGTTTAATGTGTACTAACCTCTTAACAGAAGTAGGTCCTTTAAG
This sequence comes from Lithobates clamitans, assembly GCA_037952925.1. Lineage (NCBI taxonomy): Eukaryota > Metazoa > Chordata > Amphibia > Anura > Ranidae > Lithobates > Lithobates clamitans. Next base: position 8,062,341 of record JBBGZY010000655.1, read on the forward strand.
GCACAAAATCTGGTAATCTTAAGTCTCTCTTCTAATCTTCTCAGTGCTCAACATTAATACCAGCCAGAAAGTGCAAATCTGTGACTCCCACAAGCCTGTCACCTTTAAATTTTCGAAACAGGGTATGGTAACCTAATCCTCTCTCTCTCGCTCTGTCTTCTCAGTATTCAGCCTCCCTATAGACTTAATAGGACTTCATTATGAATGTAATAAGTTATGTTATATTTATAAGCGCTAATAATGATTTTGGTTTATTTTTATGAAAAAATATTGTATTTGATAAACATTTGCGCAGATATCATGGTATTTATTTTACTAGCCTTGTATCTTCTTGTATCTTAGAAAATGTATAGTTTGAGAAATCTTTTACAAACTCTGAAAGCTGTAAGTAAAAAAATAAAAAAGTAGAATATTGCAAAAATGGTCTGGCCACCTGAGATTAAAAGTGGAGTGCAGGGCCCTGGCAGCAAAAGAGTTAACATTTATTGTCCTCTGTTGAATCTAACATAAGTTGTGATTTAGGTTGCACTTCAATGCTGCTAATCAGAGGAATATGTCTTAAAATATGATGTAATATAAAATGTGTCAGACAAGTGATTTCTCCTCCAGTCTTTACTGAAGCCTAACATTTTCTGAAGAAATGTATGCTATCATGGAATGACTGAATGGTACAGAATTGTGGACAGTTAGTTTTAATTTGATGCCCTTTCCCTTGGTTTACTAAACTTAAAATCACACTTGCAGAAAAACAATTTGTTTCCACTTAGTAAATACTTTATCATATGCAAAATATCACTTTAATTTAAAGCATTGAAGACTATCAGCAAGATGAGGGATAATTGCTGAAGTTTGTGCCCAATATTCAATGTTAGATTTTCTAAGTTAATAACCTTTTGAAAAATACTAAAATACTTTTGAAATGTAGAAAAATCCCTTACCAAACAAATTAAAGCTGTAAGTTAAAAGGGAAGTTTAGTCCACCCAAAAAGTTACACTAGTTGAAGTTTGTGGGACAAATTGAAAATTTGCTTGTTATATGTTTTGGGAACAGGGGCCTCTTCAACAAATTTACTAGGTCTATCCCATCTCAGCATGGTTTTGTAAGTGTTCCCACCTATATTGGGATTATTGGGATGTCTAAATTACCTTTTAGGTAATAGGTTAAAGCCCAACCGAAGTCACAGAATTATACTATATATATATATATATAAAACAAAAAATATATATATATAATATATATATATATATATATATATATATATATATATATATATGTGTATATATATATACATATATATATATATATATATATATATATATATATATATATATATATATATATATATATATATATATATTGCCAGAAAAACATTGTAAAGGCAATCATCATTTGCATAGTCTTACCTCAATTTTTTTGTTACAGCAGTTGTGAAGGGTGCATAGACATGTGCAGTCCACTTTAACAATAATGATGAATAGCCACCAACCGAATGATACTCTGCTTCCAAGAAGGAGGTGGGGTCACTTAGTGATGTCACCGGGTGACCCCACCCCTTGTCCATATATGGGCAATGATGTGATAAGGGGCAGAGTCACCTGGTGATGCCACCAGGTGGCCCCACCCATTGTTTAACCCAGGAGTGTGGGAAGTGGAGAGCCATTCAGCATGGGCAGAATTTTCTTTCCCCAATGCGGGTTGGTTGTCTTTGTTCATTATGATTGACATAGACCTACACTACTGTGCAAAAGTTTTAAGCAGGTGTGAAAAAATGCTGTAAATTAAGAAAGATTTCAGAAATAAAGTGCTAATAAATTATTTTTATAAATTAACAAAATGAAAAGTAAATGAACAGAGGGCAAATCCAAATCAAATCAATATTTGGTATGACCAATCCTTGCCTTTGAAAAGAGCATTCATTCTTCTAGGTACACTTGCACACAGTTTTTGAAGGAAATTGGGCAGTAGGTTGTTCCAAACATCTTGGATAACTAACCACAGATGTTCTGTGGATGTGAGCAGCCTCAAATTCTTCTGTCTCTTCGTGTAATCCTAGACAGACTCGAATATGTTGAGATCAGGGCTCTGTGAGGCCAAATCATCACTTTTAGGACTCCTTGCTCTTTTTCTACACTGAAGATAGTTCTTAATGACATTGGCTGTATGTTTGGGGGTGTTGTCCTTCTGCAAAATAAATTTGGGTCCAGTCACACGCCTTCCTGATGGTATGGCATGATGGATATGTACCTGCCCGTATTTCTCAGCACTGAGGATACCATTGGTCCTGACCAAATCTCCAACTCTATTTGTAGAAATGCAGCCCCAAACTTGCAAGGAACCTCCACTATAGAGTACATCACTGTTGCCTGCAGACACTCAGCAAAATTTTGGCTCATTAGTCCAGAGCACCTGCATTTTTCTGTACCCAGTTCCTATGTTTTCATGCATAGTTTAGCCTTGTTTCCACGTCAAAGGTACGGCTTTTTGGCAACAATTTTTCCATGAAGACCACTTCTGGCCAAACTTCTTCAGACAGTAGATGGGTGTACCTGGGTTCGATTGTTTCCCCCAGTTCTGTGCTGATGGCACTTTTGGACATCTTTCGATATCAAAAGGAAGTACGCATGATGTGTCATCTGCTGCATTAGGTTCCTTGGCTAATGACTGCATCTACAGTCCTCAACGTTTGTTTTTTCTTTGTTTTTCTTTAAAAGAGCTTGAACAGCACATCTTGAAACCCCAGTCTGCATTGAAATCTTTGCCTGGGAGAGACCTTGCTGATGCAGTATAACTACCTTGTGACTTGTTACTGTGCTCAGTCTTGCCATGGTGTATGACTTGTGACATGAAATTGTCTTCCACAACCTCACCTTAAAGTGGATCTAAACCCTCACATATACCTAGTGAAGTGAACAGCCTCAGATGATACACAGGGATGAAACAAATCTCCTACATAAGTTTTACATGTGTATCTGTTGTCTTCATCTTACTATATTATTAAGAATTCGTACATCTGGTAAGAATTTTCACTTCCTCCCCCTACTGCACTGTTAGAGAAGGCTTGGATTACACTGGGAGCAGCTGATTGGAGGAAAGGCACACCCCCCCTCCACATTGGTAGAAGATGGAAAATGCTTTCATAGCTCTTCTCCGAGATGGAAAGCTCACTGCTAATCTATTTATAGCAACCTCCCCCGACACACACTTCTATCTCCCGTCTCGGAGAACGTGTGAGAAGTTATAAGGCTGATAACAGACAAACAGAGCAAGAGACAGCTATGGGACATTGGAGAAAGATAACAAAACACTGCAGATATATGTGCCCAGCTCAAATTTCATGAATCAGATTACATCTACTTTAATAGCAGGGGTTGGCTGTTCCTATAGCTTAAATACACTAATGGCGGCCATTTTTCCTGAGATCGCGGACTGATCTGTATTAGGCTACACTCCTCTATTAATTATGCACAGCGAATTAACCTTAACACGGAATGCTGTATCGCCACAACCATCGTGAATCTATTATTCCCTTGGAGAAGAAAAGATTTTATATATACCCACATCCAGGACGGAGCTCGGAAGAGAAACAGAATACCGCACCGCACCCCAATAGCAGACATTATGTAATAAGATCACATATATAATGCAAAATGACAGTAAATTACCCACATAAATTCCTATGTTTTAAATTAATTCTAAATACCATTAAAAATTATTATTAAAAATGTTTAAAAATCTATCATTTGTTCCCATTCTCCTATATGTAGCCCCACTAAAACTAATAGTAATACATGATAGAAGCAATAAACCAAGAAAATTACTTGCTTTATTATGACCATAAATTCTACATATGTAAGTGTCCTCCATCAAACCAAGCGTCTCCCCTACTAGTTAAAACGAGTGGCATATATAGATATATATACAGATACATGTCTACATATCCATGCCCCTAAAATATATATATTTTATAGGAGAAAAATATAGATATACAAACAAAATATGTCCAAAGAGTGTATATAAAAAAATATATATAAATTATAAAAAATATATATATAGAAGGTATATGTATTAGGGGTGCTGAAATTAATCGTTGCATCGATGCATCGCGATTCGGGTGTCCCCGATGCGGCATTGATGCATAAAACCCCGAAAATCGATGTTCGGTGACGTCATTAGTAGCCCCGCCCCTCCCGGGAAAGCGCTTGAGAAAATTTTTAAACCGTCTTTATTTTAATAAATATATTACAATGGATGGTGTGCCCCCGCTGTATGTGCTTTTTTAAAAAATAATGTCACTTCATACCGAACTTCGCCGGTATACGATCATGTGACTCTCCGCTCTTTTCTTTGCTCTCCGCTTCCATCTCCTGAGTCCTGACATCAGCGGGGATTTCTCAGTCCCGCCCGCCTCTCTTCTGATACGATAACTATAGTCAGCGGGCGGGACTGGGAATTCCCCGATGACGTCAGGACTCAGGAGACACGTGAGCGGAGAGCGGAGAGGGAAGAGGAGAGCGGAGAGGGGTGGGACGGCCGGGAGTCACATGATCGTATACCGGCGAAATTTGGTATGAAGTGACATCGTTTTTTAAAAGCACATACAGCGGGGGGCACACCATCCTTTGTAATATAATTATTAAAAGAAAGTAATTGGGGGGGTCAGTGATGGCTGCATTTGGCGGGCACAGGTGGCTGCGTTTGGGCACAGGTGGCTGCGTTTGGGCACAAGTGGCTGCCTTTTGGCACAGGTGGCTGAGTTTGACGGGCACAAGTGGCTGCATTTGGGCACAGGTGGCTGCGTTTGGCGGGCACAAGTGGCTGCGTTTGGGCACAGGTGGCTGTGTTTGGGCACAGGTGGCTGCGTTTTGGCACAGGTGGCTGAGTTTGGCGGGCACAAGTGGCTGCGTTTTGGCACAGGTGGCTGAGTTTGGCGGGCACAAGTGGCTGCGTTTGGGCACAAGTGGCTGAGTTTTGGCACAGGTGGCTGTGTTTTGGCACAGGTGGCTGAGTTTGGCGGGCACAAGTGGCTGCGTTTTGGCACAGGTGGCTAAGTTTGGCGGGCACAAGTGGCTGCGTTTGGGCACAAGTGGCTGAGTTTGGACACAGGTGGCTGCGTTTTGGCACAGGTGGCTGAGTTTGGCGGGCACAAGTGGCTGCGTTTTGGCACAGGTGGCTGAGTTTGGCGGGCGCAAGTGGCTGCGTTTGGGCACAAGTGGCTGAGTTTGGGCACAGGTGGCTGAGTTTGGCGGGCACAAGTGGCTGCGTTTTGGCACAGGTGGCTAAGTTTGGTGGGCACAAGTGGCTGCGTTTGGGCACAAGTGGCTGCATTTGGGCACAAGTGGCTGAGTTTGGGCACAGGTGGCTGCGTTTTGGCACAGGTGGCTGAGTTTGGCGGGCACAAGTGGCTGCGTTTTGGCACAAGTGCCTGAGTTTGGGCACAGGTGGCTGCGTTTTGGCACAGGTGGCTGAGTTTGGCGGGCACAAGTGGCTGCGTTTGGGCACAAGTGGCTGCGTTTGGGCACAGTGGCTGCGTTTGGGCACAGGTGGCTGCATTTGATGGGCACAGGTGGCTGCGTTTGACAGGCACAAGTGGCTGCGTTTGACGGGCACAAGTGGCTGCGTTTGACGGGCACAAGTGGCTGCGTTTGACGGGCACAGATGGCTGCGTTTGACGGGGGAGGTTCAGTATTTTTCAGTTTGTTTGCGCCCCCCAAAAAAATTTTGAGCACCAGCCGCCACTGGTCAGCACAGAGACAGTACAGGGAACTTCACAGGGCTGTTTGTCATCTGTGGATTCTATCCCTTTTGACCTCCCAGCAGCAGTGTGTGTGAATGTCTGTACCCTGTAGTGCACCGGATTACTGCACTTTTTAGGGAGTGAGGTTATTTTTAATTCAAAGCGGAGTTCCAGTCAATTTTTTGTTTATTAGAAGTCAGCAGCTACAAAAAAAGTACATCTTCTGACTTTTAATAAAAAGACACTCACCTGTCCCACAATCCAGCGACGTGGCCACCCAAACCCTCCCTTCTCTCCCCCCGCCTGTCCACAGCGCTGGCAATACTACTGTGGGCATCCGGCTGTGACAGCTTGCAGCTTCACAGCCGGGTGCGCATGTCTCACTGCGCTGTCCTGCATAGCTGGGCAATCTTTTGGGAACTGTGATGTGTCCCAGAAGATTGCAGGGTGGAAGGGCCACCTAGGCGGCCCAAGCGGAAGTGGGAGCTCGCCGGTAATCGTGATGCATCGTGATGCATCGCGGAATCGAATCGAAACGTTGACCAGATAATCGTAATCTAATCGAATCGTAAGACTAGTGAAGATGCGCAGCCCTAATATGTATATATAAAAACCTCTAAATTACAATCCAATGTGTATGCCCTATGTATACCCCCAAAGGGGGGAGTTCTTAAACTGTAAATTCAACCTTGTTACTTCAAAGGGGGATTAAATATCCCCAATGTATGTGTCCCATTGGATACAATCCAAATAACTATAAAAGAAGAATAGATAGGTCTATATAATATATAGTTACCCCAAAAACATTAAATAAAAGTAGTGATATGGGGTAGATCTAGGACATAAAGTGGCAAATGTAATGACCCCCGACCTAAAAGAATTGGTCGAAAATATGTGGTTAAAAACTACTCAGAAAACATGTAAGATCGAACTCTTTATTCAATCCACCAGGTGACAAAGAGCCGAGCTGGTATATCCACCAGGATTCGCATTTGCTGATATACCTGACATAATTAGAGCCTCTTCAGTTACGTTTTGGAGCCTCTAATCCCCAAAACTTCATACCCTGTGTGCTTTGGTTATGCACATTTTTAAAATGTATAGAGAGGTGATGCTTATCAGATCCTTTACGTATGTTCCTCACGTGTTCCTCCATACGATCTTTTAAGGCCCTGATGGTACGACCAACATAGATAAAATTACAGGGACATTGGATCGCATACACCACCCCAATGGTTTCACAAGATACAAAATCTTCTATAATGTGTGTCTGATCTCTATGGGGGTTATAGAACTCTTTGACTCTCTTGGTGTTAGACGGGACCCATACACAACTATAACATCTCCCACAGCCAAAGAAGCCTTTTAGGTCCCAAAACATTTTTGGCTTTGATGGGGGTGGTCCCACCATGTTGTGCACTAGTCTATCACGTAAACAGGGTGCTCTCTTATAGATGATTCTAGGTTTATCAGATAATAAGTCTCTCAAATGACTATCTTGCTTCAGTACATTCCAATTTTTTTTTTTTTTAATTCTCTCTACCTCCCTACTTTGTAAACAATAATCCAAAACTATACACGTACCATCATATTCTTCATTGCCTATAGTTGCACTCTTATCCTTCAATAAATCATCCCTCTTCAGATTCCTCACCAAACTTTTTTCTTTTTCTAAAAACTCTTCCTAGTATCCTTTATCTAAAAACATTTTTTTCAATTTGTCCGACTGGGACTCAAAATCATCCTCCCGTGTGCAGTTTCTCTGCATTCTCATAAATTGGCCTCTGGGGATATTACTAAGCCATGGTTTGTGGTGGCAGCTGGTAGTGGGAATGTAGGAGTTACGATCTGTAGCTTTAAAAAAGGACCTGGTAATAATGCTGTTTGCTGTAGCGAGGATATCTAAGTTGAGGAAATGTATTCGGTCCCTATTAACCTCCCAAGTCAGGGAAATATTCCGATCGTTATCATTCATGGATTCCAACAATAACACCAATGATTCCATACTCCCCTTCCACATGATCAAAAGATCGTCTATGAACCTCTTGTATAATAATATATCTCCATACTGTTCAATCCGCACCGACTCTTCCTCCCACTTGGCCATATAGAGATTCGCTACGCTAGGGGCGAACTTAGCACCCATAGCGACACCCCTTATTTGCAGGAAAAACTTATTGTTGTACCAGAAGAAATTATGATGCAAACAAAAATCCAAGCATTTCAAAATAAATCCACATAGGCCTTTATCGATCCCTCTTTATCTAAGGCCCATTTCACGGCCTCTAAAGCACCCTCATGGTTGATGTTAGTATATAGTGATGACACATCGCCCGTGGTCATGATTACATTACTATCCGTGATATGTTCATCCAATAATTGGAGGGTGTTCTTAGTATCTTTGAGATAAGCTTGTGTTTTCCTTAAAAGAGGTTGCAAATGAAGGTCAATGCATTCCCCCAATCTAGATGTTAGGGACTCGATCCCACTCACAATGGGTCGTCCAGGTGGATTTGAGCTGTTTTTATGAATTTTTGGTAAATAATATATTACCGGAATCCTGCTAACTGTGGGAATTAGATATTTGGCTTCTTGTTTGTTCAGAAATCTATTATCTACACCGTATTTTATAATTAGATCTAATTCATTCCTGAAATTCCTAGAAGGATCAGCATTTAGTACCTGGTATGTACTGTTGTCGCTTAGTATCCTTTCCATTTTATCTTTATATTGCTGTAACGAAAGCACCACAATGCCCCCTCCTTTGTCCGCTGGCCGTATTACTATGTCTGTTCTCTTCTCCAATGAGTTTAATCCTTTCTTAAAATCCCTATGTTCATATACCCTTTTCACGGGCAATTGTTCGAGCTCTGTATTGACCAATTTCTTGAAAAGATCCACATATTTATTATTGGCCACATGAGGGTTGAAAATGGAATTATTTCTCAAACCAGTAAATTTTTCATTAATAACCGTTTTTTCAACCGGGTTCAGGGCATAATATTTTTTGATGTTAAGTTTCCTTATAAACTTTTGTACCCCAACGTAAGTTTCAAATTTGTTGAGCCCCTTTTTGGGTGCAAATTTTATACCCTTATCAAGGGTCAAAATTTCTTCCCTTGATAAGTCTTTGCCACTCAGATTATAGATCCCTTCACCTAATCTTCCCGCCTTCTTTTCTTGCTGTAACCTTCGTCCGGCTCTTCCTCCTCTCTTTCTGGGTTTCTTATTTCATGGGCATATCCATCCCTGTCCTTCCCTAAAAAAGACTCATTTGTGTACTGATCTCCATTATCTTCCAGTGGTTGGTAACTATTATACACAGGGACTCCATATTGGTCCTGTATGTGTCTATCGTATTTTACTCTCTGGGGTTTGGGTGAGTAGTACACTCCACCCCTCTGGAAATCACCTCTATGTTGGGGAGGATGTCCATAACCTTGGGATTGGGGTGGTGGGGGTGGTGGAGGATCCCCATATGGTTGACGTCGGTCACCCCTCCATGGTGTCCCTTGTTGGTACACTTGATTCCTGTGTTGTTGTGGTCCATAGGGACGTTGTTCCCTTTGTTGTCCACCCCTCCTGTACGGTGTATGGTTGGAATGATATCCTCTTCCATATTGATTTCCACCCTGATAGGTTCTATAACCGTTACCCCGATTATACGGTGCCCCATAGCCCCAATTTCCTTGATTGGCCGGAGGGCCCTGATACGGGTTATTGTGCCTATTCTCACTCGATCCATGATATTCACTTTGATCATTCTGTGTTCTTCTAGGGGGTTGACGATAGGGTGTGTGTGGTTGTTTGTCTTCGTATTGATGTGATGGGTATCCTTTATTGGATGGTCTTCTATCCTGTTGTTGATGGTTTTGTCGCTCTTGTGGGTGCAATGTTCTGGTGCCTTCAATCTGATCTCTTGTGGTCTCTGTTTGTGGGTTAGTGGTATTATTATTTTCCAACGTTGATTGCCACCTGTATACTCGTTTGTTCTGATAATCGTCTAAATCTCTTAAATATTTCTTTTTCTTCCCATTCTTGTTTTCCAAATCCTTCTTCTGCATATTCTTCTGTAGTTCTAGATCTACCCCATATCACTACTTTTATTTAATGTTTTTGGGGTAACTATATATTATATAGACCTATCTATTCTTCTTTTATAGTTATTTGGATTTTATCCAATGGGACGTACATCGGGGATATTTAATTCCCCTTTGAAGTAACAAGGTTGAATTTACAGTTTAAGAACTCCCCCCTTTGGGGGTATAAAAAGGGCATACACATTGGATTGCAATTTAGAGGTTTTTATATATACATATACCTTCTATATATATATTTTTTATAATTTATATATTTTTTTTTATATACACTCTTTGGACATATTTTGTTTGTATATCTATATTTTTCTCCTATAAAATATATATATTTTAGGGGCATGGATATGTAGACATGTATCTGTATATATATCTATATATGCCACTCGTTTTAACTAGTAGGGGAGACGCTTGGTTTGATGGAGGACACTTACATATGTAGAATTTATGGTCATAATAAAGCAAATAATTTTCTTGGTTTATTGCTCCTATCATGTATTACTATTAGTTTTAGTGGGGCTACATATAGGAGAATGGGAACAAATGATAGATTTTTAAACATTTTTAATAATAGTTTTTAATGGTATTTAGAATTAATTTAGGATTGTTTTTAAACATAGGAATTTATGGGAATTTATGTGGGTAATTTACTGTCATTTTGCATTATATATGTGATCTTATTACATAATGTCTGCTATTGGGGTGCGGTATTCTGTTTCTCTTCCGAGCTCCGTCCTGGATGTGGGTATATATAAAATCTTTTCTTCTCCAAGGGAATAATAGATTCACAATGGTTGTGGCGATACAGCGTTCCGTGTTAAGGTTAATTCGCTGTGTATAATTAATAGAGGAGTGTAGCCTAATACAGATCAGTCCGCGATCTCAGGAAAAATGGCCGCCGTTAGTGTATTTAAGCTATAGAGCATCCGTCCAATCATATCCCCCTGATGAAGACACGTGACTCCCTGTGTCAAATAGGCGTAGGGGAGGGGCCAGGACGGAGCGGACAGCACAGAGCTGGGTTGTGAGAATACAATACCCCGCAGCATACCGATCGGCGATTTTAGACCTATATTGTATGGTGCACAGAAGCACCTGTAAAATGTGAGTACCCCATTGTGGGGATTGGGTATATTTTTTTAATAAAAATTGTTTGGCGGTATTACACTATATAGTCTTTTTATTTTCTGGTATGATGCCTATGGAGCCATAGAGAGCCTGATTGGAGGTCGGTTCTTACTAGCTACACAGAGCCCGGGGGTGGCTCCACAGCGTGATTTGATGCAGCTGAACACTGTGTCACATGCTCTAAGGCGGTACTTTGTCGCAATAAGTGGGCTTAGCACTATATGACCATATAGTGTGACCAAACCCCTGTATTTTTTGAATATGTTCAGGTGTTTTTAACTAGCCCTGCAGGAAATGTCATTCTTGTATGTGTGCGCTGTAAAATATTTTGTACACGCTCTAAGGTGAGCGCAACCACTTTGCGGGTCACTGAGGCACATTACGGCATGTTTTATGACACCTGGACTCAGCACGTTGGATAATTTGGATATTTATTTTACCCTTTTCTCCTTTTTGGAACTTTTTCAGAACACTGTTATATGAAGTTTTCTTGGATGACTTTTCACTATTAGGGATTATACTGCTTTATTTAAGTATCACCTGTCACCCATATGAATGTATTTAAAGTATTGCATGTTACACTTTGTGTGGAGTATTGCAAATAGTGCACGTCTTTTTTCATTTGTTTATTTATTTTATGGAGAGTATTGATTAATAGGTGTTTTTTCACTTTTGATTAATTTGTCTATTCATTCTATGTACACAGAGTATATTATAGGTTGAGATAAGCTAATTATTTGCACATCACACTTTAGGAGGAATGAGAGATACTTTTTTATATATTTTTTTGTATTTTTATTGTATATGGTATCACTACGGTGAACAGTCACATATGGCACACACCTAAGCGCAGCGCAATTTTTTATTTATGTTTAGTGCACGGTCATGAATACGCAATCTGCGTTCACAGCTGGGTACTTTGATTTAAGTTAGTTCTTCATTGGGCATTGGATTATTGTGGCTCGCAAGATTTTTCCTTTAAACTATCCAATCCACACGGGTGGGTATGCTGAACAGAAATAAATTTAATTCGACCCGTCAACCGACAGGATTTACAAACCAAAGTTCATAGAGGAAAGCGAAGCAGGCTCAATATAGTAATGTGACATTAAAGTTTTAATAGAGGCCCATGAGGCTGCTTTGTAGATCATGTCTGGAGGCACATGCCGGGCTGCTACCCATGAAGCCACTATACCCCTGGTGGAATGTGTTGTCACTGCCTCCGGAGGAGCCAGGCCCCTAGTTCTAAAAAGCTAATGGATGAACTGGACGATCCAGGCCTCGGTCATTCTGGTCGAAGCTCAATTCCGTTTGTTACTGCCAAAGTGCAGGACGAACAGGTAGACAGAGTGTCTAAAAGGGAGGAATTAGCTTGCAGGTAAACCTTCAGGATTTTGCCTACATCCAGAAGATGAACTTTAGTGGATTTCTGGGTCCTGAATGTAGGTAGGACGGTTCATTCCTAATTCGGGACACGACCTCCAAGACCCTCTTAGCCAAAGTAACGGCTACAAGGAAAGTGATTTTAGCCGAAAGGTCTCCAAATAGAAAGCGGGGAGGACCCTGTATTACTGGGTTCAGACAGTGAGTTGATGGCAAGGGGAAGATTCCAATTGGGGAATCTTGGTCTCCTTTGAGGGCTGAGTTTTAACTACCTATGGAGCAACTACTGGACTAAAGAGTTAACAGCCTATGAAGTTCCAGAGAAGGCCGACAAGGCAGAGACTTGGACTCAAATGCCCCGTACACACGGTCGGATTTTCAGACGGAAAATGTGTAATAAGACCTTGTTGTGGGAAATTCCGACCGTGTGTACGGGGCATTAGAGTCCAAGTCTCAGCCTTGTCGGCCTTCTCTGGAACTTCATAGGCTGTTAACTCTTTAGTCCAGTAGTTGCTCCATAGGTAGTTAAAACTCAGCCCTCAAAGGAAACCAAGATTCCCCAAGATTCGGATTTTCAGATGGAAAATGTGTAATAGGACCTTGTTGTGGGAAATTCCGACCGTGTGTAGGCTCTATCACACATTTTCCATCGGATTTTCCGACACACAAAGTTTGAGAGCAGGCTATAAAATTTTCCGACAACAAAATCCGTTGTCGGAATTTCCGATCGTGTGTACACAAATCCGACGCACAAAGTGCCACGCATGCTCAGAATAAATAAAGAGATGAAAGCTATTGGCTACTGCCCCGTTTATAGTCCCGACGTACGTGTTTTTTGTCACCGCGTTCGGAATGATCAGATTTTCCGACAACTTTGTGTGACCGTTTGTAGGCAAGGCAAGTTTGAGCCAACATCCGTGAGAAAAAATCCTAGGATTTTGTTGTCGGAATGTCCGATCAATGTCCGACCGTGTGTACGGGGCATAAGAGAGCTGATGGACAGAGATAAATCTAGGCCGGAATAAAGAAAGCTGAAGATATCCTGAGCTTTTGGATTTCTTCATGATCTGCCCAAAGAATATGAGAACTCAACAGACTTGGCGCATATTCTCCTACCGACCTAATTCGTGCTCGTCCCCGTAGAGCTTATGAGAGTGGAAATCACCCTTAAAGCACACCCAAGCCGGACAAGAATGCAGGACTGCCCCTTGAAAAAGAAGGTCCGGCCCGAGAGGAAGAGGCATCGGATCCCGGAAGTTGAGCTGGCTCAGGAGGGGAAAATCAAGGCTCATTCGGCCAGGAAGAAGCTACTGCCACCCCTTTGAATGCTTCCGCGTGAGGTTTTCGCAAAACTTGAGGATTATTGGGAGTGATGGAAAGGTGTATGCCCTCTTGAAACTCAATCGATCTGTCAAGGCATCCACTCCGGAGGCCTAGCTGCAACGGCCCCGAGTTGTAACACCTCATCAGCTTGAAGTTGCCTGGGAAGAGGATAGATCAACTTCGGGATTGACTCCCAGGGACAGAATCCACTTGAATGTCTGCACACGAAGAGACCACTCGTTAGTGTCTAACCGAATGCGCAACAGGAAATCCGCTCAGGCGTTCTGGACTCTGGGGATGTAGACCGTTGAAATGCCGGTCAGGCTCTTCTGGGCCCAAACCATGATGGGCTCGATCTCCCAGAATAGTGTAGAGCTTCAAGTGCCCCTATGACTCTTCACATAGGAGATCGCCGTTGTGTCATCCATTCTTAATAATACTGACTCTTTCTTCCGGAGATGGGAGAAGAACTGAAGGGCACACTAGGCTGCCTGAAGTTCCAGGACATTCTAGCCCGGGTTGAGAAGACGTGTACCCAACTTGCCTTGAGCAAGATCCGAACTGCAGAGGGCTTCCCAACTGGTACCGCTGGGATCGATCGTGACCTTGACCCATGAGATGGAGCAACGGAGTGGCAATTGAGCAAGTTGTACGCTGAAGTCACCAGAAAAGGCTGCTGCTCGTCATTGATGATATGTGAATAGGTTGACTGTTGCCCCTTGACTCCCATTGCTGCAGAAAACCTGACTGAAAAGGGTATAACCTCTGCAGGGACCACTTGACCATAGGGATCATGGAGACCGCTGAGCCGATAGTTTTGAGGCACTGTGAGGCCCCCAGTTGTGAAGAGATTATCGACCACGAAATTCTCTCCTGGATGACTGGAATTTTCCCCACTGGAAGAGAGATGGTGCTTTCCACTGTAACAAACTGGGCCCCAAAGTACGACAGGCACTGGACTGAAACTAGGTGTTTTGGGTTTTTTTTTTTTCAGATTTAGGAGCCACCCGAAGCTGGTCAAGGTGGAGATTACATGTTCCCTGTGAACCAACAGCTGGTCTTTGTCTTGGGACAGCAACAGGAGGTCGTCGAAATAGTGATAAAGACGTACTCCTCTCCTTCTGATGAGGGCCACTATGGCAAGAGGAATTTTTGAGAAGACTCGAGTGAGGTTGTCAGCCCAAAAGGGAGGTAGAAGAACTGTAGATGGTCTTGCCCAACTTGGAACCGTAGGGAAGCATCTTTTAAGTCGATTGAGATTAGCCAATCGCCTGGCCATACAGATGGTCGACAGAGCCTTCATTTGAATCTTTTGAATTTTATATACTTGTATAGGTAAGTTAGATCTATCACTGGTCACCATAAACCGTTTCTTTTTGTGTTAAGAAGAGGGCAAAGTATACCCCCTGGAATTTTTCGTCTTTCGGGACGTGTACAGTAACGCCAGCTTCTGCTCTTCCGGCAGATTGGCCCTCTGCTCCAATTCTTTCAGAAGTCCAGGCCAGGCCAGGCCTTTAAGAGCAAGCTTCTCTCGAGCGTTCAGCACCTTCTGTACTGGGGACTCTTCTGACCGAGTAGACGCCTATCCTGAGGAAGGCGTAACTATAAGGCCCGTTGAATCGTGACCGAGAACCATTTAGTCCAAGCCAACAAGTGGATCAGATTGAAGCCAGCTTCAGCTCCTTAACTGCTGAATCTCTGGAGAACTCCTCCGAAGCTCCCCTGAGTACGAAGACTATGTTCTCTGTCCAGGCTTCCATAGCCTTAGACATAGCTGCTCGAGCCAGGGCAGGTTTACAAGCCATACTGGCAAACCCGTAAGTTTCCTTGTGGTCTTGATCTAATTTCTCTCAAGCCCGTCCTGCAGGACACAGCATCTTCTAAAGGTAAAGTAACCTGTTTTGCCAGACGTAACAATGCTGCATCTATGAGGGGAGTGTTTCCCAGACACTTCACTTCTTCTGCCCTAAAGGGATATAATCTGGAGTTATTGCTTGACATAGAAGTTTTCTTGTCCACCTTGCTTCACTCCTCTTCCTTTAAATCCGTAAGGATCAAAAAAGAGAGAGAGCGTTCTTTCCCCAGGTGCTTAAAGAACTACTTTGCTTAGCCAGGGAGTGGAAGGGTCTACCCACTTAAGGGCTTCCTTAATCGCTTTGACTAGTGGAGGAACCAGAGAGATGTCAAAGCTTCCGACACGTTCATCACCCTCCAACTCGCTGTCCGAAGATTCCGGAGAAGCAGCGTAGGGCTGGGAAGGACCCGAATCCTTTGGGTCACGTCAGCCAAGGAGCCGGTTAGGATGGAAAACTGGCTCCATGTGTGAAATGTATGCCATTTCCTTAGGGATTGCTGTATAACACGTTTCACAAGAGACTCCATATTCTTGTTTTCTGTCTCTTTTTTTTTTTTTCCCCAACCGCCCGGGCATAACACAGGTCACATAAAGACTTGCCCTCCGGGACTCATGTCGCACGTCTCCAGCAGGCTTTACGATCGGAGCGGCTATCATGGCGGTGGGTGCGGTGACTGGAGGAGGAATGGGAACATCTCCTCCAGATGGAGGAGGGATGGGAACATCTCCTCTAGTTGGAGGACGAATGGTAACATCTCTTCTAGTTGGAGGAGGAATGGTAACATCTCCTCTAGTTGGAGGAGGAATGGAAACATCTCCTCTAGTTGGAGCAGGAATGGAAACATCTCCTCTAGTTGGAGGAGGAATGGAAACATCTCCTCTAGATGGAGGAGGAATGGTAACATCTCCTCTAGTTGGAGGAGGAATGGTAACATCTCCTCTAGTTGGAGGAGGAATGGAAACATCTCCTCTAGATGGAGGAGGAATGAGATCTTCTCTTGTAAATGTTGTGGCCTGGCAAGGTTTCTGTCGTGCTGGACCAAGACTTGCGGGTCCCTACTGGAAGGACTGAAAAAGATGGGGGGGATTGACACTAAACACAGTCTCAATCCCTTGAGATTACAACCTTGGCCCCTCCCCTCGTCTGCACATACCTTGT
The DNA here is from genome assembly GCA_037952925.1 of Lithobates clamitans. Lineage (NCBI taxonomy): Eukaryota > Metazoa > Chordata > Amphibia > Anura > Ranidae > Lithobates > Lithobates clamitans. The sequence goes on from JBBGZY010000655.1 coordinate 8,079,018, forward strand.
GCGTGAGGGCTGGCCATATGAAGGTAGTGACCTGTCCATAACCTCTGGACAGAACATCAACATAAACACGGATGGTCTGCAGATGACCCAGAAATGTCACACGAACCGAGCCAACCAGAAAGATTATTATTATCATTATATATTTAATATATATCTATATATTTTTTTATATACTTGCATCATCAAAAAGGAGTATAGATATTATTATTTCTTTTGTATTACACATAAAAAGTCCATATATATATATATATATACAGGGTATACACATATATATATACATTTATATACACACATATATAGGCATATATATATATATATATACATAGATATACTCCTTCACTTCTCTCTCTTTTTTTTTTTTTATTTAATTATTTTTTGATTATTTCCCTTTAAGGGGAGAAAATTCAATTAGTCCCAGGACACACCAGACAAATGCAGAGCAGGCTGGGGGAAGCTGCTGCTCACTTCCTGCGGGAATTCCCATTCTGACAGGAGATGGCAGACCTTCAAATCGCCCGCCTCAGTGACGTCACCACCCCCCACCTCACGCCTGCCTGTGGGAGACAGCCGAACAGCGCCTGCGCGGCCGCTGGACAATTCCCCACTCCACGCACTCGCAAGCCAAGCCTCGCTGTCACGGAGGCCCCGTGCATGTGCAGAACGACAGCGGCGGCTGCAACCCGGAGGCACCGCGGCGGCCTGGAACGCAGAAGTGTTCCATGTGCCATGAGGGGGAACGGAGGTACCGGAGAGTACCGGGGGAATACCGGGAGGGACACACAGGCAATAAAGCGACAAATATAAACAGAGAGACGACTGCCATGGGAAGAAGTAGGAGAAATGCAGACCTTGCCAGCCGTTGATGCATCCACCTTCAGGCATACCGAGGCATCCTCCCCTCCACGACTGGGGAATCTAGTGCCATGAAAAGCTACTCGCCCACTCATAGCTGGGCCCTGAGCGTCACCGCATGAATGGTATGCTGGATTCTGGAAACATTCCGACCGGATGCCAACAGGAACAATCCTGATGTAAGTCCATGGAGGAGGACAAAAATGGAACGCAGTACCTAGCGGTGAGCTCTCATTTATGGGAATGGGGTCCTATAGCATTGGAGAGGAGGCGGGGTTAACCCACACGTAGGCTGCCATGGAGTCTGTCAGGAAATATATTTTTGAAAGCATTCTTACTTTACAGCATTTCTTCACATCTGCCTAAAATGTTTGGACAGTACTGTATGTGTATATGCTGTATACCAGTGCTAAAACACAATGAACACACACTGAATACAATTTTACTTGCCCCCTAATTGATCCAGGCTGGAGGAGAGTGATGCCTGATGTCCATTGGGAATATTACATCCTTGCTTTATATGACCTTCTTAGGATTAAAGTGAGAGTTCTGTATGCATATTGATGTGGACATTGCAGTGAAAGTTAAAAGTCTGTAGAAGTGCATCTATTCTAGATTATCACTTAAAAAAAAAAATTTGTTTGTGGACTTTATACAAATATAATATTATATGAATCTTTGCACTTATGTGTGTGTGTCGGGGGGGGGGGGGGGGGATGTAAAATTGTGTGCAATGTGTGTTCACTGGGTTTTAGAGCTGCTATATTTACCTATATTTAATATAACTTGGCTAGTGAAATGTGTAACTATTTGAGGAGTCACGAAGGGTTTCAAAAAAATACTACTTTATGTTTCTATGGCAGCAGCGGCTCTAAAAGTAATAGTCTGGAGAAACCTACTTATTATCTCCCTGATCAAAATCATTTAAATCTCGATTAAACTATACTCATCCCCAATTAATGCTGGATCATTTTTGAATTCCATTTTCTGTATACCCTCCAACTATTCCTGATTCTGTGGGGCACAAACTACAGTGCACGGTAATTTTGTTCAATGATACCAATGTTTACCCATACCCCCAGCTAACTACTATTTTCCCCTACCCCCAGCTGTACACTAAGGTCCCTCCATTGCCCCCCCCCCCCCCCAATGCACAATTTTCCCCACTGAGCAATATTGTTCCATCCACCTCCTGATCTGCACCCATGTCCCAACATTTATAATCAGTGTTGTTCCACCTCCTCCTGAACATTAATGACCCCCTGCTGAGACAACAATGTCTTCATGTAAATTTCCTTCCTCTTTCAAATCTTTCCTTCTCCTAAACTTTTTTAATACTATTTGGATAGTAAAATATTCCAGTAGGAAAATTAAAATGTGTCTGTAAAACCTTTTCCCCTGCTCTTAAGCGTAGATTATCAATTTATTATAAAATTACCATTCAGCTGCTTAGACAAGCTCATGGTTATTTAGTGTAAGCACAACACCATAAAAGCATCCATTGGTCAGAAAAGTTCTTGAATTTTCTTCATTTGATATGCACAAAGGCCTAATGAGTCAAATAATTGCTGGAACCGTACAAATAAATAACACTAGTAAACCAGCTGGAGGTTTAGGGTGCCCACCAGGGGCGGACTGACAATTCATTGGGCCCCCGGGCAATAGAAAATCATGGGGCCCCCTGTGTCTCAGCCCACATGCAAGCCACACCTACACAAAGCCCCACTTACATAAATCATGGGGCACACAGTAAGGCACATCACATGGCACACAGAAGAGTATGGGGCACATCATGGGGCACAGGGCATGGGGCACACAGTAGGGCACATCACAGGGCACACAGGACACATAATGGGGCACCCAGCAGGGCACTGAGCACATCACAGGGCATGGGGCACATCACAGGACACACAGTAGGGCACATCAAGGGACACATAGCAGGGTGTATTATGCTGTACACAGCAGGGCACATTATTGAGCACAGCACGGTGCATCACAGGGGGTACAGGGCACATCAGTGGGTACACAGTGGGGCACATCACAGAGCACATCAGGAGATACACAGCAGGGCGTGCCACACATCACAGGGCATGTGGCACATAGTCGGGCACACAGCAGAGCATAGGGCACACAGTAGGGCACATCCCAGGGCACATCCTTGGGAACAGGACACATTAGTCGGTACACATCAGGGCACATCACAGGGCATGAGGCACACAACCCAGGGCATGGGGCACACAGTAGAGCACATCACAGGGCACACAGTAGAGCACAACAGGTGGTACACAGCAGGGCACATCACAAGGCACATCACAGGGCAAGGGGCACAGGGTAGGGCACATAAGGGGGTACACAGCAGGGCACATCACAGGCCATGGGGCATGCAGTAGGGAAAATATCAGGGCACAAACCAAAACACAGGGCACACAGTAGAGCACTGGGATCCTCCAGACTTAGCTCAGTGTCTCTCAGGGTAGCCATCAGGGGGGAAGGCAACACAGTGGAGGTGGAGGACACAGGGGAACACTGTTGGGGGAGAAGACACAGGGGGACACCGTGGGGGGGTTGGAGGGCACAGGGAGACACCGTGGGGGGGTTGGAGGGCACAAAGAGACACGGTGAGGGGGGTTGGAGGACACAGGGGGACACGGTGGGTGGGTAGCACAGGGGGACACTGTAGGTGGGTGGAGGTCACAGAGGGACACTGTGAGTGGGTGGCACAGGGAGACACCATGGGGGGATGGAAGGCACAGGGGGATACTGTGGGTGGTGAAGGGCACAGGGGGACACCATGGGGGGTGGCTGAAGGGCACAGGGGGACACTGTGGGGGGAGTGGAGGGCACAGGGGGACACTGTGGGGAGGTGGCACAGGGGGTCACTGTGGGGAGGTGGAGGGCACAGGGGGCACTGTGGGGAGGTGGGGGGGCACAGGGGGACACTGTAGGGGGGTGGAGGGCACAGGGGGACACTGTGGGGAGGTGGCACAGGGGGACACTGTGGGTGAGTGTTACAGGGGGTCACTGTGGGGAGGTGGAGGGCACAGGGGGACACTCTGGGGAGGTGGGGGGCACAGGGGGACACTGTGGGTGGGAAGGTGTGCAGCAAATTTCTAATAGTAGCTCGTGGTACACGCTTAAGTACAGGACAGCATGCAAGCTGCTGCACTTTCCTTCCTAGATGCAGAGTAGCGTGGGAAGCGGCTGTATACAGACCTCTCATGATGCAATCCTCCTTGCCGGCCCCTCCTCTCTTCTGTCCGTCCAAGGTGATGACAGATACAAGCACCTGGGGTGGACGGGAGGGAAGGAGGGGCCGGTGGGGAGGAGTGCATCACGAGAGGTCTGTTAACACTGCAGTCTCTTAGCAGGTAGCAGGGACACAATCTACCCGTCAATCACAGCTAGCTGACGGGTAGATCGGGTCCCGAAGTGGAAGCTGTCATGGGGCCCCCTACTGGCCACGGGCCCTCGGTTAGTGCCCGAACTGCCCGATGGTCAGTCCGCCCCTGGTGCCCACATTTTTTCAGAAAATCTAGAAAACATGTAATTTGGGATTCATAAACACTTGCATAAGAATGTGTATAATGCTGTGATGTGCTGTAGTATGGATGCACAATTGTTTTTGACGATTTTGCCCCCTTTGAAGCTACTGTATACCAGTAATACATAAATGTTTTAACAGCTATTTTAGAAACAGGTATTTAATGTCATAATCATTAATATACTGAGTTTGCTAGAAAGAGATGATTTCACCCTTTTTTTTGTACAGAGCTATTGATAAGGGGGTACAGGCAGCCCTCCTGTCAGGGATCTTGTGTAGCAAATGCTAATTTTTGTGTAGCAAGCGCTGACAGGCTCACTCAAACATGCATGGGCGCATTCGAACATGCATCCTGATGATGACGATAACCCTGATGTCTACCTAGCCTCATTGCTGGATTGTCTTCAGTTCTGATCCTTGTGTTCTGTACTCCTGATAAACTGCTGATCTTGCTACTAGCCCAGCTACGTCTGACACCTCTCTTTGGATTCCCCTTGCCTGTTATATCTGTTACTGATCTGTGTTACCAACCTTGGTCTAAACTTTTGTCTAATGCCGCATACACACGGTCGGACTTTTCGGCTACAAAAGTCCGACGGACGCCGACGGACCAAGTCCGGTGGACAATCCGATCGTGTGTGGGCTTCCCCGGACTTTCAGTGGACTTTTCCAGCCACAAATCTGATGGACTTTAGATTTGAAACATGCTTCAAATCTTTATGTCGCAACTCTGCTGGACCCAGAAATCCGCTCATCTGTATGCTAGTCCGACGGACAAAAACCGACGCTAGGGCAGCTATTGGCTACTGGCTATCAACTTCCTTATTTTAGTCCGGTGTGCGTCATCACGTATGAATCCGTCTGACTTTTGTGTGATCGTGTGTAGGCAAGTCCGGTCATTAGAAAGTCTGTTGAAAGTCTGACAAAAGTCCGTCGAAAGTCTGTCGGCCGGGCTGTCGGACTTTTGTAGCTGAAAAGCTATGAGAATCGGAAACAGACAAGTCGGTTATTCCTGTTTCCGATTCTCATAGCTGAGACGTCATTGGTTTCCTAAGACCATGTGACTCTGTCAGATGACAGGTCACGTGGCCTTTCTTGTTTTTTCTCCCCACACATCGCGCGGACTTGGCATTTGCGACTGCGCAATGCACAACATGTTGGTCATGCGGCCGCGTCAGAGGAGACGCGGTCATGTGACCTTCTGTTTGTTTACTTTGCTCTGTATAGATGGTGTGGATGAACACTTCCCCCAATAGCTTTTGATATAGGATCTTCGGTTTATTTCTATACAAAATGTGGATTAAACCCCCCTCCACAAGTTTCAGAATCTATCTGAGTGGGCATGGACGAATGGGCATGGAGAATTTATTCCTGCGGGCCGTTTTATTTACTTATTTTTACCATTTTTCCATTTCACAAATTTTCACGAATTTCTTTGGCTAATAGATAGGCTCCTTTCCTCTCATTGGTGGGTTGTCCTATTGGACATTTCATGGCAGTCAGCTGACTCCTCTTTGCCCTATCAGGTGCTGATTCACCATGTGACCTTGCAATCGATGCCCGATTGGCCATACAATCTGTGTAGTTTTATATAAATATTTGTACAGTGTAGGGGATGAGTTTGATGCCCCAGGTGAAGTCCAATTGGACGAAACACGTCGGGCGAGCTACACTCTTCCCTACACTTGATTTTATAGCTTTGACATGATCACGCTATTTTTAAACTGTTTTTGATTATTGGTGTCATCCAATAAAAACACCTTTTGATCTGCACTATTGGCGCTTCCATATATGTTTTTTTGAGAACCATCCTTTCCTCTGAGACCTCCATGCGGCTGGGACTCACACTTGGCGTTTTGGACTGGCAGTCGTGACCGGGACAGCAGAGGGAAGATTCCCCTTGAGATCCGGGGTTTCTTGGATCCACCATGTCAATCGTGGATCTCTGAGCCTGTTTGATTCGGTGTCACCGGCATCCAAATCCACCACTTCTGGTAAGCGTATTTCATCAGTTTTCTATTCAAGATCGTATTACCATTGACACACAGACGTGAAGATTCTCCACTCTGGTTGGATTCACTCCATACACTTGCCACTATGGGATCATCATTTCATTTTCACCCATTTGGACACTATTGAACTTTATTAGTGTATTGTGCCATAACAGTCACACTAACGTTCTTGTTTCAGTGAACATTACCTTTGACTGGTTCATTGTTATTATTATTAGCGCTACATTTTTTTATCAAATATTTGCCAATGGCCGGGCAGGTCCAGAAAATGTGGGTAAAGCCACCAGGTATTGTTCCACAACGCCAGCACCCTGGGGGGAAGGCAAGGTTCATTTTGTGTAATCTGTGTGGGGTAAAATAAGTGCAATGGACCATCTTGAACTGGATTAGTCGGTCTCTTAAGGAGACCAGGGATCTGAAAGGGAAGTCCCATATGTCATTCCAGTCGCCATTGTCAAAGTCAGGAATGCCGTGTACCCATTGGTTTCTGAGTTTCTCTAAGGTAGGGAGGGAGGTCGTTATCAAATGGGAGTAAAGTCTCGAAGTGGGCTTGTTTGCACATCTGAACCGGAGCAGGTCCTCTAATGTTGATTGGACAATCTGGGGGGGAGAAATGGAGAATTGGCGACTGAAGGCATGGGATGAGACATGATGATCTTTGGCGTACATGTTGAGGTTACATATTTTAGCCAAAATATAAATAAATACCTCATAATCCTACTTTTTTAATGTGTTTAAAGATGCCTAATAGCCTGCCTGCTTAGTTAATAGTATAGTCAATGCTAAGAGGCTGATTTCAAGCATTATGCAACCACAGTTTAATTCCCTATTTTTTGTAGTTTGGTATGTTGCACTTAACAATCATAGGGTTATCTGTGTGTGGTCTGGGACTAATCTTAGGTGTCAGTTTTTGTATTGGGACGTCAGATGGGGCAGGGTCACCCCATTACATCAACGGGTGGCCCCGCCCTTGCCTATATAACAGCTGTCACAGCCAAGAGACAACAGTCGGCCGGACGCCTCCCATCGAGGCAGAGCTTTTTTTTTCTATTTTTCGGGTCTGTCGGGCGCCGTGATTGAAGATGGATGGACATCGCGGGACACTTTTTTTTTTTAATAAAGAAATTGTCAAAAACTGTCTCCTGTCGTTTTTACTTTTTTTTTGTGACTGGGGAGGGGTACAATGTACCCTATACCCATTCACATAGGGTGGGGGGCCTGGGATCTTGGGGCCCCTTTTATTAAAGGGTGCTTTTAGATTCCAATAAGCCCCCCGCTCACAGACCCCCACAACCACCAGGCAAGGGTTGTGGGGATGAGGCCCTTGTCCACATCAACATGGGGACAAGGTGCTTTGGGGAGACCCCAAAGCACCCTCCCTATGTTGAGGGCAAGTGGCCTGGTATGGTTCAGGAGGGGGGTGCTCGCTCGCCCCCCCTTTCCTGACCTGCCATGGCTGCTTGCTCGGATAAGGGTCTGGTATGGATCTTGGGCGGACCACCACGCTGTTTTTTTTTATTTTGGTGCGGGGCTCCCCTTAAAATCCACACCAGACCTGAAGGGCCTGGTATGCACTGGGGGGGGGGACTGCCGTTTTTTTGATTTGTATCTATATTGCCAGAAGCCGACAATACATTACAGCCACGAGCAATTTTAAATGACATTTTTTCCTTTAGAAATGTAATTTTGCTGCGGTACTGTAATAAACATCAGAAAGGTGCGCTACTTTACAGGCAGACTAAGGAAACCCCCCCAGGCACGATATTTAAAGTAATATTCAATTGTTATTGTTTCACTTTAAGCATTATTAAAATCACTGCTCCTGAAAAAAAACGGTTGTTTTTAAAACTTTTTTTTGCATTGATACATGTCCCCTGGGGCAGTACCCGGGTCCCCATACACTTTTTATGGCAATAATTTTCATATAAGCCTTTAAAATTAGCACTTTTGATTTTTCATGTTCGTGTCCCATAGACTTTAACGGTGTTTGCACAACTTTTTTATCTGTTCGCATGTTCTAGTGCGAACCAAACCGGGGGGTGTTCGGCTCATCCCTAGTAACCACCCTGCCTTAAGCAGGGGTGTCTCACTAAATGTAGCACTGCTTTAATGTGTTCAGCTAAAGCTAAATTTCTAGATCTATCTTTGCTTTGTTTTGTCATAACTCAGCTTGATTGCCTACTTATTCCTGCTACCAGGGATTACCATTAGTAAGAGTGGGAAAAGACAAGAAAATAGAAATAGGTTTGGATTATGAATATTTATCCCTCCCTGGCAAACCTGTAGGAGGTTTGTTGCCAGTGATGCATGATGGGGAAGTATGGTCATATTTAAATATAAGTGCACATTTTTTTTTCTGCAAATGTGAGTACATTTATAACTGTTTATAATTGTTTATATGTTGCCTTTACACCCTTTACTTGCTCCAAATTTTTTCAAGTACATGGTTCTGTGTGTTGTCAAAACACTATTAACACTATTGATTAATGCTTTTAACATTATATAACATCATGAGTTAATTTCACTTATTCCTTCCTTTGAATATACAACATAATCTGCTGAATGGAGTATTGAGAGTTATTACTATATATTGTCTCATGTACAGACTCATAGAAATGTAATTCCTTATTGGAAGAGATACAACTTGTTTGTATAGCTGTTTTATTATTGTAGAGGATTAATGCCAGCTAGTGACTTATTTAGCTTTATACATCAGTCAACAAAAAGCTGATTTGCCTCTGAATTGCCACCAAGGAAATACAGAAATAGATAATACATATTTAGGAATAGGAACATGCTGCTTCATGCCAAGCAAGCTACTCATAGCAAAAGATGCCTATATACTGTAGCTAACACGTTATCTTTAAATCCCTTCTTTTTTTTTTCTCTAACTGATAAAAGAAAACTCACCACAGCTTGTCATTTGAGAAATCATTGGTCTACAGTTTAGAGAGAAAATTATGTACAATTACCTAAATAGTCTCTACCCCTCGCTACTAAGATGTAGCACACTATGGCCTTTGCCCTTTTTCAAGAATGTATACCATTTAGCTCAGCTTTAAGTGTCTGTTTTACAATTTGTGCACACTAGTTTTAATCATCGTCTTGCTCAGATCTTATGAACTCCTTTTTGCCATGACAGGACTTCTTTTGGGTGACTTCCTGCAGGCCTAAACGTATTTAAGGTTATACATTTCACAGGGACAAAGTCACTATACAACAGGTAGATCTCTATGTTGGCTCTGTGTTCAACTTTAAACAATGCAACATTTTGAGAGGACTTTTTCAGAGCATATCACCTGAACTTCATGTGGTTTTGAGAGGACCTAAATCTGAACTCTTTAAATAAGTATCAGCCTTTTGAAATTTGTTATAAAAAAGGCCTTGGATTTTCTAGTGAGAAATATAAATTTCATATGGTACACAAGACTATGATAGCAATTACTAGCTGAAGAGTGGCAAGTTTTCGGGTTAAGTTTTCGGGTTAAAGGGTTTTGTTACTTCCTTGCAGGTTGTATTCACCATACATGAATATACAGTATGAAAAGTAAAACCCCTTTTGTTGTACATGTTTTTGTTTTCCTTGAATTTATCATTACTCCTATTCATTTAACTGCATTTTTGAATGCGTAGAAGGCATTTTTCAAGTCAGCCTTGGCAGGAGATCCTTACATCAACAGCTTAGGCCAGTAGCTTCCCATTTTATGGTATCTAAATGCTCTAATCTGAGGGCTTGATTCATTTGGAGATCCAAGTTTGCCTCATGCACACTACAGTTGCCAAACTGAAGTTTAGGAGCAGCCCCTGAAAAATCGCATTCAGGACTGTAGTTTACTAGGATTTTAAAAGCTAAAAATGCCTGTAACTGTAATGTAAACATGGTAAACTGTGTTTATGCGTGTTTGTGTTTATAAGCATTTTTAAAGGGGAAAACATTTCTGATGTTTTTTGAACATATAAAAATGTTTAAAAAACACAATTTTCCCCACAAGCTGTTGCCTGCATCAATATATGAGTCCAGTAGTGACAAACCCTGGTCCTCTCATGCAATTTTCTATGTCTTCGGAGCCTCAGCAACATCATGATGGGATCCATAGTAAAAACACAGAAAATAAGACAGCTACTGTATCTGTGAGCACACTGCTCTCTCTGCTGCTGGTCTCTCTTCTCTCACAGAATGGCTGAATAGTTAATCATTTACTTGGTTTTCATGCATTGTAGGCATTTGGGAGGGTTTAACTTCAAATGCTCATAACTGCTGCTAAACTTGCATAAACTCAGTATGTAAAAAGCTATAAAAGGGACATTTTTCACTGTCAGTTTCCATCTATCAAGTTTCCAGCATTTAGAAAAGGTTTTCAACTGCCTTGTGTACATGAGCCCTAAAAAAGCAATATTGAAGAGGAGATAAGTGGGTGAATTGCTCTTTCTTAGGCTGGTCAATCATACAATTTTCTTGTACAATTTTCCTTTAGATTTACCAAAACCATATAATGTAAAGTCAGACCTAAACACTTTCAATTTGTATACAAATCAGGCAGGACCGGACACTACATAGTCTTACATACTTTGATGACATTTTAAATTGTTCTATAGCTGAGTAAGGTCTTTAATTGTTTATGTTGTCATTAGCAGTCCGAAGTACTACTAAATTGTTTTATGAGGGATCTGATTCTAGATCTAAAGCAAATATTAAATTCGGTGTTGATTTTTAGTGTGGAACCATACAGGTAGGTGTCCAGTGTTGTAAAAGGCAGGAACAGAGAATGTGAGAATAGAGAACCATGAGGTAAGATGTACCTCTATCATTTTCACATAGGATATAATGTATACAGTATATTTATTAAACAAATGGCTTACAGATACACATAATAAGTATCATTAATTGGTAATAATTTTAACGACATGCTTTCTGTGGCTGAAAAACAGATAGGAGATTATTTGGTCTCTCTTTCTTTGAAAGACTCAAGTTGGCTTTTGTGCTTGCCCCAGGTCTGACCCATGCTTATCCTGCCTTGCTGTGCAAGGTAAATGCTTTGGATATCGGTAACTATGAGCATTTGGCAGTTAAGTGGATTTTAGAAGAGTGACATCATTGGCTAGAGGGGCTTGCCACTCCTTTGTATTTATACCAACCACAAAAACTTAAAATATATTGGGTCCTCATAGAGTTTCTCAACAGATTAACCCAGTTTCTTTTTAATTGCAGCATCCTACCTCCTTGAAAATTCCTAACGTTTTTAATCAGAAGTCTGTCCACCAGGATACCATTATTTATTTGAAGCCTCCACTATATGTCAACAGTGAAGAGGAATACGAAGTGGCCCACCTCTTAGACTCCAGGGAAGTCACACATTCTAGCCAGTATCTTGTCCAGAGGAAGGGTTTTGTTTCTGAGGAAAATTCATGGGTTCCTGCCTTATGTGTCTATGCATGCAGACTGGTTATCAATTTCCATCATCTTCACCCTGACATACTGGCCCCGAAAAATCCAGGGGCCTCTCTTTAGATGGGTCTAAACTTTGGAGTGTGAGTAGGGCTCACGCTCCTACTCTATGTCCTTCCACCTGGGCTTAGCTTGCATCTTCATTGCCAGGCAACAGTGCCAAAAGCCTCTATCTTCCTATTTACCAAAGGCAGACACAGTTTTCTCTCTGGCCAGTGCCACCACCTTCCACCTTTTTGGCCAGCAGTGCCACATCCCCGCCACAGCATCCCATTTGCCAGTGTCTGAACCTCTAGACTGATTGGCTGTGAAACTGTATTTGAGCAGCACAAGCTCAGGGCTTGTGATAGCATCTGCTCTCTGGCTGCCTACATGTTGTGCTCTGCCTGCTGTTTTACCTGTTTATTGAATTATTCAGAACCCTGATTTGTACCCTTACTACTCTTTTGGATTGTCACCTGTCCAATCTTCAGAACTTTCTACTGGATTACACTTGCTTGGTACCTGCCCTGACCTCAAAACTGTGCACTGGATTATTCTTGCCCACTACCTGCACTAACTTCAGAACTGTTTACTGGATTGTGCTTTATCACTGTCTGGCCTGATTTTGAGCTGTTCCAGGTCCTTCCCACCAAAAAGCTTCCTTGTCTCATTTGCTCACTCATGGTTCCTTCTGGCCAGGAACTATAACATTGTGTTCTAAGACCTGGGGCAGCCATATACTGTTAGGCCTGCTGCTTGCCTTCAGGGAACAGGAACGACTAAAGGCAGAAGAAACACTTGCCAACTACAATTCCTGAACTAGACATCATGCTGATCTTCACACAGAGGAAATGTGTGGCCTCCTTTTGTCTGCTTTTCAGCATTCCTATATTAGCTACACTTTCTGTTTCCCTGTATCTCCTATACACTGATTTTTTTTTCTCCTATACTATCCTACTTATCTCTGTAATGAATCATATTGTATTTTTCCTCTGTTTATCCTTACTCATTTACCTGACACATAATCCACTTGCCTCCGGGATGGGAAACTTCAATAGTGAGCGGGGAAGTGGCTACGGGAGGCTCCAAGGGACGGGTGAGAGTGTTTGCGTTCACCAATCACCTGGGTCCGCCGTGACCACCATACGTCCAGGTTACTGTTTGAAGTGCTGTTGGTGATGACCATGTTTGCTGTGCTTTGTTACGTTATTGAAAATTGGAAAATGTGAGTTTTATGGTGGAGGAGAGTGGTATTTTTATTAAAGTGTGTTGCGTTACTGCACTATTGGTTCGCTTTTCCTTTCTTTCATGTGGAGAGAGCATTTGCTTATATACTGCGGTTAACTATACGGAAATTGATTGGAGGTTATCACTTTACCCCTACTGTGTGGGAAAAGCCTGCAAGCCGAACACGAGAGTGTAAGGCAAAAAAAGCTGGTGAGTTTGCTCGCTGAAGGGGAGTGGAAGTCACATTCACAGCGGTGTGGTGGAAGATATCATCACTGAAGATTATAATTTTGATATTGTCACCATTATTTCACTACGTTATCACTTATTTTTGGACTTTTATATTGATTTTTCTGTTTTAATACACAAATGGACTGCACGATGGGTGTTTACTAGAAACACTTTTTAGTTTTTTATTATGGACACATATTGTTATTTTTAGGTATCACATTGAGCAATCACTGTAAAAATAATTTTCCAAAATTAATTTTTTTAGGTTTTCAGCGCTGCTATTTGATCACACTATTGGTGAGGGCGATTGTATAGTGTATCATTTATTTTATATCACATGAGTTTTTAATTTTAAGCAGCTGCTCAGAGTGAGGGGCTCATCCCATAAGCGCAGTGTTTGGCACACAGAAAGGGGCGGATCATCTGTGTACCTTATCAGCAATAAACTTCAATAGGGCCCATTGATTTCAGACTCCTATCATTTTACTCTAACCTTTTCATTCACTTTTTAGAAATTTACACATTTCAGCAAATATATCATTTTGTATATGATTTCAGTTTTCGTTATCTAAACTATGAGGATTAGTAAGCATGACGTGCACTGTTATCTGTTGTTGGATTTTTAGTACCAGAATCTCCATTAACTAACCCACCAACCAAGTCCTGAGAAACATAAACCCTCACATTTGTTTTGAACTGCTAGGGACAGAAATGTTTCTTTTTTTTTTTTTTTTTCCCATAAAAGTTTTTATTGTGAACACAAGATGTTACACAGTTTTTACAACCAATAGGTTGGTAGACAACATGTATCCTATTAACATGACATATGTTACTACAATATAGTGAGTTATTTATGTATTCAACTGTAAGTCAAACAGACGTATAACAAAATAAGAAGGCCTCGAACTCGAGGTTTACCATATCATCTGAGATCAGGAACCATATTAGGTAGGAGTATCACCTAGAGCAAGGTGTCAGAAGTATGGGGTTAATTGGGGAAGTGTCTGAGTGTAGTCACCTATGGGTCCGCGAGTTTGTCCCTGAACACGTGAGGATGTATCGGGCTTGTTACGTAGGGTTCGTCTGTGAGGTAGGTTAATCTCGTCGGTTCTGGTAATGTGAAGAGTAGATGAGGAATTAGGCATCAAAGTTAGGGTAGTCATGGAAGTAGGTAGATGTTGTCTTTGTCAGTTCAGTTGGGGTAGGGATAAAAAGAGGGAGAAGGGCAAAGACATGAGGGGAAAAGGGGGTGAGGTGAAAGATAGGGATAGGTGGGGGAGGTAGGGGACTGGGGTACCTCCTCCCCGGTCTCCACCCGGCCTCTATGGTAAAAATATTAGCGTGTGCGGATCCCTGTCTTAAGGGGGGCTCCCCCCGGGATCCGCATTGAAGCAGGAGTGAGCCAAAACAGTGAGAATTGATGGGCAGGTGTATGTCCCGAGAGAGTTTTCGGCTTCTGCAATCAGTCGCTGTGGGAGGATTCGGGACAGTTTGGCTTCATAATGGAGGAATATCTCTCTGTGGTGCAGAAGTGGGTCCAGCAAGCCCACGTTCGGGAGTATTTTGAAGGCGTATCTTTTGCAATGTGGATTAATTCCTCCATTTCAGCAATTTTGTTTACACGGGAAAACCATTCAGAAAGGGTTGGGCTACAGGAGGATTTCCATTTGGCTGAGATACATAATTTGGCTGCGTTGATCATGTGTATTCCCAGAGACTTTTTGTACGTGTGTGCTGAAGTGGAGGAGTGATGGAGAATGAGTCTGGTAGGAGTAAAGTCCATGGGGTATGTGGTTACCTGGGAAGTGATGTCATGAACCTGTTTCCAGAAAGTCTGGAGAAGAGGGCAGGACCACCAGATGTGTAAAAATGTGCCTGTATCTTTGGCGCACCTCCAACATTTGTTTGACGTATCAGGATTAAATTTGTTAAGTAGTTCAGGAGTACGGTACCATCGGGACAGGGTTTTGTAATTGTTCTCTTGTATTGTGACATTGAGGGAGCCCTTGTGTGCTATTGTGAAAATTCGCTCCCAGTTCTCTTCCGTTAGGTCTATTTGAAGTTCCCTTTCCCAGGCCTGGCAGGCTTTGGTATCTTTGGGGGAGATCAGGGCAAAGAGCATGGAGTGAGTATTTGCAATCAGGTGCTGTTGCGGTGTAGTTTGGGAGCATAGGTTTTCAAATGGGGTTAAGTTTCTAGATACAGACGCGTTTCGGTGTGTTGTTGCAAGAAAATGGCGAATCTGGAGGTAAGTCCATAGCGGGAATGGTTCACCCCCTGTATTTGTGGGGAGTGTATCGCGGTTTGTGAGATTACCATCTCTATAGAAGTGTTGGGCTAGTATGTCTTTGTGTGGCCAGGTATCTTTAAGGAAGTTATCGGACATCCCCGGGAGAAATGCTGGGTTAAGGCGGATAGGTGTAAGGGGTCCTGGGTTAGAGGAGATTTGAAATTTTTTAGATACTTCCCAAAAGCTCCTGAGGGTAGCCTCTATAAGGGGGTGTTCTTTTAGGGTTTTGGGAATGTGGCATTGGAGAATCCATGGGGTGCTTTTAATGGGCAAGTGGGAGAATGATCCTTCTAGTCTCACCCAGTCTTTAACCTTGTCGTGTACTGCCCAGTCTACAATTCTTCCCAGATGGCAAGCTCTGTAATAATTCTGCAGATCTGGTAGCCCAATACCCCCTTTGCTTTTGGGTTTCGAGAGTTGGGAGTAGCTTATCCTAGGGCGCTTGTGTTTCCAAAGGAATTTCAGAAATTGTTGTTTGATCGTGTGAAAGAAGGCTACAGGGAGTTTGATGGGCATTGTTTGTAGCAGATAGAGGATACGTGGGAGCACATTCATCTTTAGGATGGCCGCGCGGCCGAACCAAGAGAAATGGGGTTTGTCCCATCTACGTAGGTCCTTGGAGATAGTGTGGATCAGCGGGGTAAAATTTTTAGTGTACAAGTCCGACAGGTGTGTGGTCAGTTGGATTCCCAGGTAAGTAATGGCGTTTTGTTTCCAGACAAAGGGAAAGTTGTCTTGGCATTGGGAGACTAGGTCTTTCGGGAGGGAAATGTTGAGGGCATGGGATTTTGAGAAGTTAATCTTTAGGTTGGATATTTGCCGAAATAGGTCAAAGTCTCTGAGGAGGTTTGGGATTGAGGTAAGTGGGTCACTTAGAAATAGCAGAATATCATCGGCAAAAGCCGCTATTTTATACGTGCGTCCTGCAATGGGGATACCCTTAATATTTTCGTTTGATCGTAGGCAGCGTAGAAGGGGTTCTAGTGTTAAAATAAAAAGGATAGGGGACAATGGGCATCCCTGTCTCGTTCCATTCCGGATGGAGAAGGCGTCTGACAGGTGGCCGTTGACTTTGACTTTTGCCGTTGGTGTGGTGTATAGGGACATAATTAGATTGAACATTCGGTTGTGTAGACCTAGGTGGCGTAAAACCGCCCCCAGGTAGTCCCAGGCCAGCCTGTCAAACGCCTTCTCAGCATCCAGGGATAAAAAGAAGCCTCTTTGTTTTTGGGAAGTTAGCCAATGGTTTATGTTAATAGCCTTGATGGTGTTGTCCCTGGCCTCTCTGCCAGGAACAAAACCAACCTGGTCTTTCCCTATTATTGTAGGAAGGAGGGGAAGGAGTCGGTTTGCTAGGATTTTTGCGAATAATTTAATGTCTACGTTGAGTAGGGATATTGGTCTGTAACTGGTGACTGAGGTGGCGTCCTTCCCCTCCTTCGGGATGACCGTGATATGCGCTTCAAGCAGTCTGTGAAAAGGTAGCTTTGAGGAGGTTAAGAAGTTGAAAGTCTTTAGGAACGGAGCTGAGAGAATGTCTATAAAGGTCTTATAATATGGTGCTGAAAAACCGTCGGGGCCTGGGCTTTTGCCTGTTTTGAGTTGTTTAATCGCTCTTTTAAGTTCCTCTTCGGATATGGGGTTGTCTAAATCACGAGCCTCTTCTCGGGGTATGGGTTTGGGGCTGAATTTTTTGAGGAAGTCTGTGATCATGGCTTTTCTGGAAGTTTGGCCTGCAGTCATTTCGGGTTGTCGTGGTATGTTATAAAGTTCTGTGTAGTAGCGTTCGAAGTGAGATGCTATGTCTGCGGAGCTTGAGCTTGAGTTACCTAGCGGGTCTTTAATAGTGTGGATGTTGGTGCTAGCTTTTTTGGATTGTATCGCTCTGGCTAAAAGCTTCCCACACTTGTTCCCCTGTTCATAAAATAGCTTTTGGTTTAATATGAATTTGCGTCGGGTTTTACGGTTAAGGACTTCCAACAGAAGTTTCCTGGTTTGAGTGAGTTCTAGGTATGTGTCTTGCGATTGGGATTGTTTGTGGAGTATTTCCAGTCTTTTTATTTTGTTAGTGAGTTCCTGAAGGGTTATCTGTTGTGTTTTTTTCCGGTTGGCCTGGATTGTAAGAAATTCCCCTCGGATGACGCATTTATGTGCCTCCCAGAGGGACAGGGGCGTTGTATCGGAGTTATCATTTTCCCTGAAGTAGTTGTTTAAGCTGGTGCGGATGTGTTTGGTGTCAATTTCTGAAGTGAGGAGAGATGGATCAAGACGCCATATCTTTGTGATCAAGTTTCTTTCCGGGAAGGAAAGGGAGAGGGTGATCGGGTGGTGGTCTGAAATGAGTAGGGGTTCAATGGTGGCAGATTTCAGGAAGGGGAGGTCTTTTTGGGAAAGGAAGAGGTAATCCAGCCTAGAGTATCTATTGTGAGGTGCGGAGAAAAAGGAGTAATCTTTCCCGTTCGGGTGTAGGGTGCGCCATGTGTCGTGTAAGAGGAGTTCCTGTAGTTGCATCTTAACTTGTCTTAGTGCTCTATAGGGAAGGGTGGAAGACCCCGAAGAGGAATCTAAGATGGGCTGAAGTGTCACATTGAAATCGCCTCCAAGAATTGTAGTCCCCGCTTGGAAACCTGCGAGGATGGTAGCGATAGAACGGAAGAAGCTGACCTGGGCGGTATTGGGGCTGTATATGTTTGCTAAGGTAACCATCCGGTTATGGATGGTTCCCTTCAAGAACACATAGCGACCCTCCGGGTCTATCAGGGAATCTATCAGTTGCCAAGGAAGATTTTTAGAGAGCAAGATTGAAACTCCTTTTGTTTTGGCTAGAGGGTTTGTAGCATGGAAGGATGTAGGGTACCTGTGGCTTGCTAGTTTAGGTGTATTGTCCGTTCGAAAGTGGGTTTCTTGCAAAAATATCACATCTGCTTTTAATTTACTCATCATGTTGAGGATTTGACTACGCTTTTCTGGGATATTTAGTCCTTTGACATTTTGAGAGACTACTTTGAGCGTGTTGTGTTGCACAGTGGAATGTATGGGGTCCATGATCGTTGGGTAGAGTCTAATTGGTGTAGTAGAAATGAGGAGGGGGAGCAATTTGCAGATGTAGCCGATGTGGGTGAGTGTAATCTGTGGAGAGTCGTAGGCTCTTCAAAGGTATTTGAGTGATATAGTGGGAGATGTCCCGGTGGAGACTAGGGAGGGGGGGAGGCCCAGATATATAAAGGGGGGAGGGGAAGGAGAGAGAGAGAGAGAGAACGTATAGAAAAGGGGGGGGAGAGGGGGGAGAGAGATAGAGGGGGGAGGAGGGGGGTGGTAGGTCAGGAGGGGATTAGTAACGGGAAGTAAGATGTACTTACCGGAGGTAAATGTAGTCCAGCTACCTTACCCTGTTATGGGTTGAAACGTCCGGTGTGGGTCAACTAGGATAGTCACTGTCCTGTTGTGTGGAGGAGTGGAAGGAGCTCGAGGAGAGGTTCGAGAGACGTTCTGTCCGTGGGAGGTCAACTTGGGTCTATTCGACTTGTATGAAGGGAGCCTGCTTACGTATCAAGGGGAGAATATGTAGTTAAAGATCTCAGATTGATGATGTGAAGGCAGAAACAATCAACAATATAGATAATTGGAACATTAAACATTAACCTGTGGTTTAAGAAATAAACTAGCCACGATAAGGAACATGTGGAGGTCGCCACTTAGAAAGTAGGTATAGAGGCCCAGGAAAGGTGGCGCTACTAATCCAACTATACATTGAACTTAGAAATAATACTGATACAGGTAGCAGCAATCATCATAAGGTTAGGCCGGGTTTAGTGCAAATTATGGGCTTGTTGTTGGTGTTGAGGCTAAGCGGGGGCGTAGGGTAGCGTAGCCTCTAAGAGGTTAGCTCGCTATAAGTTGAGGGGGAGTTTGACTATGGGGGGGAAATCAATAAGGATCCATTGATGCTTACGTGTGAGGGTTAGTTTGGGTGTGGTCTCGACATTGGGTTAGGATTAGAGCTGTACCTCGAGTAGTTATTCAATCCCAGAGCTGTCTATGGTAGATCCTAACAAAGTTAAGCATTAAATTAGATATGAAGTGGTCTTTAGTGGGTATCTGACTGACCGTGCAGTGCTCGGCAGCTGTGGTCCTAGGTTGGTTGGTTTAATACAACCTGCCCATCATTAGGAAGCTCATCCCCCATGGACGCCCCTGGTAGATGTAAAGCAAGTAGGAGTGTGCCAGGGAGGAAAGAGCCCTTATCCATGCGGGATGAGCCAATCTTTTTCTCTATAAGCAAATCAAGACAATCAGGATAAGCATGTTCAAAAGCAGTAAAGAAAGGAAAAGGAGAGAAAAAAAAAAAAAAAAAAAAAAAATGAAAAAAAAATGAGTGAACTCTAAGTGTATCTCGGAGCACGGTAGAATACCGTATGTTCAGCCTCAAACTTATTTTGGTTTCTCAGGTCCAGTTCATTTCTTCAATGCGTCGTCTGCAGTCTGGAGGAGGTACCTGAAAGGAAGAGGGGGGGGGTTGGGATGGGTAGGGGAGAGGGGGGGAGGGGGATAGGGGGAATGGCGGGGGGGTACCCCATTGTCGTTGTGAGCTGTGGTGGATGATGATGCCATCTTGAAGGGTAGGGGTCCCTCATTCATGAATTCAGTGGAGGCTAGCAGTTGGGTGAAGATGTTGGCAGCTTGTGTGGTGTCCTGTTGTTCAACCAGGCAAAAATCCACTGGTGATGTATGCGGCTTGAGATCAGTTACTTAGTGGAGTCGGTTGGGTTCCGTTGGGATTTGTGGATGACAGGTGTTTTCCCTGAGAGAATGTTCTGGAAGTGAGTTGATGTGGAGGCGTGGGGTCTCCATGGGTTTCTCAGCTTGTGGGAGTATAGTGTTGTCTGGCTGTACCTGGTGCGTCCAGTATAGGCCAGGTTTGAGGTAGGCCTCTGTCAAGCGAATTGCAGGCGTCGAATGGATTGCTGTTCCGTCATGGTTCTATGGTCCTGGAACTTGGGATGGGGTGGCGACCTAAGGGTAACTGCAACTCTGAACATGAGTTGTAATGTTTTCTTTTTCAAGCATTTGGACATGGTTGATCAAGGCTGATCCGGCCGGGCCCGCCTGTGGGCTGGGGACGCTGTTGGGCTTTGTCGGTCTCTATCCAGCTGATCCCTCTGAGGAGGTGGCCTTGGAGAGGATGATCTGCGTCTTCTGATGTGAAATTCATCTCTTACCGGGATGGCCTCCATGGAGTTGGTTCTTTGGAGCTGGGTGGAGCGAAAATCTCTATACCAGTCTGGGAGTTCGATGAATGGTAACTGCAGAGTATTGCAGAACCCCCTGAGGTCTTCCGGGACTTTCAGATTGGCAGTGTGTCCAGCTTTTGTTGCAGACAGGCAGAAGGGAAATTTCCAACGGTATTGGATCTCTTTTTGGCGCATTAGATCAAGCAGCGGGCGTAGGTCTCTTCTGTGTTGTAGGGTTATAGGGGACAGATCTTGAAAAATCTTGATCTCTGCTCCTTGATACGTTAAGGTGCGGCGCTCTCTGGCTCTTCTTAATATGTCTTCCTTCAATCTGAAGTTCACCAGGCAGCATATCACATCTCTGGGAGGGTCTGAGTCTCTGCCTCTGGGTTTGAGAGCTCTGTGTAGACGCTCATAATCAATGGGGGTCTCGGGGGGTCTCCCTAGTAGGTCATTGAAAATCTGGATTGTGGCCTGTATTATGTGGTTCTGTTCGACGGACTCAGGTATGCCTCTTACCCTCACATTATGGCGGCGTCCGCGATTGTCCAGATCTTCCATATGCCTGTGTAGGTCTCTGAGCTGGCAGTTGTAACTCTGAGATGAGCGCTGTAGCTGTTGTATGGCGGCATCATGGCGGGTAGCGGTTGTTTCTATGTCATCGATCCTCATGTGCATCGATTGAATCTCTCTTCTGAGGTCTGTGAAAGCAGCAGCAAAGGAGTCTTTGATATCTGTGGCCACTGACCTGAGATCATCTATGTTTAGTGGTCGGGCCGTGGATGGGCTTTCCGCACGCTGTGAGTGTCTCCTGGCAGGGCTGAGGCTTGAGGCGCGCGTTCCGGAGTAGGCCGGAGATGAAGCCGGGGCCTCGCGTGATCGCGGCCGGAAGATTTCCGGGATGTTGTGTCCGGAGAGCGGATCCATGCTCCTGGGGGATCGGGACCGGGACTGGGACGGTTTATCCTTCGGTTTCCCCATGATATCGGCAGGTAAGGGCTCCTTTAGGTTGTTTGCAGGACCTCCGTGGGACAGAGCTAAGAGATCAGGCAGCCATTCTCGTTCGGCTCCAAGCCACGCCCCCAGAAATGTTTCTTATTAAATAAATCCCTGCCCCAATTTCTTAATTTAATGGCATTTCCATAAAACTCCTGAATTCTATACTAAGTACCCTTGAGCAATAAACAGGCTTTTCCAATGCAAGTTGGCAGGTACAATGCGCTTAAAATATATTTTCAATGGTAAAGGCAGCTGAAAACCTAGATTTTCCATGCACCCTGATAGACAGTGTCAGGTGCATGTGCATTTCCTTAATGCACATCTAAACTCAAAAACAAAAATGCAATGTATTGCATGTTACCACTTTCTAAATGTTGTGGCTGCATTACTTTGCTTTTTTAGGCTTTTTTCACCACCTGCCAAATTATCTCTGAAGATCTGAACACAGATTGCTCTTTAGACAGCAATGCTAGTGTAAACTAGTCCTTAGTAAATGAACCCCAAAATGTCATCCAAGAATAGCACTGAACTTACAGGAAGATTTGACCACAGCAGTGCACTTACAAAAATAGTTTGTGCATCATAGCACATTTATACATTGCCCAACACACAACAGCGAATCAAGTTTTATACATTAACAAAAACAGCATGGGAATCTTACTGTGGGTTTCAAGCAAACATTTATTATATTGCAGCTTACAAATGTTTGCATGTGATGGGTGTATTCGTTTTCTTTTTTAGGCTTTCTTTCTTCTATTTTCATCTGGTGATCAAGCCAGCAAGTCTGTTGTTTTTCAAAAGCACAAGCTCTCCAGCAGAATTTACCAGTTTTCATTGATATTAGGGGTGCCTAAAATTATCATCTTGTATTTATTTATGTAAAACCTTTATCCCAAAAGGGAAAAAACTGTTTGCTGTAACTGATTACAAAGTGTGAGCTGGAGTTTGTCCTCAATTTGTTAGTATATTTAAATCTGCCAAAACGTTTAACACTACCTCCCTCTAGACTGACAATGTTGCTGTCCAAAAGTAACTCCTGTGCTCCTTCATCCAAACTGGGGGCACTTTAATACAGGAGGTGTGCTACTGGATAGATCTCAAGGTGAAAACAGGGAAAAAGCCAAATAAAGCAAAACTGATGCAGCCACATCTAATGATTGGTAATCTGTAATATATTACATTTTTGGTTTTGGGTTTAATTCCGCTTTTAGCTTAAAATGTTTCTAAAGGCTGAAGGTTTTTTACTTTCATGCATTCTATGCATGAAGGTAAAAAAACCTTCTGTTTGCAGCTCCCCCCAGCCCTCCCAATCAGGGCTGCTGTTAGAAATCAC
The DNA here is from genome assembly GCA_037952925.1 of Lithobates clamitans. NCBI lineage: Eukaryota > Metazoa > Chordata > Amphibia > Anura > Ranidae > Lithobates > Lithobates clamitans. The sequence continues at coordinate 8,102,162 of JBBGZY010000655.1, forward strand.
AGGGTTAAACAAACAGCCTACTTGACAGGCCCTCCCCCACCTCCGAAAATATCAAATGATATTTTCGCTCAAATGCTATGGCTGCGATGCTATCCTCCACAGCCATGACAGAAACTATACCCTCATTGATAAATACCAATTCAATTGAAAAGCGCTGCTCTGCAATTTTTTTTTTTTTTTTTTCAAATAACAATTTTTATTATAGTATTTGTGATACAAAAGTACATATTATATGAGAGGTAATAAGAGATAAGAACAAATGGCTCTCATTCCGCCTCTATCTTCTAATTTACTTATAACTGAATAAATCACTGAAGTACTCAAGGTAGAGTAGAAGGATAGTAAAAGAGAGGGGAAAAGAGAAAAGGGAAAAGAGAGGGGAGGGAGAATGTTGTTGTAGTTTGTTTACGTGTTCATGGTGGGTCCACTCGAAGATGCCACAACTCCCATACTCTGTTCTGTGCCTCCAGCCTGTCCTGCATTCGGGCTGTCATCTTCTCCATTAACTCCACATCTTTGATTCTAGCGTATAGGGCTTCAGGCGTGGGGGGGAGGGTCTTTTTCCAGTTTAAAGCGATAAGACAACGTGCTGCTGTGAGAATGTGGCGTGTGAGTTTTTTTTGGGTTTTGGGGATCTCTAATTGTGAGATTCCTAAAAGGAAGAATTTGGGGACCATGGGGATCTGTGTTTCTAATAGACGAGCCAGTAGTTGTTGGACCTTGTCCTAAAATGGGGTAATCATTGAGCAGTCCCAAGATATGTGGAGGAGGGTCCCTCTGTCTTTTTGACATCGCCAGCAGCGATCTGAGCTAGATGGGTATATAGCATGAAGGATATCTGGAGTCATATACCAATAAAGGAGAATTTTGTAGGTATTTTCCTTGTATAGGGTGCAGAGGGAACTTTTTGCTGCCTGTGTCCATATCGTCCGCCATTGCTCGATGGGAAGTTCCTCGTTAAGAGCTTTTTCCCATTTAATCATGTAGATAGGTTTACCTTTGATTTCTAGTGGGTAAGCATTCAGTATTTTGTAGATATCAGAGATTAACCCCTTTTGGGCCGTGCCCGCCAGGATCAAATTTTCAAAGGGTGATGGGGGGGGGGAACTGTAGGTCAGGCGATATGGACATGGCATAGTGACGTATTTGCATGTAACTATAGAAAGCTTGATGTGGTAGATCAAATTTAGTCTGTAGATCAGAATAAGACAATAGTTTGCGGGATCTGGGATCCACCAGGGCTCCATAATGGAAGAGGTTTCGTGATGTCCATGGGTAGGACATCTGGTGGGTGAGACTGTCTGGGATTTTGGGGTTACAGATAAATGATGTTAGGACTGATTTTTCCGAGGCCATTGTGTGGGAGCGGGATAGTTTGTTCCATAAGCGACGGAGTTGAGTCATAGGTCCCAGTAGCCGCTCAGGAGGGACCTCTGCCCTCGCATTCCATAGTAAGCTGTTTGGGTGGGTCGGGGCTAACCATATTTTTTCGATCTCTGTCCATCTATTGTAGGGTCTTTGGGTAAACCATGATGCTATTGCACGAAGTTGGGCCGCTTGATAATATTTGGTAAGATTGGGAAAGGCCAGACCTCCATCTGAGCGCGCCGCCATCATTACTGATTGAGGGATTCTGTGTCTCTTATAGTTCCAGGTAAATTTAAGGAGGTCAGATTGGAGTTTAATTAAATGTTTGTGAGGGACAGGGATAGGCAAAGTCTGAAAGAGGTACAGTAATTTCGGGAGGATCGTCATCTTAATAGATGCAATCCGGCCTAACAGGGAAATATGGTGTTTTTTCCAATTAGTGAGCAGGGTTCTGATGGAACGGAAGAGGGGAGGGAAGTTCTCTTGGAATAACGTGTTAAACTTTGTGGTGATATGTACTCCTAGGTATTTCAAGGAGGTATCTTTCCAGTGGTAATTGAAGTTGGCCTTTAGGTGTGTCGTTTCCTCATCTGAGATGTTGATTGGAAGGGCTTCTGACTTAAATGTATTAATTTTATAGCCTGAAAGGGCTCCGTATTGATTAAGTTCAGCGTGTAGGTTCGGTAGGGAGATTCTGGGCTGGGTCAGAGTCAGGATCACGTCGTCAGCAAAGAGGGAGATCTTAAACTCTCGACCCCTGACTGAGATTCCTCTTATATTTTGGTTGCTTCGGATGGAAGCCGCCAATGGTTCGACGCACAGTGCAAATAGTAATGGTGATAGTGGGCATCCCTGTCCAGTGCCGTTGGTTATTGAGAAAGTGGACGAGATGGCAAAGGGCGTTCTGACCTGGGCGGAGGGGTTGGAATATAGGTGCTGTATAGCTCTTATGAAGGGTCCTTGGAACCCCGCATGCTGTAGTGTTGCGAACATAAAGGGCCACCCAAGGCGGTCAAAGGCCTTTTCGGCGTCTAGGCTCAGCAGCAAGGATTCGGTTTTCTCCCTATTCGCCACATCTATCAGGTCAATCACCTTTCTGGTGTTATCTCCCACTTGTCTGAGGGGGACAAAGCCCACTTGGTCCTTATGGATAAGGGATGGGAGGATCATGTTCAAGCCAATTGATAACAGTTTTGTAAAGATTTTAAGGTCTGAGTTCAGCAAGGCGATGGGTCTGTAGTTGGCGCATAGGGTGGGGTCCTTGTCTGGTTTTGGGATTACAGTGATAAATGATCGCTGCATATCAGGTGGGATGGGAGAGTCTCGATAGAAAGCATTAAAAAGTTTGCACATATGTGGTAGTAAGATGGGGAGAAAGGCCTTATAATATTCATAAGGTAATCCATCTGGGCCTGGGGCTTTGTGTGATGGGAGAGATTTAATGGTCTGCTCTATTTCTTCTTCGGTGATCGGCATGTTTAAGGTTGCTAGATCAGGGGTTTGGATTTGTGGGACTCCGCTCTGTGCGAGGTATTGTTGCATATGTTGGTGCAGTTCGGGAGGGAGGGGTTTACTAGGTATGTTTGGATTGTTATAAAGTTCCTGGTAATATTCTGCAAAAGTGTTGACAATGTCTTTGGGGTGGGATATCAGGGAGCCTAGTTTGTTTTTAATCTGGTGTGGTGTGGTCATGTGTGAGTTATCTCGCAGTTTTCTCGCTAGTAGGGAATGAGCTTTATTGCCCTTGTCATAGTATCTTTGTCTAAGTCTAATGATGGCCTTTTCTACTTGCCCCATTGCCAAGTCACTCAGAATGGTTCACAAGTGTATGATTTTCTTAAGAAGGGGTAGGGAGGGAGCTTTTTGCAGTTGGCGTTCTAGTGTTCTAAGTTCTTTTTCAGTTTGAATTTTTGTGAGTAGGGCATCTTTTTTCATGGCAGACGATAGTGCTATACACCTGCCTCAGAGTACTGCTTTGTGAGCTTCCCAGAGCGTGGGGGTGAATATATCAGGAGTGTCGTTTTCTGCAAAATAGTGTTTTAGGGTGGATACCAGTTCCATTTGCGATGGGGGATGCTGAAGAAGAAATGTATTTAATTTCCAGTTGTAAGGTCTATGGTTGGGGGATCCTATTTCCAGCCTGAGTAAAATAGGCGCATGGTCAGACCAAGAAATTGGGAGTACCTGTGCCTCTCGTGTATTTCTAAGCGTATGATTATTCACAAAGAAATAACCGATACGTGAGTGTGTCTGGTGGGGGGCTGAATAAAATGTGTATTGCCTATCGCCAGGGTGGAGAGCTCTCCAGGCGTCAAAGAGAGCATATCGTCTGGTAAGTCTACGAAAAAGCTTCGAGTCTCGGAGGGCTCGAGCTGGTGTCGTCCTGGGGCTCACCACCTGGCGATCCATTATTGTGGAGTGGGTTAGGTTAAAGTCGCCTCCCACCACTAGCATCCCATGGTCGGATTTAAAGAGGCGATTGAGTACTTTAGATAAAAAGTTGTGTTGTTTAATGTTGGGGGCGTAGAGGGCGCAGAGGGTAATTGCTTGTTGTTGCCAGTGTCCCTGAAGGATAACAAAGTGACCGTGTGGGTCACTATAATGAGTTGTACAGGTGAAGGGGGATCCGGTTTTGATGAGGATTGTAACCCCTGCTCTTTTGTGTGGACCTGAAGAGGGGTATATTTGGGAATATTGTTTAGAGGCGAATGCAAATGAACACCCCTTGTCAAAATGTGTCTCTTGGACCAAGATAATGTCTGCTCCTGAATGTTTGAACTCCCTCAACGCTAAGTGTCTCTTTTTATTGGAGTTAAGGCCGTGAACGTTTAAGGATAGGATCTTAGCCATGGTGTGTAAGTGGGTGAGAATGCCTTACCTGATGTGGAGGAGTAGTTTTGGAAGTTGTGGGACAACGGTAAAGATTCTTCGAGAGGAGGACCATTCAGATTCCGCCGCTTGTGGGATGAGTCATACGGTGATGGAGAGGTGGATGAGAGAAGGAAAAGTGAGAGAGAGGGTGAAAAGAAGAGGAAGAGGAGGTGATTAACCACTTGCCGACCGCCTCACGCCTATATACGGGAGCAGAGCGGCACGGGCAGGCAAAATCACGTACCTGAAACGTGATTGCCTTCCCGCGGGTGGGGGGTCCGATCGGACCCCCCCCGGTGCCAGCTGCGGTCGGCATTTGGTTGGGAGCGATGACAGACGAGGGGGAGGCCATCCGATCGTGGCCCCCCCCTCGCGATCGCTCCCAGCCAATGAGAAACATCCCCTGCCTCTGTATAGTACACAGAGGCAGAGGATGTGATGTCATCTCGGTCTGGCAGTTTCCGTTCCAGCGCCGAGGAGAGATGACATGTAAGTGCACCAACACAAACACACACACACAGTAGAACATGCCAGGCATACATTACACCCCCGATCCCCCCCCGATCGCCCCCCGATCCCCCCCCAATCACCCCCCCCCTGTCACAAACTGACACCAAGCAGGTTTTTTTTTTTCCTGATTACTGCATAGTGTCAGTTTGTGACAGTTAGCAGTGGTGGGACAGTTAGTATTAGCCCCCTGTAGGTCTAGGGTACCCCCCTTACCCCCCCTAATAAAAGTTTTAACCCCTTGATCACCCCCCTCACCAGTGTCGCTAAGCGATCATTTTTCTGATCGCTGTATTAGTGTCGCTAATGACGGTAGTTAGGGACGTAAATATTTAGGTTCGCCGTCAGTGTTTTATAGCGTCAGGGACCCCCATATACTGCCTAATAAATGTTTTAACCCCTTGATTGCCCCCTAGTTAACCCTTTCACCACTGATCACCGTATAACCGTTACGGGTGACGCTGGTTAGTTCGTTTATTTTTTATAGTGTCAGGGCACCCGCCGTTTATTACCGAATAAAGGTTTAGCCCCCTGATTGCCCGGCGGTGATATGCGTCGCCCTAGGCAGCGTCAGATTAGCGCCAGTACCGCGAACACCCACGCACGCACCGTACACGCACCGTACACCTCCCTTAGTGGTATAGTATCTGAACGCATCAATATCGGATCCGATCAGATCTATACTAGCGTCCCCAGCAGTTTAGGGTTCCCAAAAACGCAGTGTTAGCGGGATCAGCCCAGATACCTGCTAGCACCTGCGTTTTGCCCCTCCGCCCGGCCCAGCCCAGTCCAGCCCACCCAAGTGCAGTATCGATCGATCACTGAAACTTTTTTTTGTAGCGTTTTGGTGAACTGGCAAGCACCAGCGGCGTAGTACACCCCGGTCGTAGTCAAACCAGCACTGCAGTAACACTTGGTGACGTGGCGAGTCCCATAAGTGCAGTTCAAGCTGGTGAGGTGGCAAGCACAAGTAGTGTCCCGCTGCCACCAAAAAGACAAACACAGGCCCGTCGTGCCCATAGTGCCCTTCCTGCTGCATTCGCCAATCCTAATTGGGAACCCACCGCTTCTGCAGCGCCCGTACTTCCCCCATTCACATCCCCAACCAAATGCAGTCGGCTGCATGAGAGGCATTTATATATCCTCCCGAGTACCCCTACCCAACGAACCCCCCCAAAAAAGATGTTGTGTCTGCAGCAAGCGCGGATATAGACGTGACGCCCACTATTGTCCCTCCTGTCCTGACAATCCTGGTCTTTGCATTGGTGAATGTTTTGAACGCTACCATTCACTAGTTGAGTATTAGCGTAGGGTACAGCATTGCACAGACTAGGCACACTTTCACAGGGTCTCCCAAGATGCCATCGCATTTTGAGAGACCCGAACCTGGAACCGGTTACAGTTATAAAAGTTACAGTTACAAAAAAAAAGTGTAAAAAAAAAAAAAACACAAACAAAAATAAAAAAAAATAGTTGTCGTTTTATTGTTCTCTCTCTCTCTATTGTTCTGCTCTTTTTTACTGTATTCTATTCTGCAATGTTTTATTGTTATTATGTTTTATCATGTTTGCTTTTCAGGTATGCAATTTTTTATACTTTACCGTTTACTGTGCTTTATTGTTAACCATTTTTTTGTCTTCAGGTACGCCATTCAGGACTTTGAGTGGTTATACCAGAATGATGCCTGCAGGTTTAGGTATCATCTTGGTATCATTCTTTTTAGCCAGCGGTCGGCTTTCATGTAAAAGCAATCCTAGCGGCTAATTAGCCTCTAGACTGCTTTTACAAGCAGTGGGAGGGAATGCCCCCCCCACCGTCTTCCGTGTTTTTCTCTGGCTCTCCTGTCTCAACAGGGAACCTGAGAATGCAGCCGGTGATTCAGCCAGCTGACCATAGAGCTGATCAGAGACCAGAGTGGCTCCAAACATCTCTATGGCCTAAGAAACCGGAAGCTACGAGCATTTTATGACTTAGATTTCGCCGGATGTAAACAGCGCCATTGGGAAATTGGGGAAGCATTTTATCACACCGATCTTGGTGTGGTCAGATGCTTTGAGGGCAGAGGAGAGATCTAGGGTCTAATAGACCCCAATTTTTTCAAAAAAGAGTACCTGTCACTACCTATTGCTATCATAGGGGATATTTACATTCCCTGAGATAACAAAAAAAATGATTTAAAAAAAAAAAGAAAGGAACAGTTTAAAAATAAGATATAAAAGCAAAAAAAAAAATAAAGAAAAAAAATAAATAAATAAAAAGCACCCCTGTCCCCCCTGCTCTCGCGCTAAGGCGAACGCAAGCGGCGGTCTGGCATCAAACGTAAACAGCAATTGCACCATGCATATGAGGTATCACCGCGAAGGTCAGATCGAGGGCAGTAATTTTAGCAGTATACCTCCTCTGTAAATCTAAAGTGGTAACCTGTAAAGGCTTTTAAAGGCTTTTAAAAATGTATTAATTTTGTTGCCACTGCACGTTTGTGCGCAATTTTAAAGCATGTCATGTTTGGTATCCATGTACTCGGCCTAAGATCATCTTTTTTATTTCATCAAACATTTGGGCAATATAGTGTGTTTTAGTGCATTAAAATTTTAAAAAGTGTGTTTTTTCCCCAAAAAATCGCTGCGCAAATACTGTGTGAAAAAAAAAAAATGAAACACCCACCATTTTAATCTGTAGGGCATTTGCTTTAAAATAATATATAATGTTTGGGGGTTCAAAGTAATTTTCTTGCAAAAAAAAATAATTTTTTCATGTAATCAAAAAGTGTCAGAAAGGGCTTTGTCTTCAAGTGGTTAGAAGAGTGGGTGATGTGTGACATAAGCTTCTAAATGTTGTGCATAAAATGCCAGGACAGTTCAAACCCCCCCAAAATGACCCCATTTTGGAAAGTAGACACCCCAAGCTATTTGCTGAGAGGCATGTCGAGTCCATGGAATATTTTATATTGTGACACAAGTTGCGGGAAAGAGACAATTTTTTTTTTTTTTTTTTGCACAAAGTTGTCACTAAATGATATATTGCTCAAACATGCCATGGGAATATGTGAAATTACACCCCAAAATAAATTCTGTTGCTTCTCATGAGTACGGGGATACCACATGTGTGGGACTTTTTGGGAGCCTAGCCGTGCACGGGACCCCGAAAACCAAGCACCGCCTTCAGGCTTTCTAAGGCCGTAAATTTTTGATTTCACTCCTCACTACCTATCACAGTTTCGGAGGCCATGGAATGCCCAGGTGGCACAAACCCCCCCCCAAATTACCCCATTTTGGAAAGTAGACACCCCAAGCTATTTACTGAGAGGTATAGTGAGTATTTTGCAGACCTCACTTTTTGTCACAAAGTTTTGAAAATTGAAAAAAGAAAAAAAAATTTTTTTTTTCTGGTCTTTCTTCATTTTCAAAAACAAATGAGAGCTGCAAAATACTCACCATGCCTCTCAGCAAATAGCTTGGGGTGTCTACTTTCCAAAATGGGGTCATTTGGGGGGGGGTTGTGCCATCTTGGCATTTTATGGCCTTCAAAACTGTGATAGGTAGTGAGGAGTAAAATCAAAAATGTATGCCCTTAGAAATCCTGAAGGTGGTGCTGGGTTTTCGGGGCCCCGTACGCGGCTAGGCTCCCAAAAAGTGCCACACATGTGGTATCCCTGTACTCAGGAGAAGCAGCTGAATGTATTTTGGGGTGCAATTCCACATATGCCCATGGCCTGTGTGAGCAATATATCATTTAGTGACAACTTTTTGTAATTTTTTTTTTTCTTTTTGTTGTCATTATTCAATCACTTGGGACAAAAAAAATAAATATTCAATGGGCTCAACATGCCTCTCAGCAATTTCCTTGGGGTGTCTACTTTCCAAAATGGGGTCATTTGGGGGGGTTTTGTACTGCCCTGCCATTTTAGCACCTCAAGAAATGACATAGGCAGTCATAAACTAAAAGCTGTGTAAATTCCAGAAAATGTACCCTAGTTTGTAGGCGCTATAACTTTTGCGCAAACCAATAAATATACGCTTATTGACATTTTTTTTACCAAAGACATGTGGCCGAATACATTTTGGCCTAAATGTATGACTAAAATTTAGTTTATTGGATTTTTTTTTATAACAAAAAGTAGAAAATATCATTTTTTTTCAAAATTTTCAGTCTTTTTCCGTTTATAGCGCAAAAAATAAAAACGGCAGAGGTGATCAAATACCATAAAAAGAAAGCTCTATTTGTGGGAAGAAAAGGACGCAAATTTCGTTTGGGTAGAGCATTGCATGACCGCGCAATTAGCAGTTAAAGCGACACAGTGCCGAATTGTAAAAAGTGCTCTGGTCAGGAAGGGGGTAAATCCTTCCGGGGCTGAAGTGGTTAATACATGGTAAACATTTACAATTTCGTATAACTGATATCTCTTGACCTTGAGAGGCTAAAGGGCCTAGGTCGATGCGGGATTCCAGGGATCCTCCCGACAAAGGTCCATGGGGGCCCGTCGGTTGGATGCAATGGAGCCCAAAATTGGTCATATAAAACATAAACTGCAAAAAAACTATCACTGCTAACACTTAACCAAGAGGGGGGTGACTAGGAATGGGATTTCCTATTCTCTCAAGTCTCTACTGAGACCTGCCCATTTTGTAGACTAAAATATAAGATTAGGGCGCAAAGAGGGGGGGACTGAATATGCTATATTGTGCAGGGCCGGATTACCAGCAGTAACTGATGGAAGAACTGTCCATCAAAAGTGATTTAAAGCATGAATACTACCACCAGAGTCAGCCGTTCTTATGCTTGGTGCTCTTGCGAGGTGTTTCTCTGTTCCGAGATCTATTCGAAGAGGGCACCTTCTGCCATCTTGTGGGCGGTGTTGGCGGAGTGGTAACAAGATCCCAATCTGGGAGTCGAGGAACGGAGATTCCGATGGTGTCACAGAAGGTTTCTATGTCCTCTGGGTATCTTAAGACAGCAGATTTGCCTTGGGTTTTAGCTGTAAGGCTGAAGGGGAATCCCCAACGGTAAGTGATGTTTTCATCTTGGAGGATTCGCAGCAATGGTTGAAGAAGTCTTCGTTTTTGTAATGTGATCCATGAGAGATCTGGGTATAGCTGTACCTGGGCATCTTTATAGGTCACTTTGCGAGCTAATCGGGCTTGTCTCATGATGTCTTCCTTCAGGGGATAGGAGTTAATCCTGCAGATGATGTCCCTCGGTTGTGAGGTGGAGCTCTTGGGGCGCAGGGCTCTGTGGGCTCTATCCATTTCTATAAAGTTGGTGATAGGTTCACCCAAAAGATTGTTAAACACGTCTTGTAGGGTATGTTGAATGTCCTCTGGACCTTCGACTTCTGGTATCCCCCTCACCCGTATGTTGTTTCTTCGTCCCCTATTATCTAGGTCTTCCACATGTCGCTGCATATCTCTCAACATAGTATGGTGGTCTGCTCCTTGGAGTTGGGTTCTGTGGACTGCCAGCTTAGTTTCCTGTATTTCTTCCTTAGCCATTTCCACTCTGTCTGCTAAGTGTTTGAGGCCTGATTGAAGCATTTGTATTTCTGAGCGACATGTGGATTTTACATCTTCTATCAATTGTCTAAAGTCCTCTTTGGTGGGGATCGCCTGTAGATATGTGTGCCATTGTGGGGGTATCAGTTGGGTGTGGACTGGTACCGGGTTTCCCTGCTCTGAGGTTGTGCGAGGTGGTAGGGGATCTGTGGTCAGATGCGCAGATCTGGGTGGGGAGTCCCATGGTTCACTCCAGGATGGAGTTTGGGCGTGCGGAGGGGTCCTTGTTGTGGCCATCCTCTGGGGGTGATGGTCAGGTGTACCCACTTTCTTAGCGTAAGTGGTCTGCGGTACTGTTCGTTTCGTGGGTGAGCTGCTTGCCTGTGATAAGGCTAACCTTTGTGTTTTTGAGGGCGGTGAATCAGAATCCCTGTGGATGGAGGGCGTTGGGCTCGGGGCGGGCTCTGGTGGGATCCGAGTAGCCGGGTACATGGGGTCTGGTAGGGCCGGAAAGTCCGCAGAGAAGTCTGAGGGGGTTGGTGAGCATGGTCCTGTGTCCTGAATGCATGGATCTGAGGCCGTTCTCAGCAGGCGAGGGAACGCCTCTGAGCATTGAGTGTATTGCTGTGAGGGGAGGCTTATCATGGCGCCCTGTAAGGCCTGTGGTGCTGCCTCATGGGAGGTGGATTCGGGGTAAGGACTCACCGATCCCATCGGAGGAGGCTCAGCTGCACTGTCCGTCCGTGCTGGATCGCGATCCAGGAGCGGCTTGTGAGGCGAGTGAGGCGATGGAGGGATCCGTGCAGAGCCGCGGGAGTAGGCCGCAGGGGTGTCCGGCGCCATCTTGGCTGGTCCGGAGAGAGGCATGTCCGTCGGCGGGAAATAGGACCTGAGGTCCGTGGAGGATCCTGGCGGGGGTAAGGATGATCCCCTGGCTGCTGCGGATCTGGTGGTCCTGGATCTGCCCATGAGAGATCAGCGGAGCGTCCCCTGTGCGCTATGTTATCACGGGCTGAGAGAGAGCAGGTGAATTAGGCTGCCATCCAGAGCGGCTTCCGGTCACGCCCCCTGCTCTGCAATTTTTATTACTTATAATACTTATTTATTACTACTTTGTTAAACTGCCCTGTTGGGGGGGGGGGGGCTTTGGTGAAATGTCAGGGTTCTAAACAGACCTGATGTCTCACATTTAAGACATTTAATCCAGCAATGTGCACAAGAGCAGCTGCTGTCCCAACCCTCATTGGCTCAGACATAGCATCTGGAGCCACTGGCAATCACAGCCAGTGAGAAGGGAGGCAGGGCTGGGCTGAACCCTGTTCTGTTTGTCAATGGACACACAGAGCGAGACTCGGGAGGGAGCAAGCACAAGCTGCTTGCTATGGGGTACTCAGCAGGGGGGAGGAGCCCAGTGAGCCGGCAGGGACCCCGGAAGAGAAGGATAAACCTTTATGTTCCTGTTTCCCTGACGACATACTGTGACGTGAAATGTGTTGGGTAGGCCCACGAACGTGTGACCCTATCACAACCGATGATGCCGTTAGTCGGCGATTCTCCATGCTGTTTGAATGCTTTTTATTGTCCTGGACCATGTGAGTACCTTGTAGTTTTTTTGACAATAACATGTACTAGCAGTATTCACGCTGTGTGTGGCCTCTGTTCCTTTTTCTCTATGGTGGCTGTCTGAGTTGGATCTGAAGTTGTGGCATTGGTATTGGGAAATATCATATGTTGAAACCCAGTGGACCATACTGATCCTATTTAGAGACACCCGGAGGGGTCCATTATTTCTCATGTGTGTGTTTATCTCTGTAATTGGGGATTACAAACATCTGGTAAGAGGCTTAATTACGATGGAGCAGTGGCGGTCGGTAAACAAGGAGCACAGGGGCGTTGCCCCCTCAGCCCGTGGCACCATCACCTGAGCCTGCACCACCTCTGTGGTCGTGCACTGTGCGGGGCGCCTGACCAACAGGTCTCTACCTGGTCCGTCACCTCCTCACAGGCACATAACCACAGCCTGACCCCCAATTGGCCAGTTTAATGGAAGGGCTTGGGGAGCAGAGGACTGTGCCCCGAGCCCTCCCACCCTGCAAACACAGTGAATCAGGTTCCGGCTTCCTGCCCCAGCCAATCAGCCACTTGTCTATCTTGCCCAACCAGATCCGATCAGCTTCTGAGAGGACAGCGGGACACACCAATGGAGCAGAAAATAGCCGGCCGGCCGGCTGGCTCTGCACAGAATGTGTGACGATACTTCGGCATTACGGATGGAGAAAATAGAGAAACTAACAGCTGCGCTAGCTTGGCATGTGCACGCCATTATCAACTTGGACTAATCTGTGAGAAGTGCTGGAAATTTAAGCTAAGTGATCCGACTGACATGGGGGGGCAGGGAGAGGTATTGATGACGATCCGACCGATCGGAGGGGTGGCATTGATTCGAACATGGGGGGGGTTGGCGTCAAGTTGAATTGTTTGCCGCCCCTTCCCAGAAAGTGGAGCACCAGCTTCCGCTGTGGTGGAGGGCGCGTGTGTATGGTGGAATTCCTTAACAGTTCATGTACTTTGCTACCCGGTGGGATATATCATTATCTTGAGGAGAATTAGATACGCCTTCATTCATTCCACTATATGCTTTTGTTGTTATTGGCAAATGGACCTATTTCCATATTGAACTTTATGAACTTTTCAATTTGCTTTTTGATTGTACATTAATATATCTTTAATTTTCCTGCATAGTAACCAGAAGTGCACTATTATTTATGTACTGTATATATATATATATATATATATATATATATATATATATATATATATATATATATATAAGTCCAAGAGGTTGCTGCACTTAAAAACTTCTTTGCTTTATTTCACAATATCTTCAGGAGAGATTTACAAAGCAAGTATAATCCTTTCAAGCAATATCAAAGGCAATAAATGCCTACACAGTTTCAGACATGAGTAGATTCAGAAATGGATGAATGGATGGATTACGTTTCGGGCTAGTCAGCTTACGCCCTTCCTGAGATCCATTGAAGCATTGATCCATTGAGATGTGCTTCAATGGATCTCAGGAAGGGCGTAAGCTGACTAGCCCGAAACGTAATCCATCCATCCATCCATCCATATCTGAATCTACTCAGGTCTGAAACTGTGTAGGCATTTATTGCCTTTGATATTGCTTGAAAGGATTATACTTGCTTTGTAAATCTCTCCTGAAGATATTGTGAAATAAAGCAAAGAAGTTTTTAAGTGCAGGAACCTCTTGGACTTTTTTTCTATATACAAGGTCGGTGGGAAGACCTGATTGCTGGCACTAAACTGTAAGCAGAGTGCTGTTCTCCTCTACAAGTGAATATATATATTTATATATATATATATATATATATATATATATATATATATATATATATATATATATATATATATATTTTCATATCACTTTTGGTATTCGGGTGATATATAGGTGCAGCTCATTGATAACTCATTACACTTCAGTGCAGAAACATATCTTTGTTTAAAAGTACAAGTGTTAATCCCAGGCTGATTCGTCAGTTTTCAATGAAGCCGAACAAGTGTTTCACTGCACTAGGTTGAAAAAGATTGCCCATTTCTGTCTGAAACTACTCAGCCAATTATTTCTAGCCAAGATATCACAATATATAACAAACATACATTCTAGTATATACTGTACAATTAAACAGAGAAGTTTACAGATTGTGTTTCAATAATAATATGTTTTAAATGTCTACAGGCAGATCATTATGCAATTCAATAATATTGCATACCTGCCAGCAAAAAATGATTTGTGCAATGCTTTATAGGTTAGCCTTTAATTGGTGATGTCTAGCACCTTTCTTCCCCAGATTTCATTTACCATTAAGTTGGGTCATGCTGTTGATGCAGTGAGCAGGTAAGACTGTTATATCAAAATCGTGGTTTGACAGGAATTTGATAAATGGCACAAAATATCACTTGCAAAATGTCATGCAATGCATTTACCAGATATGACAAAATGATTAACAGCATGCCTTGTACAGTGTAGTGCTGTGAAAAGCAAAATCGGATAAAGATTGCAAACAGACAAAGCTACAGAATTCAGCCATTTTGTAACATGTTGAGGCTTACTATGATTTAAGTCAAACAAAGTGATAGATTTATCGCTTTTATTTTTGACTGACAGTTTTATGGAGCTCCAGGGAGCAAAGCTATTGGATACTATTGGACAGTCGTGGTTGGACGCCATGAGACTTACCTACAAATGGAGCCCTACAGTGGTCATGGCTTCCCTGATACCCGGCAGCTTCCGTGTTAACCTGGGCTTCTTTCCAGGTACCAAATCTTCAGCCTCCTGATTGGCCGGGATGAGAAGCCAGAAACCGGAAGTGACGTGCCCCGAGGATGGCCTAAGAAGCCTCAGGCTCTAATCACATGCTTGTAAAAACGACAGACCTTATAGAAACCCATTAGTCCGGTGCCCTGCACAATGCACACACATAGAACAATTGAGTTGCAGAGTTGCTTGTAGCTGCTGTGCCTAATTCTGCCCAATCAAAGAACACTTTATTTTATTCAAACACATTCACAGAATGCAAAGCCCCTCCCCAGCAGAGGGGAGGGGCGGACAGAGTTGCTGTGTGGAAAAGACAGCATCTCTCCTCTCAGAGGCCCAAAAGTGTAAAGTGCCAAGCTACTATAACCTGTCAGATGTAAACCAAAGAGATATGTCCAGGAAGTGGCAGACATCACATTGGATTTAACCCCTAGTATGCCTGCCGATATTACAAAGGGACTTAATTCCTGGAGTTCAGCATGTTGATGGGGACAAGGGCCTCATCCCCAAACCCTTGCCCGGTGGTTGTGGGGGTCTGCGGGCGGGGGGCTTATCGGAATCTTGAAGCCCCCTTTAACAAGGGGACCCCCAGATCCCGGCCCTCCCCCCTGTGTGAAATGGTAAGGGGGTACAAAAGTACCGCTACCATTTCACAAAAAAACTGTCAAAAATGTTAAAAATTACAAGAGACAGTTTGTGACAATTCCTTTTTTTAAATGCTTCTTCTTTCTTCTATCTTCTATCTTCTTCCTTCTATCTTCTATCTTCCTTCGGTTTCTTCCTCCATCTTTTTCTTCTTCTGGTTCTTCTGGTTCTTCCTCCGGTGTTCTCGTCCGGCATCTTCCTCTTCCGCGGCGTCTTCTTCCGTTCTTCTTCTCGGGCCGCTCCGCATCCACCATGATGGGAGGCTCCCACTGTGTGACGCTTCTCCTCTATTGACGGTTCTTAAATAACAGAGGGTGGGGCCACCCGATGACCATGCCCCCTCTGACACACGGGGACTTGATGGGGACTTCCCTGTGGCATTCCCCGTGAGGTCAGAGGGGGCAGGGTCACCTGTTACGTAACAGGTGACCCCACCCCCTCTGACTTCATGGGGAATGCCACAGGGAAGTCCCCATCAAGTCCCCTTGCATCAGAGGGGGGCAAGGTTACCGGATGGCCCCGCCCTCCATTATTTAAGAACCGTCAATAGAGGAGAAGCATCACACAGCGGGAGCCTTCCATCATGGTGGATGCGGAGCGGCCTGAGAAGAAGAAGGGAAGAAGATGCCACGGAGGAAGATGCCAGGCGAGAACACCGGAGGAAGAACCAGAAGAACCAGAAGAAGATGGAGGAAGAAACCGAAGGAAGATAGAAGATAGAAGAAAGAAGAAGCATTTAAATAAAGGAATTGTCAAAAACTGTCTCTTGTCATTTTTAACATTTTTGACACTTTTTTTGTGAAATGGTAGGCCCTTACCATTTCACACAAGGGTAGGGCCGGGATCTGGGGGTCCCCTTGTTAAAGGGGGCTTCCAGATTCCGATAAGCCCCTCACCCGCAGACCCCCACAACCACCGGGCAAGGGTTGTGGGGATGAGGCCCTTGTCCCCATGAACATGGGGACAAGTTGTTTTGGGGGGCTACCTCAAAGCACCCTCCCAATGTTGAGGGCATGTGGCCTAGTACCGTTCAGGAGGGGGGCGCTCTCTCGTCCCCCCCTCTTTTCCTGCAGCCTGCCAGGATAAGGGTCTGGTATGGATTTTTGGGGGGACCCCACGCCATTTTTAGAAAAAAATTTGGCGCTGGGTTTCCCCTTAAAACCCATACCAGACCTGAAGGGCCTGGTATGGAATTTAGGGGGGACCCCACGCCATTTTTTTTTAACTTTGGTTCGGGGTTCCCCTGTGGGGAATTCCCATGCCGTTTTTATCAATTAACTTTTATGTGTATTGTCGGACTGGCAATGCATTAATAGCCGCGAGTAGTTTTAAATGACTTTTTTTCCTTTGAAATGTCATTTTGCTGTCAGACTGTTCTAAACACGGGAAACATGCGCCCCTTTACAGGCATGCTATAGACACCCACCAGGTATGAAATTTAAAGGAATATTACACTTTTATTGTTTCACTTTAAACATTATTAAAATCACTGCTCCCGAAAAAACGGCCGTTTTTTAAACTTTTTTTGCATTGATCCATGTCCCCTGGGGCAGGACCCAGGTCCCCAAACACTTTTTATGACAATAACTTGCATATAAGCCTTTAAAATTAGCACTTTTGATTATTCATGTTCGTGTCCCATAGACTTTAACGGTGATCACGTGTTCAAACAAATTTTTTGCATGTTCTGGTGCGAACCGAACAGGGGAGTGTTCGGCTCATCCCTAATTGTTACCAATAAAACTTTTTGAACAGAAAAATAGCAAATATGTTATACTTACCTGCTCTGTGCAGTGATTTTGCACAGAGCAGCCTGGATCTTTCTCTTCTCTGGTCCCTTTTCGGTGCTCCTGGCCCCTGCCTCCTATCGAGTGCCCCCACAGCAAGCAGCTTTTTATGAGGGCACCCGAGCCAAGCCGCAGCTCCGTGTGTCGATTCAGACACAGAGCCGTGGTTCATCCCCACCCCTCTCTCTCCTGATTGGCTAACTGACTTTGACAGCAAGGGGAGCCAATGGCACCGCTGCTGTGTCTCGGCCAATCAGGAGGGAGACTCCTGGTTGGCCAAGGCACTCATGCACATCGCTGGATAGAGATGGGGCTCAGGTAAGTATTAGGGGGGCTGAGGGGGGCTGCTACACACTGAATGCATTAAGGTAAAAAACCTTCTGCCTTTATAACTACTTTAGGCTGGGTTCACACTGATGCGAATTGAATGAGGGTTTCCCTGCATCCAATTTGCATGACAGGAGACTGTGACTGGCTCTCAATAGAGCTGATTCACACATCTCTGGGGTGGCCGCGGAGTGCATTGCACAGGGGCCCTGTATGTCTTTGGCTCCCTTTCAGGACCGAATTCAGGCAAAAATTTGAACCTGATTCGTCCCTAAAATAGAGAGCAGGGTCGCACTGGACCCCTGCTGTGAGCAGCATCCAAAAAAAGTGGGAACACAGCCTAAAAGGTGGCAATGTTTTCCACAAATATAACATTGTAAGTTGACAGAAAAAAATGCTTTATAAAAAGTATTTGTTATCTCACAACACATCATTAAAAAAAAATTGCTATCTTAAGTACAATCTATATACAATTCACAAACATTCAACTGCTAGTTGCCATCCAAAAATATACAGTTTATATTTCAGAATGTATATTCTATATATTTCAGTGTGGATTTCATATGCTAGGTCTTATAGGTATCTCTCTACAGCTACAGGGCACTGTAGTAACATAGGTATTTAAGTGACTGGTCTCCTGTGACCAGGAGCTGCCTAAGATGCTGGCTGGTCTTATCCATAGCACCCTGCAAGACATTATGGCCCTTGCTGCAGAACTACTTTTGGGTTGCTGCCCCCCTAACCTACCCAAACAGACAGCTACTGAGCAGGAAGTACAAATACACAGAAGAGAGTTTCTGGGAGCACCTGGGTGCTGGAATCACAGGAGTAGGAATGAAAGGTTCTAAGAGCACTGGGGTTTTGAGATTGCAGGAACACAGGAACAAGAGTCTCTTGCAGCACTGAGATGTTAGGAACACTGGAACATACGTGAGTGTCACTGGGAGCACTGGGATGCTGGGACCACAGGAACACAAGATTAAGAGTTTCTTTGAGTACTGTACAGCACATTTACTCGTGTGGATCACTGAGAGCACTGGGGTGATTGGACCACAGGAAATAAGGATAAGGATCCTCTTGCAGCATTGGGGAGCTTTAATCACAGGAACACATGTGAGGGTCACTGGGAACACTGGGGTACTGGGAGAACAGAAACACATGATTCAAGGGTCATTGGATGCTAGAGAAGTTTCAGAGGTGCATAAGGATCAAAGAAGGAAGCTAAAAGTTGGAATATCGAGGTTCACAGGGACACACAAAGACAGTCTCGGATGACACTGGAAGGACCATGGGATTTTACAGCAAGCATGTTGACTTGTTGCTTGAACACCAAGCAAGACATGCACTAGCCTTTTAAGTAAATTGCCAAGCTCTGATTGATGCGACAATGGCAGAACTTAGAAGCCAGCAGCAGCATGCTAGAACATAAACCTAGTGCAGGTGCAGGAAGGAGGTGAGTGTCATACCTACAGTAAAACAGTTTGCATGGACGTAGAATTGCTCTACATTACAGTATCAAATATATCAAGAACAGGGAAAAACACATACACTTTGGAATCTTGTAAGATTCCTACTTTGTTTTTTACAGACTATTACAGGTTATTCATGCAATTAGGCATCGGAGATAAGCTTCTGTGATAAGTCTCAATCCTTCCAGTTGTGATGTGTTTACTGAAACACTGGAGAAAGAGCAGACAGATAAAAACTGTCCATTTCCTTTCTAGAAGAGGACATTTGAGGATCATAAGACAAAATGCGCACAGGATGCTTCCAAAGCTACTAAAAGCTTTTGAATTACCATTTTTTCCTCATGAATCATTTTTTTTCTTCAGAAAATACCTTGATTTTGTGTTTTGAGCAATAGGAACTCAAGATTACCACCACAAAGAAACTAATGATGTTTTAGAGGTAATAACTTGGACTTTATTTTTAAGAATGTACTTTTGCAAATTCAATATAACAGCTGTGACAACTGACCCCTGGAGTAAAACCTAGGTTCATTTTTCTTTTAATTGTAAAAATGAGAAAATATCACTATAATGAAATGGAAAAGAAAAATCATGTGTTATGCTTTAGTGAATTGACCTTTATATGACCCTTCATGCTTTGATTTAATTAGGTGTTGGCTGCATATAGAACTGAAGTAAATTCCTTGGTTGCATGGTGTTGTATAACATGGATGAGGTAGTTTAACTGTCATATTGTCAAAATCAATCAGATAGTAATGCATGCCGGTGAATCTTCAGCAAGTAAAGTATTATAATTATTTTTATTTTTATACAAGATTTATATAGCACCAACAGTTTGACAGTACTTTAGAAAACAGAGAGAGACAGTACAGTTACAATGCAATTCAATACAGGAAGAATCAGAGGGCCCTGCTTATTACAGCTTATAAACTAAAAGGAAGAGTCAAGTTATACAAAAGGCAATAACTGTAGAGCATGAGCCAATTAAAAGAATAAAAGTTCTGTTTATTAGTTAGAGGCAGGATAGGTATCTTTAAAGAGACTGGTTTTCAGGGATTGCCTAAAGGTGAATAAAGTAGGAGATAGTCAAACAAATTGCAGTAAGGAGTTCCAGTGGATGGGAGAGGTTCTGGAGGAGTCCTGAAGGTGAGCATGAGAGGAGGTGACAAGGGAGTTAGGGAGCAGGAGGCCTTGGGAGAAGCCAAGAAAGCTGTTTGGTTGATATTTTTTCAGACAAGATTAGTGATGAAGTGGGGGGCAGTGGTGGATGACTTTGTAGATTATTGTTAGTATTGTGATCTCTATTGATTGAGTGAGCAGAAGCCAGTGGAGGGATTGACAGAGAAGTGTAGCAGATACAGAATGGTTGGCAAAGTAGATGAGTCTAGAAGCAGCATTCATGAAGGGGAGGATAGCCTATGTAATGGTAGGTCAACGAGGAGTGAGTTGCAATAATTGAGGATGTTACTATAGGCTTCCAATGGATGTGAACACTAGTTATCAATTATTTTTTCGATCCTACACTAAATGACAACTGTGCCTACTAAGAATATCTATGTAATGAACATAAAGTAGTTTACAGGCAGAATTTCTGTCTGTATGTCATTTCAGGAACCCAATCAGCATGCAGTTATTGTGAAACTTTATCTGTGTCTAAAAATCTATAGGCAAATTAATAAAACATTTCATGGATATTTTTGTGCACAGTCACATCCTATACTACCCTTTTATAAGAGCACCTAACTGCCATATGACATATCATCATTTGCATATTAGGCTTATTCAGTAAGCATAGAACAATCTAAAAAAATGCAGTAACATTTGGTAGATAATTAGAACGTTGCCTTACTGATTGAACTAAAATATGTAACTATGTATGATTTTGAAGGTGAACAGAACTTTATATTCAGTGGAATAAGCACAACACTGTAAGTTGAGCAAAATAGGATAATATTACAGTATTAGTGAACATGTAAAACATTTGTGCAGTTGTATATCTCCAAAGGAAAGTAAGTGAATAAATAAATACAATTATAAAAACAAATATAGAAACAGTTGTAGTAATCCACCAAGAAAACCATATAAAAGTACAGTATATGGTGCATTACATACTGTATGGCCCCTTTCACACAGACTTTCTGATCACGTCCGACTGTTTTTCAGGCGGACCTGATTGGACGCTCTATTCAGCCCTATGGAGTTGCGGATGTCAGCGGTGACATGTCCGCTGACAGCCTCTGCTATTCAATCCGATTCTCTCCGCAAAATCCAGACAGATGGAGACCCTATTTTCCATCCGTCTGGCAGATTGGATGGGATCAGATGAAAACGGACAGGCGGTCTGTTTTCATCTGGTCTCCCCATAGAGGAGAGCGGGGCTCTGACAGGTTCATCTCTGCACAGTGAGCGGAGATGGACCTGTCATCCGCCTGCTCAGCGGGGATCAGCGGAACGATCCCCCGCTGAGCAAATGAAGTCCGTCGGGCGGATCACCCGTGTGAAAGAGCCCTATAGTAGACATGTGCACTACCGAAAAATTTGTTTTTGTCAGTTTTCATTTCATTCGTTAGTTTTTTTATACGTTTATCGGATAATTTGTTATGATTGGAATTCGTTACTTTGGATCATTCGTAACTTCAGGTGCATTCGTATTCGTTCCGTTCAAATCGTTTAGATGAAAAAAAAACAAAAAGGAAAAGGTCTGGTGTTACCCGCAAACCACCTCCATCCCAATATATGCAACATAAAAAAACAGGAAATCACCCGGGACTTTAAATGAAGTGAATGTGGTTAGCCAACAATTGACAGAGTAAATGCAGTCTCAAAATGTATTAAAATTGCCATGCAAACATAAACAACAATCATAGCCAAGCCACTGAAATGATACATACAGTAAAAAAAATGTCATTACACATATCATGGTATAAAATTCAAATGGCAAAGTACACAGGCATGAAAAGTATCTCAACGCGTTTAAATCGACCATGCTTGCTTCATTAGGGGTGGATGCATGTGTAGTACATCTGTAGCGCAGTTGCACAACACATAGAAACATGCATAACTAAACAATACAGTGCCTTGAAAAAGTATTTATACCCCCTTAAAATTTTCCACATTTTGTCATGTTACAACCAAAAATCTAAATGTATTTTATTTCGATTTTATGTGATCGACCAACACAAAGTGGCACATAGTTACATAGTAGGTGAGGTTGAAAAAAGACACAAGTCCATCCTATGTGTGTGATTATATGTCAGTATTACATTGTATTTTTAATTTTTTAATTTATTTCAGGTACTTATATAGCGCCATCAATTTACGCAGCGCTTTACATATACATTATACATTCACATCAGTCCCTACACCCTCAAGGAGCTTACAATCTAAGGTCCCTAACTCACATTCATACATACTAGGGACAATTTAGACAGGACCCATTCACCTACCAGCATGTCTTTGGAGTGTGGGAGGAAACCCACGCAGACACAGGGAGAACATGCAAACTCCAGGCAGGTAGTGTCGTGGTCAGGATTCAAACCAGCGACCCTTCTTACTGCTAGGCGAGAGTGCTATCTACTACACCACTGTGCCACCCTAACATTGTATAGCCCTGTATGTTGTGGTCATTCAGGTGCTCAGGTTTTTTGAAACTATCAATGCCCCAACCCCCCCTGAAACCCTCACCTGTGGAAGGCAATTCAACATCCTTGCCGCTCTTACAGTAAAGGACCCTCTATGCAGTTTAAGGTTAAAATTTTAATGAGTGGCCACGTGTCTTATTAAACTTCCTCCTGTAAAAAAGTTTTATCCCTATTGTGGGGTCACCAGTATGGTATTTGTAAATTGAAATCATATCCCCTCTCAAGCGTCTCTTCTCCAGAGAGAATAAGTTCAGTGCTCGCAAGCTTTCCTCATAACAAATATCCTCTAGACCCTTTATTAGCTTTGTTGCCATTCTTTGTACTCGCTCCATTTCCAGTACATCCTTCCTGAGGACTGGTTCCCAGAACTGGACAGTATACTCTAGGTGCGGCCCGACCAGAGTCTTGTAGAGCAGGAGAATTATCGCTTCATCCCTGGAGTTAATCCCCTTTTTAATGCATGCCAATATACTGTTTGCTTTGTTAGCAGTAGCTTGGCATTTCATGCCATTGCTGAGCCTATCATCTGCTTGGACCCTCAGGTTGTTTTCCATCCTAGATTCCCCCAGAGGTTCACCCACTAGTGAATAGATTGCATTCATATTTGGGATGAATGGGATTTTGCTTGTTGGGAGTTTTTCAGGCATTTTTGGGGCGTTTTAATGGCATTTTATGAGCTGAAAACACTCAGGTGTGAATACAGCTTAAGGCGTTTTTCAGGCGTTTTGCTTCAGAAGACAAAACACTCAGATGTGAACAGGTGCCTTTGAAACTAATGGGATTTTGCTTGTTGGGCGTTTTTCAGGCATCTCTTTGGGCATTTTATGAGCTGAAAAGCACTCAGGTGTGAATGCAGCCTAAATATTGCACATGTATGTCAGGTCTAGATTGCAGTTTTCTGTTTGTGAGATTCTTACCCCCTTGCTGCATTGGTTCTGCTAGATCTGTGATTCCAGTCACATGTGCTGCTGGCTTCTGTGTTCATCTATGGCAGGGATCTAAAACTACTATTATTTTTTGTTCTGGGGGAGGGGGGGTTCAGCAGCAGCTACTAAGTAAAAGTCTTTTAAATAAAACAAATTGCACCAAATTCATAAAGATTGGAAAAGTAAAAACTATGTGTTGCTCGTAGTAAGCAGTCAATCACATCTGTAATTCTATTTTCTCAGATCATCTTGAAAATTGAACACGATTTCAGTTTTGCCTTCTTCCAGTTTTTATGAAGATTGCAGTGAAGTTGACTATTGTCCAGTCTAATTCCCCTGTACACACGGTCGGATTTTCCCACGGAAAATGTGTGATAGGACCTTGTGTGTGTAGGCTCCATCACACATTTTCCATCGGATTTTCCGACACACAAAGTTTGAAAGCAGGCTATAAAATTTTCCGACAACAAAATCCGTTGTCAGAATTTCCGATCGTGTGTACACAAATCCGACACACAAAGTGCCACGCATGCTCAGAATAAATAAAGAGATGGAAGCTATTGGCTACTGCCCCGTTTATAGTCCCGACGTACGTGTTTTATGTCACCGCGTTCAGAATGATCGGATTTTCCGACAACTTTGTGTGACCGTGTGTATGCAAGACACGTTTGAGCCAACATCCGTCGGAAAAAATCCTAGGATTTTGTTGTCGGAATGTCCGATCAATGTCCGACCGTGTGTACGGGGCATAAGGCCTGGTACACACTGTCACACGCTTGGCTGCATGAAAAAAACCTGACAGATCACAGTACTAACACACGCAGCATTAGTATAGCGATCTCCCAAGCTGTGCTATTGTGTTCTGACAGGGGACGCCTCACCAGAATACAGCTGTCAGTGCTCTTAGCCATTGGAGTGGCTATCACAGGGTGGTGCACTGTAATAGCCAATCTTACTGGGCAGGTGCAAAGTGCACCATCTTGTGAAAGGCAGCACAATCACTCATTTTTTGTTATCCCGTTATACCAGACAAAAGAAATGGTACTGTGCACAGTTCATACATACAAAACATACCTCTGAACTTTTGAACTTGAGAATGAGGGGTACGCCAGGGAAAGAAGGACCTACGCTTGCCGGGGAAAAATGGGTGTGGCCAAAATTATTGTGGGAGTGGCTTAAAGGCAGTGGGGGGGAGACTACAGATGGATTACAGGAGATAATCAAAAACTACGGATGGACAACAAGAGATAATCAGAGACTGCGGATGGATCACAGGAAATAATCAGAGACTACAGACAGACAACAGGAGATAATCAGAGACTGTGGACTGACTACAGGAGATAATCAGAGACTGTGGACAGACTACAGGAGATAATTAGAGACTGTGGACAGACTACAGGAGATAATCAGAGACTGCAGACTGACAACAGGAGATAATCAGAGACTGCGGACAGACTACAGGAGATAATTAGAGACTGCGGACAGACTACAGGAGATAATTAGAGACTGCGGACAGACTACTATAGACTACTAAGATTACACTTATCTTAGGGTCCTTACTCCCCTCAATGACCCCCTGCAGATTCTTTTTGGAGCTGTCATGCACTGACCTTCATTTTCTGGTGTAGGCCAGGCACAGGAGGGCAGGAATTGGTCTTCTCCTCCCGCTTCCCCTCCTTGCAGTAAATTTGTGCACTGCGCGCAGTGTGCACTGGGTCAGTGGACCGCCCGCCCCCTGCCCGAGCCAAGCCGTCAGTGCCCCCACCCAAGATGAGTGGGGGTGTTAGCAGGCCGCCCCACCCCCTGCCCCAGCCAACCATAAATGTCAGCCGAGCACCCCGTCACCCGCCTGAGCCGAGCTGTCAGCGGCCCCGCCCCCGTCCGAGCCAAGCTGGAGTGTCAGCAGAATGCCCCCTGCCCGAGCCGAGCCCGAGACTTTTATTTTCATTTGATTTTATGTATTTTAATTATTGTAGATATTATATTTCATATTTGTTAACACTATTATTGGAACTAGCGCTGCTTTTTTTGCACACTATCTGTTTAAAAATAAAAAACAATGTCCCCCCCGATGTAGATACATCACCAATCACACCGCCAACTGCACAGCCGAACCCTAAAAAAGAAAAAAAAAGCTCCACCCGTCGATGTCACCTGGTGTGCCATCCCCTTGTGACATCACCAACCCAGCATTCACTGGTCGATCATGTCACAAGGGACTGGTGCCAGCAGGTGACCTATTTAAGAACTATGACACCTTGGAGCAGGCAGATAGTGGAAGCCTTAGTCGCGGGCGGAGCTTTTTTTGGGAGGGGGTCCAGCGGTGGTGGCAGGAGACCTGATTGATGATGGATCTACATCGGGGGACATTGTTTTTTTATTTTTAATAAAGGAATTGTCAAAAACTGTGTCTGTGTTTTTTTTTTTTTTTGACACTTTTTTTTGTGAATGGGTAGGGGTGCAATGTATCCAAATTCATTCACATGGGGGGGCAGGATCTGGGGGCTTCCAGATTCAGATTAGTCCCCTGCCCGCAGACCCCCACTACCACAGCCCATGGCTGTAGGGAAGAGGCCATTGTCCCCCATCAACGTCAGGAAGGGGCTTCATGGTGGGGGGCAGAGTCCCCCCTGCCCCGAAGCACTCTCCCATGTTGAGGGATTGTATGGTTCAGGAGGGGGGGTGCTCGCTTGTCCCCTCCTTTTTTTGACCTGCTGGCCTGCATGCTCGGATAAGGGTTTGGTATAGATTTTGGGAGGGAGCCCACACCATTTTTTTTAAATAAATTGCTGCAGGATTCCCCTCAAAATCGATATCAGACCTGAAGGTATGGATTGGGGGGGTACCCTACACCATTTTTTCCCAGATTCTTTTATTGCCGGCAACTTTTTTTTTTACATTCTGCTGTCAGCGGGGAAGCCCACTTACAGCTGATGACTCATTGGTTGCTATGGAGGCAGTGGCCAGCTTCCTGGCCTGTTTCTTAACAACCAGCTAAATTCACACTGTACTAACATGCTGCAAACGCTCCCCAAACCGCAAGCCAGTGTTTTTGTGGCGCGTTACCATAGACTTAAATAGGAGGAGCTGAAAGGCTTTTAAATACCTCATGACTTGACATGAGGCTTCAATTTTGAAGCAAAGCAACACTAACGCTTCATGTTTTTATAATGTGAACAGTACTGTGTGTTGTACACTATATCATTTGCATAGGCATTTGGGGGGCGTGTGTTTTGATAAGGTATCACACCTATAATAGATGAGCAGTGTAAATATATAATAGTGTGGTGTTATTCCTGCAAAAAAAAGGATGGGGGTTATTTAGCTCTGCATAAAATTTAGAGAACAGCAACCCAAAAAAAAAATAAATGGCTCAGACAACTTATGAACAATTGACATGAAAATTGCAGACTGTTAAAAAAAACAAAAAAAAAACAAAGTACCTTTTTTCATAATCGATATATAGCTCTCATGTGACCCAATTCTTGCCAGCCCATCTGCAGGGAAACATTGGCTGGAAGAGCTTCTAGTTCTCTGCTGCCGGTCATGTGTTAAAAAAAAACAACATAGCTTTTGAAATACAAAGGATAAATACATAACTAATATAAAATAAATATTTTAAATCATCATACAAATATGTATTTGAACTCAAATCATTATCATTTTTGTGCAAAAACATAGTGTATGATATCTAGGGGGGAGTTCTGCCTATCATAGTCTGTTTTACACCCCTCCAGCTGGTGTCTATTCTTTGTAGGTGCTTAGAATTACAGGGCAGTGATCAATATGTATTATCCCATGACTCTATAGTCACGTGGGTTGCCCAGGTAAGAAATAGGAGGAAATGAACAGCTTAGAAGAGAACCGAAACTGGAGCATGCATAGCAGATGTGGCAACGGCTGGTCTACACATTCTTAGGCTGCAGCAGGGACACAGACAAGGAGAGTGGCACAGTGAACAGCAAAAATCAACCTTTTTTTGCAGAATAGAGAAAACTAATTCCATAGTGACTGAATGAGTATGAACAGCATGTACCAACAATTTTTAATTATGTGGGTTTAATGATACTTTAAATAGTTTTATGCTTACATCATAGAAAACAAAATACTTTCCAATTACTTTTTTTACAAATTCAAAACTCAGCCAAAATTGTTTGGACTGTGTGTACATTTTTGGATGGTTGTCAGGTTGATGGTTGTAAGCATTTAGCAATCATAATAAAGGGTTAACATTTTTTCCAGATAATTAAAAAAATTTCCTTTTCACAATTGTTTATTCTGTTTTACGCAATAGAGGTCACTTAAAGGATAAAGTTGGTAAGCTCCGGTTATTTTTCTCCAGGCAAGGAAAATCAGATACAAAGTGACATTGCAATCAATGTCCAACTGTTCAGGTAAATTGAAGGATAAAACTAGAATATTTATATACAAGAGATCTGAGATCAAGATAAAATGCTTTCCTATACATTAATATTAGAAGAACAGGGAAAACTATAAACATATTACAGCATAATATAGAAAGTTGAACTTGAAAGCTGTTCACTGTCTAATGCAGTTCCATTAGGCTGTTGTCAGTTATAATTATGTGGCATTTATTAAGAACTAAAGCTTTAAATAGGACAAAAGGCACATCAGATAATTAAATGTTAAATAACACATAGAGCCATTTAACAAACTAAGCCAAGCCTATAAATGATTCCAGTGTGGGGTATTAAACATTCTATTCAAAGTGATGTTTTGTGAACAAAGGGGGGGGGGGGGGGATACATTTACAAGTCAAGAAACCCTACAACGTCAAAAGTTTCATGATCTGTAATATTTTGCCTGACTTTTCTACCATTTTTGAGCAATTCTATGTATTTATACTTGATTGTTATCAATGCCCATATTATCTTTAACATCACACTACAATACTTTACATAGTAAATTGAATTATAGCAGGTAACAAAATGAACTTGTGTTTACTTTGTGTACCCAATCATGTACAGGGGACATAAAAAAAGGATTTTTTCTATAATATCATTTTTTTTCCATCAACAATTTATTGAGAAGAAAATGTGCCCAGTACACACAAACATCAGTGTGTTATTATATCCATTTGCAAAATAACATCAAAAATAGGTGGGTGGCAATATACAGCAATAAAGGAGTGCATCCCCACATACAAAGCAACTCCCAGATACTATGCCAAGTACTTACACATTGTATAACTAAAGTAATAACTATATCTAAAACTAACAGGGTCACTATAAGAAACCATTTGTCAGGGCCTTGATTTGATCCCAGAAGCTTTACTGTGTCAGGCAATGTCTCGTCTTGCTGAGCTACCTGGAATGCTGGACAATTCCTCAAATGATCCTGTCCAGAACCTTGTTCATCTTGAACCCTGAACTCTTTGCTCCTCCCGTCAACTTCTTGATTGAAGCCACATCTCTGCACTTCCTATTTGACAGATTATTGTGCTCTCTCCAGCCAGTATCTCGCTCCTGTCTTCCCTGCTGCCATCCATATTTTGCTACCACTCGTCATCGACCCTTGGCCTGTTGCTCGACTATGGTTCTGCCTGATCCCAACCTGCAACTACTCGTTACTGACCTTTTGGCTTGTTTACTGACTATGCTTCTGTTTCATTCCTACCTGCTTATGCGCTACTGGACCTCAGCTTGATCACCTCCTGGTGGGGCAATCCTGAGGACCACAATCTGGTACTAATGCTCAGCAAAATCCATGTCCACCATCAGGAGCTTCGGTGAACACTGGTTAGTTTTTAGACTCCACACCTCAAATGAGCCAATGTCATTTACCAGGTTGACTGCCTGTGTACCTATCTTGCTGGTTGGTGGTATTTCTGCTACTACTATAGCAACTATCTTTGAGCCTGACCCCTGATCATGACACCATTTTAGAAAGGCCATGAGAAACCTTAGAAGTAATACACCAAGAAAAGAAAAGGAACAAAAGAGACGGAGAAGAGAGAGAATATAATTTATTTATTAAAATTAAAACAGTCTAATCTCATTTGCTAAACTCAGTGAACATTGACGTTGCCGAGTAAACAATCTCTGTTGCTTTACTAAATCCTCTCTGTATTTATGGAACCCTAATGGTCAACTATATGTCAGAGTTGTTATTGCTTAGTAGCATAAAATTAACCTTTTAACCTGTAACAAATATATAATCTGGAACATGTTGA
Source organism: Lithobates clamitans (assembly GCA_037952925.1). NCBI lineage: Eukaryota > Metazoa > Chordata > Amphibia > Anura > Ranidae > Lithobates > Lithobates clamitans. The sequence continues at coordinate 8,131,721 of JBBGZY010000655.1, forward strand.
AATAATGTATTGATATTAGGTCAGTCCATACAAAACCTACTTACCTATTTCAGTTTTTGGTAGATGCTAAAGAGTTAAACCAACTGAAAATTTCTCATACAACGTATGTCACAGGTTTTACTGGTGAGAGCTTGGTTCCTGAGTCCCTTGGTCTGCACACTGTACACTGTTGTGAAAAGTAAGGGGTTCCCCCCCTCCCTGTGGATTTTTTTTTTTTTAAAGTGTAAGTAAACCTTAAAACAATTTTTCAGTATATGTTGCAGCATGTCTCACGGTATACTATTTTCTTAAGCAAATTGTGTTTCTTGAATCTGTGGCAAAGTTTCTTCCCTGGAGGTCTTTGCCAGTAACAACATTTCCTGTTGTAGGCTGACAAGAGTAAACCACTGTCTCTCATTTAACATTATTGTTGTCAGCTTGTCATGTGAGTTCCTTTGGTTAGTCATTGGGGTGCCATGAACTTGAAATGAAGTAATGATGAGTCAAACCAGTAGTGTAATTAAAAGAAAGCAGGGCGGTGCCAGGTGGGTGCTTGGGGGTGCTCAAACACCCTCAAAAATTCTTTAAGCACCCCCATAGCACCCTCAAAATTCACGTTAGTATTTGCAGATGTTACAATGTTTTCTTTTTTATTTCATTACCTGCATATCCTCTACAGTATTGCTGCCAGGAAGCTGGGGACTCTTTTTCTTCTTGTGGAGGAATAGTTAGACCTGGCAGGTAGGCTTCAGAGGGGGGTTAATAAACAACCTCTCTACTGCCTCCTCAGCCAATGGGAAAGCACTGTACCTGCCCCCTTCCCCAGTCTGCGTTCTTTTATTTCTGAGATGTAACAGAGGAGATGTCAGCAGCTGAATGGAAGGGGGAGAGAGGAGAAAACACGGCCTGCTTTGGAGGACATACCTAAATAGGCAGACAGATTTCTCAGCCCCTGCAGTAATAAACAGTGAGTTGTGTTTTCCTACACTACTGTCAGCATGGAGAAAACAAGTTGGATTCTATGGTGTGGGAAGGTTTGCAGAGGAGCTCCAGAGAACAAAATCATTTATTCAATGCATAGAGACTGTGTTCTGCAAGACTTGCGGTAGATAGTCTCTGTGAGGCAGACAGAACTATAACATCATGCATTCCTTTCTGCCAGCACAATTCATGATTCTTACTGAGACTCTGACTGGGAGAGAAGAATGCAGGATGTCTGAGTGTTCTGTCCATCCATCTATTCATCCATCCATTCATAATCTTTAACATAAACATTTCTGGTGTCACAATACAAGAAAAATGGATTATAAAATTAAAGGATATCGTACTCTGGTGGCATTCTACTAACCCTATGTTTCCCACACTTCAGTAACAAGCCAGGGCCCTTGTACATAGCGCACTACTGAACCCTGCATTGTATGTGTGTGATGCACTCCTGAACCATGCATTGTGTGTGTAGCACACACCAGAACCCTGCACTTTGTATGTAGCACAAGCCTGAATCCTGTACTCTTAACATTGCGCCCTTCTGAACCCTGCACTCTGTATGTAGTGCAAGCCCGAACGCTGCACTCTGTACGTATCACACTTCTGAACATTGCACTCTGTATGTAGCACAATCCTGAATTCTGCACTCTGTAAATAACACAACAAACTCTGCATTCTTAACATTGCACACTCCCCTGCACTCTGTATGTAGTGCAAGTGTGAAATCTGCACTCTGTATGTAGCGTACTTCGTACTTCTGAAACGTGCACTGTGCATGTAGTGCCCTCCTGAACCTTGCACTCTGTAAGTAGCACACTACACACTCCTGAACCCCACACTTTGTGCATAGCATGTTCCTGAACTCTGCACCCTATGTGTAACACTCTCCTGGTATTTAACACCCTGCAACTATTAGTCCAGTTTGTCCAGACCATAAGTTTGGCCATCAGTATGCAGGGCCACTGGCTCCAGTATACAGAGGACATACCAAATCGAATAAAACAGCTACAATGAAACCAAAAAAAATCTCAAAAGCAAGAACCACAGAATCTTTTGAGCTGGTTCCCACATCCAACGTGAATCAATAAAAAGCAAAAAATGCAGCAAAGCCCTACACTTCCTCTATAACATTGTACAAATTGACTTATAATTGCAATGGTAAAACCTATATAGGAATAGCCAGTGCAAATCAACCAATGTAAGCAATATAGTAATGATGACGAGGTCACCCTCTCTGCAAAATTATTTTATGAAATTGAAGAGCTGCAATGTGCAAATAATGGTGACTTCCCCTATGTGCAGTAATAATAGCAGAGATACAAATCAGCCAGCATATTAGAACATAGCAGTGATAATGTCACCCTCACCCTCAGTAAAAGATAAGAAATATTGCAGAGCTGCAATGTGAAAATAGTGGTGAACCCCCCTATATATAATATTATTCATAAAACATGTACAATATGTACATCGATTTTATATGTATTATTATATATAGGGGGTTTCACCACTATTTGCACATTGCAGCTTTACACTATTTCTTAACTTTTGCAGAGAGGATGACACCATTGGGCCGCATTTTTACGCTTTTTATTGATATACAGACATCAGGATATACTGATCACCGTTGTACAGGGGGCACACCAGCCACCATAGTGCAGATGCACACTGCAACCTAATTTAAGGAGGCACTCTGAGTATTGACCACCAATGTAAAAGGGCACACTGAGGAACCTATGTATGTAGTCCTGACCCTTACACTCTATACGCTATATCGTGCTAACCTCTTCACTCTGTATGCTATGTTGCACAATGAATGGGGCCAACTGGTTGCTATACTACTGGGGGCTTATTATTGTGCAATTCAGGGGTTAATTAATGTGTACTTCTAGTTAATTAGTGTGCTAGGCTTAGGATTTATTATTGTGTTGTTTATTACTGTGCTGGGGGTTTATTACTGTGTTGTGGGTTTATTATTGTGCAGTGTTGGGGGCTAACTTCTGACGCTGACCGGCCCCCCAGCCCCCCCAGTTTACTCACCTGAGCCCATTTGTTCCCTTGAAGGAGACACGCTCACCTTCTCTGCCCGGGGTTCTCGGCTCTTGATTGGATAGATTGATAGTAGTGTAACCATAGGCTCCTGCTGCTGTCAATCAAATCCGCTGACGTGGGTGTCGGGGGACAGGGCCAAGTCCGGCATTGTGTGTCTATGCATGCAAATGCTGTACTCGGGAGCACGCCCGCAAGGTAACTCCCAGGGAGAGTGCTTCTCCCAGGAGGTTTACCAATGCAAGGAGGAGGCCCGAGCGCCACCGGGGGACCCCAGAAAAGGGGGTTCGGGGCCACACTGTGCAAAACTAACTGCACAGTGAAGGTAAGTATAACATGTTTGTTATTTAACCACTTCCCACCCGTTCCTATAGCAGATTGACGTCTGGGAAGTGGTTCTGCTATCCTGACTGGGCGTCATATGATGTTCAGCAGAATAACATGCCGGCGCGCACCCACGGGGGGCACGAAGCACGGCGATCGCGAGACAGAGGCTTCTTACCACGTGATTAGCTGTGACCAATCACAGCTGATCATTGCGTAAACCAGGAAGTGCTGGTAAACGGCATTCCTCGGGTCACGCTCACAGGGAGAGCTGATCGGCAGACCTCCCTGTCAGAGGGGGGGTCTGCTGATAATCAGCACCCTGATTATGAGCACAACCCCCATCAAATGTACCAATAAGCTGCCAATCGGTGCTCAGTTAGTGCCCCATCATAACCCCTTGCCAGGTCCCAATAAAGTACCAATCAGTGCCCACCACAGTGCAAATCAGTGTCCACCATAGTGCCAATCAGTGTCCATCACAGTGCCAATCACTGCCCAGCAGTAACACCTGTCAGTACCTACCCAATCAGTGCTACCCATCAATGCCATCTGTCAGTGCCAATCAGTGCAAATCAGTGCTGCTGGTCAGTGCCCATCAGTGCCGCCTGTCAGTGCCCATCAGTGCCACCTGTCGGTGCCCATCAGTGCTGCAGATCAGTGCCGCCTATCAGTGCCCACCAATTCTACATATCAGTGCCTTCTCATCAGTGCCCATCAGTGGCACCTTATCAGTGCCAACTCATCAGTGCCCATCGATGCCGCCTCATCAGTGCCCGTCAGTGAAGGAGAAATCAAAATTTTATAACAGAAACAAAGAAAAACTTTTTTTTTTCAAAAATGTCGGTCTTTTTTAGTTTGTTTAGCAAAAAATAAAAACCGCAGACGTGATCAAATACCACCAAAAGAAAGCTCTATTTATTGGAAGAAAATAATAAAAATTTTGTTTGGGTACAGTGTTTTTTTTTTTTTTTTTTGCCACATCAGCTAAGTACTATTCATGGGGTTATGTTATTTCAACTTTTCAGTCAAGCTTGTCCCTCAATACTTTCACATCATTGTGGCTTTTTTCTGTTTGCAAATACTCTTTGTATTCCATATGTACTCTAAAAAATAATTATCCTCTACCCTCACTGGTTGTTCCGTATCCTATTTCTATATACCCTCCCCCCTAACCCCCTCCCTTCCCAAAACCCCCCCCATTTGAGAGAGCCCCAACGCAACCTCATACTGTTAGTAATCCCTTCCTACTATTTCTAGTATTCCTAGAGCCTGACAAAGTGAATAGCTTCAATCTTGAGTTGTATGCTTTATTTAGGGTGAGTTTTCTGCCTTATCCTCCCACACCTCAGCTGCATGGTTGGAGGCCTTGAATTTAACCCAATCTCTCCATGTCTCCTCATACTCCTCCATCTCCAATCCTTCACTATACCTTAAGTATTCCATGCAGTAGATTTCATCTATTTTGTCGAGCCACTCCCGCATTAAAGGTCTCCTACTATATCTCCAGTGTCTAGGGATGAGACTCTTGGCCGCATTGAGGAGGTGTGGTATTAGGCTTTTCCGATAGTTTTTGGAGGTTATCTTGCTACCATGGTGCAGGCATACCCAGGGGTCGTCCGGGATTTTCTTGTTGGTTATGTGGTCTCTCTCACCTCCTCCCAAATTTTTTTTATTTCTGGGCACGACCACCAGATATGCGCCGCTGTCCCGACTTCCCTACACCCCCTCCAGCAGAACTGCGAAGTCTCATCCTGCATTTTGTGTGCTAAGTCCGGGGTAATGTACATTCTGGCCATGGCTCTATAGTTCATTTCCGCAATCCTATAGGTTACTGATGTGCCATTTACTCTACTCAGAATTCTCCTCGCCTCGTTGTCACTGATCTTATTTCCTAATTCCTCCTCCCATTTCCCGAGAAATCTTGGTCTCTCAGTCTCTCCCATTTCTATCAGGCTTCTGTAGATCCTTGACATTCCTCCTGCTTTTCTTTATGAGTGCTTTCTCAAGGGGGTAGAGATCTTCTATTGATCTAATTGGCTGCGAGAGTGACTCTACAAAATGTTTGAGCTGCCTATATTTCCAGCTATCCATCACCAACCGGGTTTCTCTTGTCTTAAGATCCTGGTAGGTACATAATGTTCCCTGGCTGGTAATATCCTTAAGTTGGACCTCTTCGCTCAGGATCCATCTTCCAGCCACGTCTTCCCTCTCCGGCGGGAAGTAGTCTGTGCCCTTGAGCGGGACTAGCGGCGAGTTATATTTCCACCTCTCTCTGGTATAAATTTTATCCCAAGTGTTTAAAACGTGTTTCGTGATATCAAATGTTTTTATGTTTAGTTTTCTGACTTGTGGTGGTATCCAAACATTTTTTCCCAGGTCTACCCCGCTCCTTATATTCTCTATTTTCACCCATTGCTTATCTTTATTGTTATTAATCCATTCAGGTATACGTGATAATACTGCAGCTGTGTAATATTTTTTGATATCTGGTGCTCCCCAGCCCCCCCTCTTCTTACTACTCACTAATTGTGTATATTTTACTCGTGACTTCTTCCCCCTCCATATGAATTTTAGAAAAAGTGTGTGCATTTTATTCAGGAAACTCTGTGTGATTGCCAGTGGTAACATGCCAGTGGTAACATTTAGATTTTGTATGTGATTTTGGGAAGGATTGACATTTTAAGTAGGTTTATTCTACCAACCCATGACAGTCGATTCCACGGAAATCTATTTAACTCTGCTCTAGTCTCATTAAGGAGGGTCATATAATTGGCTTGAAACATTGCCTCTTTTGTTGATGTTATTTTTACTCCCAGATAGCTCAGTTCTTTTACTCCCCATTTAAAAGGTATGCTCTTTTGATAGGCCTTATCCCCTCCTTTATCGTCTACAACTTCCATTACTTCCGACTTAGTCGCGTTTACCCGGAAATTTGATAATCGTCCGTAGTTTCTAAGGGTCGCTAGTAGATTAGGGAGAGTGATCCTTGGACGGGTGACGTATAGCAAGACGTCGTCTGCGAAGGCTGCTATTTTATATTCGTCTTCCCCAAATTTAATCCCGCTGATGTCCGGGCTGAGTCTGATCTTAGCCAGCAACGGCTCCAGAGTCAGCACGAACAGCAGCGGGGAAAGTGGACAGCCCTGTCTGGTACCATTTTGCAACTCAATGACCCCAGACAGGGTACCATTGATTTTGACTCTAGCCGTGGGATAAGTATATAGGGCCCTGATCTTTTTGATCATTTTGTTGCCAATCCCAAATTCCTCCAAGGTGTTCCACATGAAGCCCCAGTCTACCCTGTCAAATGCTTTTTCAGCATCAATCGACAGGAGTAGACCTGGGGCTCCCCTGTCCTTCATTATCTGAGTCACCTTTAAGGTTTTGATGCTGTTATCTATCCCTTCCCTCCCTGGTACGAATCCCACTTGATCAGGATGGATCACTTCTTTTATGACCTTTTTCAGTCTATCTGCAAAGATCTTTGCATAAATCTTTGTATCTATGTTCAGAAGGGAGATGGGTCTATAACCAGAACATGTGGTGCCATCCTTTCCCTCCTTCTTTATGACAGCGATATTCGCTTCTAATGCTTCCTTTCTCATTTCCCAATTTTCCCCGATCCCGTTAATGTAAGAGCACAATATAGGGAGTAATGGTTCTTGCAGCTTTTTATAATAGAGGGAAGTCAGCCCATCGGGTCCTGGGCTTTTCCCGTTTGGAATATCCTGGATAGCCCTCTTTACTTCCTGAAGAGTCACGGGGGCGTCTAGCATGTTACTGTCCTCTTCCGTGATTTTTTTTAGGTTTGCCTCCTTTAGGAACGTTTTACTGGCTTCGTGCCTATGTTTATCCTGTTCTTGAGTACTACTCGCTTTTAATGTACATAATGCCTCATAGAACGTTTGGAAGGTTTTAGCTATATCTTGGGTTTTGTGTTTAATTTCCCCCGAAATGTTCCTAATTCTTTCAATATAACTACTTGTTTTCTTCTTTTTTAGGGTCCTAGCCAGATGCCTGCCGGGTTTGTTGCTATTCATGTACTTCTCTTTTTTGACCAAGTAATAAGTTTTGCGTGTTTCTTGTTCCAGGGATGTCCTCAGCTCCTCCCTCTTTTGGAGTAGATTCATCCAGACCTCCCTCCCTCCTGATGTTTTATGTTGTTGCTCTAGTTTATAAATCTCTTTGGTCAGGGCGATCCTTTGATTTTTCATTCTCTTATTTCTTTCCCTGCCTATCATCATAAAAATCCCCCTTATGTAGGTTTTATGGGCTTCCCAGATTGTAGCCTCATTTACCTCACCAGGAATGTTAATTTTAAAAAAACATTCTAGTTCCTCCTTTATTCTTTTTAAGATATCGTTATCAGCTAAGAGATCTTCATTTAATCTCCACCCTGTGCCCTGTACGTCAGTTTCTCCCACCTTTAAATGTAGACTCACAGGCGCATGGTCCGAGAAGGTCATATTACCGATGGCAACCCCTATGATTTCCTCCAGCATCCTATGCTCTACCAGAAAAAAATCGAGTCTTGAGTATGTCCCATGTACGGGGGAGTAGTAAGTGTAGTCTCTTATGTCTCCCTGTTGTATCCTCCAGACATCTACAAATTGGAGCTGATGTAATTTTTTTTTAAGTTTCTCCGGCCACACTCCCCTTTTCCCCCGCACATGGGACGTACAATCTCTCTCGGGGTCTAGACACAGGTTGAAGTCTCCTCCCACTATTGCTCTCCCAGTCTTAAAAGTCTCAAATTTAGTCAATGTGGTCATTACTGTTCTATAAGTGTTTTTATTTGGTCCATAGATGTTCGCCAGGGAATACTTCCATCCGTTAATTTTCCCTTTCAGGAAGAGATACCTCCCCTCCGGGTCGGAAAGCCTCTCCTCTAGTTCGAATCTCGTTCCTCTGGTGAACCCTATGGCCACTCCTCTAGCACCCCTAATTGGTGAGTCACTGTAATACCACTCTTGGAAATCCCTGGAGTAAATGGTTTGATTCCCATTGGCGCTAAGATGAGTCTCTTGCAGCATTGCCACCTCGGCCTTCAAGAACTTTATTTCCCCCAAAATATTTGCTCATTTAACACAGACATTCAAGCCCTTTACATTATAAGAAATAATTTTTAAATTAGATGGCATCTCGCTCTTCTGTTTATGTTCGATTTTCTATAAGACAGGCTCCTGATACTGTGGGTTGCGTTGGGCTCTCTCTTACTCCCCTCCCCTCCCCCTCCCCCATCAGCCCCCCCCATCTACTGAAACCCCACAATACCCATCCTCCCTCCCCCTCCCCTTTCCCCGACTTTTTGGGGGTGTAACAGGCCTTAACTCGGCCCTAGAAATATAACTGTGGCTCTCCACCACCACTCGGCCCCCCGGTTGTCACCCAGAGGTTGAGCTCGGTGCGGGGTTTGGTCGCGACCTCAAGGTTCCGTTTCTTGTACAGGAGCTGCCAGCCTCAGCGATCCCTCCCTCGTGCCTCTCACCTTCCCCCTCATCCCAGTCACCTCACCTCCACCACCCTCCGCCAGCCCCGTGGTCTACTACACCATCACTGGATAGGCTATTTGTATGTTTATACTAAAGCATCTATTTTTCCTTTTTCCTGTTTCTTTCTCCCCTTTTTTTTTTCCTTCTTTCTTCTTTTTTTTTTTTCCTCTTTCTCCTTCTCTTCTTTCCTTTCTAGTTTCCTTCCCTCCCTTCCATTTCTTTCTCCTTATTCTAATTTTTAATTATTGCAGGTATGCTACAGATTTCAAACAGGTCTCCAGGTAGGTATTTCCCCTATTGGATCGTGGTTGGTGTTTTTCTCCCACCAGCCCGGGATATCCGCCAGAGGTATTTCTAGGTGTTCGCAGAATTTTTGTGTTTCTTCTGGGAATCTTAGCACGGCCTTTCGGCCTTCTTTGCGTCCAATTAGGCAGGCTGGGAAGCCCCAGGAGTATTGGACTCCATGCGCTTTCAAGGTCGCCAGAAGAGGTTTCTGGATTCTTCTCCTATTGAGAGTCTCTGCTGCGAAGTCTTGAAAGATTTGCCGGTTTGTATCTTTGTACTTAGCCTGGAGGTTTCTCTTTAAGTTGGAGGTTATTTGTTCTTTGTCCGCAAAATTGTGGAATCGCACGATGACATCTCGTGGTGGGTCTCCCCTGACATCTGGTGGTTTTCTTATTCTGTGCACCCTGTCCACTTTCAGCTTTCGGCCGGCTTCCATTGGGTTCATCAGGTCGTTAAAAATTTCTTCCATTTTAAGTGGGAGGTTCTCTATTCCATCTTGTGGTTCCGGGAGACCTCTAATCCGGAGGTTCTATCTTCTGTTGCGATTTTCTTGGTCCTCCAATCTGTATTTGATATTTCTATGTTCGGCCTGCATTACTTCCATCTGATGTTTCATTTTTTGAATTTCGGCTCCTTGTGTTTCCGCGATAGATTCCACCTCCTCCACTCTTTTCAGTAAGTGGCTCATATTTTCCTGTACTATATTGATCTCCCCCTTGATTGAGGCCTCCAGCCTAGCAAACATCTCTGCTATTTCTTCCTTAGTGGGAAGTATTTTGTCTTGCTGGGGTTCACCTGACAGTTCCGCTTCTGTATCATTACCTATGGGTCTTGTATCCCCATCAGCCATTTGTCTTCTTGTTCCCGCTTTGCCTGCGCGATCTGGTGTCTTATTTTTTGTGCCTGTCGCCACTGTTGCCACTGTAGCCCCTGTTAATTCACTCGGGCTTTCCTTGCTACCGTCATTCACCATGTATCTCCTAATTGTACCTGGACTTGAACTAGTCCGGGGTGGGTTTACCGTATTCCCTAAAGTTGACTTGCCTCTCATTTCCCTGTTTCTTCTGGCCCCTGTAGGGACCGGCCGATGATATATACTGACCCTGAAGGTGAGAGATTCCCCAAGAGTTGCCCAAAAGTGATGTTAGCTGTGTAACTAATTTCCTATTGTTTGTTTGCGTGTTCCTCCTTAATCGCTCAAAAGACTACTTTTACACTTCTACCTAGAATTCCAGTCCTGAGGGTATACTGCTTCGCTGATTATGCTTTATTTTTAATACAATCACAAATGAGGACAGGTAGATACAGTCAAATAATCAGGGATGGATGCCGATACACCACCCCTGAGTGTGACCCCAGGTATAACCGGATGCGAGGGGCACTGGGGGCACTTTTATCCTTGTGGGTTCCTCCTCACCTCCCCCTAGCCTTCACATCTACCCCTAGCCAGGTATGTCTTAATTTACACCGATTAATTAACACTGAGCAGACAGTATTGCAACTTTGATGTAGACAGTATATGGTTTCAGTCACTTGGTATTACACGGTATTGCAAATATAAACATGATTTAACGCACCAGTCCTTTCAGGGATAGAGAGGTAATGATATCCAACCAGCTATAAATCAGATAGTGGAAGTTACTTACCCTCCTTGTGGGTTGAGTATTTTACAGAGTCTTACCCTTCCTGGCTCCTTGTAACTCCTGGGTGCTTCCCACTGTGCTTAGATTCCCACTAACTTAATTGTCAGTTGCAATCTTCTATTCCTGCTGCATAAGCTTCAGCAGCTCTTCCAGTGGCGTTCCTTTGCTAATGGAGATCGCTTCTTAAAAGCTGATTACCTCCAGGAGGGGGGCGGGACGGCATACCCGACTACAGACCCGGCTGTGATCGCCTTTTGATGTTGCTGCTGTCGCTGCTGTTTCAAAGGGCTGCGGCTCGAGGACACCGCTCCCGCCGCCCTCCTCCTTGCCTCCGGTCTCAGGAGCTGGGGAGGATGCCAGAGGAGAGGGGGATGACAGCCACGTACACCGCGCAGTGCGCCGGGACGAGGGAGGGGGAGGCTAGTGTTCACGGCTGGAGGGACACCGAGCTCCCGCCTCGCGTGTCTAGCAGTCCAGCCTCGCCCACATCCGGCCTTGTTTGGGTACAGTGTTGTATGACCAAGCAATTGTCATTTAAAGTGCGACAGCACTGAAAGCTCAAAATTGTCCTGGGCAGGAAGGGGCGAAAGTGCCTGGTATTGAAGTGGTTAAAAAAAAAAAAAAAAAAGGTTTACAATCACTAGTATTGAGCCATGCCCTGGTTAATTACTGTGCTGTGCTAGGGGTTAATTTCTCTGTCCTAATGTGGGTTAATTATTGTGGAATCTGCGAGTTTTGCTGTGCTGGAGGTTATTTCTGAACTTGACACAAGCAGGGGATTTTCATTTCTTACCCCAGCTGTCTTTTTCTTAATTCCATGTGGCCTGGTATGACTCAGGGGTGGGGGTGCGTCCCCCTTTTTTTGTGGCCTTCCAGGCTACATGCTTTGATAATGGTCGAATATGGCTTTTGGGGATCCCCTACGCCAAAGGTCCTGGCATGAGCTGTTTTCTTTTTCCAAATGTATTGCCGGCAATTCTTTGGTTTACATTCAGCTGTCAGTGGGTAACCCGCTGACATGGGTTAATAAAGATACGGCTGCTGGCTTCCTGGATTGCTCCTGAACAACCAGCTATTGTTAAAGACGCCGGTGGCTCCCGGATCCGAAAATTCACATCTAAGCCATATCTGAAATCACAGCTGAACAGCTGCTTTAGAAATTTGCAGTGAAAACGGACCGGAAATTCGCATCGCACATGTGTTAACCCGGCTTTAGTGTTTTGTCTATTATCTCCCTATAATAAAAGTATATACAAGGTATTACATTCAACCAAATGAGAGCCTTGTATGTTGTGGAAAAGCAAGGTAAAATCATATTATTATGCAAAGTGATGAAATGGGTATATCGTTAAATAAACTGATGCATTACAAAACTGCTAAATCTGAGCTTTTCACAATATTTCAATTACCACCTGTCATAAAAGGTCTTATGATCCTCTGTTACATATCGAAACAGACACTGTCTTTTCAAAGATTTACTTTCATGTTGTTTAACTCTAATTTACATAAATTATGTGCAGACTTTCCTTTTTACTAAAAATTAGACACATTTCTGATCTTCATTCTCTTTCCCTATAATGGTGTTCAAATATAATGTATTTTTGAATTAATCAGATACTATTCTGTTTAAAATTTTAAAATAAAAAATTGTTGTAATTTACCAATTTGTTTGTCTAGAACAAATCAGACCAGAACATGTCGCTTGTTATTTCAAGGATATTAAAGGGAAACTGTTATAGTTTTGGGTATTTTTTTAGTTTATGTTTAAATTGATGTTTCATATCTTTTTTAGTACACAGAAAGCACCTATGACACGGGTGTTACAGAGCATCATAGCTTATCTAAAGAAAGAGAGCACAGCAGAAGCTGTACAGAACAGAGAGATAGATACAGAGAGAGAGAGAGAGAGAGGTGTCTGTGTGAATTTTAGCTTGAGCTGTTGAACTTTGTGAATAACAGGATTTTCAACAATATGGTTGAAATTAATTTAGTGAGCATGTGTAAAAAAATCTGGAGTTAAAATACAATGAATTAAAATAGGGTAAACACACCATGCAATATTTAATTTTGTTATTTCACTAGCACTAGCATTTCCTGTCGCATCTTCATGGCAGCATACACTTTGGGTTGTGACTCCGCCCTCACAACCTGATAGGACTACATAGCTATAAGTTGTAGAGATGGCCCCTGCCCAGTATTCTCTTATTTTTCCTCACCTGAAGGACTGAACATATCAGAAGCACCCCCTTACCGAATTCGCCCCAGCCAGGTTCTAGCCTCTCCTGGGTGGAAGTCCTTACCTGTACAGCCTCTAAACGAGCTAGATGGAAGGAGCCCCGCTCTGGTGATCTCGGGGGTATGTTGCGGTCTGATATAAGCCTTAAACAGGCTTAGTTGTTGTGCAGCGGTCGCCATGCCTCCTTTCCTCACTTTTCTGGTCTTTTTCCCTCTATGCTGGGCTCTGTGGTCCCTCTGTGCTCCCTACAGGCTTCCCGAGCGTCTCGGCACTTCCGCGCATGCGCAGTGCGCGCCGTCAGGGCGTACTTTCGTTTTTGCCAGTTTCCAAGATGGCGCCGGGCGCTTCGCGCCGCTACTGCGCATGTGCGAGCGGGTCGTGACCTCGGCGGCCATGGCGGCAGATTTAAAAGCCCTGTTTGTCATTTCTGAGCTCTCCTTGCTCCCTGGAAGACTTTTGACTGCTGCTGTTTTGAACTTCTGCATTCCTAAGCTACCCTCTCCCTCTGGGTAAGTGTCTAATACTTATACACTGTTTTTTGGGACCTGGCTGCATGCTCTTACCTTCCTATACCTTTCTCAGGTATTCACCTTCTTCTCCTATGGAGGCCGCTGCCCCAGCAGATCACCACCAGCCTAATAGGTAAGGGGGGGGGATTCCAGCGGTAAGTAGAGAAGATTGAAAAAGAGAGCAGGACCGTACTAATGCTACCTAATTGGTCAGCCCTGTCAGGTCCGCAAGATCATCTAAATCACGAAGAGAATCTTCGCACAGGAGAAGCCGCTCCGGCCATAGACGCAGCCGCTCACGCGGAAGAAGCCGCTCAGGCCGCAAGGGGAGTCGCAGACGGAGTCGATCCCACTCAAGGCATAGCCGTTCCCACCGCAGAAGATCCCCTGCACGAGGACACCAATCCTCTACGCACCCTTCCCGTCCAGCCGGGAACGCTTGCTGGGTATGTGGGGCCACGGCCCTCCCAGACAAACTAGCCTGCCGCAAGTGCATAGATGAAGCCACCAGGCAGAAAGAGCCGGATGCCATAGAACCCACTGGAGTCTCTACTCCCCAGGTCTCAACTCCTGATGTGGAGTTTACGACCTATAGCACCTCACCCACCATTCCCAGTGCTTCAAGAGAGCAAGACCTACCGTCGGATGATGAGGAGCCGGAAGCTTCAGCTGGCTTTGATTTCGCGCTCATAGAACCGTTCATCAGATCGGTTAAGGAAGCGATTAACTGGGAGGAGCTTGAGGAGACACAGCCTAAACAGAGAAAATATTTCCCAAACCTCAAGAAGGTTCCGGAGGCCTTCCCATTCATCGACGAGTTAGAAGAGCTCATTAAGGAGGAGTGGCAGAATCCGGAAAAGAAGTTCAGTCTGTCCAACAGACTCACCAAACTGTACCCTCTCAAGGAACCCAAAGTTTCTCCTTTACTTTCTCCTCCAGTAGTGGATGCATCTTTGATGCGTCTAGCCAGGCATGTGACGCTCCCCATTGAAGATGCAGTAACGTTCAGAGACGTGCTTGACAGGAAGGTGGATACAGACCTTAAGAGAGCTTACCTGTTCGCAGGAGGCGCCTGCAGGCCAGCGGTGGCATTAGCGGCGGTTGGGAAAGCTATCTCCAGCTGGTCCTCAGCTACAGCGAGGCTCGTCACTGAGGGCGCAGATCAGGAACAGATCACTAAGGCCTTACAAGAACTTAGCCTTGCGGGAGATTTCGTGGCGGAGGCTTCCGTAGATACCATCAGATCCACATCAAGGTCCATGTTAGCCTCTGTAATGGCCAGAAGGGCGCTATGGCTGAAACCTTGGTCGGCTGACCCCGCCTCAAAGTCAAACTGGTGCAGGATTCCATATGATGGGGTGAACCTCTTTGGAGCAAAGCTGGATACCGCAATCTCTAAAGTAACAGGCGGGAAGTCGGGTCTCATACCATCGGACAGAAGGCCGAAGCAACAAAGGCCACCTCCCTTTAAACGTAACCTTCCGGAAAGATATAGGGATGCGAAATCCTATAGACCCGGGAAGGAATACAGAAGGAGCTGGAAGAACCCCCAGACGTCCTTCCTTAAGTTCCAGAAACCCAAGACCCCTGCCTCCAATGACCAGAAGTCCTTTTGAAGGTTCGCCCGCCCAACCAGCGGTAGTGGGGGCCAGACTCACAAAGTTCAAGTTGGTCTGGGCGGGAATGATAAAGGACCCATGGACGGTGTCCACCATTCATTTCGGACACAGGTGGGCATTCAGAGGTCGTCCTCCAAGAGACCAATTCTGCTCAACCAGACTTCCTCCCTCTCAAGAGAAAAGGCTATCCCTAGTCCAGTATGTCCAAGAGTTGCTCCAGAAACAAGCAATAGTGGAGGTACCACCATCCCAAAGAGGCAAAGGTTTCTACTCCCCACTTTTCTTAGTAAAAAAGAAATCAGGGGACCTTCGTCCAGTCTTGGACCTAAAAAACCTCAACCGGTCAATACGGTTGGAAACATTCAAGATGGAAAGCCTTCAATCAATCCTCCAAGCAATAAACTTGGGAGATTGGATGCTGTCGATCGACCTCCAGGACGCGTATTTGCATATCCCTATCCATTCCGAGTTCCAAAAATTCCTCCGGTTTACCCTAAATCATCGGCACTTCCAATTCCGAAGCCTTCCGTTCGGGATCTCTACCGCACCCAGGACGTTTACAAAAGTCCTATTACCTGTAATAGCCCACCTGAGAGAAAACGGGCTGAGGGTCCACCATTACCTGGACGACATCCTACTTCTCTCAGACAGCCAGGACTCTCTTGTCCTTCACAGGGAAATCCTGGTCTCCACATTACAGTCCCTAGGGTGGCTGATAAATTGGAGGAAGAGCAACATCCATCCAACACAAAGAATGGTCTTTCTGGGGGCCGAACTGGACACAAGGGAGAATACGGTGGAACTTCCGGGGGAAAAAATCCCTCCTCTAATCCAAAAGGTGAAAAGGGCGATCTCCGCTACAATGCTCCCGGCCAGGACCTGTCTCAGTATCCTGGGCTCCCTAGCTTCCACCATTCCAATGGTCCAATGGGCGCAATGGAATTCGAGGCCTCTCCAGATCTCCTTCCTACGTCAGTGGAAGGGCACATCAATGTCCCAACCAATCCTCATCTCTCAGGAGGTAAAGCAATCATTGATGTGGTGGGTACGTCCTCACAACTTGGGAAGATGCAGGCAGATAGTCACTCCCTATCAAGAAACCGTGACCTCAGATGCCAGTCTACAGGGATGGGGAGCCCACTATCAGGACCTTGCGGCTCAGGGTCGTTGGCCTTTCAGGGCACAGGATACAGTGTCGAACGTTCTGGAGATGAGAGCAGCGTTCCAGGCTCTCCTGACCTTCAGTTCTCACTTGAGGAGGAAGCATGTCCTCCTAAGGATGGACAACAAGGTGGCCGTTGCCTACATCAACAGGCAGGGGGGCACCAGAAGCAGGTCCATGTTACAGGAGGTCCGTCCTGTTCTGGAATGGGCGCAGCTGAATCTACTGGACCTGAAGGCGGTTTATGTCCCGGGAGTCCAGAACACCTTAGCCGACTCACTAAGCAGAAATTTCCACTCCAACAACGAATGGTCTCTGAGTCCACAAGCCTATGCTCTCATATCCCGAACCTGGGGTCCTCCAGAGATAGACCTAGCAGCAACTCCGGAGAACACAAAGTGCCAGAGATTCCTATCAAGGACACCGTTTCCTTCGGCAGAGGGGACGGACTGCCTCCAACACCCCTGGAACTTTCACCTGGGGTACATTTTCCCCCCGACGCCTCTCATAGCGAGATTCCTCTTGAGGCTCAAGAAGTCAACAGCATTGGTGCTAGCAGTGATCCCTTTCTGGCCGAGGAGGCCATGGTTTACTACCCTCATGCAGCTGAACACGGCAGAGCCTCTGCCTCTCCCATTGACGTCAGACCTACTCTCCCAGGGACATCTTCTTCACCCGAACCCGGGGAAGCTACACTTGATGGCCTGGAGACTGAAAGGGCTAGGTACCTAGAGCAGGGCTGTTCCCAGAAGGTGGTGGATACCTTGCTCCAGGCCAGAAAGCCTACTACCAACATCACGTACAGGAGAGTTTGGGAAAAATTTGTCTCCTTCTCCCACCAGCAAGGTTGGGACTCGTCCTCCCCGTCGGTGTCTCACATCTTGGAGTTCCTTCAATCAGGCCTAGAGAAAGGCCTTAGGTCAAGCACCCTGAAGGTCCAGGTATCGGCCCTGTCCGCCTTGACAGGAGTTAAATGGGCGCAAGAGCCTCTGGTGGTTCAGTTTCAGAGGGCCTGTCTAAAACTGAGGCCCCCCAGAAAACCGTCATTCCCGGTCTGGGATCTCTCAATTGTTCTGGAGTCATTATCCAAGGAACCCTTTTTTCCAATGCAGAGCATATCCCTCTGGGATCTGACGCTGAAGGTTTCATTTTTAATAGCCATAACATCGGCGAAGCGAGTGTCAGAGATGCAAGCTCTAATGGTTAGCGAACCATACTTGGTTGTTCTTCCAGACAGGCTAGTCCTAAGGCCTTCGGACCGATTCATCCCCAAGGTGTCCTCATCATTCCATTTTAATCAGGAGATTAATCTTCCAGCACTCAGCACGGATCAGGGAGACCCTCATCCACTAGATGTTAAGGGTACCGTTATAGAATACCTCTCAGCAACAAAATCCATTAGAAAGTCGGAAAACCTCCTAATTATCCCACACGGTTTCAGGAGAGGTCAAGCGGCATCCTCACGCACCATTGCTTCATGGCTAGTAAAGACCATCAAGAGATCTTACTCACTGAGTAACCATCAAGTACCTGAGGGCTTAAGGGCACACTCCACCAGGGCAGTGGCAACCTCCTGGGCGGCATATTGTAGAGTCTCGGCGGAGACGATTTGCAGAGCGGCTACCTGGTCCTCCAGGAACACCTTCATGTCCCATTACAAGGTGGATTCCGCCTGCTTATCCACGGTGGATTTCGGAAGATCCGTTATCCAGGCCAATTCCTCTATTATTTGATTAATAAACTTAGTTTGAATTCCCACCCAGTCTTTGCGAGTTACTCCCCAAAGTGTATGCTGCCATGATGCGACAGGAAAACGGAAAATTGTATACTCACCTTTCCGTAATTTTCCTTTCCTGTCGTATCTTCATGGCAGCATACAATCTCCCACCCGTCTAAGGTGAGATATATATATACGGAGAATACTGGGCAGGGGCCATCTCTACAACTTATAGCTATGTAGTCCTATCAGGTTGTGAGGGCGGAGTCACAACCCAAAGTGTATGCTGCCATGAAGATACGACAGGAAAGGAAAATTACGGAAAGGTGAGTATACAATTTTCCGTTTTCACTGGTGTAAGGGTATTGCTTACTATATGTGAAATACAATCAGAAATGTGTAGGCTGCCAATTCACCTTACCAGTGGCGACTGGTGCTTAAAAATTTTTTGGGAGGTGCAAACAAACGGAAAAATACTGAAACACCCCCTCCATAAATTGCAGCCTCACTGTGCACAAGGGCACAAGTGGCAGCATTTGATGGGCACAAGAGGCGGCATTTGATGGGCACATCAAATGCCGCCACTTGTGCCCATCAAATGCCGCCACTTGCCCATCAAATGCAGCCACTGTGCCCATCAAATGCAGTCACCTGTGCCTATCAAATGCCACCACTTGTGCCAATCAAATGCAGCTGCTTGTGCCTATCAAATGCTGCCACTGTGCCCATCAAATCCAGCTACTGTGCCCATCAAATGCAGCCACTGTGCCCATCATGTGCAGCCACTTGCCCATCAAATGCAGCCACTTGTCCATCAAATGCAGCCACCTGTGCCCATCAAATGCAGCCACTGTGCCCACGACCCCCCCCACTTGCGGGGTTTGCGGCTCTGGCTGCATCCCCCCCACCCCCCCTGCGTGTGTATATCGCATCTCTGGTACACTCACACGCCCGAGGGGGGGTGCCAGAGCCGCGATCCGCATGTGCGGGGGGGGGATGCAGCCGAGGGGACTTACCTCTCAGAGCGGTGGCGACCTCCACTCCGGCGTGAGTCTCCTCGCTCCTTTTCCTAAGCAGAAGGCATCCAATAGGGTGGCCTGGTGCTTTGGCCAATCAGGATGCAGGTCTGACGCCCTGCCTCCTGATTGGCGGGGAGGAAGGTTAGTGTGAAAATAGCGAAAATTAATTTGTTATTGTCACACAATTGGGTGGGATCAGGGCGCACCCTCTGCGCCCCGAGCCCACCCTGTTTGAAGCCTATTAGAGCCTCCTACCCCCGCCATAGGAATCCAATGCTTCCGGCGTCCTGAAAGGGGGCCGGGTGCATGGATGGGGGGATGGCACCCGTGCGCCCACAATGCACGGCCCACCACTGCACCTTACAGAACAAAAGTAATTTATACTCTTTCACAAAGAACTGAGTGGAATGGACATGAGTATTGAACTATTGTGCCATAAATCACTCATTGTTGGTTCTACTCCCACTGACCTTTCATTATCAATGTAACTCCCTCTATTTACCTACAGAAATTTCCAACTTCAGAGATGATCCTTCACATATTTACAAAAAGATCAAAAATCTTTTTTTTCATGGACAAGAACTAAACAAACATTGTTAAAACCACTAAACATTCATATTAATTCAGTATGGTTGATATTATAACCAATTCATACCCAGTGGTCTATTTCTATTCAAACGATATTATTTTTCTCAGTGTCAGCTGTGATCTCATAAACTATTAAAGGAGGCAATATTCCATTTATGCACTCATTTACATTAATATGATGGTGTATGTTGCAACTATTTATACACTATATTGATGGCTCCAATATGTACATAAGCCAGGCTACCATAAAAGCAAAAGCAAACATTTAATATATTGCAGCTTACCAATTCTTAGATGTGATGGCTGCATTCATGTTCTTTTTTAGGCTTTCTTTCTGCTATTTTCATCTGGTGACATAGCCAGCAAGTCTGTTGTTTTTCAAAAGCACAAGCTCTTCAAAAGAATGTATCAGTTCATATAGATGAGAAGAATCAAACACTGGCAGGGTGATTAAAATGATCAGCTTTTATTTATTCATGCAAAAACGTTATCCCCAAAAGAAAAAAAAGCCTGTTTGTTGTATCTGCTTTTAAAGTGTGAGCTGGAGTTTGGCTTTAATTTATCAGTGTATAGTACATTTAACACTACCTTCCTACCCTGACTTGACAATGCTGCTGTCTTTGGTGCCTCTTGTTCTTATTCCTCCGGAGTTGTGTCTTACTAATACATGATACAAAAACATACTTGGGGGCACACCCTAAAATGCTTTACATTCAAGATGGTGCTGCTATAACAGTGTTTCTCAACTCCAGTCCTCAAGGCGCCCCAACAGGTCATGTTTTCAGGATTTCCATTATTTTCCACAGGTGATTTGATCAGTTGCACTGCCTTAGTAATTACCACAGCTGTTTCATCTGAGGGAAATCCTGAAAACAAGACCTGTTGGGGCGCCTTGAGGACTGGAGTTGAGAAACACTGTGCTATAAGACCAAAAACAGTACAAAACAGATTACAGCACACACATACAAAAATGACATTTATCCTGCAAGGCTAGTTAAAAACATCTGAACATATACAAAAATACGGGGGTTTGGTCACACTATATGGTCATATAGTGCTAAGCCCACTTACTGTGACAAAGTACCCCAAATTATGTAAAGTATTTTAGGGTGTATGTTTGTATGTTTTTGTTTTGTTTTTGTATATTATATGGACCCTGACCAGGTCTCTTGGGCTGGAGCACCCCTCCCCCTCTTCATTACCTTTTATTTATTTTTTTTAAGATATTTTTATTGATTTTTTTGTTTCAATACAAACTAGTTGTACAAAAAGCACAACGACAAACTGTCACCAAATAAATCACAATTAAACATTGGTATACCTTGTCAAGTATATTGTCTACATGTGAGGGGGGGGGGGGGGAGAAAAGGGACCAAACAGCTGGCTGGTGGTAATTCGATCTGAGATTGATTACACAGTTATATATAACTAGGTATTAACAAGTAAGAGTTATAGTAGTTCACACATATATGGTGTTCATCCTGGCACGGCATGAGAATGGCATAGATCAAGCATACACTATATAGAGAGGGTCATGGGGCTAGCCAGCCACCTGTCCCATATTTTATGGAACATTTTTTTTTCGTTTCCTAAGTTCAAAGGTGAGTTTATATAATGGTATGACATCATTTATTAATTTAAGCCATAGGGATTTCAAAGGTGTTTGTATACCTTTCCAGGATAGTAGTATAGACTTTCTAACATAGAAATAAAGGATACGTAATAGTCTCTTAGCCTGTTTGGGTATCTGTAGATCACCAAAGACCCCCAGTAAACCATTTTTCGGGTGGATAATATTGGGGAGTCCCAGGGCCGAGGAAATGAAAGAACCCACCTCTTTCCAAAAGTCCTGAACCACCAGACAGGTCCAGAAGCAATGTAGGAAATCAGCATCTCCCCCACAGCCCCTAAAACATTCAGCATTGGGTTTCAACCCCATCTTACACAGCCTAGCCGGAGTAAGATGAGATTGGTGAAAAATCTTAATCTGTATGACCCTGTCTCTAGAGGAGATAACAGTGTTTTTGTATGTGTCAGTAAATTCAGTCCAGTCTTCCTCCGTAAGTGAAATGTCCATGTCTGCCCATTTATTTTGCGCTTTGCTGAATCTGGGGTTAAAATCTGTCATTAGGGCAGCATAGTAAGCAGAGACAAGTTTATTAGGATCGGGGTTTCTTAGCAGTTTTTCCAATGGGGGCAGGTCTATGGGGTCGTTTAGGGAGCCAAACTGAGCACGGATAGCATGTCTAAGCTGGTAATAGTGGAATAGGTAGGAGTTTGGTAAATTAAAGTCAAGTCTCAGCTGTTGAAAAATTTTAAATCCCTGGTCGTTGTATAGATGGCATAAATACTTCACCCCCTTGGAGTACCAATGTTCAGCGTCGGGTAAAGAGTTAAGTTCCTGTAAAGTGGGGTTAAACCACAGGGGGTTGTTCGGGGACGCCGACCAAGCATGTCGAGAAATTTTTTTAACTATGTGTTGAAAGATTGAAAGTGTAGTTGCCAGCATGGAGGTACCTGGTCTATTTGGGACTTTGCCTCTATAAATGATGTTATGAAGAGTTTCCATGGAAGTCGCGATGGCACCCTCAGTAGTGGTACATGCATTTGCCAGAGCTGGATGTAACCAGTCATGTATATGCACCAGTTGAGACGCCAAATAATAAAGAAAGAAATTTAGAAATGCCAAGCCGGCCATACAAGACGGCAGCCTTAGTGTCTCAAGTGCCACTCTGAGGGATCCCCCCCTCCACAGGAACGTCACACATATTGTATCAATACGTTTAAAAATAGATTTAGGAATTACACATGGGGAATTAGCCATAACATATAGCAATTTTGGGAGATACACCATTTTGAGGAGGTTTGCTCTACCCATAAGGTCAAGGGGCAGTTCCATCCATTGTTTAGTTTGCTCCTGTAAGCGATTCAATATGGGATCTAAATTATTAATGATATATGTGGATAGGGGCGATTGTACTAGGACTCCAAGGTATCGAAAGGAGGACACCACCTGTAGTCTAGAATCCGGATGAATCTGGGGAATCGCTGCTGTATCCAATAGGAAAAGACTTGATTTGTCCCAATTCACCCGGAAACCGGAGAAATCTCCGAATATGTTAATTTCAGCCAGCAAAGACTGGAGTGACCCGCCAGTATCCGCTAGGTATACTAATGTGTCGTCTGCATAGAGTGAAATTCGCTCTTCTATAGTGGCAATAGGAAGTCCTTTAATAGATGGAGATGAGCGAATACGTGCCGCTAGGGGCTCCATGGCTAGGGCGAATAGAAGTGGGGACAGCGGGCACCCCTGTCTTGTACCTCTCGTAATGGGAAATGTCTCTGTAACCGATGAGTTAACTCGAACCTTGGCCTGGGGGGAGGTATAAAGGAGTCTTATCCATGCCACTACACGCGGGCCAAAACCATACAACTGCAACACCCGAAAAAGATACGCCCATTCCACATTGTCGAATGCCTTGCAAGTATCTAAAGATACTATGGCCCACGTTGGGGGGCAATCATGTGGATACTGCAGATTGTGAAACAATCTACGAATATTCATTCTAGTGGATCTTCCCGGTATAAAGCCCCCCTGGTCACTGTTAACCAGAGTAGTGACCACATTATTTAAGCGATTTGCAAGCACCTTAGCCAGTATCTTGACGTCCACATTGATAAGGGATATTGGTCGATACGATTCACATTTAAGTGGATCCTTCCTAGGTTTCAGCAGAAGTATGATCAAGGCCTCACGCATAGTGGGGGGCAGGATCCCAGCATCTAAAGCTTTATTATATGTACGTAATAAATGTGGGCATAGTAATTCTCTAAACTGTTTATACCATTCTGTGGGGTAACCATCTAACCCGGGAGTTTTATGGGCCGGCATTTGTGAGATGGCTGCAGCAATCTCTTCAACCGATATGGGCGCCTCCAACTCATCCCTCCCCTCAGAGGACAAGGAGGGGAGGGATATGTCAGCGAGGCATGCATCTAGCTGGGTTTCAGAGTACTCAGCCCTAGATGTATAAAGGTCTTTGTAAAAT
Source organism: Lithobates clamitans (assembly GCA_037952925.1). Taxonomy (NCBI): domain Eukaryota; kingdom Metazoa; phylum Chordata; class Amphibia; order Anura; family Ranidae; genus Lithobates; species Lithobates clamitans. Next base: position 8,155,379 of record JBBGZY010000655.1, read on the forward strand.
TTAAGAAAAGCCTCCACAATATCTCCAGGAACATCACTAATTTGGCCCTGTATGGTTTGGATACGTGGGATGGATACCGGAGGTCGGTCCGGTCGAGTGAGAAATGCCAGGAGACGCCCAGCTTTGTTGCCGTGTTCAAACGCTTTCTGAGTAGTATGTAATAATCTTTTTTGTGTAAGGTCTAGTAAACGAATCTCGTATTCTCTACGCCTCTGTAGCCATACCTTTCTCTTATCGGGGGACGGGTCAGTGGCGTAGCTAGACTCTGCCTGTACCATAGCCGTCTCCAGCTCTGCAGTAAGCTGTTGGTTGTTTTTCCTCAAAACCCCAGTGATGGACATAAAGGTACCCCTCAGTGTGGCCTTAAAGGCTTCCCATTCTGTAGAGGGGTCTGTCGTTCCCACATTGTCTCTCCAGTAATCCACAATACCCCTCCTGCAGGTCACCTGCACCATCTCATCCTCCAGCCAATAGGAATTTAGTCTCCAAATGGTCTGACTTGGGCCTGGAAGGATGCCCAGGCACACAGAGAGAGGGGCGTGATCTGAAACCCCTCTGGGCAAATATGTAACCGCAGAGACAAGGGGGAGTGTTTCTGTAGGGGCAAAGGCCATATCGATCCTAGACATGGTGTGAAAAGAGTCTGAATGACATGAAAATTGTTAATCGTCAGGGTGTTTCCACCGCCAAAGTTCTGTAAGGTCATGGACCTGTACCCAGTCTAGAAGGGAGGGAAAGGATCTACCTCCACCTCCCAGACGGTCCATGGCTGGATCCAGTACTGCATTAAAATCTCCTATGTAGAGTAAGGGTCCTGGGGGCCTATTCAGCAAATAGAGTGACAGTTTGGATAACATTTCAACCGAGAATGGGGGAGGAATGTAAACGTTTACCAGAGTGAGTGTCACAGTATAAATTTGTAGGGAGAGGATAACAAATCTCTCATTTGGGTCTGTCTTAATTTGTATAATTTCAGCTGGAAGGGATTTGGCTAGTAGAATAGAAACCCCCCTAGAGTAATTTGTATGGGTGGCATGGTAACATTGAGCCAGCCATGGACGCCTGAGGGCCCTCACCCTATCATCAGTCATGTGAGTCTCCTGGAGACAAATGATGTGGGGACTGTGTTTTTTGAGGACTGAAAAGACCAGAGACCTTTTTTGAGGTGCATTCATGCCTCTAGTGTTCCATGACACTATTTTCAGTGACCTGGGCATTTTAAAGCAGATTCTATACCATAATCACATAGATATGTAAATACTTTCGTCCTCAATACCTCACATGCCGTGCCAGACCACCCCCACTCAATCACATCTGTATTGCATTGTAAATAACTTTTGCAGAAATATACACTATTAATCAGCAAGGTAGAGAATACCACAAAGCTACTCCGAGCAGCGATAAAAATAGAAAAAAAAAGGAAAAAACAGAAAAAGAAAAAAAAATGAAAAAAAATGAACCCAAACAGAACATTCCCTGAAAACCCATGCCCCCCACCCCGCTCGGCCTTCCCCAACTTAGCGAGCCTTGGATCCCTGAACCTGGTGAAATCCCTCCTACCCTTTAAGCAAAAAAAAGGGAACATGCTCGAGGGATAAACTTTCCCGTGGCCACGCCACTGACTGATGAGGGGGGGTACTGTGGAGACCGGTGTGGCTCCCAACCGAAAAGAAAAAAAAAGGGGAATTGTGTGTGTCCCAGTTCAGGATATTCATCTCTGCAGAAAAAAAACAGTAAGCCGTTCAAGGGAGAAAATAAAAGATCATATGTAGGGAGAAAAATCAAATGTTATCTTGGGACTTATAGTGCAAGTGTTGAAGGTAGACAATCATCCCATATTTGTTAGGCACGTTGTAGATAAGGGATCATGGTGCTGCTACAGGACGGAGAGCATCAGGGAATCAATGGACCTGCTGTCTGTTATTTCTTCTTCTGTCAGTGGGTCCGTAGCAATCATTCAGCCAGGCCATGGCTTCTTTAGGACTGGTGAAGAATTGAGCTTTACCATCATGGATAATACGGAGCTTGGCAGGAAAAAGCATGGCGTATTTCAGACCTTCTTCACGTAGCCGATTCTTCACTGCTGAGAAGGAGATACGTTGGCGTTGAATTTCAGCCGAAAAGTCGGGATAAATTGAAATGGTATTGCCGTTGTATTTAAGTGGACCTTTTTCTCTTGCAATGCGCAGGATAGCCACCTTGTCTTGGAAGTTGAGAATGCGTGCTATTAGGGAACGTGGAGGTGCCCCTTCCGGGGGAGGACGTGGAGGGGTACGGTGTGCCCTTTCAATCACATAGGAGAACGAGGGTGCGTCAGTGCCAAAAATGTCCCTTAACCATGTGTAAAGGAATTTTTCAGGGTGTGTGCCTTCTGCACGCTCAGGGAATCCTACAAAGCGAAGGTTGTTTCGTCTGGAACGATTTTCCAAATCATCAACTTTAGCGCGGAGGGCCGCCATTTCCCCAGTATGATCGCGCACTTTAACAGAAAGGGGATGTACATTATCTTCTATAGAACTAATGCGCTCTTCCATGTCTCCAGCCCTGTCACGAAGGTTTTGGACATCTTGTTTCAGGAGAGAAAAGTCCATCCTTATAGAGGCTATCTGGGACGTAAGTGAGGCTTTGCAATCTTGTATTGCTAGCATAATGGAGGCTAATGTTGGTTCAGCAGAGGGAGAAGCTTCCTCTGGGTCATTATCAGAAAAATGTTGGGAGTCCTGTGCTGAGTAGGGGTTAGGGAGTTGCTGGGGGGCTATTTGTGACTGAAATATAGCTGGAGTAGAAGCACTAACCCCACTAGCAGAGCTCCGATCAGCAGGAGGGCCTGTCTGCAGCGTGTCTGACTGAGGAGTCTGTGTCCCGGCGCCATCTTGCCTCCGAAAGCCCGCCAGCCGGTCCGACGTGGATGTGGCCCAGGCCGGACCATATTTCACCATATTTGCCAGCCTGTCGGGTGCCCACAGCTGTGGGGAGCAATTAGAGACCCTCGGTGAAAGGATAGGACACAGGATGCCTGTAGGATGGCGGTTAGAAGCCGGAGCGGTGTGTCTATGCGTCCGCTCGCTCCACCATCAAGCCACACCCCCCTCATTACCTTTTATTAGTGGCCACCAGTGCATAGGAGGAACCCCTTCATTTCTCCCACATAGAGGAGTTTATGTCCCATGGTTGAGACGCAGGTTCTTTCATTCTATTACTAAGGTACTTTGTCACAGTAAGTGGGCTTAGCGCTATATGACCAAACCCCCGTATTTTTGAATATGTTCAGGTGTTTTTAACTAGCCTTGCAGGATAAATGTCATTTTTGTATGTGTGCGCTGTAATCTGTTTTGTATTTTTTTAGTAATACATGAGGTGTGTTACTGGGCCAGATCACCAGGTTAAAAGAGGGAAAAAAGAAGAAAAGAAAACTAATGCTACTGCCACATTTATCGATTGGTAAAATAATCTTTTTTTTTTTGGTTGTGGGTTAAATACCGCTTTAAATAATTTTGACCAGGCTGTTACAGATGCCAGCATTTTAATGTATTTGAAGTGTATAATAATTATGATTTATGAGTATATGATAGGTACTGTTTCAGGTTGGATATCTCCATAGGTAAATAGAAGGGAGTTTATATGCTACCATTGTATCATTGTACCATTGTAAAACGTTAACAGCAGGGACATAAGCTGAAGGCAAGGTCATTAGAGTCCACTGTGATGGTGAGTCACAGTCAGCTATTTTGATAGCTTAGTATAATGGAATGCATTTTTATGGTAATGTTAAAAAGGCAAAAATAAGAATATGTTTTTTTCCTTGTTTTTTAACATTTTTTTTAGTTGTGTGTTTTTTTTTTGACAACATAAAAAAATAGATTTTCATAACAAGTTTGAAAATTGAACAATAGCATACGTTTCACCTTTTTGCTTTGTTTTTGAGTGCATATTACTGTTATTTTAGGTTTTTAAGACAATAGAAAAAAGTGTCCAAATATAAACTTTAAAAAGAACTAATAACCCAAGCATGTGCCCAGTGCTAAACACACAAAAAGTATTATCACTCTCCCCCCAGTATAAAATTCATATACACACCACCATAATAATTATTTAAATGTTAGCACACACCTTAAGGGATCACTGCCATCTCTGCACCGCCTACTCGATGCTTTACTCTTTTATGCACATACACAAGACAACTGTAGCCTTAGCAATCACCCCTCCTATCCTTTACACAGCACTGTTCACTCAGATTTTTATGTTTGTATACACAAAGTAACCACTTTTGTTGCAAAAATAATAATACCACCTTTAGCTTTAGCAATGACATCTTTTGTTTTGCACACAGCACCATATACTGTGCTTTATCAAATACACAGATTACTCTCTGATTCTAGCCCGACAAATGCATGTAGGTTTAACATTCCTCCTGTTCTTTACACAGCACTGTGCATTTTGATTCTTATGTCCAGATAAAAAGTAACCCCTCAAAGTATTCAGACCCTCTTTACTTTTTACTTTTTGTTATGTTTCAGTTTGATAGTAGTTTACATTTTTTTTTTTCTCATCAGTACCCCATAATGACAAAGTGAAAACAGAATTTTTAGAAATGTTTGCAAATGTATGAAAAAGGAAAAACTGAAATATCACATTGGCATAGGTATTCAGACCCTTTGTTACAACACCTAAAATTCAGCTTAGGTGCCTTCCATTTTTCTTGATTGTTGCTGAGATGTTTCTACACCTTAAATTTGAGTCCACCTGTGATACATTAAACTGATTGGACATGATTTGGAAAGGTACACGCCTCTTCATAAAATGCCACACAGCTGACAAAGCATACTGTATCAGAGCAAACGCCATGGGGTCAAAGGAACTACCTGCAGGGCTCAGGGACAGGATTATTTCAAGGCACAGATCTGGAGAAGGCTACAAAAAATTCTGCTGCATTGCAGGTTCCCAAGAGCACAGTGGTCTCCATTCTCAAATGGAAGATGTTTGGCACAACCAAACTGAGCAATCGGGGGAGAGGGCCTTAGAGGTGACTAAGGAACCTGATGGTCGCTCTGACTGAGCTCCAGAGATCCTGTGAGGAGATGGGACAAAGATCCAGACAGACATTCATCACTACAGTCCTCTACCAATCTGGGCTTTATGGCAGAGTGGTTAGACAGAAGCCTTTCCTCAGTGCAAAACAGATAAAAGCCACTTGGTGCTTGCAAAAAAAGCACCCAAAGGACTTTTGTTGTGAGCAACAAGATTATCTGATCTGATGAAACCAAGATTGAACTGTTTGGCCTCAATTTTAAATATTTGGAGAAAACCAGGCACCACTCATCACCCGCCCAATATTATCCCAACATTGAAGCATGGTGGTGGTTTTTTGATACCCTCAAAAAAAGCATGTTCCACAAGGCTCAGGACCTCAGACTGGGCTGAAGGTTCACCTTCCGACTTGACAATGATTCTAAGCACAAGACAACATAGGAGTGGCTTAGGGACAACTCTGTGAATGCCCTACAGTAGCCCAGCCAGAACCTTGACTTGAACTCTATTCGACATCTCTGGAGAGACCTGAAAATGGCTTTCCACTGATGATCTCCATCCAACCTGATTGAGCCTGAGAGGATTTGCAAAGAAGAATAGCAGAAAATCCCCCGATCCAGGTGTGCAAAGCTTGACGTGTCGTACCTAAAAATACCCGAGGCAGTAATTGCTGCCACAGGAGCTTCAACAAAGTACTGATTGAAGAGTCTGAATACTTAAGTACATGTGATATTTCAGTTTTTTTTTCCTTTTAATGAATTCACAGATATTTCTAAAACTATGTTTTCACGTTGTCATTATAGGATGCTGAGTCTAGATTAATGAGGAAAAAAAAAAGAATTTAAACAATTGTATTATCAGACTGCAACATAACATACGTGAAAAAGTGAAGGGGGTCTGAATATTTTATGAATGCACTGTATATAAATAGATACCTGTAGATAATTACATACTGTGTGTGTGTATATGTATATATACAGTGGGGACGAAAAGTATTCAGACCCCCTTAAATTTTTCACTCTTTGTTATATTGCAGCCATTTGCTAAAATCATTTAAGTTCATTTTTTTTCCTCATTAATGTACATACAGCACCCCATATTGACAGAAAACACAGAATTGTTGACATTTTTGCAGATTTATTAAAAAAGAAAAATTGAAATATCACATGGTCCTAAGTATTCAGACCCTTTTGCTGTGACACTCATATAGTTAACTCAGGTGCTGTCCATTTCTTCTGATCATCCTTGAGATGGTTCTACACCTTCATTTGAGTCCAGCTGTGTTTGATTATACTGATTGGACTTGATTAGGAAACCCACACACCTGTCTATATAAGACCTTACAGCTCACAGTGCATGTCAGAGCAAATGAGAATCATGAGGTCGAAGGAACTGCCAGAGGAGCTCAGAGACAGAATTGTGGCAAGGCACAGATCTTGCCAAGGTTACATAAAATTTATGCCTCACTTAAGGTACCTAAGAGCACAGTGGCCTCCATAATCCTTAAATGGAAGACGTTTGGGATGACCAGAACCCTTCCTAGACCTGGTCGTCCGGCCAAACTGAGCTATGGGGGGAGAAGAGCCTTGGTGAGGGAGGTAAAGAAGAACCGAAAGATCACTGTGGCTGAGCTCCAGAGATGCAGTCAGGAGATGGGAGAAAGTTGTAGAAAGTCAACCATCACTGCAGCCCTCCACCAGTCGGGACTTTATGGCAGAGTGGCCCGACGGAAGCCTCTCCTCAGTGCAAGACACATAAAAGCCTGCATGGAGTTTGCTAAAAAACACCTGATGGACTCCAAGATGGTGAGAAATAAGATTCTCTGGTCTGATGACACCAAGATAGAACTTTTTGACCTTAATTCTAAGCGGTATGTGTGGAGAAAACCAGGCACTGCTCATCACCTGTCCAATACAGCCCCAACAGTGAAGCATGGTGGTGGCAGCATCATGCTGTGGAAGTGTTTTTCAGCTGCAGGGACAGGGCAACTGGTTGCAATCGAGGGAAAGATGAATGCGGCCAAGTATAGGGATATCCTGGATGAAAACCTTCTCCAGAGTGCTCAGGACCTCAGATTGGGCTGAAGGTTTACCTTCCAACAAGACAATGACCCTAAGCACACAGCTAAAATAACGAAGGAGTGGCTTCACAACAACTCCGTGACTGTTCTTGAATGGCCCAGCCAGAGCCCTGACTTAAACCCAATTGAGCATCTCTGGAGAGACCTAAAAATGGCTGTCCACCAACGTTTACCATCCAACCTGACAGAACTGGAGAGGATCTGCAAGGAGGAATGGCAGAGGATCCCCAAATCCAGGTGTGAAAAACTTGTTGCATCTTTTCCAAAAAGACTCATGGCTATATTAGATCAAAAGGGTGCTTCTACTAAATACTGAGCAAAGGGTCTAAATACTTAGGACCATGTGATATTTCAGTTTTTCTTTTTTAATAAATCTGCAAAAATGTCAACAATTCTGTGTTGTTCTGTCAATATGGGGTATTGTGTGTACATTAATGAGGAAAAAAAATGAACTTAAATGATTTTAGCAAATGGCTGCAATATAACAGAGTGAAAAATTTAAGGGGGTCTGAATACTTTCCGTCCCCACTGTGTGTGTGTGTATGTATATATGTGTATATATGTATATATGTGTATATGTACACTACCGTTCAAAAGTTTGGGGTCAACCAAACAATTTTGTGTTTTCCATGAAAAGTCACACTTATTCACCACCATACGTTGTGAAATGAATAGAAAATAGAGTCAAGACATTGACAAGGTTAGAAATAATGATTTGTATTTGAAATAACATTGTTTTTACATCAAACTTTGCTTTCATCAAAGAATCCTCCTTTTGCAGCAATTACAGCATTGCACACCTTTGGTATTCTAGCTGTTAATTTATTGAAGTAAGCTGGAGAAATTGCACCCCACGCTTCTAGAAGCAGCTCCCACAAGTTGGATTGGTTGGATGGGCACTTCTGGCGTAACATACGGTCAAGCTGCTCCCACAACAGCTCAATGGGGTTCAGATCTGGTGACTGTGCTGGCCACTCCATTACCGATAGAATACCAGCTGCCTGCTTCTGCTGTAAATAGTTCTTGCACAATTTGGAGGTGTGTTTAGGGTCATTGTCCTTTTGTAGGATGAAATTGGCTCCAATCAAGCGCTGTCCACTGGGTATGGCATGGCGTTGCAAAATGGAGTGATAGCCTTCCTTATTCAGAATCCCTTTTACCCTGTACAAAGCTCCCACCTTACCAGCACCAAAGCAACCCCAGACCATCACATTACCTCCACCATGCTTAACAGATGGCGTCAGACATTCTTCCAGCATCTTTTCATTTTTTCTGCATCTCACAAACGTTCTTCTTTGTGATCCAAACACCTCAAACTTGGATTCATCCGTCCACAACACTTTTTTCCAGTCTTCCTCTGTCCAATGTCTGTGTTCTTTTGCCCATCTTAATCTTTTTCTTTTATTGGCCAGTCTCAGATATGGCTTTTTCTTTGCCACTCTGCCCTGAAGCCCAAAATCCCGCAGCCGCCTCTTCACTGTAGATGTTGACACTGGTGTTTTGCGGGTACTATTTAATGAAGATGCCAGTTGGGGACCTGTGAGGCGTCTGTTTCTCAAACTAGAGACTCTAATGTGCTTATCTTCTTGCTTAGTTGTGCAACGCGGCCTCCCACTTCTTTTTCTAGTCTGGTTAGAGCCTGTTTGTGCTGTCCTCTGAAGGGAGTAGTACACACCGTTGTAGGAAATCTTCAATTTCTTTGCAATTTCTCGCATGGAATAGCCTTCATTTCTAAGAACAAGAATAGACTGTCGAGTTTCAGATGAAAGTTCTCTTTTTCTGGCCATTTTGAGCGTTTAATTGACCCCACAAATGTGATGCTCCAGAAACTCAATCTGCTCACAGGAAGGTCAGTTTTGTAGCTTCTGGAAGGAGTTAGACTGTTTTTAGATGTGTGAACATGATTGCACAAGGGTTTGCTAATCATCAATTAGCCTTCTGATCCAATGAGCAAACACATTGTACCATTAGAACACTGGAGTGATAGTTGCTGGAAATGGGCCTCTATAAACCTATGTAGATATTGCACCAAAAACTAGACATTTGCAGTTAGAATAGTGATTTACCACATTAGCAATGTATAGAGTATATTTGTTTAAAGTTAGGACTAGTTTAAAGTTAGCTTCATTTAAAAGTACAGTGCTTTTCCTTCAAAAATAAGGACATTTCAATGTTACCCCAAACTTTTGAACGGTAGTGTATATATGTGTGTATATATATATATATATATATATATATAATAAATGTATAAACCGTCTATGGGACACGAACATGAAAACTCAAAAGTGCTCATTTTAAAGGCTTATATGCAAGTTATTGTCATAGAAAGTGTTTGGGGACCTGATTCCTGCCCCAGGGGACAGGCATCAATGCAAAAAAAGTTTTAAAAACGGACGTTTTTTTCGGGAGCAGTGATTTTAATAATGCTTAAAGTGAAACAATAAAAATGAAATATTCCTTTAACCACTTGCCGACCGCCTAACGCAGATATACTGCGGCAGAATGGCACGGGCAGGAAAAATCACGTACCTGGTACGTGATTGCTTGCCGCGGGCCGGGGGTCCGATTGGACCCGAGGCGGTCGGCTTCTGTCTGGGAGCGTTCAGAGATGAGGGAGAGGCCATCCATTCGTAGCCCCCCCTCGCGATTGCTCCCAGCCAATGAGAATCTTCCCCTGCCTCTGTATAGTACACAGAGGCAGAGGAAGTGATGTCATCTCTCCTCGGCTCGTTATTTTCCGTTCCGGCACCGAGGAGAGAAGACATCTGAGTGAGTTACACCAACACACAAACACAGTAGAACATGCCAGGTATACTGTACACCCATAACTGTTACGGGTGATGCTGGTTAGTTAGTTTATTCTTTATAGTGTCAGGGCACCCGAATAAAGGTTTAGCCCCCTGATCGCCCGGCGGTGATATGCGTCGCCCCAGGCAGCGTCAGGTTAGTGCTAGTAGCGCTAACACCTACGAACGCACCATACACCTCCCTTAGTGGTATAGAATCTGAACGGATCAATATCTGATCCGATCAGATCTATACTAATGTCCCCAGCAGTTTAGGGTTCCCAAAAACGCAGTGTTAACGGGATCAGCCCAGATACCTGCTAGCTCCTGCGTTTTGCCTCTAGCCCAGCCCACCCAAGTGCAGTATCGATCGATCACTGACACTTACAAAATACTAAACGCATAACTGCAGCATTTGCAGAGTCAGGCCTGATCCCTGCGATCGCTAACAGTTTTTTTGGTAGTGTTTTGGTAAACTGGCAAGCGCCAGCGGCCTAGTACACCCCGGTCGTAGTCAAACCAGCACTGCAGTAACACTTGGTGACGTGGCGAGTCCCATAAGTGCAGTTCAAGCTGGTGAGGTGGCAAGCACAAGTAGTGTCCCGCTGCCACCAAGAAGAAGACAAATACAGGCCCGTCGTGCCCATAATGCCCTTCCTGCTGCATTCGTCAATCCTAATTGGGAACCCACCACTTCTGCAGCACCCGTACTTCCCCCATTCACATCCCCAACCAAATGCAGTTGGTTGCATGAGAGGCATTTTCTTTATGTCCTTCCGAGTACCCCTACCCGACGAACCCCCCCCAAAAAGATGTTGTGTCTGCAGCAAGCGCAGATATAGGCGTGACACCCGCTATTATTTTCCCTCCTGTCCTGACAATCCCGGTCTTTGCATTGATGAATGTTTTGAACGCTACCATGCACTAGTTATTAGCGTAGGGTACAGCATTGCACAGACTAGGCACACTTTCACAGGGTCTCCCAAGATGCCATCGCATTTTGAGAGACCCGAACCTGGAACCGGTTACAGTTATAAAAGTTACAAAAAAAGTGTAAAAAAACAAAAAAGTATATAAAATAAAAAAAACAAAAATAGTTGTCGTTTTATTGTTTTCTCTCGCTCTATTCGCTCTCTATTGTTCTGCTCTTTTTTACTGTATTCTATTCTGCAATGTTTTATTGTTATGTTTTATCATGTTTACTTTTCAGGTATGTCATTTTTTATACTTTACTGTTTACTGTGTTTTATTGTTAACCATTTTTTTGTTTTCAGGTATGCCATTCACGACTTTGAGTGGTTATACCAGAATGATGCCTGCAGGTTTAGGTATCATCTTGGTATCATTCTTTTTAGCCAGCGGTCGCCTTTCATGTAAAAGCAATCCTAGTGGCTAATTAGCCTCTAGACTGCTTTTACAAGCAGTGGGAGGGAATGTCGTCCCCCCCCCCACCGTCTTACATGTTTTTCTCTGGCTCTCCTGTCCCAACAGGGAACCTGGAAATGCAGCCGGTGATTTGGCCAGCTGACCATAGAGCTTATCAGAGACCAGAATGGCTCCAATCATCTCTATGGCCTAAGAAACCGGAAGCTACGAGCATTTCATGACTTAGATTTCACCGGATGTAAACAGTGCCATTGGGAAATTGGGAAAGCATTTTATCACACCGATCTTGGTGTGGTCAGATGCTTTGAGGGCAGAGGAGAGATCTAGGGTCTACCCCATTTAAAAAAAAAAAGAGTACCTGTCACTACCTATTGCTATCATAGGGGATATTTACATTCCCTGGCATAACAATAAAAATGATAAAAAAAAAAAATGAAAGGAACAGTTTAAAAATAAGATAAAAAACCAAAAAAAAATAATAAATAAAAAAAAAAAAAAAAGCACCCCTGCCCCCCCCCCTGCTCTTGCGCAAAAGTGAACGCAAGCGTTGGTCTGGCGTCAAATGTAAACAGCAATTGCACCATGCATGTAAGGTATCACCGTGAAGGTCAGATCGAGGGCAGTAATTTTAGTAGTAGACCTCCTCTGTAAATCTAAAGTGGTAACCGGTAAATACTTTTAAAGGCTTTTAAAAATGTATGTAGTTTGTCGCCACTGCACGTTTGTGCACAATTTTAAAGCATGTCATGTTTGGTATTCATGTACTCGGCCTAAGATCATCTTTTTTATTCATCAAACATTTGGGCAATATAGTGTGTTTTAGTGCATTAAATTAAAAAAAGTGTGTTTTTTTTCCCCAAAAAATGCGTTTGAAAAATCGCTGCGCAAATACTGTGTGAAAAAAAAAATGAAGCTCCCACCATTTTAATCTGTAGGGCCTTTGCTTTAAAAAAATATATAATGTTTGGGGGTTCAAAGTAATTTTCTTGCAAAAAATTTTTTTTCATGTAAACAAATAGTGTCAGAAAGGGCTTTGTCTTCAAGTGGTTAGAAGAGTGGGTTATGTGTGACATAAGCTTCTAAATGTTGTGCATAAAATGCCAGGACAGTTCAAACCCCCCCAAATGACCCCATTTTGGAAAGTAGACACCCCAAGCTGTTTGCTGAGAGGTATAGTGAGTATTTTGCAGACCTCACTTTTTGTCACAAAGTTTTGAAAATTGAAAAAAGAAAAAAACATGTTTTTCTTGTCTTTCTTTATTTTCAAAAACAAATGAGAGCTACAAAATACTCACTATGCCTCTCAGCAAATAGCTTGGGGTGTCTACTTTCCAAAATGGGGTCATTTGGGGGGGTTTGTGCCATCTGGGCATTTTATGGCCTTCAAAACTGTGATAGGTAGTGAGGAGTGAAATCAAAAATTTACGCCCTTAGAAATCCTGAAGGCAGTGATTGGTTTTCGGGGCCCCGTACGCGGCTAGGCTCTCAAAAAGTCCCACACATGTGGTATCCCCATACTCAGGAGAAGTAGCTAAATGTATTTTGGGGTGCAATTCCACATATGCCCATGGCCTGTGTGAGCAATATATCATTTAGTGACAACTTTGTGCAAAAAAAAAAAAAAAAATTGTCCCTTTCCCGCAACTTGTGTCAAAATACAAAATATTCAATGGACTCAACATGCCTCTCAACAAATAGCTTGGGGTGTCTACTTTCCAAAATGGGGTCATTTGGGGGCGTTTTGTGCCATCTGGGCATTTTATGGCCTTCAAAACTGTGATAGGTAGTGAGAAGTAGCTAAATGTATTTTGGGGTGCAATTCCACATATGCCCATGACCTGTGTGAGCAAAATATCATTTAGTGACAACTTTTGGTAAAATTTTTTTGTCATTATTCAATCACTTGGGACAAAAAAAATTAATATTCAATGGGCTCAACATGCCTCTCAGCAATTTCCTTGGGGTGTCTACCTTCTAAAATGGGGTCATTTAGGGGGGTTTTGTACTGCCCTGCCATTTTAGCACCTCAAGAAATGACATAGGCAGTCATAAACTAAAAGCTGTGTAAATTCCAGAAAATGTACCCTAGTTTATAGACGCTATAACTTTTGCGCAAACCAATAAATATACGCCTATTGACATTGTTTTTACCAAAGATATGTGGCCAAATACATTTTGGCCTAAATGTATGACTAAAATTGAGTTTATTGGATTTTTTTTATAACAAAAGTAAAAAATATCATTTTTTTTCAAAATTTTCGGTCTTTTTCCGTTTATAGCACAAAAAATAAAAACCGCAGAGGTGATAAAATACCATCAAAAGAAAGCTCTATTTGTGGGAAGAAAAGGACGCAAATTTTGTTTGGGTACAGCATTGCATAACCGCGCAATTAGCAGTTAAAGTGACACAGTGCCAAATTGTAAAAAGTGCTCTGGTCAGGAAGGGGGTAAATCCTTCCGGGGCTGAAGTGGTTAAATATCATGCCTGGGGGGTGTCTATAGTATGCCTGTAAAGTGTCGCAGTTTTCCCATGTTTAGAACAGTACCACAACAAAATGATATTTCTAAAGGAAAAAAGTCATTTAAAACTGATCGCGGCTGTAATGAATTGTCGGGTCCTGGCAATATAGATAAAACTCATTGGTAAAAATGACATGGGTTCCCCCCAGTCCATTACAAGGCCCTTAGGGTCTCGTATGGATATTAAGGGGAACCCCAAACCAAATATTTTTTTAAAAATTGCATGGGGGTCCCCCCAAAATCCATACCAGGCCCTTCAGGTCTGGTATGGAAATTAAGGGGAACCCTGCGCCAATTTAAAAAAAAATGGTGTAGGGGACCCCCCCAAAATTCATACCAGACTTATCGAGCACGAAACCTGGCAGGCAGCAGGAGAAGAGGGGGGACGAGAGAGCGGCAACCCCTCCTGAACTGTACCAGGCCACATGCCCTCAACATGGGGAGAATGCTTTGGGGTTCCAAAGCACCTTTTCCCCATGTTGATGGGGACAAGGGCCTCATCCCCACAACCCTTGCCCAGTGGTTGTAGGGGTATGTGGGCGGGGGGCTTATCGGAATCTGGAAGCCCCCTTTAACAAGGGGAGCCCCAGATCCCGGCCTCCCCCCTATGTGAATTGGTAATGGGTACATTGTACCCCTACCATTTTATTAAAAAAGTGTCAAAAATAGTAAAAAAGACAGGAGACACTTTGGGACAAGTCCTTTATTAAAAGACATCTCACGCCGCCGGCGAGCCGAAAAAAGAAATAAAATGGGAGGCTCCCGCTGAGTGACGCTTCTTCTCAGTGACAGCTGTTATATAGCTGAGGGCTACTCCGTGACGAAAACGGGTGAACCCCCCCGACGCCATGTGACATCAGAGGAAGGCGGCGTGAGATGGATTTACATTTTATGTTTTATCTTTTAATAAAGGATTTGTTCCAAAGTGTTCCTCCTGTCTTTTTTACTATTTTTGACACTTTTTTTGTGAAATGGTGGGGGTACAATGTATCCGTTACCAATTCACATGGGGGAGGCCGGGATCGGGGGGTCCCCTTGTTAAAGGGGGCTTCCAGATTCTGATAAGCCCCACGCCCGCAGACCCCAACAACCACCTGGCAAGGGTTGTGGAGATGAGGCCCTTATCTCCATCAACATGGGGACAAGGTGCTTTGGGGGTGACTCCAAAGTATCCCCCCCATGTTGAGGTCATGTGGCCTGATACGGTTCAGAAGGTGGGGCGCTCTCTCGTCCTCCTACCCGCTCCTACGCAATTTTTTTTTTTTTTTAAATTTTGGTTTGGGGTTCCCCTCAATATTCATTCCAGACCCAAAGGGCCTGGTAATAGACTTGGGGGGGGGGTTGTAACCCATGCCGTTTTTTTTCAATGATTTTCATCTATATTGCCGGGACCCGACAATTCATTACAGCCGCGGTCAGTTTTAAATTACTTTTTTCCTTTAGAAATATCATTTTGCTGTGGTACTGTTCTAAACACGGGAAAACTACGCCACTTTACAGGCATACTATAGACACCCCCCAGGAACGATATTTAATGGAATATTTCATTTTTATTGTTTCACTTTAAGCATTATTAAGATCACTGCTCCCGAAAAAATGTCAGTTTTTAAAAGTTTTTTTTTTGCATTGATACATGTCCCCTGGGGCAGGACCCAGGTCCCCAAACACTTTTTATGGCAATAAATTGCATATAAGCCTTTAGAATGAGCACTTTTGGTTTTTCATGTTAATGTCCCATAGACTTTAACGGTGTTCCACGGCTTTCGAATTTGCCACAAACACCGCATAATGTTCGCTGTTCGGCAAATAGGCGAACACCCGATGTTCGAGTCGAACGTAAGGGCTCATCCCTAGAGGCTACCATCACAAGCTCTGTCTATTCATGGACGTCATTCTTCTCTTCCTATCCTCCCCCTTAAACTCCCTTCCTAATCTCCTCAACAACCTAGACCAATTTGCGTTAATATATGGCCTAGTAGGGAACCCTCAGAAATCTAAAGCCCTTAACATATCCATACCCCCCTCACTAATACCGCAACTTCAACAAGCACTGGCATTCTTTTGGTCCCCCCAATACATCACCTACCTGGGAATCAACTTGACTGCAGACCCCAATGCATTGTATTCCACCAACTACCCAGCGATGTTGACCCATTTAACCAATCTCATGTCCTCGGTTACCGCACTCCCCCTGGCATGGATGGGCCGCATCACTGTTACCAAAATGGCAATCTTGCCAAAAATACTGTACCTTTTTCGAGTCTTACCGATCCCAGTTCCATCCCACTTTTTAAGAATCCTGCAATGTTGTGTGTTCAACTATGTTTGGGGCAGTACAAGACCTAGAGTTGCAAGGCATATTCTGTATCTCTCCAAACTCAAAGGAGGCCTAGGGCTCCCCAATATCACCAAATATTACCAAGCCACGCAACTGGCTCAACTCCCCAAATATCACACAACACAGGAAATACCCTTGTGGGTGGCACTGAAGTCGGTGGATTTGCAATCCCCGATCTGTAGCCAACTTACTGTGGCTCCACCCAAGAGACCGCAGAGCACTAAACAATCCAATAAACTGTCACTCCTTAGCGATCTGGGACAGACTTAAAAATAGGTATAGCTACCTACAACTCCCAATGAATTTAAGTCATTTCCGACCCTTCGAATCTCATGATATCCCTAACTTGGAAATTTTCCGTTATCTCCAAATTAGGTATTTCTTCACCTCATGCCTCCGAAAAGACACATCCCTACCTACTATGTCAACATTCAAATTCCACCCCACCTACCCTCCCAAATGCTTTCGAGGCTGCCCAGGTGCCAGTACACATCTCCACATCTGGTGGATCTGCCCACTGGCCCAAACATTCTGGACTGAAGTTTTCCATGTTCTTTCCACATTGTTCAAATGGCCACTGGACTCTAACCCAGCCACAGCCCTACTTAATAAAAAGCCTCCAGAAGTGACCTGCCCACAAGTTAAACTCCTCTTGCAAGTCACTACTACGAAGCAAGCCATCGTGAAGGCCTGGAAATCTCCACAACTTAGCATCATAGAAACCAAAAATAGGGTCACCAGAGCGAGCCATGATCCATGCTAATGTGGACGCTACTCTCCTAGACAAAGTAAAAAAAAAATCAACGCCTATGGAAATCATGGGTGGAACACTATCTCCCTTCTAACTTCGATCAATCACTGCTGTCCCATTAACTTCCCTTACTCATGTTGCTAGGGACCACTGAGTGAAGACTCCTAAGCCTCTCTAATACTACACCCCCCCGGGACCTATCCCTGTTACCTCCCTCCCCCTCTCCTCTTAGCCCTCCCTCCCCTCTTCCCCCTACCACCTTTCACTCTCTTTTCTTTCCTTCATACCCTCCTTCCTCTTCAGATCACGCAGTCTTAGCCCAACATGGATTACCCCTATAGGGGACAACCCATCCATATAACATGCTTAAAATGTAGCAGCACCTATTGCCACGCAATCTTTACTCCGCACATTCTCTTTAAAAACAGCCTAGGTCGCTCTCCTAAACTGTCCAGCCCGATATCCTTACCTAAATACCCCAAATGTTACAGGTTGCTTCTTGGCGGTTAGATCACACAACACCTCAAATGTGTTTATCCGCCATGAGGAGTGAGCCTCCCTTCTCTGCTTCTCTTGTTTGTTCTAGCTGAACAGATCGGATTTACCACATATCCATGCATAGAGTTACACAACAGCTAGCATACGTTACGCGTCTGTTATAAATGCCTTTCTCGCCAAATTATTAAGGGGTTCGTCCCCGCACAAATGGTGTGATTTTATTCTCTATGTATCCTGAGACGATTAGATGAGATGATTCTGTAACTGTTTGTTATCCTTTTGCTTCTATACCAATAAAAATATTTGAACGAAAAAAAAAGACATGGCCACTTCAGTAAACAGATGCAATTGCAATAGTAATTAACATTTATCTGATGATTACATCTACAGTATCTCACATTTTTGGAAAATATTTTATTATATCTTTTCACGTGACAACACTAAAGAAATGACACTTTGCTACAATGTAAAGTCGTGAGTGTACAGCTTGTATAACAGTGTAAATTTGCTGTCCCCACAAAATAACTCAACACACAGCCATTAATGTCTAAACCGCTGGCAACAAAAGTGAGTACACCTCTAAGTGAAAATGTCCAAATTGGGCTCAATTAGCCATTTTCCCTCCCCGGTGTCATGTGACTCCTAGGTGTTACAAGGTCTCAGGTTTGAAAGGGGAGCAGATGTGTTAAATTTGATTTGGTGTTATCACTCTCACTCTCTCATACTGGTCACTGGAAGTTCAACATGGCACCTCATGACAAAGAACTCTCTGAGGATCTGGAAAAAAAATTGTTGCTATACATAAAGATGGCGTAGGCTATAAGAAGAATGCCAAGACCCTGAAACTGAGCTGCAGCACAATGGCCAAGACCATACAGCAGTTTAACAGGACAGGTCCCACTCAGAACAGGCCTAGCCATGGTCGACCAAAGAAGTTGAGTGCACATGCTCAGCGTCATATCCAGAGGTTGTCTTTGGGAAATAGACGTATGAGTGCTGCCAGCATTGCTGCATAGGTTGAAGGGGTGAGAGGGTTAGCCTGTCAGTGCACAGAACATATGCCGCACACTGCATCAAATTGGTCTGCATGGCTGTCATCCCAAAAGGAAGCCTCTTCTAAAGATAATGCACAAGAAAGCCCGCAAACAGTTTGCTGAAGACAAGCAGACTAAGGACATGGATTACTGGAACCATGTCCTGTGGTCTGATGAGACAAAGATAAACGTATTTGGTTCAGATAGTGTCAAGCGTGTGTGCTGGAAACCAGATGAGGAGTACAAAGACAAGTGTGTCTTGCCTACAGTCAAGCATGGTGGTGGGAGTGTCATGGTTTGGGGCTGCATGAGTGCTGCCGACACTGGGGAGCACAGTTAATTGAGGGAACCATGAATTCCAACATGTACTGTGACATACTGAAGCAGAGCATGATCCCCTCCCTTCAGAGACTGGGCCGCAGGGCACTATTCCAACATGATAACGACCCCAAACACACCTCCAAGATGACCACTGCCTTGCTAAAGATGCTGAGGGTTAAGGTAATGGACTGGCCAAGCATGTCTCCAGACCTAAACCCTATTGAGCATTTGTGGGGCTTCCTCAAAATCAAGGTGGAAGAGCGTAAGGTCTCTAACATCCACCAGCTCCGTGATGTCGTCATGGAGGAGTGGAAGAGGACTCCAGTGGCAACCTGTGAAGCTCTGGTGAACTCCATGCCCAAGAGGGTTAAGGCAGTGCTGGAAAATAATGGTGACCACACAAAATATTACAAAGTTACACTATTATACAAGCTATA
The DNA here is from genome assembly GCA_037952925.1 of Lithobates clamitans. Lineage (NCBI taxonomy): Eukaryota > Metazoa > Chordata > Amphibia > Anura > Ranidae > Lithobates > Lithobates clamitans. Next base: position 8,174,558 of record JBBGZY010000655.1, read on the forward strand.
CACTCAATACTTTACATTGTAGCAAAGTGTAATTTCTTCAGTATTGTCACATGAAAAGATATATTCAAATACAAACAAATATGTGAGGGGTGTACTCACTTTTGTAAGATACTGTATATGAGATAAGAAAAAACTGTACCACAGAACAAAGCATTACAAACATTACCAATGTGATGCCTAAAGCAACTGTGACATTTAAAGCAACCTTTTTTCTCTCTCTTTTTTCCTTTTTTTTTTTTTTCTGAAAGGTATTCAGAGAAAAAAATTTGCTTTAAGTGTCACAAATATATCGTTGGTAATGTTTTGATGTGTGGTACACCTGTTTCTCATCTTCATGTACTGTAGATGTAATTATCAGATAAATGAGTATAACAATTTTAAAATGGATTGTTGCATCTATTTACTAAAGCATCTGCATTTATTGGTATACCTAGGAAAGACCTCAGATTTTAGAAACATCAGAGCCATATTTGTGTGACCCTTAGGCTTTACTATCTCTAGAAACAGATCAATAGAGACAAGCCAGTGGCTGTACATTTTGTGGATGTACTACATCAAATCCATGAATTTAAGTAGCATGATCATCGATTGAGTTCGCCAATCTAATTGTGGTGGTGACATGGATAAAATACTGTTACAGAAAGAATCTTTTTAGACCTACCGAGGGTAAAGTCTAGGGGATTGAACATGAATTTGTCACTAATATACTTTTTGCCAGTAAGCTGAATTTGTTTCCAAGTTCAAGCTATTTTTCTTTTCAATTAGTTTTTATTGAAAATTCAACAGTAAAATAATACATAGTACATCTGAGAGTTATACAATACTGCAGAGGTTGCACATCTTCATCAGCAGGGAATCCAGTACCAAATCAAGTTGGTAAGAAAAATAAGGAGTTGCTCCTTTAATTGAGTCAAATGATCGCGTTTACCTTGTGACCATCTTAAGTAATGTCGTCGCACCTGTGATCCAGGCACCCCCAATGGGTTCTAACTGTGCCACAGATCACTGGCCCGCACAGACAAATAGTGTCATGCACACTTCCATATGACTGTTGCTTACTACTTCAATTATTTGTTATAATTTCCCTAATCGATCTATTATGTATTTGGGTATATCTCCCAAAGCTCATACAAAAATGAAGAAAAAGAACACTTTAACAGTTTAACAGAAAGAACGTTAACAAGTTACATGTACCATCTAAAAAATGCGTGTATCTAATAATGCAAGTAATTTACCTATCCCTAATTGGTAGGATATTGTGCTACCCATGATTCCCAGGATATATTAAATTTTGGGATATTATGAAAAATTTTTCGCCATAAAAAGCCATATGTATATTGTGTTTTAACTCTATTTATAACTTCTGACAACTGAGGAGTCTCTTTAGATTTCCATTTAGAAGTTATGGTTAGTTTTGCTGCAATTAGTATGTAAGTAATTAGAGATCTATATTTGTTTGGGATTAAGTGCATTTCTATGTTAAGAAGTGCCAACTGTGGCGAGGGTATAATAGCTTCTCCCGTAACTTTATTGATTAGGGAAAACACCTCCTTCCAAAAAGTTCTGACTTCCTTGCAGCTCCATAGTATATGTAGGATGCATCCCCTTCCTCTGCAGTCCCTCCAGCAATTGGGAGAGGAGTCTGGGTAAATCTGTGCCAGTCTTACTGGAGTTAAGTAGGTTCTATATAGTATTTTCAGTAGCAATACCCAGTGGTTTACACAGTGGGAGTATCGAAAGTGGGATTGGATGGCCATTTGCCAAGCCTTCGGTGTATAGAGATTACCCAGCTCCCTTTCCCAGTTTTGCATGTTTGAGGATTTATGAAAAGCACTATTATATTGTAAACAAAATGTAAAGGAATACAGCGCTGTCAGGAAAATCATAGCATGACACACATAAATAGATTCAATATGTGGACTCCAAATTGAGTAATGAGCTGCGGTTACAAAAATGCGAGATACCCACACTAGAAATGTAAAACTATAAAAGAAACCGCGCTATACAAATTATAAGTTAAAAAATTATAAAATATGCACATCAGAATATTGAGTCCATTTGTGGATAAATGAAAATAAATGTCCGACAAAGCAAGAGATCACCAAGGGATATAACTCTTCATCCACATAATCAGTGACATCACACTCAGTTCACCATTGGAAGTAGTGTTAGAGATAGGACAGTCCTCCACCTTCAAACCAACTGCCTCTTACCAGCTCCCTTGATCTCTGGTCAGGAGATCAATAGCGCCTTTTGGCTTATAACCCAGCCACAGTCTCAGATACAGATGAATATAGGTCAGATCGACTCCTCCTGTTATCCCATATAGCCCATACACAAACTCGTCCAATGGTAAATCATAAAAGGAGAAAAGAAGCCTTAAATATGAGGATAGGGGAAATCGGGTTTATCACTCCCTATGATGGCACACATGCAGGATTGCTCCTAAGCCTAGCTTTGTGTGTCCACAGCATGACTCAAGCTAGGCTTAGGAGCAATCCTGCATGTGTGCCATCATAGGGAGTGATAAACCCGATTTCCCCTATCCTCATATTTAAGGCTTCTTTTCTCCTTTTATGATTTACCATTGGACGAGTTTGTGTATGGGCTATATGGGATAACAGGAGGAGTCGATCTGACCTATATTCATCTGTATCTGAGACTGTGGCTGGGTTATAAGCCAAAAGGCGCTATTGATCTCCTGACCAGAGATCAAGGGAGCTGGTAAGAGGCAGTTGGTTTGAAGGTGGAGGACTGTCCTATCTCTAACACTACTTCCAATGGTGAACTGAGTGTGATGTCACTGATTATGTGGATGAAGAGTTATATCCCTTGGTGATCTCTTGCTTTGTCGGACATTTATTTTCATTTATCCACAAATGGACTCAATATTCTGATGTGCATATTTTATAATTTTTTAACTTATAATTTGTATAGCGCGGTTTCTTTTATAGTTTTACTATTATATTGTAGCTTGTCATAAAACCACGATAGTCCTTTTGTGCTGTCTCGGTCAGAGTTCAAGCGTGTCCATGTTTCCCTGTGGATATTATAGTGTATATTGGGGTTGTTTTTATGAAAGTAGGTGAGTTGGATATAGGGGAATGAAGTGGGTTTGGGGTATTTGGTAACCAGTTCGCTATAGGTCTGTATCTCTTCTCTTATCCATGGCTGAACATTAAAATTCAGTATAACGTGTTCGTATATCTGCAGTGGAAAGTTTGTGCATTTATCTTTAGTATCTTGAGGTACCACAGCATGCAGGTTGTTCCACGCTAGTAGTGTGGCATCTATGGATGGGGAAGGCTTATGAATTGACTTCAAATGGGTCAGACTTGACAATAGTAGGGCCGGCAGGCTTCTATTACCAACTATACACTTCTCAATCTGGACCCATAGTTTATCAGAGTTGGTATCAAACCAATCTTTAGTTTGATCCAGTCGAGCAGCCAAGTAGTAGTTTTTAATATTAGGGAGGTTTACTCCACCATTTAATTTATGCTTCATTAGTAAAGGAAATTAAATCTTGTTCATCTTCTTTCCCCAAATGAAGCGCCTGAAAAGTTTTTCTACCTCTCTAAAGAAATTATCTGGTATAATGATTGGTATGGTTGTAAAATAATATATGATTTTAGGTAGCAGTGTCATTTTCAGAGCTGCAATTCTCCCAACCCAGGACATTTCAAATTTCGATATATGTTGCAGGTCCAGTTTAGGGAAATTTGCTTCATATGTGGAAGCTGTTGGGTATGATAGAGTAATTCCTAGGTATGCTAAATTGTGACGTACCCATTGAAATGAGAAGGTTCCTTTAAGATGCTCTTTAATTTTCTTTTTAACCCCTATTGCCAGAATAGATGACTTATCAGAGTTCAGTTTGTAGTAAGATGCCCCCCCAAATTCATTTAAAATCGATTGTACCTTCATCAGTGAAAAGGCCAGACTAGTTAATGTCAAAACAACATCATCGGCAAACAACCCAATTTTATAGGAGTAGCCTCCTATTTCAATACCCACGATTGAGTCACAAGATCTAATGGCCTCCACCAGGGGTTCCATTATTAAGGTAAAAATCAGTGGCGAGAGAGGACAGCCCTGATGTGTGCCATTAGTTATATGAAACATGTCAAAAAGGACATTAGAGGTAAATACTCTTGCTGTGGGCTTTGTGTAAAGGGCCATAATTGCTGTGAGTATCGTGCCGCTCGGACCAAATTTCTGCAGAGTCGCATTCAGCAAATCCCAATGTACCCTGTCAAATGCTTTTTCAGCGTCAAGCGTCAGTAACACAGTGGGGGCCCCTCCAGCCTCTGCCACCTGCAGGAGGTTATATAGTCTACGAGTGCCATCGGGCGCCTGTCGGCTTTTCACAAAGCCCACCTGGTCTGCTTTAACCAGTTGTGGTGTGATTATTGCTAAACGATTGGCGATAAGCTTTGCATAGATTTTTAAGTCAGTATTGAGCAGTGAAATTGGCCTAAAGTTTTGAGGGCAATCCGGCCTCTTCCCTGGTTTAGGCAAGGCTATGACAGTGGCTTGGAGCATCTCTTCGGGAAAAGAGACATTTGAGGCAGCATAAGTGAAAAGTCTTTGTAAATATGGTGCGAGAGTTGATGCAAAGGCCTGGTAATATTCTACTGAAAAGCCATCACTCCCTGGGGATTTAGATTTGGGGAGTGATTTAATTATGTCTAGAATTTCTTTGTCTAGAATCGGTGAGTTCAGAAAGTTAAGGGCTTCAGTGGTAAGCTTGGGTAACGTTACTGAGTTAAAAAAGGAATTTATGGTGAAGTCATTAGGTTGTGGGGTGTTAGGGTCCAAAGCTAAATTATATAAATCACTATAATACTTTTGAAAAGCATTGGCTATTTCGTTTGGGTGAAAAACTGTCTTTCCCATGTGGGGGTCAGTCATAGAGGTAAGTCTAGAGTACTGTTGTTTTTTTCGAATGTAATTAGCCAAAAGTTTGCCTGCTTTGTTTCCGTGTGCATAATAATTAGCCCTAAAACGTTTAAGAGAGTTTGTATGCTCTTCCAATAGGGTCTGCCTAAGCTGTTGTCTGTAATCTAAGAGTGATTTTGTGATGGTAGGAAAGGGGTTTTGTTTATTCTGTAATTCTAGGGATTGTAGGGTGGACAAAAGAGTGGCAATTTTTTTTGCCTTCTGTCTCTTTTCCCTAGCTGCTGCCTGTATCAACAAGCCTCTGCCATAGGCTTTATGAGCGCACCATAAATACATTACATTGGTTTCAGCATTAAGCATTGGTTTCAGTCATTAAGTTGAAAGTATTCATCAAGCAGTTTAGCTATTTGCCCTTTGTGGTGAGGGTTAGGATATAAAGACACGTTATTCCTCCATAGATATGTAGGGTTGCAGGAGTGTTGTTCATTTATTGTGATTGTCACTGGTGCATGGTCCGACCAAGTTATAGTGTGGATTTTTACTTCCAGAGTCCTTTGTAGAGTAGTGAGATTGGCCAAGATCATATCAATCCTTGAGTAGGAGTTATGAGGGGCTGAAAAGTACATATAGTCACGTTCTGAAGCATTGGTGCATCTCCATGAATCATACAGGCCCAATTCTGTAAGGAGTGGCTTAATTTCATACCTGTGTGTACTTTTAGAAGAAGAGCAGTACATATATTTATCTACTACACAATTAAAGTCCCCGCAAATGAGTAAAGAACCTTTAGTATTTTTTTTATACGTTGGTGGAGGGACTTTAGGAATGAAGGTTGTCCAGTATTAGGTGCATATAAATTAACTATGGTGTACTCCACATTGTTCAGGTGACAAACTAAGATGATGTACCTTCCTTTTGGGTCTGTAATGACCTCATGGAGATTAAAAGCAACAGACTTGTTTATTGCAATCATTGTTCCTCTTTTCTTAGATGTGGCGCAGGCTTGAAAGATATGTGGGAAGGATTTATCGGAGCATTTCGGTTGTTTGCTTTGGGAAAAGTGGGTCTCCTGAACACATAATATGTCACCTTCAAGCTTTTTTGCTTCCTGCCACATCACCCTTCTTTTAAATGGGCTATTTAGACCGTTGACATTAAAAGATATCAATTTAATGGTCATAGTCAATCTGTGGGTGAGATTCTAGATATAAAGCCATGCAACTGAAAATCATACGCAATTTACTAGTTTTACCTGAAGGTGGCAGCGAAGGATAGGATTTGAAGTAGTAATAGATGGGATCTTTGTATAGTTCAGCTTGATCTGCAAACACAGACTGCATCCAGAGTGCAGGTTCATCATAACTTTGTGGTACATGTAAAAAAGAGAAAATTGAGGGAAAAAAACAAGAAAACATATATAACACAAAAAAAATAACATTATGTGCGAAACCTTTTCACTCCTGAGCATTGAGGGGGTCTGTGCTCCCTGAGATCCAGTAACCCATCCAGGTTAGGCTAATGTATAATGTGAGGAGTTACAAGTGCAGGTGAACTATTCCTCCATTATCACCCATGTTTGACTTTTTGCCATTTCTGCGATATTTTATGAGAATGTGACGGTGTGGGGTTTTCGTCTTCCTCCAGGAGAAGCTGCCACTTTCTGGCCAGCTTCAAACCGTTCTCTAAGTTGGTGACAATAATTTTAGTCAGAAAACCCCAAGTGTAAGGTATTTTGTGGTTTTGGAAAAGCTTTGTCAGTGTAGCCAGGTTTCTGCGGGCTTGCATAGTATGTTGCAAGATATCCGAGTATACAGAGATGTCTGCATATGGATCAGGAAGTGGGGAGTTTTTCCTGGTATATCGCATGAGATCTTCCTTTACATGAAAAAAATGAATGCGTGCTATTACATCTCTAGGCACTTTTTCTGGTAGGTGCTTTGGTTTGGGCAAGCGTTGTGCATGAGCTACAATCACCTCCTTCTCCAATGTTTCTGGTAGCAATGCTGATATAAATTGCTGTACATATTTCCTGAGGTCCGCAGGCATAACAGATTCAGACACCCCTCTCAATTTCACATTGTTCCTTCTGGAACGGTCTTCTAAATCTGCCATTTTACTTTTAATCGCCTGTATCTCGTCTTCTGCTGCATTGTAAGCATCTACAAGCTCATTGTGGGCTGTGGCAAACTCCCCCATCGTGTCTTTAGTATGTCAGACTCTGTCCCCAATGGCAGTCACTTCAGCTTTCAGCTGAGATGTGCATTCCATCAAGTCTCTGTGCAGCGAACCCCTCAAAGTCACTAGCATTTCTTTCATTAAAGTATCAGTCAGTGGCTGATCCAGGGTGGGGAAATCATGCATTTGTTCTATGAACTCCTTAGTGCTGTCCTGAGATATGTCATGTCCCCCTTGCTCACCTGGATATCTGTGCTCTTCTGACCGCTTCTGTGATGCTTTCTGTGGGCTTTGCACGGGTGATGTTCCTGGGGAGGGTCTATTGCTGTACCCTGGGGATGATGCCTGGTGCCTGCCGTCTTTCTGAGATGCCGATCCGCCGCCACGGCCGTGCCTTGAGTTGTAGGCCTCGGAGCCATCTTGGATTTCATGAAGTTCTAAGCTGTAGAAATCAGTCAGCTTTTTTGGGCCCCACTCGGGTTTTCTTTTAAACATCTCAGCGGCTGGTGATAGCTGGGCTCTTAGGGAGGTTGATTCTCCTCACTGTGCCATCTGGCGTCGCTTCTTTCAGCTGGATGGGACTGGATTCTCCTGGAGCTCTCTCCTAAAGCTGCCATCTCCTTGGCTGCTAGCTACGCCCCCCTCGTTCAAGCTATTTTTCATGTTTCTTTGTGTTTTTCATGTTTCTTTGTGTATCATGTCTTTGTGTATCATTCTGGCAAACACGTTTTGCATTGTGCATTAACCCCATATTTGTGCACCAGTTTTAAACGTTTCAGTTTGCTTCAGTGTAATACAAACCTTGGTACTATTTAATTGTAAACTACAAACGTTTTGCCACCTGCCAGTATTGGCCCCCAGTGGTGTGGGGGATGTGGTACGGTGATAGGCAGGGGGTAGAAGAGGGGCACAGTTTTCCATCTGCACCCTGGACATTGGATGAAATTGTCCCAGCCCTGGGCAGAAACAATAGTATACATTTATGCTATTTATTTAATATATGAATGCCTTTTCCTACCTATGACTGCCCGGAATTCAGAATGGAAAACCAAGACATATTAACAGCATGCAGGGCAGCCATCAGAAATTTTGGGGCCCCTTACAGTTTTAGGCCTGGGCCCCCCCCTGCTAATTTTAGCGGAACTTTACCGTCGTTTTAGCTGCACTTTTCGGCCACTAGCGGGGCACTTTTAACCCCCGCTAGCGGCCAAAAAAGGGTTAAAACCACTCACAAAGCACCAAAAGCTTTGCAGATGCTTCGGCAGCACTGCCAATTGTTTTCAAAGGCAGGGGCAGTTTAGGAGCGTTGTATTCACCGCTCCTGCACCACCCCAAAGATGCTGCTTGCAGGAATTTTTTTTCCATGTCCTGCAAGCGCACCGCTGCAGTGTAAAAGCACTCGGGCATTCACACTGAAGCTGCAGAGAAGGCAGTTTACAGGTGCTATTTTTAGCACAAAAAAAGGCCTTTAAAAGCCTCAGTGTGAAAGTAGCCTAACAGGACAGATTCTATAATTAGCAGACCCACATGAAAAGTTACCTGGAGGGGAGATACTGTACATAAATTGTGAGATCAAAGTAATTCAGACACTACCTGTAAGACCCCTTTCACATTGAGGCGCTTTGCAGGCGCTATAACGCTAAAAATAGCGCCTCCAAAGCGCCCTGAAAGTGCCGCTACTGTCTCTCCTATGTGAAAGCCCCGAGGGACATGGAGACAAGGTGCTTTGGGGTTGAGGACATGTAGCCTGGTATGGTTCAGGAAAGGGGGGGTGCTCACTTGTCCCCCTCTTTCCTGGCCTGCCAGGCTGTGTGCTTGGATAAGGGTCTGGTATGGATGTTGGTGGGACCCCACACTGTTTTTTAAACATTTTTCTATTGGTATTGTATTGCCACCAATTTAAATGTCATTTCATGCATTCTTTTTTCTTTAGAAATGTCATTTTTGCTGCAGCATGTACTACACATGCTACAAATGCGCCACTTTACAGGCAGACTAAGGAGACCCCCCAGGCACTATATTTAAAGGAATTGTTTATTTTTATTGTTGCACTTTAAGCATCATTAAAATCACTGCTCCTGTAAAAACAATCTTAAAAAAATGTTTTCCATTGATACATGTCCCCCAGGGCAGTACCCAGACCCATGGCCAATTACTTGCATATAAGCCTTCTAAATGGGGACGTTTGATTTTTCAAGTTTGGGTCTCATAGACTTTAATAGGGGTTGCCTTTAGGTCAGAACTTTTTCTCTGCTCAGGAGTTCTAGTGCAAATCCAACAGGGGAGTGTTCGGCCCATCTCTAGTGAGGAGTGGAGAATGTTGTCGAATGGATACCATTATTCTGGCGGAGCATTGTATATATCTTTCTTCTTCCTTCTTTTTTGTTAGGTTAGTTGTTTGCCTACATTTCGTACACCTTTACCTTGCCAAAGCACTCCACACCAATACCTGATGTTAGTAGGGAACAGATGTATATCTTTGTATCTCGTATGCCTACCTTGCAATATGTGTACATGAAATGTTGCGGTTGGAAGTCTTTCTACACCCACCCCTTTATTCCTTCCTTTTCCCTTTCTCTGGTCTGTTTCTTCCTGCCCCTCCCCCCTCTTCCCTTTCTTCCCCCCTTCTTTTCCTCCCCTTGCTTTTTTCTACCCGCCCACCTTCCCTTTTCCTCCCATCTCCCCGTTTTCCACCAGCTATTCTCTGCTCTTGGTCCCTTTATGTGTTATCACTTGTTCTTCTTCATCTAAGCAATGCTTCATGACAGTTTGTTATGTATATGCCATACACTTTTTATTGTCAGTTTGCTAGGTGGTGTGCCTGTCTGTGTGCTCAATGTATGCTCCCCGTGTCTGCTGTAGGGGAGATTGATTGGCAATCTGGCCTCAGCTATCTTCAAACACTGGTCCTTGTTGGTAAGCAATCCTGTGGCTACCCACTTGTACTACTGTTGTTGTATCATTAATCATGAATTGTTTGGTTGACTTAGCATTATTCCTCTTGAAGAAGTGGAATTGTCCACAAAATATGTAGAGAACCCACTATTCACTGAGGATTAACTAGATCCTATACTCTGTGTCCTTCACCCCTGAGGGTATAACATTACTAGTGGAATATGTTTTTATATGTTCAACAATATATGGATTAAACTTGAGACTGTAATTTTATCTATGTATCTGGATACTTGCTTTTTACAGTATTTTTGTTCTAAAAAAATTTACGTTTACTATTTTTTTTTTATGTAACTCTATGGATACAGAGAGAGTTCATTTTTTTTATCTCCTACCTGGGGACAAAGTAGGGGTTGTCTCCAGTTTTTCATAATTACAGCTGTAAGGATGATGGTACCCTTTCATTTTTATTTCATTCTATCCACCAGAGGCACATTGTTTATTGAATGAATCATGGGGAATTGTGCATATATTATGGAAATATACTGAATATGTTTTATATTTTGTCCAGACAAACACTTTATTCTTTGAATGATGTGTTCAGAATGATTGAACACAGCTCAAAGAAAACTTGTATTACATTAATTTTCTTTATCTGAAAAACGTAGGTGGTAAAATTGCCAGAAACCTTTACTTAAATAACCATTTAAACTGTAATTCCTCAAACCATATTGTCTACTGAGATAAAAACCACCGCCTGTTTAGTGGAACGTTTTATGTAGAAAATGCAGGTATTGTAGTAAAATTTCTGTCTTATAAATAAAAATGAGCTTGCTCAATGGGTGATGTAAAATTAGGCCTGTTGCTTGAGTATAACTCATTTAGGCTTAACAGGTTCAGTTAAGGGAACTTCACTATGAGCATTAATTTATAAATGTGACCAGTATAGTGTGGAAATAATATATTCATACCCTTTAATAGATCATCTGGCTGTGTACTTTCACGCACTATGAAAAATTAGCACAGACTGAGGGCAACTCTTCCAAAAAAAAAAAAATCTTTGGAAATCTTTTGTTTCTAATATTAAAAACCTGTCTGCATTGTAAAATTGATCAGGAAGAACATTTATATAAAATAACTTCTCACCACTAAATTTTCCTTGCTTTTCAACACGTTTATGAAAGCCTTATTTTGTTTTGCTCCTTCTTAACCAGTTACAGACCAGCCGCCGCAGTTATACTGCGGCAGGTTGGCTCGGCTGGGCGAAGTGTTGTAGCTGTACGGCAGCCGCGACGATTTGTTTCAGAACAGATCAGTCTCCAGGCCTGGCCAATGATTTCTGGCCTGGCCCTGGTGATCAATTCTGGCGAATAAAATCCTCCCCTGCCTGTGTAAGTGTAAACACAAACCGGGGAAGTGATGGCATCTCCCCCCTCGTGGAACTCTTTTCCGTTCCAGAGAGGAGAGAAGACATCTCAGAGTAAGTTGTACCACCACTACACTGACACAGTACACATAAGCACACTTGTCACCCCCCCCGATCACCCCCCGTTAACTCCTTCACTCCCTGTCACTGTGTCACCCAGTGCAGTGTTCATATTTTTTTCTATCACTGTACTGGTATAATTTTTGACAATAATGTTGGGGTACTTAGTGGTAGGCCCAGATAGGTCTAGGGACCCCCCTAGACCCCCCTAAACCCCCCTAATAAATGTTTAACCTCTTGATCACCCCCTGTCCCCAGTGATCACTGTATTAGTGTCACGGGTGACGCTGGTTAGCTAGTTATTTTTTTATAGCGTCAGGGCACCCGCTATATATTACCTAAATAAAGGTTTAACCCCCTGATCACCCATCAGGTAATATCAGTTAGGTTTTAGCGTCAGTCAGGGTCTGCGTCGCCCAAGACAGCGTCAGATTAGTGCCAGTAGCGCTAACACCCACAAAATTAGGGTTTCCAAAAATGCAGCGTCAGTGGAATTAGCCCAGATACCTGCTAGCACCTGCGTTTAACCCTTCCACCGAGCCCAGCCTACCCAAGTGCAGTATCAATCAATCACTGTCACTTACAAAACACAAAACACATAACTGCAGCATTCGCAGAGTCAGGCCTGATCCCTGCGAACGCTAACAGTTTTTTGATAGCATTTGAAGCAGTCGCTGACAGTCAGGTGCTCTTTTTTTCCTTTGAGTCTCACTAGTGTACCAGTAAATTTCGAGGCCAAAATGTCCAATCAAAGGTCCACTAGTGAAGAGGCCTACCTGTTTCTGAGCCTGACAGATGAGAGTAAAGAGAAAGTCACCCATCTGTCCGATTCTGGCTCAGAATACCAGTAGACAGCAGCAGCACCCTGACAGATAGATCTGACGAAGGAGTTATGGTCCCCGCCAAGGTCAGGCATACCCGACCCCGTTCTTCTGCTGTTGTTGAGGTGCAAGAAACGCAGGGTTCTCATTTGGAGCAGAGAGCCAGTACTAGTGCCGCTCATCCTTCTGGTGAACTGGCAAGCACCAGCGGCCTAGTACATCCTGGTCGTACATCCAGCACTGCAGTAACACTTGGTGACGTGACAAGTCCCATAAGTGCGGTTCAAGCTGGTGAGGTGGCTAGCGCAACTAGTGTCCTGTAGACACCAAGAAGAAGACAAACACAGGCCCATCGAGACCATAATGCCCTTCCTGCCGCATTTGCCAATCTGAATTGGAAGCCCACCACTTCTGCAGCACCTGTACTTCCCCATTCACTGGCCAACCCAGAATTCAAGTGGAAATAGTTGATTTTATGTCACTTGATTTTTATTCGCTGTTTTTCACAGAAGATGTCTATAGAGCTATTGTGGAGCAAAGCAATTTGTATGCTGGTCAATTCATCACCACTATTCCCCAGTTGACCCTTGCCAGAGATTGGAAACCTATTACGGTTTCAGAATTTAAGACCTTCCTAGGCCTATCCCTCCTCATGAGCATAACTAAAAAAGTGAGTTCCGGTCATATTTGTCCACTGACCCAATTCACCATATGCCCGTGTTCTCTGCCTCTATGACCAGGACACCATACGAGCAGATCTTGCGGTTCATGCATTTCAATGACAATGAACTCTGTCATGCTCGGGGTGACCCTGGATATGATCGGCTCCACAAAATTCAGCCCCTCATAAACCACTTCAACCAGCAGGTTGCAGCCTTGTTTACTCCTGATCAAGTTGTCTGTGTTAATGAGTCCCTGATTACGTTTTCGGGCCGCTTGTCTATCAAACAGTATCTTCCCAGCAAGCGTGCCAGATATGGGGTCAAGATGTATAAGCTCTGTGACAGGGCAACAGGCTATACATATAGTTTTATGGTTTACGAGGGAAGAGATAGTCACGTGAAGCCGGAGAACTGCCCAGACTACATAGGGAGCGCTGGTAAGATTGTGTGGGACATGGTGTCACCTTTATTCAGAAAGGGGTACCACTTGTTTGTGGACAATTATTACACAAGCTTGCCACTTTTTAGTCACCTTTTTGATTGTGAAATTGGCGCATGTGGCACTGTGCAAACATATCGCCAGGGCATCCCCCAACGGTTTGTAGAGTCCTGATTTAGACGGGGGAAAGAGCCTGCTTAAAATGTAATAATTTGTTAGCAGTGAAGTGGAGGGATTCACGGAATGTTTTTGTTCTGTCTTCCTTTCACGAAGATACGACAGTCCAAATTCCTGCAGCGACTGGTGTTGTAGAGAAACGCCTCTGTGTCCACGAATAAAACCTTAACATGGGAGGGGTGGACCTCAACGACCAGTTATTGGCACCATACCTAATTGCCCATTAGGCCAGACGCTGATATAAAAAAGTGTCTGTATATTTATTCCAATTGGCTCTGCCGAATGCTTTTGTGCTATACAAAGCTTCAGGACGAACTGGATCCTTCCTAAAATTCCAGGAAGCAATCGTCACAGCCCTTCTGTTTTCACACTGTGCTATGGCCCACCCTCCCAATGCAAATGCAGTGAGCTGGCTACATGAGAGGCATTTTCCTACCTGGCACCCCTGCCCACAGAACACCCCAAAGATGTCATGTCTGCAGAAAATGTGGATTTAGGCGTGATACCCACTTTTATTGTCCCTCCTGTCCTGACCAAACTGGTCTCTGCATCGTCACTGTTTCAAATGCTACCACACACTAGTGGAGTATTAGCGTAGGGTACAGCACTACACAGTCCTAGGGCACACTTACACAGGGTCTCAAAAATGAGATGGCCATCACATTTTGAGAGACCCTAATCTGTAACGTTTACAGTTTATATAAAAGTGCAAAAAAAACCAAAAACACAAAAAAAGGCCAAAAATAGTTGTGGTTTTATTTTTCTTCTTTCTATTGTTCTCTCTGTTATGTTTGCTCTCTATTGTCCGCTCTATTTTTTGATCTCTATTATTCTATATCTATTGTTCTCTCTCTATTGTTCCTGTATTTTAGAACTGTAATGTTTTCTTTTTACTATGTTTTATTGAATTTGCTTTGCAGGTACGGTATGTCTTACTGTTTATACTGTAATGTTACTTTGTTTTATTGTTAACCATCATTTGCTTAGCAGGTACGCCATTCAGCTGCAGCACTGGTTTATTCTGACAGCAACAGCGTTTGCTCCCATGATACGTAAAGCCGTGACTCCAGTGCTGTAGGAGGTGATTTCACCACCACATTAAAAAAAAAAGAGCATATATACCGAAGCATGGGGGAAGGGGTGTAGGAGCGATTTGCTCCTAACATTTGGGGCGGATTGCCCCCATGCTTCGGCATATAGTTTTTAGGCACAGATTGTGTTAAAAAATGTTTTTATTCTTACTATGTTTTATTTGCTTTGCAGGTATAGTATGTCTTACTGGTATACTGTAATGTTACTTTGTTTTTTTGTTAACCATCATTTGCTTAGCAGGTACACCATTCAGCTGCAGCACTGATTTATTTATCTTGACAGCAACAATGTTTGCTCTCACGATACGTAAATCAACGACTCCAGTGTTGTAGGAGATTTCACCACCATAGTTAAAAAAAATATGGTGCATGTATGCCCGTCATTAGAAGAGGGTGGATGAAGGGCGGTATTCTAATAGTTGGCATAACCACCGATCAATCTTGTTTTTTTTTTTTGTTCAGCCCACAGGCTGTATGAAAAAAAGAACATTACAATATATGCCCAACAAGGACCAGCAACGTACTAGTATGTTGCTGGCCTTTCAGAGGTTATACCAGAATGATGCCTGCAGGTTTAGGTATCATCTTGGTATCATTCTTTTCAGCCAGCGGTCGGCTTTCATGTAAAAGCAATCCTAGCAGCTAATTAGCCTCCAGACTGCTTTTACAAGCAGTGGGAGGGAATGCCCCCCTCCCACCATCTTCCGTGGTGCCGCCAACTGACCATAGACCTGATCGAAGACAAGAATGGCTCCAATCATCTCTATGGCCTAAGAAACCATAAGCTATGAGCTTTTCATGACTTAGGGTTCGCCGAATACAAACAGCACCATTGGGAAAGCATTTTATCACACTGATCTTGGTGTAGTCAGATGCTTTGAGGGCAGAGGAGAGATCTACAGTCTAATATACCCCATTTTTTTCAAAAAAGATTGCTATCATAGGGATATTTACATTCCCTGAGATAACAATAAAAATGATAAAATAATGAAAGGAACAAGTTAAAAATAAATAAATAAAAACAAATAAAAAATTAAATAAAAAATAAAATAATTAAAAAAAAAAAAGCACCCCTGTCGGTCTGGTGTCATATGTAAACAGCAATTGCACCATGCAAGTGAGGTATCACCGCGAAGGTCAGATCGAGAGCAGTAATTTTAGCAGTAGACCTCCTCTGTAATTCTAATGTGGATTTTAAAGGCTTTTAAAAAGTATATAGTTTGTTGCCGCTGCACGTTTTGTGCACAATTTTAAAGCATGTTGTGTTTGGTATCCATGTACTCGGCATAAGATCATCTTTTTTATTTCATCAATTATTTGGGCAATATAGTGTGTTTTAGTGCATTAAAATGAAAAAAAAAGTGTGTTTTTTCCCAAAAAATTGTGTTTGAAAAATCACTGCGCAAATACTTTGAGAAAAAAAAAATTGCAGCACCCACCATTTTAATCTGTAGGGCCTTTGCTTTAAAAAAATATATAATGTTTGGGGGTTCAAAGTAATTTTCTAGCAAAAGAAATATTTTTTCATGTAAAAAAGTGTCAGAAAGGGCTTTATCTTCAAGTGGTTAGAAGAGTGGGTGATGTGTGACATAAGCTTCTAATGTTGTGCATAAAATGCCAAGAAGTTCAAACCCCCCCCCAGATGACCCCATTTTGCAAAGTAGACACCCCAAGCTATTTGCTGATAGGCATGTTGAGCTCATTGAATATTTTATATTTTGCCACACTTTTCGGGAAAATTACAAACTTTTTTTTTTTTTTCTTGCACAAAGTTGTCACTAAATGATAGATTGCTCAAACATGCCATGGGCATATGTGGAATTATCCCCCAAAATACATTCTGCTGCTTCTCCTGAGTATGGGCATACCACATGTGTGAGACTTTTTGGGAGCCTAGCCATGTACAGGACCCCAAAAACCAATCACCACCTTCAGGCTTTCTAAGGGCGTAAAATGGTGATTTCACTTCCTCACTACCTATCACAGTTACGGAGGCCCTGAAATGTCAAGATAGCACAAAACCTGCCCAAATGACCCCATTTTGGAAAGTAGACACCAAGGTATTTGCTAAGTAGCATGGTTGGTGAGTATTTTACAGCTTTCATTTGTTTTTGAAATTGAAGAAAGAAAAGAAAAATGTATTTTTTTTTCTTTTTTCAATTTTTAAAACTTTGTGACAAAAAGCGAGATCTGCAAAATACTCAACATGCCTCTCAGCAAATAGCTTTGGTTTTCAGGGTCCTCTATGCGGTTACACTGCTAAAAAGTCTCACACATGTGGTATCCCCATACTCAGGAGAAGCAGTAGAATGTATTTTGGGGTGTAATTCCACATATTACCATGCCATGTTTGAACAATATATCATTTAGTGACAACTTTGTGCAAGAAAAAAAAAAAAAAGTTTGTAATTTTCCCGAAAAGTGTGGCAAAATATAAAATATTCAATGAGCTCAACATGTCTCTCAGCAAATAGTTTGATGTGTCTTCTTTGCAAAATGGGGTCATTTGGGGGGGGGGGTTTGTGCTATCTTGACATTCAATGGCCTCCAAAACTGTGATAGGTAGTGAGGAAGTGAAATCACCATTTTACGCCCTTAGAAAGCCTGAAGGCGGTGATTAGTTTTCGTGGTCCTGTACACGGCTAGGCTCCCAAAGTCTCACACATGAGATATCCCCATACTCAGGAGAAGTAGCAGAATGTATTTTGGGGTGTAATTCCACATATGCCCATGGCATGTTTGAACAATATATCATTTAGTGACAACTTTGTGCAAAAAAAATAGTTTGTCATTTTCCCGCAACTTGTGGCAAAATATAAAATATTCCATGGACTCAACATGCCTCTCAGTAAATAGCTTGGGGTGTCTACTTTCCAAAATGGGGTCATTGGGGGAGGGGTTTGTGCTATCTTGACATTTCATAGGCTCCCAAAATGTCTCACAAATGTGGTATCCCCATACTCAGGAGAAGCAGCAGAATGTATTTTTTGGGTGTGATTTCACATACAACCATTGCATGTGTAAGCAATATATCATTTAGTGACAACTTTGGGTATTTTTTTATTTTATATTTTTGTCTTTTTTCAATCACTTGTGACAAAAAAATAAAATATTCAATGGGCTCATCATGCCTCTCAGCAATTTCTTTGGGCTGTCTACTTTCCAAAATGGGGTCATTTGGGGGGGGGGGGGGTTGTATTGCCCTACCATTTTAGCACCTCAAGAACTTAGATAGGCACTTAGGTAGTCAGAAACTAAAAGCTGCGTAAATTCCAGAAAATGTACTCTAGTTTGTAGACGCTATAACTTTTGCAAAAACCAATAAATATACACTTATTGACATTTTTTTTACCAAAGACATGTGGCTGAATACATTTTGGCCTAAATGTATGACTAAAATTGAATTTATTGGATTTTTTTATAACAAAGTAGAAAATATCATTTATTTTCAAAATTTTCTGTCTTTTTCCATTTATATCGCAAAAAATAAAGATCGCAGGAAATCAAATACCATCAAAAGAAAGCTCTGTCTGTGGGAAAAAAAAGGACGCAAATTTCGTTTGGGTACAACATTGCATGACTGCGCATTTACCAGTTAAAGCAGTGCAGTGCCAAATTGTAAAAAGTGCTCCGGGCACTTAGCAGCCAAATCTTCTGGGCCTGAAGTGGTTAAAATAATTTGAAGTATAGGTCTCAGGTGGCATGTATAGTTTATCTCGGAAATCTAAATGAAGTCAATTGCCATGCACATTCCTTAGCAGTGATATAAATGTGAAGGGACAGGATGGTTAATTGCTTGTACTCAAGAGGGCATCAAGGCATTGGTTTCAGTGGTGTAATGACAGATTAGCACTATAGCTGAATTACTAGCGTGCTGCTGCTCTTGACATTATGCAGTCATTTCAGCTCTTAGTATCACTATTATTGTGGCTTATATATCAGTACTGCATTGTGATAACAAGACATACTGAAAAACATGATAAAAAGAGCAGGGCTAAGAATAAGCAGATAATCTTCACAATGTCTCATACTCCACTTCTCCTCTACAGTTGTTGACCTTTAGCCAATGGACTTAGGCCAATGTCATCAATGTCCTTGTTTAAGGTCTGATAGCCTATTCAGTTATTTAATGCATTACAGAATATCAGTATAGAACATTGTGGAACAGAGATAAGCTTGCAGATCCCTTAAAGCACAAGTCAGTGCAAGATAAAAACAATTATACAGTACACCTCTGCAATACAAGCACATTTACCCATGTTTTACACCTTTAAAGACGCTGAAAGCACAGAAAAATATCCATTGATCTGCCAGAAATGTCACTAAGCTCCTAATTCCTGTTAACATTAAATAAAATAAATAAATAAAAATAAAAATACTTACCTTGTCTTGACTTCCGATGGTCCCATAAGGTGCAGGTGATTTTACAGTGTCTCTTGGCAGAGCTACTTGCTTGAAGTCTTGGGAGAAATGCATTCCAGCTCATTGCAGGAGTACATTCTCTCATGATTTCAAGTACGGCCATGAGGTAAGTATTTTTTTGGGGAAAAGGTTTTCCTGATCAATATTTTTTTAAAGCTATTCGTTTTGGGGAGACAGAAGGACTGGCAAAAAAAGCAGACCTTCTGTTTTTCCACGGAAGGCTCACTTTAAAAGAATACTCTTTTGAAACAGCTAAGATCACTGTAAGAAGCTCCCTGTAGAGAGTGTTCCATTTTTTAATTATGCACTATACAGTACTCTTTCGGTCTACACATCTAATATGGTTGCAATGCACAGTAAGAGTGCCAGTATCTGTATAGTCCATACATCTCTTCTGCCTGCTGTTTGTTGTTTAGAATACAAATGATTCTTACTGCATGTTCCATAAGCCCATGTAAGTACCTGTTTCTCATAAGCTTGCAAAGCATACACTTCCACTACATGTCCTATTTTCACTTTCCTCTAAAGTGCTTTATATCAGACATATTTCTGGCCATTACATTAAAAGTGCTGCTGAAAATGATGTAATGGATTTTAAATGAAAACCGTGAGCTAAATCATGATTGTGTGTATGTATGTATGTATGTATGTATGTGTGGGTGTGTGTGTGTGTGTAGATATATTTACATATATCTCTACACACTATATTACCAAAAGTATTGGACCTGTATATAGGCAATAATGAATCAATTAAATTAGATAAATATATAAATACACAATTATAAATATATAAATATATAAAGTGTCTCTTCAGTATTGCAGCAGCGCTGGGCACCCCAATCAAACAGGGTCTCTTTCTTAATCTATTTCAGAAAGTTCAAACATGGATCTGATAGCCAGAGTCCCACCAATAAATAATCAAGATGTATTCTGTGAGGGTAGTAATCCTTTCACCAAGCGATACACCACGTGCTGGGGTCCCCAATGAAAACTCACTCACCAGAAATCAGATCAATAAAAGCCTTGATTAATAGTAGTAAATCTGCCTCAATATCCAAAGCGACCACCAGATGTCAGTATTATTCCCAGTAGTTCCAATAGGATATGTAGAAGAAACAAAAATGCTCACATAGCGTGATACTGCTAAACATCTTTATTTGAACCATCCAAACATCCCCTTAAAACCATGCGTACCAAAATTTAATAAACATTGAGCAAAGATAACAAAGTGCACTGTGCCTGATTGCGTCCTCCAGTCGTGAAAACCTGTCAGGAGCAGAATTTCCAAATGTGCTCAAATGTGTACATTGTGTATTCATATCTTTGTATTATGACACTTCTTGTCATACCACCTGTCCAGTGGGCTGTCAATAGTGTAACTAAGGAGAGGCTGGCCAAAGTAATACACATTATTTAGGCATTCATCTCTCAATGAAGTGGAGAGGGTTACCTGTCCCCCCTAAAATGTTAGAAATGGCCCATGAGAGGTGTGTGTGTGTGGGGGGGGGGGGATCTGATAGGTGTACCTTATACTTTGGTCTTTAAAAACTCCTTTAAATAAATGTTATCTTGATGTTGGCCAAGAATGTTTGTGTCTAATCTGCTTTCCCTATTTATGTGCAAAATTACTAATTTGTTTTTGTGGTTTGACTCCACAGTTTCCTTCCAACCCACAGGAATGGCAGACTGTGACCTCCCACTTTGCCCAGCGGTGGGACTTTCCTAACTGCGGAGGGGCAATTGATGGGAAACACGTCCACATCGTCCCACCACCCAACTCGGGGTCATACTATTTCAACTATAAGGGGTTTAATAGTATTGTGATGTTGGCGGTGGTGTCGGCTACTTACGAGTTCCTGTATGTGGACGTGGGGAAGAATGGCCGGATGTCCGATGGTGGAGTCATCGCCCAGACGGAGTTCTACAGGCGTCTGCAGAATGGCAGCTTGGACTTGCCACCCCCAGAAGACAATGTGGAAGGACTCCCATTTGTTGGCGCTGGGAGACCATCTTATGCGGCCATTCCCGATGAGGACCCTCACCCCGGACCAGAGGGTTTTTAATTACCGGCTGGCCAGAGCCAGAAGAGTGATGGAGAACACGTTTGGAATCATGGCCAGCCGGTTCTGCCTATTTCTTACACCCACACACATGGCGGAGTACAAACTGAATCATATCATCCTGGCGTACTGTGTTCTACAAAACTTTTTACGGCAACATTCTGCCAACTATGCTGGCTCAGTTGGGCTTGAGGCCGGAATTCTAAATGAAACAACCCTGACAGCGCTTGAAAGTGGCCGTCCTGGCTTGCCCCCCCTGAGTGCCCGTGATGTCCGGCTAAGATACCTTGATTACTTTGCGGGTAGGGGGGCTATCAATATGCCAGACAATGTCTGAAACCTTTTTCAAATAATAAAAAAAATAACTACTAAAATCTCTGTTTAAATTTACTGCTTATGTTTCTTTTCATTGACCCTGACAGAAATGTGGTGAGTCTTGCAAATGGTGTGATTGTGTAACATTACAAAGCACTGTTGGGTGTTATTTACTAAAGGCAAAAACACTTTGCACTACAAGTGCACTTGAAACTGCACTTGTAGTGCAAAGTGGATTTGCCCTTAGGAAATAACCCCCATTGTCACTGAAAACACCAATTAGAGTACAACAAAAGTTTTGGAGCATTGAAACAATAATCCACACATTCTTGATTAACAATCTATTTAATACCAGCACAATCACATGTGCATTTCGAAAAGGTTTTTAAAACAAACCAACATGTTTGTTGTATAACAATTTTTGGGATCACATTAGAAAAAGTAGCAATGTCCATTTAAGATAAAACAGGCATGTTTAAAACCAACAAGAAAGACACAAATCTTGAACTTACAAAGTGGTAGAACTTGAAGGCAATATCAGACATGAGTATTTACAAACTGTTTGATATTGCGTTCAGATGGGGTGAAGTCACCCCATGAAAAGCCAAATTTTGAAGATGCACACAAATTGCCGAATGTCAACATGTGCTACCTGCCATCACAGGGGACCAAGGGATGTGTTTTTGGGGTGCAACCCCTTCCTCACAGCTACTTTATTATTGAGGAAGGGGTTACACCCCCAAAACGTGTCCATTGATCTCCCGTGATGGCAGATGGCACATGTTGACACACTGTGTGCATCTTCAAAATTTGGCTTTTCGCAAATATGTCAAAAAATGGTATACATTTTTAGCTCACAAAAACAAAGGGATTTGGATTTGTTTTAAACTCTCCCTAAAACATCAATGATGTTTTTCTGGATGTTTTCCAAGTCCCTATTACACCCCATGATCTCCCCTGTGCACTTTCAGAGATGAAATGCCCTGGATCCACAACATCACGATCACCTAAAAAGATAGAAACAAAAACACACCATGTATTATAAATCTGCCGCCATCTATCTCTTACCTGAGCCTGTGGTCGCAGACACTCACCTGTTGTGACAATTTCCACCACGTCTTCCTCCTCCTGCTCTGCTTGGCTTGGGTGGATTTCCCCTTCTTCCAGAGGTGGGGAGTCTGTGGTCTCCTCGGATGAGGGGTGTCCTCTGAGTCTTTTATCCCCTATGTAAAAACAAATAGGTATACTTAGCACACAGATATTTGATAGCAGAACTATAAATATGAAACATTGCTTGAAAATGGGGTACAATTGTCTCTTTTGGCTGAGTTCCAAGATGTTGAAATTTTATTGTCCTTTGTCAAGCTTGAATACTTACCTGTTTAGTACAAGCTTCACAGATGGAGGCACCCCTATAGTATACACTGGAGCACCTATGTGGGGCCCCCTAATAAAAAGGGTGTTCTTGTGTCCCACACTAGTGCTCCTGAGTCCAGATGTGAAAACTGCTGCTGAGTGTCCTCTCCTTACACAGAATCTAGTTTGCATTTCATTCTAGTTACAAACCCATCTACACAACCAAATTATTTTCAGACAAGTAGGCCATAAAAAATGTTTGAAAATGCATATGACCAAAACAATGGTGTGTTCTAGGCCAAACAAACAATGTTTCATACGAACGAATAATGTGCCCATGAACATGAAAGTTGCCATTTTAAACTGTACAACAGTAAAGAAAAGTGCATGGAGCAGCACAAACCTAATAAACATAAAGAATAGGAACACAGCACAACTACTTACTTTTTTGAAGGATCTCCGGATCCTTCTGTACTACTCGTGCTCCCTTAATTTGAGGTCTGACCACCCCTTCCTGAGCTGATCTTTCGATCGTCGTACCCCGAAACTCCGGTGCAGACTTTTGACCACTTTCGCCATTATCTTGGCCTTTCTGACATTGGGGTTAGGTCCATACTTCCCGTCATAGTTGGCCTTCTTCAGGATGTCCACCTTCTCCAACATCTCCCCAAAGGACATATTCGATGCCTTAAATCGTCCCCTCTGGATCGGGACATTTCTGGCTGCGGGCTTTCCTCCTCCTCCTCGTTGCTGTAATTATCTGACACATGCTGTGTCTCCGCCATGTGCTCTTCCCCCACTGTGCCGAACAAGAAGGGGCGGGGAATAGACTAGAAAGAACATCAGGGGCGGGCGGAGTTTCACGCATGCGCAGTGTCTATAAAGCGTAACAAGCTTGCGTAGTACGTACGATCTGTGAATGGAGGAAGCAGTAACGGAGGCGCCGATCGTGATAGCGAAGGTAAGATTTAACATTGGGCCTATACTGCTTCTAGATTGAGGCCTGTATTTGCACAAGTTTAGAAGACTTTAGGCTGACATTAGGGTTTGTCTTGTGTTGTGTCTTGCAGTGAAAATGGATATCTTGAAGGATCAGGACTTTATGCCAATCTTCATTGATATGTTCAGTGAGCTGCCCTGTCTGTGGCAGATAAACCACCCTGAATATAAGAACCAAACAAAGAGGAAGGCAGCGCTGGATAAATTGCTGCAATTTGTGAAGTCGGTGATCCCCACATACATCATGTCAGGTCCCACACTTACCAGACAGGTGAATCCGCTTGGGCAGAGGGTAGGCTCCCTTACGTATCCGATTCGGGGCCCCTGATAGAGTAAACAGGAAGCCCACGAATGCGGAGTGGTATGAGGGCCTGATGTGGAGTCCTGGAGCAGGGTGGTTTTACAGGCAACTGGTAGAGCTTCAGGTAGGCTGGAACTGATGCTGAGCAGGAGCTTTATCAGGGTGGTCACACACAGGCAGAGGTCGGCAGCAACGGTACAAGAGGAGCAGGCAGTAACAAGGTCAAACAAGCCGGGGTCAGGTTCAGGCAGCAATCAAGGGAGGTCCAAAGACAAGCCGGGTCACAACGGGTCAAACTTCAGGAACACAGAGAGGATCACAGGAACAAGTTTTAAAAGACTGAAGAAGTTTTCTGGCATGCAGGTTACTTTCTGGCTCCCATGAATTGTCTTCGGGTCCATAGCCCCTCCATTTTACCAGATATTGAATCTGATTGCGTCTTCTTCTGCAATCTAAAATTGCCTCCACCTCGAACTCCTCCTCGCCATTAACCAAGATAGGTTTGGGTGGCCCAATACTACGGCCAGAAAAAGAGTTGGGGGTAACCGGCTTCAAGAGGGACACGTGGAAGACTGGGTGTATCCTCAGGGAGTTAGGAAGGTCAAGTTCATATGCCACATTGTTGACTTTTCTTTTAATCGGAAAAGGACCCAAATATTTAGGACCCAGTTTTTTGGACGGACAGGCCAACTTAAGGTTAGCAGTAGATAACCAGACAGAATTGCCCGGTTCCAGAACAAGTTCTCCCCGTCTCTCCCTGTCAAAAATTCTCTTATAATCTTCTTGAGCTTTAGTCAGGGTATCCTGCAGCAATTTGTTATTGTTTGAGAAAAAGTCCAAAGTTTCGGATACTGCAGGAACAAGGCATTCGGGAATAGATCCAGGCAAGAAGGATTGGTGGAAACCATAGTTGGCATAAAACGGTGACTGATTGGTAGCTGAGTGTAGTGAGTTGTTGTAAGAGAACTCCGCGATGGGAAGCAGGGAAGCCCAGTCATCCTGCGAGAATGCAGAGAAACAGCGGAGGTACTGCTCTAAGGTTTGATTCGTCCTCTCGGTTTGCCCATTTGACTGGGGATGATAGACCGAAGAGAATGATAATTCGATTTCCAGGGCACCACAAAGGGCTTTCCAGAATCTGGAGGTAAACTGGACGCCTCTGTCAGAAACTATATTGGTTGGTACTCCATGCAGTCTGATGATCTCCTTAATAAAGATTGTAGCAGTCTCCATAGCCGAAGGGGTGCCCTGCATGGGGAGGAAATGAGCCATTTTAGACAGCCTGTCTACTACAACGAAAATGGAAGAAAAACCTTCTGATGGAGGGAGTTCGACAATAAAGTCCATTGAAATCATGGCCCATGGTCTCTCTGGGACTGGTAATGGTCTCAACAGACCCCAAGCTCTTGCCCGGCTACTCTTGCTTCTGGCGCAAGTATTACAGGACTCAACATATTCCTTGCAATCCTTGGTCAGGTGGGGCCACCAAAAGGTGCGTTGGACAAGATCAATTGTCTTCCGTGTGCCGAAGTGACCGGCCAGTTTGTGATCATGGCATAAGCTTAATACTCGTACCTTTAGCTCCTCAGGGACCACAATTTTATTTTTATACCAGAACAGACCATCTTTGGTACAAGCTTCAGCAGGTGGTGACATTCCCATAGAGGATCATCTGATCTGAGAGATTAGATCCTCCTGTAAGATCAGGAAATTCCCAGAGGGGAGAATGGTGTCTGGAGACAGGGTCTTCTCTGAATCAAGAAACATTCGGGAAAGGGCGTCGGATTTGACATTCTTGGATCCGGGTCTGTAGGTAATATGAAAAATAAATCGGGAAAAAAAAAGTGCCCATCTGGCCTGCCGGGGTTTCAGTCTCTTGGCTGTCCTTAAGTATTCTAGATTTTTATGGTCCGTGTAGACCAAAATGGGGTGAGCTGCACCTTCCAGGAGATAGCGCCATTCCTCCAGAGCTGCTTTAATGGCTAGAAGTTCCCGATCTCCCACATCATAATTTCTCTCGGAAGGGGAGAGTTTACGTGAGGAAAATCCCACAGGGTACAGGAGTGCTTTGGCACCTTGTCTTTGTGAGAGTACGGCTCCAACCGCGACTTCGGAAGCATCTACTTCCAAGACGAAAGGTAAGGCAGGGTTGGGATGTTTGAGGATAGTGGCTGACGTAAACAGAGCTTTGAGTCTTTCGAAGGCCACTTGCGCCTGGGGGGTCCAGCAGAACCGGGTTCCTTGTTTGATAAGTTCCGTAATGGGAATGATAATTGAAGAGAATCCTTTAATGAATTTCCTATAGAAATTAGCAAAGCCAATAAAGCGCTGTACTCCCTTCTTGTCTATAGGTGCAGGCCAATCCAAGATAGCGGATACTTTTTGCGGATCCATCTTGATACCGTCAGGGGAAATGACCAAGCCTAGGAACTGGATGGATTGGCGCTCGAACTCGCATTTTTCGAGTTTGGCATAAAGCCCATGTTGTCTAAGCCGGGTGAGTACATTTCGTACGTGTTTGCGGTGGTCAGTCAGGGAAGCTGAGAAAACCAGGATATTGTCTAGATAAACGATGACATATAGGTCAAGAAAGTCCTGAAAGACATCATTAACGAAGTGCTGGAATGTGGCCGGCGCGTTGCACAGACCAAAGGGCATGACGAGGTACTCGTAGTGCCCAAATCGAGTACGAAAGGCCTACTTCCATTCGTCCCCCTCTCTTATGCGAATTAAATTGTAGGCTCCACAGAGGTCCAACTTGGTGAAGACGGTAGCAGATCCTATTCTCTGAAACAATTCAGGAACCAGAGGTAGTGGGTATCTGTTTTTTACAGTAATTTTATTGAGCTCCCGGTAGTCGATGCAAGGACGTAAGGAGTGATCCTTCTTCTCTACGAAAAAGATGCCTGCACCTGCTGGAGAAGTGGAGGGACGAATGAATCCTTTCTTCAGGTTTTCGTCTATATAGACTTTCAAAGTGCCCAGCTCCTGCTCAGTTAAAGGAAAAATCCTCCCGAAAGGAACTTCAGTTCCTGGTAAGAGTTCTATCGGGCAATCATAGGGTCTGTGTACTGGAAGAGTTTCTGCCCCCTTTTTGCTAAACACATCCAGGAAATCTCGGTAAGGTTCGGGGAGAATTTGATAAGACTTGATTTCTGAGTCTAAGGTACAGGCATTGAGAGGAAGCCATAGGGGTTCCTTGTAAACAGTGTTGCTTGCAATATTCAGATGAAAACTGGATTTCGCCCATGGACCAGTTGATACTAGGATTGTGAGCCTGTAGCCAAGGCATTCCTAAGATAATTGGGAAGAGGGGAGAGGAGATGACATCCAAGCGTAAAAGTTCCTGGTGTTCCGGGGCCAATGGTGGCCAGTAGAGGAACCGTTTCCTGGGTAACAGGGCCGAAGCTGAGAGAGGAGCCATCCGCTAAGAAAACTGCTAATCCCTGAGTCTTGGTTTGAGTAGGAATATGATGGTCTTTAATGAAGGTCCGGTCAATGAATCCGCTACATGCTCCCGAATCAATGATGACCGGTACTGGGATGTTCCTTCCAGGTAACTGTAATACAACGGAAAGTGTTAAGTGGTTACCGGATCTAGGTAAAACAGGTGCACACAACGAAGAGGACGGTAAACACTTACGTCTCTTATTGGGACATGCCCTTGCAAAGTGTCCGGACTCTCCGCAGTACAGGCACAGGTTGAGAGTGCGTCTGCGTGTCTTCTCTTCTGGGGTCAGAGAGGGACGGAGCAGTCCCAGCTGCATGGGCTCAGGAGCCTCCTGGGTTGAAACGGGCGAGACAGGTGGAGCTTGGTTTGGGGCACTGGGAGCCCTGGGTAACATCCAAGTGAGGCGTGGATGGCCAACGGACCTCTCAGAACGTCTTTCTCTGAGGCGGCGGTCAATTTGGATTGACAAGTTGATAAGCTCCTCTAGTGTCCAAGGTATCCCTACCCGTGCCAATTCGTCCTTAAGAGGGTCCGACAACCCCAGCCGGTATTGGTGACGCAAAGCCGCGTCATTCCACTCCGTATCAGAGCTCCAACGCCTAAACTCTACAGCATAATCTTCGGCCGCTCTGCGGCCTTGTTGAAGGGAGTGCAAGGCGGCTTCTGCTGTGGCTGTTAACTGGGGATCCTCGTACAACTGGGACATTGCTATGAAAAAGTTGTTTAAGGAATCCAAGGATCTGGCCTTTTGCTCAAGCAGGTGGTGGGCCCAGGTCTGAGGCTCGCCGGACAGCAGAGATATGACGAACCCCACTTTGGTGGCTTCCAGGGAGAACGTACGGGGTTGTAGAGCAAAATAGAGTTCGCATGCGTTGCGGAACGCCCGGAACTTGCAACGATCTCCGGAGAATTTTTCGGGTGTAGGCACCCTGGGCTCTGGTGGGAGCATTACTACAGAGGGAGCTGAGGCAGGATTAGCAGGTGCTGTTCCCGAAGGAGAGGCTGAGAGGGCCTGGACCTGTCCTTCCAGTCTGGTATAGTCCTCCTGTAGACTTTTGACGGCTTGGGTGAGGCCCGCAAGGTGCCTACAAAGTTCATCCATGGGGGAGGCCCCCTGCCCGGACTCAGTCATGGCTGCCTGATACTGTCAGGTCCCACACTTACCAGACAGGTGAATCCGCTTGGGCAGAGGGTAGGCTCCCTTACGTATCCGATTCGGGGCCCCTGATAGAGTAAACCGGAAGCCCACGAATGCAGAGTGGTATGAGGGCCTGATGTGGAGTCCTGGAGCAGGGTGGTTTTACAGGCAACTGGTAGAGCTTCAGGTAGGCTGGAACTGATGCTGAGCAGGAGCTTTATCAGGGTGGTCACACACAGGCAGAGGTCGGCAGCAGGCTGGCAGCAACGGTACAAGAGGAGCAGGCAGTAACAAGGTCAAACAAGCCGGGGTCGGGTTCAGGCAGCAATCAAGGGAGGTCCAAAGACAAGCCGGGTCACAACGGGTCAAACTTCAGGAACACAGGAACACAGAGAGGATCACAGGAACAAGACACAGAGCTGTTGATCAGGCAGCACCGAACAGGGACAGAGGCAGACTTAAATAGGCTGATTGGCACCAAAACGCCGTGCACGTGCGTACGCCGATTCGCCAAAGCGCCGCGCGCCCCCGCACACGCCCGAGCGCGCTCCCGACGCCAGCGTGCACGCCAACGCCAACGGGCACGCCTGCGATAACGCCCATAGGCGAACGCACGCACATCCACCCGGACGCCACCCTGCACGCCATGGCTGGTCAGACCAGACACGCCAGCGCCCCCTGGAACACGTGCCCTAGCACGCACGGAGACACGAGCACCAACGCGCCCCGGCGCGCATCGGCGCCCAACCAGGTAACCTCTCTGACACATCACCTATTTGAAGATCCTAATTGGTGGCCTGAGGAGCACTTATCTAAGGGAGTGCAAGAAGGTCCAGGATTCCCAGAGATCAAGAGCAGCAGATGACATTTATGTCCCCAGGCTGTGGTACTATGACAGGCTGCATTTTCTGGCAGGTCAGACTGAACCCAGGCCAGCACTCTCCACTCTTCCTTCCACGCTTCCTTCTACCCCAGCTGAGGCTTCTGACGCCCAACCTGGGCCTTCCAGGCAGCAACATGTGGAGGAGCCCAGCTTGAGCCAGGTATAGCATTCTTCTAAATATTTCTGGTTGTCCAATCAATGATGTTAAATAGATGTTAGTTAGGAGTACTAATTTATGATTGTGATTGATGATGCAAAAACTAAAACCATGTCCCTTTTTCATACGCAGGGAAGTCTCAGCCAGGAGGTGGCCGGGCCAAGCAGGCTGCCCGATACCCAGGTCCCTACCCTCCGCCTTCAAAGACAAAGTGGCAGGAAGAGGAGTAACCTGGAGGAGGCTGCCATCATCTTTTGGTAGGCTGCTGAGGCCCTCAGAACACCCCACAGTGTGGAGGAGGACTTTGCTAGCATAACTGCATGCAAAATGATGCAAATGGAGGAGGGCCAACGACTCCTATGTGAGTTTTTAATTTTGGAAGCTCTAAATAAGGGGTTGAGGGGCCAACTCACATGTGCAACCCACATTTGTCACCTCACCCATGGTCCTCCTCCTCCTCCAGGTCCTACTCCTCCTCCTCCTCCTCCTCCAGGTCCTACTCCTCCTCCTGCCACATCTCCAACACCAGAGCCACAGCCGGGAAGGAAGCGTGGAAGGAAGACCAACCAGAGAGTGACGACCTGGGTTCAGTCTGGTCTGGCAAAATATGCAGGCTCTTGTAGTACCACAGCCTGGGGACATAGATGTCACCTGCTGCTTTCCGGATCTCTGGGACTTCTGGAACAGACGACACTCCCTTAGATATGGACTCCTCAGGCCACCAATTTTGCCGTAAAATAATTGATGTCTGCCCTGGCATCTAAGGCTTTGCTGTTTCTCCAGCGTTGCCTCCCTCTTTGTTTAGTTCTGAGCCTTAATAAAGGAATCTTTGTTTCAATTATACTCGCCTATGTGTGTTTTCCTTCAAAAAGGACAGTTTGTTTATGAGGATTCAGGTACATTTCAAAAATACAATGTAAAATTAACAAGGGACTCCAACACCAAACAATCTCCTTGAGATTAAATAATACAAGATAATAATGGTGTTATGGTAACTTGACACACAAAATACACACAAAAATATTCTGGAGTAAAACAAACAAAAAAAAGGAACATCAGCCTTGAAACAAATACAAACCCAACAAAAAAAATAAAAAATAAAAATCAGCCTTGAAAAAAATACAAAACCAAAAAAAAAAAATTACCAAAAAATAATTTTTTCAGATGTGACAAATCAAAATATGTTGAAGGGATCAAGATAAATAATAAAGAAATAGGTTTGTAAGAGCTCTGTGTGAATATGAGCAGCAAAACTACTTCATTCTTCTAGCATTATAAAGAAGAAGAGAGTGCGCTGCATTAAACAATTTTTAACATTGCAGCCTGAGGAAAGTGCTCTATCCATTCCAAACGCTAATTTTACCAGACCGAGCTGTTCCGTCTCGAAATGTCTTCTGAGCATGCGTAGCACTTTGTGCGTCGGAATTGTCCACACACGGTCTGAATTGACGCGATTGTTTTTTTTGTTGGAAAATTTTATAGCCTGCTCTCAAACTTTGTGTGTCGGAAAATCCGATGGAAAAAGTCCGATGGAGCCCACACGCTCCGATCGCACATTTTCCGTCGGAAAATCAGACGGGGCATAAATCTGAGGGGTAGATCTGAAATGAGGGGAATCTTGGTTGATGTTATCATCCAATCATGTGCAAGCTAAAATGTTGTTTTTTATTTTACTTTTTGTGAATTGAAAGACCGTGCTGCCAGACTGCAACCAGAGGAATGGCGCACGTTGCTAAAGGAACAGAGAGGAATTCTGTGTGATAAAGGCAGAACTGCTAAGGCATTGCACAAAGAAGGTTGGATACAGGAAACCAAGAAATATGGCGATTGTATTATGTATGTGTACCACAAAGTTGATAATGTGTCTGAACCACTGCCCTATGATGGAGCCTGGAACAAAGGAGGGGAGGGGCAACCCTGCTCTCAGCCTAATGCCCACTTCCTTCTCACCACTCCAGCCCAAGCACAACCCACTGTGACAACTTCCTGTGGCAGCCATCTTGGCGCACCCATACCTTCACTTCCTGCCCAGCCCAGCACAGTGCACTTCCAGCAGGCGGCCATCTTAGTACACCCAGTCAAGATTCCGGAAGACTCCCTATGACAGGGATCCTCAAACTACGGCCCTCCAGCTGTTGCAGAACTACACATCCCATGAGGCATTGTAAAACTCTGACAGTCACAGACATGACTAGGCATGATGGGAATTGTAGTTCCTGAACAACTGGAGGGCCGTAGTTTGAACACCCATGCCCTATGACCTCTTCTGGCAGCCATCTTGGTACACCTAGTCAGAGCACTGAAAGGCCTACAGGTCCTGTAACCCCCCTCTACCTGGTCCTGACAGCGAATGGTACTTACTACATACCTCCCCCAATGACCCAAACCCCCAGTGCCACCGCCCCAGCTGGGGGAGTCCCGGTGCTCGCTGATGCAGCAGCAAGACCAGACGGGAGTATGCATTCATATCTGAACTGTCAAGCATCCCAATCAGACTCCTTTCCACCCCTTTCCTACAAGGGGTAGTTGATCACCTGGAAAACGAACCATCGGCCCACCCAATGCCACGAACACCAACAATAGTTCCTAGGCTGGTAGCTGATACACTGGTGATGTATGTCACTTTCACCCCGTCCCAGGCATCCACCCTAGTGACCACCCTGCCAGACCCAGAAAAACAGCCCATGCCCTTTACTAAAGGTTGGCCCAGATCCAAAAAAAAGTATTCAGCAGCATGGAGAGAGATAGTTAGCCTATGTGAAATAAAGACAGGAGACGCTTACTGGCCAATCATGGAGAAGTGTTTCCAGGATGCAAGGATTGTCAATGACAATACCTTTACTTCAGGTGTTGAGTTCTGTGAACAATTGCACAAATGGCTGGGGGAAAGGCTGGCGGACCAAGCCACTAGTATACAAGATGTCTCTTCCACCTGTCCACTTAATCTCTTGGGAGCAGATGTACTGTCTAGACTTCAGGTTTCCATTGTCTTCTCTGAAGATGGATCTGTTACTGTCTCTTCTCCACTGGGCATTAAGGACACTTCTACACTGTGTTCCATCCCTCTGCTAATGTCCATAGAAGATTCACCTACTACTGCAATTCCACCGGATGTGATGGACAGAATTTCAGATTGTCTATGGTCCACGGGAGCTGAGGATGTAGGACACTTAAAGGTGCCACCAGTCATGGTGCAGTTGAAACCTGGAACTCCCCTGCCACGGAAACCACAATACCCTCTAAAGTTATCCCAATCTGCAGCTATTTCAAAGCATGTCAAGGCCCTCGTGTCAAAAGGAGCCCTGATACCCTGTACATCTCCATGCAATACACCTCTGTTCCCTGGGAAGAACAGAACCCCTAAAAGAGAACCAGACAAGTACAGAATGGTCCAGGACCTCCGAGCAGTTAATGAAGCTACAGTCTTAGACACACCAATTGTGCCTAACCCTCACACTCTACTTGCGGGGGTGCCTCTGACAGCGACATACTTTACAGTGGTGGACCTTACAAACACTTTCTTCAGTGTCCACCTTCACCCCTCCTGCTGGTACCTTTTGCATTTACCCATGTAAAACAGCAACATACCTGGGCAGTTATGCCACAAGGGGCACAAAATTCCCTGAGCCAGTTTGCAAAGGCCATGGCTACCATACTGGATTCCTGGCAGAACGAGCACCCAGAAGTAGTTCTCCTCCAGTATGTAGATGACCTCCTAGATGATTTAACTACTGCTGAAACCACATCAGAAAGTCTACTGTGCTACCTGGCATATCAAGGGTGCAAGGCCTCCAAGCCGAAACTTCAATGGTGCATAACATCTGTCATTTTTCTTGGCCATTGCTTGTCAGATGGGACAAGACGCCTCACTGAAGACAGGGTGAAAGCAATCTCTGACATCCCACTGCTACAAGGCCAGAAGCCCCTTCATGCCCTCCTTGGACTAATTTCCTACTGCAGAGCATGGATTCCAGAAGCCTCCCTCCTGATGCAACCTTTGTATGATGCTCTGAAATCAGACCCCTTCAAGATGTCTCTTGGAGCAATATCCAACTTTGAGGCCCTCAAGCGCCATCTCCTCTGCCCCGGCGCTAGGGCAACCAGACTACGACAAAACGCTCAAGCTCTTTGTATCCGAACGTCTGGAAAATGCTGCAGGTGTACTCACCCAATCACACGGCAACCGCCTACGCCCCATAGGATATTATTCCTGTCGGCTGGATGCGGTAGCAAGAGGAGGCCCATCGTGTCTTTGAGCTGTCTTTGCTGCACAAGCCTTGCTTGACAAAACTTCCGACTTGGTCCTCGGACACTTCCTTATTCTGCTTGCTCCCCATGACATTGCTGCCATACTAAACCAGATCCAGCCAAAACATCTGTCCACTGCCAGACACTTGAGACTCCAATGCTCCCTCCTTCTACTGGACAACATTACTCTCTTAAGTAGTCAAACACTAAACCCTTCCACGCTCCTTCCACTTCCCAAGGGGGGAATGGAGGAGGTGCCGAGTCCTGACTTTTCACCCCATGACTGCTTCGAACTAATGCGGCTGGAGACCACACATTTCCCCACCGTGAGTGAAATACCCCTGTAGAATCCAGACCTAACAATTTTTGTTTGTTGATGAACAAGGCAAATACCACACAGGATACACGGTCACCACTGAAAACATGGTTCTACAAGCTGAAGCCTTACCACCGGTGATGTCTGCACAGGAGGCAGAACTGCAAGCACTTACTACAGCATGTAAATTGGCAGAGAGAAAAAAAGCCAACATTCATACAGGCTCAAGATATGCTTTCAGCGTTGCCCATGATTTTGGTGTTATCGGGAAGAACAGAGGATTCCTGACGGCTGCAGGAACACCTGTGAAACACAGTTCAGCTATCAAAGACCTGACGGATGCCTTGCTTCTCCCAACCCTCTGAAATTAAAAGCACACGGCAAACTGAACTCAAAGGAAGCTCAAGGCAATCATCTAGCCAATTCAGCTGCCAAACAGACAGCCAGTGGTCTAGGGAAGTGGACAGCAGGGTGGTAGAAGAAGACCACCCCGTGCTTGCCCTACAGACTCTCCCAGTGGACAGAGTTTATCTGAAAGAACTACAGGAAGTAGCAAGTCCAGATAAGAAGGAAAGCTGGAAGCGGAGAGGAGCAACTGGAATTACTCCACTGACCAACAACTTCTACAGATCATGCACTATCTGCGCCAAATGCAAGGCCCCGCCTTCATAGTCTCAGTGACCAAGGAAATCTGGACTGCACTGGGGGTTACCCTAGCTTTCCACACACCCTATCACCCCCAGAGAAGAGGGAAGGTCGAGAGAATGAACGGTACTTTAAAGACCCGAATGTTAAAAATGGCCCAAGAGACTGGTGTGCTTTGGCCGGACACCCTGCCCATTGCCCTATTCAGCGTCAGATATACACCTAAGGGAGAACACTCCCTATCTCCTTATGAGATTTTGTTTGGTTCGACCCTAGACTTGGTTGTTACTTTCCACAACAGTTACAGCTGCAATCTGATGTGTTGACTAATTATGTAACCGCATTATCATAATAATTAACCCACATACATGCCCAGGTGTTTTCTTCGATTCCAGATCCTGAATTAGATACAGGAACACACCAACTACTGCCTGGAGATTGGGTGCTGGTAAAGAAGTTTGTGAGGAAGCACTTCCTTGATCCAAGATATGATGGTCCATTCTAAGTTTTGCTGACCACAGCCACCTCAGTCAAATTGGCCAGAAAGAACACCTGAATACACGCATCCCACTGCAAGAAAGCTCCAACCCCTGAGGACAAGATCCCACCCACTTCATCATGATCGTGCTGCATATCCTTTTTCTGTTTGGTCTAAGGTGGGGGCCCAGGAGGTGGCCATCTTAAAAATGATAACATAATTACATTTTTGTATAACTCTTTAAGCACACATGTGGCCAACTTTACCTTTGATTACTGTGACATAGTAACTTGTCCATTTGACCCACATGTGTACATAAATGCCATAGGGGTCCCAAGGGGGGGTCCCTGATGAATTCCAAGCCAGGGACCAGGTAAAAGCTGGTTTTGAGTCTTTGATCCCCATAATAACTGTTAGCAAGAATGTAGATTGGATTAACTACATATACTATGTAGCGCTGGCATTTTTGCCTACTAATGCAAAGTAATGTGAAAGTATGGACAATGCATATATTGATATTTGGCTCCCTCCAGTGGCGAAAAATATGAACAGACTTCTTTAATTTCACACTCAAGACTTTGCAGAGCCTAACAGGAAGTGACCTGATGTTTACTTTGTGGGAAGACTGACTTACAAACAATGCCCACTCATCTAACCAAGAACACATAGTAACTGAAGTGCATGCTGGGTGGGGTCTAAAAAGAGGATCGGGGCCATTTTCTTTCTCTTCTGGACATGTGGCCTGCCTGGCGAGATCATGGAGGAGGTGTTCTAAAGAGCGCGGCCTACACCAACTGCAGAGCGGAAAGACCAGTGTCTCTGTTTTACACCTGTGTGCTGCAGAGACAGTGTGACTGGGTCGGGAAGGATCCAGAGCCACCTGACGGAGCCATCAGAGGGTCCCAGTCATCTTACAGAACAGAGACAGCATGACGGTTCTGGCTGCAAGCTGGACAGAGACAACAGGAGCGGTGGTTTCCTACTCTTCCAGGCCTGATTTGGTGAGAGGGCTGCTGCCCATAATTCTTAACGCACTTTTGTATACTTAGACCCATACATCAGTGTCACTGGAACCTGTAGTTCCACAGAGAAGGTCCTATCCTATTAGACTGAGTGTAAGCAGGCCTCAAGCCTATACTCCGCTGAGAACTGACACTGCAGGGTTTAGAGACAACTACATCGGAAGCAGTTTTAAGTGTGCTATATCACAAGAACAGTTACAGCAATTACTCTACACTAGGGATGAGCTTCGAGTTCGAGTCGAACTCATGTTCTACTCGAACATTGGCTGTTCGCAAGTTCGCCGAACAGCGAACAATTTGGGGTGTTCGCGGCAAATTTGAATGCCGCGGAACACCCTTTAAAAGTCTATGGGAGAAATCAAAAGTGCTAATTTTAAAGGCTTATATGCAAGTTATTGTCATAAAAAGTGTTTGGGGACCTGGGTCCTGCCCCAGGGGACATGGATCAATGCAAAAAAAAGTTTTAAAAACTGACGTTTTTTCAGGAGCAGTGATTTTATTAATGCTTAAAGTCAAACAATAAAAGTGTAATATCCCTTTAAATTTCGTACCTGGGGGGTGTCTATAGTATGCCTGTAAAGGGGCGCATGTTTCCTGTGTTTAGAACAGTCTGACAGCAAAATGACATTTGGAAGGAAAAAACTCATTTAAAACTACCCGCGGCTATTGCATTGCCGACAATACACATAGAAGTTCATTGATTAAAACGGCATGGGAATTCCCCACAGGGGAACCCCGAACTAAAATAAAAAAAAAAAAATGATGTGGGGGTCCCCCTAAATTCCATACAAGGCCCTTCAGGTCTGGTATGGATTTTAAGGGGAACCCCGCGCCAAAAAAAAAAAAAACAACGGCGTGGGGTCCCCCTTAAAATCCATACCAGACCCTTATCCGAGCACGCAACCTGGCAGGCCGCAGGAAAAGAGGGGGGGACGAGAGTGCGGCCCCCCCCCCTCCTAAACCGTACCAGGCCACATGCCCTCAACATTGGGAGGGTGCTTTGGGGTAGCCCCCCAAAACACCTTGTCCCCATGTTGATGAGGACAAGGGCCTCATCCTCACAACCGTGGCCGGTGGTTGTGGGGGTCTGCGGGCGGGGGGCTTATCGGAATCTGGAAGCCCCCTTTAACAAGGGGACCCCCAGATCCCGGCCCCCCCCCTGTGTGAAATGGTAAGGGGGTACTTACCCCTACCATTTCACTAAAAAACTGTCAAAAATGTTAAAAATGACAAGAGACAGTTTTTGACAATTCCTTTATTTAAATGCTTCTTCTTTCTTCCTTCATCTTCTTCTTCTGGTTCTTCTGGCTCTTCTGGTTCTTCCTCCGGCGTTCTCGTCCAGCATCTTCTCCGCGGCGTCTTCTATCTTCTTCTCCTCGGGCCGCTCCGCACCCATGGCATGAGGGGAGGCTCCCGCTCTTCTCTTCATCTTCTTCTCTTCTTCATCTTCTTCTTCATCTTCTTCTTCATCTTCTTCTTCTTCTTCTCTTCTTCATGTCTTCTCCGGGCCGCTCCGCAGCCATGCTGTGGCATGGA
The DNA here is from genome assembly GCA_037952925.1 of Lithobates clamitans. NCBI lineage: Eukaryota > Metazoa > Chordata > Amphibia > Anura > Ranidae > Lithobates > Lithobates clamitans. The sequence goes on from JBBGZY010000655.1 coordinate 8,212,530, forward strand.
GGGAGGCTCCCGCTGTGTGACGGCGTCTCTTCGTCTGACGGTTCTTAAATAACGGGGGGCGGGGCCACCCGGTGACCCCGCCCCCCTCTGACGCACGGTGACATGACGGGACTTCCCTGTGGCATTCCCCGTGACGTCACAGGGAAGTCCCGTCAAGTCACCGTGCGTCAGAGGGGGGCGGGGTCACCGGATGGCCCCGCCCCCCGTTATTTAAGAACCGTCAGACGAAGAGACGCCGTCACACAGCGGGAGCCTCCCTCCATGCCACAGCATGGCTGCGGAGCGGCCCGGAGAAGACATGAAGAAGAGAAGAAGAAGAAGAAGATGAAGAAGAAGATGAAGAAGAAGATGAAGAAGAGAAGAAGATGAAGAGAAGAGCGGGAGCCTCCCCTCATGCCATGGGTGCGGAGCGGCCCGAGGAGAAGAAGATAGAAGACGCCGCGGAGAAGATGCTGGACGAGAACGCCGGAGGAAGAACCAGAAGAGCCAGAAGAACCAGAAGAAGAAGAAGATGAAGGAAGAAAGAAGAAGCATTTAAATAAAGGAATTGTCAAAAACTGTCTCTTGTCATTTTTAACATTTTTGACAGTTTTTTAGTGAAATGGTAGGGGTAAGTACCCCCTTACCATTTCACACAGGGGGGGGGGCCGGGATCTGGGGGTCCCCTTGTTAAAGGGGGCTTCCAGATTCCGATAAGCCCCCCGCCCGCAGACCCCCACAACCACCGGCCACGGTTGTGAGGATGAGGCCCTTGTCCTCATCAACATGGGGACAAGGTGTTTTGGGGGGCTACCCCAAAGCACCCTCCCAATGTTGAGGGCATGTGGCCTGGTACGGTTCAGGAGGGGGGGGGGCCGCACTCTCGTCCCCCCTCTTTTCCTGCGGCCTGCCAGGTTGCGTGCTCGGATAAGGGTCTGGTATGGATTTTTAGGGGGACCCCACGCCGTTTTTTTTTTTTTTTTGGCGCGGGGTTCCCCTTAAAATCCATACCAGACCTGAAGGGTCTGGTATGGAATTTAGGGGGAACTCCACGTCAATTTTTTTTTTTAATTTTGGCTGGGGTTCCACTTAATATCCATACCAGACCTGAAGGGCCTTGTATGGAATTTAGGGGGACTCCCACATCATTTTTTTTTTTTAATTTTGGTTCGGGGTTGCCCTGTGGGGAATTCCCATGCCGTTTTTATCAATGAACTTCTATGTGTATTGGTGGCAATGCAATAGCCGCGGTAGTTTTAAATGTGTTTTTTCCTTCAAAATGTCATTTTGCTGTCAGACTGTTCTAAACACGGGAAACATGCGCCCCTTTACAGGCATACTATAGACACCCCCCAGGTATGAAATTTAAAGGGATATTACACTTTTATTGTTTGACTTTAAGCATTAATAAAATCACTGCTCCTGAAAAAACGGCCGTTTTTAAAACTTTTTTTTGCATTGATTCATGTCCCCTGGGGCAGGACCCAGGTCCCCAAACACTTTTATTGACAATAACTTGCATATTAGCCTTTAAAATTAGCACTTTTGATTATTCATGTTCGTGTCCCATAGACTTTAACGGTGTTCACGTGTTCGAACAAATTTTTTTCCTGTTCGCATGTTCTGGTGCGAACCGAACAGGGGGGTGTTCGGCTCATCCCTACTCTACACTATTCTTTGTCTGTATTACAATACAATAGCTAGCAGAAGACAGAAGACTACATCTTTTATCGCAAGGCCTTGCATTCAATCACAATAAGGAAGGACTGTATTATAAGGCAGGGGGAGCTCCTTAGTAACTGTGTTGTGCTGGGTGAATAACTTTACATTACTGTGTTTATTACAGCGTGCTGGAAGTGGGAAGGTACTCAGAGTCAAGACATTGTCATTCTGAGCATTGGTCCCACTTGGAGACGCACTTGAGAGGGTCATCCAAGAGTTCCTTATAGATTAAAAATCTTGTGAATACCCACTGTGTTGTCGCATTACGTTTGTGTGATGGTACAGTATTGTAATTATTGTTTTATGCCAGTTCCAGTAAAGAACATATTGTGGTTAATTACAATTGGTGTGAAGCGTTGTTCCTTTCCCCTACAGGTGGAAGAATGGATACCCAAGGTAATGGTAAGGGTACACGATCGAATTATCCTTTGTTGCTAGCTTCACACCAACACTGCACCACAGCTGTGCCAAGGGGATTGAGCCAAGTATTGAGGGATGTAAGAGCAGAGTACAGACCCAATTTAAACCAGCAGCTCCTTCAAGGGTAAGTGCTACAACTACAACCAACAGAGATTCATGAATTACACTAGGGATGCCATTCAGGGAATTGCTGACCAGTTAGCCGCCACTTCCTATATGACATTTCAGAACCGGATGGCCTTAGACATGGTGTTAGCTGAGAAAGGAGGTGTCTGTAAAATGATAGAAAGAACGGGAACCTGTTGTATTTACATCCCTGATAATACTGGCCCAAATGGTAAGGTTACTCTAGCTATAAAGAAATTAGAAGATCTGTCATTGGAGTTAAAGAAGAACTCAGGTATCACAGACCCGTGGGATCAATATTTTAGCTGGATAAGTGGGTGGCAAAAGGTGCTCGCCCAGATAGGGGTAACGGTATTAATAATCCTAGTTCTTTTAGCCCTGACTGTATGTTGTATCCTACCATTTGTAAAGAAGTTAATGAGCAAAGCTGAAGACAACAGCACACCTACATTTCTCCACCAAGAAGATTAGGCCCCCCTTATGATAGAAGATAAACCCTTCACCCCTTTACAGTCACTACCTGTCCATAATCTCACAATCCTATAGGGTTATAAGGACAGGTAGCGCCTGACTGCCCTTCTCTGGCTGTATCGAGGGGTGTAGTGAACTAGTTGCTGCCCATCTCTATATACAGCCTAAAAAAGTTGCTGAGGAGAATTGGCCAGGTGAGTAGGACCTTTAGTATGAGGGACAGAAGAAAATAGCCATTTTAGGGGTAACTGTGAAGGAATGTAATGAACATAATGATAATCAGAAAATGCCTATTTTCTTACGTGTATACATGATTCTATGCAACTCCTTACTTATTATATAGTATACAGCTTAGCTTTGCTTCGGGACTAAGATGGCGCCTGCATGCTGCCGACTACGCCCTGGAGGTGTGAGGAAGTAAAGAGAGAACAAGCGACAACAAAGCTTCAAGCATCAAGTTCCTGCATTGTTCGTGTATTTCGGCCACTAAGATGTGCCTTTTAGACTATGACCACATTTACATAGTAGTGACGTATACTCTATTGTTCTTTGTGTATAAAACGATGGGCACCGCCCTGCAATAAAGGGAGATGAGGACGTAATTGAGCTGAGCAGACATCCGTGTGATTACTCCCAGTGTGCACGTACATCCACACTTCATAACCAGGAGCAGCAGCAGACATTTAACCTGAACCCGATTGCAGTTCTGATCCATTACAGAAGGAGCTGTACGCTTCAAGCACATAGCCTAGTTTCCTGTCCTTCCTACACTGAGGTCCGCCCACCGCGTGACGTCATTTCCCTCCGCAGGCAGCCAGGATCCCCTTCACATCCTGCTTTGGAAACAGCGTCCTGTACAGGCACAAATACCACCGAACGCTGGGAAACCGGATTGCTGGCACCCCTTGAGGAGGACGTCCTGTATGAAAGATATGCCTTTGATAGCTTCTCTTGTGTAAGTGCATTACTTTTGCGCTATTAAATAACTTTGTAATACTACACTTAGGTGCACCTCCCTCCTTTTCTCTTTAACAGCTCCAGGATAGTTGGAAGGATGTTCCATAACTCTCTGGAGCCATTTAAAGCCCCATTGGAGTCTTAAAAAACCCGTAATTTCACTTTCCCAATCCACTCCAATTCTTGTTGCCAAAATGGCGACATTACATCAAAATCTTCTGATGTTTACTGGAAGTTTCAAGGAAATGAAAACTCTCAGTTTCTCTCATTCCTATCTCTGTAAGGTTTGTATTGCTACCCATATCTCTGCTGGTAAGATTTACCTCTCACTTGTGATGAGCACTCTCTCAAAAAAACAAAAAAACAATTAAAGGTAGTTTTCATATATGCCAACAGATGACAAAAAAGTGCTGAAGTGATTATAAAGCCATTAAAAAAACAACAAATGTGATATACTTACCCTCAGTGTGCATTGAAATTGCACAGAGTGGCCCCAATCCTCCTCTTCTTGACTCCCCGCCGACGCTCCTGGCTCCTCTTTTTCTCAGTGTGTCACCATAGGAAGCCGTTTACTACTGTGACACACCTGCGGGTTCAATCCGAAGCTGTGCTGCCTGCATCCCTAGACATCATCTTAGGGTTACAGTTGGATACAGTTGTAGCTTAACATGGGTGGTTGGTTGGGTAAAACTGCAGCTCAAGCCCCTATTTTTTACCCCCTGGCCCCCAGAGTTAATGAGGCTATACTCCTTGTTACTGGGACAAGAAGTATGGTGTGGTCTCCCCAATGGGCACAAAGAATATACCATAATAGGGTTCTTAAGCCTCGTACACACGATCGGACTTTCCGACGCAAAATGTTCGATGACAGGCTGTTGCCGGTAAATCTGACGGTCTGTATGCTCCATCGGACAATTGTTGTCGGATTTTCCGCGGACAAATTTTTGATAGCGGGTTTTCAAAATTTCTGCAAACAAATGTGTGTTGTCGGATTTTCCAAGCATATGTACACAAGTCCGTCGGACAAAGGTTTGGTCGGACAATCGGTTGGTCTTGTAAACTACCGTTTGTAATGGAGAATTAACATTTGTGACGTGGCAAATTATGAAATCTCCAAATGCAGCGCACAATTCTTTTCTTCTTTAATGGGATAACAATGAAGCTGTTTTGCTGGTGATACTGATGGAGTTATGGCAAACGAATTTTCAAAGGCATTTTTTTCTAGTGATATCAAGAATAATATTATTATGCTTTTTTTTTTTTTTTTTTTCTTTTATTTGGGCAAGTTACCACAACACCATTATCCCCTAGTTTTTAAGATCAAAGATACAACTATTTTGGTGTCCCTTGTCAATTTTACATTGTATTTTTTAAAATGTAAATACCTACTCCCAAAATGTCATTTGAAGTAAAGCACATAGCCAAGTATTAAAAAAATGAATAAAAACCAAGCGCTGATGTGGAAAGATATGTGTGATATAAATAAATTGTGCTTAAAAATATATATATACCAATATAGTTAGAGCTATGAAAAAATCAGTAAATTAAAGCTGCTATCAATATAGGGTGATCAGATAACCAAACAAATAGTACTAAGTATAAAATTGATGCGATTTAAATAAATAGTGCACAATATGCTGCTGCGACTAAGCTTAAATCCAGGAATAAAAAATGCATACATGTGAATAAAATAATTTAATAATTATGGTGCTAATACATGTGTTAAAATTGCCAAAATAAATCTTCAAATTGGTGATGTGACGGTGAGTATAAATAAAATAATAATGACACTCTAAATACAATGTCCAGGCAGAGATAAATAGTGGGAGAAAGTAAAAATAATTAAACAGTTCCTTCCCTTAATCCAGATTGATTGACTCACTGGGTTAGATCGTTTGTATCAGGATATTTAGCTTTTCTTGTATCCCACTTCAGCATTTACACTGCTGGTGATTCGGCTCTCAGGATAAAGGTTTTATGCAAAGCAAGCAAAGAAAAAATAGATCATTGTGCAGTGAACTTACTAGATAGTACATAAGCAAAACAGGGACAAAAGATACACTCACAAACTCCCGGTCTATTAGAAGCATTCAAATAAGCAGATTGCAGGAGGAGCTTAGGACGTTCAGTGCTGCAATACACCTGAAGGTTAACAGCAGCTGTTTCTCTATGGGAAACCTCGTCCACAGCGGCTGACTGCAATCTGCTTATTTGAATGCTTCTAATAGACCGGGAGTTTGTGAGTGTATCTTTTGTCCCTGTTTTGCTTATGTACTATCTAGTAAGTTCACTGCACAATGATCTATTTTTTCTTTGCTTGCTTTGCATAAAACCTTTATCCTGAGAGCCGAATCACCAGCAGTGTAAATGCTGAAGTGGGATACAAGAAAAACTAAATATCCTGATACAAACGATCTAACCCAGTGAGTCAATCAATCTGGATTAAGGGAAGGAACTGTTTAATTATTTTTACTTTCTCCCACTATTTATCTCTGCCTGGACATTGTATTTAGAGTGTCATTATTATTTTATTTATACTCACCGTCACATCACCAATTTGAAGATTTATTTTGGCAATTTTAACACATGTATTAGCACCATAATTATTAATTTATTTTATTCACATGTATGCATTTTTTATTCCTGGATTTAAGCTTAGTCGCAGCAGCATATTGTGCACTATTTATTTAAAGCGCATCAATTTTATACTTAGTACACAGCCAAGTATTATTCTCCACAATTTTTATTGTGCATTAAAAAAAGAAAACAAATAAAATTAGACATGCTATCTGCCAATAGGACTTAAAGCGGGGTTCCACCCAAATTTTGAACATTATCTCTATGCATTCTCTTCCTTGCCTAGATGCTGATATGCTGTGTAAAAAAATTCAAATTGCCGTAATTACCTTTTTTTTTCTAATCTTCTTTGCACTTCCTGGTTTTCCTCCCATGGGAGTAGGCGTGTTTCTAGCCTCTCCCAGACCTCCCACAGCCCCTGGGAGCTAGTCTCAGGCTTCCCAGCATGCATTGTGCAACAGCGTCATCACAACATCTTGGTGAATGCTGGGAGCACAGCATTCACTGCATGCAGGAAATACATGCTTGTGGGCTTCAAATGCCCACAATGAAGATGGAAACCGCCTTCAGTGAATTTTATAAGTTATTCATTACAACAAAATCGGACACAGGCGGACTTATTACACAGAACATGTGAGTAGATAATCATCAGAAGAAAAGTTTGTGAATGAACTCCAAAAAAAAACAAAACGATAGATAGGTGGCCCCCCGCTTTAACCAAAAAGTGCATCCTATGCATCCAAAAATATAGAAAATATAACAAATCAAATCATTATTCAACCAAAAAAATAATGTCAAAGCAATAAATCCAAGGCCAATAATAAATAACACGTTATCTCCTCCGATTCAACATGGCTGGTTGACGAACGGCCGTTCAAAAACGAACTGAAAAGTGCGAAATTAAAAGTGCGAATGAAAAGCGCGAATCAAAGCTCACCAAACTTCTACTAACGCAAAATTAGCAGAAGGAGCCCAAAGGGTGGCGCATGACTAGTGAGCTTCCTTTTTATCGGCTCGTAGTACGTCTAGAACGTCACTACGTTCGGAATTGTTGGCCAACATTTGTGTATGCAAGACAAGCTTGGGCCAACTTCCTTCGGCCAAAATTTAACGGTTTTGTTTGCAAACAATCCGATTGTGTGTATGAGGCTTAACCCTTTACTATTTTATCCAAAACTAACAAAAACATTTTCCTTTTTAATTTTTGTTTTTTTCAGTGTAGTTTAATTTGCTTGCTAAGAACTGCATACTTCCTTAGTTTTTTTGTCACATTTTTCTCTTCAGAAATGTAAATTATGTGCATCATCACCTAAACAAAGTAACTGAAAGGTGTTGGAAAGGAAAGTCTCATCCTCTCACCTACTAGTTTAATGACTCACACCTTTTTGGGATTGCTGGTTGAAGATTCTGCTATGTGTGGCAGTTCATCTAAATATGTAGGTTGTCTGTTTATTAGAAATGCAGCAATGCAATTATGGAGGTAATGAGCATTACTGAATAACTAGGCTAATTATTATAACAGTTCACCCAAGTCACATAAAATTAGCTCAGCTGACAGACAGTATAGCTGTTAACATAATTAGACACACATGCAGGGAACAGTTTCAATCCAATGTTAAGCAACAGGTTTTCATACAGGTCAAGAGGCAGGGACCCTAATTTGTACAACATGCATGACAGCAAAAAAGCTACAACATTAGAAGAACAGAAAAGAGAGCAAGATGGAGAGATAGCAAAAGCGTGAGATAAAAAAGAAAGTGACCCTTTGAAAGCCACAGTTCTGTATTTCTGTATTTCACCTAAATTTACAGCTGCATTAGCCTGAGCACAGAATTAGGATGGGAGAATTTGGGCTGTTTTTATTAGTGCAGTCTGTAAGGATATTTTAGCTTGCTGTCCACCATTTTAGCTATAAGAATATGTATCCATCTTAGAATAATATGTATATGTGACATCTATCAAAAGTTAGTTTCAAATCCTTGTAAATAACATGATTTCCCCGAAATGACGCATGAAGGTTTTCGCTTGTTTATAGTTTCTGTATGAAGAAATAATGTCTCATTTTTAGGTGGTTTTTAATCATCTGATGTATACGCAATGTCTGTATATTAATGAAAGGGTTGAACTTTTTTTGTGATGTCGTTTTGATTATATAAGTGATTGTCTACGGAAGTAAAAAGCAGAACATTCCAGACATTTGACTGTTGTGTCATTATTTTCTCACTGGAATGGTCTCCGGGCCTGATTTGGGTTTGAAAGAACACTCTAATCAGGATATGCTAGAGAAGAGGTTCACTTGCTCCTAGAAGAAGATCCTTAGCCCCCTAACAGAGTTTTGGTGGCAGCGGTGGGACGGTCATTGTTCATGAGATGATCATCATCCAAGATCATCATCCAAGTTTCTAAAGTCCGGTGAGTCTGATTTAATTATTATTATTTCTTTCACCGTGACTTTAGTTTAAAAGACCGTTTCCTTATATGGGGTTAACAGAAGGTGTAGTGTTAAAAACATTTATGTAAATGTATGAATCTCGCAGAGATCTGTTCGGGTGACGGATAAAAGGAACTCTGAGATAGTTCTAAAAAGAAAGGACTCTGAGTTAGTCCAAAGGACTCTGAGTTAGTCCAAAGGACTCTGAGTTAGTCCAAAGAACTCTGAGATAGTTCTAAAAAGAAAGGACTCTGAGTTAGTCCAAGGGGTTCTGAGAAACCCAAAGTAATATAATACAGTACTGTAAGAAGTTTTATAAAGATATCTGATAGAGTGTCCCGGAAAAACCCAAACCTCTTTGCTTACCTTATCTATCGCTAATCGCTTAGATTTTTTATATATATAAAGTAAGATAAGATAATCTGTACGTGTATTGTGTGGATTTTGTCGGACGCTGCAAGGTGAGGTGGCGTCCACCACTGTATTGTTATGGGTCAATCATTAGGGAAGAAGATTCCCCTTCCAGATGTAGGAGAGACATGTAAATGTTATGTAGCCAGAATATATGGAACTGATTATATGTATATTAACCTTTGGGTAGATAATCTGGCGGGATGGACTGAAGGCATGAGGAGTAGTGACCCATTTCCCCGACAGGGTCAGAATGACATTTTTCATATGGACATGGTCAAGGGACTTTGTTTAGGGGATAGGGAAGCTTTCCCATATTATACGGGAGACCCCCAATGGGATAAGGAATATATGAGGAAAGGTGGGGAAAATTGGTTATTGTATGCCCCCTACTGGTATGAGAGAGCGGATAAGAAAATAAGAAAGAGAAGTCCAAATCCAAGGGACAAGGAAGCTCCGGGGTTAGATGCTTGTGAGAAGAGACTTAAATTAGGTTTCCCATCCTTAGTTCCATGTGTATCAGCTCTCCCAGTAGCTCCCTCAGCTGATCCCCCAGTTGTTCCATCACCTCCACCTTATATACTGCAGCCAAATTTGGGAGCACCAAAACAAATATACCCCTCGTTCTCAAAAGAGGACATTGAGTTTTTGGCTGCAATTGCAGCAGTTCGTCCATTCGAGAATAGAGTGTCACCTGCAGAGGCATCTGTTTCCTCTGTATCCGTTCAACAGCAAGGTGCAGTGGTGGGTCAGTCACAGGTTGCTGTCCTATCAGATCAGCCACTGCCTGTAGTTTCACAAATGCAACAGCCGATGGGTGCTGCCTCCTCCACAATGGATGAGGAGTTACCTGAAAAGACACCTGCGGGGGAACATAAAATAAAGATGCCCCGTGGACCTTTTAGGGAGGATCCGGCTCAGACCAGGAGTACAACTCAGAAATTAAAACAAGCTGCAGAGAGTGAGATTGCACAACACGCAGTTTCAAAACAAACAGCTGACAGAAAGAAAGAGGAAGTAGCTACGCAGCTAGCAATGCAAAGCTTTCCTTTTCTGACTGTTGGTGACATAATGGTGATAAAATGTATCGATATTGAAGATATCAATCGTATTGTCAAACATTGCCCCAAACCTTCCACATCAGCTTTGGGGGCAATAGCTTATTTAAAGAAAGCTTGTAAGGGTAGAAATTATACATAGATAGTTTGGTGGGAACTACCTCCCCATGGGATTGGACTAAAGTGCCCACCATAGATGTCCTAGAGGCACCCACTACCAAAGCAGAGGCTTATTCACTAAACACTGTTGAAGGAAGGAACCTTATGTGGGAAGAGCTAGAGAAGGAAATGAAAAGAGTTTTCATTAACAAGTCGTCACTCCCTACTGCAGTAGCTTGCAAACAGAAATCATCAGAGTCAGTTTTGGAATTTTGGAAAAGATTTCAGGAGGTCTGGACACAAGATGCCGGACTCAATACTCAGGATGGAATGCACAGTCTTTTAATACAGACTTATCTTAGCAACCTGGCCCCTAAATATGTCCTTGTTGTGAGACAGCAGATTTCAGATTGGGCGACAAGCAGTATGACTGACTTTCAAAAAAAATTGACTGAAAAAGACGCAGCGGGGTGTTTTGACATTCCCAAGCAGACACCAGCACCGATACATTACCAGGATAATTTCCCAGGAAATCAAAGGGGAAACTTTTATAAAAAAATTGGACAGGATAGAGGGGGTTATAGAGGTGGATATAGGGGAAGAGGACAGCCACAAAGAGGGGACTTCCAGCAGAGACAACCTAAACCAGGGTGTTTTAATTGTGGGGACCCCGGACATTGGAAAGCTCAATGCCCCTGGTATGACCGAGAGTGTACAAATTCAGGGCCACCGGCTGCACCTACTCCCCCTCAGGCACCACCCTCAGGACAGCAGCAACATGGTGTTAAGTACCCCATTTCTTGGAAAAAACAGCAGTCACAATGAAGCTGCCCGGAAGGTAGTATCCTGGCATTTCCACTTGTCTCTCATTCTTATCATGAACAGCCTATAATTTCATTGCTTGTAGACGGGCATGAGGTACCATTTGTGCCTGATTCAGGGGCGACATGCAGTACCATTAGCAAGGATTTTTATAGGGGAGAGATTGTGGATGCTGAGCCTTCAATGGGAATAAATGGGATACTCACCAAAACTTTTAAAACACCCCCGCTTTCACTAAGCACCCGTACTGGTGCTGATTGTAATCTGCAACATTGTTTTAGAATTATTCCTGGTTGTCCCGTGAGTCTCTTGGGTAGGGACTTGCTGGGAAAATTGGGCATTACAATGAAAATTACTGCAAAAGGAGGATTATATGTAAAATCTGACAGGGTTCACCTTTTTACATCGCTCTCACACCCAGAAGAGGAAGATGTCAAATTGAGTGAGGAGGGAGTATGGGCAGTGAATCCTCTTGATGTAGGGTTCATTTCCTGTACGCCCTATAAAGCCACTTTGAAACCAGGAGCTTTACCTGTGTATCATAAACAGTACCCCATATCCAGAGAAAAAGAAGAGGGTATAGAGCCCATTGTGGAAGATTTCTTGAAGAAAGGTATTTTGAGAGAAATCATTTCTCCTTATAACACTCCTATCAATCCTGTTAAAAAGCCGGATGGCAGTTACAGGTTTGTACAGGACCTTAGAGCCATAAACAACTTAGTGGTACCAATTGCCCCAATAGTGCCTGATGTGCCATCATTGCTCACCTCCATACCATCCGATGCTGAGTATTTTTCTGTAATTGACCTCTCAAATGCGTTTTTTTCAATTCCTGTGGACGAGGGAACACAGCCACTCTTTGCCTTCCGATTTAAAAATCGGACGCTGACCTGGTGCAGATTGCCCCAGGGCTATATAGACTCACCTGTTGTCTATTCTATTGTCCTCCAAACCACTCTTAGAGCTTGGACACCTGAACATGGTTCAGTCTTGCTGCAGTATGCGGATGATCTGCTACTCTGCAGCTTGACAAGGGAGGCCGCCCTGGAGGATGGGAGAAATCTTTTGAAATGTCTTTTTGAAAGTGGTCATAAAGTGTCAAAAAGACACTTTTTGCAATGGTGTCAGAAAACAGTTGAATATCTAGGGTTTGTTCTCACAAAAGGAGAAAGAAGAGTCAGTCATAAAAGAGTTATGGCTCTGATGGGTCTGCCCCGCCCACTCAATAGGAAGGACATGCTCACCTTCCTAGGTATGATTGGTTACTGCCGCACAATGGATACCTGACTGCTCTTACTATGACAATCTCCTGAGACAGGCCACAGGTTCAGACATGCCAGACTGTGTTAAATGGACAGATGAAATGTGTAATGCTTTTGTGTATTTGAAAAATGCTATGGTAACAGCTCCAGGACTCGGCCTTCCTAAATATAATGTGATGTTTTATTTGTATGCCAGGGAAAATTGTACAACGATGGCAGGTGTCCTCGCTCAGGAGCATGGAGGCAAGCTTCGCCCTGTTGCTTTTTTTTCAAAGGTGGTACCAGTACCAGTTCAGGGCATGCCCGCATGTTTCAGAGCTTTAGCGTCTTGTGCTATGTTGGTTGACATGGCTGCAACTTTGACTTTGGGCCATGATACTACTTTGTATACTACTCATAATGTGTTCACATTACTGAGAAATATACATACGCAACATATGTCCGCCCAAAGGTTGAGCGGCTATGAGGTGATACTGTTGTCAAATCCAAAACTGCATATTAAATATGCTTCCCCTAATGCAGGCCCAGCTCCAATTTTAAATGCACTGCTAGGATTAAAAGGAGAGCAGGATGAAGTTGTGCCACAACATGACTGCACCAACCTCATCCACCAAGACACATCTCCCAGACCTGACTTGTCCCCTACTGCTTTGCCAAATGTGCAAAATGTGTATGTGGATGGATCTTGTTCTAGGCCAAATGATCACACATATCATGCAGGATATGCGGTTGTGCAACTTCCAGATGTTATACTTGAGGCCAAACCTATCCCATATCAATCAGCCCAAGCTGCGGAATTGATTGCTCTCACCAGGGCGTGCCAAATGTTTGAGGGTCAAGATGTGAACATTTACACTGACTCCAAATATGGGTATGGCGTGGTATATAATTTCGGCGTCATATGGAGTAGGCGTGGCTTTATTGCAGCTGATGGAAAAAGCATCTCTCATTCCTCTCTAGTAGAGTCATTGTTAAAAGCTATTCAGTTGCCCAGAACTCTTTCCATAATACATTGCAGAGCACATACAGGCCAACAAACAGAAGTAGCTTGAGGAAATGCTCTAGCTGATTCAGCAGCCAGAAAAGCAGCTCAACCAGCTCAAATCCAAATGCCAATGTTACAGCCTGAACTTTCTTGTTTTGACCATGTACTGTCTGACCTACAAGATTATGCCTCAGAGGCCGACATGAGAGATTGGGAAAACGTAGGTGCACAAATAGATCCAAAAACAGGACTTTTGTGCAAAGAGGGGAAGGTATGTATTCCAATGGCAAGTGCATCACTTTTTATTGCCCAGTATCATGGAATAGGTCATAGAGGCTGGAAGGCAACTTGTGAGTTACTAGGCAAGGATTTTTACATTTCAGATCTCCCTTTGTTGACAAGGGATTACGTGTCCAGGTGCATTACTTGCATTAGGAACAACCCAAATAACCCAAACAAAGCGAAACACGAACATTTGATATATCCCAGTACACCTTTCACCCACCTACAAGTTGATTTCACACACATGCCCAAGTTAGGGAAAAGACAGGAATATTTTTTGGTGGTCTTGGACATGTTTACGAGATGGGTTGAAATTTTTGTAACTACAAAGGAAGACGCACAAACAGTAGTGAAAATTCTCACACAGGAAATTATTCCTCGATGGGGATGTCCACTTCAGATAAACTCAGACAGAGGTCCTGCATTCACCTCAAAAGTATGTCAGGACTTGGTACACTCACTCCAAATAGAATGGAAGTTTCACATTCCATATCATCCCCAAAGTTCAGGGATAGTGGAAAGGGTAAATAGGACCGTGAAAGATAAAATAAGGAAGGCCACAGGAGGAACCTTTGTCCATTGGAAGAGGGTTCTCCCAGCGGTTTTGGCAGAGATAAGAAGTACTCCCTCCAAAACTACAGGCTACTCTCCTTTTGAAGTGTTGATGGGCCGTCCCTTTCCTACTCCCTGGGCCAGAGCACCTCTTATGATAGAGCAGGGGGATTTGGATCTAGTACAGTCAGAGTATGTGAGGAAACGAATTAAAACTTTAAAACAACTACAGTTGAGAGAAATGTTGCTCGCACCTCTCCTTTTTCTTCACAGGAACCTACCCACCCTTTTAAAGTAGGAGACACGGTGGTGGTCCAACAGTTGAATAGAAGCAAGAAACAGGAATATCCTTTTGGACCTCCTACTACGGTGATTGCAGTGACCAGAACAGCTATCCTGGTGGAGAATTGCCAATCCTGGATCCATGCCAGCCGAGTGAAAAAGGTTGTCCAAAGCCCCAAGAGCAGGAAGGAGATCTTAAATACAGGAGGCCCTCAAGCAGAAGTCCAAGCAGATGAAGGAGAAGTTCCTGGAAAAGCAGGTCCGGCCAGAGAAGATGACCTTGCTTATTCCACCACAGACTTCTGGCAAGGCATTCTGCCTCCTGTTCCTGATCACCCTGATAGTGTTCCCGCCCATTTGGATCATCACTAACTGTATCTACCACCCTGAAGATTTGGATGCGATTAAAAGTATTTGTGGTAATACATATACACAGAAGAACATTACAGTGATACAAGTTAGAAATAAGAGACATTGAAGATAATTTTGCTGATAAAATGCTTTTGTTAAAATTTAAATATGCTTATGCTCGGAAATCAGGATTTCAAAAATGTTGGATCTGTAGTAAACTGCACCCTAGCACTGTTAGGATACCCCTAATGGCTATACCTTTAAATATTACTCCCCTGTTGAGAGAAGAGATTCTCCTTGACCTTCTGAATGTCAGCAGAAGAACTAATGACACCATTTCCTTTCACATCATCAATAGAAGTCATAATCCTACCTGGTGTTTTAATTTAAGGAATTCTACTAGAAATGCTCGTATCTGTAGTCAATCAGTTTTGAACATTTCTAATTGCTATGCCCCTAGTGGGAAGTTTTGTTCTTTATATCAAACACACCACGATGAGGTCAGAGTACGGGCTGATTTTGAAAAGATTCTTGCCTCTGAAGATAAAAGTAGTAAATCTGTACAGTATTTGTTTCAGGTTTTAGCAGCAGTTACAGCAGTAGATCAAGAGACTGCTGTGAATACGCCCTTCTCGTTTGGTAACCACACTTATGTTTGTTGTGGAAAGACTTGTTATCCCTGGATTCCACAAGAGGTCCAAGGCTGGTGTTACCTGGCCTCACTGGTGCCCATAATGGGGGTGATAGGTGATAGTGATGGGAGTCATTTGCTTGAAGCTAGTATACACCCAAGGTATCCATTGAAACATCGTAACAAGAGAGAGTTATTCCTTGAGAAGGATATGGCCTGGGCATGGTTCCCTTCCTGGACAGGATGGGGAATAGATTTGATGAAAAGGTTAAATAATTATTCAGGAATTATTGATGAGATGATGGAAAAGAATTCTGATGACATTTCTAAACTTAATGTTGAAACTAGGGCTATTAGAAAACAACTAGAATTGCATGACTTAGCCATTGAGAGTTCAGCCCTTACAGGATTATGTGAAATGACTGAGGATTATGAATGTTGTACTTGGGTACACAATACCAGTATAGAGGTACCAGATTATTATGATGTGATAGCTTAGCATAGAAAAGAGGTGGCCAAGCTGCAACAAGAGGCTCGCAACATAGCCCAGACCTGGAGTCCTTTTGGAAATGTTGATTTTGGAGGGATATTCTCTTGGATAAGGGATATTGCCGTAATTTTAATTATTGTCGTGTTCTTTTTCCTTTTTCTTTATCTTGTGTACAAGCTTATTATGTGCCTTATTAATAGAGCCACTCGCATTTCAGATCCCTCATCTCCCAATAAAACTTATCTCAGTATGTATCATCAGAAGCAAGCTGAGAATATCGCCATGATAAGGAAGTGAGATCATACATATATATATATACATGTGTGATCAAAGAGGGGATTGTAAGGATATTTTAGCTTGCTGTCCACCATTTTAGCTATAAGAATATGTATCCATCTTAGAATAATATGTATATGTGACATCTATCAAAAGTTAGTTTCAAATCCTTGTAAATAACATGATTTCCCCGAAATGACGCATGAAGGTTTTCGCTTGTTTATAGTTTCTGTATGAAGAAATAATGTCTCATTTTTAGGTGGTTTTTAAACATCTGATGTATACGTAATGTCTGTATATTAATGAAAGGGTTGAACTTTTTTTGTGATGTCGTTTTGATTATATAAGTGATTGTCTACGGAAGTAAAAAGCAGAACATTCCAGACATTTGACTGTTGTGTCATTATTTTCTCACTGGAATGGTCTCCGGGCCTGATTTGGGTTTGAAAGAACACTCTAATCAGGATATGCTAGAGAAGAGGTTCACTTGCTCCTAGAAGAAGATCGTTAGCCCCCTAACACAGTCAAGCTACTAAAATTGCACGTGATCACCAGCGATTGGTTGCTAGTAGGGATGGGCCGAACACCCCTCCGGTTTGGTTCGCATCCAGAACATGCGAACAGGCAAAAAATTTGTGCGAACACTGTTAAAATCTATGGGACTTGAAAGTGAAAAATCAAAAGTGGTAATTTTAAATGGCAATATGCAAGTTATTGTCATAAAAAGTGTTTGGGGACATGGGTCCTGCCCCAGGGGACATGTATCAATGCAAAACTAAGTTTTAAAAACTGACGTTTTTTCGGGAGCAGTGATTTTAATAATGCTTAAAGTGAAACAATAAATGAAATATTCCTTTAAATTTTGTACCGGGGGTGTGTGTCTATAGTATGCCTGTAAAGTAGTGCATGTTTCCCGGGTTTATAACAGCCGAGAGCAAAATGACATTTCTAATGGAAAAAAAAGTCATTTAAAAGTGCTAGCGCTAGTGCCGGGTATTAATGAATTGTTGGTCCCAACAATACACATAAAAGTCATTGAAAGTCATCGAAAAAAAAAATGCGTGGGGCCCCCCCAAAATTCCATTACCAGGCCCTTCAGGTCTGGTATGGATATTAAGGGGAACTGCGCCAAATTAAAAAAAAAAATGGCGTGGGGTTCCCCTCAAAAATCCATGGATGGATTTTAAGGGGAACTCCGCGCCAATTTTTTTTTTAAAAAATGGCGTGGGGTTCCCCCAAAAATACCCACCAGACCCTTATCCGAGCACGCAACCTGGCAGGCCGCAGAAAAAGAGGGGGGAACCGTACCTGGCCACATGCCCCCCTCTGACGCAAGGGGATATGCCGGGGTTACCCAGTGACATGTACGGGTGACCTCGCCCCCTCTGACACAACGGGGGTTTCTCATGATGCATCAGAGGGGGCGGGGTCACCCGTACATGTCACTGGGTAACCCTGGCACTCCCCCTTGCGTCAGAGGGGGGCAGGGTCACCCGTCCACACCACGGGTGGCCCTGCCCTCGGTTATTTAAGAACTGTCATCCAAGTCGCACGTTATTCTGCCGGGAGCCTCCTATGGAGGAGGTTGTATAGTTCGTGGATCGTAGAAGGATTACATCGCTGGAATTTTTTTTTTTTTTAAAGGACTTGTGCCAAGCTGTGTGTGTTTTTTTTTTTACCACTTTTTGTCACTTTTTTGGGTGAAATGGTAGGAGTACAATGTACCCCATTACCATTTCACATGGGGGGCGGGATCTGGGAGTCCCCTTTGTTAAAGGGGGCTTCCAGATTACGATAAGTCCCCCGTCCGCAGACCCTCACAACCACCGAGCAAGGGTTTCTGGGGATGAGGCCCTTCTCCCCATCAACATGGGGACAAGGTGCTTTGGGGGGGCTACCCCAAAGCACCCTCCCAATGTTGAGGACATGTGGCCTGGTACGGTTCAGGAGGGGGGGAGCTCTCTCGTCCCCCCTCTTTTACTGCGGCCTACCAGGTTGCGTGCTCAGATAAGGGTCTGGTGTGGATTTTTGGGGGAACCCCATGCCATTTTTTTTATTTCGGCGCGGAGCTCCCCTTAAAATCCATACCAGACCTGTAGGGCCTGGTAATGGAATTTTGGGGGACCCCCACGCATTTTTTAAAATTTATCAATGACTTTCAATGACTTATATGTGTATTGTCGGGACCGACAATTCATTAATAGCCAGCACTAGCGCTAGCACTTTTAAATGACCTTTTTTTCCTTTAGAAATGTCATTTTGCTCTCGGACTGTTATAAACACAGGAAACATGCGCTACTTTACAGGCATACTATAGACACCCCCCAGGTACGAAATTTAAAGGAATATTTCACTTATTGCTTCACTTTAAGCATTATTAAAATCACTGCTCCCAAAAAAACATTAGTGTTTAAAACTTTTTTTTGCATTGATACATGTCCCCTGGGGCAGGACCCAGGTCCCCAAACACTTTTTATGACAATAGCTTGCATATTAGCCTTTAAAATTAGCACTTTTGATTTCTCCCATAGACTTTTAAAGGGCGTTCCACGGCGTTAGAATTTTCAGCGAACACCCCAAACTCATGTTCGACTCGAACAGACAGCCCATCCCTAGTTACTAGTGATTAGCAATAGATTGCAACACATAGGGAATAATGGAGTGCTTCATGTGGCAGTGATTATTTTTTCATTTAATTGCTACTGTAGCCCTCTTTAGGGGGGTTATGAGAAATGGCCCTCTTCCCATACAGGATATTGGGCTAAAACCTGTAGGTAAATAAGAGATAAGTGAAATAATAGGTTTAATAATAAAGTTGGCAGTGCCTCCACCCAGGACAAGGCCACTGTGAACAAAAGAGTTTCCGTTCCTAGGAATCTAACCAGTAATCTAATAAAAGTAATTGGGAGCAGAGGAACTACTACAACGAGCGTGTTGAAGGGAGGTCCTGCTCTGACTATGTTAAGTATGTGGGAGGGTTCTACTCACCCTGCACGCAGGGTACCTTTCACACAAAGTGTGCCCACCAATGCCTAGGACCAGGAGGAGACTGCGGTCATGTGAAACATTAAAGTGGAGTTCCACTCAAAAGTGGAACTTCTGCTTATCCATCTCTTCCCCCCCTCCAGTACCACAATTGGCACCTTTCAGGTGGGAGGGGGAAACAGGTATCTGTTTTTTACAGGTACCGTTCCCCACACCGGGAGACATTGCCGTGGCCCAGTTTCTCAGAAGTTCAGCCCCCCTCCTGCCTCCACCGCTGGACCAATTAGAAAGCACAATATGCTTAGTACATGCGCAGTAGGGAAAGGCTTCACTGCCGGGTACCCTCAACAGGAATGGCGGCGGCTGCACCCGACAACCGATCCAAAGATCGGCTGGGGTGCTGACATCGCAGGCTCCCTGGACAGGTAAATGTCCATATTAAAAGTCAGCAGCCACAGTATTTGTAGCTGCTGACTTTTAATTTTTTGTGGGGAGGCTGGACCACCTCTTTAAGGCAGACTTAGAGATTAACCTTCACTGTGTGCAGAGTTCCTGTCATTCACGTCACTTTATTCATGTCACTATACACTACAACTTGTATGTTCCATTGGGAGGGACGTGCTAAGCCTGCGCCAACTCCACCAGTCCGGTGTTTCTCTGTTACTTCACTACCAGTAACAGAATGGGGTCCCACTGATCACATAGCACGGACCTCATGCAACTCACTCAACTCCACTTTTCGTATCATGTGAACAGACCAGAGATCTCTGTAACATGGGTTCGGATCTGGTTGCCACTGGATACCAACCATTGGGGAGGGAGCCAGAACATCGCCCCCCTTGCTACTGGAGGACCTGTGACCTTATGAGGTACCACACTTATTGACTGGTTGCTTGTGTTTTTGAACTAGTGCTTGGATACTCTTAGCAACTGCATTTCAATTCTTTGTCTTGTCAAGTTAACCTTTTGTAGTAGTGTTACTTCATATTGCACATGTGCTTTACACATTCATGTTCTTCAGAATATGCCAGAACCAACATACACCCCTTTGAATAACCTTAGACCAGGTTTATAACAGTTATTGTAACTTTACTGTAAACATGTAGCATGACAGTACAAAATGAACAGTGTTCTGTCCCTGATCCTAACTAAAATAGTGTTGTGGCTCTGGCATACCTCCATGAGGTTAGAGTCCATAATGGCATGGTCTGTTATCTGGATTGCAGTCCGTGATCACCGGTTTCTTCAGCGCCACTCTCGCACACACAAGTGAGTCTGTGATACCTTTACCCAAGTTCTCATTCTCTGGCACCCTTGGATCTTGGCTGTCCCCCTTTTAATAGCACAGGTGAACCGGCAAGAACCAAAAGTTCAGGAATTGAGCTGAAAATATTTAGCCCTTTCCCCAGCCTGGGCCGGCTGCTGGAAAACCAACTGCAAACACATTTTCAACCTGCTTAAAAAAATATAACACTCACAATAAGTATTTACAGTACTGTTTAAAAGTCTTAGGCAAAGTCTAGGTGTGAAAAAATGCTGTAAATTAGGAATCCAAATCAAGTCAACATTTGGTGGGACCCCCCTTTCCCTTCAAAACAGAATCAATTCTTCTAGGCACACTTGCACACAGTTCATGTAGGAACTGAGCAGGTAGGTTGTTCCAAACATCTTAGAGAACCAACCACAGATCTTCTGTGGATGTAGGCTGACTCAAATCCTTCTGTCATTTCATGTCATCCCAGACAAACTCGCTGATGTTGAGACCAGGACTCCTTGTTCTTCTTTAAGCTGAAGATAGTTTTTAATGACATTGGCTGTATGTTTGGGGTCGTTGTCCTGCTGCAGAATAATGACACAAAATCACATGCTCCCTGATGGTATGGCATGATGGATAAGTATCTGCCTGTATTTCTCAGCATTTATCCTGACCAAATCTCCAACTCTATTTGCAGAAATGCAGGCCCAAACTTGCTAGTTCTCCAAGATGTTTGGAACAACCTACCTGCCGAGTTCCTTCAAAAACTGTGAGCAAGTGAATTGAAGCATTAAAAATAGATTTCTCTTCTGTTTATTTCTCAACACTTCTCTTTCTGAAAGTATTCCTAATTTACAGCATTTTGTCACACCTGCCTAAAACTTTTGCTCAGTACTGTAGATGTAAACCAGTATGGAAATAATATAAGCTTTATACAAGAAAAGATTAATGATAGTACATACACTATATTACCAAAAGTATTGTGACGCCTGCCTTTACACGCACATGAACTTTAATGGCATCCCAGTCTTAGTTCATAAGGTTCAATATTGAGTTGGCCCACCCTTTGCAGCTATAACAGCTTCAACTCTTATGGGAAGGCTGTCCACAAGGTTTAGGAGTGTGCCTATGGGAATATTTGACTATTCTTCCAGAAGTGCATTTGTGAAGTTAGGCACTGATGTGGACGAGAAGGCCTGGCTCGCAGTCTCCGCACTAATTCCTCTTAAAGGTGTTCTGTTGGGTTGAGGTCAGGCCTTTGTGCAAGCCAGTCAAGTTCTTCCACACCAGACTCGCTCATCCATATCTTTATGGGCCTTGCTTTGTGCACTGGTGGGCAGTCATGTTGGAAAAGGAAGGGATCATCCCTGAACTGTTCCCACAAAGTTGGGAGCATGTAATTGTCCAAAATATCTTGTTATGCTGCCGCCTTAAGAGTTCCCTTTACTAGAACTTTCTTACCCCTTCCTTTCCCCCTCCTTTGCATGTATATAATTTGCTAATTATTATTTTTGTTTTGGCTTGTTGTCTGCTTTAGTTCTTTTTTTTGTCTTAAATTTGCACAATTATCATATTTATCTATTTGTTTCTTTTTGATCTCCTTTGTTATCCGGTTATAAGTGGAAATCATTTTAATGTCTTACTGAAATAGAATTTTAAAGTAAATCCCATTTACAGAATTTACATTTCTGTAAGGGGAAAAGTATCAGTTATGCTGAGGTTCTGCACCACCTGTTGCTGATGGACCTGCACCCTGTACAGGCTATAATTGACTAGCTCAGTCCCACTGGTCTCTTTGGCTTCAGAAAGAGGCAGGTGCTTCGATACGTCACCTAGAGACCTAGATTCAGCTCCTGTGGATGCAGAATTCTCCTCACAGCGACATTTGACAGCACAACATGACTTCTGGTCTGTGTGGTTGGATCAGGCTGGGGGTTTCCAGTGTCCCTGGCTAGTGGAGTTTTCGTCACCCCACACTTTGCCAGACACACCACCATTCTCAGCAGCATCATCTGTTTCTCATCTCAAGCCCCCTGGTGGCCACAGAGCAGAACCTCAACAACACTAAGTATGGCACACTGATCTCTGAGCAGCTGGCTGTCATTCCTTCATGTAAGTGGTAGCTTGTTTTTCTTTCACAATAAAGAAGCTTTTACG
This sequence comes from Lithobates clamitans, assembly GCA_037952925.1. Taxonomy (NCBI): domain Eukaryota; kingdom Metazoa; phylum Chordata; class Amphibia; order Anura; family Ranidae; genus Lithobates; species Lithobates clamitans. Next base: position 8,235,111 of record JBBGZY010000655.1, read on the forward strand.
TGGGACTTACGAGGGACCACTCCTTGGTGACTCTCTTGTTCATTGCCTCATCTGGACTTGGCATTGGAGCTGTCTGTATGACATTACGGCACTGCAGTGGCAGTTGGGATTGTTTGGTGGGACTGGGTACTGCCTACCCTAGACACTGCATTGTACTAAAAGGCCCTAGTTATTCATTTTTGGTAGCACAATATATGAATATAGTGCTGAATCTGAATTCCATTGAAGTCGAGGGGAGCTGAATGTTAAAAAACAGTTCTGGTCATTTTGTACTACAGCAATACTGACATTTACAGAGAACAATGTGTGTTTAAATTGCTGACAAACTGCTCCCAGACTGCAAATCTTCTGCAAATGTATTTAAAAATAAAGCTATTGCTAAAAAAGAAAAAAAATACTTACTGGTTTACAATGGATGGAGTCACTTGTCTCACTCCTGCCTCCTGGGATAGCTGGGCCCTCAAAATGCATTGAGAATGCACTATCAAAGCCTATCAAATACCCCTGAAAAGAAATCTGAGCATGGATCACTTTCTATAGGAGCACCAGTGTTTGCTGCAATTGTAAATAAGCCCTTATAGTGAAGGAGGTAGTTTAGCCAAAAAAAAGCGTTTTTTTTAATTCAAAGGATAGTCCGTGCATTACGGTTACAAAATTCTGTCTGGAGAATGTTCACATGTGTCAGTGAATCTTGAAAATGCAGGATTCACCATAAGCTCATAGTAGCAACAAACCCTAACCTCTTCTCAAAAGACGATTACAGAGTGAAACTGGTCCTTCTTACTACACCTAAAAAGTCTTAAAGAATAAGAAATAGTGTTCAAAATAGTAAGAAAATATATGAAATAGAAATGAATAAATGATAGCAAATGTATGTGTATTAAATGCCTGTTACTTTCATGTCCCCTATTGTCTTGCCCACCAGTCCTTGAAGTGAAAGTTTTACCATAAGCAACTCTAAGCAGGCTTTCAGGAGGCTCATATAGAAACCATAGTTATGGATGGATCTATAATTAACTCCTCACACCTCTGCACTGCTTCTCTAACCCGTGCATGATATATTGACATACAGTCAACAATATAGATTTGTTACACTGTAACATGTCAAAAACATATCTTATATACTAGCCTACCACCATTTAGAAAGCTCTTAAATGACAGATTCGGGTTATCTAATGTAGCTATTGATTGCATGCATTCCACCTTACCCACTCAAACAACAGGTGTTGTACTGCCATCAATTCTCAGAATCTAACAATGCTTAGTGTTAAAGCTTTTATCTTAAAGGTTCCATTTACTGAGGTATTTGAAAAGAATCTCAAAGCTTGCCAGCCTCTCACACCTCTGCACAGCCCACTTTATCTAAAATCATCCTGCATATTTTATGCTGTAAAGTATTTGATTCCTGGGAGAAAATTGCTACTTTGATTTTGCACACAGTTGTAATTATTTTAATGTACTTTTTTGCTAGACAGGAAAACAGTTAATAGACAAAGAGCAGCATACTGTATCTGATAAAAGTTCATACATATACAGTAAATATATTAACTGCAAACTAACTGCAAACTACAAATGTAATAGAATGTAGTAGACAGCAGATGTTAGAAGAACATTGAATTAGTGGAACATGCCGATTAGAGATGAACAAATGTACCCAGGTTTGATTCATGGTGTATTCATTGAATCCTGTGTAAAGTCCAAAAATTCTGAACTTAAAATCAAGTCCCATGGAAGATTCTGGGGGGGGGGGATCAAAAATAAATTTTGGCCATTTTAGGGCCATGGAATCGTTAAACAAAGAGCATAGTAGCTGAACACTGCCATGAGAGAAATGTACCAAAACAAAAGCAAGATCTATAAAATACCATGCAGCTGGGTGAGGGTCCACCCTTTAATTCCACTTAGAGGGTTACATGGAAAAAAAAATGCTGATCCCTTACGTGACATTCTTTGGAAAAGCCGTTAAGTTGTATTTGATATTAGTGATATTGTATTCTGGCATCACATATTTTGGATGTGTAATTGGTTAGAGTTTAGTATTTCCAAAAAAATAGTCACACATATTGTTTCACACATATATGTGCTACCACACCCAGATACCCCTTTACTTGTTAATAACAAAATAATAAAAATACCAAATGCAGTGTATCTATGGTTGTATGAAACTTACACATAACCAGTTAGTGTTGCCCATACTATTCATAAAGTTGAATATGCCAGGCAGGGATGAGTCACTGTTTGTTAAGATACCGATGGAGCCCTGAGCAGGAACCTGTCACATTTAGCATTGGTAATAATACCATTAATAAATGTTTTACATTACAATGAGGCTGGAAGTTCAAAATCTATTTGTTTGGCGTTTGCAAAGGAATTTTCATAAGGTATGCACACAGTGCAGAGGTCTCCCTCACATTATTTACCCTTCTGGTTAAATGATCTTGATATATAGTGGTTAATTTACTAAAATTGGAAAGTGCAAAATCTGTGGCAGCTCTGCATAGAAACCAATCAGCTTCCAGGTTTTGTTGTCAAAGCTTAATTGAACAAGCTGAAGTTAGAAGCTGATGCTACCATACACCACTGCACCAGATTTTACACTCTCCAGTTTTTGCTCAGTGTAGAACTCATCAGACCTCGGCAAAGGTGGTTGGGTTATATATTCTAGCTAAAACACAAACGAATTCCTTATGTTTTTGTTTGTTTCAGTCCTTTATGTAGTATTTTGAAGAATGAGTATATAAATCCTACCAGCCTGCTCACCTAAAGAAAATTATAGGTGACACAAACTGTCTAAGCACTATGCAACCATAGCTTTAATACTTTTTAACCCCAGTGGGCTAGTACGGAAACCTGTTAATGAAGAAAAAATGTACTAAAGTATTAAAGGAAAAAGTCACTTAGTAAAAAAAAAAATATATATTTACTGGTATGAAAATAATCTGTAGTCTGTTTCCCATCATATTCCTTCCCTGGGCCTGCTTTCTGTAGAACAAGAGCAAGGTGATGTTTTTTTCCCAGTGGCTTTCAGTCACAGAATGAAGAAAGACAATCAAGATTCAGTATGGGATTCTGGGAATTTTTCCACACTCTGGTTGGTTTGCTACGCATGTTTCTCTTAAATAAATAATTCAAGAGAACCACATGTAGCAACTTTGAATTTTGCACAATCAGATATTTTACTGTGAATTGTGCTTTAGCCAACTATCAGACAATTAGTGACTGCTCATGTAGACCTCTTTATCATTTATTCAAAATTACTACATCTAGAATTTCTTTTTTCTTTGACATGTTTGTCTTATAAATACTGTAAACTCAGTTGGACTTTATTAACTGAAAGCAATAAACATTTTGCCGTTTTCGCATGGGACTAAATAGCACAAACATATTATGGTAGTTATGCAGAAAAATAAGAGCTCTATTTTGATATGTGGCACATCACATGCTTCTGTCTATAGATATCAATACGATTTAGCTGATCATCATTAATACACCAGTAGATTTTCATCTTTTATATTGAGTTAAAAGGACAATCTGATCAAAGGTAGATAACAATCCACTATAAAATCTGTATGTAGATTACCTTTAGAATTTATGAGCATAGCATATCTGAGGAGGTAATTATGAAAAAGCCCTGTCAAAAATGATGCATTATAATTGTACCTGAAGTTTCAGGTTCAGTTTATATAGCTATATAATTGAACATGACATGTAATGTTAACATAATAAAACATTAACTAACTGCTGTGTTATTTTAAAAGAGTTATGACAGCCTGAGCACACAATTAATTTGTGTTTGTGTCTGAAAATTTGAGAAGACTACTGGTAATGAACAGGAAAAATATAAGACTAGTGTTAGAAGCAAAGTTTTTTTCTTTTCTGATTTTCCCACACTACAGTTAATGCAATTTGAACTGAAAAAAAAAGGAAGTAAGCCCCAAACAAATTGGCTTTATGTAATTGGATCTGAGATAAGATCAGTTCTGCCCTTTCTTTCAATTATTTCTCAGATCACTGTTGCCCTCTCTGCGAATCATTCCATTCCATTATGTCCATTACCACCATCAGTTGAACTGTTAAATGCAAGTTGGACTGGTAAGAAATCTGGTAAACCTGTAAAAATGACACATGAATTTCCCAAATTCTGGGAACTGTGGAAAACTGTGGGAAAGAATGAGTCTGACCATATGGATAGAACAGACTTCCAATTTTCAGAGAACATTTCTATAGATATGCCAAATTATGACCTATGTGATAATGAGTGATGAAGATGTTGCCAGTATTAGGGAGGTCCTAAAACAAAGCTGTTTTCTTGGGGAAGGTGTAATTTCTCCATTACAGGTGATGTTTGGTGAGGATACTGAGGAGATTGCCTCTACTCCTGCTCTCCCTGACCAGAATGTGTCAAGCAAGCATGATCCTACTCTTTTCTGAGCAAGAGAACAGGCTGTGGTTTTAAATCTGATTGAATAAAGGCTGGTGTCTTTATTCAACCTTACCAACTATAAGTGCCACATAATTATGTTTGGGGGAGACTGAGAAAAGTGAAGACCATGCCACTGCCTGGTTTTACCAGTCAGAGTTCAAGGCTGAAGTAAAGAAATATGCCCTGTACACACGGTCGGACATTGATCGGACATTCCGACAACAAAATCCATGGATTTTTTCCAACGGATGTTGGCTTAAACTTGTTTTGCATACACACGGTCACACAAAGTTGTCGGAAAATCCGATCGTTCTAAACGCGGTGACGTAAAACACATACGTTGGGACTATAAATGGGGCAGTAGCCAATAGCTTTCGTCTCTTAATTTATTCTGAGCATGCGTGGCACTTTGTGCATCGGATTTGTGTACACATGATCGGAATTTCCGACAACAGATTTTGTTGTCGGAAAATTTTATAGCAAGCTCTCAAACTTTGTGTGTCGGAAATTCCAATGGAAAATGTGTGATGGAGCCCACACACGGTCAGAATTTCCACAAGGTCCTATCACACATTTTCTATTGGAAAATCCGACCGTGTGTACAGGGCATTACTCTGCAGCTTCTCCTACCTGCCAGTTATGATGTTTTGGTGTTACACTTCCACAGTCTCTTGGTGCCCCTACCTATAATTAAAGTTATATTTGAATGTATAGCAAACAAGGGAACTTGCAACCAATACAGACACTGGCCATTTATGTATTTATGTATTTATGTAAATATCTCTAGATAGTTATTAGATTCAGTAGAGCTGGAAAGATCACTACACAATTTCTCCAACAGCTCTCAATCATTCACCATGCAAATAAAAACAAAATAAAAGCATGTTTATTGGTGAGACAAAGGTTAAAAAGTGTAGAGATCCAACATGGGCCCTAAAAAAACACAATATGTACCTATTTCAAAAAGTGAGAAAATCTGTTTCAAAAGAGGAGGAACACTTATTACCATTGACACCTTAATTAGCTTCCATTATTATTTGTCAATATATTACTCCTATTGGCGAGGAGCCCCCTATTTTGACACATTTCACTTATAAAATCTGCTTCTTCAGGATAGCACAATGAGATACTAGATATCATAAATGGATACATTCAGAATATGACATTTATAAAAACATATGTAGTTCAACAGTTATGTAATTTAGCTTGATTTCACATACTTAATAAATTGATATATGGTCTGTCAAAAAATGTGTGGTGGCCCATAAATAGGTTAGGCTAATTACCGTGTGGACACAGGGGCCAAAGAGAGAGCAAGAACTAACTTGAGGTTTGTAAGTACCACACACAATTTCATTTGGCCCTTGTAAACTAAAGACTGACCAAGCCTAGCCTTTAATAATTTTATTACAGCTAAAAAATGTGTGCCCATACCTTGATACTTTAGAATGGAGATGTTAAAATAAATTAAGGTAAACCAGGAAAAAAACTGAGTCCTTATTTCTGTCATTGAGTCAGTATATCAAGAAAGAAAAAAAGAGTATAAATGAGCCCTGGGAGAAGCAGATACTGTTGTTTTCTTTTTTCGTACTTTAATACCACTTAAAGAAAGCTTAACTTCCAAATGAACAAGCTTTGACACTCTGACCCAATAGAAGCTCCTTACTGCCCTCTGCATAACCCAGTTCTCTGTATGCACCACAATAGCATTTTTTAGTTTCCCTCTTCTTTCATTGAGATCATATCACTGCTATTATCGCATGCTATCGCTGATCTTATTGTTGCCCACTGTGAGGCGAGCAGGTTATAAGCTAAGTGATTGACAGGTACAGTAAGCTGTGGTAATAGTGTAAAAATAGAACTAATTAATGAAATGCACTTCTCTCAGTATTATCTGAGGCATTAGAAATCTCTATTTAAGCTTTGTCCACACAACTAATGTATGTTTTGCCTAAACCCTAAACAGTCTACATCTAACTGTCTCCCATGATCCTCTTACATGTGATCTTCTCCCAATGTTTTACAGTATAAGAAACCATCATAACAAAAGTGATTAATGACCTCCCCAGAGCCAGTAAAAAAGTGTATCCTGCTTCTGCTCTTTGTCTCAGTATTTGTCACTACTGATCAGAAATCTCTTCATGCATTCAGAATTCCACCCTTTCATGATATTAACCATAGTAACAGTCTGGATTTTCAGTAGTGTCTTATCCTTCCATACACTTCTGTTTCAGAAAGTACCAAGATGCAGTGTTCTGCCCAGTAGTCTACTCTATTTATACACCTTTTGCTGGCAATTGCATCTATTTGTTTGACCCCCCCATATTACAATACACCTGTATGCTATTAGGATTATTAGACAGCATCAGTGGCAGCTGGTGCTAAATATTTCGGGTGGGGGTGCCTCGTAACTCCTTTCCCAGAGGAGACAGAGGACAGCACACAACCCCCCCCCCCGCGGGAGATGGACGGCAGATGGGAAGACGGCAATCACTGCAAGCACCCCCCAACTCCCCCGGCGTTCGATGTATGAGAGTCCACCGCCTTCCCCCTGCCTCCTAAGGCCTTAACTTGGAAAGCAGGGGGAAGGAAAAACTGGGCTGTTGCTTCACCTCCTGGCTAAACGGGGAGTGTGTCCTGAGACCTGATTGGCCAGGGAGTCCTTAATCTCCCTGGCCAATCGGGTCTCAGGACATGCTTCCCGATTGGCTGGTAGGAGAATCAGGAAGACAATAGCGAATATTAATTCGCTATTGTCACACAACAGGGTGGGCTTATGGCGCAGTGCCCTGCCCCCCGAGCCCACTCTTTTTTGAAACCAATTAGAGCCTCTGACTCTAATCATGTGCTTCAAAGAAAAAACCCATTGCAATCCATGCATCCGGCACCCTGCATGTAGATTAGGGGCTGGGCGCATGGATTAGGGGGGGCAGCGCCCCTGCGCTCCGTATGGACAGGCCGCCACTGGACAGCTTCATGCTATTTCTCTGTTCCAGTGCTTTGGGATTGTGATAGCATGTTGCTACCTGGCTCCCTGCCCTGCCCTGCCTTGCCCTGCTGTTTCTGCCCACTTGCCTAGTCATTGGATTCTCCTGTTACTCACCTCCTGTCTGGAATACAGACAACTCTTTCAAGTTACTGCCTGCCTTTTGACCTTAGAGTGTTTCTGGATTATGATTCTCTGTTGCCTGCCCTGACCTCTGACTGTTTCTGGATAATGCTGTGCCCGCTTCCTTCCCTGACCTCAGATTGCCTCTGGATAATGCTAACTGCCTACCTTCTGCCCTAATCACCACCAGCCTCTGGACTTGCATAAGAATTCTCTACAGCTGTGGTATGCCTCATGCCAGATCCTCTTTAAGATCTTAGGTAATTTTTGCTGTTACCTACCCTTGGTTCTTTGTGCCAGCAAGCCAGAAGCTATAGCATTGTGTAACAAGACCTGGGGGCAACCAAGTACTGGCAGAGAAGCTCACCTTGAGGGAATGGGGGCTTCTAAAGGTGAAACAACATTCACCAGCTATAGTTTCTGATCTTGCCAACAGGATGATATGCCTGACGATAAAACTATCATCATGTCAATATGCATATTCAGTGTGCTTCTGGCACATTCTGCTCACTTATGTTATCTGATTGAGACACATATTGTATCATTTACATTGGGTGAAATTTACTGACAGTTGACCTAGTTTCTAATCTACAGTTGCCTCGCTCTAAGCTGTTTCAAGCTGCTTCTGCAGTCCTCTTAACTTGTATGGGTAAATATCAGTTCTGATGTTACAAAAGCCAACTAACATCCGTGGTGCATTGCACTTTTTTGTTTTCGGCCCTTCTTTTTCACTTTCACTGACCCCCAATCATCTGGGAATTAAGTCTTAAGTTGCCATGCATTGCTTTCAAAACACTTCATGATTCACACCCTGCCTGTATTTCTGGCCACAAAGTCACTACTCCACTTATTCCCACATTTTTACTGACCCACATATTTCTTCCTCATTCATAAAATCAATCCATGCATGAATGTAACATTTCTCTTGGATTAACTTTATCTTTTGGAATATTCTTCTTCATTCCCAACTCTAAAAATTGCAACCATTATCTTTTGACGCCCCTGTGGCTACACAGCTGCCAGAAGTGACGTCAGACGTATGTATGTAAGGAGCATACAGCTTCTTATTTTTTTGCAGCTTAAACAGCTCTCCTTGTTATTCTATGGCCTCATGCACACACAGGCTTTTAGGAGCTGTAAGTGACATGGAGTTTTTATGCTGCTAAAAAATCCATGGCCAGTGCGTTCTGAGGACCGACGTTACAGTTGTAAAAATGCCTGACGTGGCTAAATGTGCCTAAATGTGGCTTAACGCTGTATATTGCATTTATCTGCGTCAGGCATTTTTAAGCTGTAAATTTGTGATTGGTCACTGTAATGTGAGGGAAACCAGGAATTTCCTGTCTGTACATTATAAACCAAAAAGAAAAAAAGTTTAACCCTGCGCTTACCCTACGGGAAAGCAGCTCACACAACAAATAAGGATTTTGTCAAGATTTCAGTGCATAGACAAGTGTAGCGCTGTAGGTTTAAAAAGCTTATATAGATATAAGAATAAAGAAAACGTCTATGTCGAACAGCAAAAGTTGCAAAATATGACAGCTTAACAAATAAACAAATAAAGTCTCTGATGTTCTTCAGGTGTTTTTTAGACTGAAAAAGACTGATGTTAGTCCAAAAAGGTATATAGTTCCTTATTCACCACGTGGATAACGCATGCAAAGATGTGATGGACCCTCCACATAGAGAAAAAGTGAAGGCTTACCAGAAGGATTGAACTCATAGGAACGTACGTTCAATGAGTCAATCAAGCTTGTAACCCCAATGGGCAATCAAAAGGAAGAACCTCACGATTGGATGGCGGCAAAACTTCAGAACATATCCAGACTCCTGACGAAACTTTAGAATGGATGGCAAACCTTCCCATAGATCATCTCAGATGGATAGTCCATATAAGAATAAAGAAGGGGGGCCACATAGCATAATACCGCTTGGAAAAACAGATTTATTAAAATAAGTAAAAAATTTACATTTCCGTAGTAAAAAAGCGCTTCAAGTAAAATTATGGCAGGCAGTGGAGTCTCCCGACGCGTTTCGTCTTAAAAGACTTCATCTGGGGTACTCACTCACTGCTGCCATACCCCTTAATATAGATATCTTAGCCCCTTTAATGAGGATACAGCTCGTATCTAAATTTCTAAGGCACTTCCGGGTTTAGCCAAGATGGCGGACCCGCGTGCGTTCCAAGCCTCTATTTGGTGTGTGTATATGCGTTCCAGCATTGTACTGGGATGTTCTTATAAAGTATAATAAGATTAGGAGTGTAGGGAGAAACTGAGAATAGAGACCACTTCTATTATCTTATCACGTCACGTCTTATTAATTTCACTAATTTTCCCATCACGATATCACTATTCACTGGACACACTGAGTGTTAACAGTCATTGATATATTATTCTCATATTTACACATATTCATTTTTCCATTTGAAGTTCATATCTCCTGCTGCGCAGATTTGAGTTTATGTCATTGCACACTGTGCTTTCCCAGTGTTGTCAATACAGAGCTTAACTGACGTCACTGGGTTGATTATTATCAGAATGAGGCTTGATCTGCTGTTTACTTCCAGCCGCCCATGTGATGGGTAGTTACGTGCCTTCGCCCCGTCCGACGTGGCGACGCACGCTCTATTACTAGGTGGATACACACCAAAACGAGGCTTGAACCGCTGTTTACTTTCAGCGGTCCATGTGAAGGGAAGTGACGTGCGTTCGTCCCGTCCGAAGGGGTGACGCACATCCGGCTACTCGTTCTTCCCTATCTCGGACCACACTCTCCACTATAGAATGGAGAGTGGTAATAACAATTTTATATTGGGGACATGCCTACAAGGAAGTGGTCTCTATTCTCAGTTTATCCCTACACTCCTTATCTTATTATACTTTATAATAACATCCCAGTACAATGCTGGAACGCATATACACACACCAAATAGAGGCTTGGAACGCACGCGGGTCCACCATCTTGGCTAAACCCGGAAGTGCCTTAGAAATTTAGATACGAGCTGTATCCTCATTAAGGGGGCTAAGATATCTATATTAAGGGGTATGGCAGCAGTGGGTGAGTACCCCAGATGAAGTCTTTTAAGACGAAACGCGTCGGGAGACTCCACTGCCTGCCATAATTTTACTTGAAGCGCTTTTTTACTACGGAAATGTAAGTTGTTTACTTATTTTAATAAATCTGTTTTTCCAAACGGTATTATGCTATGTGGCCCCCCTTCTTTATTCTTATATGGACTATCCATCTGAGATGATCTATGGGAAGGTTTGCCATCCATTCTAAAGTTCCGTCAGGAGTCTGGATATGTTCTGAAGTTTTGCCGCCATCCAATCGTGAGGTTCTTCCTTTTGATTTCCCATTGGGGTTACAATCTTGATTGACTCATTGAACGTACGTTCCTATGAGTTCAATCCTTCTGGTAAGCCTTCACTTTTTCTCTATGTGGAGGGTCCATCACATCTTTGCATGCGTTATCCACGTTGTGAATAAGGAACTATATACCTTTTTGGACTAACATCAGAGACTTTATTTGTTTATTTGTTAAGCTGTCATATTTTGCATTTTTTGCTGTTCGACATAGACGTTTTCTTTATTCTTATATCTATATAAGCTTTTTAAACCTACAGCGCTACACTTGTCTATGCACTGTCTGTACATTACCCAAGAGTCCTTTGCTGGGCCGTGTGGTTGTGTGAGGACAGGAAGAGGACAGGGAAGATGGCTGCTGAAGTCTCACAAGCAGAGTTCATACAACCCCTGGCAAAAATTATGGAATCACCAGTCCCTGAGGATGTTCCTTCAGTTGTTTATTGTTGTAGAAAAAAAGCAGACCACAGACATGGCCAAAAACTAAAGGCATTTCAAATGGCAACTTTCTGGCTTTAGGAAACACTAAAAGAAATCAAGAAAAATAATTGTGGTGGCCAGTAACAGTTAGATTTATAGAACAAGCACAGGGAATAAATTATGGAATCACTCAATTCTGAGGAAAAAAATATGGAATCATGAAAAACAAACAAACAAAATAACAGTCCAACACATCACTAGTACTTTGTTGCACCACCTCTGGCTTTTATAACTGCTTGCAGTCTCTGAGGCATTGACTTAATGAGTGATAAACAGTACTCTTCATCAATCTGGCTCCAGCCAAATCATCTTTGCAGGTTGGAGCAGGTTGGAGCCTTGTCATGGACCATTTTCTTTAACTTCCACCACAGATTTTCAATTGGACTGAGATCCGGACTGTTTGCAGGTCATGACCTTATGTGTCTTTCTTCAAGGATTTTTTTCACAGTTTTTGCTCTATGGCAAGATGCATTATCATCTTGATAAATGATTTCATCATCCCCAAACATCCTTTCAATAGATGGGATAAGAAAACTGTCCAAAATTTCAATGTAAACCTGTGCATTTATTAAAGATTTAATGACAGCCATCTCCCCAGTGCCTTCACCTGACATGCAGCCCCATATCATAATTGACTGTGGAAATTTGCATGTTTTCTTCAGACAGTCGTCTGCATAAATCTCATTGGAATGGCACCAAACAAAAGTTTCAGCATCATCACCTTGCCCAATGCAGATTTGAGATTCATCACTGAATATGACTTTCATCCAATCATCCACAGTCCATGATTGCCTTTCCTTAGCCCATTGTAACCTTGTTTTTTTGTGTTTAGGTGTTAGAGATGGCTTTCTTTTAGCTTTTCTGTATGTAAATCCCATTTCCTTTAGGCGGTTTCTTACAGTTCGGTCACAGATGTTGACTCCAGTTTCCTCCCATTTGTTCCTCATTTGTTTTGTTGTACATTTTCTGTTTTCAAGGCATATTGCTTTAAGTTTTCTGTCTTGACGCTTTGATGTCTTCCTTGGTCTACCAGTATGCTTGCCTTTAACCACCTTCCCATGTTGTTTGTATTTGGTCCATGTTTTAGACACAGCCAACTGTGAACAACCAACATCTTGTGCAACACTGCGTGATGATTTACCCTCTTTACCTACATACTAACAAGCAGATTTAATCTGATGCAGGTGTTAGTGTTTGTAATGAAAATTTACAGGTTGATTCCATAATTTTTTCCTCAGAATTGAGTGATTCCATAATTTATTCCCTGTGCTTGTTCTATAAATCTAACTGTTACTGGCCACCACAATTATTTTTCTTGATTTCTTTTAGTGTTTCTTAAAGCCAGAAAGTTGCCATTTGAAATGCCTTTAGTATTTGGCGATGTCTGTGATCTGCTTTTTTTCTACAACAATAAACAACTGAAGGAACATCCTCAGGGACTGGTGATTCCATAATTTTTGCCAGGGGTTGTATATGCAGAGGAGGTCCATTCAGAGCTGTGGGATTTGTCACATCACTTCTACAGCAACCGGCTAAAGAAGGGCAAAACATGGATGAACATCAGTTCTGTGCTGACATCGGGCTGGGACCGTATGAGCAATGGAGCAAAAAAAAAAGAAGTAAGTTTATTTTTTCTTTCTTTTCCACTTTTCTTTAGGCAGAAAAATTCCATTGATGCTGGAAATCACTCCGCAACCGTGTGAGGAGGAATTTGACAAAGGAGGTAAAGGATCAGAGAAGTGGAGCACCAGCTCCTCAAAAAAAGCCACATGTGTACCATGACCATTTGGCTTTTCTTCACCAAGCAATGATCGACGGCAATAGAGGGTAGGTTTTTTTCTCATATATTTCCCTTTGTGCATTGCTCTAACGCACCCGGTTGGGTGTCAGCACTGAACTGATGCCAGGACTTTTTGCAGAACCTTTCATTATACAGGCCACGAGAAGCATCCAAAAGCTCTGCATAGGCCTTCACCACTGATAGTTCTGTCATAAATACCTCAGCAGCCATAATATTCCTGCTAAAAATCTGAAAATGTTACCTATTCTGCAGGCATTTTTAAGTTTTTAGGCGGGGATATTGCTTAACTTTTTTTTAAAGCTTAATCTTATATTTTATTCTCTTCGGGACAACATCTAACATTGTGGAAGAAAGGGTGCATATGGAGGAGGCAGCGGAAGAGCCGTTAGAAGACTTACCCACCAGTGCCATAGACAGCACTGGCCCCCATCAAGCAAGTGTGGCAAGTGTGACGGATGATTCCACATGTCAGGTAACTGTCCATCCATTATGTCTGTCTGTCTATCTCTTTGTCTGTCTGTCTATGTGTTAATTTAAACATTTACATTTTTTTGGCAGGAATCCAGGGACCTGGATATGGCTTCAGGTATCCAAGGACGTGGTGAGGTGCATGGCCGTGGCAGTGTGCATGGCCGTGGCCGTAATCAGCATCAGAGGGACAGTGGCTGCGGTATTGAAACCGAGGACAGGGTGCTAGCATTGCTGCAGGAAGTGCGGCAGGAGAGGCACAGTGTGGATGCTTTCTTAGATCCCAGTAACCCATGCGCCTGCTTATGCTGCACTTTATATCATCCTGGAGGACATTGGAGGAGACTGGGAGAAGCATTGTATGGATCGTATTTATGGTATTGCAATGCCCCCACTTCTCGGTTGAATTTCAAATCCCTAGAAGCATTGCTGCAGAAGGGAAGTGGATTTGTCCAGGGGTTTTCTGGGAGTAAGTCAGAGCTGCCATGAGGAGAGAAGGGTCTGGATGGGGAAAGAGGAGGCTGCGGCCTTAGATCTGGGATATCGCGCCTGTTACAGCTAGGAAGTCAGTGGCGGCCATCCGGAGCTAAGGAAGGACTGTGAGGACATCCCCAGACATCGGCAAAAGGTGCTCCTATGAGGAGGTGTCAATTGGGCACTTTGGAAGGACTGGAACTGCAGCACCTCCTTCTCCAGCCTTCGATACAGGAGTCGGTGAGCGGGCTTTCGCCCAATATATCCCCAAGCCAGAACTCTGTATTATCTTTGTTACTCTGCCTCTCTTAGTTACATGGAACTGTGATGCTGCTACACTCTGTAAAAGTTACTTGTCTACTACTCCATCGGATTACAATACTGTTTGCTTTTTGAGCTATTGGATGTAGTGTGTTTACTTCATTGCTGGAGATCAACAAGTGCACCAACGTAGAGTAACTCCATATCTTAAAAATGCGCCCCCCATCTGTGTTCAGGACACTAGTCAGTTACAGGTGAATCCACACTGGGGTTTTATTCAGTGCACTGAATAAAGCCAATTTTTGGCTATATGATGTCATGTTCTTGGTTGATCAACAAATGATCCTTTCTACATCAGGCTCCTCTCTGTGCCTCACTCAAAGTCCCAAATTGCCCCCTCCTTTATTATGAAATTAGGGATGGAAGAGCCTCTTGCCCCGAGGTGCTTCAAGTCCCAACTTTCCTGTCTGTTACATATGTACTAGTGATGGAGGCACTTTTAGGTCCGGAAGGTAGTCATCACGCAGGAGCCCCTTTTCTCCCCATCGGGGTTCTCCTGTGTGATTTTCCAATTTTAATCAATTATATCTTATGGTCAATCTGTTCTAGATCATTCAGGTTTTATATATATATTTTTTATATTACTAACTCTCATGTACTCTGGTGGGATCCGAGTTTGCTTGGGGCTGTCCCTGTGTTTCTCTGTCCGGGAGCCGCGATGCTCTCTGGGCGCCCTCCCCTTCCCCACTTGTTGTTTGATGGGAGTGTGTTTGGGTGGGGGGTGGGCTGGTCCCATTTTGCATTGGCGCCATGCATTGGGCCATTGCTGTGACGCTGTTTCTTGGCACCTGGTGTGGGAGGTGCCTTTCGCATGCCCTGTGGGTGGTGGACGCTCCTGGGGCGTGTATGCTCCTCCACGTACACCACACCAGCGTGACGTTGGTGGAAGGACCCCCGGGCTGATGGGCGGCCTATTTAGATCCCCGCTTGGTTTGTTTGTCTGCGCTGCTTGTGGCTGTTGGTTGTGGGTTGTTGCAGATTCATACACCTTGATATAGGATCTATATAGGTATGTTTTACATCATGCGGTGCTTTATTTATCCCATCTTCATACTATCTCTCTCTCCCAGTTTTCTGGAAGGATATATGCAGCTTCACCTGTTCCGTTTTTTCTTTTTTCATTTTTCCCTGCATTCAGCTACATTGTTACATCCTTTGCCTACATCCAACCACACATATCTTTTTCAACAACTGGCTCCTTTTTGCTGTTATTCATTATTTCTTCACTAACACATAGATGGGTATTTAACCACATACTAATATCACTTACATTTTTTATATAGACAGTTTGGAGTCTGCTTCCGATAACATCAGCTACGGCAGCGGGGATTTCCCTGTCCCAGTGGGGAGGTTTGGCCATGCTCTCTCCCGGGGGGCTCCTCTTACCTCAGCTCCCAGTGGAGGCATCTGTGATGCTCCCTGGCCTCTTGGTAATCTCCAGTGACATGATGAGTTTGCAAAGTGAGTAGAGAGTCTTGATGGTTTCCCGTCTATGCCCCTTTTCCCCTATATCTCATTTTGCTATTGGGGTTAATATGTGTTCAATGCTATATACTCTTTTCACAGAATTGTTATATGCTCCTGATGAGGAGGTATTATTCCCCAAAATGCATAGAGCTTACAAAGATGCACATCCTAATGACGTTATCTGTGAGGACATTCATTCCTTTTTAAAGTTTTATATGAATTTGCACATGGAGCAACAACGGGAATGTTATTCTATATTTGTCCACCATTTTTCTTTTATGATTTTATGGTTTTGAGTTTTTGTAAATGTAGCACTAACTCTCAGTGGAGCTGCTGGTTTAAAGCGGGCTGTTACCTTCACTCTCGATACCTCTGTTTCACCGGCACCGGGTCTAGGGTCCCGTTGAGTTTACCTCTGGACAATATAAGCACCAAACACTTGAGTATAGTTTCCAATGCTTTAATGAACAAGTAATAAAGGAAGTAGCATGAAAGAGGCAGAAGGAAAGTTGCAGGGAAGCTTAAATACCTTTCCTTAGTATTCTTTAGAACATTCTTTAGAACACTTGTAGTTGAATGCACTCCCCTTGTGGGATTCAATCTTTGCCCGCCTGGATAGGCCTCTCTCACTTGCCTAGCAGCCAGTACGTAGCACGAACAAAAGTCTCTGTCACAGACTTGTTTGGAATCAAACCTATACGATCCTCTGCCACAGGATGTATTGGTTTGCGATGAATGTCAGACACAGTACTTGAACCTTTAAGCCAACCCGGCAGTACTATGCAGTAAGATTACTTCAGGATACGTCCTCCAACCGAGTCACCAGGCCCCTCTCCAGACCAGCACTCTGCATGATCCTTCCATGATGGGTCCTCCCCTGGGATCTCCTCGGTTGTCCAGCTTCTTCACTCAGGACTTAGACAGCTCAGGACCATTCCTCTGCTGCTGTGGTAGGCCCCAGACAGGCTTCTGGGCCCACCCAAACGCCGCAGCGACGTGGGCCTCCAGAATGGAGGACCACGAGGCGGTACTCTTAGCGCATACCTGTCGGCCAGGAGGGCCATCAGGTGGCTGAAAACGAACCCCTAAACATGGCGTCTGTCCCATAAATACCCTCTCCCAGAATGCAACTCGGAAGACCACCTCCACCGAGTTGTCTCTGGGACAGAGGAGCACTCATACACTTCAACACGTTGCCTTTCCAACACCGACCTATGGTGACAATGACCCCCACAGGCACAGTGTGGAGCTACACGCAACTCAGCCAAGCTGGAACAGAGGCAAATCTAACTTCACCTAACAAGTAACCCACAAGATTTACCTATCATCACATAAACATTACCTGATTGTAACATCAATTTTTGGCTATATGATGTTATGTTCTTGGCTGATCAATAAACGATCGTTTTTACATCCGGCTCCTCTCTGTGCCTCACTCAAAGTCCCAAATTGCTCCCTCCTTTGTGGGGATACACTGGGACCAGTGTGGAGAAGGTGGGGCCAGAGATACGCCCGTTTCCCATTGTTGGTTTTCTGGCGTCCGATGTGTGGTTGCCCCCGAGAATGCTTCCGACGGTTGGCCTCTTCTCCTGTTCATGCTTGGGTGTGTAGTTTTTTTTTTTTTTTCTCTTTCTTTCCTAGAATGATTGTAAATGCAGTAAACATGTTCAATACAATTGTACCTAATTATGATATTTCATGTTTTACTAGTGTAAAGTCTGCTTACCATTTTGCCCCTGATGAAGGGACTTCAATAGTCCCGAAACGCGTAGGCTCAGGTAGAAGACTACATGAATACATCTTTTGTTCGCTCACCAGCAGAATATTGTTTTTATTGTCAAATTGATTCACATGTTTGTATCTGTATAAATTCTTTTGAATATGTATAATTTTATATAAGTGTATTAATAAAACTTGCTTTTTTATTCTTATTTTCGTTGCCTTCAAAGTCCCACCACTCTCTGAGGGGTCTTTTTTCTTTTCTCCTTTATATTCAGTGCACTAGGTCAGGTATTAAGAATAAGCAGGCCTGCGGGGACTGTGGTGCCAGGCTGAGAAAGGGGAAGGACTGAAAAACAAATATAAGGTCATTCTTTTACCCTCCTTCTGCCTTGACTCATCTAGCCCACTTTGTTCTCTTTGTTCACTTTGTTGCCAGGTTGACATTAACAGTACATTTTGACTTTCTATACTCATGTGTTTACCTCTGCTCTTGGGGTCATTTCACTAAAGGAGTCCTCTAGGAGCAGATAAATTTACCTTGTTGATTTTCCTTGTAACTTTTGCTTTATTATACCTCATCATATCTGCCTATTGTCTTATATTATTGTGACTGCTTGTTTTGTTCTCTTTTAAGCAAGCACACAGTAAAAGTTACTTTCTGATTACACCACAATGTGTGTCTTTTGCTGTGGTATTTACAGTACACTACTGCCAGGAGTGCCAGTGGGGTTGAGTCTGTTCTTGGAGTTGAAGAGGCAGAGTAGAAAACCAACAATATTCAAGCGGCTCCTGCGGGAGTAGTGCTACACGTCATTTCTAAATAAACGTATTAAAATTATATTTTGTAGGGGTTTTTTTTGTTTGGTATGATGAACAACCGCACTAGTGAAATATTCTGTGTGTGTTTAATGCAGTACATTTCTGTGCATTAGTGCACGCTTAATGCAGTATATTTTAGTGCATTAGTGCACGTTTAACGTAGCATATTTCAGTGCGTTACTGCAAGTTTAATGCCGTATATTTCAGTGCATTACTGCAAGTTTAACGTCATACATTTCAGTGCGTTACTGCATGTTTATTGCAGTATATTTTTGTGCGCTACTGAAAGTTTAACGCTGTATATTTCAATGCTTTTCCTTCCATTTAACGCAGTATAGTTCAGTGCGTTACTGCAAGTTTAA
Organism: Lithobates clamitans; assembly: GCA_037952925.1. NCBI lineage: Eukaryota > Metazoa > Chordata > Amphibia > Anura > Ranidae > Lithobates > Lithobates clamitans. Next base: position 8,253,926 of record JBBGZY010000655.1, read on the forward strand.
CGTCGTATGTATTTCAGTGCGTTTTTACCTTCCGTTTAATGCAGTAAAGTTCAGTGCACTAGTGCAAGTTTAACGCCGTATATTTCTTTGCATTACCTTCCATTTAACAAAGTATAGTTCAGTGCATTACTGCAAGTTTAATGTTGTATATTTCATTGCATTACTGCAAGTTTAACGCAGTACATTTCTGTGCGTTAGTGCACGAATAATGCAGTATATTTCAGTGCGTTACTGCAAGTTTAACGCTATATATTTCAATGCGTTACCTTCCGTTTAACGCAGTATAGTTCAGTGCATTACTGCAAATTTAACGCTGTATATTTCAGTGTGTAACGTGCCATTTAATGCAGTACATTTCTGCACACTAGTGCACGCTTAATGCAGTATATTTCAGTGCTTTAGTGCATGTTTAATGCAGTATATTTCAGTGTGTTACCTTCCATTTAACGCAGTATAGTTCAGTGTGTTACTGCAAGTTTAACACTGTATGTTTCAGTACGTTATGTGCCATTTAATGCAATATATTTCTGTGTGTTAGTGCACATTTAACGCAGTATATTTCAGTGCGCTATTACAAGTTTACCGCAGTATAGTTCAGTGCGTTACTGCGCGTTTAACAAAGTATATTTCTGTGCGTTACTGCAAGTTTGATGCAGTATATTGCAGTGCGTCAGTGCAGTTTTACTGCAGTATATTATAGTGTATCAGTGGAGTGTGTCTGTGTAGTGAGTACTCATGTTAAAGTGCACCAATCACCACTTTCCATTGATTAAAGTGCATCCACATACACATTTCCACATCTTAATTACATTTTGTTAATAAGCACCCCCCAATCATGTCTGGGAGGACAACAAGGAGAAGCAGATGTTCCCATGGTACTGTGAGGGGACCAGCTGCGTATGTGTCCACAGGCAAACTGTTTAGTGATGTTGCCCGTGCTATCCAGCCACAGCATGCAGAGGAGGTGGTGGAATGGCTTACTAAACCATCCTCATCCTCCTCATCCTCCGTCACCCAAGCAGAGACTAGTGTGAAGTCCACTGCAGCTGCCAGAGTGGCTAAACCTGCCTCCTTGTCCACAGCTATTCCTGCCATACCCCCAGCATCAGGCATGGAGGAGTCAGCTGAGTTATTTGAACACAGCATCAGCCACTTGCTCCTTGATGATGCACAGCCATTACTTGATTCAGGTGTTGGTTCTGGGGTTGAGGAAGGCAGGAACATGAGCTAACAGAGAGGGGAGAACTTTGGTACACAAATTGGCAGTCATGTTTCCCCAGCCACAGCGTATTGCCAAGTTGTCTCCAGTGGTAATGAGGATGGAGGAGATGATGATGATGAGGTCACTGATGCAACTTGGGTGGCAGATAGAGCAGAGGAGGAAAGTAAGGGTGAGGCACAACCCCAACAAGGCAGCTATCATGGAAGAGTAGCGAGCAGCCACCCTATTCTGTCACATTGTGGAGCTGTTATCTCCTGGCTCACTTCCCACAGCTCAGCTATCTGGACCATTTTTAGCACATGTGCAGCTGATCACACTGTTGCAATTTGCAAACTTTGTCTCAAGCACATCAAGGCAAAACCTTGGTGGCAGAAACACCAGCCATTTGGGTACCACATGCTTAACAAGGCATTTAACCACTTGCCGGCCAGCCGATGTCATTATACTGCGGCAGGTCGGCACGATCCCGCGAACCGTCTTAGCTGTACATCGGGCCTTTAAATGCCTATAGCAGGTGTACACACTGCATGTTGGGGGAGCCAATGTGCGTGGCCAGCAGTCGCGATGACCGTCGGTCACACGTGATCGCGGGCACAAGAGCCAGAACAGGGACGTGTTCTGTGAGGAGAGGAGAGACAGATCTTTGGCTCCTACTAGCTAGGAACAACGATATGTTTCATCTAGCTAGTGAGTTCCATCCCCCCACAGTTAGAAACACAAGCGAGGGAACACATTTAACCCCTTGATCGCCGCCTAGTGTTAACCCCTTCCCTGCCAGTGACATTTATACAGTAATCAGTGTATTTTTATAGCACTGATCGCTTTATAAGTGTCAGTGGTCCCAAAAATGTGTCAAAAGTGTCCGCAATGTCGCAGTACCACTAAAAATCACTGATCACTGCCATTACTAGTAAAAAAATAAGAATAAATAAAAATGCCATAAATCTATCCCATAGTTTGTAGGCGCTATAAATATATGGTTTTTGCGATTTTTTTACCAAAAATATGTAGAAGAATAAATATTGGCCAAAACTGATGAAGAAATTTGATTTTAAAAAACATTTTTGGGAATATTTATTATAGCAAAAAGTTAAAAAAAATGTTTTTTTTTTCAAAATTGTCGCTCTTTTTTTTAATAGTGCAAAAAATAAAAACCGAAGAGGTGATCAAATACCACCAAAAGAAAGCTCTATTTTTGGGGAAAAAAGGACGTCAATTTTGTTTGGGTACAGTGTCCCACGAAAGCGCAATTGTCAGTTAAAGCGATGCAGTGCCATATTGCAAAAAATGGCCTGGTCATTAGCAGGTAGGCAAATCTTCCGGTCTGTAAGTGGTAAACCTCCCACCACCCGTTGGCAAGAGCACCTGAAAGACACACAAAAGGGGTGCAAATCTGTTCCTCACCTCATTCTGCCCCGGCTATACCTTATGACCTCTCAGCAGCCTCCACTGACAGGGATGATAATAAAGCGAAGAGTGTCCCAGATCCTTGCAGCGCATCTGCCAGCAGCACACCACCAGCTGTAGACTATAGCTGGTAAATTTCTCTGCCCCATCTGCTGCAGCAAAAAAAAAATAGTCACTGCCACCCAAATGTCCAGCGTCTAAATGCAAGCTTGTCAAAGCTGCTGGCTCTACAACTACTGCCTTTCTGTCTGGTGGAATCTTCCCCTCTTCAGTGAATTTGCAGAATGTGCTGTGCCACAATGGCAGGTTCCTAGTAGCTATTTCTTTTCACGTAAGGCCATTCCAACTCTGTGCCATCACGTGGAAGGCAATGTTGTGGCATTGTTGGGCAAGGCAGTCAGCTGCAAAGTTCATGTTACAGCTGACATGGGGTTCAGCAAGCATGGTCAGGGACAGTATATTTCCTTTACAGCACACTGGGCAACTCAGTGCTGCAGCTTGTTGTGCCCCCACATCTCCATACAGCTAGTGGTGATGATGCTAGATTTTTCAGCTCTACCCCCTCCTCCTCCCACATGCCCTCCTCTGCTGAATTGTCCTGTGAACCACAAGTACCCCCTAAGCATTCAAGGGGCTGTTCAATAAAGTCAGGCTAAAAGGTGCCATGCAGGGCTTCAGCAGGTGTGTCTAGGGGACATGAACTACACCGGATCAGAGATTCTTGCAGCTCTGCAGGGGCAGGCCCAGAAGTGGTTCACGCCATGCCAGCTGGAACGAGGAATGGTGGTGTGTGATAATGGCACAAACCTCCATAGACAGGGAAAGTTGACACATAATTGAATTTTATATATTTATCTTTTAATATGAAAAATGGGAAGTTTTATATAGACATAATATACATGTTATAAGCTCATAAGCATTTCTATGGAAAGCCAACATGTGTTAGTAATTAAGATTGAGCTGGGTTCACCTTCCCCCATCTGTGAGAAGGAAGGATTAACATAATTTAAGATGAAAAGGTTTTAGTTAAGATCATAATTTCTTTATACTACAATATTTCTTGATTAGGATATTTTTAGTAACATTGGGTTTTAAATGAATATAATATACAGTGGGGACGGAAAGTATTCAGACCCCCTTAAATTTTTCACTCTTTGTTATATTGCAGCCATTTGCTAAAATCATTTAAGTTTATTTTTTCCTCATTAATGTACACACGGCACCCCATATTGACAGAAAAACACAGAGTTGTTGACGTTTTTGCAGATTTATTAAAAAAGAAAAACTGAAATATCATATGGTCCTAAGTATTCAGACCCTTTGCTGTGACACTCATATATTTGACTCAGGTGCTGTCTATATCTTCTGATCATCCTTGAGATGGTTCTACACCTTCATTTGAGTCCAGCTGTGTTTGATTATACTGATTGGACTTGATTAGGAAAGCCACACACCTGTCTATATAAGACCTTACAGCTCACAGTGCATGTCAGAGCAAATGAGAATCATGAGGTCAAAGGGACTGCCTGAAGAGATCAGAGACAGAATTGTGGCAAGGCACAGATCTGGCCAAGGTTACAAAAAAATTTCTGCTGCACTTAAGGTTCCTAAGAGCACAGTGGCCTCCATAATCCTTAAATGGAAGACGTTTGGGATGACCAGAACCCTTCCTAGAGCTGGCCGTCCGGACAAACTGAGCTATTGGGGGAGAAGAGCCTTGGTGAGAGAGGTAAAGAAGAACCCAAAGGTCACTGTGGCTGAGCTGCAGAGATGCAGTCGGGAGATGGGAGAAAGTTGTAGAAAGTCAACCATCACTGCAGCCCTCCACCAGTCGGGGCCTTATGGCAGAGTGGCCCGACGGAAGCCTCTCCTCAGTGCAAGATACATGAAAGCCTGCATGGAGTTTGCTAAAAAAACACCTGAAGGACTCCAAGATGCTGAGAAATAAGATTCTTTGGTCTGATGAGACCAAGGTAGAACTTTTTGGCCTTAATTCTAAGCGGCATGTGTGGAGAAAACCAGGCACTGCTCATCACCTGTCCAATACAGTCCCAACAGTGAAGCATGGTGGTGGCAGCATCATGCTGTGGGGGTGTTTTTCAGCTGCAGGGACAGGACGACTGGTTGCAATCGAGGGAAAAATGAATGTGGCCAAGTACAGGGATATACTGGACGAAAACCTTCTCCAGAGTGCTCAGGACTTCAGACTGGGCCGAAGGTTTACCTTCCAACAAGACAATGACCCTAAGCACACAGCTAAAATAACAAAGGAGTGGCTTCACAACAACTCCGTGACTGTTCTTGAATGGCCCAGCCAGAGCCCTGATTTAAACCCAATTGAGCATCTCTGGAGAGACCTAAAAATGGCTGTCCACCAACGTTTACCATCCAACCTGACGGAACTGGAGAGGATCTGCAAGGAGGAATTGCAGAGGATCCCCAAATCCAGGTGTGAAAAACTTGTTACATCTTTCCCAAAAAGACTCATGGCTATGTTAGATCAAAAGTGTGCTTCTACTAAATACTGAGCAAAGCGTCTGAATACTTAGGACCATGTTATATTTCAGTTTTTTCTTTTTTAATAAATCTGCAAAAATGTCAACAATTCTGCTCTTCTTGCCTACTCCTCAGGAATGTCAACCCCCACCCTTGCGTGAAAGGTGGGAGGAAAGCTATGTCTCATTAAAGCCTGTTCTTTTCTGTAGGACAAGACAGCTCAGAGATACTTTTAACCAGTCTTTTTAGGAAGGAGGGGTAAGTTTTTAGGAGTAAAAAGCTAGTAACAGAGGACAAAAATGCAGATTTGCTGCAGACACCACGAGACATTACTGCCACATCTACACACACACACACATCTCAATCTTCATCTAAAGAATATAATACATTATTAATGATATTTTTACATTCTACATTTTGATAATGCTCTTGTAATATTTTGCTATTTTATTATTAAATCAGTTTTTGAGTTTTTACACAAGAACTGAACGGAATTTCTTGGAACTTTTATGAATTATTGAATATCGATATTAATACCGTAAAAACTAATATTTAACAGGTACCCAGGGTTAGAAGATCTGCTAAAGCGGGCCAGAAGAGTCTGTAGCCATTTCAGGTGGTCATACACAGCCAGTGCTTGGTTGGTTGAAATTCAGCGGGAATTCCATCTGCCCATGAACCGCCTGCTTTGTGGCATGCCCACCAGGTGGAACTCGACTTTGGCAATGCTGCATCGGCTGCACATGCACCAATGGCTGCTCATAAAGGATGTATGTACTGTACTGTCACCATTTGAGGAGGCCACAAGGATGGTGAGCTGTGACAATGCATGCATCAGTGACACAATCCCTGTTGTGTTCCTGCTGCTTGGCATTATGGACAGGGCACTCGAGGCAAAGCAGCGGGAGGAAGAGGAGGACTTCCTTTCCTCACAAGGCCAACTTTATTCAGACACCATTGTTCCTACACCACAGAACACACAAGAGGAGAGAGGGTGGAGATAGATACTATAATCCTCAGTGACACCGAGGAGTCTGTTTCTCATGCCTCAGCAAATTTACAGTGTGTGGGCTCCCTCATGCTTCAAAGCCTGTGAAAGGACCCAAGAATACGTGGGGTAAAGGAGAAGGATCACTATTGTTTGGCAACCCTCCTTGACTATCTTTACAAGGGGAAAGTTTCTGAATGCATCCTGTCCCCACAGAGAATGCAGAAGATGAAATCTCTCGAGGACACCTTAAAGAGGAGTTTAATGCTTTTCCTGACTCTGGTAGGTTACAGTGTCGTGAAAAATGTCATTTTGAGACTTCTGTTGGTCAAGAGAGGAGAGGTGGAGAAAGTGGCTACCTAAGTGATGCATTTCACAATTTTTTTGGTTTTTGCCGCCCAGGGCTGTCAGCTTCCACATCCCATCTGCAGCGTCTGCATCACATGGTGGACGATTATCTATCTTGGGGCGAAAATAGAGATGGAGAGCTTTCCAGTCGATGATCCACTGGCTTACTGGGTCATGAGAATAGAATTTGCCCAGTATGCAATTGAGCTGCCCTGCATCAGTATTTTGTTACTGATAATAGACACAGACACAGACTCTGTGGACCATCTGACATTTATCAAAATTAATCAGTCATGGATTACTAGCAGCTATGAAGCCCCTGATGCTGATGTCGCTGATTAAGTGTTTTTAGGATGTGGAATATCTGCAGGACTTCTAGGCTGCCTAGCATTGTGGGTGTTGACTTCATCTAGAAGAATGTTTTTTGTGTGGGTTTCATGGGCACAATTAACATCCAAAGACCAATTTTTCCACACCTGTTTGACAGGTGCATATCATTTAAATTTTTGACAGCAAGGCAAATTCTTGCTTTCTTCAAGAGTACCTCTATAAGGTTACAGTGTGAAGGCACCACTGACATTCAAAGAACAATTTTCATGCACCCGTTACTTCTATCTAATATCTGTGGAAGAGACACCAGAATTTATCCAAAAAATCTTGTTCCCATTGCACTACATTGTGGCCTCATCATACAGACTGGCTCCCCAAGCCGTTGCTTACAAAATAAAGAAAACTTGCAGGGAAAATGTCATTTTGTTTGCTTTATAAATACACTTATTGCTGCTGCAGCTTCTATGCACAGTACAGATGTGCCACTTTACAGGTAGACTAAGGGGACCCCCCAGACACTATATTGAAAGTAATTTTTATTTATAAATTATGTTTTTTACAAACTTTTTTCTTCGTTGATACTTGTTCCCTGGGGCAGTACTCTGACCCTCATAACCATTGTACGCCTAATTACTTGCATATAAGCCTTCAAAATGGGCACTTTTGATTTTTACAGTTTGGGTCCCATAGGACTTCAATGTGGTTCATTATTTGGTTCCGAACTTTTGCAATATTCGAAAGTTCTGGTGTGAACTCAACAGGGGTTTGTTCAGCCCATCCCTAGTAAGGAACCAAGGTTTGCCCTGTAGCAAGTGACCTAAAATAACATAAACATTTAAAAAATGTAAAAAAAATAATCATACAAATAACAAGCTTCCTAACCTTTGACCTTTTAAGCCACATCTCATAACCTTTGACCTTTAATTGAAAACCCCTAACCCTAAGTCTCAACCCTTATTCCTAACCTTAAGTCCTAACCCTATCCTTAAGTCCTAACCCTAACACTTAAGTCCTAACCCTAACCCCTAAGTCCTAACCATAACCCAAATCCTAACCCTAATGCTAAGTTCTAACCCTAACCCTAAATCCTAACCCAAAGTTCTAACCCTTACCCCTAACCCTAAGTCCTAACCCTAACCCCTAACCCTAAGTCCTAACCCCTAACCCTAACACCTAACCTTAAATTCCTAACCCCTAACCCTAACCCCTTACTCTAAATCATAACCCTAACCCCTAACCCTAACCATATGTCCTAACCCTAACCCCTAAGTCCCAACCCCTAACCCTGCATCCTAACCCTAAGTCCTAACCCTAACCCATAACCTTAAATCCTAACCTTAACCCCTAACCTTAAGTCCTAACTCTAACCCCTAACCCTAAGTCCTAACTCTAACTCCTAACCCTAAGTCCTAACCCTAACCCCTAACCCTAAGTCCTAACCCTAACTCTAACCCCTAACCTTAAGTCCTAACCCTAAGTTCTAACCTTAGGTCCTAATACTAACCCTAACCTAACCTCTAACCCTAACCTCAAGTCCAAACCCTAACCCTGAACCCTAACCTATATGTGTACATATTCCTTGTCAAAAAAATGTCACTTACCTGAGTGTCACAAGTAGCCGTTTCTCCGGTGACACACTGCTTCGCATCAAAGTGTCCATCCTTGCCAGCCTTGGCCTGAGCCTCTCCAGCATGTCATCAAAGACCAGCACAGACATCCATGTAAAGTTATGGAATTTGGCTGGATGCATGCAAAGTTGGGCATACAAGTTGTTAAAGTACCCCAAAGAAAGACACTGGGATACTATTGGATGCGTCCAGAACTGACGACGCCTGCTTCTTCTCTCCTCCTCCAACTGTCTCCTTCTCCACAGCCTTCGCAAGACAATAAGCAAGACTTGCCTCATCTTTTTTCTGAACAATGGGATCCATAATCAAAAACTCAAAAAACTCCACAAAACTCCAACAAACTCACAGCTGCTCTCAAATGCTCTCTCCTCTCTCTCTCTCTCTCTCTCTCTCTCTCTCCAACCAAAATGGCACCGACACATGCTATTTAAATATTTTATTCATTTTATTTGGCATTGTGGGAAATTTGGGAGTGGAAAATAGAAGAGGGATGTGTTTTTAAAAAAAATGCTGCTAAGCGCTAACGCGGCTAAACGCGCATTGACGCCAATGCAAAACATTGCTAAAAGCGCATTTTTTTTCCTAGCATCAAAACTAGCTTTGTAGCTCATTTTTTCTAACGCCCTGTGTGCATGAAGCCTTAAAGTGGGATCTTGTTGATGAGCTTAATTTTATTGATACTTGTTAATAGCTTGTAATAGTTTTTAATAAAGTGGTTATACAGTATCATGCTATGGGGGTACCCTCTTTACCTTTATCATATGGTTGTGGAGTGATGTCCAAACCCTAACCCTGAACCCTAACCTATATGTGTACATATTCCTTGTCAAAAAAATGTCACTTACCTGAGTGTCACAAGCAGCCGTTTCTCCGGTGACACACTGCTTTGCATCAAAGTGTCCATCCTTGCCAGCCTTGGCCTGAGCCTCTCCAGCATGTCATCAAAGACCAGCACAGACATCCATGTAAAGTTATGGGATGTGGCCGCATGCATGCAAAGTTGGGCATACAAGTTGTTAAAGTACCCCAAAGAAAGACACTGGGATACTATTGGATGCGTCCAGAACTGACGACGCCTGCTTCTTCTCTCCTCCTCCAACTGTCTCCTTCTCCGCAGTTTTTAATAAAGTGGTTATACAGTATCATGCTATGGGGGTCCCCTCTTTACCTTTATCATATGGTTGTGGAGTGATGTAAAAAGGATAAGGATCGGAAGCTCACACATTAGAAGAGTGATGGGTGATCCCACATTTACAAAAGTGTTATATGCTGATCAGTAACATGAGAGACATGTTTGTTTGTGTGTTAATACAGTTTTTTTGTGTTTTCATTTATATTGCTTAATGATTGTTTTACATATTTGGTCACAGCGCCTCCTCAAATTTGGAATTACTTTCTAATTTGGTGTATGGAATTTTATATATATTTTGAAGGTGGCAGCAGTGTATGTTATTTTATTTTATACACACAGTGACTAAGATGTTTTCTGTGGTACAGTGTTTATTAAGTTTTTCTGTTTTTCTATTTTTGATCTATTTAAAGGGAACCTCTCCCTCCATTCATCTTCATCCACCTTAGGATACTTGAGGAATGTTTCTTTACCAGTGGACAACAAATGTGCTCAAACCCCAGGTTTAAGGACCCCACTTCCTGCAGACTTTGTTCATATTTACTCCACTTGCCAGTGGCAAGATAGGGACTAAGATTTATAGATAGGCCACTTTGTTGCTTTTACCCATAAGTCAATTATATTTATTTTTGTTATTGCTGTTGCTGGTAAAGCCATTCCTCTATTATTCACCCAGAGCCTTCTGGCAGGGCCATTCAAATGCGACTAATGGAAAATAATGCCATCTCTACTAACATCACTGTGTCTTATTTTGGTGGTTAGTAATATAGAATATTATTGTGCTACTAATGTAGAAAAGATGAGCTGCCAGCACCAACAATAAGACTAATTGCATGAAAATATGTGATGGGAAAACTGAAGCACTAGAAATACAAATATGCCCCAGGTATGAACCTAGGGAGAAAGGGACCTGCACAATAAGAATTGTGCTGAAATACGCAGAAGGCTAGTGAAAGTGTTAGGGGTGTAATGAAAACACAAGTGCTATGTGCATGATGTTGAATCAAGTGCAATCAATAATATCAAAGGTCAGGAAGCACCATGTGATCAGGTGACACCTTAAAATTAGAAAATTATAAAATAAAGGCACATATAACAAAATACCAAGTATACGTGTTATATCAATGGAAAATTAAAATTAAACTTTAACACAATATGACACAATGCAAAGTCCATCAATGGTAGATAACATGATGTATTCCTCTGAGACAACCCATAGTGGTGTGGATATCAGATGTTATTAGATCTCAAAAAAGCCATAAATGGTGATAATCCAATTTTCACAAGGTAGCTAGGACTTTGCTTCCACCACCCAGGAGAGGGGTAAGTACTCTTACCATAAGATGTGGACACACACACCAGTGGCTGTGGGTCAAACAGGGATGGATAGAAGCCGGGATCCCAGGCCACAATCTCCTGTGGTTGGACGGGTGTGGACACACACCTGCAGTGATGTGACAGGCCAGCAATACAGGAAATAGAAATTTAGCCACGATCTCCTGGTTTGTGCAAACTCCTTGAAGTTCTCCTCCCGCAAAAAAAATGGTGATCATAAAAGAAAAAAAGAAGACTTCCACATGGCGTAGATCAAACAACGTATGGATTTAATGATAAAAGAATAGTACAAACATTGCTCGAGATGTGTACATTAAAATGTGATCAGAGGAACTAATAAAACAGGCGCAGTGTATGGAGCCTAGCAGGCAGTAAACTTATGCGTTTCCTCCTATGGATTTTCAACACGGGTGTAAGCCTGCTGTCACACAATATCATCATAATATCTACCTTCTTTATCCTATTGACTAGGCCTATACATTCCATCAGGTCATGTTTATACATTAGTGGAAAGGAAAAGAAAAATGCAGCGCTAAAAAATGGTATCAAACATTGATATGTGATATACCATGTAAATATATCTCAAAATACACATAAATAAGATAATTAAGTGTATATAAAAAACATAATTGTCTGAAAAAAGTGACATAAAGATTGGGAATTAAATCTCCGAAGCATCCGTTAGGATGTGCATCTAGCACAAACTGATATACATAAATGAGTCCATATATCCAGACAAGGTGTGTGTATGTTAATTATCCAAGGATTTAACACAAATAATTATGCATGAGTGAGTCCATGAATTATCCGGTAAAATGCAAAACACCCCGAAGTGTGAATAACATAATATTCAAGTGTTGATAGCAGATCCACCACCGTAAATAAAAGTGGGGGGCTTACCAGAGCAAGTGGACACAGATGGGTATACACCCACTGTGTCAGTTAAGCTTGTATAGCTGTAGGTCCCTGGAGATGGAATAAGGGTAGCCAAGGTGCTTGTAGAGGGTATGTATGGTAAGGACAAATCCAATCAAGTATCACCAGCATATAAGGAGAAAACATGAAAGTACATAGCGTGATACTGTATAAAAAAGCTATGAAGTAAAATTTAGCACAAATAATTATGCATGAGTGAATCCATGAAATATCCGGTATGATGCAAAAAATGTTAAACACCCAGAAGTGTAAATAACATGATATTCAAGTGTAGCAGATCCACCACCGTAAGTAAAAGTGGGGGGCTTACCAGAGCGAATGGACACAGATGGGTATACACCCACTGTGTCAATTATGCTTGTATAGCTGTAGATCCCTGAAGGTGGAATGAGGGTAGCCAAGATGCTTGCAGAGGGTATGTATGGTAAGAACAAATCCAATCAAGTATCCACAGCATGTAAGGAGAAAATATGAAGGCACATAGCGTGATACTGTATAAAAAAGCTATGAAGCATATTTATTGACGGTAAAACACTCACATTTGTGAAGATAAAAATACAGCGCTGAGAAAGGGTAAAACTTGGCAGTGTAGTGGTGTCAGCAAGCGGTACTGACGCGTTTCGTCCTACCGGACATCATCTGGGGTGCTACCCCTAATTTATATTTATATATTTTTCACATGTTTATACATTAGTTCCTTATTGAAGCCTATATACCATATATACCTTTCTATGTCATTTACCACTATTTTCACATATGTGTTTTTTTATTTTTTATTTTTCTAGATCTTATACATTTATATATGGTTATAATGATATTGTTGAATATTAGACATCAATGAATGTTATTTGTCTAAGACTGTATGACCATCTGTGCAATTAGTTGTTGCTTTTAATGCTGGTTCCGTCCCTTTATAACGACTGGCCTTTTGTCCTATTTGGCTGTGTGATTGACGTTGGTTTTCTGATGCACCCTTTCAACTTTACGTTCATGGCACACACGGGCGAGGCCTGGATTTTGCGAGCCATGATGTAGTGTACGTCATTGACATGTCACGCTCTGTTGTGTGTCCCCTGGTGTGTCGTAAACCATGCATTCATAGCCACAATGAGGCTTGGACGTTCACCACAACGTTGCTCAGGCAATGACGCTTGTCACGTGATTCAACAATGATGGTGACTTAGCTCTGACTAAGGCACCTGTGATTGGTGAGCGGAAGCAAGGCAAAAAAAGCACACCATACGTCGTGATGACATGACCCCGACACTATCGTTGGGTGATTGGTGAGCCAAAGTGTCAGAGAACTTGTGCAGCAGGTGCTCATTCCCGTGCAGTAAGTGCTCATTCCCATTCAGCAGCTGTTAATGCCCGTTCAGCAAGTGCTAATTTTAATGTCCATGTGCAGAGTCACAGACAAAGACGCACAAGGACTGGAATGCGCATGCACATTGGTGCATACGTGCGAGCACGTGCGCATACATGTTAGCATGCACACGCATCCATAGATTCTGGCACCCAGCAGCCTATTTAAACTGAGAGCTTGCATGGCTTCAGTGCTGGATTGTCTTCAGCTTTGGTTCCTGTGCTCCTAAATTTATCCATGTCCGCTGACCTTGTTCCTGACCCTGCTACGTCAGACAATCTCTTTGATCACCCCTGCCTGCTATATCTGCTTCTTGCTTATGTTACTGACCCCAACTTAGATTTATGACTACGGCTCCACCTCCTGATTTGGTACCCCACCACCAGCACATTACCAACTTCTGCCTGTTCCCGACTTTGCAACTGATCCAGATTCGGCACCTGTCTGCCTGGCACCCGCTGAACAAGGCTTGTGACCAGACTCCATGCCACCACTGGGAGGACTCCTGTGTCTTCAAGTTACAGCTCACTCCTACAGCTGCCAGGCACTTGCACCCTTCCACTGCCCTAGCAGTCCCTGTCTCCACTACCAGGGGTGCTTGGGCAGGAATTCTGCAAGAGGCCACCCTCATCATCTCGGGCTCCACAGTCAGGTACATGACACAAAGCGAGGAGAGAAGCACACGCCATCTACTAAGATGGGCTCACAATTAAGCCTCTGATTATGGTCCAATTAGGTTCTAAAGTTTTTATATATATAGCGCAGTGTGTGACAGCAGGCTTACACCCAAGTTGAATTATAATAGGACGAAACGCATTGGGTTACTGCCTGCTAGGCTCCATACACTGCGCCTGTTTTATTAGCTTCTGTGATCACATTTTAATGTACACATCTCAAGTGATGTTTGTACTATTCTTTAATCATTAAATCCATACGTTGTTTGATCTACACCACGTGGAAGCCTTCCTTTTTTCTTTTATGATCACCATTTTTCCTTGGCGGTAGGAGAACTTCAAGGAGTTTGCACAAACAAGGAGATTGTGGCTAAATTCCCGTTTCCTGTATTGCTGGCCTGTCGCATCACCGCAGGTGTGTGTCTACACACGTCCAACCACATGAGATCGTGGCCCGGGATCCAGTTTTCTATCTATGCCTATTTGACCCACCGCCGCTGGCATGTGTGTACGCATCTTATGGTAAGAGTACTTACCCCCCCGGGTGGTGGAAGCACAGTCCTGGATGCCTTGTGAAAATTGGATTATCACCATTTATGCTTTTTTGAGATCTAATAACATCTGATATCCACGCCACCATGGGTTGTCTCAGAAGAATACACTTTGCACCATGTCATATTGTGTTAAAGTTTAATTTTTAATTTTCCATTGATATAACACATACACTTGGTATGTTGTTATATGTGCCTTTATTTTATAATTTTTTTTATTTTAAGGTGTCACCTGATCACATGGTGCTAACTGACCTTTGATATTATTGATTGCACTTGATTCATTATCAGCACACATAGCACTTTTGTTTTCATTACACCCTGAACACTTTCACTAGCCTTCTGTGTATTTCAGCACAAATCTTATTGTGCAGGTCCGTTTCTCCCTAGGTTCAAACCTGGGGCATATTTGTATTTCTAACGCTGCACTTTTTCCTTCACTTATTTTGGTGGTTGATAACACAAACCTTCTTTGTCAAACCAATTTAACCAATTATTTTTCCACAGAGCTTATTGCTTTTTCAGTAAAGCCCAATTATCCACATTGGTAAGTTAGTATGTGGCTGGATCCAGTTTAAACCGAAATTAAAGTCCGCTATCAATTTCTTTTTTAAGGCCCCCTCAGGTGGATTATGCCATAATGTACAAGTATGCACAGCAATGTTAGTACATTATGGTAGACTTACCTGTCATATGGTGTCCTCCAGCCCAGCGCTGGGACTGATCCAGTGGGCCCCCTGGCGCTTCCATCTTCACCTGCTCTTCCTTCTGGGTCCAGTGCCTTTGGCCATTTAATAGGCCAGGCAGCGATAACGCCACTCCCGTGCATGTGTACAGGAGTCACATTGCCGCAGCATGGATCGGGGCCATAAATGCTCACTGAGCAGCAACAGCAGGGTCTCTTCTATGATAAATACCCTGCATGTGAGCCATTTGATTACATATCAACTTTACTTCCAATTTAAAGGCAGGTCAGCACTGGAAAGAACAGAAGAACCCCAGTTCAGCTCCTTAGGGAGTCATTGCTTTATTTCACTCATAAGTCAATTATATTTACCTTTGTTATTGCTGTTGTTGGTAAAGCCATTCCTCTATTATTCACCCAGTGCTTTCTGGCAAGGCCAATCCAATGCGACTAATGGAAATGAATGCTATCTCTACTAACATTACTGTGACTTATTTTGGTGGTTGATAACACGTTGAACCTTCTTTTGCCAAACCAATTTAACCAATTATTTTTCCACAGTTTATTGCTATTTTAGTAAAGCCCAATTATCCACATTGGAATGTTAATATATGGCTGGATCGAGTTTAAAGGCAGGTCATTACTGGAAAGCAGTGGCGGTGCGTCCATTAAGACTGCATGGGTGTCGCCCCCTCTCTCCAGCTACCCCCTCTGTGTAGTATGGATAGATTCATGCATTGCATGAATTTATCCATGGGCTCTGTAGCCCTCCCATATTCAGGCATCCAGCCCCGTTTCGGATGCCGGGCGCCTGAATTACAGCAGTGGGAGGGTGTTTTTGAAGCACCTGATTAGAGCCATAGGCCCTAATAGGCTTCAAAAAAGGTGAACCGCCTCTCAGCCAATCAGGAGGCGTGGATGTAATACTGGTCACCTGATTGGCTGAAAGCAGAGGCGATCCCATTGGTTGCCTAGCAGAACAGGAAAAAGATGCGCACGGAAGACACAGGAGCCGTGCTACCAGTCCCACAGCTCGCCACCTGTCCTGCTGCCTGACCTGCCACCATGATGGGATAAGTGCCGGGCAGACAGCGGGTGGGCAAGTGGGCGGGGGAGCACAGTGACTGCATATTATTGGCACAGAGGCTGCAATTGATGGGGCACAGTTGGCTGCATTTGCTGGGCATAGTGACTGCATATTATGGGTACCGAGGCAGCAATTGATGGGGCACAGCTGGCTGCATTTGCTGGGCATAGTGACTGCATCTTATGGGCACAGAGGCTGCAATTGATGGGGCACAGTTGGCTGCATTTTCCAACCATAGTGACTGCATATTATGGGAACCAAGGCTGCAATTGATGGGCATAGATATAAAATGGACAGTGCAGCACTGGACATTTGACACAATATTTGTGAACAGTGGTAAATCAATAAATCAAATAACCAACAACGGTGAATGGCATCCAATGAAAAACCATTAATATCAAATCGGCTGATAAATATTAAGTGCTCATGAAATGTTACAAGAACATAATAAAATATATATTATAGTGAAAAAAAGTTCATATAGTAAAGGTGAAATAAAGTCCAAAATTTATGGTATTCAATGCGGGACATGGGGTCAGTATTCCACCGCTAGTGCTGTCCACCACCTGGTGATAAAGTAATGGAGGCTTACCGGGAAGCCTGGTCGTCGCTGACTAGCTGTCCATGAAGGAGGTTGGTGGTCTTTTCAGCAGTGTCTCCTGCAGGATATCCCCTGTGGTCCATTTATCTCCACTAAGCCTGTTTTGACACCCCTGAATAAGGGTGGTCGCAGGCTTCTTGGTAAGCCTCCATTACTTTATCACCAGGTGGTGGGCAGCACTAGCGGTGGAATACTGACCCCGTGTCCCGCATTGAATACCATAAATTTTGGACTTTATTTTACCTTCACCTTTACTATATGAACTTTTTTTCACTATAATATATATTTTATTATGTTTTTGTAAAATTTCATGAGCACTTAATATTTATCAGCCGATTTGATATTAATGATTTTTCATTGGATGCCATTCACTGTTGTTGGTTATTTGATATATTGATTTACCACTGTTCACAAATATTGTGTCGTATGTCCAGCGCTGTACTGTCCATTTTATATCTATCTTCTGTGCCCTCATATCGGGGTTATAGTGCCCAGCAGCAGAACTCTTTTCACTTTTTTCTTTATATAATTTTTTGTTTATGCACCTAGCGCAATTCTTTTTCTTTAATTGATGGGCATAGTTGGCTGCATTTGCTGGGCACATAGGCTGCATATTATGGGCACAGAGGCGGCAATTGATGGGGCACAGTTGACTGCATTTGCTGGCCACAGAGGTTGCATATGATGGGCACAGTTGGCTGCATATGATGGGCACAGTTGGCTGCATATGATGGCCTCAGTTGGCTGCATATGATGGGTACAGTTGGCTGCATATTATGGGCACATTTGGCTGCATATGATGGGCACAGAGGCTGCATATGATGGGCACAGTTGGCTGCATTTGCTGAGCACAGTTGGCTGCATATGATGGGCACAGTGGCTGCATATGATGGGCACAGTGGATGCATTTAATGGCACAGTGGCTGCAATGGATGGCACAGTGGCTGCAATTGATGTTTTTGTTTCAGTATTTTTCAGAATTTTTCAGTTCGTTTGCGCCCCCCCAAAGATTTTGAGCACCAGTTGCCACTGCTGGAAAGGATAGAAGAACCCCAGTTCAACTCCTTAGAGAGTCATTGCTACATGGTGTTAAAAGGTTTAGACTGAGCATCACAACCATTTCATTAAGAACCATTTATTTGTTAAAGCTAACCTCCAGGCAAACAGATAAAAGATATACATCAGATCTGTTTTACCTGCCAAAAGAATTTGTATTCCGCTCATACATTCCTGATATTTACACAGCTATGCCGCACTGCACAGTTCTACCTGGCATGGGAGGGGACCTGAACTTTCTCTGCTGCAGTTTCACTTTTATTTACAGGTCTTCCCTCTGCCCCAGCCTGTGACTGGACAGGGAATGGATAAGCAACACACCAATTAGCATCTATGTGTCTCTCAGACCCCTCCTCCTATCAGCATGCTCATTGCATTGCAACACACATGAATGCCTGCTTGTGATGCTCCCCTTCGTCTCCCTGAGCACTGTCCCTGAGCACTGTCCCTGAGCACTGTCCTATAAAGAATATAAGCAGCATA
Source organism: Lithobates clamitans (assembly GCA_037952925.1). Classification (NCBI taxonomy): domain Eukaryota; kingdom Metazoa; phylum Chordata; class Amphibia; order Anura; family Ranidae; genus Lithobates; species Lithobates clamitans. The sequence goes on from JBBGZY010000655.1 coordinate 8,272,245, forward strand.
TACCAAGTCAAATTCAGATACATATACTGCTTGCTTAAGGATGTATTAATAATTACAGAGCTGCATTTATTTAGGTATTTTATATCTGCCTGGAGATCTACCTTAAATGTTTCATTTTGTACAAACAGGGATAATTGCAGCAAACAAAAAAGTAACTTTGTGCTTTGAGTTGCTGTGAAAGCTCAGGTTTACCATTCTGTACAAGTGCTTCAAGCATGTTTGGCTTGAAAAATTTATACCAGCTAGCAACAAAAAAAAATGCAGTTCAAAGCTTTGCCTGAAGATTGTCTGGATATGAAACGTTATGCAGTATGATGGTCGCCGAACAGTACTGCTGACACATTGCAAGTCCTTCTATATTGACGGTTCTGCAATGATGGTAGCTGTAACAGAACAGAAGACTGAATGGTTTATGTTTTATAGTTTCCATGAATATTTCAAGAGCAAATGGTTACTTTATGTACGGGAAAATGTTCTCTTTCAGTGTATAATTCACCAAAAATAAATGGCCAGGATGCAAAAAATAAAAACAGTTTTCAAAATGGACATGAGCAGAAAAAGAATATTTTATATGGACATAAAAATAACAAATATAAGCCTGCTGTTTTATTATAGTGAACTTGAAATAGCCACAATGTCTACATTATTACGGTATTTTTCGGACCATAAGAAGCACTTTTTTTCCCCACAAATATGGGGGAAAATGTCTCTGCGTCCTGTGGTGCGAATATACGACAGGCACCGCTCTCCCGTCGCCGCCGGCACCGCCCCCCCCCCACCGCCGGCACCGCCTTCCCGCCGCCACCACCGGAAGAGAGGCAAGAGAGCGGGGGACAGACATTAAAACCCCCCCCGTGGGCACCAGGCAATCCTCCTGCTCTGCCAGACACAGAAAACATAGCATTCAGCTGCTCGGGCTGCTCTGTCAGTGGATGGAATAACATTAGGTAAGGCTGTTTTTGTGGCAATGGTCACTCTGCATTAATGGTCACTCTGCATTAATGGTCACTACCCTGTTTCCCCGAAAATAAGACCTAGCATGGTTGTCGGTGATGGCTGCAATATAAGTCCTAACCCCCAAATAAGCCCTACCCTGTTTCCCCGAAAATAAGCCCTACCCTGAAAGAAGACCTACAAGGACTTTAACTAGGTCTTTTTTGGGGGGTAGGGCTTATATTGCAGCCATCACCGACAATCATGCTAGGTCTTATTTTCGGGGAAACAGGGTATGCATTAATGATTACTCTGCATTAATGGTTTTCGGCATTATTGGTCACTCTGCATTAATGGTCACTCTGCATTATTGGCAATGGTTACTCTACATTTTTGGCAATGGTCACTCTACATTTTTGGCAATGGTCACTTTGCATTATTGGTTACTCTGCATTATTGGTCACTCTGCATTATTGGCAATGGTCAGTCTGCGTTTATGGCAATGGTCAGTCTGCATTTATGGCACTTGTCAGGCTGCATTTCATGGGCACTGGAAAATATTTTAGTACACCATTTGGTTCAGAATATTTTTTTTCTTGTTTTCCTCCTCTAAAACCTAGGTGCATCTTATGGTCAGGTGCGTCCTATGGAGCAAAAAATACGATATTTATTTTTTAGGTTCTTTAAAATATTTAAAACACAACAAATATTTTTATATATTAGCAAGAGAACTTAACAAACAGGAATGTTAAAGTGATACCAAATTCAGTTTTTTTTTTTACTTCAATCATTCTAAAATATCAAGTATACACCTTATTTTGTATAAAAAATCTCTTACCCTTATTTTCAGGCTTCTTTTTTTGTCCAGTGGACTCACTCCTATTTGTCCCTGATGCACCTTACAACAGGGGTCCCCAACCCCCAGGCCTGTTGATGACCAAGCTGCATAGCGGGGGCTGAGTGGCAATCTCAGTCCGCACAAGGCTATCACAGATTGCAGTCACCCCTCACCAGATGCTGTGCAGTCATGCCCATGTGTCCTCTTTTGGCACCTCTGCCCTTCTGGCCAATGATATCATCCTATTAGCAGTGCAGGAAGGAGCTGCAGATCAGAATGAAGAGCAAATTCCGCCCCCTGGCCGCTAATAGGATCAGAGCTGAAACTAGGGGAGGGGGGTGCCGCTTGAAATTCCCAGAACACTGGTCTTTTTTCCAGCCATGCCTGTCCCACACCAACCTCACCAACAGTCCTCTGGGGCCCTGCTCCCCCCTCTGTGCCACCAGGGCCTGACCTTCCCGTGGTGTCACCGCTCCCTTCTCTTGGAGCTGGGTCCTGGAGAGCATCATGCAGCACTACAAGCAGAGCAAGGCAGTCAACCCCTTTGCTGCCAGCTGTGCTAGATCAGCCGAAGGAGGCTACCATCATGTGTAAGCAGTGAAATCTCTTATGTGAGCCATGCTGCCAAAGCTTTCATTCTCCCTGGGGACAGCTGGTTAAACAATACCATCTGTTACCACCTGCCCAGGGCCAGGTGAGCCAGAGACTAAGCTCCCACAAGATTTCCACTTGTGCTGACCACGAGCAATAAGAACTGCAGCATGTACTTTGTCCAGTGCGAAGCCCCCATGAGCTACCAGTGTAACATGAGTAAGCTCACCAACAGGGAATGTGGTGCACAGGGAAGAGGGCACAAGGTGAGGAGGGAGGGGAAGCTGCACAAGATGAGAGGAAAGGGGGGTACACAAGTTTGGGGGGAGCTGCACAAGGTGGTGGCGGTGCACAAGGTGAGGGAGAGAAGGAGGGGTGCACAAGATATGGGGGGAGAGGAGCTGCACAAGGTGAGGGGGTTAGAAGTGGGTTAGGTTGGGAGAAAAAGCTACAGGGGGGATGGAGAAACTGTACAAGAAGAGTGGGGAGGCATGGGGGAGTTGCAAAGGGGATGTCCTTGCTCGCCTCTTCCCCTGCAGCTTTACCTTAGGCTTTGCTCATTCCTGTCCTGCAGTGGCTCTAAATTTCTTTGCCTCTCCTTCCTCTTCCTCCCCGGCAGCCAATAGGATCGCTTCTCTTCTCAGACAATTGGGTCTGAGGACCCACTTCCTGAGCCGGGATTGGCCGGGAGGAGAATCAGGAAGTCAATAGCGAATATTAATTCGCTATTGTTGCACAACTGGGTGGGCTTTGCACCCCGATCCCACCCTTTTTTGAAGCCAATTAGAGCCTCTAATCACGTGCTTATAAGAAAAGTAAACCCCCCCCATTGAAATCCATGCATCCGGCCCCCTGCATGTAATTTAGTTTGGATGGGCCGCCACTGCTGTATTTAAAGAGACTCTGTAGCTAAAAAAAAAGCCCATACAATTAAGGGCTGTCTTTTGTTACCTGAGCAACTGATCTCAGCAGTAGTGAAGAGGAACTGCCAGCAGAAGATCCTGCAGAAACTGACAGTGTTGGGTGTGTCGAATTCCTGGTTCCCTTCTTCTTCTAAAGCCACGTACACACGAGCGGAATGTCCGACAGAAAAAGTCAGACGGAAGCTTTTCATCGTCTATTCCGATCTTGTGTATGCCTCATCGGACTTTTTTTTTTTTAAATTCTGACGGACCTAGAAATGGAACATGTTCTAAATTTTTCTGACGGAACTAATTCCTATCGGGAAAACCGCTCGTCTGTATGCTGTTCCGACGGACCAAAAACGACGCATGCTCTGAAGCAAGTACGAGACGGAAGCTATTGGCTACTGGCTATTGAACTTCCGTTTTCTAGTCCCGTCATATGTGCTGTACTTCACCTCGCTCGGGAAGGTCGGACTTTGGTCGGACTTTGGTTTGACTGTGTGTAGGCAAGGCCGGTTGAATGGAATTCCGTTGGAGTTTCGTCGGAGAAACCTTCGGAGTTTATTCCGATGTCAAAACCAGTCGTGTGTATAGGGCATAATGGTTCTATCCACCAGCCCCTAAATCACTACTGTGCCCTATAGTGACATAGGAGTAGCCAAAAGGAACCACAGCAGGACTGTAAATAGTGGCAGAAACAAAAAGTTTAAAATGCAAATACGTATGACAACCAAATTAATTTCATTGTATTGAAATCAGGCTAGTACAAAATAGAACCTGACATATTGTTATGGCTATGGCTGGCCATACACTGATCAGAATTCAGCTGGTCCAGCAGGGACAGGCCAGATACTACCCTGCTTGAAAGAAGTGAATTGTTAAAATGAGTTCTGTTTGAGGAATAATGTTGGAAAACGTTCAATCGCTCAGCAGCTTTAGCCAATCAGCTGTACCTGCTGATAAGTGATTCTAATCGCTCCTGGTGGTGGCGGATTCCTCCATTAACAGTATTTATGTGGATGGAGGAATCTGTTTTTTTTTTCCCTTAGCCTGCTGGCTAAACAAAAATAAAATTGGGAATGTTCTGTTAAAAATAGCATGCAACCCGCTGTATGTACAGAGCTCCTGTTGAGTGTGTAACTTTTCTCAGATGTTTTACCCATACTTTGCCGTTGGTGATGAATAGGGGTAGGTGAAAAAGTCCATTCTGAGCTTTGATGATACTTCTAATTACCACTTGCCGACAAGTAGTTTGTGATGAGTACAGTGTGCATGATTTCATTGTGCTTTTAGAAATCATTTAACTAGCCTAATGTTATAAATAGTCCAACAGTGATTTCTTTCAATTTTTCCCCGTTAAAAGTAATTAGTTAAGTGTCTGATATTTCAATGATTAAATGTCAGCTTTCATCAATTACTTTTAATAAATCTGTTTACACAGTACACATTCCAATTAATGACATATAATACTCAGCGGCATGTGACAAGGACATATCAGTTTACATGTTATAAATTAAAATTTGGTTCCTAATAACAATATTGCCCTGTACACACGGTCGGACATTGATCGGACATTCCGACAACAAAATCCATGGATTTTTTCTGACGGATGTTGGCTCAAACTTGTTTTGCATACACACGGTCGCACAAAGTTGTCAGAATTTCCGAACGCCAAGAATAGGGATGAGCCGAACACCCCCCGGTTCGGTTCACACCAGAACCTGCGAAAATTTGCACAAACGTTAGAACCCCATTGACGTCTATGGGACTCGAATGTTCACAATCAAAAGTGCTCATTTTAAAGGCTAATTTCCATGGTATTGTCCTAAAAAGGGTTTGGGGACCCGGGTCCTGCCCCAGGGGACATGTATCAATGCAAAAAAAACTTTTAAAAATGGCCGTTTTTTCGGGGGCAGTGATTTTAATGATGCTTAAAGTAAAAACAAAAAAGTGAAATATTCCTTTAAATATTGTACCTGGGGGGTGTCTATAGTATGCCTGTAAAGTGGCACGTGTTTCCCATGCTTAGAACAGTCCCTGCACAAAATGTCATTTTTAAAGGAAAAAAAGTAATTTAAAACTGTTTGCGGCTTTAATGTAGTGTCAGGTCCTGGCAATATGGATGAAAATCAGTGAGACAAAATGGCATGGGTACCCCCCAGTCCATTACAAGGCCCTTTGGGTCTTGTATGGATATTAAGGGGAACCCCGCATCCAAATTAAAAAAGGAAACAGCAGTATACAGGCTCTGTACTCTGAACAGCAGTATACAGGCGGTGCAAACAAGACAGGGACTGTAGGTTTGTTGTTAAGTAGAATCTGTTTGTAATTTTGAACTGGTACATTTTTAACGTGTTTAGCTCCAGCCAAAAAATCTATTTTAAGCTTTTTGGAAAACATAGGGAAGTGTTATCACCCCTGTGACATTTGTTTTGCTGTCTGTGCTCCTCTTCAGAAGATTTCACCTCACTTTTTGTCCCAATGACAAATGTTTTTTGAAAATTAGTTTTTTTTTGTGAAACAAGGATTGGAAAGCATCAGTGGAAAGGAGAAATGTTTTCCCATATTAACTCTTACAGGAGAGAATTTCCCTTCCTAGGGGTAGATTTCATCTCACTTCCTGTTGTCTCCTTCCGTTTGCAAGTAGGAGTTGTTTGTAAGTTGGATGTTTGAAAGTAGGGGCCTGCCCTATATACTCAGCAGAAATTTGGGCCTTAGGTGTTGTTGTGGCCACAACACTGTAAGCCCTCACAGGGCCCTGCTGTGAAATATTAGATCAAGAATTGTAATTACATGCCCCTGTTGAACAGGGGCAGAAAAATTGGGCCTTTGGTGGTGGTGCTGGTGCCACAACACTGTAAGTCCTCACTCGCTCTTGGTGGGCGCAGAAACAGGCCCTGCTGTGAAATATTAGATCAAGAATTGTAATTACATGCCCCTGTTGAACAGGGGCTGAAAAATTGGGCCTTAGGCACTGGTGCTGGTGCCACAACACTGCAACCCCTCACAGATACTCTAGTTGGAACGCAGGAACGAGCCCTGCTGCAAAGTATTGCATCAAAAATTGTAATTACACGCCCCTGTTAAACAGGGGCTGAAAAATTGGGCCTTAGGCACTGGTGGCGGCGCCCAGAACCAAAAATGTTCTTACAAGCTATCAGCGTGCTCATTGAGGAGGAAGAGGATAATTACTCAGGATAGTCACTCAGCATCAGCATAGGCAGTCTTTGAAGGGATCTGAGATTTCAAAAAAAAATATTTGGTTACATCAGCATCAGGTGCTTGGTAGCTGGTGGTGATCCAAGACTGATTCATTTTTATGAAGGTCTTTCGATCGACCGAGTTGGTGGACAGACGCACCCTGTGAGCGATTACAAAGCCTCCAGCAGCACTGAATGTGCGTTCCGAAAGAACGCTGGATGCAGGACAGGCCAGTAGCTCAATTGCATACTGTGCAAGCTCTGGCCAGTGATCCATCCTCAAGACCCAGTAACACAGAGGATTTTCGGTGGGAAAGGTGTCCAAATCAGATCTTGCCCCTAGGTATTCCTGCACCATGTAAAACAGACGCTGGCGATGGGTGCTGGAACCGATCATACTTTGGGGCTGCAGACTAAAAAATTGTCTGAACGCATCAGTCAGATGGCCACCTTCTCCACCGCTCCTTCTTTGACTGACCGAAGCCTCAGCAACACGTTGTCCAGAAACAGGAGTCTGTAACCTCCCAGTCTCTGGGAACGCGTTGGACAGACCTTTCTGCAAGGCCTCCCAAAGATGTTTCATCCTTCCGCTCCCTCTGCGACGGCAAGATAAGGTCCGCAACCTTACCCTTGTAACGTGGATCAAGGAGGGTTGCCAGCCAGAATTGGTCCTTCTCCTTGATATCACGAATACGAGGATCCTTACGCAGGCTTTGCAGGATCAGGGAGGCCATGCAGCGTAGGTTTGCTGAGGCATTCGATCCGGCGTCGAATAGTTTGAGGAATGGGTGTGGCGCTGTTCCTCTTAGTACCCTGTGATATCCTATTAGTGTCCTGTGTTCATTTCTCTTTGAAAGTAAAACTAGTAGTCATGATAAATAAAATAAAAGAAATGTGGAATAGAAATAGCACAAAAACGCATTCAATATGTAGCTAATTAAGTCATATATACCATAGTGCTTATCGTGTATGGGATATTCGCAAATGCACAAAAACAGGAAAAAGTGGAGGATGGAGGGGGAAGTTTTTGTGCATTTGTGCATTGTGCATTTGCGAATATCCCATACACGATAAGCACTATCGTATATATGACTTAATTAGCTACATATTGAATGCATTTTATGCTATTTCTATTCCACATTTCTTTTATTTTATTTATTACGACTACTAGTTTTACTTTCAAAGAGAAATGAACACAGGACACTAATAGGACATCACAGGGTACTAAGAGGAACAGCGCCACACCCATTCCTCAAACTATTCAATCTAGCTGTCTCCACTCTACATGGTGACTGCATGTTGGGGGGCAGCAGTTCCAATTCATTTTGAAGTTCACACTCACATTTATTTCCACTGCGCAGGTTTATTATTACATTCTCCATTCGGTCCGGAGTCCTCTGGGTCACTAAGGACGACATGGTCCGCAGCCACCTCCTCCCAGCCACGTACAAGGCCATGTGTTTCTTGGGACTGATCCCTTAAAGACTGCTGCTGATGTTGAGTGCCAGGCTCCACCTCCATACTGACACAATCCTCCTCATCCTCTTCCTGTGTGATTGGCAGGCACGCAGGAACACTGTCTGGATAAAGGGGGCCTTGAGAGCTAAGGAAGTCTTCCTCTTCCTGCCCCTGTTCTGCCTCAAGTGCTCTGTCCATTATTCCACACAGCGTGTGCTCCAACAGGTGGACAAGGGGGACAGTGTCACTGATGCATGCACTGTCACTGCTCACCATCCTCGTGGCCTCCTCAAATGGTGACAGGACAGTGCATGCATCCCTGATCATGGCCCACTGTCGTGGGGAAAAAAAAACAAGCTCTTTGACCCTGTCCTGGTGCCATAGTCGCACAGGTACTCATTGATGGCCCTCTGCTGCATGTGCAGCCTCTGCAGCAAGGCCAACGTTGAGTTCCACCTGGTGGGCATGTCACAGATTAGGCGGTTCTTGGGCATGTTAAACTCCTTTTGGAGGTCTGCCAGCCAAGCACTGGCATTATATGACCGGCGGAAATGCACACAGACTTTCCTGGCCTGCCTCAGGACATCCTGTAAGCCCGGGTACCTGCCCAAGAACCGCTGCACCACCAAGTTAAGGACGTGAGCCAAACAGGGCACATGGGTCATTTGTCCCTGTCGGAGGGTAGAGAGGAAGTTGGTGCCATTGTTGCAAAACACCATTCCTGCCTTAAGTTGGCATGGCGTCAACCACCTCTGAACCTGCCCCTGCAGAGCTGACAGAACCTCTGCCCCAGTGTGGCTCCTGTCCCCCCCGCACACCAGCTCAAGCACCGCATGGCATCTTTTGGCCTGCATACTTGCGTAGCCCCTTGAACAGCTACGGAGCACCGCTGGTTCCGAGGACAAAGCGCAGGAAGAGGCCATGGAGGAAGAAGAGGAGGGGGTGGAGGAGAGATGTGTGTCACAATCATTAGTAGTGGCATTTTGGAGGCGTGGTGGAGGAACAACCTCCAACACTACTGCACCTTGTCCTGCATCCTTCCCAGCTGCCAGCAGAGTCACCCAATGCGCGGTGAAACTTACGTAATGTCCCTGTCCATGCCTGCTGGACCATGAGTCAGTGGTAATATGCACCTTACTGCTGACCGTCCTGTCCAGCGAGGCATGGACATTGCCTTCCACATGCCGGTAGAGAGCCGGAATCGCCTTCCGTGAGAAAAAGTGGCGTTTGGGTACCTGCCACTGAGGAACTGCACATTCCACAAACTCACGGAAGGGGGCAGAGTCTACCAACTGAAAAGGCAGCAGTTGAAGTGCTAGCAATTTTGCCAAGCTAGCATTCAACCGCTGGGCATGTGGATGGCTGGGAGCGAACTTCTTTCGGCGGTGCAGCAGCTGGGGAAGGGAAATTTGCCTGGTACAATCTGACGTCGGTGTACCGAAAGCAGATTGCCCACAAGTACTTGGCTGTGACACACCTAATTCTACACCTTCATTCCTCTCAGTTCAGGTCTCAGAGAGGACTGAAGGTATAGTGGGGTTGGAGATCTCAGCTGATGAGGAGCAAGGAGAGGTCCTCTTTGTTCTTTGGTGTGGGTCTTTTAGATACGCTTGCCAACAAACTGGTCAACATATGTCTGGTCAAGCATGTGGTGCCCAAGCGGGAGATGTTTTGGCCACGCGAGATACGCTTGAGACATATGTTGCAGATAGCAGCGGTGCGATCTGATGCACTCGTCTCAAAAAAGGCCCACACCAAAGTACTTTTGGAATAACGCACAGAGACAGCAGCGCCCTGCACATGCGGACCTTTGGGGTGTGATGCAGTCAGTGTGCTGCCCTTAGGCTGGCCCCTGGAGGGCATCCTGTCTTGTTGGTGATGTGTCTCCTCCTCCTCTCTCCTATCAGGCACTCACGTTGAGTCAGTGACCTCATCATCCCCTCCCTCCTCATCACTGGAGAAAACCTGGCAGTATGCTGCAGCGGGGGAGCATGACTGCCAGATTGCTGTCCTTCTTGGGCACCCCCTCTGTCCGTGCTCACGTTACTGCCTTAATCTAGCTCAGTATCATCATCAGAGCCTTCTAAACACTGGGCATCCTCCTGGAGCATGTACCCAACACTGTGGTCAAACAGTTCGAGGGACTCCTCAGGAGGACATGGTGGGGCTAGGGAAGGAGTCACTGATGCCATTGAGCCGAGGGAAGATGCCACGTTTGCAGCTGCTTTGCCAGGCAAAGTACCCTGAGCATGGGTGAAAGAGGATGAGGAGGATGAGGATGGCTTGGTCATCCACCCGACCAAGTCTTCCACATGTTGCGGCTCAACACAGCCAGCTGCCGAAAAAAAGGCCAAGCGTGTCCCACGGCCAAGTGCTGATGAGGATGCACCGTCTCCATGACCAGCACTGTTGCCTCTAGACACAGAGCCTGCTTGCCCTCTTTTATTGGCTTGTGACTGTCTGCCTCTCCTTGTTGGCCTTCAAGACATACTAATGGCCTGTAGCTGTACTAAGCTGGGATATATATATATATATATATATATATATATATATATACATATATACTGATACTGCAGCTAGCAAAATCAACTGCCTGCCTGTAGTATGAGAACACCACCAACCTTCTACAGGTAGCTTTAGCTGAACACTGTGCAGAGCTTGCAAAAAACTAACTTGTAGTTTTAGCTGAACACTGTGAGGAGGATGCACTACACTAACTTGTAGCTTTAGCTGAACACTGTTCAGAGGACACACTACACTAACTTGTAGCTTTAGCTGAACACTGTGCAGAGGTCGCACTACACTAACTTGTAGTTTTAGCTGAACACTGTGCAGAGGTCACACTACACTAACTTGTAGTTTTAGCTGAACACTGTGAGGAGGACGCACTACACTAACTTGTAGCTTTAGCTGAATACTGTGAGGAGGACACACTACCCTAACTTGCAGCTTTAGCTGAACACTGTGCAGAGGTCACACTAAACTAACTTGTAGCTTTAGCTGAACACTGTGAGGAGGACACACTACACTAACTTGTAGCTTTAGCTGAACACTGTGCTGAGGTCGCACTACACTAACTTGTAGTTTTAGCTGAATACTGTTCAGAGGACGCACTACACTAACTTGTAGCTTTAGCTGAATAATGTGAGGAGGTCGCATTACACTAACTTGTAGTTTTAGCTGAACACTGTGAGGAGGACGCACTACACTAACTTGTAGCTTTAGCTGAACACTGTGAGGAGGACGCACTACCCTAACTTGTAGCTTTAGCTAAACACTGTGAGGAGGACGCACTACACTAACTTGTAGCTTTAGCTGAACACTGTGAAGAGGACGCACTACACTAACTTGTAGTTTTAGCTTAACACTGTGCAGAGGTCACACTAAACTAACTTGTAGCTTTAACTGAACACTGTGAGGAGGACGCACTACACTAACTTGTAGCTTTAGCTGAACACTGTTCAGAGGACGCACTACACTAACTTGTAGCTTTAGCTGAACACTGTGCAGAGGTTGCACTACACTAACTTTTAGTTTTAGCTGAACACTGTGAGGAGGACGCACTACAATAACTTATAGCTTTAGCTGAACACTGTGAGGAGGTTGCACTACACTAACTTGTAGTTTTAGCTGAACACTGTGAGGAGGATGCACTACACTAACTTGTAGCTTTAGCTGAACACTGTGAGGAGGACGCACTACCCTAACTTGTAGCTTTAGCTGAACACTGTGAGGAGGACGCACTAACCTAACTTGTAGCTTTAGCTGAACACTGTGCAGAAGTCGCACTACACTAACTTGTAGTTTTAGCTGAACACTGTGAGGAGAACGCACTACACTAACTTGTAGCTTTAGCTGAACACTGTGAGGAGGACGCACTACACTAACTTGTAGTTTTAGCTGAACACTGTGCAGAGGTCACACTAAACTAACTTGTAGCTTTAACTGAACACTGTGAGGAGGACGCACTACACTAACTGTAAATAGTCTAGCTGCCTGATTGTGGTACTAATTGAATCAAAAGAACACCAGCAATTTTCTTCAGGTAGCTTTAAATACTGTAACAAAACAAACCTGCCTGTCAGTAGGAAGATAACAGGAACGGATCTAGCTAAACTGAATACAGTGTATATATATATATATATATATACACAACACCTGGGATGCATATATATATATACACAATACACTGTAAGTGCAGCTAACTCACTGACTGTCCTGCATAATCTAGCTAACTCAAATGAAATTACACTGTCTCTCTCTCTCTCTCTAAGCATGCCGGAACACACTACACAGGGCCGCTGTGCAGGCGGCCTTATATAGTGTGGGGCGTGTTCTAAACCCCCTGAGCCATAATTGGCTAAAGCCACCCTGGCTTTGGCCAATTACAGCTCTCTCTACTGACGGCGCTGTGATTGATCAAGCATGCGGGTCATAGTGCATGCTTGGCCAACCATCAGCCAGCAATGCACTGCGATGCCGCAGTGAATTATGGGCCATGACACGCCACACGAATGTGGCGCGAATGGCCCATATCATTCGCAATTCGACGAAAGGGTCAAACAGACGATGTTCGAGTCGAACATGGGTTCGAGTCGAACACGAAGCTCATCCCTAGCCAAGAACGTGCTCATGTACACCACGTACGACGAGATTATAAAAGGGCAGTTCAGTACCAAGCGCGGCACCCTTTGGGCTCCTTTTGCTAATCTTGTGTTAGTAAAAGTTTGGTGAGAGACGATTCGCGCTTTTTCAGACTCGTGGTTTTTTGAGATCGTATTTCTGCTGTTCAATTTGTGCTTGTGGGTTTGTATCTGGTCTTCAGTGCGTGCAGCGAGTTACCATTGATTTTTCATTGTGTTCTTGTTCGTTCGTTACTGTTTTTCAGGTCGCTCTTCACAGGCCTTGCTGTTCTTCAGTGCATTCTGTTGCTTCATTCTGACCAGCCGACCGTTTTCTAGCCATGTTGCATATACGTACTCATCGTAGAGTTCGTGCCTCTGCAGGGGCTTGGTGTTGGGGTCCTTACTTTGACACAAACCCAGTCCATGAACAGGGTGGGGAGGAGTTCATGGACCAAGAATTGATTGCTCCAGCGTGACCAGTTCTGTCACATGCCTTTGCTCCGTGAGATCCGTGAGAATAATCCTGATGATTTCAAGAACTTTCTCAGGATGACGGACCCCGTATTTCACCGTTTGTTGGCTTTGCTGACCCCTTATATCAGCAGGCAAGATACCTGCATGAGGCAAGCCATCACTCTGGAGCAGAGGCTAGTCGCCACCCTGCGGTACTTGGCGACAGGGAGAAGCCTGCAGGACCTTAAGTTCTCCAAAGGCATCTCCACCCAGGCTCTGGGGATCATTATCCCAGAGACCTGTTCTGCCATCATCCAGGTCCTGCAGAAGGAGTATATGATGGTAAGATTTTCATCATTTAACATCACATTTTATTGTATTTAATGTTTGATAATATAATGTGTTTCTTTCCTCATTCCCTAATTACCATGATTGTAATATGCTGTGGATGTCCCCTTTGTCCTCATGCATGCTGGATTTTTATGTCATTTTTTTTTGTCCTTCATACATATTTGCCTTCACTTACCTCCCCAGCATGCTCTCCTGGGCCTATATTCACCTTGTGTAGTCACTTAACAATGTATTTTGTCAGCTCCATAGTAGTGCTTTAACCTAAATACCCCCTACAATGTTCAAAATTGTGATGTGTGCTTTAAATTCAGGCAGAGTGCCAAAGGCTTTTTTTTGGGTCCCAAAATAATTTGGAACCCTCCCTCCTCCAACTGCTAACTCAGCTGATACCAATCCTCTATCTGATGACTTTGCCAAACCCATACACACTATACCTACCTCTTTTGTGGTCAGATTTATGGATGAATTCCCCAAAGCATGTCGTGCAAGGGCCTGACTGAATACTTTCAAATGGTAATGTTCAAAGTTTTTGTATCCTATTATTATCTTGATAGGTAATAGCAGAATGTAAACATGTGCTAAAATGTGTACAGTGTGTATTTATCTCTTTGTATTATGACACTTCCTACCTGTCCAGTGGGCTGCCAATAGTGTAAGTAAGGAGGGGCTGTCCAAAGTAATACACATTATTTAGGTATTCATCTCTCAATGAAGTGGAGAGGGTTACCTGTCCAAAACATCTCCCCCCATAAATGTATTTAAATGGCCCATGAGGGGGGGGGAATCTGATAGGTGGACCTTATACCTTTGTCTTTAAATACTCCCTAAAATAAATGTTATACTAATGTTGGCCAAGAATGTTTGTGTCTAATCTGCTTTCCATGTTTATGTGCAAAATGATTCAATTTTTTTCTTGTTTGACTTCACAGTTTCCTTCCAACCCACAGGAATGGCAGACTGTGGCCTCCCACTTTGCCCAGCGGTGGGACTTTCCTAACTTTGGAGGGGCAATTGATGGGAAACATGTCCACATCATCCCACCACCCAACTCGGGGTCATACTATTACAACTACAAAGGGTTCAATATTATTGTGATGTTGGTAGTGGTGTCAGCTACTTACGAGTTACTGTATGGGGAAGTGGGGAAGAATGGCCGGATGTCAGATGGTGGAGTCATCGCTCCCACACAGAGTTCTACAGGCATCTCCAGAATGGCAAAATATAAAAAGAAAGAATTGCGCTAGGTGCGTAAGTAAAAAAATTGCTATGAAGCCGTGAAGGATATCCTGCAGCTGAACACTATAGCCCCGATATTAGGGCACAAAAAATAAAAGTATCAAGAAAAAGTGCAGTGCTGGACAAATATCACAATAAGTGAGCGTGATATAACAGTGAAAAAACACCGTGCAAAAAGTGACTAATATCTACTAAATATTGTAAATATTAAAATTACATCAGATGAATGAATTCAATTGATGGTGCAAATAAACAATAATGTAGAAAAACAACAAATGTAGTGGAAACAGTTCATAAAGTGAAGTAAAGTCCAAACATGGGATATCCATAGCAAGACCCCAGGTCTGTATTTCACCTTTGGTGCTGCCCGTCACCTGATAGTAAAACAATGGAGGCTTACCGGAAAGCCTGCGACCACCTTTATTCAGGGAGGTCAAAACAGGCTTGGTAAAATAATTGGAGCCACAGGAAACGCTGCTGGGATCACACTAGCTTCCTGGATGAGTAGCCGGTCAGCAAAAAAACAGGGGACACCTTAGGCGATGTATTACCAAGAGGTAATTACCACACAGCAAACAGCAGACACTTCCATGAATCTGGTTAGGGCAATCCATAAATGTTCCAAAAGAAAAGAGGAGACTCTGATCGTGCAGAGAAACTTTGGACAATTTATTCAAAAATTTAAAACAGAGACATAAAATTCCTAGCAGGGATAAGAGATGAAAGAAAAACCCACTGCTGTTTAAAACAAAACCATGCATGCGCGATGCGTGTTCACGCTCATTGTTTGTGATATTTGTCCAGCGCTGTACTTTTTCTTGTTATCTCCAGAATGGCAGCTTGAACTTGCCACCTCCAGAAGACAATGCGGAAGGATTTCCATTCGTCTTCGTTGCGGATGAAGCATTTGCGCTGGGGGACCATCTTATGCGGCGATTCCCTATGAGGAAGTCACCCCGGACCAGAGGGTTTTTAATTAGTGGCTGGCCAGAGCCAGAAGAGTGGTGGAGAACACATTTGAAATAATGGCCAGCCGGTTCCACCTATTTCTTACACCGATACACATGGTGGAGTATAACCTCAATCACATCATCCTGGCTTGCTGTGTTCTCCACAACTTTTTAAGGAGAAATTCTGTGAACTATGCTGGCTCAGTTGGGCCTGAAGCCAGAATTAATCTCAATGAACCAACCCTGTCGGCGCTTGAAGCCGGCCATCCTGGCTTGCCCCCCCTGAGTGCCCGCGAGGTCCGTATAAGATACATGGAATACTTTGTGAGTAGGGGGGCCATCAATATGCCAGACAATGTCTGAGACATTTTTTAGATAAAAACATTTTTTAAACTTAACAAATATTTGCTTACATTTACTGCTTGTGTTTCTTTTAGCTGACCATGACTGAAATTTGGGGGGTCGTGAAAATGGCCTGATTCTGTAAAATTATAAAGCACTGTTGGGTGTTATTTACTAAAGGCAAAGACACTTTGCACTACAAGTGCACTTGAGACTGCACTGAAACTGCACTTGTAGTACAAAGTGGATTTGCCCTTAGGAAATAACCCCCATTGTCACTGAAAATACCAATTTTACCACAAATTTTTTTATGAGCATTGAAAGAAGAAGCCACACATTGTTGATTATCAATCTTTTTAATACAAGCACAATCACATGTGCATTTATAAAAGGTTTTTAAAACAAACCAACATGTTTGTTGTATAACAAATTTTTAGGCCACATTAAGAAAAGTAGAAATGCCCTTTTAAGGTAAAACAGGCATGCTTAAAACCAACAAGAAATACACAAATCTGGAAATTACAAAGTTCAACTTTTATAGCAATTGAAGGCAATATCAGACATGAGTATTTACAAACTGTGTATGATATTGCGTTCAGATGGAGTGATGTCACCCCTGGAAAAGCCAAATTTTGAAGACGCACACAAATTGCTGAATGTCAACATGTGCTAGCTGCCATCATGGGGGATCAAGGGACGTGTTTTGTGGGTGCAACTCCTTCCTCTCAGCTACTTTATTATTGAGGAAGGGGTTGCACCCCCTCAACGCATACATTGCTCTCCCGTGATGGCAGATAGCACATGTTGACACACTGTGTGCATCTTCAAGCTTTGGCTTTTCGAGAATATGTCAAAAAAAGTTCAAAACGTTTTCTAGACAAAAAAACAGAAATAATTTGGGATTTCGAAGGGGTTTTAAATTCTCCCTAAAACATCAATGATGTTCTTCATTTTGTTTTGAACATCATTGATGTTTTGCTTTATGTTTTCCAAGTCCCTATTACACCCCATGATCTCCCGATCAGAATCTGGGCACTTTCACTGGTGAAAAATCCTTCTTCCACAACATCACAATCACCTAAAAATATAGAAACAAAAACACACCATGTATTATAAATATGCATGCATCCATCTCTTACCTGAGCCTGTGGTCACAGACACTCACCTGTTGTGGTGACAATTTCCACCACGTCTCCCTCCTCCTCCTCCTGTTGGCTTTGTGGGATTTCCCCTTCTTCCTGAGGTGGGGGGGTCTGTGGTCTCCTCTGATGAGTGGTGTCCTCCGAGTCTTTTCTCCCTTATGTAAAAAAAAAAAAAGGTATACTTAGCACACAGATATTTGATGTTAGAAATAGGAATATGAAACATTGCTTGGAAGTGGGGTACAATTGTCTGTTTTGGCAGAGTTCCAAGATGAAGAAATATTGTTTTCCTTTGTCAAGCTTGAATACTTACCTGTTTTGTACAAGCTTCACAGATGGAGACACCCCTATAGTATACACTGGAGCACCTGTGTGGGCCCCCTAATAAAAAGGGTGTTCTTTTGTCCCATACTAGTGCTACAGCGTCCAGATGTGTAAATAGCTGCTAAGTGTCCACCCCCTTACACAGAATTTAGTTTGCATTTCATTCTAGTTACAAACCCATCTAGACACCAAAATTATTTTAAGAGAAGTAGGCCAGAAAAAATGTATTGAACTGCATCTGGACAAAACATGGTGTTTTATAGGCCGAACAAACAATGTTTCCTACGAACGAATAATGTGTCCATGAACATGAAAGTTGCCATTTTAAACTGTACAACAGTAAAGAAAAGCACATGGAGCAGCACGAACAAAATAAAAATAAATAATAAAGAACACAGGACAACTACTTATTTTTTTGCAGCACTCTCCTGATCCTTCTATACTGATCGTTCTCCCTTAATTTGAGGTCCGACCACCGTTTCCTGAGTTGATCCTTGGATCGTCGTACCCCAAAATTTCTGTGCAGGCTCTTCACCACTTTCGCCATGATCTTGGCCTTTCTGACATTGGGGTTGGGGTAAGGTCCATACTTCCCGTCATAGTCGGCCCTTTTCAAGATGTCCACCATCTCCACCATCTCCACAAAGGACATATTTGAGGCCTTAAATCGTCTCCTCCGGGATCCTGACGTTTCTGGCTCTGGGCTTTCCTCCTCCTCCTCCTCGTTGGTGTAATTAGCACGCACCTGCTCTGTCTCCGCCATGTGCTCTTCCCCACTGCGCTGAACGAGAAGGGGCAGGGAATAGACTAGAAAGAACGTCAGGGATGGGGGGAGTTTCACGTATGCACAGTGTATTAAAGCGTAACACGCGTGCATAGTACGTACGATCTGTGAGCGGAGGAAGGAGTATCCAAAGCGTTGATCGTGATAACGAAGGTAACATTTAAACTTGGGCCTATACTGCTTATAGATTGAGGCCTATATTGGGACAAAATTAGGAGACTTTAGCTGACATTAGGGTTTGTCTTGTGTATTGCAGATAAAATGGATGGCTTCAATGACCACAACTTCCTCCCCCTGTTCATAGACAAGTACAGGAAGCTGCCCTGTCTGTGGCAGGTGAAACATCCACATTATAATCATAAACAAAAGAGGCAGGCAGCACTGGAGAAACTGCTGGAGTTGGTGATGCCGGTGGTCCCCACAGCAACCATCCCCTATTTAAAAGCCAAAATTGGTGGCCTGAGGAGCACTTATCTTAGGGAGCGCAAGAAGGTCACAGATTCTCAGAGATCTGGAGCTGCAGCAGATGACATTTATGTCCCCAGGCTGTGGTACTATGAAAGACTATGTTTTCTGTCAGACCAGACTGAACTCAGGGAATCCCTCTCAACCCTTCCTTCCACTCTTCCTTTCACCCTATCTTCCACCCCAGCTGAGGCTTCCGATGTCCAACCTGGGACTTCCAGCCAGGAAGAAGTGGAGGAGCCCAGCTGGAGTCAGATATAGCATTGTTCTACAGATTTCTGGTCAATAAATAAATTATGTTTACTAGATTTTATTATTGATCACTAATTGCTGATTTAATAAAGTGTTTTACATATCAATAGACAGTAGTGGGCAAAAATAATTGGGACAAGAATGAAAAATGCTGAGCTCAGAATGATAGTCTGTTATATTTGTTAACATTCATTTTGCAACAGTCATGAGGTGAAAATTGTGTGTGATTGATGAAGGAAAATCTAAAACTATGTTCCTTTTTCATACACAGGAAGACCTCAGCCAGGAGGAGGCTGTGGAATGTGGCACACAGGAGGAGGCTGTGGAATGTGGCACACGGAAGGAAGCGGGGGTTAGTGGCAGCCAGGAGGAAGCGAGGCTAAGTGGCAGCCAGGAGAAGGCCAGGCCCAGTAGGAGCCTGACAGAATTGTAGGTCCTTCCCCTCCGCCTTCCAAACAAAAGACCCAGGAAGGGGAGTAACGTGCAGGATTCAGCACTCAGGCTGATTCAGTAGGCTTCTGCGTCCCTGAGAGCCACCCCCACTCGTGAAGAGGCCTTTGCCTCCATGGCTGCCACCAAACTGCAGGACATGCAGGAGGGCCAACGCCTCATGTGTGAGGAAATCATTTATCAAACATTAAATAAGGGGTTGAGGGGTGAAATCACACCCAATACCCACCTGAGTGAGTTGCATCATCCTCCTCCTCCTCCTCCTCCTGCCACAACTCCACCACCACAGACACAGCATGGAAGGAAGCGTGGAAGGAAGACCAGAGAGAGATGACCTGGGTTCAGTCTGGTCTGACAAAAGACGCAGGCTCTTGTATGACCACAGCCTGGGGACAAATATGTCATCTTCTGCTGTTCATGATTCTCTTGGACTTCTGGACCAGATTGAACTCCCTTAGATAAGGACTCCTCAGGCCACCAATTTTGCCTGGAAATAATTGATGTGTGCCCTGGGGGCCACAGGCTTCGCCAATTTCTTCTGTTTCTCCAGTGTTGCATCCCTCTTTCTTTGGTTATGAGCCCTTAATAAATTTTTGTTTTGATTTATTATACTCGCCTATGTGCGTTTTCATTCAAAAAGGACAGTTTGTTTGTGAGGAGGCAGGTACATTTCAAAAATACAATGTGAAATTAACAAGAGACACCAACATCAAGCAACCTCCTTGAGATTAAAAAATACAAAATAATAATAATGTTGTGGTAACTTGACACACAGAACACCAAACTATTCTGGAGCAAAAAATAAAATAAAAAAAGAATAAAACACAAGATCAGGACTTTAAAAAATCCAAAAAAAAAATATTTAATCTAAAAACATCCCAAAAATTTTATTTTTTCGGGAAATGTGACAAATGAAAAATATTATATTGATGAAATCACGAGAAATAATAAAGAAAGAAGTTTATGAGAAGTCTGTGTGAACATGAGCAGCAAAACTACTTCATTCTTCTAGCATTATAAAGAAGAACAGAGTGCGCTGCATTAAACAATTTAAAACATTGCAGCCTGACAAAAGTGCTATATCCATTCCAAACGCTAATTTTACCTGACAGAGCAATTTCGTCTCTGAATTTATTCTGAGCATGGGTGGTACTTTGTGCGTCGGAATTGTCCACACACGGTCGTAATTGACGCGATCGGATTTTATAGCCTGCTCTCAAACTTTGTGTGTCGGAAAATCCGATAGAAAAAGTCCGATGGAGCCCACACACGGTCGGAATTTCCGACACCAAGCTCCGATCGCACATTTTCCGTCAGGAAAATCCGACCGTGTGTACAGGGCATTAGAGTTCCTTACAAATATGCATTCTGTCCATGGTGTAAATGTTGTGATAAGCTATTGAGTAATTGCTTATGTAAAGATCTTTTTACTTCACAGAGAGAAAAAACAAAAAGAACAATAATACATCTATCATTTTTATACCCTGCAACCCTATAAACCAGGGGTCTCAAACTAGCAGCCCTCCGAAACTACAAGTCCCATCATACCTCTGCCTGTGGAAGTCATGCTTGTAACTGTCAGCCTTGCAATAACTCATGGGACTTGTAGATTCGCAACAGCTGGAGGGCCGCCAGTTTGAGACCCCTGCTTTAAACCTTTATGCTCTGTTCACATATGCTGTGGCCTGTGGCTCAAATCATGGGGTCCGGTGCGTTCCTGTTCACTGATTCAGGTCTGAATCAGGTCAGAATTTTTGCCTGAATTTGCACCTGAATCGGACCAGAAGATGCACAGGACCCATCTTCAATGCAAACCACGACCGCTCTGGAGCTGTGTAAACTTAAAGTGTAACTCCACTTTTGTTGAGAAAAAAACATCCCCCGGGTGATGTACATTGCAAGGATTTTAACAAACTTTTGTTTGCCTGTGTCCATTTGGGAAAGTGAGTCCAATGGGAGTGGTTTCATGATTATCAACTAGCTGCTGCACTGGCAGGGCTCTAATAAGGAAAATTGCAGGGTCTGCATCCCTTTAGACATGATTTCCTATTGGGAGTATCTCACCAAAAATGCATTTTTTGTTGCAGTTGATGCCTGAAATCTGACTTGCATCTTAGTATAGACTTCTGGGAAAATTGGTAGGCCGATCACACAGGCAGGAAATTATGTTTCTGGGGGGCATTCTGTACACATTCTGTGTACAGAACACTTCCAGGTAGCCATATTGCATCGCATTTTCAGAAAATTACAGAACTGCAGATTGAAAAGGAAAGGTAATTTTTAATAACATTCAATCACAATATGACTTGTGTTGTAATTGTATATGCTATATTATTTTTTCTTTATTTGCTATTCATTTTTTCCCTATGAAAGTGGAGTTACAATTTAAATGTTTTCTAAAAGGCTGTGCATCACCACTGCTGTGTATTGCTCCACTGTGCTGGGCAGCAGCCTAGGAAATGTGAGCACTGCTCAACATCAATGAGCAGAAGGGGAAGACAGAGGCGCATCAGCCTTCCAGTTGTTCCAGATGACCCAGTATTCATAACTAATACTTGTAAGTCCCGGCTACATCATAAGTTTAGTGCAGACAGAACTCAAAAGACATCCTAAATGGCCTTCCACTTGTACCCTAAAAGTGGTTCTTCAAGATTGTAGTAGACCAAAATCCTGGTAAAAAAAATAGCAGACAGCAAACAGCAGCAGATCTGGGGCAGGCTGGGTAAGCCTAAAGACAACAAACGACAGTAAACTCATATAGAGTATGAAGGTAAATTGACTCAAGGATGGCTCTGTAATTTGTGGCTCTGCAATTAAAAGAGCAGATAGGAAACACAAAAAAAATGCATTTCTAAGTATTCCTGTCCCAGCATGTTGACTTTTTCTCAATAACCCACTTTAAGTGTAAATATACTTACCCTTACGTTAGTCCATACATTGAAAAGCCACCATTTTTCTACAACCAAGCATCTGCATGTAATCTGCATTTTGGGTGTGTGGAATCCTTGTTTTCCTTCCACCCTTTCTGGTTTCTTTCACCAGCTTGTAGGTCACTGCAAGACACAAAAGTAAACTGAAGCTGCAATTATTTATAAGTACTGTATTTGTTTGTAGATTGCCATCACTAAACATTTCCAAATATGCCTTTGATGTAATTTTTTTGATAATGGTGAGGTTTCTCTTTACGAAATTAGCCACTGGAAATTAGAGAATAAGTAAATGCCCAAGTGTTTCTCATTAAATGGTCAGATGCCAAAAAAAAAGAAAGAAAGGAAAAAAAATACTATCTTGTACATTGGTCTATATAACATAAAGTAAAACTATAGGCATTTTTTGTTTCCATTTAGATCGAGATAGGGAGGGTTATAACCCCTGTCTGATTTTTTTATTGCCCATCTGTGTTCCATTGTGGAGATTTACCTTCACTTCCTATCCCATAGTCAAACAGGAAGTGATAGGAATTCCTTGGGGACCCCCAGGTCACCAGAACAAGTGTCCCCATTGGAAAATTTCCCTGCTATTACTTTTTTGGGGACAACCCAAAATTAGGGTATTTTCTTTTACTTTCGCTTTCAATGATGATGGTAAACATGACTAACAGAGATAGTGTGGGCACAGATGAGGGCACAGACAGCAATAAAAACCTGACAGGTGTTCTAATCCCTCTCCACTCTATCCAAAAAGTTTAAAAAAAGTTTTGCCTTTATTTATACTTTAAGAATTGTCCATTGGAACTGGTCAGTTCTTTTCAAACTCACTACAAAAATGGCAGTTGAAATTGGATACCATGTGTAAAAAAAAAAAAAAAAGACACAAATATTCATTATTAACCGCTTGCGGACCAGCTGCCGCAGTTTTACTGTGGCAGGTTGGCTCTGCTGCGTGAAATCACATTATTGTACAAAATCTTGCGAGGTCCGGATAGCAGGCGGCGTGCATGCCCGCCGCGAGCTCCGTGAGTCCGAACGTGGGTCCCGCGGATTCGATGTCCACGGGGATACCCGCGATCATCTCATGGAGAGAAAGAACAGGAAAATGCAGATGTAAACAAGCATTTCCCCGTTCTGCCTAGTGACAGGACACTGATCACAGCTCCCTGTAATCGGGAGTGATGATCAGTGTCGTGTCACACATAGCCCAGCCCCCCCACAGTTAGAATCACTCCCTAGGACACACTTAACCCCTGCAGCGCCACCTCCTGTTTAACCCCTTCACTGCCAGTCACATTTACACAGTAATCACTGCATTTTTAATTGAAATAGCGTCAAAAGTGTCCGATGTTTCCGCCATAATGTCGCGGTCACGATAAAAATCGCTGATCGCCGCCATTACTAGTAAAAAAAAAAAAAAAATTAATAAAAATGCCATAAAACTATCCCCTATTTTGTAGATGCTATAACTTTTGCGCAAACCAATCAATAAACGCTTATTGCGATTTTTTTTTTTAACCAAAAATATGTAGAAGAATACATAACGGCCTAAACTGAGGAAAAAAATGTTTTTATATTTTTTTGGGGGATATTTATTATAGCAAAAAGTAAAACATATTGCTTTTTTTTCAAAATTGACGCTCATTTTTGTTTATAGCGCAAAAAATAAAAACCCCAGAGGTGATCAAATACCACCAAAAGAAAGCTCTATTTGTGGGGAAAAAACGACGTCAATTTTGTTTGGGAGCCACATCGCATGACCGCGCAATTGTCGGTTAAAGCGATGCAGTGCCAAATCGCAAAAAGTGCTCTGGTCAGGAAGGGGGCAAATCCTTCCGGGACTGAAGTGGTTTAGCAACCTAAATATTATTTTTCTGTTTGCATACTCTGCTGCAACTGTTATAGAGAAGAGAATAGCACATGTGACAGATAAACTCTTATAGACAATGATGACATTAATTGATTTCTTTTACTTTTTTCACGTTTCTTTCTTTTTTTTTTTTCAGAATGCAATCTTATGATTTTTACAGTACAAAACCATTTGAGATTAACCTCCATCTAGCACACTCTGGCTGTATGAATCTGTCAAGTAAATGGAATAATACACAGTGTAAGATCTAAGCTGTTTCAGAAAAAAACAAGATATTTTGATTGCTTTTAAAATGGGGATAAATGTTATTTTCATTACCCGAATGTAATTTCATTGTTTTAGTTTTGCAACAAAAGGAAAACAATACATACTAAAATAAAGTATTCATCCCAAGTACCAACTGTAACCAACACTATTAAAGCATTGAAGCTCCCCTTTTGACTTCTGATTTATTTATTTCTTTTTGTAGCTGTGATTTGAAGATTAGTACGTCAGAGAAGCTCTAGTCATTTTTCATTGCGGGACAGAACCACTAATAGTTCATGATTAGTGGCATCCTGCTGAAATGCTGTATTCTTTGCTAAATTTGCCTCTTCCAGTTAATGACTTTTTAAGCTAGCATCAGATGAATCTGTCATTTAGCACTTAGTAATATGCCGGCACATTCTAAGGAGTATTTGCTAGGTCAGCTCAGGATAGGATCATTCCTGGTGTTTGGGTTTCTCCAGTGTAACTTTATTTTTTCCACTATAGAGTGCTGTGTGGAGAGGAGCAGCTGTTCCCAGAAGCAATACATTATAAAAAGCTTTTTATCATTTTTCTGCTGCTGTGATGTAAACACACACACACTGACTTGTCAACTGCTCATTCGGCCTATGATGCTTGGGAAATGCCATAAAAGCTGACTTTCGTACTTCTAAGGTACACATTTTTCCAAGCAGTTGTGCAGAGAAGGCCAGACTGTCATGCACCACCATTAGAAATCATAGGGGCTCTGTACAGCCTACCAAATAGGTACCCTAACAGTAAGCCAAGAAATGCACCAGTCCTTCTCTAAGACCCCAAGTTCAAGCACCATGCATACTTTTTTTGGAACTCTTACCTTGTGTACTGAAGAAAGATTGCTAGATTTAATTGTCACAAAAAAAGGATCCCCGCTGCTACAAAGTGACAAAACCTCTCTAATCCAAGACTGTGGATGTGATCCAAACAGACAGAGCCAGTTGTTCACATCCTATGCATATACTATATGGATAATAATCTGTGCCCACACTTATACATGAGGGATGAGCCAATGGTTTGGTCTGAACCTAGGTTTGTACCAAACTTTGGCTGTTCAGTTGTTTGGATGAACGCCCAAACATTTGCCCATTTGGCGGGAGCCAAAAATCATATATAGAATGGTATTCTTACCAGTTCCATATATGACAGCATCCCACTGTCTTTGGTTGCTAAGGAAGCAGTGAGTGATTGCACCTGCTGCATCCCTAGGAACTGCTGACATCACCAGGAATCCCCAGTCATGCACTCAGGGGGGGCAGGGACAGCAATGACATCTCCTCTGGTAAAGCACCCCCCATGTCCAGGGCATGTGACCTAGTATGATTAAGAAGAGAAAGGCATATAGTTGTTCCCCCTTTTTTTGCCAGCCAGGTTGCATGCTCAGAATGGGGGTCTGGTAAGGATTTTTAGGAGGAACTCAAGCATTTTTTTGTGTTGAGCCCCTAGACCCAGACCCAGAGGGTCTGGTATGGATTTCCTGGGGGATCTCATGCATTTTTTTGTGTCTTTTTTCAAGAGGTACTCCCTTAAACTAAAACAAACTCACAAAAGATTTCGCTGGGCATAAAATGCCAGCGGTCCTTTTATTATTGGTTTTAACCACTTCAGCCCTGGACCATTATGCTGCCTAAGGACCAGAGGACTCCAATTTGGCACTGCGTCGCTTTAACTGCTAACTGCGCGGTCATGCAATGCTGTACCCAAACAAAATTTGCGTCCTTTTCTTCCCACAAATAGAGCTTTCTTTTGATGGTTTTTGATCACCTCTGCCGTTTTTATTATTTGCGCTATAAATGGAAAAAGACCAAAAATTTTGAAAAAAAAAAATCCAATAAACTCAATTTTAGTCATACATTTAGGCCAAAATGTATTCGGCCACATGTCTTTGGTAAAAAAAAATGTCAATAAGCGTATATTTATTGGTTTGCGCAAAAGTTATAGCGTCTACAAACTAGGGTACATTTTCTGGAATTTACACAGCTTTTAGTTTATGACTGCCTATGTCATTTCTTGAGGTGCTAAAATGGCAGGGCAGTACAAACCCCCCCAAATGACCCCATTTTGGAAAGTGGACACCCCAAGGAAATTGCTGAGAGGCATGTTGAACCCATTGAATATTTATTTTTTTGTCCCAAGTGATTGAATAATGACAAAAAAAAAAAATATTTACGAAAAGTTGTCACTAAATGATATATTGCTCACACAGGCCATGGGCCTATGTGGAATTGCACCCCAAAATACATTCAGCTGTTTCTCCTGAGAACGGGGATACCACATGTGTGGGACTTTTTGGGAGCCTAGCCGCGTACTGGGCCCCGAAAACCAATCACCGCCTTCAGGATTTCTAAGGGCGTAAATTTTTGATTTCACTCCTCACTACCTATCACAGTTTTGAAGGCCATAAAATGCCCAGATGGCACAACCCCCCCCAAAATGACCCCATTTTGGAAAGTAGACACCCCAAGCTATTTGCTGAGAGGCATGTTGAGTCCATGGAATATTTTATATTTTGACACAAGTTGCGGGAAAGTGACAAATTTTTTTTTGCACAAAGTTGTCACTAAATGATATATTGCTCACACAGGCCATGGGCATATGTGGAATTGCACCCCAAAATACATTTAGCTGCTTCTCCTGAGTATGGGGATACCACATGTGTGGGACTTTTTGGGAGCCTAGCTGCGTACGGGGCCCCAAAAACCAATCACCGCCTTCAGGATTTCTAAGGGTGTAAATTTTTGATTTCACTCTTCACTGCATATCACAGTTTCGGAGGCCATAGAATACCCAGGTGGCACAAAACCCCCCCAAATGACCCCATTTTGGAAAGTAGACACCCCAAGCTATTTGCTGAGAGGCATGGTGAGTATTTTGCAGCTCTCATTTGTTTTTGAAAATGAAGAAAGACAAGAAAAAACATGTTTTTTTCTTTTTTCAATTTTCAAAACTTTGTGACAAAAAGTGAGGTCTGCAAAATACTCACTATACCTCTCAGCAAATAGCTTGGGGTGTCTACTTTCCAAAATGGGGTCATTTGGGGGGGGGGTTTGTGCCACCTGGGCATTCCATGCCTCCGAAACTGTGATAGGCAGTGAAGAGTGAAATCAAAATTTACGCCCTTAGAAAGCCTGAAGGCGGAACTTGGTTTTCGGGGTCCCGTGCGCGGCTAGACTCCCAAAAAGTCTCACACATGTGGTATTCCCGTACTCAGGAGAAGCAACAGAATGTATTTTGGGGTGTAATTTCACATATTCCCATGGCATGTTTGAGCAATATATCATTTAGTGACAACTTGCAAAAAAAAAAATTTGTCTCTTTCCCGCAACTTGTGTCGCAATATAAAATATTCCATGGACTCGGCATGACTCAGCAAATAGCTTGGGGTGTCTACTTTCCAAAATGGGGTCATTTGAGGGGGTTTGAACTGTCCTGGCATTTTATGCACAACATTTAGAAGCTTATGTCACACATCACCCACTCTTCTAACCACTTGAAGACAAAGCCCTTTCTGACACTTTTTGTTTACATGAAAAAAATTATTTTTTTTTTGCAAGAAAATTACTTTGAACCCCCAAACATTATATATTTTTTGAAAGCAAATGCCCTACAGATTAAAATGGTGGGTGTTTCATTTTTTTTTTTCAGACAGTATTTGCGCACCGATTTTTCAAACTCATTTTTTGGGGAAAAAACACACTTTTTTAAATTTTAATGCACTAAAACACACTATATTGCCCAAATGTTTGATGGAATAAAAAAGATGATCTTAGGCCAAGTACATGGATACCAAACATGACATGCTTTAAAATTGTGCACAAACGTGCAGTGGCGACAAAATAAATACATTTTTAAAAAGCCTTTAAAAGCCTTTACAGGTTACCACTTTAGATTTACAGAGGAGGTCTACTGCTAAAATTACTGCACTCGATCTGACGTTCGCGGTGACACCTCACATGCATGGTGCAATTGCTGTTTACATTTGACGCCAGACCGACGCTTGCGTTCGCCTTTGTGCGAGAGCAGGGGGGGACAGGGGTGCTTTTTTTTTTTCTTTATTATTTTTTTTCTTTTTTATCTTATTTTTAAACTGTTCCTTTCATTTTTTTTAATCATTTTTATTGTTATCTCAGGGAATTTAAATATCCCCTATGATAGCAATAGGTAGTGACAGGTACTCTTTTTTGAAAAAATTGGGGTCTATTAGACCCTAGATCTCTCCTCTGCCCTCAAAGCATCTGACCACACCAAGATCGGTGTGATAAAATGCTTTCCCAATTTCCCAATGGCGCTGTTTACATCCAGCGAAATCTAAGTCATGAATTGCTCGTAGCTTCCGGTTTCTTAGGCCATAGAGATGTTTGGAGCCACTCTGGTCTCTGATCAGCTCTATGGTCAGCTGGCTGAATCACCGGCTGCATTCTCAGGTTCCCTGTTGAGACAGGAGAGCCAGAGAAAAACACGGATTACGGTGGGGGGGCATTCTCTCCCACTGCTTGTAAAAGCAGTCTAGAGGCTAATTAGCCGCTAGGATTGCTTTTACATGAAAGCCGACCGCTGGCTGATGATACCTAAACCTGCAGGCATCATTCTGGTATAACCACTGAAATGGTTAACAATAAAACACAGTAAACGGTAAAGTATAAAAAATTGCATACCTGAAAACAGTAAAACATTGCAGAATAGAATACAGTAAAAAAGAGCAGAACAATAGAGAGAGAATAGAGAGAGAGATAACAATAAAATGACAACTATTTTTGTTTTTTCTATTTTATATATTTTTTTGTGTTTTTTTTTTTTTGTAACTGTAACTTTTATAACTGTAACCGGTTCCAGGTTCGGGTCTCTCAAAATGCGATGGCATCTTGGGAGACCCTGTGAAAGTGTGCCTAGTCTGTGCAATGCTGTACCCTACGCTAATACTCAACTAGTGTATGGTAGCGTTCAAAACATTTACCAATGCAAAGACCAGGATTGTCAGGACAGGAGGGACAATAATAGTGGGTGTCACGCCTATATCCGCGCTTGCTGCAGACACAACATCTTTTTTGGGGGGGTTCGTTGGGTAGGGGTACTTGGGAGGACATAAAGAAAATGCCTCTCATGCAGCCGACTGCATTTGGTTGGGGATGTGAATGGGGGAAGTACGGGTGCTGCAGAAGTGGTGGGTTCCCAATTAGGATTGGCGATTGCAGCAGGAAGGGCATGATGGGCACGACGGGCCTGTTTGTCTTCTTCTTGGTGGCAGGGGGACACTACTTGTGCTTGCCACCTCACCAGCTTGAACTGCACTTATGGGACTCGCCACGTCACCAAGTGTTACTGCAGTGCTGGTTTGACTACGACCGGGGTGTACTAGGCCGCTGGTGCTTGCCAGTTCACCAAAACGCTACCAAAAAAACTGTTAGCGATCGCAGGGATCAGGCCTGACTCTGCGAATGCTGCAGTTATGCGTTTAGTGTTTTGTAAGTGACAGTGATTGATCAATACTGCACTTGGGTGGGCTGGGCTGGGCCGGGTGGAGGGGCAAAACGCAGGTGCTAGCAGGTATCTGGGCTGATCCCGCTAACACTGCATTTTTGGGAACCCTAAACTGCTGGGGATGCTAGTATAGATCTGATCGGATCAGATATTGATCCGTTCAGATACTATACCACTAAGGGAGGCGTATGCTGCGTGCGTGGGTGTTAGCGGTACTGGCGCTAATCTGACGCTGCCTGGGGCGACGCATATCACCGCCGGGCGATCAGGGGGCTAAACCTTTATATGGTAATAAACGGCGGGTGCCCTGACACTATAAAAAATAAACGAACTAACCAGCGTCACCCGTAACGGTTATACGGTGATCAGTGGTGAAAGGGTTAACTAGGGGGCAATCAAGGGGTTAAAACATTTATTAGATAGTATATGGGGGTCCCTGTCACTATAAAACACTGACAGCGAACCTAAATATTTCTGTCCCTAACTAGCGTCACCAGTGACACTAATACAGCGATCAGAAAAATGATCACTTAGTGACACTGGCGACAGGGGGTGATCAAGGGGTTAAAACTTTATTAGGGGGGGTTAGGGGGTTACCCTAGACCTAAAGGGGGCTAACCCTAACTGCCCTAACACACTAACTGACACAAACTGACACCATGCAGTAATTAAAAAAAAAAAAAAACTGCTTGGTGTCAGTGTGACGGGGGGTGGGAAGGGCTGATCGGGGGGGGGGTCGGGGGGTAAAGGGGGGTGTAATGTGTGCCTGGCATGTTCTACTGTGTGTGTGTGTTTGGTGCACTCACATTACAGTCTTCTCTCCTCGGTGCCGGAACGGAAACTGCCGAGCCGAGGAGAGGTGACATCACTTCCTCCGCTTCTGTTTACATTACAGAAGCCGAGGAAATCTGTCATTGGCCAGGAGCGACCGCGAGGGGGGAGCCACGAATGAGTGGCCTCCCCCTCACCTTTGATCGCCCCTGACCTGAGTCCGACCGCCGTTGGCACCGGGGGGGGGTCCGATCGCTCCCCACCCGCGGGCAGGCAAGGACGTACATGTAAGCCCTTTTGCCTGCCCGTGCCACTCTGCCGACGTACATCGTCATGCAGCGGTCGTCAAGTGGTTAAAATATCAAATTAAATCGCAAAAAAAAATCAGTCAACCAAATCTGTCCCGCTGCCACCAAGAAGAAGACAAACACAGGCCCATCGTGCCCATAGTGCCCATCCTGCTGCATTCGCCAATCCTAATTGGGAACCCACCACTTCTGCAGCACCCGTACTTCCCCCATTCACATCCCCAACCAAATGCAGTCGGCTGCATGAGAGGCATTTTCTTTATGTCCTCCCGAGTACCCTTACCCAACGAACCCCGCCAAAAAAGATGTTGTGTCTGCAGCAAGCGCGGATATAGGTGTGACACCCGCTATTATTGTCCCTTCTGTCCTGACAATCCTGGTCTTTGCATTGGTGAATGTTTTCAACGCTACCATACACTAGTAGAGTATTAGCGTAGGGTACTGCATTGCACAGACTAGGCACACTTTCACAGGGTCTCCCAAGATGCCATCGCATTTTGAGAGACCCGAACCTGGAACCGGTTACAGTTATAAAAGTTATGCCGCGTACACACGAGCAGACTTTACGGCGGACTTTGCCCGGCGGACTGGATTTCGTCAGACAATTCGATGTGTGTGGGCTCCAGCGGACTTTGTTTTCTCAAAAGTTGGACGGAATTAGATTTGAAACTTGTTTAAAATTTATCCGTTGAAATCGAGTCCGGTCGAAAAGTCCGCCGTCTGTATGCTAGTTCGACGGACAAAAAGCCACGCTAGGGCAGCTATTGGCTACTGGCTATGAACTTCCTTGTTTTAGTCCGGTCGTACGTCATCACGTACGAATTCGACGGACTTTGGTGGATTGTGTGTAGGCAAGTCCGTTCGTTCACAAAGTCCGTCGGAAAGTACGTCGAAAAGTCCGCCGGGCAAAGTCCGCCGTAAAGTCCGCTCGTGTGTACGCGGCATTACAGTTACAAAAAAAAAAAACACAAAAAAATATATAAAATAAAAAAAAACAAAAATAGTTGTCATTTTATTTGTTCTCTCTCTCTCTATTCTCTCTCTATTGTTCTGCTCTTTTTTACTGTATTCTATTCTGCAATGTTTTATTGTTATTATGTTTTATCATGTTTGCTTTTCAGGTATGCAAATTTTTATACTTTACTGTTTACTGTGTTTTATTGTTAGCCATTTTTTTGTTTTCAGGTACGCCATTCAGCTGCAGCGCGGATTTATTTATCTTGACAGCAACAGCGTTTGCTCCCACGATATATAAAGCCGTGACTCCAGCAGAGGTGATATATGCAGAAGCATGGGGGCAGCAGGGGCGGAGAAGCGATTTTGGGGCGGATGCCCCCATGCTTCGGCATATATAAACAGTGCATGTATGCCCATCATTAGAAGTGGGTGGATGAAGAGAGATATTCTAATGGTGGGCATACTCACCAATTAATCTCTTTTTTTCGTTCAGCCCACAGGCTGCATGAAAAAAAAAGATTACAATATATGCCCAACAAGGACCAGCTACGTAATGTGATGTTGCTGGACTTTGAGTGGTTATACCAGAATGATACCTGCAGGTTTAGGTATCATCTTGGTATCATTCTTTTTAGCCAGTGGTCGGCTTTCATGTGAAAGCAATCCTAGTGGCTAATTAACCTCTAGACTGCTTTTACAAGCAGTGGGAGGGAATGTCCTCCCCTCCCATCATCTTCCATGTTTTTCCCTGGCTCTCCTGTCCCAACAGGGAACCTGAGAATGCAGACGGTGATTCCGCCAGCTGACCATAGAGCTAATCATAGACCACAATGGCTCCAATCATCTCTATGGCCTAAGAAAACGGAAGCTACGAGCATTTCATGACTTAGATTTCGCTGGATGTAAACAGCGCCATTGGGAAATTGGGAAAGCATTTTATCACACCGATCTTGGTGTGGTCAGATGCTTTGAGGGCAGAGGAGAGATCTAGGGTCTAATAGACCACATTTAAAAAAAAAAAGAGTACCTGTCACTACCTATTGCTATCATGGGGGATATTTACATTCCCTGACATAACAATAAAAATGATTAAAAAAAATGAAAGGAACAGTTTAAAAATAAGATAAAAAAGCAAAAAAAAATAATAAAGAAAAAGAAAAAAAAAAAAAAAAAAGCACCCCTGTCCCCCCCTGCTCTCGCGCAAAGGCGAACGCAAGCGTTGGTCTGGCGTCAAATGTAAACAGCAATTGCACCATGCATGTGAGGTATCACTGCAAAGGTCAGATCATTATTTCATCAAACATTTGGGCAATATAGTGTGTTTTAGTGCATTAAAATTAAAAAAAGTGTGATTTTCCCAAAAAAATTTGTTTGAAAAATCGCTGCACAAATACTGTGTGAAAAAAAAATGAAACACCCACCATTTTAATATGTAGGGCCTTTGCTTTAAAATAATATATAATGTTTGGGGGTTCAAAGTAATTTTCTTGCAAAATAAAATTATTTTTTCATGTAAACAAATTGTGTCAGAAAGGGCTTTGTCTTTAAGTGGTTAGAAGAGTGGGTGATGTGTGACATAAGCTTCTAATGGGGCATACACACGGTCGGACTTTTCGTCTACAAAAGTCCGACAGCCTGTCCGACAGACTTCCGGCGGACTTTCGGTGGACTTGCGGCGGACTTGTGGCAGACTTTCTAACGAACGGACTTGCCTACACACGACCACACAAAAGTCCGACGGATTCGTACGTGATGACGTACACCAGACTAAAATAAGGAAGTTCATAGCCAGTAGCCAATAGCTGCCCTAGCGTGGGTTTTTGTCGGTCGGACTAGCACACAGACGAGCGGATTTCGGGGTCCGTCGTAGTTACGACGTAAAGATTTGAATCATGTTTCAAATCTAAAGTCTGTCGGATTTGAGGCTGGACAGGACATGCCAGGACAGTTCAAACCCCCCCAAATGACCTCATTTTGGAACGTAGACACCCCAAGCTATTTGCTGAGAGGCATGTCGAGCCCATGGAATATTTTGGGGTGTATTTTGGGGTGTAATTCCACATATGCCCATGGCATGTTTGAGCAATATATCATTTAGTGACAACTTTGTGCAAAAAAAAAAAAAAAGTTTGTCATTTTGCCGCAACTTGTGGCAAAATATAAAATATTCCATGGACTCAACATGCCTCTCAGCAAATAGCTTGGGGTGTCTACTTTCCAAAATGGGGTCATTTGGGGGGTTGTACTGCCCTGCCATTTTAGCACCTCAAAAAATGATATAGGCAGTCATAAACTAAAAGCTGTGGAAATCCAGAAATTGTACCCTAGTTTGTAGATGCTATAACTTTTGCGCAAACCAATGAATATACGCTTATTGACATTTTTTTTTTACCAAAGACATGTGGCTGAATACATTTTGGACTAAATGTATGACTAAAATTGAGTTTATTGTATTTTTTTTATAACAAAAAGTAGAAAATATCGTTTTATTTCAAAATTTTTGGTCTTTTTCCATTTATAGCGCAAAAAATAAAAACTGAAGAGGTGATCAAATACCATCAAAAGAAAGCTCTATTTGTGGGAACAAAAGGACGCAAATTTCGTTTGGGTACAGCATTGCATGACTGCGCAATTAGCAGTTAAAGCGACGCAGTGCCAAATTGTAAAAAATGCTCTGGTCAGGAAGGGGGTAAACACTCTTGTAATTTATTTTTTAATTAACTGAATTATTTCAGTTCACTTAACATGTTGTCCTTTACATTTAATTAGAATTAGTCTGTACCTTCCTATTATGGTTACCACTGGAAATCTTCTGTTCTTGACAAGAAATACAGTATTTCACAAAAGTGAGTACACCCCTCACATTTTTGTCAATATTTTATTATATGTTTTCATGTGACAGCACTGAAGAAGTGAGACTTTGCTACAATGTAAAGTAGTGAGTGTCCAGCTTGTATAAAAGTGTAAATTTTCTGTCCCCTCAAAATAACTCAACACACAGCCATTAATGTCTAAACCGTTAGCAACAAAAGTGAGTACACCCCTAAGTGAAAATGTGCAAATTGGGCCCATGGTGTCAATATTTTGTGTGGTCATCATTATTTTCCAGCACTGATTTAACTCTCGTGGGCATGGAGTTAACCAGAGTTTCACAGGTTGCCACTGGAGTCCTCCTCCACTCCTCTGTGACGACATCACAGAGCTGGTGGATGTTAGAGACCTTGTGCTACTCCACCTTCCATTTGAGGATACCCCACAGATGCTCGATAGGGTTTAGGTCTGCAGACATGCTTGGCCAGTCCATCACCTTTACTGTCAGCTTCTTTAGCAAGGCAGTAATTGTCTTGGAGGTGTGTTTGGGGTTGTTATCATGTTGGAAAATTGCCCTGCTGCCCAGTCTCCGAAGGGAGGGTATCATGCTCTGCTTCAGTACATGTTGGCATTCATGGTTCCTCAATGAACTGTAGCTCCCCATTGCCAGCAGCACTCATGCAGCCCCAGACCATGACACTCCCACCACCATGTTTGACTGTAGGCAAGACACACTTGTCTTTGTACTCCTCACCTGGATGCTGCCACACACGCTTGACACCATCTGAACCAAATAAGTTTATCTTGGTCTCATCACACCACAGGACATGTTTCCAGTAATCCATGTCCTTAGTCTGCTTGTCTTCAGCAAACTGCTTGCAGGCTTTCTTGTGCATCATCTTTAGATGAGGCTTCCTCCTGGGACGACAGCCATGCGGACCAATTTGATGCAGTGTGCGAAATATGGTCTGAGCACTGACAGGCTGACCCCCCACCCCTTCAACTTCTGAAGCAATGCTGGCAGCACTCATATATCTATTCCCCAAAGACAACCTCTGGATATGATGCTGAGCATGTGCACTCAACTACTTTGGTCGACCATGGCAGGGCCTGTTCTAAGTGGAACCTGTCCTGTTAAACCGCTGCATGGTCTTGTCCACTGTGCTGCAGCTCAGTTTCAGGTTCTTCTCAATCTTCTTATAGCTTAGGCCATCTTTATGTAGAGCAACAATTCTTTTTTTCAGATCCTCAGAGAGTTCTTTGCCACGAGGTGCCATGTTGAACTTCCAGTGACCAGTATGAGAGAGTGAGAGCGACAACACCAAATTTAACACACCTGCAGCCAATTTACACCTAAGACCTTGTAACACTAACGAGTCACATAACACGGGGGAGGGAAAATGGATAATTGGGCCCAATTTGGACATTTTCACTTAGGGGTGTACTCACTTTTGTTGCCAGTGGTTTAGACATTAATAGCTGTGTGTTAAGTTATTTTGAGGGGACAGCAAATTTACACTGTTATACAAACTGTACACTCACTAATTTACATTGTACAACAAATTCAAGTAATTCTGTGTGGGTTTGCAACCACAGACTGTGCAGCTTTGTTCATACAGTCATGGTTTATGTAGGCCTGCAAACTTATTTGTCTAAACATCTGTACTGTACTGAGCTGCATTTTGTTGTTTGGAGGACATAAACAACCTGGAGAATGGGGTAAGCTAAGCAGGGCAATAATGTCTCTGCAGGATGTGGAAACCTTGCAAAAAAATCTGAACAAATTAACGGGGTGGGCAACTACATGGCAAATGAGGTTTAATGTAGAAAAATGTAAAATAATGCATTTGGGTGGCAAAAATATGAATACACTGGGGGGAGAACCTATGGGGGAATCTAGGATGGAAAAGGACCTGGGGGTCCTAGTAGATGATAGGCTCAGCAATGGCATGCAATGCCAATGCCAATACCAGATTTTGCACTCTCCTGTTTTACTAAGGCCGGCCATACATGGAGCAGATTTCTTTCGTGCAACCACGGGCCATTGTCTTCTTGTGGCGGGGGGGGTGGGGGGTGGGAGAAGCTGCTATAGCCGTTAGTGATAATCTCAGGTCAAACCCAGCAGGCTGGTTGTACCCAAGTTGATCGATCAACTTGGTACATACAGCCTGCCTATACCTGTTCAAACACGGTCTGCCTAAATCAACCCCAGTATGTCTTTTATTGCATTATACTGACAATACTCTAAAAGACTGAAGACTTGATTTTAGAAGATTTTTAACACACTGCAACACTGAGTGAAAAGTTCTATAAAGTGTATTAGGTTCTTACTATAAATATATTTCCTGTAAGTTGCCCATTTGTGCATTTATAGTCTACAGGACATAACTAAACTTACATAGGCAGAAATTTTTTAAAAGGGGTGCAGTCAGCATCTGCAGCACCTGTGCATGGCAACCAATCATCTTGTATCTTTCATTTTCAAAGGTTAATTGGACAAGCTGAAGATAGAAGCTATTTGGTTGCCATGCAGAGATGCTCTAGAGGTTTTTCTGCTAGTGAAAGCTAAGTAGGTTAGAAAAAACCCCCACTTTTTTTGTTATTCAATCTTTCACAGAGCGTTAACAGCTCAGATCCTCCAGAGTTTTGAGTTTGCATATTTGCTTCTTTCCTATTAAATAAAATTATTGCTTGATTATATTTCGTGTTTTTTAACAGCCTCTCATCTCAATTCAATATCCGTTTAGGCCAGAGCATTGTAAACAGTTTAAAGAAATAATATAAAACTTTTGATGTCCTGTTTATATGAAGCATACAATTTGCCAGAAATTAAAATGCCTAGCAATGAGCACCTCCCCAGGGGCTATGAAGAGTTACTTCAAGAGTAGCTGACATCCACATTTTGCATATTGCAACACTTGCTACATGCAAAAAGGTATTTCGCTTCTCTATAAAATGCAGTTT
The DNA here is from genome assembly GCA_037952925.1 of Lithobates clamitans. Classification (NCBI taxonomy): domain Eukaryota; kingdom Metazoa; phylum Chordata; class Amphibia; order Anura; family Ranidae; genus Lithobates; species Lithobates clamitans. The sequence goes on from JBBGZY010000655.1 coordinate 8,309,915, forward strand.
TTTTCTTGGTTAGAAATTTTCCTATTTGGTCAACAGGCAGCAACTGTTTGTTAATATGGTAACTGAAAAAAAAGCAAAAATAAATAAATAAATAAACAGATCAGTTATTTCAGAGCAATCTTGTGGTCTGTACACTTGCCAAGCAAATCACATCTCTTCAAGTCGCAGCACTTGCAATTTAATCTTGAAATTAATTATAATATGCAGTGGCGGCTGGTGAAGTTTAAGCGGGGGGTGCCAGACCCCACTCTTCCTTTTTGACATCTCCCACTTCTCATAAGTCCCACCCCTTATAAAATCCACCCACTCCGTCCTCTGTATTTCACTTGCTTCCACCCATAGTGTCAGGAGTATACAGCTCAGCATTACAGGACAGAGTATACAGCCCCAGAATCACAGGACAGAGTATACAGCTCAGCATTACACTTTGGGTATATAGATCAGCATTACAGATACGGTATATAGATCAGCATCACATATAGGGTATATAGATCAGCATTACAGATAGGGTATATAGATCAGCATCACAAATAGGGTATATAGAGCAGCATCACACATAGGATATCTAGATCAGCATCACAAATAGGGTATATAGATCAGCATCACAGATAGGGTATATAGATCAGCATTACAGATAGGGTATATAGAGCAGCATCACACATAGGATATCTAGATCAGCATCACAGATAGGGTATATAGATCAGCATCACAGATAGGGTATATAGATCAGCATCACAAATTGGGTATATAGAGCAGCATCACACATAGGATATCTAGATCAGCATCACAAATAGGGTATATAGATCAGCATCACAGATAGGGTATATAGATCAGCATTACAGATAGGGTATATAGATCAGCATCACAAATAGGGTATATAGATCAGCATCACAGATAGGCTAAATAGATCAGCATTACAGATAGGGTATATAGATCAGCATCACAAATAGGGTATATAGATCAGCATTACAGATACGGTATATAGATCAGCTTCACAGATAGGGTATGTAGACCAGCATCACAGATACAGTATATAGATCAGTATATAGATAGGGTATATAGATCAGCATCACAAATAGGGTATATAGATCAGCATCACAGATAGGGTATATAGATCAGCATCACAAATAGGGTATATAGATCAGCATTACAGATACGGTATATAGATCATCTTCACAGATAGGGTATGTAGATCAGCATCACAGATAGGGTATATAGATCAGCATCACAGATAGGGTATATAGATCAGCATCACAAATAGGCTATATAGATCAGCATTACAGATAGGATATATAGATCAGCATCACAAATAGGGTATATAGATCAGCATCACAGATAGGGTATATAGATCAGCATTACAGATAGGGTATATAGATCAGCATCACAAATAGGGTATATAGATCAGCATCACAGATAGGGTATATAGATCAGCATTACAGATAGGGTATCTAGATCAGCATCACAAATAGGGTATATAGATCAGCATTACAGATACAGTATATAGATCAGCATCACAGATAGGGTATATAGATCAGCATCATAGATACGTTATATAGATCAGCATCACAAATAGGGTATATAGATCAGCATCACAAATAGGGTATATAGATCACTATCACAAATAGGGTATATAGACCAGCATCACAGATAGGGTATATAGATCAGCATTACAGATAGGGTATATAGATCAGCATCACAAATAGGGTATATAGGTCAGCATCACAGATAGGGTATATAGATCAGCATTACAGATAGGGTATATAGATCAGCATCACAGATAGGGTATATAGATCAGCATTACAGATAGGGTATATAGATCAGCATCACAAATAGGGTATATAGATCAGCATTACAGATACGGTATATAGATCAGCTTCACAGATAGAGTATATAGATCAGCATCACAAATAGGGCATATAGATCAGCATCACAGATAGGCTATATAGATCAGCATTACAGATAGGGTATATAGATCAGCATCACAAATAGGGTATATAGATCAGCATTACAGATATGGTATATAGATCAGCTTCACAGATAGGGTATGTAGACCAGCATCACAGATACAGCATATAGATCAGTATATAGATAGGGTATATAGATCAGCATCACAAATAGGGTATATAGATCAGCATTACAGATACAGTATATAGATCAGCATCACAGATAGGGTATATAGATCAGCATCACAGATACGGTATATAGATCAGCATCACAAATAGGGTATATAGATCAGCATCACAAATAGGGTATATAGATCAGCATCACAAATAGGGTATATAGATCAGTATCACAAATAGGGTATATAGACCAGCATCACAGATAGGGTATATAGATCAGCATTACAGATAGGGTATATAGATCAGCATCACAATAGGGTATATAGATCAGCATCACAGATACGGCATATAGATCAGCTTCACAGATAGGGTATATAGATCAGCATCACAAATGGGGTATATAGATCAGTATCACAGATAGGCTATATAGATCAGCATTACAGATAGGGTATATAGATCAGCATCACAAATAGGGTATATAGATCAGCATTACAGATACGGTATATAGATTAGCTTCACAGATAAGGTATGTAGATCAGCATCACCGATACAGTATATAAATCAGTATATAGATAGGGTATAAAGATCAGCATCACAAATAGGGTATATAGATCAGCATCACAGATAGGCTATATAGATCAGCATTACAGATAGGGTATATAGATCAGCATCACAAATAGGGTATATAGATCAGCATCACAGATAGGGTATATAGATCAGCATTACAGATAGGGTATATAGATCAGCATCACAAATAGGGTATATAGATCAGCATCACAAATAGGTTAAATAGATCAGCATTACAGATACAGTATATAGATCAGCATCACAGATACGGTATATAGATCAGCATCACAAATAGGGTATATAGATCAGCATCACAGATAGGGTATATAGATCAGCGTCACAGATACGGTATATAGATCAGCATCACAAATAGGGTATATAGATCAGCATCACAAATAGGTTAAATAGATCAGCATTACAGATACAGTATATAGATCAGCATCACAGATACGGTATATAGATCAGCATCACAAATAGGGTATATAGATCAGCATCACAGATAGGGTATATAGATCAGCATCACAGATACGGTATATAGATCAGCATCACAAATAGGGTATATAGATCAGCATCACAAATAGGGTATATAGATCAGTATCACAAATAGGGTATATAGATCAGCATCACAAATAGGTTATATAGATCAGCATCACAGATAGGGTATATAGATCAGCATCACAAATAGGTTATATAGATCAGCATCACAGATACGGTATATAGATCAGCATCACAAATAGGGTATATAGATCAGCATCACAAATAGGGTATATAGATCAGTATCACAAATAGGGTATATAGACAAGCATCACAGATAGGCTATATAGATCCGCATTACAGATAGGGTATATAGATCAGCATCACAAATAGGGTATATAGATCAGTATCACAAATAGGGTATATAGACAAGCATCACAGATAGGCTATATAGATCAGCTTCACAGATAGGGTATGTAGACCAGCATCACAGATACAGTATATAGATCAGTATATAGATAGGGTATATAGATCAGCATCACAAATAGGGTATATAGATCAGCATTACAGATACAGTATATAGATCAGCATCACAGATAGGGTATATAGATCAGCATCACAGATACGGTATATAGATCAGCATCACAAATAGGGTATATAGATCAGCATCACAAATAGGGTATATAGATCAGTATCACAAATAGGGTATATAGACCAGCATCACAGATAGGGTATATAGATCAGCATTACAGATAGGGTATATAGATCAGCATCACAAATAGGGTATATAGATCAGCATCACAGATAGGGTATATAGATCAGCATTACAGATAGGGTATATAGATCAGCATCACAAATAGGGTATATAAATCAGCATTACAGATACGGTATATAGATCAGCTTCACAGATAGGGTATATAGATCAGCATCACAAATAGGGTATATAGATCAGAATCACAGATAGGCTATATAGATCAGCATTACAGATAGGGTATATAGATCAGCATCACAAATAGGGTATATAGATCAGCATTACAGATACGGTATATAGATCAGCTTCACAGATAAGGTATGTAGATCAGCATCACAGATACAGTATATAGATCAGTATATAGATAGGGTATAAAGATCAGCATCACAAATAGGGTTTATAGATCAGCATCACAGATAGGGTATATAGATCAGTATATAGATAGGGTATAAAGATTAGCATCACAAATAGGGTATATAGATCAGCATTACAGATAGGGTGTATAGATCAGCATCACAAATAGGGTATATAGATCAGCATCACAGATAGGGTATATAGATCAGCATTACAGATAGGGTATATAGATCAGCATCACAAATAGGGTATATAGATCAGCATCACAGATAGGGTATATAGATCAGCATTACAGATAGGGTATATAGATCAGCATCACAAATAGGGTATATAGATCAGCATTACAGATACGGTATATAGATCAGCTTCACAGATAGGGTATGTAGATCAGCATCACAGATAGGGTATATAGATCAGCATCACAGATAGGGTATATAGATCAGCATCACAGATAGGGTATATAGATCAGCATCACAGATAGGGTATATAGATCAGCATTACAGATACGGTATATAGATCAGCATCCGGGGCACAGGTGGTCCGGCACTTACCGGGCTGTGGTGTACTCTCCTCCTGTGTCTCCTCCAGCAGCAGCGGTGGCGAAGCAGTTCACTCCTCCAGCTTCCGTCTCTCTGTCTCCTCTTCCGCCAAAGTGCTGGGCATCCAAAAGGATTGCCTGGCGCTTTGGCCAACGGAAAACAGATCTTACTGACCTGCCTCCTGATTGGTGGGGAGGCACTATGGCAGTGATGGTGAACCTTTTTGAGCCCGCGTGCCCAAACTGCAACACAAAACCAACCTATTTCTTTCAATGTGCCAACACAGAATTAAACCTACCAGCTGCTCTGTACAGAGGATGGGACTGATTATCCTTCTGAATGAGCCCTAAGGAACCAAAAACTTACGATTCTGCCAGATTCACTCAGGATGCAGGGTTCAGGAATGCATTATGCTCAGAATGCACTGTGCAACATACACTGACCAATCTGACACATGCACTGACCTACCTGACCATTACACTCACCTAGCTGACACATGCACTGACCTACCTGACCATTACACTCACCTACCTGACCATTACACTCACCTACCTGACACATGTACTCACCTACATGACCATTATACTCACCTACCTGACCATTACACTGACCTACCTAACACATGCACTCACCTACCAGACACATGCACTCACCTACCTGACACATGCACTCACCTACCTGACCATTACACTCACCTACCTGACACATGCACTCACCTACCTGACCATTACACTCACCTACCTGACACATGCACTCAACTACCTGACACATAGGTGTCCTTTTATGAATCTGTGGTAAAATACCGCGATTCAGTTCTCAGGCATTCTCAGAGGAGATCGCTTTCCTCTAAATGCCTGTTTATGAAAGTCTGTAGAGACGTGTTTCGTCTCTACAGGACATCATCAGATGATGTCCTGTAGAAACGAAACGCGTCGGGACGATCCTCACTGTTGCCTGTATCCATTTTATATTAGCGCTGTTTTTACCTTCAATCATGTGAGTGTCATTTCATTTTATGAAATTTTATTTTATAAATGGAATTACGCTATGGTCCTTTTTTGCTTTCTTCTTTGATAACCTTCCATATCTGAGGATATTTGAGTTTCGGTTCGTTTGCTGGATTACATCCCATGCGATTCTAAATTTAATCTTTGGGGGACGCCAGCCTGAGGACATCGATCCAGAGTCCATTTCCAATATATACAAGCTAGTTTGACACGTGGAGCATATGCTCTTACGTGTTCAAACTCTCTGGTAAGCCTCCCTTTCACTTGGTAGTGGTTTTCGTCACAATCTGGTTTATTCACCTATTTACAAGATTGAGTTTCAACTTTATCTACACGGAGAACCCGTTGCACTTAATAACTGTTTATGGACACTTTTTGCAATTTTTTGTTTTTTCCGTCACATTGTATATTTGGCATATAGTTCACAGATTGCAAATGAAATTAGAACATATTTATATGTCTAACATTTTTTTAGGCAATCCAGAATGATTTGTTGTATTTAACTCACTCACTCTAAACTTATCTCCTGGTTTCATTGTTATGAAAATTCACCTATGCATATTGCACTAGGCACGTCATTTTAGCGCTACACTTTTGTTATATTTATTAAATGTGAATGGTGTATAGTAAATTAATGTAATTCACATATGTAATGCAGCTATACACCATTCATATAAATGCAAAATACATTTATAATCATTAGAAAATAATTTTAATAAAGTATACAAGTATAAATATTTATTAATAAATTAAAATAAAATATATTTCATAATTGAAAAACATAAAAATTGATAAACTGGTGTGATGCGAGAACACTGCAAATCCACTGCGGGTTCCCGCATCGCACTGACTCGCATATCAGTTCACACTGCCATATGCGAATCACTGGGGAGTGTCAATACATTGTTAACGACACCCCCAGTTCAGCTTGCATATCGCACTGCGAACTGACAGTTTGGACATGAATCGGATCGCATATGTGTGAACACACATGCAATCCGATTCTGGTCCAAACAGAAAAAAAGGGTTCTGTGCGTGTTTGCACCAAATGCAGTGCGATATCAGCCATACTATCTGTATGGCTGATATCGTACCGCACAGACATCGCATGTAATGTGAACGGCAGTGCGCTGCGAATTACATGCGATGCCTGTGCGATGTCTGGCATCGCACAAGTGTGAACCAAGCCTAAAAGTTAACGCCACCCCCAAATCAGTTTGCATATCGCAGTGCGATCTGCAAACTCGGACAGGAATCGGATTCCTGCACCATTACATAGTTCGCACTGCGATCTGTGAAATGATCTGGGGGTGTCATTATTTTACATTGACACCCGCAGTGGTGCGCAGATGTCAATGTAGGTGCAATGTGGAAACCCACACAGGAATCATGGTGGTTCATGCATCGCACAAGTGTGAACCCAGCCAGAGACGTGAACATCTAAAATATATATATAGATAGATATCTATATATATCTATATCTATCTATCTATCTATCTATCTATCTATCTATCTATCTATCTATCTATCTATCTATCTATCTATCTATCTATCTATCTATCTATCTATCTATCTATCTATCTATCTATCTATCTATCTATCTATCTATCTATCTATCTATATCTATATATATATATATATATATATATATATATATATTACTCAGCCAAGTTCACGCTTCTCACTCTGATTCTCCATCTCTGAGGTCAGCTAGCAGCCACTGCACCTCTCCCCATGGCCATGGATGATCTGCTCCAAGCACCGCCCCTCCCACTCCGCTTTTTCACAGGCTGCACCAGGGGAACAGACTGAACCAAAGTTGTCCTGGAGCAGGGGGAGCTGGAATAGGGTGCCTGCAGAAAGGAATGCCTGAATGCCTTAACGGAGGTGTAGGGGTCCGGGGGAGGCACTAAGCTGCAGAGCAGAGTCGGGACAGTGGAGGAAGAATTTTACACCCCCTAAACATCGCACATGGAACAAGATGACTAGCTGCCCATCCTCCTGCCAACATCACAGGCACTTATGCAAGGAAGGAAGCCGGCTCCTCCTTGCCTGAACTGTCAGTGCAAGTGACTGCCTGGCTGGGGGATGCCATAGGTTCGCCTTCACTGCACTATGGTGTGAAAATCGTTAAAATTCGATCGCTATGGTCACACAACAGGGTGGGATCAGGACGCACTCTCTGCGTCCCGGGCCCACCCTTTTTTGAAGCCTATTAGAGCCTTTGGCTCTAATCAGGTGCTTAATATATATACACTATAAATTCCTATCCTGCTGGTTTTGGGGTGTGTAATGGTGGGGAAGATGTGCTCTGACTGTTTGGTGAAAGAAAGAAGTCAAAATACTTCTTGCTTTCTCCAGAATACTCAGCCAGCTTCACTTTTCTCTCTCTGATTCTCCATCTCTGAAATGGTGAATCAGAAAGTGAGAATTCTGTCACAGATCGCTAGTGAGGTGCCAAGATCGCACCTTCATAAACTTCAATCGCTATGGTCACACAACAGGGTGGGATCAGGAAGCACTCTCTGCTCCCCGGGCCCACCCTTTTTTGAAGCCTATTAGAGCCTTTGGCTCTAATCAGGTGCTTAAAGAAAAAACACCCCCTCCCACCCCGGCCATAGGAGTCCATGTGTCCGGCATCCTGGAAGAGGCCTGGTGCATGGATAGGGAGGCAGCGGCAGGAATAGTGGGGGCGTCGCCCGTGCGCCCACAATGCACGGGTCGTCACTGATAATATTTAGAAAAAGGCACTGAAATTAAATCACGTGGCATAGAGCACATAACTGAATGTATTTGTAGGTAATCGTTAAAAGTGGAACTCTACCTATGCTTAAAAAATTTCCAGTACCCCCTCCTGCTACCTATCCTGACTATGGTATGTAAAAAAGATCTGTATGTTTATTTTCAGTCTGCTCCTGTCACATGATCCCGCAGCTCTAGCTCCCCAGTGTCAGTGAGAGGCAGCTGCATAGAATCACCAACTTGGGACATGGGAGCTTGTGGGAGACAATACTGCTCCAGGAATGTCAAGTGCTCCCTATTCTCCCCTGCAGCTACCTCCCCCTGACACAGGGGAGCCAGGGCTGCAGAATCATATTAGTGGACGAGAGTGGAAAAAAAATAGGTAATTATACAAATCTTTTTTATGCAGGTTAGCCAGGATAGGTAGCCGGAGAGGGTAGGTGACATTTTTTAAGCATAATTAGTATTAGGCTGGAGCTCAATTTTATTGACATTGTTCAAAATCTTATTTCACAGATTGTTTTTTCCTTTAGACATGCATGCAGGTGATTTTACCAGATGTAGAAGCTACTTGCTTGTCAAAGACCTGTACCCAAATCTTCCCAGCACATGTTCCTATCTCAGTAGAAGAAATTCAGCACCTTCCTGGCATAGTGTCTAAAGGCAAGGCTGATACAGGGATCTTTTACACAGGCTCTAAATGTACTTTTGTATTTAGTAGTGCCCTCTCAGCACATTGAAAGAAAACTGTCCATATTTTGAAAATTTGAATATTGAATTTTCGACAGCTATATTCGTTCTGTTCTATTCTATTCTTTTCTATTCTATTTTATTTTAATTCTATTATATATATTATTCTGTTTCTTTGTATTATATTCTATCCTTTGTATTCTATTCAGTTGTATTCAAATCTATTCTATTCTATTGTATTAAGCAGCCTAAGTAGGAATCATCATCTTTTTTCACTTTTATATGTTATCAAATTCAAAATAATTTTGAATCAATTTGAAAATAATGAATGTACGTAATGAATATGAATATACTGTATGATGGGGAAATTACATGTTACATAATTCCTTATTAATATTGTGGCTCACAAATGAATTCTAAGACTCCAAATCTTGGTTAAGGAGGCCATATAAGGACATAAACATGGCTTTACCTTATACAAAAAGGAATGTTATTGTTAACCGACCAGCAGGTGGCCGAGCCTATTTTCTTCTTTACAATTTATTTAGTTAGCCAATAGCTGGTATCACCCTAAATCCAAACTTTTATATGTGATAGAAATTTTAAATCCAAATATACATAAAAAAATGATCTGACAAGGCTAAGCTGCTAAACTTAGTTTCTTAGGCATCCACTAATAAAATTTGCTCATTGAAGTCATGGTTCACCCCATGCAAAGCCATTTGGTTATTGTAAACCTCTTAGATTTCCCTTAACTTTTTTCAGATTTGGTTACTATGGAAATGGTAAATACGCTCAAATTCAAAGGTGGCTTTGGCTAATTAAAATAATGTATTATTTTGGGGAAATAATGCTAATAGTGACCATACAACTGACTTTCCTTGTCACTGTGTCCTTGCCTTGTCTGCTACTAATGTGATGCTTAATGATTGATACACAATAGCTATAGGGGAGTTGTAGAAGTTAAAACGAGGACAGTGCATGGCTGTTTTCATTGTTATCTATGTGATCTCAAAAACATAAATAACATATTCTGTATATTGTATCTTAAAAATGTTCTGTACAAATTTTGGCATCACATGTGGCATATGCATTTTTAAAATATACATACAAATATGTAAAATATACAGCATATGAGCATATACATATTATAAATATCTTGTGGTTTGTAAATCATACTGATCATTAGATGTAGCCTAGAGTGACCAGAGATCCCTAGTTTCAGGAGGCTGTCTCCAGATGAAAAGTATTCCCGGCTGCTGTACAGTAATCACTATGCCTTCCTACATTGTCCCAATGCCCTGTACTCTCAGCCAAATATCTGTACTAAACGCACACACAAATGAGTTCCCCTTTGCTGATTGATTGTTTGATTGATTGATCGCCTGCCTGCTTATCCCCTATTGGTCAGTGGGCTGTAGGTATGAAGATGCCTCCTTAGGTGACAGAGCCAGATCTTATCCTATTCAGAAACCTGCACATAGTTTAGGAGAGGAGGAAAGTTGGTAAGAATACGCCGGAGTGGGATAGTGGACTGCAGGCATTAATGTGAGCAGATATTTTTGCACTCAGTGCCGCTACACTGATCACTACTAGGGACATTAAGATCTGTTCTGGTCTGATCACTATTGGGGACACTGAGATCTGTACTGGTCATTTCTGTGGACCCTAGTGTCTGTATTGATTACTGCTGGGGACACTGAGATCTGTACTGACCACTGCAGAGAACATTGAGATCTAAAATGGTCACTGCTGGGAACACTTAGACCTATACTGCTAGGAAGGAAGGAAGGAAGGAAGGAAAGAGAGCACATGTTGTCATTACCAACCAGTCATATTATTTTTATTAAAATATAAATTGTCACTAGGGTGTCCCTGCATTTCATTTTGATTACCTAATATACTGTAGCCTTAAAGGGGTTGTAAAGGTAAAAATGTTTTCACCTCAATGCATTCTATGCATTAAGGTGAAAAAACTTCCGACAATACTGCCGCCTCCAGCCCCCCCATTTTACTTACCTGAGCCCTTGAAAGTCCAGCGCTCGCCCCCGACATCCTCTTCATTGATCAGCCTGACCGCTGATTAGCTAGAGTGGATGGATTGAAAGCAGCGCAGCCATTGGCTCGCGCTGCTGTCAATCACATCCAATGACGCGGCGTGCCGGGGGGCAAGGCCGAGTGATACAGTCAGCGGCTATGGCCGCTGGCTGTATCACGGGAGGGTGCCCGCAAGAACTCTCCACCATGCGAGGGAGCTCGCATGGTGGTGATTAGTTCTTGCGGGGAGGAGCTGAAACAGCCGCCGAGGGACCCCAAAAGACCAGGTTCGGGGCCACTCTGTGCAAAACGAGCTGCACAGTGGAGGTAAGTATAACATGTTTGTTATTTAAAAAAAAAAAATGTTACTTTTAGTGTTCCTTTAAATATTTTTGCCTTACAAGACTTAGTATTGTTACAGATTTGTTTTGCCTAACTTGTCTTATACAAACCACAAGTGCGGCTGGCAGCTTGCTTTCCTCTTTCTTTGCTTACACTATTGAGAAAAAGAGGAGGATTTAAATCTACAGGGACACCAGCTGATGCTGGGACAGAGGTTCCTTGGAGTATGTCTGACACAGCCCATAGCTCTTGGTGGATGATTTATGGTCATGCAATGTACTGGGGATCACGTGATTGCAACATTTATTGTTTTTATATTTGTTATCAAAGAAGTTTATTGGGCTAGGGTTGTACTTCCCTTGTTTTTTTTGTTTGTACAGATTGTCCACAGACCTTGTCTAGACTTTCAAAGGGATAGTTGCACATACCCTGGCCTGTTTTTGGATAGCACAATGCAGGCTTTTGGAATCCTTTTGAGCTGAGTACACCCGAGTGCGAAAGTGGGGTTAACTGTAACTCTCAGTATTGAAAGATCAATGGTGACATGGTATGTGGCACATTTACTGCTGTTTCTTGAGGTGTTGTTTGCTGTAGAGATCCTGCAATTTGTGGCCTCTTACAAATAGGGATGAGGTGAACACACTTGGTTTTGGATTGCGAAATGTTTTCAAAAGAGCACACAAGTTTGATTGTTAATCCAAACTGCTTGGCAGTCAATGGGAACAGTATCAGTTCCGACTATTTTCTAAGGCAAAAAAGGCAAAGGATTGTACAACAAATAGCACTAGGGGGCTGGGCTTGAGCATTTACTAATCCAAAAAAAGAAAAATGCTGTTTGGTTGGAACCTCTGATTTATTAATGCGTAAAGCAAAACATTTAATTCTTAAAAATGCCCAATTCCTTGAAAAACATGATCTAAAACTACCTGTGAAGTGGTGCAGCTGTATGATTTATAAAATTTACTATAGCACAAGTGACATTTGTGAAGAAAAAAATATAATTTAAATCAAATGATAAACTATATTTTCCTGCCAGTTTGGTTTCCTTTGCTAAAAACAGAATGGTGTAGTCTTGAATGTATTTTGGGGGGGGACCTTTGGAGAATCCTCCTGTCATTTACTTAAAAAAAGGAAAATGGCTTGAAGCCTGACTGAGCAGACTTGTCAGCTTAGTGCTCGACTCCTGAAAGGATGCCTCTGCCACTTTCTATTATGTCCCAGCTCGGCTCTGCTGTCAAAAATTCGCTGCCTGACCAATGATAAACCTCCGCTACCTCAGGTGATGGTTCCCTGATGTTCAAGATGCGCTGGCCCTGGCTTCAGTCAAAATGGCACCGACTCAATCCTCTCCTCCTGTTACCTCACGCTCTGTGAAACCCTCTCAGCGCTCTAAGTTAATAGTTATAACACAGAAGGAATCTAAATCTGATTCATTAACACAAGCGCCACAATTGACATCTTTTACAGACCCTGCTCATTCTACTGTTTTGAGGCAATTTGAGAAAATGCTTCACAAAGCTCTTAACCTCCCTGGCGGTATGATTATGTCTGATTTTTGATGCTGAAAGTAGTACATTGTGTTTTTGTAGTTTTGTATGGAAATTTGGCATTTTATATTGAAGGCCTGTCATTTTTAGGAATAACATCCTGGGTATGATAAAGTTCGAAACACAAAATCATAAATTCTAATATAATAAATAACTATAAGTAATATTATTATTATTATTCTTATTATTATTATTCAGGATTTATATAGCGCCAACAGTTTACGCAGCGCTTTACAATATAAAAAGGGAGACAATACAGTTATAATACAATACAATACAATAGGATTAAGAGGGCCCTGCTCAGAAGAGCTTACAATCTAATAGGGTGGGGCAGGTGGTACAAAAGGTTGTAACTGTGGGGAATGAGCTGGTGGAAGTGGTAGGAGATTAGTTGGGGACGTGATAGGCTTTCCTGAAGAGATGAGTTTTCAGGGATTGCCTGAAGGTAGCAAGAGTAGGGGATAGCTGGGTAGATGGAGGTAGCGAGTTCTAGAGGTTGGGAGAGGCTCTGGAGAAATCCTGGAGACGAGCATGGGAGGAGGAGATGAGAGAGCTAGAAAGCAGGAGGTCTTGAGAAGAGCGGAGAGGTCGATTTGGGTGATATTTGGAGACAAGATTCGTGATGTAGCTTGGGGCAGAGTTGTGAATGGCTTTGTATGTTGTGGTTAGAATTTTTAATTTAATTTGCTGGGTGATTGGGATCCAGTGTAGGGGTTGAAGTAGAGGGTTGGCAGACACTGAGCGGTTGGTAAGGTGGATAAGTCTGACAGCAGCATTCATGATAGACTGAAGAGGGGATAGCCTATGGAGAGGTAAGCCAATGAGAAGGGAGTTGCAATAGTCAAGGCGAGAGATAACGAGGGAGTGAATGAGGAGCTTGGTGGTTTCATTTGTTAAAAAAGGGCGAATTTTAGAGATGTTACGGAGGTGAATTCTACAAACTTTTGACAACCATTGGATTTGAGGCTGAAATGACAAGTCAGAGTCTAGGATTACACTTAGTACCCTGGCGTGAGGGGAGGGACTGATGGTTGCATTGTTGATTTTTCTGGAAAAGTCATGGTGGGGGGCACGGGCGGGGGGGAATATTAATAGCTCAGTTTTAGAGAGATTTAGGAAGTGGTGTGACATCCATGCTGATATGTCAGTTAGTAAGTTAGTAATGCGAGAGGAGACTGAAGGAGTGAGTAGACAGATAGATTTGGGTGTCATCAGCGTATAAGTGGTATTGGAAGCCGTGGGAACCGAGCCTTGGGGGACCCCCACAGAAAGGGGCAATGGAGAGGAGGAGACATAGTTGTAGGTGACACTGAAGGAGCGCTGTGATAAATAGTCAGAGAACCAGGATAGAGCAGAATCTCGGAGGCCAAGGGTATGTAGTTTATTGAGAAGGAGCGGGTGGTCAACAGTATCAAAGGCCGCAGAGAGGTCAAGTAGTAGGAGTATGGAGTACTGGCTGTTGATTTTAGCAGTTAGTAAATCGTTAGTGAGTTTTAGTAAGGCAGTTTCCGTGGAGTGCTGCGAGCGAAAGCCAGACTGTAAGGGGTCAAGAAGGTTATTTTCATTGAGGTAGGAGCTAAGACGGTTGTAGACTAAGCGTTCTAGAAGTTTAGTGGTGAATAGGAGCAATGAGATGGGTCTTAAGTTATTCAGGTCGGTAGGGTCCAGTGAGGGCTTTTTAAGAATGGGAGTGATCTGCGCATGTTTTAGAAAGGAGGGGAAAATGCCACTAGAGAGGGAGAGATTGAAGATGTGGGTGAGGGAGCATAGGATAGAAGAAGAGTGTGACCGTAGTAGTTGTGAGGGAACAGGATCCAAGGGACAATTGGTTAGGTGGGCATCCAAGAAAATTTTTGTAACCTCTTCCGTAGTAGCCAATTCAAAAGAGGAGAGTGTTGAATGTGCTGCTAGGCAAGGTATGTTGGGTGGGGAAGATGTACGCACAGTGGAGATGTCCTCACGAATTGCATCGATCTTGTCTTTGAAGTGATTGGCAGTCTCTTGGGCAGTGAGTGAGTTAGTGGGTAGAGGGGGTGGTGGACGAAGCAGAGAGTTAAAGGTTGAGAAGAGCCGACGGGGACTGGATGACAAGGAATAATAAGAGAGACAAAGTAGGCTTGTTTGGCAGCATGGAGGCATGAATTGTATTTTAGAAGGGCAGATTTATATAGGGTGAAGTCTTGCAGTCATTTAGTTTTACGCCACAGTCGTTCAAGAGCACGGCAATGTCTCTTGAGATTTCTAGTGTTGTCAGTTTGCCAGGGTTGTAAGGGTCTGGACCTGATTCTGCGTGTGGTTAGAGGAGCAAGTGCATCTAGTGATGATGAGAGTGAACTGTTGTAGACAGAGGTGGCCAGGTCAGGACAGGACAGGGGAGAGATTATGTCATATAGGTGGTCAGTAGCAGAATAGAGAAGAGAAGGGTTAAAGTGGCAAAGGTTTCTACAAGTAATTGTTTGCTGCTTGGAGGGATGGGTGGTTGGAGGCAAGGATACAGTGAAAGTAATGAGGTTGTGATCAGATAGAGGAAAGGGGGTGTTGGTGAGGTTGCCAGGGTTGCAGAGATGGGAGAATACAAGGTCAAGGGTATTACCATTGGAGTGAGTGGAAGTATGTGTCCATTGGGTTAGGTCAAAAGATGAGGTTAAGTCGAGACGTTTAGCTGTAGTTGGGCTGTTAACATTGACAGGAATGTTAAAGTCACCAAGAATAATGGTGGGTATTTCAGAGGAGAGAAAGTAGGGTAGCCAGGCAGCAAAGTCATCAAGAAAGCGCAATACCGGTCCTGGAGGCCTATAAATTGCTGCAATCCTCAGAGAAATGGGAGAAAACAGACAAATACAGTGCATCTTGAAAGAAGAGAGGGATAGAGAGGGAGGGACAGGAAGGACTTGGAAGGTGCTTTGTGGGGACAGAAGGAAGCCAACTCCACCTCCTTTCTGTCTATTGGGTCTGGAGGAGTGAGTCCAATGGAGACCACCATAGGAGAGGGCAGCGGGAGAAGCTGAGTCAAAATTTTGAAGCCAGGTTTCTGTTATGGCGAGTATGTTCAAGCCATGAGAGATGAAGAGGTCATGTACAGATGTTAGCTTGTTACAGATGGAGCGGGCGTTCCAAAGGGCACATGAGATTGGTGACCTGCTTTGAGGAAGCAGGGGGGTAGAAATTAAACTGAGTGGATTGCGGTGGTTGCCAGAGGGGGAGGGGTATTGGATATGTGGCTTGCATTTGGAAAATGGTGGACCACGATTAGGAGAAATGTCACCTGAGATGAGGAGAAGGAGGAGGGTGAGGAAGGCAAGGTGGGAGTGGGATGTGCATTAGCGCACGTGTCTAGTGGCCCTGGTGTTAATGTCAGCATGTGGGTGCAGCAACTGCAGGAGATGATGGGTGCCATAGTAGGGAGAGGGTAGGAGTGAGGGTGATATGTGCACGCTGCAGGGAAGAGAGGAGGGGTAGAGTAAAGATAATTTGAGGATAGAAGACACCAATGTGAGAAGGAAGAGAATAAGGAGCATGTTAGTGGATAGGGAGTGGGAAACTAACCTAATATAAAATAAATGTCAAAGCTGGTTTGCTTGTCATATTGCAGAGTGGAGCAGAGCTCTTGTTGTTCATGCAGCTTTAGTTATCCTGCTTTCGTTAAACTGCGTTGTGAAACTGTGCATCACTCGTGACAGAGCCACTCAGGACAGAGCCATGATGTCTGCGTCTTGCCCCTGTCTGCGCCACCCCATAAGCTGCCACAAATTTATAGAGAGACTAAGCTGGGATGCATTTCTCAGTTGGTCATTATTGGGTCTGATGTGAGACACCTGAATATGGGGAGGAGATGGCCAGTGCCAAACCAGATACAGACACAGGCTAGGGCCGTAAAGCTAATTACCTCTCTTGATCACTCAAGCCACATGGAGTTGAGAATCAATCACCAGTAATATTGCTATTGCAGTGTGTTTGTTATAGAGCTAGCAGTAAATATGGAAGTTTAAAGATATGGCAACAGGAGACAATTACCAAAAATATTAACAGCAGACTCAGCAAAGTCAGTTCAGTAGGGATGTACAGTTGGATAGGAGACAATTACCAAAAATATTAACAGCAGACTCAGCAAAGTCAGTTCAGTAGGGATGTACATGTATTTGTTGTCCAATACCTATTCTGCAGGGGTTTCCTCAGCACTCCTTGAAGTATTATTAGGCCCAGAAATTTCCAAATGTCATCTTTGGTCACTGGTTCCTACGTTCTACTTCTTAAAAACTTCCAATGCGTAGTAACTTGTTGCTCTTGGTACCGGTTTGTCCCTGTAACAATTTCTTCAATAACCTCATCGGTCAGAAATAGTTGTAGGTATGCCAAGGGGTTGTCATCTTCAACGTCCACTATCATACCAGGTGCTCCGGGAAATGGGGGTGCTGCGCGATCCGTACCGCAGTCAATAGAGCACCAAGTCCACACATCACTGAGCTCAGTTGCAGGTTCGTCGCTTAAATCACTTTCTGTGTCTGATGACGAATTTCCCCACAAATCGCTATCACTCAATTCTGCAAGTTTTTCTGTATCGTTATTGCTGTTTTAAAGCAGGTCATAAACCGCTTTGATGTAGAGGCATGCTTTTTGGATGCCACGGATGTTCTCCAGTTTCCAGGCAGAAAAAATGTCAGAAAGAACAGTAAAACTGCAGGCAGGGCACTGGACAAAGCACTGGGGACAAACTGAAGTCAAATGATTTGATACAGTAATGTAATCCAATAAGATTACAATGTTTTGTGTGTGTTTTGTTTTATACATTTTGAAATTGCCGCCAGTTCGCAATGCCTGCAGGGAACGGAAGCCAGGACACACAGAGCATCGGGCGGAGGATCCGGCCCCCAGACACAGCGGGAGTACATTGTGGGATCCAGAGGACAAGGTAAGTAACCTCTTCCAAGTGTGGTTCGGGGTTACAGCTAATGGTACTGAAATTTCACCCCGAGCCACACTCGGGAATACAGCCAAGGAGGTTAAACAGACTTCAGATGATATTATAGACAGTCTGACTAGGGAAATCAGAGAATTGGGCCAACGCAATGCTAACCTTGAGTTAAGGGTTAAAAGAGGGGGGTTGTTGGGACTTTGTATAAAGCATGGCTAAGGGAATCGAATATGCAATCACATGTTATTGGATTCAAGACAAATATGCATAGAATAGTAAGGATAACAAGATAAACAAGGTAACATCTTAACAATTTATTGTACATAATGACAACATGAGTCACAATATATGTCAATAATTGCATAAAATTATTCCAGTTCATAATGAACATCATTATAATAATTCTATTATTGGTGATAATAGAAGTCCATATTAATCAATCTCAAAATCGCCTGATCACAATGATGTAGCATAAGGCTGGGGCTCTACGCGTTTCGTGGAGATGTCCACTCATCAGGAGCAGTAACAAATGGATAGATCTTTATTGGGACAAATAATGCAGAGTGAGCAGATGGTTGACACAGGGGAGAAGGGAGGGCAGAGGAGGATGGAACATTTTCCAAGCACTCTTACCTATAAATTAATTGGATATATAAGAAAAGTAATGTTGGATGGCTGAGGCACCATGGATAACAAGTATCTCCAGGGAGATGAGGCCACAAATCCCCAGCCCCACTGAGGCACAAAGGAGTGATACCAGCGACAGTGTAGTCCCCAATTGGCAATTTACAGTGCCTTGCAAAAGTATTCAGCCCCTTGGCTTTTTACCTATTTTGTTACATTACAGCCTTTAGTTCAATGTTTTTTTAATATGAATTATATGTGATGGATCAAAACACAATAGTCTAAGTTGGTGAAGTAAAATTAGAAAAATATATACATAAAACTATTTTTCAGAAATAAAAAAATGATAATTGGCATGTGCATATGTATTCACCCCTTTTGTTATGAAGCTCATAAAAAGCTCTGGTGCAACCAATTAACTTCAGAAGTCACATAATTAGTGAAATGATGCCTGTGTGCAATCTAAGTGTCAGATGATCTGTCATTACATATACACACCTTTTGAAAGGCCCCAGAGGCTGCAACACCTAAGCAAGAGTCACCACTAACCAAACACTGCAATGAAGACCAAGGAACTCTCCAAACAAGTAAGGGACAATGTTGTTGAGAAGTACAGGTCAGGGTTAGGTTAAAAAAAATATCCAAATCTTTGATGATCCCTAGGAGCACCATCAAATCTATCATAACCAAATGGAAAGAACGTGGCACAACAGTAAACCTGACAAGAGACAGCCGCAAACTCACGGACCGGGCAAGGCGGGAATTAATCAGAGAGGCAGCACAAAGGCCTAAGGTAACCCTGCAGGAGCTGCAGAGTTCCACAGCAGAGACTGGAGTATCTGTACATAGGATGACAATAAGTCGTACGCTCCATAGAGTGGCCAGAAGAAAGCCATTACTTTAAGCAAAAAACAAAATGGCACGTCTTGAGTTTGCGAAAAGGGGGATTCCCAAAATGTATGGAGGAAGGCGCTCTGGGCTGATGATAGCAAAATTTTACTTTTTGGCTATCAAAGAAAACACTATATCTGGCGCAAACCAAACACATCACATCACCCAAAGAACACCATCCCCTCAGTGAAACATAGTGATGGCAGCATCATGCTGTGGGTAAGTTTTTCAGCAGTCGGGACTGGTAAACTGGTCAGAGTTGAGGGAAAGATGGATGGTGCTAAATACAGGGATGTTCTTGAGCAAAACCTGTACCAATCTGTGTGTGATTTGAGGCTAGGACGGAGGTTCACCTTCCAGCAGGACATTGACCCCAAACGCACTGCTAAAGCAACACTTGAGTGGTTTAAGGGGAAACATGTAAATGTGTTGGAATGGCCTTGTCAAAGTCCAGACCTCAATCCAATAGAAAAATCTGTGGTCAGACTTAAAGATTGCTGTTCTCAAGCGCAAAACATCCAAATTGAAGGAGCTGGAGCAGATTTGCAAGGAGGAAAGGGCAAAAATCCCAGTGATAAGATGTGGAAAGCTCATAGAGACTTATACAAAGCGACTTGGAGGGGGTGAATACTTTTGCAAGGCACTGTAAGTATTGGTGCACACTGTATAACAGTGCCAATGCATTCCTGTGAAAAAGAACATTGGATAAGTATATGTATATTAGGGATGAGCTTCGAGTTCGAGTCGAACTCATGTTCTACTCGAACATTGGCTGTTCGCAAGTTCGCCGAACAGCGAACAATTTGGGGTGTTCGCGGCAAATTCGAATGCCGCGGAACACCCTTTAAAAGTCTATGGGAGAAATCAAAAGTGCTAATTTTAAAGGCTTATATGCAAGTTATTGTCATAAAAAGTGTTTGGGGACCCGGGTCCTGCCCAGGGGACATGGATCAATGCAAAAAAAAGTTTTAAAAACGGACGTTTTTTCAGGAGCAGTGATTTTATTAATGCTTAAAGTCAAACAATAAAAGTGTAATATCCCTTTAAATTTCGTACCTGGGGGGTGTCTATAGTATGCCTGTAAAGGGGCGCATGTTTCCTGTGTTTAGAACAGTCTGACAGCAAAATGACATTTGGAAGGAAAAAACTCATTTAAAACTACCCGCGGCTATTGCATTGCCGACAATACACATAGAAGTTCATTGATAAAAACGGCATGGGAATTCCCCACAGGGCAACCCCGAACCAAAAAAAAAAAAAAAAATGATGTGGGGGTCCCCCTAAATTCCATACAAGGCCCTTCAGGTCTGGTATGGATATTAAGGGGAACCCCAGCCAAAATTTAAAAAAAAAATTGACGTGGGGTTCCCCCTAAATTCCATACCAGACCCTTCAGGTCTGGTATGGATTTTAAGGGGAACCCCGCGCCAAAAAAAAAAAAAAAAAACGGCGTGGGGTCCCCCTAAAAATCCATACCAGACCCTTATCCGAGCACGCAACCTGGCAGGCCGCAGGAAAAGAGGGGGGGACGAGAGTGCGGCCCCCCCCCCTCCTGAACCGTACCAGGCCACATGCCCTCAACATTGGGAGGGTGCTTTGGGGTAGCCCCCCAAAACACCTTGTCCCCATGTTGATGAAGACAAGGGCCTCATCCCCACAACCGTGGCCGGTGGTTGTGGGGGTCTGCGGGCGGGGGGCTTATCGGAATCTGGAAGCCCCCTTTAACAAGGGGACCCCCAGATCCCGCCCCCCCCCCTGTGTGAAATGGTAAGGGGGTACTTACCCCTACCATTTCACTAAAAAACTGTCAAAAATGTTAAAAATGACAAGAGACAGTTTTTGACAATTCCTTTATTTAAATGCTTCTTCTTTCTTCCTTCATCTTCTTCTTCTTCTGGTTCTTCTGGCTCTTCTGGTTCTTCCTCCGGCGTTCTCGTCCAGCATCTCCTCCGCGGCGTCTTCTATCTTCTTCTCCTCGGGCCGCTCCGCACCCATGGCATGAGGGGGGAGGCTCCCGCTCTTCTCTTCATCTTCATCTTCTTCTTCATCTTCTTCTTCTTCTTCTTCTCTTCTTCATCTCTTCTTCCTTCTTTGGCTACCCCAAAGCACCCTCCCAATGTTGAGGGCATGTGGCCTGGTATGGTTCAGGAGGGGGGGGGGCCGCACTCTCGTCCCCCCCTCTTTTCCTGCGGCCTGCCAGGTTGCGTGCTCGGATAAGGGTCTGGTATGGATTTTTAGGGGGACCCCACGCCGTTTTTTTTTTTTTTTTGGGCGCGGGGTTCCCCTTAAAATCCATACCAGACCTGAAGGGTCTGGTATGGAATTTAGGGGGAACCCCACGTCAATTTTTTTTTTAAATTTTGGCTGGGGTTCCCCTTAATATCCATACCAGACCTGAAGGGCCTTGTATGGAATTTAGGGGGACTCCCACATCATTTTTTTTTTTTAATTTTGGTTCGGGGTTGCCCTGTGGGGAATTCCCATGCCATTTTTATCAATGAACTTCTATGTGTATTGTCGGCAATGCAATAGCCGCGGTAGTTTTAAATGAGTTTTTTCCTTCAAAATGTCATTTTGCTGTCAGACTGTTCTAAACACGGGAAACATGCGCCCCTTTACAGGCATACTATAGACACCCCCCAGGTATGAAATTTAAAGGGATATTACACTTTTATTGTTTGACTTTAAGCATTAT
Organism: Lithobates clamitans; assembly: GCA_037952925.1. NCBI lineage: Eukaryota > Metazoa > Chordata > Amphibia > Anura > Ranidae > Lithobates > Lithobates clamitans. Next base: position 8,332,147 of record JBBGZY010000655.1, read on the forward strand.
TAAAATCACTGCTCCTGAAAAAACGGCCGTTTTTAAAACTTTTTTTTGCATTGATCCATGTCCCCTGGGGCAGGACCCAGGTCCCCAAACACTTTTATTGACAATAACTTGCATATTAGCCTTTAAAATTAGCACTTTTGATTATTCATGTTCGTGTCCCATAGACTTTAACGGTGTTCGCGTGTTCGAACGAATTTTTTTCCTGTTCGCATGTTCTGGTGCGAACCGAACAGGGGGGTGTTCGGCTCATCCCTAATGTATATATGTGGGTAGAGCTGCACAAAGGCAGATTGAAGAACTACAGCCCAAAGAGGCATGTAATAGTGTCAAGAAACCAGGTGGAAAGTAAAGCATAACAAGGATGGAGGCAGATGAACCTACCCACTCAATGCCTAATTTAAAGTCCCAAACCTTTCTCCCCCTCCTTCTCATTGAGTTAAGGGTTGATGAACTGGAACATAGCACACTAGCTTACATGACTGAAATTGAAAATCTCAACGAGGAAAATTTAGTCCTCCAACACATGTTTAGAGGATTATGAAAATAGGGCCCAGCGTTCTGACATATGTATTCATGGGATTCCTGAATCTGTCACTGATTTACAAGCTACCATGCTGGCCCTATTTCAAGAACTACAGCCATCTATACTAGTCGAATAAATAGAAATGGACAGGGTTCATAGAGCCCTCACACCACATAAAGCTGATGGACCGCCGCACATTATAATCAACAAATTTATCTACTTCCCACCTGACCACTGCACATAAACGTCCAGGTGGTCCTTTCCTCATTCGGAGTGGACGCTCAGGAATGTCCCTCAGAATGAGTGTTCATAGCGTGGCCACGAGGCACACTGTGGCTCGATCCTGTGATCATTCTGATCATAGGATCCAGCTGAGCAGAGATCTGGATATGGGTGCTATGATTGGCCCTCCTGATCACCTGACGGCTTTGTCCAATCACAGCCGTCACAATGTAAACAGAGACGTGTGTCTCCATGACAGGTCTCCCCGCAAAGCTCAGTGAGAGCTCAGTGTAGGGGGGAGGGGGAATCTGCAGATCTGTGACAGCTCTCTGTGTGAGGTTGATTTTACACAGAGAGCTGTTACAGCTCCCCATACAAAAGTACACCAAGCACCACTGATATACCCCTGTCCCAAAACACATTTATTGTCCAAAAAAAAAATCTGTCTATCCCCATCAATGTTATATATTCCTCATTGATATTTTTATTCTGTAGATACACTGCATTTACATCTACTCCTGAAGAAGCGAGCAGTGACTCACGAAACGCGTTGAGTTTTATGATGCCTGTGTATTACTGTACATCAACACCTCTGTTTATGCATCTGGTATAAGATGAATGTTATAAAATTTCAATAAATTTATAAGCTATGTTTACTTTGTATACTCTCATTGACTCTTTCATGCTCACCTCATTTAAAGTCCCACGGGCGTATTTATTCTTTGTTGTATAGACTTCAGATCATATTACAGACAGTCTGACTAGGGAAATCAGAGAATTGGCCAAGGCACTGCTAACCTTGAGTTAAGGGTTGATGAACTGAAAATAGCACATTAGCTTATATGACTGAAATTGAAAATCTCAGAGGAAAATTTAGTCCACCAATCCCACTTAGAGGATTATGAAAATAGGACCCGGCATTCTTACATATGTATTTGTGGAATTTCTGAATCTGTCACTGATTTACAAGCCCTATTTCAAGAACTACAGCCATCTATACCACCACGTAGTGCTGATGGACCGCCACGCCAATTTTTTTTCACTATTTTCGCACCATAGAACAACTCCTGGCTGCAGCTAGAGTAAAAGATACACTGACCTTCCAGGGACATACTTATCAGCTATTTGCTGACCTCTCCCAGCTCACTATTTCTAAAAGACAGGCTTTGAAGCTGCTTCTCCAAGTTCCACAGCGACAGCAAATCGAATATCACTGAAGTTTCCCGTTTTCAATTCGTTTCATACACCAAGGCTCTAAATATGTCTGCCGCTCTGCTGAAGAACTTCAGTCTTTGTTACAAGACATGCAGCTTTTAGAACACCCTATCAACCAAAATAGCATGCAAAGTCAACCAGCCTCCCACTCTCTGAAAAAAACAGTGGCTAATGGAAGTGATAGAAGTCACCAGGGGCAATCAAAGCATGGTTGTTTTGCTTCTCCTATGCCAGTTCCTGAAGACTCTGGACTGATCATTTTCATTTCTTGATCCAATGGCAGTTGTCAATATACCTGGCTCACCAATCATTCAGATGGCTAGAAAGTTATCCTGCTTTATTTGTTTTATGTTGCTTTTTGCAAGTACATAACTGTTATTTGACTCATATACTTCAACTGGTATGCTACCAGTAAAATGTAAATGCAATACGAAAAAAACTCTAAATCATATAGTCCTTTAAAATATTGCAGCAGCGCTCTTGTCAAATCCAATTAGATGAACAAGCTTTCATATATAGTTCATATGTGAGTCAATGGAAACGAAGAAGATCTATTATAGCTGTGATCTGTAGAGAACAATTTCCACCATACACTTCACCACATGAGGGAATTCTCCCCTTTGGGGGGTGCACTCACCAAAAATACAGCAATAACGCACCTTTAATTGTAAAAGCTTCTCCACTGCTTCAACCAAAACTTCCACCAGATGTCAGTCACGCTGTATAGGGCTCCAGTAAAACCATGCAAAAGAAAAACAATATCCACATAGTGTAGTACTGCTTAAAAGTTTTATTAAATCCAAATAAAAGTTTTATTAAATCCAAAACCCCCCTTACAAATTATGAGTACCAAATTCAAATTAAAATGAAGCAAAAGTAAAGTGCACTAAAGTACACTGTGCACTGTTCCTGTGTAGCATGCTCTCAGACGAAGTCAGGAAGTGATGAAATGCGTCAGGGACATGATCTACAACATTAACCGGAAGTGACGTGTGTGCTCCATGGGCCGAGGAACCAGGAAGTGTACCACTGCTGTACACAGTAGTCGCTTTCCTCATCTTGCCGGCGACTGAGGAAATACACAGGCACAGTGCACTTTATTTTTGCTTCATTTTAATTTGAATTTGGTTCGCATAACTTGTAAGGAGGGGTTTGGATTTAATAAAACTTTTAAGCAATACTAAACTATGTGGATAATTTATTCCCTTCACATGGTTTTACTGGAGCCCTATACAGCGTGACTGACATCTCGTGGAAATTTTGGTTGGAGCGGTGGAGAAGCTTTTACAATTAAAGGCGCATTATTGCTGTTGGGTGATAAGGTGATTAATGCGCTACCCTCAAAAAATTCCAAAAAAAGGGAGCTGCTACAAACAATGTGACAAACATAAACAAATAAGGTAAATAAATTGCAGCGCTAGATACAAAACAACATAAACACCATATGTGATATTGTGTAAATGTCTCTACAAACATATGAGGGTACCCCACTAAAAGGGCGTACTCAGAAATGAAAAAAAAAGTCTATGACAAAAAGTGATGAAGCAAAGTCAGAGCCGAGGTTCCATCAACATTCTAGATATCCAATCAGAGGTCATCAAAACAGTAGGTAGGTGTAGGTACGCTTACCGGAACTGTTGGACTCTACTGCCATCAGCATAGAGTCAATCGAGCAGTGTGCCACCACGGGCAGATGTACAGATAGCACAAAGTGGATGGAAAACTTCCGGACCGGGAAGGCACGGCTGGATCGCAGTAATGGAAGCAAGGAACAATTCCAGGTTCAAACGATTCCTCATATCCGGGAAGTATGTGGAAAAAAAGGGGAATGTCTCCACATAGCGCAAATCAGGGTTGTTTATTACTAAAAAACCGTTGTACATAAAAGTGATCACAGAAATAAAAAACAGAGTGGCAATGTAGAGAATAATAGCCGCCCTATGCGTTTTGATCAATAGACCTTCAACAGGGGCATAAAAAACTTCTACTACACTGCCCAAATATATAAAATATCCTTAAGATTACAATAATACCACTAGACCAATCAGCTGTAAGAAAACTAGAGGAATGAATATTATTGGATAAAAGATGATCACGTGATTATACGTGGCAAACCCCATCCTAAAATCCAATCATCAACAAGTTGTTGGGTAAACCCACTTGAATCACCCAATGGAACGAGCATACGACATTAAGACCAGGTAGTCAGCTGACAAATCCCGAATCCATGTCTCATACGAAAGCCCGCCAAAAAGCGGGGCAAAGCATGTGACACTGGCGTCTACCCGGAAATGCACACACCGCATGGCTAGATGACCAGCCAGCAGTGAACATCGTGTCAAAAAGCCCGCGAATACGCGGGAGTGTTCACATGACGATCACCTGACATGTGACCAATCTCCATGTGACGCTGACATTAGCCCGGAAGAACGCACACCGCATTACGGGGCGGTCGACCGGCAATATACGTCACATTTGGAGGCCGGCATAAACATGGGACTGTCCACATAACAGTCACATGATCGAGTAAACACGTGACAAATGTCAAATGGCGTCACGTGGACAAATGTAAATATAATAAAACAAAGAACAGAACACGGGACAGACAAGGCAGGTGGCCCCGCGGGAAGGCAAACCCAGCCAACAAAACACACGGCCACATGCCAGGTCCCAGTCCTATGATCACAACAAGGGCCCAATACTAAAAAAGAATTAAGTATAATGTACAATCAAAATACACAAAAATAAATTTGTATACAGATAACTTAACCGGGGACCAATAGATCTCAAAAAATAGTACAAGTAAAAATAATTAACATAGATACCAGAAAAAATATATAGACTGGTGTGCCTTTTTGGACATGAAGGAGTAAAAATGTGCATATCATAAAAGGTTTAGCATAGATAAATAAATGAGTTAAGGTCCCACTCCACGTTTAACCCAATTGGGAAGTAGGACCTGAGCTCATATATCCAGTAAATCTCTAATTTAGAGACACCCCGTAGACGAGACTCGCCCCTCCAATGGGGGACGAATCTGTCGATAACTTGAAATAAGCTTCCCGTGGGGTTCCTATTGTGATGTAATAGGTAATGACGGGGTACCGTGTGTTTGCTTTTGCCACTCTTTATGCCCGCAATATGTTCGTTCACACATACAGTGAAAGTTCTGATGGTCCGACCCACATATTGCTTCTTGCATGGGCGAGTCAGCAAATATACCACATATTGGATGGCACAAGTGGCAAATTGTCTCATACAGTAAGTACGTGAAGTGATGGTAGAGCTGACAGTGTCAATTTTGCGTCTCACTGCAATGTTGTGCACACACATTACACTTTCTACACGGGTAAAAACCCTTGCATTGTTGAAAAAATGAGACTTTTTTTGGGGGGTCTATAATGTTAGACGCAATTTGCCCTTGTATAGAACGTGCACCTCTAAAAATGACACCAGCTTGCTCTGGAAGCACGGGGCCCAGGAGTCTATCACTCCTAAGTACCTTCCAATTCCAATTCCTAAAAACCTCTTTTATTTGTCTAAACTGCATAGAATTAGTGGTGAAAAAAGACCATCTAAATTTGGAATCAGAAGAAACAGTAGGACGCTCAACTAAAGTAGAGTTCCTATCAACAAGTGAGACTCTGTTAATTTCTGCATCCAATTCCTTAGGGTCGTAACCCTTGGCGACAAATCTATCTCTGAGTACTTGGGACTGTGAAAAATAATCCGAAAGCCTTGAACAATTACGGCGCAGTCGTAAAAACTGGTTGCGTGGAACCAACTTTAGCCATTGGGCATGGTGACAACTATCCGACGGGATGTAACCGTTTTGGTTAGTAGGTTTAAAATAAGTTCTAAACTCAAAATGTTGATCTACCATCATGATTTCGAGATCTAAAAATGAATAGAACTCGAACTAGCTTCATAGCTCAAGGAAATCCCGTGGTCGTTGAGATTGAAATTGGCCATAAAGCCATCCAAGGACTCGCGGTTTTCATGCCATAGGAGGAGGATGTCGTCAATATACCGAGCCCAGAGAACCAATTCTGGTCTCCGGGAGGCATAGACGACATCCTCCTCCCATTGAGCTATGAAGAGGTTGGCCAGACTGGGGGAAAATTTGGCCCCCATGGCCACCCCCTTCCGCTGTACATAGAACTGATTTTGGAACCAAAAATAGTTATGGCCCGTAGCGAACCTGAAAAGCTGCATGATGAAATTGCGCTGTATTAATGGCAGAGCATTATCTTTGGATAGATGTTTTTCAACAGCATCGAACCCCAAGTTATGCTGTATGCATGTATATAATGCAGCCACATCGGCCGTAACCAAAATCATCCCTTCACTGAATTCTACATTTTCAAGACGTTTAATAACGTCTCGAGTGTCCTTGAGATAGGATGGAGTGGACCAAACTATAGTTTGGAGATAGAAGTCAACATATCTCCCAATCCTAGAAGTGACCGAGTCAATTCCGCTGACTAGGGGGATTGACTGGGTCCTTATGGACTTTAGAAAGATAGTATATAGCCAGGATCCGCGGGACAAGGGGCACGAGATAACTTCCCTCCTTTTAATGAACAGTCCCATGTTTATGCGGGCCTCCAAATGTGACGTATTGCCGGTCGACCGCCCCGTAATGCGGTGTGCGTTCTTCCGGGCTGACGTCAGCATCACATGGAGATTGGTTACATGTCAGGTGATCGTCATGTGAACACTCCCGCGTATTCGCGGGCTTTTTGACACGATGTTCACTGCTGGCTGGTCATCTAGCCATGCAGTGTGTGCATTTCCGGGTAGACGTCAGTGTCACATGCTTTGCCCTGCTTTTTCGCTGGCTTTCGTACGAGACATGGATTTGGGATTTGTCATCTGACTACCTGGTCTTAATGAGGTATGCTCTTTCCATTGGGTGACTCAAGTGGGTTTACCCAACAACTTGTTGATGATTGGATCTTAGGATGGGGTTTGCCACGTATAATCACGTGACCATCTTTTATCCAATAATATTCATTCCTCTAGTTTTCTTACAGCTGATTGGTCTAGTGGTATTATTGTAATCTTAAGGATATTTTATATATTTGGGCAGTGTAGTAGAAGTTTTTTATGCCCCTGTTGAAGGTCTATTGATCAAAACGCGTAGGGCGGCTATTATTCTCTACATTGCCACTCTGTTTTTTATTTCTGTGATCCCTTTTATGTACAACGTTTTTTTAGTAATAAACAACCCTGATTTGCACTATGTGGAGGCATTCCCCTTTTTTTCCACATACTTCCCGGATATGAGGAATCGTTTGAACCTGGAATTGTTCCTTGCTTCCATTACTGCGATCCAGCCATGCCATCCCGGTCCGGAAGTTTTCCATCCACTTTGGGCTATCTGTACATCTGCCCGTGGCGGCACACTGCTTGATTGACTCTATGCTGATGGCAATAGAGTCCAACAGTTCCAGTAAGCGTACCTACACCTACCTACTGTTTTGATGACCTCTGATTGGATATCTAGAATGTTGATGGAACCTCAGCCCTGACTTTGCTTCATCACTTTTTGTCATAGACTTTTTTCTGCATTTCTGAGTACGCCCTTTTAGTAGGGTACCCTCATATGTTTGTAGAGACATTTACACAATATCACATATGGTGTTTATGTTGTTTTGTATCTAGCGCTGCAATTTATTTACCTTATTTGTTTATGTTTGTTCCATTGCTTGTAGCAGCTCCCTTTTTTGGAATTTTTTGAGGGTAACACATTAATCACCTTATCACCGTATCTATTTTTGACTCATTGTTTTTGCTGCTCCCTATTTATATATTTGTTGTTTTTTCACACATGGATGTATTTGATTACAGGACTGCTAGGTCCTTAAACACAGATGGTGTATTTGTGGTTACCAATCCGGACTCTGAGATTGGCGGTCTTTTCATGAGACTCAAAAACCTGATGATTAGTGAAATCCACCTCCAATGGGACACAGCCTTTCTTGAACAGTATGTCAAGGAACGGATGGTACCCAGAGGTCTCCGCTGGGATATTCATCCGCAGCAAGATGAACCAGACCTTGAGTCATGGTTCAAATATTTTAATGACATAGGGATCCAACTTTTAGAATTTTTAATTAAAAGAAAACAAACCAAATTATCCCTGATCGATAAAGAAATTAAAGATCTAAGGGATAAATTGGTCGCACACAAGACCACAGCTGAATACACTATTCTTTCCTCCACCCTAAAAAACTATTTGGAGAAGGAGGAAAGAGATCAGAGAAATAAAAAGCAAAAGAAATACAATAGAGACTTTTCTGATTATAGTACACATTTAGTTTTTAATTGGCAAAAAAAGATTGTTCCCCCTGCTTCTTTGGAAAATGAGTCTCTTCCTACGGGGACTCATAATCCAATAATAACCAACTCAGACAAGAGATTGGTTTATGAACCACTACATAATCCTGTAGTAGGACCCTATCAAACTCCCAGACGTCCTCTTGATCCAAAAAATAACAACTCCAGGAATCAAGGTCCTAGAAATGCATTTCAGCGCCCGCCCCCACCATTTCATCCCCCCCTGTTCATAGGGGTGGAGGATTTAAGGGTCGAGGCAGGGGTCACCAATGGGGATACCCGGCAGATCTACCTTATCGCTGGGTTCCCGGGGGTTCCCCCCATAATTTGCGAAACTACCCGGATAATCAAGGGCCAAGATCACACGGCCGTGATTACAATTATGGGACTCCAGTACACACTCAAAATCGATTTTTGCCTCTTCAAGACCATCCATCGTGGGATGTTTATCATGAGACTTATTCCCAAAAAGGTCTAGGTTTTGGTGAACCATCGGGTTTTCAGAGACCTATAGAAAACTACCCAGGTTACCAAGAAGGGAAAGAGGGACCAGAGGGGGGGTGGAAGGTCAGAAGCCAAAAGAAAAAGGACTTGAGGGGTACTGGGATTTTTAATTTGAGTTCCGTCCACTTGACTGAAGCCGAGAAATCGGTATTAGACAAGGGACTTAAATTTGTCCCCCCAAAACCATTGAATAAATTCACTACGTTTATCGACGTATTGAAATTTACTAGAATATTGAGCATACAGAGACATTTTTTGACCCAACCTCCCACTTCCTCTGTAGTTAACCAATGGTAATGGATATTTACATTCTGGACTAGCCAACCCTTCATTGTTTAACCCCCCCAGGGACTTTAGCACCCTCCCTCCAGGTCTTTAAAAGTTTAGTCTTACAGGACCTGGATAAACTTTCCAACTCTAAGAGAAGGGTACATATGGACCCCCAGATTAAAGCTGGACTCAAAGAACTCTGTGAAAGAAAAAGCCTTATCATCAGACCCGCTGATAAAAGCGGGGGGATTGTCATTCTAAACAAAGAAGATTATGTTAAAGAAATGTACAAGATTCTAAATGACATAGACACCTATACCCCCATTAATTTTAATCCCACTAACAGTTATAAATGGGCCCTAGTCGAATTTATCAACGAGGGCTTCTCCCTTGGGATCCTTAATAAAAAGGAAAGAAGTTATCTTGTGCCCCTTGTCCCGCGAATCCTGGCTATATACTATCTCCCTAAAGTCCATAAGGACCCAGTCAATCCCCCTGGCCGACCTATAGTCAGCGGGATTGCCTCGGTCACTTCTAGGATTGGGAGATATGTTGACTTCTATCTCCAGCCTATAGTTTGGTCCACTCCGTCCTATCTCAAGGACATTCAAGACATTATTAAACATCTTGAAAATGTAGAATTCAGTGAAGGCATGATTTTGGTTACGGCCGATGTGGCTGCATTATATACATGCATACAGCATAACTTGGGGTTCGATGCTGTTGAAAAACATCTATCCAAAGATAATGCTCTGCCATTAATACAGCGCAATTTCATCATGCAGCTCCTCAGGTTCACTACGGGCCATAACTATTTTTGGTTTCAAAATCAGTTCTATGTACAGCGGAAGGGGGTGGCCATGGGGGCCAAATTTGCCCCCAGTCTGGCCAACTTCTTCATGGCTCAATGGGTGGAGGATGTCGTCTATGCCTCCCGGAGACCAGAATTGGTTCCCTGGGCTCGGTATATTGACGACATCCTCCTCCTATGGCACGGAAACCGCGAGTCCTTGGATGGCCTTATGGCCAATCTCAATCTCAACGACCGCGGGATTTCCTTGAGCTATGAAGCTAGTTCGAGTTCTATTAATTTTTTAGATCTCGAAATCATGATGGTAGATCAACATTTTGAGTTTAGAACTTATTTTAAACCTACCGACCAAAACTGTTACATCCCGTCGGATAGTTGTCACCATGCCCACTGGCTAAAGTTTTTACGACTGCGCCGTAATTGTTCAAGGATTTTGGATTATTTTTCACAGTCCCAAGTACTCAGAGATAGATTTGTCGCCAAGGGTTACGACCCTAAGGAATTGGATGCAGAAATTAACAGAGTTTCACTTGTTGATAGGAACTCTACTTTAGTTGAACGTCCTACTGTTTCTTCTGATTCCAAATTTAGATGGTCTTTTTTCACCACTAATTCTATGCAGTTTAGACAAATAAAAGAGATTTTTAGGAAACATTGGAAGGTACTTAGGAGTGATAGACTCCTGGGCCCCGTGCTTCCAGAGCACGCTGGTGTCATTTTTAGAGGTGCACGTTCTATACAAGGGCAAATTGCGCCTAACATTATAGACCCCCCAAAAAAGTCTCATTTTTTCAACAACGCAAGGGTTTTTACCTGTGTAGAAAGTGTAATGTGTGTGTGCACAACATTGCAGTGAGACGCAAAATTGACACTTTCAGCTCTACCATCACTTCACGTGCTTACTGTATGAGACAATTTGCCACTTGTGCCACCCAATATGTGGTATATTTGCTGACTTGCCCATGCAAGAAGCAATATGTGGGTCGGACCATCAGAACTTTCACTGTACGTGTGAACGAACATATTGCGGGCATAAAGAGTGGCAAAGGAAAACACACGGTACCCCGTCATTACCTATTACATCACAATAGGAACCCCACGGGAAGCTTATTTTAAGTTATCGACAGATTCGTCCCCCATTGGAGGGGCGAGTCTCGTCTACGGGGTGTCTCTAAGTTAGAGACTTACTGGATATATGAGCTCAGGTCCTACTTCCCGTTTGGGTTAAACGTGGAGTGGGACCTTAACTCATTTATTAATCTATCCTAAACCTTTCATGATATGCACATTTTTACTCCTTCATGTCCAAAAAGGCACACCAGTCTATACATTTTTTCTGGTATCTATGTTAATTATTTTTACTTGTACTATTTTTTGAGATCTATTGGTCCCCAGTTAAGCTATCTGTATACAAATTTATTTTTGTGTATTTTGATTGTACATTATACTTAATTATTTTTTAGTATTGGGCCCTTGTTGTTGTGATCATGGGACTGGGACCTGGCATGTGGCCGTGTGTTTTGTTGGCTGGGTTTGCCTTCCCGCGGGGCCGCCTGCCTTGTCTGTCCCATGTTCTGTTGTTTGCTTTATTTTATTTACATTTGTCCACATGACGCCATTTGACATTTGTCACGTGTTTACTCGATCATGTGACGGTCACGTGAACAGTCCCATGTTTATGCGGGCCTCCAAATGTGACGTATATTGCCGGTTGACCGCCCCGTAATGCGGTGTGCGTTCTTCCAGGCTGACTACAGCGACACATGGAGATTGGTCACATGTCAGGTGATCGTCATGTGAACACTCCCGTGTATTCGCGGGCTTTTTGACACGATGTTCACTGCTGGCTGGTCATCTAGCCATGCAGTGTGTGCATTTCCGGGTAGACGTCAGTGTCACATGCTTTGCCCCGCTTTTTCGCGGGCTTTCGTACGAGACATGGATTCAGGATTTGTCAGCTGACTACCTGGTCTTAATGACGTATGCTCGTTCCATTGGGTGATTCAAGTGGATTTACCCAACAACTTGTTGATGATTGGATTTTAGGATGGGGTTTGCCACGTATAATCACGTGACCATCTTTTATCCAATAATATTCATTCCTCTAGTTTTCTTACAGCTGATTGGTCTAGTGGTATTATTGTAATCTTAAGGATATTTTATATATGTGGGCAGTGTAGTAGAAGTTTTTTATGCCCCTGTTGAAGGTCTATTGATCAAAACGTGTAGGGCGGCTATTATTCTCTACATTGCCACTCACTTTTATGTACAACCGTTTTTTAGTAATAAACAACCCTGATTTGCACTATGTGGAGGCATTCCCCTTTTTTCCACATACTTCCTGGATATGAGGAATCGTTTGAACCTGGAATTGTTCCTTGCTTCCATTACTGCGATCCAGCCGTGCCATCTCGGTCCGGAAGTTTTCCATCCACTTTGGGCTATCTGTACATCTGCCCGTGGCGGCACACTGCTCGATTGACTCTATGCTGATGGCAGTAGAGTCCAACAGTTACGGTAAGCCTACCTACACATACCTACTGTTTTGATGACCCCTGATTGAATATCTAGAATGTTGATGGAACCTCAGCCCTGACTTCGCTTCATCACTTTTTGTCATAGACTTTTTTCTTCATTTCTGAGTACGCCCTTTTAGTGGGGTACCCTCATATGTTTGTAGAGACATTTACACAATATCACATATGGTGTTTATGTTGTTTTGTATCTAGCGCTGCAATTTATTTACCGCATTATTGCTGTATTTTTGGTGAGTGCACCCCCAACAGGGAGAATTCCCTCACGTGGTGAAGTGTATGGTGGAAGTTGTTCTCTACAGATCACAGCTATAATAGATCTCCTTCGTTTCCATTGACTCACATATAAACTATATATGAAAGCTTGTCATCTAATTGGATTTTACAAGAGCGCTGCTGCAATATTTTAAAGGACTATATGGTTTAGAGTTTTTTTAGTATTGCATTTACATTTTTCTGGTAGCATACCAGTTACTGCATGCTGGTACTGGTGGGCACTCTTTGCTGGCACTGATTTGTGGCACTGGTGGCGTTATTGTAATCAGGGCACTGATAATCAGTGCCCTGATTACATGTGTAGATGTCTCCTGTGAGGAGATACCGCTGATCGGCTCTCCTCGCCACACACTCTGTCAGTCTGAGGCGAGGAACACCAATTACCGGCATCTCTGCGTTTACATGTGACCAGCTCTGATTGGACACAGCCGATCACATGGTTAAAGAGCCGCGGACACAGCTCTTTACAGAGATTGGGGTCGCGCTGTATCCTATCAACATGGCGTGGCCACGATCACCTCGCTGTGCCTCCGCGATCACCGCGCTGTGCGCCCACGATCGCGTGCTGTGCGCCCATTTTGGGACACTGTCATATGACAGCGTCTCAGAATGAGAAGCATACTGACGGTGGGCAGGTGGCAACTAGTTAAAAATGGTGGCCCCTGGATACTGCACCCCCTACATGAATGAGTAAGGGATACACCTATTTATTCATTAAAAAAGTCAATAGTAAATAAACACACACAGTTTTGACCAGTCCTAAATTTAAAAAAAATGCTGGATAAGGATCTGGTATTGATTTTGAGAAAACCCCGCTTTTCTTCTTGTTTTTTGGGGGGGGTTCCCCCTTAAAATCCATAACAAACTTGAGGCTATTGGTATGATTTTTTTGGGGGGGAGGGACCACGCCATAACCCTTTGTTATTCTATCCGCTGAGAATCTGGATTGTTATTAAATGTTTAAAATTGTTAAATTATTTACATTAGTATTTCTTTTCCATGGGAAATATAACCCCTTAAATGGCCATTAGCCTAAAAAAGGAACAACGCTATTGTCAAGATTTGCCTCCCTTCAATAGGGTCCACATTAAAGTTTGCAATTTGTGGATTTTTACAATGAGCTTGCAGAATGTTCCACCTAATTGAACCTGGGTGGGTTTGCTCATCATTGGTTAGTGACACATTCTGGGCTGTCTGGGCTGTATGTGGCATACTCCAGACTGGTCCTCTCCATGCGTTATGTTGTACCTCTAAGCATTACAAGATTCCCATATTACTAGACAGTAGTTACAGTATTTTTACCACTTACAAATTCCACCCCACTTAACAACTAAGCAGTTTTGCCAATTTATTCTAAATAAGCATCTTTTTGCAGATTCTTGCACTTACCACGGGCCTTAATCTGAAATGTTTCTAATTTACTGACACCTAATTTTTTTGCCCCATAGCTAAAAACTCCAGGACCCCCCCTCTACTGAGTCTCATGCTATTCTAAAGCAATAACAATTGCAGAAAGTAATGTGAATGACATATGTAATCTGCATAGTGCTAGGAATTCTTTTGCTACTTTGCAATGAAATAAAATAAATCCCTACTATCATGACCATGTTGTGATTTTTGGTGCATTCCTAACCCTAAAATCTTATTTTTGATGTGGCTTCATACCTGGTATGTAAACTTGAGTCGTATTAGCCATTCAACAGAGTGTCACCACGGTCTGTAATAGAAGGCTATACAGTTGGGATTTTAAGACCCACACACACATACTAGGTCCAATTTAGACAATAGCAAATTAAAAATGAACTCCTGGAAATATGCCCAGATGCATGAAAAAGCAAATTTATTTACCTGATCCTCTGCTCCTACAAGCTCCTCCCTTATGCTCCTGCGGTTTACGGCTCTCTGAAATGATCAAGAGTGATGCATTGGATGTGAAGTGAAGAGGGACATTTCACTGCTGGAGCACGTGAGAGCACCAGAGGACAAAAGATTACAAGTAAAATTGCTTTTACTGTCCCCAAGACTAAATAAGCATTTAACCCTTACAGTGGGACTGCACCCACAGAAGTTTTAGGTTTCCTGGAGTTGAGCTTAAGCTACATTTGGAATGTGGCAGGAAACCAGAATACCCAGTGGAAACCCACAGAAGCACAGGCAGAACAATAGAATTCCATGTAGATAGGGTCCTGGCCTAGATTTAAAGCTGTAGTAAACTCAGCTTTTAAACTTTTACCTAGAGGCAAGCTTATAATAAAGCTTGCTTGTAGGTAAAATGAAAATCTTCTAAACGTGCACTGTTTAGGAGATATTCACATGTTTTGCAGCCGATGATGTCGCTGCCACTTGTGTACTGCGCTCAGAAGAAACAGCATACTTAGTATGCTGTTCTTTCAAAGAGCTGTGTGCATGCATAGGAGTGATAATTCGCCCATTTGAACGAACCAGAAGGAAGGCCGGGTGAAGATTAAAGCCCTGTATGTGTCAAGTCTTTCATAATGTGCAGTATGTAATGCATGCTAGCACATTATGGCATTACCCTGCAAGGGGCCCGTTTTTTCAGGATTTACTACCACTTTAAATCAAAGACTACTTTGCTTAGAGGCATAAATGCTGACCACTAAGCCACTGTTTTGCCCTATCCGAAATAATTTTCAAATATTTTTACTGCCAGGATATACTATTATTCTGTCAACTAGTGAATGCTTTTTGTAGATCTGTGAATAGTTAAGTGAAACTTCTGCTGTAGTTATAATTAGGTCTTTTCTGACTATTATTTTTGTTGACCTATTATTGTTACTGAAATCACGGTTAAGATCATAGCATGCCACCTCAAGTTCCTTTTCATTCATGTGTACTTTAGCACATTTTTCAACTTTACATTTATATTTTATAACATGATAAACACCCAGACACAAAAGATTATATATCTCCTTGAATTTAATTTATACTGTTGCCCTATCCAAAATCATTTTCAAATATTTTTACTGCTAGGATATATTATTATTCTGTCAACTAGTGAGTGCTTTTTGTAGAGCTGTGAATAGTTAAGTCACACTTCTGCTGCAGTTATAATTAGGTCTTTTCTGACTATTATTTTTGTTGACCTATTATTGTTACTGAACTCAAGGTTAAGATGATAGCATGCCACCTCAAGTTCCTTTTCCATTTATGTGTACTTTAGCACATTTTTCAACTTTACATTTATATTTTAAAACATGATAAACACCCAGGCAAAAAAGATTATATATCTCCTTGAATTTAGTTTATACTGTTTTTCAATTTTTACAGTTACTAATCCAATAATTTGGGAGATGCACAATGGTAAACAAAGCGTCTCTAAGATTTATTGTTTATTTGATATTCAGCATTATGATAAGTTAGAAATTGATATTTTCCTTTTATCCAAAATCTAGGATCCATTAGCTTAAAAAAAATACTGTTTGTTAATTCAATATACACATCCAGTAGGCTAAGGCTAACATCTCTGCATAATTAACTTTTTATTGTACATTTTAATATATCAAAGGAATCTCAAATGTGTTGCAGACACCTTCAGGGATCTCATCAAAATACAGTCAAATATATTTATTATCAAAATGAAACCTCAAACTAATGGTTAAATAGCCAGACTACAGAAGGATTTCAAGGATAATGAATCCATAATTAGGTCTAAAGAATATTTCAGACACTTAATATATAACATAAAAGAGTTTTCTGAAATGCAGCAACAACGTCGGTATCTTTAGTAGGCTTGTTACAGAGAGGAAGTAGCCAAAGTCATACTAAAGTACTTGAAGTTAAATATAGGCTTGTGTAGTTTAAATTATACCACAAGCAATATAATTTTATAAGCCTGTATCTAAAATAACAAAAAAATTAATATATTGCAACTTAGAAATCCCTCTATGTTACTGCATTTGTTTTTTTTTTTAAGCTTTTTTCCCTTTGTTTTCATCTAGTGATCCTGCCAGCAATACAGTTCCTGTCTCCTGTCCTAGGGTGATAATGCTCACTTGGCATACTATATCTATAAAGGACGAGAATAGGACAGGAAGTGTGTTGGGAATACAGGACTCATGCTCATCTCCTCATTTGCTCATCATCTCCTCTCTCATGTTAGGGGATACCATTCACAATCCATATGTGTAAACCTGCCACATTACTTCTAGGTCTGAACACAAAATGATGTGCTGCTGTGGACATACTGTAAATTTAAATGGATGCAACCATAAGTGTTGACATAGACATTGGAGCATGTTTCTTTTTTTCCCTATACAATAATCTCCGAATTACAGAACAAAACATTGGGGATGATTAAATAAAGTTGGTCCAGAGCATATTAAATAAGCAAAAACTCTGCTGATTTCCATCATCCAATCATGTGCAAGCAAAAATAAAGTTTTTTTTTATTTTCCTTGCACGTGATTGGGTATTCTTTGCAAAATTAAGCCTTGCCTCATTTACTAAGCTCTGGAGCAATTGCCCTTGCAGAATGCACAGCCTATTTACCTTTAGTAAATCAACCCTTAAGAAAACTTCTGAGGTATCACAACTAATTGGTAATTGACAACGCAGGACCTTACCTGTACTCATCTCTAGCTTTGAATCTTCAAATATTAATGGGCAATAGCCACAATTCCCACATCTAATAAATCCTTTTTTGATACTCACCCTTCTGTTGCCCACATGTTGTGTCAGAAACTGGCTATGTGCCAATAGATCCTTTAGGGATCCAGCACTTCTAAAAGTACTTGTATATTGGCCTCCTTGGCCTTTAAACATAAATTCCAATGCTTGTGCAATATTTTATACCTTAAGTGCACAATTGTATTGAAAATTAAAACTTGTTTCAAGGAAATTACTAGTACATACAGGTTTCTTCAAGATCAGCTCCTCCCTAGGGATATTCCTTGCTCGTTTATATGCTGTTACTGTAGGCACTTTGTTTAAACCTCTGTCTCAGTCTGGTTGGCTCTATGTCAAAATTCTCAACTGAGGAACAATTCTTCCTAGCCCTTAATTATTGGTCCCCTGGTATCCCTTCAATCAAATACTTAGGGTGGAAACTTCTTGCATTCAACAGACTTTTCAATGCATTCAGTTTTCTGCATACATTTAGTTTTTGAAACTCTCTTCTTTTATGTAATAATCCCATCTAAAAATGCTACTTCTTTCTAACACAAAGTATGTGAGTTTGGTGTTCAAACTGTTCTTATTCAAAATACTTGTACATTCCACAAGGGTTTCTTAAGTCCTTTGGCATTTCAGCCCAATGTTAAATGTGTGTTTGATTGCTATGTTATTAAAAACTAATAAAGTGCATCTGTCAAAACAGCATACTGTGTTACACACCAAATGTTTAAACCTCAAGCTCAATCTGCACTGAGCATGTTACTATTGCCAGGATTAATTCATAAGTAATACAACTATGTATATTTTGCCTGCTGTGCCATTTTTTTTTTACAATTTTATTTGATAAACCGTAAGTAGATCCTTTACTGATGCCATACTGGAAATTCCGCTGCTGGTAACAGGTTTACAGGAACAGAATTATTGAGGGCAGCATCCACTTCCCTAAGGGTGTAGCCATGAAAATCTTGTAGCGTTGGGGTGGGGATGAATTAAAATGTAGCTGATCCAACAAGCAAGCCATCATTATTGGCACAGTCATTCATCTGCTATGTTCTATAATTTGATTGTTAAAATGTATCTAATGCTCAAATTTTTTTTGTATTGGATAAAGTAAGAAATGGTGTAAACCCCTGTCAAGTTTTGTTTTCTTTTGATGGCAATTTTTGTCTCCTTTGGGAGATTCCCTTTAAATTCCTGCCTTGTAGACACAACAGAAAGTGAGAGAAGATTTCTCAAAAGTGGCTGGAGATCCCCTAATAAGTGTTACCTTTAAAAGTGTACCTATTGGGGGATTTCCCCCCTATTCCTGGTGTTGTGACAGTTTAAAATTTTCGACTTTTGACTGAGTCTCAGTCCTAGTGACAGTGTTTATCAGGACAAATATAGAGAAAGTGAAGCAGAGACTTTGGGGTTAATTTACTAAAGTCAAATTTACTCTGTACTTTTGAAAGTGCAGTTGCACTCTGCAAGTGCAGATGCTTCAGAGCTTAGTAAATGAGCAGAAGCCCATTATCCAATCATGTGGAAGCAAAAATGCAGTTTTTTTTAAATTTACCTTGCATGTGATTGGTTGTTCTTTGTAAAGCAAAGCTTTACCTCGTTTACTAAGCTTTGGAGCAACTGCCCTTTGCAAAGTGCACATCCTATTTACCTTTAGTAAATCAACCTCTAAGACAACTCCTGAGGTATCACTAATTGGTAATTGAAAACACAGGACCTTCCTTGTATATTCAAAAGTGCACAGTCTTTTTGCGTTTAGTAAATCAACCCCATAGTCAGCACTAAAATCTGACAAGGGTTTTTAACTATTCCTATCCTATCCAAAACAACAACAAAAAAGTTTCCAAACCAAAAAAAAAAAAAAGTTTTAGCTTTGGATATACTTTAAGTTATTAAGGCAATCTCCTCAAACATACCACAGAGAAACACAAGTAATAATTTCCTATTTATAATAAAGATTAACAACTTTAAATACTGCTTAGCAGATTATAAATACAAATTACTTTATATGCATTTTATTATATTGCTTAACCAAGCCCATTTTTTTTCCATAGGAGAATTGACTGCAACAACAACTCAAAATTCTTCCTTCTAGCTGTGATTTCACAAATGTCAATTAATTGTGCCAAAAAGCCAATAAATGTATTAAATAAATAATTGCAGTTTACTGCAGGAGCTTGAGCAAGAAGCTAATCATTTAACATTTAACTTCTTCCAGAGAAGGAAAATTATTTGGACCTGTTAGAAGAAAATGAGGTTGCATTGTTTCATTGGCTTTTTATATATAATAATGCAGGGGGGTGTATCAAAATGTTTTTTAAGCATTTATAACGTAAATATTTATCACTAGCATGTTCTTCTAGCAGATTCCCGAGAAGATGAATTACAGTAAATTCACTGCACGTAATATGATAGGTCTTTCCTTCTTTAACATTCTGCTTAAAAATGTGTGAATCAGTACTGCTTGGACCTTGAAGAAGGGGACATACCCCGAAAGCTTGTCCTGAAAAATTGTATGTTAGTGCAAATAAAAAAAGTATCACGGACAGTACTCAATTTTCTCTGCAAATAATGTGAAATATATATTGGACAGATGTTTACTAGATATATTAGGATCGACTAGTTCAAAGTAGACAAATACAAATGATCATACCTGCGAAATGTGAGTAGTAGTAAAAGTTGAGAAACAGGAGGCAAAGTGATAGACTTGCTACTGGAAAGGGGCAGGAGCATTGCTAGGACTAAATAAGACATGGGACACCTTGGTGCATGGTGGAGAGAAGTACATGGAATGAATAAATGCCATGACAAACAGTGGGTGTGGCTACTCTGTGCTTGCAAATAGGAGGCGCTTAAAGAGGCAAAGTTAAATAGAACCTTGGTGTACTTGCTATATAAACTAAAAAACAGGATACTGTTTATGTGTGGTATGTAATGGATTACTCACAGGTGCTGGCCCCAGCTCACTACTGCAGTGACATAGAAATGAGAGGAAACTGGTCCCACAACGCAGTTGTAATCCACTAAAACATCCATTATTCTTCAAACATTGGACAATAGCGCAGGATAGGTTACAGTTGACATGTTTCACACATAGGAGTACTTAATCATAAGTAGGGATGAGCTTCGTGTTTGAATCGAATGCATGTTCAACTCGAACATCGTGTGTTCGGTCGTTCGCCGAATTACGAACGTTATGGGCCATTCGCGCCAAATTCGAGTGGCGCGCCACGGCCCATTATCACTGCGGCATCGCAGTGCATTGCTGGCTGATGATTGACCAAGCATTCACTATGACCCGCATGCTTGGCCAATCACAGCGCCATGTGTACAGAGAGCTGTAATTGGCCAAAGCCAAGGAGGCTTTGGACAATTATGGCTCAGCGGGTTTAGTACATGTCCCACACTATATAAGGCCACCTGCACATCGGCCCTGTGTAGTGTGTTGCGGTAGAGAGAGATAGATAAACAGAGAGACAGTGTCATTTGATTTAAGTTAGATAGAGTAGGCAGGTCGAGTCAGTTAGCTGCACTTGCAGTGTATTGTGTATATATATGCATCTGAGGTGTTGTATATCTATATATATAGATATACACTGAATTCAGTTTAGTTATATCCAGGGCCGGTCCGAGGCGGGGTGCACGGGGTGCAGTGCATCCCAGCGCCAGAGAGGTGGGGGCGCTGTAGCGCCAGAGTGCTCCCTTCCCTCTTCCTCCTCTTGTTTGTGTCCTGCGGCGCCTTTCCGCTGGTGTTCTAAGAAGAAAGGCGCCGCTGTATTCAGTGCTCAAGCCCCTCCCTCCTTCAGCCAGCCGAAGATGAGAAGGGAGGCAGAGCGGCTGGTCTCTGTGTGGAGAGAGACCAGCCGTGCAGTGAGTGATGTCGCGGGGGGAGGGGGAGCGGAGCGGTCCGTGCTGACACATTCTCCTCCTCTCTGTGTCTCTCACTCCTGCTGTGTACTCTTCTGTTCTCCACCCGGGCGGCGCGGCTGCACACTCTCCTCTCCAGCTGCCGCCCGGGTGTTTTTATCATTATGTACTGTACCCTAATGGAGGGGGGGGTCTGTAGTAATGGAGGAGGGGTCCTGCCCTGGGGGGTCATTACTAATAGAGGGGGGCTCTGTCCTGGGGGGTCTGTAGTAATGGAGGGGGGGGGCTCTGTCCTGGGGGGGGTCTGTACTAATGGAGGGGGGTCCTGCCCTGGGGGGTCTGTAGTAATGGAGGGGGGCTCTGTCCTGGGGGGTCTGTAGTAATGGAGGGGGCTCTGTCCTGGGGGGTCTGTAGTAATGGAGGGGGGCTCTGTCCTGGGGGGTCTGTAGTAATGGAGGGGGGCTCTGTCCTGGGGGGTCTGTAGTAATGGAGGGGGGCTCTGTCCTGGGGGGTCTGTAGTAATGGAGGGAGGCTCTGTCCTGGGTGGTCTGTAGTAATGGAGTGGGGGTCTGTAGTAATGGAGGGGGGTCCTGCCCTGGGGGGTCTGTAGTAATGGTGGGGGGCTCTGTCCTGGGGGGTCTGTACTAATGGAGGGGGCTCATGCCCTGGGTGCTATGTAGTAATGGAGGGGGTCTGTAGTAATGGAGGGGGCTCTGTCCTGGGGGGTCTGTAGTAATGGAGGGGGCTCTGTCCTGGAAGGTCTGTAGTAATGGAGGGGGGCTCTGTCCTGGGGGTCTGTACTAATGGAGGGGGGTCCTGCCCTGGGGGGTCTGTACTAATGGAGGGGGGTCCTGCCCTGGGGGGTCTGTAGTAATGGAGGGGGGCTCTGTCCTGGGGGGTCTGTAGTAATGGAGGGGGGCTCTGTCCTGGGGGGTCTGTAGTAATGGAGGGGGTCTGTAGTAATGGAGGGGGGTCTGTCCTGGGGGGTCTGTAGTAATGGAGGGGGGCTCTGTCCTGGGGGGACTGTAGTAATGGAGGGGGGCTCTGTCCTGGGGAGTCTGTAGTAATGGAGGGGGGCTCTGTCCTGGGGGGTCTGTAGTAATGGAGGGGGTGCTCTGTCCTGGGGGGTCTGTAGTAATGGAGGGGGGCTCTGTCCTGGGGAGTCTGTAGTAATGGAGGGGGGCTCTGTCCTGGGGGGTCTGTAGTAATGGAGGGGGGCTCTGTCCTGGGGGGTCTGTAGTAATGGAGGGGGGCTCTGTCCTGGGGGGTCTGTAGTAATGGAGGGGGGCTCTGTCCTGGGGAGTCTGTAGTAATGGAGGGGGGCTCTGTCCTGGGGGGTCTGTACTAATGGAGGGGGGTCCTGCCCTGGGAGGTCTGTAGTAATGGAGGGGGGGGCTCTGTCCTGGGGGGTCTGTAGTAATGGAGGGGGGCTCTGTCCTGGGGGGTCTGTAGTAATGGAGGGGGGCTCTGTCCTGCGGGGTCTGTAGTAATGGAGGGGGGTCTGTCCTGGGGGGTCTGTAGTAATGGAGGGGGGCTCTGTCCTGGGGGGTCTGTAGTAATGGAGGGGGGTCTGTAGTAATGGAGGGGGGCTCTGTCCTGGGGGGTCTGTAGTAATGGAGGGGGACTCTGTCCTGGGGGGTCTGTAGTAATGGAGGGGGTGCTCTGTCCTGGGGGGGTCTGTACCAATGGAGGGGGGGTCCTGCCCTGGGGGGTCTGTAGTAATGGAGGGGGGCTCTGTCCTGGGGGGTCTGTAGTAATGGAGGGGGGTCTGTCCTGGGGGGTCTGTAGTAATGGAGGGGGGCTCTGTCCTGCGGGTTCTGTAGTAATGGAGGGGGCTCTGTCCTGGGGGGGTCTGTAGTAATGGAGGGGGCTCTGTCCTGGGGGGGTCTGTAGTAATGGAGGGGGGTCTGTCCTGGGGGGTCTGTAGTAATGGAGGGGGGGTCTGTCCTGGGGGGTCTGTAGTAATGGAGGGGGGCTCTATCCTGGGGGGTCTGTAGTAATGGAGGGGGGCTCTGTCCTGGGGGGTCTGTAGTAATGGAGGGGGGCTCTGTCCTGGGGGGTCTGTAGTAATGGAGGGGGGCTCTGTCCTGGGGGGTCTGTAGTAATGGAGGGGGGCTCTGTCCTGGGGGGTCTGTAGTAATGGAGGGGGGCTCTGTCCTGGGGGTCTGTAGTAATGGAGGGGGACTCTGTCCTGGGGGGTCTGTAGTAATGGAGGGGGGCTCTGTCCTGGGGAGTCTGTACTAATGGAGGGGGGTCTGTCCTGGGGGTCTGTATTAATGGAGGGGGGGTCTGTCCTGGGGGGGTCTGTACTAATGGAGGGGGGTTTTCCTGGGGGGGTCTGCACTGTGTAAGGTCTGTACTTAGGGAGGGGTTTATACTTAGTGCAGGTTCTGCACTGATGGAGGGGGTCTATACTTAGTGGAGGGGGTCTATACTTAGTGGAGGGGGACTGTACTGAGGGGCGATTATAGTTGGTGGAAGGGGGGTGACCCCAACCATAGTGATGCCAATGCAGCTGCGGGCTCTTCTTTCCCCCCTCCCTCTCCCCCCTCCCTCTCCCTCTTGCGCACGCTGCTGTACTAGTAAGCAGCGCTTGCCAGCACAGCTGCCCACTATGTATCTTCCCCTGCCTTCATATACCCAGGGAAGAAACAGAATAGAAAAAGGAGCAGAGAAGAGGATTGTGGGACATGTAGTCCCGAGGACTGGCAGCCCCACTGTAACACAGAAACTGCAGCTCACACAGCATGCTCAGCTAAATGGGAGAGAGAGAGAGATACAGGAGCCTGGGAAAGCTTTCAGGGAAATACACCCAGGACTCCAGAGGGAGCGGACAGTGCTGAGAGAACCCCGCTGACCTGCGCCACCAGAGGGAAAGCCACACAGCCTAGCGCCATCCCTGGCAGAGAAAGGAATGGAGTCATTGCCGGAATATAGATCTGGGCTCTACACAGCGGAGTCGCCACGGGCAATTCAGAGTGAGCTGACTCCTGATCAGAGGAACCACTGCTGTATCGCTGGGTCAGGTGAGAGGGCCGATCGGCCATTATCTACTAACGTTCATAGGAAATGCAGTCTCTGATCATCTCCTTTATTATGTCTGCAGTCTCTAATCATCTCCTGTATTATGTCTGCAGTCTCTGATCATCTCCTGTATTATGTCTGCAGTCTCTGATCATCTCCTGTATTATGTCTGCAGTCTCTGATCATCTCCTGTATTATGTCTGCAGTCTCTGATCAACTCCTGTATTATGTCTGCAGTCTCTGATCATCTCCTGTAGTATGACTGCAGTCTCTGATCATCTCCTGTACTATGTCTGCAGTCTCTGATCATCTCCTGTACTATGTCTGCAGTCTTTGATCATCTCTTATATCCTGTCTGCAGTCTCTGATCATCTCCTGTATTATGTCTGCAGTCTCTGATCATCTCCTGTATTATGTCTGCAGTCTCTGATCATCTCCTGTACTATGTCTGCAGTCTCTGATCATCTCCTGTACTATGCCTGCAGTCTCTGATCATCTCCGGTATTATGTCTGCAGTCTCTGATCATCTCCTGTATTATGTCTGCAGTCTCTGATCATCTCCGGTATTATGTCTGCAGTCTCTGATCATCTCCTGTATTATGTCTGCAGTCTCTGATCATCTCCTGTACTATGTCTGCAGTCTCTGATCATCTCCTGTACTATGTCTGGGGGCTCTTTCTAACAGACTCTCTAACAGAAGCCCTCTCTGTGTGCATCAGAGAGACTCCCCTCCAGGTCTCATTAGTGTACCCTCTTCCTGTATTTTCTTTATTAAAAGATCACAGGAGGATCCCAGGGTAACAAAGACTTCTTAGGGGAGCATCTCTGTGTTTGAGTCGTTGCCATAGAAACATTTGTAAAGGGGAGGAGTTGGTAAGATGACCACGCCCATGTGGGGGCGCCAGAAATATTTCTGCACCCAGGCGCCGGTGACCCTAGGATCGGCCCTGGTTATATCCGTACCTGTTATTCTCTTTCTAATATATTGACAGGCAGCCAGGTGTTTTTACAGTATTTCCAGTTAGTGTACTGTGTACCCTGCACAGTTGCGCCTACAGTATAGCTACCTGAAGCCAGGTGCTTGTGTGCTTCTTCTGATACAATAATAGCACAGGTAGGCTCTTGAAGTATTTCCAGTTAGTGTACTGTGTAACCCTGCACAGTTGCACCTACAGTATAGCTACCTGAAGCCAGGTGCTTGTGTGCTTCTTCTGATACTATTAATAGCACAGGCAGGATCTTGAAGTATTTCCAGTTAGTGTACTGTGTAACCTGCACAGTTGCACCTACAGTATAGCTACCTGAAGCCAGGTGCTTGTGTGCTTTTTCTGATACTATTAATAGCACAGGCAGGCTCTTGAAGTATTTCCAGTTAGTGTACTGTGTACCCTGCACAGTTGCACCTACAGTATAGCTACCTGAAGCCAGGTGCTTGTGTGCTTCTTCTGATACTATTATTAGCACAGGCAGGCTCTTGAAGTATTTCCAGTTAGTGTACTGTGTAACCCTGCACAGTTGCACCTACAGTAAAGCTACCTGAAGCCAGGTGCTTGTGTGCTTCTTCTGATACTATTAATAGCACAGGCAGGCTCTTGAAGTATTTCCAGTTAGTGTACTGTGTAACCCTGCACAGTTGCACCTACAGTATAGCTACCTGAAGCCAGGTGCTTGTGTGCTTCTTCTGATACTATTAATAGCACAGGCAGGCTCTTAAAGTATTTCAAGTTAGTGTACTGTGTAACCCTGCACAGTTGCACCCACAGTATAGCTACCTGAAGCCAGGTGCTTGTGTGCTTCTTCTGATACTATTAATAGCACAGGCAGGCTCTTGAAGTATTTCCAGTTAGTGTACTGTGTAACCCTGCACAGTTGCACCTACAGTATAGCTACCTGAAGACAAGTGCAGGTGTTCTCATACTAATAATACTACAGACAGGCAGTTGATTCTGCCAGCTGCAGTATAATCGGTGTATATATATACATTCCAGTTTTGTGCAGCTACATCTCATTGTAGGCCAATAGTATGTCTGGAAGGCCAACAAGGAGAGGCAGACAGTCACAAGCCAATAAAAGAGGGCAAGCAGGCTCTGTGTCTAGAGGCTACAGTGCTGGTCGTGGACATGGTGCATCCTCATCAGCACGTGGCCGTGGGACACACTTGGCCTTTTTTTCGGCAGCTGGCCGCGTTGAGCCAAAACATGCGGAAGACTTAGTCGAGTGGATGACCAAGCCGTCCTCATCCTCCTTATCCTCTCTCACCCAGGCTCAGGGTACTTTGGCAAAGCAGCTGCCAACGCGGCCTCTTCCCTCGGCTCAGTGGCATCAGTTACTCCTTCCCTAGCCCCACCATGTCCTCCCGAGGAGTCCCCCGAACTGTTTGACCACAGTGTTGGGTACATGCTCCAGGAGGATGCCCAGATTTTTGGAAGGCTCCAGTGATGGTACTCAACTAGATGAAGGCAGTAACGTGGGCCAAGACAGAGGGGGTGCCCAAGAAGGACAGCAATCTGGCAGTCATGTTCCCCCTGCTGCAGCATACTGCCAGGTTTGCTCCAGTGATGAGGAGGGAGGGGATGATGAGGTCACTGACTCCATGTGGGTGTCTATAGGAGAGAGGAGGAGGAGGAGGAGGAGGCACATCACCAATGAGGCAGGATGCCCTCCAGGAGCCAGCTTAAGGGCAGCACACTGACTGCATCACACTGCAGAGCTCCACATGTGCAGGGCGCTGCTGTCTCTGCACGTTTCTCCAAAAGTTCTTTGGTGTGGGCCTTTTTTGAGACGAGTGCATCAGATCGCACCGCTGCTATTTGCAACATATGTCTCAAGCGTATCTCACGTGGCCAAAACATCTCCCACTTGGGCATCACATGCTTGACCAGACATATGTTGGCCTGCCATGCAGTTCATTGGCAAGCGTACCTAAAAGACCCACACCAAAGAACAAAGAGGACCTCTCCTTGCTCCTCATCAGCTGGGATCTCCAACCCCACTCTACCTTCAGTCCTCTCTGAGACCTGCACTGAGAGGAATGAAGGTGTAGAATTAGGTGTGTCACAGCCAAGTACTTGCGAGCAATCTGCTATCGGTACACCGACGTCAGATTGTACCAGGCAAATTTCCCTGCCCCAGCTGCTGCACAAAGAAGTTCGCTCCCAGCCATCCACATGCCCAGTGGTTGAATGCTAACTTGGCAAAATTGCTAGCACTTCAACTGTTACCTTTTCAGTTGGTAGACTCTGCCCCCGTCCGTGAGTTTGTGGAATGTGTGGTTCCTCAGTGGCAGGTTCCCAAACACCACTTTTTCTCACAAAAGGTGATTCCAGCTCTCTACCGGTATGTGGAAGGCAAAGTCTTGGCCTCGCTGGACAGGGCAGTCAGTGGTAGGGTGCATATTATCGCTGACTCATGGTCCAGCAGGCATGGACAGGGACGTTACCTAAGTTTCACGGTGCATTGGGTGACTCTGCTGGCAGCTGGGAAGGATGCAGGACAAGGTGCAGTAGTGTTGGAGGTTGTTCCGCCACCACGCCTCCAAAATGCTACTACTGGTGATTCTGACACACCTCTCTCCTCCACCTCCTCCTCTTCTTCTTCCTCCATGGCCTCTTCCTCTGCTTTGTCCTCGGAACCATCTGTGCTCCATAGGCGTTCAAGGGGCTATGCAAGTACGCAGGCCAAAAGATGCCATGCGGTGCTTGAGCTGGTGTGCTTGGGGGACAGGAGCCACACTGGGGCAGAGATTCTGTCAGATCTGCAGGGGCAGGTTCAGAGGTGGTTGATGCCATGCCAGCTTAAGCCAGGAATGGTGGTTCGCGACAATGGCACCAACCTCCTCTCCGCCCTCTGACAGGGACAACTGACCCATGTTCTCACGTCCTTAACTTGGTGGTGCAGCGGTTCTTGGGCAGGTACCCGGGCTTACAGGATGTCCTGAGGCAGGCCAGGAAAGTCTGTGTGCATTTCCGCCAGTCATATAATGCCAGTGCTTGGCTGGCTGACCTCCAAAAGGAATTTAACCTGCCCAAGAACCGCCTAATCTGTGACATGCCCACCAGATGGAACTCAACGTTGGCCATGCTGCAGTGGCTGCACACGCAGCAGAGGGCCATCAATGAGTACCTGTGCGACTATGGCACCAGGACAGGGTCAGGGGAGCTTGTTTTTTTTTCCCCATGCCAGAGGGCCATGATCAGGGATGCATGCACTGTCCTGTCACCATTTGAGGAGGCCACGAGGATGGTGAGCAGTGACAGTGCATGCATCAGTAACACTGTCCCCCTTGTCCACCTGTTGGAGCACACGCTGCGTGGAATAATGGACAGGGCACTTGAAACAGAACAGAGGCAGGAAGAGGAGGACTTCCTTAGCTCTCAAGGCCCCCTTTATCCAGACAGTGTTCCTGTGTGCCCGCTGATCACACAGGAAGAGGAGGAGGGGGATTGTGTCAGCATGGAGATGGAGCCTGGCACTCAGCATCAGCAGCAGTCTTTAAGGGATCATTTACAGTCACAAAAAACCCATAGACTTGTACGTGGCTGGGAGGAGGTGGCTGCGGATCATGTCGTCCTTAGTGACCCAGAGGACTCCGGAACGAATGCCTCAGCAAACCTACGCTGCATGGCCTCCTTGATCCTGCAAAGCCTGTGGAAGGATCCTCGTATTCGTGGTATCAAGGAGAGGGATCGTTACTGGCTGGCAACCCTCCTTGATCCTCGTTACAAGGGTAAGGTTGCGGACCTTATCTTGCAGTCGCAGAGGGAGCAGAGGATGAAACATCTTTGGGAGGCCTTGCAGAAAGGTCTGTGAAACTTGCTCCCAGAGACTGGGAGGTTACAAACTCCTGTTCCTGGACAACATGAGGCTTTGGTCAGTCAAAGAAGGAGCGGTAGAGAAGGTGGCCATCTGACCGATGCGTTCAGACAATTTTTTAGTCCGCAGCCCCAAGGTATGATCGGTTCCAGCAACCATCGCCAGCATCTGTTTTACATGGTGCAGGAATACCTAGGGGCAAAATCTGACTTGGACACCTTTCCCACCGAAAATCCTCTGGGTTACTGGGTCTTGAGGATGGATCACTGGCCAGAGCTTGCACAGCATGCAATTGAGCTACTGGCCTGTCCTGCATCCAGAACGCACATTCAGTGCTGCTGGAGGCTTTGTAACCGATCACAGGGTGCGCCTGTCCACCGATTCCGTCGATCGGCTGACCGTCATAAAAATGAATCAGTCTTGGATCACCACCAGATACCAAGCACCTGATGCTGATGTAACCGAATAATTTTTTTTGAAATGTCAGATTCCTTCAAGACTCCCTATGCTGATGCTGAGTGACTATCCTCTTCCTCCTCAATGATCATGCTGATAGCTTGTAAGAATATTTTTGGTTCTGGGCGCCGCCACCAGTGGCTAAGGCCCAATTTTTCTGCCCCTGTTAAACAGGGGCGTGTATTTACAATTTTTGATGCAATACTTTCCAGCAGGGCTCGTTCCTGCGCTCCAACTAGAGTATCTGTGAGGGGTTGCAGTGTTGTGACACCAGTACCAGTGCCTAAGGCCTAATTTTTCAGCCCCTGTTTAACAGGGGCATGTAATTACAATTTTTGTTGCAATATTTTGCAGCAGGGCTCATTCCTGCGCTCCAACTAGAGTATCTGTGAGGGGTTGCAGTGTTGTGGCACCACTGCCTAAGGCCCAATTTTTCAGCCCCTGTTCAACAGGGACATGTAATTACAATTCTTGATCTAATATTTCACAGAAGGGCCAGTTTCTGTGCCCACAAAGAGTAACTGTGAGGACTTACAGTGTTGTGGCACCAGCACCACCAACACCACCACCAAAGGCCCAATTTTTCTGCCCCTGTTCAACAGGTGCATGTAATTACAATTCTTGATCTAATATTTCACATTCTGCTTAAAAATGTGTGAATCAGTATTGCTTGGACCTTGAAGAAGGGGACATACCCCGAAAGCTTGTCCTGAAAAATTGTATGTTAGTGCAAATAAAAAAAGTATCACGGACAGTACTCAATTTTCTCTGCAAATAATGTGAAATATATATTGGACAGATGTTTACTAGATATATTAGGATCGACTAGTTCAAAGTAGACAAATACAAATGATCATACCTGCGAAATGTGAGTAGTAGTAAAAGTTGAGAAACAGGAGGCAAAGTGATAGACTTGCTACTGGAAAGGGGCAGGAGCATTGCTAGGACTAAATAAGACATGGGACACCTTGGTGCATGGTGGAGAGAAGTACATGGAATGAATAAATGCCATGACAAACAGTGGGTGTGGCTACTCTGTGCTTGCAAATAGGAGGCGCTTAAAGAGGCAAAGTTAAATAGAACCTTGGTGTACTTGCTATATAAACTAAAAAACAGGATACTGTTTATGTGTGGTATGTAATGGATTACTCACAGGTGCTGGCCCCAGCTCACTA
The DNA here is from genome assembly GCA_037952925.1 of Lithobates clamitans. Lineage (NCBI taxonomy): Eukaryota > Metazoa > Chordata > Amphibia > Anura > Ranidae > Lithobates > Lithobates clamitans. The sequence goes on from JBBGZY010000655.1 coordinate 8,362,810, forward strand.
CTGCAGTGACATAGAAATGAGAGGAAACTGGTCCCACAACGCAGTTGTAATCCACTAAAACATCCTTTATTCTTCAAACATTGGACAATAGCGCAGGATAGGTTACAGTTGACATGTTTCACACATAGGAGTACTTAATCATAAGTAGGGATGAGCTTCGTGTTTGAATCGAATGCATGTTCTTTTTTTTTTTTTTTTCACAATAGATAATCGAATGCATGTTCAACTCGAACATCGTGTGTTCGGTCGTTCGCCGAATTACGAACGTTATGGGCCATTCGCGCCAAATTCGAGTGGCGCGCCACGGCCCATTATCACTGCGGCATCGCAGTGCATTGCTGGCTGATGATTGACCAAGCATGCACTATGACCCGCATGCTTGGCCAATCACAGCGCCATGTGTACAGAGAGCTGTAATTGGCCAAAGCCAGGGAGGCTTTGGACAATTATGGCTCAGCGGGTTTAGTACATGTCCCACACTATATAAGGCCACCTGCACATAGGCCCTGTGTAGTGTGTTGCGGTGGAGAGAGATAGATAAACAGAGAGACAGTGTCATTTGATTTAAGTTAGATAGAGTAGGCAGGTCGAGTCAGTTAGCTGCACTTGCAGTGTATTGTGTATATATATGCATCTGAGGTGTTGTATATCTATATATATAGATATACACTGAATTCAGTTTAGTTATATACGTACGTTATTCTCTTTCTAATATATTGACAGGCAGCCAGGTGTTTTTACAGTATTTCCAGTTAGTGTACTGTGTACCCTGCACAGTTGCGCCTACAGTATAGCTACCTGAAGCCAGGTGCTTGTGTGCTTCTTCTGATACAATAATAGCACAGGTAGGCTCTTGAAGTATTTCCAGTTAGTGTACTGTGTAACCCTGCACAGTTGCACCTACAGTATAGCTACCTGAAGCCAGGTGCTTGCGTGCTTTTTCTGATACTATTAATAGCACAGGCAGGATCTTGAAGTATTTCCAGTTAGTGTACTGTGTAACCTGCACAGTTGCACCTACAGTATAGCTACCTGAAGCCAGGTGCTTGTGTGCTTTTTCTGATACTATTAATAGCACAGGCAGGCTCTTGAAGTATTTCCAGTTAGTGTACTGTGTACCCTGCACAGTTGCACCTACAGTATAGCTACCTGAAGCCAGGTGCTTGTGTGCTTCTTCTGATACTATTATTAGCACAGGCAGGCTCTTGAAGTATTTCCAGTTAGTGTACTGTGTAACCCTGCACAGTTGCACCTACAGTAAAGCTACCTGAAGCCAGGTGCTTGTGTGCTTCTTCTAATACTATTAATAGCACAGGCAGGCTCTTGAAGTATTTCCAGTTAGTGTACTGTGTAACCCTGCACAGTTGCACCTACAGTATAGCTACCTGAAGCCAGGTGCTTGTGTGCTTCTTCTGATACTATTAATAGCACAGGCAGGCTCTTAAAGTATTTCAAGTTAGTGTACTGTGTAACCCTGCACAGTTGCACCCACAGTATAGCTACCTGAAGCCAGGTGCTTGTGTGCTTCTTCTGATACTATTAATAGCACAGGCAGGCTCTTGAAGTATTTCCAGTTAGTGTACTGTGTAACCCTGCACAGTTGCACCTACAGTATAGCTACCTGAAGACAAGTGCAGGTGTTCTCATACTAATAATACTACAGACAGGCAGTTGATTCTGCCAGCTGCAGTATAATCGGTGTATATATATACATTCCAGTTTTGTGCAGCTACATCTCATTGTAGGCCAATAGTATGTCTGGAAGGCCAACAAGGAGAGGCAGACAGTCACAAGCCAATAAAAGAGGGCAAGCAGGCTCTGTGTCTAGAGGCTACAGTGCTGGTCGTGGACATGGTGCATCCTCATCAGCACGTGGCCGTGGGACACACTTGGCCTTTTTTTCGGCAGCTGGCCGCGTTGAGCCAAAACATGCGGAAGACTTGGTCGAGTGGATGACCAAGCCATCCTCATCCTCCTTATCCTCTCTCACCCAGGCTCAGGGTACTTTGTCTGGCAAAGCAGCTGCCAACGCGGCCTCTTCCCTCGGCTCAGTGGCATCAGTTACTCCTTCCCTAGCCCCACCATGTCCTCCTGAGGAGTCCCCCGAACTGTTTGACCACAGTGTTGGGTACATGCTCCAGGAGGATGCCCAGATTTTTGGAAGGCTCCAGTGATGGTACTCAACTAGATGAAGGCAGTAACGTGGGCCCAGACAGAGGGGGTGCCCAAGAAGGACAGCAATCTGGCAGTCATGTTCCCCCTGCTGCAGTATACTGCCAGGTTTGCTCCAGTGATGAGGAGGGAGGGGATGATGAGGTCACTGACTCCATGTGGGTGTCTATAGGAGAGAGGAGGAGGAGGAGGAGGAGGCACATCACCAATGAGGCAGGATGCCCTCCAGGAGCCAGCTTAAGGGCAGCACATTGACTGCATCACACTGCAGAGCTCCGCATGTGCAGGGCGCTGCTGTCTCTGCACGTTTCTCCAAAAGTTCTTTGGTGTGGGCCTTTTTTGAGACGAGTGCATCAGATCGCACCGCTGCTATTTGCAACATATGTCTCAAGCGTATCTCACGTGGCCAAAACATCTCCCACTTGGGCATCACATGCTTGACCAGACATATGTTGGCCTGCCATGCAGTTCATTGGCAAGCGTACCTAAAAGACCCACACCAAAGAACAAAGAGGACCTCTCCTTGCTCCTCATCAGCTGGGATCTCCAACCCCACTCTACCTTCAGTCCTCTCTGAGACCTGCACTGAGAGGAATGAAGGTGTAGAATTAGGTGTGTCACAGCCAAGTACCTGCGAGCAATCTGCTATCGGTACACCGACGTCAGATTGTACCAGGCAAATTTCCCTGCCCCAGCTGCTGCACAAAGAAGTTCGCTCCCAGCCATCCACATGCCCAGTGGTTAAATGCTAACTTGGCAAAATTGCTAGCACTTCAACTGTTACCTTTTCAGTTGGTAGACTCTGCCCCCTTCCGTGAGTTTGTGGAATGTGTGGTTCCTCAGTGGCAGGTTCCCAAACACCACTTTTTCTCACAAAAGGTGATTCCAGCTCTCTACCGGTATGTGGAAGGCAAAGTCTTGGCCTCGCTGGACAGGGCAGTCAGTGGTAGGGTGCATATTATCGCTGACTCATGGTCCAGCAGGCATGGACAGGGACGTTACCTAAGTTTCACGGTGCATTGGGTGACTCTGCTGGCAGCTGGGAAGGATGCAGGACAAGGTGCAGTAGTGTTGGAGGTTGTTCCGCCACCACGCCTCCAAAATGCTACTACTGGTGATTCTGACACACCTCTCTCCTCCACCTCCTCCTCTTCTTCTTCCTCCATGGCCTCTTCCTCTGCTTTGTCCTCGGAACCATCTGTGCTCCATAGGCGTTCAAGGGGCTATGCAAGTACGCAGGCCAAAAGATGCCACGCGGTGCTTGAGCTGGTGTGCTTGGGGGACAGGAGCCACACTGGGGCAGAGATTCTGTCAGATCTGCAGGGGCAGGTTCAGAGGTGGTTGATGCCATGCCAGCTTAAGCCAGGAATGGTGGTTCGCGACAATGGCACCAACCTCCTCTCCGCCCTCTGACAGGGACAACTGACCCATGTTCTCACGTCCTTAACTTGGTGGTGCAGCGGTTCTTGGGCAGGTACCCGGGCTTACAGGATGTCCTGAGGCAGGCCAGGAAAGTCTGTGTGCATTTCCGCCAGTCATATAATGCCAGTGCTTGGCTGGCTGACCTCCAAAAGGAATTTAACCTGCCCAAGAACCGCCTAATCTGTGACATGCCCACCAGATGGAACTCAACGTTGGCCATGCTGCAGTGGCTGCACACGCAGCAGAGGGCCATCAATGAGTACCTGTGCGACTATGGCACCAGGACAGGGTCAGGGGAGCTTGTTTTTTTTTCCCCATGCCAGAGGGCCATGATCAGGGATGCATGCACTGTCCTGTCACCATTTGAGGAGGCCACGAGGATGGTGAGCAGTGACAGTGCATGCATCAGTAACACTGTCCCCCTTGTCCACCTGTTGGAGCACACGCTGCGTGGAATAATGGACAGGGCACTTGAAACAGAACAGAGGCAGGAAGAGGAGGACTTCCTTAGCTCTCAAGGCCCCCTTTATCCAGACAGTGTTCCTGTGTGCCCGCTGATCACACAGGAAGAGGAGGAGGGGGATTGTGTCAGCATGGAGATGGAGCCTGGCACTCAGCATCAGCAGCAGTCTTTAAGGGATCATTTACAGTCACAAAAAACCCATAGACTTGTACGTGGCTGGGAGGAGGTGGCTGCGGATCATGTCGTCCTTAGTGACCCAGAGGACTCCGGAACGAATGCCTCAGCAAACCTACGCTGCATGGCCTCCTTGATCCTGCAAAGCCTGTGGAAGAATCCTCGTATTCGTGGTATCAAGGAGAGGGATCGTTACTGGCTGGCAACCCTCCTTGATCCTCGTTACAAGGGTAAGGTTGCGGACCTTATCTTGCCGTCGCAGAGGGAGCAGAGGATGAAACATCTTTGGGAGGCCTTGCAGAAAGGTCTGTGAAACTTGCTCCCAGAGACTGGGAGGTTACAAACTCCTGTTCCTGGACAACATGAGGCTTTGGTCAGTCAAAGAAGGAGCGGTAGAGAAGGTGGCCGTCTGACCGATGCGTTCAGACAATTTTTTTAGTCCGCAGCCCCAAGGTATGATCGGTTCCAGCAACCATCGCCAGCATCTGTTTTACATGGTGCAGGAATATCTAGGGGCAAAATCTGACTTGGACACCTTTCCCACCGAAAATCCTCTGGGTTACTGGGTCTTGAGGATGGATCACTGGCCAGAGCTTGCACAGCATGCAATTGAGCTACTGGCCTGTCCTGCATCCAGAACGCACATTCAGTGCTGCTGGAGGCTTTGCAACCGATCACAGGGTGCGCCTGTCCACCGATTCCGTCGATCGGCTGACCGTCATAAAAATGAATCAGTCTTGGATCACCACCAGATACCAAGCACCTGATGCTGATGTAACCGAATAATTTTTTTTGAAATGTCAGATTCCTTCAAGACTCCCTATGCTGATGCTGAGTGACTATCCTCTTCCTCCTCAATGATCATGCTGATAGCTTGTAAGAATATTTTTGGTTCTGGGCGCCGCCACCAGTGGCTAAGGCCCAATTTTTCTGCCCCTGTTAAACAGGGGCGTGTATTTACAATTTTTGATGCAATACTTTCCAGCAGGGCTCGTTCCTGCGCTCCAACTAGAGTATCTGTGAGGGGTTGCAGTGTTGTGACACCAGTACCAGTGCCTAAGGCCTAATTTTTCAGCCCCTGTTTAACAGGGGCATGTAATTACAATTTTTGTTGCAATATTTTGCAGCAGGGCTCATTCCTGCGCTCCAACTAGAGTATCTGTGAGGGGTTGCAGTGTTGTGGCACCACTGCCTAAGGCCCAATTTTTCAGCCCCTGTTCAACAGGGACATGTAATTACAATTCTTGATCTAATATTTCACAGAAGGGCCAGTTTCTGTGCCCACAAAGAGTAACTGTGAGGACTTACAGTGTTGTGGCACCAGCACCACCAACACCACCACCAAAGGCCCAATTTTTCTGCCCCTGTTCAACAGGTGCATGTAATTACAATTCTTGATCTAATATTTCACAGCAGGGCCCATTCCAGCGCCCATCAAGAGTAACTGTGAGGACTTACAATGTTGTGGCACCACCACCACCACCACCATCACCAAAGGCCCAGTTTTTCTGACCCTGTTCAACAGGGGCATGTAATTACAATTCTTGATCTAATATTTCACAGCAAGGCCCTGTGAGGGCTTACAGTGTTGTGGCAACACCAACACCTAAGGCCCCAATTTCTGCAGAGTATATAGGGCAGGCCCCTACTTTCAAACATCCAACTTACAAATGACTCCTACTTGCAAACGGAAGGAGACAACAGGAAGAGTTAATGGGGAAAAGTGTTTCTCCTCTCCACTGATGCTTTATCACCAATCCTTGTTTCACTAAAAACCCCAAATTGTCACAAAAAAAATGGTCATTGGGACAGAAAGTGAGGTGAAATCTTCTGAAGAGGTGCACAGACAGCAAAACAAATATCATAGGGGTGATAACCCTTCCCTATGTTTTCAAAAAAGCTTAAAATAGATTTTTTGGCTGGAGCTACACTTTAAAAATGTACCAGTTCAAAATTACAAACAGATTCTACTTAACAACAAACCTACAGTCCCTGTCTTGTTTGCACTGCCTGTATACTGCTGTTCAGAGTATAAAGGGCCTGGGGGCCCCACATCTTTCCTTTTTTTAATTTGGGTGCGGGGTTCCCCTTAATATCCATACAAGACTCAAAGGGCCTGGTAATGGACTGGGGGGTGGGGGTACCCATGCCGTTTGTCTCGCTGATTTTCATCCATATTTCCGGGACCCGACATTACATTAAAGCCGCAAGCAGTTTTAAATGACTTTCATTCCTTTAAAAATGTCATTTTGTGCAGGGACTGTTCTAAGCACGGGAAATACGCGCCACTTTACAGGCATACTATAGACACCCCCCAGGTATGATATTTAAAGGAATATTTCACTTTTTTTCACTTTAAGCATCATTAAAATAACTTCTCCCGAAAAAACGTCCGTTTTTAAAACTTTTTTGTCCCCTGGGGTAGGACCCGGGTCCCCAAACCCTTTTTAGGACAATATCATGCAAATTAGCCTTTAAAATTAGCACTTTTGATTTCAAACGCTTGAGTCCCATAAACTTCAATGGGGTTCTAACGTTCGTGCAAAGTTTTGGCCCGTTCGCAAGTTCTGGTGTGAACCGAACTGGGCGGTGTTCGGCTCATCCCTAATCATAAGTGTTATGACTAAGCACTCCAATGTGTGAAACATCTCAACTGTAATCTATCCTCTGCTATTGTCCCATGTTTAAAGAATAAAGGATGTTTTATTGGATTACAACTGCGGTGTGCAACCAGTTTCCTCTCATTTCTACTTGCTATAAATACTGTATCCCTTCCCAGCCAGTGTCATTACAATGTCAGTGTACAGTATTATCACTGTATTAGTGTCACTAGCCACATGAGTGTCAGTTAGTGACCCTCCCAGCCAGTGTCTGTTAGTGCCAGAATGCCTGCCATTCTATCACAGTCATAATATTATAAGTAATATTATAAGCAATAATATAAGTTGCTTATCACTACCATTGCAGTATAGCCTCTATAACTGTGTAAATTATAATATATACACCTTAGTTTGTAGATGCTATACCTTTCACACAAACCAATTAATATACCTTTTGGGATTTTTTTTTGTTTACCGAATACATGTAGTAGAATGTGTTTTGGTCTAAATTTATGAAGAATTTAGATATTTAGATTTTTTATTGGATATGATTTGTAACATAAAGTAAAAAATAATGGGTTTTTTTTCAGCATTTTTGGTCTTTTTTCATATATATATATATATATATATATATATATATATATATATATATATATATATATATATATATACATATATATATTATATATATAAAGTATTTAGACCCCTTAAATTTTTCACTCTTTGTTATATTGCAGCTCTATTTGCTAAAATCATTTAAGTTCATTTTTTCCCTCATTAATGTACACACAGCACCCCACATTTGACAAAAAAACACAGAATTGTTGACATTTTTGCAGATTTATTAAAAAAGAAAAACGGAACTATCACATGGTCCTAAGTATTCAGACCCTTTGCTGTGACACTCATATATTTAACTCAGGTGCTGTTCATTTTTTCTGATCATCTTTGAGATGGTTCTACACCTTCATTTGAGTCCAGCTGTGTTTTATTATACTGATTGAACTTGATTAGGAAAGCCACCACACACCTGTCTATATAAGACCTTACAGCTCACAGTGCATGTCAGAGCAAATGAAAATCATGCGGTCAAAGGAACTACCTGAAGAGCTCAGAGACAGAATTGTGGCAAGGCACAGATCTGGCCAAGGTTACAAAAAATTTCTGCTGCACTTAAGGTTCCTAAGAGCACAGTGGCCTCCATAATCCTTAAATGGAAGACGTTTGGGACGACCAGAACCCTTCCTAGAGCTGGCTGTCCGGCCAAACTGAGCTATCGGGGGAGAAGAGCCTTGGTGAGAGACATAAAGAAGAACCCAAAGATCACTGTGGCTGAGCTCCAGAGATGCAGTCGGGAGATTGGAGAAAGTTGTAGAAAGTCAACCATCACTGCAGCCCTCCACCAGTAGGGGCTTTATGGCAGAGTGGCCTGACAGAAGCCTCTTCTCAGTGCAAGACACATGAAAGCCCACATGGAGTTTGCTAAAAAAACACTTGAAGGACTCCAAGATGGTGAGAAATAAGATTATTTGGTTTGATAAGACCAAGTTAGAACTTTTATTCCTTAATTCTAAGCGGTATTTGTGGAGAAAATCAGGCACTTCTCATCACCTGTCCAATACAGTCCCAACAGTGAAGCATGGTGGTGGCAGCTTCATGCTGTGGGGGTGTTTTTCAGCTGCAGGGACAGAACGACTGGTTGCAATCGAGGGAAAGATGAATGCGGCCAAGTACAGGGATATCCTGGATGAAAACCATATCCAGAGTGCTCAGGACCTCAGACTGGGCCGAAGGTTTACCTTCCAACAAGACAATGACCCTAAGCACACAGCTAAAATAACAAAGGAGTGGCTTCACAACAACTCTGTGACTGTTCTTGAATGGTCCAGCCAGAGCCCTGACATAAACCCAATTGAGCATCTCTGGAGAGACCTAAAAATGGCTGTCCACCAACATTTACCATCCAACCTGACAGAACTGGAGAGGATCTGCAAGGAGTAATGGCAGAGGATCCCCAAATCCAGGTGTGAAAAACTTGTTGCATCTTTCCCAAAAAGACTTATGGCTGTATATATATATATTGCACGTTTTCCATACTTAGTATAATTGTTTTCTAAGTTTTATTGTAGATTAATTTCTTACTTTGTCTGAGAACACACAGAGCTTTTTGTTTGCAGGGGGGAGGAGAGAGAGACAGGCAGACAAAGAGAAAGAGAGACAGAGAGAGAGAGAGGCAGACAGACAGACAAAGAGAGAGAGAGATAGACAGACAGACAAAGAGAGAGAGACAGACAGACAAAGAGAGAGAGACAGACAGACAGACAAAGAGAGAGAGACAGACAGACAGACAGACAAAAAGAGAGAGACAGACAGACAAAGAGAGAGAGATAGAGAGAGAGAGAGAGAGAGAGAGAGAGACAAAGAGACAAAGAGACAGAAAGACAGACAGACAAAGAGAGACAAAGAGAGAGAAAGAGAGATAGACAGACAGAGAGACAAGGAGAGAGAGAGAGAGAGAGAGAGAGAGAGAGAGAGAGAGAGAGAGAGAGAGAGAGAGACAGACAGACAGACAGACAGACAAAAAGAGAGAGAGAGACAGACAAAGAGAGAGAGAGAGAGACAGACAAAGAGAGACAAAGAGACAGAAAGACAGACAGACAAAGAGAGAGAAAGAGAGATAGACAGACAGAGAGACAAAAAGAAAGACACAGAGAGAGAGAGAGACACAGAGACAGCGAGAGAAAGAGAGATTGCTAAGCAGCAAGAATAGCTGATTGGCTGTTTTCCTTGTTACCTGGTATTGATGTTTAACTAACATAATATAACAGGTGCTCATCAAAATTCCCCCCCCAAAAAAATACTGTCTTTAAGCAAAAAACATAGTCAGATGTTTTATAAAACCACTGTAGCTGGAGGAAAATATTTCTTTATTCTCCATTAGAGTGTCCCAGCATGTGCTGTTTGCAATTATTAAAAAGAAATTGAGTTTCTTTCTTTCTAAGCAGAGAGGAAGTGAACATTTATAAGGACACTTGGGCTGAATTTTAATCTTTATAGCTTTCCATATGCGACTCAACCGTTAGGATTCATACAGACCCAGTACACACAATGAAGAAAGCTGTTACTATCCCTAGAACTTCATTATGCAGAGTGTACAGAGAGAGAGAGATATCTTACCACAGCTAACACACTAACTGGAGCCAGCACAGAATCCAGCACCTTACAAGGTTGTTCTCCCGCTGCACCCTTCTAATAGAGGGGGTGTCACAGGTGCTGCGCCAGCCAGATCTACAGAGGAGCCATCGCATTGGGTCTGCAAGTACAGAAGCTCCTACTCAAAAGCGACCCCAGAGCACTGAGGGCAGCCGGCCTACCTGGAAATCTCCCACTATCCCAGTAGGCCAGTCCTGCCCTGCCTTGAGGTATGCAATGATGATTTACAAGAAGAAGAATTCTGCAGATAAATGTAATTTCCCCACCTTTTTGCACAATTGTTGACAAACTAGAAACTCAGATGAGAAGAAGAGGAGCGTTGTATAAAGAAATAGCAAACAGACTTTCTTTCCTAAGTAATGTGGGAAATAATGTTGTTTCATCTGCTGAAACAGAAAGGCACTCTCAGAATTCTTAAAAGCTAATTGATGCTTACCCAGAGTATGTGGACACTATTATGTCTGCCAAGATCCTGCAGCCTCACTTATATGTGAGCCATAAGTTCAGTGCAAGAAATTCTGTAGAAAACAGATTCTGTCATGTTGAACTTCATATAATAATTTTAGAAGAAAAAATTCAGTGTGTGTTTCCAAATGAAGATATCACAACGCATTCTTTTTTTTAACATTAATGGTCACAAATTGCTCAGCATTCATTTTCTCATAGTATATTAAATATACCAACAGAACAACCATGCAACAGGACAGGTGGATGCCTTATTTCTGTTAAGTAGAGAAGCAGATTTGTTATGGCAAATTCCTTTGAGGACTTACTCAAAAATTTTAAAAATCGAGAAGAAAACTTTTTTTAACATTTAAATAAATATTAATGTATACGTAAATAATTTGCTTACAGTGTTTTAAGTTCAAAAAGAAAATTTTACATCAAAGTGAGAATTTTTTGAATAAAAGAGTTTAGATTAATTTTTAATTTTAGTTAACAGCAAAGTAAGAATTGCTAAGTGAAGACATATATACAGTAAAAATAATTCTTTTCAACTATCTTTTATCAAAGAAGTGATTTTTCCTAATTTTTTAATCCATGCCCAATCTGTTAAATAAATAATATAAAAAGGTTTCTATTTGATATATTTGTGGGGTATGACCTGGGGACAACCTGAAATAAATCTAAAACAGGTTTGTATATTTTCGGGGCGTGGCCTGACACAGCATGGAGTAGGACGTGTAATCCCTGAGCTCTGTCCATTACTCCTTTTGTAATTACTCCTGGACTGCTTTTACTGCTTCACTTACTGGATCACCCTCCCTGGGACCTCTACAACACTCAGAACCAACTTCTGAAGCGACCGGATAAACGGCGGCCTGAGCGAAGCGGCGATCTCATACACGGCAGCCTAATTCAGGCAAGTCCGTGGCTTCGGCCTAATCCTGGAGCTCCGCGCCCATCTTGGTCCTCCTTAACCTCAGGCCTATCCTAGGATAGCTGTGCTCTGCCGTTACTTAGATACTGGGAAACCTCCTAAGAGACCTGGACCACATTAATCCCCATATATACAGACCTCCCTGGCCAGTACCCCAAGAGGAGCGGCGACCATATTTAGGCTGAGTTGTGGCCTAAGACTGCATGTAGAGGCCGGCGGCCATCTTAGTACACTATAGTACACTTATGCCCCGTACACACGGTCGGATTTTCCGATGGAAAATGTCCAATCGGAGCGCGTTGTCGGAAATTCCGACCGTGTGTGGGCTCCATCGGACATTTTCCATCGGATTTTCCGACACAACATTTTCCATCGGATTTTCCGACACACAAAGTTGGACAGCAGGAGATAAAATTTTTCGATAACAAAATCCGATCGCGTCAATTCCGACCGTGTGTGGCCTGTTCCGACGCACAAAGTGCCATGCATGCTCAGAAGAAATTCCGAGACGGGACAGCTCATTCTGGTAAACTTAGCGTTCGCAATGGATACAGCACTTTCGTCACGCTGCAATGTTAAAAATGGTTTAATACAGCGCACTCTCTTCTTCTTTATAATGTGACAAGAATTAATTAGTTTTGCTGCTCATATTCACACACACTTCTCACAAACTTTTATTTGTGTTTTTTTATTGGGATTCCCTGAATATATTGTTATTAGTTGTCACATCTGATATTAATTTTTTTTTTTTTTTTTGGGATTTTAAGCCTTTTTTTTTTCTTTAATGTTTGGATTTTTTCAAAGGCTGATCTTTGTTCAATGTTATTTTTATTTTTACTCCCGAATATTTTTGTCTGTGTTTTGTGTGTCAAGTTACCCCAACACCATTGATATCTTTTCTTATTTAATCTCCAGGAGATTGTTTGGTGTTGGTGTCCCTTGTTCATTTCACATTGTATATTTGAAATGTACCTGAATCCTCACAAACCAGCTGTCCTTTTTGAAGTAAAACACATAGGAGAGTATAATTCAAAACAAAAATCCTTTATTAAGGGATCAGAACCAAACAAAGAGGAAGGCAACACTGGATCAACATGAGAAATTAGCGAAGCCTGGGACCCCCACGGCAGACATCAATTCTTCAACATCAAAATTGGTGGCCTGAGGAGTCCATATGTAAGGGAGGGCAGTCTGGTCCAGAATTCGCAGAGATCCGGATAGCAGCAGATGACATGTGTGTCCCCAGGCTGTGGTACCACAAGAGGCTGCATTTTTTGGCCGACCAGACTGAACCCAGGGCAATCACTGTCTGGTCTTCCTTCCACGCTTCCTTCCAGGCTGTGGCTGTGCAGTTGGAGATGTGGCAGGAGGAGGAGTAGGACCTGGAGGAGGAGGAGGACTGGGAGGACCTGGAGGAGGACTGGGGGGACCTGGAGGAGAGGGAGGAGGAGGACCTGCAGGAGGAGGAGGAGGGCCATCACAAAGGTGTGTCTGAGGTGTCATTTGGCCCCTCATACCTTTCTCAAGAGCCTCCAATATGAGGGCCTCACACATGACTTGTTGGCCCTCCTCCATCCTCTGCATTTTATATGCAATGACTGCAGCAATGTCCTCCTCCATGGTGTGTGGTGCTCCCAGGACCTCTGTAGCCCTCCGAAAGAGTCCTCCGTTAGCCTCCTCTAGGGCACTCCTCCTACTGCCACTTTCTCTTTTCAGGGGGGGTGGAGGGACCTGCAGATCAGCCAGCCGGCTCGGCCCGGCCACCTCCTGGCTGAGACTTCCCTGTGTATGAAAAAAGGGACATGGTTTTAGTTGTTGCTTCATAAATCACAATCCTAAATTAGTACTCCCAACTAACATCTAGTTAACATCATTGATTGAACAAGCAGAAATATTTAGAGGAATGCTATACCTGGCTCAATCTGGGCTCCTCCACATGTGGCCTGGAAGGCCCAGGTTGGGCGTCAGAAGCCTCAGCCGGGGGGGAAGGAAGCGTGGAAGGAAGACTGGAGAGGGATGGCCTGGGTTCAGTCTGGCCTGCCAAAAAATGCAGCCTGTCATAGTACAACATCCTGGGGAGATAGATGTCATCTGCTGCTCCGGATCTCTGTGAATCCAGGACTTTCTTGCGCTCCCTTAGATATGTGCTCCTCAGGCAACCAATTAATATTTTTAAATAGGTGATGTCTGCCGTGGGGATCACCTGCTTCACAATTTCACACAATTGCTCCAGTGCTGCTTTCCTCTTTGCTTGGTTCTTGAAATGGGGGATGGTTAATCTCCCACAGACAGGGCAGCTCCCTTAGCATCTCTACGAATACTGACATGAAGTCATTATCTTTGAGTAGCATATCCATGTTCACTGCAAGACACAACACAAGACAAAGCCTAATGTCATACAAAACTCTCCTAATCTTGCTACAATATAGGCCTCAATCTAGAAGCAGTATAGGCACAAGTTTGTCTCTTACCTTCGTTCTTACGATCGGCGCGTCCAATGCTCCTTCCCCTGCTCACAGATCGTACGTAATACGCACGCGTGTTAAGCTTTATACACACTGCGCATGCGTGTAACTCCGCCCGCCCCTGACGTTCTTTCTATTCTATTCCCCGCCCCTTTTCGTTCAGCGCAGTGGGGGAAGAGCACATGGCGGAGTCACAGCAGGTGCGTGCTAATTGCAGAAACGAGGAGGAGGAGGAAAGCCCGGATCCAGACACGTCCCGATCCAGAAGGAGACGTTTTAAGGCCACAAATATGTCCTTTGGGGAGATGTTGGAGATGGTCGACATCATGAGGAAGTCCGACTATGACGGGAAGTATGGGCCTTACCCCAACCCCAACATCCGAAAGGCAAAGATCATGGTGAAAGTGGTCAAAAGCCTTCACAATAATTTCGGGGTACGAAGATCGAAAGATCAGCTCAGGAAGCGGTGGTCGGACCTGAAATTGAGAGAGCCAGAGCAGTACCGAAAGATCCGGAGAGTGCTGCAAAAAAGTAAGTAGTTGTGCTGTATTCCTATTCTTTCTGTCTTTATTCCGTTTGTGCTGCTCCATATGCTTTTATTCATTGTAACGTTTAAAAGGGCAACTTTAATGTTCATGGGCCCATTATTCGTTCGTATCAATCATTTTTCTTTCGGCCTCTAAAACATCATTGTTTAGGCCATATGCATTTTCCCACATTTTTTTGGGGCCTACTTGGATGCCAAATATTTGTTTGTGTAGATGGGTTTGTTACTAGAATGAAATGCCAACTAGATTGTGTGTAAGGAGAGGACACTGAGCAGCTGTTTTCACATCTGGACACTGGAGTACTAGTGTGGGACCCCAGAACACCATTTTTATTAGGGGGCCACACAGGTGCTCCAGTGTATACTATAGGGGGGGCTACATCTGTGAAGCTTGTACTAAACAGGTAAAGTATTGCACCTTGACAAAGGGCAATAAAAAAACTACATCTTGGAACTCGGCTAAAATAGACAATTGTACCCCACTTCCAAGCAATGTTTCCTATTTCTAGTTCTGCCATCAAATATCTGTGTGCTAATTCTACCATTTTTGTTTTACATAGGGGAGAAAAGACTCGGAGGACACCCCTCATCCGAGGAGACCAGAGACCCCCCACCTATGGAAGAAGGTGAAATACCCCCAAACGAAGAAAAGCAGGAGGAAGAAGAAGATGTGGTGGAGATTGGCACCACAACAGGTGAGTGTCTGCGACCACAGACTCAGGTAAACGAGATGGATGGTGGCAGATTTTTGATACCTGTTCTTGTTTTGTTTCTCTCTTTTTAGGTGATCGTGAGGTTGTGGATCCCGAACGCTTTACTTCAGAAAGTGCCCAGATCCTGATCGGGGAGATCATGGGGTGTAATCTTGAATTGCACAACATACAGCAAAAAATCAATGATGTTATTAAAAAAAAATAATAACATCATTGATGTTTTGGGGCGAATTTAAAACCCCACAAAATATATTTTTGTATTGTGGTCCAATTTTTAAAATCTTTTTGCAATGTTTTGAAAAGCCAAATTTGGAGGATGCACACAGCGTGTCAACATATGCTATCTGCCATCACGGGAGATCAATGGACGTGTTTTGGGGGTGCAACCCCTTCCTCAATTATAAAGTAGCGTTGAGGAAGGGCTTGCTCCCCCAAAACACGTCCCTTGATGCCCCCTGATGGCAGATAGCACATGTTGACATTCGTAGATTGGTGTGCATCTTCCAAATTTGGCTTTTCTAGGGTGATTTCCCCCCATCTGAACGCTATATCAAACACAGTTCCTAAATACTGATGTCTGATATAGCCTTCAGGTTTTACCATATGTGAACTTTGTAAGTTCAAGTTTTTTGGCTTTCTTGTTGGTTTTACACAGGCCTGTTTTACCTGAAATGGACATTTCGATTTTTGATAATGCTACTGCAAAAATTGTTATACAACAAACATGTTGGTTTGTTTTAAAAACCTTTGGTTTTTAATGCACATGTGATTGTGCAGGTATAAAAAAGTGGCTTACTCAAGAATGTGTGGATTATTGTCTCAACACTACAACACTTTTGGGGTGATGTAATAGCTGTTTTATGCAAAAATGGGGGTTATTTCCTAAGGGCAAATCCTCTTTGCACTACAAGTGCAGTTTCAGTGCAGTTTCAGTGCAGCTGCAAGTGCACTTGTAGTGATAAGTGTTTTTTGCATTTAGTAAATAACAGCCAACAGTGCTTTGTATAAGGTTACACAATCACGCCATTTTCTGCACTCAAAACATTTATATCAGGGTCAGCTAAAACAAACACAAGCAGTAAATGTCCACAAAGAATTTCTTTTTTTTTTATTATAAAAAGGCTTCACATATTGTCTGGCATATTGATAGCCCCCCTACCCGCAAAGAACTCCAGGTAGCGTAACCGGACATCACGGGCACTCAGGGAGGGCAAGCCAGGACGGCCACTTTCAAGCGCCGTCAGTGTGGTTTGATGTAGGATTCCGGCCTCAGGCCCAACTGAGCCAGCATAGTTGGCTGAATGTTTCCTTAAAAAATTATGGAGAACACAGCACACCAGTATAATATGGTTCAGTTTATACTCCGCCATATGGATGGGTGTCAGAAATAGTCGGAACCGGCTGGCCAGGATTCCAATTGTGTTCTCCACCACTCTTCGGGCTCTGGCCAGCCGGTAATTAAAAACCCTCTGTTCCGGGGTGAGGGTCCTCATCCGGAATGGCCACATCAGGTGGTCCCCCAGCGCAAACGCTTCATCAGCAACGAACACGAATGGGAGTCCTTCCACATTGTCCTCTGGAGCTGGGCGATGACTCCACCATCGGACATCCGGCCATTCTTCCCCACGTCCACATACAAGAAGTCGTAATTAGCCGACACCACCGCCAACATCACTATACTATTAAACCCCTTGTAATTATAACAGTACGACCCCGAGTTGGGTGGTGGGACAATGTGGACGTGTTTCCCATCAATTGCCCCTCCGCAGTTAGGAAAGTCCCACCGCTGGGCAAAGTGGGAGGCCACAGTCTGCCATTCCTGTGGCGTGGAAGGAAACTGTTGAGGAAAAAACAATAAACATTACTATTTTTTCACAGAAACATGGCAAGCAGATTATACACAAACATTATGGGGCAACCTCCAGATAGCATTTAGTAAGGGGAATTTAACAAGGCCAAAGTATAAGGTACACCTATCATATTCCCCCTCCCCCCCTCTCATGGGCCATTTCTAACATTATGGGTTGTGTGGAAATCTTGGACAGGTAACCCTCTTCACTTCATTGAGAGATGAATGCCTAAATAATGGGTATTACTTTGAACAGACCCTCCTTAGTTACACTATTGGCAGACCACTGGACAGGTAAGAAGTGTCTGAATACAAAGATAAAAATACACACTGTACACATTTGAGGACATTTGGACATTCTGCTATTACCTATCAAGATAATAATAGGATACAAAAACTTTAAACAGTACCATTGGAAAGTATACAGGCAGGCCCTTGCACTACATGCTTTGGGTAATTCATCCATAAATCTTACCAGAAAAGAGATGGGTATAGTGTGTCAGGGTTTGGCAAAGTCAGCAGATAGATGATTGAGGATAGAGAATTGGGATCAGCTGACTTAGCAGTTGGGGGGAGGGAGTGTTACTAAAAATTATTTGGGGACACCACAAAAAAAAGCCTCTGGCACTCTGCCTGAATTTAAATCAAAAATTACATTTCCAAACATTTTAGGGGGTGTTTGGGGTAAAGCACTACTATGGAGCTGATAAAATACATTGTTAAGTGTCTACATGAGGTGAATATAGGGCAGGAGACACCATGCTGGAGAGGTTATTGAAGGGCAAATATGTATGAAGGACCTAAAATAATAATTACATAAAAATCCAGCATGCATGAGGACAAAGGGGACATTCACAGCATATTACAAGCATGGTAATTAGGGAATGAGGAAAGAAATACAATATATTATCAAACAATAAATACAATAAAATATTATATATGATATTAAAGGATAAAAATTTTACCTTCATATACTCCTTCTGTAGGACCTGGATGATGGCAGAACAGGTCTCTGGGATAATGATCCCCAGAGCCTGGGGGGAGATGCCTGTCGAGAACTTTAAGTCCTGCAGACTTCTCCCTGTCGCCAAATACCGCAGGGTAGCGACCAACCTCTGCTCTGAGGTGATGGCTTGCCTCATGCAGGTATCCTGCCTGCTGATATAGGGGGTCAGCGAAGCCAACAAACGGTGAAACATGGGGTCCGTCATCCTGAGAAAGTTCCTGAAATCATCAGGATTATTCTCACGGATCTCACGGAGCAAAGGCATGTGACAGAACTGCTCACGCTGGAGCAACCAATTCTTGGTCCATGAACTCCTCCCCACCCTGTTCATGGACTGGACTTGTGTCAAGGTCAGGACCCCAACACCAAGCCTCCGCACAACACGAACTCTACGAGGAGTATGCATACAAAACATGGCTAGAAAACGGTCGGCTGCTCAGAACGAAGTAACAGAACGCACTGAAGAACAGCAAGGCCTGTGAAGAGCGACCTGAAAAACAGTAACGAACGAACAAGAATACAATGACTACCTAAAGTCATGCGGAACTTGCTTGCACGCACTGAAGAGCAGATACAAACCCACAAGCCCAAACTGAACGGCAGAAAACGATCTGAAAGCCACGAGTCTGAAAAAGCGCGAATCGTCTCTCACCAAACTTTTACTAACATGAGATTAGCAAAAGGAGCCCAAAGGGTGCTGCGCTTGGTTCTGAACCGGCCTTTTCTAGTCTCGTCGTACGTGGTGTACATGACCGCGTGGTTGGCGATCGGAAATTCCGACAACTTTGTGCAACCGTGTGTAGCCAAAATAAGTTTGAGCCAACATGCGTCGGAAAAATCCTAGGATTTTGTTGTTGGAATGTCCGAACAAAGTCCGACCGTGTGTACGCCCTATTAGCCTGTGCTGCATCTACAACCTGCTGCATATTTGCTCCCCTGTGAACATCTTCTTTTGAAGTTCTTTCACAATTCCCACTGCAGCCCCAGATTACCAGCATCCCAAACGGAGCAGCATTATATCAACACTCGCCACATAAGAGCAGTCACTACCCCGGACATACTGGTGACCTAGAGACCCTAGCCAGCACTCTCTCCTGTCTCACAAACAGCTAATTTCACCAACTCAAGATTGGGGACTTGTTGGGTGCTACCCCGGGCCTACGCAGCATGTCACCAACTAAAGCACAAAACTTGATCAGTACCGCCGACAGGATAAAGAGGACATGGAGGAAGATGGAGCCTCTGAGAAAGCTGGGGGGGGAGAACGAACAGCGAGTGACACTGACAAACTCCTTGAAGCAATCACCTTCTGCAGAACTTCTCTCACAGCACAAATTGAGGAAGTTAAGATGGATATTTCCCTTATTAGGCAAGACTTTCAAAATCTCAGGGACAGGGTGAAGGAAGCTGAGACCAGACTGAGCACGGTGGAGGATGCTATCCCACCATTACAAACATCTTCAGATCGTGTACAGCGGCAAATACACCAACTCCTAACAAAACAGGATGATATGGAAAATAGGCTGAGAAGATGTAACATACGCCTGATCGGCTTGC
The DNA here is from genome assembly GCA_037952925.1 of Lithobates clamitans. Classification (NCBI taxonomy): domain Eukaryota; kingdom Metazoa; phylum Chordata; class Amphibia; order Anura; family Ranidae; genus Lithobates; species Lithobates clamitans. Next base: position 8,382,372 of record JBBGZY010000655.1, read on the forward strand.
CAGAGGGGTCTGAGGGCAAGGACACTACCACGTTCTTGGAAGAACTTTTGATCAACACCTATGGAAGAGAAGCCTTCTCCCCTATGTTTGCGGTGGAGCGAGCACATCGCATGCCAGCAAGACCCCTCCCACAGGGAGCTCCTCCTCGCACGTTCATAGCTAAACTCCTCAATTACAAGGATCGAGACACAGCTCTAAGGATGGCGAGGGAGAAAGGCAATATCCTAGTAGGGAGTGTTAAAGTAGCCATATTCCCTGATTTCTCAGCGGAGGTACAGCGTCATCGGCAGAGCTTTACGGAGGCCAAGTGTAGGCTAAAGAACTTACAATACAAATATTCTATGCTCTTTCCTGCCCGCCTTAGAATAGAACATGACGGTCATGCAGTCTTCTTTGAGGATCCTGAGGAAGTGATCACCTGGTTGGAATGTTGTGCTATTCCTGAAAGAGCTGATTGATTGAGTCTCAACAACTCTGTGAATCTGCCATAGAACTGTTCATGAACCAGCATAAGTACAAAGTATAAATCCTTAATATCCACAGTATAAGAGTCAATTTACTATCCGGGGCTCCGGAGAGACAAAAGTCCTACCGACAACATGCATTGTGCGGCGAGACTTTACCCCACACAATACTGGGAAGCAGTACCATGAATACTGGAATTTTTTCTGGAACTTATTCGTTGCAGTTAACTGGAAGCAAGGGGATCGGGAGATCATACTATGCCTTATGCAAATGATATGGCTGATACCTCTTGTTCTACTCAGTCCCTGGGAACTTAACCAGATGCCTTGCATTCTACCTATAACCAAGAAGATGGAATGTTTCCCAGTTCAACATAAGTTAAGGGAATATGCCCGCACCAGTTTGGGACAGTGCAGGGCAGGGAGGGGGGTGGGAGTTCATTTGTTTATAGTTTGGTTAACCTTGATTGTGCATATTAACCATAGAAAACAGGTAACATCTCGAATGCTATACTCATGTGAATGTTCATATATGTCGTGCGATACAAGATTGATGCAGATATGTTTGCACACCAGGAACATGTGTGCCTTACGCATAGAGAACAAATTGTTTAACGTAACTGTTTTATTAGACATTAAAAGGTTTTGCTTATGGCATCTCTGAAGTTTCTCATATGGAATGTGAGGGGCATGCGCGAGAAATTTAAGTGCGCAGTGGTCTTCACATTCCTCAAGAAGCAACATGCCGATATAATAGAATTGGTGGACACACATGTTGAGGGGAGTGTCCAGATGGCACTTCGCCGGCCATGGGTTGGATGGGCGTACCATTCTACCCATACATCTCATTCCAGAGGAGTCTCAGTCTTGATAGCCAAATCGGTACATTTTGAATTGTGTGAGTTATCCACTGACCCACTAGGCCGATATGTCTTTATCCTTGCTAAACTATATGGAGAACCCCTACTTATAATGGCTTTTTATATACCACCCCCATTTAACATCTCCATAATTAAGAAGGGACTATCGTTCATGGCACATCATCCGACTATATCTGCAATTTGGTTAGGCGACTTTAATACCACACTCAATCCGACTTTAGACAGGCTCCAACTTGCTTCGCCTACCTGTAATACTCCCAATGAGACTAAGTTCTCTATGCTCATCTCCACCTTTCACTTAATAGACACATGGCGCCACAGGTTCCCACAGGCCAAATCATACTCGTGCTTCTCGTCTTCTCATACCTCCATGTCCCGTATAGATTTTATACTCATCTCCTGCAGGTTGACACCAAGACTATCAGAGGCTGTATTCTGCCCCAGAATACTCTCAGATCATAGTCCCTACTGGATCACATTAAGTATCCCTATAGCAAAACCACCACATTCATGGCGTTTGAACCCTTTTTGGCTCTCTCTCCTACCTGAGGATGATGAGCTTATGGATAAATGGAGAATGTACTTTATGGAGAATGACAAGTCAGCATCACCATCAGCAGTATGGGATTCCTTTAAACTATTCATTCGCTCCACATTAATAACCGCTATCAATAAAATTAGGACAAACTCTTCCAGTGCCCTCGGTAAGGCACTGGAGGATTTATCCTCTGCTGAAAGAGACTTTGCTACCACCCCGACCCCCACAAATGCAGACTTACTTAAACTACAAACTAGAGTAGTTAACCAGCTACAATACCAGAAAGCTAGACAAAAACTATTTTTCTCAAAACAAAAAATGCTTGAACATGGGGAAAAAGCAGGCAAACTGTTGGCATACTTGGTACATAGCGAAGATAGGCCTCCGGTGGTTATTACATTACATGGCCCTGGAGGACAACAAATAACAGACACACCTAGAGTAACCTCTATGTTCAGAGATTTCTTTGCTGACTTATACAAAACGACAGCTCCCACTGAGACGCAATCTATGTCTCTCTTTTTTGAGACTTTTTCCCACCGTTGACAGAAGAACAGATAGAACTATTAGAGGCACCTCTCACCATAGACGAAATTACCACAGCTATAGCCAGTTTTGCTAGGTCTAAATCCCCAGGATCAGACGGACTTCTAATTGAGTTCTATTCTCAATTCAGTGAAATACTAACCCCTAAACTACTAAAGTTATACAATCATCTCTTTGAGACTGGGACTTTACCCCCATCTATGACAGAGGCAACAATAGTCCTCATCTTCAAACCAGGAAAGGATCCGGGATACCCTGAATCCTATCGTCCAATATCCCTCTTACAAGTTGATATTAAGATATTAGCCAAAGTACTATCCATTAGGCTTAATCAAGTGATTTTATCATTAATACATGCAGATCAGGCTGGTTTCATGCCTGGTCGCAACACCTCGTTTAACCTACGGAAACTATATATTAATATACAGGCTACACACGAGGAGGTTGGATCGCGAGTTGTGACCTTAGACACAGCAAAAGCCTTCGATTTGGTGGAGTGGAGGTATCACTGGAGATGCTTAGAGGGTTACGGATTTGGCCCGAAATTTATTAAATGGGTCCAACTATTATACCAGGCACCTAGGGCTAGAGTGGTGGCTAATGGGTGGTCGTCTCAGATGTTTGACCTCAGCAGAGGCACGAGACAGGACTGCCCCTTATCCCTATTGTTGTATGCTCTGGCGGCAGAACCTCTGGCGATATCTATCCGAGCGAACCCGGAGGTTAAAGGACTTAGACTGGGCACTTTAACTGAAAAAATTAGCATGTATGCAGATGACACGCTATTATATTTAGCAGATTCGGGCCCATCATTATGTACTGCACTCCACACGATCGAACAGTTCGGAATATTTTCAGGACTGAAAATCAATTGGGACAAGTCCCAAATTTTACCAATTGATAGTTTTCCACCCTCAGAATCCCAAGCCAGGCTTCCGCTTCAGAGAGTTGATGTTATTAAATATTTAGGGATTCACATATCTAGATCCCCTGCGGACTATGTATCCCTAAATATAGATCCTCTCATTTCCACGGTTAAAAATAAAATACGGGTTTGGTCCAAATTACCATTGGGAATCTGGGGTCGCATAAATTTAATCAAAATGATTTTACTCCCTAAAATACTCTATGTCCTCTGGCATACCCCAATTTACTTACCTTTGAAACATTTCAAATCCTTAGAGTCCCTCCTTAAGCCATTTGTGTGGGGTACCAACCAACACAAACTAGCATGGCAAACCCTCAAGAATCTGACTGACTTTGGCGGCACAGCTCTACCTGACTTTAACCTATATTACATAGCAGCACAACTGTCACAGTTTTTCCACCTAGATAAAACGGACAACGAGAAATTCCTCACGTTCCTATGTCCAAAGTGGGCACAACACACTAAGGACTCGATATATGCAATAGCATCCGGCTCGGGGGGGATGGAGCTAGGAGAGAATAGACACACCATGATATACCACTACAGGAAAATATGGGATTTAGCTGCCCCTAAACTTGAAATTCCACAGTTCAATGACTACAAGCCGATATGGCATAACAAGAACCTTCCTGAGTTTAATAAAATTCATGACTCATTTATATGGTCCATGCAGGGAGTATTTTACCTACACCACTTATTAAAAGATGGACAGCTCAAAACCTTTGATTTACTTAAAGAAAAATTTACAATTCAGAACCAGATGTTCTTCAGATTTTTACAAATCCGGCAAGCGTCACAATCACAATTTCCTGACTCCCTCCCAAACCCCACACCTAATGTGCTTATGGCAGTAATTAAGAGTACAGACCCTCATAAATTGATCTCAGCTTTTTATAACATGCTCTCAACCCCTGTATCTACTAAAATAGCATATGATCTCAAACCAAGATGGGAAAGAGAGGTGGGACCAATAGAGGATGAGGAGTGGGGAAAGGCATTGGAGTCCTGTAAAGCTGTATCCCACAAACTATCAGACCGACTGTCACAGCTCTACATTATCCACAGGGCATATCTTACACCCCTTAGAGTGGCAAGATATAAACGTACACAACCTACCACATGTCAGATGTGCGGGAGGGAGACGGGCACTTTTTTTCACTTGATCTGGACATGCCCTAAGATTCATGGCCTGTGGGAGCAAATTGTAACATTCCTGCATGACACAATGGGCTCACCCCTAGCTCTACACCCAAAACCATGCCTTTTGGGCATAATTCCTGACACAATTGACAAATACACAAAAATATTTTTACATGAAACACTCTTTGCAGCAAGAAAGGTTATAGCCAAAAAATGGATGAGACAAGAGCCCCCTAAAATGGTGGAATGGAAGGTGGAGGTGAATAATACTTTACCATATAAGAAATGCATATATATAAATAGAGGTTGCCCTGCCAAGTACAACAAGATATGGGATCGTTGGCTTCAGGAATCTACTACTTGTGTCTAACACAATTAGATGGGCATGGAGGGATTTCTTAGATGGGTGTCTGGATATGTAGTTTTTATAACCTGAAAGTATACTCCATGAATATCTTCACACGACAAATATTTTGTACTCAATACCATGTGTATTAAAGTTCCAACAATTAATGTATTGTTACCATGTTCATGTGCTAATGCAATCATATTTTGTATGCACCAGTTAATCAATAAAACCTTGTTTGATTTAAAAAAAAAAAAAAAAGGTTTGTATATTTTCAAACTTTTATTTTACTTTCAGCATCATCTTGTTAGTTAAGCAATGGAGGGGCTGAGGGGGAGGTGGGGGGAGGTAAGCTAAACTGTTGGTCTGTGGTTAGCATATCATTTGCCCTTAACCCTGCTTGAGTTATGTGTGGACAAATGCACTGTGGTATAACATGTCTTTTTACTGTGGTACAGTCAGCATCTAACATATAAGTGTTGGCTGTAGACTCTTGGATATATGCATGTATGAGTGTGGTTATGCACCTGTGGCAGAAGACAGGATATGTTTGCAGAGACACATCAAATCCTCAAGTCTAACTTCTATGTTCTTAGGACAGCCTAACTTTATCAGAGATTTATTGGAGCAAATTAGAGTTTAATGTGTGACCGATGTACATTTTGCTCTTTTGCTTGGCATTAAGCCCAATGGGAACCTATCGTTGTTTTGAGTAAATTGTATTTCTTTTTGTTTAAATGTATTATTCAAACAATTTTGCAGTCATGTGAACAACTATGAACACCCCATAGTAAGTATTGACTTTTTCAATATATTCAAATAAACATTAGAATATTAAATCTTTAACTACTTCAATACAGGGCACTTTAGCCCCCTTCCTGCCCAGGCCATTTTTCAGCAATCAGCGCTGTCGCACTTTAAATGACAATTGCGCGGTCATGCAACACTGTACCCAAATTCATTTTTAATAATTTTCTTCACACAAATAGAGTTTTCTTTTGGTGGTTTTTTTTTACCGCTGTTTTTTTTATTATTTACAAAAAAAAGCAGACAAAAAAGTTTTCTTAGTTTCTGTCAGTAAACTTTGTAAATAAGTAATTTTACTCCTTTACTGATGTGCGCTTATGAGGCTGCACTGATGGGCACTGATGAGGTAGCACTTATGGGTACTAATTAGGTGGCACTGATGGGCACTGATAGGTGGCGGCACTGGTGGGCATTGATAGGCGGCACGGATAGGCGGCATTGATGGGCATTGGTGGGCAGCACTGATTAACAGAGGCAGCTCTAGGCTTTGTGAGGCCTTAGGCAAAACTTACACATGAGGTCCCAATCACGTCCATAATGGGAAAAAAAATTCAAGCAATAAAAATGGCTGCAAAAAGACGCAAAGATCTAGCACACAGTTCATCAGCACCACTTCCAGGGCACTCTCCTCACCCATCAGACATATGCAGCCAATAAAACATCTGGGACCCAAGGTGGCAACCCCTCTAGGAATTTCCTATGTCTTGGGAGAATGGGGAGGGAATGTCACTGAGTCATTCCACATCCACAGAGGAAGTAGAGTGGGGGGATCCCAGCACAGTGCAGAGAGAAGGGGGAGGGAGAGACAGGAGGGGAGGGAGAGGGGGGATAGAGAGAGAGAGAGAGGAGGGAGAGAAAGAGGGGGAGAGGGAGGGGGGAGAGAGAGGGGAATTGAGAGAGAGGGGGGAGAGAGGAGGGAGAGAAAAAGGGGAGGGAGAGAGACAGGTGGAGAGAGAGGGGGGAGAGAGGAGGGAGAGAGAGAGGGGAGAGAGAGAGGGGGGAGAGAGAGAGGAGGAGGGAGAGAGAGAGGGGAGAGAGAACGAGAGATAGAAGGGAAGAGAGAGGGAGGGTGAGGGAGAGAGAGAGTGGGAGGGAGAGAGAGAGAAAAAGGGGAGAGAGAGAGAGGGGAGGGGGGGTGAGAGGAGGAGCAAGAGATTGTGAGCGATAGGGGGAGAGAGAGAGGAAGGGAGAGAGAGAGAGGGGGAAGGGAGAGAGAGAGGGGGAGGGGGAGAGAAAAAGAGGGGAAAGAGAGAGAGGGGGAGGGGAAGAGAAGGGGAGGAAAAGAGAGGGGGGAGGGGAGCGAGAGGGGGAGCAAGAGATTGTGAGTGAGAGGGGGAGGGAGAGGGGGTGAGAGAGAGAAGGTGAGCGAGGGGGAGAGAGAGAGGGGGGTGAGAGGGAGGGGTATAGAAAGATAAATAATGAAGAAACTCCTGCGCTGTCAGAAATACCTATGCTAAGGGGCACTGCTGCAACACCTAAAATGGCTGATCCAAACAGACAAAAGTGGTATGAATAAAGTGAGTGGTGTTTGCGCTGTGATAAAAAGGGGAAAGGGGGAAGAGGAAGGGGAAGGGGCTAACACAAATGTATAGAGAGGTGAGTGAAAAAATGAAAATGTTTTTTTTTTTTCAAAAGGTATAATGAGCATGAGGGCTAGTATCATACTAGCACATGAAAAATATTGTAGATACTGAAACAAAAGGAAAAAAAATTATCAGTGCAAAAGGGCTAGTATCATACCAGCACATATGTGGTAACTCAGCAAATACTTATTAAAAAAAAAAATCTCAGTGCAAAAGGGCTAGTATCATACTAGCACATATGTGGTAACTCAGCAAATACTTATTGGTGACTCCAAGTAAATAAATAAATGGTGAACAATCCCACCACCTTGTAGTACAAAGTGCTCAAACAACGAGTCATCAGTTCCAGAAAGGCAAAATGAAAAAATTATACAAAATATAACAGTATAATGAAATGTAATAAAGTGCGGTCTCATGGGCACTAAATCCGAATAGACTGAGGAAACAAAATTGCCTAAAACGTATAAAAAGCTATAAATGAGTGACAAATACAGTGTGGGTACAAAAAAGTGAACCAAATATAAATCAAGAAAAGTCCATGTGCATGAGGGCTAGTATCATACTAGCACATAAAAAATATTGTAAATACTGAAAAAAAAAAAAAAAAAGGAATCTCAGTGCAAAAGGGCTAGTATCATACTAGCACATATGTGGTAACTTAGCAAATTCTTATTAGTGACTCCAAGTAAACAAGTAAATAAATAAATGGTGAACAGTCCCATCACCTTGTAATACAAATTGCTCAAACAATGAGTCATCAGTTCCAAAAAAGGCAAGTCCACAAGCCACAGGAAAGGGAAAAAAGTCTTTAGTGGGGACACCTCTGTGCTCGCAAGCAGCTCTCCTTACTGCTGCAAGACAACAGCTTGTAATCCAATAACAAATCACCAGCAGGCAAGGGTCCCATCCAGTAGTTCAGGCGATTCGGGTGGTGGGTGTGCAGGATGGTATATAAAAAACATAAGCAGACAGTATATAGTATAACTCCGTGGCGGCCAGAGTGGAAAAAGGGGACAGGACACAGAAGGGGGATTCTCTCACTTTTGTAAAATGAGTGTGGGCGTCAATCCAACGAATGCCGAGTTCGTATACCTCAAAAGGGTGTCTTCAAACCGTCCCCATTTCCTCAAAGCTCGTCACAATGGGATGAATATATGTGGAGTGTTGGAAGAGAGTGCACATAGCGTGATCCCGTATATAAATCAGTTTATTAGGTTAAAAACAACATGGTACACTTACATTTAGCAGAAGGCTATAGTAAAAAAAATCCACGAGCACCGAGCTTGTATCCTATCGTCAGTCTGTGACAGTTCCCGTGCTCCAATCCTGACGCGTATCGTCGCGTGATGAAGTCACGTGATGTGACTCACTCACCTCTCTATACATTTGAGTTAGTCCCTTCCCCTTCCTCTTTCCCCTTTCCCCTTTTTATCACAGCGCAATCACCACTCACTTTATTCAGGGGTAAAGAAAGGGTGCGCAAAAGGGGGAGAGAGAGAGATTGAGCGAGAGAGGGGTATGGAGAGAGGGGGGAGAGAGAGGTGGAGAGAGAGGGAGAGGGAAGGAGGGAGGAGAGGAGAGGGGAGAGAGAGAGAAAAGAGAGAGAGGGAGGATAGAGAGAGTTAGGAGAGAGAGAGAGGGAGAAGAGGTGAGGGAGAGATGGAGATGGAGGAGAGGGAAGGAGTGGTGGGAAGGGGAGAGAGAGGGGGGGGAGGGAGAGAGAGAGGGGGAGAGAAAAAGGAGGGGGAGAGAGGGGTAGAGAAAGGGTGCGCAAAAGGTGGAGAGAAAGAGGGTGAGCGAGAGGGTGAGCGAGGGGGGAGAGAGGGGTATGTAGAGAGGGGAGAGAGAGAGGTGGAGAGGGGAGGAGGGAGGAGAGGAGGGGGGAGAGAGGGAGAGAGAGGGACAGAAAGAGTGGAGAGGTGAGGAGAGAGGGGGAAGAGAGAGAGAGGGTGGAGAGGAGAGGGAGTGGTGGAGATGGAGGAGAGGGAGGGAGTGGTGAGAAGGGGTAAGAGAGAGGAGGAGTGTGATGAGAGAGAGAGGGGGAGGGAGGGAGAGAGAGGGGGGAGGGAGAGAGAGGGGGGAGGGAGGGAGGGAGAGAGAGAGGGGGGAGAGAGAGGGAGGGAGAGAGAGAGAGAAAGAGAGAGAGAGGGGGAGGGGGAGGGGGAGAGAGGAAAGGGAGAGAGGGAGTGAGGGGGTAAGAGAGAGATATGGGGGAGTGGGTGAGAGAGGGAGGGGGAGAGAGGGGGAGCGAGAGGGGGAGAGAGAGAAGGTGAGCGAGGGAGATAGGGAGAGGAGGGTGAGAGGGAGGGATAGAGAAAAGGTGTGCAAAAGGGGGAGAGAGGGTGAACGAGAGAGGGGTATGGAGAGAGGGGGGAGAGAGAGGTAGAGAGAAAGGGAGAGGGAAGGAGGGAGGAAAGGAGAGAGAGAGGAGAGGGAGAGAGGGAGAAGAGGAGAGGGAGGGAGAGGTGGAGGAGAGGAAGGGAGTGGTGGGAAGGGGTGAGAGAGAGAGAGAGAGAAAGAGAGAGGGGGGAGGGAGAGAGAGAGGGGGAGGGAGAGAGAAAAAGGAGGGGGAGAGAGAGAGTGGGGGAGCAAGAGATTGTGAGTGAGAGGGGGAGGGAGAGTGGGTGAGAGAGAGATGTGTGGGAGAGAGGGTGAGCAAGAGAGGGTGAGTGGGAGGGGGAGAGGGAGAGGGGGTGAGAGAGAGGGGTAGAGAAAGGGAGCACAAAAGGGGGAGAGAAAGAGGGTGAGCGAGGGAGGGTGAGCGGGGGGGAGAGAGAGGGGTATGGAGAGAGGGGAGAGAGAGAGGCGGAGAGAGAAGGGAGGAGGGAGGAGAGGAGGGGGGAGAGAGGAGAGGAGGGGAGAGAGAGAGGGAGAGAGAGGGACAGAAAGAGAAGAGAGGTGAGGAGAGAGAGGGAAGAGAGAGAGAGAGGGTGGAGAGGAGAGGGAGTGGTGGAGATGGAGGAGAGGGAGGGAGTGGTGGGAAGAGGTAAGAGAGAGGAGGAGTGTGATGAGAGAGAGAGGGGGAGGGAGGGGGAGAGAGAGGGGGGAGGGAGATAGAGGGGGAGGGAGAGAGGGGGGAGAGAGGGAGAGGGAGAGGGAGAGAGAGGGTAGAGGAAGAGAGAGAGAGAGAGAGAGAGAGAGGGGAGGTGGAGAGAGGAAGGGGGGAGAGGGAGTGAGGGGGTAATAGAGAGAGAGGGGGAGGTGAGAAAGAGGGGGGTGAGGGAAAGGGGGTGAGAGAGATTTCTAGCCCTGTCTGCAGCCCCTCCTGTGCCCCATGTCTCAGTCTGTGAGAGCACTGGGGGGGCAAAGAGCAGGGAGAAGTTGGAGTGTGCTGGGGGTGGGGGCAGAGAGTGCTGGGGGTGGAGAGTGCTGGGGGGTGGGGGGGGGCATTGAGTGCTGGGGGCCAGAGAGTGCTGGGGGTTGGGGGCCGGAGAGTGCTGGGGGGTAGGGGGGCGTTGAGTGCTGGGGTGGGGGCCGGAGAGTGCAGGGGGGTGCGGGCCAGAGAGTGCTGCGGGGTGGGGGCCGGAGAGTGCTGGGTCCCAGAGAGTGCTGAGGGGCAGAGAGAATTGTGAAAGGTGAAGAGCACAGGAGGGGTGGGGGCTGGAGAGCGCTGGGGGGGAGCTTGAGAGGGGGGAGAAAGAATTGTAGTGGACAGCGGGGGGTGCTGGCGAAATGGGGGCAGAGTCAGGGAGGACAAGGAGGGACTAGAGAGCAGGAAGGGCAGAGCCAGGGAGCACACGGAGGGGCCGGAGAGCAGAAAGGGCAGAGCCAGGGAGCACATGGAGGGGCCGGAGAGCACGGGGGTGCAGAAAAAGTTAGATAGGAGGAGCGGTGAGGAGACTGAATATACTGGAATTGATTCTTCCATATTCCTCCATGCAGCCGCTGAATGATCACTTCTCCTCCTCTCCCTCCTGCAGACATTCAGCAGCTGCATGGAGGGTAATGGAAAAATCAATTCCACTATGTTCAGTCTCCCCACCGCCTCCTCCTATTCAGGCACACAGGGAGGCTGCACGGGCACTCACCTTCTCTCAGGTCGGCCAGGCAGCATAAGAGCTCCTTCCTCTTCACAAACATGGGGCAGCTCAGCTGGATAGCTTCAGCGACCCCCGGCCCCGACTGCGGAACCAAATAGGAGGCAGGTACAGAGAGGTTGGGTGAGCAGCACAGGCTGAAGAAGCAGCTCAACTGTGGTTCCCACATGGTTGGACAGGCGTCCCGCATGCCTTGGAGTTGGGTGCTGCCACCTAGAGGCCTCTACTGTCCCGCTCCCCGCACTTGCTGCCACCGGACTGGGACGCTCCAAGATGAGACCTTGACATCAGTGTTTGATCACAGGCAAAATTAGGCGGCCGTGATCGGCTAATTTGCCTAATTAGAGAGCCGCCTCTGCTGATGAGCAGGCACTGATGGGCACTGAAAGGCAGCACTGACTGGTATCACTAATGAGCACTGATTGGTGTCACTGATGGGCAATGATTGGTGGCATCGATGGGCACTGATTGGTGGCACTGATGGGACTTTACTGTAATCAGGGCACTGTTGATCAGTGCCCTGATTACCTGTCCTGGTGTCTCCTGTGGGGAGATGCCGCTGATTGGCTCTCCTCGCCACACACTCTGTCAGTGTGAGGCAAGGAGAGCCGATTACTGGCACTTACGCATTTATTTGTGACCGGCTGTGATTGGACACAGCTAATCACATGATTAAAGAGCCGTGTCATCGGCTCTTTACAGAGATCGGGGTCACGCCATGTCCTAGGAACACGGCATGGCCGCGATCGCCGCACTGCACGCTGTCATATGACATTGTCCCAGAAAGAGAGCAGCACCGCTCCTCCTTCATTTGGCAGTGGGCGGGCAGCAAGTGGTTAAACAGTGTCTACAGATAAAGGCGATACACTTGAATAAAAACACAAGGACATTTTGATTTATTCAACAAAAATAACAATAGATGTCATGGTACCATACAAATTGTAAGTAACCCCTTGGCCTTAGAAGCTTGTATTGTATTTATTGGTGCATATAAACACACCACATATTTGTAAAAATCTTTATCAAAAAAAACAAAAAACGAAAAAGGTTCCACAATGTAAATCCATCTTCAATAAGTTGTTCAGCGATCCTCATCGATCACGATAAATGGTGATCCCAAGGCCCCCTTGAAAAAAAAGTGGTACCTGCACATAATGATCCAATCCCAATAGACTCCATGTCATAATTGACAGCTTCTGGCTGGCTGAATGTAAAGAAAGGGACCGTGAGCTGTCTGATCTCATTGACTGAATATGATCATGACTATTTTTGGTCAATGATGTCTTCCAGATTGCCTGCCAGCTTGTTTACAATCTGACAGGTAGTTGAATGTTGGTTAAAAAGATATTAGACATAAAGTAGACATAAGTTAGAAATAAACCACCAGAGTTTAAAACATGAGGTTATAACAGTGGTCATAGTACCTGTGTAGTGTGAGTACCTGAGTGTTGTCTGAGTAGTGTGTGTGGATCGTTAGTACTTGTGTATTGTCTACTGTATACTTGAGTATTGCGAGTGCACGTAGGTCTGCGACTGTTCTGCGATTGCACGTAGGTCTGTGAGTACCTGTGTATTGTCTTGTTGTGTACCTGTGTACCTGTGTATTGTCTTGAGTATTAGTGCTAGGAAGCTAGCTGTTAGGTAATTTGGACAGGGTAAAATCCCCAATCCTCACTAAATTTAATAGGTACGATGCCCGGCGGGTGTGGAGAGGCAACTCTTTGTACATCTTGCTGCATGTGTGCGTTCCTTGATCATCCGATCGAGGGCGAATACTGCTGTGCAAAATGTAAGCACATTGTTTCCCTGGAAGCCCAGGTTCTGAATCTGGGGATGCAACTGTCAGCACTGAGAAGTCCCTCCATACTAAAGGAGAGCCAGGAACGTACACGGCAGGTGCCGGCAGGGGTCAGCACAGAGGCGGGTGGAGACAAAGAGGTGCAGGCACTAGCAAAGAGTAGATGGGTGACAGTCAGGAGGGGTAGAGGGGGAAGTGCCAGGGAGGCCGATCAAAGACTGGAGCATCCCAGTAAGTACGCTCCATTGAGTGACATTGGTGAAACCAGTCAGGGACCAGCACTGCTGGAGGTGAGGGACTCTCCTAGCTGCCGAGGGAAGAACTCCTCCAGTGAGAGTGGGGGGGCAGCAAAGGGAAAGAAAAGACAGATTCTGGTGGTAGGGGACTCAATTCTTAGAAGGACAGAGAGGGCAATCTGTAACCAAGACCTGAAGAGCCGAACAGTATGTTGTCTACCGGGCGATCGGGTTCGGCACATCACGGATCTTGTGGACAGATTACTGGGAGGGGCTGGGGAAGACCCGGCTGTCATGGTGCACGTTGGCACCAATGACAAAGTCAGAGGCAGATGGAGTGTCCTAAAGAACGATTTTAGGGACATAGGAGCTAAATTGAGGAAAAGGACCTCCAAGGTAGTATTCTCAGGAATACTACCGGTACATTGAGCCACACCAGAAAGGCAGAGGGAGATTAGGAAAGTAAACAAGTGGCTGAAGAGCTGGTGTAGTAAGGAGGGGTTTGGGTTCCTGGAGGACTGGGCCGACTTCTCAGTCGGTAACTGGTACTATAGAAGGGACGGACTGCACCTAAATGAGGAGGGTGCAGATCTGCTGGGAATGAAGATGGCAAAAAAGTTAGAGGGGTTTTTAAACTAGACGATGGGGGGAGGGTCCAGAGGCAGAGATAGCCAGCACGGAAGATATTCCAGAGGGTAGCACAAAAACACAAGGTGAGTATAGTAGCAAGTCCTAGTTGCAATCTCGAAACACCCAATACAAGGACAATATGCGACCGGTCTAAACTATGTGGCATGTTCACCAATGCCAGGAGCATGGCGGACAAGATGGGTGAACGAGAGATACTGTTGTACAAGGAGGATTTGGATTTTGTGGGAATTTCAGAGACCTGGTTCAACAGCTCTCATGATTGGCTGGCAAACATTCAAGGGTATACCCTATACAGCAAGGATAGAGAGGATAAAAAAGGGGGAGGGGTATGCCTATATATCAAGAATAATGTACAAGTGAATGTGAGAGATGACATCACTGAGGGAGCTAGAGAGGAGATGGAATCCTTATGGGTAGAGCTCCAAAGGGATGAAGCTAAGGGGAAAATAATACTGGGAGTATGCTATAGGCCCCCAACCTGAGGGAGGAAGTGGAGACAGATCTCCTATCACAATTTGGATTAGCAGCAAGGATGGGAAGTGTTATTATAATGGGGGATTTTAATTATCCAGACATAGACTGGGCGGAAGGAACCGTGCATTCATTTAAGGCTCGCCAGTTCCTTAATGTCTTGCAGGACAATTTTATGGGTCAGATGGTAGACGCACCAACTAGAAATAAAACATTACTGGATCTACTGATTACCAACAATACAGACCTGATCACAGATGTGGAAATACGGGGCAATTTAGGTAACAGTGATCACAGGTCAATTAGTTTCAGTATAAATCACACAAATAGGAAACATAAAGGGAATACAAAGACACTGAATTTCAAAAGAGCCAACTTCCCTAAACTACAAACCTTGCTAAAAGGCATAAATTGGGATAAAATATTAGGAACAAAGAATACGGAGGAGAGATGGGTTTGCTTTAAGAGCATATTAAATAAGGGCATTAGCCAATGCATCCCATTGGGTAATAAATTTAAAAGAGCGAACAAAAATCCTGGATGGCTTATCTCCAATGTAAAAATGCATATAAAAGCAAAGGAGAAGGCCTTCAAAAAATACAAGGTTGAGGGCTCATCCTCAGCATTTAGACTTTATAAAGAATGCAACAAGAAATGTAAGGGTGCAATTAGGACAGCTAAGATAGAACATGAAAGACACATAGCGGAGGAGAGCAAAAAAGAAACCCAAGAAATTCTTTAAGTATGTAAACAGTAAAAAAGGTAGGACAGACCATATTGGCCCCATAAAGAATGAGGAAGGACATCTGGTTACAAAGGATGGGGAGATGGTGAAGGTATTGAATTTATTCTTCTCCTCAGTCTTCACGAGTGAATCAGGGGGCTTCAGTAACCAAAACTGCAGTGTTTATCCTCATGACACAACACAGGAAGCACCTCCATGGTTAACAGAGGACAGAATTAAAATTAGACTTGAGAAACTTAACATTAATAAATCACCGGGACCAGATGGTTTGCATCCGAGGGTACTTAGGAAACTCAGTCAAGTGATTGCCAGACCGCTGTTCCTAATTTTTACAGATAGTCTACTGACTGGAATGGTACCAGCTGATTGGAGAAAAGCCAATGTAGCACCAATATTTAAAAAGGGCCCAAAATACATCCCTGGGAATTACAGACCAGTTAGCCTAACATCAATAGTATGTAAACTCTTGGAGGGGATGATAAGGAACTATATACAAGATTTTAGTAATAAGAACGGTATCATTAGCAGTAATCAGCATGGATTCATGAAGAATCGTTCTTGCCAAACCAATCTATTAACCTTCTATGAGGAGGTGAGTTACCATCTAGATAAAGGAAGGCCCGTAGACGTGGTGTATCTGGATTTTGCAAAAGCATTTGACACAGTTCCCCATAAACATTTACTGTACAAAATAAGGTCCGTTGGCATGGACCATAGGGTGAGTACATGGATTGAAAACTGGCTACAAGGGCGAGTTCAGAGGGTGGTAATAAATGGGGAGTACTCAGAATGGTCAGGGGTGGGTAGTAGGGTTCCCCAGAGTTCTGTGCTGGGACCAATCCTATTTAATTTGTTCATAAACGATCTGGAGGATGGGATAAACAGTTCAATCTCTGTATTTGCAGACGATACTAAGCTAAGCAGGGCAATAACTTCTCCGCAGGATGTGGAAACCTTGCAAAAAGACCTGAACAAATTAATGGGGTGGGCGACTACATGGCAAATGAGGTTCAATGTAGAAAAATGTAAAATAATGCATTTGGGTGGCAAAAATATGAATGCAATCTATACACTGGGGGGAGAACCTCTGGGGGAATCTAGGATGGAAAAGGACCTGGGGGTCCTAGTAGATGATAGGCTCAGCAATGGCATGCAATGCCAAGCTGCTGCTAACAAAGCAAACAGAATATTGGCATGCATTAAAAGGGGGATCAACTCCAGAGATAAAACGATAATTCTCCCACTCTACAAGGCTCTAGTCCGGCCGCACCTGGAGTATGCTGTCCAGTTCTGGGCACCAGTCCTCAGGAAGGATGTACGGGAAATGGAGCGAGTACAAAGAAGGGCAACAAAGCTAATAAAGGGTCTGGAGGATCTTAGTTATGAGGAAAGGTTGCAAGCACTGAACTTATTCTCTCTGGAGAAGAGATGCTTGAGAGGGGATATGATTTCAATTTACAAATACCGTGACCCCACAATAGGGATAAAACTTTTTTGCAGAAGAGAGTTTAACAAGACTCGTGTCCACTCATTAAAATTAGAAGAAAAGAGGTTTAACCTTAAGCTACATAGAGGGTTCTTTACTGTAAGAGCGGCAAGGATGTGGAATTCCCTTCCACAGGCGGTGGTCTCAGCGGGGAGCATTGATAGCTTCAAGAAACTATTAGATAAGCACCTGAATGACCGCAACATACAGGGATATATAATGTAATACTGACACATAATCACACACATAGGTTGGACTTGATGGACTTGTGTCTTTTTTCAACCTCACCTACTATGTAACTATCTATGTAATATAAAGACATAACGGTAGACATAAAGCAGATCTGAACTAAAAAAATATACAGGTAGGATCTAGCAATGTTAATGGCACTTAACTGCCTCTATTAGTCTCAGGAAATCTAGAGTGAGATTTGATAATGTGACTTCTGTGCTGTTCATTGTGCTCTTTCTTATAGGCTCTGACATCAGGAAATAAAGCCCTGCTTCTACCAAGATGACCACCTTCACAATGAGACACAGTGCAGAACAAGGTGTGGTAAGTCAGCTGCCGGGAAACAACAGGTAATACTGGTGAATAGTCTTTTACCCTTTTTTGGGCAGAGCTTCCAGAGTTTAGTTCATTTTTATTTGAAGTATCCATTTGGGCACAACCCTATATTAAAATAACATCTACGTCTTTCAGTAATCATTTTTAATTTTTTTTCCTATTCTTTTTTTGGAATGCAAATCAACAAAGCCGCACTGTTCTTTACTCTCTGTACAATCAACTGATGAGCTGTCTTGTAACAGCTACAGCTTGCTTGTGTTCCATAAATAATGTTAAGCTTATTAGCTTCAAATTAATGTTATGGTGCCGATAGACTTATTTGAAATCTTGCAGTAGAGACAGATGGATGTTCTGATAGATGTGTAACACTTTAGGGATAATGAGATTCACTAGTTATGTTAATGATAGATTAACATCCTATTTCATATTCATCACCATTTTATTAATAGTCATTAAGACTAATGCAGCGTAGTAAGTGCATGCAGAAAATACAGTGCTAGGTTTAGTGTTATGCTATGTTGTCACTTTAATTAGGAGTCTGACCATCTCCCTTACAGTTTACCAGGGCCAGTAATTACAATGTTGTTGTATAGGATCGGAGGAGGATGCCGTACTCATGCTGTGCTTTTGGCTGCTAAAGTTCCCTTACTAGTCTCAGCCGTTTGGTTGTTAGCATGGATCTTAAGCCCCCCCCCCCCCTACATTACAACTTGTAGGTGTCATCTTTGGATCTAGTTTCCAGGTCCGAAGAATGTTTTGGACCCCAGCCCGTGCACAGGCACGCGCCAAACTCTTGGATGTGGCGTTTTCCAGCACCTATTGGGATTGCACCCTATATATGAGTCACCCATAGTACCTCACATTACCAACAATTTGGATTATCGTTATGTGCACATGGCCTGGGAGACCGCAGTGAAGCTGATTTTATGTCTTGGATGCCTTTATAACATTTGCACTTTGAAAATGGTAACTCTCACTTGTTAACCACTTCAGCCCCGGAAGGATTTACCCCCTTCCTGACCAGAGCACTTTTTACAATTCGGCACTGCGTCGCTTTAACTGCTAATTGCGCGGTCATGCAATGCTCTACCCAAACGAAATTTGCGTCCTTTTCTTCCCACAAATAGAGCTTTCTTTTGATGATATTTGATCACCTCTGCCATTTTTATTTTTTGCGCTATAAACGGAAAAAGACTGAAAATTTTGAAAAAAAATGATATTTTCTACTTTTTGTTATAAAAAAAATCCAATAAACTAAATTTTAGTCATACATTTAGGCCAAAATGTATTCGGCCACATGTCTTTGGTAAAAAAAATGTCAATAAGCGTATATTTATTGGTTTGCGCAAAAGTTATAGCGTCTACAAACTAGGGTACATTTTTGGAATTTACACAGCTTTTAGTTTCTGACTGCCTATGTCATTTCTTGAGGTGCTAAAATGGCAGGGCAGTACAAAACCCCCCCAAATGACCCCATTTTGGAAAGTAGACACCCCAAGGAAATTGCTGAGAGGCATGTTGAGCCCATTGAATATTTATTTTTTTTGTCCCAAGTGATTGAATAATGACAAAAAAAAGAAAAAAAAAAAAATTACAAAAAGTTGTCACTAAATGATATATTGCTCACACAGGCCATGGGCATATGTGGAATTGCACCCCAAAATACATTCAGCTGCTTCTCCTGAGTATGGGGATACCACATGTGTGGCACTTTTTGGGAGCCTAGCCGCGTACGGGGCCCCGAAAACCCAGCACCACCTTCAGGATTTCTAAGGGCATACATTTTTGATTTTACTCCTCACTACCTATCACAGTTTTGAAGGCCATAAAATGCCAAGATGGCACAAAACCCCCCCCAAATGACCCCATTTTGGAAAGTAGACACCCCAAGCTATTTGCTGAGAGGCATGGTGAGTATTTTGCAGCTGTCATTTGTTTTTGAAAATGAAGAAAGACCAGAAAAAAAATTTTTTTTTCTTTTTTCAATTTTCAAAACTTTGTGACAAAAAGTGAGGTCTGCAAAATACTCACTATACCTCTCAGCAAATAGCTTGGGGTGTCTACTTTCCAAAATGGGGTAATTTGGGGGGGGGTTTGTGCCACCTGGGCATTCCATGGCCACCGAAACTGTGATAGGTAGTGAGGAGTGAAATCAAAAATTTACGGCCTTAGAAAGCCTGAAGGCGGTGCTTGGTTTTCGGGGTCCCGTGCGCGGCTAGGCTCCCAAAAAGTCCCACACATGTGGTATCCCCGTACTCAGGAGAAGCAACAGAATTTATTTTGGGGTGTAATTTCACATATTCCCATGGCATGTTTGAGCAATATAACATTTAGTGACAACTTTGTGCAAAAAAAAAAAAAAAAAAAAATTGTCTCTTTCCCGCAACTTGTGTCACAATATAAAATATTCCATGGACTCGACATGCCTCTCAGCAAATAGCTTGGGGTGTCTACTTTCCAAAATGGGGTCATTTGGGGGGGGTTTGAACTGTCCTGGCATTTTATGCACAACATTTAGAAGCTTATGTCACACATCACCCACTCTTCTAACCACTTGAAGACAAAGCCCTTACTGACACTTTTTGATTACATGAAAAAATTATTTTTTTTTGCAAGAAAATTACTTTGAACCCCCAAACATTATATATTATTTTAAAGCAATTGCCCTACAGATTAAAATGGTGGGTGTTTCATTTTTTTTTTTCACACAGTATTTGCGCAGCGATTTTCAAACGCATTTTTTGGGGAAAAAACACACTTTTTTAAATTTTAATGCACTAAAACACACTATATTGCCCAAATGTTTGATGAAATAAAAAAGATGATCTTAGGCCGAGTACATGGATACCAAACATGACATGCTTTAAAATTGCGCACAAACGTGCAGTGGCAACAAAATTACTACATTTTTAAAAGCCTTTAAAAGCCTTTACAGGTTACCACTTTAGATTTACAGAGGAGGTCTACTGCTAAAATTACTGCCCTCGATCTGACCTTCGCGGTGATACCTCACATGCATGGTGCAATTGCTGTTTACGTTTGACGCCAGACCGCCGCTTGCGTTCGCCTTAGCGCGAGAGCAGGGGGCGACAGGGGTGCTTTTTTTTATTTATTTTTTTTCTTTATTTTTTTTTGCTTTTTTATCTTATTTTTAAACTGTTCCTTTCATTTTTTTTTTTTTTAAATCATTTTTATTGTTATCTCAGGGAATGTAAATATCCCCTATGATAGCAAAAGGTAGTGACAGGTACTCTTTTTTGAAAAAATTGGGGTCTATTAGACCCTAGATCTCTCCTCTGCCCTCAAAGCATCTGACCACACCAAGATCGGTGTGATAAAATGCTTCCCCAATTTCCCAATGGCGCTATTTACATCCGGCGAAATCTAAGTCATAAAATGCTCGTAGCTTCCGGTTTCTTAGGCCATAGAGATGTTTGGAGCCACTCTGGTCTCTGATCAGCTCTATGGTCAGCTGGCTGAATCACCGGCTGCATTCTCAGGTTCCCTGTTGAGACAGGAGAGCCAGAGAAAAACACGGAAGACGGTGGGGGGGGGGCATTCCCTCCCACTGCTTGTAAAAGCAGTCTAGAGGCTAATTAGCCCCTAGGATTGCTTTTACATGAAAGCCGACCGCTGGCTAAAAAGAATGATAACAAGATGATACCTAAACCTGCAGGCATCATTCTGGTATAACCACTCAAAGTCGTGAATGGCGTACCTGAAGACAAAAAAATGGTTAACAATAAAGCACAGTAAACGGTAAAGTATAAATAATTACATACCTGAAAAACAAACATGATAAAACATAATAACAATAAAACATTGCAGAATAGAATACAGTAAAAAAGAGCAGAACAATAGAGAGAGAATAGAGAGAGAGAGAACAATAAAACGACAACTATTTTTTTAAATTTTTGTTTGTGTTTTTTTTTTTTTTTTACACTTTTTTTTTGTAACTGTAACTTTTATAACTGTAACCGGTTCCAGGTTCGAGTCTCTCAAAATGCGGTGGCATCTTGGGAGACCCTGTGAAAGTGTGCCTAGTCTGTGCAATGCTGTACGCTACGCTAATACTCAACTAGTGCATGGTAGCGTTCAAAACATTCACCAAGTGTTACTGCAGTGCTGGTTTGACTACGACCGGGGTGTACTACGCCGCTGGTGCTTGCCAGTTCACCAAAACGCTACAAAGAAAAGTGTCAGTGATCGATCGATACTGCACTTGGGTGGGCTGGGCTGGGCCGGGCGGAGGGGCAAAACGCAGGTGCTAGCAGGTATCTGGGCTGATCCCGCTAACACTGCGTTTTTGGGAACCCTAAACTGCTGGGGACGCTAGTATAGATCTGATCGGATCAGATATTGATGCGTTCAGATACTATACCACTAAGGGAGGTGTACGGTGCGTGTACGGTGCGTGCGTGGGTGTTCGCGGTACTGGCGCTAATCTGACGCTGCCTAGGGCGACGCATATCACCGCCGGGCGATCAGGGGGCTAAACTTTTATTCGGTATGACGGCGAACCTAAATATTTACGTCCCTAACTAGCGTCACCAGCGACACTAATACAGCGATCAGAAAAATGATCGCTTAGTGACACTGGTGACGGGGGGTGATCAAGGGGTTAAAACTTTATTAGGGGGGTAAGGGGGTACCCTAGACCTACAGGGGGCTAAACCTTTATTCGGTAATAAACGGCGGGTGCCCTGACACTATAAAAAATAAACGAACTAACCAGCGTCACCCGTAACGGTTATACGGTGATCAGTGGTGAAAGGGTTAACTAGGGGGCCATCAAGGGGTTAAAACATTTATTAGATAGTATATGGGGGTCCCTGTCGCTATAAAACACTGACGGCGAACCTAAATATTTACGTCCCTAACTACCGTCACCAGCGACACTAATACAGCGATCAGAAAAATTATCGCTTAGCGACACTGGTGAGGAGGGGTGATCAAGGGGTTAAAACTTTATTAGGGGGGGTAAGGGGGGTACCCTAGACCTACAGGGGGGTAATACTAACTGTCCCACCACTGCTAACTGTCACAAACTGACACTATGCAGTAATCAGGAAAAAAAAAAAAAAAAAAAACCTGCTTGGTGTCAGTTTGTGACAGGGGGGGGTGATTGGGGGGGATCGGGGGGCGATCGGGGGGGGATCGGGGGTGTAATATATGCCTGGCATGTTCTACTGTGTTGTGTGTGAGTGTTGGTGCACTTACATGTCATCTCCCCTCGGCGCTGGAACGGAAACTGCCAGACCGAGGAGAGATGACATCACATCCTCTGCCTCTGTGTACTATACAGAGGCAGGGGATGTTTCTCATTGGCTGGGAGCGATCGCGAGGGGGGGGCCACGATCGGATGGCCTCCCCCTCGTCTGTCATCGCTCCCAACCAAATGCCGACCGCAGCTGGCACCGGGGGGGGGTCCGATCGGACCCCCCACCCGCGGGAAGGCAATCACGTTTCAGGTACGTGATTTTGCCTGCCCGTGCCGCTCTGCTCACGTATATAGGCGTGAGGCGGTCGGCAAGTGGTTAAACCTTGATGAAGGACTTTCCGAAACATGTCGGTTTAGTGAGACTTACTACACTCCATACCATTGGTCTGTTCAATTGCCATGTTGTGGTATCCTCCATTTCATACATGTTGCCCTTGATGCATTCGTTTGTACATATTATTTGTGTTTGATTTTTATATGTTGTATTTTTTGTCACTTTTTTGATCTTTGGAATAAAATTATTTTTATACTTACATTTATCATTTATGGTAATGCCCTAAAAATCCCACCCAAGGGGAATCCTTTGATCTTTTTCTAAATTATGGGATGTGGCATACCTTTCTCTTTACTACTTCCTGTCAGAGCCTCTTTTTTTCTCACAGTTTACCAGGGCGAGTAATTACAATGTTGTAGTAAAAGGTTTATAAAATAAAGAATAAGCAACAGATAACATGAATATACAGTATCTACTCACATAACACAACTATGAAGAGAACTCCCTCAGAGGGAATGAAACCCACAGCGTTTTTTAGTTTACCACACAGAGCACAATAAAATAAACATTCCCCAGTACTCTATCTGTTATACCTGTTACCCCAGCACTTGCAGTTTACAGCGTTCAATGCTGCTGGCTTCTTCTCTCTCTGCTTCCCTAAACGTTCAATCTTTACAGAAAAGAGTTAACAGTTGACAGTGCAGTCTCCAGTCGGTCTGGTTGCTTGGAGAAGGGAAGAGAAGTGAGAGGTAGGGGAGTGGCTTGTCATTCCATGCTACAGGGGTGCGTGTTTCTATTGATGCACAAAGTGTAGGGTGACACAAATCCAGTCCCTGCATGCACGAGTTGAAATAGGAAATCTGAGGCTATGGTTATGGCACCCAAGCTTAAACTGGAACACAGACACGGATTAAGGCTAGGTTCACACTAGCCCACACTGTGCGTTTTGGTTGCGGGTGCTGGAATTTCCTCTGTTCCCGCACCCTGAACCACCCACAGCCAAATCACGCTGCTCTTCAGAGATGCAACAGGCTGCCATTCATTCTGAATGGCACCCCCATGCACCTCAGCACGCAGCGCGTTTGTGGGTGCGGGGACCGCAGGAAAATCGCATGGGCAAAAAGATCATGCGATTTCACTGCGACCATGTTTTTGAAAAGGTGCATACACATTTTGTTTTGTGGAAACGCAGGGTGGTTTTAATGGGCTGCCTTGCCCATGCAAACGCACCCTACACAGACTTTCTACAAAGGGTAGGAATATGCAACAATGTTTATTAAAATCCCTGCAATGTACATTGCTCACCCGGAGGGGATTTTTTTTCTCAATAAAAGTGTAGTTACTCTTTAAGTTTAATTTTTTTTACAGTGAGAAATGTGGATAGACTGATACTCCATAATAGAAAACAAGAGTTATTAACTGAAAAACTCAACGTATTAGTGTCCATATGTAACCAAGGTAACATTCTAATGAAATTAAAGAAAGTTTGTATTACATGGTAAATTAAAGCAGTGCTCCAGCTGCAAACACTGTAGCCACTGACTTTTAATAGGGACACTTACCTGTCCAGGGAGCCCACAATGTCGGCCCCCACGAAGCCAATCTGTCCATCGGATCGGGTGCAGGCGCTGCTATTCCAACTAAGGGAAACTGGCAATGGAGCCTTGTGACTTCACTCCCGGTTTCCTTCTGCCCCTGCACGAGTTGTGCAGTGCTTTGTGAATGGCCAGCTTGTCTTCTAGGACACACACAGGTCCCAGAAGACAACCGGGGGGTCGCCGCAGAGGAGGACGTGACGTCCTGGGCCGCGGCCTGGCTGGATTGGAAGTACACTTAGTACTTCCAAAAAAGGTGCTAAAGGGAAAAAAATGTTTCAAATATCCAAAATGAGGGGTGGAGAGGTAGTCTTTCATTTAAGACATCTCTCAAAAGTGGGTGGAACTCCTCTTTAAATGCTTTGCTCACTGATCACATATAGTAGGTATATTTCCAATGAGGAATATCCAGTTGAATATTTATGATTACAGTAAATATTGTTTACTAAAAATTGTAAAAAAAAAAGGCTTAAGGCCATAGGCAATTGAAACTATAATATTGCAAGCACTAACTGCTGTCTGCATGCAAAGTAATCTTTTGGCAAAGTGCCAGACTTACTTTAAAGCTGGGTTCACACCAGGGGCGTTGCTAGGTAGCAAAAAGACCAGAGGCTTCAGCCCGAAGTCGGAGCCCAGCACCGGGGGGGGGTGTGATGGTGCGGCAGACGGTGGGGTTGTATGGAGGGGGGTGTTACCTACCTGACATATACTGACCTACCTGACACATACTGACCTACCTGGCTGACATACACTGACCTACCTGACATACACTGACCTACCTAACATACACTGACCTACCTATCTGACATACACTGACCTACTTGACACACACTGACCTACCTATCTGACGTACACTGACCTACCTGGCTGACACACACTGACCTACATGACATACACTGACCTACCTGACACACACTGACCTGCCTGGCTGACACACACTGACCTACATGACATATCTGACACGCACTAATCTACCTGATACGCACTGACCTACCTGACACACACTGACCTACCTGACACACACTGACATACCTATCTGACATACACTGACCTACCTATCTGACACACACTGACCTACTTGATACACTGACCTACCTGACATACACTGACCTACCTATCTGACACACATTGACCTACTTGATACACTGACCTACCTGACATACACTGACCTACCTACCTGACCTAGCTGACACACACTGACCTACCTATCTGACATACACTGACACACACTGACCTACCTATCTGACATACACTGACCTACCTATCTGACATACACTGACCTACCTGACATGCACTGACCTACCTGCCCTTGCCCCCTTAAAGCCTAAGTTTATTTATTTAAAATTAGCCAAGGGGCAGTCAAATCATCAATTGCAGCCACTGTGCCGTTAAATGCAGCCACTTTGCCCGTCAAATGCAGCCACTTTGCCCGTCAAATGCAGCCACTGTGCCCGTCAAATGCAGCCACTTTGCCCGTCAAATGCAGCCACTTTGCCCCGTCAAATGCAGCCACTGTGCCCGTCAATTGCAACCACTGTGCCCCATCAATTGCAACCACTGTGCCCAGTGAAATGAAGCCACTGTGCACAGAGAAGAAGAGAGAGAGGAGAGAAGGGGAGAAAGAGAGAAAGCGAGAGAGAGAAGGAGAGCGAGAAACACAGAGAGAGAGTGACACCTTTTTTTTTTTAAATGTTCGTTCTGTCCCACTCCCAGTCACAGCCACCATGGCCGTTATTCAGCGTGACTCTGGAGGTTGAGAGAGAAGGAGGCATCGTGTTCTCCTGATCTCCTTCTGCTTTCCTCAGGCCAGGCGGCACATCACTCCGCCTGTCAGTCAGTGCAGTGGGCGGCGCCGCAACGGCCGAATCACCCAGGTAAATTGCGGCTGCCGCCGCTGCTGACTATCCTATTTTCTCTCCCTTTCTCTTCACTGCAGGATAGGGTTGCCCTCTTTTCTTTAAGCCAAACCTGTACATTTTAGAGGTGCATGGCAAAAAGCACAACACATTTTGGAATGGATTTACACCTCTATTCATACATTATTATATGTGTATGGCGACTGCACAGTATATGTTTAAATAAGATTGGAGTGTATTAATACTTTATCCTTTGAGGTTTCCACCATCATTCACAATTCTTTTTTTAAATTAATATACACTATAGGATTGTAAAGACCTGGGACACCTTTGGGTGCATTAAGGAGAGCAATAATGCAGGACGCTTTATTGGTGAGTGTTACCCCCATAATACAGGGGTCAGTGTTACCCCTCTATAATTTAGGGGCCCCCCTATAATTATATTCATATCTGAAAAAATAGTTGTAAATGATGGTGGAAACCCCCAAGGATAATCCAAGTATTAATACACTCCAGTCTTATTTAAACATATACCGTGCAATCTCCATACACATATAATAATGTATGAATAGAGGTGTAAACCTCCAATTCATTCCAATTCATTCCAAAATGTGCTAATATCCAATTTACTTTTTCATGTATTATCAAAACACATTTTGGAATGGATTTACACCTCTATTCATACAGTATTATATGTGTGTGGCGATTGCACAGTATATGTTTAAATAAGTTCGCAATGTATTAATACTTGGATTACCCTTGGGGGTTTCCACCATCATTCACAATTATTTGTTCACATTTAAATTAATATAATTATAGGGGGAGGTTGCACTGCATTTTAATTTATTTTTGCATAGTTTTTTTTCGAGGAGTTTTAGTTTTATTTTAGGTGGTTTTTTTTTTTTTTTTTTTAGATCACAGTCCCCTATATCTGATCCTCTTTAGAGACAAACCGTCAGTCTCTAAGGGGGTGCTGATATAAGGGAACTGTAATATAATGGGTTTCTCTAAGGAGAGGGGGGGGGGGGTAATATAAGGACAAACTGATCTAATGTGGGTACTGATACAAGGAGAGTTTCCCTTATTTAGTAGAGGCCACAAGCGAGGGGTCTCTTTGGTGCTGATCTAATGGCGGGTGCTGACTGCTGATCTAATGGGTCACCAGCAGTCAGCACCCCCTCTACATTAGCTCAGAGTCCCCTTATATCAGCACCCCCCTTAGATATCTCTAATAGATCAGTGACCCCTCCCCCCATCAATGTCCCCTGCCCCTAAAGACCCCCATTAGACTGCCTTACCGAGAGCCGTTTAGAGTCAGGAAGTGTGGGTGCCGGAGTTTGGGGGCAGAGCGAAGCTGCTCTTCTGTAGTGCCATTTTCCTTCCTTCCATTGTGTGGGGGGGCTTGGGGAGAAGGCATAGTAGAGGCAGATGCTGCATCGCTGTGCCCACTGTGTCGGCAGGACACATTTGTGTAGTACACTCACTCACAGGGCTGCTGTTAGGAATCATGGGGCCTCCACCCCCTGAGGGGGGAGGGAGGTGAGAGAGGAGGAGGCAGGAGAGAGAGGGGGTGCTGACACAGAGGTGGGTGGTGCTGACAGAGAGGGGGAGGGCTGACAGAGAGGGGGAGGGCTGACAGAGAGGGTGTAGGCTGACAGAGTAGGGGATGCTGACAGAGAGGGGGGCGCTGACAGAGAGTAGGGCGCTGACAGAGAGGGTGGCGCTGACAGAGAGGAGGACACTGACAGAGAGGGGGATGCTGACAGAGAGGGGGACGCTGACAGAGAGGGGGGCGCTGACAGAGGGGGGGTGGGCTGACAGAGGGAGGGTGGGCTGACAGAGGGGGGGTGGGCTGACAGAGAGGGTATGGGCTGACAGAGGGGGTGGGCTGACAGAGAGGGGGGTGCTGACAGGGGAGTGGGCTGACAGAGAGGGGGTGCTGACAGGGGGGTGGGCTGACAGAGAGGGGGGTGCTGACAGGGGGTGGGCTGACAGAGAGGGGGTGCTGACTGGGGGGGTGGGCTGACAGAGAGGGGGTGCTGACAGAGGGGAGTGCTGACTGGGGGGTGGGCTGACAGAGAGGGGGGTGCTGACGGGGGTGGGCTGACAGAGAGGGGGTGCTGACAGGGGGGTGAGCTGAAAGAGAGGGAGTGCTGACAGGGGGTGGGCAGACAGAGAGGGGGGTGCTGACAGGGGGGTGGGCTGACAGAAAGGGGGATGCTGACTGGGGGGTGGGCTGAAAGAGAGGGGGGTGCTGACAGGGGGGTGGGCTGACAGAGAGGGGGTGCTGACAGGGGGGTGGGCTAACAGGGGGGTGAGCTGACAGAGAGGGGGGTGCTGACAGGGGGGTGGGCTGACAGAGAGGGGGGTGCTGACTGGGGGGGTGAGCTGACAGAGAGGGGGGTGCTAACAGAGGGGGGTGCTGACAGAGGGGGGTGGGCTGACAGAGAGGGGGGTGCTGACAGGGGGTGGGCTGACAGAGAGGGGGGTGCTGAGAGGGGGATGGGCTGACAGAGAGGGGGGTGCTGACAGGGGGTGGGCTGACAGAGAGGGGGGTGCTGACAGGGGGGTGGGCTGACAGAGAGGGGGTGCTGACAGGGGGGTGGGCTGACAGAGAGGGGGTGGGCTGACAGAGAGGGGTGCTGACAGGGGGTGGGCAGAGAGGGGGGTTCTGACAGAGAGGGGGGTTCTGACAGGGGGGTGGGCTGACAGAGAGGGGGGTGCTGACAGAGAGGGGGGTGGGCTGACAGAGCGTGTGGGCTGACACAGAGGAGTGGGCTAACAGAGAGGGGGGTGCTGACAGAAAGGGGCGGGATGACAGAGGGGGGTGGCTTACAGAGAGGCACGCTGACAGACTGGAGGAAGGGCAGATAACAGACCTCAGTAAAGAGGAGACACATCGCGCGCCAGGCAGGGAGGCGGGACTCCGGGCGGCCAAGATCACCCACAGTCCAGCCCAGCCTCCACATGTAACCATTTACCACCTCCACCAGGCTAATCACAGACATGTCCGCCGCCTGCACAGCTAATCACAGAGCGCCCACTGCCCAGCCCTTGTATGTGACAGAGTGTAACACAGATGTCAGTGGGCACGGGAATCGGGATGCGCCGCTCTCGATCTTGCGGCCGGGGCCACTGGTCACAGGACAGCTGAGACATGTCTGTATGCAGCCGCGCTGCATAACTAAGCAGGGAAAAGAGGTGAGCGCTGAGGGGGGGTGAGGGAGGTGGCGGTCCGATGGCTCAGTGCCTGTACATGCCTGCTCGTCTCTCCTCCACCTCCAATGCCGCCCGCCGCAGCCGCGACCCGCCCGCTATTTTCTCCTCCACACCCGCCGCTGAGACTCGGGGCTATGGGCTCCACATTCGGGGCTCCAGCCTCGATAGCCACCCCCTGGCGACGCCTCTGGTTCACACCATTACGAATTCAGACAAAAATTTGAGCTGAAATCGGACCTGAAACAGTGAACCAGGAGGCACCGAACCCAGCCTAAAAGAAAGGCACTCATTAATCAGCGGTATTATAAAATATTTGCATTCTCAAAAAAGGACAGGTACTGCATCTGTTTTCCTATTATTGGCTGCAGAATATGGTACAAAACCCAGGAAGAGACTAATGGACAGCTTTTTTAGATAAACTACTGTAGGCATTTTACAAAAAATACACAGTGCAGGCAGTAAGATTGTCTGCACTAATCTAGAGGCAGCAGTTACCCGTGATCCGAATGGCACAGGTTTGCTTGCAATACCCACTTGCCTACCCCTTTAAAAAGAGAAGAAGTACACAGGTACACTTAAGGCCCCCATTAGAAATCATGACAGGGCCCCCCTGCAATCTTTATGTACACAATAATTCTGCGCTACCTAGAAGGGGGGATAAAACAGCAGCTAACACAACCAGCAAGTGTAGACAATATCAAAAAACAAAATAAGTGTAGTGCTAAGGGAAGGGATCTGAAAATGAAGTCTATGGACTGACAGTTCCAAGTTCGTGTACTAAAAGGAACATCCTTGGAGAGAAGATAAAAAGTCCTCTGGAACGGATCTCAACAAGGGTACAAATCGTCTGTAGAGGGAGCCCACGCACCACCAATAAAAATGAAAAGGCTTACCGGACTTGGTGGACCCAACAAGGCATACGCCAGGAGGAGTCGATCAGGCTTAGGTGGTGCTGGGCTGCAGTTGGCCCAGAAGGGCAGGGATGGTGAAGTAGCTTCCACGTGGCTGTGTTCCTCAAACGTGATCAGGCCCAAAGGTATGGTGTGCAGCTCCCATAGGTCGTGTCCCTCGAATCAGCGTTGGAACAAGCAATAACAGCAGCAAATGGAGGAAGAGAAGGAATGGCCAGATAGTGTAAATCCGTTTAAATGAAGATTTATTAAAAGTAGTGGGAGCTGCACACCATACCTTTAGGCCTGATCACGTTTGAGGAACACAGCCACGTGGAAGCTACTTCACCATCCAAGGATCTTCTTCACCATCCTACTTCTCTCCAAGGATGTTCCTTTTAGTACACGAACTTGGAACTGTCAGTCCATAGACTTCATTTTCAGATCCCTTCCCTTAGCGCTACACTTATTTTGTTTTTTGATATTCCCCCCTGCAATCTACCTGAAAGGGACTCTCTAGTGTCAACCCATACAAGTTATACATACACATTAAAATGCCTTTTTGTGCTAGGTGTTTGTCAAAAAAGGTTTAGATACATTTGTCCAAAAACCGAAACATTTGTCAACCTTCAATATTAGGCTGTATGATTTGCTTTATGTTCTAAAATGTACAATGTGTCAGGGACAGTCTCCAGATGCAAGATTTCCTCATTCTAGAAGGTTATTGTTCATTAGTAAAATTATTTATGTATCAGCTAGCTACAACTTTTATTCTGTACAGTCTTTTTTAACAAAGAAATCCAGCTTTTCACACAATTTACATAGTTGGTTTCGGCCAAGCTAGCCCAAACGAACGACTGTATGTCCCTCACAACCTGTGAGGCCGCTCAATGTGCAGTACATTAGTATGTAGCTGTGGTTACTTACAGCATACCACTGTGTTCCGGGTGCAAGCAGAGATTTCCTGTCTCATACCCAGTACACAATAGAGTTTACAGCAGTGGTGCTCAGCCATTAAGAGGGAGCGATGTATTCTACAAATGAATACAAAGCTTCCTCTGATTGGCTGATTCAGAGGTGTGACATCTGACAGCCCGGCTCTCCAACATTGATAAAATACATT
The DNA here is from genome assembly GCA_037952925.1 of Lithobates clamitans. Classification (NCBI taxonomy): domain Eukaryota; kingdom Metazoa; phylum Chordata; class Amphibia; order Anura; family Ranidae; genus Lithobates; species Lithobates clamitans. Next base: position 8,413,774 of record JBBGZY010000655.1, read on the forward strand.
GCTCCCTCTAAATGGCAGAGCACCGCTGCTGTAGACTATTTTGGGTATGAGACGGGACATCTCCGCTCACACCCGGAACACAGTGCGGTGTGCTGTATGTAGCCACAGCTACATATAGTTTATACCGCACATCCAGCGACTTCACAGGTTAGTGAGGGACATAGTTTGTTTGGGCCACCTTGGCCCAAAGAAATTATTTTAAATTGTGTGAAAAGCTGAAGTTATTCTTTAACCGCTTGCCGTCCAGCTGCCATCATTATACTGTGGCAGGTCGGCGCGATCCCGCAAGTCGTTGTAGCTATACGTCGACTCCTTTAAGCGGGATAGCAGGCGCACATGTGCCCGCTGCACTGCGGGGGTGCTGATGCTCATGGCCGATGGTCGCGATGACCGCCGGCCACGAGCGAACACGGGCACGAGAGGCAGAACGGGGACGCGTGTGTGTAAACACACAAATCCCTGTTCTGTTCTGTGAAGAGTGACAGATTGTGAGTTCCTAATAGCTAGATATCTGTCATCCCCTCTAGTCAGTCCCTTCCCCCTACAGTTAGAACACACAGTCAGGGAACACAGTTAACCACTTGATCGCCCCCTAGTGTTAACCCCTTCCCTGCCAGTGACATTTATACAGTAATCAGTGCATTTTTATAGCACTGATCGCTGTATAATTATCAATCATCCCAAAAATGTGTTAAAAGTGTCCGATGTGTCCGCCATAATGTCGCAGTCACGATAAAAATCACAGATCGCCGCCATTACTAGTAAAAAAAAAAAATAATAAAAATGCCATAAATCTATCCCCTATTTTGTAGACACTATAACTTTTGCGCAAACCAATCAATATACGCTTATTGCGATTTTTATTACCAAAAATATGTAGAAGAATACATATCGGCCTAAACTGAAAAAAAATAGCTTTTTTAAAATAAAATTGAGGATATTTATTATAGCAAAAAGTACAAAATATTGTGTTCTTTTCAAAATTGTCGCTCTTTTTTTGTTTATAGCGCAAAAAATAAAAAACGCAGAGATGATCAAATACCATCAAAAGAAAGCTCTATTTGTAAGAAAAAAAGAACGTCAATTTTGTTTGGGTACAGCGTCGCATGACCGCGCGATTGTCAGTTAAAGCGACTCAGTGCCGTATCGCAAAAAATGCTCTGGTCATTGAGCTGCCAAATCTTCTGGTGCTGAAGTGGTTAAAGTTCAGCAACCCAACAGCTTTTGCAGATAATTCAGTGATAAACACAAATTACACTGCAAACACACTTGACATAAAATATTTAGAAACCCCCCATCATTTGACACTGACCATTCTGTTGAGTAGTACAACACCTATTGTAGCTACTGATGCATTAAAGACTTTTATAGATACCAAAAATCCTCTGTAGTAAAACTAGTTAGGACTCTGTCACCCAGCTCAATATATTGTACAATATAGCAAATACAGTGCAGCAGCCAGGAGTATAATGCACAACATGAGATATACAGTACAGGGGTCATTAGCATAATGTACAACATAATGTATACAATGCAAGGGTCAGGAATATAATGAACATAGTGTATACAGTGCAGGGGACAGGAGTATAAAGTACAATATAGTGTATGTAGTGTACAACATAGTGAAAGCAGTGTAGATCGGAAGTTTATTGTACAACATATTATCTTCAAAGTACAACATAGTGAAAATAGTGCAGGGGTCAGAAGTTTAATATACAACATAATGTATACAGTGTGCAACATAGTGAATGTAGTGCAGAGGTCAGGAGCATAATGTTCAACATTGCATATACAGGGGGAGATTTACTAAAACTGGAGCACTTGGAATCTGGTGCAGCTGTGCATGGTAGTCAATCAGCTTCTAACTTCAGTTTGTTCAGTTAAAGTGGTTGTAAACCCTCTCATGTACCTAGTGAAGTAAATAGCCCCAGGTGATACACAGACCAGAAACAAATCCTCGCACATAAGCTGTACTTGTTTATCTGCAGCAATCTCTTCTCTACAACCATTCAAAAGTACAGAATTGTGATAAAATCCTTCTGCATTTGTGAGGAGCAGAGTGGAGGGGGTGTAGAGCTGCAGTTAGAGCTCTTATACACTGTGTGAGAGCTGACTGGAGGAAAGGGGCACCAGCCCCCCTCCACACACTGCACAATAACGAATAAACATGAGGAGCTGTGTTCTGAGTAGTTAAGCTGTGTGCTGAGCTCCCTCCTCCATCACAACTTTATCTCATGTGTCAGAAAAACATCCCAGAAGTGACACATGCTGATAACAGAAGAATAAAGCACTTGAGAGAAACAACACTTACCTTAGATCTTTGTTTTCAATCTCTCTTTAATAGATTTTCACTTTTTTATATAAAACAATCATTAATACCATTACATGCCAATTAAACATAGACAATTTTACAACATATCCTCCATACTTCAGGTACATAAAAATGTTCCTTTTTACAAACTGTAAATACATATATATTCGAACATGATCATCCTTAACCCCTAGGTTCTATTCCCCCCTCCCTATCCCCGCCTTACTTGTGCCTATATTTACATCCATACCTCTTGCATACAGACAATTTAACAAAACTGCACACAAAAAAAAAAAAAACACTTAGACCTTTGGAGAGAATCAGGTAAACACTACAGATATGCTGTATGTGCTTTGTTCAGATTTCATGGCTGAGGTTTACAAGCACTTTAAGCTTTGACAATTAAAACTGGTAGCTGATTAGTTTCTATGCCGAGTTGAACCAGATTTTGTATATTCCAGTTTTAGTAAATTCACCCACAATATACAACATACTGAATGCAGTGCAGGGTCAGGGGTATAATTTATAACATAGCATATACAGTACTGTACAACATGTGAAGTGAAGTGCAGGGGTTAGGAGTATAATGTACAACATAGAAAATACAGTGCAGGGGTCAGGATAACAACATACAACATAGACTACATCAGTGGCAGCTGTTTTTTTTTTTGTTTGTTTGGGGGGCAAACAACTACCCCCCCCCACGGCAACTCACCCCCCCCCACTGTCTGCCGGTCGGTCTGCTGGCACTTACCCCATCTAGGCGGCAGACATCAGGCATCAATGGGCATCCGAGGAGTAGCAGCGGGGATCAGGAATCCGAGGAGTGGCGGGGATCGGGCATCTGAGGAGCGGTGGTGGGGATCGGGCATCCAGGCATCGGCAAGGACCAGGCATCCAGGCATTGGCCAGCGGCTCTTCTCCTCCTCGCTTCTGATGTGCGTCTCCTCCCCTCCTCCTAGGCATCCAATAGGATCTTCTGTCCTTTCAGCCAATCGGGTGATGGGTATCAGACTCGATTCCCGATTGGCCCGGAGGAGGATCAGTGTTGCAACAGTGAATTTTAATGGATGGGCCGCCCCTGGACTACATGGTATAGGGGTCAGGAGTACAATGTACAACATAGAGTACATGATACAGAGGTCAGGAGTACAATGTCCTTCATTGTGAATGCAGTGAAAGAGTTACATCTATGTAAGATACAACCCTGTGTACTGACTGCTGTGTTCAGTAATATTTGCTGCTGGTCAGTGGATGAAAACATTCCCCAAAGTAAGAAAGTGAATAATAAACATCTGACCCCAAAATCCAATGTAAAATGGCTAGCCTCTTTTTGTCTTCCACCACAGAGGACCCCCAGTGCTTGGGTGCCTGTGTGGGTGCACAGTGTGGAAAGTGTATGTGAGCAGCATCCCACTTCTCTCCCTCTGACCAGATCCTTCATATGCACATCTCCTGATGGCTCATTCATATACATATGCTATGGCAGTCTGCATACAAATTGGCTTTTGGCAGTGCTGATCACTCCTGTGGTTTGGTGAATATCTGGAGAGATAGACTTGCCTAGAGGGTGTATTATATGTGAGTGCCAGAGCTCAGTCTCCTGCCAGTGTAACACTGCAACATGTAAAGCGCTGCCCCTCTCAGGCCCCACTGTTGACCTGATGGTTCCCAGGCCCAGTACAGAAAGGATGCCTGTACCCGCTATTGGTGTATTAGCTTACAACTGCAGGATGTTTAGTTATTATGAATTGCATGCACAAAGTTATAAAACAGCTAGTCACACAATGTCATGTGCATATAACATTCAATCTTAGCAATTCACAGTAAAGTGAACAAGCACATATCTGTTGTATCGCTGGGGATCAATAACTCAACAAGCAAACCTAAACAGCAGGCTTTATGCTGGAAAAACAAAATGTGTAACTGATGTTGTATCTCAAAGAACACATCTAATGTATTAATTACCTTTCCAAATTTGGCAGTAATATGTCTATTATACTGCCATTACATTAAGTCAATCAAAATGATAATTGTGAGGCTTGATTGATGTGGAATTAAAAGAAGAAATCACAATTTCTGCAGTTTTTTATTCTGAACATGTAGTGGAAATATTTGCCTTGGCATTTTAAATAAAATGCTCTGTTCTTGTTACAAGTTTCTGTACAAACATCAGTGTGGATCAATTTCACTTAATTTCATTGCATTTCTTAACACTGGTTTACACAAAAAAAAAGAAGAGTTCTTTTTAAAACATTAAAGAAAATAGTACCATATATACTCGAGCATAAGCCGAGATTTTCAGCCCTTTTCTTTAGGCTGAAAGTGCCCCCCTCGGCTTATACTCGAGTCATCGTCATCTGCCTACATGATCAGCGTGTCATGCAGACAGACGGCGGCCATTCCACTGTTCAAAAGCCGCGCCTCCTCCTCGTCTATGATAGGCAGGAAAAAATCAATTTCCCAGCATTCAGCCTATCATGGACATCCACTCATCCTCGTCCATGGTATGAGGATGAGCGGATGTCCGTGATAGGCTGACCGCTGACTGCTGGGAAATTGAGTGTTCTGCCTATCACAGACGAGGAGGAGGCGTGGCTTTTGAACAGTGGAATGGCCGCCGAATGTTATTATCACACGCTGATCGGTGGATGCAGAGCGACACACGATGCAGATCGCTACAGGGACACATGCACAGGACACAGGTAGGTGACACATGCACAGGACACAGGTAGGTGACACATGCACAGGACACAGGTAGGTGACACATGCACAGGATAGATGCACAGGACACATGCACAGGACACAGGTAGGTGACACATGCACAGGACACATGCACAGGACACAGGGACTAATGCACAGGACACAGGGAGGCATGCAGCTGCAGATGGGCATTGTTGACCTTCTTTTCCACTTACAGTAGATGCTGCATTTCTCACCCTCGGCTTATACTCCGGTCAATACATTTTTCCCATTTTTTTGTGGTAAATTAGGGGCCTCTGCTTATATTCGGATCGACCTATACTCGAGTATATACGGTAATTACGTTTTTTCTTATATTATGGAACATTTTCATATTTCAGTGTCAGGATGTTTTTGTTAGTATAAAAGTGGGTGTTGCTGGAAAAAAAAAACACATTAAAATCATTTCAATTCCATTCTTATGGGATGTTATCTTATTATACATGATCATGCCATCATGTGTACCAGTATGGATCTTCTAATTCTTTTCATACTTTATTCATGTTTCATATACAGTAAGTTGCACTAATGCATATCCCAAAATGCACTGTTAATTACTTTCAATTTACATTTTTAAACATAACATATGATAGAACAGAGTGACCCTAAGAGCCTATTCCTGGAGAATATAAGGTTTCAATGTCCAAAGGATTTTGTGTGAAGTTAAGGGGTAAATATTACACTGTATCTGAACCACACAATTAACCCGTATTCCCAGGCTATGACTTTCAACAATTAGTTCAGTTTCTGAGTGGGTTTTCTAATCTCAACTTTATCCTCTGAAGACATGGACTAGATTTTACTCTGGTCTCATTTCTCATCTTTGGAAGCCTCTACATAATTCTTCAGGAATCTCCTGCATTATGACTGAAAATCAAGCTGTCCTCTCTCAGTGTAGGCACTTTTGTATGGTTGCTGCACACTTTGCTTTTGGCCAAACCTTTATCCCCAACCAGCACTCATCACCATCATAAGATTAGGCAATAACATTAGTAAGGTCAACTGTCATTGACATCTTATCCTATCTAACAGTTCTTTTTCAAAAAAGTCTCCTTAAGCATGTCATTATACAGGGAATTCAAGGGGGAACAAGGTCTCAGCCCTATATTCCACGATAAATAGTATGGGGGAAACACTATCACGTAACCATATGCCCTAGCTGTCTCATGCCACACTGAGAAAGGTTTTACACCTTCAATTGCCTCCATTCAATTTATTGACTCCACTTGACCTTAGAACCTCAGCAATATGTGCTGTTTCTGCTGATTCAGTAAACTTTTTCATCAATCGGAGATGTCACCATACTACAGAACAAAAGTAGGGTCAGTTCTTTTCAGACCAGGTGGATGATGCAGGGTGTGTGCTAATGAGATCAGCTGGGCACCTCCTTCCTGTGTTATCACCTACAATCTGTAAGGAAGTAGGATAGAAGCAATAGATACGTTTGAAACATAGATTAATTACAGTAAGGCTGTTTTTCCTTTTCGAAATCTTATGCATACTGAGCCTGTGAAGAGTCTGCTAGGACGGGATCGCGGTGACTCCTCCAAGATTTCGTTTTGGGTTATTTCCAATTGACCTTCTGGTGAGCAGGAACCCCTACGGGTTCAAATAAGTTTTTATTCTGGGTCACACAGAGGCAGTAAGTCTTCAGCTGAATGTGCCTTCACTAGTTTGCCATCTGGTAAGCGGCCTCTTGTGTCTGTGCACTTGGTGCGATTTCTGATATTGGTGATATTTGTTTGCTCTTCTAATTTTGATCTCTGGTAAGCAGATACACTTGGTGTTATTTATTTCCTATCCAAGGGCACTACTCATTGCATGTTGCATGTCACTAATTTCACGTTCCTGTATATGCTGTACATACAGGATGTATATATGATTTTCATGATTATTTGTGAGATTGCATTTTTCTCTTTTTTTGGTTTACTGCATTACTATGTCAGTGTCACGCTATGGTTTTTGCATATTTTTTTGATTAAACCCTACGCGGACCTGTTTTGTTGCACGAGCGCGACTGATCCTGTCTATTGGAACGCTTCTAAAGGCCCGGGCTGGGTTTAAGCCATCTGTCTGATTTGGCTTACGTTCTGGTAAGCGGTTCACCACACAGTTATATTTCAAGTGTATTAATTTCTTCCCACCTAATAACATAGAGAAGTCTACCATTATTGATTGCTTTGTTCTGGACTATAATTGGACTTTATTCATCAATCGATAATTGGACTTTATTCATTAATGTTTCAGTGCGGTTTTCTGTTTTACATATTCTATTGGTGTGCCCCACTTATAGCCGCAGCTGTATAGAATAAATTTTTCACTGTATAATTTCTCATGATATAATTTTTCATTGTATGTACCTAGCAGCTAATTTATCTTTACTCACAATTTGATTCTATTTCCAATTTTTCTTCATTGTTTTTTTACTTATTCCAAGCGCAATTTTAATAAATTTAATTGTATATCTATATTATATAATCTTTTAGTGGTTCTAAATCATAAACTTCCTTATATGAAACAATGGGAGAGTGATCTCAATATAACATTAGGTTTATCTGAATGGCAAGATATAGATAATAATTTATCTAAAATATCTATCAATACGACCTTGAATCCGACTATAAGTGGGCAATGATTTGCTAGGGTGGTATATGGTTCTCATTAGGGTAGCCAAAATGTGTCTGCACCCAGATGCTACTATTTCAAAAGATGTGGCCATGCTGGCACCATATTTTATATTTGGTGGCCAGGCTGATACCTGGTTTTATATTTGGTGGCAATGCCCTAAAGTGACCAGACCTTTAAACCTAATCTATTCTAGAATGGGGTTGAACTTACCTAGATATCCAGAAACAGCTCTTTTTCAAAAATTAGACAGCGAGATACCCAAACATTTAAAAAGGTTGGTATCTCATACAATCTTGTCAGCCAGAATTGCAATTGCTTGAAGTTGGAACCAGTTGGTGGTGTTGTTTAACGATGTCAAACAAAAATTGAATTGGTTATGATCAGTCATACACTTTTATGTATCCTTAATAATACCTCCATCTTGGATATAATAACTGGTGGTAAACTAGCAAGGTCTTGGAAATACCATATCTATTTTCTTTCTTTTTTGTCCTTACAGGTTTTCTTTTCCTTTTTTTTCTTATTTTCCACTGTATTATATAGGTAAAGACTTTGGTGCTTTTATTTTGTGGCAGCATCTCTATATAGGCACCCTGATTGTAATACTAGGCATGCTTCCTAGTAAGTGTACTGTTATATATCATCTGGAAAATTGTGGGCAAATGCCCTCTTTTAAATACTGTACCACTAACATTTTTGCTATTGTCTGTATTTTTATTCAGAACTGTCATGCTTTATTTCCGTTATGGTATAATGAAACATACTGGTGTCTAATTGTGTTTCAATCTCTCTTTATTAAATTTTAATTTCATATAAACAATCATAAATATCACAACTTAATAAAAACAAAAAACAAATAATGACTTCCAGTTAAACAAGACGTTTCACAACAAATTCTTCATATTTCTATTACATAAAAGATTATTCATTCTAATTATAAACGTCTGTATCATTCATCACCAAGTTTCCTCATCCTAAACTCCTAAAAAATCTACAGCCCCTTACCCACCCTACCCTATACATATCTCTTCCATACTTATCGCACTCATACCACAGCAAAAAAAACAAAAAAAACAAAAAACAAAACAAAAAAAAAACAAAAAAACAAAAAGTTCCTTCTATCCTCGTTCCTTATATGTATTGCATTATTTCATGCGATGCTCTGAACTCATCCCAACTTTGCCAAATCTCAGGAAGTTGGTTTGTGGTATAACCTTACTCTCTTATCTGTTCCTCCATATATTGGATTTCATTCATTTCACATATCCAATCTACTATTGCTGGACTCTTTGTTTTTTTCCAGTTTCTTGCTATTATTGTTCTGGCCGCTGATGTCATATGGTGAATGATATCTTTTTTAATCTTCTTTATTGATTTTGGTATCAGGGACAATAATGAAATTTCTATGCTCGGGGTCAGCTCTATTCCTGATACTTTATGATAAATGTCAAATATTTTATTCCAGAATCCCTTCACCAGGTGACATCTGTACCATATATGTTCCATTGTACCTTTTTCTGTTTTGCATCTCCAACATAAATCTGTATTACCTTTATTGATTAAATTTAGAGTAACTGGGCTCCTATACCATCTCATTACTATTTTATAATTCCTCTCCTGATATTTATTTGCAATGGTTGTTCTATGTATAGTTTCAAAAACCTTTTCCCATTCTTCTTCCAACAATGGTCTCTCCAATACCTCTTCCCATTTCCTTACGTTTATTATCTCCTTAAGGGGACTATCCGGGATTAATTCATCGTATATTTTTGATAGTTTCTTAATTGGAATCTGCTCTCCCAATAATAATTTTTCAAATTTAGTTGGTGGTCTGTTTATCCTGGCTATTTTATGTCCTATTAATGTCTGAAGTTGTTGATATTGCATCCATTTTTTTTTCATTTTCCGTTCCCATTTCCTTCAATGCGGGTATTTTCCCATTCTCCAGGATTTGTACCAATCTTATATCCTCTGCTCTATTCCATTTTAAGAATTTTTTACATCCCATTACTGGAGGGAATTCAGGGTTGAAAACAGTGGAGTCATAGGTCCCAGCGTCGTGGAGAGCTTCCCATTTTTCACTATGCCATCCCATACCTTTAGCATTGCATTTGCAAAGAGTGTCAGCTCCTTTCTCTTAGGTCTCAAGTGGGGTTCTATCCATGGAAGGGTTTTTAGTTGGGGCCCTATTATTTCCTCCTCCATACTGACCCATTGCTTATTTTCTTTGTTATGGTACCAATCTATTATACTGGTTAGTGATGCTGCTTGCAAATATTTTGTGCAGTCTGGTAATGCCAGCCCCCCTTTGCTTTTCTTTCTTATTAGGTTTTCTCTTTTTATCCGGGGGGTTTTATGTGCCCATATAAATCCAACTATAGATTTTTTTGAATCCGTCAGGTCCAGGACTTTTTCCTGGGACTAATTCTTTAATTGCTTGCTGAATCTCTTCTAGAGAGATATCAGTTTCCAATTTTTCAGATATTTCTTTAGGGAATCTAGGGAGAGCAGTTTCGTAGATATATTCTTTAATATTCTCTCTGTTCTCACTTTCCATCTTATTCCCCCCTGATGTTTTAATGTTTTATAAATTGGAATAATATGTATAGAATTCTTCCATTATATCTTTGGGGTCATATGTATATTCCCCATTTGCTTTTAATATTTTAATTATAGTTGTTGAGATCTGTTGTTCTTTTAGTATTTTAGCAAGTGTCTTCCCTGTTTTATTCCCATATTGATACCATTGTGCCCTTCCACGGTCTCTAATCCTAAGGGTTTCCTCATCGAGCATTGTTTGTAATTCCAGCCTTTTCTCATTTAATTTTATTTTTTCTATTGATTTTAAATTCTGTTTATGATTTTTATCCAATTCCTCTATTTCTTTTATCAGCTGGGATTTTTTTTGCTCCCTTCTTCTTTTTAATCTTGAGCCATGTTTGATAAATGTCCCCCTTATTACGCATTTTAATGTTTCCCATTGTATTGGAATTGATGTTTCATCCTTCTCGCGGATTTCTTTAAATTCCCTTATTGTCTTACGTATGTCCTCTATACATTGTTTATCTTTTAATAGGTTGTCATTTAGTCTCCAGTTCCTTTTTGTTTTTTCTCGTTCTATTACCTTGATTTCCAAATACAACGGGGCATGATCTGACCATAAGAATCCTCCTATATCTGATGATGGAGTCATTGACATTCCTAAATGATTACTAAAAAAATAATCTATCCTATGGTAGGAATCGTGTATATTAGAATAGTATGAATAATTTTTTTCCGTTTGATGTTGGGCCCTCCAAATATCCACTAGCTGATGTTTCTCCATTATCCCCTTAAATTCCTCTATCTGGCTCTTATTTCTATAAGCATGTGTATTAGTTGTATCAATTTTTGTATATATAACAAAGTTAAAGTCCCCACCCATAATCACTATACCTTCTGCTTTTTCCATGCTATTATTTAGGGCCCTTATTCCCGTCCTTATCTGATCGTGATTTGGTAAATAAAGGTTAATAATTGTGAAAGTTTTTCCATATAGCATTACCCTTTTAACCAAAGATCTTCCATCATTGCCCATGCATTTTTGTATTACTTGGTGAGGTACGTTCCTATGAAAAGCAATAGATACCCCTCTTGATTTGGAGTAAGGAAATGTATCATGTATCCAGAAATTATAATTTCGATTATTAATTTTTGGAATGTGATTCGAACGAAAATGAGTCTCTTGGAACAGTATAACATCCACTTTTTGTTTATTAAACGTATTTAAAATTTGATTTCTTTTATTAGGAGAGTTAAGGCCTCTTGCATTGAACGTACAGACTTTAATCTCGCCCATTCAATAGAGAGAGAAAAGGAGAGGAGAAGAAGGAAGAGAAAAAAAAAAAAAAATTATACTCTCACTCGCACACCACACAAATCTACCCTATTTCTATTTGACTTAAATAAAGTCTATCTTACTATCTATAGTAAGTTCCCTAATCTGGGGGTTTTAAGCCTGCTAACCAAGAATTGTCGCCCACTCGTCCTCTTCATGCCATTTTTTTTATTATGCATACAGCTACATGGTGGGACGAAGGAGGGGGGGGGAGAGGGGGGAGAAAAACAAAACAAAAAACTAATTGCCTGTTTTCTATTATCCTTTATTTAAATACCTTCATATCATTATCTATTATATTGACTCTCTTGTTTATCATTATTGTCTCTCGCCCCCTCTTTAAGGGAGGGGGGAGAGAGAAGAGAGAGAAAAAAAAAAAGGGACATTTCTTTTGTATTTCGTAATCCTTACCTATGTACATGCATTAATAATTCAATAAATTATTATATTCATCTTTTAGTCTTGCTATTTTACCCATCTCTAAAGTTAACCCTTATGAGTCTTGTTATTTTATTATACTATCTCAAACTCAATACAATAGTAACTTAGTGTGTTGACCGTAGAAGTTAATTTTCCACCCTATATTTTGCAGTTATTCCCTTTCTCTTCTTTTCCTCCCCTTCCTCTCTTCCCCTTATACTTTCAATGCCCCAGTGCATAACTCTAAAAGTGCTATCATAAACAGTAAAAATATCTCACATTCCATTCCCCCATAGTGCTTAAACCATTATATATTCCACCTAATCCATTATTATTGACCCCTCCCAAAAAAAAAAAAAATTCAAAAATATTTTTTCTAGATTTTCAGTTCCCCAGTGCATATACCTTAAAGTATTAATATAAACAATAAAAATATCTCAGATTCCATTCCCCTATAGTGCTTAAATCATTAAACCATTATATATTCCAACTAATTCATTATTATTGGCCCCTCTTAAGAAAAAAAAAAAAAAGAAAAAAATTTCTTTTTTCAAAAGTGTTTTTTCTACATTATTCAGTTCCCCAGTGCATATACCTTAAAATATTATTATAAACAATAAAAATATCTCAAATTCCATTCCCCTATAGTGCTTAAACCATTAAACCATTATATATTCCACCTAATTCATTATTGTTAACCCCTCCCAAAAAAAAAAAAAAATTCTTCCTTTTTTTCTTTTTTTCCCTTTTCAAATTTCAAATTTCAAATTCCCCAGTGCATGTACCTTAAAATATTATTATAAACATTAACAATATCTCAGATTCAGTTCCCCTATAGTGCTTAAACTATATATTCCACTTACTTCATTATTATTCCCCCCTTTAAAAAAAAAAAAAAAAATATATATATTTTTTTTCAAAAATATTTTTTCTAGATTTTCAGTTCCCCAGTGCATATACCTTAAAGTATTATTATAAACAATAAAAATATCTCAAATTCCCTTCCCCTACAGTGCTTAACCGCTTCCCGACTGGCGCACGCCGATGTACGTCGGCAGAGCGGCACGGCTGGGCAAATGGGCTTACCTGTACGTCCATTTGAATTTCCCGCCGTGCCATTGCGTGCGCGCCGGCCGGGAGCTCCGTGAGTCGGGTCGCGGGTCCCTCGGACTCGATTGCCGCGGGGATACCCGCGATCGCCTCACGGAGCGGATGAACGGGGAGATGCCATTGTAAACAGCATCTCCCCGTTCTGCCTAGTGACAAGTGTCACTCGATCTCTGCTCCCTGTCATCGGAGCAGAGATCAGTGACGTCACCCACACAGCCCATCCCCCTACAGTTAGTAATCACTCCCTAGGACACACTTAACCCCTCCCCGCCCCCCAGTGGTTAACCCCTTCACTGCCAGTGTCATTTACACAGTAATCTGTGCATTTTTATTCGCACTGATCGCTGTATAAATGACAATGGTCCCAAAAATGTGTCAAAAATGTCCGACATGTTCGCCATAACGTTGCAGTCACAATAAAAATCGCTGATCGCCGCCATTACTAGTAAAAAAAAAAATGATTAATAAAAATGCCATAAAACTATCCCCTATTTAGTAAACACTATAACGTTTGTGCAAACCAATTAATAAACGCCTATTGCGATTTTTTTTACCAAAAATATGTAGAAGAATACGATTGGCCTAAACTGAAGAAAAAAAATGGTTTTTTTATATATTTTTGGGGGATATTTATTATAGCAAAATGTAAAAAATAATGCGTTTTTTTCAAAATTGTCGCTCTTATTTTGTTTATAGCGCAAAAAATAAAAATCACAGAGGCAATCAAATACCACCAAAAGAAAGCTCTATTTGTGGGAAAAAAAGGACGTCAATTTTGTTTGGAAGCCATGTTGCACGACCGCGCAATTGTCAGTTAAAGCGACGCAGTGCCAAATCGCAAAAAGCGCTCTGGTCAGGAAGGGGGTAAATCCTTCCGGGGCTGAAGTGGTTAAATCATTAAACCATTATATATTCCACCTAATTCATTATTATTGGCCCCTCTTAAGAGAAAAAAAAAAATCTTTACCCAATAATAAAAGAAAAAAAATCCTCAACTTCAATTCCTCAGTGTATAAACAGTTAAATGCTTCACCTTATACAAAAAAAAAAAAAAAAAAAGAAAAAAAAGAAAAATGTCTCTTTTCAAAGATGTTTTTTCTAGATTTTCAGTTCCCCAGTGCAAATACCTTAAAATATTATTATAAACATTAAAAATATCTCAAATTCCATTCCCCTATAGTGCTTAAACCATTAAAGCATTATATATTCCACCTAATTCACTATTATTGGCCCCTCCAAAAGAAGGAAAAAAATAAAATCTTTACCTAATAATAATAAAAAAAAAAAAATCTTCAGCTTCAATTCTTCAGTGTATAAACAATTAGATGCTTCACCTTATACATTTTAAATCTTTACAAAATAATAAAATCCTCAATTTCAATTCCCCAGTGTATAGGCCTAAAAAAAAAAAAAAAAAAAAACTCCTTCCCCTCCCCCTATCAAGCCCCTCCCCCCACAGTCCCCGTTCCTTTTTACGTTTTCTTGACTGTCTGCATGTACATAATAGGCCAATCCGGCAATGTTATTTCAGGAATTTTAAGAGTATCCTGAAATTTCGGCAAATCTTCCATATCTCTAAATGATATAGTGTGTCCATCCCTTTGAACCTGCAGTTGGAACAGAAATTTCCATCTGTACTGAATATTGTTCTTAATCAATTGCTCCACCAAAGGCCTTAACGCTCTTCTGCGATCCAACGTGAATTTTGATATATCTTGAAAAAATAACAGGGGTTCTCCCTCGTATTGAATATTTCTATTTTGATGGGCCGCGGACATGATTTTATCCTTTATATGGGCATAGTGCATTTTACAAATAATATCCAGAGGCTTTTTCAACTCTGTCATCCTTATTCCTGTTGCTCTATGTGCCCGATCGATGATTAGATCTTTTATATCAATATCTTGGGCAACCCCCTGAAACACTTTTTGGAGTGTTGTTACAAGTTCTTTTGGGCTTACTTCTTCTTTTAGTCCTCTGATTCTTATATTTGACCTTCTATTTCCATTCTCTTGCTCATCTACATTGCTTATTATTTGCTTTAGTTGTTTTTCTTGTTTCTGTATTTTTTCCTCCATCTTTTTAATTTCTTGTTCTGTTTTTAGGACTCTCTTATCCACTATATTTATTCTTTCTTGTGTATTCTTAGTAGATATTTTTAGTTCTTGTATCTCTGTTTTATATGTTTCTTCCAGCCTGTAAATATATTGATCTATGTCTGCCCTTGTTGGGAGCGATCAGATATACGCCCTTATATCCCATTTCTCCTTATCCTCCTCCTTTTGTTTATTTGTTGATCCTGTTTTATCAATTGGTGAACTATTTCTAGGGTGACTTACTTGATCTTCTGCAGATGATCTAGATGTTACTGATGACTCTGCTAAATTTGATGATTCCTGTGATGTTTGTAATTCTTGTATCGCATGAGGGGGTTGTGGTTGTAATTGTTGGAAGAATTCCTTAATGTCTACTGTTTGTACTGGTTGTACCCCTATAGTTTCTCTGTTGCTGATGTCTCCTTTATCTTTTTTACCTTTTTGACTTTGCAGTGTTTTGTTACCTTTTTTAGGTGCCATTATCTCTTCCCTTTCCCTTTGTTTATTGAACTTTTATTTTCTATCCCAAGGTAGGGGGAGGGGAGAGGGAGAGGAAAAAAAAAAGGGGTCCTCTTTTCTTATAGTGTATAGTATAGTCCTGTAATATGTCTATAATATCTCTTTAAGTTTTACTTCCCCTGCAAACAATAAGCAATTCAGTAGCAATTCAGTAGTGATCGCTGCTCTTTGATTTAGTAAGCTGTTTAATTTATTATCCTCCTTTACTTTGGTAATATATCTCTTTTTATTTCTTTTTATTAATAATATGTCCTTTTAATTTACAGAGTTTTAGAGTTTTGTAATTGCATAAGATTAGATTTATCCTTTTATGCTTCTATTTCCAAGTCCTACCTGTGAGCGGTTTTAATTTTTGGAGATGGCTGCACGCTTTACCTTTGGCGGCTACCGTTTTCACTTGTGGATATCCCCGAGCCTATTCGAATGGCCTGATCTCTGCTGTTCAGCCTCCAGGACCCCCGCCGGTGAGGGCGTCCGTAGACGAGTGTCTCCGCCGTCCGCAGTGCAGACTCACGGAGGCTCCCATCTGTCCTCGCCCGCTGTCTCCCGGCTCTGCTCCTGGAAGCAGTCCCGGCACCCCACAGGCTTGTTTTCCTTGGCTCCCTCGGGTTTCTCAATCCTCACGAGTGCTGCCAAACTATCAGCAGCTTCCTTGTCTCCTCCTCCCGCTCACACTGCTCGACTCTGCTATGCTCTGGAATGGCCTCGAAGCTTTCAGTCTCGCTCCAGGTATGTTCTGCTTATTAGCTTATTAGCTGGTTATCATTGTCGGCATATTGGCGTTCAAGTGTTCCTCTTTTTCAGCCTTTTTCAGCCTTTCTTCTTCTCCACGTATCTGCTTCTCAGCGCATCCGCTTATCAGCGTGGCGGCATATCAGACCCTTGATCTCCTCATGCGGCCATCTTGGTCAGCAGCTCCCCCCCCCCCACTGGTGTCTAATTGTTAAAGGATTGTTCTGGAGGGGATCTGTTTTTGTGAAAATATGAATAAATAGAATGTAAGATAAAACCTAGTAACATCTCTTTACAAGCAGGTAAAATATGTTTAATATAAATAATTCCTATTTTACTACAATTTAATCAAAATTATTACTTGTAGTAAATTAGTTGTTAAATTTCACATGTTGTAATTTGACAGGGATTGTGTCCTCCCCACTGATTTATTAACGGAACATTGGTACTGCCTTGTGTATCAGTCATGCTTGGTCAAAAGTCAAGGCTCTTCTCTGTGGCAAAGAGAATACAGGTTAAAGCTAGATACTGGTTAGTCACCTGGTTGAAGAGGCAAGCCATGTGTGTGGGTATGTTCCAGTTGGTTGAACAATTATGCCAACACTGTATGCTCTGTTCAGTGTCAAAGGGTGCTGAGGCACAATTTGTACTGCTAACTTGACACGTCTGCTCCACTGGAGGTACTAACCATTGACTTTCTTACACTCAATATGTCAGAAGATGATACCATCCTATTCTAGCAGGGGTAGAAGCGCTTCTACCTTTCTTACAGCTATCAGCAGAAAATACATTTAGATCAGAGACTCTGTTTCACAGGCTAGTTTTTTTAAGAATATGGATAGATCCTTTCTGCTCACACAAAATAAATGAACAATGAGGGGGGAAGGAAAGGTTGGGACTTTATATGAGGCAATATGGTAGCATGCCTCCATCCCTATATGCAATACAAATGAGGGGGGCTATGAGGAATTAATATCCCAACTTTATCCCAGAATTTACTACACTTTCAATGTTTCTTTTTAAGGTCTTCGGACTGATTGGTAGTCTGTCTGCACATATTTTCCATCTTACTTGGATCAAGCTATTCTGATCAGTTGTCGATGCACCCCCTTATAAGGAACACCTGTGTGATGTTAGGGGTTATTCATTGGTCAGGCTGATGGGGTAGGTGTATATAAAGACCTTACCTCATCAGCATGTGAACTTGTTAGTCTCCTGACGGCTGTTTATACTACAGACTATGATTACTGCCAAGTATACAAGGTAAACCTATTAGTAATTTGACCTCTGCACCTTATTCTTTCTACTATTCACCTCACTGGTTCACTTATAATTGATATGCTATATTTTCAAGTCATCCTTTTATTTCCACTAGTTGTTTGGCTTTCTTTTAACTTTTTTCAACACCTTCCTTCTTATGCCCTGTACACACGATCGGACATTGATTGGACATTCCGACAACAAAATCCATGGATTTTTTCCAACGGATGTTGGCTCAAACTTGTCTTGCATACACACGGTCGCACAAAGTTGTTGGAAAATCTGATCGTTCTGAACGCGGTGACATAAAACACGTACTTTGGGACTATAAATGGAGCAGTAGCCAACAGCTTTTGTCTCTTAATTTATTCTGAGCATGCATGGCACTTTGTGTGTCGGATTTGTGTACACATGACCGGAATTTAAACGATCAGATTTTGTTGTCAGAAAATTTTATATTCTGCTCTCAAACTTTGTGTGTCAGAAATTCAGACGGAAAAAGTCCGATGGAGCCCACACACGATCAAAATTTCCAACAACACAATCCGATCGCACTTTTTCCGTTGGAAAATCCGACCGTGTGTACAGGGCATTACCTTGCCCTGAGGAATATATATTCCCACTTCATCCCAATATTCACTGCACTTTATTGTTACAAACATTAGTGTCTCTCTCTTATGGTCTTGGGAATGACTGGTAGTCTGTCTGCGCATAGGTCACTATATTATACATCTTACTTGGATTAAGTTAATAGATACAACAATATTTACACTTTTAAAACCTTCTATGGGCCATCTAGGATCCCCCATTGGAGACTCACACTCCCATTGCAGCCTGCTGTCTACCATCTGATCCACATAGATATAGCCCCCTCAGTTCCCGGGCAGGATGTTTATAGTCCACCCCTGGCTATGTGTACAGTTTTTACTGAACATTAAGTTACTTTCTTAAGGTTATCGTTTTTTTCTGTTTGTTTTTTAAGCAATATATAATTTTATTGCTAACTGGTGACCATTCAGCTAAGTGTTGCTTATATATATATATATATATATATATATATATATGTGTGTGCTTTTTGCGAGGAGGAATCGGTGCCAATCGCTGAGCAGTTACTCAGCTCAGGTGTGGTCGCCCCTCCCACCATGCACGCACGTGGCGTTGGTGGCATGCACATATACACACCCCATTTGGAGCAGGCTGTCTCCACGGCCGGTCTCCTCCTGGGGTCTCTTGTGTACCAGCTGATTTTTCCGCTGGTATTGCATGGATTCAGCCCATGGGTAAGTGTTCCAGGTTATCAGTTCATCCTGGTGGATATGTTTTCAGTCACACCACACACTTTTTCCTTTGCAGTTTTCAATTCACTTTATCTTTTCACATGAGTTTATTAGCATACACCATTTAGTTTCATCCACCAGGTCTCATACACACATTGGTCATATTTTATAGAACCACACTGGGTTCATTATCCATATACCATTTCACACTAGTTTTGATTCCATCATATATACACTTACCGTAATTAATACCCCTAATGGAACCACTGTGTTTATCATTCACAAACCACTTATTATTCATTTATTTATTTTCGCTTTAATATTTGTATATACTTAATATAATATTTGTCCTCAGATATTCATATCCAACGAGCCACACATCACCCTTTTTGCTACATGGACACCATCCATGCACATATGCACTTTCCCATACCATCTGATGCTGCAACCTTATGTACATGCCACCTCAGCTCCCGCAGCGAGGTCTATGCCTCCTGTGCACCTTGTGCCAGTCACCACATGCTGTATTCACTGCTGCCTTGGTAAGTGTGCTTGGTCAACCATTTATGGTTAAATATTATTTATTTCCATCCTCCTCTACACAGAGTTGGTTTACCATATTTATATATTCAATAGGTAATTTATCGTATCTGCTCCTGATGAGTGAACGTATTCACGAAACGCGTCGAGCTATAAGCCACACCTGATGCCACATTTACATCAACCGTGTTTTACCTTACTATATATCATGCTATCACGGATGCAGTGTCGGGCAAGCCACCTTGGCACCTGCAGGCCATGCCATTGTGTTATATACAATTAACTTACTTTACTACCATCATGTATTTATTATATGTGTTCATTTATATGTATTTTTATTCATCATGTTTACATTTTGTGCAAATATATTTGTGTATATATATATGAAATTATTCCTCTATCATGTTACAAATAAAATTCCTTTCATTTATACTTCCGCTTTCCAACTGCCTCATTTAAAGTCCCAATTTCCCTTGATATGTATCTAGACCAGGGATGGAGGCACTAACCCATGCCTCATTTAAAGTCCCAAACTCTCCCCTTCTATAGAATATATATATATATATATATATATATATATATATATATATATATATACGGTATGTATATATATATATATATATATATATATATATATATATATATATATTGTTACTGATATACAGCATATACATCTCTTATAGCTATATGGCTTACACCCGCTCCTGAGGAAGTGAATTTTTTTCACGTAACGTGTAGAGCATTAGGATGCAATCCTGACCACTTTTTATTATGGAATTATCCAACTACCAACCATTATTGGTCATCAATTCTAATATGTTTAACAGTTACCCCTATTTTGGTATTTTGTGCCTGTATAGTTTTTACACATAGTTACATAGTAGGTGAGGTTGAAAAAGGCACAAGTCCATCAAGTCCAACCTATGTGTGTGATTGTATGCCAGTATTACATTATATATCCCTGTATGTTGCGGTCGTTCAGGTACTTATCTAATAGCTATTTGAAACTATCGATGCCCCCCGCTGAGACCACCGCCAGTGGAAGGGAATTCCACATCCTTGCTGCTCTTACAGTAAAGAACCCTCTATGTAGTATAAGGTTAAACCTCTTTTCTCCTAATCTTAATGAGTGGCCATGAGTCTTGCTAAACTCCCTTCCACAAAAAAGTTTTATCCCTATTGTGGGGTCACCAGTATGGTATATTGAAATCATATCCCCTTTCAAGCGTCTCTTCTCCAGAGAGAATAAGTTCAGTACTCGCAACCTTTCCTTATAACTAATATCCTCCAGACCCTTTATTAGCTTTGTTGCCCTTCTTTGTACTCGCTCCATTTCCAGTACATTCTTCCTGA
The DNA here is from genome assembly GCA_037952925.1 of Lithobates clamitans. Classification (NCBI taxonomy): domain Eukaryota; kingdom Metazoa; phylum Chordata; class Amphibia; order Anura; family Ranidae; genus Lithobates; species Lithobates clamitans. The sequence goes on from JBBGZY010000655.1 coordinate 8,434,639, forward strand.
GGACTGGTGCCCAGAACTGGACAGCATACTCTAGGTGCGGCCAGAGCAGAGTCTTGTAGAGCGGGAGAATTATCTTTTTATCTCTGGAATGAATCCCCTTTTTAATGCATGCCAATATTCGGTTTGCTTGGTTAGCAGCAGCTTGGCATTGCATGCCATTGCTGAGTCTATCATCTACTAGGACCATCCTAGATTCCCCCAGATGTTCTCCCCCCAGTGTATAGATTGCATTCACATTTTTGCCACCCAAATGTATTAATTTACATTTTCCTACATTGAACCTCATTTGCCATGTAGTTGCCCACCCCATTAATTTGTTCAGATCTTTTTGCAAGTTTTCCACATCCTGCGGAGAAGTTATTGCCCTGCTTAGCTTAGTACCGTCCGTAAAAACAGAGATTGGACTGTTTACCCAATCCTCCAGGTAGTTTATGAACAAATTAAACAGGATTGGTCTCAGCACAGAACCCTGGGGGACCCCACTACCCACCCTTGATCATTCCGAGTATTCCTCATTTATCACCACCCTTTGAACTCGCCCTTGTAGCCAGTTTTCAATCCATGTACTCACCCTATGGTCCATGTCAACGGATCTTATTTTGTACAGTAAACATTTATGGGGAACTGTGTCAAATGCTTTTGCAAAATCCAGATACACCACGTCTACGGGCCTTTCTTTATCTAGATGGCAACTCGCCTCCTCATAGAAGGTTAATAGATTGGTTTGGCAAGAACGATTCTTCAAGAATCCATGCTGATTACTGCTGATGATACCGTTCTCATTACTAAAATATTGTATATAGTCCCTTATCAACCCCTCCAAGAGTTTACATACTATTGATGTTAGGCTAACTGGTCTGTAATTCCCAGGGATGTATCTTTGGCCCTTTTTAAATATTGGTGCTACATTGGCTTTTCTCCAATCAGCTGGTACCATTCCAGTCTGTAGACTGTCAGTAAAAATTAGGAACAATGGTCTGGCAATTATTTGACTGAATTCCCTAAGTACCCTCGGTGCAAGCCATCTGGTCTCGGTGATTTATTAATGTTAAGTTTCCCAAGTCTAATTTTAATTCTGTCCTCTGTTAACCATGAAGGTGCTTTCTGTGATGTGTCATGAGGATAAACACTGCAGTTTTGCTTACTGAAGCCCCTCGATTCCCTCGTGAAGACCGAGGAGAAGAATAAATTCAATACCTTCGCCATCTCCCCATCCTTTGTAACCAGATGTCCTTCCTCATTCTTTATGGGGCCAATATGGTATATCCTCCCTTTTTTACTGTTTACATACCTAAAGAATTTCTTGGGATTTTTTTTGCTCTCCTCCCCTATGTGTTTTTTATGTTCTATCTTAGCCGTCCTTATTGCACCCTTATGCCCCGTACACACGGTTGGACATTGACCGGACATTCCGACAACAAAATCCTAGGATTTTTTCCGACGGATGTTGGCTCAAACTTGTCTTGCATACACACGGTCACACAAAGTTGTCGGAAAATCCGATAATTCTGAACGCGGTGACGTAAAACACGTACGTCGGGACTATAAACGGGGCAGTAGCCAATAGCTTTCACCTCTTTATTTATTCTGAGCATGCGTGGCACTTTGTGTGTCAGATTTGTGTACACACGGTCGGAAATTCCGACAACGGATTTTGTTGTCGGAAAATTTATAGCCTGCTTTAAAACTTTGTGTGTCGGAAAATACGATAGAAAATGTGCGATGGAGCCTACACACGGTCGGAATTTCCGACAACAAGGTCCTATCACACATTTCCCGTCGGAAAATCCGACCGTGTGTACGGGGCATTACATTTCTTGTTGCATTCTTTATAGAGTCTGGATGCTGATGATGATCCCTCAACCTTGTATTTTTTGAAGGCCTTCTCCTATGCTTTTATATGCATTTTTACATTGGAGTTATGCCATCCAGGACTTTTGTTCACTCTTTTAATTACACATTTTATGAATGCTATAATTCCCATGGGATGCTGCTGTGTGCAATTGTCCGACCTATGTTTTTAATTCTGTACCATTTTTTGTCTGGAATGTACTATTACAATAAACATTTGTTCTTTCTTATATACTTATTTATGGTTATACCAATATTACATATGTACTATACTTACAATGGATACATTTATGGTTTACACAAAAGATAATTATATACCTTATTTATTAGTGGATATACGCCTCATATAAAGTTCCATGTTTGTTCCCCCCCAACACAAAATAAATACCCAATGTAGCTACTGTCAATAATAAACATTACCAATGAACTTGCGTGTATACATGGGGGTTGTATTACTAAAGGCAAATCCACTTTGCACTCCAAGTGCATTGCAAGTGCACTTGGAAGTGCAGACGTACATCTGAGGGGAAGATCAGAAGTGAGGGGAAGCTCTGCTGATGTAATCATCCAATCATGAACAAGCAAAAATGCTGTTTTTTATTTTCCATGCATGTCCCTCTCAGATCTACAGTGACTGCACTTCCAAGTGCAAAGTGGATTTGCCTTTAGTAAATAAACCCCATGGTGATGTATGCATGAAGATGTCAGCAGTCCCTCCATACATGTTTTGTCATTTTGCAAGTACGCCATTGATTTTTCTGATTACCACTCAATAACCTAATTAAACATTGACCTATTCCTGAGCCCTTGTCTACCTGATCTCTTGCTTCAGCCTGATTGTTCCCAGGATACATGCAAAGGAGTTGCAGGATTAACCCTATTATGTACTATTAAAGCTGATGGACTCATTCTCATCTCTTATGCACATTTTTATGCAAGTGTTCATGTAAACTAAATACATATATTTATTATCAAAAGGGTTGGAGGACTGGAAAGGTAGCCCACATAGCCACCCTCCTAAGTATCCCAAATGGTGGGTTTTTCTCACTCATTCCAGATGCCATCACCTCCCTTCCATGGATTCTATAGATTATTAAAGCAGAGTTCCACCCTAAAGTGGAACTTCCGCTCATCGGATTCCTCCCCCCCTCCGGTGTCACAATTAACACCTTTCAGGGGGGAGGGGGGTGCAGATACCTGTATAATACAGGTATCTGCAACCACTTCTGGGTATAGCTAGCCGCAGCTAGCCGCAGACTCCCCGCCCACCCCCGTTGTGTTGTGGGAAATACACAGTTCCCAGTTCCCAAATGTTTTTATGGCAATGACTCAAACACAGAGATGCTCCCCTAAGAAGTCTTTGTTACCCTAGGATCCTCCCATGATCTTTTAACAATAAAAAAAAATACAGGAAGAGTGTACACTAATGAGACCTGGAGGGGAGTCTCTCTGATGTACACAAAGAGGGCTTCTGTTAGAGAGTCTGTTAGAAAGAACCCCCAGACATAGTACAGGAGATGATCAGAGACTGCAGACATAGTACAGAAGATGATCAGAGACTGCAGACATAGTACAGGAGATGATCAGAGACTGCAGACATAGAACAGGAGATGATCAGAGACTGCAGACATAGTACAGGAGATGATCAGAGACTGCAGACATAATACAGCAGATGGTCACAGACTGCAGACATAGTACAGGAGATGATCAGAGACTGCAGACATAGTACAGGAGATGGTCAGAGACTGCAGACATGATACAGGAGATGGTCAGAGACTGCAGACATAATACAGGAGATGATCAGAGACTGCAGACATAGTACAGGAGATGGTCAGAGACTGCAGACATGATACAGGAGATGATCAGAGACTGCAGACATAGTACAGGAGATAATCAGAGACTGCAGAAATAGTACAGGAGATGGTCAGAGACTGTAGACATGATACAGGAGATGGTCAGAGACTGCAGACATAGTACAGGAGATGGTCAGTGACTGCAGACATGATACAGGAGATGGTCAAAGACTGCAGACAAAATACAGGAGATGATCAGAGACTGCAGACATAGTACAGGAGATGGTCAGAGACTGCAGACATAATACAGGAGATGATCAGAGACTGCAGACATAGTACAGGAGATGGTCAGAGACTGCAGACGTAGTACAGGAGATGGTCAGAGACTGCAGACATAATGCAGGAGATGATCAGAGACTGCAGACATAGTACAGGAGATGGTCAGAGACTGCAGACATAGTACAGGAGATGGTCAGAGACTGCAGACATGATACAGGAGATGGTCAGAGACTGCAATCATACAACAGGAGATGGTCAGAGACTGCAGACATAATACAGGAGATGATCAGAGACTGCAATCATAGAACAGGAGATGGTCAGAGACTGCAGACATAGTACAGGAGATGATCTGAGACTGCAGACATAGTACAGGAGATGATCAGAGACTGCAATCATAGAACAGGAGATGGTCAGAGACTGCAGACATAGTACAGGAGATGATCAGAGACTGCAGACATAGTACAGGAGATGATCAGAGACTGCAGACATAGTACAGGAGATGATCAGAGACTGCAGACATAATACAGGAGATGGTCACAGACTGCAGACATAGTACAGGAGATGATCAGAGACTGCAGACATAGTACAGGAGATGGTCAGAGACTGCAGACATGATACAGGAGATGGTCAGAGACTGCAGACATAATACAGGAGATGATCAGAGACTGCAGACATAGTACAGGAGATGGTCAGAGACTGCAGACATGATACAGGAGATGATCAGAGACTGCAGACAAATTACAGGAGATAATCAGAGACTGCAGACATAGTACAGGAGATGGTCAGAGACTGCAGACATGATACAGGAGATGGTCAGAGACTGCAGACATAATACAGGAGATGGTCAGAGACTGCAGACATAATACAGGAGATGATCAGAGACTGCAGACATAATACAGGAGATGATCAGAGACTGCAGACATAATACAGGAGATGGTCAGAGACTGCAGACATAGTACAGGAGATGGTCAGTGACTGCAGACATGATACAGGAGATGGTCAAAGACTGCAGACATAATACAGGAGATGATCAGAGACTGCAGACATAGTACAGGAAATGGTCAGAGACTGCAGACATAATACAGGAGATGATCAGAGACTGCAGACATAGTACAGGAGATGGTCAGAGACTGCAGACATAGTACAGGAGATGGTCAGAGACTGCAGACATGATACAGGAGATGGTCAGAGACTGCAATCATAGAACAGGAGATGGTCAGAGACTGCAGACATAATACAGGAGATGATCAGAGACTGCAATCATAGAACAGGAGATGGTCAGAGACTGCAGACATAGTACAGGAGATGATCAGAGACTGCAGACATAGTACAGGAGATGGTCAGAGACTGCAGACTTAGTACAGGAGACGATCAGAGACTGCAGACATAGTACAGGAGATGATCAGAGACTGCAGACATAGTACAGGAGATGGTCAGAGACTGCAGACATAGTACAGGAGATGGTCAGAGACTGCAGACATAATACAGGAGATGATCAGAGACTGCAATCATAGAACAGGAGATGGTCAGAGACTGCAAACATAGTACAGCAGATGATCAGAGACTGCAGATATTGTGCAGGAGATGCCCAGAGACTGCAGACATAGTACATGAGATGGTCAGAGACTGCAGATATAGTACAGGAGATGGTCAAAGACTGCAGACATAGTACAGGAGATGGTCAGAGACTGCAGACATAGTACAGGAGATGATCAGAGACTGCACACATAGTACAGGAGATGCCCAGAGACGGCAGACATAGTACAGGAGATGGTCAGAGACTGTAGTTATGATACAAGAGACGATCAGAGACTGCAATCATAGTACAGGAGATGGTCAGAGAAAGCAATCATAGTACAGGAGATGGTCAGAGACTGCAGACATAGTACAGGAGATGGTCAGAGACTGCAGACATAGTACAGGAGATGCCCAGAGACTGCAGACATAGTACAGGAGATGATCAGAGACTGCACACATAGTACAGGAGATGCCCAGAGACTGCAGACATAGTACAGGAGATGGTCAGAGACTGTAGTTATGATACAAGAGACGATCAGAGACTGCAATCATAGTACAGGAGATGGTCAGAGAAAGCAATCATAGAACAGGAGATGATCAGAGACTGCAGACATAGTACAGGAGATGCCCAGAGACTGCAGACATAGTACAGGAGATGGTCAGAGACTGTAGTTATGATACAAGAGACGGTCAGAGACTGCAATCATAGAACAGGAGATGGTCAGAGACTGCAGACATAGTACAGGAGATGGCCAGAGACTGCAGACATACTACAGGAGATGGTCAGAGACTGCAGACATAGTACAGGAGATGGTCAGAGAAAGCAATCATAGAACAGGAGATGATCAGAGACTGCAGACATAGTACAGGAGATGCCCAGAGACTGCAGACATAGTACAGGAGATGGTCAGAGACTGTAGTTATGATACAAGAGACGGTCAGAGACTGCAATCATAGTACAGGAGATGGTCAGAGAAAGCAATCATAGAACAGGAGATGGTCAGAGACTGCAAACATAGTACAGGAGATGGCCAGAGACTGCAGACATACTACAGGAGATGGTCAGAGACTGCAGACATAGTACAGGAGATGGTCAGAGACTGCAGACATAGTACAGGAGATAGCCAGAGACTGCAGACATACTACAGGAGATGATCAGAGACTGCAGACATAGTACAGGAGATGATCAGAGACTGTAGACATAGTACAGGAGATGGTCGGAGACTGCAGACATAGTACAGGAGATGGTCAGAGACTGCAGACATAGTACAGGAGATAGCCAGAGACTGTAGACATACTACAGGAGATGATCAGAGACTGCAGACATACTACAGGAGATGGTCAGAGACTGCAGACATACTAAAAGAGATGGTCAGAGACTGCAGACATAGTACAGGAGATGGTCAGAGACTGCAGACATAGTACAGGAGATGGTCAGAGACTGCAGACATACTACAAGAGATGGTCAGAGACTGCAGACATAGTACATATTGGGCGATCGGCCCTCTCACCTGACCCAGCGATTCAGCAACGGTTCCTCTGATCAGGAGTCAGCTCACTCTGAATTGCCCATGGTGACTTCGCTGTATTCCTGCAATGACTCCATTCCTTTCAATGCCAGGGATGGTACTAGGCTGTGTGGCTTTCCCTCTGGTGGCGCAGGGCAGCAGGGTTCTCTCTCTGATGGTGTTCTCTCAGACTCCCCTCCATTAGTACAGACCCCCCTCCATTAGTACAGACCCCCTCTCCATTAGTACAGACCCCCCTTCCTTTAGTACAGACCCCCCTCCATTAGTACAGACCCCCCTCCATTAGTACAGACCCCCCCTCCATTAGTACAGACCCCCCTCCATTAGTACAGACCCCCTCTCAATTAGTACAGACCCCCCCTCCATTAGTACAGACCCCCTCCATTAGTACAGACCCCATTAGTACAGACCCCCCCTCCATTAGTACAGACCCCCTCCATTAGTACAGACCCCATTAGTACAGACCCCCTCTCCATTAGTACAGACCCCCCCTCCATTAGTACAGACCCCATTAGTACAGACCCCCTCTCCATTAGTACAGACCCCCCTCCATTAGTACAGACCCCCTCTCCGTTAGTACAGACCCCCCTCCATTAGTACAGACCCCCCCTCCATTAGTACAGACCCCCCTCCATTAGTACAGACCCCCCCTCCATTAGTACAGACCCCCCCTCCATTAGTACAGACCCCCCTACATTAGTACAGACCCCCCTCCATCAGTACAGACCCCCTCTCCATTGGTACAGACCCCCCCTCCATTAGTACAGACCCCCCCCTCCATTAGTGCAGACCCCCCAGGACAGACCCCCCTCCATTAGTACAGACCCCCTAGGACAGACCCCCTCTCCATTAGTACAGACCCCCCTCCATTAGTACAGACCCCCCATTAGTACAGACCCCCTATTAGTACAGACTCCCCATTAGTACAGACCCCCCTCTCCATTAGTACAGACCCCCTCTCCATTAGTACAGACCTCCCCTCCATTAGTACAGACCCCCCATTAGTACAGACCCCCCACCATTAGTACAGACCCCCCCTCCATTAGTACAGACCCCATTAGTACAGACCCCCTCTCCATTAGTACAGACCCCACCTCCATTAGTACAGACCCCCCATTAGTACAGACCCCCAGGACAGACCCCCCCTCCATTAGTAGAGACCCCCATATTAGTACAGACCCCACCATTAGTACAGACCCCCTCTCCGTTAGTACAGACCCCCCTCCATTAGTACAGACCCCCCCTCCATTAGTACAGACCCCCCTCCATTAGTACAGACCCCCCCTCCATTAGTACAGACCCCCCCTCCATTAGTACAGACCCCCCTACATTAGTACAGACCCCCCTCCATCAGTACAGACCCCCTCTCCATTGGTACAGACCCCCCCTCCATTAGTACAGACCCCCCCCTCCATTAGTGCAGACCCCCCAGGACAGACCCCCCTCCATTAGTACAGACCCCCTAGGACAGACCCCCTCTCCATTAGTACAGACCCCCCTCCATTAGTACAGACCCCCCATTAGTACAGACCCCCTATTAGTACAGACTCCCCATTAGTACAGACCCCCCTCTCCATTAGTACAGACCCCCTCTCCATTAGTACAGACCTCCCCTCCATTAGTACAGACCCCCCATTAGTACAGACCCCCCACCATTAGTACAGACCCCCCCTCCATTAGTACAGACCCCATTAGTACAGACCCCCTCTCCATTAGTACAGACCCCACCTCCATTAGTACAGACCCCCCATTAGTACAGACCCCCAGGACAGACCCCCCCTCCATTAGTAGAGACCCCCATATTAGTACAGACCCCACCATTAGTACAGACCCCCCCCCCTCCATTAGTACAGACCCCATTAGTTCAGACCCCCTCTCCATTAGTACAGACCCCCCCCCCAATTAGTACAGATCCCATTAGTACAGACCCCCTCTCCATTAGTACAGACTCCCCTCCATTAGTACAGACCCCCCTCCATTAGTACAGACCCCCTTTCCATTAGTACAGACCCCCTCTCCATTAGTACAGACCCCCCTCCATTAGTACAGACCCCCCCTCCATTAGTACAGACCCCCCTCCATTAGTACAGACCCCCCTCCATTAGAACAAACCCCCCCTCCATTAGTACAGACCCCCTCTCAATTAGTACAGACCCACCTCCATTAATACAGACCCCCCATTAGTACAGACCCCCCAGGACAAAACCCCCCCTATTAGTACAGACCCCCCATTAGTACAGACCCCCCCTCTCCATTAGTACAGACCCCCTCTCCATTAGTACAGACCCCCCCTCCATTAGTACAGACCCCCCAGGACAGACCCCCCTCCATTAGTACAGAACCCCCCCATTAGTACAGACCTCCGCTCCCCCTGCGCGACATCACTGTGCGGTTGGTCTCTCTCCACGCAGAGACCAGCCGCTCTGCCTCCGATGTCTCTCTTTCTCTGACAGGAGGAGGGAGGGGCTTGAGCAGCACACACAGTGGCGGCGGCGCCTTTCTTCTTTTAACACCGGCGGAGAGCGCCGCCGCCGGACACAATCAAGAGGAGGAGGAGGGAAGGGAGCACTCTGGCGCTTCAGCGCCCCCACCTCTCTGGCGCCTGGGTGCACTGCACCCCGTGCACCCCGTCTAGGATCAGCCCTGACTCAAATAGAAATCCCATCTCTGCTATAAAAAAAATTGTCAGAGTTGGCAGTTGGCAGAGAAATTAAAAAAAAATCGAAAAATAAAATTGCTAAAGTAATAAAAAGCCATAATTCTTTTTTTTTATTTCATTTCTCTTTATTGATTTCATACAATTACACACAGAATTTCATGCATATATAAACTTTTAACCAGTGAGTCCTTGCAACAGACATTTGTAGATACATTGATAGTTTTTTCCCCCTCCTTTCATCTTCCCACTCCCTTCCCTTCCCCAACCCTCCCAGAACACCCCCTCACCCACCCCCATTGATGAGCTTAGAAAAGAGTGTTTAAACTAACTTATATAATACCTTAGTTCCATCTGTTAGTCAGGGTTGCACTATTTTTCCTTCGCTTCGCCCCTGCACTCCTAATTACTCTTCATTCTACTAGGTCTCTCTCTTATGCCGCGTACACACGAGCGGACTTTACGGCGGACTTTGCCCGGCGGACTTTTCGTCGGACTTTGTTTGCTCCTTGCGCCGGACTTAAAAACGAACGGACTTGGCCACACACGGTCACTACAAAAGTCCGCTGGTTTTGAACGCGGTGACGTATAGCACGTACGACGGGACTAGAAAAAGGAAGTCCAAGCCCCACTCCGGCACCCTTTGGGCTCCTTCTGCTAATCTCGTGTTAGTAGAAGTTTGGTTAGAGACGATTCGCGCTTTTCACACTTCAGCTTATTTCGTTCGTTTTCTGCGGTTCAGTTTGTGCTTGTGAGGTTTGTATCTGCTTTTCAGTGCGTGTTGGTCAGTTCGTAACCTGCCTTGCAGGCCGTTCTGCTCCGCTCGTTCCTGATTTTCAGGTCGTTCTTCATAGGCCTTGCTGTTCTTCAGTGCGTTTGTTATAAGTTTGTTTGTTTGAGCAGCCGACCGTTTTGAAGCCATGTCGAGTGGACGTTCTCGTTCTCGAGTTCGTGCTTTGTGGGGACTTGGTGTTGGGGTTAATACTTTGACCCGAGTCCAGTCCATGAACAGGGCGAGGAGGAGTTCATGGACCAAGAATTGGTTGCGCCAGCGTGACCAGTTCTGTCATATGCCTTTGCTCCGTGAGCTCCGTGAGAACAATCCTGATGATTTCAGGAATTTTCTCAGGATGACGGACCCCATCTTTGAGCGTCTGCTGGCTATGCTGACCCCCTATATCAGCAGGCAGGATACCTGCATGAGGCAAGCCATCAGTGCGGAGCAGAGGCTAGTTGCCACGTTACGTTATTTGGCGACAGGGAGAAGTCTTCAGGACTTAAAGTTCTCGACAGGCATCTCCCCCCAGGCTCTGGGGATCATAATCCCTGAGACCTCTTCTGCTATTATTCAGGTCCTGCAGAAGGAATATATGAAGGTAAGTTTTATCCTTTAACATTACATGATATGTATTAAATGTTTTTTGATGTATTGTAGAACTGTCCTCTTTACCTAATTGCCATGCTTTCAATCTGCTGTGAATGTCCCCTTTATCTTTGTGAATGCCTATTTTAATCATTTATTGCCCTATACATGCCTAATTTATTTCATTAACCTCCCCACCATGCAATGCTGGGTCCATTTTTATCTCTAGACTATAGTCCATTGAACAATGTATATTGTCTGCTCCATTGTCTTGTTTGTCCCTCCCCCACCCCACTAATGTTTCAGCCAGTCAGGTGTGTTTGTTAACCTAATTAGAACCCCTCCCCCACCCCACTAATGTTTCAGCCAGTCAGGTGTGTTTGTTAACCTAATTAGAACCCCTCCCCCACCCCACTAATGTTTCAGCCAGTCAGGTGTGTTTGTTAACCTAATTAGAACCCCTCCCCCACATTCAAATGTATTAATGGGCCATCATAGGGGGTGATTAATCTTCATAAGTGTGCCTTATGTTTTTCAACATTTCAATTACAAACACACATATTCATAATATTTGACTGCTGTTGTTTACTAATGTTTTGGTGTAATCTGAACTAAAATTTTTGTTATTAAAGTCCTTATCTTTTTTTTTTGCACTCCACAGTTTCCTACAAGTCCACAGGAATGGCAGACTGTGGCCTCCCAGTTCGCTGACCGTTGGGACTTTCCCAACTGTGTCGGGGCGATTGACGGGAAACATGTCCGGATTGTGCCACCACCGCATTCGGGGTCTTATTTCTTTAACTACAAGGGGTTCCATAGTGTAGTTTTGATGGCGGTGGTCTCGGCACATTTGGAGTTTATGTTTGTGGATGTGGGGAAGAACGGCCGGATGTCTGATGGAGGAGTCTTTGCACAGACCGAGCTGTGCCATCGTCTCCAGACCGGTGGCCTGGAATTGCCACCTGATGACGATAATGTGGATGAACTCCCCTCAGTTTTTATTGCTGATGAAGCATTTGCTCTCTGTGAGAACTTGATGAGGCCGTTCCCCCAAAGGCATCTTGCATAACTTTTTAAGGAGACATTCAGCTACATATCTATCCTCTGTTGGGCCTGAGCCCAGACTGGAAGAGTCTAGTAGCACTTTAACAGGCCTAGAAATTGGGCGTATTGGCTTGGCCCCCCGAACCGCATGTCAAGTGCGTGACCGTTATGTCAATTATTTTAATGGTCGGGGGGCCATTGCTATTCAGCAACAGCTGTAAGTTTAGATCAAAAATAAAAAAGAAAATTGGTTTATCTAAATATCTTGTTTTTATTGTTGTTTACCTTTAAGTTATGTCTGTCTCCTAGTGCACTTGTAGTAGTGTCAAGTGCGTTTCGCTTTAGTTAATCAGGCCCACAAAAACAACCCCTAAATTTTGACTTCAAGAAACAGCCACACACATTGTATAGGGTAAAAAATTTTACTTGGTGCACATTGAAAGGTGCATTTTTTACCATATGTTTTTATTTTTATTTTTTTTCAAAAATATTTTACGTTGTGTAAAAAAATACTATTTTAGTAAATTATTCAAGCCATTTTTTCTCAAAAATATAGACCTTTATCTAACAAGATTTACATACACAACAGTGTTTTTATAAACAAAAATTAGAATATAAATGAACTTACAAAGTTCAACAATATTTCGAGAACGGTGCATGTAATGTCACCCTTGGAAATTGTTCATTTATAAGATGCTCAAAATTGAGCTTTAAGAAAGGGTCAAGTCAACATGTGCTATCTCCTATCATGGGAGAGCAATGTACGTGTTTTGTGTGTGCAATCCCATTTTTGGTTCCTCTCACCACCAAAGAATTTTCAGGATGAAGGGTTTGCAAACACAAAACAAGTACATTGCTAACCCATGATGGAAGATAGCACATGATGACACACCGTGTGCATCACACACTTTAAATTTGGGTATACCCCCAAAATATTCAAAAAATTTTTGATAACAAAATAACTTCACAAGGAAATGAAGAACATGATTGATGTTTTTAGGCCAAACGTGATTATATTCGGCCCAAAACATCAATCATGTTCTTCATTTCCTGTTGCATGGAGTCCAGGCGAAGTTTCATGCTGTGAATTTGTTCACGCATTTGATCTATGTGGCCATTCCACAGCATAATCTGGCCAATTAATCTTTGTGCACTGTCTGTGGTGAAGTGCTCTGCCGCTTGGCCTTCCACAACCAGAAACTCACCTAAAACGAGTGAATAAAAACAAGGTTTACAATATGCACGCCAAAATACAGTAAAACTGAAGCTGGGGTGTCAGTCACTCACTTGGTGGGCTTGAAACCTCGCACACTTCCTCCACCTCTCCTTCCTCAAGGTCGTCAGGTGGGCGTGGTCTTGGGCTGGGGCTTGGGGTAGGTTCGGCCTCAGGCTGGTGACTTGGGGGGGTCCTGAGATCCTTGGACTGTTGTCTGAGTCTTTTCTCCCCTATGAGATTAGAAAAAAAGGTATAGTTAAAAAACACTGATCTTTTATGTTTTAATAAATAAAGTAGAACGTTGTTTAATATTTTTTGGAAATTTTCACAGATGCTGACACCTCAATGATCTCCTATGTGTATTACCCCTCAAAAATTTCGTTATGGTCACATAGTACACTAGAAAATGCATTTCCTTCGCAAAATGCGTGGGAATGCAGAATAGCTACATGGCTAAAATGACCGCCATCAAAACTGCCCCATCATATTCCTATATTATAAATCAGTACATGGTGTGTCTGTCCCCTCCCCCCGGGCTCTGTAATCAGAGCTGAGATGCTCCAGCCACCTCCCCCCTGTGTATAACAGAAGCTTGGGTAACCATGGCAACAAAACAAACACAGTACACTCTGATTAATGTCTAAAATGTCACGAAATGACCTCTAAACAAAAAGGTTTTTCTCCAAAATTAAAAAAAATATCAAACAGAAAGGATATAGCCAGATAGATGAATATTTAGTGAACATTGTAAAGTTTGTTTGGTGTCTCTAGGTGAAAGTATGAAGGACCGGAAACTTTTGGGAGCGGAAGAAGAATTTGAGGATTTCAAGCATGCTCCCATTGAATTCAATGTTGAAAAAAGTTAATAAAAAATTAATATTTAAGAAAGTATAAATGTTATTAACAAATTTTAAAATGACCACACATCAGCTAAAAGAGACGAACATTTTAATAGTTGAATGGTTTTAATAGCTGAAAGTATGCAGAAGTTACGCAGAGCCAAAAAACGTACGGAAGAAAAGTCTAAAAATGTAGACACAAATAAAATCGAAGAACAATAGTGGGACTGCTAAATCATTCCCACTAACTATAGTGCTCGTGAGTCCAGATGTGGAAACAGCTGCTGTGTCCTGTCCCTACATTACACTGAATCATTTTGGATGAAGCATTATATTTTCAAACACATCTACACCACATCAACTCATTGTGGGAATTCGCAAAATTATCAAGCCATAAATGTATATCCAACCCTGTCCCATCGTATTTGGCGAAAAAATAACGTCACTTTCTAAAGTATACGATCTATTCCAAAGAACGGTATTTACGAACGATGCAGAAAAACCGCCAAAAATAAGGATCAGCATGCAAGTTCTGTATCTCAATAGTAAAACACAAGTACTTACTTTTTTTCAGCAGCTTCTTTATTCGCCAATATTGCTCTGGCTCACGACTTTTTATGTCAGACCACCGCTTCCGCAATTGTTCTTTGGAACGTTTTGTCCCAAATTTCTCTTCCAGAGCGGTGACAACTGAGGACATTATTTTGTCCTTTCTCAGATTGGGTCGTGTGTACGGTCCTTTTTTGCCATCGTAGTCCTCCCTTCTTAACCACTTGCCGACCGCCTAACGCAGATATACTGCGGCAGAGCGGCACGGGCAGGCAAAATCACGTACCCGTACGTGATCTGCCTCCCGCGGGCGGGGGGTCCGATCGGACCCCCCCCCGGTGCCATCGGCGGTCGGCATCTGACTGGGAGCGTCGGGAGGCGAGGGGGAGACCATCCGATCGTGGCCCCCCCCTCGCGATCGCTCCCAGCCAATGGAAATCCTCCTCTGCCTGTGTGTCGTTTCACACAGGCAGAGGATGTGATGTCATCTCTCCTCGGTCTGGCAGTTTCCGTTCCAGCGCCGAGGGGAGATGACATGTAAGTGCACACAACACTCACACACACAGTAGAACATGCCAGGCATACTTTACACCCCCGATCCCCCCCCGATCGCCCCCCGATCCCCCCCCAATCACCCCCCCCCCCTGTCACAAACTGACATTAGCAGTATTTTTTTTTTTTTTTTTTTTTCTGATTACTGCTGTGTCAGTTTGTGACAGTTAGTGTTAGGGCAGTGAGTATTACCCCCCTTTAGGTCTAGGATACCCCCCTAACCCCCCCTAATAAAGTTTTAACCCCTTGATCACCCCCCCTCACCAGTGTCGCTAAGCGATCATTTTTCTGATCGCTGTATTAGTGTCGCTGGTGACGCTAGTTAGGGACGTAAATATTTAGGTTCGCCGTCAGTGTTTTATAGCGACAGGGACCCCCATATACTATCTAATAAATGTTTTAACCCCTTGATTGCCCCCTAGTTAACCCTTTCACCGCTGATCACCGTATAACCGTTACGGGTGACGCTGGTTAGTTCGTTTATTTTTTATAGTGTCAGGGCACCCACCGTTTATTACCGAATAAAGGTTTAGCCCCCCGATCGCCCGGCGGTGATATGCGTCGCCCCAGGCAGCATCAGATTAGCGCCAGTACCGCGAACACCCACGCACGCAGCATACACCTCCCTTAGTGGTATAGTATCTGATCGGATCAATATCTGATCCGATCAAATCTATACTAGCGTCCCCAGCAGTTTAGGGTTCCCGAAAACGCAGTGTTAGCGGGATCAGCCCAGATACCTGCTAGCACCTGCGTTTTGCCCCTCCGCCCAGCCCAGCCCAGCCCACCCAAGTGCAGTATCGATCGATCACTGTCACTTACAAAACACTAAACGCATAACTGCAGCGTTCGCAGAGTCAGGCCTGATCCCTGCGATCGCTAACAGTTTTTTTGGTAGCGTTTTGGTGAACTGGCAAGCACCAGCCCCAGGCAGCGTCAGGTTAGCGCCAGTACCGCTAACACCCACGCACGCACCGTACACCTCCCTTAGTGGTATAGTATCTGAACGCATCAATATCTGATCCGATCAGATCTATACTAGCGTCCCCAGCAGTTTAGGGTTCCCAAAAACGCAGTGTTAGCGGGATCAGCCCAGATACCTGCTAGCACCTGCGTTTTGCCCCTCCGCCCAGCCCAGCCCACCCAAGTGCAGTATCGATCGATCACTGTCACTTACAAAACACTAAACGCATAACTGCAGCGTTCGCAGAGTCAGGCCTGATCCCTGCGATCTCTAACAGTTTTTTTGGTAGCGTTTTGGTGAACTGGCAAGCGCCAGCCCCAGGCAGCGTCAGATTAGCGCCAGTACCGCTAACACCCACGCACGCACCGTACACCTCCCTTAGTGGTATAGTATCTGATCGCATCAATATCTGATCCGATCAGATCTATACTAGCGTCACCAGCAGTTTAGGGTTCCCAAAAACGCAGTGTTAGCGGGATCAGCCCAGATACCTGCTAGCACCTGCGTTTTGCCCCTCCGCCCGGCCCGGCCCAGCCCACCCAAGTGCAGTATCGATCGATCACTGTCACTTACAAAACACTAAACGCATAACTGCAGCGTTCGCAGAGTCAGGCCTGATCCCTGCGATCGCTAACAGTTTTTTTTGTAGCGTTTTGGTGAACTGGCAAGCGCCAGTGGCCTAGTACACCCCGGACGTAGCCAAACCAGCACTGCAGTAACACTTGGTGACGTGGCGAGTCCCATAAGTGCAGTTCAAGCTGGTGAGGTGGCAAGCACAAGTAGAGTCCCGCTGCCACCAAAAAGACAAACACAGGCCCGTCGTGCCCATAATGCCCTTCCTGCTGCATTCGCCAATCCTAATTGGGAACCCACCGCTTCTGCAGCACCCGTACTTCCCCCATTCACATCCCCAACCAAATGCAGTCGGCTGCATGAGAGGCATTTTTATGTCCTCCCGAGTACCCCTACCCAACGAACCCCCCCAAAAAAGATGTCGTGTCTGCAGCTAGCGCGGATATAGGCGTGACACCCGCTATTATTGTCCCTCCCCTCCTGTCCTGATAATCCTGGTCTTTGCATTGGTGAATGTTTTGAACACTAGCATGCACTAGTTGAGTTTTAGCGTAGGGTACAGCATTGCACAGACTAGGCACACTTTCACAGGGTCTCCCGAGATGCCATCGCATTTTGAGAGACCCGAACCTGGAACCGGTTACAGTTATAAAAGTTAGTTACAAAAAAAAGTGTAAAAAAAAAAAAAAAACACAAACAAAAATATAAAATAAAAATAGTTGTCGTTTTATTGTTCTCTCTCTCTCTATTCTCTCTCTATTGTTCTGCTCTTTTTTACTGTATTCTATTCTGCAATGTTTTATTGTTGTTATGTTTTATCACGTTTGCTTTTCAGGTATGTAATTATTTATACTTTACCGTTTACTGTGCTTTATTGTTAACCATTTTTTTGTCTTCAGGTATGCCATTCACGACTTTGAGTGGTTATACCAGAATGATGCCTGCAGGTTTAGGTATCATCTTGGTATCATTCTTTTCAGCCAGCGGTCGGCTTTCATGTAAAAGCAATCCTAGTGGCTAATTAGCCTCTAGACTGCTTTTACAAGCAGTGGGAGGGAATGCCCCCCCCCCCCCAACATCTTCCGTGTTTTTCTCTGGCTCTCCTGTCTCAACAGGGAACCTGAAAATGCAGCCGGTGATTCAGCCAGCTGACCATAGAGCTGATCAGAGACCAGAGTGGCTCCAAACATCTCTATGACCTAAGAAACCGGAAGCTACGAGCATTTTATGACGTAGATTTCGCCGGATGTAAACAGCGCCATTGGGAAATTGGGAAAGCATTTTATCACACCGATCTTGGTGTGATCAGATGCTTTGAGGGCAGAGGAGAAATCTAGGGTCTAATAGACCCCAATTTTTGCAAAAAAGAGTACCTGTCACTACCTATTGCTATCATAGGGGATATTTACATTCCCTGAGATAACAATAAAAATGATTTAAAAAAAAAAAAAATGAAAGGAACAGTTTAAAAATAAGATAAAAAAACAATAATAATAAAGAGAAAAAAAAAAAAAAAAAAAAAAAGCACCCCTGTCCCCCCTGCTCTCGCGCTAAGGTGAACGCAAGCGTTGGTCTGGCGTCAAATGTAAACATCAATTGCACCATGCATGTGAGGTATCGCCGCGAAGGTCAGATCGAGGGCAGTAAGTTTAGCAGTAGACCTCCTCTGTAAATCTAAAGTGGTAACCTGTAAAGGCTTTTAAAGGCTTTTAAAAATGTATTTAGTTTGTCGCCACTGCACGTTTGTGCGCAATTTTAAAGCATGTCATGTTTGGTATCCATGTACTCGGCCTAAGATCATCTTTTTTATTTCATCAAACATTTGGGCAATATAGTGTGTTTTAGTGCATTAAAATGTAAAAAAGTGTGTTTTTTCCCCAAAAAATGCGTTTGAAAAATCGCTGCGCAAATACTGTGTGAAAAAAAAAAATGAAACACCCACCATTTTAATCTGTAGGGCATTTGCTTTAAAAAAAATATATAATGTTTGGGGGTTCAAAGTAATTTTCTTGCAAAAAAAAATTATTTTTTTATGTAAACAATAAGTGTCAGAAAGGGCTATGTCTTCAAGTGCTTAGAAGAGTGGGTGATGTGTGACATAAGCTTCTAGATGTTGTGCATAAAATGCCAGGACAGTTCAAAACCCCCCCAAATGACCCCATTTTGGAAAGTAGACACCCCAAGCTATTTGCTGAGAGGCATGTCGAGTCCATGGAATAATTTATATTGTGACACAAGTTGCGGGAAAGAGACAATTTTTTATTTTTTTTATTTTTTTTTGCGCAAAGTTGTCACTAAATGATATATTGCTCAAACATGCCATGGGAATATGTGAAATTACACCCCAAAATACATTCTGTTGCTTCTCCTGAGTACGGGGATACCACATGTGTGGGACTTTTTGGGAGCCTAGCCGCGTACGGGACCCCGAAAACCAAGCACCGCCTTCAGGCTTTCTAAGGCCGTAAATTTTTGATTTCACTCTTCACTGCCTATCACAGTTTCGGAGGCCATGGAATGCCCAGGTGGCACAAAACCCCCCCAAATGACCCCATTTTGGAAAGTAGACACCCCAAGCTATTTGATGAGAGGTATAGTGAGTATTTTGCAGACCTCACTTTTTGTCACAAAGTTTTGAAAATTGAAAAAAGAAAAAAAAAAATTTTTTTTCTCGTCTTTCTTTATTTTCAAAAACAAATGAGAGCTGCAAAATACTCACCATGCCTCTCAGCAAATAGCTTGGGGTGTCTACTTTCCAAAATGGGGTCATTTGGGGGGGGTTTGTGCCACCTGGGCATTCCATGGCCTCCGAAACTGTGATAGGCAGTGAGGAGTAAAATCAAAAATGTACGCCCTTAGAAATCCTGAAGGCGGTGCTTGGTTTTCGGGGTCCCGTACGCGGATAGGCTCCCAAAAAGTCCCACACATGTGGTATCCCCGTACTCAGGAGAAGCAGCTAAATGTATTTTGGGGTGCAATTCCACATATGCCCATGGCCTGTGTGAGCAATATATCATTTAGTGTCAACTTTGTGCAAAAAAAAAAAAAAAAAAAAAAATTTGTCACTTTCCCGCAACTTGTGTCAAAATATAAAACATTCCATGGACTCAACATGCCTCAAAGCAAATAGCTTGGGGTGTCTACTTTCCAAAATGGGGTCATTTGGGGGGGTTTTATGTCATCTGGGCATTTTATGGCCTTCAAAACTGTGATAGGTAGTGAGGAGTAAAATCAAAAATGTACGCCCTTAGAAATCCTGAAGGCGTTGCTTGGTTTTCGGGGCCCCGTACGCGGCTAGGCTCCCAAAAAGTCCCACACATGTGGTATCCCCGTACTCAGGAGAAGCAGCTAAATGTATTTTGGGGTGCAATTCCACATATGCCCATGGCCTGTGTGAGCAATATATCATTTAGTGACAACTTTTTGTAATTTTTTTTTTTTTTTTTTTTTTTTGTCATTATTCAATCACTTGGGACAAAAAAAATAAATATTCAATGGGCTCAACATGCCTCTCAGCAAATTCCTTGGGGTGTCTACTTTCCAAAATGGGGTCATTTGTGGGGGTTTTGTACTGCCCTGCCATTTTAGCACCTCAAGAAACGACATAGGCAGTCATAAATTAAAGGCTGTGTAAATTCCAGAAAATGTACCCTAGTTTGTAGACGCTATAACTTTTGCGCAAACCAATAAATATACACTTATTGACATTTTTTTTACCAAAGACATGTGGCCGAATACATTTTGGCCTAAATGTATGACTAAAATTGAGTTTATTGGATTTTTTTTAGAACAAAAAGTAGAAAATATCATTTTTTTTCAAAATTTTCGGTCTTTTTCCGTGTATAGCGCAAAAAATAAAAATGGCAGAGGTGATCAAATACCATCAAAAGAAAGCTCTATTTGTGGGAAGAAAAGGACGCAAATTTCGTTTGGGTACAGCATTGCATGACCGCGCAATTAGCAGTTAAAGCGACGCAGTGCCGAATTGTAAAAAGTGCTCTGGTCAGGAAGGGGGTAAAACCTTCCGGGGCTGAAGTGGTTAATATGGACACCATCTCCACCATCTCTCCAAAAGCCATGTTGGTGGCCTTATATCTCCTCCGGGATGTGGATGTTTGGGGCTCCGGGCTTTCCTCCGCGCTACTTGCACTTATTCGCTCCGCCATCTTTTGCTATCTACTCCCACTGCGCAACGAAGAGTGAAGGGGCGGGGCCAAATCGTACTTACGAACGTCAGGGGCGGGCGACGCAGGCGGAGCATGACACATGCGCAGTGTATATAAAGCTAGTACGATGGCCTATGTATGTCCGTGCGGAAGTAGCGAGCGGAACAAACGAAGGTAAGATTAAAGTGTGTGTGTGTGTGTGTGTGTGTGTGTGTGTGTTTGTGTGTGTCCCCGTGTGTGTCCCCTAGATTACAACACAAACTAATCCTGAGATTTGGGACTGACATTTAAGTTTTGATCTTGTGTCTTGTCTTGCAGAAATAATGAATCCCTTTAAAGAGGAAGAGTTTTTGACACATTTCATTGATCTCTATGAGCAGAAGAAAAACCTCTGGGAGGTCAAACACCACCAATATTATAATCGTGATGTTAGGAAGGCAACACTGGGCACACTTTTAGAGTTTGTGAAGACTCGACTCCCCCAGGCAGACCTCAAGTTTGTGGACAGGAAAATAGGTATCTTGCGTAATATGTATAAGCGGGAACACAGAAAAATCCAGGAGTCGCTGAGATCCGGGGCAGCAGCTGACCAAGTTTATGTACCCAAGTTGTGGTATTACCACAAATTGCGATTCCTGGATGAGCAGACCGAAGCCAGGCAATCCCTTTCCACCCTTCCCTCCAGCCTTCCCTCCACCCTTCCCTCCAGCCTTCCCTCCAGCCTTCCATCCACCTCCACCCCAGCTGAGGAGTCTCAGGATGAACTGGGCCTTTTCACCATAGATGAAGTGGATGCGCCCAGCTTCAGCCAGGTATACTTTTTGGGAACATTTTGGGATTGTGTAAATGTTATTAATGATGTTAAGGTGTTAATTTTGAAAGTGCTTCATCAAAAATCACTTCTGCACAAAGAGTAATATGTAGACATATCACTAGACAGTAGTGGCCAAATATATACGTAACTTCTGATCTTGTTGATCATCTGAAATAATGGTGTGGTCAAATAGATAGCCTTTACTATTTTGTGTAATTATCTTTGAAAGTTAGGAGCTGAAAATTGTGTGTGATTGCATAACAGAAAATTACAACTATGTCCCTTTTTTTGACACAGGATGACCTCAGCCAGGAGGAGGCCTTGCCCAGTGGGAGAGAGGAGGAGGCCTTGCCCAGTGGGAGAGAGGAGGAGGCTGTGGCTGGGCCAAGTAGAAGCCGCACAGAGTGTCAGGTGCCTCCCCTCCGCATTCTCCACCAAAGGCCCAGGAGGATGACTGCAACAGAGCAGGAATCCCTAGAGCTCATACGGGAAGCAAGCCGGATCCTGAGTAAACCTCCCAATGTAGAGGAGGCGTATGGCACCTATCTAGCCGGCAGATTACAGGAGTTGGAAAAGGCCCAACGCCTCCTCTGTGAGGGTCTATTTTTCCAGGCTTACCAGAAGGGCTTGAGAGGGGAGCTTACTGCTAACACATATATAGCAGATGAAGCCACTCCTACTCCTCCTCCTCCTCCTCCTCCTGCCCCAAGTACACCACCAGAGGCACAACCTCCGAGGAAGGCTGCCGAGAAGCGTGGAGGGAAGGCTGCAGAGAAGCGTGGAGGGAAGGCTACACGGAAGAGTCGAAAGTGATTGCCTGGTTTCTGTCTGTTCTGACTGTGCTCCCTGTGCTCCCTATAGTCGCAAGATACCTATTTTCTTGTCGTGAAACTTGATGTGTGTCCTGGGGGACGAAAGGCTTCCCAGATTCTAAAAGTGTGTCCAGTGTTGCCTTCCTAATTTTTGTGTTTATTAAAAAAAAACTTTTGGGTTTACCTTACATTCTTGCCTATGTGTTTGGATTAAAAGACGCCATTTTGTTTGGGAGTAGGCAGGTACAGGTCGAAAAGACTATGGGGTTGATTTTAGAAAAGCAAATAGTCTGTGCACTTTGCAGAGGGCAGTTGCCCTCTGCAAGTGCAATTGCTCCAGAGCATCAGAAATTAGTTAAAAGCTTGACTTTGCAAAGAGTACCCAATCCTGTGCAAGTAAAACCAAAAAAATAACCTTTTTGCTTGCACATGATTGGATGATGGAAGTCAGCAGAGCTGCTTCACATTTAATAAAGCTTGGGAGCAACTGCTCTTGCAGAGGGCAAATGCAATTTCAAAAATGCACAGCCTTTTTACCTTTAGGAAAGCAACCCCTATGTGTGTTTTTGTCAAATAAAAAGAATGTATTTTGATTTTACATGATTTTAGGAATCAATCAGCAGAGCTTCCCCGAATTTAAGCTCTTGCCCTCAGTTTTTATGCGACTGCACTTCCAACAAGTGCACTTGGTGTGCAATTTCTCAAGTGAACGTTTCACTTGATATTCTTAAATGATTTAAGCCTTTTGTCAAAAACAAGCTCGGGGGAAGCTCTGCTGATTTTTTACGAAAAACATGTAAAAAAAAATTAATTGTTTTGGTTTGGGCTTCCTTGCATGTGCCCCTCGGATCCACAGCGAACACACTTCAAAATGCTCTTTATGTGGAATTATATGTATAATTAGCAATTGGAGTGAAAAATGATTTTGCATTTGTTAAATACACCCCCCTATGTCTAATGAACAAGGGACAACAACCTCATTAAGGTTCTTTAAAACAACACAAAATATGAATGTTAATTGTGGTAACTTGAAAATACACACCAAAAATGTGGTTAGCATTTAACACACATTGTAAAATAGTTAAAGTGTTGAAATAAAAAAAATCAAAAAAAAAAAAAAAATATTTTACAATTAAAAATTTATGGAGATCTGGCTGTTACAAAATATTATATTAGTCATGGCAGGAGGATAAATCACGAAGAAAGAAGTTTGTGAGAACTCTGTGTGAATATAAAGCAGAAAAACAACTTCATTCCTCTCGCATTATCAATCCTAAAAAAAGGCTGTATTAAAAGACGACAGAAGAGGAATGTGCTAGCTTCAAGACGAAGGCTAGTTTTACCAGACCGAGCGCTTCCGTCTTGTAATTGCTTCAGAGCATGCGTCAGTTTGAGTTCGTCGGACTAGCACACAGACGATCGGTTTGTCCGCTAGAAAGAAGAGTCCGTCGGATAAATTTTAAACAAGTTTCAAATCTAATTCCGTCCAACTTTTTAGAAAACAAAGTCCGCTGGAGCCCACACACATCGAATTGTCCGACGAAATCCAGTCCGCCGGGCAAAGTCCGCCGTAAAGTCCGCTCGTGTGTACGCGGCATTAGGTTTATGTATGGCTCATAGGGAATACCCGACCCTTGTAACCAGGGTCTCCATATCTTTATAAATTTACTATAGCTGCTCCTCTTAATATAGACTGTCTTTTCTGTCCACACCAGCTTGTCTATTGTCCTAACCCATTCTTCCGGAGTTGGGGGTATGGCGGAAAGCCAGGACTGTGCTATCAGTTTCCTCGCTTGATAGAGACACCTCACAATGGCAATATTTGTGCTATTATTCCCTGCATTCTCTCCTGTCAGACCAAGAACACATACCTTGGCCTCCAGGACCAATTTGGTTTTAAGCCTGATTTCTATGGTTTTTACTATCTCTGACCAATATCTTACTAATTTTGGGCATCTCCACATCATGTGTATGACATCTCCTGTCTCCAGGCATCTAGGGCATTTATCATCCAATCTCCAGCCAAACCTAAACAACCTATTGGGGGTGTAATAAACTCTGGGCAGCAGGAAGAGATGCAAGGCCTGCTGCGGCAGAGAGACGGATACCAGCGGACCAGACTCCAATATCCTTTTCCACTGGCGATCCGCTATCTCCCCCAGGTCAGCCTCCCACCTTGCCCTAATGCCCGCAGTCGGTTGTAGGGCCGATAACCTAATCAGCCAGTTGCCCATATATCATTGCTATCAGACCTTTGGTATTATTTGTTCTAGTTATTTTATTAAGGAGTGGTGCATTGCACCATTCCAATGGGCAGTTCCTGAATTGACTGTCCAAGGCATGCCTGATCTGCAAGTAACTGTAGAATGTTTTGCTTGGGATTCCATATTCTCGTCTCAACTCAGTGAAGGGTTTTAAGATATTATCGTCAAATAGCTGAGCCAGCCTGCGTATTCCGTGGCGTTCCCATATCATATTTTTTTCCAAGGCTAACAGTTCTTGCAGATATTTATTGTGCCATATAGGTGAGAATTCAGTGGGGCCCTTATACCCCATGATCCTCTTAACAGACTGCCAGACTTTGGTAACTAACTTTTATGTTGGGAGCCCGTGCTGTAGTGAGCCAGCCTCTAATGCTTCCACCAGTGATTTATGTGGGTTACCCTGCAGCATAATTTTGCCACTAGCGTTCGCTATTCCTTGGGTCTCGCATCCACCTATGTGCTGTAGTTGGGCGGCCAAGAAATAGCTATATGGTTGGGGGGACTGCCATTCCCCCTTCCCTGGTGGGTCACTTCAGGGTTTGTAAGCTGATCCTAGCCTGCTATTTCCTCAATATTAATTCTCTGAAGGTGTTTATTTTTAGGAACCAGTTCTTCCCAATCCAAACTGGGGAGTTATGGAGCACATACAATAGTTGTGGCATCCATATCATCTTGACCAAGTTAACTCTGCCTTCCATAGACAAAGGGAGTTGACACCAGATATCGCTTTTCCTTTTGAATTTTACTAAGAGGGAGACTAAGTTGTCTCCAATATATTGGTGAGGGTCATTTGAGATGACTATGCCCAGGTATCTCATCTTCTCTGTTACCCTTAACCGGGGTATGCCGCCAATAAAAGCGATAATAGTTGAATCTATCGGCAAAAGTGTTGACTTTCCCCAGTTAATTATCAGTCCCGACAATCTCCCAAACCTCTCCACAAGCTGTATCACTTTTTTTAATGATGGCCCCGTATCGCCCAAAAAGAGTAGCACGTCATCAGCGTATAACGCTATCCTTTCTTCCCCACTTTTCCTCTTAAATCCCTGCATTCCGGTCGAGCTTCTCATTACTTCTGCTAATGGCTCCATTGCCAGAGCAAATAGCAGGGGTGATAACGGGCACCCCTGCCTCGTCCCTCTCTCAAGAGGCAACCATTCTGAGTATTCGCTATTGGTCTTTAATCTGGCACTTGGATGGGAATACAGGGTTTTCAGCCACCTGATAAACATAGGGCCAAAACCAAATCTCTCCAGTACCCACCAGAGATACCCCCATTCCAGGCTGTCAAATGCCTTGGCAATGTCCAAGGACAGCACAGCTCTGGAACCCCTGTTCTCTACCGGGGACTGGAGATTCAAATGTGTCCTTCTAATGTTTACACTGGTAGACCTGTTAGGGATAAACCCTGCCTGGACCGGGTGTACTAGTCCTGAAATACATTTGTTTAGCCTGATCACCATTACTTTTGCCAGGATTTTAATATCAGAGCATAGCAATGAAATTGGTCTATATGAGGATACGTCGAGATGATCTTTCTCCTCTTTATGTATCAGTACTATGTTGATTTCTGACATCGAAGAGGGCAGTCTACCCTCTGTAGCCGCTCAGTTCAGTGTCTTCAAAAGTATTGGAAGTAGCGCCTCCCCATAGTACTTATATATTTCCAAGGGCAGTCCATCCGGGCCGGGAGATTTCTGATTGGGCATGTTACTACTGCTTGTTTTAATTCCTCAAGAGTTATGGGAGATTCCAGTTCGATCCTATCTGTTTCAGAGAGAGTCAGCAAATTGACGCCCTCTAGGAAACGTTCTATCTCTCTCAGTTCTAGCTATCGTCGTGACTTATATAAGTCTCTATGAAATTCAAAAAATGTCTCCTTAATTTTCAGAGGGTCAGACGAGACTTCCCCACTGGAAGTCCTAATCATAGAGATCGATGAGGAGGGAGAATTAGTGTTGGCTAATAATGCCAGCGTTCGACCCACTCTTTCCCCCTCTCCAAAACACCTCTGCCTCTGGAAAAGT
Organism: Lithobates clamitans; assembly: GCA_037952925.1. Taxonomy (NCBI): domain Eukaryota; kingdom Metazoa; phylum Chordata; class Amphibia; order Anura; family Ranidae; genus Lithobates; species Lithobates clamitans. The sequence goes on from JBBGZY010000655.1 coordinate 8,461,448, forward strand.
CTACTATTTTCAGCGTTTCTAGTTGTTTCGGTTTTGTACTCCTGTTGCTTTTTCAACCATAACTCCTGTTTTTCTGGGCTTGGGTCTATCACATATTGTCTCTTTAATTCCAACACCTCTTTTCTGATCTGCTCTCCCCTTGCCCTTGATTGTTTCTTAAACTTTATTACCTGTTGCATTAAAATTCCCCTGAGGAATGCCTTTAGGTAATCCCAGACCACCCCCTCCGACGCCGATCCCGAGTTGCATTCTACAAACTCTTTTAATTTTGCGGATATAGCTTCTGTACCCCCTATTATCTCCAACCGTATTGGGTTTAATGCCCACAATCTCTGAGTATGTCTATCATGAACGTTCACCGATAGCGTCAAAGGTGAGTGGTCTGATATCCCCCTCGGCCGATATTCCATTTTACTTACAAGAGGCTGTACTTCTCTGTTACCTATGGCCAGGTCAATGCGAGAGAGTGTGCAGTGCGAAGCAAGAATACTGCCGGTCTTTTGGATTACGGGTTCTCCAAAGTTTGCACCACCCAATCTCCTCAAGTAGCTGGGCAAACCGTCCCTCAGTCGCCCTTTCCCCCCTAGCCCCTGGTGGAAACCTGTCCAGGCAACTATTGAGGACCACATTGAAATCCCCCACCACTATGACCGGGGTATCAGCTTTATCCTCCACATATTCTAGCAAGCAATACAGGATCTCCATCTTAAAAGGGGGAGGAATATACAAATTTGCTATAATAAATGGTTTACCTTCTATAAAAAAAATTTAGCAACCCAGTGTGTCAATCTTGACATCCCTGCAGGAAAACACCAGACCTTTTTTGACCAATATACTCACTCCCCTTGAATAAGAGGAGTACACTGAATGAAATTGCACTTGAAATTTCTTATTCCTAATTAATAATTTGGACTCATTGGTCAGGTGTGTTTCCTGCAAGCACATCAGCTCAGTGCCGTGGGATTCCAATTCTGAAAATACAGTGGCTTTTTTAATAGGGTCGCCCATTCCCCTAATATTCCATGAGCTTATTCCTACTGTTCTAGGCAGCATTGACAAAGAAAAACAAATAAAAAATAACAAAAGAAAAAGAACAAAAAAAAAAAAATACAACCAATATAAGAAAAAGACAAGGAGAGAAAAATAAAATCTGTCTTAAATAACTAAAAACACTTTTTGTGTATCTTCCAATACCGCAATCAATACCATTACTGTGAGGAAATGGGAGCCCATGCTCCCTCTTTCCCAGCCCCCATTACCTTCTAAATTTATTTTACTATTTTTTAATGTGAATAAGTGACTCAATAGTCTATGTGCCGTTTTTGCCTTTTCTCTCCCTATCTCTTGTTCTAATTTCCCTTACTTTTCCTTACTTGCCCTCCCCTTCCTCCCTCCCTTCCCTTAACCCAAATTTCATACAGCAGTGTTATCAAAAAAAATCAACCCACAACCTTTTACCATCTCTCATTAAGAACCTTCACCAACCATCCCCTCCCCCTCCAGCCCCAGCTGCAAAAAAAAAAACAATCCCCATCATACGTCTAATAAATCTAACTAGTTATGCGCCAGCTCTAAAAGTTCCCCACCAACAGAGTCAAAAAATTGTATTGCTCCTAAGGCCTCTATGCGCAAATGCGCCGGGTACAGCAAAGCGTATGTTATTTTGAGAGCCCGTGACCTACGCTTAATGTCCACAAATCCTGCCCTTTTCTTTTGCAAGTCCGGGGAGTAGTCTGGGTATAGTGAAACTCTAGCACCATTGTAAAAAATGTCCCCCTTTTCTCTAGACTTTTGCATCAGTGTCGCCTTGTCTTTATAACTAAACAGCTTCATGATCAATGGTCTAGGGCGAGTTCCTGGTGAAGTAATCCTAGTGGGCACTCTATGTGCCCTCTCGATGGCGAAAAAATGAGAAAATGTCTCAGCTCCAAAAATCTCCCTGAGCCACTTTTCCAAAAATACTTCAGGACAGAAACCCTCGCTTCTCTCTGGGAGGCCCATTACCCTCACGTTGTATCTGTGCAACCTATTTTCCATTTTGTCCATTTTAAATGTATATGTGTCTAGCTGGGTTTGCATCATTTTGAACTCTTGCCGTATTGGGTGTAAAATGTCTTCAACTTGACTTGGCCTCTCCTCCAAGATGGAAGTCCTTTCCACAGCTTTTTGTAGTTCTTGACTCATGGAGCGTAGCTCTTCCTTAAGACCCCTTAACTGGTCACACAAATCGCTCAGTGATCCCCTGCAAGAGTTAACTGCACACAGTACCTCTTTTAATGTAGGCTCGGGTTCACTGGTTACACTAAAATCAGGGGCAACTTCAGGCGTTTTTTCGGGAGGTCCCTCTCAAGGCTTTTTTTATTAGCTGTTTTAATAATGGCTAGCGATGTTAATGATGTTTTGCTTATGCTTTTTCTATCCCCCGTGCATCCCAACTGTGTCTTCTCGTGGAGTTGTTGATTGCCCTTGGCTGGGGAGTGTGAGGGGGTGTGAGCGTACTTCTCTAGTTTGGCTTCCGCTGCCATTGCAGATGTTGCTTGATTCCCCTTCTCTTTAGATGAACTGGTAGCCTGGGCCGATGAGCTCTCCTGGGAGTGCTGGGACTGTTCCTCCCCCTTTTTTCTAGTCATGATGCAACTATACAACAGTGTAGGGTAATATATAAAGAAGAGTGTCAGAGAAAAGTTCTTTAGTATGATAAAACGTTACTGAGTATTAAAGATTTTACTGTCCCCTGGCTTCACTGATAAGCATTCACAGCATTCGCAGCGCGGTACAGCGATTTGTAATTATAACAGTTCTACCGCTATTACCTCTTAGCTCTTCCATGGGTCAAGACTAATGGCCAGCATGATCGATCCCGTCCAGCAGCTCCCCCTCCGGACCTGTAATGTTTGCCACGGGGTGTATCTATCGAGCCGGGCGCCGCTCTCCCTTCTGAGTCCCGCGGTATTCTCCCCAGCTCTCGCGAGAGCGCGGGCCATTGCCGGGCAACCAAACGATCCTGGTATAAACAGCCCGGATTGCCGTCACTGTCCAGCTGAGCACCAAGCCACCTCCGAGCCGGTCTCTCACATGCGCTCCGCCGTCTCCAGCTGGCCAGGACGATTCCCCAGGAGAACCGAAGGACTGGCAGGCCAGGTGAAAGGGGAAGGAATGAGAAAAAGAGAGGCAACAAGGCGTGCAAAGCTGGGTCAATCCATTAGGGATGGCAGCATAGGAGCCGGAGCAGGGAGAGAGCTCACACACCTCCGCTCACACCTGCATCCGATCACACCCTAATAATGAGAAGCCATAATTCAAATGACTGTACACTCATACCTTTACCCCAGAATAAAACTTTTAGGTGCTCAGTCTGAAGCTGTGGAGCTTGGTGTAAGTGGAGCTGGAATAAGTGGGCGTTAAAAACCAGAGTTAGAGTATACAAGTCTTGCTGTCTGTTTGCTATCTGTTTGCTGTCTGTTTGCTGTTTGCTGTCTGTTTGCTGTTTGCTGTCTGTTTGCTGTCTGTTTGCTGGGTTGCATTTTTGGGGCTTTTCCTTTTAGTTTTTAATTTGCCTTTTGCTGTCACTTTTTAAATAGCTTTTTTTTTTTTCTCTCTGGTTTCATCAGTTTATCAATTAAGGGGTGTGGTTAATTGCTCACAGGTGCCTATTTAACTGGTTGTAGGACTCAGTCTGAGCGTGCTCAGTCTGAAGCTGTGGAGCTTGGTGTAAGTGGAGCTGGAATAAGTGGGAGTTAAAAACCAGAGTTAGAGTATACAAGTCTTGCTGTCTGTTTGCTGTTTGCTGTCTGTTTGTTGTTTGCTGTCTGTTTGCTGGGTTGCATTTTTGGGGTTTTTCCTTTGAGTTTTTAATTTGCCTTTTGCTGTCACTTTTTAAATAGCTTTTTTTTTCTCTCTGGTTTCATCAGTCTATCAATTAAGGGGTGTGGTTAATTGCTCACAGGTGCCTATTTAACTGGTTGTAGGACTCAGTCTGAGTGTGCTCAGTCTGAAGCTGCGGAGCTTGGTGTAAGTGGAGCTGGAATAAGTGGGAGTTAAAAACCAGAGTTTAAAACAGGAGGTTATAACAGGGGTCATAGTACCTGTGTAGTGTGAGTATCTGAGTGTTGTGTGAGTAGTGTGTGTGGATCGTTAGTACTTGTGTATTGTGTACTGTGTACTTGTGTATTGCGAGTGCACATAGGTCTGTGAGTACCTGTGTATTGTCTTGTTGTGTACCTGTGTATTGTCATGTACCTGTGTATTGTCTTGAGTATTAGTGCCTCAGGACTCAATTCTTAGAAGGACAGAGAGGGCAATCTGTAACCAAGACCTGAAGCGCCGAACAATATGTTGTCTACCGGGCGCTCGGGTTCAGCACATCACGGATCTTGTGGACAGATTACTGGGAGGGGCTGGGGAAGACCCGGCTGTCATGGTGCACGTTGGCACCAATGACAAAGTCAGAGGCAGATGGAGTGTCCTAAAGAACGATTTTAGGGACTTAGGAGCTAAATTGAGGAAAAGGACCTCCAAGGTAGTGTTCTCAGGAATACTACCGGTACATCGAGCCACACCAGAAAGGCAGAGGGAGATTAGGGAAGTAAACAAGTGGCTGAAGTGCTGGTGTAGTAAGGAGGGGTTTGGGTTCCTGGAGGACTGGGCCGACTTCTCAGTCGGTAACCGGTACTATAGAAGGGACGGACTGCACCTAAATGAGGAGGGTGCAGATCTGCTGGGAATGAAGATGGCCAAAAAGTTAGAGGGGTTTTTAAACTAGGCGATGGGGGAGAGGGTCCAGAGACAGTGATAGCCAGTGCGGAAGATATTCCAGAGGGTAGTATTGGGGGCATTAGTGGTAGGTTAACCAAAGCACAAAAACACAAGGTGAGTATAGTAGCAAGTCCTAGTTGCAATCTTGAAACACCCAATATGAGGACAATATGCGACCGGTCTAAACTATGTGGCATGTTCACCAATGCCAGGAGCATGGCGGACAAGATGGGTGAACTAGAGATCCTGTTGTACAAGGAGGATTTGGATTTTGTCGGAATTTCAGAGACCTGGTTCAACAGCTCTCATGATTGGCTGGCAAACATTCAAGGGTATACCTTATACCGCAAGGATAGAGAGGGTAAAAAAGGGGGAGGGGTATGCCTATATATCAAGAACAATGTACAAGTGAATGTGAGAGATGACATCACTGAGGGGGCTAGGGAGGAGGTGGAATCTTTATGGGTAGAGCTCCAAAGGGATGAAGCTAAGGGGAAAATAATACTGGGAGTATGCTATAGGCCCCCTAACCTGAGGGAGGAAGTGGAGACGGATCTCCTATCACAAATTGGATTAGCAGCAAGGATGGGAACTGTTATCATAATGAGGGATTTTAATTATCCAGACATAGACTGGGCGGAGGGAACCGCGCATTCATTTAAGGCTCGCCAGTTCCTTAGTGTCTTGCAGGACAATTTTATGGGTCAGATGGTAGACGCACCAACTAGAAATAAAACATTACTAGATCTACTGATTACCAACAATACAGACCTGATAACAGATGTGGAAATACGGGGCAATTTAGGTAACAGTGATCACAGGTCAATTAGTTTCAGTATAAATCACACAAATAGGGAACATGAAGGGAACACAAAGACACTGAATTTCAAAAGAGCCAACTTCCCTAAACTACAAACCTTGCTAAAAGGCATAAATTGAGATAAAATATTAGGAACAAAGAATACGGAGGAGAGATGGGTTTGCTTTAAGAGCATATTAAATAAGGGCATTAGCCAATGTATCCCATTGGGTAATAAATTTAAAAGAGCGAACAAACATCCTGGATGGCTTAACTCCAATGTAAAAATGCATATAAAAGCAAAGGAGAAGGCCTTCAAAAAATACAAGGTTGAGGGATCATCCTCAGCATTCAGAATTTATAAAGAATGCAATAAGAAATGTAAGGGTGCAATTAGGATGGCTAAGATAGAACATGAAAGACACATAGCGAAGGAGAGCAAAAAAAATCCCAAGAAATTCTTTAAGTATGTAAACAGTAAAAAAGGGAGGACAGACCATATTGGCCCCATAAAGAATGAGGAAGGATATCTGGTTACAAAGGATGGGGAGATGGCAAAGGTATTGAATTTATTCTTCTCCTCATTCTTCACAAGTGAATCGGGGGGCTTCAGTAACCAAAACTGCAGTGTTTATCCTCATGACACAACACAGGAAGCACCTACATGGTTAACAGAGGACGGAATTAAAATTACACTTGAGAAACTTAACATTAATAAATCACCGGGACCAGATGGGTTGCATCCGAGGGTACTTACGGAACTCAGTCAGGTGATTGCCAGACCGTTGTTCCTAATTTTTACAGACAGTCTATTGACTGGAATGGTACCAGCTGATTGGAGAAAAGCCAATGTAGCACCAATATTTAAAAAGGGCCCCAAAAACATCCCTGAGAATTACAGACCAGTTAGCCTAACATCAATAGTATGTAAACTCTTGGAGGGGATGATAAGGGACTATACACAAGATTTTAGTAATAAGAATGATATCATTAGCAGTAATCAGCATGGATTCATGAAGAATCGTTCTTGCCAAACCAATCTATTAACCTTCTATGAGGAGGTGAGTTGCCATCTAGATAAAGGAAGGCCCGTAGACGTGGTGTATCTGGATTTTGCAAAAGCATTTGACACAGTTACCCATAAATGTTTACTGTACAAAATAAGGTCCGTTGGCATGGACCATAGGGTGAGTACATGGATTGAAAACTGGCTACAAGGGCGTGTTCAGAGGGTGGTGATAAATGGGGAGTACTCAGAATGGTCAGGGGTGGGTAGTGGGGTTCCCCAGGGTTCTGTGCTGGGACCAATCCTATTTAATTTGTTCATAAACGACCTGGAGGATGGGATAAACAGTTCAATCTCTGTATTTGCAGACGATACTAAGCTAATCAGGGCAATAACTTCTCCGCAGGATGTGGAAACCTTGCAAAAAGACCTGAACAAATTAATGGGGTGGGCGACTACATGGCAAATGAGGTTCAATGTAGAAAGATGTAAAATAATGCATTTGGGTGGCAAAAATATGAATGCAATCTATACACTGGGGGGAGAAACTCTGGGGGAATCTAGGATGGAAAAAGACCTGGGGGTCCTAGTAGATGATAGGCTCAGCAATGGCATGCAATGCCAAGCTGCTGCTAATAAAGCAAACAGAATATTGGCATGCATTAAAAGGGGGATCAACTGCAGAGATAAAACGATAATTCTCCTGCTCTACAAGACTCTGGTCCGGCCGCACCTGGAGTATGCTGTCCAGTTCTGGGCACCAGTCCTCAGGAGGGACGTACTGGTAATGGAGCGAGTACAAAGAAGGGCAACAAAGCTAATAAAGGGTCTGGAGGATCTTAGTTATGAGGAAAGGTTGCGAGCACTGAACTTATTCTCTCTGGAGAAGAGACGCTTGAGAGGGGATATGATTTCAATTTACAAATACTGTACTGGTGACCCCACAATAGGGATAAAACTTTTTCGCAAAAGAGAGTTTAATAAGACTCGTGGCCACTCATTACAATTAGAAGAAAAGAGGTTTAACCTTAAACTACGTAGAGGGTTCTTCACTGTAAGAGCGGCAAGGATGTGGAATTCCCTTCCACAGGCGGTGGTCTCAGCGGGGAGCATTGATAGCTTCAAGAAACTATTAGATAATCACCTGAATGACCGCAATATACAGGGATATGTAATGTAATACTGATACACAATCACACACATAGGTTGTACTTGATGGACTTGTGTCTTTTTTCAACCTCACCTACATACGACTATGTAACTATGTAACTAGGTTAAAATATAATCCACTATCATTGCTTAGAAAGAACCAATGTAAGATGGTATAATTGCCTTGGCTATAGCTGACCAATGAGGATTTTCACTACTATCAATTTAAGAAATGCTATTGACTAAATACGTGGGGATATTAATCTATAGGGTCATAATCCATCAATATCAAACCAATAAAAAGATAGTGATAGTATAAAATAGCCCATCATTGATTCCTTCCAAATTATAAATTAAGGCAAATACAAATAAAGCAAAAGAGGACTGAACAAAGCAAAAGCATGGACACTTAAGAAAACGTTAATGCAATAGCAAAATAAGAGAGTTAACAAATTTGCCTAGCAAAGTCCTGAAGGCATAAAAGGATGTTCCAAAGCAAGGACAAATCATCAGCACAGTTATTCCTAAAAGACAATGCTGAAGCATAGTGAAAAGCACTTGACACATCCAAAGTGGTGTATAGAATTAAAAACCTGATGGAAAGTTAGACTCTTTCATACATCCATAAAAAAAAAAAATGAATTGGGCTGATGTTTAATCCATGTCTTCTGTCATTTATTTATTTTCCAATTACAAAATGTAAAAACACATTTTAAACATTCATATCACAATAATTCCCCAATACCCACCCTCTCCCCTCCCTTGCCCTCATTCTCTTATCCCCCTACCTAACCACTAAATCTACTGCCTTTTCTTACTTATTCAGTTCCACCAACTCTCCCTCTCTTCCCCATCTTCCTCTTCCCCTACTCTCTCCATATCTCAGGGCATTTCCTTGTTTTTTTTGTATTCCTCATATTTTCCCCAAGTAATAGAGAATCTCTCTATCTGGTCTTCTTCAATACACTTCACGTATCCCATTTTATGTATATGTTCTATTCTTTTAAACCACTCTTCTATTGTAGGACTTTCTGATCTAGCCACCTTTTTGATATGGCTCCTTTTGCAGCATTTATTAAATAAGGTATTACTGTGTTCTTATCTTGTTTTATTGTAATTTTTATATTATGGAATAGACAAAACCCAGGTGTTATCAGAAATATCTATGCCCGTGATCTCAAATATATATTGCCAAACTCTCTGCCAACAATCCCTTATTTTTAGGCAATCCCACCATATGTGGGCCATGGTGCTCTTCTGATTACAACCTCTCCAACACATTGCCGATTTCTCTGGTTGGATGTAAAAACCTGACAGAAAGTTGGACTCTTTCACACGTCCGTAAAAAAAAATCACTTGGACTGAAGTTTAATCCATGTCTTCTGTCATTTAAGTACTATACTGTTTGTTCCATTTTATGAACAGGAACCAGGGGAAGAGAAGCATTGCATATCTAGCACCGTTTTCCACATTCATGCCAGAAATTGCAAATTTGCTACTTTCATGTATGCAGGCACGGACATACAGTATGTGCACTCAACAGTTAAAGTATATTGTTCCATGTGGCTGTTGCTAGCTAGCCCTGATAAACTTGATAAGCCAGTATTTCCACTTTGCTTACGTTTAACCACTAATGCCGCGTACACACGGCAGACTTTTCGACCGGACTACTCCGACGGTCTATCCGACGGACTTTCGGCGAACTTCCGACGGACTTTCCCAACGAACGGACTTGCTTACACACGATCACACCAAAGTCCGACGGATTCGTACGTGATGACGTACGACCGGACTAAAATAAGGAAGTTGATTGCCAGTAGCCAATAGCTGCCCTAGAGTTGGTTTTCGTCCATCGGACTAGCATACAGACGAGCGGACTTTTCGACCGGACTCGAGTCTGACGGAAAGATTTGAAACATGTTCCAAATCTAAAGTCCGTCAGATTTTCAAACGAAAAAGTCCGCTGCAGGTCTGATGAAGCCCACACATGGTCGAATTGTCCGCTGGACTCTGTCCATCGGACCAGTCTGGTCGAAAAGACCGCTCATGTGTATGCAGAATTAGTGTATGCTTTCTGGTTTGACTCAACTTGTGAGTTTGACTCTTTGTTGCCAGTCTACATTTGATGGCCAAGGACAGTATTTCCTTTACCTCACACCTTTGCCTATATTCAGTAACTTTGATTCTTTGGCACCATCCGCCACACTTAGCTTCAGCCACAAAGTTCAGATACTTTTGTCTGCAATAATTAAGTTTGCCCAACTCATTCTCTCTTAAAGAATAATTTCTGAGTTTTTAATTATACAGCATGTACTAAAAAGAGACAGTATTAAAAATCTCCTGGTTCCTGTAGATGTGTGATGCTATCTGTACAGGATCACATGGCAATGTCAAAGTTGATTTCTTTATGTACTTAGGTTTTTCATGCAAGTCTCTATTACTCAAAATCTCTCTAGGTTTTAAATATTTAGTTAAAAAAACTGTAAAATATTAATTGACTAATGCTGTACCCAATATATCCTTTTTTTAAATTTACTGACACCTTACTGTTCAGCTTAAAATATGTATAGTTGAACTTTGGAATTGCAGCAGGTACAGCAGATCATATACTGTGTTTTCCAAAATGAATTACAGTAGAATTATGTGAAGCAACATTTTATATTAAGGATTGAGTTCCATTCCCATTCACATATTAATTGAGCTCTCTGACAGTCTGCCCACGCTCTGGAAAATTTTCCTAATAAGGGTCTCTCGTAACTGCTTTTCCCTATATTGTATTCTTTGCATGGTCTGTATAGAAAGATAGGTATTTGTGCTCTGTAATGACAATTTTCTCTGATGCAGGAGAGTCATCAGAATGTGCAATGATGAAAATAAACGTAGAAAATTAACTATATGACTTGGTAAGAGCTAAAAGAAAAGAATTTAATTAGTGTAATTCTTCTGTTATTTCTTTGTTGAAAACTCAGCAGGTTATCATGGTTAGCAATATATTAAGATAGGTAAAGACAAGTTGATTTATTAATTTTTGAGACAATGGTTAATATAGCCTAATTACACATTTTCTAAAACATTTTTTAAGCCAAAACATACAGTTAAAGTGTCCTTGGATGTAGGATAATGTGTTCATACTGTATTTGTTAAATAATTTTGCACTTTTACAGTGTAAACTGGAATCTCTAGAGGGCCATTAAACCCCAGAACATGGTTAGGAATCCAAATAGTTCCAAAATGTTAAATTGTTAATTCAAGGAGCTTACTCAAGGTCTACTGTCAACAAAGAGTCACACCAATGTGGACCCTTTAACTAAAGTGTACAGGATCTGCCACAAGAGATGGTAGGCATATACAGTGTGAGAGATGTAGGTCAGCAGCAGTTTCTCAGGGGAACATAACACAGTGGATAGGAGCTGGTAAGTGGAGATGCAAAAAGTGGCCATGTCATGCCAAGGTGCTGGAAGATGGTTCTGCATGAAAACAGGTGACACTGTTTAACTTAAGACACAGAGTTTAAAGAGTTTGATTGGTTGTTGTGACAGACCTAGCCAGGACAGAGGCTTTTGGAGAGGACTGAATGCTAGCCTCTTGCCGACCTATCATGGGCCCTGGCATTTGGGGGAACGGTGCTCTTTGTGAGCTGTATGCCTGGGGACCCTTGAGGTGGTGTTACTTTGGATTCAGGTCCATATCCCCCCAAGAGACACAGACTCTGGGAACCCTGTATTTGCCATATTACAAATAGTGACAGATTCATACTGTTGGGTAGGGATGAGCTTCGAGTTAGAGTCGAACTCATGTTCGACTCGAACATCGGCTGTTCGCAAGTTCGCCGAACAGCGAACAATTTGGGGTGTTCGCGGTAAATTCGAATGCCGCGGAACACCCTTTAAAAGTCTATGGGAGAAATCAAAAGTGCTAATTTTAAAGGTTAATATGCAAGTTATTGTCATAAAAAATGTTTGGGGACTTGGGTCCTGCCCCAGGGGACATGGATCAATGCAAAAAAAAGGTTTTAAAAACGGCCGTTTTTTTCGTGAGCAGTGATTTTAATAATGCTTAAAGTGAAACAATAAAAGTGTAATATCCCTTTAAATTTCGTAGCTGTTGGGTGTCTATAGTATGCCTGTAAAGGGGCGCATGTTTTCCGTGTTTAGAACAGTCTGACAGCAAAATGACATTTCAAAGGAAAAAAAGTCATTTAAAACTACTCGCGGCTATTAATGCATTGCCGGTCCGACAAAACACATTGAAGTTCATTGATAAAAACGGCATGGGAATTCCCCACAGGGGAACGCTGAACCAAAATTTAAAAAAAAAATGACGTGGGGGTTCCCCTAAATTCCATACCAGTTCCTTCAGGTCTGGTATGGATATTAAGGGGAACCCCGCGCCAAAATTTAAAAAAAAAATGGCGTGGGGGTCCCCCCAAAAATCCATATCAGACCCTTATCTGAGCACGCAACCTGGCAGGCCGCAGGAAAAGAGGGGGGATGAGAGAGCACCCCCCTCCTGAACCATACCAGGCCACATGCCCTCAACATTGGGAGGGTGCTTTGGGGTAGCCCCCCAAAACACCTTGTCCCCATGTTGATGAGGACAAGGGCCGGTGGTTGTGGGGGTCTGCGGGTGGGGGGCTTATCGGAATCTGGAAGCCCCCTTTAACAAGGGGAGCCCCAGATCCCGGGCCCTCCCCCCTGTGTGAAATGGTAAGGGGGTACAAAAGTACCCCTACCATTTCACTAAAAAAGTGTCAAAAATGTTAAAAATGACAAGAGACAGTTTTTGACAATTCCTTTTTTTAAATGCTTCTTCTTTCTTCTATCTTCCTTCATCTTCTTCTTCTTCTTCTAGTTCTTCTGGCTTTTCTGGTTCTTCCTCCGGTGTTCTCGCCCAGCATCTCCTCCGCGGCGTCTTCTATCTTTCTTTCCTTGGGCCGCTCCACACCCATGGCATGGGGGGAGGCTCCCACTCTTCTCTTCTTCATCTTCTTCTCTTCTTCATCTTCTTCTCCGGGCCGCTCCGTACCCATGCTGGCATGGAGGGAGGCTCCCACTGTGTGACGCTTCTCCTCGTCTGACGGTTCTTAAATAACGGGGGCAGGGCTACCCGGTGACCCCGCCCCCCTCTGTTGCACAGTGACTTGTCGGGACTTCCCTGTGGCATCACGGGGAATGCCACAGGGAAGTCCCGTCACATCCCCATGCGTCAGAGGGGGCGGGGTCACCGGGTGGTCCCACCCCCATTATTTAAGAACCGTCAGAAGAGGAGAAGCGTCACACAGCGGGAGCCTCCCTCCATGCCAGCATGGGTGTGGAGCGGCCCGGAGAAGGAGATGAAGAAGAGAAGAAGATGAGGAAGAAAAGAAGATGAAGAGAAGAGTGGGAGCTTCCCCCCTTGCCATGGGTGCGGAGCGGCCCGAGAAGAAGAAGATAGAAGACGCCGCAGAGGAGATGCTGGACGAGAACACTGGAGGAAGAACCAGAAGAACCAGAAGAAGAAGAAGATGAAGGAAGATAGAAGAAAGAAGAAAGAAGAAGCATTTAAATAAAGGTATTGTCAAAAACTGTCTCTTGTCATTTTTAACATTTTTGACACTTTTTTAGTGAAATGGTAGGCCCTTACCATTTCACACAGGGGGGAAAGCCGGGATCTGGGGGTCTCCGTGTTAAAGGGGGCTTCCAGATTCCGATAAGCCCCCCTCCCGCAGACCCCCACGACCACCGGCCAGGGTTGTGGGGATGAGGCCCTTGTCCTCATCAACATGGGGACAAGGTGTTTTGGGGGGCTACCCCAAAGCACCCTCCCAATGTTGAGGGCATGTGGCCTGGTACGGTTCAGGAGGGGGGCGCTCTCTCGTCCCCCCTCTTTTCCTGCGGCCTGCCAGGTTGCGTGCTCGGATAAGGGTCTGGTATGGATTTTTGGGGGGACCCCACACAATTTTTTTTTATTTTGGCTGGGTTCCCCTTAATATCCATACCAGACCTGAAGAGCCTGGTATGGAATTTAGGGGGACCCCCCACGTCATTTTTTTTTTAAATTTTGGTTCGGGGTTCCCCTGTGGGGAATTCCCATGCTGTTTTTATCAATGAACTTTTATGTGTATTGTCGGACCGGCAATTCATTATAGCCGCGAGTAGTTTTAAATGTCTACTCTTTTTCCTTTGAAATGTCACTTTGCTGTCAGACTGTTCTAAACACGGGAAACATGCGCCCCTTTACAGGCATACTATAGACACCCCCAGGTATGAAATTTAAAGGGATATTACACTTTTATTGTTTCACTTTAAGCATTATTAAAATTACTGCTCCCGAAAAAACGGCCGTTTTTAAAACTTTTTTTTGCATTGATCCATGTCTCCTGGGGCAGGATCCAGGTCCCCAAACACTGCATATAAGCCTTTAAAATTATTACTTTTGATTATTTATGTTCGTGTCCCATAGACTTTAACGGTGTTTGCGTGTTCAAACGAACTTTTTTCCTGTTCGCATGTTCTGGTGCGAACCGAACAGGGGGGTGTTCGGCTCATCCCTACTGTTGGGACACATAGTGTTAGATGCTAATATCATCAACTCCAGCCACCTGTCTGTTGTCTTCTATAATGTAAATGAGTCTAGTTTGCCTAGGCTTGCCACAGCTTCTAATGCCGCGTACACACGAGCGGACTTTACGGCGGACTTTGCCCGGCGGACTGGATTTCGTCGGACAATTCGATGTGTGTGGGTTCCAGCGGACTTTGTTTTCTCAAAAGTTGGACGGAATTAGATTTGAAACTTGTTTAAAATTTATCCGTTGAAATCGAGTCCGGTCGAAAAGTCCGCCGTCTGTATGCTAGTTCGACGGACAAAAAGCCACGCTAGGGCAGCTATTGGCTACTGGCTATGAACTTCCTTGTTTTAGTCCGGTCGTACGTCATCACGTACGAATTCGACGGACTTTGGTGGATTGTGTGTAGGCAAGTCCGTTCGTTCACAAAGTCCGTCGGAAAGTACGTCGAAAAGTCCGCCGGGCAAAGTCCGCCGTAAAGTCCGCTCGTGTGTACGCGGCATAAGAGTCTTTCTCCCATTGTTGTTTGTTCGAATTAATCTTGCTATTGTATGAAGGAGTTCTGTGTTGATAATGTTGATTGTGTCTTCTGAGCTAAAAGAGACGGCCAGTCTGTCCTAAAGGTCATGTCTCTTAGTCACTTAGGCTGTCTAAAGGATTAATTAATTAAAGGTTTCTGGTTACAGTTTGTCATCCTGCTGTATATATTTGTGTGAAAATCTCAAATAAAAGGTTATTTCTGATGTACTCCAAGACTGGTGTGGTCTGATGTTTTACCCTACACTGAGCTACGACTAGTGAATGGAAAAGCTAAGGGGTCTTGGATTGTGTGGTACCGGACAGAGGAAGCATTTACGATGGACATCTTGAGTACGGGGGTCCGTCACAGTTATGACCAGTCTGTAAAAAAGCACTACTCCAGTTGGTTGTGGCCTTTCAGGGAGAGGGTGCTGCTCTGATTGGATATGAACACAACCCTAATGCCGCTTACACACGATCAGACTTTGCGATGAGAAATGTTGGATGTAAGCTTGTTGGCTGAAAGTCCGACCATGTGTGTGCTCCATCCAACATTTGTTGTCTGACCTTCCGCCAACAAATGTTGGCTAGCAGGTTCTCAAATTTTCGGCCAACAAAACTTTGTTGTCGGAAAGTTCGATCGTATGTACACAAGTCCGTCACACAAAAGTTCACGCATGCTCGGAATCAAGTACGAGCCAGAAGCGCTCGGTCTTGTAAAACTAGTGTTCATAATAGAGATATCACATGACTATAGAACTTCCTTTTCCACGGCTCGCCATACATCTTGTACGTCACTACGTTCGTAATTGTTGGCCAACATTTGTGTGACCATGTGTATGCAAGACAAGTTGGAGCTAACAACCTTCGAACAAAAATCCACGGTTTTGTTGTCAGAAAATACGATCAAGTGTACGGGGCATAAGGGTACAAGCAGAGCTGGATTGTAGGAGGAAAGTAACGCTGACATTTACATTTATTGGAGGCTGTGTCTAAGTGCTGACTATTGGATACATAACTCCAGAATCATTTATTCTAGGACAAGGTTTTGGCTGAGTAACACATTTTTAAACTGTAGTTCTGAATTTAACTCAATACTTTGAGCCTGGCCATCCCTTTTCCTGATCAACATGGGGACAAGGTGCTTTGCCAGGGGGATCCCCCAGGGCAAGGTATACTCCCTATGTCAAGGGTGTTTGGACTCATAATTCATACCAAACCCTAAGGGTCTGGTGTGGAATTTGGGAGGGACCCCACACCTTTTTTTTTACACAATCGTGGTCCCTTTATTTACATTCACCTTTACATCTCTGAAAGCAAAATGGTTGGGCTGGGATGACTTGTTGTTAGGATGTCAACAACACGATACCACTGCCTAATGTTTCACTTCCTGCAGCAGACTGCAGCATTTAGTTTGGACATTTGTCAAACCTCTGCATAAGCATTATTTGATCCAAACATGGTTTGGACTGAACCAGCATCTGACCCCTACTTCCACATTGTAAACATTTGCCAGCACACCACGGATCTTCAATTACATCCAAACAGTTTTTAAATTAAAAAAAACTTTGGGAGTAGTTGAAGATCTGTGGTGTGCTGGTGAATATTTATGTTGTGTATCTGGCATTGATCTTTTACCCCCTCTCACCTCGTGGTCTTATTTCAGACATTCTTCAGAATTTACTACGTACTTTAACTGAACAGTCTGACTCATGGTAACAAGTCTTGGTTCAGGTGTGTCCCCTTTATGTAGGAACCTTTGGTGGCTTCCCTTCCCCCATCCCCCCCCCCCATATTTTTTCTCCTCTCTTTCTTTTCTTTCACTTTTAACACATACTTACCTACATTCTTTATATATCTATAATAACCCAACTCTTCTAGAATGTTCTGAGGAAAGCTAGGTTCACGGCTAAATACCATTAACTTTTGCCTACGTTACCAGTTTTCTACCTGTCGTATCTGTATGCTGAGTGTTCTGTTCTTGACCTCACATTTTTTATTACCCATGTGTGTCCATGATGGTTATTAGATACTCAGGTTTTGTTCCCATAAATACATCTTGACTGAGGCAATACCTTTTTCTATCTGCAGTGCAGTTCTGTTAACGTTCTCATTCTGATCTAAACTGATGCTATATGCTGCTTTTTTTTTTAAATAAATAAAGCTCTTTTTTAAATATATAAAGTCTCTAATACTTCACCCTGGTTCATCTGCCTGTACTTTTTTCTTATGCAAAGCTCAATAAAAAACAGATTAAACATGGAAATAAAGTAGAAAACATGGTCATTTTGAATTGAGAGTGAGAATCCACAGAACATTCAAATACCAAACAGTCAACAAGATATAATAAACATTCCTGTTAAATGGTTTGGGTACATCCCTTATGATTTAACTATGCATTTTAAAAGTTTTTTTTTTAATCAGGGCAGTAATGTGCATATAGTTTGCACAATTTTGCTTTTTGAAGGTGGACAGATGTTGAAACATAAAGTAATCTAAGTGCTTTTGTGCATGGCTTTCAGTGAACTTTTATGAAATGTAAAGTTAATTTAAAGAGGTGAGATGAGGCATGAAATCAGTTTTCAACTCAGTCATATGCATCTCTTTTTCTTAAAGTGACTGCTTCTTGTAAGAACCATCATATTGCCTTTTTAAATCTGACTTTGTGATTTTCTTTTCTCTCTCTCTCTCTCTCTCTCTGGGCTAGCCATCACTAAAAAGCAATAAATGTTCATACACTCTATCTATCTCTATTATTTACAGTTTGAAAACTCCATACAAATGACTACTTTTAAATTATGTGTGCATTTTCTAATCTTTTACAAACTTTTTGCAATTTTCGTAAATCTTCTTATACAGTCATAAAAAAGCATTCAGCCTACTCCAGCCAAAACAATTTATCTTTCAATGTTTTTTGTGAGCTCAACTGATAAAGCAACATCCATGGGTAAGAGAAAATCAATGAGTTTATAAGACATATTTGGATACATATGCTGCATTAATATACAGGCATAAGCTGTATTTAAACAACAGCCTCTGACAGTAAGGAGACTATTAGGTAAAACATAACAGAAATAAAATTACATTAACCTTTCTGTGAAGAAAGATGGGTAAGAAGTCACTTTATGATATGTGCATGCAAAAAGAAAGGGGTGGGAAGGGACCCGAGGAGTTCAGGGAGATAGAGGGATTAGGCAATCAGCGGTCTCCACCTATGGTTAAAAATTATTTAATGGTATCAAAAAATAATGTAATGATAGTGAGCAGACTACATATTAAGAACATTTAAAAGGACAATGTTGCTGTTAACACACAGATACACCCAGGTCAAGTGACACAGAATTGGCTATATGCCAGCAATGGTCATGGCTGTGTCCAATTTACAAAATATGACAGAGCTGGGGATCAGGGGAGAGAGCTTTGGACAGGAAACTTCAAGTGGTGTCAGCACAGAAAGACGGCTATACACTCACAAAATAGACCTCTGTCCACTCTCCCAAAATCTACCAAGTAGATACAAAGAGTGCGAATATTAGTGCACACATAGACTCGCTCCTCAAATGGTACACACATATATAATGGGTATAAAACAATTCAGTCTCTAAATGTTGACTAGTCTAATAAGAGCTATGTATTTGGTAATAGCACAAAATGGTGATGAAGCCTGGGAAATCCTTGGGCTGATATTTTGTTATCTGCTCCATGGAATGCAATTAGACACTGTTCATTCAAAGTAGCAGGTTCTCCATGCTGGAGGTATGGAAGGTTACCCACGGTTGGCAGGCACGGGACGGTTGTGGGGAGTTGAGCAGTGGATACTGTGGTGTCCAGGGAATGATGCTGCTTCTGGATGTATCGGATACAGTGGATCACCGCATCAAAGGGAACCTCACTCAGTTAATTTAGCTACATGAGGGTCTGAGAGACACATATGTATATCAGTCTATATATACTTCTTAATTTTCCTTTGGCTTGTTGGCTAACATTTGTTATTATTAATCATTTTTAGGTTATGGACCCTTACGGTCCTATTCCCCTCCTAGACACTTTTCAATAGTAAGTACCTCCAGAGCCCCCCTCCCCTAATGGTTGTTCACATTGTTTCTATTATGTCCTCTTTCCCCTTTTTTCACCATCTACCAGTACCCCCCCAACCACACTCGCCTTCCCTCCCACCTTTCCTTAATTTTTTTCTTTCCTTTCCTTTCCTTTTTCCTTTCCTCTTTCCTTTATTTGTATTTATTTTCATTTTTTCATTTATTTTTAATTTTTATTATTATTATTATTATTATTATTATTATTATTATTATTATTATTTTATTTCTATTTTCTTCATCTTTATTTTTATATTTTTCATCTTTCATTTTCATTATTATTTATTTATTAGTTTTACGTTTATTCTTAATTTTAGTTTATATCTAATTCTCATTTCTATTTTTGTTCTTCTGAAATTCCATGTTCATCAATCTCCCATTACTGCTACCATGTGACTCTTTGATTGTCTGATTGACTAAATTGTATAACATGAAATGCTTACTGTATAACTCTATATATGTTTTATTATCCATTGTTATGCAACCAATTGTTATTTTAATGTTTTTAGTTTCACATTCATTTGTTTTTATATAAGCCCATCCTGCACCCTGAATTAACAATAAAGACAGCCTGTCACACCATCGCACTTGATATGCATTATGATCACCTGTGAGCAGTTGTCATGGCACCACATCCACACTTCCTGACCGAATAGACCTTAAATACCACTTCCAATATGGCCACTGCCATGCCTGATGAAGGAGCATGCATGATCTGAACGTATGCTCCTCCCCACTCCTTCTCCAACCAGAAGATATGTTTATCACTGCCCCAGAGCCGTTCTGAGTGCCTGGAAGTGCTGGGAGCCACCAGCGTTGCCTGGACCACCAGCTGCCTCTTCATCTGCGAGCCAACCGCTTTTCCCTATAAGTGGATGAACTCCGTAAACATTCCAATGCGCTGACACATCTATGATCTTGTGAGTTCCCAATTGTCTATCTTGGAATCAAATGTTTTAATATTGCTGCACTTAGATTGGCACTGCTCTTCTTTGTGTTGACCCAGTGAATTCACCTGTCCTACAGTTTCAGTGAGGCTTGGTTCTGTACATGATGAACACAATTGCAGCGCTCGATGGGACCAGCAGTAAAAAGGTAATGGATGAAGTGAACAGTCAAGTTTATTTATTGGAATGCACATAGAAATAAAAACAACAGCTGGCAATGGAAGAATAAAACACACTGATTAAAAGCAGACCATTGCCAGAATGAAGTACTCTGAATACTTGTAAAAACGATTACCTTTTAACTCCAAGGATAAGGGGTTAATGCCAGCAAGTATGCTCAGTGTAACGATCCTCAATGTGGACCCTATGGATGGAATCTGCCCAGATGAAATAGGGGGAGAAAAGACCACTCACTGCAGTGCAACGGGTGGCTGGATAGCCGGACTCACTGTGACCGGGGGCTGTCCTGTGGAGCTTGTAGTGATCGAATGTATATTAATATATACTGGGTGATATGAAGTAGAGTGGGTATGATAATTAATATGTAGGTAATATTATAAGGATGATGATGTACTCTTCGCAGCAACCCAATTCTTCCAGAGAGATGCACTTTATTGACTTCCAACACAGAACAAAGTCCACAGATGACAAAGAAATCCGACAGAGTATATAATTCAAAGTCCCATGTCTTAGGTCTGAGTGTGCATACACAGACAAGCCTCCCTCATACACAGACGAGCCTCACTCTCCCCATACCTATAGACTGAATGCCGTGTTATATTCACTAAATATTGAATGGCTGAGCAATTTGATTGGCCAATTCAATTTAGGACTCTGATTAGCTTTTGTCTTTCAAACAGACAACAACCCCCAGCTGTGAACAGCCGTGAACCACCCCAATTTGCACTCCCGCATATCAACATCAACAAGTCCCCTTAAGATATATTATTATTAGATAAACAGAACACCCTTTTGAGCCCTTGGAATACCTACATTCCTGCATATCAACAAGCCCCCCTGATATATTAGCCCCACAGGAGGGAGCCTCCGCTAGGCCAACCCAAAACACTCCCTGATCCCATTGTTACCCTCTCAGGTCTAATTACCATCAATAAATATTTCTTCTATGGTCCTTTAAACAAGCTGTCCCCTTGATATGTTAAAATCCAGTTGGACAAATCAACCAGTCAATTGAATTCTGGCCTGGTAAATTTTGACTGCATGTGTACATACACACAACAATGTCCCACATAAATCGGTGAACATATTACAACATATACAACAGAGCTCATCATGGGATCCCCTTGATAGACTGGCTGATAAGGTAAGCTAGGACTGGGCATCCAGGACGGCGCTGTGGATCATCCACGGTGTATACGAGTGCCGGAACCGCTTGTGCAGGCAGAAAGTAAGGAGAAGCAAGTGCTGGGCAGATCGTGAGCTCCGTGGGGTTGCCGAGGCGACTGTAAATAACAAGTTTTGCGTGCCTGCGCTTTGTTAAAGTTTGGTTCTGTACATGCTGTGGGCATGAGTCACTCCTGAGTTGTGATGGGAGCCTCCTGTGAGTGCGAGGCTACCCTCTGGTCCTTAGGTGTCCTTCTGCTCGGCCAAGCTTCTGACAGGCACAGTGGTCCTTTGCCAGCACACAGTATGGGTAGGCTGACAGTTCAAGGTTTCCCTAATGGTGGATGGCGCTAGGAGATTCTGTAATTTCTTTAAATAGGAAAAGTGTCCAAAATGGGCTCAGTTCATCAAGGAGAAAATTGAGGAGTGCCAATGACATCTGGGGTGCACTGTGGCTGGCACACCGACATGTTTCGTTCACCAGTAGCATGTATTTAAACAACAGTTTCTGACAGTAAGTAAGTTATTATTATTATACAGGATTTATATAGCGCTGACAGTTTGCGCAGCACTTTACAACAGTAGGGCAGACAGTACAATTACAATAAAATTCATACAGGAAGAATCAGAGGGCCCTGCTCATTAGAGCTTACAATCTAGGAGGGAGGGTCAAGTGATATGAAAGGGTAATAACTGTGGGGGGATGAGCTGGTGAAGAAAGTAAAAGAACAGCTATTAGGTGGAGGCAGGGTAGAGTTCTTCAAAGAGAAAAGTTTTCAGGGATCTTCAGGGATTGCCTAAAAGTAGATAGATTTGGAGATAGTCTGACAGATTGGGGAAGGGTATTCCAGAGGATAGGAGAGGCTCAGGTGAAGTCCTGGAGGCGAATATGGGAGGAGGTGATGAGGGAGCTAGAGAGCAGGAGGTCTTGGGAGGACTGAAGAGGACAATTAAATTGCTATTATGAGACTAGGCTAGTGATGTAGCTGGGGGCAGAGTTGTGGATGGCTTTGTAACTTATTGTTAGTATTTTGAATTTAATTTGTTGGGTGAGTGGCAGCCAATGAAGGAATTGGCAGAGAGGGGTAGCAGACGCTGAGCAGTTTGTAAGGTGAGTGAGTCTGGCAGCAGTATTCATTAAGGACTGAAGGGGGATAGTCTATTCAAAAGTAATCCAATGAGGAGGGAGTTGCAGTAGTCAAGGCGAGAGATAACCAGAGAGTGAATCAGGAGCTTTGTTGTTTCATTGGTTAGAAAGGGACGTAGTTTGGAGATGTTGCAGAGGTTGAGGCGGCAAGCTTTGGAAAGGGATTGGATGTGGGGCAGAAAGGAGTGTTCAGAGTCCAGGATAACACCTAGCACCCTGGCTTGTGGGGATGGGTGGATGGTTGTGCCGTTGCTCTTGACAGAGAAGTCAGGGGAAGAGGCGCATGGGGGAAGAAATATTATGAGCTTGGTTTTGGACAAGTTGAATTTGAAGAAGTGGTGTGAAATCCAGACAGATATGTCGGTTAGTAAGTTAGTGAGATGTTAGGAAACTGATGGAGTGAGTTGTGGGGTGGAGAGATAGAGTTGGGTGTCCTCAGCATAGAAAGTATATTGAAAGCCGTGTGAGGCAATCAGCTGACCCAGGGAAGGGGTGTAGATTGAAAATAAGAGAGGTCCAAGAACAGAACCTTGGGGGACCCCAACAGAGAAAGGGAAGAGGAGAGGAGGAAGTAAAATTGTAAGTGACACTGAAGGTGTGTTGGGATAGGTAGGATGAGAGCCACCGAACAGCGCAGTCATGGAGACCATGGGAGTCAAGTTTTTTTTTGAGGAGGGGGTGGTCAACCGTATCAAAGGCAACTGAAAGATCCAGAAGTAGGAGTACAGAATAGTGTCCGTTGGTTTTTGCGGTTAGTAAGTAATTTGTGAGTTTTAGAAGAGCAGTTTCTGTGGAGTGTTGAGGGCAAAATCCAGACTTAAGGGGATCAAGAAGGTTATTCTTTATGAGTTGGTTGTAGATCAGCTGTTCAAGGAGTTTAGAGGAAAAGGGGAGTAAAGAGATAGGGTGTAGATTGTTAAGATTTGTAGACTCCAAGGACAGCTTTTTAAGTATGGGGGTGACCAGTGCATGTTTTAGAGCATTGGGGAAGATGCCAGAAGAGAGTAAGAGATTGAAGATGTGGGTTAGAGAGTGTAGGATAGAGTCAGAGGGTGACTGTAGTATTTGAGAGGGAATAGGATGCAGGGGATGAGTGGTTAGGTGGGTGTTAGGAGTTTAGCAACTTTGTCTATAGTAGCAGGTTTGAATAAGGGCAGGGTCAATTGTACCTGTTGACATTTGGTGTACAGGAGGGGGGGGGGAGATAACTGTAGAGTGGAGATTTTATCACAAATTGTATCAATCTTATTTTTGAACTGATTAGCAATCTCCTGGGCAGTGAGTGAGTTAGTGGGGGAGGCAGTGGAGGACAAAGTAGAGAGTTGAAGATAGAGAAGAGTTGAGGCAAACTGAAAGAGAGGGTGTTAATGAGAGTGGTAAAATAGGTCTGCTTGGCGGTGTAGAGGCAAGAATTGTATCTTGGATATATAACCTTGAACCTGTTATTATTACTTAAACATAAAAGCTTGATCTATTAGACTTTTTTTTTTTCAAATTTAACATAAAAAAATAGTAACTGCATAAGCTATGCCTCTGAATTATGCAGTGCATTTAGTATATGTTTCAAACTGTATGGCATAATATAGGACTTTGAATAGTTGCAATCAGTTTGATTATATTTGAAATATGCACCAAAACACTAACAGTCCGGCAAAATAAGTGCCCTGTTTATTAACCTGGCAAATATGATCAGCTCAATGCATCACACAATAGAAGGGGAATTTGCTTTGCATGTTTGAAGTGTCAGTGAGTCACTCCTGTGATTTATGCACTCGTAAATATCTCCAGCTCTTTCAAAGTCCTGTTTTCCATTTATTCTGGCTATGCAAAGATCATACATTATGGATCACTTTGAAATCCAGTTCTGCTTTTGTTTCCGCTCCAAGAAAATGGATCAGTTGTTGGGAGTGTGGATTAGATTTAACTTTAGATTCAGGTCAAGGTTTGGGTTTGCAGTGAACCCAAACCATTCTTCATTTACAAACCTGGCAAACCAAGGCAACTGTTTGCTGTTATAGCAATCAATTACCAATAATGTACTTTCTTTACACTGAATTGTAGCCAGGTGGCTAAGAATAGGTGATAATAGAGGTTTTGTGTAAACCCTGCCCTATAAAAGACAGGATTCTCGGTGGCCTTTTGTCAGTGTGTTTTGGAGCAGATAGGAAGAGCTGAGAGTGTGTGCTTAAGAGATAGTTGTACTATGCAGTACCATACTGTGCTACATGTGGCAGGACAAGATAGTTGCTGCTATATAATGTTATATACAGTGCTATACATGGTGCTGTAATATGCTACATTAGGCAGGAAGAGATAGTTACCTTTATACAGTGCTATACAGTTATTCTGCTACAATCTGCATTTAGAAATAGTTGTTACTATACATTGCTATACTTTGCTACATTGTGGTGTGTTACTGTGAATTATTGTGTACTGAGTTACATATTAGTCTATACCCCCACTAAGATCACCATGCATAGGCTCAACAGTTCTTGCTAGAAATACATTGTGTGCAACAACTTTGGTTGCTTTTTAACTGCTAACCCCATTCCCCTTGAAGTTTTTTTTTTGGTGTTTTATTTTTTTTCTTTTATTTCATGTTTTTATATATTTTTTTACTTTCAGTTAGGTAAACAAAATATAGTTAGGGCTTGGTGTTTTAGGGTTGTGGTTCAAAGATTTAGGTTTTATTTTGTTTGGAAAGGTATATTTTATTTCTAAAGTTATTTTTGTTAATCTTTCTTTTTATTTTGGCATAAGTCACATGACTGACAGAAGCAAAGCTGCCCTTTGTTTGCAGCACATCACTGCAAATCACCACAATCATAAGTGCACCAATGCATAACATTCTCATTCCCCCTATTGCCATAGCTGATAATAAAATTAGGCAATCCTTTGAATTGTTAATGTCAGGTGTGCCTAAAGGGTGAGGCAGAGGTTCTGCATGCACAGGTAGCAGGGGGGACATCTACATCTTCTACATCTGCACAAATGCCTCTATTTAAAGAGTTGTTGTGAAAGATATGCAGTTGATACTTCTGACTGCACTTTTCTTTGTAATTTGCCTCACTCCTGACAAAAATTACTCCTTACACCATTGCTAGTTCTTGCCATTGCTGCTGGGTTGTTGCCATCACAATCCTAATATGGTGCTCTGGCACTGTAAAGGTGTCACACACTTAATATTTCTGTAGCTGGATCTCAGTTGCAAAATTTCTAATGTTTGCTGCATGGTAAATTATGTTCTGTGTTTCCTAGTTTGCAGCCTATTCCAGTGCTCTGGCACTCAAACATATTTGTGATTATTGTCTGTAAAATAATACACTCTAATTTTGATTTAATGTTAAAACATGCCTCACTGCTCCCTCTTGTGCTACAACCTAATAAAGCTGCATACATCCTGTGCAGTGATTATACAATATTTCTGGATATTGTATGTAAAATATAAACTTCAATTTGTATTTCTTGATAAAACCCTCTCTCTCTCCTTGTGGCCTAAAAAGCTGATTACATATTGTCCATCGATATTACAAGATTTCTGGCTATTGTCCCTGAAAATATACACTCTACTCTAATAAACACTCTTTTATTTCTCAATAAAACATGCCTCTTCTCTTCCTCTTACATTGCCTAATATAGCTGCTTACATACTGTCCGTCAACCGTATACATGTACATATGTACATCTATGAAATAATACACTCATTTTTTTTTCTTGATAAAACCAGCCTAGTCTCTTCCTCTTACACTGTGGTTCAATAAGGCTGCTTACATAATTAAGTGACTGTATATATCTTGATAAAATATGCCTTGCCTCTCCCCCCTAAATTTTAACCTAATCAAACTGCTTACATACTATGCATGTACTGTACAATATTTTTGGCTATATTCTGTGAAATAATGCACTCTCGTTTTTATTTATAGATAAAGACCTGCCTCACCTCTCCTTTTTAACTTGTGGCCTAAAAAAGCTGTGTACATACTATGCGTTGACTCTAGAATAGCTCTAGACATTGTCACCGAAAAAATACAGTTCCATTTTTATTTAATAATAAAAAACTGCACTGTACACTGCTGGCTTAAAGTAGATGTAAACCCTATCTAAATGTCATGTATCTTGAGGAATTTGGGGGAAAGATTTGTGTATGGTGCTTTGGTGTGTGCTATAGCTTTTTTGCAGCCCTTCCGCATGCACTGTTTACAGCCATAACAGACTGAATGTGTCTTTCTAAAAGGCATTCGGTTAAATTCTTTGCTGGCTGCCATTTATTTTTTTCATAACTTGTCACTGAATCCACATACATCTCACTGCAAAGTGGCTGCATATGTATTTTTACGGGGCATTTTTTCTAATTGTTGCTTTGCTTTTTTTCCCCAAAAGGCCTTTTTTCAAACTAATATAATCACTAGGCAATGTACCCCAGCACTAAAGCTTGTTTTTTTCCTTTGGGAAGGCATGTGACAGGGTGAATTGTAGGCAGGAGATTGTGGAAGAAATGGGCAGAGTGATGTCTCTCATAACACAAAGTTCCCAGACAAGAACTTTTATATCAGTATCACAAGCTTATAACACAGTATCTGACACAGTATTTTTTAACACTCTGGTCACAGAGTGTTAAAAAAATCATTAAACGAGAATAAAAAATATAATAATATGTGAAAAAAAAATGTGAAAAAAAAAAATTATTTGTTAATTTTCCAAAAAAGTGACGTAAAATTACAACTTCAGAAAACTCCCC
The DNA here is from genome assembly GCA_037952925.1 of Lithobates clamitans. Classification (NCBI taxonomy): domain Eukaryota; kingdom Metazoa; phylum Chordata; class Amphibia; order Anura; family Ranidae; genus Lithobates; species Lithobates clamitans. Next base: position 8,488,490 of record JBBGZY010000655.1, read on the forward strand.
ATGCCTCTTACTAAATACCTTGGGCTGTCTACTTTCCCAAAAGGGGCCATTTGTACTGTCCTGACATTTTTGAGCCTCAAGAAATGAAACCAGCCATCAGTACATAAGGATTGATCAATTTTCAAATAAATAAATATATATATATATACCGTATTTTGTGGACTCTATAACATTCCTAAAGACTGAATAATAAATACTAATTTCACCAAAGAAATGTAGCAGAATACAGTTTGGCCTAAATGTATGAATGAAGATTATTTATTTGCAAAATGATATAACAGAAACAAAGAAAAATGCATTTCTTTTTCAAAATATTTTGTTTATTTGGCAAAAAATAAAAACCAAGTGGTGATTAAATACCACCAAAAGAAAGCTCTATTTGTGTGGGAAAAAAATGATAGGGAACATTTCATATGGGTACAATGTTGCAAAACCACGCAATTGTCATTCAAAGTGCGACAGTGCTGAAACCTGAAAATTGGCCTGGGCAAGAAGGGGGAAAGGATTCTGTATTGAAGTGGATCAAAACAGGAGAAAGGTCCTTAATAGTGTAGTAATTATTTTTTCCCAACACACGTTATGAAAATTGCACTTACACAAAAATATGTTAAAATAGGCATTGATGTGTCATTCCTGTTGTTTCCTCCTTTCCCTCAGCAGCAGATTTAGGCTGTTAGCTGATCGGCCTCTAGTCACACAGTGCTGAGAATGAGGGTAGGGGGAACGCAATAGCGCCCAGTACCTATGGGATTAGGGACAAGACAAATAACAGTTTAATACATATAACATATACATTTAAATTTCAGTTAATTTATTGGTCACTTACCTGTCAGCTGACTTTTAAACTTCTAGAAATTTCTACAGTTGATCAGGTGATCCAACAAATCTATAAAAACAAAGAAGATGTTATAAAAGCATCCAAACCAATGAATTTTACTCAGAACAACAGCTGCAGCAGAAGAAAAAGGCACCGCTGTGTTTTTCTCTCACTTGCCATGAATTCTTTTCTGCGTCAGCTGATGGAGAGGGCCTCTGCTCCGGATGGCGATGCCTGGATGAGATCCTGCTTATCTTCTGGCTCTTCCATGGCTTCACCGGCTCCTCTCCCCCCTCCTTTCACAGCTGTTGTCCCAGGTTTTCCTCCTTTTTCGAAAGCCTTGCCACCTGTCTCTCCAGTGCCTCCCCCTTCACTCCCGCTTGTTCCTCCATCCCATACTATTCATTCTTCCTCTTTCGCTTATACACCGGCTCCTCCTCCTCCTGTGCAGCCGCTTAATCCTTCCTCCTCTGTTTCTCCAAGTGGCAGCTCTTTGGTTCCGACAGGATCGCTTGTCTCCAGCCCTTCTGCGTCATCCATCAATCAGCTAGTCACTGAAGGCAATGCAGGAGCATGCGCAGTTCCGACCGGACATCCGCGGAGATTGAAAAAGAAGCCGGTTCACTGGATAGAATCCAGGAGCCTTCTGCAAAAAAGACAAGAATTGAGGGTAAATTTAAAAAATCTTTACTCTCACATTCTCCCCTTTCTGTACCATTAAAAGAAAACACTTTAATAGATAATGCATCTTCTAGAATTGTTAATAGGTCTCCGTGTCAGCAGCCTATACAATTTAATGATCATTCATTGCATGGAAATGATTCTATTACGAATGCTGTTAATTCTTCTGCTGGCAAAAATGTTTCATGTCTATCTGGATCAAGCTCATCTTTGTCTCTGTCTTTTACCAATGCTTCGAATATGGTTTCTTTGCTTTTTGTTCATTTGCCAGATCCTGTAATTAATTCATCAACTGCGGCTGACATTTCCATGGAATCTACTGATCAAGCTGCGTACGTTTGTTATTATTGTCTGTTAATTCTTTTACTGAATATTTTAAACGCTGTATTAGTAACTTGCCTTCTAGCTCCAAAAATTTGTTATTGCAAGCTTGGAAAGATGTTGATACGTCTGCTTCACATGTTATGCAACAAACGCATACTTTATCGCCTGTAGTGCCTTCCTTTTCAGTGACTGAACGTGTCTCTATTCCTTCGGTCCCTGAGAGTTGTTTCAAAGAAGCATTAGTTTGCGAAGTCTCCTGTCTTGGTTTTCATTTATCAGCCTCAATTAAAGAAAGAATCTGGAGGGGCGATTACATTGACCTTCTTTCTCTCCTTCCTTCTTTTAAAGAAAATCGTTTAGATAAAAGGGACTCTGATAAATTTGATGATGAAAAACGCAAACATGTGCCTCATTCTTTCAACAACTGGCTTCAGGCATTCTGTATATATGCTAGTGTCATGGGCGAAAAACACCCAGAATTGTGTTGTGGACTGTTTCAACACGTGGACATCATTCTCGAAGCATTTAAAAATTTTTCAGGTTTGGCATTTTTATTACGACGAGTCATTCCGGCAAAAGTTGGCGATTCATAAAAATCTAAAATGGGGTTCTAAAGATGTAGGCTTATGGCTGAATCTACTGATTCTGAGAATAACTTTGCCTCCTTCTCTCCCTTCACAACAAGCGCCTTTTAAAAAGGGCTTGTGTTTTGGTTTTATTGAGGGGCAATGTAAATGGCCTAACTCTTGTCGCTATAAGCAAAAATGTCCTACGTGCGCAGGTTTTCATCCCGATAATCGCTGTTTCAAAAAATTATCTCCGGTTGTTCCTTCTCATTCAGGGATAATTTTCATTCTGGCAATTACCCCAGTGAAACTAGCCCAAATGTTACCATTTCTACAAATTTGGCCAGATCGTCAGAAAGCGGGTCTCATTCCTGATGGCTTTTCTCATGGTTTTCGGTTGCCAATTTTTGAGGGTACAGGTTGTGTCCGCCATGACAATCTCCCCTCAGTTCGTCGATTTCCTGCTGTAGTGGCTGATAAAATTTCTACAGAAATTGCTGAAGGTAGAGTTGCTGGCCCCTTTCTTTTTCAGATTTTAGGGTTTCGCCTCTCGGTTTGATACATAAAAAAGACAAAAATAGTTTTAGTTTAATACACCACCTATCGTTCCCTGTCGGTTCTTCTCTTGACGATTGTATTGACCCTTTTGAGAGTTCTGTTTCTTATGCGTCGTTTGATGATGCCCTTTCGAAAATTTGTTTAATTGGTCAATCTGCTTTACTTGCTAAGGCTGACATTAAACCTGCTTTCTGTTTATTGCCTATTCATCCTACGGCTTTCAGCTCCCTAGGTTTTTATTCTAATGAAGCTTATTATTTCGATAAATGCCTTCCTATGGGCTGCTCATTATCCTGTAAATATTTTGAGGCCTTTGCTTGCTTTCTCGAATGGACAGTTTCCTTTCTATCTGATTCTGATAGCTTGTTACATTACTTGGATGACTTTTTGTTTATAGGTCCAGCCGATTCTTCTCATTGTCTGTATTTGTTTAGTGAATTCCGTGTCATCTGTAGGCATTTTGGTGTTCCACTTGCGGAAGAGAAATCTGTTTGGCCTACTACCAGTCTCAAATTTTTGGGCATTACCATAGATACTTGACTGATGGAATGTCGTCTCCCTTCTGCTAAAATTACACGATTGCGCGCTTTGGTTTCTTTTTTCATTTCTCGACCTAAGGTTACAGTTCGTAACTTACAGTCCTTATTGGGCCTGCTTGCCTTTGCTACTAGAATTATACCTATCGGTCGGGTTTTTTCTAAAAGGTTGTACAAAGCATTAGTAGGTTTTAGGTCACCTTTTTATTTTGTTTGGATTACTTCGGACTTAGTTTCTGATTTATTGATTTGGGATGAATTTTTGTCTTCTTATAATGGCAGTTGTATTTGGCAAAGTCCTTTTTGTGATTCCTCTACTCTTTCATTATTTACTGATGCTTCCGGTTCGGTCGGTTATGGAGCCTATTGGTGCGGCAAATGGTCTATGGACTTTTGGCCTACTTCATGGGTTGATCACGGTTTAACAAAAAATGTGGTTCTGCTTGAGATCTTTCCTATTTTAGTCGCCCTTGAACTCTGGGGTGATCGTCTTCGGAATTCACATATTCTCTTTCATTCAGACAATAAAGGTGTTCCGTTTGCGATCAATTGTTTAATATCTAAATCTTTACCTGTTTTAGCAGTATTAAGAAGATTAGTTTTCAAATGTCTTGCCTTTAATTTATGGATTAAGGTTAAGTATATTCCAGGCTCCATTAACAATATTGCTGATTCCTTATCCCGTTTTCAGCTAGATCGATTTCGCAGTTTGGCACCGGATGCCGACCTCTTGGGCTCTCTATGCCCGGTATAAGTTGAATAATATTTGGCCTCTAATCCCATGAGGGTAGGGGGAACGCAATAGCGCCCACTACCTATGGGATTAGGGACAAGACAAATAACAGTTTAATACATAATTTAAATTTTAGTTAATTTATTGGTCACTTACCTGTCAGCTGACTTTTAAACTTCTAGAAATTTCTACAGTTGATCAGGTGATCCAATGAACCTATAAAGACAAAGAAGAGGTTATAAAAGCATCCAAACCAACGAATTTTACTCGAAACAACGGCTGCAGAAGAAAAAGGCACCCCTCCCTCCCTTTGTTGCAGTCCTTCCCTCCCCCTTTTTTGTTTTGTACATTCCTTTGTTATAAGGGATAGTGGTTTTGTTATTGTTTGGTTGGTTCGAGCTTTTAAAGCTGAACCATTGGTATTTATAATCTATGAATGGTTATAAATGTTATATTGTCAAAGTAAAATGTATTGGTAATTATTATTGGTTATTTATATCGTCATACCAGTAATAAAGGGCCGTGGCCATTCATACCACATAGTAAGTCTATTGGTTTTATTATATTTTAAAGTATAAGTTGAATAATATTTGGCCTCTAATCCCATACAGGATAACTGTGAAGAGCAGGATAATACAGTGCCTTACTGGATTTTTAACAGTGTAGGTACTTATTTTTAATGTTTTACATAGCTATACCTGTAGAAGGGGCCAGCATGAAGTAATCATTCAGGGATATTTTTCTGACTAAAGTTCCACTTTAAATATTAGGAATAATGGCCTGGCTATGACATCACTAAGCTCCTTGAGAGCTCTTAGGTGTAAGCCTCTTGGTCCTGGTGATTTATTCACATTAAGTTTTTTTAGTCCTTTTTGAACACTGTTTTCTGTCAGCCATATGGGTACATTTGATATACTGTTATTAGCATTATTGTCTTGTTTATTTTTCCCCTCCTTTTCATTCATATAAACTGAGGACAAAAATATATTTAATACACAATTTGTATTTAAAGAATAGGAAGGGAAGCCAATAAAACCTTGGTATTACCTAAAAAAATTCTTAGGCTTAAACAACACCTTGTCTCAATACAAAAAAAAAAAAAAAAGCTTTCTTGCAAGAAAAGGCTGCCAGCTCAGACACTTGTCCTACAGAAGTGAAGAAAGAGTTCATTTGACATTATGGGGGTTATTTACGAAAGGCAACTCCACTGTGCACTACAAGTGCACTGCAAGTGCACTTGATAGTGCAGTCGCTGTAAATCTGAGGGGTAGATCTGAAATGAGGGGAAGCTCTGCTGATTTTATCATTCAATCATAATCATGTGCAAGCTGAAATGCTGTTTTTTATACTCCTTGCATGTCCCCCTCGGATTTACAGTGACTGCACTTCCAAGTGCACTTGCAGTGCACTTGTAGTGCAAAGTGGCTTTGCTTTTTGTAAATAACCCCCTATATGCACATTGTTCTCTGATGTGAAACAGCTTTTTGATTTGGCCCCCTCAACTGCATCCTTGGTCATTCTGGCAATGAGGAAGAGAGAGTTGATAGCATAATGAAAAAAGTGGATCTGGCATTTCAAAAGACATGGAAGTCTCACTAAAGGAACCCAATGAAAGAGAAATTAAATAATAATTAACACATACGTTCTAAAGTAAATCAATGAAGAGATTTATCTACTTGGAGCCATCAAATAAAAAGTAATTCTCCACAGTATTAAGTTGAAAAAGAATATTGTATAGTGGCCACACCACCTCTGAAGAAGTCTCTATGAGGAGAACATCAGCGTTTCATGTTCTGGCTTGTTCCTGACGAGCATGCAGCAAACTCTATGAGATTAGTGCTGCCTGTTTTGCAATGTCCATTGTGTATTTGACCTATGAGGGATTCTTGATATTGTGTGCAGGCTGATTATCATGATGAAAACCATCTTGGACTGCTTGGGGAGCTAACCTCCTTGGTCCCAAGCAGTTTGGGTACAGTTGCCTGAGGCAATTGTATTGTTGGTTTTTGGTATGTACCATTTTGGATAAGTAAATCCTGGCTAAATAGCATGTATATGTGCTGTTGCATATGAACCAAGGGTGAATTGCACTTACCTGGGGAGGCCCCACATCATTTATTGTCCCAGCCCCAAAATGCAGGCGAAGTAACCCCTGTTTATCTGCAGCTTTGATACTTTAGTATTCTGTAAGGAACATGGCATATGTTTGGACAAATAATAGGTGTGGTTAAACCATCAGCACCACATCTCCATATACTGTAACAAGAAAGAAATCAAAGTACATGGGACTTTAATAGTGCTCTCTCACCTTCAGGAAAACATTACTGATACACAACTGTACCAATGTGCACCAATGTTCTGCTGCCCCTTTTGGGATGAGGATTTGCTGTTGTGGGCTGGACATGATGGCATGCCTGGCTGTTTGAAATAATACTAAGGTTTATACTTCCTGGAGCCTGGCTACTTATTCAGAATAATTTGCACCATTTGCAGCCCTGTCATTTATCTAGAATAGCCATATAAGGCATCTAGCTAGACTGCTCAACACCTGCCTGTCCACTATCTGCAGGCTGATTTGGCATATTGACCATGGCAATTATATATAAGATACTGGAGATTGGGGAAATGTCCTTCATCCTTCCTTTTTCTTTCCTCCTCCCATCCATAAGTGTCCTCAGGCCCCCAAGAGGGACCCTGTCAGTGTGTTCTTTCTCTGCCTCCATTTGGATGCTCTGCTCACTTAAGGTCGTTCAATGTTGGGATGATCATTAGTATGGTGTACCCTATTTCAAACCCTGAAGAAGCCTACCCAGAAAAACAGGATGATACAGAAGGAAGATGACACCGTCCTTCTTTATCATCTAATATAACATATTACCATTATCACATGTAATATATGCAATTCCTAGATTGAGGAAGGTGTTTTGGGGTTCACTGTACTGAACGTTTTATGTGATATCATCCATTTACTTGCATTTATGGGTATACTTTCTGGTTTTATTCAAATTGTATGTGTTTTATGCAAAGTTGTGTATGAGTACGTTTTTCCTGAGGGTGAGAGAGCGCCTTTAAAAACCCATAATGTTTGATTTTTTCTTTTTACGATATGGCATGTGTCTATCAAACATTTATTTGTTGGCTATTGATTTATAATGCCATGCTGCAGCAACAACCTGTGGTATTTGAAAATCCATACCAGGCCCTCAACATGAGCATTCAGCATGGCTGGCCAGGAAAGGAGACGTGCACTCCTCCTCCTGAAATATACCTAGTGGCTTGCCCTCAATGCACCTTGACCCAATGTTGATGAGGACAGGGCCTCTTTCCTACCACCATAGCCAGTGGTTGTGGGGGTCTGCGGGTGGAGGGTTTATCAAATTCGAATTTTTTAAAGCTCCCTTTAAAAAAAAGAGGGGGTCCCAGATACCACCCCCGCTACATGAATGAGTAGGGGTTAAGCTTTAACAAAAAAAAAACATGTAGCCTAGAAATAAAGACACCCATATTTGACAAGCCCTTTATTAAAAAAAAAAAACCCAAAAAAGTCTCTTATTGTATATCCACCATCAATCACAATGCCTTCTGCATGCCAGTTCGATTAAATTAAAAACTCCATTGGCCTGGCGCACACAACCGATCCCAAGGATATTGTTTGCTGAATGAAAAGCTCTCCGAGTTAGAGACCAGTGGCAACCTGTGAAGCTCTGGTGAACTCCGTGCCCAAAAAGGCAGTGCTGGAAAATACTGGTGGCCACACAAAATATTAACACTTTGAGCCCAATTTGGACATTTTCACTTAGAGGTGTACTAACTTTGTTGTTTTATTTAAAAACCCCTTTCATGAGTTTCTCCATTGGATGGGCTTATTTATTAATTATTTTGATTCTGGAATTTTTCTTATGAATAAGGATGATTCAATCATTTGATCCAAACCTAGGTTTGGACTGAACCCTGACTGTTTAGGTGTTCAAACGAATGCCCAAACATTTGCTTGTACAGCCCCCTGTTTGGCAGGAGCATGCATATGTAATATATTGTAACAATGTCCAGTTAGGTGGGAGGTGAACATCATGGATTGAACCGATATTTCTACCTCTTCTTTTTATGACAGCTTCCCACTGTCCCTGGTTGCTAAGGAAGCAGAGGGTGTTCCCTAGGAACCACTGATATCACCCAAGATCCCTGGCCATGTAACCAAAGGGGAGAAGGCAACGGTGTCATCACTGCCCAAATATGATTTTACCACTATCCCTGCCAATTCCCTATTGTAGCTGATTAAAGCTCGGTCATGTGTGTTGGGGTTTTTTTGGTGAGTCAGCAGGCAGCAGGCATTTGATTAAATATGGATTTACCTATAATGAAGGACATGGGACATTTTTTTGGCAATTTTTATGCTTTAATAAAGGACGTATCAAAAGTACTCATTCACATAAAGTGTCAGTATCTGGGGGTTCCCTTATTATTAAAGGGGCTACCAAATTATGATAACCCTCCACCTGCAGACTTCCACAACCACTGGCCTTGTGTTGTTAGGAAGAGACACTTTTGCAAGGACATGTGGACGTATGGTTCATGAGGGGGGAACATGTTCACTGCATCATTAAGAGTCTGCTATGAATTTTTAGCGGGGGTCCTCATTCACTTTTTGTTTTTTTTTATTTTGGATGAAGCACCCCATTAAAATCTATACCAGACATATCCAAAGGGTCTGGTATGCATTTTGGAGGGAACTCTACCCATTTTTTCCATGTTTGCTGTAGAATGTGCTACAGCAAAAGTACCATTTTCAAATAAAAGAAAAATGACACAGTTTCAGAGACACCTTTACCTCCCAGCCCTGAAAGAAAACATGCTTTAGAAAGGAAGGAGAAACCACACACTATTAGAACCATAGGTAACAGCGGACTGCTGTACTACTAGCCTGTGAACAGATTAGGTCTTAATAAAATAAGATAGAAGGGGCAGAAACCTGAACTTGGATAGTGCTGGGAGCTAAAGGTTGTTCCACACCCAGCCATTTTCCCATCCACAACCAATCCCGGTGGTACTGATCGCTAAATGACAGCTCCCCAGAGCTGCCATCAGCTATGTAAGGGAAAGGGTGAAGAAACTATAACACTATTAGAACTATAAGTAATAGCAGGCTGCTTTGCTACTAGTCTGTGGCACAGATTATTAAAACAAGATAGAAGAAACATAAGCTTTGATAGTGCTGGGAACCAAATGCTGTTCTAGACCCAGACATTTTCCCACCCTCCACTACAATGCTACTAGCATTTTTTAATTTTTAGTTTTTAATTTTAAAAAGTTTCCTGTAAGGCCATTCCTGCCCTGGTAAAACAAATGTGGAAGACAGGGACGGCAAGGCTATAAATGTAAAGCTTCTAAGTGATCATATTTCCTGAATTAAAGACAAGACAGACTTTTTCTGCTACCACAGATGTGTATATCGATGGAATGATCTTGCTATGGCTCTGCATTTGTAAGTCTCCTTTTCCAGCTGAAGCATATTATGGACAAACTAGTCGGATGGAGCACATTGTGAGACGTCTGACCGTTTGAGCTGGCTGGTGTTTTTTTATGTGCATTTATTTGTGCTGATGTTTGGTTGCCTTGATGTAAGTTTTTTTGTGTGCTTTTTTAATAAACCCTTTTGTTGAAACATATTGCACTACGTCGCTATCCTCTTCTTCCCTTATGCTCTGGGCTTTATCATTGAGCTGCCAGATTGGATATCTGTTTTTCCAAAGATAGCATGATTCCTGCCTCCATTGAAAAACCGGGTCCACTATTACATCTTAAGGTGTTGGAGCCTGATGGGATCATTGTCCAGTGTCTTGTACCGCTGTTATCTGGAATTTGGTTCGTTTTTACAGCCCAGTCTGTTGGAGCATGGTGGGATTATTATCCAATGCTTGAAAACACTGCTATCTGGTAAGAAGTGAACCTATGTGGCGATGGGATATTAAAGTCTTTGTGTTTCGAAGAGCACTGAAGTTCCCTTATTCCCTATTTTTAAGCTTTTTGGATAGCGTAGGGAAGAGTTAACACCCCTGTAATGTTTGTTTTGCTGTTTGTGCCCCTGTTCAGAAGATTTCACCTCACTTTCTGTCCCAATGAGAATTGGATTGTGAAAATTTTGGGTTGTTCTGGACACAAACATTGGTGATAAAGCATCAGTGGAGGTACCTTTTTCCCATAATAACTCTTATAGGAGTGATATTCCCTTCCTAAGGGGAGATTTCCACTGACTTCCTGTTGTCTCTCTCTGTTTGTAAGGAGGAGTCATTTGTAAGTCAGATGTTTGTAACTAGGGAACCACCCTTATTTGGTTCAACCAATTCCCTTGAAGAGCACAGAAGTTTTTACATACTTGGTTCACTTAGTTCCCTTTTGTATAAGGGTTTGCCAGTTGTACATTTTTTTATGCACATCTTTTTATGCTCATTTTTTATGCTCCTTTATGAACTGAATCGTAAATTTTTCACTTTATGAGTCATTTCATCATTTTTTTTATTTAATTTTATATACAGTTTTTGTAGGAGTGGACTTTATGCCCTTAAATTTTTGTCATGTGTATTTTTGCACTGGGAATATTCTTCTAGATTAGCACACCTGTTTCTTTTAATTATCTATGCTTAAGGTAGGGGTTCGGACCTTTTAGGTTGCAGCTTTTCTTTATTTATATATTTTTATTTATTTATTTATGTGTTGGATATCTCCATTTGAATAGTCACACTTCCCTTCACCAGGAGAGTATGATAAGCTCAGGATTTTAACCATTTTTTAACAAAGATATTTCACTCAAACCAAATGGAACTCCAGATCTAAAGATCTGATGTGGATGTCAAAGAAAGTCTGTATCTAGCTTACATTTTTGCAGCCAGCCCATGGAGACCAAGTATTTTGAAGCTTATGAATACTTTCTAAATACTAAAGCAGGCAATACTCCTTTCCCTGACAAAGATGAAAAGTTTGGCGTTAATGCACCACCAACATTTCCCCAAGCAATCTGATCCTTGTTGCAGAATCACCTTTTTTCTTGTGGAAAAGAAAAGAATAAAACATATTTTATTTGTTCATGTGACTTATTGTATAAGACTTAAAGTGGATGTAAAAGCAGCCTGAATTTGTGCCGTGGGAGGTTGCTATAAATAGATTAGCACAGAGCTTGCCTCCGCAAGCTCTTACGAGCTCTGCACGTTCCTTCTTTCCTTTGTCAATGTGGAGGGGGGTGTGCCTTTCCTCCAGTCAGCTGTCTTGGCTGTATGCCCAGACTTCACTCCCAGTGGTGAACAGGAAAAGAAAATCTGTAACACGATGTGAACTTTCTAAAGAATGTATAAAGCTGAAGACAGCAGATGAGGGTTTACATGCACTTTAAAGTGATTGTGAAGGCTCGTTTTTTTTTTTTAAATAACAAACATGCCTATACTCACCTGAATAAGACAGAAGAGAGAGGCGCCTCTAAGTGCAGAATTAGTAGCTGTTTATTTCCCCAAACAAGATTAAAAACACTTACAAAATCTGGGGAATTAAAAAGCATGTAATCATTGATAATGCAAATGGTCCTGCAGGCGGACGGGTCCCCGGCATGTAAAGACTCCGTGTCCTGTGCTGTACCAAAAACATAGAGCTACCGGTAAGCTGATGAATGGGTACACACAACGAGTTCATGATGAACGGAGATCCCGGAAGTGATGTCAGCAGTGAGAGATGGGAGCCAGCATAAACAGGATGTAGTCATCAGTAAGAGATGCGTTTTGGAACATTAGTAAGTTCCTTTTTCAACCTAATGACTGCAAGTGTACACACAGGTAAACTCATACTATCTTGGGCGGGAACATGGGGGGGGGGCATGAACAAACACAAACAAGGAAGACAGGAAGTTATAATTGATATAATAATAATGAGAAGTTCACATTGTGTTACAGATTTTCTCTGAAAGATATATAATAATGGGTATACTGGTAAAAATAAAAATAATAATAACAATAATAATAATAATAATAATAATAAAATATATGAAAATAAAAAATAAAATAAAAATAAAACTGAAAATAAAAATAAAAATATTAGTATTAAGAATTAAAATGAAATGTATTTTTTTTTTAATAGGAGAGGAAGGGTAGAGAATGCATATCCCATCCACAAAAAACATGAAAAAACAAAAACACGCAACAAATAGTAATAATAGCGACCAATCATAATGGGAAAAAGGAAAATCTCAGATATTATAAAAATATTATAAAAACTATTTAGGAATGTGCGCGAGCATATGCACATTAGTGTGCATCCCAAAAAGGAACATGCAAACCACGTGCACATGATCTCTAACGCACACACATACATGTGTCCCCATGACACGCATACATGCATATATGTATGGGACAAATGTAAATGTCTCACAAAAAGCCTACCCTGGCAAAAGGACCATTATATTACTAAACGGGGGGGGGGGGGGGGGGAGCTAGGGAATAGCACTGATTTCAAAATCCTCGTTCAACGATCCAGGGGCCAATACATTTAAAGAGAAAATCCAAAACATTCTAAAACAATCAGCTGGGGGAAGGTCTCCAGGCATTGCCTCAATAACCTAGACCCTGAGGCCATCTGTAGATATTCCATGGTGATTGAGGAAATTCCTAGGGACACTATGGACATCCAAACCATCAGTGATGACACTGCGATGTTCGCCAAAACGCTTACGAATCGGCCAAATGGTTTGCCCCACATAAAAAAGCCCACAGGAACATGTCAGGCAATATACCCCATGGTCAGAGGAACATGCGTGAAAACCTTTTATGGGGTAGATCTTGCCTTTCACACAAAAGTCCTTCTGACCATGCCTCACGAAGCGATACATGCCAGATATAGCTAAAAACGTAGGGATAGAGTGACCCAAAGGGAGAGATTTTTTCTTTACTTTACTTGGTGCCACCTTACTCTTGTTCAAAATGCACTTAGTGACCATATCATTACCCAACAAGAAGCCTCTTTTTTGGTTAAGGCAGTCCATTTTACCCCATACTTTTACCACCTGCCTAAGGAACATAAGAGTTTGGTTGACCCTCCTGGACCCGCCTATTGTGGCGGCCATGGGAAGTATTACTAATTACTAGTGGCTTTTCACAATATGTCGACCAGTTTCTCCAGTCATACATTAGAGACGGTACTCACCTGCTGGAATTACTCTCCTCCTACTCTTGGGAGCCCAGTTATCTCTGGGTCTCCTTAGATGTCCAATCTCTATATACCTCCATACCACACGATGTGGGATTTGGTGCTATACAATCCTTCCTGTGCCAAGACCCCATGCTGAATCCTAGACAAGCCTCCTTTATTGTTGAGGCTACCTCTTTTTGTCTTACCCATAACTATTTTTTATTTGATAATGACTTTTTCCTACAGCTAAATGGGACAGCTATGGGGGCAAATTTTGCGCCCTCATATGCTAACCTTACCATGGGTCAATGGGAATCCTTGCACATTTGGAAAAATAACCCGTTCTCTTCCCACATCGTGTTCTATGGACGATATATAGATGGTGTGATCATCATCTGGGATGGTGATGCTTTCCTATTTCTGGAGTTTGTCACTCATTGTAATAATAACAGTATGGGTTTTCCAGTTTACTTCTGTCATGGATAAAGAAAGGTTAGCCTTCTTGACTTAGAATTGTGTTTTGTTGGTAATGAAATCCGTGCCAAGAATTTCACTAAAATTGAATCCTTCATTACAAAAGCTGCCATCATCCCCAATGTCTAAATAACATACCCAAGAGCCAGTTTTGCAGACTTAAAGAGAACTGTACTAGGAATAGTGATTATGCCAATCAAGGTAAAACTTTGAAAGAAAAATTCCTTGATAAAGGGTTCCCAGCTGATCTTGTGGAAACAGCATATCTCTAATATAAAAATACATCTCCTTCTGTCCATGGTGATAAAAATGATAAAAGTAAAAAGATAAATAATAATAATAAAAATAACGAAGATAAAAACGATTTGCATTTTATTACCCAATTCCATTTTCACCATAGACAAATGGACAGTATTGTGCGGAGACATTAGTCTCTGCTGCTTCAGGATGAGCACCTCCTTCCTGTTCTACCCCACAAACCAAAGTTTGCATATAGAAAAGCACCAAACATCAAAAGTAAGGTGGCACCAAGTAAACTAAAGAAAAAACCTCTCCCTTTGGGTCACTCTATCCCTACGTTTTTAGCTATATCTGGCATGTATCAATGCCGCAAACCTCTATGCAAAACTTGTTGCTTCGTGAGGCATGGTCAGAAGGACTTTTGTGTGAAAGGCAAGATATACCCCATAAAGGGCTTTCACACGTGTTCCTCTGACCATGTGGTGTATTGCCTGACATGTCCCTGCGGGCTTTTCTATGTGGGGTGAACCATTCGGCCGCTTCATAAGCATTTTGGCGAACATCGCCGTTTCATCACTGATGGTTTGGATGTCCATAGTGTCCCTAGGCATTTCCTCAGTCACTATGAAAAATCTACAGATGGCCTCAGGGTCTGGGTTATTGAGGCAATGCCTGGAGACCTTCCCCCAGCTGAGCGTTTTAGAAGACTCTGCCATAGAGAAATGTTTTGGATTTTCTCTTTAAATGTATTGGCCCCTGGGGGGTTGAACGAGGATTTTGAAATCAGTGCTATTCTCTAGCTCCTCCTTCTCCCCCCCCATTTAACAATATAATGATCCTTTTGCCAGTGTAGGCTTTTTGTGAGACATTTACATTTGTCCCATACATATATGCATGTATGCGTGTCATGGGGACACATGTATGTGTGTGCGTTAGAGATCATGTGCACGTGGTTTGCATGTTCCTTTTTGGGATGCACACTAATGTGCATACGCTGACGCACATTCCTAAATAGTTTTTATAATATTTTTATAATATCTGAGATTGTCCTTTTTCCCATTATGATTGGTCGCTATTATTACTATTTGTTGCGTGTTTTTGTTTTTTCATGTTTTTTGTGGATGGGATATGCATTATCTACCCTTCCTCTCCTATTAAAAAAAAAAATGTTATATTTCATTTTAATTCATAATACTAATATTTTTATTTTTATTTTCAGTTTTATTGTTATTTTATTTTTATATTATTATTTTTTTATTATTATTATTTTTATTTTTATCAGTATACCCATTATTATATATCTTTCAGAGAATGTTTCTTATTATTATTATATCAATTTTAACTTCCTGTCTTCCTTATTTGTGTTTGTTCATGTCCCCACCTATGTTCCTGCCCAAGATAGTATAAGTTTACCTGTGTGTACACTTGCAGTCATTAGGTTGAAAAAGGAACTTACTAATGTTCCGAAACGCGTCCCTTACTGATGACTACATACTGTTTATGCTGGCTCCCGTCTCACACTGCTGACATCACTTCCGAGATTTCCGTTCATCATGAAAGATTGTTCTTGCCAAACCAACCTTTTAAGGAGGTAAGTTGTATTTTGGATAGATGAAGGCCTGTGGACATAGTATATCTGGATTTTACTAAGGCATTTACTCCAGAAATGCTTACTTTACTAATTGAGGTCTTTCAGCATTCAGAGGGTGTTAACAAATGGCATGTTTTCTGAATGGTCTGTGAGCGGGGTAACCCAGGACTCTGTCGTAAGGCAGATTCTGTTTAACTTGTTCATAAACAATATAAAAGTTGGAATAAGTAGCTCAATTTCAGTGTTTACTGAAGATACAATGCTAAGCAGGGCAATAACTTCACAACAGGATATAACAACTTTACAAGGAGACCTATTTACAACAGAGGGCATGGCAGCTATATAGGAGATGAAATTTGTTATTGAAAAATGTACAAGTAATGCACTTGGGAGCTAAAAATATGCAATCAAGTTACACGTTAGAGGGAGAACCCCTGAGGGTATCAAGGATGGGAAAAAGATCTTGGAGTCCTATTGAATCACATACTTAGCAATAGCATGCAATGCCAAGCAGCAACAAGCAAAGCTAGCAGACTATTAGCATGCATTAAAAAAGGTATCTATTCAAGAAATAAAACTATAATTCTACTACTTTACAAAACCCTCGTTTGGCCACATCTTGAGTATGCCATCCAGTTTTGATCACCGATCCTCAAGAAAGATGTCTTTGACCCGGAGAGTTTCCAGAGAAGGGCAACAAAGCTAATAAGGGGGAGGAGGACCTCAGTTATGAGGAATGACTACAAACATTAAACTAATTCTAATGAAAATAATGTTTCCCTGCACTGAATCTCCTCGCAGCTAGCCAGTGCACATCACTTATGTGAATATTTTACCAAATAATACCAAGATCAGCAATTGTTGAATAACCCCTGCACATAAAAACACTTAAAACATGGGGACACAACTTCCCCCTCAACTGTCCAGAGCTTGGTGTGGTATGTACTGTTTATCATGCTGAAGATCCTTGGAGTGCTGTGAAAACAGGTAGCTGTTTAATTACAAATACACCTGACTAGCTGTGCTGTTAAACAACAGAACAATGAGGAGTTCATCTTCATGAAAGGAATGTGTAGCTGAGAATTGCCTATAATAAGTGCAGATCTACCTGAGTGTGATCTTAACCTTTTCGACAGATTGCTAATAACAACACTATCTACACTGTCCACATACCCTGTTTCATTTTTTTTTATATGTGATTATTTAAAAATTCTGGACATTTGAGGGAGAAGTTGCGTCCCTATATTTGTTTTAATGTGCAGGGGTTATTCAGTGCTGGCTGATTTAAGTATTATCTATAAAACAAATTCTCCCTGGAGAAGAGAAGCTCAATAGGGAATATGGGACTCCATTTAATAAAGCATATCACATGCGGTATTTAGGTGATCTAACACATTTTTTCCCAAATATTGCATGCGATGCTGAAAATGTCAATTCACTATCCCTTTATGCAGTATTTACCTCAAAAAACAAAAATGCTTGGGAAATACCTCATAAAATGACGATAAAGTCAATTCACTAAAGGAAAAAAATAAATAAATGCATACAGTAAATAAGTAGTGGTCCAGGCATGCGAAATGTAACTGCTTGCCGACTGTACAACTTAGATTTATGGCTGCAAGGCAGCTCTCTTGCACTGAAAAACATACCTAGTACGTGATCTGCACTCTCAGGCAGGGGGCACACACCCGCGGGCTGGGGGGGGCTGTGATTTGTACCAGCACTGATCAGTCTTTAGGTCTAGTACAATGATTTTTGGCCTGAACCTGCTGATCGGTTCTTAGCAATCACAGACCAGCATGTGCCTGTGTTTTTAGAACACACAGGCACAGGAAATGATGTTCTCTTCTTTCCTGGAGTTAAAGCACTACAATGACAACAGATCACATAGTTAGGCCAATCCCAGATAGTGTCAGTTTGCCAGGCACTTATTACCTAATAAAGTTTAACCCCCTGATCGCCCCCACCACCCCCCGAGGTAACTCTTTCACTGCCCTGTCACAGTATCATTAGTACAGTGTACAGATTTTTTTTCTGATCACTGTATTAGTGTCATGGGTGACGCCAGATAAAAAAATCCAACAGGCTGGTTGTACCCAAGTTAATCAATGGATCGACTTGAGTACAACCAGCCTGCCCATAGATAGATCTAATCTCGGCCCTACGGCCAAGATTCTATCCATCTATGGCCAGCTTTACTCTTTCTGTGAGAATCAAACTGTTTTGTAACACTGCTAGTGATCGATGACCTTGCTTGGGTTCAATTTGAGGGCAGGTTCGGCAAACACATCCTATTAATTGAAAACTTTAATGACAACCCCTTTGAAGTCAATAGTAGGTGGACATTGAATATCACTTATATCTATTTGTTTAAAGCTAATGGGCAGGGGGTTGACAAACAAGGGCATTGGAAGCTGGGCACTTCCAAAACAAAAAAAAACTTTTTAATAAGGCTTAAAGGGCAACACTAAAAAAACGCAATTCTGTTACATGGAAAGCTTGGAGGATGTCTTAAACCAACATGTGAGGTGGCACACCTATATGATGTACTAAAACAAATGTGGCATTTGCAAAGAAAAAATGATTTGCCCACTGCTTACTTTTGTTTATAAAGCATCCAAGGATTATGCTCATCTATACCAGATCCTAATCCTAGATGAGGGTCTGGTATGGATTGTAAGGTGGATTCTTATGGTGTTGGTGTGGGGTTCCCCCTAAAAATACATACTGGATCCTTATCTTTGATCAGGGTGTATGGATTTTAAGAGAGTACCCCATGCAAAAAATCCTTACCAGACCCTTAATCAGCATGCATCCTAGTTAGCTAGGAAAGGAGAAAAGTGAGCATGAAGCACTACCGCCTTAACCATACCAAGCTACATGCTTTCAACGTGGGAAGGGTACACTGCCAGGGAGCCCCCCAGACAAAGCACCATGTCCTCATGTTGATGAGGACACGTGCCTCTTGTCCACAACCCTAGCTCGGTGGATGTGCTGGACCCCCTAGGTTAATAAGTAAATAGTATATAGTATTTAATATAGTAAAATATTAAATATACAAACTAACAATTTACAAAAAAACAAACACCAGTGATAAAGTCCTTTATTAATCGAAAAAAAAATAAAGTCCCATTGTATAAATCCATTGGCCAGTGACCATATATAGGCAGTAGGGATGAGCCAAACATCCCCCTGTTCGGTTCGCACCAGAACTTGCGAACAGGCAAAAAATTTCGTTCGAACACGCGAACACCGTTAAAGTCTATGGGACACGAACATGAATAATCAAAAGTGCTAATTTTAAAGGCTTATATGCAAGTTATTGTCATAAAAAGTGTTTGGGGACCTGGGTCCTGCCCCAGGGGACATGGATCAATGGAAAAAAAGTTTTAAAAACGGCCGTTTTTTCGGGAGCAGTGATTTTAATAATGCTTAAGGTGAAATAATAAAAGTATAATATCCCTTTAAATTTCATACCTAGGGGGTGTCTATTGTATGCCTGTAAAGGGGCGCATGTTTCCCGTGTTTAGAACAGTCTGACAGCAAAATTACATTTCAAAGGAAAAAGAGTAATTTAAAACTACTCGCGGCTATTAATGAATTGCCGGTCCGACAATACACATTGATAAAAACAACATGGGAATTCCCCATAGGGGAACCCAGAACCAAAAAAAAAAAAATGATGTGGGGCGTCCCCCTAAATTCCATGCCAGGCCCTTCAGGTCTGGTATGGATATTAAGGGGAACCCCGGCCAAAATAAAAAAAAATGGCGTGGGGTCCCCCTCAAAATCTATACCAGACCCTTATCCGAGCACGCAACCTGGCAGGCCGCAGACCAGGCCACATGCCCTCAACATTGGGAGGATGCTTTGGGGTAGCCCCCCAAAACACCTTGTCCCCATTGATGGGGACAAGGGCCTCATCCCCACAATCCTTGCCTGGTGGTTGTGGGGGTCTGCTGGTGGGGGGCTTATTGGAATCTGGAAGCCCCCTTTAACAAGGGGACCCCCAGATCCCGGCCCTCCCCTCTGTGTGAAATGGTAAGGGGGTACAAAAGTACCCCTACCAGTTCACAAAAAACTGTCAAAAATGTTAAAAATGACAAGAGACAGTTTTTGACAATTCCTTTATTTAAATGCTTCTTCTTTCTTCTATCTTCTTTCTTCTATCTTCTATCTTCTTTCTTCTATCCTCTATCTTCCTTCGGTTTCTTCCTCCATCTTCTTCTTCTGGTTCTTCCTCCGGTGTTCTTTCTCCGTGGCGTCGGCTTCTTCTTTCCTTCTTCTCCTCAGGCCGCTCCGCATCCATGATGGTATGGAGGGAGGCTCCCACTGTGTGACGCTTCTCCTCTTCTGACAGTTCTTAAATAACAGGGGCGGGGCCACCCATGACCCCGCCCCCTCTGACACACGGGGACTTGATGGGGACTTCCCTTTGGCATTCCCTGTGATGTCAGAAGGGGGCGGCATTAACGGGTAATCCTGCCCCCCTCTGACATCATGGGGAATGCCACAGGGAAGCGGCCTGAGGAGAAGAAGGAAAGAAGACGCCGACACCGTGGAGGAAGATGCCGGACGAGAACACCAGAGGAAGAACCAGAAGAACCAGAAGAAGAAGATGGAGGAAGAAACCGAAGGAAGATAGAAGATAGAAGAAAGAAGATAGAAGATAGAAGAAAGAAGACAGAAGAACCATTTAAATAAAGGAATTGTCAAAAACTGTCTCTTGTCATTTTTAACATTTTTGACAGTTTTTTTGTGAAATGGTAGGGGTACTTTTGTACCCCCTTACCATTTCACACAGGGGAGAGGGCCGGGATCTGGGGGTCCCCTTGTTAAAGGGGGATTCCAGATTCTGATAAGCCCCCCATGCCTGCCAAGTTGCGTGCTTGGATAAGGGTCTGGTATGGATTTTTGGGGGGACCCCACGCCATTTTTTAAATAATTTTGGTGCAGGGTTCCCCTTAAAATCCATACCAGATGGGTCTGGTATAGATTTTGAGGGGGACCCCACGCAATTTTTTTTTATTTTGGCTGGGTTCCCCTTAATATCCATACCAGACCTGAAGAGCCTGGTATGGAATTTAGGGGGACCCCCCACGTCATTTTTTTTTTAAATTTTGGTTCGGGGTTCCCCTGTGGGGAATTCCCATGCTGTTTTTATCAATGAACTTTTATGTGTATTGTCGGACCGGCAATTCATTATAGCCGCGAGTAGTTTTAAATGTCTACTCTTTTTCCTTTGAAATGTCACTTTGCTGTCAGACTGTTCTAAACACGGGAAACATGCACCCCTTTACAGGCATACTATAGACACCCCCCAGGTATGAAATTTAAAGGGATATTACACTTTTATTGTTTCACTTTAAGCGTTTTTAAAATCACTGCTCCCAAAAAAACTGCCGTTTTTAAAACTTTTTTTTGCATTGATCCTTGTCCCCTGGGGTAGGACCGAGGTCCCCAAACACTTTTTATGACAATATCAATGCATATAAGCCTTTAAAATGAGCACTTTTGATTTCTCCCATAGTCTTTTAAAGGGTGTTCCGCAGCTTTCGAATTTGCCGCGAACACCCCAAATTGTTCGCTGTTCGGCGAACTGGCGAACAGCCGATGTTCGAGTCGAACATGAGTTCGACTCGAACTCGAAGCTCATCCCTAATAGGCAGTGATGTCATTGCTATCCCCATACCCTTGCTTACATGACTTGAGATTTCTGACCATGAAAGCAATGTCTCAGGACAGGTGGCACCTACTGCTTCCTTAGTGGGAAGCTGTCTTATATTGGTAGAAATATCACTTCTGTGTATGATGCCTAGCTCCCAATGAACAGGCTTTACAAGGGGACTTCTAGTGAACCAAGTAAACTACATAAAAGCTTTACTAGTTCATTTAGGGGAGAGAGCCATTGTTTGCCTAAAATATTAATATACATACTTCACCACTCTAGTGTTCCAAACTTTTACAGGAAAAAAATGTTTTTTTTTCAACCAGTTAAAAACAGTTCTTTTATAAATACCACAAATTCCAATTTACAATGAACAGGGTATGTTTGAAACATCTGGAATTAGACAAAATTGGCATTATGATAATCAAATTTAGCATTTTTACACCTTGTTAAATTACTGAATGCCATGTACTTTTCAGAAAATGATAGTAAAGTGCAATTTCTGTTGATAAATATGTCAGCTAAAGAATCATCTAAAGTAAATGGGTTCAGTAAAATTGGGCACATAAAAATAAATGAATTGCTTTATTTCTAAATAATATCTGTTTATTTTTCTATACATGTAATAATACAGATATATCCAGTAATAGAACATTCTTAAATAATATGACATTCTTTAAAGTAAGTGACATTTACCTCATAATTTGATACATAATTGTAACATGATAGAAATCTTACATCAATATCAATATATAAAATGTATTTGCAAACTAAAAAAATGTATATTCAGTAATCAGCATGTTTAAACACGCATCACATTTTAGTGATTGTTGGTTTAAAATGACTAACACAAATTTTTATAGAAAACACAATTATACTTTTTACAACCAAAAGCTTTTAAGTACCGTACAATGTTATACACATATAAGTTTGAATAGTATAATTTATATAAACCAATGGAAATACATGTAAAGTATGTGTTTGAGGTTACCTTTCTTTTTACAGCTTGTACTAAATAAGTGATGCATAAAACCTAGTGCTGTAAGAAAACAGAACTGAGTCATTAGTGTTCTGGACCTTTGCTGACATTCATCAACCCCATTTTCTTAAAGAAGCAAATAATATGCTGTTGATATGCTGTCTCTGAAGATTCTAGGCTCAATAGGACTTCAAAAAGTACCTAACATGCCTTTGTTTTCATCATTCATCATTTGATAATGGATAGTTAAGTATTCCATATAGAAGTATTCTAATACTTTCAAATACATGTCATTGGCATTAAAATAACCCTTATATCAGATAATGGCCTAATATAATTTTTTTAAAGTAATGCATTGGTCCTAAACAGTTGTAACTTTATATTTACATACATAATATCATGATTGAAATATAAAAATCAAATGTATTATAATTTGCTTAAATACAACCAATAATGAATTCAAATATAGATAAACTACATTATGCTCCAAAATCATGTTGGGTATTGAATAGATAGAATATAAGATAATATACAATATAAGATACAATTTAACATATAACATATAAGATCAGCAGAGATTCAAGTATGGTTGTATAAAAGATCAAAATTACCATGACGACAACACTTAGGAAAGGAGACTCAAGGCATGTCCCCTGAGTGCCAGGGTCTAGCAACAGCCCTGATCATGGCACGTGTTAAAGAGTTTTATTTCTAATTTGTAGGAAATAACTGGTCTGTCTTAAAGTAGAGTTTCACACAAAAGTGGAAGCACCACTTATCTGTTTCCTCTCCCCTCTCCAGTGCCTCATTTGGCACCTTTTGGATGGTGGGAGCGGGTACTATTGAGTACGTCAGAAGTCCTGCCCCCTCCTCCTCCCTCCCCCTTCCCCGCCTCTAGGCCAGTAAGAGAGCACAGCACGTTCGCGCATGTGCAGTAGGTAACCGGCTGTGAAGACACAAAGCTTCACTGCCAGTTTCTCTTACTGGCTATGCACCCGAGGGCCGAAACATTGGCTGGGGTGCTGACATCGCTGGATTCCAGGACAGGTAAGTGTCCTATTTTTAAAAGTCAGCAGCTACAGCATGTGCAGCTTCTGACTGTAATTTTTTTCGTGCGGGGGTGGAACGCCACTTTAAATGAAGAAGGATCATTGTTAGAAAAAATGTTCACCTATGAGGAGCAATGGTTTACATAATAACAGATATGTAGGTTTTGTAATAGTTTTTTGGGCACATGATATGATTAAAATAACCTGTTTTTTTTTTACTTCCGACAACAAATTCTAAACTAAGCTATACTGTATTCATTAAAGTTTCCAAAGATTAGTTGAATCATTTGAAATTCAAACGTTGAGTAATATTTTACAGGTGATACATTCTATGTATCAAAATATGTTTTTTTACAATCAAAATCATTTTTATTACCATGTTATAAAAAGTATTTATGAAATAACAGAGACAATACACTTATATCAGATGTATTTAAAGTTTCCCTTCATTCAAAATTAATCTATTTTTTTCCTGTTTGTTAATATCAGCATTTTTTTTTATATGTTGTTAAAAGTATAATGGGATTTTTAGCTAGATGTTCCTTTAAATGTTTTGCAGTTTTAGCTGCCTTTAATTTTTTTTTGGTAATCTTTCTATCCTCTCTTCATCCAATCTTTCACAATCATTTCTTATCAGGCCTGTTGCATTTTTTATACCCCTTGAATACTTTGTGTAATTTCATTTGCAT
The DNA here is from genome assembly GCA_037952925.1 of Lithobates clamitans. Classification (NCBI taxonomy): domain Eukaryota; kingdom Metazoa; phylum Chordata; class Amphibia; order Anura; family Ranidae; genus Lithobates; species Lithobates clamitans. The sequence goes on from JBBGZY010000655.1 coordinate 8,512,560, forward strand.
CTACAAATTTTAATGTAAGAAACCAGATTTGACTGAGACTGTAAAAAACACATGTTTTTTAAAATTAATTTAATGTTTCTGTGCATTCAAAACTAGTTTTAGATTTCCAAAATATCTTACACATCTTATGTGTCTATTCTAAATTATAACTTGATGTATCACTCATGTCCACTTATCCAAGTTATCAACAGTGCAATAAGCAATGAAAACCCCAATAGAAAACAAGGATGGGAAAACATAACCACTGTAAAGGGTGTGTTTGAGCATGGAAGGCCATACCTGATAGGGAACTAAAAAGCCTTAATAAAATTAAAGTGAGATATCCTTCCTAGAGTGAGGTGGAAGACAATAATAGTCATGAATCATTTGTACAAAGGAAGAAGTATAAGAGGGTTTGAAGAGAGGACAGAGATAAATGATATCTAATTCAAAGGAAAAAGAAAAGGGGTAGAGAACAAACGCAATAAAAATAAGAGGTGATGTAAATGAATGGTAGAGTAGTGTGAATGAGGGTGAAAGGTGTGGAACATGGAGGGGAAGGAGGTCAAGAGTAGGAATTGGGATAGTGAGAAAAGAGATGGAATAGAAGGGGAGTGAATGATGCGCCAGGGGGTGTTATGAGGGTAGGAATAGAGGTTTTGAATGGGAAACTTATGGGAGGAAGATGGACTTGGTACGGAACGAATAACTGAAACATTTATTTTGAATATGTTCTCTCTCCTCTCTCTTTATTTTTGTATATTAAATGGGGTGGGGTGGGAGAGAGAGAGCGGATAAGGGTTGTTTTGTATGTAAAGATGCTTAATGCGAAAAAAAAAATTCAACAAAGATTATAAAGTTAATAGAGCAACTCAAATCGAGTATGATCTGCAATCTAATGATATGTACACTTTTATTCAAATCTCGCATCTATTAGCAACTATCCCTGACCCCATCACTAAAATACCATGGAGAATATTTCTCTACGTCACAAACCCCACCACTTCTATTAAAGGCATCTCCTTATTTTATAATTTTCTAAACCAGAAATCAACATTTACTAAGACACCTACCATGAGAACGTGGGAAATAGAATTCAAGTCCTCTTACACCATTGCACAATGTCAAATAGCAATATCATCCACCTATAAGGCCACCAAAAGTGCCAATCTATGGGAACTATACCAAAAGCTACTCCTAAGGTGGTATTTGACACCCGCCAGAATGGCTGGCTTCAGCCCCCAGTCATCTCCACTCTGTTGGAGACAATGCGGCAACAGAGGTTCAATGATTCACATATTCTGGACATGTCCCTTAGAACGTAACTTTTGCTCCACGATCTTTGCCACTATAGAACACATTACGGGCGCTCAACTCCCTGAAACCCCAGGATAGGCCATCCTTTTTCTAGAGATAGACACTATCCCATCTCAATTAACGTACATAATCTCCCTCATATTCCTAAGTGCTAGACTGGAAATAGTTAAACGTTGGAAAAAGATTGAAGTTCCAACCTTGGTAGAAGTAATGAGAACCACCAACTTAGATATAATATATGAAGTAATGTTCGCCACCTCACAAGGCAACTATCAATCACAATATCCAAGATGGAAACCATGGTTTGACTGGTATAACCCCAACAGAGTCAGATAGTTCTCCATAACTCTCCCTTTTACCATATTGTTGTGCCAAAATAATCTAAGTGTTAACTCTCACTGTTACAATATTTGAACTATATAACTAGCCTTAGCTATGCTGTCACATCCCAATTACCTGTAACTGTTTCTCGCCTTTTTCTTTCTATTGTTTTTGCTTGTATTCCTATTTAATTATTGGTACTCCTCTGTTAGTCAATATATGCACCACTGTTTTCAATATGGGGACCGGCTGTTTCCATCCCAGGGGCGCAGTATGAGCCCAGAAGGGACGCCTCGGGGGGAGTGATGGCGGGACACCAAGCCATAGAAGTGGCTCACCTACATGTTACAACACATGGCGACTTGTGATACTATTACAGGTTTTCATTTTCATTACATAAAGTTGATATATAAATATATTTCTGACTGTACAAAACTAATGAGAGGATAAATGTACTTGCCAAATCAATATACATGGTAAAGTATACAAATACTGTATGTTCCCAACTATGTTTCTTTATCCCTCTTTGTTTTCTGTTCCCACTAAAAATTCTTCAATAAAAATTATTGAAATTAAGAGTATAAAGTTTAAAAAAAATGAAAGTGAATCTAAAGCCAAAACGTTTTATTTTAGCTTTTTTTTGCTATATATGTCTCCACAGGGGTGGTTCCCCCTCTTTTTTCATCTTGGTTACCATTGTCACCAAGACTAAATGTAAATAAAAATCCAAAATTATAAATTGTTACTGGACTAGGACTAGCAAGGAATCCTTCCAATTAGAACACTTGTTTCCAATACATTGTTCTGCATTCCTCTGAGACAGGAAATGAAGGAAAGCCCCCCCAATGTGACACAGACAAAAAAAGTTTTTGTCATTAGATATACTTTAAGGAAATAAAATAAATTAATAATAAAGGGATATAAGATTGTAGGAGACAATTCACCAGTATCTACCCAAAACTGAAATACATAGAAATTACAATTCAAGGTCACCAGAAGGTTGACACATAGTGGAAAGTAAGGAAAGCTATTCATAATGACACAAAAATGTGTGGTGGCCGAATGAAATCTATGCCAAAAGTGACTACATATATTACAATGGCACTCAATAGAGTTGATTTACTAAAGGCAAATCAGTTCTTCCCTTTACAAACTATATCCAATTACATGCAAGAAGGGAAAAATGGAGAAAAACAAACTGTATTTTTGCTGGAAGTCAGCAGAGCTTCATCTCATTCACTAGGCTAAGGAAAAATGACCTTGCAAAGTGAACATCCCACTTGTCTGTAATAAATAAACCTCATTATGTATTTATTCTATATGACATTGACAGGCATCTATGTTACATATGGGTGCCAAATGTGATTTTTTGGTCTAGTAAGCTAAAGTAAAATGTGGAGGAATACAAAACACTAAATAGAGAGAATCAGGCACTCACAGATCAAAGATGTTGAAGTATACATTTATAGAGTTACTAATCTTTAAGCTCTTAACTGTGCTTTTTCAATGAGCACAATAGGCCACCTAGTTAACATTCATACTTGACAAATACAAATCTAACTGTTGGTTACAATGTCTTGTACAAGGGCAAAGAGTATATGGATAATTGAAATATAAATATATGTTTGTTTTACATGTACCCACAAGAAAAGGCACTAATGGTAATTATAGTAATGACTTAAAATGAAGACGTTCCAGTAAATAGCATTCAAGTTTTTCTGTGCAACTGTGGCAAAGCTGTATATAGTAAACCTTCAAATTGTGTAATGAGGGGTAAATCTGACAAAATATTCTCAGGCTTACACATTTAAACCTTATAATCATCATATCATTTTCATTCAGTATAGTGTTAATTGACCTATTATGTTATATCAGGGACTACAAAAAGTTCTGCACTACAGAGATAGTAACAAGAGAGATTAAATATTTAATAGTAGTAAAAGGGTCTAATGCAATCATCTTAAAGGGGTTGTAAAGGTAAAAGTTTTTTTACCAAGGTAAAAAAAAATCTGACAATACCAGCCCCCCTGTTTTACTTACCTGACCCCTCGAAAGTCCCGCGCTCACCCCCAACATCCTCCTTGCCGCTCTGCCTGGCCATTGATTGTTTACAGTGGATGGATTAAAAGCAGCGCAGCCATTGGCTCGCGCTACTGTCAATCACATCCAATAATGTGGCGCGCCGGGGGCGGGCCGAGTGATACAATGAGCGGCTATGGTCGCCAGCTGTATCATGGGAGCACGCCCACAAGCACTCAACACCATGCGAGGGAGCTCGCATGAAGGTGTTGAGTCCTTGTGGGGGGGGAGCCGAGACAGCCGCCAAGTAACCCCAGAAGACCGGGTTCCGGGCCACTCTGTGCAAAATGAGCTGCACAGTGGAGATAAGTATAACATGTTTGTTATTTAAAAAAAAATATATCTTTAGTGATCCTTTAAGTGTTTGTATGTATTTGATTGTTTAAGGCATTTGTGCCACAAGACACAGCTTAATAAATGAGCATATAATAAAAGTCTAACCTTATCTAACAAGTCTAATTGTAGGTGTAGAAAACATGTGTAATATTCAAAAACCTTATAGAGGTTTTATCAGAAAGCAAATGCCTAGGAACTGTTCTTAAAAGGTCAGTCTGTCTTAAACTAATGCTCAATCATTGTCTCTTAATAGCTCTCAATTCTAGTATCAAGATAATTTTGCTTCAAATGCCTATTCTAAATTATGCAGATGTTGTAAGGAACTCACTCTCTATTCAGGGGAATGTACATTTTATTTACATTACAGAAAATGTAGCAGATGCAATAAAACTGTTGACCCTACATAGAACCTGAATAATAATAATAATAAACTCCCCTTGCTGCAATAGTAGAAATCAGATTACATGCACGGTTGAGTTGGAGTCAAGAACCACAGCAGGGAATTGATGCTGCATTAGTCCCCCCACAGGCACAATCTAAGAAGTTATGGGTGAATTTGCTTTTAACTGAAATGAAAGATTTAGGTGGGTTTAAATAGTTATTTAAAATGCAGAATAGCTAGTGAATTCCCACTTTCTCTTTTTTTAATAGAATTTATAATTGCTGCAATCCCTCTAAATAATCCAAACTCCTACCCTTTCTCCACACTCAGAAATATCACATATCTGCAGCTGGAAAGGGCTTGGAATGTCTATACAATGGAGAATTATCTTGAGAAAGCTCACAGGTTCTCTCTGATTCTGAACAAGTACAAGAGGATTTGAGTTTAAGATCTCCCACCAGCAGAGGGTATATGCAGTGGCGTAATTATAGGGGTCGCAGGAGTCGCAACTGCGACCCAGGCCCCATGCTGCAGGGGGCCCGCGCGGCACTCCTGTCACATTTGTCTACACTTGGATAGGACAGGCGGCATAGAGAAGAAGCGATCCCCTCCATTTCACTTGGATAGGACGGGCGACATAGAATAGAAGAAGCGATCTCCTCCATTTCCTCTTAGGTCCTGCAGCCGCTGAAACTCCTGCTTTCTGCTGCCCGTCCTGTCCAGCCAGGTGTTAAGTTTTTCTGGGAGACATAACATGAGCCGCGATGCGATGTAAGGATCAGTCAGCTAGTATCGCCAGTTCAGCCTCCCAGCTCCGCTCCAGGCGCTCCCCGCCCCTGGCTCTGGCTCCCGCTTGCCTGCAAGCTGTTCCTGCTGCTGGCTTAAGGTAAGAGAATTGCACCGTACCCCGCGGCCGCTCCCGTCTGGAAACCTGCACATTCTATACCATAGATGGTTTACGAACGGGAGACACGCTGCTGTAGGCTGTTTTAATGAGCTGCTACACTCGTTTGAGTGCAATTTAAATGTGAGTGTTTACTGATGAAATAAATTGTTTTAATTTAAAGCAGTATTACACTATGGTGTCTTATTTACGTCTTATGATGGGCGGATTGGTGCATCCTATGGACTAACCAGAACACTGCTGGGGGAGGTCCACTTGTATTGTTCCTAAAGTGCTATCAGACCTGAATGTAATAAAAGGCTTGATTTTAAGGTTAGCTGCTATTTTGGACACTGGCTGGAGCACTGTGGTGAAGTACAACTTTGGATGGTGTGGCTTAAGCTTCATTAAGGACTGAAATATTTGTTGTTATTTATTGGGACACTGATTTAAATAAAGAAGAGTGTTTTAAAGATTTTTGGAGCAGTCACACTTTATCTGGATATGCTTGCAGCCTTGAAATCATGATTTCAAATCCCAGCACTTACTGTATTAACTATTTATGTGTATAGCACTTTATGCATTTGAGTAGATTTTATTAACCATCAGTTTCATTTTTACACACATTTTATTTTATTTATTTATTTTTGGGGACAATCACGTTTACAGCACTGGGAATTTGGTCACAATACCCCACATTTTTATATGATATGAGATTATTACTTTAGTTTAACACTATATAAATGTTTATACCACTGGGGATTTTGGTTACTAAAACATTATATGGTATATTTGTTTCTAATTGAAACGTGGTTGTGCTCACATTTAAAGGTGTGTTAATGTGTGTGTCGGATTTGGTGGGATAATGGTGGTGGCGGGGGAAGTGGCAAAGTGCACCTTTGTCTGTGTAGATAAGAAACATTACACAGGCAGGTTACTTGTTTCCTGCTGCCCCTTTATGCTCCCCAGTTCCCCCCCCCCTTCCCCCGCAGCAATTCTGGCTTCCCCCCTCCTGCTGGCTGCTGTGGGCTATGCTTTCAGGATGGGGAGCGGGGGAAGGGGCCCTATTGAGCAGATCCGCTGTCCTACTGAGTGACATTATTCACAGCCCTACTGGCATCATTGGCGGAACTACCAGGGTTGCAAAGGTCACACTTGTGACTGGGCCTTGGTGTTCCACTACCATGGGGGGCCAAGATGGCATACAGAACATGTTAAAACAGAGGTCTCAAACTGGTGGCCCTCCAGCTGTGGCAGAACTACAAGTCCCATTATGCCTCTGCCTGTGAGAGTCATGCTTATAACGGTCAGCCTTGCAATGCCTCATGGAGCTTGTAGTTTTGCAACAGCTGGAGAGCCCCCAGTTTGAAACACCTGTGTTAGGATCCACTGCGGAAACGTGATAAAGGGCTCCGCAATGGGAGTAAAGGGTCCTAGTATCAGTGGGAAGGGCTCTGGGCTTGGAGGGAAGGGCCCAGCACGGGGGGCCCTTTATGGTTTCTTGCCCTGAAGGTTTTAGTTATGCCTCTGGGTATATGGAAGCTCCTGGAGACCAGAGGCAGTATGAAACATGCAGGTATAACTATGTACTGACCTTACTGCTACAACAAGGTAGCTGTAACATAAATGGATATATTTTCCTTTTGTTTTAGAATGGTAGGTGAGTTTTAATGCCATAACATTTTTTTTACTTTGAGTGATAATGATTACAATACATGTGAACAGGCATGTGTGTCTGTCACAAATCTTTTTACTGATGCCTAAAACCATGCTACAGATGTTTAGGCCTAAGCTTTTTTTTATCAACAAGAGCCCTCCTAAATATCATCTATATGCTACAATGAACATATTAATCATTTCCACGTCTCCTCTTTCTACTTTTTAAGTCAGAAAAATATGAAATACTACATATTAACATTTTTGTATTCTTCTTTTGATCTAGCTGATGCTTATTTGTAAAACAAAGATTGTGGCAAATAGTTAAAAATGGATGTAAAAACATTAGTTTAATAACATGTAAACAAAAAAGGATTGACCCCCATACCATAAAAGTTTTTCCTAAACCATTCATTTTACCCTTACCTGCTAATTCGTACAGCAAACCTGAATGGCCTTTAAATCTTAATATATGGAGTGCTAAATATTTCTTATATTTTGTTACTTTACAAATTATTTTACGCCCTTACAAATACACATTGAAGTGACTAGCCTCAGGTGATACACATAGATGAAACAACTCCTCCTACATATGGCATACCTGTTTATCTGCAGTCTTCTCCACTCTACAGCCTTTAAAAGTACATAATGTATACAGCTTGTCTGAGCTTTCAGAAACCAGGGGGCAGGGAGTTGAAGTTACACTCTACAGAGCTCACTATCAGCTGATTGGAGGGAAGGGTTACACCCCCTTTGCACACAACAGAAACAGAGCAAGGGCTGTAAATTGCGGGATTTGTGCTGGAGCTCCCTCCCCTTTTGACCTCCTGGTGTCAGGAAAACTTGTCAGAAGTGACTCATGCAGATAGCAGAGGAATAAGGCAGCAGAGAGAAGTGACACTTAGTGCTCTGGATTGTGACAAATAGACACTGTAGGGGCATATGCCTTGTTCATATTTAATGTCAGAGGATTTTACAACCACTTTAAACCTAACCTCCCATAACACAAAAAAAAACTGTCTCCTTAGATAATTGGAGATATTTAACCAATTTAGCCAATACTCTGCCAGCAATATACATTAGTCTTGAATAAGAATACTGCCAGTTCAGTATAATACAAGTTATCTAAACAACATTCAGTTTCTGTTATTCCCACAAGATCATACATATAATTTTATTTTTAAAAGTATGGTGATTACTCAAATTACTCATCTACAGTAAATATATCCTTCAAATACTCAGGGAAAGAGAGCTAGAGGTCCACAAAATCTGGAAGATAATGAGCTAGGGCTTCAGATTAATAGATTGACATAAAGAAGAGAAGAATGTAAGTCCTACTTACTCACAAGATTATATTCACTGTCTTCATTCAGAACAAGCTAAAAATGTTACATCTCAAGTAATAATAAAGTGCTTCAAATTAAGATAATGCTGAATAATGCAACTGTATTTACACATGCCTTTGGCATTTTATATTAAAACTCACCATCTGGATGATGATTTTAGTTTCCATTAAAGTGGTTGTACACCCTGTGTACCAACCACTTTTACCTATAGGTAAGCCTATATTAAGGTTTACCTGTAGGTGCTTTAAATATCTCCTAAACCTCCACGGTTTAGGAGTAATTTAGAAAAAAGCCAAGCGCCGATGACTTAAGGGAATGCGCTGATGTCTACAGCGCATGCGCACTTTAGAAAGGGCACATCGTGCTGTTTCTAATAGGGGTCATGTCGTGACTGGCGGCTCCCATGTGCATGCATGGGAATGACGTCACGCAACTCCGGCCAGTCACAGAGCCGGTGTTTGCAGCCCCAGAAGGAAGAGGGGTTGAAGATGGACGCATGCACTGGAGTTACATCACGTCACTCCGGCCAGTCACAGAGCCAGTGTTTGCGGCCCCAGAAGGAAGAGGGGTTGAAGATGGACGATGCATAGTAGCCCATTATGCTTTACCTTTGCAGAGAAATAAAGAAGAAGTAAAACCCACCAGTGTTTACTTACTCTTTAAGTTATTACAACAGAAGCCAAGTGTATAAGTATTATGTTATTTTTATATTTAGAATACAACTGCATTTTTTAAACCTTTTTGCCATTGTATAAGAAGGAATAAAATGAATTTCCTGCAAAAAAAGATTTAAAAAGTTCATAAGGCTGGTCATAAATTGTACTGGTAAAACACAATAACAGTACTAAATAGCAAACACACAGACACTTCAACTCTAATCTTGATTTTGTTTTAGTTAGCACATAATCTGGGACTCTCAATACGCCCTTTAGTACATTGGCTTGTTATATTGTAATGTATGAAATTACTAAAGTACACTAACATTTAAAAACAATTATTCAAACATTAAAAATAACTGCTTTATTTGTCATGCCTGCCTAAGAATATGCTGAATCATTTATGTTTTTTTTTCAATGTTTTATGATGTCGTTTATAGAATTTACAAATCATGAATAACAATCTATGGATGTGCAAGGTGAGCTAATGAAAACTGAATTTGTAGAGGCATCTGTGGAGTTTTTTCGGGAGCATCCATTTAAAGTTGATTCGCTGGATGCAACTCTTTTTTTGTGACTATGAATAGACTTGGAGGTTTCACCATCGTTTTGGTCAAACACCACAGTCATGCTTGATTCCATTCTGGAAACTGTGTACAGACTGCTCTGCCTTGTTGGGTGGAATCGGGTAGACTTTAGCTCTAGTTCATCATAACTGGATACCTCTATAAATGGACACCATCTGAAAGCTCTTTTAAAGCCAGCTCGGAACCTAGATTAAAATAAAGATAGTTTTAGAAATGGTAAAAAAAACACATTTAACACATACTAGTTTATCCACAAAATCCTGTAGATCTACTAAAGGCAAATAAGGCTGTTTATTTAACCTCCCTGGCGGTATGATTATTTCATATTTTTGATGCTGAAAGCGGTACAATTATTTTGCATGGAAATTTGCGTTCTATATTGTAGGCCTGTAATTCTTAAGAATAACTCACTTAAATCTGTCCAAACAAGAGTCTAGTAGACATCTCGGGTATGATAAAGTTTGAAACACAAAATCATAAATTATAATATAATAACTATAAATAATTATACCAAATAATAATATAATAATAATAACAATTATTCAATAATGTAATCAAATCAAAAACACTCAAATTTGCTCAGTTGCAGAATTGTCGCTGTCATTACTTTTCAGTGTTTGATGACGGATCTCCCCACAAATCACTAGCGCTCAATTCTGCGAGTGATTCTAATTTATTATCACTGTTTTCTAGCTGGTCTAAAACCACTTTTGATGTAAAGGGACAGCTTTGGTTGCTATGGACAAGCTCAAGTTTCCAGACAGAAAAAACAGTTTTTATAATATAAAACTGCATGCAGGCCACTGGAGAAACCACTAGGGACAAAAGGGATGTGAATTAATTTCATACAGTAATGTAATCTGTAAGATTACAGTATACTGTATGTATTGTGTGTTTCACTTTTTGAATTTGGCGCCGTTCTCCGTCCCCGTGGTTCACAACGCTCGCAGGGAATGGAGATTGGCTCTGTGATGAATCGAGCGGAGTACGAGCTGCTCACACTGCGGGGAGACATCGTAGGATCCAGGGGACAAGGTAAGTAAGCTCTTCCTGGATCCTGCGATGCAATCCTGAGTCTGGCTTGGGGTTACCGCTTTGGTTCTGAAATTCCACCAGGATTATAGCCAGGGAGGTTAACAAGTGATGTTGCAATTTGGAAGTTTTCCTCAGAGCTTAGTGAATATAGTAAAACTCCATGTTGCAAACAATACCCAATTATGTGCAAGAAGAATTAAGAAAATGCATTTTGCGTGGACACGACTGTATGATGAAATCCAGCAGATCTTCGCCTCATTCACTGAGCTCTGTGGAAAATTCCTTTGCAAAGTGCAACGGCCATTGTAAAGAGAACAGCCTATTTGCCTTAAGTAAATCACACCCAATTTTTTTTATTTATTACAGGTACTTATATAGTGCTGTCAATTTACACAGTGCTTTTCACATATATATTGTGCATTCACATCAGGAGCTTACACTCTAAGGTAGACAGTATAGACATTATCTCAATTTCATTCATACAGTACATATACTAGGGCCAATTTAGACAGGAGCCAGTTAATATACCAGCACATCTTTGGAGTGTGGGAGGAAACTGGAGTACTCGGAGGAAACACACACAGGCACAACATGCAAACTAGACAAGCAATAGAGACAAAGCAGAGTTCTCCAAGGAAACCCTGGATCAAATGAATGGAATCCAAATGTGGTGCTCTGGCTCCAAAACTGTCCTCTAATCACTGGACACAAACAGATAGTAAGAAGAGCTGGCAACTCCAGAAATCTACTCTCGTGTCCACTCTCATATCTACAATAAAATCTTTAAAGAGAATATCTGGAGTTGACATCTTTTTCTACAACATGCAAACTCCAGACAGGTAGTGCCGTGGTTGGGATTTGAACCTAGTGCTGCTAGGAAGAAGCGCTAATCCAATGTGTGCAATTATTCTATTAATTATTCTATTCATCAAACGCTATGCAAACCTTATTTCAGAATGTACTGCTTGCTGAAGGCTTTGGGTTACTGCAGATAAGATTTAATAGCTGTTCATTGAGTAAGACCACATATTTTTAATTATTATAGACAGTTCATGTCTGCAAGGTGACAGTCTCTTCGGAAAAGACGTTTCCTGACCCTATAAATTAACCCTATCTCTGCTCCCTTGTAGCATCTTTTTAACATGCAGTTGGTACTGGGATTGTCTATGTCAGTGCCCAAGGGGAGCATTGATGTCACTACTTTTATCAGATGACAGAGCTCTGGCCTAGAGATTGTCAGTAGGTGCCATCACAGGGGAGCAGGTCACAGGCTGCTTCATACTCAGATTTGCTAAGGATTCTCACTGCAGAAGAAAAAGGAGCTGCAGGGGAAGATATATAAGTATGTGGGGGGTCAGGGGGACCTTTCCAGAGACATAGCCACCTTTCTCTGCATGGATAAGGTGGCAGTGTTTCCACTTAAGGACTAGCCTCGTTTTTAGCCTGGATTTTAGGTGTTTACATGTTTAAAACATTTTTTTTTGCTAGAAAATTACTTAGAACCCCCAAACATTATATATTGGTTTTTTTCTAACACCCAAGAGAATAAAATGGCGGTCATTGCAATACTTCTTTTTGCACCGTATTTGCGCAGCGGTCTTATAAGCGCACTTTTTTTGGAAAAAAAATCACTTTTTTGAATAAAAAAATAAGACAACAGTAAAGTTAGCCCAATTTTTTTTATATTGTGAAATATAATGTTACGCCAGGTAAATTGATACCCAACATGTCACGCTTCAAAATTTTGCATCAAAATTTTACCCTTAAAAATCTTCATAGACGACGTTTAAAAAATTTGACAGGTTGCATGTTTTGCGTTACAGAGGAGGTCTAGGGCTAGAATTATTGCTCTCGCTCTACCGGTCACAGCGATACCTCAGATGTGTGGTTTGACCACCGTTTTCATATGCGGGCGCTACTCACGTATGCGTTCGCTTCTGCGCGCAAGCTCGTTGGGACAGGGCGCTTTAAACATTTTTTTTTTGTTTATTTTATTTATTTTTTCACTGTTTAAAAAAAAAAAATTGGATCACTTTTATTCCTATTACAAGGAATGTAAACATCCCTTGTAATAGAAAAAAGCATGACAGGTCCTCTTAAAGTCCTCAGATCTCATATTTAGACTAAAATGCAAAAAAAAAGTCGTTTAAAAAAATTACACCAAAAAAAATGTGCCTTTAAGAGAAGTGGGCGGAGCCGACGTAATGACATCGCCCTGCCCGTCCTATGGTATAGAGACGGGTGGGCGCCATCTTAGCCTCACTCATTTCTATACCCAGGCACAGAAAGGACCCGATCGCCTCCGCTGCTACTGATGGCTCCGGTAAGCGGCGGAGGGCACGGGAGAGCGGCGGGAGGGGGTGGCCCCTCTCCCGCCACTGATAACGGTGATCTCGCGGAGAACCCGCCACAGAGACCACCATTATCGTGTACAGAATCGCCGGCCCTAAAGATGGATACCTCGGTTGTGGCAGCAGCTGCTGCCGTTACCGAGATATCCATCTTTAAAGTGATGACGTATATATACAGTGGCCGATCCTTAAGTGGTTAAAGCAAAGTTCCAGTCATATTTTTGTTTATTAAAAGTCAGCAGCTACAAAAAGTGTAGCTGCTGACTTTTAATAAACAACCACTCACCTGTCCCACGATCCAGCGGTGCACTCACCAGCGCTGTGTCCTCCCCGTGTCCTCCCTCGATGGTGCCGGCATCCCTACTATGGGCACCCGGCTGTGACAGGTTGCGGCTTCATAGTCGGGTGCCCACTGTGGTGGTGCTGTGACTCTGTGACTGGTCCCAAAGTCTTCTATGAACTGTCATGTGTCCCAGGAGTCTTCGGGAGGAAGAGCTTCTGCTTCCAGTCGCCTAAAGCGACCGTAACCATAGTGGGAGCAGGTACCTATCAAAATAGTGTATCTGCTCCCCCCTCCTCCCCAAATGTTCTGTTTCACAAACAGGAACTGGGGAGGAGGCCTTCAAGTGGAAGTTCCACTTTTGGGTGAAATTCCGCTTTAAGTATAAAGACCTTTACATGTGATAGCTGATTACAGCTGCATTGGTCTCAGTCCTTTAACTGCAGTATGATAAAACTATATCACTGTATGGATCAGTGCACATACAACAGCCTTTATGCACCACATTTAAAAAAAATTTATTCTACAATCTATAACCGGCATATAGCAGGATTTCACAAATATCATGCTTTGTTGGAAGGCAATAAAATAAGTCTATGCCATTGTACTAGTTCAATCAGGTGAAAATAAAGCCAAATCAAGCCCCAAAGAGCTTCTATGAAAGCTGGCGAGAGGTTTATCCCTCCACTATAGGATTTATGTTTTTGAATAACAAATGCTTTTGCTTCAAATGCTTTTTCCTAGTTGCTTCATATTGCTTCTGTGCTACCACATGTTGAGGTATTACAAAATGAGTATGGATACTTTCTTTAGCTTTACGCATTTCATTTTTTTTTTTTACTGGATTTTATTTTTTTATAACAACAAAAAAATAAATAAATAAAAAACTATAATATTAACACTTTTGTGACTAGCTGTCATTGATGCCTAAGCCAACTTTAGTACCATCAGCATGCCTTGGTTAACTTTATGACTAATTTTTTACTGGTATCTATATAGCACAAACAATGTATGTGCTTTACATATTGTATGTTCATATCAGTCCCTGTCATCAAGCAGCTTACAATCTAAGGTCCCTACATCATATAATACACATACTAGGGCCAATTCAGACAAGAGAAAAACACCCACCAGCATGTCTTTGGAGTGTGGGATGATCCTAGTTGCTGCAAGGCAGTAGCGATAACCACTAGGCTGACAAATATGCAAAAATAAATTTTAAAAAATTTATTTTTTTTTCCATTTTCTTTATATATTAATATTTATTTTAATGCTGTAAATGTACTTGGCAATAGCAAGTATTAAAGAGATACTATCCACAAAGTGCATTAATGGTAAAACCTGTGGGTTCAAGGTTTGTGGTACCGGTGAATTTATGGGTTAATCCTGTGGATTCTAGGTTCTAGTACCAATAAATTTATGTGTAAATATGTCAGATCAGATTTTAAAGAGCCTATAATGCTCTTTCTGACCTAATGAGGGCTTTGGTATGTGCTAGTCCACACACTATGAAATGCTGGATTCCCTGCAGCCATTTCTCAGTGTGTGTGGAAGCAGTATAGGGAAATCTGACAGTTTGTGTAGCTAGCTGCTATACTATGTTATAAAGTGCAATATTGTACTAACTTTTTTTTGCCGGCAAATCCTTTGCTTACATTCAAACGTCAGCAGGGAATCTCGCTGACAGCTGATGACTTATTGGTTGTTAAGGACACTACAACCGTTAAATTACCACAAGCTTTCACTACTAAAATACTGCATCATTTCATAAAATAGCGCATTCTGTATTTTAGTAGCATTTTTTGTGAATGGCAACATTTTTTTCGAAAAGTGCTGAGAGATATTTTATTACATTTCTTAAAGTGGTAGATACAGCTTTGTAGATGAGCCCATTGTTTTTGTAGCTCAACTTCTGGTGCTTAGTTTCTAATATTTTCTGCTAGGTAAATCCTGTGTTGTGCCTCTAAGTTTTTGTCCTATTCTGGATAAGCCGAATACCCCCCAGTTCAGTTCGCAGCAGACAATGCGAACAGGAAAAAATTTGTTCAAACACGTGAACACCGTTAAAGTCTATGGGACACAAACATGAATAATCAAAAGTGCTAATTTTAAAGGCTTATATGCATGGTATTGTCATAAAAAGTGATTAGGGACCCCGATTCCTGCCCTAGGGGACATGTATCAATGCAAAAAAAAGTTTTAAAAACTGACATTTTTTTCGGGAGCAGTGATTTTAATAATGCTTAAAGTGAAACAATAAAAGTTAAATATTCCTTTAAATTTCATACCTGGGGGTGTCTATAGTATGCCTGTAAAGTGGCGCATGTTTCCCGTGTTTAGAACAGTCTGAGAGCAAAATGACATTTCTAAAGGAAAAAAAGTCATTAAAAGAACTCGCGACTATAATGAATTGCCTATGGGAGAAATCAAAAGTGCTAATTTTAAAGGCTTAAATGCATGGTATTGTCATAAAAAGTGTTTGTGTACCTGGGTCCTCCCCCAGGGGACATGTATCAATGCAAAAAAGAGTTTTAAAAACGTCTGTTTTTCGGGAGAAGTGATTTTAATAATGCTTAAAGTGAAACAATAGAAGTGAAATATCCCTTTAAATGTCGTACTTGGGGGGTGCCTATAGTATGCCTGTAAAGTGGCGCATTTTTCCCGTGTTTAGAACGGTCTGAGAGCAAAATGACATTTCTAAAGGAAAAAAAGTCATTTAAAAGTGCTCGCGGCTATAATGAATTGTCGGTCCCGGCAATACACATAAAAATCATTGATAAAAACGGCAAACCTAAAAAATAATTTAAAAAATTGCGTGGGGGTCCCCCCAAATTCCATACCAGGCCCTTCAGGTCTGGTATGGGTTTTAAGGGGAACCCCATGCCAAAAAAATGGCGTGGGGTCCCCCCAAAAATACCATACCAGACCCTTATCTGAAAACGCAACCTGGAAGGCCACAGAGAGTGCCCCCCCTCCTCCTGAACCATACCATGCCACATGCCCTCAACATGGGGAGAGTGCTTTGGGGTAGTGTTCCCCTACCATTTCACAAAAAAAGTGTGAAAATGGTAAAAATGACAATACACGCCTTGGGACAAGTCCTTTATTAAAAAACTAAAAAATAAGTGTCCCACGAAGACCATTTATCTTCTTCTTCTCTTGCTCCGATGGACCGAAAAAGAAAAAAAAAACGCACGCCGCCACCAATCTGCCTCCATGGGAGGCACCCGCCATAATGACCGGCCTCTCAGGTGACAGTCCTTTTATAACTGAGGGCGGGGCCACACGATGATGTTACCGGGTGACCCCGCCCCCCTCTGATGCACGGGGACATCTTTTTTTGTGAAATGGTAGGGGAACATTTGTACCCCATTACTCCCCCATTACACACAGGGGGAGGTCGGCATCTGGGGGTCTTCTTGTTAAAGGGGGCTTCCAGATTCCGATAAGCCCACTGCCACTACCCCAAAGCACTCTCCCCATGTTGAGGGCATGTGGCCTGGTACGGTTCAGGGCTGATCCCTTTTGCTTATATACAATGTTTGTTTACGCAGTTCACTTCATCTGCAAAATTTCTGATGTTGGATGCATGGAAAATTCTGCACCGTGCATCAATGTTTGTTCCTGTGCTGTAGCACTCTAAAGATACTACACAATGTTGACACAGTTCATCTTCTGCTGCAAAATTTCTCCATTGTGCCTGTCAGATAATGCACTCTAATGTTTCAAGGAAAAAAAACTGCTCTGCCTGTCCCTCTTAAATTGAGGTCTAGTCAAGCTGCTTAGATGCAGTCCAGCTACTCTTAAATTGGTTGTAAAGTCTGATGAAAAAAAAAAACACCTGCAAGGCAAAGTTATAATGTGCTAGTATGCATCACATACTAGCACATTATTTAATACTTACCTTAGAACAAAGCCCTACAGCGGTGCACTGTCACTGCTGACAGGGCTTCCATCTTCACCCCTTCTTCCTTCTAGCTTCCAGGCCATTCATACAGCCGGAGGCCCTGATGATGTAATTGCCGCCCATGTGTGCGGGAGGCCCGACCATGCCATGAAGCTCTGAAGGTACAGCATACTCGGGAAGAGTAGCAGAATGTATTTTGTGGTTTAATTTGTTGTATGCATATGCTGTGTGTGAGAAATAACCTGATAATTTGACAATTTTATAAAAAAAAAAAAAAAAAAACTTAATTTTGCAAAGAATTGTTGGAAAAATTACAACTTAAAAAACTAGAACAATTAGTCAGAAAGAGTCGAGATGGATATATATAATGAAAAGTTTAGTACCAGGGGGCTTGAATGTCGAATTTGATCTCAACTGCTTTTTAAGTAATTTTTAATGTGTTGGGATATATTTTGTTTATTTATGTATTTTAATGTTGATCTGAAACGTGGCTCTCCCTCTATTCCTGATATAGGTTCGTCGGGCCAACACCCCCCCCCCCCTTCCCTCTGTCGTATTAGTAGCTTTTTTACATTATTAGCCTTTTTTTATGGGGTTAATTGATACGTTTTATCATTTTTTCCAAGTAGATTTTATTATTACGTTTTATCACTTTTTCAAATAGATGATTCATCTTCTCATTAAGAGGTTTTATCAATACTATGAGGAATCACCATTTTTTTTCCATTTGCATTTCTATTTTTTTTTTCATTCATATTATTTCTATTTTTATTTTTATTTTTATTTTTATTTTCATTTTTATTTTTATTTTTATTTTTATTTTTACTTTAGTTTTATTTTTATTTCTATTTTTACTTTAGTTTTATTTTTATTTCTATTTTATTTTTAGTTTTATTTTTATTTTTATTTCTATATTTATTTTTATTTTTATTTTTAATTCTATTTTTATTTTTGTATATTTTTTTTCTCATTTCTTCTTTTTTAAAAAAAATAATAATAATTTTTTTCATTTTTGAACCAAGAAATCATCCTTCCATCAAGGATTGAGGATATGCTATTTTTAAATGCTGCTTAAATAAAACATTTATGTCAAAAAAATTTTTAATATACATTTTAAACTTCATGCACTTTGTTTCACATGAGCGGAAGAAGCTTTTTTACATGAGGTGGGGTCACAAGTGTTTCGAGACACATCCTCTATGTTTGCCCCGTAATTAAACCATCTATCCTGGAAGTGTCAGCAGAGGAACACTTCTCCGGAAAATGGCCGCTATTCAAACAGTAATGTAACACAACAAAATGGCCGCCGCCGGCAATTAGAGCGGACCAAGAAAATGGCCGCTAGCTCATTTCCGGTTTCTGGAAATATAAACAATATCGTCTCAGCCAATCAGCATCCCCTGAAGAAGTCACGTGATGACGTAACGCGTAGGGAGTGGCCGGAGAGACTGAGCGATACCAGGAAGTCAGAGTGAGAGCGGCGTTCAGACGCCTTAGCAACTGTTTTTTGCCTTATTACTTTATTCTTATTGTAAGAGTCCATTTTTAACCTTCGCATTAAAGCTTATGTTACTTTAATCTACTACACTATTCGGATCTTTTTGTCTCTCTCTCTCCCACCTTTGTTCGTTGCTGTGCCCCCCTCCCCTCCCCCCCCTCCCCCTGTTTGTACGGAGGTACGAGGTATATGAAGAGGCTTGGAAGTGCGGCACCAATTGGGAGACTGTGTGGACGAAGGAGAGGACCCCCTAGTGGTGGAATCTAATATAAGAAATGACATTTTATGCACTTATGGTTATATGCTGACATTTTGAGTGGTTTTATGACATTTATGTCGACACAGAGGACCCCCTAGTGGTGAAAGCTGAAATTACTTTGGATTACGGATTTTTTATTCATTTTAGCCTCTGGACAATTTATGAAGGTGAGAGCTCTGTGTCTACCACTTTTAAAAGACTTTTAATATTTTTAGGACACAACTCAAGTTCTTTTCCTAACCTTTTGAAGTTATTTTAGAGACTTATTTATTCTTAACCTTTGCCCAGTTGTCTGTATATGGTTTAAATATTTCCTTATATGGTTTAAGTATTTCACTATTTACATTATCTATTCCTCAAGTGAGGTTTCAACGCAATATTATCTTATGCACTTTGTGACCTTTTTTATTTTATCATATTTTTCACTGTAGCGCGGAATCACTTTTTTATCATCACTGTGAGTGGATTGTGATACACTTTAGGTTCTGCTGCAGGCAGACATATATATGTTAACATTATATGTTAATTAGGCACATTTTGAATTTTTCACCAGTTTATTATTCATTCTTTATCATTAGTAATTTATCATAGTAGCGCGAGGGCTTCACATTTTCATATTTTAACTTAAAAAACTCACCATGCTACTTACTTAATACCTTGAAATGTCTACTTTCTAAAAAGGGGTCATTTTGGGGGTATTTGTACTTTCCTGAATTGTTAGTGTCTCAAGAAATGAGATTCACCTGATGTACTGAAGGCCTGATCAGATGTGAGCAATTTTCAGTGATTGGCACCATAGTTTGTAGACTCTATAACTTTCATAAAGACCAAAAAATATACACTAATTTGGGTTATTTTTGCAAAGATATGTAGCAGTATAAATTTTGCCCATAATTAGAAGAAAAATTACTAATTAGCAAAAATTTATGACAGAAACAAAGAAAAAGGCTTTTTCTTTCACAAAATTTACGGTCTTTTTTATTTATAGCACAAAAAATAAAAAACCCACTAGTGATTAAATACCACCAAAAGAAAGCTCTATTTGTGTGAAAAAAGGACGCAAGTTTCATATGGGTACAGCGGTGCATGACTGAGTAATTGTCATTCAAACTGTGAGAGCGCTGAAAGCTAAAAATTGGTCTGGGCAGGAAGGGGGTGTAAGTGCACTGTATTGAGGTCGGTAAATATGCTTAGATGTTGTCTCTCAAATAATACAACAATAAAACCTGCCTCATATCTTTTTTTGTTGCCTAACCAAGCTACCCACATACTATCTCGCCACTATAAAATATCTGTGGTGATTGTTTCCTAGATAATATATGCCAATGTTTATTTCAAGAAAAAAAAAGCCTTGTATCTCCCTCTTAAATTGTTTCCTAACCAAGCTGCTTACATACTGCCCAGCCAATATACCATGTTTGTAACTATTATCTTTCAGATAGCAAGCTCCTGTTTTTGATGCAAAATAAAACCTTTCACACTGAGGCAGTTTTCAGGCATTTTAGCGCTAGAAATAGCTCCTGTAAAGCGCCTGAAAACTGCCTCCCATTCATTCCAATGTGTGCTTTCACACCCGGGTGGTGCGCTTGCGGGACATTCGGAAAAGTCCTGCAAACAGCATCTTTGGGGCGTTTTGGGAGCGCTGTATACAGCGCTTCCGAAACGCCCCTGCCCATTGCAATGAATGGGCAGCGCTTCTGAAGCACCTGAAAAGTGTGTTGGAAGCACCGCAACATGGGAGTTTTTAACCCCTTTTTTTGGGGTTAAAAGCGCCCAGCTATCGGCCGTAAAGTGCCGCTTACACAGCGCTAAAGCGCTGCACAGCTTTAGCGCTAACACGGCCATGGCCCCAGTGTGAATGGGGTCTCATTGTCTCTTTCTATCAGCTGCCTATTCAAGTGCACATTTACTGTCCTGATCCTGGCCAATTTCTACTAAAAACATACATGAGGTCTGAATTGCGGGCTAATTGAGGATACATGGGTGGAGGAAATGTTGGGTAGTTGGTGAGTTTAAAGTGTTTTGTGCACTCTGTTTTGACAACTTCTTAAACTTTTCCAGTAATGTAGTGTGCTACTGCAAAAAAAAAAGGAGTTCACAAACTATACTATAAAAACTGTTATGCCACTGGGCAATTTGTAACAAGTTTAGGGGTTTGCTTTATTTATTTAAGAATAAACACACCTAAAGCTCTTAGATCTGCTGTGGCTGCTGCTTCCATAAGTAAATTCAGGCCAGGCAGATACCACAGCCAAAACTACATAAAAAAGCTCAAATTAATCAATTTAGGGTTCTGCTGCTGTATGTAAGTAAAGCTAAATGTAAATGTTGAAAGAACAAGTTACATATTCAAAATATGTAATGCTAGATTTTATGTGCTAACTAACCCAGTAGATTTTTTTAAAACCATAATACACTGCATGACAATTGAGCTAAATATATATTCTACCTTTTGTCTAAAATAATAAATACACCCATACTGATTAAATACTGCATACAAATAATTTTTTTGCAATGGGGCCTGCAAAGCATTGCAACTGTGATCAGTGGGTTAATTACAGGAGCAATGCAAAGGTTCTTGCAAACGATTCCTTATAGGTCTGTATTGAGGTATGGACCCTTGCCTAAACGGCTAGAGGAAGGACCAATCAATTTACTGCATTTCCACTTTATTAAGATTTACGAGTCACTCTGCTGTAGTGGTAGATGGGACTTGTAGTATTACTATTCACATACCTCTATGAATGAATGACACAGCTGTGTGTGAATGCCTATAGGGATAGGAAACAGCAGTGCACATAATTTGAAAGAAAAAGAAAAGTGCAAGCACAGTGTACACCTAAAATCCCTCACAGTATAATTATATCATCACATCACACTATCCCCACTGATAAATAAAAGTTAGGCATACACCATTAAGTTAGGCCTTTTACCCTGAATAAATTTTTTCTGCTACTTTCGGGTTTTACACTGTTGTGTGCAGAATTTTAATTATTACAGTAAAACCTTAGTCTATGCTATCTATCTTTAGTAAGTTTGGGACAGACATTGCTCCTTAACCACTTGAGGTCCGGGCCATAGCCGAAAGACGGCTACAGTGCGGACCTCAATCTCCAGGTGTCCGTCATGGGACGTCCTCCCCTTTTCTTGTTCCCCATGCACGCTCACGAGCGCGCATCGGGGAAATTCTGTGCTGGCCGTGGCCCTTGGACACAGCCAGTCACAGATCGGGGTAAACGGCCAATTACAGCGCGATCGGTGGTGCCAATGAGAGATGATCTCAAATGTAAACATATGAGATCATCTCCCATTGCCGGCTCTCTCTCCTCACACAGAGACCGCGTGTGAGGAGAGAGAGGATATCTGCAGCGATCTGTGCCTTCAGTGAGTGAAAATAAATTTTTTACAGTGATAAAAGAGCCTAAACAGTGCCCAAACAGTGCCCAAACAGTGCCCCATCAGTACAGTGGGATCTGTGCCAATCAGTGCCCACCTGTGCCAATCAGTGACCACCTGTGCCAATCGGTGTCCACCTGCACCCATCTGTGCCGATCTGTGCCCACCTGTGCCCACCTGTGCCCATCTGTGCCATTGGTGATCAGTGTCCGGACATCTGTGCACATCTGCAATCAGTGCCCACCTGTGCCACCTCATCAGTGCTCATCTGTGCCACCTCATTGGTGCCCACCTGTGCCACCTAATCGGTGCCCACCTGTGCCAATCAGTGCCCATCTGTGCGGCCTCATCAGTGCACATCTGTGCAATCAGTGCACATCTGTGCTGCCTCATCAGTGGCCATCTGTGCCGCCTCATCAGTGCCCATCTGTGCCGCCTCATCAGTGCACATCTGTGCCACCTCATCAGTGCACATCTGTGCAATCAATCAGTGCACATCTGTTCCGCCTCATCAGTGCCCATCTGTTCCTCTCATCAGTGCCCATCTGGGCCTCCTCATCAGTGCCCATCTGTGCCACCTCAGTGCCCATCTGTGCCATCTCATCAGTGCCACCTCATCAGAGTATATTTGTGCCATAAATCAGTGCCCATCTGTGCCGCCTCAGTGCACATCTGTGCAATCAATCAGTGCCCATCTGTGCCGCCTCATCAGTGCCCATCTGTGCTGCCTCATCAGTGCCCATCTGTGACGCCTCATCAGTGCACATCTGTGTAATCATGTGCACATCTGTGTAATCAGTGCACATCTGTGCAGCCTCATCAGTGCTGCCTCATAAGTGCTCATCTGTGCTGCCTCATCAGTGCACATCTGTTCCACCTCATCAGTGCACATCTGTTCCACCTCATCAGTGCCCCTCTGTGCCACCTCATCAGTGCCCCTCTGTGCCACCTCAGTGTCTATCTGTGCTCATCAGTACCGCCTCATCAGTGCCCATCAGTGCAGGCTTAGCACACACCTGTGTAGTCGCATCACCACCAGCAAGCATGTCCAAAAGAGGCTTTTCCACCGAGGAGGCGTACCAGATACTTTCCCAGGCCGACAAGAGCAACGGGGAGCTCTCTTGTTCGGATTCCATTTCAAAGTTCGATTCTGAGTCGGACGTAAATTATGAGCCAGTCCTCAGTAGTGGAACACTGAGTGACTCAGAGGAGGAAGATATTCGGCCTGCCAAACAAAGGCGTTCTAGTGAGGAGGCAGTGGCATCCACCAGCACTGCAGTGCCATCCACCAGCACCGCAGTGCCATCCACCAGCATCGCATTACCTTGGCAAGAAAGGCCAAGGACCCATGCCAGCCTTCCCTATGCCCTTTAGAACCCCTTGTGACTAATTCAGGAGAAGCCCAAATTTTCCTTTTCACTGCCCAGCTAGGAGTCCAGGTGGACATGGAAAAATTTTCCCCAATCAATTTTTTTTATTTAATTTTTACAGAGGACATGCTATCAACAATTGTGGCCCAGTGCAACCTTTATGCACAGCAATTTATTTTAAATAATCCAACGTCCTATTATGCCTGTCCCTACGAGTGGAGAGACCTAACGGTGGAGGAGTTGAAGGTTTTTTTAGGCCTCACATTTTGTATGGGACTCACCAAAAAAAAACCTTGAATTCCTATTGGTCAACCCACCCCATCCACCACGTGCCAATCTTCTCCAAGGTAATGCCCAGAACCAGATACCAAATGATAACGAGGTTCCTTAATTTCAATGATAACACCCAGTGCCCTCCCCGAAATGACCCAAAGAAGACGCCAGCATGTGGCACTGTAAAAAAGAACCGGAAGGGCTTTCCTCAAAGTCTTGTCAATAAGAGGTTGAGGAAAGGAGAAACGGCAAGTCTGCGGAACAAGGAGATTTTGGCAATGTAGTGGAGGGGCAGAAGACATGTCTACATGTTGTCTTCGATCCACAATGATACCTTCATGGAAATCCCTAGAAGAAATGGCCCCATCCAAAAACCAAAAATGAGTTTATGAATATAATTTGTTCATGGGGGGAGTCGACTTCAATGACCAAATGTTGGAACCATACCTTGCCACAAGACAGACATACCATTGGTATAAAAAAGTCGCAATTTATTTTTTTCAATTGGCCATATACAACTCATGTAATTTACCCCAACTCTACCCAAAACCCCAAACGCTTCCTTGGCTACCAGGAGGAAATTTACACTGCCCTTATATTCCCAAATGGCCCACCAGAAAACATCCGATCAGATGTTCTCAGTCGACTCTCCAAACGCCACTTTCCAGATAGACTCTCTCCCAGACCAACAGGCCAACAACGTCAAAAGTAAGGTGTGTACCAGAGCAGGAGTCAGAAGAGACACATCTTATTACTGTGCCCAATGTCCTTCCGAACCAGGCCTCTGCATAGGTGAATGTTTTCGCCGTTACCATACTTCAATAAATTATTAGTGAAGTATGGTAAATGTAATCCTCACTTCCTGCCTTCACACACCTTCACTCCCCTTATGCCACTGCCTGCTCTGTAACTGACCCTGGCTTGTTATTCGACCATGCTTCTGCCTGCCGTTTCTGTACATACCGCTGCCTGATCTGGAATTGACCCTAGACTGTTATTCGACCATGCTTCTGCCTAACGATTCTGTACATATCTCTGCCTGATCTGGACCTGACCTTGGACTGTTTGACCATGATATTTGCCTGCCTCTTAGACTGATCTTGTACCCTGCAACTGGACTA
This sequence comes from Lithobates clamitans, assembly GCA_037952925.1. Classification (NCBI taxonomy): domain Eukaryota; kingdom Metazoa; phylum Chordata; class Amphibia; order Anura; family Ranidae; genus Lithobates; species Lithobates clamitans. The sequence continues at coordinate 8,537,592 of JBBGZY010000655.1, forward strand.
GTGGGATTCAACACAGGGGTCTCACATATGTGACAGGCTCCAGAATTGTTTTTCTGGATGAAGAAAACTATTTTTTTTTGTTTTCTCATTCCTAGATTAGGGTCCGGAGACTCTGAGGCTTCAAAGAGATTTGGGTGGGAGAAGCCTCTACCCCTGTCCCCATTCTGTCCTGAACGAGGCCCTACTTCTGCCTGCTGCCTGTAGGACTTACTGCCATTATGTCCCTGCCTGTTGCACTGACCACACCACATATTTCTGCCTACTACCAGGACCAATATTTTTGGCACTTCTGACAATATCTCTGCCTGCACTAACCCTGGACTGTATATGGACAGTATCCCTGCCTGCTGCCTGGACAATTGTATATGCCGTTGCTGACCAAGTCCCTGCCTGCTGCCTGAACCAGTGCTATCCTCCTGTGTACAACTGCGCTACTACAACCACAGGTAATCTTTTGTTTACGCTTTGCTCAGCATAATGTATTTTGGGGTGTAATTCTTGGTATGAGCATGCTATGTGTACCTGGAACACCTGATGGTGTTCCTTGCATGTTGGATCTCTGTATGTGGTCAGGCTGTGTAAAAGTCTCACACACGTGGTATCGCCATACTCAAGAGGAGTAGCAGAATGTATTTTGGGGTGTCATTTTTGCTATTTTTTCTAAATGCTATGTGTTGGAGATATCTTGTAAACGGACAACTTTGTGTAAAAAAAATGCGTTTTCATTTTTTTCCACATTTTCCAAAAACTTCTGGAAAAAAATGAACTGTTCAAATTACTCATTATGCCTCATAGATTATACATTGGGATGTTAGCTTTCCAAAATGGGGTCATTTTGTGGGTGTTTCCATTGTCCTGGTGCTCCAGGGCCTTCAGAAGTGTAATAGGTGGTTGAGAAATGAGATGTGTAATTTATGATCCTAGAACACCTGATGGCGCTCCCTGCATGTTGGGACTCTGTATGTGGCCAGGCAGTGAAAAAATCCCACATATGTGGTATCTTTATACTCAAGAGGAGTAGCAGAATGTATTTTGGGGTGTCATTTGTGGTATGCACATGCCATGTGAGAGAAATAAGCTATTACAATGACAATTTTGTGAAAAAATAAAAATAAAAAAATTAAAATCTTAATATTGCAAAGAATTGTGGGAAAAAAAAATACAACTTCAAATAACTCACCATGCCTCTTACTAAAAACCTTGAAATGTCTACTTTCCAAAAAGGGGTCATTTGGGAGGCATTTGTGCTTTCCTGGCTTGTTAGGGTCTCAAGAAATGAGACAGGCCACCAGTACATCAGATGTGATACATTTTTTATGATTTGCACCATAGCTTGTAGACTCTACACACTTTCAACTTTCACAGAGACCAAATAATTTCCACTAATTTTGGGTTATTTTTACCAAAGATATGTAGCAGTATAAATTGTGGCCAAAATTTATGAAGAAACATTACTAATTTGCAAAATTTTATCACAGAAATTAAGAAAAATTTGTTTTATTTCAAAATTTTCTGTCTTTTTTCATTTATAGCGCAAAAAATAAAAAACCCAGAGGTGATCAAATACCACCAAAGAAAGCTCTATTTGTATGGAAAAAGGACAAAAAAATCATTTGGGTACAGTGTTGCATGACTGAGTAATTGTCATTCAAAGTGTGAGAGCACTGAAAGCTGAAAATTGGTCTGGACAGGAGGGGGGTTTAAGTGCCCAGTAAGCAAGTGGTTAAATTGTCCTACTCCTGTCCAATATCACACTACTGTATCGTTTGTGGTCTCCAAATTCTTGTAGTAAAACATCTGACTGTACTCTTTTTCTCTAGTACATTACTGACAATTCTCCCTCATTAAAAACTTCCTGCTGCTGGACAATTTTACACTGCTGTATCATCTGCGGTTTCTTGATTCTTAATTAGAGCTTGATAGAAATTAGGCAGTGGCAGGACAGTTTTGCAACACTGAGAAAAGGGACTGCCACAGTGAACAATGGGCTAATTACTGCAAGTTAAAGCAAGTATATTACCATTTGATGAAAAACCTTCCAAAAAGGTTCTTTTTTAAACCAAAATAAATCAGATTGGGCTGCTGCTGCTGTATGTAAGTCAAGCTATTAGTAACAAAAAATGAATTTCACAGCAAAGTATGTATTGCCAGTGTGCACAGTCTCTGATACTGTACAGTAGCACCACATACATCTTTAAGACAATCCTCAAGAATGTTATTTAACCACTTGCCGACTGCCCACAGTACATTTACTGTGGGCAGGTGGCATGTACAGGCAAAGCAACATATGGGTACGTCATTTTGCCTGTACAGACACAAGGGGTGCTCCACCGGACACACCGAAATGCAAATAAAATAAAAAATAATGTTAAAAAAATGTAAATAATATTTAAAATATTGAATTAAAAATTATTTAAAAATATATATTTTTTCTTTTCAACATGCTGTCATCAGTCCATGTCCCTGATCACCACCACAACAGTAATATCATAATGCTGTACTGTGTTAGTGATGGTTAGGGATGAGCCGAACACCCCCCTGTTCGGTTCGCACCAGAACATGCGAACAGGAAAAAAGTTAGTTCGAACACGCGAACACCGTTAAAGTCTATGGAACACGAACATGAATAATCAAAAGTGCTCATTTTAAAGGCTTATATGCAAGTTATTGTCATAAAAAGTGTTTGGGGACCTGGGTCCTGCCCCAGGGAACATGGATCAATGCAAAAAAAAGTTTTAAAAACGGCCGTTTTTTAAGGAGCAGTGATTTTAATAATGCTTAAAGTCAAACAATAAAAGTGTAATATCCCTTTAAATTTCGTACCTGGGGGGTGTCTATAGTATGCCTGTAAAGGGGCGCATGTTTCCTGTGTTTAGAACAGTCTGACAGCAAAATGACATTTCGAAGGAAAAAACACATTTAAAACTACCCGCGGCTATTGCATTGCCGACAATACACATAGAAGTTCATTGATAAAAACGGCATGGGAATTCCCCACAGGGAACCCCGAACCAAAATTTTAAAAAAAATGATGTGGGAGTCCCCCTAAATTCCATACCAGGCCCTTCAGGTCTGGTATGGATATTAAGGGGAACCCCAGCCAAAATTACAAAAAAAAATGACGTGGGGTTCCCCCTAAATTCCATACCAGACCCTTATACGAGCACGCAACCTGGCAGGCCGCAGGAAAAGAGGGGGGGACGAGAGTGCGCCCCCCCTCCTGAACCGTACCAGGCCACATGCCCTCAACATTGGGAGGGTGCTTTGGGGTAGCCCCCCAAAACACCTTGTCCCCATGTTGATGAGGACAAGGGCCTCATCCCCACAACCCTGGCCGGTGGTTGTGGGGGTCTGCGGGCAGGGGGCTTATCGGAATCTGGAAGCCCCCTTTAACAAGGGGACCCCCAGATCCCGGCCCCCCCTGTGTGAAATGGTAAGGGGGTACTTACCCCTACCATTTCACTAAAAAACTGTCAAAAATGTTAAAAATGACAAGAGACAGTTTTTGACAATTCCTTTATTTAAATGCTTCTTCTTTCTTCTATCTTCCTTCATCTTCTTCTTCTGGTTCTTCTGGCTCTTCTGGTTCTTCCTCCGGCGTTCTCATCCAGCATCTCCTCCGCGGCGTCTTCTTCTCCTCGGGCCGCTCCGCACCCATGGCATGGGGGGAGGCTCCCGCTCTTCTCTTCATCTTCTTCTTCATCTTCTTCTCTTCTTCATTTTCTTCTCCGGGCCGCTCCGCACCCATGCTGGCATGGAGGGAGGCTCCCGCTGTGTGAAGGCGTCTCCTCGTCTGACGGTTCTTAAATAATGGGGGGCGGGGCCACCCGGTGACCCCGCCCCTCTCTGACGCACGGTGACTTGACAGGACTTCCCTGTGACGTCACGGGCAATGCCACAGGGAAGTGCCGTCATGTCCCGTGCATCAGAGGGGGGCGGGGTCACTGGGTGGCCCCGCCCCCCGTTATTTAAGAACCGTCAGATGAGGAGACGCCGTCACACAGCGGGAGCCTCCCTCCATGCCAGCATGGGTGTGGAGCGGCCCGGAGAAGAAAATTAAGAAGAGAAGAAGAGAAAAAGAGAAGAAGGAAGAAGAGAAGAAGATGAAGAAGAAGATGAAGAGAAGAGCGGGAGCTCCCCCCATGCCACGGGTGCGGAGCAGCCTGAGGAGAAGAAGATAGAAGACGCCGCGGAGGAGATGCTGGACGAGAACTCCAGAGGAAGAACCAGAAGAACCAGAAGAACCAGAAGATGAAGGAAGATAGAAGAAAGAAGAAGCATTTAAATAAAGGAATTGTCAAAAACTGTCTCTTGTAATTTTAAACATTTTTGACAGTTTTTTAGTGAAATGGTAGGGGTAAGTACCCCCTTACCATTTCACACGGGGGGCGGGATCTGGGGGTCCCCTTGTTAAAGGGGGCTTCCAGATTCCGATAAGCCCCCCGCCCGCAGACCCCCACAACCACCGGCCAGGGTTGTGGGGATGAGGCCCTTGTCCTCATCAACATGGGGACAAGGTGTTTTGGGGGGCTACCCCAAAGCACCCTCCCAATGTTGAGGGCATGTGGCCTGGTACAGTTCAGGAGGAGGGGGCCGCACTCTCATCCCCCCCTCTTTTCCTGTGGCCTGCCAGGTTGCGTGCTTGGATAAGGGTCTGGTATGGATTTTTGGGGGGACCCCACGCCGTTTTTTTTTTTTTTTGGCGCGGGGTTCCCCTTAAAATCCATACCAGACCTGAAGGGTCTGGTATGGAATTTAGGGCAAACCCACGTCATTTTTTTTTTAAATTTTGGCCGGGGTTCCCCTTAATATCCATACCAGACCTGAAGGGTCTGGTATGGAATTTAGAGGGACTCCCATGTCATTTTTTTTTAAATTTTGGTTCAGGGTTCCCCTGTGGGGAATTCACATGCCATTTTTATCAATGAACTTCTATGTGTATTGTCGGCAATGCAATAGCTGCGGGCAGTTTTAAATGGGTTTTTTCCTTCGAAATGTCATTTTGCTGTCAGACTGTTCTAAACACAGGAAACATACGCCCCTTTACAGGCATACTATAGACACCCCCCAGCTACGAAATTTAAAGGGATATTACACTTTTTTGTTTGACTTTAAGCATTATTAAAATCACTGCTCCTAAAAAAACGGCCGCTTTTAAAACTTTTTTTTGCATTGATACATGTCCCCTGGGGCAGGACCCAGGTCCCCAAACACTTTTTATGACAATAACTTGCATATAAGCCTTTAAAATTAGCACTTTTGATTTCTCCCATAGACTTTTAAAGGGTGTTCCGCGGCATTCAAATTTGCCGCGAACATCCCAAATTGTTCGCTGTTCAGCGAACTTGCGAACAGTCAATGTTCGAGTTGAGCATGAGTTCGACTCGAACTCGAAGCTCATCCCTAGTGACGGTATGTAAAGAAGAAATTGTGAAAAAAATAAATTTTAATTAATTTCTTAATTTTCCAAAAAACTACAATTTCAAAAAACTTTCCATGTCTCTTACTATATGACTCAGATTGTCTACTTTCCAAAAAGGAGTAATTTGGGGGGTATTTGTACTGTCCTGACATTTTATGGGCACTTTAATTCCTTGCTTTTCAATACAAGAATATTGGGCTTGCTCTCCTACATCTGCCTGCCATACATGCTCCCGCTCCCAATTGCAGCCAGTGAGGAGGGAGCGAGTGGGGGGGGGGAATCAAGCTGTCCTTAGACACATAGAGCTGGCTCAGTAGTGAGCAAGCACAAGTGGCCCCAGAGCAAGCTACTTGCTATGGTGGGAACTTGACAGGGAAGAGGAGTCAGGTGTGCCACTGGGGAATGTGAGAAGATGGCTATTGGGGCTGGTCTATGCAAAACCATTGCACAGAGCAAGTAATTGTAGCGCTGACATTTTTGCTTTCTAATGCCATCTAATGCAAAACAATAGACAATGTTATATACTGGTATTTGGCTCCCTCTAGCGGTATAAATGTGAAAGAGACTTTGCTTATTTACACACAAAGAGATTGACAGAGCCTGACAGGAAGTGACTTAATGTTTACTTTGTGAAAGGATTTTTCCTACCCAGAATGCCCACTCTCTTTCCCATGAACACTGAGTGGCTGAACTGCATGCTGGGTAGGACATAAAAGGGCCCGGCGCGGCCATCTTCTTCCTCTTTTGGACGCGTGGCCTGCCTACAAGGACCTGTGAGGAGGTGCTCCAGAGAGCCTACATCCTGCGGAGTGGAGCAAGCCACGGACTCTGCTCAACCCCAGTGTGCTGAGGAACCAGTGTGAGTGGATCGGGAAGGATCCAAAGACACCTGACAGAGTAATTTGAGGGTTCCAGTCAGCCGGTGGAACGGAGCAGCATGACAGCGTGGCTGCATAAAACAGACTGAGATCTTGTGGAGTGGAGACATCCAACTTTCCAGACCTGGTGTGGTGAGAGGGCTGTTGCCCAACGTTCTTTAACGCACCTTACACACTTGGACTCATATTGCAGTATTGCTGAGCCCTGTAGTTCCGTAGAGGGGCCCCACTCATATAGACTGAATTCAAGCAGGTCTCCAGTCTACACTTCATTGAGACGCCAATACTGAGTGGTTCAGAGACATCAGTATCAGAGGCAGTTACAAATGTGTTATACAGCAAGAACAGTTTCAATCATTATTCTACACTATTGCTTTGCTTATTAAACCTTTGGATTACAATCACTGCAGTATAATAGCTAGCAGAAGACAGAAGATCAAAGACTACAAGTTCTATTGCAAGGCCTTGTGTTCAGTCACAGTGGCAAAGGACTGCATCATAAAGAAGAGGGAGCTCCTTAGCAACTGTATTGTGCTGTGTTTATAACTTTGAGTTACTGTGTTTGTTACAGTGCGCTGGAAGTGGGAAGGTGCCCAGAGTCAATGCTTTGTCGTTCTGAGCACTAGTCCCACTTGGAGACACATTAATATGTATATATACTTCAGCTGTATGGTGTGTACTTTTGACAGCCTTTTACAATACAGTTTATTGCTGCTTATTTGTTTTGTACAACTTGATTCAGAGGTGTTTCTCTAAGTTACTAAATATAATCTTTCTTCAGTAAAATGAATCGTTGATTTAACTACAAAACTGTCTGTGCTCTTTCTACTGATAGTATGGTACCCAAGGTGTCAGAGGGTAGGGTAGATCTGGGTGCTCAGGATGGCCAGTGGGAAACAGAACAACACAGCAGCTCCCAAGGGAGTAGTACGCTACATGGAGGTCCCACCGAGATTTCCCAGCTGGAATGCCCGAACAGATCAGGAGAGGGGTCGAAAATAGGAGAAATTATGGACCCAGCCATGGCCACTCGATGGAGTCGAGAGTGTGGAGGCTCATCCCAGAAAACCACTGTTCTGAGACTGCCAGGGGATCAGTGGTTTGACCGAGAGGTACGGCAGCTGATAAGGAGAGCTGTACCAGACCAAGGGTGTTATCTCCTAGATCTAAAGCAGGATATGCAGGAATATTGCACTTATGTCCTGTTAGAGTGGAAAGAATACACCCCAACAGAGTTCAGAGAGGGGATGGTGAGCTTAGCAGAAGGCCTTGATGGGCAAGTGATCCCTGCATAAGAATCGGAAGGGTCATAAAAGAAGCCCGCAGTGACCCCCCCAGGGAGTCCATTGACAAGGAGCTCAGTCAGAGGAAGTTTAAACTCTGTGTGCCAGACCCCTGGAGAGAATGTTGAAACTGGGATGCCACCCGTCTCTTTCTACTTGGATATGAGCCGCCTGGTGGACAGTCTGATACAAAGCCACCAGACATCCACGAATGAGAGGTATCAGAAGCTGCCGATCTTCTCAGGATGAATACCAAGGCCTGAAGGAGAGGAAGAATTTGAGAGCTGGATGGACCAGGCAACGCAAGCCCTAGAGGATTGGAATGTCCCAGGACATTTAGGAAGATGGTGGATCAGTGAGAGCTTGATAAGTCCAGCGGCTGATGTTATCAGAAGTTTAAGGAGAGGGAAACGAGACTGCAATGCCAAAGACTATATCAAGGCTCTCTATGCTGTGTATAGAAGGGTGGAAAAATTATCTGACCTGATGTATCAGTTTGAGCATACTCATCAGAAGAAGGGAGAAAAGCTGTCAGCCTACATTGTTCGCATAGAGTAATGTTGCATCAAATCATCATGAAGAAGGATGTCGACCCCAAAGAGGCTGATAAAGTCAGACTAGAACGAACTTTACAAGGGGCTAGACCAAACCATCCTATTGCTCTTCGATTACTCCTTAAAGTTCCCAACAAGGCTCTTTCTTATCCAGAACTGATGGGACTAGTGCGTGAAGAAGAGGCAATCCTGGAAGAAAAGGACAGAGAAGCCCAGCCGGTCACTGGCACTTCCCAGAAGAAAGAGAGGGTTGCTGCACAGTTAGTTTCAGTGGGGAGTGAGGAAGAGGAAAGTGAAGAAGAACATGAATGGGAAGAACACCGCAAGACCTCAAAGGTGAAACCCACCTCAGGGCCCATCTGGGCTAAACCAGTCGAGGATAGACCCCAGGCTAAAGTCAAATTGCAAAAAACTCTGTTACGAGTAATGAGGGCACAAGTTGAGAGTCCGAACGACCAGGTGGACACTCGGAGGTGTTACTAGTGTGGGGAACTTGGACATTACAGAATCAAATGCCCACAGAGGGGTCCAAATGCTGAACCGTTAGGAGAATTAGTGAAAATGTTGAAGACCCTGTTGAAAATACAGCCAGCGAGAAACTTCCGGGGGTCTCAGTGAAGGAGCCAGCTGAGAACCCCGTTGAACAACAGAGCTCCAAGAAGCAGAAGGGAGAGGTGGTGGAAGAAAGGACAAGGAAGAAGAAAGAGTCCCAGGACCACAGACGGACAAGTAACCCTACACCGGGGTTGAGGAGCCTGAGTGCAGAAAGTCAATGCTACACCAGTCTCTAAGGCCATGGCCAGGTCCTTGCAGAATGTCCGCAAGAAGGCCCACCCAGAGGGCATTGCTCAAGGGAACTCCACCGCATTGCCCAGGATTAATGACCGGAATCCTAAGAGTACCAAGAAAAGGAGAGATAACCCTACTAACACTAAGGGGGATTTGGAGAGTTTTCCGGAGAGACTAGTGGGACCCTCCCCTCTCATTTCAGTGCAAATAGAAGGGGTCTATACTAAGGCTTTGTTAGATATGGTTGCACAAGTTACACTGTTGTAACGAGATTTTTACGACAAGCATTTAAGGCACATCCCCATAGGCAAGTTAGAGGAGCTAGAGATTTGGGGAATCGGGACTACCAGGTGTCCATATGATGGCTACATTCCCATCTGAATTTCCTTTGGGCCTGCAGTTGTTGGCAGAGAAGGGACCTTTGACACACTGGCAGTGGTGTGCCCCAGACCCCCCGGAGCTGGGCTAAATTCCATATTGGTGGGAACAAACATGGATCTAGTAAGAAGACTGTTGTCCTCTGTGCTTAGTGAAGAAGGGTCCACCCCCAATAAGATTCATCCACAGTTACGACAAGCTTGTCGACAGGTGGTGAGAGAGCAGAGAGCTCCGAGAGGAGAAGTAGGACGGCTATGGAAACTGGAAGCCCGGAAAAGAACCCTATGGCCAAGAGAGGTTGCTCAGGTGAAGGCCACAGTCAAATTAACATGGGATCAACCAGGTCCGTTTGTAGTACTGGAAACAAACGAAAGGGCCAGAGCCATGGGATTGGAGATGGTTCCTGAGCTGGTTCCCACCTGAGACTTGAGCAGAACAGGGAAAAGAGTACCCATTCAACTGAAGAATGTGACTGACCAACCAATAACGCTGGAGGCTCAGATTTTAGTGGGGCAGATGAGTGCTGCCACCCCTGTCCTTCCAGAAGAAGCAAAGAGTGAGGCAAGTATCCAGGGTCTACAGAAAGAGCTTCAATACTGTTCAGATAACCTGCCTCCCTCCTGGAAAGAAAGGGCAAAGATCCAACTGAAGAGATGGGAGAAGCTGTTCACCAAAGATGACTTGGATGCGCTCGGAGTGCTAAACACAGAATTAATCTTCAGGAGGATAAACCGGGGGCCCGGAGAGTACCGCTCAGTGCCTTGGAAGACATAAGAGAACAACTGGCTGAGTTGAAGAAGTCAGGGGTAATCCAAACATCTCAGAGCCCCTATGCTTCCCTGATCATGGTTGTGAGAAAGAAAAATGGGTCTCTTTGCATGTGTATTGACTACCGCACACTGAATAGATGCACCATTCCCGATCAATACACCACCCCTCGCATTAAAGATGCTTTGCAGTGCCTCACCAGGGTCAAGTGGTTCAGTGTGTTGGATCTCAAGAGTGGGTACTACCAAATCCCCATGCATTCGGAAGACCAAGAGAAGACAGCGTTTATATGCCCGTTGGGTTTCTATGAGTTCAGCCAAATGCCTCAGGGCTTGCCGGGGGCCCCTGCAATGTTCCAACTCCTCATGGAGAAGACAGTTGGGGATATGAATCTTGTGGAGGTCCTGTGTACCTTGATGACATTATCATGTTTGGAAGGACCCTAGATGAGCATGAAGCTCGATTGGAGAAGGTGTTCTCTCGGCTCCATGAAGAGTGACTGAAACTGTCACTAGAGAAGTGTCACTGACCCACAGAAGTTGGAAGCTGTCACCAGTTGGCCCCGACCGAGAACGGTGACTGAATTGAGATCCTTCCTGGGGTTACTACCGAAGATTTGTGGAAAATTTTGCCACGATCGCCCGACCCCTCAACGAGTTATTGAACAAGATCACGGGGGAAGGTGAAGAAGAAGTGAAGAGGAAAAGGAGTGGCATTTGCCAGGGAGGGGAGTCTGTACAGAGTCAGTGGACTCACGCATGCGAGGAATCATTTAGGAAATTAAAGAAGAACCTCACAGAGGCCTCGTTCTTGGCTTACGCTGACCCAAGTATATCCTACGAGTTACACGTGGATACAAGCAGAGATGGTTTAGGGGGAGAGCTGTATCAACATCAGGCAGGAAAGTTGAGGCCCATAGCCTATGTGAGTAGGAGTCTCACTCCGTCGGAGAAGAACTACCCTGTGCATAAGCTAGAGTTCTAGGCCCTCAAGTGGATGGTGGTCGACAACTTAAGAGATTACTTGTATGGGGCTGAGTTCACTGTGAAGACGGACAACAACCCTCTAACCTACGTCTTGACGACGGCCAAACTGGATGCCACGGGACACAGGTGGATAGCAGCGTTGGCTGGTTTCCGTTTCAGTCTGAAGTGTCGGCCGGTAGTTGGAAACCGATATGCGGATGCATTATCTCGTAGACCCCACCGAGAGGAGGAAGAACCAACAGAATGGGCCTGTGTGACTGAAGAAGGAGTGCAAGCTCTGTGTCAGGGTCTGGACAAGGGGACGAGAGGAGGAGTGGCTGCAGAATACCTAGGAGTTCATCCATCCAGTATTCCTAGACGTTATTGTGGACTGACTCAAGTGAGGGGAGAAGGCTTACTGCAATTGTCAAAAAGAGACCTGAAAAGGGATCAGGAGGAAGATCCACTAGGCCAATTAGTAATGCAGGCATTAAAGAATCAGGACCTAGGGTTGTTACTAAAGAGTTGTGAGCCAGGGGTGAAGACTTTGCACAGAGAATGGGATCGATTGAGACTCAGAAATGGAGTATTATATCAATGTTGCCTCACTGAAAACAATGAAGAGAGGTGGGGAGCTGTTCCTTCCAGAGAAACATCGTACCACTGTCCTAGCATCCCTTCACGATGAACATGGTCACCTGGGAACAGAAAGAACTTTTCAACTGATAAGGGATAGGTTTTACTGGCCCAGTCTCCGAAAGGAAGTTGAGAGTTATTGTCAATCTTGCTTCACATGTATCCAGAGGAAGACTTTACCAGTGAGGGCAGCCTCTATGGGTTGTTTACAGAGCCAAGAACCCCTGGAGTTGGTGTGCATTGACTTTTTGTGCTTGGAGCCCGATACAGGTGGAAGAAGTAATATCTTGGTGGTAACGGATCACTTCACCCGTTATGCGCAATCCTATCCCATAAAAAATCAGAAGGCGAGTACCGTTGCCAAGGTGCTCGTGGAGAAGTTCCTCGTACATTACGGATTACCAGTGAGGGTCCATTCGGACCAAGGAAGGGACTTCAAGAGGCAGTTGGTACATAAGCTGTGTACCCTTTTGGGCATCAAGAAGTCTCGCACAATGCCCTATCACCCTCAAAGTGATCCTCAACCAGAGTACTTTAATAGGACCTTGCTGAACATGTTGGGAACTCTGGCGTCAGACAAGAGGCAACACTGGGGAAATCATATAGCAGCATTGGTCCATGCATACAACTGTACTGAGAGTGATGCCATTGGATATTCGCCATACAGGTTGATGTTTGGGAGAGAGGCCCAGCTCCCCACTGATCTGGCTTTTGGCACGTCTTTGGACTATGTTTCTCTTACCTCGCACAGAGGGTATGTGAGCAGACTAAGGTAAAATCTGAGGGAAGCCTATGAACAAGCAGTAGAGCATGCTACTGCAAGAGAGTCCAGAAATAAAAGGAACTATGATGCCAGGGTAAAGATCCAAGACCTGCAGCCAGGGGACCGAGTGTTAGTGAAGAATTTGAGCATGCAGGGGAAACACAAGTTGGCAGACAGATGGAGGTCGCAGCCCTATGTTGTGTGTAAACTGATACCTGGGCTGCCGGTGTATCAGATCTGACCAGAAAGAGAGACTAGTCCAAAGAAGATATGGCATCGGAATCATTTGCTACCTCTGTCTGATGCAGTGTGGATTCCGACAGACTCTCAGATGTCAAACCTGATGTCAAAGGTCAACCTTGACCCGTACACGGTCACAAAAGACAAGGTTACCGAGAATCAGTGAGAGTGATGAATTTGAAAATGATTATGGACATGCAGAACCCTTTAGTCCAGTGTCATCATCGGTGAAGAGACAGGTAGTAGAAGAAGAAGAAGACATGATGTTGGTACCTGGGAGTTCGGGGAGCAGGAAGAGGACCTAATGTGCAGTCCAGCTGAACAAGGAAAGCAGAGAAAAAGGACCAGGAGGTCTCTTGAGTAGGGGTCTAAGGAAGCAGAGGAAAATGGTGAGATGACAGATGCTGGAGCTGAAACAATGATCTCTGAAGAACAGATTGGAGACTTGATAGACTTTCTTAGCGAAGTACTGTTGACCCCAGAAATTGAGGAGCTAGGAAAGGACTTTACCGATGAAGCTCAGAATCCGCCCATCAATGTTGACTCTAAAGAGGAAGACCAAGACGGAGTTAAAGACTCACCTCAGCATGATGAGGGTCCTGCACCTAGGACCTTGAGGCGGAAAGTGCAGCCGCCACAGAGACTTACGTATGATGCATTGGGAGAGAGCTCCGAAGAGCAGGTCCCCACAGTTAAAAGATCAGATCCCAGGTCTATGTCCTCCACTGTCAATCGGATAGGGGACAAATCCACCATAACCTCTGACACCGAAGGATGGGGCACGGCAATTGCCCTGGCCTTCTCAAAAGTGGGTTGTGAACTTACCGAAGAAATGTATAGTTTGATTAGAGAGAGTCCAGAATTATGTTGTTATTTGTCTAGCCTGCAGTGAGATTAGGTTTTTAACCTGTGTCAATTCTTCAGACCGTTGGATTCCATCTTTGGGGACCAAAGACTCAAAGCAGGGGGAGTATGTAGCGCTGACATTTTTGCTTTCTAATGCCATATAATGCAAAACAATATACAATGTTATATACTGGTATTTGGCCTCTAGCGGTATAAATGTGAAAGAGACTTTGCATATTTACACACAAAGAAATTGACAGAGCCTGACAGGAAGTGACTTAATGTTTACTTTGTGAAAGGATTTTTCCTACCCAGAATGCCCACTCTCCTTCCAATGAACACTGAGTGGCTGAACTGCATGCTGGGTAAGACATAAAATGGCCCGGTGCGGCCATCTTCTTCCTCTTTTGGACGCGTGGCCTGCCTACAAGGACCTATGAGGAGGTGTTCCAAAGAGCACTGCCTACATCCTGCGGAGTGGAGCAAGCCATGGACTCTGCTCAACCCCAGTGTGCTGAGGAACTAGTGTGAGTGGATCGGGAAGGATCCAAAGACACCTGACAGAGTCATTTGAGGGTTCTGGTCGGCCGGTGGAGCGGAGCAGCGTGACAGCGTGGCTGCATCAAACAGGCTGAGATCTTGTGGAGCAGAGGCATCCAATTTTCCAGACCTGGTGTGGTGAGAGGGCTGTTGCACAACGTTCTTTAACGCACCTTACACACTTAAACTCATACCGCAGTATTGCTGAGCCCTGTAGTTCCGTAGAGGGGCCCCACTCATATAGACTGAGTTCAAGCAGGTCTCCAGTCTACACTTCATTGAGACGCCAATACTGTGTGGTTCAGAGACATCAGTATCAGAGGCAGTTACAAATGTGTTATACAGCAAGAACAGTTTCAATCATTATTTTACACGATTGCTTTGCTTATTAAACCTTTGGATTACAATCACTGCAGTATAACAGCTATATATATATATATATATATATATATATATATGTATATATACTTCAGCTGTATGGTGTGTACTTTTGACAGCCTTTTACAATATCATTTATTGCTGCTTATTTGTTTTGTACAACTTGATTCAGAGGTGTTTCTCTAAGTTACTAAATCCGATCTTTCTTCAGTAAAATGAATCGTTGATTTAACTACAAAACTGTGTGTGCTCTTTATACTAATAGTATTGAACCCAAGGTGTCAGAGGGTAGGGTAGATCTGGGTGCTCGGGATGGCCAGTGGGAAACAGAACAACACAGCAGCTCCCAAGGGAGTAGTGCGCTACATAATTATAACATGTTTGTTATTTAAAAAAAATAAGGCTTTGCAATCTTAATAATTCTCTGATGCTTTTATTTGTTATTTCCGACAACAAAACTGTGGATTTTTGTTCGAAGGATGTTGACTCCAACTTGTCTTGCATATACACGGTCACACAAATGTTGGCCAACAATTACAAACGTGGGAACGTGGTGATGTAAAAGACGTACGACGAGTCAAGAAAAATGAAGTTCAATAGCCAGTGTGGCTCCTTCTGCTTGATTCCGATCATGCATGAACTTTTGTGCGTCAGACTTGTGTACACACGATCTGAAATTCCGACAACAAAGTTTTGTTGATGGAAAATTTAAGAACCTGCTATCAAACATTTGTTGGCGGAAAGTCCGACAGCAAATGTTCGATGGAGCATATACACAGTCGGACTTTCAGCCAACAAACTCACATCCAACATTTGTTGTCGGAAAATCCAATCGTGTGTATGGGGCATAACAAGTAACCCAAACAGTTATACTGTATATTGCATTGCTCTTCTATGATTCTATTTGGGCTTTCAAACACATGGGGGTTATTTACTAAAGGCAAATCCACTTTGCACTACAAGTGCACTGCAAGTGCACTTGAAAGTGCACTTGCAGTGCACTGGGAAGTGCAGTCGCTGTAGATCTGAGGGGGACATGCAAGGAAAAATAAAAAAACAGCATTTTAGCTTGCACATGATTAGATGTTAAAATCAGCAGAGCTTCCCCTCATTTCAGATCTATCCCTCATAGTTAAAGCAATTGCACTTCCAAGTGCACTTGTAATGCAAAGTGGAGTTGCCTTTCATAAATAACCCCCATAGTAAGTTTGGAGACAAGATTAAAGTCTTTGTAAAACATTGCCTATTTTTCTAGCACAATTTTTTTTTGCTTCTTTCATTAATAGTATTTTTGTGGTCTTAAGGATGGGCGTTTACTAGAAAGAGATCAGCAGAAAAGTATAAAAACACATGTAACATAATTGCTAAGCTTGTAATGTTCTTGCAGGGACTGCTGCTGCAAGGGCAGTCACTATGGACATAGAAACACCCACCAAAGCCCTTTCTCTACACCCAGTCTGTGGGTAGGTTATTGGTAGTCAAGACAAAAGCATTGTTTTTTTGGAAAATAATTCATGTGGGCATGTTGTATGTGAGAGACGGGAGGGAGATAGGTGGAATTTTGTAATCCAACCGGAAAGGTTGAAAAAATGCTTGGGATTTTAGTGCAGAGTGTTGTCAGGTCAAAGAGGAAGTTGGGAGCACACTGGTTTTTTTTGGCAGATCGCTATGTATTTTTCTGTACTGAGGCTGGGTTCACACTTTCCAATTCGCATGACAGGAGAGTGTGACAGGCTGTCTATGGAGCCAGTTCACACATCTCCGGGGCGGCCATGGAGTGCACAGCCGAAGGGTCCTGTGCGCCTTTGGCTTTGTTACAGGACCCAATTCAGGAAAAAATTCAGACCTAATTCAGTCCTGAAACGGTGAACGGGGGCTCACCAAACCCCCTGCTGTGTCCTGCACCGCACATAGTATGAACCTAGCCTTAAAGTGATAAAACATGGGTGCATGTTTGTTCAGCCATGTACTAAATACTTTTTATATTTTTCTCTCAAATAAACTTTAGGAAGGTATATAGAAAAAAAAAGTAACTGACTCTAACAAACAAGTAAATTGGGTAAAATATTAAAAACTTTGACATGTCACAGCTTATGACAGAGACATATCATGTGAGCCATATTATTTCAGATCATTGAATCCAAATGCTTCAAACGCTAATTATAAGACAGAAATCACAATCTGGAACTTTGCCAAAGAATTTCTCACTCCCTGTGGAGTTCCGTTTTGCCGCCTTGTTAAGCATTTACAACAGCTGATTGAATTCCTGAAGGATAATTGTCATATCAGGCTTTTTAATTGATAGATCCGGGTCCAAGGTCCTCCTGCCTTTTTTCCTTACCTTTTATTCAGACAGCAATAAATTATGGGGTTGTACATAGTTGAGCTCATTGCCAGCCAAAAAATAGCCAAGTAGATTTGTTGGATGTATTTCCATCTTTCCACTTTGATGTCAAGTGCAGTAACGATAAAAAATATATGATAGGGAAGCCAACAAATTGCAAACGTCACGACGACCACAATCATCATTTTGACCACCTGCAAAAGAAAAGAACGTTTTCAACACTGAAGTCATAATTACATTTATAACAACTGGTTTATAGCAAATAAAATGGCATGATTCTATCAATTTAAGATGTCGACTTGGAAATAGACATTCACAAAGTAATCTGGATCAATCAAATATGAATTTTGGCTGTCCTTTATGAGCCTGATTTTAAAGCTCACAAATTAAAGATAGAATCGTTTTAAAATCTCTCCAAAAACGTGAATATTCATTTATAGACATTGATTTAATCCATGCTGTTAAGATACTAACCTGTACTATACAGTAGAAGTGGAGATATGTGTGTTTGGGTGCTAAATGGCTTCCATATATTCAACACAGTGTAACAGTGTTTTAACCCTTACATATTCACAGCAAACTATGGCTTTAAAAAATACATATCTTCATTATACTGTAGGTCAGTAATTAAAAGAACAGGGATGCTTGAAGTTGCTGGATTATTCTTTGATGGATCAAAATGTTATGCTCACTGTGCTGTAACCTCTTCTTCTTAATGTTTGTGTTTTTTTTCTTGGGGACACACCCAGTTACATGCATAAATAACTGTTTATAACCTGCTCTTTAGTATGTGTTTATACAATTTTCAAAAAATTTGTATAATTTTATAAATAATATCAATCGCTAGTTTTAAATTAAAGGGATACATGGGTGTATGGGATGTAAGGGAATGTAAGCCATGTATAGATTTGTACATTTTTCTTGTTATAGTTACTATGGTCAGGGTTAAAAAATTATTTTAAAATGTTCATTATACTACCTGACAAATAATATATTCATATGTTTATTCAGAAAACTATGAAATGTTACATATTATTATTTCATACTAGCATTTGATTATAGCTGTAGCTGAAAAGTACACACACACACACACACACACAGGTGAATGAGTCATAACAGTGAATCAATAGTATTGAATGGTTCTGTCCAGGGGTTGCAATGCAAAATTGCTCATAAGAAGATGTTTACTGTTGTGCTGTTATTTTGGTAATCCTACAGTACATATTTACCATAAAAGAGTCATGCTACTTAATATTGATAAAAATTACAATCATGAACAATAAATATATAACGTGTGCAGTTTGCACCAAATGAAGGGCAAAACAAAGAAAAGTCCAAGTGCAGTTAAAAAGTTTGTGAAAATGGATAAAGGGATCCGCTTCTTAAATGCTCAAAAAGATCCATGTAGACAGTGGACATCCATCACCATTTAAAAAGATCCAAGCCATGACAACACCACCTTATGATGGGAAGAATGCAGGCTTATCAGCTTCATAAGACCCTCTAATAAAGAAAGCTAAGCAGAGCATGTGGCCAAACAACCCGGCCAGGGTCCAGGAGCATTTCTAAAGGATCCCCTCAGAGGCAGATGTTTAGACAGTGATGATCATCCCAGAATCATCTCAATAGGCACATTCCCAAAAACATGGGAGAAAATGCTCCAAATAATGTAAACCCTTTTGACTCGATTTATTCAAATTTTAAATTGTGCTTACATCTATAAATTGTAAATAGTGCTATAAGTAAAAAACTTAAGCGGCTGAACATACAGCAGACTATCCACACTTCCGAGAATGAGAACGACATCGCGTGTGATGAAATGCGTAGGACGGAGCGACGTGCTGACATCATCGCATGTTCTCATTCCCAGAAGTGCAAGTGGTCTGCTGTATGTTCAGCCGATTGATTGTAATACAGAGGTAGATTTACTAAAATTGGATCACTCAGAATCTGGTGCAGCTATGCATGGCAGCCAATCAGCTTCTAACTTTAGCTTGTTCAATTAAGCTTTGACAATAAAACATGGAAGCTGATTGGTTTTTATGCAGAGCTATACCAGATTTTACACTCAGATTTTACAGTTTTAGTAAATCTCACCCACAGTTTTCTAAAAAAATGTAGTTTACCTGAAAGAAATTTTATTCTCTACCAAGCTGATTTGTACCTTCAACAAAATATAATTCAATACATTTTTATAAATAAAAATTGATCATATTTCATTTTGACAGAATAAGCAATTATTTGAGTTTTTTTTTTTCAAAATGATGGGGATTGTTTTATTCCTTTATTTTTATACAGGTTAAGATTTATACCTTAATAAATACAATCTCTCATGGTCTAGCTATGCTCTGAAGAAGTGTCCTCATTATATGAAGAAATGTCATCATTATACACTAGCATAAGATTCACAATATAAATAAGTGCACTTTGCTACGATCTATGAAAATGTATATATTTAAAAATTCCATTCGTTCTGCTCAAGCAATATGTGAATATAGCAGCTTTGTATTTGAAACTCAAGAATGGTTTTTCCATTTAAATTTCAAGTCAGTATTGAGTATGATACATACTTAAATTATCACTGTTTATAAAATGTATTTTGGAATCTAAAAAGAATAAAATGTGACCTGCCCAATCGTCACGCTCAATTCATTACTATTGGGCCCAAATCAGCATTAAAGTCATTATATTTTGGTACTTTTTGGAGTAAAACATAAAAATGGCATTGCAGCAACAGCAGGAGATACGTTTGAGCCATAGATGCATATTAAAAAAGCTTCTTGACTACCGTTGTTTACCATTTTTTGTGAAAAGGTTCAAAGTAAATCTTGGGTTTTGGAGATTCATTGTCCAAGGAAATGTATGTTATGATTGCCAGGATTTTTTTTAAAAAAACATAATGCACTTCATGGTCTTTGAATTATGCCCATCAGACTTAGAAGGGGCAATAAGGGGGATTTTGGTTAAACAACCCCCTTGCTATAAGATGGGGGGGGGAGCAAGGCAGTGATAGTGTCAGCGAACTAGATGATTTGGCAGGTAAAGAAGACAAACTGCATAGAGAGATTAGGGTCAGTTAGGAAACTGAACTTTAAGTCTGATTGCTAGCTCTTTAGGCAATTAATGCCTGGTGCACTTTTAAATTATTATTATTATTTTGTGGTTAATGTAAAGTGATTGAAAAGGCTTATTTTTTTCCATTAAAATGACAAATATGTGACACTTACCTGCTCTGTGCAATAGTATCGCACAGAGCAATTGCAAACCTCCTTTTCGGCAGTTCCTCACCAATGCTCTAGGCTCCTCCTCATTTCCGAGTCTGGCTGTGTGTGTTCATAGTCACACACAGCATGGCCTGACAACACTCCCTCCTCGTTGGATTTGACTGACTGCTCTCAGTAAAGCCCATAAATCCAGGAAGAGAGAAGGGGTGTGGGCAGGGACAGAGTGGTGCCAGGTAAATATTTTTTTTTTTTTTGGGGGGGGGGCGGGCAAAAACAGTGGAAGGTTTTTTCTTTTATTGAAATGATATTGAATTTTTCCAATACAATAAGAAGGATAGGAGCAAAAAAAAAAAACAATATAAAAACAAGAGTAGTAATAGAATATCAATACATCTTGTGTGAATAATGCTCCCCAAAAAAAGAGGGAGAGCGGCAGCAGTCTTATTCTATAAACAAACATGAATAAAGCAAGACTTGCAGAGCATCAATTTATAAGAGCAAGTTAAACATCTAAGACATAGAGGTCCTTTGTTCGCAAAAATTGCCAAGAAGACAACATTCGGGCAATCGAAACAATAATATACAATGAAGGAGGCCTGTCATAAAAAAAAAACTTATATATATATATATATATATATATAAACAACCACAGCCTTCACTGTTCAGCCAGAGCCTACCGGAGCTCTACAAAATAGGAAGAAAGCACATAAAGACAATAAACAAAAAAGAAAGAGTAAGGGAAAGGTAGAGAGAAACGGGGAATGGAAAAGGAGGTAATCAGGGACCCCAGGTGTTTGAGGCTCAGTGGAAAGTGTTTTTTTTTTACCTTAAGCAAAGAATGCAGTGCTAAAGCCTCCACTGTTTTATTATGAATGTTCCCCCTGTGACCCATTAAATACTTGACTATTTATTCCTATTTACACAAAAAACAAAAAAAAACACTACACACTTACAATTCAACATTTTCACTGCTGCAGCTTCCAGCTTTCTCTGTGCCACTTTCCCTAACTTCCAGTGGGGTCTCCTCAATGAGACTACATCTCCTGCCACCACTGTTCATGTGGGATGAATTGCAGAGCATATTTGCTGATCTCTCCATATGACATCAGAACAACATACAGTACCTAAAGTGGTATTAAACCCAAAAATAAAAAAGTGCTATATTGTAGCCTGCCAATCCTTAGATGTGGTGGCTGCATTTGTTTTATTTTTGTTAGGCTTTTTTTCCCTTCATGCCACCTGGTGATCCAGCCAATAACAGTATTATGCCCTGTACAAACGATAGGATTTTCCGAAGGAAAATGTGTGATAGGACCTTGTTGTCGGAAATTCCGACCGTGTGTAGGCTCCATCACACATTTTCCATAGGAATTTCCGACACACAAAGTTTGAGAGCTTGCTACAAAATTTTCCGACAACAAAATCCATTGTCGGAAATTCCGATCGTGTGTACACAAATCTGACACACAAAGCGCCACGCACGCTCAGAATAAATTAAGAAACGAAAGCTATTGGCTACTGTCCCGTTTATAGTCCCGACGTACGTGTTTTACGTCACCGCGTTCAGAACGATCGGATTTTCCGACAACTTTGTGTGACCGTGTGTATGCAAGACAAGTTTGAGCCAACATTCTATGGAAAAAACCCATGGATTTTGTTGTCGGAATGTCCGATCAATGTCCGACCGTGTGTACAGGGCATTAGGGTGCTTGCATCTTGGATAAAGTTGTAAAGCAGACACCTTTGGACAGCAGTATTGTCAGTCTTGGGGGAGGTAGTGTTAGACTAACAGATTTAGATAGACTTTAGATGAACTAATAAATTGAAGCTGAAGTCCAGCTAAAATTTTTTTAAGCAATTACAGCGACCGTTTTTTTTTCCCTTTTGGGATAAAGGTTTTCATAAATGGATAAAAACTGACCACTGTAAGCACCCGTGTCGGTGTTAAATGTTTTTTCTCAACCCTCTATCTGCTACTTTGAGTGGACAGCTTTGTCTGTCAAAGTAAGCTGAAAACCAACAGAATTACTGGATGGATCATTAGGTGAAAATAAAGGAAAAAGCCTAAAAGAAGAAAATGAATGCAGCCACACATCTAAGAGTTGGTAAGCTGCAATATAATAATTTTAGTTTTTTGGGCTAATACTGCTTTAAAGAGGCACTGAGAACTAGACATGTATGTGTAATCAGATAAAGGACAACTTCAAACAAGCTCAATAGCTCTGACAAGGCACCACCCACACATCAAAACTTCCCTCAACGGGCACTCAACAGTAGCTCAAACCACAGAAATACAAAAAGGAGCATCAAATCAAAACTGGAGTCCAAGATTATTTGAATTGTTGATAAAAGTAGCCATATGCAATGGCCAACATGTTTCGGGGCAACACCGCCATAGATCATTCATCAAAGGGGTGGCAAGGATTGCCACTATGTAAAAAAAATCCCTAGGAATGTTACTTTTGTCTTGTAATACTTATTTACTATAAAACATTCATTTTTATTCGTAATCAGCAAACCAGTCTGGGGCAGGAAAGTTTGACATTAATTGATATCAAAAAGTCATTATTATTAGTTTATTACTCCAGTTAAACTACAGAAGCATCAATGCCAAAGGTTGTTTCTGCTGCTTTCTCGCAGGTGACATAATTTGCTCTTGAGTTAATGGTTTGGTCACCTTCAACCCTATAGTGGCTATTCCAAAAATGTTATTCACTTATTTTTTAAATTCCCCATAGCAACCAAACATCGATAACATTTTTCCTGAATTAAAAGCTAAATGATGCTTTGAGTTACTGCTTTTTGTTCATCATTGCTTTATGTACTGGTCTTCTAGAAAGGCCAAGAGTGTCAGTGTACATAACTAACATGTTATAAACATTTTTTTTATTGCAGTATATTAATATATCCAAAGTAATCACTGAGATTGTGTTTCATATTTCTTCCTTGGACAGATCTTTAATGGATTACAGAGTAGCTATGTAAAGCGTATACAACACATTAAAGACGCAGCTGCAGGCAGCACATTAAGTTGGAAGAGAATCCTAATGAACTCACCAATAAAACTGATTAATGATTTTCGTTCTGGGGAAGTCTGAGCACAACGGTGTTCAAAAATTATCAAAGAACACTAAAATATAGCTAAATTTTAATTAAGAATGATGATAGAGAAATACAGTTCAGTACATTTTATGTGCTGGTCCCATTACTACAGATGTCTCTGGTGTATTTCTTCCCCCTGGCATATATATTATCTTTCTCAGGAAAAGTTTGTCTTCTGTGTGGTTTACATTTCTTTTTCTTTAGTTAACTCGCTACTATGTACAATTTCTGTAGTTTCTGCTATGCTGTACAGTAGTGTCACCTTTTCTGGAAAGCAGTTATATACTGATTAGATTTAATTGATGGTTTGCAGGACATAGGGCACCAGAAATGATCAAAACTTTTTTTTCAGCACAGCTACTAAGTAAACTGTTAGAACTGTTGCAGGTGACATGGGCATTTTACCACTAACTGTACAAGAAAACTAAGTCCTAAAGCCACCAAAAGATTAAGAGTGACTCTTTTCTCTATTCAAGGAATAACAGGAGATGAGGCTTACACCCTGCCTGATAATCTCTCAGTTGTTTACTGTTATAGATGCTAAAGCAAGCCATATACATCTGGGGGCAGTCAGGGATGTAAGCAAATTCTGACCAATATAAAAAAAGTCCATGCTGGAATAAATAGTACTAAACGTGAACACAAAATAATTATAAGTCCCATGCAAGGAAAAATACATCAAAAAACAATCCCAAGTGACTTGTGATCCTGTTGACCAAGCAAAAAAGTGTACCCCAGAAGAAACACAACTTCAAACTCCTGGTGAATCACCACAGTGAAAGTAGGATTGAGGCTTACCAAACTACAATGACCCCCAATAAAGAGAGGTCAGAAAGGCATATAGGATGTTAGATGGTTCAGCAAGACTTCTGATTAATTTACTGTAGTTGTGCCAAGGCAATATGGATCACAAAAATCCCCAGCATGTATAGGATATAGAAACTCCATGTCCTGATGTATTCATAAAAAGAGAAAAGTATTCTCCATAACATGAATTGATTAAAACCAACAAGATTTATTAGAAACATTTGCACTTACAAGATGTATAAGGTATACAGGCATGTAGATCGGTAAAAATGTTTATCCTTCCCACAAGCGAGATGGCCGCAGCTAGTTGGTGCATGCTCAGTGGAATACATTCTGGCTCCACCTTACACGTTTCGTGATAGGTGGCATCGTCAGGGTCAGGAGTCAATTTAAATAGGTGATTGTCCGAGCTGAACCTCCGAACGCTAGAATGTCAGTGGCCACCGACATCCTAACAGCCAGAAAGTGATCCAAACTGAGTCCATTCAATGTCTGCTGGGGATTCTGGATGACAGCTGCATGTAGCCAAGGAGTTGAGCATACCCACACTTAAAAAAAATATGGTGTGGTGTTTCCCCAAAATCTAGTTGACAGATTTTGAGGGGCAAACCCATGCAAAACAACAAAAAGAGAAAAAGCATAGGGCCCCCTCCCAAAATCTATACCAGACCCTTGTATGAGTATGCAGCCTGGCTGGCAAGGAAAAGGCAGCCCCCACTCGAACCATACCAGGTCACATTCCCTCAACATGAGGAGGGTACCTATGTCAATGAGGATAATGTCCTGTTTACCACAATCCTGGTTTGTTGGCTGTAGGGGTTTGCAGAAGGGGGCTAATCAGAATCTGGGAGCCACACTTAAACAAGAGGGGGTCCCTAGATACTAGGCACCCACATGAATGAATAAGGGTTACATACTTTTTCCTCCACTTCCTGTCCCATAGGCTCAACAGAAAGTGAGAGAATATAATTCCAATTTGAGGGAAATCCCCTCGTCAACTATTGTCACTGGAAAACTGTCCCAATTGGAAGCCTTACCCTCTATTCCTGTTCTATTGGCATCTCATGATTATTTTCCAAGGACATCAACGCAATTAGAAAGAGTGAATCTTGCTAAAAAGAATATAGACAGCAATAAAAACCTGATAGTGGTTCTAACTTCTCAGCACTCTAAAAAAGTTTTGTTTTAGTTATAGTTTACGTTATAGGTTATGGTGAGAGTTTGAGAAGTAGTTGTTAAATGGAGTGTTAGCATAATGTTTATACAGACATAGGTGCAACAACCTTTCTGATAAATGAATCTGTAATTACTCGTTCTGCTACCCAGCGATAGTGGTAGGGTTACTATAAAACTTGCATGATGTATCATTCTTCCTATTGGAACTGTATGGATGTTGTAATTCTCTGTTTCTGTGTTCCTGTTGTTTTCCATAAAAGCAAAATCTTGACTGCCATATCTGCAGCTGATTTCCAACAAAAAGAAAAATTACATTTTATTTTATTTTTT
This sequence comes from Lithobates clamitans, assembly GCA_037952925.1. Lineage (NCBI taxonomy): Eukaryota > Metazoa > Chordata > Amphibia > Anura > Ranidae > Lithobates > Lithobates clamitans. The sequence continues at coordinate 8,563,015 of JBBGZY010000655.1, forward strand.
TTTAGCCCTGACCACAACAAACACAAAAAAAATACTGTACATTCACTTTAACAGTTTGCTAGCATATAACTAAACAGGGAATAGAAAGGTTCACACTATACACTGATCTCATCTTCTTCATAGTCCCCTAAAGGAAAACAGGAACAAGCAAAATGCTATTAAAAGCTGCTGATTTAGAACACTTGAAGACACACTACTGGAGATGAGAGAAAACTGTTTAATGAGTATTATAAAAAATCAGTGGTGCCAAAAGAAAACACATTTTTTACAAGATAAATAATTTTATAACAAAGTGCAAAAGGTTAAGCGAACCAATTGAATTTTTGTGACCATCAGGATGCTGATCTTGGGCAGCACAGTGGCTAAATGGTTACCACTTCAGCCTAGCAGCACTAGGGTTATCAGTTCAAATCCCAACCAGGACACTACCTGCCTGGAGTTTGCATGCTATCCCAGTGCTTGCATGGGTCCCCTCTCACACTCCAAAAACTTGCTGGGAGGTTAATTGGCTCCTGTCTAAACTGACCCTAATATGTGTATGTATGTGATCTGCTGCCAGGTTGTCTGGTCTGGGCTCAGCCCTTCTTTCTCTGAGCTGGCTGATCAGCTGTCGGCTAATTGCCAGCTCCCATCTCTCTCCACAATTACCCAGCTGTTGTTGATTCTGTTCGTCAGTCCTGCCTACTTAAAGTCGTCCAGTTCACTTGATCTCTGCCTTCGCCTTTGTCAACATCACAGAGACTTTCTCCTGCGTTCCTGTTGAAGACTTGCTCGGCTGACGTTCCTTCTGGCTCTTGATCCTGCTTGCTGTACTACTATGTTTATCTCTGGCTCTCTGACATTTGCTTGGCTGACTACCCAATCCGGATACTGAACTCTGGCTTGTTTTGACTACGCTTACTCTGTTTTCCTTATTATTATTATTATTAAACAAGTGTGATTTGACTATACTTCTGTCTCGGTCTGATTCATGGTCCCTGATACAGGTGTACAGTTCTCTACTATTAAGGCTAGTACACACTATCCATTTTTCTTCATTCAACCCAGCAGGCTGAACGAAAAAATCTGAAGCGCTTGTGAGGAGATCCTGTACTAACAATGTTAGCACAGGGATTTCCCCCACTGTGCTATTGTGTTCTGACTGGGGGACTGCCCCACCCTCCAGAAAACACCACGACCAGCTACGAGGACAGTGGCAGGTGGGGAGTTTGACTGGGGTGGTACACCTGTCAAACGGTAACACAAGTGTCCTCAGGCAAGCTCAGGGAGGTCAGATGCCAAATCTTTTTCAGTTATGCCCCTTTGACAGAAACCAGACATTCGACCAGCTTCTTTTGGACCAGCTGCCGTACACAAGCGGCCGATACTGCTTAATCAATGGCCCATGTGTACAACCCCTAAGTCCTAAACATTCGGGCAGGAGCTCAATAGCACACACTTCTATGAAACACCCAGCCATTGCTTGAAGAACTGCTCCCATTGCTACCAGACTACTGCGCTTAAAATGGGGCACCCTTGCATCTCCGGTTATTGCCTGTAGGATCAGCTTTGGAACTGCTCCAGTCACTCCCCAGGAGTGCCCATCATACAAGATGCAGGAGGTCAGAAGAACTAATCAAGCATGCAGTGGGATTTTCCCCTTAATATTGAGGTATAGTGGTCAACATTACATTGATATCAAGAGGTGCATGAGGCCCTGTTACATCAGCACCATTAGAAGTGCCTCCTTTACTCTTGAGTTCAGTATTTAAAAGGGACTTCTTTACATTGGTGTTAGGTCATCATAGGGACCTTCTTTACATTGCTATCAGTGTAGCTACTCACCACTTCAAGGCAATCCTGCTCGTATCAGGTGATACAGAGAAGTGCAGTGTCATGTTGGATGCTAGAAAGATCTGCTGTTGATATGCTGGTACAGGCAGGTGGATTGACCCACAGAAAAGTAGCCTGCCTATCAAGCCTATTCCAGCAAATCTATGTGGACCTTTTGACAGCGGGAGGGAGCTGCACTGAGAGAAAAAGAATACTAATATTTTGTAAATGCAGTCATAAAAGACCTTCCATATCAAGACACTCATTTTTAAGAAACACACATTTTAGGGATATTGAGAAAAACAATATTGGACATGCACTTTCACTTTCGCTTGTACTTATACCTACAAAGGTATTAAACAAAAGTGTGTAATGAGCATAGCTAAATTAGCACTAGGGATCAGGCCTTCTATATAATTAAAACTAATAGGGTTGACATTACTGAAAAAACTTTCAAAAAAGACAGTCAGCGTGCCAATAGCTCTTATAGTTCAACATGTTAAGGATATATTTCATGGACTAGGACAATTTTATGGAGAATATCTGACATATATGATATAAAACAATTAGCCCAACAGTGGATGCTTCTTGCAGAGTCCTAGAAGCACTGAAAGAAAGACTTGTAAATGATCTTCAAGGAATGAAAATGATTGTCAAAACTAAATACTACAGAGAATAAATTAATTGAATTTTTATAATTTAAAAACCACACATAGATGAACTGCAGATTTTACTGTACTCCAGAGACCTAAGGAAAGATGTAAAGTGGGACTATATCAAATAGTTACACTGGAAGACATAACAAGAAGATTGCTGATGCGAAACAATTTAGTGCAGAAAAAGGCAGTGACAGAAAAAGCAAGACACACTGGGGGAGACTTCCACTGCAAGGAAACTACCATGTTACCCTCCTACCACTTACTGTATGATTTACAAAAGTGGAGGGTTGGTTGTTTTCCAAATCTGCAAGAACTGAGCTGATAAATCAAAAACACCAAAGGCACTGTAAGTTAAGAAATGTTATTACAAAATCTGGTGTATTGTCTATTGGCCTACAATAAATGCTCATACTGAGAGAATTATGCTCAAATCACTATACTTGCAGGTTGTAACACAGCAAATCTGTAAATCTTGGCTGGGAATTGTTGTGTTTATTGGAATTTGCCATATTAGAGTCTAGGTTTCCTACAAAAAATTTAAACCAATGATTTATGTGGTTACTTACTAACAATACTTACTAAAGATAAATGCTATGGATGCAATAATAAAATGTAAGACTTTAGGGTGTCCCTTGAAAAACACTAAAAGTATCATTTTAAATAAAAATGTTCCATTACATTCTCCTTTACAGCATATTTTTTTTTCTAGAATGTCATGTGCATTATAACTTAAATAAAACAAACACAACTTACATTATGTTCATGCATACAAGCACTGTATATATTTTTTTAAATCAAAGATTAAACCATAATATAGGAGTGACATTAGCTTGTAATATTAAATGTACATATACTGTAGTGATCTAGTATATCTAGCAGAGAGTTACTCATCAATGTTTACTATGGCTTTCATTTTAACAGGCAGACAAACCCTGTCTTTGCATGAGAATCTGCAGGGCGCAGACAAAATATTGAGAACACTATATGAAAAAAAGAAATTAACTTAGACTTTGACTGGCAATTAGCAGTATGTGTCACCTACAAAAGAGATGTCTTTGAAGTGTTAGTTTTCAAAGCAACATATGGCAATTACAGTTAGAATAGTTGGAGGTTTAACTGCAAAAGCTTGAGCAAAAAAAAACACGCAAAACTTCAGAAAATGTATCTTTAGGAACAGTCTCAAAAAAAAAGAAAAGAAAAAAGCAGCAAACAGACTACATACACAACTACAACGTGTGCCAACCAGCAATGAGGAATAGCAATCACTAGTTAAGGTTCATCGGGGATAGATGAATAGAAAAGCTCCTAGATTAAAGATCCAGCCTCCAAATTGTTGTGACCCAATGTGAACCAATCTAAAAAGAAAGTATATTTTCTTAGGTCCACGCAACTGCTATTTGGAAACAGTCTATTTTTAAGGCCAATAAAACTCATAGCACAAAATCAAAGATGTGAGAAATGGAAAACAATAATATGATTGATGGATTCCCTGTTGAACTGTTTTCAGCATTTCAATAGATTTGTGTTTAAAGAAAGCAAAATAAGGTCTTTTTAAAGATTGGGGGATGAAGTGGCATTTACACATTACTTGTGGTATCTTTCGCTTCTCCACTTCCATGGGTTCAAGGCAAATCCTGGGGGGATTCGCAGTCCTGGAGAATCTTTTTAAACCATAATGCAAACGGCCTTTGAACTATGGCTAGCAAAAAATAACAGGGAAGCACATAGCAGCCATAGTGTCAGTGAATTGGAAGCTTTTGTAGTGAATTCATAGGGAAAGGTGACAAACTGCACAGCAAAAAATTGAACGAATTGGCTTCTGTTAGAAAACTGTATTTAATTCTGATTTCTAGTTATTTGAGGAATGTAATCCTTTTCTGCCTTTTGTTTTTGTTGTTCCTATTATATTGCTGCAAACCTTACTTTTAAAATATTGGCTTTATTTTTAGGGGGTGATACTTTGGGATTTTTATTTATTTTGGGGTATATTTTTATGTTGATTGTGTCTTTATTTTAAGGTAAACTGCCTTTTTTTGGGCTGCAATGCTTCCTGAGTCTAGGTTGGGAGGAAAAGGGAGGGGCCTGATATGTGACATCACTACACACGCTGATGTGGAAGGCGGATGTGCTGTTTCATTGTATACACATGATTTTGCCTGTTGTCATTGAAAGTGAAAATTTAATAAAAACGAACGATTGCTGGAAATGCTGCACTATGGAATGTATTCCTTCCTCTCTACATATCTCTGCTGAAAATGTCATTTTAAAGATTGCTTTGTGAATATGACAGTGGGATTTTATCCAACTGCAGAACAGCCAGGCGTTTTTTTGATTTTTGTTGGAAACCATGTCTTCTGGGATTGCTTTGTGATAGTGAGTGTGAACCTGTTTAGCTGCTCAGCAGCAAGGCACCTATTGATTTGTGTGTGGGGATCTTTTTATCTGATAAAAAGTGTGTGAATACCAGTGGAGGTGTACAGTGTGCACTGTGGTCTGTTATGTGAACACTGTTGAAAATTGGGGGTTACGGGGCTGATCCTAAGAAAGCACTTTTTCACCTGTGGGACTCTTTCACCATCAGGTGATTTTTTTATGTACACATTCATTTATTTACAGTATTTATATTCATTTATGATTGACATACTTTACTATTTTACTACTTTTGGGCATAATATTTTCTCTTAAAGAGACAGCACACTGTGCTTTTTGTCAAACATTGCGAGGAAAAGGAACTTGTTCTCATTAACATCGGGGTAAGGTTCGTTGCTAGAGGGGCCCTCTGGCAAGGTACCTCCATGTGGAGCTTAAATATAGTAAAAAACAACTGTAGTAATTCCCCGAGGTGGTGAACAGTCGGTGCATTGGTTGGAAGTGTCCTTCTAGCACCCGAGCAAACATGTAGATAGAAGAAAGCCGTCAGCTTTCTTTTGCAATGAATACATTTATCAATCCAGGTGTGGTACAAAACATGGGTATGATTAAGGCTACATGCCGAAACGTGTAAGCCCTGTATTATTTTGTACCACACCTGGATTAATAAATGTATTATTTGCAGAAGATCAAAACCATTGCAAAGATCAAAACCATTGCAAAAAAGAATGTTAACTATCACTTACATTTTTTTTAAAACCTTGATAGAAATTGGTCAGCTGCAGGATAGTGTGCTGCAAAAAAAAAGCCTTTTTGCTTAAAATGAAGGGAATCAGATCCAGGTGCTAATGTATGTAAATGAACCTATTTGGTAGAGGAAAAAAAACTGCTAAATATGTGCTACCACTGCACACTGTTTCTGAGATTGGCCATGAAATTTGTACTGTCATATAACACCTCATACAGCTTAAAGGCATCCCCAATCATGGTATTAAAAGTATTTGTGTAATTACAATGTTTCCCTCAAACCTACATGAAAAGACCCTTTTGCTGTTGTGAGCTAGTTCTTTAAATTAGTTTTGCATTGGAACATGTTTTTTAAAGTAGTTTGCCTAAACATGGCCCACGCCCCCTACCCCTATAGACTTCAATGTAATTTACTTCTCAGCAGGGCTGGATTAACATAGGGGCTGGTGGAGCTGCAGCTCCAGGCCCCTCCCTCAATATAGGCCCATGGCAGTGGCTTATCGATATCTGTGTGCCTTCTTGAAGGAAGAGGAGCCCTCTGTGCATTGCACACATGGAGGAGACAAGTGTTAGTGCAGCCGAGTCCTGTCTCTGATGCCTGACTCCTATCACAGGATCTGTTACACTCACATCTGGGGAAGGGGCGCTGATGTTCTCCTAACCAGCAGGAGCCCAGGAGGAAGGACATCTTACATGCTGTTATGATAAGGTTAGTACATTTGTTAGGGAGATGTTGTGTAATTATTGTGCTAGGGGACAGACTGCCAGCTTCCCCCCATGTAATGTGCTCTCTTGTGCCCACCATGTCATGTGCTGTGCATTGCAGTGCCCCCCATGTAATGTGCTGTGTCCAGTATCTCATATGCTGTACATTGCAGTGCCCCCCATGTAATGTGCAGTGCCCACCATGTCATGTGCTGTACATTGCATTGCACTTCATGTGATGTGCAGTGCCCCCTATGTCATGCTGTGCCATGCAGTGCCCACCATGTCATGCACTGTGCCCGCCATGTAATGTGCAGTGCCTACCATGTCATGTGATGTGCCATCCAGTGCCCACCATGTCATGTGCAATGCCCACCATGTAATGTGCAGTGCCCTGCAATGCACGCTATGTAATTTGCAGTGTCCACCATGTCATGTGCTGTGCCATGCAGTTATCCCATCATGTAATGTGCAGTGCCCACCATGTAATGCGCTGTGCCATGCAGTGCCCACCATGTCATGTGCTGTGCCCACTGAAAGAATGTATAAATATCTAATAATTCTAGATATTATCAATTCTTATTCTCAGGGGCGTTTCTGAATGTATAGCAATGTCTTTGTGTTATATGTTATATAAATATCAGTGTCCTCTCTCCTAGAGGGTAGGGTGTATAGGAGATATGTTTCTGTACTTTGTCCAAGGCCGCATTTCCAACTTACTTTTAGGAATTCGTTTCTTAGTAGAAATTGAAGAATCCTTCGTTCATACGATGCTTCCAGAAAGGTTGTTTATTTGTTCAGAATGATAAGCAAAGACAAGACTGGCTTCTGGTAACATTTGACATGGTGATGGTCTCAGAAGGAGGAGGAGGAGGAGGAGACGACATCTTGATGTTACATTCTCCAAAGTGTTGGGTTACCCTCTTGTCAACCCTACTCCATTCCTATTCTACCATGAATCTGATCCATTCTTATACTGTTTCAAAATGTTATGTCAGCATATCCTAATAACACCCATATTTGCATATATACTTTAAATGGCTATAGTCTAAAGATAAGCAACATTACTCCACCCATTGTCCTGACATAGCAACTCAAAATAGAAATATCTACCCAGCTAAATCACTCCTCTGTCCTTTGTCCTCCATCTTGTTAACCTTCAGAAACCATCACAAATTACATATAACATTTATGTGTTTCATATATTTTTTCAGAAACTTTTATCACTTAAAATAATAATGAACTTAAAATCTTCTAACAATTCCCCCTCAATGCACTATAAGTGCATTCATCTTAAATAATAAAAGTCTCTGATCCACTTTTTCAATACAAACAATACAATAAACATTAATACATTAAAATAAACATTAATACAATACAATATACAGTAATACAATTTAGTGTGTCAGATATTGTACATAAACATTTTCCAAAACTCAGATATCCCTATGAAAAATATTTAACTATTTCATTCCATTGAGAAAATTTTAATTATTATATTTATTTATTTATTTTAATTCTCCATCTAAATCATGTAATATTAAAGATTTTCTTCCTTCAACTTCATAAATTCATTCAACTTCCTGTGAAAACTCTTATGACTTTAACCATATAATTTGATTATTTTAATATAAAGATGAAATACATATCTTTGAAAAATCAAATTATATCGCTTTGTAATATAAATTATTAATCAATAAATAAAATTTCTTCCATTCCTGAAAATTTCAATAACCAAATAACTTCCACAATGTAAGTTTTTATACATTATCCTTGACACAGAACAATTATAAACATAATAAATAATCTACTTGTCTGTAGATACATTAAAAAACATAAAACTTTCCCATTATTTGATTGTCATGTTTTATATATTCTATCCATCTTTCTATTTATTTTTCTATTTATTTATCTATCTAATCATGTTCTTTAAATTTAGAAACGAAAGACATATCTATAAAAGAAAATGAAAACAAGTATCAAATTCTTATAAAAATATGTTTTCCTTAGAAATTTTCATTATTTAATATAAACCATTCTAGACTGATAATCCTTTCTGTGTTTACCCATTTTATTCTTATTTTTACCAATTATTTTTATTTATTTTATTACCAATTCTTTAGAAACAAAAAATTATAATTCCAATGTACCTTAAAAATAACCAAATAATCTTTCCAATTGATATCTCAGTTGACATCTCTGTTTGCATCCCTGGTACCTTCAGATCTTTAATTCTTAACCATAACTTTAGCTACTGGTAAAAATTACTAAACATACTCATAAGAAATAGAAATCTCATTCAAGACATCATTTCTATTTAAATTTAGCAAAGGCCTAGCCATGTTTTGTGAACAAACTTCTGAAATACCTGTACCTGTTTGCAAAGTTTGCAACCACACTTCTTTCTATATAACAGATTATATAAAAATAACGGAGTATGCTAATCTCAAAAGACATCCTGTCATTAACTCAAAAGTTAACAAACCTTATGTTTAAAAAATAATAAAGTTTTTAAACTAAGACTATAACAGGTAAATAAGTCACCCAATCTTTACCTTATTCTTAAATCATCTTACCCTATTTAGACTTTATAGTACTATTCATATGTTCTACAATACCTGAGTACTTAAGATGATAAGAAACAAAAACTTTACTAAATACTTAAAATTGCATACATGTCCTGCAAAATTTTAAATCATAATCTGATTCCATGGTTTGAAATACAACCCCAATGGAATATGACATAAGTTCACAACAACTTAGCTTTTGTTAAAAATATTATTATTCCTAGAATAACCTCAATTAATTTATCAAAAAGAAACATTAACTAAAAAAAACAACATCCTAATATCCTCCTTTAGTAGGTGGAAAAAAACTAATATAATCAATCTATATGGATTAGCCAAATCCCTCAATACTTTGTAGTATCAGGTTACTCTTTCCTATTGGATTGTTCAAATAAAACATTATTCAGAAGTTTGATGACAAAGTGTTCTAAAATGAGTAGTTCAGAATCTCTTTCATTAGCTTAAACAAAAAAAATCAATCAATCAGTCAGTCAGTCAGTCAGGTACCCGGATATGCAAAAAGAAATATTTTCATTTAAAAATAACTTCATTCATTATTGTTGGAATTATTTTTTTACAATAAATATTATCTTCATCAGTCTGTACTGATTCTAACTAAAACAAAATGTCATAGACCCCCTTTTTATTCTGTGACTAATATTAAATCTTGTAAAAGAATAATCTTACCAGATTATTGTATTTTTTCCTTTACACTGACAATTTAGGTTGGGCTTTCCCAAATATTCTATTTCTGAAAGAAATTTGATCATGTTGAAATTTCTTTTCAGAACCAAAAACATTCCTCTCATACAATATGATTGAATGAACCACACATGCTCTGTCACTCTGACTGCTAAACAAACACATGGCAGTCTTAAGATCAGCTTTCAATGCAGACACTTACAGAAAGTTTAATATTGTCATTCCATTGTGCCAATATTTGGATCCATCTATAGAAGCACAAGAAATTCTTTCCCAATAAATGTCCACTAAAAGTTGACAAAGTGACTTTTTCATGATTAACTTACACAACTGTGGTTCTATCCCTCAAACTGCATCTATTTGATCCCCGTGTATTTTTAAATACCACTACAACTGATCGTTTTAACATCCAATTGCCACTAGACAAAGCTGTGTGCATTGACACCTCCTGTTTACTTTGTAATAACACCTTTAGTGTAACATAAGATGTTTTCAAAACAAATGGTGCAAAACCCACAATGTATCTGATCTGTAGCATTTGGACAATGCACTTCTAACACATTTTTTTATAAATACCAATGAAATTGTCTCATCACCCACATACACTTAAATGTAAAATGGCTGAGAGAGATCTCTATATTAATCAAAAAATACTAAAATTGATAAGGGCTTTCTTTAGATCTTCAAATTATTCTATTATGTTATCTTTTGTTATTAAAAAATATTTGTCCTACAGTAAGCCTATATAATTCATTAAAATTTACTCAGACAGATACTCTGTCTACAAAAATCTCAATGAACTCTTAAGAAAAGTTATTAAGGCCCAAAAAATCTTATTTTTAAAAACAATAACTTTAGTAAGTAATAATACCTTTTAAAAATGTATTTTTTCTCATCCATGAACCCTCTTCCAGATATTTGGAAGACTTTGATCCACAGAAGTGAAAACTGTCATGGCATGACGACTAGTCTGTGTAACTTGATCTGCATTTCTCTGTTGGTAATACACTCCTCGTATGTCACAAACTCTTCAGAGAATGATCTGTTACTGTCAATCTTCGCTAACATGCTTTGTATACAATACACTGTACAATTCGGTAACAATCTAGTTTCTCGTTTTTAAAATGTTTAACCTTTTTACCACTTTTTAAACATATTTTGTTTGTACATCTGCCAAAGATCATGTACACTACGTTATATGACTTTCCTGATTATAGTAATGACAAAAAAAATTGTTTAGAGGACAATCTCGTGAAACTCACAGATTGGATCCTGCCCCAAAACTGCGATTGGCCATATCCCCGAGAAAACTCCTCCCTCAATCAAAGTCCTTACTTTTACCAGAAATACTCATTTACAAAGACTTTTAACAATTGTTATTTTTACATTTTTTTTTTTAGATTGAACAAAACTTTCATATTTTAATATTTTCTCTGGGTAGTCTTAAATAAATTAGAACAATCTACTACTTTTAATTTAATAACCAAATCTAAGTTTGGAATTTTTGTAAAAATTGTTCAATCCTTAACTTATTATTTCTTACAACCAAATCTGTAGGATTTTTGTAAGACACTAAACACCATGTTATTTTCCATAATCTCAATTTCATACAGTTCTTTCCACAATATTAATCAATACTTTTTTCTCTGAAAACTTTTTCTTCTGCCCCACATATATGTGTTTTAAAATGACCACGTGTAATAACACACATTTCTGTTTTTCAGGGCTAAAATATTCATAAACATTTACATGCAGCATTAAACTTAGTTTCCTTATTTAATAAATTCTTTACACTCTGGCGATAATTAATTACCTTACTACTGCATGTATTCCTGATGGTACAGGAAAATACTTCTGAGCCTTGAGATGTTAACCATCCCATGTTACCTTTTTATGTAAACAAACACACTCACCCCTTGTTAGTATGATAGTCCTGTGCGCACTTAAAAAAAACAAGAGATGAATAATGTCCTTTAACTTTGTTGTTCGTTGCCTTTTCTTTAGTTTGTTGCTTTTTCTTTCGTTTGTTGCGTTTTCTTTCGTTTGTAGCGTTTTCTTTCGTTTGTAGCGTTTTCTTTCGTTCGTTGCTTCTTCTTGGAAGAATCATTTTCTTGTAGCTTTTTGCCTTGTTCCTTGTATTGTGTGCTGTAGTGTGCTTCAGTGTGCTTCAGTGTACTTGCCTGTTGATTTTTCTCTGCCTGTTTCTTGGACTTTCCATCTTCAAACATCAAAATCCAACTTTCATCTTAGCTTACCAAATAGTACATACATCTGCCTGTTGCACCTCAATGGTAGCTTTTTCAAATAACGTAAAGTCTCAGTTCCTTGGCAGAAATCTTCACGTACGTAACGTTACGTTTGCACAAACAAAGTCTTGGATTTCTAACAATAGCTTAAAGCATACCGTCCAAATGGCCTTGTCAATCAACTTCGTAGGCTGGGTCTTCCTTTTTTTTTTTCAAAGTTACAAACTTTGGCTAGAGGTGAGAAAACAGACACAGAAAAACTCACCCTCGACTTTACTGAACTGTTGTCCACATCTGACGCAAACGCCTCCTTCTAGGTTCTTTGATCGTTTTTTCCCGAGACTTGATCAATCACAAAATTGTGTTCGTTTCCCCCCTTTGTCAAGGAGTGGGAAAAAATTGACCACTTTAGCTTGCTTGCCATTGAAGAAATGTATAAATATCTAATAATTCTAGATATTATCAATTCTTATTCTCAGGGGCGTTTCTGAATGTATAGCAATGTCTTTGTGTTATATGTTATATAAATATCAGTGTCCTCTCTCCTAGAGGGTAGGGTGTATAGGAGATATGTTTCTGTACTTTGTCCAAGGCCGCATTTCCAACTTACTTTTAGGAATTCGTTTCTTAGTAGAAATTGAAGAATCCTTCGTTCATACGATGCTTCCAGAAAGGTTGTTTATTTGTTCAGAATGATAAGCAAAGACAAGACTGGCTTCTGGTAACATTTGACATGGTGATGGTCTCAGAAGGAGGAGGAGGAGGAGGAGACGACATCTTGATGTTACATTCTCCAAAGTGTTGGGTTACCCTCTTGTCAACCCTACTCCATTCCTATTCTACCATGAATCTGATCCATTCTTATACTGTTTCAAAATGTTATGTCAGCATATCCTAATAACACCCATATTTGCATATATACTTTAAATGGCTATAGTCTAAAGATAAGCAACATTACTCCACCCATTGTCCTGACATAGCAACTCAAAATAGAAATATCTACCCAGCTAAATCACTCCTCTGTCCTTTGTCCTCCATCTTGTTAACCTTCAGAAACCATCACAAATTACATATAACATTTATGTGTTTCATATATTTTTTCAGAAACTTTTATCACTTAAAATAATAATGAACTTAAAATCTTCTAACACCCACCCTGCCATGTGTTGTGCCCAGCATGTAGTGTGTTGTGCCCACTGTGTAATGTACTGTGCTGTTCAGCAGTGCCCACCATGTCATGTGCAGTTCCTAACATGTAATGTGCAGTTGCATTGCCCACCATGAAATCTGCTATGCCATGCAGTGCCCACCATGTAATGTGTTGTGCCCACCATGTAATGTGCTGTGCCCACCATGTAATGCGCTGTGCCCACCACGTCATGTGCTTAGGGTTGCCACATCATCCCTTTAATCCAGGACACACATTAATTACACAGGTTCTGTGTCTGATTAAGGTGTTAATTAAACACAATTGAAGCCTTATCTGCATTAAATCGGCCTCAGAACCTGTGTAATTAATATGTGTCCTGGATTAAAGGGATGATGTGGCAACCCTACATGTGCTGTGCCATGCAGTGCCCACCATGTAATGCGCTGTACCCACCATGTAATGTACTGTGCCATGCAGTGCCCACCATGTAATGCGCTGTACCCACCATGTAATGTGCTGTGCCATGCAGTGCCCACCATGTCAGGTGCTGTGCCCACCATGTCATTTGCTGTGTTGTGCCCACCTTGTCATATGCTGTGTTGTGCCCACCATGTCATGTGCTGTGTTGTGCCCACCATGTCATGTGCTGTGTTGTGCCCGCCATGTCATGTGCTGTGTTGTGCCCACCATGTCATGTGCTGTGTTATGCCCACCATGTCATGTGCTGCACCATGCAGTGCCTACCATCTAATGTGCTGTACTCAATATGTAATGTGCTGTACATTGTCCACCATGGCATGTGCCGTGCAGTACCCACAATGGAATGGGCTGTGTGGGGCTCACCATGTCATGTGCTGTGTCCACCATTTAATGGGCTGTGCTCACAATGTAATGTGCTGTGTCGTGCAGTACCCACCAATGTGCCCAATGGAATGTGGTGTGCAGAGCTCACCATGTCATGTGTGGTGTCCACCATTTAATGTGCTGTGCTCACAATGTAATGTGCTGTGCTGTGTCGTGCAGTACCCACCTTGTCATGTGCTGTGCAGTGCCCACCATGCCATGTGCAGTGCCCACCATATAATATGCTGTGCCCACCATATAATGTGCTGTTCAGTGCCCACTTGTAATGTGCAGTGCCCACCATGTAATGTGCTCAGCTGTGCCCGCCATGTCATGTGCTGTTCCCATCATATAAGGTCCTGTGCCCACCATGTGCATGTGCTGTGTTGTGCCCACCATGCAATGTGCTGTGTTGTGCAGTACCAACCATGTCATGTGCTCTGCCCACCATATAATGAACTGTGCCTACCTTGTAATGTGCTGTATTAGGCAGTGCCAACTGTGTAATGTGCTGTGCCCACCATGAAATGTACTGTGCTTTGCTTACCATTAAATGTGCTGTATCCATGTATCCACCATGTAATGTGTTGTGCCAACCATGTAATGTACTGTGCTATCCCCCCCCCGTGTTATGTACTATGCTGTGCCTCCCACAGACTCACCCCCTCACTCCCACCCCCCTCTCTCTTTCACCCCCCTCACCCCCTCTCTCTCTCATCCCCTCTCTTTCACCCTGTTCTCTCTCTCACCCCCTTCACCCCTTACCACCCTCTCTCTCTTTCACCCTCTCTCTATTCCCCTTTTTCTCACCCCCTCTCTCTTGTCCCCTCTCTCTCACCCCCTCTCTCTCTCTATCTCTCTCTCTCTCTCTCTCTCTCTCTCTCTCTCATTCACCCCTTTCTCTCTCTTTCCCCCTCCCTCTCATCCCCTCTTTCAACCCCCCATCTTGCTATCACCCCCCCCCTCTCTCTCTCTCTTAACCACTCTCTCACACCCCTCTCTCTCTTTAATTTAAATTTAACAAAAATTGTTTGCGTTTTAATTTTATTTATTTCCATAAAAAGGCCCACCAAAATCCTTAGCACCAGGCCCATGTTGCTCTTAATCTGGCCCTGCTTCTCAGTTTGGATTTTCCAAATTTTGGACAAGATTCAATCTATGCAACAGGATGATAATACCATATACCCTGCTAAACAAATTCAAGGGTGGTTCCATTAACTCCAAGAAGTTTTTTTTCTGTACTGAACATCCCGAACTGCTATGAGAGCAAGGGTACAAAGTGCAACTGTTTTCTCCAACTAAGAACTGGAGGATGACACAAATCTGGTCTGTGACTTGGTAATCATTCCTTGTTCTGCTCACCTTGAACTACAGGTATATTTGTTTCGTCTAGAAAAAATAAGCACAGAATTCTAAGCACAGAATGCTTAGGCCTCGTTTACACTTGCATTGCCCCTACTGCTTTAAAATACATTTTTAAAGTGTTTTTGATGCATTTATGTTTTAATGAAGCTTGACAAATGCCCTTTGTGTGTTGGTTTTCTATTTGTATTAAAGGGGAAGTGATGTTAAATGGGATGTGATAATGAAGATGATGCCAGATTTGAGGCATGATTAGGTGTTGGTGTGGTATCTGGTGTTTTTTTTTTTTTTTGGTCTAGGTGTTTTTCATGGCTCAGTGGTACCCCCCGCTCAGCAGATGTCCAGCTCATCAGTTTCTTAGCTCAGTAGTTCCCCAGCAAGGTAATACACCAAGTTTAGTAGATCCCACGCTGCAATTTCCTGGCTCAGAGATCCCCCTCTCAACATTTTCCAGGCTCAGTAGTACCCCCACTCAGTAGTACCCCCCTGCTGAGTGTCAAATTATCCCTCCCTACAGTCAGCAGTATAACCCCCCCACTCAATAGTACCCCACATGTTTAGTAGTACATTTCCCACACCCCCAACCCACCTGCTCAGCTCAGTAGTTCCCCTCACTCAGTAGTACATTACCATTTCCCAGCTCTCTGCTCTGAGGTACATTCCTGCCCCTCCTCCCCCTCTCCCTGCTCAGTAGTACATTCTCCATACTCCCAAATCCCATGAAACTCTGCTCTGCAGGTCTCTTCCTTCTGATCCTTCATTCTGTTGATCTACTGCTCTTCTTATCCTCTCTGCTCTGTAGATTCTGGTCGGGTCTCATCTTGCTGCTGCTCTACACTGAATACCACAGCCTGGACATGAACACACAAACACTGCTAATGCTGAATAGGCCCAGCTGCAGATGCAGTTAGAGAATGCTACCATAAGTCTTATTTAAACTTGGAACTGAGGGCAGCAAATCCCACAGTTGAGCAGCATTTTCTCTGCTCCTCAACTACTCACCACGTTGCTACTGAGACAGCAGTCAAGGGTATAAGCATGCCACGGCCGCAATGCTGTGCTTCACAATCATGGCAGGAATGATACTATCTATTTTGCATTCAAGTGAATAGGGAAGTACTACAACCACCCCGCAATTGTGCGTGGTTGTCCAGTAATTAGGTGCAGCATCTCAAGACTGCCATAGAAGTCTTTGGCCTCATTTAGACTACACTTTCAGATCGTTTTTCTGACAGCAATAGACAGGCAGTGAGAAAGCATGGTATTGTCTCACCACCTGTTTTAACCATCTAATTTTTTTAAAGGGTACATTTTATTCATAATTTACGACACAATAAATACCAGTTCATAAGTTGACTAAAACTACACATTGCAAGGTTTTTTGTTTTTTTTTAGGCTTATCTTTGTCCACAAGACAGTGATAATATACAAGCTGATGTATATGTTGATTAGGGATGAGCTTCGAGTTCGAGTCGAACTCATGTTCTACTCGAACATTGGCTGTTCGCAAGTTCGCCGAACAGCGAACAATTTGGGGTGTTCGCGGCAAATTCGAATGCCGCGGAACACCCTTTAAAAGTCTATGGGAGAAATCAAAAGTGCTAATTTTAAAGGCTTATATGCAAGTTATTGTCATAAAAAGTGTTTGGGGACCGGGGTCCTGCCCCAGGGGACATGGATCAATGCAAAAAAAAGTTTTAAAAACGGACGTTTTTTCAGGAGCAGTGATTTTATTAATGCTTAAAGTAAAACAATAAAAGTGTAATATCCCTTTAAATTTCGTACCTGGGGGGTGTCTATAGTATGCCTGTAAAGGGGCGCATGTTTCCTGTGTTTAGAACAGTCTGACAGCAAAATGACATTTGGAAGGAAAAAACTCATTTAAAACTACCCGCGGCTATTGCATTGCCGACAATACACATAGAAGTTCATTGATAAAAACGGCATGGTAATTCCCCACAGGGCAACCCCGAACCAAAATAAAAAAAAAAAAATGATGTGGGGGTCCCCCTAAATTCCATACAAGGCCCTTCAGGTCTGGTATGGATATTAAGGGGAACCCCAGCCAAAATTTAAAAAAAAAATTGACGTGGGGTTCCCCCTAAATTCCATACCAGACCCTTCAGGTCTGGTATGGATTTTAAGGGGAACCCCGCGCCAAAAAAAAAAAAAAAAAAACGGCGTGGGGTCCCCCTAAAAATCCATACCAGACCCTTATCCGAGCACGCAACCTGGCAGGCCGCAGGAAAAGAGGGGGGGACGAGAGTGCGCATCCCCCCCCTCCTGAACCGTACCAGGCCACATGCCCTCAACATTGGGAGGGTGCTTTGGGGTAGCCCCCCAAAACACCTTGTCCCCATGTTGATGAAGACAAGGGCCTCATCCCCACAACCGTGGCCGGTGGTTGTGGGGGTCTGCGGGCGGGGGGCTTATCGGAATCTGGAAGCCCCCTTTAACAAGGGGACCCCCAGATCCCGGCCCCCCCCCTGTGTGAAATGGTAAGGGGGTACTTACCCCTACCATTTCACTAAAAAACTGTCAAAAATGTTAAAAATGACAAGAGACAGTTTTTGACAATTCCTTTATTTAAATGCTTCTTCTTTCTTCCTTCATCTTCTTCTTCTTCTGGTTCTTCTGGCTCTTCTGGTTCTTCCTCCGGCGTTCTCGTCCAGCATCTCCTCCGCGGCGTCTTCTATCTTCTTCTCCTCGGGCCGCTCCGCACCCATGGCATGAGGGGGGAGGCTCCCGCTCTTCTCTTCATCTTCTTCTTCATCTTCATCTTCTTCTTCATCTTCTTCTTCTTCTTCTTCTTCTCTTCTTCATCTCTTCTTCCTTCTTCATTTCTTCTGCGGGCCGCTCCGCAGCCATGCTGGCATGGTGGGAGGCTCCCGCTGTGTGACGGCGTCTCTTCGTCTGACGGTTCTTAAATAACGGGGGGCGGGGCCATCCGGTGACCCCGCCCCCCTCTGACGCACGGTGAATTGACGGGACTTCCCTGTGACGTCACGGGGAATGCCACAGGGAAGTCCCGTCATGTCCCGTGCGTCAGAGGGGGGCGGGGTCACCGGGTGGCCCCGCCCCCCGTTATTTAAGAACCGTCAGATGAAGAGACGCCGTCACACAGCGGGAGCCTCCCTCCATGCATGGATGCGGAGCGGCCCGCAGAAGAAATGAAGAAGGAAGAAGAGATGAAGAAGAGAAGAAGAAGAAGAAGAAGAAGATGAAGAAGAAGATGAAGATGAAGATGAAGAAGAAGATGAAGAGAAGAGCGGGAGCCTCCCCCCTCATGCCATGGGTGCGGAGCGGCCCGAGGAGAAGAAGATAGAAGACGCCGCGGAGGAGATGCTGGACGAGAACGCCGGAGGAAGAACCAGAAGAGCCAGAAGAACCAGAAGAAGAAGAAGATGAAGGAAGAAAGAAGAAGCATTTAAATAAAGGAATTGTCAAAAACTGTCTCTTGTCATTTTTAACATTTTTGACAGTTTTTTAGTGAAATGGTAGGGGTAAGTACCCCCTTACCATTTCACACAGGGGGGGGGCGGGATCTGGGGGTCCCCTTGTTAAAGGGGGCTTCCAGATTCCGATAAGCCCCCCGCCCGCAGACCCCCACAACCACCGGCCACGGTTGTGGGGATGAGGCCCTTGTCTTCATCAACATGGGGACAAGGTGTTTTGGGGGGCTACCCCAAAGCACCCTCCCAATGTTGAGGGCATGTGGCCTGGTACGGTTCAGGAGGGGGGGGGCGCACTCTCGTCCCCCCCTCTTTTCCTGCGGCCTGCCAGGTTGCGTGCTCGGATAAGGGTCTGGTATGGATTTTTAGGGGGACCCCACGCCGGTTTTTTTTTTTTTTTTGGCGCGGGGTTCCCCTTAAAATCCATACCAGACCTGAAGGGTCTGGTATGGAATTTAGGGGGAACCCCACGTCAATTTTTTTTTTAAATTTTGGCTGGGGTTCCCCTTAATATCCATACCAGACCTGAAGGGCCTTGTATGGAATTTAGGGGGACTCCCACATCATTTTTTTTTTTTAATTTTGGTTCGGGGTTGCCCTGTGGGGAATTCCCATGCCGTTTTTATCAATGAACTTCTATGTGTAGTGTCGGCAATGCAATAGCCGCGGTAGTTTTAAATGAGTTTTTTCCTTCAAAATGTCATTTTGCTGTCAGACTGTTCTAAACACGGGAAACATGCGCCCCTTTACAGGCATACTATAGACACCCCCCAGGTATGAAATTTAAAGGGATATTACACTTTTATTGTTTGACTTTAAGCATTATTAAAATCACTGCTCCTGAAAAAACGGCCGTTTTTAAAACTTTTTTTTGCATTGATCCATGTCCCCTGGGGCAGGACCCAGGTCCCCAAACACTTTTATTGACAATAACTTGCATATTAGCCTTTAAAATTAGCACTTTTGATTATTCATGTTCGTGTCCCATAGACTTTAATGGTGTTCGCGTGTTCGAACGAATTTTTTTCCTGTTCGCATGTTCTGGTGCGAACCGAACAGGGGGGTGTTCGGCTCATCCCTAATGTTGATATTGCACGGTTATGTGAATGATTGTCATCTTCATTGTGTTATTGATATGTACTATTTCCACGGTGGATATTGTCATTATTGTGTCGTAAATTATGAATAAAATGTACCCTTTAAAAAAATGAGGTGGTTAAAATAGGTGGTGAAGAGACAATACCATGCTTTCTCACTGCCTGTCTATTGCTGTCAGAAAAGCGATCTGAAAGCATAGTCTAAATGAGGCCAAAGACTTCTATGGGAGCCTTGAGATGCTGCAAAGCATAATGAAAGTGACATGGAGTATAATTTCTGAAGTGAAGCAAATCAAAGCAAAGCAAACTCACTAGCGTGCACATATAACCATTTTATTTAGTGAGAGGTGCTTTGATTGGCATTCAGAGTACATTAAAAAAGCGTTTTACATTTTGAAGCAAGTGTAAACGAGGCCTCAGGGCAGATATTCTCAAAAGAATGGGATATTGGCACGTATCTGCCTCTCCAAGAACAAGTTAATTTTACAATGGGGCTTACCCAAGGACCTGCCTTAGGATGACAGTGTTGCATGGTTTGTCAGCTCCATATTAAAGGCAGGATAAGTAGAAAACATATTTCTTAACAAGCTTGGAGCTCTTCCTATGTGATAACGTGGGCTTATGACTGCCAGAGGCACGTATTATCACAGATATTATTTTACATTTATAGAGTAAGTGATTCATTTGAGTATGTTTTCATTTTTTAAGTGTCAGTGTATGCACCGTATGTTAGATATAAAGAACATTGACTGGATTGTTTTGTACAAAAATATTATTTATTTCCTAAAATTCACAAATATAGTATCTGAAAGATCACATGTATTGTGGCTAAGCGTGTCTCTAATACGTCAGGGATGTCTTTCTTTTCCTAAAATGTAAATGTTTTCATTCTTCTCTCTCAGGGGCACAAATAGCCATTGGGTACTTATTTGGTGTGAGTCACTTGTTAAAGTGCTTGTCATTTCAGTTAGCTAGATGCAGACCAGCATACATATTATAACCTTCTATCATGATTCAGTCAGTATTCTGGAAAGAGAGAATATTCTATTAGCTTCGGTTACAAGCAAAAATGCGAAATGACAAAATTAGAATAGAGGATTACTTGTAGAAGTGTGAAGGGAATTTGTACAGAGAGAAATATGCAAGCTTTCCTTGTTTCTTTCATTTTCTCATTCTTTCTGTAATCTGTGGCCATTTTTGTACCAGCACTCTTTCCAAGATGGTGCCTGATCTACCAACTGTGTCTGCACATGGTGATTTCATTAGGAGGCAAGCTCCTTTTAAAACAAAGTTTGTTTTCTGAGCTTTGGGATTGCTGTACTATTGTGGGTATCCTAGCCAACCTGGTTTCTGTTGGTGTGCTTCCCACTACCTAACATCATCTAAGTAGGGTTGCCACCTCAACCCTTTAAAACCAAACACATATTGGTAACAGGCTCTGGGGCTAATTTAATGCAGGTAAGGCACTAAGTGAACTTAATTACCATCTAATCAGCCACAGAATGTAAATAATATGTGTTCGGTTTTAAAGGGATGAGGTGGCAATTCTACATCTAAAGCCTCGTACACACGATCAGAAAATCGTATGGAAAATACCACTTTCAAAGCGATCGTATGATAATCGGATCGTTAGTACAGAGTTTTTGAGAGCCGATCATGACAGTTCATCGAATATGATGCCAGATCGTACGATTTTTGTTTAACCACTTCAGCCCCAGAAGAATTTTCCCCCTTAATGACCAGGCCATTTTTAGCGATACAGCACTGCATCGCTTTAACTGACAATTGCACGGTCATACTATGTTGTACCCAAACAAAAGTTATGTCTTTTTCTCCCCCACAAATAGAGCTTTCTTTTGGTGGTATTTGATCATCTCTGCGGTTTTTATTATTTGCGCTATAAATAAACAAAGAGCGCCAATTTTGAAAAAAAACATTTTTTTTTACTTTTTGCTATAATACATATCCAAAAGAAAGAATGTAAAAAAACAAATGTATTCATCAGTTTAGGCCGATATATATTCTTCTACATATTTTTGGGGAAAAAAAATCGCAATAGGCGTATATTGATTGGTTTGCACAAAAGTTATCACGTCTACAAAATAGGGGATATATTTAGGCATTTTTAAAATGTTTCTATTATTTTTACTACTAACGGTGGCGATCTGCGTTTGTTTGTGGGACTGCAACATTGTAGCGGAAAAATCAGACTCCAAATGACACTTTTTGGGGACCAGTGACATTATTACATTATTACATGCTATAAAATGCACTGATCAATGTAAAAATGACACTGGCAGGGAAGGGGTTAACACTAGGGGAGATCAAGGGGTTAAGTGTGTTCCCTGAGTGTGTTTAAACTGTAGGGGGGATGGGAAACCATACCAGTGACATGACAGGGATCACTGTTCCGGATCACTGGGAACAATAGATCTCTGACATGTCACTAGGCAGAACAGGTTAATGCCTTGTTTACATAGGCAGTTCCCCATCCTGCCTGTGTACAAGGCAATTGCGGGTCGCTGGTGGAGATCGAGTCCGCGGGCACGTTCCTGCAGTGTGCAGCGAAAGCAAGCACTATGGCGATTCATGCAGGATTGCCATACTGTCGCCGTATGACGATGGCGGGCAGGCGGACGGGATGAGGTTAAGCAGTACAGCTATCAATTGAAAATGCAATACAAATGCATTACGACACATGATGTCACTTCTGAATTTTTATTCTGTTGTACAGGAATTTTCATGACATTAGTAAACTCATCAGATTCGATCTGAGACGAGCATGCAAAAAAACGGATGATCAAACCCGGGTACGTACACGGGTGGCCCCGCCCCCTCTGATGCCACGGGAAAGCCATTGGGAAGTTCCCGTGCGTCAGAGGGGCCAGGGGCACCCGGGTACGTCACCGCGTGGCCCCGCCCTTAGTTAAAAAAGAACTGTCATGGCACTGAAGCATCATAAGGCGGGTGCCTCCCATGGAGGCGGATCTTTTTTATTTTTTTTTCAGTCCATCGGCGGAGTGAGAGAAGAAGATTAATGGACTTTGTGGGACATTTTTATTTTTAAATTTTTTTAATAAAGGACTTGTCCCAAGATGTGTCTTGTGGTTTTTTAACATTTTGACACTTTTTTGTGACATGTTACGTGTAGAATGTACCCGTTACCATTTCAAACAGGGGGGCCAGGATCTGGGGATCCCCTTGTTAAAGGGGGCTTCCAGATTCTGATAAGCCCCCCGCCCGCAGACCCCCACAACCACTGGGCAAGGGTTGTGGAGATGAGGTCCTTGTCCCCATCAACATGGGGACAAGGTGCTTTGAGGGCTACCCCAAAGCACCCTCCCCAGGTTGAGGGCATGTGGCCTGGTAAGGTTCAGGAGGGGGGGCACTCTCTCACCCCCCCTCTTTTCCTGTGGCCTGCCAGGTTGCATGTTCGGATAAGGGTATGGTATGGATTTTTGGGGGACCCCCATGCCATTTTTTTAAATTTATGGCACGGGGTTCCCGTTAAAATCCCTTTAGGTCTGGTATGGATTTTGAGGGGGGCCCCTACGCCATTTAAAAAAAAAAATGGTACCCCATTACCATTTCACACAGGGGGGGCGGGATCTGGGGGTCCCCTTGTTAAAGGGGGCTTCCAGATTCCAATAAGCCCCCCACCCGCAGACCCCCACAACCACCGGCCATGTGCTAAATCTTTGCGCAAATGATTAAGCACATGATACTGTGTGACACATGTCTGCCTTGATGCCTTTATTGTCGTTTTTCCTGTGGTGTGTCACTTGGATGGATTAATAAAGGACTCATATTCATCATCTTGGAGTGCAGCCGTTCCTTCCTTTTTGCAGTTTGTATGGCGGGTGAGCCATGGCTAGCATCCTTGAGACGAGTCCTTCAATTCATTTCACGCATTCATTTATCTGGGTTCACCCACCTGAGCGGTGTTCCTTGTTTTTTTCCCACATAATAATTCTGTACACTAATAGTTGCCCAATACTGTAATTGTGCATACATAGATCTTCTCTTAAGAAACCCAAAACCTCACTTTTACTTTCTTAAATATTCGGGTTTGAGGTTTATTAAAATTTTGGATTTTGGCACTGTAGTTTTTAATAAATCCTCAAAAATACAACTTGCCTAATAATTGTGCACACAGTGTATAAGTATAATGGGAAGTCTGCCATCAACTATTCTAATGGTGAAATTGGCTCACTGGCATTTTCCACCACCTTCAAAATGCATTCCTAGCTCAACGGGACAAATAGACTGTCTCGCAATCTATCAATAATACCAACAAAGTGAAAGAATTTCTGTGGCCGTAGACACAGTGCCACAATCTATCAAACTACTTTCCAATTACCATCCCATCTTGGAACACAAATACATCAGATGTCAGTCAACATGTCTGGGGTTCCCACTTTAAGGACTTTATTAGGGATGAGCTTCGAGTTCGAGTCGAACTCATGTTCGACTCGAACATTGGCTGTTCGCAAGTTCGCCGAACAGCGAACAATTTGGGGTGTTCACGGCAAATTCGAATGCCGCGGAACACCCTTTAAAAGTCTATGGGAGAAATCAAAAGTGCTCATTTTAAAGGCTTATATGCAAGTTATTGTCATAAAAAGTGTTTGGGGACCTGGGTCCTGCCCCAGGGGACATGGATCAATGCAAAAAAAAGTTTTAAAAACGGACGTTTTTTCAGGTGCAGTGATTTTATTAATGCTTAAAGTCAAACAATAAAAGTGTAATATCCCTTTAAATTTCGTACCTGGGGGGTGTCTATAGTATGCCTGTAAAGGGGCGCATGTTTCCTGTGTTTAGAACAGTCTGACAGCAAAATGACATTTTGAAGAAAAAAACACATTTAAAACTACCCGCGGCTATTGCATTGCCGACAATACACATAGAAGTTCATTGATAAAAACGGCATGGGAATTCCCCACAGGGCAACCCCGAACCAAAAAAAAAAAAAAAAAAAATGATGTGGGGGTCCCCCTAAATTCCATACAAGGCCCTTCAGGTCTGGTATGGATATTAAGGGGAACCCCAGCCAAAATTTAAAAAAAAAATTGACGTGGGGTTCCCCCTAAATTCCATATCAGACCCTTCAGGTCTGGTATGGATTTTAAGGGGAACCCCGCGCCAAAAAAAAAAAAAAAACGGTGTGGGGTCCCCCCAAAAATCCATACCAGACCCTTATCCGAGCACGCAACCTGGCAGGCCGCAGGAAAAGAGGGGGGGACGAGAGTGCGCCCCCCCCCTCCTGAACCGTACCAGGCCACATGCCCTCAACATTGGGAGGGTGCTTTGGGGTAGCCCCCCAAAACACCTTGTCCCCATGTTGATGAAGACAAGGGCCTCATCCCCACAACCCTGGCCGGTGGTTGTGGGGGTCTGCGGGCGGGGGGCTTATCGGAATCTGGAAGCCCCCTTTAACAAGGGGACCCCCAGATCCCGGCCCCCCCCCTGTGTGAAATGGTAAGAGGGTACTTACCCCTACCATTTCACTAAAAAACTGTCAAAAATGTTAAAAATGACAAGAGACAGTTTTTGACAATTCCTTTATTTAAATACTTCTTCTTTCTTCTATCTTCCTTCATCTTCTGGTTCTTCTGGCCCTTCTGGTTCTTCCTCCGGCGTTCTCGTCCAGCATCTCCTCCGCGGCGTCTTCTATCTTCTTCTCCTCGGGCCGCTCCGCACCCATGGCATGAGGGGGGAGGCTCCCGCTCTTCTCTTCATCTTCTTCATCTTCTTCTTCTTCTTCATCTCTTCTTCCTTCTTCTCTTCTTCATTTCTTCTCCGGGCCGCTCCGCAGCCATGCTGGCATGGTGGGAGGCTCCCGCTGTGTGACGGCGTCTCTTCGTCTGACGGGTCTTAAATAACGGGGGGCGGGGCCATCCGGTGACCCCGCCCCCCTCTGACGCACGGTGACTTGACGGGACTTCCCTGTGACGTCACGGGGAATGCCACAGGGAAGTCCCGTCATGTCCCGTGCGTCAGAGGGGGGTGGGGTCACCGGGTGGCCCCGCACCCCGTTATTTAAGAACCGTCAGACGAAGAGACGCCGTCACACAGCGGGAGCCTCCCACCATGCCAGCATGTGATTCCAAGATGAACCAGGACTGGAAAATTACAGAAATGCGAGTATAAAAGAGTGAAGAAAATACTGCAGAGTGACAACTCAGAGTTCACTGAGGCTGCTGACATCACATCTATAATGGCTGCACCAAGCAGTAATCTCACGGCTTTTGGATATCTATACAAGGTGTTTACAGTTCAAAACACGAATACAGTAAAATATGTTTAATGCATATATAATCTTATGTTATAATATTGTTGTTGAAATGAGTCTGTCAACATGGTCTCTTTACCCTCCTTCTGAAAATGCTAGCTGCCTTGTTGTCTCTGAATTCAGTTCTTTCTGACTCACTAACCTGAAGCAATCAGCAAAAGAAGTCAAAGTGACTCCAGGATTCCAGATCTATAGATTTTTCTGAGTGACTCAGAGGAGTTAGAGGAGCTGAAGTTAGAAGCTAATTGGCTACCATGCACATCTGAGATTTTGCACTCTCCACTTTTAGTAAATCAACCCCAAAATGTCTTGATGCCACTGAATCAGCATGTCAACCAGGCAACATTTCAGGAGAGGTCATCAATGGAAGCCAATGTATTCCTCTTACTACAAGCGGAAACCAAATATTCCAATCAGTTGCAACAAAATGCAATAAGGTAACCTTTTATATGTTTATTTGAATCAGAAAACAACATAAACATTGAAACAAATACTGTGTAACCTTCTGTTAAATTCAGTTCAGTTAATGCTTATATGGATATAATACAACATATTTAAACAGCACTATGTTGCTTAATTGCTATAAAATGTGATGGTTATAAAACAAGCAAATAATCCAGCTAAAATTAGATCTCTGGTTGTGCATTTAAACATACACCTCTATTGGGAATGAAATGAAAAACCAATTGCCGTCATGTTATGTCGCTTCTATTTGTGCCCCAAGGCTGCTCGCCCCCGGAGACGATGCGGTGGTCGCTAAACCCGCCGGGCTCCCGCGATCGCTTGTGACACGGCGATAACTTGGATCTCTGTGTGTAAACATAGAGATCCTGGTTCTCTGAGGGGAGAAGAGACTGATCGTGTGTTCATACAAAGTATGAACACCAATCTATCTCTTCCCCTAGCTAGTCCCATCCCCCCTTCAGTTAGAACACACACTAGAGAACACAGTTAACCCCTTGAATGGCGCAGTGCCAAATCGCAAAAAATGCTCTGGTCATTCAGCAGCCAAATCTTCCAGGGCTGAAGTGGTTAAACGTATACTAAGTAATGCCTCATTATTTTTGAAATGTCTAAAGCATTATGGAAAAGTTTACTTGTTCATAGGAATCACATCTTTCAAAGACCTTTCCATTTCTCTTTTGATTTTTTTTTTTAATGAAGACTTTACTTCTCCATCCTCATAACTAATCCACAGCATGGAGATTTAGACCAAATACTGTATACTAGTAGAATGTCATCTATCTTTTAACAGAAATAAGTTGGGTAAGGACTGAGCAGTAATGGTAGTGTGAAGGTTAAGATTCAGCAAGCCACAAGAATCAGTCTGATGTGGAGAGTAAATGAGTTTCTTTACTTCCAAGACAATTAAATTAGACACAGCCTCAAACTAGGAGATAGAAAATACTCTTAGAAACACAAGATTATATACTACGATGGGACAATGATTATGAAGGTGGTCATGGCAGCCTTTGTGTACAAACAACATTATAAGCAGAATTATTGAAGTGTTAAAAATCAAAAATAATTTCAATAGGAAATACATTTGTTTACATGTACTGTATGTAACCTATCTCCAGGTAGCAGAATCTATTCCATACAATCACTGAATGACATACTTGTAATGTTTCCTTGCTTGTCTAACAGGACATATTAGCCATACTAAGGATTAGTATTTGTGAATACATCAAATTTTTTCTTTATCATAAATAACTTTTAAATGCTTTAATGTAATGGTGAGCAGCTAGCTAGATTTTAGAAGAGTCTGTTCTGCCCCTCAGAATGCCAGATTAACAGTTCACATTCTGGTAAAGCAAGCATGAGAATTTCAGTACAGAACATCTCAAAGATGTATGACTTTTTATATCCAATCCTGTCACTGGCAAGGCAGAACCTGTGACACAGAACAGTACTTACAGAGAACTTCTACTCAAGGTTGAAGTGGAAGTGAACAGAGCAGTGAGGGAGTATGGGGAAGGTAAATATCACAGGGAGAGGATATGGGCTATGAAGAGAACCTGTTACATTGTTCTGAATGGGCAAAGTGACAGGTAATCCTATCATATGTTTTTACACTTTCCACCATGTACATTTTCAGGTGGACCCAAACACGCACAAGAACAAGCATATTCTTGTCTAAGAGAGCCAGTATTAAAGATCAGTAAATATGCATGTACCTGTATAGGCACAAGCTGTGATATGTTTGCCCCATAGGCCAGAATATGTACTTAGGAGACACAGGCTTGTTATGAGGCACTAGCACCATGTTGCCTCCATCTGGTTCTCTTTTGTTTTCACCATGGTGGTATGGTGGTTTAAGGAACACATTTTTCTTTTTGTTTTACTATTTATAGAGCTCTTCCAGATT
Organism: Lithobates clamitans; assembly: GCA_037952925.1. Taxonomy (NCBI): domain Eukaryota; kingdom Metazoa; phylum Chordata; class Amphibia; order Anura; family Ranidae; genus Lithobates; species Lithobates clamitans. Next base: position 8,591,387 of record JBBGZY010000655.1, read on the forward strand.
TGATTTTGTTTCTTTTTTTCAAAAAACACATATACAAAGAGAACAAACAGATCATAACTCAAAAAACAATAGCAAGGCAAAAACTGCCATTAAATGCACAACCCCCCCCCCCCCCCCAAAAAAAAATAAATAAATAAATAAATAAACAAAGAGAAAAAAACCCATTGTAACAGTCAGCAAACATCCAACATTGCCCACGGGGCCTACTTTTAACCACTTCAATACCGGGCCTATTCTGGCACTTCTCTCCTACATGTAAAAATCATCATTTTTTTGCTAGAAAATTACTCAGAACCCCCAAACATTATATATGTTTTTTTAGCAGACACCCTAGGGAATAAAATGGCAGTCATTGCAACTTTTTATCTCACACGGTATTTGCGTAATAATTTTTCAAACGCCTTTTTTTTTGAGAAAAAACGGTTTCATGAATTAAAAAATAACAAAACAGTAAAGTTAGACCAATTTTTTTGTATAATGTGAAAGATGATGTTACGCCGAGTAAATAGATACCTAACATGTCATGCTTTAAAATTGCGCACAATCATGGAATGGCACCAAACTTCATTACTTAAAAATCTCCATAGGCGACGCTTTAACATTTTTTACAGGTTACCAGTTTAGAGTTACAGAGGAGGTCTAGTGCTAGAATTGTTGCACACGCCCTAACGCATGCGGCGATACCTCACATGTGTGGTTTGAGCAGGGTTTACATATGTGGGAGGAACTTACGTGTGCGTTCGCTTCTGAGCACGAGCTACTGGGGACAGGGGCATTTTAAATTTTTTTTATTATTATTTTATTTATTTTTAACTTAATTTTTTTATTTTTACACTTTTTTTTAACATTTTTTTTTTGATTACTTTTATTCCTATTACAAGGAATGTAAACATCCCTTGTAATAGAAATCTATGTGACAGGTCCTCTTTATGGAGAGATGTGGGGTCAATAAGACCCCACATCTCTCCTCTAGGCTGGAAAGCATGAGATCGGGAAAAAAATTCACCGATCTCATGCTGACAGCCGCGATCGCGGCTTAGTTTATTTTCGGGATCCCGGGCGTGACGTCATAACGTCACGCCCGGGCCTCCGACAGTCATAGAGATGAGTGGTGACCATCTGGTCACCACTCATCTCTATTGTCAACATCCGGCGCCTAACGATTCGTTCTTCGGGCTCCCGATGGCACGGGAGAGCCCGGAGAAGCACCAGATGGCGACGGGAGGGGACGCCTATAAGAACGATCAAGCGGCAGAACTGCCGCTATGATTGTTCTTATCGTGCACAGAATCGCCAGCTGAAAAGAATGATATCTGAATGATGCATCTAGCTGCAGGCATCATTCAGATATCCCCCTAAAAGTAGAGGAAGTCATTTTACTATAGGCGGGTATTGAAGTGACCTAAACAATACTGCTATTATTAAGACAACCTGTCACCTAGCTCAGTACTGGACTCATATGTGCTAACCACAGTGACCAAATTAAGTCAAATTTCTTAGATAAATTTCTACAAAATAAAATATGTTCATCATTAGAAATGCACTTATTAAGATCAAATATCTAGTCAGATATGGTTGGAGGATGTGGGGAGGTCCACCTAAAATGGAATTCCGCCCAAAAAGGGAAGCTCTGCTTGTCTGCACCTCCCCCCCCCCGTTGCCACATTTGACACCTTTCAGGTGCGTTTGCTGCAGCAAACTCAGCCGGAAGTTTGACCCCCTCCTCCTCCCCCGGCCACCGGGCCATTCACAAAGCACAGCGTGCTTTGCGCATGCGCAGTAGGAATCCAGCTGTGAAGCCACAAGGCCGAGATGGCAGTGGAGGCCACACTCGAGAGCAGATTAAAAGAATCAGCTAGGGTGAGGACCTCGCTGGATTCATGGACAGGTAAGTGTCCTAATATTAAAAGTCAGCAGCTACAGTATTTGTAGATGCTGACTTTTAATTTTTCTAAAGAAGTCTGGAGCTCCATTTTAAGGGCAAGTTGTCTTCAAGCCACAAATAGTGCATGTATAACAGTAATCTGCTTTGGTGGACACTGAAGAGTCAACATATCCCAGTAAACATACAAGAAGATCCACTGGAAGATCCACAATGAACACCTTTTCACATATGTGGATGTGACAGGCTTCCTGAGAGACAAAAACTCTATAGTAGGGCTAGTGGGCAGCTATGATTATTTGCTTATACAGTACATAGTAAATCTCTTTAGGTATCACAAATATTTTTAAAGTAACATAATTTAGACATCTAAATATATGTAGGTATGCTCAGGTATACAATCAATGACTTCAATTATTATAAAAAAAAAAAAAAAAGAAAGAAACAGATGGTCTTGTTTTACAGCAAGAATATTACTGAAAGGAAACAAACACTTCATTTTCTTGTAATTCCCTTTCAACAGCGTGACAAGTACACAGAGAAAGTGGAAATACCCAAATGAAAGCACTACTCAATAAAAAAAACATGCCACAGAATGTGATTTCCTTTATTGTATCTAGAGTATCTGTCAGCCTTCATCTACATCTTAAGTGGTCTCTTACTACAGCACAGCCGAAAAAATGATGAAAGCATTCCTTCTCTGTGTAGATCTATAAAGCTCTCATAAAGAGAGTTGCAGGCTATGTATGACAGATTATGTATGAGTGTTAACAAGCAAAATCAGACATATCATCATCACGACATTCACCATTCACAGATGCAGAGGGTAAACTGTGATATGAAAATTATACAAATTTCTGCTTTATGGTTGACAAATACGTACATTTATTTTGTTATCATTTTGTTGCATGCTGTGTAACAAAATCGGGGAACAATATTTGTATATAATATACTGAAGTATCTTGGATAGTGCTCACCTTCTGGATTTCTCTTGAATATTTGCTACACAGCCACACCATAGAAACTGAAGTCACATTCAAGGCATTCATGTCTTTTTTTTAGACATGAATGGAAGGAATATAGATGTATGTAATTTCAGTCAATGGCTAGAAATTAGATTTGGAATTTAGCCAAAATTTTTGTGATGGTACCTTAACGTTTATTTAGCTTTATATGTGACTGTGAGTGCATGATATATAATACATTTATACAGAATATAAATGTAGCACACTACCCCCGTAGGAGCTGCTGAGTAGTTCGTTCCTATTCGCTAGTGTGGTTCTTTTACCCCCCTTCCTTGAACTGATGACACAGCAGATAAACGTGAAACTTTATTCTTTTCCATTGGTGCATAGCTGAAAAGAATGTGCAACATGTACCATCTAGATCCTCAGTAAGTATGAGCTGCCTTTATAAACTTGGTTCCTGTAATGGTAGTTATAACCTTTTCCCTTGATGAACCGACAGCGCCCCTCTGAAAGACACCTTGGGTCTCAGATTTTAAGAAGTGTTAGGCTTCACCTGCCCATCTTGACTTCCACAATCCTTCCTGGTCGGTTCAGGAAAAGTCAGAGATAGCCCCAATCTACCGCATACTCTTGACAGTCACTTCCTGCTCCACATGTTCAGAACCATCCCATACGGTAATGTCTGATCCATGATTACTGGAGATTCTTTAAATGTCTTTAGTCACCTCCTTTCCCCCATGGCACACTCCTCTCCTCCATGGCACACTCTTCTCCTCCTGGCACACTCCTCTCCCCCTGAGGGGAGAGAACCCCAGGCTGCACCAACTTCTACATGATGTCTTCCTCTGCAAATCTTTTCCCATCAGCCGGGCTCCTTTGAGCATGTGACCCACAGTTTATATGAGCCTGATAGCCCCTGCCCACTCAAATTAATGATTGGTTCAGGGTAGCCCATACAACTAACTGTATCCTGTTTCCAATTTATCTTCCCTCCAGCACCTCTCACTGGACGAACAAGGCATCACTCTCAACAGAATGCAGGTGGTCACACCCCCAATTCTACTCTGTCATTTTTCCCAACCAAAATAAACCCAACCAGGGTTAAACCAACAGGGTTATGCACTGAAATCTTTACCTAACACTAACTTTCACCAACTAATTAGCACACACCTAAGTAGGTGGGGGCTACATACACCCCTCCTGAAAACACAACTGTCCCCAGTTGTGGAAAAGGAATCCACAGCTAGAGAACAGTTTCCCTACCTAACACAAGGCATCTCATATGTCCGGGTGTGTAGTGCTGTGTAGGTATCACAAAACTTTACAATGAAAGAACATATAACAATGTTTTACAGTTTCCGCAACATGAATATGATCTAATCTATTGATCCCTACCACTATGTCTCATCCAAAGAGAACCGAGCCACTGCTCTCGGAAGAGTAATGCTTTGGTTACTCTAAATCTTCATCTGTGATCTTCTGTAAGTTCAAACGCCGTCTCTCCAATGATACCTTTAGAAAAACACAGAGCAGACATCCTATTCTATATTCGAACTACCACAAGCATGTTGTTGGCATGGGTAACTCTACCAGGACTACCATCCCCTCAAAAGGAGTCTGGGGACTCCTGCAGAACAGAGCCTGAGTAGACACGCCAGGTCAATTGCATTCTAGTCCATGAGCCACATACTTTCCGAGTGGCTCCAACGAGAGTTCATAACTTTGAACTTTTGAAACAGCAAAGGGACTGACAGGAACAACAAAGGGATAGTGTCCATGCTGGCCAAGCAGGCACTGGTGTTGTTGCTCTGTGAAGGAAGTCCATGGGATAACCCACCCTAACCTGCCTGCGCACTTGCAGTTCAAGGCTTAGTCCAGCATACCTGTGATAACACCCTACAGGTAATACCGGGGGTCCGGCAATCGTTTCCGTGTGTCTCCTTCCCCTTTAACTGAAATTGAAAATCTCCTGGTATACTGACCAGGTTTCTGAACCAGAAAACGATTTTTATAAATGGCCCATCCCTGCCGCCATTCTCTGAAAATGTCCTGGAACCTCACCCACATTGAATGGTCAGGCGTCCTTTGGGGCTTAGGTACATGCAAATAGTCCCAAATAAGGTCCCTTTCCCATTGTTCCCGAGAAGCTTCCACAATGTCCATAATTTTCTCTGGAACGTAAGGGTAATCTAACCCATACTCTTGTGCAACCCTCTTTTGAATGTCCCTCTGGAACCTTGATAATCTTGGTAGTTCCTTAGGCTTTCCTCTTCCAGGCAACACACAAGAGTCCAGGGCCTTAACAGCCCTTTGCTGGTATGTAGGTGTTTGTTTTGTGCAATGTGTCCGTGGATGTCTTGGTTAGGGGTGTTGGGGGTGCTGGGAAGGTGGCAATGCTTTCCGGTGCCCCGGAGATAGCACTCAATGAAGCGGAGCTCTCCACATACCACTCCTCCTGATTGGTTCAGGGTAGCCCACACAACTAACTGTATACTGTTTCCAATTTACCTTCCCTCCAGCACCTCTCACTGGACGAACAAGGCATCATTCTCCACAGAATGCAGGTGGTCACACCCGCAATTCTACTCTGTTCTTTCTCCCAACCAAAATAAACCCAACCAGGCTTAAACCAACAGGGTAATGCACTGTATTTTTTACCTAACACTAACCTTCACCAACTAATTAGAACACACCTAAGTAGGTGGGCCCTACATAAATATAGTTCCATAAGGAACAAAATATATTATTGTGAAACGTTTACACTTGGAAGTAATTTTACCAATAATACTTGAATTTGTAAAGGCATTTAAACCCGATTGTTGTACATAACAAATCAACCTCATGTATAAGAAAAGACTCCCAATCAAGGATCAGCTTGATACTTACATTGTACAGTGGTGGGTACAGCCTGAATATGTGGGAAGGTCTGGCAGGAGGTTATTCAAACTTAGAGAGTTAGTAAGTTGAGGCTTTGGTAGTGTTACCTGCCCCTTGCAGCTTAGACTGGCGATACCAGAATTTAATCGTAATACCAAAATAATGTAATGACATCTAGTGGCTCTGCCTGGAAAAGCCTCTCAGCAACACAGTAATTGTTATACATCTATATTAATAAACTGGCCCAATATATAAGTGCCCACACATACGATTGATCCTTCCTCCAGAGTCCAGTGACGGTAAAGCTTGACGCCACAGATGTTTTGGAACTACATTTACCATGATGCTCAACTACACTGCAGAGTGCATGAGCATAATGGGAAATGTAGTTCCAAGACATCTGGGGTGCCAAGTTCACCATCACTGCTCCAGACCCACATTTTGTTTAAAAAGGAAACCATAATGGTTTGAGGTAAATTGTATTTATTTTTTAAGTATATACAATTGTTAATTTTCCATTTGTATTTTTTTCCCCACTCTATATACAAATTCTGTTTTTACAAATAATAATTTACTGACAAAGGATTTTTAGAGCTGTGGGTTATCTAAACACAAGAGATAATAGCTGTTTTTTTGCAGCTCTCTTGTCTGATAGAAGTCTTGTGCTCACTGCTGGGATAAATAAATTCAGTTCTTTAAACACCCGTCTTCTTTCAGCACAGCACAGTTGAAAGAATGCAATGCTTAACGGGCAAAGAAAAATAGACAAATAGAGTGCCACCTACTGGCTGGAGAGAAGAATAAATCATATGTAATTGTACAATATACACATTATACATTTATCTGATATATAGATAGTATATCTCTATCTATCTATCTATCTATCTATCTATCTATCTATCTATCTATCTATCTATCTATCTATCTATCTATCTATCTATCTATCTATCTATCTATCTATCTAAACCACTTGCCGACCGCTGTCAGCACATATACGTTGGCAGAATGGCACGGCTGAGCAAAGTAACGTACCTGTACGTTACTTTGAATTTCCCGCTATGCACGCGTGCCTGCCGCAAGCTCTGTGACCGTGCCCGCTGGAGCCGCGGACTTGATCCCCGCTGGGATACCCACGATCGTGTCACGGAGCTGAAGAATGGGGAGGTGCCGATGTAAACGGCATCTCCCTGTTCTGCCTAGTGACAGGACACTGATCGTCTGCTCCCTGTCATCGGGAGCAGCGATCAGTGTCGTGTCACTTCTAGCCCATCCCCCAGACAGTTAGGATCACTGCCCAGAACACACTTAACCCCTCCCCACCCCCTAGTGGTTAACCTCTTTACTGCCAGTGACATTTTTACAGTGTTCAATGCAATTTTATAGCATTGATCGCTGTATTAATGCCAGTGGTCCCAAAAATGTGCCAAAATCGTCCGATGTGTCAGCAATAATGTCGCAGTCATGACAAAAATTGCTGATCGCCGCCATTACTAGTAAAAAAAAAAAAATATTAATAAAAATGCCATAAAACTATCCCCTATTTTGTAGACGCTATAACTTTTGCGCAAACCAATCAATAAATGCTTATTGCGATCTTTTTTTACCAAAAATATGTAAAAGAATATGTATCGGCCTAAACTGAGGAAAAAAATTAATATATTTTTGGGGGATATTTATTATAGCAAAAAGTAAAAAATAATGCATTTTTTTCAAAATTTTCGCTTTTTTTTTGTTTATAGCGCAAAAAATAAAAACAGCAAAAGTGATCAAATACCACCAAAAGAAAGCTCTAATTTTGGGAAAAAAAGGACGTCAATGTTGTTCGGGAGCCACATCGCACGACGCAAAAAGTGCTCTGGTCAGGAAGGGGGTAAATCCTTCCGGGGCTGAAGTTGTTAATATATATAAATATATACAGTGCTCTGCAAAAGCATTCTCCCCCTTGGCATTTTTCGTGTTTTGTTGCCTCACAACCTAGAATTAACATGGATTGTTTGAGGATTTGCATCATTTAATTTACAGAACATATCCACAACTTTGAAGATGTTTTTTTTTTGTTATTGTGAAGCAAACAACAAATAGGACAAAATAACAGAAAAAGTCAATGTGCCTAACTATTCATCCCCCTAAAGTCAATACTTTGTAGAGCCACCTTTTGCGGCTTTCACAGCTCCAAGTCGCTTTGGATACCACTGGGATTTTTGCCCATTCCTCCTTGCAAAACTGCTTCAGCTCCTTCAAGTTGGATGGTTTGCGCTTGTGAACAGCAATCTTTAAGTCTGACCACAGATTTTCTATTGGGTTGAGGTCTGGGCTTTGACTAGGCCATTCCAACACATTTACATGTTTCCCCTTAAATCACTCAAGTGTTGCTTTAGCAATGTGTTTGGGGTCATTGTCCTGCTGGAAGGTGAAACTCTGTCCTAGCCTCCAATCACACACAGAGTGGTACAGGTTTTGCTCAAGAATATCCCTGTATTTGGCACCATCCATCTTTCCCTCAACTCTGACCAGTTTTCCAGTCCCAACTGCTGAAAAAGATCCCCACAGCATGATGCTGCCATGTTTCACTATGGGGATGGTGTTCTTTGGGTGATGTGATGTGATGGGTTTGCGCCAGACATAGCATTTTCTTTGATGGCCAAAAAGTTCAACTTTACTCTCATCGACCAGAGCACCTTCCTCAATACATTTTGGGAGTCTCCCACATGCCTTTTCGCAAACTCAAAACGTGCCATTTTGTTTTTTGCTGAAAGTAATGGCTTTCTTCTGGCCACTTTGCCATAAAGCCCAACTCCATGGAGCGTACGGCTTATTGTCGTCCTATGTGCAGTCTCTGCTGTGGAACTCTGCAGCTCCTCCAGGGTTACCTTAGGTCTCTGTGCTGCCTCTTTGATTAATGCCCTCCTTGCCCGGTCTGTGAGTTTTGGTGTGTGGCCGTCTCTTGGCAGGTTTGCTGTTGTGCCATGTCCTTTCCATTTGGTTATGATAGATTTGATGGTGCTCCTAGGGATCATCAAAGATTTGGATCTTTTTTTATAACCTAACCCTGACTTGTACTTCTCAACAACATTGTCCCTTACTTGTTTGGAGAGTTCCTTGGTCTTCATGGCAGTGTTTGGTTAGTGGTGCCTCTTGCTTAGGTGTTGCAGCCTCTGGGGCCTTTCAAAAAGGTGTGTATATGTAATGACAGATCATGTGACACTTAGATTGCACACAGGTGGACATAATTTCACGAATTATGCGACTTCTGAAGGTAATTGGCTGCACCAGAGCTTTTCATGGGCTTCATAACAAAGGGGATTAATACATACGCACATTCCAATTATCAGTTTTTTATTTCTGAAAAATAGTTTTATGTATATATTTTACTAATTTTACTTCACCAACTTAGACTATTGTGTTCTGATCTATCACATATAATTCAGATTACAAAAAAATTGAACTAAAGGCTGTAATGTAATATATATACATACACTATATTGTCAAAAGTATTGGAACACCTGCCTTTACACCCAGATGAACTCTAATAGCACCCCAGCCTTCTTAGTCCGTAGTGTTCAATATTAAGTTGGGCCACCCTTTGCAGCTATAACAGCTTTAACATTTTTGGGTAGGCTGTCTGGGAAAGCTGTCCACAAGGTTTAGGAGTGTGTCTATGGGAATGTTTGACCATTCTTCTAGGAGTGCTTTTGTGAGGTCAGGCACTAATGTGGATGAGAAGGCCTGGCTCGCAGTCTCTGCTCTAATTCATCCCAAAGGTGTTCTATTGGGTTGAGGTGCAGGCCAGTCAAGTCCCCCCCCAAACTCGCTCATCCATGTCTTTATGGACCTTGCTTTGTGCAATAATATGTGGGGGTCAACATCACCGCCCCCTTATGCCGGGCTGCATGCTTGTGGGACTGTGACGGCATAAGGGGGCGGGGTCAACATCACCCGGTGACTCCCCCCTTTTATGCCGTCACAGTCCCACAATGCCCAGGGCCCAGGGTTGTCGGGAAGAGGCCCTTGTCCTCATCAACATGGGGGGTGCTTTGGGGTGGGGGGCCCCTTAAAATCCAGACCAGACCTAAGGGCACGGTATGCCCCGCGCTCACCACAATAGGAAAATGTGTTTTTCCTATTGCAGCAAGCACAAGATGCAGTACCCTGCCCTTGCGTTGTATCTGGTCCGTCGGACCAGCATACAGATGAACGGGCTTTCCGTCAGGAACTGAGTCCGGCGGAGTTACGACGGAAAGATTTGAAGCAAGTTTCAAATCTAAAGTCCGTTGGATTTCCGACCGAAGCGGTCCATCGGAAGTCCGATGCAGCCCATACATGTTCGGATTGTCCGGCGGATTCGGTCCGTCGGACCAGTCCGGTCGGAAAGTCCGCCCGTGTGTACGCGGCATTACACAAATATCAGTTATCAGACAAGGATTTTTCATGCTTGCTTTAAATCCTTTACCTTTGAACTCATTGGCTATCATGGCTCACACAGGTCAGCCCGGTAGAATTCCGGTATTAGATGTTCTTTACCAGTGCTGTTCACAAACTCAGGTGACTGGTTATTAGCTGTAGGTGGTAGTGGTCATTTTGTTAAATAAGGCACCTTTCTTCGGTATATAACATCAAAGACAAACAAAATACTTTCTAATAATATTTTGAATCATAGAATTACAGATGGCACTATTGAAATTTCTGGAACACTCATAAATACACTATATTGCCAAAAGTATTGGGACACCTGCCTTTACACGCACATGAACGTTAATGGCATCCCAGTCTTAGTCAGTAGGGTTTACTATGGAGTTAGCCAACCCATTGCAGCTATAACAGCTTCAACTCTTCTGGGAAGGCTGTCCACAAGGTTTAGGAGTGTGTCTATGGGAATTTTTGACCATTCTTCCAGAAACGTATTTGTGAGGTCAGGCACTGATGTTGGACGAGAAGGCCTGGCTTGCAGTCTCCACTCTAATTCATCCCAAAGGTGTTCTATCAGGTTGAGGTCAGGCCAGTCAAGTTCCGCCACTTAAAACTCGCTTATCCATGTCTTTATGGACCTTTGTGCACTGGTGCACAGTCATTTTGGAACAGGAAGGGGACATCCCCAAACTGCTCCCACAAAGTTGGGAGCATGAAATTGTTCAAAATGTCTTGGTATGCTGACGCCTTAAGAGTTCCCTTAACTGGAAGAATAACCAATCACATGAGGGTACACCTGAGGAAGTCACATGACCGTGACAACACATGTTGGGCGAACTTACCACCTAAGTGGTTTTATGAAGCTTGCTGCACTGTAGGGATCCCTTGTCCTTTATGAGTCCACTGCAGGAAGGGATCACAATCTCTTGAAGGGCCCTGCACCTATAAAAATTGGATGTGGTGTTAAGTATCTTAAGTGAAGATTGGTGAAGAAAATTGAAGTGTAACCTTATCCAAGTGGGATTTACAACAAGCACCAAGTGGGAAAGGTGTTTTTTGAACACACTGTACACTGTACAGGTCCACTGTAAAAGGTGAGCACATAGGTGAATGGTGGTGGGATTCACAACATATATAAACATTGACTGGATCTCCAGAGGTGGAAGATTAGATGGAAAAAATAAAATAAAAACGATTCATTTGGACACTAAGAACGTCATTTACATTTTATATGTTTGATGATTACCATAATAGTATTATATAACTAGTCGGCTGACGGTTATAGTGTTATTATATGCTAATTAGCAATTATTTTTCTTGCATATGATTGGATGAAGGAAGCCAGTAGAGCTTCACCACATTCATTAAGCTAACAGAAAATTCCCTTGCAAAGTAAACAACCTATTTGCCTGTGGTAAATTATCCCCAATGGGTTTAGTTTTAGTTTACTATAGAAGTAAAGGCAATTCACTTTGCAAAAAGAATGTTCACTATTCAAAGTACACATTTTAACACTAAAATAAAACTCACAACCTATTGCAAGCGTCTAAATTCAATATATTTCCCATATGTTGTACAGTATAGGTATATGTTCCCGCATTGTGACAGGAACCCCCCAATACATACACAATACAATTAAATCTACCCAAATATTCACTAAGTAAGAAAGATGAAGTTCTTCTTACTTTTAATAGCCAGTCATATGCAAAGGAAAAAAAAAGGATTTTGTACATGATTGGATGGTAGAAGTGAAGTTTTACTTTGCTACAGAGTCAACCTCTATTTTTAGTAAACAAGCAGTAACTGATCAGCTCCAATACATGTTCCAAACTGAAAATAATTAAAGCTCACAATGGATAAAACAGACTCGTCCTAGGTAACACTTCGGTAAATAGGTTCGTGATCTCTTTTTTTATTTTCTTTCTGTGAATTTTCAGTTTTAGTTGTTCTCTCTGTGAATTTTCAGTTTTGTTTTGTTCTTTAGTTAGAATGCCAATCAAGCTAATCCTATATTTATTGATATAAACAGATTAAAGTGATTCAAGGTTGGGACAGCCTGTTCTGGTCAGAACAGATTTAAGGCATTCTGAAGATGACACGTTTACTTCTTCTGTTATTAGCTTGCTTAATTTCAAGTGATGCTTGTAGTGAATATCTTCACTGCAGTTTTTATAAACTAAAAAAATAAACATGGGACCTATTAAGTGTTTCAGTGAGATGTCTGCTATAAAAAAAAATCTCAGTGGTTGCTGTGGATTACTTACTTTGCATATTACTTCTGTATATCTCATTGCTTTACTGAATGAGCCTAAAATTGCAGTTAGTCATTCCACATGGTATGATTTTCGAATTCACAAATCACTAGATAAAAATAGAAAATAGTAAAGTTCATCTCTGTGACTGTGATATAAAATGCTTCTTGTCTTGTCTTAATTAACCTTGCAGCAGAGAGACTTTAGAATGCGAAAATGTGTTTTTTTCCTACTTGTCAAACCTGCTGCAAATCAGAACATCTACTCAGAGTTATTGTCAAGGTATCAACTGATACTTACCAATGTTGCTAAGCTTGTTCTGGGTCACAAAAGGGTTAATGCAAAGTAAAAACAGACCCTTGCATCAATACACCTATAGGAAAATGAAATTTGCCTTACCACTTACACCTTCTTGCAGCAATAGGCACCCCATTTATCAGCACATTCTCTGTTTATGCAAAGATGAACTGCAAGAGAAGCTACCACCTTTAGCAGAGGACCATGCAAATACAACCTAATGCAAATGTGTAACACAACTCTATCCGGAAAAAATATGCAATAGGGATCCTTACAAGAAAATCCGGCAATATCGGAAACTCTTCTAGCCGAAATCACTGCTGTCAGGAACACCATTTTCAAGGTCAGGTGATATATTGAGCTTGTTGAGTCCGGAAAAAAGGGTGACTTCAGCAACCCCTTTAGTACCAATGGTAGGTTCCAGCTTGGGAACGAATTGGAGGCCGAATCTTGATGGCCGTTCTGAGGAACCTGACCACAAGTTGGTCTTTGGCCCAAGGAACGTCAGTCAATGCTGCCAGAGCTGAAACTTGCACCTTAATGGTATTATAACTGAGGTCCGCATCCAGATCAGACTGAAGGAATGACAACACATTAGCCATTAGTTCTGAAACGAAAATCCCTGTTGAGTGGAAAATGTCTCGAATTTCCTCCAAACTCGGTGGTAGGTGGTCTTAGTAGAAGGTTTCCTTGCTGTAAGTAGGGTTGACACTACTGATTCAGACAGATTCAGGCTGTTCAGCCTGTCCCTCTCAAAAGCCATGCAGTCAAGGCTAGGCGGGCTGGATTGGGATGAAACTGGTCGTGCTGAAGGAGCAGGTCCTGATTCTGAGGCAACTTGACTGGTGGGCAGGTGACAAAGGAGGGAGAACCATGGCCTCCTTGGCCAGAACGGAGCAATCATTATTGCCAAAACCTTCTCCTCCATGATCTTTAGTAATGACGGAAGGATTAGAGCCGTCGGGGGAAAAATGTACACCTGCTTGAAATTCCACTCCTGAGAGAGGGCGTCTTGTGCCAGAGCCTGCGGACAGAAGAACCAAGAGAAGAGCTGGGAAACCTGACAATTTTCTGATGTCGCCATGAGTTCCACCTCGGGTACCCCCCATTGACTGAAGATCTCCCTGAGATATTTCGGGTTCAACCTCCACTCTGTGTTGTTGGTGAAGTTACATAGTTACATAGTAGGTGAGGTTGAAAAAAGACACAAGTCCATCAAGTCCAACCTATGTGTGTGATTATGTGTCAGTATTACATTATATATCCCTGTATGTTGCGGTCATTCAGGTTATTATCTAGTAGTTTCTTGAAGCTATCAATGCTCCCTGCTGGGACCACCGCCTGTGGAAGGGAATTCCACATCCTTGCCGCTCTTACAGTAAAGAAGCCTCTACGTAGTTTAAGGTTAAACCTCTTTTCTTCTAATTGTAATGAGTGACCACGAGTCTTATTAAACTCTCTTCTGCGAAAAAGTTTCATCCCTATTGTGGGGTCACCAGTACAGTATTTGTAAATTGAAATCATATCCCCTCTCAAGCGTCTCTTCTCCAGAGAGAATAAGTTCAGTGCTTGCAACCTTTCCTCATAACTAAGATCCTCCAGACCCTTTATTAGCTTTGTTCTTTGTACTCGCTCCATTTCCCGTACATCCTTCCTGAGGACTGGTGCCCAGAACTGGACAGCATACTCCAGGTGCGGCCGGACGAGAGCCTTGTAGAGTGGGGGAATTATCGTTTTATCTCTTGCGTTGATCCCCCTTTTAATGCATGCCAATATTCTGTTTGCTTTATTAGCAGCAGCTTGGCATTGCATGCCATTGCTGAGCCTATCATCTATTAGGACCCTCAGGTCCTTTTCCATCCTAGATTCCCCCAGAGGTTCTCCCCCCAGTGTATAGATTGCATTTATATTTTTGCCACCCAAATGCATTATTTTACATTTTTCTACATGGAACCTCATTTGCCATGTAGTCGCCCACCCCATTAATTTGTTCAGGTCTTTTTGCAAGGTTTCCACATCCTGCGGAGAAGCTATTGCCCTGCTTAGCTTAGTATCGTCTGCAAATACAGAGATTGAACTGTTTATCCCATCCTCCAGGTCATTTATAAACAAATTAAGCAGGATTGGTCCCAGCACAGAACCCTGGGGAACCCCACTACCCACCCCTGACCATTCTGAGTACTCCCCATTTATCACCACCCTCTGAACTCGCCCTTGTAGCCAGTTTTCAATCCATGTACTCACCCTATGGTCCATGCCAACGGACCTTATTTTGTACAGTAAACGTTTATGGGGAACTGTGTCAAATGCTTTTGCAAAATCCAGATACACCATGTCTACGGGCCTTCCTTTATCTAGATGGCAACTCCTCATAGAAGGTTAATAGATTGGTTTGGCAAGAACGATTCTTCATGAATCCATGCTGATTACTGCTAATGATATCGTTCTTATTACTAAAATCTTGTATATAGTCCCTTATCATCCCCTCCAAGAGTTTACATACTATTGATGTTAGGCTAACTTGTCTGTAATTCCCAGGGATGTATTTTGGGCCCTTTTTAAATATTGGTGCTACATTGGCTTTTCTCCAATCAGCTGGTACCATTCCAGTCAATAGACTGTCTGTAAAAATTAGGAACAACGGTCTGGCAATCACTTGACTGAGTTCCCTAAGTACCCTCAGATGCAAGCCATCTGGTCCCGGTGATTTATTAATGTTAAGTTTCTCAAGTCTAATTTTTATTCTGTCCTCTGTTAACCATGGAGGTGCTTTCTGTGTTGTGTCATGAGGATAAACACTGCAGTTTTGGTTACTGAAGCCCCCCGATTCACTCGTGAAGACTGAGGAGAAGAATAAATTCAATACCTTCGCCATCTCCCCATCCTTTGTAACCAGATGTCCTTCCTCATTCTTTATGGGGCCAATATGGTCTGTCCTCCCTTTTTTACTGTTTACATACTTAAAGAATTTCTTGGGATTTTTTTTTGCTCTCCTCCGCTATGTGTCTTTCATGTTCTATCTTAGCCGTCCTAATTGGACCCTTACATTTCTTGTTGCATTCTTTATAAAGTCTGAATGCTGAGGATGATCCCTCAACCTTGTATTTTTTGAAGGCCTTCTCCTTTGCTTTTATATGCATTTTTACATTGGAGTTAAGCCATCCAGGATTTTTGTTCGCTCTTTTAAATTTATTACCCAATGGGATACATTGGCTAATGCCCTTATTTAATATGCTCTTAAAGCAAACCCATCTCTCCTCCGTATTCTTTGTTCCTAATATTTTATCCCAATTTATGCCTTTTAGCAAGGTTTGTAGTTTAGGGAAGTTGGCTCTTTTGAAATTCAGTGTCTTTGTGTTCCCTTCATGTTTCCTATTTGTGTGATTTATACTGAAACAAATTGACCTGTGATTGCTGTTACCTAAATTGCCCCATATTTCCACATCCGTGATCAGGTCTGTATTGTTGGTAATCAGTAGATCCAGTAATGTTTTATTTCTAGTTGGTGCGTCTACCATCTGACCCATAAAATTGTCCTGCAAGACATTAAGGAACTGGCGAGCCTTAAATGAATGCGTGGTTCCCTCCGCCCAGTCTATGTCTGGATAATTAAAATCCCCCATTATGATAACACTTCCCATCCTTGCTGCTAATCCAATTTGTGATAGGAGATACGTCTCCACTTCCTCCCTCAGGTTAGGGGGCCTATAGCATACTCCCAGTATTATTTTCCCCTTAGCTTCATCCCTTTGGAGCTCTACTCATAAGGATTCCACCTCCTCTCTAGCTCCCTCAGTGATGTCATCTCTCACATTCGCTTGTAAATTATTCTTGATATATAGGCATACCCCTCCCCCTTTTTTACCCTCTCTATCCTTGCGGTATAGGGTATACCCTTGAATGTTTGCCAGCCAATCATGAGAGCTGTTGAACCAAGTCTCTGAAATTCCCACAAAATCCAAATTCTCCTTGTACAACAGTATCTCTAGTTCACCCATCTTGTCCGCCATGCTCCTGGCATTGGTGAACATGCCACATAGTTTAGATCGGTCGCATATTGTCCTCGTATTGGGTGTTTCAAGATTGCAACTAGGACTTGCTACTATACTCACCTTGTGTTTTTGTGCTTTGGTTAACCTACCACTAATGCCCCCAATACTATCCTCTGGAATATCTTCCACGCTGGCTATCTCTGTCTCTGGACCCTCCCCCCATCGCCTAGTTTAAAAACCCCTCTAACTTTTTGGCCATCTTCATTCCCAGCAGATCTGCACCCTCCTCATTTAGGTGCAATCCGTCCCTTCTATAGTACTGGTTACCGACTGAGAAGTCGGCCCAGTCCTTCAGGAACCCAAACCCCTCCTTACTACACCAGCTCTTCAGCCACTTGTTTACTTCCCTAATCTCCCTCTGCCTTTCTGGTGTGGCTCGATGTACCGGTAGTATTCCTGAGAATACTACCTTGGAGGTCTTTTTCCTCAATTTAGCTCCTAAGTCCCTAAAATCGTTCTTTAGGACACTCCATCTGCCTCTGACTTTGTCATTGGTGCCAACGTGCACCATGACAACTGGGTCTTCCCCAGCCCCTCCCAATAATCTGTCCACAAGATCCGTGATGTGCCGAACCCGAGCGCCCGGTAGACAACATACTGTTCGGCGCTTCAGGTCTTGGTTACAGATTGCCCTCTCTGTCCTTCTAAGAATTGAGTCCCCTACCACCAGAATCTGTCTTTCCTTTCCCTTTGCTGCCCCCCCACTCTCACTGGAGGAGTTCTTCCCCTGGCAGCTAGGAGAGTCCCTTAGCTCCAGCAGTGCTGGTCCCTGACCGGTTTCACCAATGTCACTGAATGGAGCGTACTTATTGGGATGCTCCAGTCCTGGATCGGCCTCCCTGGCACTTCCCCCTCTACCCCTCCTGACTGTCACCCATCTACTCTTTGCTAGTGCCTGCAACTCTTTGTCTCCACCCGCCTCTGTGCTGACCCCTGCCGGCACCTGCCATGTAAGTTCCTGGCTCTCCTTTAGTATGGAGGGACTTCTCAGTGCTGACAGTTGCTTCCCCAGATTCAGAACCTGGGCTTCCAGGGAAACAATGTGCTTACATTTTGCACAGCAGTATTCGCCCTCGATCGGATGATCAAGGAACGCATACATGCAGCAAGATGTACAAAGAGTCGCCTCTCCACACCTGCAGGGAAGTTGGGACTCAGATGATCTGCCAAGGTGTTCTGTATCCCCGGGAGATAAGCCACTGCAAGGTCTAGCAGCTGATTCTTGGAAAACTCAAAGATCTCTGATGTTATCTGTAGCAAGCGTAGGCTTCTTGTTCCCCCCTGATTTGTGACATAGGAAACAGCTGTTCTGTTGTCCATTAACAGTCTGACCCTCCTTCCTTGAATGATGGGAATGAAAACTCTTAGGGCTTCCCTGGCCATTGCGAGTTCCAGCAGGTTTGATGAACAGGGAGCCATCTGCCTTGAGCATGCCGTTCCAAGCAATGAGCACCCCAACCTTGAAGACTCGCATTTGATGTGACCATGACCCAGCCTCCAGGGTTGATAGGTTTGCCCTGGGCTAGGATGTCCTTTCTGCTCCACCACTGCAGATCGTTGCGAATAAAGACCGGAATGTGAATCTTCTGATGTAGTGAGCCACGGCTCCTTTGGCTGAGAAGGGCAAATTGGAACCGCCTCGTGTGCCACTGTGCCCATGGCACCACATAAATACAGGCCGTTAGGCTCCCTAGAAAACTCATCCCTTCGTGTACCATAATGGTAGGGGAGGCTTCCATCTTCAGGGCCTCTGCTGACATGTGATCTATCTTGTCCAGTGGAAGGAACACCTTGTATTGGAGTCTATCGAAAAACATGCCCAGATAAACTAAGGTTTGGCACGGAGTGAGCTAGCTCTTTGCCGTATTTATCATCCAACTGAACTGTGTTAAGGTAGCGAGAACCTGATCTCGGTGCCTCTGCAAAAGATCCTCGGACTGGGCAAGGATCAGGACATTGTCCAAGTAGTGGAATATTCTTATTCCTCTTTCTCGAATATAGGCAATTACCGTTACTAAAACCTTTGTAAAAGCCCTTGGAGCCGAGCTGAGCCCGAAGAGAAGGCACCTGAATTGAAAGTGGTCACCTGCATATAAGAATCTTAGGAGGCATGAATGAACCTTGCCCACTAGGATATGGAAGTACGCATTTTCGAGGTCCACCGAGACCATCCAGTCGCCCTGATGGATCACAGCTGCAATAGTTCTGAGAGACTCCATCCGAAATGGCTGTGGCTTCAAAAAGGCGTTCAGGCTTCTCAGGTCCAGGACAGGACGCCATTTTCCTGATGCTTTCTGGATGAGAAAAAGAGGGGAGTATACCCCGCAACCCTGCTCCTCCTTCGGTACTGGTACAACAGCGTGAAGAGCGAGTAACTCCCTGATGTATGCTTCCAGTGATGCCTGCTTCTCTGCTGAAGTAGGAATCCCCGTTGCAACAAAGCATCTCTTTGGAGGATCACTTCAAAACTGAAGACGAAGCCCAATCCAAACTACTTCCAGGACCCAGGAATCCGTTATTCTCTCTGCCCAGGTATCGCTGTAGGTGGCCAGCCTTGCCCCTACTGGTGATCCCTGGGTGGGCTGCCCTTCAAAAGGACTTGGCTGTGGGTTTCGGAGCTTGAGGAGCTTTTCATTTGGAGTTATCGGCAAAGGTACTGGGATATCGCCATGGAAAATGTGAAAACTCTCTGCCCGGCCGATAGGACCTGGCCTCCTTGAACTGGTCCCGGGGTCTTCTATTCATCTGAAATGACTGTGGACGTCACTTCCGATCCTGGGGGGAAGGCCAGATTTTCCTCCCGTAACCCAGGAAACCGCCTTTTCCAGCGTTTTACCAAAGAGTGTATTCCCTGAAAAGGGAATGGAGCATAAAGCTTGCTTTGAGGCAAAATCCGCGGACCAATTTTCAGGAGCAGTGATTTTAATAATGCTTAAAGTCAAACAATAAAAGTGTAATATCCCTTTAAATTTTGTACCTGGTTGGTGTCTATAGTATGCCTGTAAAGGGGCGCATGTTTCCCGTGTTTAGAACAGCCTGACAGCAAAACAACATTTCGAAGGAAAAATTCCATTCAAAACTACCCACGGCTATTGCATTGCCGACAATACACATAGAAGTTCATTGATAAAAACAGCATGGGAATTCAACACAGGGAAACCCCGAACCAAAATTTAAAAAAAAAAATGACGTGGGAGTCCCTCTAAATTCCATACCAGGCCCTTCAGGTCTGGTATGGATATTAAGGGGAACCCCGGCCAAAATTACAAAAAAAAATGATGTGGGGTTCCCCCTAAATTCCATACCAGACCTGAAGGGTCTGGTATGGATTTTAAGGGGAACCCCGCACCAAAAAAAAAAAAAAAACGTCGTGGGGTCCCCCCAAGAATCCATACCAGACCCTTATCCGAGCACGCCACCTGGCAGGCCGCAGGAAAAGAGGGGGGACGAGAGTGTGCCCCCCCTTCCTGAACCGTACCAGGCCACATGCCCTCAACATTGGGAGGGTGCTTTGGGGTAGCCCCCCAAAACACCTTGTCCCCATGTTGATGAGGACAAGGGCCTTATCCCCACAACCCTGGCCGGTGGTTGTGGGGGTCTGCGGGCGGGGGGCTTATCGGAATCTGGAAGCCCCCTTTAACAAGGGAACCCCCAGATCCCGCCCCCCCTGTCTGAAATGGTAAGGGGGTACTTACCCCTACCATTTCACTAAAAAACTGTCAAAAATTTTAAAAATGACAAGAGACAGTTTTTGACAATTCCTTTATTTAAATGTTTCTTCTTTCTTCTATCTTCCTTCATCTTCTTCTGGTTCTTCTGGTTCTTCTGGCTCTTCTGGTTCTTCCTCCGGCGTTCTCGTCCAGCATCTCCTCCGCGGCATCTTCTATCTTCTTCTCCTTGGGCCGCTCCGCACCCATGGCATGGGGGGAGGCTCCCCCTCTTCTCTTCATCTTCTTCTTCATCCTCTTCTCTTCTTCCTTCTTCTCTTCTTCATTTTCTTCTCCGGGCCGCTCCGCATCCATGCTGGCATGGAGGGAGGCTCCCGCTGTGTGACGGTGTCTCCTCGTCTGACGGTTCTTAAATAATGGGGGCGGGGCCACCTGGCGACCCCGCCCCCTCTGACGCACGGAACATGACGGGACTTCCCTGTGGCATTCCCCGTGACGTCACAGGGAAGTCCCGTCAAGTCACCATGCGTCAGAGGGGGCGGGGTCACTGGGTGGCCCCGCCCCCCGTTATTTAAGAACCGTCAGACGAGGAGACTCCGTCACACAGCGGGAGCCTCCCTCCATGCCAGCATGGGTGCGGAGCGGCCCGGAGAAGAAAATGAAGAAGAGAAGAAGGAAGAAGAGAAGAGGATGAAGAAGAAGATGAAGAGAAGAGCGGGAGCCTCCCCCCATGCCATGGGTGCGGAGCGGCCTGAGGAGAAGAAGATAGAAGACGCCGCGGAGGAGATGCTGGACGAGAACGCCGGAGGAAGAACCAGAAGAGCCAGAAGAACCAGAAGAAGAAGAAGATGAAGGAAGTTAGAAGAAAGAAGAAGCATTTAAATAAAGGAATTGTCAAAAACTGTCTCTTGTCATTTTTAACATTTTTGACAGTTTTTTAGTGAAATGGTAGGGGTAAGTACCCCCTTACCATTTCACACGGGGGGGCGGGATCTGGGGGTCCCCTTGTTAAAGGGGGCTTCCAGATTCCGATAAGCCCCCCACCCGCAGACCCCCACAACCACCGGCCAGGGTTGTGGGGATGAGGCCCTTGTCCTTATCAACATGGGGACAAGGTGTTTTGGGGGCTACCCCAAAGCACCCTCCCAATGTTGAGGGCATGTGGCCTGGTACGGTTCAGGAGGGGGGGGGCCGCACTCTCGTCCCCCCCTCTTTTCCTGCAGCCTGCCAGGTTGCGTGCTCGGATAAGGGTCTGGTATGGATTTTTGGGGGGACCCCACGCCGTTTTTTTTGTAATTTTGGCCGATGTTCCCCTTAATACCCATACCAGACCTGAAGGGCCTGGTATGGAATTTAGGGGACTCCCACGTCATTTTTTTTTGTAAATTTTGGTTCGGGGTTTCCCTGTGTTGAATTCCAATGCCATTTTTATCAATGAACTTCTATGTGTATTGTCGGCAATGCAATAGCCGCGGGTAGTTTTAAATGGAATTTTCCTTTCAAAATGTCATTTTGCTGTCAGACTGTTCTAAACACGGGAAACATGCGCCCCTTTACAGGCATACTATAGACACCCCCCAGGTACGAAACTTAAAGGGATATTACACTTTTATTGTTTGACTTTAAGCATTATTAAAATAACTGCTCCTAAAAAAAGGGCCGTTTTTAAAACTTTTTTTTGCATTGATCCATGTCCCCTGGGACAGGACCCGGGTCCCCAAACACTTTTTATGACAATAACTTGCATATAAGCCTTTAAAATTAGCACTTTTGATTATTCATGTTCGTGTCCCATAGACTTTAACAGTGTTCGAGTGTTCGAGCGAACTTTTTTCCTGTTCGCATGTTCTGGTGCGAACCGAACAGGGGGGTGTTCGGCTCATCCCTAGTAGGGTTATATGCCTTGCAAGACACTGCAAGGACACATCCACTTTAGGAGGGGTATCCCATGGTTCCACGAGGGTCAGAACGGGTATAACTTATTGATCCTATTCTGCAGTGCCGGTCTTTTATCCGACTTGGACCATTCCTCCTCCATTAACTCCTTGATCTCCTCTATGAAAGGACATTTTGGGAATTCTCTTTTCAAATTTGGGTAATATTTTCTCTGCCCCTGAGTGGCTGAAGATTCTTCCCCCCAATCGATGGCCAGCTTGACCACAGATATAAAAGAGGGTACCAGAGAGAAATCAAACGAATACGTGTCCAAACTATCTTGACCAAACTCTGAGTCCCCCTCTGAATCAGAACTAATGGCTCCAGATTCCGGAGAATCCTCCTCCCTTCTCCTCAGGCGACTAGTCCCTGCCACCGCAAAAGGGCCTGGCAACAGGGCCCTTACCCCTTCTTCCACAGCCCTCTTGATGTATAACTCTACGCCCTCGTTGAGCACTTGACCCTGGGAAGTCTCCTTAAAACATTGCTTACAAAGGCGTTTGGCCCCACTGCAAGCCCAACAAGAATTGGTGACCATATCCGCAGGGGCGGCTTTTCCATGATCGGTGGGCGATCGATGATGCCTAGACGATGGGCCTGCAGAGTCTGCTGAAAAGCTGTGCTGGATATGGTTGCGCTTTCACTTTGCTTTAGAGTGGGAAGCGTGAGGAGACTGAGAACAATGGTCACTAGAGGATGAAATTGCTCTCTTGCAGCTTCTGAGTGAAGGGCCTCTCCCCCTGCAATAAGGAGGAACCATTAGTAAGCCTAAAACAGACAACCGGTGCTGGAGGCAAACTTAAAAGCCTCCAGGTGTCCCTTACCTTTCCAAAGTTTTCAGTGCCTCCTGCATAGGAACAAGGGAACTCATCCTGGGCTAAGGACAGGAGCAAAAAATGTAACCCTCTATAAAAAATCAATTTTCTCTCTCTTTCTCTCTCTCTCTCTCTATATACATATATATATATATATATATATATATATATATATATATATATATACACACACACGTGTTTTTGCTGTACCTTTGTTGCAGGCTTTCTTGCGGACCTTTCACTTTTTACCCACTTTTTTGGAGTAATAGGTGTGCTCCCACCTTCATTGAAACTAGGGATAGACAGCCAGCTAGGTGATTGCTCTGAATTAGAGGCAGTCAAAGTATCATCCATATATTCTGCTTCATGTCAGAGAAGCTAACATGCTTCCCGATACCACTATTGGAGTGCATCTGGCTGCCCCAAAACCGCCTACATTTCCAAATGTACACTCTGTTTATGTCAGAATCAAGTTTGCCTCTCATTTTTTCATTTTTCTTCAGTGGTCTCCTTTTCTAGACAATCTAATTTATCAATTAGGTTTTTGTCAAGATCTTTAAACTCAGCCACATGTTGGAGAGGTTTTATATCTTCTTGTAAAGTAACAATTTCCCCTTGTAATCTCTCAATCTCTTTAGAATTGGAGAGCATAATCATTTTCATCGAAGCAAAGGAACAGGTTGACAGAGTATCAGTCCACTGATTTTTCAGCTCATCATTGAATAAATCAAAGGTGGGGATTTTTTTGATTCCGAGTTCTCTTGGTAACCATGCCAATGATAAATATTCTGTAGTGAGCTTATTATTATTAATATTATTATACAGGATTTATATAGCACCAACAGTTTACGCAGTGCTTTACAATATAAAAGGGGGAGGAGAGAGTAGTCTGACTTGGGTTGTGGAGCTCTTGTCTTCCTCCTGTCACATCAGTGCTCATCCATACCACATCAGTGCTCATCCATGTCACATCCATGCCACTACAGTACCCATCAGTGCCTCACAAAAGTGAAATAGGTAGTCAAATTAGATTTGAAATGTACAGTATCTCACAAAAGTGAGTACACCCCTTACATTTTTCACAACACTGAAGAAATGACACTTTGCTACAATGTAAAGTAGTGAGTGTACAGCTTGTATAACAGTGTAAATTTGCTGTCCCCTCAAAATAACTCAACATACAGTCATTAATATCTAAACTGCTTGCAAAAAAAGTGAGTACACCCCTAAGTAAAAATGTCCAAATTGGGCCCAACGTGTCAATATTCTTTATGGCCACCATTATTTTCCAGCACTGCCTTAACCCTCTTGGGCATGGAGTTTACCAGAGCTTCACAGGTTGCCACTAGAATCCTCTTCCACTCCTCCATGACGACATCAAGGAGCTGGTGGATGTTAGAGACCTTGCGCTCCTCCACCTTCCATTTGAGGATGCCCTACAGATGCTCAATAGGGTTTAGGTGTGGAGACATGCTTGGCCAGTCCATCACCTTTACCCTCCGCTTCTTTAGCAAGGCAGTGGTTGTCTGGGAGGTGTGTTTGGGGTCGTTATCATGTTGGAATACTGCCCTGCAGCCCAGGCTCTGAAGGGAGGGGATCATGCTCTCCTTCAGTATGTCACAGTACATGTTGGCATTCATGGTTCCCTCAATAAACTGTAGCTCCCCAGTGTCGGCAGCACTCATGCAGCCCCAGACCATGACTGTAGGCAAGACACACTTGTCTTTGTACTCCTCACCTGGTTCCCGTGACACGCGCTTGACACCATCTGAACCAAATAACTTTATCTTGGTCTCATCAGACCACAGGACATGGTTCCAGTAATCCATGTCCTTAGTCTGCTTGTTTTCAGCAAACTGCAGACTTTTTTGTGCATCATCTTTGGAAGAGGCTTCCTTCTGGGATGACAGCCATGCAGACCAATTTTATGCAGTGTGCGGCGTATGGTCTGAGCACTGACAGGCTGACCCCCCACCCCTTCAACCTCTGCAGCAATGCTAGCAGCACTCATATGTCCATTTCTTAAAGACAACTTCTGGATATGACGCTGAGCACGTGCACTCCACTTCTTTGGTCGACCATGGCGAGGCCTGTTCTAAGTGGAACCTGTCCTGCTAAACCGATGTATGGTCTTGGCCACCGTGCTGCAGCTCAGTTTCAAGGTCTTGGAAATCTTCTTATAGCCTATGCCATCTTTATGTAGAGCAACAATTCTTTTTTTCAGCTCCTCGGAGAGTTCTTTACAATGAGGTGCCATGTTGAACTTCCAGTGACCAGTATGAGAGAGTGAGAGCGATAACACCAAATTTAACACACCTGCTCCCAATTCACACCTGCGACCTTGTAACACTAACAAGTCACATGACATCGGGGAGGGGAAATAGCTAATTGGGCCCAATTTGGACATTTTCACTTAGGGGTGTACTCACTTTTGTTGACAGTGGTTTAGACGTTAATGGCTGTGTGTTGAGTTATTTTGCGGGGACAGCAAATTTACACTGTTATACAAGCTGTACACTCACTACTTTACATTGTAGCAAAGTGTAATTTCTTTAGTGTTGTTTGTGAGATACTGTACGTCCCTAGAACACCTGACTGTGCTCCTTGCATGTTGGGCCTCTGTATGTGGCCAGGCTGTGTAAAAGATACTCCCCAACATTCGGATAAAATTATCTCAGAATTTTTAGCGTCAGTATCCTTACCTACACTCCCTCAAACAGATCTATCCCAACTAAATCACCCATTTTCAATACCAGAAATAGAAAAAATGATCAAGTTTGCCCAAAAATAAATCTCCAGGATCCAATGGTATTATCAATTATTCAGAACTACACTATCACCACATTTACTCCAGGTCTTTATTACCGCTATGTCCAGAGCCAACTTTCCTCCTGAAATGTTAACAGCTACCATTATTACTATACCTAAACCGGGTAAAGAACTGAACGCGCCACAGAATTTTAGACCTATCTCTTTATTAAACCTAGATGTGAAGGTATATGCCAAACTGATAGCTAATAGATTAATGACGGGGGCGTGGCTTGGCGCGCAGCAGAGATGGACGCCTAACACAGGAGCTCCGGCGGTTCAGCAGCCTTAGCCCGTCTCTTTCCACCCTCGATAATGTTCTCGATAATGAGCAGGAGGAACCTAGGCACACCCCGCACGAGATCCCGCCGCTTATCGGCAGCCTACAAGGGGAGAAACATTACGGATCTATTCCGAAACCCTCCAGCAGCATGGAGCGGCATGTCAGGGACCAAGATGGTGACGCTGCGTGTGGAGGAAGATTACAGCGAAGACTCCCAGTCCACAGCAGAGGACAATGGTAGGGGTACCCCTCACCCAGACCTTTCCCTCACATATGCCGGTATGTCAGGGTTTGCAGCCGATATTAAAGCCACCTTCTCTGCTGCAATAACGGACTTAAAATCTAGCATGCTTGTCCTCACAGACAAGATGGCCACTGCAGAAGCAACAGGAAGATGCAGGGACAAGGCAATACACCGCTTAGAAAGAGTAACCTCCTCACAGTCCCAACACCTTATTGAAATTAACAAACACCTTGAGGACTTAGACAACAGAGGAAGGAGGAATAATATCAGGGTCAGGAGGATCCCAGAGACTGTGGAGTCTGAACAAATCACCCCAGTATTACAGAGGGTTTTCAACAGTCTGCTAGAGAGACTGGATGACACAGCCATAGAATTTGTGGGAGCACACAGAGCACTCAGAGCCAGAGGGCCAGACAACATGCCTCCGCGTTACATCATCTGTTGCTTGCAAAACTTCTCCCTAAAGGAAGATATTATGCATAAAGCACGCAGAAATGATCAGATCATCTTCAATGGCGAGACTATTATGCTTTTTCATGACCTCTCACAGATCACCCTAAAGAATCGCACAGCTCTCCGGCCATTGCTTGAGAAACTAAGAGAGAAGGACCTACGCTACACATGGCACTTCCCGTTTTCACTCCTGGTGAACTACAACGGGAGACAGCATACGCTCCATTCGCCAGAAGATCTCCCTAAATTTTGTCAGGCACTTCAAACAGAACAAGTGGAACTACCGGAATGGTACCAAGAATTCACGCTACCTCCTTTGGAAAGTTCACAACCCAGAATGCCATCTGCCTCACCAGACAAGCGTCATCCTAAAAAAATGAAACCATCACGTTCTGGTGGCTCTCAAGCAGGAACACCTAACAATAGATCCCATTCCTCCAGGGGCTCTGAAGATGTCAGAGGGCAGTCCCCGTGACTCACACACACCCTGTGAGACTGTAAGTAACCCATATCTAAGACACCATTTTTTTTTTGTTAGTTGGTCCCAAACCACTTTGTCACAACAAACCTAAAGACTATACTGATGAAAATGTCTTGGTGAGCCCAGACTTTCCCCACCTTAAACTCACCGCATACGGAAATATTGATCCAGACATAATCTTGGAATGCTAAATCATTACAAAGATCGCTACACTTCCCAACACCTTATTCCCACATGTTTACAAAGGATTCACATTGGGGACTTTTCATCAGCAGAAACAAATCCTTTACGCTCCTAAAAGAAGTCTCCCACACCGGGAAGACTCCGAAAAGCACAAAAAAAAAAAAAATATTCTATTGAGTCTTCCTATCCGGATTGAGATCATACGCATTGGGACAATCACTTTTATTACTTTTACAGGTTATTGTCAACCATGTTGGCTGTGATCTAAAGCTATACTGGATACCACAGTTATTATGGTGACAGTAGGAACATATGGACTATAGATAATAACGAAAGCTTAAGCTGAATACAGAGAAATGCAGATTAAAGTGATATTAGCGATAAGCGTGGGTTAACTGCAAAATCCTAGATCTATCCTCGCCTATGCCTCTGCATGGAGGTAGCAAGGCTTGTAACCCCACACGGAGGGGAGCCTTGCGGTTTCCATCCAGGACGGCAGTATCTCCACCTAAACTAATGTTATCATATACTGTTTAAGTTCAGTTCTCCAATGTTAAAGTTTGTAGTTTCCTTCTTCAGGTACCATGGGTGCAAAGATGACTAACTTAGCTTATATTTTGTCTATACAGGCTACTGCCGGATTTGGCTCGCGCCTCAGGTGTTTCATTCCTAATATATATAAGGAATGAAACACCTGAGGCCAAGTAGGTAGCCGCCCACTACACCCCAACAAAGTGCTCCTTAATGGGAGAAAATTACCCGGGTGAAGAGCACTAACCTACTTACCTACAACCAATGACCTAGCCAAATCCAAGGGAGTGTCTATACTCATTAGTAGAGATGCCTCCTTCGAACTCAATGACAAACTTATCAACCCTGAGGGCAGGTTCCTCTTTCTGAAGGGAAAATGCTGTGGAACCCCCATCACTTTAGCAAACGTTTATTTTCCCAACACAGCACACCTGACCTTCCGCCGATGCACACTTGACAAACTCAAAGAATTCAGCTCAGGATGCCCTATTATGGGAGGTGACTTCAATGTACTGTTGAACCCTCTTACTGATACGTCCTTAGGCAAAACCTATATTACGTACAAAATTCTTAAACAAATCAATTCCCTACAATTGGTTGATACTTGGCGCTTCATTCACCCCGGCGATAGGGATTACACTTTTTATTCTATACCCCATTGTAGGTACTCAGGAATCAACTATATCTTTGTTTCACAAAGAGATCTTGACAAGATTTCTGGAGCAAGTATAGGGATTCAAACTCTATCAGATTATGCCCCTATCTCCCTAACTCTAAATTTGTCAGAACCTCCACCAAAACCTAATACACGGAGATTGAATTCCGCCCTATTGACTGACCCAATTTTGCTCCCTCAAATAGCTGCATCACTGACAGACTACTTCACGAGCAACACTACACCAGAGTTTAACCCCCTGACAATCTGGGAGGCCCATAAATGCACGATCAGGGGAGAATTCATTAGACTAGGAACCCAACATAAAAGAGACAGAGAAAAAAAAAATCAAAAACTTGACAGAGAAGATCCATTCCCTGGAAACCCTACATAAACAATCCCTGACAGAACAATCTGCGATAGAACTTTTAGAAAACAGAAAAGCATTCCAACAGATTTTTGACGTGAGGTCTAAAAGATTCCTATTCTTTAAGAAAAAAATGTATTACGAACACGGCAACAAAACAGGAAGATTTCTAGCGAGAGCCCTGAAAAATGCAAGAACACAACAAAACATTTCAGGCATACGAACGAAAGAAGGGAAAATGGACATTACCACTAAACATATCGCTCGCCACTTCCAGGAATATTACACGGCCTTATATAATCTACCTGATTCACAAAAACCTAGCACAATTCAGGGAACAAGGCAACAAGCTATTCAACACTATATAAAAGAATCCAACTTGCCCACTCTGACTGGAGATGACATATCCCAATTAGAGAAACCCATAGAAGCTATAGAACTACAACAAACAATCAAAGAATCTTAAGACAGGTAAAAGTCCGGGACCAGACGGCTTCACAGCCATATATTATAAAACCTTCCAAACCACCTTGCTTAGGCCGCTGCTAAGAGCTCTGAATTCTATGTCAAAACCCAGGGAGATCCCACCAACTTTTGTTGCGATACATATAAAAATTCTTCCCAAGCCAAACAAGGACCCAGCAGAGTGTGCCAGCTACAGGCCAATTTCACTACTTAATCTAGATGTGAAGTTGATGTAAAAAATCAATGCCAACAGACTGAAGCCCCTGCTCCACAGCCTGATAGGCTCTTAGCAAGCTGAATTAATGCCAGGCAGAGAAACAAGAGACAATGTTATAAAAGCACTTAAATTTATACATGCTACCCAGGCGCGGAACATTGAGAGCCTTGTTCTGTCAACTGATGCAGAGAAAGCCTTTGATCGCGTGGCCCGGGACTTTATGCTGGAGACCTGTAGATACATTGGCTTGGGAAATCATATGTTGACATGGATCTCCTCGCTTTACAAAAATCCTACTGCACAACTCAAGATTAATGGTTCCCTTTCAAACACAGTAAAAATTAACAATGGAACGAGACAGGGTTGTCCCCTCTCACCCCTTTTGTTTATCCTAACACTTATACCATTCATCAGACGAATTGTAGCAGAAAGCGCAATACAGGGGTTCAAAATAGCTGGAAAGGAGTTCAAAGTGGCGGCCTACGCAGATGACTTATTATTCTTCATAACCAATCCACACATTTCACTTCCTTTATTAATGAAAGAATTTTCCATATTTGGATATGTTTCTAACCTAAAAATCAATTACTCCAAGTCCGAAGCAATGAACATCTCTATTCCCATAGATAAGCTTAAAAACATCAAATCCAACTGCCCCTTCAAATGGGAGGGCCCAGCGCTTAAATATCTGGAATATGGCTGACTCCCAAGCTTTCTCAAAATTATGAACGTAACTTTATTCCCTTACTGAAAACAATCTGTACAGACCTCCAAACCTGGCACCCAAAATGCTTCTTCTGGTTTGGGCGTGTTGCTATTTGTAAAATGATTATTCTACCAAGAGTTCTCTACTTATTTAGAAACTTACCAATAAAAATCCCCCAGAGTTTCTTTAAAGCCCTGAATTCAACTCAAATGAAATTTATATGGGCCCACAAAAAACCCAGAGTCCGATTCACCTTACTTACACAACCCAAAGAAAGAGGAGGGATGGGCATTCTGGACTTTCGAACGTACTATTTTGCCTCACACGTTACCAGGATTGTTGGTTGGCACTGCCATCACAAACTTAAAGATTGGGTAGAACTGGAAGAGGTGCTGAGTCATACTTCCAACAGGTTCTCCCCATGGATCCCATAGACAAGCCATTCGGCAGCCGTGAAGTCACACCCCCTTATAGGCACCACTTTAGCAATTTTCCATGAACTAACTAGACTCACAAACTTCTCTTCTCACCTAAGCCCACTCACCCCATTGCAGAACAACCCTGACTTCCTACCGGGAATGGGAAACCGTTCCTTACAGTCCAATAACGCAAACAAACCTCTACTAGCTATGCACTGTTTCCACAATCAATCGTTCAGAGACCACAGACATTAAAACAGAAAACCATCTCCCAGACCTGCCTTTATGAACATATTTTCAATGCTGCAGCTACCTTAACCATACAACAAAAAAAAACTAACTTCAGTAGATCACTGACAGAACTAGAACTAGTTTGCAATGCAGAGGAACCTATCCCCAAAGCGACTTCACTTGCTTACAGATGGATTCAGAATGGAGGCGATGCAGTTGGGACCGGATTCAGAGAGAGTTGGTCAGCAGCATTAGGTATTTCACTTACAGATGAACAGTGGAGAAAAGCATGCATTTTTGCTCATAAATGCTCTCTGAGCACAAGAACTCAGGAAACAGCATATAACCTGCTTACTCAATGGTATGCCACCCCAGTAAAGTTACATTCTTGGTTTCCCAATTATCCAGACACTTGCTGGTGTTGTCATAATGATAGGGGTTCCTTACTACACATATGGTGGCAATGCCCTGTGCTGAAGCCTTTCTGGTCTGAGGTCAGGGAGAAAGTGTTTCAGATCACAGAGACGAAACTAGCACTAGACGCGGCGGGCTGTCTCCTCCATATCACAGAGTTTCCTATTAAAAAATACAAACATTCGCTCTCCGAACACCTACTGAATGCTACAAAAGCGCTTATTCCACTTTTTTGGAAGTCCACACAAATCCCAATCATTCAGTAATGGCTTTCTAAAATATCTGAAATATGTGAGATGGAGGAGACCATTGCCCAGGCAGGTGACAACGCGGAACGCTTCCACAAGACCTGGTCACCCTGGTTTTTATACAAATACTCTCAGGCATATTTGAATCTATTAATTTCACGCTAAGGCCGTTTGCCTCTATATGTATGCTCTTTACAGAGGATTTATTTACTTAACAGGTTCAGAAAATGGATGTTGCTGTCCACTTTTATCTGAATGATTGATACGATAAGACTTACTCTGGAAAACATCAAATAAGATTGGCGATATATTGGTTGACCCAATATTACTATCTATACACTACTATTTTCTTTCTAACCTTTCTCTTTTCAAAACTACTTCCTTCCCCTTTCCTGAAGACAACCCTTATAATACGAGGTTCTTTGATACATTTTAAGTGTGTTAACATAGACAGAAGCTAAGATTTCAAATTAGACAACAATTTACTATGATAAAATATTAATACAACTAATCATAAGTTTACTTGCATATTCAATTTCTGTATTTTCATTGAGTGGAGCTGCGACTCAATAGTTGTATTTCTCTTACTTCAATAAACTTTGATGTTATAAAAAAAAAATAGATCGATGACAAATCTTCCGAGTTTGATCAATGCAGATCAGGTGGGGTTTTTGTCTGGCCATCAGGCTCCGGATGCAACTAGACGGATGGTTAATCTTTTGCACATAATAGAACAATCCAAAAGGTCTTCTCTGTTCCTAGCGTTGGATGCAGAGAAGGCTTTTGACAGAGTACATTGGGGCTACCTTTATAGGATACTTTAAAAAATTGGTATAAAGGGTCCAATGCAATCGGCTATCTCAGCCAAATACTCTTCTCCCTCAGCCTATGTATTCAGAGAAGGCATATTTTCCAAAAACTTTAAAATCTCTAATGGAACACGACAGGGATGCCCTTTATCTCTGCTCATTTTTGCCCTAATCATGGAACCTTTAGCAGAAAAAATTAGAATGCGTCCCGATATAAGAGGAATTCCTTCACAAAATTCCCACCATGTCATCTCACTGTACGCTGATGATGTAATACTGACTCTAACTGATCCAGCCCATTTCCTCCCAAAAGTGCATGAGGCCCTCCAACTTTTTAGCAGAGTTGTCTACTACAAAGTGAATGCTTCCAAGTCTAACATTTTAAGCATAGCCATGGATAAAACTCTCAAAACATCCCTACAAAAGAAAATGTCATACTGTTGGTCTGATAAACCATTGCATCTTGGAGTTCAACTAACTTTTCCCTCCACAGACCTATACAAAGTAAACTTCATTCCACTTATCTCACATATTCAACAAGAGATATATAAACTCAAAAAACACCTTTTATCATGGTCAGGCCACGTAGCAGCGTACAAAATGCTACTGCTTCCTAAAATATTATATCTGTTTAAGACACTCCCAATCCCTATGCCCACATCCTTCTTTACAGTTATGCAAAAACAACTATCTCAATTTATTTGGGCAGGCAGCAAATCGAGATGCTCCCTACAAATACAACAGAAACATAGACTGATTGGAGGTATGGGCATTCCTCTCCTGAAAGATTACTACATGGCCTCCTTATTAGACCAACTCAAATATTGGTTTAGTCGCCCTCCACTAAAACCTTGGTGCCAGCTGGAGAAGGCATGGATGGACAATAAGTCTCTCCTATCCCTACCCATTTCAAATGCCCTTCATTTTCAGGGGAAAAATATCAAACACCCTACCGTACTAGCTTCCTTTTTTAGGCATGGTCATACTTGCAAAAAATGGGGGACACTAATCTATTCTGGTCAAAAATCCCTATTCCCTTGGAAACTCTCAAATGGATTATACCAAATATTTTTCTGCTTTCCTGGCATAATAGGGGTATTCGTAACTTACAAGACCTGTTTTCCGGTGGCAAATTGTTGCCATTTGGAGAATTAACCCACAAATATCTGTTACCAAAAACAGGACTTTTCACATATTTGCGGATATCCTTACTTTGTCACACCCTAGGAGGGACATTCTGCCCAGTTCTGGACAAAATCTGGAAATTTTGTCACTCTCAAGATTCCAATCAAAAAGGCATTCGTTAATTTACAATACTTTGAACTCTAAAACAACTTTCAACAAATTAACTCCCTTACAAAAATGGGAAATGGAACTAGGGAAGATACATTCCGATGTTTTGTTTTTTTGTGTTATTTTAAAGTAATTTTGAAGGCAAAGGGGGTGGAGTGAAGGGAGGGGAGGTAGACACATGTATGAAAAATTATGTTATTGTTGTTGATTGCCCCCCCTTTTTTTTTTTCAAGTTAGGAAGAGCACAGTGATAGTCAATGGCGAAGAGTTTGAGTTTAACACGGAGAAGAAATGTTGATGTTGATGATGACGGTGGCACACAGACACAGAGAAATACACATAATATTAAATATAAAGGCTATTGATAAGGGAGGATTGAAAAGAAAAGTGTATAGAAAGAGAGAAGGAGGGGGGAAGAAAGGGGGAAGAGAATAAGGGAAGGAGACACATAGCTAGGGAGACACTGAGATAGTAAGTCTGGGTTAACACAATAGATGACAGCGAGGAATTGATACACAGTAAAACAATACACCGTATAAGTGCAAGAGGAGAGAGAGGTGGCACACATAAATACACAGATGGAAGGGAGAGGGGGAGGGAAAGGGGGGAGAGAGAGAATAGGAAGGGGTAAGAACACATACATGTGTGGTTTTTATTTATTTATTTTTCCCAAGATAATAAGATAGGGGGGTTGGGGAGCAGTAAGAGTGAAATCGATACGAAATACCTGTATAGTAGCAGATGTGATATGTCGGTAATGCCCTACATTTTTTGGTATGGAAGTGGGATGAATGGATGAGTGGGGAAAAGATGAAAGTAGAAGGGAAAAGTAAGCAGGTGGGAGAGATGTCACTATTAATATGGGGAGTGTCAGTTTTTTGTGGAAAGATGGTAAAGATGATTAATCAGTGCACTTTTCTGTCATGGAATGTGAGAGGCATGTAGGTTTGTAAAGCACAAGCAAAAATAATATGTATTCAAGAAACACATATGGTTAAAGACAGACTTGATTATCTTTAAAGATCGTGGATTCAGTGGTCTTGCCACTCTTGCCATACAACTTATTCAAGGAGGGGTTTCCCTGTTGGTACATAAGACAGTGACATGGGATTGTATTGGGATAAAGAGGGACCCTGAAGGGAGATATGTTTTCGTCTTTGCCACAATATACTCAATGCCATTTGTCATCATGGGGATATATAATCCCCCTCCAGCTACATTAGGAGTATTGAAGGAAGCAATGTTATTCATGACAGAGTATCCAGAAGCACATATTAAATGTATGGGGGATTTCAATATGTGGTTGAACCCAAAGATGGATAGATATAGGAAAAAACCCCAGAAAGCAATGGTGGGATCTAATGTTTTAGAGAAATTTATAAAAGAGGCAGGATGGATCGACTTATGGGGAATTAAAAACCCAGATGTTAGATCCTACTCGTGGTATGCACCAGGAACTGTATGCATGTCTCGAATAGATCTGGCTCTGGGTAATGAGAAGATACTTCCTCTGGTGCATTCAATGACATATATGCCCAGGGGGGTGTCTGACCACTCTGGGTTGACATTTAATTTAACAATATGTCCAAGAGGAAGGCATCTGGGTTGTAGGATTCAGCCTTATTGGTTAACTCAGATTGGTTTAAATGATCAGATACCGGAAGAGATGGAAATATTTCTGGAAGCCCATGGGGATAGAAAAATGGATGGTATATTTTGGGACACCATTAAAGCATATTTAAGGGGGGCATTGAAATCCACAATATCATATATAAAACTTACCAATAGACAGGAAGAAGAGGAATTAGTAGAACTATGTGCACAGGCAGAAGCAGGTTTTATAAAAGATCCCTCAAATAAAAAACAAATAAGATGGGAAGGATTATTGCATCAGTATAAGAATCAATCAATAGTTAATGCTAAGTGTAAGAGGTTCTTTTTAAAACAAAAAAAAAATTGAGCAAGGACACCAGGCTAATAAGATGCTCCATTTCTTTATAAAACAACAAACATCATCACTAGCTCACTTTGGGCAGAAATTTTTAAAGATTACTGGCTACTTTACCATCATACTTGATTTGATTGTAGCCGTTAGGGATGAGCCGAACACCCCCCCCCCCCCCGGTTCGGTTCGCACCAGAACCTGCGAACGGACCGAAAATTTGCACGAACGTTAGAAGCCCATTGACGTCTATGGGACTCAAACATTCGAAATCAAAAGTGCTCATTTTAAAGGCTAATTTGCACGGTATTGTCCTAAAAAGGAGTTGGGGACCCGGGTCCTGCCCCAGGGGACATGTATCAATGCAAAAAAACTTTTAAAAACGGCAGTTATTTCAGGAGCAGTGATTTTAATTATGCTTAAAGTTAAAAAAGAAAAAAGTCAAATATTCCTTTAAATATCGTACCTGTCTATAGTATGCCTATAAAGTGGCGCGTGTTTCCCGTGCTTAGAACAGTCCCTGCACAAAATGTCATTTTTAAAGGAAAAAAAGTCATTTAAAAGTGCTTGCGGCTATAATGTAATGTCGGGTCCTGGCAATATGGATGAAAATCAGTGAGACAAACAGCATGGGTACCCCCCAGTCCATTACCAGGCCCTTTGGGTCTTGTATGGATATTAAGGGGAACCCCGCACCTAAATTAAAAAAAGGAAAGGCGTGGGGCCACCAGGCCCTATATACTCTGAACAGCAGTATACAGGCGGTGCAAACAAGACAGGGACTGTAGGTTTGTTGTTAAGTAGAATCTGTTTGTAATTTTGAACTGGTACATTTTTAACGTGTTTAGCTCCGGCCAAAAAATCTATTTTAAGCTTTTTGGAAAACATAGGGAAGGGTTATCACCCCTGTGACATTTGTTTTGCTGTCTGTGCTCCTCTTCAGAAGATTGAACCTCATTTTTTGTCCCAATGACAAATGTTTTTTGAAAATTTGGGTTTTTTTGTGAAACAAGGGAAAGGAGAAACGTTTTTCCCATATTAACTCTTACAGGAGAGAATTTCCCTTCCTAGGGGTAGATTTCATCTCACTTCCTGTTCTCTCCTTCCGTTTGCAAGTAGGAGTCGTTTGTAAGTTGCATGCTTGAAAGTAGGGGCCTGTCCTATATACTCAGCAGAAATTTGGGCCTTAGTTGTTGTTGTGGCCACAACACTGTAAGCTCTCACAGGGCCCTGCTGTGAAATATTAGATCAAGAATTGTAATTACATGCCCCTGTTGAACAGGGGCAGAAAAATTGGGCATTTGGTGGTGGTGCTGGTGCGACAACACTGTAAGTCCTCACTCGCTCTTGGTGGGCGCAGAAATGGGTCCTGCTGTGAAATATTAGATCAAGAGCACTGCTGCAAAGTATTGCATCAAAAATTGTAATTACACGCCCCTGTTAAACAGGGGCTGAAAAATTGGGCCTTAGGCACTGGTGGTGGCGCCCAGAACCAAAAATGTTCTTACAAGCTATCAGCGTGATCATTGAGGAGGAAGAGGATAATTACTCAGGGATAGTCACTCAGCATCAGCATAGGCAGTCTTTGAAGGGATCTGAGATTTCAAAAAAAATTATTCGGTTACATCAGCATCAGGTGTTTGGTAGCTGGTGGTGATCCAAGACTGATTCATTTTTATGAAGGTCAGTCGATCGACCGAGTCGGTGGACAGAGGCACCCTGTGATCGGTTACAAAGCCTCCAGCAGCACTGAATGTGCGTTCTGAAAGAACGCTGGCTGCAGGACAGGCCAGTAGCTCAATTGCATACTGTGCAAGCTCTGGCCAGTGATCCATCCTCAAGACCCAGTAACCCAGAGGATTTTCGGTGGGAAAGGTGTCCAAGTCAGATCTTGCCCCTAGGTATTTCTGCACCATGTAAAACAGACGCTGGCGATGGTTGCTGGAACCGATCATACCTTGGGGCTGCGGACCAAAAAACTGTCTGAACGCATCGGTCAGACGGCCACCTTCTCCACCGCTCCTTCTTTGACTGACCGAAGCCTCAGCAACATGTTGTCCAGAAACAGGAGTTTGTAACCTCCCAGTCTCTGGGAACGCATTGCACAGACCTTTCTGCAAGGCCTCGCAAAGATGTTTCATCCTCTGCTCCCTCTGCGATGGCAAGATAAGGTCCGCAACCTTACCCTTGTAATGTGGATCAAGGAGGGTTGCCAGCCAGTATTGGTCCTTCTCCTTGATACCAGGAATACGAGGATCCTTCCGCAGGCTTTGCAGGATCAGGGAGGCCATGCAGCGTAGGTTAGCTGAGGCATTCGGTCCGGAGTCCTCTGGGTCACTAAGGACGACATGGTCCACAGCCACCTCCTCCCAGCCACGTACAAGTCCAAGTCTTGGGACTGATCCCTTAAAGACTGCTGCTGATGCTGAGTTCCAGGCTCCACCTCCATACTGACACAATCCTCCTCCTCCTTCTCCTCCTCTTCCTGTGTGATCAGTGGGCATGCAGGAACACTGTCTGGATAAAGGGGGCCTTGAGAGCTAAGGAAGTCCTCC
The DNA here is from genome assembly GCA_037952925.1 of Lithobates clamitans. Lineage (NCBI taxonomy): Eukaryota > Metazoa > Chordata > Amphibia > Anura > Ranidae > Lithobates > Lithobates clamitans. The sequence continues at coordinate 8,629,844 of JBBGZY010000655.1, forward strand.
TCTTCCTGCCTCTGTTCTGCCTCAAGTGCCCTGTCCATTATTCCATGCAGCGTGTGCTCCAACAGGTGGACAAGGGGGACAGTGTCACTGATGCATGCACTGTCACTGCTCACCATCCTTGTGGCCTCCTCAAATGGTGACAGGACAGTGCATGCATCCCAGATCATGGCCCACTGGCATGGGGAAAAAAACCAAGCTCCCCTGACTCTGTTCTGGTGCCATAGTCGCACAGGTACTCATTGATGGCCCTCTGCTGCGTGTGCAGCCGCTGCAGTGGCCAACGTTGAGTTCCACCTGGTGGGCATGTCACAAATTAGGCAGTTCTTGGGCAGGTTAAACTCCTTTTGGAGGTCTGCCAGCCGAGCACTGGCATTATATGACCGGCGGAAATGCACACAGACTTTCCTGGCCTGCCTCAGGACATCCTGTAAGCCCGGGTACCTGCCCAAGAACCGCTGCACCACCAAGTTAAGGACGTGAGCCAAACAGGACACATGGGTCATTTGTCCCTGTCGGAGGGCAGAGAGGAGGTTGGTGCCATTGTCGCAAACCACCATTCCTGCCTTAAGTTGGCGTGGCGTCAACCACCTCTGAACCTGCCCCTGCAGAGCTGACAGAACCTCTGCCCCAGTGTGGCTCCTGTCCCCCAAGCACACCAGCTCAAGCACCGCATGGCATCTTTTGGCCTGCATACTTGCGTAGCCCCTTGAACGGCTATGGAGCACCGCTGGTTCCACACAGGAAGAGGCCATGGAGAAAGAAGAAGAGGAGGGGGTGGAGGAGAGAGGTGTGTCACAATTATTAGTAGTGGCATTTTGGAGGCGTGGTGGCGGAACAACCTCCAACACTACTACACCTTGTCCTGCATCCTTCCCAGCTGCCAGCAGAGTCACCCAATGCACGGTGAAACTTAGCTAACATCCCTGTCCATGCCTGCTGAACCATGAGTCAGCGGTATTATGCACCTTACCACTGACTGCCCTGTCCAGCGAGGCCAAGACATTGCCTTCCACATGCTGGTAGAGAGCCGGAATCGCCTTCCGTGAGAAAAAGTGGCGTTTGGGTACCTGCCACTGAGGAACCGCACATTCCACAAACTCACGGAAGGGGACAGAGTCTACCAACTGGAAAGGCAGCAGTTGAAGTGCTAGCAATTTTGCCAAGCTAGCATTAAACCGCTGGGCATGTGGATGGCTGGAAGCAAGCTTCTTTTGGTGATGCAGCAGCTGGGGCAGGGAAATTTGCCTGGTACAATCGGTCGTCTGTGTACTGAAAGCAGATTGCCCACAAGTACTTGGCTGTGACACACCTAATTCTACCACTTCATTCCTCCCAGTGCAGGTCTCAGAGAGGACTGAAGGTATAGTGGGGTTGGAGATCTCAGCTGATGAGGAGCAAGGAGAGATCCTCTTTGATCTTTGGTGTGGGTCTTTTAAATACGCTTGCCAACGAACTGCATGGCAGGTCAACATATGTCTGGTCAAGCATGTGGTGCCCAAGCGGGAGATGTTTTGGCCACGTGAGAAACTCTTGAGACATATGTTGCAAATAGCAGCGGTGTGATCTGATGCACTCGTCTCAAAAAAGGCCCACACCAAAGAACTTTTTGAATAACGTGCAGAGACTGCAGCGCCCTGCACATGCGGAGCTTTGGGGTGTTATGCAGTCAGTGTGCTGCCCTTAGGCTGGCCCCTGGAGGGCATCCTGCCTCGTTGGTGATGTGCCGCCTCCTCCTCCCCTCTCCTATCAGGCACCCGCGTTGAGTCAGTGACCTCATCATCCCCTCCCTCCTCATCACTGGAGCAAACCTGGCAGTATGCTGCAGCAGGGGGAGCATGACTGCCAGATTGCTGTCCTTCTTGGGCACCCCCTCTGTCCGTGCTCACGTTACTGCCTTCATCAAGCTCAGTATCATCATCAGAGCCTTCCAAATGCTGGGCATCCTCCTGGAGCATGTACCCAACACTGTGGTCAAACAGTTCGAGGGACTCCTCAGGAGGACATGGTGGGGCTAGGGAAGGAGTCACTGATGACATTGAGCCGAGGGAAGAGGCCGTTGCTTTGCCAGACAAAGTTCCCTGAGCATGGGTAAGAGAGGATGAGGAGGATGAGGACGGCTTGGTCATCCACTCGACCAAGTCTTCCGCATGTTGCGCCTCAACACGGCCAGCTGCCCAAAAAAAGGCCAAGCGTGTCCCACGGCCATGTGCTGATGAGGATGCACCATCTCCACGACCAGCACTGTTGCCTCTAGACACAGAGCCTGCTTGCCCTCTTTTATTGGCTTGTGACTGTCTGCCTCTCCTTGCTGGCCTTCTAGACATACTAATGGCCTGTAGTTGCACTAAGCTGGGATATATATATATTTATATGTACTGATACTGCAGCTAGCAAAATCAACTGCCTGCCTGTAGTATGAGAACACCACCGACCTTCTACAGGTAGCTTTAGCTGAACACTGTGCAGAGCTCGCAAAAAACTAACTTGTAGCTTATTTAGCTGCCTGCGGTAGTGATAGGATCAGGAAAACACCACCAACCTTCTACAGGTAGCTTTAGGTGAACACTGTGCAGAGCTCGCCAAAAAATAACTTGTAGCTTATTTAGCTGCCTGCAGTAGTGATAGGAGCAGGAACACACCACCAACCTTCTACAGGTAGCTTTAGGTGAACACTGTGCAGAGCTCGCACTACACTAACTTGTAGCTTATTTAGCTGCCTGCGGTAGTGATAGGATCAGGAAAACACCACCAACCTTCTACAGGTAGCTTTAGCTGAACACTGTGCAGAGCTTGCAAAAAAATAACTTGTAGGTTTAGCTGAACACTGTGAGGTGGAAGCACTACACTAACTTGTAGCTTTAGCTGAACACTGTGCAGAGGTCTCACTACACTAACTTGTAGCTTTAGCTGAACGCTGTGCAGAGGTCACTAGACACTAACTTGTAGTTTTAGCTGAACACTGTGAGCAGGACACTCTACACTAACTTGTAGCTTTAGCTGAACACTGTGCAGAGGTCTCACTACACCAACTTGTAGTTTTAGCTGAACACTGTGAGGAGGACGCACTACACTAACGTGTAGCTTTAGCTGAACACTGTGCAGAGGTCGCACTACACTAACTTGTAGTTTTAGCTGAACACTGTGAGCAGGACGCACTACACTAACTTGTAGCTTTAGCTGAACACTGTGAGGAGGACGCACTACACTAACTTGTAGCTTTAGCTGAACACTGTGCAGAGGTCTCACTACACTAACTTGTAGCTTTAGCTGAACAATGTGCAGAGGTCTCACTACACTAACTTGTAGTTTTAGCTGAACACTGTGCAGAGGTCTCACTACACTAACTTGTAGTTTTAGCTGAACACTGTGCAGAGGTCGCACTACACTAACTTGTAGTTTTAGCTCAACACTGTGAGCAGGACGTACTACACTAATTTGTAGCTTTAGCTGAACACTGTGCAGAGGTCACACTACACTAACTTGTAGTTTTAGCTCAACACTGTGAGCAGGATGCACTACACTAACTTGTAGCTTTAGCTGAACACTGTGCAGAGGTCTCACTACACTAACTTGTAGCTTTAGCTGAACACTGTGCAGAGGTCTCACTACACTAACTTGTAGTTTTAGCTGAACACTGTGCAGAGGTCTCACTACGCTAACTTGTAGTTTTAGCTGAACACTGTGCAGAGGTTGCACTACACTAACTTGTAGTTTTAGCTGAACACTGTTAGCAGGACGCACTACAATAACTTGTAGCTTTAGCTGAACACTGTGCAGAGGTCTCACTACACTAACTTGTAGTTTTAGCTGAACACTGTGAGCAGGACGCACTACACTAACTTGTAGTTTTAGCTGAACACTGTGGGGAAGACGCACTACGCTAACTTGTACCTTTAGCTGAACACTGTGCAGAGGTCTCACTACACTAACTTGTAGTTTTAGCTGAACACTGTGAGCAGGACGCACTACACTAACTTGTAGCTTTAGCTGAACACTGTGCAGTGGTCTCACTACACTAACTTGTAGCTTTAGCTGAACACTGTGCAGAGGTCTCACTACACTAACTTGTAGTTTTAGCTGAACACTGTGAGCAGGACGCACTACACTAACTTGTAGTTTTAGCTGAACACTGTGCAGAGGTCTCACTACACTAACTTGTAGTTTTAGCTGAACACTGTGCAGAGGTCTCACTACACTAACTTGTAGTTTCAGCTGAACACTGTGCAGAGGTCGCACTACACTAACTTGTAGTTTTAGCTGAACACTGTGAGCAGGACGCACTACACTAACTTGTAGCTTTAGATGAACACTGCGCAGAGGTCTCACTACACTAACTTGTAGTTTTAGCTGAACACTGTGAGCAGGACGCACTACACTAACTTGTAGCTTTAGCTGAACACTGTGCAGAGGTCTCACTACACTAACTTGTAGTTTTAGCTGAACACTGTGCAGAGGTCGCACTACACTAACTTGTAGTTTTAGCTGAACACTGTGAGCAGGACGCACTCCACTAACTTGTAGCTTTAGCTGAACACTGTGCAGAGGTCTCACTACACTAACTTGTAGCTTTAGCTGAACACTGTGAGGAGGACGCACTACCCTAACTTGTAGCTTTAGCTGAACACTGTGCACTACACTAACTTGTAGTTTTAGCTGAACACTGTGCAGAGGTCACACTAAACTAACTTGTAGCTTTAACTGAACAATGTGAGGAGGACGCACTACACTAACTGTAAATAGTCTAGCTGCCTGACTGTGGTACTAATAGGATCAAAAGAACACCAGCAATTTTCTTCAGGTAGCTGTAAATACTGTAAAAAGACAAGCCTGCCTGTCAGTAGGAAGATAACAGGAACGGATCTAGCTAAACTGAATACAGTATATATATATATATATATATATATATATATATATATATACAACACCTGGGATGCATATATATACACTATAAGTGCAGCTAACTCACTGACTGTCCTGCCTAATCTAGCTAACTCAAATTAAATGACACTGTCTCTTTCTCTATCTAAGCACGCCGAAACACACTACACAGGGCCGCCGTGCAGGCGCCTCTATATAGTGTGGGGTGTGTTCTAAACCCCCTGAGCCATAATTGGCCAAAGCCACCCTGGCTTTGGCCAATTACAGCTCTCTCTACCGACGGCTCTGTGATTGGCCAAGCATGCAGGTCATAGTGCATGCTTGGCCAATCATCAGCCAGCAATGTATTGCGATGCCGCAGTGAATTATGGGCCGTGACGCGACACACGAATTTGGCGTGAACTGCCCATATCGTTCCCAATTCGGTGAACAATCGAACAGCCGATGTTCGAGTCGAACATGTGTTCGACTCAAACATGAAGCTCATCCCTATTAGCCATATTAGTGCAATTGTGACAGAGAAAATTGAGTACTGTCCGTGATACTTTTTTTATTTGCACTAACATACAATTTTTCAGGACAAACTTTCGGGGTATGTCCCCTTCTCCAGCTTGGACTTTGAAGATGGGGACATACCCCGAAAGCTTGTGCTGAAAAATTGTATGTTAGTGCAAATAAAAAAAGTATCATGGACAGTACTCAATTTTCTCTGGCTACTTTACGAAATCCAACATTGAACAAGCCATCCTAGGTATTAATATGATGCTATCCCACGCGTCAGTCAGATCAATAGCAATGCATATAATTATGGCTGTTTGCTCAGCTATAATGCTCAAATGGAAATTGAATGAAGTACCTAACGTCAGGGAAATGATCAGACAGGTCAACGTAATAGCTGAATACGAAAAAATACTTGCGTATAAAGATGGAAACTAAGCTAAATTTGAGCTTAACTTATCTTTGGAAAACCTAAACGGTTTTATGGATGTTTAATAAGATCAATATAAGATACTATATACGGTATGTTACTAACTTTCTCATTGATAAACACAGTTTACTATAGAAATCAACAGTTCTTTTATTGCTATATATATGATATAGAAAATGTTACTCATTGACAATTTGGTATAATGTTTTTGTACTTGTATGTATATGGAAACCCAAATAAAAACCTATTTGAATTAGAAAACATTGTAATAAGCAAGAATTCTTCAGTCTACTTTTTCTAGTCAAGTCTCTTTTAATTATAGGGATTGGTACAACAATTACAGTAACTAAACAATATTTAACAATAATTATTAAATATTTTCAATAATAATATAGAATTGATGTTAAATGTTTGCAATATATGCACGGAAATAATATTACAGTTATTACGTTTAATTATTTTTATAGATCACTGGTCAATTTACAACTCTAACTGATGAAAAGCACAACTAAAGCTCCATTGTACTTGACTTAAATTATATTTTAAACACTGAACTATTTGTAACAATATGGTAGACTAAAGAAAAATAAAGACACTGGAAGACAGTTGCATATCAATGAATGCACAATTTGCATGCAAAAATCTTAGCAAAATCATAGCATAATAGTGCCAACAAATAAAAGTGCAATTGTTTTAATCTTTTCCTCAGAACTGTCACAGAACTTAGAAATGCTAAGCAAGTAATCTTCAGTCCAGTTGTCCCTTTTTTTCTAGCCAAATCTTTTAATTGTAGTGATTGGTACAACAATTACAGTAACAAAACAATATTTAACAATGATTATAAAACTTCAATGATCTAAATTTGCCCATAGAAAAATCACTAACGTATTCTCTACACAGTAACAATGATGATAATTAGAAGTTTATATCCAGAAATGCTTTCATTTATTTATATATAATTGATCTTAAATATTTACAGTATATGCATTGAAATAATACTACCGTTACAGTGATTACTTTGCATTGTTTAATGGACTATTGTTTTGGGAAATCAGTAAAACATTTAGTTGAATAGATCATTAATTCCATTTACAACTGTAGCTGTTGAAATGTAAAAAAAAGCTCCATAGTACGTGACTTCAATATTTCAAATACTGAATTATTTGTAAGAATATGGTAGAATAAAAAAATAATAAAAACACTGGAAGGCATTTATTAAGGCAGTTGCATATAAATTAATTTGCAATCTGCATGCAAAAATGTTAGCATAAATCTTTGGGCCTGTTTTCAACAAAAGGAAAAGTTTATGTTTTGGATGATAATGCAACCAAATAGTGCAACTGTCTGACTCTTTGCTCAGAAGTGCAAAGCAAATAATTTTCAGCCCATTTTTCTAGCCAAGTCCTTTTTAATTATAAAGATTAATACAGCAATTACATTAACCAAACAATATTTAACAATGATTACACCACTTCAGTGATCTAAATATGCTTGTAGTAAAATAATTGACATACATATTTTTAAGCATTAACAATAATGATAATTAGGAGATTCTACCCAGGAACGCTTTGATTAATTATATGTAATTCATGTTAAACATTTGCAGTATATGCATGGAAGTAAAATTACAGTTAATTACTTTCCATTGTTTAATACGCTATTGTAGTGGGAAATGATCAAAAATGTATTTTAATAAGTCATTGATCCATTTACAACTGTAATGCCGCGTACACATGGTCGGACTTTCTATCCTACTTGGTCCGGCACACTTTCTGACGGACTTTGTCCGCCAGGTGCGCCGGACTTTAAAACGGACGGACTTGCCCACACACGACCGGACTTTGCGGTGGGCTAAGTCCGCCCGTCTTTCCGACGGACTTTCGCCGGAGTTACGGCAGACTTTCAGAATGAACGGACTTGCCAACACACGGAGAAGTCCGTTCATTTTGAACGTGACTCAGGTGCGACGGGACTAGCAAAGGATGTCAATCTTGCCGCTTTTTCCTATTGCAGCGAGCGCAAAATGCAATACCCTGCCCTCGCGTCGTATCTGGTCCGTCGGACCAGCATACACACGAGCGGGCTTTCCGGAAAGATTTAAAACATGTTTCACATCTTGGTCCGCCGGAGCCTACACACGGGCGGATTGTCCGGCACACTCTGATCCGCCGGACCAAGTATGCTGGAAAGTCCAACCGTGTGTACGCGGCATTACTGATGTAAAGAAAAACTAAAACTCCTTTGTACATGACTTAAATAATATTTTATACACTGAATTATTTAAAATAATATAATATAGCAGTTCAGGAATTAACTAAGAAAATAGGAGGCTACAGAATAATAATTCACTTATAATATAAAGTAGAAGTAAAGGCAAAACTTTGTTTTAGAGTAAGGAAGGGTTATAACTCCTGTCAATTTATTTATTTATTTTTTGTCATCTGTGTCCCATTGGGGAGATTTCACTTAATTTCGTGTCCTTTAGCCATAACAGGAAATGTGAGGAATCTATACAAAGTTAAGGAATTCCAGGTTGTCACGAAGATCACACAAATAAGATTTCACTATTTCTGTTCAGGTGACAACCCAAAATTTGGGACTTTTTTTCATTTTCACTGATATTGGTAAACATGAAAAATAGATAAGATGAATCCACCTAAAGATGGCACAGACAGCAACAATAAAAGCTTTTTGGAGACCAAGGCAATTAGCCAATCCTGAACAAAATACTTATGTTTAACTATTTATAGGGTGTCATTAAAGAGGAGTTCCACCCGAGGTTTAGTCAAAAAAAAAAATAAAAATAAAAGTCAGCAGCTACAAATACTGCAGCTGCTGACTTTTAATTGGACACTTACCTGTCCCAGGGTCCAGCGATGCGGGGGATCGAACCCCCGCTCGTCTCCCCCTCCGTTCAGCGGTATTGCAAATGTGGGTGCCGGGCTGTGGCTTCAAAGCCTGGCACCCACTGCGCATGCGCGAGCGGCGCCGCGCGCCATGATTGGCCGCTCAGTTACCTGGGACCTGTAATGGGTCCCAGATGATTGACAGGAGGGAGGGAGCAGAGCTGAGCCCTTCCTGTGCCGAGGGGGGAGTGATGTCACCAGCCCAGGCACTGGAAGAGGCAGACTACGAGGGACCCCCTAGCAACAGGCATTTAGAGGTAAGTAAAAAAAAAAATATCCAAATTTTTTTTTTTTTTTTTTTTTTTAATTTTTTATGTAGTTTTTTTTTGGGTGGAACCCCACTTTAAATTGAGTTCTTATAAGCATTTGGACACAGTCAATTATAAAGACATGAGGGTTTTGGAACAGTTCAGTTAATTACTAAAATTAGGACTTTTTTTAAAGTAAACATATTTCTTCTATGTTCAAAAAAGTCATAATACTTCATCTAAGTGAAATTAAGGTAAACATATTGATGGCAATATGGGATTGATGGTAATATTGATGCTCCCCAGAATGTAGAGCTAAGCAGAAAGTAATCAGTCTATTCACTTTGCTGTTTATTAGAGTTTTTCACAATTAACAGTGACCAAGCATTAGCAAAATATTCCAGCTGTACCTGTTAATGTTGCTGCAACTTAACAAAAAGTCTCTCGTTCCTGCCTCCCACCCTTGAGGAGCCATGTGCTTGTGCCTTCCAAAAAATCAGACTTCCAGCTAAGAAGCTCTTCTCCAAAATCACCCTTACAGCCCAAATAGTTTACAGCCCAAAGAAGCCTCTGCTTTATTGTTTACATCACTATGATCTCTCCAGTGTTTGTTATCTGTCACAAGATTGAGTTTGTCTAGTATCATGACCCAATCAAATTGAGTAGGTACACCACAAAGTGTAAAAAACAAAACACCCCTGTGCTACTCTATCTATTCAGTGTACAGAAAAGCTGCTAACACCTAATTTTATTTACCAACTCCAAAATAAAGAAATGTCTATTAACTAGTGCAGCACTTATCCAAAGTATATATATATATATATATAAACAAACAACTTTACATTTTGACACATTTTAATGTGTGTTATACACTTGTGTCACGTATGTTTTCCTATGACTAGTTAGTTAATAAGGCTGAAAAAAAGACCATCAATTCCAACCTTAATGAGTTCTGCAGGTTTGTCCAGAACAAGGCAACTTCCGAACTGCAGTTCATTTTAATGGAAATGTTACCATGATGACCTTTATAGACAGTTAGCTTATTTCCCTGGATCCAAATAATTCTGTTTTAGGTTTTAGTTTTGATAACTCTTAATATTAGCTGAAAGATTATCCTTTTTTAAATTCAAATATTGTTTTTGCCATTACTACAATGTTAAGTAAATCATTATACAGCTTAACAACATTTATTGGAAAGTTCCTTTCATAAAACAATAGAAACATCTTCTTTCACCTTGTCATCTGTGTAGTCATTGGGATAAGTTCTTTTGCCAAAATCTTTATACTGACTCTGGACACATTTGCATGTTTATTACGTCTTTATTAACCATTTTTTTTAGCTTAGTTGCCTATCTCTGAGCCCTCATCCAAACTCCCACATCCTTTTTACAGTGTAGTGCACAAAGTCTAGATTTGGCCTTACAAATTACTATATATATATATATAGAGGCAATACATGTGAACTTATGTTCTTTTTATACATTGCAAGATTTTTTTGCCTTTTGCAGCTGCCACTTTGAGTGATGTTGATTAGCATATTGTTAAATGGTATTTCCTTCTAAATTTCTGTTTTTCCCAGCTGCATAACCATTCACTATACAGTGTGTATGCTATTTCCCTTCTGCATAAACGTTTTCAACATTAAATATAATTGACCATCTTATTGACTTAAGGTTTTTTTAATATTAAACAATGACATGATGGCTCGTGCTGGAATTATATTTATTACTATCATGCCTTTGAGAGCCACCAGCCATTACTTTGTACAGCTGGTGGCTCTTACTTCCAGCTGTTTCTGACAGCTCTGTTCTAACTGACAATTGGGAACAAACTAGAATGGTTCCTAAGCACGTCATCACTCTGTCGGTTATGACATAGTGATCACATGCAGACTAGAAGATTCAATGACAAAATAACTCTTCTGCCTGCAAATGGCAAAATAGTAAAAGAATTAAAAACAGATTAAGAAACTCCCTTTCTCAATAAATGGGAAAAGGATCTTGGCCATACTCTAACAACTGAACAAAAGTATCACACTTTGTTCTTTGTTCATGAGTCCACTGTTTCCAGTAGGTTCCAATATGCTGGATTCAAACTCTTGACTAGGTGGTATAGGATACCCGCTCTGCTCAATTAGATGCTCCTGGGAAGACATAGGGTAATCTCTCTCCTGAATAAGATGTTCCTGGGGGTTGCCCATTGATCAGTCTGTTTTGGGAGGATATCCAAAGAATTGAGACTAAACTCACAGATGTCCAGATGGGATACCGTCATGAAGCCTTTTTTACTACATCTCACTCCAATTCCTAAAAGTCACCATTAAAAAATTACTGTTAGTACATTTGGTGAATGCATCAAGGGTGAATGCATCAAAATTGAAAGAATACTTAGCCCCCATCACACAACCTATGGAGAGTCCTCTGTATATATCCGTTATATCAACACTGAAGAGTAGAGTTGGGCGAACAGTTCGGCCCGAGCATGAACTGCTGAACATTGGCTGTTTCCCATTTGAAGAACACCCAAATTATCAGGGCATTCAACCATTTGTTTGGCTTGCTGAATAACAACAATGCAATGCGCCACCACACAGTTCATTGGAATCCCTGATTGGCTGAAGCAATGAAAGCTTTGCCCAGTTAGGGCACAGAGCACTGTCAGAGTGTGAAAACGTTTTTTTATTTAATTTGTTAATTTTCCAAAATATTGTGACAAAAAATTACAACTTTGAAAAACTCACCATGCCTCTTACTAAATACCTCAGACTGTCTACTTTCCAAAAAAGGGTCATTTTGGGGGGTATTTTGCTGTCCTGGCAATTATAAGGGCTTTAAGTAATGCGGCTGTCAGTACAACACTATTGATCAATTTTCAAATATAGACTGTATATACCATTTTTTTAGATGCTATAACTTTCACACAAACCAATTAATATACACTTTTTTTTTAACCAAATACATGTAGTTGTTGGCCTAAATTGATGAAGAAATTTGATATAGTTTTTTTTTTCAAAATTGTCAGTCTTTTTTTGTTCATTTATCAAATAAAATGTCCAGTGGTGATCAAATACCACCAAAAGAAAGCTCTATTTGTGTGAAAATGTGCGCTATAATTGTAATTTGCATACAGTGTTGCATAACCACAAAATTGCAAGCACAGTGCTGAATAGCAAAAAATGGCCTGGTCATGAAGGGGGTAAAATCTAGCGGTTAAATTTGCCATATAGGTTTATTTTAGGGTAGTTTTTTTGTCTTTTTTTGTGACCAGCTAACATCTATATTCTTTAAATAGTAGACAGCTGTATTCTGTAAATTTGGAAACATTCCTGAAACTAGAACCAAATGCTTATGCATGAAGTAGAACCAAAAATCGAAAGAACTATATTATCACAGTGTGAGTCTCGGTATGCTTCATTTCCTTAGCTTTTGCTATGTGCAATTGCATTGGAACTATTGTTTCATAACATTATTTATGCTATGTAGTATTGCATTTATTCTCTTGCTGCTTTGCTTTGTTTGCTTCCACTCGAAGATTAAAATATGTCTTCAAATTTGAATATTTTCAAATCACAAAACCTAATGGTCTGAAAAAAGTCACTGACTTCAAAACGTTCAAAAACTCAAGTAATCATCAAACAAAGTGTGTCTGTCGCATGTCAGATTAGCATATTGGGTAGGAGTTGGTTAGCTGTCACTATGATCCTCAAGGTTTCTATGCTGTGGTTTCTGTGTAATCCTGTGATTTGATGAAAATTTACTTAGTGTGTTATAGGTTGGTATACACTAAATGCAAAGTTTCTTGTTTCCAAAGAATATCTAAGCTAATGTTTGCAGCAAAGATACCAAGTAGCAAAGTTTTACACTCAATATAACTCAGATTTTTTCAGTCTCAGGCGGTTAAAGCATGGCCCTAAACAAAATGAAAAAGATAAAATAACTAATCCAACTTTAGCTGCAATATTCACTCTCAAACCCTAGATGTCCTTAGTCTGATAACCAGCATCATCAACTTACTTCCTCTGAGCCCAGGTTGTCCTGGACCAGGCATAGTCTGTGACTAGATAGTGAAAGGAGAAGCAGCACCATGATAATTTCATCTACCTGTCATGCTGATTTCACTTCCTATCAGCATTATCCTCAGCACATTGGTTAACTTTTTTTACTGCTTCTTACTCTCACGCTCCAGCTCTGCTGTAAAAGGATTATAAGGTGGCTGATAAAAGGTCACATTCAGTTACTCAAGCTGATTTAATGAAAAAAAAATACATTAAATAGTGTATTAATGATTACAATGATGATTAATTTATTTTAAGTTGCATTGAGCTCAGTTTAAAATATTCAGAAATTAACTTTTCTTTGACATTTTGACAATATCACCAAAATATATTAAAGCAGTTTACTTTGTTTTTTTGTAGTATACAGTGCATACTGTAAACAAATGCATTATTTTATAGTCACATATTACCATTTAATCAAGCTAATGGATACTTTAGATTGACTTATGATTGCTACTCCTACTACAACAGTTGCTTATTTAACAACTACCACTTCTACTGTTAAAACTTGAGAAAGAAGCGCACATGCCCAGTTACGGCATCGCGTCTGCTCTGAAACGCGTTGCACACTGCCCACTGGTGACATCATCCCATCAGCATAGCATTCCACGCTGCGCTCCACTGATACTTGTCGAGACACAATCCAGCTTCCTCCCTCCTGTGAGTGGCTGAAAGTGAACATTTTCTGCTTGTGAACTTCCATCTTTGTGTCCAAGTGTATAGATGATGAGTCGGGTTTTCTTCTTGTACACGTGAGTGGGCCTAATTTCGGGTTTAATACATTTTTAAACCTTCTACAATTAGAGGCGCTTTTCCTTTGTTTTTATCGCCTAAACACTATTGAAACCAATTACCATTTTTCTCACTAAAGGGCATGGGTTAACACCAAGAGTGGAGTATAAGTACCTGGTCTTTATGAGGGACACCTTCATTGTGCAATGCTGTCATAGCTAATTGGTCTGTGTGTATGCGTTTATGTATTTTGCCTGAACATTTTTAAAACCAACTCTGAGCTGGAAGAAAAAAAAAAAAACTTGCAGTTGATCCTTCATGCACCACATGGATTAAATGCTTGCTATGTCTAGGGGGTAATAAGGCTACATTACTTACTTTACTCCTCACTCTGGCCTGCTCTGGTGCTGTCCTCTTTTCCCTCTGGCACTCTGGGCTGTAGGTAGTCCTTCAGCACCATCACTTACAATAGAGGGCGTCTTGATGACGAAACGCGTAAGGTGTGGCCTCGTGATACGCATACGTCAACCTCTTGTCTTGTGTGCTTTGAGTCTTCTGGTTTTAGGCAGGCAGGCGGTGGAACGCATGCTCAACCACGCTGCCCACCAGGCTTTGAGCCGGCTAGTAGAGCGCTGTCAGCTCCTTTTTTAAAGTTTTATCGATTAACATAATAAATCCACTTTTTTTCGGATTCACGCTATGAGATTCATTTCTTTTTTGCTGCATATGGATGTTTAATGCTGGGGATACCACAACATTAAAGAGGGATAAACATCATTAGGCTGAGGACCGCTTCCTGGGTTCATCATCGCTGGATTTTGTCTCCATGCCTGCAGGGGTTGGGCAGTCAGGTGAGTGAGAGCACGAGTGGGGGTGTAGTGGAAGACGGGGAACACTTGCTGCACTGAGATTACAGTCTTTCCATCAGAGGGACACATCCAAGGATTTTTTCTGTACACAAGTTTTTGGGACATTGTTTTCATCATTAATTAAATCATTTTTTTCAGTACAGTTTATATATTTTTATCACTTGGTTTATGAATTGGACTTTCCGTGTATTTACGTTGGGGACTTTATTCTAATGGTTTAATTGTTTAATAAGTTTGTACCAAATATTTTTTCATAACACTTGGAATGTTTGCAGATTCTTATTTTCATAGATAGTTTTGGGTACATATATATATATATATATATATATATATATATTTTAGCACGTTGCACTTTATTGCATAGTATTGGTTGGTGGAGCTTTTGCACTTATTTTTAGCTCCCAAGAGCACATTGGTTGCACTAATTTATTTTCATATATGTTTTTTTATATATGTATTTATATAGGAACTACATTTAATGCACATATAGCCGAACAGCGCCAATTTCCCTTTTTTAGAACATTACGCAGATATGGGTACACATCTAATGAACAGATGAAAAACGATCTTTCAGCAATAGTATCCCTACATGTTTTTCCCTCCAGGGCTTCCTCAGGGGATGTTTGTTGAGAGACAGAACTAGATGTGTTACTGCATAAGACAAAATACAATTAAAAGCAAACAAAACAATAAACAAAAATACAGAAAAGTGTGCCATTGACCATCCAAAGCCAATGTTCATTATCCGCCCACCAACCAGTATTTACCTGTGCACTGATATTTGAGCCACAAATGGAGAGACAGACACTGAGCTGCACACAAGAAACTGGCCAGGAGTAGCCCAAGGACAAGGCCACAGGCCGGTATCTACCCAATGAAAAGGGAGAATGAGTAGGGATGCGCAATTGTGGGGAAGAGGGGGAGGGAGTAGGAGATGGGGAAGGGAAAGGAAAGGGGGAGAAGAGAAAGAAGGAGCAGAAAGGGAAAGGGGGGAAAAAGGGAGGGGAGGATAGGGGAGGAAATAGGGGGGAAGGGATTGGGTTGGGGAAGGAAGAGTGAGGGAAAGAGGGGGAAGGAAGAGGGGTGAGGAAGTGAGGAGCAGAAGGGAGGAGGAGGAAGGGGAGAGGGAAAGGGGGGGAGGGGGGAAAAGACAAAGGGGGAGGGGGAAGGGGGGAAGAAAGAGGGGAAGAATGGGAGAAGGGGGTGTAGGGTGTGTGGTGTGGAGTGTGTGGATACAGGGGGGGGGGGAATGGGGAAGATTGGAGTGAGTGGTGGGGAAATGATGACAACCATGAATGAAATGATAAACAATAACTTACTTACAGACCACAAAGCTGGGTCTTAAAAAGAGCCAGGGATGCCAAGGTGAGACAAGGTGTTATCGAATTAGAAAAGGGGGGGTTTAGCCAAAATAAGAATTCAAAAATTGTTTACATGGATAAAGGGTATCTGTTAAATGTGTATTACTATAGAACATTCGATTTAGTGAAGGCCATGCTCAGTTACGATAAAAAGATATATATATATATATATTTAGATGTTCAGATGGTAATAGGTAGTTAAACATTGATTAGATACCAAGCATATACCAGCTAACTGGATCAAATACAGCAACACTTGCAAAGGAGTCAGAAAGACAAGTAGACAGGCTGAGAAAAATAAGAAACAACAAGCCCTTAATTAGATAAGTTACCTCATATGGAGAGATGTAACAGCGTGGCAACCCTGTCCAGTGTCTAACAAATAGAAGTGAAGGGGGTTGCTTTTATGTGTGCACACGCCGTTCACATAATGACTGCGTCACACAGTGGACGGCACGCTAAACACATTGAGAGAAGTGAACGCTGGGTAGAGAACTACACTACCCATATGACATAGTGGCCGGTGAGCGACAGAGGAGGCCGCGCTGGAGCAGCTGACATGCCCCAATTAGTGGGCACGCCTATACCCTCTGTCTCCGCTCACCAGGCAGTGTGAAAGCATGTGAAAGTGAAAGAAAAGTGTAGGAGACAAATGTGAAATAGATTGAGATGAAAAACTGATGTCTGTTGGCAATCCTCCTGGAGACAAGGAAATAAAAGGAGAAGGGGGAAGGAAGGGGGGGAATGGGAAGGTGTGCAGGACATAGTCCGTCATCTGGAAGAAAATACAAATTGGACGAGATTAGAAACAGGCAACCTAGGTGGTGAGGGCTTCGGTGTGGCGGACAATGGCAATAATTGATACAAACATA
This sequence comes from Lithobates clamitans, assembly GCA_037952925.1. NCBI lineage: Eukaryota > Metazoa > Chordata > Amphibia > Anura > Ranidae > Lithobates > Lithobates clamitans. The sequence continues at coordinate 8,646,692 of JBBGZY010000655.1, forward strand.
TGAAATATGGTTTACATATACACACATTAATACAATCCAATTTATACAGTCAAGTTTCAATAATAAAGTACAAATACTACATAAGATATAGTCAATAATTAACATATAAATAATGTCTAATACAGTACAAAAATGTACATGCTATGAAAGGGAATGGGGGTAGGAGGTAGGAGTAAGGGGGGGGAGGGGGAAAGGAGATTGAGAGCAGAAGGAATGAACAACAGGTAACCCGATCGTGGGGAAGTTAATAGTGGAAATTACAAAAAGGGTTTGAAACAGTTTCATTGAGGCCAGGGTATATCGTAGCCCGAAGGCTATGTATCCATCTTTTCTCCAACTGTAATAGGGCTTGATTCACACTACCTCCTCTGACATCTAGAGGTAGATGGTCAAGAGCGGAGAAGGAAATCATTTGGGAGTCAAAATTATGATACAGACCCACATATGTACTTACGGCTGTTGCCATTTTTCTTTTGGCGATAGGGCCTACAGTACATGGTCACCGATTCTTTTGAAAAATGGACGTTTCGTTTTGCCGATGTAGAAGCAACTACACTGGCATTGTGCTTCCCTAAGGAAATCTTTGTCATTGGAGCACTTCCTTCATATCCGAAAGGCATTGACTGTGTGGTATACATCTCATCCTGTTCCATTAAAAAAAAGTATACCATACAGTCAATACCTTCAGATACGAAGGAATTGCTCCAATGACGAAGATTTCCTTAGGGAAGCATATGATTTATATTCTAGACTGCGTAATCGAGGATACAGCCATAGCTGTCCGAAAAAGGCCTTTAATAAAACACAAAAGCAAAAGAGAAGCTCCCTAATTTATTCAAACAGAGATAGGGAAGTTGATGAATGTGTTAGAATCATCACTCCGTATTGTAAGCAACATCACCAAATCCGTGCAATCTTAAAAAAAATTTGGCCTCTGCTTTCAGCAGACCCTGTGATTAACAAATATATCAAACCACATCCAGTTATACTTATAAGAGAGCTAAGTCTGAAAAAGAGTGTGTAGTACATAGCCAATACAATGTAGCATCTACCACAGCCCCTGATGTAACAGAAACTTTCCCCTGTAGTGGTTGTGATGTGTGCCCCTTTATTAGTAAAAGCAGCGACATACTCCTTCCCAATGGCCAAACTCATTCCATTAGACACAAGGTGACCTGTCAAACTGCGCGTGTGATCTATATCATGCAATGCCGGTGTGGTTGCTACTACATCGGCAAAACGAAACATCCATTTTTCAAAAGAATCCGTGACCATGTAGGCCATATCGCCAAAAGAAAAATGGCAACAGTCGTAAGTAAACAACGCCAAGCACTAGCAGATTTAAACTCACTCTTAGAAGAGAGCGATACCCGAGACCTCATCGATATTATCGATTTGGAGTCTTGCTTAAACACACCGACCAATCCGATTACAACGGTACAACAAGCTTCTAAATTAAAGAAAAAGTCAGACCTCTACCCCTCTCCATCTTCCAATCATGGGATAGCTACTTTCCTAAAATTAATCACCCAAGAGATTAAAAGTATTAGTACCAACTCTCAAGTAGCTGATAATTTAACTACGAACGAACGAATAGCCCTGAACGATCTAGCCCAAAATTCTGACTTGGTTATCAAACCCTCAGATAAGGGCGGAAACATCGTTCTGATGAACAATGAGCAATACATATCCATGTGCGTGAAAATATTGAATAATACAGACTGGTACAGACCTATCGAATTCCAGACAATTACTCGATTCAACGAGGAATTCTACATTCTCGTTGATCGAGCATTAAATAATAACATCATTTCCAACCAAATGTGGAAATATATCCGTACCGCATTCCCAATGATCCCCACATTTTATTCCCTCCCCAAAATTCATAAAAACCCTATAGATCCACCGGGCAGACCCATTACTGAAAACTTATCTAAGGTTGTTGATGAACATTTCAGACCATTAGTGTCGTCCTTACCATCTTATATAAGGGATACCATCCATCTACTCCAAATTATCAATGGAATCCAAGTATCTGACCATACGATCTTGGTCTCTATTGATGTTAAAACATTGTATAGCTCGATACCGCATAGCACAGGCTTAGCATGTATTCAACGTATTCTGTCACAAACTATCCCTTCTGAGAAAGCATTCAATGACTTTATATTACAGTCATTGGACTACATTCTTCAACACAATGTCTTTAGTTTTCACGGACAATATTTCCTCCAGGTGCAGGGCGTAGCCATGGGCACATGTTGTGCCCCTGGCTACGCCAATCTGTACCTGGGGGAATGGGAAAAGACCTTGTTCAGCGATGAAGATCTCTCGATGTACCTGCGCCATATCACTATGTGGCGCAGGTACATCGATGACATCCTTATCTTGTGGGAGGGACCAGTTAACTCACTTCATGATTTTTTAACCATACTCAATTGTAATGAATTTAACTTAAAGTTCACTATGACGTATGACCATACCTCAATTACCTTTCTGGACGTTGAGATATTCAAGAATACAAATAATTTTTTGGCTTGCAAACTCCACCGTAAACCCACATTCGGGAACACTATCCTACATTCGGATAGTTTCCATTCAAGACAATTAATTAACTCTATCCCATTCAGTCAATTCCTCAGAATAAAAAGAAACTGCTCTAACAATGACGATTTTTAACGTGAGGCCAGAGCTTTAAAAAATCGCCTCTTGGATAGAGGCTATAGCCACAAGAGTCTAAAACGAGCCTTTAATAAAGCTAATAGTCGGGACAGACAGGAATTAATACAACCACGCAACAGAGCCAACCGTGATAACAATCCTTATACCAGGATAATTATTACATTCTCCAATGAACATACAGAGATAAGGCAGATTTTTGCTAAATATTGGCATGTATTAACTAATGACCCTTTGGTGGGCCCTTTTGTTTCCCCCAACCCCTTAAATACTTTCAGACGCAACACCTCGGTTAGAGATCGCCTGGTTAAGAGCGAGTTCAAGGGACTGACCCGTGGCGACCCGTGTAATACACTTGGCACTTTTTCATGTGGGTCGTGTGGCTACTGCAAGTATATCAATACCAATATAAATCCATGCCTTCCTAATGGATGGACATTTTTTCCAAGGCATTATGTTAATTGCCAAACCACACTCGTAGTGTATTTAATACAGTGCAAGTGTGGTTGTTTCTATGTTGGCAAAACTATCCAGAAACTTTGCAAGCGCCTATACCGACACATAGCGGCAATGAAATCGAAAGACCCTGATTCCCCATGGGGCCGCCACATAAAGCTAGTCCATTGTAAACGCTTGCCCAGAATCTCAGTTATAGCCTTGGACTGTATCCACCAGACGTTTAGAGGTGGAGACCTTAATAAACTGCTTATCCAACGGGAGATGAGATGGATTGCAAATTTTTTAATGCCACCTCACCCCCAGGCCTTAACGAAATATTGAGCTTTAAACCATTTTTACAAGGCTTCACGTCAGGAGGTTACGAGAGGGACCTATAGCCACTTAATTTGACTCTATTAGCTGGCCACTTAGCAACAGTCTGCCTATCGCACTTAATCATACAGTATCCTATATATGTATGTATAGATTATGATAAAATTTGATTTCTTTTCAAAAAGTCTCTGTCATTTATAACGATGCTGCACGATGTATGTGTTTCATTTGCTATACGAGACATAATGTTACATTGATACTTGTAATTCCATTGGTATTCTCATAATATGTCTTTGGTAATCTAATACATGATTGTATATTGCGCTTGTTGTATATATTGAATATACATTGTATATTGTATATAGATGATTGTATATATTGTTTATACATGATTGTATATTGCGCTTGATCTGACACTCTGCCGCTTCTCTTTTTGGTCTTACAGGATCACCTATCATATATTACACCAATCTCATACATTTGGATGGCCTGCCCTATTTTAGTTGATTGCCGTGTGATCGGCCGTGTCGCGTTTTTTCGCCAGCACTATGTCCCCCGACACAGGTAGGCTCCACATCCTTCGCTAGTGGAGCCATACCTAGGACCCTCGGCCGCCCATTGGTTCGCCGCTCGCGCATGCGCGTGGCGGTTGCCATCCAGGGCGGCCTTACCGAGTCCTCTCTTCCTGTGTCGGCGGCGCTGCGACGTCTGACGTCACCGCGCCCGTCGACGCGGTGTACGCCGGACGCCGCCGCGCCGGGGGAACAACTTCCCGACGCACATTACCTCCTCTGCTGACACTGTTCAGCGGAGGGGCAGTGACGTCGGGTCCCACCCGCACCTAGCTTTACCATCTACTATCTATAATTGTCAATAACATACATTCCCCGCCCAACACAGGTGTAATCATTCCTCCCCCATCTGATTCCTTTTAAAAAACCTCCAAATGCAAACACATTTGTGCTGCATACCCAGGTTGGACTCCTGGGTGGAGGTTGTGATTCCATATACTCTACAATTTGTAAGTAAGCATTGAGTTACGTGTATTGGGTATACCCCCATTTAACTCACTTTATCTATATTAAAAGTTTTGGCTGTATGCTGCATATTATAGGACATGGCTGTCCGGGGTAAATGTGCTGATATTGGCCCTAGACACCCACTATCCTTACGTGTCTACTTAGGCACTACATATTAAATTAATATATATATGCATTAACCTTTGCCACTTTTTCCCTCTTTCCACCCCCCCCCCCTTCCCCCTTCCAACTTGTTCGCCAATTTCCTTCCCCTACCCACCACCCAAACCCCTCCTCCCCTTTCTTGGTATAACCCAATATGACCAAAGGGCCCAGATGGTTATAATCATATTAATTACATACATTGCACATTTAACACTTATCTTCGTATGGATTTCTGTTTAATTCATGGACCCTTGACATCTATACTTCAATATTATTATTTCTTATATGTAGGGATGTACATTCCCCTTTTGTATTGGTTGTTCCTCGTGGACGCTGGTGGTTTGACGTGCCTCACCGTATCTAATTGGCATCAATGACCTCTCCTTGACACACATCAGAAAATCTCTATACCACCTTTGAGTCCAGGCCTCCATTATATATAAATTCACATATGGCCTCCCTTACCTGAATTTGCGATGAACCATGGTGATGATGACCTGAAGTACCTTTCAGCAGACTGTCAGACCATAGCCTGTTGCTCTGTATGCAGCTAATTGTTTGAACGAGTAAGTCCCCATTAGGGATGAGCTTCGTGTTCGAGTCGAACCCATGTTCGACTCGAACATCGGCTGTTCGGTCGTTCGCCGAATTGCGAACGATATGGGCCGTTCGCGCCAAATTCGTGTGGCGCTTCACGGCCCATAATTCACTGCGGCATCGCAGTGCATTGCTTGCTGATGATTGGCCAAGCATGCACTATGACCCGCATGCTTGGCCAATCACAGCGCCGCCTAAACAGAGAGCCGTAATTGGCCAAAGCCAAGGAGGCTTTGGCCAATTATGGCTCAGGGGATTTAGTACACGTCCCACACTATATAAGGCCGCCTGCACGGCGGCCCTGTGTAGTGTGTGTTCCGGCGTTGAAAGAGATAGACAGAGAGACAGTGTTTGATTTGAGTTAGATAGATTAGGCAGAACAGTCAGTCAGTTAGCTGCACTTACAGTGTATTGTGTATATATATGCATCCCAGGTGTTGCATATATATATATACACTGTACTCAGTTTAGCTAGATCCGTTCCTGTTATCTTCTAGACTATTTACATTTAGTGCAGTGCGTCCTGCTCACAGGGTTCAGCTAGATCCGTTCCTGTTATCTTCTAGACTATTTACATTTAGTGCAGTGCGTCCTGCTCACAGTGTTCAGCTAGATCCGTTCCTGTTAAATTCTAGACTATTTACATTTAGTGCAGTGCGTCCTGCTCACAGTGTTCAGCTAGATCCGTTCCTGTTATCTTCTAGACTATTTACATTTAGTGCAGTGCGTCCTGCTCACAGTGTTCAGCTAGATCCGTTCCTGTTATCTTCTAGACTATTTACATTTAGTGCAGTGCGTCCTGCTCACAGTGTTCAGCTAGATCTGTTCCTGTTATCTTCCTACTGACAGGCAGGCTTGTCTTGTTACAGTATTAACAGCTACCTAAAGAAAATTACTGGTGTTCTTTTGATCCTATTAGTACCACGGTCAGGCAGCTAGACTATTTACATTTAGTAAAGTGCGTCCTGCTCACAGTGTTCAGCTAGATCCGTTCCTGTTATCTTCTAGACTATTTACATTTGGTGCAGTGCGTCCTGCTCACAGTGTTCAGCTAGATCCGTTCCTGTTATCTTCCTACTGACAGGCAGGCTTGTCTTGTTACAGTATTAACACCTACCTAAAGAAAATTACTGGTGTTCTTTTGATCCTATTAGTACCACGGTCAGGCAGCTAGACTATTAACATTTAGTGCAGTGCGTCCTGCTCACAGTGTTCAACTAGATCCGTTCCTGTTATCTTCCTACTGACAGGCAGGCTTGTCTTGTTACAGTATATAAAGCTACCTGAAGAAAATTACTGGTGTTCTTTTGATCCTATTAGTACCACGGTCAGGCAGCTAGACTATTTACATTTAGTGCAGTGCGTTCTGCTCACAGTGTTCAGCTAGATCCGTTCCTGTTATCTTCCTACTGACAGGCAGGCTTGTCTTGTTACAGTATATAAAGCTACCTGAAGAAAATTACTGGTGTTCTTTTGATCCTATTAGTACCACGGTCAGGCAGCTAGACTATTTACATTTAGTACAGTGCGTCCTGCTCACAGTGTTCAGCTAGATCCGTTCCTGTTATCTTCCTACTGACAGGCAGGCTTGTCTTGTTACAGTATATAAAGCTACCTGAAGAAAATTACTGGTGTTCTTTTGATCCTATTAGTACCACGGTCAGGCAGCTAGACTATTTACATTTAGTGCAGTGCGTCCTGCTCACAGTGTTCAGCTAGATCCGTTCCTGTTATCTTCCTACTGACAGGCAGGCTTGTCTTGTTACAGTATATAAAGCTACCTGTCTTATCTTCATCCTGTTCTTTACCCTACTCGTTAAACAAATGCAGATTTCAAAAAGATACTTAATGGTGGGCATAGTTTCCTGAACACACAGAAGTTCTTATCTAAAGACAGCCTACTTAGTTGTCCGAATGCATAGCTATGACTCACGAACATGTTAGATACGACTTTGATTTAAAGTTTGATACCAGTTGATTGTTGTATATCAGCTCCTATCTGCACTCATGTATGTTTCTATATGCTTCATTTTCTTCAATAAACTATTTTATGCAAAAAAATAAAATAAAGCTACCTGAAGAAAATTACTGGTGTTATTTTGATCCTATTAGTACCACGGTCAGGCAGCTAGACTATTTACATTTAGTACAGTGCGTCCTGCTCACAGTGTTCAGCTAGATCCGTTCCTGTTATCTTCCTACTGACAGGGAGGCTTGTCTTGTTACAGTATATAAAGCTACCTGAAGAAAATTACTGGTGTTCTTTTGATCCTATTAGTACCACGGTCAGGCAGCTAGACTATTTACATTTAGTGCAGTGAGTCCTGCTCACAGTGTTCAGCTAGATCCGTTCCTGTTATCTTCCTACTGACAGGCAGGCAGGCTTGTCTTGTTAAAGTATTTACAGCTACCTAAAGAAAATTACTGGTGTTCTTTTGATCCTATTAGTACCACGGTCAGGCAGCTAGACTATTTACAGTTAGTGCAGTGCGTCCTGCTCACAGTGTTCAGCTAAACCTACAAGTTAGTGGGGTGCGTCCACCTCACAGTGTTCAGCTAAAGCTACCTGTAGAAGGTTGGTGGTGTTCTCATACTACTGGCAGGTAGTTGATTTTGCTAGCTGCAGTATATATATATATATATATATATATATATATATATATATCCCAGCTTAGTGCAGCTACAGGCCATTAGTATGTCTGGAAGGCCAAGAAGGAGAGGCAGACAGTCACAAGCCAATAAGAGAGGGCAAGCAGGCACTGTGTCTAGTGCTGGTCGTGGAGACGGTGCATCCTCATCAGCACGTGACCATGGGACACGCTTGGCCTTTTTTTCGGCAGCTGGCCGTGTTGAGCCGCAACATGCGGAAGACTTGGTCGAGTGGATGACCAAGCCGTCCTCATTCTCCTCATCCTCTCTCACCCATGCCCAGGGTGCTTTGTCTGGCAAAGCAGCGGCCTCTTCCCTCGGCTCAATGTCATCAGTGACTCCTTCCCTAGCTCCACCATGTCCTCCTGAGGAGTCCCTCGAACTGTTTGACCACAGTGTTGGGTACATGCTCCAGGAGGATGCCCAGCGTTTGGAAGGCTCTGATGATGATACTGAGCTCGATGAAGGCAGTAACATGAGCACGGACAGAGGGGGTGCCCAAGAAGGACAGCAATCTGGCAGTCATGCTCCCCCTGCTGCAGCATACTGCCGGGCTTGCTCCAGTGATGAGGAGGGAGGGGATGATGAGGTCACTGACTTAAAGTGGGTGCCTGATAGGAGAGAGGAGGAGGAGGAGGAGGCGGCACATCACCAACGAGGCAGGATGCCCTCCAGGGGCCAGCCTAAGGGCAGCACATTGACTGCATCACATGTGCAGGGCGCTGCAGTCTCTGCGCGTTATTCAAAAAGTTCTTTGGTGTGGCCTCTTTTGAGACGAGTGCATCAGATCGCACCGCTGCTATTTGCAACATATGTCTCAAGCGTATCTCACGTGGCCAAAACATCTCCCGCTTGGGTACCACATGCTTGACCAGACATATGTTGACCTGCCATGCAGTTCGTTGGCAAGCGCATCTAAAAGACCCACACCAAAGAACAAAGAGGACCTCTCCTTGCTCCTCATCAGCTGAGATTTCCAACCCCACTAGACCTTCAGTCCTCTCTGAGACCTGCACTGAGAGGAATGAAGGTGTAGAATTAGGTGTGTCACAGCCAAGTACTTGCTTTTGGTACACCGACATCAGATTGTACCAGGCAAATTTCCCTGCCCCAGCTGCTGCACCGCCGAAAGAAGTTTGCTCCCAGCCATCCACATGCCCAGCGGTTGAATGCTAGCTTGGCAAAATTGCTGGCACTTCAACTGCTGCCTTTTCAGTTGGTAGACTCTGACCCCTTCCGTGAGTTTGTGGAATGTGCGGTTCCTCAGTGGCAGGTACCCAAACGCCACTTTTTCTCACGGAAGGCGATTCCGGCTCTCTACCGGCATGTGGAAGGCAATGTCCATGCCTCGCTGGACAGGGCGGTCAGCGGTAAGGTGCATATTACCGCTGACTCATGGTCCAGCAGGCATGGACAGGGACGTTACCTAAGTTTCACGGCGCATTGGGTGACTCTGCTGGAGGCTGGGAAGGATGCAGGACAAGGTGCAGTAGTGTTGGAGGTTGTTCCGCCACCACGCCTCCAAAATGCTAATGATTGTGACACACCTCTCTCCTCCACCCCCTCCTCTTCTTCTTCCTCCATGGCCTCTTCCTCGGAACCAGCGGTGCTCCGTAGTCGCTAAAGGGGCTACGCAAGTACGCAGGCCAAAAGATGCCATGCGGTGCTTGAGCTGGTGTGCTTGGGGGACAGGAGCCACACTGGGGCAGAGGTTCTGTCAGCTCTGCAGGGGCAGGTTCAGAGGTGGTTGACGCCACGCCAACTTAAGGCAGGAATGGTGGTTTGCGACAATGGCACCAACCTCCTCTCTGCCCTCCGACAGGGACAAATGACACATGTGCCCTGTTTGGCTCACGTCCTTAACTTGGTGGTGCAGCGGTTCTTGGGCAGGTACCCGGGCTTACAGGATGTCCTGAGGCAGGCCAGGAAAGTCTGTGTGCATTTCCGCCGGTCATATAATGCCAGTGCTCGGCTGACGGACCTCCAAAAGGAGTTTAACCTGCCCAAGAACTGCCTAATCTGTGACATGCCCACCAGGTGGAACTCAACGTTGGCCATGCTGCAGCGGCTGCACATGCAGCAGAGGGCCATCAATGAGTACCTGTGCGACTATGGCACCAGGACAGGATCAGGGGAGCTTGTTTTTTTTTCCCCACGCCAGTGGGCCATGATCAGGGATGCATGCACTGTCCTGTCACCATTTCAGAAGGCCACGAGGATGGTGAGCAGTGACAGTGCATGCATCAGTGACACTGTCCCCCTTGTCTACCTGTTGGAGCACACGCTGCGTGAAATAATGGACAGGGCACTTGAGGCAGAACAGAGGCAGGAAGAGGAGGACTTCCTTAGCTCTCAAGGCCCCCTTTATCCAGACAGCGTTCCTACGTGCCCGCCGATCACACAGGAAGAGGACAAGGAGGAGGAGGAGGAAGATTGTGTCAGTATGGAGGTGAAGCCTGGCACTCAGCATCAGCAGTAGTCTTTAAGGGATCAGTCCCAAGAAACACATGGACTTGTACGTGGCTGGGAGGAGGTGGCTGTGGACCATGTCTTCCTTAGTGACCCAGAGGACTCCGGACCGAATGCCTCAGCAAACCTACGCTGCATGGCCTCCCTGATCCTGCAAAGCCTGCGTAAGTATCCTCGTATTCGTGGTATCTAGGAGAAGGACCAATACTGGCTGGCAACCCTCCTTGATCCACGTTACAAGGGTAAGGTTGCAGACCTTATCTTGCCATCGCAGAGGGAGCAGAGGATGAAACATCTTCGGGAGGCCTTGCAGAAAGGTCTGTGCAACGCGTTCCCAGAGACTGGGAGGTTACAAACTCCTGTTTCTGGACAACGTGTTGCTGAGGCTTCGGTCAGTCAAAGAAGGAGCAGTGGAGAAGGTGGCCGTCTGACCGATGCGTTCAGACAATTTTTTGGTCCGCAGCCCCAAGGTATGATCGGTTCCAGCAACCATCGCCAGCGTCAGTTTTACATGGTGCAGGAATACCTAGGGGCAAGATCAGACTTGGACACCTTTCCCACCGAAAATCCTCTGGGTTACTGGGCCTTGAGGATGGATCACTGGCCAGAGCTTGCACAGTATGCAATTGAGCTACTGGCCTGTCCTGCATCCAGCGTTCTTTCGGAACGCACATTCAGTGCTGCTCGAGGCGTGGTAACCGATCACAGGGTGCGTCAGTCCACCGACTCGGTCGATCGACTGACCTTCATAAAAATGAATCAGTCTTGGATCACCACCAGCTACCAAGCACCTGATGCTGATGTAACTGAATAATTTTTTTTGAAATCTCAGATCCCTTCAAAGACTGACTATGCTGATGCTGAGTGACTATCCCTGAGTAATTATCCTCTTCCTCCTCAATCATCACGCTGATAGCTTGTAAGAACATTTTTGGTTCTGGGCGCCACCACCAGTGCCTAAGGCACAATTTTTCAGCCCCTGTTTAACAGGGGCGTGTAATTACAATTTTTGATGTAATACTTTGCAGCAGGGCTCGTTCCTGCATTCCAACTAGAGTGTCTGTGAGGGGTTGCAGTGTTGTGGCACCAGCACCAGTGCCCAAGGCCCAATTTTTCTGCTCCTGTCTAACAGGGGCGTGTAATTACAATTTTTGATGCAATACTTTGCAGCAGGGCTCGTTCCTGCATTCCAACTAGAGTGTCTGTGAGGGGTTGCAGTGTTGTGGCACCAGCACCAGTGCCCAAGGCCCAATTTTTCTGCTCCTGTCTAACAGGGGCGTGTAATTACAATTTTTGATGCAATACTTTGCAGCAGGGCTCGTTCCTGCGTTCCAACTAGAGTGTCTGTGAGGGGTTGCAGTGTTGTGGCACCAGCACCAGTGCCTAAGGCCCAATTTTTCTGCCCCTGTCTAACAGGGGCGTGTAATTACAATTTTTGATGCAATACTTTGCAGCAGGGCTCGTTCCTGCATTCCAACTAGAGTGTCTGTGAGGGGTTGCAGTGTTGTGGCACCAGCACCAGTGCCCAAGGCCCAATTTTTCTGCTCCTGTCTAACAGGGGCGTGTAATTACAATTTTTGATGCAATACTTTGCAGCAGGGCTCGTTCCTGCGTTCCAACTAGAGTGTCTGTAAGGGGTTGCAGTGTTGTGGCACCAGCACCAGTGCCTAAGGCCTAATTTTTCAGCTCCTGTTCAACAGGGGCATGTAATTACAATTCTTGATCTAATATTTCACAGCAGGGCCCTGCGAGGGCTTACAGTGTTGTGGCCACAGCAACACCTAAGGCCCAAATTTCTGCTGAGTATATAGGGCAGGACCCTACTTTCAAACATCTAACTTACAAACGACTCCTACTTGCAAACGGAAGGAGGCAACAGGAAGTGAGATGAAATCTACCCCTAGGAAGGGAAATTCTCTCCTGTAAGAGTTAATATGGGAAAAAAATTCTCCTTTCCACTGATGCTTTCCAATCCTTGTTCCACAAAAAAACCCAAATTTTCAAAAAACATTTTTCATTGGGACAAAAAGTGAGGTGAAATCTTCTGAAGAGGAGGAAAGACAGCAAAACAAATGTCACAGGGGTGATAACCCTTCCCTATGTTTTCCAAAAAGCTTAAAAAAGATTTTTTGGCTGGAGCTAAACACGTTAAAAATGTACCCGTTCAAAATTACAAAGAGATTCTACTTAACAACAAACCTACAGTCCCTGTCTTGTTTGCACCGCCTGTATACTGCTGTTCAGAGTATATAGGGCCTGGTTTTTTTTTTTCCTTATTTTAATTTGGGTGCGGGGTTCCCCTTAATATCCATACAAGACCCAAGGGCCTGGTAATGGACTGGGGGGTACCCATGCCGTTTGTCTCCCTGATTTTCATCCATATTGCCATGACCCGACATTACATTAAACCCGCAAGCAGTTTTAAATGAGATTTTTTCCTTTAAAAATGACATTTGGTGCAGGGACTGTTCTAAACACGGGAAACACGCGTCACTTTACAGGCATACTATAGACACCCCCCAGGTACGATATTTAAAGGAATATTTCACTTTTTTTTTTTTACTTTAAGCATCATTAAAATCACTGCTCCCGAAAAAACGGCCGTTTTTAAAAGTTTTTTTTGCATTGATACATGTCCCCTGGGGTAGGACCCGGGTCCCCAAACCCTTTTTAGGACAATACCGTGCAAATTAGCCTTTAAAATGAGCACTTTTGATTTTGAACGTTCGAGTCCCATAGACGTCAATGGGGTTCTAACGTTCGTGCAAACTTTCGGTCCGTTCGCAGGTTCTGGTGCGAACCGAACCGGGGGGTGTTCGGCTCATCCCTAGTCCCCATAATGCTCTATACTATTTTGAATTTCTGGTGTAGTTTGAGCTTCTATTATTATTGTTATTCATCTTCCCACATCCTCATCATTTTTTATTTCCCATTCTCATTTTAATTTATTTTTCATTCCATATATATATGTTCTTTCTTTGCCTCCAACAACTCTGCTCTTTATACCCTTTACACCTATGATATACACTCATGATATGTATGTACATATGTGTGTATATATATACATATACTAATGACTGGTATGTTTTATTAATATACTTCCCCCAGATCATACAAAAAATCCTTACAGGAAACCCTTCTTTTACTATTTCTGGGCATTTCTCATATCAATCACATCATTTAGTACGTTTCTTTCCCTTATACTCTGATTTACCCATTTATTACTCCCTACCCCTTCACCCGTACCATCCCAGGGTTCCCTTCTTTTTATTATTATTTGTTGCTAAGTACACATGTGGATCTGTATCATAATTTTGTCTCCCAAATGATTTCCCCTTCCCTTTCCCTTCCCCATCTCCTCCTCCCTCCCCCTCTTCCCTGCAATTGCACATCCCTACTCATTCTCCCTTTTCATTGGGTAGATACCAGCCTGTGGCCTTGTCCTTGGGCTCCTCCTGGCCAGTTTTTCGTGTGCAGCTCAGTGTCCATCTCTCCATTTGTGGCTCAAACATCAGTGCGCAGGTAAATACTGGTTGGTGGGCAGATAATGAACATTGGCTTTGGATGGTCAATGGCACACTTTTCTGTATTTTTGTTTATTGTTTTGTATGCTTTTAATTGTATTTTGTCTTATGCAGTAACACATCTAGTTCTGTCTCTCAACAAACATCCCCTAAGGAAGCCCTAGAGGGCGAAACATGTCGGGATACTATTCCTGAAAGACCGGTTTTCATCTGTTCATTAGATGTGTACCCATGTCTGCGTAATGTTTGTATAAGCTAACACTTTTGTTGTTTTTTAACAATTTTTCGTCCTTTATTTAATAAATTTTGATATTTTTTTATATTGTTGGTGAATTATCAGTTAATTCTATATACCAGGCACCCTGAAAGTCCCACTAAATTTCCTCCTTTACATATACATAGATACATTGGGCTCATGCAGTAAATTAAGAATAAAAAGACAATTTTAAATTGTGAAGAGCTTCATGGTTGATATACTACACATGATTCAGCTGTCACCTAATCACTTTTACATCAGTCAAGTTTAGTTGTCTTTGGGCAGGGCTGTATTCATGGTTATGGGTGCCCTAGGTAAACTGGAGTAACAACACCCTTTTATACAGAACTCAATTTTTGACCATGACCCTTTTGTACCCATCCACCACCTAATAACTGTTTCAAAGACTACAATTAGTGAAACATGAATAGAATTTTTTCTTTTTTTTAGCAATACACACACTGGGGGTTATTTACGAAAGGCAAATACACTTTGCACTACAAGGGCAAACTACAAGTGCAAAGTGCACTTGAAATTGCACTGAAAGTACACTTCGAAGTGCAGTCGCTGTAAATCTGAGGGGTAGATCTGAAATGAGGGAAAGCTCTGCTGATCTTATAATCCAATCATGTGCAAAAATGCAGTTTTTTTATTTTCCATGCATGCCCCCCTCGGATCTGCAGCGACTGCACTTCCAAGTGCACTTTCAGTGCAATTTCAAGTGCACTTTGCACTTATAGTTTGCACTTGTAGTGCAAAGTGGATTTACCTGGTAAGCATTAAAGTTCAGCTCTTTTAGTTGACTTCAATTACATATCATTTAAATTTTCTTTGTGGAATCCTAATATATATATATATATATATATATATATATATATATATATATATATATATATATACACATTTGGTCCTTTATAGTCATGCATGCAGAGACTATACACACACAGTTTTAGCAAATACCTTTATAAGAGCCAATTTACACCAGTAGCAGTAAGATGCAATTCCCACTGCATATACATTGTTGTGGAAATTTTTATTAATGTATGTTGTCAGATGTCCCCCAGTGTCAGTTTTGCTGTAATACGCTCATGTGAGTGTATTCGCACATACAGACATTGGTGGAAGACCATTGGCTGTGGAAACCTTCCCCTGAACACGGCAGATCTGTTTGCTCTTTTAAGGGTGTTTGTTTATGCGCCTCACCAAGGGACTGGCCACTCCATGGCGACCGCATCTAAACTCCTAAGTAAGCAGATCTGCGTACATGGGAACCATAGCATAACCATACGAAATTATGGCCCACTGAGCCATAATAGAGTATGGCTTGTGTCATTGGTAGCAGTGGGAATGTGCACATGATCGTGTTCAGAGCCATGTAAGTAGTGTTCAAATTGAGTCCTTTGTGTCTTACAAAATGCTTGCCGCATGGCTCTGCACACGACCGTCTTCACACGTCACTACTGTATTTCTATTTGAATATATACATGTGTGTGTGTGATTGGTTCTTTTGAAAGAATACAAGTGTCTGATTGGCTGATTCTGAAGCCACCACCTTCCTTTGTTATTCATGTTTATAGTATAAATAATAGGTGCTGGCTATTCTCTCGAGGATTCTGCTAAACTCAAGGTGATACTAGCATCTGTGTCTGTGTTACTGAAGAAATACAGGCGGCATTTCCCGGCATTATATAAGAGAGCTGTTTTTGTGCTTTTAAGTGCAAAGAAATTATTTGCTTATAGGGAGAATCTTAAAATTTCCCTGACAACATTCCACAATAAATGTTAGATTATGAGCATAGCTCACACCATTGCATTGTGTTGCAGTACACTGCAGTAAAAAATACAAGTTTAATTTTTTTTTTTGCATTGCAAATGTAAATACAGAAATGCATATAAACACATGTAAACTAAATGCAATGCACATAAATGTGACTCTGGGAACAGAAACAAGTTTGGTTCCTTACAACAATGCTTACAACAATTGCGCTGCAAATACATGTAATTGTGGACATTTATGAAAAACACACAGTTTCTGGTGTGAATAGACCCTAAGAAAAGCTGCAGGGAAAAGAAGCAGGGAGCCTATATACATGAATGTGATGAGTAGATCTGGCTGAATCTTGTTTAAAATTGAACTTGGCAAATTTCACTGAAGTCTATGGATGGTGAATCTTGGCTATTTTTAGGTTTAATTAACAAAATACAGTACTATCACAAAGGCATGGGAAGTTGAGCAGTAGCATGTTGGACATTACTGATGAGCTTGGGTTTAGTCCAAACCCTGAAGTTAGCTGTCATTGCTGGGCCAAAAGAGCTATGAGTGGGAGATTCCCCACCCCATAGCTGAATTACACAAAGGGGTGTACGTAAAGGAGTAGGAGCTTAGTGATGTCACGAGCATTCCTTTCTATGCATGTAGTTGCAAGGTGAGAAATCTCTGTATATTGTGTTGTATAACAGCACCATTTTCACAGACAGTCTCAACAACAGTGTACACTGGCAGTGTATATTTGGATATGGAATCAATTTTCTTTTTATTTACAAACAGCTGGTGTACATACAGCTGCAGAAATGCAATCTAATTAATTTCAATTAACAGCAACATATTATTTTTCATCAAACAGTTATGGCTCGCTTTGACTGGCAGATACAAATTGGCCAATAGTTCCTATTTTTGAGGGGACTTGCCTTTTTAAAAAAGCAACCGTGTTCGCCTTTTTAAGTATATTGGCCATGGTTAAAAGGCTATGCAATGCATTATGGTTTAACAAAAATTCTCCTAAAAAATCTGTTGGTATTGCAAATTTCAAACCCACAAGATATGCCTCAAATCCATTGTAATGACAAACTCAAACCTCATCTCTAGTCCTAATTTATTTTAACTGGTGGGACGAGTTTTGAAGCAGAATGTGCACATTGCACACTGATCCTGTACCTCATCTTGGTAAACTCTTCCAATCAGAAAAGTTCATTTTACTAAACTGGACTCTCTCATCTCTAGGGATTTTAAAATACTGGATAGATATCCCTTTGTCAGAGCACATCTACCACAAAGATTGAAGAAGTTGAGATGGATATTTTGCTTCTGTTTCAGGATTTCCAAAAGTTTTGGAGAGATGAATGCAGAGACACTTTTTAGTGACTTGGAATATTACTTTCTCCTATGCAACAGAACTTCAAACAATAGCTTTAACTACAGGCACGTTAGCAGAAATAAGATAACCTGAAGGATAGACTGCAGAGGAATAATCACTGGTTTCTGAGGCTCCGGGAGAAAGGGCAAGGCTCTAATTCCAAACAATTTATGGAAATGCTGCTGATCAACCATTAGGTCTGAGATACATTTTTGTCCACTTTTTGTCTCCCAGAGTGCTACAGTGGACATTAATAGTGAAGCTCTTGAACTTCACAGACAGAGACACTGTACTTCAGGTTACATGAGGAAAGGGGAATGGGAATATTCTCCATAGTGGTATATCTAAATTTCTCTCCAGAGATGAAAAAGCAACTGTGAAATTCACAGAGCTAAAACTCTGTCTCCATGGCCTCCACCTCAAGTATGCAATACTCTACCCTGCCCGCCTGAGGGTAATTGCAGATAATCACTTTTTCACTTACCCTGAAGATGCCATGCAAAGGACTGAGCATTGATACTACTACTGAGATGGATCTCCTTAACAACTTGAGCTGTATCATTAGTACTTGCCTTAGCTTTCTGCCATATCCTGCTGGCACCTATGTTCGATGAGCTTTCTCTTTCCCTATTTTGAGTAGCGATACAGGAGAAAAATTACCCACCGGTGGTTTGTTTGTCATTTACTTGGATTGCCACACTTCCATGAAATCTCTTGATCCCTACTTACCTTCTACATTAAGATTGAGACATGCTACATTTTTTCACAATGCAACTCACTGCGCTGCATGTTATTCCTTTGTTAAACTTTAATAAAGTGGCACTTCAATAAAGTTAAAAAAAAAACTGAAAAAAAATGTAAACAGTGTGATGCACTGAAACAGCACATTGCATCATCCTTCACCACTGATACACACTGGACATGAGCTCCCACACAAAAATGCTGTGTAAAAGAAGCCTTAAAAAGTAGCTCCACTTTTGTTAGGAAAAAAAAAACATCCCTTCTGGTGATCTCTGTACATTGCAAGGATCTTAGCAAACTGTGTTGCTGAATCCTTCCCATTTCTGCTCTAAAGGAAAAAGCTATTTGTTTGTCGATGTGCAAAATGAATCTGAATGGGAGTGATTTTTTTATTATCAATCAACTGATGCACTTGCAGTTTTCAAATGAGGAAAGTTGCAGGGTCCAAATCCCTTTAGAATAGATTAACCCTTTGTGAGTATCTCATCAAAATGACATTTTTGTTGCAGAGGATGCCTAAAATCTGACTTGTATCTTGAACCATACTTCTGGGAAAATCAGTGAGCAGGAAATTACATTTCTGGGAATGCCTCCGGTTTGCAATACTGCATTGAATTTTTTAAAAAATAGAGTGTAGTGCAGATTGAAAAGGTAAGACCATTTTGAATAACATTCAATTACAATGTGGTGTGTGTAGCAATTGTACAGTATACACTTTTATTTTTATAGTTTATATCTTCTATTTTTCTCCAGGAAAGTGGAGCTATCCTTTTAATTATTTACCTGGAATATCAGGGGTCTATAAAAAAAAGTGAAGTGTTCTTCTGTCTTAACGTATCTTAAGAAACAAAGAGCAGATTTTATAGTTAATGGAAGCAAACGCTGTTCCAGGTCAGTCTCTTTAATCCACCTCCACTGACATATTACCAGGTGCTGGTCTTGTATGTCACAGGTCCCATGATGCAAGAAAGATTCTGGTTGGCTGCACATCCGATAAAATCATCTTTATTGTAATGCTAATTGTCAATGGAGATCACGAACACACAGTCATATTTCTACTGTTACAGACCATAGTTTCTGCTTATTTGCTAGGCATCTTGCTTGATATATCTGCCAGTCTTGATTTGTATTTCTAATATTGTAATAGTTTTGTATGTACAGAATTTTTGTTCAGTAAAAGCACATTTGCACACTGCAGAGGTCTGAGCTTCCTTGCTTATACCGCAAAGTAAACTTGCTAGATAGACGCAAGCAAAACACCAGCTAACGCTATTTGCACTAACTCAGCACTTAATCATAGCTCATAAAGCTATTAGCTATGCAGCTTTCCCATATAACTCATTGACAATCCACCATGTCTCTCAGATTTCTACATTTGTCCAGTAGCGGATGCTACATGGTTTCCTGATCCCTTATACCAAATTGCTAGAGGTTAAAGAGGTCTTGTCACTAAGCCACATCCAATAAGCTGCTTTTACAGGCTTTAAAAAAATGGAACTCTGTGCTCCTTAAATTGAACATTCTATTCCTAAAATACTTGAGCCCTCCTTTAAAAGAATGATGCCTCCTGAATTTGTATCCATTATGCACCATAAATGGTGGTATAAATTGGGGAGCACTTGTTTGGGACAAATTTTAGAAAATAGCAGATTTAGGTCCTTTGATCAAAACAGATTTTCACCTTTCCAATAATATGTACTTCTGATATAATCAACCTCAACATGCTGCCTAAGTACAGCTTCAAGGTATGTTTGGAGAGCTACCCAATAACCCAATTTGGCATACCTCACAATTGAAAGTGACAGTTTTTTTTTGCTAGGAAGGCTAATGTGGGCTCCTTAGTGGACGATGAGAGGGAGGAAGCATTTGCTGCCCATAAACAAGTCTAGTTTAAGGCATTGGATAAACTTCTCTCAGTGTTCCATAATGCATTGGGCTTATCTCACTGTCATTTATATCTCCAAATATAAACCTCATCATATAGCTCACTCTGTTCCAAATGTCAAAGGGTCCCTGCCATTTTTAATTTTATTATGGCTTTGCCTAATGGTTCAGAGTTATTGGAAACATTTTAAACTTTTTGCATAATCACATGGGATCTCCTGTGGGCTTGGACCCAACGACTTTTCTGCTAGGTTTTAATGAAACTTCAGCCTTGATCAATGCACTAAAGTTTTTTCTACTATATAAGTGATGTGTAGCTAGGAAATGTATAGCTAAAACCTGGGTACAAACTCTATCCTCCACATTGACACACTGTTTAAATATATTAATGATGCACTGCCATTTTTTTTTAAATTTTGGTGCAAGGTTCCCCTTAAAATCCACAGTTTTAAATGACAATTTTTCCTGACTTACGGGACTCGAACATCGGGCTTGTCCCTAATAATAACATGTTTATAAATTGATAGCATAATGAGGTTACAGAGACCACCAAATTCCATGATTGAGTATACATATATAGCAGGATAACATCTGCATGGCCTATGACCTTTCTGATCTCTGTCACAATGATGTGATGGTATCAAATATATTGACATAATGATCTATTAGAACTGTGGTACTATGATACAAGACATCTGGTAGCTCGATGCGCTTCGCAGCTTAGTGACACTCATCAGGAAAAGTACCTGATATATCTGCAATGGAAAATAATTGGATAAATAGGCTTGTATCAATAAAGGGGAAGGATGGATTAAGAAACCCCCCTTTAAATCACTTACAAGTGTATGTGCAATCGATGGTGCAATGTCAGGGACCGTGGGCCACGCAAAGGCATCAAAGTCGGGAGCTGAGGAGGCGTGTCCAACGGCAGCACTCATCACGGACAGCAACCCAGGCAGACACAGGCAAACAGAGCACTCCTAGTGTGAACATTGTAAATAAGTAATACCGGTAATGAATGAATCAGATGAATGCAATGTAGACTAAGTGATTAGGAATGTAATGTGATCTGGTGTGTGCGAGAGCACTGAGTAACCTGGTCCAGCCAGGGCAGCGCCCATACATACGTGCACTGCCACAGGACCACCCCAAACATCACACACACGAGCGCTGAAAGGGGGAGGAGGTGCCCTAACGATGCCTTGCATCTGCGTGACGTCGATGCGCAGTGACAGGGCACCTGCCTCTGAGCGTCACGAGGACAGAGGGAGGGAAGGATGCCCTGCAGTGCACATCACAGGCCACCACACACACGTCACCCAAAGCACAGTAATAACAATGATGGATATTAAATTATTTATTACTCTGTAGACACATGATTATGTACATTAATTCCATATACATAGAAATACACACTAACCGTAGTGACAATTTCTAAAACAGTGGTAACTGATAAAAACATGGTTATAAATTGATAGCATAATGAGGTTACAGAGTCCACCAAATTCCATGATTGGATTTGCAACCATGAGCTTCATTTAAAGTCTCACCCCTTTGCTCCTACTTCTCACACTGATAGAGATGGAGGCGCATGGCCTCATTCAAAGTCCCAATTTTTCGCTTCCCCTTTTCCCCATTGTTGTTACTCAATTAGGGATGGAAGCACGTGGTTGCATTTAGCTGGTCCTATTCCATACAACTATCACTGTGTTTTGGTGGCCCTATGTCAACCTTGCCTGGTTAAAACTTCATTCTGGTGATTTACCTTTGCATCTATTAGGCATATTACATTGTTATAATTGTGCACTGGGTGACATCAGTGTTGCCAACCAAATCCAATGGCGCAGGAAACCAAAATTTACTGGCACAACCAAGTTTTACTGGCATTTTCAAAAGTTACAAAATTACAGTTTTAAGTGCAAATTTCAATATTTAGGCTACAAACAAGAACAATATGCAATTAACAATGTGATTTATTTATTTTTTTTCAAACAATGTGATTTAGGTTAGATATTAAAGGATATGTAAACCTTCCTTTTTAAAAAACAAAACAAACATGTCATACGTACCTCCTCTGTGCAGTTAGTTTTGCACAGAGTGGCCCGATCCTCCTCTTCAGGGGTGCCTTAGTGGTGCTTCTGGCTCCTCCTCTTCTCGAATATCCCATCAGAGAAGAGCTCTTCCTCAGGGAACCCATGTGGGCGCGCTCGCGTGTCCTGCTGCTGCGCTCATTGACACAGACAGCAGAACTTGGCTCCGCCACCGGTTCTGCGCCATTGGATTTGATTGACAGCAGTGGGAGACAATGGCTGCGCTGCTATCAATCTATCCACTCAGTACCCGAGACACCCGGCTGGAGTAGGTGTGCTCATCCCCGGTGCAGGAACGATCAGGCTCAAGTAAGTAAAAGGGGGGCTCTGGGGAGCTGGTGCTCTACAAGAAGTATTTCACTTCAATGCATAGAATGCATTGAACCACAAAGGTTTACAACCCCTTTAAGGCAAAAACTATACAGTATTTCTTATTTTTATTAAATAAATTATATTGTAAGTAAGAAGCTCAGGGACAGAACTCAAGAGGGCAAGAAATTAGAATGGGGGGCACACACACATGAAATTTTATGCAGCAGCACAGATGATGATACCCTGCTGAGTCAGTTACAGGTGGTTCCTTAAGTCCACTCCAGTCCAAACAGCACTCACAGTACCGCTCCCGGCTTGCCTTGCTCCCATCCCATAGACCCACACACGAGAGTCCGTTTGCTCCGCTCGGCTCCCTTGCACTATGACATCACAAGACACGCTCAGGCACTGCCTCCGCCTGACCCACCGACACCGTTTGAACACGCTGTAGCAGGCATTCGGATGGTCTCTGCTGACTCCGGACCAGAGCTGCGCATGTGCAGTTCTGAGCCGAGCGTCCAAGCAATTTTTTTACTGGCAACCCTTTCCTGTCACTGGCATTTACTGGCAGGAGAAAAGTGGCCATTTTTTATTGGCTGCCAGTAAAAATACTGGCAGTTGGCAACACCGGGTGACATGTGTCTGGTGGCCTGTGGTGCTGCCCAGATCTTGTCTAGTCTGGGAGCTGCAATGTGCACTGCAGAGCATCCTTCCCTCTCTCCGCTCTCGTGGCGCTCGAGGGGCAGGCGCCCCGTCATTGCGCATCAATGTCACGCATTGCGTGCTAGACGAGGGCTGAGCAGGGTTGTGTTGGCACCAATTGTGGGGCACCTCCTCCCACTTTCGGGGCTCGTGCGTGTGATGTTGGGGGTGGTCCTGTGGCGAGATAGGTATGGAGGCACATGATCTTACCAGGCCATGGCCTCATTCAAAGTCCCAATTTTTCCCTTCCCCTTTTTCCCCATTGTTGTTACTCAGTAGCACTTTTGCATCTTTTTACTTTCTTTTAAAAAAGATTTCCATATAGTATGGCACCATATCAACCTTTCCACATGCTTTCATGTCTATACTGATTGCAGAATCTAAGTGAAAATTCAAAACAATCCTTTATTAACTGTGATAATATTCCAATGTGGAACTTTTTGTTTTCTTACTTTTTCTTTCCACCATAAACGCATATGATACTGTACCAAAAACGCCTTTTACTTTTATCTCATTTTCTGTGTTTGTACATTTTTTATGTACTTCTCTAAGAAAACATTTGCCCACGTTGAGCAAAAACATTTACCTGATGTTAAATGTGACTTTTCCTGACATTTTAAATAGTAAAAATCCACATATTCATAGACCATATAATAACAAGCAAGTGCATCTACCGCCAGAGAGAGCTGTCAGTTTTTTTATTGTTTAACCCGCTGGGCTAAATGAAAAAAAAAACTATTAGTGTGTACTAGGCTTAAAGTAGAACTATTTGCAAAACTTTTTTATTTTATTTTGGATAGAGCAAGGGAAGGTAATAACCAATGTGATATTTTTTGCGCCATATGTGTCCCATTTCAGAGATTTCCCTTCACTTTCTGTCCCACAGCCAAACAGGAAGTGAGAGGAAATCCCAGCAAGTTCAGTAAATTCCTTGGGGACCCCCAAGTCACCAGAACTAGTGTCCCCATTGGAATATTTCCCCTATATTACTTTTCTGAAAACAATCCAAAATGTGGGATTTTCTTTTACTTTCACTTTCAAATATAATAGTTAACAGGACAAATAGAGAGGGTGAATCTTCCCAATGAGGGCACAGGCAGCAAAAAAACCTGACAAGTGTTCTAATCCTTCTGCACTCTCTCCAAAACTGAAAAAGTTTTGCCTTTAATCATACTTTAATTGTGAGGCTCATAGAAACACAAAATTTGATTATTTCAATAAATTAGTTGCATGCAAAGGGTGGTGTGTAAAAGTATTCTTAAACTAAGGTGATCTGACAGTAGAGCAGCTTGGAGCATATTTAAAAAAATAGGATAGCATTCTTTAAACACAAATGCACTCTATATCTAAGTTTATGTTAGGTTATGTAATAAATATATTTGAAAATTGATAAAAAAATTAAACTGAATAAGACTTCACACATGCATTAGGGAGCAATATGGGTTAAAAATAAAATACATATTGTTATTATAAATTCACTGTCTTGCTTACTAAATGTAAAGTATAGTCGGATGCAGTTGTGCACTTAGATATACTTTGCTTAATCTAATATGGTGTCAAGCCAATATACAACTCCATCATTGGAAGATTCACAACATCCCCTAATATAATGCTAAATGTCAGTGAAGCCCTAGGTTTGCAAACATATTATGCTAATAACCAACAAAAATGAAAAAACATTTTTTCAAATTAGTAGACTTTATCTATTTTTGATACTTGAGCAAACTTTTTTTGCACATTGCAACAGTTCAAACACATCAGATAACATACACCTGCAAAATAACAAGGCAGTGATAAGAGAGCCTCAAACCCTTATACAGTGTAATTAGGCTGTTCTTTTGTCACAATAGAGACAGTATCTTTGGCAGGGATTACCAACATGTCACCCACAGTTTTTAAAGGCTCCATATCCAATGCACATTCAATGGCAGGCCACCTGATAAAGGATGCCAAACAACAAAATGATAGCAAGAACTATTGCAGACTATCAAAATATTAGACTAGCCTATATTTGTATCCTTAATATTAGCAGTACACTGTATGTTAAATTAATTCATATTGTGGTATTATTCAGATACCATTTTAACATATGGGAAAGCAATTAATTTGATGTATTTTACCTTTCTTGTACTTAATGTTTGTATTTAAAGTGGTTGTAAAGGCTATTTTTTATGTATTAATATTTTTATTGGTTTTCTCATCATAAGACAAATATATAAAAATTATAACAGATATGTTAATAATTGACATATTGTTAATAATAAAAGGTATAACATATCTAAGACATGGAGCAAAAAAAAAAGATATTATGACCGAAGATAAGTACTATCTCTATTAAATATAGGGACATTACCATTGTTAAAGAGATCAATGCAAATATAAAAATGATAATAAAAATAAACAATTGAACTAATATCTTGTTTTGGTGAAATTGTAAGACAATAGTTATATAAAACCAAGATTTCTTTAGATGATCACAAAGCAAATGTGGATATTTTTCAAAGTCCAGTCAACATAAAAGGTAACCAGAAAAGAGAAGAGAGAAAAAATAAATTAAAAAAAAGAGGGGAAGGGGAAGGAAAAGGGCAGTCAAGATTTTGCCTACACAGATTTTAGGTATCAATAGATAAGTATTGTATCCAGGGTTCCCAAGTATTATTACATTTAGTTTGGTGGCTATGTAAAGTGCAAGTCATCTTATCATTGATTAGGGATGAGCCGTAAATTCCACGGTTCGGTTCGCACCAGAACCTGCGAACGGACCGAAAATTTGCACAAACGTTAAAACCCCATTAACGTCTATGGGACTCGAACGTTCAAAATCAAAAAGGCTAATTTTAAAGGCTAATTTGCATGGTATTGTCCTAAAAAGGATTTGGGGACCTGGGTCCTGCCCCAGGGGACATGTATCAATGCAAAAAAAACTTTTAAAAACGGCCGTTTTTTCGGGAGCAGTGATTTTAATGATGCTTAAAGTAAAAAAAAAAAGAGTTAAATATTCCTTTAAATATCGTACCTGGGGGGTGTCTATAGTATGCCTGTAAAGTGTCGCGTGTTTCCCGTGTTTAGAACAGTCCCTGCACAAAATGTCATTTTTAAAGGAAAAAAATCTAATTTAAAACTGCTTGCGGGTTTAATGTAATGTCGGGTCCTGGCAATATGGATGAAAATCAGTGAGACAAACAGCATGGGTACCCCCCAGTCCATTACCAGGCCCTTTGGGTCTTGTATGGATATTAAGGGGAACCCCATCCCAAATTAAAATAAGGAAAAGTGTGGGGCCACCAGGCCCTATATACTCTGAACAGCAGTATACAGGCTGTGCAAACAAGACAGGGACTGTAGGTTTGTTGTTAAGTAGAATCTGTTTGTCATTTTGAATGGGTACATTTTTAACGTGTTTAGCTCCAGCCAAAAAATCTTTTTTAAGCTTTTTGGAAAACATAGGGAAGGGTTATCACCCCTGTGACATTTGTTTTGCTGTCTGTCCTCCTCTTCAGAAGATTTCACCTCACTTTTTGTCCCAATGACAAATGTTTTTTGAAAATTTGTGTTTTTTTGTGGAACAAGGATTGGAAAGCATTAGTGGAAAGGAGAAATGTTTTTCCCATATTAACTCTTACAGGAGAAAATTTCCCTTCCTAGGGGTAGATTTCATCTTACTTCCTGTTCTCTCCTTCCGTTTGCAAGTAGGAGTCGTTTGTAAGTTGCATGTTTGAAAGTAGGGGCCTGTCCTATATACTCAGCAGAAATTTGGGCCTTAGGTGTTATTGTGGCCACAACACTGTAAGCCCTCACAGGGCCCTGCTGTGAAATATTAGATCAAGAATTGTAATTACATGCCCCTGTTGAACAGGGGCTGAAAAATTGGGCCTTTGGTGGTGGTGTTGGTGCCACAACACTGTAAGTCCTCACTCGCTCTTGGTGGGTGCAGAAATGGGCCCTGCTGTGAAATATTAGATCAAGAATTGTAATTACATGCCCCTGTTGAACAAGGGCAGAAAAATTGGGCCTTTGGTGGTGGTGGTGGTGGTGGTGCTGGTGCCACAACACTGTAAGTCCTCACAGACACTCTAGTTGGAACGCAGAAACGAGCCCTGCTGCAAAGTATTGCATCAAAAATTGTAATTACACGCTCCTGTTAAACAGGGGCTGAAAAATTGGGCCTCAGGCACTGGTGCTGGTGTCACAACACTGCAACCCCTCACAGATACTCTAGTTGCAACGCAGAAATGAGCCCTGCTGCAAAGTATTTCATCAAAAATTGTAATTACACGCCCCTGTTAAACAGGGGCTAAAAAATTGGGCCTTAGGCACTGGTGCCACAACACTGCAACCCCTCACAGATACTCTAGTTGGAACGCAGAAACGAGCCCTGCTGCAAAGTATTGCATCAAAAATTGTAATTACACGCCCCTGTTAAACAGGGGCTGAAAAACTGGGCCTTAGGCACTGGTGGTGGCGCCCAGAACCAAAAATGTTCTTACAAGCTATCAGCGTGATTATTGAGGAGGAAGAGGATAATTACTCAGGGATAGTCACTCAGCATCAGCATAGGCAGTCTTTGAAGGGATCTGAGATTTCAAAAAAAATTATTCGGTTACATCAGCATCAGGTGCTTGGTAGCTGGTGGTGATCC
Source organism: Lithobates clamitans (assembly GCA_037952925.1). NCBI lineage: Eukaryota > Metazoa > Chordata > Amphibia > Anura > Ranidae > Lithobates > Lithobates clamitans. The sequence continues at coordinate 8,674,323 of JBBGZY010000655.1, forward strand.
AAGACTGATTCATTTTTATGAAGGTCAGTCGATCGACCGAGTCGGTGGACAGACGCACCCTGTGATCGGTTACAAAGCCTCCAGCAGCACTGATTGTGCGTTCCGAAAGAACGCTGGATGCAGGACAGGCCAGTAGCTCAATTGCATACTGTGCAAGCTCTGGCCAGTGATCCATCCTCAAGACCCAGTAACCCAGAGGATTTTCGGTGGGAAAGGTGTCCAAGTCAGATCTTGCCCCTAGGTATTCCTGCACCATGTAAAACAGATGCTGGCGATGGTTGCTGGAACCGATCATACCTTGGGGCTGCGGACCAAAAAATTGTCTGAACGCATCGGTCAGACGGCCACCTTCTCCACCGCTCCTTCTTTGACTGACCGAAGCCTCAGCAACACGTTGTCCAGAAACAGGAGTTTGTAACCTCCCAGTCTCTGGGAAGGCGTTGCACAGACCTTTCTGCAAGGCCTCCCGAAGATGTTTCATCCTCTGCTCCCTCTGCGATGGCAAGATAAGGTCCGCAACCTTACCCTTGTAACGTGGATCAAGGAGGGTTGCCAGCCAGTATTGGTCCTTCCCCTTGATACCACGAATATGAGGATCCTTACGCAGGCTTTGCAGGATCAGGGAGGCCATGCAGCGTAGGTTTGCTGAGGCATTCGGTCCGGAGTCCTCTGGGTCACTAAGGATGACATGGTCCGCAGCCACCTCCTCCCAGCCACGTACAAGTCCATGTGTTTCTTGGGACTGATCCCTTAAAGACTGCTGCTGATGCTGAGTGCCAGGCTCCACCTCCATACTGACACAATCTTCCTCCTCCTCCTCCTCTTCCTGTGTGATCGGCGGGCACGCAGGAACACTGTCTGGATAAAGGGGGCCTTGAGAGCTAAGGAAGTCCTCCTCTTCCTGCCTCTGTTCTGCCTCAAGTGCCCTGTCCATTATTCCACGCAGCGTGTGCTCCAACAGGTGGACAAGGGGGACAGTGTCACTGATGCATGCACTGTCACTGCTCACCATCCTCGTGGCCTTCTCAAATGGTGACAGGACAGTGCATGCATCCCTGATCATGGCCCACTGGCGTGGGGAAAAAAAAACAAGCTCCCCTGACCCTGTCCTGGTGCCATAGTCGCACAGGTACTCATTGATGGCCCTCTGTTGCGTGTTCAGCCGCTGCAGCATGGCCAACGTTGAGTTCCACCTGGTGGGCATGTCACAGATTAGGCGGTTCTTGGGCAGGTTAAACTCCTTTTGGAGGTCCGCCAGCCGAGCACTGGCATTATATGACCGGGGAAAATGCACACAGACTTTCCTGGCCTGCCTCAGAACATCCTGTAAGCCCGGGTACCTGCCCAAGAACCGCTGCACCACCAAGTTAAGGACGTGAGCCAAACAGGGCACATGGGTCATTTGTCCCTGTCGGAGGGCAGAGAGGAGGTTGGTGCCATTGTCGCAAACCACCATTCCTGCCTTAAGTTGGCGTGTCGTCAACCACCTCTGAACCTGCCCCTGCAGAGCTGACAGAACCTCTGCCCCAGTGTGGCTTCTGTCCCCCAAGCACACCAGCTCAAGCACCGCATGGCATCTTTTGGCCTGCGTACTTGCGTAGCCCCTTGAACGGTTACGGAGCACCGCTGGTTCTGAGGAAAAAGCACAGGAAGAGGCCATGGAGGAAGAAGAAGAGGAGGGGGTGGAGGAGAGAGTGTGTGTCACAATCATTAGTAGTGGCATTTTGGAGGCGTGGTGGCGGAACAACCTCCAACACTACTGCACCTTGTCCTGCATCCTTCCCAGCTGCCAGCAGAGTCACCCAATGCGCCGTGAAACTTAGGTAACGTCCCTGTCCATGCCTGCTGGACCATGAGTCAGCGGTAATATGCACCTTACCGCTGACCGCCCTGTCCAGCGAGGCATGGTCATTGACTTCCACATGCCGGTTGGAGATCTCAGCTGATGAGGAGCAAGGAGAGGTCCTCTTTGTTCTTTGGTGTGGGTCTTTTAGATACGCTTGCCAACGAACTGCATGGCAGGTCAACATATGTCTGGTCAAGTATGTGGTACCCAAGCGGGAGATGTTTTGGCCAAGCGAGATAAGCTTGAGACATATGTTGCAAATAGCAGCGGTGCGATCTGATGCACTCGTCTCAAAAAAGGCCCACAGCAAAGAATTTTTTGAATAACGCGCAGAGACTGCAGCGCCCTGCACATGTGGAGCTTTGGGGTGTGATGCAGTCAATGTGCTGCCCTTAGGCTGGCCCCTGGAGGGCATCCTGCCTCGTTGGTGATGTGCCGCCTCCTCCTCCTCCTCCTCTCTCCTATCAGGCACCCACATTGAGTCAGTGACCTCATCATCCCCTCCCTCCTCATCACTGGAGCAAACCTGGCAGTATGCTGCAGCAGGGGGAGCATGACTGCCAGATTTCTGTCCTTCTTGGGCACCCCCTCTGTCCGTGCTCATGTTACTGCCTTCATCAAGCTCAGTATCATCATCAGAGCCTTCCAAGCGCTGGGCATCCTCCTGAAGCATGTACCCAACACTGTGGTCAAACAGTTCGAGGGACTCCTCAGGAGGACATGGTGGTGCTAGGGAAGGAGTTACTGATGACATTGAGCCGAGGGAAGAGGCCGCTGCTTTGCCAGACAAAGTACCCTGAGCATGGGTGAGAGAGGATGAGGAGGATGAGGACGGCTTGGTCATCCACTCGACCAAGTCTTCTGCATGTTGCGGCTCAACACGGCCAGCTGCCGAAAAAAAGGCCAAGCATGTCCCACGGCCACGTGCTGATGAGGATGCACTGTCTCCACGACCAGCACTAGACACAGAGCCTGCTTGCCCTCTCTTATTGGCTTGTGACTGTCTGCCTCTCCTTCTTGGCCTTCCAGACATGCTAATGGCCTGTAGCTGCACTAAGCTGGGATATATATATATATATATATATATATATATATATATATACTGATACTGCAGCTAGCAAAATCAACTGCCTGCCTGTAGTATGAGAACACCACCAACCTTCTACAGGTAGCTTTAGCTGAACACTGTGCAGAGCTCGCAAAAAGCGAACTTGTAGCTTTTTTAGCTGCCTGCAGTAGTGATAGGATCAGGAAAACACCACCAACCTTCTACAGGTAGCTTTAGCTGAACACTGTGCAGAGCTCGCAAAAAAAAAATAACTGGTAGGTTTAGCTGAACACTGTGAGGAGGACGCACCACACTAACTTGTAGTTTAGCTGAACACTGTGAGCAGGACGCACTACACTAACTTGTAGCTTTAGATGAACACTGAGCAGAGGTCTCACTACACTAACTTGTAGTTTTAGCTGAACACTGTGAGCAGGACACACTACACTAACTTGTAGTTTTAGCTGAACATTGTGAGGAGGACGCACCACACTAACTTGTAGTTTTAGCTGAACACTGTGAGCAGGACGCACTGCACTAACTTGTAGCTTTAGATGAACACTGTGCAGAGGTCTCACTACACTAACTTGTAGTTTTAGCTGAACACTGTGAGCAGGACGCACTATACTAACTTGTAGCTTTAGATGAACACTGTGCAGAGGTCTCACTACACTAACTTGTAGTTTTAGCTGAACACTGTGAGCAGGACGCACTGCACTAACTTGTAGCTTTAGATGAACACTGTGCAGAGGTCTCACTACACTAACTTGTAGTTTTAGCTGAACACTGTGAGCAGGACGCACTGCACTAACTTGTAGCTTTAGATGAACACTGTGCAGAGGTCTCACTACACTAACTTGTAGTTTTAGCTGAACACTGTGAGAAGGACGCACCACACTAACTTGTAGTTTTAGCTGAACACTGTGAGCAGGACGCACTGCACTAACTTGTAGCCTTAGATGAACACTGTGCAGAGGTCTCACTACACTAACTTGTAGGTTTAGCTGAACACTGTGAGGAGGACGCACCACACTAACTTGTAGTTTTAGCTGAACACTGTGAGCAGGACGCACTGCACACAGTGCACATCTTGTGGACAGATTACTGGGAGGGGCTGGGGAAGACCCGGCTGTCATGGTGCACGTTGGCACCAATGACAAAGTCAGAGGCAGATGGAGTGTCCTAAAGAACGATTTTAGGGACTTAGGTGCTAAATTGAGGAAAAGGACCTCCAAGGTAGTATTCTCAGGAATACTACCGGTACATCGAGCCACACCAGAAAGGCAGAGGGAGATTAGGGAAGTAAACAAGTGGCTGAAGAGCTGGTGTAGTAAGGAGGGGTTTGGGTTCCTGGAGGACTGGGCCGACTTCTCAGTCGGTAACCGGTTCTATAGAAGGGACGGACTGCACCTAAATGAGGAGGGTGCAGATCTGCTGGGAATGAAGATGACCAAAAAGTTAGAGGGGTTTTTAAACTAGGCGATGGGGGGGAGGGTCCAGAGACAGTGATAGCCAGCGCGGAAGATATTCTAGAGGGTAGTATTGGGGGCATTAGTGATAGGTTAAGCAAAGCACAAAAACACAAGGTGAGTATAGTAGCAAGTCCTAGTTGCAATCTTGAAACACCCAATACAAGGACAATATGCGACCGGTCTAAACTATGTGGCATGTTCACCAATGCCAGGAGCATGGCGGACAAGATGGGTGAACTAGAGATACTGTTGTACAAGGAGGATTTGGATTTTGTGGGAATTTCAGAGACCTGGTTCAACAGCTCTTATGATTGGCTGGCAAACATTCAAGGGTATACCCTATATCGCAAGGATAGAGAGGGTAAAAAAGGGGGAGGGGTATGCCTATATATCAAGAATAATGTACAAGTGAATGTGAGAGATGACATCACTGAGGGAGCTAGTGAGGAGGTGGAATCCCTATGGGTAGAGCTCCAAAGGGATGAAGCTAAGGGGAAAATAATACTGGGAGTATGCTATAGGCCCCCTAACCTGAGGGAGGAAGTGGAGACGGATCTCCTATCACAAATTGGATTAGCAGTAAGGATGGGAAGTGTTATCATAATGGGGGATTTTAATTACCCAGACATAGACTGGGCGGAGGGAACCGCGCATTCATTTAAGGCTCGCCAGTTCCTTAATGTCTTGCAGGACAATTTTATGGGTCAGATGGTAGACGCACCAAATAGAAATAAAACATTACTGGATCTACTGATTACCAACAATACAGACCTGATCACGGATGTGGAAATACGGGGCAATTTAGGTAACAGCGATCACAGGTCAATTCGTTTCAGTATAAATCACACAAATAGGAAACATGAAGAGAACACAAAGACACTGAATTTCAAAAGAGCCAACTTCCCTAAACTACAAACCTTGCTAAAAGGCATAAATTGGGATAAAATATTAGGAACAAAGAATACGGAGGAGAGATGGGTTTGCTTTAAGAGCATATTAAATAAGGGCATTAGCCAATGTATCCCATTGGGTAATAAATTTAAAAGAGCGAACAAAAATCCTGGATGGCTTAACTCCAATGTAAAAATGCATATAAAAGCAAAGGAGAAGGCCTTCAAAAAATACAAGGTTGAGGGATCATCCTCAGCATTCAGAATTTATAAAGAATGCAATAAGAAATGTAAGGGTGCAATTAGGATGGCTAAGATAGAACATGAAAGACACATAGCGGAGGAGAGCAAAAAAAATCCCAAGAAATTCTTTAAGTATGTAAACAGTAAAAAAGGGAGGACAGACCATATTGGCCCCATAAAGAATGAGGAAGGACATCTGGTTACAAAGGATGGGGAGATGGCAAAGGTATTGAATTTATTCTTCTCCTCAGTATTCATGAGTGAATCGGGGGGCTTCAGTAACCAAAACTGCAGTGTTTATCCTCATGACACAACACAGGAAGCACCTACATGGTTAACAGAGGACGGAATTAAAATTAGACTTGAGAAACTTAACATTAATAAATCACCGGGACCAGATGGCTTGCATCCGAGGGTACTTAGGGAACTCAGTCAGGTGATTGCCAGACCGTTGTTCCTAATTTTTACAGACAGTCTATTGACTGGAATAGTACCAGCTGATTGGAGAAAAGCCAATGTAGCACCAATATTTAAAAAGGGCCCAAAAACATCCCTGGGAATTACAGACCAGTTACCCTAACATCAATAGTATGTAAACTCTTGGAGGGGATGATAAAGGACTATATACAAGATTTTAGTAAAAAGAATGATATCATTAGCAGTAATCAGCATGGATTCATGAAGAATCATTCTTGCCAAACCAATCTATTAACCTTCTATGAGGAGGTGAGTTGCCATCTAGATAAAGGAAGGCCCGTAGACGTGGTGTATCTGGATTTTGCAAAACCATTTGACACAGTTCCCCATAAACGTTTACTGTACAAAATAAGGTCCGTTGGCATGGACCATAGGGTGAGTACATGGATTGAAAACTGGCTACAAGGGCGTGTTCAGAGGGTGGTGATAAATGGGGAGTACTCAGAATGGTCAGGGGTGGGTAGTGGGGTTCCCCAGGGTTCTGTGCTGGGACCAATCCTATTTAATTTGTTCATAAATGACCTGGAGGATGGGATAAACAGTTCAATCTCTGTATTTGCAGACGATACTAAGCTAAGCAGGGCAATAACTTCTCCGCAGGATGTGGAAATCTTGCAAAAAGACCTGAACAAATTAATGGGTTAGGCGACTACATGGCAAATGAGGTTCAATGTAGAAAAATTTAAAATAATGCATTTGGGTGGCAAAAATATGAATGCAATCTATACACTGGGGGGAGAACCTCTGGGGGAATCTAGTATGGAAAAGGACCTGGGGGTCCTAGTAGATGATAGGCTCAGCAATGGCATGCAATGCCAAGCTGCTGCTAATAAAGCAAACAGAATATTGGCATGCATTAAAAGGGGAATCAACTCCAGAGATAAAACGATAATTCTCCCGCTCTATAAGACTCTGGTCTGGCCGCACCTGGAGTATGCTGTCCAGTTCTGGGCACCAGTCCTCAGGAGGGATGTACTGGAAATGGAGCGAGTACAAAGAAGGGCAACAAAGCTAATAAAGGGTCTGGAGGATCTTAGTTATGAAGAAAGGTTGCGAGCACTGAACTTATTCTCTCTGGAGAAGAGACGCTTGAGAGGGGATATGATTTCAATTTACAAATACTGTACTGGTGACCCCACAATAGGGATAAAACTTTTTCACAGAAGAGAGTTTAATAAGACTCGTGGCCACTCATTACAATTAGAAGAAAAGAGGTTTAACCTTAAACTACGTAGAGGGTTCTTTACTGTAAGAGCGGCAAGGATGTGGAATTCCCTTCCACAGGCGGTGGTCTCAGCGGGGAGCATTGATAGCTTCAAGAAACTATTAGATTATCACCTGAATGACCGCAACATACAGGGATGTGTAATGAAATACTGACACATAATCACACACATAGGTTGGACTTGATGGACTTGTGTCTTTTTTCAACCTCACCTACTATGTAACTATGTAACTATGCACTAACTTGTAGCTTTAGATGAGCACTGTGCAGAGGTTTCACCACACTAACTTGTAGTTTTATCTGAACACTGTGAGCAGGACGCACTGCACTAACTTGTAGCTTTAGATGAACACTGTGCAGAGGTCTCACTACACTTACTTGTAGTTTTATCTGAACACTGTGAGCAGGACACACTGCACTAACTTGTAGCTTTAGATGAACACTGTGCAGAGGTCTCACTACACTAACTTGTAGTTTTAGCTGAACACTGTGAGCAGGACGCACTGCACTAACTTGTAGCTTTAGATGAACACTGTGCAGAGGTCTCACTACACTAACTTGTAGTTTTAGCTGAACACTGTGAGCAGGACACACTGCACTAACTTGTAGCTTTAGATGAACACTGTGCAGAGGTCTCACTACACTAACTTGTAGTTTTAGCTGAACACTGTGAGCAGGATGCACTACACTAACTTGTAGTTTTAGCTGAACACTGTGAGGAGGACGCACCACACTAACGTGTAGTTTTGGCTGAACACTGTGAGCAGGACGCACTGCACTAACTTGTAGCTTTAGATGAACACTGTGCAGAGGTCTCACTACACTAACTTGTAGGTTTAGCTGAACACTGTGAGGAGGACGCACCACACTAACTTGTAGTTTTAGCTGAACACTGTGAGCAGGACACACCACACTAACTTGTAGTTTTAGCTGAACACTGTGAGCAGGACGCACTGCACTAACTTGTAGCTTTAGATGAACAGTGTGCAGAGGTCTCACTACACTAACTTGTAGTTTTAGCTGAACACTGTGAGCAGGACGCACTGCACTAACTGTAAATAGTCTAGCTGCCTGACTGTGGTACTAATAGGATCAAAAGAACACCAGCAATTTTCTTCAGGTAGCTGTAAATACTGTAACAAGACAAGCCTGCCTGTCAGTAAGAAGATAACAGGAACGGATCTAGCTAAACTGAATACAGTGTATATATATATATGCAACACCTGGGATGCATATATAAACACAATACACTGTAAGTGCAGCTAACTCACTGATTGTCCTGCCTAATCTATCTAACTCAAATGAAATGACACTGTCTCTCTGTCTATCTATCTCTCTTTCAACGCCGGAACACACACTACACAGGGCCGCCGTGCAGGCGGCCTTTATATAGTGTGGGGCATGTTCTAAACCCCCTGAGCCATAATTGGCCAAAGTTACCCTGGCTTTGGCCAATTACAGCTCTCTCTACCGACGGCGCTGTGATTGGCCAAGCATGCGGGTCATAGTGCATGCTTGGCCAATCATCAGCCAGCAATGCACTGCGATGCCGCAGTGAATTATGGGCCGTGACACGCCACACGAATTTGGCGCAAACGGCCCATAACGTTCGGAATTCGGCGAACGACCGAACAGCCAATGTTCGAGTCGAACGTGGGTTCGACTCAAACACGAAGCTCATCCCTATCATTGATCATGATCCAATTCAATTTTTGTTTGACATAGTCAAATGTCACTACTGATTGGTTCCAACAACATGCAGCAGATATACTAGCGGCCAGGATTATATAAGAAATTTGGAATGTTTAGAGAGATCTTTATCAAGTTTTTGAAAAAGAGCAATTTTTGGGAATCTAATAAGATTTACATTTGTAATTAAATGGATAAAGTCAAACACTTTAATCTAAAATCTGTGTATTTTGGGACATCGCCACAAAGTATGGACTTTAGTTCCCTTCTGATCACAGTTTCTAAAACATCTAGAGGAAGCTCGTGGATTTATTTGGCAATCCTTGAAGGAACCATATGTAGCGGTACCCCCGTAGGGGCCGCTGAGAACTACGGTTTGTCTATCACCCTGCCCAGCCCTGCATCCACTCTCAGGTACATAAGGCAGTCAGTGAACTTTGTTTTTTTTGTTTTATTGAGGGGTATAACTTGGATGGGGATGGGAGACATGGGATGCCTCGTGTGGATAATTAGACAGTATTTGGTCTTTGGGACAACTATTTACACTCCTTGTACATACCCCTTCAGCTTCCTCCTGTACAACTTGCTTGGAGCTCATCACTCCTCCTCACTCTACCAGCGCATCACTTGCTGCAGACTGTTACTCCTAGTCACCTCCAGCACATCACTTGGTTCCCCAGGAACAGCTAGCACTATTTGTTGGTTAGGCCTGATAATGACTCAGCCAGGCCTCAGCAAATGCCCTTTGCAGGCTGGGACCACGGGCCCCAAAAGTGTAGCAGAAAAGTCCTTGTGCTAGCTGCCCTAACTATCACTACTGATCCCAGTTAGCCTTTTTCAGGCTCTGCCAGACCTCTTGGCTGCAGCTGCCTTCTTCCACTGCCCCTTCCACCACAGTCCACACTTCTGGTTCTGCACCCATCCCAGACCGCAAGCTCCCAGTCCCCTCAGGCACACCTCCCCAGTCCTCCTGCCCGTGCCTCACCCACCAGCCCTCCTGGCTGCATCCAGCTGCCCTCCCCAGGGTCTCTCAGCATCGCAATCTCCCACCGTCCTCCCCCAGCTCTCTCTCATGCCTCTGGTCCAGGACACCCCATGTGTTCCAGAATGTGGTCCCGATCGCACCCAGGCCCAGGCCCAAGGTCACCCCCCCAGACTGGGGAGCTCCCCCAAAGGCCTCCACACTCCCTCAGTTCAGCTCTTCCACCTGAAAAATCCTCCCCAGCTGGTCTGACCCTGGGTATTTAAAGAGGCCTACCCCCTGCCAATTCAAGTTGGGGATTGGTCAGGGCTCCTTAGGACACCCCAGGTGGCTCCACCTTTCCCCCCAGCCTCTCTTTCTGGAAAACACTAGAAGATTCCAGAAAGAAGTAGGCGGTCCTAGTGATACCACCTATGAGTCACCCAGCACCACCCTGAGCCACTCCAGCCCAGAATGAAAACAAACAGGCCTAGCAACCAGCCAGTCCTGCTTAAATTTACCTATCCTCTCTAGCACACTACTAGAGGGTGCTACACATACACCATCGCAATAGTGCCTTATAATTAGATTCCACCAAGGTTGTATTGGTGGATATGTTAGAAAGAATATTGATAGTATTACACCAGGCTTGAAGTTCCCAAGAAATGTCAAGATCTTTTCCCCAGTGTTCCATATAGGGGAGCTTGCATGTAAGGTCAGTCAGATAGCTATATATATTAGATATATGACCTTTTATTGACGTTCCTAGAGTTTCCTGAGAGAGAGCTTGATCAATTTTGCTAAGTTTGTGTTTTAAATATGAAGTAATTTGGTGATAACTCTGAGGAGGGCAGTTGTAATACAGAAGTATAATAATCTAGCTAATATAATTTATCTCCAGTTAGAAAATTTCCTATACCTAATAATCCCTTATTTTTTTTTTAGTTAAAAAGTTGTGAGGACAAACCTAGTATGAACTCAGAATTATTAAGGAAAGGAGATGAAGGTGTACGAGGCAAACAGAATTTCTTTTTTATCCTATGTCTGTCCCATATAGAGATGGGCCGAACTCCCCCTGTTCGGTTCGCAGCAGAACTGCCAAACAGGGGAAAAGTTCTGACCTGAACGGTGAACCCCATTGAAGTCTATGGGAGCTGAATAGGAAACATCAAAAGTGCCCATTTTCAAGGTTTATATATGCAAGTAATTGGCTATAAATGGGGTAAGGGGTCCGGGCACTGCCCTGGGGGACATGTATCAATGCAAATTTGTTTTTGAAAAAACAATAGTTTTTTCAGGGGAAGTGATTTTAATGATGCTTAAAGTGCAAAAAATCCTTTAAATATAGTGCCTGTGGGGTCCCCTTAGTCTGCCTGTAAAGTGGTGCATCTGTAGCATGCATAGAACATGCTTCAGCAAAAATGAACTTTCTAAAGAAAGAAAAACAAGTCAAATCACACTTAAATTGACTTGCGGTTGCAATTGCGGACACCTGGGTATTTGAAAAAAATAAAGAAAAAAACGGCATGGGGCCACCCCCAGTCCATGCCAAACTCTTTGGTGCATGCTGGGTTGGTGATGTCACAAGGGGGCAGTTCCACCAGGTGATGTCACCAGGTGACCCTGCCCTTACCTAAATAAGATCCGTGAAACGGCGGAGGAGGCACTCGGCGGTCGGCCGCCAAGGAGTGTGGAACTTTTTTATTTCTTTTTCAGGTGTAATGGGCGGCATTATTGATGATGGATTTACATCAGGGGACACTGTTTTTTTATTTTTTAATTGTCAAAAACGATCTCTGAGTTTTTATTACTTTTTGATACTTTTTTGGTAAATGGGTAGGGGCACTATGTACCCCATACTCATTCACATGGGGGGCGGGATCTGGGGGGCCCCTTTCTTAAGGGAGCTTCCATATTCTGAAGGGCCCCCTGCCAGCAATCCCCCACAACCACAGCCCAGGGTTGTGAGGAAGAGAGCCCTCTGCCCCAAAGCACCCATCCCCCCATGTTGAGGACTTGTACCCCCCTTTCCTGACCTGCCAGGTTGTATGCTCTGATAAGGGTCTGGTATGGATTTTGGGGGGCCCACGCCGTTTTAAACTTTTTCAATTATTTTTTTTTTTTTTCAGCTGTCAGCAGGGAAGCCCATTGACAGCTGATGACTCATCGGTTGTCAAGGATGCTGTGGCCGGGTTCCTGGTCCTGCTCCTGCTCCTTAACAACCTGCTTTTACTGCACCCTGATTGCTTTGCCCAGTCAGGGTGCAGAATGTACTGTGCAGCGTGCAGTGCATTGCAGGGCATTCAGCGGTGCAAATACCCACCAAACAGCCTGCAAATTTGTGTGTTCCCCGAACAGGGCGAACAGTTAATGTTCGGCCCGAACTCATGCCCCGGCCGAACCCTTCACCTAACTCTAGTCCCATATTAATAATGAGAATGAACATGTAGAACATAGGATAGGGGGCATCTTCTAGGAATCATAATAGGGAGATTTCAAAATAGGTATAAGATGCTGGGTAGTAATGTTCATCTTAAGAGAAGAGATCTTTCCATACCAAGAAAGATTTGGTCCTGACCATCTATTCATATCGTCTGAAAGTTTTCCAAACATAGGTGGATAATTTGCTGAGTAGAGTGTATGTAGGGAGTAGGTCAAATGGATCCCTAAATAAGAAAGGGAATGAGGTGCCCACTGAAACCCAGAATTGTGACGCAGCACTGTAACTGTGATTTCAGAAAGATTTATTTTTGTTTACTGTTAAGCCTAATAGCCACGAAAAGGAATGTATAAGTAAATTAGGTAATGTCAGATGAGGGCAAGTAATGTACAGTAAAACATTGTCTGCAAATAATGCACATTTATGTTGGTAATGACCGCAATGAATGCGTTTGATAATGGGATGAGCACGTAAAGAGATAGCTAATGGTTCCATTGCGATTGCAAATAAGAGGGGTGATAAGGGACAACCTTGTCGTGTGCCTCATTGTATATGTAGGGGGTCTGATTTGTAACCCTTAAGAAAAATATGTGCTGTGGGAGTGTAATATAAAGGATGCAGAATACATAGGAAGAAATAGTTGAATCCCATAGTTTCTAACAACAAAAATGAGTAATCCCAAGAAAGACTGTCAAATGCCTTGTGGAGATCTAATGACAATAACATAGCGTGTCCGGTCAGTGGAGAATCCCACTGTGAGTGAACCGCCGTAATAAAGTTCCATGATCGATGTATATGATCTGATGTTTGTCGATATCTAATAAATCCTGATGGATATAGTAAAAGAGTTTAATCGCAGTGCTAATGTTTTTGTAAGAATTTTAAGGTCACAATTAACCACTTCAATACAGGACTTTTATACACCCTTCCTTCCCAGACCAATTTTTAGCTTTCAGCGCTCTCACACTTTGAATGACAATTACTCAGTCATGCTACACTGTACCCAAACCAAATTTTTATCATTTTTTTTCTCACAAACATAGCTTTCTTTTGGTGGTATTTAATCACTGCTGTTTTTTTTACATTTTTTGCAATATAAGTGAAAAAAGAGAGACATTTTTGAAAAAAAAACACCTTTTTTTAGTTTCTATTGTAAAATTTTGCAAATAAGTAATTTTTCTTCATAAATTTGGGCCACAATGTATACTGCTACATATAAAATAACCCAAATTAGTGTATATTATTTGGTCTCTGTGAAAGTTATAGAGTCTACAAGCTATGGTGCAAATCATTGAAAAATTATCACATCTGATCACACCTGATGTACTAAAGGCCTATCTCATTTCTTGAGGCCCTAACAAGCCAGGAAAGTACAAATACCCCCCAAATTACCCCTTTTTGGAAAGCAGACATTCCAAGGTATTTAGTAAGAGGCATGGTGAGTTTTTTGAAGTTGTAATTTTTTCCCACAATTCTGGGAAATTTTATTTTTTGCACAAAATTGTCATAATAACAAGTTATTTCTCTCACACAGCACATGCATACTTGCAATGACACCCCAAAATACATTCTGCTACTCCTCCGGAGCATAGTAATACCACATGTGTGAGACTTTTACACAGCCTGGCCACATACAGAGGTCTAACATCCAACTAGCACCGTCAGGCGTTTTTTACGAGCACATCTCATTTGATGACAACCTATCACAATTTTGAAGGTCCTGGAGCACCAGGTCAATGGAAACGCCCACAAAATTATCCCATTTTGGAAAGCTAACACCCCAACGTATAATCTATGAGGCATAATGAGTCTTTTGAACGGTTCATTTTTTCCAGTAGTTTTTGGAATATGGGGGAAAAAAATGAAAACGCATTTTTTTAATACAAAGTTGTCCATTTATAAGATATTTCCAACACATAGCATGTACATAGCAAAAATGACACCCCAAAATACATTCTGCTACACCTCCTGAGTATGGCGATACCAAATGTGTGAGACTTTTACACAGCCTGGCCACATACAGAGGCCCAAAATTGAAATAGCAGCTTCAGGCATTCTAGGAGCATATATGACACATCTTATTTCTTAACCACGTATTACAATTTTGAAGGCTCTGGAGCACCAGGACAATGGAAACGCCCACAAAATGACCCAATTTTGGAAAGCTAACACCCCAACGTATAATCTATGAGGCATAATTAGTCTTTTGAATGGTTCATTTTTTTCCCGAAGTTTTTGGAATATGTGGAAAAAAAATAAAAACGCATTTTTTTTATACAAAGTTGTCCATTTATAAGGTATTACCAACACATAGCATGTACATAGCAAAACTGACACTCCAAAATACATTCTGCTACTCCTCCCGAATATGGCAATACCACATGTGTGAGACTTTTACACAGCCTGGCCACATACAGAGGCCCAACATTGAAGTAGCACCGTCAGGCGTTCTACATGCATAAATTACACATCTCATTTCTCAACCACCTATTACAGTTTTGAAGACCCTGGAGCACCAGGACAATGGAAACGCCCACAAAATGACCCCATTTTGGAAAGCTAACACCCCAATGTATAATCTATGAGGCATAATGAGTCTTTTGAACGGTTCATTTTTTTCCAGAAGTTTTTGGAACATTGGTACATTCTGCTACTCCTCCTGAGTATGGCGATACCACATGTGTGAGACTTTTACATACAGAGGCCCAACATCCAAGTAGCACTGTCAGTTGTTCTAGGAGCATACATTACACACAGAAATTCCTGCCAACCTATCACATTGTTGAAGGCCCTTCATATTTCTAGCACATAGCATGTACTGTACATACCAATTACAAACCAAAATACATTCTGCTGAGTAAAGGGTAAAGAAAAGATTACCTGTGGTTTTGGTAGTGCAGTGGTCCACAGAGGAGAGCATTGGTCCAGGCAGCAGGCAGGAATGTGGACAGCGACAGGAAAACAGGCAGCAGGCAGGAATAGTCAGTACAGGTAGAGATGTCAGCACAGCCAAAGCATTGGTCCAGATAGCAGGCAGGGATATGGTCAGCAGCAGCAAAAGGATCAAAGGATCGTCCATGCAGAAGGCAGGAATACTGTCCATAGTTAGTACATGCAGCAGGCAGAGGTATGGTCAGCATGGCCAGAGTATTTTCCAGGGAGCAGGCAGTACCATCAAGCTTAGGGCATCGGTCAGGAAAGAATGGGGACAGGGGTAGAGGCTTCTCCCACCCAAATCGCTTTCAAGCCTCCAGGCAACCAGACCCTGTTCTGGGAACACAGAAAAACAAAAATTGGTTTTCTGAACTCAGAACACTATTCTGGAGCCCCTCACATATGTGATACCCCTGTGTAGCAGGGTGAAAGATCAATCCAAGGGGCAGGCTAAAAAAAACATGGTCAACAGGCCGAGGTCAGTGCACGTAAAAGGCAGAAATATACGGTAGGCAGAGGCAGAGTCGATACAGTCCAGGGTCAGTTCACGTGAAAGGCAAAAATATGGCAGAAAAACAATGCAGACGGTAGGCAGAGGCATAGTCAAGAAACAGGCCAGGGTCATTTCACATGGAAGACAATGATATGGTTGGTTGAGGCAGGGAAGTATTCAGGACAGAAATTGAAAACGGGGAAATGGCAGTATTAGAAATATAGGCTAATAGTTTTCCAGAGTGTGATATCGCTTGAAGCATTCTCTGATGCAAAGGCCAGGTTGGGAGGGACAATCGGGACAATGGAAGCTGGTATCTCTCCTAATTCCTCTTTTGGTGCACACCTGACATTTTTTTTGGCGTCATCTTCCAGATCCTGTTGGTGGAATATGGTCTGGGAAATGGCACACATGTAGTCTGCTGACACAATCGGAGAAAATGCTTTCTGGGGGGGATACTTGCTGATAGATCATGGCAGTGGCAATGTCTTCAATAAACTTTATGAAGGTGGTGGGTGTTTTCATTGATTTTTGGTAGATGGTGAAAGAATTTAAAAGGGCCAAATGAAAAAAAGTAAATTGCGACTTTTTTGAACCAGAAGAGGAATGTTCTTGTTGAAAGATAGAGCTGCAACATTTGATCATTTAAATCCCCCCCAATGTATTTATTGTACTCGTTGATACAGGAAGGCTTGCGAACGATACTGCGTCTTCTGTGAAGTTCCACCGAGGTGTCATCATGGATGGTGGACATGATGTACACATCTTTCCTATGCCTCCACTTCACAGCCAACACTTCCTCGTTCCTCAAGCTTGTCGATTCCCCCCTTTGAATGGTTGTGGTGACAAGATGCTGTGGGAAGCCCTTTCGGTTTTTCCTTGTACCACAGGCCAAAGTTTTTTTTACATATAGGTGGCAGAGAAGGGGTAAGTGTAATAGTTGTCTATGTAAATATGATACCGCTTTTGGAGGAGTGGGTATGCCAACTTCCAAACAATTTTTCCACTTATTCTCATGTACGAGGGACACTCAGGGGGCTGGATATGGGTATCTTTGCCTTCGTACATGTGGAATGAGTGCACATTACCGGTGGCGCTTTCACAAAGCTTGTTAAGCTTCAAGCCATACCTCGCCCTCTTACTGGGGAAATATTGCTTGATTCCCAGTCGGCCTGTGAAATGCACCAGGGATTCATCCACCGATATGATTTTGTCAGGGACATAAAGTTCGGCAAACTTCTTGGAAAAAAAATTAATTAGGGGGCGAACCTTATATAGTTTGTCAAAGTTTGGGTGATTTGGGGGGGGGCACTGTGAGTTGTCACTGAAATGCAGGAAGGGCATTATAATTTCGTATCGGGACCTGGACATGGCCGATAAAAAAAATTGGCATATGGTGGATGGGTTTGGTCGACCAATACTTATGCATTTCTTTTTTTTTGTAAGCCCCATGTTGAGCGTTAGGCCTAAAAACAATTTAAACTCCACCACTGTTAGGGGTGTAAGGGCGGGCATTGCTGGAGCTGGGGTTGGTTGCAATGAATTGTTGGGCAAAGAGATTGGTTTGGTCCATGATGCCTTGAATCAATTCGTCAGGGAAAAATAAATTAAAAAAATCCATTTGGGAAAAACCTGCAGTGTTGACCTGCACACCTGGCTGTGCTGTAAAAGGGGGGATCGTGGCTGACCATGTGGTAGAAGGCAGCCACAATGGGTTTGCCAAGGCACCTGGAAGCTGGGTTTGGGCCCTAAATGTTTGGCGTGCACTTGTACTGGGCCTTTCCTCCTGGGGTCTAGCAGCACTTGTACTGGGCCCCTCCTCCTGGGGTCTACCGCCGTTGGCACTGCTGGTAGCTACCTGGTGTTTAGACCATCGTCTTTTTGGACGGACTGCTTCCTCCTCTGAGTCGGATCCTGATGTGCTGCCTTCGGGGGGCTCATATTCCGAACCAGAATCGAAATCAGAACTGAGCGGTGAGAGCTCCCCGTTGCTCTCATTGGTCAGACTGAGTATTTGGTATGCCTCTTCTGGGGTGTACACCTTTCTGGACATAGTGGCTGACTGGCTGTATGTACTCTGGTGGCAGGTACTCTGGTGGCAGGTGGTGAGGTGGCGGGTACTCTGGTGAGGTGACAGGTACTCTGGTGGCAGGTACTCTGGTGGCAGGTGGTGAGGTGGCAGGTACTCTAGTGGCAGGTACTCTGGTGGCCGGTGGTGAGGTGGCAGGTACTCGGGTGGCAGGTACTCTGGTGGCAGGTGGTGAGGTGGCGGGTACTCTGGTGGCAGATACTCCAGTGGCAGGTACTCTGGTGGCAGGTGGTAAAGTGGCGGGTACTCCGGTGGCAGGTACTCTGGTGGCCGGTGGTGAGGTGGCGGGTACTATGGTGGCAGGTACTCTGGTGGCAGGTACTCTGGTGGCTGGTGGTGAGGTGGCGGGTACTCTGGTGGCAGGTACTCTGGTGGCAGGTACTCTGGTGGCAGGTGGTGAGGTGGCGGGTACTCCTGATGGACAGGTACTCCTGATGACAGGTACTCCTGATGACAGGTACTTTTTATTTAGGGGGGCAATCTGGGCACAGTAGTACATATATGTATAGTACAATGTGTAACTCACTGTTAGCTGATCTCCTCCTCACACTGGATCGGTGTGTGAAGAGGAGAACCCAGCAACAGAAGTTACACACTGTTTTGTTTACATTAGTGACCGGCTGTGATTGGACACAGCCGGTCACGTGGTAAAGAGCCATTTCATTGGCTACACTGATCAGGGCTGAGCTGTATCCAAGGGAAAAGCCTCAGCCCCGATCACCACTCTGCGTGCCACCGGAGGCACACGTGGACACTGTGTACGCCGCTTCCCAATGCCGCTCTGCATATTGACAGGTCCGCCGCTCCCGGAAGCTCCGCTGCCCGCCCCCATCGCTCCAATACCCCCACCCGGGAACGGCTGTGTCCCGAGGGGCACGACAGAACCCTGATCGCCGCTCCGCTCAGTAGAGGCGGAAAGCCGAGGCCGTCATATGACGCCCACCGAGGATTAGAGATCCCATCTGTGGGCGTCATTTGACTATGGCTGCGTATTGAAGCGGTTAATTAATAAGATCAGTCTGTAGTTTGATATTTCTGCAAGGTCCTTATGTGGTTTGGGGATTACACTAATATATGCCCTGTTTTCATCTGTCAAGATAAGATTGCCTCTTCTCAAATAATTAAAATATAAGATTAAATGAGGTGTCAAAAGATCAGCAAAGTCTTTATAATAGCCGTTGGGTAATCCATCAAGTCCCGGAGATTCAACGTTAGTGTCTTGAGAACCTGAGAAATCTCATTGCATGGGAAAAGTTTGCCTGAACCCTTCTCTTTTCCTTTTTTTAAATTAAAATAATAAACATGTTATACTTACCTGCTCTGTGCAATCGTATATGCAGTGGTCCATTTCTTCCTCCTGGGGTTTCCTGATGGCACTGACTGCTCTTCCTCTTCTACGTGTGCACCCATATAGTGGCACATCTGCAAGCTTAATTTCACGCTGTGCTGCTTTATATATAGACACAGAGAGCGTGGCTTAGCCCCATGCCTCCTTCCCCTGCTCCCCGCATCCCATTCCCTTGTCACAGGATTTGACTGACAGTAGCCATAGCCATTGGCTCAGCAAAGCCTGTAGGAGCAGGGAGAGCCACTACCTCCCAGGTGCAGACCTGGATCGAGATAGGGCTCAGGTAAGTATAAGGGGGGAGTAAAGGGGTGATACTAATTCCTAAACATTTTTTACCCAAATGCAAAGAATGCGTTAAGGTAAAAAAAAATATGTTTTAGAACCTCTTTAATGCAGGGAATACTTAAGGTAAAAAAAAAAAAAACATTTTAACTTTTCACTTTAAGCAAATTAATGTTTTATTTAAAATTTACAGCATTACAAGAAATGCCCATAAAGCACGTTGTTTCAACAACATCATTTCAGCTAGTCAATAAAGAGCATTCAGACAAGCCCTGTATTCTTGCAGAAGGGAATAGCCCACACAGGGACTAAACAAAGTAACAGTAATTATGAAATTATACACGGGATGTACAGTATCTCACAAAAGTGAGTACACCAATCGCATTTTTGTAAATTTTTTTTATATCTTTTCAAGTGACAACACTAAAGAAATAACACTTTGCTGCAATGTACAATAGTGAGTGTACAGCTTGTATAACAGTGTAAATTTGCTGCCCCTTCAAAATAACTTAACACACAGCCCTTAATGTCTAAACCGCTGGCAACAAAAGTGAGTACACCCCTAAGTGAAAATGTCCAACTTGGGCCAAAAGTGTCAATATTTTGTGTGGCCACCATTATTTTCCAGCACTGCCTTAACCCTCTTGGGCATGGAGTTCACCAGAGCTTCACAGGTTGCCAATGGAGTCCTCTTCCACTCCTCCATGATGACATCACGGAGCTGATGGATGTTAGAGCTCTGCGCTCCTCCACCTTCCATTTGAAAAATTATAGACCAATTTGAATTCTGTGTCACTGCTTTCTTAACAACCGATGAAAAATTCTGAAAAAAAACAGCGTGGGACCCCCCCAATCCATACCAGGCCCTTCAGATCTGGTATGGATTTTAAGGGGAAGCCCACACCATAATGAAAAAAAACCTACGTGGGCCCCCCAAAATCCATACCAGACCCTTATCCAAGCATGAAGCCTGGGAAGTAAGGGGGTGAGTGAGCAGCCCCCCCTTTAACAATACCAGGCCATAGGCCCTCAACATGGGGGTGCTTTGGGGCAGGGGGGACACCCCACCCCAAAGCACCATGTCCCCATGGGGACAAGGGCCTCTTCTCCAAAACCCTCTGTGGTGGTTGTGGGGGTCTGCGGGTGGGGGCCCAGATCCTGCTCCCCACTATGTGAATGAGTATGGAGTACATAGTACCCCTACCCATTTGCCAAAAAAGTGTAAAAAAGTGAATAATGACACAACACAAGTTTTTGACAATTCCTTTATTAAAAAAATAAAACAAAAATTTCCCCTGGTGTAGATCCATCATCAATTATGGTACCAGTCGCCACTGCCGGACCTGAAAAAAAATTAAAAAAAATCTTGAAGGCACCCACCATCTGCCTGCTCCGCCATCTGTCATTTCTTTAATAGCTAAGGGGCAGCCAAAAATGTCAGATGTTGGAGAAGACATCCGGACTGCAGCCTTGCCAAATACATGCCTTAATGTCCTTTAAGCCTGCCCGCTGTCATCCTCGAGCAACGGTAAAAGATTGTAGGTGCGGCAGGTCTGAATAGAGGGCAGGACTTTTCAAATTAAGAAGTGGGTGATTGGTTGCTAAGCAACAGGACGGTTCAAGCAACCATTCACCGGTTCATATCCCATTTGACAAGCATTTGCTCCTGGGTTGACCCCACCCTCTGACATTTTCAGCGAGTTGATGAGCCCGGCTGTTATATCTCTTCATAAACACGTTGTTATGCCCAAGGCTGCCTTCCAGAGACTGTTGTTCCTGTATCCATTGGTAGTTACCCTGCGGCTTTCATACCAAGGCTTCCCCTGGCTGGTATTCATTGGCTTCCATCTTTCCATCCATGCTGGGTCTCTACCAGTGTATAGAGTTTGGTTGTGTGATGGATCCTGAATACCCTGGCTGGGCACCTCCACCAGACCTGTGTCTCCTGTTCTCCAAATGCACCCGCAGCCGGCAGACTCACCAAAACCAGCCCTTAACCCCCCAATCACAAGGCAAACCACACAGGTGTTGAGAGTTAAATATGCAGAGCATAAACAGTTTATTAAGTACAAAACATACACCTTTAAACACAGTTAGTGACACTCCTCTTAGCCTGGTCATAGGGGGGTAGGGGACAAGGAAGAACCAATGAGAACCCGACACTTGTACATTCAAACAGAAACTACATTTGAAACACATAAAGGGATTATGACAAACAGGCAGCCCCTTTCTTACACATCCCCTACTGGGATGTGTCTCCAAACCTTTTGTCTACGTGCCATGACATAACATAATTAAACACAATAGCAAGAGGGGGAGGATGGGGAGAAGGGATGCAACTTACATAGGGACATCATTACATTATCCCAACGCCATTTTGTCCCCAAGCCTCGTAGCCCCATGCTTTGGGCACAATCCCATCTTGTATATGCCTTTATCAGCTAAATGTACATTGTTTGTGGAATAAATGTATATATTTAGCCCAGCCGGGCCAATAGGTTTAAGTAGCCGGAAACAGCTCCACAAGCTCGGCCACAGATACCACGTTCACCCAGTTCCGATGAACCAGCGACAGCGGACACAAATGTCTGGAGGTGGCGTCTTCTCCTGGTTGCGGGAGACAGCAAATAGCCTTCCAAATCTCCCATTCTCTGTTGGGCCAACTTTTTTATACCGATTTTTGGAAGCAAATTTAATTTCTCAAATATACTACCAATCCACCATTGTGTTATAAATACCCTTTGTCCAACAGTGGACAGAATCAGTAGTACTTTATGGTTGTTTTTTGTCCATTTCTCCAGTGGATTGCTTGCAGCATGGGACTATATGTATCATGCTTTTTTATACATTCCAAGCACAAGTGATTCAGCTCCTTGATCTCATGTTAGTTTTTATCATATTGATGGAATGGGGGGTCTGTGGTGTAAGAAGGAAGAGGGGGTTGTAAAGGGAGCACTGTGATGTAAGGATGGGGAGAGGGGGAGACTGTGATGTGAAGGGGACTGTGGTGTAAGGATGGGGGGACTGAGGCCACCTATGAAAAATGCTGCCGCTGGGAAATCACATGGGGCCTTTGCCCCATGTGATTTCCAGTGCCCAAAACTTTGCTGTGAGTGTGGCTGCAGGTGGCTGTGGATGTGGGAATAGGTGAGATTTACACACTGCCCCGCACCCTCTACCACCCACAACAGTGTGATCCTAGCCTGGGGGGGAGCCTAGGGGTCTGTGATGTAAACGAGGAGACTGTGATGTGAAGAGAGGACTGAAGACACTGATTTAAGAGCTCATTCCCACTTGCGCAGAGATCTATGTTTTCCTGCACTGGAAAAACATAGGTCTCTGCAAGGACATTAGAAAATAATTGTTTTCTATGTATCTATAGTATACCTATATGCGCTAAATCCAAAAGAAAGACTGCTGCACCTTTTATGATTCCCGAATTCAAAGACGTAGCCTTATACGGGGAAATGCGTCAGTGAGTGCCAGGAGCTACATCTTGATTTGTTTCGCTTTAATTGTAAGTGCAATGGCTATATTTTTCAATAAATTCCTGAGTTTACATATTGCACAATGAGCCTTCCTTTTTTCCACACATATATTACGGTCTGAGTGTAAGGTGTATAGGAAGCCATGGTACACGTGTGTGAAGGCTGGGATGCTAATCATTGGGCTTACGATCCATCTCCCAAGAGTGCTGGTGTCTTAACTAGACAGAGCTACACACAGGATATTTTCTTTTCTCAGGCATTCCATGGTCTCTTATAATTTAGTGATTGTGAGGATCTGGTAAGAGGCACATTTATCCTTAACACTGGTGGAGCATGGATATATCTTTATTTGTCACTGGGAACGGTGCACTTCATGTAATTTTATTTGAAAAACGATATGGACATTTTTTTGAATAATATTTACACATGGACACATGTTTACATTTATTGTTTTACTTTGAAGACACTTTTTGATACCATGTTTTTCTAATATTAACTCACTGGCTTTGAGTTCACACTGAATTTCAGCAGCGATTTAATAATTTTTTGTGGTATTGTTAATAGACAACGCAATGTTTTCACCTTTTATATATAGTAATTGTTTTCTATATGCCCTGTTCACACTGCATTTTTTGGCATCTCACTGGAGCTAACCTGAAGGTTCTACAGTCTGTTTCTATGCATCGAGCCATGGTGCATACAATTAATGAAATGTAATTTTAACAATTGCCCCGCCACTTCCTGGACCTCACACTAACAGGTGCCCACACAGCGGAACCCTGCATTTTACCATGAGGGCCAGGAAGATCAGGCCCTAAAGGGTGGAGGGACTGTGATGCATACAGGAGGCAGTGATGTGAAGAGTGTAATTAAAGCACAAACATGAGACTTAGACCTCCGCTGGAAGAAAATTTTATTGATCAGACCTTTTGAATTTTAATTCAGCATCCTCGCCCTACACTATTTAGAATCTAACTGCCATCAAATTTATGTTTTTAAAGATATGATATATTTTTATGTAGCATCCTCTAGAGTGCTAGGTGAGTAGTTTAGATTTTCGTCAGTGTAGGCAAATGTATACAGGTTTGGCTAGCAGCCAGGCCTACTTGTTTTTTTTCCTGGGTTGGCAGAAATCCAGGGGAAGCTGGGTGACTCACAGGCAGCGTCACTGAGAACTCCCACCTGTTTCCAGAATATGCTAGAATCTTCTGGATAGAAAGAAGGAGAGAAGAGGTGGAGCTGCCTGGAGTATTCTGAGGGTCCTGACCCATCCCCAACTTGGGTTGGCAGGGGACAGGCCTCCTCAAATACTCAGGGTCAGCCCAGGGGGAGTTGTGTGGGTGGAAGCTGGAAATGGAGTGTTAGGCTGTGGTGGCCTTGGAGGGAGCTCCCTAGTCTGGGGGAGGCTTGTGCCTGTGCTCGGGTGCGGACGGGACCTTCCTAATACCAACGTTTTTGTCCTGGACAGGAGGCATGGGAGCAAGGAGAGGACAGCAGGAGAACACTGTCAGACAAGTTTCCAGGAGGATCAAGAAGTTGAAGCCAAGGGGGCTGGTGAGTGACACACAGCCAGAAGGACTGGGAGGCACACCTGAAAGAACTGGTGGCATGCAGTTTAGGATGGGTGCAGAGCCAGTGGAGAGGATTGTGGTGGCATGGGCAGTGAAAAGAGGCAGCTGCAGCCAGGAGGGTTGGCAGGGCCTGAAGAGGTGGTACTGGGATCAGTAGCCATGTAGTACAGCTAGCACTGGGACTACCAATTTTGCTACACCACAGGGGCCTGCAAACGTCATTTTCTGCTTTGGGTCTGGCTGAGTCAGGACTGCAATTCAGTGCTACCTGGTCCTGGGTGTAGTAGTTATACAAGCAAGTTAGTGCTGGAGGTAGAAGAGAGGAAGTTGTATATACCAGAGATGTATATAGTTCTTAGTCCCTATTGCTTTTATAATCAACTGGGCATCCCATATTTACCCTAGCACCTGATCCCCATCCAAGTTTATTTCCCCAAATAAATAAAAAAAACAAAGTGCACGAACTGTTTTCTGTCTACCGAGTGGCTGATTGTGTGCCTGGTTGTGCAAGGTGACAGACGGACCAGAACTACCAGCAGCCCTTACGGGGGCACCGCTATTACAAGAAAAATATAAACCCTGCTAGAGACACAGTGATATATAAGAGGATAAAAAGGGTGCAGTAAATCACATTCTTTGTGAAATATGTGTTCTGTGTTGGCATGGAAAATGTGGAAGTGAGTTGTGTGCTATTGAAGATCACTACAGATACCGTATAATGAATTATGTGCACTGAGGAGCAGATCTTACTGGCTGCATGGTGTGAATCCTGTGTGCTGAACTGTCAGTACTCCACTGATGGCATAGGTAATGTAAAGTGAACTCACTGGGTACACAAATACTGGAGAGTGAGGTGTATGTACTATAGTACAGATCTAATTAATGGAATAGATAAAAGGATAATGTTCTGTGTCTTTTGAAGGGTTGATCTTTACTTCCTGTGTGTGCTGTCTCTTGTTCATTTCAGTGCCTGTGCATATAGAAAGTAAATTGTATGTGTTTATTCCTTTACAAAAAGTAGAGCTATTTTAAATTCAAAAAAATGTGTGGGATGTATTACAAATTAGAATAATAATGACTCTGCGGCATGCCTGAATTACCTCCAATGTGCAAATTAAGGTGGAGAACAGAACAAGTATAGGTACGCAGACCAGGGATATAAAAAGTTATGTAATATCATGCAATCTTGTCACAAGCAGGATTTTTGCAGATTGCTTGTTCTTATAGCATTGGCTTGTTAATAATCTTATTATTGATCGTGCCGTTGAAAAATTGTTGCGTACCTTAGGGACTTAACCCAATGCACTGTTTGTTACGGTATATCATTTTCATGAATATTTTTCTAATGCATTTGTCTGTTAAGATTTATATAACAATAAATCAATCAATAAATAAAAACAAGATCAATACAAAATAATAAAGTATTAAACTAATATATTTTTACAGAATGACCAATTATCAAGAGGTAAACTATTATCCATAATCAGTAAATAAAAGTTACCTTTCTTTTAGCCCTGAGTTGCTCATGATATTTGTCAGATGTATCTCCAGGTATTTCTCCACCCCATAGAGTAATTCCAACAATTGTATATGTAATTCCCATGACAAGCAATGGGAAGCAGTACACAAACAAGACCACAATGATTTGATACCTAAAATATAAATGAGTAATACAGGATAAATGCACTGGGTAACAATATCACAACAAACAGTTTAAAAACAATACATTTCTAAGTGGTAAGTAAAAGTGGTGCTTATAAAAGAAGTACTTATAGGTACTAAACAACACTCCTAAAGATATACAATTAGGTGAACATGGTGCCCTTGTTAGTTCTTTTTTACTGTGGTGAAACTTATAGTATGTTAAACCTTTTTTGAACCAAACCTTTTTTTGCATTTCTTTTTTACTGCTCTCTGTGATCTAAAATTTCTCCAAACTTTCTATTCTGACAATAGTGAGGTGAATTCTGCAAAAGTTAAATTTGTGCCCTAGTGACAGTATGGAAACTGGGACAGGAATTGAAAGTCTCATCCAGATCTTATCAGTAAAATCAAACTGAGATTCTAACTCCTATCTGCTATGTTCTACACAAATAATTAAATAAATACATAAATAAATCAAATTTTGACCGGAGTTGCCTTTGAAAGCAAACCATAGAGGCTTCCTTTGCTGACCTCTTCTTCTGAAAATGTATTAAGATAGGGAGTTATCATTAAAATATGTCTGACTCTTCTGATCTTGGACAATGTCTTAAAAAGTATGGATGCTATGGGTTAACATAACTAGTATTTTCAGAAGGAGGTCAACAATGGAAGTCAACATACAGTATATCTCTTAAAACAGGTTTTCTGCTCGGATGAGCTTCAGGTTCCAATTGACATTTTGGCCAGTTTTCATGCCCAAACCTCCAAATGATGTTTGTAAACAAACATTAGCTGGAAGTCTGTCATGTAGCATTACCATGACTGAATTTGATCAGTGATGTCCCCCCAGGATCCCAGCTGGTTTTCACATAGAATCTGGCAGAGATCTGTCTTTTGCGATTGGAGTTGCAGTGGGTGAGAATTTTCTGGTGCGGCAGGTAGTCATGTCGGCAGGTCCATGTCATTGCATGTTTCTCAGTATGATTGACGTGGATCTACATTACTGGGTAATATAAAATTGCTTGTTTATTTACAATAAAACATTTTTCAATAATGTGGGTGGTTTTATTTACATTTTACCTTCTCTGTGAATGAGCAACAAAGGGCACTAGGGACGTAAGTTCGACTCGAACATAGAGTGTCACAGCGTGGTCTGCAGTGAGAGCCATGTTTGGCCAAAGGCAGGGTGCCTTTAGCCAATCATTGCTCAGGGGGCTAAGTCCATGCCCCACACTATATAAGGCTGCTTACACAGTTACACAGTGGTCATATGTAGTGTGATACGTGGAGGAGATTGAGAGAACTTGAGCTAGATTAGGCAGGTTAGTTAGTGGCTTGCAGGCAGTGTAGCATATATATACAGTGCAGGCAATTTATTAATTAACATATATATATTAATATATATATATATATATATATATATATATATACATATATATATATATACATATATATATACACAGTGCAGTCAGTGCAGAGTATATAATACAGTGCATTCAAATAGTTAAGGGGAACCCTATGCCCTTTGGGTCTGGTATAGATTTTAAGGGGAACTCCACTCCACAATTTAAAAAAAAAATGTGTGTGGTTCCCCCCAAAATCAATACCAGACCCTTATCCAAGCAACCAGCCCGGCAGGCCAGAAAAGGGGGGGCGAGCGAGCACCCCCCTCCTGAACCATACCAGGCCGCTTGCCCTAAACATGGGGAGGGTGCTTTGGGGCCCCCAAAGCACCTTGTCCCCATGGTGATGGGGACAAGGACCTCTTCCTGACAACCCTTGCCATTGGGGGTCTGCGGGTGGGAGCTTATCGGAATCTGGAAGCCCCCTTTAACAAGGGGACCCCCAGATCCCGGCTCCCCCAATGTGAATAGGTATCGGGTACATTGTACCCTTACCCACTCACCAAAAAAAGTGTCAAAAAAGTAAAAAACCACAATAGACGGTTTTTGACAATTCCTTTATTAAAAAAGAAAAAAGGGGGCCCGCAATGTCCATCCATCTTCAATCACGCCTTCCGACGGACCTGAAAAAAAAAAAAAAAAGTTCTGCCTCGATGGGAGACCTTCCAGGAACTGCTGTCTCTTGTTTGTGACAGCTGTATAGACAAGGGCGGGGGCATCAGAAGGGATGGGGTCACTCGGTTACGTCAGTGGGTGGCCCCGCCGTTGCCTATATAGCAGCTGTCAAAGTCAAAAGACAGCAGTCGCCGGGAGGCCTCCCATCGAGGCAGAGTTTTTTTTATTTTTATTTTTTGGGTCCATCGGGCGAGTGATTGATGATGTACATCACGGTACACTTTTTCTTTTTTAAAAAAAGAAATTGTCAAAAACTGTCTATTGTGGTTTTTACTTTTTCACACTTTTTTTTGGTGAATGGGTAGGGGTACAATATACTCAATACCCATTCAAATAGAGGAGGGACCTGGGAGCCCCCTCTTTTAAGGGGGCTTCTAGATTCCGATAAGCCCCCCACACGTAGACCCTGACAACCAATGGCCAGGGTTGTCGGGAAGAGGTCCTTGTCCCCATCAACATGGGGACATGGTGCTTTGGGGGGGACCCCAAAGCACCCTCCCCATGTTGAGGGCATGTGGCCTGGTATGCTTCAGGAGGGGGGGGCGCTTGCTCGCCCCCACATCCTGTCCTCAGGGCTGTATGCTCCGATAAGGGGCTGGTATGGATTTGGGGGGGGGGCAGGGAGCCGGCAATACATTACAACCGCAAGTTTAAATCACATTTTTTCCTTTAGAAATGTCATTTTGCTACAGCACTGTTCTACACATCGCACAGATGTGCCATTTTGCAGACAGACTAAGGGGAATCCCAGGCACGATATTTAAAGGAATATTTCATTTTCATTGTTTCACTTTAAGCATTATTAAAATCACTGCTCCTGAAAAAAAGGTCATTTTAAAAACTTTTTTTTGCATTGATACATGTCCCCTAGGGCAGTACCCACGGGTCACCATACACTTTTTATGGCAATGACTTGAATATAAGCCTTTAAAATGAGCACTTTTGATTTTTCATATTCGTGTCCCATAGACTTTAATAGGGTTTGCATGTTCGCTCAAACATTTTGCCTGTTCGCATGTTCTGGTGCGAATCGAACTGGGGGTGGGGTGTTTGGTTCATCCCTAAAGGGCACTATGTACCCTGTCATAATTCATGTAGTGGGGAGGGCCAGATATCTGGGGCCCCCTTTTTCTAAAGGGTGCTTCCATATTCTGATAGGTCACCCGCCCCTTAGAACCTCAAATATTTCTGGGCCAGTGGATGTTCGTAGACATCAACACAGAGAAAAGGTGCCTTGCAAGGGGAGGGGAGTCTAGACCACTTATTCTCCCAATGTGGAGAGCACGTGACTTGGTATAATTCAGGAGGGGAGGCACACACTCAATGCCCCCCTATTTCCTGACTTGCTAGGCTGCATGATAATGGTCTTGTATGGATCCTTAGGGGGACCTCATGCCCATGTTGATGGAAATAAGGGCTTCTTCTTTACATCCTAGTTCTCAAGAGGATATGAGGGTCCATGAAGGCAACTTATCAAAATATGTACGGAAGCACCCTTTAGGACAAGAAGACCCCCAGATATCTGGCCCTCCCCATGTAAATGAATATAAAGTAATTAGCACCCTTTGTTACTTATCCACAAAAAAATAGTAAATAAAACACATGCACTATTGAAAATGTCCCCTGATGTATATTCAATGTCAATCACTTAGCGATGTAATCCACATCAATCATGGTGAGCGACTTCGAGCAATATAGACCCACTGCCATACCTGTATTCTTCACCAAATGATGCTCCCATCACAAATGACAGAACACCAGCTGGCTACTGATTGCAAACAATGTAGTTGGGGGTGCTCAGTGATGTTATTGACCAAATATTGTCACGACCATATTTGGTAAATGACGTTACCCAGGAATCCCGGAATTTTAATTTATAAATGGAAGCCTGCATTGGTAGGAATACTTACACTAATTGCAAATTTCCTGGTCTTTTAACAAACAGAAATAGGCCCGGGATGGTGTTGCTAAATATTATTATATGACAGATCTCCAGCTGCTGCTTAGAAACACAAAATGTTTGCATTTTGGTGCAGCATGATTTAAAAAAAGGACATGCACTTATTTTGTGTAATTTTTCATGTTCAATACAAGCCATTAAAATGAATGGGCTGCCCTAAACGTGATGCGTGAAATCACACCAAAACATGCATGCACTGTCAAACCTACATAAGTGTGGATGGAGACTTAAAGACGCCTTACAAAAAAAAAAAAGTAAATAAACACTAGTTAACCCTACAGTAAGTAGTCTTAATTAAGTTATATTTCCCCTTTTTCCCTTTAGTTATTATTGTTCTGCTGAGTTTTTCATTTTCATTTATTATTTGTTATTTTTTAAAATTTCGCATATGAAATGTGGCAAAATTTAAAAAATGCCTGTTTTAGTTTGCAAAAAAACGTTACCCTGATTTCTACAAGGAATATCCTTTAGCTTCTTTTTAAACTATCAAAAATATATAATAAAATGTACATTTTTTTATCTACAGTTACACCACTTATTTTAACCACTTTCTGCTCAAGCCAATTTCGACAATTCTTATATACATGTAAAAATCTGCATTTTTTTGCAACAAAATGACTTAGACCCTTCAAACATTAGATATTTTTTAAAAGCAGAGGCCCTGGAAAATTAAATGGTTTGTGTTGCAATTTTATATTTTGCATGATTTTTATGTTGCGCAGGCATTTTTAAAATGCTAATTTTCAGGAAAAATTAACACTTTAATGAATTTTAGTGCACACAAACACAATATGATACCCAATTTTTGCTAAAATATAAAAGATAATGTTACGTCAAGTAACAAAATAATGTTGGCCACACAAAATATTGCAACTTTGGGCCCAATTTGGACATTCTCATTTAGGGGTGTACTCACTTTTGTAGGCAGCAGTTTAGACAAAATTGGCTGTGTGTTGAGTTTTTTTGAGGGGGCAGAAAATTTACACTGTTATACAAGCTGTACACTCACTACTTTACATGGTAGCAAAGTGTAATTTCTTCAGTGTTGTCATATGAAAAGATATAATAAAATATTAACAAAAATGTGAGGGGTGTACTCACTTTTGTGAGATACTGCATACAGTGGGGATGGAATGTATTCAGACCCCCTTAAATGTTTCACTCTTTGTTATATTGCAGCCATTTGCTAAAATCATTTAAGTTCATTTTTTTCCTCATTAATGTACACACAGCACCCCACATTGACAGAAAAACACAGAATTGTTGACATTTTTGCAGATTTATTAAAAAAGAAAAACTGAAATATCACATGGTCCTAAGTATTCAGACCCTTTGCTCAGTATTTAGTAGAAGCACCCTTTTGATCTAATACAGCCATGAGTCTTTTTGGCAAAGATGCAACAAGTTTTTCACATCTGGATTTGGAGATCTTCTGTGTATATATATATATATATATATATATATATATATATATATATATATATATATATATATATGGTAGGTGGCAAGTAGTTAAAATAGAAAAAAATCTTTAAAAAAAAATCCTTTTATATATAGATTGCATAGAAAACAATAATACTTTTTGCAAGATCATAATTCAAAGAAAGCCTAGTTTGACTGTTATGTTTAGGGTTTCAATGAAAAACAGGCCCATAGAGTACAGTAAATGTAAAAAAAGTACATGTATTGCAAAGATGTACTACATCTATTTTTGACATACACTTTAAATTAGGTCAGCTACATCCCACAAACCAATTTAAATCAGTAAAAAAAAATATGTATTACTTACTATTTTTATATTGGCACAAGGATTTCTATCAGCAAATATTACCAAGATTTTGCACAATACTTGATTGATATAAGCTAAAGTAGCTAGCTCTAGACAACTTTAAATATCAGTATAAAATAAAATTTGTCGTTTTACTTACTTACTTACTACACTGTATATCTTTTTCAAGCTATTTCATATTGAAAGCAGAGGATCTAGAAATGTGGCTCTCCAAATACTCTTGCTACAGTGCACAATTTTTGGAATTTTTTTTTTTTTTTTTTACCATTTGGCCCCTGGTGGGGTCCCATCTGACTTCGCCCCCTCAGCTCCCTGGTGGGGCAACAATTTTTGGAATTTACTTTTCAAATTTTTTTCTTAAGTTACAACAAGCCATGGGAATAGCTATGGAAATGAAGAAGAGAACTAATATGACTAATTTTAAACTGCTGCCATTGAAAGTCATGATTTCTGTGACAGCTGCACCTTATCTCATTATACAGTGCTCTAAGTCCATTATTCGCACACTGAATTGAAAATTTAGTGAACAAATGTATTTTCATCATTTTCACATGATTCAATCCAAGGTAAAATTTCACTAGTTAACTAATATATTTCATATGAATTTCCTAGGTGCTGCAAATGAAACTGCTGATCACTATACAAAAATGATCACATCACACATTTCATGGCATTTTCTTTTCATGGAATATGCGTTCTCTTTACTTAACAGGTTTCCTGGCTTCAGTAAGTGTCATTCAGATACAACATATTACAAAATACATCATTTTAAAAAAACAGTGCCTACGTTAGTTTTTTCCCATATCCCGGCCATACAAGCAGACAAAGAGTTCTTCTTGGTGTCACTTTGATTTCAGAATAAAGGCACTGAGGGAAAGCCAGCAGGAATGCGAAGACCCAGATACTTCCAATGACTACCTTTGTTGAGGTTGCAGACAGGCGAGGTTTCAATGGATTAATGATAGCCATATATCTGTAGGAAGAAGACATAGAAATTATTTCTCATTTTGTATTTGGTTTTAGTGAAAGACAAAATATTAAAACCAAACAATTCACCCAGCATTGACTGTTGGTGAATATTTTAAAGATTTAAATTATCATGATACCTTTTAATTTTTTTACTGTTTGCTGCCGCCCCAATACTAATTTGCCACTGCTCTTATATTGGCAGTGTTTTTTTTTTTTTTTTTCAAATAAATTGTCTAAATACCTCTTCCATGTAGCCTTACATAGCAGTCACATGTTTACTTCTGGTCCCTTTCTCTCAGTGCAAGACTGATATGGGAGGGGCTTATGGTCCTCTGTTGAGAGAGCTACATAAGCTTTGAACTTGTGTCTGACTGGCAATATGCCAATATAGGAGGAGATTCTGCACCCAAGCTCCAGGCTGCACAGTACATGAAAGCAGTTAACCTCATAAATGCCAAGCAGCATTTGATCCATAGGGTTTGCAACATTTGCAACATTTCACAGGCAGGAGGGAGCAGACTAACTTTCAGAAATCGTTACAGAGTGGGATTCTGCCAATACCTCATGCTTATCTCTACTAATAGGGGAGGGGGGATAATGCTTCCACAGTCATCATTATCAACAGTCAGTTTAAGACAACACACAGATTTAACCCCACAGCTGCTGGGGAGGGAGCTCTTTTTTCACAAGTGGTCCAGGGATCTGCCTGGTTTGTTTCTGTATTCATATAAAGACTTATGAATCTTAGTTTGTCATGCTTTTATTTGAATAGGAGATTGTCATCAAGTAAGGTTCAAAGTCATTCTTTCTCAGGCATCGTTGCAATGGCTAAGGCTTTTTATCTACCATATCTAAAAGCTGGATTTGTTTTAGATTGTGTTATTTGTATTTCCCACACCATCAGTGGAGAAAAACAGACATTGGGTTTGTGTGAAGGTAATTCTCGATCTCTTATTCAATCACAGAAATAATGTGAGGATCTTGGATGGGAGATTATTTAGGTTTCAGCAATGTTATTTTTTTTTTGCTTTTGGGATAAAGGTTTTACATAAAAGAATAAAAGCTATGCATTGCAAGCACTCCTTCCAGTGTTAAGTAGTTTGTCTCAAACCTCAGATGGCCACTTTTGCTGAAAGCTTGATCTATTAAAGGAATTTGTAAAATAACAGGCTTACTAGTAGGATCACCAGGTGAAAATAAAGGGAAAAACTTCAAAAAGAAAACTACTGCAGCCATCATATAGACGTATTGGTAAACTGCAATATATAAACATTTATGTTTTTGGGTTTATATACACATCTTTCTCTTCTCACTTCCATTACATGGAGATGGGAGGACTTGTAGTCTACAAAAGACAACCTGGATGGAGGCTAAGTTTGTTTCAAGAACACTGCATTTCTGCCATGATCAATATATATTTTCCGTACTTGCGGAAAAAAATTCATAGACTGAAAGATTAAACAAATAAAGCCACCATATCTTAGGACTGGTAAGCTGCAATATATTACATTTTGTTATTAGGGTTTCAAAGCCGTTAAAGTGGTTGTATAGGGTAAAGGTTTTTCCCTAAAGCATTCTCTGCATTAAAGTAAATGCCTTGCATGATCAACTTCCTCCCAGCCCCCTGAATACTTATCTAAGCCAGACCTCTATCCAGCACTGTGCCCAAGAGCAACAGCACTGTTATCTTTCTCTCTCCTCAGAGGTCTCAGAGGCAGCAGTGGAAGCTATTGCTGCTGTCAATCAAATCACACAACTCAGTTCACAATCGAGCCCACACAGGTGCCCCAATCCCAATTTCTAGGGGGGCACCCGGAAGAGAGAAGAAGGCGAGTGCACCACGGAGGACCCCAGAAGAGGGAGTTCAGGGCCGCTCTGTGCAAAACTATTGCACAGAGGAGATAAGTATAACATCTTTATTATTTTAAGAACAAAAAAAACTTTACAAATACTTTCAGCTAAATTAAAAATACTGTTCAATTCTAGACAATATTTCTTAATGAGCAATACATAACATTAGACAGTGTTTAATGTTTTACAGATTTTTTTATGATTGCATAAGCCAGTGTGGTGTATAGCTGTAACTTGGCAAGGTGAAAGATGGAATAAGTGGACAAGATGACTAATTTCATCTAAACTGGTTTGTTATAATCATAAGAGACTTGATTACGCAAGAGCTCTGGCCTTTGTGCCTCTTTAGGTGACATTGCGGATAGACAAGACAAATTAAGTCAGAAAGTATAAGCATAGTGAACAGAAAAAAGGTATCCATTCTCTGCTGTACACACTGCAAATTCCCATTGCAAATTAAACGAAAACATCTTTGGCTTGTGTTTTTATTAGGTAATTAAGAGTTTTACTGCAGAACTTTTTTTAAACGTTTCAGATTGCTCAACTATACATTTTGACAAGTTTGTTTCTTTTGATTCTTATATGATATTTTTTTTTATCTAATATGATTTTTTTAAAATCAGCTTTATTAAACAAAATAAAGATTTATAGAAAAACATTTCTATTGTACATCATATCAACATTATATTATAATCTAGTATGTTTTAAAAAAGTAGCAAGGTGTCAAGCAGAACATGAAAATCAATTTCACATTGTTTGTAAAAAAAATAGATTTTCCAGTTTGACCATTTTGCTTTTAGGCAGAAGGGGTAATGATTGGGGAGTATTTTTATCCATCTAAATAGTTCTCTACATTTAAAAGAAAATAGTAGATTTCTTACTTCTCTTCCATCTTGTACCTAATATACATATTTTATTTTAAAATCTAAAAGTCCAATTACTTAAATAAAACCCTGGTCATATGACAGGCTAAGCCCTAGATCATTTTTCTTGTCTGTAGTGTAGATTAGTTTGGTCTGGAGTTTCTAAAGCTTTCTGACATGACATAATGTGAGGGGCAGACACAAGACCAATTGACCAGACTGGTAAGGAGAATGGTGAACCACTAGTCGTCACACCCAGATGAGGTGCTTAGAGCCTACCTCCAGAATAAACTTCTTTGATTGCTGAATTTTGTTTAAAAGGGTCTACTCTGTGTTATAAAGGATTCTATCTGTTTTTGGGTGTAAGCGATGTTTTTTGGGCATCGCTTACACCCGACCCTTTTTTTTTTTACACTTGTGTGACGGTTGCAGACACAGTGAATGTTTGTTAAAGCAGTTCTGTCCTGTGCTCTGCAGGATTTTGTTTGTGGGAAGGACAGTGTTTGGGCACCACCAACACCTAAAATCCAAAAAATTTTACAGCTGTGTAACAGTTAGGGCTCATGCACACAGGATGTTTTAAAAACGCCAGCGCTACAGCAGCACTAAAAACACATTTATACGCGTTTTTAAATTAGCGTTATTGCACGTTTTCCTGCGTTTTTGTGTGTTTCCTGCATTTTTTTGGTGTTAGAGTTTTTTGGCATTTTTTTAATTAAAAACACTCTTTATAATGTAAAAATGCCTAAAAACTTGAAACGCAGCTAAACGCAGCTTGACACGGTCAGCTGCATTTAGCCACGTTTAGACACGTGTTTTGGCATTTTTCATTTTTTACAGCTCATTTTTACTGCTCCTGGAAGGACAGGCTGTGTTTTTTTTTTTCTACTGATCCTAAACGCTTATGTCTCCAAATGCCTCTGACAGTTTATGTGTGCATGGACACATAGGCTAACATGGAGGGGCTTTTAGAGGCAATTAAAAAAAAGACAAACGTCCCCAACAGCAGCTGTAAAAAGGTCCTATGTGCATGAGCCCTTAAAGGTACAGTGAACGTTTGTTAAAGCAAGGTTGATTCTATGCTCTATAGGATGTTTTCTATCAGGTTAATTTTTGGCTAGGGTCAATTGTCTCCTCTTCAAAAGTATTCATGTTATGTTACAGTGCATTGTCTTTATTAATACCCAAAACCTTTTACAAAGCTTATTTTAGGGCTGTATAAATTGTTCCATTGTTTGGGCTGGGTAAATACTGCATTGGGCAGGGTAAATACTGCATTATCATTAAAAATGGAATGCCAGTGAAACCTAGAAGCTGGTTGGCTACTATGCACAGCTGCACCAGTTTCTGCCTGTTCAAACAGACTTTTTCTGTGTTAAAAATCTGTATGCTATTTTCATCATCAGCAAAAGGACAACACTTTATTTATACATGCTAAATGCCTGTTTAATTGCTCATAAATTGCACCCTGTCTATACAAACTCAGTAACTGCACTGCAGCAATTTGTTTCCATCTTTAGTCTTCCAAAGAATACATATATT
Source organism: Lithobates clamitans (assembly GCA_037952925.1). Lineage (NCBI taxonomy): Eukaryota > Metazoa > Chordata > Amphibia > Anura > Ranidae > Lithobates > Lithobates clamitans. The sequence goes on from JBBGZY010000655.1 coordinate 8,711,515, forward strand.
TTAGATTTCAAGGTCTGGCTTCTTTTTCTCCTCTCAAAAATTGTGGCCTATTTGATAAAGACTTAAAAGGTGTCCTTCAAAACAGTCCCATTGTTTAGTCTTCAAACTTAAATAGCCCTAAATTTTCTTTTTTTTAAAATGTAAATTGTGTGCTATCTCTGCATCCAATTTTTACAATTGTTTACAGTCTACGGTTGGAGAAAAAACACATTGTGTTTGGTTTATCCTAGATAAGGTCTTCCAGATCTCTCTTTGACATAGAATCCTAGCAAATAAGGGTTATATACTGTTCCCCTAAACAATTCAGTGTTTCTGGCTTGTTGTCCTGAAAAACCAACAAGCCAGATCAAACCTGCCTAGTCTCCCCATCTTGCATTGCAGCTTAGTAAAAACATTTACATGGTGTGCTGTGTGTTCATACAATATTTATGGCTCTTGACAGTTAAATACTTTTACATTTTTTTTATCTAAATAAAATATGCCTCACCTCTTCCTCTGATATCATGGCCAAGTAAATATACTGGGCAGCAATTTTCCACGAATTGTTTTTTGTTAGAAATAAATGACTAAGCACTCCTACTTACATTGTTGCGTTGGGCCAAATCAGACTGCTAGCATGTTCTCCAGCTACTGTGTAAAAGATTTTCCTTTTGTCTCTAAAACATGGCATTGTGTTTTTTTAACAACAGCTTGAGTTTTGCAATGGGGATTTGTGGTTTGTACATGATACAATGTATTACTGACTAGAATATCACAACAAGCTATGCTCTGTGACTTGTTTCCCCCTGTCTGGCAATTTGTATGATGTTGATGGCCTAAATTTTTTAAAGTATATATCATATGATAGTTTTTGCTGTATTGCCTCTACTGCTTTCAAATGCTAAATTATTAATATTACACAAAAAGTCAGTTGGTTTGGCAAATACTACCTATTACAAATTTATTTTAGGGTGGAAAAAAGTCAAACTGGGCTGCTGCTCTATGCAAGCCAAACAATTTTGTAAAAGTAAAGTAAATGTTTAGAAATGCAATTGCTTTGATGCCAGAATATGGTGTTGCTGATGCTGTCCCCTAGAATCATAATGATCTATAATTCCAAATACAGCTTTAAGGCATCCCCCAGGCATGTTATTTAAAGAAATTTCATATTTTTTATGCTTACCTTTGAGTCATTCTTAAATGGCTTTTTCTACTTTGAACAATAATCTTTAAAAAATTTTTCTTTTCTTTGGTATATGTCCTCCAGGTCAGTGTTAAGTCCCCCAATTTAATTTCAAGGAAGGTCAAGGAAAGTGACTTTGGTGGCAGAAATAATTAAAGCAGTTCTAATGCATTCCCTGCATTAAAATAAAACATGTCTCTCTACATGTTCTATCCACCCCCATCCCTAGACATTTACCTGGCTTCTGCCACCCATCCAACTCTGTCTTAGCTGCAGCACTGCTCCTCTCACTTCTTTGTCTCATAGGATACACTGAGTGCAGCAGGAGCTATAGACCCCTGCAGCTGTCAATCAAACTCTTGTGAGGGGGGTTTGGGGTATGGCTTATCAGTGCTGTGTGTGTCTATGGATGCACAAAGCATGGTTCAAGAGTGAGCACAAATGGGTGCCTCTATAGCACCCAGGTTGCTAAAGAGGCAATCGGAGGAGGAGAAAACAGTGTCGGCGATGGCCTGCCAGAAGAGGAGGTAAGGGACCTCTCTGTCCAATATCATTGAACAGAGCAGGTAAGTACAACATCATTTTCATTTAAAACAAAAAAATAGCATTTACTGTAGTATCACTTTAAAGTTCTAATATTCAAAATATCTTCACTATGTTGCATTTTAAGAATGAGTAGACCTGTGGATTCTGGAAGATCAGAACTATGCCTATGGCAGATTAGAACAATGGGAGAAAAGGTGCCACATGGCTATTCAAAAGACATTATAGTTACATAGTAGTTAATGTTAAATAAAGACAATAGTCCATCTAGTTCAACCTGTGTAGGTGTACGTGTGTCAGTGTCTATAGTTATTTCCCATATCCCTGTACTTTGTGATCTTTAAGATGTACATCAAAGAGTCTCTTAAAAATATCCACACTCCCGGCTGCCACCACCAATTGTGGAAGAGAGTTCCACATCCCTATAGCCCTGACAGTGAAAAACCCCCTGCGCAGTTCAAGGTTAAACTGCTTCTCCTCCAATCTTTCATTCATTTCTATAACTTGATTTGAATTTTTTTCCCTGCATAATTTTGTGTCATCCGCAAAAACTGAGATTGAGCTATTTATCCCATCCTCTATATCATTTATGAATAAATTGAATAGAATTGGTCCCAGGACAGAACCTTGGGGTACCCCACTTACCACTTCAGACCTGTCTGAGAACATGTTATTTATCACCACCCTTTGGACATGCCCCTGTACCCAGTTTTTTACCCAAAACAAACCTTATGGTCCATGCCTGTAGACTTCAGCTTGTAAATTAATCGTTTATGGGGGACTGTATCGAATGCTTTTGCAAAATCGAGGTAGACTAAACCCACAGGCCTTCACCTGTCTAGATGGCAGCTCACTTCCTCGTAGAATGTTAACAGGTTGGTTTGGTAAGAACGACCCTTCGCAAACCCATGCAGATGGCTACTAATGATATTTTTTCCTTCAGTAAATTTTTGGATATAGTCCCTTATCATCCCCTCCAATAATGTAGCCACAATTGATGTTGGGCTGACTGGCCTATAGTTTCCAGGGATTTGTCTCTGTCCTTTTTTAAATATTGGTACCACATTGGCTTTTCTCCAATCAGCTGGTACCAATCCTGTCAGTATGCTATCCGCAAAGATTAGGAACAATGGTCTGGCTATAACCTCACTGAGCTCTCTGAGGACTCTCCGGTGTAAGCCATCTGGTCCTGGTGATTTATTTGTATTACGTTTATTAGGTCTTTCTTTCACTCCGGCCTCTGTTAGCCACGAGGTTATGTCCTGTGATGTGACACTAACAGTACTGTCGTGGTCAGTATACCCCTCCTTTTCCTTCGTAAAAACTGAGGAGAAACAGGCATTTAGTACAGTTGCCTCATCCGTGTGTCATCCGTAACCATCCTCCTATCCATGTCTTTCATGTGGGCAATGTGCTCTGATTTTGCCTTTCTACTGTTAATATATCTAAAAAATTTCTTTGGATTTTTTTGCTCTCCTCTGCTATGTGTCTCTCGTAGTCTTTTGTAGCCATCATAATTGCGTTCTTACACTTCTTATTGCATTCCTTGTGGCTTTGGAATGCTGACGATGGCCTGTCCCCTTTATATTGTTTTAAGGCCATCTTTTTCTCTTTAATGAGGCTTTTTACATTACAGTTTAGCCACCCAGGTTTAACCTTCGCTCTTCTATATTTATTGCCCATTGGAATGCACTGTGTGATACCTTTGTTTAATATGCTTCTAAAGCAATCTCATTTTTCTTCCGTGTTCAATGCTTCTAGGATTTGGTCCCAATGAATGTCATGTAGTAATGACCGCAGTTCAGTAAAATTGGCTCGTTTTAAATTCTTGTGCTTCCCTTGTGCCTCTTTTTGCTATGATTTCCGCTAAATGTGATCATCTTATAATTGCTAGATCCCAAGTTGTTCTGTATTGCTACATCTGATATCAGACTTGGATCGTTTGTTTAGATCCAACAGGTCATTCTTTCTAGTTGGGGAATCCACCAATTGGGACATGAAGTTATCCTGTAAGACATTCATGAAATGATGGGCCTGTAGTGAGTGAGCTGTCCCCTCTGCCCGGTCAATATCGGGATAATTAAAGTCCCCCATTATGATAACGTTTCCTTTGTGTAAGGATTTTATGTCAAGCAAGCTAATTAGTATACAAGAGAGGATTCAGAAGCCCCCTTTGATGTAAAATATCTTTGTGAAGATGCAGAGAATATAATAAGCTAATATACAGTGGGGACGGAAAGTATTCAGACTCCCTTAAATTTTTCACTCCTTGTTTTATTTCAGCCATTTGCTGAAGTCATTTAAGTTCATTTTTTTCCTCATTAATGTACACACAGCACCCCATATTGACAGAAAAACACAGAATTGTTGACATGTTTGTAGATTTATTAAAAAAGAAAAACTGAAATATCACATGGTCCTACGTATTCAGACCCTTTGCTCAGTATTTAGTAGAAGCAACCTTTTGATCTAATACAGCCATGAGTCTTTTTGGGAAAGATGCAACAAGTTTTTCACACCTGGATTTGGGGACCCTCTGCCATTCCTCCTTGCAGATCCTCTCCAGTTCTGTCAGGTTGGATGGTAAACTTTGTTGGACAGCTATTTTTAGGTCTCTCCAGAGATGCTCAATTGGGTTTAAGTCAGGGCTCTAGCTGGGCCATTCAGGAACAGTCACGGAGTTGTTGTGAAGACACTCCTTCATTATTTTAGCTGTGTGCTTAGCGCCATTGTCTTGTTGGAAGGTAAACCTTCGACCCAGTCTGAGGTCCTGTGCACTCTGGAGAAGGTTTTCGTCGAGGATATCTCTGTACTTGGCCGCATTCATCTTTCCCTCGATTGCAACCAGTCGTCCTGTCCCTGCAGCTGAAAAACACCCCACAGCATGATGCTGCCACCACCATGCTTCACTGTTGGGACTTTATTGGACAGGTGATGAGCAGTGCCTGGTTTTCTCAACACATACCGCTTAGAATTAAGGCCAAGAAGTTCTATCTTGGTCTCATCAGACCAAAGAATCTTATTTCTCACCATCTTGGAGTCCTTCAGGTGTTTTTTTTTAGCAAACTCCATGCGGGCTTTCGTGTGTCTTGCACTGAGGAGAGGCTTCCGTCGCGCCACTCTACCATAAAGCCCTGACTGGTGGAGGGCTGCAGTGATGGTTTACTCTCTACAACTTTCTCCCATCTTCCGACTGCATCTCTGGAGCTCAGCCACAGTGTTCTTTGGGTTCTTCTTTACCTCTCTCACCAAGGCTCTTCTCCCCCGATAGCTCAGTTTGGCCGGACGGCCAGCTCTAGGAAGGGTTCTGGTCATCCCAAACATCTTCCATTTAAGGATTATGAAGGCCACTGTGCTCTTAGGAACCCTAAGTGCAGCAGAATTTTTTTGTAACCTTGGCCAGATCTGTGCCTTGCCACAATTCTGTCTCTGAGCTCTTCAGGCAGTTTCTTTGACCTCATGATTCTCATTTGCTCTGACATGCACCGTGAGCTGTAAGGTCTTATATAGACAGGTGTGTGGCTTTCCTAATCAAGTCCAATCAGTATAATCAAACACAGTTGGACTCAAATGAAGGTGCAGAACCATCTCAAGGATGATCAGAAGAAATGGACAGCACCTGAGTTAAATATATGAGTGTCACAGCAAAGGGTCTGAATACTTTTTAATAAATCTGAAAAAATGTCAACAATTCTGAGTTTTTCTGTCAATATTGGGTGCTGTGCGTACATTAATGAGGAAAAAAAATGAACTGAAATGATTTTAGCAAATTGCTGCAATATAACAAAGAGTGAAAAATTTAAGGGTCTGAATACTTTCTGTCCCCACTGTAAGGCAACATATTTTGATCAATGCATGAATCATCATATAATAAGGGGCTAAGAATCCAATCTTTTATACACTATATTACCAAAAATATTGGGATGCCTGCCTTTACAGAAACATGAACTTTAATGGCATGCCAGTCTTAGTCTTTAGGCTTCAATATTGAGTTGGCCCACCATTTGCAGTTATAACAGCTTCAATTCTTCTGGGAAGGCTGTCCACAAGGTTTTGGTGTGTGTCTGTGGAATGTTTGACTATTCTTCCAGAAGCGCATTTGTGAGGTCAGACAGTAATGTTGGACGAGAAGGCCTGGCTCGCAGTCTCCACTCTATTTCATCCCAAAGGTTTTCTATCGGGTTGAGGTCAGGCTTCTATGCAGGCCAGTCAAGTTCCTCCACCCCAAACTCGCTCATCCATGTCTTTATAGACCTTGCTTGATCCGGCCTCTGCATTATTGGTCACCATTGATGTCAAGGCACTATATTGCAGTATCCCACATAAACTGGGCATTGACGTAGTTAGCTCTTTTCTCATTCAGAAGGACTGGCGAGAGGGTCAATTTCATCATTTTGTTTTGCAGGCTCCCACTACCTCCAGATGCAGGGTGTCACTATGGGCACCTGTTGAGCCCCTGCGTATGTCAATCTGTGCCTGGGGGGGGGTGGGAGCGACATATTCCATAACCCACATCCTTTTGTGGCACAGGTACATTGACGACATTTTCATCATCTGGGACTGTAGTCCGGAATTACTGTTTGAATTTCTTACAAAATTAAATTCCAATGACTGGAACTTACAGTTTACTATGACCTCTGACTGTATGTTATGGGCCTTTCGCGCCAAATTCGAGTGGCGCGTCACGGCCCTATAATTCACTGTGGGATCGCAGTGCATTGCTGGCTGATGATTGGCCAAGCATGCACTATGACCCGCATGCTTGGCCAATCACAGAGCTGTCTGTACAGAGAGACATAATTGGCCAAAGCCAGGGTGGCTTTGGTCAATTATGGCTCAGGGGGTTTAGTACATGCCCCACACTATATAAGGCCGCCTGCACGGCAGCCCTGTGTAGTGTGTTCCAGAGTTGTGTAGGCTCTTTATGCATTTCCAGTTACTGTACTGCGTACCTTGCACAGTTGCACTTACAGTATAGCTACCTGAAGCCAGGTGCTTGTGTACTTCTTGTGATCCTAATAGCACAGGCAGGCTCTTGACGTATTTCCAATTACTGTACTGTGTACCCTGCACAGTTGCACCTACAGTATAGCTACCTAAAGTCAGGTGCTTGTGTGGTCTCTTGATGTATTTCCAGTTACTGTACTGTGTACCCTGCACAGTTGCACCTACAGTATAGCTACCTGAAGCCAGGTGCTTGTGTGCTTCTTGTGATCCTATTAATAGCACAGGCAGGCTCTTGACATATTTCCAGTTACTGTACTGTGTACCCTGCACAGTTGCACCTACAGTATAGCTACCTGAAGCCAGGTGCTTGTGTGGGCTCTTGAAGTATTTCCAGTTACTGTACTGTATACCCTTCACAGTTGAACCTACAGTATAGCTACCTGAAGCCAGGTGCTTGTGTGCTTCTGGTGATCCTATTAATAGCACAGGCAGGCTCTTGACATATTTCCAGTTACTGTACTGTGTACCCTGCACAGTTGCACCTACCGTATAGCTACCTGAAGCCAGGTGCTTGTGTAGGCTCTTGACGTATTTCCAGTTACTGTACTGTGTACCCTGTACAGTTGCACTTACAGTATAGCTACCTGAAGGCAAGTGCAGGGGTTCTCATACTAATAATACTACAGGCAGGCAGTTGATTCTGCTAGCTGCTGTATAATCGGTATATATATACATCCCAGTTTTGTGCAGCTACATCTCACTGCAGGCCAATAGTATGTCTGGAAGGCCAACAAGGAGAGGCAGACAGTCACAAGCCAATAAAAGAGGGCAAGCAGGCTCTGTGTCTAGAGGCAACAGTGCTGGTCGTGGACACGGTGCATCCTCATCAGCACGTGGCAGTGGGACACGCTTGGCCTTTTTTTCGGCAGCTGGCCATGCTGAGCCGCAACATGCAGAAGACTTGGTCGAGTGGATGACCAAGCCGTCCTCACCCTCATCATCCTCTCTCACCCAGGCTCAGGGTACGTTGTCTGGCAAAGCAGCTGCCAACACGGCCTCTTCCCTCGGCTTAATGGCATCAGTCACTCCTTCCCTAGCCCCACCATGTGCTTCTGAGGAGTCCCCCGAGCTGTTTGACCACAGTGTTGGGTACATGCTCCAGGAGGATGCCCAGCGTTTTGAAGGCTCCGATGATGGTACTCAGTTAGATGAAGGCAGTAACGAGAGCCCAGACAGAGGCAGTGCCCAAGAAGGACAGCAATCTGGCAGTCATGTTCCCCCAGCTACAGCATACTGCCAGGTTTGCTCCAGTGATGAGGAGGGAAGGGATGATGAGGTCTTTGACTCCCTGTGGGTGCCTGATAGGAGAGAGGAGAAGGAGGAGGAGGCACATCACCAACGAGGCAGGATGCCCTCCACGGGCCAGCCTAAGGGCAGCACATTGACTGCATCACACCACAGAGCTCTGCATGTGCAGAGCACTGCTGTCTCTGTGCGTTATTCCAAAAGTTCTCTGGTGTGGGCCTTTTTTGAGACAAGTACATCAGATCGTACCTCTGCTATTTGCAAGATATGTCTCAAGCGTATCTCGCGTGGACAAAACATCTCCTGCTTGGGCACCACATGCTTGACCAGACATATGTTGACCTGCCATGCAGTTCGTTGACAAGCGTACCTAAAAGACGCACACCAAAGAACAAAGAGGACCTCTCCTTGCTCCTCATCAGCTGGGATCTCCAACCCCACTATACCTTCAGTCCTCTCTGAGACCTGCACTGATAGGAATGAAGGTGTAGAATTAGGTGTGTCACAGCCAAGTACTTGAGGGCAATATGCTATCGGTACACCGACGTCAGATTGTACCAGGCAAATTTCCCTGCCCCAGCTGCTGCACCGCAGAAAGAAGTTCGCTTCCTGTGCTTTGTCCTCGGAACCAGCGGTGCTCCATAGGCGTTCAAGGGGCTACACAAGTACACAGGCCAAAAGATGCCATGAGGTGCTTGAGCTGGTGTGCTTGGGGGACAGGAGCCACAGTGGGGCAGAGATTCTGTCAGCTATGCAGGGGCAGGTTCAGAGGTGGTTGACGCCATGCCAACTTAAGGCAGGAATGGTGGTTTACCACAATGGCACCAACCTCTTCTCCACCCTCTGACAGCGACAAATGAACCATGTGCCCTGTTTGGCTCACGTCCTTAACTTGGTGGTGCAGTGGTTCTTGGGCAGGTACCCAGGCTTACAGGATGTCCTGAGGCAGGCCAGGAAAGTCTGTGTGCATTTCCGCCGGTCATATAATGCCAGTGCTCGGCTGGCAGACCTCCAAAAGAAATTTAACCTGCCCAAGAACCACCTAATCGGTGACATGTCCACCAGGTGGAACTCAACGTTGGCCATGCTGCAGCGCTGCACACACAGCAGAGGGCCATCAATGAGTACCTGTGCGACAATGGCACCAGGACAGGGTCAGGGATGCTTGTTTTTTTTCCCCACGCCAGAGGCCATGATCAGGGATGCATGCACTGTCCTGTCCACCATTGGAGGAGGCCACGAGGATGGTGAGCAGTGACAGTGCATCCACCTGTTGGAGCACACGCTGCGCGGAATAATGGACAGGGCACTTGAGGTAGAACAGAGGCAGGAAGAGGAGGACTTTCTTAGCTCTCAAGGCCTCCCTGATCCTGCAAAGCCTGTGGAAGGATCCTCGTATTCGTGGTATCAAGGAGGGGGATGGTTACTGGCTGGCAACCCTCCTTGATCCACATTACAAGGGTAAGGTTGCGGACCTTATCTTGCCATCGTAGAGGGAGCAGAGGATGAAACATCTTCGGGAGGCCTTGCAGAAAGGTCTGTGCAACCCGTTCCCATGTTACAAACTTCTGTTCCTGGACAACGTGTTGCTGAGGCTTCAGTCAGTCAAAGAAGGAGCGGTGGAGAAGGTGGCCATCTGACCGATGTGTTCAGACAATTTTTTAGTCCACAGCCCCAAGGTATGATTGGTTCTAGCAACCATCGCCAGCGTCTGTTTTACATGGTGCAGGAATGCCTAGGGGCAAGATCTGACTTGGACACCTTTCCCACCGAAAATCCTCTGGGTTACTGGGTCTTGAGGATGGATCACTGGCCAGAGCTTGCACAGTATGCAATTGAGCTACTGGCCTGTCCTGCATCCAGCGTTCTTTTTTTATATATTAAAGTTTTATTGGTTTTTCAAAAGGATAACATGTAATACCATTACATACAAGATATCATCTGGAAAATGGAGTCATTGTACAGAATAGTTAAATAAATTCTAGTTCAACAATTTTCACCAGGGGAAAGACAGTCTTTAGGAAGACCTTGTGTGACCCGAGGGGTTTAAAGAGGCGATTATTAAGCCTTCCCGGACCTATAAATGTCTGATGGCTTTATTTTCGCCCTCGTCTCCTAACACCCCAGTAGGGAACTCACTGTGTCAGGAGAGGAGGACAACATTTTGCTACTAGCGGCCTCGAGTCGGGCAAGGTGTAATTTATGTCTTCTAGTCTTCTGGTGAGGACTGTCTGAGTTATCAACATTCAAAACCGGATGCAGAGAACAATCCAGCATTAACGTCAGGTAAAGTAACTGAATACAATGAACTTAGAATATAATTATAACAACGAAAATATGTCCCGGTATCAACTTAACATACTTTCCGAAGCCGGTTGTAGTTACCATGAGACATGTCCCAAGTTATCCCGTAAAGGGATAAGGAGGTAAGTGGGGGGGGGGGTAAGAAGGAGAAGAGGTGAAAGAGACAGAGAGAGAGCGAAAAGAGTTAGTCATCTGCCTGTCCGTTCTTGAGTTTATTCGGTGCTATGAACTTGAGAGTGAGAAAACACCCACTCCGACGTATTCAGCCCATGGTTCCCAAGTCTTCTCAAACTGTGCTGAGGTGTCTAGTATGGAACTCACCATCTTCTCTTGGGCCATTATCCATGAGATTTTCCGTTTCGCCGCTATAACAGAGACCTTAGGGAGCTTCCATGCTTTGGCCAAAGTAAGTTTGGCACCAAGCAGGATAAAAAATATTAGTTTATGCTTATATTTCGGGGCCCCTGGAATTTGGTGATTGAGAAGAGCCGTCAGAGGAGACCTGGGGACCCTCAGGGCTGTGACTTTGGAGATTATTTGAAAAATTTTAGTCCAAAAGCTTCTGATTTTAGGACATTCCCACCAAATGTGTATCATGGTGCCCTTCATATGACAACCGGGGAAGCATAGTGGAGATACCGAGGGGTACATGAGAGAAAGTCTGGAGGGAGTTAGATACCATCTTGTGATGACCTTCAAGCTAGCTTCAATTAATGAAATATTTAGTATGCCTTTAAAGGATCTAAAGAAGGTTTTGTGCCAGTGTTCCAGGTCCCAGGATTCCTGAAGATCCCTCTCCCATTCCAGCATGAATTTTGTTTTCCTATCGTTTGTAGCAAGCGAGGAGTAGATTATGGAGATCCCCCCCCTCTGCTCCAGAAGCTGCCCACACCATAGTTCATACGGGGTAAATTGAGGAGGGTCCGGTTTAGAGACCCAAATGGAGTGAAGAAAGTGCGATAGTTGCATATATCTGAATCTCTCCGAGATGGGCAGGTCCAGATGTTTAATGCAATGGGCTAGAGATATTGGTCCAGCTGAGGTAAAATAGTTCCCGATCCGGTACATTCCCCTATCCAACCACCACTGAAACGCTTTAATATCTAGGCCCGGAGGGAAATCCGGGTTACGGAAAACATGAGCCAAGGGTTTGGTTTGTGATACCAGAGAGGGGTCCTTCCTAAGAATATCCCAGATTCTCAATGACTGTGACAAGGAGGGAGATAGGATGGGAGGCCTAGTCTGTGGGGAGCACCAGAGGAGAAAATCTATCGTGAAAGAAGGAACTGCTTGCCTCTCCATTTCTACCCAGTCAGGTTTGGCTGATTTAGAATAGACAGTGGATAGCTGAGCTAGTCTGGCAGCTTGGTAGTACCAAAAGAGATTTGGAAGGCCTAGTCCCCCCTTTTGTCTTAGATTATATAAGGATTGTCTTGCCAATCGGTGACCAGACTTTCCCCAAACGAATTTAACCAACTTGTTTTGGAATGCCAGGAGATGATCCTTGTTAATGGCAATCGGGAGCGAGCGGAATATATATAATAGTCTTGGGAGTAGGGTCATTTTGATAGAATTTATCTTACCTAGCCAGGATATTTTGTGCGGGGACCATTGTTTGAGATCTGATTCCAATTTTTTGTAGATGGGGGGATAATTAGCCTGGTATAGTTGTTCAAATTTAGGTGTGAGATTGATACCAAGATATCGTATGGAGGACTCGCTCCACGAAAAGCGGAAGGAGGCCTTTAACCGGGAAACCAGTGACTCTGGAAGTGACACATTGAGCGCTTGGGATTTAGAGTAGTTGACATGTAGTCCTGAAGTCTTGGCAAATTGTTCTAGGAGTTTACAGATAACAGGGAGGGAGATAACCGGGGACTTAAGGTAGAGAATAAGATCATCGGCAAATAAGCCGCATTTGTGAATTTTGGGGCCACACCTGACCCCTGCTATGTCTGGGTTAGTGCGGATAGCAATTGCCAACGATTCAATCGCTATTGCGAATATAAGTGGCGATAGCGGGCATCCCTGGCGGGTCCCTCTTGCTATTTTAATAGGCTCTGACAATTGTCCTTGTAATTTAATCCTAGCCTCTGGGTTAGAATATAGTGATTTAAGTAGGCCGGAAAAACGGGGGCCAAAGCCCCATCTTTCTAGAATAGAAAACAAATAAGACCAGGAAACAGAGTCGAAAGCCTTTTGTAGGTCTAGCGACAACAGCATACCTTGTTGATCACCACCGCCATCCCAGCCCGACTGTAAGATCGAGACCACATCAACAGTTCTTCTGATTTGGTCAGGACCCTGTCGTCCAGGAATGAACCCTACCTGGTCTTTTTCTATATAAGACCCAATAAAGGACGCTAAGCGGTCAGCCATAACTTTAGTCATTATTTTAAGATCGTTATTGATCAAAGATATGGGTCTGTAGTTGGACACTTCTCCCGGATCCTTATCCGGTTTGGGGATGACGGTGATGAACGCAGTATTCAGCTGCGAATCTAGAGGCTCCCCTGTGATTTTAGAGTTAATAAATTTAGCTAGAAACGGTGCTAAGGTGTTCGCAAAAGCTTTGTAATATGGCGTGGAGAAGCCATCTGGACCCGGAGCCGAGCATCTCTTTAGGTTTTTTATTACCGCCAGGACTTCCTCAGTCGATACAGGGGCTTCCAGTCTATCTCTGTGTTCTGCCGACAGAGTGGGAATCGGCAGGCCATCCAAGAATTTGGTGACATCCCGAGTCCCACTCGACTTATGTTCACTATAAAGATTCGCATAGAATCCATGGAAGGCTTCCATGACTTTCAGAGGATTTGCCGTGTGTTGTTGGCCTGCTATTTTAATTCTGGGGAAGGTGTACGAGTGAGTACGCGGTGTGAGTCGGGAGGCCAAGAGAGACCCAGGTTTATCTTTTTGGTAGTAGTATTTCGCTCCTTGCCATAAAATGCGTTTTTCTGCCTTAACTGTGAGAGCTAGGTTGAGCTCCAGGCGTGCAGCGTCCAGCCGGGATACCGGAACCCTGGCTGGGTCTCTCTTGTGCTCCGAACACAGTTTGTGGAAGGTCTTTTCAAGATTGTCCACGTCCACCCTATGTTCCCTTTTAATTTGGGCGGAAAGTTGGATTAGTTTCCCCCGAATGGTCGCCTTATGAGCCGCCCATAAGGTTTCAGCTGAAACATCAGCAGTATTATTTAGCGTAAAGTAGTCCGAGATAGCCTTTTTGATTTCAACTTTCCTGATAGGGTCAGAAAGAATTGTTTCTGGTAATCTCCAGAAGGCGGGTTTGGTCTGTGGAGCAAAGTTGTTTATTGTTACACTCAACAAGGAGTGATCGGACCATACTGTGTCCGAAATCTGTGCTTTTCTGGCTGACGGAATTAGGCTATTGGAGATCAATAAATGGTCCAGTCGGGCATAAGATTGGTGAGCATGGGAGAAATGGGTGTAGTCTTTTTTGGTTGGGTTTAATTCTCTCCATATGTCCGTGAGGCCGTGTAAGTATATCAATTTAGCTATTTTAGAGCTGGTTCTAGTTGGGCGAACGGACTGAGCACGGGGAGGTTTGGACCTATCTAGTCCCTGGTCAAAGGCGACATTAGAGTGTCCGCCAAAGATTATGCATCCTTCCAGTAGGGGGTCAAGAGTCTTAAACAGGTTACTGAAGAATTTGAGTTGTCCCGTGTTCGGGGCGTAGTAGGATACCAGGGAAAATAGTCTACCCTCTATAGAGCCCTTCACCAGGATAAACCTCCCTTCTGGATCCTGCAGCACTTGTTGTAAAGTAAATCTACAACTCTTGGAGATGAGAATAGCTACCCCTCTAGTTTTATCTTCTGCATTAGCTAAATAGAATAAGGGGAAATGGGCATGAAGGAAAGAGGGGTTGTACCGGATCGGGAAGTGTGTTTCTTGTAGAAACAGGATATCAATTTTACGGGACTTCATATAATCTAGAACCTTCCTTTGTTTAGAAGGTGAGTTTAGCCCTTGGGTATTATGAGTCGCCACCCGAAGTGGGGGAGATGATACATTATCAACAGCCATGGAGCACAGGGGGTGAGCCCGCTCCCAATCCACCAACGCTTACCTGGACCACGAAGCTGTGGGAAGCCATAGTGAGTGCAGAGAAAGAAACCTTCCGCTTCTCGTGTGGAAAATGGACAGCAACAGGCAGACGACCAACTGCAAAAACAAGAGAGGTTAGAGAAAAGAGAAGAAGAGGGAAAAAAGGGGAAGGTGAGAGAGGAAACTTCAGGCCCTCTAGGGGCCTGAGAGAGCAGTGAAGGCTCAGGAGCACATCACTCATTGGAGAACCATACACGTCCTGTCCCTGCGTGCAGGGTGGACATCTACCCCAGGGAGAAGGAATTACCAAAACCTTGGGGTATGGGGAGGCGCAGTATGACTGCCCCAGCCCCGGCGCACCTTAGGTTAAACAACCAAACTGTAAAAATAACATCATTCTAATTTGGGGGATCCGGGGTCCCCGACCGCCCACCACTCAGAAGTCCCCCCCACCCCCGGGCTAAAAAAATAAAAAAAAAACAACCCCCGGTGGGGTGGGGGGACGGACTCGTTAGTGACCAGCCTAGGCGGAGTGGAACCGGGCCCATCTAGCAAGCTTGTCTACAACTAATATTAGATATAAAATTTCCACGGATATTAGCCGTAGTAACCATATGCCCGAAACCACTAGGAAGCCAGTGCTAAACTGGGAAATAACAGTAAGCCCTGACCATCATCGAGGAGAGCCTACAGCAACACTGTTACCCTGTAGTTAGCTGCTCATAAGAGGGACCCCTATGGGCCGCAATGGGTATAGATGTCAGTGAACAATTAACTAGGAATGATAAGATCATAATAAAAAAAAAAAAAGGGGGGGGGGGCTGGAGCAAACAAACAAAAGAAGGGGGGGGATTTTCCTTCCTCCCCTCCTTTTCCCCCTAAAGGGAGAAAAGTGTTTTCTCTTTTCCTTTTTTTTTTTTTTTTTTTTTAAAACAAAAACCCCCCAAAACCTTTCCCTTTGCTCCCACCTTCCCTCCCCCATTAAGGAGACATCTGTCCCAGAATCTCTCTGAGCTCAGACTAAACACTGAGGAGAGAGTCCAGAAACAAAGTTAGTGTTGAGGGAAAAAAAAGAAAAAATCTTGACTCGCTGTGTCACGGGGGTTTGGCCTCTTTGGAGCGTTTGTATTTGGGCTTGTCCCAGACCGGCTGAAGAGGACTCGCTGGAGATGGGCGTTTGAAGGAGCTTGCAGACGAATTCGTTATGTCCATTGCCGATTCTTGTGAGATGAGGCGGAGGTCCAGGAAGAGCCGTTCTCCATCTTGTAAATTACGAAAGGAGTGTGTCTTGCCTTTGTAGTCAAACTTCAGTGCAAAGGGGAAGGCCCATTTATATTTGATTTCATGTTGAGCTAGAACCGTAAGCAGGGGTTTCAGCGACCTTCTTTTTTGTATTGTGGTTGGTGAAATGTCAGCAAATACTTGTATGGTATGGCCTCTGCATGTGAGAGGGTGTTGGTATCTGCATTTTTTCATAACTTCTTCCTTCACCGAAAAGTAGTGAAGCTTGACCACTATGTCCCTAGGTAGGCCATCTTTCCTGAGGGGTCCCAGTGTCCTGTGGGCTCGGTCTATCTCCAACTTATGGGAAGGTATGTCAGGGATAAGTAGTTTAAGAAAGTCTTGAACAACTGATATTGTGTCCGTTATCGATTCTGGGAGCCCCCTTATTCTGAAGTTCTCCCTTCTAGATCTGTTTTCAAGATCATCCACACGAGAGAGCGCAATGTCCAGCTGATCCTGTAACACCTGGATGTGTGCAGAGTTTTGCCTTGTTTTAGAGATAGTATGATCCAGTTTGT
The DNA here is from genome assembly GCA_037952925.1 of Lithobates clamitans. NCBI lineage: Eukaryota > Metazoa > Chordata > Amphibia > Anura > Ranidae > Lithobates > Lithobates clamitans. The sequence goes on from JBBGZY010000655.1 coordinate 8,727,643, forward strand.
CCTCAATTGCTTCCATCCGGGAGCCCAGTACCTGGAAGTCTTCCCTGATATCTCCCGTAATTTTAGCTGCGGTTTGTGCTAGGCCTCTGTCTAGAAGGGCTGACAATTGGGAGAAGAGGTCTGGAGCAGAGAGCAGTGTGTGAGATGGTATGTCAGCCAGAACAGGCCCTGTCCCTGTGTTAGGAGAGGTAGGCCCCATGGACAAGTGCTGAAGCTCCTCCAGCGCCTGTGTAGTGATGGGCTCTGTATATGCTGGGGTGAGAGTAGCAGGTTTAGCAGTACTCACAGGGGTCCCAGGATGGGTAGAGCGGGTCACTGCAGCATAGGACAGCTTGTCTCCCTGTCTCTCCTCAGTGTGCTGTGCAGCATTCTGTGTGGTCTGCAGCATGGCGTCCGCCATCTTGGATTCGGCCCGTCCCGCCGAGGCTCTAAAACGCGGCTCCAGGTCCCTCCTGCACGAACCTGCCTTCATGGGCTTGTGCCCCAGCTGTTCCGCCTGCGGTGTGGGTATATTTTGCGGTCCCCGGGGCCCCGGATCCCCCGCTATGTGCGCCGTATGGCTGAGGCAGCGCGGAGCTCCGGACTCAAGCAGCCATCTTGGAGCCGACCGCGCATGCGCCATCCAGCGTTCTTTTAGGACCCACATTCAGTGCTGCTGGAGGCTTTGTAACCAGTCACAGGGTGCGCCTGTCCACCGACTGACCTTCATAAAACTGAATCAGTCTTGGATCACCACCAGGTACCAAGCACCTGATGCTGATGTAACCGAATACATTTTTTTGAAATGTCAGATCCCTTCAAGACTGCCTATGCTGATGCTGAGTGACTATCCTGTTATCCTCTTCCTCCTCAATGATCATGCTGATAGCTTGTAAGAATATTTTTTTTTCTGGGCGCCGCCACCAGTGGCTAAGGCCCAATTTTTCAGCCCCTGTTTAACACGGGGGCGTGTAATTACAATTTTTGATGCAATTCTTTGCAGCAGGGCTTGTTCCTGCGCTCCAACTAGAGTATATGCGAGGGGTTGCAGTGTTGTGGCACCAGCACCACTGCCTAAGGCCCAATTTTTCTGTCCCTGCTCAACTGGGACATGTAATTACAATTCTTGATCTGATATTTCACAGCAGGGCCCGTTCCAGCGGCCACCAAGAGTAACTGTGAGGACTTACAGTGTTGTGGCACCAGCACCACCACCACCAAAGGCCCAATTTTTCTGCCCCTGTTCAACAGGTGCATGTAATTACAATTCTTGATCTAATATTTCACAGCAGGGCCCGTTCCAGCGCCCACCAAGAGTAACTGTGAGGACTTACAGTGTTGTGGCACCAGCACCACCACCATCACCAAAGGCCCAATTTTTCTGCCCCTGTTCAACAGGGGCATGTAATTACAATTCTTGATCTAATACTTCACAGCAGGGCCCTGTGAGGGCTTACAGTGTTGTGGCAACACCAACACCTAAGGCCACAATTTCTGCAGAGTATATAAGGCATGCCCCTACTTTCAAACATCCAACTTACAAACGACTCCTACTTGCAAACGGAAGGAGACAACAGGAAGTGAGATGAAATCTACCCCAAGGAAGGGAGATTCTCTCCTGTAAGAGTTAATATGGGAAAAACGTTTCTCCTTTCCACTGATGCTTTAGCACCAATCCTTGTTTCACTAAAAACCCCAAATTTTCTAAAAACATTTGTCATTGGGACAGAAAGTGAGGTGAAATCTTCTGAACAGGAGCACAGACAGCAAAACAAATGTCACAGGGGTGATAACCCTTCCCTATGTTTTCCAAAAATCTTAAAATGGCTTGAGCAAAACATGTTAAAAATGTACCAGTTCAAAATTACAAACAGATTCTACTTAACAACAAACCTACAGTCCCTGTCTTGTTTGCACCACCTGTATACTGCTGTTCAGAGGGCCTGGGGCCCCATACCTTTCCTTTTTTTAATTTGGGTGCGGGGTTCCCCTTAATATACATACAAGACCCAAAGGGCCTGGTAATGGACTGGGGGGGTACCCATGCCCGTTGTCTCACTGATTTTCATCCATATTACCGGGACCCGACATTACATTAAAGCTGTAAGTAGTTTTAAATGACTTTTATTCCTTTAAAAATGTCATTTTGTGCAGTGACTGTTCTAAGCACGGGAAACACGCACCACTTTATAGGCATACTATAGACGCCCCACGGGTACGATATTTAAAGGAATATTTCATTTTTTTCTTCACTTTAAGCATCATTAAAATCACTGCTCCCGAAAAAATGGCAGTTTTTAAAACTTTTTTGCATTGATACATGTCCCCTGGGGCAGGACCCGGGTCCCCAAACCCTTTTTTAGGACAATACCACACAAATTAGCCTTTAAAATTAGCACTTTCGATTTTGAACGTTCGAGTCCCATAGACTTCAATGGGGTTCTAACGTTCGTGCGAATTTTTGGTCCGTTCGCGGTTCTGGTGCAAACCGAACCAGGGGGTGTTCGGCTCATAGCTACCCAGGACCATGCATATGTTTCTCCCAAAGTCAAATTTTTATGTCTTGAACATATCCCACAGGATCCACGTGAGGGAAACTGGGATAAGGTTATTCTCCAGAGTAGGGATGAGCCCGATGTTCGAGTTGAACGTAAGTTCGACTCGAACCACAGGTGTTCGTCTGTTCACCGAACAGCGAACAATATGCGTCGTTCGTGGCAAATTCGAAAGCCGCTGAAACATTGTTAAAGTTTATGGGACACTAACATGAAAAATCAAAATTTTTGTCATAAAAAGTGTTTGGGGACCTGGGTCCTGTCCCAAGGGACATGTATCAATGCAAAAATTTTTTTTTAAAACTGACGTTTTTTCAGGAGCAGTGATTTTTTTAATGCTTAAAGTGAAACAATAAAAATGAAGTATTCCTTTAAATATTGTGCCTGGGGGGTGTCTATAGTATGCCTGTAAAGTGGCGCATTTTTCCCGTGTTTAGAATAGTACCACAGCAAAATGACATATCTAAAGGAAAAATTGTCTCCTTTAGAAATTCATTTTGCTGTGGTACTGTTCTCAACATGGGAAAAATGTGCCACTTTATAGGCATACTATAGACACCCCCCAGGCTTGACATTTAAAGGAATATTTCATTTTTATTGTTTCACTTTAAGCATTACAAAAATCACTGCTCCCAAAAACGGCCGTTTTAAAAAAAAAATTACATTGATACATGCCCCCTGGGGCAGGAGCCAGATCCCCAAACACTTTTTATTACAATAACTTGCATATAAGCCTTTAAAATGAGCATTTTTGAATTTTCATGTTCGTGTCCCATAGACTTTAACAGTGTTCGTGTGTTCTCCTGAATTTTTTGCCCGTTTGGTATGTTCTGGTGCGAACCGAACCCAGGGGAGGTGTTCGGCCACAGTGCAGTTTGCCAAGTTACCAGCCAGCCAGTCAGGGTAAGTGATTATGCGTTTGAAGGTCTATAGGCTCTGTATTGTAGTTTTACTAATTTTCTATGGGTATGTTAGTTGGTCCTTTGTTGGTGTTGGCTTTTCTTCTATCCTCTGTATATCAATTAACTTGTTCACTAGCACTGATATTTGCAATGGGATACTTTCCTTGTATAGTTTCCTTTTTTCTTCACAGTCATGGTAACTGACACATATTAATTAAGTATCATGTTTACTTCAATATTTACACTATAAGTGATTTGTTTACATACAGTAGGAGAGATCTTACTACTTATATACACTGGACCATAGGTCACTTACATTTGCACTATTTATTTTTGGAATAGGCTAAATTTACTCCTAATTTCATGATATAATCATTTCATCTCATCACGTTAGCACATGCACACCTTCATTACATATCCCTTTATATTATTCTATTTTACACAGCATTATATTTTTTAACACAATTGATTTTTTCACATAGTTATGTTATTTTATCACATCAGCACGTGGGCACCCTCATTACACATCCATTTATATTATTTTAATTTACACAACATTATTCCTTCTAGTCATACTATTTGGATTTATATTCACTGTTTGGTCAGGTTTTCATTTGGTCTATTCTATTGATTGTCTAGGTGTGGGTACTATCCCTCTGTGGGATCGACCTCCTTCACCCAGGCTCCGGTTCTTGTTGCTTCTCATTGGTTTCCCTCTCCCTGCCCTCACACAGCTCCCGGGGAAGACAGGTGGTACGGCTGGAATTAGATGCATCTATGCATCTATTTTTACCATTGTTCTGTTTCGAAGTTGCTCTTTTTAAATTTAGAGTTGGATGCCCACCTGAATACATCAACTTCTCGTCCACGTCCCAGCTAGTTATATATACAGCTATATGTACGGCGCCAGTAGGCCAGGATTTTTTCATCATTTGTAAGTGCAATATACTGGATATTATATGTGAATATTTGGAATCCCCCTTTTTCCCCTCCTACCTTTTTTCTTTGTACTGGTTCATTTATTAATTTGTGCCCTTGATCTCCAGGCATCTCTCTGTGCTCCTCCTGAAGAAGCAAGCTCTTCTTGCGAAATGCACTGAGACCCAGCACAGGGATACAGTAGTATTATGATGTTGGCGGTGGTGACGGCGAACTATGAGTTCTTATATCTGGGCGTCGGGAAGAATGGCTGTATGTCAGATGGCGGAGTGATCGCACAGACGGAATTTTACAGGTGTCTCCAGAATGGCAGCCTGGGCTTGCCACCTCCAGCAGACAATGTGGCGGGCCTCCAGTTTGTTTTTGTGGCAGATGAGGCCTTTGCGCTGGGGGACCAGGCCAGTCCCCATGAGGACCCTGACCCCAGAGCAGAGAGTTTTTAATTACCGGCTGGCCAGAGCCAGAAGAGTGGTCAAGAATGCCTTTGGCATAACGGCCAGCTGGTTCCGGCTTTTCCAAATGGCCATCAATATGGCCAAATACAAACTTAACCATATCATTATGAGCTGCTGCATTCTTCATAATTTCCTACAGAAGAGTGCTGCCAACTATCTGGCCTCAGTGGTGACTAAGGCCGACTCACCGGCACAAACAATGACGGCGCTTGAAAATGGCCATCCAGGCTTGCCCCCCAAAGCGCCCGTGAAGTATGGCAAAGCTATGTGGAGTACTTAGTGGGTAGGGGGGCAATTGATTTACCAGAGAATCTGGAAGCTCTTTAAAATTTTTTTTTGAAAAACTAAACTCATATTTCATTTGATTTACTGCTTGTGTTTCTTATCTGTCTCCTAGGTTCTCCAATGGCCTTTTATTTTTGGCCATTTTCTTTTGGCCATTTTACGTGCAAACGTAATTTATTTGATACATGAGGTGACAAGCTCTTCTTCAGCAAACTATTATGTTGTGCTGTGGGTCTGCTACACACACAATGTTTTTGTTGTTAATGTATGTAATGCATTAATTATAAAAATAATCATCCTTTTCAACTCCATGAATTAATTGCTTGTAGTCCCTAAAATGGCCTGATTTTGGTGAAAAGTGGATTTACCTTTAGTAAATACCGCCATTGTCACTGTAACTACACCAACTTACTAAAAATATGGTATTGAGCATTGAAAGAAGAAGTCACACATCGTTGAGTATAAAACATTTTATTCCAAGCACATTCACATGTGCGTTATAAAACCAAAATCTTTGGTGTATAACATGTATGTTTGACAGTATATAGCCTTTTTGGTGTCTAAACGGGCATGTTTAAAACCAGAACATACACATCCCCAACTCAGGAACTTACAAAGTTCAACTTTGCTAAAGTAAAGGCCATATGAGACATTAGTATGTCAAAACTGTGTTGATTTTGCCTTTATCAGATGGGGTGATCTCATCCCTGTAAGAGCCACATTTTGAAGATGCACACAAATTGTGACTCAAAATTTGCATTTCCCTCATGATCCCATACCTAAAATGTATGACTTTTCCCTACATCTATTTTTTTAAAGCCACAAAACACAGTGTGTCAACATGTGCTATCTGCCATCATGGGATATCAATGTACGTGTTTTGTGGGTGCAACCCCTTCCTCAAAACTAAAGTAGGTGAGAGGAAGGGATTGCAACCCCGAAATACATCCATTGATCCCTCATGATGGGAGCTAGCACGTGTTGACACACTGGTCCCTAATACAGAAAGGACAATCCACTTTGCCCTGTAGTGCAAAGTGATTTTGCTTTTTTAAATAAGCCACAGTGTGTCAACATGTGCTAGCTCCCGCCATGGGGGATCAATGGACGTGTTTCAGGGGTGCAAACTCTTCCTCTAACCTACTTTAGTTTTGAGGAAGGGGTTGCACCCACAAAACGCGTACATTGATATTCCATAATGGCAGATAGCACATGTTGATACACTGTGTGCATCTTCAAAATTTGGCTTTGCAATTACTTTTAAAAAATGTACAACAATAACAATAATGACAAAATGTACATTTCTTTGGGGTTTTAGATTTTGCCTAAAACATAATCGGTGTTGGTCAGTCTTTTTTGAACATCGTTGATATTTTGCTTGACCTTTTCTAAATCCCGATTGCACACCATGATCTCACTGATGAGTACTTGTGCACTTCCACTGTTGAAGTGAGTTTCTTCTTCCACAACATGCACATCACCTAAAAATAAAAAAAACACACCGTGTATTGTAAATATGCAGGCATACATCTATTGCCTGAAGCTGTGGTCTGAGACACTGACCTGTTGTGGACACCATTTTGACCACTTCCTGAACCTCTGCATCCACATCCTCAGGTTCTACATCCACATCCTCAGGTTGTGTGCTGAGTTCCCCTTCTTCAGGAGGTGTGGGGTTCCTGGTGTCCTCAAATGTCACAATTCTTTTCTCCCCTATGTGAATACAAAAATGGTATACTTAGCAGACAGATATTTGAAGCTAGAAATAGTAATATGAAACATTGCTTGGAAGTGTCATTCAATTGTCTGTTTTGGCAGAGTTCCAAGCTGAAGACATGATTTCTCCCTTTCAAAAGCTGGAATGCTTACCTGTTTTGTGCAAGTTTAATAGATGGGGAGACCCCTAGTAACCACTGGAGCACCTGCATGGGACATCATAAAAAGTTGTCATTTCATTCTAGTTTCAAACACATCTAGACAATAATGTAATAAACTTGGAATGGAAGTTAACCTGCATCTGCCAAAAACGTTGTATTGGTGGTCGAACAAATGATGTTTAATACTAACGATTATACTGTGCCCATGAACCTCAAACTTGGCATTTTAAACCGTACAACAGTAAAGAAAAGCACATGTACCAGCACAAAAGTAATAATAATAGGAACATACGACAAATACTTTTTTGCATCACTTTCTTGATCCTTCTATACTGATCCTGCTCCCTCAATTTCAGATCTGACCAGTGTTTCCTCAATTTCTCCTTGAATTGTCATACCCCAAAAGTCCTGTGCAGACTTCTCACAACTTTAGTCATGATCTTGGCCTTTCTCACATTTGGGTTTCTGTACGGTCCATGATTCCCATCATAGTCTGTCCTCTTCAAGATGTCCACCATCTCCGCCATCTCTTCAAAGGACATATTTGAGGCCTTATATCTCCTCCTGGATCTGGAACTGCCTTGCTTCTGGCTTTCTTCGTCGTTGCTGAGAATAGCACACACCTGCTCTATCTCTGCCATGTGCTCTCCCACTGCCCCGAAAGAGAAGAGGCAGGGAATACACTAGAAAGAAGGACAGGGGCAGAGTTTCATGCATACGCAGTATATATAAAGCAGAACACGCGGGCGACGTACAGTACGTACGATCTGTGAGTGGAGGATGGAGGATCGTTAGCGCCGATTATTCAAACGAAGGTACAATAGTGGTTAGTGGCCTATACTGCTTAGAGATTGAGGCCTATATTGGGACAAGATTAGGAGAGTTTAGCCTTTGTCTTGTGTTGTGTCTTGCAAATAAGATGGTAGATAAGCTCACAGACCCTGACTTCCTTCCTAACTTCATAGACAATTACAGGGATCTGCCATGTCTCAGGCAAGTCCAATTCAGGGACTATTCGAACAGGCAAAAGAGGAAGGCAGCGCAGGAAAAACTGTTGGAATTGGTGAAGCCTGTGTATCCCATGGCAGACATCAACTATTTGAAGACTAAAATTGGTAGCCTGAGGAGCACATATAATAGGGAGCACAAGAAGATCCGCATGAGATCCGAAGCAGCAGCAGATGATGTTTATGTCCCCAGGCTGTGGTACTACGACAGACTGCGTTTTTTGTCAGACCAGGTGGAACCCAGGCCATCAATATCAACACTTCCTTCAACACTTCCTTCCACATCAGCTGAGGCACCTGAAGTCCCACCTGGGCCTTCCACCCAGGAAGAAGATGTGGAGGAGCCCAGCTTGACCCAGGTATAGAATTGTTGAACATTTTTCTTGTCACAAATTGAATGAGGTTAACTGGATGTTATTGATCACTAATTTCTGATTTAACAAAGTGGTTTACACATTAATAGACAGTAGTAGCCAAAAATGATTGGGACAAAATATTAGTCTTTTCTATTTGTTAACATTCAATTTGCAACAGTCATGAGCTCAAAATTGTGTGTGATGGATGACGTCTCAGCCAGGAGGAGGCCGTGGCAAGCAGCCTGACGGAGTCGCAGATTCCTCCCCCCTCCAACCAAAAGGATCAGGAAGGCAAGGAATCTTGAGGAGTTCATGGCTGCTTTCTTAAAACAGGCTAATGTGGCACTTAACACGACCCCTGGTGACCACGAGGCATTTGGACTTGTCACTGAAAGCAAACTAGAACACATGGAGGAGGGCCGATGCACAATCTGTGAAGAAATAATTTTGAAGGCCCTAAACAAGGGGACGAGGGGCGAACTCACAACTCAAACCCACTTGTCTGAGTTGGACCATACTCCTCCACCACCTCCAGCAACACCACCAACACCACAGCCACCCAACCCACCACAGCAGCATGGAAGGAAGTTTGAGAGTGATGGCCTAGGTTTGGTGTGGTCTGGCAAAAAACTCCGGCTGTTGTAAGACCACAGCCTCGGAACATATATGTCATCTGCTGCTGCTCCCGATCTCTCGGAATCCTGGACCATATTGTGTAATGTTTGCCCTGGGGTACAAAGGCTTCACTAATTCCAACTGTTTCTCCAGCGTTGCCTTCCTCTTTATTTTGTTATGACCTTGTGGAGCACTAGGGAGCCTATTAAATTTCAAATTTTTGTTTGGACAAATACTTGGCTATGAGTTTTACTTCTAAAAGGACAGTTTTTTTGTGAGTAGGCAGGTACATTTCAAAAATACAATGACAAATTAACAAGGGACACCAACATAGTTGTATGTTTGAGGTTAAAAAATACAAGATAATAATGGTGCTGTGGTAACTTGACACACAAAACGAAAAAAAAAAATTATGGAGATCACTAGAAAAAACAAAAACAAACATTATTCTGGAGATCACGAGAAACAAAAAAAAAAAATTATGAAGATCACTAGGAAAAAAAAAGATTATTATGGAGATCACAACTAAAAAAAAACAACAAAAACAAATATTATTCAGGAGATCACTATAAAGAATAAAAAATCAATTTGTCAGAACTTGTGAATATCAGCAGCAAAGCAACTTCATTATTATAGCATTATAAAGAAGAAGAGAATGCGCTGCATTGAGAGGTTTCATAATTTGCCGCGTGACGAATGTGATATCTCCATTACGAATGCTAGTTTTACAAGACCGAGCACTTCCAGCTCGTACTTGGTTCTGAGCATGCGTGAACTTTTGTGAGCGGATTTGTGTACACATGATCTGATTTTCCAACAACAAAGTTTTGTTGGCGGAAAATTTGAGAACCTACTAGCCAACATTTGTTGGCGGAAAGTCCGACAGCAAATGTTCGATGGAGCATACACACGGTCGGCCTTTCAGCCAACAAGCTCACGTCCAACATTTCCCGTCGGAAAATTCGACCGTGTGTACACTGAATAAGAATTAGACATGTGTATTCGTTATAGTCTGAAGGAATTTTCGTCTGGATTTTCGTGTTTGTTTTAACAAAAAGATAACGAATGCACAGAATCCAATATCCGAAAGATCTGAAATAAAAAATACAGATACAGATAGAGGATTCAACATGACGGTGACAATGGCGATCTGTGTCTTTCAAACCTGTGGTCGAATGTGCCTAACCTAACTCTATTAGTCCAAGATTATTCGACATAGAGAGAAAAGATTAGACATTATATAGACAATAGTAAAAGAGCTGTTAGTGGTCGCTACTGGAATGGGTAGGGGACATTTACAGTCAAATGCTCCGCCCATGGGCTATAGAAGAATTCTAATGTTGTTTGACTAGTAATAATAATTAATAATTATAATTATTACTAGTCAAACAATATTAGAATTCTACTATAGCTTGTGGGCGGAGCATTTGACCGGAAATGTACGATTGCGGCGTCATACAGTTTAGCTGCTTTATTAGTTTAGCACTCCATCATGGATGCCTAGCTCCGGAGCTCTGCACCGCCTCAGACCAGCAGCACTTACTACGCCAGAGCACTGCCACTGGAACTGCCATAAACAGTGCATAAGCACCCCCCAAGCCCAACTCCACGCCTGTAGATAACAGAGTACGGAGGGACCTCAGGCCGCAAATTACCAGTCAGGCACGGGAAGGGGGTAATAAGATGGCCGCTGCGACCGACCAAACACAGGCAAACAGTGCTGATTCACCAAAACCCTCTGAAACGAGACATATCCTCTCTCCATCAACCCTCACTTACACCCCCATCTCTCAGGTAAAAGGACAGCAGTTCCCTGCATCCTCCCCAACATCCACAGAATCATTACTGGGCCACACTATGGAGGACTACAACTTCTCCCCAGCAGGGCCTACCTTAGCCTGTCCCCCTGAGGTCTACTCTCCTGGCTTGCCAGGCACAGAAGCTGCATTACAATCTGTGGACCTAATACGTAAAATGTCTGAATTACTGCACAGGGGACTGGCCAACACTGCAGCAAAAATTACGGGGGACATTAAATCAGATTTTCCAAATTTGGGTGCCAGAATGGATGTTATAGAGCAGAAACTGAACATCACGGACTCAAGGATCAGAACTCTGACCTTATCCAAGTTTTACAGGATCCGCTCGATATAGCTCTCTCCAGAATAGAGGACCTCGAGAATAGGTCCAGGAGATATCATTTCAAGGTCAGGGGTCAGCCCGAAAAAAATCACAGAAATCCGAACAGCAATCCAGGACCTCATAAAGAATCTGATTCCGGACATCCCCCAACACCACCTTGAACTGGACAGAGCCCACAGAGCCCTTGGGCCCCCTAGGAAGGATGGATCCCCTAGGGATGTCATAGTTAAGCCCCACTTTTACGCCACAAAAAAGGAAGTCATGCGACAAGCTCGAGCCAAGTGTCAGGTGATGTGCCAGGGTCACCAAATCCAAATATTTGCAGACATTTCTCCCTCAACTATTCAAAGAAGAAGATCCCTCAAACCTCTCCTGAATGTTAGCCGTATTAGCCGTAAAGAATCCAGATGGATTCATACTTTACGTACCCTTGTACCTGGGGGCCTAAACGTGGAATTTGATTTAAACTGCTTTTTAAATAATTTTTATTAATTTTTAACATTTACCTTTAATAAATATTATTACTTCAGGTCCATTCATATTATTTGAAAGATAGTATGAAGATTGAACACCTCCATTACACATTTCAATATATTAGATTATAGTATTTATTTTCTCTCCATTGCTGGTGATTAGCTCACTATGTAATCAATTTTACCCAGATTGTGTATTGTAGATGATATTAGAATTATGTACAATTGTTATTAATACTGATTAATTATTAATTATTATTATTTTTATGAATTACCATTTTAATAATTATTATTGGATCAGAACTGTTTTAACTATAAACTGTCATTAATTGTTTTAATAAAGTGTATTGAACAAAGAGATTAGCTGGCTGACCCACCAGAGCACTCTCATACCTGCTTCATTCATACATTAAAACAAAGAAACCCTAGAATCAATCCATTATAGATTTCTAAATGCGGAGACGCTGCAACACATATTTATAATTTTACACATATCCTCATTATAGATGTGCTGTTTAAAACACCAACAGTAAACATAACAAGGGTATTTGTTGAATCCTTTTCCAAATTCCCGTTATATAACTCCTCTTGTGTGACAGATGCCAGCCGCAATAAGACATAGTATTTAACTAAATTTCCACCAAAAAAATGGCTGCCCACATAGGGGTCTATCATATAGAGAAGCATTACATATATCCACAACACAATGGAGGAGAACTAACTTCCTTAAACCAAAGAAAAATGGCCGCCGAGTAAAACGAACATAACCACAAGTAAAATGGCGGTTTTAGAACTTCCGTTTTTAGTATATATAAGCTAACATAGAACAGTCAATCCGGTTCCCCAGATGAAGACACGTGACGGTGTCGTAATGTGTAGGGATTGGCTGGAGCGGCACACACTAGCTGAAGCACAAGTGAGAGGGCGCTGAGAACGCCAGACCGTTTACCTATTTACTCTGCCTGTTTTTTATGTATTAAATGTAAGAGCAACACCCAAATAAATACTCCCCCCTTTGATTTTAAAATGGTAATACACTAGTGGAGCCTTCTTTCTCTCTCCTCCCCCCTCATTTTTATCTCCCCTGCTACTGAGTTTACTAGAGCGGAGTCACATAGAAGAAATCATGGAGAGATAATAACAAAGAAGGAGAGCCTCCTAGAGACTGCTTCCACGTCTTAAAGTTACAACTACTGAAAGCCTGCATATTGCAAATTGAAGGTGAGAGTTCTGTGAGACCACACTAGGAGGCACCACCACAGGAATAATATACCCATTATACAACATAGAACAGATCTGAATAGAAGAACCACCTATAAACTATTTATATATTGTCACCTATTTATCTTTTTTCCTTGTCAAAAGAAGTTTATTGAGTATACAATGTCATAAAGATACATAAAGTAAGTTTACAAGGATCTATAAAGTAAGCTCATTGTTTTACAGTAGGGTTTATATAGGTAAATATCATGAAATTTCAAATATTAAACATTGGGTTCACGTAAACCTAAATTAAAGATATATATCATTTCCTTAGTTACTTTTGTAGGTATTTAAATGATTTATACCTACTATACATATTGTTTACAAGTAGAGTGTATATAGGTCAAATAAATTCTGATAATGAGCTTTAATCGTAAGGTGGAGAAAAGGAAAGAGAAAGAAGAAAAAGGGTTGAAAGGTAGAGGTATGGTCCACAAGGTTGTCCCGCTCGTCAGTTTATTATTCTTTTTAGTTCTCTTTGAAGCCTTAGAATGGGTGTCTCTGTAAGTCATTTAATCTGTTACCATGGCAACAGGACAGAGTCATTGAAATTTGACAGGAACTGTTGTTTTATCCAAGGGTGCCAAAGTTTTTCAAATTTTGGAATTTGATTTTGATCGATGGCTACCATCTTAGCATGGGACATTGTATTATTCATTCTGTGAATTGTTTCTGCTAGTACCAATGTAGGAGATTTCCATGCCTTGGCCACTGTTTGTTTTGCAGCCGTTATTAGTTGGATCATAAGTTTGAATTGAGAGAGTGTTAACCATTCCGGTTTTAGATTAAGTAAAGTTAAATATGGATCTGGTTGTATTATCTTTTTAAATATTTTAGATGCAATCACGAAAACTTCCTTCCAGAAGGTTTGGATTACTGGGCACGTCCACCATATGTGTAAATATGTGCCTATTTCTGGGCATCCTCGAAAACAAAGAGCTGAGGTATTAGGTGAATATTTTGCCACTCTAGCGGGTACAAGGTACCAGCGAGTTAGGACTTTATAATTTGTCTCCAGTGCTAAGATGTTGGGTGAAGATGACTTAGATGTGAGCCATATGTTAGACCAGTCCGTGTCTTCTAAAGTTCGTCCCAGGTCCTCCTCCCACCTCTGAACGTAAGAGGGTCTATTAAGATTTGCTACTCCATATAATTGATTATAAAGTGATGAAATTGTACCTTTAGCAAATGGATCTTTTGTACAGATTGATTCAAAAATGGATAATTGGGATAATGGTGTATCCCCCTTTAGGAATGGTGTATAGAAATTTTTGATTTGGAGATATCTAAATATCTCAGAGTTTGGTAGATCATATTTTTCTCTAAGCGATGGGAATGAAAGGAATGATTTAGATGCTATGAAGTCATTTAGTGTCTGAATGCCTGATGTTGTCCAAGCTTTAAAAGAATTTGGGTACATCCATGCCGGATAAAAGGCCGGATTTCTGATAAAAGAAAGGAGAGGATTGTGTGGAGATTGTAACTGATATATGGTTTTTAGTTTATCCCAGAGAGATAAGAAGTGTTTAGTTATGGGATTATGAATTTTAAAGCGGTCTTTAGGATCAAGCCATAATAAATTTGATATTAATAGAGGGTCATTTTCTGAAGCCTCTATAAATACCCATAATGGGATTTCCTGTTTTGCATGGTATTTGGACAGACTGGCCAAATGTGCTGCTCTGTAGTAGTTAGTAAAATTAGGGTATCCCAGGCCTCCTTTATTTTTGGGAAGATGTAGTGTGTGTATAGGTATACATGGTTTAGAAGAGCCCCATATAAACGAAGTTGCTCTTTTTTGTACTATTCTCAAAAAATAGGAAGGAATTGGAATAGGGAGGACTCTGAATAGATAAAGCAATTTGGGTAGAATAGTCATTTTGATTGCATTAATTTTCCCTATCCAGGATAAAGGAAGTTGCGACCATTGTTTTATGAGATTTGTGATCTGTCTTAATACAGGAGGATAATTGGTTGAGAATAAGTCAGAATGAGATGCTGTTAAATGAATTCCAAGATATGGGATTGATTTTTCTGCCCATGTGAATGGGAGTGCAGCCTTAGCCGGGATCAATTCCATGTTTGTGAGTGAAATATTAAGCACTAGGCATTTCTTAGGATTAATCATAAGGCCGGATAGGGCTGCAAATCCATCAAGAGCTGGTATTAAGTTAGGACCAGAGACCTGTGGTGATGATAGAAAAAGTAATATATCGTCTGCAAATATACATAATTTGTGTGTAATACCTCCTACTTCAATGCCAGTTATAGTTTGGTTTGTTCTGATGTATTGGGCCATGGGTTCGAGTATAAGGGCAAATAATAAGGGAGATAATGGGCAACCCTGTTGGGTACCTCTTTCGATATTAAAGGCTTCAGATTTGTATCCAGCATATTTTATATAGGCTTTGGGTTTATTATATAATGCTTTGATCCATGTTAAAAAGTGGGGTCCAAAACCCCATTTTTGTAATGAATATTGCATATATTGCCAGGACACTGTGTCAAATGCCCTCTTAATATCGAGAGATAGAAAACATAAAGGGATTTTCCGTTTTTTAGCAATATGTGCCAATAACACTGCCCTGCGTATATTATCGCCTGCCTGTCTATTTGGCATGAAGCCTACTTGATCTCTATGTATTAATTTTCCTATAATGCTATTGAGGCGTTTTGCTATTATTTTTGCTAATAATTTAATATCGAGGTTTAACAGAGAGATAGGCCGATAATTCACACAGGAAGTATCATCAGAAAGGGGTTTTGGGATCATACAAACAATTGCCATTAGTGTTTCTTGCCGAAAAGAATGTCCATCTAGAAGTTTGTTAAAAGTTTCAGTGAGAATGGGAGAGAGTATTTCTGAGAATGTTTTATAGTATAAAGCCGAGTAGCCGTCTGGGCCTGGTCTTTTGTTAAGTTTTAGGTCTTTTATGGCGTTAGCAACTTCATCTATAGTTATAGGCTCATCCAAACTGCTTTTTTGATTCTGAGATAACTCAGGTAAGTTTATTTTTGAGAAGAAGGATTCAGCTTCTGTAGGATTAAATTCATTGTTTGTCTTGTATAAAGTTGCGAGATGTGAGTGAAATTTATGGACTATTTTAACTGGATTACAAGTGTAAACATTTTTTGATAATTTCAAACGTATTGGTTTGAAAGATTTGTTAGTTGAATTTAATGCCCGAGCCAAATATGTACCTGGTTTGTTTGTATTCATGTAGAAATTGTGTTTGGAGCGTTTGAGGGATTTATCAACTGACTCAGTGAGAAATAGATCGTATTCCAATCTAGATTTTTCCAGATGAGATTTTGTACTCTGAGATGGATTATCTTGAAATGATATGTAGGCTGCATTAAAATTGAGTTCTAGTTTTTTTGCTAGATTTTTGCGTTCCCGTTTAAATAGTGCCATTTGTCTTTGTATTGTACCACGCAAGACAGGCTTATGAGCTTCCCACAGTGTTATTGGGGAGATGTCTGTTGTATTATTAATTGATATGTATTCCTTTAAAGCTTGTTCAATGGCCATCTGATGTAGTGGGTGTTTGAGCATTATGTCCGGTAAGTACCACGTTGGGTCATGCGCTTTTGGTATGGCTGAGGCTATAGTAGTGTATACTGCATTATGGTCAGACCACGGAATCGGAATTATATCTGATGCAATAATTTCTGGTATCATTCCTATTGTTAGAAAAATATGATCTATTCTGGTGAAGGTTTGATGAGGGTGCGAGAAATAAGTGAATTTCTTTTTCATTGGGTTACTTTCTCTCCATGAATCTACCAGATTGTATTTGGAAAGAAGTTGAGAAAAAGGTAATCTAGAGGTTATTTTGGATGGTGTAAAAGGTGATTTATCTAGAAATGGGAGGAGGACCTGGTTCGAATCCCCACACATTATCACTGTTCCTATTTTGTGTGTATTAATCACTTGTAATATATGTGAGAGGAATGGTGTAGGTTGTTTGTTAGGAGCGTAGTAGGAAATCACAGTGATTGCTGTATCCATTATATAACCCATGAGTATCAGGTATCTACCTTCTGGGTCTTTAATTTCTGATGATAAGGTGAATGGTGTGGATCGGTGAAATGCAATTAGAGTTCCCCTTTGCTTGGTACAGGCAGAAGCCGTGTAAATTTGTTGATAAAAAGGAGAAATATATTTTGGAGTAGAATCTTTGGTGAAGTGTGTTTCTTGGAGGCCTACTATGTGAGCCTTCTTGTTATGGAAAGTACGGAAGGTTTTGGTCCTTTTTTGAGGGACATTTATTCCCTGAACATTCAGGGAAAGTATATTCAGTGGTGCCATGGCAATAGATCAAATAGTTTTGACTTACTTTTTGTTATGCAGAGCTGACTGCGCAGATCAACCTGTGTGGACCGAAGAGATGAATAGATAGAAAAGAAACCAGTGAATTCTGGAGTAAAGAGTAAACAAAAAACATATGAGATTAAATGATACATTGTATAAATTATTTTTTGCAAGTAATCACAATTTACCCGTGAAAGAGAGTAAATATCTCTCTCAGGGGAATAAGTGCCTTCGTCACACTCCCACATAATATGATTGGGAGAATGAGGAGGGCTAATGGGGGTACACGGATCTTCCGCTTACAGGAGAGAAGTGCTATGTCAAAAGACATCAAAATGATGTTTCATTAATTGGAGTGCAGAATATAGTTTTTGTTGAAATTATTTATTCCAGGGTGGTTGTATATGGTTAGTCTTGCCCTAGGCTAAATAATTCAGTTAGAAAGGTACTGTTAATAACTTTGGTATTGATGAAGATAGTTTGAATTATTTTGGGATTTTAACCATTTTAGAGTAAACAATTACATATTGTATTCATATGCAACTGTTTAGATATGTTAACTCATAAAATTGAGGTTGTATTGCTTCAGATTAGAATAAACAAAAACATAATTCTAGGAACTAGTTAGATAATAATATATTTGTTTTAAGAAAAGAAAGAAAAAGCTTCCATTATTTCTGGATTATTGAATATATTTGTCCTAAAAAGTAATAAATCTATTGTTATTACCTGATAATATATAACTGAACAAAAATGTCCTTATTTCACTTATATATTCTAAGGCTATATGAATCAGAAGTAATAAGAAATATAACTGGAATGTAACCTGATCCCACACAGTGTGTGACTATCAGAATGCAGTTACATTCAGTTATAAATATAGGTTTTTTAAAGAGAACCATCTCTTAGTATAATAAATGAAGAGATATCAGGAATTAGGATGTCAGTCCATTGAATCTTCTTGGTCCATGGATGATGTGGCATAATGGCCTCTTTTGTGAGAATGATGATTCCCATTTTGTTCTGAAATTTTCTGGGTGCTGTCTGAAGGTGAAGATGATGCCATTCTTCTGCGTGTGGGAGAGTTGCTGCTTGTGGGTTCTGTCAGATTTAATTTTAAAAGGGTTTGTTGTAGTTCATCTGCTGATCTGCTTCTGTAAATTGTACCTTGGTAGTTAAATCTGACTGAAAAGGGGAAGCCCCATTGATACATAATGTTGTGGCGTTGCAGTTCCATTAGTTGGGGTTTCATGGATCGTCTTTTAGTAATAGTAAGTTGGGATAGGTCAGCAAAAATTTGATAATTGTGTCCTTGAAAATTAAGTTCCTTTTTTTCTCTTGCAGCAATTAGTATTTGTTCTTTTGTTCTGTAATAATGAAATTATGTGATTATATCACGTGGGGGTCCATCTTTCTTTTTGGCTGTGAGGGCTCTGTGTACTCTGTCCAGTTCTAAACGTTCAATAGGGATATCTGGCTTTAGTTCTTGTAATAGAGCAGTAATAGTAGATTGCAGGTCTGTCACAGTTTCAGGTATTCCCCTTATGCGCAAGTTTGAACGTCTGGCTCTATTTTCGTAATCTTCGAGTTTAGTTTGAAGTATTAAATTCTCTTTTTTTAATTGTTCCAATTCTGTTATATTTTCTTGGGTTGTAATTTCAATTTCATCCATTTTTATTTCTAAGGCTGCGGTGCGGTTTCCCAGCTCTCTTATTTCTTTGGTTAGGCTTTTTGTTATTTGGTCTGAGGTTTGTTTTAAAGCCTTATGAAGCATCTTTTCAAACTGTAATAATATTTCTGGGGATACTGAGGAGGCTTGTGGAGAAGTTTGTGAGAGGATTTGTTCTGTATCTGACTCAAATGGAGAGACTTGCTGTGACATTTTCTGTCTGTGAGAGCGCCCTGATGCTGTATCTTGTGAGGTGACTAGAGCTGCTTCAGCTGCAGTGAGTGCCTGTGAGCTCTTTGTGAGGTGATTTTTATTTCTGCCACGGTTTCTTCCCAGTACCATATTTCCTGCCCAAACTTTCACAGTTTGTTCCCTGGGGCAAAAAGGTTCAAATGGATACCTTTTGAGCCTGCAGGCTCCGCTTTGTCCTTCTTTTCTCTCCTCAGCGGTGTGGAGCTCTAACAATGCATGTCTGCTCTGCTAGGCTCCGCCTCCTGCCTCCCTATTTATCTTTTTTCAAGAACTTTATATTTATAATTTCATCACCTGCACTTTAAGGTTGCGCTAAAGTGGACTGTGATCGCACAATTTTTGAAGGTCACCACTTTTACTTTTATTGTATATGATATTTTTTATGATTGGTTGCACATACCATTAATTATTTATCTAGGATCACAGAAGGATATATTTTTTATTCACAACAATTTGTTTTTATTCACGTTAATTTACTCATGGTATTTTAGGTTTGTTTTTTATTCACGGAAATTTTATTATAACATTATAATAGATATTTATATATGTTTTCACTCTTGTATATTATAGTACCATCACTTTACTAAAAGATAGCGGTAATTGCTATATGTTGCAACATAGAGTTTGTTGATCCTTGCAACAATAGCTGCAGCAACCACTATCTAAAAAGTCACAATTTTGCCCATGTTTACACAGTTTTACACATATCTATCGAATATTATTAATACTGCGCGAAATTTATTTAAATACTTACTATATCAAGTGTTGGTGTGAACACCCTCATTTTGCTGCAATATTTTCACCTTTTTGATAAGAAATAATTAATTTAAAAATATCTAGTCACAATTATTATCTATATATTTTTTTATCCACCAGCGCGAAGGAAATTCTTTAAATAATCTCCTGGAATGGGTTCCTATACCACTCTCACCCTGGAGCGATCCCTTTTCAGTGGTTCAACCATCCTCAATCCAAAGAAAATGGCAGAGGTTAAGTGACGGTGGCTTCCTTAGCATTCCACCTCTGATTCCCCATGGCTGACCCAAACACCACATCTACACTTCTAAAGATTGCCTCACACAATACTCAGGGGCTAAATTCCCCAATTAAGTAGAGGAAGGTCTTCGACAGCTATCGTTCTCGAAAGCTGGACATTGTTTTGCTCTAAGAGACCCACTTCCCTGTCCGGTACTATCCCAGATTCCTGCATACCAACTACCATACTTTCTACCTAGCAAATGCAGAGGACAAAACTATTGAGGGTAGCTGTTCTTTTCTCTAAAAACAGCAATTTTACTTGGCGGTCAGATCTTAGGGGCCCAGAGGGAAGGTATATCCTAGCCAAGGGCACGATCGAGGGCCACCTATACTCTATAATTTTGTATTACACTCCAAATAAAGGGCAAGTTAATTTCTTTCAATCACTCTTCAAAATGTTACTCCAACATCTAGAAGGGACGATGATATTCAGCGGGGATTCCAACGTAGCCTTCAGCCAAGGGATGGATAAGTCCAAACCCCACTCAGCCTGACTCACTCACCCAACGAAGGTCAGTCTCAGGTTAACTAAACTTCTACACTCTCAAAATCTAGTTGACGCTTGGAGGGAATTGAACCCTAGAAAACGCGATTATCCCCATTTTTCTAGCCCCCACCAATCATATGCCAGAATTGATCATATTCTGGTGTCCCCTAACCTGATCTCTTCTGCTCATAGCTCCTTCATACTTGATACCCCCTTGTCGGATCACTCAATAGCAGTTCTCTCCCTAAAGCCTCTCCCAGCCAAAAGACCCCTTTCTCACTGGCGTCTAAATGAATCAATCCTAAGCAACCCAATTCAAACCCAAATGATTGAGAATGCCCTCAAGGAATATTTTGTGCTAAATGATGACAACATCTCCCCGGAGTCTTTATTGGCGGCTCATAAAGTAACAATAAGGGGCAAAATTATTCAGATAGCAACCCAACTCAAAAGGGAGCGTTAATCCACCATTGCCAACCTAGGGCAGGCATTTTCAATCAAGAAAAAAAGCATAAGGAACACCCAACAAAGAGTCCTTTTCTAGTTTAGATAAGGCTAGACCAGAGCTTAATTTAGACCTTACAGCCAAAGCAGAAAAACAGATTTGCTGGAGTGGAGTGAAGTTCTACGCCCAGAAAGACTGTTTAGGCTCTATGTTAGCTTCCAAGCTTTCTCCCCGATTCAAATCTCACACCATGCCCAAAATCAGAGTCCAAGGGCACCCTCCCACTGCCAAACCAAACAGGATACTTGAGGCGTTCCATGCGTTCTACTCCAAGATTTACAGCTCAAAATCCAGGGATATTGGACCAGGGTTCTCTGAGTTCATGAAGGCCCTCCCACTTCTCTCCCCTACACATAGAAAATTGCTAGAAGCTCCCTTTACAGACGAGGAAATTCTGGAGGTCATTAAGGACCTAAAAAAGGGGTCTGCTCCAGGCCCAGATGGCCTCTCGGTCCCATATTACAAAGCCTTTGCAGAAACCTTAGCCCCATTCATGACCAAATTCTTTAATTACAGAATGAAAGGCGACCCCTTAGACCCTACAATAAACATGGCCTATATCACGGTGCTCCCCAAACCAGACAAAAATCCGGAGGAAGTTGGCAATTATAGACCCATATCCTTCATAAAAAATGACCTGAAAATACTCACAAAGATTTTAGCCAACCGTTTAGATTCTTTCATAGGTCGCTACATCCATAAGGACCAAGTGGGCTTCATCCCAGGCAGACAAGGCCCAGACCAAACTAGAAGGGCCATAGATATGATCTCCATTCTGCAATCTAACTGGCATTAGGGCCCTAAACAGAAAGAAATGATACTCTCCCTCGACTTACACAAAGCATTCAATTCCGTTGAGTGGCCATATATTTTCTCACTAATTGAACACTGGGGTTTCGGCCAACGATTCATAGGCATACTTCATGCTCTATATTCCTACACAAAAGCGATGATCCATATCCAGGGCCACTACTCAGCTCCTATAACTATTTCCAGGGGAACTAAGGATGCCCACACTCCCCTCCTGAGTTTTGCAATTGCAATTGAATCCCTAGCGTTGGCTATTTGACACAACCCAAATGTACAAGGCATTTGATTTTGCTTGGAGTAACTTATCCATCAGATATTTGGGAATTACCCTCACAGATAAAATAGAAAACTTATACTCAGCCAACTTTCCCCCTATGTACAAGAAACTTGAATCAGACTTGAAAAACTGGTCTAGAGGTGAACTATCCTGGCTAGGCAAAATTCATTCAATTAAGATGACGCTCCTCCCTAGACTGCTTTACTTGTTTTGAGCCCTCCCTATTTTGGTCAGGAAGGACCACTTAAGATCCTTCCAAAGCAAAATAATCCAATTTGTCTGGGGTGGCTGGGGCAGCAGGATTCCCTGAAAAACTCTATTCCAGCCTAAACTTAAAGGAGGATTTGGTCTACCCAACCTTCTATGGTATTTTCAATCAGCTAGACTGGCCCAATTGTCTACAGTTTATTCTAAACTTGAAAAACCAGACTGGATCCAACTAGAAAGACAGGCAGTTCCATCCTTCACTTTGGACTTCCTCCTTTGGGTTCCCCCCAAAGATCGTTCACCCATTTTATCTCTCATCCTATCGCAGGCCCTTGCCTTTTGGGACAAGTTGAGACCCTCGACCTCCCTGACCTTGGACTACCATCCACTGGCGCACATTTTCCACAACCCTGACTTCCTCCTAGGATTGGACATAAGGTCATTTAGGTGGTGGTTGCATAAGAGATTTTGGTCACTTCTTTAATTCCATGGGTCCTCTTTCCTTGAGTTACTGTGTAAGCACTCTTGAACTACCGAACTTGGAAAAATTCAGACACAGACAAATTACCCATGTTTTAAATACAATTTGGACCAACAAACCAAATCTCCCAG
This sequence comes from Lithobates clamitans, assembly GCA_037952925.1. Taxonomy (NCBI): domain Eukaryota; kingdom Metazoa; phylum Chordata; class Amphibia; order Anura; family Ranidae; genus Lithobates; species Lithobates clamitans. The sequence continues at coordinate 8,750,663 of JBBGZY010000655.1, forward strand.
CTTTTGAACAATGATGTGGTCAGCTAGGGGATCTCAGAGGTGGAATATCTGTAATATACCAGTCTCTGGCCAACCTGACTGATAAATGAAAAAATATGGTTGTGGCTAGATGGTTAGGTTGGATACGGCACCTCATCCCAAAGTAATTAAATAACTAATGAGTGAAGGGACAGGGGATTATAGCGGTGCTAAAGTATTAAATGTGAAAAGGAGAAGAAAATATAAAATTACAAAATTTTATTTGACAATATTAAATACATGAAGAGAGCAATAAAATGGTTAACAAACAACCAATATATATATTGCGTGCGACCCAAATGTGATAGGGTGAGCCGGATGGAGACGGCCATCAAAGTAAAGGCTCGGTTTCCTACATGTTTCGCCAAGGCATTGGCTTCATCGGGGAACAAGAGCTCAAATTCAATATAAAGAAATCTGTGCATAGGGATACAACGAACATCATATAAACAAGCGAAAGTGCCAAGATATGGACTGTTTTACGCATAACTGAATATTGGAATATTGTGGCTGGATAGTCCCACACAGAGAGGTGGCCCCAATAGCCCCGGGATCCCAGACGTACCTGAGCGACCGACACCCAGGGGAGACACGAAAAATGACCCCCAAGGGGGAAGGGCAGGCTGCACCGTATTTGTGCTTGCAGGGGGCACGCAGTAAACCTGGCAATGGAATATATTGAAGGTTAGAGATGAATGATGAGTAGGTGAGTATTGGGTATGTATTAAACATTACATTAAGAGAGCACGAGGGGTGATGCGTTATACATCAATTAAATAGGGCAAAAAAGCCTCTATAAAACTCACACTGTTTATTAAAAACAAGTTGATTGGTGGAGGGGAAAACCGCCTGTAGATGAATTCAAAGACACACAGGAGCGATTGGCAAAAATGGCAATTGGTTAACTAATGACCTATGTGGGAAGACATAAATGAATTAACATTGTAGATACACCTGGCAGTCATCTGACTGATAAATCTTCTTATATGACAGCCTGGGAGGATGAAATTCAGTTAAAATGGAACCTTGAAAAGTGGCAGAGGGTCCACTCCAGATCTTATTAAACATTTCCCTGATTGAGGCTAACCTCAAGGTTATGTCTAGATGGTACTTAACTCCATCTAAGCTCGCAGCCATCTTCCCAACGACAAATCCACTATGCTTCCGAGAGTGCCACCTTCGGGGTACCATGCCCCACATATGGTGGGAATGCCCGCGAATTAGGAAATTTTGGAAAAAGATATTTAACTTGATCTTCAAAATTACTGATTGTCTTCTACCTAGAACCCCAGGCATCGCCCTCTTGAACGACAACTTGCCAAAGACTCATAAACACACCAGTAAATGAATTCTCTTTATTCTTACTGGTGCCAAAAAAAACATTGCTAAAGCATGGAAGCATCCCAGGGTCTCCCTCGCAGCTGCCATCTTTAAAATCTCATGGATTATGACTCAATAAAAATTATCTAGCATACTAACAGACTACAGTATCTGACAAAAGTGAGTAAACCCATCACATTTTTGTAAATATTTTATTATATCTTTTCATGTGACAGCACTGAAGAAATTACACTTTGCTACAATGTAAAGTAGTGAGTGTACAGCTTGTATAACAGTGTAAATTTGCCGTCCCCCCAAAATTACTCAACACACAGCCAATAATGCACAAACCGCTGGCAACAAAAGTGAATACACCCCTAAGTGAAATTGTCCAAATTGGTCCCAATTAGCCATTTTCCCTCCCCGGTGTCATGTGACCCATTAGTGTTACAAGGTCTCGGGTGTGTTAAATTTGATGTTATCACTCTCACTCTCTCATACTGGTCACTGGAAGTTCAAAATGGCACCTCATGGCAAAGAACTCTCTGAGGATCTGAAAAAAAGAATTGTTGCTCTACATAAAGATGGCCTAGGCTATAAAAAGATTACCAAAACCCTGAAACTGAGCTGCAGCATGGTGGCCAAGACCATACAGCAGTTTAACAGGACAGGTTCCACTCAGAACAGGCTTCGCCATGGTTGACTAAAGAAGTTGAGTGCATGTGCTCAGAGTCATGTCCAGAGATTGTTTTTGGGAAATAGATGTATGAGTGCTGCCAGAATTTCTGCAGAGGTTGAAGGGATAGTGCTCAGATCATACACCGCACACTGCATCAAATTGGTCTGCATGGCTGTTGGCCCAGAAGGAAGCCTCTTCTAAAGATGATGCACAAGAAGCCCGCAAACAGTTTGCTGAAGACAAGCAAAATAAAGACATGGATTACTGGAACCATGTCCTGTGGTCTGATGAGACCAAAATAAACATATTTGGTTCAGATGCTGTCAAGCGTGTATAGCAGCAACCAGGTGAGGAGTACAAAGACAAGTGGGTCTTGCCTACAGTCAAGCATGGTGGTGGGAGTGTCTTGGTCTGGGGCTGCATGAGTGCTGCCAGCACTGGGGAGCTACAGGTCATTGAAGGAACCATGAATGGCAACATGTACTGTGAATACTGAAGAAGAGCATGATCCCCTCCCTTCAGAGACTGGGCCACAGGGCAGTATTCCAACATGATAACGACCCCAAACACACCTCCAAGATGACCACTGCCTTGCCAAAGAAGCTGAGAGTAAAGGTGATGGACTGGCCAGGCATGTCTTCAGACCTAAACCCTATTGAGCATCTGTAGGGCATCCTCAAACGGAAGGTGGAGTAGAGCAAGGTCTCTAACATCCACCAGCTCCGTGATGTCGTCATGGAGGAGTGAAAGAGGACTCCAGTGGCAACTTGTGAAGCTCTGGTGAACTCCTTGCCTAATAGGGTTAGGGCAGTGCTGGAAAATAATGGTGGCAATACAAAATATTGATACTTTGGGCCTAATTTGAACATTTTTGCTTAGGGTGTAATCACTTTTGGTGCCAGCGGTTTAGACATTAATGGCTGTGTGTTGAGTTATTTTGAGAGGACAGCAAATTTACACTGTTATACAAGCTGTACACGCACTAATTTACATTGTAGTAAAGTGTCATTTCTTCAGTGTTGTCAAAGAAAAAGATATAATAAAATATTTACAAAAATGTGAGGGGTGTACTCACTTTTGTGAAATACTGTATCTCCAAATTTGAAGCTATTTGGGAACCTTGGGCCCGGCATGTAGGGATCCCCTTTCCTTCGATTACCCAGACTTCCCAAAACTCCTCAACCCCTCCTAGGTGATTGGTTTCTCTGTCTCTTTCCTCTCCTCTTTCTCTTCTTTCCCTTTACCTCTATCCCATCAACTCATCATTAGTTGATCTTGTCTAGATATTTGTAACCTAAATTAGCAGACTAAGTAATGCAGGCTCCTCTTCTTTAGGTTTGACGTATTTAATGTTACATACTCACTCCTCTAGTCTCTAGGAGGGAGGGAGCCCCCCCAGGGCACAGTTTGCTCCCATTAGGGGTGCCTCCCGGGGGCCTCCTCCATTTTCTAGCCTTCTACTATCTGTCGACGGTGACAGTAAGTATACCTCTGTAGTTGTTTGCTTGACAGTTCCAGTTTGGTACCTGTTTATCACCTGTACAAGATGTGACATTTGTCTTTGAATATCTTGTATACGTTCTATCTTAGTATTTATACAATAATAAAAAACCTTTTTGAAAGTGAAAAAAAATTAAAAAAAAGAAATAAATAATAATTTTGGGAGTAACTAAATAAATTTATTTTTCGCACAAAACCGAAATTGTGAAACAAAATATTTCAGTGTGCACATGTCTAGTAAGAATAGATCATCCATAAAAGCAGTCATTTTTAGACAACTATTAACTATGGATATACCCTAAAACAGGGGTAGGCAACCTTAGAGAGATGGAGATCTATTTGAACAACTCTGATGAAGTCAAAGATCCCTGGAACAGTGTCCTGTTGTTTGGGTCAGTTTGCATGTGTTTCCTGCACCGTGTTTAAAATGCACTGCCTTTGTGATCTACTGCGGGTGATAATACATTGTCAAGCTCAAACGTAGATTGTTAACGCAGTATGTTTGTGGACACACAAATAAAATAAGTATTCAGGAGTGCATTTTGCTCAGAATGTAGAATTCAGGAGTGCGTTACGCTCAGAATGCAGGATCAGGAGAGCGTTATGCTCACAATGCAGGGTTAAGGAGTTTGTTATGTTCAGAATGCAGGGTTAGGGAGTGCGTTACGCTCAGAATGCAGGGTTCAGGAGTGTGTTACACTCAGAATGCAGGGTTCAGGAGTGTGTTATGCTTAGAATGCAGGGATCAGGAGTGCGTTACGCAGCTCAGAATGCAGGGTTAAGGAGTGTGTTACGCTCAGAATGCAGGGTTCAGGAGAGCATTACGCTCAGAATGCAGGGTTAAGGAGTGCATTACGCTCAGAATGCAGGGATCAGGAGTGCTTTGCACTCAGAATGCAAGGATCAGGAGTGCATTATGCTCTCAATGCAGGGATCAGGAGCGTGTTACGCTCAAAATGCAGGGATCAGGAGTGCGTTATGCTCAGAATGCAGGGATCAGGAGTGGATTGTGCTCAGAATGCAGGATCCAGAAGTGTGTTACGCTCAGAATGCAGGGATCAGGAGTGGGTTGCACTCAGAATGCAGGGACCAGAAGTGCGTTATGCTCAGAATGCTGAGATCAGGAGTGCGTAATGCTCAAAATGCGTGGATCAGGAGTGGGTCGTGCTCATAATGCAGGGATCAAGAGTGTGTTGCACTCAGAATGCAGGAATCAGGAGTGCATTGCATTCAGAAAGCAGAGTTCGGGGGGGGGGGGGTGTGATGTGAAGGACGGTAGAAGACACTGCTATTCATATCATTGACCTCTGTCCCCTTTACATCACCTCCCTCCCCACACACAGTAGTGTCCTCTTCTGACCCTTTCCCCTAGAGCAGTGACCTATGAACCTCCCCCCTTTACCTCCCATAACAGTTTTCCATAGCATCATCCCATTGCATCCTACCCCTGCATGCAGAGATCAGGAGGAAGCATAGTTCTGGACAGGGGGTGGGAGCTGGCTGAGTGACTTTATATATTAACAAGCTGGTGATTGGTTGCTTAGGACCTAACAACCAATCACCTGTGGGTTAACTTAAAAAGGAAATTTCGCCAGCTTCTCCTCCCGCCCTCCATCCTGAGCTGTCCTGGCTCTCGCTCCCCGCTGTTCACTGATGACAGTGGCGGAGGCAAAGGCAGAGGCAAAGGAATAAGGAGGGAGAAAGAAGGACTGAAGGAACAGCAGAGGAGGCTGGTGGTGGAGAGAGAACCCAACTGGTACCTACAAGTAGAAGGCGGGGGTCGGCAGTGCAGAGCTGTTCATGATCTACCTGTCACCTGTTTACAGTCGACAAGTAGACCACGATAAATGGTTTGCCGACCCCTACCCTAAAAGGTTAGTAGAGGCTTTAATAGCGTAGTTGTAGAAGGGGGTCTAGTGCTAGGTTGAATAGGATGGGAGAGAGGGGGCAACTTTATCTAGTGCCTCAAGATATTGGTATAGGAAAAGTGTCTTGATTAATAATTATTAATTTGATGAAGGAGCTGTAATAGATATACTGAATAAGTGAGAAAATAATATGTCCAAAAGCTCTGGATAAAAGGGTATGCTTTAAAAAGGACCAAAAGCCTTTTCAAAATCAAGACTTAAAGTGATTGTAAACCTTCAATTTTTTTAAAAATAAAAAATAACTTCCTTCTTCTGGGGTCCCCCGCTGAAGCTCCTGGCTCCTCCTATTCATTGGGTGCCCCCACGGAAATCTCACTCCTGAGTATGGCTGCTGCATCCATTGACACACACAGCGGAACACGGCCTCGTCCCCTGGTCACATGTCACAGCTTTTGATTAACAGCAGCGGGAGCCAATGGGGGGGATTGGGGGGGAAACTGCAGCACAGAAGGTTTTTCACCCTAATGCACGAATGCATTAAGGTGAAAAACCTTAAGGCTTTACAACCACTTTAAAAGCATTATGAGGGAAGATGAGGAGGGTAGTAGTTTTGCATATTGCTGTCGTTGAATATTTGTTACAGATGAATCCTAGTTGATGGGAAGTTCATAACGTTAGAATGTGGGTTTGGATATGGCATAATTATTTTTGCTAGGAGTTTATAATCTGTATTTAGTAGTAACATTGGGCAGTAGGACTGCACATGTTCAGGATTTTTTTCTGGTATAGGGTGAGGGTGGTATAAGTTTCAATAAAGTTAAGGTATTGAATATTTTGAGTAAGAATATTATTGCAATGGTCAATGCATTTGATTGTTTTAAGAAAGTGCTAGATGCTGTGCAGTACAATTGGTATGGGTATTAACATTAATATATAATAACATCATTCGACTGACTTGGGGACTGGATCAGGAAGGATTTTATTTCCCCTGGTGGGGCAAATGTACAATGCTTTACAGGGGGGGAGGGGGGTTTGCCTTCTCCTGTGGGTATAGGGTTCTGTATACGGAGGTTTTCTATTTATTTATTAATTGTTTTATTGGTAAACTAGATTTACGTGTGTCCTTTTTCAGCTTTATTATTCCTGTAACTATGTAACTTTATAGAGAAGTTACAGTGCCTTGAAAAAGTATTCCTACCCCTTGAACATTTCCACCTTTTGTCATGTTACAGCCAAAAACCAACACGAAGTTGGTGAACTTGAAGGAAAATGATAAATGGTTTTCAAAATGTTTTACAAAAAATATATGAAAAGTGTGACATTTGAATTCAGCCCCCTCTACTCTGATACCCCTAACTAAAATCTAGTGGAATCAATTCCCTTCAGAAGTCACCTAATTAGTAAATGGAGTCCATCTGTGTGCAATTTAAACTCAGTATAAATACAACTGTTCTGTGAAGCCCTCAGAGGTTTGTTAGAAAACCTTAGTGAACAAACAGCATCATGAAGGCCAAGGAACACACCAGACAGGTCAGGGATAAAGTTGTGGAGAACTTTAAAGTAGGGTTAGGTTATAAAAAAATATATCCCAAGCTTTGAGCATCTCACAGAGCACTGTTCAATCCATCATCCAAAAATGGAAAGAGCATGGCACAACTTCAAACCTACCAAGACATGGCCGTCCACCTAAACTGACAAGCCAGGCAAGGAGAGCATTCATCAGAGAAGCAGCCGAGAGGCCCATGGTAACTATGAAGAAGCTGCATAGATCCACAGCTCAGGTGGGAGAATCTGTCCATGGACCACTATTAGTAGTGCACACCACAAATCTGGCTTTTATGAAAGAGTGGCAAGAAGAAAGCCATTAATGAAAGAAAGCCATAAGAAGTCCCATTTGCAGTTTGCGATAAGCCATGTGGGGGACACAGCAAACATGTGGAAGAATGTGCTCTGGTCAGATGAGACCAAAATTGAACTTTTTGGCCTAAAAGCAAAAGGCTATGTGTGGCAGAAAACTAACGCTGCACATCCCCTTGAACACACCATCCCCACCGTGAAACATGGTGGTGGCAGTATCATGTTGTGGGGATGCTTTTCTTCAGCAGGTGCAGGGAAGCTGGTCAGAGTTGATGGAAAGATGGATGGAGCCAAATACAGGGCAATCTTAGATGAAAACCTGTTATGCCCCGTACACACGGTCGGACATTGATCGGACATTCCGACAACAAAATCCTCTGATTTTTTCCTACGGATGTTGGCTCAAACTTGTTTTGCCTACACACGGTCGCACAAAGTTGTCGGAATTTCCGATCGCCAAGAACGCGGTGACGTCAAGCACGTACGACGAGACTAGAAAAGGCCGGTTCAGAACCAAGCGCAGCACCCTTTGGGCTCCTTTTGCTAATCTCGTGTTAGTAAAAGTTTGGCGAGAGACGATTCGCGCTTTTTCAGACTCGTGGCTTTCAGATCGTTTTCTGCCGTTCAGTTTGTGCTTGTGGGTTTGTATCTGCTCTTCAGTGCGTGCAAGCAAGTTCCGCGTGACTTTAGTCACTGTATTCTTGTTCGTTCGTTACTGGTTTTCAGGTCGCTCTTCACAGGCTTGCTGTTCTTCAGTGCGTTCTGTTACTTCGTTCTGAGCAGCCGACCGTTTTATAGCCATGTTTCGTATGCATACTCCTCGTAGAGTTCGTGCTGTGTGGGGGCTTGGTGTTGGGGTCCTGACCTTGACACAAGTCCAGTCCATGAACAGGGTGGGGAGGAGTTCATGGACCAAGAATTGGTTGCTTCAGCGTGACCGGTTCTGTCATATGCCTTTGCTCCGTGAGATCCGTGAGAATAATCCTGATGATTTCAGGAACTTTCTCCGGATGACGGACCCCGTGTTTCACCGTTTGTTGGCTTCGCTGACCCCCTATATCAGCAGGCAGGATACCTGCATGAGGCAAGCCATCACTCTGGAGCAGAGGTTGGTCGCTACCTTGCAGTATTTGGCCACAGGGAGAAGCCTGCAGGACCTCAAGTTCTCGACAGGCATCTCCCCCCAGGCTCTGGGGATCATTATCCCAGAGACCTGTTCTGCCATCATACAGGTCCTGCAGAAGGAGTATATGAAGGTAAGATTTTTATCCTTTAATATCACATTTTATTGTATTGAATGTTTGATAATGTATTGTATTTCTTTCCTCATTCCCTAATTACCATGATTGTAATATGCTGTGAATGTCCCCTTTGTCCTCATGCATGCTGGATTTTTATGTCATTATTATTTTATGTCCTTCATACATATTTGCCCTTCAATAACCTCCCCAGCATGGTGTCCCCTGCCCTATATTCACCTCATGTAGTCACTTAACAATGTATTTTATCAGCTCCATAGTAGTGCTTTACCCCGAACACCCCCTAAAATGTTTGGAAATGTTATTTTGGATTTAAATTCAGGCAGAGGGCCAGAGGCTTTTTTTTGTGGTGTCCCCAAATTTTTGTTAACCCTCCCTCCCCCAACTGCTAAGTCAGCTTATCACAATTCTCTATCCTCAATCATCTATCTGCTGACTTTGCCAAACCCATACACACTATACCCACCTCTTTAGTGCTCAGATTTATGGATGAATTCCCCAAAGCATGTAGTGCAAGGGCCTGCCTGTATACTTTACAATGGTACTGTTTAAAGTTCTTGTATCCTATTATGATCTTGATAGGTAATAGCAGAATGTCCAAATGTGCTCAAATGTGTACAATGTGTATTTATATCTTTGTATTATGACACTTCTTACCTGTCCAGTGGGCTGCCAATAGTGTAACTAAGGAGGGGCTGTTCCAAGTAATACCCTGTATTTAGGCATTCATCTCTCAATGAAGTGAAGAGGGTTACCTGTCCAAGAGTCCCCCCCCCCTATAATGTTAGAAATGGCCCATGAGAGGTGGGGAGGGGGAATATGATAGGTGTACCTTATACTTTGTTGTTGTTAAATTCCCCTTAGTAAATGCTATCTGGAGGTTGCCCCATAATTTGTGTATAATCTGCTTGCCAGGTTTCTGTGAAAAAATAGTAATGTTTTTTTTTTTCCTCAACAGTTTCCTTCCACGCCACAGGAATGGCAGACTGTGGCCTCCCACTTTGCCCAGCGGTGGGACTTTCCTAACTGCGGAGGGGCAATTGATGGGAAACACGTCCACATCGTCCCACCACCCAACTCGGGGTCGTACTATTATAACTACAAGGGGTTTAATAGTATAGTGATGTTGGCGGTGGTGTCGGCTAATTACGAGTTCTTGTATGTGGAGGTGGGGAAGAATGGCCGGATGTCCGATGGTGGAGTCATCGCCCAGACGGAGTTCTACAGGCATCTCCAGAATGGCAGTTTGGACTTGCCACCTCCAGAGGACAATGTTGAAGGTCTCCCATTTGTGTTCGTTGCTGATGAAGCATTTGCGCTGGGGGACCACCTGATGCGGCCATTCCCGATGAGGACCCTCACCCCGGAACAGAGGGTTTTTAATTACCGGCTGGCCAGAGCCCGAAGAGTGGTGGAGAACACATTTGGAATCCTGGCCAGCCGGTTCCGACTATTTCTGACACCCATCCATATGGCGGAGTATAAACTGAACCATATTATACTGGCGTGCTGTGTTCTCCATAATTTTTTAAGAAAACATTCAGCCAACTATGCTGGCTCAGTTGGGCCTGAGGCCGGAATCCCAAATACTTCCACAATGACGGCACTTGAAAGCGGCCGTCCTGGCTTGCCCTCCCTGAATGCCCGTGATGTCCGGTTACGATACCTGGAGTTCTTTGCGGGTAGGGGGGCTATCAATATGCCAGACAATCTGTGACACCTTTTTCAAATAAAAAACAACCAAAAGCAATTCTTGGTGGACATTTACTGCTTGTGTTTGTTTTAGCTGACCCTGACAGAAATGTGTTGAGTGCAGAAAATGTCGTGATTGGGTAACCTTATAAAAAACAGTGTTGGCTGGTCCTTCCTAAATGCAAAAACACATTTCACTACAAGTGCACTTGCAACTGCACTGAACCTGCACTTGTAGTGCAAAGTGTATTTGCCCTTAGGAAATAACCCCCATTTGTGCATAAAACAACAATTACATCACCCCAAAAGTGTTGTAGTGTTGAGACAATAATCCACACATTCTTGAGTAAGGCACTTTTTTATACCTGCACAATCACATGTGCATTTACCAAAGGTTTTTAAAACAAACCAACATGTTTGTTGTCTAAAATGTTTGCAGTAGCATTATGAAAAATCAAAATATCCATTTCAGATAAAACAGGCCTGTGTAAAACCAACAAGAAAGCCAAAAAACTTGAACGTACAAAGTTCACATTAGGTAAAACCTGAAGGCTATATCAGACATCAGTATTTAGGAACTGGGTTTGATATAGCGTTCAGATGGGGGGAACTCACCCCTGGAAAAGCCAAATTTGGAAGATGCACACAAATTTACGAATGTCAACATGTGCTATCTGCCATCAGGGGGGATCAAGGGACGTGTTTTGGGGGAGCAAGCCCTTCCTCAACGCTACTTTATAATTGAGGAAGGGGTTGCACCCCCAAAACGCGTCCATTGATCTCCTGTGATGGCAGATAGCACATGTTGGCACACTGTGTGCATCCTCCAAATTTGGCTTTTCTAAACATTGAAAAAATTGCAATTACAGAAAAACGGTCATTTTGTGGGGTTTAAATTCGCCCCAAAACATCAATGATGTTATTATTTTTGGTAATAACATCACGTATTTGTTGCTGGATGTTTTGCAATTGGAGATTACATCCCATGATCTCCCCTATCTGTATCTGGGCACTTTCAGAAGTAAAGCGTTCTCTCTCCCTCACATCACGATCACCTAAAAAGAGATAAAGAACAAAAAAAAGGTCTCAAAAATCTGCCACCAGCCATCTCTTTTACCTGAGTCTGTGGTCGCAGACACTCACCTCTTGTGGTGCCAATCTCCACCACATCTTCTTCTTCCTCCTGCTCAGCATCTTGGGTTTGGGGTAGTTCCCCTTCTTCCAGAAGGGGGGGGGGTCTGTGTTCTCCTGGGATGAGGAGTGTCCGAGTCTTTTCTCCCCTATGTAAAACAAAAATGGTATACTTAGCACACAGATATTTGATGGCAGAACTAGAAATAGGAAACATTGCTTGGAAGTGGGGTACAATTGTCTATTTTCGCCGAGTTCAAAGATGTCTTTTTTTTATTGTCCTTTGTCAAGCTGCAATACTTTACCTGTTTGGTACAAGCTTCACAGATGGAGACCCCCCCTATAGTATACACTGGAGCACCTGTGTGCCCCCCCTAATAAAAATGGTGTTCTTGTGTCCCACACTAGTGCTCCAGTGTCCAGATGTGAAAACAGCTGCTCAGTGTCCTCTCCTTACACACAATCTAGTTTGCATTTCATTCTAGTAACAAACCCATCTACACAAACAAATATTTGGCATCCAAGTAGGCCCCAAAAAAATGTGGGAAAATGCATATGGCCTAAACAATGGTGTTCTAGAGGCCGAACGAAAAATGTTTGATACGAACGAATAATGGGCCCATGAACAGTAAATTTGACCTTTTTAAACGTTACAATTAATAAAAGCATATGGAGCAGAACGAACGGAATAAAGCCAGAAAGAATAGAAACACAGCACAACTACTTACTTTTTTGCAGCACTCTCCGGATCTTTCAGTACTGCTCCGGCTCTCTCAACTTCAGGTCCGACCACCGCTTCCTGAGCTGATCTTTTGATCTTCGGACCCCGAAATTCCGCTCGAGACTCCTGACCACTTTCGCCATGATCTTGGCCTTTCGGATGTTCGGGTTGGGGTAAGGCCCATATTTTCCATCATAGTCGGACTTCTTCATGATGTCGACCATCTCCAACATCTCCCCAAACGACATATTTGTGGCCTTAAAACGTCTCCTTCTGGATCGGGACGTGCCTGGATCCGGGCTTTCCTCCTCCTCCTCGTTGCTACAATTAGCACGCACCTGGTGTGACTCCGCCATCATGCTCTTCCCCCACTGCGCCGAACGAAAAGGGGCGGGGAATAGAATAGAAAGAACGTCAGGGGCGGGCGGAGTTACACACATGCGCAGTGTGTATAAAGCGTAACACGCGTGCGTATTACGTACGATCTGTGAGCGGAGGAAGGAGCATTGGATGCGCCGATCGTAAGAACGAAGGTAAGAGACAAACTTGGGCCTATACTGCTTCTAGATTGAGGCCTATATTGTAACAAGATTAGGAGAGTTTGGTCTGACATTAGGCTTTGTCTTGTGTTGTGTCTTGCAGTGAACATGGATATTTTAATGAGAGATACTGACTTCATGTCACTATTCATTGATATGCTAAGGGAGCTGCCCTGTCTGTGGGAGATTACCCACCCCCATTTCAAAAACCAAGCAAAGAGGAAGGCAGCACTGGAGCAATTGTGTGAAATTGTGAAGCAGGTGATCCCCACGGCAGACATCACTTATTTAAAGATCTTAATTGGTTGCCTGAGGAGCACATATCTGAGGGAGCGCAAGAAGGTCCTGGATTCACAGAGATCCGGAGCAGCAGGTGACATCTATGTCCCCAGGATGTTGTACTACGACAGGCTGCACTTTCTGGCAGGCCAGACTGAACCCAGGCCATCCCTCTCAAATCTTCCTTCCACGCTTCCTTCCCCCCCAGCTGAGGCTTCTGATGCCCAACCTGGGCCTTCCAGGCCATATGTGGAGGAGCCCAGATTGAGCCAGGTATAGCATTCCTCTAAATATTTCTGCTTGTCCAATCAATGATGTTACCTAGATGTTATTTGGGAGTACTAATTTATGATTGTGATTGATGATGCAAAAACTAAAACCATGTCCCTTTTTCATACACAGGGAAGTCTCAGCCAGGAGGTGGCTGATCTGCAGGTCCCTCCACCTACCCTGAAAACAGAAAGTGGCAGCAGGAGGAGTAGCCTAGAGGAGGCGGCTATCAGATTTTTTTGGAGGGCTACAGAGGTCCCGGGAGCACCACACACCAGGCAGGAGAACCTTGCAGCATTCATTGCCTATAAAATGCAGAGGATGGAGGAGGGCCAACAAGCCATGTGTCAGGCCCTCATATCAGAGGCTCTGGAGAAAGGTGTGAGGGGCCAACTTACACCTCACACACAGCTTTGGGATGGTCCTCCTCCTCCCTCTCCTCCAGGTCCTCCCAGTCCTCCTCCAGGTCCTCCCAGTCCTCCTCCAGGTCCTACTCCTCCTCCTGCCACATCTCCTACTGCACAGCCACAGCTGGGAAGGAAGTGTGAAAGGAAGACCAGAGAGTGATTGCCCTGGATCCAGTCTGGTCGGCCAAAAGATGCAGCCTCTTGTGGTACCACAGCCTGGGGACACTGATGTCATCTGCTGCTATCCGAGTCTCTGTGAATCCCGGACCAGACTGCCCTCCCTTATATATGGACTCCTCAGGCCACCAATTTTGAGGTTTAAGAATTGATGTCTGCCGTGGGGGTCCCAGGCTTCACTAATTTCTCCTGTTGATCCAGTGTTGCCTTCCTCTTTGTTTGGTTCTGATACCTTAATAAAGGATTTTTGTTTTGAATTATACTCTCCTATGTGTTTTACTTCAAAAATGATGGTTTGTTTGTGAGGATTCAGGTACATTTCTAATATTCAATGTGAAATGAACAAGGGACACCAACAACAAAAAATCTCCTGGAGATTAAATAATAAAAGATATCAATGGTGTTGGGGTAACTTGCCACACAAAACACACACAAAAATATTCTGGAGTAAAAATAAAAATAACATTGAACAAAGATCAGCCTTGGAAAAAATCCAAACATTAAAGAAATAAAAAGGCTTAAAAACCAAAAAAAAATATAAAAAAAATATAAAACTGTCAGATGTGACAACTAATAACAATATATTGAGGGAATCCCACTAAAAAAACACAAATCAAACTTTGTGAGAAGTGTGTGTGAATATGAGCAGCAAAACGACTTAATTCTTGTCACATTATAAAGAAGAAGAGAGTGTGCTGTATTAAACCATTTTTTACATTGCAGCGTGACGAAAGTGCTTTATCCATTACGAACGCTAAGTTTACCAGAACGAGCTGTCCCGTGTCGGAATTTCTTCTGAGCATGCGTGGCACTTTGTGCGTCGGAACAGGCCACACACGGTCGGAATTGACGCGATCGGATTTTGTTGTCGGAAAATTTTATCTCCTGCTGTCCAACTTTGTGTGTCGGAAAATCCGATGGAAAATGTCCGATGGCGCCCACACACGGTCGGAATTTCCGACAACACGCTCCGATCGGACATTGTCCATCGGAAAATCCGACCGTGTGTACGGGGCATTAGAGTCTGCAAAAGACTTGAGACTAGGGCAGAGGTTTACCTTCCAGCAGGACAACGACCCTAAACATACAACAATGGAATGGTTTAGATCAAAGCACATTCATGTGTTGGATTGGTCCAGTCAAAGTTCAGGCCTAAATCCAATTGAGAATCTGTGGCAAGACTTGAAAATTGTTGTTTACAGACGCTCTCCAACCAGTTCGACAGGGCTTGAGCTATGTTGCAAAGAAGAATGGGCAAAAATTTCACACTCTAGATGTGCAAAGCTGGTAGAGACATTCCCAAAAAGGGTTGCAGCTTTAATTGCAGCAAAATGTGGTTCTACAAAGTATTGACTCAGGGGGGCTGAATACAAATGCACACCATACGTTTCACATATTTATTTCTAAAAAAAATTGAAAACAATTTATCATTTTCCTTCCACTTCATAATTATGTGCCACTTTGTGTTGGTCTATCACATAAAATCCCAATAAAATACATTTACGTTTTTGGTTGTAACATGACAAAATGTGAAAAATTTCAAGGGGTATGAATACTTTTTCAAGGCACTGTAAGTTTGACAGACTGACTCATGGAATGTTTCCAATTGTCCAGGCAATTATGTAATGTCTTCCTCATAAAAGCCCACAATGCTATGTAAACTGAATATCACAAATGCACTTTAAGTCTACTAATTGTTTATTTCTTAAATAAATATGTTAAACATTATAAAACATTTGCTAATGAACTGTACATAGGAAAAAAAAACAGCCTGAACTATTTTTTTAATTTTAGTTTTTCTTTAAAATATACTCTAAAATAGTAGAACTTTAGTATTTGAAATGTCACAATTTGACTGTTTAAAATTATAGTGGATGATAGAAGGACAGAAGCGAGATCTACATTTAATACTTTCAAGAACACAAAATTTCACTCCAAGGAAAATATTTAGATGTAAAATTTAGTCTCAATAAAAATGATAAAATATTCTTTTGACAGAATATATACACATGAAACAGCTGTCAACTCATATCCCCAAAACTTTGAAGATGTATAAGTTTTAAGGTATTTCAAGAATGCAGCTTTGCATTTGTAAAAAAAAAAAAAAGTAACATCAAAAACAACGAAAAACTTCCTGCTGCTCTTTCTGTAATTCGCACTTAATTTGAAGTGCTAAAAGGAGTTTGCTACATGTAGAAAACTAAGACGGTTCTCTGTTCATTACTGGAAGCTGACAAGAATGTCATGGAAACCAACAGTACTTTTATATCAAAGTTGCAACTTTAGGTTATTTCTTAAGATTTAATATGGTCTGCCTTTCCATGTCCATGCTAAAAAAAAAACTTAGGCGCAAAGCATGTGAATGACAGGGAATATCCACAGAATTCAGATCTCTCCTTTGATGTTATAATGCAAGAGCAGCTGGTTTGAAGCGCAACCAGTCCTGGAAGACATTAATCCTTCTGAACATCAGATGCTTTGCTTACATCTCATGAGTCTTATGCTCATTTACATTTTAGTTAGTAAAGAAAATTTCCTTGGCCTTAACATTCTAACAAGCACTGTATAAGATGACAAATACAGGAGTGTTGGCATTTTTGTGTACACAGTGTTTTACTGATTTGCACTGCACATTTAGGAAAACAATAATAGTAATCATAAAAATAATTCCAGGAAAAAAGTTATGTGATAATTTATTACATTTAAAAGATAAAATGTTCTGATCTCAGAAAATATTACAACCCAAGTCTAATAGGAAAGGTCAGGCTCTTAGGAAATCCTATTTTCACTAACATTTGGCAACACTGTGCAGTACGTACTGTTCTACGTCAATACAAAACAATATGAAATGTAGCAAAAATTACCATGCCATCAAGATGTCAAACAAGGGCTTCAAAATTATTTGTATTATGTTGCAATCGTTCCTTGTTTTTGGTTTTGGGCAGTTTAGAGAATAGAAAACTTCATAAAACCTATTCTGCTAATGAATCATTTAATGACCAAAACAATTCAATTTGTAAATATCTATAGTGAATTGTAATTTTCTAGCTTTGGATATACTTTTTTAAATGGAAAACAAAGTAAATAGGCTTGCATTTTTACATTCCACACCTATTTTGACCAGGGCACAATCCTTCAGCAACTAGATGAAAACATTATAACTCTTTATTTACAGTATTTTATATATATATTTTAGGACATTCTTCTATGTGTCATACCACATGCTAAGCGGAAATAACATTTATTTACTGATAAGGGCAAAACAGTACTGTCCATTGGTAAGTGTACTGATTTAACTAAGGCCATAAATGCTTACAAGCCTTCCGTCTAAAATGGAATTACCCATTTGTTTTTCCTTTTTGGAGAAGCATGTTTTCATAAATTGCCACAGAAGCAAAGCTTAGCATTCCAGCCAGGAGAGATTTGAAAATCTGTATATATCTGTCAATTTAAAGGTTAACAAAAATAAATTATTTTATTATAGTCCTGCAGTTTGCTTCAAAATCTTGGTAGCTAGTAGTTACAATAAAAAGAAATATTACCAGCATTAAGCTATAAGAGAACTTACCATTTTTTTTATGTAATTATGCATTATCAGATAAGTATGTCAAATACAAGAACTTCAAGCACCAGAGGCATAAAAATATTTTTCACTGTGGATACATGTCTCCTGTTAATGTGTCCTAAAAGTCAAAAAATACATGTGTGGAATAACATTATTTGTTTGGTAACAACAGTAGACTATTAGGTTTTGTATATTAAAATATGGTGACATTTTGGTGAAATGAATGTATCATCAATCGTCTGCTGATACTTTAAACCCCAACTCATTCTGCAAGTGAATATCCACCACATGAATCAGCAAAAATAAGTTCTGTTATTTTAAAGCTTATATTTAGTGTTGTGGCAACAACCGTTTCAGTAGATGAGAAGTAAGGGGATATACAGCAACACAAACTAAAATATATTATTTATTTTTATTAGTAGAGGAAGAAAAGGAACACAAAAGTCACATTAGTCAGCTTGTTCTGTATTTTACTCCCTCTTTGCTTGCTCCTTCTTCTTGACACTGGGGGAGCCAAAGAGCCCTGGCCCAAGGCTTTAGAAGGAATACATATGAAAGAAGAAAAAAGGCGTGTGACCTAACGCATGAATCAAGATAAAAAAAGTTTATTCTAAACAAATTGATATATACAAAGAAAAATACTACGTGTTCATGAATAAATAAGTTACAATATGCTCATTTGATAAAATTGTAAAAATGTATGCTCATACAAAATTAAAATTAAAATTAATAAATGGCTAACGCGTTTTGAGGGGTTTCCTCTTCATCAGAGCAAAGGAGAGGGAGGGTGAGGCGATGGTCGCAGTTGCTGCTACTGTCAACCAGCGTCTCCGCCTCCCAACAGAGGGAAGAAGGGGACTATTACGGTACTCAGTATAGGTATACAGTAAGAGTAAGGAGTGAAAAACAAAAATTGGAATTTTTTATAAAAGTTCAATTTTAATAGTTATTCCTTTACTCCACACCATTCCCTCCATTGCACCATTACTTTGGGCTATCTGAAGGACTTGGCATGGGCACTAACACCCCTTCTTTTCTTATGATATCACAGTATGGTGATATATATAACCGACTAATCTAATATCTATTTATCAGAGGCTGTCTGTTATCCTCTGTGTCCGCCGCAGGGGGAATTTTATGGGGTCCCGCATGCCCACAGAGATTTCCTGAACTGGGTGAGCTTGTCCTGAATTTTCATGTTTTGTACGGAATGTTTTATTATATTGTTAACAACTCTGCTGCTATAACCCTATATGCACTTGATGATTTGTTTGTTTTTGCTAAAACTACTTTATATCATATTATAGATTTGGTTCTCCTGAAGAAGCGGTGTTAACCGCGAAACCGGTTGAGAAATAAAGTTGTACACATATCTGCCATCTAAATTGTGCGGTTTCCACTTGTTCAGACTATGTGGTACCTCCCCTTTTTATGGTTATTTGTAATGTTGTTACTTTTGTCGTTTACAATCGCAACTGTATGCGGCATTGTAATTTTATGAAAATTGTTTCTATTAAAATTGAACTTTTATAAAAAATTCAAATTTTTGTTTTTCACTCCTTACTCTTACTGTATACCTATACTGAGTACCGTAATAGTCCCCTTCTTCCCTCTGTTGGGGGGCGGAGACGCTGGTTGACAGTAGCAGCAACTGCGACCATCGCCTCACCCTCCCTCTCCATTGATCTTGACATTTTGTGATGATGGTACCTATACCTATTGTATTCTTATTGATAACTTAGGCCGTTCGTTTTGTACTCTTCATCAGAGCCTTGAAAATCGAAAACAGGTCTGTATACTGTGGTAGGTCTATATAGAGAGAAAGGACTGGGTGCTGTGTGGTGCTGTGTATAGTCCTGTGCTGAATTGCAGCCATACACAGCACCACACAGAATCCCGGCAGGAGGATCGCAGCGTCAACCAAGGAACGACTCAGGCATTTAGCCACTGACCACAAGCTGTAGCATCTAAACCAGCCAGTGGGTCTTGAAGACCAACACTAACTATTAATAGATGACAACATCTGTATATACTTTTCCTTACGGTGCTGAGAGCCCTGCAATGTGGAAGGAAATACTACTAGAATAAAGGCGAATCCGCCTATATAAATGTACCATCCATCATGTGATACACCTCTCATCCAGTCGTTTCTCTCTATATAGACCTACCACAGTATACAAACCAGTTTTTGCTTTTCAAGGTTTTGATGAAGAGGAAATCCCTCGAAACTCGTTAGAATTTTATTGATTTTAACCCTTGTATGGGCATCAATTTTTACAATTTTATCAAATGAGAATATTGTAACTTATTTATTCAAGTACACGTAGTATTTTTCTTTGTATATACCAACTTGTTTGGAATAAACTTTTTCATCTTGATTCATGCGTTAGGTCAAGCGCCTTTTTTCTTCTTTCATATATAGCCTTTTGGACTTCCCCTAGTCAGTCTAGGCAGTGGGGCACGTATGGTCACTTTATATTTATCATATCATTAAAAAATACTACCATCTTTTATAAGGTCCCCCACACTAGCACAGGAGAATATCTTTTCTGTTTAGACCTTTAGAAGGAATACCCCTTTTTTGTGAAAAAAAAACACAAAAAAAACACAATGATGAAGGGTATGTAGTCTGGTATTGACATAACAGAGGTCTGCACATACAGCACTACCTTTGCCTGGAGAATCCAGCTCATGTACCTGTGGTACCAGGCATCCTGTTAGAAACCCATGTTCAGCACTCTTGCCAGCACATACAGCACTACCTTTGCCTGGAGAATCCAGCTCATGTACCTGTGGTACCAGGCATCCTGTTAGAAACCCGTGTTCAGCACACTTGCCAGTCCCATAATAGCTGTTAAAAATTGCAATTATGAGATAAAGAGCCCCTGTCACCAACTTTAAAAAATGCTGGTAAAAGCACAGTAAATGATTTGTAATCACTTGCAATGTTACATGACTTATTTTTTTTAATTATTTATTTATGATTAAAACTATAAGAAGCTGCCCTGTGCCGACAGCATGCTGGAGAGCCAGACCACTGCATGGAGCACAGCAGTCCAGATCTAGAGCAGTACAACATGCTATTTGCACAGCACTTCAATCAACACTGCCCAGGAAGTATTCTTGTTGTTGACTGGAGTACTGTGCAGACTGTGAGACTATTGGGGACCCAGGCCACTGTACTTTGTGTAAACGCCTGTGTCGTCAGCCTTTAGTTTGCATGAAGCAGGAGGTCAGCTGCATGTCAAATGCACCTGTCAAGGAATTTTGAATAATCTCAAATTTATGTCAAACTGATGCCATGACTGATGTCATCTAAAGCCCTTCAACACTGGCCCTTAGATCAGGGGTTGGCTGTTCAACATTCTGCCAGCACAAGGCATCTCTTTACTATATACAATATCTCACAAAAGTGAGTGCACCCATCACATTTATGTAAATTTTTTATTATATCTTTTCATGTGACAACACTGAAGAAATTACACTTTGCTACAATGTAAGGTAGTGAGTGTACAGCTTGTATAACAGTGTAAATTTGCTGTCCCTTCAAAATAAACACGCTCCCAGCACAGAGACGAGCTCTTACAGAGAGCTCTGGGTCTCATACTAATGATCAGGACTGGGGACTCCAAATTTCCTATTACTTGATCACTGTGATAGCCTCTGATTGACTATCACAATGATTAGTCACTGCGCATCCCACTCATGTGTTTTCATTCTCTTCTTAATGGAGAGAAAGAAACATTATATATTTCTCTCCTTCCAGAAGAGAAAGATGTAAACAAACCCCAGGTGATGTCGGTATGGATAAAACACATCAGTGATTGAGCTAGCTCCATGTCATTACACTTTTTTGATTACCTATCACAGTTATAGAGATGTCCTATTGATATGCTCGTTGCTTCAGAATTGATGTATGTTTGTACCTTTTAAATAAAATACGTAAGAGATGGTTTTACACTGTGTGGAGACTTCTTGTCTTTTATGAATGTTGGAGCTCATGATCAAATGAGAGGGCTGGTCATTGTGGAGAGTTATGGTGTCAGTTCTTCAGAGAATGGTATTTCCATATTTATGCGTGTTTGACTCACTGCCGCTGGCATTTAAGTCCATACATTCCAGTAAGTGTGTTTACTCTCCCTCCTGTGTGGTGGATGCACGTGTTATGGTGACTTTTGCACTTTTTGAATTTTTTGCACATATTTATTTATTTGCACATTGCACTTTATTATTTGATATATGGTGTGACAGGAGTCAGTTTGGGCGGGGAGAGGGGGCTTGTGAAACTCAGATTACCTTAGAGAGCTCTGGAAACTCCTGGTCCAGCTCCTCCAGCCCCTCCCATGTGTAAGTTACCCTGTGTCTATTAGGGGCACAGGGTGACAGTGAACCCCAGTCGGGTCTTCACTAACCCGACTCACCATACAACCACACCAAACTCAGCATCTCATGTTATCCCTGTTATCCTGGGTCTTATATATGTGGTTTGGATTGAAAGAATGAAGGGGCTTTTTCACTTTGGACAGTAATATTTCTGAACAATATCCCTCAAGAAATATGTGAAGATGAATTAATTCCACCTTTCCGACTGCTAGAATATTGCATGAGCTTGGTCTCATAAACTGTTGTTGACTTTTTACTAGATTGTTTGAGGTGTGGCTGCATTCCATTGTTCTATTGTTTCTGTCTGAAGCGAAAGAGCCCCTTCATTCTTTCAATACAAACCATGTATAAAAGACCGAGGATAACAGGGGTAACATGAAATGCTGAGTCCGGTGTGGTTGTACGGTGAGTTGGGTTAGTGCCGACCCGACTGGGGTTCTCGGTCACCCTGTGCCCCTAACAGACACAGAGTGACTTACACATAGGAGGGGCCGGGAGCTGGACCAGGGGTTTCCAGAGCTCTCTAAGGTAAGCTGGGTTCCACAAGCCCCCCTCCCAAACTGACTCCTGTCATACTATAATTCATTTGAGTACAAATTGTGTTTCATTTAGAGCTATACGGTACAGACCATGAAGCTGCACCATTAACTGAAATAAAGAAGCACCAACACCAGTTCTTTCAACATATCAAACAATGAACATTAACATCTATCCTGCCTCCACCTAACAACCTATTCTATTTTCCCCATCAGCTTATCCCCCACAGTTATTACCTTTTGTATCACCTGATCCTCTCTTTTAGATTGTAAGCTCAAACTAACAGGGCCCTCTGATCCCTCCTGTATTGAATTGTAATGTAACTGTACTGTCTGCCCTCACATTGTAAAGTGCTGAGCTAACTGTTGGTTCTATATAAATAATAATATAATAATAATAATAATAATCAGACATGGAGTTAAGCTGATGCATTACCCTGAATAGCCACTACTGCCTCACAGAAGATGTTCTATTGAACGAAACATACGTCAGGAAAGGCAAGTAATAGCGGTGACATCTTAGCACTTGTGGATAGTGTCTGAGCAAGCTTATGTTTTAAAGATCCAGTGAAAACAGGCACAGATCACCAGTGAGGAAAGGAGGTACATCTTAGTTCGTGTCTAACAATTGCACAGACAATAATGGGAAACTTTTAAAAAAAAAAATTTAATAAAGGAATTGTCAAAAACTGTCTCCTGTAATTTTTACTTTTTTGACACTTTTTTTGGTGAATGGGTAGGGGTACAATGTACCCGATATCCATTCACATGGGGGGGCTGGGATCTGGGGGTCCCCTTATTAAAGGCGGCTTCCAAATTCTGAGAAGCCTCCTGCCCGCAGACCCCCACAATCACTGGGCAAGGGTTGTGGGGATGAGGCCCTTGTCCCTATCAATATGGGGACAAGTTATTTTGGGGGACCCCAAAGCACCCTCCCTATGTTGAGGGCATGTGGCCTGGCACAGTTCAGGAGGGGGGCACTCTCTCGTCCCCCCACCTTTTCCTGCGGCCTCCCAGGTTGCGTGCTTGGATAAGGGTCAGGATAGATTTTGGGGGGACCCCACGCCAATTTTTTTATTTTGGCGCATGGTTCGCCTTAAAATCCATACCAGACCTGTAGGGCATGGTATGGCTTTTGGGGGGACCCCTATGTCGTTTTTATTAATTTTGGCACGGGGTTCCCCTTAATATTCATACCAGATCCAAAGGGCCTGTTATGGACTGGGGGGAACCCACGCCATTTTTTTCAATTTTCAATTACATTTTTTTCTTTAGAAATGTAATTTTGCTGTGGAAATGTTATGAACATGGGAAAGATGTGCTACTTTACAGGCAGACCAAAGATACCCCCCAGGCACAATATTTAAAGGAATATTTAATTTTTATTGTTTCACTTTAAGCATTATTAAAATCACTGCTCCTGAAAAAACAGCTATTTTAAAAAAAAATGTTGTAATTGATACATGTCCTCTGGGGCAGTACCCGGGTCCCCATACACTTTTTATGGCAATAACTTGCATATAAGCTTTTAAGATGAGCACTTTTGAGTTTTCACGTTTGTGTCCCATAGACTTTGACAGTGTTTGAGTGTTCACACAAATTTTTTGCCTGTTCGCATGTTTTGTTGCGAACCGAACTGGGTCGTATTCGGCTCATCCCTACTCTACACATGTGTGGGGTCTTTAAATTAACCTTATCTTGCACAATGCACATTAGCCCCTCCATCTCCATCCTCCCACTTTTTTGCAACCTGTGTCTTTCACCTTCTCCTCCATCTGTGTACAACCTGTACAATAATGTATCGAGTGCACCATTACCAAGCTTTAATCCCCAAAATACCAGCATGTTTCTTCATTTCCAAAAAATTGTGGCAAAAATGAGATCACCTTTGGTTATCTACTTACTATAAAAGTGTTTATTTTCTGTGGTTTTCGTATTGTCCTGGAATTGTTATTTTACAGAAAGTAAGGAAGACTGTTTTATTTTAAAATTTGTGGTTCCTTTTCCAGCTTTTAGTAAAATACCATAATACCAATAAAAGAAAATTCAATCAAACCATTATAGCACTGGGTAATTACAGGTTGGTACTCAAGTGGCTAACCAACCTCCTTTTCTTCAGAGCTTATTATTTATTTTAAATAATTCCTACTTTACATTACAGGTGTTTTGGTGAGGTCTGGGTCAGTCTAGGATGGGTCATGACTGGGTGAACAGTAGAAAGACTCACCTAAACAGTGGTTCCCTAGGGAGCTACATGTGTCTTACATATCTTTGCTGATGGCTGCAGTCTCAGTTGGAAAGACTGAAAGATTAAATCTGACAAGATTGAATCTGACCAGTGTCTGTTTTAGAAACACTATTCGGGGCGTGGCCAAGATGGCAACCTAGGAGGACGTGTTGCATGGAGCTCTGCTGAAGGACATCCTAATATCCTGACTCCTGGCTAATACCTTGCGAGGGGAACCTCCTATAATAGCCTGAATGCCATATAGAACACGTCGGCGGGCCACAAAGCTACGATTCCCGCAGAATCTGGATGATATAGCCCCGATTGTGAACTCACACGTGGCGGATTCTCCCCGGAGGATATCCAATATGGCGTCTCAGACAGAGGCCGCAGACCCGACGGAGACGGCACAGCTCGGATTCCCGGAGGTCATGGCTGCGATCGCCTCCTGCCAGGCTGCTTTGACGAGCAAGATCGAATCTGTGCAGCTGGACGTGAGTCTGATTAGACAGGACCAGGACAAGCTTCGGTCGAGAGTGTCGGAGGTGGAGGAGCGGGTAGGCCTGACCGAGGACGCGGTCGCGGACCATTCTGCATCCATCCGCACGCTACAGACGAAAATCCGGGCTCTGGAATACAAAGTAGATGATTCCGAGAACCGGAATCGAAGAAACAATCTTCGGATTGTTGGAATGCCAGAAGGCGCCGAGGGGAAAAATCCTACGGTCTTTGTGGAGGAGCTACTGAAAACCCTGCTCCCAGCGGCGCAATTCTCCCCCTTTTACACTGTGGAACGGGCGCATCGGATCCCCCCTGTCCCCGGGCCGCCTGGATCCAACCCCCGTACCCTGATCTTCCGTATGCTTAACTTCAGGGACCGGGATGCGGTGCTGAGAGAGGCGCGCAGGGTAGGTGACGTAAAGTTCCAGAATGCAAACCTGCTTTTCTTTCCAGACTATTCTGCAGAAACACAGAAAATGCGCAGGTCTTTTGACCAAGTGAAAGCATCGCTCAGAGCACGGAACATTAAGTATAGCATACTTTTCCCGGCCAGATTGAGGGTACAGGATGGTGAGACGGTTAAATTCTTTACATCTCCCCGGGAGGCTGCCACCTGGCTCGAGGCTCTCCCACAGCACCGTTAATTTAGTGTTTGCCTTCTTTTTCTTTTCTCCCTGAATTGACATGGATTTCACCATGTAGTTACCATCTTTTTAACTGCTAAAGATGTTCTCTACTACTTGTACTCAGCGATGGTGACTTTGATGCCAGCAGCTAGTTTTGTGCTAACCCGCTACTCTGGATGTCTAGGATGGCAAATCTTTCCGAGCACACCTAGCATAGAGGAAGATTGACCCATGGATGACCCTCTAGGAGTCGTCCCATTGCACCAGCTGTTGTTATGATCGCTGTATGGGATAAGGATGCTGCTGGATCGATTGTCCAGTGCAGTGCCACAGGGACGTGCATGAAGCGAATTCTTGAACTTTAGATCCTGATGCCTGCTTGGACTTTACAAATGCTGAGAGCAGCTACTGGAAGATATTTAACCTGAAGTTGATCTATGAGAGGGAGGGGGGTCCTGTTCTATATATATTTTTTTTTTTTCTTTTCTTTTTAATTTTGGTTTTATTTTCCTTTTCTCCTGAATAGGTGCCCCTGTGATAACTATTAAGAAAGGATCACCATACCTTATATAATTTTTTATTTTCAGCATCGCAGTTAAAGCAACTACATCTGGAATGGTAGTGTTGTTATTAAGAAATGTGCCCCTGTAATCAATTCAGGTGACTTGTTATATTTACTGTATGTTATGGTTACTAGTAATCAAGTTAAGAGAGAAAGTGTGCCTAATACTTGGGCATTGTAACTAAGCTATTTTACCCCTGCAACAGCCCAGGTGACATGAATCTTTATAACAAATGATATATGTTTTCTTTACTGGCTGAGTTAATTGAGAGGATGCCCAGAGCCCTCACACTGTAACCAAGATCTGTGCCCCTGCATTAGTTCAGGAGAAATAGGCCGTTATATTATATATGTCTTGTAAGCATCTCTGTTGTCTGGCTAGACAACTTCACCGTATTTGAGTCCACGCCCCTACTACAGTTGTAATAGTTGGGATTTATGGGTACCGACACATCACCAGTTTCAAGGGGGTGTGGGGGAGGGGGGGATGGTTTCTGCCGTTGCAGACACAAGGGAGTTGAATATGTTCTTAGTTTTTCTAAACGAGGAGTTGCTCATGATACAAAAGGGATAAGATGTCCTTCACTACAGTACGAATTAAGTGTAGATATAAGCTTAGATCTATTTCTGTATAGAGTTCATGATGCTGGGATCTGCTATCCCTACAGTGGTTTGGGGGATGGGTGGGGCCTGCGGATCCTGACACAAGTTTCTTTTGGCAATTTACTAGATGACTGACATCTCTATTATATCGTGGAATGTCAGGGGACTAAACTCAGCCGTAAAAAGGTCTCTTGTCTTTAGATATATACAGAAACACCTACCCCATGTATGCATTTTACAGGAGACGCATCTGATTGGCTCTAAAATTCTTGGGTTAAAAAAGGCCTGGGTGGGAGCACATTACCATTCTACCTACTCTGGCTACGCTAGGGGGGTGAGTGTTCTGATCCGCAGGTCCCTCCCATTCCAGATTCTTGATGTTAAGACGGATGTCGAGGGTAGATATGTGATAATACATATGACTGTACACACCAGGCCAATGGTGTTGGTGGGTCTGTACCTTCCCCCTCCTGCGAGGGCCCAACTTCTCTATGACATTATGCAAATTGTCATGGGATACCACACACAAGCAGTATTTATTTTTGGAGACTTTAATTTGGTGCCCTCCCAGGAGGCGGATAGACTTAACCCCGGGTCTCGCATCTCGTCGGAGCTGCAGCACTGGGCAAGTACGTTTGCGCTGACAGATGCATGGCGACATTTTCATCCTAGGGACCGAGAGTACACCTGCCACTCAGCTTCATACAGGGCCCTATCCCGTATAGACTTAGCATATGTCTCAGGGGGTGCACTATGTTGGACAAGAGAGGTAAAACACTTGGCACGAGGTATCTCGGACCATGCTCCCCTAAACCTTGTTTTCTCCTTGGATAGACCCACAGGACCTAGACTGTGGCGTCTGTCCAGATACTGGGCGCTGGACGAGCAGATTCAGGAGGTACTGCCGGAGGCTATTTGTAGCTTTTGGCTGCGACATAATGGATCTGTGGACCCCCTGATCCTCTGGGATACCTTTAAGGCCTGGGTTAGGGGGGAGTATATATCCCGTATCTCTACACTTCAGAAAGAGGCGGGTCGATCCCTGGAGCGACTGGAGGGAGAGGCGGGGGAAACTGAAGCTGCATATGTAAGATCACCTACTGAACCCAATTACCACTCTTGGCAGAGAGCTCTGAGGGACCTTTCCCTATTTAATATAGAACAAACTAAGAAATCCATGCTGCATTCCACACAGAGAATATTCGAACATGGCAATAAAAATGGGAGATTGTTGGCTTGGCTGGCGCGGGGACAGTTGGCAACCACACACATAGCGGGGGTACGGGACGACAATGGAGTGTTGCTGACCTCTCCGGAGGATATTAATGCTAGATTTTCCCGTTTTTTTAGTGATCTATACACTTCCAGAACTAGTGGTAACTCTTTGGCATTGCAGGAGTACTTGAATAACATACCCTTTCCTACACTATCTGAGGAGCATAGGGCAATGATGGATAAGGATATATCCCTGGAGGAGGTACAGGCTGCGATTGGGGGTTTGCAGAAAGGGAAAACCCCGGGGGTGGATGGGCTCCCCACGGAGTTCTATTCTCAGAATATGGAGCTGCTTGCTCCTAAACTTACGTCATTGTTTGCTGCAATTGCGGGGAGGGGTGATTTACCGGAGTCCATGGAAGAGGCGGTCATAGTCTTGATACATAAACAGGGCAAGGATCCTCAGGAGTGTGCGTCCTACCGGCCCATCTCATTACTTAACGTGGATACCAAAATTCTAGCCAAAATCCTTGCCACCCGCTTGTCCTCAATCATTTCCACATTGATCCACGTTGACCAGACCGGTTTTATGCCCGGCAAGGGGACAGATATCAATATTAGGCGTCTCTTCCTCAACCTGTCCATTGCCCATGATAACTGTGGGGATAGAGTGATCGCCTCCTTGGACGCTGAGAAGGCGTTTGACTCTGTGGAGTGGGATTTTCTTGGGGAAGTGCTGGAGAGATTCGGTTTTGGTCCTGGCTTTTGCCAATGGATCAAGATTCTGTATAGGGCACCGAGGGCTAGGGTGCGCACTAACGATAGGATATCTGACCCCTTCCCACTCCACAGAGGCACTCGCCAGGGGTGCCCACTGTCGCCTAGTCTATTCGCTCTGGCTCTGGAGCCACTGGCGATTCTGGTCAGGGAGTCCTCGGAGATCAAGGGGATGCAGATTGGCAGACTTGAAGAGAAAATCTCATTATACGCGGACGATACACTACTTTACTTAAATGACGCAGGACCATCTCTGCTGGCCGCTCTGACCATCTTTGATAGATTTGGTGCTGCATCGGGGATTCGAATAAACTGGTCTAAATCGGTTCTTTTCCCTCTGGATGGTGGGATCCCTGTCGCGACGGGTGGGGCGCCCCTTCAGTGGGTCTCAGAGTTTAAGTACCTCGGGGTTCGAGTGTCCAGGGATGTTGCCCATTACTACAACCTGAATATACTTCCATTGCTTTACCTCCTGAGGGAACGTTGCCGAGCGTGGTCTGGACTCCCCTTGAATTTGCTGGGGCATATAAACGTCTTGAAAATGATGCTCCTGCCCAAGTTCACTTATCTTTTTAGAAATAGTCCGATCTGGCTCCCGGCGTCCTTCTTTCAGGAAATAGATAAACAAATTATCTCCTTCATTTGGAATGCGGCTGTTCCGCGTCTAGCTAAGACCACACTGCAACTCCCTACACAGCTGGGGGGGCTTGCTCTCCCTAATTTTAAACTTTACTACTGGGCGGCGATGCTGGTGACGACGTACTGGTGGTTTGAGGGGAAACGATCTAATGCGGCTGTATGTGTAGAGGCGGCGAGGCTGGGCTCGTTACAGGATCTTCAAAATCTGGTATATAGGGGGGTAAAAGCGTATGCGGAGCTCCCTGCCCCGACCAAGGCAACACTTCAGGTGTGGAAAATGGCTAGAAGGAGCTTTTCCTTGGTGGGACGTTGGGCGCCGGTACAGCCACTTTGGGGAAATCCTCAGCTACCCCACTACCGAACAATTCCTGATCCCCAATTATGGGCAAGATTTGGAATCAAAACCCTAAGAGACATTATGCCCAATGGAGAACTGTTATCCTTTGCGCTAATGGCAAGGACATATAGGCTCCCGGGATGGATGTTTTTCCGGTACGCTCAGTTGCGTCATGCGACCCGGGCACAATTTCCTGTCCCGCCGCTAATACAATTAGATCCGCTAGAAGACTTGTTGTCCAGTGAGGACCTGGGGAAACCCCTATCTGCCATATATAGTTTATTGCTGCCCAGGGAACTGCCCAAGATGGACAGGTTGTGGAATACCTGGAAACTGGACATTCCTACGCTGGATAGAGAGGACTGGGAGACCTCTCTGGAACAGGGGCCCAAACTGGTGATATCAGCAGGGGACAAACTGACACAAATAAACTTTCTCCATAGGGTTTACTTCACCCCGGAGAGGTTATCCAAGATATATCCTGACAGAGATCCCCATTGCCCTAGATGTCAAACTCAGATTGGCACATATCTCCACATGTTCTGGGACTGCCCTGCTTTGTCAAAATTCTGGCTGGGAGTGTATGATCACCTAAACCTTAGAATGGACTTGTCCGTTCCCA
This sequence comes from Lithobates clamitans, assembly GCA_037952925.1. NCBI lineage: Eukaryota > Metazoa > Chordata > Amphibia > Anura > Ranidae > Lithobates > Lithobates clamitans. The sequence continues at coordinate 8,780,973 of JBBGZY010000655.1, forward strand.
AAACACCCGAGATGGCCCTACTGGGAATACATGAGGATGAACACAGATCGCACCATGCAAAAATATTAATCTCGCTTCTATTCTATTACGCAAAAAAAGAGATCCTTGCTAGATGGACCTCTACTGAACCCCCGACCCTATCCTCTTGGGAAAAGAGAATTAACAAAGCATTGCCCCTCTATAGATTGACGTACACTAGTCGGGGATGCCCATGGAAATTTGATAAGGTTTGGTTACCATGGATGAGCTGACAAGGTTTTGAAGTACATGATGGAAATACCTAGTATGCTTCACAAGTAACTACTTATTGAATTGCGGTAGATGTCTTGGAAAATGGTATGATAACAACTATGTGAGCAAGAGATTACCTCCAATCAAATATGATCTGCATTTATATGTACTTGTATGCACATGGCCTGTGATACTCCTTTCCTTTTTGTACTGTATATTATATCTTTCAATAAAGCACTCCTGATTGTTAAAAAAAAAGAAACACTATTCAAATTTAACACCCTTTGTGAATAAGGTTAAAATCTAAGTTAAATTTTTTTCTTTCAACATCAGCCCAGGGGGCAATATTTACTGTCTATGACTGCCCTATGAATGGAAGAGGTGGACCTTTCACTTATTCACCCATCATCTGTTTATAGAGCGCTTTTCAGTGCTGAAAGCTATAGTAAAGCTTCTAGGAATAGAGGAGGAGGGCAGAATGGGCTGGCATAGTTGTCACTCTTGTTGAGTGTCTATGACAGGTCCCATGGCTGTATCATCACCTGAAGTTTACCGCTGTTGTGGAATAGGGAGGGGGGGATGACTGAAGATTTCAACTAAAAGAGCAGGAACTAGAACAAGGGACACACATCTTGTTAAATTTAGGTATTGTCCCTTTGTACTGTTTTTTTTTTGTTTAACCAAATTTAGGCTTCAATTGCTATTAAATTGCATTTGAAGGAAAAGCTGCAGAGGGAGGAAAACAGCCCGAGGCAGGTACCGTAAGGACGAAGTTTGCTCACTTGGCTTCCAGGGACAAATAACAGCATTTCCTAAAAGGCTACAGACACTGTCCAGTGATATTCTTACTAGGCTGTCTTGCATTGAATACTCAAATTCATCTATGCTGCATGATGTTTTATTGAAACAAAGGAACCGATTATAGATTTCAGAAGGAACAGGCCTGAACCAGCACCGCTTTTTATTAAAGGCGTGTGCTTGAAGCGGTTCTCAACCTTTAAGTTTCTGGGAACATGCATTTCAGAAAATTTATCATGGACAATTAATGTCAAAGCCATTATTAAGAAATCACAACGTTTATATTTTTTGCGACTCCTTAGGAAGAATGGTTTGGAGGGTACTAGAGACCTTCTATCGCTCTTCCATTGAGAGTACATTAACGTATCATATTCTAGTTTGTATGCAGGCAAGAAAAAATGCTCTAAAGGGAGTGGTTCAAACAGCGCAAAAAATTGTAGGGTGTGAACTTGTTTCTCTCGAAAAATATATGAGACTCGTTGCCTCTGTAAGGCAGAAAAAATAGTGAGAGACCAGACTCATCCTGGTTGTCACTTCTTTGAATTATTGCCATTTGGGACATGTTTTAGGGTGATTAAAACAAGGATAAAAAAGATTTAAAAAGAGCTTCTTTCCCAGGGCTATTAAGGCCATCAATGCAGCAATGAAATGAAAAAGGTCACATAGTATTATTTTATTGTCTTGTCTAGTTGTTAATGTGGGGACTTTTTTTATATTTTTGGTATAATGAATCCTCCATGGTAACTGCATGGTTGATAATTGTGATGTATGACTATTGTGTGGAGTAGAAATGTAATTTCATTGTGAATTTGTTTTCTACAATGACAATAAATCTTATCTTATCTTATCTTATCTTATCTTATCTTATCTTATCTTATCTTCTCTTCTCTTATCTTATTGCCAACACTTAATTGAACAAGCTGAAGTTAGAAGCTGATTGGTTTCTATGCAGAAGTGAGCCTGATTTTTCACTCCTGCACTAGTAAATAAACTCCATAGAGATAACTTTAAAAGGTGATTTAACCTAGATCTATCATTGATATTTTCATTCCAATTTCTGTCATTGAGTTTCCAGGTTATCCATTGCAGCAATCATAGGGGGTTCTCACCTCCTTTATTTTCTAAGAAAACAGTAGTGACACCTATTCTCTGCAACAGAAGGAATAAGTCCTTATGGTATACATTAGGGATGAGGCCCTTGTCCCTCCATCAACATGGGGACAAGGTGCTTTGGGGGGGCTACCCCAAAGCACCCTGCCCATGTTGAGGGCATGTGGCCTGGTATGGTTCAGGGGGGTGCTCTCTTGTCCCCCCTCTTTTCCTGCGGCCTGACAGGTTGCATGCTCAGATATGGGCCTGGTATGAATTGTTGGGGGGACCCCCAAACCATTTTTTTATTTTGGCGCAGGGTTCCCTTTAAAATCCATACCAGACCTGAAGGGTCTGGTATAGATTTTGAGGGGGACCCTATGCAATTAAAAAAAAAAAAATTGGCGCAGGTTCCCCTTAATATCCATACCAGACCTGAAGGGCCTGGTATGGAATTTGGGGGGACCCCACGCAATTTTTAAAAAAAATTTGGTTCAGGGTTCCCCTTAATATTCATACCAGACCCATAGGACCTAGTATTGGACTGGGGGGATCCCATGCCGTTTTTTTCAATGACTTTTATCTGTATTGCTGGACCCGACAATTCATTATAGCCACTATTACTTTTAAAATGTGCCACTTTACAGGCATACTATCGTCACCCCCTAGGTACAAAATTTAAAGGAATATTTCACTTTTATTGTTTCACTTTAAGCATTATTAAAATCACTGCTCCCGAAAAAACGGCCATTTTTAAAACTTTTTTTGGCATTGATACATGTCCCCTGGGGCAGGACCCAGGTCCCCAAACACTTTTTATGACAATACCATGCATATAAGCCTTTAAAATTAGCACTTTTGATTGCTCCCATAGACAATTCATTATAGCCGCAAGTACTTTTAAATGACTTTTTTTCCTTTAGAAATGTCATTTTGTGCAGGGACTGTTCTAAACACGGGAAAAATGTGCAACTTTACAGGCATACTATGGACACCCCCCAGGTATGAAATTTAAAGGAATATTTCGCTTTTATTGTTTCACTTTAAGCATTATTAAAATCACTGCTCCCGAAAAAACAGACAAAAAAACTTTTTTTTTGCATTGATACATGTCCCCTGGGGCAGGACCCGGGTCTCCAAACACATTTTATGACAATACCAAGCATATAAGCCTTTAAAATTAGCACTTTTGATTTCTCCCATAGACTTTGAAAGGGTGTTCCGCGGCTTTCAAATTTGCTGCGAACACCCCAAATTGTTCGATATTCGGCGAAGAGGTGAACATCGGGCACAGCAGTGCAGTGTTTATCCTCATGATACAACACAGGAAGCACCTCCATGGTTAACAGAGGACAGAATTAAAATTAGACTTGAGAAACTTAACATTAATAAATCACCGGGACCAGATGGCTTGCATCCGAGGGTACTTAGGGAACTCAGTCAAGTGATTGCCAGACCGTTGTTCCTAATTTTTACAGACAGTCTATTGACTGGAATGGTACCAGCTGATTGGGGAAAAGCCAATGTAGCACCAATATTTAAAAAGAGCCCAAAATACATCCCTGGGAATTACAGACCAGTTAGCCTAACATCATTAGTATGTAAACTCTTGGAGGGGATGATAAGGAACTATATACAAGATTTTAGTAATAAGAACGATATCATTAGCAGTAATCAGCATGGATTCATGAAGAATCGTTCTTGCCAAACCAATCTATTAACCTTCTATGAGGAGGTGAGTTGCCATCTAGATAAAGGAAGGCCCGTAGACGTGGTGTATCTGGATTTTGCAAAAGCATTTGACACAGTTCCCCATAAACGTTTACTGTACAAAATAAGGTCTGTTGGCATGGACCATAGGGTGAGTACATGGATTGAAAACTGGCTACAAGGGCGAGTTCAGAGGGTGGTGATAAATGGGGAGTACTCGGAATGGTCAGGGGTGGGTAGTGGGGTTCCCCAGGGTTCTGTGCTGGGACCAATCCTATTTAATTTGTTTATAAACGACTTGGAGGATGGGATAAACAGTTCATTCTCTGTATTTGCAGACGATACTAAGCTAAGCAGGGCAATAACTTCTCCGCAGGATGTGTAATAACCTTGCAAAAAGACCTGAACAAATTAATGGGGTGGACGACTACATGGCAAATGAGATTCAATGTGGAAAAATGTAAAATAATGCATTTGGGTGGCAAAAATATGAATGCAATCTATACACTGGGGGGAGAACCTCTGGGGGAATCTAGGATGGAAAAGGACCTGGGGGTCCTAGTAGATGATAGGCTCAGCAATGGCATGCAATGCCAAGCTGCTGCTAATAAAGCAAACAGAATATTGGCATGCATTAAAAGGGGGATCAACGCAAGAGATAAAACGATAATTCTTCCAATCTACAAGGCTCTGGTCAGGCCGCACCTGGAGTATGCTGTCCAGTTCTGTGCACCAGTCCTCAGGAAGGATGTACTGGAAATGGAGCGAGTACAAAGAAGGGCAACAAAGCTAATAAAGGGTCTCGAGGATCTTAGTTATGAGGAAAGGTTGCAAGCACTGAACTTATTCTCTCTGGAGAAGAGACGCTTGAGAGGGGATATGATTTCAGTTTACAAATACTATACTGGTGACCCCACAATAGGGATAAAACTTTTTCGCAGAAGAGAGTTTAATAAGACTCGTGGCCACTCATTACAATTAGAAGAAAAGAGGTTTAACCTTAAACTACGTAGAGGGTTCTTTATTGTAAGAGCGGCAAGGATGTGGAATTCCCTTCCACAGGCAGTGGTCTCAGCGGGGAGCATTGATAGCTTCAAGAAACTATTAGATAATCACCTGAATGGCCGCAACATACAGGAATATATAATGTAATACTGACACATAATCACACACATAGGTTGGACTTGATGGACTTGTGTCTTTTTTCAACCTCACCTACTATGTAACTATGTAACTATGTAACCTCCTGTTTGATGGTGCCTACATAGTTTTGAGCCAATGCCACTTGGACGAGCCAGTGGTATGACACCAATGATCTTTATAGCTCTCTGTAAGGGGGCTATTCTTACACTGACCACCAAAGTAAAGGGCATTGTTCCCACTGATCCCCAATGAATGGGTTTTATCAGGGGTTCCCCGAGACGTGAAAATAATTTTAAGGGTTCCCCTGGGGTAAAAAAGGTTGAGAAAGGCTGCACTAGATGCTGATCTGACACTCTCCGTCCCCTTTTTCCTTTCCCTTTCCTTTACCCATTACCTAATTTTTAGTTTAAGTTGTAATTTTAGTCAACACTTTAGTGAAACATTTGCCAAAAGTAAAAACTTGGTCTAAACTATTGAATATTGTTGAGAGATTGCTTATCACTTCTAAAGAATAATTGAACATTTTAAATGCTATTAAGCCACCGATTCTCTTTTATGTCAAATAGATATGAGTCCATTTGTTATTATAATTATTAGTATTTATACAGGTGTTGCTTTAAACACATTACTTATTTCTTATAAACAGTACAAGGTTACCCGATATACTGTGTATAATTTATTTACATAAAATGTAAATTTAATTTTTGGATTATGAAAATCAGTTTATAAGGTGGATAACGCTAATTGCAATCTATACAACCAGTATTTTATAAGAGACTTGTTAATAAATTATTCTAAATGCATTCTTAGTGCTTTGATTTGGAATGCATGCCAAGTATGAATTACTGAATTTGTTTGCAATGGAAGTGTGCCATTTTTAAGATGTATTTTTAGCTTGTTCAGGTGTTCCTCTGAACACTGGACTTTTAGCTTGTTCTTTGAGAGCTGAACGGCATGTATAGTAGATGTTTTTTCTGTCACTATTATATGTGACAGCTTCCTTCTCCCTCTGTAAATGGTTGGTAAATGGTTGGTAATTAAGCAACAGAAACCCACTGTGTCCTTAGCAACCAGTGATCATACCTGATCCCATTCATTTGCTGGCCATATAACCAAAGGGCAGGGATACTAAATGACATCATTGCCCAAATATGGGCAAATAGCCATATTTTGGTCAATAACATCCCTGGGTTTACCTCGCCCCTTCATTTACATTTAGCAACAGAGACTGCGGCTGTCATTCATGTCAAGTGTAGCGATGAGATTGGGCATGTTCGATGATCAGTGACTGACAAAGATCTGTAACCATTAAATGATGTGATTGAAGATGTATTTTCATCATGGCACTTTTTTGTGTTGTTTTAGTTTTTTTAAAGGGTTTGTTAACTCATTTATTTAACCCCTTGCCGCCCGCCATATAGCAAAATGACGGCGGAAAAGTGGTTTCAATATCATGACCGGACGTCATATGATGTGATCAGGATATTAAGCCGCTACATGCCCCCCGGGGGTGCACATCGCAGCGATCGTTGTTGCGGTGTGTTAGTCTGATACCCCGCAACACCGATCTAGGTAAAGAGTCTCTGACGGAGACTCTTTACCACGTGATCAGCCGTGTCCAATCACGGCTGATCAAGATGTAAATAGGAAGAGCTGGTGATCGGCTTTTTCTCATTTGCGTCTGACAGATGCGAGGAGATGAGAGCCGATCGGCTGCTCTCCTGACGGACGGGCTGTGCTGATTGTTTATCAGCACAGCCCCCCTCAGATCCCACCCAAGACCAATAGGGAAGCCGCCCAGGACCATCAGGGAAGCCGCCCAGGACCACCAGGATGGCCATCCACACTGGACCACCAGGTATGCCCCCTAGACCCCCAGGGAAATACTAATCTGTGCCCAGGCAGCTGCCAATCAATGCCCAGGCAGCTGCCAATCAGTGCCCGCTCACAATGCCTACCACTGCCAGTGCCACCAGGGATGCCTATCAGTGCTGCGTATCAGTGACCATCAGTGCCATGTATCAGTGCCCAGCAGTGCCACCTATCAGTGCCCAGCAGTGCTGCCTATCAGTGCCGCCTATCAGTGCCACCCATAAGAACCCACCTTTGCAGCCTTTTAGTGCCCATCAGTGTCGCCTATCAGTGCCCATCAGTGCCACCCATGAGTGCCCATCAGTGCCGCCTATCAATGCCCATCAGTGCTCCATATCAGTGCCACCCATCAGTGCCGCCTACCAGTGCCCATCAGTGCCGCATATCAGTGCCCATCGCCAGTGCCCGTCAGTGCCCGCTCATTATCAGTGCCTGTCAGTGGTGCCTTAACAGTGCCCATCAGTGAAAGAGAAAACGTACTTATTTACAAATTTTTTTTTACAGAAACAAAAGCAAAACTTTTATTCTTTTCAAAATTTTCAGTCTTTTTTTAATTGTTTAGCAAAAAATAAAAACCACAGAGGTGATCAAATACCACCAAAAGAAAGCTCTATTTGTGGGAACAAAATGATAAAAATTTAGAGACAGCACTGAAAGCTGAAAATTAGTCTGGGCAGGAAGGTGTATAAGTGCCCTGTATTGAAGTGGTTAAGACAATATCAGCCCCTCTATTAGAGGCTGGCATAGCACACAATGTAAGTAGTTTTAAAAAACGAGCGCTCTAAATACTGAATTTGAGCTGTCTTCAGGCCGGTCAGATGACTTGCGGCCTCTTTACAGTTCCGATGGATGTCTCCTGCGGGAGGAGCAGTGATCTCCCTCTGACATCAGCCGGGGAGATCACGTGGCCACTTGTCTCCTCTGCAGAAGCTCTATCTCGTAGCTGTAAAGCGGCTACGAATCACGTGACCTGCCTGAAGACAGCTCAAATTTGGTATTTAGAATGATTGTTTTTTTAAAACTACTTACATTGTGTGCTATGATGCATGATGATTGTATGATGCAGGGACGTACTCTGACCACGGTGGTCAGGGCTGAGCAGATGATTTTTGTGGTCAGCATAGAGAGGGGATACAGGAAGTGGCAGGTTCAGGGAGGTTTTTTTTACAGTTTAGAGGGGGGCAGATTACACAGCACAAGCACTGTGCTGTGTAATCTGCTTTAAGGGACCAGGATCTGTATATTTTTGGGGGGGATTAACAAACACTTTAATAAAGGGTATGTCAGACAGTTTGGTGTGTTTATTTACTATGTACCCCTTATTCATTTACTTAGGGGCAGAGCCAGTATCTTGGGGCCCTCCTATTTTTAAAGGGAGCTTTCAGTTTCCGATAAGACCCTGCCTGCATACCCAAAAGATGGAAACTGTTCTTTTGAAGTGGAAATTGCTATGTGAGAAATGGAATGTTGTGTTATTAGTTATGTTCCAGTAAAGCAAAAGGATGAATGTGATCTTGTCACATCCTTACTGCTGGATGGTACATGGCCTATATCTTGCCACTAGGGGGTGATACAGGAGAACTAAGAGAAAACTATATGTGCAAATATGAATATAACAAATGCCTGACCCCCGTGGCTGCAGGAGATAACTATGACAGTGTTCTGTGATTGGAAGCAGTATATGTGCTTGAGGGAATTGGAGGAATTGAATGGGGAATTGAACAAGATGTGTGCTGGTAGAAAAGGGGGGGATTGAGAGCATAGATGTGCTGGATTGAGGGGAGGGGTTAATTGGAGGCATAGGTATGATGGATTGGGGGGGTAGAATTGGAGGCATAGGTCTGAATCCTACTTATGCCTCCAATTCCACCCCCCCCCCATCTATCATACCTATGCCTTCAATTCCACTGTATTGCAATGGGGCTGCATTGAGGCTGCATCCATGGGCACTGATGAGGCTGCATTGATGGGCATTGGTAAAGCTGCATCGATGGGCACTAGTGAGTCTGCATTGATATGCACTGGTCAGGCTGCATTGATGGGCACTGGTAAAGCTACATTGATGGGCACTGATCAGGCTGCATTTATGGGCACTGGTAAGGCTGCATTGATGGGCACTGATCAGGCTGCATTGATGGGCACTGATCAGGCTGCATTGATGGGCACTGATCAGGCTGCATTGATGGGTACTGATCAAGCTGCATTGATGGGTACTGATCAGGCTGCATTAATGGGTACTGATCAGGCTGCATCGATAGGCACTGATCAGGCTGCATTGATGGGCACTGGTGAGACCGCATTGATGGGCACTGATCAGAATATTGAAGGTCACTGATGAAGTTGTTGTTAATATTTATTTTTGTAACTTAATTCTGCATAAAACATTTAGCAGTGTCATTTCATGGGATAGTTGATAAGGGTCTGTTTAGGGGTGGAATTAGGGGCGTGGCTGGGTAGGGGTTAGGTAGGGCAACTGGTGGCGAGTAACTCTTAAGGCCTGGCTAGTAGCTCAGGACTTGAAATTTTGAGCCCTGCTATAACCATACACTATAACTAAAAGTGTTGCAAAGCATTTTTTTCACACTTTTTGTTAAAAAATTGTTTACAGATAACAAAATAGTGAATTGACAATGCAAGAACATACATCTCATTATCCTTTCAATTACAACTGTTATAGATCATAGAATATTTAGCCCTGATGTAAACACATTATTGTTAATTGTTAATGTAATTATGGCTTAAGTATTTCCAGTTACTTGTAAAATTGCGATGACATAGTGAGTATTATAAACGCTCTACCACTAAACATATATCTCGTATATCATTATGTAGCAGGTATACAGTATCTGATCATTATGCTTGTCATTGTAAAATACTGTGTTTGATGCTTTTCTGAATGCAAACAGTTAACTTAAAAACTATAAAATAAATTAGAAGTAGCTCCATTGTTTCTTTTTAAACAATTTTGAAGGTATATTTGTTAAGGGTAACTGTGATTCTCAAGGGTAGCTTGGATTATTAGGTCATTACTAGTGGTCATTTGCTTGAAATTTATTGTTTGTTAGAAGTCCTTTACATTGCCCTTTAGGACTTCCCTGACATACTGTTTGGTGTATCTAAAGGTAGAGAAAATAGATTGTCTTTCCAAGAGATCTAATGTGTTATCTATAAATGGCAACCAGTATTTGAAAAAAATATTCCCTCTAGTACTTGCATAGTGCTCTGCACTCTTGTTATCATCAGATAATCATGTGAAAACCGCTCTCGTAAATTGCATTGTCTGGTAGTTAAGAGGCAAATATGTACTAAGTCTCTGTTCAAAAGAGAAAGCTGAGGGTCCCTGAGCAGTTCCCAATAACTAAGTATAACCAACATGGGATCTACAGGTACAAATGTCCCCGTATTTTTTAAATATATTCAACTACTTTGTCCCAGAATGCATATATTGAAGGGCATGGCAAGAAATAGTGTGGTAAAGTAGCCCATTTCTTCCCACATATAAGACAATAATTTTTATTGTTGAAATGAAAGGTAGGCCTTAGGTAAGATTTTATATTGGGCTTCTCTCCATGACTCATTTATAATGACTTTGCATACAGTTTGATAACCTGTTAGTAGCGTAACTACTATGTTGTCAATAGGGAAACCCAAGGTCCATTTTTGAATATTTGATTATTCTAGTTCATAGACTGGTTTTGTTTAAGGAGAGGTCTATGTAAGAAATGGAGACTTCTGAGTTGCCTATGAGTTTGTTGAGTGCACTGGAGTACACTTTGGTTGTGAGGTTATAGGTGATACTTTTTCAATATGCTGTTGCCTGTAGAGAGTGTAAATAGTCTTTAGAAAGGTTGTGATATTCCTTACTCAGCTCCATGAATGTAAATTCCCTGTTTATGTTTCACACTTAACAGTGCTTAGTCATAGCTATGAAATGCGTCAGATCATTTGTCCCATTTTTTGCTGTGGCTTGTATCTGTTGGACTTTTTACAAATAAAGGCTATATTCCGGAGTACGGCTGTCCAGAACTTCCTTTTTGCCTCATGTTGCTACAGTATATGCTTAGCCGGCACCTGGTGTTCCAGTTCCGAGGAGAGTTCTATATCTACATTTCCACCTGGAGGGGTGATCTCTTTCCCTTCCCCTATTGTGGAGGACAGATCGGAAACTGTTGACACTCTTTTGGGACCAGTGACATTTATACAGCGATCAGTGCTATAAAAATGCACTTATTACTGTATAAATGACACTGGCAGAGAAAGGGTTAACACTAGTGGTGATCAAGGGGTTAAATATGTTCCCTGCAGGTGTTTTCTAACTGTATGGGGGACTGTGTGACTGGAGAAACACACATATCCGTCTTTCTGCTTAGCAGAAAGACAGGATCTGTGTGATCTCCCCTGTCAGAACGGAGATCTGCCCTGTTTACACAGGCAGATCCCCATTCTGTCACTGCAGGGAACAATCGCGGGTGGTCGGCGGACATCGAGTCCACCAGACCCGCTGATTGGCTCCCCCGCTGGCCAATGGCCCACAAAAGCGAGTTCCTGAGCCAACGTACAGTTACGGTGATTCGCGGGATCATGCCACCTTGCCGCAGTATAATGAGGGTAGCTCCTGTATTTCCACTTTTGCAGGTTTCCTTGGAAGGTAAGAATTAGCAAAATGCTTTATTTACACATTTACCTGATTATTAGATCTGAGGTTGGCATAAGGAGAAAAGATATGCAAAAACAGCAGCCATATTATTTTGGTCTATACTTCTTAACAGTTGCAATTATTGCATAAATAGTGTTGGGGAGGAAACCACTAAGTGAAAATGGTCTTACTATTAAACACTTTATACTTCAAAAACCATTATGAAAGCATGAAAAATAACTAAACATCTATAAAACCACTTTATTTATCACAAAGCTGCTACACTAAAATGATCGAAAGGCATACTCTGCAGGGCACACAACCAACTGAAACCACAACATAAAATTGTTATAAACACTCCTATATGAATTTATTACATTGAATAATAACAAAGCACACATTTCCTCCAAATAAAATGATATTGTGACCAATCTTTGGGGATAAAAAAATACCTATATATAGGCTTAATGTAATATGGTATGGAGTAGATTAGACACTCTGAAAATTGTTATAATGGGCAGATTAGCCTTTTTGACATACAGTATCTCACAAAAGTGAATACACCGCTTACATTTTTGTAAATATTTTATTATATCTTATGGGACAACACTGAAGAAATGACACTTTGCTACAATGTAAAGTAGTGAGTGTACAGTTTGTATAAAAGTGTAAATTTGCTGTCCCCTCAAAATAACTCAACACACAGCCACTAATGTCTAAACCGCTGGTAACAAAAGTGAGTACACCCCTAAGTTAAATTGTCCAAATTGGGCCCAAAGTGTCAATATTTTGTGTGGCCACCATTATTTTCACTCACTGCCTTAACCCTCTTGGGCATGGAGTTCACCAGAGCTTCACAGGTTGCCACTGGAGTCCTCTTCCACTCCTCCATGACAACATCACAAAGCTTGTGGATGTTAGTGACCTTGTGCTTCTACACCTTCCATTTGAGGATGTCCCACAGATGCTTAATAGGGTTTAGGTCTGGAGACATGCTTGGCCAGTCCATCACCTTTACCCTTAGCTTCTTTAGTAAGGCAGTAGCCATCTTGGAGGTGGGTTTGGGGGTCATTATCATGTTTAAATACTGCCTTGTGGCCCAGTCTCCAAAGGAAGGGGATCATGCTCTGCTTCAGTATGTCACAGTACATGTTGGCATTCATGGTACCCTCAACGAACTGTAGATTCCCAGTGCCGACAGCACTCATGCAGCCCCAGACCATGACAATCCCACCACCATGCTTGACTGTAGGCAAGACACACTTGTCTTTGCAATCCTCACCCAATTGCTGCCACACATGCTTGACACCATCTGAACCAAATAATTTTATCTTGGTCTCATCAGACCAAAGGACATGGTTCTAGTAATCCATGTCATTAGTCTGCTTGTCTTCAGCAAACTGTTTGCGGGCTTTCTTGTGCATCAACTTTAGAAGAGGCTTCCTTCTGGGACGACAGCCATGCAGACCAATTTGATGCAGTGTGTGGCATATGGTCTGAGCACTGACGGGCTGAAACCCCACCCCTTCAACCTCTGCAGCAATGGTGGCAGCACTCATATGTCAATTTCCCAAAGACAACCTCTGCATATGGCGCTAAGTACGTGCACTCAACTTCTTTGGTCGACCATGGCAAGGCCTGTTCTAAGTGGAACCTGTCCTGTTAAACCGCTGTATGGTCTTGGTCACCAAGCTGCAGCTCAGTTTCAGGGTCTTGGCAATCTTCTTATAGCCTAGGCCATCTTTATGTAGAGCAACAATTCTTTTTTGAGATCCTCAGAGAGGTCTTTGCCATGAGGTGCCATGTTGAACTTCCAGTGACCAGTATGAGAGAGTGACAGCGATAACACCAAATTTAACACACCTGCTCCCCATTCACACCTGAGATCTTGTAACATTAAGGAGTCAAATGGGCCCAATTTGGACATTTTCACTTAGGGGTGTACTCACTTTTGTTGCCAGAGGTTTAGACATTAATGGCTGTGTGTTGAATTATTTTGAGGATACAGCAAATTTACACTGTTATACAAGCTGCACCCTCACTACTTTACATTGTAGCAAAGTGTAATTTCTTCAGTGTTGTCACATGAAAAAATATAATAAAATATTTACAAAAATGTGAACGGTGTACTCACTTTTGCGAGATACTGTATAAATATAAATAAAATTCCATTCAGGTGAGTGCAAATAAATAAAAGTGACTCCATCTCTGTATTGTACAAGCAAGATCCTATGTAATTATGTGTGTTTTTGTAGGAAAAAAGAATGCAATATGAAATCTGCAGATGCAGCGCTTTAGACTCTAATGAAGATCAAAAAACTTTTTCTGATATTATTCAAAATACTGCTGGTAAACAGCAACTTTCAAAGCCCAAGTTGTAGCTGTCAGATGTATTCCTACTGCAAAGTTTTGCTCAATGCAAATACTCTGTAAACACAGACAATTCTCAGTGATCTGGGTTTTCACAAACTCAGATGACATTGAATCCACAAGTGGCTTTCATGTCATATTATAAAAGTTCAACAGTGTTAAAATGAGAATGATATTTCAGTAAGCTGGGATATGGAATGCAGGTTGCAGAACGTGCGGATGTGTAAATGGGTTATATCAGCATAAAATCATGTCAGAAAGTCAGCATTTATATGCGTCCAAAATAATTATTTTTTACCTTAACATGGAATAAATGAAATACAATGCAATCAATTAGGTTTGCCCTAATGCACTTGAATGGTATTGACCAAAATAAAGAATGTGCGATGTTGTCATATACACTGTTGCCAGATAAACATATAAGGCTGGCAATGCGCAATTACTGAGTAAATAATTCATTATATTGTGAGTTCCAAATGTCCATATAAACCTGCTTGTGATCAGCAATCACTATTGTAGGGGCATAGGTATGCTAACCAGGTGCTTGAAATATCAGTGTGTGCCAATGAAGGTGCTGTTTAAGGCTTTTTCAGCTTTATATGCTTATCGGGAAACAGTCTCAGTGTATATGACAATTTTGCTCATTCTCAAATTGTTGTACAGAGGAAAATCATGAAGGGGCTCTGCCACTAAGCACATACAGTATATGCTTTTTCAGGAATCAATGTACAGATTGCAAAATAACTACACAGAGTGGAATATCTTGGTCTATAGCATTTAAGTGCATTAGGGCAATCCAGGGGGTTGTGTGCACTGAATTCTATTTTAAGTTACATTAGAACTAGCCTGGAAGCAAGTAAACTTTGACAGGATTTCCTGTTGATATATAATTCATTCACAGTTGCATGCTCTATATCCCAGTTTACTGAGATATCATTCTTGTTTAAACACTGTTGAACTTTTATAATATGACATTTGTGTGTGGAAGCTAGGGATGAGCTTCGAGTTCGAGTCGAACTCATGTTCGACTCGAACATTGGCTGTTCGCAAGTTCGCCGAACAGCGAACAATTTGGGGTGTTCGCGGCAAATTCGAATGCCGCGGAACACCCTTTAAAAGTCTATGGGAGAAATCAAAAGTGCTAATTTTAAGGGCTTATATGCAAGTTATTGTCATAAAAAGTGTTTGGGGACCTGGGTCAATGCGAAAAAAAAGTTTTAAAAACTGCCGTTTTTTCAGGAGCAGTGTAATATTCCTTTAAATTTCGTAGCTGCGGGGGTGTCTATAGTATGCCTGTAAAGGGGCGCATGTTTCCCGTGTTTAGAACAGTCTGACATCAAAATGACATTTTGAAGGAAAAAACCCATTTAAAACTACTCGCGGCTATTGCATTGCCGACAATACACATAGAAGTTCATTGATAAAAACAGCATGGGAATTCCCCACAGGGGAACCCCGAACCAAAATTTAAAAAAAAAATGACGTGGGAGTCCCCCTAAATTCCATACCAGGCCCTTCAGGTCCGGTATGAATATTAAGGGGAACCCCGGCCAAATAAAAAAAAAAATTATGTGGGGTTCCCCCTAGATTTCATACCAGACCCTTCAGGTCTGGTATGGATTTTAAGGGGAACCCCAGGCCAAAAAAAAAAACAGCGTGGGGTCCCCCCAAAAATCCATACCAGACCCTTATCCGAGCACGCAACCTGGCAGGCCGCAGGAAAAGAGAGGGGGACGAGAGTGCACCCCCCCCTCCTGAACCGTACCAGGCCACATGCCCTCAACATTGGGAGGGTGCTTTGGGGTAGCCCCCCAAAACACCTTGTCCCCATGTTGATGAGGACAAGGGCCTCATCCCCACAACCCTGGCCGGTGGTTGTGGGGGTCTGCGGGCGGGGGGCTTATCGGAATCTGGAAGCCCCCTTTAACAAGGGGACCCCCAGATCCTGGCCCCCCCCTGTGTGAAATGGTAAGGGGGTACTTACCCCTACCATTTCACTAAAAAACTGTCAAAAATGTTAAAAATGACAAGAGGCAGTTTTTGACAATTCCTTTATTTAAATGCTTCTTCTTTCTTCTATCTTCCTTCATCTTCTTCTTCTTCTGGTTCTTCCTTCGAAATGTCATTTTGCTGTCAGACTGTTCTAAACACGGGAAACATGCGCCCCTTTACAAGCATACTATAGACACCCCCAGCTATGAAATTTAAAGGGATATTACACTTTTATTGTTTGACTTTAAGCATTATTAAAATCACTGCTCCTGAAAAAACGGCCGTTTTTAAAACTTTTTTTGCATTGATCCATGTCCCCTGGGGCAGGACCCAGGTCCCCACTTTTTATGACAATAACTTGCATATAAGCCTTTAAAATTAGCACTTTTGATTATTCATGTTCGTGTCCCATAGACTTTAACGGTGTTCGCGTGTTCGAACGAACTTTTTTCCTGTTCGCATGTTCTGGTGCGAACCGAACAGGGGGGTGTTTGGCTCATCCCTAGTGGAAGCTATCTGTTATTTGAATGTCATCAGAGCTTGTGATAACCCACATCACTGGGAATTATTTTTGTTTGAAGAATATTTGTATAATGAAAAGATTAGGATAAAAGGTGCACTAAAAATACTGTATATTTGTCTGGTGTTCTACACCTGGGCTTTGGAAGGTACAGAAGTTTTTTTTTGTTGTAATAAAGTCTGATGCTTTACCTCTGTGGATTTAACATTTAATTATTTTCTCCTACAAAGACACACATATACCTGTGTGTATATATATATATATATATATATATAAATATATAAATATATATATATATATATACACAGGCCCCACCCCATACAATAAAAAGGTGTAGAAACGTTTCCTTCTTTGGACTCACTACAATAGTATTTTAATTACAGTATATGTTGAAACCTCTGATCTTCCCATTCTAAAACAATTTTCAGAGTTGTTAGCCTACTCATTGATATGTTACTATAGGCTTATACAGTATGTAGTTTTTTTTTATATCCTTAACATTTTGTTAAGTCTCATTTACAAAAATAACTAACAAAAGCCTTCACTATATGAAAAATGGTACTTCTAATGCGGCAAATGCTTTTCTAACAAGACAGGGATGCATCAATCCATGCACATTCGGCCACTAGAGTAAAATATAACCTTTATTAGGGCTTTCTTAAAATGTATTTCGAAGACTGCGTGTGTTTTTTACTTATAGGGAAAGGCTCTAAAATTACTCCATACTCTTTGGAAATCATGGTAGTAAATCAGTATTGTTCCAGCTGACCAAAAAATAAACAAACTGCAGTACCACAGCAGAGTATACTGGAGAGGAGAGTCTAATTAAAAAAAATAGGGGATCAGAAGACTAAGGATCTGTATCCCTATATGTCCCAGAATGGAAGAAAAAATACATTGGGGTGTTACTTCAATACTGCAGGCTAGCTATTACCACTCTGGTTGATTATGAAGGGAGAGATCAGGGGAATTGTATATGGGAATCACAAAGATAAACATCAGTCATCCCTCCCCACTCTCCACATCCCCTCCATTATGCTGGTCTATGAAGACCATTAAAAATAACTCAAACTAGGAGTCCACAGCCTTCCCCCAAAAATACCGCATACGTTCCCAAAATTAATTCAAAAAGTGCTCCCCAAAAAAAGACCCAACATGTTTGGCTCAATAAAGCAAGAGTTTCACTAGGGGTGCATAAACATAAATATAGAAGAAACCTAATGAAAAAATAAAAACATAAGGTGCTAAGCCCACACGCTACAAGAGGTGATTGTGTTTGTCTGCCTCCTATTTATAACCTAATTTTCAAGATGGCCACCACATCGGTCACATGGTAATGTCATCACGCATGCCGCACAATGACATCATCACGCACATAGCGTCAGAGCATTATGATCGATGCCCATGCACACTGTGCATTTTACCGTTGCCTAGAGGAGAGGCAGCAGAAGGCAGGGCAACAATGACAGGCTGTGCCTGTATCCTATTGTTTTTGAGTATTTCTTTGGGTATTTTGGAGCTTTCCTACTAGCTCTCTATACTCAAAAGGCCTAGGTGGGTAATATGATGGGTTTTTTAAATATACAATACTTTAATTACATTTTGAATACTGATTCTTTTATTCTACATTGCTAGATAAACTATACCTTTGGCCTATGGTGTGGCGTTCCATTTGGGTTTGGGTTATTTGATCTACACCCATTTTGAGAATTTGTCTCAATTCTTCCAAGTATTGATTGATAGGATCATTCTGCAAGGCCTCATAGTTGTCCTCATTACTCATTATGTCATAGCACATCTGTAGCCTCCCTGACGGTTTTCCCGAGTGTGGCTCGGGGTTAAATTTCAGTCCCATTAGCGGTAACCCCGAGCCACACTCGGGATTACATTGCAGGATCCTGGTGCAGTGTTACTTACCTTGTCCCCAGGATCCTGCGATGTTCCCCGCCGTGTCTGTGGGCTCTGTCTCCTCCGAAGCCTCTCCATGCCAGGCTCCATTCCCTGCGAGCGTCGCGACAAACGGGGGAGGAGCCTGGCGGCAAATTCAAAAAATGTAAAAACCATAACACATGCAGTACTGTAATCTTACAGATTACAGTAATGTATGAAATTATTTCACATCCCTTTTGTCACCAGTGCTTTGGCCCATGCCCTGGATGCAGTTTTATATTATATATACTGTTCTTTCTGCCTGGAAACTTGTCCATAGCAACCAAAAAAGTGTTCCTTTATGTCAAAAGTGGCTTTAGACCCGCTAGAAAACAGCGAGAGTAAATTAGAACACTTGCAGAATTGAGCGATAGTGAATCGTGGGGAGTTAATTTTATTATTATATTATTTTTTTTTAATTATTTATATTTATTTATTATATTATAACTTATGTTTTTGTGTTTCAAACTTCATCATACCCAGGATGTCTACTAGACTCTTGTTTGGACAGATTTAAGTGTGTTATTGTTAAGAATTACAGGCCTACAATATAAAATGCCAAATTTCCATGCAAAATAATTGTATCGCTTTCAGCACCTAAAATCTGAAATAATCATACTGCCAGGGAGGTTAAGTAAAAGGGTTTATTTATAAGCACAATATTGTCACCCTTGTCTGCCAGTTGGATCATTCTATTCTTGTTATTACTAGCGTTGGGAAAGTGGTTCGGACTTAAGCATAAGTTCAGCCCAAACATCGTCCGTTTTGCCCATTTAGTGAACACCCGATTTTGCAGGGCGCTCGGTCGGATGTTCGCCTGCCAAGCGCTCCACAATGCACTGCGTGCTGCACAGTACATTCTAAGCCCTGATTGGGCAAAACTTTGCCCAATAAGGGCATAGTCAACAGTTGGTTGTTAAGGAGCAGGCTGGGAAGCCGGCCGCTGTGTCCCTAACAAGGTATTAGTCATCAGCTGTTAATGGGCTTCCCCGCTGACAGATGAATGAAAAAAACCCCATTGCCGGCGTAACCTATGCGTGTTTGCACTTGATTGAGCAGCCATAGCCTCTGGTAAGCCTCTGATCCAGTTATACTTTTATCTGATGTTTTGGATCACTGGAAGATAATACTTTTCTGACATTGAGTGTGTAATACAAAGAAGGACTTTTTATTTTTGGACTATTTGATAGCACTTTACTCAGTTTAAAACACTATTTGCATATTTCCATCCATTACAGCACTGAATATTTTGTTTATTTATTACCTAGTTAAGAACTGTCAGATGGCAGAGCAGGCACACGGCGGTGCTTCTCAGTACTTCTCAGACAGAATAAATTTCTGTAAAGCATCATTGGTGTTCTGGGTGGTAGTGGTTCCTGTAGGGTAATTTATTATTACTTTGTGCCTCTCCTGGCTCGAGTATAGCCCCACTGTTCCTGATTTCTCGGATGCTGGGTTCCTAAAAAAACTATCCTGATTGCATCTTGGGGGACTAGCTCTACCTCTCTTTCCACAGCCTCTTACTAGGCTTAGCATGTATTCTTTTATGCTCTCAGTAGAATCATTGTGTCTCCCACTACCTTCCTCTGTTCTTGATGTATCAGAGTCCTGCATTGTGGTAGTGTGTTGAACTCCCCTTTCTTGTTATTAAACTTCTGAGACCAGTTATACACTTGCCCATTTGTTTTAAATCTCGAGAGTCCCTAATGAATTTCTTATGCTTTTTTCAATTTAATGGATTCTTTTATGTACCTCAACTTGTTTCTGTGATTGCCCCTCTAATTTATGTAAACCAGGATGATCTTTAAACTTCAGGATATTATTTTGTTCATCTTTCAATTGTTTGTTCAACTCCTCAAACTGATTTTTTTAAATGTTCAAGACATACTGCATCATTCTTAGAATATTTTCAGTTTGGAGTTGACCCTTGCCTGACATAAATTCTATGTTATCTGTATGGGAATGTGGTTTAAGCATTATCCTTAATTCCCAAACAGTTATTTTCTTTTGAATGTACATTTCTAGGATAGCAGCCTCCCACCAACTTCTCTGATGCTTTTTATAGACCCTCAACATGTGTCTGAATGACTCCTGAATTGTAATTTCTTTAGATGTCACAGACATTTCATTGGAAAAGACTTGATTGGCCTCCAGGGAGAGTGAATCAAAATCTATCTCTCTCTCTCTCTCTAGGAAGCCAGACATTTCCAATCACAATTTGACCCAGGCTCAGGTCACAATGAACACAAAACACTCATAAATAACTAACAAAAGCCTTCACTATATGAAAAACACTTCTTCCAATCTGGCAAATCCTTTAAACCACTTAAAATACACTAAAACACTGAAAAAGATAAGCAGGTCTCTGCAAGCAGCTGAAAGGACAAGACATAATTTTTTATAAATACTGCTATATGCAATTTATACATAAATTAACTAACAAAGCACACACTTCCTTCAATGTAAATGAGATTTACTTTTCAAACAAAACAATGATGCATCAACCCATGCACTTATGGCCACTAGAGTAAAATATAACCTTTATTGGGATTTTATTAAACGTATATTGAAGACTGTGTGTGTGTTTGTACTTATAAGGAGAGAATTGTGGATGTGCTAATTGTTGATATAGGGAATATGAGAGAATGCCCACATCTCCAAATTTGACAAGCTACAGAAAATACATTCTAGTGGGACTTTAAAGGGCATAGACTCCAGAAGGATGAAGTTATATTTGTAAAAAAAGGTCAATATTTTATTTGTAAGGAAATGACTGTGCCTGTATCCTATTGTTTTTGAGTATTTCTTTGGGCATTTTGGAGCTTTCCAACTAGCTCTCTGAACACCAAAGGCCTAGGTGGGTAGTATGACGTTTTTTTTTTTAAATATAATATACAATACTTTAATAACATTTTGAATACTGATTCTTTTATTCTACATTGCTAGATAAACTATACCTTTGGCCTATGGTCTGGCGTTCCATTTGGGGTTGGGTTCAGTGCCCCTTGTGGGTAGTTTGAGTAGGATCTCTCTGCCCCTTACCCTCTGGACTCTTGATTAACCTATGGCAGCAAAAATCCTTGTTTTTAACTGATGCGGATGTCCAGGATATGAATCTATATTCATATGGTCAGTGAATATTGTATCCATGCTACTTTTTATATATATTTGTAACGTTTCTAACTGTACTTCCCTTTTGTTACTATAGATATTACTGTATAACCATAACCACTTACCCCTGAAGAAGAGGAACAACGTAATATCTTGAAACGCGTTGGGTACTACTCTGTTTATGTGTGGTCCACCAAGAGAGCACTGTGGTTATCCGCTTTGCAATTATTGTGCATCATCACTGTAACCACATCGATTGCATTGTTTTAGTTTTGCACCTGAACGTCCTGTTTTAATATTTACAAATAAAAATAAAACATTGACCCTTTTTACAAATATAACTTTATGTTTCTGGAGTCTATGCCCTTTAAACTCGCACTAGAGGGGTTTTCTGTAGCTTATAGGGAGAGGTTAAAAAAGTTACTCCATAATCCTTGTAAATAATGGTGGTAAATCAGTATTGTTCCAGCTGACTGGAACTGCAGTACCACAGCAAAGTATGCTGCAGAGGAGGGTCTAGTTAAAACATACAGGGGATCAGATGACTAAGGATCTGTATCCCTGTATGCCTCAGAGTAGAAGAAAATATATATATATTAGGGTATTACTTCAATACTCCCTGCAGGCTAGCAATTACCACTGTGGTTGATTGTGATGGTAAATATCAGGGGAATTGTATACAGTGATCTAAAGATAAACATCAATTGCCCCCCCCCCCAAGCTCTCCACATCCCCTCCAATATGTTACGCTATGAAGACCACCAAAAATACCTCCATCTAGGAGTCCACATAGACATGTTGTTCACTAGCAAGATCTCATATGAATGTATCAATTTCTTTGCCCTCAAAATTGTGAGCGATAAAGATGGTATTATCAGCACAACCATATAGCGCAAGCCAACCTCTACCCATAGTGTTCTGCACTAGGAGAGCCACCACCCGACATTATTAAAGAGGGGCATTTTGACAGGACAATTTATGTGAGCAAAAAGGAATTGTTTGACAGAGACAGCTTTTCAAACTGAGTCTACATTTGGTTTAGGAAGAGAGGCTATAAAAATGTTTTTCTTTTCACTTTCCTATGCTATGTGTCTCTCGTAGTCTTTTTCAGCAGCACTGATTGCGTTCTTACACTTTTTATTGCATTCCTTTTAGTGTTGGAATGCTGACAATCTCCCCTCCACTTTATATTTTTTAAAGGTAATTTTTTTATGTACCAACATTGGTATCAACATGTACCATGACAGCTGGGTCCTCCCCAGCCCCACCCAACAATCTGTCTATCTGATCTGTGATGTGCTGAACCTGAGCACCCGGTATCTGTCCTTCTAATAACGGAGTCCCCAAGGTTATCTGCCTAACCTTGCCTATATCCTTGCCTCCTCCTTACAGGAGAAGTCAATCCCCTGGCAGCTAGGAGAGGGTGCCTGTCCCAGCAATGCCAACCCTGAGCATCTTGGCATATTTTGTTGGTATTTACAAACTCAGGACTAGCCTTCCTAAGGCTCTTCCTTCTACCCCTCCTTCTAAATGTCACCCAGCCACCTACCTGTGGCTCCTGTACCTCCATATCTCCATCTCCTTTATACTGTCCAATGCCAGCACCTGCTGGGTAATGTCCCAGCTCCTTTCCAGGTTGTTTGATGCATCTCATTGTTGTCACTTGATTCTTAAGATCCTGGTTCTGGGCTTCTAGGGAAACAACTAGCTCACATCTCTCACAGCAGTATTCACCCTTGAACGGCTCTTCAAGGAATGCATACATGGAGCAAGATGTGCACTTGGTGGAATCACCAATCCTGTTGGACATTTTACCTGCTACTCTAATGGGGATTAAAAAAAAGGTTACTTGCGGTACTATACACTACTCCAAGTTGTTCCTGGTGCTACAGCTACTCCAAGTTCCTCCCAGTCACTCTCTCACAGCAGTATTCACCCTTGAACGGCTCTTCAAGGAATGCATACATGGAGCAAGATGTGCACTTGGTGGAATCACCAATCCTGTTGGACATTTTACCTGCTACTCTAATGGGGATTAAAAAAAAGGTTACTTGCGGTACTATACACTACTCCAAGTTGTTCCTGGTGCTACAGCTACTCCAAGTTCCTCCCAGTCACTCCCAATACTGCAAGTCACTAATTAGCACTCCAAGTTACTACTAATACAGTAGCCACCCCTAATGAATTCACGTGTTTTGCTATGCAACGCATTGGGAGGAGCTGGGTGATGTCAACCCCCCGTGTCTCGGCCAGACCAGGAGTTTTTGCAGTGTATACAGTTACTAGAATGAGGGGATCATCCCTTACCCTAATGTGAGTGTTACTATTTAATTTTTAATAAAATATATGATGGTTTTACACTATGAGAGATTCCTTTATATATACATGATTTAACGTGTGAGCAAATCGGAGAGGACCAACCTAGGAGGACACACACAGGCATAGCTTCAGTGATATTAGCAGGGAGGAGAGACGTGCTAACAAGCGTGCTTGATCTATATGAGAGTATAGATCAAGCCTTGAGGTGGGCTGCCACCCTCAGAATAGATTGTAACACACAGTGAAAGCCAGGAGTATTGAATCTAATGGGAAACACGCTGGTATAGAGAGGAGAAGTTAGAATCACCATTTGAATTTTTTTTTGCACATTACTTATTATCATTATTGAAGATAACTACGTTTCTTGGGACTTCAATCTATAATTTAATATATAATCAATTTTTGGGACTATTCCACACTTTCAATATCACTATATCCACAATGGGGTTGTATTCACTGGATGCATGTAACTTGGATATTACCATTTATTTTTATTTAGATGCACTATATCACTTATATACAGTATTTATATTTATGAATTTGGAGGCACTTATATTTATGAATTTATCATGTAACATGGAGAGCACTTTATATAATTGGAAGCATTGATTATATGTGTATATAGAGCTGATTTAATTTTAACTGGATGCAGGATTCATGTTGATGAATCTATCACATAGCACGGAGAGCTCTTTATATATATATAGAAAGCATCAATCACCTAATATTGAGTTGTTTCTAACCATTATTTTTGGGGAACTAATAGACATATACATTTGTAATTACCCCTTTTTTATTTAGACACTAGTTTCACTTTATTAGCAAAGCACCACATCATTTAATAATATCAATCATTAGTATACTGTACATGTGGGGACACATTGTGTCGATGTGACAGCTGCTCCAATTTCGAATAATTCCCTACTTGTTCACAAACGGTAATGCATAGGAACACCCTTTCACCAAGTCACTCCCAGAACTTTGTCAATATTACTCCCAGTACTCAAATCGAATGTTTCTAAATTACTTATGGTTGCTCCCAGTACATCGAGTCACTACCCAGTACTCCAATTTACTACTCAGTACTCCAAGTTATTCCAAATTACTCACAGTTACTCCCAATATTATAAGTTACTTCTAGTTACTTCCAGTACCCCAAATAACTCCCAGTATTCCAAGTCACCCTCAATACTCTGAGTTACCCCCAGTACATCAAGTTACTACAAAGTTACTGCAAGTTACTGCAAAGTCACTCCAAGTTACTCCAAAGTGACCCCAAAGTCACTCCCAGTACTCCAGTAAGTTACTACAAAATTTTACAACAATTTCTCCCAGTACTTCAAGTTATAACAATTATTACTCCCAGTACTCCAAGTTACTACAGATATCCCTCCCAGTACTCCAAGTTACTACATGTATCACTCCCAATACTCCGAGTCACTACAAGTATTACTCCCAGTTTATACAAATATTACTCCCCGTACTCCAAGTTACTACAAATTTTACTTCCAATACTCCAAGTAGCTACACATATTTCTTCCAAGACTCAATATAATACTCCCAGTACTCCAAGTTACTACAAAAATACTCCCAGTACTCCAAGTTACTACAGATATGCTTCTCCGTGGTCAGTATATAAATAATTGTGTCCCGCTCCCTCACTCACAGCATGTCCACCGCTTCTTCTTTCAGTGTGTCCCTTGTTCTCCTGTCAGGTGCTGGCTGCTCCTCAGTTTCTATCCCCACACTCACCTGTGAGTGTGTTCAGGTTCTAGCACCCGCTTTCAAGCTGCTCCTCCTGTCAGTATCTCTGTCTCTGTCCCTGCCTCGTCGGCTCCCACTCCCACGTTACTTTACCTGTCAGTCGATTGTCGGTCAAATCGGTCGTACGCCTCACAGCTGTCCTGTGTGCAGTGTGCTCCTCCAAATTTTCATGCACTATCTGAGGGTCTCTATGCAGAGCTAACCTAAGCATAAATATTGATATATAATGAATAAATGAGGCACAATGAGACATTGATCCTTAGTCTTCTGATCCCCTGTATGTTTTAGTTAGTCCCTCCTCTGCATTATACTTTGGCGTGATACTGCAGTTTCTGATTTTGGCGTGATACTGATTTACCACTATTATTTCTTTTTTTTTTTTTTTCCCTTTCCTTCTTTCTTTCTTTTTTTTTTTGCCACTCAGTTACCTTGATCCAGAGACATCTTTCAGATTGATGGTCATATTTGTCTCTTACTGAGTCTCATCATTGTGGCCTTCTCGACTTTTCTCTTGCTATATACGTTCCATATACAAGTGGTTACTATTATACAAAAATGTAACATAATAAAAAAAAAAAAAAGCACCCGCTGTATACGTCCCAGCCCGCTGGCCGCATAATCTCTTGTAGTTTCACTACGTGGCTGTATATTGTTGCTTTTCAATCTAATAAGCCCCCCACCCCCCACCCCCCAGTGACCCACCCTAATTGTTCCAAGGCACACCTTATATCAAGCTATTGTTTTTTTCATTATTCTCTCTTAGTTTCAAAACTCTAGACTGTGCTTAGTAACATCATCTCTGCCCTGATAGAAAGACAGTTGCCCTCGGCGCTACAATAGCACTGGTAGGGGGCATGGCATTGCTTGGACCCACGGGTTCCAAAGTTTCACGAACGTGTTACGATTGCCTAGCCTTGTATAGAATGTCCTTTCACTCCATATTGCGGAGTTGACCGTTCCGGCCCAAGTTTCCGGGGTTGGGGGTGTTCTTGATTGCCAGGCTTGTGCTATTAATTTTCTAGCTTGAAATAAGCATCTTGCTATTGCTACGGCTGTACTCCTATCCCTCAGCCTGTTGTTGACGTAGCCCAGCACACAGGTCTTAGGATCAAGCTCTAGATTAACTCTAAATGTGGCATTTATTTTCTTTAGAATCTCGGTCCAATACCTTACTAGTTTTGGACACCTCCAAACCATATGGATTAGGTTGCCTGTTCCTCTACATCTAGGGCACTCATCGTTGATTCTACGGCCAAACATAAACAGCTTTTTTGGTGTATAGTAGGATCTGTGCAGCAACATCAAGTGGGAGGCTTTTTGTGAGGGAGAAACCGACACCTCTGATCCAAATTCAAGAATCCTCTCCCATTGTTCGTCCGTTATCTCCCCCACATCGGTCGCCCATCTGCCCCTTACCCCTGATAGACTCGCCTTCGTAGTTCCTCTCTTTGTTAGTTGGGTATATATCTCTGAGATTAAACCCTTGGTGGTCTCTGATTTGATTATTGTTTGTAGTAGTGGGGTTTTACACCATATTGGAGGTTGTCTACTGAATTGCTTGCTTAAGGCATGCCTAATCTGTAAATAACTATAGAATACCTGATTTGGTATCCCATACTCGTGCCTCAGATCCTCAAAAGGTTTCAGAGTGGCCCCTTCATATAATTGTATCAGCCGGCTTACCCCGCAACTTTCCCACATCCTGTTCCTGTCGACTGTTAATAGTTTGTGCAATTGCTTGTTGTTCCAGATGTATTCTGAGATTCCTTTATACCCCATTATTTTCTTAGCTGCCTGCCAAACCCTGGTGATCATTTTAAGTGTCGGGATTTCCCTTTGCAATGAGTCTGCCTCCAGAGCTCCCACTAATGAGCTGTGTGGATTCCCCTGTAGAACAGTTTTAACATTATTACTTCCCCCTGTCTCAGTGGCGCATCCACCCAATTGTTGTAGCTGGGCTGCCAGATAGTAGATAAACGGTTGAGGAACCCCCAGTCCCCCCTCCGTGTCGGGGCGCTGCAGTTTTTGTAGGCCAATCCTGGCCTGTCCTTTTTTCCATATTAATTCCCTGAATAGGGATTGAATCTTTTGGAACCACTTCTCTCTGATCCAAACTGGTGAGTTGTGGAGTAAGTATAACAACTGCGGCATCCAAACCATTTTTATCAAGTTGGCTCGGCCCGCCACAGACAGAGGGAGTTTTCTCCAAATGTCGCATTTTCTCTTAAATTTTGATAAGAGAGGGAGCAGGTTGTCCTCAATAAACGCGCCAGGGTCCTTGGACAACACAACGCCAAGATATTTCATTTTCCCTGTAACCTTCAGATGAGGCAGACACATCGGGGCAAGGTTAGCCAGTAGGTCAACCGGTAGGAGCGATGACTTCTCCCAATTAATAGTTAATCCTGAGAACTTTCCGAAGTCCTCCACTAGGTGCATCACTTTCTCCAGCGAGGAGGCCGTGTCCCCCAGGAAAAATATAACATCGTCTGCAAAAAGCGCTATTCTTTCTTCCCTCCCTTTTCTTTGAAATCCCTGTATTTCAGTTGACGATCTCACTGCTTCCGCCAATGGCTCCATAGCCAAGACAAACAGCAAAGGAGATAAGGGGCACCCCTGTCTTGTCCCTCTTTTGAGGGGGAAACTTTCCGAATATTCACCGTTTATCTTGAGCCTTGCCCTTGGGTAGTTGTATAGGATTTTTAGCCAGCTGATAAATACGGGGCCAAATCCAAACTTCTCTAGCACCCTCCAGAGATATTCCCACTCAAGGCTATCGAAGGCCTTGGCAGCATCCAAGGACAATATAGCTCTGGATCCCGCATTATCTGTTGGTACCTGAAGGTTCAGATAGGCCCTTCTGATATTTATGCTAGTGGACCGACCAGGGATAAACCCCGATTGGTCCGGGTGCACGAGTTTCGCAATACATTTGTTTAGTCTGGATGCCAGCACCCTTGCAATGATCTTGACATCTGTACACAGCAGTGATATCGGTCTGTATGAGGAGGCTTCCGATTGATCTTTCCCCTCCTTTGGGATCACTACTATATCGGCCTCTGACATTGATAGGGGCAGCCTTCCATCCCTGGTCGTCTGTTCTAGCACTTTTAGGAGCTGGACCTCCCCGTATTTCCTATAGATCTCCAGTGGCAGCCCATCCTGGCCCGGAGATTTCTGACCTGACAACTCTGCGACTGCCTTCTGTAGCTCCTCCAAGGCCAGAGGAGAATCCACCTTGCTCCTATCTCTCTCCGAGAGTAGGGGCAAATCTACCCCTTCTAAGAATCCGTCCATCTCGCGCTGGCTCAAACCCCGGCGCGATCTATACAGGTCTCTATAGAATGTAGCGAAAGTTTCTAGGACCTTGGAGGGATCAGATGTAATCTTTCCAGCCGATGTTTTAATTGAGGAGATTGCCGGTGAGAATAAGTTAGACCTAGTTAAGAGAGCCAGCATCCGGCCTACTCTCTCTCCCTCACCAAAATAATTTTGTTTCTGAAAAAGTCTCTTGTTCTCTGCTCTTCTGTTGATTACTTCTTTGTGCTCTTGTTGTTTATTGAGCCAAATTTTCTGTTTTTCCGGGGTTGGATCCAACACATATTGTGCTTCCGCTTCCATGGCTTCCCTACTGGCCCTCACCTCCCAGTCCCTTGATGTTTTCTTTACTATAGCAACCTGCTGGTGTAGTAGCCCCCTAAGGTATGCTTTTAGAGTATCCCACACTACTCCTACTGGTGCTGTACCTGAGTTGAATGTTACAAACTCTTTTAGCTTGGAGGCTACTTCTACTGGGCTGTTAATCAGGTCCAGCCATAGTGGATTAATTGTCCACCTTTTCTGGCTAGATCTGGTGCTTAAATTTAAGGTCAAGGTCAGGGGTGAGTGGTCCGATATTCCCCTCGGTCTATACTCTATATTTCCTATTAGTCGCAGGGCTTCACTGTTGCCCACTGCCATATCTATGCGCGAGAGAGTAGAGTGTGACCCTGAGTAGCAGGAATACTGCAGAGTATTTGGATTGTGGGATCTCCACAAATCGCACCATCCAATCCCTTCGAGAAGTTGGCCTAGTCGTCCCTCTGGTACCCTTTCCGCGCGAATTACGGGCGGAAACCGATCCATGTTGTTATCTAGGACTGCGTTAAAGTCCCCTACTACTATTATTGGAGTATCCACCATACCATCAACAAACTCCAGCAAATCCAGCATGACCTCTGTTTTGAACGGAGGAGGGATATAAAGATTTGCTATCACCAGAGGTTTACTCTCCACAACGTAGCTCAGGAAGACATACCTTCCCAGCGTGTCTATCCTGGCTTCTCTGCAGGAAAATGAAATACCTCTCTTGACCAAGATACTCACCCCTCTTGAATAAGAGGTATGAGTTGAGTGGTACTGTTCTTGAAATTTATTACTCCGAACATGTAGTTTAGTTTCATTAGTGAGATGGGTTTCCTGCAGACAAGCCAGTTCAACACCATAGTCTTCCATCACCGAAAACACCGCTGCCCTCTTAGCAGGGACACCCATACCCCTTATGTTCCACGAGCCTATTTTTAGAGTTTTAAAAGGCATCTAAAAAAAAAAAGAACGAAAAAAAGAAGAAAAAGAAAAACAGAAACACAAGAAAAAAAGAAAAAGAACCCCCCCCCCCCCCCGAAAAGTAGGGGCATTTCATTTGTGCAATTATATCTGTGGAACTTGCCATCCTCTCTGTGGTTGTGATAATAAAAAAGAAGTAAAATGGATAAACAAAAAGGGTGAAGGGGAGAGGTCCTCCACGTCCAGGGACTGCTCCACCCCCTCCCCTAGTGTCACTTAGCTGCAACCATAAACAATATGTGCACATGTGCTTTATTTTTATAAACTCCCTCCTCCTAAATACGTGTACCTTTCGTTTTCCCCAGTAACTAACCCTATAATTCACTGCAAACCTCCCTCCCCCCCACCTTCTATTTGACCTACCCCCCTTCCCCCTCTCCCCCCTGCTACTACCTGACCCGTCCCCCTTTTCCCCACACCTTTTTTTTTGTCCCCCCCTCCTGCCTAGCTAGGCTTGCCCTAGGGGCTGTGCTTGTGACCTTTTTCCTCCCTCCCAACCATTCAAGAAAAAACTCCCTACTCATGTACTGACCAAATACTTTGTGACGTACTTCCAAACTCCGCCCCCCCTCCCCCCTTCCCACGGCCCAACTCCAAAACACCAAAACAATACTTGCATATATACCTAGTGAGGCCACATCCTTCATCCGTGCTTCCATCCAACACCCCCCCCCCCCGCCCCCCTTCCCCGTGCCATCCGCTATATATTGCAAAAAAGAAAAAGAAAAGAAAAGGAAAAAAAAAAAAAGCATAATAATTCAACCGGCCTTATGCCACCCCTAGCTCTGCAGGTTCACTTTGTTGTCTTCGAGCCATTTTGTTGCCCCTGTCGTTGTGTCAAAAAAATGAGTAGCCCCTAGGGCAGTGATGCGCAAACGTGCTGGATACAACAGGGCATATTCAATTTTATAGTCTCGTAACTTGCGCTTAATGTCCCTAAACTCGGCTCTTTGTTTCTGCAGGTCTGGAGAGTAGTCGGGGAAAAATAATATTTTTGCCCCGTTGTGCAAGATTTCCCCCTTCTCTCTAGCCCTGCGCATCAGCGTTACCTTGTCTCTGTAATTTAAAAATTTAATAATTATTGATCTGGGATACCCCCCTGATGGCGGGGCCCTAGTTGGCACTCTATGGGCCCTTTCAATAGAGAAGAGATGAGAAAAGGTTTCCGTCCCAAATATTCCCTTAAGCCATTCCTCCATGAACTCTTCGGGGTGGGGACCCTCACTCCGCTCCGGGATACCCACCACCCGCACGTTGTTCCTTCGAGACCTATTTTCTATTTCCTCCATTTTAGCTTTATGCAGGTCAATCTGCGTTTTCATTGCTTTAGGCTCTTGCTTCCATGGGGTCAAATCATCCTCAACCTGACTCAACCTCTCCTCTAATGTGGTTGTTCTAACAACAGTCCTTTGCAGTTCTTGGCTTACTGTGATTAGCTCCTCCTTTAACCCCTTCAACTGGTCGCACAAATCGCTTAGGGAGGCTTTACAGGAATTAACAGCGCATAGAACATCTTTCAGTGTAGGTTCCGCTGTTAGTGATGTATTGTGTTCGGCGACGTTACTAGTTGCCATTCCTGAGGGCTCACCCGCAGCGCTTTTGCTGCTCGCAGTTTTTGTTATGTGTGTTGCCGTCGGCCCCTTTCCTACACTCTTCCTATCCCCAGAGCCCCCCACATGGGATTTCTCCTGCTGCTGAGGGATGCTTCTAGATGGTGATGATGTAGAGGGGTGCACAAATTTTTCCAGTTTGGCCGCTGCTGCTGCTGCTGCCTGGTTCCCCTTTTCTTTAGATGTACAAATCGTTTGAGAGCTAGTATTCTCCTGCTGCTGCAGCTCCTCTCCCTTTTTTCTAGTCATGGCTTTGTTATATAGTCCGGGGGGGAGCACTTAATAGGGGTTTAACAGCTCCTCGAGTTGACCTTTCCCTTCATTTTCTCAGGTCAAATATTAACACTGTCCCAACAATATCTTTCTGGTGTTCAGCTGTTACTAGGGCTAACACCCAGCCTGATGTACCAGGTAGTTCAACTTTATTAGGTTGTTATATACTTTGCCATAGATCGGCATTTTCTTTGGTTACACATCCCACCTCCAGCAAGCAGGATGTCCCCCTCCCCCACAGGGATAAGCCTCAGTTCAGTCACAAATTGAGGCTGCCTGGACCTGAGCCCCTCCACTTCAGGCAGCAGTACAGCCCCCAGGGGGAGAGGTAAAACAGTCCACCTCTCAGATGGCCAAAGTGATTAATACCTTAATGCTGCAGGACTACCTGGGCAGTGCAGGGACGTTTCCAATGCTCGCTCCTTCTGCTGTCTGTCCCCGCCGCAAGCGTCGGAGCCGTTGCCCTGGCAACCCTCTCAAGCACGGCCAGTCCCCACACTCCTCTTCACCGATCCGAGGGAGGGGGGTCGCCGGCGCCGCTGTCTAAGCCGCAGCGTCGATGTTCCGGCAGCACACACCGATACAGGCGGGGTTGAAGGGAGCCAGGCAGCCGAGCAATCCACAGGCTTTACTGCGGGAAAGAGCGCATCTAGCTGGGCTTGATCCACCAGCTAGTGCGGATAGTCACGGAGGCATCGGGCCAGGGAGAGATCTCTAACACCACCTCTCACTCCAACATCCGGTCACGCCCCCCTGTTTCTGCACTGAAGGAAATAGCTGCTTCTGCATTGAGTAGGATTCTGAATGGTATTTTACTTTTTCATTATGACCACTATTATTTCTAATGCCCTGTATACACGGTCGGATATTGATCGGACATTCCGACAACAAAATCCATGGATTTTTTCGTGAGTGGGCTGACACACCCTCGTCTTGTTAGAAAAGAAAATCTCATTTACATTGGAGAAAGTGTGTGTCTTGTTATTTAGTCTATGTATAAAATACATATAGAAGTATTTATAAAAATTATATCTTGTCATTTCAGATGGTTTCAGAGACCTGATGGGTATTAGTGGTTTTATGGTAGCAGCTAGTGGGGACCTTTGGAAACCTTATCTCACCCTGAATTTACATAAACACCCTAAGCAACAGAAATATATTAGACTTCGGACATGTCATTTCTTGTAACCAGCATATATATGATGTCATTACGAAGAAAGAGTTTAATAACTTAAATCCAAGAATTAAATGCAATTTGTTTTAACTTTTGCCTCATTTTTTTTTTTTTTTTAGAAAACCCTCTAACAAACTTTGTGTGCATCTGCTTTTTTAATCATACCATATTTAAATAGACATAATTGCTATGAATAGTGTATGAAACTGAAAATAGCAATTGTATTTAATTTTTTTTCTAAAATAATTCCTAACTGCAAAATTTAACACATGCATATATACATTCTCAGCAATGTTCTATATATTCATGGCAATATCACTGAGCTCCTCCTGGTCACAAAGTTATGATGAGCTAAGTGGAATTCATTATCAAGGACTCATCTTAGGTGGTAATTGCTGGAGGAAATATAGTTCTCTGTGGAAAGCCTAGTTAAGAGTTCATTTTGGAAGCACCTTCACCTTTCTAAGATCATTGTATTGATGCTTATAGACTAATGCCGCGTACACACGAGCGGACTTTCTATCCTACTTGGTCCGGCACACTTTCCGACGGACTTTGTCCGCCAGGTGCGCCGGACTTTAAAACGAACGGACTTGCCCACACACGCCGGGACTTTCCGGCGGGCTAAGTCCGCCCGTCTTTCCGACGGACTTTCGCCGGAGTTCCGGCGGACTTTCAGAATGAACGGACTTGCCCACACACGGACAAGTCCGTTCATTGTGAACGTGACTCAGGTGCGACGGGACTAGAAAAGGATGTCAATCTTGCCGCTTTTATCGGCGAGATTGACACCTTGCGAGCCCCGTCGCGGGGCATACCAGGCCCTTAGGTCTGGTATGGATTATAAAAGGGAACCCCTACGCCGAAAAAACGGCGTGGGGCCCCCCCTAAAATCCATACCAGACCCCGATCCGAGCACGCAGCCTGGCCGGTCAGGAAAGGGGGTGGGGACGAGCGAGCGCCCCCCCCCCTCCTGAACCGTACCAGGCCGCATGCCCTCAACATGGGGGGGTGGGTGCTTTGGGGTAGGGGGGCGCCCTGCGCCCCCCCCCCCAAAGCACCTTGTCCCCATGTTGATGAGGACAAGGGCCTCTTCCCGACAACCCTGGCCGTTGGTTGTCGGGGTCTGCGGGCGGGGGCTTATCGGAATCTGGGAGCCCCCTTTAATAAGGGGGCCCCCAGATCCCGGCCCCCCACCCTATGTAAATGAGTATGGGGTACATGGTACCCCTACCCATTTACCTAGGAAAAAAGTGTAAGTAATAAAACACACTACACAGGTTTTTAAAATATTTTATTAAACAGCTCCGGGGGGGGGAATCTTCCTCCGGCTTCGGGGGTCTTCTTCCGGCTTCGGGGGTCCCTCCGCTTCATCTTCTCCCGGCGTCCGGTTGGTTCTTCTCCGCTCTCCGGCTTCTTCTCCCGGTGTCGCAGGTCTTCGGCCGGCCCCTCCGCTGTCTTCATGTAGCTCTATTGCAAGCGGAGGTCCGGACTTCTTGGCTTCTTGGCTTCTTGGCTTCTCTTCTCTTCTCTTCCTCCAGATGTTGACACGACGCTCTCTCCGGCTGGACTGGTCTCTGAGGGCTGCGTTGTGACTTATATAGGCGGAGACCCCGCCCCCATATGATGTCACAGTCCCTGGGCATGCTGGGACTGTGACGTTTTAGGGGGCGTGGTCGACCACGCCCCCTAAAACGTCACAGTCCCAGCATGCCCAGGGACTGTGACATCATATGGGGGCGGGGTCTCCGCCTATATAAGTCACAACGCAGCCCTCAGAGACCAGTCCAGCCGGAGAGAGCGTCGTGTCAACATCTGGAGGAAGAGAAGAGAAGAGAAGCCAAGAAGCCAAGAAGCCAAGAAGTCCGGACCTCCGCTTGCAATAGAGCTACATGAAGACAGCGGAGGGGCCGGCCGAAGACCTGCGACACCGGGAGAAGAAGCCGGAGAGCGGAGAAGAACCAACCGGACGCCGGGAGAAGATGAAGCGGAGGGACCCCCGAAGCCGGAAGAAGACCCCCGAAGCCGGAGGAAGATTCCCCCCCCCGGAGCTGTTTAATAAAATATTTTAAAAACCTGTGTAGTGTGTTTTATTACTTACACTTTTTTCCTAGGTAAATGGGTAGGGGTACCATGTACCCCATACTCATTTACATAGGGTGGGGGGCCGGGATCTGGGGGCCCCCTTATTAAAGGGGGCTCCCAGATTCCGATAAGCCCCCGCCTGCAGACCCCGACAACCAACGGCCAGGGTTGTCGGGAAGAGGCCCTTGTCCTCATCAACATGGGGACAAGGTGCTTTGGGGGGGGGGGCGCAGGGCGCCCCCCTACCCCAAAGCACCCACCCCCCCATGTTGAGGGCATGCGGCCTGGTACGGTTCAGGAGGGGGGGGGGGCGCTCGCTCGTCCCCACCCCCTTTCCTGACCGGCCAGGCTGCGTGCTCGGATCGGGGTCTGGTATGGATTTTAGGGGGGGCCCCACGCCGTTTTTTCGGCGTAAGGGTTCCCTTTTATAATCCATACCAGACCTAAGGGCCTGGTATGCCCCGCGCTCGCCGCAATAGGAAGATTTGTTTTTCCTATTGCAGCGAGCGCGAGATGCAATACCATCCCCTCGTGTCTTATTTGGTCTGTCGGACCAGCCTGCACACGAGCGGGCTTTCCGTCGGACCAGCACACACACGGGCAGACTTTCCGCCCGAAACTGAGTCCGACGGAAAGATTTGAAACTTTCTTTAAATCTAGGTCCGGCGGGCTTTTGGGAAGAAGTCCGCCGGAAAAGTCCGCCGCCGCCCACACACGGGCGGATTGTCCGGCACACTCTGGTCCGCCGGACCAAGTATGCCGGAAAGTCCGACCGTGTGTACGCGGCATAATAGAAATTCCTGACACATATCTTCTCCAAGCTATATTGTGTCCATTTTGACTCATGAGAATGAGAGCCCATTCACACAGGGGCAACACGACTTCCAGCGCGACTTTGGGAGGCAACTTGGACACGACTTGAGTATGAATCACAGCGTGACTTGGGGGCGACTTCAGCGCGACTTGGGGCGACTTACAACACGACTTGAAGTTGCCTCCAGGACAGGGAACTTACAAGTGGCCAATCAGAGCTTATCAGCTCTTGTGACATCATTGTTGTTCCTGTAAAATTCCTGTAAAGCTTCCTGTAAAGCTTCCTGTAAAGTTGACTCACTATGAACGGTGATCTGACTTGGAGGCGACTTCCATTGAAATCAATGGGTACAAGTCACCTAGAAGTCGGATTGAAGTAGTACAGGAACCTTTTCTGAAGTCTGAGCCACTTCAGTAGTGTGCATTAAGACGGCTCTCAGTCACTTACATTGATTTTATCATATTGCGCGACTTGAGGCGACTTGGGGCGACTTCAAGTCAGATCCAAAGTCGCCCCTGTGTGAATGGGCTCTTACAGTACATTAAAGAAGTGGCATTGGATTTAACCTCACAATAGCTACATGTGTCAGCCTGTCTCGGCTTACAGTGCAGTCCCTAACATAATTACCCAGAGAAACTGTTTGGCTGTGCAAGAAGTCTATCTAGGATAATACTCAATAAAAAGCTTTATAATAATGTTCATCATAATCCCCCTCCAAAACAGTGGAAGAAAAGAGAACATATGCTCACACTGTATCAAAAGGACTACTGGGAAAATAGTGTTTTCTGATAACTCTTTGTGGTTAACACATGTAACAATGGTCATGCTATAAAACTGGAAAACTGTATTCACACTGTTATTACTGCTATTTAAATAAAAAAAAGCTAAAGCACCCTTGGCAGTACTGTGCTCCCACATGTAGAACTAATCCACCCAGAGTCATGTAGCATGATCCCAAATGGCTTTGTATACATTTTTAATGTCCTCCTTATGAAATGTAACTCCTTAGCACTTCTGTTCTTAGGGTGGGAACATTGGCCTGAAAAATGTCAAACAAGATATTCAGTAAATTGTGTAGTTTTATTGCTGAGAAATAATGAGAAAGTCATGGATTAGTGTAACAAGATACCTTAAATGCAACATGACCTAATAATAGCAACTTATGTACCTAAAAGTGTATGTCCAGACAAAACTTTTTATGTCCTGCTGACAATGTTTAACCTCTTCCCACCCGTGCTACCACTGAAAGACAAATACAGCGCAGGCTTACATTGCCACGAGAGTGTCCATGGAATCCTCCCATGATGGCACTGATCACAGATTGGGGTAAAGGGCCAATCACAGCGGCCCTTGACCACGTGATCAGCTGTGTCCAATGACAGCTGATCACGATGTAAACACAAGCCGGTTATTGGCATTCCTTTCCTCAACTTATGTACCTAAAAGTGTATGTCCAGACAAAACTTTTTCTGTCCTGCTGACAATATTTAACCTCTTCCCACCCATGCTACAACTGAAAGACAAATACAGCGCAGGCTTAAATTGCCACGATAGTGTCCATGGAATCCTCCCATGATGGCACTGATCACAGATTGGGGTAAAGGGCCAATCACAGCGGCCCTTGACCACGTGATCAGCTGTGTCCAATGACAGCTGATCACGATGTAAACACAAGCCGGTTATTGGCATTCCTTTCCTCAACTTATGTACCTAAAAGTGTATGTCCAGACAAAACTTTTTCTGTCCTGCTGACAATGTTTAACCTCTTCCTACCCGTGCTACAACTGAAAGACAAATACAGCGCAGTCTTACATTGCCACGATAGTGTCCATGGAATCCTCTCATGATGGCGCTGATCACAGATTGGGGTAAAGGGCCAATCACAGCGGCCCTTGACCACGTGATCAGCTGTGTCCAATGACAGCTGATCACGATGTAAACACAAGCCGGTTATCGAAATTTGTTTCCTCACGCAGACAGCGTGAGGAGAGGAGAGCCGATAACATGGCTTGTGTGAAAGGGACATCTGCACTGATAATCAGGGCACTGATTATCAGTGTCCTAATTATCAGTGCAGTCCCAACAGGGCTGCCCACCAGTGCTGATAATCAGTGCCCATCAGTGTTTTTTCATCAGATTCACCTATCAGTGCTACCTACCAGTGCCTATCAGTGCCCATCAGTGCCATCTGTGATTGCCCATCAGTGCAGCCTCATCAGTGCCCCTCAGTTCAGCCTATCGGTGCCCCTCAGTGCAGCCTCATCAGTGCCCATCAGTGCAGCTTTGTCAGTGCACATCAGTGAGGGGGGAAAATCACCTGTTTGCAAAATTTTATAAAAAAACACTATGAAAAACATTTTGTCTTTTCAAAATGCTTGCTTTTTTTTGTGTTTTTAGTCTTTTTTTGTGTTTAGCAAAAAATAAAAAAACCTAGTGATGATCAAATACCACCAAAAGAAAGCTCTAACTGTGTGAGAAAATTATACAAATTTAATTTGGGTACAGTGGTGCATGAACGCAGAATTGACATTCAAAATGTGACAGCCCTGAAAGCTGAACATTCCCCCTGCTCCCTCCCCACCTGATTTGACTGACAGCAGCATGAGCCAATGACTCGCGCTGCTCTCAGTGAAGCTTGTGAGAGAGGGAGGAGAGGAGAAAAGAACTAAAGCCAGGCACAGTGCTGAATTGATACAGGTCCTGTCACAGTGGTTCGGTCATGGCATGTTACTGTCATAGCAGATCGGTCTTAGCGGTTCTTGTCAGTGTGGTCTGCATTTCTGTCATAGAGTTTCTGTCATAGCGGTCATGTCCAGCATGGTTTGTCATAGTTTGTCGGTGCCATACAGCTACAGCACACACTAATAGCCATTTCATCTTTGTTTGTTTCCATGTTTTATCATACCTTCGTTCAGTGTTCTTCGTACACCTGGGTTTAGTTAGCAGTGCTCACATTTCAGGATCTGTCACGTCTACAGATCCATATGGAGGTTTCATTTTTATTATTATTTTTCATTAAATGATTGTTAACCACAATCTTCTCACCCATACAACATAAGTCATACGATTCACGTTCATTTCATTACACCTGTATGGCTACCCACCATGGTCTGTGGGTACACTAGCCCTGAGTGTTTCAGTTTTACTACCTGTCTCTGCACTGCAGGTTACTCGGGCTCACTTACCACGTACACTGGGGGGGGCATCATCAGGTTAATTCACGTGTTGTGGTCTTATCATTCTGGTCACGTCATCATACTTAGGTAGGCACAGAGGGGTAGTGTTCTCATGTCTGGTTGTCTGTTGTCACTTCCATAGTTTGTTTTCCTTGGGTTGGTCATGCCGCACTTTTCAGAAGCAACTATTCATGTTCATCCCTTCAGCCTCACGTGGGGGTTCGGAGCATGGTAGCACTCCGTCATCAAGGAGTTGGTCCATACATAAGCACAGCGGAGCTTTGTCACAAGGGTTTTCCTTTGCTAGCCACAGCCGGGAAGGCGGTTCGCTTTAGATTTTTTCCAATGCCATCCCAGCACTCCCATCCACCGGCATGGTACAAGTTCTGGGCATTATTCTTCAACGCAGATTCGTGTGGGCTAATATGCTCTCCACGGTCTGTTCCAATTCCAAGACAGGATGGAGGTGATCAAAGTTTGCTCAGTCAGGGACGGGGTGTCAACTCACCCCCAACTCTTGTTCTTTATACTTCCCCTCAGTTCACCGGGCTTGTTAAGCCTTTTGGTTTAGGATGCCTGAGCCAAGCATGTTCCTTGTCAGGGGCGGTGTTGGGATCTCCCATTCCCG
The DNA here is from genome assembly GCA_037952925.1 of Lithobates clamitans. Lineage (NCBI taxonomy): Eukaryota > Metazoa > Chordata > Amphibia > Anura > Ranidae > Lithobates > Lithobates clamitans. Next base: position 8,820,822 of record JBBGZY010000655.1, read on the forward strand.
GTCTTCAGACAAGCCTTCCGAAAGCATTTGCCAGGCCTGCACATGGGCCTCATCACTATCTCATCAGATTTTGTTGTCATAGTATCTTGGCATCAGCAGAGAGTCATACTATTGTTGCCATTCAATTACTGGAGGCGTTAATTTCCTAGGGGTTCTTAGTCTGGTTCTTTACCTTCATTCTGAAGGTAGGGGGCCGGGCCACCAGGATGCCCAGTGGCAAGTTTACAATATTGTTTGTTACATTTTGGCTGCTCTCTTTCCTGCGGAAACATGTTTTATCAAGGTACTCATCCGTGGATTTGTCAATGCAGCACTTGAACAGTTGGGGGCGGGGGGAGGGGGTGTAGTGACATCCAAACTGTTGTCATCATGCTTGCACTTACTTCCATCAGACCTGCCAGTTGGTAGGGTGAGTCGATGGTGTGGAGGTCGTTGCACCACTGGGTTTACCCTTGGGTTGAAAGCTGTCCGTGCTTTGAAACCTTGCCTAGCACTCCTTTGGGTCTTGGGTACCTGCAGGGGGGTCAGGAGTTCATTCATCAGGTCATCTCCTGTTTCATGGAGACCCTGGTTCCAGCCCAGGGATCTATAGTCTCTCTCAGGATGGGTGCTGGGCCAATGTGCCCTTGACGGCCCATAAGTGGTAGGTTCGGGCCAAACGTCATCTCATTCTGAGTTCCATTCTCGGCGCAATCTCTTGAGTACGATGTTACCTGGAGAACTGCTCAGGTACATCAGACCAGTCATTTGTTGTCTGACCCTTGGCCTGTTTCAAATAGGGGGGCTCACAGTCACTTTGGGTATACTGAATCATGCCATGAGACTTATTCCCCAGAATGGTATCCGGCCCTCCTTCCTTTTTACAGGACTCAAATTGGTGGTCAGGTCTCAAGCAGAAGCTCGACCCGGGTTATATAGGGTGGGACCAGGTTCTGGCTAGGGGTTTGTGGGAATTTCACGGAGTAACATAACTGGTGTCCATTTGAAGTGTTCAATCTTCTCTGCCATTATTTTGCAAGGGATCCTCGGGTCAGACCTTGCTCCTTTCCCCTTATGTGTCCTCACACACAAGCAGTTCATTCCCAGGTCTGGGTTTTCTCGGAATCGGGCTTTATCCAAATCAACCGCGGGACATTCATCTGGGTTCTGGGCAGTTGCTGGTTTCAAGCAGGGGTCCCTCCTTAATATCAATTCATGGGACATCGGTGTTTATCCTGTCTAGAGATGAGCTTCGAGTTCGAGTCGAACTTATGTTTGACTCGAACATTGGCTGTTCGCAAGTTCGCCGAACAGCGAACAATTTGGGGTGTTCGCGGCAAATTCGAATGCCGCGGAACACCCTTTAAAAGTCTATGGGAGAAATCAAAAGTGCTAATTTTAAAGGCTTATATGCAAGTTATTGTCATAAAAAGTGTTTGGGGACCCGGGTCCTGCCCCAGGGGACATGGATCAATGCAAAAAACCAAACCAAAATTTAAAAAAAAAAATGACGTGGGAGTCCCCTAAATTCCATACCAGGCCCTTCAGGTCTGGTACTGATATTAAGGGGAACCCCGGCCAAAATGTAAAAAAAAAAAATGACGTGGGGTTCCCCCTAAATTTCATACCAGACCCTTCAGGTCTGGTATGGATTTTAAGAGGAACCCCGCACCAAAAAAAAAACGGCGTGGGGTCCCCCCAAAAATCCATACCAGACCCTTATCCAAGCACGCGACCTGGCAGGCCACAGGAAAAGAGGGGGGGACGAGAGTGCGCCCCCCCTCCCGAACCGTACCAGGCCACATGCCCTCAACATTGGGAGGGTGCTTTGGGGTAGCCCCCCAAAACACCTTGTCCCCATGTTGATGAGGACAAGGGCCTCATCCCCACAACCCTGGCCGGTGGTTGTGGGGGTCTGCGGGCGGGGGGCTTATCGGAATCTGGAAGTCCCCTTTAACAAGGGGACCCCCAGATCCCAGGCCCCCCCCCTGTGTGAAATGGTAAGGGGGTACTTACCCCTACCATTTCACTAAAAAACTGTCAAAAATGTTAAAAATGACAAGAGACAGTTTTTGACAATTCCTTTATTTAAATGCTTCTTCTTTCTTCTATCTTCCTTCATCTTCTTCTTCTGGTTCTTCTGGCTCTTCTGGTTCTTCCTCCAGGGTTCTCGTCCAGCATCTCCTTCGCGGCATCTTCAATCTTCTTCTCCTCGGGCCGCTCCGCACCCATGGCATGGGGGGAGGCTCCCGCTCTTATCTCCTTCTTTTCTTCTCTTCTTCATTTTCTTCTCCGGGCCGCTCCGCATCCATGCTGGCATGGAGGGAGGCTCCCGCTGTGTGACGGCGTCTCCTCGTCTGACGGTTCTTAAATAACGGGGGCGGGGCCACCCGGTGACCCCGCCCCCTCTGACGCACGGGACATGACGGGACTTCCCTGTGGCATTCCCCGTGATGTCACAGGGAAGTCCCGTCAAGTCACCGTGCATCAGAGGGGTCGGGGTCACCGGGTGGCCCTGCCCCCCGTTATTTAAGAACCGTCAGATGAGGAGACGCGGTCACACAGCGGGAGCCTCCCTCCATGCCAGCATGGGTGCGGAGCGGCCCGGAGAATTTAGGGGGAACCCCACGTCATTTTTAAAAAAAAATTTGGCCGGGGTTCCCCTTAATATCCATATCAGACCTGAAGGGCCTGGTATGGAATTTAGGGGGACTTCCACGCCTTTTTTTTTTTTAAATTTTGGTTCAGGGTTCCCCTGTGGGGAATTCCCATGCCGTTTTTATCAATGAACTTCTATGTGTATTGTCGGCAATGCAATAGCCGCGAGTAGTTTTAAATGGGTTTTTTCCTTCGAAATGTCATTTTGCTGTCAGACTGTTCTAAACACGGGAAACATGCTATAGACACCCCCTAGCTACGAAATTTAAAGGGGTATTACACTTTTATTGTTTGACTTTAAGCATTATTAAAATCACTGCTCCTGAAAAAACGGCCGTTTTTAAAACTTTTTTTTGCATTGATCCATGTCCCCTGGGGCAGGACCCAGGTCTCCAAACACTTTTTATGACAATAACTTGCCTATAAGCCTTTAAAATTAGTACTTTTGATTATTCATGTTCGTGTCCCATAGACTTTAACGGTGTTTGCGTGTTCGAACAAACTTTTTTCCTGTTCGCATGTTCTGGTGCGAACCGAACAGGGGGGTGTTCGGCTCATCCCTAATCCTGTCATAGCTGATACATCGGATCTGTGTACTGTAGCCATCTGGGCGTGCACTACCCTGTTAGACAGGTTGTTACTTATCTTTCATCTAGCTTTTCATCACACCTACTTTCGTGTCTTTTGCCCTCTCTTTCAGGCGTACTGACCAGCTAGACCAAGGCACACCTCAGGCTTTGGTAGTTAGGGTATCGCATTTCCAAGCGAAGATTCTGACTACAAGTAAGAAGGCTAGCCTGCATTTGTGGGAGGAGTCCGAGGGGTACATATTCCTCCTCCTCCTCTGCCTGATTCACATTGGCTCGTGTTCAGGGTTCCCACCCACCCGTTTCCTCCAAGTTTCACATTTCCTCATACACATCATACTTTTCTTCATATTCATACATTCAGGTTCAGGACCATCTGGGCCAAGGCACACCACAGGCCTTGGTAGTTAGGGTATCACATTTATAAGTGAAGACTCTGACTACAAAGAGTGTTTTTGTACAGATGTTAGAGTGTTTAGTGTTTTTTCTGCCAGAAAACTGCAATGAGCAACGCAAACCAGAAGGGTTTTTCCTCTGCCTCTAAACGCTCAGCTAAAAATAAATAAATGCCTGTAATTGTCCTAATGTGTATGGACACATAGGATAACATTGAGCTGCTTCTACTGGCAAAACACAAAACTCCTGTAGAAGCAGTGTTTTTTAAGCCCAGTGTGCATGGGCCCTTATATTTATATATATATTTATATAGCTATTATATTTGTTATTAGTAGAAAAGAGTTTTGGGGAAAGTAAGATAATGATGATCATGATGTCACTGTTTTTCAAGAGACAGCTGTCATGACTAAAGAACTTGCCATATTGCCATAGTCTGCTGAATGTTTCTACAGACTGAATGACTACCCAACTGCTGCATTATTCCAACACCCCCCCTCTCTCCCTAGCAGCATTAAATGTACATACTGTATGCCTATATTAGTCCAAGGTTAGCAGCAAAAACCTGGGCACTGCACTTGGGGTAATTACAGGCATTAATAATGGCACCCTGAAAAAACCTGCTTTAGAAGGCAGCTACAGCCAGATGCTGGAATGAGTGTTTCAGCACCTGCTGACATAACCCATATATGCAGGATATCTGGATCGTGTTAAAGTCCCAGGTCTGTCCTCCGAAATCCATGACTGTTGGGGTGTCTGCACATGATCTTGCCATGTTTCAAGAAACAACTAAGAAAATAGCCATATTCAAGTCATGGCATAGAAACATTCCTCAGAGATTTTGGCCCATGCTTGACATGAAAGCATCATGCAGTTGCTGTTGATTTGTCGGCTGCACATCCATGACGCCAATCTCCCATTCTACCACATTTTAAAGGTGCTCTATTGGATTGAGATATGGTGACTGTGAAGGCAATTGGAGTAGAGTGATCTCATTGTCATGTTCAAGAAACCAGTGGTGAGATGATTTGAGCTTTGTGACATGGTGCGTTATCCTGCTGGAAGTAGACATAAAGGGATGGACATAGTCAGCAACAATACGCAGGTAGGCCATGGCATTTAAACGTTGCTCAATTGGTACAAAGGGGCTTAGGCTTCTTAGTTCCAGGGAAGGGAACTCTTAATTTGTAAGCATATCAAGACGTTTTGGGCAATTTCATACTCCCAACTTTGTGGAAACAGTTTGGGGGTAGCCCCTTCCTGCTCCAACATGACCGCACACCAGTGCACAAAGAAAGGTCCATAAGGACATTGATGAGCGAGTTTGGAGTAAAGGAACTTGAGTGGCCTGCACAGAGTCATGACCTCAACCCAATAGAACACCTTTAGGATGATTTAGAGTGGAGACTGCGAGCCAGGCCTTCTCATCCACATCAGTGCCTGACTTCACAAATGCACTTCTGGAAGAATGGTCAAACATTCCCATAGACACACTCCTAAACCTTGTGAACAGCCTTCCCAGAAGAGTTGAAACTGTAATTGCTACAAAGGGTGGGCCAACTCAATATTGAACCATAGGAACAAGGACTGGGATGCCATTCAGGTAATATAATGTATAATGTGTGTGTGTATATATATATATATATATATATATATATACACACACACACAAAGCTGAACACAATATACTATATTTTATTTTGTAGCTGCTCGGATATGCTGTACATTTTGTGAATTAATAATATTTTAAAGGTCTTAACAAGTTATCACAGCTTTTGTTCTCCATTCACATGCTTTGCGTTTCACTATTGTATATCTGAGCTGAGTGAGACTGGTACTGTAATAATATGTATGGTAATAGAAGATATGAGCAGTTATACCTAACTAATTATTAATAAGTTAAACAATTTACAACATAATTGAGAATCTGAAAATAAAAAATAACTTTTGTAATTTGCGTATTTCCACATTTTTATCAGTATTAAAAAAAATAGAATGGTTTTCTGACCTAGTGCACGCAAAAAAAAAAAAAAAAAATTTTTTCTAGCATCTGTATCCTTGGAGACTGAAACTAGAAACTGCCTCCCCCTGACTGTCAGTAACCCACTTCTGTGTGTAATAAAAAGTTTCAGACTGCTGCCCAGCAAGCCATGACACAAGCAAGCTGGGTTTTCATTTTAGCTGTCTCTGCATTTTGTTTTATATGATGAGATAGTGTTTAGTGAGCTTATAGTTAACCCACTTTGACACTTTAGGGTTGATCTACTAAAGACAAATAGCCTGTGCACTCTGCAAGTGCAGTTGCTACCAAGCTTTACTTTGCTAAGAATACCCAATCACATGCAAGGAAAAAAAAAAAAAAAAAAAAACAGCATTTTTTCTTGAACATGATTGGACGATGATGAAGTCAGGAGAGCTTCTGCTCATTTTCTTATCTCTAGAGCAACTGCTCTTGCAGAGTGCAACTGCAATTTGCAAAGTGCACAGTGTATTTGCCTTTAGTAAATCAATCCCTTTGGGTCCATATGCCTTGAATTGAACTGGGCACCATTTGTTCTAGTCTTATAATCATCAATTGTAGATGTGCTGACCTAGAGTAGCTAAACTGTATTTTAGCCTTTTCCACTATCAGCTTTGGTATGATTTACATGGCTATGAGCCCTGATATTGTTAGTGTGTTAGATACAAAGACCAGAATGTCAACTGGAGGATTAATGCCACAGACATTTGGATCAAAGGAGCAGAACATATAATTTCAGCCTTGCCTAGGATATCATAATACAGGAGTTAGTTAGGACTAAACTACTATACAATAAAATGCAACAGTGTATAGAGGAACTTACCAACTCAAAAAGCAACATTTATAAAGCCTAATGTGGCAGCACAAAAACATATTGTAATATCACAGACATCTTTACGACTCTAAAAATACCTAATTTAATGAAGTAGATAATCCTTGATAAAGAAATTACATTCCCAGTTAAACAAAAAGCACTGTACATAAAATAATGTTGTCAATGAGCTAAGAAAAGTACAAATCTCAAAGCCAATCTGCAGTTATTGGTTAGAGAGAGATTGTGCATTTGATACACATCTTTGCAATTGTTCCTGCAATCAATAATGAAAACAGATGAAGTGTGGGGGCTGGGTAAAGGCAGTTCATTAAATAATGGAATGGGATCCTAAATAACTCTTGAGCCTTGTATGTCAGTGACTGAGTGTCTCTTGACAGAATTTATCCACACACACTGATTTTAATATCGAGGGCTTACTGTGAATTTTAAATCCATTCCATGGGCCTCCTAGCTGTACTGCATTAGGTTTTATGTTTATTTTGGCTGTACTTACTGCACACTTTAACAGTATAGTCAGTGTTTATCTGGCGCTCCAGATGGAGTAATCCTTAGGGGTATAGTCTGTGGCCGTAATAGTTGGATGGTGATGTATCCATAGAAAGGGGTATTAAGGGTTAAAAAGGAAGGCAGCCATCCTTCAGAGTGTGTCCAGAACTCTCCAAGACATGTAAGGCCTCTTTCACATGCACGATCCGTTCAGGTCCGCTTGTCAGTTTTTTAGGTGGACCTGAACGGACCCTCCATAGACCTCTATGGAGCGTCGGATGTTAGCGGTGACATGTCTGCTGACATCCGACCCGCTCCGATCCGAAAAAGTTTAACGGAGGAAAAACCTACTTTTCCATCCCTTCTCGAATCGGATCGGGTGATAACGGACTCTACGGTCCATCGTCATCCGATCCCCCATAGGGGAGAGCAGCGCTCTGACAGGACCTGTCATCTGCCTGCTCAGCGGGGATCGGCGGAGCGATCCCCGCTGAGCAAGCGGATGTTCATGGGGCAGATCATCATGGATCCGTCCCGTGTGAAAGAGCCCTAAAGAAAAAACAGGAAGGGGCAGGCGCCGACCTATGTGTAGTATTAAAATGATGACTTTAATAGGATAAGGTTAAAAACATATACAAGATGATAGAAGATGCATCTTGTCAAAGTATAGTGCAGTCCTGGCATTCCACATGGCTCTGTGGGTCCCACCACTGTTCTGGATAGCTGGAAAGGATCAAGAAGCTGGCTGGAATGGATCACAGTGTTTCTCCAGGAGCAAAGGAACCAAGCAGCTCCACACCAACTAGCATGGACCATGGAACATGAAGTGATGTCACTGGCGTATGATTGGACTTAGGCAGGGCTGGAATCTTGTCAATCAGGGCTGCAGTGATGAAGGGCTACGCGCTCGGAGCTGACTACAAGCTTACTATTGGCCAATAAAAAGAGCAGTCAGCTCCGAGCGCGTAGCCTTTCATTACTGCAGCCTTGATTGACAAGATTCCAGCTCTGCCTAGGTCCAATCAGATGCAGGTGACATCACTTCCTGTTCCATGGTCCATGCTGGTTGGTGTGGAGCTGCTTGGTTCCTTTGCTCCTGGGGAAACACTGTGATCCATTCCAGCCAGCTTCTCAATCCTTTCCAGCTATCCAGCGGTGGGACCCACAGAGCCATGTGGAATGCCAGGACTGCACTTTACTTTGATGAGCATGCATCTTCTATCATCTTGTAAGTGTTTTAAATGCAGGCTAGCCTCCCCCTTGACAAATTAAACCGAATTAGGTCAGTACTCCAAGAATTCCTTTCAACAAGACCGTCCTTGTTCACAAGCCATGCGATCCGAGCCAGCCTACGCGGCATGCAGAAACAACAGGCAATAGTCAAGGCCAAACGCCTGCCTTGTTAAAGGGGGCTTCCAGATTCTGATAAGTCCCCCGCCCGCAGACCCCCACAACCACCGGGCAAGGGTTGTGGGGATGAGGCCCTCGTCCTCATCAACATGGAGCAGGCGACATTGGCAGATAGCGCACAATAGTGAGCGCATGCCAGCAAAGTGACGGCAGAACAATTCAGTGTCCAAAAGGCTCCAATCCGTGCCTGTCTGAAATTGTGCCAGCCTGGCTGCTGCTTTTGCGGAGAAGGAACGATGGTAATTGTAAAACGAAATATATATATAGATATAGATCCAGCTCTTCCCTTCTGCTGGGGGAGGCTGAGCATAAGACATCCCTGACCATGCTGAAGGCCAGCGCAAACTCTGGGACAGACAACTTTCGGTTGAGCCTAGGATCTTTGGCCTTGAGGACCACTGACACATCTCCCCAGATATAGGCTTTATTCTCTGCCAAGTCGTGCACTGAAATGAGTAGGGAGGGGAGGTTGACGTCCTTGCCGTCCAGGATGTCCTTCCTAATGCTGGCTGGGACCAGATGTGCTGGGCAGATAGTGGGACTTGCCCCTGTAGTACCTGTAGGAAGGGGTGTCAGCACCTGTACTGTGGGTGGGTCAGGGATGGTCGTGGCCGGGCGAGCCTCCAAGAGTGCCACTCTGGCTTGGACATCCATGACTGTAGTCGACAAAGATGACACCATGGTGTGAAGTTGGGATATAGCAGCGGAAATTGTTTGGAGAGAAGCCTGTTGAGTACTGGGCCCAGCTGTGGCTGGTGGGGGGGAAGAGGAACTTAAAAAGCTCTGCTTTCCTGGCAGTAGCAGGGAAAGGCACACCCCTGCGCTTCAGTTCCGCCGTTAATTTGGAGATGGTCCATCCCCTGAGGGACTGCACACTGCCACTGTCTGACATTGGGGAAGGTGACAGAGGGGCGGTGAAGTCTTCGCTGCGAGCTTGAGACATGGCTCTAGGTGACTTGTGCTCTGGAAGTGATGTGTTTTCTTTTGAGGTCGCAAGATGGTCGACCGAAACCTATTGAGGGTGACATAAAATCTAGATTGTTTCTTTTTCTGTGTCAGCATATGTACCTAGCTCCTGTGTGTGGGGTGTGTGGGTTTTTTTTGTTTTTTTTTACCTGGGGGAATACGGTCCAACCTGGTGCAGGGTGGACCTACTGAACTTGACTGACCTGGAGAGAGAAATGACATATGACAACTGGTGAGGGGTTTGACTATCTGAATTGAAAAGGTGACTTAAATGACTGACTTGTGTCACTTTGCAGTGCGTTTATGCGAATTTGTCGATTTGTTGTGGCTTTGAAAAAAAAATATATATATTTTTTTTTCCACTTGATGCGACTTCTGCATGAAATGAAATGAGTGAAATGTCTATGCCTGGGTGAAGGCATGAATCAGTGCCTCGGCTGCGACAAGCAAGTATTCAAACTGTGGAAAAATAAAATGAAATGAAATGAGGCCAAGCCAACTGGGGCACGCCGAGACGAATCGATGCATCTCGGATGCCACTGGATTCGAATCAGAGCGCGGTATGTGACAGTGAAATAAATAAACTATTTGCCATGACAGAGGCACGAAACGGTCGAGCCGCGGCTGCGACTGACAACGAACTGGACTCTGGTGCATGTACTGAAATGAGGCCAAAAACAACTGGGGCACACCGGGACAAATCGGTGCATCTCAGATGCGACTGGATTGGAATCAGAGCGCGTTACGTGACAGTGAAATGAAATAATTTGCCATGACGGAGGCACGAATCATTCAGCCGCAAGTGCGACTGACTAAGAACCAGACTCTGGAGCATGTACTGAAATGAGGCCAAAAACCCTGGGGCGCGCCGGGACGAATCGCTGCATCTCGGATGCGACTGGATTCGACTCGGAACATGATACGTGACAGTGAAATGATTACCATGACAGAGACTCGAATCACTGAGCCGAATTTTTGCGACTGACAATGAAAACGGGCTCTGGAGCATGTACGGAAATGAGGCCAAAAACCTTGGGGCACGCCGGGACGAATCGGTGAATAAGGATGCAACTGGATTCGACGCAGGATGTGATTAGTGACAGTGAAATGATTGCCATGACACAGGCATGAATCGGTGAGCCGTAAACTGCGACTAACAATGAACCAGACTCTGGAGCATGTACTGAAATGAGGCCGAAAAACAACTGGGGCACACCGGGACGAATCGGTGCATTACGGATGCCACTAGATTCGAATCAGAGCGCGGTAAGTGACAGAGAAATGAGTGAAATGATTGAAATGTTTGAAATGGTTGAAAATGATTGCTACGACTGAGACACGAGTCGGTGTGCCTCGATTTGCGACTGGCAACGACCTGTCTGTGGAGCATGGTACGGTGAAAAAACATTTGTGACACGTTTAAACGAAGTGGTGCAATACTGTTGCTACAAAGGTTCGACTCGTAGTGAAGTACATAAAGGTGTTGAAATGTTTGTTTATGATAGCGGTGCGAGTGAGTGGCTAATGATACGGCTATGTGTAGGGTTTTTACGAATGACTCGTAAGCTTCGAGATCGAGATCGGTGACAGGATATCTAACATAAATGCATGAAAAATGAAAGGTCAAACGTAAAAACCCTACCTGCGACAGCCGAGCTAGACACTTTGTACGAACCACGACGGTAACGAAAGCCTCGAGAACTTCGAAGACGAAACTCACGAACGCTAACGAATCTCGAATAGTCGGCCTAGTGACGTAGTATCGCGCACAGGAAACCGACAAAGACCACAGGCGAGCGTGCTGGTTAAATACCCCCCCGGGCTCCTCCCATAAATTCAGGCCAGCATACTGGCCTTCTTACATATACACAGCCCAGTAGATAATCTGCATTTAGTGTAGATTAGATATTCAGTGTAGAATCCATATCTTCAGGCAGTGTAGTATTTAAAATGGTTAAGGGGAACCTTGCGCAAACATTAAAAAAAAAATGGCGTGGATGTCCCCCCCTCAAAAACCATACCAGGCCCTTCAGGTCTGGTATGGATTTTAAGGGGAACCCGCAAAATTAAAAAAAAAATGGCGTGAGGTCACCCCAAAATACATACCAGACCCTTATCCGAGCACACAACCTGGCAGGCCGCAAGAAAAGGGGGGGGACGGATGAGAGAACGCCTCCCTCCTGAACCGTACCAGGCAACATGCTCTCAACATGGGGAGGGTGCTTTGGGGTCCCCCCATAGCACCTTGTCCCCATGTTGATGGGGACAAGGTCCTCATCCCCACAACCCTTGCCCGATAGTCGCGGGGGTCTGCGGACAGGGGGCTTATCGGAATCTGGAAGCTCCTTACATTGTACCCATTCCCATGCACCATAAAAAGTGTCAAAAAAGTAAAAATGACAGGAGACAGTTTTGGACAATTCCATTATTTAAATAAAAGTGTCCCGCGATGTCCATCTATCATCAATCACAGTGTTTGACGGTCCCGAGAAAAAAAAAAGGAAAAAGTCGCCTCCATGGGAGGCGTGCCACCGACTGACAACTTTTTGCTTTGACAGCTCTTATATAGTCAAGGGCGGGGCCACCCGGTGATGTAAAGGGGTGACCCCGCCCTCCTCTGACGTCACATGACGTCAGAAGGGGCATGGTCACTCGGTTACGTCAGCGGGTGGCCCAGCCCTTGGCTATATAAGAGCTGTCAATTCAAAAAGATGGCAGTTGGCGGGAAGCCTCCCATGGAGGCGGAGTTTTTCCATTTTTTTCCTTGGGACCGTCGGATGCCGTGATTGAAGATGGATAGACATCGCGGGACACTTTTTTTTTTTAAATAAAGGAGTTGTCCAAAACTGTCATTTTTACTTTTTTGATACTTTTTTGGTGAATGGGTAAGCCCCCCGTCCTAAGACCCCCACAACCACCGGGCAAGGGTTGTGGGGATGAGGACCCCAAAGCATCCTCCCCATGTTGAGGGCATGTGGCCTGGCATGGTTCGGGGGGGGGGGGGGGGCATTTAAGCATTATTAAAATCACTGCTCCTGAAAAAACTACCATTTTAAAAACTTTTTTTGCATTGATAAATGTCCCCTGGGATGATCAAATACCACCAAAATAAAGCTCTATTTGTGGGAACAAAATGATAAAAACTTTGTTTGGGTACAGTGTTGCATGACTGCGCAATTGTCATTCAAAGTACGACAGCACTGAAAGCTGAAAATTGGCCTGGGCAGAAAGGGGGGACTGTGCACCAGTGCGCAAAGTAAGGTCCATAAAGACATGGATGAGCGAGTTTGGAGTGAAGGAACTTGACTGGCCTGCACAGAGTCCTGACCTCAACCCTAAGGACTGGGATGCCATTAAAGCATTAAAGTTCATGTGCGTGTAAAGGCAGGTGTCTCAATACTTTTGTCAATATATACAAAGCTGAACACAATATACTATATTTTATTTTGTAAATGCTCAGATATGCTGTAAATCTCTAAGTTGTGAATTAATAATAATTTAAAGGACTTAACAAGTTATCACAGCTTTTGTTCTCCATTCACATGCTTTGCATTTCACTATTGTATATCTGAGCTGAGTGAGACTGGTACTGTAATGATATGTATGGTAATGGAAGATATGAGCAGTTATACCTAACTAATTAATAATACGTTAAACAATTTACAATATATTTGAGAATCTGAAAATAAAATATAACTTTTGTAATTTGCGTATTTCCACATTTTTAACAGTATTTAAAAAAAGAGAATGGTTTTCTGACCTAGTGCACGCAAAAAAAATCAAATAATTTTTCTAGCATCTGTATCCTTGGAGACTGAAACTATAACTGCCTCCCCCTGACTGTCAGTAACCCATTTCTGTGTGTAATAAAAAGTTCTAGACTGCTGCCCAGCGATCCATGGCAAGCTGGGTTTTCATTTTAGCTGTCTCTGCATTTTGTTTTAGTTGATGAGATAGTGTTTAGTGAGCTTATAGTTAACCCACTTTGACACTTTAGGGTTGATTTACTAACTAAAGGCAAATAGACTGTGAACTTTGCAAAGTGCAGTTGCTCCCAAGCTTAGTAATTGAGGTAAAGCTTCACTTTGCTAAGAATACCCAATCACATGCAAGGAAAATAAAAAAAAAAACAGCATTTTTGCTTGCACATGATTGGATGATGATGAAGTCAGCAGAGCTTCTGCTCATTTACTTATCGTAACGTAAATTTGACTCGAACATTGGGTGTTTGTTTTTCTTAAACAAACCAAACATATGGGGCATTTGTGGGAAATTCGAGCACCGCAGAACGCCCCATAATGCACTGCAAGATCGCAGTGCATTGCTGTATGATGATTGGCCAAAGCGTGCACCTGACCTGCATGCTTTGGCCAATCACAGTGCACTCTGCTGAGAGAGCCATAATTGGCCAAAGGCAGGGTGCCTTTGGCCAATCATGGCTCAGGAGGCTAAGTCCACGCCCCAAACTATATAAGGATGCTGCTTACACCAGCGGCCGTATATAGTGTAATAAATGAAGAGAGATTAAGCAGCCTAGCTAGTGGCGTGCAGGCAGTGTATTATATATAAAAATATATATATATATATATATATATATATATATATATATATATACTCTGCATTTATCATAGATTAGATATTCAGTGTAGAACCTATATTCAGTCAGTACAGGCAGTGTATTTATATATATATATATATATATATATATATATATATATATATATATATATATATATACAGCCTAGTATAAATGCTGCATTTAGTGCAGATTAGATATTCAGTGTAGAATCTATATCTTTAGGCAGTGTAGTATATATAATATAGTGTATTGAAATGGTTAAGGGGAACCCTGCGCCAACATCAAAAAAAAAAAAATGGCGTGGGGATCCCCCCAAAATCCATACCAGGCGCTTCAGGCCTGGTATGGATTTTAGGGGAACCCCGCATCAAAATTTAAAACAAAATGGTGTGGGGGTCCACCCAAAATCCATACCAGACCCTTATCCGATCATACAACATGGCAGGCCGCAGGAAAAGGGGGACGAGAGAGAGTCCCCCCTTCTGAACCATACCAGGCAACATGCTCTGAACATGGGGAGGGTGCTTTGGGGTCCACCCCAAAGCACCCTGTCCCCATGTTGATGGGGACAAGGTCCTTATCCCCACAACCCTTGCCCGGTGGTTGTGGGGGTCTGCGGGCAGGGGGCTTATCGGAATCTGGAACTTTTAACAAGGGGGCCTCCAGATGTGAATGTGTATGTAGTACATTGTACCCCTACCCCTTCACCAAAAAGTGCCAAAAAAGTAAAAATGACAAGAGACAGTTTTGGACAATACCTTTATTTAAAATAAAAAAAGTGTTCCGTGATGTCCATCCATTAGGGATGAGCCGAACACCCCCCGGTTCGGTTCACACCAGAACCTACGAATGGACCGAAAATTCGCATGAACATTAGAACCCCATTGACGTCTATGGGAATGAACGTTCGAAATCAAAAGTGCTCATTTTAAAGGCTAATTTGCATGGTATTGTCCTAAAAAGGTTTTGGGGACACGGCTCCTGCCCCAGGGGACATGTATCAATGCAAAAAAAACTTTTAAAAACGGCCGTTTTTTCGGGAGCAGTGATTTTAATGATGCTTAAAGGAAAAAAAAAAAAGTGAAATATTCATTTAAATATCATACCTGGGGGGTGTCTATAGTATGCCTGTAAAGTGGCGCGTGTTTCCCATGCTTAGAACAGTCCCTGCACAAAATGTCATTTTTAAAGGAAAAAATCTCATTTAAAACTGCTTGCGGGATTGAATGTAATGTCGGGTCCTGGCAATATGGATGGAAATCAGTGAGACAAACGGCATGGGTACCCCCCAGTCTATTACCAGGCCCTTTGGGTCTTGTATGGATATTAAGGGGAACCCCGCACCCAAATTAAAAGAAGGAAAGGTGTGGGGCCACCAGGCCCTATATACTCTGAGCAGCAGTATACACGCGGTGCAAACAAGACAGGGACTGCTGTAGGTTTGCTCTGTAGGTTTGCTGTTAAGTAGAATCTGTTTGTAATTTTGAACGGGTACATTTTTAACGTGTTTAGCTCCAGCCAAAAAATCTTTTTTAAGCTTTTTGGAAAACATAGGGAAAGGTTATCACCCCTGTGACATTTATTTTGCTGTCTGTCCTCCTCTTCAGAAGATTTCACCTCACTTTTTGTCCCAATGATAAATGTTTTTGAAAATTTGGGGTTTTTTGTTGAACAAGGATTGGAAAGCATCAGTGGAAAGGAGAAATGTTTTTCCCATATTAACTCTTACAGGAGAGAATTTCCCTTCCTAGGGGTAGATTTCATCTCACTTCCTGTTGTCTCCTTCCGTTTGCAAGTAGGAGGCGTTTGTAAGTTAGATGTTTGAAAGCAGGGGCCTGCCCTATATACTCAGCAGAAATTTGGGCCTTAGGTGTTGTTGTGGCCACAACACTGTAAGCCCTCACAGGGCCCTGCTGTGAAATATTAGATCAAGAATTGTAATTACATGCCCCTGTTGACCAGGGGCAGAAAAATTGGGCCTTTGGTGCTGGTGGTGGTGCTGGTGCCACAACACTGTAAGTCCTCACTCGCTCTTGGTGGATGCAGAAATGGGCCCTGCTGTGAAATATTAGATCAAGAATTGTAATTACATGCCCCTGTTGAACAAGGGCAGAAAAATTGGGCCTTTGGTGGTGGTGCTGGTGCCACAACACTGTAAGTCCTCACTCGATCTTGGTGGGTGCAGAAATGGGCCCTGCTGTGAAATATTAGATCAAGAATTGTAATTACATGCCCCGTTGAACAAGGGCAGAAAAATTGGGCCTTTGGTGGTGGTGGTGTTGCTGGTGCCACAACACTGTAAGTCCTCACAGACACTCTAGTTGGAACGCAGGAACGAGCCCTGCTGCAAAGTATTGCATCAAAAATTGTAATTACACGCCCCTGTCAAACAGGGGCTGAAAAATTGGGCCTTAGGCACTGGTGCTGGTGCCACAACACTGCAACCCCTCACAGATTGTCATGAGAGGGTTTACCCGTTGGTGACCCTATCGGTCTCTTGGATCGCAGTACCAGTGTCCACCAGCGAGTGTCTTCCAACACCTGGAACCTGTAGTAAGAGGTCTCTCCTGCTGGTGGCACTGTTGCATCCTTGGGCCATAGTACCGGTGTCCACCAGTGGGTGCACTCTGGCAGTGTGGAGCCAACAGCACACTCTGCGCTCAGCTGTAACATGAGGTCAATTACCACAGCCTTATAAATACCCGGCAAGCCCTCATAGGCTTGCTTTGGTATCTTTCTTCCTTGTGCCCTGACCTGTGATCCCGTATCCTGTAAACCTGTATCTCCTGTATCTGAACCTGAGCCTGCTCCTGAGCCTGTATCCGATCCCATCCTGATCCTGTCCCTCCTGTGTTCCGATTCCCTTGTATCCATATCCCATTCATTATCTCCCTCTCCTATCCTGCCCTTGTTCAGTTGCTGATCCCCTGTGTATGACCCTGGCCTGGCTTACGTGTTTGATTTTGGTACTTTCCTTTGGCTGTATATATTATCTGTTGTCTGTGGGTTTCTGTTGGTTGGTTGAGCACTATTTGTATTTGGGGTGTTTGCTTATTTATATCACTTATCCTAAATAAACATTATTCTTATTTCACTTTACATGCGTTTTGGTTTCCTCTTTGCAGTCCACACAATCTGGTCACACCTGTTCATGACAGTATACCAAGGCCATCTCTGACCAAAAGTGGCTGCACAGGGGAACCATCTTGGTTCTGCTTCACATTGCTGGGATGAATTCAGATATAATTGTTTATTATGCTCTGCTGGCAACAGAGAGTTCTGAATATCTCCGCCAGACATTGAAAGGGTGGTCCAGTGATCAGCTGCTGGAAATTATCCGTTTAGCTCACTCTGTGGTCGATCAGGGCAGTATACTGTTTGAGGATGTTCAGCCTTTGATTGGAATGTGTACAGAGCTGGCTCTGCCTTGTATCCCAAAGGGCCATGATGACTTTTCTCCCCCCTTCAGCATTAACCAGGTTGCGTCCTTAGTATGGCTGTTGGAGGATGACTCTACATCCTTTTTTGAGCATTATTTGGTTTGTCCCAAACAGTTGTTGAAAGATTGTATAGATGAAGTGCAGTCGCTGGTCAGACAGAGGGAATGTGAGCCCACTTTTGTGCTACCTGTACTTCAGGCATGGTCAGACCTGTTATGCCCAGCTTCTGTCAGCTCTCCACAAACCAGACCTGCTACTAAACACCTGCCTGCTGAGATGTCCTTTCTCCCATCACCCCTGGCAACCTCAGCTGCAGTCCAATATACCCTGCTCCCCACCAGATATCAGTGCCCTGTTTCTACTTCCTGCACCTATCCTACCTTTAACCCACCTGCCTCTTCTCTAATACCTGCAACTTCCCCACAAGAACTTCCTCTGGCCGCTGTTCCCCCTTCCTTGCCATATCCCAGCCCTTCCTTTCAGTATGCCTCACCTCCTGTCTACAGTCCTACAGCCACCTACAGATCTCCAGCAGTTAAGCCAAAGAAGAAACAGAAGTTCTTCCCCACTCACACAATCCTGCCAGTAACCCAACTTGCTTCCACACCAACCAACCTGTTCCAGCCTGCTTTCATGCCAGTTGAACTTGGTGACCCACCTAAACCTGCCAACCCAGTGCCTGCTATCCAGCCCGAGGTGCCTACCTTCCAGTCTGATGTGCCTGTTTCCCAGTCTGATGTCTTGATGCCTGCCTTCCAGCCCAAAGTCTCGGTGCCTGCTTTCCAGTCTGATGTGCCTGCCTTCCAGTCTGATGTGCCTACCTTCCAGTCTGATGTGTCCACTTTTCAGTCTGATGTACCCGCTTTCCAGTCTGATGTCCCGATGCCTGCCTTCCAGCCCAAAGTCTCTGTGCCTGCCTTCCAGCCTGATGTGCCTACCTTCCAGCCTGATGTGTCCAACTTCCAGTCTGATGTGCCCGCTTCCCAGTCTGATGTTTTGATGCCTGCCTTCGAGCCCAAAGTCTTGGTGCCTGCCTTCCAGTCTGATGTGCCTACCTTCCAGTCTGATGTGTCCACTTTCCAGTCTGATGTACCCGCTTTCCAGTCTGAAGTCGCGGTGCCTGCCTTCCAGCCTGATGTGCCTACCTTCCAGTCAGATGTGTCCGCTTTCCAGTCTGATGTCTTGATGCCTGCCTTCCAGCCTGAAGGCTCGGTGCCTGCCTTCCAACCTGATATATCTACCTTCCAGTCTGATGTGCCCACTTTCCAGCCTGATGTCTCGATGCCTGCCTTTCAGTCTGATGTGCCCACTTGCCAGTCGGTGCCCGCTTTCCAGTCTGATGTGCCTGCCTTCCAGCCTGATGTCTCGGTGCCTGCCCTCCAGCCAGATGTCTCGTGCCTGCCTTCCAGCTTGATGTCTCTGCCTTCCAGTCTGATATGCCCGCTTCTCAGTCTGATGTCTTGATGCCTGCCTTCCAGCCCGAAGTCTCGGTGCCTGCTTTCCAGTCTGATGTGCCTGCCTCCCAGTCTGATGTCCTGATGCCTACCTTCCAGCCTGATGTCTCAGTGACCGCCTTCCAG
Organism: Lithobates clamitans; assembly: GCA_037952925.1. NCBI lineage: Eukaryota > Metazoa > Chordata > Amphibia > Anura > Ranidae > Lithobates > Lithobates clamitans. The sequence goes on from JBBGZY010000655.1 coordinate 8,839,755, forward strand.
CCGGATGTCTCGATGCCTGCCTTCCAGCCGGATGTCTCTGCCTTCCAGCTTGATGTCTCTGCCTTCCAGCTTGATGTCTCTGCCTTCCAGTCTGATGTGCCCACCTTCCAGTCTGATGTACCCGCTCTCCAGTCTAATGTGCTTGCTTTCCAGTCTGATGTCCTGATGCCTGCCTTCCAGCCTGATGTCTCGGCACCTGCCTCCCAGCTTGATGTCTTTGCCTCACAGTCTGATGTGCCCGCTGTCCAGTCTGTCCTGATGTCTGCCTTCCAGCCCGAAGTCTCGGTGCCCGCTTTCCAGTCTGATGCGCCTGCTATCCAGTCTGATGTGCCTGCCTTCCAGCCGGATGTCCCGATGCCTGCCTTCCAGCCGGTTGTCCCGATGCCTGCCTTCCAGCCGGATGTCCCGATGTCTGCCTTCCAGCCGGATGTCCCGATGCCTGCCTTCCAGCCGGATGTCCCGATGCCTGCCTTCCAGCCTGATGTCTCAGCACCTGCCTCCGAGCTTGATGTCTTTGCCTCACAGTCTGATGTGCCCACTGTCCAGTCTGTCCTGATGTCTGCCTTCCAGCCCGAAGTCTCGGTGCCCGCTTTCCAGTCTGATGCGCCTGCTATCCAGTCTGATGTGCCTGCCTTCCAGCCGGATGTCCCGATGCCTGCCTTCCAGCCGGATGTCCCGATGCCTGCCTTCCAGCCGGATGTCCCGATGTCTGCCTTCCAGCCGGATGTCCCGATGCCTGCCTTCCAGCCGGATGTCCCAATGCCTGCCTTCCAGCCTGATGTCTCGGCACCTGCCTCCCAGCTTGATGTCTTTGCCTCACAGTCTGATGTGCCCGCTGTCCAGTCTGTCCTGATGTCTGCCTTCCAGCCCGAAGTCTCGGTGCCTGCTTTCCAGCCTGATGCGCCTGCTATCCAGTCTGATGTGCCTGCCTTCCAGCCGGATGTCCCGATGCCTGCCTTCCAGCCGGATGTCCCGATGCCTGCCTTCCAGCCGGATGTCCCGATGTCTGCCTTCCAGCCGGATGTCCCGATGCCTGCCTTCCAGCCGGATGTCCCGATGCCTGCCTTCCAGCCGGATGTCCCGATGCCTGCCTTCCAGCCTGATGTCTCGGCACCTGCCTCCCAGCTTGATGTCTTTGCCTCACAGTCTGATGTGCCCTCTGTCCTGATGTCTGCCTTCCAGCCCGAAGTCTCGGTGCCCGCTTTCCAGTCTGATGCACCTGCTATCCAGTCTGATGTGCCTGCCTTCCAGCCGGATGTCCCGATGCCTGCCTTCCAGCCGGATGTCCCGATGCCTGCCTTCCAGCCGGATGTCCCGATGTCTGCCTTCCAGCCGGATGTCCCGATGCCTGCCTTCCAGCCGGATGTCTCGACGCCTGCCTTCCAGCCGGATGTCTCGACGCCTGCCTTCCAGCCGGATGTCTCGATACCTGTCTTTTAGCCGGATGTCTCAGCCTTCCGGTCTGATGTACCTGCTCTCCAGTCTAATGTGCCTGCTTTCCAGTCTGATGCCTTGATGCCTGCCTTCCAGCCTGAAATCTCGCCTCATGTCTCTGTGTCTGCATTTCCACCTGATGTCTCGATGGCTACCTTCCAGCCTGATGTGCCAGCTTCCCAGTCTGATGTCTTGAAGCTTGCTTTCCAGCCTGATGTGCCAGCTTCCCAGTTTGATGTGCCAGCTTCCCAGTCTGATGTGCCAGCTTCCCAGTCTGATGTGCCTGCTTTCCAGCCTATTGTCCCAGTGCCTGCCTTCCAGCCTGATGTCTCAGTGCCTGCCTTCCAGCCTGATGTGCCAGCTTCCCAGACTGATGTGCCAGCTTCCCAGACTGATGTGCCAGCTTCCCAGCTTGAAGTGTCCGTGCCCGCTGCCCAGCTCGAAGTGCCCGCTGCCCAGCTCAAAGTGCCCGCTGCCCAGCTCAAAGTGCCTGCTGCCCAGCTCAAAGTACCTGTGACTGCTGCCCAGCTCGAAGTGCCCGCTGCTCAGCTCAAAGTGCCTGCTGCCCAGCTCAAAGTACCTGTGCCTGCTGCCCAGCTCGAAGTGCCTGCTGCCCAGCTTGGTGTTTTCCTGCCCGCTGTCTGCCCGGATGTGCCCGCTGTCTGCCCGGATGTGCCCGCTGTCTGCCCGGATGTACCTGCTGTCCAGTTTGATGTACCCGATGCCCAGCCTGATGTGCCCTCATCTGTTGTTCGGTTTGAGGCCATGAACTTTGGACAATTTCACCTTGTTGGAGCGTCCGGAGGCCGCTCCTTTGGGGGGGTACTGTCATGAGAGGGTTTACCAGTTGGGGGCGCTATCGGTCTCTTGGATCGCAGTACCAGTGTCCACCAGCGGGTGTCTTCCAACACCTGGGACCTGTAGTAAGAGGTCTCTCCTGCTGGTGGCACTGTTGCATCCTTGGGCCGTAGTACCGGTGTCCACCAGCGGGTGCACTCCGGCAGTGTGGAGCCAACAGCACACTCTGCGCTCAGCTGTAACATGAGGTCAATTACCACAGCCTTATAAATACCCGGCAAGCCCTCATAGGTTTGCCTTGGTATCTTTCTTCCTTGTGCCCTGACCTGTGATCCCCTATCCTGTAAACCTGTATCTCCTGTATCTGAACCTGAGCCTGCTCCTGAGCCTGCATCCGATCCCATCCTGATCCTGTCCCTCCTGTGTTCCGATTCCCTTGTATCCATATCCCATCCATTATCTCCCTCTCCTGTCCTGCCCTTGTTCAGTTGCTGATCCCCTGTGTATGACCCTGGCCTGGCTTACGTGTTTGATTTTGGTACTTCCCTTTGGCTGTATATATTATCTGTTGTCTGTGGGTTTCTGTTGGTTGGTTGAGCACTATTTGTATTTGGGGTGTTTGCTTATTTATATCACTTATCCTAAATAAACATTATTCTTATTTCACTTTACATGCGTTTTGGTTTCCTCTTTGCAGTCCACACAATCTGGTCACACCTGTTCATGACACAGATACTCTAGTTATAACGCAGAAACGAGCCCTGCTGCAAAGTATTGCATCAAAAATTGTAATTACACACCCCTGTTAAACAGGGGCTGAAAAATTGTGCCTTAGGCACTGGTGCCACAACACTGCAACTCCTCACAGATACTCTAGTTGGAACGCAGAAACGAGCCCTGCTGCAAAGTATTGCATCAAAAATTGTAATTACACGCCCCTGTTTAACAGGGGCTGAAAAATTGGGTCTTAGGCACTGGTGCTGGTGCCAAAACACTGCAACCCCTCACAGATACTCTAGTTGTAACGCAGAAATGAGCCCTGCTGCAAAGTATTGCATCAAAAATTGTAATTACACGCCCCTGTTAAACAGGGGCTGAAAAATTGGGCCTTAGGCACTGGTGCTGGTGCCACAACACTGCAACCCCTCACAGATACTCTAGTTGGAATGCAGAAACGAGCCCTGCTGCAAAGTATTGCATCAAAAATTGTAATTACACGCTCCGGTTAAACATGGGCTGAAAAATTGGGCCTTAGGCACTGGTGGTGGCGCCCAGAACCAAAAATGTTCTTACAAGCTATCAGCGGGATCATTGAGGAGGAAGAGGATAATTACTCAGGGATAGTCACTCAGCATCAGCATAGCTAGTCTTTGAAGGGATCTGAGATTTCAAAAAAAATTATTCGGTTACATCAGCATCAGGTGCTTGGTAGCTGGTGGTGATCCAAGGCTGATTCATTTTTATGAAGGTCAGTCGATCGACTGAGTCGGTGGACAGACGCACCCTGTGATCGGTTACAAAGCCTCCAGCAGCACTGAATGTGCATTCCGAAAGAACACTGGATGCAGGACAGGCCAGTAGCTCAATTGCATACTGTGCAAGCTCTGGCCAGTGATCCATCCTCAAGACCAAGTAACCCAGAGGATTTCTGGTAGGAAAGGTGTCCAAGTCAGATCTTGCCCCTAGGTATTCCTGCACCATGTAAAACAGACGCTGGCGATGGTTGCTGGAACCAGTGGCGGAATTTTCAGGGTCGCAGCAGTCGCGCTTGCGACTGGGCCCTCTAGTTCTGCCACTGTGGGGGGGCCCAAAAGCCTGGGATACGGCTCCAGGGTTCTCTCTCACACTGCAGTGCACAGACCCCGTACTTGCTGACAGCCCGCCCTCCCTCCTCGCAGGGACAGGAGAGGAAAGAGATAGAGTGAGCAGGCTCTTCTCCTCCTCCCGTGTGTGTGTGTGCACCCGTGGCTCCGCCCACATTCCAATCCCCGGCAACTCTGTGCCTTTCAAATGGAAAGTTCAACAGTCGGCAAGCTACTAGATCATGGAGGGAAGGACAGCTTGTACCATGGATGCTGCAAACCTCCACAGGGGATCCACAGCTCTCCGGGACAGCCTTCCTTCCTAATCAAACATTTCAGTGGTTGAAAACAAAGCAGCACACAGGTGGGTCAGTCAATGAGGGGACTGAATAGAGAGAGTGTTGTCACCTCCAGAGCCCCTCTACCAACACAGCAACCCACTGGTTTTTCCCTGGTGTGGTGCACTACAAGCCCCAGCATGCTCTGCCAGCCTGTGTGTATGTATAGCACAGGCTAGTAGGCCTTGCTTGCTGACCACAGTACTGGCAGAACTCCAGGGCCCAAGCCTCCATTTATGTTGAGTGAAGTGTCCCTCCCTTCCTCTCTGCTCTCGCCACCCTCTGAGCACACGAATGTAAGTGAGAGCTCTGTGGACTGTAATGTAAAGGGGGACTCTGATGTAAGTGGGGCTTTGATGAGCAGAGATCCCTCTACATCAGGGTTCCCAGAGCACCCCTTACATCAGAGTTCCCCTTTATATTACAATTCACAGAGCTCTCCCTTAGGGCCCTTTTACAAAGGCGGACCTGCCTGCTCAGCAGGGGATCTCTCCGCTGATCCCCACTGAGCAGGCGGATGACAGGTCCGTGTATGCTCCACTTGTACAGAGCAGACAGGGACGCAGCTCACTATTCTCTATGGGCCAGTCTGACTGTCATCCAATCCACTAGACAGATGGTGAATGGATCTCCATCCATCTGTTCTCATTGGATCAGATCCAGGCAGGTGTAAATGTAAACATATCCATTTACATCCACCTCCCCATACAGAACAATGGGTGGAAAATGGAAATTCTACAGACTCTTAAGTAACAGGGGCTCTGGGAACCCTGACTAAAAGGGGATTGCTGGGGACATTGATGTAAGTGGGGGCCCCAGTTACCAAGGACCCCCTTATATCAGAGTTCTCATTGTTCTTCCTTAAATCAAAGTCTCCAGAGTTCTCCCTTATATCAGAGTCTGTACAGTAAGGGGGGACCCTTACAGTGTAGGGGAACTCTGCATATTCAGATGTAAAGGGGAACTCTGTGGATTTATATATATATGCAATTAGAATTGTTATTTAATCACAAAATACATGTATAGTGTATACTACAAAAAGGAATTTGCTGTGCGTTGCTAAAGTCTTTGGGTTTGGCTTGAAAAAAAGGTGGCAACCCTACCAAGATGTCAGGAAGGGGTCCTGCTGCAGGACCATAATCAAGGGCCCCGCAGTGCTAGAAAGGGACCCCAGAATCATTGGTATGGGCCCCGGGACCAAAGGTCAGGGGGGCCCTTCATTGTTCCTTGCACCGGGGCCCTGAAGGTTCTAGTTACGCCCCTGGCTGGAACCGATCATACCTTGGGACTGCGGACCAAAAAATTGTCTGAACGCATCGGTCAGATGGCCACCTTCTCCACCGCTCCTTCTTTGACTGACCGAAGCCTCAGCAACACGTTGTCCAGAAACAGGAGTTTGTAACCTCCCAGTCTCTGGAAAGGCGTTGCACAGACCTTTCTGCAAGGCCTCCCGAAGATGTTTCATCCTCTGCTCCCTCTGTGATGGCAAGATAAGGTCCGCAACCTTACCCTTGTAACGTGGATCAAGGAGGGTTGCCAACCAGTATTGGTCCTTCTCCTTGATACCACGAATACGAGGATCCTTATGCAGGCTTTGCAGGATCAGGGAGGCCATGCAGCGTAGGTTTGCTGAGGCATTCGGTCCGGAGTCCTCTGGGTCACTAAGGACAACATGGTCCACAGCCACCTCCTCCCAGCCACGTACAAGTCCATGTGTTTCTTGGGACTGATCCCTTAAAGACTGCTGCTGATGCTGAGTGCCAGGCTCCACCTCCATACTGACACAATCTTCCTCCTCCTCGTCCTCTTCCTGTGTGATCGGCGGGCACGCAGGAACACTGTCTGGATAAAGGGGGCCTTGAGAGCTAAGCAAGTCCTCCTCTTCCTGCCTCTGTTCTGCCTCAAGTGCCCTGTCCATTATTCCATGCAGCGTGTGCTCCAACAGGTGGACAAGGGGGACAGTGTCACTGATGCATGCACTGTCACTGCTCACCATCCTCGTGGCCTCCACAAATGGTGACAGGACAGTGCATGCATCCCTGATCATGGCCCACTGTCGTGGGGAAAAAAAAACAAGCTCCCCTGACCCTGTCCTGGTGCCATAGTCGCACAGGTACTCATTGATGGCCCTCTGCTGCATGTGCAGCCGCTGAAGCATGGCCAACGTTGAGTTCCACCTGGTGGGCATGTCACAGATTAGGCGGTTCTTGGGCAGGTTAAACTCCTTTTGGAGGTCCGCCAGCCGAGCACTGGCATTATATGACCGGCGGAAATGCACACAGACTTTCCTGGCCTGCCTCAGGACATCCTGTAAGCCCGGGTACCTGCCCAAGAACCACTGCACCACCAAGTTAAGGACGTGAGCCAAACAGGGCACATGGGTAATTTTTCCCTGTCGGAGGGCAGAGAGGAGGTTGGTGCCATTGTCGCAAACCACCATTCCTGCCTTAAGTTGGCATGGCATCAACCACCTCTGAACCTGCCCCTGCAGATCTGACAGAACCTCTGCCCCAGTGTGGCTCCTGTCCCCCAAGCACACCAGCTCAAGCACCGCATGGCATCTTTTGGCCTGCATACTTGCGTAGCCCCTTGAACGGCTATGGAGCACCGCTGGTTCCGAGGAAAAAGCACCAGAAGAGGCCATGGAGGAAGAAGAAGAGGAGGGGGTGGAGGAGAGAGGTGTGTCACAATCATTAGTAGAGGCATTTTGGAGGCGTGGTGGCGGAACAACCTCCAACACTACCTGCATCCTTCCCAGCTGCCAGCAGAGTCACCCAATGCGCCGTGAAACTTAGGTAACGTCCCTGTCCATGCCTGCTGGACCATGAGTCAGCGGTAATATGCACCTTACCGCTGACCGCCCTGTCCAGCAAGGCATGGACATTGCCTTCCACATGCCGGAATCGCCTTCCGTGAGAAAAAGTGGCGTTTGGGTACCTGCCACTGAGGAACCGCACATTCCACAAACTCACGGAAGAGGGCAGAGTCTACCAACTGAAAAGGCAGCAGTTGAAGTGCTAGCAATTTTTCCAAGCTAGCATTCAACCGCTGGGCATGTGGATGGCTGGGAGCAAACTTCTTTCTGCGGTGCAGCAGCTGGGGCAGGGAAATTTGCCTGGTACAATCTGACGTCGGTGTACCAAAAGCAGATTGCCCACAAGTACTTGGCTGTGACACAGCTAATTCTACACCTTCATTCCTCTCAGTGCAGGTCTCAGAGAGGACTGAAGGTATAGTGGGGTTGGAGATCTCAGCTGATGAGGAGCAAGGAGAGGTCCTCTTTGTTCTTTGGTGTGGGTCTTTTAGATACGCTTGCCAACGAACTGCATGGCAGGTCAACATATGTCTGGTCAAGCATGTGGTACCCAAGCGGGAGATGTTTTGGCCACGCGAGATACGCTTGAGACATATGTTGCAAATAGCAGCAGTGCGATCTGATGCACTCGTCTCAAAAAAGGCCCACACCAAAGAACTTTTTGAACAACGCGCAGAGACTGCAGCGCCCTGCACATGTGGAGCTTTGGGGTGTGATGCAGTCAATGTGCTGCCCTTAGGCTGGCCCCTGGAGGGCATCCTGCCTCGTTGGTGATGTGCCGCCTCCTCCTCCTCCGCCTCCTCCTCTCTCCTATCAGGCACCCATGTTGAGTCAGTGACCTCATCATCCCCTCCCTCCTCATCACTGGAGCAAACCTGGCAGTATGCTGCAGCAGGGGGAGCAAGACTGCCAGATTGCTGTCCTTCTTGGGCACCCCCTCTGTCCGTGCTCATGTTACTGCCTTCATTGAGCTCAGTATCATCATCAGAGCCTTCCAAACGCTGGGCATCCTCCTGGAGCATGTACCCAACACTGTGGTCAAACAGTTTGAGGGACTCCTCAGGAGGACATGGTGGGGCTAGGGAAGGAGTCACTGATGATATTGAGCCAAGGAAAGAGGCCGCTACTTTGCCAGACAAAGAACCCTGAGCATGGGTGAGAGAGGATGAGGAGGATGAGGACGGCTTGGTCATCCACTCGACCAAGTCTTCCGCATGTTGCGGCTCAACGCGGCCAGCTGCCGAAAAAAAAGCCAAACGTGTCCCACGGCCACGTGCTGATGAGGATGCACCGTCTCCACGACCAGCACTAGACACAGAGCCTGCTTGCCCTCTCTTATAGCTGGGATATATATATATATATATATATATATATACTGATACTGATACTGGAGCTAACAAAATCAACTGCCTGCCTGTAGTATGAGAACACCACCAACCTTCTACAGGTAGCTTTGTGCAGAGCTCGCAAAAAACGAACTTGTAGCTTTTTTAGCTGCCTGCGGTAGTGATAGGATCAGGAAAACACCACCAACCTTCTACAGGTAGCTTTAGCTGAACACTGTGCAGAGCTCGCAAAAAAATAACTTGTAGGTTTAGCTGAACACTGTGAGGAGGACACACCACACTAACTTGTAGTTTTAGCTGAACACTGTGAGCAGGACGCACTGCACTAACTTGTAGCTTTAGATGAACACTGTGCAGAGGTCTCACTACACTAACTTGTAGTTTTAGCTGAACACTGTGAGCAGGACGCACTGCACTAACTTGTAGCTTTAGATGAACACTGTGCAGAGGTCACACTACACTAACTTGTAGTTTTAGCTGAACACTGTGAGCAGGATGCACCACACTAACTTGTAGTTTTAGCTGAACACTGTGAGCAGGATGCACTGAACTAACTGTAAATAGTCTAGCTGCCTGACTGTGGTACTAATAGGATCAAAAGAACACCAGCAATTTTCTTCAGGTAGCTGTAAATACTGTAACAAGACAAGCCTGCCTGTCAGTAAGAAGATAACAGGAACGGATCAAGCTAAACTGAATACAGTGTATATATATATATATATATATATATATATATATATATATATATGCAACACCTGGGATGCATATATATACACAATACACTGTAAGTGCAGCTAACTCACTGATTGTCCTGCCTAATCTATCTAAATCACATGAAATGACACTGTCTCTCTGTCTATCTATCTCTCTTTCAACGCCGGAACACACACTACACAGGGCCGCTGTGCAGGCGGCCTTATATGGTGTGGGGCGTGTTCTAAACCCTCTGAGCCATAATTGGCCAAAGCCACCCTGGCTTTGGCCAATTACAGCTCTCTCTACCGACGGCGCTGTGATTGGCCAAGCATGTGGGTCATAGTGCATGCTTGGCCAATCATCAGCCAGCAATGCACTGCGATGCCGCAGTGAATTATGGGCCATGACGCGCCACACGAATTTGGCGCGAACTGCCCATAACGTTCGGAATTCGGCGAACGACCGAACAGCCAATGTTCGAGTCGAACATGGGTTAGACTTGAACACGAAGCTCATCCCTACCATCCATTATCAATCACGGCGTCTGACGGGCCTGATAAAAAAAAAAACAGGAAAAACTCCACCTCCATGGGAGGCGTGCCACTGGCTGCCATCTTTCTGCTTTGACAGCTCTTATATAGTCAAGGGCGGGCCACCCGGTGATATAAAGGGGTGACCCCGCCCTCCTCTGACATCACATGACATCAGAAGGGGTCACTCGGTTATGTCAGCAGGTGGCCTTGCCCTTGGCTATATAAGAGCTGTCAAAGCAAAAAGATGGTAGTCAGCGGGAAGCCACCCATGGAGGTGGAGTTTTTCCGTTTCTTTTTTTTCTCCGGACCGTCGGACGCCGTGATTAAAGATGGATGGACATCACAGAACACTTTTTTTTAAATAAAGGGATTGTCCAAAACTGTCTCCTGTCATTTTTACTTTTTTTACACTTTTTTTGCTGAATGGGTAGGGGTACAATGTATCCCATACCTATTCACATGGGGTGGCGGGATCTGGGGCCTCCTTGTTAAAGGGGGCTTCCAGATTCCGATAAGCCACCCCGCCCACAGACCTCCACAACATGGGCCTCATCCCTACACTGTTTGGGTACAGTGTTGCATGACCACACAATTGTCATTCAAAGTGTGACAGTGCTGAAAGCTGAAAATTGGCCTGGGCAGGAAGGGGGGAAAATGTCCTTTATTGTAGTGGTTAAAAAAAAATGCTTTTTTAAAAATTCTACCTGAAAAACACTGATCTTGACATGTAAACCGACCCTGAACTTAGCCTTTGACCCTGACCTTGGCCTTTGATCCTGACCTTGACTCTAACTCCAACCCTGCCACTGACCTGGATCAAACCCTGATCTACCAATTTTTTTCTTTATTTAGTATTACAAATATTTTTTTCCACACATTATTTTTTTTTACATTTTTCTCCTCTAGCAGGAGATAAAGATACCCTTCTTTCGCTCCTTTCAAAAGGGGAAAAAGACAAAAGGGCAGGCTGCACAGTGACTGCGATAGCCAATCAGAGTCTTTAACAGCGATTAGGTCATCAGGAACTGGCCTTCCTGGTTCCTGATCATTAGTGAGGGACCTGCAAGCTCTCAGCGAGAGCCTGGTCCAAGCATATGTATGCATATATGTAGCATATATGTGGCCTCACAGACCCACTTCATTGAGGTCGCATATATGTGTATACGTGGCTAATAGGCAATACAGGCATAGCCCACTTTTAAGTACACAATGGGGTTTATTTACTAAAGCTGGAAATTGCAAAATCAGAATTAGAAACCAATGAGCTTCCTGTTTTTTTTTTACCAAAGCTTAATTGAACAAGCTGGGGTTAGAAGCTGATTGGTTTCTATGCAGCAGTGAGCCTAATTTTGCACTTTCCAGCTTTAGTAAATAAACCACATTGTGTACTTAAAAGTGGGGTATGCCTGTATAGCAGTAGTCAATTTTGAGTACATTAAACTTTATTATATTTTTTAAAACACCCTTCTGTTTATTTTACAACTGTATAAACAAATAGAAATATGCAGAACTCAACATCTCTAATCTTCTGAAAAAAACTTTAACATCAGGTAGACAAATCATCAAAATATCTAGTCATCCATGAACCTAATATACTGTATGGTTGGTCCAACCCTAGCATGCAGGAGCAATCAAAATGTCCATTGACAAGCCCTGGATACATGTTGAGGCCACAAGATCATATAGATATACACTCATCAAAATAGCAGCAGAGGAAATCTAACACAACTCACATAAATGGATCTTCTGCACATGTATGGGCGCTTTAAAGTAAACCTGTGCTAACCTGCCAATCACTAGAAACCAGCATTTTTGCATCAGTGTAGGAATAACATCCATCTACTGTATATCCTTGTGTTAGCTCTGACCAAAGCTACCTGAAACGTACCCAGCACATCTACTTACGCCATAAACCAACAGAGCAGCAGAAGAATTAAAGTGATTGTAAAGGACCGTTTTTTGTTTTTTTTTAAAATAACAAACATGTTATACTTACCTTCAATGTGCAGCTCGTTTTGCACAGAGTGGCACCCGAACATCTTCTTCTGGGGTCCCCTGGCGGCTCTCGTGGCTCCTCCCCCGCATCAGATAACCCCCTGGAAGAAGCGCTCTCCCGAGGGGGTTATCTTGCATGTGCGCTCCAGAGTCCAGCATTTGCGTCCACAGACACCTTAATGCATAGGATGCATTAAGGTGAAAAATCACGAGGGTTTACAACCCTTTTAAAAATTTCAATCACCCTGGGTAATCTCTGGCTGTGGGAACAGGCTTGAATAGCTCAAGCCTCCGACAGTCTGACATTGCAGTGTATGGGCTTGGTGGCCTCAGCTATTAGCAAGCAGCTGTCAATCCCAGCCGCTAGGATTGGTAGATTTCTGCTGCTGGAATTTGCAGTATGACTAAATGCTCATGTGCATGGTACCTAACAGCTTATCAATTTAGAGTTAAAGAGTAACTCCACTTTTGTTGAGAAAAAAACAATCCCCTCTGGGTGATCTATATACATTGCAGGGATGTTAAACTTTGTTGAAGATTCCTACCTTTTGTTATTTTGAAGAAATCACTATGTGTTTCTCTGTGTCCCTGTTCTGAGTAAGGCCGGGTTTACACTGGTACAACAAACGCTCCGACAATGGGAGCTTATGTCGCATGATGTGTGAAAATCAATGTTTCCCTATGCGAGCCGTCTTAACTGATCTGACACAAGTCAGTCCGACTTTGAAAATGCTCCCTGCACTACTTTGGTCTGACTTTGATCCTACTTCAGCCCATTGATTATCACTGAAGTCAGATCAAAGTCGAATCGCCGTCTTAACTGACCCGATTTTGGAATGCAACTTGTGCTCTGAGGATCTTGAAGGGGAACTCCATGCCACATTTTAAAAAAAAAACGACCTGGGTTCCCTCTTCAAGAACATATCAGGCCCTTCGGTCTGGTATGGATTTTCAGGGGAACACCCACACCAAAAAAATGGCATTGGGGCCCCCCCAGAATCCATACCAGAACCTTATCCGAGCACACAGCCCGGCAGGTCAGGAAAGGGGGTGGGGACGAGCGAGTGGCCCCCCTCCTGAACCGTACCAGGCCGTATGCCCTCAACATGGGGGGGTGGGTGCATTGGAGCAGATGGGGTCCTGCGCCCGCCAACCCCAAAGCAGCTTGTCCCCATGTTGATGAGGACAAGAGCCTCTTCACGACATCCCTGGCCGTTGGTTGTTGGGGTCTGCGGGTGGGGGGCTTATCGGAATCTGGAAACCTCCTTTAAGAAGGGGGCCCCCAGATTCTGACCCCCCACCCTATGTGAATGATTATGGGGTACATTGTACCCCTACCCTTTCACCTAAAAAAAAAATGTCAATGATAAAACACATTACACATATTTTTAAAGTAATTTATTAAGGCAGCTCTGGCATCTCTTCCGATCTCTTCTCCCCTCTCTGGCTCTTCTGCCTCCTCCCCTGACGTCTTCTGACTCTGCCGGTTCCTCTCCCTACTCCGGTTCTTCTCCACTTATGTCTTCCAGCCTTCTCTGGTTCTTCTCCCTCTGTCTTCTCTGCTGTCTTCTCATTCTTTTGCTGGGTCTTCTCCGCTGTCTTCTGCCTCTGTTCTTCTTCCGATGATGACTCGACGCTCTCTCCTGCTTTAATGCTTGGTGCGTGGCATGCCACTAATTATATTGGCATGGGGCGGGGTTACTGGAGGCCCGCCCTTTATGATGTCATCACCCCATCATGCCCTGGGTGGTGACAACATATGGGGCGGGGCCTCAGGATGACATTACCCGGTGACCCCGCCCCATGCCAATATAAGTAGGGGCACACCATGTACCCAGAATTAGAGCGGGAGAGAGCGTCGAGTCAACATCAGAAGAAGAACAGAGGGAAAAGACAGCGGAGAAGACATTGCAAAAGAGCGAGAAGACAGCGGAGAAGTCCCATCAGAGGCAGAAGACAGCTGACAGAGGGGACCCCCCCTCCTAGCCCAGCTCACCAGTGCACCCACCACAGCCGCCGTCCGATCGCCCTGTCTCTAGCCGCTAGACTTGGGGGAAAGACCGTGGCTGCGGCCTACATTGGTCACCTCCTATCTACATAGTTACATAGTTACATAGTAGGTGAGGTTGAAAAAAGACACAAGTCCATCAAGTCCAACCTATGTGTGTGATTATGTGTCAGGATTTCATTACATATCCCTGTATGTTGCGGTCATTCAGGTGATTATCTAATAGTTTCTTGAAGCTATCAATGCTCCCCGCTGAGACCACCACCTGTGGAAGGGAATTCCACATCCTTGCCACTCTTACAGTAAAGAACCCTCTACGTAGTTTAAGGTTAAACCTCTTTTCTTCTAATTGTAATGAGTGGCCACGAGTCTTATTAAACTCTCTTCTGCGAAAAAGAGACACCCACACTTTTATTTCAGCGGGCCCCCGTGCCCTCCCTACGCCTGGAACACCTCCTCCTCGCTACCGGACCTCACTGCAGGGGCACGAGGTGACACCGGAAGCCACGACATCCACGGCTCAGGCCTTACCCGGCATCTTAGATCCTCCCAGACGTGGCTGCAGCACCAGCACCAGTACATAGTGGCCAGGTCCCCCCAGAGCCCTCTCCCTCCTTCCACTGCCCCCCATCACTCCTCTCCGTCATCTCTTCTATCACTAGCAGTTGATCCAGAGTCCTCGAGTCCGATCGCCCCTCGGGGGGTCAGGAAGGAATTTTTTCCTCTGCTGCAGCAATTGGCCAGCTCAGCTAGGGGTTTTTCGCATTCCTCTGGATCAACAGGAGGGCGGTTAGGCCAGCAGGTGCTCCTCTTCATCACCACCTCCAGAACTTTACGCACCATCATCCGGACCATCAGCAACACTACCCCCGTAGCAGTGGCAGGAACCTCCATCCTCTCAGCAAGCTCTTTATCGCTACATCAGTACCATCATCAGATCATCCTGCCTTCAGCAACTTTTTCTCACCATGTGCAACTTCAAATACTCAGCGGACGCCCTCCACAGGCTAAGAAATACTGCCTCAACATTACCAACCTCCATTCAAAAAGACTACAAAAAGAACAATTACTAAGCACTGACCTACAATCAACTACCAAATACAGGGAGACACCAATTCAACCACAACAACTAGCATGCACCCTGGTCAACACCAGATCTGCAGTCAAGCACAAACTGTAAATCCACAACTTCATCGAAAACAACATAGACTGCCTTTTCATCATGGAAAGCTGGCTAACACCCGACTGCAACGCCATCCTAACCGAATTGGTGCCTGAGAACTACAGGATCCTAACTGAGCATAGAAGAGAAAAAAAAGGAGGAGGCCAAGCAGTAATCTTCAAATCTCACCTTGCACTCACCAATCCAACTTTACAGAACTCAGTGCCATTCATGGAGACACTCTCCCTTCATCTTCAAACAACATTCCAAGACACCATTCACATACTACTGTGCTACAGACCACCAGGATCGAAGACTAATCTCCTTACACCCTTCACGGAATTCATCTCTATACACACCCTGAAAACCAAAAACTTTCTGGTACTTGGGGACTTCAACCTCTGGGCAAACTTCACCCTAGACCCTATCGCCACCGCCTGCATTAACCAACTGGAAGAACTAGGTCTCCAGCAACTGATAAATGCCCCTACACATGGTTCAGGATGTATTTTGGACCTCATCTTCACACAAAATATGGACATCAACATATTCAACAACGTACCACTACCCTGGACGGACCACCACGCTATCAAATTTAATATCGTCACCAACACCACCCTTCAAAAACGGAATCACCCAATAACAACACACTGGTCTAGATCTCAGAAGAAACTACACTCCGAACTCTTTAAAACCACATTATGAAACAAAATAGCAACGCTAAAACCACTCAACCAAACAAACACTCAACTCCTTAAACAAGGCATTACTACAAACAGCAGACTCAGTGGCTCCAAAACATAGAAAACTAATCCGCAAAAAATGGTTTATTGATATCCTTACTCTACTGAAGCGTGAACGCAGAAGAGCTGAAAGAGCCTGGAGAAGAAATTCTACTAAGAAAAACCACTCAGACTACAAAGTACTCACCGAGAAATATCACAAAGCAATCTTCAAAGCAAAAAAAGAACATTTCTCGAACACCATCTCAACAGCCTTAAACCACCCTCGGGAACTTTTCAAAATAGTCACCCAGACTATGAACCCAACCTGCCTAGAGCCCCCAGCAAATGAAACTCAAGAATTCTGCAATGAGTTATTGGACTTTTTCACTGACAAAATTGACAACATCCGGAAAACAATTCAACAGAAAAAACAACCAACCTCATTCAACCAAAGCAAAAAGAGGAAATTGATACGAACATCACACAAGCACAGAATTTTTCGCTAATCCCAATCACCACTGACATCACCAAAAATATAATCAGAAGCCTCAGAGACAGCACATCACCAAACAACATCATTCCCACAAAACTCCTGAAAGAATGTTCCGATATCCTGGCTCCTACTATAACACATCTCATAAATCAGTCATTCAAAGAAGGGACTGTCCCGATCGCCCTCAAGTAAGGCATCGTCAAACCCCTTTTAAAGAAACCCAACCTCGACCCTGAAGACCCCAACTACCGCAGACCATCTTAACACCATTTCCAAGGTTATGGAGAAAGCAGTCGTACAACAGCTACAACTCCACCTGGACACACACAAACTCTTAGAACCTCTGCAATCAGGCTTCCGCCAAGGCCACGGCACATAAACAGCACTTTTCAAGGTATGGGACGACGCGCTCGAAGCAGGAAATGACGGAGAATCAAGTCTCCTGGTACTGTTGGACCACAGTGCAGCGTTCGATACAGTGGACCACAACACCCTACTCATCCACATCACAGAAGTAGCAGGAGTCACAGATTCAGAGCTACAATGTTTGCATCCTTCTTAGAAAATCGTTCTCAGACAGTGAAACTAGGGGAATTCACCTCTGAAACCCACGCAATCTCATATGGAGTCCCTCAAGGGTCACCTTTATCACCAGTGCTCTTCAACATCTACATCTGTCCTCTCCTCAAAATCATCAGAAAATCGGACCTCTGCATCACCGGAGAAAAAGACCATTATCAGCAACTAGAAAAATGCCTCACATTGATAGACGACTGGATGACCACTAGCTACCTCAAACTCAACGGATCCAAAACAGAGCTTCTTCTACTACACGCAAACCAAAATACAAAAAACAAGAACCCTTGGACACTGCCCACCGTTTTTGCACAGACCATCTCCCCAAGCACCAAAGCCAAAAGTCTTGGAGTCATTTTTGACTCAGAAATGTCGATGGATGCACAAATTGGATCAGTAGTCAGCGGATCTCACCATCTTCTTCGCCTGCTACGCAGACTCATCGCCTTCATTCCAAAAGAGGACAAAGCAGCAGTAGTTGGAACTATCATTAACTCCCGACTCGACTACGCAAACTCACTCTAGACCGGACTACCTAAATACCAGATTGCACGCCTGCAACTCATCCAAAACACAGCAGCAAGACTGATAACAGGAAAAAACCCTACATTGGCTAACCGTAAAGGATCGGATCACATTCAAGACCCTCTGCCTCACCCACAAATGCCTACAAGGAAACGGTCTTCAATACCTATGCACGAAAATAAAATGCTACATACCTAATCGCAGTCTTCGATCAACCAACCAAAACCTCCTCCACATTCCCAAATCCAGCTACAAATCTAAGGGAGAAGGAAGATTCGCAGTCCAAGGACCACGGCTATGGAACACTCTACTGACAAACATCAGGCCTTCAGGAAAAAACTCAGGACCTACCTCTTCTAACAAGCTGGACCACACAGGATGGACCAAGTGCCTTGAGGCGATTCAGTTCGCATTTGCAGCGCTATACAAGTCATTCACTTATCCATTCAGAAAAACCACCGGAGAGGGCTAGAAGACATCAGCGGAGAGCAGAGAAGACCCAGAGAGGGGAGAAGAACCGGCAGAGGCAGAAGACGTCAGTGGAAGAGGCAGACGAGCCGGAGAGGGAAGAAGGGATTGAAAGAGACAACGCAGCTGGCTTAATAAATTACTTTAAAAATATGTGTAATGTGCTTAATTTTTTCAATTTTTTTTAGGTGAATGGGTAGGAGTACAATGTACCTTATACTCATTCACATAGGGTGGGGGACCAGAATCTGGGGCCCCTCTTGTTAAAGGGGGCTTCCAGATTCCAATAAGCCCCTTGACCGCAGACCCCTTTGCTAAAGAGGGAACTCGCCATGTCTACCTAGATGATCTCCATCTAGGTGGACATGGCGAGTTCCCTCTTTAGCAAATAGGAGGTGCTGCTCATTTACCGGGAAGTATCTTTGGGACCACATCTTCCGAATTGGCGCTCTGTTGCTGTTGAGTAGTCGCCCAGGAAGCGGGTTGGCAAGATTCCTTACAGAGTCTCTTAAAGGACATCCCTCGAAGTTCATCTCTACTTCTCCCTCTACTAAGCCTGTTTTGACCCCCCTGAGTAAGGGCGGTCGCTGACTCTCTGGTAAGCCTTCATTAAATTATCACCAGGTGGTGGGCAGCACTGGCGGTGGATTACTGATCCAGAACTCCTCATGGAATAACTTTTGGACTTTAATCACATTATAATTCAGAACTTTTTATTTGCATTCACTATATTTGCCTTTTCATCACTTATGGACTTGTTGATTTAATGCTTTTCTCACTAGTTATTATTATTAGGTGTTATTCATCATTGATCGCTTAAATTCTTTATATTGATTTTTTAACAATAATTTCACAATATTTTTCACTCATGACATTTGTCCAGCGCTGCACTGTTCTCTTTACATCTGTTTCTTGTGCCCTCGTATTGGGGTTATAGTGCTTAGCAGCAGGACCCACTTCACGGATATTTCTTTATTAATTATTTTTTTACTTTTTTGAGCACCTAGCGCTATTCTTTTTCTCTTTAAAAGTTAAACTTTGAATGATGGCCCTAGAATTATATCAGAGGGGGGTGTGCACCACTGAATGTCCCTCTGAAACAGTTCAAGGCAGAAACCAAACTGTGCAATAACCCTAAAAAAAAACAGTCAATATATTTCTTTCACTGTTCTGTAAAACAGACAGTTGATATCTTCTTTTTTAAAAGCTTCCTGTGCTTACATTTTGGATAACACCACATATACATTGAGCATTTACGGACATTGTGTATAGGTGTGGAAGTAGTGTGTATAGATACTGGGACGTTTTTATTCATACTTTTTTTTTCTAATAGTAAAGGGTTT
Source organism: Lithobates clamitans (assembly GCA_037952925.1). Classification (NCBI taxonomy): domain Eukaryota; kingdom Metazoa; phylum Chordata; class Amphibia; order Anura; family Ranidae; genus Lithobates; species Lithobates clamitans. The sequence goes on from JBBGZY010000655.1 coordinate 8,858,812, forward strand.
AAGCTTCTCCTTCCTTTACATTTTCATTTACATGTGTAGAAAGTTTATGAAAGAGAATCACCTGTGTGGCACATACATCTGTATCAGATAGAGGTACACTTGCTACTGATTTCCTTGTAGGAAAGACTGAGCTTTTTCTTTTCAGTGCTGCAAGATATAAAGTGCCATTGTGCCTACCACTCTTTTACTTTTATTGCCAGCATAAAATCGATGTCACAAAATTAGTTTCTTTACAATAAAGAATACATTTCAGTTTGAATAATAGATGAACCGCCACAATCTTTCAATATACCCGTTAAGCTTCATTTTTTGCACCTAAAGCAGAAAAATTGCCAAACAGCAAGTCTTTTTTATACGCAATAAAGAACACAAGCATTGTAAATCTCTATATCTGCCTGAAGGAGCCATAATTTGTTTATTTGGGAGGCCATGAAGCTGCCTAGGTGCAAGCAAATAGTATACATAGTATATAAGCAGTAATATTAGCAGGAAAGCAATCTGATTAAAGGGGTTACCATAAAGTGTACCTTTCTATCTCCAAGCATTGAAGCATGTTAAACTCTTCAGAATTCATGCCATTGATATTTTTAAATGCATGCTTTCCTTTTCCTAAAAGTGTAGTACAAGCAGACTAAACAGCAATGTTACTGATATGCACAGTTTTAGTAATGTAAAACTCATCAAAGCCAAACAATTAAACTCCCTTTGGTCGCTGAGATATGCAAGAGCAGTAAAACATGACTGTCATGTGAATGGAAAAGGTGCTTTAAATGTGTGGGGTGTAATTGGCAGCCTTATTTCAACTTCTCTATGTTGTGCAAGGAGCACAATGATGATACCCAGTGGAAAAATGAGGGTCTAAAGCAGCCTTTTTCAACCAGGGTGCCTTCCATTTTCTTTAGGGGTGCCTTGGCAAAAATTACAAAAAATTGCCCAAAATTGTATACAAGCCAGCGGGTGGATCAAGCCTGCCTTTAGTTACACAAAGCCACAGATTTTCATTGTACACCATTTCAACCTTCTATTTAGCGGCGTCCTATCAGCCACTGACATCATCAGTTAATAACAGTGGCAAAGAAAAGAGCACTTCACTTTAAAGTGAATCCATGGCCAGGCTATGGGCATGCAAGTATATACATATTCTTATTGAGCTATAAAGTCCTCAATGACATCAGTAACTGCAGGAACTGTGGAGCAATTTGTTCTCAAAGTTCCCAGCAGAAGTCGTTCTCTGAGGCAGCTCAATTCACTCTGCTCCTCCTCCTAAAACACCTGCTCTATGTTTACATAAAAAATTAAAAGGCTGTATGAGGAAACAGGGGGAGCTGAGCTGCCAGGAAGAAAAACTTCTGTGCTTCCACTGTGAACTTTGTAGCTGCAGGCACTTTGGAGCAATTCATTCACAGAAGTCAGCTAGGGCTTATTAATAATTGAATGTCTAAAGCAGGCTCTCTCAACCTTTTAACCCTAGAGGAACCCCAAAAATAATTTCCAGGTCTCAAAGAATCAGTACTAAAACCAATTTATCAAGGGGTCAAAAGGAACAATGCCCTTTCTACTGGTGGGCAATAGGAAGAATGCCCCCCCCCCCTTAAAGTGGTACTTAGAATACCACCTTTAAATGGGTTTTAAATCCTCAGGGTTTTTCACCTTAATGCATTCTATGCATTAAGTTTAAAAAACCTCCTGTGATGCAGCTGCCCCCCAAAGCCCCCCCTTTTACCTACCTGAACTTGGTCTTTCCAGCAACGCGGACGAGCACACCAGCTCCAGCCGGTGTCTCGAGTTCTGATTGGATTGATTGATAGCAGCACAGCCATTGCCTCCCGATGCTGTCAATCAAATCCAATGACATGGGAGCAGGGGGGCGGGGCCAAGTCCTGCTGTCTGTCAATGAACACAGCAGTAGGACGCGGGAGTGCGCCCGCACGATAGCCCCGAGGGAGAGCGGCTCTCCAATGGGGCAATCGAGAAGAGAAGGAGCCAGAAGCGCCGCTGAGGGACCCCAGAAGAGGAGGATCTGGGCCATTCTGTGCAAAACCAACTGCACAGAGGAGGTAACTATGACATGTTTGTTAAAAAAAACCCAAAAAACGAACCTTTAGATATCCATTAAAGACAGCTAAAAAGATATTTGGTGTCATGCTGCTGGCTTTGCTAAGTGATGCTGAACCTTGAACTCTGTAGGCACCATCAAAAAGGTGGTTCATCAGCCACTGCTCAAGGGACCTGTAGCAACCTCTGGAGGAACCCCAGGGTTCAACGGAACTCTGGTTGACAATGGCTGGTCTAAAGCCTAGTCACCGGTCAACATTATAGAGAAAGTGTTTTCCATAAGCTTAGACTTTTTATTGTCAATTTAAAAAAAATTCTTCATGTTTCAATTTTTTTTTTGTTTACAAGATAACTATGTCATATTTATTATCATATTTCTTATACAGCTCAAATTTATTATACAGATCTGTACATTAATATACAATGACTGCAGCAAGATTAATTTACTGTGCAGATCATCTTTTTTGCAAACTGTAAATAACCTGAACTGGAAAGTTTTCTCAATGGTATTTTCACAGCCTCAGTGACACTGTTCTGACAGTGTTGTCTTAAACCTTTTGCTGCCAGGCCCTGTGCTCCATTTTGTACACTCAGGTGGCCAGACCATTTTTGCAATTTTTCCTTTGCTTTTTTATTTTTCACTTATAGCTTTCAGAATTTGTGAAAGGCCCCCCAAACCATATATTTTCTGAAAGCACATGATCAGTAGAATAAAAAGAAGGTGCTACTGATTTTTTAGACCCCGCAGTATTTGTGCAAATGTTTATCAAACCAATATATTTGCAAAAAATACACTAAAACCATTATTAGCAAATAAAAACACAGCAAATTTTACAAAATCCCTACTAAATAAAAAAGCTAAACCTGTATTGAGTTAATAAATAACAAATATTTGTAACTTTTAAATTGTGCCTTTGTGGTGAAAATTGAACAGACGCAAAAGTGTAAATATCCAAATTTCTCAAAAAATCTGAAGGTTTACATTTTTCCCTTACAGCTTTCAGAATTTGTGAAAGACCCCCAAAACCATATATTTTCTGAAAGAATATGACCTCTAGAATAAAAAGAAGGTACTACTGATTTTATAGACCCCGCGGTATTTGCGCAAATGTTTATCAAACCAATATATTGGCAAAAAATACACTAAAAACATTATTAGCAGATAAAAACACAGCTAATTTTACAAAATTCCTGTTAAATCCCTACTAAATATACAATTTTAACCTGCATGGAGTTAATAAATAACAAAAAGTTTAAATTTTTACATTGCGTCTTTTTGCAAAATGGTAAAAATCGAACGTACGCAAAAAATGTAAATATCCAAATTCCAAATCGAACATACCCAAAAATTTCTCTAAAAATCTGGAGGTTTTCATTTTTCACTTTCACAGCTTTCAGAATTTGAAAAGACCCCTCAAACAAAAGATTTTCTAAAAGCACATGACCTATAGAATAAAAAAAAGTGCTACTGATTTTTTTGGGCCCCACAATAATTGCGCAAATGTTCATCATATCGCTATTTTCACTAAAAATACACTAAAATCATTAATATTGCACATAAACACAACGTAACTTACAAAATTCCTTCTAAATTAGTACTAAAGCATCGTTCACATGTTGCATACTAAAGTGTATGCCCATGGGGGGTCATGTTTACCCTCACAGAGATGCACAGGTGTTCCATGCATCTCCGTACAGGCAGTCTCATTTATGTCAATTGTGATGCAATGGCTGCATAGGCATAGCTGCTGTTCCCAATCTGACATCCGTGTGGGTGTGGGTACTTGACCCCAAACGCAGACAGTGTGAACTCAGGGACATGCATGTGGACCTACATGGATGTAAAATTGGGAGCAATGGCTCTGTTTGTGCAGGTGCTACATCCCCCATGACATCAATGGGACTGCCTGTACACAGATGCATGGAACACCTGTGCATCCCTGTAAAGGTACGCTGTGTATGCCCTGTGTGAACAAGGCCTTAGGCCCCTTTCACACAAGCACACCAATCGGGTCTGCCTGTCCATTTTTCAGGCGGGCCCAATCGGACCACCCATTGTTCTCTATGGAGAGACTGAAGTAAATAAACATGTGTCCATTTACACCTGCCTGCATCTGATCCAGTCTGCTAAAAACAGATGAATGGGGATTCCATTCCTCATCCATCTAGCAGATCAGATCGGATGGCATCCGATGGAAACGGACAGGCAGTCTGTTTCCATCAGACCGTCCCATAGAGAATAGCGAGCTGTGTCCCTGTCCGCTCTGCATCAGCGGAGCAGACACTGACCTGTCATCCGCCTGCTTAGCAGGGATCAGCAGACAGATCCTCCCCTGAGCAGGCAGTTCTGCTTGACAGACACCGCTCCATGTGAAAGGAGTCTTACCAGGAGCAGCCAGTCCATTAGGGGTGCAGGGGTGCCGCTCCCCTGCAGGGTGCCAGACTCATACATTTGTATGATTTTTTTTTTTCTTAAAGCAACATTATTAGAGCCTGAGGCTCTAATTGGCTTGAAAAAGGCTGGGCTCGGGGCACAGTCCATTCATTCGTAAACTGACAGTCTGATACATAGTAACTCTCGATGTTACTATTATCAGATGTCAGTGTCAGTGGGCATATAGGAGTGATCATAGTGACCGCTGCATGCACCCAGGGAGCTACACTGAGGGGGGTGGTAAACACATGTTTACCAAGCCCCCCAAGCCCAAACATCACCCGCACCACTCCCCCTCCCCCCGCTGTGATCCCCAGCCTGTCAGATTACCGGAGCAGAAGCTGCAGGCTGCAGGAGGGGAAGGAGGGATGCCACCAGAGCAGGAATGGATCGGGGGTGCAGGGGGTGATATGGGGGGCTGAGTGATGGGGGGAAACATCTGGATTCCCCCAAGCCCCCAGCAGCACCTGAAGCCGGCGGGAGCAGAAGAGGAGGGATGCCGGCTTATGATGGTAGCTGTGGGGGATTGAATTTGAAGGGAGTCAGAGGGGGGTGAAGGGGATAGGGTATGAGAGTGGGGGGAGTAGTTATAGATGACATTTAGGGGGGTAGAGAGGCTGGGGACAGGGAAGCGGTGGCATGGGGGGGGGGGGGGGGCGGTCGCATTAGGGCTTAATAACTCTGATCAGCAGGTTGTAATCCCCTGATCAGAGTTATAGAATTGTTCAACAGAGTCTGATGAACAATTCTGATATAAGCTTATGGTCATTGAATTGACCATAAGCTTATAGGAGAGGGAGAAAGGAGCTCCATAGGCCGTACTGACCTGGCCACCTGCGGGCAAAGTAGTCAAAATATTGCAAGCATATTTCTATAGATAAGTCACTGTGATTCACTGATGTCCAATGTGCATTCATCAAGTGTTGCTACAAATAAATGTAAAATGCACAGCAAAGTAATTGTCATGTGAATCTGCAGAGAAATGGCTTTGCCTTTAATTTTTGGAACTGTTTATCATTAGCCCAGAAGGTAGAAGATTCTATTTTTAACACGGCTTGATTGTTATCTGTTATTGTAAACTAGAATCATAGGGAGGTGTATTTTGGAATATATATGCATTTATACATCTCTTGACATGTAGCTATTTGGTTTGCCAGGAGATACAGCAACCACAATGTTATAGTTATAATGACATAACAAACAGTGTAGAGGACATCTATGGTATAGTAAATTGTAATGAACTTTAATAAAAATAGACTCAAATGCACTCAAAAGAGGGGGCAGTACAGCATCCACAACCTGCACTGATTGAAAAAGGAACAAGTCTTCCAGGGATCTCTGTCACCATCCAAGGGGGATCACAAAGCACCACACAGGTAGCATGGCAAAGGACACCTTCTGATGGTGGCTGGATCCATCAGACTGTAGGCATAGGTGAAGACAGAACACCTAATGCGAAAGGTTTTCTGCCCCCCCCCCAAGCAGGTGGCCTTAGTTTCATATCCGTTACTTAAAAAAGCAAGGCTTTCCTTTGTGGTGGCAAATCACTGCACGGGTCTTTGCAGGCATGTACTGGCCATCGTGACTACTGGGAGATTCCCGGTGGGCCGATGGCTCAGTGGGCCAGTCAGGAGCAGTCCTGGAGCCGCTCCTCTCTGACAGTGAGGGATCGCAATTTCACTCCTGTCAGGAGGAGCAGCTTCCGTCATATGCTGGAGAGAGCATTAGGCTTTCTGCTCCCTCCCGCCTGCAGGGGGAGATAGGCCAACAGTAGATTTTCCTTCCTCTCTCCCCTATCACTTGTTATCACATGACTGGAGAGAGGAACGAGAAGCTGCCTTCAAAACTGTGAGTACATGTGGGAGGGGGAGGAGAGGGAGGACACACTGATGTGAAGGGGGCTGCTGGTGGGGGCTGTCTGATGTGAAGGGCTTCTGATGGGGACACACTGATGTGAAGGGAGCTGCTGGTGGGGACTCTATGATGGGGACTCTGATGTGAAGTGGGCTGCTGGTGGGGACTCTCTGAAGGGGACTCTGATGTGAAGTGGGCTGCTGGTGGGGACTCTGATGTGAAGTGGGCTGCTGGTGGGGACTCTGATGTGAAGGGGACTGCTAGTGGGGACTCTCTGATGGGTACTCTGATGTGAAGGGGGTTGCTGGTGGGGACTCTGATGTGAAGGGGACTGCTAGTGGGGACTCTCTGAAGGGGACTCTGATGTGAAGTGGGCTGCTGGTGGGGACTCTGATGTGAAGTGGGCTGCTGGTGGGGACTCTGATGTGAAGGGGGTTGCTGGTGGGGACTCTGATGTGAAGTGGGCTGCTGGTGGGGACTCTCTGATGGGGACTCTGATGTAAGGGGGACACTGTTGCGGACACTCTGATGTAAGGGGGACGCTGTTGGGGACAGTCTGTTGTAAGGGGGACGCTGTTGGGGACACTCTGATGTAAGGGGGATGCTGTTGGGGACACTCTGATGTAAGGGAGACGCTGTTGGGGACACTCTGATGTAAGGGGGACGCTGTTGGGGACACTCAAAATTAAAGTGGGCCGGTCATGAGGAAGTCCAGGGCCAAATTTTTGTCCCAGTCCAGCCCTGGGTCTTTGTAACAGAGGCCGACTCCAAACCACACCCCCATATTATCCCACAGTTTTCCATTTCTGCCATCACATATATTTAATCTGGTGGCTTTATTCCACAGCACCAGAGCAATAGATGTGAGGAGAAACTTGCCTTGACACCAGTTGGCTTTGATTATTCCACCTGTTCCTTACAGAGACAAAGCTGTCCTCTGCATGCTAACCTTTTTTACCTTCCTAACTTTGTTATCCTGCTCAAGGAGTGAGAGGCCTATGGTCTCTGACACAAATATAGAAAACAGTGGCTTGGTACCACACCTTTTCCCTCCCCACAACAGTATCTTTTAATACTACGTTATTTATTCATGACGTTATGTCAAGGTTAGCATTTTTTATTGCTTAAAATTGTTGTAATTAATTTTTGGGGGGGTTATTTTTTCATTGTAATGTTATCTCTGTGCTGGTAAAGCAAAGATGGTGGGCAGGGATGACGAACCTGTAAATAAAACTTTTGCACGTAATTACATTCCTAAACTATTAAGTTTGGGCCAAAATGCATTTCAGATACCAGCCTGCTCTGCTACATGCGTCATTTCGTGGAGGCCCTTTAATGCAGCAGGTAAATTTGTGACTGAGAAGCTACATTATAGTGTCATTTGTTCCCAGAAATAAAATCCAAAAATAAAATGTTTTGGCAATATTCACAGTACAAAACTTCTTAGCACAAGACCCCTATTTGAACAAGAGCACCAGAAGTTTTAGCATCTTGAAATCAATATTACAGTGTATTGTAATTTATTCACTTAAAGTGGTTCTAAAGGCCGTCCCCTCAGCCCTCCTAATACTTACCTTAGACCCATCTTGATCCAGCGATGTTGCACGAGAATCCTCCTGATTGGTTGAGACACATAGTGGACGCCATTGGCTCCCGCTGTTGTCAATCAAAGTCAATGAGCCAATGAGGAGGGATAGGGGACAGGGCCGAGCCACCGTTTCATGTCTGAATGGACACACAGAGCAGCGGCTCAGCTCAGGTGCCCCCATAGCAAGCTGCTTGCTGTGGGAGCACTCGGCAGCAGGGAGGGGCCAGGAGCACCGGCGAGTGACTCGAGAAGAGGAGGATCTGGGCTGCTCTTTGCAAAACCACTGCACAGAACAGGTAAGTATAACATTTTACTAGGGCTGCACTCCTGAACCCTTCACTTTGTGTGTTACATAAGTCCTATGTTATGCACTCCTAAGTCCCATATGATAGACACTATGTTGTAAATTTCATACTCCTGACCACTGCTCTCTGTACACTGGGCTTTATTTTACATACTCCTGAGAACCACATTCTATGTACATTACTCCTGAAGTTCTTCTTTAAGGTGGGCTGTGTGCAGAAAAGCATATAATCTGGAATGTTTACATTTTTCAAAAATCATTGTGCTGAGGTTTGTACATATCTTAGATTTTGCTTGTGACACAGTCATTAAAGCATATTTTTTGAGTAAAAGGACTGTGACATATGTATGCTGTGTATACAGTAAGTGTCACAGTACTCATCATAAAGGTCAGCGTCAACTGATGTTTTCTAGGTATTTCATACTGGATGTGTTTGTAGTGTAATTGGTGCTTATCTCTGTATTCTCTGCATTAGCTGTTGGGTTGTCCCACTATAAATAGGCTATACAGGCTAAAGATTGTAGCTGATTAAACAAATGCATCAATTTTTTGTATTGACCAATACCTTTTTTGGATGTGCCTATTATGATAAATCTTCCAGTGCCATGTGGAATTTTTATCAAAGCTGCTGCTGATATATCTTTAAGCCAACCAATACATCCACTCCCACTTTTTGCTGTCCTCAAGTACCCCCGTGTTTTCAAGTTTTCCTTTATCTCACACACATGCTTTAAAGCAGAGTCAATGGCTTGGTATTTTGGACAGCTATTTTATCTAAGAGAAATTCTCAAAACATGGCTTGTTGGGGTTACTTTAGGACCGAGGTTGAGAACCACTGCTATATATGACACAATCGGCCTCTAAAAATGGTCCCTCTTTGTTAAGCAAAGAGGCTGTAATAGCAGTGACAACACAGCCCAAACAAGGGTTTTTAGCCCAGATGTATAGATCCTCCTAGTACCCCATGAAGAGATTTGCATACCTGGGAGCAAAACTTGCATTTTCTGGATATTTTTAAGCATTGGGTTTTCAGAATAAAAGTCACAAAGCTTAAAATCTCTCAAACCCCTTGGGTTTGTTTTTAGTTTGATGTACATTTTCATGAATACAACACCCCACCACTCTACACTTTCATATTTCAATGCTTCCTCCAAATTCATTGCATGGCGTAAAGGAAACAAAAGATTCCATGTTCAGCTACAAACAAAACAATCCATCCACCCAAGCTGTCAAAACCCCAAAATAACATGGCAATGAAATAAAAAAAAAATAAACACTTTTTTAGCACTCAGGATGGTATGGTAAGATAAAATAATTTAATGAACTGTTTAAAGTTTATTAGAAGATAAAACGTATACAATATGTTTAAAAAAGTCAGTGGTAGTCCTGCATATATAAACAAATTATAAACTACAGCTAAAATGGAGACCATTAATGCATATGTAATTTATACATATACTTTGTATTCTCTAATAAAATGTAAACATTTGATGAATTTATTGTATCTTACCCTCTATCCTCCTTTTTAAAAATAGTTTATTTTTTCTAGCTATAATGACCTATGATTCTCATATGTGCCAGGCATAACAATGTAATTTGTGCCTCTGGGAAGGAGGTGCGGGGAAATTGCTAGTTGTAACATTTCCCATATTATAAATAGGACAAATAAGAGTAAGGCCTGGTTCACACCTATGTGTTGTTCAGTATGTTTTCAGCTTTGCAGAAACACACTACAGTCAATTTACCATGGCTTCCTATGGGTCACATTCACATCTGTGCGTCTTCCACCAATGCATTTTTTGGTAAGGGTCAGGGACTTTTTTCCCCTCAACAGGTTGCATTTTTAAATGCACGAACTGTGAATGAGTAATCAAAAAAAAGTACACACAAAATAAAGAAAAAGGATTGCGCTAGGTGCCTAAACAAAAAAATTATATAAAAAAAAAACGTGAAGAGAGTTCTGCTGCTGAACACTATAACCCCGATATAAGGGCACAAAAGATAGATATAAAATGGAGAGTGCAGCGCTGGACATATGACACAAAAAATGTGAAAAAGTGGTATGTCAATGAATTAAATAACCAACAATGGTGAATAGCATCCAATAAAATTGCTGCAATCAGTTCTGAAAGGGCCTAGTAATACTAAGAGCATTTTCTTCTGAACAGAGAGCATACATTGATTGCTCTATGGGAAGTGCTCCTGGGACTACATCTTGTGAAGTGCTCCATGTTGTCGCTGATTAGCTGTTCATGAAGGAGGTTTGGTGAGCTTTCAGCAGTGTCTCCTGCAGGATATCCCCTGTGGGCCATACATCTCTACTAAGCCTGTTTTGACCCCCCTGAATAAGGGTGGTCGCAGGCTTTCCGGTAAGCCTCCATTACTTTATCACCAGGTGGTGGGCAGCACTAGCGGTGGAATACTGACCCTGGGTCCCGCATTGAATATCATAAATTTTGGACTTTATTTCACCTTCACTTTTATCATATGAAACATTTTCTCACTATATTATATATTTTATTATGTCCTTGCAACATTTTTTGAGCACTTAATTGATTTATTATATATCAGCCGATTTGATGTTAATGTCGTTTTATTGGATGCTATTCACTGTTGTTGGTTATTTGATTCATTGACATACCACTTTTTCACATTTTTTGTGTTATATGTCCAGCGCTGCACTCTCCAATCAAAAAAAAGTGTTCAACATCCTTATCCAACATTACGCCACAGAAATCAAACGTGTCAAGTACAGAAAATTAACAAAAATAAACAATAAAAAATAAAATTAGGGGTATAAAAACCACATAGAGGATAGCTGCCACTTTCAAAATACAAATGAAACTGTAAGTAACCACCTAAACCAAAACCCAATGTAGGTGAACAGCAGCGCTAAAATATAAAATATGATGTAGTGTAAAACAATAAACACTAATATTGTAACAATATTAACAGCAGTACATTACATGTGCAGATGCAAAGTGATAAACAAACACTAATAACAGTCATTGAAATCACCCAAGGGAAAGAAAGACGACTGATTCGCATAATGTCCATAGGTAAATGAATGAGCTGTAATACACAAATCGAGTCCTTTACAAAAGCAGAGATCTTCACACCACACGTTAGTGTTCCACACACCTCTTTCCATAAGCTAAAAACTCACCTGAGCTATATGCCTCACAGTATTATGTTTGGCAGACAAGCAGTATGGCCACACAGTATAATGAAATCCAGCATTGCGTACCCATTCTCTGCAGTAGTGAATTATTTAACTCATATATGGGGAGAAAAAAGGAAAACTCCACTAGTGAAGTATGTCTCCAAAGCCGTACAAAATGTATTAAAAACCTCAATCATTGAGCTTACATTATATACATTAAAAACCAGCATGGGATATAGCTTCCAAAAAACAACCAGCGATGGGACAAACATCAGCAGGTAACATCTCACTACACTGTGGACCTAACAGGAACGTCACTTCCGGTATTCCAAACATGTCACTTCCGGTTGCCATACAGCCACATCCCTTTGCATTTTTAGTTCCATAGACTTCAATGGAAATGCAGCGGTAAAGCATCAAAAATGCAGTGTTTGCATTTTTTATGCATTTCTGGTGCATTTTTGTTGGTCTCTTCTGCATGTTTCTTCTGCAATATAGGCCTGCCTGCCTGCAGTTTTGTTATTGGAGACTTCAGTTCTGTTTTAAATCAATGTGAAGTAACCAGATCAAAGCCAAAGATCTCTTATAACAGGCAAATGAATAGACAGGGAGTAACCATAACTTTACCAAACAGGTGGAAGCAACACGGTACAGTATTATGATGGCAAAGAGAATGCATGCCCTATAATACAATAGAGATTATAAAAGCTGCAAAAAACCTGAACTCTTCTCAGCAAAGTCTCTGTGACTGTGTTAACATGTGGCTGCATAGTCTAGTTTTTATGAGACTCTATAACATAGAGTCAAGCTGAGAGTCGCTATTTCAATAAAACATTTCTGAACACAAACAACTACATGGGCTTATCCTTATACAACCATCACTCTTAGTGAAGTCCAGCTTAGCTCTTGTAACACAGGTGAACAACAAGGGGCCACCCTACATGGAGCTTCAGTACTCCTGTAGCAATTGGGGAAGCAGTCCTCACAGTATATGGGCCTGTCGGGGAAGCTGTGTGCTGTTAGGCTCTTGTTTGGCTGCCTGCGTGCTGGTTCTGACAGTGGAGGGCCTCTGTCCTTGATGCAGATCATTTGCCCAGCTACCTCTGCCTCATCAGCTGTGGGCCTCTCTGGGATTCTAAGTGAGAGAGACTGAGGCACCTATCTTTTTTTGCGTGGCAAGGAACCCAGATAATTGGGAAATGGAATTAAAGAGACCTACGTCTGCATCTGAGCATGGTGAGTAAGTAGGCAATCCCTATTTGGCAAATAATTGTTTAAAAAGGAGCAGACATTTTAAACAGTTCTAGAGGTGTGGAATTAAAGAGGAACTGCAGTTTGCTCACATAATTTGTAATATAAACATCTTTGCCATTCTGAAGCTTCCCTCCAACCACTCTGCATATTATTTTTTATATGCTGCGATTCTGTACCTGCCAAATATGCTGCAGAATTCTCCCTCCACTAAGTCTGGCTACATCCATTTTTTTTTTAACAATCAGTATTTATTTTATTAAAGAAAACATATAACTAGACATGTCTAACAATCTTGGTAAGATATGAATTTTGACCTCGCAGGGTCTCTTACATTGTATTAATTCAGTTAAACTGGTTGAACAGAGGTACTTATCACAATAGTAGACCTATTTGGTCTCATATACAGTAACTGAGTGGCACGTACCGGTTGGGGGCTATTATGGGAGTATAGGAGTAATTGAGTCTAAAATCGCTGTGAAGACTTTAAGTATAGGTGAGTGGTGTTGACCCATCATGCCATGTAAGGTACAGTCATGAACAATGAGTCTAAAGGTTGGTCATCTACCAAAGATCTTGAGTGTATGGCTCTCCAGCATGGGATCCGGGCAGAGGGGGGGACTCTGTGGTCTCCATCAAACCGCCCTCTGTCCCCCACACGCCGGGTGAACCGGATAGAGAATGACTTGTTTATCCAACGGGGATACCAGTGTCCCTGTAACATCAGGATCCAGTCTCATGGATATGGAGGTTTTGCATGGTCAATGGTCATCACCAACAAATCACTTGTTTTCCCAACCAGTAGTTAAATGGCCACAAATCAGTCAACTTTTGGCGGGTATGAGAGTGAGACAGAAGAAAAGGAAAACAGGGAGGAGGGGGGGGGGGGGTTTAGGCCAGAGAGCAATACAAGCGTACCTGTGTTCCAGAAGGAAGGTTGGTCTATGTCCACATCGAATGCACCACACCAGTCTCATCGCCCTCTCATGTCCGAATTCTATTGTCGTGGCATTCCAGGATGCCAGGTCTCTATCTTTTAGGATCTCATTGTTCTACAGGTTGAGAGAGAGGGGTCTACCATCTCTAGTAGAGCAATATCTAAGCTGGAGGGAACCTGGTTAGGGTCAGAAGCAAATTCATTCCAAGGTGCCCAGATCATGGAGTACTTTTCTCGGGAACCTCGGCAGGTTGCTATCCAGTCCTCAGTCTCTCTTACCGCATTTACCTTAGCAATCCACTGTTCTTGGGTAGGAATACTGGATTTTTCCAGTGAATTGTGATTAGGCGCCTTGCTGCGTTTAGCAGGTGAGGCATCACAGATTTTTTTTATTGGCGAAGTGAAGTTGGAGGTACATGCAGTAGAAAATGCTTTGGAGAGAAAGGAACCTGTTACAGTTTTTATTTGGTCTTGTATATATTCCCAAAAGGGTTTGATTAAGGGGCATTCCCACCATATGTGAATAAGTGTTCCTCGGTGACCACAGCCTCGCCAGCATTGTTCTGACACAGCTGGGTATATACGGGCCAAGTCCGCCGAAACACGGTACCAGCGAGACATTATCTTAAAGTTTGTTTCTTGAGTTTGGGAGTCTATAAGGGATGAATGAGTAAGGTAAAATAAATGGTTCAGTTGCATTTCTGCGAATTCCTAAGTCATTTTCCCACCGTCGGATATAGGCAGGTTTCGTTTGAGGGGCGGCAGAAGCTAGGAGTCGGTATAGTTCTGACACCATATGAGGGACAGGCTCCTCTCCAGTGAAGAGGCGTTCGTATGGAGTGGAGGTGGAGGGATCCCTAATCGTGTGGCTATTTTTCTTGAAAAAGTGATGTAGCTGCCTGTATCTCCAAAAGTTGAGTTGTGGGCCTTTACATCCCACTGGTAAGTCACAACTACCGTTCCCATCATCTACCCATGGTTAAAAAAAAACATCTGCTCCCCTGGAGGGAACCATTTGTATCCACCTAGCGGTGCCAGCGGGGACATAGTGGGGCCAAATTCAGCAAAGGATTAATTCTATCCCAAACCGACAACACCTTTGTCGTCAGTGGGGAGGTCATCTCGGATAGCCCCCTATATCCTCTGGGCAACCACGGTGCATAAGCTAAGTTCCTGCCTCCCAGGGATTTCTCCAGGGTGACCCAAAGTTTCGAGTGTGTGTGGAAACGCCAGTTAAGTATCCTCTGAAGGACTATGGCTCGGTAGTATCGTTTTATTTCGGGGATGCCCAGGCCTCCCTCCCGCTTCGAGCGTTTAAGTGTCTGTAAAGCTATTCTAGGTTTTTGTGCGTTCTAAATAAAGTCAGATAACATGCCGGACAGGCGGTCAAAGAAGACTCTGGGAAGGGGGATCGGTAACATTTGCAAATAGAAAATTATCCGGGGTAATACATTCATTTTTATAATGTTCACGTGGCCCAGCTATGTAAAGGCCGTCTGTGTCCAAAGCGAAAGGTCTTCTTTGACCGTGGTCAACAGCTGGGGATAATTAGCCGCATATATGGTATCAAAACGATCTGTGAGTCGCACGCCTAGATATCGTAAGGATGAAGTGGTCCATGTGAAGGGGAAAGCAGCTTTAAGGCTCACGATCAAGTGGGGAGGCAAACAAATGGGGAGGATTTCAGATTTTGTGAAATTAATTTTGAAGTTGGAGATTGATCCAAAAAGCTTAAGTTCCTTCATTAGATTGGGCAATGATATTAGGGGGTTTGAGAGGTGGAACAAAACATCATCAACATATAGAGTTTGTGGTCCGTGCTTCCCACCTGAAGTCCCCTGATGTTCTGGTTGGCTCTCACAGTGCGGAGTAATGGCTCCAGCACTAGAGCGAACAACAGTTGCGACAGGGGACACTCGTGCCGTTTGTAATGGGGAAGCGGGAAGAGAGTGTCCCATTAACCTTAACCTGTGCACATGGCATAGAATATAGTGCCAGCATCGATGTTAGCATTCGCAGGCCCAGGCCTAGTGAGTCGAGTACTGCTTTCAGATATGACCAGTCAACGCGGTCGAGCGCTTTTTCCGCATCTGTTGATAGGATCAAGTAAGGCTGTGGATCTGGACGGGAACGGGCCCAGTGGATAAGTTGGACCGCTCTAAGTGAATTGTCTCTGGCCTCTCTGCCTGTTATGAATCCTGTCTGGTCAGGGTGGATAATTCCTGGTAGGAGGTGTTTAAGTCTGTTAGCTAAAATTTTTGCCAATAGTTTTATGTCTAAATTAAGGAGTGAAATGGGGCGATAGCTTTGGGGGACGGTAGGCTCCTTGCCCTCTTTCAGGATCACGGTGATGTGGGCCAACAGGGCCTCTGAGGGGATGTCTTTACCTGCTGCTATGGAATTGAAGTATTTGCACATTGGAATTGCTAATTGGGGAGGAGAGTTTTATAATATTCCTTGGTAAACCCATCTGGGCCAGGGCTCTTTCCGTTGGGCAGGGATTCCACCATCGCCCCTATTTCAGTTATCGTGACTGGGAGTTCTAAAGCCGAAACTTGGTCATCAGTAAGTGAAAGAAGGCCAGCTGAGGAAAGGTACTTCTGTATCGCATGCTGTCTAGCATCACGTGCGGTAGAAGGGAGCTCGGAATCCAAATTATAAAGTGTAGCATAATAATCTCGGAACCCTGAGGCAATCTTAGAAGACTGCACCGTCAGCTGTCCAGAGGTAGATCACAATTGTTGCACATAAGTCTGTGCTTGTCTCTTCCTGAGTGCCCGTGCGAACATCCGTCCGCATTTGTTCCCTTGTTTGTAGAATCTGTGGGACATGTAACGGAATTGTTTCCTAGTTTGTCTATCTAAAAGGCGGAGGAACAGTCCCGTAATTACGTAAGTTTTTTTAACGCTTCGGGACTCCCATTCGCTTTATGTTGGAGTTCAGCTTTTTGTAAGGCTACATCCATTTTAACTATGGGCAGCTGAAGCTGCTGCCTGTTCACTTCTTGGATTTACACAGACACACAGAGGCACACCTCCAGCTCTGCAGCTCTCATTGGCCCTCTTATGACTCATCCCCCTCCCTTCCTGGCAAATTCTCACAAGAATGAGAGAGAGCTGTGCATGATGTCATAAGCCTAGGCTTTTTACCAGACAAGAAACAGGAAGTGGGCTGTATAAGGTATTTACTGGCAGAAAAAAATGTTTCTCCTACCAAAATTAAAACAACAAGGGCAGAAGATTTAATAGATGGAAAGTTGAAAAAATGACTGAAGTCCTGCTTTAATTTAGTAAATGGAACAGTACATGATGTGAATAATAACAAACAAATACATGTTTAATGGAGAACCAGACATATCATTTAATTGTCCTCCTCTTTATTTTCTCTAAATCAATAAACATGAAAGAGTCCTTTTGCTCTGAGTGACAGCTTTTCAGTACAACTGGGATTTCTACAGTCTGGGAGAGAAAACTGCCTGCTGTATTGATAACTATACTAAAGCTCTCTGATTTTTGCATGATATATTTTATTTTTGTCTTTTATGAAAAATATTGTACACAACATTTAACCACTTAAGCCCCGGACCATTTGGCTGGCCAAAGACCAGAGCACTTTTTGAGATTCGGCACTGCGTCGCTTTAACTGACAATTGCGCATTCGTGCGACATGGCTCCCAAACAAAGTTGTCGTCCTTTTATCCCCACAAATAGAGCTTTCTTTTGGTGGTATTTGATCACCTCTGCAGTTTTTATTTTTTGCGCTATAAACAAAAAAATAGTGACAATTTTGAAAAAAACGCATTATTTTTTACTTTTTGCTATAATAAATATCCCCAAAAAATATATAAAATTTTTTTTTTTCCCTCAGTTTAGGTGCACACATATTCTTCTACATATTTTGGGTAAAAAAATTGCAATAAGCGTTTATTGATTGGTTTGCGCAAAAGTTATAGCGTCTACAAATAGGGGATAGTTTTATGACATTTTTATTAATAATTTTTTTTTACTAGTAATGGCCGCAATCAGCGATTTTTATCATGACTGCGACATTATGGCGGCCAGATCGGACACTTTTGGCGCTATTTTGGGACCATTTACATTTATACAGCGATCAGTACGATTAAAAATGCATTGATTACTGTGTAAACGTGACTGGCAGTGAAGGGGTTAACCACTAGGGGGCAGTGAAGGGGTTAAGTGTGTCCTAAGGAGTGAGTCTAACTGTGGGGGGGCTGGGCTATGTGTGACACAACTGACACAACTAGTGACACGCTGATCACCGCTCCGGATTACAGGGAGCTGTGATCAGTGTCACTAGGCAGAACAGGGAAATGCTCGTTTACATCAGCATTTCCCTGTTCTTCCTCTCCATGAGACGATCGCGGGTATCCTTGCAGACATCGAGTCCACGGCACCCGAGATCATACTAACCCTGCTTGAGGCATGGTATGCTTTAAAGGCATACTATAGACACCCCCCAGGTACAAAATTTAAAGGAATATTACACTTTTATTGTTTCACTTTAAGTATTATTAAAATCACTGCTCCCAAAAAAAGGCCGTTTTTAAAACGTTTTTTTGCATTGATCCATGTCCCCTTGGGCAGGACCCAGGTCCCCAAACACTTTTTATGACAATACCATATATATGCATATAAGCCTTTAAAATTAGCACTTTTGATTTCTCCTGTAGACTTTTAAAGGGTGTTCCGCGGCTTTCGAAATTTGCCGCGAACACCCCAAATTGTTCACTGTTCGGCAAACTGGTGAACAGCCGATGTTCGAGTCGAACATATTACATACTACATGAGGGTCCTCGGAGTAGTGGTGCGGCCATGAAATCCCCAGACCAGCCGGATAAGCCCCAAAAGGGAGCTGAGGGGACGCGATGCGGCAGACAGCAGCCCAACAAGAACAACGCCCCACGTGGGTCAGATAGTAAGAGATGGTGGTAGTGAATGGGGAAACCCCTATGTGTAAAAATTTCTATGGAAAAATGTGACAAAAACCAAAAAGTAAAAATGAATGATGTAAAAGGGGTGATGTGAAAATGGTGTGTAAAAAAAGCAAGATGGAAAAAGAGCAAGTGAAGGAGCAGGGGAAAAGAGTAGGCAATGAATAAGAGGTAGAAAGAGAGTGAGAGGTAAGGGGGCTGTATACCTGAGCAAACATGCCTGGGTGCATCATGCCTGAGAACTAAGAGGGGGATGATCAATATTAAGTGTGAAACCCAAATAGGGAAGGGGCCCATATAGGCAGTGCCGCCACAACCATGCCCCCAACGTCACACGTGAGTCCACAAATGGGAAGGGGAAAGCGCCGACAGCCAAGGAACCAGACCACTATGGTCCCACAGCCGGAGGCACCAACTAAACCATCTATCAGTGGGCTAGCAGAGGTATTGCTCCCGTGTGCTTCATGGACAGTCCCGTCATTTGCTCTCTCTACCCTGCAATAAAGTAGGGTTTATGGTACTCATTTGGTGTACTTGCCTGCAGTTAAAAAATATTCTGGGCCTGGGTTTTTGACCTAATTAACTAATTGTATTTTCTAAAACCTCTAAAACCATTTAAGCCCATGTGTGGTCTTCCTCAAGCAACTTGAGGTCACACTGCTTGTGCATCCTTTAAATTGTTACTAAACCCACAACAGTAAAATCAGTCTAAAAAAAAACCAAAAAACAATCCAATTAACTATTTTTTGAAGTTTTCCTCACCCGCTGATCCCAGAATATTTTTCACCCGCTGATCTGCTGCTGGTACACCAGAAGAAGGCTGAAGTAGGGGAAAAGTTTGAGAGTGATAGCCTAGGGCTGCATAGAATGGTGTGGTATGAAGAGCACTGTGCCAACGGGAATTAATGGCGAACTCAGCCAAAGGCAAATACTCAGACCAGTTGGAGTGTAAGGCATTGACATAATGTTGAAGATAGGTTTCCAGGGTCTGGTTCATGCGTTCGGTTTGACCATCTGTTTGAGGGTGATACGAGGTAGAGAGTGAGAGCGTTACTCCCAGTTTCTTGCAGAACAGTCACCAGAATCGTGAAACAAACTGGGATCCACAGTCTGAGACGACATTGGTGGGTATGCCATGATATCTCACAATATGGGAAAGGAAGAGGGCAGACAGCGCTTCCGCTGTAGGTAATCCCGGGAGCGCCACAAAATGAGAAATTTTGGAAAAGCGATCCACTATGACCCATATAGCAGTCATGCCCTCGGACTTGGGTAAGTCTGTAATGAAGTCCATAGTCAAATGGGTCCAAGGCTGGCAAGGTGCCAGAAGTGGTTGTAACAGTCCAGTAGGCAATGTGCGGGGTACTTTATTAGCAGCACAAGTTGGACAGGAAGTGACATAGTCAGTAACATCCCTTTTCATATGAGGCCACCAGACGTAGTGCAAGGTCTTAATAGTGAGGGTGACACCAGGATGACCGGATAATACACCATCATGTGCCCAGAGTACAGGTTTTCTGAGGCTAGGGGCTATGAACAGGTCGACCTGGTGATATCTTCAAGCCTTCAGGAACATGATTCTGGCTTTCTTGTAACTGTTGGGAAAGAGCCGTAGAGATCTGTGCGACAATTTTGTGAGGTGGGATTATATACTGCTCGGTAGGTTGATCTTCAGAGGTAGCGAACTGTCTGGAAAGAGCATCGGCTTTCTTGTTTTTATGCCCAGGAACATAAGAAAGAACAAAATTAAAACGGGAGAAAACAGAGCCCATCGAGAATGACGTGAGTTCAATCGTCTTGCAGTCTGAAGATACAGCAGGTTTTTATGGTCAGTGAGGATAGAAAAAGGCTTGGGAGCCCCTTCCAGAAGATGTCGCCATTCAGACAATGCCAATTTGATAGCCAGTAGTTTTCGATTCCCAACATCATAATTTATCTCCGCTGGAGAAAACTTTTTAGAGAAAAATGCTACTAGATGGATTCTACCGGACTTAGGCTGTCTCTGGGAAAGCACGACACCTGCTCCTACCTCAGAGGGATCAACCTCAACTATATACTGGAGATCGGTATTTGGATGCTGAAGAATTGGAGCCTTGCTGAACATGTCTTTTAATTGCTGGAAAGCAGATTCGGCTTCTGAGGGCCACACCTTGCAATTTGTACCTTTCTTATGCCGGGTACACACGAGCGGACTTTACGGCAGACTTTGCCCGGCGGACTTTTCGACGTACTTTATGACGGACTTTCTGAATGAACGGACTTGCCTACACACAATCCACCAAACTCTGTCGAATTCGTACGTGATGACGTACGACCAGACTAAAACAAGGAAGTTCATAGCCAGTAGCCAATAGCTGCCCTAGCGTGGCTTTATGTCCGTCAAACTAGCATACAGACCGCGGACTTTTCGACCGGACTCGATTTCGACGCATTAATTTAAAACATGTTTCAAATCTAAGTCCGTCCAACTTTTGAGAAAACAAAGTCCGCTGGAGCCCACACACGATCAAATTGTCTGACCAAATCCCGTCCGCCGGGCAAAGTCTGCCGTAAAGTCCGCATAGCGGTCATAGCAGTCATAGCAGTAAGGGGGGCCGCAATGGAGGTAATATCTTTGATGAAGCGTCTGCAGTAATTTGCGAACCCTAGAAGGCTTTGGAGCCCTCTTAAAGTGGTCGGTTGGGGCCATTGCAAGACAGCGGAAAGTTTTGAAGGTCAATTTGGAAACCGACAGCACTTATAATGTATCCAAGGAAAGGAATACGGCTTTGATGGAAACTGCATTTCTCAATCTTCGGGTAAAGATGTTTTTCTCTCAGTCATTGTAATACCTGCTTTACATGTGACATGTGCTCTAGATGAGTCTTGGAAAAGATTAAAATGTCATCCAAGTAGATGATCACAAAACTGTTGCTGAAATCGTGAAAAATGTCATTCATGAAACGTTGGAAGACAGCAGGGGCGTTACACAACCCAAATGGCATAACCAGATATTCAAAATGTCTATTACGAGTGTTGAATGCTGTCTTTTACTCGTACCCTTCTTTAATTCGAATCAGATTATAAGCCCCTCGTAGGTCCAGCTTAGAGAAGATAAAAGCTCCCTTAAGTACATCAAACAGTTCAAGAATGAGAGGCAAAGGGTAGGAGTCCTTTACATTGATTTGATTTAACCCTCGATAGTCTATGTATGGTCAAAGACCCCTAACTTTTTTTTCAACAAAGAAAAAACATGCCCCTACTGGAGAAGAAGAGGGTCGGATAAAACCTCTTTCCAAGTTGTCTTTTACGTATTCCTCCATGGATTTTTGTTCAGGCAAAGCCAGGGGATAGGTCATTTCTTTGGGAAGAGGTGCTCCAGGAATAAAATTAATTACGCAGTCAAAAGAACGTTGTGGAGGTAAAACCTCTGCCTTTTGCTTGCAAAATACATCTGCAAACTCATGGTATTCACGAGGCAAGGTAGGTGGGATGGCCACGGAAGCCAACAGACAACCAGAAAGTCTTTTGGGTTGAGAAAAACAGTTTAGATGACAGAACGACCCCCAAGAGGTTAGTTCTCCATTTTCCCGATCAAAAGAAGGGTTATGTTGTTGTAACCATGGGTAACCAAGGATAACAGGCAGAAGTGGAGAATCAATAAGAGACAAGACAACTTCCTCTTTTGTGGAGTACGTCTACCTGAAGGGTGATTGTCGTAGTCTCAAATTTTACAATTCCATCTCCCAAGGGTTGTCCATTCAGGTTGGTGATGTTCGGAGGTCTAGACTTTGGAACAAATGGGATGTTATTTTCTTTAGCAAAAGTGTAGTCCAAGAATATACCAGCGGCTCCAGAATCCACAAAAGCCTCACAGGAGACAAGTTTAGAGGGTAAATGGATACTTGCGGGAACGGTAATCCTGGTCTTGGAAGATATACCTGTAAAGTCTAACCAGCTCCTCCAAAACCGGTTAGACCCTGCCTTTTACTGGAGAGGAAGGGCAGACAGATAACAAATGTCCTTTAAGTCCACAGTACAGACCTAGGCCCAATGCACACCTCCTTTGTTTCTCCGACTCAGGTAGGTGGAGATGGGTTACTTCCATGGGTTCCACAGGTGCCTGGGGTTCAACTGAGATTTCAGCTTCTGGCTAAGGTGGTGCTTGGAAGTTAGGGGCCGAACGGTAAACTGCAAGTTCTAAGTCTCTCTTGGCACCTTTCATGATACCGGACATCCAGAGGAACACACAGCTCTGTGAAATTCTCAAGGTCTTCTGGGGAATCCTTATAGAATAATTAGTCCTTGATGCGATCTGTAAGACCTTTTCGGAAGGCTGCACGTAATGCCCTTGAGTCCCAATTAGTCTCAGCAGCCAGGGTATGGAACTCAATAGCATATTGTGCCACAGACCTGGTACCTTGTTGTATGTCCAAAAGTGAGTACTCAGCTAGCTGCAGAAGCTCTATATGGCTTGCCAAATACAGTCTGGAGAGAAGCCAGAAATTTGTCAGCGTCTTGCAGCACAGGATCATTGCGTTCCAGGTAAGGAGAGACCCAGACCAGGGCCTTCCCCTTTAACAGGGAAATTACAAAAGTCACTTTGGCAGATGAAGTGTTAAAAGTCCCAGGGTTGTTGCGGAAATGCAAACAGCAAACATTTAAAAAGCATCTGCAGTCCTCAGTATCACCACCAAATTTTTCAGGCAGGGGAAGTTTGGGTGGTACAGAAGAGGTAGGTTGGATTGGAGCAGGAGTCTGGAACGTTGCAGAAGTACCAGGCAATCAAGATTTAAGCATAGTACAAAGTTCATCTAACTTGGCGTCCAGGGAAGAAAGATGCTGTTCATGAGCTCCAATCAATTGTCCCTGACGTGAAATCGCCTTAACAATCTCAGCAGGGTCCACTGCCATTGGGGCCCATTTGTAATGTAAGGTACCTGTGATAGGTAGTGTCCGAAGTGGAGCTTGTGTGCGGAGGATTCAGGCGAAAACTTAGTCAGGTTGGCAACAGATCAGGCAAAACGGTACACGATCGAAAACCAGAGAGTGGTCAGGCAGGCAAAGGTCATACACGAGCTGGCGGTGAAGTACAAAATCAGCAGGCTAGCAGGAATTCAGCCAGAAGTTCATATATGGTATTCAGAGTCACAAAGCAGTCACAACACCCAGGGAGCTAGTCCACACAAACGAGCACTGTGAGATAGGAAGCGTTGCTTTTTATGGGCTGCTTTGATTGTAGATTGTCTACAGCTGGCAGCAGGTGGGGCTAGTGAGTCCAAGGAAATGCATCAAACTGAGAGAACATAGACATAACTCCAGAGCTCTTCTGTGGCACAACAAGTAAGACTGCAACTGTGGGACCAGGAACATCCCGGTTCAAATACACCCAGGTACTTGACAACTTGATAGAAATTTCCTGTCATTGAAACTGCCCTAAAATGCATGCAGTTCTGCAAATACCACAAACAAGGTTTGCTGAATTAGACCCCGACAGATCTGTCCATCACTATCTAAATGTCACAGATGTATTGGTTTCTTTTTGAGGCTAATTTGCTTTATTTTCTGATCCTTTAAGCCAGGGCCAGATCTAGCCTGTCAGATCTGGGGGTGCAGTTACAAATAGTGAAGGGGCTCACTTTCAAAACTAAAAAACAAAACATAATGAACTGCTATTGTAGTTAGAGTACAGATTGCTGTGGGCAAAAGTATGTAAAATACAAAAGTAATTACTACACAGCACACCATGCAATATGCGTATGTAATACACCACATCATACCAAGTGCAACAGTCATGAGTATAGTCTAGGGGCCAAAAGTATTTAATACCTCTTTCCTTTAGTAACCAACCCAAAAAGCACCCATTTACTGCACACCTCTGCACCCCTCTGCGCCCCCTATCCACAACGCATCTCTGCACTCCCCACCACAGCTCACCTCTGAATCCCTTGTGTACAGCTCTCCTCTTATTCCCCCATCTGTAGATCTTCTCTGTGTCCTCTGTCTACAACTCACCACTGCAATCCCTGTTCACAGCTCACACCTGCATTTCTGCCTACAGCTTACGTTTGCTTTCTAACTACAGTTCACCTTTATACTCTTGTCAACAGCTCATCTTTGTACCCCTACCCACAGCTCACCTTTGCATTGCCATGCACAGCTCACCTTTGTGCCCATGTCCACAGCTCACCTTTGCACCCCTGTCCAGAGCTCACCTTTGCACCCCTGTCCACAGCTCACCTTTGCCTACCTCTAAATCTCACTACTGAACCCCCTGTCCAGAGTTCAATCCCATCCACAGCTCTCACCTTTGCACCCCAGCTCCATCCACAGCTCTTACCTTGGCATCTAGTGCCACCCCAAATCCACAGCCCCATCTCTTCATCCACCCCCAGCCAATCTACATTTCTCTCCTCTCCCCTCCTTCCCCCCTATCCACAGCCTTACCTCCTGCTGTGCCCAGCACCCACTATCTGCAGTTTTCATCTCCAGCTCACCTTTCCTAGTTACAATAGCCGACACACAGCTTTATTGGCCAGCAGCCAGCATGGGTTTCCTTTTTTTCTAAAACACACAGCACAACACACTTGCTGCATTGCCTCTCTTATGTAGCTGCAGTCTGTAAGGAAGCATGGCTAGCAGGTAGCGTTGGCACCCAGAGCATCAGTTGATAGATGCAGGGCATGTGTACTGAGTCACAGGGGAGTTCTGCAGGCTGGTTATTCCCACAATAAGATAGTCAGGTGCAATTAGCCCGGTACAGCTTCGAGAGCAGCCTGGGGGGGACGCAGCCCACCCTAGTACCCCCCTAGATCTGGCCCTGCTATAAGTAACACACTTCCTGTCCTAGAACAAAAATCCTTACTCACTGTACTGTAGCTATGGAGGTGCATTGGTACACTTGGCTGCTCAGACCTGATTTGGACTACAAGCACATCCTCCTCTCCTTTATTTAAGGGAGATTGCTTTGTAGTTCACAGAAAATAGCTGGGCAAATTAAGAATTTTTTTAAAGATTCAGTGCATAGGAAGTTAAAAGAACATTGGATTTCTAAATGCACTTACAGTAGCTTGAATGCAGCCACCACATCTAAGGACTGATTCTCTAAAATATAATACATTTTTGTTCTTCACTTTAGATATACTTCAGTGGCACAATGATCAATAAAACGTTAACAGCATTCTTACAGGATACATCTAACAAGTTCTCAAAAGTCTGACCGCCTTCGCTAACCAAAATTCATTTAACTCCAGAACATAACTATAAAGATCCAGATTTCAATAAACACCCCTGATTTCCAATCACCACCGCCACACCCTGCCCCTACACCCCCTTCATTCTCTTCAAAGTCTTCCTTGTTTTTTGATGTGTCATTCCTATCTCACCCTGTAATGGAACTTTTGCTATACCTTTTCAGTTTCTGATAAATTTTTTTCTAACTGCAGTCTGAACCTTTATTCAGCTCACTCCTACTAAATAAATTGTTATCTAAATGCAGTCCGAACTTTTATTCAGCCCACTTCTGCTAAGGCCGGCCATACAGGGAGAAAATTTCTTTTCTGCAACCATGGGTTGCAGGAAAGAAATTCACTCTAATCCCCCATCCACAAAGATAGCGTTGATGCTGGTGTTGATGTGGTAATCCCTCCTGCCGGGCCATTGCTAGCGGCTATAGCAGCCGCCAGAGATAATTGCAAGAGAATCCAGCAGGCTGGTTGTACCCAAGTTGATTGATCTACCAACTTGGTACATTCAACCTGATCATTAATGGTTCGAATCTTGGCCAGTTCCTGCCAAACCGTGTATGGCCAGCCTAACACTTA
Organism: Lithobates clamitans; assembly: GCA_037952925.1. Taxonomy (NCBI): domain Eukaryota; kingdom Metazoa; phylum Chordata; class Amphibia; order Anura; family Ranidae; genus Lithobates; species Lithobates clamitans. The sequence goes on from JBBGZY010000655.1 coordinate 8,885,151, forward strand.
GCCTTACTATTACCTTACAGTCCCAATCATACCCTATTGTATTGCTTCTCCACCATGAATGCCTTGTAATGTCAACCACCAGGTCCCATCAGTTCTGCTTATTTTGCTCCTTGCTGCTTGCAGGTAGCCCACACCATTCGTTAAGAGTACCCTATTACCTTCATTGGTGGTGGTTGCACATTGGATGGTGAATTTTCTCCCTGCTGAGCTGAGTACAAATTCTTATGGATGATCTCAGTCCTGAAGTCTGAACATTTACTTTTCACCGTTTGAATCAATTTTATTTTATTTTTTATTTATTTATTTCAGGTACTTATATAGCGCCGTCAATTTACGCATCGCTATACATATACATTGTACATTCACATCAGTCCCTACCCTCAAGGAGCTTACAATCTAAGGTCCCTAACTCACATTCATACATACTAGGGACAATTTAGACAGGATCCAATTAACCTACCAGCATGTCTTTGGATTGTGGGAGGAAACCGGAGTACCCGGAGGAAACCCACGCAGGCACAGGGAGAACATGCAAACTCCAGGCAGGTATGTCGCGGTTGGGATTCGAACCAGCGACCCTTCTTACAGCTAGGCGAAAGTGCTATCCACTACACCTTCACATTCAGCTGGACTTATTCACGTGTCACTTCATGCAGTTTGATGGACATTAGCTTTTTCATATGTTTATACATATGTCTTCTCACTATTGTGTATAATTTTTTTTTGGTTTGCAGGTGACAATATTGGTCAATATTACAATTGATTTGCACTGTTACTTTATTGATTTTACCTTTACATATTTCCACAATCATTTAGCGCTGCACTTTACCCCCTCATTTTCTTCTATGGAGAGGCAGATGTCAGCAGACACATGTCCGCTGACACCCGTCGCTATCCAATCCGATCCTGTCCGCCGAAAACAGATGGATGGTAGTCCTATTTTCTGGATCAGATGGCATCGGATGGAAATGGGCAGGCATTTCCATCCGATTTCCCCATAGAGTAGAGCGTGATTGTGTCCATGTCTGCTCTGCACAGCAGAGCGGACATGAACCTGTTATCATTCTGCTCAGTGGCGATCAGCGAAGCGATCCCCCATTGAGCAAGCTGATTCCGCTTAGTGGTGGCACCCATGTGAAAGGGGCCTAAAGTAGCATGAGTCACTGGATTTCGCTCCCACTTTGCTGCACTGTCCTTCCCTAGTGAACCGCTGACCATCACACCATCAAACCCCGTACACACAGGCCGAATGCCAGGCAATATCGGGTGGTTCAATGAAAACCTGCCTGTGTGTATGGCAGCTGGTTCAACAGAAGCCGGCAAAACTGGAAAACCAGCAGCCGAGAACGCTGACCGAAGTGTTCTGGTGGGGGGCCGTCCCCCTCTCAAGACACAATAGCTTAGCGGGGAAGATCGCTGCACTAACATCGAATTGTTAGTACAGAGGCTCCGACCTGAGCTGTTTTTTTTTCAGCTTTACATGCATATGGTGGCTAGGTGACAGACAGGCTGTGATGCTGCCTTTCTGCTTTGGGTTTGTGATTTACTGGGGATGGTCCACCTGCCTTCTGCTGCTTTGTGTAAAGTGCCCCCACCCCCACTATGTATCTCGGGCTCCACGGGCCTGGGACCGACATAGCTGGTGCCGCAGGGTAGATCTTGTTCCTGACTCAGAAGCAATGTGTATGACATCACTTCTGGAACCCCGTTCAGTTTCCCTGGCCAGCAAGGCTGAGAAAGAATGTAATGCATTGCGATCTGCATTACAATCAGTGGACCACAGGAGAGATATGCACAAACAAACGCATGTGATGGGGCACCTATGCATAAAAAAAACATTAATTGCGATACACGTTACATATCGCCGCCCACAAACTGGCTCCTAACTTTTTTAGCTGGCTCTTAGATTCTAAACAAATTTGTTAAGCCCTGGTCTAGTGGTTCCCTACTGTGCCACCACAGTGGATGGTTCAATGCAGGGTTTGTGTTTAAACAAGTCACAGCCTGGTAACGAAAAAATCAATTGATCCAAACTCCATTCAGATCTAGAAGTGACGTGAAATTCTGCACCCATTATTGCTTTTTACAAGAGTAACTGTTAATTGCTAAATATTCAAAATGGCACAGAAACACAAGAAAATGTATTTTGCACTGCAGAAGCTTTCCTTTTGGGCTTTTTGCATTAAATTAAATTAAAGTACAGATAAAGGCTCCTGTATAACAGTCTAAACCACTACCAAATCCAGGTACAATGTGATGGACAAGCTTTATAAGGTAAACAAATACTTTTCTTTTAGCTTTCGTAACTTAAGCAGCCCATAGATAATTCAAATTTCTTTCTTTCCACCACAGGTAGAAGGGAAGAAAATTACTTGATTCCTTCTGCAGCACTATTGTGTTCTGCCAAGGCATGGGGAGCCTTCCTTTTCAGAAAAACACTATGATTACATACTAATCATAAAAAACCCAACTATAAATCCAGCTATACCCAAGTCAATCGATGGATCGACTTTGGTACAATCACCCTGCTCACACATGGATTGAATCTCGGCCTTTCCCTGCTGAACTGGCTGAATTTTGATCCATGTATGGCCAGCTTAAATCTAATACACTCATTTGTGTCTCACATGCTCCTCCTCCTAGACACTGCAGCCCACAGTGCAAGGGTTTCAGGAACAGAGTCTCATATACAACCTACATTCTTGTAAATCAGTAGTGACAATGCTAATAGCCATGTCCCCTGCAATATCTTCTCATCTCACTCTAATGCAGATAGGCCCTGCCTAGATGAAAGTGGCAATTTTGGTCCTAATTCAGAAGCATATTATTCAGTGTGATTCATTTAGTATTTAACCAGTTGCCGACTGCCTCACGACGATATACGTCGGCAGAAAAGCACGGGCAGGCAGAATCACGTACCTGTACGTGATCTGCCTCCCGCAGGCGGGGGGTCCTATCGGACCCTCCCCGGTGCCCGAGGCGGTCGACTTCTGTCCGGGAGCGATGAGAGGTGAGTGGGAGGCCATCCATTCGTTCCCCCTCCTCGTGATCGCTCCCAGCCAATGAAATCCTTCCTCTGCTGCTGTATAGTAAACAGCAGCAGAGGAAGTGATGTCATCTCTCCTCAGCTCGGTATTTTCCGTTCCGGCGCCGAGGAGAGAAGACATTGATGTGAGTGTAAAACACACACACACAGTAGAACACGCAGGCACACATTACACCCCCCATCACCCCCCAATCACCCCCTGATCACCCCCAACCACCCCCCCACCCCTGTCACACTGACACCAAGCAGTTTTTTTTTCTTCTGATTACTGCATTGGTGTCAGTTTGTGACAGTTAGTGTGGTAGAGCAGTTAGTGTTAGCCCCCTTTAGGTCTAGGATACCCCCCTAACCCCCCTTAATAAAGTTTTAACCCCTTGATCACCCCTGTCGCCAGTGTCACTAAGCGATCATTTTTCTGATCGCTGTATTAGTGTCACTGGTGACGCTAGTTAGGGAGGTAAATATTTAGGTTCGCCGTCAGCGTTTTATAGCATCAGGGATCCCCATATACTACCTAATAAAGGTTTTAACCCCTTGATTGCCCCCTAGTTAACCCTTTCACCAGTGATCACCGTATAACTGTTACGGGTGACACTGGTTAGTTAGTTAATTTTTATAGTGTCAGGGCACCCGCTGTTTATTACCGAATAAAGGTTTAGCCCCCTGATCACCCGGCGGTGATATAAGTTAAGTTCTAGGGTCAGATAGGGTCTGCGTCGCCCCAGGCAGCGTCAGGTTAGCGCCAGTACCTCTAACACCCACGCACACAGCATACACCTCCCTTAGTGGTATAGTATCTAAACGGATCTATATCTGATCCAATCAGATCTATACTAGCGTCCCCAGCAGTTTAGGGTTCCTAAAAACGCAGTGTTAGCAGGATCAGCCCAGATACCTGCTAGCACCTGCGTTTTGCCCCTCCGCCCGGCCCAGCCCAGCCCAGCCCACCCAAGTGCAGTATCAATCAATCACTGTCACTTACAAAACACTAAACGCATAACTGCAGCGTTCGCAGAGTCAGGCCTGATCCCTGCGATCGCTAACAGTTTTTTTGGTAGCGTTTTGGTGAACTGGCAAACACCAGCGGCCTAGTACACCCCGGTCGTAGTCAAACCAGCACTGCAGTAACACTTGGTGACGTGGCGAGTCCCATAAGTGCAGTTCAAGCTGGTGAGGTGGCAAGCACAAGTAGTGTCCCGTTGCCACCAAGAAGAAGACAAACACAGGCCCGTCGTGCCCATAATGCCCTTCCTGCTGCATTCGCCAATCCTAATTGGGAACCCATCACTTCTGCAGCACCCGTACATCCCCCATTCACATCCCCAACCAAATGCAATCGGCTGCATGAGAGGCATTTTCTTTATGTCCTCCTGAGTACCCCTACCCAACAAACCCCCCAAAAAAGATGTCATGTCTGCAGCAAGTGCGGATATAGGCGTAACACCCGCTATTAGTTTCCCGCCTGTCCTGACAATCCTGGTCTTTGCATTGGTGAATGTTTTGAACGCTACCATACACTAGTTGAGTATTAGCGTAGGGTACAGCATTGCACAGACTAGGCACACTTTCACAGGGTCTCCCAAGATGCCATCGCATTTTGAGAGACCCGAACCTGGAACCGCTTACAGTTACAAAAGTTACAGTTACAAAAAAAAGTGTAAAAATAAAATTTAAAAAAAACACAAAAAATATATATAAAATAAAAACAAAAATAGTTGTCATTTTATTGTTCTCTCTCTCTCTATTGTTCTGCTCTTTTTTACGGTATTCTATTCTGCAATGTTTTATTGTTATTATGTTTTATCGTGTTTGCTTTTCAGGTATGCAATTTTTTATATTTTACTGTTTACTGTGTTTTATTGTTAACCATTTTTTTGTCTTCAAGTACGCCATTCAGCTGCAGCGCGGATTTATTTATCTTGACAGCAACAGCGTTTGCTCCCACGATATATAAAGCCGTGACTCCAGCTCTGTCGGAGGTGATATATGCCGAAGCATGGGGGCAGCAGGGGCGGAAGAGCGATTTGCTCTTACCTTTTGGGGAGGATGCCCCCATGCTTCAGCATATATAAATGGTGCATGTATGCCCATCATTAGAAGTGGGTGGATGAAGGGAGATGTTCTAATGGTGGGCATACCCACCAATCAATCTCTTTTTTTCGTTCAGCCCACAGGCTGCATGAAAAAAAAAGATTACAATATATGCCCAACAAGGACCAGCAACGTACTGGTATGTTGCTGGACTTTGAGTGGTTATACCAGAAAGATGCCTGCAGGTTTAGGCATCATCTTGGTATTATTCTTTCCAGCCAGCGGTCGGCTTTCATGTAAAAGCAATCCTAGTGGCTAATGCGCCTCTATACTGCTTTTACAAGCAGTGGGAGGGAATGCCCCCCCACCATCTTCCATGTTTTTCTCTGGCTCTCCTGTCCCAACAGGGAACCTGAGAAATCAACCGGTGATCCAGCCAGCTGATCATAGAGCTGATCAGAGACCAGAGTGGCTCCAAACATCTCTATGGCCTAAGAAACCGGAAGCTACGAGCATTTCATGACTTAGATTTTGCCGGATGTAAACAGCGCTATTGGGAAATTGGGAAGGCATTTTATCACATCGATCTTGGTGTGGTCAGATGCTTTGAGGGCAGAGGAGATATCTAGGGTCTAATAGACACCAATTTTTTCAAAAAAAGAATACCCGTCACTACCTATTGCTATCATAGGGGATATTTACATTCCCTGAGATAACAATAAAAATGATAAAAAAAAAAAAAATAAATGAAAGGAACAGTTTAAAAATAAGATAAAAAAGCAAAAAAATAATAAAGGAAAATTTTTTTTTAAAAAAGCACCTCTGTCCCCCCCCCCTCTCTCGCGCAAAGGCGAACGCAATCGTCGGTCTGGCGTCAAATGTAAGCAGCAATTGCACCATGCATGTGAGGTATCACCGCAAAGGTCAGATTGAGGGCAGTAATTTTAGCAGTAGACCTCCTCTGTAAATCTGAAGTGGTAACCTGTAAAGGATTTTAAAGGCTTTTAAAAATGTATTTAGTTTGTCGCCACTGCACGTTTGTGCGCAATTTTAAAGCATGTCATGTTTGGTATCCATGTACTCGGCCTAAGATCATCTTTTTTATTTCATCAAACATTTAGGCAATATAGTGTGTTTTAGTGCATTCAAATTTTAAAAAGTGTGTTTTTTCCCAAAAAAATGCGTTTGAAAAATCGCTGCGCAAATACTGTGTGAAAAAAAATGAAACACCCACCATTTTAATCTGTAGGGCATTTGCTGTTAAAAAAAATATAATGTTTGGGGGTTCAAAGTAATTTTCCTGCAAAACAAAATAATTTTTTCATGTAAACAAAAAATGTCAGAAAGGGCTTTGTCTTCAAGTGGTTAGAAGAGTGGGTGATGTGTGACATAAGCTTCTAAATGTTGTGCATAAAATTCCAGGACAGTTCAAACCCCCCCCCCCCCCCCAAATGACCCCATTTTGGAAAGTAGACACCCCAAGCTATTTGCTAAGAGGCATGTTGAGTCCATGGAATATTTTATATTGTGACACAAGTTGCAGGAAACAGAGATTTTTTTTTTGCACAAAGTTGTCACTAAAGTAGACACCCCAAGCTATTTGCTGAGAGGTGTAGTGAGTATTTTGCAGACCTCATTTTTTGTCACAAAGTTTTGAAAATTTAAAAAAGAAAAAAAAATGTTTTCTTGTCTTTCTTCATTTTCAAAAACAAATGAGAGCTGAAAAATACTCACCATGCCTCTCAGCAAATAGCTTGGGGTGTCTACTTTCCAAAATGGGGTCATTTGGGGGGGGTTTGTGCCACCTGGGCATTCCATGGCCTCCGAAACTGTGATAGGCAGTGAAGAGTGAAATAAAAAATTTACGCCCTTAGAAATCCTAAAGGCGGTGATTGGTTTTCGGAGCCCCGTACGCGGCTAGGCTCCCAAAAAGTCCCACACATGTGGTATCCCCATACTCAGGAGAAGCAGCTAAATGTATTTTGGGTTGCAATTCCACATATGCCCATGGCCTGTGTGAGCAATATATCATTTAGTGACAACTTTGTGCAAAAAAAAAATAAAAATGTGTCACTTTCCCGCAACTTGTGTCAAAATATAAAATATTTCATGGACTCAACAAGCCTCTCAGCAAATAGCTTGGGGTGTCTACTTTCCAAAATGGGGTCATTTGGGGGGGGGGGGGGGGTTGTGCCATCTGGGCATTTTATGGCCTTCAAAACTGTGATAGGTAGTGAGAAGTGAAATCAAAAATTTACGCCCTTAGAAATCCTGAAGGTGGTGATTGGTTTCGGGGCCCGTACCCGGTTAGGCTCCCAAAAATTCCCACACATGTGGTATCCCCATAATCAGGAAAAGCAGCTGAATGTATTTTGGGTTGCAATTCCACATATGCCCATGGCCTGTGTGAGCAATATATCATTTAGTGACAACTTTTTGTAATTTTTTTTTGTCATTATTCAATCACTTGGGACAAAAAAATTTAATATTCAATGGGCTCAACATGCCTCTCAGCAAGTTCCGTGGGGTGTCTACTTTCCAAAATGGGGTCATTTGGGGGGTTTGTACTGCCCTGCCATTTTAGCACCTCAAGAAATGACATAGGCAGTCATAAACTAAAAGCTGTGTAAATTCCAGAAAATGTACCCTAGTGTACTATAATTTTTTTTCAAAATTTTCGGTCTTTTTTTGTTTATATCGCAAAAAATAAAAATGGCAGAGGTGATCAAATACCATCAAAAGAAAGCTCTATTTGTGGGAAGAAAAGGACACAAATTTTGTTTGGGTACAGCATTGCATGACCGCGCAATTAGCAGTTAAAGCAACACAGTGCCAAATTGTAAAAAGTGCTCTGGTCAGGAAGGGGGTAAATCCTTCCGGGGTGGAAGTGGTTAATTCAAAGTATTTGATTTTCCAGTTAATGTTTGCATGCTAAAATATTGTTTCCTGCCAGTGTACACCAAAAATTATGATGCATCCATAACAATTATATGAATGCCTCTTGCTGACCTCCAGAATTGCAAAGAAACAGTGACAGCACAACCAATAGCGTCTCTCATTAAATTGTCTTTATTAGCAACAATTAACTTGTCAATTTATATGCAGATGTTCTTATTAACTTGCTTCAAATACAAATTTAGCTTTGGATTTTAACAATGAAAAATGTTCATGCAGAAAAATAATATTATGGAAATGCATTGTATATAGCTTGCTATAGAAATAAGTAGCAGTATACTATTTATACAGTCAAGAGAAATCGATGAATATGAAACACTTCTGAAGTTATGTACTTCTGTATGTTATGTACACTAGTAAAATGCCTTATCTTCTTTATTCCTTCTTGAGGTTTCCTTCTTGAATTGAATATTAGATTTTTCAATTCAAACTGGACAATTTTTGGCATTAGCATCAAGACAACTCAGTAGTGGGAGGCATATGTAGAATGATAGGTCCAGCCCACCCACAGACACTTTAAAAATGTGAGTACATGACCTTCTAAGCATGTTAAAAGCAATACTATGACATCTACTCATTGTTTTTTAGTTTTATGATTGCAGGACCATGGATTGGAAGTCATTGGGTGGAAGAATGTTCACTTACTTTATAGATAGTAAAAATGCAGGGGGCATTTTTTTTGCCAATCACTAATATAAGGGGCATTCTTCATTCCACTGACCAACAATGTAATGTGTTTTTCCTCTTCCCAATGACTACCAACTTATGGAGGTTGGTTGTTAGTGGGATGAAAAATTCCCCATATGAATATTAAAGTTGTCTCATGATGAAAGCCTCCTCATGCATTGGTACCGTCAATCCAGATCTAGATGGGTTGTTCCAACAAGGTATGGGCTAAGCTACAGCCAGTACTAAATACTGCTACAGATTCAGATACAACTCAGAAGTACAGCAAAACAGTCCCAGAAAAAGATCAAAAAGCATACAGAATATGAAGGCTGCTTACTGACAAAACCAGAACTATAATCCTGGGAATTTAAAATTAAGATGCTGCAGATAAAAAAGGTGCATTAACGTGCATACAAGAGAGTACACTAAATAATAAAAAGCTCAAAATAACATTCCATCTGGTTATAGATAATGATCACATTTTGTACATATGTAAGTGTGAAATTGCAAAAGAAATGTGGGAGGAGCAAATCCTTAGCCTGGTACACTAATATTTTTTTTTTCGTTCAACTTGCTGGGTTGAAGAAAAAAAAAAACGGACAGCTCCAGTCAGAGCCGCTGTACTAACGATTCGAAGTTAGTCCAGCGACCTCCCCTGCTGAGCTGTTGTTTTCTGACAGGGGGATGCTCCCCCCCCCCCCCCCGGAACACTCCGGTCAGCACTATTAGCCACTGGCTGAGAGTGCTGATGGGGAGCAGGTCAGCTGCTGGTTTTCCAGGCTGAAGTACACACAGGTTGAATGTCGGCTGTCTTTTTTGAACCATCCGATGTCTCCCGACATTCTGCCTGTGTGTACAGGGCTTTAGCAATAAACTGTACTTAATTAGAATGCTATACCAGAAAAAGCTAATGAAAGGCCAGCACTTGCAGGACTATATAAGATGTAATTTAGAAATAATGGAACATCTGTGAGACAATTTTATATATCAGCGCAACTACTCAGTGGTCTTCCAGAAAATTTGTGACAACACTTAATACTCACCCAGATTATGAATTTATGGATGAATAAAAGTGAAAAACAAAAAAGGCTCCAGAACCAGAATCTGCAACAACCACAGTAAAATAATATGTAGAGTGAAACACATGAATGTTTTGAGTGAAAAAGGTCACTTAACAAACTGCAGAATTTGGAAGGCTAGACTTAATCAGCAAAAGAGACAAGTTAAAGAACTAAAGGCAAAAAGTGTTAAAGAAGAAGTAGAAAATGCTTCAGATACTGAGTGTGCCTTTCATTTCAAAGAGGGTGCCTCATTTTTTACTTGGGACAGGTTGTCACTTCTGTGTCACATTTGAGACATAGCTGTGTCATTAGGGCCCATTCCCCAGGGCAAGCCCACTTGGATCCGCCTGTCTGTTTTTCAAGTGGATCCGAGCGGGCCATCCATTGACTCCTATGGGGAGACGGATGTAAACTGAGATGTGTCCGCTGACACCTGTCTGCTATCCATTCCGCTAAAATTTAGACGTAAGGCGATACGTTTGCTATCTGTCTTGGTGGATTGGATGAGATCTGATGAAAACGGACATGCTGACTGTTTTCGTCCGTTTCTTCCATAGGAATCAGTGGTGCTCTGACAGGCCCCTCCCTGCTCAGTGAGCAGAAACAGACCAATCAGCAGAGATCAACGGAGCGATCTCCTGCTGATTTGGCGGGCTCTACTAAACGGATCCGCCTCATGTGAATGAGGTCTAATAATTACACTTGTGCTGATTGTTACTTCTGCTGCTGTTTGTAAACGAAGATGCCGCTTTTAAAGGAGTACATTAAACAGTTTTGAAAGTTTTATGGCATCCTCAAAGGATGTTATTTAAAGAATTTGTGTCATTTTAATGTTTCCCTTTAGGCTGCATTAAAATACCCTCTGACAGGTAGTTTTTTTAATAGATTTTTTTTTTTTTTTTTTAAGAAACTAGCTGCAGAGCAACATGTGGAATACAAATTAACTACTGTATTTATAGGCGTATAACACTCACTTTTTCACCATAAAAATCGGGTGCAAATAGCGTGTGCGTGTTATACGCCAATACTTCAATTTTAGCTGCCTTGGAGGGGACAGGGAGCGGGGCAGGATGAGCGCTGTCAGATGCGGCCTCTGTAATAGGAATCCCCGTCTCCTGGGCCGCCATTGGACCACTGTTCTGTTCGATCAGGCTGCTCTGATGGCAATGGTGAGGCTGCTGCATTGAAGGCAATGGTGAGGCTGCTGCATTGATGGCAATGGTGAGGCTGCATTGATGGCAATTGTGAGGCTGCAGATGGGCATTGATCAGGCTGCATTGATGGCAATGGTCAGGCTGCAGATGGGTATTGATCAGGCTGCATTGATGGCAATGGTCAGGCTGCAGATGGGCACTGACTCTTATTTTGCTTCAAAGTTTCTTATTTAAAATATAGTTTTTTTCCTGAAACTTCCCTCTTAAAATGAATGTGCGTGTTATACGCCTGTGCGTGTTATACGCCGATAAATACGGTAAATCAAATAATGAAGTATTCCAGTTACATACATGGAAAATGCAGAACCCAACAGCCACTGGACTTTATTCACTCAGATCTATGTGGTTCTAAGAAAGCTCAGACTACAGGAAAGAAAAGGTATTTTCTTACATGCATTGATGAGTACTCAAGGTACACTGTGCTCTACCTTTTACACAGCAAAGATGAAGCTTCAGATAAACTTAAACAATACAACCGAAAAGAAAATACTCCTGCGCACAGGTGTGTTGATTAGGTAGTCCAAAAGATCAGAGTGGACAATAGCTTTCGGCCTTGCTGCCCTCCAGGATAGGGATATCCTAGTAATAGACAGAAACAAAGAGAGGAGGGCGCACCAGCCTAGTGCATTATCCTTTAGTACATTTATTCAAAAAGCATAAATAAAAACTACTCACAAAAGTAGAAAGAAAATTGCGCTTATAACAGTCTTTGACGTATAGCAGTCTGTCCACTGGTAGCAGCCTCCAAGTCCTGGAGAGGGGACATACGAACCGCTTCTGGCTAACGCGTTTCAAAGGTTAAACCTTCTTCATCAGAGCCTAGCAGTGTTACTCTCTTGCAGATATTTATACATGTGGTCATCTGGGAAGCACATCCCAGTTTTGTTCAGAGGCCCCTCCCCCAAGAAGCCAGACATGACTAAATACTGATATATAAAAATTATTATTATTAATTAATGCCTAAGCTACTCTGCATAGATAATGGCACAAAGTGCACAAGTGGCAACACACAACCTATTCGAGGATGCATAGAATTGTGTGCCACACTACTGGACCAAACAACCCAGAACAAAATGGTGATGCAGAAAGAATGAACCATACATTATGTAAAAGTGGCAGAAGCAGGCATTTTTATGCGGATATGCCAACAACATCCGGGGGAGAATCCATTACGACACCCTGCTGTTTCCAAAACAACTTACCTGGAAAGCAAATTCTATATGAGCTATGGAATTGACATAAATTTTCTCAAAAATTTGGAAGCAAAGAATATGTACAGTACATGTTCCAAAAGAGAAGTGTACAAAAAGGGGAATCCTGTGCTACGGAGGGTATATGTGTACACTAAAGTGAGTCTCAAAAAGGTTACAGAATTCTGCATCCAGAAAACATAAGGTAATTTTCAGCTGAAGTGTAATTATTATTTAAACATCTGTGTTGAAAGGCTCATGAAGTGACAAAACCCACTGTGCACTCCTGAGGGGGGATAATCTTTTCATGAATTCCAACTGAAGCGTCCTTCCAGGAAACTTCTCTTGGAATTTGTGCAAAGGATTTTTCCCTTCAAGAGCTTACACTGGATTTTTTTTCTGTGCAGCCCTGAAAAATTCAGCTTTAGCATACAAGTAACTGAACTGGCTCAGGGTTTGGGAGGCAAGAGTTTTTTTCTCACCTTATATCTACATTGGTGGTGCAGTTTTTGATCTGCTTGAGGCCTGGTAACTACATATACTATAGGGAGAAATTTGTGTAGGAAATTCCTGCGCTGTCTGTGCTCAGTAAAATATATAGAATCATAAAAAATAATCTACAATATCTACCATATAGTCAGTTATAGCAAATGACAAAACATTGCAATAAAAGTTCATAAAGTGTTGTGATTCTTCAGTATCGCAATGATTCCTTTAAAGTGTCATCTGTGCAGAAAAAGTTCTTTATCAGGTGCAATCCATGCAATAATATATAACAAAAGTGATGAAAAGTGCTGTGCTCCCCTTCCTCTTGTGCCCTCACTCACCAGCTATCCATGTAAAGATCTTTTCCTCTTCCACTCAGCTCCAGTAGTTGGACATACATAGAATAAGAAATAGAGCATACATGCGTGATATAGTTTAAAAAGGCTTTATTATCAAGGAATATCCACTCATGTTAGTCTGTCAAGACAAGCATATAAAACACTGTGCAATCTGCGGTTTGCGTTTCAAAATCCAGGAAAATCGGCGGCTTGCACAGCGTTTTATATGCTTGTCTTGACAGAGTAACATGTGAGTGGATATTACTTTATAAGAAAGCCTTTTTAAACAATATCATGACATGTATGCGCTATTTCTTATCCTATGAGTATGTCCAACTACTGGAGCTGAGTCAACGATTTCACAATCATGGAAACCCGGAAGGACGGGTGTTGTATGTGGGCCGGCCGGCGCTTTTTATTCTATGGGCGGTTCAAGAATTTACTTGATGTCTTAGTAGCTTTTAATAAATCATTTATGTTTTTACGCAGAGCTCCTTTTATTTTTTGGATGCTTGTGTGACACCGCTATTGGGAGGATTGAAATAGGCAACCGAGAGGATCCACAGGCGTGCAAAGGCCCTGGCTGGGTATTGACTCAAAAGCGTAGTTGACCTCCTGTAATACGGGGTCAACAGCATCTGGTAAGCAAGCATTTTGGCACTTGGTGGTGGTGATATCACATGAGGATTCTTTCCAGCTATGGTGCTGGATGCTGTTGATTTTCAATCAATGTCATTTAAATTTACTTATGTGGACTTTTTTTTATTTATGAATTCACCATTTATGAATTTCACTAAACTGGATTGTAGTAGCGCAATTCATATTATATGTATCTTATCGTAAACCAATGCTGAACCTATCGCTTGACGTCCATCGTATGTTATCTCCCCGTAACCACCATCAAAATTTAAGCAAAGGGTTGGGGTTTCCAGGTGACATCATTGGCTATATATCAGTGGTTTTCAACTCCTGTCCTCAGGACCCACTAACAGGCCAGGTTTTATGTATTACCTTGGGGAGATGCAGACTAGAATACTGCAATCACTGAGCAGCAAATGTTATCACCTGTGATGTATTTCAGTTATCTTGCAAACCTGGCCTGTTAGTGGGTCCTGAGGACAGGAGTTGAGAACCACTGCTATATATGGACATGACGATATTTGGTCAATGATATTACAGGAATCCCACAGGAATCCCAAGGATGTACTTAAGATTTCACTCCTGGTTGAATGTTATTAGCTTATAGTGTTAGGCTATTTTATCTATTGCTGAATGTTAACTTTCATGGGTTGATGGTTGGGGAATATTACAGACCATGGTCAGTTCCCTAGCTATGCTGGGAACTCAGCCTGCTCTCCTTCAATGATCAGACTTGTCCTGACAAGCCCTGGCTGCCATTCAGTGGGAAGCTCAGTGTACTGTTGCTTCTCCTCCCCCAGCTCTTATGCAGCTGAGAACAGAGGGAGCAAAGGGGACATGATCACTTTCAAAAAAGGGGAAAAAGGGTATTTATAATGTTTTTTTATATCTATACACAAATGTTTTACCTTTCAATTCAATTTCACACTTTCTGTCCTAGGGTGACAGCACTCTACTGTATCTGTGAAGGAGCAGTGTTGTCACCCTAAGCTGATCTCTTGTTCTGGACTACAAATACCCTCTCCTTTTCCCATAAGCCCTTTACATGGTGGTGGTGTAATTCACAGACGTTAATTGGAAAAGCTTATAATATTGTTTCAGACACAGTTGTGCTCATAAGTTTACAAACCCTGGCAGAATTTATGATTTCTTGGCCATGTTTCAGAGAATATGAATGATAACACAAAAACTTTTCTTTCAATCATGGTTAGTGTTTGGCTGAAGCCATTTATTATCACTCAACTGTGTTTTCTCTTTTTAAATCACAATGAAAACAGAAACTACCCAAATGACTCTGATACAAAGTTTAAATACCCCAGTTCTTAATACCATATCCTTTAATATCAATGACAGCTTGACGTGTTTTGTGGCATTTGTGGATGAGGCTTTTTATCTTCTCAGATGGTAAAGATGCCCATTCCTCTTGGCAAAAACCCTCCAGTTCCTGTAAATTCTTGGGCTGTCTTGCATGAACTGCACGTCTAAGATCTCCCCAGAGTGGCTCAATGATATTGAGGTCAGGAGACTGAGATGACCACTCCAGAACATTCACTTTATTCCGCTGTAGCCAATGACAGGTCAACTTTGCCTTGTGTTTTGGATCATTTTCATGTTGGAATGTTCAAATACGTCCCATGCGCAGCTTCCTGGCTGATGAATGCAAATGTTCCTCCATTATTTTTTGATAACATACTGCATTTATCTTGCCATCAATTTTGACCAAATTTTCTTTGCCTTTGTAGCTCACACATCCCAAAAACATCAGTGAACCACCTCTGTGTTTCACAGTAGGAATGGTGTACCTTTTATCATAGGCCTTGTTGACTCCTCTCCAAATGTAGCGTTTATGGTTGTGGCCGAAAAAGCTCAATTTTGGTCTTATCATTTCAAATGACTTTGTGCCAGAAGATTTGAGGCTTGTCTCTGTGCTGTTTGGCATATTGTAAGCGGGATACTTTGTAGCATTTGCTTAGTAATGGCTTTCTTCTGGCAACTTGACAATGCAGCCCATCTTTCTTCAAGTGCCTCCTTATTGTGCATCTTGAAACAGCCACACCACATGTTTTCAGAGAGTCCTGCGTTTCACCTGAAGTTATTGATAAGTTTTTCTTTGCATCACAAACAATTTTCCTGGCAGTTGTTGCTGAAATCTTAGTTGGTCTACCTGACCGTGGTTTGGTTTCAGCAGAACCCCTCATTTTCCACTTCTTGATTAGAGTTTGAACACTGCTGAGTGGCATTCTCAATTCCTTGGATATCTTTTTATATCTCTTTCCTGTTTTATACAGTTCAATTACCTTTTCCTGCAGATCCTTTGACAATTCTTTTGCTTCCCCATGACTCGGAATCCTGAAACGTCAGTGCAGCACTGGATGAAAGATGCAAGGGTCTGTCAGGAGTCCAGAAACTCATTGACCTTTTATACACACACACTAATTACAAGCAAACAGATCATAGGTGATTACCTTTAATAGCCATTCAAACATCTTTGTGTCAACTTGTCTGCATGTTATCAGGCCAAAATCACCAGGGTATGTAAACTTTTAATCAGGGTCATTTGGGTAGTTTGTGTTGTTATTATGATTTAAAAAGAGTAAACACAGTTGATTGATAATAAATGGCTTCAGCCAAACACTAGCCATGAGTGAAAGAAAAGTTTTTGTGTTATCATTTATATTCTCTGAAAAATGGCCAAGAAATTATAAATTCTGTCAGGGTATGTAAACTTATGAGCACAACTGTATGTGCACAAGAAGATCAACATGTATTTTCTGTGCTAAGCCAGACATAAATGAAAACAAATGCAGCCACAGTACCTAAGAATTGTTAAGCTGCAATATATTAAAATGTTGTTCTTTTGTTTAGATATCCTTTAAATTAAACCATGACTGAATGACATTTAGTTTACCAAAATTTTGTGTAAGATAGATAATTATCATGTTTATTTAACCATCTCAATACAGTGCATTTTCACCCCCTTCCTGCCCAAGCCATTTCTCAGCTTTCAGTGCTGTCACAATTTGAATGACAATTGCTCGGTCATATAACACTGTACCCAAATGAAATTTTTATTATTTTTCCCCACAAATAGAGCTTTCTTTTGATGGTATTTGATCACATCTGCATATTTTACTACAATATTTTTTACTTTTTGCTATAATAAATATCCATTTTTTTTTTTAAACAAATGTTTTCCTCAGTTTAGGCCGATATGTATTCTTCTACATATTTTTGGTAAAAAAATCGCAATAAGCGTATAATGATTGGTTTGCGCAAAAGTTATAGCGTCTACAAAATAGGGGATAGATTTATAGCATTTTTTTATTTATTTTACATTTTTTTTACTAGTAATGGCGGCGATCTGCAATTTTTATTGTGACTGCGATATTGTGCGGACACATCGGACACTTTTGACACATTTTTGGGACCATTCACATTTATACAGCGATCCGTGCTATAAAAATGCACTGATTACTGTTTAAATGTGACTGTCAGGGAAGGGGTTAACACTAGGGGGGGATCGAGGGGTTAACTGTGTTACTAAGGAATGTTTCTAACTGAAGGGGGAGGGGACTCACAAGGGGAGGAGACCGATCGGTGTTGCTCTATACTGAGAACATACATCGGTCTCCTCTCCTCTCTGACAGGACGTGGATCTGTGTGTTTACAAACCCAGATCCACGTCCTGCCGTGTTACCGGGCAATCGCATGTGCCCGGCGGACATCGCGGCCGCCGGGCATGCGCATCGGGTGCCCAGTGACATGGCAGGCGCACGTAATTGCCACTGGTGGCGCGCCCCCTGGTGGGTAGGGAAGGTGAGGGCGTCATATGACGCCCTCCCAGAACGAGAGCCGCGCCGCCTGGCCATCATATGACAGCCGGCGGGCGGCAAGCGGTTAAATAAAATATTTGTTTTAACTTTTTTTTTTGTTTGTTTCATATCAGCACTGTTGATCTACTGCAGCTTTTTTGGAGTCTTTCCTGTCTAAATACATGCACTTTAGTAACTACTTGACATTTTTCAGGGCAGGTTTACTACTGATAAAAACAGTTGACTAGGGGATGTGGGGTAGCCATTGACACACATGGCTGCATAACCCTGGAGCTTCAGAGCAGGTCTGGATTCAACATCAACTTGTGCCAAAAATAACCACCAAGCACATCTTGCATATACCCTTCTGGACTCTTCAACCTGCAAGGCTTAATGGCACATAAAAGGTTTAAGAAGGAGATTTACAGATTTCTTCCCTAAGGTGGAGAAAGAAGAGGCTCAAGAAGGCATCAGATAAAACTCTGTCTTTGGACGTGCAATCCACTACAGACTCAGAGCAACTCGCAAAAATGGAGGAATCCCTCTCAGAACCACAACTAAAACCCAAAGACTTACAACGAGATCTTTATACCAGAACTTCACAAATACAAAATCAGATGTAACAAATAAAAAAAATAAACATATCACATAGAAAGAAAAATGGGAGAATATGCAAAATCACACAATGAGCATGTAGACCACTATCACCTGGCCATGAAGCCTTAACGAATTAAAGATAAAATATTACATATAGGAGGCAGGTTAACAAAAAGGTAATGTTTATAGGAACATTTAGAGCAGGGTTAGGTAACCTTAAAGTGGTGGAGATCTACCTGAACAACATGGGAGAAGTCAAGGATCCCTGTGCCGCCTCCTCACACCTGATTTAAACCCCTAATTGCAGCACTACTGTGTCACAAACACATGCATTGCATGGCAATCATGGGTTTAAATCAAGTGGTGAGAAGGCAACATATCCCCTCCTCACCACCTATCAACACACGCTCCAATCGCTTTTCAGAGCAGCAGCACTTTAATGAGCCCTTAGTTGCATTCAGCAGCACCTTAGGGCTCGGTCACCCATAAAGTTGGGGGTGGTAAAACAGCAGGATATAATAGAAGTCTATGGCTAAATGCAGCAAACTCTCAGAAAAGCTGCAGGTACATTGCACCCACGGCGTGGATAAACTGAAACACATCAGTGTGAAAGCTGCCCTATACTATTATGCCCGGTGTATTGCTTCACACTCACCTGAAGATCTTTTCTTTCCTGCTGCTGGCACCACTCTGGAGACAGCTACCTGGCATGAGAGCTGGAGTGCAGTTGGTATCACTCCGCATGGGACAAGAGCCGACACTACAGAGGAGCCATCCGCTTATGCTGCTCTTGCTTCCTTCTACAGCTCTAACCTTACAAGTAGCCCCTCTGCATTGCACTCTGATTCTCTGGAATGGCAGGTCAGCAAACCCAAACAGAGATCTACCAGTCACCTGTCCGCGATCTACTGGTAGATTGCGATCTACTGGTTTCTGACCCCCGATTTAAAGGAATACCTGAGTCAGTGACCCAAAGTGAGTTGATTCAGTCTATAAAACAGCTAAACTTTGCTACCTTTGCAACAACCACACAATCTTGTCATTGACTGTGACCTCAGGGTGTTTAGGCCTAAATATCTGCCTAACACAGTACCTAGAGATTTTCTAGCAAAAGTGAATTTTTTCATTTAAAAGAAGGGCTATGACAGCAGCAAGAAAAGTGGGCATGCTTACAGACCCATATGCAAATATATCTTTATGGTTATGGAAGCCAGCACCAAGCAAAAAATATGGAATTCTAACCACATTATTAAAATCTTATGAGATAAGAAAATACCCTATAAATAAGTTTTCCCTAACAACTTTATTGTTGTGCATCAAAATTAATTTAAGTCTATTCTGTAATCAAAAGATGCTATGAAACAACTTCACAAATGACGCCTAGTTGATAGCACTCTCAATACCTTTTTACAAAAGTGTTCTACAACTGCACCCCTAAAGAATGGATAATAGATCATGATATATGACTCACTATAGAATAACTTCTATACTACTTTCACACTGGGGCGCTTTAGCGCTAGAATTAGCCTCTGTAAAGCGCCTGAAAACTGCCATCCATTCATTGCAGTGTGTCTTTTCAAACTGGGGCGGTGCACTTGCAGGATGTTTACGAAAAGCCCTGGAAGCAGCATCTTTGGGGTGGTTTGGGAGTGCTGCATTTAGCGCACCCAAAATGCCCTGCCGATTGCAATGAATGGGCAGCCCTTCCAAAGCGTCTGAAAAGCATTTTGAAAGCACTGCAAAACTGGAGTTTTTACCCTTTTTGGAGGTAAAAACTTCCCCTTAGTGGCAGAAAAGCAGCGCAAAAGAGCCCCTAAAACAGCGCTAAAGCGCCGCAATGAGGAGCGGCACTTTACGCCCGGCGCTGCCAGTATGAAAGTAGTCTAAGCCTAAAAGTTCCAGAACCATTAGAATGTTGGAAATACATTCTGGGTTATAGATAGAAAACACAGTTATAACTCTCTTTATGCTATACAAATTTGCAGGATAGGATCCACACGGTGTATTATCATTAGGGTTTACATCCAGCCTGAATTGCTTTTAAATAATTTATGTGTGTCCATTGTCCTTTATAATTTTCTAATAAAATACCCCTATTAAATTTACCTTTTGTAGTTTAATACTATTGTGCCTCTAAAGTCCCATGCCTAGAGTTTTTTTTTTATAACCCAATTTCCGGGGACGTTGGCACGAATTGCTACCTGGTACCTGCAGAGTCACCCTGCTTATTTAGGTACTTTGGCACTAGGTCCTTCATTTGATGATGGAAATACATTCTGGACCTAACCTTTTCCTGCAGCTTGGGTTGTATATATCCCCTCCTGAAGAAGTGTGGCAAGCACACAAAAACGTTTTCTTTTTTTTTCTTTCCTCTCTTTTTCTTAATATGTCATAATTGGACTTATTAGCCCTTACAAGTAGGGATGAGCTTAGTGTTCAATCTAAACATTAGTTTAGAGCATTTGGTGTAGACAAATACGACAAAGTCTGGCTGTCAATGGCTGCTAAAGAAGCAGTGGATGCTTGCACCTGCTTACCAAACACTGACATCACCTGGACCATTCGCTTACATGACCAGGAATCCATCATTTTTTAAGCAAATGGGTGGGGAGTGGATCATGGGTGGAGAGTTACATAATTTCCTAAATATGGCCACACAGCCAAATTTGGGTAATGAGGTCAGCACTATCTCGGCTGTTAAGGAAGCAGCGGCTGCTTGTACCTGCTGTATCCTTACCTTACAATCACTGATGACACCCAGCCCATTCAGCCCAGCCCACCCAGCCTATACATTTTGAGGAATTGGTGGAGGAGGGCATTGTGATTGATGATGGATTTCAGTGAGGGGCATACTATGTACCCTATACTCAATTAACTATGGGGGGTGGGGTGGTATCTCGGTACTCCCTTATTTTTAAAGGGGGCTTCCAGATTCTGATTACTGTCCTGTCCGCAGACCCCCTCTACCACTGGGCAAGTGTTGTGGGGATGAGGCCCTTGTCCCCATTACCATGGTGGCAAATTGCATTGTTATGGGGGTCCGCTCTGGTAAGGCAACCCCCATTTTGAGGGCATGTGGCCTGGTATGGTTCAAGAGGGGTGGCACACGCTCGTTAGGCTGCATGCTCAGATTAGGATTCTGGCATATATTTTTATGGTGACCCATCACACATTTTTTTTTTGCTTTCTGGCATGGAACCCCTTAAAATCTGAATACGGCCTGAAAGGTCTGGTATGAATTTCCTGGGGGACGATATGCAAGTTTTTCTTCAGTTCATGTCTTTTTATTGTTTTAACAATAAAAGAAATAACAGCTAATTTGCCCACGCAGGGACTACAATGATGAAGATAGTAGAGTAGAAAATCAGTCATAACACATACAAGCCTTCCATATTGCAGTGCTCAGACAATTAATTGCAGAGGAGCAACTACTATGAATAGCATTTCTATGACATTGGGTTCATTACAGGAACCAAAAGAAAATAATAGAGGCAAAGACACCAACATGGAGTCCGTTATAATTAAAAAAGTGAGAAAAGAAAAGGCAGAGAAAGGAGGGAGGGGAGAAGAAAGGGGGAGTGGCGACTCCTCCCGCACAGACTCAGGGCTGTACACTAAAAGAGAAGGATTCAAGGTACGTAGAGCATGGGTGAACCATGGCTCCGAAACTTTTGGGAATTTAGGTTGTGAATCATATAGGGTACTGGACATGTTTTTATTTTCTACTGTGAGAGAAGTCCCAGAATCAGGAGGTAAAGCATTTGAATCAGCCTGAAAATTCTGGACCAAAAAGCTATAACTTTAAACAGGACCACCAAAAAATGAACTGCATCTCCACGCTCATTGTAAGTTGGCTAGGGCAATTTAGGCAGGAATCCAAGACTACTGAAAGAGAACCTTATATGTGGTTTCCAAGATGCAGTTGTTAAAAGAACACTTACTATACATGATCTGTTCCAGCCCTCCAGATACTCAGTGGTTTTTAGGTGTTGATTACAGTTGGCAACTAGTAAAGAGGAGGGGGAACACCTAATGTTAAGTGTGGAGTATAAAGATGAAATGTGTTTGGGTGACCCTGGAGCATGGGGACAATTGTGTTCAAAAGCCATTTTAGTATATGAAAAAGCATCCAGCTTCAGCAATGCTAATATAAGGGTTCTAAATAGTCAAAATGTTTTGAATCAGATGCAACATGATGTTCTTGGAGGGAGGCCCGAGAAGGGAAAAAGTGGGAGGTCAGGAAATAGTGAACCTGCATTGATCCATGTGCAGAACACAAGGCAAAGACTTGGGGTGAGCTACGCCAGAGAGGAGTGGATTATTAGGCATGGGCATTAAGAGTAAGAAATGGTACATCAATTTTTGACTGAGTAGCAAACAGAATCCCAGACCTTCAAACTGTGGGCTATTAGGGAGTTCAGACCAGATGGCCAAGCCTTATAGGGAAGCCACAGCAGAGCATGGATAGGGAAACACAAAAAAAAAAACACGCTAGAGGGAGTTGTAATTTGTCAGCAACATAAAACATTTTTTTCTTTTGTGAATGTCAATGCTAAAAAATCACCAATCAGCTTCTAAAATTCTAAAGCTTGTTCAATTAAACTTTGACAATAAAACCTGGAAGCTGATTGGCTTCTATGCAGAGCTGCACCAGATTTTGAATGCTCTAGTTTTAGTAAATCTCCCCATATGTGTACAAGAAACCCATTTTAAGAAAGCTAAAGCCACACAATGTAGACATCTCAGCTTATTCCATTATTTCTTTCCTTATGTGGAGAATAAAAAAAAGGTATGATTATAGCAATCAAAAACACAGTACACAGGGTACTCACAATATGTGGGTGCTTCCAGCGCATCACACTAATAGGGACATGGGTTTAAAGTGCACCATAGAGCCGCACATTCAAAATCTCGATCAGCTCCTCAAGTCGCTATAGAGCCCGATTGCCTTCATCATCCTAAGCCCTTCCTTATGCGTGTTTGACACAGGGTCACGTGTCTTCCTCAGGGAGATCCATGCACGGAGATACCCCGCCGACCTTTCTGTCAGCCGATGACCTGACTGGACCCAATACCCGTTTGCGCAAGCGCCAAAGATATGGCGCATGCGTGTTGTTATACCTGGACACCCATTTGATCAGGGAGATCCCGCCAAGTGGACATTCATGGGCGCTAGGTAAAACAGTGCATAATAGGGTCGACGCATACGCCAGACCATAAGTGCACACATAGGCTGCCTCAGATCTAACGGCTCCAAGACAAGGGGGAAGGACATAGAGGGGAATCCCCTATACTTCTCCCTCAATGGGGATTGCATGCTCACCCAGCCAAACATGCCCAAATGCCCTCCAATGGTCACCTAGTCAAACTACAGCCATCCAGAGGCAGAGTTTTCCATAGGACTCTCTAAAATGACAGCAAGTAAATGACATACATTACAGGCTTAAAACATGGTAAAAAAAAAGGGGATACGAGAAAAAGAGGGCATAAACCGCAAAATGTGACGAGATAAGAGATAGACGCCGGTCTACACATGGTCATTAACTCTGGAGTAACTACTCTACTCTACTTCTACTCTGTAGAATCTGACCCTAGTGGTAGATATATTATCTGTTTCAGTTAACAATAACTAAATCACCATAGTGAATGTTTACAGCTTTAATAAGTATATATTAAAAAATCACCAGTTTAATAAATAAAAGCAATCAACAACAGCAAGGTCACCTTTTAATCCCAAAATCTATCTTTAAAGTGAAAACTGATTTGATAATATGTTCTGACCATGTGTCTATATCTACTGAGATTTTTGCTAAATGTAAATTCTAAACATCTGCTATCTGGGAATTGAACACCTCTCCCTTTCCTACAGGGAGCAGACTGGAACTAAACTTAAAGTGATTGTATATTGCAATGGTTTTGCACAGAGCAGTCCCAATCCTCCTCTGCTTCTCCCCCCCGCTGAGTGCACACCATAGCAAGCCACTTGGTATGGGGGAACTCGGTGGGCTCGCTTCTGAGCCATCTCTGTGTCCATACACACACAGAGAGTGGCTCGGCCCTACCCCGATCCCTTCTCACTGGCTGTGATTGACAGCAGCGGAAGCCAATGGGGAAGGAGGGAGCCAAGAGAGATGCTGTCCTTGTGCACATCATTGGATGGAGACTCAGGGCTCAGGTAAGTATGGGGAAGGGGGTGGTTGGGGGGGAAGCTGCACACAGAATGCACAAAACCTCTTTCACAGAATTAAAGAGGTTCCTTCAGCCTTTAGAACCTCTTGAAGTTTTTCTTTTAAACCAGCTTGAACCCAAACCACACTTTTGTGTGGAATATCTACAAAGCATATACCAGAAGGGTTTTTTTTTTTGAGTTGGGTGCTCGAGAGAAACAGAAACAGATAAGAAATAGAGGACTTTATAGACAAAACCTGTAACTTTGAGTACAATAGTATAAAACATGAAGAGGAACTGAAAAATACACTACATTACCAAAAGTTTTGGGACACCTGCCTTAACATGCACATGAACTTTAATGGCATCCCAATCTTAGTCCGTAGGGTTCAGTATTGAGTTGCTCCACTTTTCACAACTATACCAGCTCCAACTCTTCTGGGAAGGCTGTCTACAAGGTTTAGAAGTGTGTCTATGGGAATGTTTTACCGTCCAGAAGTGCATT
The DNA here is from genome assembly GCA_037952925.1 of Lithobates clamitans. Lineage (NCBI taxonomy): Eukaryota > Metazoa > Chordata > Amphibia > Anura > Ranidae > Lithobates > Lithobates clamitans. The sequence goes on from JBBGZY010000655.1 coordinate 8,909,862, forward strand.
TGTAAGGTCAGGCACTGTTGTGTATGAGAAAGCCTGGCTCGCAGTCTCCGTTGTAATTCATCCCAAAGGTGTTCTATCAGGTAGAGGTCAGGACTCTGCGCAGGCCAGTCAAGTTCCTACACCCCAAACTCGCTCTTCCTTGTCTTTATGGACCTTGATTTGTGCTTTGTAATAGAACACCTTTGGGATGAATTAGAGGGGACTGCGAGCCAGGCCTTCTCATCCACATCAATGCCTGACCTCACAAATTCGCTTCTGGAAGAATGGTCAAACATTCCCATAGACACACTCCTTGTGGACCGCCTTCCCAGAAGAGTTGAAGCTGCTATAGCTGCAAAGGGTGGGCCAACTCAATATTGAACCCTACGGACTAAGACTGGGATGCCATTAAAGTTCATGTGCGTGTAAAGGCAGGCATCCCAATACTTTTGGTAATATAGTGTATCTGTCACAAACTTAAACATGCTTTATCAACCAATAAGTCTGTATAATAGAAGGGGCACTTTTTGCAAAACAGTTATCCACAAGATTGCGAAAACAAGAATTTCATACGGTATGTGTAAGATAAAGACTGATTCATCTACATGATATAACCAATAAATTTAGCAAATTTTATTCTACACTATACAATTTAAAGGACCAAAAGAATCCACAGCCATTCCTGGAAGACATTCAAAACTTTATGCAGAATTTGACTCCACAAAATTCCCCCTTAACAGCTTTATTCTTTATCAGAGCCTTTTTCTACAGATTAAAGCTGAGGTCCACACAAAAATGGAACTTCCCCTTTTCGGAACCCTCCCCCCCTCCGGTGTCACATTTGGCACCTTTCAGGGGGGAGGGAGGTGCAGATACCTGTATAAAACAGGTATTTGCAGGGTCCCGGAGACAGCAAGGACCATTCGGATTGCGCAGCATGACTTGCGCATGCGCAGTAGCGAACCAGGAAGTGAAATCGCAAGGCTTCAGTTCCTGATTCCCTTACTGAAGATGGCGGTGGCAGCATCTGAGGACCGAGGAACGGTTCGGCCTCGAGTGCCGACATCATGGGTACCCTGGACAGGTAAGTGTCCTTATTTTAAAAGTGAGCAGCTGCAGTATTTGTAGCTGCTGACTTAAAAAAAAAAAAAATTGGCGGACATCCGCTTTAAATAGAACTGATAATTAGGAAACTCCCTCTTCACAACGCCTCTCACCTGGATGGGTTTAGCAATGAATATTATTAAACCTATATAGATGTTTTTGCCACTGCACAAGTTTTTTAATTGGGCAGCTGAATTAGGAAAAGCCCCACAGGAATCTTTAGGAGGACTTAAAGTTACATTACCCAAACCTGATAAATCCCCAACAGATCCTGCAAATTACTGACTGATTTTGCTATTAAAAACTAACATAAAGGTATATATCAAACTCTTTGCAAATAGGCTGATGGACATTATTTCCCAGCTAGTCCAAGCAGATCATGTATGTTTTATTAACAATCCACAGGCTCCTGATGGGACATGGAGATTAGTGAAACAACTTCATGTCTCTCAGAGGAAAGGACCCGATCGTCTCCGCCGCTATCGATGGCTCCAGTAAGCGGCGGAGACCACCTGGGAACGACTGGAGGAGGGCCCTCTCCTATCCCCGGTAAAAGCGATTCGCCGCAGAGACCACTTTTATCTGAAAACGGACCGCTCGCTGTTTAAAAAGATACCAGGGTTATGGCAGCTATCTGCTGCCATAACCGCGGTATTTAATGTTAAACAGCCGATGGGCGGTCCTTAAGTGGTTAAGGAAGGGATTACATCTGTCTAATGTACACCACCTTGTCAATTTGCCAAGTATGGAAGTAAGAACTTGATTTCACACTCCCCACCCAACAGTGGAAATATGACATTTAATGGCTTCTACATGTATTGGCAGCAATTTTCCCCATTGAGTCCAGACTGTGCTGTACTTTTCTTACACATGTTTTGATAGCAGCCACTATGTTTGGCAACATTGTGGAAGCAAAAAGACATCATTTTTCTATAATAAGTAATACAAATTTTTAATGAACATACAAGATACAAGCTTATGTTTTCGAATACAGACCCCAACTGTACCCCATTCTGGATGCACTGAAACTCTTGGCTACTGTACCCTGAAGTTATATTATCACGATTCCGCCCCTTTGAGATGTCTGTACATAGCTTGATTAATCAGTAATTGACGCAGTCCCACTACTATTAATTACTCAAATTTTAACTCAGATGTACCATCCAGAAAAAGCAGATGCAAAATTAAATACAATTTCATTATGGTTACTTTGTTGCAAAGTCACAACTGGACTCACAATACGTTTCATTTTTTCATTGAGTATGTACAGTATACATCCCTTACATATTCCTATTACATAAACCCTTATATATTTCTATTCCTACTAGTTTTGCATGATACACCGAGATCAAGAAAATCCTCCTCCATAAATTGTACTTGTTTACCTGCAGTCCTTTTTCCTCTACAGCCCTTCAAAGTACACAGATTAAAAAGCTAATTCTCAGCTCCAGAAGGCAGGGAGCAGGGATCTGACATAACACACTGCATAGCATAGAGCAGGAAGTTGAGTGTAATCTAAGACCTGAGTGGAGGGAAAGGACACATCCCCTTCTGCACAGTGTCATAGGGAAACATGTACAGCTGAGGCTGTCAATCACCTGTTGTGTGCTAGAGGAGGGGTGGAACCATCCCCTGTGTTTTCCTGGTGTCAGCATTAATGATCATAAGTGACTCATGCAGATAGCAGAAGGAGGAGAGAGAGATGACACTATGAATGAAATCAAATAGTAAAGTGATCTTGCGCGGTCCTTTAAAATAACCCAAAAACAATAAACTATTCCTCAGTGTGGAAATGTGTCAAGTGCTAATAAGAACAAAATGTGAACAAAATAAAATCAACACATCAAAGTACAGTGTAACGTGAAATAATTCTAGAGGAGTTTACACTATGATAGGTCTCCACAGTTAAAAATGGTGAACTGTGAAGAGGTGAAATCCAGGGTAAATGGATGGGAACAGTAAAATAAAAAATAAAAAATGTATAAAATAATAGAATAGTCTTTCCAGGAGACTAAAGTTCATAGAGAAGTGGTGTATAAAAATGGGCTACGTATAGAGATGGTAAAAGAAGAAAAAAGTTCCCGAGCAACTCCACAGGTGGTTTCCTAGTGGGTGGTCTCCCAGAACTCTCACCTCATATATATGTAGAAGTCAGCATCAACAGCATCCAGATAAAACCCAGTGAGATTTTCACTGGCCACATCTTCCTATTCTTTGGATAAGAATATGGAAATTTACAGAGTCTGAGGAGAAGTCGCTAGAGCCATGGCCTATGCATGAAAATCTCACTGGGTTTTATCTGGATGTTGTTGATGCTGACTTCTACATATATATGAGGATGAGAATATGGAAATTTACAGAGTCCGAGGAGAAGCCGCTAGAGCCATGGCCTATGCATGAGAATCTCACTGGGTTTTATCTGGATGCTGTTGATGCTGACTTCTTCATATATATATATATATATATATATATATGAGGTGAGAGTTCTGGGAGACCACTGCCACTAGGAAACCACCTGTGGAGTTGCTCGGGAACTTTTCTTCATTTACCATCTCTATACGTAGCCACTTTTTGTACACCACTTCTTTATGAACTTTAGTCCCTTGGAAAGACTATTTTATTATTTTATACATTTTTTATTTTTTATTTTACTGTTCCCATCCCATACATAGTTTATTGTTTTTGGGTTATTTTAAAGGACCGTGCAAGATCACTTTACTATTTGTTTTTAGCCTTGTGTATTGTGAACACTTTGAGGTTTTGCTGCTGGTCTTGCTCACTACAATCACACACCTTTGCCATTTGACATAGTTCTATTTATTCAGACTAGCGCCAAGGACATTTTTCACACTATGCATGAAATGATACTAGGTGATTTGGTTTGAGGCAGGTAAACAATATAGAAGCTTATATGAAAATTTAGTCACTGGTTTTGCATATACTTTAAGTTCAATAAAAAAAAAAAAAAAAAGCACATAATATTATACATAGTTAGTGAGGACACAACTCTAGTTCAAACAATGGAAAAATAATAAATAAAATAATCAAATAGAAAACCTCCATATCCAGAATTCTATACCCACAGTTAAACCACAGGAAGGCAAAATCACCTATTAACCACTTGCCGACCGCCGCACGCCATTGTACGTCCAAAGTTTGGCGGCGGATATCGTTGTTATGGTAGCAGCTAGCTGCCATAACCCCGGTATCTCCGTTTTCGTGCGGCGGTCGGCTTTCAGATAAAAGTGGTCTCTGCGGTGGATTCGGCGCAAGATAACTTTTATCGGTGGCGGGAGAGGGCCCCCCCTCCTGCCGCGATCCGGTGCCCTCCGCCGCGAACTGGAGCCGTTGGTAGCGGCGGAGGCGATCGTGTCTGTCTCCCTACTGTGCCTGGAGGCGAGTGAGGCTAAGATGGCGCCCACTCGTCTCCATGACACTGCTGGGCGGAAGCGACGTCCAAACGTCACTTCCGCCCATATGTCTTAAAGGCACATTTTTTTCAATGTCGTTTTTATTAATGACTTTTATTTTTTTTTATTGCATTTTAGTGTAAATATGAGATCTGAGGTCTTTTTGACCCCAGATCTCATATTAAAGAGGTCCTGTCATGCTTTTTTCTATTACAAGGGATGTTTACATTCCTTGTAATAGGAATAAACATGACACCATTTTTTAAAAAAAAAACAGTGTAAAATAAATAAAATCATGTAAAATAAAAAAAATAAATAATAATAAAAAATAATTTTTTTTTTTTAAAAAAAACCCCGTCCCAACGAGCTTGCGCGCAGAAGCGAACGCATACGTGGGTAGCGCCCGCATATGAAAATGGTGGTCAAACCACACATGTGAGGTATCGCCGCAATAATTAGAGCGAGAGCAATAATTCTAACCTTACACCTCCTCTGTAACGCAAAACATGCAACCTGTAGAATTTTTTAAACGTTGCCTATGGAGATTGTTAAGGGTAAAAGTTTGACACCATTCCACGAACGGGCGCAATTTTGAAGTGTGACATGTTGGGTATCAATTTACTCAGCGTAACATTATCTTTCACAATATAAAAAAAAATGGGCTAACTTTAGTGTTGTCTTATTTTTTAATAAAAAAAAGTAAATTTTTTCCAAAAAAATCGCGCCTGTAAGACCGCTGCGCAAATACGATGTTAAAAAAAGTATTGCAATGACTGCCATTTTATTCTCTAGGGTGTTAGAAAAAAAACAATATATACTGTTTGGGGGTTCTAAGTAATTTTCTAGCAAAAAAAACTGTTTTAAACATGTAAACATCTAAATTCCAAAAGGAGGCTGGTCCTTAAGTGGTTAAGCATGGTTTAATTTGATACAATGGGGAAAAATAAATTCCTTCCTGATCCCTGAAAAGGGGAATGGATATTCCTTGAAACAACATTACTTTTAAATTACCTTTAAATGTTAATATCTTGTTATATTTAGTGCATTTAAGAATGCATCCGGGTCTTTTTTAAAACATCTATTAAGCTGGTCATTACTAGATCCTGAGGGAGTCTATTCCACATTTTCACAGCTCTTACTGTGGAGAAGCCTATGCATATGTGGAAGTTGAATCTCCTATTATGCAAAGAGTTTCTCCAGATTTAGAGCGAATAACTGGTATTACATACAGTATGTTTTCTTCAAAATAAAAAAATGCTAATGTCGTAATTTTATATATATACACATATATATACACGTATATATACACATATATACATATATACAGTATCTCATAAAAGTGAGTACACCCCTCACATTTTGTAAATATTTTGTTATATCTTTTCATGTGACAACACTGAGGAAATTACACTTTAGATTAGTAATTTTACAGCTTGTGTAACAGTGTAAATTTGCTGTCCCCTCAAAAAAACTTAACACCTAGCCATTAATCTCTAAACTGCTGGCAACAAAAGTGAGTACACCCCTAAGTCCAAATTGAGCCCAGTTAGCCATTTTCCCTCCCCGGTGTCATGTGAATCGTTAGTGTTACAAGGTCTCAGTTGTGAATGGGGAGCAGATGTGTTAAATTTGGTGTTATCGCTCTCACTCTCTTATACTGGTCACTTGAAGTTCAACATGGCATCTAATGGCAAAGAACTCTCTGAGGATCTGAAAAAAAAGAATTGTTGCTCTACATAAAGATGGCCTTGACTCTAAGAAGATTGCCAAGACCCTAAAACTGAGCTGCAGTACGGTGGCCAAAACCATACAGCGGTTTAACAGGACAGGTTCCACTCAGAACAGGCCTCGCCATGGTCGACCAAAGAAGTTGAGTGCATGTGCTCAGCATCATATCCAGAAGTTGTCTTTGGGAAATAAACATATAAGTGCTGCCAGCATTGCTGCAGAGGTTGAATGGGTGGGGGGTCAATTTGTCAGTGCTCAGACCATACGCCGCACATTGCATCAAATTGGTTTGCATGGCTGTCGTCCCAGAAGGAAGTCTCTTCTAAAGATGATGCACAAGAAAGCCTGCAAACAGTTTTCTGATGACAAGCAGACTAAGTACATGGTTTATTGGAACCATGTTCTGTGGTCTGATGAGACCAAGATAAACTTATTTGATTCAGATGTTGTCAAGCGTGTGTTATGGCAACAGGGTGAGGAGTACAAAGACAAGTGTCTTGCCTACAGTCAAGCATTGTGGTGGGAGTGTCTTGGTCTGGGGCTGCATGAGGGCTGCCGGCACTGGGGAGCTACAGTTCATTGAGGGAACCATGAATGCCAACATGTACTGTGACATACTGAAGCAGAGCATGATCCCCTCCCTTCAGAGACTGGGCCGCAGGGCAGTATTCCAACATGATAACGACCCCAAACACAACTCCAAGATGACCACTGCCTTGCTAAAGAAGCTGAGGGTAAAGGTGATGGACTGACCAAGCATGTCTCCAGACCTAAACCCTACTGAGCATCTGTGGGGCATCCTTAAACAGAAGGTGGAGGAGCGCAAGGTCTCTAACATCCACCAGCTCTGTGATGGCGTCATGGAGGAGTGGAAGAGGACTCCAGTGGCAACCTGTGAAGCTCTGGTAAACTCCATGCCCAAGAGGGTTAAGGCAGTGCTGAAAAATAACAGTGGCCACACAAAATATTGACACTTTGTGCCCAATTTGAACATTTTCACTTAGGGGTGTACTCACTTTTGTTGCCAGTAGTTTAGACATTAATGGCTGTGTGTTGAGTTATTTTGAGGGGACAGCAAATTTACACTGTTATTCAAGCTGTACACTCACTACTTTACATTGTAGCAAAGTGTAATTTCTTCAGTGTTGCCACGTGAAAAGATATATCAAAATATTTACAAAAATGTGAGGGGTGTACTAACTTTTCTGAGATATATATATATATATATATATATATATATATATATATATATATATATATATATATATATATATATATATTTTATATATATATATATATATATATATATATAAAATAAACATGAATTTTTCAAGCAGTTTCTTCATACAAAAATGATAATTTCTGGTCAAATCACGTGTTAATCTACCTTGTATATTCCATCAACCATCAACAAGAGCAATGATGTTGTAAAGGATAAAATTGATTATGTAGTTGTTAGAAAAAACTCACAAGATTTCATGTCTTAGTGGAAATTGCTTGCCCTGGACAAGTGGATTATCACAGGGGATTTGCTGATCTGCTTGCAGCTAACATGTAGTTCTATTTGTACACACAGTTTAATGCATAGTAATCAGACATCAAGCTTGGAACACTTTTTATATCGATACCATCTCTTGCTTTAGCCAAAGGTTCAGGTTAGGGGTGGCATACAATCACTAACAGGACAAGTCATGCCCTAATCATGGAATGTATGTCTATTACACTGTTTAATATCAATGAAACACAACAAAACAAGACCTTATGTAACCCATGCATGCTTTAATAAGGCAATGATCAATATACAATGTAAAATAACCCCTTTTATTAAATCAGTACACAGCTTCCATTACTGGGAATGCATTACCTATTTAAATTAAATTTGATTGTTTGCAGCAATATTACTTATGATAGTGCCTTTTTAAAGAAGCCCAGGAGACTCTATAGTGAATAAAACCTTTTCAATGTAAGTCAGATTTTTTTTTTAAGTACCCATGGAGCTAGATAATACCTGCGTGCATCCAAGATACTATTAACAAGTATATTAAATAATTATTAATTATTAAACTATCAGACAAAAGGTCCTGATTATAAGTGTATAAATGGAAAAACAAGTTTTATCCTGGAACATATACTCTACCCGAATGCCTCGTACACACGATCGGAAATTCCGACAACAAAATCTATGTTTTTTTTTTTCCGACGGATGTTGGCTCAAACTTGTCTTGCATACACACGGTCACACAAAGTTGGTCGGAAATTCTGAACGTCAAGAACGCGGTGACGTACAACATGTACAAATGAAGTTCAATAGCCAGTGCGGCTCTTCTGCTTGATTCCGAGCATGCGTGGAACTTTGTGCGTCGGAATTGTGTACACAATTTGACAAATAATTTTGTTGTCGGAAAATTTGAGAACCAGATCTCAAATTTTGTGCGACGGAAATTCCGATGGAAACTGTCCGATGGAGCCTACACACAGTCAGAATTTCCGACAAAAGGCTCCCATCAAACATTTTCTGTCAGAAAATCCGACCGTGTGTAAAGGGCAGAAGATAGTTTAAAGCTAGCTATATACTGAGCAAATTCCGGACGATTGGTAAAAAACTGGTCAAAATTCTATCAATGGGTGGCCCTGTCACTTCCACAATCTTTTGTTGAAAAATTGAAGAAGCTAGGTGGAAAATTGTTGGCCAAACAGCACCTGTATCTAATAAGATTCAGATTTTTTGACAGCCATCGGCGCATGTCAGAATACAATAGCCACAGTGGAAGATTTGTAGAAGATCTGCACTGTTTGGCGTAGATGAAGGAATCTCTCAGATTTCTTTAGTTCAGCCCGCAGGCTGAACTGTGAACTGTGAGCATGATGTGCAGTAGAATAAAGTGGCATTCTGGCACATTCAGCTCAGCTACAACGAGAGAGACAAAAAACTGCCTACTTCTGCTTGGAAAAGAACACTACTACATTTCACATTAAGGGTGAGCATAGTAACTTTATAAAAAAAATGCTGATAACTATAAGGAGTTATTTAATGCATGCAGTGAGTGTCTCTGCATTAAAAATTATTTCTTATTGCACATTCTTTAATTTATATTTTTCTGTATATATACATGGATACCAAGTTGTCCAGCAAAGTGACAGGGGTTGGGTCCCACTATATCAGGTGTCTTTACAATAAATACTTATTCATCACAGGGTTCAAATCTTAAATAAAAATGTTAATCCACCTGCTCAAGCACACCTGCAGCCTCAGTTTGCTCCAACCCCTGTATTTTTTGATGGTCAGCTTGGTCTGTAGGTAAATGTAGGGAAAAATATAAAAAAAAAAAAAAAAAAAAGTACATGACATAAAAAATACTGAATCCTCTCATTACAAGTATTAATAATAACATGCAGTCATCTACAACATTTTTGTGAAAGCGGTCCTTTAAATCAGATATCCCCCCCCCCCCCCCACCTTAGGCTAGAGTATCTTACCTGTCTACAGCTATAGCAGACATTGAGTAGATGCTGGCAAAGATGGCTGTAATAGGAAAGAAGTTGTGGAATCTACAGTAAGCCTCCCCAAAGTACCATTCATTGTGCAGGGCATATATGAAATTCACCAGGGTGTTGAAAGCTGCCATGGAAGCATCCGAGAAGGCTAGGCTGACCAGAAAGTAGTTGGTGACTGTCCTCATTCTTTTGTGAGCCAGTATGATCCACATTACTATGATATTGCCAAACACAGCAACAGCCACCATAGATCCATAAGCCAGAGACCAAAGTATTATGCGCCAGGGCGGTTGCACGAACCTGTGAGTAACTGGGGCAGTCACATTAGTCTGGGTGATGTTCTTTGGCCATAGCAATCCTTCCCCAAGAGGAGCAAAAATGCCCACCCCTTCTTCACCTGTCACATTTGCTGGAGTGGAAGTCATCTCTGTGTCCCCAGAAGCTTTCAATGCAGTCAGACAGACCAGGAGCTGTATAATACTCTCCAAGTTTCAGTAGAGGAATGCAAAGTGTATGCAATAAAGAACTACAATCTGAACTCAAGTTGAAGACATGAATGCTTCTATGTAAAGTTCAAACACCAATAGGAATATGAAGGGAGATATAAATAGAATGTGATAGGAAAGATGAACTTCAAGCTAAGTTACTTCCTTGCAGCAGTGAGCAAGTCATGGCAGAAGCAGCTGGTGTGAGTCTTTTATAGAACGAGTTCCTCCAATGTCTAGGAAAATGCCTGTGACATCATTCTGGGAGGGGGGATTACAGAGAGCCCACTGAGAGCTTCCTACACTCCCCCCAGCTTGCAAACAGGTAGGCTTTGTGTTGCATGCAGTGACACAGAGAAGCATGCAATCCAAGCACACTTTGCTAGAGCTTCCTTTATGCATGTGTCACCCCGGCTACAGTGTGCTATGATGCTTATTCACAACTTGTTCATGGATCTCTCTCAGCAGCCCAGTGCTGAAGGGATGCAAGGTCCATGGTGCTGAAATCCTCATTCGGAAGACAGAGCACTATATTATTGCAACTCCATTCACACGCTTGTCTAGGAGCTCTCCGCCCCTGTCTTTCTGCTCTCGCACAGACACTGCCCCCATTCAACACAAAGCTAAGAAAAGATTCTAGAGGTTTAAGAGTTGATTTACTTAAGGCAAATAACCTGTTCACTTTGCAAGGGATTTTTCTGCAGAGCTTAGTGAATGTGCTAAAACTTCACTTTGCAAAGAATACTTAAACACATGCAAGGAATATAAGAAAAATTGCATTTGCTTGCTCATGATTACATTATGGATGATGGAAGTCAACAAAGCTTCACTACATTTATTAAAGCGGAGTTCCGCCTGCAAAAAAAAAATAAATGTCAGCAGCTACAAATACTGCAGCTGTTGACTTTTAAAATAAGGACACTTACCTATCTAGGGAGTCCGCGATGTCCTCACCCGAAGCCGACTTGTCCCTCGGCTCCTGGTGGAGGCGCCGGCATCTTCAGTAAGGGAATCAGGAAGTGAAGCCTCGCGGCTTCACCGCCTGTTTCCTACTGCGCATGTGTGAGTCGCGCTGTGCGTTCTGAATGGTCCATGCTGTCTTCTGGGACCTGTGTGTCTCCCAGAAGAAAGCGGGGGGACGGACGAAAGGCCGGACATGATGTAGTTCGCCGCAGATTTTGTGGCACTCTTTCGTCGGAAGTGGGAGCAAATACCTGGATTAGACAGGTATCTGCTCCCCCCTCCCCCCTGAAAGGTGCCAAATGTGACACTGGAGGGGGGAGGAACTGGATCAGCGGACGTTCCATTACTGGAGAAAATTCCCTTACAAATTGCAACTTACCTTGCAAAGTGAACAGCCTATTTGCTCTTAGTAAACTAACCCCATAGAGACATATTACTAAACGCATTGAGAATCTTCACTCAATTAATTATGTGAATTGTCCCTTCTGTGCTCCAATCATGTGGTAAGCAAATAGATACGGAAGAGTTTGATTTCCACATGATTGGATGATTGAAATTAATGTTCACACAATTTATTGAGAGTAATCCGCAACTGTCTTAGTAAATCAGCTCTATGGTGTCCTTTAAATGTATGATGGTAGCCCGTACATCCATCTCCATCAGTGCCTAATTTACTTGGGACATGTGATTGATAAAGCAAGTACATTAGAATTCCCTAACATTCACTACAGAAATAAACTACCAACAGGAATGCGTGCACTTTAAAGGGCCAGTCCATCCAAAACAGATATTTTTGTTTTAGCAGATACATTTAGAAGTTTGTTTCTGCAAAAGTGAACTGAATGACTATATAATGATAGATGCAGGGAAGAAGAAATGGTTGAAAAGGGGGCAGGGATGATAAAAAAAGGACATAAAGGATGAAGTGATAAATGGGGAATAGAACCAAGGACACTGAATTTACTTGAGACAATAGTGGGGACAATTAGCAAAGGGAAAAAAGAGCTGAGCTCACTAAATTTTATTAAGGGTGGAGCGAACAAAGAGCATAGCCTGTACAGAAGGGAGGGAGGAATGAAGGGAAAATTTAAGGGAGGGGGGTTGGATGTAAATAAACCTACAGATGAAAAGATCTTAATATGAAAGAAGAGAAGATAATGGAGAAGGAATTTAAAGAAATAATATTGTTACGTGACATATAATGAGTTATAGGAATGTGAACAGTGTTTATGAAGACATATGTCAGAGAGCATCTCAAATTGAAATCTTCATTGAGCCCCTTTAGGGAAAAGTCTTTGTAGGTGAACAATCCAATACACTTCTCTTTGAAAAGGTTTTGTTTATGATTGTGAAAATTTGGAGAGTGCTTAATACTTGACACCGTTCAATAGGGACAAGGTGGTGGTATTACAAAAACAAGTGGCTGCTGTGTTACTTTTAAATTGTTCTTTTAAAATATTTTTAATACTGTATATATATATATATATATATATATATATATATATATATATATATATATATATATATAATATTTTCTCTTAAGGCGGGTTGTACTCATCAGGAGATACAGTAAGTGAAGAAAGTGCTCTTGTGCTTTTTCAATCTGTTCTTTATCTCATAGCACATGTAGCCATTCTCCTACAGGGAATTCATAAATAACATCCTAAAAAGTGCCACATATAAAAGCCTTTAACTCCTTTGCATCTGTGATCTGTAAATTGACAACTCCTTATATGATGCCCCGTGCAGGGAGAACATTGTATTTTGGAAATAGCTCCTACTGTCACTACTAGCAGCTACCAGGGCATGCTAGTGACCCAGAAAAAATGTTTGGTAACAGGTATATAATAGTATTCCTGGGTAAGCATTTTTTTTGTAAATTGCTATTATCAGTGTGGAATGATTGTTATGAACTGCTTGAACTGGATCGAAAACATTTTTCATTGCATAATAAGGAAATCCTGTTCTCTCTGCTGGAAATTATATTTATTTTAATATAATGCAAAATGCAATAGAAGGATTTGGGACATTCAGAAGTGAACATATACACTTAAAACTCTGGGCATTATGGAAAGGAGATTTTGGGGATGAAATACCATAGACTCAGTGCATCAGTCTCCAGGTACAACTAAAAATCACCTTTGGGTGGACTGATTATTTAGACCTTGTTCACACAGGCTTACTTAAGTGTACACCTGTGCAAGGGCCATGTTTGCCCTCACATGGATGCATTCGCATGAAGACAGTCCCATTCATATTAACTGGGAATCAGCAGCTGCTCCCAAATTGAAATCTGTGTTAGTGCGGGTGTGTGTGGGTTTGTGTCTCCATTCAGTGACGCGCATTTGCACCCATGTGGATGTCAAACTGAGAGCAGCGCCTGTCCCAATTGACACTAATGAGACTGCCCGCATGCAAATGCAAAGAACACTTAACACCTGCAAACATGGCCATGACAACACTGCACACTTAAGTATGCTCATGTGAATGAGGCCTTTAAATAAATGTATCTATTTAGTTTTGGAAGGGAAGAGGAAAAAAGTTAAAACTCCTATTAAGTGTTACTGCAAATTGTGACTCTGTTAGAGAGATTTCCCCTTCACTTTCTGTTCTGGGGACAAGGATTTATCATACAGGCAGTGAGGAAAAATCTGCAACAGGAAAACAGGTAATAATGAAAATTTAATAGATGCTCTTGCTGTTAGAAAGATTTCCCTTCACTTCCTGTCATGTGAACAACCTTTTTACGAGACAGGAACTGAAGGAATTTCTCCAACTTAAGACCCGTACACACGGTCAGATTATAGGACAAATTTTCCTCAGCTTTTTGTTTGATGCTAGCCTCAGATCGAAAGTGAAGAGGGTACTCGCCATCAGCAAATTTTCTGACGACAGAATTTAACTTCAGAAGTGACGTAATATGTTGAATTGTTTTGTATGTGTTCTTTCATTTCTGAGCATGCCTAGTCTTGCTCTTCAGATTTTTTTTTGTTAGAAAACCGTACTAATGAAAAGAAAATTGGACGTTGTGGTCACATCAGATAAAATTTTTAAGCCTGCACATCCAGTTTTTGTCTGCCGAAAATTCGTAATCGACTGTCAAAAGCAGCATACTAAGGATCAGAAAATCGGCAGATCGTTCATGGGACGAAGCCAAACGGGCCTTAACGCTTCAACAGCAGAAAAACCTGAAAGGAATTCTAATTCTTCCCACTCTAGCCAAAACTAAAATCTCAGGAAAATGTTTCTCATTACATTGAATGCAAAGTGCATCAAAAAGCGCTGCATGCCACAGTTTAGAAGAACACAGTCAGAGCAAAAGTAGCTATGAACTGAACCATATAATAAAAGAGACCAGTTCTCACATGTTTTTATCATGCTGTGCACCACTGAGCTAAACTGATCAGGTGTGAAGAAGCCTCAATTCATTTTGTCTCATGTTTGAGACAGATTCTGTACCACAGAATTTACTCTGCAATTCATTCAGGAATAAAAAAAAGAAACATAAGCAAGTGATTGATCTCTCTTTCCAGTTATAGCACTAGAAATTTAGAGCAATAGAAACTGATACTTTGTTACTTAAAGAGGTAGCCTATGAAATTCTAAATACGATCACAATGTATACATTTGTCTAAATGAGATGGTATTAGCAATAATAAACTGTTTAATCTAAGGTCCCTGTAGAAGAAATGCAGCAATAAGAGGTTTCATTTTAAACTGCAAAAGAGATTTTTTACTGTTAGAGCAGTGTGTGGGGAGGTGCAGAGATTTCTAGTCTCTCCACCCTCTCAGCCAGGGGAATGTTGGCACCATTAAACTTGTGCACCAAGGACAGAGTTGATCCTAGCAGTGCCACGATGGTGCCTGCTCCTCCTTCCGTACCCACTCCAAGAAGGGACATATCCTGCTGACTGCCACCAAGTGGAGGAGATGCATTGTGGTTCAGCAGTAGTAATTACACAGACTCCAGTTGTAAAGAACAGAACTTGTATTCATGCAGAATCCAGGTATTCACAAAAAGCCCGGTGGGAGGGCACCCGACCAGGAACACTCACAGCAAGTAACAGCAATGTGTAGCAGAGCCAGTCTCAGACGTGATATCAGTGCCTGTCTTGCAGGGCAGAATGTGGTCTGGCTGGTCCAGACCCAAATGGGGTGATCTCCAGGTAGGATGGCGCGTCTCTTGTCTCTATACTTTCCCTACTCAACTGGAACCTCTTACTGATGCTAATCAGTGTCCTTGTCATACGGGTGACCTGTCCATACACTGTCCACACGTGAAATGCGCACCAAGCCTGGGAGCCAGGGCCTTAAAGGCTCTGCCTGAACCAAGATGGCTGCTAGAGACACATGGGTCGGCATTATGCAATCTGATATCTTCCCCAGCAGTGACCCAGGAAACCTTAGAGGAGCCATGTTCCTCTCGGTTTTCTCTCTCTGCAACACCGCTGCGGTTGACCACACCTGCATGCAGTGGAGAAAGTAGACTGCCTCTGCCTACACTTCCCTCCTCTTTGACAGATGTTGTCCTCGCATCGCAACACATTAAGGAAAAACAAGAAAAATTAACATAATTAAAATTTAACAGGTACAGGTTCAAACAACGTAATCAGAGTATCTTGCAGGAAGCTGGCTATGGTTAGCCCAGACAGGCTAATGGGCAACAGTGTCCTCCAGGGAGTCAGGTTGTAGGTGATCCTATTCTGGCTGTGATTCTGAGGCCACAGGTAGATGCGGGTCAATTGGACCTTCCATACCCCCTTCACCTGGGTCCCAGTCTGAATTCTTGGTTGATTCTGACAGTCTGTGGAACTTCATTGTACTGGGAGTGTTTGCTTCCAGATCAGGAGAGGCCAGAGGCTCAAGCAAGAGAGGAGGCAGGTACCATTTAACAGGGATATCCTATATATTATATATATATATATTTTTTTTTTTTTTCACCAACACCCGTTTTCCCGATCACAACAGCAGATCCTCTAGGACAGAGTCCATGACCAAGTCCTTGTGTCTCTCTATCACTACCTGCTTGGCTGTCTGTAGCCTATCCCAGTACTCTTGCACCCAGGTGCTTGGTGTTAGGGGAAGTCACATCTTCAGGAGAGCCCAGTAGGAGATCCACCGGTAGCTGACCATGGTGCCCGAGCATCAGAAAGAAAGGCGTGTGACCAGTAGCCTGGTGCACTGTATTGTTGCAGGCCCACACCACAGCCCCCACATGTTGGTGCCACCTGTCTCTGTGTCCTTGTTCAAGAATCCTTAGCATTCCCAGCAGGCTGCAGTTAAACTTCCTACAAGCTCCATTACCCTGAGGATGTTAGGGGGAGGTGAGGTACTTCCTGATAACACTGAGGTAGCACAGCTTGGACATAATCAATGACCCGAAGTTCAGACCTCTGGGGCAAGCCCAGGGTTGGACCACATGCTTCCAAAACAGTTTAGCTGGGGTTGGGGCTGTTTAATTCTGGGTGAGGACTATCACTGCAAACTTAGTAAATTGACTGATAAAAACCAGAGCATGGGGGTGAATTGGAGATTGTTAGAAAATACCATGGTGACTAACTCAAGGGGTTCTGAGGTGGTAATTGTCATTGGCGTGATTCTTTCAGGTGGGGACTTATGTACAGAACAAGTCTTGCATTTCCGGCAGACCTTCTAGACCCATTTTTCCAGTCGTAGGCAGAAAAAGTATTTCTTGACCAAAGAGTCCGGTCAGCCCCAAAGTGTCCATTCACAGTGTGTAGTACTCAGCAGACTTTGAGAATATGTGACTGGGGGACCACAAATTGTAGGATGTCTTGCTGCTTAGTAGGAATGTGCACCTGGTGATACAGCACAATGTCCCACGTCTCGAATCAATCTAACTTGCATAAGGTTTGGGTCCTTCTGTTGAATCAGCACCCATTCCTCTCAGCTGTAAATTTTGGTGGACCCACCTGGGGATTTGTCCCCTGCATAGGAAACCACCAAAGGGCATACGGTTACATTCAAACAGGGGTGTGACAAAGGCAGTCTTTTCATGATCTTGATCTTGCACTGGGCCATGCCAGTAGCCACTTGTCAGGTCAAGGGTGGAGAAGTATTTGGTTTGACTCAGCACCATAAGTGACTCCTCTACCCGGAGTAGCTGCTAAGCATCCCAATGAGTGTACAGAAGGTGTTTATTTATGGTAGTCCATGCAAAACTGCAGACTTCAATCTTTCTTTTGCACCAGAACTCTTGAATCAGCCCACGGACTAGGACTCTCTCGAATCACCCCACTCTATAACATGTTACTGAGCAAGTCCTTAAACTTCTTTGAGGGAATATGATGGTATCACTCCCGAATGAGTGGAGTTCTCCCCGTATGTATTGAGTAATCAATGTCTTCTTTATAGCTATAGTAATCTGGGCTAGCAGCAAAAAACAGTATATGCTTTTTTAAGTAGCTGGTGAAGCAGTCTCTGCTTTGGTAGAGGCTAGTCCTGAAAAAGATTATCCAGTTGTTCCAGCAGCAACTTGTATTGTGACTCATCTAACAAAGACATGGGTGCTTGTAGTGGAGCACAAATAGCCTCCACTCTGGGCTGAGCCTCCAAGATGCAGTGATGGGGCACTAAGTAAAAAAATTGCTAGGGTGGCATGATTGGGAAGTGAATCCAGGGTTGTCCCCAGGTTGATGAGCTGCACCTTTGCTTTGTGAATTTTAGTCAAGTTGCATGCAACTAGCCACTCACCTGGCACCACCACTTTATGAGGGGTTCCACCATCCCTATGGCCCCTTTTGGTTGTGAGCCCCAATGGGAAGAGACCAGACTACCTCTTGAGTTTACCCCTAGCGTAGGTGGTCAGGCACTATAGCTGAAATCTGTGTTCTTTGCCTATAGCAGCCCCCTTTCCTATAAGGCAAGCAGGCCTACCGGTACTCAGTTGCCCCCAGGTTTTATACATAATGCTATAGTACCTGGCTACCATGCCAGGGCATGTGCAAACTGAGCACAACAAACAGGTACTTGATCTGAGCACAGCGAACAGGTTTAGAGCAGGTTGAGTTCTGAGCATAGTTGATATCCAATCTGAGGTCAGCAACAAGGGAATCCAAACAAGCAGGCACAGGAACAGGGCAGACAAACAAGGAGCTTGAAGCATATGTTACACATGATCACAAGGCTTGGCTAGCTTAAAACAGGTTTGGTCTCCACCCAGAGGCTGGCTACATCAATCACCTTGCAGGTAGACAGGTAGAAAGGAAGAATGCAGCTCAACCAAAATCAGGATGCTGGAATGAGACCAGCAGCTGTTACTGAACAGGCACGCTACATCCTCCTGACAGAGGGATGTCAGGAGTAATTTTTGCTTGGGTGGCCTGCGGACGATTCCTACTTGTTCAGGCTGCTTCCTCACCTCCTTCTGGTCAGCTTCGTAGGCCCAGATCACGTTGAGCCACACAGCTAGCAGACCACAGTCCTGTGCATGATGGCTAGAATGTTCAAACTAAGTGGGGCGACTGCAGATCCTTTAACGTGTTCATGCCCAGAACAAAAGGCGCTGCTGAGCTTACTCTGTCCAACACTTGATCATCAATCTGGATCCACACCCAGGTGACTCCTTCAACCGGAATTGGCAAATTGTTGAGGGATAGCCAGAAAGAGCCCAGTTGGTCTTGTGTCCCAAACCGCTGGGCAAAGAAATCATGCTTCATGACAGTGACCACTGAACTTGTGTCAATCAGGCATGGGACCACTTGACCATCATTGAGGGCAGTCACCGCTGGACATGGCATGACCACAGACTCTGCTATGCTGGGACCTTGTGTTGACTGTCCTGGGGTTCATCCCTCTGCCCTGGGAGCCACTAGTTTAACCCCCCTGGCGGTATTCCCGAGTCTGGCTCAGGGTGGAATTTCAGTACCAAGAGCGGTAACCCCGAGCCAGACTGGGGATCACATCGCAGCATCCAGGAAGAGGTAACTTACCTTGTCCCCTGGATCCTGCGATGTCTCCCCTCAGTGTGAGCGGCTCGTCCTTCGCTCGATCTATTATGGAGTCGGGCTCCGTTCCCTGTGAGCGTTGCGACGCACGGGGTGACAGAGAACGGTGCCAAATTCAACAAGTGAAACACACACAATACATACAGTATAATGTAATCTTACAGATTACATTACTGTATGTAATTATTTCACCTCCCTTTTGTCCCTAGTGGTTTCTCCAGTGTCCTGCATGCACTTTTATATTATAAAAACTGTTCTTTCTGCCTGGAAACTGGAGATTGTCCATAGCAACCAAAACCGTCCCTTTACATCAAAAGTGATTTTAGAGCAGCTAGAAAACAGCGATAATAAATTAGAATCACTCGCAGAATTGAGCGATAGTGGTTTGTGGAGAGATCCTTCATCAAATACTGAAAAGTAATGACAGTGACAATTCTGCAACTGAGCAAATTTATGATTTTGTGTTTCAAACTTTATCATACCCGGGATGTCTACTAGACTCTGGTTTGGACAGATATAAGTGTGTTATTGCTAAGAATTACAGGCCTATAATAAAAAAGCCAAATTTCCATGCAAAATAATTGTACCACTTTCAGCACCTAAAATCCGACATAATCATACCACCAGGGAGGTTAATGGCAGTCTGCGTGAATTCATAAATTTAGGTCAACCACAGTTCTTGCTTACATGTCCAAAAAGGCTACACTGCCAGCACTTGCGGTCCTCCTCTGGGTCCTTCTGTAACGGGTTCTCACCCTTGGTGGATGGGACTGAATCTTGTTTGAATGAGGACAGTTCTTGTTTCAGGGAGGCCATGTGCAGGGTTCCCTTAGCACTGTTTGTATGGCTGACAGTGGTGACAGTGGTGAGGGTGCTAAGGCTTCCTCTTTCATGTGTGCTGGGTCATACCTTTATGCCACAGTTGCTTCTGCATCTTTCTGCTCCCGTTTCTACCACTACATCATCTAAAGAGATGGCGGGTTGCACTCTGATTCTCTCTTGTAGTGCCTTTCTGACTGGGCCAGCTTTTAATCCTACCACAAACTGGTCTCTCAACAGGTGATCCCAGTCTGTGATATTGGCACAGCCGTGTGCATGCCTCTTCACCAGGCATTTCCAGAGGTTTAGTGCCTTTGCAAAATGAGTGAGGCTCTCATCTTTCTGTTGTCTCTGAACAAAAAATCAATGTGTCTACACTCTGGGATCGCCATGTTCTCTCTCTGAACAGGCTCTCTCGGTGTGTCACTGTTCTAGAGTGGCCTGATCTTCTAGTAGCACCATCACTGCTCGGTGGGTGTCATCCTTCAAGAAGTTAATGGCCAGCTCTGCAATCAGCCAGGCGGGAACCTGAGGTGTGCAGCGCTTTTAAGTCTCTCCTCCGACTCAGCCTGGGAAATGTTAGAGCCATTAAACTTGGGCACCAGGCCAGAGCTGATCCTAGCAGTGTCATGATGGTGCCTGCTCCTCCTTCTGCACCCGCTGCAAGAAGAGACATATACTGCCGAGTGCCACCAAGTGTGGGGAGGTGCACCGTGGTGTGGCAGCAGTAATTCCACGGACTCCGTTTGCAAAGAACATAACTTGTATGCATGCAGAACCCAGTAATTCACAACAAACCCTCATGGCAAGTAACAGCAATGTGTAGCAAAGCAGGTCTCAGATGTTCCGACAGTGTATGTCTTTAGGAGTGGAATGTGGCCTGGCCAGTCTGAACCCAAACAAGGAGGTCTCCAGGTAGGATAGCACGCCCCTATTCTTTCTTTACCCATCTTAAACCCCTCCCAGCTACTAAACACTGTCCCTGTCAGATCTGTGACCTGTCCTTACACTAACCACATACTAAAATCACACTAAGCTTGGGAGCCAGGGCCTTACATTGGACTGACATCTCTAGGTCTTTTTAGTCCCTACTTTATGGTTTCAGGTCCCCACAGGGGGAGAACAGGGGAAGTGACACAGGGAAGGAAAGGATGGATAGGGGGAGGGGGGGAGACAAAAGGATGCCAAGCAGAGCATAGTGAGGGCGCTGGTATATAAAAGAACACCTATTACTGGCCCTCCTTAACCATCAGACCTAAGTCCACCATTTTATAGCACTACAAACAAGCTAGGTGTGTCTCAAGCCCATCCTCAACTGAAAACCAAATAATGACTGCATTACATTTCTCAGGTTAGGTTTCCTGGTGTGGGCAACAGTTACCAGAAACAGCTACATGTAGCCTTCTTTTGAAGCCTGTGTGACAGGGTTTGCAAACAATCCCTTCATGGAAGGATCATTACTGTAGATATGCAGAATTAAAATGACCGAAAATTACTTTTGAAATTATAATGCAACGTTAAATCTTAAATAAAATTTTAGTAACTGGGTTCTATACTTTAAATACAGTATAATAAACAACATAGCTCTGTGGATTTAAATGTTACTGCATAGTATGCCACTTATTTGTTTTGTTTTTTGTTAACCCTTCTGCTTTTTTTGAATCTGATAAAGGATACGTTTAATGGATGAAATAAAAAAAAAAAAAAACGTAACCATGAAAGTGCTAGATCTGTGCTGAAAGCACAGCACTATCCATGGTCAATTGCTGCTTTTCAGTTGGTGGAGGGAGAGTAAGTCAAAATTGTAGGGAAGGTAACCTTCACCCTGTCATTACATAGGGTTAATGTCACAGTAAAGTCCCTTTTCAATTTAAGAACAGAGGTTGCCAAATGTCAGTGGTTGTAATTTTTGGGTGAATCCTGGGAAGAATTCAACTAATTTGGCTTGATGCATACGGTGAATGCTCACCACAGAATTTTAGCAAATGTTAGATGAATATTGGGTTAAATGACGATTGAATCAATTAGTATTCCTGTAAGAGTCAATTTGCTAAAATGACCACATAGACCAATACCACCAATATTTGACTGCAAAAACAGGAGAAAGAATTGGAGATGAAAATAATAATTTATCAAAAGGTTTATGAAAAGTTGTTTTTTGGGAAAAATAATAATTTGCACCTTTGCTATATCTCTCTATGTAAACGCAACATCTTAGGAGAACATTATCACATAAAAATTACAAATGCAGTTAAAATAATCCCAGTTCCCTATTAAATTTGTGTATCATACATTTCACATTAATATGAACTAAACAGAGTTTATTGTTAATAGCCAGTAAAGGTTAATGTATGGATGAAGTACCAATATTAGATACATGATAAATGCATAGAGGCCATAAAAATAAGACTAGATTCACATCCAAAGAAAAGCAGTGATAATTTTTTTTTTAATTTATGCTACTGCTTTACATTTAAATGTGTGCATTATTGTGATTTTTTTTAATATGCTGGATTTTTTGCCCATGTAAACTTAATAGGTGTCATCTGGACTACTTACAAGGTCAGTATGATACCCACAAATGGACATTAACTTACCCACAGTGGTCAACTCAAAGATTGCAAAACACACTTGAATGTGCTGGGTTTATGATGTTAACACGTATTCCTTTTCATCAGGAAAAATATATAAAGCTAAACTGGCAATGTAGTTTTTAGGATGCCTTAGCAGTTCAATAAGGCAGCAGTGATTAACTTTCAGGTAATGACCATTGCACCTTCCAAGTAGTTCCAATCTTTTAAATTCAGGTTGGTACTCCCTATTATATCCATCACAATTACTACTGGATTATCTACAGGATGTGCTGTTCTTAGCTCCTATACTTCCTATACACCCTCTTATAATTTTTTTTTTAATTGGAAAGAGACATAATAATCATAAAAACCCATTATATCATGTCTAAGAAGCCTTTAGGCTTAGAAACCTGCCAACAGAATAAATTGTTGGTCATGGTATATTTGGGAGTGCTGTGGTGACCCTCAGTTGACACTGGTGGAAGAGTATAAAATTCAGTACTTTAAAGTGGCAATCTCTAAAAAACTGGAGAAGTTTAAATGGAGCACGAAATGTAAAACCCAAAACAATTTTCTAAATGGACTTCAACAGTACCAATGTTCATTCTTTCTCTGAGCTTATTGTTCCTTATTTTCTAAACTATTTGACTATCAAAAAGAGCTGAATCTGCTGCAGCGCTGAAAAACAAATTATGATTACAGAATATTAAATAAATAAATCTCAAGGTTGAAGATTTAGCTCTGCTAAAAAAAATGTATTCTGGTGATATTTTTGAGAGCAAAAAATAGCTTTTCTCCCATACCTCAATGAGCAAGCAGTTTTGTGCTCATTTCACAAAGATTCTTTTTTTTTAAATAAAGTAGTGGTCCTCTAAAACATTTCTAGTTTTGAGCAGAAATAGACCAGGTCTTTACAATTTCCAATGATATACTGTAAGCAGCTTTCCTGTAGTACTATGACAGCTAGGACTGCAATGAGCAGAATTCTCTGACTATTCTTACTGGAGTGCATCTTCTCTATTGTCCTACTAAGAATCCACTTGTTAACAAAAACAATATGGTGTCACCAACTCCTTAGCAAGTTTAGTTGCTTTTTGGCTTGTTAAATGTTCCCCATAACCTTTTAGTAATTTCAGATATATACAATTGAACACATTAAACCTGATTTACTAAATTATTTCAGAATGTTCAAACAATAAAATGTGTGAAGATTCATTACATTTATCCAGTCAAGCCAAATCCCATTCATTTCAATGGCCCCTGATCACATATTTGTCGCCTGAAGCAAAATATCTGTCGCTCAAAAAGTACATGAGCTTCTTTTTGGCAAATTACAAGCATTTTTGGCCTCATAGACTTTAATAGAAATGCCTGACTTGAGCATTTTAGGAGCGTGTTTCTGCTCAAACAGCAGCTCTCCACCCCTAATTTCCTCTTCCTCTTCTCCCCCTAGTGCTTTCTATTGGCTAAAAAAAATACCTGAAACTGTAAAACGCTTGTAATATGCTTCTAAAATGCTTGGAATACACTCCTGAAAATAAAAATGGCAGTAAATCACTATGCTCAAGTGTGACTGCAGCCGTAGCATTAATGTTTAATGTTTGGGAAATATCAAATACTGTATATATGTGGCGCTGACAATATTTGTTTTTAAATATTTGTAATGCTGTAAGGTTAATAAGTTGGTATATGGCGCCATCTATCGGCCAAAATATATAATTACAGCACATTTATATTTCTTTTATTGTTCAGAAGTTTGACATGGAAGTATTTTGTTTGTTTACATCTGGACATTAACTTGACCTACCCACAATGCTCAGTGACTCCCACAAATCTCAGGGTGAAGAACTGCATTGTGGGAAGACTATAAAAGGGCGGGGAGCGGCCATCTTAGTTCTCTTGTTCCTAGGACGCGTGGGTATGTGTGTCCCACAGGGTTGCGGCCTATCCTGTGAAGAAGCGGAACAGCAGCCAGCAATCCTGCCATCGATCACAGTGTGCTGGAGCAGCAGAAGTGATCATTCCGGAGACCCGTGAGGGAGGTAACTGAGGACTCCCATTTATCAATAAGCGGAACAGCGCAACAGCGTGATTGCAACTCCATACAGACTAAGAACTTGCAGAGCAGAGACACCCATCTGTCTGGACCCAGTGCAGTGAGAGGGCTAACGCCCAGAAGTTTGTTCCACACTACATACATTCAGAGTTTTTACAGAGTGTTGCTGGGACTGATAGTCCCACGGAACAATTACATTGGGAAGATCACATTTGCACAGACTTACAATCAGATTTCAACATCCAGGAATTGATACTGGATGTTTGTTCCTTTCAAGTAAGAGTATTCAATCAATTTGCCTGATTCTAATTACTTTTGTGCACCACCTTGCACCGAGCATTTGGCCAAAGGGAAACCTTGTGGATTACAAATATTGATTTTCTTAGCTAGCAGAAGACTGAAGATGACAGGACTATTTCTTCCATCGCGGGGCTCCGCATTTATTCATAAAAGAGAGTGACTGTACTGTCTAAGCAGGGGGAGATCCCTAGTGTCTATAGTGTGCTGGAGGTGGGAAAGTGTCCGGAGTTAAGACAATTTCACTTTGAACACTAGTCCCACCTGGAGACACACCAAGAGGGGGTCTATTCAAGAACATATATATAAGTATGTGTATGTATACAAAGAAATTGGTGAATATTTACTGTACTGTTGCACTACATTGGTGTGATAGTGTAGTCACTGCAATAACTTTTAAATACCGTTTCAGTAAAAGAAATCAAGTTTGTCTAATCACAAATTTTCATGTGCAGTGTTGTTTTTTCTCCTGCAGGTGGAACGACAAACACCCAGATAGAGGTATATGTGTATAATTATAGTAGAGATATTGCGAGTTAAAATCTGTATAAATATCACTACAACACTGCATTACAGCTGAGTCAAGGGGATTGAACAGGTTCAAGGGGTGTAAGATATCAGAGAACAGGCCCGATCAAAACCAGCAGCTCCTTCGGGGGTAATTGCTACATATAAATACCAGATATATTAGAAATTATGGGGTGGAGGCAAAATTGGCTGTATTAACCTTAGCAAGACTAGAGGCCAGTTGAACATATCTGGAGTTCCCCTGTTGTTAAATGAGCAAATACAGGCTAATGTGAGCTACTGCCTTCAGAGTTTATTGTACCTCTACACTTCCTCCAATGTTGTTTAAAAAGAGAATAGTAGCAATACATGAACAGTTCTATTTCTCTACAGTTAACACATTCTCATACCATACTCATTTATGGGATCGTGTACCTTATAAACCAAATAGCTTTTTGACAGTGTCTCATGGCAAATAACTTGAATGCATTCAAACTTTTTTTTTTTTTTTTTTTTTGCAAAAAGCTATTACTACAACTAAAACACTGTGTTACTATCAATAGGCACTGCACCTACGTCATATAATGTGTATGATTATCATGTTCTCTTTGAATTAAAAGACAGCAACTTTCTGCGATAACACCTGCAAGCAAACTTGATATTACAACTCATCTGTTCATGGATACCTGCACTAATTTTTATAGTCTTCTAGGTTTGTGAAAATTGCTCAATATTTTAAAGTGTTCTCTAATACAGAAGCCCTACTCTGCAATACTAGTGCAGAAACTAGTGCTTCGACGGTGCCCAAATGTTTAGAATGTTGTCATAATCGGTATCTACCTGATAAAAAAAAAAGATAAAAGAACATGGATCTATAGAGTTGTTATCCTATATTGTTACTGTTAAATAGTTGTAAAACCTTAAGGATTTTGACCTTAATGCATTCTATGCCCAGTGATATAAATAGAGGGGGAAGGCTGGGTTCCAGAAAGTCTTGCAGCCCCTGTTCCTGGAGCTACCCTAACTGTCATGGAGCAATGAGCGGGATTGCTTCGCCCAGCAGTCCATCAGAAGACGCCAGGAGTTCTGAGAGCTGCTAAGATTTGTTGAAATGTCAGTCATAGACTACAACCTTATTGAGGTATGCCTGGGCAGCCTAGTTCAGTTAGAGAGTGACATGTTGGACTAGAAATCTACTTGTTGGACTTACTTGTAGATGTTCAAGTAAAGTTGCATTCATTATTCAAAGCCTGGTCTGAAGTTATTCAAAGGGGAGCATGAGAGTTTCTGGCGTATGACAGAACAAGGTCAGTAAAGCACATGAGGGGTATGAAGCAAAGCTATTACAAATGGTCTACTCGGTAAGACAAAGAGAAGAAATGCAGTTGCTGTGGGTAAACAAGAACTAGTGCAAGGTACATTGCAAGCAGTCATGAAGTGTGGTACCTGGCATGGCAGAGGGTCTTCCAATAGCAAGGGGATCGGTGTTCTGGTATGCTAGACTGGTAGAGAGGGCAAGGGCTCGGTGTCCCTCCTAATGCAATAAGACAGCAAAAGAAGCATGTGTAGTGACACAGGACAACACTTTACAGAAGGGCTCAGTACTTTTACGGATGCACACTGTCTATGATTCTCACATAAATGCGGTCCCAGTTATTGATGAGTGTGCTCTGCATGAAAGATGCCCTCCTATGCAAGGCGAGTGGCCCCACTCACAAGCAGTTTCTTTCAGACTGTCTCTTTCTAATCTAGAGTGTAAAGTCATACAGTGCAGACAGAGAGGGTAGAAGTAGCAAAGATGATGATTCACCCTTCTAAATCATTTTAAAATGTGTTAGCCACATGCACAATTTGAGATTAAGCTATTGAGCTATGCAAACAATCCAAGCAAGCTATGCAGGTTTCCCATTAAAAAAAATATTTGCAGAGGCAATTAATTGTACATGCATCTGCAAATGCAGTTTTCATTTTGTCCTCTTCCAAAGTTTTTATGAATATGTTAAGCCTGCCAGTGAAGTCCACCTAATGCAGCTTGTCACTGCTGATTCACAAGCCTGTAGCTGTCAATGGCACTTGGCCACACATAGGGGTTCATTTACTAAAGGCAAATCCACTTTGCACTACAAGTGCACTTGGAAGTGCAGTCACTGTAGATCTGAGGGGGACATGCAAGGAAAATAAAAAACAACTGCATTTTTGCTTGCACATGATTGGATGATAGAAATCAGCAAAGCTTCCCCTCATTTCAGAAAGCTTCCCCTCAGATCTACAGGGACTGCACTTCCAAGTGCACTTGCAGTGCAAAGTGGAGTTGCCTTTAGTAAATCAACCCCCCAGTTCTTCAAGCTGCTTACTGGGTGACAGCACTGCCTGTGTTACTGAAGCCATTATAATGTAAACTATAGGGGTTGATTTACTAAAGGCAAATAGACTGTGCACTTTGCAAAGTGCATTTGCTCCAGCGCTTAGTAAATTAGGTAAAGCTTTCGCTTTGCACAGAATACCCAATCAATGTGCAAGGACAAAAAAAAGGAATTTTACTCACACATGATTGGATGATTGAAGTCAGCAGAGCTTCTGCTCATTTACTAAGCTCTGGAGTAATTGCCCTTTGCAAGGTGCACAGTCTATTTGCCTTTAGTAAATCAACCCTATAGTGTCTGGCAGGAGAAGCATGTAAGGCACAAATTCTGGAGTTAATGCGTCACATAAACTGAATTTGGGAACTGTTTACACTGTTTAAGGTTAGCCTGGCAAACCTGTCAACCATGTCATGTAATGTCAACCTGTTTTCTAAAAATCATAAATGTCAAATGTTTATATTTACCTGACTAGAAGCAATAAAACAGCAGTTTTAAGAAAAGTTATAATTTGGTCCTGACTAGGAATGACACATGCAAACCTGTGGTTTGAGGTGGGTTTGGCAAACATTGAAAAGTTTGGGTATCGAATCTGAAGCACAGTGAAGTTAATGGGAGCTAAAAGTTGAAAGTTAAAAAATAGTAATCACCAATTTCTAGGCTAAAAGGCAAGATAATTTCAAACTAATGTCATGGGGGCTTGGCACTGCCTCGGAAATGTGTTCCAAATCAAAAACAATAAAAAAAAAAAATTTAATCTGGCGGAAAGCAGCAATTTTTATAATGCTTAAAGATAACAAAGCAAAGGTAACATATATAATGCAAAAATTCATTTAAGTTCAGGTTCACACTATTGTGGTGCAGGAAACCGCATGTGATTCAGACAAGAATCACATCACATTCCTGTTCAAATCACATGCAATTCTTTGCAAAGCAATTTTGAGCAATTCATTTTGTATAATCGCACTGCAAATCACACTGCAAATTGCACCAATGGGAAGGGTGCAGGCACCTTTTTTTTTTTTTTTCCCACTGAACACCCATGCGATCCAATTCAGCCAATTGCACTGCGTTTTGCAAACCATTTTTTGGGTGTTGTTAAAGGGATTGTAAAGTCAAAAAGTCAAAAGTTTTTTTATCTTAATGCATTCTATTCTATATCACCCAGTTTGTCATTGACAGATGATCAACATTTAATTTTTGTTCATTTATGCAAATGAATTGGCACTATACACTAGGAAACAATAAAAAAATGATTGTCAAGTTGCTGTGGTTTAAATCAATTGCAAAATTACAAAGCTACATAGTGCATGATCAGACTTAAAATACTGCCCATACTGCATTATTCAGTACACTAATTATTTTCCAGAATAAATCCAAAGCTCAAGATATCAAGAAAACATGTCCACCCATACGTCATCAATATCTTCTGGACAGGAAATTATGGAAAAGCCCTCTAGTGGAGGCAGACTGTAAAAAAAACAAAACACTTCTTTTAAGTGAAATAAGGAAGGGTTAAAATCCCTGTTAAGTTATTATTACAGGCTATGTCTTCTTGATACATTGATAACCCTTCATTTCTTGTTCACATAAAAAGGAGATAATTCTTGTGCGTATCTACTATAAAATCATTATCCTAGCTACAGCTTAGCCATCAAACTATATAAGTAAAATATCAGAGAGCCCAATTGGAGAGTAACAGAAAGGAAGTAAAAAAGCAACAGCTTAACCCTTTGCTTCTCCATACCCTATGCTACTAGTGAAGGACAGCTTGGCCAAGCTGCATATTAAGCTGGATGATAGATTGGAGGCACTTCTCTCTATCATCCTGTAGATAAGCTATACCCATACACATTCTTTTTCTCCCAATTTTTGGGTGCTGACCTTGTTTCATGCACTTGTTGCTTTTTTATTTTCTTTGCCCCTCCCCAATTTGGCTTTATGAAATGTGGGGTTTTGCACAGCACTCTAAATAGGCTAACTAATTTATTCAAGGCTATGAATTGTTATATATGCAGTTTGATTTATGATCTATTGTCAAGGGCGTATCATGAAATGAGTGGTCCCGTGTGCAAGCTAAAAAGTGGGTCCTAGGCACAGAGGAAAATATGCGGCGTGCTGTGAAAAATGGGTGTGGCTTAATTTGCACTAAATGTTGGGGCGTTACTAAATGGGGTGTGGTTTAATAGAGTCTGAGATGACTTATAGAATGCAGTAATGTTAATAGGGAATGTACAGTGCGGAGTGTATGGCGTTGGGTAGTATGTGCCGGAGAGAAGTGGGGTGTGTTTGGTGGTGGTTAATACAGTGCAGGAGAGGAGTGGGGTGTGTTTGGTGGTGGGTAGTATGTGCAAGTGAGGAGTGGGATGTGTTTGGTGGTGGGAAGTTTGTGCAGGAGAGGAGTGCAGAGTGTATGGAGGTTGGTAGTTTGTGCAGGGAGAGGAGTATGGAGATAGGTAGTATGTGCAGGAGAGGGGTGTGGAGTGTACAGCAGTGGGTATTATGTGCAGAGAGAGGAGTGTGAAGTGTATAGTGATGGGTATTATGTGCAGGTAAGGAGTGCAGAGTGTATGGTTGTGGGTATTATGTGCAGGTAAGGAGTGCGGAGTGTATGGTGGTGGGTATTATGTGCAGGTAAGGAGTGCGGAGTGTATAGTGGTGGGTATTATGTGCAGGTAAGGAGTGTGGAGTGTATGGTGGTGGGTATTATATGCAGGTAAGGAGTGCGGAGTGTATTGTGGTGGGTATTATGTGCAGGTAAGGAGTGCGGAGTGTATGGTGGTGGGTATTACGTGCAGAAGAGGAGTGCGGAGTGTATGAAGGTGGGTAGTATGTGCCGGAGAGGACTGCGGAGTGTATGAAGGTGGGTAGTATGTGCAGGAGAGGAGTGCGGAGTGTATGAAGGTGGGTAGTATGTGCAGGAGAGGAGTGCGGCATGTATGAAGGTGGGTAGTTTGTGCAGAAGAGGAGTGCAGAGTGTATGGAGGTGGGTAGTATGTGCAGGTGAGGAGTGCAGAGTGTACAGTGGTGGGTATTATGTTCAGGATTGTGTCAGTAGGGCAGTGGTCATTGCCACTAGTTTTTTATTTTTATTTTTTAATTATTTTTTTACATTTTTTAGTATTTTTTTTTTTTTCATTTTTTCAAAATGCTTTTTGGCAGCCAGTAGGTGGTGTCACTAGGGCAATGGACGGTGTCAGTAGAGCAATGGACAGTGTCAGAATTTTTTTTTAATTATTATTTTGTACAAGAGGAGGAGGACACAGTGAGCCAGAGGAGAACGGGGGGTGGAGGAGAATGGGGGAGTGGAGAAGGAGGGCACAGCGGACTGTGAGAGAACACGGGGAGCGGAGGAGGAGAACAGGAGGAGGAGGACACGAAGAACAGCCCGGGAGGTTCGGTGCGGTGGGAGGGACAGCTGTAAGCACTGATAGTCGCGGGAGGGAGAGGAGGAGAAGCGGCTGTCATACAGGGAGATTGGTGCATACAGCTATCTCTCCCACTGCACCAATCATTCCCGGCTGTGACCAAGGGACAACTATCCATGTGTGCAGGATGGGTCACAGTGGGTCTCCCTCCCCTCGGAGGCCCATGTGCAGTAAACACCCTGCACCCGTGGATGATACGCCACTGTCTATTGTATAGGGGTTTATATTCTTATATTTATTAATTTTTTTCTATTCACTTAGAGCTTTAAACAGCACATTATGCATGTATAGACATGGTACTGCAATACAGTTAAAATTATTTTTTTTTGTTATTTAACATCCAAATTTGAGCTGAAAACCCCTTTATAAAGATACAGATAACTGTCTTTGGTCAATTAATATGATGCTATGGGACCTGAATGCTGAATAATGCTATGCACTTACATGGCGGCTTTCTCTGTTGCATTTTCCTGTAGGTTCAATTTGGCTAAATGATACACTTCCACCAGGTGGATCCCTAATACCCTGGGGACCAGGCTTCTGGTACACCCAGAACTGTGCCAGATGCCAAAGATTCTTTGGCGAGCTATATTCAACACAGCTGAGTTTGGTGGTCCTGGCAGCCGGACAGGAAAATATATATTGTTTGCTTCGCAGGAATTGTGACAGAGCTGCAAAAATCGTGTGCAAGTATAGTAAAAAAACACATCACGTTTTTGCTATCGGGGCTTGCATGGTTCATTCAACACAACTGCAATTACAAAGCCATCCATTTTTTTTTAATATACTGTATATAAGGGGATTATTCAATTAACAAAGATCTTCTGTTTTCTGTCAGAGGAATTAGATTACTGCTTTGGAGAAATCTTGTTATCTTGTTAGAAATCTTGTTATAATTAATGGCCCATTTTATGTTTATGAACAATACAAAATAAAGTAATCTCAATTATTGTCAACTAACTTTTGAAGGGAAATAACGTTAATTTATTTTTTAGTGGTATTCTTTTAATCAACATGATTATTCTCCAAATATTCACTACATCTCTTTACCACGGGTATAATAGCTTGAGAAAAGGAACTTGTCTGTGTTGTTTATAGAAACCACACAAATGCCGTCTTTTTTCATGCTTGTTAGGAAATTAAATAAGGTATTTGTACACTGAAAAATAATAGTGCCCTGGCTGTCTTTGGCTTTAATACATGGAGTTACCAAACTGGAACAAGTATGTAGCAGACAAAATCAGAGTAGAACTGATCTACTTTCTTTTTGTTTATCGGTGACTCCGAAAGTACTAAAAGACATTGGGTTAGCTTGACAACCAGGCAACTAGCATTTTCATAAAATGTTAGCAATGTCAGCCTCCATATTTCTTCAAGAAGGTCACACTTAAGGGACCATTCACAACTATGTGCACATTTTTGCGTGTGACAAAGGTGATGAATGTGTCACCACTGCAATATTTAGGCAGGGCCTACCCAGTGCACCTGAGTAGACACACATAGGGGGTCATTTACTATAGCGTCACAGTGCTAATTAGCGCTAATTGCCACGAATTAGCGCTAATCACCACTAATTAGCGCTAAAACGGTATTCACTATAGTGCTCGTGAGAAAATACTCCCAAAATCGAATTTACTATAGTTCCCTGAAACCAAATAGCGTCCAAACCCTTACTCCTGGAGAATTGCACATGAAAATAATGTTTAGAGCATGATATAATTGCCTAAATAGTACTGAAATATGCAGTATATTATTTAAAAGTAATCTGCTTTTAAACTGTGTGAAAAAGTGATTTCTACACTGAAATATCTTTAAAAGTCTGAGAAGAGATAAATTCCCCGTTTTTGTACAACTAGGTGCCAACACAACTGAGCATGCTCAGACCTGCAAATAGCTCTCATTTTAGCTCCAGTGTCTTTTTTACAAGGTGCTATAGTAAATACCAAAATGAGCGCTGAGTTAAAGAGCATTTTTTGGAAGTGAAAATCAGCGCTATTATATTCCAAAGCAAGTTTTAGCCATTGATTCTAATGGAACAATTGTAACTTTCCCAAATAAATACATAAATATAATCTTCCTTTTTCAACATTGTTGCTTCTACCTCAAATATTTTGTTTTTAAGAATGCTAGAATGTGGAACGTTTTGATAAAATACATTTTTCTCTGTCACTTTCACTTGTTACTTTCCATCTCACAACAATCTTTACCCAAACTCACACAGTTGTCTTTACAAAGCACAAACAATACCATTGCTGATGCAAATTTAAAATGAGTCACAATTTTTTGTGCTTTTTATTATTTCCAAATAATCATAATTTGAACCCAAAAAATGTGATATGTGTACCAACATCAGAAATCAAAATGTAATTCCCCAAAATTTGAGGGTAATATCACTATTCTACACTCACCCACAAAAAAACAACACATATCACAGAATAAATCAAGAAGAATAACTCTTGAGTAATGTAATTCCATCACCTGTATGTCCAAAGAAAAGCAGTATTTATGTGTATTTATGTGTAGGAGGCTCCCACATATGGCAGCTCTGTTCCTTAGAGGTTAGAACTTCTGCTTAGCATTAGGGATGAGCCGAACACCCCCCGGTTCGGTTCGCACCAGAACCTGCAAACGGACCGAAAGTTTGCACGAACGTTAGAACCCCATTGACGTCTATGGGACTCGAACGTTCGAAATCAAAAGTGCTCATTTTAAAGGCTAATTTGCATGGTATTGTCCTAAAAAGGGTTTGGGGACCCGGGTCGTACCCCAGGGGACATGTATCAATGCAAAAAAAACTTTTAAAAACGGCCGTTTTTTCGGGAGCAGTGATTTTAATGATGCTTAAAGTAAAAAAAAAAAAAAGTGAAATATTCCTTTAAATATCGTACCTGGGGGGTGTCTATAGTATGCCTGTAAAGTGACGCGTGTTTCCCGTGTTTAGAACAGTCCCTGCACCAAATGTCATTTTTAAAGGAAAAAATCTCATTTAAAACTGCTTGCGGGTTTAATGTCATGTCGGGTCATGGCAATATGGATGAAAATCAGTGAGACAAACGGCATGGGTACCCCCCAGTCCATTACCAGGCCCTTTGGGTCTTGTATGGATATTAAGGGGAACCCCGCACCCAAATTAAAATAAGGAAAGGCCCTATATACTCTGAACAGCAGTATACAGGCGGTGCAAACAAGACAGGGACTGTAGGTTTGTTGTTAAGTAGAATCTCTTTGTAATTTTGAACGGGTACATTTTTAACGCGTTTAGCTCCAGCCAAAAAATCTTTTTTAAGCTTTTTGGAAAACATAGGGAAGGGTTATCACCCCTGTGACATTTGTTTTGCTGTCTTTTTGTTTTTTGAAAATTTGGGTTTTTTGTGGAACAAGGATTGGAAAGCATCAGTGGAAAGGAGAAATTGTTTTCCCATATTAACTCTTACAGGAGAGAATTTCCCTTCCTAGGGGTAGATTTCATCTCACTTCCTGTTGTCTCCTTCCGTTTGCAAGTAGGAGTCGTTTGTAAGTTAGATGTTTGAAAGTAGGGTCCTGCCCTATATACTCAGCAGAAATTTGGGCCTTAGGTGTTGCTGTGGCCACAACACTGTAAGCCCTCACAGGGCCCTGCTGTGAAATATTAGATCAAGAATTGTAATTACATGCCCCTGTTGAACAGGAGCTGAAAAATTAGGCCTTAGGCACTGGTGCTGTGGTGCCACAACACTGCAACCCCTCACAGACACTCTAGTTGGAACGCAGGAACGAGCCTGCTGCAAAGTATTGCATCAAAAATTGTAATTACACGCCCCTGTTAGACAGGGGCAGAAAAATTGGGCCTTAGGCACTGGTGCTGGTGCCACAACACTGCAACCCCTCACAGACACTCTAGTTGGAATGCAGGACGAGCCCTGCTGCAAAGTATTACATCAAAAATTGTAATTACACGCCCCTGTTAAACAGGGGCTGAAAAATTGTGCCTTAGGCACTGGTGGGGGCGCCCAGAACCAAAAATGTTCTTACAAGCTATCAGCGTGATGATTGAGGAGGAAGAGGATAATTACTCAGGGATAGTCACTCAGCATCAGCATAGGCAGTCTTTGAAGGGATCTGAGATTTCAAAAAAAATTATTCGGTTACATCAGCATCAGGTGCTTGGTAGCTGGTGGTGATCCAAGACTGATTCATTTTTATGAAGGTCAGCCGATCGACCGAGTTGGTGGACAGACGCACCCTGTGATCGGTTACCACGCCTCCAGCAGCACTGAATGTGCATTCCGAAAGAACGCTGGATGCAGGACAGGCCAGTAGCTCAATTGCATACTGTGCAAGCTCTGGCCAGTGATCCATCCTCAAGACCCAGTAACCCAGAGGATTTTCGGTGGGAAAGGTGTCCAAGTCTGATCTTGCCCTTAGGTATTCCTGCACCATGTAAAACAGACGCTGGCGATGGTTGCTGGAACCGATCATACCTTGGGGCTGCGGACCAAAAAATTGTCTGAACGCATCGGTCAGACGGCCACCTTCTCCACCGCTCCTTCTTTGACTGACCGAAGCCTCAGCAACACGTTGTCCAGAAACAGGAGTTTGTAACCTCCCAGTCTCTGGGAACGCATTGCACAGACCTTTCTGCAAGGCCTCCCGAAGATGTTTCATCCTCTGCTCCCTCTGCGATGGCAAGATAAGGTCCGCAACCTTACCCTTGTAACGTGGATCAAGGAGGGTTGCCAGCCAGTATTGGTCCTTCTCCTTGATACCACGAATACGAGGATCCTTACGCAGGCTTTGCAGGATCAGGGAGGCCATGCAGCGTAGGTTTGCTGAGGCATTCGGTCCGGAGTCCTCTGGGTCACTAAGGACGACAACGTCCGCAGCCACCTCCTCCCAGCCACGTACAAGTCCATGTGTTTCTTGGGACTGATCCCTTAAAGACTGCTGCTGATGCTGAGTGCCAGGCTCCACCTCCATACTGACACAATCTTCCTCCTCCTCCTCCTCCTCCTCGTCCTCTTCCTGTGTGATCGGCGGGCACGCAGGAACACTGTCTGGATAAAGGGGGCCTTGAGAGCTAAGGAAGTCCTCCTCTTC
The DNA here is from genome assembly GCA_037952925.1 of Lithobates clamitans. Lineage (NCBI taxonomy): Eukaryota > Metazoa > Chordata > Amphibia > Anura > Ranidae > Lithobates > Lithobates clamitans. Next base: position 8,946,109 of record JBBGZY010000655.1, read on the forward strand.
CTGCCTCTGTTCTGCCTCAAGTGCCCTGTCCATTATTCCACGCAGCGTGTGCTCCAACAGGTGGACAAGGGGGACAGTGTCACTGATGCATGCACTGTCACTGCTCACCATCCTCGTGGCCTCCTCGAATGGTGACAGGACAGTGCATGCATCCCTGATCATGGCCCACTGGCGTGGGGAAAAAAAACCAAGCTCCCCTGACCCTGTCCTGGTGCCATAGTCGCACAGGTACTCATTGATGGCCCTCTGCTGCGTGTGCAGCCACTGCAGCATGGCCAACGTTGAGTTCCACCTGGTGGGCATGTCACAGATTAGGCGGTTCTTGGGCAGGTTAAACTCCTTTTGGAGGTTCGTCAGCCGAGCACTGGCATTATATGACCGGCGGAAATGCACACAGACTTTCCTGGCCTGCCTCAGGACATCCTGTAAGCCCGGGTACCTGCCCAAGAACCGCTGCACCACCAAGTTAAGGACGTGAGCCAAACAGGGCACATGGGTCATTTGTCCCTGTCGGAGGGCAGAGAGGAGGTTGGTGCCATTGTCGCAAACCACCATTCCTGCCTTAAGTTGGCGTGGCGTCAACCACCTCTGAACCTGCCCCTGCAGAGCTGACAGAACCTCTGCCCCAGTGTGGCTCCTGTCCCCCAAGCACACCAGCTCAAGCACCGCATGGCATCTTTTGGCCTGCGTACTTGCGTAGCCCCTTGAACGACTACGGAGCACCGCTGGTTCCGAGGAAGAGGCCATGGAGGAAGAAGAAGAGGAGGGGGTGGAGGAGAGAGGTGTGTCACAATCATTAGCATTTTGGAGGCGTGGTGGCGGAACAACCTCCAACACTACTGCACCTTGTCCTGCATCCTTCCCAGCTGCCAGCAGAGTCACCCAATGTGCCGTGAAACTTAGGTAACGTCCCTGCCCATGCCTGCTGGACCATGAGTCAGCGGTAATATGCACCTTACCGCTGACCTCCCTGTCCAGCGAGGCATGGACATTGCCTTCCACATGCCGGTAGAGAGCCGGAATCGCCTTCCGTGAGAAACAGTGGCGTTTGGGTACCTGCCACTGAGGAACTGCACATTCCACAAACTCACGGAAGGGGGCAGAGTCTACCAACTGAAAAGGCAGCAGTTGAAGTGCTAGCAATTTTGCCAAGCTAGCATTCAACCGCTGGGCATGTGGATGGCTGGGAGCAAACTTCTTTCGGCGGTGCAGCAGCTGGGGCAGGGAAATTTGCCTGGTACAATCTGACGTCGGTGTACCAAAAGCAGATTGCCCACAAGTACTTGGCTGTGACACACCTAATTCTACACCTTCATTCCTCTCACTGCAGGTCTCAGAGAGGACTGGAGATCTAGTGGGGTTGGAAATCTCAGCTGATGAGGAGCAAGGAGAGATCCTCTTTGTTCTTTGGTGTGGGTCTTTTAGATACGCTTGCCAACGAACTGCATGGCAGGTCAACATATGTCTGGTCAAGCATGTGGTACCCAAGCGGGAGATGTTTTGGCCACGTGAGATACGCTTGAGACATATGTTGCAAATAGCAGCGGTGCGATCTGATGCACTCGTCTCAAAAAAGGCCCACACCAAAGAACTTTTTGAATAACGCGCAGAGACTGCAGCGCCCTGCACATGTGGAGCTTTGGGGTGTGATGCAGTCAATGTGCTGCCCTTAGGCTGGCCCCTGGAGGGCATCCTGCCTCGTTGGTGATGTGCCTCCTCCTCCTCCTCCTCCTCTCTCCTATCAGGCACCCACGTTGAGTCAGTGACCTCATCATCCCCTCCCTCCTCATCACTGGAGCAAACCTGGCAGTATGCTGCAGCAGGTGGAGCATGACTGCCAGATTGCTGTCCTTCTTGGGCACCCCCTCTGTCCGTGCTCATGTTACTGCCTTCATCGAGCTCAGTATCATCGTCAGAGCCTTCCAAAAGCTGGGCATCCTCCTGGAGCATGTACCCAACACTGTGGTCAAACAGTTCGAGGGAATCCTCATGAGGACATGGTGGAGCTAGGGAAGGAGTCACTGATGACATTGAGCTGAGGGAAGAGGCCGCTGCTTTGCCAGACAAAGCACCCTGGGCATGGGTGAGAAAGGATGAGGAGGATGAGGACGGCTTGGTCATCCACTCGACCAAGTCTTCCGCATGTTGCGGCTCAACACGGCCAGCTGCCGAAAAAAAGGCCAAGCGTGTCCCATGGCCACGTGTTGATGAGGATGCACCGTCTCCACGACCAGCACTAGACACAGAGCCTGCTTGCCCTCTCTTATTGGCTTGTGACTGTCTGCCTCTCCTTCTTGGCCTTCCAGACATACTAATGGCCTGTAGCTGCACTAAGCTGGGATAGAACACCAGTAATTTTCTTCAGGTAGCTTTATATACTGTAACCAGACAAGCCTGCCTGTCAGTAGGAAGATAACAGGAACGGATCTAGCTGAACACTGTGAGCAGGACGCACTGTACTAAATGTAAATAGTCTAGCTGCCTGACCGTGGTACTAATAGGATCAAATAGAACACCAGTAATTTTCTTCAGGTAGCTTTATATACTGTAACCAGACAAGCCTGCCTGTCAGTAGGAAGATAACAGGAACGGATCTAGCTGAACACTGTGAGCAGGACGCACTGTACTAAATGTAAATAGTCTAGCTGCCTGACCGTGGTACTAATAGGATCAAATAGAACACCAGTAATTTTCTTCAGGTAGCTTTATATACTGTAACCAGACAAGCCTGCCTGTCAGTAGGAAGATAACAGGAACGGATCTAGCTGAACACTGTGAGCAGGACGCACTGTACTAAATGTAAATAGTCTAGCTGCCTGACCGTGGTACTAATAGGATCAAATAGAACACCAGTAATTTTCTTCAGGTAGCTTTATATACTGTAACCAGACAAGCCTGCCTGTCAGTAGGAAGATAACAGGAACGGATCTAGCTGAACACTGTGAGCAGGACGCACTGTACTAAATGTAAATAGTCTAGCTGCCTGACCGTGGTACTAATAGGATCAAACAGAACACCAGTAATTTTCTTCAGGTAGCTTTATATACTGTAACCAGACAAGCCTGCCTGTCAGTAGGAAGATAACAGGAACGGATCTAGCTGAACACTGTGAGCAGGACGCACTGTACTAAATGTAAATAGTCTAGCTGCCTGACCGTGGTACTAATAGGATCAAATAGAACACCAGTAATTTTCTTCAGGTAGCTTTATATACTGTAACCAGACAAGCCTGCCTGTCAGTAGGAAGATAACAGGAACGGATCTAGCTGAACACTGTGAGCAGGACACACTGCACTAAATGTAAATAGTCTAGAAGATAACAGGAACGGATCTAGCTGAACACTGTGAGCAGGACGCACTGCACTAAATGTAAATAGTCTAGAAGATAACAGGAACGGATCTAGCTGAACACTGTGAGCAGGACGCACTGCACTAAATGTAAATAGTCTAGAAGATAACAGGAACGGATCTAGCTAAACTGAATACAGTGTATATATATATATATATGCAACACCTGGGATGCATATATATACACAATACACTGTAAGTGCAGCTAACTGACTGACTGTTCTGCCTAATCTATCTAACTCAAATCAAATGACACTGTCTGTCTCTCTCTCTCTCTCAATGAACGCCGGAACACACACTACACAGGGCCGCCGTGCAGGTGGCCTTATATAGTGTGGGGCGTGTACTAAATCCCCTGAGCCATAATTGGCCAAAGCCTCCTTGGCTTTGGCCAATTATGGCTCTCTGTTCAGGCGGCGCTGTGATTGGCCAAGCATGCGGGTCATAGTGCATGCTTGGCCAATCATCAGCAAGCAATGCACTGCGATGCCGCAGTGAATTATGGGCCGTGACGTGCCACATGAATTTGGCGCGAACGGCCCATATCGTTCGCAATTCGGCGAACGGGCGAACAGCTGATGTTCGAGTCGAACATGGGTTCGACTCGAACACGAAGCTCATCCCTACTTAGCATCCCTGAGCGTCTGGGTTTCAATTACAAACATGCTGTTTCATGGAGAGAGTAGGGATGAGCCAAACACCCCCCGGTTCAGTTCGCACCAGAACCTGCGACCTAAAATTCGCTTGAACGATAGAACCCCATTGACGTCTATGGGACTCGAACGTTCGAAATCAAAAGTGCTCATTTAAAAGGCTTATTTGCATGGTAGTGTCCTAAAAAGGATTTGGGGACCCGGGTCCTGCCCCAGGGGACATGTATCAATGCAAAAAAAACTTAAAAACTGACGTTTTTTCGGGAGCAGTGATTTTAATGATGCTTAAAGTTAAAAAAAAAAAAAAGTGAAATATTCCTTTAAATATCATACCTGGGGGTGTCTATAGTATGCCTGTAAAGTGGCGTGTGTTTCCTGTGCTTAGAACAGTCCCTGCACAAAATGTCATTTTTAAAGGAAAAAAAGCCATTTAAAACTGCTTGCGGCTTTAATGTAATGTTGGATCCTGGCAATATGGATGAAAATCAGTGATACAAACAGCATGGGTACCCCCCAGTCCATTACCAGGCTCTTTGGGTCTTGTATGGATATTAAGGGGAACCCCGCCCCTAAATTAAAAAAAGGAAAGGCGTGGGGCCACCAGGCCCTATATACTCTGAACAGCAGTATACAGGTGGTGCAAACAAGACAGGGACTGTAGGTGCAAACAAGACAGGGACAGTGGCGTTTGGGTACCTGCCACTGAGGAACCGCACATTCCACAAACTTACAGAAGGGGACAGAGTCTACCAACTGAAAAGGCAGCAGTTGAAGTGCTAGTGCTTGTAGCTTTAGCTGAACACTGTCCAGAGGTCTCACTACACTAACTTGTAGTTTTAGCTGAACACTGTGAGCAGGACGCACTACACTAACTTGTAGCTTTAGCTGAACACTGTGCAGAGGTCTCACTGCACTAACTTGTAGTTTTAGCTGAACACTGTGAGCAGGACGCACTACACTAACTGTAAATAGTCTAGCTGCCTGACTGTGGTACTAATAGGATCAAAAGAACACCAGCAATTTTCTTCAGGTAGCTGTAAATACTGTAACAAGACAAGCCTGCCTGTCAGTAGGAAGATAACAGGAACGGATCTAGCTAAACTGAATACAGTGTATATATATATATATATATATATATATATATATATATATATATATATATATATATATATGCAACACCTGGGATGCATATATATACACAATACACTGTAAGTGCAGCTAACTTACTGACTGTCCTGCCTAATCTAGCTGACTCAAATGAAATGACACTGTCTCTCTCTATCTCTCAGCACGCCGGAACACACTACACAGGGCCGCCGTGCAGGCGGCCTTATATAGTGTGGGGCGTGTTCTAAACCTGGCTTTGGCCAATTACAGCTCTCTCTACCGACGGCGCTGTGATTGGCCAAGCATGCGGGTCATAGTGCATGCTTGGCCAATCATCAGCCAGCAATGCACTGCGATGCCGCAGTGAATTATGGGCCGTGACACGCCACATGAATTTGGCATGAACGGCCCACAATGTTCGCAATTCGGCGAACGATTGAACAGCCAATATTCGAGTCGAACATGGGTTCAACTCGAACGCGAAGCTCATCTCTAATAGAGGAGAGTTCAGGGGCAGTTGAAAAAAACTCCCAACTGCTCCTAAACATCCGTTTACCAGCAGTAGTGTACATGAGGCCTAAATGACATTTTTGACACTTTGTTGGAATCAGTGACACTAATACAGTGATCAGTGCTAAAAATATGCAATGACACTGGCTGGGAAGAGGTTAAACATCTAGGGTGATCAAATGGTTAAATGTGTGCCTAACCAGTGTTTTTGTGCACTGTGTGGTGTTTTTACTAAGGAATGTGCTGGATTGTACTCCCCGCTTTGCAACGAAACAACATTCACCACAGTCAGTTCATATAGAGATAAAAATCTCATAGGAGTGACTTGATAGAAGAAAAACAGACAACACATCAATCCAAATATCTACTGTTATATTTATGAATTAGTTGCTCATCTCCAAAAATGACCCAAAGGTCAAAGAAGGCTCATCAGATAGTCAGATAAGGAATCCTGCTCATGGATCTGTAAAGACATCCAGGTCCCAAGCGAAGATGAAGAACTACGTCCAGATCTTGGTATCAAAACATCTTAGGAAACTCCATATGTAGAGGAAACAGCTCGCTCCAAGAAATGGCACTTTTTGTATAAATGGCGCTCAAAGGAGACAAAGAACAGCCATAGTGCAATATTGTCAAATAAAAAGTAAATTTATTAAGTAAAAGAAGCTGCTTACATCAAGTAAGAATAAAAATTGCAGTAAGAAACAATGGGAGTAGTGACATACTCGCCTCCTCACCGCACTTCCGTAAAACACCACCGGAAATGACGTCACAAGGCTCCACCCGACGCGTTGCACTGTACAGTATATGTACATGATTCTTAACAGAACGGCTGCGCTGTAGCAGTAAATCTGTCGTTACGTGGTTAAGGATGTATTGAGATGTCAGTTGAGTGTATTTCTGCACTGGATTTACCTGTACCAAGGATAATCTAATTGACTTTTATTTTATTGTAGACATGTAATAGAGCCTGTTTACCTCATAGATGGAGCATTCGGTCAGCTTGCAAGATGTTCAGATTACCAAGTGAAGCTTTCCATGCACACCATGATGCCTCAATAACAACTTCAATACCAGGCACTTTTACCCCCTTGCTGGCCAGGCCAATTTTTAGCTTTCAGCGCTGTCGCACTTTGAATGACAATTGCACAGTCATACAACACTGTACCCATATGAAATTGTTATCATTTTTTCACATAAATAGAGCTTTCTTTTGGTGGTAGTTAATCATCACTGTTTTTTTTTTTTTTTGTTAAACAAATGAAAAAACCTAAAATTAAAAAAAAAAGTTTCTTAGTTTCTGTTATGAAATTAGCAAATAAGTAATATTTCTTCTTCACTGAGGTGCACTGATGAGACTGCACTGATGGGCACTGATGAGGCTGCACTGATGGGTACTGGGGAGGCTGCACTGATGGGCACTGGTGAGGCTGCACTGATGGGCACTGGTGAGGCTGCACTGATGGATACTGGTGAAGCTGCACTGATGGGCACTGGTGAGGCTGCACTGATGGGCACTGGTGAGGCTGCACTGATGGATACTGGTGAAGCTGCACTGATGGGCACTGGTGAGGCTGCACTAATGGGCACTGATGCACACTGATGAGGCAGCACTGATAGGCACTGATGGGCACTGATGAGGTGGCACTGATGGGTACTGATAAGCTTCACCTGAGGGCACTGATAAGGCTTCACTCAGGGCCGATCCTAGACGGGGTGCACGGGGTGCAGTGCACACAGGCACCAGAGAGGTGGGGGCGCTGAAGCGCCAGAGTGCTCCCTTCCCTCCTCCTCTTGATTGTGTCCGGCGGCGACTCTCCGCCGGTGTTCCAAGAAGAAAGGCGCCACTGTTTGCTGCTCAAACCCCTTCTCCTGTCAGACAAAGAGAGCAGCTGCCAGCCGGAGATGACATCGGAGGCAGAGCGGCTGGTCTCTGCGTGGAGAGAGACCAGCCGCAGAGTGATGTCGCGCGGGGTTCTTTACTAATGGAGGGGGGTCTGTACTAATGGAGGGGGGTCTGTACTAATGGAGGGGGGTCTGTACTAATGGAGGGGGGTCTGTACTAATGGAGGGGGGGTCTGTACTAATGGAGAGGGGGTCTGTACTAATGGGGTCTGTACTAATGGAGGGGGGGTCTGTACTAATGGGGGGGTCTGTACTAATGGAGGGGGGTCTGTCCTGGGGGGTCTGTACTAATGGAGGTGGGGTCTGTACTAATGGAGAGGGGGTCTGTACTAATGGGGTCTGTACTAATGGAGGGGGGTCTGTACTAATGGGGGGTCTGTACTGGGGGGTCTGTACTAATGGAGGGGGGGTCTGTACTAATGGAGAGGGGGTCTGTACTAATGGGGTCTGTACTAATGGAGGGGGGGTCTGTACTAATGGGGGGGTCTGTACTAATGGAGGGGGGTCTGTCCTGGGGGGTCTGTACTAATGGGGGGTCTGTGCTAATGGAGGTGGGGTCTGTACTAATGGAGGGGGGTCTGTACTAATGGAGGGGGGTCTGTACTAATGGAGAGGGGGTCTGTGCTGGGGGGTCTGTAGTAATGGAGGGGGGATGGAGGGGGGTCTGTACTAATGGAGGGGGGTCTGTCCTGGGGGGTCTGTACTAATGGAGGGGGGGTCTGTACTAATGGAGAGTGGGTCTGTACTAATGGGGTCTGTATTAATGGAGGGGGGTCTGTACTAATGGGGGGTCTGTACTAATAGAGGGGGGTCTGTCCTGGGGGGTCTGTACTAATGGGGGGTCTGTACTAATGGAGGTGGGGTCTGTACTAATGGAGAGGGGGTCTGTACTAATGGGGGGGTCTGTACTAATGGGGGGTCTGTACTGATGGAGGGGGTCTGTACTAATGGAGAGGGGGTCTGTCCTGGGGGGTCTGTACTAATGGAGGGGGGTCTGTACTAATGGAGGGGGGTTTGTACTAATGGAGAGGGGGTCTGTCCTGGGGGGTCTGTACTAATGGAGGGGGGTCTGTACTAATGGAGAGGGGGTCTGTACTAATGGAGGGGGGTCTGTACTAATGGAGGGGGGTCTGTACTAATGGAGGGGGGGTCTGTACTAATGGAGAGGAGGTCTGTACTAATGGAGAGGGGATCTGTACTAATGGAGGGGGGTCTGTACTAATGAAGGGGGGTCTGTACTAATGGAGGGGGGTCTGTACTAATGGGGGGTCTGTCCTGGGGGGTCTGTACTAATGGAGGGGTGGTTTGCCTTGTGGGGTCTGTACTAATGGAGAGGGAGATCTGTCCTGGGGGGGTCTGTACTAATAGGGGGGGTTACTTGGGGGGATCTGTACTGAGTAAGGTCTGTACTGAGGGAGGGGTTTCTACTTAGTGCGGGTTCTGCACTGACAGAGGGGGGTCTATATGTAGTGGAGGGGGGTCTGTACTGAGGGGCGACTATAGTTGGTGGAAGGGGAGGGACCCTAACCCTAGTGAAGCCAATGCAGCTGTGGGCTCTCCTTTCCCCCTCCCTCTCCTTTCCCCCCTCCCTCTCCTCCTGCGTGCTGCTGTACTAATGAGTGGTGCTTGCCAGCACAGCTGCCCACTATGTTTCTTCCCCCGCCTTCATATCAACCAGGGAGGAAACAGAATAGAAAAAGGAGCAGAGAAGAGGATTGTGGGACATATAGTCCCGAGGACTGGCAGCCCCACTGTAACACGGAAACTGCAGCCCACACAGCATGCTCAGCTGAATGGGAAAGAGAGAGAGCCAGGAGCCTGGGAAAGCTTTCAGGGAAGTACACCCAGGACTCCAGAGGGAGAGGACAGTGCTGAGAGAACACTATCAGAGAGAGAACCCCGCTGCCCTGCGCCACCAGAGGGAAAGCCACACAGCCTAGCGCCATCCCTGGCAGAGAAAGGAATGGAGTCATTGCAGGAAAACAGATCTGGGTGCTACCCAGCGGAGTCACCATGGGCAATTCAGAGTGAGCTGACTCCTGATCAGAGGAACCGTTGCTGTATCGCTGGGTCAGGTGAGAGGGCTGATCGGCCATTATGTACTAATGTCAATAGGAACTGCAGTCTCTGACCATCTCCTGTACTATGTCTGCAGTCTCTGACCATCTCCTGTACTATGTCTGCAGTCTCTGACCATCTCCTGTACTATGTCTGCAGTCTCTGGCTATCTCCTGTACTATGTCTGCAGTCTCTGACCATCTCCTGTACTATGTCTGCAGTCTCTGACCATCTCCTGTACTATGTCTGCAGTCTCTGACCATCTCCTGTTCTATGATTGCTTTCTCTGACCATCTCCTGTAGTATGTCTGCAGTCTCTGGCTATCTCCTGTACTATGTCTGCAGTCTCTGACCATCTCCTGTAGTATGTCTGCAGTCTCTGACCATCTCTTGTAGTATGTCTGCAGTCTCTGACCATCTCCTGTAGTATGTCTGCAGTCTCTGACCATCTCCTGTATTATGTCTGCAGTCTCTGATCATCTCCTGTACTATGTATGCAGTCTCTGGGCATCTCCTGTACTATGTCTGCAGTCTCTGATCATCTCCTGTACTATGTCTGCAGTCTTTGATCATCTCCTGTACTATGTCGGCAGTCTCTGACCATCTCATGTGCTATGTCTGCAGTCTCTGGGCATCTCCTGTACTATGATTGCAGTCTCTGACTGTCTCTTGTATCATAACTACAATCTCTGACCATCTCTTGTAACATGTCTGCGGTCTCTGATCATCTCCTGTATTATGTCTGCAGTCTCTGACCATCTCCTGTACTATGTCTGCAGTCTCTGATCATCTCCTGTATTATGTCTGCAGTCTCTGACCATCTCCTGTACTATGTCTGCAGTCTCTGATCGTCTCTTGTATCATAACTACAGTCTCTGACCTTCTCCTGTAGTATGTCTGCAGTCTTTGATCATCTCCTGTACTATGTCTGCAGTCTCTGACCATCTCCTGTACTATGTCTGCAGTCTCTGACCATCTCCTGTTCTATGATTGCAGTCTCTGATCATCTCCTGTACTATGTCTGCAGTCTCTGACCATCTCCTGTTCTATGATTGCAGTCTCTGACCATCTCCTGTTCTATGATTGCAGTCTTTGACTGTCTCTTGTATCATAATTACAGTCTCTGACCATCTCCTGTACTATGTTTGCAGTCTCTGGGCATCTCCTGTACAATATCTGCAATCTTTGACCATCTCCTGTATTATGTCTGCAGTCTCTGACCATCTCCTGTACTATGTCTGCAGTCTCTGACCATCTCCTGTTCTATGATTGCAGTCTCTGACCATCCCCTGTTCTATGATTGCAGTCTTTGACTGTCTCTTGTATCATAATTACAGTCTCTGACCATCTCCTGTACTATGTTTGCAGTCTCTGGGCATCTCCTGTACAATATCTGCAATCTTTGACCATCTCCTGTATTATGTCTGCAGTCTCTGACCATCTCCTGTACTATGTCTGCAGTCTCTGACCATCTCCTGTATCATGTCTGCAGTCTCTGACCATCTCCTGCACTATGTCTGCAGTTCTGATCATCTCCTGTACTATGTCTGCAGTCTCTGATCATCTCCTGTACTATGTCTGCAGTCTCTGACCATCTCCTGTACTATGTCTGCAGTCTCTGACCATCTCCTGTACTATGTCTGCAGTCTCTGATCATCTTCTGTACTATGTCCGCAGTCTCTGATCATCTCCTGTACTATGCCTGGGGGCTCTTTCTAACAGACTCTCTAACAGAAGCCCTCTCTGTGTGCATCAGAGAGACTCCCCTCCAGGTCTCATTAGTGTACGCTCGTCCTGTATTTTTTTTATTGTTAAAAAATCATGGGAGGATCTAGGGTAACAAAGACTTCTTAGGGGAGCATCTCTGTGTTTGAGTCGTTGCAATAGAAACATTTGTAAAGGGGAGGAGTTGGTAAGATGACCACGCCCATGTGGGGGCGCCAGAAATATTTCTGCACCCAGGCGACGGTGACCCTAGGATCGGCCCTGGCTTCACTGATGAGGTGGCATTGAATAAATAAAGGCTGATCACTGTAATCACCCCTGCCAGTGTTAAGTGGAAGAGCTTGTGCTTTTGAAAAACAACAGACTTGATGGCTGGTTCACCAGATGAAAATAAAAGAAAAATACAAAAAAAGGAAACTAATACAGCTATTACATCTAAGAAATGGTAAGCTGCTATATAATACATGTTTGCCTTTTGGGTTTAATACTGCTTTAAACCCTTTTAGCACTAACCCTCTCCCCCTCCCCCAAATTTCTACACCTAGCACAAATCTTTCCTGTTCCCTAGACTCCTAGACTCACCTTTCAGCACAAACACCCCCCCATCCCCCTCCTATCCCCCTCCTAGCACAAATCCTCTCAACCCCAGGACTAGGGATGAGCCGAACACCCCCCTGTTCGGTTCGCACCAGAACATGCGAACAGGAAAAAAGTTCGCTCGAACACGCGAACACCGTTAAAGTCTATGGGACACGAACATGAATAATCAAAAGTGCTAATTTTAAAGGCTTATATGCAAGTTATTGTCATAAAAAGTGTTTGGGGACCTGGGTCCTGCCCCAGGGGACATGTATCAATGCAAAAAAAAGTTTTAAAAACGGCCGTTTTTTCAGGAGCAGTGATTTTAATAATGCTTAAAGTCAAACAATAAAAGTGTAATATCCCTTTAAATTTCGTACCTTGGGGGGTGTCTATAGTATGCCTGTAAAGGGGCGCATGTTTCCCGTGTTTAGAACAGTCTGACAGCAAAATGACATTTCGAAGGAAAAAACTCATTTAAAACTACCGCGGCTATTAATGAATTGCCGGTCCGACAATACACATAAAAGTTCATTGATAAAAACGGCATGGGAATTCCCCACAGGGAAACCCCGAACCAAAATTAAAAAAAAAAAAAATGACGTGGGGGGGTCCCCCTAAATTCCATACCAGGCCCTTCAGGTCTGGTATGGATATTAAGGGGAACCCCGGCCAAAATTTAAAAAAAAAAATGACGTGGGGTTCCCCCTAAATTCCATACCAGACCCTTCAGGTCTGGTATGGATTTTAAGGGGAACCCCGCGCCAAAAAAAAAAAAAAAAAAACGGCGTGGGGTTCCCCCAAAAATCCATACCAGACCCTTATCCGAGCACGCAACCTGGCAGGCCGCAGGAAAAGAGGGGGGGACGAGAATGCAGCCCCCCCCCCTCCTGAACCGTACCAGGCCACATGCCCTCAACATTGGGAGGGTGCTTTGGGGTAGCCCCCCAAAACACCTTGTCCCCATGTTGATGAGGACAAGGGCCTCATCCCCACAACCGTGGCCGGTGGTTGTGGGGGTCTGCGGGCGGGGGGCTTATCGGAATCTGGAAGCCCCCTTTAACAAGGGGACCCCCAGATCCCGGCCCCCCCCCTGTGTGAAATGGTAAGGGGGTACTTACCCCTACCATTTCACTAAAAAAGTGTCAAAATAGTTAAAAATGACAAGAGACAGTTTTTGACAATTCCTTTATTTAAATGCTTCTTCTATCTTCCTTCATCTTCTTCATCTTCTGGTTCTTCTGGCTCTTCTGGTTCTTCCTCCGGCGTTCTCGTCCAGCATCTCCTCCGCGGCGTCTTCTATCTTCTTCTCCTCGGGCCGCTCCGCACCCATGGCATGAGGGGAGGCTCCCGCTCTTCTCTTCATCTTCTTCTTCATCCTCTTCTCTTCTTCATCTTCTTCATCTTCTTCATCTTCTTCATCTTCTCTTCTTAATTTTCTTCTGCGGGCCGCTCCGCATCCATGCATGGAGGGAGGCTCCCGCTGTGTGACGGCGTCTCCTCATCTGACGGTTCTTAAATAACGGGGGGCAGGGCCACCCGGTGACCCCGCCCCCCTCTGACGCACGGGACATGACGGGACTTCCCTGTGGCATTCCCCGTGACGTCACAGGGAAGTCCCGTCAAGTCACCGTGCGTCAGAGGGGGGCGGGGTCACCGGGTGGCCCCGCCCCCGTTATTTAAGAACCGTCAGACGAGGAGACGCCGTCACACAGCGGGAGCCTCCCTCCATGCCAGCATGGCTGCGGAGCGGCCCGGAGAAGAAATGAAGAAGGAAGAAGAGATGAAGAAGAAGAAGATGAAGAAGATGAAGAAGAGAAGAGGATGAAGAAGAAGAAGATGAAGAGAAGAGCGGGAGCCTCCCCTCATGCCATGGGTGCGGAGCGGCCCGAGGAGAAGTTACAGGCTTTAGATACAGTGTGGCATGAGAGATGTTCTCCCACTCGTGTTGTGTCATTTAACATGTCATAGCCAAGGAGGAGCCTAGGGGAAGGTTTCCTTAGCTCGGAAGTGAGTTTCTGTGACAGCCAGCTGACAGGGAGCCGGGGCTTAATGCAGGAGGTGCAAGGCAGGTACCCAGTGGCTGCTAACAAACCCCAATTTCCAGTGGCAGACACCAGTTTGCAACATTTGATCCTGCCTGCCCTTCAATGGTCAGACTTGTGCTGGCACACCCTTCTGCACAGCTAATCACTGTTTATTCACCACCACCTCTCCAAAGCACTCTTATGCACCAAGAACAGAGGTCATATGATCACTTATTAAAAAAAGTATTTATAATGAATATATATATATATATATATATATATATACACACACACACACACACACACACATATTATACTGTATGTTATACTTTATATATACAAATGTTTTAAATTGAATGGGTTGTTTTATTTTACAAGGTAAGGGTTCACATATACTTTATATAAAACTTTTGTCACTCACCCAGCCTCTGACTGGACAAAAAATACATTAAATGAGCTGAATTCATTTGTGTATTTTAAAGCTTCTTAGGCCCCTTTCACACTGATACATCTTTGCCGCGTTTTTACCTTGCAAGAAAAACACAATAAAAATGTTTCTCTTTAAATCCTATAGGACTTTTCACACCACTTTGGGTGCAGTGCGTTTTGAAAAGTCCTGCATGCTGCATCTTTGGTGAGATTTTGAAAATTGCATCAAAAACGCACCTTCCTAATGAAATGAATGTAAATCGCGGCAACGTCGCGGTAAAAATGCATCGCAATTTGTTTTTTTTTGGTGTATTTTTGAGTCACGTTCATTTTTCACCAGTGCATGCAACCCAAAAGCACACCAGAAACGATATGAAAAATTGTGGTAAAAACTTGATCAAACGTATATGACCCAAACGCGTGCGCATTTTTACCGCAATTTTGCTACAGAGCAGTGTGAAAGGGTCCTTACAGTTCAGCTTTAAAAAGATCAACTCATCAACAGTATGGTTCTGAAAATGACTTGTACATGTTGGCACCTGTGCTCTTTTTCTCTGTTATTCACTAGCTGTAGGACCACATTACATTCTTCCTTTTTTTTTCCTTTTTCTGACTCATCGATTATACCTACAGTATATCTAATGATGTATGGGGGGCTTAAAGGGGTTGTAAACCCCGTATTTTTTCACCTTGACGCATCTTATGCATTAAGGTGAAAAAACACCTGGCAGTCACCGGCTCCCCAACCCCCCGTTTTACTTATCTGAGCCCCTTCATCTCTTTGGCGGGGACGCGCTGTCCCTATCTCCCCGAGGTCCCAGCTCTTGATTGGATAGATTGGCTCATGCTGCTGTCAATCAAATCAAATGACGCGGGTGCCGGGGGGCGGAGCCAAGTCCTGCATTTGTGTCTGTGGACGCAAATGCTGGACTCAGGAGCACGCCCACAAGGTAATCCCCTAGGGAGAGCGCTTCTCCTAGGGGGTTATCTGATGCGGTGAGGAGCCATGAGAGCCTGCCGGGGGACCCCAGAAGAGGATGTTCGGGGCCACTCTGTGCAAAACGAGCTGCACAGTGGGGTTAATATGATATGTTTGTTATTTAAAAAAAAAAAACGATCCTTTACAATCACTTTAAATTATCTTAACAAGGTAATATTTTGTACAGTTTTAATTGCAAAAAAAAAATTGCTGCTAAACTGTAGGAATCTCTGATTTGTTATTGATTGACAAGTTGTGTACTAGAGACATCTCCAAACAGTACCTGACTTACAAGCTTTGTGATAGAAATCTATGAAAGCAGATTATTTTGTTTGTTTTATGCTATGGACTTGCTGTACAATGCCCTCCTGCATTACAAAACGTGTCAGTTTGCTGCCTTGCTGAATAAAATTGCAGGGCAAAACTGACTGGACACCCTTTTAATGCAAAAGAAATAAGATAATATCTGTGCTCAAACCCAAATAGTTTCTACATGTATATAATCCTTCAGGTTCTGAATTAACCCCTGCCCACTGCTATACACCTTTTTATAATTTGTAGCACTACATTGTTTGTATTGAAGCATGCTGTCAATACAGTCTACCGTGTTACAGATCACTACAAGTCTTTTAATCAGAGAATGAACTAGAACAGTCTTTTTCAATCAGGGTGTCCAGGCACCCTGGGATGCCTTCAGGATTCTTCAGGGGTGCCTTAGCAAAACACCTAAATTGCCCAAAAATTGTATACAAGCCAACAGGTGGATTACAACCCCTGGCAAAAATTATGGAATCACCAGTCCCTGAGGATGTTCCTTCAGTTGTTTATTGTTGTAGAAAAAAAGTAGATCACAGACATGGCCAAAAACTAAAGGCATTTCAAATGGCAACTTTCTGGCTTTAAGAAACACTAAAAGAAATCAAGAAAAATAATTGTGGTGGCCAGTAACAGTTAGATTTATAGAACAAGCACAGGGAATAAATTATGGAATCACTCAACTCTGAGGAAAAAATTATGGAATCATGAAAAACAAACAAACAAAATAACACTCCAACACATCACTAGTACTTTGTTGCACCACCTCTGGCTTTTATAACTGCTTGCAGTCTCTGAGGCATTGACTTAATGAGTGATGAACAGTACTCTTCATCAATCTGGCTCCAGCCTTCTCTGATTCCTGTTGCCAAATCAACTTTGCAGGTTGGAGCCTTGTCATGGACCATTCCTTTAACTTCCACCACAGATTTTCAATTGGATTGAGATCCGGACTGTTTGCAGGCCATGACATTGACCTTATGTGTCTTTCTTCAAGGAATTTTTTCACAGTTTTTGCTCTATGGAAAGATGCATTATCATCTTGGTAAATGGTTTCATCATCCCCAAACATCCTTTCAATAGATGGGATAAGAAAAGTGTCCAAAATTTCAATGTAAACCTGTGCATTTATTGAAGATTAATGCTACTTTCACACTGAGGCGTGCGGGCGCTGGTGGTACAGTGGCGCTAAATATAGCGCCGCTTTACCGACGTTTTAGCGGCGCTAGCGGGGCGGTTTTAACCCCCCGCTAGAGGCCAAAAAGGGGTTAAAACCACCCGCAAAACGCCGCTACTGCGGCGCTTTGCGGGTGGGTTTGCAGCGCTGCCCTATTGTTTTCAATGGGAAGGGGCTCTTTAGGAGCGGTATATACACCGCTCCTACAGCGCTCCAAAGATGCGGCTTGCAGGACTTTTTAGACCGCCCTGCAAGCGCACCGCTCTAGTGTGAAAGCCCTCGGGGCTTTCACATTGGAGTGCATTGAGCAGCTCTTTTGGGGCGCTTTGCAGGCGCTATTTTTAGCACTTTAGCGCCTGCAAAGTGCCTCAGTGTGAAAAGGAGCCTTAATGACAGCCATCTGCCCAGTGCCTTTACCTGACCTGCAGCCCCATATCATAATTGACTGTGGAAATTTGCATGTTTTCTTCAGACAGTCGTCTGCATAAATCTCATTGGAACGGCACCAAACAAAAGTTCCAGCATCATCACCTTGCCCAATGCAGATTCGAGATTCATCACTGAATATGACTTTCATCCAATCATCCACAGTCCACGATTGCCTTTCCTTAGCCCATTGTAACCTTGTTTTTTTGTGTTTAGGTGTTAGAGATGGCTTTCTTTTAGCTTTTCTGTATGTAAATCCCATTTCCTTTAGGCGGTTTCATACAGTTCGGTCACAGATGTTGACTCCAGTTTCCTCCCATTTGTTCCTCATTTGTTTTGTTGTACATTTTCTGTTTTCAAGGCATATTGCTTTAAGTTTTCTGTCTTGACACTTTGATGTCTTCCTTGGTCTACCAGTATGCTTGCCTTTAACCACCTGCCCATGTTGTTTGTATTTGGTCATGTTTTAGACATAGCCGACTGTGAACAACCAACATCTTGTGCACTAACAAGCAGATTTAATCTGATGCAGGTGTTAATGTTTGTAATGAAAATTTACAGGGCGATTCCATAATTTTTTCCTCAGAATTGAGTGATTCCATAATTTATTCTCTGTGCTTGTTCTATAAATCTAACTGTTACTGGCCACCTAAATTATTTTTCTTGATTTCTTTTAGTGTTTCTTAAAGCCAGAAAGTTGCCATTTGAAATGCCTTTAGTTTTTGGCCATGTTTGTGATCTGCTTTTTTTCTACAACAATAAACAACTGAAGGAACATCCTCAGGGATTGGTGATTCCATAATTTTTGCCAGGGGTTGTAATCCTGCCTTTTAGCTACACAAAGCCACAGGTTTTCATTGTGCACCATTATGACCTTCTAGCCACCAACATCCTACGAACCATAGACGTCATTGGTTGATCAGGAGAAAGTCTGGTACCTGCACAGCATCTTGTTTGCCTTACACTGCCCCTCTCCATAGGCATTAGGGTCTCATTAGCTGAGTGAGGGAGATATGAAACATTGAAATATTAGTCAGTAGCAGTGTGCAAAATTGTGTTTACTTTGGAAGAATACATCACCTCTAATGTTGGATGTCCTACATGTATGGATTCTGCTGCATTGTGCAAAATTATTAGAATACTTTTTACATTTTAGAATAAGGTGCCTTGAGACTGGCCATAATTTTAAAGGGTGCCTTGAGATTGTGCACAATTTTAAATTGTGCCTTGACTGAAAAAAGGTTGAGAAACACTGCACTAGAAGCTTTTTGCCTCTGTGTCTGAATATAATTTCAGCAGACTAAAAACAGCAGCAGGTGAGTGGTAATTTCAGTGTGAGTTATTTTTGAAAAAAGCAGAAAAGAGGAACCAGAAAATGTGTTAAAAGTAGTTGGGAGTTCCAGCTGCTGGCTAGATATAACATAGAATATTATTTGCAATATTTCATATTTATTTGATTTATTTACTGTATATGTACATATTGTAACAAACAGAAGGTTCAGATCGGCTCAGCAGTGAAAAGGTGTCTGAGTGGGTGTCTGACTATTTGCCAGGTGGGTGTTGACCAAGATTACCAGATGTTCAAAATGAAATCCAGGACAATCTACTCACCATGTACACTTTTAACAGCACCCACAAAGCCAAAACTGAATTTGCAGCCACACCCAATAAACTCCCAACCCCCCCGTTTTCATCACATTCTCAAACAATTTATCACAGACCTTTGAAACATGAGACGGATATCCAATATACATAATAGATTAAATAGGCAAAGTTCTAGTATAACACGACCAAGATATGCATGCATATGAAGAAGGGATACCCAGACAGTATCATGAAGAAAACGCAGTGCATAAGCCACCTGACAAAGCCCTGGAGGAATGGCCAATAAAGTGGGCATCACTTCACAGTGGAAGAGGTAGGAGCAGCGCCATTTAAGTGCAGCAGAACGAATTTTAATGGGCAATAAAATACAGCAACTTACAGGATGAAAGATGTGTCAGCGCTTGTATAATCAAATAAGGATCATCCGCTCCAGAGGAGGACTCGGTGCCAAGGGATGGATATGCAGTCTGTGCAGTCTGTTGTCCTGGCCGCACTGGTTGCTTCCAACATTTCCTGGAGACATGGGTGCACTGGGAAAGAGCCAATGACAGTGGGCGGTGCACGTGTTCGGAGCATGCACTCTCCTTTTTCAGGCATTAGGTGGAGCCATCTTAGATTGGGTTTATATAGAGATGAAGGGAGCTGTGGCCAGTGAGAGTGACACACCCGAGGTACAATAACCACCCAGAAATTCAACCAAACACTAACCTAATCAGTCTACACCTGTTTAAGAAAGTGCTTGACTTGTTAATATAAAGCGTCATCTAAATTAAAATACAATACAAGAACACATTAAATATACAACTAAAGTTAAAATCAATATTTATAACATAAGTACTTACTTTTGTAGAGCATCAAAAATTCATAGAGATCATAAGGGTCCTTGACCTAAACCAGTAGATGGAATAAAACATAAATATAGCGTAAGTCGGAAAAATATACTGTTGTGCTTATAAAAATACCCTGGCATAATTCATGATGTCTTGGCCATTTTACAGAGAATATGAATAACACAAAAACTTTTTTCACTCATGGTTAGTGTTTGGCTGAAGCCATTTATTATCAATCAACGGTGTTTACTCTTTTTAAATCATAATGCCAACAGAAACTACCCAAATGACCCTGATCAAAAGTTTACATACCCCAGTTCTTAATACCGTGTATTGCCCCCTTTAACATCAATGACAGCTTGAAGTCTTTTGTGGTATTTGTGGACAAGGCTCTTTATCTTCTCGGATAGTAAAGCTGCCCATTCCGCTTGGAAAAAAGCCTCCCTCCAGTTCCTGTAAATTCTTGGGCTGTCTTGCATGAACTGCACATTTGAGTTCTCCCCAGAGTGGCTCAATGATGTTGAGGTCAGGAGACTGAGATGGCCACTCCAGAACCTTCACTTTATTCTGCTGTAGCCAATGACAGGTTGACTTGGCCTTGTGTTTTAGATCATTATTATGTTGAAATGTCCAAGTACATCCCATGTGCAGCTTCCTGGCTGATGAATGCAAATGTTCTCCAGTATTTTTTGATAACATACTGCATACATCTTGTCATCAATTTTGACCAAATTTCCTGTGCCTTTGTAGCTCACACATCCCCAAAACATCAGCGATCCACCTCTGTGTTTCACAGTAGTAATGGTGTACCTTTCATCATAAGGCCTTGTTGACTCCTCTCCAAATGTAGCGTTTATGGTTGTGGCCAAAAAAGCTCAATTTTGGTCTTATCACTCCAAATGACTTTGTGCCAGAAGGTTTGAGGCTTGTCTCTGTGCTGTTTGGCATATTGTAAGCAGGATACTTTGTAGTATTTGCATAGTAATGGCTTTCTTCTGGCGACTTGAGCAGCCCATCTTTCTTCAAGTGCCTCCATATTGTGCATCTTGAAACAGCCACACCACATGATTTCAAAGAGTCCTGCATTTCACCTGAAGTTATTTGTGGGTTTTTCTTTGCATAGCGAACAATTTTCCTGGCAGTCGTGGCTGAAATTTTAGTTGGTCTACCTGACCATAGTTTGGTTTCAACAGAACCCCTCATTTTCCACTTCTTGATTAGAGTTTGAACACTGCTGATTGGCATTCTCAATTTCTTGGATATCTTTTTATATCCCTTTCCTGTTTTATACAGTTAAACTACTTTTCCCGCAGATCCTTTAACAATCCCTTTGCTTTTCCCATGACTCAGAATCCAGAAATGTCAGTGCAGCACTGGATGAAAGATGCAAGGGTCTGTCAGGAGTCCAGGAACTCATTGACCTTTTATACACACACACTAATTACAAGCAAACAGATCACAGGTGAGGATGGTTACCTTTAATAGCCATTCAAACCCTTTTGTGTCAACTTGTGTGCATGTTATCAAGCCAAAATCACCAGGGTATGTAAACTTTTGATCAGGGTAATTTGGGT
This sequence comes from Lithobates clamitans, assembly GCA_037952925.1. Lineage (NCBI taxonomy): Eukaryota > Metazoa > Chordata > Amphibia > Anura > Ranidae > Lithobates > Lithobates clamitans. The sequence continues at coordinate 8,967,356 of JBBGZY010000655.1, forward strand.
AGTTTCTCATGGCATTATGATTTAAAAAGAGTAAATACAGTTGATTGATAATAAATGGCTTCAACCAAACACTTACCATGAGTGAAAGAAACATTTTTGTGCTATCATTCACATTCTCTGAAAAATGGCCAAGAAATCATAAATTCTGCCAGGGTATGTAAACTTATGAGCACAACTGTGTATATATATATATATATATATATATATTGTATATAAAAGGTGAGTGTACATACAATCCCTATGTAATAATGGAATTGATGATAATTAAAGAAGAGGTCCAGCCCCCCACAAAAAAATTAAAAGTCGTCAGCTACAAATACTGCAGCTGCTGACTTTTAATATATGGACACTTACCTGTTCAGGTTCGGGTGCAGCCAACGCCATTCCTGGTAAGGGAATCCAGCAGGGAACCCGGCCCGATCTCCCGGAAGTGGGGAATGGTACCTGTCAAAAACGGCTACCCGTTCTCCCCTTCCCCCTGAAAGATGGCAAATGTGGCACCGGAGGAGGAAGGAGACGTATAAGTGGAGGTTCCACTTTTGAGTGGAACTCCGCTTTAAGTAGTAACTCTTTCTATTGGGAAAAATCCCAACAGGTATGAGAAGATATAAGGGGAATGATACTATTATGTACACCTAAAGGAGGAAAGAGAGGAGAAGAAATCCCCCCATACACCTTGTATCCTCCAGAATTACCTACCATAAACACCCAGATCTCCAGAGTACCCCAACATATACTCTGCACCCTCCAGAATTCCCCAGTATACCCTGAACCCTTCAGAATTCCCCACCTTACACCCAGCGCCCTCCAGAATCCCTAATCTTACAACCTGCAACCTCCAGAATCCCCCATCGTCCACCCTGTATCCTCCAGAATCCCCCACCATGCATCCTGCACCCTCCAGAAAGCATTGTGTTGTGTTGTAAGTTATGGTGGGAACCCTTGCAAGGAAACCCTTTTGTTCAGTAGCTATTCTTTTAAATGAAAGTCCTAAATACACAAGTTGGCGAGTGGTTTGAGTCATTGAAAGCTTTACAATTGAAGCTATACCTCACATATATGTATTTTTTTCATTTTTATTTCGTTATTCCAAATTATAGATATATGCAAAATCACTTTATGTGCCTAATCTACGCCTGCAAGTAATCTACGCCTGTGTATACAACATTTCTCCTTATTTGTTTACCCATTTGACAAAGTTATGAGATATAAAAAAAATATTATATAAAGTCAATTATCATACAGCATTATTATTCAGTATGCATAAAGTATTTCTGACTTCGAACAGAACTATTTAATTGATGACCTCTTCCTTCCTGAGAATCCATACTTTTGACTCTCACTGTGAAAGGTTTTAGCCAAGCATACAAAAGGTGAATAATGTTTGAAAAGGATATTTGTATTTTTCTTCTGCACACAAGCAGATTGAATTCTACAATGAGGTTTGTTAAAAATGATTGCATTTAAGAATGCAAAAGGTTTTCTCTTTCTTTACCTTTCACAAAGATCTGTAGATAATCCAATAACTATCTGTGTTAAGCTGGCCATAGACGGTTTGAATCTTGAACAGTTCTGCAGGAACTGGAGAAGATTCTAACCACGTATGGGCAGGCTGAGTGTACGACCAGAATTCTGGATTTTACATGCAATTATTGCCCGCAGCTGTTATAGCTGCTAGCAATAATTACTGTGTCCTCCCAAAGAGGACAGCTTCCCTCACCGGGATAACACTATGGCTCCGCGGGAGGGATTCCCCTGTCAAGGCTGTCTACATTGATGGGGGAATAGAGTGAAAGAAAATAGCTCCGTCTATAGCCAGCCTTAACCTTGTATCTCGTTGGAAGAATTGCTCATATAAAATTGATTTAACAAATTGGACAGGGTGATCCATATAGAGGCTGCTTTGTCTTCAATTGGTCTAAACAGACAGTCTCACTGAGAGAAAACAAGGGTGACGCACAATCCCTGTGTATCATTGCTAAGCACACCTTAATTATTAAGCACTTTAAGCACGTGAGCTTGAGCTTCATCTCATCACTGCTCTAACCATAGAATAAATATACAGTATCTCACAAAAGTGAGTACACCCCTCACATTTTTGTAAACATTCTATTATATCTTTTCATGTGACAACACTGAACAAATGACACTTTGCTGTAATGTAAAGTAGTGAGTGTACAGCTTGTATAACAGTGTAAATTTGCTGTCCCCTCAAAATAACTCAAAACACAGCTCAATATAGGTTAGGTCTGGAGACATGCTTGGCCAGTCCATCACCTTTACCCTCAGCTTCTGAGGCAGTGGTCATCTTGGAGGTGTGTTTGGGGTTGTTATCATGTTGGAATACTGCCCTGCGGCCCAATTTCCGAAGGGAGGGGATCATGCGCTGCTTCAGTATGCCACAGTACATGTTGGCATATAGGGTTCCCTCAATGAACTTTAGCTCCCCAGTGCTGGCAGCACTCATGCAGCCCCAGACCATGACACTCCCATCACTATGCTTGACTGTAGGCAAGACACACCTGTCTTTGTACTCCTCACCTGGTTGCCGCCACACAGGCTTGACACCATCTGAACCAAATAAGTTTATCTTTGTCAGATCAGACCACAGGGCTTGGTTCCGGTAATCCATGCCCATAGTCTGCTTGTCTTCAGCAAACTTTTTACGAGCTTTCTTGTGCATCATCTTTAGAAGAGGCTTCCTTCTGGGACAAAAGCCATGCAGACCAATTTGATGCAGTGTGCGGCATATGGTCTTAGCACTGACAGGCTGACCCTCGACCCCTTCAACCTCTGCAGCAATGCTGGCAGTACTCATACGTCTATTTCCCAAAGACAACTTCTGGTTATGATGCCGAGCACGGGCACTCAACTTCTTTGGTCGACCATGGCGAGGCCTGTTCTGAGTGGAACTTGTCCTGTTAAACCGCTGTATGGTCTTGGCCCCCATGCTGCAGCTAAGTTTCAGGGTCTTGGCAATCTTCTTATAGCCCAAGCCATCTTTATGTAGAGAAACAATTCTTTTTTTCAGATCCTTTAGAGAGTTCTTTACCATGAGGTGCCATGTTGAACTTCCAGTGACCAGTATGAGAGAGTGAGAGCGATAACGCCAAATTTAACACACCTGCTCCCCATTCACACCTGAGACCTTGTAACACTAATGAGTCACATGACACCAGGGAGGGAAAATGGCTAATTGGGCCCAATTTGGACATTTTCACTTAGGGGTGTACTCACTTTTGTTGCCGGTGGTTTAGACATTAATGGCTGTGTGTTGAGTTATTTTGAGGGGACAGAAAATTTACACTGTTATACAAGCTGTACATTCACTACTTTACATTGTAGCAAAGTGTCAATTCTTCAGTGTTGTCACATGAAAAGGTATAATAAAATATTTACAAAAATGTGAGGGGTGTACTCACTTTTGTGAGATACTGTATATAAATTGTTGTACCTCCTTATGTGTTGTTGATATAGGTAAAATAAAAATAACATGATAAAATATATATTACCACAAATAAAGCGCATTCAGTGCAGACAAAACATATCAATTAATCACATGACATATTAAAATAAATGATATAAATTTTCTACTATGGTGTATAAAAGTATCTTCTATTGTGCAGTCAATCAATGTTATTGTGATAAAAATTGTGTGTTCATCCAGTGACAGAAAAATCTTCCAATGTGATCCTCTATGAATATAGACACTGGGCCATAGTGATTAGTGTTTCCCACCACCGTCTCTTCTTTGCTCTCACTTTCCCAGTTGGACCTGCTAGGAGCAAGGTCTAAAATGGCTTTCCTCTTAGGCAGGGGGTGCCCTAAATTGCCACCCCAAATTTGGATACATTTTTTTAAAATATCCTTTTTGTCCCTGGGGTGTTCGCATATAGTAGGTGTGTGGACCTTTAAAAATCCATTTGTCCGTCCTACACCACGGGTGCAGCGCAGTGCATCTGCGTCCTTCCTGGTATTCCACATTTCATCTCTTCAACATTTCATCTCTACTCAGTAAAGTTTACAATGGTTATCAAGAAAACATACACAAGTTGCAACTTGCAAGCGTGGCAAGATTTACCTCTATCTTTGTTGGGCAGATGCTACCTGCTACATATGATTAGCTTAACCCATCTGTTCCAACCCAGACACTGCTCCTATTACTCAAACACAAAAAAGTTAGACAAAGCATTCATCACCTTCCCTTGAAAAGCCAAAAAGCCCAGAATATCCTTCTAGAAGCTGCAACAACTAAGGCCCGTCTTGGGACTAATTTATCCAACATCAGATTATATAATCTAGCAAGTATTTTCAGATACATAAGAGACTGGATTAATAAAACATCTTACTACACCAAAGTGGAGCAGATACCAGACTTAAAGTAAATGTAAAGGCTCGTTTTAAAAACAAAAAAAAGACAAACATGTTATATTTACCTCCTCTGTACAGCTGGTTTTGCACTGAGCAGCCACTGCATCCCCCTTTTCTACGGTCCCTCTTTGCTGCTCCTGGCCCCTCTCTCCTAACGAGTGCCCCCACAGTCAGCAGCTTCCTGTGGGGGCACTGGAGCCGAGTCAAAGCTCCATGTGTTCATAAAATTTTTAGTTTCAGGTGTTAAAATACTTTTCTTTCAGGAAAAGTGCAGCATTTACGAAGACAGTAAGATTACTAAAGTTGTTAAAAATAGTAACATTCAGATGGGAAGGCGCATCCACAGTATAAAAGGGAAGGTGGTCATTTTGTTGGAACCCAGCGTAGGATGCTGACTGGTTGCATTGGTGTCTGGACCTTTAGCCCCACCCATCGGTGCCCAGGGAACAGGAAGAGAAAAAAATGGGAGGAGGGCCAAACTGTAAGGAGAGACTGTGCTGTGGAGGAGGCTGCTGCAGAGAAAAAGAGAAAACTGAACTGCGATACTTTAATTAGTTCCGGAAGAAGAGGAGAGAACCTGTCTGCGATGTCCTGAGGAGGTCATAGAGGAAGAAAGAACAGGCTTGAGAGGAGAAACGTTTAGTGTGGTGGCATGACCTCTTTTCTGGCCATCAGCAGGACATGTGGACTGACTGCCATTCATAGGACACTTATCTAGCACTGGTGGTGAGAAGCCTATGGCTACCCTTATACATTTCTGTCTTACTGCCTTCCCATGGATTTGACTGCTGCCTACACACACCCTATTAGAGTGGATTACAATTACTTTCCCCCTGACAGTTAGTGCTCTTATGAGTTAGGGGTTCTATCACTGACAGATGTATTTTCATACTTCCACTGGCCAGTGGTTTAGCCAAAGCCTTAAAACTGTAGACAAGCTATACTGTTGATTGTCTCCTCCAGAGCTCTCATTAGAGCCACAAGTTTGAATGTATTGTAAGCTATTTTGTATTGATATTTGTGATGAATGCGGGTGTCAGATCCCTGCCCTCCTCGCTAACTTGCAATGAAGGACCGGCCAACCTCACACCACGCTGTCACTTACGTAACAATGCCACTCTCAGCTGCGCCCAGCACAAAGATTTTCCAGCTTGCGGGACCACAATCTAGGTGCGAGTAGGTTGAGAGTGATTGTCACTGGGCTAATTACACAATTAACCCTTTAACTGCCACCACCCCCGTTTAAAAGACTGAGCCGGGGGAGACTCGTAATTTTAGTAATACCAATTATAATTTTAGAATAAGCGTCTGCCACACACGCTGCCACCACAGACAGGTTTGCTCAGAGTCTTACTCTACAACAGTAGTGCCCTTCAAGAGGCAGGTTCGTTTATAGCTTGCATTAAGAGCTTTAGAGACAAGGTTAACACTTTTCAACATAAGGGTTTATTATGAAAAGGTCAAAGTTGATGCAAATAAAATATTTACAGAAAAAAGATGTTTCAAAAGATAAAGACAATATACAGCCACAAAGCAATAAGGTAGAATTGGGAAGGAAGAATACTTGCAATTAATGTCCGAGGGTTGATCAGAGTTCGATCGATGAGCTAGGTAATCGGTTCTCGACTTGGCAGATGTTTCTTCTTGGATGGTAAAAGGAGAACTGCCCATTGTCTTGGCATCTCCTCTTTTCTGTCAAATCAAAGGGGGTGTTGACAGTGACCAGTAACTAATCGTCTGGTCATCTTGATTTAGGGGTTGGTTGCTGGGAGGTGTCTACACTCATGACCACGTCCCAGGTAGATTTTGCAATACATATTCATATATCTGCATCTATAGTGTTTACAGACTCCAAATATCCATATTATTATTCAACTTGAGATTTCCTTCAAAACAAGTCTAAACATGCCATCTCTATAACGTATAGCCTGCTTTGGAGGAATAAGTGGTCCCAGGGGTGTCCCATATGACCTGACATAGGGGTGTCTGGACTTGAAACGTTCCATATTATCTGAGGAAACTAAATATGTCCAGATTATGGCTGTGCTATTACTAAGTCAGAAGTTATGAAACATGCTGAAATTTCATACTTATTCTACTGAGGTGTATTCAGACAATTTACGACCGAGGCCTGTTAGGTCTCTGAATGGGGAGGTTGACAGTTTTACGACAGGCCTGAAAACTGCCCTTACAACAAATGTTTTCTACTGACCTAACCTGGTTCTGTTTTCTCTGTTGAGATAACCTTTTCTGTTGAACTTAAAAAGCTTTGAATTTCTATGACGAGGAAGGAGGGAGTTCAGAGTTCTCTGTGAGGTTACATGGTTAGCCAAACTGTCATGGCTACTTCCACACAAGATGGCAGCTAGCTACAGCTTTTCATGTCCCGTACGTGATATCGTTACAATATTGCTTGTGTCAGAGTATAGTATTAGTTTTAACACTGTTATTATTGCTAATATTTAAACCAAATTTCCCTTGCAGGGCCTTCTCCCCCCTTTTAAATAAAGCTCACATAATGCTACTGGTGTTTCAGTGAGTTTTGGGTCCAGTTAGGGTGGGTCGCCCTAGGGAAGGGTAGAAATTCCCAACATCTTAGGGGCTCTTTCTGGAGTCAGAACTATATGGTTATTTGGTATTTACTATTCTGGTGTGTGGAATTAGCTTGGGTGATTTAAATTATTTCAATAAATCTTTAAAGCTTTTGGCTCCAACTGCACACAGATAAACTTGACTTTATAATATCAAAAATGTGTGGAAAGTCAGCAATCTTTGCTGACCACATATATTTACAGTTGCTCATCTCATTTTTCACTGTCAAAATTAGAAAGAGCATTTTTTTCCCTGTAATATAGTTCCTCATTCCTTACTGCACTTTTTGGTTAAAACGGCACTAAATAATTGTTTTCTATTGTACATTTGTAAATAATCTGTGATCATTGACGTTCCGCATAAAAATAAAAAGCCCAAGGCTTTTTCAGACTATTCAAGCATGGCAAATAAAACATGTAACATTCTTTAAAGTATTTTATTTATTTTAAAAGAAAATTCCACTATGCACAACTACAAATAAACCACAGAGGCCTATGTATGGAAGGCAGGTGAAAGACAAATATAGGTATAGGGCTCCCTGTCATCTGGTTTTGCCACTCTTCTACCCTGTCAAAACAGTGTGTGGTATCCTTTAAAGAAGAAAACAAATCTGAAAACAAATCTTTTTTTGCATTTTATCAAATTATCAGTAAATTCTAAATGTAGTACAGAAATCTGATGAAGAATGTGAATCTTACATTTTTCTCCTGAGTACAAGGTTATTACCTATTGAAGCTGAAAATTGTGCAACAAATATAGTACCACTGTTAAAAATGGAAAACTGATAATGAAACGTTTTGCCTATGGTGCCCACCAGTTGACCTACCTCCCTGCAGTTCAGTGCTCCCTTTCCTGCTATTTACAGCACAGGGAGAGAGGAGACCACACAAGTGGATGCTGAAAAGTGAGAAAAAATAGTAGCGCTTAAATCACAACAATATAACCATACATAAATGCTCAATACAACAAAAATAAATGTGAAAACAGTATTATCACCCTGTGACAAGTGAAAAATAAATAATAAAAAAAGTCCATAAAAAAATATATATAATCCAATGAATTTGTCAATAGTGTAATATTTTCTCATTCATCCACCACACCAGTGTGCAATTGATTCCGCACCCTTCAGAAAATGCACTCATCAAATGAATATGCCTTACACTCTCGTGCTTGGCTCAAGCGCTTTAAACCACACAGAAAGGGTTAAGAAAGTATCCAATATCCAGCTGTGTTATATAAGAAATCTCTCTACATGTAAATAATAAAAGGTGCTCCAATAGTGTGATAACGTAAACCCAGTTTAATAACACACTCAAAAAAACAACCTTTACACTCACATTAGATTAATTCAAAGCAAGCAGAAATATCACAGCAAGACTTCCATAAACATCAAAAGTGGTGTATTTTGGTCACGATGGACCCGAGGTGTGCGGATGCACTCTCATTCTGACCCACTCCTCCTTCACTTCCTGGTTTGGCGTATCGTGTCAAACGTTAGTGATTGCCGTACAACCACGTCCCAACATGTTTCGTCACTCAGATTTAATTATGGGATTGGCTGTACGTCACGGCAACCACCCCTCTTATACCCTCACATCAATCACGGATGGAAGTATACAAACTGCGCCTGTGCACACCTCGTGTCCCCATGCAGGACAGCCAATCCCATGATTAAGTCTGAGTGACGTAACATGTCAGGGCGTGGCTGTATGGCAATCACTAACGTTTGACGCGATACGCTGAACCAGGAAGTGAAGGTCCGAATCCGAGGAGTGGGTGAGAGTGCATCCGCACACCTCGGGTCAGCCTTGACCACAATACACCACTTTTGATGTTTATGGAAGTCTTGCTGTGATATTTCTGCTTGCTTTGAATTAAGCTAATGTGAGTTTAAAGGTTGAAGGTTTTTTGAGTGTGTTATTAAACTGGTTTTACGTTATCACACTATTGGAGCACCTTTTATTATTTACCTGTGGAGAGATCCCTTATATAACACGGCTGGATATTGGATACTTTCTTAACCCTTTCTGTGTGGTTTAAAGGGCAATCACTTGCACACTGGTGTGGTGGATGAATAAGAAGTAATACATTAAGTAATACATTTTCTCGGGGACGAGATTCACAGATAGGTTGTTTATGAGACTGCATTAGAGTCTTTGTTATTTGTGCTTTTATCTGACCAATAACTGTGGCAGTAGTTGAGATGTTTGTAATATTATATACTTGAAATTGCTCTTACCTTGTCTGTGTTATATTCCCAACTTATGCCCATATTGTACCAGCTTTTCTAACCTCATTTCCCTTTCAGGGCATGTTTCTTGTTTATTATTAAAGCCCACTTTAAAAGTTTCAGGTGTGTTCGTACAGGGCAGGTCATCATTGGAGCAAGGCAGAAGGACCCAGTACTATTAGCGGCACATATTTACTACATACTCTTTGCAATATTTTAAAGACACGTTACAGATGCCCTCTAGTGAATTGTTTAGGTACAATCAGCTTATTTCTTTTGTACGTTCTAAACTTAATTTGTTAGATAGACCTCTTAAGTCCCATACACACGGTCAGATTTTCAGATGGGAAATGTTTGATGTGGGCTTGTTGTCGGAAAGTCCGACCATGTGTATGCTCCATCAAACATTTGCTGTCGGAATTTCCGCATACAAATGTTTGAGAGCAGGTTCCTAAATTTTCTGACAACAAAACTTGTAGGAATCGTGTGTACACAAGTCCGTCACACAAAAGTTCACACATGCTCTGAATCAAGCAGAAGGAGCCGCACTGGCTATTGAACTTCCTTTTTCTTGGCTAGTCGTACGTGTTGTACGTCACCGCATTCTCACGTTCAGAATTTATGGCCAACATTTGTGTGAACCGTGTGTATGCAAGACAAGTTTGAGCCAACATCCTTCAGAAAAAAATTCACAGTTTTGTTGTTGGAAAACCCAATCGTGTGTACGGGGAATTACGTTTTCAAATGTTGAATTATCTTGCCAAACGAAGGGCTTCCTATGGGGATGAGTATCTATGGTATATGCCACTCTTACTGACCCAGATACTAAACTCCCTTACATGATTCAATGGGAACGGGACTTGAATACCACTTTTGAATTATCTGACTGGCAAGATGTTGCTTATGCTTTACCTAAAGTTTTCATTATTATGACACTAATTGAAGCTAATTATAAAACCCTCCTTCACTGGTATTTAGTACCAACCAGGGTCGCTAGGATGCATCCATCTGCTTCCCCCATTTGCTTTAGACGGTGTGGCCAGGTGGGTACAATGTATCATGTTTGGTGGTAGTGTCCTACTATCACTAGATTTTGAATTTGTGTATTCAACCTGGTATACTCTGTGACAGGGATTAATATCCGTAGATCCCCGGAAGTGGCGCTTTTCCAAAAGCTTCCTGAGGAGGTCCCTAAAAAATCGATGAAGTTAATTATATACATATTTTTGGCTGCCAGAATAACCATTGCTAAATATTGGAAGCAGTGGATGGTTCCTCTTGATTCTGTGAAGAATAAGCTTAACTGGATCATGGTTAATGATAGACTCATAGAAAAAATGGTGAAATACCTCTGAATCCCTACCACTCAATTAGTTAATGAATAATACTTCAGCAATGGCTGATTCGTCCATAAGATGGGATACCTCCTCAAGAACCAATTAATTACCACGAAAAATAAATAATTTTGGGACAAAGAGATGTCACCAGAATGGTCAAAAGAGGAGGGTCACCTACAATGATTGCAAAAAATTAATAAGACTTTATTGATGAAACATATATCACAGGTGTAAAGTTCACTAGAGGCAGTATTACAAAGGACCACTACCTCCAGTGGACTAGGCTATCACACTATACCAGTTTATTAGATAAAAATAAACACTGTAGCACAAGTGACACAAATGTCATTAAAAAGACTAAGCTCAAATATCCCCGTACCTCCAGAACTGTAATCCCAACCCTAGATATGGAACGAAAATTGTGTATAAATACTATAAAAATAACATATGACACCACTCTCTCAAGCAATAAATTACCCCACATCGTTCATAGTTTGGTAACCGAAGTCCAAAAGACCATCTAACAATCACCATCAGCAGTGGCTAATATAAATTGGTGAGACAGTGGATATTAGGTGGTCATAGTGGCTGCTGATGCTAAGTAATAAATTAAGTTGAATAAGTCCAGCAAAAAAACGGTATAGTTCAGAACTTCCTGTAAGTCAAATCTGGCATTGCATGAAATGTCACACTGCTATGCTGTAGAATGTACAGAATATTATGACCAACAGATCATATAGTGAATAGTATTTATGATTATCTTCATTCCACTGAAGCCAAGAATGATTGAGAGTTTAACCAGACCAATGGGCTGTCATAGAGCAGACAATATTTGTGTATATATGAAGATATATTCAAAGTCTCACATTTATCTGGCAATATTTCTTTGCGCGAATTCCACACATTATTGTATCAGGCAGGATGACACCTTTGGAGATTGTATTAAGAGCAATCAACACAGTGTTCACAGCAATCTTTCCAGTATCCCTAATAATATATGGAGAGTTCACCCTATATGGGCGCTTACCCCTCCCATTGCCATTTCTGTTGTGTCTACGAAGGTATCTTGCTGTATTCTGTCCGTTAACGGATTTTCATTGTGTTGTTTTGCTTCTTAGTTATCCTCGCTAGAATAAATGCTGGTGGTTGTCCGCTCAAGCTAAAGCTTGTTTTCCCCCCGTCTGTGGTATAGTGTTACAAAAACACAGGGAGCCAGGAGCGCTCACCGTTGGTCTGCAGGGAACTATTCCCAAAGCACTTCTGGGTCAGAGGCTGGAACACAGGGCTACAGTGGCTGAATTAGTTCAAACAAAGTGTGTAAATTAAACACCATTATGTCCATAGATGTTTGAAGCGTAAGGGGACACCTTACAGTTCCAAGACTTGGACTCAGCTGGAGGACGGGGGTGAGCTGGTGTCAGCTACGTCGACGTGTGCGCTTCGTGCACTTCCGTGCACTTCATCTGGACGTAAAACATAGTTTGCTGTAGACTATTTATAAGGCACAATGTCCAATCAAAGCTTACCAAGTTAATTACCGTTTTGTACTGCCATTTTGTGGTGACTTAGAACGCTACAGTTCAAAAATCATTAAAACAAGTTAAACAGTCATAGTATCTAGCAGGGGGACACAGCATAAAGCCCTAAATGAAAGATGTTTATGACTAGGAAATTTTAATAATCATCACATCTCCTCGCAAGGTACAAGACTGTAAAATTTTCAGATAGAGTCACATCAGGGGAGCATTGATAGCCAGATAATTTTGAGGAAAATTTGATGGGTTAAAAGACCATTGCCTGAATTCCCTATTTGATCACAGGAGTAGAGTCCAGATCAGTCGGTATCAGGGCTTTTATTTTATTTTAGGGTTCAAGAAATATCTTCAGGCTCAGCTCATTGTTCAAACCTGCCAGCTGAAGTGTATTGAGCCTGAAGATCCAATATTTTTCCTTACGGAGGAGCACTGTAGCAAAGTCGCCCCTCCGATCACTGAGTTTAAGAGAATAGAAGCCTTTTGCTCCTAAACCTTGTGTTTTTCCCTGATGATATTGTGCAAAATGGGCAGCTACCGGTGTGTCTTCATTGAGTCTTATACTTTTCAAATGCTCATTGAATCTCACTCGGAGCTGCCGTTTGGTCTTTCCAATATATAGTTTCCTACAGGGACATTCCAGGACGTATAAGACCCTGGTGGTAGCACAGCTGATAAACAAATTAATTTTATATTCATGTTCACCACCAGAGTGCCTAAAGATCCTGGAACAAACTACATATTTACAAACACCACAGTGGCCAATTGAAAAAATGCCCTTAAGTCTGGGCATGTCTGTGAGCCAATTTCTGTTCTGTGGTCTTTGGTATTCTGATTGGACCAATGTATCATTCAAGTTTCGCTACCATGGAGGGTTTATCACCAACAATTGCCCTTAATTGTTCAGAGCGAGTTAAGATGTGCCAATGGTTAAGGAGTATAGAATTTACCTGATGCCAGTGTGTACCATAGGGAGTAATTAGTTTCACCAGTATATCATTTTGTGATTAAGTTTTCTTATGGTACTGAAGAAGATCAGTTCTTGAATGTTGTCTTGCGATTTTTTCGTCCTTCTAAGTATTCAGTGAGAATACCCCCTCTCTCTAAATCTTTAATATAATTGTTTAGATTTGCATCTATAGTCTTCATCGGTGGAACAGTTCCTCCGAATTCCGAGGAACTGTCCCACCGGTATAGCCCTTATCAGGGACTTAGGATGATGACTATCCGCTTGGAGCAGGGTATTAGCTGCTGTATCTTTCCTAAATGTTTTAGTAGTCAAATGACCATCCTCGAGTCTAATGGAAAGATCGAGGAACGATATCTCACGTGGGTCAGCCATAAACATTAGGCGTATATTACGTGTATTGTTAGCTAGCTCATCCATGAAGATTGTTAATTCCGATCTTGTCCCTGCCCAGACCATCAGTACATCATCGATGTACCTTAGCCAGGACCTGGCATGGCCAAGGTACATCGACGAGGCACAGACAGCCTCCTCCTCTCACCATCCCAAATGGAGGCAGGCATAAGCTGGTGCCCATGGTGCCCTCATAGATGTACCTTAGAGCTGTTGATAATTGGAGCCTGAGAATTGGAAAAAATTGTTTTTTAACCCAATTTCAAAGAGCTCTATGATAAATTTATTCTGAGCTTCCATTCTCAGAAATTGCTGCTCAAGGAAATGGTACACAGCAGTAATTCCCCACTCATGTGGGATAGAAGTGTAGAGTGTTTCTATATCTATACCCACCAAGAGGGAATCCTCCGGGAAGGTCAAATTTGCAATATTGTTTAATACATCACCTGTGTCACGCACATATGAGGGCAGAGATGTAACCAAATATTTAATAAAGGGAGTCAATGTACTTTCCCACCCTCTCAAGTGGACCTCTTATTGCTGACACTATTGGCCTCCCTAAAAAAAAAAAAAAAACATTTTATGTGTATTTTGGGGATTATGTAAAATGTTGGTAAATTATAGTCCGTAACACTGAGAAATTCCAATTCCTTTTTTGTTAGAAGGTCTGCTTCAAAGGCCCAACGTATTTTGTCATTGATGAGCCTAACCAGGGTGACAAAGGGGTTGTGGTCAAGTTTCTTATATATCTGTTCATCAGAAAGAAGGCGTCGTACCTCAATCTCTTGGGACCTTTGAAGTTCTTTAAGGGCCTTTCACTCATCTACAGACAAATTGTCCCCCCTAAGATTTTTCCAATCCAATTTTTCCAGGTTTTCCTGGACTAAATCGAGAAAGACCCAAAGTCTTTTATTTTTCCTAAAATGGGGCATATTTATAGTATGAATTTTCAGGCCAGCATTCCGCTTCCAACTAGAGGGTTCCACAATTTCCTCATCATCTGTGAAATATCCTCCCTCCTCCAATAGTGATACCAATTGGTTAATGGCTTCCATATCATTAGGGTCCACGCCACTGTTCTCTGTGTTAATTTCAGATGGTTCAGATGGTTTCTCAGAGTACAGCAGTTTGAAGTAAACCCTCCTCAAAAAGAATACTATAGAAGAAAAAGAACCATCCATTTAGATCATACACGTTGCCACCATCCCTAAATACAAGGAATAAAAATACCCCCAGCAGCGTGAATGGGACTTTAAAGGCAACTAAGTAATTAAAAAGGCGATTTTATTAGATACAAAAATTAAAAAGTGTGAAACAATATAAAGATATATCAATAGGAATGGTGCAGCGCTAAAAAATATTAATGTAAAAATGTCCCAATAAGAACCAAAATAAATGTGGTTAAACAAAAGTCCTCTCCGTCAGGAAGAAATAATACTCTAATCAGCGAGATCCATATTGAAAGGAGACACAGAAGAGAGATGAAAACACCATCACCAACACCCAAACAAACTGACCCTTACCATCAGTGTATGGGTTATACACGTGTGTAGAAAAAAGGCAGTCTTCATAAAATAAACCAACAATCTTCTAATGGAGTAGCACCAACATATTCCCTTCTGAACTAAATGGAAGGCTTGAGATCTCCTTTTGGTAGTTATATATTAAACCAAGTATACTCCAGTGTGCATATGCACCTCAAGATCGTGGTACGTAGAGAATAAAAAGAAAACGCTCATTGCGCAATCTCCATAAACAAGGATAATTTATTGAAAAGATAAAAACCACTCACATTTAGTAAGAAGGTATACAGCAGTGTGAAGCGTCCAGCGCTTCTAACCACAAAGATGGCCGCCGTGTCACCATCCCACCGAGTCCTGTGTCGCCAGTCTCTATCATCGCCCAATGTTTCGTCATCAACATGCATCTTCAGGGACGCCCCTGAAGACGCATGTTGATGACGAAACGTTGGGCGATGATAGAAACTGGTTGGTTCTTATAGGGACATTTTTACTATAATATTTTTTAGCGCTGCACCATTCCTATTGATATCTCTTCAATTGTATCCAGAAATCTTTTTGTCAGCAGCTTCTACTATATGTTTTATTAAGCGCAATAGATTCTGTGTTTATATTTAATATAAAGATATAAACATATAATATAGAAAAATATATAACACTAGAACCACTAAAAACAATGGTGTGAAGTAGTCCCTGGGCTGTATGGAAGACTTCATAAACTGCATGACTACTTCACACCATTGTTTTTAGTGGTTCTAGTGTTATATATTTTTCTATATTATATGTTTATATCTTTATATTGCTTTTGCACTTTTTACTTTTTGTGTCTAATAAAATCGCCTTTTTAATTACTTAGTTGCCTTTAAAGTCTCATTCACGCTGCTGGGGGTATTTTTACTCCTCAAAAAGAGGTTCAGATCTTTGAATACTTCAAAGTGGTCCATACCTATAGAGGGGGAAAAGGAGAGCCCTCTACCTAATAAATCAATATGTCTTTTCTCAAGTTTAAAGTTGGACAAATTTATGACTTTTAGATCTTCAGTCATTGAGTGTACTGCTAAAGTGCAATCTATTGGGGTTGTTTTTGACTCCTCATGGTTGTATGTTCTATTCTCTGTGATTCCCCTGTTTGCTGTTTTCCTTTTCCTTGATTCCTTCCTCCTCCTGTTGTTCCTTGTTTGCCTCCCTTTAGAATGCTCCTAGGCGGGGGGACATCCTCCAGCTCCAGGAGTTCCTGTTCTAAAAAAGTCACAGTATGTTGAGTGTCATCGTCACTCCCTGATGTTTGGCCCCCTGACTCACTGCCTGAACGTGAGGAGTATTTTTGATGGCGTGTGAGACTTCTACCCCTCTTTATGGTAAGGTTAAAAATCTCACCTCTGGCCCAATCATCTAGGTCCCTCTTGAATTCATTTTGTTTAGTTGTTTTCAAGTTTTTTTGTGTTTTATTCACTTCTTTTTTTAAGATCTCATTAAATTTATTGAAATCAGCACTATCTTTCCATGGCTCCAATTTAGCACTGCTTTCCAAAATTTGTTGTTGTAAAATGACCAATTGCTCCTTTTCTTCCTCCACTATTAATTTCATGACCTCCACTCCATGATCAATGCATATTTTTTTTCACTTCTCCAAAAATTAATGATAGACTCACCTGTATTCTTCGCAACACTACTAAGACATTTGATGTGATATGGGATCCGTGGATACAATATATATCTTCATCCTAATGCACCTCTGGCTGACTTTTTTCTTTTCTTCTTTTTCATCTTTCTTCTTCTCCTTTTCCTTGCTCCTCTCTTTAATATTTACTGTTTAGAAGATATTCTTATAGATATAGGATGTCTTGAAAGTACATATAATCCCATGTTGATGATACTTAGGGGAAGGGGCACAAGGGAACCCCCTCTTTTTTTTCGTCTTTTCCCTTCCCCTCCCCCTCACCTTCACCTTCCCCACCCCTCTCCTTTGGTTCCTATGCTATACCTTTTCCCTGTGCTATAACAATTCCCAGTAGTACAGGTCTAAGTGGCTCGTTGGGTCTCTACGTAGTTAGTCCCAAACAAATCAGAAACACATTTCATGACCTGGCCACTAACGACTTATATCCTTCCATGTCTTTCCATCTTGTCAACCTCACCAATATTTCCACCAAATATATTTTATACTGAAATTTCTCTGTTTAATGTTTTGAGGTATTTCTCCAACAACCCCCGAGTGTGTCCTGATGAAGCAAAATAGTGAAACGTGTTGACGCACAGGGGCTCACTGCTGTCCATTTGGTGTCAACCTTTTGTTCACACCATACATTTATGTATATTGTGTGTTAATTGTATGTTTTCTAATTCTTTCTATACTTGATTTGTTTGCAATGACTCGTTGTTAATAAAATAAAATGTTATTATATTCTCGTCCATCTTGACTACGAAGTTTGATTTAGAGCCGTTTGGCTCTCCATTGTTTCTGTAAACTTAACCCCATATGGATGTGGCTTTAGGAGTGATCCTAATCAGTTCACCTCTAAGGGAGCATTTATGTGCTTCCCATATCGCTAAGAGGTTCAAGTAAGTGAGGTGGTGAGATTGGTAACAGGGTAGGGCCAGTTAGTAAGGCGGAGTTCAGTCTCCACGTCTGGGATCTAGGGGGAGTATTCATTGAGTCAAGTGTTAAGGAGATTGGCGAATGATCTGAGATCAATTGAATACCTATGTGGACATCTATGAGTACAGGTAGGTCTCTCTGCGTGATGAAGAGGTAGTCTAGGTGTGCCTACTTGTCATGTGAGTTTGATTAGAACGTGAAATTGCGACTGTCCGGATTGGGAAAGTGCCACGAGTCTATCAAATGTAAGGATTTGAGTTTTTCAGTGAGCACCATGAGGTTTGTTTTCAAATCCGTGATGACAGCTGAAAAGGTGGACTTAATGTCTGCTGTAAAGCCTCACATGTCTGCATAGGTCAGGGGCTTGTCAGAGCGGGATGTTCCCCTACCTGTGTCTTCATGCGCCAATTCAGAGTCTCCAATGAAGTCCTCCTCGTGGTGAGCCGGTGCCACCTTTGAGCTGGCTGTGCTGTTGCGGGCCACAGGTTGGTATTTAAACAAATCCAAGATGTTCCGTGCTGCTGAGGCCCCCAGTCCGCGTCGGGAACGAGAGTGAGGGGTGCTGTATAGCCGTTTGCCCGGCATTTGGGGGAAAGTCGGGTGTCAGGCAGAAAGGTTGTGTGGGTGACGTAGCTCCATCAATGTGCTGCCATCCAAGCCGCACACCAAGCCACGCCCCCCCCAGCAAAAAAATTAAAAATACAATAATATGCGATAATATGTGAAACAGTGATAAAAGTGCTTGAATCAAAAGCAGGTATTCATCTGATTTTACATAAAAGCAATAAAATAAGTCTCAAATAATAAAGTGCATGTGCATCAAAAAGTGATGAGATATGAAGATCACATGCTCAAAAAACAATTCTTGAAAGATGTGAACACAATAGTTCCCACCATCCAGGCATCCACCAAGAGTGTGCCCTAGCAGCTCACCTTAAACAAAGACCACAACTAGGGATGAGCTTCGTGTTCGAGTCGAACCCATGTTCGACTCGAACATCGGCTGTTCGCCCGTTCGCCGAATTGCGAACGATATGGGCCGTTCGCGCCAAATTCGTGTGGCGCATCACGGCCCATAATTCACTGCGGCATCGCAGTGCATTGCTTGCTGATGATTGGCCAAGCATGCACTATGACCCGCATGCTTGGCCAATCACAGCGCCGCCTGAACAGAGAGCCATAATTGGCCAAAGCCAAGGAGGCTTTGGCCAATTATGGCTCAGGGGATTTAGTACACGCCCCACACTATATAAGGCCGCCTGCACGGCGGCCCTGTGTAGTGTGTGTTCCGGCGTTCATTGAGAGAGAGAGACAGACAGTGTCATTTGATTTGAGTTAGATAGATTAGGCAGAACAGTCAGTCAGTTAGCTGCACTTACAGTGTATTGTGTATATATATGCATCCCAGGTGTTGCATATATATATATATACACTGTATTCAGTTTAGCTAGATTCGTTCCTGTTATCTTCTAGACTATTTACATTTAGTGCAGTGTGTCCTGCTCACAGTGTTCAGCTAGATCCGTTCCTGTTATCTTCTAGACTATTTACATTTAGTGCAGTGCGTCCTGCTCACAGTGTTCAGCTAGATCCGTTCCTGTTAACTTCTAGACTATTTACATTTAGTGCAGTGCGTCCTGCTCACAGTGTTCAGCTAGATCCGTTCCTGTTATCTTCCTACTGACAGGCAGGCTTGTCTGGTTACAGTATATAAAGCTACCTGAAGAAAATTACTGGTGTTCTATTTGATCCTATTAGTACCACGGTCAGGCAGCTAGACTATTTACATTTAGAACAGTGCGTCCTGCTCACAGTGTTCAGCTAGATCCGTTCCTGTTATCTTCCTACTGACAGGCAGGCTTGTCTGGTTACAGTATATAAAGCTACCTGAAGAAAATTACTGGTGTTCTATTTGATCCTATTAGTACCACGGTCAGGCAGCTAGACTATTTACATTTAGTACAGTGCGTCCTGCTCACAGTGTTCAGCTAGATCCGTTCCTGTTATCTTCCTACTGACAGGCAGGCTTGTCTGGTTACAGTATATAAAGCTACCTGAAGAAAATTACTGGTGTTCTATTTGATCCTATTAGTACCACGGTCAGGCAGCTAGACTATTTACATTTAGTACAGTGCGTCCTGCTCACAGTGTTCAGCTAGATCCATTCCTGTTATCTTCCTACTGACAGGCAGGCTTGTCTGGTTACAGTATATAAAGCTACCTGAAGAAAATTACTGGTGTTCTATCCCAGCTTAGTGCAGCTACAGGCCATTAGTATGTCTGGAAGGCCAAGAAGGAGAGGCAGACAGTCACAAGCCAATAAGAGAGGGCAAGCAGGCTCTGTGTCTAGTGCTGGTCGTGGAGACGGTGCATCCTCATCAGCACGTGGCCATGGGACACGCTTGGCCTTTTTTTCGGCAGCGTGTTGAGCCGCAACATGCAGAAGACTTGGTCGAGTGGATGACCAAGCCGTTCTCATCCTCCTCATCCTCTCTCACCCATGCCCAGGGTGCTTTGTCTGGCAAAGCAGCGGCCTCTTCCCTCAGCTCAATGTCATCAGTGACTCCTTCCCTAGCTCCACCATGTCCTCATGAGGATTCCCTCGAACTGTTTGACCACAGTGTTGGGTACATGCTCCAGGAGGATGCCCAGCGTTTGGAAGGCTCTGATGATGATACTGAGCTTGATGAAGGCAGTAACATGAGCACGGACAGAGGGGGTGCCCAAGAAGGACAGCAATCTGGCAGTCATGCTTCCCCTGCTGCAGCATACTGCCAGGTTTGCTCCAGTGATGAGGAGGGAGGGGATGATGAGGTCACTGACTCAACGTGGGTGCCTGATAGGAGAGAGGAGGAGGAGGAGGAGGAGGAGGAGGAGGAGGAGGCGGCACATCACCAACGAGGCAGGATGCCCTCCAGGGGCCAGCCTAAGGGCAGCACATTGACTGCATCACACCCCAAAGCTCCACATGTGCAGGGCGCTGCAGTCTCTGCGCGTTATTCAAAAAGTTCTTTGGTGTGGGCCTTTTTTGAGACGAGTGCATCAGATCGCACCGCTGCTATTTGCAACATATGTCTCAAGCGTATCTCACGTGGCCAAAACATCTCCCGCTTGGGTACCACATGCTTGACCAGACATATGTTGACCTGCCATGCAGTTCATTGGCAAGCGTATCTAAAAGACCCACACCAAAGAACAAAGAGGATCTCTCCTTGCTCCTCATCAGCTGAGATTTCCAACCCCACTAGACCTCCAGTCCTCTCTGAGACCTGCAGTGAGAGGAATGAAGGTGTAGAATTAGGTGTGTCACAGCCAAGTACTTGTGGGCAATCTGCTTTTGGTACACCGACGTCAGATTGTACCAGGCAAATTTCCCTGCCCCAGCTGCTGCACCGCCGAAAGAAGTTTGCTCCCAGCCATCCACATGCCCAGCGGTTGAATGCTAGCTTGGCAAAATTGCTAGCACTTCAACTGCTGCCTTTTCAGTTGGTAGACTCTGCCCCCTTCCGTGAGTTTGTGGAATGTGCGGTTCCTCAGTGGCAGGTACCCAAACGCCACTTTTTCTCACGGAAGGCGATTCCGGCTCTCTACCGGCATGTGGAAGGCAATGTCCATGCCTCGCTGGACAGGGCGGTCAGCGGTAAGGTGCATATTACCGCTGACTCATGGTCCAGCAGGCATGGGCAGGGACGTTACCTAAGTTTCACGGCACATTGGGTGACTCTGCTGGCAGCTGGGAAGGATGCAGGACAAGGTGCAGTAGTGTTGGAGGTTGTTCCGCCACCACGCCTCCAAAATGCTGATTGTGACACACCTCTCTCCTCCACCCCCTCCTCTTCTTCTTCCTCCATGGCCTCTTCCTCGGAACCAGCGGTGCTCCGTAGTCGTTCAAGGGGCTACGCAAGTACGCAGGCCAAAAGATGCCATGCGGTGCTTGAGCTGGTGTGCTTGGGGGACAGGAGCCACACTGGGGCAGAGGTTCTGTCAGCTCTGCAGGGTCAGGTTCAGAGGTGGTTGACGCCACGCCAACTTAAGGCAGGAATGGTGGTTTGCGACAATGGCACCAACCTCCTCTCTGCCCTCCGACAGGGACAAATGACCCATGTGCCCTATTTGGCTCACGTCCTTAACTTGGTGGTGCAGCGGTTCTTGGGCAGGTACCCGGGCTTACAGGATGTCCTGAGGCAGGCCAGGAAAGTCTGTGTGCATTTCCGCCGGTCATATAATGCCAGTGCTTGGCTGACGGACCTCCAAAAGGAGTTTAACCTGCCCAAGAACCGCCTAATCTGTGACATGCCCACCAGGTGGAACTCAACGCTGGCCATGCTGCAGCGGCTGCACACGCAGCAGAGGGCCATCAATGAGTACCTGTGCGACTATGGCACCAGGACAGGGTCAGGGGAGCTTGTTTTTTTTTCCCCACACCAGTGGGCCATGATCAGGGATGCATGCTCTGTCCTGTCACCATTCGAGGAGGCCACGAGGATGGTGAGCAGTGACAGTGCATGCATCAGTGACACTGTCCCCCTTGTCCACCTGTTGGAGCACACGCTGCGTGGAATAATGGACAGGGCACTTGAGGCAGAACAGAGGCAGGAAGAGGAGGACTTCCTTAGCTCTCAAGGCCCCCTTTATCCAGACAGTGTTCCTGCATGCCCGCCGATCACACAGGAAGAGGAGGAGGAGGAGGAGGAGGAAGATTGTGTCAGTATGGAGGTGGAGCCTGGCACTCAGCATCAGCAGCAGTCTTTAAGGGATCAGTCCCAAGAAACACATGGACTTGTACGTGGCTGGGAGGAGGTGGCTGCGGACGTTGTCGTCCTTAGTGACCCAGAGGACTCCGGACCGAATGCCTCAGCAAACCTACGCTGCATGGCCTCCCTGATCCTGCAAAGCCTGCGTAAGGATCCTCGTATTCGTGGTATCAAGGAGAAGGACCAATACTGGCTGGCAACCCTCCTTGATCCACGTTACAAGGGTAAGGTTGCGGACCTTATCTTGCCATCGCAGAGGGAGCAGAGGATGAAACATCTTCGGGAGGCCTTGCAGAAAGGTCTGTGCAACGCGTTCCCAGAGACTGGGAGGTTACAAACTCCTGTTTCTGGACAACATGTTGCTGAGGCTTCGGTCAGTCAAAGAAGGAGCGGTGGAGAAGGTGGCCGTCTGACCGATGCGTTCAGACAATTTTTTGGTCCGCAGCCCCAAGGTATGATCGGTTCCAGCAACCATCGCCAGCGTCTGTTTTACATGGTGCAGGAATACCTAGGGGCAAGATCAGACTTGGACACCTTTCCCACCGAAAATCCTCTGGGTTACTGGGTCTTGAGGATGGATCACTGGCCAGAGCTTGCACAGTATGCAATTGAGCTACTGGCCTGTCCTGCATCCAGCGTTCTTTCGGAACGCACATTCAGTGCTGCTGGAGGCGTGGTAACCGATCACAGGGTGCGTCTGTCCACCGACTCGGTCGATCGGCTGACCTTCATAAAAATGAATCAGTCTTGGATCACCACCAGCTACCAAGCACCTGATGCTGATGTAACCGAATAATTTTTTTTCAAATCTCAGATTTGAAAGACTGCCTATGCTGATGCTAAGTGACTATCCCTGAGTAATTATCCTCTTCCTCCTCAATCATCATGCTGATAGCTTGTAAGAACATTTTTGGTTCTGGGGGCCACCACCAGTGCCTAAGGCACAATTTTTCAGCCCCTGTTTAACAGGGGCGTGTAATTACAATTTTTGATGTAATACTTTGCAGCAGGGCTCCTTCCTGCATTCCAACTAGAGTGTCTGTGAGGGGTTGCAGTGTTGTGGCACCAGCACCAGTGCCTAAGGCCCAATTTTTCTGCCCCTGTCTAACAGGGGCGTGGAATTACAATTTTTGATGCAATACTTTGCAGCAGGGCTCGTTCCTGCATTCCAACTAGAGTGTCTGTGAGGGGTTGCAGTGTTGTGGCACCAGCACCAGTGCCTAAGGCCCAATTTTTCTGCCCCTGTCTAACAGGGGCGTGTAATTACAATTTTTGATGCAATACTTTGCAGCAGGGCTCGTTCCTGCATTCCAACTAGAGTGTCTGTGAGGGGTTGCAGTGTTGTGGCACCAACACCAGTGCCTAAGGCCTAATTTTTCAGCTCCTGTTCAACAGGGGCATGTAATTACAATTCTTGATCTAATATTTCACAGCAGGGCCCTGTGAGGGCTTACAGTGTTGTGGCCACAGCAACACCTAAGGCCCAAATTTCTGCTGAGTATATAGGGCAGGACCCTACTTTCAAACATCTAACTTACAAACGACTCCTACTTGCAAATGGAAGGAGACAACAGGAAGTGAGATGAAATCTACCCCTAGGAAGGGAAATTCTCTCCTGTAAGAGTTAATATGGGAAAACAATTTCTCCTTTCCACTGATGCTTTCCAATCCTTGTTCCACAAAAAACCCAAATTTTCAAAAAACATTTTTCATTGGGACAAAAAGTGAGGTGAAATCTTCTGAAGAGGAGGAAAGACAGCAAAACAAATGTCACAGGGGTGATAACCCTTCCCTATGTTTTCCAAAAAGCTTAAAAAAGATTTTTTGGCTGGAGCTAAACACGTTAAAAATGTACCCGTTCAAAATTACAAAGAGATTCTACTTAACAACAAACCTACAGTCCCTGTCTTGTTTGCACCGCCTGTATACTGCTGTTCAGAGTATATAGGGCCTTTCCTTATTTTAATTTGGGTGCGGGGTTCCCCTTAATATCCATACAAGACCCAAAGGGCCTGGTAATGGACTGGGGGGTACCCATGCCGTTTGTCTCACTGATTTTCATCCATATTGCCATGACCCGACATGACATTAAACCCGCAAGCAGTTTTAAATGAGATTTTTTCCTTTAAAAATGACATTTGGTGCAGGGACTGTTCTAAACACGGGAAACACGCGTCACTTTACAGGCATACTATAGACACCCCCCAGGTACGATATTTAAAGGAATATTTCACTTTTTTTTTTTTACTTTAAGCATCATTAAAATCACTGCTCCCGAAAAAACGACCGTTTTTAAAAGTTTTTTTTGCATTGATACATGTCCCCTGGGGTAGGACCCGGGTCCCCAAACCCTTTTTAGGACAATACCATGCAAATTAGCCTTTAAAATGAGCACTTTTGATTTCGAACGTTCGAGTCCCATAGACGTCAATGGGGTTCTAACGTTCGTGCGAACTTTCGGTCCATTCGCAGGTTCTGGTGCGAACCGAACCGGGGGGTGTTCGACTCATCCCTAACCATAACAGGTCTAGTGGCGCTTTGGTATACAAATCCTTAATGGCAGTTCATGTTCCACTCTCCTCTCCTCACCTGCATCAAAATCCACAGCTGTTCTGACAAGGCTTTAATATCTGAATACTTTATGGAAAATCACATTCCACTCCACTCTGCTCACCTAAAAGCACTACTAGACCTGTTGTGGTCTTTGTTTAAAGTAAGCTGCTAGCATATAAACAAGGAAAAATAAAACATTCCAAATTGTGCTACACCAAATAGATATTAGGGTTAGTCACTCCTTGATTTCTACCTCCCTAAACTCCTAAACAGGAACATGGATCAATGCCTTCCCCCAGTAAAAGTACCTCCAACACAGTGCACAAACACTGGTTAGGCACACAGTTAACCCTTTGATCACCCCTGATGTTTAACCCCATCCCAGCCAGCGTCATTAGTACAGTCACAGTGCATATTTTTAGCCCCAAAAAGTGTCAAAAGTATCAGTTAGTGTCCCAACTGTCCACTGCAAAATCACAATCCCGCTATAAGTCACTGATCACTGCCATTACAATTAAGAAAAATTAAAAAAAATAAAAATAATCTTATAGTTTGTAAACGCTATAACTTTTGTGCAAATCAATCAATATACGCTTAATGGGATTTTTTTTACCAAAAATATGTAGCAGAATACATATTGGCCTAAATTGATAAAGAAACTTGTTTTTTTTTTATTGGACATGTTTCTGCTGCAAAAAGTAAAAAATATTCTTTTGTTTTTTTCAAAAATTGGCGGTCTTTTTTTGTATTTTAGCGCAAAAAATAAAAACCCGCATTTGGTGATCAAATACCACCAAAAGAAAGCTCTATTTGTGGGAAAAAAAGGACATACATTTTGTTTGATTGCAGCGTCGCATGACCGCGCAATTGTCAGTTAAAGTAACGCAGTGCCATATCTCAAAAAATGGCCTGGTCATGAAGGGGGTAAATCTTCCAGAGGGTAAGTGGTTAACTAAGTTATGGTGCTAACAACTTTTTTATACAGAACTGAAAAGTGTGTGTTTAAATCTATACATTCTACATGTTTATCAATATGAAATGCAAGAGTGATATAAATAGATGGTTACACACTGGGGTGGATTTATAAAAACCTCACATAGAAATTCACTCCGTGAAAGTGAATGTACATTTGTTCTGTGTGACTGGGGCAACAAATTGAATGCTAGTAGGCTAGTTCATATGCTAAATGAATGTTTTAATTGATTTAAAATGGAAAATACAGCATTTGGCCACTAGTTGTTGATAAGTATCATAAGAATTTTATATAATTCATAGCACCATCTAGTAGTCATATACAGTATTTTTCATTTTCATTTGAAAATCTTTTGTCCAGGACAGGAATTAGCCTAATAACATTCATGTTTGTCGCATTTGCCCAAAACAAATGTACAAACATATTCACTGGTTAAATTGCAATACAAATATTTTATAAATACTGTATACCCTATAGTATTCTCCATCCATTCTCTGTGCACTGCTATGCACCCCTAAACATTTTTAAAAACAAAGGAGCATAAACAGATATTTCAATATATGTGAAGCAAGAAACTGTTATTGTGCAAAGTTTTCTAGAACTGTGTAAGGTTATAAAGTATTATGCAGAGGATTACTTGTAAATATTAGGAAAAAAACTATTCTAATGCAATGTACAGCTTCAATTGCTAGAGGCAACATTATTAACTACAGTATACTGTTCACAGCTGTACAATTTTCTTTCCACTATGAGATAATATATTGAGTTGAGGTGCTATCAATGTTTTTACTGACTGTTTTAATTCATGAAAAAAGGTGGAGGAAGGTGGATACAATATTAATGTGTATTTATGGTCAAAATGTAAAACCATATATTCATTTACTCATTGTGTTTGAAGGATTTCTAGCCTACACGTATTATTCTGAATGATCTTGAAGTGTGTAAAATTACTTTGTGAGGATCCCCACACATTTACTTCCTTGAATTCTGGCATGCATATTCATAATGCCCAGGAAGTAGGCACTGCTGTGTCACAGAGCCTGAGTTCTGAAAGACAGAGGTGCTGAGAAGAGGCGTTTCGGGAGGCAGAGTCAGTACAGCAATCACAGCTTGCAGGCAGCAAGGTACCATGGGATATGTAGTCCTTAGAAATGGAAAATAAACAGCAGAGGAGAAGCTGTAATGCATGCAGGAAATACAGGAAGTTGTGGAAAGAGATTACCAGCAGACGGGCAGAACTCACAACATAAAGGAGATCTTTTAGGTAAGCTTATATTGGATTGTGAAATATAGCTATTGTTTGTATTGTTATTACCAGTGGCAGTCGGTGCTCCACTTATGAGGGGGGGTGGCAAACAGTTTGGTCGGTTGGTCCTCCATTAGTCAAAACCCCCACCCCCCCGCCGCTTTCTCGTCCACTCACCAGCCCCGCACATACCTCATCTAGGTTGCGGCAGCTTCGGCTACTTCCTGCGTTTACAATTCCTTGGCAGCTTCACCCTACATCTCCTCTTCCTCAGCGGCTTCCTTCGTGTTCCCAATACGGCCACTTTTCTTGGCCAGTCGGGGCTTACAACCCGCTTCCTGATTGGCCAGAAGGAGAGGCAGGCAGACAATAGTAAATATTAGTAAATATTAATTTGCTATTGTCACACAACTGGGTGGACTCAGGGTGCAGTGCTCTGTGCCCCGAGCCCACCCTTTTTTTAAGCCAATTAGAGCCTCAGGCACTAATCATGTGCTTCTAAAAAAAAAAAAATGAACCCTATTGAAATCCATACGTCCGGTGCCCTGTATGTATGCCCCTGCGCCCCTAACGGAGGGACCGCCACTGTTTATTACAATGCTCATGATATAAATTGAAAGTATGTGCTATGACAATATGTTTCCTTTAAGTAAAAGCGTTGTATTTATTACGATGGCAAACATTTCTATTTTCCGTTGCTTAGTGCTTCAGCTACTTTCCTCACAAGGAAAATAGCTTGGCTAATCCAGAAAGGGCTGCACAGTGTTAAAATACCTTTAATAGCCATATTTGCATTTTTGGCAGGGCCCTGTAAATATGGCAACAGTGTTTTCTCAAATGATGTTCTTGCAACTCCTAAAATACCCTGCAATTTTCCACACAATTTATTGTGTTTTAAAATGTTTCCAGAGCAATTCTTAATCAATGAATAGAACGTACTTCTTCTTTGTCTCAGTTCTCAGAAAGCAGTGACCTGATGGGATTTTGAACAACCATAATCTTTGATATACTGGACTTGACCTGCTTGTCCACCACCCTGCAGAGAAGTACAAGAAAATGTGTCAGGCTTATAACATTTTAAACTTTAACCAATGAAGCATACGCCAGCATTATCAAATTGCACATACATTTTCAGTAAAAAAGTACAGTTTGCTTGCCAGGAAAAAAAAAAAATCATTCCCTTATTTGACCTAAATACAGGGCAGTCTAACTTGCATGTGGCTTCTAATGAACATTGGGGATGCTTAATGCTTTCAAGTAGGCCTGCCTACGTAAAATTCTTCTGACATTTCCTATGGTTCACAATAAATACTCCAATGTCTGCTTTAAAGATCACTTTCAGCTCAGAAAGTTTTACATTGAAGCTCAAGGTGATATTTACCTTTAAGAAAGACAATTATGGGTTATAAAAACAGGCATAATTGCATAGTAAATTTAATAAGTCATAAGATAAAAGGGAAACAATAATAGATAAGGCAAATACCATAAATCAGAGTGGCATTTTGAAAGAAAATAATAACATTACATTCACACGATTTTAGTCAAAATAATTCCGCAACACAGTAATAAAACATTTAGGGACTGCCAGGTTTTGAATTTTCAGAACGTTCTTCCATTCTCCACTAACATTCTCCATGTTTAAAATGTGGCAAATTGCCTGAGAACATGCTTTTTGAGAATGTAAAACCCAAAGAGTGCACACAGTACAGAACACCTTTTTTATTATTTTGCAATTTATTAGTGGCAGATGTGCAGAGAATATGTATAAATGGATCAGGATGAGAATGTATTTTAAATCTCCTGTCTCATTTCCTCTTTGCATGGCATCAGTGCTGGCACCAGGCAAACCCTGCCTTCAAGCTGAATAAAAACAAAGTTGTGGTGGAAGCTACATTTGTTCTCTGAGAAATTGACCAAGCATGCAAAGGAATAAGTGCTGTACAGTAATTTTAAAGGATCTTTCAATGCTATGTCCTGGCACAGACTTAAAAGTAAGTCAAATTTAAAAAAAGAATATAGCTTATACAGTACAATTGCTACACAAGCCATATAGTAATTTAATGTTATTAGAAATGACCTTTACTTTTCAAACTACAGCGCTGTTGTTTTCAGAAAAAATTCAATGCAATATGGCAACTTAAAGGTGTTCTGTACACAGTTGGTGCACAGAATCCCGAGAAATATAATTTCCTGCTTGAGCGAGGAACTATAAACTAAGATATAAGTCAGGTTTTAGGCATCCTCTGCAACAGAAATGTACTTTTTGGTGATATACTCACTAAAGATTATGCAGACACTGCAACTTTTCTCATCAGCACACAAAAAGTGCATCAGCTGATTAAATCAATTGGTCACTCCCATTCAGAATCAGTATCCAAAGATACAAAGTGGAATCAACATCTTTTTCGTCAGAGCAGAAACAGATAGGAATCCTCAACAAGTTTGCATTGTGCATTGATCACCCACAGGGGATTTTTTTTCCCCAACACAAGTGGAGTTACTCTTTACATTTTTAACAGTGCCCCAAGCACTGCTGTGGCATTAAAACATACATTTTGACTTTAATATATGTATATCTATTAATATATGTATTTGTATTAATATATGTATTTTCAGATAATTAAAAAAAATCAACACTTTTTGTATAGCCACTGTAGTTTACCATGTAAATAAAGATGTTTAAAATGTATGTATTTTGACTCTTTCTCAGCTAAAACATGGTGTGCTTTAACCGTTTCCTACTCGGCCACTGTACATATACAGCTGATAACACAAACTTGCCACCACTCTCATTTATAGCTGGCTATCGCAGTAAGCAGCTTTGGGAGGCTAAAACAGGTACCAACAAGTGTCTGGGGAATGCCCAGGAAAAAGCCAAAGTCTACTTACCACCAGCTTGCAGACAACCAAATTGACCTATCTAACAGTATGCGTTAAAAAAGGGGTTTAGTCCGCACGCATTTGCAAACGCATGCGTGAGCCACAGAGCCACGTCACGGCACCCTTGTATCTGTGGTCCTAACACTAAAGTATAAGTGTCCCCGCAGTGGAGGCACATGCATTTAATGGATAAATGAGAGCAGGTGGCTGGAGGGGAGCCCACCCCACCTTAAAGGTACAGGAGCACACCAAACACCCAGCAAGAGCACAATGGCCGCAAAGGTGCTGGTGCACTGCTGGACCAATACAAACACTCACGTGATAACACAAACTTGCCACCACTCTCATTTATAGCTGGCTATCGCAGTAAGCAGCTTTGGGAGGCTAAAACAGGTACCAACAAGTGTCTGGGGAATGCCCAGGAAAAAGCCAAAGTCTACTTACCACCAGCTTGCAGACAACCAAATTGACCTATCTAACAGTATGCGTTAAAAAAGGGGTTTAGTCCGCACGCATTTGCAAACGCATGCGTGAGCCACAGAGCCACGTCACGGCACCCTTGTATCTGTGGTCCTAACACTAAAGTATAAGTGTCCCCGCAGTGGAGGCACATGCATTTAATGGATAAATGAGAGCAGGTGGCTGGAGGGGAGCCCACCCCACCTTAAAGGTACAGGAGCACACCAAACACCCAGCAAGAGCACAATGGCCGCAAAGGTGCTGGTGCACTGCTGGACCAATACAAACACTCACGTGATAACACAAACTTGCCACCACTCTCATTTATAGCTGGCTATCGCAGTAAGCAGCTTTGGGAGGCTAAAACAGGTACCAACAAGTGTCTGGGGAATGCCCAGGAAAAAGCCAAAGTCTACTTACCACCAGCTTGCAGACAACCAAATTGACCTATCTAACAGTATGCGTTAAAAAAGGGGTTTAGTCCGCACGCATTTGCAAACGCATGCGTGAGCCACAGAGCCACGTCACGGCACCCTTGTATCTGTGGTCCTAACACTAAAGTATAAGTGTCCCCGCAGTGGAGGCACATGCATTTAATGGATAAATGAGAGCAGGTGGCTGGAGGGGAGCCCACCCCACCTTAAAGGTACAGGAGCACACCAAACACCCAGCAAGAGCACAATGGCCGCAAAGGTGCTGGTGCACTGCTGGACCAATACAAACACTCACGTGATAACACAAACTTGCCACCACTCTCATTTATAGCTGGCTATCGCAGTAAGCAGCTTTGGGAGGCTAAAACAGGTACCAACAAGTGTCTGGGGAATGCCCAGGAAAAAGCCAAAGTCTACTTACCACCAGCTTGCAGACAACCAAATTGACCTATCTAACAGTATGCGTTAAAAAAGGGGTTTAGTCCGCACGCATTTGCAAACGCATGCGTGAGCCACAGAGCCACGTCACGGCACCCTTGTATCTGTGGTCCTAACACTAAAGTATAAGTGTCCCCGCAGTGGAGGCACATGCATTTAATGGATAAATGAGAGCAGGTGGCTGGAGGGGAGCCCACCCCACCTTAAAGGTACAGGAGCACACCAAACACCCAGCAAGAGCACAATGGCCGCAAAGGTGCTGGTGCACTGCTGGACCAATACAAACACTCACGTGATAACACAAACTTGCCACCACTCTCATTTATAGCTGGCTATCGCAGTAAGCAGCTTTGGGAGGCTAAAACAGGTACCAACAAGTGTCTGGGGAATGCCCAGGAAAAAGCCAAAGTCTACTTACCACCAGCTTGCAGACAACCAAATTGACCTATCTAACAGTATGCGTTAAAAAAGGGGTTTAGTCCGCACGCATTTGCAAACGCATGCGTGAGCCACAGAGCCACGTCACGGCACCCTTGTATCTGTGGTCCTAACACTAAAGTATAAGTGTCCCCGCAGTGGAGGCACATGCATTTAATGGATAAATGAGAGCAGGTGGCTGGAGGGGAGCCCACCCCACCTTAAAGGTACAGGAGCACACCAAACACCCAGCAAGAGCACAATGGCCGCAAAGGTGCTGGTGCACTGCTGGACCAATACAAACACTCACGTGATAACACAAACTTGCCACCACTCTCATTTATAGCTGGCTATCGCAGTAAGCAGCTTTGGGAGGCTAAAACAGGTACCAACAAGTGTCTGGGGAATGCCCAGGAAAAAGCCAAAGTCTACTTACCACCAGCTTGCAGACAACCAAATTGACCTATCTAACAGTATGCGTTAAAAAAGGGGTTTAGTCCGCACGCATTTGCAAACGCATGCGTGAGCCACAGAGCCACGTCACGGCACCCTTGTATCTGTGGTCCTAACACTAAAGTATAAGTGTCCCCGCAGTGGAGGCACATGCATTTAATGGATAAATGAGAGCAGGTGGCTGGAGGGGAGCCCACCCCACCTTAAAGGTACAGGAGCACACCAAACACCCAGCAAGAGCACAATGGCCGCAAAGGTGCTGGTGCACTGCTGGACCAATACAAACACTCACGTGATAACACAAACTTGCCACCACTCTCATTTATAGCTGGCTATCGCAGTAAGCAGCTTTGGGAGGCTAAAACAGGTACCAACAAGTGTCTGGGGAATGCCCAGGAAAAAGCCAAAGTCTACTTACCACCAGCTTGCAGACAACCAAATTGACCTATCTAACAGTATGCGTTAAAAAAGGGGTTTAGTCCGCACGCATTTGCAAACGCATGCGTGAGCCACAGAGCCACGTCACGGCACCCTTGTATCTGTGGTCCTAACACTAAAGTATAAGTGTCCCCGCAGTGGAGGCACATGCATTTAATGGATAAATGAGAGCAGGTGGCTGGAGGGGAGCCCACCCCACCTTAAAGGTACAGGAGCACACCAAACACCCAGCAAGAGCACAATGGCCGCAAAGGTGCTGGTGCACTGCTGGACCAATACAAACACTCACGTGATAACACAAACTTGCCACCACTCTCATTTATAGCTGGCTATCGCAGTAAGCAGCTTTGGGAGGCTAAAACAGGTACCAACAGGTGTCTGGGGAATGCCCAGGAAAAAGCCAAAGTCTACTTACCACCAGCTTGCAGACAACCAAATTGACCTATCTAACAGTATGCGTTAAAAAAGGGGTTTAGTCCGCACGCATTTGCAAACGCATGCGTGAGCCACAGAGCCACGTCACGGCACCCTTGTATCTGTGGTCCTAACACTAAAGTATAAGTGTCCCCGCAGTGGAGGCACATGCATTTAATGGATAAATGAGAGCAGGTGGCTGGAGGGGAGCCCACCCCACCTTAAAGGTACAGGAGCACACCAAACACCCAGCAAGAGCACAATGGCCGCAAAGGTGCTGGTGCACTGCTGGACCAATACAAACACTCACGTGATAACACAAACTTGCCACCACTCTCATTTATAGCTGGCTATCGCAGTAAGCAGCTTTGGGAGGCTAAAACAGGTACCAACAAGTGTCTGGGGAATGCCCAGGAAAAAGCCAAAGTCTACTTACCACCAGCTTGCAGACAACCAAATTGACCTATCTAACAGTATGCGTTAAAAAAGGGGTTTAGTCCGCACGCATTTGCAAACGCATGCGTGAGCCACAGAGCCACGTCACGGCACCCTTGTATCTGTGGTCCTAACACTAAAGTATAAGTGTCCCCGCAGTGGAGGCACATGCATTTAATGGATAAATGAGAGCAGGTGGCTGGAGGGGAGCCCACCCCACCTTAAAGGTACAGGAGCACACCAAACACCCAGCAAGAGCACAATGGCCGCAAAGGTGCTGGTGCACTGCTGGACCAATACAAACACTCACGTGATAACACAAACTTGCCACCACTCTCATTTATAGCTGGCTATCGCAGTAAGCAGCTTTGGGAGGCTAAAACAGGTACCAACAAGTGTCTGGGGAATGCCCAGGAAAAAGCCAAAGTCTACTTACCACCAGCTTGCAGACAACCAAATTGACCTATCTAACAGTATGCGTTAAAAAAGGGGTTTAGTCCGCACGCATTTGCAAACGCATGCGTGAGCCACAGAGCCACGTCACGGCACCCTTGTATCTGTGGTCCTAACACTAAAGTATAAGTGTCCCCGCAGTGGAGGCACATGCATTTAATGGATAAATGAGAGCAGGTGGCTGGAGGGGAGCCCACCCCACCTTAAAGGTACAGGAGCACACCAAACACCCAGCAAGAGCACAATGGCCGCAAAGGTGCTGGTGCACTGCTGGACCAATACAAACACTCACGTGATAACACAAACTTGCCACCACTCTCATTTATAGCTGGCTATCGCAGTAAGCAGCTTTGGGAGGCTAAAACAGGTACCAACAAGTGTCTGGGGAATGCCCAGGAAAAAGCCAAAGTCTACTTACCACCAGCTTGCAGACAACCAAATTGACCTATCTAACAGTATGCGTTAAAAAAGGGGTTTAGTCCGCACGCATTTGCAAACGCATGCGTGAGCCACAGAGCCACGTCACGGCACCCTTGTATCTGTGGTCCTAACACTAAAGTATAAGTGTCCCCGCAGTGGAGGCACATGCATTTAATGGATAAATGAGAGCAGGTGGCTGGAGGGGAGCCCACCCCACCTTAAAGGTACAGGAGCACACCAAACACCCAGCAAGAGCACAATGGCCGCAAAGGTGCTGGTGCACTGCTGGACCAATACAAACACTCACGTGATAACACAAACTTGCCACCACTCTCATTTATAGCTGGCTATCGCAGTAAGCAGCTTTGGGAGGCTAAAACAGGTACCAACAAGTGTCTGGGGAATGCCCAGGAAAAAGCCAAAGTCTACTTACCACCAGCTTGCAGACAACCAAATTGACCTATCTAACAGTATGCGTTAAAAAAGGGGTTTAGTCCGCACGCATTTGCAAACGCATGCGTGAGCCACAGAGCCACGTCACGGCACCCTTGTATCTGTGGTCCTAACACTAAAGTATAAGTGTCCCCGCAGTGGAGGCACATGCATTTAATGGATAAATGAGAGCAGGTGGCTGGAGGGGAGCCCACCCCACCTTAAAGGTACAGGAGCACACCAAACACCCAGCAAGAGCACAATGGCCGCAAAGGTGCTGGTGCACTGCTGGACCAATACAAACACTCACGTGATAACACAAACTTGCCACCACTCTCATTTATAGCTGGCTATCGCAGTAAGCAGCTTTGGGAGGCTAAAACAGGTACCAACAAGTGTCTGGGGAATGCCCAGGAAAAAGCCAAAGTCTACTTACCACCAGCTTGTTAGGACCACAGATACAAGGGTGCCGTGACGTGGCTCTGTGGCTCACGCATGCGTTTGCAAATGCGTGCGGACTAAACCCCTTTTTTAACGCATACTGTTAGATAGGTCAATTTGGTTGTCTGCAAGCTGGTGGTAAGTAGACTTTGGCTTTTTCCTGGGCATTCCCCAGACACTTGTTGGTACCTGTTTTAGCCTCCCAAAGCTGCTTACTGCGATAGCCAGCTATAAATGAGAGTGGTGGCAAGTTTGTGTTATCACGTGAGTGTTTGTATTGGTCCAGCAGTGCACCAGCACCTTTGCGGCCATTGTGCTCTTGCTGGGTGTTTGGTGTGCTCCTGTACCTTTAAGGTGGGGTGGGCTCCCCTCCAGCCACCTGCTCTCATTTATCCATTAAATGCATGTGCCTCCACTGCGGGGACACTTATACTTTAGTGTTAGGACCACAGATACAAGGGTGCCGTGACGTGGCTCTGTGGCTCACGCATGCGTTTGCAAATGCGTGCGGACTAAACCCCTTTTTTAACGCATACTGTTAGATAGGTCAATTTGGTTGTCTGCAAGCTGGTGGTAAGTAGACTTTGGCTTTTTCCTGGGCATTCCCCAGACACTTGTTGGTACCTGTTTTAGCCTCCCAAAGCTGCTTACTGCGATAGCCAGCTATAAATGAGAGTGGTGGCAAGTTTGTGTTATCACGTGAGTGTTTGTATTGGTCCAGCAGTGCACCAGCACCTTTGCGGCCATTGTGCTCTTGCTGGGTGTTTGGTGTGCTCCTGTACCTTTAAGGTGGGGTGGGCTCCCCTCCAGCCACCTGCTCTCATTTATCCATTAAATGCATGTGCCTCCACTGCGGGGACACTTATACTTTAGTGTTAGGACCACAGATACAAGGGTGCCGTGACGTGGCTCTGTGGCTCACGCATGCGTTTGCAAATGCGTGCGGACTAAACCCCTTTTTTAACGCATACTGTTAGATAGGTCAATTTGGTTGTCTGCAAGCTGGTGGTAAGTAGACTTTGGCTTTTTCCTGGGCATTCCCCAGACACTTGTTGGTACCTGTTTTAGCCTCCCAAAGCTGCTTACTGCGATAGCCAGCTATAAATGAGAGTGGTGGCAAGTTTGTGTTATCACGTGAGTGTTTGTATTGGTCCAGCAGTGCACCAGCACCTTTGCGGCCATTGTGCTCTTGCTGGGTGTTTGGTGTGCTCCTGTACCTTTAAGGTGGGGTGGGCTCCCCTCCAGCCACCTGCTCTCATTTATCCATTAAATGCATGTGCCTCCACTGCGGGGACACTTATACTTTAGTGTTAGGACCACAGATACAAGGGTGCCGTGACGTGGCTCTGTGGCTCACGCATGCGTTTGCAAATGCGTGCGGACTAAACCCCTTTTTTAACGCATACTGTTAGATAGGTCAATTTGGTTGTCTGCAAGCTGGTGGTAAGTAGACTTTGGCTTTTTCCTGGGCATTCCCCAGACACTTGTTGGTACATATACAGCTGAGCAGGAGCTGAACAAGCATCATTCTGGGGGGACGGGTCCGTATGTCCTCCCAGAACTGTGCCTCTTATGCACTAATCACAAGACCAGTGGAGCCAGCAGCAATGTTCTTGATCACCGGCACACCAGTGCAGCGTTGCCTCTACCTGCTGCCTGTACTGAACCTGGCCTGTTTAATCATCACGTTTCAGCCTGTTGCTTGGACTGATCCTTTGCCTATTTGCTGACTATATCTCTGCCTGTGCCCGAACTGACCCATCTGCGTGTCTGACTGAGTATGCTCCTGTGAGACACCCATCCCAGCCATCCCCCGCGGATAACGGCACTCCTGGAATCACTTTTGTTCTTCCTTTTTTTCAGCCTCCTGTACTTCCTGGCCACTGAGGGGCAGCTGTGTACCAGTATGCTAGGCTTGCTTGGCTTGGAGCAAAAGGGACTGCTATAGGTGATGCTATACTAAGCTATATTCTTTGACCATTCATATAGAGGCAACCAGTACAGTACATTGGTTTTGATACAATTGGTTTGTGTGATACACAAGATACAACGTCCAGTATATACTCAGTCCAAAAAGTGAAAAAGTCTCACACATGTGGTATTGCCTTACTCAGAAGGAGTAATAGAATGGGCTTTGGGATGTAATTTTAAGTATTCCCATGTGTGTGAGAAATATCTTATTAGATTGACAACCGTGTAAAAAAAATAATATTCTTTCTGCATTTTCCAAGAATGTGTGGAAAAACAATGAAATCTTCAAAAGACTCACCATGCCGCTTAAAACACCTTGGGGTGTTTGCTTTCCAAAATTTGGACATTTTTAGGTGTTTCCACAGTCCTGGTGTTTCATGGCCTCCAAAAATGTGATAGGTAGTCAGGAAATTAGGTGTGTAATTAATACAACTAGAGTGCCTAAGGATGCTCCGGGAATTTTGGGCCCCTCTGTGTGGCTAGGCTGTGAAAAAGTCTCACACATGTATTGCTATACTCAGGAGGAGTAGCAGAAAAGTGTTTTGGGATGTAATTCTAAGTATACCTATAATGTGTGTTAGAAATATTTTATTTGAGAACTGTCAGAAGTGTCTGCTGGTTCAAGCATCCTGATTTTGGCTATGGCATTCTTCTTGTCTGTCTGTCCACCTGCAAGCTGATTAATGTGTCCAGTTTCTGGGTGGAGACCAGACCTGATTCAAGCCAGCCAAACCAGTCTCATGCTTGTGATAGAGTGTGATAAAGTGTGTATTATCTTACAAGCTCCCTGTCTGTCTGCCCTGCTCTGTTAAATTGGATTTTCCTGTGTATGACCTTGGATCAGATAACAGCTATTCTCTGAACTCTGCCTGCCTTTTACCTGGACTGTCATTGAACCACTTTGCCTGTCTGCCAACCGCAAGTACCTGTTTGTTCAATTTACACATGCCCTGGCGTTGTAGCCAGACACTATAGCAGTGTGTACAAATCTTGGGGGCAACCGAGTACCTTTAGGCCTGCTTGCCTTATGGGAAAGGGGGCTGCTATAGGTGAAGAACACATTAGCCACCTATAGTGTCTGACCACCTGCATTTGGGGTAAGCGTGACAAGCACTTTGTGTAAAAAAATACATTTTCATTTTTTTCCTGCATTTTCCAAAAACTTGTGGCAAAAATGACTATGCCTTTCAGGAAATACAGTGTGTGTTTGCTTTCCAAATGGGGGTCATATTGTGGGTGTTCCCACTGTCTTCATCCTGCAGGACCTCCAAAATGTGCAAGGTAGTTAGGAAATTAGATGTATGTGCAATTTATGCTCCTTGAAAGCCCTTGGATTTTAGTCCTCTCTGTGCATCTAGGCTGTAAAAAGGCCCACATATGTGGTATCCCTATTCAGGAGACATAAAAAAAATGTCTTTTTAAGGTGTAATGATATGTATGCCTATCATGTATATGGGAAATAAATTGTTAAAATACAAACTTTGTGAAAAAAAAGTGTATTTGCTTGGGCAGCAATTAAACATGCAAGTATGGAAACTGAAGGATACTACTTTTTATCAAAGTATTTTCATAATAGTGCAAAGAAACTATTTGTACCACTGGAACTTTCAATTTCCATTCCTTTTCCTTTCAACAAACAGGCACAGTTTTGCTGTTCATTAACTAAAGCAGACCATTAAACAGACGGAAGTCCTTGAAGTTGAGAGGTTCTTGACTATATTATAAGGATTGTAGTGGAGAGGGCACAGGAAATACCCTGGGCACATAAAACAGCTTTAGCTGAGAGAATGATACTTGTAATAATCTCTGCACTTGTTATTGTACACTGGATAAACAACATTCTCCAGTGAATTATTCAAAGCCTTGATGTTCTGCACAGCACATGAGAAACAAAATGTAAACATCAATTCTGCAAGAGCAGTTATATACCTATTGCATTAGCGGTCTCTAAAAATGTCATGGCTCATTGACAAAAGAGATAAACCCCTTTCTATCCTACTCCAAATGTAAAGCACACACTTTGTTATCACTGGCACACTTTAATTATTATTATTTTTTAAACTTGCAATGTTTTTTTTATTTTTTTAGATAAAGGATCATTTATCAATTCTGTTATAGCATCCTCATTTTCTGAGAAACATACTAATGCAAAAGGTATCATTGTCAAATACAAAATGGGGAAAGATAACAATAGTGCTTAGGAGGCTCAGAGTGCTGGATCCACGTGAAAGGACCAAACCCTAGACATTCACCATCTATCTCTAACATAGATAACATTATAAAAGTATAACATAATAAAAGTATCAAATACTAGTAATGCTAGTAGTTTAAAATAGGGTTTGGGTTCCGGCTATAAGTGGCCTAGGGGTATCTTTAAAAGCAGGGAGTAGGGATAAACATAAGGCTTGGTCCAAACCTTGGCTACTGTGCACATGAACGCCTAAACATTTACCTTACATTTACATCGGGAGCCAAACACCATGTACAGTATAATAGTAATATTACTGCCACTACTTGCCGCTACTTTCCATAACAGTTTCCCACTGTCGATGTTTGTTAAGGATGTTAACAACTGGCCTTCCAAGCTGCATGTTTCAACAAGACAGGGTGAGGGCATTACTAAAGTTGCTGCATGTACCAAATTGCTTTGGTACATGCCCCCCATGGCTGTGGTCACCCCCCAAGCCATTTGTTTTACAATCCCTAGCATATTAGCCTAGAAAATTGCATTTACTGTTTTTTTTTAACACTTGGCTCCCATTGACTACAGTGGAGTTCAGATATGGTACCTGAATTTTAGTTATGTTTTCCAAACCTGCCCCAAAACAAACTCCAGTACATTCAGCTCATCAGTACTCGGAGCGGGAGCCTGTGAATTTACATAGTGGACCCATTTATTTCATATTTTGAATTAACTGGTGTTGTAGGTCATGGCAGTAGTATGACCTATACCCATGAGAAATGAAAAGAACAAGTCCTAGAAAAGACAATTACAATTTCAGCTTGTTTCCATGGCACAATGGAAATCACAATGTTATCAGCCAATGTTGATCAATGAAAAGTGGTAAGAACTTGCTGAATAACAAGCAATGTCCAATGGATTCAAAGGCTCTTGGTAATTTCAAAGTCAGCAAAGGTGAACTAAATGACTAGAATACTCAAGTAGATATCACTCGACTTATTTACAATATCACAAACCTGTTTAAGTGAACCTGTGCTCAGTTTTACTTTTTTTTCTATCAGTAAATTTTGTAAATAAGTACGGTAGTTTTTCTCCTTCACTGATGTGCGCTGATGAGGCTGCATTGATGGGCACTGATAGAGAGCACTGATGGACACTGATGAGGTGGCACTGATGAGGAGTCAGTAATATGCAGCACTGATAGGCGGCACTGATATGCAGCACTGATGAGCACTGATAGGTGGCACTGATGGGCACTGATAGGTGGCTCTGATGGGCACTGATAGGCAGCATTTATGGGCAATGATAGGTGGTATGGATAGGCGGTACTGATGGGCAGCACTGATTAGCAGGCACCGATGGGCACTGAAAGGCAGCACTGACTGGCATTACTGATTAGTGATTGGACACAGCTGGTCATATGGGTAAAGAGCTGCTTAATCTGCTCATTACTGAGATCGGTAAGCGCGTTGAGACTGGGGTGAGAGAGGATCCCGCCCGCCATCATAATTATTTATTTCACATTACATGCTAGAGGGAACATGGATTACTTGTTTTAAAGCTTGCCTAAATGATGTAAATCATTAATGTCCATGGTCTGAGCACAGGTGCACTTTAACAACATTAAACTTGTCAATAAAACACAATTCGTTCAATCTTGCACAGCCCCGTGAAAACTAATAAACAGCCTCCTGTAGTAAGTAAATTTAACCCTTAACCCTTAATTACCAACTACTGTAAGAAGATAATAGTTGTCGATATAATGTAAAACACCTTCTTATGCTTGAGTAAAAGACCCCAAAGCACAATAGAACAATTTTGAGAGGACTGACGTCTTGATAATAAAGCCTCATACACACGATCTTATTTTCCGCAGACAAAACCTCAGACTTTTGTACGAAGGCGTGTGCCTGGATTTTGTCTTGCATACAAATGGCAAGGAATGGTCGGCCAACAGACACGAACGTAGTGACATACTACGTGTTTTTTCAGATCTTTAGCGCCACCCTTTGGGCTCCTGCTGCTAATTTCGTGTTAGTAGAAGTTTGGTGGGTGTTGATTCGCGCTTTTCATTTCGCGCTTTTCCTTCAGTGCTTTTCAGTTCATTTCTGAACGGCCGTTCGTCAACCAGACATGTTGCAGAATCGGAGGAGATAACGTGTTATTTATTATTGGCCTTGGAGTTATTGCTTTGACCCAAGTCCAGTCCAGGAACAGGAGGAGGAGGAGTTCTTGGACCAAAAATTGGTTGCTTTATTAATCATGACCAATTATGCCATATGTCTTTGCTGCGGGAGCTCCAGGAGAATAACCCAGATGATTTTCAGAATTATCCCTGGATGATGGACCCCTGCTTTCACCAACTCTTTGCATTGTTGACCCCCTAAATTAAGAAGCAGGACACATGCATGAGGCTTTTA
This sequence comes from Lithobates clamitans, assembly GCA_037952925.1. Classification (NCBI taxonomy): domain Eukaryota; kingdom Metazoa; phylum Chordata; class Amphibia; order Anura; family Ranidae; genus Lithobates; species Lithobates clamitans. The sequence continues at coordinate 9,009,110 of JBBGZY010000655.1, forward strand.
TTTTATGTTTTGGTTGAATAATAATGATTTGATTTGTTATATTTTCTATATTTTTGAATGCACTTATTTTTGAATGCACATAGAATGCACTTTTTGGTTAAGTTCTATTGGCAGATTACGTCAAATTACAGTTTGGGAGTAGGCAGTTACATTTAAAAAAATATAATGTAAAATTGACAAGGGACACCAACATAGTTGTATCTTTGATCTTAAAAACTACGGGCAGGGGTGGACTGAAAACTCATGGGGCCCCCGGGTAATAGGAGATTTTGGGGCTCCCCAGCAAGCTGCATGCTGTGAGGGCACTTCATAGGAGGGAGGGGCCAGGAGCAGCGAAGAGGGACCTGAGAAGAGGAGGATCTGGGCTGCTCTGTGCAAAACCAACTGCACAGAGGAGGTAAGTATGACATGCTTGTTATTTTAAAAATAAATAAAAAAACAAGACTTTACAAACCCTTTAATTAAAACCAGCAACTGTTGAGACAACACCTTGTTCAGGTCTATGTACAGTATAATGTACAGAGTACGTGGGTCAGGAGTAAGTAACAAACAAAACAACATATAGAGCAGTTGGGATGAGCGCCACGCTCACATCAGAGTCCTCCCTTACACCAAAGTCCCAACATTCTCCCTACACATCACAGTCCGCAGAGTCAGTCCCCCCTTTACATCAGAATCTCCCCTTATGACAGAGCCCCCAGAATGGCACCCTATGGCAGAGCCCCCAGAGTAGTAACTTACGGCAGAGCCCCCAGAGTAGGGATGAGCCGAACACCCCCCGGTTCGGTTCGCACCAGAACCCGCGAACGGACCGCAAGTTCGCACGAACGTTAGAACCCCATTGACGTCTATGGGACTCGAACGTTCAAAATCAAAAGTGCTCATTTTAAAGGCTAATTTGCATGGTATTGTCCTAAAAAGGGTTTGGGGACCCAGGTCCTACCCCAGGGGACATGTATCAATGCAAAAAAAACTTTTAAAAACGGCCGTTTTTTCGGGAGCAGTGATTTTAATGATGCTTAAAGTAAAAAAAAAAAAAGTGAAATATTCCTTTAAATATCGTACCTGGGGGGTGTCTATAGTATGCCTGTAAAGTGACGCGTGTTTCCCATGTTTAGAACAGTCCCTGCACCAAATGTCATTTTTAAAGGAAAAAATCTCATTTAAAACTGCTTGCGGGTTTAATGTCATGTCGGGTCATGGCAATATGGATGAAAATCAGTGAGACAAACGGCATGGGTACCCCCCAGTCCATTACCAGGCCCTTTGGGTCTTGTATGGATATTAAGGGGAACCCCGCACCCAAATTAAAATAAGGAAAGGTCCCTATATACTCTGAACAGCAGTATACAGGCGGTGCAAACAAGACAGGGACTGTAGGTTTGTTGTTAAGTAGAATCTGTTTGTAATTTTGAACATTTTTAATGTGTTTAGCTCCAGCCAAAAAATCTTTTCTAAGCTTTTTGGAAAACATAGGGAAGGGTTATCACCCCTGTGACATTTGTTTTGCGTCTTTCCTCCTCTTCAGAAGATTTCACCACCAGACACACTGTACTAAATGTAAATAGTCTAGCTGCCTGACCGTGGTACTAATAGGATCAAAAAGAACACCTGTAATTTTCTTCAGGTAGCTTTATATACTGTAACCAGACAAGCCTGCCTGTCAGTAGGAAGATAACAGGAACGGATCTAGCTGAACACTGTGAGCAGGACGTACTGCACTAAATGTATATAGCAGGAACGGATCTAGCTGAACACTGTGAGCAGGACGCACTGCACTGAATGTAAATAGCAGGAACGGATCTAGCTGAACACTGTGAGCAGGACGCACTGCACTAAATGTAAATACCAGGAACGGATCTAGCTGAACACTGTGAGCAGGACGCACTGCACTGAATGTAAATAGCAGGAACGGATCTAGCTGAACACTGTGAGCAGGACGCACTGCACTGAATGTAAATAGCAGGAACGGATGTAGCTGAACACTGTGAGCAGGACGCACTGCACTAAATGTAAATACCAGGAACGGATCTAGCTGAACACTGTGAGCAGGACGCACTGCACTGAATGTAAATAGCAGGAACGGATCTAGCTGAACACTGTGAGCAGGACGCACTGCACTAAATGTAAATACCAGGAACGGATCTAGCTGAACACTGTGAGCAGGACGCACTGCACTGAATGTAAATAGCAGGAACGGATCTAGCTGAACACTGTGAGCGGGACGCACTGCACTGAATGTAAATAGCAGGAACGGATCTAGCTGAACACTGTGAGCAGGACGCACTGCACTAAATGTAAATAGCAGGAACGGATCTAGCTGAACACTGTGAGCAGGACGCACTGCACTGAATGTAAATAGCAGGAACGGATCTAGCTGAACACTGTGAGCAGGACGCACTGCACTAAATGTAAATACCAGGAACGGATCTAGCTGAACACTGTGAGCAGGACGCACTGCACTGAATGTAAATAGCAGGAACGGATCTAGCTGAACACTGTGAGCAGGACGCACTGCACTGAATGTAAATAGCAGGAACGGATCTAGCTGAACACTGTGAGCAGGACGCACTGCACTAAATGTAAATACCAGGAACGGATCTAGCTGAACACTGTGAGCAGGACGCACTGCACTGAATGTAAATAGCAGGAACGGATCTAGCTGAACACTGTGAGCAGGACGCACTGCACTAAATGTAAATACCAGGAACGGATCTAGCTGAACACTGTGAGCAGGACGCACTGCACTGAATGTAAATAGCAGGAACGGATCTAGCTGAACACTGTGAGCAGGACGCACTGCACTAAATGTAAATACCAGGAACGGATCGAGCTGAACACTGTGAGCAGGACGCACTGCACTGAATGTAAATAGCAGGAACGGATCTAGCTGAACACTGTAAGCAGGACGCACTGCACTGAATGTAAATAGCAGGAACGGATCTAGCTGAACACTGTGAGCAGGACGCACTGCACTAAATGTAAATACCAGGAACGGATCTAGCTGAACACTGTGAGCAGGACGCACTGCACTGAATGTAAATAGCAGGAACGGATCTAGCTGAACACTGTGAGCAGGACGCACTGCACTAAATGTAAATACCAGGAACGGATCTAGCTGAACACTGTGAGCAGGACGCACTGCACTGAATGTAAATAGCAGGAACGGATCTAGCTGAACACTGTGAGCAGGACGCACTGCACTGAATGTAAATAGCAGGAACGGATCTAGCTGAACACTGTGAGCAGGACGCACTGCACTAAATGTAAATACCAGGAACGGATCTAGCTGAACACTGTGATGGACGCACTGCACTGAATGTAAATAGCAGGAACGGATCTAGCTGAACACTGTGAGCAGGACGCACTGCACTAAATGTAAATACCAGGAACGGATCTAGCTGAACACTGTGAGCAGGACGCACTGCACTAAATGTAAATAGCAGGAACGGATCTAGCTGAACACTGTGAGCAGGACACACTGCACTAAATGTAAATAGTCTAGATAGAAGATAACAGGAACGGATCTAGCTAAACTGAATACAGTGTATATATATATATGCAACACCTGGGATGCATATATATACACAATACACTGTAAGTGCAGCTAACTGACTGACTGTTCTGCCTAATCTATCTAACTCAAATCAAATGACACTGTCTCTCTCTCTCTCTATCTCTCAGCACACCGGAACACACACTACACAGGGCTGCCGTGCAGGCGGCCTTATATAGTGTGGGGTGTGTACTAAATCCCCTGAGCCATAATTGGCCAAAGCCACCCTGGCTTTGGCCAATTACAGCTCTCTCTACTGACGGCGCTGTGATTGGCCAAGCATGCGGGTCATAGTGCATGCTTGGCCAATAATCAGCCAGCAATGCACTGCGATGCCGCAGTGAATTATGGGCCGTGACGCGCCACACGAATTTGGCGCGAACGGCCCATATCGTTCGCAATTCGGCGAACGACCGAACAGCCGATGTTCGAGTCGAACATGGGTTCGACTCGAACACGAAGCTCATCCCTACCCCAGAGTAGTACCTTACGGCAGAGCCCCCAGAGTGTCACCTTTTATCTGTGTCCTTTTACACACACCTTTGCACCTTAGTGGTTGGTGTGCTAGGCAGCTGGTGGGAAAAGTCTTTAAAAAAAATCCCCTTGTTGCAGGCTCTGAACTGCGCAAGTGAGTCGTGGAGCCAGTTGAATAGTGAACTGCTGTGGTTGGCCACAGATTGGGCATTGAGGCATGTAAATAAAAGCCATGCTTGATGTGTGCCATGATGTCACTGCACAGGTGTGTACCCAGACCTGCTGCCGGATCCGAGGCCAAGCTCGGCAGTTCACCAATTAGATGGCTCCAAATGGCAACAAGTGCATTTTTCATGGGCATGGAATTCTTAGAGCGATTTCTGTTGAGCGGCAGTGGGCACACATGGATCATACAGTATACACACACAGTATACACACAGACACACACACAGTATACAGACACAGTATACACACATACACACACACACAGTATACACACAGACATGCACACAGACATGCACACAGTATACAGACACAGTATATACACAGACACACACAGTATACAGACACAGTATACAGATGCAGTATACAGACACACACACAGTATACACAGAGACACAGTATACAGACATGGACACACACATAGTATACAGACACAGAATACAGACACGGGCACACACAGTATGCAGACACAATGAACAAACACGGACACACACAGTATACAGACACAGTATACAGACACGGACACACACAGTATACACACAGACACACACAGTATACACACAGACACACACACAGTATACAGACACAATATACACACAGACACACACACAGTATACAGACACAGTATAAACACAGACACACACACAGTACACAGACTCAGTATACGGACACACACACGATATACAGACACAATATATGCACAGACACACATACACAGTATACAGACACAATATACACACAGACACAAACACAGTATACAGACACAGTATACACACAGACACACAGAGTATACAGACACAGACACACACACAGTATACAGACACAATATACACACAAATATACACGCAGACACACACACAGTATACAGACACAATATACACACAGACACACACACAGTATACAGACACAGTATACACACAGACACAGTATACACACAGACACATGCACAGTATACAGACACAGTATACACACAGACACACACACACAGTATACACACAGACAAATGCACAGTATACAGACACCAACCCAGTATACACACACAGTATACACACACACACACACACAGTATACACACAGACACACACACAGTATACACACAGACACACACACACAGTATACAGACACACACACAGTATACAGACACAGTATACACACAGACAGTATACACACAGACTACACACACACACACACACACACACACATTAAGCATATACATACACACACAGTACACACACACCAACACTTTTCATCTAGAAATCAGTCTAACACACTGCTGCTGCCCCCATCTCCTGACATGCTGGGACTTGTAGTGCCCCAGCAGCTCACAGACACATTTGGTGGTAATACAGGGGAGGATGATGATGTGCCTGTGTATTGGTGGGCAGGTAATCAGTAGGGAGATGTAGCAGAGATTGAGGGAGAAGTTCAGAACATCCTTCCCCCAGGAGAAGTGCATTTCTCACACACAGAAAAACGATCTAACAGCCTCAGGGACAAGAGCTCTGCTAAAGGAAACACAGCCTCCCCCTTCTGCTCACCAGAGAAAGCACTGATAAAAAGACATTTAACTCAGCCAAGTTAGTCAGCTTACCTTGCATCAGCCTGAAGTCCATCCCACACTGCAGCTGTGTCCCCGCCTCCTTCTCCTCTCCTCCAGCTGTCGGCATATCCTGCTCTCTATTCAAAGAAGCTGCGTGGGGGAAAGGGGCATGTACACTGTGTTACCATTGGCTGAGGAGGTAGTGGAAGGGTGGAGCAGCTATAGCCTCCGAAATTTTACATCAAAATGGTGTCAGTGTCAGACATTTCAGGGACAGATGTATAAATACACAGATTTTTACAATCTGTCCCTGGTTTTACTGAGACTGGCAACCCTGATGGGGACCCCTAGTGGCATGGGGCCCTCAGCCAGTGCCCGAATGCCCAAATGGTCAGTCCGCCCCTGACTAATGGCGTTGTGGTAACTTGCCCGAAAGAAAAAAAAAAAGCATAATAATATTATTCTTGATATCACTAGAAAAAAAAAGCCTTTGAAAATTTGTTTGCAATAACTCAATCAGTATCACCAGCAAAGCAGCTTCATTATTATCCAATTAAAGAAGAAGAGAATGCATTTCGAGATTTCATAATTTGTCACGTCACGAATGTTAATTCTCCATTACGAACGCTAGTTTACAAGACCGACTGCTTATGGGTCGTCCTTGCTTCCGAGCATGCGTGTTTGTATTTTGGACTTTTGTCCGACAGACTTGTGTACACGCGCTCGGAAAATCTGACAACAGACATTTAAAAATGTTAAAACCTGCCATCCAACATTTGTCCACAGAAAATCCGACCACAATTGTCCGATGGAGTGTACAAACGGTCGGATTTTCCGCCAACAGACTGTCATCGCACATTTCCCATCGGAAAATCCGATCCTGTGTACGCGGCTTAAGAGTCTATTTATAAAAATGATGTGTTAATTCTCTTTGTTTCATTGTTATCAATCCAAAATTAATTATTAGAATGTGCTAACTATTATGAATGATGCACATATTCTAAGAAAATTTAAACCTAGAGAAAATACCCTAAAAACATTGAAAAGGAAGAGAAACTGCCCTAAGAACATTCAAACCTAATAAAACATACCGGACATGGGGGCGCATGTGCAGAGCTGAGTGGCATAGTTATGCCTGCTTAGAGCTCCGTTACCTGCAGGACCGGAGAGCATAACAACGGCAGATGTAAGTCACTTACCCGCTCATACATAGTACACATAAGTGCCCACTGCTCCCTGTCACATTACTGACGTATTCTTGGCTACAAATAGCCTCATATGCAGCTGAAAACTGGTAAAGTAGCGCCGCCTCACACAGCTAATAAAATGGTGCTGAAGCCGTCTCCCTCAGAATTGTCACGCAGGGAAGAGCAAACTTTAAAGGCACACACACACAATCTCAACTCCTCTCAGGAAAAAAACGTTTTGGAGATGGAGAATAGTGAGATTACCTCTTAAAATGAAATGGCTTCCCCTGTAACACTGAAACAAATACAAAAACTGTTTCAGAAATCATTAAAAAATACCTCAGACCATATTACCTCCAGCCTCAATAAAGAGATTAGGGAACTGGTCCAACACATGTCTGAACTTGAAATTAGAGTAGATGATATGGAAAATAATACATTGAATTACTCAATAGAAATTGAAAACCTTAAAGAGGAAAATACGGTTCTACAGACCAGATTGGAAGATTATGAAAATCGTGCTAGGCGCTCTAATTTGCGCATTAGAGGAATCCCTGGAACTGTGACTGACTTACAGGCTACAATGATAGCACCTTTTGAGGAACTACAACCAGCTATACCGGTGGAACGCCTCGAGATGGACAGAGTACATAAAGCCCTAACAGCTAAAAAAACAGAAGGTCCTCCTCGCGATATTATCGCAAAGTTCCATTTCTACCGTACCAAGGAACAAATACTAGCTGTGGCAAGAAATAAAGCGGATATTTGGCTTTTTAAATGTTATCCTAGCATTTTAATTAAAGGTTTTACACTATGGAGACTTTGTTTGTTTCCCATATATCCCTTGCTTAAACGAATGGGATCAGAGGGGTTCATGCCTAATCACCATCCAGCTATCCAGCCATCCATGTGAGCAGGCACATTCCTGCAAAAGCGCTAGTGACTCTCTTTTTAAATAAAGGGGTCATTGGTATCTGGTAAGGAAGAAATAAAGAAGCTCTACATTTCCAAGGGCACAATTACCAACTGTTTGCGGACCTTTCCTAACTAACCATCAACAAAAGGCAAGCGTTGAAACCACTTCTTCAGATATTACAACGCAATGTAATAACATATTAGTGAGGTTTTCCTTTTTTCAGTGCGTTTTACTTATCAAGGCTCCAAATACAACTGCCGCACCGCTAATTATCTACAGAACACGTTACAAAACTCTACCAAAGACCCTGATGTCACGCACCGAAGATCGGCCTCATGTTCTTCTGGTAAATCCTCTTTATCATCAAGAAGAAATGAACACCATTATCCACACAAAAGAAGTCACTTTCAATCTCCTGATCCGGATCCGGCTGATTCCATGGACTGAATATTATCTCTCACCAAGGCTCCCCTTTTCTGAGAGATCAACAGAATACACTGGTTCAGATTTATTATCCTAATGACTTTCATATGGTTCTTTTCCTAACATTGAATATTTGGCTATGCTTATGAGAATCCTTTTTCTATTTTCTCATATATATATATATATATATATATATATATATATATATATATATATATATATATATATATATATATATATATATATATATATATATATATGGCTTCAGGCCACTATCTTTTGAAACATACAGAAGTTATTGATATTGCTATTGTCGTCCATTATCATTTTTTAACCATTTTTCTGTCTTATTAAATTGTATTGCATACATTAACAACTCAGTATTCCAGTATTCATATTTTGTGAGTTTTCACACCTTTCATACATGCTTGGGCATTTTCTTTGTTTTTTAATCTTGTTTACAGATTGTTACTGTATAATCTTCATGGCTGACTTTCCATTTTCTGTGCTCCCCTCTTGCTACCCTTGGCTGCTTATTGAACCAGTAGGCAACTGATGGTAGCCAATGTACCCTTGAAGGGAGACTTTTACTCCCCTCAACGGATATGTTATGAACTTACATACGTTATGTTTTATATTCATGACATTTGACATCATCATTCTCTATATGAGCTTTTTTTTCCTTTCCCTTTTATCTTCCTTTATCCCCACCATTCCGGAAGCAAATTCTTTCTTATATCATGTTTGATTGCATGTTACTTTATTTCATGATTCTTTGATTCCATGGTTCCATTAAATATACTATCCCTGAATGTTCAAGGATTTAACATCCCGCAAAAACATACTAAAGCCTTTCGTTCCTTTGCTTCCAAGAAAGCACATATAGTATGTCTCCAAGAAACCTACTTTACTACACAATCCACTTCTAAATTCTTCAGCAACATATATTCCCAAGTATTTACTGCCTCGGCTTCAACAAAACAGCGTGGTGTGTTTATTGCATTTCATCGAAACACCCCATTTACATTGTTAAAAAACTTAAAGATCCTGAAGGCCATTACCTGATTCTTACAGGGCATTTGTTCGATACCGCTACTACCATTGTGTCATATTACGCCCCCAACAAACAGCCCAATTCTTTTCTCTACCATTTACTCCAAACAATAGACTCACGTAAAATAGGTACTGTAATTATTTGTGGAGATTCTAACCAGACTATTTTTTGCTTTTTAGATAAATTGCCAATACCACAGACTCAAAGATCTGACAAACACTCTTTCTCAAAACTCATTTTGAAATATAACTTAGTAGATTTCTGGTGTGAGTTGAAACCTACCAAGAGACAATACATAAATTACTCATATCCTCATCGCTCATTCTCAAGGATTGACCATATATTTTTTACCACAGGTATGGTCACAGGTATTGGGGCGGGGTGACACGGGGAAAGCCACAGGGAAGTCCCGTGAATTCCCCATGCATCAGAGGAGGGCGGGGTCACCGGGTGGCCCAGCCCTCCGTTATATAAGAAGTGTCAGAAGAAGCCAGGCGTCACACGGCTGAAGACTCCCACTGAGGCGGATCGTGTGGACGGAGCAGAGAAGATGCCTGGAGGAAGATGCGGGACGAGAAGAGCGAAGGAAGAAGAAGATGAAGAAGAAGATGGAGGAAGAAGAAGAACACCAAAAAACACCAGAAGAAAGAAGATGGAAGAAGAAGCCGAAAGAAGAAGAAATTAATAAAGGACTTGTCAAAAATCGTCTCTTGTGTTTTTTAAACTTTTTGACACTTCTTTTGTGAAATGGTAGGGGTACATTTGTACACCATTACCAATTCACACAGGGGGGGGCCAGGATCTGGGGGTCCCCTTGTTAAAGGGGGCTTCCAGATTCCGGTAAGCCCTGCGCCCGCAGACATCCACAACCACTGGCCAAGGGTTGTGGGGATGAGGCCCTTCTCCCCATCAACATGGGGACAAGGTGCTTTGGGGGGCTACCCCAAAGCACCCTCCCAATGTTGAGGGCATGTGGCCTGGTACGGTTCAGGAGGGGGGTGGTCTCTTGTCCCCCCTCGTTTCCTGCTGCCTGCCAGGTTGAGTGCTCAGATAAGGGTCTGGTATGGATTTTTGGGGGGACCCCACACCATTTTTTTTTTAAATTTTGGCACGGGGTTCCCCTTAAAATCCATACCAGACCTTAAGGGTCTGGTATGGATTTTGAGGGGGACCCCCACGCTATTTTTTCTTTTAAATTTTGGCAGGTGGTTCCCTTTAATATCCATACCAGACCTGAAGGGCCTGAATGGAATTTAGGGGGACCCCACGCCATTTTTTTTTGCATTGATACATGTCCCCTGGGGCAGGACCCAGATCCCCAAACACTTTTTATGACAATACCATGCATATAAGCCTTTAAAAATAGCACTTTTGATTTCTCCCATAGACTTTTAAAGGGTGTTCCGCGGCTTTCGAATTTGCCGCAAATACCCCAAATTGTTCGCTGTTCAGCGAACTGGCGGACAGCCGATGTTCGAATCGAACATGAGTTCGACTCAAACTCGAAGCTCATCCCTACTCAAAAAGCCAGCACATCAACACAGTATTGAACTAGCGCTTAAGGAATATATAAAATATTATTCTACACCAGACATTTCCCCGACCACTCTATGGGAGGCAAACAAACCTGTTCTCCGTGACATATGTTTGCGACAAGCAGCACTATTCAATCAAGAACGAAAAGACCTATGTTGTAAACTGGAAACAAACTTTAATGCATGTCATATTGCATTTCAACATAACCCTTCTCCTTCATCACGATCATGCAATTAGATAAAGCCAAATTTGAATTTGACTTATTTCTCACTGAGTCGGCAGACAATACCATTTAAAGATCACAACATCATTTCTACATGAACGCAAACAAACCAAATACACTATTGGCCCGTGCACTAAAATCTTGTCATACTCCAACTAAACCTATTCATCTTAAAATAACCAGGGATGTATATTCTAATGCCACGTACACATGATCGTAATTTTCGACAGAAAAATCTTGGAATTCTGCTCAAGCTTGGCTTGCATACACACGGTCACACAAAAGTTCTCTGAACTTTCGACTGTCAAGAATGCGGTGATGTACAACACGTACAACGGCACTAGAAAAGGGAAGTTCCATATGAAGCGCGCCAACCTTTGGGCTCCTTCTGCTAATCTCATGTTTATCTTGTGTTAGTAGAAGTTTGGTGAGAGACGATTCGCGCTTTTCAGCCTTGTGCTTTTCAGATCGTTACTGCTCTTCAGTTTGTGCTTGGGGGTTCTTATCTGTTCTTCAGTGCATGTAGTCAGTTCGCATCTGGGTTTCATTGCATATTATTATAGTACGTATTCATTTTATCAGTGCGTTCTTGTCCAGTCGTTTCTGATTTTCAGCTCGCTCTTCTCAGGCCTTTCTGTTTTTCAGTGATTTCTGTTAGTTCGTTTTGACCAGCCGACTGTTTTGAAGCCATGTTGCAGTTATGTACTCGTCGTAGAGTTCGTGCTGTGTGGGGGCTCGGTGTTGGGGTTTTTGCTTTGACCCAAGCCCAGTTCATGAACAGGGGGTGGAGGAGTTCATGGACAAAGAATTGGTTGCTCCAGCGTGACCAATTCTGTCATATGCCTTTGTTGCGGGAGATCCAGGAGAATAATCCTGATGATTTCAGGAATTTTTTCCGGCTGACGGACCCTGTTTTTCACCATCTGTTGGCTTTGCTGTCCCCTTATATTACGAAGCAGGACACCTGCATGTGGCAACCCATCACTCCCCAGCAGAGGCTCGTTGCCACCTTGCCGTACTTGGCGATGGGGAGAAGTCTGCAGGACCTCAAGATCTCAACAGGCATCTCCCCCCAGGCTCTGGGGATCATTATTCCAGAGACTTGTTCTGTCCATCAGTCAGGTCCTGCAGAAGGACTATAATATGGTAAGTTTTCTCCTTTAGCATCAGATTATATGTATTTAATGTTTGCTAATGTATTGTATTTCTTTCATCATTCCCTAATTACCATGATTGTAATATGCTGTGAATGTTTCCTTTGTCCTCATGCATGCTGTAAGCTTTTAATGCTCCTTTTTTGTCCTTCATGCGTATTTGCCTTCACCTACCTCCCCAGCATGCTATCCTGGACCCATACACACCTTACACTTAACAATGTATTTTGTCAGCTCCAGTAGTGCTTTACCCTAAACACCCCCTAAAATGTGTACAGATGTTATTGTTTCCTTAAATTTAGGCAGAGCGTCATAATCTTTTTTTTGGGGTCACAAACTTATCTAGAACCCCTTCTAAAATTTTTACAGTGGGCCATCAGAGGGGATGAGGAATCTGATAAGTGTACCTTATCTTTTTGTCTTTAAATACTCCTTAAAATAAATGTTATACTGATGTTGGCTAAGAATGTTTGTGTCTAATCTGCCTACAATGTTATGTGCAAAAGTATTAATTACATTTTTTCTGGTTTGACTCCACAGTTTCCTTCAACGCCACAGGAATGGCAGACTGTGGCCTCCCAGTTTGCCGATCGGTTGGACTTTCTCAACCACCCCACTCGGGGTCATACTATTTTAGCTATAATTGGTTTCATAGTATCGTGTTGATGGCGGTGGTGTCAGCGACAAATTCGTTTTTATATGTGGATGTGGGGAAGAATGGCCGGATGTCGGATGGTGGAGTCTTTGCCCAGACCAAGTTCTACCGACGTCTTCAGAGTTGTGGCTTGGGATTGCCACCTGCTGAAGAGAACGTGGATGGACTCCCATTTGTGTTTGTCGCAGATGAAGCATTTAGTCTGGGTGAACATCTGATAAGGCCATTCCTCCAGAGGACCCTCACCCCGGAGAAGAGGGTTTTTAATTACCGGCTGGCCAGAGCCAGAAGAGTGGTGGAGAATGTGTTAAATAATGGCCAGCCAGTTCTGCCTATTCCTTACGGCAATCAACATGGCGGAGTATAAACTGAATCATATAGTACTAGCATGCTGTATTCTACATAATTATTTAAGGAGAAATTCTCCAAATTATGTGGCCTCAGTTGGGCCTGAGGCTGCAATTCAGGATAGAAATCCAATGACGGCCCTGGAGGCTGGCCGTCCTGGCTTGCCCTCCCAAAGCACCCATGATGTGCGGCAAAAGTATCTGGACTATTTTAAGGGTAGGGGGGCTATTGCTATGCCAGCAAATTTTTGATTATTTTCTAAAATTAAAAATTATTTTGATCTGAAATCATCTTGAATTTGATTTGCTGCTTGTGTTTCTTTTAGCTGTCTCCTAGGTTCCCCTAGTGCACATGTAGTGCCAAGTGGATTTTGCTTTATTAAATAACCCCCATTGTCACTGTAAACACCAACTTAATACAAAAACTGGTATTGAGCATTGAAAGAACACAACACATTGTTGAGTATAAAAACTTTTACTCCGTGCACATTCACATGTGCGTTGTAAAACATTTTTCCACCAAAAATACATCTTTGTTTAATTAAGTTTGATCTTTTTAGTTTTACATTTTGCTTTAACAGGCATGTTTCAAAGCATAACATACACAACTCTGGAACTTACAAAGTTCAATGTACAAAAAGTGAAGGCAATATCAGACATTAGTATGTAAAACTGTTTTGATCTTGCCTTCATCAGATGGGATGATGTCATCCCTGTAAAAGCCAAATTTTGAAGATGCGCAAAAATTTGGATTCAAAATGGGGATTTCCCTCCTGATCCTATGCCTAATGTCAACACGTGCTAGCTCCCATCATGGGGGATCAAAGGATGTGTTTTGGGGGTGCAACCCCTTCCTTTCACCTACTTGAGTTGTGAGGAAGAGGTTGCACCTACAAAACGCGTACATTGATATCCCATGATGGCAGATAGCACATGTTGACACACTGTGAGCATCTTCAAATTTTTGCTTTTAAAATGTATTAAAACTTTAGGAAATTTCTCAAAAAAATTCTAAAATGGTGTCATTCAGTTTTTGTTCAACATCATTGGTTTTTTGCTTTATGATGTCTATATCCCGACTACACACCATTATGTTCTGGATTAGTATTTGTGCACTTGCACTGGTGAGATGAGGAGATTGTTCTTCCACAACATGCATATCACCTAAAATAAAAAAACACACCATGTATTATAAATATTCAGGCATACATCTATTACCTGAAGCTGTGGTCTCAGACACTGACCTGTTGTGGTCACTATTTCAACCACGTCATTCACCTCTCCTTCCTCCACATCCTCAGGTTGTGGTGTGCTGAGTTCCCCTTCTTTATGCGGTAGTGCCTTCAAAGTCCCACCTAGAGGGGTACTTTCTCCTCCTCCACTTCTTTAGGAGGTGGGGGGTTCCTAGTGTCCTTAGATGTCCCGAGTCTTTTCTCCCCTATGAGAATTAAACAAAAGGTATACTTGGCACACAGTTATTTGAGATCAGAAATAAGAACATGAAACATTGCTTGGAAGGGTGGTACAATTGTCTGTTTTGGCAGAGTTCCAAGCTGAATACATGATTTTTTCCCACCAAAGCTGGAATACTTACCTTTTTTGGACAATATTTACACATGGAGACACCCCTAGTATCCCCTGGAGCACATGTGTGGGACACCCTAAAAAGTTTGTTCTGGTGTCGCACACTAGTGCTACAGATGTGTAAACAGGTGCTGAGTGTCCTCTCCTTACATTACACTGAATCAAGTTTGCATTTCATTCTAGTTACAAACACATCTAGACAACAATGTACTAAACTTATTTTAATACAAATAGGCATGACCAAATGTAGTTAACCCTGTATCTGCAAAAGACATTGTATTATTAGTGGGCGAACGAACGATGTTTACTACAATCGATTACTGTGCCCACAAGCCTGAAAGTTGCCATTTAAAACTGTACAACAGTAAAGAAAAGCACATGGAACAGCATGCAAGTTATAATAATAATAGGAACACAGGACAAATACTTCTTAGAAGCAGTTTCTTGATCCTCCTGCTCCCTCAATTTCAGGTCTGACCAGCATTTCCTCGATTGCTTCTTGGATCGTTGTACCCCAAAATTCCTGTGCAGGCTTCTCACAACTTTAGACATGATCCTGGCCTTTCTCACATTTAGGTTTAGGTAAGGTCCATACTTCCCATCATAGTCGGCCCTCTTCAAGATGTCCACCATCTCCACCATCTCTACAAAAACCATATTTGAGGCCTTAAATCTCCTATGGGATTGTGGCGTTTCTGGCTCCGAGCTTTCCTCGTCGTTACTGGAATTGCGCACCTGCTGTGTCTCCGCCATGTCCTCTACCACTGCGCCAAAAGAGAAAAGGCAAGGAATATTCTAGAAAGAACGTCAGGGGCAGGCGACTTGGGCAGAGTTTCATGCATGCGCAGTGTATATAAAGCATAACGGGAGTGCGTCGGATGTACGATCTGTGAGTGGAGGAAGTGCCGATCGTGAGAACGAAGGTAACATTTTAACTTGGGGCATCAGTGGCCCAAGATTATGTACAGCAGTACTATTCCATCTGCGTTCCAGCCTTCCACCTGACTGTCCGACCAAGCCTCGTTCTGAACAGTGTTCTACGATCGTAACCCGGAAGTCGGCACTATGGCAACAGCTAGCAGTGAGAAATCAGGCATCTGAGAGCACGGACATGGCCGCTACTGACGTTTCCCCTGCCGGACTATACAGTCTCCATATGTGAGTGTGCTAATGTAATTGTTCATTAAATTTTTACGATCCTACTAAGAGGCGCCTTTTTTGTTTATTCCTTGTCCAAGATTATGAGAGTTTAGCCTGACATTAGGGTTTTTCTCTTGTTTTTTGTCTTGCAGAAATAATGAATCTGTTCAAAAGCCTGAGTTTATGAGCCAGTTTATCGATAGGTACAGGGAGCGGCCCAGTTTGTGGCAAGTCAAACATAATTTATATCATAACAGACCAGCTAGGAAGGCAGCGCTGGAGAAACTTTTGGAATTTGTGAAGACGGAGGTCCCCAACGCAGACAGCGATTTTTTGGACAGCAAAATTGGTAGCTTGAGAAGTACATACAAGAAGGAGCATAATAAGGTCCTGGCATCCCAGAGGTCAGGAGCAGCAGCAAAGGACGTGTATGTACCCAGTCTGTAGTACTTCAACAAAATACTTTTTCTAGAAGACCAGACTGAAGTGAGGTCATCACTTTCCACACTTCCTGCCCCCCCCAGCTGAGGCTTCTGAGGACCAATCTGGGCCTTCCATCCAGGAAGAAGTGGAGGAGCCCAGCTTGAGGCAGGTATAGTATTTTTCTACATATTTCTTGTCCTAAAATTAATGATGTTAACTAGATGTTATTATTGATAAGAAATTAATGATTGAAGAAAAAGTGTTTTACATATCAATAGACAGTAGTGGCCAAAAATGATTGGGGCAAGTATGAAAAATGCTGGGATCAGAATGGTAGTCTTTTCTATGTCTTAACATTCAATTTGCAACAGTCATGAGCTGAAAATTGTGTGTGATTGATTAAGCAAAAACTAAAACGATGTCCCTTTTTTATACACAAGAAAGCCGCAGCCAGGATGAGGGTCTGGAATGTGGCAGGCAGGAGGTGGCAGGGGGAAGTGGCAGCTAGGAGGTGGCAGGGGGAAGTGGCAGCCAGGAGGTGACAGGGGGAAGTGGCAGCCAGGAGGTGGCCGGGCCAGTGGACTGACCCAATCCCAGGTCCCTCCCCTCCGCCCTCCACCCAAAAGGCCCAAGTAGGGGAGGAACATGGAGGAGGCAGCACTTACCCTCATTCAGGATGCTCATGCGACCCTGAGAGACCCCCCAGCATTCTAGAGGGCTATGGCTGCATAGTAGCAACGAAAATGCAGGAAATGGAGGCAGGCCAACACCTCATCTGTGAGAACATCATTTTACAGACCCTAAATAAGGGGTTGAGTGGCCAACTGACAGAAAATACACACCTTTCTGAGTTCATCCATCCTCCTCCTCCACCTCCTCCTACTCCTACACCTCCTCCGCCTTCTCCTCCTCCTCCACCACCTCCACCTCCTGCCACAACTCGACGAACAAAGCCACAGCGTGCAGGGAAGTGTGCAAGTAAGACAAGAGTGTGATGACCTGGGTTCAGTCTGGTCTGACAGAAGATGCAGGCTTTGGTAGTACCACAGCCTGGGAACATATATGTGATCTGCTGCTGTTCCTGACCTCTCAGAGTCCAGGACCAGATTGAGCTCCCTATTGTATGGACTCCTCAGGCTATCAATTTTCTTTTTCAAATAGTTGATGTGTGCCCTGGGGTCCAAAGGCTTCACGAATTTCTGCAGTTTCTCCAGCGTTGCCTTCCCTCTTTCTTTCGTTATGACTCAGAATAAATGGCAATTTTGTTTTCAGCAAATACTTGCCTATGTGTTTTTTAAAAAAAGGACAGTTCGTTTGTAAATTTCTGATCGTGTATACACAGCATAATAATCCTTTGAAAATCTTACAAAAATTTAAATCAAATTTAACCAATTTATATTCATCTGACGGTGAGTTGGATTCCTCTAAAGTGATTAATTTTTTCCCTCACATTTCTCTCCCTTCATTATCCAAAACACAATTGGAAATAATGGAGAATCCCTTAATGGTTGGTGAGGTGACCAATGTTATTAAAAATCTGAAACTCAATAAAAGACCTGGTCTCGATGGATTTTCCGCTCTTTATTATCGAACGTTTATGGATACTTTATCACCGGTTTTAACAGGCACCTTCAATTCCCTCCTGGGAGGTCACTCTTTTAGGAAGGAAACTGACGGCAATCATTTGTATGCTTCCCAAACCTCATACTGATGACACTACTTGATCAAATTACCACCCTATTTCTTTATTAAATTTAGATATTAAAATTTTTGCCAAAATTCTTGACAACAGATTAAACAAAATTATAGGTAATCTTATACACAGTGATCAAGTCGGTTTCATTGCTATTCGACAAGCCAGTGATAACATTAGACGTGCAACCCTTTTGTCACATGCCGCTAAAATACGCTGTATTCCTGCTTGCTTTTTCTCTCTTGACATTAAGAAAGCTTACACTATCATAGTTCTATATGCACTTTACCCTTCATAAATGGAGCTTTGGCCCACATTTCTTGCAATGGATCTCTGCATTATACCATGAACCTAGGGCTTATATTAAATATGCTGGCTATAAATCAGAAATGTTTGCTATACAGAACGGTACACTCTCACCACTCTTGTTTGCATTACTCATTGAACCTTTGGCACAAAGAATAAGGATGGAACCTACCATTACGGGTATTGATTTGGGAGGATGTCACCACAAATAATGCTTATTTGCAGATGACATACTCTTTGTTTTGTCCTCACCAAGTCTCCGCCCCTAAACTTATGGATATATTAAATACATTTTCACTCATTTCAGGTCTTATGCCCCGTACACACGATCGGACATTGATCGGACATTCCGACAACAAAATCCTAGGATTTTTTCCGACGGATGTTGGCTCAAACTTGTTTTGCGTACACACGGTTGCACAAAGTTGTCGTAATTTCCGATCGCCAAGAACGCGATGACGTACACCATGTATGATGAGGCTAGAAAAGGCCAGTTGAGAACCAAGTGCGGCACCCTTTGGGCTCCTTTTGCTAATCTCGTGTTAGTAAAAGTTTGGTGAGAGACGATTCGCGCTTTTTCAGACTCGTGGTTTTCAGATCGTTTTCTGCTGTTCAGTTTGTGCTTGTGGGTTTGTATATGCTTTTCAGTGCGTGCAGCGAGTACCACTGACTTGTCATTGTGTTCTTGTTCGTGCGTTACTGTCTTTCAGGTCGCTCTTCACAGGCCTTGCTGTTCTTCAGTGCGTTCTGTTACTTCGTTCTGAGCAGCCGACTGTTTTCTAGTCATGTTGTGTATACGTACTCCTCGTAGAGTTCGTGCTTGACCTCGACACAAGTCCAGTCCATGAACAGGGTGGGGAGGAGTTCATGGACCAAGAATTGGTTGCTTCAGCGTGACCAGTTCTGTCATATGCCTTTGCTCCGTGAGATCCGTGAGAATAATCCTGATGATTTCAGGAACTTTCTCCGGATGGCGGACCCTGTATTTCACCGTTTGTTGGCTTTGCTGACCCCCTATATCAGCAGGCAGGATACCTGCATGAGGCAAGCCATCACTCCGGAGCAGAGGCTCGTCGCCACCCTGCAGTACTTGGTGACGGGGAGAAGCCTGCAGGACTTGAAGTTCTCGACAGGCAACTCCCCCCAGGCTCTGGGGATCATTATCCTCGAGACCTGTTCTGCCATCATCCAGGTCCTGCAGAAGGAGTATATTAAGGTAAGATTTTTATCCTTTAATATCACATGTTATTGTATATAATGTTTGATAATATATTGTATTTCTTTCCTCATTCCCTAATTACCATGATTGTAATATTCTGTGAATGTCCCCTTTGTCCTCATGCATGCTGGATTTTTAAGTAATTATTTTTGTTGTCTTCATACATATTTGCCTTCACTTACCTCCCCAGCATGGTCTACAGGCCCTATATTCACCTCATGTAGTCACTTAACAATGTATTTTATCAGCTCCATAATAGTGCTTTACCCCAAACACCCCCTAAAATGTGTTGAAATGTGATTTGTGCTATAAATTCAGGCAGAGTGCCAGAGGCTTTTTTTGGGGGTCCCCAAATCATTTGGAACCCTCCCTCCCCCCAACTGCTAAGTCAGCTGACCCATACACACTATACCCCTCTCTTTTGTGGTCAGATGTATGGATGAATTCCCCAAAGCATGTAGTGCAAGGGCCTGCCTGTATACTTTCAAATGGTACTGTTTCAAGTTTGGGTATCCTATTATTATCTTGATAGGTAATAGCAGAATGTCCAAATGTGCTCAAATGTGTACAATGTGTATTTATAACTTTGTACAACCCCTGGCAAAAATTATGGAATCACCAGTCCCTGAGGATGTTCCTTCACTTGTTTATTGTTGTAGAAAAAAAGCAGATCACAGACATGGCCAAAAACTAAAGGCATTTCAAATGGCAACTTCCTGGCTTTAAGAAACACTAAAAGAAATCAGGAAAAATAATTGTGGTGGCCAGTAACAGTTAGATTTATAGAACAAGCGCAGGGAATAAATTATGGAATCACTCAATTCTGAGGAAAAAATTATGGGATCATGAAAAACAAACAAACAAAATAACACTCCAACACATCACTGGTACTTTGTTGCACCACCTCTGGCTTTTATAACTGCTTGCAGTCTCTGAGGCATTGACTTAATGAGTGATGAACAGTACTCTTCATCAATTTGGCTCCAGCCTTCTCTGATGTTGCCAAATCATCTTTGCAGGTTGGAGCCTTGTCATGGACCATTTTCTTTAACTTCCACCACAGATTTTCAATTGGATTGAGATCCGGACTGTTTGCTGGCCATGACATTGCCCTTATGTGTCTTTCTTCAAGGAATTTTTTCACAGTTTTTGCTCTATGGCAAGATGCATTATCATCTTGATAAATGATTTCATCATCCCCAAACATCCTTTCAATAGATGGGATAAGAAAAATGTCCAAAATTTCAATGTAAACCTGTGCATTTATTGAAGATTTAATGACAGCCATCTTCCCAGTGCCTTTACCTGACATGCAGCCCCATATCATATTTGACTGTGGAAATTTGCATGTTTTCTTCAGACAGTCATCTGCATAAATCTCATTGGAACGGCACCAAACAAAAGTTCCAGCATCATCACCTTGCCCTATGCAGATTCGAGATTCATCACTGAAGATGACTTTCATCCAATCATCCACAATCCACGATTGCCTTTCCTTAGCCCATTGTAACCTTGTTTTTTTGTGTTTAGGTGTTAGAGATGGCTTTCTTTTAGCTTTTCTGTATGTAAATCCCATTTCCTTTAGGCGGTTTCTTACCGTTCGGTCACAGATGTTGACTCCAGTTTCCTCCCATTTGTTCCTCATTTGTTTTGTTGTACATTTTCTGTTTTCAAGGCATATTGCTTTAAGTTTTCTGTCTTGACACTTTGATGTCTTCCTTGGTCTACCAGTATGCTTGCCTTTAACCACCTGCCCATGTTGTTTGTATTTGGTCCATATTTTAGACACAGCCAACTGTGAACAACCAACATCTTGTGCAACACTGCGTGATGATTTACCCTCGTTACCTACATACTAACAAGCAGATTTAATCTGATGCAGGTGTTAATGTTTGTAATGAAAATTTACAGGGTGATTCCATAATTTTTTCCTCAGAATTGAGTGATTCCATAATTTATTCCCTGTGCTTGTTCTATAAATCTAACTGTTACTGGCCACCATAATTATTTTTCTTGATTTCTTTTATAGGGCTTACACACGGTCGGACTTTGTTCGGACATTCCGACAACAAAATCCTAGGATTTTTTCCAACGGATGCTGGCTCAAACTTGTTTTGCCTACACACGGTCACAAATAGTTGTCGGAATTTCCGATCGACAACCACGTGGTCACGTACATCACGTACGACGAGACTAGAAAAGGCCGGTTCAGAACCAAGCGCGGCACCCTTTGGGCTCCTTTTGCTAATCTCGTGTTAGTAAAAGTTTGGTAAGAGACGATTCGCGCCTTTTCAGACTCGTGGCTTTCAGATCGTTTTCTGCCATTCAGTTTGTGCTTGTGGGTTTGTATCTGCTCTTCAGTGCGTGCAAGCAAGTTCCGCGTGACTTAGTCATTGTATTCTTGTTCATTCGTTACTGGTTTTAGGTCGCTCTTCACAGGCCTTGCTGTTCTTCAGTGCGTTCTGTTACTTCGTTCTGAGCAGCCGACCGTTTTCTAGCCATATTTCGTATGCGTACTCCTCGTAGAGTTCGTGCTGTGCGGGGGCTTGGTGTTGGGGTCCTGACCTTGACACAAGTCCAGTCCATGAACAGGGTGGGGAGGAGTTCATGGACCAAGAATTGGTTGCTTCAGCGTGACCAGTTCTGACCCCTTATATCAGCAGGCAGGATACCTGCATGAGGCAAGCCATCACTCCGGAGCAGAGGTTGGTCGCTACCTTGCGGTATTTGGCCGCAGGGAGAAGCCTGCAGGACCTCAAGTTCTCGACAGGCATCTCCCCCCAGGCTCTTCTTTGTGGACATTTACTGCTTGTGTTTGTTTGAGCTGACCCTGACAGAAATGTGTTGAGTGCAGAAAATGTCGTGATTGTGTAACCTTATACAAAGCACTGTTGGCTGTTATTTACTAAATGCAAAGACACTTTTCACTACAAGTGCACTTGCAACTGCACTGAAACTACACTTGTAGTGCAAAGAGGATTTGCCCTTAGGAAATTACCCCCATTTTCTCATAAAACAACAATTACATCACCCCAAAAGTGTTGTAGTGTTGAGACAATAATCCACACATTCTTGATGAACAATCTTTTTAATACCTGCACAATCACATGTGCATTTATCAAAGGTTTTTCTGACAAACCAACATGTTTGTTGTATAACAATTTTTGTGGTGTCATTATCCAAAATCAAAATGTGCATTTTATAGAAAACAGGCCTGTGTAAAACCCACAAGAAAGACACAAATCTTGATCTTACAAAGTTCACATTTGGTAGAACTGGAAGGCAATATCAGACATGAGTATTTAGGAACTGTGTTTGATATTGCGTTCAGATGGGGGAAAATCACCCCTGGAAAAGCCAAATTTGGAAGATGCACACAAATTTCACAATGTCAACATGTGCTATCTGCCATCACGGGGGATCAAGGGACGTGTTTTGGGGGAAAAAGCCCTTCCTCACCGCTACTTTATAATTGATGAAGGTGTTGCACCCCCAAAACATGTCCATTGATCTCCCGTGATGGCAGATAGCACATGTTGGCACACTGTGTGCATCCTCCAAATTTGGCTTTGGGAAAAATCACAAAAACATTTAGCACATTGTAGCACACAAAAGAAGAAAGTGATTTGGAGGGGTTTTAAACTCGCCCCAAAACATCAATGATGTTTTTATATTTTGGAATAACATCATTGATGTTTTGCTTGATGTTTTCCAATTGTAAATTACACCCCATGATCTCCCCGATCAGGATCTGGGCACTTTCGGATGTGAAAGAATCTTCATCCACAACCTCACGATCACCTAAAAAGAGAGGAAACCCAAAATAAATTAGGTTTCAAAAAAATGCTGCCATCCATCTCTTATCTGAGCCTGTGGTTGCAGACACTCACCTGTTGTGGTGACTAGTTCCACCACGTCTTCTTCCTCCTGCTCATCTTGTGTTGGGGGGATTTCCCCTTCTTCCAGAGGGGGGGGCTCTGGTCTCCTCGGATGAGGGGTGTCCTCCGAGTCTTTTATCCCCTATGTAAAACAAAAATGGTATAATTAGCACACAGATATTTAAAGGCAGAACTAGAAAGATGAAACATTGCTTGGAAGTGGGGTACAATGATCTATTTTAGCCGAGTTCCAAGATGTAGCTTTTTTAGTGTCCTTTGTCAAGCTGCAATACTTTACCTGTTTAGTACAAGCTTCACAGATGTAGCCCCCCCTATAGTATACACTGGAGCACCTGTGTGGCCCCCCTAATAAAAATGGTGTTCTGGGGTCCCACACTAGTGCTCCAGTGTCCAGATGTGAAAACAGCTGCTGAGTGTCCTCTCCTTACACAGAATCTAGTTTGCATTTCATTCTAGTAACAAAGCCATCTACACAACCAAATTCTTTGAAGACAAGTATAGGGCGTCAAAATGGTGGCCAAATGCATATGGCCTAAACAATGGTATTTTATCGTCCGAAATAAAAATGTGTGATCCAAACGAATAATTTGCCCATGAACATGAAAGTTGCCATTTTAAACTGTACAACAGTTCCTAAAAGCACATGGAGCAGCACGAACGTAATAAACACAAAAAGAATAGGAACACAGCACAACTACTTACTTTTTTGCAGCACTCTCCGGATCTTTCTGTACTGCTCATGTTCTCGTAATTTCAGGTCCGACCACCGCTTCCTGAGCTGATCTTTCGATCGTCGTACCCCGAATTTCCGGTGCAGACTCCTGACCACTTTCGCCATGATCTTGGCCTTTCGGACGTTGTGGTTGGGGTAAGGTCCATACTTTCCATCATAGTCGGCCTTCTTCAGGATGTCCACCATCTCCAACATCTCCCCAAAGGACATATTTGAGTCCTTTAATCTCCTTCTGGATCGGGACGTTTCAGGCTCCGGCCTTTCCTCCTCCTCCTCCTCCTCGTTGCTGTAATTAGCACGATCCTGCTGTCTATCCGCCATGTGCTCTTCCCCCACTGCGCCGAACGAAAAGGGGCGGGGAATAGACTAGAAAGAACGTCAGGGGCGGGCGGAGTTATACGCATGCGCAGTGTGTATAAATCGTAACGCGCGCATCTTATGTACAATCTGTGAGCGGAGGAAGGAGCATCGGAGATGCCGATCGTGCTAACGAAGGTAGGATCTAAACTTGGGCCTATAATGCTTCGAAATGGAAGCCTATATTGTAACAAGATTAGGGGAGTTTGGCCTGACATTAGGGTTTGTCTTGTGTTGTGTCTTGCAGAGAAAATGGATGGGTTCAACGACCACAATTTCCTGCCCCTGTTCATTGACAAGTACAGGTAGCTGCCCTGTCTGTGGCAAGTGAGACACCCCCACTATAATCACAAACAGAAGAGGCAGGCAGCGCTGGAGAAACTGCTGCAGTTGGTGAAGCCGGTGGTCCCCACAGCAACCATCCCTTATTTAAAAGCAAAAATTGGTGGCCTGAGGAGCACATATCTTAGGGAGCGCAAGAAGGTCACAGATTCCCAGAGGTCCGGAGCTGCAGCAGATGACATTTATGTCCCCAGGCTGTGGTACTATGAGAGACTGCGATTTCTGTCAGACCACACTGAAGTCAGGGAATCCCTCTCTACTCTTCCTTCCACTCTTCCTTCCATACCAGCTGAGGCTTCTGATGTCCAACCTGGGCCTTCCAGCCAGGAAGAAGTGGAGGAGCCCAGCTGGAGTCAGGTATAGCATTGTTCTACTGATTTCTGGGCAATAAAGAAATGATGTTTACTAGATGTTATTATTGATCACTAATTGCTGATTAAAAAAAGTGTTTTACATATCAATAGACAGTAGTGGGCACCCAAAATTGGGACAAGAATGCAAAATGCTGGGCTCAGAATGATAGTCTGTTATATTTGTTAGATATAACAAAAAGCACAACGCTGGATATAAATGCAAAAATACAACAAAAATTGATATTACTATTAAAGCACCAACAGCTTTCATATGTGGTAAAAGAAAAAAAGAAAAATGAACAATAACATGAATGCTTCACTATAGTGATATATATGCGTGAACAATAACATGGATGCTTCACTATAGTGATATATATGCGTGACTATTCCCAGTTTTTTATCCACACATTTAGAAAAAGTCCAAAGATGCAAAAATTATGTCAAAACAAATGTCCAAAAAAGCAATTAAATGTGACTTTCTATGAATAATAAATCCGTGACTGTCACCGTGTTGAAATCCCGTCACCTGGTATAGATTGAAGGCTTACCAGATAGCCTCTGATCAGAGGCATAGAGCTAACAGCTTGGGGTTTGCCCTCCACAGCGGCTGGAACTTTAGCTGGGATGATGGATGTAGATCCACAAACGATCGCCACAGGCTTCCAGACAGCGGTACAATCAGGGAAGAGAGCTCTCACCGATATGGAAGTGTTTAAAAGAAAAGAGAAAACTCCAATGGTGTAGAACGTTTTATCTCTTGTTTATTAAAAGTCGCCTCACTGGCATCCATAAAAACACTTTTCCTTGCAAGGAACCAATACAGCTTTAAAACGGAACTCCTCGCATGCGCCGTCGGTACGAGCGTGTCAATCCTACGGCCGTTTCGTCAGAAATGACATCATATTTGTTAACATTCAATTTGCAGCAGTCAGGAGGTGAAAATTGTGTGTGATTGATGTAAAAAATACTAAAACTATGTCCCTTTTTCATACACAGGAAGACCTCAGCCAGGAGGAGGCTGTGGAATGTGGCAGCCAGGAGGAGGCAGGGATTAGTGTCAGCCAGGAGGAGGCGGGGATTAGTGGCAGCCAGGAGGAGGCGGGGCTAAGTGTCAACCAAGAGAAACCTGGGACAAGTCGCAGCCTGACTGAGTCTCAGGTTCCTCCCCTCCGCCTGCCACATAAACGAGCCAGGAAGATGGCTCCCAGTCCTGTGCAGGATTCAGCATACAGGCTGATCCAGGAGGCTTCGGCGTCCCTCAGAGCCTTCCCCAGTCCTGAAGAGGCCTTTGCCTGCATGGCTGCCACCAAATTGCTGGGCATGCAGGAGGGCCAACGCAAGATCTCTGAGGACCTGATTTATAAAGTCCTACGTAAGGGGGAGAGTGGGGAACTGACACAAAAGACAGATGTCATTGAGATCGACGATCCTCCTCCTCCTCCTCCTCCAGCTGCCACAACTCCACCACCACAGCCAAAGCCTGGAAGGAGGCGTGGAAGGAAGACCAAAGAGTGATTGCCCTGGGTTCAGTCTGGTCTGACAAAAGCTGCAGTCTCTCGTATGACCACAGCCTGGGGACACAGATGTCATCTGCTGCTTTCCAGATCTCTGGGACTTCTGGATCAGACTGCCCTCCCTTAGATATGGACTCCTCAGGCCACCAATTTTGCTTTTAAATAATTGATGTCTGCCCTGGGGGTCCAAGGCTTCGCCCACTTCTGCAGTTTCTCCAGCGTTGCCTCCCTCTTTGTTTTTTTATAGTTGTGACCCCTTAATAAAAATTTTTCGGTAAATTCTATTCTCCTGTGTGTGTTTTCATCCAAAAAGGACAGTTTGTTGGTGAGGATTCAGGTACATTTCTAAAAACATAAAATGTGAAATTAACAAGGGACAACAACACCAAACAATCTCCTACAGATTAAATAGAACAACATATCAATGGTGTTGTGGGAACTTGTCACAAAAAACACACAAACATTTTCGGGAGTACAAATCAAAATCACCAAAAAAAAAAATTAAAAAAGAGAAACACAAAAAAAGAATCTACATTAAAGTTAAAAAAAAAATTAAAAAATTATGTTGTCAGATGTGAGAAATCAAAATATATTGAGGGAATCCCGATAAATAGTAACGAAAGAAGTTTGTGAGAAGTGTGTGTGAATATGAGCATCAAAACTACTTAATTCTTGTCACATTATAAAGAAGAAGAGAGTGCGCTGTATTAAACCATTTTGAACATTGCAGCGTGACGAAAGTGCTGTATCCATTGCGAACGCTAAGTTTACCAGAACGAGCTGTCCCGTGTCAGAATTTCTTCTGAGCATGCGTGGCACTTTGTGCGTCGGAACAGGCCACACACGGTCGGAATTGACGCGATCGGATTTTGTTGTCGAAAAATTTTATCTCCTGCTGTCCAACTTTGTGTGTCGGAAAATCTGATGTAAAATGTCCGATGGTGCCCACACACGGTCGGAATTTCCGACAACACGCTCAGATCGGACATTGTCCATCGGAAAATCCGACTGTGTGTACGGGGCATTAGTGTTTCTTAAAGCCAGAAAGTTGCCATTTGAAATGCCTTTAGTTTTTGGCCATGTCTGTGATCTGCTTTTTTTCTACAACAATAAACAACTGAAGGAACATCCTCAGGGACTGGTGATTCCATAATTTTTTGCCAGGGGTTGTATTATGACACTTCTTACCTGTCCAGTTGGCTGCCAATAGTGTAACTAAGGAGGGGCTGACCAAAGTAATACACATTATTTATGCATTCATCTCTCAATGAAGTAGAGAGGGTTACCTGTCCAAGAGCTCCCCCCTATAATGTTAGAAATGGCCCATGAGAGGGGGGGGGATATGATAGGTGTACCTTATACTTTGGTCTTTAAAAATTCCCATAAATAAATGTTATCTTGATGTTGGCCAAGAATGTTTGTGTCTAATCTGCTTTCCATGTTTATGTGCAAAAAGACAAATTTTTTTTTTGTTCTCCTCCACAGTTTCCTTCCACACCACAGGAATGGCAGACTGTGGCCTCCCACTTTGCCCAGTGGTGGGACTTTCCTAACTGCGGAGGGGCAATTGATGGGAAACACCTCCACATCATCCCACCACCCAACTCGGGGTCATACTATTATAATTATAAGGGGTTCAATAGTATTGTGATGTTGGCGGTGGTGTCGGCTACTTATGAGTTCCTGTATGAGGACGTGGGGAAGAATGGCTGGATGTCCGATGGCGTCATCGCCAAGATGGAGTTCTACAGGCGTCTCCAGAATGGCAGCTTGGACTTGCCACCTCCAGAAGACAATTGTGGAAGGACTTCCATTCGTCTTCGTTGCAGATGAAGCGTTTACGCTGGGGGACCATCTTATGCGGCCATTCCCGATGAGGACTCTCACCCCAGACCAGAGGGTTTTTAATTACCGGTTAACACGTTTGGAATCATGGCCAGCCGGTTCCGCCTATTTCTTAGACCCATACATATGGCGGAGTATAAACTGAATCATATTATCCTGGCGTGCTGTGTTCTACACAACTTTTTACGGAAACATTCTGCCAACTATGCTAGCTCAGTTGGGCCTGAGGCCAGAATTCAAAATGAACCAACTCTGACGGCGCTTGAAAGTGACCATCCTGGCTTGCCCTCTCTGAGTGCCTGTGATGTCTGGCTAAGATACCTGGAATTCTTTGCGGGTAGGGGGGCTATCAATATGCCAGAATGTGTGAAACCTTTATCAAATAAAAAAAAAATTAAGCAAATCTTTGGTGACATTTACTGCTTGTGTTTGTTTTAGCTGACCCTGACAGAAATGTGTTGAGTCCTGAAAATGGCGTGATTGTGTAACCTTATACAAAGCACTGTTGGGTGTTATTTACTAAAGGCAAAGACACTTTGCACTCCAAGTGCAGTTGAAACTGCACTTGGAGTGCAAAGTAGATTTGCCTTCGGAAATAACACCTATTGTCACAGAAAGCAGCAATTAGAGCACCCTAAAAGTGTTGTAGCGTTGAGACAATAATCCACACATTCTTGATTAACAATCTTTTTAATACCTGCACAATCACATGTGCATTTAGAAAAGGTTTTTAAAACAAACCAACATGTTTGTTGTATAACAATTACTGGGGTCACATTAGAAAAAGTAGAAATGTCCATTTAAGATAAAACAGGCATGTTTAAAACCCACAAGAAAGACACAAATCTTGAAATTACAAAGTTCACATTTGGTAGAACTTGAAGGCAATATCAGACATGAGTATTTAGAAACTGTGTTTGATATTGCGTTCAGATGGGGTGAAGGCACCCCCGGAAAAGCCAAATTTTGAAAATGCACACAAATAGCCGAATGTCAACATTAGGGATGAGCTTCGAGTTCGAGTCGAACTCATGTTCTACTCGAACATTGGCTGTTTGCAAGTTCGCCGAACAGCGAACAATTTGGGGTGTTCGTGGCAAATTCGAATGCCGCGGAACACCCTTTAAAAGTCTATGGGAGAAATCAAAAGTGCTAATTTTAAAGGCTTATATGCAAGTTATTGTCATAAAAAGTGTTTGGGGACCTGGGTCCTGCCCCAGGGGACATGGATCAATGCAAAAAAAAGTTTTAAAAACGGACGTTTTTTCAGGAGCAGTGATTTTATTAATGCTTAAAATCAAACAATAAAAGTGTAATATCCCTTTAAATTTAGTATCTGGGGGGTGTCTATAGTATGCCTGTAAAGGGGCGCATGTTTCCTGTGTTTAAAAAGAGAATTCTGACCAGAAGTAGCAAATAGAAATGGGTATGCCACATCCCTTAATACGATGAACAAAAACAAGCTATTCCCCTGGGGTGGGATTTTAGAGGCATTACCACAAAACGTATATTAAAGTAGAAAAATATTTTATTACAAAAACAGAAAATATAACACACAATGATCAAAGTATACCATAGCACACACAGAAATACACATAAAAAGATGCATCGGGAGTGTAGGTAACATCAATAGGTGGTATATATCACATACGACAATAAATGTGACACAAACTGATGTGAAGGGATGGAGTGGGTCTCACTAAACCAACGCGTTTCGGAGATTCCTTCGTCAGGGTTTGACGAGTGAGAGTCACCACCTATTAAATATTATAAAAGGCAACAAAGTGTCAAAATCGTCAGTATCGATTACACACCTAGAGTGGTATGTCCCCCACACCCCAAGTGTGAGAGAGTGTACACTTACCCAATACAAAAATAGAATAAAAGAAAAACGAACAATCAATGCATAAAATCAGCTCTGCTGTGGTGTCCCAGGTCGCATGCACATGCTAGGAGTCCAAAAGTAGATAGGCAGGATACTAAGAATGGATCCGTGGAGGGAGTGTTCTACCCCTAAATGCTGAGAAGACACCGCGTCCAAATGGGGCGCAGTGCCTGTGCGCAGGCTGGGGTCCAATAGGATCTTGGGACCTAGAATTGTATAAACCAAATCATAAGAAAAGGGCCAATGGTAAGTAGAAGAACAAATACTACTGAGTACGGTGCAGTCTGAAGAAAACAGCATTGACCCCCTGGTTTGAATGATTCTACATGCTTCAAACCCTTCTTAGAGGGTTTTGACTCTGGGGGCATGGAGAAATAAACCTCCACCTGACCATCTTCCACTTGGCCCCTGTCTCACCTCTACAACACCCCCACTATGGGGAGTATGGGTTTCCCATTTCCCATATTGGGGGCTATATTCTGATGCCCTATGGAACATACTGGGGGTTATATACTATCCGCTCTCGTCCTTTAGGGTAAGGAGGGCTTCCCCGGCTGATATAATCATATTCCAAAGTGGTGATCTACATGGTGTGACCCCTAATTTGAGTTTTATGTTACTCTCTGCTTATGTATTTATTAGTGCTTTGCTTCTCCTCATGTAACAGCTGTGTTGCGGTCTCCCATGTCAGAGGTGCCCTGCTAGATAATAAACACTGCTTATATCCACCTACTATTGAACACTATGTCCAGTGATTTGTGTTTTTCCCTTTTTACATTCGCAGATATCCGTTCGATTTTATAGGCTTAACTTTGAGTGACATTTTCTATCCTTGCCCCCTTAGCTGTGATCGTGCGCAGACCCGGCACGGAAAGGCTTCCCCTTATTGGGGACACTAGGAAGGCAGCCTCTCCCGGCTCCTCCCTTCCGGGTCTGACCCAGCATTAGCTGTTTCCGGCCCCGGCTCTCCGTGCTGGTGGGATTGGACGGCGGCGCGCGTCTCCGGGGCGGGGCCCCGTGACGTCAGCCGTGACGGTGCGTTCCAGTTTGGTTAACGCACATGCGCGGTGGGGTACCGGGGCCGGCGTGCGTGGGGGGGCGCGGCGCGGCCCATTCCCAGGGGGTCCAGGATTGGACGAGACAAACAGGGTGCCACTTCATAGGCTGTCTTCCTGACAGTTGTGTTACAAGGGAGGAGTTTACTCAGTGGACACACGGTGCCCAGCTGATTGTCATCACAATCAGCTGAGAGTGCTGCCACTGCTTATATATATCTTAGCCCATCCACTCCGATCCTGTGACCGGAGGTGGACGGTGCACCAGTGCTGCGCTCTGGGCTGCTACAGGTAATACATTATAACTGGTTTAGTGAGACCCACTCCATCCCTTCACATCAGTTTGTGTCACATTTATTGTCGTATGTGATATATACCACCTATTGATGTTACCTACACTCCCGATGCATCTTTTTATGTGTATTTCTGTGTGTGCTATGGTATACTTTGATCATTGTGTGTTATATTTTCTGTTTTTGTAATAAAATATTTTTCTACTTTAATATACGTTTCCTGTGTTTAGAACAGTCTGACAGCAAAATGACATTTGGAAGGAAAAAACTCATTTAAAACTACCCGCGGCTATTGCATTGCCGACAATACACATAGAAGTTCATTGATAAAAACGGCATGGGAATTCCCCACAGGGCAACCCCGAACCAAAATAATAAAAAAAAAAAATGATGTGGGGGTCCCCCTAAATTCCATACAAGGCCCTTCAGGTCTGGTATGGATATTAAGGGGAACCCCAGCCAAAATTTAAAAAAAAAAATTGACGTGGGGTTCCCCCTAAATTCCATACCAGACCCTTCAGGTCTGGTATGGATTTTAAGGGGAACCCCGCGCCAAAAAAAAAACGGCGTGGGGTCCCCCCAAAAATCCATACCAGACCCTTATCCGAGCACGCAACCTGGCAGGCCGCAGGAAAAGAGGGGGGGACGAGAGTGCGCCCCCCCCTCCTGAACCGTACCAGGCCACATGCCCTCAACATTGGGAGGGTGCTTTGGGGTAGCCCCCCAAAACACCTTGTCCCCATGTTGATGAAGACAAGGGCCTCATCCCCACAACCCTGGCCGGTGGTTGTGGGGGTCTGCGGGCGGGGGGCTTATCGGAATCTGGAAGCCCCCTTTAACAAGGGGACACCCAGATCCCGGCCCCCCCCCTGTGTGAAATGGTAAGGGGGTACTTACCCCTACCATTTCACTAAAAAACTGTCAAAAATGTTAAAAATGACAAGAGACAGTTTTTGACAATTCCTTTATTTAAATGCTTCTTCTTTCTTCCTTCATCTTCTTCTTCTGGTTCTTCTGGCTCCTCTGGTTCTTCCTCCGGCGTTCTCGTCCAGCATCTCCTCCGCGGCGTCTTCTATCTTCTTCTCCTCTTGCCGCTCCGCACCCATGGCATGAGGGGGGAGGCTCCCGCTCTTCTCTTCATCTTCTTCTCTTCTTCATCTTCTTCTTCATCTTCTTCTTCTTCTTCTCTTCTTCCTTCTTCTCTTCTTCATTTCTTCTTCGGGCCGCTCCGCAGCCATGGGAGGCTCCCGCTGTGTGACGGCGTCTCTTCGTCTGACGGTTCTTAAATAACGGGGGGCGGGGCCACCCGGTGACCCCGCCCCCCTCTGACGCACGGGACATGACGGGACTTCCCTGTGGCATTCCCCGGGAGCGGCCCGGAGAAGAAATGAAGAAGAGAAGAAGGAAGAAGAGAAGAAGAAGAAGAAGATGAAGAAGAAGATGAAGAAGAGAAGAAGATGAAGAGAAGAGCGGGAGCCTCCCCCCTCATGCCATGGGTGCGGAGTGGCCCGAGGAGAAGAAGATAGAAGACGCCGCGGAGGAGATGCTGGACGAGAATGCCAGAGGAAGAACCAGAAGATCCAGAAGAACCAGAAGAAGAAGAAGATGAAGGAAGAAAGAAGAAGCATTTAAATAAAGGAATTGTCAAAAACTGTCTCTTGTCATTTTTAACATTTTTGACAGTTTTTTAGTGAAATGGTAGGGGTAAGTACCCCCTTACCATTTCACACAGGGGGGGGCCGGGATCTGGGGGTCCCCTTGTTAAAGGGGGCTTCCAGATTCCGATAAGCCCCCCGCCCGCAGACCCCCACAACCACCGGCCAGGGTTGTGGGGATGAGGCCCTTGTCTTCATCAACATGGGGACAAGGTGTTTTGGGGGGCTACCCCAAAGCACCCTCCCAATGTTGAGGGCATGTGGCCTGGTACGGTTCAGGAGGGGGGGGGCCGCACTCTCGTCCCCCCCTCTTTTCCTGCGGCCTGCCAGGTTGCGTGCTCGGATAAGGGTCTGGTATGGATTTTTGGGGGGACCCCACGCCGTTTTTTTTTTTTTTTTTGGCGCGGGGTTCCCCTTAAAATCCATACCAGACCTGAAGGGTCTGGTATGGAATTTAGGGGGAACCCCACGTCAATTTTTTTTTTAAATTTTGGCTGGGGTTCCCCTTAATATCCATACCAGACCTGAAGGGCCTTGTATGGAATTTAGGGGGACTCCCACATCATTTTTTTAAATTTAATTTTGGTTCGGGGTTGCCCTGTGGGGAATTCCCATGCCGTTTTTATCAATGAACTTCTATTTGTATTGTCGGCAATGCAATAGCGCGGTAGTTTTAAATGTGTTTTTTCCTTCAAAATGTCATTTTGCTGTCAGACTGTTCTAAACACGGGAAACATGCGCCCCTTTACAGGCATACTATAGACACCCCCCAGGTACTAAATTTAAAGGGATATTACACTTTTATTGTTTGACTTTAAGCATTATTAAAATCACTGCTCCTGATTGATTGATTCATGTCCCCTGGGGCAGGACCCAGGTCCCCAAACACTTTTATTGACAATAACTTGCATATTAGCCTTTAAAATTAGCACTTTTGATTATTCATGTTCGTGTCCCATAGACTTTAACGGTGTTCGCGTGTTCGAACGAATTTTTTTCCTGTTCGCATGTTCTGGTGCGAACCGAACAGGGGGGTGTTCGGCTCATCCCTAGTCAACATGTGCCAGCTGCCATCATGGGGGATCAAGGGACGTGTTTTGGGGGAGCAACCCCTTCCTCACAGCTACTTTATTATTGAGGAAGGGGTTGCACCCCCAAAACGCGTCAATTGAATTCCCGTGATGGCAGATAGCACATGTTGACACACTGTGTGCATCCTCAAAATTTGGCTTTTCTCCAATTAGACAAAAAATTTAAAAATTGTAGCACACCATAAAAGAAAGGGATTTGGAGGGGTTTTAAACTCTCCCCAAAACATCAATGATGTTCTTATTTTTTTGAAGAACATCATTGATGTTTTTCTTGATGTTTTCCAAGTCCCTATTACACCCCATGATCTCCCCGATCAGGATCTGTGCACTTTCCGAGGTAAAAGGATCTGGATCCACAACATCATGATCACCTAAAAAGATAGAAACCCAAAAAAACCATGTATTATAAATATGCCGGCATCCATCTCTTACCTGAGCCTGTGGTCGCAGACACTCACTTGTTGTGGTGCCTATTTCCACCACGTCTTCCTCCTGCTCTTCTTGACTTGGTTGGATTTCCCCTTCTTCCAGAGGTGGGGGGTCTCTGGTCTCCTTGGATGAGGGGTGTCCTCTGAGTCTTTTCTCCCCTATGTAAAAAAAAAAAAAATGGTATACTTAGCACACAGATATTTGAGGGAAGAACTATAAATATGAAACATTGCTTGGAAGTGGGGTACAATTGTCTGTTTTGGCAGAGTTCCAAGATGTTGAATTTTTAGTGTCCTTTGTCAAGCTTCAATACTTTACCTGTTTTGTCCAAGCTTCACAGATGGAGACACCCCTATAGTATCCACTGGAGCACCTGTGTGGGCCCCCTAATAAAAAGGGTGTTCTTGTGTCCCACACTAGTGCTCCAGCGTCCAGATGTGAAAACTGCTGCTGAGTGTCCTCTCCTTACACAGAATCAAGTTTGCATTTCATTCTAGTAACAAACCCATCTAGACAACCAAATTATTTTCAGACAAGTAGGCCCTAAAAAATGTGGTCAAATGCATATGGCCAAAACAATGGTATTTTATAGGCCGAAAGAAAAATGTTTGATACGAACGAATAATGTGCCCATGAACATGAAAGTTGACATTTCAAACTGTTAAGAAAAGCACATGGAGCAGCACAAACGTAATAAACACAAAAAGAATAGGAACACAGCACAACTACTTACTTTTTTGCAGCACTCTCCGTACTGCTCGTGCTCTCTTAATTTTAGGTCCGACCACCACTTCCTGAGCTGATCTTTCGATCGTCGTACCCCAAATTCCGGTGCAGACTTTTGACCACTTTCGCCATTATCTTGGCCTTTCTGACATTGGGGTTGGGGTAAGGTCCATACTTCCCGTCATATTGTCGGCCTTCTTCAGGATGTCGACCATCTCCAACATCTCCCCAAAGGACATATTTGAGGCCTTAAATCGTCTCCTTCTGGATCCAGACGTTTCTGGCTCCGGGCTTTCCTCCCCCTCCCCCTCGTTGCTATAATTAGCACGCACCTGCTGTGTCTCCGCCATGTGCTCTTCCCCCACTGCGCCAAATGAAAAGGGGCAGGGAATAGACTAGAAAGAATGTCAGGGGCGGGCGAAGTTACACGCATGCGCAGTGTGTATAAAGCATTACACGCGTGCGTAGTACGTATGATCTGTGAGCGGAGGAAGGAGTATCGGAGGTGCCGATTGTGATAACGAAGGTAAGATCTAAACTTGGGCCTATACTGCTTCTAGATTGAGGCCTATATTGTAACAAGATTAGGAGAGTTTTGGCTGACATTAGGGTTTGTCTCGTGTTGTGTTTTGCAGATAAAATGGATGGCTTCAATGACCACAACTTCCTCCCCCCGTTCATAGATAAGTACAGGGAGCTGCCCTGTCTGTGGCAGGTGAAACATCCACATTACAATCATAAACAAAAGAGGCAGACAGTGCTGGAGAAACTGCTGGAGTTGGTGAAGCCAGTGGTCCCCACGGCAACCATCCCCTATTTAAAAGCCAAAATTGGTGGCCTGAGGAGCACTTATCTTAGGGAGCGCAAGAAGGTCATGGATTCCCAGAGATCCAGAGCTGCAGCAGATGACATTTATGACTCCAGGCTGTGGTACTATGAGAGACTGCCATTTCTGTCAGACCAGACTGGAGTCAGGGAATCTTTCTCCACTCTTCCTTCCACTCTTCCTTCCACCCCAGCTGAGGCTTCCGATGTCCAACCTGGGACTTCCAGCCAGGAAGAAGTGGAGGAGCCCAGATGGAGTCAGGTATAGCATTCTTCTACGGATTTCTGGTCAATAAATAAATGATGTTTACTAGATGTTATTATTGATCACTAATAGCTGATTTAAGAAAGTGTTTTACATATCAATAGTAGTGGGCAAAAATAACTGGGACAAGAATGAAAAATGCTGGGCTCAGAATGATAGTCTGTTATATTTGTTAACATTCAATTTGCAACAGTCATGAGCTGAAAATTGTGTGTGATTGATGAATTGTGTGTGATTGATGAATCAAAAACTCAAACTATGTCCCTTTTTTATACACAGGAAGACCTCAGCCACGACGAGGCTCTGGAATGTGGCACACAGGAGGAGGCCGTGGAATGTGGCCGCCAGGAGGAGGCGGGGGTTAGTGGCAGCCAGAAGGAGGCGGGGCTAAGTGGCAGCCAGGAGAAGCCGGGGACCAGTAGGAGCCTGACCGAATCGCAGGTTCCTCCCCTCCGCCTTCCATACAAAAGACCCAGGAAGGGGAGTAACATTCAGGATTCAGTGCACAGGCTCATTCAGGAGGCTTCTGCATCCCTCAGAGCCTTACCCACTCCTGAAGAGGCCTTTGCCTGCATGGCTGCCACCAAACTGAAGGGCATGCAGGAGGGTCAACGCCTCATGTGTGAGAAACTTATTTATTAAGTCCTAACTAAGGGGGTGAGTGGCAAAATCACGTGAGTGAGTTGGCCCATCCCCCTCCTCCTCCTCCTCCTCGTGCAACAACCCCACCACCAGAGCCACAGCATGGAAGGAAGCGTGGAAGGAAGACCAGAGAGTGATGGCCTGGGTTCAGTTTGATCTGACAATAGATGCAGCCTCTTGTAGTACCACAGCCTGGGGACACAGATGTCATCTGCTGCTTTCCGGATCTCTGGGGCTTCTGGACCAGACTGCACTCCCTTAGATATGGACTCCTCAGGCCACCAATTTTGCAGTAAAATAACTGATATGTGCCCTGGGGGCCAAAGGCTTCACCAATTTCAGCTGTTTCTCCAGTGTTGCCTCCCTCTTTGTTTGGTTGTGAGCCCTTAATAAAGGAATTTTTGGTTCAATTATACTCGCCTATGTGTGTTTTCCTTAAAAAAAAAACAGTTTGTTGGTGAGGAGGCAGGTACATTTCAAAATACAATGTGAAATTAACAAGAGACACCAACACCAAACAATCTCATTGAGATTAAATAATACAAGATAATAATGGTGTTGTGGTAACTTGACACACAAAACACACACAAAAATATTCTAGAGTAAAAAGCAAAAAAAAGTAAAAAAAAAAAAAAACAGCCTTGAAAAATAATTTTTAACAATTAAAAACAACCAAAAAAAAATTGGTCAGATGTAACAAATCAAAAAATATTGAGGGAATCCCGATAAACAATAAAGAAAGAAGTTTGTGAGAAGTCTGTGTGAATATGAGGAGCAAAACTACTTCATTCTTCTCACATTATAAAGAAGAAGAGAGTGCGCTGTATTAAACCATTTTTTACATTGCAGCGTGACGAAAGTGCTGTATCCATTGCGAACGCTAATTTTACCAGACCGAGCTTTTCCGTCTCAGAATTTCTTCTGAGCATGCGTGGCACTTTATGCATCGGAACTGGCCACACACGGTCGGAATTGACGCGATCGGATTTTGTTGTCGGAAAATTTTATAGCCTGCTCTCAAATTTTGTGTGTCGGAAAATCCGATGGAAAATGTCCGATGGAGCCCACACACGGTCGGGATTTCCAACAACACGCTCCGATCGGACATTTTCCATCGGAAAATCCGACCGTGTGTACGGGGCATTAGAGTCAATGTCCAAAAATCAGTGGCGTTGAACATCTCACTAACCGAAAGGGAGAAACGAACAATACAAAATTCGCTACCCTTTAAATGGGCTGACCATAGCCTTCCATATTTGGGTGTTCAACTCACTGCCAGTCCCTCGGATCTATTTGCTGCTAATTATCCAGCTTTATTGAAAACAACTACTAATTTACTGTCTAATTGGTCATCCCTACCAATTTCTTGGTTTGGCAAAATCAATATAATAAAAATGGCCATACTCCCTAAATTTTTATATTTATTCAGACTTCTTCCTATTCAAATTCCTGCCTATTTTCTTAGAATTATACAACAAAAAGCATTACAATTCACTTGGGGGAAAATCAAACCTCGATTATCTAGGAAGAATTTATACCTCCCTAAATCATTGGGCGGCTTGGGATTTCCAGACTTTTCGATTTATTACAGGGCTGCTCAATTGCCACAATTATCGAAATATCACTCTACTATTGACATTCCTTTGTGGGTAATAATTAAAGCAATGGATTGTGATCCTCTTCCTATTAATAATATCCTATGGTTACATCCTATAGATCGTAGACTAAAAAATCCAATTACTAAACACTCTCTATCTATTAAGGATAGACATAAAACCTCACACAGTCTACAATCTCCATATAACCCGCTTCTCTCTTTTCATAAAAACCCAGCCTTTTATCCAGCTTGGATATCTTCCGGGACTTTTAAAGCCTGGTCTAAAGTTGGCATTTCTTGTCTATATGACATAATTTCAACAACATCAATACATCCTTTCCCAGACCTGTGCAAATCTTTTGGGCTCCCCCAATCCGAAATATTCCGTTACCTTCAAATCAAACATTTTTATGCTCCTCTCCTCAACACTAATGATACTATAAACACATTCTCCCAATTTGAACAAATCTGTCTAAAGGACTCTCATGCTAAGAGTCGCATTTCCATGATCTATTCTCAACTGATCACTAAATCAGATGCATATATACCAACATATGCTGCTAAATGAGAAAAAGATCTTGAACATAATATTGATCTTCCGGCCTGGTCTAATATATGGTCTAATACTAAATCTTCTTCAACAAATATAATGGCAGTTAAAAGATCTTATAAGGTACTTACACAATGGTACTTGGTTCCTGCTAGAATAGCTAAATTTGCAAAAGACAGTTCAGGCCTCTGTTTTCGTGGCTGTCTCGAACAAGGTACATATATTCACGTCATGTGGAATTGTCCAAAGTTACATACTTTTTGGGAAAATTTCTTTCTAATAGCCTCAACAACTCTATTATACCAGACCCAATAACAGCTCTCCTAAATTTAAAACAGATTTTCTTACACATAAACAATTTAAACTATTCATTATGTTCTTGGCAGCCACAATACCAACAATAGCTAACGCATGGAAAACACTTATATTGAACATTGCAGAAATCAAACTTAGAATGAATCAATCATTTATACATGGCAAGATAGAAGCTATAGATAAAGATATTTTTCAAAAAGTTTAACAATTTATGGAGACCATAGATCAAACATTGTATACCAGATAACTTTGACAATCGAGTACTCTGCTCATGGTGATTGACACCCTTTCATGTATTTTTCTCATCACCGTCTATCAATAATGTTTGTCTCCGGATTCCTGATGTCTTCCCTACTCCCATGCTCTTATTTCTTCTTTTTATTTTTATTTCCTCTTATTCTTTCGAGAACTATTTTTTATTTTTATTTTATTTTTTTCTATTCTCAATTCAATCTTTTTACACATAATATTTGTTACCTACAGGTAATTTTACATAATCATAGTTATGGTTTATATTATAGGTAGATACAGAACATTAAACTGAATATGTTCATGTTAATTTCAACTTATTGTGAATTTCAACTTGTTAATTTGCAAACAATATGTCTATAAATGATAACCTAATATTTTATTATTACAAGGAAAGTTTATTATAACACCTTTTTTCTGTAATATAGAAAAATACTCTGAAAATGTTGGCAGATATATTGTACCTGCTATTATTTGATATTTCAAAATAAAACATTTTTGTACAAGAAAAAACATACTGGACACATTCAGTCAGAAGAGAATCTAAGAATATTCAAACCTAGGGAAAATCACCCTAAGAACATTTCAGAAAAATATAAACTACCCTAGGAACTTTGGAACAACATTTAATATTAATTTTATGATTCACGAATATTCATATCAAAATAAACATTCAAATTTGTAATAGTCTCCCAACAGCAATGTTCACATGCAAAAAGAATATGCAATTTTTTCCCAATTAGCACAACAGCCACAGCTTTATACATTGTGTGAAAAATAAATAATGCTTGTTAATTTATTTAGAACAAATGTACCGTATATACTCGAGTATAGGTCGATCCGAATGTAAGCCGAGGCCCCTAAAAGAGGGTTAACAATGCCCATCTGCTGCTGCATACCTCACTATGTCTATTGCGTACCTCCCTGTGTCCTCTGCATGCCTACCTGTGTCTATTGCATACCTCCCTGTGTCCTGTGAATGCCTACCTGTGTCTATTGCATGCCTCCCTGTGTTCTGTGCATGCCTACCTGTGCAGATCTGCCTAACTCACTGTGTCCCGTGTATACCTCCCTGTGTCCATTGCAGCCTACCTGTGTCCTGTGCATGCCTCCTGTGCCGATCTGCATCCTCTCTGTGTCCTGTGCATGCCTCTTGTGCCAATCTGTGTCCTGTGCGTGCCTCCTGTGCCGATCTGTGTCCTGTGCATGCCTCCTGTGCCAATCTGTGTCCTGTGCATGCCTCCTGTGCCGATCTGCATCCTCACTGTGTCCTGTGCATGCTTCCTGTGCCAATCTGTGTCCTGTGCCTGCCTCCTATGCCGATCTGTGTCCTGTGCATGCCTCCTGTGCCAATCTGTGTCCTGTGCATGCCTCCTGTGCCAATCTGTGTCCTGTACATGCCTCCTGTGCCGATCTGTGTCCTGTGCATGCCTCCTGTGCCGATCTGTGTCCTGTGCATTCCTCCTGTGCCGATCTGTGTCCTGTGCATGCCTCCTGTGCCGATCAGCAGCCTCCATCTGCCGATCTGCATTCTCCGTGTGCCTCTCTGTATCTACCAATCAGCGTGTCATAAAAACATTTGGCGGCCATTCCAGTGTTCAAAAGCCACGCCTCTTCCTCATCTGTGATAGGCAGAACACTCAATTACCCAGCAGTCAGTGTTCAGCCTATCACGGACATCCTCTCATCCTCATACCACGGACGAGGATGAGAGGATGTCTGTGATAGGCTGAACACTGACTGCTGGGAAATTGAGTGTTCTGCCTATCACAGACGAGGAGAAGGCCTGGCTTTTGAACACTGTAATGGCCGCCGAATGTTTTTATGACACGCTGGCTGCCGTCTGTCTGCATGACACGCTGATCAGGTATGCAGACGGCGGTGACTCAAGTATGTCCTGAGTGGCTCTGTCACGAGTGATGCGCAGTTTAACCGACGCAGTTATCAATTCTGATCATGTCTTCTCTGCTCTTTTACAGGTAAATGTCT
This sequence comes from Lithobates clamitans, assembly GCA_037952925.1. Taxonomy (NCBI): domain Eukaryota; kingdom Metazoa; phylum Chordata; class Amphibia; order Anura; family Ranidae; genus Lithobates; species Lithobates clamitans. The sequence goes on from JBBGZY010000655.1 coordinate 9,051,371, forward strand.
CCTATCCATCTGCACATCCCTACTGAACTGACTTTACTGACTTTGCTGTGAAATATTTTTGGTAATTGTCTCCTATCCATCTGCACATCCCTACTGAACTGACTTTACTGACTTTGCTGTGAAATATTTTTGGTAATTGTCTCCTATCCATCTGCACATCCCTACTGAACTGACTTTACTGACTTTGCTGTGAAATATTTTTGGTAATTGTCTCCTATCCATCTGCACATCCCTACTGAACTCACTTTACTGACTTTGCTGTGAAATATTTTTGGTAATTGTCTCCTGCTGCCATATCTTTAAACTTCCATATTTACTGCTAGCTCTATAACAAACACACTGCAATAGCAATATTACTGGTGATTGATTCTGAACTCCATGTGGCTTTAGTGATCAAGAGAGGTAATTAGCTTTACGACCCTAGCCTGTGTCTGTATCTGGTCATCTCCTCCCCATATTCAGGTGTCTCACATCAGACCCAATAATGACCAACTGAGAAATGCATCCCAGCTTAGTCTCCCTATAAATTTATGGCAGCTTATGGGGTGGCGCAGACAGGGGCAAAGGCGCAGACATCATGGCTCTGTCCTGAGTGGCTCTGTCACAAGTGATGCGCAGTTTCACCGACGCAGTTTAACGAAAGCAGGATAACTAAAGCTGCATGAACAAGAACTCTGCTCCACTCTGCAAGACGACAAGCAAACCAGCTTTGACATTTATTTAATATTAGGTTCGTTTCCCACTCTCTATCCACTAACATACTCCTTCTTCTCTTCCTGCTCACATTGGTGTCTTCTATCCTCAAATTATCTTTACTCTACCCCTCCTCTCTTCCCTGCAGCATGCACATATCACCCTCACTCCTACCCTCTCCCTACTATGGCACCCATCATCTCCTGCATTTGCTGCACCCACATGCTGACATAAACACCAGGGCCACTAGACACGTGCGCTCATGCACATCCCACTCCCACCTTGCCTTCCTCGCCCTCCTCCTTCTCCTAGTCTCAGGTGACATTTCTCCTAATCCTGGTCCACCATTTTCCAAATACAAGCCACATAGCCAATACCCCTCCCCCTCTGGCAACCACCGCAATCCACTCAGTTTAATTTCTATCCCCCTGCTTCTTCAAAGCACCCCACCAATCTCATGCGCCCTTTGGAATGCCCGCTCCATCTGTAACAAGCTAACATCTGTACATGACCTCTTCATCTCTCATGGCTTGAACATACTCGCCATAACAGAAACCTGGCTTCAAAATTTTGACTCAGCTTCTCCTGCTGCCCTCTCCCATGGTGGTCTCCATTGGACTCACTGCCCCAGACCCAACAGACAGAAAGGAGGTGGAGTTGACTTCCTTCTATCCTCCAAGTCCTTCCTGTCCCTCCCTCTCTATCCCTCTCTTCTTTCGAGATGCACTGTATTCGTCTGTTTTCTCCCATTTCTCTTAGGATTGCAGCAATTTATCGGCCTCCAGGACCGGTATCGCGCTTTCTGGATGACTTTGCTGCCTGGCTACCCTACTTTCTCTCCTCTGAAATACCCACCATTATTCTTGTTGACTTTAACATTCCTGTCAATGTTAACAGCCCAACTACAGCTAAACTTCTCGACTTAACCTCATCTTTTGACCTAACCCAATGGACACATACTTCCACTCACTCCAATGGTAATACCCTTGACCTTGTATTCTCCCATCTCTGCAACCCTGGCAACCTCACCAACACCCCCTTTCCTCTATCTGATCACAACCTCATTACTTTCACTGTATCCTTGCCTCCAACCACCCATCCCTCCAAGCAGCAAACAATTACTTGTAGAAACCTTCGCCACTTTAACCCTTCTTTTCTCTATTCTGCTACTGACCACCTATATGACATAATCTCTCCCCTGTCCTGTCCTGACCTGGCCACCTCTGTCTACAACAGTTCACTCTCATCATCACTAGATGGACTTGCTCCTCTAACCACACGCAGAATCAGGCCCCGACCGTTACAACCCTGGCAAACTGACAACACTAGAAATCTCAAGAGACATTGCCGTGCTCTTGAACGACTGTGGCGTAAAACCAAATGCCTGCAAGACTTCACCCTATATAAGTCTGCCCTTCTAAAATACAATTCATGCCTCCATGCTGCCAAACAAGCCTACTTTGTCTCTCTTATTAATTCCTTGTCATCCAGTCCCCGTGGGCTCTTCTCAACCTTTAACTCTCTGCTTCGTCCACCACCCCCTCCACCCACTAACTCACTCACTGCCCAAGAGATTGCCAATCACTTCAAAGACAAGATCGATGCAATTTGTGAGGACATCTCCACTGTGCGTACGTCTTTCCCACCCAACATACCTTGCCTAGCAGCACATTCAACACTCTCCTCTTTTGAATTGGCTACTAGGGAAGAGGTTACAAAAATTTTCTTGGATGCCCACCTAACCAATTGTTCTTTGGATCCTGTTCCCTCACAACTACTACGGTCACCCTCTTCTTCTATCCTATGCTCCCTCACCCACATCTTCAATCTCTCCCTCTCTAGTGGCATCTTCCCCTCCCCTCTAAAACATGCGCAGATCACTCCCATTCTTAAAAAGCCTTCACTGGACCCTACCGACCTGAACAACTTAAGACCCATCTCATTGCTCCCATTCACCTCTAAACTTCTAGAACGCTTAGTCTACAACTGTCTTAGCTCCTACCTCAATGAAAATAACCTTCTTGACCTCTTACAGTCTGGCTTTCGCTCGCAGCACTCCACGGAAACTGCCTTACTAAAACTCACTAACGATTTACTAACTGCTAAAACCAACAGCCAGTACTCCGTACTCCTACTACTTGACCTCTCTGAGGCCTTTGATACTGTTGACCACCCGCTCCATCTCAATAAGCTACATTCCCTTGGCCTCCGAGATTCTGCTCTATCCTGGTTCTCTGCCTATTTATCACAGCGCTCCTTCAGTGTCACCTACAACTCTGTCTCCTCCTCTCCATTGCCCCTTTCTGGGGGGGTCCCCCAAGGCTCGGTTCTTGGACCCCTTCTCTTCTCTATCTACACCTCCTCCCTCGGTCACTTAATAACTGCCCATGGCTTCCAATACCACTTATACGCTGATGACACCCAAATCTATCTGTCTACTCCTCACCTCACTCCTTCAGTCTCCTCTCGCATTACTAACTTACTAACTGACATATCAGCATGGATGTCGCACCACTTCCTTAAACTAAATCTTTCTAAAACTGAGCTATTAATATTCCCCCCCACCCGTGCACCCCTCCATGACTTTTCCATCAAAATCAACAATGCAACCATCAGTCCCTCCCCTCACGCCAGGGTACTAGGTGTAATCCTAGACTTTGACTTGTCATTTCAGCCTGAAATCCAATAGTTGTCAAAAGTTTGTAGAATTCACCTCCGTAACATCTCTAAAATTCGCCCCTTTTGAACAAATGAAACCACCAAGCTCCTCATTCACTCACTTGTTATCTCTCTCCTTGACTATTGCAACTCCCTTCTCATTGGCTTACCTCTCCATAGGCTATCCCCTCTTCAGTCTTTCTTGAATGCTGCAGCCAGACTTATCCACCTTACCAACCACTCAGTGTCTGCCAACCCTCTACTCCAATCCCTACACTGGCTCCCAATCACCCAGCAAATTAATTTCAAAATACTAACCGCAACATACAAAGCCATTCACAACTCTGCTCCGAGCTACATCGCTAATCTTGTCTCCAAATATCATCCAAATCGACCTCTCCGCTCCTCTCAAGACCTCCTGCTTTCAAGTTCTCTCATCTCCTCCTCCCATGCTCGTCTCCAGGATTTCTCCAGAGCCTCTCCCATCCTCTGGAACTCGCTACCTCCATCTATCCGGCTATCCCCTACTCTTGCTACCTTCAGGCGATCCCTGAAAACTCATCTCTTCAGGAAAGCCTATCACGTCTCCAACTAATCTCCTACCACTTCCACCAGCTCATTCCCCACAGTTACAACCTTTTGTACCACCTGCCCCACCCTATTAGATTGTAAGCTCTTCTGAGCAGGGCCCTCTTAATCCTCTTGTATTTTATTGTATTATAACTGTATTGTCTCCCTTTTATATTGTAAAGCGCTGCGTAAACTGTTGGCGTTATATAAATCCTGAATAATAATAATAATAATAATATAAGCCAAGGGGGGGCATATTTCAGCCTAAAAAAAGGGCTAATAATCTCAGCTTATACTCGAGTATATACGGTATATGTAGTTTTATTGAGTGAATAGCCCTTAAAAAAGTTGGTAGAGAGAAGTCAAAGTACAGTTATTGAAACCACCTGGAGTGTCTAAACCCGAAACAAAACTTTAATATATTTTAGCTTACCAATCCGTAAAATGGTTGTAAACCCTTACATACCACTTTTACCTTTAATAATAAGGCTTACCTGTAGGTATTGGAAATGTCTCCTAAACCTGCACGGTTTAGGAGATATTTACCATATACGCTTGCGCTGACATCATCGGTGCATGCGCACAGAAGAAAGGGCCAGATCGTGCCATCTCTACAGGGCCCATGCCATGACGTCACGTGACTCCGGCCAGTCACAGAGCATCCACAGCCCCGGAAGGAGGGTGAAGATGGACTCGGCCACCAGCAGGGACATTGGGGACATTGCGGGCTTCGTTTGCAGGTAAGTGCCACATAATGGGCTAGTATGCGATGCATACTAGCCCATTATGCTTTTACTTTGCAGGGAACAAAAGAGTAAGTAAAACCCATCAGGGTTTACTTCTTCTTTAAATGTAGGGGCTGCATTTGTTTTTTTTGTTTTTTTTTGCTTTTGTACCTTGTAATCCAGCTAATAACAAAATTACTGTTCCTTTCATGTCTTTTCTCCATTGTTTCCTTGGGGAAGACTTTGATACATCATTAGGCTACATGTACACTAGCCTACCCTGACCGCAGCTGTGGAAAACTCCAAACTGCGGCAAAAATGCAAACCATGTTTTTTTCACGATTTTGCTGTGATTTGTGTTTTTCCGTGGCCGGTAGTGTCTTTACAGCCTGTCTCTGTTTACGTGCACTATAGTGATAATGAACTGTAATGCCCTGTACACACGGTCGGATTTTCCGATGGAAAAAGTGCGATCGGATTGCGTTGTTAGAAAAAATTCCGATCGTGTGTGGGCTCCATCTGACTTTTTCCGTCGGAATTTCGAACACACAAAGTTTGAGAGCAGGCTATAAAATTTTCCGACAACAAAATCCGATCGGTTAAATTCCGATCGTGTGTAGAAAAATCCGACGCACAAAGTGCCACGCATGCTCAGAATAAATTAAGAGACGAAAGCTATTGGCTACTGCCCCGTTTATAGTCCTGACGTACGTGTTTTACGTCACTGCATTCAGAACGATTGGATTTTCTGAAAACTTGTGCGACCGTGTGTATGCAAGACAAGTTTGAGCCAACATCCGTCAGAAAAAATCCATGGATTTTGTTGTCGGAATGTCCGATCAATGTCCGACTGTGTGTACAGGGCATAAGTGTTACTGACCACAAATGTTTTTTCACAGACCTTTTTTTAAAAGGACATTTAAAGAAGACAATAAAAAAATAAAGCTATTTCAAAAAAGAAAAAAAAAAAAGTACTTACTTCAGCTTCAGCTCTCGACACTTCTGGGAGATGTGGGTAACATTACCAAACCTCAAAGCCAGGGGTGGACTGACCATTCGGGCACTCGGGCACTGCCCGAGGGCCCCATGCCACTAAGGGGCCCCATAAGGGTTGCCGGCCTTAATAAAATGCAGGGACAGTATGTAAAAATCTGTGTTTTTTAAAAAATCACAAGATTATAGCTGCCCCGTCTCTCCAGTACCTTTTCAGTGTGTGTATGTGTATTCTGTGTGTGTATACTGTGTGTGTAAATACTGTGTGTGTATACTGTATGTGTGTGTATACTGTGTGGCCCCATAATCTATTGCCTGGGAGCCCCATAATCTCCTATTGCCTGGGGGCCGCATAATCTCCTATTGCCTGGTGGCCCCATGAGTTGTCAGTCCGCCTCTGCTCAAAGCTGCCTCTGATAGCTGGGAGCTTAAAACCCTGAAAGAATGCACTCCAGCTTATTGCAGGGGTGTATTCTTGCAGGATTTTGAGTGCCTGGCTATCACAAAAAGCAGCTGTGAGGTATAATGATGTCACCCATGCCTCTAAGAATTGTTGGAAACTGGGGCTGATATAAATATTTTATTTCTTTTTTTTTTATTTTGGTAGCAATGACTTTATTTTGAAATCACATTTGCAGGTGATTTGGCTATGGGGGTTGCGGGCTTACAATGGAAGGTCCATTTTTAATATTGGCAACAGTGAAGTATGCATGGGTAAAGAGCATCAGCACATAAGCTTATAGCTGTCTGTGCATTTGGCAGACTGTTTTCACAGTCAATATGTTGTGAAGAAGCCAGACCGGGAAGCCGCCCACCACATCCTTAACAATAGATGAGTGATCAGCTGTCAGCGGGCTTCCCCGCTAATAGGTGAAAGAAAAAGAAATACTGGTAAAGAAAAGAAAAAATGGCGTGCCTCACCCAGTCCATACAAGGCCCAGTGTCTCCCGATGTAGATCCATCGTGAATCACGATGCCCGCCACACCTCCAGACCCGAAGCAAAAAAAATGGATTTAAAAGAGGGGACATTGGTTTTTCATTTTTTTTTTAAATAAAGGACTTGTCAAAAACTTGTCTAGTGTTTTTATTTATTTTTGACTGTTTTTTTGGTGAATGAGTATGGGGTACAATGTACCCCATACTCATTCACATGGGGGGAGGCAGGATCTGAGGCCCCTCTTGTTAAAGGGGGATTCCAGATTCCGTTAATCCCCCTGCCCACAGACCTCCACAACCATTGCCCAGGCTTGTTGGGAAGAAGCCCTTGTCCCCATCAACATGAGGATAAGGTGCTTTGGGGGGCCCCAAAGCACTCACCCCCATGTTAAGGGCATGTTGCCTGGTATGATTCAGGGGGGCTGCTTTCTCACCCCCCCCTTTCCTGGTCTGCCAGGTTGTATGCTTGAATAAGGATCTGGTATAGATTTTAGGGGGAGAACCATGCAGTTTTCTTTTTTACATTTTGGCGTGGAGTTCCCTTAAAAACCATACCAGAACTAAGGGTCTAGTATGGATTTTGGGAGGGACCCTACGCCATTTTATTTATTTTTTTTTTATTGCTGGCAATTATAACCTCGAGTCAAACAATAAAATGAAATAAAAATGAAAAATTCCTTTAAATATAGTGCCCGGGGGTCCCCTTAGTCAGCCTGTAAAGTGGCACATCTGTAGCATGTATAGAACCCGCTGCAGCAAAAATGTCCTTTCTAAAGAAAAAAATGTTGGCAAATCACATTTAAATTGACTTGTGGTTAAAATTGCCTAGCCGGCTATTTAAGCAAATTTTTTTTTTAAATAGCATGGCATCCCCCCCATACCAGGCCCTTATCCTAGCATGCAGCCTGGCAGGCCAAGAAAGGGAGGGGGGCAAGCGTCTCCCCTCCTGAACCATACCAGACCACATGCCTCAACATGAGGGGGTGCTTTGGGGCAGGGGGGCTCTGTTGATGGGGACAAGGGCCTCTTTCCAACAACCCTGAGTGGTGGTTGTGGGGGTCTGCGGGTAGACTGCTTATCAAAATCTGGAAGCTCCCTTTAACAAGTGTTAACAAGTAAAATCCCGACCCCCCCCAGTGAATGAATATGGGTACAGAGTACCCCTACCCATTCACCAAAAAAGTGTAAAAGTGAATAAAGACAGTACAAGAGTTTTTGACAATTCCTTTATTAAAAAATATAAAGAAACAGTAGTATAGATAATAATCTAAATGAAATACTAAAAAAACTAACACTAGCACGAATGGAAAAAGAAAGATCAGCTATTATCAATTAAACAATTAATATCTCATTCTATGTTTATTCCCAAGGGTCTATAAGCACTTAAATAAAAAAGCCAATGGGTTTCACAATGGGATATAGATTTTTTTTCATATTGCTCCCCCTCCAATGGGGTCTGAATTTCTCAATGCCTGTGACCTACAATAAAGCCGGATCTCTCTTATGGTAGTCATGAAAATGCTTGGACACACTGTGCCCTTGGTAGTATGAGATGTAAAGGAAGCAGTCCTCATAGTTTTTGAATCCTTACATACTTTACACCTTCTACATGGCTAAAAGCCTTTTAGATTCCCAAACATTCTAATTTTGGGGAACACCTCCGTGGGACTAGGAGCTACCAAATCTTTCAAGTTTTGGGTTCTTCTAAAAATGGCATTTGGTCGATCAGGGAGAGCTGGACCCAACACATTAACGCCCTTCAGGACTTTCCAGTGTTTTGTCAACATTTTATTAACATATTTATACTGGGAAGAAAAAGTGGTAAAAAAGGACCATTGAAATTTATTAGAAACATTAACTTTTTTGTCTCTAGGGACTAAGAGTGTGTTCCTATCCCAAGTCGATGTTCTCTGGATTTCTGATTCTAGAACGTGATTATCATAACCCTTCTCCACAAAGCGATCTCTCAGAGTGAATGCCTGCAGACTAAAATCGTCTAAGCTTTGCAATTTTGTCTAAGTTGTTGAAATTTACCTTTAGGAACTGATTGTAAGCAGTTGGGATGATGACAACTCCCAACTGGTATAAAACAATACCATTTCTGTCAGTGTTTTTTAAGAATGTTTTTGCCATACGTTTATTGTGTTGCTTGAATATAGTAGTGAATATAGTGAATATAGTAAAATCCAAAAAGTTGATTGAAGTATCACTCCATTTATGAGTTAACCTAAATCCCCAATTGTTAGTATTTAGACCATTCATGAAAATATGAAGGGAGTTCTCATCCCCCATCCATATGAAAAAGGCGTCATCAATGTAACGACGCCAAAACCTCAAATTAGGATGCCTATCTGTAAAAATCATCTAATTTTCCCATAAAGCCATAAAAAGATTGGCTAGACTGGGGGTAAATTTTGCCCCCATTGCTTTGCCAGTCTGCTGTAAATAATAATTCCCTTGGTAAAAAAGGTAATTATGTTCCATCACAAAACGTAAAAGTTCCAGAATGAAATCTTTATGTGGAATCATCAGCTGGTTGTCTTTATCAAGGAAGTATTTCGCTGCCTGATACCCTATCTGATGGAGAATAACAGTGTACAGCGAAGACACATGTTACTAATAGCATACCCTCCTCTATATTGAGTTCTGAGGTTTCCTTTAATATCTGCAAAGTGTCCTTCAGGAATGCCGGGGTGAGGCAAAAAGGATGTTCTGGACAGCTGCACTCCGGAATATAGCCTTTATTTGTAAAAAGTCCAACAAATACAAGCCACAGCAAAAATGGGACAAACGACCTGACGCGTTTCACACTTAACAGTGCTTAGTCAGCTATGACTATGTGAGCTATGACTAAGCACTGTTAAGTGTGAGACGCATCAGCTCGCTTGTCCCATTTTTTGCTGTGGCTTGTATCTGTTGGACTCTTTACAAATAAAGGCTATATTCCGGAGTGCGGCTGTCCAGAACTTCCTTTTTGCCTCATGTTGCTATATGCTCAGCCGGCACCTGGTGTTTCAGTTCTGAGGAGAGTTCTATATCCACATTTCCACCTGGAGCGGTGATCCCCTTTCCTTCCCCTATTGACACTGGATTAGGAATGCCGGGGTCTTATCGACCAAAGGTTGCAGGAATACGTCAATGTATTTTCCAATTCTGGAGGTCACCGAATTGATCCCACTCACAATTTATCTTCCCGGTGGATGACTCAAACTTTTTTGAACCTTTGGCAGGTAATAAATAATAGGAATTTTAGGTGTAAGTGGCATCGGGAATTATTTTTCTTTTTTATTTATTAATTTTGATTCAAAGCCTTCCTTTACTATTTGGTTCAAACGTTTAGCATACATATTAGCGGGGTCTTTTTTATAATGCTATAAGTAGACCTATCCGCTAAGAGGTTGTTCATCTCCCCTTCATAATCCTATCTATTCAGCAACACAATACCCCCTCCCTTATTGGCGGGTCAAATGACGAGGTCTTTCCTACACAGAGAGACTTGATACCCTGATGTATATCTTTCTGTTGGACCTTTTTTATTTTAGCCTCATGTAAATCTTTCAGCACCAAATCCTCAAAAACCAATAGATTTAGTGAAGGTTTACCCGGGGGGTAAACAAGGATGCATTCCTAAGGTTTGAACCCCTATCAGAAGATCCCTCCGGCCCCCCATTGGTTACCTTATTGGAAAGAAAATGTCTTTTGATACTCAATCTTCTAACAAATTTCTGAACATCTATGAACGTGTCAGATTTATTAAGGGATTTATTGGGGGCAAACTTGAAAACTTTCCCTAAAGTTTTCATTTCTACATCATTTAGTTGGATCCCACTGAGATTGAAAATACCCTAATTACTTATCGCTTCTTTTTTGGGGAATGTTTCCATTTCCCTTCTCTGCATCCTCTCTTTGTTTTCCTTTTCATGGTCCCTGGCTTATGCCTAAAAAATTATCAGACCTGGTTTCTAGGAGGACCATTCCAGAGCCCCTCCTCCTGTAGGGTAATATTTCTTGTGTGGTGGGTCATACCAGGCATAATTGTAATCATAATCCTCCTCATTATCCTGTTCATATCGATTTTGCATCTGAACTCCCCCTTGAGAATACCATGAACGTTCCCCCTGCCCTCCTGCATACTGATTCTGGGGTTGTGGCCTCCTATATGTTTCGGGGTAACTCCCCTGACTACCTCCATGCTGCCGTCTCAACTGTTTGGGGCTTTTTGTCTGGGCGTTACGTTGTGGGTTATGATTATGTTAGGGGTTTGGACCTTTTGGGTTGCAGCTTTTTTTCATCTATATATTTTCATTCATTTATATATGTGTTTGATTTCTCCATTTCAATAGTCACACTTCCCTTCACCAGGAGAGTAGGCTGAGCGCAGGATTTTAACCCTGTTTGACAATGATATGCACTGGGTGCGGAATGATTGTTCTTTGGGTGTCGGTGGCGCTTTCACACCGTAACCTTATAGAGGTACTCTTGATGAAAGCAATAATTGGTCTTGCTGTGAAAAATTGTAATGATATGCACCTGTCAAACAGGTGTGGAAAAATTGGTCTTTGGGTGTTAATTGTGCCCATGAAACCTACTCCAAAAACATTCTTCCAGATATAATCAACACCCACAAAACTAGGCAGCCTAGAAGTACTGCAGAGATTCCACATCCCAAAAACACTTAATTGGCGACATCGGCATCAGGGACTTCATAGCTGCTGGTAATCCAGGACTGATTCATTTTGATAAAAAATCAGATGGTCCACGGAGTCTGTGGACAGACACGTTCTACGATCAGTAACAAAACCTTCAGCAGCACTGAATGCCTGTTTGGAAAGCACGCTGGATGCAGGGCAGCCTAGCAGCTCAATAGCATACTGGGCAAGTTCTGGCCAGTGGTCTATTCTCATGACCCAGTAAGCCAGTGGATCGTCGACTGGAAAGCTCCCCATCTTTGTTTTCGCCCCAGATAATTATCCATTATGTGATGCAGATGCTGCCAATGGAATATGTTAGCTAACATCAATTCAGAAATGCATCACTTAGGCGGCCGTCTTCTCCACAGCTCCTCTCTTGACCAACGGAAGCCTCAAAACTACATTTTCCACAATACTGTAACCTACCAGAGTCAGGAAAAGCATTCGATAAACTTCTCTTTAAGGTGTCTTCAAGAGATTTCATCTTCTGCACTCTCTGCGGGGTCAGGATGAGTTCTGAGACTTTCCCCTTATAATGATGGTTAAGGAGGGTTGCCAAACAATAGTAAACCTTTTCCTTTACGCTACGTATTCTTGGGTCCTTTCACAGGCTTTAAAGCATGAGGGACCCCATGCCCCACAAATTTGCGGAGACATGTGAAGCAGACTCCTTGGGGTCACTGAAGATTATAATATCTGGAACTGCCTCCTCCCAGCCAGGTACTACTCCCAAGGGTTCTGCAGATGGAAAACCATCTCTTACTGTTTGACGTATGCCATCCTCTGCTTCAATGCCTCCGAAACTGCCCAGAATCCTCCTCCTCCTCCTCTCTCTCCTCTTGTGTGTTCTGTGGCATAGGAACAATGGTGTCTGCATAAAGTGGGCCTTGAAAAAAAAGGAAGTCCTCCTTCATCCCGCTGCTCTGCCCCGAGTGCCCTGTCCATAATGCCACACAGAATCTGCTCCAGCGGGAACACAACAAGGATTGTGTCACTGATGCATGCATTGTCACGGCTTACCATCCTTTTACAGTGCATGCATCCTTTATGAGCAGCCATTGGCGTGGGGGAAAAAAATCTGAGCTAGCCTGAGCCTGTTGTGCCATACTCACACAGGTACTCGTTGATGGCCCTCTGCTGCATGTGCAGCCGCTGCAGCATTGCCAAATGCTGCAGCGTTCCACCTGGTGGGCATGTCATAAAACAGGTGATTTACTGGCAGGTGGAATTCCTGCTGAATTTCAGCCAACTGAGCACTGGTTGTGTATGACCACCTTAAAGGGCTACACACTCTTCTGGCCTGTTTTAGTAGATCTTCCAACCCTGGGTACCTATTTAGGAAACTCTGCACCACCAAATTGAGGACATGTGCCAGGCATGGCACGTATGTCAACTTTCCCTGTCTAAGAGCGGACAGGAGGTTTGTGCCATTATCACACACCACCATTCCTGGACCTAGCTGGCGTGACGTGAACCACCTCTGGGCCTGTCCCTGCAGAGCTGCAATAATCTATGCTCCGGTGTGGTTCCTATCCCCTAGACACACCAGCTGAAGCATTGCATGGCACCTTTTAGCCTGACTCACTGAATAGCCCTTTGACCGCTTAGGAGGTACTTGAGGTTCATTGGACAATTCAGTAGAAGAGAGCATGGAAAAGGAGGAGGAAGGGAGGGGGTAGAGGTGATATATCTGGCATCATCACCAGCTGTATGGAGATGTGGGGGCACAACAAACTGCAGCACTGAGCCCTGTCCTGCATCCTTCCGAGTTGCAAGCAGAGTTACCCAGTGTGCTGTGAACAAAATATATCATCCCTGCCCATGCTTGCTGTAACACGTGTCAGCAGTAATATGGACTTTGCAGCTGACTGCCTTGCCCAACGATGCCACAACATTGTCTTCCACGTGATGGTAGAGAGATGGAATGGCCTTACGTGAAAAGAAATAGCGACTGGGAACCTGCCATTGTGATACAGCACATTCTGCAAATTCATGAAAGGGGGCAGAATCCACCAGGCGGAAAGGCAGAAGGCAGTAGAGCCATCAGCTTTGACAAGCTTGCATTTAGACGCTGGGCATGTGGGTGACAGGAACTGTTTTTTTTTTCTGCTGCAGCAGATGGGGCAGAAAAATTTGTCAGTTATATTCTACAGCTGGTAATGTGCTGCTGGCAAATGTGCTGCAAGGACCTTGGACACCCTGCCCTATACCATCATCCCTGTCAGTGGAGGCTGCTGAGAGGTCATGAGGTATAGCAGGGACCGACTGAGGTGAGTAAGGAAGAGGGGCAGATTTGTGCCCCTTTTGTGTGGATTTTAGGTGCTCTTGACAGGCTGAGGTTAAATTCCTAGTCAAGCATGTGGTACCCAAATGGTTGGTGTTTTTGCCACGCTTGATACAAAGTTTGCAATAGTGCAATCGGCTACACATGTACTAAAAAAAGTCCAGACAGATGAGCTGTGGGAAGTGGGCCGGCAGATAACAGCTCCATAATATGATGGAATAGGGTGGCTACTCGCTACTCTTCCATGATGGCTGTTGGGATTGTGCCTTACGCTCACTTTCCTCCTATGCTCTATCCGGCACATAAGTCAAGTCAGCGACCTCATCATCATCATCTCCTCCATCCTCATTACCACTGGAGAAAACTTGGCAATATGCTGCAGCTGGGGGAAGATAACTGCCAGTTTGTGTACCAGTGTTCTCCCCTGTCTGTAGGCTCATGTTCCTGACTTCCTCAACCTCAGAGTCAAAAGCAACATCTGAATTGAGTAATGGCTGTGCATCCTCAAGGAGCAAGTGGTTTACACTGTATTCAAATAACTCCGCTGACTCCTCCGTGCCTAATGCTGTAGTGATGGCAGGAATAGCTGTGGAAAAAGAGGTTGGTTTTGCCACTCTGGTAGCTGCAGGGGACTGCACAATAGTTTCTGCTTGGGTGACGGAGGATGAGGAGGATGAGGACGGTTTAGTAAGCCAGTCCACCACCTCCTCTGCATGCTGTGGCTGGATAACACGGGCAACATCACTAAACAGAGGAAATGATGCCCTGTCTGAGGACTGACCACGTCCACATTTGCTTGTGGACACCTACGTTGCTGGCCCCCTTACAGGTCCATGGGAATGTCTGCTTCTCCTTGCTGTCCTCCATACATAATGGGGGGAGTGGGGTGCTTATTAACAAAATGTAATAAAGATGTGTAAATGTGTACGTGGATGCACTTTAATCAATGAAAAGTGGTGTTTAGTGCACTTTAATTTGAGTATTCACGACACAGACACACTCCACGAATACACTATAATATACTGCGTCAAACATGCAGTAAAGCCCAGAACTATATGGCATGAAACTTGCAGTAATGCAATGAAATATACAGCATGAAACTTGCAGTAACGCAATGAAATATACGGTGTTAAACTTGCAGTAATGCAATGAAATATACAGTGTTGACGGGGGCGTGGTTTAGCAATGGCCGAGCGAGTACATCTCTCTTGTGAGCTCCTGGCTTCCCTTGGCTTATCTCGTCTATTAAACGACCAACAAGTGCAGACTCTACGGCATGCTACCTAACAAGAGACCCAGAACCAGGTTGTCATCCCGCAGAAACCACCCGATTACCCTGAGAAGCGGAATCCATAGGGTCTTCCGAGAACAAACAGCGTGCCTCGCCGGGCACCATTACAGAACCTCCACGTGTTCGGTATATGGAGAACAGTAACGCTACATCTCTGCTTACCTCTCTTCAGCCTACTGCAGAACAAGACCTATCTCAGGGGACCCCCGGCCGCCTTACGATCAAACATGACAGGCTAATCACAGCAATTAAACAGCTTACCAGAGGACATCCGCTCCATGCTGCAGGCTCTCCCCACGAAGGTGGACATCGAGGCTTTGGTGTGCCGCATTGAGGAGCCCCATGGACGAGTCATACAAGAGGTGAGGGAGGAAGCACAGTCTCTAACTGTACATGTGGAGACTGGAGAGGCCTCTATTACCTCCCTGGAGAGCCAAATAATGGCCATGCAGCAGACCCAGGAAACTCAAGCGACCACAGTGGTGGACCTGCAGCTACATTTAGAAGATACGGAGGACCGTAGCCGACGCAATAATTTGTGGCTACAAGGACTCCCGGAAGCCACTGGCGCAGAGGATCTGGCGGAGACAGTGGTGGCCATCTTCCACAACATCTTGGGGGCTGAATCGCCATCCCTAGAACAGAACCCTGGGTGTCAAACCCTCAGACCCAGACCGCCCACAAGATGTGCTCTGCCAGCTCCACAAATATACCCATAAGGAACTCATCCTTCACAAGGCATGGGAACATGGGGACGATAACTTTGATGGTGCCTCAATCAAAATCCTCCCAGACCTGTCCAGAGCCACCCTGCAGCGGAGGGCCCTTCTGAAAATGGTCCTAGAGCTCGCCAGGAGAAAAGGGTTTACATACCGCTGGGGATACCCTCTGGCGGTAACTTTCCATAAAGCGATGGCTTCTTTCACCCTGCGCACACAGGCTGACCTGCCAGCTCTCTTCCTCTTTATGGAGACAGATCCGGTTCATGTACCAGATTGGCTAGCCATCCTACCTCGCCAGATGGGCCGTTCGTGATCCATATACCACCGGAGCGCCCCGCTTCCCTGCCCGCAGAGATCCAGCATGAGATCACAGGCGCCGCTCGCAGACGTGACACGTGAGTCCTAAAAGAAAACGTTTCACACAGACTCACTATACTAGAACCCCCTGTTTGATGTACACCCCCCGCCAGCTCTAACTGCTCCCCCTGGCTGTGATGCACGCGTTTGCGGTGGATTCCCATCCCCCTTTTTTTTTTGCCACAAAGAGAAAAACTTCCAGGCAGTCTCGATGCCCCTGCATATCCCCATGTGACTACGGGGGTCAATGACTTGCTCCACTACACCCATGGTCATCAGGAAGACTCCCCTCCCCAGCTTGGAACCGAGATCAGGGAACTAATGAGGCTGATCTTCACCTGCTGAGGTAACTCTGGGGTAGAGCTTACTGTACACAGCAGCCATTTGGGTCCATGGGGGGGTGAGATTATGTCCCCCGAGCACACCTACACAGATGCATGCTCGCGGAAGATATATGAATTCAGATATCCCCACCTGGCGATAAGTACATAGACTGCCGTTCATATAGGTAACGAACATTTGCACTGACTCATACACTAGAGGGTTTACCTCTGTGTGTCACTATGGACACCTTTAGGGAACATGGGGAGCTCTGGACTGCCACTTACCTGGTTCATCATTTAAACATATGGGACTTTGGATCTACCGCAAATAGCATTGAGACTCCTCTATGATATGCACGAGTCGGGGGAGGGCTTTGCCATGCTAAGGGTATCATAAAGTGTTTGGGTGTACATTACTTTACCCAATTAATTTGATTCATGCCTGTTATAACCAGCATTTCCTAAATCTAGCAGTTGCCTAGTTGTTCAAGATATTTCATGTGTGCTTTATACCCTAACTTGTACATAGTTATTACTTTCAAAAGTCGTTAATATATATGTTTTCTCAATTTCAAGCCAAAGGCCGGAGAGGCCGGGGGCGGCTGGTAAGCCACTCACCGGCTGTTCCTTCCCACATCCCCACATAGGCGAGCACTCCACTACCAGTTTTTCTTTTTTTGAACTGCTGAGCGCACTAGCACTCTTGTGCCTTAATCCATAGTTAGTACACCCTCTTTAGGGTTGCCTACTTAATTGTTGGACTACTGAACATTACTCCGCAGTTTAAGAGTCTGTCTTCTTTTCTTTTCTTTCACTTCTGCTCACTACTCCTCTCCCCCCCACACCAACCCCCCTACTTCTACCCTACTTCTACCTTTTCTATCCCCATCAGGAAAAATTCATTTCATAGACTCTAGACAAACTGACGGATTTCACAAAGGGCCAGCTAATTCTAGGAGGTGATTTTAATATCCCTCTACTCCCATCGGTGGATACATCTTCTGGGCACTCTGAAATCCCCCCATCTCAGAGGAAACGGATAGCTCACTCCCTACACAAAGCCCAATTGATCAATATCTGGAGGCTACAACACTCGGGAGAAAGGGACTTTACCTTTTACTCCCCTCCGCACAAATTATACACTAGAATAGATTTTTTCCTGATCCCCCATAACCAACTACATGTGGTACGCGACTCTACGATTGGTCATATCACATGGTCAGACCACGTCCCCATTTCTCCCACATACACATTAGATGGAGGACACTCACTTAGGTCCAAATTATGGCGACTAAATGAGAATCTACTATAAACACCTGAGGTTCTGACAGATGTCATGAAAGACCTAACCTTATACTTCTAAGAGAATGACACTCAAGACTACGACCCTGGATCCCTCTGAAGGGATACTTATTAAACACGGTGCACGCATCAAGAGGGAACACAACATTCAGCTTTCCAAACTCTTTGACACACTTGCCTCGACAGAATCTTGACGTAAGCACGCTCCCACACCGGAAATAGAGAGGGAACTGGGAACCTTATGCAAGCAAATCACAGACCTATTACATTATAAAGCCAAGGTGGCATTGCAATTCTGTCGTAAGATGAATTATGAATCCAGAAACAAGTGCGGGAAGCTATTAGCCAGATCTGTTAAGGACCAAAAATCAGCAACTTAGAATCCCTCAAATTATACGCCCAGGGGGAAGTGGCTTAGCTATGGCAGTGTGAGGACGCGCCGACAAGAGCTCTGCACAGAAACGGGCTGAAAGCCACCTGTAGCGCACTCCAGACGAGCCGGCTTCACATGCCAGGGGACCGCAAACACCCGCCGGCCACTGAGGAATGGAGGGGACCTGAAATTACACACTATTTCTGCGGCAGCACCTCACCGGTTGCACGGAGCAAGATGGCACCGCCACGAGTTCCCCTCGTCGAGCACCGCCGCAGCATCAAGTAAGAGGGGCACACAGGTGGATGCCGCAGCAGTGGAGGAGGAATTTCCCCCTATCATTCACAGGGCGCACTCCCCAATACAGTCCCCTGCCATCCCGTTCATAGACACTCAACTGAACACTGAGAGTGCAGGGGGAATGAGTGGCATCATAGAAGGGTCCCTAAGGGACATGGTCTCAGGTCTGCCTACTAAGCAGGACTTAAATGCCATGGCAGCCTCTATAGTGAACGCTCTCACAAGGGAACTGCATGGTCTGAAACAGCAAGTTGACACAGTGGAGGAGAGGGTAACAGTGATAGAATCCTCTAATGCAACCACTGATACCCGCATTACTTCCTTGGAGACAGAAGATAAGGCTTTCCGCCGTCATCTTGTAGATGTTCACCTGCGGCTCGATGACGGCGAGAACAGGAGTAGGCGGAACAATCTGCACCTCCGAGGCATCCCTGAGGCCACCATGGGTCCAGATCTCTGCTTTACTGTTGTAGCTATCCTGAACCAGGTTCTGGGTAAGCCACCTACCGCTGACTTGGAACTAGATAGGGTCCACCATATACCAGGCCCCAGGGCCCCTCCATCCACACCATGGGCATCAGCCGACATGCATCTCCCCCGTGATGTTCTCTGCAGGGTGCACTTTTTCACAATTAAGGAAGAGATCCTACTCCTGATGTAGAAAAAGGGCCCTATTGACTTTGACGGGGGCCCCCATACGGATCTTTCCTGATATCTCCAGGCAAACCCGTGTCATGCGAGGTCTGCTGCGACCACTGCTGGAGGTGATATGGGAAGCTGAAGCCACATACCGCTGGGGCCATCCCTTTCACTTGATCGTTAGGAAGCAAGGATCAGAGTTCCATCTCTGCACACCTGACCAACTCCCTGACTTGTTTAGCTTCATCGCCAAGCCAGCTGTCAGTGTCCCTAACTGGTTCGATTACCTGCTCTCACAAGAGACACCTGGTTCAACTTTGCCCAGACAAAAACAGGTCAAGCTATAGCATTTACGTGTTCCGAATCGCGAGGCTGTCAGAGCACATCCAACATCATCTGAGGCCTGACCGCTTTCCCTACTCCACGGACTGGTAAGACTATGCAGTATCCCCTTTTTATGGCCTCTCCCGGAACAGCCCTGACTACTATCAAGACCTTGGCTAAAATATGAGACATGTTCCTGCGGACTTTGGGGGGTTGCTTATTTTCCCCCTTTTTGTAAATGACTGGTCCGATATGCCTCCAGCAGAGGTAGAACTTTTTTTTTCTTTACCCTGTATGACTTTTGCACGGGGGTGGTCTACCCGGTGGGGAGGGGGGGAATTCTGCATCATGTGGTTGTAGGCTCACGTGGTCCTGCTTGTCGCCCCCCCCCCCGAGCCTGCCTTCCCTCCTGGTATGAGGTGGGGTGGTTGGCTATGTGGGCTGGGGTCTGGTGGACAGGCCTCCCACCCCGAATCATGGACCATATTTAGTATCTTACGGCAGCTAATACGAGGGCCATGCCTAACTGCACCACGGAGGGTCCTGGTATCTGGGTCCACTGGGGTGTTCACCGGACCTCACCCCTCTCTACCCCCCTTTTCTCAGCAGGAGTTGTATGCTGACCCACCCATGTCCGGGAAATAGTGGGGCCTGTCCGGCAGAGAGACCTATATCAGGTTCACTTAACGTCATTATCAATGTGACTAGTCTTATTATTGCTTTTCTAACCATATCTGTTCTCCCTAATACAGCGAGTGTTTATTTTCAAAGGAAGATGGTGCCTCAGTCTTGGTGCCTGGGGGGCGGGGCGTGGGGACTCTACCTGTTGGTACATGTCGCGCACGCGAAATCCTTTCGCCCCGGGGACCCCTCCCAGCGCATCAACACTGTGCAGCTACAGAAGCTAGACTTCATTATACATTGCATAAGCACCAGTTGTTCATTAGAGCATATATGTTGTTAAGTTGGTTCTAATGTTATATTTTATACGGTTCTCACTGCCCTCATCCTGTGCATCTCCTAACATAATGATTTTTCTGTTTAACCTGTGGTTATACCATTGCTTGATAAAAAGCAACCCTCACTGCTCTGACCACCCTCACTTAGGGCGGCCTCCCGATTGGACAATATCAATGCTAATCGGGGGTCCATAGAGTAACTACATTAAAGATCAGTTTTTTCCCTAAACCACTCCCCCCCCCCCCCACTTTCTCTACTCTCCCTACTTCTCTACCCCTCTCATTGTCCCATTCTCCCCCCGGTGGTGTTGCCCCTCGACTGGGTGAGGATTTTGGCCAGGGATCATTGCTTTCCTCATTTTGCTAACAGTGGTTGCCATCACGTTAGATGGCACTATGGGTCTCCTGAAGGTCACCTCCCTCAATGTACGTGGCCGTAACGTACCAGAAAAGCGCTCACAGCTCCTAGCTGACTTGCGCAAAGGCAGAACCCAAATTGCCTTTTTACAGGAAACGCATTCCCATGGTGAACGTATTCCTAAATTGACTAATGAGGCATTCCCGACGGCATACCACAGCCTATCGCCCAATTCCAAGTCGGTCAGCATCCTTATGGCAAAGTCGGTGCCGTGGACGCAGCGGGTGGACCCACAGGGCCGCTTCCTTCTCCTGAAAGGGAGGGTGTTTGACATGCAGGTCACCTTCGCTAATGTTTACTTCCCCAATGTGGACCACCCACAATTCTTGCGGAAGTTGCTACCTCAGCTACTGGAGTTCTCGGAGGGGATGCTCATTTTCGGGGGGGACCTCAACTTTACAATGGATCCATCTCTGGATGCCTCACGCGGCGCATCCAATCTCTCATATGCGCGTGAGGCACACAAGTGGATGAAAGCAGATCTTCGTGCCCCGCGTCTGATAGACCCGTGGCATTTGCTATATCCCCAGGATCGGGGCGATTCGTTTTTTTCCCAAGTCCATCACTCCTACTCGAGACTGGACTACTTGTTATTGTCTCATAAAGACCTATCTAGGGTGGTGTCTACATCCATAGATGTCATCTCTTTTTCGGACCATGCACCGATACACCTGACACTTCAGTTGGACCCGGTGACCCGAACTCCTCCTTCGTGGAGACTAAATGAGGCTCTGCTGCAATCGGAGGAGATCCACTCAGAGGTACTGGCCACATTGCAGGAGTATTTCTCCATCAACGAAGCCTCAGTTACCAACCCCCTGATGGTATGGGAGGCTCACAAGACGGTTGTAAGGGGCACCTTAATTAGCATAGGAGCCCTCCTTAAACGGGAGAGAACACATTGCACAGACAAAACTCCTTACCCAGATTCCCTTGAGTGCTCCCATAAAGCTAGTCTCGCATGTTCTACCCACCAGGAACTCCTCAAAGCACGCAAAGAACTTTGCTCACTTCTATTTCACAAAACAAAACAAAAACTGGCATGGGCACGTCGTATGATGTACGAATTCTCAAATAAACCTGGCACGTTGCTAGCCAGAGCATTGTGAGGTCCCCGTACCAGAACCTATATCTCTCACATCCTGACGTCATCTGGCCAAAAAGTGACCGCATCATCAGATATGGCAGCGGAGTTCCAGTTATTCTATGAAGGCCTCTACAATTTAGACAGGCCACCCTCTGAGGACCCTAACTCCGCTGGGGGATTCACCCCACGGTCATACCTAGCCACATCTGGCATGCCCTCACTCCCGACCGCTGTGCAGGAAGAACTGAAGGAACCCATTACTACAGCGGAGCTGGGTGTAGCACTGGCAAACTCGAAACCAAGGAAAGCCCCAGGCCCTGAGGGCTTCACACCAACATACTACAAGGCCTTTTTTTAAACACTTTCTCAACCTTTGGTATCTGCCCTAACCTCGATCACAGAAGGCAATTCCTTTCCGATAGATACCTTAAGAGCCTACATATCCCTTATCCCGAAGGAGGGGAAGGACCCACTGCGGTGTGGGAGCTACCAGCCAATAGCGCTCTTGAACACCGAACTAAAATTGTTCGCCAAGATACTGGCCAATAGGATACTCTTACATATACCAAGCCTAATTCATAAGGACCAAGCGGGTTTCATACCACAACGGGAACCCCGTGATAACACCATCAGGGTGGTAAACCTAATCCATGCGGCCAAGACATCACGGCGACCCCTTCTCCTGCTGTCAACAGATGTGGAGAAGGCTTTCAACCGTGTTGATTGGTCTTTTATACAGGCCACCCTACAGCATATAGGACTTCGCTCGTCGATACTCAGTTGGATCCTATCCCTTTACTCCCACCCTACGGCTGTGGTCAAGGTGAACGAGCCAAGGTCCAGCTACTTTAATATTCGCAACGGTACACGACAGGGCTGCCCCCTGTCCCCGCTGATCTTCATACTCTCACTGGAAACCCTCTTATGTAGGATAAGGGCGAATTCAGGTTACCACAAATCTTCTGGGTCCCATAAAGTAGCCGCCTTTGCGGATGACCACATTTTCTTCCTAACAGATCCACTCACTTCGCTCCCTAACTTACTTCATTCCATTCAGGAGTATGGGGCTCTCTTTTTGTTTCAAATTAACCTAACCAAATCCTCCCTACCTAACATCACAGTGGGAAAAGACTTAGTATGCCGCCTGCGTTCAGAATACCAACTACGCTGGGCAACCAACACTATTCCTTATCTGGGAGTCGACATTACCTCTGACCCTGCCAATTTGTACCAGGCAAACTTTGCCCCATTACTTCTAGGTCTCAAAATGGCTCTTCACCACTGGCATTACCTTACTTTGACATGGTTTGGATGATGTAATGCCATCAAGATGACCGCTCTGCCTAGGGTGCTTTACCTGCTACAAGCCCTTCCCATCCGCCTCCTTCCTCCATTCTTTAAGCGAATCAACTCGATGTTTCGCGACTTTGTCTGGTCGCATCGAAAACTGTGTATCAGACTGCAACTCCTCCACATGGCAAAGCACAGGGGCGGAGTCGGTCTCCCTGACATGAAAGCCTACTACAGGGCGGCACATCTCACTAGAGTGGTCGATTGGCATTGCCACGCAGGGGCTAAACAGTGGGTGGCAATGAAGTTGGAGGACTCTGACAGAATGGCCAAGAGCTGGCTGTGGATCGCCACCCCTCTGCCGAGGGACATTACCGACCATCCCATGCTAGGGAGCACAATACAGGTGGCCAGAGATACCTTCCGACACTCCTCAGTATCTCCGATGCCTTCCCCTATGGTGCCAATCTTGGGTAACCCGGACTTCCCACCCGGTCATCAGGGTCCACTTTTCAGGTGTTTGACGGCGGGGGGGAGGTGGCTTCACCTCCATGACTTTCTGGGCCCGAATGGCCAACTCACAGCAGAAGTGGGGATGTCGGCGGCAGACCCCTCTCTGGACTTTTGAGCAGTCTCCAACTGCGTACATTTTTACACCGGTGCGCACAGACCCTGGGCATATCATGCCAACTCACGGAACTGGAACGAATCTGCCACCACAGAGAACCGATCCGCCACTGTCTATCTCTAATCTACTCCTCCCTGATTTCACCAGCAGAAGGGTTTATCCCCCCTTCCTTTCTAAGTGGGAAGAGGATTTAGGAGTTTGATTCAATGACTCACAGAGGGAGAAGATTCTACACTTTGCCCAGAAGTCATCCTTGGCCACAAGAGTCCAAGAGACATGCTATGAAATTATGACCCATTGGTATAGAGTGCCTACTACTCTGCACCGTTTCTTCCTGCAAGTCCCCAGTCTTTGCTGGCGTTGTGGTGTGGGAGAGGGAACGATGCTCCACATCTTTTGGGACTGCCCCAAAATCAAACCCTACTGGCTGGAGCTGGCACGCACGATCATGCACCTGACTGATGTCACTCTGGAGGGGGATCCCAGGGCTTGCTTGCTGCACTTCTCTAGACGACCCATCAAGAAATATAAAGCCTCCCTTACCATCCAGTTATTGAACGACGCCAAGGCATGCATCCCCTTGTGTTGGAGATCGGAGACTCCACCAACAAAATCCCAGTGGTTTGCCAAGGTGAATGAACTAAGAAACATGGAGGATCTCACTGCCACATTGTACCATGGCAACATTACATCTATTCTGAAGCATACCTCTGAGATATTGCACAGTCTGAGTGATCCCTGGGGCTCGGTTTACTTCCTAGTCGGGGGGCACTGTCACTGTCTCCATCGTCCTCCCCCCCACCCTTTTTCAGCTCTCTACCCCGCTACCTTCTTACCTACCCCCCTCTCCCCCCCACAATTGGGGAGTACTATCCCCCCTTTTTCCTCTCTCCCCTAGTTGTCCCTTCCCCAAGTTTCTCCCAGTCATGGGCTGCTTTAGTCAGATAATATGAATATCCTGTTTTACATCACCCGTCTGTTGTATCCCATGACTGGGCTCAGCTGGTATTTGGGAGGCAACCCTCCCAGTCAGCTGTGAATGTGTTTCTCACTGTATGGCCTTGGTAGCTATACTAGCCTAAGTGGGTTATTAAGATGACAATCTGGAAGCCACCTCGGTTTAGCACACGGACAGCTCCATCATACAGCCTCACCCATACATGTATTCTACAGAGTGCATAACTGAGGGAATCGTTATTTGTTACCGATGATATAACGTCTAACCCTTTCTATTACACGTTTCTGTTATTCTTGTATACACTGTCACCTGTTTTTGACTATTAAACTGTACCACCTTGGAAAGAAATAAAGGAATTAAAAAAAAAATAAAAAATCATACGCCCAGACGGTCGGAAAGTCACTTTACCGAAACAAACATCACATGAGTTCAGGGAATTCTACCATTCTCTATACAATTTACCGAACAGAGACCTACCCCAGAAAACATTGATAAATACATACTCTCCTCCCAAATAAATGCCATCCCTCCCTTCAGAAGCCAAAGAAGACTTAGAGACCCCCATCACCTTAGAGAAGTTCCAACTAGCCGTTGGAGCCATGAAACCAGGCAAAGCCTCAGGCCCAGACCGTTACTCCGTCCAATATTACAGGACTCTCCTCCCGCTCATTGACCCACGAATAGTGACGTTCTTTAATGCAGTGGGAACAGAGGCTTTATTTCCGAGAGATACTTTAAAAGCCTATTACACTGATACATAAAGAAGGAAAAGACCCGAGTTCATGTGGGAGCTATAGGCCCATCTCCCTACTAAATACAGACCTGAAACTGTTTACAAAAATCCTAGCCAATTGCCTAGCACAACATCTCCAATCCCTGATACACCTAGATCAAGTGGGTTTTTTTCCTACCAGAGAGGCGAGAGACAACACCATCAAGGTACTGAACCTGGTCCTTATAGCAAATACTAAAAAGGTCCGATGCGTTTTCATCAGCATTGACGCAGAAAAAGCTTTCGACTGGGTGAACTTGAACTATGTTCTCCGTTCTTAGACACATAGGGGTGGAAGAGTGGATGATTAGTTGGATATACAGAATATACTCCAACCCAACGACACAGGTGAAGGTAAATGGTCTGCTGTCAGAACCTTTCTCTATTGGAAACGGCTAAAGACAGGGATGCCCATTGTCACCCCTCCTCTTTGCCCTATCCCTGGAACCATTCTTATGGACAGTAAGGCTGAACCTCGATATACAGGGCCTTTGCACCAGAGACTCCCAGTGCAAGGTCTTAAATGCCATGGCAGCCTCTATAGTGAACGCTCTCACAAGGGAACTGCATGGTCTGAAACAGCAAGTTGACACAGTGGAGGAGAGGGTAACAGTGATAGAATCCTCTAATGCAACCACTGATACCCGCATTACTTCCTTGGAGACAGAAGATAAGGCTTTCCGCCGTCATCTTGTAGATGTTCACCTGCGGCTCGATGACGGCGAGAACAGGAGTAGGCGGAACAATCTGCACCTCCGAGGCATCCCTGAGGCCACCATGGGTCCAGATCTCTGCTTTACTGTTGTAGCTATCCTGAACCAGGTTCTGGGTAAGCCACCTACCGCTGACTTGGAACTAGATAGGGTCCACCGTATACCAGGCCCCAGGGCCCCTCCATCCACACCATGGGCATCAGCCGACATGCATCTCCCCCGTGATGTTCTCTGCAGGGTGCACTTTTTCACAATTAAGGAAGAGATCCTACTCCTGATGTAGAAAAAGGGCCCTATTGACTTTGACGGGGCCCCCATACGGATCTTTCCTGATATCTCCAGGCAAACCCGTGTCATGCGAGGTCTGCTGCGACCACTGCTGGAGGTGATATGGGAAGCTGAAGCCACATACCGCTGGGGCCATCCCTTTCACTTGATCGTTAGGAAGCAAGGATCAGAGTTCCATCTCTGCACACCTGACCAACTCCCTGACTTGTTTAGCTTCATCGCCAAGCCAGCTGTCAGTGTCCCTAACTGGTTCGATTACCTGCTCTCACAAGAGACACCTGGTTCAACTTTGCCCAGACAAAAACAGGTCAAGCTATAGCATTTACGTGTTCCGAATCGCGAGGCTGTCAGAGCACATCCAACATCATCTGAGGCCTGACCGCTTTCCCTACTCCACGGACTGGTAAGACTATGCAGTATCCCCTTTTTATGGCCTCTCCTGGAACAGCCCTGACTACTATCAAGACCTTGGCTAAAATATGAGACATGTTCCTGCGGACTTTGGGAGGTTGCTTATTTTCCCCCTTTTTGTAAATGACTGGTCCGATATGCCTCCAGCAGAGGTAGAACTTTTTTTTTCTTTACCCTGTATGACTTTTGCACGGGGGTGGTCTACCCGGTGGGGAGGGGGGGAATTCTGCATCATGTGGTTGTAGGCTCACGTGGTCCTGCTTGTCGCCCCCCCCCCCCGAGCCTGCCTTCCCTCCTGGTATGAGGTGGGGTGGTTGGCTATGTGGGCTGGGGTCTGGTGGACAGGCCTCCCACCCCGAATCATGGACCATATTTAGTATCTTACGGCAGCTAATATGAGGGCCATGCCTAACTGCACCACGGAGGGTCCTGGTATCTGGGTCCACTGGGGTGTTCACCGGACCTCACCCCTCTCTACCCCCCTTTTCTCAGCAGGAGTTGTATGCTGACCCACCAATGTCCGGGAAATAATGGGGCCTGTCCGGCAGAGAGACCTATATCAGGTTCACTTAACGTCATTATCAATGTGACTAGTCTTATTATTGCTTTTCTAACCATATCTGTTCTCCCTAATACAGCGAGTGTTTATTTTCAAAGGAAGATGGTGCCTCAGTCTTGGTGCCTGGGGGGCGGGGCGTGGGGACTCTACCTGTTGGTACATGTCGCGCACGCGAAATCCTTTCGCCCCGGGGACCCCTCCCAGCGCATCAACACTGTGCAGCTACAGAAGCTAGACTTCATTATACGTTGCATAAGCACCAGTT
Source organism: Lithobates clamitans (assembly GCA_037952925.1). Lineage (NCBI taxonomy): Eukaryota > Metazoa > Chordata > Amphibia > Anura > Ranidae > Lithobates > Lithobates clamitans. The sequence goes on from JBBGZY010000655.1 coordinate 9,078,901, forward strand.
GTTCATTAGAGCATATATGTTGTTAAGTTGGTTCTAATGTTATATTTTATACGGTTCTCACTGCCCTCATCCTGTGCATCTCCTAACATAATGATTTTTCTGTTTAACCTGTGGTTATACCATTGCTTGATAAAAAGCAACCCTCACTGCTCTGACCACCCTCACTTAGGGCGGCCTCCCGATTGGACAATATCAATGCTAATCGGGGGTCCATAGAGTAACTACATTAAAGATCAGTTTTTTCCCTAAACCACTCCCCCCCCCCCCCACTTTCTCTACTCTCCCTACTTCTCTACCCCTCTCATTGTCCCATTCTCCCCCCGGTGGTGTTGCCCCTCGACTGGGTGAGGATTTTGGCCAGGGATCATTGCTTTCCTCATTTTGCTAACAGTGGTTGCCATCACGTTAGATGGCACTATGGGTCTCCTGAAAAGGTCACCTCCCTCAATGTACGTGGCCGTAACGTACCAGAAAAGCGCTCACAGCTCCTAGCTGACTTGCGCAAAGGCAGAACCCAAATTGCCTTTTTACAGGAAACGCATTCCCATGGTGAACGTATTCCTAAATTGACTAATGAGGCATTCCTGACGGCATACCACAGCCTATCGCCCAATTCCAAGTCGGTCAGCATCCTTATGGCAAAGTCGGTGCCGTGGACGCAGCGGGTGGACCCACAGGGCCGCTTCCTTCTCCTGAAAGGGAGGGTGTTTGACATGCAGGTCACCTTCGCTAATGTTTACTTCCCCAATGTGGACCACCCACAATTCTTGCGGAAGTTGCTACCTCAGCTACTGGAGTTCTCGGAGGGGATGCTCATTTTCGGGGGGGACCTCAACTTTACAATGGATCCATCTCTGGATGCCTCACGCGGCGCATCCAATCTCTCATATGCGCGTGAGGCACACAAGTGGATGAAAGCAGATCTTCGTGCCCCGCGTCTGATAGACCCGTGGCATTTGCTATATCCCCAGGATCGGGGCGATTCGTTTTTTTCCCAAGTCCATCACTCCTACTCGAGACTGGACTACTTGTTATTGTCTCATAAAGACCTATCTAGGGTGGCGTCTACATGCATAGATGTCATCTCTTTTTCGGACCATGCACCGATACACCTGACACTTCAGTTGGACCCGGTGACCCGAACTCCTCCTTCGTGGAGACTAAATGAGGCTCTGCTGCAATCGGAGGAGATCCACTCAGAGGTACTGGCCACATTGCAGGAGTATTTCTCCATCAACGAAGCCTCAGTTACCAACCCCCTGATGGTATGGGAGGCTCACAAGACGGTTGTAAGGGGCACCTTAATTAGCATAGGAGCCCTCCTTAAACGGGAGAGAACACATTGCACAGACAAACTCCTTACCCAGATTCCCTTGAGTGCTCCCATAAAGCTAGTCTCGCACGTTCTACCCACCAGGAACTCCTCAAAGCACGCAAAGAACTTTGCTCACTTCTATTTCACAAAACGAAACAAAAACTGGCATGGGCACGCCGTATGATGTACGAATTCTCAAATAAACCTGGCACGTTGCTAGCCAGAGCATTGTGAGGTCCCCGTACCAGAACCTATATCTCTCACATCCTGACGTCATCTGGCCAAAAAGTGACTGCATCATCAGATATGGCAGCGGAGTTCCAGTTATTCTATGAAGGCCTCTACAATTTAGACAGGCCACCCTCTGAGGACCCTAACTCCGCTGGGGGATTCACCCCACGGTCATACCTAGCCACATCTGGCATGCCCTCACTCCCGACCGCTGTGCAGGAAGAACTGAAGGAACCCATTACTACAGCGGAGCTGGGTGTAGCACTGGCAAACTCGAAACCAAGGAAAGCCCCAGGCCCTGAGGGCTTCACACCAACATACTACAAGGCCTTTTTTTAAACACTTTCTCAACCTTTGGTATCTGCCCTAACCTCGATCACAGAAGGCAATTCCTTTCCGATAGATACCTTAAGAGCCTACATATCCCTTATCCCGAAGGAGGGGAAGGACCCACTGCGGTGTGGGAGCTACCGGCCAATAGCGCTCTTGAACACCGAACTAAAATTGTTCGCCAAGATACTGGCCAATAGGATACTCTTACATATACCAAGCCTAATTCATAAGGACCAAGCGGGTTTCTTACCACAACGGGAACCCCGTGATAACACCATCAGGGTGGTAAACCTAATCCATGCGGCCAAGACATCACGGCGACCCCTTCTCCTGCTGTCAACAGATGTGGAGAAGGCTTTCAACCATGTTGATTGGTCTTTTATACAGGCCACCCTAGAGCATATAGGACTTCGCTCGTCGATACTCAGTTGGATCCTATCCCTTTACTCCCACCCTACGGCTGTGGTCAAGGTGAACGAGCCAAGGTCCAGCTACTTTAATATTCGCAACGGTACACGACAGGGCTGCCCCCTGTCCCCGCTGATCTTCATACTCTCACTGGAACTCCTCTTATGTAGGATAAGGGCGAATTCAGGTTACCACAAATCTTCTGGGTCCCATAAAGTAGCCGCCTTTGCGGATGACCACATTTTCTTCCTAACAGATCCACTCACTTCGCTCCCTAACTTACTTCATTCCATTCAGGAGTATGGGGCTCTCTTTTTGTTTCAAATTAACCTAACCAAATCCTCCCTACCTAACATCACAGTGGGAAAAGACTTAGTATGCCGCCTGCGTTCAGAATACCAACTACGCTGGGCAACCAACACTATTCCTTATCTGGGAGTCGACATTACCTCTGACCCTGTCAATTTGTACCAGGCAAACTTTGCCCCATTACTTCTACGTCTCAAAATGGCTCTTCACCCTTGGCATTACCTTACTTTGACATGGTTTGGATGATGCAATGCCATCAAGATGACCGCTCTGCCTAGGGTGCTTTACCTGCTACAAGCCCTTCCCATCTGCCTCCTTCCTCCATTCTTTAAGCGAATCAACTCGATGTTTCGCGACTTTGTCTGGTCGCATCGAAAACTGTGTATCAGACTGCAACTCCTCCACATGGCAAAGCACAGGGGCGGAGTCGGTCTCCCTGACATGAAAGCCTACTACAGGGCGGCACATCTCACTAGAGTGGTCGATTGGCATTGCCACGCAGGGGCTAAACAGTGGGTGGCAATGGAGTTGGAGGACTCTGACAGAATGGCCAAGAGCTGGCTGTGGATCGCCACCCCTCTGCCGAGGGACATTACCGACCATCCCATGCTAGGGAGCACAATACAGGTGGCCAGAGATACCTTCCGACACTCCTCAGTATCTCTGATGCCTTCCCCTATGGTGCCAATCTTGGGTAACCCGGACTTCCCATCCGGTCATCAGGGTCCACTTTTCAGGTGTTTGACGGCGGGGGGGAGGTGGCTTCACCTCCATGACTTTCTGGGCCCGAATGGCCAACTCACAGCAGAAGTGGGGATGTCGGCGGCAGACCCCTCTCTGGACTTTTGAGCAGTCTCCAACTGCGTACATTTTTACACCGGTGCGCACAGACCCCGGGCATATCATGCCAACTCACGGAACTGGAACGAATCTGCCACCACAGAGAACCGATCCGCCACTGTCTATCTCTAATCTACTCCTCCCTGATTTCACCAGCAGAAGGGTTTATCCCCCCTTCCTTTCTAAGTGGGAAGAGGATTTAGGAGTTTGATTCAATGACTCACAGAGGGAGAAGATTCTACACTTTGCCCAGAAGTCATCCTTGGCCACAAGAGTCCAAGAGACATGCTATAAAATTATGACCCATTGGTATAGAGTGCCTACTACTCTGCACCGTTTCTTCCTGCAAGTCCCCAGTCTTTGCTGGCGTTGTGGTGTGGGAGAGGGAACGATGCTCCACATCTTTTGGGACTGCCCCAAAATCAAACCCTACTGGCTGGAGCTGGCACGCACGATCATGCACCTGACTGATGTCACTCTGGAGGGGGATCCCAGGGCTTGCTTGCTGCACTTCTCTAGACGACCCATCAAGAAATATAAAGCCTCCCTTACCATCCAGTTATTGAACGACGCCAAGGCATGCATCCCCTTGTGTTGGAGATCGGAGACTCCACCAACAAAATCCCAGTGGTTTGCCAAGGTGAATGAACTAAGAAACATGGAGGATCTCACTGCCACATTGTACCATGGCAACATTACATCTATTCTGAAGCATACCTCTGAGATATTGCACAGTCTGAGTGATCCCTGGGGCTCGGTTTACTTCCTAGTCGGGGGGCACTGTCACTGTCTCCATCGTCCTCCCCCCCACCCTTTTTCAGCTCTCTACCCCGCTACCTTCTTACCTACCCCCCTCTCCCCCCCACAATTGGGGAGTACTATCCCCCCTTTTTCCTCTCTCCCCTAGTTGTCCCTTCCCCAAGTTTCTCCCAGTCATGGGCTGCTTTAGTCAGATAATATGAATATCCTGTTTTACATCACCCGTCTGTTGTATCCCATGACTGGGCTCAGCTGGTATTTGGGAGGCAACCCTCCCAGTCAGCTGTGAATGTGTTTCTCACTGTATGGCCTTGGTAGCTATACTAGCCTAAGTGGGTTATTAAGATGACAATCTGGAAGCCACCTCGGTTTAGCACACGGACAGCTCCATCATACAGCCTCACCCATACATGTATTCTACAGAGTGCATAACTGAGGGAATCGTTATTTGTTACCGATGATATAACGTCTAACCCTTTCTATTACACGTTTCTGTTATTCTTGTATACACTGTCACCTGTTTTTGTCTATTAAACTGTACCACCTTGGAAAGAAATAAAGGAATTAAAAAAAAAAAAAAATCATACGCCCAGACGGTCGGAAAGTCACTTTACCGAAACAAACATCACATGAGTTCAGGGAATTCTACCATTCTCTACACAATTTACCGAACAGAGACCTACCCCAGAAAACATTGATAAATACATACTCTCCTCCCAAATAAATGCCATCCCTCCCTTCAGAAGCCAAAGAAGACTTAGAGACCCCCATCACCTTAGAGAAGTTCCAACTAGCCGTTGGAGCCATGAAACCAGGCAAAGCCTCAGGCCCAGACCGTTACTCCGTCCAATATTACAGGACTCTCCTCCCGCTCATTGACCCACGAATAGTGACGTTCTTTAATGCAGTGGGAACAGAGGCTTTATTTCCGAGAGATACTTTAAAAGCCTATTACACTGATACATAAAGAAGGAAAAGACCCGAGTTCATGTGGGAGCTATAGGCCCATCTCCCTACTAAATACAGACCTGAAACTGTTTACAAAAATCCTCGCCAATTGCCTAGCACAACATCTCCAATCCCTGATACACCTAGATCAAGTGGGTTTTTTTCCTACCAGAGAGGCGAGAGACAACACCATCAAGGTACTGAACCTGGTCCTTATAGCAAATACTAAAAAGATCCGATGCGTTTTCATCAGCATTGACGCAGAAAAAGCTTTCGACTGGGTGAACTTGAACTATGTTCTCCGTTCTTAGACACATAGGGGTGGAAGAGTGGATGATTAGTTGGATATACAGAATATACTCCAACCCAACGACACAGGTGAAGGTAAATGGTCTGCTGTCAGAACCTTTCTCTATTGGAAACGGCTAAAGACAGGGATGCCCATTGTCACCCCTCCTCTTTGCCCTATCCCTGGAACCATTCTTATGGACAGTAAGGCTGAACCTCGATATACAGGGCCTTTGCACCAGAGACTCCCAGTGCAAGGTCTCTGTATACGCGGACTATTTACTCTTCAGCTTGACGAACCCTACAATCTCACTACCCAATCTCATATAGAAGTTTGACATATATAAAAACTAGACATGTGCATTCGTTTTCGTCCGAATGCATTTTCGTCCGAATTTCAGGTATTTTCGTTATCGTTTTAACAAACAATAACGAAAGTGCAGAATCCGAAAAACGAAAGATCGGACAAAAAACAAATGCTTTATTTTCATTTTCGTTGCTACAACAGTTCGATATAGATAGGAAATTCGACATGATGATGACAATAACAATCTGTGTCCATCAAACCTGTGGTCGAATGTGCCTAACCTTAACTCTATTAGTCCAACATTATTCTACATAGAGAGAAAAGATTCGACGTAGGGGGGAAAGGATTCGACGTAGGGGAGAAAAGATTCGACGTAGGGGAGAAAAGATAAATAAAAATAATGATGATGAACGTTATTGGCTGATTGTAACCAAAGAGGAGGAGCAGTAAAATAGCTAGAACTAAGTACACACGTACTTTGGCTTTAGGTGTCTGGTGAAAGTTCTAAGAAGTTTCGAAGGAGCAGGTAAACTATATGGCATCGTACAGTTTAGCTGCTCCGTCGAATCTTCTTTGAACATTCGACAGACAGCATAAGTCTTCAATGACAGATTCGACCTTAATTTGGATTTTCAGACGAATGCAATTTTTAACGAAAAATTAAATAAATAAAAACGAATTTTGGGAGTAACTAAATAAATTTATTTTTGGGACAAAAACGAAATTCCGAAACATAATATTTCAGTGTGCACATGTCTAATAAAAACCTTTCAAATTTAAAAATAAACTTCTCCAAATCGGAAGCTATGGGCATCGCGATACCCCCTCAATCCATACAGACCATTCAATCAAATTTTCACTTTAAATGGACAAATTGGGGGGCGTGTCCAGACGTGTGTTGGAGAGGACGTGTGGATGCCGAGCTCCACATAGGCACTCTTAATCCGTGGCCATCCTGGTCCTAATCCTCCTTTGGGAGGCCCTAACGCTCCTGCTCTGCCTCCTAGAACTCCCCTGCTACACTCTTAGAGGGGTCTTTTTCGGATTTGACTACCCGATCTATAACCGGGCCTGTAGCCCGACCTGCACCGCAGACGCTCGCCGCCATCTTGGGGCCTGCTGGCGGGTCGGAGTCTCTGCCTTGATTGCTTGACAGCCGCATTGTCGGCAGGCGAGCGTGGAGGGAGAGCTGCCTTCAGATCCCGTCCTTCTGCTCCGGATCCCCGCGGCCTGACACCATTTTGCGGCTTGCCGGCCAGACCTCCTCTGCCTCCTGGACACTGTGAGTAGCTGCTCTCCCCCCTCACTGACGCCCAGAGTAGAGAACCCATCTGCTGCATTACCGGGATTCTGGGGCCTGAGCCCATTCATACAGTCCGGGACCTGTGAGGAGCGGAGTTTATCCGGCGGGCTGCCCCCATCAGAAAAGTCTGCGGCTTCGGCCTAGTACTGGAGGTAGGTGGCCATCTTGCTACTCCAGCTACACTCACTCCTATCCCACTCCACCTTACTCTTCCATCCACATAGCTACCTCCCCTCAAGGTTTAGAAAGCAGGAGGAATATTAACCATCTCCCACAGTTACTGACAGGATCTCCTTTGCAACTCACTTCTACATTTGGATCTCGTAATTCTGTCACAATCTCTATGTAATCAGATGTAGGTGAGGGACACCTGTCCAGTTACCGGCCTTACAGCTCCAGCTATGCCCGCCAAGACACCTAAAACCCGTTCTACAATAGGTAAAAGGTCCGGTAAAGGGTTGAAATCTCACACGGTTACCTCCGGCTCCATCCAACAATACTTAGACGACGAACGTAGTGGTCAGGTCAGAACATCAAGACCAAGTATCTCTCCCTCCTCCCATGCTGCCTCTGTGAGGGAAAGCTCTCCTGCCTCTTCCTGCTGTTCAGACCTCATGGATGATCCCGGATCCCCCACTGGCTCTGAAATGACGTCACTGATGAGTGGCCTTAAAAAAGAACTTGCTGGAATGTTTCACAGTCTGGAGAAATCCATTAAGAAAGAAATTACAGCTGTGAGATCTGACATGTCTCATCTCCTGGTCAGAGTTGAGGAAACGGAACAGCGTCAGGACTCCCAAGCATCAGCTATAAAAGAATTGCAGGAGACTGTCACCCAGCTTGCTTTTGCTCATCGTGCCTCTCTTTACAAACTCGAAGATCTTGAGAACCGTAACCATAGAAATAACTTACGTATCAGGGGGTTACCTGAAGCAACCAGAGACAATGATCTAGAGCCATCAATCTGAGGCATATTCAATACAATACTGGGAAATCCGGTCACTGACCCACTATGATTTGATCGTGTACATCGTGCTCTGCGCCCTCGCAACGCAAACTTAGATCAGCCAAGGGATGTCATATTTTTTTTCTCTGGGTATCTCATTTTTCCAGTTCAGCTTCTCTGGGCCCGACTGGTTCAGTTACACACTCTCCTACAGGTTTTGTAAAGTTTAAGTTACCGTTGACACTGTTATTGTCTTGGGTCTTATAATTTTCCCTTTTTTCCCTTTTTAGTTTTTTCGCTGGAGCTCATTTCGTATAACTATATTGTATCTTATTAACAGGCCGAGGACTGGCGGGACGCATTGCTCCTCCACGCCTCTTCCTCAGTACATTCTCCACCCCCCCTCCCTTTTGGGGTTGGTGAGACTGGGCTGCCCGCAGGGTTTCTAATCCAAATCCTCATTGGAGTACTGGATGGCCGCCCGCTCTCTCTCTCTACCCACAGGGACCACTGCAGATTTCTGCGTGTTTCACTTGTATTTCCCTCAATTGCGTTAATGCATATACATGTTTTCTTTATGTGCTTAACCCCTCTTCTTATACTTCTCCAAACTATCTTTTCCCACCCCCCCGTCCTCCCCCCCCCGTTGGCATGCGTGGAAATATGGGCAGAAGAATCCCACTCCGCTGTACCAATGGCTACTCTAACAATTACATCCTATAATGTCCGGGGTCCTAATGTCGCCGCTAAACGGCACCAAGTAATGCGTGAGCTAAGGCAAGCCACCTGCTCTATTGCCTTCCTTCAGGAAACGCACTTAACCCACACCACACCGGTCAGATTGACCTCACCCCACTTTCCACAGTAGTATTACAGCCTCTCAGACACCAACAAGGCCAAGGGAGTTGCCATTGGGTTCAGCGGGGGGGGGGTACCTTTTCGCTTATCTGATATGCTTGCAGATGAGTATGGCCGTTTCCTCTTTCTTAAGGGCTCCTTAGGTAATACCCAATGTACGTTTGCAAACATCTATTGTCCAAATCATAATCAACCTACTTTTTTTTCACAAACCCTCACTAAACTATCACAATTTGCCAAAGGTATTATTGTTCTTGCAGGTGACATAAATATGCCTCTCGACCCAACATTGGATACGTCCCAGGGCCGCTCGAACATATCATTTAAGCGCTTAGCTTTTGTTAAAAAAAGGCTCCTTGATTATCAATTAATAGATGTTTGGCGCCTGCTCCACCCTAAGGATATAGACTTCTCACACTTCTCTGCGACACACCAGTCCTATTCTAGAATAGATAACATTTTTCTAGACCACTTCCATCTTCCTCTCCTCAAATCCACTCATATAGGAACCGCAACTATATCTGACCATGCACCTGTGACAATGCGCATGACCATGCCCACCTTAACTCGTAGCACCAATAGCTGGAAACTTAATGATTCTCTTCTCTCTAATCCGACTGAAGCATCCATATTAGCCTCCCATTTAACGCAATATTTTAAGGAGAACATCCCCTCTGTGGCCTCTCCATCGCTGGTGTGGGAGGCTCACAAGGCCACTATGAGAGGCCGATTAATTGAGCTTGGTGCGAGAAAAAAGAGGGAGCATGGTTACCAAATTGCACAGATCTTGCAGCAAATAGCAGATCTTGATAAACAACATAGGCTTTCCCTCCATAGCTCACACCTCAATGCCCTCACACTTAAACGAGAAGAACTGAAAACTCTTCTAGACTTAGACACTAAACGGAAATTTCAACGCATATCGCAGAAATTCTATGAATGGGGCAATAAACCAAGTAAACTGCTTGCCAGATCCTTACGGGCTAAACAAACAAAGTCATTTATCCCTAAAGTTAAACTCTCCACAGGGGAGATTGTCCATGCAACCCCTCACATTGCCAAAGCTTTTAGGGAATTCTATGCAGATCTATATAATGTCACGAATGGCCTATCCCCCCTCTCTCCTACAGAGAGACGTAATCATATGCTTTCCTATTTGAAGGCGGCAAATCTCCCTAAATTGTCTAGATCAGCCCTTGCGGAAATGGAAGCGGACTTCTCAGTTGAAGAATTCCAGGCCGCTCTGAAATCCTCCCCTTCAGGTAAGGCCCCCGGGCCTGATGGGTTCACTATCCTGTACTATAAAACATTGCAAGAGATTTTACTCCCTCGTCTTACAGCCTATGCTAACTCAATCTCCCAATCCTCAGGCCTTCGCCCAGAATCCCTTTCAGCCCATATTACCGTTATACCTAAACCGGGCAAAGATCCTGCCCTTTGCAGTAATTACAGACCAATCTCATTGATAAACACTGACGTTAAACTATTTGCCAAGGTGATGGCTAACCGCTTACTCCCCCTATTGCCTAATTGGATTTCGGCAGATCAAACAGGTTTTATACCACATAGAGAGGCTAGAGATAACTCCTTACGTACAATTTCCTTTAATTAAGTATGTTCAGAGGTGTTCCCAGCCCACCCTACTCCTTTCTACCAATGCTGAGAAGGCGTTTGATAGGGTGGACTGGGACTATCTTATGATGACTCTACGTGACTTTGGTTTTGGCCCAAAACTGTACCATTGCATTTCTTCTCTCTACTCCGCTCCCTCTGCTCAGATTTGCATAAACGGCTCACTGAGTGACCCCTTCACCATACACAATGGCACTAGGCAGGGCTGTCCCTTATCCCCCCTCCTCTTTGCTGTTTCTTTGGAACCTTTCCTAGACACGATTAGACATAACATCAATATACATGGCATTCAAGTAGGTAATAGAATTCACAAATATGCCGCCTATGCCGATGATATACTTTTTTTTATCCAACAGCCACGTATCTCTCTCCCCAACTTAATGTCTGCTTTTTCCACCTTCCAAAAGATATCTAACTTTAAAATAAACCTCTCTAAGTCCGAAATTTTGAACATTAACCTTCCCAGAACAGAGGCGGCCTCCCAAAAACCCTTCTTTCCCTGCAGGTGGGAACAGACCCACATGAAATACCTGGGTATATTCCTCACACCTAAACTACATTCTCTTTTCAAGTATAACTACATCCCACTGTTAAATAGTATTAAGGAGGACCTAAGAAAATGGGCTAATCTCTCACACTCCTGGCTGGGGAAAATAAATATCATTAAAATGAACATACTCCCTCGCATACTATTTCTTTTTCAGATGATCCCACTGGGTGTACCTGTGGGGTTTTTCACTATTCTGCAAGCGATCGTCTCCCGCTTCGTCTGGAGGAACAGCCACCCCAGAGTATCCAGAGACGTTCTTTTTCGTTCAAAGTGCTCCGGGGGACTGGCACTCCCAAATTTTAAGACATATTATCATGCTGTTATACTTTCTAGGCTTACAGACTGGAAATAATCTATTAGTTCAAAACTAGGGGTGCAACTAGAATACTCATCTGCAGATGATGTAACTTCCTTCACAGCTCTGTCTGAAAGACTACAGAGTGGAGTGTTATAGACTCTAGCTGTTGCAGGAAGTGGCTGGGGAAGGGACATAATATATCGGAAGGCAACAGAGTGTCACATGACACAAAGCCACAACTAAACCCAGAATATCTGGGAATCTGCAGACAACAGAGGTTTTATTAGGTCACGGTCCTTGGCTGACAAGTTTGGCGAATCCATTTTGACCCCCCAGACGGGTTCCTCTGGAGATCTCTTGTGTCCCTATATTGGATAAAGGCCCTGGCCGGGTATAGGCCGCAAGCTTTTCTTGCTTGCCATCTGGTAAGCGAGCATTTTTCTTAGCACTGGTGGAGTGGTGAAGGTTGAAGCACTTACCGTGGGCCATCCATCCTGTTCTTCTCTATGCACGATATGAACTTTGTGTCATTATTTTTGATATATGCCGTTTTTCCTTCACTGGTGATTAAGAAGACGGACTTTTCAGTTTCTTTCTGATCGTATTGATTTATTGAGAGTTCTATCAATTGTACATTCATTTTTGATTACTCACTGTATTTAATTTAATTTGGGGGATTAGCGCTGCTTTCTATTGTTTATTACAGGAACATTGCCCACACTGCCTCAGCACTCACCACGTCCTCACTAGACATCTGGGATGCCCTACATAGGAAATTTTCCTGTTGATATGACTCCCCACTGATGCCCCTTCTCAATCACAACTATTTTTTTACCAGGCCTACTGGACCCTGGATTTAAATCTTGGACCTCAGAAGAACCCCTATTGTTACATCATGTCCTTCATGCTAATGTAATTAAACCTCTTCCTGAGATCCTTTGCTCCAAACCGATTACATTTTTAGATAAGTGGAGATTTCACCAACTACAACGCTTCCTACAATCCTTCCCTCATCCCTTACGAGGCTTACAAGATCTAAATAACATAGAAGAAATATTTTACCCAAAAGACCCCCCATTACACGCTATTTTGCTATTTTACAAATCTCTTATTGACTTCCCTAATTCTCCATACCCACACTTCCTGGCTAAATGGAAAATGGATTTAGACTCCTTCATTACAAACACTCAGAAAGATAAAGTCCTAAAACTCGCCCATGTCTCCTCACCCGCTTCAAAAATAGCAGAAGTCAACTACAAATTACTTACCAGATGGCACTATACCCCAGCCAAATTAAACCAAATGTTCCCGGACAGCTCCCCATTGTGCTGGAGGAGTTGTGGGAACAAAGCCACTCACGCTCACATCTGGTGGTGCTGCCCAGTCATTCGCCCTTTCTGGACCAATGTTCTCAATCTTATATTCCAGATTTCAGATGTCAACCTCCCTAATGACCCCTGGACTGTCCTCTTTCATGCTACTAAAGAATCCATTGGTACCTATAAACGTTCACTCATCCCCCATCTGCTGAACACTGCCAAGGCCCTAATCCCCGCTTTTTGGGGTCAACCCACAAACCCATCCAATAAAACTGGTTACAGAGGGTCGCAGAAGTTCACCATTTGGAAGACATAACTCATAGCATCAGAGGTACTTCCCAGAGACACTCCTTAACATGGGCACCCTGGATAAAATTCATATCTTCACCCTTATATAAGGACATCTTAACACAACCAGAATGAGTCTGATTCTTAGCCTATTTCTCTAGCCGTTGGTCACGATCTTTCAACTTAGTTTCAGGGATCTATCTCATCCTGAAAATGGTTTTATTCTTTTTCCAGAATAAATATATAGCATTTGGTACTGTACTTTAATGTATGACGACACGCATGCCACCCCCCCTCTCCCCCCCTCTGGGTCCCTCCTTATACCCTCTCTCTCATCCCTACCCCCCTACTCTCTTTCCTTTTCCTCTCCCAACCTCTTTTTACCTTTTTTCTTGAAAGTATTTTCTATGTACCCGATTTTGTTACATTAATAATATCTGGGTTGAAAGTTTTTTTTTTATTTACATGGCTGTAAGCCTCTGTTTAGTCTTTGGCTATTTTCATTTGTTCAATCCTTTTTGCAGTTACAAGGGTAATCTTTTAAATACTGATGTATGCTTGGACTTTGTGTACATTGAATCTTTTGTATTTTCGTCAAAAGATTGTTCAGCATATGTTATATGTCTATTTTTTCTTTCTGTTACATTAATCTTTAATAAACATTTATTAAACAAAAAAAAATGGACAAATTTGGCGCTTAAATATTTAGGAACATATATCCTTCCTGACCTACCACATACATTTACCCTTAACTTCCCTCCACTGATGAACAAGACACGCTCCCTCCTGGAAAATTGGCACAAAGGATTGCACTCCTGGTTTGGCAGATGTAATTTAATTAAAATGTGCATCCTCCCCAAATTCCTTTATCTATTTCAAGCCCTCCCTATACAAATCCCCACCCCATTCCTCAAACAAGTGCATTCCCTCTTCACCTGATTCACCTGGGCCCAAAAAAAGCCCAGGCTAAGCCGCACACAAATGTCACTCCCAAAACAAAATGGAGGCCTGGCGGTACCAGATATCCGACTATACTATCAAGCCACACACTTGGGCAGGGTACTAGATTGGAGATGGAACGTATTACACAAACTCTGGTTGCAAATAGAACAATCCCAGACTATAATCCCTTTGAAAAGCGCTTTGTGGTGCTACGACTCCCTACCTCCTAGATTCAAGTCCCATCCATTGATAGGACCCATGTTGCGGCACAGCACTCATGTAGCCATGCAAACACTGATGGCGACGAAGACCTCACCCCTGTACCTGATCTTAGGTCATCCAAATTTTATGCCAGGCCTACAACACGCAGACTATACAAACCTAAGGGATCTGGGATGGGACCAGGCCTCCAAGTTTGTGACGTCGGACCATTGGGATCTCTGGCGGAATTAACTGACATGTCAGGCAACTACCGCCTTCCCTTCTGGAAGGCAGCCCAATTACATCACTTCCTACACTCTATCCCAGACCCACATACCTTTTTTCGCCTACAGACAACTTTTGAAGACTACTGTTCGGTGTCTGAGCCGTTGTCCCAGACACTCTCTAAAATGTACTCTCTTTTAAATTCACCCACTAAACAACCACATCTCCTATGCCTGGAGAAGTGGGAGGCTAATCTTGACCGTACATTTACAGAGACAAAAACAACATATTATCACTTTTGCCATCAAGTCCTTCATAGCACTAAAACTCAGGAAACAAATTTTAAAATTTTTACTAGATGGTATCTCACACCCACCAGTTTACATAGGTGCTTCCCGGCCGCCTTAGACCTTTGCTGGTGCTGTGGGGAAGACAAGGGATCCTTATTACATATCTTTTGGTCCTGCCCAAAACTGAAGAACTTCTGGGATGATGTACGCAATATAACATAAAATACGCAATATAACACAAAAATTTACAGAATATGAAATCCCTGCAGATGCAGCTTTCTTCCTCTTACATTTATCCAAGATCTCAGACAAAACTTACAAGAAATCACTACTACGACATCTTCTGAACGCCACTAAGGTGTGCATACCCCTATACTGGAAACAGCAATGCCCACCAACCACTGGGTGCTGGCTGAGAAAAGTGGAAGAAATGAACAAAATGGAAGACTTGATTCTCACTGCACAACACAACCATGAGAAATATGCTATGACATTGAGCATTTGGAACATTCTTATTTACTCCGACAAGGGGATTGCCCTCCTAGGGACATAGAACTATTGTGCTCTGGAATGGCAACATTCCTCCATAGTCTCGCCCTGTCGATGCTCTCCCTCTTCTTCTTTTCCCCCTCTCTCTAAATCATTTTCCACTCTTTTATAGTTTGGTTGCTTCCAAGCTAACGTTATTAAAGAAAAAGTTCTGGGGAAGATCCTGTCATCTACCATATTCACATGTAATTTATTGTACATGAATATTCCATGCATACATTGATAATATTGACAAAACAGGTTTAATGTTTGCAATTACCATGTATCCCATGTGTAGTGACATCTATACTTTTGCTGTAATGATGGGATTTCTCCCTTGGTACCTAATAAAACTTATATTTGAAATATACAGTGTTAAACTTGCAGATAACGCAATGAAATATACAGCGTTAAACTTGCAGTAACGCACATAACTATATGGCGTTAAACTTGCAGTAACGCAATTAAATATATGGCATTAAACTTGAAGTAACGTAGTGAAATATACAGCCTTAAACTCTGTGTGATCGTTTGTATGCAAGACAAGTTTGAGCCAACATCCATCGGAAATAAACCATGGATTTTGTTGTTGGAAAATCCTATCATGTGTACAGGGCATAACAGTTTAATAGCAATGAACAGAGCCCTGTTCTCTCTCTCTGCGCGCTGCTATCACACTACAAATAGCCGCTTCAGAAAGAATACTTTTATAGTGTGGGGCGGGATTAAGAGCAATGAGCCATGATTGGATACAGTTATCATGACAGCGTCCAATCATGTCTCTGACAGTGCTATGTGCCCTGATTGGGCGAAGCTGTCATTGCTTCAGCCAATCAGGTCTTTCAATGCACTGTGTGGCAGCGCAGTGCATTGTGGTCATTCGGCGGGTCGAACGACCCTATAATTCGGTTGTTCTGAGAAATTCCAAACAGCCCATGTTCGGGCCTGAACTCGTGCTCGGGCCACACCATTCGCCCATCCTTATTACTTGTTATCTTACATGAAGTTGCTGCAGCTTCCATACCTCCCAACACTAGCACTAGCAAATGTATGTAGGCATTGGAAACACCCACTGCCACACCCCCTTAAAGGAGAATTAACCAAAAAAAAGGTTAATTAAATCCACAAGTGCTTTTTTTTTAACAATACATTTTTATTGCAAGTTTTTAATTAACAATACAGATTGTCATTCACGTTAGTCATTTGTGACCAACATATTTACATTGGTTCATAAAGATAAGAGTATAATACTTATTAACCAGTGCCAATCTACCCCTAATGGGTTCAAACTGTAGGCATGGACAGGCCTCCAAGTAAACTAGAAATTTCAGTCCAAAAAATGAAAACAAAAACAAAACTTGCTAATTAGAATAATAAAGTGGGTCCAAGATGGTAGACTACATTGGAAATATGCACATATATGACTTAGGGGTATTTAAAAAAAAATTTCAATATTTTTCCCATATTTCACAAGTGCTTTTTTACCACTACTATTCCTTTATATTGGCTTTTAAAATTTACAAATGCAGCAATTTAGAATTTGGATGAAATGTTTAGCACTGGGAATCACTTTTTGAAAGCTAAAAAGTGCATTTTATATACAACTATATAGATCAGACCAAAATGAGGGGGGAAGAGGGGGAAAGAGGGATAGCAGGACATTGCTCCAAATCAGGGACAGTTGGGAGCTATAAGCTTCTAATGCACATTATAAGATCACAGTGTGCAGTGAAAGCAAAGTAAGCAAATTCTGTACAGAAAAGGTGCCTCTACAACTGTGCAAGACTGAAAGTAAGGCTGATGTTGAGCTTTAAATTATAACTAAAGGCAAAACTTTTTCTTTAGCTTTGAACAGAGTGGAGAGGGATTCGATCACTTGTCAGTTTTTATTGTTGTGTGTGCCCCTCTTGGGGAGATTCATTCTCTCTATTTGGCCTGTTTACCATTAGAATTGAAAATGAAAGCAAAAGAAAATTCCAAAATTTGGGTTGTCCCCAATAAAGTAATAGAAGCAAAATCTTCCATCTAATTTGCAATGATTTTCTCTCACTTCCTGTTTTAGCTATGGAACAGGAAGTGAAGTTAAATATCCCCAGTGGGGCTCAGATGGCAAGAAATAAACCAACGGGGGTTGTAACCCCCTTATTTTACCCAAAATGTAAAAAAAAAAGTTTGCCTATAGTTCTACTTTAAGCTCACATAAAGATACAAGTACACTGCATTTCTGGCAAGCTCAACGGGTAGTTTCGGTATTTGTATTAAACTAATGTAAGCTACAAAACATTACATTTTTGTATTTAGGTTTACTTTAGCTCATGATGAGAGAGGCTTTAGTTGTGCCATTTGTCGCCAGTGAGTGTTACTTCCATGTTGATAAGATTTCACTTCATTTAATTTTTTAAAATTAAATGAAGATTCCACTTCATTTAATTTTTACTTGTGAAAATCCCTTGAAGTATAAATTATACCCTTTAAAGATAGATACAATAGGCCCTTCTGCTCAACATGTTGCTTAACTTAATTTCTGGAGTTGGAAAAGTTTATTTACTGAATATTGTGACAGCTACCATTTACTTTAGAGCACAACACATCAATTAAGTTGTTCAAAATAGTACAGGGTACATTCGTTTAAACGATTACTGAGTGAAATTATGTTACAGCTTAAAATATCTGTTGTGTTTTACATGGCTGTGTTAAAAAACTGCTAATCACTAAATTACCTGAAAAAAAGCGACTTCTTTGTAAAACATTTCTGATGTTTTTTAGTATGGGATAAACAACTTTTTTTTCTACAGCCTTTTTCTATGAACCATTTCTTTAGGTAGGCCGAGAGGTATTGTAAGATTTATTGTATGATTTTTTTTTTTAAATATAAATGTAAATAAAAGATTGGCTTCATTAAAATGATGTTATGTTATATTTTTTATTTGTTTTGCTATTTTTTAAAAACTTAGTAGAATATAAAACAAATGAGTATAAACTTAAAAGAAAAAAAAAAAGAAAAAACAAGCGCACAAAAAATTTTTTAATTTTTATGTTTTTCTACTTTAGCTTTAACCACCTGGTAAAAAATTACATGGTGGCTAAAAGTCCCCAAAAATGTTATTCTCAATACTGATACCACAGTGATGTGGTAGCAGTTTCCAAGGCGTCTCTAGATGGTCACAATACACAGTTCCCATTTTGTCAAGACAAAATTGGAGTACTTGCTGCCAGTTTCTATGGTTAACCGCAGCACAATCTTGCCAGGACACACATTGGGTGCCAATAATACAGCGCCCAATATCTACAGAGGGGGTTAAAGACCCCCAAGGGGCTTAGGGAGCTGACATTTCATCTTATGGTTGGATCCTTGATTGTTTGTGGGGCATGAAAAATTGGGCACCAGTCACTTTTGAAAGGTTAACAAACTTACTTAATCTTGCAAAAATAGGGAAAGAGGGATAAGAGCACAGGATGCCCAAAAGAACAGTATTGAAACTTGGAAAACTACTTTGGTCAATACAGAAAAACTACCTTCAAGCCAGGCTGGCACTCTGTATTCTTCTGACTGTAAAGCAGTAGCAGCACAAAAACTCCCTTGATGAGCCAACAGACTTCCTGTAATATCCAAGCTTGTACTCATATTCTCCAGAAGTTCTTCCAGCAAATAAACCTGGTGCTCCTATCCAGGTTTCAGCTCCACTTCTCCTGAGTAGGGATGAGCCGAACACCCCCCGGTTCGGTTCGCATCCAGAACATGCGAACAGGCAAAACATTTGTTGCGAACACCATTAAAGCCTATGGGACACGAACATGAATAATCAAAAGTGCTCATTTTAAAGGCTTATATGCAAGTTATTGTCATAAAAAGTGTTTGGGGACCTGGGTCCTGCCCCAGGGGACATGTATCAATGCAAAAAGAAGTTTTAAAAACTGACATTTTTTCGGGAGCAGTGATTTTAATAATGCTTAAAGTGAAACAATAAAAGTGTAATATTCCTTTAAATTTTGTACCTGGGGGGTGTCTATAGTATGCCTGTAAAGGGGCGCATGTTTCTCGTGTTTAGAACAGTCTGACAGCAAAATTACATTTCTAAAGGAAAAAAGTCATATAAAACTACTTTCGCTAGCGCCGTCTATAATGAATTGTCGGTCCGGCAATACACATAAAAGTTCATTGATTAAAAATGGCATGGAATTTCCCCACAGGGGAACCCCAAACCAAAATTTAGAAAAAAATGGTTTGGGGGTCCCCCCCAAAATCCATACCAGACCCTTCAGGTCTGGTATGGATTTTAAGGGGAACCCCGTGACAAAATAAAAAAAAAATGGCTTGGGGTCCCCCTCAAAATCCATACTAGACCCAATTTTAAGGGGAACCCCGCGCCAAAATTTTTTAAAAAATGGCGTGGGGTCCCCCCAAAAATCCATACCAGACCCTTATCCAAGCACGCAACCTGGCAGGCTGCAGGAAAAGAGGGGGGGACGAGAGAGTGCCCCCCCTCCTGAACCATACCAGGCCACATGCCCTCAACATTGGGAGGGTGCTTTGGGGTAGCCCCCCAAAGCACCTTGTCCCCATGTTGATGGGGAGAAGGGCCTCATCCCCACAACCCTTGCCTGGTGGTTGTGGGGGTCTTATCAGAATCTGGAAGCCCCCTTTAACAAGGGGACCCCCAGATCCCACCCCCCTGTGTGAATTGGTAATGGGGTACAAATGTACCCCTACCATTTCACAAAAAAAGTGTCAAAAAGGTTAAAAAACACAAGAGACATTTTTGACAAGTCCTTTATTAATTTCTTCTTCCATCTTCTTTTTTTCTGGTCTTTCTTCAGTGTTCTTCTTCCTCCATCTTCTTCTTCCTCCACTCTTCTCTTGCCGCATCTTCCTCTGGCTTCTTCTCCGCTCCGTCCGCACGATCCGCCTCAGTGGGAGTCTTCTGCCCTTATGACACTTCGGTTCTTCTGACACTTCTTATATAATGGAGGGCGGGGCCACCCGGTCAACCAGGTTACGTAAATGGGTGACCCCGCCCCCTCTGACAACACGGGGAAAGCCAGAGGAAGTCCCCATGCATCAGAGGAGGGTGGGGTCACCAGGTGGCCCAGCCCTCCATTATTCTCACGAGGGGGAGCGGGATCTGGGGGTCCCCTTGTTAAAGGGGGCTTCCAGATTCCAAAAAGCCCCCCGCCCACAAACCCCCATAACTACTGGGCAAGGGTTGTGGGGATAAGGCCCTTCTCCCCATCAACATGGGGACAAGGTGCTTTGGGGGGCTACCCCAAAGCACTCTCCCAATGTTGAGGGCATGTGCCCTGGTACCGTTCAGGAGGGGGGCCGCTCTCTCAACCCCCCCTCTTTTCCTGCGGCCTGCCAGGTTGCGTGCTTGGATAAGGGTCTGGTATGGATTTTTGGGGGACCCCATGCCATTTTTTTTTAAATTTTGGCATGGGTTTCTCCTTAAAATCCATACCAGACCTGAAGGATCTGGTATGGATTTTGAGGGGGACCCCCACGCCATTTTTTTTTAAAATTTTGGTGCGGGGTTTCCCTTAATATCTATACCAGAACTGAAGGGCCTGGTATGGAAATTAGGGGGACCCCCACACATTTTTTTAAAATTTTGGTTTGGGGTTCCCCTGTGGGGAAATTCCATGCCGTTTTTATCAAATTACTTTTATGTGTATTGCCGGACCGACAATTCATTATAGCCAGCGATAGTAGTTTTACATGACTTTTTTTCCTTTAGAAATGTAATTTTGCTGTCAGACTGTTCTAAACACGGGACAGTGTTTAGAACACAAAAACACAAAACATATACAGAAGTTGTACTGTATGTAGAACATTTATTTTTAAAGAGAAACGCATTTAAAAAAATCAAGACTTTCCTCTACCTAACTAACCCATAAAGTAAAGGACACTAGTGCCAGCAGCGAGCCTTGCCCCTTCTCTATCCTGAAGCTGCTCTCTTTACCTCTCCTTTCTAGTTTACACAGAGTCTGGGGCTGCAGCCTGTTATTCAGTGCAGAGTGAGAGTGGAAACTTAAGTGCACTTAAGTCCTTAAGTGCACTGTGTTCAGACGCCGTACACAGTGCAACGCCGGATACAGTACACTTATAGGAAGCGCCACGTCTATGCAATCACGAGATTGCAGACGTGGCGCTGCATTTGCGGGCGTTTAGCCCGCCTTGTGGCGTTTTCTGAAGCACCGAGTAGCTTCCGCCTGGCCATAGTAATACATACTACAGGCGCCGGGCGGAAGCTACTCGGCACTTCAGATTTGATTGACATCGGCCCTGAGTCAGATGTCAATTCCTGATTCTCTCTCTCATTGCGCCCGAGAGAGGAAACAGGAAGAATGCTGGTGCCAGTGTGAGGAGGAGGACACCGCAGGAGACCCAAGGTAAGTACCGCTGGCGCTGTGTGGAGAATTGGGGAGACAGAGGCTACATTTGGGGGGACAAAGACTGTATTGGGGGGGACAGGCAGCATTTTGGGGGGATAGAGGCTGCATTTGGGGGGGCAGAGGCTGCATTTTGGGGGGGCAGAGGCTGCATTTTGGGGCGGATAGAGGCTGTATTTGGGGGGGACAGAGGCTGTATTTGGGGGGGACAGAGGCTGTATTTGGGTGGGGGACAGAGGCTGCATTTTGGGGAGGCAGAGGCTGCATTTTGGGGGGGACAGAGGCTGTATTGGGGGGGACAGAGGCTGTATTTGCGGGGGGCAGAGGCTGCATTTTGGGGGGGACAGAGGCTGCATTTTCGGGGGGGACAGAGGCTGTATTTGGGGGAGGACAGAGGCTGCATTTGGGGGGGACAGAGGCTGCATTTTGGGGGGGACAGAGGCTGCATTTTGGGGGGACAGAGGCTGCATTTGGGGGGGACAAAGGCTGCATTTGGGGGGACAGAGGCTGCATTTGGGGGCAGAGACTGCATTTGGGGGGGTGACAGAGGCTTCATTTGGGGGGGACACAGGCATGCTGCATTTGGGGGGGGCAGAGGCTGCATTTGGGGGGGCAGAGGCTGTATTTGGGGGGGACAGAGGCTGCATTTGGGGGGGACAGAGGCTGCATTGGGGGAACAGAGGCTGAATTTAATGGGACACAGGCATGCTGCATTTGGGGGGGACAAAGGCTGCATTTGGGGGGGACAAAGGCTGCATTTGGGGGGGACAGAGGCTGCATTGGGGGGGGCAGAGGCTGCATTTGGGGGGGCAGAGGCTTAATTTGGGGGGGACACAGGCATGCTGCATTTGGGGGGGGCAGAGGCTGCATTTGGGGGGACAGAGGCTGCATTGGGGGAACAGAGGCTGCATTTAATGGGACACAGGCATGCTGCATTTGGGAGAACAGAGGCTGCATTTGGAAGAACAGAGGCTGCATTTAATGGGAACAGAGGCTGCATTTAATGGGACACAGGCATGCTGCATGTAATGGGTCACAGGCATGCTGCATTTTAGGGGGGAGACAGAGGCTGCATTTGGGGGGGACAGAGGCTGCATTGGGGGAACAGAGGCTGCATTTAATGGGACACAGGCATGCTGCATTTGGGGGGGACAGAGGCTGCATTTGGGGGGGACAGAGGCTGCATTGGGGGGGGGACAGAGGCTTCATTTGGGGGGGACACAGGCATGCTGCATTTGGGGGGGGGACAGAGGCTGCATTTGGGGGGACAGAGGCTGCATTTGGGGGAACAGAGGCTGCATTTAATGGGACACAGGCATGCTGCATTTGGGGGGACAGAGGCTGCATTTGGGAGAACAGAGGCTGCATTTGGGAGAACAGAGGCTGCATTTAATGGGAACAGAGGCTGCATTTAATGGGACACAGGCATGCTGCATGTAATGGGACACAGGCATGCTGCATTTTGGGGGGGAGACAGAGGCTGCATTTGGGGGGGACAGAGGCTGCATTTGGGGGGGCAGAGGCTGCATTTGGGGGGGGACAGAGGCTGCATTTGGGGGGGGGACAGAGGCTGCATTTGGGGGGACAGAGGCTGCATTTTATGTGACAGAGGCTGCATTTGATGTGACACAGGCTGCATGTAAGGACGGACTGCTGGGGACACCTGATGGCATCTGGTTGTAGGCGACGTGGCTAGTGACACACTCGGGGCTCCCACTGATTCTGCATTATGGTGAGTTGAATGATTTAATTTTATATTACAATGTAATAATAGAAATAATGCGCTTCAATCATCCTGACACCATAACAACCATGGTGCCGGGATGATTGAAGCACTAACACCAGGTGTTTGGAGTATCTTTATCTGCTGATTGTTAAACTTTCTAGAATACACATTTCTATTGTTGTGTAGGATCTAGGCCTGCTGCCTCTCTCTCCCTCTCCCTCCACCCCTCGTTCATCTCAGACGCTAACCACACCACTTTAGAGCCACGCCCACTATTTT
The DNA here is from genome assembly GCA_037952925.1 of Lithobates clamitans. Classification (NCBI taxonomy): domain Eukaryota; kingdom Metazoa; phylum Chordata; class Amphibia; order Anura; family Ranidae; genus Lithobates; species Lithobates clamitans. The sequence goes on from JBBGZY010000655.1 coordinate 9,102,411, forward strand.
GCTGAAACCACGCCCATTTTCACCCAGTGGGAGGGGTCAAAAAGGAAGGGCGGGGTCTGGCACCCCCTCATCCTAAAACTTCACCAGCCACCACTGTTCACCAACAGTAAGCAGAAGCAAACTATAAACTAAACTTAGTGGAAAAAAAACTGCAAAAAGCAGAAATTCAATTCAGCATCAGCATCAATTCAGATCTAGGCTGGCTACAGCCCAGCAGTACTAAATTTAAAATTATTACTTTCCCTTGCTTACTATGTCCAGTGAATAACCTACTAAATGTGTTAAAACACAAACATATACAGAAGTTGTACTGTATGTAGAACATTTATTTTTAAAGAGAAACGCATTTAAAAAAATCAAGACTTTCCTTTACCTAACTAACCCATAAAGTAAATGACACTAGTGCCAGCAGCGAGCCTTGCCCCTTCTCTATCCTGAAGCTGCTCTCTTTACCTCTCCTTTCTAGTTTACACAGAGTCTGGGGCTGAAGCCTGTTATTCAGTGCAGAGTGAGAGTGGAAACTCAGCTTATGTTGTGTACTGTATAATTGCAGCTTGAGAAGAGTGCTTTCATTCACAAAAACACAATGAGGTTGATTTACTAAAACTGGAGAGTGCAAAGCCTGGTGCAGCTGTGCATGGTAGCCAATCAGCTTCTAACTTCAGCCTGCTCAAATATGCTTGACAAAAAGACCTGGAAGCTGATTTGTTTCTATGTATAGCTGCACCAGATTTAGCATTCTTCAGTTTTAGTAAATCAAACCCAATCTGACAATAGCACAAGTCAGGTACTACACTAGTCTATGAGAGCCTAGTGTATTATATATCTTATACTATTTAAACGGGGAACCCCAGTCTAAATGTATTTGATTGAATTTCTGGGAAGGATTAGAGCATACAGTGCCTTAAAAAAGTATTAATACAACTTGAAATGTTTCACATTTATTCATGCTACAGCCAAAAACGTAAATGTATTTTATTGGGAATTTATGTGATAGACCAACACAAAGCGGCAAATTTCAGAAAAGTGGCTTTCACACTGGAGTGACTGGAGCTGCTGTTTTAGGGCGGTTTGCAGGCGCTATTTTTAATGCTATAGCACCTGCAAAACGCTCCAGTGTGAAAGGGATCTTAGTGAAGGGAAAGGTCTCCATTATCAGGCTGTTTGGAATCCAGTGCCACTCCTGGCTCTGGGCCCCAGTTCCTGCATGGTGAGGGGTTTGTGTGCAGGATGGAGCTACTCTTCATCTCTCCACTGGGGGCACACATACTGATTAATCCTAATTACGATTCTAAGCCTTTCTGCTATATAAAACTTAAAGTCTTGTTTTTTTTTCTCTAAAAATAATAAAAATGTTATACTTACCTGCCCTGCGCAGTGGTTTTGCACAGAGCAGCCCAGATCCTCCTCTTCTCGGCTCCCTATTCTGCTCTCCTGGCCCCCCACCTCCTGCTGAGTGCCCCCACAGCAAGCAGCTTGCTATGGGGGCATCCAGGCATGGAGCCCCTGTTCGGCCCTGACCCCCCTCCTGATTGGCAGTCATACACAGTTGGGACAGCTCCAGTAGGAGACAATAGACTACCTAGGGGAAACACATGCAAAGATAGAAAGTGTGTGCAAACTCCACATACACAGTGCACATGGTTGTCCAGATTTGGCAACATACATATGTATCCAATATTATTGTGCATGCTTATGTTTCTTATATCACCTGGAGTAATAGATTTCCCCACAAACAGTGGGTCTGTGTGAATCTTTGATCAACTCTATACTCAATAAACACTTCAAAACACTTCAGTTACTGCTATTCCACTTACCTATCATATCTAGTATCCCCACAGATCTATGAGCTCATTTACTTACCTGGAAACTTTTAAAAAATGTGTCTGAAATTTTAGTGGCACATTCAGAGGCATGCCTAAAATATGTTGGCAGCCCAGTGGCAATACACAGGCAGCCATTTGGCAGTACACAGAAACCAGATACTAAATATATTTATTTTGAGCTCATCTCCTCCTGTTTCATGTCTTTACATTTTTGTCTAGATTTTGTACTTACCACTTATTGATAATTTAACATAAGGGGCTACATAAAATGCTGTTGCTTTATATATAAAGGATAATAATAACATTTCAGGGCTTTCTAGCTGGTGGTCCTTGATAGTATGCAGCCCTGGGGCTTGCAATCTGCATTATAACTGTAGAGATCTTTGCAAGAGAATATTAGAATTGTGTTTGACAGGACTTTTGAGAAGATCACGACTTATTCTTCAGAGATTTTATCATTGACTGTCTGCTTGCCAGCAACTCTTCCGTCTCTAAAGGTTGTGTACCCTGGTGTGCTGTATCAACTTTTCAGTACAAAATAAGTTTGTATTTGCCCATAACTGCCCAGAAAAATGATTATTGGAATCTGAAGGTTTCCATCTAAATGGAAGCTGTAGGGAAATAATAAGTTATATTATAATAATAGCATTAGTAATAAACAGTGAGTACACGTAAAATCAGTGACTGGGATTGATTCCATTTGCTCTGTTATAATTATTATTATTATGCAAAAGCTTTTAAAAACTTGCCTATATTTTAGCCTCATCCATATTCACAAATAGGTTTTATTTTATATCTGGGCATCCAGCATACACAGGAAAAACATCCAGTTCCCCATGTAGAGGAGTTTTAAAAAACATTACATTATTATATCCATCCATTATTTGCTTTGTAATTCATTTATTTTTTCTGTTTTATTCATGTAATAAATTACACGATATAAGGCAATATGTTTTCAATCTTCATGCTTGATAAGACTAAAATGCTAGCATTACACAAGCTAAGGAAGAATGTAAATACATGAAGTTTAGCAAACTTAAAATCCAGACTTATGTTTTATGATGTGTCTACTGTTTGCTCACAAATAAGTTTCAATTTACTGCTCTGCTTTTGTCATTTTTCTATATTTTAAAGTGGATGTAAACCCTCACATATATCCAATGAAGTGAACAGCCTCAGATGATACACAGAGATGAAACAAATCTTCATACATACGTTTTACATGCATATCTGCTGTCTTCAGCTTTATACACTGTTTATAAAGTGCACATCCTGTTAGAATTTTCTTTTCCTGATTCAACGCTAGGTGTGGATTCTTGATATACACTGTGAGACAGCTGATTGGAGGAAAGGCACACACCCCCAATCCACATAGGTAGAGACTTGCAGAGCTGTGCTGTAAATAGACCAGCTCTCTGCTAATCTATTTATAACACCCACCCTGACACAAAATTCATGCTGCTTTTATCACAGTTGACAGAGAACTTGTCAGAAGTTATTATGCTGATAACAGAAGAACGGAGCAGGAGAAAGCCACAGACTTAGGGCTTTGAAGAGAGATAAGAGTACACTACAGAAACATGTGCCCAGCTCAAATTTTATGAATTGGGTTTACATCCACTTTAATCTAAAATGATTTTCTCTTGTACTCAGTAGGCTTTGCTACAATAAAGGCTCTGTTTGTACCCCATACACTGAAACATTCTTTTAATCATTTCATAGATGGTGCCAAACTTAATGCATATCATTTAGATCACAATTTTCCTTTCTATAGGTTATTGTCCTTATGAATTAAATCCTGCTAAGCTTGCTTTCATTTTTATTGACAACCTCAAATTATCAAGTTACATTTTTATTATTATTTATGAGCTATTCTTCTTTTCATAGATATTTGACCTATTCATTTTCATACATGCTTAGAAACAAAATCCCAAAATTAATTCAATAATCACTGATATATATATATGCTACTGATCTAAAGGCCATTATTTAGCTGCATTTTGGGAACAAAGATTGCTTTTTTACTACTTTATGTGCTAAGCTGAATGCAATCATCTTTTATTGCTTTTTAGTGTGTGTTATGTTTTTTTATTTAATATCCATTTAGCGGTACATAATATGAAGCAAAAGTCATATAAAATAAATTCTACCAATGAAAATAGACATAAGAAATCTAAGAATCATAAAAATGCTTACCGGTTTATCTGTAGTCTTTCATATTCATTCACATAATCGTTTTACGGATCTTTCGATCTTTTTTTCCTGCAGTCCATTTGGCGAACATATATTAGGGCTTGTTCACATCAGCAGGCATGCATTATGGTTCATTAAATGCACGCACACTGGTGTGCTTATTGTATTGCCTGTGCATAATATTGTTACAACCAGGGCTTTTTTTCTTAGAGAATAGGTGCAGGTACTCCCCCCTTTACATCACCCCTTTTCTCCACACCTTCCCACCTCTGAGCATTGTCCCTTGGTTCCACCCCCTACCCACCTCCGAGCACTGTCCCTTGGTTCCACCCCTTACCCACCTCCCAGTATCACCCCTTTAGGAAAGTACGGAACCAAGTATCATTTTGTGGTGCTACGTAATTTGTATGGACTGTGTTAATGATAACAAGGAAAGCAGTAAAATAGATTTCCTGCAGCCAGCAGCACTAGACCCCTCCACAAAAAATAGATGCCCCCAGCAACAATAGACCTATCACCAAAAACAATACCTACTCCATGCAAAATAGATCCACCCCAGCAACAAAAGGTCTCCCAGCAGCCAGCCTCAATAGACTCCTCACTCAATAGTAGGTCCTTCCCAGCAACAATAGATCCCTCTGCAAAAATATATCCCCTCCAGCAGTGTCACTGATAGTACTCACCGAGGCCGAGATGCCGAGAGCGGTTCACTCTTGCGACTAAGCGCAGTCCGCCCCCTGGAGGGGGTACAGGGAGGGAACGGCACAAAGAGGCACAGGCTACCTCAATGGACTGTGGGTGACTTTCTTGAGGGGTCTTGGTAGAGAAGAGCCGCTGTGCAGGTACTGGTAGGCAGAGGTGCGAACTGGAACAACAGGTAGAAAGTCCAGAACCAGGCTGAGGATCAAACACAGTCAACAGTGGTATTGAGCTGCAGGGTTTGCAGATTGGTATTTAGAGACACGGGTAGTCCAAATGCAGGCAGGGAGTCAGGCTAGGAGATAGGAGACAGTCCAAGTAACAGGCCGAGGGTCAAACGCAGGAGATTGGTGGAAATCCGATAAACAAGCCGAGGTCAGGTCCAGGAGAGAAGCAGAGAAATCCAATAGCAAATCCGGGCCACAACAGGTAGTCAAGCAAGGGTACAAGAGACAGGTTCAGGTAACACAGGAAGCTGAGACAAACCAGCAACTTGTTTGATTCTCTGAGTGCCTTTTATAGGCCGCCCAGAGAATCACATGGGGTGTGCGCTAGTGCGCATGTGCGAGCGCCGTAGCGCTGGACCGCGAATGCACATGCATTGTTCCGCCGTGCATGCGCGAAAATACAAGGCCGGAGGGCTTCTTCTGACAAGCAGCCAGGAATAGACCCTCCAGCACCCCCCAGCCATTACCTAAATTCAGTGCCAGAGGTGCCAGAACTGTGTTTCCCTGCTTTCTCGCTGAAAAAAAGCCCTGGTTACAACGCCTCACAATGCTTACATTTTTCCTTTTTTTAACTTTCAACACTTTATTCAACTCTATGCACAACAGTGTATTGTAACAGTGAAATGCATTCTTGTGTGCTACTCTGTGTAAAATGCAGGCATGCTGCAATTTTACACAATGCATACCAACCCACATGTAATTGTTCTGAGTCTCTGTCGATGAATGCTGAACAACACAGCTGTGAACAAATTTTTTAGGCCACATCTGAGCATAGCAACAATTCATTAACTTGAATGGGCAGGCTGACACGTGAAAAATACACCAAAAAAGCTCAAGTACAAAAGTTTGGTGACACATGGTTTTAGCACAAGTTTGCGGAAAGGCAAAATGCGTGTTTCTGCTACGTTCAGATGTGAACAGGGCCTTATTGAATGTTGATTTAACACTGGACAAGCTGGTGTAAAAAAAAGCCCTTATAACAAGCCCTTACTCAATGCTTTGCTGAAACTAGATGCATGTGCCCAAATGTCTCTGAAAACATCATATTTTAAACTCATGCACTGCAATTTAAATAAAAAGCCACATTATTAAATATAGACAAAAAAGGTGTTTAAACCAGGCCCTCAAATACATCACTCAGCGCCAGGACAAGATGCTGTTTCGAATACAGAGACAGTTTAAAAAATAAATACCGCCCAATTTGCTAATACGCAAAAGGCATGGAGCCACAAGGCGGGAAAAGCAGCCGTTTCAAAAATTACTACATACAATATAATAAACAGTGGTAATAAATTCATTAATGGTAAATTCTTTACCGTTAGAGGTGGACACGAAGCTTTCCAAAGCCCTCATTGGTCTAGCCACCTCCCTACATGCACGACACCTCCTGCAACTAAAAAAGCCCTTTCTATCCCAAAAGGTCAAGGGCCTCGAAGGAGGGTCTAACACTTTCCGCACTACTTTGTCCGCGAAGCTCTGGAACCTTCTATAGATGAATTTAGGCCTACAGGGTAACACTGGATGCAACGTTTTATCCATACGTAAAACGTGCCAGTGAAAATGTCTTCCACCTCCCTGTACTGAGAGTGAAAGCCCGAAATGAAACTCCATTCATAAGTGGGCTATTTTTAGCCCACTTATGATGCACTGTGCAGCTCCCTATATCTGTATACAGACTGGTGTAAATATGTGGTTTTATATGTAATTGTATAGGGCTTAGTCCCTTGTGCCCCGTGTGGATGGGCGTACTATGTAGTGCTGATCCATATGCCTACTGACTGGCCTATTTGGCTGGTGGGTGTGTGAATTTGCATATTCTGTAGGTATTTTCTTTTTAAATGTGCAGAGTTGCTTATTGTCCCTCGTCCCCCCCTGTAGTAAGCCGTCAGTGTTTACTTAGGTTGACGGCGTGCACCCGCCGGCACCTCTGTTGCGCTGTAATTGGCCAAGGGGGATGGAGTGGGAGAATATAAGCCGATCTATGTGTCGTGTAGCCATGCCCTCTGTCGAAGTCAGGATATGACGAAACGCATCAGGGCGTGGCTTACACGACGTATCAAGTGACGTTTGCGCTCTACCGCAGCCTGCTACACAACCAGGAAGTTGCTGGCGGCTCCTGGGCAGCTGAACGGGCCGATGCGGTGAAGTAAACATTCCGTACTATTTGCTGTGTTGATTGCAATATTGATGTACGAAGTTTTATTGAAGGGGGGTTTCTTTGTGTGATGTGAGGGGTCTATATTCAATAAACAGGATTAAGCTATGTGCGCTTTTCTTCCGTTTTTTGATTTATTGTGAGCCCTGAGCATCTGAGATCCCTCCGGAGTGGTGGTAGCAGCAGCTTGTGGCGTGGATGTGTTTTCCTTTTGTTTGGAGGCATATTACTATCTAGCTCTGGTGAGTTTAACCCCCTGAGGGGAGTGTGTTCGCACAGGGTGGAATTTGGACTGATCGGTGGAAGGTGCACGCTGTGACTATGTTTCATGATCACCTGTTGAACACTTTCTGAACTACACTTTGAACTTTTCACCACTCTTTAAAAAAGGGACTTTTTTCATGTGTAGTTGGCCACATGTTTATTTTATTTTGCTCAACATTAGCGCTGTTTAGTGTGATATTTTAGTCTGTTTTTAAGATTATTTTATACCACTGTTTATTACATTATTAAATATGGCAGTGCAAATAATTGCACTCATAGCATCATTATCATTCCTATTATTTGATATCAGATTACCTCTAATATTGACATGTAATGTGAGGGTTCTGTTTTCTTTTAATGATTGTGGTTCCTCTAAGTCAGAAAGCCTACTAAGCATTGTAACAACATACAGTATATGAAAATACACACACACAAAACCGTGTAGTAGCTTTATGTCGATTACAAAAATGTGCAGGTATATCAACACTGCTTTAACTGGTTCCCGACCGGCTCACGCAGATATACTGCGGTAGAATGTCTCTCCTGGGTGAAATTCCGTATATATACGGCTTTGCCAAGGACAGCCACCAGATGGCGTGCGAGCGCTGCTGGAGACACTCACGCGCGCCCACTGCGCGTGGCCAGCGGACGCGATCACCGCTGTCCACACGCGATCGCGTGTACGTGAGCCAGCATGAGGATTTGTGTGTGTAAACACACAAATCCCTGTGCTGTCAGAGGAGAGAACACAGATTGTGTGTTCCTACAAAGTAGGGACGCGATCTGTCATATCTCCTAGTTATTCCCATCTCCACACAGTTAGAACCCAGTGAGGGAACACACAGTTAACCCCTTGATAGCCCCCTGGTGTTAACCACTTCCCTGCCAGTGACATGTATACAGTAATCAGTGCATTTTTATAGCACTGATCGCTCTATAAATGTCAATGGTCCCAAAAATGTGACAAAAGTCTCTGATCTGTCCGTCGCAATACCACTAAAAATCACAGATCCCTGCCATTACTAGTAAAAAGAAAAAAAAAACGCCATAAAAATGCCATAAATCTTTCCCATAGTTTGTAGACGCTATAACTTTTGCGCAAACCAATCAATATATGCTTATTGCGATTTTTTTTAACCAAAAATATGTAGAAGAATACATATTGGCCTAAACTAATGAAGAAATATTTTTTTTTAAATGTTGGGGATATTTATTATAGAATGGTAAAAAAGCAGGAGTAGTATGGCGCTGCCCTTATGGAGACAATTTTTTTTTCTTCTTTGTAGTGAATGTATTGCCTAGTGTCCTTATAGAATTGCTTCTAAAACCTGTATGTGTTCAAAAATTGAATAAAACTGTGAATGGTAGCGAATATTTCTATTAGAAGTGAAAATACAACAACTGGTGCTCCAATTGTTCAACAAAGGTGCATTGTGCCCTTTAAATTAAGTAATAAAGTAGTTATGGGTATGGATACAATATCATCTAGGTGGAAAGTGTTAAAAAAAAAAAAAAAAGGAAAAAAAGGAAAACAGGAATAGTATGGCGCTGCCCTTTTGGAGACAAAAAAAAAAACCTCTTTATAATGACTTTATAATTCCTAAAGTGTGTGTGCCAAAAATGAATAAATATGTGACTGGTGCCAAGTCCTTACTGTTAAAAGTACAATTGCAACATAAGGTGCTTCAATTATTCAACAAAAGTGCATAGTGCAGCATCACTAAAGTGATCAGTGTTAAATCATACAAATCCATACAACATTGTGCAAATTATCCATCATAAATAGTGACTCTTGTGCTGTGACCAGTATTAGTTGGATAGGAAAATTTCCGTTTATGAAAAAACAAGTTCTTTTTGGAGTATTTTGTAGTGTTCAATCTTTGAGGGTCAAATATCTGTAGGAAAGCTTCTCATCCAGGTGCTGGTTTCTTTAATTAGTGCCTTGTCTGCATGCTCTGACAATGCTTGCACTCACCGGATTTTCCTTTCCCCTGCAGGGGTATGGATGGTCACAGTGTCTGCCACTGTGTAGCAATCAAGGATATCCCCCAAACTTTACTTGCGTATTGTGGTGTAGTAATTACATGTAAAGGAAAGAAGGTATGCCCATCGCGTAAAACCATAGGAGAACTTTTATTAAAACTTAATAGACAAATGTACTCACATTTCAAATGAACAAATCAAGCATGGCAAAAGTTAGCGAATTCCCTTTGTTACAGGTGCTGCAAGACGTTCGTAACCCGCCCTACGCACGTTTCGTCATCAGACTTCTACTGGGGCCCCAGTAGAAGTCTAAGTAGAAGTCTAATACTTTCCACTTAGGTGGTATTGTATGTGTAGAGGCAGCAGCCATATCCATAACTAAAACATTCAATTCATTGCGCGGATTTACCCCATACACCTGATATTTATTATAGCAAAAAGTAAAAAATATAGTTTTTTTTCAAAATTGTCTTATTTTTTTGTTTATAGCGCATAAAATAGAAACCGCAGAGGTGATCAAATACCACCAAAAGAAAGCTCTAATTGCACGAAAGAAAAGGATGCATTTTTGTTTGGGTACAGCATTGCATGACGCAATTGTCAGTTAAAGCGACACAGTGCCAAATTGTAAAAAGGGCTATGGTCAGAAAGGGGTTAAAATCTTCCGGGGCTGAAGTGGTTAAGCAATAGACTGTATTATCTTAAACAGTACACTAAGGGGTCCATGCATAAAAAAATTGTTTAGTGGATCAGATCTCAGTCACAAAATAATTACAAATAATTCCTAGAATTTTTGTAATATATGTGAAATGTCAGATTCTATTGCCTTTGGCAGAGCAAATGAAATATTCCCTAACATTACATCTTAAAAGAAAGAAGCCTTACGAATATTAAATAGAGAAGATAGCCAAACATTATAGTCTAAGAACATTTGACCAGAAGGGGAAATAATATGGGATCTCTGCACTGTGTGCAATGTTTATAAGCTTTAAGTTTGTTGTAGGTTTGGAAGGTTTAGTCAACAGCCAAATGAATGGGTGTTTGGCCAAGTTGAACCTCCAGCTACAGCAGGTATAGAAACATTTAGCAGTGGTATTAATACCACTGCTAAATGTGAAAATGTCCTGCTCAGGGCCCAGCACCCACCCGTATCCTAACAATCAGTGACAGAGATTCCCGACTAACAGGTGAATGTAAACAAAGGGCCTGGTATGGATTTTAAAGGGAAACCCATGAAAAAATGCATTAATAAAAAAAGGAGTGGGTCTCTCTCCAATTTTCATTTTTCCTCATTTATCTATCATCTATTATTATTTATTATTGACACTCATTTGTATTATTATTTTCTATTGTTATTTTTTATATTTATATCCACAATCAGTTACACACATATACACTACATCGTTACAAGTTCCTTTCCATCTCCATCATCCCCTCATATACATCACTCATCCTTCCCTATAGTTGGATATATTTTTTCTTATTCCTTCCTCATATATTTAAGTATATATTTACATACACATACTCAATCACCGTTCACCACGATCAATATATCAAAACATCATTCCTCGTCATAAGTACTACCTTCTCCTCACCCTACAATCCATCTTCGCTGTCATTTTCTCTCCCCCCCTCTCCGCTCCCCTCCCCGCCCCGCCCCCTCCTCATTCTTTCCTCATCCCCGTCCACTCCCAAATTGCATACAATCCATCTCCATGGTTACCCACCCGCCCGGTCATCCTACTTATACTCACGTATATACATATACACACACTCAGTTCCCGTCCACCACCATCAATATATCAAGATATCATTCCTCTCCATACGTATCACCTTCTCCTCACCCTACTATCCATCCACGCTATCATTCTCCTTCCCCCCCTCCGCTCACCGCCCCGCCCTCTCTCCGCCCTCCCCCCGTCTCCGTTCACTCTCCTCTCATAGTGCATACAACCCATCTCCATGGTTACCTATCCGCCCCGTGATCACACATAGTCCCGCCCTCCATCCAATCACCACTGTGCCTATGGTGTAAAATTCCCACACTATACATGGCCACCAGCATAGCCAGATGAAGGAGCACGCATGCTCCGAACGCGAAGCACCGCCCGCCTCACCCCGCTCCCGGAAGTGAAGACACAGGTCAGCACAGCTCTCCACGGAGGATCCATGACCCACATCCTTGCCGCCCGGAGGCTCTGAGGACCCTTGGCACCACTGGAACAGCAACCAGGACCCAGGTCATAGGACTCACATCCCAGGAACCTCCCCACTGGCCCGTGACACCCACATCCCCAGTGAGCACGTGGATGAAACTACTACTTTATATGCTGGTCTTTAGCAACTCAAATGTGAGTGTTTTTATCTACTGTAATAAATATCTTTTACATACATGCTGCACTTAGAGGGTGCCGTCCTTCTTTCTCTTTTACAAGTGGCTGCATATGATGGGCACAAGTGGCTGCATATGATGGACACAAGTGGCTGCATATGATGGGCACAAGTGGCTGCATATGATGGGCACAAGTGGCTTCATTTGATGGGCACAGTGGCTGCGTTTGATGGGCACAATGGCTGTATATGATGGGCACAGTGGCTGCATTTGATGGACACAATGGCTGCATTTGATGGGCACAAGTGGCTGCATTTGATGGGCACAAGTGGCTGCATATGATGGGCACAAGTAGCTGCATATGATGGGCACAGTGGCTGTATATGATGGGCACAAGTGGCTGCATATGATGGGCACAAGTGGCTGCATATGATGGGCCCAGTGGCAGTGTTTGATGGGCACAGTGAGGCTGCAATTGATGGGGGGGTTCAGTAATTTTCAGTTTGTTTGCGCCCCCCCAATAAAGTTTGAGCACCAGCCACCACTGGTGTGTACTCTGGTGTGCTGTATCAACTTTTCAGTACAAAATAAGTTTGTATTTGCCCATAACTGCCCTGAAAAATGATTATTGGAATCTGAAGGTTTCCATCTAATAGGAAGCTGTAGGGAAATAATAAGTTATATTATAATAATAGCATTAGTAATAAACAGTGAGTACACATAAAATTAGTGACTGGAATTGATTTCATTTGCTCTGTTATAATTATTATTATTATGCAAAAGCTTTTAAAAACTTGCCTATATTTTAGCCTCATCCATATTCACAAATAGGCTTCTTTTTTATATCTGACCATCCAGCATACACAGGAAAAACATCCAGTTCCCCATGTAGAGGAGTTTAAAAAGCAATACATTATTATATCCATCCATTATTTGCTTTGTAATTTATTTTTCTTTCTCGGACATCACGGGACACAGAGCCACAGTAATAACTGATGGGTTATGTAGGTACCTTTAGGTATTGGACACTGGTCACACCCTAATCAGGAAGTTCAACCCCCTATATAATCCCTCCCCTTCCAGGGATACCTCAGTTTTTACGCCAGTGTCTTAGGTATTGGACGTGTAAAGATGTCCTGTGCTGAAGCTCCAAAGGGAATATCCTGATATCCTATACTGGGGCAAGAGAGGAGAACCGGATCCATCCAAAGTGTCTTTTCATGGCCGAATTGGATGGTACCCGGGCCTCGTGTCCGAAGAAATTAGGTTTTACCTGTAACGCTTCTTTTTTTAGAGCGCTGGACCCCGCAGATCAGAAAATGGTTTTAAAATTCCTAATTTCTGGCTGGGTGCTTTACAGGGCCAGAACTGCAGGATCCCCCTATTCGTAGGGGGCCCTAGTCACTGGCTGTTTTTTCAAACGGAGCCCACCGTGAGAGGTGAAGATTGGGTCTGTTTATACAGAACCCTGCGGCTGGATAAGGTAAGAGGAGATTCCACAGAATTTTGAATTCTAGTAGGCTTTCTCCTTTAAGGTAAATGCATGTTATGCCTATTGTGACCACCGGGGGCTGCCAAGAGCACATACCTTCTCATGCTGTTTTTCTGTCTCAGCGTTCCACGCTGCACAGATCTTCCGACCGGCTCCAGGTAAGATGGGATGGGGGGATTTCTCCTCGGGGATGTTCCCCCTAGGCAGGGGAGGCCGCAAGTGGGCTGTAAGGTGGTTTGTTACACCGTACTGTCACCGCCGCTGCCACCGCCGCCAGGCCACCATTGCAGGTATGCAGGCCCCCATCACTGCCGGCTTCTCCCTTTCCTCCTCCACCCCCAGCCTTCCTCCATGATAATTCTGGAAGGGCCAGGCTCGCGCGGGAAGCGCTCGTTTTCGAAAAAGACGAGGGGGGCGCCAAAGGGGGGGGGGCGTCAGCACAGCGTCAGCATGCTCAGACGCCCACAGTGCCAGAAGCATGGCTATTTAAAGCACACTTTACAGGTGCTCTGAGCCTTGGAGGGACACAGAGCTGACAGTCGCATGTAAGGTGGGACACAGGCATTCTCCTAGGCTGCATTTACTAGGGTAACACCAGACTGGGCATTTGGTAGCAAGGCTTTTGCCAGACTACATCGCTCAGCAGTCAGTGTTCATTTTGGATACCTCACATCTTGTTAATTTGCACTATGGGTAGAAGAGGTTCAAGTACCCCCAGAACCAGAGACACTAGGGGATCTCGTTCAGGTTCTGAGGACCCCCTGTCTGCTACATCCTCCCCCCCTGAGGGGCCAGGGATGGCTGGACAGGGAGAGCCGTTGGGGTCTGAGGCTATACCTGCTTCCGGAACCTGCTTTCCTCAACCATTACTGGGTTAGAGGAAAGATTAATGGCTGTGATTACAGCTTCACTCAGTGGAAGAAAACGTACTAGGCCTTCCTCTTTTTCCCAAGACCCTCAAGAAGAGGAGCTCTGGGATAAAGAAGATGAATCCCTTTCAGAAGATCAGGATGGGACAGATAATTCCTCTTCGGAGGAATCAGGTGGAGAGGGACCCTCTGCGACTTCCCAAGAGGAGAAAGTCTTAGTGCAGATCCTTACTGGATTGGTCCGCTCCACATTTAAGTTGCCCGTACCTGAACCGGTAAAGAATCCTCTTCTGCTTTGGGGTCACTAAAACCTTCCCAAGCAGCACATGCTTTTCCTGTTCATAATTTGCTTGAAAAGCTCCTTTATTCTGAGTGGGATCACCCAGATAAGCGATTTCTTCCGCCGAAAAGGTTTTCAACACTTTATCCTATCGAAGAAAAATTTATTAAGATATGGGGAATGCCGGCCATTGATGCGGCCATTTCCTCCATAAATAGTAGTCTGACTTGTCCCGTAGACAATGCTCAGATGCTCAGGGATCCTGTGGATAAAAAGATGGAATCTTTATTAAAGGATGTTTTTTCCTTAGCAGGATCAGTGGCCCAACCTGCAGTAGCAGCGATTGGAGTCTGTCAATACTTAAGAGACCATGTTAAGCAGGTCATCAAAGTATTATCTGAACAACAGGCCCAGGGGTTTGCTAACCTTCCAGCGGCCTTATGTTATGTTGTTGACCCCATCAGAGATTCTATCATGCAAACCTCTCGCCTTTCACTTGAGTTGGTTCATATGCGTAGAATCTTATGGTTGAAAAATTGGTCAGCCGAAGCACCATGTAAGAAGCTCTTGGCTGGGTTTCCTTTTCATGGTGCAAGGTTGTTTGGAGAAGACTTGGATAACTATATCAAGAGAATCTCTTGTGGGAAAAGCACTCTCTTACCTGTTAAGAAGAAGAGTAAGCGTCCCTCTTTCAAACGGACTCTTTCCCCAGCGCCAGGGGCTTGAGCCTGCAGGCAGTCACGACGGCCTCCTCCGTCTGGGGCAAGAAACAAGAGTCAACCCCAGGAACAAAAGAAATCCTGGGGGAAGAAGTCTTCTAGACAAGACACTAAGACCTCTTCATGAAGCGGCACCCCCGCTCGCTCGAGTGGGGGAAAGACTGCTACAGTTCTCAAAGCTCTGGCAGGAGGACTTCCAGGACAGATGGGTAATCTCAACGGTAACCTTAGGGTACAAGCTGGAGTTCCAAGAATTTCCCTCTCCTCGTTTCCTCAGATCAAGTGTTCCCAGAGACCCAGAGAAGAAGCAGTCGCTCTTTCTAGCGTTAGAGCGACTTTTGTCGCAGGAGGTCATTATGGTGGTTTCCACAAAGGATCAAGGATTGGGCTTCTATTCCAATCTTTTTATGGTCCAAAAACGAAATGGGGGTGTCAGACCTATTCTGGATTTAAGGGATATGAATCGATTCCTAAGGATTCAGTCCTTCCGCATGGAAACAATTCGGAAAGTAGTCTCCATCCTGCAGGGAGGAGAATTTTTGGCATCGATAGACATCAGAGATGCATATCTACATGTGCCCATTTTTCCGGCTCATCAGAAGTTTCTACGCTTCGAGATAGGAGGGCTCCATTTCCAGTTCATGGCTCTGCCTTTCGGGATAGCCACTGCACCTCGAGTGTTCACAAAGGTCTTGGCCCCTCCTCTGGCCAGATTAAGGGCTCAGGGTATAACTGTCATAGCATACCTAGACGACCTGCTCTTGATAGACCGGTTGGTGGCTTCTTTGAACGGGAACTTGAGGACCACGGTCAAGTATCTGGAACATCTAGGTTGGATCCTCAACCTAGAAAAATCTTTCCTAAAACCAGTAAGAAGACTGGAGTATTTGGGTCTGATCATAGATACAAGCCAGGAGAAGGTATTTCTTCCTCAGGCAAAGATCACTGCTTTAAGGGAGCTGATTCTGACAGTCAGGACCAAGAAGGGTCCTTCTGTCCGCCTTTGTATGAGGCTGCTGGGAAAGATGGTGTCTTCATTCGAAGCAGTTCCCTATGCTCAGTTCCATTCAAGACTACTGCAACACAGTATTTTGTCGGCCTGGAACAAGAAGGTTCAGGCATTAGACTTTCCGATGCACCTGTCACATGCGGTGCGTCAGAGCCTCAATTGGTGGCTCATACCTGAAAACCTGCAGAAGGGGAAATCCTTTCTACCGGTTACCTGGACGGTGGTAACAACAGATGCCAGTCTGTCAGGTTGGGGAGCAGTTCTGGAACAGTCTGCGATCCAGGGGCTATGGTCCAAGACCAAGAGAACCTTACCCATCAACATTCTGGAGATCCGGGCGGTATACCTAGCCCTAAGAGCCTGGACTATCAGGCTACAGGGTTGCCCAGTCAGGATCCAGTCCGACAATGCCACAGCAGTGGCTTATGTCAATCATCAGGGAGGCACCCGGAGCCGAGCTGCTCAAAAGGAGGTGAACCAGATCTTAGTCTGGGCAGAGATGCATGTGCCATGCATATCGGCAGTTTTCATTCCAGGGATAGAGAACTGGCAGGCGGACTAAGTCGCCAGCAGTTACTCCCAGGGGAATGGCCTCTCCATCCCGACGTCTTTTTGGCCATATGCCAAAGATGGGGGCTCCCAGATGTAGATCTCTTTGCATCCTGATTCAATAAAAAGATAGACAAATTTGTGGCAAGGACGAGGGATCCTCTTGCATGCGGGATGGATGCATTGGTGATTCCGTGGCATTGGTTCTCACTGATTTATGCATTCCCGCCTATTCTGCTACTGTCACAACTCCTTCGCAGGATCAGGCAGGAAAGGAAGTCGGTACTTCTGGTGGCCCCGCTTGGTCCAGAAGGACTTGGTATGCAGAAATAGTAAAGATGACGGTGGGTTCCCCGTGGACCCTACCGGTACGCCCAGACCTGTTATCTCAAGGTCCAGTGTTCCATTCTGCCTTACAAATGCTAAATTTGATGGTTTGGCTATTGAGACCCACGTTCTGAAGAGTCATGGGCTTTGAGGGCCTGTCATATCTACCTTGATCAATGCAAGGAAGCCAGCTTCCAGAATGATTTATCATAGAATCTGGAAAGCTTATGTATCCTGGTGTGAATCCAGGGGTTGGCATCCCAGAAAATATGTCATAGGTAGAATTCTTGATTTTCTACAATTAGGATTAGAGATGAAGCTGGCCTTGAGTACCATCAAGGACCAGGTCTCGGCTTTATCAGTATTGTTTCAACGGCCACTTGCTTCGCATTCTTTGGTCCGAAACTTTATGCAGGGGGTGATGCGTCTTAATCCTCTGGTTAGGGCACCTCTAAACCCCTGGGAGTTGAATTTGGTTCTGTCAGTGTTACAGAAACAACCCTTTGAACCAATACGTCAGATTCCTTTGGTCTTGCTGACAAGGAAACTAATTTTTCTGGTAGCCATCTCTTCTGCTAGAAGAGTATCAGAATTGGCAGCTCTTTCCTGTAAAGAGCCTTATTTGATTATACAAAAGGATAGAGTGGTACTGCGCCCTCATCATAGTTTTTTACCGAAGGTGGTTTCAGATTTTCATCTAAACCAAGACATTGTTCTGCCTTCCTTTTTTCCAGATCCCTGTTCTTCAGAAGAGAGATCGCTACATTCTTTGGATGTAGTAAGAGCAGTCAAAACCTATCTGGAAGCAACTGCTCAGATTCGCAAAAGGGATGTTTTGTTCGTGCTGCCAGAGGGTCCCAATAGAGGACAGGCAGCGTCAAAAGCTACCATTTCTAAATGGATTCGACAATTGATTATTCAAGCTTACAGTTTGAAACAGAAGATTCCTCCATTTCAGATCAGGGCACATTCCACAAGGGCTATTAGTGCTTCTTGGGCAGTGCATCACCAGGCCTCTATGGCTCAGATCTGCAAGGCCGCAACCTGGTCTTCAGTTCATACATTCACCAGATTTTATCAGGTGGATGTAAGAAGGCATGAGGATACCGACTTTGGGCGGAGTGTGCTGCAGACAGCGGTACAGGGTCCTCAGGTCTGATTACACCCTACTTGGTTGTGATTTCCCCCCCCCCTCAGTTGTCATTGCTTTGGGACATCCCATCAGTTATTACTGTGGCTCTGTGTCCCGTGATGTCCGAGAAAGAAAATAGGATTTTTTATAACAGCTTACCTGTAAAATCCTTTTCTTTCGATGGACATCACGGGACACAGAGGTCCCGCCCCTCTTCTAATACACTTATATTGCTTTGCTACAAAACTGAGGTATCCCTGGAAGGGGAGGGATTATATAGGGGGTTAAACTTCCTGATTAGGGTGTGACCAGTAGGGATGAGCTTCGAGTTCGAGTCGAACTCATGTTCGACTCGAACATCGGCTGTTCGCCAGTTCGCCGAACAGCGAACAATTTGGGGTGTTCGCGGCAAATTCGAATGCTGCAGAACACCCTTTAAAAGTCTATGGGAGAAATAAAAAGTGCTAATTTTAAAGGCTTATATGCATGGTATTGTCATAAAAAGTGTTTGGGGACCTGGGACCTGAAGGGTCTGGTATAGATTTTGAGGGGGACCCCACGCCAATTTTTTTTTTAAATTTTGGCCGGGGTTCCCCTTAATATCCATACCAGACCTGAAGGGCGCGGGGTTCCCCTGTGGGGAATTCCCATGCTGTTTTTATCAATGAACTTTTATGTGTATTGTCAGGCCGGCAATTCAGTACAGCCGCGAGTAGTTTTAAATTACTTTTTTCCTTTGAAATGTAATTTTGCTGTCAGACTGTTCTAAACACGGGAAACATGCGCCCCTTTACAGGCATACTATAGACACCCCCCAGGTACAAAATTTAAAGGAATATTACACTTTTATTGTTTGACTTTAAGCATTATTAAAATCACTGCTCCCGAAAAAACGGCCATTTTTAAAACTTTTTTTTGCATTGATACATGTCCCCTAGGGCAGGACCCGGGTCCCCAAACACTTTTTAGGACAATACTATGCAAATTAGCCTTTAAAATGAGCACTTTTGATTTCGAACGTTCGAGTCCCATAGACTTCAATAGGGTTCTAACAGTCGTGCGAAGTTTTGGTCTGTTCGCAAGTTCTGGTGCGAACTGAACCAGGGGGTGTTCGGCTCATCCTTAGTGACCAGTGTCCAATACCTAAAGGTACCTACATAACCCATCAGTTATTACTGTGGCTCTGTGTCCCATGATGTCCATCGAAAGAAAAGGATTTTACAGGTAAGCTGTTATAAAAAATCCTATTATTTTTTCTGTTTTTTTCATGTAATAAATTACACTATATAAGGCAATATGTTTTCAATCTTCATGCTTGATAAGACTAAAATGCCAGCATTACATGAGCTAAGGAAGAATGTAAATACATAAAGTTTAGTAAACTGAAAATCCAGACTTATGTTTTATGCTGTGTCTACAATCTGTGTTTTATTTGCTCACATATAAGTTTCAATTTACTGCTCTGCTTTTGTCATTTGTCTGTATTTTCTGTATTTTAAAGTGGATGTAAACCCTCAAATATATCCAGTGAAGTGAACAGCCTCAGATGATACACAGAGATGAAACAAATCTCCATACATAAGTTTTACATGCATATCTGCTGTCTTCAACTTTATATATTGTTTATAAAGTGCACATCCTGTTAGAATTTTCTCTTCCTGATTCACCGTTGGGTGTGGATTCTTGCCATACACTGTGAGACAGCTGATTGGTGCACACACCCCCAATCCACATAGGCAGAGACTTGCAGAGCTGTCCTGTGAATAGACCAGCTCTCTGCTAATCTATTTATAACACCCACCCTGACACAAAATTCATGCTGCTTTTATCACAGTTGACAGAGAACTTGTCAGACGTTATTATGCTGATAACAGAAGAACGGAGCAGGAGAAAGCCACGGGACTTAGGACTTTGAAGAGAGATAAGAAAACACTACAGATAGATGTGCCCAGCTCAAATTGTATGAATTGGGTTTACATCCACTTTAATCTAAAATTACTTTCTCTTGTACTCAGTAGGCTTTGCTACAATAAAGGCTTTGTTTGTACCCCATACACTGAAACATTCTTTTAATCATTTCATAGATGATGCCAAACTCAATGCATATCATTTAGATCACAATTTTCCTTTCTATAGGTTATTGTCCTTATGAATTAAATAATGCTGAGCTTACTTTTATTTTTATTGACAATTTCAAATTACAAAGTTACATTTTTATTATTATTTGTGAGCTGTTCTTCTTTTCATAGATATTGGACCTATTCATTTTCATACATGCATAGACAAAAGCCCAAGATTAATTCAATAGTCACTGATATATATGCTTCATTATCATACTCAGGCAAGTCAAACTGTGCAAGTTTAGCTATTAGTTAGTTACTGACTGATCTAAAGGCCATCATTTAGCTGCATTGTGGGAACAAATATTGCTTTTTTACTACTTTATGTGCTAAGCCGAATGCAATCATCTTTCATTGCTTTTTAGTGCGTGTTATGTTTTTTATTTAATATCCATTTAGCTGTGAATAACATGAAGCAAAAGTCATATAAAATAAATTCTACCAATGAAAATAGACATAAGAAATCTAAGAATCGTAAAAATGCTTACCTGTTTATCTGTAGTCTTTCATATTCATTCACATAATAGTTTTACAGATCTTTAGATTTTTTTTTCCTGCAGTCCATTTGGTGAACACATATTAAGGCTTGTTTACATCAGCAGGCATGCATTATGGTCCATTAAATGCACACACACTGGTGTGCTTGTTGTAGTGGCCGTGCATAACATTGTTACAACACATCGGAATATTTACGTTTTTCCTTTTTTTTTAACTTTCAACACTTTATACAACTCTATGCACAACAGTGTATTGTAACAGTGAAATGCATTTTTGTGTGCTACTCTGCGTAGAAATGCAGGCATGCTGCAATTTTACACAATGCATACCAACCCACATGTATGGTGTGAACAGGGCACGTAGAAAACAATTGTTCTGAGTCTTTGTCGATGAATGTTGAACAACACAGCTTTGAGCACATTTTTTAGGCCACATCTGAGCATAGCAACAATTCATTAACTTGAATGGGCAGGCTGACACGTGAAAAATATGCCAAAAAGCTTAAGTACCAAAGTTTGGTGACACATGGTTTTAGCACAAGTTTGCGGAAAACGGAAAATTGTATACTCACCTTTCCGTAATTTTCCTTTCCCGTTGCATCTTCATGGCAGCATACACGTTGGGGTTGTGACTCCGCCTCCACAACCTGATAGGACCACATAGCTATAAATTAGAAAGTAGGCACCTGCCCCAGTATTCTCTGTAAATATATACACATGTCACCTCAGAGGGTGGGTGATTGTATGCTGCCATGAAGATGCGACAGGAAAGGAAAATTACGGAAAGGTGAGTATACAATTTTCCGTTTTCCTGTCGCATCATGGCAGCATACACGTTGGGGAGTAACTCGCCAAACTGGGTGGGAGTGCAAAAAAAATCAAATTTATTGACAAGGAACAGAAGAATTGGCCTGTATGACGGCCCTCCCAAATTCAACTGCTGCTAAGCGTGCAGCGTCTATTTTGTAATGGGAAATGAAGGTGTTTCTTGAAGACCAAGTGGCCGCTCTACAAATGGTTTCCGCTGAAACTTTACAGTAAGCTGCCCATGAAGTAGCCATTGCCCTGGTGGAATGCGCTCTAAGGTCTTCCGGGATTTGCAAGGTGCTCAAGGAGTAGGTCTTTTTGATAGTTTTCACGAGCCATGAGGCGATGGTACGGGCAGAGGCTGCCTGGCCCTTCCTGAACCCATGTGGGATGACTAAAAGGTTCTCGCATCTCCTGAAAGACTTGGTCACCGAGAGGTAATGCCGAACGTTGCCCCTAACATCCAGGGGATGAGGAACGCCCTGATCTGTGTTCAAAGCCGGGAGGTCAATCTCCTGGTTAAAGTGGAATGCAGAGGAGACCTTTGGGATAAATTTGTCTGAAGGGTTCAGGGTTAGCCTGTCTGGGTAAACCATCAGGTATGGTTCCTTGATCAGTAAAGCTTGCATTTCCGAGACCCTTTTCGCTGAAGTGATGGCAATTAGGAATGATACTTTTAGAGTCAGGTCCCAGAGGGAGGTATCTTCAAGAGGGGAGAATGGTTCTCCGGATAGAATTTGTAGGACAGTTGATAGGTCCCATGTTGGAAATGAAGGCTTTCTGGGAGGCCTTAGCTTCAGGCATGCTTTCTGGAATTGAACTACAAGAGGGTTGAGTGCCCATCTAACCCCTGTCAGAGCAGAGATGGCAGAGACTTGGACCTTTAGGGTGCTAGATCTAAGGCCTTTGTCTAGGCCTGACTGTAGAAACTCAAGCACTTGTATTGCTGATGGGGAAGACGGATCCCAACCTTGTTCCTGAGCGAAGAGAACTTCCCCCGGACTCTCTCGTAGGTGTAATTCGTGGAAGATTTCCTGGCTAAAAGCAGGGTTTCGACTACCTTCTGCGAACAGCCTTGATCTAGGAACCTAGACCTTTCAGTCTCCAGGCCGCTAGGTGCAATCTCTCTGGATTCGGATGTAGCAGCTGGCCCTGGGTTAGTAGGTCCGTTGTCACCGGAAGAGGAATTGGATCCGCTGTGCTCAGTTGCAGGAGGGTGGTGAACCAAGGCCTCCGTGGCCAGAAGGGAATCACAGCCAGTACTAGAGCTGCTGAGTGTTTGAGCCTCAGAAGGAACTTGGCAATCAGTGGGGTTGGTGGAAAAATGTAACCTAGGCGAAAGTTCCAGGTATGCTGGAGACAATCCGTTCCCTCCGCTGAGGGGAAGGGGTTCCTCGACAGAAACCTTTGACATTTCCTGTTCTCTGGTGTGGCTGCGAGGTCTATGTCTGGATGACCCCATGTCTGGCATATGAGGGCGAAGGCCTGCGGGCTTAGACACCACTCGTTGTTGGAAACGAATGTCCTGCTGAGAGAGTCCGCCAGTTCGTTCTGAATTCCCGGAATATACGCCGCCTTCAGGTCCTGCAGGTTCAGTTGAGCCCATCGTATCACCGGACCAACTTCCCGCATCATGGAGATGCTCTTGGTACCCCCCTGCCTGTTGATGTAGGCCACAGCCACTCGGTTGTCCATTTGGATGAGGACCTGTTTCCCTCTCAGAAGAGAGCTGAATGCCAAGAGGGCTTGGAAGGCTGCCTTCATCTCTAGGACGTTTGACACAACATCCCTGGTTCTGAAGTGCCAGCGGCCCTGAGCTGCATAATGTAGGTAGTGTGCCCCCCATCCCTCCAGACTGGCGTCCGAAGTTACTACCTCCTGATGGAGAGTGACTATCTGTTTGCATCTGCTGAGGTTGCCGGGGTGAATCCACCAACGTAGAGATAATCTGGCTTCTTCCGAGATGCGAATCGATTGGGGCATGGACCATCCGTCCCACTGGCCCAGGAAGGAGGCTTGCAGAGGTCTGGTATTCCATTGCACCCACCTGACCATTGGAATGGTTGCTGATAAGGACCCCAGCAGGCTGAGGTATGCTCTGGCCGGTAAGTATGATGCTGGAACCACATCTTTCACCTTCTGAATTAGTAGGGACAACTTCTCCCTTGGCAGTTCTACCGTGTTGGCCCGGGTGTCCAGCTCCACTCCCAGGAAGACCATCCTCTGGGTAGGCTGAATGTTGCTCTTCTGCCAGTTGATTATCCAACCCAGACTCGTTAGGGTGGAAACTAAGATCTCGCGATGTTGCACGATTGATTCCTGGCTGTTTGAGAGGAGAAGAATGTTGTCCAGGTAATGGTGGACCCTTAGACCCTTCTCCCTCAAAGAGGCTATTACTGGAAGCAGAACCTTTGTAAATGTTCTGGGTGCTGTAGAGATCCCGAAAGGGAGGCTTCGAAATTGAAAGTGTTCCTGGCCCACCGAGAACCGCAGGAACTTTTGGAATGCCACGTGAATTGGAATGTGTAGGTAGGCATCCTGGAGATCTATGGAGAGCATCCAGTCTCCCAAGTTTATGGCCTGGAGGATAGACTGCAGGCTTTCCATCCTGAACGACTCCACTTTGATGGACCTGTTGAGTTTCTTCAGGTCTAGAACCGGCCGAAAGTCCCCTGACTTCTTCTTGACGAGGAATAGTTCTAGGACATAAGTTAGAAGGGATAACCTTTTCTCCCCGGGAGGAGGAATACGGGTTGGGTAGAAATGATCTCTTGACGGTCGATTTTTGAAGGCCCATCTGTGGCCGAAACTGACGGTGGCCAGGGTCCAGTTATCGTGTATGGTTTCTGTCCAGACCAGCCTGAAACTGAAAAGCCTTGCTCCTACTACTGCTGGCCGGACGGGCGCACCTTCAAAAAGGCTTCTGGTCACTGGGAGCGGAGGTCTTAGGTTTTTGGAATTTCATAAAGGAAGTTTGAGGGTTCTTCCAGTTCCTTCTATACTCCTTCCCTGGTCTGTACGCTTTCGCGTCTCTATACCTTTCTGGGAGATTCCGCTTGAAAGGAGGGGGTCTCTGTTTGGGCCTCCTATCTGAGGGAATGAGCCCGGATTTTCCACCAGTTACCTTGGAGATGGCCGTATCTAACTTTGTCCCGAAAAGGTGCTCTCCGTCAAACGGAATACGGCACCAGTTGGACTTGGATGCCGGATTCGCCGTCCAGGGCTTCAGCCACAAAGCTCTTCTGGCCATCACTGAGGCCAACATAGACTTTGAAGCAGACCTGATAGTGTCAACTGAGGCCTCAGCCACGAAATCACCAGCCAGGCTTAACTCTTGTAATGCCTTCACAATTTTCTCTTGGTCTGCCCCCTCTAATACCAGCTTTTCCATGTTTGATGACCAACTCGAGATGGCCCTTCCTACTGCCGCGAGTGCTATCGCAGGCCTGCATGCACCTCCGGCCGAAAGGTAAGCCCGCTTGAGATCCGTGTCGATCTTTCGGTCAAGAACGTCTCTAAACGTAACCGCATCCTCTAGCGGGAGGGTAACATGCCTGGCGAGGCGCATTAAAGATGCGTCCACTACCGGAGGGGATACCAGAGGGTTCACTTTAGGCTCCTTGAGTGGGTACAGCTTCTGGAGTCTGTTGTTCAGACTAGATTTTTTCTCTGGCCTCTGCCACTCTTCTTTGATTAAATCCTCCAGCTCATCGATGAACGCAAAGGTTTCAGGCTCCTTTTTAAGCTGAGGAAAATATTTTCTCTGCTTTGGCTGGACTTCCTGGGGTTCCTCCCATCCTATTGCCTCCTTGACCGATTTAACAAACGGTTCTATGAGGCCAAAGTCGAATCCTGCCGACACCTCCAGGCCTTCATTATCAGATAGGGAGTCTTGCTCCTTTGATGTGCTGGCCCTGCTGGAGAGGCAATGGTGGAGAGATCCACATCTGGTATTGAGGCCTGAGGGGCTGAGTCCCCGACTTCTGAGGCTCTCTCTCTCGTGGCCTCTTCTAGGCATCTCTGACAAACCAGCTTATCCGGAAGAGCCGCTGCACCACAGATCCAGCATGCGTTCCCGGCGGGACGGGAATGGCGTGCAGGGGAGCGGTGCCTACGTGAGGACGACCTTCTGTGGCGGGATCGACCATGCCGAGAACGTGATCTGGAGCGGCTTCTTCTGCGACTTCCTCTTGAGTGACTTCTCCTATGGTAGGAGTGGCTCCGTCTGTGTCTAGAGCGACTTCTCCTGCGTGAGGACTCTCTATGTCTTGACGCAGATGTTCCTGAGGACCTGGTAGGGCTGACCAATTTAGGTAGCGTTAGAAGTGCTCTCTTTTTCAATCTTCTCTACTTACCCACTTCTTCCCTCCCTTACCTAGTCGGCTGGCGGTGATCTGCTGGGGCAGCGGTCTCCATGGTGAGTAGGTTGGAAACCTGCAAGGAAAAGACAAGCAGCAATGAAGAAGCTGACCCAGCCTGGACGGGGGGGAGGGGGGGTAAGACCCACCTTTGTAGAGCGTTTTCTCTTGCTGTGGATCGCAGGGCAGGCGTCTGTAGCGTGCAGCAACCATCAGCAGCCTCCACAGCAATGCTGTGGTTTTTAAATCTGCCGCCATTAGCGTCGGACGCCCGCGCATGCGCAGTAGCGCCGCGAGGCGCCCGGCACCATCTTGGAGACTGGCAAACAGCTTAGAAGCGCCCAAAGAGCCGTACTGCGCATGCGCGAGGACGCCGAGAACGCTCGGCAGTCCCCCACAGCACTGCATGGACCACAGAGCCCAGCAGGACACCCACGGTATGCCGGAGAGAGAGGGGGGGAGGACATGGAGACCGCTGCACACAATGAAGCCTGTTTAAGGCTTACTTTCTTGAGGCCATATAGATGGTTCCCTGGCCAATCCTCCAGCAAGCCTGTTTAAGGCTTTTGCGGGCTGTTGCACTTGAAGCCTGTTTAAGGCTTGTCTTCTGGCAAACAGTTTAAGATGAGATGAGTGCCCCTGAGACCACCAGAGTGGGGCTCCTTCCATTTAGCTCGTTTAGAGGCTGTACAAGAAGGACTTCCACCCAGGAGAGGCTAGAACCTGGCTGGGGCGAAGCGGTAAGGGGGTGCTGATCCGTGCGTCCTGACAGGTGAGGAAAAATAAGAGAATACTGGGGCAGGTGCCTACTCTCTAATTTATAGCTATGTGGTCCTATCAGGTTGTGGAGGCGGAGTCACAACCCCAACGTGTATGCTGCCATGATGCGACAGGAAATGCAGGTTTCTGCCTGTGTTTCTGCTACGTTCAGATGTGAACAGGGCCTTATTGAACGTTGATTTGACACTGGACAAGCTGGTGTGAACAAGCCCTTACTCTGTGCTTTGCTGAAACTAGATGCATGTGCCCAAATGTCTCTAAAAACATCATATTTTAAACTCATGCACTACAATTTAAATAAAAAACAACATTATTAAATATGGCAGAGCAAATAATTGCACTCATTGTATCATGATCATTCCTATTATTTTATATCAGATTGCCTCTAATATTGACATGTAAAGTATGGGCTCTATTTTCTTTTAATGATTGTGCTTCCTTTAAGTCAGAAAGCCTACTAAGCATTGTAACAACATACAGTATATGAAAACACACACACAAAACCGTGTAGTAGCTTTATCTTGATTACAAAAATGTGCTTGTAGATCAACACTGCTTTAATCGGTTCCCGACAGGCTCATGCAGATATACTGCTGCAGAATGGCTCTCCTGGGTGAAATCCTATATATATACGGCTTTGCCCAGGAGAGCCACCAGATGGCGTAAGAGTGCTGCTGGAGGCACTCGCGTGCGCCCACTGCGTGTGGCCGGTGGGCGCGATCACGTGTATGAGAGCCAGCATGAGGATTTGTGTGTAAACACACAAATCCCTGTGCTGTCAGAGGAGAGAAGACAGATCGTGTGTTCCTACAAAGTAGGGACAGCGATCTGTCATCTCTCCTAGTTATTTCCATCTTCACACAGTTAGAACACAGTGAGGGAACACACAGTTAACCCCTTGATCGCCCCCTAGTGTTAACCCCTTCCCTGCCAGTGACATTTATACAGTAATCAGTGCATTTTTATAGCACTGATCGCTCTATAAATGTCAGTGGTCCCAAAAATGTGTCAAAAGTCTCCGATCTGTTCGTCACAATGTCGCAATACTGCTAAAAAATTGCAGATCACCGCCATTACTAGTAAAAAAAAAAACATAAAAATGCCATAAATCTTTCCCATAGTTTGTAGACGTTATAACTTTTGCGCAGACCAAAAATATGTAGAAGAATACATATTGGCCTAAACTGATGAAGAAATTTGTTTGTTTTTTTAAATTGGGGGATATTTATTATAGCAAAAAGTTAAAAATACTGTTTTATTTCAAAATTGTAATTTTTTTTGTTTATAGCGCAAAAAATAAAAAACACAGAGGTGATCAAATACCACCAAACGAATGCTCTATTTGTGGGGAAAAAAGTACGCAAATTTTGTTTGGGTACAGCATTGCATGACCGCGCAATTGTCAGTTAAAGCGACAGAGTGCCAAATTGTAAAAAGTGCTCTGGTCAGGAAGGGGGTAAAACCTTACGGGGCTGAAGTGGTTAAGCAATAGACTGTAGTATCTTAAACAGTACACTAAGGGGTCTATGCATAAAAAAATAGTTTAGCGAAAGTCACAAACAATTCCTATAATGTTTGTAATATATGTGAAATGTCAGATTCTATTACCTTTGGCAGAGCAAATGAAATATTCCATAACATTACATCCTAAAAGAAAGAAGCCTTACGAATATTCGACCAATAAAGAAGATAGCCAAACATTATATTCTAAGAACATTTGGGGAAATAATAATTATGGGATCTCTGCACTGTGTGCAATGTTTATAAGCATTAAGTTTGTTGTAGGTTTGAGAGATTTAGCCAACGGCCAAATGAATGGGTGCTTGGCAAGTTGAACCTCCAGCTACAGCAGGTATAGAAACATTTAGCAGTGGTATTATTACAACTTAAAATAAAAGGAAAAAAACGCGCTAAAGAAAATTGTGTAAAAACTTATAGCTGCATGAGTAAAACACCAATATCTGTGTAAAATAGATCAAAATAAAAGAAAAGAAAAAACGTGCACTCAGAATCAACATAGATACTCATATTGAACCACTCATAATCTGTGCAAGAAATTCAAAGAAATAAAAAGTGCAAAACGGATCTTAATGAAAACAATCCAAATCCCTACAAAAACAAAACATACATCAAAATAATACCAATAATTATTATATAGTGGGAAAATGTGAAGATGTGCTTAAGGCATGAATCATTACACTCCTTGAAGTCTCCCACCCCAAATGGATAAAAAACAGTCCTAAAATAAGGAATTTTTAACTGAAAAAAGATAGTCCATAGAATGAACAGCAGGAGAAGGAGTCACATAGACAAATAACCAATTCACAGAAGCAGGGGGAACCATCCACGTTCCGACCGGTCAGACACTGCACAGATACATAGGAAGGGAGAAGTGTGAAGACAAAAGCTCTCATAGAATACCACAGTGTTGAAAGGTGGACCCTTACCCTCAATGGTGGACCTCCCTTCTGGCAAGGTCTTACACGCAAGCAGACTTTGCCCTCTGCGGGGACTATGGATGGATGGTGTCCCGATCCTACTCATGTACTGTGCGTCTCCGACCTGGCATGTACCAACTCGTCCACCTGAGGGGGGTGAAAAGCCCACTTATCCCAAAGGGAGGTGGGTAAAAATAGAAGAGGGGCTCCGATGGTGTAGTATATATTAAGATTTATTGCTATTAAAAACGGCAGAGTCACAAGAAGTATACTCCATAAAAGCAGTACAAAAATAGCCGGCATAAAATTAGCAAACACCCGTGCGAATCATGGGGCGGACTGAGTGATGGCTTACGATGTGTAGCCACGCCCTACTAGTTTCGTCACATCTGACGTCTTCAAAGGGGCACGGGCGACGCATCAAGTCATCACCTATATAGTGCCGAGCGTAAACCAAGCCTCATTTCTGACTTGATGAGCGTTGATATCAAGTGATTCCCGACTGACAGGTGAATGTAAACGAAGGGCCTGGTATGGATTTTAAAGGGAACCCCATAAAAAAATGAATTAAGGTAATAAAAAAAGGTGTGGGCTTCTCTCCAAATTTCATACCAGGTCCTTCAGGTCAGGTATGAATTTTAGGAGAGACCAATTTCATATCAGACCAAGCATGTAACCTGGCAGGTCATGAAAAGGGGGGGAAGAACATAGGTCACCTTGAACCATAACATGCCCTTAACATGGGGGGGTAACTTACCAGGGAGGACCACTCTGGCAAGGCACCTTTCCCCCATGTTGTTGAGGACAAGGGCCTTTTCTGCATAACCCTGGTCCAATGGTTATGGGGGTCTGCATATAGGAAACTTAGCAGAGTCTGGAACACCTTTAAATCTAATAGGATGCCAAGATACTGCTTGCCCCCTTTGTGAATGGGTATAGGGTACATAGTACACCTATTCATTCACAAAAAATGTAAACAGTAAATACATACTCACACCGTTTTTGACAAGTCTTTAGTAAAAAAAAATTAGATCTATCTTTAATGTCCATCACCCTGGAAACCCCGCCCCTTTATTTACTTTAGTGACAGGGACCTGGTGATGTCAATCAATGCAATGGAAGTGATAAGTATTGACGTAAGGACATGTTGTGTTGGAAGTATTTTCTTTTGGCAGGTTGGTGGGCATTGTTTATCATGATTGACGTAAATCTGCATCGTTGGACAACATGATTGGTGCTTGATTTACATCATGGGACATTTTTCTTTTTTAATAAAAAGGACAAATTCAGTTTTGCATTGATTTTTTACTGTTTGCATTTTTTTTTTGTGAATGAGTAGAGGTTCTACATATCCCATATTCATTCACATGGATGAAATATCTGGAGCTCCATTATTGTTAGGGGGGCATCCATTTTTTTGATTAGCCCCCCATCTGTAGATCTTGGCAACTTGAGGACATGTGGCCTGGTATAGTTCAGGGGGTTTACACTCAACCCTTCCCACTTTCCTGACCTGACAGGCTGCAGGCTAGGATAAGGGTCTGATATGGATTTTGGGTGGACCCAGAGTTTAGGTTTTCCCTAAAATCCATACCAGACCTAAAGGGTCTAGGACTAAGCTCACCTATCTTTCTGATTGGAAAACTCAAGTTCTGATTCAGCAGGAGGAGTGCCAGGCCACAGCAGAGAGACCACTCCTTTCACATAGAGAGCAAGGGGCTTTCTGTTCAGCATGCAGGCAGGAGACAGGCTATTTTACTCAGATCATAACTGGCTTCTAAAGAAGACAAACTGTGAGACTTTAAATAACTTTTGATTTGATGAACCTGAAATGTATTTTGTTAATTTAAACTGAAAGTTCAGTCGAGCTTTAAAATGTAATCTGTTATAAGGAAAAAGAAAAATTGTTAACCATAAAACAATGTTCTTATATTTCGTAACCGTTTTAGCATTTTTAATAGGATAGCTTCCATTTAAGCGTAACCCTAGTTATATTACACTTTACTACAATTTACACTTTCTAGCTCTAAAACTAGCTTGATTCTAGCCTAATTTTGCATAACATTAACCAAATACTAGCGGTGATTGTAACCTTGGTCAACTAGCAAAAAATTGGAAAAAAATAGTATGAGAGAAAGCAAATTTCTTCAAAGAGGCAGAAGCCTGACAACCAGGACATAAAGGAATCTGTAGCCATTATGAACAGAACTGGTGTCCTTTAAAAATGATACTTTAGAAAAAGGTATATTTTCCAGTCCCTCCTTAAAGTGAAAAAACCCAACTATATCTATTCTTGAAGATTCTCTCCCCCCATCTATCCTGCCTAACCTGTATAAAACCTATTTTAATTTGCTCCAGTCTTGTCACATGATACTGCAGCTCCCCTGTGTCAGTAAGAGGCTGCTGCAGGGGAGAGGAGGCAGCACCATCAACAGATGTCAACAGCTGAGCTTTGGGAGCCTGTCATGGGTGATCTCTTGGCTCCTGTCATTGAGTGCTCCCTTACACAGAGCTACAGGGTCACATGACTGGACCAGAGCAGATTTAAAATAGGTAAGTATATAAACCCTTTTTTCCTACAGGTTAGGCAAGATAGCTAGGAGGAAGGGGAAGGAAACATTTTTAACCATATATATATATAGATATAATTAGGCTTTTCTTCCACTTTAAAATGGCTCACAAACATGGTTCAGTTACAAAAGGAGTGCATACACATACCTGCTACTATAGTAGTTTACAAGAAACTAGCACATATTTACTTTTGTTTGCATGTCAAGGACATATTAAAAATAGGAAAGAAAACACATTATGTTTTTTGCTAAAAGAGTCATTTTTATGCTGGGCCAGGCAACCTGTTATTAACCACTTGCTTGCTGGGCACTTAAGTCCCCCTCCTATCCAGACCAATTTTCAGCTTTCAGCGCTGACCCATTTTGAATGACAATTGCGCGAACATACAACACTGTACCCAAATGAAATTTTTATCATTTTTTTCCCACAAATAGAGCTTTCTTTTGGTGGTATTTGATCACCTTTGCGGTTTTTATTTTTTGTTAAAAAAATGTAAAAAGACCGAATTTAAAAAAAAAAAAAAAAAATTTATATTTTGTTATAAAATTTTAAAAAAGGTCATTTTTCTCCTTCATTGATGTACACTGATAAGGCGGCAGTGATAGGCACCCATAGGGGGCAGTGATGGGCGCTGATAGGTGGCAGTGATGGGCACTGATGGGTGGCAATAATGGGCACTGATCAGTAACACTGATAGGCAGCACTGCTAGGTGGCACTGATTGGCACCACTGGTGGGCATTGATAGGTGGCACTTGTGCACATTGATAGGTGGCACTTGTAGGCATTGATAGGTGGCACTCATGGGCATTGATAGGTGGCACTGGTGGGCACTGTGGGCACTGTTAGGTGGCAATGGCAGGTGGCACTGGCAGGGGGTACTGGTGGTACATATGAGGCATTATTGCCTCTTCCTCTTTGGGACCGATGTCCCTTGCTGATAAGCCGGTGATCAGCTTTTTTTTCTCCTCACGAAAAAAAGGATCACAGAGCATTTGTTTTGATCATGTGATCAGCTGTCATTGGCTGACAGCTGATCACATGGTAAGGGGCCGGGACTGGCCCCTTACTTGGATCGGTGATCACCCGAGTCTCAGTGACTCGGTGATCACGGCGCGCGCAGGGCGCACGCACAGGGGAGGCCGTCATATGACGGCCTCCCGGGAATTCAGGTCAACGCTGTAGTCGTCATTTGGCTATAGCACGGATGTCAAGTGGTTAATTAATTCATCTTCCACTCACATTCAGGGAAATTTTCAATTTTGTCTTGTATGTCTGTGTGTTTGAACTGAAAACTATATCTGAGTCAGAATAAAGTGAATGCTAAGTAAATCTCTATGTGTGTGTGCACGCACACTTGTGTATATATTTGCACCTGTTGCTTTTTCGTTTTTACTTTATTTCATTTGTAAATAATGTTATGCTTTATGGGATCTCATTATCAATAAATAAACAAGTTAGCAAATAAATAAATAAAACATATGTGTAAATGTGGTATGATTTTGGATTTGTATGAATCACAAAATATGAAGCATCTGAAATGCAGCAGTAACCTTAAAACAAAAAAGGTCATGATTGTGAATTTTTAACCAATAGAGGCCACATAGTAAACATGCTAGCAAGGAAAAGCTGAAAAAAAAAAGCCTTGTGTAAGATAAATGGGGTTGGGGGTTCAAGAGTCAACAGAAAAAAAAATAATAATAATAATAAAAAAAATAAAAATAGATTATATATATATATATATATATATATATATATATATATATATATATATATATATATATATACATTCAGTGGGGACGGAAAGTATTCAGACCCCCTTAAATATTTCACTCTTTGTTATATTGCAGCCATTTGCCAAAATCATTTAAGTTCATTTTTTTCCCTCATTAATGTACACACAGCACCCCATATTGACAGAAAAACACAGAATTGTTGACATTTTTGCAGATTTATTAAAAAAGAAAAACTGAAATATCACATGGTCCTAAGTATTCAGACCCTTTGCTCACCTTACCTTTGCTCAGTATTTAGTAGAAGCACCCTTTTGATCTGATACAGCCATAAGTCTTTTTGGGAAAGATGCAACAAGTTTTTCACACCTGGATTTGGGGATCCTCTGCCATTCCTCCTTGCAGATCCTCTCCAGTTCTGTCAGGTTGGATGGTAAATGTTTAGGTCTCTCCAGAGATGCTCAATTGGGTTTAAGTCAGGGCTCTGGCTGGGCCATTCAAGAACAGTCACGGAGTTGTTGTGAAGCCACTCCTTCGTTATTTTAGCTGTGTGCTTAGGGTCATTGTCTTGTTGGAAGGTAAACATTCGGCCCAGTCTGAGGTCCTGAGCACTCTGGAGAAGGTTTTCGTCCAGGATATACCTGTACTTGGCCGCATTCATCTTTCCCCCGATTGCAACCAGTCGTCCTGTCCCTGCAGCTGAAAAACACCCCCACAGCATTATGCTGCCACCACCATGCTTCACTGTTGGGACTGTATTGGATAGGTGATGAGCAGTGCCTGGTTTTCTCCACACATAGCGCTTAGAATTAAGGCCAAAACATTCTATCTTGGTCTCATCAGACCAGAGAATCTGCTCACCATCTTGGAGTCCTTCAAGTGTTATTTAGCAAACTCCATGCGGGCTTTCATGTGTCTTGCATGGAGGAGAGGCTTCCGTCGGGCCACTCTGACATAAAGCCCTGGTGGAGGGCTGCAGTGATGGTTGACTTTCTACAACTTTCTCCCATCTCCCGATTGCATCTCTGGAGCTTAGCCACAGTGATCTTTGGGTTCTTCTTTACCTCTCTCACCAAGGCTCTTCTCCCCCGATAGCTAAGTTTGGCCGGACGGCCAGCTCTAGGAAGGGTTTTCGTCATCCCAAATGTCTTTCATTTAACCACTTCAATAAAGGGCACTTAGACACCTTCCTGCCCTGACCAATTTTCAGCTTCAGCCCTGTCGCAGTTTGAATGACAATTGCGCAGTCATGCTACACTGTGCCCAAACTAAATTTTTATCACTTTGTTCCCACAAATAGATTTATTTTTAAATTTATTTTTTGCTAAGCAAATAAAAAAAAAATTGAAAAAAATAAAAGTTTTGTTTTTGTTTCTGTTAAAAATAATTGTAAATAAGTAAGTTTTCTCTTTCACTGATGGGCACTGATAAGGCAGGACTGACAGGCACTGACAGGCACTGATACGGCGGCACCAATGAGGTGGCACCAATGAGCGGGCACTGACGGGCACTGATGATGGGCACTGAAATGCGGCACTGATGGGTGGCACTCATATGCAGCACTGATGGGCATTGATAGGCGGCACTGATGGGCACTGATGGGTGGCACTGGGTGGCACTGGTTGACACTGATGGGCACTGATGGGCGACACTGATGGGCAATGAAAGGCAGAACTGCTGGGCACTGCTAGGCACTGATAGGGTGGCACTGATAGGCGGCACTGATAGGCGGCACTGCTGGGCACTGATGGGCACTGATAGGCGGCACTGCTGGGCACTGATGGGCACTGATATGTGGCACTGATGGGCACTGATACGCGGTAGGCATTGCAGTGGGCACTGACTGGCAGCTGCCTGGGCACACAGTGGCATTTCCCTGGTGGTCTAGGGGCATACCTGGTGGTCCAGTGTGGATCGCTTCCCTGGTGGTCCTGGGCGGCTTCCCTGGTGGTCCTGGGTAGGATCCGAGGGGGGCTGTACTGAAAAACAATCAGCACAGACACCCCCTGTCAGGAGAGCAGCCGGTCGGCTCTCCTCTACTCGTGTCTGTCAGACGCGAGTGTGGAAAAGCCCATCACCGGCTCTTCCTATTTACATCGTGATCAGCCATGATTGGACATGGCTGATCACGTGGTAAAGAGTCTCCGTCGGAGACTCTTTACCTAGATCGGTGTTGCAGGGTGTCAGACTGACACCCCGCAACAACGATCACCATGATGCGCGCCCCCGGGGGCGCGCAGCGGCTCGATATTCCTGATCACGTCATATGACGTCCGATCAGGAATATCAAACCACTTTGCCGCCGTCATTCTGTAATAGGGCGGGCGGCAAGTGGTTAAGGATTATGGAGGCCACTGTGCTCTTAGGAACCTTAAGTGCAGCAGAATTTTTTTATAACCTTGACCAAATCTGTGCCTTGCCACAATTCTGTCTCTGAGCTTATCAGGCAGCTCCTTTGACCTCATGATTCTCATTTGCTCTGACATGGACTGTGAGCTGTAAGGTCTTATATAGACAGGTGTGTGGCTTTCCTAATCAAGTCCAATCAGTATAATCAAACACAGCTGGATTCAAATGAAGGTGTAGAACCATCTCAAGGATGGTCAGAAGAAATGGACAGCACCTGAGTTAAATATATGAGTGTCACAGCAAAGGGTCTGAATACTTAGGAGCATGTGATATTTCAATTTTTTTTTTTAATAAATCTGCAAAAATGTCAACAATTCTGTGTTTTTCTGTCAATATGGGGTGCTGTGTGTACATTCATGAGGAAAAAAATGAACTTAAATGATTTTAGCAAATGGCTGCAATATGATAAAGAGTGAAAAATGTAAGGGGGTCTGAATACTTTCCGTCCCCACTGTATATGCTTCATTATCATACTCAGGCAAGTCAAACTGTGCAAGTTTAACTATTAGTTAGTTACTGACTGATCTAAAGGCCATCATTTAGCTGCATTGTGGGAACAAATATTGTTTTTTACTACTTTATGTGCTAAGCTTAATGCAATCATCTTTGATTGCTTTTTAGTGCGTGTTATGTTTTTTTTTTTTTATTTAATATCCATTTAGCAGTACATAATATGAAGCAAAAGTCATATAAGATAAATTCTACCAATGAAAATAGACATAAGAAATCTAAGAATCCTAAAAATGCTTACCTGTTTATCTGTAGTCTTTCATATTCATTCACATATTAGTTTTACAGATCTTTAGGTTTTTTTTCTGCAGTCCATTTGGTGAACACATATTAAGGCTTGTTTACATCAGCAAGCATGCATTATGGTCCATTAAATGCACGCACACTGGTGTGCTTATTGTAGTGGCCATGCATAACATTGTTACAACACATCGCAATATTTACGTTTTTCTTTTTTTTAACTTTCAACACTTTATTCAACTCTATGCACAACAGTGTATTGTAACAGTGAAATGCATTTTTGTGTGCTACTCTGTGTAAAAATGCAGGCATGTTGCAATTTTACACAATGCATACCAACCCACATGTATGGTGTGAACAGGACACATACAAAACAATTGTTCTGAGTCTCTGTCGTTGAATGTTGAACAATACAGCTGTGAACACATTTTTTAGGCCACATCTGAGCATAGCAACAATTCATTAACTTGAATGGGCAGGCTGACGCGTGAAAAATATGCCAAAAAAGCTTAAGTACCAAAGTTTGGTGACACATGGTTTTAGCACAAGTTTGCGGAAATGCAGGTAGAAACACTTGTTTCTGTCTATATTTCTGCTACGTTCAGATGTGAACAGGGCCTTATTGAATGTTGATTTGATACTGGACAAGCTGGTGTGAACAAGCCCTTACTCAGTGCTTTGCTGAAACTAGATGCATGTGCCCAAGCGTCTTTAAAAACATCAAATTTTAAGCTCATGCACTGCAATTTAAATAAAAAACAACATTATTAAATATAAGAAACAAATAGCTCCGTGCTTAGGCAATAAAGGAACTGCAGCCCCCCCAGCACAGAATAACACCTAAGTGAAATTCTAAACAATGTAGAGTCCCAATTTGGGGCGATCGGCGCTGTTCCACTAAACCCCGTCTGATGTACAGAAACTAGTAAGGTGTATAAAGTAAATAAATAAACAAATAAATAAATAGTGAGAACTAAAATAAATTATTATATATATAGGAATAGTAAAATTTCAAACGTGTGGGAGAAATATTCTTAGTGTGTATGTGGAAAATGCCCACAAATATATAAAGTGCAATATGTGTTATCACCTTACTAAAATAGAGGTGATCCAGACAAAACAAAATAAAATAAAAAAGATAGTGGTAAAATTCCCAAAAATCTTAAAAAATCCTAAATAAAAAACCGGTGTAAATGTGTACATCAAAAAGTGCTAAAACATATAAATAAGAACCATATAATCATACGTGCACATAAAAGTGTTTGAAAATTGATTTTTAGATCATCAGTCCATAAAAATGTCCCAAAAAGAAAAAAGGGAAGAAAGTCCATAGAACATTCTTCTTAAAGTGCAATAATAAGTCTCTTCAAACATCTAGCAATACTCTTGATGAGATAAACTCTTCCAGCCTTCCAAAGGACCCCCCTATGTGCCCTCACTCACCGGAAGAATTCACCCCTGCAGGGGTATCAAGCCTGTAAGCCGTATCCTGCAGTAATGGTCCCTGGTGACAGTCCTCTGTTCGGATCTCCTCTCCTGGTATCCCGATCACTTCCAGTCACTCCCCGCAGGAACATCCATATGAAACAAGAATGAGCCCCATCGCGTGAATCCGTAAAAAACTTTGCTTTATTGTAAAATTATAAAAGGAAGCAGACAGTGCTCCGCTGACTGGTTGACAGTCAAACAAAATGTGGGGAAAGCAGCGCAGTGCGGCGTGCGTTCCACCGCTCGCTACTCAACCCGGAAGTTGGCTCGAAAAGACAAGATGTATGCGTATCACGTGGCCACGGCTTACGCGTTTCGCCATCAAGACGTCATCTGAGGCGCGGCCATCTTGGTACTCCATACGTCTTATATGTACTAAGGGGTCTATGCATAAAAAAATAGTTCAGCAAAAGTCACAAATAATTCCTATAATGTTTGTAATATACAGGCATACCCCACTTTTAAGTACACAATGGGGTTTATTTACTAAAGTTGGAAAGTGCAAAATCAGGCTCACTTCTGCATAGAAACCAATGCGATTTCAGATTTTATTACCAAAGCTTAATTGAACAAGCTGGGGTTAGAAGCTCATTGGTTTCTATGCAGCAGTGAGCCTGATTTTGCACTTCCCAGCTTTAGTAAATAAACCCCATTGTGTACTTAAAAGTGGGGTATGCCTGTATGTGAAATGTCAGATTCTTTTACCTTTGGCAGAGCAAATGAAATATTCCCTAACATTACATCCTAAAACAAAGAAGCCTTATGAATATTCAACCAATAGAGAAGATAGCCAAACATTATAGTCTAAGAACATTTGACCAGAAGGGGAAATAATATGGGCTCTCGTTTGTTGTAGGTTTGGAAGGTTTAGTCAACGGCCAAATGAATGGGTGTTTGGCCAAGTTGAACCTCCAGCTACAGCAGGTATAGAAACATTTAGCAGTGGTATTATTACAACTGCTAAATGTGAAAATGTCCTGCTCAGGGCCCAGCACCCACCCGTATCCTAACAACCAGTGACAGAGATTCCCGACTGACAGTTGAATGTAAACAAAGGGCCTGGTATGGATTTTAAAGGGAACCCCATGAAAAAATAAATTAATAAAAAAAGTAGTGGGTTTCTCTCCAAATTTCATACCAGGTCCTTCAGGTCAGGTATAATTTTTGGGGAGACCAATTTGATATCAGCATGTAACCTGGCAGGTCATGAAAAAGGGGGGGAAGAACATAGGTCACCTTGAACCATAACATGCCCTCAACATGGGGGGGTAACTTACCAGGGAGGACCACTCTGGCAAGGCACCTTGCCCTCCTGTTGTTGAGGACAAGGGCCTCTTCTGCATAACCCTGGTCCAATGGTTCTGCATATAGGAGACTTAGCAGAGTCTGGAAACACCTTTAAATCTAATAGGACCCCAAGATAGTGCTTGCCCCCTTTGTGAATGTGTATAGGGCACATAGTACACCTATTCATTCACAAAAAAATGTAAACAGTAAATAAATACTCAAACAGTTTTTGACAAGTCATTAGTAAAAAAAAAAAAAAATCATATCCATCTTTAATGTGCATCACCCTGGAGACCCCGACGTAAGGACATGTTGTGTTAGAAGTTTTTTTCTTTTGGCGGGTTGGTGGGCTTTGTATATCATGATTGACGTACATCTGTATCACTGGACAACATGATTGTTGCTTGATTTTTTATTGTTTGCATTTTTTTGTGAATGAGTAGAAGTTCTACATATCCCATATTCATTCACATGGATGAGGTATCTGGGGCTCCATATTGTTAGGGAGTCATCCATTTTTTGATAACCTCCCCATCTGCAGATCTTGGCAACTTGAGGACATGTGGCCTGGTATAGTTCAGGGGGTGTACACTCAACCCTCCCCACTTTCCTGACCTGACAGGCTGCAGGCTAGGATAAGGGTCTTACCAGGCCTAAAGGGTCTAGGACTAAGTTCACCTACCTTTCTGATTGGAAAACTCAAGTTCTGATTCAGCAGGAGGAGTGTCAGACCACAGCAGAGAGACCACTCCTTTAACATACAGAGCAAGGGATTTTCTGTTCAGCATGCAAGACAAACTGTGAGACTTTAAATACTTTTTGATTTGATGAACCTGAAATATATTTTGTTAATTTAAACTGAAAGTTCAGTCGAGCTTTAAAATGTAATCTGTTATAAGGAAAAAAAAATGATTAACCATAAAATAATGTTCTTATATTTCGTAACCGTTTTAGCATTTTTAATAGGATAGCTTCCATTTAAGCGCAACCCTAGTTATATTACACTTTATATTACACTTTACTACAATTTACACTTTCTAGCTCTAAAACTAGCTTGATTCTAGCCTAATTTTGCATAACATTAACCAAATACTAGCGGTGATTGTAACCTTGCTCAACTAGCAAAAAATTGGAAAAAAACATTATGACAGAAAGCAAATTTCTTCAAAGAGACAGAAGCCTGACAATCAGGACATAAAGGAATCTGTAGCCATTATGAACAGAACTGGTGCCCTTCAAAAATGATACTTTAGAAAAAAGTATATTTTCCAGTCCCTCCTTAAAGTGAAAAAAACCCAACTATATCTATTTTTGAAGATTCTCTCCCCCCTTCTATCCTGCCTAACCTGTATAAAACCTATTTTAATCTGCCCCAGTCTTGTCACATGATTCTGCAGCTCCCCCGTGTCTGTAATGCCGCGTACACACGAGCGGACTTTCTGGCATACTTGGTCCGGCGGACCAGAGTTCGCCGAACAATCCGACCGTGTGTAGGCTCCGGCGGACTTTTCTGGGGGACTTTTTCCCAAAAGCCCGCCGGACCTAGATTTGAAACATGTTTTAAATCTTTCCGTCGGACTCAGTTTCTGGTGGAAAGTCTGGTCGTCTGTATGCTGGTCCGATGGAAAGCCCGCTCGTCTGTATGCTGGTCCATCGGACCAGATACGACGCAAGGGCAGGGTATTGCATTTTGCGCTCGCTGCAATAGGAGAAACAAATTTTCCTATTGTGGTGAGCACGGGGCATACCAGGCCCTTAGGTCTGATATGGATTATAAATGGAAGCCCCTACGCCGAAAAAATGGCGTGGGGTCCCCCCTAAAATCCATACCAGACCCCGATCCGAGCACGCAGCCCGGCCGGTGTATGCCCCCTAAAATTTCACAGTCCCAGCATGCCCAGGGACTGTGACATCATAAGGGGGCGGGGTCTCCACCTATATAAGTCACAACGGAGCCCTCAGAGAGCAGTACAGCCGGAGAGAGCGTCGTGTCAACATTTGGAGAAGAGAAGAGGGAAGAAGACAAGAAGCCAAGAAGCCCAAAAGTCCGGACCTCCGCTGGCAAGAGAGCGGCCTGAAGACAGCGGAGGAGCTGGCTGAAGAACTGGAACACCGGGAGAAGAGGCCGGAGAGATCGGGGAAGAACCAACCGGACGCCGGGAGAAGAGGGACCCCCGAAGCCGGAGGAAGACCCCCGAAGCCGGAGGAAGACCACCCCCCGGAGCTGTTTAATAAATTATTTTAAAAACCTGTGTAGTGTGTTTTATTATTGACACTTTTTCCCTAGGTGAATGGGTAGGGGTACCATGTACCCCATACTCATTTACATAGGGTGGGGGGCCAGGATCTGGGGGCCCTCTTATTATAGGGGGCTCCCGGATTCCGATAAGCCCCCCGCCTGCAGACCCCGACAACCAACGGCTAGGGTTGTCGGGAGGAGGCCCTTGTCCTCATCAACATGGGGACAAGGTGCTTTGGGGTGGGGGGGCCCCTCCCCCAAAGCACCCACCCCCCATGTTGAGGGCATGCGGCCTGGTATGGTTCAGGAGGGGGGGCGCTCGATCATCCCCACCCCCTTTCCTGACCGGCCGGGCTGCGTGCTCGGATCGGGGTCTGGTATGGATTTTAGGGGGGACCCCACGCCGTTTTTTCGGCGTAGGGGCTTCCATTTATAATCCATACTAGACCTAAGGGCCTGGTATGACCCGCGACGGGGCTCGTAAGGTGTCAATCTCGCCGATAAAAGCGGCAAGATTGACTTCCTTTTCTAGTCCCGTCGCACCTGAGTTACGTTCAAAATGAACGGACTTGTCCATGTGTGGGCAAGTCCGTTCATTCTGAAAGTCCGCCGTAACTCCAGCGAAAGTCCGTCGGAAAGACGGGCGGACTTAGCCCACCGGAAAGTCCTGTCGTGTGTGGGCAAGTCCGTCCGTTTTAAAGCCCGGCGCACCTGGTGGACAAAGTCCATCAGAAAGTGTGCCGGACCAAGTATGCCAGAAAGTCCGATCGTGTGTATGCGGCATAAGAGCGAGGAGGCAGCACCATCAACAGCTGGCAACAGCTGGGCTTTGGGAGACTGTCATGGATGATCTTTTGGCTCCTGTCATTGAGTGCTCCCTTACATAGAGATACAGGATCACATGACTGGACCAGAGCAGATTTAAAATAGGTAAGTATATAAACCGTTTTTCTACAGGTTAGGCAAGATAGCTAGGAGGAAGGGGAAGGAAACATTTTTTAAGAATAGATATAGTTAGGCTTTTCTTCCACTTTAAAATGGCTCACAAACATGGTTCAGTTACAGAAGGAGTGCATACACATACCTGCTACTATAATAGTTTACAAGAAACAAGCACATATTTACTTTTGTTTGCATGTCAAGGACATATTCAAAATAGGAAAGAAAACACGTTATTTTTTTTGGTAAAAGAGTAATTTTTATGCTGGGCCAGCAAACCTGTCATTAATTCATCTTCCGCTCACGTTAAGGGAAATTTTCAATTTTGTCTTGTATGTCTGTGTGTTTTTTAACTGAAAACAATATCTGGGTCAGAATAAAGTGAATGCTAAGTAAATCTCTATGTGTGTGTGTGCACGCACACTTGTGTATATATTTGCACCTGTTGCTTTTTCGTT
The DNA here is from genome assembly GCA_037952925.1 of Lithobates clamitans. Classification (NCBI taxonomy): domain Eukaryota; kingdom Metazoa; phylum Chordata; class Amphibia; order Anura; family Ranidae; genus Lithobates; species Lithobates clamitans. The sequence goes on from JBBGZY010000655.1 coordinate 9,145,339, forward strand.
TTTACTTTATTTTATCTGTAAATAATGGTATGCTTTATGGGATCTCATTATCAACAAATAAACAAGCTAGCAAATGAATAAATAAAACATATGTGTAAATGTGGTATGATTTTGGATTTGTATGAATCACAAAATATGAAGCATCTGAAATGCAGCAGTAACCTTAAAACAAAAAAGGTCATGATTGTGAATTTATAACCAATTGAGGCCACATAGTAAACATGCTAGCAAGGAAAAGCTAAAAAAAAAGCCTTGTGTAAAATAAATGGGGTTGGGGGTTCAAGAGTCAACAGAAAAAAAAAAAAAAATAATAATAAAAAAAAATTACGTTTATATATATATTCCAGTCTAATCATGTGGCCCCGTGTCTCCCTACACTTCCTGGGACTGAAAAAGAAATTCTCCACAATTACTTCCTTGTTAATGACACTCCCGACACTAATATTTTTTCCTTATGGAACGCACATTATTACTATTATGGGTCCCTCTATAACCTAAAAAAGGACCCCTCAGTCACCCAACCCTCAGTTGATGCAATTTCTTCCTTTTTAGACAAACTCAAGCTTCCTTCCCTGAGTTACTCTGATATTGCGGAGGTAAATCGTCCTTTTTCCACTTTGGAAATACAAAAGGAAATTCAGTCAATGCCATGTGAAAAATCCCCCAGCCCTGATGGGTTCATAAATTAATATTACCATACTTTCTCTTCCCTCCTAAGCACTTACTTAATCAAGTTATTTAATGCTGCAGCAAATGGAACAATTTTCCCACTGGAGATGTTGAGAGCTCATGTCGTTACCATTCTCAAACCAGGGAAAAAGCCTTGATTGTCCTGCTAATTTTCGACCAATCGCTCTGTTTAACGCAGATGTTAAAATGCAGAGATTGCAAAGAGTATTACCTTCCTTAACTTAGTGCCGACCGTACACACATATGTAATAATAAAAAATAAAAATACGTTTATATATATATATATATATATATGAAGGGGTTATACCAGGGTGATGCCTGCAGCTTCAGGCATTCGTTTTTAGAGCAGGTGGTCAGCTCTTTAGGGATAACAACCGATATGGCCAAAAACCACTCGGCTGTTATCCTAAAGAAGCGGGAGGGGACCTCCCCCCTCCTGCCGCCTTCTGCCGCTCTTCCTGGGCTTCCCGTCCCACCGGCACTTCCATCGGCTAGGCTGAGACTGGAATAAAGTCGGAAAATAAATAGTGCAAATATTTATCTCAATGATCAAGTCATTTGAAAAGCAAACCACAGTTATGTATCTGATTGGCACATGATTGAATAATTGAATTGAATATTTACACAAGTTATTGGATAAAAGTTCTCAACTCCTTTACTATATCAGCCTCACAGGCTGCGTTAAGTAAATACTAAGTCATTGTTACCTGCCCCCTCACCTCTATCACTTGGCAAGAAAACTTTGCCTCTTTATTATTCTTCAATTTCTTAACTTATCCAAAGTACTACATAAACGGTTGTGTTTACACACATTAATAAAACTAAAAAATATAGAGAGAAAATAGCAGAATACAATATTTTAAATTGAAAGAGTTATTGTTATTTATTTCTGCTTTCTGTCCAATATGTTTTCCTTATCTGTTGATATAATTTATTAATATATGTTGAAAGCATAATATAACAATAAATTTCACCAAACAACAAAAAAAAGTATTTGGCACTGTCTCTTTAAAGTTTTCAAGATACAATTTTTGTGACTTTGTTCCATTGTATTTAAACTTCAAATAAGAGCCAACACACACCAAAAGCCTCTAATTTGCCTATTCATAGGCATATTTTTCTGTCATTTGACAGATGACAGATACATAATGCATTTTTTAAAACAAGACAAGTAGTCTATGAAATAAAATGTAAGTGAAATGGTACAGTTGTTCCCAATGGTTGTATTCCCCTTTCTTCCATACATTTTATTTATTGTCATCAGCTGTCATTCTGCTTCTATTTTAATCTCTCATTGAAATAAAGTATCTACAGCTCTTAACACTAGGACTCGATAATGACAAAGACAGATTGGTATGCTAATTAGTGCATGTCAGCATTGATATCAAAAGTTTTCCCTCCATGTAGAGAATATTGTCATATTGTTGCCTTTCAATACACAGGGAAATAAATGATTCTAAAAACAACCCACAATGGTAAAAGTTAGTATGATTGACTGGTTAAACGTTCAAAAGAATTTGACACAAAGCCTTATTGCTGTAATTGATAAAAGTGTTAAAAGGCAATGCATCATTGCCGGAGATTCAAATTTTAAAAAAAAGAAACAAAAGATAGTATAAAAATGACACTTGAGTTGGGCTTTAAAGATTAACCACTTGAGGACTGGAAGGATTTTCCCCCTTAATGACCAGGCCATTTTTTGCGATACAGCACTGCGTCGCTTTAACTGACAATTGCGCCGTCGTGCGACGTTGTGCCCAAACAAAATTTATGTGCTTTTTTCCCACAAATATAGCTTTCTTTTGGTGGTATGTGATCCCATCTGCAATTTTTATTTTTTGCGCTATAAACAAAAAAAGAGCGACAATTTTGAAAAAAAAAGTTTACTTTTTGCTATAATAGATATCCAAAAAACAAAACAAAAAAAAAACAAATGTCTTCATCAGTTAAGGCTAATATGTACTCTTCTACATATTTTTGGTAAGAAAATCGCAATAAGCGTATATTGATTGGTTTTCCCAAAAGTTATAGCGTCTACAAAATAGGGGATAGATTTATGGCATTTTTATTATTTTTTTATTTTTTACTAATAATGGCAGCGATCTGTGATTTTTAGGCGGACATTGCGACAGACAGACCGGACACTTTTTTGGGACCAGTGACATTTATACAGCGATCAGCTAAAAATAGCCGCTGAATACTGTATAAATGTCACTGGCAGGGAAGGGGTTAACACTAGGAGATGATCAAGGAGTTAAGTGTTCCCTAGGGAGGTGTTTCTAACTGTGGGGGGAGTGTACTGATTGGAGGAGGAGAGAGATCGCTGTTCCAGATCTCTCTCTACTCCCCTGTCAGAATGGGGATCTGTTGGTTTACATACACAGATCCCCTTTCTGGCTCTCTGTGAAGTGTTTGTGGGTGGCTGGCGGACATCGTGGCCGTTGGCCATGCGCATCGGCTTCAACGATGTGCCACCCCCTATAGTTTTTAAAGCGGCCAACGTAAACCTATGGCGATTCGCGCAGTTGTGCCAGTATAATGACGGCGGTTGGTCGGAAATCAGTTAATGAATCTATGAACAGAATGTTGACTATGGAGCCTAAAATTGTAACTACCCAGGGCCCCGCTAACTGGCTTTTATGCAAGGCAAAGCCTAAGCCTGGCCAAACATGGGTCAACATTTCATCAAGGACTGGGGGAATTTTGATCCATGTATGGGCAACCTGGTTGTGCACACGTCGATCTAGCCTGTCAGGTTTTCCCTGAACAATTGTCACTGGCTATAATTTGGGTAACTAATTATTGTGTTCTGCCAACAGGGAAGCCTCACTGCTCTCCACGCCAACAGTGCTCCCATCAACACTGAAACAGGACATACATTATGCAATTTCTTTTCCTTCAACCACAGGTGGAGGAAAAAATAATTGGTACTGTAGATTCCCCATCAACACTGAATGACTTTTTTTAAGCGAAGACTTACTAAATAAGTTGACTATATTAAGGAAAACTCACCTAGAACTGTATAATTAGATTTCCGGAAGGAAGCAGGAATATTACTGTCACCATATATTAATAAATATTTTTTTTTTTTTAGATTGAAAGTAAACTTTCCAAGAAGATAGGAGTAGCACTTATTAGAAGAATTACAAAGAAATCTGGGGAATACATGTCATTTGCAGTCTTCATATAAACCTGAAATAAAAGAAAAATCCTCTTGTTTGTCACTGATGAGGCACACAGGGAATAAACTAGAACTGTGCTAGACATAATAACAGTTGTGAGAAATAAAATGAACCATAAATGACTGAATGGCATCAAACATCACAGGTAAACACGCAGGGCCTCATTTTTCAAAGTGTCTTTTAGAACAACTGTCTAACTGTCAGCAGTTACAATTCTTATTCTCCCTTTCATTTTTGATTCTGTAATTGAAAAAAACTACATCTGGAATCAACTTGGTTTCTAGGAAGAATAGAAGGTCTACTTTCAGACACTGCAATAAATGAAGTCTACTTATGTGCTCCATATAAAAAGTACAAAGTTAATTTGTCTTTTATAAGTGGACACAGTCACAAGTATCTGAAGGTCACAGCTTTATATACAACGTAATACTGTTTAACTGCTTCAGCCCAGGAAGATTTTACCCCCTTCCTGACCAAAGCACTTTTCGTGATTCGGCACTGCGTCGCTTTAACTGACAATTGCGTGGTCGTGCGACGTTGCACCCAAACAAAATTTATGTCTTCTTTTTCCCACAAGTGTAAGGCTGACCGCAGGTCAGCCTGTAATTGTAGGAGGAGTCAGGCTGCATAAAGCCTGCCCTCCTTTTCCTCCTTCCCTGTGGTCATAGGATCTCGTGTGAGCCGACATGTCATTTCCGGGTTAGGGCAGGTCACGGCATATCACTTCCTGTTTCGGCTTGCAGGGCGGCAGCACGGTCGGCTGCAAGGTTCTCATTGGTTTCTCTCTCCCGGTGGTCGCGGTTCCGGTAGGTGTGGGCGGGTGGCATCAACGGAGGATCCACATCGGATGCCACCCGTTCCACTCAGGTGCCGGGCTGGGGGGGGGCAGCCTGTTGCAGTGGGCATGACGGCTCTGGGGCAAGCCTTGTGTATGTAAAGGGTGGTGATGGGGTTGTTCGGCCACCTGCTGCTCCTCTCCTTGTGCTGCTCCAGTTTTTAAGGGGGCCGCCTGTCCGCTCCTCCCGGTGCTGACGTGGGGGTTGATCGGCCACCTGTCTGCTCCTCTCCCTGTGCAGATCCACCTCCACGTGGGAGCCACCATCCCGATACTCACGCTGTGAGGGAAGGGGATCAGCTGTGGTATTGCAAAGGTATTTAATGTGTTAATGCGGATGGGGGTGTCCATGGTACAGTTTGCAGACAGGGCAGCCTGTGGGTGCTGCCTTTTCACCTGCATGGGGCCACGCTACTAGCACCCGTTACCTCATGCCACGCATGCATAAGCACAGGGTTCAGGGGTTAATTCAGGCTGTGGGGTTGTCATGACACTTGCTCATCGCCTGTCATCTCATGATATAATGTGGGGGTCCTTTGGGGGCATGCAATTCACGATTTCTCATGTAATTTATGGTTTCTCATGCATGTTACGGTTTTATGCGATTTACGGTTTCTCATGCATTTTACGGTTGCCCGTGCATTTTACGGTTTCTCATGCGATTTACGGTTTCTCATGCGATTTACAGTTTCTCATGCGATTTACGGTTTTTCATGCGATTTACGGTTTCTCGTGCATTTTATGGTTTCTCGTGCATTTTACGGTTTCTCATACAATTTACGGTTTCTCATGCATTTTACGGTTTCTCATTCATTTTACGGTTTTCATGCAATTTACGGTTTCTCATGAAATTATGGTTTCTCATGCATTTTACGATTTCTCATTCATTTTACGGTTTTTCATGCAATTTACGATTTCTCATTTATTTTACGGTTTTCATGCAATTTACGGTTTCGCATGCATTTTACGGTTTTCATGCGATTTACAATTTCTTATTCATTTTACGGTTTTCATGCAATTTACGGTTGCTCATGCATGCATTTTACGGTTGCTCATGCATGCATTTTACGGTTTCTCATGTATTTTACGGTTTCCCGTGCATTTTACGGTTTCCCGTGCATTTTACGGTTTCTCATGCATTTTACGGTTTCTCATGCGATTTATGGTTTCTCGTGCATTTTACGGTTTCTCGTGCATTTTACAGTTTCACAAAATTTTACGGTTTCTCATGCATTTTACGATCTCTCATGCATTTTACGATCTCTCATGCAATTTACGTTTCTCTTGCAATTTACGTTTCTCTTGCAATTTACGTTTTTCATGCAATTTACGGTTTTCTCATGAAATGTACGATTTCTCATGCAATTACGGTTTCTCATGCAATTTGTCACTTGTCACTTCTTATGCCTATTCATGTTTTTGTTACATTTCTCATGTTTTTCTTACATTTCTCATGTTTCTCACGTTTTTCCCTTGGTTTTCACGTTTTTCCCTTGGTTTTCACGTTTTCCCTTGGTTTTCACATTTCCCTTGGTTCTCACGTTTTCCATGTTTCTTACGCTTCCCATGTTTTCCCATGCTCTCGTTTTCCCATGTTTCTCTCGTTTTCCCATGTCTCTTACGTTTCATGTCATATACTTTTTTATGTCACGGCCTTTTGTTCGCTGCATTTCCGTTAGCTAGTGCTCACATTCAGGGTCTGTCACGTTTATAGATCCATACGGGCTGAGGTTTTGTTTTAATTGATTGTTGTCCCACAATCTTCCCGCCTGTTTTCCATACGTCATACGTGCACGTTCACCATTACACCTTTACTACTACCCACCACGGTCTGTGGGTACCTTAGCCCTGAGTGTTCATTTTAATTTCCTGTCCTGGCGCTGCAGGTTGCTCGGGCTCGCTCACTGCATACAGTAGGGGGGTGTCGTCATTAGGTTCACATTCTTGCGCTCTTGGTCTTGTCATTTCTGCACCCACATCATCATACTTGTCAGGTACCAGGGGTGTTATGTCTTGGACTGGTTGTCTGTAATGTTATCTGGTTGCTTTCAAACAGCTGGGTTGTTCATGTTCTGCCACTGCAGATTACCCGTCACATCTATGGGTTTAACAGATTGAGGTGATCGTTTTTAACTGGCTTGTTCGGTGGCAAGTCTCCTCATCTGTTCTTACGTTGCTCTTGTATTTCGTACAAACTCACGTTTCTCATGCAATTTACGTTTTCTCATGCAATTTACGTTTTCTCATGCAAATTACGTTTCTCATGCAATTTACGTTTCTCATGCAATTTACGTTTCTCATGCAATTTTCGTCTCTCATGCAATTTTCGTCTCTCATACTAGTTACGTTTCTCAAGCAATTTGTTGTTTCTATGATAAACTCACATTTTTATGTTTCCCTTGTTTTCCCAGGTCTCTCATGTTTTCCCAAGGTTACTCTCGTTCTTATGTTTCTCAATTCACGTTCTCGTGCTACCAGTGTTTCTCATGTAGTTTGCGGTTTTCTTGCAGCCTCGGTTCTCATGCTGCTCACGTTTTCGTCAGCTCACGCTATACATGTGTTTTATTCCTTCACGCAGCTTACGTTCCTGGCGCAGGTTTCTCAGTCTGCTCACGTTTCTCTCGTAGTTCATGTTCCTGTCCCAGTGGTGTGTCACTTCCACTCAGTTCATGGTTACTATTTTTATCATTTTGCGGGGTACCATTCATATGTTTTGTCCTCTCGGTTGAGTTGGTCGGTTTTAATTGGAGTGGGCAGCAGCAATTATTCTCATCCAGGTTCATTCTTATCTCGGTTCCGTTTTATAAATTACATCTTACCACTTACTTCAGCACCTGGATACGTTTTCAGGTTGCAAATATCCGTTTTTTGTAGGACATGTCTCAAGCAGCGGATTTTGGGGTCTTCGCTTCTTTCCCTCCTTCTCCAGCTGGTTGGGTCGGAGCACAGTAGCTCACCCTCTCTCAGAACCTGGTCCGTCCCAAGGCTTAATTTTTTTTTCACACTCGGCTAGCTTCAATTCTTGACCCGAGGGCAGTATCCCTACGCAGTGGATTGCTTTCCTGGTTTCGGCACGGAAAGCCCAGTTTTTAAGTTACTGTTCCCTTGCTCATCGAGCGCAAGTGCGGAGTAGGTTACCCAGCAGACTGTGGTTTCTTCCCTGTCCAAATGCACACGACCTTTTATTTCCTAGCTACGTCTGGCCAGGATTGTCAAGTATGGAACTATTGGTAAGTCAGCCATGGCAGCTCTAGCAGCCTTTATGGGCTCAGGGGCTTTAGTGGATTCCGAACCTTCTCAGTCCCTAGGCCAGTATCAGTAGGCTCAGGTCTTGGCCGCAGATGCTGGCATCACGCCTTCTCTTTGGTTTCCGGTATTTGTGATGGATTGGGTTTCTGTTTGGCTGACGCAGCAGCCTTGATCGTCAAGTCTTTATTTTGGACACCAGGAAGGTTCATGACACTGCTTGGGATGTTTTCCATTCAAAAAAATTTTCCCAGTCCTGACGGTTACATACAGTTCCTACTTGGTTTTGTTTTTTGCCTCTTTTAACTTATATCGGCACAGCACTGTCGGGGCGTATCTCGTTGGGACTCAGCATTTCATGTTGTTGGTAGACACCGACAGGTCTTTCTTTATTTTCTATTTAAGCCATCCTCAGGGATCCTGAAGAGTAGCCCTCCTGCTGTGCTCAGCAGACTTCTCATCATGGGTCATTTTTACGTGTCGTATCTGCCACGCTCTCATGGTCTCCTTTGTGTTGGGTACCAGCTCAGTGCTCAAGGCAGCGCTATACCCGGCCTTTTGGGGGTCCTGAGGCCAGGGGTGTTGCTTTTGGCCGAATCAACGGGTTTTGCACCCCGACCTTTTCTGTTTACATCTGCATGCTCGCAAGACGCAATAATCGTGTGGCGGCACTGTCATCAGGTTTTGGAGCCTGGCAAGGCGTGGCTCCCGTTGTTGGGTTAAACTAGCTCGGCAGTGCTACATCTGATAAACCCAGGGATGGTCCTCGGTTGCCTTTTCCTAGCGCTCCCCTCTCTGTAGCTCAATACATACTTCATTGCCGCCCCTGTTTTTTAGCCAATCGGGGTCTGGACCCTAAGGCATACTCTGGCATTCATGAGAGATAGGAGCAGTTTCTGCGAGTTTGTGCCAGGGGCCCCAGCACTTATTTGGTATTTGGGTAGGTAGAGGTCATCTTGTTTCTCTGGGCATGTCCCAGAGCCACTTTTGAGATGCCACAAGCGTTTGTCAATTTGGTAGATTGTGGGTAATAATCTGACTGTCAAAGCTTTCATCCTACTGGCTTTATTTTTGCCCCCTTTTAGGCATACTGACCACGTGACCCAGGCACACCTCAGGTCTATGTTCTTTGTTGCTCTTTGTTCCTTTCCTACACTATCCACAGATTGACTCCGAGTACAAATAGAGCTTTCTTTTGGTGGTATTTTATCACCTCTGCAGTTTTTATTTTTTGCGCTATAAACAAAAAAAGAGCGACAATTGTAAAAAAAAAAGCAATACTCTTTACTATAATAAATATCCCCCAAAATATATATATAAAAAAAACACATTTTTTCCACAGTTTAGACCGATATGTATTCTTCTACATATTTTTAGTAAAAAAATCACAATAAGCGTATATTGATTGGTTTGCACAAAAGTTAGAGCGTCTACAAAATAGGGGTTAGTTTTATGGCATTTTTATTATTAATTTTTTTAATATTAGTAATGGCAGCGATTTGCGATTTTTATCATGACTGTGACATTATGGCAGACACATCGAACAGTTTTGACACTATTTTGAGACCATTGTCATTTATACAGCGATCAGTGCTAAAAAAAATGCACCGATTACTGCGTAAATGACACTGGCGGGGAAGGGGTTAAACACTGGGGGCGATCAAGGGGTTAAGTGTGTCCTAGGGAGTGATTCTGACTGTGGGGGGATGGGCTTCCAATCACATGACATTGATCACTGCTCCTGATGATAGGGAGCAGTGATCTCTGTCATGTCACTAGGTAGAACAGGGAAATGCCTTGTTTACATAGGCATCTCCCCGTTCTGTGGCTCCGTGACACGATCGCCGGGACCAGGGCCGTCTTTAATATTGATTGGACCCTGGGCAAAACTTTTCTTGGCCCCCCCATGCAGTTTCACTCTCCACCTGCTCTGAGACATACAATAAATAGCAGCTAGACTTAAAATCAGTTTCCTGAATCAGATCAGACAGCTATTGCGATTGGTTGCCAGAGGTTACTGTTATCATTACCGCTCACTGACTGGTTGCTAGAGGTTACAGCACACATTACGGCTCACTGATTAGTTGCTAGAGGTTACAGCACATGATTTCTGCTTGTTGATTGGCTGCTAGAGATTACTGTGGATATGACCTCAGGGGGGCATGATATACATATGAATGCCACTGGCCGTCGCTATTTACATATGAATGCCACTGCTATTTACACGTGAATGCCGGTAATTTATATGTAAACACAGGGTCTGCAGGTGAGTCATCTGTACACAACAATAGGGCAGAGCTGGGCAGCATTAGTAGCAGCACTTCACACTGAGATATTGGGACACAGCACGGGACTAAAACCTCAAGGGACGAGGGAATTTAAACCAGGATAGTTGGCAAGTATGGGGCAGCTGCTTTGGGCCCCACAACAATGACAGGGCCCAGGGCAGCTGCCCCTTTTGCCCTGCCTTAAAAACGGCCCTGGCCGGGACACTGGCGGACACTGGCGGACATCGAATCCGCGGGTCTCGCCGGCATGGTCACATTGTGTATGGTGGGCATGCGTGTGCCCGCTAGCCCCGCCAATTAAAGGGGACGTACAGGTACGCCCATTTGCCCACCGCTGCCATTGTGCCGTATATCGGCGTGCAGCGGTCGTCATGTGGTTACAATATGAAGTGCAGTAAATAGTGCAATCTTATTTACTACCCTACTATAGGCAGCAATATTATGTTGTTATGGGAACACACCAAACACGTTCAACTCCAGCCAGGATTTATTGCAATTACAGAACACTGCTCACTCCCATCAAAAGCAATGCCCATAACATGTTTCACCCACCCCATCCCCCCTTTTTTTTTTTGAGAAGCTATTTTCAGCTTCCATTTGGGGCAGTCACATGAACATGACTTTTAAGTTGGTGAATTTATCATACTATGTTTGAATAACTGATTAATATTATCATTTATCAAGTAGCAGTGAAGGCTGGTGCGCTGTCTGCCCGGCACTTACCCTGTCTCGGTGGAGGGTCAGGCATGCAGGTGACGGCGGCGAGTGGTGGGACCTTGCAGCAGATAAGACAGTGGCTCCTGTGTTCTCCGTGCATTTCCTCCCCACCTCCTGATAGGCGACCAATTGTAGCGCCTGTCCTTTCAGCCAATCAGGTGATGGGTAACAGACTCGGGCACCTGATTGGCTGAGAGGTGGTTCAGTGTTAGGAAAGCGAATATTAATTCGCTTTTCTAACACACCTGTGTGAACTGCGAGCGTATAGTTAAAATAAAATCTTTTTTAAAAAACGTAACTGTATATTTCTTGCTACTACCATAACCTTCCACCAAAGAACAACTCAAATTAAATTCTCCTGCTCCTGATGATCGCAGCGTTACCACAGATGTGTATGTTAGTTGTTGTTTGTACTCATAGTACAGGCAAGAAACAATAGTGCCCATTTTGCTTTTTTATCCTACCTAAAACACACTGACACTAACTAACACTGATACTAATAGAAAAAAAAAACCTCTCCAAAAAAAATGCTGACATTTGACCCTAACTTTAACCCAAACACTAACCCTGGCACTAGCCTAGATCAAATCTTGAAACCTGGTCTCTGTGCTAGAAGGATGCTGTGCAGCGTGCCCCCAGCATAAAGACAGATACGCAAATATGCAGCCCCACGGAAAAAAGCACAGTTCAGTAAGGTGCATATTTGTGTTAGGTCGGCATGTAGGGGTTAAAGAAGGTGATAAAACATGGCTCAAGACCTGTTTTTACTGCCCCCCCAAGTGCAAGTGCAAATCAGGCCTGTTTTCATCCGTTAAAGACACATGATGCACTGTTTAAAACCTGTAACAGACATCTGCAGAAACAATTTATTCCAGCCAGAATCAAACATCAGTATCCCTGGAATGGACTCTTGGCTTGAACATGACTAATTATCTGTTTCCTGCAAGAATTCCTGCAGTTTCAATTTATAGATCTGAGAAGATAAGAAATTAAGAAAAAGAATTTAATTCTTCAGCTAAGATTAAATTAGAAGTCAATTTAGTCTTCATGCAATCTTACTTCCCACATCTATCTACTGAGAAATGCAGAAATTTTAAAGAAATAGAGTTTTAGAAACACAACAATCTGTCTCATTCAATAAATGCAAGAATCGAAGTACAGTAACCCATCAAAGCCAACCAGAATTCTTACTTTGAGTTTACTTTTATAGTTTGTGCTGCCCATGCTGTTTTATTAAATAAGCCTAACTCAAGCACCCACATAAGTAAAGTGTAACAAAACACTGATACTGTATAGTCAGACTGTGAACCTAGTATAAATGACCAAATATGCTTCTTAGGTTTGTTGATTTGAATTGAGAATACATGAGAGATTTAACCACTTCAAGACTGCAATATGTGTATACATTGCAACTTTGAAGTGGTTTACCGGGGTTATGGCTGAAGCTATCAGCCATAATCCCAGTATTTTCTTTTTCCAATGCCAATTTGCTTTCTTATAAAAGCTATACGAGTGGCTGATTAGCCACTGGATCACTTTTATAAGCATTGGGAGGGGTTGTTCCATCCCTTCCCACCGTTCAAATGTGTTTCTATGTGGCTTTCCTTTCTTACCACAGAGCCCAGGAAACAATCGGCTGGTCACAGAGGTGATGAGAGACCAGATTGTCTCTCCTCCCCTCTATGATCTATGAGGACCAAAGCGACGTCATGACTTCACTTCCAGTCTAAGGTAAGTGAACTATTTTTTTTGTTTGTTTAAAGCATAAGATCAATGTTTTCTTTCTTTGGATATAATGCTTTTAATGGTAGAGGAGAGATTTGGGGTTTTATAGACCCCAGATCTTTCCATAAAGAGGACCTGTCATCCCTTATTACTATTACAAGGGGTGTTTACATTCCTTGTGATAGGAATAAAATTTAGAAAAAAAATAAATAAAGGGACAGTGTAAAAATAAAAATTTAAATTAATAAAATAAATAAAAATTAAAAAAAAAGTTTAAAGCTCCCCCCATACCTCTGTGCTCAGGCGCAGAAGCAAACGCATATGTAGGCTGTGCACACATATGTAAATGGTGTTCGCACCACACATGGTATCGCCATAACCATTAATAAGGCTTACCTTCAGGTACTGGAAATATACACCTCTGCGAGGGAGTGACGTCACACGACTCCGGCCAGTCACAGAGGCGGAGTCCGCGGCCCCCGGAAGGAAGATGGGTGAAGATGGATGCTTCCACCAGCAGGGACATCGGGGACATTGCGGGCTTCGTTTGCAGGTCAGTGGCACATGCGATGCATACTACCCCATTATGCTTTTACTTTCCAGGGAACAAAAGAGGAAGTAAAACCAATCAGGGTTTACTTCCTCTTTGCTGACCAAACACACTTAGTTTTTATTAATTTAGGAAAAAACAGATCTAGCTACACAAATAAGATGAATGAGGAAACACCCCTGCCGGGACATTGTATCCTAACAGGTAACCTCTTCTGGCAGGAGACATTCAACCCGTGTGTACTGCAGTCGATCTGACAGAAAGGGCATGCCTGAAAAAGATCTGCTCCCAATCAGCGCACTCAGCCAATGACTGAGAGCGCTGACCGGAGTGTTCTGGTAGGGGGGGCGCCCCCGTCAGAACACAATAGAGCAGCAGGGGACATCAGGTGGTTAGTACAGCGGCTTTTCCTGAGATGTTAGTTATATTTCATTCAACCATGCTGGGTTGAACGAAAAAAAACTACTAGTGTATACTAGGCTTAAGTAAGCAGCAGAGGGCCCATGTTTATGAGCTTTGGGTTAGTGTTGATATCATCATTTTGTTATCAATTTTAAATGCTTCTGAGATCATTCAAAATTAAATGATGGTAAGACCAGATTTATTTGATGTAATGAATTGGTGAGCATACCACTCAGCATTGCGTTATCCATTTAAAACTAGTTATGGAAACTAGCCCCCCTCTTGAGACACAGTTAGTTCCCATTGGGGTGTCCAAGAGTGATAGGTGGCCCTAACTTCCCAGTGACCAGCATCCACCACCTGTCTGCAAGTTGACTAGTGATTGTTTTGTCGTTATTTACATATTCTATTATTCTTTTATCGCTTCTTGAGTGTAAACTTCTCTTCTATGCATTGTTGTATGGTAATTGTTGGAACTACTTTTGTATAATTGACAATCTTGAATATAAAGTATTGAACAGAAAATTCAATGGTAGGTACATTTTACCTGCAGTTGACCTCCTTCTGATCTGCTTTTAACTTGCTTCAATTGAGTTTTGCATTCCAATAGACTTGTATTGATATGCAAAACTAACTTTAACTGTGTAAAATTCTCTTAGCAAAGGTTCCTATACACAAATATTTGCTATTCTCATCAGACTAATTGACTGACTGGTGCTTTCCAACTCTACTCTACGTGGTGTCATTCTTGGCCCAGTCTGTGACTCTGATGATGACCACTTTCTGTGACTGTGACTCTGATGATGACCACTAAGCCAGACCTGGATTAGCTATTCTAAACAGGAAATGCAGTGAAAATTAAAGTCTATGGTGGAGGACCTGGGTAAGCATTGGACACTCATGGCTGGACATATATTGTCTGAAATGGAAGATCCACTCATACTGCATCATGTTTGATATGTGCAAGATGATTTTCTGACAGCTCAAAACAGACCAAGGAAGCTTACAACAGATTTATACTCTAAACAACCTGTCTATATTTAGCATTACAAGAATAATGATCAGTTTCATAAATTTGTAGAACATCAAATTATATAATTAGGTTAAAGAGTGCTTCTATTATATACTGGCTACTTTTTATTCAAATTTAATTCTAAAATTCTCATTAGACCCTTTGTTGTATAAAGCTAAATTAGGTAGCATAAGGCTATGGAAAAAAAATATTATTCAAATAAAAAAAGCAGAAGGTAGCTGTAAAATCAACAAAAATGCTGTATACTTTTGTCATCTGTCATGTTTAACTATACCAAAAAAAATGTAAATCATATTTACACAAAGATTACATAGTTACTACAGGCAGCTTGCAGGGACGCTTCAGGTGACTGGTGGATGCTTGTGGACCGGTCAGGTGACTTGTGGAAGCTTTACAATTCTGAGACAGGGCTTCTGTGGGAGGGCTGAGTGGCCACGTGACCTCCCTGGCTGACGTCAGAAGGAAATTTAGGCCCCTCCTGCAGAAGCCATGTATCAGAGATGTAAAGTGGCTGAAAGTCACGTGACCGACCTGAAGATCACCCTAAAAAGGTATTAACAATCCTTGTTTTTAGAAAAGACTTACACAGTGTGGTATGCCTGCCTATAAAAGAGGGTCTGGCAGTAAGTTATCATGTTGAGTTAACAAACACTTTAAAACTATATACTGGTTTTCTTTGGGAGGAATAGCAACAAGTAAAACCTTCTGAATTACCACGATTCATTGTGTAATACCTGGTGGTCTTTTTGAACTCCCTCCTCATCAAGCATTTACCTGATAAATTCATGGGATTTGAACTTGAACCACATGTCATCATTTATTAAAAAAACGTTAACTACCGGTAAATGTCTTTTAAAAGCCAACCCCCTCCCTCCTATCTCCCTCCCCCACAGAGAGCCGCCTCATGTATTTTTTTTACATCTTTTTTAGATGTCTTCAGATTTGTCTTCTTCTTCTTTGTCACTTTTCCTGCCTAGAGTGGTCCTCTACTGATTATTATTATTATTATACAGGATTTATATAGCTCCAACGGTTTACGCAGCGCTTTACAACATTAGGGCAGACAGTACAATTACAATACAATTCAATACAGGGGGGAATCAGAGAGCCCTGCTTGTTAGAGCTTACAATCTAGGAGGGAGGGTCACGTTATACAAAAGGATAATAGCTGTGGGGGATGAGCTAATGGAGAAAATAGTGCAGTTGTTAGATGGAGGCAGGATAGGCTTCTCTGAAGAGGAAAGTTTTCAGGGATCGCCTAAAAGTGGATAAATGTGGAGACAGTCTGACAGATTGGGGTAGGGAATTCCAGAGGATGGGCGAGGTTCAGTAGAAGTCCTGGAGGCGGATATGGGAGGAGGTGATGAGGGAGCTAGAGAGCAGGAGTTTCCTGCAAATGAATGCATGCGAGGTGAAACATAACATCCGTCAATCATCTCGCCTTTCATAACGTCACGTATCCACCCTCTCTGCTCAAGCCCCTGTGGCTGAGCAACTGTCCCAACCAGACAATGGACATGGGAAAGGGCATCTGCATAATTCTGGAGTTTCCCAGCTCTATGCTCCACTGTGAACAAATACTTGAAGGGCAAGGAACCACCTTCTCACCCGACTGTTTTTCTCCTTGTTATCACACATCCATTTAAGAGGGGCATGATCAGTGACTAGTTTGAATGGTCTCCCCAGCAGGTAATATTTCAGGGCATCTAAGGCCCATTTGATCGCTAAACATTCCTTCTCAACAATGGCATAGTTTTTCTTTTCCAATGGTTTTTATTGAAATCAAGTTTTGACAGACAACAAGGGTTCTCAGTGATACAAGTTTTGTGTCAACAACAGTGTTACAATAGTGTGTCTCAGATTAGTGCGAATGGATCATTATATAACTATACTAAGACAAAGGTACTAACCCTGTCCATTCCTGCCCCATGAACCAAATGATGGGTCATGAGATGCCTAGAACTCACTGATTGATAAAACTGTTAACTGTATACCTAACAATAGTATTATTAACATTTTTAACAAGTCAAGACTATTCTGGTATGATTCCGGAAAGCCTTGCAGAAAAAAAAAGGGGGGGAGATAGAACAGTGAAATTCCCCATAGAGGGATTATCGTGTGGTGGAACCGGAACCGGATTTTCCAGCTCAAAGCCATAGTAGAAAACTTAGTTATTAAGTATACGCTGGGCTTAATGTACTTTAGAGCCCACTATCAAACATATGGGAACCCAACTAAGGGGGCAAAGTAAAAGTTTGTATGAAGGAATGAAGGAAGAGAAAAAGAGGGAGAGAAAAAAGAGAGAAGAGAAAGAGAAAAAAGTATATATATAAAAGAAAAGGGGGTGTGCGATCGATCTCCACGCTCCAGACTACCGACCTCTCTCCCTGCCCCTCATGGTGACTGGAGATATCTAATCCAAGGGTTCCTAAGTTTTCATTTATCATGATCCAAGAAATATTGTTTTTTACTAATGCTAAATTTATCAGAGGGGTTTTCCATGCTCGCGCTATGGTGATCTTAGCTGCCAAAAAGATAAAAAAGATGAGGGACCTGAGGTGTCTGGGTAGTTCATTCGAAAGATCAGAAAATAAGGCTGTCTTAACATTTTATATTCATTCCAGTCACTGAATAAATAAAGTTATAATTCTTATCCAAAATCTTTTGACTTTCCGGCATGTCCACTAGGTGTGGAGCATTGTGCCCTCTTGACCACACCCCCTGAAACAGAGAAGCGATGCATCTGGGTAGATTTTAGTTATCGGCGCCGAAACGAGGTACCATCGCGTGACAATACCTTGTAATTCGCCTCCAGCAGAGAAGTGTTCAAAATTCCCCTGTGCACCATGGTCGACCATTTGGACCAAACATCCTCGTCAAAAGTCTCCCCCAGGTCCACCTCCCAAGTTAATTGATAAGAAAGTTTAGAGCCTTGGTCTGTTAGCAAAACATACAACTCTGAAATACTACCCCGCGTCCCAGGTCCTCTTAAGCATTTATTTTCATAAAATGTTCTAGTGGTAATGTCCCCCTGGTCTCGACAAAGCGATTGTAAATAATGGGTAATTTGGCAGAGTCTAAACAACTCTGTCGGGGGCATTTCTGAAGTGTCTTGAAAGTAGGAGGGCTTTCTAATGCCCTTATGATCTATGAAATGTGCTATCCTGTATAAACCTTTATTTATCCACTATGCAAACTGTTGTAAATGTTGTCCTGGGGGAAAGTACGGATTTCCGAAAATGAGGGCCACTGGGGTATGGGGTGACCTCAGAAAATATGTTTTGCACATCCTGTCCCAGAGGCCCAGTGAGTGAGAGAGAGAGGGGCTCAGACTGGCTTTACCTTCCCTAGGGGGTAGCCACATTAGAAGATCTATTGGGAGTGGAGAACTCGCCTGTGCCTCTAGATTCACCCAATCAGGGCGGTAGGTTGTAGAAAATATTTGGTAAAGTTGCTCCAACTGGGTCGCTCTATAATAACCTTAATATATCATGAACTCCTCCCCACCCTGTTCATGGACTGGGCTTGGGTCCAAGTATGAACCCCAAAACCAAGCCCCCACACAGCACGAACTCTATGACGAGTACGTACCCGCAACATGACTTCAAAGCGGTCGGCTTGTCAGAACTAACTAACAGAAAGCACTGAAGAACAGCAAGGCCTGTGAAGAGCGAGCTGAAAATCAGAAACGAGCGGACAAGAACACACTGAAAAACAGACGCGAACTGACTAAACACACTGAAAAGCAGATACAAACCCACAAGCACAAACTGAAGAGCAGTAACGGACTGAAAAGCACAAAAGCTGAAAAGCATGAATTGTCTCTCACCAAACTTCTACTAAAACGAGATAAACACGAGATTAGCAGAAGGAGCCCAAAGGGTGGCGCACTGGCTATTGAACTTCCTTTTTCTAGTCCCGTCGTACGTGTTGTACGTCACCGCATTCTTGATGGTCGAACTTTGGTGTGACCGTGTGTATGCAAGACAGCTTGAGCGAAATTCCATCGAAATTCCGTCGGAAAAACCTTCAGAGTTTATTCAGATGGCAAAACTGGTCGTATGTACAGGGCATTAGGTTCCACAGTGAGTATAACAAGCATGCTTTACTCCATATACAGACTGATTTTACAGTTGTGGCTTTAGTAGCACGTTAAGTGTTATGAATCAGTTACTGCAGAGAGTAAACTGTAATACAGGTTTGATACAATTTTGCAGAGATGAAACTCCATTGTTTGATGAGTTTACCCAACTGAAACCCTTTACAAATCACCTAAAAAAACAACAGAGTTTTGTCTCTACAACTTTGTTTTATTTTTGAATAGCAGTTCCCTTTCTGTAGTAGCTGAACACAGGAAGGTTCATACAATTAGCAGAGGTCTTCCCCATATTACCTCTTCTAGTTGAATGTTTGTAGCCTACAATGTTGGGCTATTTTCTGTACTGGTTAAATTTTCTTTACCTCTTTTGGTTGAATGTTCTGAAGATTATTTTTATTTAGGAATGAATATTGGGAATGTCACATTCACCCTATGAAAGACAATAATTAGAAGATGACATTTCACACATATTACAGTCATTATGGAAATTATCCATGACCTTTACATGAATGCTAAAACCTTCACACAGCATTTCTTTTTTATAAATAGATCCCTAAGTATTTGCCTATCACTGTTCCTATTTTACCCCATAAAAAACCCCAATAATTGTGCAAAATCTGTAAACACATGCACATAATTTAACAACTTCCATACTAGGCCTATTCTGGCACTCCTACACGTAAAAATCATAATTTTTTTGCTAGAAATTTACTCTGAACCCCCAAACATTATATATTCTTTGGCATAGACTCTAGGGAAAAAAATGACGGATGTTGCAACTTTTTATGTCACACAGTAATTGTGCAGCAATTTTTCGAACGCATTTTTTTTTTTGGAAAAAAACACTGTTTCATGAAATAAAATAAAAAACAGTCACCAGTGAACAAAGAACATAAAACATAGAGAGAGTGAATGGAATATAGAAAGCAGTAGGATGTTATATCCATTCTGTCATCCACCTAAAAAACAAAAATTTGGTTAACACACAATACATTTTTAAGTGATGCCGATGAGCTTTAACTTCCCTTTTCTAAATATTTTAAACTTGGATAATATTGCATATTTACGCTATTGCTAGTAATCGAGTAAAAAAAAATAATAATTGTATCCCTTCACACATAAATACATCCATTAGGATGTATTAAACCACCCTTGCTTAAGAAAAGATTCAAAGTATTGAAATCATATATTGTCCCTTCAATCTTCATGCTGGTTTGGTTCCTAAAAAATAATTGTGTAAAAAAAGCCTTCTAACTTTTTTTGTAATATTTTTTTAATTTTTGAGTAGGGGAAATTTTCAGTTTCAGGTTATTTTGCTGTCTATGCCCCACTGGAGAGATTTTCCTTTAGAAATGCAACAGGAAGTGAGAGAAAATCTCTCCAAATTGAGGCAAGATCCCCTTCTAAACTGGTGTCTCATTAGTGATTGTCCCTATTAGAATGCTGTCCTTACTTTTTTTTTCTTCCTATTTTCTATCACTTTCTATTTTTGTAGCAATATTTACCAGAATAAATAGGGTCCATCTTTCCATAGGTTACATAGACAGCAATAAAAATCCAACAGAGGTCCTGACCCTTAACACCTACTCTATTCAAAATAAAAAAAGGGCACTGTTCATTTAGAAGATTTGTTTTAATTCACCCGTACCCGTAGCAAATACACAAATTTCTTCACTTTTGTCACCCTGTCCAGTTATCTGGTCCCATAGGCCTGTTTAAGCTATGGCTTAATGTTCACAAATGAATCTACAGTATGTAATGTAATCCATAGACCATAATACTAAAACCAACTATTTAAAAATCTAAAGAATGACTGAGCGAAGTAGGGGGTTAATAATAGATTCCTCTGACTGTTGCAAGACTGCGAATGGTTATGTAGCGGCCTCCCGGACCTCTAGAGGCCTGATGGTGACCTCCAGAGTCAGGATGAGCTGACCTTCATCTTCGTAGAGTGGGTTACCAGGCATAGTGGGTGTAATGCAAGATGAAATTATGTGCGCCAGTCACTTTTTGAATGCGAATAAAGAGATTTATTTTCTCTTAACAAGAAGTGTGGGAGAGGGGGTTAAGGCCAGGATCGGTAGATGCAATGGCAATTAGCAGACTCCGAGACACAATAGCCAGACAGTTATACAGTTCAAAACCTCCAGCTGGATGCAACTTTTGTATTGTCAGGACCACTGTCTTCTATGGCAACTAAGCTTTTAACAGTTTTCAAAGATCTTCACACATAGCGCTTGGCAGCACAGTGCTGTTCTTCTCTTATCTCAGTTTCCCACTGTAGGTCTTCACTCACTTCGCTCCCAGTCTCCCACTAGACTTCCAGATCCCAGCTGCACGCTGGATCCCCTGAGCTCTTCCACAGCTAACCCTCTGTACACTTCCCAAGCGTCACCCCCAATAACCCGCTGGGTCCCTGTCTTGCCACTTGCTGGAGCTTTTCCACTTCTTCACTGTCCCCGGCTGGTGAGAAGACTGCTCTTGTACTTCTTCAGGCTTACTCACAATAGTCTCTGGTAATAAAGTGGATGGTCCCTTAGTGGCGACTGCTTCCCCTTTACTTCTGACCATGACTGGTTCCCTGTCTGGCTGAACCTCTGTAACTCGGTTGGACTCAAATCCTGCAGTCTCAACCCTACTCTGCTTCTCCTGCTCCTGGATAGGCCATAGGCAGCCTAGCAGCCAGGTGCCCCTGGGATAGGCCACAAACTTCTGGCCTAGCAACCCAGGACGAAAAAACACAGGTCCACCCAGACAGCCGTCCAGGTGGCACAGAACCCCGAACACCCCTGGAAATCAGAGTGTAGAAAACGATTTAATTTTGTGTGTGTGTAAATATATATACATATGTATGAGCAGTGAGTATGTGTATATATATATATATATATATATATATATATATATACAGTACACTGCTCAAAAAATGTAAGGAACGCTTTTTAATCAGAGTATCACATCAAGTCAACTAAACTCCTGGGATATTGATCTGTTTAGTTAAGTAGCAGTCGGGGTTGTTAATCAGTTTCAGCTGCTTTGGTATTACTGAAATTAACAACAGGTGTACTAGATGGGCAACAATGAGACAACTTACAAAAAAGGAATGGTTTTACAGGTGGAGGCCACTGACATTTTTTTTCCCTACTCATCATTTCTGACTGTTTTTCACTAGTTTTGCATTTGCCTAGGGTCACTACGGGTAGCATGAGGCGATACCTGGACCCTATAGAGTGTCACAGACAGTCCAACTCCTCCAAGGTGGCACTTCAATACATGTCGTTGCCAGAAGGTTTGCTGTGTCTCCCAGCACAGTCTCAAGAGCATGGAGGAGATTCCAGGAGACAGGCAGTCTCTGACAGGCAGTCTAATTACTCAGGGAAAGCTGGACAAGGCCGTAGAAGGTCCTTAACCCATCATCAGGACCTGTATCTGCTCCTTTGTGCAAGGAGGAACAGGATGAGCACTGCCAGAGCCCTACAAAATGTCCTCCAGCAGGCCAACGGTGTGAATGTCTCTGACCAAGCAATCAGAAACAGACTTCATGAGGGTGGCCTGAGGGCCCAATGTCCTCTAATTGGCCCTGTGCTCACTGCCTGGCACCGTGGAGCTTTATTGGCATCTGCCATTGAACAACAGAATTTGCAGGTCCGACTGTTAGGTACCTGGTAGTAGAGCCTGACTTGTAGGAGAAGACCTCTCATACAACGCTGGTTCAGGAGCCACTGGAGTGGGGACAGTGGTCTCCTGAGCGCAGTGGGGTAGGAGTGCCTGTTGGAGTGAAGTCTCTGATGCTGGAGTGAGGTAGAGATCCCTCCAGGGATGGCTGGACTGCAGGTAAGGTGGTGACTGGAAGCAGCAGGCTGACACACTGGAGTTGCAGAGATCACAGGAGCTGGAGCTGAAGGTTCAACAGCAAGAGCAAACAGCAGGCACAAGCAGGGTCAGACAGCCCAGGTCGGCAGGTAGATGAGACAGGTAATCACGGCAGGCAGAGTCGGTAGTCAAGCAGAGGTTGGCAACGGTAACTGGTAGAGGCAGCAGAGTAGTCAGGCAGGCTGGGTCAGGTTGAAGCAGGACGGATGGTCAGACAAGCCGGGTCAAATCAGGTAATAGTCAATCAGATGCAGGTTTTACAGGAATCACAGAGCTGAGACGAAGCAGCAATGCATCCATGGAACAGGGGAACTCTTATGTGCTCTTTGACGCTAAAACGGCGCTAACGCGAACCGAGTGCCGCGCTGATGCATGGAAACAGTAGCAGTTTGTTGCCGTGTTTGCACAGGGGCATGCCAGCGCATAGGCGCATGCAAGCGCCCAGGTCTGGCGCTGGTAGATCCCTGACACTGACACTGGCTCCCTGTGCATTTCACAAATGAGAGCAGGTTCATCCTAAACACATGTGACAGACGTGAAAGGGTCTGGAGAAGCCGTGGAGAACATTATGTTGTCTGTAACATCGTTCAACATGACCGGTTTGGTGATGGTTCAGTGATGGTCTGGGGAGGCATATCCATGGAGGGACGCACAGACCTCTACAGGCTAGGCAATGGCACTCTGACTGCCATTAGGTAGCAGAATAAAATCCTTGGACCCATTGTCAGACCCTACACTGGTGCAGTAGGTCCTGGGTTCCTCCTGGTGCACAACAATACCCGGCCTCATGTGGTGAGAGTATGCAGCCAGTTCCTGGAAGATGAAGGCATTGATACCATTGAATGGCCCCCACTAGGGATGAGCCGAACACCCCCCGGTTCGGTTCGCACCAGAACATGCGAACGGACCGAAAATTCGCACGAACGTTAGAACCTCATTGACGTCTATGGGACTCGAACGTTTGAAATCAAAAGTGCTAATCTTAAAGGCTAATTTGCATGGTATTGTCCTAAAAAGGGTTTGGGGAAGCGGGTCGTGCCCCAGGGGACATATATCAATGCAAAAAAAGTTTTAAAAACTGACGTTTTTTCGGGAGCAGTGATTTTAATGATGCTTAAAGTAGAAAAAAAAGTGAAATATTCCTTTAAATATTGTACCTGGTGGGTATCTATAGTATGCCTGTAAAGTGGAGCGTGTTTCCCGTACTTAGAACAGTCCCTGCACAAAATGACATTTTTAAAGGAATAAAAGTCATTTAAAACTGCTTGAGGCTTTAATGTAATGTCGGGTCCTGGCAATATGGATGAAAATCAGTGAGACAAATGGCATGGGTACCCCCCAGTCCATTACCAGGTCCTTTGGGTCTTGTATGGATATTAAGGGGAACCCTGCACCCAAATTAAAAAAAGGAAAGGTGTGGGGCCACCAGGCCCTATATACTCTGAACAGCAGTATACAGGCGGTGCAAAGAAGACAGAGACTGTAGGTTTGTTGTTAAGTAGAATCTGTTTGTAATTTTTAACGTGTTTAGCTTCAGCAAAAAAAATCTATTTTAAGCTTTTTGGAAAACATAGGGAAGGGTTATCACCCCTGTGACATTTGTTTTGCTGTCTGTGCTCCTCTTCAGAAGATTTCACCTCACTTTTTGTCCCAATGACAAATGTTTTTTGAAAATTTGGGGTTTTTAGTGAAACAAGGATTGGTGATAAAGCATCAGTGGAAAGGAGAAATGTTTTTCCAATATTAACTCTTACAGGAGAGAATTTCCCTTCCTAGGGGTAGATTTCATCTCACTTCCTGTTGTCTCCTTCCATTTGCAAGTAGGAGTCGTTTGTAAGTTGGATGTTTGAAAGTATGGGCCTGCCGTATATACTCAGCAGAAATTTAGGCCTTAGGTGTTGGTGTTGCCACAACACTGTAAGCCCTCACAGGGCCCTGCTGTGAAATATTAGATCAAGAATTGTAATTACATGCCCCTCAGACGAAGGGCCTAGTGCTAAAGTACCTCAATATACAGGGTGACTCTGCAGGTACTCGATAGCAATTTGTGCCAGCGTCCCCAGAATTAAGATTGTGAGTGCATAGAGTCTAGGAATGGGACTTTGAAGGCACAACAGTATTAAACTACAAAAAAGTAAATTTATTAGAGGTCTTTTATTAGTAAAATATAAAAAGACAATGAACAAACATGAATGTTTAAAAACAAATCAGGCTAGGTATAAACCCTAATATTAGTACACCGTATGGATCCTATCCAGCAAGCTTATGTAGAATTTGGAGAGAAGGTGGAGGAGAAATACTTCCCCGAACATTGAACAGTGGACAGTCACATAGCTATAACAGACAGGGTGCTGCAGGTGTGGTGATCCACGGTGAGATGTTCTCTAGTTGCTCTACATGTTTCGCGTTACACAGAACGCTTCCTCAGGAGCTAGAGATTCTAGATTAAAATACATGAAAGAGACAACAAACACTATCACAAAGACAGAAAATCAAAAAATAAATATGCTAAGCAAAATATACATAGAAATTTCAATGTTAAAAGTGTAACCACCGCCAAGTATAATGACTCATGGGACAGGCCCTATAAAAGATTATGGTCTCCAGCTGACACATGGTAAAACCCGGTGGTCAGGGTCAACCAAATTAGGGGGAGCAGAGGATACATACTCAAATAAAAGATTTTGAATACTCTATATATATATATATATATATATATATATATATATATATATATATACGTATGTAAAAAATTATATAATTAATATCAGTAGTGAGACCAGGGGCAAAAACAGAAGGAAAGAGCAGAAAAATAGGAGGGGGGAGGGGGGAGAAGGAGAAGGGAGGGGAGGGGGGGAGGGGAGGGGAAAAGAGGGGGGAAAAAAGGGGGAGAGGAGGGGGGAGAGGGGGAAGGGGGGCAAAAATAGAAAAAAGAAAGGGGAAGAAAAGAAAAAGGGGGATCGGAAAAGGGAAAGGAGGGGGGAGGAGGGGGGAGGGGGACAAGGAGGAAGAGGGAGGGGGAAAAAGGAGAAGAAGAAACATATGTAGGGTATGTGGGGAAACGTAGTTCACTTACCAATTGGATATGGTAAGGTTACAGAAAACTGCCAATTTTAATTACATACAGATGATCGCAATTCGATCACAAGTAACAGGTGTCTGAGATCACATTAGTGTTGTAAAGTGTTGCAGTCAAAAAAGGCTGCATACATACAAGCAAATCACTATCATGTATGCAGCCTTTTTTGACTGCAACACTTTACAACACTAATGTGATTGTTTATTCCCCTTTTCTTTTCCAATATACCAGCATTACAATTATAAAGCCCTTGCTTTCCCATTCATGGACACCCAATGCTACATTTTTCTGAGAGGTTCCAGGTTGTGGCCGGCTGCTGTCTCCAATTCATCTCAGACACCTGTTACTTGTGATCAAATTGCGATCATCTGTATATAATTACAATTGGCAGTTTTCTGTAACCTTACCATATCCAATTGGTAAGTGAACTACGTTTCCCCACATACCCTACATATGTTTCTTTCTTCTCCTTTTTCCCCCTCCCTTTTCCTCCTTGTCCCCCCCCTCCTCTCCCCCTTCCCCCCCTCTTTTCCCCTCCCCTCCCCCCTCCCCTCCCTTCTCCTTCTCCCCCCTCCCCCCTCCTATTTTTCTGCTCTTTCCTTCTGTTTTTGCCCCTGGTCTCACTACTGATATTAATGATTTAATTTTTTACATACGTATATATATAGAGTATTCAAAATCTTTTATTTGTGTATGTATCCTCTGCTCCCCCTAATTTGGTTGACCCTGACCACCGGGTTTTACCATGTGTCAGCTGGAGACCATAATCTTTTATAGGGCCTGTCCCATGAGTCATTATACTTGGCGGTGGTTACACTTTCAACATTGAAATTTCTATGTATATTTTGCTTAGCATATTTATTTTTTGATTTTCTGTCTTTGTGATAGTGTTTGTTGTCTCTTTCATGAATTTTAATCTAGAATCTCTAGCTCCTGAGGAAGCATTCTGTGTAACGCGAAACATGTAGAGCAACTAGAGAACATCTCACCGTGGATCACCACACCTGCAGCACCCTGTCTGTTATAGCTACGTGACTGTCCACTGTTCAATGTTCGGGGAAGTATTTCTCCTCCACCTTGATTAAGTGATTTGTTTATACATTTATAATCTCTTCAAATGCTACATAAGCTTGCAGGATAGGATCCATACAGTGTACAAATATTAGGGTTTATACCTAGCCTGATTTGTTTTTAAACATTCATGTTTGTCCATTGTCTTTTTATATTTTACTAATAAAAGACCTCTAATAAATTTACTTTTTTGTAGTTTAATACTGTTGTGCCTTCAAAGTCCCATTCCTAGACTCTATGCACTCATAATTAGATGCCCCTGTTGAACAGGGTCAGAAAAATTGGGCCTTTGGTGGTGATGGTGCTGGTGCCACAACACTGTAAGTCCTCACAGTTACTCTTGGTGGGAGCAGAAACTGGCTCTGCTGTGAAATATTAGATCAAGAATTCTAATTACATGTTCCTGTTGAACAGGGGCTGAAAAATTGGGCCTTAGGCACTGGTGCTGGTGCCACAACACTGCAACCCCTCACAGATATTCTAGTTGGAGCGCAGGAACTAGCCCTGCTGCAAAGAATTGCATCAAAAATTGTAATTACACGCCCCTATTAAACAGAGGCTGAAAAATTGGGCCTTAGGCACTGATGCTGGTGCCACAACACTGCAACCCCTCACAGATACTCTAGCTGGAGCGCAGGAATGAGCCCTGCTGCAAAGAATTGCATCAAAAATTGTAATTACACACCCCTGTTAAACAGGGGCTGAAAAATTGGGCCTTAGGCACTGGTGCCACAACACTGCAACCCCTCACAGATACTCTAGTTGGAGCGCAGGAACTAGCCCTGCTGCAAAGAATTGCATAAAAAATTGTAATTACACGCCCCTGTTAAACAGGGACTGAAAAATTGGGCCTTAGGCACTGGTGCTGGTGCCACAGTACTGCAACCCCTCACAGATATTCTAGTTGGAGAGCAGGAACTAGCCCTGCTGCAAAGAATTGCATCAAAAATTGTAATTACACACCCCTGTTAAACAGGGACTGAAAAATTGGGCCTTAGGCACTGGTGCTGGTGCCACAGTACTGCAACCCCTCACAGATACTCTAGTTGGAGAGCAGGAACTAGCCCTGCTGCAAAGAATTGCATCAAAAATTGTAATTACACGCCCCTGTTAAACAGGGGCTGAAAAATTGGGCCTTAGCCACTGGTGGCGGCGCCCAGAACCAAAAATGTTCTTACAAGTTGTCAGCATGATCATTGAGGAGGAAGAGGATAATTACTCAGCATAACAGGATAGTCACTCACCATCAGCATAGGCAGTCTTTGAAGGGATCTGACATTTCCAAAAAAATTATTCGGTTACATCAGCATCAGGTGCTTGGTAGCTGGTGGTGATCCAAGACTGATTCATTTTTATTAAGGTCAGTCGATCGACCGAATCGGTGGACAGACGCACCTTGTGATCGGTTACAAAGCCTCAAGAAGTGTAGTGCACTGAATGTGCATTACGAAAGAACGCTGGATGCAGGACAGGCCAGTAGCTCAATTGCATACTGTGCAAGCTCTGGCAGTGATCCATCCTCAAGACCCAGTAACCAAGAGGATTTTCGGTGGGAAAGGTGTCCAAGTCAGATCTTGCCCCAGGTATTCCTGCAGCATGTAAAACAGACGCTGGCGATGGTTGCTGGAACCGATCATACCTTGGGGCTGCGGACTAAAAAATTGTCTGAACTCATCGGTCAGATGGCCACCTCCACCGCTCCTTCTTTGACTGACCGAAGCCTGAGCAACACGTTGTCCAGGAACAGGAGTTTGTAACCTCCCAGTCTCTGGGAACGCGTTGCACAGAACTTTCTGCAAGGCCTCCCAAAGATGTTTCATCCTCTGCTCCCTCTGCAATGGCAAGATAAGGTCTGCAACCTTACCCTTGTAACATGGATCAAGGAGGGTTGCCAGCCAGTATTGATCCCTCTCCTTGATACTACGAATACGAGGATCCTTCCGCAGGCTTTGCAAGATCAGGGAGGCCATGCAGCGTAGTTTTGCTGAGGCATTCGGCCCGGAGTCCTCTGGGTCACTAAGGATGACATGATCTGCAGACACCTCCTCCCAGCCACGAACAAGTCCATGGGTTTCTTGGGACTGTAAATGATCCCTTAAAGACTGCTGCTGATGCTGAGTGCCAGGCTCCACCTCCATGCTGACACAATCCTCCTCCTCCTCGTCCTCTTCCTGTGTGATTGGCGGGCACGCAGGAACACTGTCTGGATAAAGGGGGCCTTGAGAGCTAAGGAAGTCCTCCTCTTCCTGCCTCTGTTCTGCCTCAAGTGCCCTGTCCATTATTCCATGCAGCGTGTGCTCCAACAGGTGGACAAGGGGGACAGTGTCACTGATGCATGCACTGTCATTGCTCACCATCCTCGTGGCCTCCTCAAATGGTGACAGGACAGTGCATGCATCCCTGATCATGGCCCACTGGCGTGGGGAAAAATAACAAGCTCCCCTGACCCTGTCCTGGTGCCATAGTCACACAGGTACTCATTGATGGCCCTCTGCAGCGTGTGAAGCCGCTGCAGCATGGCCAACGTTGAGTTCCACCTGGTGGGCATGTCACAGATTAGGCGGTTCTTGGGCAGGTTAAATTCATTTTGGAGGTCTGCCAGCCGAGCACTGGCATTATATGACTGGTGGAAATGCACACAGACTTTCCTGGCCTGCCTCAGGACAGCCTGTAAGCCCAGGTACCTGCCCAAGAATCGCTGCACCACCAAGTTAAGGACGTGAGCCAAACAGAGCACATGGGTCATTTGTCCCTGTAGGAGGGCGGAGAGGAGGTTGGTGCCATTGTCGCAAACCACCATTCCTGCCTTAAGTTGGCGTGGCGTCAACCACCTCTGAACCCTGCAGAGCTGACAGAACCTCTGCCCCAGTATGGCTCCTGTCCCCCAAGCACACCAGCTCAAGCACCGCATGGAATCTTTTGGCCTGCGTACTTGCGTAGCCCCTTGAATGCCTACGGAGAACCGCTGGTTCTGAGGACAAAGCACAGGAAGAGGCCATGGAGGAAGAAGAAGAGGAGGGGGTGGAGGAGAGAGGTGTGTCAGAATCACCAGTAGTGGCATTTTGGAGGCGTGGTGGCGGAACAACCTCCAACACTACTGCACCTTGTCCTGCATCCTTCCCAGCTGCCAGCAGAGTCACCCAATGTGCCATGAAACTTAGGTAACGTCCCTGTCCATGCGTGCTGGACCATGAGTCAGCGGTAATATGCACCTTACCGCTGACTGCCCTGTCCAGCGAGGCCAAGACATTGCCTTCCACATGCCGGTAGAGAGCCGGAATCGCCTTCCGTGAGAAAAAGTGGCGTTTGGGAACCTGCCACTGAGGAACCGCACATTCCACAAACTCACGGAAGGGGGAAGAGTATACCAACTAAAAAGGTAGCAGTTGAAGTGCTAGCAATTTTGCCAAGCTAGCATTCAACCGCTGGGCATGTGGATGGCTGGGAGCGAACTTCTTTCTGCGGTGCAGCAGCTGGGGCAGGGAAATTTGCCTGGTACAATCTGATGTCGTGTATCAATAGCAGATTGCCCACAAGTACTTGGCTGTGACACCCCTAATTCTACACTTTCATTCCTCTCAGTGCAGGTCTCAGAGAGGACTGAAGGTATAGTGGGGTTGGAGATCCCAGCTGATGACGAGAAAGGAGAGGTCCTCTTTTAGGTACGCTTGCCAAGGAACTGCATGGCAGGTCAACATATGTCTGGTCAAGCATGTGGTGCCCAAGCGGGAGATGTTTTGGCCACGCGAGATACCCTTGAGACATATGTTGCAAATAGCAGCGGTGAGATCTGATGCACTCGCCTCAAAAAAGGCCCACACCAAAGTACTTTTGGAATAACGCGCAGAGACAGCAGCGCCTTGCACATGCGGAGCTCTGCGGTGTGATGTAGTCAGTGTGCTACCCTTAAGCTGGCCCCTGAAGGGCATCCTGCCTCATTGGTGATGTGCCTCCTCCTCTCTTCTATCAGGCACCCACGTTGAGTCAGTTACCTCATCATCCCCTCCCTCCTCATCACTGGAGCAAACCTGGCAGTATGCTGCAGCAGGGGGAGCATGACTGCCAGATTGCTGTCCTTCTTGGGCACCCCCTCCGTCCATGCTCACGTTACTGCCTTCATCTAGCTCAGTATCATCATCAGAGCCTTCAAAATGCTGGGCATCCTCCTGGAGCATGTACCCAACACTGTGGTCAAACAGTTTGAGGGACTCCTCAGGAGGACATGGTGGGGCTAGGGAAGGAGTGACTGATGCCATTGAGCCCAGGGAAGAGGCCGCGTTGGCAGCTGCTTTGCCAGACAAAGTACCCTGAGCCTGGGTGAGAGAGGATGAGGAGGTTGAGGACGGCTTGGTCATGCATTCGACCAAGTCTTCTGCAAGTTGCGGCTCAACATGGCCAGATGCCGAAAAAAAGGCCAAGCGTGTCCCATGGCCATGTGCTGATGAGGATGCACTGTGGCAACGACCAGCACTGTTGTCTCTAGACAAAGAGCCCGCTTGCCCTCTTTTATTGGCTTGTGACTGTCTGCCTCTCCTTGTTGGCCTTCCAGACATATTCTTGGCCTGCAGTGAGCTTAACAAAACTAGGATATATATAAATATATATATATATATATATATATATATACCGATTATACTGCAACTAGCAGAATCAACTGCCTGCCTGTAGTATTATTGGTATGATAACACCTGCACTTGTCTTCAGGTAGCTATTCTGTAGGTGCAACTGTGCAGGGTACACAGTACAGAAACTGGAAATACGTCAAGAGCCTACACAAGCACCTGGCTGCAGGTAGCTTAACAGTA
This sequence comes from Lithobates clamitans, assembly GCA_037952925.1. NCBI lineage: Eukaryota > Metazoa > Chordata > Amphibia > Anura > Ranidae > Lithobates > Lithobates clamitans. Next base: position 9,176,931 of record JBBGZY010000655.1, read on the forward strand.
GGTGAGACTGTGCAGCGTACACAGTACAGTAGCTGGAAATACTTCAATGAGCCTACACAAGCACCTGGCTGCAGGTAGCTATACTGTAGGTGAGACTGTACAGGGTACACAGTACAGTAGCTGGAAATACTTCAATGAGCCTACACAAGCACCTGGCTGCAGGTTGCTATACTGTAGGTGAGACTGTGCACGGTACACAGTACAGTAGCTGGAAATACTTCAGTGAGCCTACACAAGCACCTGGCTGCAGGTTGCTATGCTGTAGGTGAGACTGTGCAGGGTACACAGTACAGTAGCTGGAAATACTGTAAAAACACCTGCCTGCCTGTCAGTATATTAGGAAGAGAAGAACAGGATCTAGCTGAATACAGTGCGTATATGAATACAGTGTGTGTGTGTGTGTGTGTGTATGTATATATATATATATATATATATATATATACAACACCTGGTATGCATATATATATATATATACGCAATACACTGTAACTGCAGCTGACTGACTCAACCTGCCTACTCTATCTAACTCACACTGTCTGTCTCTCTCTCTCTCTCTCTCTATCTCTCTATCTGAACGCCAGAACACACTACACAGGGCCGCCGTGCAGGCGGCCTTATATAGTGTGGGGCGTGTAATAAACCCCCTGACCCATAATTGGCCAAAGCCTCCTTGGCTTAGGCCAATTACAGCTCTCTGTTCAGACGGCGCTGTGATTGGCCAAGCATGTGGGTCATGGTGCATGCTTGGCCAATCATCAGCCAGCAATGCACTGCGATTCCACAGTGAATTATGGGCCGTGACGCGCCACTCGAATTTGGCGCGAATGGCCCATATCGTTCGTAATTCGGCGAACGACCGAACACACAATGTTCGAGACGAACATGGGTTTGACTTCAACATGAAGCTCATCCCTAGCCCGCACGCTCGCCTGACCTAAATCCAATAGAATACCTCTGTGACATTATGTTTCAGTCCATTCAACGCCACCAGGTTGCACCTCAGTCTGTTCAGGAGCTAAGTGATGCCCTGTTCCAGATCTGAAAGGAAATACCCCAGGACATCATCTGTCGTCTCATTAGGAGAATGCCCTGATGTTGTCAGGCATTCATACAAGCACGTGAGGGACATACAAACTACTGAGCACCATTTTGAGTTGCTGCAATGAAATTTTAGCAAAATGTACTAGCCTGCTGCATTATTTCTTTACTTTGATTTTCAGGTTTCTTTGGATTCAGCGCTCTGTAGGTTGATCATTTTTATTTCCATCAAACGATGTGGCATCTTTTCGTTCCTAACACATTACGCAGTCTATATGAGTATAGATATCCAGCATGATATTTTTTTCCCATTGAGACCTGATGTGTTTTCAAACTCTTCCTTATTTTTTTGAGCAGTGTATATATATATATATATATATATATATATATATATATATATATATACATATAACTAGGGATGGGCCGAACACCCCCCTGTTCGGTTCGCATCCAGAGCATGCGAACAGCAAAAAAATTTGTTCGAACACGCGAACACCGTTAAAGTCTATGGGACATGAACATGAAAAATCAAAAGTGCTAATTTTAAAGGTTAATATGCAAGTTATTGTCATAAAAAGTGTTTGGGGACCTGGGTCCTGCCCCAGGGGACATGTATCAATGCAAAAAAAGTTTTAAAAACAAATGTTTTTTCGGTTTATGTCCCAAACCGTCTCCTGTGGTTTTTTAACATTTTGACACTTTCTTTTTGTGAAATGGTAGGGGTACAATGTACCACTTACCAATTCACATGGGGGGCCGGGATCTGGGTGTTTGTTAAAGGGGGCTTCCAGATCCCGATAAGCCCCCCGCCCGCAGACCTCCACAACCACGGGCAAGGGTTCCATCCTTCCTTCCTATGTTGAGGGCATGTGGCCTGGTACGGTTCAGGATGGGGGGCGTTCTCTCGTCCCCCCTCTTTTCCTGCGGCCTGCCAGGTTGCGTGCTTGGATAAGGGTCTGGTGTGGATTTTTGGGGGAACCCCACGCCATTTAAAAAAAAATTTGGCTCAGAGTTCCCCTTAATATCCATACCAGACCTGAAGGGCCTGGTAATGGAATTTTGGGGGACCCCCACGCATTTTTTACAATTTTTCAATGACTTTCAATGACTTTTATGTGTATTGTCGGAACCGACAATTCATTAATAGCCGACACTAGCGCTAGCACTTTTAAATTACTTTTTTTTCCTTTAGAAATGTAATTTTGCTCTCGGACTGTTATAAACACGGGAAACATGCGCTACTTTACAGGCATACTATAGACACCCCCCAGGTACAACATTTAAAGGAATATTTCACTTTTATTGTTTCACTTTAAGCATTATTAAAATCACTGCTCCCAAAAAATCGGCCATTTTTAAAACTTTTTTTTGCATTGATACATATCCCCTGGGGCAGGACCCAGGTCCCCAAACACTTTTTATGGCAATAACTTGCATATTAACCTTTAAAATTAGCACTTTAGATTTCTCCCATAGGATTTTAAAGGGTGTTCCGTGGCTGTTCGAATTTGCCGCGAACACCCCAAATTGTTCGCTGTTCGTTGAACGGGCGAACAGCCAATGTTCAAGTCGAACTCATGTTTGACTCAAACAGCCCATTCCTACATACAGTCAGGTCCATAAATATTGGGACATCGACACAATTGTAATCTTTTTGGCTCTATACACCACCACAATGGATTTGAAATGAAACGAACAAGAGGTGCTTTAACTGCAGACGTTCAGCTTTAATTTGAGGGTATTTACATCCAAATCGGTGTAGGAATTACAACAGTTTGTATATGTGCCTCCCACTTTTTAAGGGACCAAAAGTAATAGGACAATTGGCTGCTCAGCTGTTCCATGGCCAGGTGTGTGTTATTCCCTCACTATCCCGTTTACAAGGAGCAGATAAAAGGTCCAGAGAATTTCAAGTGTGCTATTTGCATTTGGAATCTGTTGTTGTCAACTCTCAATATGAGATCCAAAGAGCTGTAACTATCAGTGAAGCAAGCCATCATTAGGCTGAAAAAAACAAAACAAACCCATCAGAGAGATAGCAAAAACATTAGGCGTGGCCAAATCAACTGTTTGGAACATCCTTAAAAAGAAAGAACGCACTGGTGAGCTCAGCAACACCAAAAGACCCAGAAGACCACGGAAAACAACTGTGGTGGATGACCGAAGAATTCTTTCCCTGGTAAAGAAGACACTCTTCACAACAGTTGGCCAGATCAAGAACACTCTCCAGGAGGTAGGTGTATGTGTGTCAAAGTCAACAATCAAGAGAAGACTTCACCAGAGTGAATACAGAGGGTTCCCCACAAGATGTAAACCATTGGTGAGCCTCAAAAACAGGAAGGACAGATTAGAGTTTGCCAAACAACATCTAAAAAAGCCTTCACAGTTCTGGAACAACATTCTATGGACAGATGAGACCAAGATCAACTTGTACCAGAGTGATGGGAAGAGAAGAGTATGGAGAAGGAAAGGAACTGCTCATGATCCAAAGCATACCACCTCATCAGTGAAGCATGGTGGTGGTAGTGTCATGGCGTGGGCATGTATGGTTGCCAATGGAACTGGTTCTCTTGTATTTATTGATTATATGACTGCTGACAAAAGCAGCAGGATGAATTCTGAAGTGTTTCGGGCAATATTATCTGCTCATATTCAGCAAAATGCTTCAGAACTCATTGGACGGCGCTTCACAGTGCAGATGGACAATGGCCCGAAGCATACTGCGAAAGCAACCAAAGAGTTTTTTAAGGGAAAGAAGTGGAATGTTATGCAATGGCCAAGTCAATCACCTAACCTGAATCTGATTGAGCATGCATTTCACTTGCTTAAGACAAAACTGAAGGGAAAATGCCCCAAGAACAAGCAGGAACTGAAGACAGTTGCAGTAGAGGCCTGGCAGAGCATCACCAGGGATGAAACCCAGCATCTGGTGATGTCTATGCGTTCCAGACTTCAGGCTGTAATTGACTGCAAAGGATTTGCAAGCAAGTATTAAAAAGTGAAAGTTTGATAGATGATTTTTAATCTGTCCAATTACTTTTGGTCCCTTAAAAAGTGGGAGGCACATATACAAACTGTTGTAATTCCTGCACCGTTCACCTAATTTGAATGTAAATACCCTCAAATTAAAGCTGAAAGTCTGCAGTTAAAGGATATCTTGTTAGTTTCATTTCAAATTCATTGTGGTGGTGTATACAGCCAAAAAGATTAGAATTGTGTTGATGGCCCAATATTTATGGACCTGACTGTATAACCAGTTTCTTACAAAAGTGAGTACATCCCTCACATTTTTAAAATATTTTTACACTTTGCTACAATTTAAAGTAGTGAGTGTACAGCTTGTATAACAGTGTAAATTTGCTGTCCCCTCAAAATAACTCAACACACAGCCATTAATGTCTGAACCGCTGGCAACAAAAGTGAGTACACCCCTAAGTGAAAATGTCCAAACTGGGCCCAAAGTGTCAATATTATGTGTGGCCAAAATTATATTCCAGCATTGCCTTAACCCTCTTGGGCATGGAGTTCACCAGAGCTTCACAGGTTGCCACTGAAGTCCTCTACCACTTCTTTATGACGACATCAGCTGGTGGATGTTAGAGACCTAGCGCTCTTCCACAGATGCTCAATAGGGTTTAAGTCTGGAAACATGCTTAGTCAGTCCATCGCCTTTACCCTCATCTACTTTAGCAAGGCAGTGGTGGTCTTGAAGGTGTGTTTGGTGTCGTTATCATGTTGGAATCATGGAATCATGTTGGTATCATGTTGTTGCCCTGCGGCCCAGTCTCCGAAGGGAGGGGATCATGCTCTGCTTCAGTATGCCACAGTACATGTTGGCATTCCAGATTCCCTCAATGAAGTGTATCTCCCCAGTGCCAGTAGCAGTCATGCAGCCCCAGACCATTACACTCCCACCATCATGGTAGACTGTAGGCAAGACAAACTTGTCTTTGTACTTCTCCCCTGGTTGCTGCCACACACACTTGACACCGTCTGAACCAAATATACATTTATCAAGGTTTCATCAGACCACAGGACATGGTTCCAGTAATCCATATCCTTAGTCTGCTTGTTTTCAGCAAACTGCGGGCTTTCTTGTGCATCATCTTTAGAAGAGGCTTCTTTCTGGGACGACAGCCATGCAGACGAATGTGATGCAGTGTGTGGCATATGGTCTGAGCACTGACAGGCTGACCCCCCACCCCTTTAACCTCTGCAGCAATGCTGGCAGCACTCATACATCTATATCCTAAAGACAACCTCTCGATATGACGCTGAGCTTATTTGGTCAATCATGGCGAGGCCTGTTCTGAGTGGAACCTGTCCTTTTAAACCATTGTATGGTCTTGGTCACTGTGCTGCAGCTGAGTTTCAGGGTCTTGATAATCTTCTTATAGCCTAGGCCATCTTTATGTAGAGCAACAATTCTTTTTTTTCAGATCCTCAGAGAGTTCTTTGCCATGAGATGCCATGTTGAACTTCCAGTGACCAGTATGAGAGAGTGAGAGTGATAACCAAATTTAACACACCTGCTCCCCATTCACACCTGAGACCTTGTAACACTAATGAGTTACATGACACCGGGGAGGAAAAATGGCTAATTTCACCCAATTTGGATATTTTCACTTAGGGGTACTCACTTTTGTTGCCACTGTTCTAGACATTAATGGCTGTGTGTTGAGTTATTTTGAGGGCACAGCAAATTTACACTGTTGTACAAGCTGTACACTCACTACTTTACATTGTAGCAAAGTGTCATTTCTTCAGTGTTGTCACATGAAAATATATAAGAACATATTTACAAAAATGTGAGGGGTGTACTCACTTTTGTGAGATACTGTGTATATGTGTATATATATATATATATATATATATATATATATATATATATATATATATATATACTTTTTTTTTTTACATTGTCTCACTGATCTTATTCTTTGACAGGGAGAGAGGAAATGATACAGTACTGCAAGCTAGAGGAAAGTTTTTTACAGTATCAAAGCAGCAAATCTTACTACCATGATTGCTTAATCATGGTGCTCATATTACCAGGATTGCTTAATCATGGTGCTCATATTACCAGGATAAACTACACAGATGGTTCTTGATCTTTTTTTCATGACAAAAGGTTGCTAGCTGCAGTTTGGTTCTGGAACCTTATAATCTCACAAAGTGCAGCATGTGAATAAAAACAACCCTACCTTCAATAAATTTGACTCCCTGGCGCTACAAAAAATAAAATAACCTGCTTTCAATATAGGTCATTATACAAACCCTTACAATGAACGACAAATAATAATTGCAGCGCTGGCAATACATTCTCCTAACGTTATATCAAAAAGAAGAAAATCAAGCAAAACGGTTTCCCAAAACAAGTTGGAGTCCTTAGATCAATTCCAATTCCTCCAAAGTGGTATAAGTCCACAGGTGACTTCAAATCCTCCCTCTGTGTAAATTAGGTAGAGGCTGCTTCATTTTAAAGTGCCGCATAAATGCATAAGACAGTGATCTGTGAAATAGTATTCCACTCCTCCAACTTCTAGGGGACACTTCCTTCCTTTCATCCATGTTAGAGAATGGGGCTCATGCCAGTGCATGCTGCAGATAAATGTGCAACAAAAAAGCGATTCAAATAAGCAAGATGCAGGTAACGATTACCCCTTTTAAAAGATCACTTTTCCCACTCTTCTCATCCACCAGGGGTATTCAGAGTTAGAGGATGTCTTATTTAAAAGTGAAGCATAAATGCATAAGACAGTGATCTATGCAATAGTTTTCCAATCCTTTAACTTCAAGTGGACACTTCCTTCCTTTCATCCACTCCTGAGAATGGTGCTCACGCCAGTGCGTGCTGCCATATGAGTGTGCAGCAAGAAAGTGTTTCAAATAAACAAGATGCTGGTAAAGATTATGCCTTTAAAAGATCACTCCTCCCACTCATCTCATCCACCAGGCAGTATTCAGAGGTAGAGGCAACCTATTTAAAAGTGCAGCATAAACACATAAGACAGTGATCTGTGCAATAGTATTCCAATCCTCAACTTCCAGTGGACACTTCCTTCCTTTCATCCACTTGTATGAGTGGCTCAGTGGAGAAGGCACCCTTTCAATAGAGGTTTTACTTTAAACAGTGGGCATTCACCAAACTATTTATGTCTCACAGACAGTACAAAATCTTTTCAGTTGCCAGACAGTGGCACAAGGTCCAGTTCTCTATCCGACTTCGGGGACTCTCAAGTTAGCTGTCTGGATTTTGAGAGATGAAAATTTGCAGATATAGGTTGCTCTTCGAGAGTGATAGACCCTCATGAGAGCACGGAAGAGCAGCATAAACAACATCTACAATAAAGTCTGGCTAAAATTCCAACAATATGCCATGTCAGAGAAGTTTTTTCCAGGGAAGCCTGAGTTTGTCATGTTTTCGGTTTTCTTCAAAGAGATCTCAACATGGGCCTGAGCACAAGCACGTTCAAAGGCCAAATTTCTGCCATCTCAGTATTTACCGGGAATCAGTGGGACTCTGATAGATTGATTTTTCAAATCCTTGAGGCCGTAGCAAAGCTAAGGCCTCCCAGATCCCCCATGTTTCTGCATGGGACCTCACAATGACACGCAACTACATGTCTGCTCCAGAAATTAACAATGGAGTTGACCCTATGGTAATTGTAGTTAAAGACAGTTTTCCTGGTAGCAGTAGCCTCAGCCAAGAGGGTTTATGACTTGGTGGCTCTATGGTATAAAGAATAATGATGGGCCGAACACCCCCTCCAGTTCGGTTTGTACCAGAACTCCCGAACAGAGAAAAACTTTGGACCCAAGAACTCTATTAAAGTCAATGGAACCTGAATGTGAAAAATCAAAAGTCCCCATTTTGAAAGCTTATATGCTTACATGAAAGTTATTGGCCATAAAAAGGGTAGGGTACTACCCCTGGGAGACATGTATCAATGCAAACATTTTTTTTTAAATATCATTTTTAAAGGAGCAGTGATTTTAATGATGCATAAAGTGAGACAATAAAATGAAAAAATTCCTTTAAATATAGTGTCTGGGAGGTCACCTTAGTCTGCCTGTAAAGTGGTGCATTTGTACTGTGTATAGAGCCTGCTGCAGCAAAACTGACATACTGTATGTAAAGAAAAAAAAATGACATTATGGCTACTTTCACACTGGGGCGGGCGGGCACCAGTGGTAAAGCGGCTCTATTTATAGTGCCGCTTTACCCTCGTTTTAGTTAAAACCGCCCCACTAGCGGCCGAAAAAGGGTTAAAACTGCCCGCAAAGCTCCTCTGCATGGTGCTTTGTCGCCGGGTTTGCGGCGCTGAGCCATTGTTTTCAATTGGAAGGGGTGCTTTAGGAGCGGTGAATACATCACTCCTATAGCGCTGCAATGATGCGGCTTGCAGGACTTTTTTGACCATCCTGCAAGTGCAACGCTCCAGTGTAAAAGCCCAAGGGCTTTCACACTGGAAACACAGGAGAGTAGCTTTACAGGCGCTATACAGGCACTATTTTTCGTGCTGTAGTGCCTTAGTGTGAAATTAGCCTTATATTGACTTTTACATTAAAAAAAAATGTTGTGGGGTCCCCCCCCATGCATACCAAGCCCTTTGCACCTGGTATTGATTTAAAGGGGAACCCTATGCTAGAATGTAAAAAAAGCTGCGTCCCCTATGTAATCCATACCAGACCCTTATCTGAGCACACAACCTGACAGGCCGCCACCGCCCCAAAGCACCTTGTCTCCATGTTGATGGGAACAAGGGCCTCTACCCCACAACCCTGGGCGGTGGTTGTGGGAGTCTACGGGCAGGGGGCTTATTGGAATGTGGAAGCCCACTTTGACAAGGGGTCCCCCATCTCCCGCCCCCCATGTGAATGAGTATGGGGTACATTTTACCCCTACTCATTCACAAAAAAAGTGTCAAAAAGAAATAAAAAATAAAAACAGGAGGCAGTTTTTGACAAGTCTTTTTCTAACAAAATAAAAAAACAATGTCCCTGATGTAGATTAATCGTCAATCACGATGCCCACCACACTGCTGGATCCAAAAAAAGAAAACAAAAGTGCATGCTGGGTTGGTGACATCACAAGGGGGCGGTGCCACCAGGTGACATCACCAGGTGGCCCCACCCCTTACCTAATTAAGAACTGTCATACGGTGGAGCAGGCAGTCTGCGGTTAGCCTTCATCGCGGGCAGTGCAGGGGCCGTTGTGATTGACGATGGATCTACGTTGGGGAACATCGTTTTTTTTTTTATATAAAGGAATTGTCAAAAACTGTGTGTGTGTCTTTATTTCTTTTTGACACTGTTTTGGGGTGAATGATTAGGGGTACAGTGTATCTCTACTCAATCACATGGGGGGATCTGGGGGCCCCCTTGTTAAAGAGGGCTGTTAGATTCCAATAAGCCCCCTGCCCACAGACACCCACAACCACCACCCAGTATTGTGGGGAAGAGGCCCTTGTTCCCATCAACCTGGGACAAGGTGCTTTGGGGTCGGGGAGCAGAGCCCCTCGGCCCCAAATCACCCCCCATGTTGAGGGCATGTGGCCTGTTATGGTTCAGGAAGGGAGCACTCATTCGTCCCTACCCCTTCCTAGCCTGCCAAGCTGCATGCTGGGATAAGGGTCTGGTATGGATGGGGGGTTGCTATGCCATTTAAGAAAAAAAAATTGATGCTGGGGTCCCCCTCAAAATCCATACCAGACCTAGCGGTCTGGTATGGATTTTGAGGGGATCTCACGCCACAATTAAAAAAAAAAACAGGTGGGGTACCCCCCAAAATCCATACCAGATCCAAGGATTAATACCATCCCCCAGCTCCCGCCCCCCCACCTAGTGAATGAGTATGGGGTACAATGTTCCCCTACTCATTAACCTTTATTAACCCTTCGTTTACTCCAGGCAGGCCTAATTAACTACTTATTCTCCTTCTCTCTTCAACTATTTTCTTCATGCTGATTTAATTTTTGTATGCTTCTATTTTATTAATTATTAATATTTAAGCTTTTTTGTTTTGTTTTTGTTATGTTTGTTAATATTTAATATTAATATTAAATAAAAATATTTAATATTTTTACACAGTTAACATATAATTACACAAAAAAAAATTGCACAAAACTGGAAAAAAAATACTTTGTTTCATTTGTAAATAACTTGCAATGCTTTGTACCAAAAAATGCTTCCAGTGTAATTTTAAACAAGACAAATTACAAAATAAAATGTGCACTTTTTATGTGCAGTAAAACTATTTATTTAAAATAACACTCAAGAAAAAAAATGTGTTTTGTTTAGTTTTATTGTAAAAAAAAATTATTGTCGCTAGGCAATATCATGAAAAGAGAGTGTCCTTAAAAAAAACAATACAAATATTACCTTGTTAACTTAAGTAATGACAAAGTTATTGCTGAATAAACAGGTCCATAGCAGAAATTTAAAAATTGCTCTGTGGTCCATAAGGGGTAAAAAGGTGTGGTTAAAGAATACAATAAATATATTATTTCTTGCAAATTACATGGAAAATACAATGCTAAACACCTTTTCTGTTGATATAATTTTGTTAGACTACAATTAGCAATATACATATTCCTCCTCAGTATTCAAGATAAAGAAATATAAATGTCATGTATAGAAACAATTGAATCACAGATCTGAGCTGAAGAAAAAATATATAATTTAAATAGCATAAATTCCAAAAATATCATGGCTTTTCCTGTGGGATCCTGGCTACAGCTTATTCGTATGTAACCACAGAAACATCCAGAAACATGATTTAGGTATTCTTCATAATGATGTATTATTTATCTTCTATCAGAAATGCAACTTTATTAAACCTTCACTGGTAGAGATAAAAAGTCATACCTATGCCAAGCTTAGAGATATAGGGCAATAGTGGGCTCAAGACTTTATAGGCACAATAATAGTTAGATATAGAGTTAAAAATTCTGATTTATTTAGAAACTATTAAAAATAGGAGATAAAACAAAGAAACATATATAGTTCAATTCATTGTTACACAGTTTTACAAATTATGCCAAGCTTGTTTATTAATCAGTTGACATATTTGCATTGAATAAGTTCCAAATGGATTTCTGCAATGTAAAATTTTTTCTGTAGCTACACCATGGAAGGGGTCAATTCACAAAAAATAAACCATGTGCTATTTTTATTGCTGTGTATTAAAAATATGAACAACAATCTGAAACGTATTACGCAAAACCATTACAATTTCCCGGTAAGTCCACTGACGCCTGTGGTACAACAATGCTTGTGTTGTTGTCTAAACTAGTGTTTCTCAATCTTTTTTTTCAGTTACGGTACCCTTAAATTCTGCACAATCTTGAGGCACCCCATTCTTTAGATTAAAATAAGAACAAAAAACAAAATAAATAGCTGTACATATCGCAACTGCGTCCACACACGTAGGACACGCAAAATTAGAGGTGATTTATTTATGCAACACACATTGCACACTGGTACTAACTAGTATTCCAGTGTTTCTCTTTTCCCTCAGTTTCTCAGATGGTGATGGGCAGGGGAGGGGCAAAGCTCCCAACATCCTCCTTATTTACCAATGACATCATTGGTTGTTAGGCTGCCAAGGGATTTTAGAGGCCTGCCTTATGGCACATAACAGAACAGGGCCAAGAATAGGCTTCAACCTTGCCATAAGTCTCTTAACCCTGCCCTGCAATCTCCAGTTACATCCTTGACAAGACAGGCATCTCTTCCCCAGTTGCTAAAGCATGAGAAAAATGATTTACCCAGTCACCACCATGTCCAAAGTCTCAATGCCAGCTTAGTACATATTGATAGCTCCCCTTCCACAACAGAAAGCCAGCTGCCATTTTTTCAAGCAGAGGACCATCCCTGTCCTCCACCAGCATGTTGAATGCAATGTCTCCTTGTCACTGGAGCACACATTGAGCATCAGGGTCCATATGACCACAGACACATGGTGCAGCAAGCATGAGCAGGGATGTTACATCTCCTTCATGCTGCATTCTGTAAATTTGCTGGCAGGCAGGATGGGGAGCTGGAGGTGCCACCCTGTGTCAAGCAACTTGTTAATGTTCACAGCTCAGCCCTTGTACCCCTCCTCTTGATTGGCATCATGCAATGAATCATCAGAACCACCAACCCTGCCCAATTGACAAAAGAGATTACACAATGGCCCAGGCATACTGGTATACATGAGGGATTCTATCAGCTCTTTAGGGGCAGGTGGATAGGTGGCTAAACCCACACCATCTCGTGCCAGGAAGGGTCATGTGTGAAGACAATGCCAACCTGCTATCCAAGCCTACAGCAGAGAAAGTTCAAATACACAAGTCTTGCCTGACATACATTCTCATACTGGTGGTGCAGTCGTTTCTACTTAAGTACCCTCATCATCATTCAGGTATGCTTAGGCAGTATGATGTCTAAATATGGCCCTGCTCAACTATGACCTAAGACTTTTAGTAAGAGATTGTGTATATGAAAAGGGGCACTTTAAAGGGGTTTTAATAACCATTTTTATCAAGCAAGCATGAGTCCCATGTTTTTCTAGTTCTTGGGTGCTGAAGCACTTGTTCACATACCTACTGTGGAACTAGATTAAATCATTACATTTTTTTAAATTTAACAAGAATTGCTTGTTAAACAACAAGCATAACAATAATATCTGTAATGTTTGTAATCATTGTGTAATGGTTTCCTTGTTGCCCTTAACAGGGCTAATGTAACATTGCCTAACATTAAGTCCTAAAAGGAAAATAGCAAAAAGAACATTCGACCTTGAGAGTTAGCATTCACCGATAGAGAAAATAGCTTATACTATAGGCTAAGAACATTAACCTAGCAGGGGAAATGTGAAGGAGAGCTCTGCACTGTGCACAGTCTATCAAAAAACTTGTGTGAGCTGACCTTCAGCTACAGTGTGAAGTGACATTAAGCAGTGGAATTATTACTGCTGCTAAATGTGACAGCTTCCACCTAGTTGTTAGGGAGCCGGCACCCACCAGTGTCCTAACAACCAGTGGCACATCTCTATCCACTACATTCAGCTGTTAGTTGGGGATTTCTGACTGACAAGCAAATGTTAACAAACAACAAGGATAGTGTAAACAAATGGAGTAGGGTCCCCCAAAATTCAGGCCCCTTAACCAAGCATACAGCCTGGGTAGCCAGGTAAGGGAGGGGACAAGTGTGCAACCCCTCCTCTCTGAACCATACCAAGTCACATGCTATCAACATGGGGGTGTACATTGCCAGGGGGGACCCACTTCAAATGTGGACCCGATGGTTGTGGGAGTCTGTGTGTGGGCTTATTGGAATCTGGAAGCCCTATCCTCACCAACAAACAAGGGATTGATCTCTCAGATATATTAGTGTCTTAATGAGTTTTCCATGGCAGAAAAATCCAGACCTATGCTCCGATGGGAGACCGAACTGGACCAATCTTTTTCACAAGAAGAATGGTATGTCGTGATTAGAAACTTACAAGAATGTACCAGAACAATCTCAGTTAAGGAATCAGCTATCAAGATCCACACTAGGTGGTATCTAACCCCTGACAAAATGTATTCTTTCTACCCATCAACATCCCCCTCTGTTTTAGAGGCTGCTCTGAGAAAGGTCCTTTTTTACATATTTTTTGGAACTGCAAACATCTCAAATCCATATGCAACAAAGGTCCAAATAGAACAATTAACGGTTAGAATAATTTCTTTATCACCACAGATTTGTCTTTTGTTCACACCCATACCAGATATACTTATTGCCTGCACTAGATTTATTCATAGCTTATTTTGCTCCACCCATTGGATTATAGCATTCAACTGGTGCTCTCTATTCCTTGGCCTCAGGTTATAAATAGAATGGTAAAAGTCCACATGCGGCGCTAAATGAGAAGTAAATCCAAGAAGGGAAAGGTAATTAACCCATCACCAGCTTCAATGTGTATAAGAAAGCACACTGCACCATGTCCAATCTGCTTACCAGACAGCTGAAAAAAGTAGCTGATTGCCTGTACTTTCTGCCACAGTGCTTTGTATGCTGTATGCTCAAGAATTTATTATAATAAACAACTTTTGAAATACATCTTCCTGGAGTGCGGCTGTCCGGATTTTCTCATTTTCTTCAGCTGAAAAAAGTAGGCATGTTATAGACAGACAAAGACCACAGCTCCGTTCTCCAGCTTTAAGTAGTGGGTATGTAGAATCCAAGCCAGGATTACGGCTAATCGTCAGACAGTCTCATACAGCAAAACTTCTTTGAGCTCTCATATGGGATGTAATAACATTCACCCAGGCGGCCAGCGATACCCAGTGAAAAGATAATGCAGCCAATAGTGAAGCCCGTAAGGTAATATAAGAATTTTATTCATAGTAACTTACAGTTTAATACAGGAACATCATGATGTTGAAATGGCCGCTGCTCTTAGCGTGCTAGTGCCTGCCCACCTGACATGATTCATCCAACAGTATTTCGTCCAAGGAGTGGATATAAGACACTAACACGCCCTTTTATCTAAATAACAAATGACGCCCATCCCGGAAGAACAAACCCTCGGGGGGATGTGTCAGCCGGAAATGAAGTTAGTGGAGCGCAACACACACTACATTTGCGCTCCACTGCAGAGCATGCCCTTTAATATAAATAACAAATGACGCCCTTCCCAGAAGAACGAACCCTCGGGGTGACGCGTCAGCCGGAAATGAGGTCAGTGGAGCGCAAAACACACCACTCTTGTGCTCCACCACCGAGCAGTCCCACATGGATGACATCACTCCAGAGGAGCACAGACCGGACGTGACAAGTGACCGGACGGTGCTGAGTGAGCTTCATACATATTAGACAGTATAAAAACCCTGAATATAAAACAAGCTTCATTGTGTCCTTGAAGGTAGATAATATAACATTATAGGAGGCTACCTAGGGGAAACCAATAAATCAATATTTAAAATAATGTTTAAACAAATGCTAGTAAGAGGGCCATCTTGTGGCAGACCAGAAAAACTGCTATAAATAGAATGGAACAAATCAAACTCTCATAGCGAATCCATCATACACTTTTTGACACCATGCACCTCTTTAAAAAAAATGGATATCCTGGGAAATATCTTTACTTTAATATTGTCTTGTTGTGAATTCATGAAGAAATATATTTTATATTTACTGGCAGAAACATGAGAGATACGTAGGCCTCACCAAGTCGATGAACTGTGATGTTAAATAGTTGAACTGTTGCCCTCTTGGGGACCTTTAGGATAAAATGGACATTCTCATGTTTGAAAAAGCCTTCCTTTACTACCTCAAATATTGAAGACTTTTACAAGCATGTATTGTAAAGGAAGCTGTTGGAACAAAGACTATTCCTGTCACAAAACAAGGAGATATTTACATGGTATTGTGAAGAAACAAAAACTGCCACAGGACACAAGGGTATCTTGCATAGAGATAACCTCACTTATTGTGTTCGAATGAAGAACTGTTTAAATAGCTAACACCTTGGTTAACAGAACCATTGTATGAACTTTAAGGGTGATTTATACAAACAAGTCAGTTCTAAACACCCAGTGAGAATGTTCAAGGTCCCTCTCAACACATTAGTGAAAGTTGAATATTGTGCTAGTCAAAAATAATATAAGGTATCAATAAGGTTATCATAAGTCATTTTAAACTATCTCTGACATTGTAGGTCACAGAGACATTATAATGTTGGCGTCGGCGGACCCAACAACTTTGCTATGAAGGAAATGTATATAAAGTGTGATTTTATAAGTAGAAGTGTTTTAGGTAACGAATTAGTATTAGGAAAAACATATAATCATGATTATAATCTTATAAGATTGTAGCCTACACTTAAGATAAACAAATGTTCAGTGGAGATACCAGAAGTTATACAGGTATCCATATAAATAATCATTTTATGTGGTATTGATGAAATATATAACAATGTGTGTGTTTCCTAGATAGACCAGTTTACAGATATACATTTATAGAGATACAGTTATATAACCAAGTTATGTAATGATGATTAATCAAACTTATACTGAGTGTATTTTACATTAGACCGAGTACCAGAATATTTAAAAGTATATACCTATCCTTACCATTATACACCTTATGAAAATAGGATGTATTAATTTAAAAGGATGGACTCAAAACATGTGTGAGACACCTGGTGGTTGAAGGTGGTATTATTTGAACTCACTAAGTTTCCAGAGGAAGTTAATAATTAAGTCTCCTAACCCAATGGGAAGTGAGCCACCTCCTTTTGGGCAGGGCCATTATAATTTTTATGGTCTTATTATCTGAAATGGTATTTAGAGGCAAGGAAGATGGGAGACAGGAGCAACCAACGAACCAACAAACGGAAGGAGGAGAGAGCTCAGGGGGAGAGCTCAGGGATCCACCCTGAAGGGGGGACACTGGGGGACACACACACTCCCAGACTGACACTCATGCACCATGCATGAATACATATCTTTACATTCATGAAAATTCCTCAACACCTAATACTTAGAACTCGGAGGTCACAAGAAGTAAATCCTCTTTAGGAGTATCCATTTTGAAACTACGGCAGCCATCTTAACTCTGGTAACTAGCCCATAGGAACTGCAGCCATCCTGGAATGGGTAATTATATCATGTTGATTTTATCTTGTATGTTCTCTCAAATATTGATATGTTCTCACAAATATTGATGTATTGAATATTATACAGTTGATAATCATTCTCCCGAATCAATAACCGCCTTGTAGATTTTTCTCTAAAGATTCAGATTTTTCATTATATTTTTCTTTTTGCATAGTTGCCACATTTATTGACAAAGCAAACATCTAATTTATTTCACAATTTTAACCACTTACTTACCTGCAGCAAAGTAACGGTTGTACGTGTGAAATACAGATGTTATGTTTAATTGTCAAGTTCACAAGGTTATTGATTCTACCGAGAAGTTATCATGGTGGTATTATGTCAAAGGGACGGTACGCCCATTTTTGCAAGTGTTTTTATTGATTTTCAAGACGTTCATGTAACGCAATCGGTATCTTAATTTCATGTGATTATTTGTGTTTGTTTACCAATAAAATTTCTATTTTGTGTGACCACACGTCTCCGTGAATAAGTTTCACAAGTATAGACTGCGTCACATAGATTGATTTTGTATCTTAAAAATATCTTCGTTAAAAATTACTCAAGGATAATTATTGTGCGGGAAACCTGTCCTTAAAAAGGCACAACTTATTCTGACTGAAAATTCACAACAGTCTTTTCGTATAACCACACTTGAGGGGAGAGATGAAATGTGTCCATGGTGAGTTGTATGATGATGCCTGAAAACAGTTCCAATCTGTATGAAATGTAAAATTAATGTGGTCAATATAAAGTGTGGGGTATGACTTGCGAAGGGCATAGAGCCTGTAGTGGTGGAGTCAATGTGAGAGTGAAGGAGCAGAAAAGAGTGTAGTGAAGACCACCAGAGAACCTCACACCAAGACAAACAAAAGGTGATAGGGTACAACATCCTGAAATCACGACAAATCAATCCTGTCCAGAGATTCAGGACTTGCGAAGGGCATAGAGCCTGTAGTGGTGGGGTCAATGTGGAGTCTGGGGGTTTTGTTCGTCTGGTTTTCTTCCCGGTCGGGAACACATTCTGCACTTGCTTCTGAAGAAGTGGAACTTCATCCAGGAAATGCGTCAAGCTTTTAAATGCAGTTTTTTTATTCAATCATGCATTTACATTATACACTTTTCTTTGATTTTATGTATCATGTGCAATAATGGAAATTTCACATTTGTCTATTATATGTCCATCTGTTAGGTACCTGGTAGATGAGCCCGACTGGTAGAAGGAGACCTCTCTTAAGCGCTGGTTCAGGAGCCACTGGAGTGGGAACAGTGGTCTCCTGAGCACAGTGGGTAGGAGTGTCTGATGCGATTCCTTGCGACGACCAACACAGGAGCTGAGGAGACTTCTCCGGAAAGACAGCGTAGCGGATGCAGGCAAGCAGAAGCGGATCCGTTAGCAGACAGGTGGATGGTATTGCAGCAGCAGAACCTGGATCTTGGAAGAGCAGGTGGTGAACAGGGTCACAGGACACAAGCAAGCAGCGTCAGACAGTCCGAGTTGGCAGGAGATCAGGCAGGTATAAGGCAGAAGGAATGATCACAGAATAGTCAGGCAGGCAGGTATTCGGCAACAGGTAGCAGGATATCAACAAGGTCAGGCAAGCCGGGTCGGATCGGAGATAGCAGAGTAGTCAGACGGAGCCGGGTCAGTATTAATGATAACAACAAGCAGGATACAGGAATTCAGGTGCAGAGCTGAAGACGAACAGCACCTAATGGGAGTAACTGACACCCTTTTAAAGGGGCTTTGGCGCCAAACAGCGCTAGCGCGAACGGGCGCGCGCACGGGCACGCGCGCGCGCGGGAGCGCGCCAGCGCCCCCCAGTGGAGAATTCAGCCTAGCAACTCTAGAAATGCTCCTTGTGCACCTACGTGCACGCAAGTTAGCCAGATTGCCACTGACATGTCCCTGACATTGCCCCCTCCCAACGGGCAGCCTCCGGATGCCCAGATAACTTTTCTTCTCAGGATGGGCAGCAAAATAAGCATGGATTAAACGTTTAGCCTGGATATTGCTATTAGGTTCCCAAGAATTATTCTCCGGACCGTACCCCTTCCATTTGATCAAAAACTGTACCTGTCCCAATCTCTTTCTACAATCGAGGATGGCCTCCACCTCGTATTCCTCGTTTCCGTCCACCAAGACAGGTTCGGGGACCCTGGTGCCCCTATTAGGGAAGGGATCGGTTACAGCAGGCTTCAATAATGAGACATGGAAGACAGGATGGATTTTAAGTGAGTCAGGTAAACATAGTTCAAAAGACACCTCATTAATCTTCTTTTTCACCGGAAAGGGCCCAATAAACTTAGGAGCAAGCTTTTTGGAAGGACAAGCTAGTTTAATATTACTGGTAGACAGCCATACCTTATCACCAATCTGCAGATTTAGATCTCCTCTTCTTTTTTGATCGAAGATCCTTTTACTGTCTGCTTGTGCCTTGGATACCGCTTCCTGTAGCATCCGGTTGTTGCGACTGAGGAACTGTACTGTGTCCTGGACTGCTGGAACTGGAGATTCTGGAAGACAATCTGGCAAGAAAGATACGTGAAAACCATAATTGGCAAAAAACGGGGACTGACCCGTGGCAGAATGGCTAGCATTATTATAAGCAAACTCCGCTAAAGGCAGTAGGGACACCCAATCGTCTTGCACAAATGAGGTAAAACACCTAATATATTGCTCTAGCGTTTGATTTGTCCGTTCAGTTTGCCCATTAGTTTGGGGGTGATACGCTGAAGACAGGGCTAATTCAATTTTCAGTATTCCACATAGAGCTTTCCAGAAACGTGAGGTAAATTGTACCCCCCTATCAGATACTATATTTGCAGGGACTCCGTGCAGCCTGACGATCTCCTTTATGAACACACGGGCCGTTTCTACAGCAGAGGGTGTCCCCTTTAAGGGCAAGAAGTAGGCCATTTTAGACAGACGATCGACGACCACAAAGATCGCCGAACATCCTTCTGAGCATGGTAATTCTACAATAAAGTCCATGGCTATCATCCTCCAGGGCCTATCTGGTACGGGCAACGGTCTCAACAGTCCCCAAGCTCGGTTCCTGGAGGTTTTATTCTGAATGCAAACAGAACAAGAGCTGACGTACTTCCTGCAAAATTCCTTCATGTTAGGCCACCAGAACGTGCGTTGCACGAGTTCAAGGGTCTTACGAACCCCAAAATGTCCTGCAAGTGGGTGGTCATGCAACAAAGTCAGCACTTTGACTCGGACATCTTCTGGCACGAATATCTGACTTCCTTTCCATAACAACCCATCTCGGGAAGTTAAAGCGAGACCCTGAAGATTTGAAGGTTCTGGTGATGCTTCTCTGATTAAAGACAGGATGTCCGTCTGGAGGAGTAAAAAACTGTTTGCTGGCAGGATGGTGTCAGGTACAGAAGGTTCCTTGGGGTGATCAAACATGCGCGAAAGCGCGTCTGGTTTTACGTTCTTGGTTCCTGGCCGGTAGGTGATATGAAAGCAGAAACGTGTGAAAAATAGGGCCCATCGGGCTTGACGAGGTTTCAGTCTCTTAGCAGATCTTAAATACTCGAGGTTCTTGTGATCGGTATATATTAAAACCGGATGGACTGCACCCTCTAGCAGATACCTCCACTCTTCTAGCGCCGCCTTGATGGCCAGTAATTCCCGGTCACCCACATCGTAATTTCGCTCAGCCGGCGAGAGTTTCCTGGAGAAAAACCCCACAGGATGCATGAGATCCTTGTTACCTTGTCGCTGAGAGATGACTGCACCCACGGCCACTTCAGAAGCATCCACCTCTAGAATAAAAGGTAGGGACGGGTCAGGATGGCTGAGAATTGGGGCTGAAGTGAAACGCCTTTTCAATTCTTCAAAGGCCTCCTGAGCCTCTGAGCTCCAATGAAAGCGGCAGTTCTGCTTGGTTAGTTGCGTGATGGGTGAAATGATGGCAGAGAATCCTTTAATAAACTTTCTATAGAAATTTGCGAATCCGATGAAACGCTGCACGCCCTTCTTGTCCAGAGGAGCTGGCCAATCTAGCACAGCGGACACTTTTTGAGGATCCATCTTAATGCCAGTAGGGGAGATCACTAGCCCCAAAAACTGAATGTCACTTTGTTCGAATTCGCATTTTTCTGCTTTGGCGTACAGTCCATGTAAGCGAAGACGGCCCAAGACCTTGCGAACATGTTCCCGATGTTGTTCAAGGGAATTAGAAAAAATTAAGATGTCATTCAAGTAAACTATCACAAAGATGTCCAGGAAATCTCTGAATACATCGTTGACCAGATGCTGAAAAGTTGCAGGGGCATTGCACAGGCCAAAGGGCATGACCAAGTACTCATAATGCCCGAAACGGGTCCGGAAAGCCGTTTTCCATTCATCCCCGGCCCGAATGCGAACCAGGTTGTAGGCCCCTCTTAGATCCAGTTTAGTGAAAATAATGGCAGATCTCAATTTCTGAAATAGTTCAGGTATCAGGGGCAGCGGGTAGCGGTTCTTAACTGTGATCTTATTTAAGTCCCGATAGTCCACACATGGACGAAGAGTTTGATCTTTTTTAGAAACAAAGAATATTCCGGCCCCAGCTGGGGAGGTAGAGGGTCGAATAAAGCCCTTTTCGAGGTTTTCATTAACATATAGCTTAAGTGCCTCTTGTTCCTTTTCAGATAGTGGGAAGATGCGCCCGAAAGGAATCTCGGCCCCAGGGAGCAGCTCAATTGGGCAATCATACGGGCGGTGGGGTGGTAGGGAATCCGCTCCCTTCTTGCTGAAGATATCCGCAAATTCATGGTAAACCTCTGGTATGGCTTGGAGATGGTCTGGATCCGTATCCATGCAGAGTAAGGTGGCAGCTGGTTTGGGAATTTCGGGAAAACAATGTTTCTGACAATAGGGTGACAAAAACTTGATTTCACCGGTAGTCCAATTAACGTGAGGATTATGGGCCTGGAGCCAGGGCATGCCCCAAATTATCGGGAACAGAGGAGAGGAGATGACGTCCAGGATCAGGATTTCTTTATGCTGAGATGAACAGGTGGCAGACAATGGGAGGGTCTCCTGAGAAACTTGTCCTGATTTTATGTGGGACCCATCGGCCAAGAAAACTGAAAGTTGTGTGTGTTTTGTTTTTCAGAGGAAGATTTTGTTGAGCAGCAAAGGCAGAGTCAATAAAGCAACTGCAAGCCCCAGAATCAATGATGGCGTTGATCCGGATTGTTCTTCCCTGGAGCTGTAACGAGAGAGGGAGAGCAAGTTGAGTGGCATTGGCGGTTAATGCAGAAAGACTGGCTGAAGTATAGGGAACACACTTACGGAGCTTGACCGGACAGTTGTTTACATAGTGGCCTGACCCACCGCAGTAGAGGCAGAGGTTTAGCTGGCGTCTGCGTGCCCGCTCTTCTGGGGATAAAGTAGAACGCAGTAGTCCCAGCTGCATTGGTTCAGGGACGTCAAGTGCTGAAGTGGCCGGGTTAGAGCTGGTTGACGGTAGATATCGGGAAGCAGGCATTGGAACCTTTGCAGTCATCCACATGGGGCGTGTTTGCTGGGAGGATCGTTCAGACCGACGTTCACGAAGGCGCCGATCGATCTGGATTGTTAAAGCAATAAGTTCTTCAAGGGTATTTGGCATTCCTACCCGTGCAAGCTCATCCTTGAGATTCTCTGATAGCCCCATGCGAAATTGATGGCGTAACGCTGCATTGTTCCATTGTGTGTCCGCGCTCCAGCGTCGAAAGTCCATGACATAGTCCTCGGCCGGTCTGCGGCCTTGCTGGAGCGCGAACAAAGCTGACTCAGCAGTGGCGGTCCGCTGAGGATCCTCATACAACTGGGCCATGGCCTCAAAGAAAGAGGGCAAAGTCTGGACCTGTACTGAGTTAGATTCCAGCAGGCGGTGAGCCCAGGTCTGCGGCTCTCCTTGCAGTAGGGATATCACAAATCCTACTTTAGTAGCCTCCAAAGAAAAAGTCCGTGGCTGTAGAGCAAAGTATAACTGGCAGGCACTGCGGAAGGCCACGAATTTTGTGCGATCCCCGGAGAACCTCTCAGGAACGGGAACCCTTGGTTCGGGTGGAAGCATGACCACAGAGGGAGGTGCAGCAGCTTGTACTGGGGCTGCTGCTGAGGCAGGGGATGCACCTCCTGGCCCACTAAGGTTCAGGACTTGACCTTCCAGTCTATTATAACTATCTTGCAGAGTCTTTACGGCTTGTGTGAGTGCCGCTAAGTGCGTGCAGATCTCCTGGATAGGAGAGGCCTCTCCTGCGGGCTCAGACATGGCTGTTCGTACTGTTAGGTACCTGGTAGATGAGCCCGACTGGTAGAAGGAGACCTCTCTTAAGCGCTGGTTCAGGAGCCACTGGAGTGGGAACAGTGGTCTCCTGAGCACAGTGGGTAGGAGTGTCTGATGCGATTCCTTGCGACGACCAACACAGGAGCTGAGGAGACTTCTCCGGAAAGACAGCGTAGCGGATGCAGGCAAGCAGAAGCGGATCCGTTAGCAGACAGGTGGATGGTATTGCAGCAGCAGAACCTGGATCTTGGAAGAGCAGGTGGTGAACAGGGTCACAGGACACAAGCAAGCAGCGTCAGACAGTCCGAGTTGGCAGGAGATCAGGCAGGTATAAGGCAGAAGGAATGATCACAGAATAGTCAGGCAGGCAGGTATTCGGCAACAGGTAGCAGGATATCAACAAGGTCAGGCAAGCCGGGTCGGATCGGAGATAGCAGAGTAGTCAGACGGAGCCGGGTCAGTATTAATGATAACAACAAGCAGGATACAGGAATTCAGGTGCAGAGCTGAAGACGAACAGCACCTAATGGGAGTAACTGACACCCTTTTAAAGGGGCTTTGGCGCCAAACAGCGCTAGCGCGAACGGGCGCGCGCACGGGCGCACGCGCGAACGCGCGGGAGCGCGCCAGCGCCCCCCAGTGGGGAATTCAGCCTAGCAACTCTAGAAATGCTCCTTGTGCACCTACGTGCACGCAAGTTAGCCAGATTGCCACTGACATGTCCCTGACACCTTCAGCTTGTCATATCTGCTATGTACCATGTCCCATGTGTTTTTATATGAATAAATGTCCTCATTATTGTGCAATTTATTTATTTTTGTCTAACACACATCTCACTCAAAGTCCCAACCCCCCCTTTTTCTTAATGATTAATAGGGATGGAGGTGTATGCTCGTTTCACCATATACCTCATTTAAAGTCCCAAAAATCCCCCCCACTTTTATATCTAGGGAATTGGTGAGCTTCAATTAAATGTTTGTTTTTGGTTCTAATACCTCTTTAAATCTAGATACGTTTTAATTCATTTTGTGCTTCAGAGCTAGGGATGAGCCGAACACCCCCCGGTTCGGTTCGCACCAGAACCTGCGAACGGACCAAAAATTTGCACGAACGTTAGAACCCCATTGAAGTCTATGGGACTCGAACGTTCAAAATCAAAAGTGCTAATTTTAAAGGCTAATTTGCATGGTATTGTCCTAAAAAGGGTTTGGGGACCCGGGTCCTGCCCCAGGGGACATGTATCAATGTAAAAAAAAGTTTTAAGAACGGCTGTTTTTTTGGGAGCAGTGATTTTAATTATGCTTATAGTGAAAAAAAAGTGAAATATTCTTTTAAATATCGTACCTGGGGGGTGTCTATAGTATGCCTGTAAAGTGCCACGTGTTTCCCATGCTTACAACAGTCCCTGCACAAAATGACATTTTTAAAGTAATAAAAGTAATTTAAAATTGCTTACGGCTTTAATGTAATGTCCGGTCCCGGTTATATGGATGAAAATCAGTGAGACAAACGGCATGGGTACCCCCCCACCACAGTCCATTACCAGGCCCTTTGGGTCTTGCATGGATATTAAGGGGAACCCCGCACCCAAATTAAAAAAAGCGCCTTAGGCGCTGGTGCCACAACACTGCAACCCCTCACAGATACTCTAGTTGGAGCGCAGGAACGACCCCTGCTGCAAAGTATTGCATCAAAAATTTTAATTACACGCCCCTGTTAAACAGGGGCTGAAAAATTGGGCCTTAGGCACTGGTGCTGGTGCCACAACACTGCAACCCCTCACAGATACTCTAGTTGGAGCACAGGAACAAGCCCTGTTGCAAAGTATTGCATCAAAAATTGTAATTACACGCCCCTGTTAAACAGGGGCGGAAAAATTGGGCCTTAGGCACTGGTGCTGGTGCCACAACACTGCAACCCCTCACAAATACTCTAGTTGAGTGCAGCAACGAACCCTCCTTGCAAAATATTACATCAAAAATTGTAATTACACGCCCCTGTTAAACAGGGGCTGAAATATTGGGCCTTAGCCACTGGTGGCGGCGCCCAGAACCAAAAATATTCTTACAAGCTATCAGCATGATCATTGAGGAGGAAGAGGATAGTCACTC
Source organism: Lithobates clamitans (assembly GCA_037952925.1). Lineage (NCBI taxonomy): Eukaryota > Metazoa > Chordata > Amphibia > Anura > Ranidae > Lithobates > Lithobates clamitans. Next base: position 9,201,990 of record JBBGZY010000655.1, read on the forward strand.
AGCATCAGCATAGGCAGTCTTGAAGGGATCTGACATTTCAAAAAAAAATATTCAGTTACATCAGCATCAGGTGCTTGGTAGCTGGTGGTGATCCAAGACTGATTCATTTTTATGAAGGTCAGTCGATCGACCGAGTCGGTTTACAGGTGCACCCTGTAATCGGTTAAAAAATCTCCAGCAGCACTGAATGTGCGTTCCCGAAAAAACGCTGGATGCAGGACAGGCCAGTAGCTCAATTGCATACTGTGCAAGCTCTGGCCAGTGATCCATCCTCAAAACCCAGTAACCCAGAGGATTTTCGGTGGGAAAGGTGTCCAAGTCAGATCTTGCCCCTAGGTATTCCTGCACCATGTAAAACAGACACTGGCGATGGTTGCTGGAACTGATTATACCTTGGGGTACGCATTGCATAGACCTTTCTACAAGGCTTCCTGAAAATGTTTCATCCTCAGCTCCCTCTGCGACGCAAGATAAGGTCTACAACCTTACCCTTGTAAAGTGGATCAAGGAGGGTTGCCAGCCAGTATTGATCCCTCTCCTTGATACCACGAATATGAGGAGCCTTCTGCAGGCTTTGCAGGATCAGGGAGGCCATGCAGCGTAGGTTTGCTGAGGCATTCAGTCCGGAGTCCTATGGGTCACTAAGGACGACATGATCCGCAGCCACCTCCTCCCAGCCACGTCCAAGTCCATGAGTTTCTTGGGACTGTAAATGATCCCTTAAAGACTGCTGCTGATGCTGAGTGCCAGGCTCCACCTCCATGCTGACACAATCCTCCTCTTCCTCCTCCTCCTCATCTTCTTCCTGTGTGATCGGCGGGCATGCAGGAACACTGTCTGGATAAAGGGGGCCTTGAGAGCTAAAGAAGTCCTCCTCTTCCTGCCTCTGTTCTGCCTCAATTGCCCTGTCCATTATTCCACGCAGCGTGTGCTCCAACAGGTGGACAAGGGGGACAGTGTCACTGATGCATGCACTGTCACTGCTCACCATATCCTCGTGGCCTCCTAAAATGGTGACAGGACAGTGCATGCGAAAGAAGAAGAAAATAATACAGCGCACACATGCAAAAAAGACATTTACCTCCAGCAAGGCTAGTTTAAAACACCTAAACATTTTCAAAAAAAAAAAAACATTATCAAAAAATATGGGGATTTGGTCAGACCATATTGCTATATGGTGCTAAGCCCACTTACTGCGACAAAGTACCCCATAATCAGTGGGTCCTACACTATCCATGGAATGGGAGATCCTGCATCTCTGAACCATGAGAGCATTACACTCTTCTAAATGGGAGAATCATAAGGTCTCCACCCATGACACAAGTGGACACTAATGAGAGGTATTTTAGTGAGGGAGTGGGGTGCTCCGCACCCAAAGGGATTTGGTCATAATCCATACAATATACAAACAAGATATTTGGGGGGCACACCCTAAAAGATGCATTAAAGATGGTGCAGCCATAAGACCATACAGTAGAAGAAAATATTACAGCGCACACATGCAGAAAAGACATTTACCTCCAGCAAGGCTAGTTTAAAACACCTAAACATTTTCAAAAAAAAAAAAAAATTTTCAAAAAATATGGGGATTTGGTCACACGATATTGCTATATGGTGCTAAGCCCACTTAATGCGACAAAGTACCCCATAATCAGTGGGTCCTACACTATCCATGGTGACAGGACAGTGCATGCATCCCTGATCATGGCCCACTGGCATGGGGAAAAAAAAACAAGCTCCCCTGACCCTATCCTGTTGCCATAGTCGCACAGGTACTCATTGATGGCCCTCTGCTGCGTGTGCAGCCGCTGCAGCATGGCCAATGTTGAGTTCCACCTGGTGGGCATGTCACAGATTAGGCGGTTCTTGGGCAGGTTAAATTCCTTTTGGAGGTCAGCCAGCCGAGCACTGGCATTATATGACTGGCGGAAATGCACACAGACTTTCCTGGCCTGCCTCAGGACATCCTGTAAGTCCAGGTACCTGCCCAAGAACCACTGCACCACCAAGTTAAGGATTTGAGCCAAACAGGGCACATGGGTCAGTTGTCCCTGTCAGAGGGCAGAGAGGAGGTTGGTGCCATTGTCGCAAACCACCATACCTGCCTTAAGCTGGCATGGCGTCAACCACCTCTGAACCTGCCCCTGCAGAGCTGACAGAATCTCTGCCCCAGTGTGGCTTCTGTCACCCAAGCACACCAGCTCAAGCACTGCATGGCATCTTTTGGCCAGCGTGCTTGCGTAGCTAATTGAATGCCTACGGAGCGCCGCTGGTTCCGAAGTCAAATCACAGGAAGAGGCCATGGAGGAAGAAGAAGAGGAGGGGGTGGAGGAGAGAGGTGTGGCAGAATCACCACTAGTAGTATTTTGGAGGTGTGGTGGCAGAACAACCTCCAATACTACTGCCCCTTGTCCTGCATCCTTCCCAGCTGCCAGAAGAGTCACCCAGTGCACAGTGAAAGATAGGTAACGTCCCTGTCCATGCCTGCTGGACCATGAGTCAGCGGTAATATGCACCTTACTGCTGACCACCCTGTCCAGCGAGGCCAAGACATTGCCTTCTACATGCAGGTAGAGAGTAGGAATCGCCTTCCATGAGAAAAAGTGGCGTTTGGGAACCTGCCAATGAGGAACCGCACATTCCACAAACTCACGAAAGGGGACAGAGTCTACCAAATGAAAAGGCAGCAGTTGAAGTGCTAGCAATTTAGCCAAGCTAGCATTCAACCGCTGGGTATGTGGATGGCTGGGAGCGAACTTCTTTCAGCGGTGCAGCAGCTGGGGCAGGGAAATTTGCCTGGTACAATATGATGTCGGTGTACCGATAGCAGATTGCCCACAAGTACTTGGCTGTGACAAACCTAATTCTACACCTTCATTCCTCTCAGTGCAGGTCTCAGAGAGGACTGAAGGTATAGTGGGGTTGGAGATCCCAGCTGATGAGGAGCAAGGAGAGGTCCTCTTTGTTCTTTGGTGTGGGTCTTTTAGCTACGCTTGCAAACGAACTGCATGGCAGGTCAACATATGTCTGGTCAAGCATGTGGTGCCCAAGCGGGAGATGTTTTGGCCACAAGAGATATGCTTGAGACATATGTTGCAAATAGCAGCAGTGGGATCTGATGCACTCATCTCAAAAAAGACCTACACCAAAGAACTTTTGGAATAACGTGCAGAGACAGCAGCGCCCTGCACATGCGGAGCTCTGCGGTGTGATGCAGTCGGGGTGCTGCCCTTAAGCTGGCCCAGGGAGGGTATCCTGCCTCATTGGTGATGTGCCTCCTCCTATTCCTCCTCTCTCCTATCAGGCACCCACGTGGAGTCAGTGACCTCATCATCGCCACCCTCCTCATCACTGGAGCAAAGCTGGCAGTATGCTGCAGCTGGGGGAACATGACTGCCAGATTGCTGTCCTTCTTGGGCACCCCCTCTCTTTGGGCTCACGTTACTGCCTTCCTCCAGCTGGGTACCATCATCGGAGCCTTCAAAAAGCTGGGCATCCTCCTGGAGCATGTACCCAACACTGTTTTTAAACAGTTCAGGGGACTCCTCAGGAGGACATGGTGGGGCTAGGGAAGGAGTGACTGATGCCATTGATTCGAGGCAAGAGGCCGCGTTGGCAGCTGCTTTGCCAAAGTACCCTGAGCCTGGGTGAGAGAGGATGAGGAGGATGAAGACGGCTTGGTCATCCACTCTACCAAGTCTTCCGCATGTTGCGGCTCAACGCGGCCAGCTGCCAAAAAAAGGACATGCGTGTCCCACGGCCACGTGCTGATGAGGATGCACCATCTCCATGACCAGCACTGTTGCCTCTAGGCACAGAGCCTGCTTGCCCGTTTTATTGGCTTGTGACTGTCTGCCTCTCCTTGTTGGCCTTCCAGACATACTAATGGCCTGCAGTGAGATGTAGCTGCACAAACCTGGGATGTATATATATACTGATACTGAAGCTAGAATCAGCTGCCTGTCTGTAGTATTATTAGTATGAGAACACCAGCAATTGTCTTCAGGTAGCTTTAGGTGCACACTGTGCAGAGGACGCAGTACACTAACTGTAAATACTGTAACTGCCTGCCTGTGGTATTAGTAGGAGCAGAACAACAGAAATTGTCTTCAGGTAGCTTTAGGTGCATACTGTGCAGAGGACGCAGTACACTAACTGTAAATACTGTAGCTGCCTGCCTATGTTATTAATAGGATCAGAAGAACACCACTAATTTTCTTCAGGTAGCTTTAGGTGCACACTGTGCAGAGGACACAGTACACTAACTGTAAATACTGTAGCTGCCTGCCTGTGGTATTAATAGGAGCAGAACAACAGCAATTGTCTCCAGGTAGCTTTAGGTGCACACAGTGCAGAGGACGCACTACACTAACTGTAAATTCTGTAGCTGCCTGCCTGTGGTATTAATAGGATCAGAAGAACACCACTAATTTTCTTCAGGTAGCTTTAGGTTCACACTGTGCAGGGGACGCACTACATTAAATTGTAAATACTGCAGCTGCCTGCGGTACTGTACTAATAGGATCAGAAGAACACCACTAATTTTCTTCAGTCAGCTTTAGGTGCACACTGTGCAGAGGAATCACTAAACTAACTTGTAAATACTGCAGCTGCCTGTGGTACTGTACTAAAAGGATCAGAAGAACACCACTAATTTTCTTCAGGTAGCTTTAGGTGCACACTGTGCAGAGGATGCACTACACTAACTTGTAAATACTATAGCTGCCTGTCGTACTGTACTAATAGGATCAGAAGAACACCACTAATTTTCTTCAGGTAGCTTTACAATAGGTGCACACTGTGCAGGGGACGCACTACATTAAATTGTAAATACTGCAGCTGCCTGCGGTACTGTACTAATAGGATCAGAAGAACACTCATTTTCTTCAGGTAGCTTTAGGTGCACACTGTGTAGAGGACACAGTAAACTAACTGTAAATACTGTAGCTGTCTGCCTGTGGTATTAATAGGAGCAGAACAACAGCAATTGGCTCCAGGTAGCTTTAGGTGCACACTGTGTAGAGGACACACCACACTAACTATAAAAACTGTAGCTGCCTGCCTGTGGTATTAATAGGAGCAGAACAACACCACTAATTTTCTTCAGGTAGCTTTAGGTGCACACTATGCAGAGGACACAGTACACTATCTGTAAATACTGTAGCTGCCTGCCTGTGGTATTAATAGGAGCAGAACAACAGCAATTGTTTCCATGTAGCTTTAGGTTCACACTGTGCAGAGGACGCACTACACTAACTGTAAATACTGTTGCTGCCTGCCTGTGGTATTAATAGGATCAGAAGAACACCACTAATTTTCTTCAGGTAGCTTTAGGTGCACACTGTGCAGAGGACACAGTACACTACCTGTAAATACTGTAGCTGCCTGCCTGTGGTATTAATAGGAGCAGAACAACTGCAATTGTCTCCAGGTAGCTTTAGGTGCACACTGTGCAGAGGACGCACTACACTATCTGTAAATTCTGTAGCTGCCTGCCTGTGGTATTATTAGCATCAGAAGAACACCACTAATTTTCTTCAGGTAGCTTTAGGTGCACATTGTGCAGGGGGCACACTACACTAAATTGTAAATACTGCAGCTGCCTGTGGTACTGTACTAATAGGATCAGAAGAACACCACTAATTTTCTTCAGGTAGCTTTAGGTGCACACTGTGCAGAGGACCCACTACACTTTTAAATACTGCAGCTGCCTGCGGTACTGTACTAATAGGATCAGAAGAACACCACTAATTTTCTTCAGGTAGCTTTAGGTGCACACTATGCAGAGGACGCACTACACTTACTTGTAAATACTGCAGCTGCCTGCGGTACTGTACTAATAGGATCAGAAGAACACTAATTTTCCTCAGGTAGCTTTAGGTACACACTATGCAGAGGACACAGTACACTAACTGTAAATACTGTAGCAGCCTGCCTGTGGTATTAATAGGAGCAGAACAACAGCAATTGGCTCCAGGTAGCTTTAGGTGCACACTGTGTAGAGGACAAACCACACTAACTGTAAATACTGTAGCTGCCTACCTGTGGTATTAATAGGATCAGAAGAACACCACTAATTTTCTTCAGGTAGCTTTAGGTGCACACTGTGCAGGGGACACACTACACTAAATTGTAAATACTGCAGCTGCCTGTGGTACTGTACTAATAGGATCAGAAGAACACCACTAATTTTATTCAGGTAGCTTTAGGTGCACACTGTGCAGAGGATGCACTACACTAACTTGTAAATACTACAGCTGCCTGTGGTACTGTACTAATAGGATCAGAAGAACACCACTAATTTTCTTCAGGTAGCTTTAGGTGCACACTATGCAGAGGACGCACTACACTTACTTGTAAATACTGCAGCTGCCTGCGGTACTGTACTAATAGGATCAGAAGAACACTAATTTTCCTCAGGTAGCTTTAGGTGCACACTGTGTAGAGGACACACCACACTAACTATAAAAACTGTAGCTGCCTGCCTGTGGTATTAATAGGAGCAGAACAACACCACTAATTTTCTTCAGGTAGCTTTAGTTGCACACTGTGCAGAGGACACAGTACACTATCTATAAATACTGTAGCTGCCTGCCTGTGGTATTAATAGGAGCAGAACAACAGCAATTGTCTCCATTAGGGATGAGCTTCGTGTTCGAGTCGAACCCATGTTCGACTCGAACATCGGCTGTTCGACCGTCCGTCGAATTGCGAACGATATGGGCCGTTCGCGCCAAATTCGTGTGGCGCGTCACGGCCCATAATTCACTGCGGCATCGCAGTGCATTGCTGGCTGATGATTGGCCAAGCATGCACTATGACCCGCATGCTTGGCCAATCACAGCGCCGTCAGTAGAGAGAGCTGTAATTGGCCAAAGCCAGGGTGGCTTTGGCCAATTATGGCTCAGGGGATTTAGTACACACCCCACACTATATAAGTCCGCCTGCACGGCGGCCCTGTGTAGTGTGTGTTCCGGTGTGCTGAGCGATAGAGAGAGAGAGAGACAGTGTCATTTGATTTGAGTTAGATAGATTAGGCAGAACAGTCAGTCAGTTAGCTGCACTTACAGTGTATTGTGTATATATATGCATCCCAGGTGTTGCATATATATATATACACTGTATTCAGTTTAGCTAGATCCGTTCCTGTTATCTTCTATCTAGACTATTTACATTCAGTGCAGTGTGTCCTGCTCACAGTGTTCAGCTAGATCCGTTCCTGCTATTTACATACAGTACAGTGCTTCCTGCTCACAGTGTTCAGCTAGATCCGTTCCTGCTATTTACATTCAGTGCAGTGCGTGCTGCTCACAGTGTTCAGCTAGATCCGTTCCTGCTATTTACATTCAGTGCAGTGCGTCCTGCTCACAGTGTTCAGCTAGATCCGTTCCTGCTATTTACATTCAGTGCAGTGCGTCCTGCTCACAGTGTTCAGCTAGATCCGTTCCTGGTATTCACATTTAGTGCAGTGCGTCCTGCTCACAGTGTTCAGCTAGATCCGTTCCTGCTATTTACATTCAGTGCAGTGCGTCCTGCTCACAGTGTTCAGCTAGATCCGTTCCTGCTATTTACATTCAGTGCAGTGCGTGCTGCTCACAGTGTTCAGCTAGATCCGTTCCTGCTATTTACATTCAGTGCAGTGCGTCCTGCTCACAGTGTTCAGCTAGATCCGTTCCTGCTATTTACATTCAGTGCAGTGCGTCCTGCTCACAGTGTTTAGCTACATCCGTTCCTGCTGTTTACATTCAGTGCAGTGCGTCCTGCTCACAGTGTTCAGCTAGATCCGTTCCTGCTATTTACATTCAGTGCAGTGCGTCCTGCTCACAGTGTTCAGCTAGATCCGTTCCTGCTATTTACATTCAGTGCAGTGCGTGCTGCTCACAGTGTTCAGCTAGATCCGTTCCTGCTATTTACATTCAGTGCAGTGCGTCCTGCTCACAGTGTTCAGCTAGATCCGTTCCTGGTATTTACATTTAGTGCAGTGCGTCCTGCTCACAGTGTTCAGCTAGAT